>OU565293.1:4449650-14449650 GCA_913789915.3 Sphecodes monilicornis
ATAATAAATGACTCTTAACTATCATTAGCAAGTTAGTATAAACTTTTATTTTATTTCTGTAACCTTGGTACTCATGCTTTTCTATGGTTATGACATCATTTTCAGAAGCTAGGTCTAAGGAACAAATTTTCCTTCTTCAAAGTTTTAATAGCATTTGTTCGATTCTCTTCTAAACTATTGTATCTACATTTCTTCACAAAGCGTCACAGAATCTTGTAGAAGCTCTGAATGTTGGCGAACTTTCTACTGTTCCTGCGAAGTGAGCTTCAGTTCTTATTGTTCTCTTTTTTAGCAAGTTTTTTCAGCCCTTGAATTTTCTTCCATTCACCATCCTTTGAATAATCCAATCTTATGACGCTCATGTTCATAAGGTACTTAGGCAGGTATTCTAATCTATAAGTTTGAAAAAAATTGATCTTTTTACAGTTTCATGAAGAGTTAGGTTTTAAGAGGTAGGAGAAATTTCAACTCTTTGAAAGTTTTAACTCGTTGGAGCCATGTTTTTTTAAATTGCTATCATATCGTATAATCCATTCAATTAATAGATTTAAATCTTTTTTAATCCGTAAATGATGCAACCCGCAACGAAAACGTCAATATTCATTCCTAAAGTAAGGGATTGTCGTAAAGGTTGAGACACCGTTTAAGTTGGGACAGTGCTTTTTCCAAATTATTGCACTAGAAACACCAATGTCAACAAACTTTTCATGAGCATTAGAAGCAACAAATCGTGTTCAGTGCAGCTGTGCCCAGCAAAGGCTAAAAATATGTCCTAAAAAGTTTTATTGTGTTGCATATTGATTTGTTTTCATCTGACAATTTTTCAACGATAATAGCTTAAATATATCTAATTTGTTGGAATTTAATGTACTTTAAATGTGCAAAAAGACTTGTGCACTTATCACGATGTGAATTTGTGTTTCTTTAGTATTTCGAAATGGCGTTTTTTTGTAAAGGTTGGAACACTCGTACCGTATAAGTTGGGACGCAAACTTTTTTTCTTCGTTTTGCATTTAGACGTCATTTTTATGATTAGAAACCATGTTTTAAGTGTTTTTATGTAAAATAATCAAATTGTTAAGGCAAGGACTGTGTCGAGACGTGCTTATTGTGTGACCGGCTCGAATTTCACTTTGGGCCTGCGTTCGATTTTAGACGATGTTTTAACGGCCATCGGCACATGCAATAAAACAGTTGGCGTGCGAATGGTCGATTCGAATTATGAGACGAGCGACAAAAATTGGCAGCGGGAAAGAACACTAACCAACAAATCAAAACGAGCGAAGCGGAAATTTTTATTTTCTTCTGATTATTCGGATTCATCTACTTCCGAAGATATAGATTTTTGTATTATCTGCATGAAGAACATGCCAAATAAGTGAAGTCGCTCAAATTTCATTGAATGCAATACCTGCAAGAGAGCTGTGCACTTGAAATGCGTTAATATGTGTGCAAGTTATTTTGCATGCAAGCATTGTGAAATTGATTCAGACAATTAATCCGGTTATTATTAAGTAAATAATGTTTCCTTTTGTGTATAATCATAATTTAAGAAATAAATACTCAATAAACATTCAATATAAGGCGTTTTGACTTCAATCCAACACTTACTTTTCAAAGATTTTGGGGTGACCCAACTTATACGGCAAAATTTTTTTTTGGCGCAAAAACTGGCCTTCAGAAATTTGGCTATAACTTTATATTCGTTAACGCTATCTTGATACTTTCTGCAACGAAAATGTAGCTGGCAACTATACCTTTCCAACGGTATAAAATTTTTTGCGCAATTCACATCCTATGAAATTGTATAGCTAAAAAACCAAAGCGTGTCCTAACCTTTACTATATCCCGTTACTATTTTCCAATTTAATAGCTTCATTCAAGTTTAAGGGATGAAACTATTTACGATATCTTTACCACAAGAACGCTGACACAGAAATTCTTAGAGACAGAAATTCTTTAGATTTATGTGACATACTTAGTAGTACGAGTAAATACAATAGTTTGTAATTATTTACAAAAAAGGAACTTTTTGTAAATAAATATTTTCTTTGATTTTGATAATCTTGACATATGTTGTACAGCTCGACATTTTGAACAGCTTTTTCCTTTCTAAAAAATATCGCTTGATTTTACCCCTCTCCCTGCACTCCCGACCCAGAATTATAACTCAGAACTAACCAAAATTCATTTAAAAGCTTACAAACCTATCTCTCCGTAGGGTAAAAATTTGATAACGGGGCTCCTTACCGATTTTGATGAGCGTCAAATATGTTATGTGGGGTGTGATTCTATTCCCTATACAGTCACCGAAATTTTCATAATTTCACTAAAAATTCCAGGCGTATTTAATCTTACTATAGTTCCAGGCGATATATTTCTCTAGTTTTGATAGAGATTTTTGTAAGTGTTTTGTAACATCTACATATTTTATCTTTAGTTATATAAAATATGGTACACTTTTAAGTTATTTCAATTTTCTGCAAGATGAGACGAATTGAATTATTCAATAAGGAGGTGCAGATTAAAATAATGGCTTATGAAGATTCAGGAATTTGTAATAGAGAAATTGCCTTAAGAGAAGTCAATAATTTTGGTAGATTAGATGATTTGTATGGTAAAAATCACTCGAAAGGCGGAATCAAGAAACAGCATCCAAAACAAACTCCGTTAATTGTACGTGCTGCATTGCATTAAAATGTAACAGCAAGTCAGATAGAAGCGGAATTAGATCTTCCGGTATCTAAATGGCGTGTTCAACAAATTTTACGAAAAATTGAACGATTTGTATCCCCTAACAGAAATCGTATAAAAAATAGTCATTTTTACATAATTTTTGCATAAAATGAGAGAAATAAAATTTGTATTTCTTATTAAGCTATGCAGATTGTCCTGAAGTATCACGTACATTCTTATCGCAACGATAACTGTTATTCTTACATTTATATTAATAACACTGCCCAACTTCTAACTTTTGTCTATGTTTCAATACCAATACCAATAAATGATTGTTATATTTCTGTATGCTGATAACGGACGTTGTTTTCCATCATCACCAATTTTTAAAAAATTCACTTTTGTATGGAAAGCTAAATATTTAATCCAATTTATTTTCTGTTTATAATTTCCTTTTTATACTTTCTACACAACGTCAAGTTTTCCATGATATTTTACTTGGAAGAAGATAAGAGATTTTGTCATTAATTTTTCTGACAAAATCGTCAATTTTTCTACTTCATTGCTTGAATTCACATAGAGTACTATTCTCTTTCTGCTAAGAGTGGTACATTATCATCTACATGAAGAGAGATTGTACATCGCACGCGTTCTGAATTATGTCGTTTATTTACTTGGTGTTGACTGACAATTGAATTAGTTTTCCACAGAACATTCTTATTTTAATCAAAATTATCAGATCAGTTATCATAGGTTTTTTCTGGGGGAAATGAGTTTCAACTTTAAACTTTCTTTTGTTCATTTCAGATATCCACGAATTACTCATCGAAGCAGTTTCCATTACATTTGGCTCCATCGGGAATTCAAATTGATACCTCCTAAAATCTCTGATACGTTTCCTGGGACATGTAGACGTATCTGTGGCCGACAGGTGATAGAATCGATTGCTCAAAGAGGTTAGTTCCAACCGTGGAGATTCACAATCACGTATCGATAAGAGCGTCCATTTTAGAAACCAGTCAATATATCGGAAGCAAATTGATAACAATAGTAGCACACCGATCGCCTTTCTATCCACGGACACGTCTCTCTTTCTACTTTCTATCTCTGCTACCTTTTCCACTATCAGTTTCTACCCTCTCTTCCCATCAGACTGCTTGTCTTTCTTTCTCTCCGTTCTTTTTCCCATTGAAACCCCGTTATCTACAGTTCATACTTCGAAACCGTCATCATTCATTATTCGATTCTCTCCTTCAGTACCAAGTAATAAAATTTCAGGGTTTATACGATCGACGTCCTTTTAGTTTCGAATATTAGAGGAAGCATATTTACTGTAGGATATACTGTTGGTAATTTGGAATACTGTAGTATTTAAAAAAACTACTATTGTTATATAATTTCTGTTGTACGCGCTGATTTGATTGTACATATAATTATACATTTAACATTTAGGAGAATACATAAGTAATGAATTCAAATTATAACGTGTCTTTCTTTGCTGATTGATTCGGAGCGACTGACCCAATAGTCGCGGGTTCCGGTAACGCTCATCCCTTCTCCATCTCCAACTACGGCGCTCGTCTTACTATTAGATGTTTTTGAAACGGGTAATTACCTACAATTTCTAACACCGTAAATAATAGAAGCAAATGCCCCATTAACTAATAATGTTTGTGGATAAATTGTAATTGTGACATTTTTGGATCAATCTGCAGAATAAAAATGCGTCAATTTATGAGTTTTCTAGAAAACACTCATTCGATGCAATCATCGTTAAAATATCTTAAATCTTTAGAATAAATCGTTTCGTGTCAATTTTGTAATTATTTTAAGACTACAAAATGTTACATGAAATTTGACGTTTTGATGTCACGTTTCTGATTTAGAATACTGAAGATAAATACTTGAAAGGTTGTTGTGTATTCCTTCTTCAATGTGAATTATAGCAAAGAGAAATAAATTATGTCATTCTTCAGTTACGCTAAAGTTCCAGATACTCTTCACTTTTAATTATTACTAAGCGTCGAAGTATACTAGTTTATTAGTTTTCCTATGATGTTATACACTTTTATTTATTCCCATCCTTTGCTGTTAATTTTTATTCACAGTCCTGTACCAACTGGTATTCCAAATATCCTTTAATAAAAAAACACCAAATACCACCGAACACCATAATTTAAACAGATTTAAAAACAAATATCTCTATTTATAAGACAAACTATAAAACCACGTACATTATTACCATATATTATTTTGTATTTACTAATAATACGATTTTCATCATTCTTTCGTAAAATGTGTATATACAACCCTTAAGCATAAATAACACAAATGTTTACAATATTTGTTGTTTTTGCATCGAAACATTTTTTTGGCAAATATTATTACTAACTGTAAACTAGATTATTTTTACTGCACTCGTTCGTATTGAATTAAAAATGTTGTGACCAAGTTGGAATTTCAATTGCAGCGAATATTATTATATTTTTTATTATATATTATTGATAGTTTCCTAGAGATGTAAATGCGATAATAAAATGGATATAACACACTACAGATGTACACTTCGGTAGTTCGGAAAAAGTGAATCTCTGATTGGATCTAGCTGAAGAAATTCTTGGTCGAAGTTTCGGACCCCTGAGATAGTTGGCCACTAATTAATGGCTGCGAGGCAATCGAATTTCCAGGAACTTTCTTCCAACCTAAAGGGAGAGAATACGTTCCGTTATTACCATCCGAAAATAAAATTATACTCGTAAAAAATCATGTGTTCAACAATGTTTTATACAGGGCAATTTACGAATATTATTATTAGAAAATGGATTTTTCATTTTTCATGTGCATAATACTTTGAAAAATAAATTTCTAATATTTATATAGTTCACATGCACTACTTTACCAATGCGAGAAAGTTCTTGATTATTACATGCACGATTTGTTAAGCAGCTTATTCAATAGATGACTGAAGAGAATTCCATAAGAAACAATACATTTGTATTTACATACTCATAATATGAACGTGTATATATATATATATATATATATATATATATATTTATATACATATATATGTATATATATCCGGATTTGTTTAATTTATCAATAAATATAATGTCAAGTAAAATGCTTAGAAAATATTGAAAGCTGTACATGTTTCTAATTATAAGTATACTTTTAATATTATCAACCCAAATCAAATGTTTATACAGTTGCATTTATGAAGATATAAGATAATAATGCCTGTCGCTGTTAAGATAGTAAAATATGTCGCTGTTCACACATTTCCAATGATATTAGATACTAAGTACAGTGTTGATTAGCCATCTCTCTAATAAACCCAACTACTCCCTGAATGTTTATCGCATCACTAATTGAAGATAATTTCAAACAAATGGAACCTAAGTTATTAACTCCTCAACTATCAGTTTCGTACAGGTTATAAACATAGTGAGTCACCTAAGGTTTTTACCTGAAATATGTATCTCAGTTGATTTTAGCGATGCGAGAAAATATGTGAGGAAGATTATATTCGACTTAAAGTGGCTATTATGGTAATAGAAGTTATTTTTTTCTCAAGCTTATATTTCCCAAAATTTCGAGGTCATCGTTGTTCTTTTAAGTAGGATAATATATGTTTCATGGTACAGTGTTGTGCCTAATGGAAAAACGAATTTAATCATATACAGGGTGCGTCACAAGTTAGTCCCCACGATTTTTCAGCCCCTTCAGATGGTCGGACAGAAAAGTGTTTCTTAACAAAATTAATTAGTATTTCACAGACAAGAAATTGCAATTTTTTAAATTAAAAAAAAAACAATTTTCAACTGCGATATCTTTAAATGGAACTGGGTACTTTTAACGTCATAATATTGTAGGCGACGTCGAAACGAATTCAATGACCTGTTATACGATGATCTTCAGATGACCTTGAAAGAAAATATCGCCATGAATTAATTGCCAGAATATTTGAAATATTTCATAAACAAATGAACGTAAACATTGCTTCAGAACTTAACTCACGAAAGACCAAATTTATACGGAGCCAAATTGAAAACAATTTCATGTAATGAACTAACAGATCCTGCGACACAAACGGACAACAGTTGAGGGAATGAGCATTCAGAATGTTGGGAATACAAAATATCATTTATGAATACTATTGTGTATAAAACGGATTGACTTGACATTGTGTTACGAATTCCTGTTCCTGATTTTAACAAAGTATAGTATTCTTCCTTCTCTACTGCTTTCCTTGAGATCTGATTTCATTTTGGAATAAATAGCGCACCCAGTATACAGCGGATTACAAAAAGGTGATGTTTATAAATGTGCAAACATAAATACATTATGACAAAATATAAGACTCAAGCGTAACATGTACATTCATAGCAAAACCTAATATAATAAAATTGAAACATTCTAAATACATCATTGCTTCAAGTACAGCTACTGGTTGAAACAAGTTCTCATGAGCCTCGGCCGAGCGGTAGCGCACGTAGCTGGCGAGCAGTTTCTGGTTTAAAGAGGAATATGGTTTTTACTTGTTAATAAGGTGCATGGACGAACCTGATGCGAAATCAGGGAGCCGCTAGGAGGTTTGAGTGACTTCGTTGACGAACGCGATGCGAAATCGGGGAGCTGTAGGATACGGACGAACCTAATGCGAAATCTGGAAGCCGCATAGGTTGGAAAACAGTTTTGGTTTCCTAATACGAGATCAGGTAGCTCCTACACTCGAGTGATGACTCTGAGGCGTATTTAATAAATTAGTAAATATTTAAGTATTCTACGAGTTATCGTATCAGTTTCATAGCCATAAAATGAAAGAAATCAAATAGAATGAAAATATTCTAGGTTGGAATCAATGTTTGGATTTGGAGTTAAAATTGCTCTTTGAGAGCAAAGGGTTAATATTATAAATCAATTGATTCAACCCGAGATTGTATCATGTGGGAACGGTCAACTAAGAATTGGTGGATACGAATGGTGGGTTAAAATCAAATATTACTCAAATTTATCTTCAACTAAATTGTGTATTATAAGAAACTGGTTCTGTTACAACTGTTATTGTCGCGGTAAGAGTTGAGTGTTTATGAACGATATTGATGTAGTTACCTACGTACTACTGCGAGTTGGATGACGCCTTGCCGATGCGGGGAACACGGAGTGGTTGAATAATTATGCCAAAATAGATTAATACCGTACTCGTGGAATCTTTAAGGTTACTCTATTTGAAAGGGTGACTAATCTCGATTTCACTTAATACAATCAGCACCAAAATAAGATTCAGCGTAACGTACGTAACGTGTATAGTACGTTTGTACTCTATTTCCATATTAGGGAATCTTGAGGAAGTTCTCGAAATTTCTATATTAGGAAATCTTATGGAACTGTCACTGTAAAGAATCATGCTTTTATATGCACATCGTTAATCTAAAATCACTTTGGAGGTAGACCACAATTCGGAATGAAAAGATACAACACCTAATAAACAGTACGCATGTTTTGTACTATAAATTGGAGAAATTGTGTATTTCAACCCATCAGTGACACTGAAAACTCTTGCATGTATAAAGTATTGGATATCATCTATAACACATGTTTCGATAAAATTATGCAAATGTAAACATGAACATTGTACGTCACAAAACGGATAAAATGATACTGCAAACAGCAAATAATCATTCCTGATTATGCGGAAGCTACCGAATAACTGAAATTTGGTATGAAAGATAGTGGATGATGCATTAATATTCCAATTATCCAATCGCCCGACCATATCAGACGATTACATTTGTTCTTTCTTGGTTTCTCGATAATCTCCTAGATGTTTTAGTGCATTATCTGTGACACTGTAACTTTTATTTAATTGTTTTGGCCCGCAGTCGATTATGTAATCGTTCGGGCTTTGATGTGTTTGCACGTGGTGTGCCGACTAAGTTAATGAACTACACACTACCTCGAAGGACCACCTTCGCGTACGTGAAGGACTAAACCACACAAGTTAAAACACAACAATTTATTAAAAGTATAATAACTGGTTATTAACAAGCGCGGTGGTATCGAAAATGGAACTGTGCGCAGGAACGAGTTTATCGGAGTCTATGATCTAACGAAAGTGTGACCGCTATCTGACTAGAATCTGTCTAAAGTATGATGCAATTGTGTCTCGGAGGGCCGAGAGTTGTCGCAGTTGTGGGAGAGATGACTCTGAAAACGGGCCCTAGACCGGCAAGGGTGGTTACGATTATGCGGCCGGGTGACGAAGGGGGTGGCTCGTGGCGAGGTCGGAGTCCAACCGTGCCGCCAGATTCAGGGACTTCCGGTCATCTGGCGAGTGCTGCGGCCTCGTCTTCGACACGTGCAAGGGGAACTGCGCTAGTAAAAAACCCCAAAACCGCTTCTGGCGAAGCACCCTTGACACGGTGAAAGTTTTCCTCGAAGTTAGAGAAAGTGGGCTTTGTCTACGGGACGGGCGGAAATGCCGCTCGTCTGACCGTCGGTGACAGGCCCAAACCGTAGCCAAAGACAAAGAGGCCCGTCCCGAGCCCAGGGCAAAAAGAAACCTGTCTATACCGTGGGAATATTTACAAGCAGCCGCTACATTAATAATATGGCAATTATGACAACACACTACAATTTTCTGACCACAACAGAATGTGATTCAGTCGACTTTACTTTTATCCAACACCTTACCTCGATCAATTACTTGTTTTAAACCTTAAGAAATTGAATAATGTAATGTTATAAGGAGATGACAAATTTTCAGTCCTGTATCTACTTCCGGTCGAATAGATACTGACGAAAGTGGCAAGAATCGAAAATAGATTAACTGCCATCCTTTTGCACAACCGACAAAAGTTAATTTTTACAATTTTTTATATAACTTTCTTGTTACACACCATGAGATTCAGGGTGTATAAAATGTACATTCCCTACCTTTAAATACCCGAAATACAATAGAACCTCGATTATCTAAACCGACATCTGAAATATTCATTTTGCGAATGTAAACTTTCTAATCTAAAGCTGCCCATACACAGTCCGATTTATGGTACAAATCAGAAAATATTGAATCTTACACCGTAGCTCAATAACTGTGCTATTATCCAAACACTCATATTGCACTGATTAGTACAGCTAATCGAGGCTCTACAGCAGGCCTGGCAAACATGCGGCCCGCCACGTTAAATTGTGCGGCCCGCCGGGCGATTTTACATTTCTATTGAAACTTTTGATTCTCGTTGCACCTGCTTCGGTAGGTAAAAATAAGGGAGCTGTAAAATTACTTATGGATAAGCTAGATTTCGGAGGCATTAAAACCAATGATATTTTTATTATTCACCGTTTGATACATCAACAAAATTTATATGGTCGAGTATTATCCATGAATCACGTAACGAACGTAGTTATAAAGATTTACATTCGTTCACATCCTCTCCAGCATCGACAATGAAAGAATTCCTTAGCGAATTATCTTCTGAATATGAGTATATTTTGCCAATGTTTGATGGCTAAGTTGTGGAAAATGTTTAAAAAGATTTTTTAATTTACGAGAGATTAAAACTTAATCATCTAAATAAGGACTTGCAAGTGCAAGATAATTTAGTAATCTATGCTTGTAATTTCATCAATGCTTTTAATAAAAAATTATTGTTATTTGTTATTTATTATTTCCGCTGTTAAATAACACCCCAAAAAGCCAACCTACTAATTTCTCGAATTATGCTAATGAAATAAAGAAACTTATGCATTTGACAGTCGTTTCTCAGAATTAGCAAAATATGCTAACATGTTTGAAATATTTTCATGCCTATGTCGTGTTGGACGTGAACAGTATTACTGAAAATCTGCAAATGGACTTAACTGAGTTGCGGTGCAATAATGAAATGAAACAGACTTTTGCGTCCACATCAAAAATTAATTTTCACAATACTTATATTACATCCGAGAGATATTCCTACTTAAGATATCTTGCACAACGAGTTGTAGGTACTTTCGGATCCACATATGTTTGTGAAAAATTTTTTTCGAAGATGAAATTTACAAACAGTTCATCACGTGCTTCATTAACTGAAGTGAATTTAGAAAACCAGCTAAGATGTGCAACGTCGAACATAAATATAGATTTACAAAAATTAAGTGATAGAAAGGATAAAGAAATATCTCATTAATTAAGACTCGAGAGTTAATTATATTGAATCATAGTATAGCAATAAAGTTTTATTCATTTTGTATTTGTATTGCATTTTTTAAAAGCATGCTTACCTAAAGTGCAACCCGCTGTAACGTTGCGCGTCATCAAACTGGCCCACGAAACCATTTGGGTTGGCCAGGCCTGCTCTACAGTATATAAATATGTAAAATGTTTCATTATTTATTTCACACTGTATAATATATCACATTGGTACACCTAGCTCCTAATCTGATTATAATCGTTTGAAAATTTTTGTATAACATGGATACAGGATATCAATAAAAAATATTGTATCTTTACCGTGTTGTTAACCTCACGACGCGACGCTACGGTGGAGGTTCGGTTTATTGTAACCCAGAGTAATAAATTCCTGATCATTAAATGTAATAAATAAAATGTTGCATTGGAAACAACAGAAATATTAATTAGTCTGTAAGAAATATAGCCAAAAGCATGTTTAAAAAAATGTATTAATAAAGGTGTGCTAAATCTTAACCAACATCACTTTTATAGTTGCGAAGAAGTTCCGCCGTCCGAAGGTGAACCATCCATCCGTCCCTCATTTTCACAACCTCATGTGCCCCCCGTGTGTAAAATCGACATAATAATAAAACTTCAAATAGGACGATACGATAGATAATTAACTCTAATAAATATTTTATTGAGAATAAAGTAATAAATATTTACACAATATGTTGCTCGTATATTCGCATTTCTCGATTTCAGTCGTGGCTGTTCGACTTCGCTTTGTTTTGATCTTATCGTTTTTAGCTTTATCTCGCGACAAAGAGAGGAACACAGAATACACAGCGCCTTTGCTTCACTTCATTAAGTTCACGCCAACTTTTGATATTCAAAGCTATACATGTTTGGCTGCATTCTTACCCAGGGGTTGAAAACAGTTATGATATCGATTCCGGTTTTTGAAACGGTATGGAGAACCGAAAAAGTCCCATAACTGTTACAAGGTTTTTCGGTTGTCCGAGGAATAACCAATATATATATATATATATATATATATATATATATATATATATATATGTATATTGTGTGTGTGTGTGTACGTGCGCGCGCGCGCGTGTGTGTGTATATCGGTTCTGATTGACTAACTTAACCCAGAACCGAAAAATAACAGTTAAAAACCGCTATACATATTATCGGTTCCGAAGAGCCGGAAACGTAACCGATATACGTCAGAACCGTTATACCTTGTAACAGCCATGAGACTTTTTCGGTTCTCCTTAACTGTTTCAGTCAGAACCGATAAATAACTGTTTGAAACATTTATTTTCGGAGCCTTTTCAAACCCTGCTCTTAACACGTAATTTACGGGCGGTTATTCCATAATTTTTGGAAGTCTATAATTCATGGCTGTGGATTTTTTAATAGGTCCTTCAACAGCAACAGAAACTTCAATCATAAACCAACAGTGCATCTTAAATAACGTAATCTTATAGTTACGATTAAGATTATTATGTAAAAGAAGATTTTTAAGCTTCTATTGGTACTTCATAATTATTAAAAGGCTTCCAGTAGATAAAGTGTTAAAGGGATATACATCAAATGCATAATTGACCTGTAACAATTGCAAAAAATGAACTACCCATCAGACTTGAAAAAATGTGAAAATAATTTGTGTCAGAGTGACACATAAGATCGTTACTCTAACAAATGTCACATATTTTTGTCGATTACTTTTATGACAATACTAAATAAATATAACTATAAAACAGTACAGACGAATATCTCCAAAAATATTGATTATACGCAAAAATGTTTCAGATGAAAGTTGTTCAGTACCAAGGGAGACATCATGTGGTGGGACTTTTATTTCTCTCGGTGGACACTCCAAGGTGAGGTGTTTTTTTTTCCACCATCAAATAGTTCGTTTTAAGAGGAGTTCAATTACCTATGACTCAAGGTCATTCAAGGTCAAACTTGCAGGGAAATGCAGAAAAGGCGTTTTATTTGTACTTCAGTTTAGTATGTATTCAAAATGATTACCTCTTACTTCAGTGCACTTAACAATTCTTTGTTTAAATGATTCTCTAACTTTGCTTAACATTTCAAGTTATCTTAGCACAAGCTTCGCGTTTTCTGACTTTCATGTTTTCACGCGTTGTAGGCTTAATGGACATTACGCAGTTTTTAATGTGACCACATAGAAAGTAGCCGAGTGAAGTTAAATCCTGCGAACGGGGCGGCCAGGCTACACGACCTCCTCGACCTATCCATTTTTCTGCAAAGATTTCATTCATTGCTTTTCGCGAGCATAGTGCATAGTGCGGAGGCGCACCGTCATGTTGCATCCACATATGGCGCCTTTTATTTAAAGGTACTTCTTCACATAATTGGGGTAGTATATTGTGTAGGAAGTTAACATCGAAAAAGTCCTTCGAAAAAGTGCGGTGGTAATTGAATTCATCTGAAAACACACTATTTGATGTTGGATAAAAAAACGTATAATTCCACTTAAAAAAAATATCAACCACCATTTTCTAAGCACCTACAATGATAGTCCTTTTCATTACGAATTCAGTGACTATAATTACTCAACGTCATTCAAGGTCTCGGACAGAAAAAAACGTATTAAACTAAAATATGGAAGCAGAGTACCTGTATTTCATAAATGTTCGAAATGATGACCGTCTACGTCGATACATGCCTGTAAACGTCCTCTGAGAGAATGTAGAACTTTGACCGTTGTTGGAATCAGCGGCTTCGGTTGGGTGAATATCCTTCTCTTTTTCATTAACTAACAGTTATATATTTGACATAATATGTGATACACTTTCGCAAGTGTATCACATTCTCTTAAACTCTCTTACTCACCGTGAACTCTCTCACACCGCTCTGCTCTCTTCCCAACCTCAATCTCATTTCCAAAAATTAACCTATCTTCCCTGACAATACCGACATTATAAAATATAATAAAAATAATCCTATAATCAAAGCACTTGTTTTTATTAACATCTAACATCTAAAAACTCCATTACATTTTTTAATAAGTTTGGTCCACTTAAAGCTTTGGTTAGACAGTCTGCTCTCATTTCATGACTCGACACATGTAATACATTTATATCATCTTCCTTCACTGTTTCTTTAATAAAATAACACCTATTTAATAATTTCGATTTGGTTTTAAAATTACCTCCGTTAGCTAATTTAACAGCATTTAAGCTATCGCACCTAATTTCCCTTCTTAACCCTGTTTCTACTGCAATTTCTTTTAATAACCTGTCAGTCCATACGTCTTTTACACCATCCATCATTGCTTCCAGCTTGCTTTCCGCTGATGACAACGCCACAACCATTTGTTCTCTGCTTCTCCCAAGAATCAGATCATTGTATCTGTACACCAGTATCTCTGAAAAAGATCTTGCATCTTTCGTTTTATCCCAAGATGCATCAGTTTCACACTAGATTTCTATACCTGAATTCTTGTCCTCATATTTCAATCTATAATTTATTGTGCCTCTCAAGTACGTTAGCACCCTTTTGAGAGCTGTCATGTGCATTTCCCTGATATCGGTGTTGAACTGCGACAAACAACTCAAAGCATATGCAATATCTGGTCTTGAATACACAGTCAGAAACATTAACCTTCCCATGAGCTCTTGATATTCCTTTACATTACACTTTTTGCTTGTTTCATAATTCTCCACCTTTACATTTACATCCACAGTAATACACTCTTTCATTCCGTACATTTCCAGCAATTATTGTATGTAATCCTCTTGGTGAACATATATAATCCCTTTTTCTTGTTCAACTTGCATTCCTAGCGCACTCTTCGCTGCACCTAAATTTTTTATTTCAATTTCCTCTCCCACTTTCTTCATATATTTTTCCTCAATGTTATCATTACTGGAAATAACTATTATGTCGTCCACATGAACTCCACAATACAATATATCCTTCTTTCTTGTAAAATAAGCATGGAATCTGTTTTGATTGATTTAGCCCATTCCTTATCATCACATCAAGCATATGTTCATTCCAGCATCTCCCTGCTTGTTTTAATCCATACATACTCTTTTTTAACTTGTACACGGTGTTCTCTTCTTTTGAGTATCCCTTCGGCAGCTCCATATATACAGGGTGGCCCGTTTAAATAAGAACACCTAAATATCTCTTCAGGTTATTGTGATGCAAAAAGTATTTGTTACGTAATGTGCATGGTGTCAATAGACCAAATATTTGGTACAAATATTTTTTTCCGAGGGTCATTTTTTTCGGAGTTGTCAAAGTCATCGATGTTTTTTGGCACATAACTACATTTTTATATTGCATCGTGTAACTGATGGAAAAATACATTCAGATATGTATAATAACATGACCTTGAAATGACCTTGATCACCGAAAATTAAAGTTTTACCTAGAACTGATGTCTATTGAGATCGTAGGCTTTGATCAAGACTCTACATCAAGAGCGTGAATGTAAATAAACATGTTTACTGTCGCAATACTGATGATACCTAACGATTTGAAATTCCGATCAGTTTCAATTTATCTATCCGTGTATCGACGTGCTGTTTGAAATGAATTACTCAATGCAAGAGAAAGTTGATATGGTATTCATTTACGGTAAAGCTGACCATTGTTTAAGGCAAGCAAATCGAATGTATAAAGATAAATTTCTAGACCGTAATTCTCTTATACCTTCTACTTATAAAAAGTTGGTCAGTCATTTTCGTGAAACTGGCACTGTTGTGAAAAAGCGTGTAAGAACCAGAACTGTTACGAACGAAAGAAACAAAATAATTATTGTCGATAAAGTTAACGACACTCCACATATGAGTTTAAGACAACTCGAGCATGACACTGGCATTTCTAGAATAAGCATAATATGAATATTGAAAGAAGAAAAATTTCATCCCTATCATCTATCGTTACATCAGGACCTTCACGGAACAGATTTTGTATATCGTATGAATTTTTCTCGGTAGGGTTTGCAGCAATACGAAAATGACGAATCATTTTTTAAAAGAGTACTATTTACTGATGAAGCGTCTTTCACCAATCATGGAAAGCTAAATCTAAGAAACATGCATTATTGGTCAACTGACAATCCATACTGGCTAAGAGTAGTGGATAAATAAAGACCGTGGAGTTTAAATGTCTGGTGTGGCATATTAAATAATCAAATAATTGGTCCTTATTTCATAAACGGTACTTTAAATGGAGAAAAGTATGCAACAATCTTGCAAAATGAGCTACAAATGCTTGTTCATGATGTACCACTAGATATCCGTTTAAGAATGTGGTATCAGCATGACGGTTGTCCGGCTCATTCTACACGCCTTGTCAAACAAATTTTGGATTTAAAATGTCCAAATCGATGGGTTGGTCGTACCGGAGTTGTAGGATGGCCACCGCTTCACCAGACCTCACACCAGTGGACTTTTTTCTGTGGGGAAAATTGAAACAAACAGTTTATAATGAACGACCAACTACACCAGAGGATATGAAGAACCGAATAGTTAGAGCTTGTGCTGATATTAATGTCGAAACAATTGAAAGATCTGTACAGTCGGTCATTGCACGTTTCAGGAAATGTGTCACCGTAAAAGGGCACCATTTTGAGCATCTCTCACGATGATAACTTAAGACAACATGAGTGGTGTTTTAACAGTTAACACATACACACATCTGTTGATCGATATTCTTAGTGTCATAAAAAATATTTTCTTCGCATTCATAGGTTCAGGAGTCGTGGCCGAAGATATTCGACATCAGTTCTAGGTAAAACTTTAATTTTCGAGGATCAAGGTCATTTCAAGGTCATGTTATTATACATATTTGAATGTATTTTTCCATCAGTTACACGATGCAATAAAAAAAATGTAGTTATGTACCAAAAAACATCGATGACCTTGACAATTCTGAAAAAAATGAACCTCGGAAAAAAATATTCGTACCAGATATTTGGTCCATTGACACCATGCACATTACGTAACAAATATTTTTGGCATCACAGTAACCTGAAGAGATATTCAGGTGTTCTTATTTAAACGGACCACTCTGTATTTATTCCATTAGAGTCCCATGAAGAAAAACAGTTTTCATGTCATACATTTTTATTTTTCTCTTCTTCTCAGTACCTACTTATGCTAAAAAGCAATCTGATTGTTTCTGTCCGGATAACCGGAGCAAATGTTTCTTCATAATCGAAGCCAGGACGCTGCCCACAACCTACCGCAACCAGACGCACTTTATAAGGCTGTGCTCGTGTGCGCGGATCTTTCTTTATGTTGAAAACCCATTTACAGTTTATTGTTTTCTTGTTTTTTGGACGTGGTACAATATTCTACACATTGTGTCTCTTCATTGAACTCATTTCCTCATTCATTGCTTCTCTCCATTTTGTCCAAATATCTGACTCTTTATCTTGTTGTACACTTTTTGGTATTATTTCATCTATTATCAGCATTGCTAAATGTTCATTTTTTATTTTATCAGATCTTCCAACATTTCTTTTTCTATCTCTTTCTTCATCTTCTTCTCGTAGTAATTGTCTTCTTACCTCCATTGTTTCTCCAGTTGTTCTTTTGGGTCTTCCTCTATTTGTTCTATCTCTTCCTTGTTGTTGGATTTCCATGTGATCTTACTTCATCTTCATCTCACATGTCAGTCTCTTAATCAAACTCTTCCTTATTTGCATCTTCGTAATCGCTGCTACTTATTTCATTCGTTACGTCTAAATTATCACCCACTGGTTCATCAAGGTCGATTTCTTCATCATTATTCACAGTGTCTAATCCTACTATGACTTAAAGTATTGCCTTCACACTCTATTTTCTCTTCAATGTGCAACAGTTCTTTTTCATTTTTGCTTTCGTTGAATTTTACATCACAATCATTTCAAATCCATTTTAGTTGGGGAACATATACTCTACATGTGTTGTTAGCTGCATATCCTACAAATATGCCTTTACTTGTTTTTGACTGGAATTTCTTTTGTGATCCTTCTTTATTAAGTATCTAGGCAACACAGCCAAACCATTTCATATACTTTAGGTTAGGTCTTCTTCTATACCATAACTTGTATGGGATTTTTCCATGTACATTCGATTTTATTTTATTTCTCACATGTACTGCCGTACACACTGCCTCTCCTCAAAGGGAGACTTGATTCTTTCATCCCAACTCTAAGTCTTCTTTCTTCATCTCTTCTATCGGTTTTCTAATCTCCTTTGCCAAATATTATCTTCTTTTGTAGTTATTGCTTTTTCGTTGCTCGTTATCTTTGATCTCACATAATATCCATTGCGTTGACGCACAGCTTTCATTTGCATATTATACGTATTCTTATAAATTATTGCACCATTTTTGCTAAATTTCACTTTATTTCATTAGTAAAAGTCTAATGTTACTATTAGTTGCTATTAGTAAAAGTCAGCCTAGAAGGAGTGTTTCGCTCAGGATACCTCCCTTCATAAAGCAATCGGGCCTGCACTGCATTTCGTCTACATTCACAGTAAACTGTTATCATGTCACACATTTCAATCATTGAGTAAGACATAGCGCAATCGCGTTTGGAAACATACTGTTCGTAAATAAATCGCAGCGTAATCAGCTAGAGGATGTTTGAAAACATTCAATAGCATTGAAGGACCTTAGCATGTTTACTACAAGTCTCACTGGTGGTAAACGTATTCTGCTTTCATATTTTAAATCTTATACGTTGTCTCTGTCAGTGACCTCGAATGATCTTGAGAAAATATAGTCACTGAATTTGCAATGGAAGGGAGTATTATTGTAGGTGTTTAAAAAAGGGTAGTTCCATTTATAAAATTGAAGGTGACCTTGATATTTCTAAAAAAATGATCTTAAAAACAAAAATTTTTTTGGTATCGTGTGAGCACCATTTAACCAATCAACTTTGTCCTCATGACATTTAATGTATCTTTGAAAACAATAAAGATATTTGAGGTAAAACCGTTAGGTGACTTACCCTGTATATATATGTATATGTTTTTAAAAAATATCTCTATTGAAGAAGCTTTGTCTGAAGTGTATTAAGTTAAGATATCTTATAGAAATATCTCGATAACTAATAATTTTTTTGCCATTCTACACCAATACTTTTTTATGTAAAATGACGAGAGGAATCTATTTTAAAAAAAAGTATGCATCTCCATTTAAAAAGAAACAATGCACATGCACCATTGCACTTTATTTAAAAATAAGTTATAGCCTGTAAAAATTGCGTGGAACACCCTGTATATATTTCATGTTAAAAAAGGTAAAAGTCACACACTTTCGGATCAATTGTTGTTTTAATGGAAGAATAACATCATCTCTTCCGTGAAAAATTGACACGAGAAACGGATGACGATTAATGGTGAAATGTCAGCACCAATTAGAGACTGCAAACGGTAGCCTCTCGATGGCAATTAGGTATGTATCTATTAGAGATTCAAATCGTTGACTTTCAGTAGGGCGAGAAAAAAGCGTTTCCAACACGTGGCAGTTCGAAACAAACGAACGATGTAACATGGACGCCTTTCGCCATTACTCGTGTACGGAGCCCTAGCCGAGGGCAAACCGGTTGTACCTAGATAGCTGGTAGGTTGTCGCAAACGGTTGGGAGCTAAAGAGGGTGGTTTCGACGTTGAAGGATGGCGTGACGCTCGGAGACGCGGCCGGAATACCTTGCAGCGCACGTACACGCATAAGTACACACAGAGAGACGGATATGACCCGGTGTAACGATCTGAGTCTCTCTGGCTCTCTCTCTCTCTCTCTCTCTCTGTCTTTCACCCTTCTCTATCTCCCTCTCTCTTCAGCCCACCAACGCTATCTGGCCTCTGTCTCCGTCGAACGTCACAGCCGACCAAACAAGTGTTTGCCGTACGGTACGGTTATGAATCGTCAACTACGGACGAATCGGTCTGTCGTTCTTCACGAAACGTGTTTGTAGGTGAATTGTAGCAGGCGGGAGAGACCGTTTGTGGCCGAGGACGGAGAAAAATTGCTGGAGAGCAGTCAGAGAACGTGTTGGAACAATTTGTGTCCTAGGAATGAGGACGATTAAATTACACGCGCACGCTAGCTGACGGAGATCCTCTCTGACTGACAGAAACGCATTTGCTCTTACGGATAGTAGGGGAAATCAAGATTCTAGTGCTTTATGGCTTTGAGATTAAAGCTCTGAACAAATTTTTAAAGAACAAGGTGTTTTTGTTCGATGGATGTTGATAGTGTCACAAAAATTCTTTAACATGTGAACTACCGAGCGTATTTTGTTGGTTTGCCTTCATAGCCGGAGTGAAATTGTCCATATTACAACTACATCATATGAATGTATAGTGTTGTAGCTATTAATCCAGCGACTTCGAGTCCGAAATATTGCGCTCAACACGACAGATAGGATTCCTCGAGATTCCTTCATCGGTTGCCGCCAGCGTCGAGCCGAGCGACCAAACCAATCGGCACCAGCCTGTCAGTGAGACAACACTTATCCAATGACGAAAGTTTTTTGTGTTTAACTATGTTTTCATGTATGTTTTACCAACACATTCGTGACATTTTCCTGATTAGAAAGACGCTGAAGACAATATAATTTGCACCATATTTACTTATTCAATTGACGATAGTAAGTTTTAAAGTATACATGTGCATAGGCAAATATGCACCAATTATGTCATCTTTGGTCTCATATTAATAAAAAAAATGTCATAACTATGTTGACAAAAGTTTCATAAGGAAAGAATGAAAAATAAAAAAAGTTTCACAAATGCATTTATAGTTTCAGCTTCCGATGCTTTTGATGTATGTCGACTACTCGAGTTTTAGTCTGCAAAAGTTGAGTTACAAAGTTTGTTAGATGACGCGGCTAAACGAATTTTAAAAAGCGTAGGTGATTTACAAAATAAGTCAATTGTCTGAAGAGGCCTTAGAGAGGAGACAAAGATTCTAAAAATTATAGAAGCAATAGAAGCCGAAAATTTTCACGCACTGCTACAAATGAAGATATATTTCATAGATTATTACTAACTTCTGATCCATATATATCTTCTTTGCGTATAAAGTCCAACAATAATAAACCTAAAACTCTGGACTCAGAGGCTGAGGAACTAATAATTAAATAAAAACTTTTAACAGAGAAGGTAAGAATAATTAATTTAATTCTGTGTCACATAATTCTCAACTGATGACGAATTAAACTTATTGTATTTATTATTGCTTATATTTTAATTTGTGCTTTATACAGGTACCATAGACTTTGTGAATTTTTAAATCTTACCTGGAGATTCTGGAAAATACAGAAACAAGTTTACTCAACTAGCGATTCGTTAAACAAGTAAAAGAGTATTATTAACTAATTAATTAATTTGGACCTGTTTATTTAAAAAAAAAGTGCTAAAATTTGTTATCCTTGTACACATATTTAAAAATTGCAAGAAAGGCTATTAAATAAACATAAAGTTTATTACATTTTACAGTATTAAAAATGAATTCTCGTTAATATTCTTCACTCCAAATTTCACTTCGATATCTTTAATAGTTTAAAAGTTATACCAAAATGTCCCCGTATTTCTCGATCGGGACCACTGTGCGCCGTGTACCGCCGTTTCAGGTAGAGGCGAGTCGAGCGCACCGGTATTATGGTCCGTTGTTGTTTATCTATGCCGTTGTCGTCTTTTAAATTAAAAGGTAAAAACCCTAAAACCCTCACCGGTTTCGATGAAATAAAATCATAAATCTTGTTAGGTTCTAGAAAACATGCCAAAAGTTTAGACATTACTAAAAACTGAATATCTATTTATTACATAGCGACAAAAGTTCATTAGTAAAAAAAACCCTTTCTAAGTAAACCAGCAGACACTACGCCTCCATTTTTGTTGCCTTTTAAGTTTTTAAGTTTATTTTACCGTCATACCTTTTTCTGCCGACTCTGGCAGAATCTGAACAGTAAATAGAAGGTATGGAAAGAAGGAAGGAAACCCCTTTCTATATATTCGGTTGTATCCATTTCCCAATGTTCAGTTTGCGTGAAATTTTCGTATCGTACACTTCGTATTATATAAGAGTGAGTGAATTATCGGAAATGGTGGTTAGTAATATTGTTCTAGAGGCATAAATAGGATTATTTAGTCGTATACAGCCTGCTGGTATTTTTTCGAGACCAGCAGTATAGACAACGGACTATAAAATAGCGGTGCGCTCGATTCGCCTCTACATGAAACCGGTGTACACGGCGTCCTGTATCAGCTCATTGTGACGCCATTTTCATATCACCATTATTTTCAAGTACTCAATTTGTAGGGGAACTTCAAGGAATATAACCACATTTTTTCGAAATTTAAATCACTCTGGCCCCTCATCGAAAAAAACGTAAAAGAAGAATTTGTTTAAATTTTTCGACATTATAAAGTGGTTTTCGGGGTTGAAAAAATTATTTTGTAATAGACCAATCCCTTCCGAATAAAACAAAAAAAATTAGCTCAATCTGACGAACAGTTCCTCAGATAAAAATTCGTAAGTGAAGCCAATTATCGCCAAAATGGGCAAAAATTGCAAATTTGGAAGACCTGTCATTTCTAAAAAAAACTCGAAACCGGCAGAATTATGACTTAACCCCCCCCCCCCCCCTAATTTCACATGGACTGCAACATATTTAATTTAGAACACAATCGATGATAGTGCCTGCAAAAAGTGATCGATTTGGCATGGAATGACCCTGGAGTGTTTCACATGTTATGTGGGCCTTGCGAAATTTTAACATGGTGCGTACAGTTGCAAAGTATCGTAGTGGGCGAAATCACACTATTGGTTTCGCTAAAATTAACATTTTTATTATTTTCCGGTGTATCTGAAATAATTTTTCATATCGTATATTAAGTTGGAAGAAAGTTCTGTCCCTTTTTAAATAAGCATCTAATTTTGCTTGTACATCGAAAACACATGTTGCTAATTAGTCATTGGGGTACGGGAAGTAACAGGTTACCTGAAAGATGACAACAAGTTATTACAAATAATGAAAAAAACGGACTTTCAAAGAGGAAGAATCGTAGAAAACGACCATTTTTTAAAAAAATTGTTCACATTTGAACCGATGAAAAAATTTTCAGAACAACGATGTCTCTACTATATTTTTTAGTAATTATTTTTAATCTTTATATAAGAAAAATTGAGTCGAGTTGGAACCGTCGAGCGAGTCGGACGTGTTTACAAACAACTCCGTCTAGGTGGTTCAGCTTTGAAAGTGTGAACTCAGTGTGGTAAGAGTTTGTGAAACAGTGATACAGTTATTCACATATATAATCGTACAGTATCAATTTACGGTGATGACGGCCCCTGGAAATCAGGGGGTTTCATCTATAATCAACACAAAAATTACGAGTCCTTCTGACTACAGAAGTACTCAGTCAAACGAAGCAATGATGTCACAGATACCAGCAAGAAAGAATGAAACTTTATCGTATGCAGCCGTAACGCAGAACGTAACATTCCCGACGAAATAGCAAGCAATCATGGACGCAATCGATGGTGTCGTCATAAAGGAATACACAATGGCAATAGCTAAAGTGATCTCACCAGTCAATATTAGATTTGCTTCCAGAATTTCAAATGATAGGATATGTATGTATCTTGCTAATCGACAGTTAGTTGAAAAAGTTGCAGACCCCAATGTAAACATCAACATTGGAACGCACGTTCTTCATATCAGACCGCTTATTGCGAAGACTAAACCAGTCGTACTCTCGTGTTTATGTCCAACAATCCCTCTTGAGCTCATTGAAAAGAAATTTACAGAAATAGGCATAAAGTGTACCTCGCACTTAACTTTTATAAGTGCAGGTATGAGTGAACCGGGATTTACACACATTCTAAGCTTTTTCGACGACAAATCTACATAGAACCAAGCGATGTAAACAAGCTACCCAACAGTATACAAATAGAGTATGACAATGTCACGTACTGGATATATGTTTCTGCCGATAATCCTTCATGTTTCATCTGCAAAAAAGACAACCGTTTGGCCAAACATTGTATAGACGTTAATGTTCCAATTTTAATAAATGACGAAACACTTATCGGTCAAAAAAAAGAAGCTACTAATGAAGAAGAAGCTGCAATATCGGACTGCACTCTGGAAATAAATACAGATCCTAATACAGAGGAGGTCCGCAGAAGAAGCATTAAAAGACCCCTTTCTATCAATACACCCTGCTCTATTGCTGCAAAAACGACAGACAATCGTAATCTCTCGTCAGATGACTCCGACACCAAAATAAATTCTGAACAAAAACAAGATAAACGATCGAAAATAAAGAAAATAACAAAGAAAATAAGGAAGCCTTCAGACAGCAGTGATCAAGATACAGATGTTGAAATAATGACTGCCCCACTTAAAGAAATACTCACTCAACATCCAGACACGTATGTTCTGGACTATAGCAAGTTAAATAATTTCCTAAGGGATACTAGTGACAATTCCAATTATATTAATGCTGCAAGAAACTATACAGATGACTTGAAGGCACTGAGCAATATGCTGCAGGACGTCTATCCTAGTCTAACACACCGCAGCATGAAGAACCGACTGACTAGAATCATAAAAAAGCTGGAAACAAATAAGGATGACCAGGATACTGCATTCGATTCAACTTACTTACGGATATACAAAAACTTTAATAGCTTTTCAATATTCTACAATAAACATGCATCATAACAATCCCGGAGTGGTTAATTCATCAACGCTACGTATTCTATATTGGAACGCTAGGAGCATCTTGCAACGAAAAGAAGATTTGCAACATCTTCGCCTGTGTTGAAACCTGGCTAAAGCCGGAAATTAAACTGGATTTTAAGGGTTTTAACAACAGTCGCAAGGATAGAGTGGGTAGAGTGAGAGGTGGTGTTGCTGTTTATATTAGGAAGGCTATCACATACTCCATACTACCTGATAGTGAATCTTTCAATAATCGAATCGGGACATAAACTTAAATTAGAGAACACAGTGCCGCCAATAAACTTTTATGTAGCATACAGACCGCAAGGTCCCGCGTTAAGTCAAAGCAACTGGGATAAAATAATGAACAAAGCTGCAGAATTGCGTCCGTGCTTGTTTGTGGGTGATTTTAATGCTCACAGCAAGGCATGGAATTGTACAAGTGACGATACCAACGGTGAGAGACTGCTCAATAGTTTACCGAATGAAAATATTTTTCGACACAACCCAGATACATTTACACATTTTAACTTCCACAATAATAGCAAATCTAACATCGACTTAGTTTTTACGTCCCCTGATTTAATCGAAAAGATAGATGTCGATATCCTGGAAGACACTCGCGGATCGGACCATGGTCTTATCAATATAGAAATTAATGTCCAGAAAGCTAAACACATATAGAAACATAACAAATAGAGTGTCCTCCAAGAAAACTGATTGGAACAATTACCAGAAGGAAATGTCAGATAATTTCTCTCAGTTTTTGACACATGAATTTGATAGTCCGGATTGTGTGGAAAAATATAATTTTTTTATTAATGTTGTAAAAGATACACTTATAAGTAACATTCTCTCGTGGAGGACGGTTGCTGATGCAAAATATCACAACCCTGTTCCGTGGTGGGATAGCGACTGCGACCGGGCTAAGAGACTACGGAAAGCGGCATTCAAGAAATGCCATGCACCCTGGAAATTATTGACTTAATACAATTTAAAAAACGTGTTGCCATTGCAAAAAGAACCTTCAAACAAAAAAAGAGAGAATATTTTCATAATTTTGTGAAACATTTTGACGTTAAAAAGGGCAGTAGGCACTTCTGGAATTGCTGAAGAAGGCTAAAAAATAAGTGGACGTGCACAGAGAATATAAGAATGTCAGAGTCTCAACGCCTAATGAAAATTGATAATTGTCTAGACAAGGTTGCTCCACCTTGGGTCATGTCTGATCTGGACTGGCTACCACAATGCTCTTCAAATCAATTTTTTGGCTATCCGTTCAACTTTACCGAATTTAACTTTGCTTTAGACTATAAAAAGAATAAATCTGCTCCAGGAAACGACGGCTTGGACTACCAGTCTCTAAAGTTGCTCCCTAGCAACATCAAACTCATTTTATTGGATATCTTTAACGAAATGAATTCCGAAAATCGCTATTCTCGAATGTGGCAAACAACCCAAATGTCTTTCATTGACAAAGCTGACAAAATGAGCGTTAGGCTTGTTTGTCTTGCTTCATGCATCTGCAAGCTATTTGAGACCATGATCAAAAATCGTTTGGAATTGTGGTTAGAAAGTCAAAATATGTTGCCCATATCACAGTCAAGTTTCCGGAGAGGCAGATCTTGTTCCGACAACTTAGTCGCGCTAACATCTAGCATTGAAACGGCAATGATGCAGGGCAGAGACACTCTCGGCGCCTTTCTGGACGTTCAGTCGGCTTTCGACAATGTTAATTGCACTCTGCTAATTCAGAAATTGGCTGATACAGGCTGCTCTGGTAATACTGTCAATTTCGTTAAACATTTAATATCTGAAAAGTATATAACGGCCAGAGGAGAGCATACAAACTGCGAGGAGAGAACGGTGTGGAGGGGTCTTCCTTAAGAGGGAGTCTTAAGCCCATTGCTGTATAATTTTTATGTGGCTGAAATCACTAAAAACGTCGCCTCCTAGAAGTTAGCACCCCACTTGTTGAAATATATGCAATATTATGTTTGTCGGATGACCAGAAAGTCAAATTAATAATATAGTGTCCACCGCGAAGGGCCGCGAGCAAGAGTAAAGTGCCCTTTATATCGTTGTGCTGCCGAAAAGGAAAGTTGTGCTGACCTGTGCTAGGCTAGCACAATTCAAATATATGATTATATACTGTTTGGATAACTGTTACTATCTTAAACGTTAATTGCTTGTCCAAAACGATTATTTACCATAACTTCTTTATTTATTATTTTTATAAAGTAATACTTTAGCACAATCTTTGCACAGCCTAGCACAATTGAGAAAATTGAAAAAAAACGAAAAGTGGGGAGCTACTAAAAAATCGTTTTTCTCAATTTTTAGGCTTATTGTTTATATTATTGTTATAATATTCGAGAACAATGTAGCACAAAATTAGCACAACTCAGCACAACTGTTGAAATTATTTATTTCAACAAGTGGGGGGTAACTTCGAGGAGGCAAAAACGTCCCAAATGAGGCTCAGATCTCTCAATTCGCAGATGACAGCGCTGTCTACTGTAATGCTACTTCAGTTAGAGAAAGTAAAAACTGCTGGAAGAAGCGATTAATATCATTGCTCTTAATATTAGTAGTGTGGGACTTGAGTTGTCTCCTAACGAAACAGTGTTCGTCCACTTTAACAATAAACGTATTCTACCTGGCAAAACAGAAATTGAAATTGGAAATTGTTTTATTAAATCGAGTAAATCTGTAAAATTCTTAGGTATCAATTTTTATTTCGACGTGAGCTTCAAGGTTCATGTCGAAGCTATGAGGAAAAAATGCTTTAAATTAATAAACATTATGAAATTTCTCTCTGGTGTCTCATGGGGGGCCTCACCTGAAGCGTTGCTGTTAATCTTTAGGAGCACTGTAAGAGTAACTATGTAATACAATTGTTTTGTATACTATCCTACATCTTAGCAACTAAGACTAAAATGGAGCGGATTCAGTACGCTGCAATAAGGATAGCATTGGGATACAGAATAAGTACACCTACTGACATCTTGCTTAGTGAAGCAAAACTAATATCTTTCCTGTGACAGAGTCAGGTTCTTGGCTGAAATGTATCTTTTTAAATGCTACGCTTTCTACGACTTGCCCTCCCACAAAATCCTGTTTAACAACAATGTGGATCTGGCTACTTTGCTCTCTCGACGAAGAAGAAGGCCCTCCCTCTTAAGCGAAAGTGTCCAACGCATACTGGATGTACGACCTGATTTAAAGGGTAATGAAAAACATCCCATCTTTATATGTGATTACAACACAGTTTACAATGCTCTACCTTGCGACACAGATTTGGGCGTTTTGATGCGTGATTCTGCTAATCCTAACGTGGTGTTAGCACACTTTATCGAATCGAACCCCCCTAACACTATTGTAATTTACACAGACGGTAGTAAGGTAAAATACTCTCTAGCAGCGGGTGCTGCGATATATTGCCCGCAATTAAATATAACGCAAAAAATTAGCCTAGACATAAGAACATCAGTGTTCACTGCGGAGTGCTGTGATATTAATGGTGCGCTAGACATTATCAGCTTACATACAAACACAAACTTTCTTATCCTTACTGATTCTTTGAGCGGGATTAAATCGCTGGAAAAACCAACTGTCCGTTATGCCACTAACCACCATCTTATTGAAATTAAAAATAAATATATCACCTGTGTATCTAACACCAACTTTATCAAGTTCATATGGGTACCAGCACATATTGGACTGATCGGCAATGAGAAGGTCGATCAATTTGCGAAGGAAGCGACAAATGAACAGCCCACGCTAGACATTAAAGTCCCATTTACCGATTTTCTCAGCGATCTTAAAATTCAAACGCGAATATCTACTAACGATCTAGTCAAAGAGCAAGGCGTATTCAAGGGAAAAGAGTACATCCGATGTTTTCATAAGGATGATGACAAGCCATGGTTTACTGAGCGCGGGCTGCCTAGAAATTTTGTAACCTTTGTAAATAGCTGCCGCTCTAACCATTACAACTTAAATGCCTTCTTAGCCAGAGTTAACTTTATTTTAGACAGTGCTTGTGAATGTGGTGCTGAATCACAAGATTTAATCCATATCATTTGGCAATGCCCAATCTACGAGGTTGAGCGTGACACCCTGGTATCAGCGCTTCTCCGACACAAGTACTGTCTCCCGATTTCTATCCACTCCTTCCTATGCGGACCAAATATTAGAGGCTTGAAAATTATTTTTGATTTTATTAAGTTATGCTCAATAAAAATTTAGTTTCTATAAGGTAGTTGTATCACAACAAAACTAATATAAACTAATTGTAGGTTAGTCACTAAGTCATATTGTAACATAATAATATACTGTATAATTTGTATTGTACATGCTATGTAAACCGCATATGGTTTAAGGCAATAAATAATAATATAAGAAAACTTCACTAAGTGGCAGGAACGTTCCCTATTTCCATGATGTTGTAAAGGAGAGCTACCGATAGTTTACCTAAAGGAGTTTTGGAGCCCATAGAAACCTCGTTTTGGGCAACGCACAGCAGGGAGCCATCACCCGCTCGAGATATATGGCTTTCCAGACTCGAAGAAAAAGAATCGTTGAGAAGTCGGCCGCTGATTTCCGTTTGCGAACACTCATTTAAATCTGGGTTACAATATTCGGTCTGATCCGAACTTCGGACATGTATAACCCGACCTTAACACGTTCCGTGCCAGCCGCATACGCCCCACGTTTTTCAATTGTATTGTTTTGTTTCTGGCGTATGCATTACAATGATGAAAATAGTGCAAAATTGTAATTATCAAGGACAAGGTGCACAGTTTAAGATGTATAACACAACAAAGCAATAAATTTACTTTTCTAGGTATTAATTTAACAAATACCTGGGTGAGCATTACTCTACCAAGCGAGTCGCATCCTCGCACATAATATGTTTTTATAATGTCTATATTAGTTTAAAATAAAACATTTTAGTTGAAATATATTTAATATTTATTATTTAATATTTATGTGACAAGTTTGCATACAATCAGAAAGGGATGTTACGGTGAACTTTACCCTCACAACTATCGCAGAATGTTGTAACTTTTATAGTACAATTTCTTGCCGATTGGGAACCTAAATTTTTAACGTTTTTTTCGTAACCAATTTTACAGCGCCTTCTTATCACGCGTGCAGTTGAAACAAGTGACAGTCGAAACAAACGACTACCACACCACGTGGGGCGTATACGCCCCCGATCAAATAAACGCAGCAGCAATAGTATTAAGGTGCCCATAATTGACTGCATTATAAATTTTCAAGAAACTCTTCATTTTACAATGACAATACCCAATGGCTTGAACGGAAAGTTCAGCGTGGGGCGCATACGCCCCACGTGGCACGGAACGTGTTAAGGGTTAATGAATGAAAAGTTAATACTGAATATTGATGTCGATATTTCTCTATTTGCATAGATTGTAAGGATACAGTTTTAAAAAAGTGTAGATTAACGGTAAGGTATGGGTATGACTGTACTTTTAACCAGATGGAGGTTTCCGATTTATTAATTACATTACACGCCTCTTCTGTGCAGTTTTTATTTGTAACTTTGACATAGATACATAGACTTTTCTATAACAACCGTGTCAAAAATATCATCATTTCTTTTCATGCTTCAATTCGTATTATCAAAAACTACAAAACATTGTGTACGTTAATGTCAGTATTAGTATGTATGCAAAAGGTTCGTTTTTTTCAAATTTCTTTTATTTATACATTACATGTGAAGTATGTTATCAGTCGGTAATGAAGTTGACTACTTTTTAACTTTCACAAATTTCGAATACACCTAATATATTCATTCTTAAGTGCTTCGTACATAAATAAAGAAGATATACGGAGCCCCATAGTCAATATGTAACTTCTTGAAATTGTCTAGAATTTGTTAAATAAATATTTCTTAAATGTAATATCATTCCTAAGAACGCAACATTATTCGATCAGTAGACTGATAATACGTAAACCTCATTGCCAATGATGACTCTTCTTGCAGACCACTATTTTCCTCAATGTCGCCAGTGAATTCGTCCAATTAGCCTAGTTTCTATTTACAACATCATCATCTTTCAGGGGAAGCATAAATTTTTAGCAGAGGAAGTTAATTTGCTCCTAAAGACGACGACGTTCATATCTTCGCGGGCGTAAATTGCATGTGCAACGTCTAACGAATTTAGTGGGATTCATCTTTGAAGACATTCCTCAAGTTGCTCTAGAAGAGAGGATGGTAGACGTTAATTGGTCTCGCTTAATTATTCTTCAATTACATTTGCTGTTGCACCTTACTGTCACGCCTCTCGTCTTTTCTTGTTTCAATTCTTGACGGTGTAGTTGCATAAGTACATATTACTTGGCAAAGTAATTTGCAGTAACAGTGCTGCGACTCGTTTCGAAAAACCAGAGCGTGTAGTTTACTTATCGCGGAGAAGTAATGCCGTCCATCTTCTGCGGGCTTGTCTATCATGAGATCCTCGTTAGATTTCAACTAGATATCTATTTTGTGTGTTAAAACGAAATATATTGGATTAAATGTGCTCGTAGAATACATATTTACCAATTTAGTTGCTATATTTTCAATAGAGAGAGGGCCAATAATTCTTTTTGTTCCTCATTACTGTAACTGTGAATATGTTATTCAAAAGATAGTAAACGTACAAAATTTTACCTGCATATATTATACAGCAACAGTGGTTGTGAATATTTCACGGTTTATAAATGTCACGGGATAAATCAAACTAATCTGACTCAAAATAAAATTGCTTTCGCGGTATCCTATGCTGTTCTCCTAGCTATCTTCTGTGTCAATAGTCAAATTTTCTGTTATTGTATTGAATTTGCCAACGAATATAAAATAAAAATTGCAGTATTTCATTAAAAAAATTAAATATATGTTCGATATCTTTGCAGAATTGTACATATAATATAAAATTAATATACCAAGTTGCACACACATGACGATAGCGAAACGATTAAAAAAAGTATTTTCCAGGCGAAACGAAGAACCGTTTTTCAATATAAATGTTATTTTGCTAATAATGAAAGATATAATAGACGTTCAAGATATATAAAATATATGTAAATATAAAAGACGTTCAAACATATTCAATAGAAGAATCAGGACACAACTGATAACGAGATGCGTTTATAGTTCTCCATTAGCCAAATTATAGAAATAAATGAATGTGATTTTCATATTCAGTTGAGGAGGGTCTCTACAATATTCTCATAGTGATAATGTGAAAATCACTTTTTGTTGAGTTGTATCGCTTCTGAGGCAAGTAGGCATGGAATATCATCGGAAACGTCAGAGACATTAAAAATAATATAGTGACATTCATAAACTTGCTTAATCTTCTCACTATTTTAAATTTCATCAACTCGGTGTTGTCATAAGTGGATAAAATCTGCAGTCTAGTTATAAGTTAAATTAGAAGGAGAGACAAATATCTCTCTCTATATATATAGACATGCTAAATTTGTTTAGTAGAGAATATTTGCCAATATTGTACCACTTAAGAAAATTTCAGTTCTCGAGATATGTTTTTTTTAGGAAATGTATGTACGTTAAATGATAGGCTAATCTTGTTCTAGTATTCCAACTAAACTATCTACTTACAATGGCTTATTATTTATTTATTACTCCACATTTGGAAGTGTGTGCATAGTATGATTCAAGGTTGGGTACATTTTACTTGAAATAAGACAAGTAATAATTTGAAATAATGAATTATTCTAAATACTTTATTATTTGTATTTTAAATGTAATAAAAAAATTTATTTTCATTTTGACGCTTCAATCAAATAAATTATTTTCAAATAATATTTTATTTCAATTACATTGTTAAAATAAAATAATAAATAATCAATAAGAAGTTATTGCAGTAACTAAATTAATTATTAAATTTTGATATGCTAGTTTTTATAGTTTATTCATTAAAGTTTAGCTGCATTCGCTTTAAAAATTGTTCTTTAGTACACGATGTAAATAGAATTTTGGAGTGGAGCAATTATTTGACTAAATGGAAGGTGAAATGAATAATTATTTGAATTTCATTTGAAATGAAATGATTTTGAAAAAATTATTTGGGTATTCAGATAAACTAAGATATGATTATTTCAAATGACATGTAGCCAAATAAGATTACATATTATCTTGACGATTATTTTTCAAATAATTTATTTCGATAATGCCAAAGCCTGTCATGATTTTAGCAGCCAGTAACATAAATCGTACTGATTTGTCTCCAAAATCGTTACCCATCCCTGAAATAATAAACCCCGGTTTGTTGATGATAAAACATTGAAAATAAAACAAATTCTTCCTGAAGAGAACAAAGGTCTTTCAATGAAAACTTGAAGGGTGTCATTTACATGTAGATTTTGATATCTGAAATCTTGTGCAGAATTCATTGAAGCCGAATACTTCATTACAATAAGCTTCAACTGTAATTTGCATATTCTTCTCGATCTCTGATTAAACCGAGGGAATCTCAGTTTCTGATTAAAACAACCCCTGGCAAGATATCTTCGGTCACGTTTAAAAATCACATAATTTTCATAAAATTGAATCAAATGTGTTCAGATTTGTTGACATGTTAGAAGAAATAGTTTGCTAATTGTAAGTAACGGATAAACAAAGTTCTGAAAAAATTGCCATTGGTCGGAATTGCGACAAACAGTAAAAGCCGGTTTTTGTAACTTTTTCATCTGAACCTGAAGCGAATTTTAATAAATGAGTTTTGTAGACCTATTTCAATTATATACACGGTGAAAATTTCATCAAAATCGGTTAACGTTGCTATGAGAAACAAATATTTCAAGATAAGAGCTTGAGGGTGAAAGTCGCAGATTTTCGATGTTAGCAGGGAATTCCTTATGTGATCACATTTAAATGTTTCTTGCTACTAGTAATGTTAACCAATTTCGATGAAATTTTCACCGTGTACATAATTGACATAAGTTTACAAACGCATTGATTGATTTTTCACTACAAGCTCAGGTAAAAATGTTACAAAACCTGGCATTTACTGTTTTCTTTGCAAATCCGATCAATGGCACTTGTTTCAAAATTTTTATTTCCCAGTACTCAGTAAACTAACCTTTCTAATATATCAACAAATCTCAACTCATTTAGTTCAATTTTAGGAAAATTATGCGATTTTTAAATGTAATCGAATACTTTTTGCCAGGCATTGTATAGTAAACCATTTAGGAAACTTTTCGGCGCCTTATAAAATCTTTAATTGAACTTCGAATTAATGCATGAGGTGCGAAAATGAATTCGTGACTTTGTCTTCATTAATTTGTTGTTCATTTACAAACAACCATATTATATTGATCATTCCAATAACAGACTTCAATATAAAATAAAATTAAAATTGATTAATTACAAGGGTCACGATAATTTCTGTAACTAATGTTATGCCAGTAATGCACCGCAACGTACACTTAATGCACTGAAACAACATAAAATATACAGAAAATTAATTTTGATAAATATATATATATATTGTATATATTGTATATATTGTATATATTGTATATATTGTATATATTGTATATATTGTATATATTTTATATATTGTATATGTTGTATATATTGTATATATTGTATATATTGTATATATTGTATATATTGTATATATTGTATATATTGTATATATTGTATATATTGTATATATTGTATATATTGTATATATTGTATATATTGTATATATTGTATATATTGTATATATTGTATATATTGTATATATTGTATATATTGTATATATTGTATATATATACATATATTGTAGGTAACTGAATGTGTGTGTGTGCGCTGAATGTGCGTGCGCTGAATGTGCGTGTATGCGTGGTGCGACCGGCGTGTATCGAAGTTTCTAGAAATTGTTTGTACATGTGTTTGTGCACGTTGCGCCTGGCATGGATCGAAGCTTCTAGAAACAAAATGTGAATGTGTGCATATACGATAAACGGAGAAAGAAGACGGTAATCGGCAGTTTCGGGTAACCCACGGACGAGAACATACGTGTTCGGATCGATATAGCCTCTTACAATTACAAACATATTACATATATTATATATATACATATATATTACATTTGGAGAATATAAAACAATACGTGGCATAGTGAGCCAGGGGACTCCCAAAACTGGGCAAAAGTTTGAAAAAGTTGAAGAAGTACTCCAATTTTGCTAAAAATCGGAACTCAGAGGGTTTTCCATTCGTGGCTTATGAATTTGGTGTAAAAATGACAAAAACAAAATAGCGGATTCAATATGTCGGATGCGTGACTCACAGAAATGTTGGATTTCTTTGAAAATTAGTATTCCCATATTTTTCGAGTCGCTGAATATCAATCTAATGTAAAAATTAGGAAAACAAAATGGCGGACTCAATGTGGCGAATGAGTAACTCAAAGAATTATTGAATTTTCAATTGCCAACTGTAATTTTTCTCCCGAAATTTTTCATTAACTTTGCAAATCATTTGGGATAACTTCCTACGGTCGAATATTGAAATCATTTAAAATAAAATTCATGGCTTCAGATAGATCATCTTTGGAGCAAATGTGTTCAAGAGCTTGCCGTTTTGTAACCATTATGTAATCTTATACTATTTATTTAGCCTGGTCTACATGAATTCTATTGTTACGAGCCTGAGCAGAGCGGCAGCGCGCGTTGCCGTCGAGCAGTTTATGATTTAAAGAGGAATGCGGTTTTTAATTGTTAATAAGGTGCACAGACGAGCCTGATGCAAAATCAGGGAGCTGCAAGGATATTTGAGAGACTGCACGCGCAGACGAACCCGATGCGAAATCGGGGAGCAGCTAGGAGGCTGAATAAAAGCACAGACGAACCCGATGCGAAATCGGGGAGCTGCTAGGATACGGACGAACCTGATGCGAAATCAGGGAGCCGCATAGGTTGGATAACAGTTTTGGGTTCCTGATACGTTTAATATATACTATTAATATATACCTTGCAACGGCCTCGTAACTTTAATATTATAAATTAATTCATACAACCCGAGCGGTAAGATTGTATCATGTGGGAACGGTCAACTAAGAATTACTGGATCTGAATGGTGGGTTAAAATCAATTGTTATTTAAAATTGCCTTGCACTAAATTGTATATTACAGGAAACTGGTTCTGTTACAACTGTTACTGTCGCGGTAAGAATTGAGTGTGTATGAAAAATGTTGTGTAGTTACGTAAGTACTACTGCCTGTTGGATGACACACTGGCGATGCGGGGAACACAGAGAGGTTGGAATAATTATGCCAAGATAGATTAATACCGTACTCGCGGAATTTATAAGGTTACTTGATTCGAAAGGGTGACTAAGCCCGATTTCACTAAATACAACCAACTCTAAAACGAGATTCAGGGTAACGACGTGTATAGTCCGTTTGGACTTTAAGCACTGCCCCCGAGGGTTAAAATTCGAGGGTTTGTAGACTGTGAAATCTAAGTGGGGATGCTCTCAAGATTTCCATATTAGGGAATCTTGTGCAACTGTCCCTGTATTGAATCATGCTTTGTGCCGGCTGCATCCAGCTGGAACATAGTCATCGTTTCTATAAGCAAAGAGTGGAATAGGACATTTTCTGTTCGCAGGAAAGAGATTAGAAAACTCTGATTGAAATAAAACAGAGAGAATTCTCTGTACGTATCACTATAAAGCCTGTCCTCCAACCGATCCTATACCTATATATGAAATCCTACAATAATAATGAAATTATCCTATAATATGAAAAAAGCCTGTCGAAACAATTATCAGATTATAATACTTACTTGTTAATTTAATCAAAAGTTTATGTTTCAAAATTACTGGAGCACATGTAACTTTTTCTCGTCGCTTCTAAAACTGAACTGCTTGACTGCAATTGATCGACTGAAAGACTGTGGCTGAACGAGTTCTTTAGCAGATCCAAAACTAAGAATGTCTATACTGGAGGCCCGGCTGCGGCAGAGTCGTTTTAGTTTACAACGTATACATTTAATTTCCATTTTTTTGCTATAATTGGTAAACAGACAAAAGTTAAAATATAATGCTTTAAACAAATAATAACAATATATCAAATCGTAAGAGATACTTACATGTGTGCATTTGGTGAAAACAGACCACTACGCGTGCGGTCGCTCAGAAATAGCACTAATTTGAATTGTACGACAAAAGCAGGAGAAAGTAGCAACTTGTTCTTAAAATAAACATTACATAGAATATATTGGAACTTTATTTGCCTCGATAAGTAGGGGAATGCCAGAGAATGATTAACCGAAAGGTGAACATTCTGGGAAATATGGTTGTAATATGACAATAAAGAAGTAAATTTTATATTTCGTTTTAATTTTCTGAACTTGTCCGAGTAATTCATAGTTAATATGTACCTATGAATATATGTACAACAATAAAATTTCGTTAATTACAAAATAATATTAATATTTCGATTAGTAGTCAATGCATTTCTCAACATTAGACCAATGCCAATGGAGCAAGAATTGTAGAATCAACATAATATTTTATTTATATGTATTTCAACTATCCTTGAACATGGTGGTAATATTTTCTTGTCATAATTTTCTTACGTCATTTTTGGCCAGTTTTGGAGGTGTCCTATCCCAGTATGAAAAGATGATTATATCGTAGATATAATAGACTATAGATAGTACACTTATTTGTAGACGTTACATGTAATAAGTTATTATTTATTCTTATTATTATTATGAGCACACCACGAATTTAAAAACAAATAGTGAAATAGACGAAACTAAAAACATTTAAAGAATTTCAAAATACTGTTGTATCGTTTTCAACTCTATACAATTATTAAGAAAACAAATAAATGTTTATGTAGCTTCTGCATCTTGTGAATTATGCAGACAATTTTTATTTTATATAAGAAGAATCCGCAGTTTAGTAATCAGTTAATTGACGCTATGCGATTTAGATGACCACTAAACATTAGGCAAGTTTTCTCTCTGTATGGTTAAACTGGAAAACTGTATTTCAGAGAATACCCTAGTAGGAACAAGGAATGTGTTTTTAGCATAAAGCATTGTGTTCTTATAGGTACATGTACAGCATTACTACTGTAGTTCTCTTTCACGTGAAGGAAGAAGGAAATCTTCTTGGCGCGAACGACACCTTCGGGCCATTCACGGAAGCAATGTCTGATTCCCCCGGTTGTTCAATGGGACATTTTAACATTCCGACGAAACTAAATAGTTGCATCAAAGGAATACTCGTTCTTTATCGTATCTTCTATCAAAAAACATGGTTGGGTATATATTTTATATTCATGAGACGGTATTCTAAGATAAATTATGCATTCAGTGTATCCATCTAACATGATCACCCTAAGGTATTCTGTTATTAGGATCGATTGAAATTTTATTTTTTAAATATGCTTCAGAAAGGTCTTTCACATTACTATCTATACTATTTTCAGTCGCGATATTTTCAGCTATTTCCCATTTTTTTATAGGGAAGTGTATAATGTTTCTATGTCTATATTTTAGTTGATTTTATAAAATACTGTTTTTCTGTTTCATTGAAAGAAACAGTAAAAGAATGTATTTTAATATGTATTACGTGTTGTGTTACATTTATAGTAACCCGTAAACAATTGAGCTTCACATAATAATGACAAACTTTTACTGATTTTAAATATTTTCGTGGAAATCGGAATGTTAAACTCTTTTCTAAATTTTCTTTGTGCAGAGTATACAATGGTAACTGTCACACATAAGTGATGGTTAACAACTATGAGTCAATGTTTTGAACAATCTTTACATTTTCTGGTATAATGAATACACTATTATTAACATTAGGTTTTTTAAGTTTGTAAATCATTACTAGACTGCGGATTTATGCATTTATAAGCAGTAGGCATAGGCATATTAAAAATATTTAATGACATCCGAGTATTAGATTCAGCTTAATAAGATTATTAAATGAAGTAATAATTTTTTAGTTGGCTCCTGTATCTTGTAATCAATGCAAACAGTTTTTATTTTGCATAAAGATCCGCAGTTTAATAATTACCCAAAAGTTACATATGCCCATCTAGATTGCTCAAATGTCACACTATGTTGTGAAAGAAGATACAGTAACAACTCACGTCCTTCAAGCTATCTACCTCCACCAAAAAATTGTAACTCTCGTAAATCCCTTCCCCTTTTACAGTACACTCGAGAGTAGCGCCTGCAGCGATCTATTTCATTTTTTCTTTTCGCATTTTGACCCAAAGCACTCAACACGTCAAATCTGTCCCTGAAGAATCCTTTCGCAGCCAAGCATACCAAATATTTCGTTTAACCATAGACAACTAAACTACGATGTTTACTGCACGATTCAAATGTTTCAATCGTGACTTATACGAAAATTTAGATATCCGGGGTTAATATGGCATAAACAAGAATTTTAGTATTTATAGAACTAAAATTAAAAATCTGTTCAAAATTTATATTGACTAAATAATTTTTATATATTTTAACTGGGTTCTATAATTTCACTATTACCATAAATGAATATCACTCACCTGTTCGACCCATAGGTTCGTTGTCATGATCTGATTCTTCAAGTTCTGTAACAAAGACATTTTATTTTCATCATTTCGTTAAGTTATGTATATTGATGTGAACACCAATCTTGAACTGTAATTACTTTTCCTTTGAAAGATCATGATTAGACTGCGTATTTATGCATTTATGAAAAAATGAATAGATAAAACATAAGATAGTAGAGTGATAAAAGGAATATAAAGGCGTATAGATATATTATTATTAACATACTAACATTATTAAAAGAAGGGACAAATCTTTATTTAGTTCCAGTACCCTGTAATTGATGCAGAACATTTCTATTTTGCATAAATATCCACAGTCTACTAATACAGCTCGTTAAAAGTAGAGTATTTATATTTGTGTATAACATACTGTACAAAATTGTATGTTTTGTTAAATAACAAAGAAATATTAATTTGTATGATAATTATTAATATGAAGAATTAACGCGTGTATACACTATTAATTATCCGCGCAACGAGAATTGCCACAAAATCTCGTCAGTGGGGTGCAGAGGGGACGTCGAGTCCCTACTCTTGACGCAAGGCTACGGATCCCACCACTGATCAGTGGATCCCACTCTTACGCTTACATTTTGGCGTGAACGGTCGACATAGGCGCTTAGCGTCACCACCATCTTACTTCATGGTCACCACATCTCTCTGTTACAGTCACACTGAATACGCTCGTTTGCTATCTTCGTCAAGCGATTCGGTCAATCGCGGAAGTTGTGTAGCACGTAGTGGGAGCATCACGTGGTACCTACAAGTTTCTCTGTGCCAACTCTCGTTGCGCGGGCAATAGTACAATCTGTTGGAAATCCCGTTCAAAGTGCGTGCGCGTGAAACCTCCTAGAACAGAGATGGGCTTTCTTGTCTCAATTGAGACAAAACCGTCCCCACCATAGCGCCCACTGTCCCCTTCCAGCAAGCGCGGTACAATGGGGAAACAAAGACACGAGACATTAGCATATGCAAGGAACGTGCGCGCTGCATGAAAGAGAGGTTGGTGGGAGAAGCAAGCGTTTCTCCTTATTTTTTAGGATTAAGGATTAGCAAGCATAAGGTTCTTTTTCGAGAAAATTGAGTATGAAAATGCAGTGAGTACGCGTGCTATTAGACTGGAATCATCTGACGCGTCTGTGCATGACCAATCAATTCTACTTCTTCCATATACAGTGACCCTGATAAATATTCGGACACTCTTAGCACGATCACATTTTAATATTGGACCCCACGACTTGAGAAGTTAGAAGAATTAGTTTACTACATGACGTGAAAGAAAAATTGTGAAAAAATGACTATTGGTTGAAGCTGCAGACAAAATAATAAAAATTGTATTTCACAACTATTTATATGAGCCTGCATTCATAATATTTACAAAACATGTTTTTTATTCTTATTTATGATTTTGATGAAATTTTCAGAATATGTGTATAATTAACATAGATCTACAAACCATGTTTTTTATCCGTGTTAATTAAACATATTCTGAAAATTTCATGTCAATCAGAAATAAAAATGCTGCGGTTTATTACGGTTAGTAGCCCAAATCGCGAAAAACTGCGATTTTTACCGTATTTAAACGTTTGCAGGTCATTGCAACGTTGACCGATTTCGATGAAATGTATAGAATATGTATAATTAAGATAGATCTACAAAATGTAGTTTTTAAATTTTCAATACAGGCCCACATAAAAAAGTTCGAGAATCCTATTTTTAATATTTTCTCTGCAATTCCAACCAATTGTGATTTTGTCAATTTTTTCAAGTCATGTAGTAAACTAATTGTTCTAACTTCTCCAAAAATACAAGTCGTAGGGTCCAATATTCACACTAAACCTACCACCAGGGGAAAAAATGACCGATTCCAGACATTTTCTTTTCCAAATATTGAAATTATAAAAATGTTTTTATGGGAAACGATTAAATAAATATATATTTAGTAAAGGAAATATTATAATACGAACCGCAAAAAGTCGAAATAAATACAATCTTGTCATTTTTATAAAGAAACTGCATATTCTAAAACATACGATACTGACGGTTCTTTAAACTCGATTTTCTCGAAAATGAGGCGTCAAACGATACAATGTTTTCCGATTTATGTTTAGATGAAGAGCCACCCCCAACCCGGTTGCACTACGATTTCCGTCCCACTCTGTATTTAGAAAATTAGTAGGTGACATTTTAAATAGTAGGGAAATGAAAAGAATTCAATAGTATTGATATATTATTTTCCACATATTAAACTGAATTATCAGAGAAATAAAATTCCATTAAGCTCCTGTATCTTGCAGTTGATGTACAACATTTTTATTTTGCATAATTTACAACATTAAATTTCGCATTTTCTAAATAGTTTTCAATCATCTCCAATTTATACAGAAATTGCCCACTCAATATCTTCGTATCTTTTACTCGAAAAAATTGCACAAACACATTATTGAATACTTCCAATATTTGATCTGATATTAGAATCGATGTTTAATAAAAGCTCAAGGACCGAGAATATGAAATTTTTGCTTATTGGTGTGCTGTACACACACGTACCGTACATATCGGTGTCTGTATATTGCAATTCTCGAATATACCCGACAGAACGGTCAATTACTGGTTATAAAATTTCTCCCTTGTGACCTGGCTACTCCAAGCTGGCGTTTGTATAAAAAAATTTTGTTCCTCTCGTTTTTAATATTATTTATTTATTGCTTTAAACCATATAAGGTTTATTATAGTATATACAGTACAAATTATACAATATATGGTTATGTTACAATATGGCTTAGGGTCTAACTTATAATTAGTTTACATTAATTTTGTTAGATTACAAACACCTCATTGAAATTAAATTTTAATTGGGCATATCTTAATGAAATCAAGAATAATGTTCAGGCTTCCATCTGAACCGCATAGGAAAGAGTGGATAAAAATCGGGAGACAATACTTGTGTTTGAAAAGCGCTGATAAAAGCGTGTCACGCTTCATAGATTGTGTATTGCCAAATGACATGATTTAGATCTTACTATTCAGCACCGCACTCACAAGTACTGTCTAAAATAATATTAACTTTGGCTCCTCTCGTTTTTGTTTTGATTATTTTAACGGCAGAGAGCAATTCGCATATACAGGGATTGAAAGTTTTAGCCGAAATCTAGATTCTAGACCGCACTTCGTCCGTAAATTATTCATTCTTTGGATCGGCGTTCGCGAAACATTTGGGAACGGCTAATTTAAATCCTATGCCGCGCAAGTTTTAATGAGTTTGGTATTCGTTCTTTCTGAAGAAGAACGAAACCGTGTGACAGCTGTGAAATGTAAATGCCTCAAAGGTATTCAAGTACCAAGAAAAATAAGGATAGAATTCAATGGTTGGTCCCGCTACATTAATATCGCTGCTGATTTTTGTCTGTGAAAAATTTAAAAACGACACGGTGTTATACGTAAATGTAGAAAAGGTGAATGTCAATATTACTTTTCAAAGTTGCTTTCGTCAGTATTAATATATTCGAAATGCTTGAGATAGCTAGGTCTGTTCAAGTGATAGGTAATGCTAACAAGGGAACATACTTAAGTGTGAATAATTAATTTTTTAAAATTGAAATGATTGTTATGAAACTTTGGGAGAAGGTAGTACTTAAAAAAATATTTGACACATACTTGTATTTTATTGGTAACATTGTCCAACAAATTTCAACTTTTTTTGACGTTTCGATTCTCACTATGCGATTCTTGTAGAGTTTTTCGCGCTGATTTCGAATCTGTTTTTAACTTTTCTCCTAGACGAACAGTTTTTCAGAAATTTGAGTTTGAAAAAAGACATATTTTTCAACTTCGAGCGAATATTGTGATGTTATTATAAAAGATATTGAATTGTTCTTTGCAGAAAAAGATTCTGTAGACTTTCCTGATTACAGTGATATCTAATATTAACACATTATGATTGTTTAAACATGTTTAAACAATCGTTAAAGACGGAGAGACACCACTTTCGCACAAATTTTTGATGATATTTTTGAATTTATTTCAAAAAATAAGGGTCCAGCGGAAAATCGGAATATACCACGCGATAGAGCAGACTTTTATCTTGAGATATTCCCCTTTGAAGTTTGCAACGTCGACGTTTTTACCAAACCAGAAAGCAAAATATCTTCGCCCGATATGAGCTGCCGTCAGTGGTGCAGTTCCACTAGAGCGGTCGTTCGACGGGATACGGCGCGGCGTAACGGCGATGCAGTCGCTTTAAGCGCGCAATTATGTCAGCTTATTTAAATGTTATATTTATTATTGTTATTCATTATTTATTATTATATTCCCATTTTATTAATATATTTATTCTTTATTTATTATGAAGGAAAACTTCATATAAATAATTTAAACAAGCAAAACACGGAACGAGATTTTCACGCTACGTTCTTAATAATGATTATCGTTTCTGTAATAAATGTTGTTTTGTAATACATATTGCACAATGTAGCACACTATACTTTGCCTAAAAAGATACAGTATATGCATTCTGTGATCCCGTGCTCAAACCATATGCAAAAATAGGTCGAAAAAATAGATTGTAGGTGTGACTGAATAGGAATTGATTAATGTGTCTGTGCATGGTGCACTGATTTTACTTCCAGCAATCACGAGTCCATGCATAGCAGAAACTGTTGAAGCTGATGATCTTGGAAACGAATATTAGACAATTATACAGGGCGTACCAGATAAGGTATTCCAAGCTATTTTCTCAGAATCTAATGAAGATCTCGACTTGTTTTTCTTTCAAATTTAATGGTTTAGGAGGGCTAATATTTTAGTATATATTAATTTTTTGGGGATAATTTTTGAGACGAGAAAGGGGACCCTCCAACATTCTTTATAAATGGAAAGAATTATTGATTTTTTGTTATTGTGATACCTCTTTTTAAACTGAATAGTATTTATTTCAACATTTTTGTTTATAGCGCATAGTTAGACTTATAGCGAGCAATTTGTTGCGAATTGAATCGTTGAAGAAACGAAAAAAGAACGAAAAATATAATAAATGTTCAAAATGATGGCCTTAGACTTTTAGCACTTTGTACGTCTTGTACAAATACACATAGCATTACCATGTTGTACATAGCTAGCTGCTAGATTGCTTACCTTGCTTGTAAACATATTAATAAAATCAATTTCAATTGTTCGTTATAACTCTGTAACTATGAACAATAAAAAAAAGGCTCAATTAAATACTATTCAGCTCAATGGGAGGTATCACAATAACAAAAAAGTAATAATACTTTCCATTTAAAAAGATGTTGGGGGCCCTACATTCTCCCCACTCCCCCCCCCCCCCAAACATTACCCACAAAAAATTTAATACATACTAAAATATTAACTCTCCGTAACCATTTCATTAAAAAAAAATTAAGTCGATATTTACATTAGATTCCGAGAAAACAGCTTCTAACACTTTCTTTGGTACACCCTGCATAAGGAACTAACGAGACAATTTTATGCTACATTTCAAACTTACTTTTACATGCAGGACGATCCTCTTCCCCATTTTACCACTCACTACCAAGTTTTTTCATTGAAATGCGTTGTAAATTTTAAAATCAGCACTTGAGCAAAAAATATATTTTGCATTTAGAAATGTGTGCTAGTATCAAGAACATATGACTTGCTGTTTAAAACATGTAACATCAGCTGTCGAATATCTTTCAGTACACTATTCTTTAATAATGATCAGCGAAATAACAATGAAGTAGTGAGAGCTGTTTCAATTAAAGTGATTTCTTTACTTTTAATAAAAATATGGGTTACTTGCAAATGAAATATTGTAATTGAATCATCCTTTCTAGGTCGTCATGAAACTTTAAGTTTGTAAAGTTCTATTGTCGTGTTACATTTTCGTATTTAAGAGTTGCTATAGTATTTGAAGTGTGATAATGACACAAATGAACAGCTGAGTCAGGTGAATAAATACTTGTTTTCAATTTCACAGCTGAGTCCCAGCATCAACCTTCTTAATTAAATATGTTCCACCGATATTAAATCAAGCACATCTGTTCGTCACAAGTGTACCTCACATTTCGAAGGGAAGCTGGGAGATATGGACAAATACAGTGAAATTGGAAAGGTAAACGATACTAGTTCATAAATTCAATTACTGTTGAATGACATACAGCGATTAGATTCTTTAGAGTCAAAAAGTACATGAATACATTACTGAATCAATATTTTTATTTCCTCAATTCCTGAAATTAATTGCACCATACATTTATAATTATTTTAATATGTGTATAATACGTGTATAACACGTATTTTGTAGTAAATAAAATTTCAATTAAATATTTACAATTTGTAAGCCGCTTCAAATGAGTCGGTTCTCTTTTTATAACTTCTTCTGTGCATGTAGTTTCGAAATATATTTTTTAGTAAATAAAATAATATATTTTTATAAAATTTTATAAACTTGTTTATGCACAATTTCATTTAAAATTAAAAATTTAAAGAAAACTTCAATATTATTTTAATATTTCATATTTCCTATGAAGTAGTCTATGCAAAACGTAATATTAATAACAGGAATAATTAAAATATTATATGCTTATGATTTCAAATGATTTCAGATAGATAAAGCTTTATGCAGTTTCATTAAAATATTATGAATAGTTGTATTTATTTTATATACTGACATATATGCAAGTACGTACCAAAACAAGTATTTAATTAAACAAAAGGCAGACAGTAATTTCCTCTGAAAACTGTACTATTACAGTACATACCTCGGTATTAGTTTCAAGGACTTCAATATAAAAATACAATACGTTATTTCTATTTTGATGCTTATTATTTGTAATAACGATTACAGTACATATTTTGGTATTAGTTTCCACCACTTCAATAGAAAAATACAACTAACTAACTAAATAACGACTAACCTTTAACGTTTCCACCAATCTCGGTGATTGTCTAAATAGCTAAAAAAATATTGCGTTTGTACTTGTATTTTTCAAAGCTGTAGGGTTTTATCGTAAAATATAGCTGTTACCCATATGTAATATACACTTAAAGTGTGGTTGATTCTTTATGTTGAAACCATAGTGTATGTTTGTGAAGAGTTCATTATTCGTTAGTAATCCGGAGGAACTAACCAAAATTACGTTACTTTGTAAGATTCGGATAATTGTGCAGGACATGTGCTATTCACTCGACATATTCCCTTCGTTGCATCGCTCATCGAATACCATTTCTATTGGGGCGTAATGCGATTATCGAAGCTATGTGTCGTGCTTAAAGTAGTTCCGCGATTTTGATCGATCTCACGAATCTCATTGTCGCCAATGGCTTGACGAGGCTAAACGACCTATGATTGATCGACTGGCCTCAGTTATTTGGTGATTGTCATTCCATTCTGAAGGATGATGATATTTGGACCAGAACGAAGCAAATTCCTTATAAAGAAACTGTATTAAAAACACATAATTATATTAAAAAATAAATAATAATCTGTAATATAGTTTACTCTCTCTTTTAGAGAACTTGTTTGTTATTCCGAATACTGTGTTGCTAACATCATTTTAGGGTAGACAATGGATCCAAGAAGTATTTCAATACTAAATTTTCGATTCTTGAAAAAATGGTTACTATTGTTACAATATTTAATCTGCGATAACGTCCTTGAAGTCTCTACTTGATATTAACCAGTGCTCCAGACAGGGGAAATTGAGGGGAATGCATTCACCCTCCTCTGCCATTATCTGGTTAGTCACGACGTAGACGCAGATGCAACGCGAATTGAGTGCGCGCATCACGTCACGTAAGGTAATGTGGGAAACAAATTTTAATCTGGTGACACTGGATATAGCATGTGAAGAAATAAAGACATGTTTTTTCTCGAAATGTTAAAACGTTTGTAAAAACAATAACATTTTTTTATGATTGTATGTACCACAAATTTTAAGATTAAAGCTTTCCCTTTGCATCGATTCCTTAAAACATGCAGTACGCTATTTTTTTATTGTCTCATGGAATAAAAATGGAAAATAAGTTTAGTCGTGTATCTTCAAATCTTCAAATCGATGATGGATTCCACCAAGAGAAAAATTTTGCAATATTTTTAATGCCGTGATGAACAACCCCTAAGGGAATAATTGAAGATAGGGATTGTCAACGAACTGTTGATCGTTGAACAGAAGAGAGAGCCAGAATCGACAGCCGAGCAGAAAAGACATATTCTGAAACCGATATATTTATATAAAGTTATAAGAGTTGTATTATAAATAAAGTTTGTAAATAAATATCTCGCGATGCCGCGGCGTACGACGCGAAGTAACAAAAGTTGCAACGATATCATGAGTCTTCGGATTCCCATCCGCTATATCATGCAAAAATATCTTACAATTAGACAAAAACAAACGATGGGCTATGAAAGTAGAATCTTCAAGCTATAATTTGAACCGGTGTTTATTCTTTTACTATTTTTTCACTTCACTGTACAGATTTATTCATGTTCGACACGTTGTTCTATGGAAGAAGTAAAAACAAAGTTATTATTAAAATGACCAAAAGTTGTGCTTCTTGCTATGAATGGCGTGAGTAAGCATTAATGAAAATATGAAGCTTCAAATCTAATAACTAGAATGTTTCACATCAACGTTTCAGCTGTTTCACGCAAAAGTGGTGTGTGTCAATTTACTCCATTGACTTTATGTTTTCATACAAAGAAAAACTCAGCATGATTTGCAAGCAATTTTCGAAATTGTATTCAATCTACCCAAAAAGTCGATTTTTTTTGTTCTTTGACATATTTTTTAACACGATGCTTTCTGTCCGTGGAATTACAACTTCTGTTATTTTAAATATCCAGTAGTCGAGCTTTTTGACTTACACCGCTTTTGCGCTGAACGGCACATTTGTGCGTGTACATTTAGTAGAATTTATGACAACTGCTTAAAACTGATCCTTTCACGATTTCTAGAAAAAGAAAAATACAAAGATACAATCTATTGGCACAATGATTCTTCCAATAAATAATATGGGTTGCTGCACCCGCTGCTTCTCGAAATATTTAAGAAAATATACTTTTGACCTCAAAATTTGAGGGCTGATTACATCCCCTCAAGATGGATGGCTGCTAGTATATGACTGCAAATATTTTTCCGAGAATTTTTTCACATAATCAATCACATAATCACTTTCATCAAAATCAGTTTGTCCGAGTTCGGTATGTTCCCTTGTTAGTACCATTTTTGACACCAAGCATGTATCAAATTATACTTTCACAATCTTTTTATCAAATACTTTGAGAGTGACGCATCAAGTTCATATAAACACATTTTTAAATGTATGTTTCTATCCAAGCCAGATGTACGCACAGGGTGTTCCTCTTGAAGTTTCGCACGCATTTATTTCCGAAATCATAGCTCGCTTTAAAAGATGATTCAAATAGAACGTAGTCTATTTTTGAGGGGCTGTCTTAGGATGGTCATTCATCCTTTGTAGGTGAACGTGCTTCCGAGATTTTAGTACATTCTTATTTCAGTAGGTGTGTATCCCGTTCCACGACGAATGTATTTACCTACATGTTGGCTTTTGTAGGTCATACAAAGTCATTTATAACCACTTTAAATTTACCTTCTTTAAACGTTCTTGAAGTTTAAATCTCATGCTGTCTAATATATGCTATATTCCAAAAGACGACCTTGAACATCAATACAATGATTCAATCTATCCCTAGATGACAGATCTACCATCTCAAATGTAGCAAATTCAATTTGCTGACTGGTATATATATTACTAGCTTTCATCTTGTCAACAGTGTCAGATTTTTTCTGCTGCACTCATGTTATAAGGTACGTCAAGAAAAGGTCTGAAGGCGTTAATCTGACTATTTTGGCGGAAAGAGAATGTAATTTCAATTCTAAAGATATTTCCAAACACAAGAAATACTGAATAATTTCAAGAAAGTTTAACGAAAATAAGTTGTAAATGACAACGAATGACCTCGAATGACCATCGAAAACCGACATATTATAGACCAATGAATTCGTATCGAAATAGGCCATACACACACCTGCACATACTCATTCAAATCTTGGAAACCCACCCACCAAACTGAAGCTTTAAATGAAAATAAAATAGTCAGTCTTCATTTTTAATTTATTTTTGCGAATGAAATCCTCCTCATCCTGCCAAATTCTGTATGTACATTACATTAAAAATCATAATACGTGAAATAATGTTTCACTAACTTGGACTTTGTCTGCAAGTAAAGAAATCCTTCTAACTCTTAAAATAAAATCAAGTAGTTTGGTTAAAAATTAAAAAGTTATTCTATTATATAGGGTTTCCGAATATTACTAAAAGCCACTAAAATAAAAAATTTTGAATGCCAGATGTCCCAGAAGATGTTTCCTGAGCGAACATCATCAAAGCCGTGTAACCATTTAAAATATTGTCTATCGATTCGGCTGGAAACAAGATGAGCGAGTTGCAGTGTCCGATTGTTTCACCGATTATTTATCGTTGAGGTCTACGAAAAACGGAAAGTATTTAAAGCGCGTTAATCTACGAACAATGCCAGAATATCGGAGAACGGCGATTTATCGGCGGCGCCATTTGGACGCCGCATCAAAAGTCTATTACTCGTGGACACCGGCAACGGCACCAGGAGAGTGCAATGAACCCGCCGCTTTTGCATCCTGATCCGCGTTTTATTGAGAACCGGCTGCCGAATAATTACGAGAAAACTGCGACCGTATTGATCTGACCTAGCTCCTTCTACATCTGACATGAATTTACCGCTCACTGTCGAATAAACATACAATACAGTTTCGAATGTTTGAAATAACCGAAATAAAGAGAGAGGGGGAGACAGAGAGACGGAGAGAGGGAAAGAGGGAGGAAGGGAGAGAGGGAGAGAGGGAGAGAGAGAGGGAGAGAGAGAGGGAGAGAGAGAGGGAGATAGAGAGGGAGATAGAGAGGGAGAGAGAGAGGGAGAGAGAGAGGGAGAGAGAGAGGGAGATAGAGAGGGAGATAGAGAGGGAGAGAGAGAGGGAGAGAGAGAGGGAGAGAGAGAGGGAGTGTCACATACATTACACATTTTTTGATCGCGCTATACAGGCTTCTACTGTATTTCAAAGTATTTCAGCACGTTGACTTTATATTGAAAGGATTGCTATATTATATACACATATGTATTAGGTAATTGCAAAAGTCCGTGCCCAATTTGAAAATAAAACAGATTACATTTTAAAATAGCAAGTGTGTTAAACAATGATATACATTCTTTTCTCGCAAAAACTGCAAGATTTCCTTGAAAGGTCTGGAGGTCTTTGAACCTTTGCAATCATTTAACATATACTCCATAAAGCATCTTACAACATTTTATAATTTTCTGTATTTACAAGATAAGTAAATAAACAATTATTGAAAAATGACTTATCGAATTCAAGTGTATTTGCGAAATACAATAGTTCACAATGTGTGATGCGTGATAAGTAGACTGCAGATTTTATGCATTTAAAACAAAAACGAATAGATGTGTAATACAAAACTGTGAGAACATTACAAGAATTTGAGAACATTGTCGTGTTTTATTGTTAACCCAATTAAATTATTAAAAGAAAGAATACATTTTCATTTAGATTCTGTTCTATATGGTTGACTTGGAAAACTTTAACTTTGCATTGAACGTATTAGTTCAGTCTCTGAACAACACGTATTTCAGTTAGTAATTCATACTTTCGACAATATCTAACTTTTGCTAAACGCACACCTTGCGACCGAAGATGCAGCGTCCGCGCGCGACCTCCTGCACACTACCTACGACCAAAAAGGTATAAATACCGGACATTCCTCGCACCGAAGACACTTAGAAAGGTCACTTGAAACGAAACGCAGCTCCACAACACTGTACAATAGCACTTCAAACGAAGCGCAGCACGACAAGATGATATAATTGTTAAATACAAATATTCATTATCAAAATCAGTGTAATACATTTACTAAAGCGAACAAGTAATCCGCGGCAATCACGCTCGCGGACTTGACGCAACAGTATTATAATTTGTAAAACGATCGTAGTATTCATTAGTGACGATATTATTATACTCAACATGTAAAAGCTTTTTGTTATATTACATTATATTGAAAACACCGTTTGTATCTTTTTTGCTCTTCGTCGATGAGTCAGTTACGCAAATGTTTATAAAAAGTTCATTTACATTCGTCAGGCGTTTCCTTTATACAAATACCCACTGAATCAATAATTTTAAAATAACATTAACATTACAATAACATTTTTCATTTGATATTTCGTTTTTAAAAAGAAATTGTGTGTGTTCGTTCCAGTTTCTATTGTATTTCTGCAGGTATTTTATAGCAAATATGGCATGAACAAATTAATTTCTAGGGCTTACAATTAATCAATTGTAACTTTATTTTAAATCGAATTTGGTTAATGAATCAGTTTCTTGTAAAATGCAGTAAATGCGTAGAAAATGTTGGGAATTATTTTTAAAACTTGAATAGATTTTAGTTGCTTAACTTTTTAGGTTGCTTAAATTAATTTATATATGTAATATTAGCATTAATACTATTAATAGACATTTACGAAATCAAGTTAGTACTAATTCACGCGTAATTATCATATTTTTCATCATGACATCCTGAAACAAAAACCTGTAATTCTTATTTTTCATTATATTTTTCCATGGAGAGTTGTGCTCTACTAGGATATATCATTTGTCACACCACACTCTATATAATAATATACTAATAGCCCAATAACATTTTTAAGATTTCGTGTCTATAAAAGAATATAGGCAAAAATAACCTTGATTATTATAAATAAGTATTTGAATTAATTAAAAATAATACTACAATGTATTTAAAAAAGGGATTGTGATAGTAAGAGAATGCTTAGACCTAGCGTTGAAATGGGACGTGAATTGTACAGGCAACAATAATTGTGATTATGATAAATAAGTATTTCAATAAATTAAAAATAATACTACAATGTATTTGGTACAGGGGTAATGTAAGTATCAGGAACGCTTAGTACGCCAAGTATTGCACTGTAATTAGCCATGATTTCAACGGTGAAATCACCATATAAGAAAAAGTGTAAAAGATTCACATAAAAGTATATCTGACATAACTTTGTTTCTAAGTGACAGGCGTTTTTATGGTACACTTTTTATATTTTTCTGTTGTGCTTTAGTTGAAGCCTTCGGTTTACAACACACAAGTAGATAACGTTGAAGTACTCCGGCTGCATACTGAAGAGGTTTGCGAGCCAACCCGAAGAGAAACCTAACCGAGACCTAGCAATTTTGAACGAATGAGGAGATTTATGATGAGACGTTTAGAAGCTTTCATTTGTAACAAAAATGCTTACTGTGGTATTTCAACGCTACGATTTACTACAATTTCGCGAGGGCAGTTACATCACTAAAATTGTGAGGTGCACAACTTGTAGAGCATGTTAAAATACAAATTTACAGTTTACAGATATTTTTGCAATGAGATTTACAATCAGAATCGGTAAAATCTGTTATTTTTGGTATACATAAAAGCAATATTTTAACCATGTGTCAAGTTATTAAATTGTTCTCAGAAAAGTAGCTCATATTGAACGATAACTTGGAAAAGCTGCAATTTGGCATAAACTGAACTCTATTAATCGACAGAGAAGTTATTTTAAGGTAAATACATTAAGCAGTAAATAAGATTTAAAATGATATATAATAGGCACCACACACAGAATTTATTAGGACAATTATTGGTAAAATCCAAAACGAAAAAAATCGACCGTTATTTTTACACTGACCTAGTAATGTGAATGACAATTTCCCCGAAATTAATTTATTACTTAAAATTATTAAGGAACCTCTATGTGACATTTTATGTTAACTTTGAGATTCTTTCAGATGTACATAGGCAATTATGCACCCAGTTATGTCATATTTGGTCTCACTTTAATCAGAAAAATGCAACAAATATGTTGGTAATAGTTTCATAAGAAAAACATGAAATATAAAAAAAGTTTTACAATTGCATTTATTGTTTCATCTACTGATGCTTTTGATATTTGTCGACTACTCGACTTCTAGTCTCTCTTTTTCATTCGCTGTCTTCGTTGCGTCCGAAACATATTATCGCCAGTTAAACATGTAAATATGATCTTGTTGAGGTTTGAATCTCGCGCTCTCTCAATGTCGGTAGAGGATGTCGTGATCGATACATGATCGATTCCCCCTCTTTTCTATTGTGTAGTGTGTAATTGTAGCCGGCGTCCGATCGCTTGAGTAGATCTCCTTCGTCCATGTGGACAATCGACAGTTTATTTAATAATAATATAGTTTCTTTTAAATAAATGTATTATTCGCAAAAGATCTAAATTATACCGTGTTTCGTGTCATTTTAATCAGAAAAATGGCATGAATGTGTTCAAAGTTTCATGAAAAAATATAAAAAACAAAAAGTGTTGTCATTACATTAGTATTGGCCCAGTGATATAACTCGAACCGTATCATGTTATACATATTTCTCGGCCGAGTTGAGCGACCGAGATTCTTGGTCCCTTAAGAGGTATACCCCGCAGTAGTGGGGTTAGTTTTTTTGCATTTATCGTGTACAGCCTTGTAGCTTTTATCACGGCAGTATTGTACTACTTCAAAAACTGACTGTATCAAATAAAATATTTCAATTTTCAAAGTGATACGTATACTATGCGAGAAATAGGACTGTTTACTATCTTCTATTTAGAATAGTATTTTAAAATTCCGATTTCATTGCAACATGTACACTTTGATCTCACAACATAATAACATTTTCAATCTCCAATTGTCTTTATCGTTCCGAAATTAACATTTCCACAATTATTTTAACACTATTCGTAAAAAATATACATCATTTATATAATCTTATAAATATATTTATAGCATCTTCTTAACGAACCTTAAAACAAATCCTTTAATAAGTTGATGTTTCCATCTTATCGTCATTGACAGTTAGACCCAGATTAAGTTTTCATAATTGATAATTAGATGCATACATCTATGATTTGTTACCAACTCGATCTGATTTATGCTGTTACATCGATTACACGGACGGTCTCGGAAATTCCGGCATGTTTCCCTTGTAATATACCACCTGGACCACATCGCACACAATTACACAATTGACAATAGGATTTCTACGCTATCATGACCATTTGATTTGCTGAATCCAAGCATTGTTAATTAATTCTGGAAAAGCAAAGCGTTCCCAAGCATTAAAAAGTGTTTCTCGAATTGCAATGTTTAAGAAATCGATTAGTAATTCAGTAAATTTCCCTTACGAAATTCACATGCAATATGGTATTGCTTATTGTTAGACAGTTTGATACTATTGGAATTAATTTTCAGACTGAGGCTGGCCATTGCAAATTGTATTTGAAAGTGCACTTAAGCGGTACTACTTGAGGTCGAAATTATTGATTACAACTTCAATCCACGAGGAGAAACTTCACTTTGAATTTGAACTTGAATTAAATCTAACACATGTACAACTTAATTTTGCTGGAATTTTAATCTGATTCAATATTGCAAGTGTCACTGGTTTTTAATAACAATAAATATGTTTTTATTTAAATAACAATCATTTTTATGTAAATACAGTGGCTTCGAGAAGTATTTGAACATTTTTGATTGTGGAAATTTAAATTTGTAAAAGGGAATCGTACAAAAATAAATTTACTCATTTTAGAGTTTGAAACCTCTACTCTCAGTCTATTATCCATTTTCTGAAAGATATTATATATAACAGTTGAAAAAATAAAAACACGATTTGCTATTACTAGCCGTCGTGTCGTTACAAAAAAAAGCAACGAGAAAGTCACGATTTTCAACATTTTTATCTAAGTGTGTAATAAAAATTTTAAAAACGCATTTCGTACATAAAAGTAAGTTTTATTCATATACAACCATCCATCTTTAATCAATTTCGATGAAACTTTCTGCATGTATATGTATGCCTTACTTGTTTGATCAGCAAAACGCATATTTTAAGTTTTCATTTTATTGGCAGATAAAAAAGTTAAAAATCATAATCTTCACTTCCTTCTTCACAACTCCAACCATTAGCACTTTTAAAAATAAAAATTGGTGTGTGCTTAGACCCCATGGCTGAAGTGAAACTTCTTTCTTTAATTTCTTTTCGAATTTTTATTAACACTTTATGACATTTAATTTTCTATGATTCTATTATTGAAACAAATGGCTTGTGATAGCTAAAATATGATATAAATATTCTTGATTCAATTTTGCCTAAATGTCTTGCAAATACGGCATCGAGAGTTATTCCTGATGTTGTTCTCACTTCTTAGGATTATTTACTATTTCCAATCTTAATTTACTTCTAAAAATTTACTTTTAAAAAATTCTATTAATAATTTTTATTGTTCCGATGCAAAGTTCACGTTAAAATCTCCACTTAGCATCATCGCAATTTTATCATAATCTTCATTAAGCAATGCCGAACCCTCAACCGTATATGCTAATAGAATAGAATTTCGATTCATCGCGTCGAGGTTTTACTAAATCGTTTCATCGTTTCATCTCCAGATCGGTTTTACTTCTATCGCGTCGAGGTTTTACGCCTACTGCGCCTAAAGAAGTTTCACTTCAATAGAATAGAATTTCGTTTCATTGCTCCAGCGTTTCATCGTTTCATCGTTTCATCGTTTCTTCTCCAGATCGGTTTTACTTCTACCGCGTCGAGGTTTTACGCCTACCGCGCCTAAAGAAGTTTCACTTCAATAGAATAGAATTTCGTTTTATTGTTCCAGCGTTTAATCGTTTCATCGCCAGATCGGTTTTACTCCTACCGCGTCGAGGTTTTGCGCCTAACGCGCCTAAAGAAGTTTCACTTCAAAAGTTTTATTGCAAATTATCGACTACTCTAATCCTCGTAACATCTAAAAAAAAACTCGTCGTTCCGTTCAATGTTAAAAAAGTTATACCTTTTTGAATGCGTGCGAATACGTTTATCCACCACTGTAAATGATTAATTTGCCCTAAAGGAAGAGTGATAGCAAATTCTTAGATACGAGAAAAGTATGTAGCAGTTGCGTTTCCTAAACGTATGAGAGTAATAAATAGCTGCCCGCCTCCTCGTTCTTTGGCCCCTAATACGAAATTTGATGCATTGCTTGATATAGAGAAGGAAATACGAGCTACGGAAATCCCAAGAGGGCCTCAGTGCCGAGAGAACTCTTTCATGTGAGTGGATTTTTCCGGATTGTCTCAACCGGTTTAACTTTTACAACGACCAACTTTTATTCTTAACCTCGGACTATTGTTCAAGCATAGTCAGCTTTAAAGTGATTACATTTGAAATCTAACTGAAATTAGACTGGTTTGGATAGAAATGTAAAGAAAACTGGATTCACTTTTGAATCGTAACTGATTCTGTCATAAGATTTGTGATTTGAATAAAATTTTTAATTTGAAAAGTTAATCGAGAATGAACGAGAAATTTTGCATTTGTCCTTTACTTAAAAACAGGTTAGAGTAATGATAGTGGAAGTATTTAAAGTCAGAGTATAGTGGTATTACAGAAAACAGATTAATAATAAAGAAATCAAGAGAGATTTAAAAAAAAAGACAAATGAACTGAAATAAGAATCTTGTTGTTGTATATACATTTTGTAACATAACTATAAATTCAATTACAATGTCTTTGAAGCTTTCAAACTGATTTCTATTGAATGACATTTTTTAATGACAGCTAAAATTAAAACACTGAATACATCGATTTTGATTTGATCGAATGTTACAAAAGATTTGCCTTTCGTAATGAATCTGGAGCAAAGTAAGTAAACAAGTGGACGAACATTTATGCGATTACACATTGTCTGCAAAAATATTTCATGAGGAATTTCCAACATATTGATTGTCTACTACTTCGGTATTGTATGTAGAATGAAAACAAATATATGGATATGTTTCTTTCTGCTGGATAGGTTCCCTTTATGATTTTAATTTATTTAAATATCATCTATGGCAGTGGTTTTAATCAACCTTCTATTTTTAAAAACGTAAATGTAAGACTGTAATATGTTATCTAAACCTTTATATTCGTCTGATAAAATACGTCAGTGGTTGATAATGAAATTTAAAAATATTTTCTAATAAACTTCAAAGCGTACACCATCAAGGTTATTTCATATACTCTTCTACTTTCTATATATATAATATTATTAAAAGATAATAAGCTAATGGAAGACAGAGAAGATATCCAAACCTTCATATTTAATATCATGAATTTTGTTTATGTTATACGATGAAATTATTGAAATAAAACTATATTTTACTCGATTCCCATTTAACGCGATCAAAAAACTGTTTAAAAAGATTACATCTGTAGAGAATGCATTCCTTTAACGATTCTAGAACAATTAACTGCCAGGAGTAAATAAAAGAACGACCAACTAAATCAATAATTTAATAGCTATAACAATTGTACTTCAGTTCTGTGAAATGCTATTATTTACTCATACAATATTCACCAATGATAAACAGATATTGGGGGTAACGATATCGGCGTACACTCATCCCTCAATTTATGCGGTGCTTTTTATATGCGGCTGTTTTCACTCGTAAATAATACCCTAGTGCACGCAATACTTTGCAATTGCGATCAGGAACTACGTCTTTCAGTGGTATTTATTGAAATTGTTCTACACGTAACACGCAAAACTGATCACATAATTATCACCATATGTACCAGCGATAATACGAAATTGTTTCACAAGAAATATTCGTAGGTACATAGTTTTAAACGGTAAACAAGGATGGAAAAGAATTTTTCTGCAAATGACGTTGTTCCAGTTTCTGCAGGGTCACTCGTATTTTCTTACTTTATGTGTATTGTATATTGTATACATGTTTACTGCTGTAAATTGCGGTTGACGTCATTCTGCATTTAAACACGTTCAATGGTTGAACCTTTATAATTACCTTTAAAATTACTTGGATGCAAAAAATTCTGTTTGTAAGTATGCGACTTGTATGTGATGTTACGTAGTTAAACAAAATTTTTGTTAACTGTCAATGTTGCCTTTATAATGCTATAACTCTGTCAAAACTAACATAGCAACACATTTAACACACCATCTTGTTAGAAAAATAATGGACACTATCAAATGACGACGACGAGAGGGTTAACATCGGCAATGACGGGCCCCGGCAGCGTGGCGCCGCGCCGCGACACACAGTGGGGTATTTGCACCCGAAAGCCGGACATGACGAGATTAAGATTTACTCAATCTTTAAATTCCTATAACTTCGTCAAAATTAATCAAACAAAAACCATTTTAAAGTTTGCACTGTCTGCTTTTCGATTCTTTTAATTGCTTTCATCTTTATGGGTATCTACAAAGTAAAAATGGCTTTAAAATGCAGTATATCACATTGTAAAAATTTCTCGAAATCTGTTATGTTTAAGGGCTGCAGACAATAGTTCTTGCAATTTTTATCTGTACTATTGAAGAATATGATCGATTGTCTTTAATATAAGTCAAACCCAATTGCAAAGAGATGTTTTTTTAACGAAGATATGGGCATTTAAAGGCACTAATGCATAATAATAACTAATCAAATAAATACGAACTAATATGGACAAACAAATAATCAAACAAATAATAAATAGGTAATTAAATAAGTCATAAATAATATTCGAACCCCAATCCTAACAAAATTTATAACAGTCAAAACTTCAATCGTCACAAACTGACAGATTAATTCGCTCAACAAGAAATAGACAGCAGCATACGTATTCAATTTTATTGTGGAATAAATTATTATGTGTACCATACTGGGTGATTCACGAGAAACAGGCCACCTAAATAGCTCCGTTAGGCTTGAAGATAGAACAAAATGTTAGAAAGAGAAGTCGTACTGTTAAAGAAGGCAAATATAGTGATACAAAAAATCTGATTGTTGTCGTTTTCAAGGTCTTTTAAAGGTCATCGTTGTTTTTTTTAATTGCACAAATATTTTTAACTTACAATATATATTACAGAATGGCCATCAAATGACCTTGTACTTATAAATAGGTATAGCTTGACTACTGTGTTTGATCAACGGAAATTTAATTTCTGCTTTGTTATACATTTTCTAGTTCAAGGTCATTTGAAGGTCATAGTGTACCACATCATTACCAAAACGATAACAATCAGAACATTTTTTTGTTTCATCATATTTGCCTCCTTTAACGGTACAACTTCTCTTTCTAACATTTTGTTCCATCTTCAAGCCTAACGGAGCTATTTAGGTGGCCTGTTTCTCGTGAATCACCATATTTCAAGAATGTTTTTACCTATAATGTATGCAATTCATCAACATCTGATGGGTGGCCGTCTCTGTTTGTAAACAAATCCTTTGACGAGTTTCATAGTGTAGCGTCTCGCGGAGGCCCAGCGAAAACAAACGTACAGGCCTACGTGAAATGCTGCGAGTACCATATCTACTTAACGAAGTATAACAAAATCGTTAATAAAGTTTTATAATCGTCAAAAAGGTTAGTAAATTATTCATTATTTTCAGATATTAATTTATATACTAGTATAGATGATAACAGCTTGTAAACTGTTCGAAACTGCTGTTTACTCCTACCTGAAAAGCTGCTACAATTACAAAGCTTACAAAGTTTCACTAAAATACTTTAAAATCACGAATAAGCGAACGCTGTTTCTGACAGTGGTTAAGATTGTCAAGCGTGCTATGAAATCTCTTAATTTTCAATAAACTATACTGCCTTGTGAGTGCACAAATTTAAAAAAGAATACTGATGTATTGTTCCTCAGACATTCATCTACCTTTAACACTAAAAGTTCTACGGCTTACTTAAAATTTTTGTAATTCACTAATCTCCGTCTTTCGGGTGCGAATACCCCACTGTGCGAGGGTCGTAAATTGTCCCGGACCCTTGAAGACATCACTGAGGAAAGGGACTTTTCTGGGCGGGACGAGACATTCGAACTGCGTTTGTCGGACAGTGTACTTTGACAGCGACCTCCGAATTCTAGAATATATTTTGTTGAATCTCTCCTCTCTTCTCTTTTATTATTCATCTTATAATCTGAAACTAGAGATTTCAAGCTTTCAAACTATTGTTTAACGATACCGATACAGCAATTTTGGCCGGAGTTATGATCATGCGAACTTTGTGCCAACTCTCGTTGCGCTGACAATACATTCAACAAGTCATTCAAATTTTAGAAATGAATATCTAAACAGGCCATGCACTGACTAAACTAATTTGAAATATTTAATATATTTCAGTTTCAGAAAATTGAAACGTATGGATAACAAGTAACAAGATATGATACATATGTACCGTCCGTTCACCAGGAGATGGCAGTGAGAAACTTGTAGGAACCACGTGATCGCCCTTCTGCGCGCTACACGTCTACCGCTATTGGCCGAATTGCTCAACAAAGACGAAAACACGCGTATTAGTGTGACTGCAACAGAAAGATGTGGTGACGCTGAGCACCTACATACGTCGTCCGTTCCCGCCAGAACGTAAGCGTAAGAGTGGGGTCCGCAGCCTGGCGTCTAGAGTGGGGTCTCACAGTCCCCCTGCACCCCACTGTCGAAAATCACTACCATCTCCTGATGGAAGAACGGTATTGTCCGCGCAACGAGAGTTGTCACAAAATCTCGAACGGCGAGTCCCTACTCTTGACGCCAGGCTGCGGATCCCACCACTGTTACAGTCATACTCAATACGGTCGTTTGCTATCTTCGTCAAGCGATTCGGCCAATCGCGGAAGACGTGTAGCGCGTAGTGGGAGCATCACGTGGTACCCACAAGTTTCTCTGTGCCAACTCTCGTTGCGCGGGCTATACCTGGTCATTGCATGAGAAATCGGAGATTTTTGAGAGTAGATTTTCGGATTTTGTTCAAATTCGAATACAGTCAAACCTCCTATAACGCGGTACTCTCAGAACGCGGTTTCCATATAACGCGGAGCTGAAATTGCGACAGCCCTCCTATAACGCGGTACTCTTGCAGCGCGGTTTCCGTTCAACAACGTCCCATCAGTTCTTTCCGTGCACCCAATGAATGGCTTTAACTGGATATGTTTATATAAACATTCAAGCTTATCTCTTAGCCGTTTACGGCATCGGTTTCAGTCGTCTCATTCCACTGATGGAATTAATTGATGCACCCACCTCAAATGCATTGGTAAACGAAAATAAGGAAAACGAATGGGTGCCAAATCTCGATTTACAAGATGTGAAAAAAGGGCTAAATTTGGTTAAAGAATTAGAACTTCATTTCATTCAAACTGATCATTCAACGGTGCGCAGCGCAAAGTTTAAATGAGAGTTAAGAAATTGCTTAGCTCCCTATAGAGAGGTTTTAGTGGAGTTAGAAAAAAAAGCTACAATCGAAAACTAATTTGAAGATGAACGAAGTGAAGAAGACATTTTGCCCATTAAAAGAAGGCGAGTTAGGCGACTCATATCTGACAGCGAGAATGAGTGTTGAAAGATTACATAATTTTACAAAAGTCTTTCTTGTTTTTGTTGGAAAACAGTTTTTTAGTTTAGTTTTTGTTTCATTTTTTTTTATCATTTCCTTATATGAACTCTTCAATTCAATAAAAATAATTTATAATTTATCTTGCCTTTTGTATTTATTGGTCTCCATAGAACGCGCTACGAATTAGCCTGGTTTGTACGGTTAAATCCGAGTTTCTTATAGCGCGGTTTCCTTATAACGCGGTACGCACTCACCGCGTTATAGGAGGGTTGCCTGTATATTGTAGTCTTTAGTGACATATAAACGTATGTCAAATGGTTTTTGAATATCTTGAAAACTGTTAGTTTTCCAAACCTGCAAAATGGAGTGCCAACCTTTCTTCATTAAATTATAACGGCTGAACTAACAAACCAATGAAAATGATATTTTAGGTGCTTATAGGGAAGATATAAGAGTATTTTATAAAAAATATTTCGGTAGAAAAAATGTTTATTTTTTGCCATTAATATTGCAACAGTTTTAAACAAATTCCCCGTTTTTCTAGCGGGGAAATATCTAAAAACTTGAAAGAAATTAGGATATAGCTCCCAATCTCCCCTTTACAGACCTAATTTAAAAAATGATTTCAATTTAAAAATGGCGAGATTAAAATGATTTCAAGTGAACGCTGCACAGCGATTTAGGCTCGGACGGCCGACGAGCAGTACAAGCAGCGGCCGGGCAGCTATACCTGCTGTCATTATGTATTTGTGCGACCGCCACAGGATTTAATACCATTACGAATTATTCGGAAAACGCATTTTTTGTCAATAACATTAATTGTTGGAAACATTTACTATCATTGCTCAATGGACATCACGACAAAGTTGAGACTACGTCCCATTCGGACATGATGAAAGAGAGTGCGGAGGAAGTGTATATTCAAGACCTAATGTTTCGTTGTGTCATGATTCATGATATAATCGGTAATCAATAACTAAATAAATTACCTAGAAGAATACGATTATTTCTATAATATATGATTTATTGCTATTTTAAATTTTATTTAAAAATTCGGTGTAATGATTGTAGGCAGCTGTTCGAAACGACTGGTAGCTCGATCCTCAGCAGTAAAACATTAGTATTCATTTTAATTCAATAAACAAACATAATGAACAATCAAAAATTTTATTAGGGTAACGCGGGCTAGCTGAAACGAGAGATCATGATATTTTTATTCGTTTACAGTTTACACCGAAGCACCTCGTATCCCAATCAATTGCTAAAATTTAGTCATGCAGTGGAAAATCACAAATTATGTCAATTATGAGTTAAATAATCATATTATTCTAGGTCATATCATTTGTAAATCATTATACAACGAAACATTAGGTCTTTTTTTATTTGTTTATTTATAAAGGTGGCGTCAACTACTAGGTCATTAGCAACCACGGGAGAGTAGATAAAATTTGTGAAGGCTTGATTTTCCTATTTATCGGTTAGCATGAGTGGTAGTATAAGGTTAGATTTTCTTATATAAATTGCTGGCTTTTAAGTTTTTTTTTTATTAAGCTATAAAACCCCTCATGGAATTATTAGCAGCATGCCCATGACTGTGCATGCTAACATTACATAGATAACTTAGAATCCAGGGTTGGCAATATAGTGAAACATTTCCAGATACAACCCTAAAGGTGCAAACAATGAGCCATAAGAAATTTATGTATATAAAGTAAGGGGCAAGGGAAGGGTCCACACAAAAAGGTATCATCGATTGTATAGGGTGGAAAGTAACCTTTGTTGCAAAGTTTGAAGATCAGATCATCTCTATTAGTATCATAGATCGGGCATTGCCATAAAACGTGATTAGGATCCTGTTTTAAGAAGTAAAGAACATCGACATATATTTTTATCGTCATTGAGACAATCACTTAGGCTACTGGCTAAGTTGAAGGTTGATCGATGTGATTGAAAAATTGGACATCCAACTAATATATGTTCGATGGATAATGGAACATTGCAAGGTTCACAAACTGTTGGGGATTCCATCAAAATTTTACAAATGTTTGTACTGTGTGAATGACCTATGCGGAGGCGTGTGGTCTGCTTCCCCTTCCTAGTGTCAGCTTGCACAGGCGCAGCGTGTTCTCACTCCGCCTACCAATAAACCGAGTAACCGACCCGCGCGTCATAAAACAATCAACGATCATTTTTCTAACGCGGGAAGCTAGCATATTGGTAATCGGTTTGCCGCGTCTCGGTGCTATGGAACGGTGGTGGGGACGGCATTCGGCTCCCGGAGCCGAGTTTGGACACAGTGTTGGGATATGGTGCAAGATTTCACGCGCATGCGCGGCCAAAACGGTAATGTATCTATATCGTGATGACAGAGGTAGTGGAGCCCTGAGACAGTTATATTAGCGGGAATGTATTGAAACAATCTGTTCCGGACAAAAAACTTCAGAACGTGTCCTACGAGTTACAAAATATACAACATATACATATGTTATACATTCATTTTTCAGAATCAAATCATACCAATTTTTTAAAATTCTGCTGGGTGCTCAAGGTACCCCATTTTATCGAGAATCTTACTTTACTGAGGCTGAAGTCGCCGCGCATGCGCGTGAAATCTTGCACCATATCCCAACACTGTTTGGACATCGCTGCATTAATGATAGTAAATATTTCCAACAATTAATATTATTGACAAAGGGTGAGTTTTCCCAATAATTCATGACGGTCGCACAAATACATGGTACAAGGACGGTAGGTTATATCCGCCCGGCCGCTGTCGTACCGCTCGTCGGCCGTCCGAGACGGTAAATCGCTGTGCAGCGTTTACTTAAAATCATTTTAATGTCACTATTTTTTAAAACAAGTCTATAAAGAGATGACTTGGGTGTATATCCTATTTTTTCAAATTTTTAAATATTTCGTCGCTGAAAAAACACCTTATTTGTTTAAAACTATTTTTTTCAAATGAAATATGTTTTATTAGATACTCTTATATCTTCACTAGAAGCACCTAAAATATCATTTTCATTGGTATGTTAGGCACTTCACTTTGCAGGTCTGCAAAACCAACTATTTTCAAGATATCGAAAAACCATTTGAAGTACTTTCAGATATCACTAAAGACTACAACACATTCGAATTTGAACCAAATCCAAAAACCTGCTCCGAAAAGTGTCCTACTTCGCGTGGAATCGTCAACATGTATTATTTTTAGTTTTTATACAAAAGTTGGAAAATACGATATTGATAATGTTTGAAATATTAATGGTAAATTGTTAGATTGATGATAAACCCAGGGACACGATCACTATTTTATTACTAACCACTAAATTTAGAAACTGAAAATAATTACTAAAGTTTAAAACGAAATCTGTTGAATAATTCGCCATTTTATAAGGTTGTATAGTTAGACAAAATTTTTAACCAGTGATAATGATGTTAATGCAACCCAACTGTAAACTTAGTTCATTAATATTAAATGAACCACTGACCGTTTTAATCTTGAATTTTTATACAATAGGCTACTATACATTAACGTATAATCAGTATATAATATTCCTTAATTTAAAAAGTACTAATATCCGAATGGGTCGATCAAATTTCTGTTAATCCTGTCACTCTTGTTAAAGATAACTTGTTGAATTTGTTAAGAAAAAATCTTTGGAGGCTGCTTTCGCTTTTTAAACGTAAACACGGGCATTCGAATACGTGTCAATACTCTACATGTGAATCGTGTACTGTTACAATTGGTAACTTTGAATGCGATGTAAATAAACATAGTAAATAAACTTTCTCATTCGCTTCCAACGTTTCTCGTTCTATTTTCCAAGTCATTCGGACACGAACGAGCCAGAAAAAATTTTAACCTGATCAGAAAATCGTCGTTATAAAACTGTTGCAGATGTGACACTTGACTAGTTATAATTAATTCGTTTATATTGGTTTACTGAAGATATTGCCATTTTTTGACAAATTAAAATTGTAAAATATATTTAGAACAACAATGAATAAGGAAAATACAATACTGAGAAGATATTAAACAAATTCAAGTGTGTCAGTACATTATCTTCGACTTATTAAAATTATTGAAAGAAGGAATATATTTTTATTGAACTTGTGTGCCCTACAGTTGTCTTAGAAAGCTTTTATTTTGTACGAAGACCAACATTATACTTTGATGATATTGAGTAAATTGAACTGATTGGGCGTCACATGAAAATTACAGTTCAGTAAGAACGTTATTCTGAACTTTGAGTATGAGTCATTGAAATCGGATTAAACGTTAATTAAAATTCGAAATCCGATTAAAGACATGGCAGAAATTAGCTAGCTGGTTTTTTAAATGATCGATGAAGATATTTAATTCCTTTCATAACTCTCAAAATTATTATGAAATACCGTGAAGCTAAATTTTATAGTGACAAATATTTCGACATTTTCAAATTGTCGAATCTGTTACTAATTTCAGTTCAGTTAATATAAACATTGCTATGCATAAAAGAGACATTCGTGAGAGCTTATAGAATGACGAGAACGTTCTTACAAACCATTAAATTACTAATGCTCTGCAAAAACCTCGCGGGTCAACGTGATTAGTCCTTGTGGATTTAGAGGATATCCTGTGACAGCTCCATCTAGGGGATTTTGAAACCATGTCAACATGATTACGGCCGAGCAGGAGTTCGTGACAAACAATTATCGCATTGAATTGCTTCGGTACATGAATTAACCCTTGTGTAACGGATGCCGCCAATTAGATTTGATTGTTGCCTAAGAGCTGAACATTTGGCACACAAAAATTACACAGAGTTTGGGATAATACTATACATGTACATATAAAATTAATTATTAAAAACATTTCCATATTTTACAATGTTAACAACATTTACGATAACCCGTTAAAAAAAGTACACCAATTAAATGCATATAATTGCGTATAGAATTTCTTTGAAAACAAAGAAAAAGAAGAATTTTTAATTGTCCTTTTTATTATCTCTATTATATCTTCAACGCTACGCTGCTCTCAAATTATTCCACTTTCGAAAAAAAAGACTTTATTCGATGGGAAAAATTATAATCTGAGACAGATGTAGTGATATTAAATTTTTATTACTATATAATTTGCAATAAAATTGCAGCCATTAGTTTTTCTTCGTTTTGTCAAATACAGTTAACATTGAATAATTAAAATTGAGGTTATGTAAAAGAAAATTTTCCACTTTCGAAAAGAATAATTTCAAGTCTTGCAGCTTTATATCTATTTTAAATTCTGTTTCTATGTTAAAATTCCAACAGAAGTTATGAAAAATAATATGAATACTAGGCGTATGGAAGAAAGTTAAAGATTCGACTTTAGGTATATAGATATTAAGTGTATATCAATTGGAAATTACTGAATTTTGTAAATCAATTTATTTACAAGAAAAACCTATTAATACTGAAATCTATATTGATAAATAAGCTGAAATCGCCAAAAAGTAAAAGCAAAAGGAAGAGAAATGTGCAGCAACATATAAAATTGAAATTACATTTGTCACTCATATCAGTTATAATCAATAGAATACGATTTCCTTTTTTTCTATGGTACTTTAATTTTGGAGAAAAGTTACGAATTAAAAAGCCGAAACGCCTTCTTTCAATCTCCGTTAGGAATGTGTCACACGTCGTTGAAAACTTTATGAATACCCAGTCGAATTCGCAAGTAATATCGAAGTTACTGAATACTAAAACTCATATGAACAGAGAAATAAGTCATCAACTTTCGTGCTTCTGGTGTTGATGTACAACACAACTGTCTGAAGCCTATAAACAGCCACGAATTTCAAAGTAATGTTCTAGTTACTGAATACCGAAACACGTGTGGAAAGGTAAATACATAGTGAATAATACTTCGTGTGTATAGTATCATCAGTGAAACCGAAGAAATGTTCAAAGTAAAGAAAGAAAGTACAAAATTGTATTAGAATTTTATTGAAAGAACTTTCATATAATTTGAGATGATACTTAATTTGATAAGGTTTTTAAAATATTTGCAGATATAACACAACGTAGTCGTCTGATCTTAAATATTATCAATAGTCAGCGGATTTCATGCATTCCTAACAAACTGCAAATTGAAACAGAAGGATTAAAAGAATCGAAGAATATGGATACATTACTTTCGACCTACCAAAATTATTAAGTAGACAATGAAATTCTTAAGTGACTTCTACTTTTTGCAACAAGTACAAAAAGTTGTTATTTTGCTTAAAGATCCGCATTCTAATTATCAATCACGGAAGTGTAGAAAGTCTAATGGAGAGGTCAAGTCTAACTGATTGAACTGCATTAGTAACTAATTTATGAGTCTCATTATATTTTATAATTACAACATTTGTAACGTTAGAGCAATTCTGATATTTCTTAATACGAAAATTGGAACTTTTACCTACCATGAAATTTTTCTGAAAACTTACATAATCAGAAAAAAACTTCCATTAAACAATTACATTTTGTTACTGAAATTTGTTGAATGTGCAAATTTTCAACCTGAAATGTCAAACAGTTGTAAACTTTAAAAGCATGCGTTTCTTCTTGTAATTGTTCTAACACGTTGAAAATAATGTAACAATATTCGTAAATCCTTCAGATATCTTCACTACTTTATACTTCACTTACCCATTTTTGACAAAAATGCAAAAACTTCTTAGTCTATTGATCGCATAACTTACTTGTTGTAAGAAGCCACACGAATGTTTAATAATTCCTCTTAGGATTACAACATCCAAAATTGACCGCTCCTATGACGCTTTAATTCAGACTGCCACAAGCCAAATTAATTTTCGACGATTGGTTAATATTGTGAATCTTGTGGTATTCGATGATTTATTTTACACGATTCACGTAACAGATGGACATAAATAATATTAAAGGATTATACAATCGCGTCTGCTGTCAAATGGTAGAAGAACTTCAAAATTCTTTCTTTGAATGGCTGGAAAGAATTGTCATCTCGTTTGATTACCAATTTGTGTCTATACGATCCTTTGTATATTCGTGTGAAACAGTCCAAATGTTCGTGTTGGCTGTTCGCAAGCTTTTCGGAACTGGCCAACCGATTCTTCCACGCTGTTCACATCGCGGGATCAGCGATCGACAAAGGAATTCTTGCGAATTACTATCCCTAGCGAATAGTGTTTGATCGCACAAGCCATGTGTCGAAGATAAATATAACATTAGGTGTACAGATGAATTCGTGGCCCCCACAATCAATCGGTAGTAACTTTATTTTACATCCGAGTCTTTCATTCACCAAATTGAAGATTTAGTACTATGTATAGTATTACTTACAAGATGGAGTGATGGAGATGATTTTCGAATGTATTTTGATTATTTGGAAATCAACAACAAATTGAAAAAGAAAAGAATACGAATTGATTTCTACACTTAATGATTAGACTGCGGATTTTATGCATTTATAATAAAAATCAGGAGGTGAAATATAAAATAGTAAAAAGATAAATAGGATTTAAGGATATCGGTACGTTAGTTTAACTTATTACAGTCTTAAAGAAGTTAAAGAAGAAATTTCTTTTTGGCTCTTAGTTTTTAAAACAAGTCCTGAAAATTTGGTAATAATTTTCCATGGTCACCTTTCTGAACAACTTTTCTTTTATATGTATGAAATATTGAAAAATGCTCTAACGTTTCATTATGCTACTTTAATATTTACATAGCAGTCAACGGTGCAGTATTTTATATTTCTTATAAGTAAAAGACTATTTATTATTGCACTAATATTATTACCTTAACGTATCTCTTTAATGTATTCTTAGGTTACAATATTGATCTGCGTTTTTAACTACACGTTTAAGGGATTATATGTATATACTTGCATGTGTTGAAAAATTGATTTTCAAAAAACGCTTTGTTCTGAAAATTTATTATCATAAGAACGTTTTGCAAAATTTGTAATTCAATCCAACTAAAGTTTACAGAGACATAAGGTGTTCTGTATACGATGCTACGAGCATGGCTATGCGCCTATTATTTGTTTATGAGTCATTTATTGTATATTCGTAGGCTATTTACCTGTGGACGTATATTACGAAAAGTCTCAGGTAAATCCAGTTCGATAAAGGTTAAAGCCAATCCACGAGACATCAATACGTTTTAGATGCGATATTTGCCGTGGAGCTGTGTAGTTCGATGATGGTTTCTCTCCTTTTGAAACTTTAAACACGTTTTACTCGAAACTGCATTTTTAAGAACTCAGCTTCCGATCTTTTTACAATTTCACGTGTATATCTTAATTGGTGATATTTAGTGATTAATCGAAGGATTTCTTTCTTTAATCCATATTTTCCATTTTGTGAACGAAAAACAAGCGTTCTTTTTTTTATAAATCCACAGGTTAACCTTAAGGAGCAACCATTTTGTTCCGAACCAATATTTCACAAATCGCAACCATCAATCACTAGCCACACTGATATACTAAAGAAATATTTTTGGTTTTCTAATTTTAGATAATTTGGCTTTGTGTAGCATTGCTCACCACAAAATAACTTTCTTAACATATTACTTACGGGTGATTATTTTATAATTTTTTAACGTCTATAGTCCATGGCTAAAGATTTTTAATGGATTTCAACAGCAATAGCAATTTCAATCGTGAACCAACAAGTCACTATCAGCAACGTAATCTAATTATTTCGTTTGGGATTATTATGTTAAAAGAAGATTTTTAATGTTCCTTTTAGTACAGCACATCTATTGAAAAGCCGATTAGAAGGCTTCCGGTAGATAAAGTGCTAAACACTAAACCTACCACGGTCGAATGACCGGTTTTATATTTTGCAATTATTGAAATTATAAAAATTCGTTTATGAAATATTACGAACAATCTGAACAAATTTAGTGTTGCCATTTTTATAAGGCAACATTTGCCAATACTTTTAATGCTTGGTAGGTTTAGTGTTAAGTAGTTAAGAAGCATCGGGTACATGTTCGTTATAAATCGTCACTTCTCTCTAAACAAATTAATAAACATATTCCAAACGTTACAAGTTCGTATTTTAATCCTTACAAATACATAAATATATGAATTTGTTTTCTTTAAATTATGAAAAATCGATTATTTAAATATTTACAAGTGTATACATACAACCCCTTAGTCCTCCGACAGGTGAACCTGGGTCTACTTGTTCCAAAATATCAAAATCGTTATTTAATTATTCATTTTCTGGCAATTAAATTAAATGAACAGTTGTTACATTAGGGGAACAAAGAAGACTAACGTGTCTACAAGAAATACCTCAAAACATTTTTCCAAAAAATTGATAAATGTAGCAGTAAATAGCCATAATCATAATCAATTACATAGTTGTAAGAACGGTCCGCTATCCGAGAGTCAAGTAATTTTTTCAGCAATCATGTTCGCGTTTTCGATTAAATATTTTCTACTAGGAATAATATAATTGGATGATACCTTTCATAAGTTGAAAAATTACTGTTCAATCTGGCCAACTCTCGCATGTTCCTCTGAGTGAAAATTCACTCACTGTCTGTTAAATGTTCGATTTCGTTCTGTTTGTGTTAAAACCTTTTATACGATTATTTCTCAGTGTACAAGAGTTATAGAAACGGATCTGAGAATCAGTCAGACCGATCCTTGAGGGTTTCTCGCTGAGGTCGCGGTTTATGTCAGTATTGTTCTGCGAATCAAACTGTGTCTTACAGTATACCGAAACTTACGTGTCAATTATGTTAGGCTCGAATGTTGCGCTTTTGTAACAATGTACTAATTTTTCGGAACATGAATAGAAACTTGCACGAAGACTAGGAATTGTATCTTAAAAGGGAATAAAGTAAAAGTACTATACTGAATTGTAATTGTATCTTCTGAATCATTATAGTTGGAAAGTGCAAACAGTTTTATGATTGTGTAAGATAATTCGTCGGGACAATGATATCTTACTTTAACACTTGAGCTACTCGTCTGGAACAGATTCCTTTATAACAATAACAACATTCAATTATATTGAGATTTCATACGATTTTTATATCTAGTAAATAGTCCTCGATTTTTATAATGACAAATTAAATTTGTAAAATTTCAAACAGTAGCAAAATTAAAAGAATTTACGCACTACAATATGTTACATGCAACTTATTAAAACTATTTCAGAGAGCAATAAATTTCTACCTGGTTTTCTTGCAATTGATGCAGATAATTTTTATTTTGTATAAAGATCCGCAATCTAGTAGTAAAATACAGGGTAACCGGTTTTAATTTTTAAGTGAAAATTACTTGAATATTATATATGACACAAAAATAGTATAGATCAGAAGTAAATGATTCTGAGGGGACCGCAATCTGGTATAAATTGTGTTTTCATAGACGGGCGCGTAAAGGTCACATGAAGGTGATATGCGTTTTTTAAATGGAATCGTATCTTATTTAATGCTCTAGTCGATACAACTCGATATTCTTTACAAATAATGTATTATTCCACTTATGTCAAAAAATTATGTATTATTTTAGATCAAAATATGTACCAGAATGCTGGAAGATGGTCATACGAGGTTTGGATACTTTTTGCTGTGTGACAACGGGCGATTACATTGCGATATTACATTTACCAAGCAACGTAAATAAACGCAATTATATTCTTGGGTTTCTCAACTATATTTTTTGAAATACAAGTGATTTATCGTTTGTTTGTTGTCGGTCTTCCTAATATCGTAGTATATCATATTAGGCACGGTTTCCATGTTAAGCCAGTTCATCCAAGGTCCTAGTTTTATTCGTGTATCCGATTTTAGCCTAGTTAGCCCTAAATAAAAAATGACATTCTACTAAACGTCAAAGCCGAGCTAGAGACGACAGGAAATTGATCAGTGCACCGTTTCAGAAGAGACTTGCAAAAAACTCTAGGCCGTTGGAGATTGTGCACTCAGATGTTTGCGGTCCTATGAGTATAAAATCTGCTCGAGCGCATATTGAATTCCGCCCTCAATCGCATATTCGGCGGGCGCCAGCATCGCTTCACTTCTCGTTTGCGGCTTTGTTTATATCGATACATACATCGATACAAGGGACGACGACCTCATAAACGGATTTTTCAATCGAACGGATCGGCCGCCAAACTTACTCGAACACCAGCCCGCGACTAGTTCATATTATAACGAGATTGTGTATTCTCTAGTTAACCCCCTTCGTTAGACACTCTTTGTTTCCCGCGCCGAGTAACGAAAGCGTGCTTATCAGCCTTCATCTCCAATTACTTTAATCATTCATTAAAAATTTCAACTATCCACAACCTGACTACATGATAGAATCCTAATCGATCCCATCGATCCAAATGGACGATACAATAAACACTTAAGTATTTCTTCGTAGGTCGCTTATAGACAAATAAAACTACACAAAACATACGTAGAGAAAATAGATTCATCAACATAGAGAACGTTCATTTGTGAAAGTTCTTTCAAGTTTTGTTATTCAGTGATGTTAAACCTAATTATTAACGCTAGTTTTATGTCACTCGAAAAAATGACTGGTTCTAATATTTTTAAATTATAATTATTATAAAGATGCATCCATGAGGAAATATTCCAAAAATTAATTTTTTTATATTTAGAATATATATAAAATTTTTAGCCATTTCTTATAATATATACAGAGTGTCCCGCGACTTATGGTCAACCAATTAGGAGGTGATTCTACATGTAAAAATGAGTTGAAAAGACAATAAAATTTTCTCATTCGAAAAAAAAGCCGAGTTTAAAGATCCGTCAGCTTCGCGTGCATTAGTATATGCACATATGCACAGAGTAGAATTGGTTGGTCATGATCAGACGCGACAGCCAACTTCTATCTAATGCAGCCTGACTAACACGCGGCCCGCCACGTTAAATTGTGCGGCCCGCCGGACGATTTTATATTTCTATTGAAACTTTTGTTTTTCGTTGTATGTATACAAAAAATATTAAATAAAGGAAAATTTGCATGTGTCGTTGTTATAATACGCAAGTGCGTCTACGAACTCCAGTTCTATGTTGGATATCCACGAACGCCAAATGTTACTGAAAGCGAGTAACATTGTTAGTAAGAAACTTTTGGATCCACATATGTTCGTGAAACATTTTTTTCGAAGATGAAATTTACAAAGAGTTCATCACGTGCTTCATATACTGATGCCAGTTTAGAAAACTAGCTAAGATGTGCAACGTCGAACATAAACATAGATTTACAAAAATTAAGTGAAAGGAACGATAAACAAATATCTCATGAATTAAGACTCGAGAGTTAATTATATTGAATCATAGTATAACAATACAGTTTTATTCATTTTGTATTTGTATTACATTTTTTAAAAGCATGTTTACCTAAAATGCGGCCCATTGTAACGTTACGCGTCGTCAAAGTGGCCCGTGAAACCATTTGGGTTGGCCAAGCCTGATCTAATAGTACGCGTATTCGCTGAATTTTCAAACTCGATTTACTCGAAAACGAAACGTCAAATGAAAAAGTTTTATTCTTTCTTCTCAACTCATTTTTACATGTAGAATCACCTACTAATCGGTTTAACATGAGTCGCGAGGCACACTGTATATATTATAAGAAATGGTTAACAATTTGGATAGATACATTCTTCTCGTTATTATAAAGTAATGTAATAGGCGCCGAGATCAAAGAACGAAACACCTATTGATTATTATTCAAACACCTTGAAGGAGCGTTGGATTTGGATTCCAAATGAAGGTAGAGTGATAATCCCAGAACAATTTTTTGATACTCTGGAGTTTAGGATGACGGCTAAATTGTTAATGCTTTAATGGATCTTTCCGTTTAGAAGCACATTTTCAGAGAAATTTATGACACTTCTTTTAAAAAATCGATATATACAAATAAAAAAATCACGACCTTCACTTTTTTCTTCACAACTCCGAATAGTAGCATTTTTTAAAAAATCTTTTGAAGTTTTAAAGTTTCTAACATCTCAAAGAAACTGAAATCATTTGGACCAATTTTAAATAGTTATTCGTTTTACAAGAATGTACTTAAGTAGCTGGCCGCCACTGTATGCTTTTATGTGCCTCCAATATTAAAATGATATTAATAAAATGCCGTATTATTAATTGTTATCAATTGCAGCAAAGATAAATTTCTTCTACACACTTATACCAGTGCCAGCAGTAACGATTCTGTTCGAGTTTTCGATTCGTTTAAAATCATTTAAATAATATTTATTTATTTATTATAAGTACAGTGGATTAAAAAAAGTGTATGAACACTAAATTTACCATTCTCGTTATATTTTTGATATTAAAATTATGATAATTTCAAAGCTCTCATTTTAAAGCTTGAAGCCTCTACTTATGCTACCCATCGTTCTTTTTTGTCGAAAATACTTTTGCAAGATATAGCAACTGAGAACCTGAAGACACTTTTTTCGTCCAAAATGTTACAAATTGAAAGATATGTAAAATATTGGTAAATTTGTATCTTGGCTGAAACCACCGCAGATTTAAAGATTGAAGCTTTCGTTTTACAGCGAATGCTTAAAATGTGATCTACGATTCTTTTCTAGTCGATTTATTGAGCTTTGAATGAATGGTGTACTGCCATCTTTGCAATAATATAAGGTACAGCGTGAAGGTCATACACGACCATACTTGTTCCTCATTCTTCTTCTATAAAACCATCAAGAATATTCGCAGATTACATTTCCAACAGTTCTAATAAAGGGGAAGAGTCAATCTTCAAATTTGTAATAGATTCATTCCGAAAAAATTTTGTTATGGTTATAAAGACATTTCCTTTCGTAGTATTTTCAACCAGAAATGCACAAATATACTAGAAAAATATAAATAATGGTCTTCGAAAGTAGAGGCTTCGAGATTTAAAGTAAGTCCAAATTTATTATCGTACTACTTTTTTTTACCAAAATTATCACAGTTCAAATGTGGATAATTTCTCGAGAACCGGAATTTTAATTTTCAAATACCCGTTTGGATCTACTGTAGGCTCTGAATTTTATGTATTTATGGGAAAAAAGGACGATTGAAAAATGAAACTTTAAAGCCGTTAAAAGATCTTAACCCATTTGTAATGTATAGAAAAGTGAAAAATTGGTCCTATCATCAAAAATTTGTTTTATTGTTTAAAAAAAGAAGAAAACATAGCGCGCATGTGTGCGCTTTGGTGATAATAACCAGGAGAATTCTAAAACTGTTAAAAGAAGAAATACATTCACATTTGGGTTCCATTTCTTACGATCGAATGAGAAAATTATTATTTTGTATAAAAAGAATGTTGTGGGAAATACTTTCGTGGTCTGCTTTTTCCCGCAGGTCCCCATTTCTCCCGGAATGTAGATCCTGGTATCAAAATTTAATTTTATATAGATCAAAATTTGCACATTTCAACAAATTAAGTTTGCACATGAAAATACACATAGCTAGTACTATTAAAATCAATGTAATGAATTTCTATAAATACTTAATTTTAAACCTTTCATAATATCTAGAAGTCTCCGGTCGGGGGTTAATAATGTTATTATTCAGAGTTGCAATCAAAACACTTGAACGTCGGGTTGGCAACATAATCACGTGTGCGCCCCTTACCGTCTATTCGAAAAATCCGTGTAAAATCGATATTTCAATTTCACCTGCGTAAATTGGTGAAATTAGCGTGGGTGAATCGTGTAAATACAAATTCCGGTGGCGCGTATCGTCGCACTGGCAGAAAGGAAATACGGGTGTGTACCCACGAAAATTCGCCGGCAGGAATTCGTTACCGATTCATAGCGTATGACATTTTCCGATTTTCCCGTAAACGAAAGGCACCGCGTCACGCCGCTCGCCCGACGCGTTCTGCATTATTCATACGCGTTGCTTGGACCGCACTGCAAAAGCGGAGCGACGTCGCGACGCCGACGACTCGCACCGCGGAGCGTCGCGTCCGTATCTGCAAGTGTAAAAGGGGGATCATCTCATTATGCGTCTGCTGCTGAGCTTGCGACTTTTACCAAGCCTGTTACGCTCCTCTAACGATTTCATATCGTTTGATGCAATCGTGCCGCATCCGGTACCTCCGATCGTAAATTTATCAGATCGTTCCGTGACTCGTAAAAATATTTCAAAATCCGTGTTGTAGCGCCAGAAAATAGTATTGGCACTATATGTAAATTTCCTATTTTCGAAAAATCATCGATATCTGTACAGTTATTATTCTGTAAAAAGGAATCGCATCACAATAAACCTGTTCAAAGTTTATAGCCTGTAGCCTCTGTGTACACAATTCATTGCTCATTTTCGTTTCAATCCACTGTTGTATAATATCGAATGAAACTCGTGATGCAAATTTCAAACGGAATCTACTAAACTTGAATGTTATTCATTTCATTTCAATTGAAATAAAATTCTATCCATGTATTATCAATGTGTAAGTTATAATTCTATGTTTAAGTTATATTCTAACCATTGTAGCTGTGATGAAAACAATACAGCAAGGGATTAATAAGGAAGCAATGCTGCAGTTTCAATCGGTCACACGTTGCTTATAAAACTGTTTCATTTTTAAGTTCTGTAGTAATTTCTACGTTTTTAATTTATATCTGTTATTGATTGTATTGATAAGAAAAAAATGAATTTTTCTACTTGTTTCCAAAGAAAACAACAAAAAGGCATAATGTCCCGTTAAACATTAGGACAAAGTGTCTGGTACAATGGTACAAGGACAAAGAAATTCTAGTCATTACAACTTTGGAAAAAACCGTACAGAAAGCGGTTAATATGATTTTTTATGGCACATCAGATGGGAAAGTGTTGACATGTTTTTTCTATAAAATGCTATATCTGTGGTTGCAAGGAAAAACGCCACATGTCACAACTTGAAAAAATTTGAGTTTATGCATTAATTGAGCTTTATAGTATATGATTTACGTATTTACCAGAAAGGATGTCATGAAAACAAACTCGAAAGGCTCAAAGAAATAATGAAATTTAACCGATGCTTTATGGCAAAGCCATTAGTGATCAAAACTTAAAACGGCAATATCTCGAAAGTGAAAGTATGTGACATGCGGGGTTCTTCCTGACGACCACAGATATTATATTGAAGCGACCACAGATTTAAAGAGTGAAGTTTGCTCTTTACAACTTCCTAATACATAGTCGTATTATGTAATACATGATACTTAATAATACGTATTATATAATACAAAATACTTAATAATACATATTATATAATACATAATACTTAATAATACGCATTATATAATACATAATACCTAATAACATGTATTACATAATACATAATACGTAATATTTAATAAAAGCATTAATAAATAGAATTTTAACGTGATAGTGGAGTAAAAATACACAGGGTGTCTCACCTGATTTTGACATTTGGTTTATGTCAATACAGTATTTCGCCAGTAATTGTCCCAAATGTCTCCGACAGAATTGTCCCTGAGATATCCCCACTAGTGCGGGGTGTACCCCCTTGAGGGGCCGTGAAGCTCGAGAGGCCTCGGTCGCCGAGAAATATAACACCATGCGGCTCGGGTATATCGGTGAGACCACACTAATCCGAATTTCCAACTTCTTTATTATTCATTATTTTTTTATGGGACTTCGACGACCATATTTGTGGCATTTTTCTATTACAAATGATACCAAACCTGATATAATTCCGATGATATTTACTTGTGTAATCGACGATTAAAGTTTCGGGTGCGAGGAAGGATAGCGTATGGGAAAGAAAGAGACGCGGAGAGTCGCATTCGGCGGCACAGTTCAAAGGCTCGCGTGTCCTCACAATGTATTACCAAAGAATAACTTTTTTATTATTACTTATTTTTTTATGAGACTTTTTCTAATAGATTTGTGACATTGTTCTGATTAAAATGATACCAAACGCGATGTAATTCGGATCGGGGCGGTCTATTCCGGAAGAGATGCAACTGCGAACCCGGAATGGGCCTTAAATGTTCAGGGCACGGTAGAATGTGGGGTTTACCATATTCAAGTGCTATTGAAACATAATCCTCTCTCCTCTACAGGCGAGGGGGGATGATATCCATAAGGCGGATTCCCCACATTACAAAAGACAAAAAGAAGGTAGAAATTCATAGGTATGCGATGGTTTCTGCACATATACGAGCCATGTAACAGTCCGTTTGCGATCGCCCACAGTAGCACAATTCCTGGAAGATGTCACTCTGTGTATTCTTTCCCAATTCCATGCCATTGATCTCATTAAAACACGCGCAACATGTTGGGCCACTTCTTGCGGCTACCATTCGGGATCATTTTGATTTGATTGATCAGAACTGTCACTCATTGTAACTTATTAAACTTATTAAAGACAAGAAACAACAGTTTAGGGTGTACTAATAAGTGAAAATGACGGATACGAGTCATTAACGCAAACAGTTTGTTGCGCATGTGCAGAGCATTTCCGCGTCACGTGACCAACCCACATGACTCTTTTGGGCATGGGCAATATTTCGGGTAAGTTGGGAGCCAATCGGAGGTGGGTGCTAAAAGAAAGTTCACCCGAATACTATTTTATAGAGAATGTCGAGCTGTATTCATGAGCGCATTAAAAATAATATGCTTTACTTAAAAAAACGAGATTGTCCTTCACATGATCTTTATGAGTCCACCTACAAACAGACTAATAATATCATAACATGCTCCCTACAAATCCATTAAAAAGTCACTCCAAATATTTTCGCTACATATCATAATACTGACGTAAACCAAATGTCAAATTCAGGAGCGACACCCTGTGTAGTGTAATTTAAATACTGCAGTGTGTGCTACTTCGTTAAAAAGAATTGTACGATCGCTTAGGGGTTAGTTAAAAATCTTAACCTATTTGTTAAATGTTGAATATGCATTTTATTCTTTATTATGTATTATTCTTTTGTGAATAAGTCCTACTTTTTAAGAGTTCTTGTTTTTGTGGTGTATAAGGGTTATTTGATTTGAGAGTGGGGCAAGAAGGTAGTCTAGCCTTCTTTGAAGCATTCGAGTGCTATTATGTTACACCATCGAGATACCTTCGACGTTGATACTTGACAGTAAGAACCAATATTTCCATGATTTTCAGACTTCAGTAAAACTCCTTGTTAAAGATTTCTTCGTGTGAAATATTATTTTTACTTTATTGTTTACTTTTATTATTTCAACTATGATTTTTCAGATACAGTATACTAATCAATAATATTGTTGAGTGGACGACTGCGTAATCTAAGTATCTCGAACTATAATAAAGGAGCGTGTTATAGAAAAAGGTATTCCCTTTATTATGAGAGACGAGGTACTTAGTTTCGGCACGCCCGTTCAGCTGAACGTCTGTCAACCGACTAGCTCTTGTCCTTGACCATTCGATATATCGATATCTATTGATATCGGTTCCTTGAACCAACATCCGTAACAAAACAAAAATTTTCAACATTAAGTGCAAGAAACGTGAATTAAATAAAAATTGTTGTATTTATTCAATCATTAAGTTCAAAGTAATATATCAATATATTTAAAATCTTTTAATCTTTTTACTATTTTAAATTTGACCTAGTCAATTGCGTTTGCAACTTACTTGTGTCATAAATGCATAAAATCTGCAGTCTAATTATGTGTATAACATGGAAATATATGTAGAAATTTATAATTCCCCTATGAATTTTATTCAGTTAGAAGTAAAATAAAAATTCTATTTAATTGTATTAACGCCATCATTCTTTTATATGCGTATCTTTCATGATGACGTTCTCTATACGTGTGTAAAGCTTCAAGTCTATTCATGACAAATGATTATTTATATCCAGCAAAGGACTAACAACAGTCACAGGTGTGCTCGTACCTTTATTTCATAAGATTTATTCGTAACCTGTTATAGTACTATACCTTGCGGTACTCTTCGGTATTAAAACTTTGACACTTGTCATTGCAGTGTTTCATCTATTTTCTACAGTTCTGTCTGTCTGCAACTGTGAGCACTGAAATATTGCATTGAATTTGAGCTGAGGATCTTTGAAAATTTCTAAACGTCGCGCACGTGATCTATAGCAAAAAGTGTTAGTGTTGCATTGGCATGTGCGACGTAGAGCGGTCATTCTCTGAGTATAAATTAATTTTGACACACGAACGTCATCAATTAGGAACATTATAGGAAAATAATTGTGCGAAGTATTTTAAATGTACATATGTATACATGTAGTAAATATTCAGTAACATACTAATATGCTGCTTATTATACTGCAATATACATATACCCACATAAATACTATTCATATTTTGTATTTTTTCCGTGCATATTTCGTGCATAAATGTCATATGCATTTTGCATGTGTATCAAGAATAAACTTCCGCAGTCAGTTCATAATGCTTGACGAATAGTTTTGCCAATACATTTCCAGTAGGCACATACAGTGTGACCAGTTTCCATTTATAGATGCAAATTACTCGTACACTATGTATCATATAAAAAAATAGTTCAGATAAGAAGTGAATAGTTTCGAGAGGACCACAATCTGGTGTAATTTGTTTTTCTGTAGATATTTATTTTTATATTGATATAGATATTTATATTTTCTGTAGACGCGTAAAGGTCACATGAAGGTGATCTACGTTCTTTTTAATGGTATCGTACATTTTTTAATACACTAAATGCAAATTATTGGTTTAGGAGATGTTTTGCCCAGAGCGATGGGTAAAATTATTATACATAATATGAATACTTCTTGCTTTGAAACAGCAAAAGATTACGTTGACTGTGATGCTTTCTCCAACGTTCTTGTGTCCTGCACAAGTCGACAGTGTTTAACACCGGAGTAGGTAAAGAAATGACATTTATCTCTTTTACAGTTCATTGTGTATGATCTATAGAAGATAAAATTGCATGATATTTCCGCAATGAGTATAAACATTTGAATTTTATATTCTCGAATATAAGCAGTTTAGTTTGAAAGTTCTGAAGCACGGTGGGTCTACAAAGTATTCGTACACCTTCAAAAATCGAATAACTTTTTTAAAATTGGTTCAAATGACTTCAATTATTTTGAGATGTCAGACGCATAAGTTTACTAGATAGGCTGTAAATAATTTTTTTCTAAAAGTTGCTATTGCTTGGAATAGCGACGAAAATAGTAATGATCACAATTTTTAACTTTTCTATCTGTGCCTGTAATAAAAATTTAAGAGACGCATTTTATAGGTCTAAGTAAGTTATGCACATACACAAAGTTTCATCGAAATCGGTTAACGTTGTTATAAGTTACAAACATTTATAGGTGACTACATGCGGACAAAATTCCCAGAGAAGACCGAAAATCTGCGACTTTCATCCTGAAACTTTAATCTTGTAATGTTTTCTGCTCATAGCAACATTATCCGACTTCAACAGTCGTATTTTAAATTTTCATTATAGGCAATGATAAAGAAGTTAAAAATTGTGACCTTTACGTTCTTCTTCACAATTTCGACCAATTTTTAAAAAAATTATTTACACATTCCCTAGTAAACTAATCCTTCTAATAGCTCAAAATTACTGAAGTCGTTTGGTCTAATTTTAAAAAAGTTATTTGATTTTTAAAGATGTACGAATACTTTTTACACATACTATATATTATTTTGCCAGCTTTGCCGAAGGACTTAGTATTTGCTCGTTACTGCTCATTTTTTCGCAAGTCCAAATACATATAACATCACACATACGCATACAGACACATCTTTCCACGTGTTCGCTCTCGAAAAATCACTCGGTTCACCCACTGGAAGTTTGCCGTACGAATTGGAACTCTGTATATACGTCGCGTCGGGTGCGTTGAAAACTTATATTGCTGAAACAGATCGTTGGAATCGCAGACAGGTCGCGACATTCACTGGGACTCGCGTTCCAGTTCCACAGATATTAAACTTACTGTGAAAGTTCCTTCTTTGGGGATATATTGCGGTAGCTTACAAGTTTCCGGCTAAAACTTCCGATTCGAATGCTAAAATTTGTCCATTAATCAACCGTCATGCTTCGAACATCGTAAATCACAATTCCCGTAGAATTTGCTATAAAGAAGTTTACTGTACAGTTGTAACTGGACTTTGATTTTTGTTGTTGCAGTTTAGCCTGCAGTAAAAAAGATGTAATAAGAGCAAATCGATCTAATTGTCATGCCATGAAATATATTTACGTGTATTGCCGATAGTGCAAGTGGTTCTCAAAGCATTGCTAGATTGTGCCAGTATAATTATAAAAGTGAGTCCGAAATTGCTTTACGATTTCTTTCATTTCTTGCGAGCTTTAATAAGCAAATTATTTATTATCTCACGCAGTTGTTGTTTTAGCTGTACACAGCTGATTAATTATTATGCATGATGATCCATCTGAATTTCTCCTTGAGTTACGATGATATAGAAAATATTCTGTATACCATTTGTTGGAAACAAATTTTGCATTTAATTGTAATTTTGAAAAACAGAGATCAGTTTGATGCTTTGTCGTTGGCATCTCTAAATACGTTTTACTGTCGGCTACAATATACATATGTATAAGAGAAAAATATACACTTGCGGTACATCATAAAATTATGAGAACTACAATACAATATACAGGGTCTACCCGTTAAGTTTTCTCACCATTTTTTAGGCATCTTCGGTAGTGCAATTAAAAAATGTTTTAGACAAAAGTTTATCAGTACTTGATGAGATACATATTCGCATATTCTTAAATCTGAAAAAATGCTTCTTACGTAAAAAAGTAAAGGTCACCTTGGCTTTTTTAAATGGCACCATATGTATTGGACATCATAGGATTGTTGCTCACGTCGAGACGAATTCAACAGTGTATTATACTATGACCTTGAAATGACCTCAAACTCGAAAATTTTGTGCAAACGTAATTTTAATGAAAAATTATTTCTTACAAAATAGATCGGGTTACATCAAATGTCCGAACTGCGATCCATCTTCTATGATACAGAACTCCTATCTTTTTATTAGATTTTTCGTTGTCGTCATAATTTCTAAACTTGTTATTAGATATCCCCTATTTATAGTAGTCCTGCATTGTGGGCAGGACACCCGCCTTGTTGAAGCTACATACCGTTCCTAATGTTCAGCCAAATGTCTTGCAATAAGTGTGGAAGTTTTTCTTCCAAAAAGTTAAGATATCGGCAGCTATCGAATTTTCTTCGAAGAAATATGGTCCGATTAAGTGACCATTTAAAATACCACACCAAACATTGACACCAATTTTAGTTTGAAAGTTGCGATCTCGTGGCCAGTGTGGATTCTCTGTTGACCAATAACGTTGATTTCGTCGATTGAAAACACCATTATTTGTAAATTTCGATTCGTTTGTCCACATAATTCATAACAATTTCAGGATCCTCTTCATTAGCAGCAGCTAGCCGCGCCAAAAATTCTAATCGTCGCTGTTCATCAGTAACACGCAGTTTTTGAGCTTGCAAAATTTTCGAGTTTGAGGTCATTTCAAGGTCATAGTATAATACACTGTTGAATTCGTCTCAAGGTAAGCAACAATCCTACGATGTCCAAAACATATGGTGCCATTTAAAAAAGCCAAGGTGACTTTTACTTTTTTACGTAAGAAGCATTTTTTCAGATTTAAGTATATGCGAATATGTAGCTCACCAAGTTATGATAAACTTTTGTTTAAAACATTTTTTAATTGCAAAATGGTGACAAATCTTAACGGGTAGACCCTGTATATAATAGGTAATGTTGTCTAAAGTGCTTCTTTTGTATTTGTAATTAGTAAACTTCAATGCGTCATAAAAAGTTAGTAAATATTCAAATGACCCTAATGATTGTCATGATGGTCAAGCAAGACTCGTTGTATAAACAAATATAGAATGCGCTCTTAAAAATCCAAAGAAGTGATCTTGACATAAAAATATCCTTTGCAGCGTATTGTTCTATTGAATCATGTAAATTTCATACAAAATAGTATTCATATCATTATAACTAAAGGAGATAATTACGATGGATTTACATTTAATATTTATATGATTTTATTTAGATATCTTACATTCAAGTGAACCTACCTTTGTAGATATAATAAATGTGTGGAAATTTGAGTAACTTTCACATTGTTCGTCGTCATTCGATTTAAAACTTGAAATGACTGTTCGGATATTCATCTTATACTTAAAACGTTAAACGGACATAATAATGAGCCCGCTTTTCAAATTTAAACAAAACACCGTACACTACCTACCACAGTTTTTATTAACACGCATATATAGTTTTTAAGTTATTTCCAAATTGTTTGTGGGATGGAATAGCTGAACTATTGTTTCTGAAATTAATTTTTATGTTTCTTATGTGTTAATAAAGTGTATACTTGTATACATGTTTTTACTTAAACTTTATTTCAAAAAAGAAAGTGAAAATTAATAGAAACATAATAGACGCTTTTTACGAAAATAGATGGCAATAAATGAATATATAATCGTTGTTTATTTTATTGGTAAAATAATTTGATGTACCAAAACCAAAATTAAAACGCACACGGTGCGGCTAAATAGCATGTCAAGCATATGACACGTAATTTATTATGAAAAAAAACATAGAATACAAGCTTTCGTCCGAGATTTAATTTGCAAGATAATCGAGTTTGAATATCCGGTACGTATACATGCAATTACGGCTGAGATACGATTTTTCGTGCAAAGCAATCAGTTACCCCAGTCTATTTTAGATCATATCGCACCCTCGCTGCAATAGTGACACAACGCAAAATATTATGTTCTTCAGGAGAAACGAAAAACTTCTTGTGATCATAATTAGTCAGAATGTTGGTAATCAAGTTTATGAACAAGAAAAGTGATGCATTTTCTAAAGTAAAGAATTTTTTAACTACGGAAAACCACTCGGTTCAGGACACAACTAATAACAATATGCATTTGTAGAATACAGCACAGGTGCACATAATTTAAGAAGAGCAACACAACTCTACCGATCTAATTATGAAGATATGTGAATGGCATTATCATGACTGGTCAAGGAATGTCTCTGCAACATTTTTAATTGTGTCACTTCTGTAGCGAGGATTCGATATATTGATATTAAGATCACCATTTTGAATAATCGTACTAACCGAGAGTATGTACATAATTATTTACATGTAAGTCGTCGAAGTGTTTGAAGAATGTCTTTAAACAATTTATTTGCCATTGCAATTGACTTCGAATGACTTTTAATTATGGTAATTATATTCGTCTCGGCACGCCCTATCAAAATGTAAATAAAAACTACACCATTCTATCTAAAATAGTATGGTTGACCTTCATATGTACGGTGGCTCACGAAAGTATTCGACACACTTTAAATTAGAATAACTTTTTAGAGATTGGACCAAATAATTTAACTTTTTCTTTAGCAACTACAAGCTCTGGTTTACTAAGTGGGATGCAAACAAAATTTTGAAAAAATTACATGAAAAAATAAAAATGGCACTTTCTAAAACTTTTATATTTCAATTTTATTGTATAAGAAAATTTAATCGAAATCGGTGGACGTAGAAAAAAACGACACGCATCGAAAGATGTAAGAATCGGTGGATTTTAAACAAAATCTGACCAATAGTCACGAAAAATTGCGATTTTTATCAGTTTGAACCGCTTGTAGCTCGTGTATACATTAATTGATTTCGATGAAATTTTCAGCATGTGTATTACCAACATAGGTCTACAAGAAGCATATTTTAAATTTTCATTACGGGCTGAAGTAAAAAAGTTTTAGAAAGTGCGTTATTTTTTCGTTATTTTTTTATGTAATGCCTACCTATTGCATTTAATAAACCGAATGCTTCTAACTGCGAAAGAAAATGTCAAGTTGGTGGTGCAATTTTAAGCAAATTATTTTGATTTAAAAGGCGTTCGAATACTTTCGTGAGCCACTGTATATCCTCTACGTCTTTCCGTATAACGAATTAGTAACGTCATCTCATGAGCTTACCGATCCTATACAAGTTTGTTATGATACATTTTGTATCTATTATCAAATAAAAGTAAACTCTATATGAAAAATAAATCGAAACGCTAGAATAAAATTTTGTCATATAATTTTCTATATATTACCTTCACCAAAAGTTAATCGATTGAACAAATTGATTTCGTAGTGAAAAAATGCATGTATTGAACGTTCACTAATGTTAAAATAAAAGTAAAGTGGAAAAATGATCCAGGTTTAAATGAAATGTCAACATGTTCTCCACTGAATCAAATTTGTATGAGTTTCTGTTTATATTACTTGGATCGCAAGCGTTCCACGTTTTCGACTGTGACAGCTTTATTTGTTTGCAAATAAAAGCTTCAATGCCTTCCGCAACGACGAATCCACCAATGCATGGTATTTACTAACGATGTTATAAAATATTATACAAGCTGACAAAAACGGCTGCTAATTTTTTACTTTTTTTATCAGAAGAAAAAGAGTTTTCTCAATTCTTTATGCTTAAAGTCAACTACTTTAGGATTTTCTTAAAGATACAAACAGTTATGATGTTTAAAAAATAAATTTTAATCGCTATGTAGGTTAAAAAATATGCTATGATACCTTTTTTATTTTTCAAATTATTCAAAAAAAGAGAATTGAAAAGGCTATTTCATTTTCACTATAAATATCATGACATTTTCTTAAAGGCTATAAAACATTTATAACATTAGGAAAATAATGTAACAATACAAAGATACGGTTCCAAAATCGTAAATTCTATCATAGAAATGATTATTCAAACGACATCTCATAGTGCTAATGGTTATTGGAGTATTATCAATTTATTGATTCTTAAAACATCTAATGCACGTTTCGCAAGTTTAATATATGTTTACAAAATATGGTTACTAGTGATCGCTTTCTTTATGATTATTGTTTAGAAAATATGTACCAAGTGATTTATCTGGTAAAATAATTAGAAAATAGGTACACCAAATAAATACACCAAGTAAAGAAATGAAACAGCATTCTACACACCAACAGTGGCAGGAGACATCATTCATACATCGGAAGCTATTGCTTTCAGTTGAAAACACATACAGTGGCCCACGAAAGCATTCACCCTTATTAATTTGTTTAAAATTGTACCGAATGACTTGAAACGTTTTGAGCAATTGGAAGCATTGATACTAAATGGCGTGCAGAAAAGATTTTGAAGAAATTGCAATTGGTACGAGTTATATGAAAAGATAATAAAGGCACTTTTTAAAACTTTTTTATTTCAGCCCGTAGTGAGAATTTAGAATGTAACAGCCAAGTAATTTGGTGCAATTCTAAACAAATTATTCTGATTTAAAGGGCGTTCGAATACTCTCGTGAGCCACTGTGTATGTCCTTCTTTCAATGAGGTACTAAATTGAAAATTATGTTCACAACCTACGTTCATTGAAAGTTCTGCTTGGAGCTGCGCTTTAACTAACCATTCAACTGAAAGGAGAAAGTCTCTGCTACACGAATACTTTTCCAGTCGTTTTGTACGTGCACTTTATACATTCATTTTCTATTTTTTAAGCACCTAGAAATTTTTTACGCCAATCCTACGCTCTGTTTCATGAAAAATGTTTTCATTTGCGACAGTTTGTACCGACTCATTTCGAACAGACATGTCCCGTTCACAAACCGAATAAAAGATGCGGAACTCGGTCGTATGTACTCCGAAGCAGAATCTGAGATTGTGGATAAATGAGACCCTGGATAACCAAGGCTTTGGATGATTTTAGACCGCGGATAATCGCAGACCCGATTAATGGAGGTCGTACTGTATTATTAAAATATTGTCGAATCTCAGCGGCCGGGGACAACAAAGAAGAATTCGTGACGAGACTTGAAATAGCGCAAGCGGAAGACACCGACCCCAAAAGGGTATTTGGATCTTGCTACAGAAGGCCGGGCTGATGATTATCCGCCCAAGAGGTGCTTTCTCTTCAAGATGGTCGATGTTAAACCCCAACTAGTGACGCTATGGCCTCCACAATCGCAGATGGTCCGTACCGCACATGGCCTATGGCTATTTGTCCCTTAACGAGACCAAATTACTGGTCAAAAGGGATTATTGGATTCCACATATGCACGCGAAAATCGAAACGGTAATCCGAAATTGCATCATCTGTGTTCCCGAGATAAAGGCAGCGTAAGCTGGAGCTTTCGTTATATGTGGTCTGTTTTGTTTCTCTTACATCGCGACGTGGCGGTTATTTCTTCAGTTTGAATATGAAACCGATAGTCTAATCACTCATCATAAATTGAAATTTATACAACCTATGATTACGGAGTTTTTTTCTTCCCATGTCATGCAATGTTTTACTCCACAGACTTTTAAACATTTTTTGTAAGATCTTATGTTCCTTCCTGAAAGATTGTGGATTATATATATAACATCACTATCAGGTCCATCACAAATGAAGTGCTTCCAACTGATATGTATTTATTACATTACCTACACATTAGAATAAGGTTATTATTGTAATATTATCAGACTGCAGAATAACCTCTCATTGGAGCTTACAACCGTATAATAATAAAAAAAAGTCCAATTGCACGATTAAGCGGCTCGAGGTTAGTATGTGGTGACAACGGGTGGTGAAAACACAAGCGGTGACAATTTATAGTGTAGTGTCGAATCGGTCACCTCGAGAGTAACGGACTTGGATCCGACGGGATTTACGAAGAGTGTTGTAGATTCACGCTCCAGAGAACAATTTCGTTTATTTGCTATTAGGCTCGGTGTTGTGTCGTGTCAGTGCTCAAACAATATTTAGTGAGCCGCTGAGAAACACTCCTCAAAGAGAGGTAAATAAGTAATAAGATAATTGGATTTCCGGATAACTTTAATATAAAACTGAATATAGTGGACTGTATAATAGAGAGATGATGTAACTATCGATTCTACTTCGCAACTGTCTTACAACTAACGCACGAGAAATAAAGAAGGCTCGTGGGGGTGACACAAAATGTAACATAGTGGAGGGCCCAGCCAATGATATTATTATTTGGGAGGCTACGAGTGATCCTCCAAAAGAAGGGCAACGCCCATAGACAAAATACGTTACGACGAATGTCGCCAAACAGACAACACTCGCTTTCCCGTGATTTCACCGGAAATCATACTTTAGGCTTTGGGCCACAGGCCCCCCTTGGCGCTAAGCGTGGGCCTACGCTACGTCAAGTGCCATTGAGAGCGGTACGGCTGGGCTGACTTTCCCATGGTCAACTGATAGTTTCCAGACGTACCCGGGTCATAAAACGATAAATTCTTCCAAGAGTTAGAGGAACCCTTCGACAATGGCACTTGTACAAAATCGGCCGTGGCGTCGACCCAAACCGAAATACGAGCCTGGCGATAATATGCACGTCTCAACACTCGGCTATACTTAATGGTACTGGTAGATCGGTGGTCGAACCAGTTCTGTTTTGGTGGAGTCGCGTAAGATTTTAGGATAGCTCAAATGGCTAAATGATAGAGTGGGAATGGAGAAAATTGAGATAGAGTAGGAGTAGAGTACATAGGGTTACAGGAAGCTATGATTGTAAATTATCATTGCTAAGCGGGGTACAAAGCCTTCTCAAATGCAGCTAAATTTCCTACGTCACGGTACATCGGCAATTTTTTAGACGAGGTCTTCATTCTTTATGACGTTCACGGTCGGCACGTTGCACAGTAGTACCGATGGCGGAAATTCACTATGGTAGGTGCTTTCTCAATGGTGTTTTTAAATTGGCGGTTTTTCGCTCTAATTCCATTAACAAACTCTCGTTTTGATATCACAAGACTTCCAATCATAACATTTTTATATTTATATTATCCAATTATTACTAAATGAATTAATTTAATACTAATAACTGAACCCTTAATTCTCATTATGATATTAAATTAATATAATTTTGATTATGACTAACAAACGGGAAAGAACGGGCAGCAAAAATCAATTTAGATACAGACTATACAACATACAAAATACTATGTTTGTTGTTCTTTTTTATGCACGGTGGTGCACGAAAAAAACTTACAAGCCGATTGGAAAAAGTTACAGTGAAGAATGTTTTAGTGTTGTAGATATGTCCCTTAAATATCACCGATCCTCATTCAATAATAGTTTTTCGCTAGTCACGATTTAACAGCACAGAACCCGAACGACAACTAACTTACCTCCGAGAGATTAGAAACTTTGTTTATGTTACGTGCCCCAGTGACTTCGTCCGTCCACTGATTTTCTTCACTCTTGATTTGTTTATCTGTGATATACCGACTGTGGATACATACATTTGTTTCGAAGTTTCGTAGTTTGTTTTTAAAATTTTGACTTTTGGAGATTTGCCAGCGGCCCCACTTTGCAACGCCAAGCAATTACTTGACCTCGTTCACTTGCTTGTCCCATAGCACAGAGGGTTTCACGACGTAACATAAAGTAAACAGTGTTATCAATTACACAGGGTATTTCAAAAATGTACGAGTTACTTGAAAGGGGTGATTCCCGAGATTATTCTAAGAAGCTTTTTCCTTTTTCGAGAATGTCGTACGCGGATTCATGTTCGAGTTATTAACGAAAAACGCGGGCCAATTAGAGCGCAGCCACAGCTGACGGATTCCGGCTCGGCGCGACGCGGTGGCTGATTCTACTGAGCGGTAGCTTTGCTGTCGCGCCATGCTTCAATTGAGAGCAAGAGAAGGAGTAACAATTTATTCAAATAAAACTGCTACATTAAGCCGTAAATGCATTTGCAGCTTCGAATTTTCTTATCGGACAATGCCGATTTATTTTTGTCTAATACCAAACAATAATTGTACGCATGCTGAGTCGATTGTATTGCTCACGATTCGAGCACGGTGCGACAACAACACTACCGTTCAGTAGAATCAGCCACCGCGTCGCGCCGAACCGAAATAGGTCAGCTGTAGCTGTGCTCTGGTTAGACTGTGTTTTTCGTTAATAACTCCAAAACGAAGTCGCGTATGACATTTTTGGGACACCCCGTGTAGTCACTACCAGTTTCTACAATTGCCCCGTAATGTTTTACATCTTGTTTTTGACAGTTTCGACGAAACTAATATTCTTACCATTCAAATCATTCTGCAGAGTCTTGAACAAATGAGAATCTGAAAGAGCAGGTCTCAAAATATGCGGTGATTGTTGCAGGACTTTCCATTTTAGCTCCTTCAGTTTTCACGGCACTTGTTAGTCGACATGTGGCGTGGCGTTCTCAAGATTGAAAATGACACATTTTCGATTAGACAAAGCCGGACGCTTTGTTTTAATTTTTGCATTGAGCTTGGTGAGTTCCTCACAGTGCTTATTTGATGCAATTGTTTCACCAGGAGGAAAAAACTTTAAGAAAATTCTTCCCTTACAATCCCACCGAACAGACATCCTTCAATGGATGCAAGTCAGCACATACCACGGGTTCTGTATTTCCACCTGCATATTTCTAAGCTTTTTTTGTGCCATATTGTGCAGTTGTTGTACACTCTTGGTTACATGTGAGAAGGTAAAATATGAAACAACAGACATTATAAGAATTTAAGAATATTAGCATATTATTTTCAACTGATTGAAATTGTAAAGAGAGAAAGAAATTCCTATTTTGTTTCTGTTTCTGCCAACTGATGCAGACAAGTGTTAATTTACATAAAAATCCGCAGTCTAGATACAAGGCATTTATTTCAACAAGGTATGTCCCCCTGGGTTTACAATGAATACCCGGTAGCGCCACAGTGGTTGTCGCCTCTTGGCGAGTCCGCTGAATTAGCGGACGCGCAAACCTGAGGTTCCTGATGGGGTGTGAGGCGCGGGGGCATGTGGAGCCCCTGTGTGGCTAAAATATGTTTTCTTTATTAATAAATAAATAGATACAATAAATATAGCACACCTATATAATCTCTTGCAGAGGTCCTTCGAAACAAATTAAAATATCATCATTCAGTTAGCTTCAATAACTAGATATTATTAATATATACGAAATATGCCCGGAGAATATTCGAGCTGCGGATATATTTTTCTACCTGATTGTGTTATTGAGAAAAATATCATGTCATCGTTTAGAGGGGAGCTTTATGAGTATCCCTACCAAGTAGCATGATTCTGCTGATATTTAATCATCGATATACTATTTTGTACGAATAGAAACACGTAAACGGCAGGTCAGCACTAAATTTTGCAAATACTTGGCCATTCTGAGTCTGAAATCAACAGTATAATGATATGCAATTTATGCACGTACAATATGCAAAATATATTTATTACATACAGAGCGTTCCGAGTTTTCTCGCCCAGGTAATGTTATATTCTATGAGTCTATGAACTTTTTTACAATTTTTTACTCTTGTGTACGCAATAGCTTTACATACAAATATATACATACAAATAAAATAATACATGCGATACTTAGAATATTACTAGAAAAAATAAGTTTGTAATCTGAACAATTTCTTCGAAGTGTTTCTTAGCACATCGCATATGCCTGACGAATGTGGTCGTGTAGATGAATATTAATTTGGATAAAATTGGTTGTTAAACTTGAATCTGACCGAACGGGGACAGAAATCTGTTTGTATTGTCATGATAAATCAATAAGAAAAATCACTCGGACTCCGAAGAAAATTACCGAATTATAGATCACATTCAATTATTAATAACTGCAAAAATATATTTATGTTAGATTTAATTATATAAATTTGAGAATACACAATGTATTAACTAAACGTATTTATTTTAAATATACAACATGCGATCTGCACACAACGCGATCACGACGGAATTTCAAAAACGAAACGTAAACCGTACAGTAACATTCATGGCCTACGCTGCAGCAAAATGTATAATAAACTTCGTTCACAATTAAACACGCATTGATTCAGATGAATACTTAACAATGTTAGGAAAGTAAAACCTGTGCGAATGTATAGTTTATACCTGCTTGAAAAATTTCTACACTGCAAAAATGTACACAACTTTCTTAACCCTACGATGGCGGACCTTTTTTAAAACTACATAATTAACGATGTTTAGGACCGTTTTCAACTTTAATTATTAATTTTTTAATATATAATTTTAATGAAGAAGTTTTTGTTCAGCTTTTCTGGTCGAACACTCCAGCGTGCGTCGTTTGGTTGTGTGGAAGATAGAAAAAGAAGTTCGACTTAAAAAGATTAATTAACTCCAGATTTGAGGATGAGTCCCCCCCCCCCCCATTACGACAAAGCATCTATCTATTCGTCTAATTAAAATGTAATTTAGAATACATCCTAACCTGACTCCGTGCCACTTCTGATTGATCCTAAAATTTGAAAAGTCTCTATAAGGAAAAAATTGAAGATACAAGGTCATAATACGAAATGCGACGAGGCTGTTGTTGATTATTCCTAAAGCTGAATTTAGAGAGTGCTTCTGGAAGATGAAGAATCGCAAGTTGATGGTCTCAGTGGGTAATATTTAGAAGTGGTCGTTCGTCAAGATTAACTCTTCTTTCTGTTACTGCGCAAGATCAAATATTTTCCGGATTTATTGTGAAGATAAGATTTGTTGACGGAAACGAAAATGATGTCACTTCTTGCAAAGATACGTGAACCTCGAGCAGAGTAAGAAAAAAGCAAAGAAAACTTTATTAAGAACAAAATGTGTTGAAAAGAAGGTGATAATGACGCTGAATGTATTTTTGTTACATTGTTGATTCTAATGACTAGACTGTGGATTTTATGCTTTGAATGATCGCAACGGAAAACGGTAAAATCATTTAAAGAATTGAAAAATAATGTTGTATTATTTTCAACACATTAAAATTGTTAAGAAAAGAAATAACTGTCTATGCATGTCTTGAAATTAATGCAGATAAAGTTTTTGTTGCAAAAAAATCCACAGACTACTGGTGATTGTATCTATTTGCTTTCCGAATTCACTGACGGATCCATTCTTACGTCAAAATTGTTATTCAATAGATTTGTGTTTAATTTAGGAATTCATCATTTTCCAACAAAAGGAAACATATTGTCAACAAGTAATGTTAGGAAGTAATTTTTTCTTAGTATCCCCTCCTTACCAAAGTGTTCGCAGAATTAAAAATAAAATTATTTATATTCTGAAATCCCAATCATACGACAGCTGTTCCATGCATTGACCACAGGCATTCTGTGGCAGAATGGATCGCAAGGAACATAGAATCGAGCAAATAACGTTTCAATCGCCATTTTATTCCGTTATTGACAGAGATAGCTGTCCTGTAAACAGGTAAATCGGAACTAATATTTGATCCTTTACCATTTTAAACATTCAAATTGAACGTCGATCAGCCAATTGGCAGAATTTCAATGAAACAGATTTTGGTGTGAGCATTGATAGAACCCTAGAGGTGTTTGAAATTGCAGTTGAAGAATAATTATAGTACAATTGGAAACGAGCTGCTTTTAAGAAGCTGGAAATAATAAATAAATTATAAATAAGAAGTAGATGAATTGTATGTGTGATAGAAGAAGAAAAACTAAATTACCGTTTCAGATGTAAATTAATGAATAGTTTCAAGTAAAATTAAGTTATAATTTCGTTTGGGCTAACAACACTTTTAATTTAGATTTCAAAGTCGCAAAATTGTGTTGTTGCCAAGTTTTTGAATAATTTGAAACCATATGTAAAATGTGGAACATTCAGATACGAAGACATCAAACTTGCAGAAAATTTGTATTACTGAAATGAATGATGTGGTGAAGCCTTTGAAAAGCGTTTCGATATTATATTTTGGTATTCAAGTGAACCACAATGTACAATACAATAATTTCTGGTACAATACTCTTTTTCTCATCTAAACACGTACTCTAATTCACAGTAGGTATAAGTCACAATTTATCCAGAAAAAAGCAGTACAAAGTTGAAAGTACACTTTTCAGCATGTACTTTAAAAACTCAATATTTTGTTTCCTATATTTGGTATATTTTAACGAGCATAACCAACGGTCCAGTACTAATCCAGAGTCCTTAGGCGTTATCCCGAAGAGAAGGAAAATTCCAATATTGATTTACGAGGGAAAAAAAACATTCAAAATCCCTCCTAAACTGGAACGACCCTTCTGAAGTGGCTTTAAGTACACAAATACTTCCCACGAACGCGTCGGAAATGGTAGAAATCCGACAAGACCAGGTGGTCTAATTAATCACGATAGCTAGTACCTGAAGCGTTAAAAACGATGTACATTATTGTCAAAAAGTTGGGGATCCGACATATGGGTTTCAAGCATTTTATATATTATTACCAATATTTCATTTTCAAGAATCTATATTCAATAGCAATATCTTTTTCATCTCTGTAGTTAACTCCTTGAACTACGTATAACATTAAGTCACTCATTATGAAAATTTTCAACAGAATCTACTAAATATTTATGCTATTAATTCCTTTAAGCCGAAATAATATGTTATGTTTTTGTTGTTGGTATATAGCCATTGGAGAATACATAGGTATATAATAAATTCAAATTTCCTTATTTTTGTAAAACGTTATAAATGACAAAAAAGTTGTAATCATTCCAATCAGAAGGTAATAGTTAAAATCAATGTAGTCACAAGTATAAAGAAAAATATTGACAATGGTTTTTACTTACTTTTGTCTGTTACACGTATGGATTAATGCATTATGTGAAAATAGGTGAATAAACAAAGCAAGTTCCATATCGTGTAGTGTGGCGAGAGATGCCCTAGATTAAATAATTGTTACCAACATTTGAAAACCAACTGGTACTAGCATTACTAATATTGATGCACAGAAATATCAACATTAAACTTTCTTTTGTCCTCCACTGTAAATCTATTTTTTTAAAAGCTATTGTGATTGTATGTAATATATACTATTATACGATTGTACGAACAATCGTTAAAATTGTAAATCTCATAATAATCGTTTTCTCTAAAATTCACTGTGATTTGATGCCTTATAAAAATTTCAAGATTTAATTTATTTCGATATTTCGCAGTGTTTATAATGATACGTACTTGAATAAAGAAACTTATTCGATAATTTCGAATGGAAGCACAATGTTGATAATTGTAAAATGAAAAATCTGAAACCGATCATTTGACCGACAGTGGTAGGTTTAGTGTTAGAAGAAGCAAAAAATGGTATCCGATTGTGTTTCAATTCACCACGTGGACTTACAACTGTTTCCCAGCAATTTAAAGGCAGCGTAATTCACTGTGTGTTCGTCATTATAAAACTAAACAGCATGTGAAGGCATTGCCAGGATCGTACACAGTCTCCGATTCATGTTATAGTGGTTGTTTATTGGGAGGATCCCTGAATCGAAAAGTTCAGCGGATGAAAAAGAAGAGACAAAAACAGTGGTTTAGCCGGGGTCATGATAAAAGGATTGGGTTTGATCAACGAGTGCTAGTATCTGGGAAAGTGCAACAATTCGGTGGGAAGATGTCACAGATGGAATGTTTGGAGAACAGATAAAAGCATTTTACGTTGTTGCAGAAAAATCTAAAGAGGTTACACGAATATCCACTCAACGATTCAGCCAACTAACGTTGACAGAAATATAGGTCCACCAATCTCTCAAACTGGGCACGACTCATTCGTGTCGGATCAATGTCGCCGCTGCTACCAACTAAAAAACTAAATGTTTACAAACAAATTAAAATTCACGGATAATAAAATAATTTTTTCCATTAAAGGCTTCTCCATGAACAGAAGAAAACATCGTTCTAAATCTTTATTTAGGTATAAGCTTACTCTATTTTACACATTTATCTATGCACTTTGTAGCTACATATATAAAATATTATGAAACGAGAATACTATATGCACCAATGATTATGAAAGTACTTGTCTTAAGAGAATTATTTTTACGTCTGAAATTGGATTGAACTTTGTTTAATGGCACAATTTAACAATTTTGTTTCCCACTATATGGTCAACCGGGTTCTATAAATCAAATATAAACATTTTTAAGAGGAAACACTGATTTAAAAAATCTCAAAGCAACGCGTTAAAGTAATTTAACAAGTTATACATACACTTTATCACAATATTTTCAAATATAGTAATATTACTAGACTGCGGATTTTATGCATTTATAATAAACATGAGTAGCTGCAATTTAAAATATTGTAAACATTAAAAAGATTGAATAGTATCAATACATATAATTTCTTTCGACCTACTAAGACAGGCATGTCCAGAAGTAGCTCAGTTGGAGGCAAATTCGAACGAGACGCCTACTTCTCCCGTCCGCGCGTTTCGCCCGCCGTGGCGGCCATAGTCCTCCGAGCTCCTCAGACCCGTGCCTACCGTGGATCCGAAAGTTGCCCCAACGCGCCCCACGCGGCACATATAGCAAGCGGCAGGCACGGGTCTGAGGAGCTCGGAGGACTACGGCTGCCACGGGGAGCGAGACGCGCGGGCGGGAGAAGTAGGCGTCTCCCTCGAATTTGCCTCCAAGTGGGCTACTTTTGGACATGCCTGTACTAAGATGATTGAAAAAAAAATTTTTTAAGTGACTCCCATATCTAACAGATGGCATCAATTTTTATTTTGATTCTTGCAACTTTTAGTATATGCATTTGTAATGAAAGTCTAGTAAAAGTGTTTACAAAAATATAAAAATTGATTAAATATTGCTAAATGACAGCAATGCTACATTATTATGATGTATTGTGAAATTATCATAAAATTATAATAATTTTGTTGTATACAGTATTTCATCGATAAAAGTCCCCAACACGGGTCTGCGCAGGGTCATTTATACGCGAGGAATATCATTGTTTGAGGTTTGCCGAACGTAGAGAATGACAGCCGAGCTCGGGAGGCCTCGGTCACCGAGAAATGTAAACATAACTAATCCAAAATTTCAACTCCAATATTTTTCATTATTTTTTTATGGGAATTCGATGACCATATTTGTGGCATTTTTCGAGCTTCTAACCGTTTTCAAAGTCGCGTAATGTCCCAGTCAGGAGAGTGTGTCTTTAATGCCTTTATCATTTAATCTTTTTGTCTGTCACCAAAACTTACTCCATCGTCAATTAAAAAAATAGATATGTATGTATAATCAGAAAAATTTTGATCAGAGAAATATTACAAACATGATGGTAAAAGTCTCATAAAAGATTAAAAATGAAAAAGTGTCGCCATTGCATTAGTGTTGCCTCACCGATGTTATGTACCTGACCTATACATATTGACCATACAGCTGTATACGATCCGAATTATAGCGTGTTTGGTATCATTTTAATCAGAACAATGTCACAAGTATATTACACAAGTAAATATCATCGGAATTATATCATATTTGGTATGATTCTGCATTAGAAAAATGCCACGAAGATGTTGGTGAAAGTTCCATAAAAAATAATGAATAATAAAGAAGTTGGAAATTCCGATTAGTGTGGTCTCACCGATATACCCGAGCCGCATGGTGTTATATTTCTCGGCGACCGATGCCTCTCGAGCTTCACGGCCCCTCAAGGGGGTACATCCCGCAGTAGTGGGGATATCTTCGGGACATTTACGTGCTAGTCATTTGGGCCATTTAGGCATGTCACAATAAAAATGTTAGTGTGTTCAATATTTACTTAAAATTTGTATGCAAATTGTATGCAAAGTTTGTACATAATACATAGTAACACCTATGGAGAATCGTCAAATTTTCGGATGACCACTGCTTTCATTATCAAAATTTTAGTTTTAAGACGAGAAAACTTCACCTGTTCTGTTAAATATATACCAAGTAATAGCTTATACGAATATATACGCATCGATATCGGATCCACTTTACATTATATGTATAACTGTATAAGAGTTTCTGAGTAGAACTTCAAACGAAAGAATTTCAACTTCAAAAATCTAGCATGTAGAGTTTTATACCAAAAGACGAAAATATAGGGTGTTGTACATGTAATATGTATATATACCACGGTTAAATGATTGATCTTTTGTTTAACAATTACAGAAATTATGACAACATATTCATGGAAAATGACGAAATCCATTTCCATATTCGAGCATCTATGATGATAAAAATTTTAGAAATAATAAATGAATTCAATGTTGTCGTTTTCACGAGATAACACTCGCCAGTTAGGTATTTGTAGTGCTTGGTATTAGTGCTAATTGTTAGTAATTCATGTGGTAATGAATTGTTTAATATATTTTGATGAAGTATATTATGTTAATTTTAATAGCTTTTTCAAATTAGACAAACTTTACAAACACATTTCCTTTTAGCAACACTCGCTATATTGATTTTATCAATAGCACCGGTATGAACATAAAATAAATATTTGATTCGGTTTAAATATCCGAAAGTATAATATTGTTGCGAGTCATGACGGAAGGGTCATTACCCTTGGAATATGGTTTGAATTTGTTAGTTTGGTGCGCGGATGAACATGATGCGAAATTAGGGAGCAACTAGGATTATAGACGGCGAGGACGAACCTGACGCATAATTAGGGAGCCTCTAGAAATGGAGTCAAACGCAGACGAACCTGATGCGAAATCAGAGAGCTACAGGAGGTTGAAACTCCGTGAATGTACCTAACGCGAAATTGAGGAGCCATTAGGTTTGAAAAATTTCTCTTTGGATTATGATTAATTATAATGTGTAGTGAACGAACCTGATGCGTGCTCAGGGAGTCACTGGGTTTGTTAGTAGACCTCGTAACTCTAATAACATATATAATTTAATTGGTACAAACCAAGCGGTAAGATTGTATCGTGTGGAAGCGTGTAATTACTAATAATTGAGAATATTAGAGATTGCAGGAATTACCAAATAACACAGTCATATTCTGACTAATTGTGTGCTACAAATGTTTGGTGTCGCGATTGTTTTGAATGGAAAAGTTAACGCACTGGCAATACCGAGTCTAAGAGTAATTGAAAAGAATGCCAAATAGAACTTTACCGGACTAGCAGAATGTATAAGGTTAATTTGATTCCAAAGGGAACTTTAGCCCGATCTCACTGGAATAGACTCTTACAAACGTGACACAACGTGACTAGTGAGAAAATAGTGAAGATGCTTGCATGTAGTACTTAGGTCAGGTAGGGTCACATTCCTATTTTTTGTTCTTTCCAATGAATCAAGACAACAGCTCGGTCTTTGTACGAAGGGTTAAGCGGAGGTTATCTAGGGCGTTTCCGGGCAGAGACGAACTAGAACGTTTCTTGAGAGAAAGTCGAACGGAAAGATCTTCTTCGTACGTAACAATATTTACACCGAATATGCATATAACGATATGATCCGGTATTGCAGCATTTGCTTGAATATATCTATAATTTATTTTTCACTATACATACCTGTGGAACATATTTTAAATATACTTTAATTCTATCAAAGAGAAATTCAATTTTTAATACAGTGAAACATGCGGAGCTTCGATTTTTTAAATTATTCAAACCATTCCCCACTGTTATATCTTTAAAACTTCAATATTATCACTGTCACAATATTTTGGATCAAACATTGTTTCAATTAGAACACATTATAGTACAATTTCTGAAAAATTTTCTAGTCCATTATATAGGATCCTTATTAATGACAACACTCTCAATATCAAAGATATATACATATTGTATATACATTACAACTTTTGTTCAAGTTGTACGTTTTTCACTAATTTTAATTTTCAAGTTAACAGTATCTTTGCAAAATTAATACTTTATAGTTGTTAATCATTTTATAATTCTCCTTTAAGTCCAATTCACATTTAACTAAAATTATGAGTAGACAGCGAATTTATATGTAAATGCATATTCTTATAGATTAAAAGATAAAGATGTGGGAGTTAGATTAAAATTTATAACGTCATTCCTATATTCTAAAAATACATTTTCTATTTTGCACTTTTTGCATACTGCATATGTTTTGTATATTTAGGTTCAAAAGCATATACAATAATATGTTGCATTCTTTTTATATATATTAGTTTATAGTCGCATCAACATCATAGGTCATTAGCGACTACTTTATCAACATGGTATATACACATATATATACAGAATTTAAATGCAATTTCGGAGATGTATATCATTTATAAATGAAACAACTGCAACCTGATACCTTTCGTCGTTGAGAGATTCTTCCAATTCGACTGGACGTTCATACCTATTTCTAAATTTCGTCACTTTAAATCAGTTTCAGAAGGACGAACTGTTAGGATGTTACAGTTATACTTTATTCTGTTGAGTCTTCACATTAATTAATGCGTGTTTAGCTGTGGATGTGAATTTCGTTTAATATAGTAGGCCATGAAATATGTCTAGTGTTTCGTGATTGATGAATTTGCATTGAATCGTGTTTCGATAATGTTGTATATTTGTATGTATTAATGCAATCTTGGATTGGAAATAATTCAAATTTCGTTCTTGTCTGATCCATTAAGCACTTACTGCAAAGTTTGTAATGAAATGATAAAATAGAAACTAGTGTAACATGCAAATACTTCCTTGCATAAAACAGTATCTTGCACATTAAACAAATATACGTAAACTGAAAATTTTGAAAATGAAGCAACCACCTCAAACAAAATTGAGTTTTGATTCATTTTCACTGATAGACGTCACCAATTAATGATTGAAAATATGAAAAAATACTTATAATTTATTCTAATGCTAACTGAAATATATCTGAATAATTGCAATGGTATTGTTACATATATATCTTTAAATTTTGTAAAGGATATATTATTTTATTTGTATGTAAAGTTATTCCGTACATAAGAAAAATTATTGTAAAAGAATTCACGGGCTTATAGAATATGACACTATCTAGGCGAGAAAACTGAGGACGCTCTGTATATAAATAATATATTTTTTTTTCGTAATTTCCATGCACATTTGCAAATTGGTCGTGCATGTTTGCCTATCTTTCGTGCACATTTGCATATTTTCGTGCATTAATTGCATGTGCCTTTTGCATACTTTAACTGCATATATGTACATCCGCTGTCTATTTATGTGCAAAGTCTACATAGTTTTAAACAACACAAGAAATTCGTTGTACTTGAATATTGTGAAAATCATTACTTTCAATTTATGTAGATAGTAGACATTTCAACGTCAATATAATGGTTTTATGTATAATACAGTATTATAAATATCAGAAAATGACAATTTTGAAGACATTCAAACAGATTTGAGAACAGAATATTTAAGGTTACTAGTAAGTTTAAAAAAAAAACACGATCTAAGAACATATCATGTTTTCTTTAGGAAAATACAAGTTTTCTATTGCTGATCTCTATGGACTACATACACAAAGTGATAGATGATAGGTAGATGACTAATTTCCATCGCTTGATAGATAACAATAAACTTCGTGGTTGATAATTTCATTCTCCCGCTGCTCCGAAGTTGAAATCGTATCCTGTAGGGACACCGTATATGCGAAGGATATTGCATCTGTGTATATGCACGAGACTGGAAGCATTCCCGGCATTCCTAAATTGAGAGCTGGTCTAGCCTAGATTAGATTAGATTAGTCTGGGTTACCAGAAATTGGAATACGGTTCTGAACTACAGAAATCGATAAATGCACGAAGATCTACAGATCCTGAACTTGAAATACTTTCCATTCTATTAAAAGGATAGTATTATAATACTGCAAATCTTTATGTAAAATAAAAACTTTGTGCGTCGATCGAAAAACGCAGTATATCGATTGCACAGTAATTCGAATAAGCTATGAATAATATAGACGAATCCTTAAAATCTCATGTTTTTTTCACTATGTTGTGTTTCACCTGCTCAGTTTTATCGTAAGTGCATAAAACCCGCCGTCTGATTATTACATTCAGCGTGCAGCGATATTGTTTTAAAAGTCAAAAATCATGTATCTCTCGAATAACTGAAGCCATCTAATATGCATATCGAAAAGAAGATACTGTTTATCTTTTAAAACAAGGATTGAAATAGCCACAGAAGTAATTAAAAAGTAATTTATGTCACTGTTAATGGAATGATACTACACTCCAATTTTAATGAAATAATGTTTACATATGTCAGTATAGGATGCCAAATATAAAATACAGTAATTAGTTTATCAACAATAGCAGTACAGAAAACTATTTTATATACCAAATTCCAAAATTTGGAAATGCAAATTTAAAAACTAAAGAATGAAAACATGAGTGTCGTAACAGTCCAAGAATTTGATAAAAACAGCATTAAAAATCTATAAAGAAGGTTGTAATGAATTATAGATAACAAAGAAAATAAGATTATACAGAAATAAGCTGATAATGTTTTGAAAACTCAGCACAACTTCCGGTAATCGTAATATTTATTTTCTTATTAGTCGCGAATTGATCATTCACTTGTTGCAATTCATTACCTTCTCTGTTTACTTACAATCAGCGCTGGATAATATTTGACGAAGTAAATATTTAAAATACTATTTGATATCATAAATTCTGTTCGAATAAAATAAAATAGTATTTTAAATAGGACGTAAAATTTCGGTAAATAAAATACTTTAATTGATATATTACAGCACTAAACTGTGGACCACATAATAAAATATGTCATTTTAATAATCTGAAACATAAAATAAAATCTCTGATCATATACTGGCATAAAATAAAAATCTTGCTGAATGAATTGCGTTATTTTAAATTTTGGGAAACTGCATTACTTATGGGATGATTTATTATTTCCTATCTTAGAAATAATGAAAAAATTGTTCATATAAAGGGAGGGTATACATGAAAATGCAATAAATATAAAGAGAGATTAAGATGCTACTTCTACTCATAAATGGTAGTAAAGTAAAATAAATAAAATATTTTAAATCAATCTAACCTTACTACCACTCATGCCAACCGATAAATAGGAAAATCAAGCCTTTCACACTACACTAGATATACATATAACCCACTGATCTAAATTTTATCTACCCTTCCGTGGTCACTAATGACCTAGTAGTTGACGCAACCTTTAGAAATAAATAAATAAAAAAAGAATAAAAATGCAAACAGTTTTAATGTTGGACTCGTGTTGGAGAGTTCGGTCCGAACCGTCGAACGAGTCGGACGTGTTTGTAAACTGAGCACTGCGTCGCTCCTGAGTCTGAAGTGTGAAGTTCAGTATCGCGAGTGCTTACGAAATATTTAATTATATGTATATAACCGAATTAATTACGTCAAGTGCAGTGATGATGCCCCCTGGCAACCAGGGAGCCTCATTTGAGAACAACGCAAGAAGCATGAACGTATCTGAGTACAGAAATGTTCAACCAAATAAATCAACGAGCTCAACCAAAGTATTAACAGAAAGTTGAAAACTCTTGACGTGCGCAGTCGTAACACAAAGTATCACAATTCCGACCAAAGAACAGGCTGTTATCATGGATGCGATCGATGGTGTGTCGATCAAGGAATTTACACTGTCAGTAGCTAAAGTTATTTCTCCGGTGAATATTAAATTCGCCTTTAGAATTTCAAACGGCAGGATCTGTATGTACCTCGCCAACCAAGAGCTTGTAGAAAAACTTACCGACACCATTGCAAACATAAACGTCGGCGCTTACACACTGCGAATTCGTCCCCGCATAGCCAGGGCTAACAGAATCATACTGTCTAATGTGTGTCCGATAATTCCACACGATATTATCGAAAATAAATTAACTGCTATGGGAATAAGGTGCGCCTCTCACCCTACATTCATAAAAGCTGGTATGAACGAACCTGGGTTCTCCCATATTCTATGTTTCCGTCGCCAAATATACATTGAACCCAGTGGAGCAGCCAAGTTTCCTGACAGTATGCAGATTGAGTATGACAACGTTAACTACTAGATCTATATCTCATCAGATAGCCCAAGATGTTTCATCTGCAAAAAAGATGATCACATGGCCAAACAATGCCAAGTTGGTGACAACACTGTGCAAATGTTGTTGCCAGAAAAACCAGTTATTAACCAAGCAAGAGATAATAGTTCTGAAGAAGCCAAGGCTGCACATGACAATTTTAAAATCTCTGAACTTGAGGCCAATAGCCATCAGAGGAACGACAAAAGACCGTTATCTACTGCCGAGTCTGGTTCTACCGCCAGGGGAATCACAATCAATGATAATTTTTCATCAGATGACACTGACAACAAGACTAACCGCGATCAAAATCACAAAAATAAACGTACAAAAGGAAAGAAGACAATAAAGAAAATACGAACGGAATCGTGTAGCAGCGACCACGAAACTGACACAAATACCTATGTCTTGCATTACACCAATCTGAACAGCTTCCTGCGAGAAACTATTGGCAATCATCTTGAGACAGCCAAAAAGTATACAAATGACACCAAAGCCTTAAAGAGCATGCTACACGACATCTACCCAAGCTTAACACACCGAAGCGTGAAAAGTCGACTGACCAGGATTATCAAGAAATTAAAAGAATGTAACACAGACCAGGACATCACCCTAAGCTCAACTTAACAATGCAGCACATCAACCCTGGAGCTATGAATTCATCAATGCTTCGTATTTTATATTGGAACGCTAGGAGCATTGTGCAACGAAAAGACGAACTACAACTACAACGCCTAGACGAACTCAACATTATTGCACTAGTATTGTCTCACACCGATACAGTGTCGCCAGATCTGTTAAATCGACGGGAATACAGTTTACTACCTCTCTGATGACCAGAGCAATATGTAACACGTTGCGCGGCACGTCACGTGACCAGTCTACGGCCTTAGTGGAGAACGTTGGAGTGTGCTCATGGTAGTGGAATGGGATAGTGGAAGGAGAAAAGGAGGAGAGGAAAAACAACCAGTTTGGGTTGTTTCTGGCATCACTGCACCGATACGATATTTTTTGTTGCGCCTTCGGCCGCGCAGTCCGTGTTTTCCTTCACGATGTAAGTCCCGGCAGAGAACCGAAGAAGGACTTAGATCGCGGACTTACTGTAATAGCAAATCTGACATTGGCTTAATCTTTGCGTCCTCTGAATTAATCTAAAAGACACAGGTCGATATCATGGACGACATCTGCGGATCAGACCACAGTCACAGTCAATGCTCAGATCTCACAATTCACAGATGACATCGCTGTTTACTGTAATGCTGCTTCAGTTAGAGAAAGTAAAAAATTGCTAGAAGGAACGATTAACATCATTACTCTTAATCTTGGTACTGTGGGTCTTGAGCTGTCTCCTAAGAAAACAGTGTTCGTCCACTTCAACAGTAAACATATTCTGCCTGGTAAAACGGTAAAAAGGTATCAATTTTGATTTCGACATGAGTTTCAAGGTCCATGTCCAAGCTATGAGGAAGAAAAGCTTCAAATTAATAAAAATTATGAAGTTTCTCTCTGATGTCTCATGAGGCGCCACAACGGGAACCTTGCTGTTAGTCTTTAGGAGTATCATAAGCGCAACTATGGAATACAATTGTTTTGTATACTACCCCACAATTAAACAACTAAGATTAAATATGGAGCGGATTCAGTATGATGCAATAAGGTTAGCATTGGGAGACAGAATAAGCACATCTGCTAACATCTCGCTTAGTGAAGCCAAATTAACTTCCTTTCGTAACAGTGTCAGTTTCTTGGCAAAAAAGTATCTTTTTAAATGCTACTCTTTGAAAGACTTAACCTCCTATAAAATCCTGTTCAGCAACAATGTAGATCTGGTTACTTCACTCTCTCGACGGAGAAAGCTCTCTCTCTTAATTGAAAATGTCCAGTGCATACTGGATTTACGACCAATTCTAAAGATTAATGAAAGACATCCCATCTTTACATGTGATTACAACGCATTCCACAACAATCTTCGTGTGATGCGGATTTGGGAGTTCTGATGCGTGATTCTGCTAATCCTAATGCGGTACTAACACACTTTACCGAATACGACCCGCCTAATGCTATTGTAATCTGCACAGATGGTAGTATGGTAAAAGACTCTCCCATCAGTAGGTGCTGCGATATATTGCCCGCAATTAAATATACAACAAAAAATTAGCCTAGATAGGAAAACGTCAGTATTTACTGCGGAGTGCTGTGCTATTGATCGTGCACTAGACATCAGTTTACATACAAGTATGAACTTTCACATTCTTACGGACTCTTTGAGCGTGATTAAATAGCTGGAAAAACAGCATTACGTCAAGTCACTAATCGTCATCTTATTGAAATTAAAAAGAAATACTTCACCTATGTATCTAACAATAAGCAAAACTTTATTAAGTTCATATGGATATTATCACATATTGCACTCATTGGCAATGAGAAGGTAAGGCTATTTGCGAAAAAAACGACAAACGAAAAGCCCACGTTGGACATTATGATTCCATTTACCGACTTTCTCGGCGACTTTAAAAGTCATACACGAATATCTACTAACAACTTAGTCAAAGAGCAAGGTGTATTTATGGGACAAGAGTACATTCGATTTTTCCATAAGGATGATGGTAAACCACGGTTTACTCAGCGTGGGCTTCCACGAAACTTTGTAACTTTTGTTAATAGGTGCCGCTCTAATCATTACTACATTAATATTATTTTAGACAGTGATTGCGAATGCGATGCTGAATCGCAAGATCTAAATCATGTCATTTGGTAATTCCCAATCTATGAAGCTGAGCGTGATACGCTTTTATCAGCGCTTTTCAGACACAAGTATTGTTCCCAGATTTCTATCCATTCGCTCCTATGCGTCCCAGATATTAGAAGCCTGAAATTTATTTTTGATTTCACTAAGATATGCTCAATTAAAATTTAATTTCAATGAGGTAGTTGTAACCTAAGAAAATTAATGTAAACTAATTATTAGTTAGACACTAAGTCATATTGTAACATAAACATATATTGTATAATTTGGAATGTATATGCTATGTAAACCTTACATAGTTTAAAGCAATAAATAAATAATACATAGTTTTAAAATTCTTCAAATAAAACACTATTTTCAAATACTATTTTAAAAACATTCTATATCAAATACAGTATTTCAATTAAATAGTTATAAAAGCTGTATTTATCCTGCACTGAGTATCGAGATCGTGATAATTGATTGTCGTTTCATATCAACGAAGCTGAATTATAATATATGAATGTTATTACACATTAAATTCCTTTAACAATATTTTTGTGATACACTTTCAATATACACTTTCAATAAACTGCACATACATTCATCACTCGACACGATATTTCATGTCAACTAATTTTTTGTCGCTGCTCCGTGTGCCGTTCAATTTATTGCACTCTTTGAAACGGTTGGCGGCTGAAATGCCGTCAGGTGTGTCATAAATTTTTATAATTGTTGACTAATGTTTCTCTTCGGTCGAAATACTGACTGTTTGAAAATTGAATGTGCAATATTTCTTGCAAAATTTCATTACACTCGGGAGTGTAAATACTGAATACAAATTGATTGAAATAACAGCTATTCTGTTCGCTCCGCAACAACATGATTACTTAATTCTCTCCTCTCGCCCTTTGCTCAGTTATTTCAAACTACGCAAGGCACTACGAATAGTTCTGGAACACAAACTGATTATTGCCTCACGCGCTGTTTGATCAGTTATTAGAAAATAAACAATGAACTGGTTCTGGAACATTGAATGGTTGTTGTCGCTTTTAGCCTCCCACTGTTTAATGCCGCTTGAATTATCAAACGATGAGCATTTACACATAGTTTTAGAACATAAGCAGAAGAGATAGCAAGCTATCCTCGAATCCAACTTGCAAGTCTGGAGAACGTGCAGAAGCACACTAAGCTGTTTCTATAAAATAGATGGTATTAATTAAAAAATGTTCATGTTATGAAATAGGTTAGAACTAGGTCTTTTCGTAAGCTAATACATGATTGATATAGACTGAAAAGGACACAGACTTTTTCTGATTTCATTTGTTAAATAAATAATAGTCAAGTTCAAATCTCTTGAAGCAATGTATGAGTGTTTTCTTCGCATCTCGAGTGTTAATGCCACGTTCTGTTTCAAAGCGAATATTTTCTTACCAACTAGGAATGGATTTCTCTAGTACGGACATTTATCGGATTCTACCAACAAACTTTTTTATTTTTACCTCTTACTAAACGTGCGATTCACTATTGCACTACCACATAAAATAATATTCAATATTTTTTGCATTGTACTAGGATAGGAATGTTGTAATTTTTTTGGTATGGTTAATCGAAATCAACATTTTTTCTATTAATACATTAAGGGAACATTACTGTACAGATGAATTCAAAATTTAGCTGTAGCAACTATAACCGTGAGACAATATTTTGTTTTAGATAGTATTCGTAATAAGTAGAAGAGGGTTGTTTATATCTAACTTTCTATTCAAGTTTAAATACAAAAATACGACTGTGCATAAGCAATAGACTTACTTAACCCATTTCTGTACTATCTGTTTCAATTAAATCTATTAAAACAATGTCAATGTTTTTTTAATATAATATGAATTATGTACATAATATATTGTTTTGTAAATTTGATACCGTCAGTGCCAAGAGATTTACAGAGCGTTTAACAGTTGGGAGAAGAGGTTGAGATGCAACTAATAATAATTTAATAACACTGTCAGTACTAACTTTTGATTATATAACGTTTTTTATCATTTTTAATCTCTATTCATTTAAAATTCGTTTAGGCGTGTTGAACTCACAATTAATGAAAATCATGACGCTCGTTAATATTAACTCCTTAACTATATTTACTTCCGTGGATATTCCCACAGGACCACAGGAACAATTGCTTAAAATCGAATTCAAAATCAACTAGCAAAGCAATTTCACTAGCAATTTCTCAGATTAAAACACCCCCTAGAGGGGTAGTTTTATAATGCCAGGTATTCATTCTAGCAAATAAGTAATACCAGAATTATATTCCACAACCCCAAGACCTCCTAAAATCGTTCTGCTTGTAATAAATAATGTATAATTAACAGAGACATGAATTTTGTACAGCCTTTTTGCGATTCTGTCCCTCTGAGCGTTGACAATGATTAACAATAAAAAATCAACTTTCATGTTAGTATTTAAAACTGTTATCCATATGCGATAACGCGCATGGATCGTAAAGTGAAAAAAAGGGAGACTTAGAATTATATATATATTTAACCACATAGTATAACCTGGTATAACAACTATTGTGCACACATCGTAACACCACGCCGCTTTACGTCTCTCATAACTCTGCACTCTCTATTGCTCACGCATATCATTGTGCCGCGCCGCAGCACCGTCTATTGGGATCTGACATTTTGAGTGGCGCCGTATGCTGCCGAAAAATAGAAATACTCTAAGCTTGGCTTGGCTTGGCTTGGCTTATAGCAGCTTACAGTGTTAACAGGTGTTAATTACAGTATAAACTTACAGTGTTAAAGCAGGTGTTAATCAAAAATAACGTTATGGAAGTTCCAATTTTTCCACCGCGTAGTAAAAAAAAATTTTTATTACTGTGCAGTGAAAGATTGTGATAGTAGAGGGAGCAAAAATTTGTTGCTCTGTTTCCTCACTTTGAAATGAAGTATGTGAAGCGAACTGCTTGAAATTTATAAGACCTCCATTTTTAAAATATAAGAAACAATTTAGCAAAGAACAGTCTATTTTAACAGCTAAAATAGCTAAAGCTAGAGTGCATATTGAAAGACCTAACCAGCGTATAAAGACTTTCAAAATTCTTGGTTCAGTGATGCCTGTGGCATTGGTGCCTCTAATAGGAGATATTTGTACAATTATTTGTGGAGCAATTAATATGTCCTCACCAATTCTGAGCGATTCGAAATTTATGAAATTATAATTGTAAATTTAGAAGGTATATTAAAAAACAAATTTTTTGTGTGAAATGAACTATTTGACAAAACATACTTTATTGATTTTTATACATGTATTTATTTCATATATTTAATAACTATATCCTTTCGAAGTAACATTAAACTCGTCAATATTTATTAAGTCTGTACTCTCGTCACTTGTTATTACTTCTTAAGTCAATTTACTCTCATCACATATTTTTCCAATAAACAAATTTTATGTAACATATTCGTATAATAAATATTTTTTAATTTAGTCAACATTGAAGAAATAAGAAGAAATTAGTTCTGAATTTAACACTGCCATCCTCAGCTGGATTTGCCCATAATACCGATGCTTTTCCCTCAACACAAAGTTTTCTTCTTCCTTTCCAACATTTTAAGTAAAAACAAACAAAAGATATCAATATAATGTTAAGACCAAGCTCTTCGTCGCCATATTGGATAGCTATATATATTGTCCACGCCCCCCATGTCAGATCCCAATACATTATACATGTATCACAATGATCACATACATCAAAAAACTTCATAGAATTGCTCCAAGATATCTATTAGAAAGGTGAGTAATGATATTAAAACCAATGAATAAATATTAAGTATAAAAGTGAAAAGTTTCTATTAAAATTCATTTGCCAATTGTGCTAGTGTGTTCCTTTTATAAAAATGAATACTTTTCATTATGACCACATAGAATGTATTACTCGTCTGTATTTGTTATTTTGATATTAGTTTATTTGTTTTTATTCACTTTCTTGAGATCAAATTAGTAATGTGAATTTGAATGCTACTGATAACTTTAATTGTGGTTTCACAAAGTGCTCCTAAAAATTCCTTCGTGATTTTTGGTAGAAACTATTTGTCCGTTAATTTTTAACCATGTTTTTTTCTCAGCGACGACCTACTACGAATAAATCTATCTTCGGTATATGGTTTTCAAACAATACATACAAGAAAAACTTGAAATTTCTTTTCAACCGTGTACTTTCATGCACTGTTTACAGAAGAAAATTAAGAAAAAGTACTCTAATGTTTCGAAAACATCTTGACGTCACCTTCAAGAATATGTAATCAATAATATAGGCTTCCTCTCGAAATTTCAATTGTAATCTCTACAGAGCTTTTCAAATTACTGCAATGTCAAACAAATGCAATCATCGTATACTCTTTTTTATATCCCACAACTTCAGTCTTATAAACATGTTTTCGTATTTCCTATAATTATTCGGTTAATAGAATTTTGTCCAGAAAACGGGTTTTTCAACGTTACTATGTTGTATTGTATCGGTTCATGATTTTAAGAATCTAGATCTAGATAATAACAAATTTCGTTATGGAGAGTTACGAAATTTAATCGGACTTCGCAGTACTAGTTTCGATGCATTGTTCAAACACAAGTTCTGGTTTGGACAGACTCGACTTGGCTCAAAAGGATATTTTCAGTTTTTGGTATCTAATGTTTGGAACATGACTAATTAACTCTTTGCGGACGCGTGTCTGCAGACAGTCGCCCAAGTACAATTGCTACTCCGTGATTAAAAATCACTTTTTAAAAAATTATTACTCTCAAAAAACACCAAACAAATTTTTACCAAACACAACACTTGCTCCCTCATTTAATTCTTATGCGTAGCTTTCAGTACGCCATTTCATTTCCCAAGGAAAATTGTACATTCGAACCGTCGATAAGTACGCTGAACATAATTCCCGTCCGCAATGGGTTAAGAAGCTGTATCAATTAAGGGTGTTTCACAAGATATTTCAGTTTCTTAATTTTCGTAGTTTTATGATCTACAAACCCTACCGAACATGCCTCTCAATCATCTGGTGCACAAATTAATATATAGCCCTCAAGATTAAATCAACTGTAACAATATTTAAATCAATTTTTCTTTTTTTTTTAATCTATTCAAACCCTTCTGGGCTTATTTAGTTTTACAATTATTAATGTTAGGCCGTGTTGAAACTCTAGCTAACAGGAAACGGAAATGAAGAGGGATATGAACTGTTGATAGTGTAGGTAACAAAAATTATAATATAACAGAAATATACAGAAAAGGGTATGAAATATGATACAGTGTAATGATGTGAAATGACTACAGACCGTGAAGCTCACGAACTGTTTGCATGAAATATTCTCGTGAAGCTCACGAGAATCGCAGCGAAGACTATGTTTCGATGTGCAGCGCACAGAAGTACATAAAAACGTTAATTGTCACTGTCGGTAGATAACGAGAGCGAGCGCGGTTTCGACGCGCCTATTTATACTTTCTCGGGACCATCGGTTCGGAAGGATCGAGAAGTGGGATTTTTGAAATTGCAGGGAACCGACAGCACCTAACGTTCGTTGGCAATATCGGGGCATTGCCCTAACGACCGGTGCGGCGAGGGAGACAATGGAAAATAGGCGTTGGATTTAAGACAAGTACGATGATAAATATAAACAGACGACGTCGAATCAGTTTACAATCGCGGTCGTTCACCGCGGTGCACGCGTCGAGCTCGATCAGCTGAGCACGGCGAGGTGATGAAAAACAGCCGAAACACGAGGTTCTTATGTCTAAGCCGTCGTTGGCGCGGGCAGGAAATCGACATAAGAACCAGGCGCGAGCTGTATAAGAAATCTCTTGAAATAAAGGAATCGCGTCGCGGAACGTGATGCTAAATTGGATTACATCTTAAACAGGCCGTGTACAATAAAGGAACTTCAATGTTTTTAAGGAATGCTTATATATTCACACCTTATTAGGTACAAAAGAAAAATAAACTGATAATTTGAATATTAAACAAAACTTAACCATCTCATCACATATATTTTTTATGTGTGAATACATTAATCTCTAATAACCATCTTTTACCATACTCGGTACAACTCCTTACCGTTCTGTTGCATCGAGCCCGCGCTTAACGCAATAAACATGCACTCCTTCTATCGGTCATACATATACATATATATATATATATATATATATATATATATATATATATTCAACAACAATTACCCATTATATTGGAAAACCATGAATTGCTTGTTAGGCAGAATAAATACATGCAAGTCACAAAGATTATTTTCGAACATAGAATGTATTTTGATAGTTTGTAAATAATTTACAAATTCACGAAAAAAAGGCTATGAATTATTATTGGTACACCCAAGGCTAATGTTGTACAGTAATTAATCACTTACGATTGAACACAAACGATTTAAACGAAAGGAGCATTTCTTGAGAAACTTTCTTTATTGACTTAGTATTTTCGAACCATAAAAGAGATCTATATAAACAAAATGAAATTTTGACTGAGGATTTTTAGCAGACATCTGATTTGTAAGTGAAAAGTGCATTGAAAAGTATTGGACTATTAACTTCAAAATCAAACAATTTCAAACTTAGGATTCAATCGTATAAAGTTGATACAACACAGACCTAATGATTTTTACGTACTTCAAAGGCATACAAACAATTGAATTAATAGATTTCGTATAAACAAAAGATTCCTGTTAGTCCAGTGTTTTGAAAATTTTTTAATTTTCTGTCACAACTAAAAGGATATATAACTTCAATTTAAATATGCATGTCTACTTATCTACATGTCGAACTAGACGATCAATATGGTTTTTAAATGATTTTAACCGATACGTGCGTTTTGTACGTTCAACAGTATGCTTTAAATTTTTATTGGAGTGATAACATTATCTTGTAAAACCAAAAAACTATTTTTCTATGTACATACATCTATAGTTTTACACATATACTGTCAAAAGGCTATAAACTGCGGTTCTTGGATATCTGCACATCACTTGCAAACGCACTTTGAAGATATTATCGCGCTGGGTGGTTTGCCATACATAGTTAAAGCAACTACGATGGTTTTACAAATTAATTTTTGTGAGAAAATATTTCAAATTAATCAAATGGTACAAGAAACATTATAAAAGTATTTCTAGCGAAGGTGAGATACATCATTTTAGGTACATAATTTGATGTTACATTCAATAATCTACAAAATGAATTCATGGTTATAAATGGTTTTGGGATGGGAAGTTTGGAAGAACTATTTGTCAGGTTTCTGTCTTGCAGATATTTATATGTGCAATATCTCGAAAATCACTCCAAAAGCAAGTATATACTTTGTTTAGATGTATGCCCTTAATCCTAAATAATTAAACTATGATGTGTGAAAATAATGAAGCCAATTAGAAACACGAGTATATTTGAACGCTTTTTGTCCAACAACAGAATTGCATTTCCTTACAAAGAAACAGAATAAGTGAAATGTAAAAATTTTATTTGGTATTGAATGTGTTAATTGAAACATGTGGCGAATCATGTAATGTCATAAGAATTAAATTTCCGATCATCATTTTACAATAGCTTAGTCTGAAAACTGTTCACTGCTACTATTTCATCTTGTGGCGCGTATGCTGTGTCCGCACGATGACGGAATCGATTGTCGATCGATACGATGGAGCGTACATAACCTTGAGGGTTGATTGCGCATGACGAACGAAGATGCGTCCCCTTATAGCTTTTCTGTCCTAACTTATATTATTATATATTATATTGTTTATCTAAATATATGTATGTTATACCACATTGAACGGTGTTTCTCATTATTTCTGGACCACACATCTTCATAACAAATTTGTTCGATAACAAATTTGATTCGATCATCACTTTACAAAAGCTTAGTTATCTATGGTTAAATAAATAGTTACGATACATAAATGTTCTGAAAACTCTGTTCACTAGTACTATTTCATCATCATAACAAATTTGATCGATATTTAAAGCAATTTCCGAAATAATCAACTGTATACAATTGTAACAATTGAATACGTAAAAACAGACGTATTGCTGAGGTTTCAAATTGTTAACCAACAGAACTTACTACTAATTACATTGTGCATATTAGAGTTTACAAGTAGATTGTACACTCGGAGTTAATCATTTTTCAGAGCGGGCACGGTTTGTTTACCTAGTTTTGGAACTGTGAAGCTGCGCTTCCTTCATAATACAGTCCCGAGGAGCTTGGAGATTATGTCTTGGCGCTTTCTATGTATATTAATTGCTTAACTTCTTTTGAGCCAGAAATCCACCTAACCGACTTAATGAATGTACTTAGATCCCTCGTAAAACTATAAATTCTAACCTTTCATATTGAATAATCTTTTCTTATATTTAATTTACTTTGTTGCTTTTACGTTGTTCTCTCCACACTGTTCATATCAAAGCTCATGTACCCGCAATGCCTGACAAAAATATGAGCACAAAGTTTAACAAGGAACAAATTGTTAAAAATTGGAGTAAACGACCTGAAATGTTTTTAAACATTAGAAGATTTAGTTTACTAGTTAACATGGAGAAATTATTTTTTAACTGCTATTGATCTAAATTGCGAAGAAAATAGTGAAGATTGTTCAGGCAGTGAATGGAATTATGTATCTCAACAAATAACTATATATTTATATGTGGGATAGGTGCCCCCAGACCACAAATACCGTAGGAAATTAGGAAGAAGGGGGGAGGGTTCCGTGGGTGAGCGCGTAGTCGATCGGCTACCAACACGAGGGCCCGGGTTCGATTCCCGGCGCGGTGCCCCTTCCTTTTTCCTGAGATCCTACACTTGGGGACTCGTTCGGGATGGGGGGAGCACCGATCACCGCACAATAGCGACAATAACGGACGAAGACGAAAACAAAGCGAGCGTAGCGAAGAGGTCGCACGTAAGCGAAGCGAGAAAAAAGTGCGAATTGCGAAATACGAGTTACGAGACGAGTGCGAGAAGTTGGTGTTGATGGCGCTGAGGCCAAACATACACAAAAAGCGATCACGCTGTAATGAACATTCGAGGGCGAATGTCATTGCAGGACGGCCGAGTGTGGGATTAGGACCCCCCAGACCACAAATACCGTAGGAAATTAGGAAGAAGGGGGGAGGGTTCCGTGGGTGAGCGCGTAGTCGATCGGCTACCAACACGAGGGCCCGGGTTAGATTCCCGGCGCGGTGCCTTCCTTTTTCCTGAGATCCTACATATATAACATATTAATGACAACCATTCTACATCACAGCCATACTTTTAGAATAACAAAATCGCTTCTTCATGTCCATTAATTTCATTTTAACATACAACCAAATTCACTTCATACACTTTTGTTTCATTCATAAATGTTTCTCTCTCATTCTCACCACAGATACCCCCACAAAGATCACTATCTTGTCTGCGCCTACAATGTAGATTTAAAATATGTCTTTTGTATATCTATGTATGTTATATAATACATGCACATGTTTCATCCAAATCGGTCGCGCATGAAAATGCTATAAGCATTGAAATATGTAAGAATCTTTGAATTTTGTTCTTACGATTGATCTAAATCGCAGTTTCTCATGATTTTTGCCTTTTTAATCATTTATAGCTACAATAGCGGTAATCGATTTCGATGATACCTTGTGCAAGTATGTATTTACTTACAAAAGATATATTTTAAATTTACATTGTATAGGCTCAGATAAAAAAGTTAAAAATCGTGATCATTTTTTCTTTGCAATTCTGATCAATAGCAATTTAAAAAATTTGTTCATATTAGCTAGTAAACTAATTATTTTAATACTTAAAAGAATTCAAGTCGTTTGGTTTAATCTTCAAGAAATTATTCCTTCTTAGAGGGTGTGCTTATATCTTTGTCCGGCACTTTATGTGTTTTCAAATACATATGCAAACACATAATTTGTTTCTTTGCAATTTTACACATTGTGGTGAAAAATTGTTTAATGTTTACAACAAATATTACCCACAACCTTTCTATTATCATCCCAGGAACATATCTGTTTTGAATTTATAAAAAAATTCACTCTTAAATTTGCATAAATGATAAGTTCAATAGTAAATGTATCTTTTACTACTTTTACGATTATAAATATAATATGTATAATCAATAGTAAATATTACATCGAATTTCGTTTAATTCGTAGGTCATGGGAGTAAACTTACCAAAACTTCTACATTCAACAGTAGTCTATACTAGAAACAGCAGACACAAACAGTTTTACAAAATACGCAGGACGGGCCAAATTTAATTACTGTCGCGAACTTTGTAAGTTTATTTAGCGTCTTTGAATTAGTGCGGCAATATGTGTTGCTTGCGAAGAATAATTTGGTCATGAAATCGGTCTTTTTGGAAATTTTATTGCTACTATTGTTCTTGTTAATTTTACATACATACCAATGAAATGAGCAATACATTATTTGCCAAGGTTATAGCCTGTTGCAATTTTACTAACAACTAAACTATTACGGATTTTATGCATTCATGATAAAAATAAATACGTAAAATATAAAACTGTGAAGAAAAAAAACTGTGTTTTTTTATTTCCGTTTCTTAGAATTGACTAACAAGAGAAAATCAAATGGATAGTGACATGCGTAGATATTGAAGTACAGGTTCTGTGTTCAAAAATCATTCTTAGATTACATATTATGTACCTTGGTCATTCCACACGAAATTGGACACTTTTCGCAGAACTGTTTCGGATTTTGCATTAAGAAAAAATAATACTAAAAAAATACTAGTTGTCGAGACAGTTGAATAAAGTATCATTATTGAAGAAGTGTTGCATACAATGTATTCAATGTAATGAAAAAGCTTTTGACCATGTTTTTCAATAAAGATATTTTTTAAAAATACCTCGATAACTAATGATTTTTTGCCATTCCATCTTAATACTTTTTTTACATAGAATGTTGAGAGGAATCTATCTATGTAAACTCAAGTATGCATTTCCAATTAAGAAAATAATGAAATTGTTGATCGCACATGCACCATTTCACTTAAAAAAAAATTTTCCTTTTCCTTTGATGTTTCTCCGCAACTATGCCCGTAACGAAGTTACGGCCTGAAAAAATTGCGTGAACCACCCTTATACGGATCATTGAAGGAATAGGTAGTAGCAGGAAAGGTGTTGTCTTATAAGACAATAATTATTCTTCATCTGCTGGCGAGCGTAGTAGGTCGCTGCCCATTACTTTAATGAAAACAAGTTGACACTTTACTTTACACGTGTGTAAAACTAACAATTTTCAATATTTCAAAAATTTCTTTTATGTACTTTCATATTTCACTAAATGCCATAACGTATCCAATTTTGCCATGAATTTGCCAACAAAACTTGCCGACAAATTCCAGGCCTAATGCGGAAAGAGATGGCTCGGTTTTTGACGCCAAAAATTATAACAAATTGTTCCGTCGCAAGGTAACCGTAGACAAGGATAGTTTCTTTGGACTTCATTTATAGCGCTTTCGTGACCAAGAGGCCACTTTCCAGGATTAGGCAAACGATGCAACATTTGACGACCAGTCGAACCATCGCCTAAAACTCGCATAGTTTGCCTCCTCAAGAGTTACGCGTCATAAATCTAGTACTGACGAAGAACATTCCCGATCGGCAAGTACGGTTCTCAAGTTGCCGAGAGTCGACCTCGGAGGGAAACAGCGGTATCATCCCATACTCTCTCTTCAGGGCAAGGCTCGCTTAAAGCAGATCAACGACTCATCAAGATTGCTCTGATTGAGGAATGCAACGTTCGGTAGGAACCAAACAGTGCAGTTCTTCTGCATGACAATGGGTGTCACCGTATTGACACCCAAACTAGAGGAACTCAGTCAGTCGAAGTCGAACTTTCACAAAGTATAGATCAACGAAAACAAACGAAGACACATTCGGGCGAGACAAACGAGTCTCTCGAAGTCGAAGTCAAGTTTATTCAACGATCTCATACAATCGAATCGATCGAAATACATAGAATTCAAATGGAGTTGGTTGTTGCGAACCACGCGTCTAAGGTAAGGCCTACTAGATTAGCCTTACTGACGAATCCTCTAGCAGGCCTGGGACGAAACGCTAATTCTCACTAAATTCACATATCAAACTCGGCATTAAACCGGTTACCCAAGATTAATTTGGCGGGTAGTGAATCGATGATTTCGGAGTTGACGCGTCCGCTACAACCGGGCTTAAGATTTACAACCTTAAGGTCGGGTTATACATGTCCGAAGTTCGGATCAGACCGAATATTGTAGCCCAGGTTTAAATGAGAGTGTCGCATACAGAAATCGGCGTCCGACTTCTCAACGATTCTTTTTCTTCGAGTGGGAAGGCCATATACCTCGAGCGGGTGACGGCTCCCTGCTGTACGTAGCACAAAAAAAGGTTTCTATGGGCTCCAAACCTCCTTTAGGTAAACTATCGGTAGCTCTCCTTTGCAACATCATGGAAATAGGGAATGTTCCTGCCACTTGGTGAATTTTTCTTATATAATGATTTAAAATAATTATTAGAAAATATATTAGAGACATCGTTGTTCTAAAAATTTTTCCATCAGTTCAAGTGTAAAAAATTTTTTTAAAGAATGGTCGTTTTCTACGATTCTTCCTCTTTGAAATTCCGTTTTTTTCCATTATTTGTAACAACTTGCTGTCATCTTTCAGGTTACTTGTTAATTCCCGTATCCCAATGACTAGCTACATGCGTTTTCGATGTACAAGCAAAATTACATGCTTATTTAAAATGCGACAGAACTTTTTTTGTTATAACGATTAAATTCCTTAGCAAGGTATTCCCCGCCAATTAGCACGATGAACTCTGAAAAGTTCCAGTTAATAGTTTTTTAAATAAACGTTATATATTCTGCCTTCGTGCCGCCAGTGATCGGACAGCATATCCTCGAGGAAAATATTTTGCGGCCAGTCGTCCGACTCTAGCATAGGCATCTCCCGAGCTATAGAGTGGAGTAAAAGGTTCTCGAAACCCCTGGGGTTAGGGTAGCAAATAACACGATCTTCTGCTCTTGGCCTTTGTTCGAGCATCTCGAATGTATAACCCGACCATTAAGCGTACACGAGTCATCCGTGCGCCGCTCCCGAAATTCGCATCGAACACAAATCAAGAGCAACCTACATATGCGAAGATTCAATTAATTTAATTTCACTGATTTTTTAAGTTTCACCTAATTGTAGTCAAATTTTTTGTCAATAGAAATTGACGATTAAGAACCATATTTTAACTATATGTTTTCTCTAAAAGTATCGCTGTTGACTAAATTTGAATATAGCCTGATAAACTTTATTGTAAATGTGTGAGAATATTTTGGTAATGATAATTCCGTAAAAGTATTAGTTCAAGACAAATTACAATCAATTGAATATTTGTAGAAATTATAAGAGAATTCTATCTATAGATATTGGGTTTTTCGGAAAGTAATTTTGTTTTTCGTGTAGAGAAGATATCGGTTCCATTTATTATTACTTAACATTATTCTAAGTCGCAAAATCATTGCATATTTTCAGAACTGACATTTCGGACGTCATTTCGTGCCTTATAGAACTTTATAATCTTTCAAGCATTTTTTTTTGTCACCGCATCAAATATGGAAAATCAAGGTGAGCATATCCGTCACATTTTATTGTTTTATTACCGCAAGGGTGAAAATGCAGTGCAAGCAAGGAAAAAGTTGTGTGCTGTTCACAGAGAGGATGTGCCATCGGATTACCATTTATTTCGTCCTCTTCAATACTTTTTAAGCGGTATAAATATCATTTTAAATGAACGCGTCAAAAATACAATAATATGACTATTTTTTCTGCTAATAAAACACAGGTATTCTACGAACTCCTCCAAATTGCCAGAAAGATGGCAAAAAATCGTGGAACAAAGTGGTCACTACGTTACCGAATTCATAAATAAATAATGAAACATCGTTTTTAATTTTCCCTTGGAAAAACGAAATTACTTTCCAAACAATCCAATACAATATTGTAATAGAAATCTGAATTTAATACGTTCACGCCGGCGCTGTTTCATTTAATTTGCTCCATTAGGTAGCGCCGTATTCAAAATTTTGTAAAGCAATACTTCTGGCTTACCAGGACAATTTACTCTTACTATGCATTTATTAGGGCATGCCATTAGTATACTATAGCTTTTATTCAAATGCTTTTATTTTAAATTTTTATTTTATCGATACTAAAACCCCCACGTATACCATCGGTGGTACACGTCGGCGTGAACGTGTTCAACTAATTCTATAAATTAAAAAGTATCGTCGCTAATAACCCAAATATCGATGCGACAATAGATAACAAAAGAAATGTTATCATTTTAACAATAAAACATAGAGTCCACGAGAATTTTTTAATATTTCTGTCATGAAAAAAATGTTTTCCAATTTTATAGTTTTTTTAGTGAGTGGCTTTTAACCACCTGCACTTTACATCGTAGAAAAATGTAGTAATCGGGAAATCTGCCTGCATTTCATAGCGTTGTAAAGCAGAGTAATCGCGGTGTCAGGAGATTTGGGATAATAAAAACAATGCTTTATTATCACACTTTAATTATAATATATTAATCTATATATATGTATCAAACGCGTGCGTTTCACATGACTGCGTGGAGGAGACTGCAACTTCTCGATGCAAACAAACAAAAGACGCTACTATCGAACGACACGCCACCAACAATTAACTATATATTTATACATGTCGATAATCTAGAGCCCGTGTATAGCACTTATCGATTTACACTTTCTTACACGGTAAGAATTGTAGACATTGTAGATTGCTTTTTTCCATAATATTACGAGCCAATCTCTTTAATAATCAAATAACGTCTTACCATCTATTTGTACAATATTTTGTTGGTGGCACATTCATTGAAATTGTGCTAAAACACAAAAATCTAAAAAGGTATTTTTGATTGCAATTTAAAAAAAAACGAACTCAATAGGGTGAATTATTATTTGCAGTAGCGTCGGAAAGTAATTTAATGATCGCAATTAACGTGACGCAGTGAATATAATTACACTGTATAATTATGGAAAAACGTTACAAGAAACCATGAGACCATTAAAATGATGATTAATATCTAGACTATGAACTTTTAAGCAAAATAAGAATTGCTTGCATTAATTACAAGATACAGGAACTACGTAGACAGTAATTTCTTTTATGAATCATTTTAATAAGCTAAAAAGAATACACCAGTGTTTTTAAATTCTTTATATGTTTTTACTGTTTTGCATTTAATCTACACATTTTTGTTATGAATGTATATAATCCACAGTTTAAATATAATAGATAGCATAACGTTTGGAGAAAAACAGAAGAAGGATATTACAAAGGTTAAGTACCTACATATATAACGAAAACTTTGATATATGGTTATCTATCGAGATTATGATTTGGAATAATTCAGTGGTCCAGACGTATGTTTAGAAAATTCAGTGATTATTATTGATAGATTAACAGCAATTTGACATATAGATATATTTAGAAAAATTACAATTCAACAGTATAATGAACCAAAACACAAAACTAAAGTTATAATGCGAGTTTTTGAAGAAAGTAATATTAATACATTGCAATAATGATCTCATTGGGCATTTAAAAATAAATCTACAAAAAAATTATAGAAAAAACAAAAAATATTTTTGTGAACATACTAAGTGGGGCAGTACCAATATAATTGTTAAAACAAAGATAAAAATTAAACTTATAAAAATGACGATTTTACGACTAAAATATATGTACTTGTCATAAATTGTTATTAAACGCAATTAAATTAATTTCCCCACACAAATTGCGAATTAAAATTAGTTTCCCTCAGCGATTGTAATATATGCATATAGTCTATACATACTTCGGGGACATAATTTAAAAAAGAGTGGATTCCAACTATTGCTATAACTCTTTCAGCACATACAGAACTCGTATAACTAATCAGTTGTTTTAGACATACGCCACAAAAGATATTTTTGTTATCGTCGGCGTCGCTTCTCAACTACCCCCAGCATTGCACGTTCTATCCACATCTAGAATCATGAATGACCCCGTCGACGCCCGACTGGCGCTCTTCTTTCCTTCTTTCTCTCGTTCAATATTTTATAACTCTGTAAATTTTGAGTACCAATTTCTCAAAGGAATTATATTAATAGAATTAAGGATTTCTATCATCAATATACAAAGGTATATTTCAACTGATCTTTCGCATACGCCTAGTTTTAACTCAAGTATCTACTGTGTCAATCCATATAATTTCTATTACTATCATTTGCATTTTGTTTATTCACTAAAATTATCTCCTGAAAGTTTCAAAATGTTGAAGAAGCACCTCTCGTTTTGCGCATTGTTATATTTTTACAAAACGTTAAATAAACAATAAATGTCTAAACTTACGATAAACTATTTAATTTTAAATATTCGATCAAAAATATTATATGAATTAAAAATAATTTAATCATTTTAAAATATATTTACTTTATCCAGTACAATGGTAAAATCGGAAAAATGTAGTACCATAAAAACCTTCTTAAATGAGACAAATGAATTCGGCCTTTTACATTTAGTTACGTACATACATCCTTGAAATATAATTTGTTTGTTTATTAACACTTTATTTTACATAATCAAAAATTACAAAGGTATGAAATATACATACACATATTGTTAGAATTCTAATAATTATCGTAAAAAAATATTCGATATCCGTATCTTTTATAAAAGTAAATATAAATATCCAGAAACTTATAAACATATAGCTGTAATTAGTATTTATACATATAATACATACAGGTATCAAATATCTTTTTTTCAGTTATTCTGTATACTTCTAACAGTATAAGTATACATACACATGTATTTCTTATTGTTAATTATCGATTTACGTAAAACGTAATTAGTTAATTAAAACGCAATAAACGTAATCGAAAATTAAAGTTTTACGTAAAACTTATGTTAAATATCATTGACCAAGACTCCTGACACCTGACGTAACCCAGACCTATGAATCCGAAGAAAATATTTTTTATCGCACTAAAAACATCGATCATCAGATATGTTAAGACAACACTCACTTTCTCATAAGTTATCATCTTCAGAAATGTTCAAAATGGTGTCTTTCTACGATGATACATTTCCTGAAACGCACAATGGCCGACTCTACAAATCTTTCAGTTGTTAATGAACTTTATGATTTCGGCGCAAGGTTCGATCCTATTGAAAAGCAGCAAATTTGCAATTAAATTATTCTCGACGTTTTGATCCTTGTGTGGGTCATTTTCATAGAGTTTTCTTTTCTTTTCTTTCAGTTGTTTCGGAATTAATATCAGCACAAGCTCTAATTATTCGGTTCTTCATGTCCTCTGCTGTAATTGGTCGCCCATGATAAACTATTTCATTCTTGTTATAGTTTATTTCAAACAGTATGTCGATTCACTCATAAATTTAAACTGATCAGGATTTCAAACCGTTAGGTATCAACCGTATTACGATAGTAAACGTGTTTATTTACATGCACACCTACCTAAATGTATTTTTCAATCAATTACATTATGCGATAATAAAAAACTGTAGTTGTGTTTCAAAAAACACCGTTGACCTTGATATCTTTGAAAAAAATAACCTTGGTGAAAAGATATTCTTGTCAGATATTGGTCTTTTGACACCATGCATATTACTTTAAAATGTCATTTGCATCAATAACAGCTTAAGAGATATTTAGGTGGCCTTACTTAAAAGGATCATCCTGTATATAGAAAAAAGTTATTGAGAACGATGAACATGGTAACATTTTTCAAGGTCATCAAAGTCGATAAATCTCTTTTTGTAATTTCCATTTAATTTTTTGCAAATTTGATTAATAAATGAATTATACTCTACAATACTTTTCTTACAATTGAGTATTCTATGAATACCTTTTGCCTACCGTGTTTGCCACAGAATTTTGCAACCCGACGTTATCACAGTAACTCCGGCATCGTGATTTATATTATGTATACGTGCAGCATCGAGTAAATATCTCCATATCACTCGAATTGGTACTTAATTGTGCACGTGTGGGTGTTGATGGTGGAGAAGTCACCCGGTTAACAAGTTAAATTATTTTACAACACGGCTCCTGTTAGGGACCATTTACGATCTCCCTTAACTGGTATCAATCGCCTGGAACGATGAGGTGACTAGGTAACAGAGCCCATCCTTGGAAAATCGGGGTATGCAAGGTTCCACTATATTCAAGAGAATTAACTTGAATTGAAAATTTTATTGAACGAATAGGATTCCAGGAATATCTGTTTCTATGTTTCTATGAAATCGAATTAGTTCATTAAAATTAGCGGACATCAGTATAGTGTTTCATCAAACAAATGGTTATTCTGCATGCTAAAATAATGTTTTTGAATATTCCTAACTGTTTCTGCGGTAATTTATTCCGAACGTTTTCCATGAGCGAATTTATTTGTGATTAAATTGACCCAAATTCTTGAATTCTATTATCTCAGTAATGAAGCATCATGTACAAAATTTTATTAGATTAAGAGGTGATTCTACATTTAAAAATGAGTCGAAAAGAAAGAATAACATTTTTTCATTTGAGGCTTCGTTTTCAAGAAAATGGAGTTTAAAAAGTCGTCGGGTTCTCGTGTATTAGTATTGGTTGGTAGAGTAGAATTGGTTGGACATGATCAGACGCGACAGCCGATCTCTATTCAATGGTACGCGTATTCTCTGAATTTTCAAACTAGATTTACTCAAAAACGAAGCTTCAAATGAAAAAATTATATTCTTTCCTTTCGACTCATTTTTGCATGTAGAATTACCTCCTAATCGGTTGACCATGAGTCACGGGACACCCTGTATTATTTATTTATTTATTGCCTTAAACCAAATAGGGTTTATATAGCATATACAACGCAAAACAATTTTATAACTAATACATATCTATAAAGTATATTTTTTAAATTTTCCATACAGGTCCACATAAAAACGGTGTAAAAAACAACGTTTAGTATTTTCTCCGAAAATCCGGTTAACAGCAGGTATTGAAAATTTCGGTAATTATGTAGAAAAGGTCTGCGTACTCCGAATATTATAGATTTCGACATTTTGAACAACTTTTTCCTTTTCCAATATAGGGGGGTTGCTTTTAGTTTTCGAGATATTTGCAAAAAGCTATCGGTAATGTTAATTTCGTAACGGAAACCATCTTTTTAGAAACACTGGGTGCGTGTGAAACACTGGGTGGGTGATCAGATCTATGTATGATCAGAGTTATGTACAGGAGTTAATTCTGCTTTATTTAGGCTGAGCTTTCAATTTTCAAAGACATTTCCTGGATTTTCCGGCCGCATCTGTTTATTTTTTGTTTGTAAACACGTTCTGGAGATGAGAAGCGACAATACCACACACACACACCCAGTGTTTCACACGCACCCAGTGTTTCTAAAAAGATGGTTTCCGTTATGAAATTAACATTACCGATAGTTTTTTGCAAATATCTGGAAAACTAAAAGCGACCCCCTATATTGGAAAAGGAAAAAGTTGTTCAGAATGTGTTGCTCCATAACATATTAAAATTTCATCAAAATCGGAGTACGCAGACCTTTTCTATATAATTATCAAAATTTTTTCTACATTTCACGCATCAAACTAATTGTTCTATGTTCTCAAAGAAATCCAAGTCGTTTGGTCTATTTTTTATAAAGGTATTCAGTATTAAAGAGTGTTCAAATTCTTTCGTGGGTTACTATCGTGGATCCAAAAAGTATTTGAACACTAAACTTCTGATTACCGAGAAATTGGCAATATTTAAACTATGATGGTTTCGTTAAAAAACAAAGTACAGTAATAAATTTGGACCCATTTTAATACCAAACCTTCTACTTTCGTAGATCATCATTAATTTTTTCCTAGAATATCTGTGCGTGATATAGCCGGTGAAATACTGAGGACACGTTTTTTGTCGAAAGCGTTACAAATTGAATCGTCCGTAAAAGCTGTCAGGTCGTCCCTTTTTTGACGTCTCAGAAAACTACGGGATTTTACAGGCTTTGAGACCGGACCTCGCATAGCCGCGCGTACGGGACAAAAACGTTGCTCGAAGAGTCGATACCGATAACAACAACGTGAGTTCGGTGCCACACGACACGAGACGATTTTCCGCAATCGGGAAATGGAATTCGAAGTTTGAGCACTCGAGCCTCGCGAGACGGTAACGGGCACGCGAAAAGTCGGGGGTCCGTATACGGTAATAATAAGGATCTCGCAAGGCGAAAAAATGACTCACGGTATTGGCTTTAGTTGTTTTTAATCTACGTCAAGTATTACAAAATAAGCGATCACGTGACCGCAACACGAGAGCACGCGCTCATTTTATATTTGTGGCGAGTAGATTTTAATTCGCAGCGCGTACTTGTCGATACGAAATTTTGCGAAGTGCGGTTGTACGGCGCAATTACAATGAGACTGTCGCGACAGTTCCCAGAACGAAACGAAGCGGGCGTGCAACGGCACGCGATGTCCTATCTGGCTTGCTCGTCGTCGCGATATTATACGACCGAATTCCGCGTAGCTACAATCTTTCACTCCAAGCAACTCCTCTGAGGAAACCATCCGGTCAATGGCTCACGCGAAGCCTCTAAATTTCTCTAAACGCTCTTACAATAGACGCGAGACAATCGCACAAGGCGAGAAGCGCCTCGGTGGACACAAAATCGAGAACGAGACTCGAAGCTTGTCCTCGAAAAATTTCCGGGCCACCTCGCGAAATAATACGGGCAGGATCACCGTGGTGACTTACAGTTTCTCTGGGATGTTCAGAACTCCTCGGGGCAACTGCACGGCATTACGTTTCACCAAAAAAACCGCAAGGCGCTCAATATGATAACCAGTTTCGCTCGGAACGGGAGCTAGTACGACAGTGATCCTTCACGATTTTGTCAGTGACGGGCTGCTCCTGATATTCCCGCCCTGTTCTTTATCTTAGGCTTAGCCTAATTGATCGGTCTCGCGCGCGAAATAAGAAACTGTAGGAGCTCTACGGATGGTCCCTGGCCTCAGACTGCATCCAGATTTGAACCTTAACGGCCGCCGCTCGGCGACCAAGGGTGTTCGAAACATCCCTAGAGAGCACCCACATCATCCACGCGCATAGAATCTCTTCTTGCGAGATGGTACGTTAACAGGACCGCGATACTGGAGTTCCTCATAGAAGTACGATGTTCTTGGGGTATTGTTGTCCGTGTCATCTCCCGGTTGTTCGGCCCGTGTGCGATAGCAACCCTATTCCTCTACCCGTAAGCACGGGGTGTTTTGGTGGCCAGCAAGTCGCGAGAGAGAATTTCCACAAAGCGAGCCGCCGAGAGGTGCCATTTAGAAGGGTGGTGGTGCACAGGGCACGTCCTGCAACTCGACCGTACTCGGCGCACGCAATTTGAATGAGCCATCGATCGATCATCGATGCGGAATTTTCTCAGGGACCGCTCTCGAATCTTGTGGGTTAACGTACGGTCCGCCAGAGGGTGTTCCAATCCACACGAATCGCGGTTGTTTCTACCGTAACAAACGGAAAAGTGATTTCGCACAATGTGCAACGTCACAGATCATAAAAAAATCTATGGTAGGTACTATTTCTTTTAATGAAGTTATCACAGTTGAAGTATGAATAATTCTTCGAGAATGAGAAATGTAGTGTCCAAATACTTTTTGGATTCTTTGTACATTAAAACGGAGCATTGAAACTGAACAATAAAAATGAATACAGTTTCACTGTTTCATTGTGCGTGAATCATCCGGCCAATTTATCAAAAGTAGAAAGGAACTGATCCTACTTTGTTCACTAATCACTTTGGATGAAACGCAAATGGAAACAATCTAATTAAAATCTAATTAAAATGTTTAAAATAGGAATTTCTGTATATGAGTACTAATAACTTTAGCACTAGATGGTTTTTCAAATGTTGTTAATATTCATCTAATCATGGTCATCCTCGCCTCACTATTCAACACAATGATTCAATCCATTTTAATTAATTAGTTAAAGTCTTCATAAATATAAATGGTCTTCCCTCTTCTATAAAATTGATACAGACAAAGACGTCCTAATTATTGTAACCATGAAAATAATCAAGAGGTTATTAGGCAATAGACAACGAAGATTCTACAAAGTAATAAAACTAACAAAATATTTCAATATCAAAATTGTAATCACAAAACTGCAGAATTAATCTTACGTTTAGGTATTTATTAAAAATTCATTGCTACTTTATTATAAAGTATCAGTTTGTAAAAATTGAGTTAGTGATCGTATACATTATTATTTAAATTTTCTTTTGTCCGTGACTGTACACCAGGAGTGAGAAGTCTAAAGTTGCCATAATATTTCCGTTTGTGGAACGAAAAGAATGCCAACTATCACCAAAGGTGGTCGAGCCAGATAATGCTGTCGGCTTTTGATCAGTTCATTCAGATGAGGTGTCTGCAGATTTCCTTTGACTCTTGTACTTACTTACCAGTAAAAACGAGTGCTATATGAGGAGAACGAAAACTCCATTAGCAAGACTGTGATTAAAACTTTCCGAGTAACAGTAGTTAAAAGTAATATAATTAACGTTAGCAGAATTTGGCAAACGATCAAGGCTGGTATTAGCACGTTCATTTTTGTTCAATTCGTAACGACAAGCGAAAGTACAACGATGTAACTACAAACGCTGTCCAAGCTACACTCCGCGACAATACTGTAAGACAACAAATGAACCATACAAATCAGAGTTACAAAATTGGTTACAGACTGTAACAAATAGTACACATGAAAAAGAAATTCCATTTTATAACTCAGATTTGTATGGTTTCATTTGTTGTCTTATAGTATTGTTGCGGAGTGTAGCTTGATACAGTTTATGTTAGAAAACTTTCTTCAACACCAAGGTCTAATTAATATTTCTAATATAAACATGTGATTGCAATTGCAAATATAACTAAATTTTGTATTTAAATAAGTCATTTTAAAAAAGTGGTCTATTTATTTTTTCTTATTTGCAAGTAAAAGATTATTTCTTATTTGGATTGAGGCAGAAATCAAATAAATAGTTTTTGGTTTACTCTTATTTCTTGTATGTTGTACATACAATGAAAACGTGGCGAGTTAGAAGTCGGTTTAAGTTATCGACGTAAACAAACTAAGGTTATGTTCAGATGAGGCGATATAGGTGCGATTCCAAACGCGCAACTGAAGAAGATCTAAACCTTCTCAAATAATAATTATATCTTTATATCGATCGTATTTGTTGTTAATATTAAATTATTAATGCTCTCATCGCAAAGGTTCGATCATTTGTTACTTGATTTGCAAAGCCATTTTGCAAACTACTAAAGTAATGCACAATTTCTCAAATAATGCACAACAGATAATACATTAATATTAATATCGTTGCTGAGGACAGTTCGAAAGAAAATTTCTTTAATGGCTATAAATAATAAATAATAGGGCTCGACTGCGTTTTGGAGAACTCCGTGTTCTTAACTTTCTTGAACTCTTTTTTATGTGATCCTGTAGATATCGATGAAGACATTCCAAAAATGTGTGTATGGTTGTTAGGAATCCACTGGTTTATAAGTTATACGCGTGTGAAGATGAGCAGTTTAACCGTTTTTGACAGGTTAGAGCGTCGCCATATTGGATATTCGTTGAGTGGTAGAGGTAGGTAGGTCTGTTCGGCGCTTGCGTTGGATAGATCGTGAGTGTTCAGCGCATGTGTTAAATAGTATGGTATATTTGCGGGATCGGCTAAATAGTACTGAACGTATGCTCTAGATAGCAATTCAGAGGTTACACGTACTTTGTAAACATAAGCAATTTCAAGTTTTTTTCACAAATTAATTATTAATAAGTGTATTGTTGATTTTAAAATGGCTAATTCAAGTATTAGAAATTTTAAATTTAGAAACATGCCAAGTAGTAAAGAAGAAGCAACTACTTGGGCTCAGGATTGTGGATTGTTGCGGAAACTTAAAAAATGTCGTACTAATCGCTGCGAAATGAAAATTTATAACAATAATCATGGAATCGGTCGTTTTCGGTGTCCAGTAATTAAAATATACAGAATCACATACAGGATTTCAAAAAGAAGGTACAGTCCAAGATGGTTTGGGGTTAGGTCGTCGTGGGAACGGAGAAGGCCGGCCCGACCATGGTATAATGTTTTGCATTTTGATTTAGTAAATGTGTTATTATGTATTACGTACGTGTTTGTGCTGCCATCTAATGGATTTGTTTGGAAGTATTTAGCCTATTTTGTGTGTATTACCTAGCAAATATATCAATACGGCGGCGCTGTAACCTGTCAAAAAGGCTTAAAAGTGTTCAACTTCATATGCGTATAATTTTTTAACTAATCAATTCGCGCATTATGTTTTTCTTTTTCGGTGTTTTCTCGTCGAAATCTATAAGATTGTATAAAAAAAACTTGAAAAAAAGAGTTCTCCAAAACGCAGCTAAACCAATAATAGTTTAGTATTATTAATAAATAAAAATTCATATGTAAATAACAATTAACTTTATTATGTTAAATAATTTATTTAAATTTTCTCAAATCATAAATAATTATTTTTGCTTTTTATTTGTATATCCAAATAAGAAATAACTTGTTATTTAAATTTTTATTCAAATGATTATTTATTTAAATATGGCCCTGACTATAAAACTGTGAGTATAGGAGGGATAAATTCCTTTTTATAACCCAGATTGGTATGGATTTGTATAGTGTCTTGTAGTATTGTCGTGGGTGAACACCTCCACCAATAAGAACCTTTGCAATTACATAATGTTGAAGGACAGAATCCTTTGCTGAAATCCGCGCATAACGTTCTGTATTATCCTCTGGTGAGAAACTACAGCAATGCTGTTTGTATTCGCGTAATTATTGGGCGGAGCATTTACTTTGCGACCGTTGCAGCTTGTAACCCTCTATGGAACAGACCATTAGGTAAGTTAATGTCCTTGTATTTCCGGTGTGATAAAGTACAATTCCAGTTCGTGAACTTTTCGCATTAGGCTCTTTTATTTAAGAAAAATTCATTATACAGGCGATCACGTAATGATCAGTTCGTTGCCAAGGCTTTCTTTCTACGTTTTAGTCTTCAAATCATTATTACCAAAGTGATGGAAATAAAAACTACTTCAGCTTGACTTTGAACAACACATATTTTATAAATTATTTCAAATATTGAAAATGTAATGATAATTATACTATAAAATACGATTCGTTTCGTCAACTTGAATGACCTTGAAATATGTTATAAAGGCTTCATATTTTATAATAATTATATATTTATGTAAGTTCCAAATTTTATTAAATATAATTTAGTATTTCTATTAAGTTGTTGCATATGAAATTGTCCGATTCATAATATTAATTTTAAACAAACATAATTTTTCCCTAAATAAATCTTATTAATGTAAGCACCATGGTAATCATTATATTCTGTCAACAAACGACGAGTTTTTCGATTATAGTACGGTAAAAATTTAATTTTTTGGTCGTTCACCTTTTTCATTTATGACTAATAGCGCGTTCATTTACCATCACATTTTGATTGAACATCACATAACGTTGTTATCAATATGTTTATTTTCTCACCCATATAAAAAGAGTACACGATGATTTTTAGCTTTGTATCTTCAAATTATATACATATATGTAAGTAATACACTTGTAGATTATAACAATATTTCTTGATTAAAACACTTCGTACCATTTATACTCTGAAATCGGACATTTCATATGCAACGACCTAATACACTGCTTTTTCATTTCATGATTCTATTATAAAACCATCTGCATGTATAAATAAAGTAAAGCTACATGAATGTTTAAATATACAATAAATAATAATTACGACGAACTAGTTGGCTTTTATCATATTTTATCATATTTTTCAACACATAGAAACATAAATGTATTTACACGTTGCGCAATTTAAACTTTTAAACTTTGCAGGAGCAAGAGGCACCGATTTTATTATATTTGTATGTCAATGTATCTAACTGAACACAACAAACTTCGAAGTACTTCGAAATTGTTTAAAGTAATCCAGATTCGAGACCTCATGCATTTGGTAATGTGTTGTAGAAAATATTTTAGTGTTGCACACACTATGCATGAAATTACTCACAGCTTTGAGAACGACAGAAGATTATTGAAGTCGGTTAGATGAACTTTATTCTATGTAATTATCTTTATTTTTACGGAGTAATACTGCAGCGACGAGCAGTGCTTTAATGTGCTAAAAGATTAGCATTGAAAACGCAAATTATGTGTAAAGTGGAGATTTCATGCTTTCAGCGCAAAGTACCATACAGTTCCACAGTTGAAGCTTCCATATGTAAGTGAGAGTCTCTTGGAAGAAATATTTCAACGTTCAGCACGTATTGCGGCGAACTTTATTAAAAGTCAAATGGCATATTCGCCTCGTCTATGAAAAGAAATTAAAACGTATCAAGAGGAGATAATATAAATCGCTTCTTTTTAAGGAATAATATAATCAATAGACAAGTTCATGTATCTACCATCATTTTTAGTATCCAAATATATTTTTGCTTCATAGGAATAATTTAATTTTACAATTTAATATGAAAATTTAAGACCAAATATGACTTGAAATAACTTTTATTCGTGTTTCTAAGTTCGCTTGTATTTTAGAAAAAAACCATTTTGTACATAATTTCCAATTAAGGGAATAACAGTAAGCGATCCAAAATTTACTATGTTAACTAAAGCATAACAAACTATATGACAATTTGTAAATCAAGACATTAAATCGCTAATTATATAAAAATCACTGTAAAGAATAAAAATTATTGTAAGAAAAGAATTTTAAATAACCAGAGTGTGTTCGTATAAATTTGCATTAAATTTTTAAACATTTATAGAATCAATTAAAAATAGCCTAACGTTTCTTTACCGTGAATACTACTATTGAATACTACTACATGTTAATCATTTGCCTTTTAATTTCATTTGCAACTACAATGAGTAGAGAACTGCTTTGTCGTTAATAATTTTCTAAAAAAAAATAATATATGTTCATTGCAAGCTTGCAATTACCTTAATGACTAACTATTAAATAAATAAAGTCATTCGGTAGATTCTGTTTGAAATTGTAACAACGAGTCTGACTCGGTATTAGGCAAAAAAGTAATAAAAACAATAATAACATTTCAAAATTACAATGAACTTTTTTCATTTTTAATTTTCGGGTTTTCAATACATAGATTCTTGTGCTATTATGAATATCACAGACATTTTAAAAAAATTGTTGAAGACAACAAAATTATTTTATATTGTTGTACAAGTAATTAAACTCATAATTAATTAATTTTATTTTGTAATCTTCCTAAAAATAAGTTCTCGTTGATTTGCTGAAATAATCAATACTTTGAAGCAGTTTCATCGTATTTCAATATTTAAAGTTTATATAAAAGCTTTGATCAGCAACACGTCACATTATATTGACTGAATATAAAACCATTTTGTATCACAACAAAAATTATTTGTAGTTGCTCATCTTTAGAATCTGGATCGTCACTAAAAATATCGAGGATCAGGCGCGAAAGAATCTATATAATTGTTCAAAGAATAATTAGCTTCTCGATAATTCTAGTAACCAATCAGAGCAAATAACTGAGCCTTTGAAAGTGGATGAGGTACGTGGATACATGTTCCTTTTCACGGTACGTGCTTCTGCATAAATGAAAATCATTCCGAGTAAGAACCCTCTATGTAGAAGACGAGTGTTGAAAGAGATTAGGTTTGGGTGATGGTTGCATGTCTGAATCCAGCAAGGTGCAAAATTCGGTATTATCTCACGGTATGAATACCTAATGCAAGTTTATACGGTTTTGTAGCTAAAGTTATGGGTACACAGATGAATGTGTGGTTAAAAGGCTAGACAGTGGTAATGGAAAGCCATTGGCCAACCGGTTCCTGCATGCTTCTACCACCAGGATTATGTATTACAGGGTAGTTAATACGTTCTTGTACGATGCAACTACCGGCCGCGACTAATTTTCTACGGTAATAACTATCGATATACACTAGCCTAACGCAAGTTTGGGTTTATTGGATATTGGTGACCTGGCCTCCTCATAATGTATAAACCACGGAAATTGGTAAGAAAATCCTTTATCTACTCAAGAATTATCATATCTTTTCATGAAGGATTCACATACCTTTGGTAAAATGGAAAAATAGATTCACAAAAATGGTAAAAGTTTTATTTGGAAGTTCGTACTGCTGGATTTATTATTATAATATTATATGGAGAAAAAAATATATTATATGGATGATTAAAAGTTTAAACAGTATCGGAAATATCTGAAAGGCTATTGCGCCAATTTAGATAAAATTTTGCAGTAACATTCATAAGATTTTATCTGGCCCCTGAGAAAGCCTTATTTTACAAAGAATCTAATACTGTTGACAAAAAATGATGTATTTTAATTCAAATGACTGTAACTTTTTCAAAAATTGATTTATTCAAATTTGGCTTCAACAAGGTGTTGACAAGGTGATTCACTAGCTGTTTTGTCTAGTTTAATGTTAAATTAAAAAGTGGCTTTGCACAAATGGTTTTGGAAAAATGGCTGCCATGTTCTAGTTTAAGATATTTAGCACAATTTTTCGATGAATACTATTTAAATATTATGTAATAAGATGTATTATATATTCATATTTGAAAGAAATATAACTTTTTATATCAAAAAATGGTTGAACTTTCCTTATTTTTCAATCGTTTAAAGGTATGTAACAATTTATGATATTCACCAATTATCATCAAATCACAGTAATCTATCCTGCAGCTTGCGGATTTTAAACTTTGATGCCTACAATATATTAACGAAAACTTCATTCTTGAATCTAGATATACATACAGTTGGTTTACTCTTTACATAACTAACCTCCTTTCGGGATTCAAACACGTTTTATTCACTTTTTTGAAATTCTTTAACACATTTTACTTACATTTATTCAGTTCTTTACACGACTTATTCACTTTTATGCGACTCTTTAATACAATTTATTTACTTTTATTCAGTTTTTAAAACGATTTATTCACTTTTCCACGGTTTTTAATACGTTCTCCATGTCCGTGTACGCAATTGCGTGAAGTAGAATTAAAACTGATTCCATTTAATCATGATATAAATCCTACCATGGGAACAGAAATATTGCAATTGTAATTACAAATAGCGTTAATGGAAAAGAAAATGAAAACTGCAGAAGACCATGTGGTAACTTAAAATGATTAAGAAATGTCAGCACAGCATAATATGAAAGGCAACACAATTATGTATTAATAAAAATATAATTAGATTACATTATTATTTTTGTAAATCAATACAGCAAACTAATTCTTTTCGGGATATGTATTCGGCGTTGGGGCGAAATCTTAACGAGATGTATTTGGGTCATTTGAAAATCTGGAGACTTTGACCTCTTTGCAAGCTTACCACCTCGTCAAAGCAGCTGTCGAATTTAATAAGTATGTCATTATTTTTCATGACACTTCTGTTTTCTGGATCTAAATATGTATGTAATTACGAAAAGCAAACTTGAGTGAAAAGTGTCGGAGTACGAGTCCTATTGATTTAATAATAGACATTACTAATAAATTATTGGCATGGTAAGTTTGTCACACAATAATTTAAAATCCGGAAAATATTTGTTTCATTAAATTATCGTTTACAGTTTTTTAAGTTTCCAGTAAAATGTAATCTTGTCCATTTAGTTTTTATGTTTGCTAATAGAGATCATGTGTATGCTAAAAACTATACATTTTTTCCATATCGAAATATTTTCAATAGATACTCTTATGTGTTCGCTATAAGCTCATAAAAACTCATTTTCCTCGATATGTTAGTTCTAATCTTATAATTTAATGAAAAAAAAGTTGACACTTTTCTTTGCACGTCTGTAAAACCAACACTTTTTAAAATTTCGAAAAATCCTTCGAGATTCGTTCATAGGTTACTAAAGACTACAATATATTCAAATTTGAACTATCCGAAATAGTACTTGAAAAAAGTTCTTCTCTTGTTCGTTGCTTTGCCCGCGGTGTATCACCATCGCTAGGCTGTAGTGCGCGCCGCCGTCTCTGCCGATACGCGTCTAGGTCGCGCTCTGATCGGTCCGTGTTTTTCGTTAATAACTCCTTAACAAAGCCGAAACGGAGATTTTTGCAAAGGAAATTGTCGCTTCAAATGGCCTCAGGAACCTCCCCTTTGAAGGAAACGCGACATTTTTTATTCTACACAGATTTTTATGCAAGCGGACATTCTACATGCAGAGACAAGTTGAACATAGGAATAAAATTTTTTCGTTTGACGCTTCATTTTTGGGAAAATCCAGTTTGAAAATTATTAGATAGCAATCAAAATAGAATAAGAAATACAAAGTTTGACGTTTAAAATAAAAATTAAGGAGTACGAGTGTTAATATAAAATTATAGTCATTTCCGTGCGAGTTTCGTATTCAAAAGTGCGTTATTGTTTTTTAAACATGTGTTATATTGTCATGTTAAAGTACCCATTCATGTTCGAGTACAGATTACGTGAATACTTATTACGCGTTCATTTTCTACCGGTTAATGGATATTTGTTAATATTGTCATAAAAGATATTAATAAATCATTTATTTCATAAAATTTATTCTTAAGATTACTAAGAATATTGCCACATTTCTTATTCCTTGAAATTTCTTTAATGCATGAAGTTCAACAAAGTTCTTATGAAATTGTATATACATTCACTGTATAAATTCCTTTAAATTTCAAACAATTTATATGATTGTAAATTCATTTTTTATATAATTAGTACAAATAGTCATCCTATATTTCAATATACTGGGCAGTACCGCTGTACATTTTGAATCCCAAGTAAAATGGTTCAAATGAGTATGTACTGATCGAGCAATCACTATAGTAACCATATTGAGAAATTCAGATCTATGCAAATCGAAATCGAAAAACCTTATTATATAGAAATACAGAAGAAAAAATATATGAATTTAATAAAACTATAATTTTAATTTGTTTTTTTTCAGTTATTAGGTGTATAAATTAATTCGTGGCCCTCACATTTAATCTATAAATTCAAATTTTCAATCTGTTACACCGAACATTGTCAGTCCTCAAAATAAAGAATATTAAATAACTGAATGCTACCGTCGATATAAGCACATTAAACACTATTGAACACGATGTCGTTCGATAAGCAACATGTCAATTATTATATACTTTTTGGACCTCAAATAAAAAAAGATGCTTTTAATAATAAGGGAATGATTTATTCTGCTTTGAAAAACAGAATTATGGTTTACAGTACATACAAGTCAGAAATAAAATTAAGTCGGTTGTTGCAGGGAAATCCTTGTGGAACAAACGATTTTGGTTTCTTCAACATCTTCTATTCAATATATACACTAAAATATCCGAGGAATGATTTTGGTGTATCAAAATCTCTACTTTTTGAAAAGAAATTAGGTACCCATAACGTGTAGCAAACGTATATAAAACGTTGGAGGTTATTTTGGAATTAACGAAGGAAGAGCTACGAATTAATTTGTTCACCTAATACGTCCGTGACACCTGGTAAGCTTCTTAGCCAACGGACTTGTGTAAATGAACGCAAATTATAAAATTCCATGCAATCATCGAAACTGCATGTCGTGCACCATGTTACGACGCCATTTTGCCAAGGATCGATACGAGATCCCGGCGAGACCACTTATTCTAGCAAAAAACCCTGCTAACGATTCAACGAAAAGGAAACTCTCGCCGGCTGCGATTTACTCGTAAATCGTTCCGCGGGTGTATACGTCGATCAATGAAGGAAATGAAAGGAGTGGCGAGACCGGTGGAACGGGAGGAAACCAAGTGAAAGGCGTAAAAAGTGGAATTACGCGGGATTACGGTTACGCGACACGTGTCTGCAATTGGAATAAATTTTAATCCGAGTTTCTGCATTCGGCAAAAGAATAGGCCCACCGCCTTTGTTTCCGCGGTGCAATTTTAGACGTCAAATAGTTGAAAGCCGAGCATTATGTATTATCAGGCGTTGCATGTGTTTTGCTTCATTTATCTGTTTGATTAAGAGAGCTATTTCATCTTTTTAAGTACTGTCTGCCAATGTTACCTTTTAATCGGCGATGGCGAGTTAATTTTTCTTTCTTCGCTATCACGATACGAAAACTTCTCACTTCCTTCTTAATTTAACGAATAAGTCTTTCACTTCATTGTGTCACAATATCCATATTAGTGCGAACTATGCTTTATTTATGTTGGTTGAAGCAAAACTTTGATAATCTCAATTTTACTTATCTTTCATTGTATCTTTGTAGGCGTCCGTAGCTGGAAGATGATCCAGTTAAAAGATAATTATAAAACAGTATATAAGGAAATGAGAAAATTATAAATGTTCTATGTTAACGTCCGACTAGAATCTCGAGTTATCATTAAAATTTAGCATCTTCTCTCGCATGCATAGTCATCCCAAATCATTCAACATATAGAATGCCACTACAATAAAACTGCGTACGTCATTTTTTTTTTAAATTTCCGTTGGTCGCAATTCCGAAGAAAGAAAATGAAGGTCACGATTTTTAAGTTTTTTATCTGCTTGTAATGAAAATTTATAAGTTCCTTTTTGTAGATCTAACAAAGTTATGTGATACAACATATTTTGATTTACAAACTATATAATATAATAATCGTGATCTAGTAAACTCATCTTTCTAACTTCTCAAAACACTCAAGCTATTTCATCCAATTTAAAAAAATTTATTCGTTTTTAATAGTGTACGAATACTTTTTACACTAACTGTATATGTTAATGACTTTTTTGTCACTATATACGATTAACCGTTTAACTGCCCCACCTCAATTTGCTGATCTATTATTCGCTCTGCATAAACATGTTTCAAACGGAAGTTGTTTGGTATTAAGAGTGATAAATATATTGTAACAATTAGTTTCCTTATGTTTCTCTTCCTCATCGAGATACGAACTTGATCTTGAGTTTCTTTACTATAATGTATAGAATTAAGTCTTACAATTCGAAAACTGAATGTTGAATGAAAACCTGTTAAGGTATACGTGTAATAATAATTATCAAGATGTTGTTCAGTAAAGGGGCAGAAATCCATGTCGTATTTATATGCATAATCATGTACAGTGATTTTGGTAAATATTTGGACACTATTAAAAAGACGCTAACTTTTTTAATAATTGGCCCTACGACTTGAATTTTTTTGAGAAGTTATAACAATTAGTTTACTAAATGACGTGAAATACAATTTTGAAAAAATTGCAATTGGCCGGAAGTGCAGAAAAAATACTAAAAGTTGTATTTTACAACTTTTTTTATGTGTGCCTATGTTGAAAATTATAAAATACGTTTTCTAGATCAGTGTTGTAAATCGGCATTTGAAAACAGAAGAGCGCAATATGTCATATCAACCTGAATAAATGATAATCAGACAAAGCCATTTCGTACGAATAAGTCTGAACTCTGTTTTCGCAAAACGGAAAGCAAATACTATGCAGTGGGAAATATACGATTAACTGGATGCCATTGAATTATACTATTGATTTGTATTATGACATGAAAATATTTTTAAATTGTTAATTGTTATTGAGACTCTTTAAAACTGTAAAGATTTATATTTAGAACTGGAGAATTAAATATAAATTTACACTATAAGCTGTACTGACGTATATTAGCGAATTTTCTAATAATATGAAACGATCGTGTTAAAGAATTATCCTACACGTTCATACTCGTTGCGTCCCACGATAACATCTCTCAACCTCTATAACTGTTGACAACACTTTTCTGAATTCATTGCGTCATTAGGTTTTAATAGTTCGTTGCATGTAATGCCTCTTTGATCCCACCACACGCATAGCATTATGTACTTAACGTTTAATGGTGGCTTTACTATAATACAGATTGCATCGCTCGCATTAATGTCACTTATTTGATATATTATTTAGTTTTTATCTCGTGTTATTATCACATCTAAAAGCCGAACATTTTCCTTGATTTTTTTTTTAGTTTTAAAAGGTTTTTCAAATTTAGTATTTTATTTACATTTATTATTTCAATAGAGATTAATTATATTAGAAACAATCTCTATAAACAAATTCGAAAAATGAGCCATGTTGTAGTCCTTAAAATAGCACGTCTTTAAAATACTTCATTACATTACTTTGAACTTTAAACTCGTTTATCTCAAAACAATTTTCGGTTTGGTTGTCACGATACCTCAAAAACCAATCATCCGTTTCATTGTAAACTTAGCAGATGTCCAGCAGATATCCATTCTCCTGTACTCTAAATCTGAGACAATATTAGGAAAAATTGATTTTTGGAATTAAAAAATCTGCGAAGTTTTTAGTAAATGGAAACATTGTTTCTCAGATCCTGCTTCCGTTATTCATTTTTCGTTACGTCTCATTCTATTTATTTTCGAAGAGAACCACATCTATACAGATTAAATATCGTTATCGACCTCCTTAATCTTAATGTACGATTTTTTGGCTGTTTTATGGAACATGAATGAGCAATAACCGAATAAGTTCGGTTGAGTAAAGTTCACATTGTAATCTTTCATTCGATGACCAACCTAACGACTAACAATATTGTATAACAAGTTTTAGGAGGTCGTTGTAAAGTGGAAGCTTCAATTTTCAAATCTATGGTAGATTCAGTTAGGAAAAAAATTTGATTGAAATTATGATGGAATTGTTATTTTGGATTGATTTGGCATAGGTTATTTAGGATTCTTGGATGATGTGGTTGTCTGCCCTTTGGTTTTGAATAAATGTGGTGGCAGTTGTAGAACCACAGAAAATGGCAATGTTTATGTTTTAGGCATTAATGTTTGTATACATCTTATAGAATCTTTTTAAGCAAAACGTTCTAAACTGATTTGTTTCCGTGGAATGTTTACTACACAGATTCGAGAACATTTTTCAATGAAGTTTCTGAGGGAGGATAACTATGATTAATATGAGTAACTTTCAATGCAAACATATAAATATTATTTCTTAAATATAATGGTACATACACGAGGAGTGATAAAAAAGAAACCGGATTCTGTCAGTTTCCTTGCGAAGATATAGGGTAAAGTTTTATGGTTTTGTTGATTACTTCTCTGCACCCTTGTGTACCAGTGTGTCAAATTTAATCGAGCTGTGAATATCTCACTATGTGCTATAAACAATCTATTATGGTAGAACTGTGTTCGCGTGGATCTACTATTTGTCATTCAGCTGGAAAATAATAAAGGGTAAACGTGACATTTTTTGTTAAATTGCAAAGAACTGCCTCAGAGACATTCATGAAAGTCAAATCGGAATTCAAAGGACGACGCTGCGCTGCGACAATGTTGAAGAAGTTCGCGTTGAATCTAGCAACAACTAATTAAGGGATTGCAGAACTGTTGGAATTTCTATATTGTCGCGGAAGAGAACTACTACGCATGAAATAGAAATCAAATTTATTGGTTGATTAATAAAATCTTTCTGAATTTAGTCTGGTTCCTTTTAATTTTTAGGTACATGTAAAATCGCAGAGCACACGACCATAATTCTACTAAATTGCATGTAACCCGCGTTAAAATATCTGTAGCTTGATGAAAATTGACAAATTGATAAGTTCATGAAGAAGTGATCGGCAATGCCATCAAATTTGAACTGATTTTGTCGCAAGGAAACTGTCAGAGTACGGCTTTTTTATCACACCTCGTAAGTTTGAACCAAGCTTTTGCCATCTGTTATACATAATTATACTTCTTTTGATATGCTGAATACATATACAAGGTGTGTTCAAAAAGTTCGTGGACTTCTGATATAGATGGTGTTTGGAGCAACAGAAAAAAATGAAAGTCGCAGCATATAATTTTCAATTGTTTAGAAAAATACATGTAGGAACATGCGTGCCAAGTTTTGTAGCGATCGGTTGCGGTTGTTGTATAGCAAATGTTCGCCGTCGTGATCTGTGAGTTGTAGGTTCGGCGATTCTTTAAGATGGATGATTTCCGCGAGTAGAGAACGTGCATAAAATTCAGTTTTAATCTTAAGAGAACGGCATTTGAAACAATGCAGATGCATCAAATTGTTTTCGGTGATACTTGTATAAGTCGTTCGGAGATTTATGAATGGTACAAAAGATTTAAAAGTGGTCGAACTTCCGTTGAAGATGATCCAAGACCAAGAAGACCTTCAACCTCCACTACCGAAGAGAAGAAGGAAGAAATCGAAGTCCTTCTCCAAGCAAACCGTCGTTTCACAGTTGAAGACTTGTCAGAACAAGTAGGTATATCAATAGGTTCGTGTCATGCAATTATTGACAGTCTGGGATACACAAGAGTAGCCTCAAAGTTTGTACCAAGAATTTTGACGGCCATGCAAAAAACAACAGAAAACACATCGCCGAGGAATTGTTGCATCGAGCTGAAACCGATGAAAATTTCTTAAAGACAATAATCACGGGAAATGAAACGTGGGTTTAAGAATATGTTTTGGAGACAAGGCAGTAATCAAGATAGTGGATTAGAAAAAAAAAGGAAGATATAATTGTAAATTCGCAGGAAGAGCTGAAGCGGATTCCGAAATCGACTTACCAGGAAGCACTCACAAGTTGGCAAAAAGGATTGTAAATGCCATTTCGCCTTTAAATACACAATATATAACAGATGTCCCCGAACTTTTTGAGTACACCTTGTATGACTTTCGTTTCTGACGGATATTAAAAGTTACCAAGATACTTTCAAAAAAACTTTCTTACTAGCAAATACATTAATCTCTGTCTATGAGTGTACATTAGTGACACAGTCATAGGCATATTTGGTCGCATCTGTTATTATACAATCAGATATGTAGCTTCGCCTTTTCCTCTGCACATCCTCTCCACAAAACCTAACCCAAACTAGTATCCGTTTGAGTTAAAATATATGCATATACTCATAGACCTGTATCCGGACGTGGAGCCAAGATTAAATCATCTACGACATGACAGCTGTGGGCAAAGTGCTATAGTTTGTCGAGAAGTCACAGTATCTTAAAGCTAAAGCTTTAGAGGGGAAGGGGTTGTCGTCGCCGTTCTCATTCTGTATAAATATTTATGGAAATTGCAACTATAATAGATATTTTATTTTATTACTTGTTTATTTATACTTTACTCGTATTATTCTAAATAATGCTCTCATTTTGTCAATTATATTTTGAAAATAGTTATATTGCACGTGACACGTGCTTCGTCTCGTACACTATCCACCATTTTGAATATCTTGTCGCGTCAGTTGTAGGCACTTTTTACCGTTATCTTGGCTTCAAAGCGTCCTGTGCATATCCTATAGGTACCTGTACCGGGTCTACAAGTGTACAAAGTGTCCCACTAATTCTGTTACAAGGTGATATCATTGCTATTTTTAATGCTACGCGAAAAGTTTAAAGGGCAAATTATGTGGTTCGAGTTCACACATATTATAGTGGGAATAATTTTTTTCGCAAGGTCACTTCTTTCGAGATTTCAAGGACATCAATGTGCTTTTGTATGTGACTACATATTTTTATTACTACGACGTGATAGCACAAGTTAAGACGAAACCAATGACATGCAATGTCATGAGTAGACTGCGGATGTTTATGCAATTTTCAATATTGTGCACAAATTTAAAGAAAATGGAATCAAATAAAATCTTATTTTCAGTGGTAGTAGCCTCTGTAGATTTGAAATAAATAAAAATCGTACTAAAGTCTATAAAATTTTGTATTCTAACGTTTTTCGAAAAATTTTAAGAGCTATAAATGCATAAAGATCCGCAGTTTAGTCATGACCTTCACGTGAACTTGAATACCAAACATTTTCAAATTTTTGGGACTAGATGCGAATAATGAAATAGTTACAACAGAGAAATTGATGAAGAAGAATTTATTCTAATAGTGCTGTAAAACACCATAAATGCAGACTGATGTGCGACGATCTTTTCATGATCGAATTTACAAATCGTTAGAAGTCAACAGAAATAATTTTGAACATTTATTATAATAAATTCTTCTTCGTAAATCTCTCTGTTATTGCTATATAATTATTCACATCAAGTCCAAAAATGAAAATCTTTGGTACTCAAGATCACGCGAAGGTCATGATATTATTGGTCATTGCTTTCATCTTGATCTCAGTTATTACGTCGTAGTAATAAAAATATGTATGTAGTTGTATACAAAAAAACATGAATGACTTCAAATCTCGAAATAAAAGACCTTCAGTGAAAAATTATTCCCACCATGATATGTGCCCCCTTATACTAAATACTATCGCCTTGTAACCAGGAATAGGAATCCTAACCTTAAACGGGTACGGTTCTCGGAACCGTAAAATAACCCGACTAATCGGGTTAGGCAAAGAAGCTATAACCCAAGTAACCCGGTTAATACGGGTTTCCGTAATAGACCGCGCGCCCGTGCACCGTGCTTCTAAATAATACGTCAACTTAAATAAATAAATAAATGAATATGACTGTATTGTTTTATATAGTTTATATTCATTAGGTTTCATACTTCATACTGTTGCTTCTTCACGTACATATATTAGTGTGACTTTAAATAATGTTCTTAAAATAATAATAATAATATTTTTATAAGTTTGTTACTAAAGTATAAAAGTAGATACTATTTTCAGCAATCGACACAAATTAAATAATATTGTTTTCATTTGATCTGAATATTACGTACAGATTCATATATTCGTAGTTACTAGTAACCTGCTCTTTCTGGAATTTCAGAACCGTTCCCTCGTGGTTAGTATGGGTTACAGTAACCTTTCTTGGTTAACCGGGTTTGGATTAGGGTTAGGTGTCGGAATAGAATCCCTGCTTGTAACAGAGTTTATGGGAGATACTGTATGGTCTAATGCTTAACAACCCTGCCGCCGCGCCGCTATCAGCTGTGCGTGTGCCTGTGCCCTAGACGCACACTTCTGGATAGAAGTCAGTGTGCTAGTAAAAATGATTTTCGAAAATATCTTGATAATTTGTAAATTCCGCCAAACACGAAAGTCATATTCGTATTCAGCTCGTCGAAATGATTAGAATAACGCGTAATAGATACCAAATTATTTGGGGAGAGGTGTGGGGAGTGAGGGGTGATAATTGTAAAGTTCAGTGCAGAATAATTTTAAAAACAGAGGATAGGTGTATATTTCGATAGCTGATTTTGACTTCTGTGTTCGTATGTTAATATTATATTTATAAGGTGCAATATCGTACTAGTGAAACACTTTGTAAGTTTTCCACATGTAGCTATTTTCTGTTAATTCAGACAACCTGCGGGATTACGTAACAGCACAACTGGTCATTTTCAGGGAACGGACTTTAAATTTCGCCGGCGAGTGGAGCACGGCATTAGGCAGCAACTGCCAGAAAGAGGCGTGACGAGTAGACAGTCTGTAGCATTATATTATCAATGAAAGCGATGAAGAGGACAAACAGATAAGGCTCACGCACGGTATACACAGTAATATAATTCCGTACCACAGAGCCATCGTTCAAATAGGAGGGGTCTCGTACTTATAGGTCTACCGAGTAAGGCAAGGAGGAGTTAGTGGGGCCAAGCGTTGAAACAGGAATTCTGTGGGGAGAACTCTGTCGGCAGCCGTCTAAGCTCGACCCATTCAATACGGTATTCATGTTCCTAGTCATTTTCAGTTGCGTTTCTATCTACCACGTCGTGAAATCTCGTGCTTCACCGTGAAACACAAGACTCCGAAGCAGGCATGTTCAAACCGTGACTAGTAAAGCCACGTCACAATGGTGGTGGTTTTAAGTCAGGTATAAGCAACAACCGCTCTTTGCCCTGGAGGCGCTTTGCTTTGCCCCTGTGGGTAATTTCGAGTAAATGATATCAGAGGATTCTCGATCCTGCGAGTTTGGCACCAATGGCAACAGAAACTACAGTAAAACTTCTATGATCCGAACTAATTGGAACTAAGATGGTTTGGAAAATTAGAATGTTCAGATAATGAAGCATGTACTTACTCAGGTTATAATTATAGGAATTAATCCTATTGGGTTACATTTACTATTGTACTATTATGGTTACATTTAAATCACTGACACGATTTCATTGACACCAACTTCGCCGGCAACAATTCAACGACACCAACTTCGCCGATAATGTGTATTCACCAACAATGATTTCATCGACATGATTTTACCGATACACAGTGGGCCAGAAGTCGATTCTAGCTGGAAAAATATAAATTTTCGATCATTTTTTATTACTTAATTGACAGTTAGTTTATGTTCGTAAATCTCTACTGATGTCGAAATAAGATGCCATTTACTTAAATACCATTTTTTGCATACACCAAAGTCTGTAGTCGCAACCAACTTTAAGAACAGCCTTCGTTGGTTTATGATTCCCTTTTTCATATTAAGCCTGAATAGTATTGTCATTCATGTAATTTTTTTTTCATTTCAAGATAATCATACTTAAAAATAATCAATTTTTTACTTTATTTGTATGGTTGTCGGATGACCAGAAAGTCAAATTAATAATATAGTATCCAAGCACGAAGTGCCGCGAGCAAGAGTAAAGTGCCCTTTATATCGTTGTGCTGACTTGTGCTAGGCTAGCACAATTCAGATATATGATTATATGCTGTTTGGATAACTGTTACTAACTTAAACGTTAATTGCATATCCAAAACGATTATTTATTATAACTTCTTTATTTATTATTTTTATAAAGTAATACTTTAGCAGAATCTAGCACAACCTAGCACAATTTAGCACAATTGAGAAAATTGAGAAAAACGAAAAGTGGTATAATAAAACACTAATAAAAATCGTTCAATTTTTAGTCTTATTGTTTATATTATTGTTATAATATCCGAGAACAATGTAGCACAAACTTAGCACAACTCAGCACAACTGTTGAAATTATTTATTTCAACAAGTGGGAGGCTAGGTTCTATGAGGCCTTTAAAACGTCTTATAAAGGTTTTACAGACGTCTTTAAAACGCCTATTTTGCGTCTTTTAGACGTCTGTAAGACATTTTCAAGACGTAAAATGGACTTCTACGTCTTAAAGACGTATTTAAGACGTCTGTTTTGGAATTTAAAAAAAAAATCATGTCGATGGACGAGTAAGATCGGTAGTAGTTGTTGGCTGGCTCCTGCCAGGGCCTTCCTGGTTATAGTTTTGTCGTCTGCTACGGTTGTTGCGTTGTGCTCTCGTCGTCAGGGTCTCCAATTTGGCGGCGGCTGAAATGTGTGGGTAAGGGGAAACAGGAAATAAAGCGTGTTTCGACCTGGGCTCGCTAGAGGACTCATCATCAATAATAGCCATCTAGAGGGGTCCAGCCTTAGAAACAGTGATATCGTAAGGACGGCTTAGGACGGTATATATACGAATCAGCGACGGATCAGGTACTAGCGGGAAAGGCGTTGTCTTGTCTCTCTGTCCTTCTGGTGACGAGCGTAGGAGGTAGCCGCCACATTATATTGAAGATATATCACGGTCGTCTCAGATAATTCGTTAAAAACATAGGAATGGAAGTAGCAAAATGACCGTCCGAAACTGGCGCAGTCACTTTTATTATTACAGAGGCGCAGGTACACACCATACATTAATTGTACCATCGAGAGGCACACGCGGTGAATTCCTGTGTCCTATTAATTAAGGAAGAACCGATGACAGGCAATAAATCAGCAAACCGCCTTGACTCAAACAAAGCATACGAAAATACTGGACTCGACGGTGCCTCGACTTCTCGAATCGTGCTCATCAGTTTCGCATACATTACAAATTTTTATTTAATTTCTTGCAAAAACAACCAAATAGTAAAAGCCTATATACAGGGTGTCCCAAAAATGTCGTTCTTCCTTGAAAGGGTCGGTTCCTGACACCATTTGAAGCGACATTTTCCTTTGCAAAAATCCCCGTTTCGGCTTCGTTAAGAAGTTATTAACGAAAAACACGGACCAATCAGAGCACGACCGAGAGGCGTATTGGCAAAGACGGCCGCTCGCGACAGCATTCGAGCGATGGTGATACACCACGGATTGTATACATATATAAGCCGCACATTTGCCAAAACGATTAACTTCATGATTTAAACAGTAAAGAAAATCGATGAAATATAATATATATGTATGCATTTTTAAAAAATTTTTCGGAGTTTGTCATATAATAATATTAACTCATATAGTTAGTTAGTTATTAAATTTATTTTCAGGGCAACAGTGTAAATGTCAATCAAGTGCTTCAGTAGAAAAGTGTAAGGAAACTTGAGACAATCAATCGATTTGGTCTATGAACGGCTCATATGTCAAACATATATAACGACGCCCACCTCGGACCGTCTTTAAGACGTCTAAAAGACGTAAATTTCAGACGTCTTTAATGCGTCCATTTCGAACGTCTTAAAGACGTCTAAAAGACGTAAATATCAGACGATTTTAGGTCTTAAGACGTTCAGGCCTAAAATGGACGTCTTTAAGACGTCGTGTGCTATCTGGGAATAATTTTACTTAAAATGTTGAAATAAATTAATTAATTGACTACGTTGTGTAACAGTAACTTTAACTGATTTATGTACATGAGACACTATTTTAGAAACCTGTACTTTTGACGCAGTTGACGAGGCTGCATGCCAGATTGAGCGAGTATTTGGGATTTTATTTGAAAAAGCATTTGATCAAATAAAAAATAAAAAACCAGAAGGCACAAACAAGTTTTGATTTTTTAAGGCAGCAGGATGGTATATTTTTTCAATGGGGACGTGTGAACTGTATCTCTCTGTTTCTGTATTTCGGATGATTCGTCATAGTTCGCTCTATTTTCGATTTGACATACGCTCTCCATTACTGATGGATTAGAGATATTTTTAATTGTTGAGGGAAATATGAATCGTGCTCAATGAACAAGCTAGCTATACAAGTTCGTCTCGATTCGAAACGTGGAAATCACACAACTAAAGGGGATAACGCGTCCCCGTTTGATCCAGAAGCTGCGAGCGATGGCACAAACAAATAACACGTGGGAGTGCGATTCGCTTCACATAGTTGTGGACAAGTGACATCGTAAAACCGATAGTCACCGACAGTAAATGGCGGTAGACCAAGAATAGTGACTCTTATAGAAATAGAGTTGATCCCTTTTAGTCGCCAGTCTTCAGATGAGGGCACCTCGGGTAAGCAAGCGACACGAGTAGAAAGTCATTCGAGATAAGGGTAGCATAGTCTGCGGGTGTACTACTTATTGCCCCGTAAACGTCGCAGTGTCCACGAGGACACGCCTCACATACAAACGAAATTTCTTAATACTAGCCAGGCCTCTATCGCTAACTAGTTTACGCACAATTTCGAAGCAATTTCAAGGAAATATTACCGATTGATAGATTATCATTTTTACTATAGTATTATCATAAAAAACATGCATGTTACACTTCTGCTTATACAGGATGGTCTAGTACATATTAGCAGTCCATTATCTCTGCTGTTTTTTAAAAATATGAGAAAATTTTAATAACCAAAATTTTTCTGTATAATCGACTACAACATGGCAGCAACAGTTATATGTAGGTGAAAGTGTTTCAGAGCATTCGATGCAGCTCGTCATTTTCTATAAAAAAAAGTATTGACGTATGTATGTTGAAAAATTAATAATTTAGTAGATATTTCAACTTCAATTTTGTTGAATTCTGTAAATCTTATTTACCATAGTTTCGTGTTTATCGATAGTAGTTTTCAATACAAATATAGATGTCACAAGGTCAGTTAAGACTTTATTTATTTACGACCAAGTAAATCGCGTAGAAGTTTTAATCAGGAATGCAGAGTCGAAGAAATATAGTTTATTTGCTCTTGAATAACTTCCCTATTGAATCGCAATAATTGAAAGTCATCTTGTTATGGATAGTGGTAATATTAGTGTGTACAAGACAATGCGTGTACTTGGTTAAACCTTCTACGCGGTTTACTTGCTCGTAAACAAATTAAGTCTTATCTGACCTTGCATTCGTATTGAGAACTACTGTCTCTTGATTTCTTACATAAATTATTGATGTTTGCATATCACAAATGGTCATTCAGCAGCAATGTAAACAACATTATTCATCACATGATTAAAAACTGCGTTTTTTTGTTCTGTGCCCCTAATAATTTTATCATCCTGCGTAATTTACGTAATTTTTTGTTTTCTTCTTTTTCTTTTGTGGTACTATGATGTTCAATTTCTAATATTTCATGAGCTTTAAAATTAATATTAGTGACAATTTAATTTATTGTTAACTTTAACAGTTTCAAGAGTAGTTAATAAAATAACGGGAACCTGTGTTAGAAATAAATAATCTTTTTATATAGTTAAAATTTTGGAAGAAATAAAGTGCATCAAACGTTTTATAAAAAGTGTACAGAGGACATTTTCTGCTAGACTTGATGCCAACTGTGCGTTGAAAAATTTTGGAAAGTGTACACAGCACGTTGGAATTGTAAAAAATAGGTGTATACAAAATAGTATAACAGTAAAAGTGACAATGTATACAAATAATATAATACATTGGCTAAGCAATGTATTATTAATTTTAAATGAAATATAGCAGAGTCAATTGCCAATATTAATTCAAGTGTAAATTAAAAGTGAATAAAATATCATCTGAGATTCTTGTATGTCATCATGAGTGACAAAAATATTAGGTTGTCCCTAAAGACCAAAATAATTTTTAAGTAAATAAGCAGCTTGGTTAAATAAATTCACGAAATGGTACATGGTCCTGTAAACAAACAACGATGAACGAGGACAGTATTAGTAACTGTATGTTTGAACAAGCAGGACAGATGAAACGTTTTATGTAAAAACGTATGAAATACATATTCTTGGTAGAGTTTTGACAAGGTAAATAGAACACCCTGTACGTAATGAAAAATCTACTATCCTGGTTTTCAGGGTTGAGCTGTTCAGACTCGAAGTTGTCCACCCGCTACTGTACTACTCTGATTTTTAATATAAATTCAAATATCCGTAGGAAAGCGGACGACAAAGAAAGTAGGGCACAGATGCATCGAATACTAAATGAAAATTGTTAACAGACTCTAAGGGACTTTTTAATACTGTCGCATCGTGTCTCACATCGGCGAAGCTTTCGAAACTTTTCCAGCCGAGTTTTATAGTAGGAGACACTGTCAAGATAGGCTGGAATACTCTTCCATAAACTGTTCGAGAGTTTCAAACAATATCAGAACAATACAAAATTTATTAGTCCCTTGCAGTTTATCTCATAAAAAGTAAGCAACTTCTTTCTTGGTGGAGCTTCATCGCTGCAACTAATTTTCAATACTGCGTTTCTTTGTTGGAAGTTTTATCATCGACATCGAATGATATCATTTCAATCAATTTGTTGAAAATTTATACAGAAAATATTGTATTCTACTAAAAATTATGCAAATAAGTGGAAATGATATTACTATCATTATTTCAAAACCGTACAGAATTGTTTAATTAGGGTGTACTTCCGAAAGCGACAACCCTCCGATTTTGCTGAAATGTTTGCCGAAGCGTATCCATGATGAGAGAAGAAAGTCCCTAAAATGATTTTTGGCGACAAAGTCTCGTTTGCCCCCCAGCCCCTTCAAAGTTTTGAGTTCTTACTAAATATTTTCGAAAATATTGATTTTAGTGAAAAAAGTTTCAAACAAAAAATGAAGCTCGTAAAAAGTTCTACAAATAAGGTTATATACATTTTTTACGTAAACCTACTATTTTGGCTGTTATGACCTCAAATAACTCGGCGGGGGACATGTCTCCAATTTTTTTATATTCTGGATTCTTACGTATTTTGACGTGCTGATTACGAATATGATAGTGAAAATTGGCGCAAATTTTATTTTCATAGTGGAAACCATGAAAAAACTGTATTGAATTTTCTATATTCTTGCACACGCTGTGTGAATGTAAGGGTACTCTAAGCTTGTTTTTTTTTGTTTTGTAAACACGTTGTGGATTTTTGTATGCGTCTTTAGATGACAGTTACAATGCAAAGGTAATCTAGAATGAGTTGGGATTAGGCCGGCCCAACCTGGAAAATCCAGGAGTAAATACAAACAAATGTAAACGAAATTTGTGCCAATTTTCACTGTCATATTCGTAAAAAGTCCAAAATCCTTTTAGGGACTTTCTTCTCTAATCAAGGATAAGCTATGGCAAAAATTTCAGCAAAATCGGAGGGTTGTCGCTTTCGGAAGTTTATCCTTTAATTATCTCTTTCGTCTACAATGTACTTCACAAAAAAATGTTCAGAGTAACACATACGGGAGATTTATGTTTTCTTTATTGCCTTACATGCACTATTCATTCAGTGTATGCAGAATAAAAGAGTTCTTTGTAAAAAATAATCCAAAGTTACATAGTTTTCCTCAGAGAGTTTGTAAACTTCTAAAATACAGACGCCTTGTTAGTACTAAGATATTAATTTACAAAAGATCGACCATTTATGGGCATCGGACTATGCGTGGCTGATAATAAAATTTAAGCAAATTTAAAATACCCAAATTTTCTAGTGTGAATCTCATTAGCATTAAGCTGTACGCATACTCCGTTTTAATTAAGTTCTTCTCTACAATTTCGACCATATCCGTCGCTTGCGAGGAAAAAATCGAGGAGCAAAAGGTACACTCTCGTGCAAATTATAATAAACTCGATACAAACTTTAATTGTTAATTTCAAAATAGAATATACAATTGGATTAGTCGACGAGAAAGAGTATTATAAAATAACAACTGCAATTTATTTTATTTCAACGTAGTAAATTATTGAACGAAGCTTCTAAAACTGTTCCTAATTTACATTTCGTTTTATTTCTGTTTTTCTGATTACTATACAAAATCTTAAATTATATCTGACCGCATGACTAAAATTGGTCGATTCAGTGTCAATCACCAATGACCAAATGGCTAATATTAATCATACCATTCATTTGTAGCCTGCGGGTTTTATGCATTTATAACACAATTGAATAGATAAAATTTAAGATAGTAAAAAGAATAATAGAATTTAATAGTATTTATATTATTACATTCTTACGAAAAGAAAGATATTTCTATTTGGCTTTTGTTTCTTGCAGTCAATGCAGACAATTCTCAGTTTGCATAAAAATCCGCAGTATAGGCAATTGTGTCTTGCAGTAAATAAATGGCTTTAGATTCTTCAGATCGAAACGAATTATAATAATTCATGAATATTGACGAAAGATGAAATCCTAATTTACTCAAAAGTATAAAAAGGAACAGAAAATTGAACATAGAAAAATACCGGTTGAATATGTGACAATCACAACTTCATTCTTGAATATTGCATTGGCCAAAAATATTCATAATGCCAAGCAGTGGTTACAAATTGAATACGCACAAGGGGATCACACCAAAGACAGTAACGAAAAGGAATGTAGAAAGGATTCAAAGAATTCTAAAAGGAAGTCTGAAAGTGAAAGAAAATTTGAGTATTTCTCGTGAATGTCTCTCAAGGATCGTACTATCCCGTTTGAGGAACTGTATCATAGTTGTTCGTTTCCCCTTGAAAAATAGAAACAAAGAGGAGGGCAAAAGTGCGCTTCACTCGTTCACAAACGAGCAGACAGTAGGGATCGAGGAATAAAGCGACACCCATCTTTATTCACGATACACGAACACCGAGTGAAAGACGAGCACGTTGGCTCGCGACCAAACGGAGGCAAACTAGTCTCGCAAAAAGTTAATACTAATAACTTTGATGAAATTCGTTGCTATGAGTTCTAGCGGCTAATGGACATAAAGATTAATTAGACTTTCATAAAACCGTTAAGCTCCATGCGTACGTTGCATGGATGAGTCAAATTTATAGGAAAAATATTTCAAGCATTAGTGACGGTAAGATGCAATGCAATTCGAATAAAATGATATTTAAATTAGAAAGAGTTCAAGAGTTCTTTATAAATATGTTAATCTTTAATTGACATATTTTTTTTACTTGTAATATTTTTGTAATGTGAATTCCGAAAAAATTATAATAAGAAACAAGATATTATTAGGTGTAGTCATACATAATTTTCCTTTGTAAGCATAAATTATAATGATGCATTTACCATTCTAATGGATTATCAAATTAGAGTTACCTGATAAATGGCAACAAGTCATTGGAAATAATGGCGAATATAATATAATCGATTAAGATATAACTGTTGCCTACTTTATTCATGAATAAAATTGATATACTGAAACGAAAATTATTTATGAATCAATCCAGTATATTTGAAAAACAAATTTTTTATGTAAATGTGACAATGCATAGATAACAAAGTACATCGTTCATTTTTGTTACACAGATTAATCCTATGCTACACAATTTTCAGTTTACTTCAAATAAAATATAAAATTAGAATGAAATACTGTCGTAAGTATTTACTGCTATAAATAAAATATTATTTTCAAAACTATATGTGCGATTTACAATAAAATGTACATGTACGTATATAGATTACATATACTTCAATTTGAAATATATTGTGTTCAGTATGGTTAAAATAAAATAGACGACTCATTTTTTATATAATACAATTCTAAATAATGTATTACATGTCACTGATATGTTAATATTGTGCTTCAACTGAATGATCAGTGCAACATAGTTTTATAGATGATTTTAAAATAAATTCAATGAGCTAACATACTCTAACCTATTTAGAGGTGACCATGAACTAAGAAAATGGTATTAAGTGGCGACCCTTTTATAAAAAAAACTTCTTCAAGCATAAACTTTAAACTACAGTGTGCAATTCCTTCACAATGGCGAGTATAACTGAATAAGTATACAAAAAAGCGACGTTTTGGCTGATCCGTTTCTCGCGCATATCACGATGCCTGTCCCGCAGTAACGAATAATAATAAATCATTGCAATAAATATTTCAAAAGGATCATCACTCATACCAAACAAAAGTTTTTGTTAAATCTCGTTTTAATTAATTGAAACACATTCGAAGCAACTGTGAAATGACACGGTGGAAATTTCATCCAAGCCTGCCATTTTACGATTTAAACTGCTTGCTGCTGAGATTAATCCTGCAGTTTGCCGAGGTAGCGATTCATACATATTATAACTACAACTCACACTATACACCATATATACAGAGTGGAAATTATAAAGCGTTACAGACGAATATCTCCATAAATATTGATTATACGCAAAAATGTTTCAGATGAAAATTGTTCAGTACCGAGGGGGGCATCATATGGTTGAACTTTTATTTTTCGCAGTGGACACTCCAAGGTGAGGTAAAAGTCAACTTCCTTTTTTTAAATGGAAGGATATGTTTTTTTATTTACCATTGAATAGTGCGTCATAAGATGAGTTCAATTACCTATGACTCAAGGTCATTCAAGGTCAAACTTGCAGCGAAATGCAGAAAAGATGTGATCGTTTTATTTGTACTTTAGTTCGTGCCTTCGAACTTTCTCAGCAACACAATAACATGTGTTCAATATCAGTATTACTCAGAACAATATCAAAGTCATTATCAATGAAATGAAAACAAACGTATTTATGTATTACTGTGCTCTTCTGCAAGAACGTCAGTTTAGTTTCATTACTATTCGTGCTAAGGTATCCTTCGTTGAACGATAGTATTTAAATAAGTGTTGAAAATGGAAATGTATAAAAATTGTTTTGATATGTTTATGGTACTAGGAGAATGCAGGCCCGCACTTTTTCGAAGAACGTTTAACTGAGCAAATTTATGTTAACTTCCAACACAGCGTACTACCCCGACTATGTGAAGAAGTACCTTTAAATAAAAGCCGCGTTCTGTGAATGCAACATGACGGTGCGCCTCCGCACTATGCACTATGCTCTCGAACAGCAACGATTGAAATCCCCGTTCGCCGGATTTAACACTACTCGACTAGTTTCTATGGGGTCACATTAAAAACTACGTAACGTCATTAAGGCTACGGCGCGGGAGAACATGAAAGTCAGTATACGCGAAGCTTGTGCTAAGATAAATGTTGAAATGTTGAGCAAAGTTAGAGAATCATTTAAACAAGAACTGTTAAGTGCATTGAAGTAAGAGATAATCATTTTGAACACAAACTAAACTGAAGTACAAATAAAACGATCACACCTTCTCTGCACTTCCCTGCAAGTTTCACCTTGAATGACCTTGAGTCATACGTAATTGAACTAATCTTAAAGCGCACTATTTGATGGTGGATAAAAAAATATATCGTTCCATTTAAAAAAAGAAAGTTGAACTTCAGCTCACCTTGGATTGTCCACCAGGAAAAATAAAAGTCTCACCACATTATGTCCCCCTCGTTACTGAACAACTGCCATCTGAAACATTTTTGCGTAAAATCAATATTTTTGGAGATATTCGTCTGTAACGCCTCATAATTCCCACCCTGTATGGTTTTTTCATTTCGATAACAATTTATAAAATAGCAGATACTATTAGAGAAATACTTCTTAATTTTGAGGTAACCGCATTAAATCAAAAAGTAGTAATCACTAATTTTAAGTTGCCCATAAGTTTTTTACTCGTAGATGTTTCGCGTACTAGAAATGTTTTATATCTACATAAGTATCAGGAATAACTTTCCGATTTCTAGAATCTTCTACACATTTTTATAGTTTTATTATTAAACTTTTTATTGGGTAATAAACGAAGTTTTAGCAAAGATAAATTTTTACTTGCGGCTTTATAGTAAAAAACGGCTATTGCCATACTGGTGAAAAGTACTCCCCTGCATCGTTTCCATCATAAATGCTAACGTAGTTTTACTTTAAAATCTATTCATTGACGAAACTTTATGACTCATTCAGTTCAAACCACTAACATCCGCTATAATTGCACTTATAAATGTAATTTCTTTCGATAAAAATTTTGAATTATATTGATGAAACTGCTATCGGCCAAAGGTTCGATCTTAAGATAAGTTTCATCAATATAATTGCACTTAAATGGCTTCTATTAATTTCTTTAATTAACATGCCATGGTAAACCTTAAATGCAAAAGATAATAACTTCTACGCCGTATTTTGGTATTCACTAGATCCAACAAGTATTTGAACACTAAATTTCGAATTCTGGAGAAATCGTAGATATGCAAATTGTGATGATTTCGTTGAAAACAATAATCATATCTTTATTGATCTTTGCTTAAGACAATCTTGCACGCCGTTACAGGTGACAAAATGAAGAGATGTTTTCTCTCGAAAATGCTACCGATTGAAGCAAATCTGAAAACATTGAAAATTCTTTTTTGTAAATGAAACCACCATTTTAAAGATTGAAGCATTCCCTTTACAACATCGTAAAAATTGATTTACAATTTTGTTAGTCTTTTTGGTAAAGTTTTTGCAATGCGATTGTTTTTTGCGAGAATACAACGGGATAAATACCTTCAATTCCTTGGGAATCAGAAATTTTATGTTCAAATATATTTTGGATCTCTAATATACATGCGCTTATTGTTAGGCGGTAAAATATAACACAATTTTCCATTTTCATACAAGAATTTCCAAATATTGATAAAAAAAAGAATTTTTCCCCGACATAAAACAATCTAATATATTTGAATTTATAAGGAAGTTAACGCTTGTTTTATTACGTTTTATCCTATAAAACATACTACATATTAACGCTAAATGTGTGCACTTGTCCAAGCGATGGGAAGGCAATGAACATTAAAAACCTGAATTTAAAATATCTTCTCATTTACAAACAAATTACATATATCACTTTAATGGATATACCCGGAATTTTATAATGCATTAAATTATTGGAAAAACGGGTCGTAACTTTGATCTCGGGTATATTGCGCGCCAAATCGATCACTTCTATATGCGATGTCTGGGATTTCGTTCAAATTGAAATATGCGGCCGTCTATATGGAAATAGGGGATGTTTGTGTGCTACGTGCTACGTAATGGGACCTAATTGCACGATATAAAATTAATAAATAACACAGCAGGCTTCAATGTTGTGTAAATAATAATAGATGCATTGAAATAGATAAACGAACATTCTTTATACACTCAGCTTTGGATAGGTGATTTATCATTTGATGGTGATAGATAAACAGACTGATGGTCTTTATGCAAAATATTCATTTTCTGCATCATATTTGTATGATATTATAAATGATGGTAATTTCTGGTTTTTATAGTCTTTTGACTGTTTTAAATTTTACCTAATTTCCTGTGTCACAAATAAATAATATTCACAGTCTACTGATAAATTTTCTTCCGGAGTAAATGACCATTATTTTATTCGCAGACTTTGTAAAAGATTATGCATAATTAGGACTACACTGCGGATTATATACATTTATGACGAAACTAAATAGGTGAAATACAAAAGTATGAAGACGTAAACCGAATTTAAGTATGTCATTGTACTACTTTATTTTTTACTTATTATTCTACTTATCATTGTACTTATTAAAATTATCAACAGAAGAAATACGTGTTTATTTAATTTCTGTTGCCCACAATTGGTTTGGAAAGTTTTTATTTTGCATAAAGATCCGCAGTCTAACTAAGACTAAAGGAGGTTTGTTAATATTAACATTTCTTCTATTCGTATTTAAGAAGTTCGTTTTTCCATCAGCTACATACGTGTTCATTTACAATAATTGACCCTCCAGACGTATAAGGAGAGCACACTCCATGAGCATTGGCCAGGATTTGTGAGTGAACGAAGGAAACACGTTCTCGCGTATACCATGAAAAATATACTGATGGAAAGTGATACATGGAAGATATCCTGGCAACGGTGCAGTATTGTCGTCACGTACACAGACACAGTCCCTCTCCTTGTCATAGTTCATGGCTCTTAAAATGGTCCCTGATGTCTAACCGAAGCAATAATTTTTCTTAACGTTTGCTTTAGCCCCGTTCCCGCTTCAAGCTTTTATTTCGGTACAGGGTCTTTAGTACTTACGCCGCGCCCGTTGGCAACGTTTCGATCGATAGCACCGTCTTAACATCTGCCACAATTTAACCAAGGTGAATAAAACAAAACTCATTGTATATTTCTCAGTGACTGTCTTTTTCCGAACTGAAATACGCGACTGAACTGTGTACATTCAGAAGTTACATACAGTTTAAACGATTTAAAAATAACAGAAATGCAACAATCTCTTTTATAATAAAATTATATCTTCTTCTTGAAAAATCAATATGTACTTCTTATTGAATAGATATTTAAGTAGTATTTGCTGAAAAATTGAAATCAATATCCTAAATTAGAAAAGCGTGGCAGCCATTTTTCTTTAAAACGACTTAATATTGATTTCATTTAATGATTTGTTAATAACATTTATGTTAATGTTGTTCCATTCAGATTCTAGCATGTTTGTAAGAATATTTTTCTATTTTTATCCCACAAACGCTCAGAATAAGAGTGGGACTTTGAGGACACTGTATTAACTAAATATTATTTTCTTTCAAAAATTTTATTGTAACTTAAGCTTGGAACAGTGGATCACAAGTACCATTTTGGCTGTGGAATTAAATAAATAATCTTTTATCATGTATATGCACCTAATTGCTGTTAATAAAATGTTCTAAACCTCGAACACTAAAATATTGTAGCTCCAGATCATGACCAAATCACCATCTTATATTAAGGTAATTTTAACCTGCTTTGAATGCAAACTTTTCAAATTAAACTAGACAAAAGAAGCTTGTCCTCTTTCTTTTTATTTAACGGTTTTGTCGAAGCCAATTTTGAAAGAAATAATTTTGGAAAAAGTTACAGCTGTTTAGACTCAAATACACACATTCTAATTTAAATTTTCATTTTTTTTGTTTGTAGAAGAAAAAAACTGCGTATCAAAAATTCGCTTCGTCAGGGACCAGATAATAGTCTTATGAATGTTACTGCAAAATTTTGTCTATAACGATCTTGCACTCTGTCAGATTTCTCTGGCACCGGTTATGAATTCTTTATTTCAAGAGAATCGCCTTCAATGTTTCAATTATCTGTTACCACTCCAAATAAAACTATGGGAGATTATATTCCAGAAGAATGGTTCTGACAAAACATTGTTAAAAACTTGATTCTTTTATATTTTACCAAACCTATGTAGCCCCTTAAGCTTTCGTTATTTTTTGTTTATTCTAGTTTACATTGTAACCGCAGTTATACTATAAAAAGATACAATAACTGATTTTCTATTCACCATAATAACCAATTTGTCTTCAGCATCATATTAAATAATTACTTGCGCATAGAAAAATTTATATATAATATTCCTTGATAATTGAAAAAAACTCCAGAAGATTTCAACGAGACATGTTGTTTGTTCTAGAAAAAAAACTTCTCATAGATCGACTAAAATTAGAAACTTTACCGTCAAACACCAATCACCAAATGGCTAATATTGGTCACATTAGCGATATTCGTGTTTTGAACTAAGTAAATGACGCCAGTCTCTTTAAATGGAAATGAATTAAAGTAATCCGTGAACGTTAAGAGCCTTCTCACACCGAGGTATGCAAATTGCGATTTTGGTATCTGAAGCTACTTTCACGCGTATAAGGTACACGAAAAAATGATCAACACAAAAACTTTTTATTCTCGACCGTAAATTTCTTGTAGCGTGAACGTAGCTCGTGACTCGCGCATCGTGACACGTTTCCGACTCGTAAATAACGATTCGCCTCCAAATAAAAAGGCACTAATGAATGTTCAATTGACGAAGAAGATGAAAGATGATATAATAACTTATTAGAAAATATTAGAAATAATAGAAAGATGAAAAAATGTCGATCGAATACAATAGGTTCAAAAAGTGGAGTTTTTATTTTTTCATGTAATTCCTACCAATTGCAATTTTTTCGAAATCTTTTTGTATATGATTTAGCAAATCAATGATTATAATTGCTCGAAAGAAAGTCAAGGCGTTTGGTGCAATTTTAAACAAATTATTCTGATTTAAAGGACGTTCGAATGATTTCGAGAGCCACTGTATGTATTAATTCCTTTCAAAGTATAGTGGACGATAAAGTACGAGAGCCCCCTTTGTCTACAGCAGACATGGGCGACGCTGGCTCAAAAAACACATGTTGCTGGTTTTCTCCTTCGCCTGCTCGGCAAGGCAGTCCCCACCACGTCCACTCCGACTCTCACTTCAGCGCGAGCCCAACGATGCTACATCGGCAGGTAGGTGCAGCATCGTAAGGTCCGTGCTGAAGGGAGAGTCGGAGTGGACGTGGTGGGGATTGCCTCGCCGAGCAGGCGAAGAGGAGAACAGCAACGTGTGTTTTTTGAGCCAGCGTCGCCCATGCCTAGTCTACAGTAATAGGCAAAAGGTCAACGTATTGTTTCGTTTGACGCAGTAGCTCCTAAGGCGGCGACAAATAGGTAGGACACCCCATTAGTCATCACCGATCTTGATAACCTTTAAATATGTTGTCAAGGCAATCATTTTGAACAATTTGACTCTATTCATGTTACCGCTGCTCGGCCTTAGTTTTTCAGATATTCGTAAAATTACAGCGAATCCTGTCATATTAAACGAATTTTGGATAGGTCCGGGTTGGGGATCTTTGGGAGGCATTGCAGGGGTGGGGAGGAGGAGCCCTTCCCCCAACCAAAAGCACGTGTTCGGTCAATTAAGAGAGGCAAAATTAGCTATAGTGAATGTTCATAGTCTTTGTACATGTCTCGGAAAATAAGTAAGACGGCGTTAACATGTATAGGGAAAAGTTGTTCAGAATGATGACGCTTTTCTCTTTTCTCTTTATAGTTATTAACGAAAAATAGAGTCCGACCAGAGAGTCCAACCGGACTCTACTGATCGGTAGCGTTGTGTCGCGCCCTGTTCGAATTGTGAGCAATACAGTCGAGTCAGCATGCATGCACTTATTGTTCGTTATTAGATAATAATAATTTGGTATTTTCGTGTAACATATTTCGTTAAATAAATTCTTACGACTTTTCTTGCTCACGGTCCGAGCACGGTGAGACAATAACGCTACCGTTCAGTAGAATCTTCCGACACGCCGCACCGCGGCGCTCCGTAATCCGTCAGGTGTAGCTGCGCTCTGGTTGGCCCATGCTTTTCGTTAATCACTCGAAAACGAAGCCACGTATGCCATATTCTAAAAGAAAAAAGCTTTTTAGAATTACCCCTAGAATCACCCTTTTCATGAATCTCGAACATTTTTGGGACACTCTGTATATGTTAAAAATTAATTTAAAAGTGCTATCGTGGAAGGTCCTGGGGTAAGTGTCATGCGGTTCATCGTGGTCCTTCTTCCAGAAGATTCGTCACCTTCCCCACTCCGTGGCCAAATCCTTCGAAAACGCAGAGTTTGCCAATCGGCGCGCGACTTTGCAAACGATCCCGTAAATATAAAAACCGCGACTCTAAGATCCGTAGCACATCCCTGTGCCGACCGGTAGCTCAATGGCCCAAGGGGGCCATCGGCTACTGTTCGGACCGCTTCTAAGACTATCATAAATCTGTCAGAGGCCAAGAGTCCTGTTGGTTAAAATAAACTGGACACTTTGCACATACTAAGAACTAATCATATCTTATACATTTAATAACCAATTGTACATGAAAGAAAACGATGTTCCTTATGAATCGTGTCGAACCGAATAATTATTATGCAGTACCGCCGCCAGGCGCCCCATCATGGAGGTATGAACACGTCTAACTCAGGACTGTCAACACGTTCCTACGCCAGCTATCAATTCTGTTTAAAACGCGTTGACGCTAACATATACGCCGTTTTACAATGTTTGTTTTATTTCGTTCAATTAGTAAAACTAAGATGTTGTTGCTCCGCATGAATTTATTTAGAAAAACGTAAATTCACTGAAAAAATTGGCGGGAGAAAATGATAGCACATGGGTTTAAAAAATATAATGTAATAAAAGAATTTACCAGGTTTAGTTCATATTTAATATTTTGTAGAGCCTCCATTATTTTTCATCACGGAAATTAATCGTTTGTACAGAAATTTGTATAATTTTTAAATTGTCTTCAAACAATTTATTGTATACAATATACAATACATTGCTTCAACTCGTCAAAAGTTAAACATTGTTGGCTCTTGGCATGTACCGCTCTCGCAAGGTGTCCCCAAATATTTTCAATAATGTTATAATCTGGAGATCTTGCTGGCTAGTACGGAATTTTTATTTTTTCAGTTGCAAAAAAGCGTTTGAACTATTTTGGCTGTGTGAACGAAGGAATTATCTTGTTAAAATATGAAATAGTACAAGGAATTCCTGTGGCATGTTATGTATTTGGTCCTCAATAATGTCTAATTATTTTTGACTATTTATTTGGCTACTAATCATTTTAATAATCCGTCTTTCCCTGGTAACCTCTACTGTCACGAATCATAACTCCGCAACCACCCATTTGATAACGGCTTAATAATTGCATTACGTTTCCCAAATCATGGTCATGGTAGTAGAAGCCATTTGCCCCCTTCGTGTTAAATTGTTTTTCATCAGTAAATATTATTTTTTGCTACTTTTTCTTAAATTGAATATGTTTCTCTGCAAGTAGGATCGAACACTTCAGTGCCGTTCCGTTAATATGAGTTGCCTCTGCAATTTGGTCGTTATAAATGCTTACACTTCCGTAAAACTTCTTATAAAGTTTTTACATGCAACTTAACGCCAGCATCTTCGACAATGTATCGACTTGACCTAACTCAGACATTTTCGAATTCAATGCTAGGCTCAAAATTGCACGTTTCTGACGTAATGTTAACGCGAAAGGACGACCAGAACTATTTTTGTGCCATAACTTTCTGAATTTTTAATAAATATAATGATTACTGATTACGTTTCTACTTCGATTTAAGATTTTAGCGGTTGCGCAATAGAAAACATTTCTTGAAACAGTTCTAGAGCGGTTTCCATTTCAGGCGCACTGTATTGTTTTCCACAATACATTGTTTGAACTGCATAAATTGAACTATTTATATTAAATCCTACGTACTGGAGATTTCTCATGAAGCGGATACTATAGCCCATTCAACGAGACGAGTTACCAGATGTAAACAAAATATGCACGTGGTAACGAGCGCGGAGAAAGCAGCGGCCGCAGTTAGTTGCTGTCGCAAGTTGTCAACTGTTTGTCAATTATTAATTACAGGGCCGGCATCCTATCAGTTAACGAAACGCATCATGCCATATTGTAATCTGTATTTCTGTTCATTGCTTGGTTTCTGTATCTGTATTCAATAGTATTCATACATGTTGTATTGCTCTTGTTTTATATTTGCAATGAATATTACTACAATATAGTATTGAACATTATTACGTTCGTTTAATTTCTATGCAATAAACCATTTGCGGCGACTATAACAAGACCGAGAATTTAGCACAGAAAACGTTATAATATTTGAAGGATACGTTCCTATTTCTGTCAGAACACCGCCGTCATCTGCGTTTGTTTACATCTGGTGACACGTTTCGTTGGACGGACTATACGCATAATCTTCCATCCAGATATTTACAGCTATGTGAACAATATAATTGATTTACTAGAATGTACATTTTCTTCGGATATCATGTGTAAAATACGAAGAAACGTAGGGTGTCCTATCTCTTTTAAACTGACTGCATCTCAATCACCTCCATTCTCATCAACTGAAACATCTGTCAGCGAGTCGCTCTATACTCTGCATTATTTAAGTCTATAACAACAAAACATCTTGAGGTGTCGTTGTCACAGTTATCCTCCTAGTACTCCCCGTTAGTTGCTTGCAACTCCTCCCCATTCCTCTTGTTCCTCCTACCCTGCCGTCGCTTCAACATATACAGTGAAATTTAATTACTCCGAACGGGCACTCACTGAAACTCCACTTGAGCGTGTAATAATTTCGTCGGGAGCTGAGTGGAACGCTGGAAACGAGGAGGCCCCCGACCTCCTTACCGAAGAGAAATTCGTGGAGAGTAGAGATATTCTAATCCTTCCAGCCCCCACCCCACTCCCATACCATTCTCATCCCACCTTGCGACCGACTCCTCCCTCCCTTTAATCTCTGTCTAAGTATACACCCTGTGTTTCAGACGATTAATCAAATTCTCGGGTTTTCAGTTTTTTTCGCGATGTCGGCTACTCTAATTGTCGCGCCAACAAATTCGGGAGAACACTGGACTTTCCTTGGAATTGTTTAAGTATCATGCCTGGTTTTCGGCAGGGAAATTTAATCCTCGAGTCGCACTTGATTACTGAGATTTCAACTTCAATCTGGCCGTCGAGATTTAAATTTGAAATTGATCGTTGAAATATGGATATGAATTTAAAATTGATTGTGTATGAATTCGTATACATTCGCCAACGAAATTTACGAAACGAATTCGTTCGAAGGCCGTGATGCAATGTATTTTCTTTAATGCTTGTTTGGAAAATCGCGAAGTTGAATTTAAAGAATGTATAGGGTGTGCCAAGAATTTAATGAATACATCCACTTTTCTTTTTTTTAATTAATCTTTTAATATGCAATAACATTTTTTGGGGTAACTGCTACGGAAAAAGCAGTGCTTCCACTTCTTAAACGTGAGGATTAATTTTTTTAGTAAGATCTTGATTAAATTACGTTCACCGGAAGGTTATAGATTGAACAGACATAAAACTGTCTAATGCGTGCCTGTGTATATATTTGAAGAATCGATCTTAATTCTTCGTTGCAACTTTGTAACCATGCAGAATAAAAAGTGCGTTTAAGCAAATGTTACTCGCCTTCCATTTAAGAAAATCTTAAAGAATCGTGCTTTCTTCCTGAGCAGTTGCTCATAAAAAATGTATTCTATACTAAAAAATTAGTTCTTATAAAGCATTTAATTTTTAAAACAAAACGACGTCTATATCTTCGTCAAATTATGAAAAAAACAGCTTGTATCACTTTATTCGATACCGATTGTTGTGCAAGAACAGGAAAGAAATATACAAATTTAATTTTTAAGTTTAATTGTGTATAAGCGTAAAAGACGGGTACAGTTTTGATTTAAATGAATGCGTTTCTTAATTTTTATCGGCAAATATATTTTGTGTAATGTTAAATTGAATGATGAATGTAAAGTAAAGTTACTTACAATGACGAGGTAACAGTTTATTATTCAGAGATTCAACAACGACCACTTTAACCATTTCATTGTTTATTCCAAGTGACGCTCTTTATCACAATGTCGAGTACCGAACCGTTTCTTCCACGCGAATCTCATTGTTATTTTAGATGACACTAAGACTCTACTTACTTAGACTACTATAAATATTTATACTTTCGACTGAGTTTTATTACTTCTTACACGGTAATATTAAGTACAGTGATTAAAATAAATCTCTGACTATTATACTCAGTTTTCGTGTGATAATAATTAAAATGATTACATCAATTTCTGCTGTTATTTATTGTGAACTTATCAATTTTAATGAATATCATTTATTTTATAATCTACTTTAAAATAAATAGAATAGTTATTTAGATTTCTTACCACAGAGAAAAGTAATTTATGACAGAAGTGATTTTCATATGTTAAGGCTTGAAGCGTACGAACGTCTTTACGTCATGGATGGACATCTGGGAAGTTAATTAGCATTTTTCGCCAAGAGTTTAACTTTCTTTAGCTGACCGGCCTACAGCCGGCATGCGGCACTTTAGTATATTCATTTATGAAGGTTTGACTTTTGTCCAATTTTTAACTTAATTTGCCCTGGTTCCAAACAACATGTCGTAAAGTCCGAGGCCCATGGGCCTCGCGGAACCTCGGGGTTGATTCCTGTGATCAGGTCTCACTACGCTAGTCGGTCAGCCCTATCACCCTACTCGAAATATGCTGCGCGCTTCGGGCCACACTGATAGAGGCGATACAGGACTGCCCAGAAACCAAGTTGGCTCTTACTCCCACTCTGCCAAATCGTCGAAGTGTCAGGAAAGGTGGGAGTAACCGAGGTGACAATCGAGCAATCGTCATCAGGAGATTTGAGAATTAAAGAAACAATCGACAAGGAACAATCTGTTCTGTTTACATTAAAATAAAGTTTCTTTTGGGCCAACCTAAGCAGTGGATCTATCGCCTAACTACCTACCACGCTAGAAGTTAACAAGTACTTAATATACACGCTAGTTCATTATGTAAATGCATTCATTTCTCACAAATGGTATATTCTGTTAGAACCATCCTTCTGGAATACTCTTCCAAAGTTTTATTTGAACGTTCGTAAAACTGTTAGATTTATAACTCCAAAAGTGTGGTAGTTCAATTGCATTGCATAATGGTAACAGATAATTGAAACATTAAATGCGATTTTCTTGTGTTGAAGTTTTCAAAACTGGTGCTAGATATGTTTATTTGACAAACTGCTGGGCCAATTTAGATAATAGTTTGCAGTAACATGTATTCCGTTTTGCAACGGAATTTCTGTATTTTCTTTCTCCGGGTATTCTGGTATTCTTCGATACGGCTCACCTATTTTTTCATCTTCAATTGGTAATATTACAAATACCAAATAACCCCTTTAGTACAGCGAAACAGTAGAAATTCTTCAAATGGACGGTATACACCTAATTAATAGTTCTGTTACCTAGGTAAATAGTTCGTGGAAATCATTGCCGTTGAACTCTTTGACAATAGAATTAATCGGTAAACTTCCGCACGATAGGACATGGTGCACCTAATCGGTGACCCACGATTTATGACCGGCTCACCTGCTCATGTCCACTTCGGTCATGTGCTCTGCGTACGTGATCTACCTGCGGCAGTGGTAAAAATGCCCAATCCAGCTGAACAAAAGTCATTTTTCTTAGATATCCCAATCGTACAGTGCGGGAGTCCCCTATATCATAAGGTGTAATACATTCCGCAATCGTAATTATATTGGAACGGTTTATTAGTAGGAATGCCCAAATATACCTGACTTTGCCCTTTTTTATACCTGGTAAGAACTAACGAAATGCACTAAATGTGCGGTTTACGGAAAATACGAACCTCAGTATCGTACGGAATGTTGACTTCGAGTCATCACTGTCACTGAGTTATCAGGTAAAATGATTACGTGTGAAGTGTATAAGAGTATGGAAGGTAAGTAGATTGAAAACCAATATGTAATTTTTTCGTTTCGAATAAAAATTATAGGCAGAATGTAAATTGAATGAGCCCTTCTTATAAGTGTCCATTTTTTCTACATCTAATAACTAAATTAAGCTTATACTTTGACTTCAGCATACTCAAGCGTTAATTGTTATTATTCGTAATCTACATGACCTACTGTGTTATGTCAAAGAAAAATTAGCTGCAACAACTTGCATGTTACTGAAAAATTATCTTTCAGATACGTATTCAATTTCTCGGAAGCAGTTATTCGACGCGTGATTAAAGGAAAGATTCCGAAAAAGAAAATTAAAATTACCCGAATATTTGAATACGTTTTGAACTATTTCAGTATTGCAAATATTTCCAAAAGAATAGATACCATAGATTGGATTAGGAAGTTGGCATACATTACATTCAAGAAATGGGCAGAGAGCTACCGCGTAAAAGAAAGATTCTTTAAAACGAATTCTTCATGGCTAGAAAAGATAATTCGGTTAAGTTGTACTTTGGAGGACCAACTTTTTTTAACTTCTTGTTATGCAGTCCTATAAATTTCGACGAGAAAACACCGAAAATGAAAGTCTTATTCTAAGGAGTTCACTGGTTCAGAAGTTATACGCGTGTAAAGTTGAGCACTCTTAAGCCTTTTTGGCAGGTTAAAGCGCCACCATATTGGTATATTTACTAGGTGATATTTACACGTAAGATCGGCTAAGTAGTACCGAGCAGATCCGTTAGATGGCAGCAAAAGAGCGTACGAAATAATAACACATGTAATACGAAATCAAAGTGCGAAACAACGTAAGCCTGGCCGGGCCGGCCTGGTGGCCGGCTCTCTCCGCTCCCACGACGACCTAACCCCAAACCAACTTGGACTATACCTTCTTCTATATATACATATATATATTATATTTTTTATGTATATTATATATATATATATATATATATATATATATATATATTATATGGAGAGGAAGAAAGAGATAGGAAGGAACAGGAAGAAACTAAAAACCGGGCGTTGCGTTGTGTCAGAAGGATTAGATCACAAAGAAGTGAGCTTGCAAATATATGAAAGAGAATTGGTACGTGGGCATTTGAGTGTATCCGGTTATAGTTACTATGGAATCGTCAAAAGCATCCGCCTTGCGAAAGTTAAAATATGAACCCGACTTAGGTTAGGTCCAAGCAGACTTTAAATAAAGTAAACAATGATATGATGATTCTCCGTGCACTGCTGTGATTCGCTACGCGTGAGATCCCTTTACTGCCAATGGAGGTGTAGAGTCCTGTGGCACAGTGTGCAGTAGCAGATATTGATATTCGCGCTGTCCTCAGATCCGCAGTTAAACCAGCGAGGGTTTGTAGCCTGGATAATTTCCAACTAGGACAACAATAACACGATTTAGTGCGGCGTGACATCGACAATAAAAATCCACGATTGCGAGTACCTTATTTTGCGACTTCAGCGAATGTATAATAATTCATGTCAACTCGCGTGTGGTGTCAATATTGCAGCAGCATCCACAATGCGGTAGAAACAGTGGCGCCATTTCAAAAAACAATTCTATATACCAAAAGCCCATGAATTTACATAGCTTGAACAAATAAAATGTTATTTTATGCACATCATACTGAAATGAGGCTCATAAATATTCCGTTATGATTAGGTCTAGTGTACAATGGAACGTCGATTATCCGGACGCTAATTATCCGAAACATCGATTACCTGAATACTGGGTGAGTCACGCGGATGTATATTATACATGTAAACTACGTATTTAATAATGTTTATATTTTAGGACAGGTACGTTTCCCGCTTAATCATGCCTCGTTTCAGTGTCTCGTTCGAGTTTAATGCGTAGGTGTATTTTTCATATACAGAGTGAGTCATCTCGGACTTTCAACTATACTATCTCCGTTCTTTTTATTGGTACGAGAAAACGTGTGAGAATGAATATATTTAACTTAAACTGACAATTATTGTACTAGAAAAGATTTTTTTTGAAGGTTATATTTTCAAATTGGATCATATATTTTTATTAGTATAATGTTATGGCTAATGAAAAAACGAATTCAACCAAATATAATATGTTGACACCTTCAAATGACCATTGATGTAAATTCTGAAACATTTGAAGAATAACTCTTCCGAAGGTCATTTGGAGGTCAACATATTACACATGGTTGAATTTGTTTTTCATTAACTATAACATTGAACCATCATCTCAGTTAAAAAATCAACAATGACCTTGAAATATTGGAAAATATGACCATGAGACACAATCACATATCGCAATAATTGGCACTTTGAATTAAACATTTTGTTGCTTATATAATTTTCCGTATCGCTAAACGCAAAGGAGATGTTTTAGGTAAAAATCATAGATGAGTATGTATACCACTAGTCTCATAGTGCAATACTATAGTAAAATTCCTCCAAAGATGCTTTCTACTGAAGAAAAATGTATAGCAGAAGATAAATTAAATATTATTTAACGTTTAAAAATGTTGAAAGGTAAAAAGTGTGTCTAAATCAGCCAAAGAATATAATTTAAAAAATTCTACAATTGATGGTATTAAAATCATTGAAGCAAAGTTACTAAAATTTCAAATGAAATTAGGTGGAGGCAATTTTCTTCTCCGCATAAGTTTGAAAGCAGCAAATGATGATAAATTACGTCGAGCTACATTAAAGTAAGTAAATCGGGCAACGTATAAATGGATCTGACAAGAACGAATTACTGCTACACCATTATTAGTTCCATTGATTCAAGGGGGAGCTCTAAAATTAAATAGACAGTTAAGTGACGATAAAATTTTTAAAGTATCTACCGGTTGTTTAAATTTTGGCTACACTAAATGTCCTATGTAGCGAAGAATTTAATTTAATCTTTCATTTATATTTGACAGGAGTGTTCAATTTACTTTTAGTACTAGATTTCTTTTATAGACAGATATTTATTAGCTAACAACCAACTGTGTTTTAAAGTCTAATTTAAAATCGATTTATTATGTTTACTTTGGTTCTGTCTGTATTTAATGTACTTATTTGCAAATTGATATACTCGTAGATAACATAGACCTATAATCTTTAATGCAATGAAATATTTAATAGAAAACACAGTGATCCGGGTAAATTTTATTTGTCTTAATCACTTTAAAAAATACTTTAAGAAAAATGCAACCGACGTTTTCATATTATTTTTAATGCAATTAAGTATTTTACAAACAACACAGTTCTCCGAATAAATTCTGAGAATAAGAGAAATATCGCATAATCACTCTAAAAAATATATTTGCGGAAGCATGCGCGATTTACTTATCAATAAGTTGCAGATGTGTATACCATAGGTAGATATCCAGTCGAAAAATGTAAAATGAATATTTTTTAATTACTCCAGAAGGTAACTGGAATTATCATGATGGGGAGAAGATGGAAATTCGTAGGAGAATCTGCATATAAACACGAAGCATTGGAACGAACAAAAGAGATCTGGGCTTATGTACACGAGAACAATGTAGGTAAAGAGATACCGGCACAAATACGCGTGAAATATTCGCAGAAGGTAGCGTGCACTCGTTCGACCACGAAAAGGACACGTCGTCGTCGCGTTATTTCGAGACTGCATGCTGCGCTTCTTGCAGTGAATACAGTAATAACCATATCCCCGACTTGTCGCGATGGTAGATGTTTCAGAATTCACAGGAGATTTCATATGTAACTAATATGCTTCGATTATGATTCCGACTCGCTTAGTTCTAACTAGTCGCGTAGCATATTTAGCAGGATGCGAAATAAAACGAATTTATATTTCGATTTGTTTTAAAAAGACACACTACCTCGTCGGCTTAAAAAGAAAAAAATTGGTGTGTGCTTAGACCACATAGCTGAAGTGAAACTTCTTTCTTTAATTTTTTTTCGAATTTTTATTAACACTTTATGACATTTATTTCCTATGATTCTATTACTGAAACAATTGGAATGTGATAGTTAAAATATGATATAAATATTCTTGATTCAATTTTGTCTAAATGTCTTGCAAATACGGCAAATATCTATAGTTGCAAATTTCCAATCTTAATTTACTTCTAAAAAATTCTATTAATAAAATTTTGATTGTTCCGATGCAAAGTTCACGTTGAAATCTCCACTTAGCAGCATCGGAATTTTATCGTAATCTTTATTCAGCAATGCCAAACCCTCAACCGTATATGCTAATAGAATAGAATTTCGTTTCTTCGTTTCTTCGTTTCTTCGTTTCATCGTTTCATCGTTTCATCGTTCCATCGTTTCATCGCCAGATTGGTTTTACTCCTACCGCATCGAGGTTTTACGCTTAACACGCCTAAAGAAGTTTCACTTCAATAATACAAAATATTTTAAAGTTTTACACATGTACAATTAAAAAAGTCTAATCTATCTGACCAGGAAAAGATTTTTCCTAGTTCCAGGTCAATCATAAAACGCCTATGACAAAAAGATGGAAGCATCTTTAAAAAATATCATAATCATTATGGAGGTTTAAGTAATAAGAGAAACTTGATTGCAATCCTTACAATCAAAAGAAATTCGTTAGGATAAAGAACAAATAAGAAAGAGAAAATAAATGTTTGCACAAGAGAATACATATTTTAGGCTGTATGGTGACATCTTCAACGTAAAAATATAATGTATACATTTCCATGGAATGTTTCGTATTTGGATTTCTATGATAATAATGATACAGACGAGGTATTTACCTATGCCAGCGATTGAAATAATTATACGTCGTGACGTTTAGAACACACCTTTAAAAGTTGCAAATATTGTGATCACCTACTCATTAGAACAATCTTTCTCACAGATTTGATAAGGGATGCAGTCACTATACAATATCTGAAGTTTTTCATTGTAATACTCTTCAATGTTTCTTATAGTGCCCGAATAGATATTCCAAATTACCAACAGTATTCCAAGAATGCTGCACTATCTCCATGGTACAAGAAAAACACAACAATAGTTAAAGTAAAGTTGCCCAACAGCTGTGGTTGTTGCGTCGACGAACCAAATGTTGTTCATGCATACTTTGACAATGATTTAACTCACTTGTTCTCTCATGAAAGTGTTAACGACCTTTCGCACGAACCTAAGCGGACCGGCACGCGTAAGCCGAATCAACTTACCCGGAAGAAATAATATTGAGACTTCCCGATACTTGTCTCTTCACACGAGCCCTGGCAAGTCAGTTCACCATTGTCACACAACTTGCTCAACACATCCCATTTAAAAAGGATATAGTAAATCCAATGGTTGTATTAGGAAATGCTTTCAACATTGTGTAGGGTTAATTGCTTCGTAAACAAACGTTGATCCAGCGACTGGTTACTGTATCAATCTTATCTACTTCTACAGTTGGAGGCAAAATCAATTGGACAGCCATTGATAATATTTTTGAAATCGCACCAGACGACTAGAGTTTTTTTTGAGATGTTAGAAGGATTAGTTTAATTTTTGTTATTTTTGCCTATATAATGAAAATTTAGATATGCTTTCTCGAGATCTAGACAAGTTATATACATGCACTACGTTACATCGAAATCGGTGGACGCATAAAGAAGCTATTGGCATTCAAATATGTAAGCATCTTTGAATTTTGCAGTTTCTCACAATTTCTATCATTTTTAATTATTTATAGCTCATAGCAATCTCAATTGATTTAGTCCGCCCCTTTGCTTATAGAAACGATGACTATACTCCAGCTTTATGCAGCCGGCACAGAGCATGATTCAGTACAGGGACAGTTCCATACGATTTTCTAATATAGAAATTTCAAGAACATCTTCAAGATTCCCTAATAGAGAAATCTTGAGAGCATCCCCACTTAGATTTCATAGTATATCAACCTCCGAATTTTAACACTCGAGGGCAGTGGTTATGGAACAAACGGGTCAACCACTCCGTGTTCACCGCATCGTCAGTGCATCATCCAACATTCAGTAGTACTTACGTAACTACACAGTATTGTTCATTCACACTCAATTCTTGCCGCGACAATAACAGTTATAACAGAGCCAGTTTTCTGTAATATACAATTTAGTTGAAGGTAATTTTGAGTATCAATTGATTTTAACCCGCCATTCAGATCCAGTAATTCTTAGTTGATCGTTCCCACATGATACAATCTTATCGCTCGGGTTGCATCAATTAATTTATAATATTAAAGTTACGAAGCCGTTACTAACATATCCTAGGAGCTACCTGATCTCATTTCAGCAACCCAAAACTGTTTTCTAACCTACGCGGCTCCCTTATTTCGCATCAGGTTCGTCCGTATCCTACAGCTCCCCGATTTCGCATCGGGTTCGTCCACGAAGTCTCTCAAATATCCTAGCGTCTCCCTGATATCGCATCAGGTTCACCTGATATCGTGCACTTTACTAACAATTAAAAACCATAAACCGTTCGCCGGCCACGCGCGCTACCGATCAGCCCAGGCTCGTAACAATGTCTAGGTACGTATAACTTACTTAGATCTAGAAAAAGCAAATTTTAAAGTTCCACTATAAGCACTAATTAAAAAAGTTAAAAATCGCGTCCTCCTCCTTTTCTTTTCAATTTGGTAACTCTGCTTATGAGTTTTTAAAGGGTGTCCATTTAGTGTTGCCTCCGACTGTATATCGAGTGTGACTCAACGTCAATTTTATACACAGGAAATCTTATGTCAATTGTAATGCGAGATTTTTAAATTGCTAGCTTGAATATGTATGCAATACATTTTATAATGTAAGTGATTTACAGAGGATCCAGGAAATATTTAAACACTAAATTTCCAATTCTTGAAAAATTGTCAATATTTGAACTATAATAATTTCGTTAAAAAAAGAAGTACAATAATAAATTTGGACACATTTTAAAGCTCGAAGACTCTTCTTTCACAGACCATCGTTCATCTTTTGCTTAGAATATTTGTGCATGATATAACCAGTTCAAAATGGACACGTTTTTGGTCTAAAATATTACACATTAAATCGTCTGTAAATTATAACAAAATGTTTTCGGAATGAATCTATTACAGATTTGAAAATTGAATCTTCCCCTTCATTACGGCTGCTTAAAATTTAATCTGCGATTTTTCTGGATTGTTTTATAGAACAAAAATGGGGAAGAAGTTTCATCGTGTAAGGCCTTGATAGTGTACCTTATATTATTGCAAAGATGGAAGTACACATACAAGTTTTAAGCATTTTTCGTAAAGGGGAAGTTTTAATCATTAAATTTGCAGTGGTTTCAGTAACGAGAAGAGCTTTCCAATGGTTTTGCAAATGTTTAAATTTGTAACATTTTGTACCAAAAAAGCATCTTCAGTTTCCCAGTCGCTATATCAAGCAAAAGCATCTTAAACAAAAATAAACGATGTTGGGCAAAAGTAAAGCTTGAAGCTTTAAAATGAGACCAATTATATTGTTCTATTTTTTTTAACAAAATCATCACTGTTTAAATATCGACAATTTCTTGAAAATGGAAAATTTCGTACAAATCCTTTTACATCCTCTGTACAAGGTAAGCAATTGTGTGCATGTATATCTGTTTTCAATAGAAATAGTAAAAAATTGTTTAAAATTAGTATCAATCCAGCAACTAATTGTTGAAGTAGATATTAAATAAACTTGAAATGATAAGGAATTGTTGGGAACAAAATTGGAAAAACAGTTTGGACTCCAGAAGGTTAATGTCAAAATAAAAGGGTACATCCTTGACAAAAAAGTGTGACAAAAATCAATTGGCTTTAGACAGTACATTCATGGCAAAAGTATTTAAACAAATCAATTTTCCATTATTACGACTGTTCATACATTAATGTAGGAAGATTTTTCATTAACAATTAAAAGAAATTATAATAATTATTAGACTGCAGGTTTTATGAATTTGTGGTAAAACTGGGTTAGGTGCTCTTTGTAAAAACAATGAATTCGAAAACATCAATTTTCTAAGAAACATATTACAGCATTTCATCGTTAATTGTCGTCAAATTCTGAACAAGAATCGTCGCAAAACAATCCCTCCTTCCGGGGGGTATACCCCGTGGGGGGCCGTGATGTTCGAGAGTTCTCGGTCGCCGAGAAGTGTAACATAATACGGGTCGAGTATATCGGTGAGACGACTACTAATCCAATGACAAAACTTCTTTATTTTTTATTATTTTTTATGGAACTTTCACCAACAAATTCGTGGCATTTTTCTAATGAAAATGATACCAAATAAGATATAATTGCGATGATATTTACTTGTGAAATGGACGATGGAAGTGTCAGACGCAAGAAAGGATAGCGTATTGGAAAGAAAGAGACGTGAAGAGTCGCGGTCGCCGGCGTAGTTCGAAGGCCCACGTATCTTCACAGTGTAATGCCAACAAAAAACTTTTTTATTATTACTTATTTTTTTATGAGACTTTCCCCAATATATTTGTGGCATTTTTCTGATTAAAATAATACCAAACACGATATAATTCGGATCATATTTACAATAATTTTCCGAAACTTTCATCGTCCATTACTCAAGTAAATACCATCGGAATTATAATTTATTTGCTATCATTTTCATTAGAAAAATGCCGCGAATATGCTGATGAAAGTTCCATTAAAAAATAATAAAAAATGAAGAAGTTTTGTCGCTGAGTTAATTGTTGTTTTCACACCGACATACTCGACCCCTATTATGTAACACTTGGCCTCTCGATCTTCGCTGTCCTTTTCTACGTTCGGCACAAGTCAAAGAATGGTATCATCTGAATATTAAACGTCGCCGGCCGGACCCGTGATGGCGACGATTATCGATGAAATACTGTAGAATGTTTTGTAAAAACTTCGTAAAAAAACTGTCATGTAATTCGAAATCGATAGAATAAATGGTCCAAATCGTAAGCTGTACATAAACGATGTAAATAGCATTATCAAGTAGTATAAGCTCATATGGAATACGTTAGCGGTACAAAAAAAAACGATATATCACGCGGCACGGATTCAAATAATGAATGTCCAACAGAATGTCGAGTAATCTGGGAACTGCGATAAAATTAGTTCAGATGATTGGAGTTCGGATAAATGGAGTTTCCCTGTATTATGGTAATGCGTTTTCTCTACCGTTCTCGTGTTCCATCCAACATATGAGTGAAGTTTTTTCCTTGTTTATGTTATTCGTGTTCCTATGGGTTGTTCGTTATTTAGTATTCGCGAAAACATGATTTGCTGACTGCAGTAGTTTGGCGTGGGTTTAGTTCTGCGGATAGAGGAGATCTCTCCATAGAATATATAATATACGGTGAATATGGTACTTGGATCTCTGGACACAGACTGTTCAGCCATAAATAATGTTCCGCATGCAGGAATCGATGGCACGTGATGTAGAGGATTCCTAGTTTATGGTGGTTTACGGGGCATTTCGGAGGATCTTAGATTCAATAGCCAATGTGACGCTCGATTTTCTACCTGTGATGCAATAGTGTCGATTTCTATACAATTCTAAAGAAAAATATAGAAGGTGTTCGATTATGTGACTCAGATATTTTTAAAGACAATTTTACAAGACAACCTGATATAAGACTAAAATCAAGAATAACGATTTTTCTGTAAATGTTTTGTCTTCAAATGATTATCAATTAACGTCAAACTTGTCTTCACTGATAAATGGACAAGTTCCAGATTTTTTGTTTCGCAATTATTGAAATTATAAAGAGACTTTTGTAAAACAGGACTGACTAAACTTCTTCCTACAGCCACATATTTTAACAAAATTCCGGCAAAGTCTAAATGAATTCAATCTTGTAACTTTTATAAGGCAAAACATATTAATCAATAGCTTGCGGAACTTTATGCAAAATATAAATTCTCCACTTCTAGAGATGGAGCTTCTAGTTACGCAGAAATTTATTTCTATTGTCAATAGTTTTTATATATTGGATGTAATGTAACAGTATGTTTACAATCGTCTCATGCATTTATCATTTTGTATTTCACGTACTCACTTCGGCATAGGTGCATAAAATTCGCCGATCATGTGTAATGCCCCGTAAGTTAAGTGTTAAATAATCATAATGTAAGCATCAAAGTAAATGTAGATGTAGAATAAATTTAAAGTTTCCTTTTCTTTTAAGAAATGATTAAATACAGAAGCATTTGAATTACTGTAACCGTGAAGAAAATTGCACAGTAAGGGGTTAAAGTCAACCAATGAGCTAACCTTCTGTCTCTAACTTGATTTACGCGCGGCGTTATTGGTAGTTCAGAGAGATTTTTAATTGCCAATAACTTGAGTATAAAGCCATCACAGCAGAACTATAATTCTTGATTTTCGCATCAGATAATCTTGTAGAATCACCACTTAAAATATTTGATATATGGAGTCAAACATCCTATATATAGTCAATGGAATAAAATACAGTCAATTCTTTTATCAAATGATATTCTCATATAGCACGGTTTCCAAATAAAACAATCTATTAGTCTTCGATTTCCCTCATATAACACGATTGTTTCGTTGACATAAATAGAGTATACACCTTATATACATAATAATACAGATTTCGTACGTCGTTGTTGTTACTAAAAATGTTCAAAATGAAAGGTTAAATGATGTCCAAATGGGAATAGATGTGCTAAAAATAATGTTTAAAGTAGAATTGCAAAGCTGTTTAGCTCCTTACCAAGTGATTTTAACAGAATTATAAAGTAGGAACGCATATACATAATGAGCAAGTGATGAGGATTTTCAAGCCAAGGAGGGAAGTTAGATGAATAGTAATTTCAGAAAACAGTGAAGTTGAAATGAAGAATTTAATCCTTAACGAATTCTTTTTACTTTTTGGTGCAATTTGTATTTTTTTGCATTATAAATGTGTTGAATTTCCGCCGTTTTTTTTTTAGTTTATATGATGTCTAAGTCTTACGCAACACACGATTTTGATATAGCAAGGCATTTTGAGAACACGGTTTCGATATAACAGGAAGCGCATTTCCGTTATTGTTAGTCATACTTTTAGATTTCGATTAACACGGTTTTAATACAACACGATACTTCAAAAACACGGTTTCAATATAACACGGAATATATTCCAATAATTTACATTATTTCTACGTTTCGTTTACGATGGTTTCGATATATGTACATGTAACCAGAGACAAAAAGATAGGACACTCTACGTGTCCTTGTGTGTTTCCATATCATATCGCAAGAAAATGCACATTTTAGAAAGTCAGTTATATTGTTCACATAGCTGTAAATATCTGTACGGAAGATTATGCGTAGTGTCCGTTTCCAAGAAATGTGAAGAGTAACGTAAACATTGCAGTCGTCGAGTGGGGTAAAATTATAGGACATATACTATTTTCCCTTCTCAGTTGTAATTCCGCGAAGGAAGCGTTAATATCGTATGTCGTGAGAAGTCTCCAGTACATACAATTTAATATAAATACTTCAGTTTGTTCATTGCAAACAATAGGTTGTGGCAAACAATTAGGTGCGTCTGAAATGGAAACCACTCTAGAACTGTTTCAAGAAAAGTTTTCTATTGCCCAAATTACTAAAAATCTTAAGTAGAAACTCCAGATAATTAAAAAAAAGTAAAAATCCAGATAATTACGGCATAAACAAGAGTTCTAGTTGTCCTCCTGCATTGAATTCGAAAATGCCGCTAAACAAGATTGTTAAAGTTGCTAGTGTTAAGACACATGTAAAAAATGTGTGACGAGATTTATGAAAGTATAACTAGTTAAAACGACCAAATTGCAGAGGATATCCATATTAACGGACTGGCACAGAAGTGTTCGATCGTATTTGCAGAGAAACGTATTGAACTTAAGAAAGAGTAGCGAAAAAAGTATTTACTGATGAAAAAAAGTGTAACCCTTTGTACTCGAAACTATTTCAGAATCAAAACCAAACATTTCTTTCGACCTACAATAATTCAATTCTATCTGAGTAATTTCTATTTATGCATATGAAACTGACGCAATTTACTCGTACAATATTTGAATATTTAATAATTTATTAAATATAAAGAAATTTAACAATATGAAAAATATTTTGGATACTGTATAGTAATTTTGGCTGAACTGTATTTTAGAGGACCAAAAAGACGTGTTGTTTTAGACGTGTAAGTTTTAGTACACGAAATTCAAGTTTTGGTTACCGAAGTTCCCTGGTTGAAAAGTTATGCACGTGTAAACATGAGCAATTTAAGCATTTTTAACAGGTTAGAGCGCCCGCATATTGGATATTCGTTGAGTGGTACAGGTAGGACTGTTGAGCGCATGCGCTGGATAGATTGTGGGTCTTCAGCGTATCGGCTAAGTAGTACTAGCGCATGCGCTAGATGGCAATTCACTGGTTTCAAAGTTATACGGAGGTAAAATAGTCCAAGTTGGTTTGGAGTTAGGTCGTCGTAGAAAAACGGAGAGGCCACGCTAACAATGTTCCGCATTTTGATTTCGTACATGTGTTACTATTTCGTACGTGCTTGGGCTGCCATCTGACAGATCTGCTCGGTACTACTTAGCCGATCTTACGTGTACCACCTATTAAATATACCAATATGACGGCGCTTTAACCTGTCAAAAGGCTTAAGAGTACTCAACTTTACACGCGTATAACTTCTGAACCAGTGAACTCCTGGCAATAAGACTTTCATTTTCAGTGTTTTCTCGTCGAAATCTATAGGACTGCATAACAAAAAGTTAAAAAAAGTTGGTCCCCCGAAGTACAGTTTACCCGTAATTTTTAATGGTGACTCAGAGTCACCACTCGAGTGCAAAAGGATAATATGTGGTTGCGGAATTATGATTTTGGGGCAGTATAAGCTACCATGGAAAGACGGATATTACGTTTATTGTTGGCAAAGTAAATAGTCAGAAATATGTAGACATTATTAAGGAGCAAATGAATAAACCTGCCACAAGAATTTCAGACAGCTAAAATAGTTAAATAGGTTTTCAGCAACTGCAAAAATTAAAATTTTGGATTCGCCATCAAGATCTCCGGATTCTAATATTAATAAAAAAAAACTGGGGAACCCTTGTGAAAGTGGTGTATGCCAAGAGCCAATAATTTATAACTCTTGACGAATTAAAACAATACATTGAACATGAATGACATCAATTAAGGCAAAAAACAATTAAGAAATTATACGAGTCTCTGTCCGAACGAATAATTTCATAATGAATGATCAAAATAGTGATTATTAAACAAAACTGGGAAATTCTTTTTCTACATTCCATTTTTTAAGCACATGTCCTATCATTTTGTCGCGTTAATTTATCTTGAAAATTTAAAGTTTTCTGAATAAATTCATGCGAAGCAACAACATTGCAGTTTTACCAAGTGAACCAAACAAGCAGAAACAGTGTAAAGCTGCTGAATAAAAATTAATAGGCTCTCTTATCTTTTTGTACCTGACTGAAACACAGAACAAGTTAACCGGATTACAGGAGGGTTAACTGTATAACTATCCTTGTAAAAATAACGGAAACACTTGCGAATATTGGAGGTTCAAAATTCGAGAACGGTTCAGATTTGCTCCTTTCGAGGTGCTAGGCTTCAGGTGAGCTTGTAAGAGGTAAATGAGCGGCGAGAGTAGAAATTTGAATCGAGATACGGGTGGCAAAGGTTGTCGGCCTGCTACCTTCGGCCTCGCAAGCAACGAACCGCTTTTCCACGGTGAAAAGCAATTTCGGTCGTTTTTATCTGTAAAAAGCATCGCTTGCAGTGCCCCTTGCAAGAGACCGAAGGGAATCACTAACATTAGCAGTAGAATCGCGTACATAATTTGTACATAATGTAATACAAAGACTTCTGTACTCTCCTATCACTATTAATTCTGCAATTCGTCTCAATTATCTTATAAAGGCTTAAGGTAACCTAATATACAAAACTATAAAGTTTGGAGAATTTAGAACGAGAATGTAGAGGTTTATAGCGAATAACATTATTTATTATAAATAGAAACAGTGGATTTTATTTTTTAAATACGACATAGCCAACCATAATTAAAATTCCATTTGTTCTATGCACTTTAATAAAAATTTAAAACACTGAAATCTGAGAGCAAAAATAAAATATGTCAGCTTGACTCTAATGAAGCCGCGTGACTAAGAACGCTAAAAAATGTGGTTTTTGAGATCTTTTTAAGATACTGTGAGTTGGTTAGTAACTTTGAAATTTTTAGGATGATTTATGTGAAATTTAAAGAATGCGAACTACTTTTTCTGTTGAAAATATATCGTAGAGATGCATACAAATAGATATGTATGGAGGACTCTATCATTTTAGAAACTATTGATTTGAATTCTTAATTATTGCAAAGAAGACCAATACTGCTAATTTATGTACAGGGTGTATCACAAAATAAGTGTAAAACCGGTCGTGGCGTGATTCAACCCCTCTGGATCGATGGAGATTTGTAAAAGAAGTCCGTACAAAAATGTCATCGACCTTGATTTTCAAGGTCAAAAGTTGTTTTCATTACATCGTATAGTACTCACGACGAGGAACAAAAGTCTCAAAGGAACCATAGAATGCAAATGAACCGTCCTCTTGAAAAACGACTCTCAGGTTTCGTGAACTATTTTATTCCATATGTCTACAGGGTGTCCCAAGATGGTATAAACGTGGAGGGGATGAGTCTACATAAGAAAAAAAGTCGAAAATATAGAATAAATTTTGTTCATTTGACGCCCCGTTTTCAAGAAAATAGAATTTGAAAGTTCGGCGAACACACGTGATATTGAATAGGAATTGTGTAGCGCGTCTGTTCATGATCTATCAATTCTACTTACAAATGCTAGGTACGCGAATTTTACGGCTTTTCAAAGTCGATTTTCTCGAAAACATAGCCTCAAATGAAATGAATTTATTCGTACGTTAGACTTATTTTCTTATGTGGAATCATTCCATCTAGGGTTGTACCCGATACTGGGACACCCTGTCGACACCTGAAATGAAATTGTTTAGTAAACGTTTAAATCGTTTTTCTATGAAACGGTTCATTTGTGATCTATAGTTTCTTTCAGACTTTTGTACCTCGTGACGAAAATTATACGACGCAATAAAAATAATGTTCACCTTGACAATTAAGATCAAGGACTTCTTTTTACAAATCTTCACCGATCCAAAGGTGTAGAATCGACCTGCTTTACACTTATTCTTTGCACACCCTGTACATATTTTAGAGGATACTGTTAAGGAAAAAATATGCACACAATGTATATGCAAGATATAAAAGAATGTTTTATCACGGATTTGTAGCTTTCCTTAACCGGAGCATGTTCTGCCTATAAAGCTACCTAAAACTCTCGAGAAGCCTTAAGTCACGGAGAATCTGCTTTCTCGAAAATTGATGTGCTAGTTTTATCGACAGTCATATTGATTTTGTTCATAACACCATATTTTAAATTTAAATGTTGCGGACCGAATATAAATTAGAACTCCTGCATCAAATATAAGATCACGATCGTGGCTTACATGATTCATAGTGATAAGATGTAATCAGATATATAACCGAATCTACAGGGTGGCCAATATCGTCCTCGTCAAGAAATTTACATAAAAAAATAAGAAGTATCGAAAGATGACTAACTCAAATTTTATTCAAGGATTGAGTTTTCGATCGATAAACACATTTAATTTATTCAAGGATATTGACAAAATTGAAAGAGTTGTTTAACTAATAAGTAGACAGCGGATCTTTATGCAATTTCTCACTTAGTTAATTTTTCGAAAATTTTGTTGAAGACAATCTCTCGCTTATTAGAAGATTCATTGCAAGAAAATTATACTAAAAATATTATGAATATAGAAATGTAGAAAGTATACTAGAAATATTATCATCTACTAATTTAAATATTTTTCCTCTATTTCATTTTGCACATACTGTCTAGTTATAACACTCTATTAAATGCAACGTATCCTTTTATAATATACGAAAACAATATTATCTGAGAAAAGTCGGACGTTTCCCAAGTATTATGCCACTGTAGGCTTAAATATCAATATGCATAATATTAAGTTGCTTTTCTTTGTACAAAATTCACAATTATGGTCGTGACACGTACATATGTATATGTCGTTGGTAATGATTAAACTGCAGATCTTTAAGCAAAATAGAAATGTTCTATATCGATTGTGGGAAAGGGGTTCAATAAAAATTGATATCATCCCGTAATAATTTTGATATATTGAAAACAACCTGACAACATTCTCAGATTTTTTAAATCTTTTACCATTTTACATTTTATCTAGCCAATTTTTTCATAAATGCATACAAACCCACAGTCTAGTAAGGATCGTGTTAAAATGATGTACTGAGCTATGAGTATTAATGGAAATAACAAAGTATCAGCATTAAACATAGGTTTATATAAGTTTATTGTTTTACAGTTTATAATAACAACTAAATAATGAAGATAAGAATACAATAATAGTTTTCTTCAGAAACTGTTCCTACTGTCTTGAAATATTATATATAAATCAGAAGGGCAGCTCGAACAAGCTATGAACAAGTTACATTGCAGAAATAATTTCAGCCAGCTAGCTCGGCCAAATATCCCACGGTGCGTCGTATGAATTGCAATTGAGGACGAAGTGGTTGGAACAATTTCCAGATATGGATCGTTGACAATTGCCAACTGTACCGTAAGTGTGAAGAGAAGGCTAATCGTAAAATTTATGGCTTGGTCCACGATATCGTAGCATTTCCACCACATCATTGAACTAACCACGGCGCGGCGAGTTTTCTGGAGCTCTCTCCAATCAATTTAAAAGGAATTAGCACTTTTAAAATTTAAAAATTCATGTCACAAACGTTTTACCTGTTTTACACGAATTTTTTTGATACAAAATATTCGATATTTGTTGGATTAGGGCAATACATATACAGTGTGTTTGAATTAAGTGTGTATAGTTCATTAATTTGAAAATTATCAAAGATGCAAAAAGGTTTTTTCTAGAAATTAAGTAGCAGTAGGTGTTACTTGTTAGCGGTATTTGTTAGTGGAAGTGAATTCTTTTTATACTCTTCATCGTGCTTTGCTATTGCTGGTACAATAGGGCATCAGAAAAAAAATTTAACAACCTATAAAATATATACTTTATATGAACTATAAAAGTACTCTTTTGTACCTTTTACTGATAATTTCTCAGATGATCAGTTGTATTTATTTATGCCAGGCATTCTGTATTCACAGTTTCAAAATTGAAGAATTCAATAATCTGAAGCAGGGAGTTCGAACGTATTCCCTTCCGAGAACTACAAGGTCCCCACCATCGAACCTCTTCCTACTACTACGTACAGCCGTAGAATTAGTGAGTGCTACGCGCGCCGCAAACGATGAAGTCTAAGAGTATGGGAAAAACATAAGCGGAAAGGTGCCTCAAATAGCTCCGGAGCTACTGGTTGGATCTGCCTGATCTAAAGTATAAAAATATTATTATAATATATCCGGATTTAAAATTAATTATATAGTAATAATCTAAAAATGTTATATAAACAAATACATCATATAACAGATAAAATTCACGTTATTTGTTAAAATTATTTAATTCTACAATGGTTTTATTAACTAACTGTAAGAACTTGTTTTTAAATTTTCAAGTCCAATTTTAAATGCTATGAAATTTGAATTTAAAATGACCATATCTGCAAAATGAATAGGTGTTGAAATCAAAATCTGCAAACATAAATGACTTTCACAAAATTTACGCAAATTCGAATTATAATCACCACCGTCACTCTGTGAGGATTAAGTTTCAATAGAAGCACAATTTTAGTAATACAATTCAAATTCATAGTTAAGTATCAACTGGCGAATTCAATCGGGGAATCTTAAACCAATCGATAGAAAGCACAGTCAATGACAGAAGTTAGAAGATCGAATAATTTGATGTCGTTACACAGCAACAGAGCTTCTCGTAACGTGAACTTTGTGGTGCAGATCATTTTTCGTAGAATGATTTCAACGTTAAGTTTCTTATCTCGGTGCGAGGCTTTCGGAGCGTCATAAATGCTCGTTTTCTTTGAGATTTTGGTAGCCGTGAGGCAGTCGACAAAGAGCAGACAAAAAAGGTGCCAAGAGAAATAAAGTGGCGCCGCTTAAAGCCGCAGCCGCAGTCGTACCGTGTAAAATCCTATCTTTCTTTCTTCCTATCGCCATTATACTCGTATATCTCCTCTCCCTTTTCAACAGAACCGAAAATAAACGTCAGTGTTGGTTTTACGTCTTCGTTCAATTCTAACCGGTGCAAGTATTTTATGCAATGCATTTTCGGTTCTGTTTTTACAGCATTACCATAGATTACTTGGATACTCGCATAGCAATAGTCATGTATGATTAAATCGAATTTTCCATTGAAGGCTTCATAGAACATCTTCGGTGATGACAGCAAAAGCACGTTAATAATAAAGCACGTTAAGCTCTGCAAAAATCTACAGTGTCATTGATGGCATATTTGAGTGAGGAGGATAAGGGTGTTTTACATGTAAAAGCAAGTCGGAGGTGTTCCGACAGAGGATACGATTCAAGAGTTTCTCTTACTCGTAGTTAAACAAATAACAGTATATTTAATATAATACAGGGTGTTTCGTCTAAAGCAGGACACCTAAATATCTCCTCTACCTCTGAAAATATAATACAAAAAATTGTTTCCAACGTAATCTAAATGGTTTCAAAAGACGAATCAGATGGAAGAATCGTTTTTTATAAATTGTAATTTTTTAATCGTTTTTTCAAGATCACTCGTGTTTTTTTTACATATATACACACATTTTTTGTTGTTGTATATTATAGCAAACATTATTGTGCATTCATCCATATTTAATAGCACGACCTTGAAATGACCGTGAACTCTAAAATTTGCTAATTAATGCAGAACTTACTTTCAGCGACATTTCAGATTTCAACGGTAACAGAAATTCGACCATGAACTTGAACTTGTAAATAATCACATTTATTACTGCAATAAATGTTCGAAACGATGTCCTTCCGTTGTGATACATTTCATGAGGCGAAAAACGACAGATTGTACAGCTCTTTTGATGATATCAGGTTTCATATCAGCACATGCAGCAATTATTCATTCCTTCACATTTTCTGGCGTCGTGGGCTGCTCTTGATAAACATTACCCTTTAATATCCCCCATAAGAAAAAATCAAGTGGGATGAGATCGGGTGAACGAGCGGGTCATGATACAGGTTCATTGTGTCCAATCCAACGATTTGGAAATTTTTCGTTGAGGACACGTGTTACAATATGGAAAAAGTGTGCTGGACACTCGTCGTGTTTATACCATAATACTAGACGGTCCCTAAATGGTACATCTTCTAATAAACCTGGTAGAATATGTTCGAAAAATTCAGCATACTTCTGCCCAGTTTGCGTACCGTTGATAAAATACGGCCCAATTATCCTATTATTTAGAATACCACACCAGACATTTATGGTCCATGGTCTCTGCTTATCGAATTGTCTACACCATCGTGGATTTTCAACCGACCAATAATGCAAGTTCTTTTGGTTCACCTGCCATGATTTGTAAAGGATGCTTCATCCGTAAACAATACTGTTTTAAAAAACATTTCATCACTTTCATATTTCCGTATACCTCATTGAGAAAAGTGTACGCGGTTTTCAAAGTCTCTTCCATGGAGCTCTTCGTGAAGAGGTAAATGAAATTTTTGTGAATGAAGAATCCGGAATATGCTTGTCACACTAATACCAGTTTCACGTCCAAGTTGCCTTATACTAACATGCGAGTTTTGATTAACTTTAGCGATGATATTGTTCACATTTTCTTCGTGAGTAACAGTCTTACGTCTCACACGAATGTTTCTGTTGACACTACCAGTCTCACAAAATGTTTTAACAATCCTTGAGTATGCAGAACGTGATGGACAAGAACGTTCTGGAAATCTGTCTTTGTAAATTCGTATTGCTTCTCTTAGACACTCTCGAGCTTCACCGTAAATTAGAACCATTTGAATTTTCTCCTGTTCTGAATAACGCATTATGGATCGCTTGTCTATACACTGAGAAATCTAGCAGTGAGCAAACTCTCAAATACAGATCTCTCTCACTCTTTAGGTACACAGATGAATGATACAATGTGTTTATTTACAAGTTCAAATTCATGGTCGAATTTCTGTTATCGTTGAAATCTGAAATGTCGCTGAAAGTAAGTTCTGCATTAATTATCAAATTTTAGAGTTCACGGTCATTTCAAGGTCGTGCTATTAAACATGGATGAATGCACAATAATGTTTGCTATAATATACAACAACAAAAAATGTGTGTATATATGTAAACAAACACGAGTGACCTTGAAAAAACGGTTAAAAAATTACAATTTATAAAAAACGATTCTTCCATCTGATTCGTCTTTTGAAACTATTTAGATTACGTTAGAAACATTTTTTGTATTTTCAGAGGTAGAGGAGATATTTAGGTGTCCTCTTTTAGACGAAACACCCTGTATAATACACAAATCGTATACTCGTATATCACGCAATCAATCACTATCAACCATATTTAAGTCAGTGCTTCTTCATGCATATTGATTTTTCTATTTTTACGTAACTAAGTTCAATTCATACATTTTGTTTTTCTCTTTCTCATTCTCACCACACATATCCACACAGGAAATGCATAAAACTATTTTTTCTTACAGAGCATCGTTTTTAATTTTATTTAAAAAATTGTCTAACACCAAGGTGTTTTGATACCTAACTGATCATTTAGTGTGACTTGTGCTAACTATTTTTATTTCGAATGAATATTACATCATATTCGACCGTACTAAATTATTGTCAATAACATATAGCCCTATACAATGGTCATTTAAGAGGAATTTCTCACCAAATAATTTAAAATGAAGATGATATTTAGGACTTCTTTATTTTAAAATTTAAAAAATTTTATGAAAAAAACTTTTGTCCACAGTTTGTACACTGTTTTGGTATAGGAAAAAAAATTTTCTTCTTGTTGTGGTGTCATTTATCGATGACGGTCACTGCACTGCTTACAAAATATGAGGTGAATACGGTGGCCACGTTCACAAAAAAAGTTGTGAACTGATTCGAAAAATTCTTGCGGAATTATTTTCTTTATTGTATTGGCTATCGCATGAATCAAAACGCCTTTATACGTTTTTCTTAGACTCACATTAAACATCGCCATTTTAATTTTCATGTCTTTTTTGTGTTCTTTTCATGTCATTGATATCAAGTTTTAGAATTTCTATCGTTTCTTAATTTCATAAGACCTTACAATGCGTTATGATGGCCAGCGTTTTCACTTCATATGTTGTAAGCAGTGTAGTGTCAGCCATCTACAAATGACGCCATAAGAAACGCAAGAAAATTGTCTTTCTGTATACTAAAAGAGTGTACAAACTAAGGACAAAAGTTTTTTTATAAAATGTTGTATATTTTAAGAGAAAAAACTCCAAAATATCATTTTTATTTTAAAAGATTTTATGAGATAGTCCCCTTAAATTAATGTGGAACAATACTTTATATTATTATTTATATTTATATTACTTGCATAGTTTCAATAATTGTTATTTTATTCTTATTGCAAATGAGAGAACAACATGATATTTAATACTATTCTATATATTTTTCTGTAACAGTTCAGCTTTGATGAAATTTTCTTATGTTGACTTATTTAATACTATTCTATATATTCTTCTTGTAACAGTTCAGCTTTGATGAAATTTTCTTATATTGACTTATTTAATACTATTCTATATATTCTTCTTGTAACAGTTCAGCTATGATTAAATTTTCTCATCTTGACTTATTTAATACTATTCTATATATTCTTCCGTAATAGTTCAGCTTTGATTAATTTTTCTTATGTTGGCTTATTTTTAATGCCAACACATATTATCACATGTACCTTTTTCACTTAGATTTTCAAATATGATTTCAATAATTTCTATTTTTGTAATATTTGCTTGTCACATTTTCATCTCGCCGAGGGGATACTACTTCATATCGCCTGTGTTATGGATGTTTCTTCTCGTCAAATATTACGATTACTACAGAGCAACGTGCTGTGTAATGTCATTTATGCAAATGAAATTAATGACAATGAAAACATCGTACACCCGAGAGAATGGAAGTCGTGAATATGAGCTGCTACATTGGTCATCTGACTTTTAATGATCTCGGTACTTCACATTTGTAGTATTTCATAAAATATATACACAATTTAATTTTTGGAAGTAATTCAGTAACTGCACTGAATATTTTGTAAATGGTAACACCGAATTCTATATTACTGCAAAAACTGTATTAGAAATGAACGAGGACAATGGCGAATATTTTGCTTACAAGTGGTTAACGTCAATAAATACTCCTGGAAATTGAATCAATTTATTATGAATGATTGAAAACAAACTGAAAAGTTAATCCATCATGCAGTCGTTGTTAGATTACTTTTCCTGTCTTTCACAGGTTTCAACAGAATTTGACTTATTCGGCTTGTTTTTGACATCTCAATTATATGTCGTCTATAAACATTCAAGCTAGATTTTTATTTGTACAAACATAGTACATAATTTTCAGATATCGAAATCTTTTACAATAATGTTAATCAGCAATTTATGTTTCAGAAAATAAGGCCTTAAACGAACAAATAAATCTTCTCTTTCGTAACAGTTTAACTGAAAAAGAGCTGAAATCTAAAACTGCAAGTTATATTTTTATACCTCTATATGGTTAATACTTCTATAATATTGTTACGCGAGCGACCGCGTAATTTAGGCATACTTAATAAAAGACCGTTATAAAAAGGTAATTAATCTCTTTATTAAAAGAGGAAGGGAATTGCACGTCCGACCGGTACGACGTTCGTGAAGCGACTCTGTCCTTTGTCCTTGTTATATCGTCGTTTAGGCAACGACGATATAACGGGAGTACCTATTTTGCCACATTCGTAACAATATATAATTTTTCATTTCACTGTATAAATAATCATAGTGAAATTAATCGATGTATTATATATTAAACAAAGAGATCAATTTGTTTAGAACTTGAATTTGGATCAGTTTCATACTTACGGGCGCAATTGTTTTTGAAGAATTCGGGACTCTACTTATTTTTGTAGGTCTTAGGCTGATGTTCCCCCTCAAGTCTGAACAAAGAATTTCGTTACCTAGATACGACTGACGGGACGCGGAGATCAAAGTGTTTAAAGGGCCGATGGGTTGATTATCAAGTCAATGACTTGGATGTTCTCGATTGGACGAGTTCTGATACAGAATTTTCTCTTTTCGTACCAAGGGTAAATTTGTCTTTAGGCGAGTGGCGGTGTTTAGAACTAATAGCCGCAAATATGGTTAGGCGACTGACTGGATTTGCTTCGGAGTGGGTTCATGCTACGTCAGTCATGATGGATACCTAGATGGGCAATAATTAGAGGACGCACCTGAACAGCAAACTTCAGCAATCTGCCTGAAACTGCATTCATAAAGAAATTCCAATAAATTCGTTCCTGTGTAGTGTCTTTAGTTTTCCATGGAGAAATGCGACTCTAGATATTCAAATTATAACTCAGGTACGTATACGTGTTGCATATGTTTGTTTTGGTCCGAATGTTTAAAAAATTTTAGTTCTTGCATTTAACGGATTACATGTATCCTGTAAAACCAAATCACAAATCGTATCAACACTACACCTTAGTTTCTATCGACTTTTGCTATTGTAGTATAATTTTTTTAAGTAATCAGTTCAACCCAAGGAAAATATTCTTTTTAATTTATTTTTAATCTTTATTAGATGTCTTTTAAATTATTTTATATAAAATATAATTATGCCGTTTCAAGCGATATAAAATTGAAATTGTAATCAGTATAAGCTTATGATGATTAAGTAGCAAATTAATGAACCAGATTATTTTTAATGTAATTATATTGTTTTGTACACTATATTATTATTATTATTATTATATTGCTATTATGATATATCATTATATAATATTATATATTATATACTTTATACTATCATGTTAAAAAGTTATTGAAAGTTGTTCTTACAAAAAGTTCAAACATTAACCATTTGTGGTAAATGTCATAGAATATTTCGTTAGACTTATCATTAGACTACGGATTTGATACAAATTAATCTTTTTCTAAGTCAGTTATCAGAAATAGCAATTGAGTAAGAATTAACTTTTTCTTTTAATAATTCTAATGAATCGAAAATAGTATAACAATATTCTGGATTTCTTCTAATGTCTTCAGAGTTTTTAATTCAACCTCCTCATTCTTGTCGTAAGTGCATAAACGCAGTCTGCTTGTTATTCAACGATAGATTTAATAATGTTCATATTTATATTATCATTCATTATTATTGTTACTAAAAATATTTATTATAATATTCAATAAGTAAATATAATAGTATATGATCCTAAATAAAATTCTGTATAGTTTTATTTTATTGTATTAATAACACTGTCCAACTAATTTCAACTTTTTTTGTGTTTCTCAATTACTGTTGAGTGGTTCTTATACAGTTTCCGACTATCCCGCCGTATCTCAACGAACGATCGCGCTAGTAGAAGAGCACCACTGCCGGCAACCCATGTCGGGCGTAGATATTTTGCTTTCTGGTTCGGTAAAAACGTCCATGTTGCAAACTTCAAAGGGGGGTTTCTCAAGATAAAAGTCTGCTCTATAGCGTGATATAGTTCGGTTTTACGCTGGACCCTTATTTTTTGAGATAAATTCAAAAATATCCTTAAAAATTGGTGTAAAAGTGGTGTCTCTCCGTCTTTAATAATGGTTTAAACATGTTTAAACATTGATAATGTATTAATGTTGGACATCACTGTATTCGGGAAAGTCTACAGAATTTTTTGCTGCAAAGAACAATTCAATAACTTTTATAATAACATTGCAATATTTGTTTAAAGTTGAGAAATAATTTTTTTTTTAAAATCATGTTTCTCAAAAACTGTGCGTGTAGGAGAAAAAGCAAGGACAGATTCGGAATCAGCGCGAAAAACTCTATAAGAACCGCCCAACAGTAATAGAGAAACAAATTTGGTGTTGAACAGTGTAACCATATACACAACAATGACGAATTATTGTTATAGGTATATGTGATTGTAATTATGTATTGTATGGCAGACGTAATAGCATCAACAAAATTACATTATATATGGTTCTTCGTTAGTATTTAAATACAACGTCACCCTTAAAATCTTGAGAATATTTTTGTCAAGTTTACCGAGTATTCCAATGGCTGGGGCAGTTTCTAATCAGATAGCAACTCTTTTTTATTGCAAATCCAGGTCTCGGCACATGTCTACTATCCAACAAGAACAGAAAATGTGATACAACGAGTGACATATCGGACATCTCTCGAGACTCCAAAGCTGTTCCATACAATGTATTCATGCAAGAACTAGTACAGTTTGAAAATTTCTTCATTTTCATTATATTATCATGAAACTCGCATCAAAAAATCAGTATGCATTTTTTTATAAGCACAGAATGAAATATAATCATCTATAGACAACTTTCAATCATATGTAAATAGAAATTTATTTGTTTTACTACGTCAATATCATGACGTAACTTACTTAATGCTTTACTATTGTTATACATAGACATCTCTCTATGAGAAATGCGAAAAGAACAATTCAGCTACATTGTAATTTCATATTTCTACTGTATGTTATATAGTTACATTAAAATGAAGAAGCTGAAAGTACTAGAATAATGTAATAAAGTAATGTAGTAGGTATAGTGTAAAAATAGTAAAAGTTTTGTGAGGTGAGAGTGATATGGAATTTTATGCATGTTTGTATTTTGCTGGTTCAGTGTCTTCACACTATTACAACATTTTGTTCATGAATTGGGGATTACATTCAATCACAAATATAATATTTTTATTAGCAACATGTGATTGATAGTTACGAATTAGAGTTGTACATATATGGCTAGGTAGGCTGCTGTACTCGGCAAAAAGTATTCGATCAAAACCAAATGTCTATTGTAATATCTATTTGTATAACTATTTGATGTAAAACATATCTCCATTAACGATAATGACAAATGTAATGTAATCTCTTCATGTACGAAGAAAATGTTAACATAAAAATGAAAATATTTGTTTTCTTCTACTGTACCTCGCTGTTCAAACTATTAAAAGTTGTTTTGCTGTTTTGTCATACAACTTAAGGTGTTTTACTTCCTCATAGCACTCCACAATGTATTATTTTCTATTTGATCAGTGGGCAATACTATTTATTGTATCATTAATATTTTAATTTATGTACAATGCTATACTAATTTATCGTATATGCACATCCAAACAGTTCTTCAACAACCTCATTGAGGACTTTTATCCGACAGAGATGTATCATAGAGTATAATTTTCCATTCTCTTATTGGGGATCTTTGCTCGTACCCAATAAGCTTTGCCGTGACACGCTTGATAGTGTAATCTTGTAGCGATGAAAGCTGCAAAGCTGTATACGATAAGTGTAAAATATTATCCCCACTACTGCGGGATATACCCCTCGAGTGGTCATGTGGCTCGACCACTCGACTCAGCCAAGACATGTAACATGATACCGGTTCAAAGTATATCGACCAGCCAATAATGCAATCACGAAACTCTTTTGTTTGTAATTATTTTTTCATAAAACTTTTACCAACACATTCGTTTCCCTTTTTTGTCTTATTAAAATGATATCAAATACGACATAATTTGGATCATATTTACATGTTCAATTGACGATAATAAGTTTGGGGTGCAACGAAGACACCCAATAACCAATAAAAAAGAAAGAGAGACTAGAAGTCGAATAGTCGGCAAGCATTGATCGCTGAAATAATGAATACAGTTGTAAAACTTTTTTTATTTTTCATTTTTTCCTTTATGAAACATAATTCGGTGTAAACTTGCCTATATATGTGACATGTGTCTGTCTCGATGAATGCAATATTTTGGACCCGAAGTCTCTACTTCATCGAGACAACACCGTATGCGTGACCGCTTTAGCCAATGATTCGGCTAGAACTGAAAATGCGTGTGAAACGAGGCCTGTTCCTTCCACTCTGAACCAATCGGAAGGTTCACTACCGCATTCCTACCGCGTTCCTGCCATGGGATTTCTTGTAAGGCACGGAAAGTGCGCCTACAGTGTACAGAAAATTCGATGTAACGCGAATTTGAATTACCGTGCAACTGCGCTGATAGAAATATAATTAATGAAAAGAAATTTTTTCTGATAAAAATTAGTTTCTTCCGAGTCTAATTCTAAGCCAAAGGACTATTGCCTAATTAAATTCACTAATATCATCGAATAAAGACGAAAGGAAGTAGAAATAGAAACGATGGACACACCATTAAGCTTAATGTATTCAAAGATACGTGTGCTCAAGAAATCTTTATTTTGATTTTAATACAAAACAAAGCCTCATACAAACATTTTGTACTTCTACTTTCATATTCACAATGAATTATTTTGGTTGAAGCAACTATCCCGATACAACGATTTCAGTTTATCATACATGTTCCCTAGTTTACTTCAATCTCTGACTTTAAGCGGCGTTTGTTTGTACCTTCTCGAGAGGTACGCATATCGAAAAGTATTCTGCTAACGGGTTTCTTTTGGAATAACCATTCTGTGGAACGAAAGCATCAAATCGTTCGAGACAAAAGCGCCGCGAGCTTTGAGGGTTGCGCGTGGAGCCCGTTTTCACGTAGATGACAGAATATCATAGGTGTTGATTGCCAGTGACACTTAGAAATGGTTTATGTCAGGAGTGACAAGCATTAGGGACTCGAAGGTTACCGGTTCACTTGCCCGCAATTGAAAACTTCCTCAGGGCCGGTTTTAAAGTGGGTGACTGTGTCGTTCGAGAAAATGAAGCCTGGCAACAAAGCGTTGCTGATTACCGGCGTGGTCGAAAGACAATGCAATGTAATGGGAATGGTCGGAACAATACAAGAAAGGCTGAGCAACTACCACCAGCCGAGTGCCTATCAACGTGTACTTCGATGGAGTGAGTATACTGCCAGGAGAAACGTACGGATTGTAGATACATGCAGGGTCCCTGTGAATAGCTCTCAGGAATGTGCTGATTTTTCTTCCCGATTGGCAGAAATCGGCAGTTTAAACGTATTTCATGGAAACTCCAGCAAGTTTCCGTCCACCATCTTTAGGATTCCTTCGCCGTGCAGTTCGTCAAGAAATATTCACACAGAACATGAATCCATGATTCCTTCAGTATTAGTTCGATTGTTACAACTGAACCTCCGATACGTTAACCATAATTTTAATAATCGAGTCATAAGTTTAAGCGGTTGGAGTTGGTGTTGAATTTGATTTTGAACGACAGAATTCTCTTCGTTCGAGAGTTTCACTATGGGAACTTGTTTCCGAGTTCAATTAAATTATATGCATCATTCCTCAACTTTACATCAATTTATGAACTTAATTTCACTTGATGACCAAGGAAAAAATGTCATCATTCGATCCCTTGTAGTGAAATCTCTTGTGCTTACATAGAACACAAAACATAGTTTCAGATTCAAAATAGTTTGCAAGGTTAAAAATTGTTTTTTATCAATTTTGCGTAATCGTGTTTCATACGGACGTGAGTGTTATGAGGTTATTACTAAACTACAAATCTTTATGCACTACTGGATAATGGAAATTTTTTAAATTCTAAGAAGCAATCAAATTACCAAGAGTATATATGTAACATTTTTCTAATCAGCGAAAGAAATGTTTCTCTCCTCTCGATTTTTATGAAATAATATATGAACATGGGAAATAGTATAAGGACACACAGTCTAGTTATTATAGCAAAATGACTTCCAGTGTGGACGCGCCTGAAGATAGACAAGCGTAAAGTGGGGAGTCTAGAAGACGCGAGCGTATAGAAATGCCCTGTGGCGTGCGTCGTGAACGTGGAGCTATGTATATTCACTTTTATTCATTATATTATAATAAATACGTGTAATCGGTAATGATGCGTTGGTTTAATTATATCTCTACCACGTAGCTTCGTCCACTGTACATCGCGATCTTCCAACAGTTATTACTCATATATTTAAGGGTCAATAACCTTGATGCAGTAAAAGAAACCCTATTAGAGATTCACGAAAGTTTTACTAACAACTTAAACAAGAATTTTATGGTAATTTGGCGATTGAACTTTTAGTCTTTGATTCTTCGATAATTCTTTACCACTCCCATTAGAGGGAGTTCCTCCAGTACCAGGCGGCATTCAATTCCAGGCGGTAGCTATATCCTTAACATTTAAAACTTTAACGAGCTGTTGCATCATGTAAATTGTAGAGGAACAAAAACAAACAATAATCACGTTTTATCCCGTTCCTGTCACGCGTACACAGCTAAGGAGATCAGTTGATTGTTGCAGCTGACAAGAGTTCAGTGCATCATACAAATTGTAAACTATTATATCTACTAATTTTTTAGGTCAGGCGACATGTGAGTTGTGTTATTGTATCTTTTGATAAGCATTTTTTTTAAAAAATTCACCAATGGGTTGATAGTCTTCTAGTACCGGACAGAATAATCGCACCGATTGACGGACAGTTTTAGAGTTTAGAATTATATTATAAGAAAAAAGGTTAAAGGAACTATTTAAAAAGTAAACTTCAGAATGCGAGATCACTAGTACCGAAATAGACAAAGTTAGAGGATAATCTGCGTAGTTTGTTTAGAAAATAGTCAAGTAGATTAGATTCAATGCTCAGGCTCCCTAACAATGATCCCACGAGGCTTGTGACGATATGCTAGCATGTTTTGAAATTATTATAAGTAATTTTTTCCGTGTCCGACATTAGGGGACACTTCTTGTTTTCTTAAAATCATATAACCATACTATAATATAATGTTAATTTAAGTTCTTTATAACGGAAATTTTGAATATTTTTCATTTTATTATGATTTCTAGTATTGTTCATTTATAAATAACACAGGATAAAACAGACAAAGTGTTATACTTTTTTATTTATTTAAGAAAAACTTTAAGTGTCCGGTACTAGGGGAACTCCTCGTACTATTTGCTCATGTATACTCTCTTCAAACTTTCGTTATCACAGGCTACCGTGCCTTTTATTGACTATACTGCTTCTGAGTCCTTGTACCAACAGCCTTAGACTCCTTCGCTGCTCCAGTGAAAACCTTATACAACCTTAACTCGTGGCCATTCAGTGTTAATCACCAATTACTAGTGTGTGTCCTTTTTTTTGGCGGATCAATTAAAAATTAAGTTTAGTACCTCGTTTTTAACTCATCTTTAGCTTCTAATAGAGGTTATCCCAGGATAGAATCACTGATACTATGCTAATAATTATTATGACGTCATAATTGAATAACTTATGACAACAATATGTAGATGAAATGCAAAATGGTAAACACGTTTAAAAAAAACACATTCAACTGGTTAAAGTTATTAAGGAAAGAAATAAATGTCTATGTAGCTCCTGTAGCTGGAAATTAATGCAGATCATTTTTATTTCGTACAAAAATTCGCAATCTTACTAATAACTATAAGTAAAAGACAGAATAGGTTGCGTACATGTGTATAAGTAGAGCAGGTGAGCTTAGGGAATATCTAATGCTCACTTAAAGCGCATCTACTTGTCAAGTGTGAATATAATTCATTGTGAATAAGTTTCTCCGAAGTTACCAAGGCTTTTTTCTCCGTGTATATTGTCGCATAACGGAAAATTTTTGCAAATACAAAACTCTACTAACTAAACGTATTAGAGTCTTGAGAACAATCACTGTAAATTATCTGTTTGTTCCTTTGTGGTTTAAGAAATATTTATACGCAGTATTTAGAACATGATAAAATAAATAAAAATAGAGGAGGTTTCCCTAGTATCGGACACTTACGGCTTTTTTTAGATAAATAAAAAAATATAATACTTTGTCTGTTTTATTCGGTGTTATTTATAAATGAACAATATTAGAAACCAAAATAAATTAACGTCGTACTATGATTATATTATTTGTAGAAATCATGAATTGTCCTCTAGTACTGAACATGGTAAAAATTACTAATAATAATTTGCAACAATCGCAAATGTAACGATCAACACATGCTGGGATATCGTCATAAGCCTTGTGGGCTCATTTTTTGAGACCCTGAACATTGAATCCAATCTACTTCACTATTATCTAAACAAACTACGCAGATTATCCTCTTGCTCGTCTATTTCGGTACTAGTTCTCGCAATCTGAGGTTAATTTTTGAATTCTTTTTCAACCATTTTTTCTTACTATTCTTGTTGCTTGAATATATTTTTTACTGATTTGTACTGTCCGGCAATAGATATACTATTCTGTCCGGTACTAGAGGACAATGAACCCATCAAAGAACAATTTTTATTATTAAAATCAATACACTCTATGCACGGTAAAGAACGATAGTTTAGAAAATGCTTATGAAAAGATACAATAATACAACTAGTACGTCTCCTGACCTAACAAATTAATAGATACAATAGCTTATATCGTGTACGATGCATCGGATTCTTGTCAGCTGCAACAATCAACTGATCTCCTTAGTTTGTTTGATTGTTAGTTTTTGTTCCTCTAAATTTACACGATAAAACAGCTCGGTAAAGTATTAAACGTTAAAGAAATAGCTACTACCCGGAATTGGGTGCCATCCGTGTTGTAATTTACGAGGGAGTAAAAAGAAACTGTTCACACTTTCTATTTAACATTCTATAATGCATATATTCTATGGTAAAAACCATAAACATATAATAGGAACCAAATATGTTAATCTCAATCAGCACATCGCAATACGTTCACAAAACACGCTTCTCCCTCTCTACACTCTTCACATTACCATGCATACTCTATCGATAATACAGGGATCGATTATTCTCTACAACAATCCGGTACTAGGGGAATTACCACTACATCATATTGATCATTAGAAAATGGCCCTTTTTCTCATTGTGAATCTGAATATTTACCTGATAATAAGCCAAATTAATCAGATTCTAATGAAGCTAAACGAAATGTAACCTATGTTATAATTTAATATGTACATTTACTAATGTGTATCTTTAATAGAATTTGAAACCGAAATTTAAATGAAAATACAGAGTAATGAGAGCCAAATCATGCATCAGAATATCTTATTGTTAATTCTTTTTGTTTGGATCGATTTATTTTTATTCTATATATAAATTTATTCGTATGTTAACTCTTAATATGTAAATATATTCTGTTAAATCTATATGTGCACTGGTACCTTTTACAACTAACTTTACTCGGTTTTCATGCTCAGATATTAACTTACTTGGCTTCAGAGTTTTCCAAAATTTTCAAAATCGGAAATCTCAGATTTCAATACATTCATTAAAAAATTAAACATATCTCGCAAAATTTGTTATAACTTTTTATATCAATATTAACACTAGGTTTATGGGACCTGTCGGTAAATGACGGGTGCTAATATTTTTAAGTCACAATTATTGAGACTGTAAAAAGGCAACTATGAGGAATTATTCAACAAATTTATTTATTTCGATATAAACTATTTTAAAACATGGCTAAAAATTTGAAAAGAGATATTCTTGTTATTATTATAACGTAATGTAAAACGATCGCTTTTAGTGCTCCGTACACTTAGTGTTAAACAACGAGTGACCAGAAGAAATGAAAGAACTGAAAAGGTATTGGAAACTGTATATGTAGTTCTTTGATCAGATATGGGTAAAAAAGATATTTCCACATTAGGATAAAAATCATCGAGGAGTTTCATCGGAGCATGCATTTCTATTTGCCTCCTCGTCACCGGTTCCGGTGAAAACTTTCGGCGCAGTCAGATATCGAAAACTAACGACACAGTAAAAGGCGAGCGCTTGAAAAAGATTACGATACTGGGCCGTTTGTTCAGAGAAATGGATATCGTGGGCTGCGAGGCGACGCGACGCGCGCGCTGGAAATTTCTATCGATTCTCAGTTAGGCAGGATTCCCAGCGGCCGCTTCTATCTCGAACCTCGCTGCAACCCCTACCCCTTTCACGCTCCCACTTCTTTTCTCCTTTCGCTCATCGATATCTTCGCGAAAGGAGTACTCGAATAACGACTACCTCTCATCTCTTTTCTATATCTTTTTCTCTATTCTGCTACACAAGCAACCGCTCCCTGTCTTTCGACTTCTGCCAAACATTGCAAACAATACGTTTCTTACAGTGTTGGTCAAAATCAGATACTCTACATATTTATTTATTATTGCTTTTATTACATACATAGCTATTACATTGTTTTTAAATTTTTACGGAACATTGTTTGAGAAAATTATTTAGTATTTTCAGGTCTTCTATATCGCGATTACAAGAGAAAAAACAAATACAAAGAGGCAAGCACTTGTCTTTGAAAAGCTTTGTTTCTAATGTATTACGTTCGTTCTCACTGGCAAGTACTGTTAGCTATGAAATTGACTCTTGCTAATGAAGTATTTAAGTTATTATGATTGGAACGACATGTATTAACAGATACTACAAAATCTCTGGAAAATCCAAGTCCAGTATATCATGGCTTACCTTTTTCCTTGTGAAAATTCTAAAGTAGTTCGTTCCTTTTACTAGACCTTGTGCTTTGATAAGGACGTTAATGGATATTCTTGCTTGAATTTTTAGATCACTGGTTAGGTCAATAAGTGAAGCCTTGATATCTGGCGAAGGACATTCTTTGGTCACTTCTTTTGCACAAGTAGATCTACTTTCTTATTACTCATAATTCTCGCATGAGCTGATATCTAGATAAACTTAATAAAATTTTGGATTTTATTGTTCGTAAATTACAACACGGAACATTTGGTGTTTTTTACTATTCCGTATATTTAAAGGAGCAGTCTCGTATAGACGAGTTAAAAAATCAATTCTTTTATTTTTTTTTTAGGTATAGAACTTTAAAAAGACTTTCCCAAAATTTTATGCTGGATTACATTGAAATGACAAAGTTATGACTAGACTGTGGATTTTTATGCAAATTAAAAGTTTTCTGTATCAATCGCAACATCCAGTAGCCAAATATACAGACCATTCCCTTTTTAATCATTCTAAGTTGAAACTAATATATTGATATTCCAAAATTCTGTTACCCGTTCTTCTGTTTTAAATTGCTTATACTCAATTTTGTCATAAATGCATTAAATCCGCAGTCTGGTTACGACGATTTCAGGATAACTATGCTTCAGGGTAGTGGTGTCAGTACAAAACATTAAACGCGTTTTTCTCGAAACGTACTTTTTTCACCTGACGTAGATAAAATCTTAAAAACTACATGACCGATTGCTCTGAAATTATTACAACCTATTCCACATGCTACTAACTCTCGCTGGTACCAAAATTATATTTTTACAAAAAAAACCGAAAAAGAATGCAATTTAAACATTCCCAATTTTTCTAATATTCAAACTAAATTATTTACTTTAGTAGGGTATGTATAATATAACGATAAATATACTGTTTAAGAATCATCTTGCCTTTGTTTTTTTAGTTCATCCTGAGATTTCTGATCATCTACGCCAGCAAGATACGATTTTTAAACATACAATTATTGTGGACGAGATAGAACCAAGAAACGAATAATTAAAACTATATAAAAACTTGTTCTGTATTATGCAAGAGTAGCTAAATCAATTGCAAAAAATTGTAACGTAAAAGGTAGCGTCACTTTAAAGAAGTTTTTCTCGAAACCAAAGTTGTTGAAACTTTTGCCAGGATATCTCATGTTCTAGTTGACCTATTGACTTGTTTAGTAGTTACACATTTATATATTTTGTGTATTTAAAGATTAATGCTAAGAAATGTACAATTTATGTACCCTGTATTTTGCTAACCGTCTCCAAAGTAAACATATAAAAATTTAAGTTTTCATGATATGTAACAAAACAGTTATAGAGAGAATTGTAAAAAACAATTAACATCATTGGAGAAAAGTATAAAACAGTACTACAAAAATTGTCATTTATTTTATTCGAACGCAATGGAAAGTATTGTATCAATATTTTATTATACCTCCCTTTAATTCTATTAGATTGTAACCTAAATTCGTTCAGTTGCAAATAAGTTCGAATTTTAACGATTTAGTCACGAGTCATTGTAAATGTACATAACTGCTTGTAAAGAAATCACTTGCAATCAGGAATTATAGAAATGATTGAATATAGTACTGTACGTACTTCATTCATAAATAGAAAGAGATACTGAACATAACCTAACGTTATACTTATATTTATGTTACAATCTATTACTATATCTATTACATGTTTTCAGATCGTTTCATATAATTTATTTATTCGATTCTGGCTTGAATATCTCCAATTTTGATTTGTACTTTCTTTTAAATCGTTTACTTTTTCCATTCGCGTAAAAGTTTAGGTCAGGTGACCTGGCGAACCATTCCAAAAATTTGATATTTTTTTAACAAAACAATTGCTGCACAGATTTTGCCGTATAAATTGCAACAGTGTCGTGTTGAAAAAATAGTTTCCGGCTGTAATCCGAATTGTATACTTACTTAATTGTTCTGGATGGGGAAAAATACAAAATACAGAATGGATCCGAAGATCCAAAACAATTTTTCGTTAATCAATTTTTTCGCATCTCTTATCAGTTACATGTCGCTTAATAACAGTCACCCTGCATAACAATAATAGTAATTATTAGACTGCGGATCTATATGCAAAATAAAAAATTCCGAAGTTAATTGTCGGAAGCAGAAATTCAATAGAAATGTAACAAGAGTAAGATATTACTCATTGTCTTGTATTTCACCAATTCATTTTCGTAATAAATACATAAATTCCGCAGTCTAGTAATTACACTGCAATCTAAGTTACACGATGTCACAAAAAGTTCCGTGAAAGGCAATGGAGACAAAGCTGTGGATCTACAATAATGCAGTATCAGAAAGGTCACCGTCCCTATTGACTTTATTAGGAAAATGTACAAAGTGAATGGGATTGTACATGACAAACGATTTTGTTCTATGCAATCTTGTTTTTTTCTTTGTGCGTTTCTTAACGAAATGTAAAGATATAACGTTTATTCGATAAACTTGCAGCTATTGAATAAATAAAATCTTTTCAAACTTGTTCGATAATATCATAGAAATGTAAAAATTATTGGAAAATTGTTATTACGTTTTTCTAAACTTTTGATACTCTGTAGGTCCCTCTGATTACACTTATTGACGTTAGGTTCATATATTAATTTTACTTCAACTGAAATTATACATAATACTTAATACATAACTTACTTAATAAATAAATAAAAACTTCCAGCGAAAGTACCGAGCAATTAAAACGATTTGTTTTTAATTTTTTATAAAATAGTAGAAAAATTCATGGTCAAGACTTTCGTTCTATAATAGTATAAGCACAATTAATTGTATTTATTTTACCTGCGCTAGAACTACCAGAGAGGTTGCAATGATTTATTGTTGAGATTTCTGATTACACAACTATTATATACATAAGAACACTTCTGTGGAAACTAATTCGGTAGTGTAATTAATTCATACGCATACTGATAATTTCTCGCGAAAGCGATGTTACAATTTCAATCATTTGAGTGGGATAATTTCGACGTTCTTCTTGCAGTTCTAGTAATAACAAATTTAAATTTGATCTTTGTTCAGAAAAGTAATCAATGCGCTTACAATTACCGGAGAATAGTGATTGATTCAGTTTCAGAACTCCAATGGCACTTTTACGGATTAATTCCGCTTCGAAATGGATTTTGCAAATGAACTTTTCACATTTGGAACATGGTCTCGAAGCGGATGGATTTTTTTCTCCCGCAAAAGTAGCATGTGTCTTTTTTCTTGTTCTACGTTGGTTCATTGCTGATTGATGGACGTGATTTTTGCTGTTCTCTACCGATATAAAAACGATTAAGTATCACTCGACAATGATTTAATTTTTGCTCGAGGCGTCGAATGCTCTCTCATTAGTTTAAGTGCACACAGTTTGCGAACAAAGTAACACATTTGTACTTTTCGCATAATAATGATTTTTCTTACCAATATTTCTACATATAATACCTTTATAACTGAGCAACCAGAGAATTAAAGGAGAGTAAATCACTAAAAGATTGATTTAAGCGAATAAATAAAGATAATTCACAGCTATGGAATTTTTACAAACACGGATAATTAAAAAAGCTACGGTGGGTTATAGAGGTATTTACAATCCATATATTACTGACCTTAAAATATTGACATCTTTTTGTGAATTAAATCAAGAATGGCAATAACTATTGCAGAACTGATGCTACAAAGTATTTATATTTGTGCAAGTGCTACCAAAAATATAAGGTATTTTTTTGTAATAAGCTTTTAGTTCAGCTGTTTCTTTCTCTCTGTGCCCATCTCAATGAAGTAATTGTATTTACTTTTATCTGTGAATATTACATGTTCTTATCGCAGTGTAGCCGCATTTTATAATAATTTCTAAACCCGTTACACAATTTATTTTACTAATAAATGTTTTCAGTGTTTGCATTTACTTGTTTACTAAAGCACCATGCAACAACTCTGTCAATTTTAGAGAATTTGATTATTATATGTTTGTGAACAAATAATGTAACTATGATTTAGTAAGAAAAGATTACTATCTATTTTGCATTTCCTCCAGCACATCTAGTTAATTCAGAAAAGTATTTTTATTATTATCAAATATCCTCGATCGCACAGGATTAACTTATAATTAGACTGCGGAAGTTTATGCAATTTTCAATTTTTGTGCACGAATTTGAAGAAAGTGGAATCAAATAAAATCTAGTTTTCAGTGGTAGTAGCCTTTGTACATCTGAAATAAATAAAAATCGTACTAAATTCTATAAAATTTTGTGTTTTAACGTTTTCCGAAAATTTGTAGAAGCTATAAATACATAAAGGTTCGCAGTCTATTTATAACGAGACTTCCACGTTGTTCATTTTCTGTGGATCAATTTCACTTTATATACTTTGCTGTATACATACTGTCTGTGCCTGGTCTATAAATACTTTAACATTTATACATGCAAAATTTATGCGGTGTTAATTTTGTGACAGGTTACAGTAACGTCTCGATATGTGAGAAAATTTCGGGATCAAAATGCTATTTACATCATACCTACTTGCTTTTTCTTGGTTTCTTAATACCAGCGGCGAACGTAGAAAAGGATAACGAGACGAGTAAACAAAACATCGACACTAGCGTATCGCCGAGACAACTTCTTAAAAGCTACTAATCTATATAACGAAATCTAACCTTACTAACGCTCATGCCAACCGATAAATAGGAAAATCAAGACTTTACACTACACTGTATATATAACCCACCGATGTAAATTCTATATACTAGTACTTTACGCGACCTTTATAAATAAATAAAAAAAAATATTAATTCAGTGGCAAAAAATTTTTTTTATTCTTTTTTATGAAACTTTTACTAATAAGTCTGTTACATTTTTTCTGTCGATCTGACTCCAAACACGACATAATTTGAATCATATTTCCTTGTTTAATATACGACGCAGTAGAACTTTGATTAATTATCCGAACTAGTCAATAGAATCTGAAGGTTCGGATAATAGAATAGTTACATAGCTACATTTTTACTGATTTGAACAATAAATCATGTTATATATTAGATCGAACTGTTTATATATGAAAAACAATACTCGGATCATGGAGACGGCATATATCATCGGTTCGGATAATCGGATAAATAATTAAAAATAGAAATGTTTTATCACTAGGCTAGAATTGTCTGTCCGGTGCATCTAATCCCGTATCATATTACGTACACAGTAAATAACGTACACATCTCTTGTACATACATCGATACATTTATATATATTTATATTTCTATCTTTATTACACCGAATTATTATACTACAATACTTTTGTTTTCCTCGTGGATAAGGATTTTAGATATCATAGTATAAAAAAATGTAAATCGTTTGAAGTTGAAAATTGGAGGACCAGCAGTACGAATACTTCTCACTGTAAGCTGTGAATGCAACCAGCTTGTTCTGATATCGACCAGCCTGTAAGTGCAATGGTGCAGTGGTTCATTATTGCCCCGAAGATCTCCAAAGAATTTAATCTGGATCAGTAGATTTTCAAGATTTCAAGATAAACCCACCCCTATGGAAAGCAACTCGGCAAGCTCGTTGGGTTGCTAACACTTTTTTACGATTATGGAACGGCATACGTGATCGTGCCCTGGACGCGTATCTCGGCGAGCCCGCAGTCCCGTTAAAATTGGATTCCTGAACATACACGCGCTCGGTCGAGCGAAGCTTATTCTCCTTTTACTTGAACTACAGACAACGTGTTACAATAAAGTTTTTAATCTGTATTAATCCTAGGAAAATTAAGATAAAATGAATATTAACGAAATGTTATTTGTCTCGTGTAGAATGCTCCTAACAAGACAGAGAATTGGCTGTTCCTTATACAGTTGCCTCAGAAAGTATACTAACAATCGCAATATGTGTTATTTGTTCCAGTTTCCTTATCAACATAAAATTAAATCATTATTTTTCTTGTATTTATATGTGATTAACTGAACACATCAAATATATTTCCACAATTTATACCATGATTATTAAACAGTTATATCCATTTCAGACTATACGTAAGATACATACTGGAGAATCATTTTTACTATAGCAAAGATATTGATTAAAAGATGTGAAAGAAATAAAGTAGAATAAAATAAATAAGTTAGATTGTCTCATGGTTTTTAGTATTCCTAATCCTAAGTATTTAAATTAAATGAAAATCAAACTTTCTAACTGGCCTTTATAACTCATTAGAGTACAATACACATTTACTTGCTATCCTAATTGGTGTAATGGGTTCAAAATAGTGTAAAAATATTTGTAAAATCTTCTATTGGTTTTAGCATTTTGTGCTTTTTCCATTGTTGACATAAATGCATAAAATCCATATAATTATGGATTATACAATTTGTGGAGGTAAAGTTCAATATGGTCTCATAAGTATTGGTAAAATTGAAATGACTACTACTGATTCCAAAGTGATATAATGATTTAAAAAGTTTCCGAAAGATATTATTATTTTAAACTAAGTAAAGAAATAATGCGACAATCGATATGGATATACTGTATTTATTAACAACTTGTTTAATTACTAAATATTAAATATGTATACCCCACCGTGAAAAGTATTCTATTCTTCAAAAATTCGAAAGAAATACTAATTGTAAGAGAAATTACTATTTCTCGTTAACGGAGTATGAAAAAGTTTTCAGAAATTTTTTCAGTATACTAAAAATGACGCCGTAATAGCGTGTCTCTCTCGTAGCTTCATTTACCAAACATACAATCTAGTTTTTTTAATATTTTGTTAAAACAATTTTCCGTAATAAATAACACATAACTGAGAGAAAACACAAAGTGTACTTTCCATAACTAAAAGAGGGAAAATAGGCATGTAAATATTAATTTTTTAATCAACTTTCATCGCCCAAACGGCAACGGCAACACGGTGTATATGTGTATATGCAGAATGCATTTAAAAAAATGCTTTAACCGTTAATAAAATAATAGCGAAGCCGTCATAAACACTAGAAAATAGAATTCAGAACCATGAAATAGCCACTGTATGGTAAAGTAATTAAAAAATCGACTAATTGTTCTCATAGAATGGAAATGACTATTTTCATTGTAACACGTCATTTTACATTGAACTAAATGAACGAAACCGATGCGAATGCAAACCGGTCTTTCTTTGGCGCGTAGCTCAGCAAACTTGCAATCTCGTCAAAACTGTTGACGCATCTTCGCGCGCGATTCATGTGCGACCAGCGCGCTGCAGCGTGGCAACACGATCGGTTCATTTTTACTCAAGTTACGGGCAAGTCTGGCTAATGGGTTCAAACACATTTAGCTAGAAAATAACTAGAAGAGAAATTCCGTGCGATCAGAAAAATTAAATCCTCTTTCCTTAATACCTCCAGCTAGGTTTTGCAAGACGAAATCCACAGCGACTGATCGTTGGTTTTGGTAGTTTGCAAGTTAAAATGAAAAAGTTACCTACCACTGTATAAGTATACAGTTTAGGTACTTTATAACAACGAATACCAAAGCTAGGTGTTTTTGCAAATTTTGTATATAAGCGAGACACCTTTATATACGGTGTGATTCGCTAAGTCCGACTCGTGTTGAGCACGTTGTAAATACATTTCCATAGTCCACGTAGTTGCCCGCATTCTCATCTAACATCCTGATTGCAGTGCACTGAAACATTCGACAGGATTTCATATTCGTTGAAGTTTCTCCGCGTCGTTCGATCGTCGCTAAAATAATTTTCGACGCCGCGACGCACATACACATATTTACTACATTTTGTTTCAAATTTTCGTCAGAAGTCTGACTCAGTATTATAGGGAGTATCTAGTAACTGGGCCGGATAATAACTCAGTTGTTAATGAAGGTAGAATAAAAGTGTAGAGGAAAGTTTTGCGTTATTTAAGAAGTTCCATTATCGTGTAATGTGCTTTTTTTACGAAAGTACATCGGTGTAGTTGCAATAATTGATAATTATGATCGAAATCAGTGGCTTACGAAACTGTTATCTTGGGGCTAGTTAACTAATTTTTAACATGTCCAATTTTTAAGTATGCCGGCTTAATTTTGAAATTCACTTTAATAAGGCATAGGTTGAAATTTTTATCATATTTATCTTGGTATGCGGAATAAATCAACAAACGTCGGGTCTTGGGTTAGTTGACATCCACGGTTGGTTAATTGATTTGGCATTAATTTCTTATACATATTATTTCTTTAACATATTACAGTATTTCATCGATAATTGTCCACAACACGGGTCTGCGGAGGGACAATTATGCGCAAGGGATATCATTGTTTGAGGTTTGCCGAACGTAGAGAAGGACAGCCGAGCTCGAGAGGCCTCGGTCACCGAGAAATATAAACATACCTAATCCGAATTTTAAACTTCTTTATTATTCATTATTTTTTATGGGACTTCGATGACCATATTTGTGGCATTTTTCTAATAAAAATGATACCAAATATGATATAATTACGCTGATATTTATTTGTATAATCGACGATTAAAGTTTTGGGCGCGAGGAAGGATAGCGTATGGGAAAGAAAGAGACGCGGAGAGTCGCAGTCGGCAGCACAGTTCAAAAGCTCGCGCGTCCTCACAACGTATTACCAAGGAATAACTTTTCTATTATTACTTATTTTTTTATGAGACTTTCCCCAATATATTTGTGGCATTTTTCTGATTAAAATAATACCAAACACGATATAATTCGGATCATATTTACAATAATTTTCCGAAACTTTTTCTAATAGATTTGTGACATTGTTCCAATTAAAATGATACCAAACACGATATAATTCGGATCATATACAGGTGTATGTTCATTATGTATAGGTCAGGTACGTGACATCGGTGAGGCAACAGTAATGCAATGACGACACTTCTTCATTTTGAATTAATCTTTTAGGAGACTTTTACCATCATATTTGTAATATTTCTCTGATCAAAATTTTTCTGATTATACATACATATCTATTTTTTTAATTGACGATGGAGTAAGTTTTGGTGACAGACTAAGAGAGTAAATAGTAAAGAAAGGGACACTGCAAGTCGCATCGTCTCGTTGAAAATATATTGAATAATACGAACAATTGCAAAATATGTCCGGTCCCATAAATTCACCGTACAACACTTGTCGGCCCTCCGTTGCAAATTCCATCCACGTGCTTAAATCCAAAATGTAAAGCCGTGACCGTAAAACCTCGACATTGGTTTTTCCGGATTTTCTTAGGTTTTCTCTTCTCTGCATTCTTACTATGTATGATCGACCGATTCACAGAAGACAAGACGGTTAATGTAGATGTAGCTGAGGTTCTGCCCGTTTTCAAAGTCGCGAAATGTCCCAGTCAGGAGAGTGTGTCTTTAATGTCTTTATCATTTAATCTCTTTGTCTGTTACCAAAACTTACTCCATCGTTAATAAAAAAAAATAAATATGTATGTATAATCAGAAAAATTTTGATCAGAGAAATATTACAAATATGATGGTAAAAGTCAATGTCACGTACCTGACCTATACATAATGACCATTCACCTGTATATGATCCGAATTATATCGTGTTTGGTATCATTTTAATCAGAACAATGTCACAAATCTATTAGCAAAAGTCTCATAAAAAAATAAGTAATAATAAAAAAGTTATTCCTTGGTAATACGTTGTGAGGACGCGCGAGCCTTTGAACTGTGCTGCCGACTGCGACTATCGGAATTTGTCATATTTCGTATCATTTTTATTAGAAATATGCCACAAATATGGTCATCGAAGTCCCATAAAAAAATAATGAATAATAAAGAAGTTGGAAATTCGGATTAGTGTGGTCTCACCGATATACCCAAGCCGCATGGTGTCATATTTCTCGGCGACCGAGGCCTCTCGAGCTTCACGGCCCCTCGAGGGGGTACACCCCGCACTAGTGGGGATATCTCAGGGACAATTATGTCAGAGACATTTGGGACAAGTACCGATGAGATACTGTATATCTCTTATAATGTTTAATTTTATCTACAAATCATCATCCACGTCACAAATAATGCACGCATAAAACACCTTATTAGAGTTGATGCCGTTTTCGTAACTGAAAAGACTTTAGTGGCACTATTAATGCTTTTACCTTCCTCTATAACAACTCGGATTGCCCATAAAATAACATCAGATGTTTTCCTTCCTCAGCGTTTTCTTTACAATTTCTCGTATTGATGCCTGCAACAAATATAGCCAATTTACACGATACAAATAACCCCGCCAGTACCTAGTCAAATAATCCCATTCGACACATTCAACATTTTGGTAGCTTTGGTCCACAACGTTCACAAGTCATCCTTCTACGAAATATTTATAAAAAAATCTGAAACCCTACTGAATGGTCAAAAATTCATAAATAGTCAAAACAAAAATATTCACTTACAGTTGATGTTTCTAGATTTTTGTTCTCACTGGTATAATTACGTAAAACTTTTTCAATTAACGATTACCTACAGAATACAGATTTTCGCATTTGTTAAGAATGATGGCTTATGAAGGGTCACAATCCAGATCACTATTATTAATAATGTTGCAAATCATATGTGTAGGATCTCAGGAAAAAGGAAGGCACCGCGCCGGGAATAGAACCCGGGCCCTCGTGTTGGTAGCTGATCGACTAACGCGCTCACCCACGGAACCCTCCCCGTTCTTCCTAATTTCCTACGGTATTTGTGGTCTGGGGGGGGGGGTCCTAATCTCGCATATGTGTTGTAAACAATGTAAGCGCGGCTTCTTGGGTCTTCTTTTTGAGCGATACCGAACTGTAGACGGCGCACGTGGCGCGGTCACAGCGCTTTGACTGTGTACCGTACCGGCGAGTCAGGATACGTCAGTCGTTCGGAAACCACGGTATAGTTCTCGCGTATATTGTATAGTGTTGGAAATATATATATTCTGTTCAAGCCATTAGAACGCCATCGCGTCTATTTGTTTCTTTCACGGAATAATCACCTGCACCTGTACGCTGCTACAATTCCCACTAGCAGTATAACTAACAATATGTAACGTTTAAGTGAATTTTGGTCATGTTCACTACTACTGACGGTTCGCGTTTTTATGATTTTCGTACGTTTTTTAACAACTGCTAGAGCTCACGAACACGTTGCGTTTTCTAATAACAATGAGGCTAGCTTACCTTTGAATAGTGCTGCACATACCGACAACGGATGCAGAATTAGACAAATGTGAACCCGCGACGCGTGGCTACCCAAAACATATGCCCAACTGGTTGAGCTACTACAGGCGCCATAGAAACTTCAAACGTTCTGTTCGAACAATGATTTCTTTCTTTTTTGTTAGCCTTAACATCGCCATTCGCGTATCACATGACGATGACAGTAAGTAAATAAAAAATAGCGACACCAAATTAATTATTAGATTGCTGTTTTCATTCAGAATGCAATTTTGTAGCCCCCAGGAAAAATCAATATCAAGTCACATTTCTATACATTTTTGCTCTAATAACTTGATAATATTTCTTCTAGTCAACTACATCAAAGATCACTTTTTTCTTAACATTTTTTATACGTATTTCTATGAACAAAAATTATTCCTGTTACTTAAAAAACATGTGAACGCTGTGTTATTCTTTTTCAGCAAATACAATTTGTCCTTGCGCAGAGTTAATTATGGTGAACATAATTTTCCAATTATTCTACATTATTCATTATATTCTCTATTATTAAGTTTCACGACATTATCATCAGCATTATCGCCATCGTCTATTTTAATTATATAACATCATATTTAATTTAATTGCATACTTTTGGAAAAAAGTATTTGATTAAATAAATCAAGCGTCTATCATTATATAGTGGATCCAATAAGTATTTGAACACTGAATACCCGATTCTCGAAAAACTGCCTATATTGAAACTGTGATAATTTCGTAAAATTGATCATATGACAATAAATGTAGACTTCGGTGTGCTGCCGAATTTTCAGTAGTATAAGTTACACCATGCGGGCTTCACACGACCGACCTTGTTCCTCGCTTTTGTTTGTAAATCAGTGAAATAATCGTACATCAATTTTTGAGGAGGCGTCGTAATGGAAAGGCTTCAATCTTCAAATATGTGGCAGATTTATTTACGAGAAAAGTTATTGAAAATTTTTTGACATTTCTGAAGAAAAATTGGTCTTCAGTTTCCCATCCGCTTCATCGTGTAAACATATCTTAGAGGATAATTAGAATAAATATAAACACGGATCAATAAATGCGTAAAAGATGTAACGATGGAACAAACAAACAATCAACCAACAACTAACTGCATCGAAATGGTGTATTAAAAAGTACATAATTCCTTTAAAAAAAAAAACGAATTTCTCCTTCATATGACTTTAACGCGTTCACTCACGAATAAACTAATAACACCAAATTATGCCCCACTTAGCACCATTCAATTCTTGTCTGAAACATTTTTCGGTAGAACTAACAATAGCGATGAAATCAAGATGTCAAAATCGGTTGTTACACGCTGTATATAAAACTCCCTCATCAATCCAGAAAGTAAAGAATAAATTTCTCATTATCTTATGCCAAAACAATGCCTGCAAAATCGTCAATATACATTCTGTGCGCCCAAGGAATACACGAAACGATTATGTACATTGAAAACGATTATGACAATAACAAAAAATTTGTTTGTAGAAGCTAAGTGATATGTGGAATCAAACTTTTTAGCATGGGTGGTTTGTGTGTAATATTAATTTCAAAGATACATACATACAATTTTGTTTTTGAATAAGGTATTTGATGAAGAAGATGCAAATGGAGCAATTCCTCAAAATAGGTTTATACATTGCATCGAGCGAAAATAGATTCAGTTACTGTGCAAAGTAAACGGATTACTGAATTTGAAAATAAAAACAAGCTTTCAAATAAATAATTACTGTATTATTTTTTAATTAACATTATGATATCTTACCTAGAATTTATTCAATAATAAGCTTTACAGAAAATTTCGCGAATTCATTATCAAAAAATTGAAATAATTTTTGTGGTATCTTAAGAACTTACGAGTTTTACACTTTTAATTTAAAAAAAATAAGTAATTTATTTAATTTTAATAAAAAAATTTACTATACCTTTCTCGATAAATGTAAAGTTAATTATGCTTAAAAATAAACTAAAGGAACAGTAATTGGGTACCCGGCAGTAATTAACTCTAATTGGTTAAAGAATTAAGCGAAAGAATGATACTAAATAGTCAACGGTTCGTTTTAAAATCGCTTGCTGTCGAGATCCACTTCCTTGGAGCTAAATTCAGTTCAACCGTGGGCAATGTTGTGTCAACTCCCTTTATCAGGAAACGAACATCCCTTATTTTTCCATCACATTGCCAGTACAACATCCTTCCTACGTTCTCCCCTCGGCTAGATTGTACAGACTGCCTCCCTACGATAGGAGGGTTATCTCTCGCCTCGTATGGGACATTTCAGAGGCAATTCAGCCGCGATGAGTGTTCAGCTCTAGCATCCTGCCTTAAACATAGAGGGTGTTCCCAAAGGAAGTGTACAAACATTTCGACGTTCTAAAAAATTTGAGGAAATATCACTACTGAATTACCAAGTTTTATGTAATATAAAATATTCAGGGATACTCTACTAATTCTGTTAGAGGGCAATATTACCGCTAATTTTTATTCTACGCGAAGTGTCAAAAGGACAAATTATTTGGTTCGATGTAATACATATTATGGTGGAAATTATTCTTTCCTCAATGTATTATTTGGGGAATTTATTACTACAACGTGATAACCGAAGTCAAGAAGAAACCATTGACTTACATTGTCATGAGCTTCGCGCGATCTTCAGCATCAATTATTTACAAATTTTTGGGACTAGATGTGAACAATGAAATAGCTACAACATAGAGATTTTCGAAGAAGAATTTATAATATTAATAATAATAATATATGTTCGAAATTATTTCCGTTGACTTCCAAACATTTGTAAATTTTATCATGAAAAGAACGTCGCACATCAGTGAGTATTCGTGGTGTTACAGCAGTATTATAATAAATTCTTCTTCGCAACGAAGAACCTCTCTGCTGCACAGAAGCACACCTCCCTGTTGTGGCTATTTTATTGTTCACATCAAGTCTGAACAGTTTGTAAACATTTGGTACTCTACATCACGCAAAGCTCATGACATTGTAGGTTATTGGATTCGTCTTGACCTTAGTTATCACGTCATAGTAATAAAAAATATTCAATTATGACCTTGAAATCTGGAAAAAAATGACGTTGAGGGAAATATTATTTGCATCATTATATGTCCTCTCGTAGCATAAAAAATACTGAATATATCGCCTTTTAACAGAGCTAGTGGGACACACTGTATATTTTTCATATTGCTGCAGTTTGTACATATTTTACATAAAGGACAAATAACTGAATATGTTACACGTGTTCCATATTTTTTTACATAGTTTGCATACTTTAAAACTATTCAGTTCTTGTTGCAACAATTATGAATCATCAATTATAATTCATAAGTCATACATAGACTGCGGATTGCAATTAAGAGAAGAATCAATACGTAAAATATAAAACAACAGGAAGATTAGTAAAATTTAGGAATTTCGATGTATCAGTTTAAACTTGTTAAAATTATTATATGGAAGAACATATTTCTGTTTGGCTCTTGTTTTTAGAAATTAGTGCAGAAAACTTTTATTTTGCACAAATATCCGCAGTCTCTTCATGAATCATGAAGTTTGTATATATTGTATGACTAAACTTGTTTAATATATAATTTAATTTGACTAAGATCAAAACAATACTAGCAATAGGAGACATAAACAGTAAGATTATAGTAGTACTACGATGTCAGTTTAGTTCCAGTTTTAGAGCGTTGATTGATGAGAGCTGTTTTTAACTTTCATATTTTGCAAAAGCAAAAATTCCAAGCAACATGGTAGTTTTGGAGAAAAAATTTGTAATAACCGAATGGTTTATGTATCAAATACAATATTGTTTCGTGTATCCTAAGAATTACATAGTTTCTGAATTCTTAAGAAATATTGTTCAAGAAGATTATAAATTATTTTGAAGCCTTCTATGTCCGGATTACACAAAACGGATCTAATACAAAGAGGAAAGCAGTACTTGCCTTGAGAATTCAGGTCTCGAAATTCTGCTCCGCACTGGCACGTAGTGTTAGCCATAAAATTGACTCGTGCTAATGAAGCATTTAAATTATAATGAGTGGAACAACATCAAATATCAAAAACTATAAAATCTCTGGAAGTCCAAGTCCGAGTCCAAGTTCGGCATGCCATGGCTTACCTTTATCCTTGCATTAAAATTGGAACTAGATCGTAGCTTTAACTATACCTTGCTCTTTGATTAGAGTTGACAATCTTGTTTGAATTTTGCAGTCTCTAGTTGAATTAGTAAGTGAAACCTTGATATCTGTCGCGGGACTTTCTTTGGTCGCTTCTTTTACAAATACATCCATTTCCACATTACCCATAGCTCCTACATGAGCTAGTATCCAGATAAGCTTATTAACATTTTGGCTTTTATTAGTCGATGTAAACGTAGAATATTTAGATTAATTTCAATAATTTGGGTATAGATACTATAACTAAAAATTGGTTTTTATACTGATTTGATTACGCTTTGAGAGTCGGCAAAGACGAGGAAATACGTAGCATTACATAAATTGGCAATATCCAGTGCTCGGTTAATGGCGCAACGCTCTGCTGTAAAGATTGACATTTGTATATCTAAACTAATTTTTTATGAAATATTCAGTTCAGGGCAGTATGTTGCAGCAGCTACTGATTGAAAGTCTCATATTACACTACCAGCCGTATAGATTGCAATAGTGTTCGGAACATTAAATTCAATTTTCTTTACGGAACACTGGGATCAGAAGAATCTAGCAATGATTAACCTAAGTAAACATCGCAAGGTGGAATATTAAATAATGTGTTTTATTGTATGTCGTAAAAATAGCATGATTTCAATAATCATTAGATCAGGTTGTATTTCCATTAAGTTATGATTTCCAGTTAAAGGAGAGTATTTCATTCTTCGAATAGAAAATATAGTAGTGAAATTTGTATTGCTTTTAAACAACATTTTGTATGAAGCTAAGACTCTATAAGAGTCGCATTTGAACAAATATTGTTTAGCTAGAAAATTGCTTCCGTCTCAAAACGAAATGAGTTTAGCCTCACTTAACAATATATTAGTAGTGGCGTGCTTATTCTGCATCCCAATTCCAACCTCTGTTGTGTCGTGTCAGTGCTCAAACAGTATTAGTGAGCCGCTGAGATACACGCCTTAAAGAGAGGTAAATAAGTAATAAGGTAATTGGGTTTTCGGATAACTTTAATATAAAACTGAATATAGTGGACTGTATAATAGAGAGATGTTGTAACTATGGATTCTACTTCGCAACTGTCTTACAACTAACGCACGAGAAGTAAAGAAGGCTCGTGGGGGTGAAAAACTCCCTCCACAAAATGTAACATAGTGGAGGGCCCAGCCAATGATATTATTATTTGGGAGGCTACGAGTGATCTCCCAAAAGAAGGGCAACGCCCATAGACAAAATACGTTACGACGAGTGTCGCCAAACAGACAACACTCGCTTTCCCGTGATTTCACCGGAAATCATACTTTAGGCTTTGGGCCACAGGCCCCCCTTGGCGCTAAGCGTGGGCCTACGCTACGTCAAGTGCCATTGAGAGCGGTACGGCTGGGCTCACTTTCCCATGGTCAATTGATAGTTTCCAGACGTACCCGGGTCATAAAACGATAAATTCTTCCAAGAGTCAGAGGAACCCTTCGACAATGGCACTTGTACAAAATCGGCCGTAGCGTCGACCCAAACCGAAATACGAGCCTGGCGATAATATGCACGTCTCAACAACCTCATTGCACCCAACTGAATTCGATCTAATTTTAACATTAGATTTTTGTTTTTAGAATAATATATGAAGCAATTATATTCCATAATTGGCTTTATGAAACTACTAAAGATTAGCAAAATAACGTTTCTGGTAAAGCTCCCCACGAGACGCGAAAAAGAAATTTCATAATGTTTAAAAGCTTAAAACATTATATTCCTCTCATAATTTACTTGAACTTTAAAATTCATATCAAAGTAAAAATTGATTCTCAAAAACTTCACTATTTCGCTTGGTTTGGAGGGACAGTTTTCTATTATAATTTTGGTTTTACCGAGTGGAAACATTGGTGGAACATGTTTGTTATTAAAGAGGACAAATACTGTCTTTTTAGGAGATAGATCCAGGTCAACAGATTTGAAATTAATATGAAATTCGAATAACTTTGAATAACAATTCTCAGATAGAGCGTCACAGAACAGATGCACAAGAGTCTAATAATGCCAAGTTCGAAATTCATGCAAACCTAAAAATTTTCAGGGCAAAAATTGTTTTTACAATTAGCAAGCAACTCAACAAAGAACAGGTATGCATGTTTGGGCAAGGTGCTTCAAGTCGCTAAACAGTCATTAAATGGAGTAAAGAGTAAAGCATTTAAAAAGGCTGCGAGGATATTAGTAATGAGAATTTTTTGCATTGTTCGTAAATTACTTCCTGTTTATAATAAGTGTTTTCAGATGGTTGAGTAGCTGAATGCGAATTTATGTTATTCATTAAAAATTTTACTCTTATTCCTTCGCATGTTTTCAATTTTATACTAACAATTATCTAGCTCGTTAAAATATAATTGATAAATAATCCTACAAATTCTTGGAACAGTCTTTTGAGTGTCCGATTGTTTCTTACATTAATATTCATTTAATTCAAAGATAAATTCGAACTAATTATAGTAAATTATTGCGACATAACATCGAAATCATATGTACCATCACCCAATGTTCCTAACCTTTTTCGAAGAACGTACATTGCACACGCATATGAAACGTTGAGACCTTGTTTATGACGAATATTATTTGTGTAAACAGCAGAGCCTCATGAATATATGAATCACGTGCAGTGTATTAATATTTAATGATATTTTAATGACTTCGCGGAATGTAGAAGCGAAGCGGAGGAGGTTAAGTGGTCGCTTGACTGTGTTTGTCAGACGACTTTTCTGTTTGCGTGCCGGCTGCTCGTTTGTTCCACGTACTGGCATTGTTCTCCGAGATTATTTTTCCTCTTTCGTTTCCTGGTTATCCCCTTGTGCACGTAGCCGGTATAATCGAACGGTTTTTTCTTCTTTCTTTTACATCTTTCCTATGCTTTCATTTGAATTGCTGTGGCACGACGGGAACTTCATTGTAACATTTAATTAGTCAGCTTCAATGGCAATTCTCATTATTTTCTGCACTTTCCGTTAAGATCTGTTCACAGGAATGACATATTAGTGATTTCATATTTGAAAAATAATTGAACGTCGAACTGGCACGACGATGCGGAGGTATCGCCATTTCCTCGTTAAGTCTTCATAAAATAGTAATGCAATAAACTCATTCAAATTCGAACGATATTTATATATACATATATGAATATTTTATAGGAAATAAGCAAGAAATAATAATTGCTGATTTCTGTTGCAAATTTTTAATTTTTAGTTTGTCTTTCTATTAAAACGTTTTTCTATCGTGTTCTTTTCAATGTGCATACTTGCATACTCTTTTCTCCATACACAAACGTTTACAATTACAAATATTTACATAATCTCTAGAATACTATATATTTTCCCAATATTACTCTTACGGTTGTAAAAATAAATTCATTAATTAAAATTGTGGCACAACTTTAGAGGATGAAGTAGTAGTTATTCTTAATTTTTCGAATTCTTCTTTATTATTTTATTTCTTTCCTAAATTCACATTTCCTAAATCACATACATGACTTTTGCAACTTTTTACTTTTTTTAAATTTTTTCATAAATTCTTCCATTTATTTAAACTCAAGGTATGACAACATTATAATTGTATCACACTTTTGTGGACACTTCAGTAAATTTTTCTGTTTATACCGTTATTTATATTTTCGTTATTATTGTTGCTGTTGTAATATTAATCTTATAACGGTAATATTGCATAAAGTTAATGAAGATTGTCCTAAAACCTACACTACCAGCCGTCACACATATATGACAGCCACAATTCCGTACTTACCTAAAGACAATCAACATTATTTTACACTCGTCATTATTTATAGTTATAAAACACAATATGATATTGTACAGTGTATAATTCTTCTGTGGTAATATTGATTTTCATATTTTATTAGGGGATACGTTGCATTTAATAACGATTTATAATTATAAAGGGTGTTATTGAAAAATCTGAAAGAAACTCTAGTGACGAACGTGTCGATTTACTACAAACAAAGAAATTGGTTCGCATTTGAAGACAAAGATGAATCCAATTACATTTGAATTTAAATTTTCTTCCAAATTTCGAGCCATAGCAATTTCAAACAATATTTGTCTACACATTACCTAATAAACTAATCCTTCTAACCAAAACAAACTCTAGTCGTTCGGTCCAATTTGTATCCACTTAATTTTGCCCCCAACTGTGCATAAGAAATTCTGTTTGATTTTAATGTATTGAATGGTGTCCCTTGTTAGTATCATCTTGATCCATTTTTTAACTTCCATAGAGAATTAGCAGAGAATGTGCGCTTAATCCTTTACCAGTGCAGTACACAAGTAAAATGTTATCACTAGACTGCGAAACTTTATGCATTTCTGGCGTATACAAATTTTCAGAAAAAAACTGGAATACAAAATTGAATAGAGGTTACAACGATTTTTATTTATTTTCAATCTAAAAAAGCTATTACCGCTGAAGATAGGATTGTATATGATCCCACTGTCTTCAGAATTGTCTACAAAAATTGAAAATTGCATAAACATGCGTAGTCTAGTTATCACTGACCGAATACACTGTAGTTCTATGTGTATGAACAAGCAAGGGGATTCAAAGCTTAAAATCCTGCGAAGAAACATAATTTTAATAAAATTCATAAACAAGGACGTATACACAACCTGGTGTTGATCTTTTGTCATCGTTCAACATCGGAAAAACACGTACTTACATTTGATTTACCCATACTCTCCGGGCTACACTTATTAATTGCGATATATTCGAGAATTTAATGATTGTTTCGTTCGTAGTTAATGTACATAATTTGGAGTGAACACTCGCTAACGAGACAGTTATGGTTTATGCAATGTACAGTGACATTTGTCAACGCAATCATTTGTCATTGCACTCCGATTAATACGGAATAATGTGTATGTGATGCTGTGGACAGTGGCGAACAGGATAATTACAATTCTGACTGCATATTGGCGTTCACGGTATGTTTGCTCGCGAGTATCGATGATTTTTAAGGAAAAATTGTTGTATTGCTAGAGCCATTCATCTTTGTCAAAATCTAATGAACCCGGTGTAAAAATGCTATAATAAACACCAACTAAGCAGGTTTCATGTTGTAGGGGAGATTGAAAAGGATCAGAGACTTTTGCAGAAAAGATTATGTAAAAGAAAATAAATAATATTTCAATGATGTTTTTGTACATATAGAATCAATATTACATTCTCGAACAAAAACTTTAAATATTTTAACACGATGGCCATACGTGAGTGACACTAATTATGGACTAGGTTCGGAAATCCATCTTTTTTGTCACGTACTTCAATAAACCAAATTGTATGACTTTTAGGATGTACAAAGGTTAAAGTAGCACTTACTATGATAAATTTAGAGTTCTTAATTTTAGTTGCATTAAACAAATTACTTTGATGTTATGGGAATGTTTGGGTTAAATATTTGGCTCAAAATTAATACAGAAGTCTCTTTTCAAAAAGAGAACTTGTCTAAAATAATGTGCAAATAAAATTTTTGTATATCTTAAATGAAATACAATCACTGAAATTCTGTGTATAATATAATTTAGTCACATAGTATGTATACTTTTGTGATAGAAAATATGAATCTCCTTGTTATTATGTCATTTAACGCTTTCTCATCAGTGGACAAAATATCTCATCACACTAAATAGGTTATAATATGCTTTCAGAAAATATATATCTTGTAACAATAATTTTATGATTATAAATAAATGACATATTCGAAATATCAATTTAAAATTTAACTAGAATAATCATGTAACATTGTTGTAATTCGATTTCTTGAATCATGTTCGGTATGTGCTGCAATATTTCAGAGCTCTAATTATACTGATAAACTAAACGTGTGATCATGTTATAGAAAAACAGTTATTGTTTAATTTTGCAAGTTTGTCTTCAGAATGCCATATTTGAGCACAGAATAACCTGAAATAAATAAAAAATTAGATTTTGAAACTTTTAAGGGTTCTCACTGTGCAGTACAAAACATTTTTCAAAATCTTAAACTTGAAAAATTGACTATACATACATTAGGCCATTCAATGGATAGTGACGGCATTTTTCGTGAATATGTTGAATTATACAACATATCCAAAAATGCAGCATTTCTTCATCTGTCCTCATCAATACTGGATATATGAACTATAATACGAGAACTCTTTTAAAAAAGTCCCACATGTAATAGATTCCAAAATGGCTTATTAGAAGGTTCTAATATTTATGGGCAGCGAAAAGTTTGATAATGTTTAGAAGTTTTAACTTTATTTGAAATTCGACAAAGTGTTTTTGAAACACAAATACCTACAAATAGCCCATGCTGTACTAAGCTATTTCAGGACATTATACAAAGCCATCAAGCATTTGAAACTACGAAAAGGAGAAATTAGTAGCACCAAGCGTCGAAATTGACGATTCTGTGCGGAAAACTACATATACCACCAAGCGTCGAAATTGACGACTCTGTGCGGAAAACTACATCCGCCACCAACCGTGTAAGCTGTTTGAAGGCTTCCATTCAATAAAATACTCATGTTCGTGCACATAACTTTTGTTCGTACATGTATTCATTCATTAATTCTATATAATGAAGCATTTTGTACAACATTATTATACAGCACTATTAGCAGCAATGACAATTTGCAAGTTCAAAAGAAAAGGTTTCGAGAAAGTTGAAAATGTACAGGGTGTGTAAAAAATAAGTGTAGTGGTCATCATAGCACGAATCTGCATCTCTCGATCGATGGAGAATTATAAAAAATTTTCCGCAAAAATGACCAACTAGATTTCCAAGATCAATATTTTTTTATTCCTCGTGATTAGTAGTAAATATTCTATATGATAAAAAAATGTTGACCTTGAAAATTTAGATGGTCATTTATTCGGCAAAAATTGTTTTAACTTTTCATTGGTTCAGAGATATAGAATCACTCTATAATGGTCAACACACTTATTTTTTATACGCTCTGTACAAATTGGAATTTATAAAGTGTTAAGTACTGAAAGTTTGCGAGACCTTTTTGAATACAGAAAATTCCGCAACGAATTCGTTTTGTAATTCCGCCTCAACTTTTCGTAAAAGTTCTACTAGAATGCCAGTACCATTGTCGAGTCTATAGAATTCAGTTTTATACACCTTTGCATTTTTTTATTTGTTTCAACGCTTCAGTATGTGAACAATATTAAAGACGGCGAGCGGAAAGTTAAAATTATATCCTCCACACGTGTAGAAATATATTACTTCGTATTTTATGAACGCAAACACGGGCGCATAGCAATGAAACCAGCAACACGCATTTGCAGCGTTCGCAGGGAAAATTTGATAAGCAAAAGGACAGCATAAAAAATGGCTCAAATCATTTCAGGAGAGAAACGTATCGCTAGATGGCAAGGTACATCCGTCTGTAATCAAAGACGAGGAAGTTCGTGATCACATAAATGCAAATGCACGCAAAAGGTCTACGAACGCGTGTGCAGTATATTTGAATACGGTGAACCCACGGCAAAAATGAGACTTTATTCGATCTTGCAAAAAGTTGTATAAATAGGTACTAGATACCATACAATGTGACGGAGGAAAAAAACAGACAATATACGATCGTAGCTTGTTTTCCTGGTTCGTAAAAAAATGAAGTACTGAAAATGGAAAATTTTACCACATTAATTTTATGGATTTTCTCTGATTGTACTGTCCGACTTTCTTTTATGGTTCAAGAACTAATATGCAATTTTTATAGATTTACAAGCAAGAAAATCAAAAAGAAGTAAAAGTTTCAAATTCAAGAATTTTTTCCGTTTTAACCGTTAAAATTATATTTTTTTATGATATTATAAACACTTAAACATGTCTAAATAATGTTTAAAGTGACGCTTTTAATGAACCTATTTCCCAAGAACATTTTTCCATTCAACATTTTCTTTTTGAAAATAAAATTTCTGGGAGTGTTGAACATTGTTAATTGTTTACGACAAACGATTTCGTACATAAATGCTATTGGAATAGTTCTTAGAAACTGTGGGTGTTGGACAGTGTTATTTATCAATGACAAAAGTTCTCGTAAATTAATGTTACTGAAAAAGTGTATTGAAACCGCAATTGAAATTTCAGCTTCTGGTATTATACGCCATTTTTTTATTTCATTGAAATGCAAGTGAACTGGTGCTATCTCATTTCGTACATTTTATATTGAAATCTATGATTCAGTAATAGAAATAACGCGATAAAATATGGCTGCCTTAAACATTTCCTGTATCCCAATAAATTGAGATGCTCCGTGATTTATAGAGCAATTTCTGTGTAAATAGCAATAACTTAATTTAACAATGCCAGTGGTTGTACGGATGATTCACGAGGTAGGTAGCAAGCGCAACAACGATTGAAATTTTAATGGTCGATCGTTGGAGCGTGATATTTACATGACCTTTCGATAATGTCAAATATTATACCTCTAATAAATAACTTGTACACAATGGTTGCCATTATACGGTCGAAAGCGCGGCAAATATATAGGCATTGTCTGGAACTGAAATATCGACGGCTCAACTATTCTATTCTAGTTGAAGTTAATAAACTATTAATAAAGGCAACTGTCGATATTGCAAGGTGACAGTCTCATACTAAAAGTGTCGCTAGATTCAGCGGATTATCGACAGTTTGTACACTTTTAGTCGGCGCATTAAGGTTAAGCTGTTTCGAATAGTTTGGTGTCGATAAATTCTAAGACGTCATTTACGAGTTGAAGTAATTGCGGTTGTAGGAAGGAGTCAGATTACCTTTAGTTCTCATTACATTCTATTGTATTTTGTGATCAGGAGTTTGGACTTTCAACAATAATAATAAACAAACCGTAACAATATCAAGAATACAATAACAATATCAAGAATTGTGTGCAACAGAAAGCAAAAACTGAGAAGGACTGACTGAGATGTTCCAATAATTATTCAGGTCGTTATGCAGTGACTCACAGTAATAGTCAGACTTTTTTGAGAAGTTAAAAAGATTAGTTTCTTATATGACTTGAAATCAAATTTTTTGAAAAAATTGTAATTAGTCAGAATCGCACAGTACATTTTTCAGTTTGTTTTTCACAACTTTTTTATCTGGGCTTGTATTGAAAATTTAAAAAGTACGTTCGGTCTGTACGTGACAGTTACATATATTCTGAAAATATCATTGAAATCGATTGTTGCGAAAAAAAGACAAGCGGTGAAATGTGTAAAAATCCAGATTTATTCCAGTTAGGGGCAGAAAATCGTGAAAACCACGATTTTAACAGTTTCGAGCTCATTGCAACATTGACCGATTTCGATGAAATTTCGAGGATGTAAATAATGGACACAACTCTGCAAAAAGTATTTTTTAAATTTTCGATACAGGCTCACATGAAAAATTGCTAAAAAACCAATTTTAGTATTTTCTATACAAATCAGATTAATTGCAATTTTTTAAAAAATTTCTTCATCTCGCCACGTAGTAAACTAACAGTTCTAACTTCTGAAAAAAATGGAAGTCGTACACAGTCCAATCTTAAAAAGTTATCGTTCTTTTAATAGTGTCCGAATATTATTGTGAGTCACTGTAAATATAGTACAGACCAAAGGTTTTCGATCAAACACTCTTTAATATAAAATTTCAACACGCCGTACAATTGTTATTATATCATTTAATTAATGTATACAGGAGAGAATAACGGAAAAGTGGTGATGCTACATAAAAACTAAATCGAAAATATAAAATAATATGTTTTCATACTATTAGATTTATTAGATTTAGAACTTATAACAACATGATAAACATGAACATACAGAATAGTAACTGCCCGGAAGTGAAGTGATCGAATTATTATCAATATTACAAAATTTCTGCCAATATATAGCAATCAATATCTCCAACACATACGAGGCTGTGTTTTTAAGAAAATTGAGTTTGAAAATTCGGCGAACACGCATGCGATTGAATAGAAATCGTCTGACCTGTCTGAACACAACCTACTGGTTCTACTTACAAATGCATATGTACGTGAATTAGACGGATTTTCAAAGTTGATTTTCTCGAAAACAAAGTCTCATCTGATCACGTTTTTAGTGTATATTTTTTGCTTAATCTCTTACAGGTAGAACCACTCCTTCTTCGATTGTAACACCAGTTAACGATCACTCTGTATATTCCTAAAAAATTAATAGTCGCCAATATGAATGATCAAATACAATTCGCAACCTCAACTTTTAGAACCATATTTGTCTCCCGAATATGCATAAAGGCCATTTAAAGAACGAGTATCGAATATTTTTTAGTTGCATAGTACGTAAAAGTTGGACCAAAAATCCGAGGTTGTATCTGGGTAACACTTTGTTAGAATTTTTTAAGTCCCGATTGCAATATTCTTTGAATCAGTAAAACTTGCCAACGATTGATTTCTGCTGAGACTCTCAGAAAGGGAAGAGGACTTCATGATTCGTTGAATTGAAATGAAACCTACTTCTTCTCACAGATAGGTGAGCTAGAATACGTGCTACCTGTGATCAAAGTTGGTTCGACGAGCGAACAATAAACGAAGATAGAGTCAGGGACAAAATTAAGCGGTCACTCTTTAAACGCTAATAACTATTTTTAAATTAGACCAAAGGACATGAGTTTTCAATGTTAGAATGACTAGTTTACTAGATAATGTGTAAAAAGAGATTTTCAAAACATGTAGGTCACGATTTTTAACTTTTTTATCTGCGCCTGTAATGGAAATTTAAAGTATGCATTTTCTAGATATCAGTAAGTTATATAGATACACAAAGTTTAATCAAAATCGGTTGTCGCATAGAAAAGCTGTACGTATGGAAGGATGTAAGAATTGTTGAATTTTGGGCTTATAAAATGAATTTATCTAAATCACAGTGTTTCAAGATATTTGCCATTTTTAATTATTTATAAGTCATAGCAGCCTTAATAGAATTTTATGAACCTTTGTGCATTTATTAGATCTACAAAAGGCATATTTTAAGTTTTCATTACAGGCACAGATAAAAAAGTTAAAAATCGCTACTTTTACTTTTTTCTCCGAAATTCCGAGCAATAGCAATTTCAATAAATTTCCTTTTCTACGTTACCTAGTAAACTAATTCTTCTAACGTCGGAAAAAACTGAAGTTGTTTGGTCTAATTTCGGAAAGGTTAGTAATTTTCAAAGTGTGTCTACTTAATTTTGTCCCGGACTGTAGATTGAAGCTAGTGTGCCCCATTTTAAACAAGTGTACAGACTACTTTCATTGTTGAAAGATTGGCGGCAACGGTTTTGTAGAAGTCGTACTCACAAAACGGAACTTTTAATCACGTGAATACCGTTCGTGTGATCAATAGGACATTGTTTCGATACGGCAAAGCGCATAATTGGGGAACATGAGAATGTCTGATTGAAATGAGTGCATTAGCTATTCTAGGAGAACCAAAAGCGTGTGAGTGGAGGAAATTTAATCTAACAAGGAGAGGGCGCGGTGATAGGGTCTCAGATTTTCTCTAGAAACTTTGCACATTGGTAGATTTCGTTCTCCTGTTTATGAAAGTGTAACATTATAGGCGTCGATACTCAACATCTTTTGAGATACGTTAAAATTGATGAAGTTAGTGTTTCTTTCATATTATGTTCCTTTTCAATAAAATTTTTATATTTTGTTTCCTATAGATATTATGAGTGTATTTTTCATGTGCAAAATACAATTAATTAAAATAGATAAACTGAACAGAAAAGAAAAGAAAAAAATGGAAAAAAGGAAAAAGGGATTTGAACACTGGCCTTCCCGGTAATGAATCTAGTACGTTACCATCACGCCGTTTGGCATTTGGCAAAAACTTCAACCAAAACTGTACTTAACGGCTTAACGGGTATAATGAAATTTAAATTGAAAATATCTCAAAAATGATTGAGTATCGACGCCTATAATGCTATATTTTCATAAACAGGAGAACGAAGTCTACCAGTGTGCAAAGTTTCGACAAAATCTAAGACCCGATGACCGCGTTTTCTCCTTGTAAGAACAGAACAGTATCGCCAAAATGAATCAACTTATGCCACAAAATACTTGCTGGGTGTACAAATTAATTTGTGACTCATAATCAATTAATTGAAGATTTATCAAGTACTTGTGAAATGGAGCAAATGCATAGAAAGTGATGGAGGTCATTTTCAAGAGTAGAATATATTTTGATTGTGTTAGGTAATTTATTTTTTCAGACGTAGACATAGCATTATTAACAAACCTTATCATAAAATGCAACTTTATCTTACACATTGAACATACAATGTCAGAAACGTTCAATTGTGAAACACGCATCAATTATACCAAACGAGCGAGACAATCATCAACGACACACATGATTGAATTACAAATGCCTTTATATTTCCAACAGATTATTCGTCAATAATCAATAAATTCACGAATTAAGGCTAGTAATTAAATAGTGCAGCTAACACTTGTAAAATGATTGTTAACTTCTATATTGAACGTTGACTATATTACAATTTTGAACCACTAGGTTCATGATATGAATGATTCAACATCCGTTGTACTTTAGAAAGTTTTGACAAGTGCTATATTTCAGCCGACGACTACTAGCGAAACAATACACTGGAAGTTGTTCTACACCACTTCTAAGGTCGAGGCCTAACTTTTTGTGTATGCAATAACGTTTATGTATCGTAAACCTGAAGATACACTGTTATAAGTAGGAGATCGACTGGGAACGTAAACTTCGGGCTTGCTTCTGTTGTAGTCTTTACGACGATAACTTTCTACTCAACAACAGTTTCTTATAGGTCTTTCTGTATACAACACGAATCCTCCGCACAGGTTGTAACAAACGTGATGATCACTGGTGTATTTAAGGAACAGTGAAATGTTTTCGTTTTTACACCAGGCATACTTACGAGATAGCATATGCGGGCTAGCATATTGATGTCGAACGCATAGTAAGACCAAAGTACCAGTAAGTGACTGAACACCTGTGATTAACCGTTTTCAAGTAAATAGTAACAGGAGGAGACCCCAATTAATAATGTTTAACAACAGTCGGTATATAAATTGAGCCTGCACATTTTTTCTATGGTATAATTATTTGAGATTGAGAATGGTGAGGTTATAATTACTATAAAATATATTTTGCTACATGTGTTTCTAGTTCAAAGTAATTTCTCACTTTTGTACTATGGTGTGGTGTGTGTAATGTATGTTGTTATTTACTGTAATCATGATAACTTACGGAATATTGGCAATAAAGGCACTTTTTATTATTTTATGTATTTTTCGTTATTTTATCCACTTACTCTGTGATGAATAAACTGCGGATTTGTATGAAAAATAAACATTTACTATCCGAACTACGACAAACTGCGGTGAAATAGAAAGTTATTTTCGTTTATAAAATGTTTAATAGGCTAAGAACAATACATCTGCCTCGACTACAATTTTAGCATTTTATTAATATCTAATTTACAGTAGAACTAAAATAACAACCGTATATGAGGAAAGAAGTTGCAAGGTAAGTGTAAGAATCGTTATTTGTTTCTGTGGCACGTATGGGTATGTGTCGTGGGTTGGTTGCGCATGACGAACGAAGATACGTCGCGTTATGGCTTTTCTGTCATAGCTTACATTATTATATATTACATTGTTTATCTAAATATATGTATGTTATATCACATTGAACGGTGTTTCTCATTATTTCTGGACAAAAGGCGACATGATCTTGCTCTTAATTGGACACTTACTGGTAATTTCACCTTAATGACTCGATATACTGGGTGTCCCGCGACTCATGGTCAACCGATTAGGAGGTGTACATATAAAAATAAGTCGAAAAGAAACAATAAAATTTTTTTCAATTGAATGATTTTTTCGAGAAAATCGAATTTAAAGATTCGTCGAGTACGCGTGCATTAGTAAATGCACAGAGTAGAATTGGTTGGTCATGATCAGACGCGACAGCCGATTTCTATCTAACATTAAGCGTGTTCGCTGAATTCTCAAACTCAATTAACTCGAAAACAAAGCATCAAATGAAAAAATTGTCTTCCTTCTTTTTGACTCATTTTTACATGTTGAATCACCGCCTAATCGGTTGACCATGAGTCGTGGGACACCCTGCATATGAAAACTTTGGGACTGAAATGTGACTTATATCATGCACATATACTACTCATTGAACTCGTGCTGCCAATGTCGAAATTAGAAAAGGATAATGAATTTTTTAATAGTCACCTAGTCTACGTCAACGTACAAACTACGTTACGTATCAATTACGATACGTAATTGACGACCAATTTTTTGGTTTTAATTATATTTCGATGAAACTTCTGCCAACGTAGTTTTGACATTTTTCTGATTGAAATGACGCTAAACACGATACAATGTAAATAATACTTGCTTCTTTAATTTACGATGCAGTAGAATCTCAATTATCCGTATTAATCAGAGAAAGTAAGAAAATAATATATGAAATTGCAAACGACAGCATCGTGAACTGTTTAATTCTCGAAATGTTCAATATTCAAAGATTTAAGTACATTTAACGCAACAATGCAACAACAGATTTATACGTATTTAATTTATCGTACTCAAGATAAAGATAAATTAATGTACACATTACATAGACACATGTCTCAAAAAATACAATTACGTATGAAGTTTAGAAAGTTGTTCAAAGTGCTGTCTACATAAAAAAACAGTGACTAAAATTTTCACTGTCTCCCGATTCCCATTAATTCCGTGAATGTACCACAAACCGTTCAATAATTTACTGGTTTATTTCGTTTTATTCATAAATGCATTTCCACAAAATTAAAAGGTACAAAATTCTCTGTCGTAAAAATTCAATAGTCACGTTTTCATCAACGAGTTTTGTCCGATTTTAGAGATTAATATCGAACATCAATTTAAATTGTTTAGTGATGGCATCTAGAGTTAATAAATATTAAACCATTTCATTAAAGACAAAAAGAAGCATACAAGCAGAATAAGCAGAAAACTTAACATTGTTTAACTGCTTTTTGGGTCGTACAGAACATGTTAATCCAATAATTTTGACTAAAATCTGAACTAACAATGCCTTTACATAACGCCATTACTCGAAAACTACATTCTAAGAAGAAATAATAAAATAATTATAAAAAACTGTCAAAGATAAATAAAATAGTTGTTATAATAACGACAATATAAATCGGAAATATACGTAACGCAAATGAAGTAGTTAACATATATTAAACACTTTTATGGTAAAATTTTTAAAACAGACCAATTGTCGTCAGACTTTAGTTATTAACAATCCACATATAATTAAATGTCATATTCACATATTAAGCACTATCAAATTGCTGTAATGTTACAGCTCTTAACAATGCATCTCAAGGCTGATAACTTTCACTTAACTAGAAGGCAAATCATTAAAAGGAAAACCCGTTGGGAGCTGGGACTAGCGCCCCCACGGATATCATTAACCGCATGGTAAATGAACCAAATATGCCAGCACCTGTTCGGTAACTATCTATGGTAACCCCAGTGGATCGTACGCTTCGTCCAGCAAATCAAATTAAATCATCCTCGGGCACGATTAAATACTGCTGGATGCATCGCTTGCGCCTACGTCTAAATATTCACGAGGCGGAACTCCATTAATGACGGTGACTGTCAAATCTGACTGTGAAAGGGGTGATTAAAATATTTTGACACCTACAAACTGTATGCGGTAATCTAATTAGAATATGCATGAGCTTTATAAATTATGTAGGAATGCTTCTCCAAGTACCGGACCTATCGTAAAACGCTTTCTTAAAGTATATTTTATACACATCATTTAGACCTATTAATTTCATTACATTGCATTAAATATCTTAAATATCTTAAATATCCGATTACATAAACGAAATAATCGGAAGAATTATTATTTATTTTACATAAATTTTCATGAAACTTTGACTTGAAATTTGATAGAAACAAATAGCGGCACCTAATGTCAGATACACTCACAATACGTTAAATCTGTTACATGCTGTTGTGGGCGTTACAAACGATAGTCTGAGTTAACACTAATTATGTTTAACGATAATTGCACATAATGGTAATTCAAATAATATAATAAAACAGCACACGCGGGCGAACAATGTGTACACCACAGCTATTACATGTGACAGCTCTGTAAGCAAGACGACGACTTCACCTATATCCTCCGTTGGGCACGGGTACCTTCTTCACATGTATACATAATTTTCCGAACATTTAGGGATATGCACGCATGCTCATGATGTCATTATTGGAAACTCAAAAATTAAATTCAGTTTTTGTCATTATTCTACAAGCAAATTACACTGTCCAACAAATTTCAACTTTTTTATGTTTCTCAATTACTGTTGGGTGGTTCTTATAGAGTTTTTCGCGCTGATTCCGAATCTGCCCTTACTCTTTCTCCTACACGCACAGTTCTTGAGAAACATGACTTTGAAAAAAAACCCATTTTTCAAATTTAAACAAATATTGTGATGTTATTATAAAAGATATTGAATTGTTCTTTGCAGAAAAAGATTCTGTAGGCTTTCCCGAATACAATGATATCCAATATTAATACATTATGAATGTTTAAACGTGATTAAGCGATCATTAAAGACGGGGAGACACCATTTTTGCACCAATTTTTGGGGATATTTTTGACTTTATCTCAAAAAATAAGGGTCCAGTGTAAAATCAAACTATATCACGCGATAGAGCAGACTTTTATCTTGAGAAACCCCCCTTTGAAGTTTGCATCAGCGTTTTTACCGAACCAAAAAGCAAAATATCTGCGCCCGACATGCTCTGCCGCCAGTGGTGCTCTTCCACTAGCGCGGTCGTTCGCCAGGAAATGGCGGGACGCGGCGCGGCGTAACGGCGATGCAGTGGCTAAAAACGCAAATTATGTTAGCTTATATAAATTTCAAATTTTATTAAATGTTATACTATTGTTATTTATTATTTATTAGTACATTTATTCTGTATCAATTATTTTATGTATTTTTTTAACGTTAGTCTCTCCTTCATAGTAAGTATATTTCATACTAAAAAGGCCTTTTGCAACAAAAAAATAATTTAGTAAGTTTTTCTTTTGTATTTAGTTTTTTTTTATTAAGCATTTCCACAATAAGCGATATTAAATAGATTTTTGTTACAAAAGACCTATTTAGTATGAAATATAGTATGAATAAGAGACTACATTAAAAAAATTCATAAAATAATTTGTACATAATTTATAAATAAGCTGGCATAATTGCGCGCTTTTAGCCACTGCATCGCCGTTACGCCGAGCCGCACAGTGGGGCAGAATGTCTCATTCGATTGAGGAGACAAAATACGCCAATAATAACTCGGATTTGATATGTTTTTCAGTAATTAATAAGTAATTTCATAAATAATTGAAATTTGAATTTAAAAAAAATTTTTTTCATAAGCAATTAAAGTAATTTCATTTTATAATTAATATTGAACGATGAAACTTATTTAATATAATTTTTAACATGTATATTCTATAATAATAATACTGCTTTATTCAGCCTTACTGCCAAGAATTGGACTTGGTTTACAAACCTATGTTTACAAACTATCTTACGCACACATTTTGTTCATTCTTTCTCTCTCTCTCACACACACACACACACGCACGCGCACCCACACGCGCACACACGCACGCACACACGCACTAGCAGCAAAAAAAAATAAAAAGAAACGTATGGGAACTATTTGCTTTGACTAATAACGAAAACTAATTGACAAAAAAAATAGCCAAAATTCACAAAACTATCATAGCAATTAATAATATATTTTGTTACATAAAAACTTTAATCAATAAACTTTACAATAACTAAAATCACTTTATTAACCATAACCACAAGGTGCTTGCTCGAAAGCAGGTAAGTATACTTTCAAAAAACATATATTTCCTATTTTACAAAACTTTTTTTTTTACTTTTTTCCGCCTCGGCCCCACTGTGGCGCCGCGCCGTATCCCGACGAACGACCGCACTAGTGGGAGAGCACCACTGGCGGCAACTCATGTCGGGCGTAGATATTTTGCTTTCTATTTCGGTAAAAGCGTCCATGTTGCAAACTTCAAAGGGGGGTTTTTCAAGATAAATATCTGATCTATCGCGTGATATAGTTCGATTTTACGCTGCACCCTTATTCTTTAAGATAAATTCAAAAATATCCTCAAAGATTGGTGCGGAAATGGTGTCTCTCCGTCTTCAATGATTGTTTCAACATGTTTAAATATTCATAATTTATTAATATTGGATATCACTGTATTCGGGAAAGTCTACAGAATCTTTTGCTGCAAAGAACAATTCAACATCTTTTATAATAACATCACAATATTTGTTTAAAGTTGAAAAATAGGTTTTTTTCAAAGTCATGTTTCTCAAGAACTGTGTGTGTAGGAGAAAAAGTAAGGGCAGATTCGGAATCAGCGCGAAAAACTCTATAAGAACCACCCAACAGTAATTGAGAAACAAGTTTGGTGTTGGACAGTGTTATATACGTTGTTTCTTTAACAGCAACGTTCGATAGAATGGTTTCGTTTCAAATAGTTTTTAGAGTCTGTGCTCGTTACATTGTTATCATTTTCTTTATTACGTGCGACTCGTTAGTTATATTGAATTCTATTAGAAATAATTTCTATATTTTAGATTCACCGCGTCTACTCAATAGTCTGCGCGCTCCTTTTCTATTCTTTTGTATACTCTTCGATTCTTACTTCAATCTTCTTCTGCTCTGTCTCGAAACACAATGCGTGTGTACGTAATAATAAAGCTGTGCAATATTAATTAACAACTCTGTGTTTATTTAAATAAGACTGATTCCAATCCTAGCTGAATATCCTGAACCACTCGTTATATTTCAATTGTTTGGTGACTTTCCCCTAACTATGTAACAATAAGGAGCATCATTAAATCGTCGTAAATGAATTTTATTGAAATCTTTCAAAACATCAGAGACTAAAACATAGCGTACACATGCGATTTGGTTCTCATTCTCATTTGACGGACTGAGTGTCATAGTGGTGTAAGTCACATACATAACATACATGGTATATCAAATAAAATAATTTTGGGTTGTTTGTTATGAAAAACTCCATATACATATTGCGGTTGCAAAAACACATCTATGGGTTCAGAAAACTATTGTATAAAAATATATCTGTATGTGAAAATTAAAGCACGAAACAGAATTTTATGCAATTTATAAGCAAATTATATAATTAAAATTAACTTATACTGATATACAGTGACACCCATAACTATTCGGACACTCTTAAATAGTCGATAACTTTTTTATATTGGACACAAAAGATAAAACAATTAGTTTACTACATGACGTGAAAACATTTTTGAAAAAATTGCAATTAATCGGAATTGTAGAGAAAATACTAAAAGCTCTATTTCACACCTTTTTTTTATGTGAGCCTATAGGGAGCAGTAAATTAGCGATTGAAAACAAAAGATCGTAAGGTGGACTACACCACTATGATCCCAAATCGTTCGTTTTATTCGGTTAGTGACAAACGAATAAGCTGCCTTTTTTCAGAAAGAATGAAGTTAACTCAAATCTTCAGAATTTGGACTAACACCACTATGATTCTCAGCCCGCCATTTGTGTGTACGGATAAACATAGGTCTCGCAGTATTACTACCACTACCAAAAAATATTCGCTTAAAAACGTGATTCCATATTAAAAAAGAAGTTATAAATGTAGAATAAAATTTTTCCATATGAGACTTTGTTTTTGAGACTTCCTATTTAATAGCACGCGTGTTCGTCGAATTTCCAAACTCGATTTTCTCGAAAACAAAGCCTCGTATGACAAAATATTATGCTATATTCTTGACATATTTTTGTATGTAGAATTACCACTTCTCGGTTGGACCACCAGTTTACCGATCACCCTGCATATTAGTAGAATATGGTATAAGAGGTAATGATATTTTAGAAATATAATAATAAAATGATAAATTGTCCTCCTTTTTATTAAATATCACATAATAAAGTTTTATCTTTGCAACAATATTATAATGAAATGTGGATAGCATAAGAACGCAATAGAAAATTTTTTAATAAATTTCTAACGCTGAAGATCACAACAGACATTGCCACAAAAATGTTCGGAATACTTGGAGGTGGTTACAAGGTGAAAATAAATATATTCTTTTCTATATTAATATTTTGTTTACACATGACGATTTTTATCATGCATGTCACTTACTTTTATCGTTAATGGAAATATTTTCCATATTGGAAATATGGATAATTACAATGATAATCACTTGATTTGTTTCATCGAATAGTTTTTGCCAAGTGTAGTGTAATGGGAAGTAAGCAATCAGAAAACGATTTCCCTAAATACTTTACAACACAGAAAGCAGTTTGAAATACATTAAATACGAAAATTGCTAACTTTGTTATATTTGAGAATAGCTCATTTAGCTATTTTACTCGTTCATGTGATCAATAGCTGAAAGAAATCGTACATGAATACAGATATCTGATAAATAATAAATATTTGAAAACGTATATGCATACGTTATTCATTCAGTTGCAGAATGCAAAAATCAGTTGGGCAATTCTGAACCGATTTTCTGAAGGACCGATTTTTTCGAAGTGACTTTAATTTTTTATAATTGATTCTTGGATATTCCATTTTGAAACGAACGATTTGTTTAGTTATGAATGGATCTTCGATTCGAGGGGAGGCACGGGAGAGTTCGAGATTAGAAGTGAACGATCGGGAAACTGATGATTAATGAATACTTAAATTATTGTTAATTCTTCTTTTTTCGAAGTCCTAAACAAATAAATAATTATATCAATCTAATATAGAAGTTTATGTTCAGTATCTGATCATGAGTTATTATTAGTATCCCGATAGTGCTATATATTGGGTTTTATATATAAGTTCGTAGCGTTTTATGTTTTCTTTTATTCTACAACGATTTCTTTGTTCTTTGGCAAAGTGTTGCACATCAATCGAAAGAGCTCCTTCTGCTCCACAAAACTGTGATAATCGTTGATTTGAATAATTTAATTTTTTATTATTTTTCAAGCGTAGAAATGGAATATCCAGGAAGCAAAAATCAACATTTTCGACACCTGCTTTTCTTCGCTTTTCATCGAGATCAAAAAGCTGCCACATCCGCTCGGGATATTTGCGACGTCTACGGAGAAGGTGTCATAGGCGAGTATACAGCACGGAATTGGTTTGCAAAATTAAAAAATGGCGAATTTGACTTGGACGACACGCTTCGCAGTGGATGACCTGGTGTTGAAAATGTTGATTTTTGCCTCCTGGATATGCCATTTCTAAGCTTGAAAAATAATAAAAAATTTAATTATTCAAAACAACGATTATCACAGTTTTGTATAGTATCCCTAGTTGGCACTCCCTGAAAAACTAGGGAAGAGTTGCCATTTGGACTCCCTAAACAATTTGTGATATATATAAGAGAGATGGAAATAATTTTAATAAAAACGAAATAATGGAAGAGAATATTACCAATTAACCTTTAACACGTTCAGCGCCCACTCCACAATCATAAAAATTACACAAAATCAGAGCGATATATTTGATAAAACAAAAACTAAGAAGTTTAGTTTTGTGATATTAATTACTGTTTCAAACCTCTTCTATTCCTCAGATCGTAAGGAAATTTTGTACACTCAGTCTACCAACGTAAAAATTAAATTTCAATTCTCTATAAATAATTTTGTCACCCAGATATGGGTGACATGGCGCTGACCGTGTTAAAGTAATACCTTCTGCTTTTTAATAAACACAATTTAAAATAAAAAAATTCCATGTATACATTATGACGTTGCACATCTTGCGACCGCCTTCTGGTGGATCATACAAACACTCGTGAAATTCGAGAGTGCTCCCCGAGGAAATTCCGTTTAGATTTTAGATTATCGATAGATGGCTGATTCGAATTGCGCGCGCCGAGTACGGCCGTGGACGTACCCTGTGCCCCGCCAGCCCCTCTGAATGGCGCCTTTCGGCGGCTTGCTTCGTAGGATCTCTCTTTGCGACATGCTGTCCACAAAAACACCCCGCGCACGGGTGAAGGAAAGGGGTCGCTGCCACGCACGGGCCAACGAACCCGTAGACGACACGGATAAGGAAACCCCACGAAAAACGGACCTTCCCAAAAGAAACTCCAGTTTCGCGGTCCGACTGCCGTCTCATCCCGCACAAATGGGTTCGAAAGCGTGGGTGGTGTGGAAGTGCCCTGAGGATATTACGAACACACCCGTTGCGCGACTGTTACGGTACAAATTCGGATATAGCCTAGGACCAACTACCATCCGTGGGATCCTCACACTTTTATATTTCGCGCGTGAGCCCTGTTCCGTCGCAAGGAACCGTACAAAGGGTCTTTTCTTCAGATTTGTTTATGGCGTCTACGTGACTCTGAGGCCACTTTCAAGGATTAGGCGCTCGATGCACATTTGGTGACCACTCGAGCCATCGCCTAACTTTCGTATTTGTATCGCCTCCTTAAGAGTTACGCGTCATAAATCTATCACTGACGAAGGATATTCCCGACCTAGAAGTACGGTTCTCGGATTACCTAGCTGCGCCCTCGGAGGGAGTCGGGTACGGTCCCACGCTTTCCTCGGGACAGGCTCGCTTGGGGCCGATCTAAGAGTCATCAAGAATGCACTGGTTGGGGCATGCAGAGCTCGGCAAGAACCAATCAGTGCACTTCTTCGGCATGGCAATGGGTGTCACCATCTTGACACCCCGAAAAGGAGGACCGCCTTCACGATACAACGAAGGGTACTCCCGAAACCGCGACAGTCAGTCGGTCGCGATCGAACAGTTGAACGTATAGATCTACGAAAACGATTGAGGACACTTTCGAGCGAGATCAGCGAGTCTCTCGAAGTCGACGTCTAATTCAATCAAGATCTAATACAATCATTCTAACTTCAGAGAATTCGAGTGGAGTCATCGTCGCGAACTCCCGCGCGTATAAGGCAGGGCCTGCTAGATTAGCCTTACCGACGAATCCTCTAGCAGGCCTGGGACGAAACGCTAAATCTCTCAAATTCTTAAATCGATATAATCATTGAATCGGCTATCTAATATTAATTTGGCGGGTAGTAAATCGGTGATTTCGGGATCGACGCGTCCATACGATAGGGCTTGAGATTTACAACCTCAAGCGCGCACGAGTCAACCGCGCGTCGAGCTCGAGATTCGCACCGTACGAACAAGCCCAACCAATTAGGATAAGTCTAGGATAATGAGTGGGGTGAGGATCTTAGGAGCTCATCGTCTCTCCCTACAGTTTCGACGAGGTGCAAAATCTTGAGCGCTTTGTATTTTCTATCGTGAGTAGAGCAATACGAATAGTGCCGTGCCACTACAGGACAGATCACCGCTCCCTAAAAGGAGCACGGCGATCCCAAAGAAGCGGTAAGTCGACCAAGTGATCCTTCCCGGCATATTTCGTGAAATGGCTCGGACATTTTTTGCGTGAGAACGACACGTGTTTCGTCTCGTTCTTGATTTCGTGCAAGCCGAGGCGCTTCTCGCATCGTGCTCCCGTCTCGCGCATCTTGTAAAGACGTTTTGGGAAAAGTAGAGTTTCGCGCAGGCCATTGTACGGAAGTTTTGCTCGGAGGAGTCGCGTCGAACGAGCGAGTGTAGCGTGCTGTCGCACATTCGTTTCAATTCATTCCGTTCCGGGCATCCTCGCGACAGTCACATTGTAATTCCGCCAAACATCTGCGTCCCGCGAGACATTGTATCGACGATATCGAATAGAAAGGAGTACCTAATTACCGTACGCTCGCTATTACTAATCAATTGATAACCACGCGCTGCGAGATAACATCGGATCGCTTAATTCTATGAAGAGCGCGGGCTCCGGGTCGCGGCCACGTGGCCGCGTCTTTTGTAGAAATCTGACACCGATTAAATAATCCAAAGCCAATATCATGTATCATTCTTTCGTCCTGTGAGGTCCGTCCTGCCGTGAGGGCTGTCCCCGTTTACACCGTGTGCTAACCTCCGATCTATCCCTTCGCGTGTCTCGTAACGTCTCGCGAGGATCATACGTTCGAATTCCACATTATATTTTCCGCGTACGGAACATCGTCTCGTATCGCGCGGCACCCTTCTGGTGCCTGGCGCCCGAACTTCGTCGTCGTGATCGGAATCGAGACCTCGAGCCCTGCTTTTTGTCCCGGGTGGTGAGGTCAGAAGTGCCAACGTTACAAAATTTAGAATCATTGATCCAATCAAATAAACTGGTTTCCTAATTTGGACCTATGGTATCTCAAGATGGGCCACTAATTTCGTTAGCCACAATTAATGGAAAGGTATTTCTTTATTTTTGGACTTACTTCGGCACATTGTGTATGTATCCAGGAATCGTAAAATGCCTCTAAAGTTAAAAATTTATTAATAAAATTTTTAACCAAACATGAAATTGGACCGGTTCAATTTAGGAGATACAATGTGGTCCAATCGGGGCAACTTGTATAAAAATTTTAAAAGATTTTACTTAATCATATTTTTATCTTAGGTTAATAAAACTATCATAGCAATTAATAATATATTTTGTTACATAAAAACTTTAATCAATAAACTTTACAATAACTAAAATCACTTTATTAACCATAACCACAAGGTGCTTGCTCGAAAGCAGGTAAGTATACTTTCAAAAAACATATATTTCCTATTTTACAAAACAAATGTCTTATACCGGTCAAGTTACAATGGTGGTCCAATTTAGGCAACAGTCCAAATTCGGCAACTCACCCCTATTATTTTAACAAGATTAATATAAAACTGATTTTTGGGGGTATTAACGAGAATCAATTGCATCTTGATTTCATACAATTACGTATTGAAGAAAAACTGAACGTATTGTATTCAAAATAATATTTCTAGTCTTTTATTAGGTTCTTGTGTCTATGATGGAGTACAACTTATACATCTCATGAAATAATATGGCGATACATGAGTTTATTCACTTTTTTCACTTTGAACAATTTGGCAAAACAAAGTGTATGTTTACCGAAACGCTGTGCAGCTTATACTGATTAATCAATTGCAAAAATAATAATTTATTACTAGAACATTTATGAAAGTAAAGTTTGCGCAAGATACACGTCATCAATTTGTACTAATACCGTGAAATCTTTTATCTCCCCAGTATTCGAGACACGTGTTTAGTATTTATTTAGTCGTCAGTCCTCTTACCCTACACGAATTCTGTTTAAATGCAATACTTAAAAGAAACAAAATATGTATTTTATATTTTTCTATTGCCTACCTCCATGATAAGTTTCGTTGATTGCGTAATAATTACGACCCTATTTGATTCGCAGATCCGAGTTGAATATTTTTCAATACAAGGCAGATTGAAAACATGACGGTAAAATTTATTTACAATGCATCGTTTTCAAGGTACTTGAATTCGTAACTTTACAAAGCACTGGAGTTAAATTTCACAAACAATTGTGGGTGTTCAATGCGCGTTTGTTACACAACCAACCCTTTTCAAGAGTTTCAAGTGCTGTTTTCAACATGCGATGCATCAGAGCGAACGATATTGTATTGTTAAACTGAGTTATTACTTTTTACATGTCGGTCATATTTTTTATAATTTGTTGCGGCCCGCGTACACATCCTGTTGGGATTTTAACAGAGACAGGTTGCTGATGCGAACTAATGGGACCTGCAAATTGGTGTAGCACTCACAAGCGAAATTTTCAGATGTTGAATCGCCATTAGTCTTTAAAGTTAATTTATTGCTTTTCGCTTTTAGCATACACATATACGTTCAGTTTTTCGTAAACCTCCAAATGCGACACAACAGTCTGGATTGTGCTGAGGAGTCTGCTTAGGGCGTCCCATTATTCCTGCAGACCACTCCATGGGTCATTTTCATTGCCACTTAAGTGCTATGGCCAATGGCCCACGTCTCTGTAAGTGGCTTCTTACGATTGGAAATGCAATTTCTTATTTATAAGCTAAATCCATTGATGCAGTTATATTTAGTACAGTGCTACAGAAGAAAGTTGCTCGAACGATCGTACCGTCGAAAAGTTACAAACAATCGAAGACGTTTCTTCCACGAAGCAAATACAGAGATGAAATTTATATGAAAACACTACTGCTTTCACTTAAAGATATTAATACATGACCTACCGACGATTATTTCATAATTTTGAAAACTATATGGTCCATAGCTAAAGACTTTTTAATGGATCCTTCAACAGTAACGACAATTGAACGAACAAGCCACACCCAGTTATGTCATTTAATATTTTTGTTTGCGATTATAATGTAAAAGATGTTTGCTATGCTTCCTTTTGGTACAACACAATTATTCAAATTTCTATTAACACATTCGCGGCCGCTGACGTGAATTCAGTTCGCTATAATTCTAACCTAACACGATGATGCTTTATTTTAGGCAATCGTAACGGTTATATCATAAGAATGGGAATAGATAGACTACATGTATATATTTAGTAGTGATGTTACAAGATTTGAGTCTCTCCAGGTAGCGATGGAGAAACAAATCAAGACAGGTCGTTCAGATAGGTGGACCGTCTATCTCATAAGAATGGGAATAGATAGACTACATCTATATTTTTAATAGTGATGAAACAAGATTTGAGTCTCTCCAGGTAGCGATGGAGAAACAAACCAAGAATGGAATGAAAACCAGTACGTCCGTTGTAACAAAAATTACAACGAAACCAGAAAAACGGATGACTGGATCAAATGTGTTGTCTGTTTCCGCTGGCTTCATGAGAGATGCTCCAATTTTAAAAATATGTGTAACTATTGTGTTAAAAAATAAATAAGTGCCCGGAATGTTTTCTTATTAAATAAAGAAATTTTTCATAAAAATAGTTGTTATAAATGAATTTAATAAACAAATATATCTTTTCTGAAAGTGGTCTGTCTTACCGTAGAAGTGAGGGAGAGTTGGACCACAGTCCAAATTTTTATTTTCTTCCTTCCGCAGCTATCCGTAACAATATTGTGTTATAATAATTATATGTTGTAGAAAATTATTTCACAGATCATTCATTACACTAATCGATATGTAAAGTATTTAATATTTTTAAAACATGGTCCAACACTCCCGGAATTACCTTATAGTATTCTTATAGAACTTTTGTCCATTATATTATCTAATGATCTTCACAGTACGTTACAATAAGTAATCTGTAAGATACGTCATTTACACCATCTTTTATACATGGACCACTTATTGTATAAAATATTGAATCGAACGAAAGTTGTTTAATATATATATACACACACATATATATATATATATATATATATATATATATATATATACACATATATGTACATATATATAGAGCCAAAGGTACAACGACATAATTGATCTTTTAATGTTTCATATAATACAGAAAAACATATAGTAGAAAAATTCAAGTTATATTTCAACAAGTTAAAGTGTCTTGGAGTTTGTACTTCATTAATTTAGTAATAAAGAGACTGCGGATTTTATGCATTTATGATAAAAAGAAGTAAACCAAATGCAAAACAGTCAAAAGATATAAAGAATTTCAAAATACTGCGGTATCACTTTCAACACAATGATACTATTACGAAAAAAAAGTAAACATCTATGTAGCTTTTGTATTTTGCGATTAATTCAGACAATTATATATGCATAAAAATCCATAGTATGGTAATAAAATATTAGAATCATAAGTTAAAAAATCAGCATGAGATATTTCAAGTTTTATATACTAAAACGCATCCCATTTACATTTTAATACATTGTCGCATAGATTGTTATTGAAAAATTGACCTGTGCGGAGAAAGAGGTGCAGTTCCATTTAGAAAAACAAAATTGACCTTGAAATCTCCGAAATCGTCCACCCATAAAAAATGTGAATAAACTATTTTAATGTACAATACATAATTGCAGCGATGAATACCCATATCATGGGAGAACTCGCGTTCAGAGCCCCTAGAAAGGGTAGTTATCAAAAGGCTGTCCACAATATTTCTTACTATTTTATCCGTATTGTCATTTAATTACTCGAAAGATAAAGCAAATGTTGTATGTGAGATGCATTCAACAACGAGTCATTTATTGTAGAACTCACATATTGTAGAACTGATGAGTGTTACTAAAATGAAGTATCACATAACGAATAACCGTGCTACAACGAACCATTTTTGTTTTCATTAAATCAAAACGTTTACAATGAACGCGGAGAAATAAAGTTAAAAAATCGAGACTGAAACAGACATCTTTGGATTTGTTTTTTAGAAATATTTTAGCAGATTAACCTGCCACAGGGCAGTCCTTCGAAAGGAGTAGATTTGATGACTTCTGTCCGTCCTCTTCATTATAATTTTTTTATAAATTTACACATGTGTGCAATGTATAAGAATAAATTAAAATAATACGTATACTTGTACAGTGGATCTAATAAGTATTTCAACATTAAATATTCGATTCTCGGAAAAATGCCTATATTTAATCTGTGATAATTTCGTAAAAAATGAATGGTACTGCAATAAATTTAGATCCATTTTAAAGCTAGAAGCCTCTAGTTCCATAATCCATCGTTCATTTGATCGCAAAATGTTGTTCATGATGTAGCGGGCGAGAAACTGAAGACGCGCTTTTTCTCGAAAATGCTATACATTCAAACATCTGTGAAAACTTTGAAAAATTTTTCACTGAATGGTTTCATAAATGGTTTCACTGAAACCACCGCAAATTTGAAGATTGAAGCATCGACGCCTTCAAAATTGATGTACGATTTTTTTAGTCATTTCATTGAGCTTTTAATGAGAGGTATACCACCAACTTTACAGTAGTATAAGTTACACCATGAGCATTCCATGACTGAACTTGTTCCTCAGTTTTCTTCCATGAAACAGTAAAAAAATTCAAATCTATGGCAGTTTCATTTACGAGAAAAATTTTTGAATGTTTTTGAAGACGTCTGCATTTACAGAATTTTTGAGGAAAAATGGGTTCCCACTTGTTACATCATGTATGAATATCTTAAAGGAAAATGAACACTGTTTTGCGAAGGTAGAGACTTACAGCTTTGAAATGAATCCAGGCTTATGATTGTGCCATTTGTATTTTCGAAACTATCACAATTTAAATGTCGACAATTTTTCAAGAATCGAAAATGTAGTATATGTACGAGTATGTATAACTTAATTAGATATAAGAAGGCATGTTTTTATCCATTTAATTTTGCCCCCGACTGTACATATTGTATTATATATACCCTGTAACGAACTTATGCTGTAACTATACTACAGATTTTATGCACTTAAAAAAAAAATGAGTAAGGACAATTTGAAACAGTAGGAAGATTAAAAGAATTAGTATCAATACATGCTTTTTAACTTTTTAAAGTCACTAAAAAAAGGGAAAAGACATTTATATTTGGCACCTACGTCTTATGAATGGCGAAGACAATTTTTATTTTGCATACAAATTCGCAGTCAAGTAATAACGAACAAGATTTTAGAACGAATTAGATCGTTATAGCATACTCGACTATACAACACATTTATTTCGTAGATATAGAACTTGCACGATATTTTCCCGTGAAATCGACAGAAATCTTAACAAAGGGACAACTCTCACCAGATAGAGATATAAATTTCCGGTAGAGTTTTCTACCATTATTGATAGAGAACGTTTCTCGTCGGTATAGACGTATATTTTCACAGGTGTCGGTCTTCCTGTGAGAATACGATACCAGGAGCTTACAGAAACTTCTCCTGACAAATAGTCGACAATCTGGGAATGCACGGTTGCATTCGTGATACTCGAGGACCTACCGTTGTAGAACTTTCGCCGTAACCATTGATCATTCAGCTGACACGTTCGGAAAACGTTCTTTGTTTACATTTCCCTAGGCGATATACCTGTCTCTCCCGTTCTTATAGCTGCACCTTGTTTCTCTCTCTCTCTCTCTCTCTCTCTCTCTCTCTCTCTCTCTCGCTCTCGCTCTCGCTCTCTCTCTTTTGCGCACTTTTCTTACCCCCTACGGGCTTTCCCTGCTCGAGCACTTTTAGCGTGTATGCATTGGTAGAGTTTCCACGGGGGTCGCAAGTAAAACAAACAAATATTTACCGCGACACTGTTTCACCACTTCGTCATCGAAAAATTTGCCACACTGCGGGTTATATCAACGCAATCCGGTGGCTGTTACGGTTGTTAGTGACTCAAATGACGATGTTATCCCTAAATAACCTTCAGCGACACCAATCATAATTAAACTAAGCGAATTTTGCATAACATAAAGCGAGTAACTTTAATATTTAGGTACCATGAAAGTTTTACTTTGTCGCATTATAACTTTGTTCATTACGAGAAATACCATATATTTTCAGGCATAATATTAAGGGTTTATTTACATAATTTACAATGTTTATTAAATAATATGGTTCAGATGGTGCAGATTTTTTTTGGATGGTGTGTTGACACTTAAGACCGTTTTTAAACAGGAAAATAATGCTTCTGTTATTAGCATCACATTAATTACATTTGTGCAATGTTTCAAATGTTTACTTACATTCGAATTAAAGAACTTCCCTTATTAGTGTGTGAGACATAAAAATTTAATTTGTTATCTAACTTAATGTAACATTGTTCAATGTCAATTTGCCTTATATCACACTTAAACTTGAAGTATTAAGAGTATTAATACAAGGTATAATAATGTAAAAGGTACTAAAATAATTCCTCTTACAATGACAATGCTACTCATATTTAGTAAATGTAAACATATGAATAAAATGTTATTTTAGTAAGAGTAAACTTAAATGGCAATTCAGTGGTTACGCATACTTTGTGAACATAAGCAATTTCAAGTGTTTTTCACAAATTAAGTATTAATAAGTTTATTGTTGATTTTGAAATGGCTAGATGAAGTATTAGAAATTTTAACTTTAGAGACATGCCAAGTAGTAAAGAAGAAGCAATTACTTGGGCTCGGGATTGTGGATTGTTGCGGAAATTTAAAAAATGTCGTACTCATCGGTGCGAACTGAAAATTTATAACAATAATCATGGAATCGGTCGTTTTCGGTGTCCAGTAATTAAAATATACAGAATCACATACAGGATTTCAAAAAGAAGGTACAGTCCAAGATGGTTTGGGGTTAGGTCGACGTGGGAGCGGAGAAGGCCGGCCCGACCATGCTATAATGTTTCGCATTTTGATTTAGTAAATGTGTTATGTATTACGTACGTGTTTGTGCTGCCATCTAATGGATTTGTTTGGAAGTATTTAGCCTATTTTGTGTGCATTACCTAGCAAATATATCAATATGGCGGCGCTGTAACCTGTTAAAAAGGCTTAAAAGTGTTCAACTTTATATGCGTATAACATTTTACCTAATGAATTCCGCGCATTAAGATTTTCATTTCCGGCGTTTTCTCGGCGAAATCTATTTCTAATATGATTATATTAAAAAAAAACTTGAAAAAATGAGCTCCAAAACGTAGTTAAACCATATTATGTACTACATATTGTGCTGAAATTATAATTATTGAATTGTAACAGAATTCATTTATTCATTTAATTAATCCATAAATATATACATAGTTATAACTCATTGTAAATTTAAATAACTGCGATCGAAAAGAAACTACTTTCAATAAAACAGTATTTCATGAATACATAAAAAGAGATACCGAACATAATCGAACGTATTTGTTACGGCCTAAATTCCTGACAATTTTTAACTTTTGCAAATCATTTTACACTTGATTGTCGTGAGATATTTTCCTAAAAAATAATCCTATTAATTTTGTCCCATCTGATACCGAGCATCTTGTGTAAATCATTCAGCTCACCGGACTCGCTCAGATCACCAACAAATTTTCAAATGAAATGATTTACGATTCGTTTCTCGGATCGAAAGTTATGCTTCCACTAATCACTCGAACGGCTGTACCCTCATTCATAAAATCGTCAAACTCACTCCGATCGTTTTCCCTGGCCAAACTTCCGAACACAATTCGTGATCAATGGATCACCTTGCCGCAGAGACTCACTAATACGCCTTAATGAACTCTGATGGAATTCAATCGGAAGTCCTCGAGAACTTTGACCCCACTACGTTCCTGTTGCGAATACCTGGCCCGTATATCGCGAGGATTGCATATAAAGTGCACTGCTTATGATAGATCATCTCCGGAATGGAAACCAGCCTCACTATCCACGTTGGCATCGCAAATAGCTGCATACGTATGGAGATTCGAATATTCTCTAGGCGAATCATGGTAGAATACATTCCTCGGGATACCCTAAGACTACGTACTTTCAGAAATGAAGATTCCAATTTCGTTTTTGAGAGTCAAGCTTAAGCCAAGTTTAGTTGGATTTATTAGATTGCTGTTTGTGTGTGATTGTTACCGATTCAGGAATAATCTTTTCTCAAGTTTCTAGTTGCAATGTTTTTCCTTTTTTAAAATTTGCACGCTGTGCATAACTACGAGGGGAACACTATTCACTCTTTAATCGTGTTAGCAATAATTCAGGCGACGAAATTAAAAGAAAATGATACAATGTCATGCAAAATTGTTACAGGTCGATAGCAACATATTTATGCTACTATTGGGCAGAAATTGATTTATTGAATAAATGCAAAATAAGAAATAAGAATTTCACTAGAATTTATTTAAATAAAATTCATTTAAATGATACTAGGAATAAATTATTTATTAGTCCTTATTTGTAAGTAAAATTTTATTTTTCATTAGTATGCATTTGTTATCAAGTTTACTATTCTTGATATTTTAAGCAGAGGGAATATTTTTTTCATAGGTTAATTTACTATTACTATTCCACTTTTATTCCGTATTTTTGTTATATCTTTTTAATAAAGCTTTATGTGACCTATGTTTACATAACATTTTTTTCTTATTTACTGCCATAGAATATTCCGACAAAGATTGAACGTCAAATCCTGGGGCACCCTTGTATCTTGAAAACAGCTTTCTTAAAATGAAGAAGTAAATGTGATCCACAAAATAGGTAATAAATGACAATCCATTGCTGACTATAACATAAAATAAACTTGTTTAATAAGCAATACATGGTACATACAAAATAGAAAATAATAATTGATAAATAATTTATTTCTGTGTATTATTTGAACTCACAAATAACAATTAAACTTCTATTTACATAACTATTTGGATAAAAATTTATTTAATTTTGCCCAACACTGATTAATGCTCTTAAATTCTCTTAAACTTTCTACTTCTAGTTATTAGACTCCAGAAGTTGATACAGGCCAATGTTTTTGTAATGAATGGTTGCAAGAAATGGTTTCAAGAAATAAAAGGGATTATTATGGAGTCATAAGTTACAATAATGTATATTTAGATATTATACAGAACATGGAAACATTGAAATCATGAATTGTTTATACATTTTTTCTTAATTAATGTCAGAAGACATACACTTTTTATGAATAGCCTGCGGATTTTATGCATTTATAACAAAAATTAGTAGGTACATTTTAAAACAGAAAAACGTTATGACAATTTAGGAGCAATGATGCATTATTTTCAACGTTTTACAATCAATAGCGAAAGAAAGAACATTTCATTTGGCTCTAACGTTTCGCAATTGAAACAGAAAACTTTTACTTTGCATAATGATCCGCAGCCTATTTATAAAACAATTCAGGTATTTTTTGTATCAATGAAGAGAGAGCTCCAAGCGAATATTTCTGAATAGAGATTTCAATGGAAGAAATTTTCAACACTAGATCTTTTCAAATGGATTAACATGCCACACCTCGGATTGCTTAATTATGAAAGTGGCATTAAATATTAACTATTATACTCTTGTCATGTTTGCAAGCAACTGAATACCAATTACATTGACTGCTCGATACTTCTAGTGTTAAACTATAATAAAACGTTATCATTAAGCAATACGAGCATATGCAAACACAGCAATCGTTTGTTTGTTAATGTTTTAGTATTCCCTGAGCAAAGTTATTTCAGAAATAATCTATTATTCAAATTACAAAATTTTATCATTAAGTATTCCGTACAAAAATTAAATTAATTTATTTTCAATTAAATTACTTATTTATTATTTCTCGAAATAAATTATTTGTTATTTGTTAGAATCTTTCTTTGTTATATGATTTTGATATAAATAACTGGTTGTTCAAGGTGCAGTGTCAGATCTTTAAACACTACGCTTAGTACTCTTCCAAAAAGAGAAGAAAGAACTACGCTTCTTAGTACCGACTCAGTGTTATGGTTCTTTTCGTTGATGTTAAATAATGCTATTCATGAAACGTAGAAAACTGTTCTCAGTATTGAGTTAGCTCTCGGCGAAATCACCTTTGTGTATTTTCATTATTGGAAAGTAAATGAATAATTGAAAAATGATATTGTGAATTGCTATTTGAAACAATGAGTGAACTGGGAAAATGTATTGCATCTAGTAAATAATGAAAATAATGAATAAATAAAATAATGAAATAAGCTGAATCAAAAGTGTTCAATCTCTGAACAACATGTATTTCAGTCAGTCATTCATACTTTTGACAATATTTGACTTTCGCCAAACACACCTTGCGACCGAAGATGCAGCGACCGCGCGCGACTCCCTGCAAACTGCCTGCGACCAAACGATGGCACACCTAATTGGTGCGCTACACGAATACAAAAAGGAATAAATACCGGACATTTTTCACACCGAAGACACTTAGAAAGGTCACTTGAAACGAAACGTAGTTCCACAACACTGTACAATAGCACTTCGAACGAAGCGCAGCGCGACAAGATTATACAATTGTTAAATACATTTAGTCATTACTAAAACCAGTGTAATACATTTACTAAAGCGAACAAGTAATCCGCGGCAATCACGTACGCGGACCTGACGCAACAAAAAGCTTTACTAGACTGCATCTTTTTTGAAGTAATACCTGCCAGAGTCCACCTTGATTGGTACCGTGCCGGCAGTATACAAAAATTGTACGAAGAGGTTGAAATTAACTGCAAGTTTCCAATTCTGTCGAATTTTAAATCTCATTTAAATCGAGTACATGTGTTGGAAATTAGCCCTGCTCTTCTGCACAATGAAAATTAGCCCTGCGCCTCTACAATAGAGGTTTGTAGAGAAAAAAGAAAAGAGCCTTGTTCTGGGGTGTTAAGGTTGGATGTTGGCGCGCCATGTGCGGACCAGTGCGGACCAAGCGTCTAATCAATAAGAATCGTTATATTATATTATAGAGGGTGTCCCACATAAATGGGAACACCTAAATATCTGTCGTATTTACAATCCTATCAGAAAACTTCAGAGGACAAAGTAGATTATTGCAGGGGGCAAATATAATGGTAAAGAAAAAAAATTTTTACGTCGTGTTTTTTAATGAAATTTCAAGGTCACCGATGTTTTTTTAAATGGAATAGTATATTTTTTTACGATATCATGATAGAAAATAAAAAACTGAATTTAGTGGATACCATCTTTTTGACCTTGAAATGACCTTGAGCAAGAATAATCCTGCTGGAGCAGATCAAATGTGGAAGTTTAAAACTTACGTGTTTCAGCAAAGATTACGCGTTGTTTACGGCGGGTTGATCTTTACATATCATAATAAATGTTCGAAATGTTGACCATCCTCATTTATGCAATATTGCAATCTTGCATTAAATGATCTGTAGGCATTGTTGATTTCCTAAGACGTAATTGAACGTCGAACGAATTTATACAAGGAACTCTTACTAGTATAAAGTATGCTGCATTTTTACACAAGGATTTGTCGGGCGTTTTAGAAGAAATTACGTTATTCGATCGGGAGCGCATGTGGTTTCAACATGATGGTTGTCCAGCGCATTATTCTAAAGTTGCTAAAACGGTGCTAAATACGAAATATTCTGGACGCTGGATTGGGCGACGAGGAATAATTCCATGGCCAGCCCTCCGGATCTGACACCATTGGACTTTTATCTATGGGGCAAGATAAAATGTATTGTGTACAAAGATAAACCCACAACGCCAGAGGAGATGCGGCAAAGGATTACTGCAGCATGTGCTTCAATTACGTCTCAGGAAATCGACAATGCCTACAGATCATTTACGATCATCAGTCAACATTTCGAACATTTATTATGATATGTAAAGGTCAACCCGCAGGAAACAACGCGTAATCTTTGTTGAAACACGCAAGTTTGAAACTTCCATATTTTATCCGCTCCAACATGATTATTCTTTCTCAAGGTCATTTCAAGGTCATTTCAAGGTCAAAAAGGTGGTATCCACTAAATTCAGTTTTTTATTTTCTATCATGCTATCGTAAAAAAAATATACTATTCCATTTAAAAAAACATCGGTGACATTGAAATTTCATTAAAAAACACGACGTAAAAAATTTTTTTCTTTACCAATATATTTGCCCTCTGCAATAGTGTCACTTTGTCCTTTGAAGATTTCTGATAGGACTGTAAATACGACAGATATTTAGGTGATCCCATTTATGTGGGACACCCTGTATTTACATATTTTAGTACTAAAACCTCAATAAACAATAACATGGCGATAAAGAAATTGAAAATTTTGAAAGATATCAGTGTTCTAAGAAATTAAAGTTATCCGAGTATCGTCGAATTAATATTGTACTTGAAAGATATTTGAAAATGGTGTGGTACAATTTATAGTAACATTACAGTTCTCTTAAACACTGTTCGAAATATTGAGTTTCAGAATGTAATAAATTATTTGGGAAAACATAATAATCCAAATATTAAATATTATATTCTGCGAATTCGCGAATTCTATGTGCTCACAAAACCCATGTAGTTATCGCAAAAGTCGTTAAAGACACAACAAGATCAAGAGAGAGTACTAACAAGATCAATGATGACAATTAGCAATTGGTTTCAATATTCAGGCATCTGTGAATGATGACTTGAATGGAGTAGAAAAAATAATTTCAGCGTACAAAAGGTCCGTGCGCAATTAGGGATTCCGCACAATTAGGCAGAACGAAATAGAAGCAAGCAGGTGCCGCTTAATGCAAGCGAAAAATAAAACACTATGTTGAGTACCATCTCCTTTATAATCCCGATTTAATACCACACAACTCCTTTTCACACCCAAGTACCAAGGACTATGTTCATACTTTTCTCATACATTTATTTATAGTAACGACGATCCTAATGGTAATACTCATGCTTTCTTTATTTTGTCATTCCCACAGTTAACGCTCAATACTAAGTACAAAGGCAGAAGATACAATGATCTTTTATAAATGGTTTTTCACTGTTTGAATTGGCCACGATTATAACTTTGAATACAAAAAGTATTGACACCAAAGCACCAGAATTTAAGATGAATCTGAATTAAGATATCTTTATTGTTGCGAAAATTCTTATAATGATTTCGTTCCTTGATTTTATAAATTAATATGAAACAGTCTCAAAAACTAAATATTATTATCAATTTTAAATTGAATGCTACGGCTTTTATACTAATAGATTATAAAAATATTAATATTCCTTTGATGCGGTAATTTTGTCCCATCAGATTGCCAAAATATCACATTGTGAGATGAGAAGATACTTTTCAAAAGGCATAAGTAGAAATTGCTAGAAACATACTGTCTAAACAACAAAAAAATAATTTACATACTACAGTGAATCCAAAAAGTATTTGAACACTAAATTTCAGATTCTTGAGAAATTGTCAACATTTGAACGATGATAATTTTGCTAAAAAGTAGTACAATAGTATTGGACTCATCTTGAAGCTGGAAGATCTCCTAAGATCTCTCCTAAGATCTCCTACCATGATATAGCAGATTTGGAGATTGAATCTTTCCCTTTGCAACAACTACTTAAACTTAGTTTACGGTTTTTATTGGCTGTTTTACAGGAATTAATAGGAAACAAGTTTGGTCGTGTAAGGCGTTCACGGTGTACCACATATTATTGCAAAAATGGCAGTACACCTTTTATTCAAAGGTCAATAAATCGACTAGAAATATCGCAAATCAAGTTTTAAGCATCCGAAAGTATAAAGTTGAGCGAGAAAAATTTGTTAATGATTTTACAGACGTTTCGATCCGTAACATTTTTTACCAAAAAGGTGTCTTCAGTTTCCCCGTCGCTGTATCATAGGAACATATCTTCGACATAAATGAACAATGGGTGGCAAAAGTAGAGGCTTACAGCTTTAAAATGAGTCCAATTAAATTGTTGCACTATTTTTTAACGAAATTGTCAAAGTTTAAATATCGGAAATATCTCAATCATGGGAAAAATATTCATATATTTTTTGAATCCATTGTATGGCATGTACAATAAGAAAAGACACACCGTATGGGATGATATAATGTATGAACGTAAGCTAATGTATGAGAAGATATTATTGTCGTTCAAACAGATACACCGTTCCTGTCAACGAATGCAGTAACAAGATGTCATAAAAGCCGATCAAATGAAATTGTTTTCTTTCCGTGGATTCATTTCATTGAAATACTTCAGCACCATCTGAACATCTTGTGCGTGTATTTGAATGCATGCATTCACATAACTCTTCATCTCTATTTACAAATGGACATCCCGAACGATTCATTACCTTCCATAACTCCCTTGAATGATTTTTGCGCTGTTATTTCGCTAACACAACCTTTTCCATATTCATAACAAATGTGTTTTGTTGCATTCACTGCAGTACTCCGACCTTTAAAATCATAAGAAATAAATGCACGAAAATTTTACTCGTCACTCGAGATCTTCAAGTTTGTATGTATGTGGAACAAACGAATGATATAAGAGTATGCGCAAGCGAAGTAAGTTGCATTTATACCAATTTTACCCACAAATGACGACGTTTTTCAAAATTTGTTTACTTGAACATGCAAATAAATCCGAAGTCCAAAATTTCACTACGCAGCCAAGAGTGCTATATTAAGATTCATAAAATCTTCCGTTTCCTAGCATTTTAAAAATTGCATCAACCTCTTGTTTGTTACCAACCATGTCGTTTAATATTCTACACTTGTTTAGTAATCTTAGACCTTGATATCTCGAAAAACATACACAGTCTGTCACAGTAAACTAATTGTTCTAACTTCTCAAAAAAAAATCCAAGTCAAATGGTCCGATATTAAAAAAGTTATTGTCTTCTTAAAAGTGTCCCAATATTACTGTGACAGACTGTAGCTTGGAAAAAAATTGTTTACTTACCATGAACACGTAGATTGTGTCAAATTTAAGATAGTAGAAAAATTTTTTAAATGCAGGAATGTCAATGTATCATTTTCAACTTACTAAAATTCTTGCAATTGATGCAGAGAATTTGTATTTTGTACATAGATCCGCAGTATAGTAATCGTGTTACGTTGTTCTTCCTGTATACTTACACAGTGCGATCAAAAGTATAGTACAAATATAACTAATTTGGTATCAAATTTTTTTCTTACGTTATTTTTCTTTAACTGTTGATATGGATTTAGTTTAATATAAAGGCTGCAGCGTAGGCCATGGATATTATCCAGGGTATGTCAATAATAGCGAAAATCATTGCAATGGGCGATTGCTGAGGTTATTTAAAGTAACTTTTTCCTTTGCGAAAATTTCCACCTAGGCTTTGTTATGAAGTTATTAACGAAAAACACGGACCAATAAAAGCGCGGCTATAGCGAACAGTTATCAGGCTCGACGACAACTTCCGCTCAGCGTGGCGTTACCGTTGGCCGAGTCAGAATCTGTCAGCTGTAGCCGCGCTCTGATTGGTCCGTGTTTTTCGTGAATAACTCCTTAACAAAGCCAGGGCGGCCATTTTTGCAAAGGAAAAATTTTTTGTAATTTTGCGTCGCGTTGATCACAGATCGCATTGATACGTGTTTCGATGATATCGTATATTTAAATGTAATTACGTATATTAATCGTTAATAATCGATTATATACACAGTGGTTATTTAATCATTAGTTCTTGGGAATCTGTGGTCGAGCTCTTTCTGGAAACGGTTAGTTATCGGTGGGTCCATCGCCTGCTCTCCTCTTTGCGTCGTGAGAGCGAGGGACTTCCCAAATGGGTAGTTATCTGACGAGTAATTATTGATTGAGTACTACACATAATTGAAGAACGATGATAAAAGTAAAATCACAATATTTTAGTTAGAGATCAACTCAAGCAGTTATCTTTTATTCCTAAAAAATTCTGTTGCGTATATATTTTGTCCAGGAAAGTATCTGCTCCTCTGGAATTTTTATGAAGAGAAATGTTGCCACTAGGAATTTCTGTAGTGTTCTCATGGAGCAGTAATTTTAAAAGCTCTATAATAAACGTTCCATCAAGAACAATTTCTTTAGAAAGTTTACTAAAAAGGAAGTATTTATAACGGAATTACAATACAAACAATCTTTGAGCTCCGAATTATTAACGTAAATGTTACAAATAAATACCCAGACAGCACACAGACGTCTCAAAACCGTCTTTGAGACGTCTGCTGCAAGACGCTCAGGCGGCTTAAAGACGTCTCAGCGGTCGCTGGAGCGTCGTTTGTTACAAAACGGTACGTCTTAAAGACGCCTTTGAGACGCCTAAAAGGCGCCTTTGAGACGTCTCTTAGACGTCTTTAAGACGTCTCCCAGACGTCTTTAAGGCGCCTCTTAGACGTCTAAGAGGCGTCTCAAAGGCGTCTTTTACGCGTCTTTTGAGGGTCTCTTAGGCGTCTTTTGGGCGCCTAAAAGACGACTGTTTCGGAATTTAAAAAAAAGATCGGTAGTAGTTGTTGGCACCTGCCAGGGGGCTTCCTGGTTATAGTTTTGTCGTCTGCTACAGTTGTTGCGTTGTGCTCACGTCGTCGGGGTCTCCAATTTGGCGGCGGCTGAAATGTGTGGGCAAGAACGGAAGGGAAATAAAGCGTGTTTCGACCTGTGCCCGCTAGAGGATTCGTCATCAGTAAGGCTATCTAGCGGGCTCTGCCTTAGAAACAGTGATATCGTAAGGACGGCTTAGGACGGTATATATATGAATCGGCGACGGATCAGGTACTAGCGGGAAAGACGTTTTCTTGTCTCTCTGTCCATCTGGTGACGAGCGCAAGAGAGAGCCGCCACATTATATTAAAGATATATTACGGTTGTCTCAGATAATTCGTTAAAATCATATGAATGAAAGTAGTAAATAGACCGTCCCAAACTGGCGCAGTCACTTTTATTATTGCAGCGGCGCAGATACACACCTTACATTAATTATTATACCATTAATTAATTATTGTTCTCGAATCGTGGACAATAGCTCATCAGTTTCGCATATATTACCCTTTTTTATTTAATTCCGTGAAAAAAAATTAAATAGTAAAAGTCTATATAAGGAATTTCTCTACTTTTATCATCCATGTGTTTATAATAAATGATATTTTGAAAAATATTTTCATTATCATTCCAAAAAACAGGAAACTTAAGAACCAGTATTTTAATCATTGCACAGCAAACTGATCCCTGTCGTAACATCTCCAAATTCAAGTTGTTCAGTCTCGGAAAAGACGCCTCTAAGACGCCTTATTTCAGGCGCCTCAAAGACGTCTCCCAAAAGACGTCTCTGAGACGCCTTATTTCAAACGTAAAAAAGACGTCTCCCAGAAGGCGTCTCTGAGACGCCTCAAAGACCCCTTTTTGTGACCTAAGACGCTCAGACCTAAAACAGACGTAAAAAAAGACGTCTCTAAGACGACTCGTGCTGTTTGGGTAATGTACTCCGAATATCAATTTGACTGTAATAAATCTTTAACATTGATGTGGCGCTATTTATTAAATAGTATTCACTATTTGTAGCAACGGTAGACATCTCTTTTAATATTGATGAATAAGATATACGTTTCTGTTGTATGTTTATTTTCATATTTTAATGGTCCTGTTCAAACTAAAACTTTTACTTTCAAAGCTAAAATTACTGATTAAAACCTAATAAAAAAATTATACAACTCTATCAATCCCTGCTTTTATTCACTTTTAGTCTATAATCAATAAGATTTGATTGTTATCCGAGATGCATCTTTTTTTCATTAATAATTTCCATTTGTTTATTTCATGAAATATTTATTTTTGACACAATGTGTATACACCTTTCTTAAGGTATATCCTTCCTAAAACACCCTACATGTTTTGAACAGTATTTGTATATAGTGGATTCTACAGTGGATTATTATAATTTTCGTGAACTGCGGTTTTATACGGTTTCACGAGCGCCCGTAATTATTCACTGTCGGACGTTTTTCTGCCATTCGATCAAGACAGTAATCCCACGTGTGATGAAACACGGATTATATGAGATTCCATTCGATCTACAGGCGCCTCAACACCCAATCAGTTTTCTTCCTGACGATCCCTGAATTAACAGACAACTGAATAAGAAGAAAATCTGCCTACAGAATGATTAAAAAGGCTTCTATAAAAAGATTTTATTATCAATACATTGCAGACCTAACATTATGAAAATTTACACGATACCATTTGTTCAAAATAATTTATAAAATATGAAAAATATTTTCCATGCTTAAATGAAAAATATATACCACGGTGCGCAAAAGTTTTTACTCAGACAGACTTCTCTTTTCTTTTCTCATTCCGAAGGCAATGTTTTAAAAAATCGAGTAAGTAATCATAGTAAACGAAAAATGATAAACAGTATTTATTTTTTGCACCGTGCGCTTTCACTTATTATTAGACTGCAGATCTTCAAATATTCTCTATCAATTGTGTAACACAAAAGTCAAACCGAAATTTCTTCCCTTGTATATCATTATAATGAATTAATACTGATGCATCGATGTTCTTAAATTCTTTGAATCCTTCTACTATTATAATTTCCATTTATTCATTTTTGTCATAAATTCATAAAATCCACAATGTACTTATTATATTCTTGCAATCAATAGTAGTTAAAATTCATTTACACGTCACTATTAAAATACGAAGTGAAAAATCTATCTGTTTCGAATTTTTTGCATGCCATTATAGATTAGTTTCTTTTATTATTAAATTTAAATTGTGAATCTATTTTTTTTATTTATTAGTTTATAGTCGCATCAACGTCACAGGTTATTAGCGACTACTTTATCAACAAGTTATATTCATATATATATATATATATATATATATATATATATATATATATATATATATATATATATATATATATACAGGGTGGTCCGTTTAAATAAGAACACCTAAATATCTCTTCAGGTTATTGTGATGCAAAAAATATTTGTTACGTAATGTGCATGGTGTCACCACGTTACAGTCGTTGCACTTGTTGGGGGGCCTCTCCGACATCAAATGTTCGTGCGTTAATGCAGCGTGGCCTATTCTTAGTCGGGTGAGGATTGTTTGATCCCGACGATTTAGTATCGAATACAAATCCACTATATTTTAAATCTTTCTGCTCAGCAAAAATCGAAAACTTGTCTATTATGTTTGGAGAAGTCACTATCCAAGGCGGTTCAATTGGAAGTTGAAAATTTATAACTGTTGAATACTTGGATGTAAGATTATTCAAATGGTCCTGCATTCGAATGAACAAAGGTTCGGCTGACCGAGATTTTTCAACAAATTGGTTCCTGTATTTATTTGACCAAGTGTTTTCATAAACGGGGTTTTCCAGGAAAGCTTTAATTTTGAATGCGTATGTGAGGCCAAGTTTGATGCGTCGAAGATTTAGAAGTAGTTCCATACTTTCAGCGAAGATACTCAGAATCGGGCTTGATTTGAAGACACCGAATTCCAGTCTTAATCCTGTGTTGCGTACTGAATTAAGAGTGTCGCCGAATTGATATCATTCGTTTTAATAAGAACTGTCTAGCGACTTCACTGAATCGTGACGATTTAAATTGTTGCATTTGTATAAATTAACGCTTTTCCCCACTGAATGTTTCATGTTACTTGTATTATATTTAAGAAATAGAAATTTCTGTATCTTTAGTATACGTGATATGCTTGGTTTCATGCGTAACAGTTTTAGATTTCTGAGGTTTCCTATTTTCAACAGTATCAGTTTGCTCGAACTATTTAAGTATTTCAGGAAACGACGAACGCGATGGGCACTTACGATCAGGGAATCGTTCTGCGTAGAGCCGTATAGCTTCTCGTATGCACCGTTTAGCTTCACCATAAATGTAGATCATTTCAATCCTCTCTTGCTTCGAATAATAATAAGTCATGGCACGCGTTTACGTATTACTAACGAGCTCTTCGCACTTAACTAAGAAACAGACCTAGGTTATAACAGTTGACAAACATATCATTCGTTGTTGTCGCCTGTATCGCTGCCGACCGACATCACTTTGAGCACTTATAACATAAACAGTAAGTTCAAATGTAATCCTAATATTATCCCACAACTTTATCACATTTTTTGGTACTCAAGGTCACCTGAAGGTAATGACTTAAGCATATTCAAATCTATTTTTTCAGCTGCTACAAGATGGAATAAAAAAAATAAGTTTTCCCGATAAAAAATAACGATGACCTTGAAAAACCTATGAAAAAATAACCGAACAAAAAAAATTGTTCTTCTATGATATTCCTCCTTCGATACCATTTAAATTATGCCATTAAAAATAAAGGATATATTTAGTATACCGATATTTAGTCACATGTTTACCTAAAACCTCTTAAAATCGTTAATTATTAAAGATTTCATGTTAATCGCATACATAACTAGCGGTTAACCTCTTCGCTTACGATATCGTCTGAGAGACGTGATGAAGATTCTGAACAGAGTCTAATAAAGATGTATGTTATTAATTTCCTTTAAACCGAAATATAATTCTAATTTGTTGTTGTTAACGTACAGCTATTGGAGAACATACACACATACAATAGATATACATTTTCTCCTTTTTCTAAGAAATTATGAACTACAAAGAAATTCTAATCACTAAAACTGTAAAATAAATCGTAAGTCAAGGGGTTAAACACGCCCTGAGTTGTAGTCCGGAATCGTGAATTCGATTAAAATGTTCCCGATATTGTTCTTAATTAAGACAGTGTATGCGTTAGTCGAATGAATAACGTTACTCACCACATCAATGAGCTGCGACAGTTTCAATTTGATGCACACACGTAGCACGTCCGAGGTATTCACTACGGGCCGCACTAGTTTATTGTAATTAGATAGAAGATCGTCGTAAAGACGCTTGGCATCCGGATTGCCAGCGACAGCACCATGTACCACTAATGCCGAGAGAAACCATACGCGAAGTGTTTCCCCTATTATGGGGGGCATCATGGTCCCCTGATTCCTCCACTATGACCGACACACGCGTCACTTCTTTAACCCTCCCACAACACGAACCGTGAGTCACAAATCTGTAACATATTAAACACAGTTAACATTAATTCATTATCACCACTCCACTACCATAACTAATTCCGAAAATTTATACAAAACCGCCTTAGAAAAACAACATCCAAGTGTAAGGCCCGATATTAATGAAATTTAAGTACGATATAGTTTAAACCTACAGGAAAGTAAAAAAACATTGTCAAAAATCGACTTTTTCTTTTATTGACTACGATGCACTTCATAAGACATGTGAAAAATTATGAAATTGGGAACATTGTTAAAAACTATCTAAAGTATCTCTAAAAATTCTGTGAGAAATATGAATTTTTGGAGATTTTTAATTTTTTAAACGTGTTCCCCTCATTTTAAAAATCCGAAAAAGTACACATGAATAACCATAATAAGACACAACTGCCATAATAATGTAAACGTGGTCATTAGGGATTGCAATACCGGTACACCGGTATACCGAATACCGGTATTTCGTTCTATTTTGTAATTTCATGAAACCGGTATTTGTTAAGGTAAAATACCGGTATTTCCGGTATTAGCTATAAATAATAAATATTTTTTGCGGTATTTACTCTTATTTGAAATTTACAAATTAATTTTTCCGATAGCGAATTCGATTTAATATCAAAAACTGTATCAGCTCTGCTTCCAATAAAGCTGGCTGTGGAAGCATTATGTCGGAAGGATTCCAACTTATTAACAGCGAATGGAACAATAAATTTTATGTTGCAATCACTTAAAAATCAGGACACGCCACTGTCTGAGGTATTATACAGTGCATTGAAACTTCATATGCAAAAAAGGCATAGTGAACTAGAAAATATTTTAAGGTATTTACATAATTATAACGACTTTAAAAAAGAAAACCAAAATAAAAAAAAGAAGTCAATTTTAATTAAGTTCGTCGTCAATTTCCATCCGTATAAAATCAGGTATTTTAAATTTCCGAAATTTTTTAAAAATCTATCTTGCATTAAAAAATTCTGAAGAAATTTACAGTCGTGTATGCTATCAGGTAGAATGTTCGTGAATTCTTTTGTAACTTTTTGCTAAGCAGAACTGTAAAAATATAGCATAATTCATTGGGCCGTGCTAACCCTACTGTGGTAGAGGTACCGACTTGAAATAAGCCACAGAGGGTTTTCTATGGGGACTCTATCGAATGGTATGAAGAATGATCAATGGGGGCACATTTGATCTCCGTGCCCGGCTAATCCCTTTAAAAAGTACGTTTAGTATATTCATATCAGTTATACAGATTATCTCAGGACGGGTGGTACAAGTGGACATGAGGCGATTCTATGTGAAAAAAATAAGTAAAAAAGAACGAATAACATTTCTTCGGATGTCGCTTCGTTTTCGAGAAAATTGTGTTTGCCAGTTCGAAGGATTCGCATGTACAGTGTTGTCGCGATGAGTGCTACAAGTGCGTATAGGATATGCGCATTAAAATTATCCCCCCTACTGGACGTCATCCTTCGAGGGAGACCCAGCCGAGAAATATAACGAGATACGGTCAAAGTATAACAATCAGCCAATAATAATGCAGACAAAACTGTTCGGTTTTTAATTACTTCTCATGAAACTTTCACCAACACCTTTATAACATTTTTTTTATTAAAATGATACTAAACACGATATAATTTGGATCATATTTTACATGTTTACTTGGCGATAATAAGTTTCGGGGACAATTAACACAGTGAATGGAAAAGAGAGAGAGAGAGAGAGAGAGAGAGAGAGACTAGAGTAGTCAACAAACATCAAAAGTATTTTTTATATGTTATCCATTCCTCATGATACTTTGACGAACACAGTCGTGACATTTTTCTGATTAAAATGAGATCAAATATGACATAATTGCCTATTTGCCTATGTAGAGGGTGTAACAAAATGATTTGTCATGGCTTCACTAGGTGATCTTATAGCTTTTAATCGGAGGAGATCTGTAAAAAAAAGTTGTCGCAAAATTGACCTTGACGGAACAATTCAAGGTCAAATTTTTTATTGCATCGTATAGTACTTATTCGGAGGAACAAAGATCTTAAAGGAAACATAGATGGCAAATGAGCCGTCCCCTATAAAAACGACTGTAAAGTTTTATAAACTATTTGATTCCATATGTCTACAGAGTATCCCAAGATGCTATTAACGTAGAGGCGATGATTCTACACGAGAAAACAAATCGAAAATACAGAATAAATATTTTTCATGTGACGCCTTGTTATCGAGAAAAGCGCCTTTGAAAATCTCTCAAGTTCGCGTTCCTAGCGTTTGTAAGAAGTAGAACTGGTAGGTTATGAACAGACGCGTCAGATGATTCATATTCAATAGCACGCATGTTCGTCGAATTGACAAACTCCAATTTCTCAAAAACTAGGCGTCTAAATGAAAAAAATCTATTCTATAATTTCGACTTATTTTCTCATGTTGAATCATCCCCTCCACGTTTATACAATTTTGGCACACCCTCTAGACAAATGGAATAAAATAGTTTACGAAGCTTTATAGTCGTCTTTTTAGAAAACAGTTGACTTGAGACGCATGGTTCCTTCGAGACTTTTGTTCCTCGCGATGAGTATTGTTCGATGTAATAAAAACAATTTTACCTTGAATTTTGCCGGCAAGGTCAATTTTGCGGCATGTTTTTTTACAGATCTCCACCGATTCAAAGCTCTAGAATCACCTGGTTAAGCCATAACACAACATTTTGTTACACCCTGTACATTTGTATTTTAAAAAATTATCGCCAATTAAACATGTAAATATGCACCGAATTATTTCATGTTTGATTTCATTTAGATAGAATAATTTCACGAATATGTTGGTAAAAGTTTCGTGACAAAATGATCATGAGTCATACCTGACTCGATACGCTAATGTCAATGGTTTGTTCACTCGGCTCGACAGGGGCAGCAAAAGATAAAGAAATCTCGAGGAATACTAATCTGTCGCGTTGAGCGCAATTTTTCGGACCCAAGGTCGCTGCATTCATCACGATTCACTGTACTTACTAGCAGTCACAAGAAGTAGTAGTGGTTTTCATAATCAGACGCGTTAGCCGATTCCCACTGAACAGCATGCGCAACCGCCGTATTTTCAAATTCAATTTTCTCAAAAACGAAGCGTCGACCGAAAAAATGTTGTTTGTTTTTATTTACTTTTCTTTTCAGACTTTTGTCAGACTTTCCATTCAAAGTTCAAAAAGTCGGTGACAAAAAATCGTATATTATGTTCTCCGAGATCGTTGTAGAGCGAAGATTATAATCATCAAATTCATGGTAACTTTAATCAATTTTCTAGCTCAGTTTTATAACTGCAGAAGTGTAAACAAATTGTTAAATTGTCTTTAAAATGCCATCATTCTTTCCAATTTCAGCTTTTCCTAATTTTGGTAAAAACTTCAGTCACACTAATGCTAAACTGAATAAAAAAAAAACTAAATTTCTTGTTAAATATAGGCGAGATTACAATGGATAATATACGGAGGTGATTCGAACGAGATCAGACGGCGATGCTATTAGCTGACGAACAGAACTTAAAAACTATGGGACCCACAATGGTCCCACAACGCTGCGGTAGGCGACGCGGCGGAAGTCGCAAACTAATGCCACGGCGCGAACTTACAAGATATTTTATATGCGTATTGCAATCGCTAACATTTCTTTTTTGTCTCGGATGAACAAAACTGCTAGTATTATGGTTACTGCTTGTTTTTTACGTTTCATAGAAGTACCTAATCGCTCATAGTGAACTTAACACTAGAGCTACCGAGCTGATTGATTTACATTGCCGTTTAAAAATAACAAGACCATATGTATCAAGACATTACAGGTTTTTTTACAAAATACGTCTAAATAAATAAATGTATCCAGTAAGTATCCATAGAAGCATCTTTGCAACTTCAATAATTGTAAAATAATTATCCATTACTTTGAAGGTTTCGGGAGTACTAGTGTTAATTTTTACTTTCTCCTTTGTTAAAGATCTGTAAATTTTGCTAAAGCATGCATAAACATACGTATAAATCAAAATCAGTTTAAAACCAGGGTCGTTTATGACAGGAACGAAATGTCACTCTTGAATTTCTTTCTTTTCGGTATTTATTTTTTCCCATGAATGCTGTAAACATTTATGGTCCAACGATTATATATTAAAATAGGGACTTCAACACGTATTCCAGAATTTTTTTACATTTTTTAAAAGCCTAGAGCAGTAAACAAACTAGTCGTAAACATAAACAACCCAGTTTGCAGACAGCGCGGCGTCGGTAAAAATAAGGTGCAGGCGGAGGGTTAACTCGACTTCTCTAAAAAAATGTATGATATAATTAGATTTCATTGTTCAACATGCTTGTACATGAAGATCCTGCTTCCAGTTATAGTGATACGAATGTGAATTCGAATTATATTTAAGTAATAATATTTTAAAGGAGATTTTCAGTCTTTAAAATTATTCATTATAAAATTAGTTTAATTATTGAAAATACTATATAAATTTAAAAATACTTATGTATTATTATCAACTGATTAATATTACGAAGAAAGAAAATAAATGTCTATGTAAGTCTAATAGTAGTATTTCTTCAAAATGCTTCATAACATTTGCACTTTAAAATCATATATTTCATGTATAACAACCTATTATAATATCAGCAGAACATAATGCAAGTGATATTCTTACAAGAAGAAAACTGAATAAATTAACGATGTACAGAAAGTATATTGCAGGTCTTTACTTTATGATATTTTCCATTTTAAGCTAACAATCACTAAATGGATGCAATATCATTAAACTCACATTTTTAAAAAACGAAAATTTATTTTGGTGAACGTCTTGTACCCTGTAACTCGAGATGAATGCAATACACCTTGTGTCATTTTAAAATCAATGTAATTCAATCATTTTTAAAATCAATGATACTCTCCTAATTAGTTCTTCAAGTCATTAAACTATATTTCTAATATTTAACAGTTCGTAAATATATACATATATCAGAGACAGTAAATAGAAAGCAGTAGGTACTTGCAAATAATACAACTCGACCGACGAATTAATCCATGATAAGCATACGAAGTGCAAGTGTCAAATAGTAGCACAAAGCTAATAGCCTTTTTTTAAAACTATTTACATTTTGTTTTCCACAACTTCCTTTAGTTTAAGTTAATACATTTTACGGAACATGAAAGTCCAATTAGATGAAAATGGATGTCTTGGAACTTAGTGTAAGCTCCATGACAGTATTAATAGCTTTTTAATGTCTCGGAAAATACGATTACAGCAACTCCCTTAATACACATTAACACGGAACCGATGTGCGATAAATGAAGTTAAATTAAAATCCAGAGCACGCTACACATCCAATTTACATCTTCTAACGATAGATCGCCGGAGACACTTTGCGTCTTTTCTTTCCATTCTTCTTGCTTAAGATCGAAGGTCTTTGGTAATTACTTTAGAAAAATTAAATGTTCATTACTATGTTAAAAACGTACTTCTTAACCTGTGCAAATATTATGAGTTTAAATTTAAGGTCAACAATCGTGAAAAAGAGTTTTTGCAGTTACATAATGTTCATTTTATTGTGACATAATACGGGGTAGACAATTCAAGTCACTAGACCATTTAAAATTTAAAATTATATTAAATGATAGGTTATTTTAACATTTTAAATACTATTTTAAAATGGTGTAGTGACTTCTGGGCCACACTGTAAATTTATTTTGATCTTTTAGAAATGAAACAAAATACCATGTTCTTACAGATAAAAGTTACACGGTGATATGCTTTATGTAAATACCTTAATAAACGTATGTTTTTAAACATGTAATATTTAAATATTACAGAATTCTACTCTGAATATATCCTGATTGTGGAATAACTGTTATAACTTCTGAATAACGCGGCATTATTAACCACTTAATTATTTACAAAGTGATTATAATTTATTTGACTGTTGCTATTCCGCACTGTTTATGGTATAATATCTGTCATAATAAATATTAAAATCTATTCCACACACATTGAAATGATCACGTCCCCTTACACAAAAAGTGACGAAACTGTAATACAGCATCCTGTGAATGTACTGTGCATATTAATAAACATTCAAGGTAATGTTCATCGTCGATAATACATTGTCTACGACGAACAATCGTGGAATGTCATGCTCTGTCAATTATTTCTGCTATAATAGAAGCACAAGTTTCGATTATTCGATTCACCGTTTACCAGCAGCAAATCGCTTCTAGAGGCATGCCTGACGATAGAGCAGGATGGAACAATGAACATAGTTCACATGCCATTCTAATGCTGCTTCACAATTCGGTCTCTTTTTGATAATCAAAGTCATAACTTCATAGCATCCGCTACAACATGCAGTACAAAAGGTTTCATACCAAAACTGGTAATGGAAAATGGAAAATGGTCCGGGAAAAATTTGTTTCGCATCGATAAAACCATTTTATTAATGTTTAAAACATTTTCTTGTCTTACGGCACACGAAGAAAATATTTAATGATCTTTGGATTTCATGCATTTATAACACCATAGAGCAGGTGAATTTTAAAATAATAGGAGAATTCATAGAAATTCAAAATGTCGACATATTATATTTCATTTATTAAAATAGTGAACGCAAGAACAAATATTTTAATTGGTTTATATTTTACAATTGGTAGAATTTTTATAATGATCAAAATATTTGCTTGAATTCCGAAATATATTTATAATATTATAATACTTTGCAGAAATATCGACTCATACTGAATTTCAGTAATGATCAATTGTTTAATTGTCACTGTTCTTATTAGATTGTGGACTATTTGGAGTGTACAGCTTATAAAAGCCTTAAAATTCAGATGAGTAAAGATTTCAATAAATAATCTAGTACATCTTTACTTTATCTTTACAGGAATCATTAAACAAGGAAAAGAATACTTTCTTAATTTTAATTTCTTCAAATCTGCTTATAAAAATATGAATCTTCATAATCATCTGCAGTTTAATCTATTGATTACTATGAACTTTACTACGAAACAAGGACTAGTAACGGGTAAAACATATTTCGAAAAATCATACAACCCTGATGTGTCAAAAAATAATTAAATTGTCGTTTTATTAGTATTATTATGACACTAACCACTACAATCATATAGTATCTATAGCAACAAAAGAAATAATAACAATCCAAAATGTTCTCATGATAATTTAAAGAAATATCCAAGAATTAAACTACATTTTATAGCAACAATTTAGTTCATACAATACAGAAAAAATTAAGTTGATCAAAATCTTATAACAAATTAAACTGTAACTATCCCTCAACATTGAAATGATAAACACAAAAACAAAGATTCTAGCCTATAGATCCTTATGAACCTTCTTCGAAGATTGTAACATAGCTACATAACTAAACATAATTATCAAGTACTTAACTGTAAACACTTTTGTACATCTAAATAAGCTTGGATGAAAACTTCAAATTTAATTATTATCCATTATGAAATTCATTGAAATGGACTTCTATAATTAACTGTCCGCTGATATAATGTGTCGCTTAGTTCCAAGCGTATTCTCATTTTTTCGTAGCTTTCCAATTTCTATATTTATTACACAAAGGTCGAAACATTTGACTAAAATATCACTTGTGATTAAATTAGAGACTAAAATAAGTAACTTTGAATTTTCTCAGATTTTTTTAAAGCCCGCGACAATAAGAAATCAAGATAGGGAATGGAAAGCTCGTTATGCAGACTATGTTAAGGAAAAATCGCACAGTGAGCCAGAATTGCAAAAAGTTGGACAAAATTCATATTGTAGATTATTAACTAGAAGCGGAACGGTTTTAGGAGTTTTTGGTGTTGCAGAATGTATTTCTGGTAGTACTTGTTTGCTAGAATCAGAAACTGTCTTTAAAAGGCTACCCTTCTAGGGGGTGTTTCCATCTACAATAGAAATTGAAACTTTGCTAGTTGATTTCGAATGTGAGTTTCTAGGAGTAATTTGTTAATAAACTTCCGTATTAAAATACATATTTACACACAAATTGTACGAAATCTGAATGAATGCAATTTTATCGTTATTATAAAGTAATATACGCCGACCGTGTTTTGTGGTCGGAGTTCTAGTGTTAATGTCTTATGGACATTCCCTTGGATGTAAATAGTGAAAGGTATGATGATTACTTATTATGAATTTGACACGGCTAAACGAATTTTAAGTGACTAGAGACACGTAATTTGAACAAAAATTAGCATTGTAAGTCTTTGTAAGGATGTAAGTCCAAATTCTGTGGTTGAGTTAATATTGTTTTTCGGATTTTAAAGGTGTCATTTATTCACCGGCAGCGTTAATTGATGTAGAACTTCATTCGTTACAAACGATCGTTTGGGTCATAGTGGTGTAAATCCATCTTACACTTTTTTGTTTTTAACCGCTGATTTAGAGCACAGATCTACAAAATGTATTTTTAAAATTTTTGATGTAGGCTCACATAAGAAAGTTGTAAATTGTAAAGTTTAGTACTTTCTCTGCAATTTCGAGTAATTGCAATTTATGCAAAACAATATTTTCACGTTATGTAATAATATCCGGTATTAGAAAAAGTTATCATCTTCTTAATAGTGTCTAAATATTTATGGGTGTCACTGCATATCGGTATAAGTCAATTTTAATTAGATACTTCGCTTTTAAATTTTTTAAAGTTTGTTTCGTGCTTTAATCTTCACATACAAACATTTTTATAATTTTTTGAATCTATAGATGTGTTTTTGCAACCGCTTTGTTAACCACAATGTTTGTACGGAGTGTTTTACAGCAGCAAACACAAAACATTACTTTACTCGTTATACCGTGTATGTGACTTACACGACTATGATTCCCAACCCGCCAAATGAGATTCGATATTAGTCTGTGTCCTTTTCAGTCTGTGACAATCAAGTATTATTTTACGAAAAGACCTGGTTTTAACCAATTTTATGAAATTCAAACTTTTTATTTAATTCCACACATTTTATAGATACGATCCGTCGCGGCGTGTGGCGGTTAAAAGATCATCGACTTCTGCTTAAATCTCATGCTGAATACATTGAATAGAAATCTGAGTAAATGTTAGAACGAGGCAGAGGGCACAGCATGGTTAACTTATCACAAACAAAAGCATACGCGAGCGCAAGCGTTGCTATTAAAGGACAACGAAGTGCTGAACCCATCATTTCCGAAGCGGTGCATCGCGAATCGACCAACGACTGATTGATTCGCGTATTTCGCGGAAGGCCATTACAGGAAAGTACGGTGCAATTCGACGAGATAAACGCCGGATGTAAATTTCTGTCTATATCTGACAGCGTTTAATCCGATTTTCAACGATCGTTATAGAGCTTGTCTGATTAGTTCAGGTGAAGTACTCATGAGTGTTAAGATTAGGATTATCTCAATGGCTCTACCACTTAGATATTAAATTCCCACCTCGGAAATTTCAATGTTCTATCAGGTCATGAAGGTGTTATTTGTTTTGTTATAGACTTTATGATTGTAATTGTATAAACTGTTAGAACATTGGTTGGTAATTATTTACATTAGGGGCTTCCTCACGGATTTTGATGACGTTGAAATATGTTGTCAAGGTCATCATTTTGATCAACTTTTTCCTATACATGTTACCGCTGCTCAGCTTTAGTTTCCGAGATATTCGCAAAAAAGTTTCAACATCTCAAAAAGTGATCGGAGTAGGTCTGGGTTAAGTCTGGGTTATTTATATATTATTTATATATTTATATATTTATATACTGGGTCATTATATATTTTCTTAATTGTTGCAGTTATCCAAGAATTCGTATAGTTTCATGCTTAATACTCTGTATGCTAACACAGCTGACAATGAAATGAGTTCGCGTTCGACACGATTCATTTCACGTTTCAGTTCGTAAACATAAACAGACAAGACAGTGGGTCTCAACTGACTGAAGTCGTTTTAAGTTGTGACCGTGGCCGCGTTATCGGCGGCCACAATTTCAAATCTAACCCAAACCTACTCCGATCACTTTTCGAGATGTTGAAACTTTTTTGCGAATAACTCGGAAACTAAAGCTGAGCGGCGGTAACATGTATAGGAAGAAGTTGTTCAGAATGATGACCTTGGCAACATATTTCAACGTCATCAAAATCGGTCAGGAAGCCCCTAATGTAAATATTTACCCATTGGTTTCACATGTCGAAAAAGTATCTAGAAATTGTAATTATGATAAACTGTTTCGACTGTGACGATGTGATTGTCTTGAAATATTCGTGGTGTAACATACACTATGTTTCATTTATTTTTTATAAGTAATTGTGAAAATTATATAGAATGACTTACATTAACTTAATCTAACCCAAACCTACTCCGATCACTTTTCGAGATGTTGAAACTTTTTTGCAAATAACTCGGAAACTAAAGCTGAGCGGCGGTAACATGTATAGGAAGAAGTTGTTCAGAATGATGACCTTGGCAACATATTTCAACGTCATCAAAATCGGTCAGGAAGCCCCTAATGTAAATATTTACCCATTGGTTTCACATGTCGAAAAAGTATCTTGTAAAGTTCAAAGAAGTGAAAGCAAAAAGACGAAAACGTTCTTACACATATGAAGCGGAAGAGTCGCGTTCACGTAATCCTGAAACTATTTTTTTCAGAGATTACTTTTTAGTTATTGTTGATCGAGAAATAGTTCGAGCAGAAGAAAGAATCAGAAAAATTGAGCATCATTCTGCAACGCTTGGATTTTTATATAACATAATATCAGTAAAAGTATGAGAAGAAGAATTAATTAAATGCTGTATGAATTTTGACACTATTTTAAGAAATGGAAATCATCGAGATATAGATGGAAGTTACTTGCTCAATGAAATTAATATATTTTGTGGTATATACAGTGCAAATTCGTCCTGTGTAACACCAATGCAATGTATAAATGTGATGAACATAATAAGTGTGACACATATCCAACTTTGTATGTTAAATAAAAATTATTAATATTTAAATTACTGTAATTGTAGTTTAGTTTTTCCACAACAGATGGCGTTAAAGTTGTACAATTTGAAAAGTACATATCTTGTACATGAATTTGCGTGTATAAGATCATTGACACTGTACAGTGTACATGATCCAAAATCGATTTTCGTTCACCATGGAAAAAAAGGAAATCCGTATAATTTACTTGTACGGGTTCCAACTTGGACATACTGCGTCTGAAACAGCGAAAAACATAAATGCTGCTTTTGGCGAAAGTATAGCAAGTGATCGGACCATAAGGCGTTGGTTTGAAAAATTTCGTTACAGAGATACAAATCTGGCAAATAAGCCTCGTGGTCATAAGCCAGCAGCTATTCAAGATTTGGACTTAAAAGAGATAGTTGAAAGGGATTCACGTCTAACTGTTCGGGAAATCGCGGAGAGAACCAACATACGCTATTCAACTGTCTCCCGACATCTGAAGGCTTTGGGAAAAGTAAAAAAGATAGCCGGCATTAGTCAATAGACGTGGTGTATTATTGCTTCACGATAATCCTCGGCCATATATTGCGAAACAAACAGTAAAACAATTAGCAGAGTTGAAGTGTGAAGTTCTTCCTCACCCTCCTTACTCGCCTGACTATCACCTACTGATTACCATTCTTTCAAGTACCTAGATGGCTTTTTGAACGGAAAAATATTCAAAGAAGAACGTGCTGTAAAAACTGCATTTGATGAATTTATTGCATCACGTTTATTAGATTTCTACCAGAAAGGCATTGAGGCACTTGTATCACGATAGAAGAAGTGCATTGATGTCGATGGAAATTATTTCGATTAATGGAATATGAATAAAGCTTGTAAAATAACAGTTTACGTTAAAGATTCAAAAACGACCATTTCATTTGCAACGACCTAATAATTAGATAAGTTTACTACTTTGTGTATGTAGTTTTGTCAGGGCCGGTCTTGCCCCGGGCCCCGCAATCTCTAGGGGCGGCTCTGTCCCAATGGGAAACGTAATTAACGCAATTTAAAATTAACAAATGCAAAATATATATTATCATTGCTGATAGCATTAGAAAGTAGGTTGACGTGTCCAAATTAATATGCTATATTGTATATTTGAATCAAATATGTAATGGGTATGGTATACTGTGGTTCTATTGCAGCTTTAAGGCGATTGCATATGCGCATATATGTATACAATCTAATTTGTGTAAAGGTAACGTTAATCATATATGTATGAAATCTAATTTCTGTAAATATAACGTTAATCATATATGCATACAATCTAATTTCTATTAATTTCACGTTGATAAGGACTACACTACTGATTTTTGTGCATTTGTCGAATATTCAAATTTTAGAAATAAAAGAAACTATGTACATAAATAGAAATTAGCAATATTTTTATTTCGTTTTCATCACAAGGAATCTTTGAATCAATAAAAGACAGCATCTTTTGATTTCAGTTTTCCTAAGATTAGGTATGCAATAAAATTCCGCAGTCTAATGATGACTAAAGTTTCTAAGTCTCAAGCATTGAAACAGCCCCAAATCTTGACTGAACCATCGCAATATTTTAAGGTTATCTTTACGTTGCCTCTTCTGTACGTTTTCTACCTTCTCTTCAAACATATTGTCATGTATCATTCTTATTCAACCTTTCAAAATTGCTCATTGCTCCATATGACATTTTTCCAGAACTCCATACATTTATTTACACGTCCATAGAACACAATAATATTAATTTCCCCACAAATTCCAATCGTGCACAATTTAAAACTGGATAACACTTTTAAAATAAATTCAAACGACTACATTTTTTTTTTAATTAGAGACGAATTAGTTTACTAGCGATTGCATACACACATTTTTAAAAGAATTGCATTTCACGAAATCGCGATGGAAATAGTAAAGGTCGGTTTTTTACGATTTTTTACAGAAATTGAAAAAGTACGTTTTGTAGATTTATGTCAATCGTATACAGTTATTGGTCGAAAGTCGTAAAATACTGCGATTTTTACAGTCTTTAACCATTTGTAACTCATAGCAGCTTTGACCGATTTCGATAAAATTTTCAGCACATAGGTATAACTTTAAAGAAGTCATTTACAGTCAGGAATTATACAATTGATTGAATATAATTTTGTGATTCATTAAGCCCTTTCCGTATTATAACGAGTCATACTCGTGATGAAGATTGTAAACAAAATCTAACAAATACAAATGTTATACATTTCTTTTTTGGCGAAAGAAAATTTGATTCTTTTGTAATCAATATTTAAGCATTGAAGTAAATGTAGTCATCCAAAAAATATAAATTTTCTTTTCTCGCAATTCATGCCTAATACAATTTCACAAAAATTTTGTTTACATATCATATAGTAAACTATTCTTTATATGTTCCTGAAAAAGCTTGTATGGTCCACTTTAGAAAATTTTATACCATTTTATAGGATGTATAAAGACATGTTTAACTGTCTGTATACATACAGTCCATGCACAGTGCAGAGAAATACAATCTTCAAGAGATAAGATGTTAAATGTACATTGAAGGTCGAAGAGTCTAAGATGTTCAAGGTTAAAATCAATGTTTAGAATGTCTGTAAGTTTCGTCTTCGGCTCGGCGCGTTATGCGCTTTAGGCTATCAATTACAGAAACGAACAATGAATGCCAGCGATCCTTGGGATGTCATGCAACTACAGTGAAGAGCAAAAGTATATCAACACCATTTCAAACAGCATAACATTTTTAAAATTAGACCAAATGACTTGAGTTTTCTGGAACAGTAAGAAGGATTAGTTTATTGTTTATTGTTTATTGTTTATTGATGCGTAAACAAAATTTTGAAAAAATTTCATTTGGTTCAAATAGCGGAAAGCATAGTTGATTTTCACAACTTTTTTTATCTGGGCCTGTATTAAAAATTCAAAAAATGTTTCTTATTATTGCATTGTACTGGTTAATTTGTTTATGGGTTCTAAACAATTGAAAGTGGAAAAAATTGCAGTTATTCACGATTTTCGACATATAAGTACATTTTTTTAATTTTCAATACAGACCCAGATAAAAAAGACTAATTGCAATTTTTTCAAAAGCATTTTTACTTTTTTTCAAAAGCTGTGTCTAATTTTAAAAAGGTTATGGTGTTTCAAATGGTGTTGATATACTTTTGCTGTTCACTGTATTTGTGCTCGCTCACCAGAATACTACCCAATACAAATGTCATAAATCTGCAAACAATATTTTTGAAATTTTCCTTACAGCATTTTAAGCATTTTTTCGTACTTTCTTGAAAAAGTTCATGTTTTCTCGAGTTTGGTTCACTTTTTAAAAAGGTTACTCTATTTTAAGGGATGTATGAAGATTTTCTTGGACTGAATTTGTCCCCCGTGCATTTAACGCACAAAAGTACAAACTTCAAGAGATAAGTTATTGAATGTAAGTTAAGACATCGGATCTAATTAATATTTACCGTACCCGTACAGTTTTTTCGTCGACCCCGTGCGTTATCAGCTTTCGACTATTAGTCACAGAAAGAAGCAATGAATGCAAGCTGTCATTGGGAAGTCCTGCAATTATTTGTCCCCGTGTGACCAGGGATTTGAATGACCCGTAAGAGACTAAATTCGCTCCTCTTCGAGGCATCGTAGCTCTCGAATGGGTGTTCCGCGTGTCGTATTTCAAGCGGATGTCACCGCACGCACCGATACACAAGTGGAAACGTGAATTTACGATGGATCGTGCGTACATGCGCTCACCAACGACCAAGGATCGATCAACACTCCGGCTCTCTCGCCTACACTCCCTGACTGGTCTCTACACAGAGGGCAGATCGCGAATGTCTAATTACTTTTACGCTCCTAACTAGGTCAACGATATTTTATTTTGGATAATCGCGCCCCCTTCAGAAAAGGTGACCTTCTTTTTAAAAGAAAAAAAGAGACGGAGAGAGAGAGAGAGATAGAGCGAGACTGAGAGAATCTTTTCCGCCGTCGTCGTCCTCGCACACCACCGAATCCTTAACAACCACGTATTCGTTCTTAATTCCTTCATACACGCGACACGCGCGCGCGCCTGCATACACACACACGCGCTCAAGAAAATATTCGCCGATGAAACTTGGTCAGGTTTCGGCAACTCTTCTCGCACGGTGTAGACCGATTGAAAATCATTATACGTCCCGAGACAAAAGACTATGGGGCGCACCAGCAGGAAATTCTTCGATACGGTAGAATATCCAGTCATTTATCAGACAAAAGTTAACGTTTTCACAGCCCCATATCTCATATATGAGTCAATATTTAAAATAAGGACTCAATACATCATACGTGTTTGAAGACAACAAACTCTGCAAATAACATTAACACTGGAACTACCGAACCTGTCAAAATGAAGAATTCTGGATTTCTTATTTTGCAATTATTGAAATTGTAAAGATTGTTTTTGGACACTTCTCTGACACATTTATTAGTTCAGACGTATTTTGTAAAAACAGACGTAATGTAATTTCTCCATAATTGCGATCTTTTTACTTGTAAGGGCAATATGAACTATTTGCATTTAGTGCTCGGTTGATTTAGTGCTTAAAGTCTCTTCAAAATTTATAGAATAACACAATGTAATCTATTTAGGACCAGTCTCTTTATTATTTTTAAAAAAGCAATTGCCATTCTCTGTGTTCAAGCTTAAATACTCGAACTATAAACGTATTAGGAAACCAAATCGTTTTAATGGATATCGCACTTAAGAATCAAATTTGCAAGCAATTACTGACGATTAAATCCGCATACTTCTTTCTGTGTCCGCAAAATAGAAAGGTCATAGCTCTTGAATTTTATTCACACAAGTCCTTTCACAATATGAGAAAATATGACACATCATTTATGTTTAATTAACTTGTCATTCAACTTTAACAAATTATTTCATTTTATTCAATCATGTTCGTTTTGCGTACTCAAAAGATTTGCTATAAGTATTAATTATGAAAATGATTAATATTCATAGATTGCTCGATAGAAAACGGAGCAAAACAAGATTGTATATTTCACGGAACTCTATCTGTTCTTCTGCCGCCATCTAAACGTGGCTATAAATGAAAAAATTTATTATAGTTAAACAAGGACATTGTCGACGTTAACGGTATCAAATTTGCTGCAATAAAAAAGAAATTTTATCGTGTCGTATTTGTCTTTTTAAACTGGCCATGTTCTGTACACTCGCACATATATTGTTTCATAATTCATCACTGCACGTTATAGCAACTCACATCGTTTCGAATTGATCACTTTAAATACAGTTACAGATTCGATGCTGGAATGAATAAATCGGACCCACTAGTAAATATGAAAATATACTTTAATCTCTGAAAAACAAATTCAGTTAATACTTCTTAATGCACTTGTAACAAGTAAATACTTCAATGCTTCGAAATACGATGTTAATAAAGTGTGAATAATATACAGAGACGAGCAATTTAAGTTTATTAAGTGATTTATGGAGTTGAGCATTCGTTTTATTAAGACAACAGATAAAATCGATGGAATCAATTGCGCCGCGTAAATTAGCAAACATAAGAGAGCAATCGAAGGTTGTGCGTTTCTTATTAGAATCGTTATTTGCTAACCATTATTTAATAATACAGCTTAAATGAACGAATGTACATTATATGACAATACCACATATTATTGTACGTTTTGATTACTGCAAAAAGTATTTGCATGTGAAACAATTATTTGAAAATCACAATGCCAGTTAACTCGATTAGGTGGAATTATTGGAAATGAGAAAAATTTCAGTTGAATTCATCTACTGACAGTGGATATAATCAAGCTGACCAAGTTACGTGGTTCACATTGTATACCTGGATGTTACAATTAGTGTCCAATGATGAGCGGATGGTCTCATAAAGGCCTCGCGTCAGAAACGTCACAAACTTTCCGGACAATCTATTAATTCACGTTCGATCAATTGACGTAACAATTTTCACGTGAACACTAGATTCACTAATAACATAATTCGTGCATACACTACAGGTCCAAAAGTTTTACGCCGCTGCTAATATTCGTAGTTCACCAAATAAATCAAATAGTAGTATTCTATACCTCATAATTGTCTTCTTCCAGCTACAGATAATAATGAGCGCTTATTAAACATACTAAATACCCTTATTATTTTCGTTTGATTGGTATGGAAATTTAATAAGTAAATTAGAAATTTCTTGAACGAATATGTTACGAAAAAGTGTACTTCATCTTCCGTAATAAATTAGAGTGTGTGGAGATAGCTATTTGATGATGAAAATTTATCAATGAGACAATGCTGTCATTAATTTGATTTCGAATATGTAAGGAGAATTTAACAAATTTGTCAGCAATAGTTTTTGATGATTTTTATAGGAAAAGTAGACACACCTTCTCTTTAAAGAAACTTAAAAGTTAGGTCAGAATTAAATTCAAGTACAATTCAAATTCTCGTCATGTAATCAAAAAAGTTTACTAAACTGCGTATTGTTACTATATCTGCATAAAAAAGTTGTTAAAATGACATTAATTAATCGTTTTTACTGTTCCGCTTTATAGAAACATACGCGATACTGAAGATGAAACGATAAATTAATCGATTTAAACGGTATGAAAATTCTTAATTAGTATTCACACGTTATGACACAAAAACGCTATAAAACGATAATCACTTAGATACAATTTATGAAACGAATACTTTTATCTTTTAGAAATGTCCGTATTTATATTCGCAAATTATTCTCATCCGACCGTGTATGTTTATTGAATAGTACCTATCGTGTTGAACCTCAAACTTCCATAGTATACCACATTTAAGCAAATAAAAATTCAGACTTCTCAAAAGCTCTCGCGATTCAGAATCCACAGATTGATCATAAACATCTTTAAACTGTAAAACAACTCTATAAAAGTATTCTGTATGCGACGTAATGGATTAACGAAAATTTCTGAAACTGCAGAACTCGGTTCTGTTTACGTTCGGTATAAGCCACCCTCTATCACTGGTAACATCCATTCGCATTGAATCTTCGAAAAGCTCCAAGGTCACTCTGGGCACAAAAATAAGCGATCAGAAACTCTGGAACTCTTCCCCAAGTTCTCATCGCTAGTGTCGTTAATCCACAAAAACATAATCCTGAAGAGATATCCTCGCGGGATATGGGATCTCCGCTACTATCCGCTGCGTCGATTAAAAATCCGATTTGTGGTCGATGGAAATGAGTGAAACAAATGGTAAACTGGTAATTTCCACGGTTGACAATTTGACAGACACTGACCTAACCCTCGCGCGCTCAAGCCACGCCGGTCTTCAAGCAGCTTCCGTGACCGCTGCACACCCTTACGCACTGCACCCACGACTGAACCTAGGGGGTGAAGACTCCTCTGGTCCGGAGTTGAAGGATTTCGCTGGTGGCGGCGCCACTGAGCACGCACACGTACCAGAAAACCGGGGGTAACAGGGGAATAGGGGAACAGGGAAACCCCCCAGAACGAGAGAACGAAGAACGAGGGAGAGACTACTCCGGGGTCGCGCGAATCTGGACCAGTTCTGCGCGCGCAGGAACGCGATTTACACGGTGCACACGCGAGGCGAGACATTGGTACAGTTGTCCGCAAGACGCCAGATGGAAAAAACCCTGACGCTCCGCCCACGAAACGCTTCTTTGTTCGCGGGACAATCATTTTTCTCTCTTTCTTGCGATCCGTGTAAACAGCACGATTTAATCGATAAATTGGTGGAAACGAGATAATAGAATGAGAGTTTCGGGAATCTTTGACCCGATTCAATTGGCTCTGTTCGAACACGATCTGCGTTACACACAGTTGCAGGGTTGCGCTGGTTAGTAACTACACGCCACTGTTTTACTAATTTTTTTATGGGAACGTAGGGTGAATGTACCAGTACGTGTCCGATGAAAAGTAAGATCATAGTACAATTATTTATAACTTGTTGCCTTTATTCCTAGAACTTCTTTTCTCACACACAGGTGTCATTTTACTTCTACTGTCAATTAGAAATTAATAGAATGCTCATATCAGCAGTTAATCAAAGCAGATGTACCAATAACTGACCACAGAATAGCTAGTAAATAAATAAAATAACAAAAAAGTAATAAAACAATACCTTTACTCACAATATTCCGTAAGTTGTCAATATTACAGAATACGGCATTTTTAGAAAACGTCATTTATTTAAATAGTATATTATAAATTTGATTTGATTTAATATTACATATGTTTAGGAAACATATGTGGGGATATGTACGGAATATAATTTCGTTTACATGGACGTATAGGTGAGTGAGCAGTCTCATGTTTCAAGAAACAATTTACAATCGATAGAAGAAGCAGAAGTGAATTTGATTATTACGAAGTGTGACGTTTATAAACGTTAAGAAGCGCACAGATATATATATATATATATATATATATATATATTCATTCTTGATATAAATCCTATATTTGTGTGTTTTTAACGTTCTTCAAATGCTGTTGCATTTTGGTAAACAAATAGTTTTGTAATTAAATTAATGAAGACAGGATAATAGAATGAAACTTTGGGGAATCTGAATCCTGTTGCAATTGGTTCTGCTTGCTTGAACTCAGTGTTTAACACACAGTTACTCGGTTGCACTATTCAGTAACTGCACGCCAATATTTCATTAAGTTTTATTCAGGTTGTATCTAGTAAGTGGGCCAAATTATAACTCGTTTATTATTGCAGATAGAAATAAATTGTAGAGAAACGTTAACAAGTCGTATCGTTCTGTAATGCGATTTTTTATGATAAAACATCGGTGTAATTACAAGGTTCAATGTGCTCGTCTTTTAAATGCTATTCCATGATTTTTGTTAACATGAATCGATTCATCGTATTATTCTGAATAAAGAAAGTATTAGAGTATCATCGTGAAAAACTTAATATTTTCAAAATATTTACCTTTCTTCTAGTATCTACAGTAAATGGTCAAATGTTCTACCATTGTGGTTATGGAGATTTACATTTCGCAACTGCACCGACTTCTGTAAAAAAATCGCAGTACAGGATGATACGGCTAATAAAACCATGAAAAATTTTCTTCTATAATTTTCTTATATCTCAATATCAACCGAGTTATAATTCGGCTCGGTTACAAAATACACCCTAAATATAATGCATTGTGTATACTCACCTTTTTAAAAAACGGGTTCACGATGTAAATCATTAATCATTAATAATCCCGATGTTAATACGACCTTCATAAATAGATAATATTTAAGAAAAAGGTACTGGCACAATCGCAAGGGAACATGTTTAAATTTGACAAGTCGATTTTGATAAAACTTGTGTGAGAGACAGTTGTAAGAAAAATATTTGACATATACATTCTTATTGACCATCGCCCACATTGAACGCGTGAAAACAGCCCTTAAACAAAATCTATAAGTTTTAGTGAAGTGTTATTACATGCATCATAAAATATCTCAAACGAGTAACTTTCAATAGCCGGAGGCTTTAATAATAATATATTAAATATCATGTATTGCAGAATGTATTGCAATTATGTGAAAGTATCGGTATTTATTAAGTATTGGATTAATATTAAATTCCAAAGGGTGAATATGCAGAAGAGCGTAAATCTAAACAATTATACCTGATAAAATAATTTTAATGTTTTGTTAGTAGATGTGTTATTTTGTTTTACATGTAATTGCGCCATAACTGTGATATTTATTTATTATTTTTCTTATTCAGAATACTTCAGAACAACAATTCACTACTTCTCACATCTTCAACGTTAGTATTAAGGTATTTTACTCAATGCAGATAGAACAGATATCGTCTCTCAAAAAGAAAAATAATAATTATCTAGTTCTACATTCATAGAAACTACTAACTTAGGAGGCCTAATTATTCTAGGGTTCGTTTTTACTACTCCTACGTTTTTGTTTAATATTAGGTTATTTCAATCGGTATTGCAAAAGAATTTCTTCCTCGACCTAACACAATTTGTTTCTTCATTGCACATAATGAACTTTGACAAGTTATTTGTGAACTAATTTGCTCTATTTGGATTTAAACGCCCAATATATGGAAACGGAGCCTGCGATTTCAAGTTGTTTATAAAATAATAGCGAATCATTCCTTCACGACATGCGATATTGATTTATTAGGATAGCGTATTCCTCACATTATATTATATTTTCCTTACAATTGTGTTCTAAATAAATTGTTCTTTGTTCAATGATCTTTGGGTTGCTTGATCTTCTACCGCAATAGTGTATTTAAAACCTCCCACATTATTTACCCGCGATTATTTCGTAATTTTTAAAAATCTATGGTCCATTGTTAAGAATTTGTTAATAGATCCTTCGAACGCAATACCAATTTAAATAGTGAACTAATAACTCTGGGCAAATAACGCAATCTAATAATTTTATTTGAAATTGTTGCATAACAAATGATTTTTAATCTTCCTTTTGGTACAGCAGAATTATTGGAAATCCTACTAATAGGCTGTCGGTAGGTAAAGTGTTAATATACAATTTTTGCAAATTCATATATGATCTGGGTTAAGTGGAAATGTTGCGATAAAAATAAATGCAGCAAAGCATTCTGTATCTAAACGATGCCTTCCTCAGTTGCAAATGTTTTGCACTTATCTACAGTGTTACGTGCAACGTCAATTGCACGACCTCTGACTACAGCGATTTCCTACAAAATGTTACGTGTTATATTAGGTTTTCGTAAAAGATCGTTTCGTTTTCAAATAATGCGCACCATGTGCAGTGCTGGCTTCACCAATGAGCAAACTGAACACGTACTTGGAGCATCCAGAGAAGGCGGGCACCATCGAAATGTTCTGAATTTTACATCTATAACATAGTAATAAGATTGCTAAGTGTTTATGTGCATGTGTGCCCGAGTGGAAAGAACGAAAGAATAGTGGAAACATGTAAATCAGTAGCAAGCGAGCAAAACTGTAACGTTTGTTAAAAACACTTTCAAGTCAAATTATCGAACATAATAAGAGAACCTCGAAATCTTTTAAATGCTTTGGTAATAATTTTCTAAATCGGCATAAGACTAAATAGCGCCGCTAAGTAAGTAAGAGCTTGGGACATAATAAAACATTAATAATAAATTTTTAACCACTTATCGATTATTGTTTATGGAAAAGTTTACGTAATTTAGCCACCAAAAAAATATATTCATACTTACTCGATCATAAACAATTAAACGAACCGTGTACTTAAATTAAATATTAGAGTTTGTAGATCAATGTATTAAGAGTTTTATAGGTATTTGGTCTTCGTAACAATGTTATAACAAACGTAATTGAAAATCAAAAATATTATATAATTCCTGAATAGAATGTTTTATAATTTCACTTTCCACCGATGTTTACACAAAGATTCGTATAACTGATAGTTCTTTTCATTAAATATAAAGTTATACCATATACAGTAGGTGAATTATTAAAACCACGTGCACAAATTGACGAATTCAGTTTATAATTAGTTTTTTAATGGCAACCCATCTGTCCCGAATTGTTATTATTTTTTCAAATTACAAATAAACATTTAGTAATAAATATTATATATTTCTGATTAAATAATACTTTTCAAGACTCGGTATACAATTTTAAATAAAATACTTTTATAAGAGAGTATAAATCATTCTTTATAAACGTCCTAGATGTATACGCCTTTTGTATACGACAAAGAACTTAACAGAAAGTTAATACAATAATTATAATCTGTATTCGAAGAATGTTTGCAAAGTCATGAACATTTTCACTTGTTTTCTATGGCCTGTTTTTTGAAAGAGGAGAGTTGAAATGATTGCAAGAGAATGTGCTGTATTGGAACGGATCTGGGTTTACGACGTGACGATCAACACACATTGATTGCCAACGTGACTGATCGGTCACATGGGGTGTGATACTGATCTTCGACCAGTTTTAGAAATTTATTATCGTTCTGCTGCATCTAAATAAACCGAATTTTACTAGGATTTGTAGAGTGCAACCAAGTTAGTGTTACCCCGAAAATTAAAGAAACTCTGAATAATATAACCGAAAAATTATCATTCTTTCCATGTCCTATAAATTAATATAAAAAAATCTTAAAATATTCTATCTATGCTGATTTTGAAGGATGAATTCTCCACTTTCATACGTCTGAACTCAACTTTTTCAAAGTCTCCTGTTTGTTATGAAACCAAGAGTAAAGATGGAATTGTTTTCCTTCATTTCAAAACTTGCAAATTCAAACGACTGTAAGGAGTTAAATAAATTTGTTTACCCCGTCTATTTCAATGTGACTCTATAAAATTATGTCTCTTCTTTAAGAATCCCTCACAAAATTTGATCTGCAACTTTTTGTCACGAACTTATTATACCTCAAATTAAAAATGTACTATCAACGTTCTAATAATCCAAGATGCAAATAATTATACAGTGAAGTCATAACTTAATACGCATGTTAACCCCTTGTACTATATATGTACTATATTATCGTGTCCGACTCGCGATGAAGATTTCGAACACGTTGAACTAAATATGTATGTTATTAATTCCTTTTAAATCGAAATATAATTCTATGTTGTTGTCAATGTGTATGCATTGGAAAATACAATTATCTTTCTTTTTCTAAGAAATTATGGAAAACAGTGCAGTTCTAAACACTGTAATCGTAAACTAAATTGTGGTGTAAGGTGTTAAACTTGAATTATTTGAATACTAGTGTTACATTTTTCATTTAGAGTACAATAAAATCGCGATAAATGATTGCGGATCAACTTTTGGGAGATTACTGTAAAGGGGAGACATCTCTACAAAAGGTCACGTTGAAATGAATGCAGAAAAAGATTATTTAAGCTCTGTAGAGTCACTTTGAATTTGTAAAATTTTTGGGAAAAAAGCAACTTTAGTTGCCCACTATGTTTTAGAATAAAAGAGAGAATTTGAGAAAACTGAACTCACGGACGTGAAAGTAGAGAATTCGCCTTTTAAAATGCGCACGGATATATTATTTAAAAATTTGTTTACACGCAGTTAGAAGAGTTTGAATTTGAAAATTTTTCGGTTGTAATTCAGTGTTCCTTCAATTTTGTGAAATAATGTATTAAAGAATCATTGCACTAAAATGAAGTCTAGTTATTCTATTCTAGTTATTCAGCTATCTTCTTTAGAAAAACATAATGGATACATAATAAAAAGTTATGCGCAGAGGGTAGAACATAAAAGTGCTACAAGCTGTTTTCTTTGGATCTGTTAAGATCAGCAGAAAATTCTCTCTTGACATTTAATGTTCCACTAGCTCCTTTTATGGCACAAACGGTACATCTCTTCGTCCATGCCGAGACAGCATGGCGTATCTCCTTGTGTATTTTAATGAAGTAGAATATATTTTTTTAAATTGAAGTATTTGCAACGCTTCTTTAAGAAGATACTTTAAAATTACATATTTAGTGATTTATATACGCATTTACGTATATTGAGTTTAATATGTACTTGATATGAAAAATATTTTATGTGTGTGCTATGCAACTTTTTCCAGTCTAGTAATTTGAAATAAGAAAATGAATTTTTAAAAATACCACGTTTTTAAAACGGTCTAAAAAGTATAAAATAATAATAAATAAAGAAAAATAATTTGAAAAAAATAAAAATAAAATGGACTAAAAAGTATAAAATAATTTTTAAAAAACGGACTAAAAAGTATAAATTAATTTGAAAATAAAAACAAAAATTTGAAATTGTGAATTTTTAATAGCTGTGAAAATACTTGTAAGATTTAAAACGAAAAACGTGGGGCGCAAGATAATAGTAAGGAGTGTAGAGAGTAGCAGCCGTTGAGAAAACTCACACAACAGTTTATATCATTTGCGGAGCAATACAATTTTTAGTGATTTAGGTGAACTATTCATGCATCAATTATCTATTGCACGCGCCCCACGTTTTTCGTTTCAAATCTTACAAGTATCTTCACAGCTATTAAAAATTCGCAATTTCAAATTTTTGTTTTTATTTTCAAATTATTTTATACTTTTTAGTCCGTTTTTTAAAAATTATTTTATACTTTTTAGTCCATTTTATTTTTATTTTTTTCAAATTATTTTTCTTTATTTATTATTATTTTATACTTTTTAGACCGTTTTAAAAACGTGGTATTTTTAAAAATTTATTTTTACTTAAATAATTATTTTCTGCTTTTTAATCTTGTGTGTGTGAAATTTTTCAATCGATTTCAAACATTTTTATGAGTGTTGCGTACGTATCGCAACAATGTTTAAATTAAACATACTCAAATGGATGGCTGCGTTGATGATATAATACTTTCAACAAATTTTGTAACTTTTTCAAGAAAATATTTAACGCAAAATATGCAATGACATACCTGATGATTTGGCGGCTTCCCTGTGAAAATCATTATTAACGAACTGCTCCTTCTTTTTTTTTGTAGACATTATTTGTGACACTTTCAAACACAGATTGTTGTTAATTTCTAATCTCGTACACGATATTATTATTACCTATATCATACATACTCCCCAACGTCAAAAGGCTTCTTCTCCTACTTCTTGCACGTATATATCAATCGATTTTAAACATTTTGATGAAATTATAACAGAAAGTTGTAACGGTTCTTTCACTTGGTAAACAAAGCGATGATGTACTACCGATCGTCTATCATATACTGAGCTCCGTCGGAGCGAAGTGGGTTCGTGGAGTGGGGACGAGTCAGAGTGCGTACGCATAGTAAAGTAGAGAGCGTTGTCGCGCGGAGTGGGGATCGCTGAACGCGATGACGGCGGTGTAACGGTAATAACGGTAAAAATATTTAATTGTTATTTCTCTTAAATGAAAAGACTTTTTAAAAATTTTTTTTGAATACTGCATTGTCATCCAGTTCTGAGCTACGTTTCCAATTTCAAGTCTCTAGCTCATCGGGAAGTTAGTTTAAAATCAATTGCAAGATTTGTACCGAACAAACAAACAAACAAACAGACAAACAAACAAACAAACAAACAAACAAGAAAGCGAGCTAATAAAAACGTGGTTTCCTTGAACACATTAAAGTGCCACAAGAGTGCACATAAACATCATATAAAATCAGAATAGCTTAATTCATAACATTAAAATAGGAAGACAAAATTTATTATAGCAATCACTTTTGGTAGCTCCCTTGCACCTTGCTGGTCTTAATAAACATTATCTTTCTTAAGAAATTGTAATAAAAATTGATTTTAAAGTTTGATAAATAAACTGTAACCTTCATATATGACAGCCGTAGGAAAGTGTTATTCCTAATAAATACTGCTAAGGTTGAAATAAGAAGGTTGAAATGATAAAGGCACTTGAAACGTGTGAATAATAATAATTTCACAGAAAAAAAACGGGTGGAACTTCCGCTTATAGATAGTCATTCACTGCATGTGTATGCCAAAAGAACTACCAGCTCCATCTAGTAATTTCCGAGGTAAACGTCTACTTATGTTGAAAAATGTTGTTTCGTAAAAAACACGTTGAAAGTTCCTCCTGCAGCTATGACACGGACGACCAATTTTTCTTAGTTATCTTTGGTCAGCTATACCAGCGCAGCGCAATACCTCTTTCTCATGTTTAGTTGCCAGTTGTTACATGCGAACAATTATCTTCACATTAAACTTTTGTGACTGCGATTCATCTCGACTAACCCACCTTTACTCACATTATGTTTATTTGTAGTATTCTCTGGATTTCATTAAGAAGGGACGATCCCAAAGTGACATCACCAAAACTTAATGCAACTTTGGGAAGACGGAGTTCTTGCAAAAATATTCGACACATATTTTTTTAGCAGCCATCGTTCATATTCAAGGTGTGAAAACATATGAGTACCCTCAAAGTTTGTGGTACGAACCATATTCAATATCGTGTATTAATATAAATACAATAAATATCGCGTTACATCCTGATGATTTGAATTATTCAAAATATTGTAGAAATCGTCTATCTGATTAATTTAAGGTATTTAACTTAAGGCCTTAATTTAGGATTAATTTAAGGTCACCGTCTAAAAGGAAATGCCAAAATATTTATCTGTATTTTGTATTTGGGTATGGGTATTTCTCACACACAAATATTCAAAAACATCCAAAATCGGGTTGAGCAGTTGGATTTTATTTTTGCAAGAACTACATCCCTCCAAAGTTCCATTAAGATCTGGTGATGGCACTTTGCGATCGACCGTTTAAGTACGATATATGTATGCTTGATCAGAAATGTGGTATTGTACAAGTTTTTAATACTGCACTTGTGACGTGCAGTGAATGCTTAAATTAATGATTTCCAGCTTTCATCAATATTTTGACTGAACATCGAAAGTATTTTTCTAATAAATTATCAGTTATCGAGTCCTTGTAAATGATTTTAATGACAAATAACGATATCTTGCTACCGCATTCTTTAAATTTGCCTATAACTCTACTATAGTAATTCAACTAATTTTGCTATAATATTTTGCACTCATTTTTAAAACAACAAAGCATGTAAGAAATACAAAAGAATGTTCTGTCTATTCGAACAGGAATGCCCTCTAAACTTATGTAATACAGAAGATATTTTTGAAGTAAATTATTGTTACTTAAACAGATATCAAGAGAAGAGCGAATGTGACCCAATTGTGCGTCTAATCCCATAGAATGTGGTTGTATCCAAGAAAGTTATTCTCAGAATGTATTTGCACAATTCCATGAGCACCAGACATGGCATACCAATGGCAATACCGCTGCGGTGGTTCTCGGAATAATTCGATAAATATTATACATCCCTGATGACCATCACATTATTGCGTGCATTCTGACATTTCAATGCTCGATAATATGTTGATTTCTACTACATAAGTTACAATGCTTTCGTTCAACTTTTCTCTACAGGAACTAATTAACATAAGTGTCATAACACTGCCCAACACCTATTTAAATCTATAATATTCATTAACACTTTTGCTACCACCATTCCTATCACTGCTGACTTGTAGTATTAAAATATTTTGTTAAACCTAGATATAGGTAAGTCCATAGAGCAAGTTGAGTTAGATTTAGCAAAGCGCATGCCAAAAAGTTTTAAATAAATTTTTCAATCAATAATAATAATCAAATATTATGATATCTATCAACTTTATTGCAAGCTAGATGTGTATTCGTAAATTAGGACATAGAAAAGTTAACACAATGCAGGATTATTTGTTGAAAACAAATGCTGAAAGGAAAAAACAGTTAATGGTATGCAAAACATTAATCCGAGAAAATTGTTTGTTCCAGTTTTGTTGATGAAGAACCATTTACTCTAACAGACCGATTTCTTTTTTAATGACACATACAAATCATCTTTATTTTGTCATTTCTTTTTGTAACCCTTGCGAGGTTATTTTTACTGGCTGTGTGAGGTTGTGTGAGGTTTGACACGAGTGGGAGCTGAGCGAGGAGACGAAGCCCATCGTCGATCGCCGGTTGTTACTGCAGTAAAAGAGTACGCAGCGTGTGTTCATAGCGAGAGAGAGAGAGAGAGAGAGAGAGAGAGAGAGAGAGAGAGAGAGAGAGAGAGAGAGAGAGAGAGAGAGAGAGAGAGAGAGAGAGAGAAAGAGTTATATATTTATGCCGAGTTTTATATTGAAATACAGTGGCCCACAAAAGCGTTCGTACGCCCTTTAAATTAGAATAACTTTCTTAAAATTTGACCAAACCATTTGAATTTTTTGAGCAGTTAGAAGCATTGATTTACTTTTAAAATGTGCAACAAAGATTTTGAAGAAATTGCAATTAATAGGAATTACATAAAAACATACAAATGGCACTTTTTAAAACTTTATTATTTCAGCTCGTAATGAAAATTCAAAGTATGTGGATTACAGATCTATATTATTTTCATATATGCTGAAAATTTCATCGAAATCAGTTAACAAACACATGAGCTACAAGCGGTTGAAAGTGGTGATAATCGCAGTTTTTCACGATTTTTGGTCAGTTTCTGCTTAAAATCCATTGTTTCTTACAACTTTCGATGCGCGTCGTTTTTTTCTGCGTCAACCGATTTCGATGAAATTTTCAGCATATGTATAACTAACATTGATCTACAAAAGGCATATTTTGAATTTTCATTATGGGCTAAAATAAAGAAGTTTTAAAAAGTGCCATTTTTATTTCTTCATGTAATTCTTACTAATTGCAATATTTTTAAAATATTTTTTGCACGTGATTTACTAAATCAATGCTGCTAATTGCTCAAAAACAGTCAAGTAGTTTGGTCAAATTTTAAGAAAGTGGGCCACTGTATATTGTATTCATTTATAGTTAATAAGGACTGTTGTTTTTCCCTACCTACAACTCTAATTAACAAGACGCTTTGATGTAGTTAATATTACATACTCAAGAAGTACGAGACACTTTGTAGAATCTATGTTTATCCCTTCCTTTATCGTCAAGGATAGTACTTCAAATATTTTACGATAAACGTTATTGGAGAACTGTGCCATCTTTTTTATTAAATTTCGAGAAACCAGAAAACGGTCTATTGGACAATTAAATCAACGTATAGTAGTCAATAAATATTCATTACATATTTATTTGAAATTAATACTTTGTATATACAGGATGTACATAAGTAATTCCTCTGTCTGCAATATTTATTATATAATTAAAATGTTTTTTAACACACATGTTTTTAACTTATAATGTATACACGTAATTTTGTCTACTGTATATTATAGCCAACATTATTTTACGTTTATCCATGTATAAGAACGTGTCCTTGTAATGACCTTGAGCATGCAAATTTTTCAGTTATTGTGAAATTAACAATTGCGTTGCACTTAACCGATGTATTTGAGAATGTCAATACACTATTTTCAACTTTTCAAAATTATTACAGAAATATATGGATCCTGTTTTTTGCAATTGATGCAGATTATTTTTATTTTGTATAAAGATCCGCTGTTTACTGATTAATATTGTGATACAACACATTTTCAATTCACGCAGATAATATAATCTATGACCAATGTGAAAAGCTCGATCAAAACAAAGGACACTTAGCTTGGAGTGAATTAATAACTGCGGATGGATTGACGAATTAGAAAATGTCGATTTCCAGGTCAAATCAAACCGATTCGAGAGAGTTTGCAAAGTGCAATGGCCGCCGGATAAATTAAAAAGACTTTAATACTTGACAAATAATTCGCTCGAACTTTCCCAAGTCTTTTCACCCTTCATTTTACGCTCACCCATTTTTTTCTATTCCTCGATTCAGCGAGAAGGAGATTGGCATCCGAGACTCAATGATAAATGAGCTGCGCTGAATTGGAACGACCCTTCCTTACTATTTTCTCCTCTTAGTTTTCCCTCACTTCCAGAACTACTCCCTCCGCCTCGCCGCTTATTTCTTCTTCGTTCACCTTAATCCATCCGCTTGGCAGCTATACCGCACGATCGTTTAAAACCTGATATGAAACACACGCTTCCGATTGTTCTGTAAATGAATATCGATAGTCACCTAATGTCGGACAACACTTAAGGGGACTTTCTCATCAAATCATTTAAAATAAAGATGATATTTAGGAATTTCTATCTTATAATATACATTTAATAAAAAACACTTTTCGTCCTTAGTTTATTCACTTTTTTAGTATACAATAAAATTTTTGTTACGGTTCCTGTGGTGGCGTCAATTATAGATCACGGTCACTGCACTGCTTACAAAATATGGGATGAAAATGGTGGCCATCATAACTCATTATAAGATCTTCTGAAATGAGAGAACAATAGAAATTCATAAACTTTATATCAATGACTATGGTATGAACCAGGTTTGAGCATTATCAAAATGAATTATCTGAAAGATAATCGTTGAGATAATATATTATTTTATTTAGCTACATGTCATTTGAAATAATCATATATGTTAATTTACGTAAACAGTCAAATAATTGCAACATATGCAACAAAGTGATACAAATAACTTATATACAAAATCCTATATTTATTGATCAATTTTATTTCTACAATACATTATAAATCATTGATCGAAAAGAATTAATGCCATCTTGTTGTTTTCAGAACTCCATTCCTTCTGCTTTTAAGCCAAAATCCTATTCATTTTGAATATTCTCTATATTCGAATGCAGCTAAGCTTTAACATTAAAATACAAAAATTAGCATATCTGAACTTAATAACTAATTTGGTTACATCAATAACTTCTTCTTGAGGTGAATTTATTTATCTAATTTGAACAATGTAATTGAAATAAAATATTATTCAAATAAAATACTACTTGAAAATAATCTATTTGATTTAAACGCCGAATGAAAATCAATTTTTTGTTATTTGTAAAATATAAATAATAAAATGTTTGAAATAATTCATTATTTCAAATGACTTTGTTATCTTATTTCACATAAAATTTGTCCAACCCTGGTTTATATCACTGTGCCACAAATATATAAAAACGGCGATGTTTAATGCGACTTTAATCAGAACATTAAAAAAACAGTCAATTAAGCAGAGTAAAAGTGATAAGTTGCCAATACTTAAAATATAAATGTCTCAATTTCCAGAAAGTGCACACAGCTAAAAATTCAATTACCATTCTTACACTAACCATTTTCAGACGGAAATTTTTACAGTTCACTCAAACAATAAATATCTTGTACAACTAAGCACGAATTATCTGAAAATGATAGTAGTGACAAATCTGTCACTAATAGCAGATTAAATTCATACAAATTAACTACGTATATAAATACTTATCAGATAAAAAAATGTACCTCATTTTTCGCACTTTATAAAGTTATACAAAGTTAGATAAATAAATTATAGTGTAATTTATAACATAGTTGAATGTAAGGGCTGGTATTTCCTTGTTTAAATGCAATTACAATCCCCCAACCTCGTGTCAATTTGTATTACATTTCAAAGTTAATTTCCATTCTTGCTTGTTTTCCTTTGCAATTGTGAAACCAGCGGAGCAATTGTTCGAAAATTCATTGCACATAATTTGAACCTAACTAAAAACGTATAAATTGCCGGCGAAATTAATAGTAACTTCAATGTTCACAAGTGAAACCACTAGGCACTTTGACTGTATAGACCAGTCGAAATATCTGTTGGATTGTGAGACTGTTTTCTAACAACTGATAACATTAGTTCCAAAGTAACATTCTCCGTGATTTGTAAAGTATTCTGTGGAACAAGTGAACAGTTAAGTTTTCTAGTATTAAAGCTATGAATAAAAATATACCAATAGTAGGTATTGTACGGAAGATTTGATTCTTCTGTTGACGACGTTAGAATACTGTATTTTTACAAAAAATCGTTTTTATACTGTCATCCAAAACTACTTTATGGGATTAGTATAAATATATCAATCTGTACATTATTAATACGTGAGCGATGATAAAAATATTAATAAATTTCAAATATTTAAGGAAAACGAAAGGTTTCACACATGTTATGTATAATCACAAAATTTATGATAAAAATACGTTCATATTGTCGAAATTGGTTGTAATGTTTATTATGAATATTATAATAAAAAATTGTATGCCTCTTAACATATCCATGCTAACTGTTGATAGATTTTCATATTTTTCTGCTGTCACTTTATTTAAATTTTCTTATATACTCAAACGAAAATATCATCATTAATTGGGAGTCGTCTAATTTTAATTAATAAATGAATTACTCTCCATAAAACGTCAAAAACTATATTAAATATTTAGACCTAAATGTATGCAAACGTTCGTGACTGATTGTACGTATTTTTTAATACCTCTATAAACAACATACAAATTACTGTTTGCTCTTTATCGTATTTTGTCACTATAACTTATTTTAAAAAATTTCCAATGCTGTTTGTAATCATTAAATTCTAAATTAATAGGTCAGGTAATAATACTCATATCCAATTTGGATTGTATCAATTGATACTCATAATAGGTAAACCGCATAATTGTTATGGTTGATAGAACCGCGTAATTATGCCGTCACCTCCGAATTAAATCCTCAAGGGACATGTCTCGACGACAGCTTGCTGGCACCATTCTTGAATTCTTAAAACCTGCAAGAGGAGTTTTCATGGATTCGAACTTACTGGGGCAATTTGTCTGGCACCTTGAACCACTGCTTCCACAGCTCTCGAGAACCATAAAATTACTGCGGAAACGCCATTTCCTTTCGATAATCTTTATTCCAACGCATCGTCCTACTAAAGCCACAGTTTCTTACAGTATTTTTGTTAGTAGAAATATAGCCCAGAAGATAATGGTTATTCATCTGTGATTATATCCCGCAGTTTTGATCATGTTTAGATCTTCTGAATATATATTTTTGAATTTTCAATCTATACATTGAATTTTTGAAGTTTATTTTCAAGTTACAGAAATGTTTACATTCTTTTGTTCATAAATAATGAAATATTCAATCTAGTAAGAAGTTTTACTTAGATTGGAAAACTGTGTTTGACAGAAATTACGTTTATTACTTTATTACACTAGTGTGATTTACAGCTCGACAAATTTCTAAGTGGAAGAACAGTAGAATAACGATAATAATTGACGTTATCTTCAGTTAAAAATCGGACAAAGATATAAAGTAATGCTACGCAAATAAACTATAAAAATATTTGTTCCACAATAACAAATGTCTAGAAGGTACACAAGTATAATAAATGGATGAACGTAGTAAAGATATTGATCTCTCGATATACGAGTTATTAGATTGTTGAAATACTATAGCGAAAGTTAAAGAAGTGTATTGAAGAGAACATAGGGTGAAGTAAAGGTAGAGACTGAACTGTCAGTTACTCTTGTCAAAGATGATCAGGCCCATGCCATGCTATGATAAAAACGGCGGCCGCATCACGCGGCACCGTAAGGGGGCGGCATAGCAGCATACAATTTGAACCATTCAATAATTAAAAATCTTTACACGACGCTTTTCTATATTGGTCTAGGTTATTCCGATATGAATGTATACGATTTATGATTTATCGCACGTCTTTGCCTAAACAGGTGCAGGTGTATCGTTGGCGACCGCTCGTCGAAAGACTTTTGATCTGACAGTGCGAAGCTTATATTATTTATTGTAATATACCGCGCGGCCGCTCCTAAAAGCTGATCTGAATTATGACAAAAGACAATTGCACGTGTTACGTGTTGATTGTTCTGATTTGAGCTTAAAATTATTGACAATATTTGATTTTAATGTTACTTTGTCTCGAGAAGTGGCAAGTCGCTGTGCTATGTTTAAATCGGTAAATCATCAGTATAATATTTTTGCATATATACTAATTCAGTTTTTGTACTTATAAAGTAAATCAGATAAGAGAATTATTGTTTTTACAGCAATTGCAGTTACATATTATCATTGAAAATGATTATGTTATGACAATAGGGAATTAAAAAGTAGCATTTGCATGAACTGGATATATATCAGGTGTGGAACGTGTGCCTGTGTGTGATAGATAGAGAATTATTTAGATAATATTGTGCTACTTTTGCATTTTGTGTATGATAGAGAGAGACAGAGAGAGAGAGAGAGAGAGAGAGAGAGAGAGAGAGAGACTTGCTTAGGAAATATTTGCATTAGCCTACTTTTGGGTTCGTCATTTATTATTCTACTTTTACCATATTCATATACGTTAAACTGGAGACAATACAATGACAAGTTAAAGAAAAGCATATGTCAAAACGGCTGCTAGCTGTTAGTTTGACAGATATTCGTTATCTATTTATTATATTCTGATACCTACAAATCTTACTAGCTTTACAACTCATTTCTATCGTTATTTTATCTACCCTATTTTAATAGCATGATACGCATCGTCATATTTAATCATTTTCAAGCCCCCCCCCCCCAGATTGTATCTGCGAAGGACTGTGAATTCTTATTTAACATTTTTATGACAGTATGGAACAGAAAAGGAAATAATTGTCTGGAAGTCCATATAAGAAGGAACGCTTAAGGAAAGAGGAACAAGGACGCAAATCTAAGCTGTTATAAAGAAATTCTTATAGGAAAAGACGCTGTCATGGAGTTTCAGATTTTCTCGAAACTTTGCATATTGGTAGATTTTGTTCTCCTGTTTATGGAAATGTAGCATTATAGGCGTGGATACTCAACAGCTTTTGAGATACGTTAAGATTGATGAAGTTAGTGTTTCTTTCATATTATGTTACTCTTCAATAAAATTTTTATATTTTGTTTCCTATAGATATTATGAGTGTATTTTTCATGCGCAAAATACAATTAATTAAAATAGATAAACTGAACAGAAAAAAAGAAAAAATGGAATAAAAGATTTGAACACTGGCCTCCCCGGTAATGAATCTAGTACGTTACCATTGCGCCGTTTGGCACTTGACAAAAACTTCAACCAAAACTGTACTTAACGGCTTAACAGGTATAATGAAATTTAAATTGTAAATATCTCGAAAATTATTGAGTATCGACGCCTATATTGCTATTTTCATAAACAGGAGAACGAAATCTACCAGTATGCAAAGTTTCGACAAAATCTAAGACCCAATGATCGCGTCTTCTCCTTGTTAGTAAATAAGTCCTGTTTAGATGAGCCGTCCGCATCCACATCAAAATGACTGCTTTGGATTTGGCAAATAAAAACTCAGTACCGCCCCAATCACTTCCAGAAGAAGTTGTTGAAGAGAGCCAAAAAGTAACACCATAAGAAGTTCATCAAGAGTCGGGTAGCAGTAGCAGTAGCAGCTAACACATATTAAACGAAATTCCTTTTGATCCTGCATTATGGAATGCTTCCTGCATGTCATCTGAAACTCGTTAAATGCTGGTTGAGAGGGGTCCACATCAAATTAAAGAATTCAAGTTTCCTATTAATAAAGAAAGGCGTAGATTTTTATCTTCGCATTATTTGAAAGCGTTGAGCAATGGAAAGTCGTTGCAAGTGAAGCCGTTTTTTGCTTTTGTTGTATATTATCTGATAATTCGTCTGCTATTAGTGACTCGCCCCAAGAAAGATATTGTGACTGAGGAAATCTTATAAAAGCCCTCACAATGCACGAAAAGTCTGTAAATCACAGAAATGCTTTTAGAACATGGAAAGAATTCGACATTCGATTAAAGCAGGAAAAAACTATTGACGCTGAATATCGACGAGTTGTAGATATGGAAATTCAGCATTGGAGAGGAGTTCTAAAAAGAATTATGTCCATAATTAGACTGAAGGAATGAACGAAGGAGGAAAGGCACACTACAACCTCTTAAAATTTCACTTCTTTAGAACAATAACAATAACACCGATTTATTAAAACAAGAACACGTTACAAATAGACGTTCGACGAAGATGTTAACTCGTCGGTGTTCGCAAGACGAAGGAGATGGTCTGACGGAATTTATTCTGACACATTTGGAAAAGTTAGGTTTTGAGTTAAAATGGCTAAGAGGACAAGGCTATGACAACGGAGCTAATATGAAAGGAGTAAGAAAGCGTGTACAAAATAAAATACTTGAAAAATATCCAAAGACGTTTTCTGTGCCCTGCGCATGTCATTCTTTAAACCTGCTAAAGCATTGGAAGTTATTCTGCTGGACAGATGCTACAATATTCATAAATCTAAGGTCTTAATGGCAATATGGCTTCTTGGATTTATTAGATGTTATATAGGTATAAGGTAAATATTTTACTACGAGGAGTTTCTTAAGAATGAACCGGCTATCATACGTGACGAATGAAAAGGGAGTGATGCTTAACTAAATTACAACAATTCAGTCGGCTCTTGTCGGGCTGAACAGAGATTATTTTGGAAAATAGAACATCCTTTAGTTGTTCGTAAATAATCAACAAAGTCCAGAACATGCTACGAATTAATTTGTATACCTAATAAATAAAATTTGGCGTGACCAGGCATCATTCATTTTTTAACTTATCATTTATGTAAACTTAATAATGATTTTTTGTATAAATATATATACATATGGCGGGCTGAGAATCATAGTAATGCGGTCACATACATAGTATATTAAGCAAAATGATGTTTTGCATTTGTTGTTATAAAGAACTCCATATACGCATTGCAGTTGCAAAACACATCTATAGGTTCAGAAAATTATGAAAAATTTCCGTATGTCAAAATCAAACCACGAGAAGAATTGTATACAATTCACAAGAATTATCTGGTTAAGATTGACTTATACCGATATACAGGAACTTCCATAAATATTCAGGCACTGTTAAAAGGATGATAATTTTTTAAATATTGGACCCAACGACTGAATTTCTTTTGGGAAGTTAAAACAATTAATTTACCATATGACATCAAACAAAAGTTTTAAAAATTGCATAGGATAGGAATTGCAGAAAAAATACTAAAACTTTTATTTTTTTAAATTTAAATTGAAAACATTTTTAAAATCATTTTGTAGATCCGTGTTATAAATCAGCGATTGAAAATAAAAGAGCGTAAGGTGGACATACACCACTATGATCGCAAATGGCTCGTTCTATTCGTTGAGTGACAAAAAAATAAGCTGCTATATTTCAGTAGAGAAATTATCTCAAATATTCAGAATTTAGACTTAACCCACTATGATCCTCAGCCCGCCATATAGCATCCTGTTATGGTAACAAACGCGTGTTCGTTGAAGTCTACCAACATACATCGCTTTGTGACCTTTCATACATGAGAGTTTCGCGAATCTCATGAACCGTATTGCATACTGGGATTATCTACTGCTCTACGTCACCACCCAGAAACTAGTTCCACAGACTTAAGATACCTAAGTCTGTGCTAGATCCGATGTTGATTACCGAGGGAGAGTTATCGATCGGTATACACACAAATCCCGCCATATACAGAGAGCTAGATTGATTCCTGAAAGTTTATTTTTTAACAAACATAAGATTTTCAACCAAGATTGGTCCGCACGTTCAATCATAATTTGAATGCGGATTTCCTGCGTTTATAACAAAAATGGATAGGTAGATCAAATGCAAAACAGTACAAACATTTAAAAAAGTTAAATATACTCTTGTATTATTTCCAACTTATTACAATGATTAAGAAAAGAGATAAATGTCTATGAAGCGTAAAATTAATACAAACAATGTTGAGGTTGCATGAAATGTTTGATTCTATTAAAGAATGAGGAATGATAGAGCCTCAATCTATATTTTCGAAATGTTTAAGTTAATTTTCAAACTAACCTTTGATGTAATAAAATCAGACATGACGAGGGCTATAATATGCATCTCAAGTTTAAGAAAAAATGGACATGGAAAGTTCTCATATTATTCTTCTCGATTGATGGCCCATTTGCCCGAATCTCGTTTGTCGACGTCTTCCTCCTTTGCGGACACTGCTGTCGACAACACAAGACCGACTTTCGTTCTCGCATCTTGAGTTGTTTTCCAACAACTACTCATACCCTTTCTTCGCTGCCACTCAACAATACCAACCGCGTCCCAACGCGGTTAACCAACGCACATCTACAGCGACATCGAGACGACTTTTCAAAGAGTCGTGCACGAACTCCGGTCCACGATACAGAGTGCTACCACATCACACGAGATCCAAGCCTGTAATTCCAACTAGGAAATCACCTGGCAGTTTATACCACCTAGGGCACCGTATTTTCGAAAATTATGTAAAACCAGAATGGAGAGTACGGAATGGCGTAATAAGAAATCACAGCTCACATTTGAAAATATGCTCACAGCGTTGCGCTCAACATAATTTGCTGCATTCCCGACCTTTATGTCGCAAATAGCGTAGTAAATCCATCCATAGCATGGTCAATCCAATCTAACTGCGTTCTACAATCAGAGACAAAAAGATAGAAGATCCTATTAATTTGTTAATTTTTATTACATAACATAAATGAAATTTCCGTTAGTAAAACTAAAAGTTGTTGCCCTGCATGAATTTATCTAGAAAAATGTAAATTTACAATACATAATAATGGGACAAAATGATAGGACTTGGGTTTAAAAATGGAATGTACGAAAAGAAATTATTTGTTTTTGCAAAGATTTGTATAATTTCTTAATTCATATTTAATTATAATAATGTTGTGATTAGCACTGTTTCTGTGTATTCAATCCTTCGCGGGGTGTTTGGAAGAACGCTGTATGACTGCGCATGCGTCCATTCTCTTCTTTTATGTATCTGCGCGTGCCCTTCCGTACGCTTGCTGTAAGCTGCTGCTTCTACTCGTTGTTCGCGTAGCACATGTACACACTTTTATATTAAATATTTCTCGTACTATTCGTACACTCTGTAATCCCGTTAAATACGTTATTGCGCTCACAAATAATATTATGGCCATTATATAAATTGTATTTATATTTGCATGTTGCAAATTTTTATGTATATTGCACGTTTTATTTAAATGTAAGTGTGTGTTTATATATGAATGAACACTTAGATATAAGAGAGTAATCGAGGTATGAGCGAGTATTTATATGTAAGTCAATAATTATGTATGAGTGAATATTTAGACATAAGTGAGTAATTAGGTATGAGTGAAAAGGTTTAACTGCGTTTTGGAGAACTCTTGTTTCTCAATTTTTTTATACAATCTTATAGATTTCGACGAGAAAACACCGAAAACGAAAATCTTATTGTATTAAAGTTGTACGTGTATATAGTTGAACACTTTTAAGCCTTTTTGACAGGTTAAGCGCCGCCATGTTGATATATTTGCTAGGTGATACACATAAAATGGGCTAAATACTTCCGAACAGATCCATTAGATGGCAGCACAAACACGTACGTAATAATAACACATTTACTAAATCAAAATGCAAAACATTATACCATGGTCTGGGCCGGCCTTCTCCGCTCCCAAGACGACCTAACGCGAATCTTGGACAAACTTGGACATGATTTCGTTTAAAAGGTTAAAAACAATTAAGTATGGAAAATGCAGGTCAGCACCAGAACAAGGACAAATAAGGATAATTTTTACATTTTTTTCCAGTGTCTTGTACATTTTATTATTCGGACACCGAAAACGACCGATTCCATGATAGTTGTTATAAATTTTCATTTCGCACCGATGAATACGACATTTTTTAAATTTCCGCAACAATCCACACTCCTGAGCCCAAGTAATTGCTGCTTTTTTACTACTTGGCATGTCTCTAAAGTTAAAATTTCTAATACTTAAACTAGCCATCTTAATATCAACAATAAACTTGTTAATAATTAATTTGCGAAAAACACTTGAAATTGCTTATGTTTACACATGTACATATAACTTCTAAACCAAATTGTCATCTAGCGCATACGCTCCGTACTATTTAGCCCAGCGATGTCCAAACTCGGCTCCGGGAGCTAAACGCAGTCCCCTCCACCGTTCGCCGTTTCCATAACGCCGTGACGCGGCGAACCGATTACCAATATGCTCGCTTTCCGCATTAAAAAGATGATCGTCCATTGTTTTATGACACGCGGGTCGGTTACTCGGTTTCTTGGTCAGCGGGGAGAGAACACACTGCGCCTGCGCAAACTGAGAAGGAAGGGGAAGCAGGCGTGTGAGAAGCCCCTACGCTGGTCACCGCTGATTTAGCCGATACCGCAAATATACCACACTATCTAACACATGCGCTGAACACGGACTTAAAGGACAGAGCATAAAGTGGGTTTATGGGTGAGAGGGGTCGTGCCGCGAGCGGGGAGGGATGGTAGACTGCGGCCATGTTGGATGGCAAAACTAGTGTTGCCATCTATATAACGTTGCGGGAAGATTGCTATGATTTGATTCCGAAAAATGAAAGTATAACAAGTGCAATACTGCACATTCGGCTCCAATATAACTGCCTCAGGGGCTCTGCTACCTCATCACCTCACCTTACCCAACACTACCCTTCCGTCTTTGGCACACCCCCATGTATATATATATATATATATATATATATATATATAAAAGGCCGTTAACCTCGTCAGCTGTTCTGAACTAGTCTTCCTACGATCGCCAGCATGGACGGACGGTTTTTCGTGCACAGTCGAAACAGTCGATTTACGTGCATCAAATGTGAACTAGTTGTGCGTGATATGTGGACTTCTGTGAGTCATTTGTGTGGACTTCATTCAACGTTTGTGGACCCCATGGATATATGTGCATAGTTTTACTGTGATCGTGAATAATTTAACAATGTGGGCAGGATCGTGCAGTGAAAGTACATTGACCCCTTCTGCTCGATAATTTCATAGAGCGAATAATTAAAATGCTCTTGTGAATTTAACGAGTAGGCAGGTTCAGCGTTGCACACAGAATAATTTGTGAATGCAGGAATCATTTTCACCTCGCTGGGGCTCTACAGAAGAACCAAGGTAAGCAAGGTTTTCTCAGTTTTTAACATTTATAACTAAAATGTGAAGAGTGAGTTTTACCGGTATGTATTGACGGTGTTAGAGTGTGCGGTGCTGTTCGTGCCGCGCGTCTTCGGGGTCGCGCGCCTCCGTAATATCGCGGTGCAGCGTTCGCTTTAAATAATTTTAATTCCGTCAATTTTAAAACGCCTGCCTTTTAAAAAATAGGTCCGTAAAGAGGAGACTTGAAGCTGTCACCACGTTTTTTCGAATTTTTAAAACAGCCCCAGCTATAGGAAAATTGCATTTGTTTAAAACATTTGCAAAATAAATGGTGAAAAAACCATTTCTTCCAAATCGAAATATTTTCAATAGATACTCCTCTGTGTTCACTACAAGTTCCTAAAAACTCATTTTCCTCGGTACGTTAGTTCTAGTGTTATAATTTAATGAAAAAAGTTCTTTACACGTCTGTAAAACCAACATTTTTAAGATTTCGAAAAATCCTTCGAGATTTGTTCATAGGTCACTAAAGACTACAACATATTCAAATTTGAACTCTCCGACATAGGACCTGAAAAATTTTCTTCTCTTGTTTGTTCCTTGCTTTCGACCGCGGTGTATCACCATCGCTCGACTTCGGTCGCGCGCGGCCGTCTCTGCCAATACGCCTCTAGTTCGCGCTCTGATTGGTCCGTGTTTTTCGTTAATAACTCCTTAACGAAGCCAAAACGGCCATTTTTGCAAAGGAAAATGTAGTTTCAAATGGCCTCAGGAACCTCCCCTTTGAAGGAAGCGAGACATTTTTCTGACACCCTGTATATATGGGGGTGTGCCAAAGACGGAAGGGTAGTGTTGGGTAACGTGAGGTGATGAGGTAGCAGAGCCCATGAGGCAGTTACATTGGAGCCGAATGTGCAATATTTTGTATATATACAGGGCGAGTCATCTAACGTTTGTACCTCAAATATCTTTGTTTCTAAAGATACGTAAAATATGGTAAGGACAAAGTGGAATGGTACAATGGGGCTGACACGATGCAAAAAAAAAATTTTGTTTTTATGTCATTTTTTTAGAGATATCAAGGTCACCTTGACTTTTTTAAATGGAACCACCCTTTTTTAAACACCTACAATGATAGTCCCTTTCATTACGAATTCAGTGACTATAATTAGTCCAAGGTCATTCAAGGTCAAGGACAGAGAAAACGTATAAGATTTAACATCGATACATGCCTGTAAACAGGCTTTGAAGGAATATTGCACTCTGTCCGCGACCTTGAATGACCTTGAGTAATTATAGTCACTGAATTTGTAATGAAAGGGACTATCATTGTAGGTGTTTAAAAAAGGGTGGTTCCGTTTAAAAAAATCAAGGTGACCTTGAAATCTCTAAAAAATGACATAAAAACAAAATTTTTTTTTATCGTTTCAGCCCCATTGTACCATTCAACTTTGTCCTTACCATATTTTACGTATCTTTAGAAACAACAAAGATATTTGAGGTACAAACGTTAGGTGACTCACCCTGTATATACAGATATATATACAAATACACTTGTTATACATTTCCTTTTCAGAATCAAATCATATCAGTGTACTCAATATGACGACCCCTCTCGCCCATATATCTACTTTACGCTCAGTCCTTTAGGTCCGTAGTTTATACCCCTTCCGTCTTTCGCCTCACGCCCGCTACATAATGCACAGTCCTTAAGTCCGTGGCGCTGAACACCCACCATCTTTCCAGCGCATGCTTCGAACAGGCCTACCTACCTCTACCAATCAACGAATATCCAATATGGCGACGCTCTAACCTGTCAAAAACACTTGAAATTGCTCATCTTTATACACGTATAACTTATAAAGCAGTGAATTCCTAACAACCATACACACATTTTCGGAATGTCTTCATCGATAGCTACAGGATCACATAAAAAAAGTTCAAAAAAGTTAAGAACACGGAGTTCTCCAAAACGCAGTCGAGCCAATGAAAATTTAGATACAAGTGAGTATATGTGTTAAGGTATGAAACACATAATTATATATTTATATAGACAAGGCTATAGAACAATATGGAGCCAGGACAATATATAAGAAAAATACAAAACGAAAAATAAGAAATAAATACAATTTAGATAAACTGAAAATAGGAAAACAGATCGAAGAAAATCTGAGAAAAGTAGGCACATAAGCAAGGAGATTATTAGTTTCTATAAGGCAGGTCAGAAATCAGTGTTGTATAAGGAAATTTATGAGAGTAAGTGAATGTATGTGCCAATATTCCGTGAAGTGAGACGAAGAAAATATAAGAGGATGGGCGTTTCTCCTTCACAGATTCCACCACGTCGTGAGACCTGGACAATCGGTGCATTTTTTGATTCACAATAATTTAGTAATTGAAAACAACACCCATCTTATCATTAAATATTGTGAATCGACAACCACATCCATCTAATGGCTGTAAAATTTACTGTTTCAAACAATGAAAAACATTTCCTTCAGAAAACTAGAAACGTATCAGTCTTAAATACGCGAAAGAAAATTATACTGTATACAAAAGCAGCAATCTGTACATGGACTGCACCTTCTCTCGGTATAGTTTTAAGGGGTTCCGTGAAAATCACGGACACAGATTTCATCGACGATATTTCACCGACTTCAGATTTGACCGGCAACGACTTTGACCGACAATGACTTTAGTCGACGTCAGTAACTACGTTAGCCGACTGCCTCTAACTTTATATAGTATAATAATTATATTTTTATACAAAAGTAAAATTGTCAGTGCAGAATAGTTAGGTCTGGGTATATCAAGACAAAATTACATAATCATTCTCGGTCAAAGTCGTTGTCGGTCAAAATCGTTGTCGATCAAAGTCGATGTCGGTCAAAGTCGTTGTCGGTCAAAGTCGTTGTCGGTGAAATCTGCGTCGGTGAAACCTGTATCGGTGATTATCATGGCACTCAGTTTGAAGACATCGAGCACCTTGGATGAATAACTGGTACACAAGATGTGATATGTACACTTTATTCAGCTTATTAATAGTACGTTGTGACATACAGTGGAGTGTGTATCGATGTGTCGCAATTTCGTTCGTCTGTACAATATGCGATTTCGAAGTAGTCCTCTGTGTTATGCGATTTCAAGTGGTTCTATATGTTCTGCGATTTTGTAGTGTTCTATATGTTCTGCGATTTCGAAGTGCTCTGCGCGAGTTTCGTCGCGTTTCGTCTAACGTGACCTCGGTTTTTCTCCTAATTGGTCGGTTGCAGATGTAGGTGATGGAATATTGCGTTTTTTAATTGGTCGTGGGTGGGTCCTGGAGATTTCTGATTCTGGGAAGGCAAACTGGCAGGAACGCTCATCGTCTCGTCTTGTCGATGTCTTAATTTATGCGGTCTTTGCTGGTCCTTTGCTGTTCTGTCGCACGTGGTGTACGGCTGTTTTATGATAGGGTCTCGGTGGCCCTAAAGAAATATAGAGATTACGGAAAACTCGGAACCAGTCAGTATGGTTCCTACGCCCGCTGTCGGGTTGTAAACCATGCGGTCTAAGTCGCTGTACGAACGTTTCGGCACTTCTTTTCATTATTGTTGCGATCCACAACATATACTAATTTAGGATTATTTAAATAATTAAACCATTTGTTTGGATTCTTCATCCAAGAAACGAATCATGCAGCGCGAAAATAAAGAAATCATGAAATTCAAGGATAACTTGAATAAAATTGATAAGATTTTAAGGTAATTCTATGAGATTAATTTGGAATGTAAACCACCCGTTCCTCAATTTACGTGGAGTATCCGTTCGGCGTGGATTCGTTTTACGCGAATGAAAATCGCGTAAATAAAATCTGTCAGTACAAAAGAAAAAGTTTTGGAAATAAAAGCTAGGAAGTAAATGAAGTTTTTATTTAGGTAGGAAGAGGTAGGAAAAGAAAGAATAAAATGTTTTCATTTGAAGCTCCGTTCACGAGAAAATCAAGTGTAAAGATTCGTCGGGTCGCGTGCATTAGTAGGTATATGCACAGACTAGAATTGGTTGGTCATGATCATACGCGACAGCCGACTTCTACCTAATGGTACGCGTATTCGCTGAATTTTCAAACTCGATTTACTCGACAACAAAGCATCAAATGAAAAAATTGTATTCTTTCTTTTCGACTCATTTTTACATGTGTAGAATAATCTCCTAATCGGTTGACCACGAGTCACGGGACACTCTGTATATTTTCTATAGTATAGTGTTCTAATTTACTGCGTATAAAAGGTGTCGTGCCAATTGAGTGACTTGTGTATTTCAGTAGGAATTTTATGATATTTGAGGCATCGAATGAATGGTAAAGGATAGTATTTTTTAAAATGTATAAAATGATTGTAATATACTTTCTCTAATTACATGATTAACAAAAATAATTATACATATAACAGCAAAAATAATTGCACTATAATTCGTATTTTTGTAATACATATTTCATAAATGCTAATTCCACCGTTTGCATATATACTCGTATACAGAATACTCGATTCTGACTAACAATCCTAAACTCAGTCAACATCGAGTGCGACACGAAAATGGTAGTGAGGGCTAGAGGCCCACGAACATGTGACAGAAAAATACATTTGGTGATTGGTGAATTCTGATATTTTGTCTGTGATTTAATTATACTAACATTTCTAACAAATGAACATTGGTGAAAAATTACCTGTAGCTTTTATTGCATTATTACTCGTATAATTTGTTACAGATTTATAAACATATGCAATAAATCGACACAAATAACTTATTCACGATCCTGTATTCGTTATTAACTTATATACGAATCCTATATTTATTGATCCATTTTATTTGTACAATACATTATAAATCATTAATCGAAAAGAATTAGTGCCATCTTGATGTTTCCAGAAACTCCATTCCTTCTGCTTTTAGGCGATTCAATATAGGTCGATAAATATCTGCTGTGAATGGAAGTACTACGCCTCTTTGTTGAATTTCACCTGAAAGACACATTCCAATAATACGCCCATTAGTATTGATTACAATATATTAGGCATAAGCGATAGTATTAGTCTTTTGCGATTGTTCATACATAATGACTTATGATGATAATGGTTATAATTTTCCATCTTTTTATGCAATTGTTTCTTTGATTAATTTGGTTGTTGCATTATATACCTGTAAAATACTTTGTATTTTGTGTATAAATAAAGGAAGATTGAAGAAGAGGCTGAAAGTGTATGAATCTAATATTATACTTGGAGCACTTGCCGCGGCTCGGCATCCAACAGGATATTAGCATCCAATATATTTGACTCGATTATTCTATTCGTGTTACCTGGTTACTTATAATAATTTAGGTAATTTATATGTTTGTGAGGAATAACAAAAGTAAAACATATAGCAAAGAGACTTACAGTGTGAAGATACCTTAACGAAAAAGTAGAGGGTTAGTAAGAATATAAAGAGAAGCATTACGTAGAGTACATGGAAGCGTGCGAAATATTAGTTTTATACGTAGTATAACAAATGTATATATTAAGTGATGGTGTCCATGTTTATTTAATTCTCGACCACGTTGCTTTATTCACGATACGTCGCGATCAGCCAACAAAACAATTAATTATATGAAATTTAAACTTTTTTATTATTATGCAAAAATACTAATATATTTACATTTTCAGGCAACAAAGAACTGCCTTAACAATTAACGATATTTCTCGCTGTAGAGAATACGCGTTCAAAGCTCACAGAAGTCGCGGGAATAGATAAATACATTCTCGCAAGTTTTGCTAACCTAGGGTACTTTTTTCATTTCTTTTACACCATTCTATAGGGCATAGATTGTGATTTACTTGATTGTCTTGAAAATATGTTAATAAATATGATGTCGATTCCATTAGGTTCATAGGTATGTATTTATGATTACTTTAGAGCCGGATTATTATTATCTTTGTTCTAAAAGCACGTTAAAACGATTATAACTTATGTACGAAGAAGAACAAAATAAAACGGAAAAAGAACTTTTTGTAATAAGTGATACCTGTTACCACGACTGAAAACTTTTCAAGGTCACAAGACACTTCAATTTTAAACACTATACGTTTAATAAATGACAAATAGATTTTGAGAAACAATACATTATGTACATAATTCATGGAAGATCGGCATTCGGCGGAGAATATAACTATGCTATTCAATATGATTAAAGAAGATTGAAAAACCATAAGTACAAAAACAGAAAATGTAAATAATACAGCAGGTGTATTGGACTATACGTTTCAAATAGAGTTCAACAGTGATGGTAACTCGGAATTGCAAATTTGTCATCAAGAAAATCAAATAAATTACAACCTATTCTAGTCTTTCAGAATACTGGAAACAAAATTTCAAAAATTGTGTAGGTCAGCAAAAATTGTTGAAATGTATTTGGCCATACCTGCGACGACGTCTGCGAGCTCTGAGCTCAGAATGTGTTTTTTCTACAACGGGAAATACTGTTATTTACAAACGTAGTCCTCGGCCAGGAAATGCCGATTTATCAGTATTTTTCTACAAAAATAAACATATTTAATTTAAACTAATTAATTGGCCTGTTTGGGCCCGAGTACAATAATTTCGAAGGACTAAGTGCTCGGTCAACCATTAAAAGTCAAGTCAATAATTATATTACATTATTATTAACCTCTTGCACTATGCATATGACTATCGGAGCAGACTCGTGGCGAAGATTTTGAACAGAATCTTTTAAGTATGTGTGTTATGTTATTGGTTTCTTTTAAGGCGAAATAAAATTCCTACTATTTTACTGTTATCAATCTATATCCATAGAATAAGAGGCATACAATAAATATAAGTTCTCTTCTTCTTTTTCTATAAAGTTATAAACGACGGAGAATTTCTAGCCACTGTAACCATAAAATAAATTGTAGTGCAAGGGATTAATATATGTTAAATAATGTAACGTATATAATAATTATAATTATTGATGAAGCAGAGTATCTACCATCAAGAACCATTTTGGCAGCAATGGCGGTTGGATATCCAACCGTGCGCGCCATTGCAGAGTGTCCGTTCACGTCTCCATACAACACTAAATTAATTCCTTTAGTTTCTCGTCTGTTATCTGGCCAGAGTATACCAATATCGTGTCTCAAAATTACAAGGTCCCTTTCGTTCTGCTCGAAGCATAGTTTTTTCGATAAATAATGCGTTAGTGTATCGAGTGGAGTATTTAATTTCAAAACCAAATCCTCTTTGAGAAGCCCCAAATCCTCGATAGCATGTACAGCAGCATCCGAATTCAATACGTCACATAATTTTCTTTTGAGATTTTCGTAAAAGATGTTATCATTCGCCAAACCTAATAAATTACAAATTAGTACTCTCTGGAAAGAAAGAAAAAATATTTTACATTAATTTCTTCAAAACCTATTTCAGAGTTATTTTATGAAAAAATTAGATAGTAAATTATAAAATGAAAATGATGGTGCTTTCCAGAAGTGATGCTGTTGTTAATAATTTCACTTTATCAATAACAAGAATATATGTAGATACTTGTAATTGACTATTGAAACATGAAGTACTTAAAAATTTATATATTTTTTATATTGAATTGAAATATTTAATTATTTAATTGGGTTGGCCATAAAGTTTTTTTTTCTTTTTTTTTCTTTTTACTCTATTGATGGTTAATTACATGAATAAATATTAAAACAAAATAATGACACTGTAAGACGGCAGAACGTTTTTGAATAGAATAGCCAACATTTATACTTTATAAGTCTCACTTTAATAAATTATAATTTGCTTGTAAACATTGAAATATGCAAAACGACTTTCTAGACAACTCAATACATTATACATTTAAATATTCAATGAAAGATTTATAAATGTAAAAATAATGGTATGATTCGTTTTATATTAACTTGAGCACAATATAATAATGATAATTGTAAACTATTATTTTATTAAGTAATACGTAAATGGAATCAGTTATATCCCAAATATATTTATTTATAACACTCTCACATGAAAAAATGCTATCATTATGTAAGTAATATTCGAAGTATGTTCTGATAAAGTTCGTATAAACAAACGAAGCAAAAAATAAGTGAAGCAAGCCATTTTTGCATACCCATGTTATGTCTGGTCCATTTGGATGTAAACATGGATGAGGATTGGGATCGATGAGTCCAAGGTATTGCAATGCCCGTACTGTGTCGCAAAAACCTTTAAACCTTAACGTGCCGCGTAAAACTTTGTTAGCAGTATTTATTCCATACAGTCCTTTATACATTGTGCTGTCTCTATTTGGATAGCCCTCTAATGCGAATCCTGGCAAAAAATCTAATTCTTGAGCAGCAGACATTAAATCTCCGCCAGCTGGTATTTCAATCACCTTCAAAATAAATAATATTGTCAATATTATTATATGTACTTAGTCATAGTGTAAGTAACATCATATATAGTTGCGTGCAAAAGTTTCCAGCCAGTCATTTACAAAATTGTTAAACTAGTGTTCTACACCAAGTGTTTATATTTGAATTTAAATAAATTTCCGATTTCCAAGGTTGAAAATACAGCAAATTCTGCGTGCTATTAGATGGGAATCGTCTGACGCGTCTGATCATGATCCACCAATTCTACTTGCTGCATATAATAAAGCACGCGAACCCGACGGATCATTTAACACGATTTTCTCGGAAACGAGGCGTCAAATGAAAAATATTTATTCCATATTTTCGACTTGGTTTCTCACGTAGAATCACCCTCAGTCCGTTTGTACCACCAATTATGAGACACCCTATATACACATACAACAATAAACGGCATTTATTTCCTGTATTATTTTTCTTTATTTGTGATACCCCTTTATCCAATATTAGTGAAAATTATTTTAGATATCGCTTTTGAAATACAAAGCGAAAAATGTAACTGGCCGGAAACTGTTGCACGCAACTGTATATATACAAAATGTTTATATAACTTACAGTTAATGTATACAGGGTGGAAATTCTAAAGCGTTACAGACGAGTATGTCCAAAAATATTGATTATGCGCAAAAATGTTTCAGATGAAGTTGTTCAGTACCGAGGGGGGCATCATGTGGTGAAACTTTTATTTTTCCCGTTGGACACTCCAAAGGGAGGCGAAGGTCAACTTTCTTTTTTTAAATGGAACAATATGTTTCTTTATTCACCATAAAAAAATACGCGCGTTTTAAGATGAGTTCAGTTACCTATGACTCAAGTTTAATCAAGGTCTAACTTGCAGGGAAATGCAGAGAAGATGTGATTGTTTTATTTGTACTTCAGTTTAGTATGTGTTCAAAATGATTACCTCTTACTTCAAAGCACTTAACAATACTGTGTTCAAATGATTCTCTAACTTTGCTCAACATTTCAACATTTGGCTTAGCATAAGCTTCGCATATTCTGACTGTCTTGTTTTCACGCGTCGCAGGCTTAATGGACATTACGCAGTTTTTAAGCACCGAACCCGAACGGAGAAAACGCTGTTCTAGTCTTTTCAATGCCATATGCGATTTTTGATGATCGATCTGGGTAGCGTTGTGCATACAAATTAACAACCATTCTGCAATTTTTCCTGCATTCTCCTAGTAGCATATCAAATCAATTTTTATACATTTCCATTTTCACCTCTTATTTAAGTATTATCGTTTAGCGAAGGATACCTTAACACGAATAGTAATGAAAATAAACTGACTATCTTGCAAAAGAGCACAGTAGTACATAAATACGTTTGTTTTCATCTCATTGATAATGACTTTGATGTTGTCCTGAGTAATGCTGATATTGAACATATATTATTGTTTTGGTGTGAACGTTCGAAGGCACGAACTAAAGTACAAACAAAACGATCACACCTTCTCTGCATTTCCCTGCAAGTTAGACCTTGATTGACCTTGAGTCATAGGTAATTGAAGTCATCTTAAAACGCACTATTTGATGGTGGATAAAAAAACATATCATTCCATTTAAAAAAAGAAAGTTGACATTCGCGTCACCTTGGAGTGTCCACCGGGAAAAATAAAAGTGCCATCACATGATATCCCCCTCGGTACTGAACAACTTTCATCTGAAACATTTTTGCGGATAATCAATTTTTGGACATATTCGTCTGTAACGCTTTATAATTTCCACCCTGTATATGTATATTAACTGTAATACATTGTGTAAACATTTTAACAAAATCAAAAGAATGAATTCTTGCAATCGTTTCATTAGTAATTTTTCAAATTATGCCACACAATGTTATTTGTGTTTTATGTAAACTAGAAAATTCTACTGTGTTCCTACATACTGCGATACCATTGAAGTTTACTAGGTTGGCACATTTTACTGCAGTAATATATTCTACTGTGACACGCGTGTAAGAAATGACCAGAAATAGGACAAAGAAACAGGAGGTTCTCTCGCAACGACAATCTCTTAAAATCCAGTGATAGCATAGATGGTCAAGCTACGGAAACTGTGATACTGTCCAGACGCATTGTTCTTTGTCAGCATTGCCAATATGCGTTGTAAATGTAGAAGTTATAACCCGACACATGCACTTATTAGAGACAAAGATTAAGTTGTTTTATAACTTGATTCTATATACGTTGAAAAAATATTGAAAAAATAGATATCTAATTGTTAGTATAATTCATAGTTTCTAATTTTACTTGTAATCCGAATAACAAACGAAAATTTGATAGGGGTTCTGTGAGCTGAAAGAAGCTGGAAAACTACGACTTAAACTTTCCGATAAAAACTTTAAATGCTTTTCCTTAGTATTTTTGAAATCGGTGCCAAGAACATCTCCAAGATTAGCAAACCAAGATTTAAGAGATCGGAACCGGAAGTTCCCGATTTCCTTGGAAATTGCACGTACAAACTAGTTTTGAAAAATAAATTGGGACTCAAAAGAGAAGAGGTAGTGGCAAGAACAATATTGTTTATTGTTGCGATAGATGATAGTAGTATGAGTAAACTTATTAAGAAGTCACAATGGCATCTTTATTTCTAACAAGTGATTTGTAAAAAAGAAAAAACTAGTGAAATGACTATCATTAAAAAATAAGTTATCTTACAATACATTACAATGGATTGTTGACTCTTCGATATAAAAAGTCTTAAATTATAAAGACACACTTAATCTGAACTACATTGTAAATATGATAGATAATGTAATTATTTGGCATGAATTATAGGATACATATAATAGTATTAAATTATTCCATTACATATTATGAAATAAATGTCATTTCATTGAATAAAAATTTATAAAGCAAATAAAATGTACAGAATTCATACTTACTTTTTTATCATAATAATATTTCGCTGCCGCCAAAGTGTTTAATAATACCCCTCGCGGTGACCAACTAAACTTATAACGTAATGGATTGTCAGAACACTCCGGAGCCGGTAAACCACCGCACCAAGAAACGAAAGACTCGATTTTTCCACCAGCTTGTTTTACATTGTCAAAACACTCTAAAGCCAGTAGGTGATCGATTCCAGGATCTAATCCTACCTCATTAAGTATTGTTACGTCTGCTGCCACAGCCCTAGAATTATTAAAATACAAGGTAATAATTTCGTTATCAATCATATTATTATTATTATCATGACTGATATCACCGATTGTGTTGTTATGAATAACTATTGAACTGCGTTACAATCGTAGATAACATAACATGAAATGACAAATAATCTTGCTTCAACAACTAAAGAATTATAAATTTTCAAACATGTCCATTTTTTTAAACATCTAGTATGTATATATTTCATCAAAAATATCATCAATTTTGAGAACCAATAAACGTGTCTTGTTACTATGTTCTTATACCTTTTTAGAGATATTTATTTAATAATATTGCATTCTTTGGGAGGAGTCTCATATGCAGGATGTCTCAAAAATGTTGTAATCCCTTAAGATGGGCGGTTCCTGAGGTTGTTTAAAGTAACGTTTCCCTTTGCACAAATGGCCGCCTTGGCTTTGTTAATGAATTATTAACGAAAAACACGGACCAATCAGGGCGCGGCTACAGCAGACAAATTCTGGCTCGACCAACGGCGACGCCACGATCAGCGGAACCTGTCGCCGAGTCAGAATCCGTTCGCTATAGTCGCGCTTTGATTGGTCCTGTATTTTTCGTTAACTCCTTAACAAAGCTGAGGTGGAAATTTTCACAATTTTACTTTAAACAACCTCAGGAACCGCCCATTTCAAGGGTTTACATCATTTTTGAGACACCTTGTATGTATATTTCTATCATCGATACTATAAATATAAATAATGATCGATTAAAGGGGACTTGTTAATACGCATTTACTATTTTATGGATGTTTACTTAATTAAATAAAATCTAGACTTATAATGAGAAAAATGTGTACTTACTCATCATGTAAAGCTTTTACTTCGTCGTTCATATAGCTCGCTGTTACCAAATGAGTTTTGGCACTTATGCACGCTTTTGCAATAACGTGGTGCAAAGAGTAAGGCAGTAATGATACCACAACATCCGCGGATTCTACAATGTCTCTCAAAGTGTCTGGTCGTTCTAATACGTTCAGAAACACTGGTTCCACCCCCGGGAATTTATTTGCTAATACATCAGCTTCTTCCTTCAACTGTGATGCAACAATTAAGCGTATGTTGCTAAGTCTATGTAAATATTCGACTAATGGTCCCGAAACAAATCCTGCACCAAGTACAACCACCTGTTTGTACATAATAGTACAACTTGATTGGTAATCATTTTTTTTTTTAGATTGTGTAGTGACATTTCATGGAAAAATATTCGCTGAGAAACATAACTACCACTATAAAACTTTAATTAGTGTGATTGATGTAAGCATTATTATAAGGACTTTAGCATTGTTACAAAATAACAAGTGTGAAAAGTATTTTTTACGTACTACTTAAAAGTAATGGGTTGTGTAATATAAAGTATCGTAGTAATAAAAAAATGGAAGCATTCATAAGATCGCGTTATTATTATCCAATGTTAAAGCATGTGTTATTTTTAAATTATGATACAATTATTATCCAAAAGTGATTACATGTTATCCAGAAGCGATAAATATTAATTTTTAAATGGTTTTTAATCAAAACGAAAGACAAGAGTCCAAATATTACGTTATTGAAATTGTTTACTTCAAGAATAAGATAACCTCTTAAGGTGTCTTCCGAGTAAGAATTATTGATATAAGAATTATTGTAAATCTAAGTTTATGAATATAAAACTTTTTATATACAACTAAATGGAATATATTTTCATACCGTTTTGTTCTGTGTTTCTTTGTTGTCTGCTTTGTGTCTGCTACGTTGATTCAGTAACCTCAAGTCTTGAATATACTCAAAATTAGGTGTCAGACGTCCATTAGATGCAATTATTGCATCATGCACTGCTGGACTAAAGTTATGTTCTTCCAATGGCAATTTTGCATCCGATTGAATAATGTCCAATATATACGGATATAAAAGATTACCAAAGAAATCTGTGGATTCTTTTGGAAGCTGAGTTGGCATATTGTCTATCGAGCACACTAGGACTCCTGGACCTTTGAATGATTTCGTGTCTTTGTTGCGATCAGCGTCATATAAACAAAATGGCGTGTCGATTGTTGTACACTCGTTCATAAACCTATTAAAATTCCAAAATTATATAAGAAAATATTCTTTAAATGATATCGATTCACAATGACGTTATCTTTCACAGTTCCCAGAGATCATTGATGAATTTCATATTTAATTTTAATTTTGGGAGTGGCAGGTCACTTCAAAGTTATGCCGTTAACATTTCTGAATGCATTTTAATGACTTGTGACTTGGATTTTTTTTTAGAAGTTAGAACAATTAGTTTACTACACGTTGAAAAACAGAAATTTTGAAAAAGTTGTAATTGGTCGGAATTACAAAGAAAATACTAAAAATTGTTATTTATAACTGTTTTATGTGGGTCCATATTGAAAATTCAACAAATACGTTTTGTAAATTTGTGTCAACTGTATACACTCTGAATATTTCACCAAAATCGGCAAACGGTGCAATGAGCTACAACTGTTTGAAGATGGTAAAAATTGCAGCTTTTCACAATTTTCGGCATTAAACTGTAATAAATCGAAGGATTCTTACGTCATTCGATGCCTGTCGCTGTTTTCCACGTAATCCAAATTGGATGAAAATTTGAAAATGTATACAATTCATACAGATCTACAAAATGGATGTTTTAAATTTTCAATATAAGCCGCATAAAAAAATTGTAAAACACAACTTTTAGTATTTTCTCTGCAATACCGACCAATTGCAATTGTTTTAAAATTCCTTTTTCACGTCATGTAGTAAACTAATTATTCTAACTTCTCAAAAAAGTCCAAGTCGTATGGTCCAATATTAAACAAGTTATCGTCTTTGTGTAACGGCTGCGAAAACAAGTGATTTTCAAGAATTATTTTGCAGAATACCTATTGGACATATGAGACTAGATCTTTTGGGGATGTAAATACGTAGTCTTGAAGTACAATTGTTTTTCTTTAGTTTAATTCTACTCATTATTTATTGTATAATACGCATATTTGTTGAAACTATATTTTTTAAACAGGAGCAAATGATAACTTAAAAACTAATCAACTGATCAATGTCGGTCAACGCTTATTTAATTCGTTAGCAAATCCTCGAGGTACTAAACCACAATTTCAACTTTATTTTTTATTTATATATTTTTCTTATGATATAAGATTAATTTTTCTATCGAACAAAAGTGTATTTCCTTATAAAATTCTCAATATTTTTCTTAAATTTTAGTTCAGTACCAGAATAAATAATCAAACTTTTTGCTAATTCTTCAGTTTTTGCTTTCAGATAACTGTGGCAGTGCTACATTGTACGCCAATATTAGCTACTTACAATGTACTTGTTAAGCGACGATACCCTCTTAAGTGACCATTGAAATTAACATTATATAAAAATCTTTGTATCATTTTTGTATTACATTCGAGTTCATTTTTTATTTGTATATACAACAGATATATACATATTACTTCTTATTATATTTTTGAAACACCCTGTATGTCTACGGGCATTTCTGACGATACAAAAGCATGTGTTTCATGAGAATCGGTCGCCAATTGCGTTTGGGAGTTGCATCTTCGTATTTATTCCAAAAAATGCATTCTCTAACCAACCATACGTACTGCTCCAAAGTGAGTATGTAACTTTATGTATAATGAATCCGTCACTGCAAGATTCTAAAATTCTCTACGTTATCTTCGTTTTTCGTAATTTGCCCTTTTTGAATACTTTTTGACGGTAAAGAATAGAGACGGAAAAAGAAAAAGGTATGTCTTTGTTAATCTTCAAATTAGGGAGCATTTTAAGGACAACTGTTTCGAATCAAAGCTAAGTGAAGTTGGAAAGAGAACTTGGAAGACATTTGAGAGCGTATATCATAACCTTCAAGGAAACAAGCAGAACATTATGCGGAAACAGTGGAGGGCTTCTTTACTCTTATAAAGCACTTGAGTACGCCTATACAGGGATATCCACTTAACTCAGAACCCGCGCGCTCGAGAACAAACGCGACCAGCACCGACGTGTCACATACAACCACCACTACATTCGTGCAGTGTCATCTTTCGGAGACCTCCTGACGTCCTGGAGACATAGTTCGTTGTCGAAATTTCTTAATAATAACCCATCTCTCGTCGTTGTTTGATTTATGGTATGTTTAGGCCAAAGTAACATCTCCGGTCGCTTGGTGATGTTGCACAATATAATTATGTGTTAGAAAATATATTTTATTTTTATTAGTAAACTTTACGATAACTGTGTAACATGAGACAAGATTAGAAATATCGGTGAGACAATACTAATTCAGTGACCATTTGTTTGTTTTATAATTATTTTTTTAGGAAACATTCAGCTACACATTTGTGACATTCTCTGATTAAATTGAGATCAAAGATGACATAATTCGAAGCACATTTGCTTGTTCAATTCAGAATTTAGTAGAAGCACTATTATCAGAATCGATGATATCTGAATTCTCCATTATCCGAATATGTGTTTCACATATAAGCAATTAAACCTGACGTGATCCACACACAACACGATTTATTGTACAAATCAGAAAAGAGTTGATCTAACACTGTAACTGGGCATCTACTCTATTATCGGAGCACTCATGTTCCACTAATTAGTACGGATAATTGAAATTCCACGGTATCGTTAATTCAACAAGTAAATATGATCCAAATTGTGTCATATGTGGCGTTATATTTCAATCAGAACAATGTCACAAATATGTTGCTAAAAGTTTTATGAAAAAAATCATTATTACAATTTGATTATTATAAAAGATTAACATTTATCAGTCTAATAAAATTGTTTTTATTATTGACATCAGAGTGAAAACACCACTAATCGACCAGTTTTTTCTTGGTGAGAATAAGTCTAAACATGACTCGGACTATGTCGTAAACTAGGTCAGTATCCAAAAGTTCCATGCAAAGCTCATTTTCGGCAACGAACCATGTCTCGACGTGTCTAGGAACTCTTGAGCCAGATAAACGTATCCCTATATGCGTTCTTGCCATTTTCGCGCAAATGGGTACCTCTAGATCCTATATTGCAGCCTCATTTATATTGTTTTATTGAATATAGCACAATATTGTATACATTTCATGTACACACATATACACGATTAAATGATTAGAGTCACAGTAAGGAAACCATATTTCTTATCCACGTAACAAGTAGTATTACTGGCAGTATTTTGCTAAATGTAAATTTACAATTCACGAGCATCAACAATTCATAAAAGGATAATAAATAATAAGCATTCAATACAGGAAGATTTTCATTAAAAAATTGACTGGGTCAATGTAGAATTGTTAATCTATACAAGTGGCTCTAACAATTTCATTGCCCACTATAATTGTGTGACGATAATAAATCAGATAAACTATTGATTGGTCAATGTATAAACAGTATACTTTTAAATATATGATATTGCTGATTCAAAATCGGGATTTTTCACCTCAAACCTTTATTTTTCGAAAATGTAGTGACCCAGCAAAATTTTTTTTATTGGCCAGTGTAACATACTGCCGGAGTAAGTGAAAACGTAGTTATAATCTAAAACATTTGTATGGAAAATGCCTTTACGCGCAGTCTGACTATAACAGCTGATTTCACTTATGCAGATGGAGCTATTTCACACTCCATTTGACAGCTGCCAAATGTACTTCTGATTCTATCTTTTATGTGGTATTAGGTACTATTTTATCAGCACTAGTGAATTATCATAATTATACAGATTGTTCCAGATTTTTTTTGGAAAATTTTTTAGAAATGAAAATTGTTTTAAAAATGAAAGTTGAAAAAATGCATTGACATTTTTGTCATAATTAAGTCATAATTAAGTAATATAATAGTTTTTCTTCAAAAAAGCATACAGCAAGATTAGCGATAAGTATCTAAGCTATTAACGCAGGCTGTGTTTACTTATGAGGAAGTCATTGTAAGTTTTGTTTACTAGTTTCGACAATTAATAACTTTTCAAATTTGTCGATGGAAACATAATTTTCATAGATGTCAACCTTCTTTTAATAGGAGCAAGCAATACTTTAAAATGAAACTAACGTAAAGATATCAATTTTTACACTGCGCTAATTTATTTCTACGCTTTATGAGGCGAGAAATGACTCTGATGATATTTATATGCTTATATTATTTATATTATTTTAAATACGACGACACAGTTTTGTAGAAGCTTTTGGGATGTATATCGTAACAAAATAGCGTTTAGCTCCTTGCACTACGGTTTACTTTACGGTTACAGTAATTAGAACTTCTTGATCGTTTATAGTTTACTATATTACCAGAAGAAAAAATATCATTTGTATCCCTATATTTTTACTAATGGTTAAATATAGTTAACAGAGAAACAGAGTTTTGTTTCAGTTTCACACAAATGAATAATCTAAAAAATCAGTTTATTTTATCTGAAATCTTCATCGCGAGTCTGACTTGACATTATAAGGTAAGGGATTAAATTGTAAACTTAAAGTAATTAATCACAGCCCCTTAGAAAAGCTCTAGTTTATCTACTGCCATAAGGCATAGAAGTTTACGTATACAGTAGGCTTCAATCACGTAAAAAGTGAAGAAAGTCCTCAAAGTTAATAATAATAATTAGACTGCGGATTTTCTGTAAAATAAAAAATCGTCTGCTTTAATTGCGTGACAAAAGAGATCCATAGACATTCATTCCTCATTACGAGGAATTTTAAGGAGCTGACAGCAATATTAATATACGCATTTTTGTAAAAAAATGTATAAAATCCACAGTCTGTTAGTAATAATCTAATTAATAATAAGTATTAATCTTACTCAATACTGCCTCCAGGATCAGCAGATATATCACAGATGGCTAACATTCTATGAGGTAAGGCAGGTGCGCCAACACTCGTGGGTAACCAAGGAGTATAAGCAGGCCTAAGTAAATATTTAGCATCTGGTAATGTCAGTAACTTTGGCGAATCAACTGCCCAATATATACCGTTAATAATGACTGACGCATATGGCGCAATCTTTTTGCTGAAAGTGGAAATATATCTCTCAGGATGCTTATCATATTCATCGGGATCAAAACCACCTCCGTCTTTCCTTTCTAGATGATGTCTTCGTCTTACCTCGCACCCATATATCTTTGTTGGATCTAAAATGTTGGATACATTCAAGTATTGCAAATAGAATTTAGATTATGATACAACGTGTATTAAAACTTGTAATACAGCCAAAAATCAGCGATTCCTCGTGTAAAAACAAGTTTAAATTCACAATAAAATGTTTCCCAAAAAACTGCACTTCAAAGAAAATCAAATTAAAATATTCGTTACAGTTCCTATTGAGTACGTAGTATTCTTCGAACGTGTCTGTTCATCAATTACCATTTTTACTTATTGTTTATGTAAGAAAAACGAGCAAATCTTTTGCAAACGGAGCTTTACATGAAAATTATATTCTACGTTTTCGAATTATAAGACAAGATGAAACATTTCCAGCTTAATAATTAGACTGCTGATTTTATGCATTTATGGTAAAAACGAGTATATGCGATTTAAAACAGTGAAATGATTAAGAGAATGTCAGTATATTACCTTCTACTTATTCAGATTATTCAAGAAAGAATGAAAGTTTGGCTACTGTTTCCTGCAATCGACGCTAGCAATTTTTATTGTGCATAAAGATTGGCAGTCTAGTTATTACTATACTGCGAATCTTCATGCAAAATAATAATTGTCTAAGTCAATTAAAAGAGACTGAAGTCGAATGAAAATGTATCTTCTCTTTTAAACGTTTTAAAAAGTCGAAAATAATGTAATAATATCTTTGAATTTTTCCAATTTATTTTCATTTTTGTATTTAATTCCTCACTTTTGTGATAAATGCATAATATCCCCAGACAGATTATTACTTCCCCGTAAAGGAAGTTACAAAACAATATGCATGTAGTTGCACACAATTTTTAACTTCCTTCCATGTATAAACAGTTTCGAACAAATGAAAACTAATACCTGGACTGCGGATCTTTATGCAAAATAGGAATTGTCTGCATCAATTGCCAGAAGCAGTAGCTATATGGAAGTTTCTTTCCTCCTTTAATAACACTGTCCAACACCAAATTTGTTTCCTAATAACTGTTGGGTGGTTCTTATAGAGTTTCTGGCGCAGATTCCGAATCTGCCCTTACTTTTTCGCCTACACGCACAGTTTTTGAGAAACATGACTTTGAAAAAAGCCTATTTTTCAACTTTAAACAAATATTGTGATGTTATTATAAAAGATATTGAATTGTTCTTTGCAGCAAAAGATTCTGTAGACTTTCCTGAATACAGTGATAGCCAATATTAATACATTATGAATGTTTAAGCATGTTTAAACAATCATTAAAGACCGCGAGACACCACTTTTGCACCAATTTTTGAGGATATTTTTTAATTTATCTCAAAAAATAAGGGTCAAGCGTAAAATCGAACTATATCACGCGATAGAGCAGACTTTTATCTTGAGAAACCCCCCTTTGAAGTTTGCAACATAGATGTTTATACCGAACCAGAAAGAAAAATATCTACGCCCGACATGAGTTGCCGCCGGTGGTGCTCTTCCACGCGCAAATTAACATAAAAGGCACATAAAAGCGCGCAATTATGTCAGCTTATTTCAATGTTAAATTTTATTTAAATGTTATATATTATTTATTAGTCTCTTGTTCATACTATATTTCATACTAAAAAGGTCTTTTGTAACAAAAAATAATTTAATACAAAAATCTATTTAATATCGCTTATTGTAGAAATGCTAATAAAGAAAACTAAATACAAAAGAAAAACTTACTAAATTATTTTTTTGTTACAAAAGATCTTTTTAGTATAAAATATATTATGACCAAGAGACTAACATTAAAAAAATACATAAAATAATTTATACAGAATAAATGTACTAGTAAATAATAAATAACATTTAAATAAAATTTAACATTTATATAAGCTGACATGATTTCGCACTTTTAGCCACTGCATCGCCGTTACGTCGCGCCGCACCGTATCCCGACGAACGACCGCGCTAGTGGAAGAGCACCACTGGCGGCAAGTCATGTCGGGCGTAGATATTTTTCTTTCTGGTTCGGTATAAACATCTATGTTGCAAACTTCAAAGGGGGGTTTCTTAAGATAAAAGTCTGCTCTATCGCGTGATATAGTTCGATTTTACGCTTGACCCTTATTTTTTGAGATAAATTCAAAAATATCCTCAAAAATTGGTGCAAAAGTGGTGTCTCGCGGTCTTTAATGATCGTTTAAACATGTTTCAACATTCATAATGTATTAATATTGGCTATCACTGTATTCAGGAAAGTCTACAGAATCTTTTGCTGCAAAGAACAATTCAATATCTTTTATAATAACATCACAATATTTGTTTAAAGTTGAAAAATAGGCTTTTTTCAAAGTCATGTTTCTCAAAAACTGTGCGTGTAGGCGAAAAAGTAAGGGCAGATTCGGAATCTGCGCCAGAAACTCTATAAGAACCACCCAACAGTTATTAGGAAACGTAAAAAAAGTTGAAATTTGTTGGACAGTGTAATCTTAATGAGTTGTAAATCATATAATGACATTCTTAAATTCTTTTAAAACTAAGGAGTAAGTTACTAATTAAACTATCAACTCCAACCGAGTCATAAAAAAGTAACTAGACAAAAATGATTTAGAAAAATTGCAGTAAAAATGATTAATTTACGTACGAGGAATAAAAAATGGCACAATTGCAGATACACTCTTTGCAACAGACAGTAGTTCATTTTAGTTAGTTTATTAGTTTAGTTATCGGTAATCTTTGGAAAAGATTTCTAATTAATTATTATTTAGGTTCTACAGTTAAGTGTCAGTAGGTGATTCGAACCCTGATAAAACTTTGATATTTATAATGTCAACGAATCCTTTTTTATGGGGACTACGTACCTTTGATAATATAAAACAATTAACTTTACGGAAATAATATAACCTTTAAACATGTTTTTCTCAAAATGAAGTTTTCAAAATCAGTATCAGAAATATCTGAAAAATCACCGGACTAATTTGGATAAAATTTTGCAGTAACATTCTTAAAACTATTATCTAGTCATTGACGAAGCGGGCTTTTTGATCCGTACATTTTCTTTTTTTATGAACAAAGGAAGCTGAAAATTTAAGTTTAGAATTACTTATTTAAGTTCAAATACCTGCATATTTTTAAAAATGTATTTTGTTAATATCAGCTTCGACTGTTTTGTCTAATTGAACGTAAACATTAAAAAATGTGCATATGTCTGGTATATACCACAAACTATATTTTGTACAACTAGCTTTGAGAAAATAGCTGCTACGAAACATTATTTATATATAAAAAAATTGTTGAATTTCTCCTATTTTTCAAGTGTCCAAAAGTATATAGTCCCTTAACGGTATACAATTTAAACGCGAAAGCCTATAATTTTTGGAAATTTACTTACCGCCATGTTCCGCGACTTTCTTCAACATTTCTGGTGGTACGTATTCGTGTGGAAGTTCCTGAAAAACCTCCTGACCACCTTGACTGACATTACCGCTACCAGTGAAGATAAAAGTCAGAGGTCCAATTGATTTGGGCATGGCACCTAATGCTATTTCATAGCCTGCATCTCGTATTGACTGTCGTGCCATTGCCGAATCCCTATAGTTATGGGCTGGTCCAATGTGCTGAACAAGTATAAACATTTTTGTAATTGAATTTGAGTTGGACTGCTCCAATTTAAAACGAACTATACATATGAATACTTTATTTACTCATTTAATCTAAATTAGTACTTTCATCAAACTGTTGCAAGCTAATATTGAATTTTGAATTTTACAGTAATGTCTGAATATATATGAAAACTTTGGCCCCGAAATGTCACTTATATCATATACGGGTACTATTTCTTGATCTCTTACCATTAGCATTGAAGTATAGCGAGTAAACAAAACATCGACACCAGCGTATCAGTAAGACAATACTAATACAATGATAAAACTTTTTTGTTATTAATTATTTTTTTATGAAACATTTTCCAACATATCTATGGTATTTTTCTCATTAAAATGAAACCAAACACGACACAATTCATTATATAGTAGAACCTCGATTATCCGTACTAATCAGTAGAACATGAGTGTTCGGACAATAGAAAAGTTGCCCGTTATAGTGTTAAATTAAATCTTTACTGATTATTACAATAAATAGTGTTGTATGTATGTATCACTTTCGTACTTGGATAATAGAGAATTCAGATACCATCGATTCGAATAATCGAAGTTCTATTAATTGTCAATTGAGCAAGCAAATGTACTCCGAATTATGTCACGTTTGGTCTCTTTTCAATCAGAATAATGTTACAAATATGTTGGTAAAGATTTTATAAAAATATAATGAAAAACGAAAAATATAATTAAAAATATATCATGTTACACTTCTCGGTAATCAAATTTTTGGGGTACACTCTACAATAATGGGGATAAATTGTTCACAAATACGGTGTACATTTCTTTCACATACAGTGTGTCCCACTAAGTCTGTTACAAGGCGATACCTCCGCTATTTTTTATGCTACGCGAAATATCAAAAAGACAAATTAGTTGGTTCTGGGGCAATCATATTTTGGTGGAAATAAATTTTTCCTCATAGTCATTTCATTAGAGATTTCAAGGACATTAATGTTTTTTTGTATGTTTTGTATATTTCTCATAGCATAACATATGGTGGAAATATTGCCTTGTAACATAGTTACATAGTAGGACAATCTGTATATCGAGACATTATGGACATACCATGAAGGGTGTGTGGTGTCCAAGGGCCAGCAATCTCAATCCAAGTCCATGTAATATGTTCACCATGCCGGCCACGCCAGCATACTTCCCAAAAGCGACCACCCTTTGTCCATTGACGTCCGTTAATTTTTCATAATCCAACAAACGTATGTTTTTTTCCAAGATAGCATCCAGGAGAGGCATGTTACTCTCCTGCGCTTTGATTGTGTGGGAAAAGAAGCAATAAGTTTTGTTGGATATAAGTTGATCTACAGGGACTTGTTTCACTCCGAATATCACAGAGGCAGAGCCAATGTCTTCTTGCAATATAGCACCTGCTGCTTGGTATGATTGTGCAGGATAAGCCCTTCTGTTGCTTGGCTGCACGATCACTTTCACACCTGCTCTAATTAATCGACGAACATTCGCAGGGGCTAAGGGTGCTCTTCTTTCCCATACTGACTGATCCTCCCGTCTGATCGCGATTATTTTACCCTTAAGGTCCTGCAAGAATGATTTAAAATTATTTAAAATTCAATACTATAACACTTAAAAGCTAATTACTGAAATTAATTAATTAATTTAAATATATATAATTATTATTATTATTATATATATAATTATTATTATTATATTAAATATATATATATAATTTCTATCTATAATTTAAATCTATCTATAATTTAAATTAATTTGTATTGTATTGTATTAATTAACTAATCATTTAAAAAATAAAGTACACATATTTATCGTAAAGGAAACGAACAAAATAATTCCATTAGAGAAGATATAAAAAAGACAATATTAAAATGGATTATAGTCATTTTTTATTGAAACCTAAATACGATTGACGAAATTTTAATTTCTTTGTTAATATTTCCACTTTACCACATAACTTTATCGTATAATTTCTATTTTAACTCGATTTGCACACATGCAATTTGAATTCTCATATGGTCATTGAAATTCATGTTTACTGTCAAATCTGATTGATAAAATGTAAATTTAATTATCAAAATGTCAATCTGGTTTTCGAAATTCTTATGTAACTCCAAATTTCAGTGTTTCTAATTTAATTTTAATCTCGTGGTATTAATTTTAGTAAACTTTCAAATTTTTTATTGTTTGTTCATATTAGTATGTACATTAACGTAGTTGTACATACTGCTAGCAAAGCGTGTGTACCAAATTCACACTTGTGAAATCGCAAAATCCTCATAGTATCTTCATTAAATCGAATAAACAATGTTTTAAAGGCTCAAGTGGTGGTGTAAAATTTGTAGTCACGATTTTATAGAAAATACACAGTAACGTAGCAAGAAACTGGCTTCCGATGATGCGGCGCGTTGACTTTTACTTTGAATGTGACGCTCCTATATTGCTGTTTTGATATTACACAGGTCAAAGGGGTCAATGCAAAAGTATTACTACATCACTGATAAACTCATAGCCATTTAATTATCGGCAGGCTTCAACTTTCCTAAGACGCGTGACCACAGACACAATCTCTCTGATTCATATTCAAATTGCATATAGCTCGCGAATCTATACAATAAACATTTGATTGAATATCGATCGCTTTACAATAAAATAGAATTTATTGTAAATACATGTAGAATTGCTTTGAAACTCGAAAAATTTATTAGTAATAATAGAGACCTTTAAGGCTTAAAAACGTTTTTCGTCGGATGATGATTATTTTTTTTATTTCTCCCTCATAACGCGTCTGATGTACGCCGAACAAGGACAAGAAACTATACGTATATGATGAACAAGACAGGAAGCATCATTCATAGGAAGCTTTCCAAGAATTCAAAGTGACACTGATCAACTTATCTATATGATAACTATTAATTTCCATATATTTTTATGAAACTTCAATAGATAAGTTAAAAAGAGTTCAAATACTACAAATAACTTAGTTTCACAATAACACACATTTAATTAATCTTATGCGGTGGATAACAATATTTCAGTAATTCGTTCTGCTACAATGATAGATGTTTTATTCTGTTATAATCCAAATAAGTTGTATTAATGATGAAAGAAAAGAGAAAAAATACATTTAATGGAACACAGAAAATTCTTTCTAAATATAGATTACAATCTAAGTAACAATTTTTTCTATTTACATTCATTTTTTCAGAAAAATGGAGTACATTCTATAATTTCGTAAATTCTAAATCTACGATTTATGGAATTAGAAATTATTTTAAATGTCGTTTCAATTGTGCATGTATTTAATAATTATTAAGATCGCAAAGTAAATTTGAAGTATGATTAACTGAAAAACCCATTTTGAGCTTTCGATTCGAAATTCTAAGGAATGAACGTAGTGTTTTCAAAGACAATCATTCTAATTTATAAAACCTAAAGACATTCAAAATCATTTTATTATAAATTGATGAGCAATATGGATTCAAACTGAAATATATTGCAATATATGTGGTTACAAACAATTGAAAATTGTTGAGGTACCTCTGAATTAGTTCGATAAGCGGTAAACAATTTTCTATTAGTTATAATATTGCTTTATACAATAAATCGTTAATAGTTGTTAATAATATTGTTTTCATATATAGAATTATGTTTTATTGCGCATTTACTGTTGTCATTTAAATTACATAATTTTAATTATAATCGTACTATAACGTACGATTTTAACAGTAATTCCGCAGAATATTATATTAAATAAAAGATCATGCAAATAATAAGTGCAAGGCAAATTTCTGAAAATAGCGATTACCATAACACAAATATTTCTATCAATTTTTAACCGAATAAAATAAACAAAATATTCCTTTCACATAAATGATTGATGCTCATTACCAATCTTTTAAAAACTATACAATTTTGCTCTATAAAAATCATTTGCGTCTCATTTCTAATTAAAAACTATGATATAAAAAGAAATCTATGATGAATACGATAATTAAAATTGTTTCAAAGATATGACTACAAAATATTTCAGTTTTACTACGTTTTGTGAACATGTACCGATTTTAAAAATAATGTTTTAAGAAGGACATATTCAGCGAATCCAGTATAGTTTATATCTATAAATATTTACTATGGTTTTTCAGTATTTGTAATCATTATCTTCACAAATTATTTTAGTGAAGTTGTTGAGGAAGACATTGAACAACAAGATTTATTTGGCAGCATTAACTAGAAATGTCTTTTGTATTAATTTCTATATATACTACGGTTTTCAGCGGAAATTGTTCCCTTTTCTTCATTTTATACGCCCGCCGTAGTATCAAAAATCATCGAAATTAAATGTACACTATCAAATGATTAAAGAAATGTGTGTAATACATATACATATATGTGTTGCTCGCGATCCCAGATAGCACTCGTATAGCAATGTACGTCCCAGGGACGTACGGTATGTCCGAGATATGTCCGGTTTACGTCCAAGGTATGTCCGAGAGAGGTCCCAGTTACAACTTCCTACGTACATAGGACGTCCCGCGCGGACGTTCTATGGACGTACAATGTACGTACGGCCGGACATATTCTGGACGTTAATTGGACGTTTGTTTTGTCGGACATATAAAAGCGTGTTTATAAAATGTTTTCCTATTGTTTATATCTATCAAACAACGTTCGTATATACGTATATAAGGTGGAATGCAATGAAAATTTATAGAAATATATTTATTTGTTTATAACAATATTTTTATTCACATATATTTATTTATACATATTTATTTAATAACAAATTATTTATTTAAAACAATATATTTATTTTTTACATATTTGTATATAACAGTATATATACATGTATTTGTATTTATTTATAACAATTCATTTATTTATACATATTTATTTATGATAAGGTAAAATGCAAAGGGACAGAACGATCAACTTTGTTTTCTTAAGGCGTGTACATATATTTTTTATTTTTGGGGAGGATCAATTAATGAATAATGGATAAGGCATATACATTGTTTAGAATTTGGTAGGGTAATGTTAATAAATATATATATATATATTAGTTTACATTTTTTGAGATAATACGTTATGATTATTTCATGATCTTCTTATAGTAATCTATTTTACAGTATTAAATAAATAAATACAAATAGTTCATATTTTACATTAATTATTAAAATGGCTTTTAGATTAATGGTACAAATGATTCGTGCTTTGTGTGACGCAAGATAGGTTAGTTTAACGTAAACAATATATTATGATCATAAGCATGTAAATAAATTTTTGCACTCCTCTGGTCCATTTCCCGGTCCTCCTGAGCCACGTCTGTATAGACACTTCTGCGTCTTTATGGTTCGCTGAAGTGTTTGCATTTTTTGCTGCATCTAAAAATTAGAATTTCAGTTGAATAATATTGTATATTTGCCTGTATGCAACGAAATATTAAAAATAATAAAGTGTACGCGAATAGTTACCTATTAGTACTTTGGCCAATAGCGTTACGTCAAATCTCTTCTTGCCCAGCCAGCTGTACTCCATGGCAAATGTCATCAAGGCCTCCATCGCAGGTTTTACAAAATTAGCGGTATTGGTACCGCCGGTAACTGCTAATTCTTTGGCCTGCAAATTAATAATTAATAATCGGAGTCTAATATTATTTAAATCTGGAAAACACACCCTATTAACAATAAAATCTCCTTCAATATGGCATTTTGTACAAGAATTATATCCCGCATGAACTTTTATGCATTTGATAAACGATTTTGCGGAGGCATCACAAATAAAAGATTTTATTTGTAAATGGTACAAATGTTCATTAATTAACAATTCACTATTACAAAGGACTATTGCCTCTTCAACAAAATCGAATAAAAAACTATTGACATCTTTTGGTTTTTCATAACCATGATAAATGCCGATCATTTCCATATATGTATATCCTGTTATACTGCAAAGAATTGGATATGCTTGGCTGCTAGATCTCTGACAATGGAAGACCGTCAATATTTACGTTAATTTGAATTTTATTATTATTAAGAGTAGAAATGTCTATGAATTGGCAAAGACTTGAAATTGCACTTTTTAAACCGATCTGAATAAACTACATTGCTTTCACTCGTATTCGATGAAGCAGAAGCTTCTTGATGAGAAGCATCGTTAGATAAAGGAAAAGATCTTTTAGCACGTATGTAATATTTTTCCATTTTCCGCTTGCCTGCCATGTTTGTAACCTAATGCAAATAAATAAATATAAAATAAAAACTTACGTTTCCACGTTACGGATTTCACGTACACACGTGTGGGCTGTGGACAACACCGTAAAAACACACACACTTTTTAAAAAGAACTGATAGTCCCATGAACGGTAATCTTCAAACAATTGTAAGATAATTGGAAAGTCATATTTTCACGAACCGTACTACATGTAGCCACGTCGACCGTCGATATCAAAGTGAGTTTTCACCAGTCCTAGTCCTGAGGGCATTCTTCTTTTCACCATGGCCTGTTCTATAATTTACGACTTCCTGACCCTCGAGGAACGCTCCTTGAGAGAGAGAGAAAGCGCGTCGACGAAAAGCACATGGCCCGTCTCAAATATCTGGCCTTACTGATTTTCCAACACAATTAATGCACATGAATCATTACATGCAAAATAGGACAACTATTTACGATATTTACTTGTAAAATGAATGACGAATGTTTCAGACGCAGAGACTAAGGACAGCACATTTTTTTAACTATGTAGTATTATACTTTTGATCCTTTATTTCGGCATTCTGTTAAGACCTAATTCTTTAAAGACCATGTTGAATAGGTGGATTCATTCTGGTGTCAGCTGAAACGTTATTGAATAAAAAGTATGCAGTGAAATATAAATAATCAAGATGACTTCGATTTTTCAATAAAAATAAAAATTTTCCGAATTTTCTTGTATTGTGATTTGTAGAAGACTGAGTACTGATCACTTTTTGTCGGGAATATTTTTTCTGACAGCGGTTCAATGATCGCAATAACAATAATTTATTTAACATAAAAAAATTGTTATTAAATATTTTTCTATGATTTTTTGTCGCTTTTTGGCCACCGCACATTATTCGTACTTGCCAGTACTTAGATTATTTCGTACGTTTTCGGGTGCTATATATTGTGTTTCTATTATTATACTCAAAATATAGGTTTGTCACGCAAAAACTTCAAGCATCAAAGCCGCGAGGCACCCCACAGTGGCCACAAAGCGACAAAAAATCATAAAAAAATATTTAATAACAATTTTTTTATGTTAAATAAATTATTGTTATTGCACTCATTGAACCGCTGTCAGAAAAATGCCTGTTGCATTTTAACATAAAAAAATTATTAATAAATATTTTTTTCGCTTTTTAGCCACTGTGCGTCGCCTCGCGGCTTCGCTGCTCGAAGTTTTTGCGTGACAAACCTATATTTTGAGTATAATAATAGAAACAATATATAGCATCCGAAAACGTACGAAATAATCTAAGTCCCACGTCCCTGGCAAGTACGAAATAATCTAAGTCCCACGTCCGTGATATGTCCGAAATTTATGTCCGAGGGACGTCCCACGGACATAAGAAACGTATGTCCGTGTTACGTCCAAAATTTATGTCCGAGGGACGTCCCACGGACGTATATTTGGGACGTCCGAAATATTGGTCCAAGGGACGTCCCACGGACGTACGCGACGGACATTGGACGAATCGGACGTAAAATGGACGTCCTATGGACGTACGGTGCTATCTGGGATAGTCAAAGTATTATTTGGAAGGAATGCGAAAGGAACTCGCAAGAAAACCGTCTAATTGGTCAGGCGCATACAGTTGAGTCTCAGGCTTCTCGCTATTCGTTGAGAAGATTACCACTACGACTCAGTGATGTGAATGTTGGCGCTTTTCACGCGCATGCGCGAGTTTCGGCAGCACCGAAGCTATGTCCGAAGTTTGTGGGGTACTATTGGGGCGAAAGTAGTGGGTTTGTTATTATATATTTCGTTTAAAGTTATTTTAGTACCCTTCCCTTCCTTATTCCCAAGATGATGAAGAAGAGTAAGTTATATTATATTGTACATAGATACATAAATATTATATATTTATATATTATATATTCTATGTAATTATGTGTATATTACATTTTAATATATATATATATATATATATATATATATATATATATATTAAAATGTAAAATATATATATATATACGTACACATGTTGTACATTTATTTTTCAAAATCAAATCATTATAAATTTTGCGAAATTAGCGGGACGACCAAGGCACCCGATTTTCGTGCTTGACTGAGGCTAAAATCGCCGCGCATGCCCGTGAAAAGCGCCAACATTCCCATCACTGTTACGACTTCAGGTGTATCGCATCGTGTGCCTGTGAACTTCGCGCCACTTGCCCCCGGCCGTCTGGAGTACCGCTTTTGCTAACGTATAATGCCATCTAAAAAGTGAATCGTTTATATCTTAAACAAATAATAGTTTACATTTATTGTCAGCTGGAACATATTGTATATTTCACTTGTTGCACTTTATGTTCTTTTTCATTGCAGATACAAAATATGTCATGTTTTACACAATTTTCATTATTGTACCTAATAATATTTGTATTCGTAGATTTCAAGACATTACAATTTTTATTATTGTATTTAATGTTATTTGTATTCGTAGACTTTCATTAACTTAACAAAACATAGTATTATATTATATATTGGCTAATTTGATTAAGTCTGCCGTAAGGTAACAATAAAATGATTACAGTTGCATTTTTAAACAAATTATTTTATTATTTTACAAGTTACAAAGTTTTTTTATCATAGATTTCAATATTTATTTTATCATAGGCAAAATAAATATTGAAGATATTGAAACAATTGTACTAATATCGTATAGTTCCATATATATCAATTCGATTGTGTTTTGATAGATAAATACATTTTATTCTTTATTGTTTGTTTGGTAGGATTAATTTTCTTCAATATTTGAGTCATTACATTAACTAATTGTTCAGATGTAAGTCCAGTCTTTTTCGATTTGAACTTCTGCAAAAGTTCTGTCGTTGTCATTGGTTTACGCATAAGATAACGTCTCACTGCATCTTCCGTTATTCCAGATTCGCTATAACAAAAGAAATAAAATTTGTACATACTTGTATGTAAATATTGTATATTATGAAAAAAATTAGATAATCGTCCAATTTACACAAATTTTTTTACTGCATGATTGGAATTTAATGTTTATCATATTTTTCACGTAATAACATTACTCTAACAAGCAAGACAAAAATTCTATGCAAATTGTATTCTTTAATAAAAGAAAGATAGCTTTCTCTAAAATTAAAGCATTTTTAAAGCAATTAAAATTATACTCTAATAGAATTCTATAACTCTAATTAACATAATGTTATACTTTAATTTAATGGTTTTAGGCGGATCATAATTTCCTGTTCTGAACATAACACAAGTCACCGCATTCGATAAATTTTCAAATTAATAGTCAGTAGTAAAAATAAATAGAACACATACCTAGCTCCTGGTATGTAAGAACTCACTGGTACCAGATTGAAATTATCTAATTTCAATTTTTTCGATTGCGACAAATCTGGGGAACCAGATTGCTTTCTCTTTAACGGGTCAGACATTCCTGCCACTACAGGAGTGGGTGTTGCGGACCTCGAGCTATGCGCACTATTCGATTTCTTATTATCTTTTTCTTTAGCTGTATCTGATTCTGAACCTGAATCACTAGAAAAGTCACTAGACGAATCCTTCCCTGATGCCTTCTTCAGATCTTTTTTCTTAGAAAGTTTTTTCTTCTTCTTCTTATCTTTTTTCTTCTCAGAATCTTTACTATTCTTATCCTTATCCTAAAATATTAAAAAGATAGAAAAAATTTGTTATAAGTAATAATGTAAATAATGTTTATTTCTTTTACCTTATCCTCTTTTTCTTTGTTTTCATCCTCCTCATCTTTATCTTCATCACCCTCTTTTTTATCTGTCTGCTCTTCATCATCTTCTTCTTCGTCAGATGCAAGCAATTTCCTTAATGCATCTTCTTCTGCAACAGACTTAATTTCTTTTTGCTGTTCCAATTCTGACCCAGAATCCGAGGAATCAGAAATGTAATCACACTCTCTGCCTTCTTCATCACCATCATCACTTTCTTCAAACGCTTCTGAATCCGATGCTTTCTGTTTCCGTTTCTTTTTCTGAGACACAACTAATATACACACTTATATATAGCATTACAATAACTTGGTCAAACCGAAACGTATAATGTTAATAATTTGTTTATAATAATAAATATCAGCACTACAAATAATTTGTTTTAAATTAAAGTTATTCACGCTATTACTAACCAGCGTTTTCATTGCAAATAATAAATATTGGAAAAAAATGAAAGAAAAAAAGATAATACTGTCTTTTGCAAGCAACATAAGAACGTATGCAATTTTTTTTGGAATTGTAGGTGGCCTTCAATTTTTTAAATGGAATGCTGCAAATTTTTGTATATCATATATCCAGGGATGTCATCTTCTTTTTAATTTTTTCAAGCAATGTAATTTAAAGATTTAAAGTTATGTACTTAATGCGTTATATCCTGCTGTACCTACACTACTAATGTATAACTGTATGAAGTCATATCAACCAATTGTAAATCAGACCTTATGTTAACCCTAACGTATAGCTTTATAACCTCCCATGAGGAATTCCACTTTCAACAAAACTTTCATTAAAAAAAAAAGAAAGCGTATATGACGACATGATCTTCGAGGTCATGCCAGGTCAGAAATGGAAGAAACATTTTGCACATTTTACTTTTTCTTATTTTTACTTAGTATTACTTTTTCCTCTTTTATTATTTAATATTATTTGCAAGAATAACGCTGACTAGTAATAGCATGAACACCCTATATACGATATTTGATACTTACCCTTGCCCTTGCCTTTCTTCTTTTTTCCATCATCTTCGTCTTCAGATTTTTTCTTAGATTCTTCATCATCACTAAGAGAGTCATCGTCATCAGTGTCCATCCATTCATCCATCTCAGATATTTTCAAATCTTTCTCCTTTTTACTTGGTTTTTTACCCTTACCACCTTCCATGATTTCATCATCATCTGCACCTTCTTCATCATTTCTAAGTCTCTTTCGCAACATTAGTTGAAAATAATTCATTACTTTATTTCTACGACTAAATTCTTGTTCTGCTTCTTCCGCGCTTAATGCCTTATACCTTTGAATAGGTTGGAAGTTATACCTAAATAAATCAATTTATCTTTCTACATATTGCATTATGAAACAACTACATTTGCAAAATAAAATTAGCTTACCACTCATGCAATGGAAAAGCTTCTATGGCTCCATCGGCTGCATGTGTAAAAACATAGTAAGCAGCATTTTCACTTACACCTCCCTCTCTTATGCCTTTAAATTTTTTTCCAGTTTTTCCACCAGATTTAAGGATCCATGGTTGATCGTCTGGCTTGTATTTTCTACTAGTGATGCCAAACTTTTTTCTTCTTGCTTCTTCTCTCGCATCTCGTCCAAATTCAGATCCTGCTCCAAATTTTGGCATTTCTTCTTCAACTCCTTTATATTCTTTCATGTTATTCTCACGTTCCATCTTCACTTGTGACCATTTTGAAAAGTCAACATTTAACGTTGCATTAAAACGCATGACATTGTGCTTCTTTTTGTTATTTCTATAAAAACATCACAGGTTATTCAATGCCTATAAAATGATATTTTAATAAAAAGTGTTACATACTTTGGTACTCTTATACTGTACTCTTGTATAGATTGCGCAACTGCAGCCTGAAAATAAATATTGAATAAATGCAATATAAGTAGTTTTATAAATTTTTAATATTCAACTCAACAGTATTACAGTTTATACAATCTTAACAGAAAAATTAATGCATCGAATAATAACCTGTTTAAAGTAAAATTCAACATTTATTATGGTTCATACGACCATTATAAAAAAGTTGTACAATCACCTAGAATATAATCGTATAATAAAAATATGATCTTTTTAATTTTCAATACCTTTGGTGCTGCAGGTGAAGTCATGTTAAGTGATTGCTATCAAGATCAGACGTCAATACAAACTTATTTTCTCCCTTGCATTTGACATTTACGTGTACATATGGATTTGTTGCATCTATACTTTCAACATGAACAGCATTGTTTATAGTGGTACACTAGTCAAATTCTAAATTATAATTTTCTATAGTAAAGATCGCAGCGCCATGAGCACAGACTAATCACAAACCAACTGCACAAACGTAAGCTGAGAATCCTCTCTGGCTGAGAGCAGAGAGGAATGAGAGTGCTCGAGCCCGGGTTTTGGCCGTGCCCGGTACACTGCTGCCCCCTAGTCTAAATCTAGCCTGGAACAGATCCTAGTCTGTGTTTGAATGGAGCAAATGATTCTTGTTGGAATTTGCATTTCATATTCTATCAACATCGGCAAGAATTATTTTCAGTTATATAAAAAATAGTATTTCACGTGTTAAGATTTTTAATTGTAGGGGCTTCAAATAAAAGCTGGAAAATCGTACTCTATAATAGGTTTATTTAGGATTATAGACAAATTCGAAATCATATAAAAAAATCGATAAACCCCAACCGATTGCTCGGAGGAAAATTTCGATGAGATTTTCAAATGTATTCCTGTAGGAATTTTCGAGTCTTTAAGGACTTAAATTGAAGGTGGAGGGCGGCATATTATTGTACAAGCATTTTGGTTTATAGAAAAATTCAAAATCACTCCGAAAAATCGAGATATCTCTTCCGATAGCTCCAAGAAAAATAAGTCATTTTCTAAAGGTTAATTCGATGAGATTTTCAAATGTATTTTTGTGGAAATTTTAAATTGAAGGTGGAGTATGGTACTTTGCGATGACGAATAACATACGTTAGGTATCATAGTGTCATGGTTTGTGACTACGTTCCTTTGATAAATGAAGAGGCGTCTATATACGAAATAGAAAATTCTCACTTCTTGTGAATTGCATTCGGTACACCAATTATAATACATAATCACACATTGGATTTTCTCATAAATATATTTGTATTTCAAACAAGATATATACAGTGCAGTATTATATAATAATAAAATATCGAAATGTAAGATATTGAAGCGACTAAAGGGTTTGTGTGCAGTGCTGGCATTAGTATGATGTATGCATGATCTTTTAATGATAATAGCGATTGAAATATATAAAATAATTTCCTCTGAGAATGTTCCGTTGATAGAGTAACATCACACGATGCGAACAGACTTACGTGTCAAATTGTTGGAACAACTTACATTATTCACTGAGTATTTTTAAAACGACACACTTTTTTTCCTCTTCAAGAATCTCCTTTTTAACGGTAGCAAAGCAAGCTTGTTTAATGGGTCTTCGATGGTGTCCGGTTCTGGTAACGAGTTGTTTTGTCTCTCTTGTTTTAACTTTCTTGAAAACGGTACACATGTTTCTATGTCTACATTTGGAACCTTGATAAATTTTATTGTTTTTGAGGCTCTTTTTTCTGGCATGTCTTCGCAGTTCTCAGTGTTATCGAATTTATTTGCGTGTTTTTGGAAGGCAATATCTGCTGCTTCCAACGTGGTCTTAGCTTTCTCAATCTCAGCATTCAAATCGATTACATCGAAGATGCGATCCTACAAGAAAGCATTTTTATATCTTATTTGTATTATATTCTTATTAAAGTAACTTCAGACATATAGATTTTTTCATAGTTGTTTACAGTTATTAATGGGTTTAGTAACTTGACATAATACTTTTCATATTTCGACGCATTCTATGGAAATATATGTATAAATAAACATACATTTAAAGAATAAATCTTAATCAACGAAAAGAAGGAACATGTTAATCCGAAAGATTATTTATAAGAATTATTAAAATAAAATATTTTGGATTTGAAATGGCCACAAGAACATTTAAATTTTTCTAATGTTTTACGGTTGTGTGCTTCATCTACCCATTATTGACATAAATGCATAAAATCCGCAGTGTAATAATCTCATACAAAAATCGACACTTAAGCAAATGCATATAAAATATAGTAATGTTGACCTGCATGTCTCTTCGTTTGCGTCTTATGTCAGCCAAGTCATCGAGGAAAGCAGCGGCAGCACGTTCTTTGTAACGCCGTTGAGAAACGACAAAATCATTCTCGAAGTCATCATCATATCCTCGATCATACATATAGTCCATACCATCGTAAGTGCCATTACGATTTCCTCCTATATCGCGGGAACCTAAAATGTAAATGCATTAGCTAATAAATCGTAGAATTAGTGATTCAAACTGGCATGTGTTAGAATTGAGTTAATTGTAATCGTAAAAGTCACTTAAATGTATTTAGAAACTTTTTCCTGTACAAAAATGAACAGTGTTATGTGATAATTAATACGATCCGTGGTGCAGGTACTCTTCATTCTGAGCTTTTCGTCCAAGCTAATAATTAATTAATTCATTTTGGCTGTTAAGTGGTAGGAAACCAGTTAAACTGTGTTAAAATGATAATATGTTAGAATAATATTGTTACTTTATTTTGCTGTGTACCTTAAACTCTACACATTTTTCTTTATAATTATGATATTTGCAATAACTATCACAAAAATTGTAACAGATAGTTTATATCACAAGTAGACATAGTGGAAGGATGAAAAGAATTAAAGAATGTCAATATACAGACGCTCCAAAAAGTATTTAAATACATTTCCGATTCTCGAAAAATTGTCGATATTTAAATTGTGATCATTTCATAAAAAGCAACAGTGCCATGGTATGGTATGCAGCATAAGCCTGGACTCATTTGACGCTTGAAGCCGCTAGTTTCGCATAACAATGTTCATTTTCATCTAACATAAGACATGTTCACATGACGTAGGAGGTGGGAAATTGAAGACTCATTTTACCTCACAAACGCCGCAAATTCAAACGTGTCTAAAGTTTCAAAAATATTTCTGGTAAATGAAACTACCATATGTATGAAGATTAAACCCTCTGTTTTACAACGACTTTATAAACATTTATGAACGATTTTTTTCACTGTTTTATGGAATAGAAAGGAGGAACAAGGTCGGTCGTGTAAAGTCCTAGTGGTGTAACTTATATGTACTATTGTAAAGTTTGCCGCACACCTGTCATTCGAAGCTGGATAAAAGGACTAAAAAAATCGTGCATCAGTTTTTACATCACACATTTTGTAAATTTTCGTTAAAAAAATTTTTCATAGTTGTCACACACGTTCGTATATATGACATTTTCGAGAAAAAACGCGTCTTCAATTTCACGCACGCTACATCATGGAAAACCATGTTAGCATAAATTGAATAATTGATTATGAAACTAGAGACTTCTAGCTATAAAATGAGTCCAACTTTATAATCGTACGGTGATTTTTTACGAAATTATCACAGCTTGAATTTCGGTAATTTTTCGAAAATTGTTCTTGGATCCATTGTAGTACTTTCAATCTATTAAAGTTATTAAACAAAAAAAGAACTTTCTATTTGGTTTCTATTTCGTGCAGTAGATACAGAAAATTTTTATTTTGCATAAAAATCTGCGGTCTAGTCACAAGCTACAGTATTTATTCTAATAACGTGTGACTTAGTTCATGCGTGCCTTGAATTGAAAATCACCAAAAATTGGACTTGCACGGAGCGTGTTAAAATAATTATTATTCCTTCTAGCAATACGTATATTTAAATAAAGGCTGCCAATTTGAAAGTTTTGGATCATTTATCATTTTCTCATTTTATGAAGGAAGTTATGATTAAACGATACCGTCGATCGTATCGTATATTTCATATTATAAACTTACTCCACTTTCGGAATTTATCAACACGTGTCTGTAGTCTTTCCGTTTATAGAAGTAGTATTAAACCGAAATTTTTATTAATACACGATTTGGTTTATTTAGAGTGATAAATAATCAATTAGAGAAATACTTGTATCACTTGGCAGTTTGCATCTAATTTTTGCAAAAAGTTATGGCATTCAAACGAACATACACGGAAAAAGTAATTACAGACTACAGTTTAATTTTTACATTACAGGAATCTGCAGGGCTACTGATTCGTCAATTTTGTCACTGCTAATTACATGCATTTAAGAATGCTTAATTATTTCGTATGATACGCGTATAAATAAATAAGTGCAATGACTTCAATGATTTATTCCTCCATGGTAAAAGGTGATTCTTCGTGGAATAATCGACACCCTACGGATAAACGCGATCAAAGTCTGACCGATCGAAAGATTAATTATAGACCGTAACAATATTAGGCATTAACACAGTTCGAAACAATTTTTGTATTGTTTAGTATTTAATATGCTTCTCTGTAACATTTACCTATGTATTAGTACCTATAGAACGTAGTTCGTTTCATTTCTGAATTTAACGTCAATAATTCCTGATGTTCAAGCTTGAATTCATCTATTGTTCTTTTTTTTTGTACTTCCCACAATTTAACGAATTAGTAATCGTAGCCAACAGGCTATCTCAGTCAAATAGGGTTGTATACTTTAATATTAGTAAAAGAACAGTTTAAAAATAATTTTGAAGCTTAATCAGCGATACTCGGATCAATAGCTGTAGGCCCGATTGCTCTCAAAACGATAAATCATTAATTGTAGAACAATGACTTCAAGTCAGGTAGTGAAACATATAGTAGTCTTAAACAAGTATTTTAAACCATTGATTACTGAAGTCGTACCAAAAGTTCATAATTTTAGCGAGTCCTCTTCCTGTAATTACTTACTCAAATGACTATAATTACAATGTAGACGTATAATTAATAGCAATTAATTTGTAAAAAAAGAGTCAACCATAAAGAGCAAAGAACTTGAATAGCAGAAGTTGACCTTGAGTTTTACGTTTCTTCGTTTTTTTATAACTCTTTTATAACCATACAGCATAGATTAAAACTTTCAATACATCATCGAATTGTAAAATAGTTCTTGACAACCTGTAATTTTTACATAAATAAGGCTATTTGTTACTTTGCATACAAATCTAAAAGAATATACTTTCTTCGTACAGAAGAACCATGTTCACTTACTGCTAAATAAATGATCCAGAACTTTCGATTATTATTATACCAGTAATTACATAAATCTACTATATTAGCCACATAAACAAGGAAACAAAAATAGAAAACATCTGCATACATTGCACTAAACATCCATCGCGCATGCACGATACGTTTTGCAAACGTGGAATGTGTTTGTATGACAACAGGAGAAAGTGTTTTAAGTAATTAGTTTGTGAAAATATGATGTATACTTAAACTACATTTAAAGCGAAATTGTTTAGTCGTAGAGAAGAGAGAAATAGAGATACATACAATGTCAGGAAAACCATTGCTGACCATGAATCCAGTCGATAAAAGGGATAGTGGGTATAGAGTAATTATCTATGTAATTTTAATGTAATTAGTATATATGTATACATATTTATTTGATATGTTTCCAATGAAAACAGTATGTATATACTTGACGTTGTATTAAATGGAACTTACATTTTATGTCTTTCGCAAATTAGGACCTGTTTGCAGAAATATAAAACATTCGTTTGTTTTATATCCTTATCTGTAAAATTGTCTAATTTTGTGTCTTTCTGATTTAAGAACCTAGTCTCGTATGTGTACAAAATAGGTTATGTGATGATTGTCTATGAATATCGTGGAGAACCATAGTCCAATAAAATAAAAAAAAATAGATTCAACTCTGTTTAAAATGTTGTTATAGATAATAATAAATTCCTAATTTTAAATCATAAGTCTACGGTCATCAAACGCAATGACCATCCTGGATAGTGATTATGCGATTAATATTTATCTTTGTTTTAATAATACTTTTTCATATCTACACAGCACTTACGAGTGCACGAGTGGAAAAATGTACAACTAGAAATCATTTGCAACACTTCTGGGTATAAAATGAGCAACAATCGTGTGAAATTATATTTTTATCACATTACTGATGTATTTCTGTCACATGAAACAATCTTATACAAATGTTTGTGTCACGCACATAATCGAACTATTTGCTTCTGACAACATATCGATTGTCAACAATAAAAAAGTTAAGTGATCGGATATTGAAATAATATGACGTACAAATATGGGATCACGAACTTCTCGAAACATTAAAATAAGTTAAATGAAATCTCAGCTTTTATAGATCGTCGGTTATAAACGTTCAAGCTAGGGCCAGTACCAGAACATACCGATTTGTTGATTTAGTTTAATATTATTGCTACTTGTAACAAACCAAATACTATTCAAATCGTATCATTACTTTCACAATAGTGGAAGTTCTCAGAATTTCTAAATATTAAAGTTCTTGGAGCAATTCGATTCGTAATTTTCTTTACCAGGCATTACTTAACATTGAAGAAAGCTATTACATTTAGTAAAAAGAATGAAACCACAAAAAAATCTTCTTACATTGCATCAAGTCCTGTTAATTCTTCTAAACGTTTCATTTTAATCGGTGAATACTGTCGTGTTTAAAATATTAGAAAATGCTATTATATTATTTTTATCTGATTACAATTATTAAGAAAAGAAATAAATGCCTATGTAGCTTCCGTGTCTTCCAATCGATGCAGACAATTTTTAATTTGCATACAAAACCGCGGTCAAATTGTGTTAGTGTCAAAACTTATGTTTCTGTCACACCGTATAATAATAAATTAGACATGATATGATATTAAGCATGACCTTTGATGCTATTTAACCCTCGGACAGGGTAATTGATAATGTTTACGACTATTCGCTGCTTTATTTATTACTTTTTGAAAACATAGCTGTCCATTTGATTTAATCGCCAGAAAATGTGTAATGAAATGTCGATTTTGATATTCTGGGTCAAATAGACTTAGATTCCGCTGTTGGAGCCATAGAAGCTTTTAAAGATGTATAATTTTTCACATAATCAGGTGACTCACCTTGTCCAAGACTGTATTTGTACATTTCTCGAGTGCAATGCAACTTCCACCAATAAATTGAATAGAATTCGGTTCCCATGAAATAACAATAGTATTAAAAGAGCATTTGTCCGGTATTGCGGGGACGTTTAAAAGGCAACGTGTTTTTCCGAGCGCTCGCGAATCGAGACCTTCTTACTAAGGATAGAAGACTGCTCTTGATGACTTTCATTTTCAGCGGCGCTTTCGTTGATCATTGCTCTAAGCGCTGCTGCTCTGCGCTCTCTTTTCGCTTGTCTTTCTGAAAGCTCTTCCATTTCGGACTCCAAGTCGTTCAAACGAGCTTTAGTCTGTTTGGCTCTGGTTGCAGCGGCGCTAGCCAATGAGTCCTCTTCGTTGTTCAGCTTGGACCATTTTAAGAGCACCGGTTTGGTATCAGCCGCGAGATCGATGTCCTCGAGAATTTTTGAACGCCTTTTAAAGTTCGCTTCCGCGTCCTCGATCGCCGATCGCATCTCCGATTTCAGGTCTCTTTTTGCGAACAGACCATTGTCCAGAAGATCCTGGTCTTGACGTAGACGTCGCAACGGTTTTCCCAACGCAGCGTCGACTTCTTCATCTATCCCGATCGTGGCTAATTTCGCTTTGAGGTGTTGCGTAGTCGCGGTTACGTCGTTGACGAAATTTTCAGCGAGTCGACGCCGACTCCGTTGTCCACGGCTGTCGTAGACGATCTCCTCATTTTCAGGGAACAGAGCGTCGCTGGAGGAGAGCGGTAACTGTGGATTGCGGATCAGAGGGTCTATCTCAAGGTCAAGGTCACGGCTGAAGGGATTGGACCGAGGAGTAGAGAGGTCACGCGAGCCTGTAAAAACCGACACCTCAAGATGTTTACAATATCAATGGATTCGTTTGGGCTCTAAATGATACGTAAAAACTCTTATCTGCGGGATTAGCAGTGGTGTAAGCACTTTCTTTCGCACCAATGTTGCATTTCGAGTAATGAATGAAGTATTCGGATATTATATATTGCTCTATAATAGACTATGTACATTTAAGGGCACTTGAACGTAAACAGTTTAAATCTTTTATAAGATTGAAAGTTGAATTTATTAATCTCTATTGTAACAGCTGTTTCATATTACTATATAATGATTTGCCTATGATATCCATGATACGTTAACTTTTAATACAAAATTGATTATTTTAATAAATGAATCAATAAAATAATGAATTTGAAGGCTTGCTCTTTTATTCGATCAGTCATTTCTGATACGCCTGAATTATTTTGTCATATTCTTTTCTTGTCAAATTATAAAATGTCTTTTATTTTTTCTACCTCCTTCTTTCTTATATTATTCACTTCTTACAAGTGAAATGTAAGCAAACTTTTATCTACTATATATCATTATATCATTATGAATTTGAAGGCTTGCTCTTTTGTTCGATCATTCATTTCTGTTAAATAATTTTTTTGTACGTAACCTCACTTATTATGACGTATCTGTATACTGCATTTTGGAATAAATCTCTATTGCAGTGTCCACTCCATTATAGTTTTTATTATAAAATTATAATAGTAATTCCGTTAAAGATTTTTTAAGGACCTTCAATGATAGTAATATGTTGTACATCCTAAATATGATGATATTTTTGCGCATCCAAACTTTAGTATACGTAATAAATGATATGATATTTTTATGATTGACAATCAATTTCAAAACGTCGTGACTAATAGTTGGGCAGATTGTTAGTTTCGACATTTATTAGGGTACAGTGATCTCTTTTATGACATTCATGATAGAAGAGTAGTCAATCATCGTAAAAAACGATAACACCATAGTAAGATATTCAGTAACAATGCTTTTCAAATATGTAATTCTAATCTTTATTAAACTCAATATCGATTACTTAAGGTTTATTGCTAACTTAAAAGATTTGTATGATATGTTCTTAACAGTTTCCTGAACGTGATCACACTGACCATATTTGATTTCGTTTTTACAAGAAGATTGTATCTATAGGTTAGATGTAATTTCAAGAATGTGAAGTAAAAGTTATAAAATATTAGGGAAAAATAAAATTTTGCTATTTTTCATCTATTAAAATAAGAATATCCGTATTCCAAAATGCACATAAATATTTTTATTATTATTATTAGTTTATAGTAGCATTAACATCATAGGTTATACTTAAATATTTATTATAGACATTTGCAGAAGTAAACATCTGTATGAACATGGAAAGATTGCTATAACCTCATTTATGGAAGCTTCCATGCTAATATTCATTTTATTTTAACATTCCGACTATTTTTTCTATTTCAATCATTGACTGACATCAAGAAATTTATTTCACTAACTTTCTATATATTAAAGTGACGAACATTATACACACTATCTCATTAACGCACTCATGTGTAAATCTGTGTGCTTATCCTAATAAGTTTTGATGCGCAAAAATGTTTAACAATTTTTCAAATACTACCATAAATAAGACTCTCTCATATTAAAAAACATTAACGTATGATAATTTTAAAGAATTCATTGTACACATCGTTAATTAACTAAATATTTTTTAACGCTGCTACATCGAAGTTCTTTAAATAAAACTCCCTGAATATGATAAACAAATGAAATTTCTATCGTATATCAAGAAGTCAATATAATGAATCGAAAATTAAGCTAGTAAATTTATAATTTAATCAACATTGTCTAACTAATGTAACTTATAATTTAACCATTTTAAATGAATTCTGTTTGTCTTCCTTTTATTTGTATTTACGATGATTAGACTTTCTACTTACATCGATAATAGAATAAATTCTCACTTCTATACTCAATAATTTAGGCCAATAAATATAATAAAAATCATAAATACTGTATCTATCGTCTATCGGTAAGTATGAATAGTTAGCAGCATATATACGACTATCAACAATAAGCTAAAGACAATACATCAACATTCTGATACTGTGTCAAGATAATATAAATATAAATAAACTGAAGAAAAAACATCAAATGCTCATAAGCTTTCTACATACGAGTGCCCTTAACATATCAAAAGACAGATTGTCTAAAGTTGGTTCGACTGAAAGTAAAACGTGGCTACATACATCTACACGTATGCATTTTCTACAATCAATTGTCGCAAAAAATTTGGCCGACAAAAGGTGATAATGTAATGAATCAGATGATGTGAATAAATGAATGACGGGTCTAAACCACACAAACGTTATCATATTCATGTCACGGGATACAATAAATTATTAGACGGTTCTGTTTCATGTTGCGGTTTTATTTTGTCTCGTTACGTATTTGAAGTTCTTTGTATGGCGGTTGTTTGCGGTAATAAAGTTTTCTGCTGGCTGTGTGACGGTAGATTCAAAGAAACAATACATTCAATTCCTTTCACATCACGATCTGGATCGAACATGCCACTCACGAGATGTCAAAGAATTCGAAAATACTTCAGTGTCCTCGGATTTTCGAAAAGTTAACTCAACTACGTTTAGTTTTAAAGGGATAAATAGATTGGGATAAAGACGTTCACCGCTTAAAACCATTTTGGAAAACGACTGAAGATGTTACCGATGTCGTTTCGGCTGGCCGTGATCTCATCGGCTAACGAAGTTCTGGGTTCAGAGAAGAGTGGGCGTCCGCTGTACTTCCGGTCTAGATGATCAACCATCGGTTTATAATACGATTCTCCTTTATCGTAGTTGCAACCATAGACACGCGTACGCGGCCTGCTGAGAATTGGTCTTGACATCTTGATCAAAGTGATTGGCTGCCACCTGAAACGTCAACAATTCGTCGGAAATTTTATGGAGCTGCCTAATCCTAAGTGAGCTCAAAAACACCAGAGATTTCAAGCTTTCGGGTGTAAACTATCCCCTTTGGGAATTGCTTTCCTAAAGCTATGTCCACACTGAAACAACATCGACTTTTAGTCAATGTTGCATGTATTTTGATAATACTCGTCATTTTTACTGAATAAAAGTAGAAAAAAGCAACAAGAGACGACAAAAAGTCGCTCGATGTTGCGTCAATGCGGACGTAGCTTAACGTTTCGCAAACGATACTAGTATATACTATACCAGTGTTTTTTTAGCATGTGATGAAGCTAGCCGCAATTCTTGCGAAACACGTGGGAAAACAATTCTAACACTATTTCTATCGGTTTTATGTGTACCTATTTCGACTTATTTTTGTATGTTGAATAATCTCTCTTTTGGCTGCACTACCAGTTACTGATCATCCTGTATATTCAAAGAAATAGATTTATTGAATAATTTATTCCTTTAATGCAGATTTGTAGTGTCAATCAATTTTTATTTAAAATTTTAAAAGGTGTCCTTTGACACCTTTAGTAGAAATAGTGTTCAAATAACAGGGTTTACATACGAAAGCATTAACAGTAAAAACTGTTAAAAACTCAAAAATGTTATTCAGAAAAATGACCTTCGAACTAAAAGTTGTTATCTTTAGTGAGAGCTGGGAAATATGGACATTTGAAATAGATAACAGTAAAAGAGAAGAGAGAAACTAGTTACACATATTGTCTTAGGATATCGTAAATAAAGTGTTCATGTAACAATGTATGAATTTAAAATGTAAGTTTTACTAGCAAATTATGTAAAAATCATTTCAACATTATCTGGCTGCAACATACATATACAAATAGTTAAAGCTAATGTGATAGTTGTAAACATATATAAATTAAATACGCACCCATATCCGCATCTAGATACTCATAATTGTGTTTACAAGCAACTACAAAAATAATATACACTATCGGCTATAAGTGTTTCGACACTTGAATCTTTGCTAAAAATTGGTGATATTTAATCAATTTTGAACAATTATAATTTTGTGAAAAAAGTCGTACAACATTGTACCTGGACTCATTTTCAAGCGTGAAGACTCTACTTTAAGAATCCCTGTTTAAATGAAACAATTTTTACATGCCAAAATCCATTATATATTTGAAGACTCCGTCTTTAAAGACCCCTTAAAAATTGCGGTACGATTTCTTGTACTTTGAAAAATACGCGACGTCTAAATATTGGGGAACAGTGGAAATTGATCCGCAATCGTTTAGGAAGTTAATGATTTTTTCTTTTAAGATTTTTGCTAGACTTACGATTAGTTAAAATAACTTAAAAGTTATTCTTTCGAATGTATTTTGAATTTTGCTCATCTCTGGTCTTAGATACAGTTAAAACAAGTCTATGTAATGCTAAAGTAATCTAATGTCTAAAACTCCATTATTCCCAAAAATTACAATGTGTAGCCATCGACTAACATGCATGCATACTAATACCAGAAAGTATACCAGTTAATACGTTGAATACCACACGAGTGCTCATAAAAATCACACAAAATCTGAGCAACCTATTTACTAATATAAGTATAGAAAAAACAAGATTTATTATAGCAATTACTTTCGTAATTGTCTTACACCTCGTAAGTCCTAAACATAGGGCGCATACTATTTGCAAATTTGATGAAAAACTTGTATCAACTATGACATATTACTATGTCATACTTCAAGTCACCAATTTTTTATAAATTGTTGTTGTTTCACAGTATTAGTGCGGATTTGTAGAATAAATAGAATTATCATGATCAAAATTATTATTAGTATTCCACCCTTACTTCTGTAAGAGGTTATCTTGCTGTTTTCCCTCGGCATCATTATTTTCTGTTGTCTCCAACGAAAGAAAACATAAATAAGTTTTCATGATATGTATGTAAAAACCGCAGATTCGCAATGGTTTGTATCCATTGTTTGAAATGGATTCTTTACTTCAAAATGAAAAATTCTTTAACTCATTACATTGCAATTCTCTTTGCAACTTGACAATCTTTTAGAGGAGAAAACATTAAACATTGATATCAGAAACATAATACAATACTTTATTCCGTCTCAAAAAAGTAAATACCTTCATATTTATTATAGTTTGCGTGAAACATTTCCTACAAATCTCACTGGAAATTATAAGGCTTATTACTATTATTATTACATTATAATTAATAATGTATACTATATGCCTACATTACAATTCTATGTAATTATGCAGAAGAACGTCTCAACTTGATAACACCGTGCCCTAAAAATTTGCAAAAGCTTTTTCATAAAATATATCAACATTAGTATAATACGGTACGATAGACAAATTAATTTTTAGTTTGCAGGCAGATTCGTAGTTTAAAACAATGCTAACACCTGATGCAACCATTTAAACGAACCAAAAATAGAATGTGGAAAACGCAAGTGTAAAAATAATAAAAAATTAATTGTATGTAACTTTATAGGATGTATTTAGAAAACTATAAACTAGTGTGCCTTTATTTAAAAAATTTTCCTTTGGGAATTGTAAGAAATCACATAGTGATGAAAGGATAAGAGTCGTCATTTTGACTAAAAGATAGGAGTACACTATTACACAAAATTAAAAGAACATTGAATTATAGCAAAAAAATTCTTGATCATTGAATTCCTGTAGCTGTGTAAAAAAATCTTGAAAATCCTGCCTGTACTCATTGAATTCGTCTTGAATTTTGTGGAGCAGTGTAGATTAATTATGCGTTCATTGAAGCATCTTTCTTCATTTTAGTATTTGGATTTTATTCGAACAATCTGTTTGCTATTTAATACCAATGTATCCACTGTAGATACATACAGTATTAGATTTCCGACAATTTGTATACAGTATGCAAAAATATATTTCTAGGGGCCGCATTACGCGTGCCGTTCACAGAAATTCAGCTTTTGAGATAATATTACTTTAAATATTACTGAATTATCTTGGCCAAAGTTTCAACCATTTTGTATGATTTTATTGATGAAATATAGGTAGGATTGCAGCGTTATTTTACAAACAATAAGTTTATTTGAATAACTTTTCGAATTTGGCAATGTTTTTCTACAAAACCTTTGTCTTTCTTATTTGTTTTATAATGTCACTTTTTAAAAAGATTTTTTAGTACATTGAATTGAAATTTTGCAAATACAATCTTGTCACATAGTGACAATAATGTACTAGACAGTGAAATGTTTTCTTTTATCTTAGATAAAATAACGCAATTAATATTGCTAATTCATGGTGTTATAGCAGATGTGTACTGTGATACTATTCATTAATATACAAATATGTTTATATTAACGTCTATTTCTAATTTTATGTATCGTAAAATTGATTATGTTTTATATTAAAATTGTGAATTACTCTGATTGTGACTGAAATTAAATTGAGTTTTATATTATTTTATTCAGTAATGCTATTTTGTTTAATTATCCTATCCTTTTGCAACGTTAAAATAAGAAATAGTAAATTTATATTTTAGTAAAATATAAAATGTCTATTCAAAAGATATTATTTTATAATATGAAAACGCGTGTTAAAATTCTAGCATTTCAAGCCATATTGATAAGAAAAAATAAGGTTTTGTTATTACAGCTGCAGAAATAGAGTTATTCTCAATACAAAGTAACGTAATTACGTTAACTGGTTGATATTGTCTTATGAAAATAATGTCAGCATTTATTCCAATTTTGCACCAATTTTATTATGAAATGTGCCTAAGTATTTTAATGGTGAATGAACCATTTTAATGGTTCGGTCGTTTTAGTGTTCATCGAGATACTCTACATTACAAATTAATATTAATACCCATTGTAATGCGATTATTTCATAAAAGCGATACTATCAGAAAGGTTTGGAACGTTCTTAATTTTTTACAACAAAAGTCAGCAACCTTTTTTAAAAAATTAATAGAATAGCTAAGTAAATAAACAAAAACGTTTAATTTTATATTTATATCAGAATAAATTAATTCAAAATAATTTAATGTTCTAAATATCTGTATATTTATATTACGTTTAAGTTTAACATCAATATCTCACTAAAATATACATAATGATTTGGTCCTAATCTTTTCGATATTGGTAAGAAATTATTGCATAACAAATATTGTTTATTAGTAAGTGCTTAACATATTTTTTATGTCAGCTTATGAAAACCATAAACTATAAAGAAACATTTATGAAACTAAATATTAATAAGTTGGCAAGGAAGAAGAGCGTTTCTCATGGCGATAATAAACTCACTGTATATGAGTTATTTAAGCCCAATATAAAAACGTATGCAAAATAATTTTATGTGAGACTACGTTGAAAATATGTACAACAGTAAATTTAGAAGTGAATAGCCATCATTCTGAATACAAGATAGAATAATTCTTAAATCAGAATACGTCCATTCTATCTATTATTGTACGTTTTTCAAAAGAAAATCTTCAAGAGAAAAGCTTTTTACGATACTATTGAGCTATGCAAAATAATACAAAGTGCTTCAAACGAATATGAGTTAATTCAGTAAGATTTGTTCTAGCAGTCATCCTAGAAAATAATCAATTCTTCAGTCACATTGAATTAAACAAATTAATCTAATATTTGTTATAGTTTCGGAGAAGCAACTAGTGAAAACAAGTGTACAATATTATCTATATAAAATGGAAAACTGATATTAACACATCTATAATATTTGCTAATATTTCCTATTGTATAACATTAACAATACAATGTGTAACAGTATCCCTGATACCATTTTTTATTCAAGCGCGTATTCATCTAAATTAAATGTTAATTAATTTAAACTAATTACAGCCATTTGTTACTGTAGTTCTGACACAATTTCAGTGTGAAACAAAAATTGAAAATATAGCTTCAAGTCTTAGAAAAATTAGAACCAACAGACACAGGAAGCTATTGCATATTTTCCAACTGATTGCTATATTACAATTGTTATATGTAATTTCTAGCAGACATTATAGTGCGCGCATGATGTCCTTATTTTGGGTAAAAATAAAATACGGTAATGTGATAGCGTTGATAGCTTAAGATAGCTGCAATTTTCGAACGGCGACAGGTATAGATATAATACCGGTGATTCACTTAACTTGACGACACTAAAATTGCTTATAAACGGTTTGTTCTATTCTTGGTGAAACAAATATAGTGACTTTCTTGGGGACTCCTCAACTGGCCTGGTAAACGATACACGTGTTAATTAAACGCTGTCAAGTGTACATTTCGCGGAAAATTGTCTATCGTTTACAGTTTACAGAATTGCGATTAGTGTCAGACTGATCGCCAAATTTTGTCTTGTAATATCATCTCCTTGAACTCTTCATGCTCTAAACTATGTGATTCATCAGTAATTTTTTAAATAATAATCTGGTCACACTTATTGCGGCAAAAATGTTAAAATAATAAAAATTTTGACAATACGCTTTTAAACTTTACTTTTTGTGAAAAAAATTAGAGTTCAGTAAAAATCACTTCGCTATTTTTAATAATTTAGTTCACTATATGTTAGAATGTTTGGTACTATATTGTCAGACAACGGTCAGGCGATTTTATATTTGTTAACTGTTTTCAATAATGAAAATATTAAGTCACTGATAATCCAGACTCTTTGAATGCTGTGATTGTAACTTTTTTTTATAACCTTTACATATGTATATTGCCATGAAACACAAAAATTTATTAAAAGGTTTGCAGTAGAAGTGAGTATGCAAATTGCTGTTAATTTTACTATCATTTTTAATATGGTTGCTTTTAGTCGCTTCATCCCCAGTGTTTATTACAATTAATATTCTAAATGTCTTTGGGCTTTTGAAACTGACTTGAAGTGACATAAAATTCGATACAACATGGGCTATACATATACATGTAATCACTATAGTGTGTGTTTTTGTAAAATCTCAAACATTTGTTTATCTCATAAATAGTTCACGAACGATCTCAGGCTGACAGTATGTTTAGAGAGCATAAAATGAAAATTTTTGTGAAAAACTCATTGTCAGACTGCTAATGTTCAAATCAAACGAATTATAATTACTTCATTCATAACTATGGGAACGAAATGGAAGCTTACGTTGTTTACTAAGACTATTAATATAATAAATTAAAGATAAAATAAAGCCTCGCTAGAGCATATTAATTTATGTTCAAGATTTTACATCTACTATAAATGCGTTGATAGGATTATTTTAACAAAAATAGATTTAAGCTTTATTTAAGCAAGCTTGCTACATTGCGTTGCACAAGTAGAGCGATGATCCAATTCGTTTATTTTAGCCACCTTTACTCCCTGAAATTGTGAAAGGTGCTTTGTCTAACTTACACGAGCCTGAAGTTGGTATATACTACTGTACGCTGAACTGTATAATACTTGTGTAATAGTTTTGATACAAAATTCTAATAAAGTATTTTCAAGTCTATAATTCTATAACCATAGAAATATTATATTTTATTATGTACCGTACTTTTTCGTGATAATATAAATCGAGAATACAAAATGAAAATGTCTTTCAATCACTCTTCATCAATTTTTGGAAATATTGAATTTCACGTTTCAACAAATATACAAGCTATACGATACGTGATTGGCGGGATAATTAATTTTCCAATGTATTGAATAATCTTCATTAATCATTTCATCATTTATTTAATACTCCCATCCAGATGGTTCATACAGCAAGTTAGTTTGGATATATTGTATCATCAACATATTGTAGCTTGGATAGTAAATGATTTATAAATTCTTAATACGGTTTCTACTTTTCCAACGAATCAAACCGTATATTTAATTTACCAATATTTTAATGTCACATCAACTACCCTCATTTATTATCCTTTGGTTTACTATCCTCGTGTATAACCATCGATAAGTTTCAGAGTATTCATTAGCATATCTTTGCTAGTATGTAAACATTCTAAGTTTCTGTGCTAAATTCTCTTCATGTAAATTAAATTGAAATTTTAATTTTATTCGATACAATATGACACGAACAAGTTGATATATACTTCCATAGTCCAGTTTGAAACCTTTAAAAGGACATTAATGACATGAATGCAGAGCCCCAGATACCTTAATCTGGTCTAGGTTAAGACAGTTAAACCTATCAACTTCAAATAAATTGAATTTTCAATTTCAGTCGATATTATTCGATAAGAACGAGTTGATAATTCAATATTGGTTCGTTTAAAATAACTAAATCCTTATCCCGAAATCTTTAAAAGGAGATAAATGAAATTAATGCACAGCCCCAGATACCTCCATCTGGTCTTGCTTTCGGAACTCTACTATGAGTAACCAGCAAACTGGAACGAGCAACTACATGTTACTCAAAAATAGACTATGTCTAATTTGGCGTCCGTGAACTGAACTGGCACACACCACACTCGAGTCCCGGACAACCGCCTCCGATTACGAGCTACATCTATGTACGTCGTAGCCTATTGTGATCTTCCTAGAATCGCGTCTTATCACTTTCTTCTTTCCTAATTACCCGGAACTTCAAATTGTTCCTCCTCGATCTAATAATAAGTAGCATTTGTGTTGCGTGCAATTCTTGGCTTCGTAATTTTCAATTTATTTTCTAAAAGTGCGACTAAATGATCGTGATAGTTTCAGAACGAATTTAATAATTGTATGCATTATTTGATTTATGTAAAATAAAGTGTGATATTCTGGCAACAATATAACAAAATAAACAATGATGAGGACATGAGATGCTCAATATATCAAAAGTAAGTACACAGAGAAGAAGAATGATTAATAGACTGCAGATTTTATGCACTTATAATGCTGTCGGCTAGTTATCGAAAATGTAACGATATTGTCAGTAAAAAGAAACGTTCACATTTCACATTGTATTAAAATGAAAATTTGAATCGTGTATAAAATGATTTGATTGAAAGAGATTTTCGAATTTTATTCATTAATCTATCATAATGAACAGAATATTGTTTGCAATATTTCAACAATACATTTTTATTTTACTCTCGTTTTTATATATTTAATTCATCAAAATTATGATTAGAACGAATGTTTGTTCTTTAGTGAATTAAATTAATTTATTAAAGAATTAATAAGCAAATAGTCGATCGATTTTAATAATTAGATTTTTAGTAGTTCATACAGGCCATACTTAAACTTACTTCATCCCTTAAAGATTTTAAGGCATTGAAATCAAATGCAATAAAAACATTATTAAAGTTAATTATAGTTTGTATATGTTATATATATATAACAAAAATCTGCAGCCTAATCATAAACATCTAAAAGAGAAGTTTGACCTTTGAGTTATAAATCTTCTTTTTATTGATCTTTTTCACTTCTTTATAAAGGAAGATTTTTCTACGTCTTTCCAAAGTCAAAAGTATTCAAAAAAAATTTAATAAAGACAGCAGTAGAATCAAGCAAAACGTACCTTCTATTCACATGCGAGGGACTATCAAAATAAACTACTTACTACGTCTACGGATTATGTAGTATTTTGAAATTTTGCTTTGCCATTTAAGGGCCCAGCATGCATATTTTGTGCATTGATAGGTAGCTCACCATTTGCTTTCAAGAAAGTTGAAATCATCGGGTTAAAACGTTTCATCGACATTTCGTTTAGTAACATAGTTTGCAATATTGAAGACTGCGAAATTGTTTTCGCTTTTAACGAACATTAATTAATAAAAAAATACAGTGAGTTACTTATTAGTGCATTTAATACATTCCATTAAGTTTCAAGTGTATGTTGTATAGCTTTACCCGCCGTTGCTGCTTCGTTACTATGAAGACCGCCATTTTAAGTTTCACTGACCATTCATACGTGCAAATATATAAACAATTTGTAGCACCTATTATAGCATATAATCTGATTATTCATTAATTATATTATTGCAAATATAGTCACTTAGGCAAGCTGTATTCATTGAGTAAGGAATCTTCAAAATAGATAGAAAATGTAGCTAGCAAAAGACGGAGGATTTATTATTAACCATTAATTCGAAGCCCAATTTAAAAGCAACAATAAATATAAGCACACTGTCAGTGGACGTCGTTAACTCGTTGCGTAAGACACACCAAATTTAACTGGCAGACATAGCTTCGAACTGTTGATATCGGTTATAGAGTGACTTAGGCCAAAGTACTTCCTATTTTTACGACGATACGAAAGAATCTCCAATTTCAATGAAACGTTAGTTACCCTATACTCAACAGCTTCACAAAGTTTCAACAAAAGTCTGTTAATCTTCGTGTGCTGAAAATATTTGCGGTGTTCCTTTTTAATTCACTCGAACGTTACCAAATTATTTCATTAGTTTAACCGATTAAAACCGCTCACAAACGAGACACAATTCCAATAACTTTCTTCGATTGTCAAAACATGCACAGCGCGATTAAAGTGTTCATTAGAACGATAGCTTCGGATGAATCAATGATTCAAAAATGAAAAACAATACCGGAAATACATTGTAATTTTAACTGCTATTAGCATAATTATCATGGTTAATAAAATATGTGAACTGAAAAGTGTTCTTGTATTATTTTTCACTGTTATTACCGTAGAAATTTCAAGAGTTTAGTGAATGAAAATATGCATAATTTTAAATTGGATCGTTATATAAAATATAATGAATTAGATAATAGGAGTGAGTAAGAATAAGAATTAGTGAAACACAGAAAAATTGAAATGTATGTACCTGAACTTACAAGATTTTCTTTTAGATGCTATTTCCTCGGAAGTAGCGGCACGACTCCCACAGGCGTTGCAACGCAGGTTATTTCCCACTCCATTCGTGGTCTACCCCTTCTCCTTTGTGGTTGTTCTCACGTAAGGTGTAATTCCTACTGATTTGTTCATCTCCGATGTCCGGGTCCTATGGGGTGAACTGTAGTATATACAAAACACACACCGTTCTTAGAACTCGATTTACCTCTGCAGGTTTCGTTAATTGAGTTAATTCATCTCACAACTGGCTATGGACAATCCAAACCAATCTGAGATATTCGAGGATTTTACTTTTCGAACGTTGCAAATGATATTTCAGATATGAAAGTGAGATATCTAACTTCAATTTTTCCATTTTTTAAATATGAAGGATTTTACGTATCATACGATTCTAAAATACAGGTACAGTGACTCCCATAAATATTCAGATACATTTAAAAAGACGGAAACTTTTTTAATACTGGACCCTACGACTTGTATTATTTTGAGAAATTGTAGCAATTAGTTTACGTCATTTAACGTTAAAAAGAAACACTAAAAGATCTATGTCGATTATACATATTCTGAAATGATGTAAGAATCCTTAAATATATTTAAATATATTACAATTAGAGACCAAAAATCACGAAAAATTGCAAGTTTTACCACCTTTATACGTTTGTAGCTCATTGCAACATCGACCAATTTTGATGAAATTTTTAGAAAATGTATAATTGATACAGATCTATAAAACGTATTTATTAAATTTTCAATATAGACCCACATAAAAAGTTGTAAAATACAACTTTCAGTCATTTTCTCTGCAAATTCGAACCAATTGAAATTTGTTCAACATTTTTTTCGCGTCAATTAGTAAACTAACTGTTCTATCTTCTCAAAAAAATCCTAAGACGTATGGGCCAATATTAAAAAAGTTATTATTTACGGGAATCACTGTAAATGCTAGAAGTTTGGGTAAGATTTTATAAAGTTTTGCAATGAATTTTATCATACGAAGATTTCAGTACATTACAGTGAATGCATTAAGGAGGAAGGTGTTTTAAGAATGTTAAATGGAGTTCCCCACTTTCATGATTAATAAATTATAAGAATCGTGAAGAGGAATACAGAAAAGATTTGTTTAGACTGTAATTTTCATTTCAATCACATTTGGAGGTGTTTTTTGAGAGATTAGGGAAATAATTATTATATACTGGAGGTATGCAGGGTAATAAAATCATGCATATCTTTATATTTTTGCAATATAATAGGCAACGGATTTGTATATAATTGTATCAATTTAATATTTTTAATTAATGAAGAAAAGAGAACAGATACATTTGCATTGAAATGCATTCATAATATTGTTTGATTTTCTTTTCCGAATTTTGAAGAGGCAACTAATAGTTAAATGGTGTAACATGCGATAGCGATTATTAGTGCAAATCATTTTGCAATTCATTTGCCTTTACGTTTTGCTATGATGCCATTTTCACGGATCGGCTCGATTTAGAAATGTATTTTTGTTGGACCTTTGGTATTGAATAACAAATTCTATATGTATTTCTTCATCGACAGACACTAATTTTCGCCAGAATCAAGCATTTTATATGTACATACATATACTAATCAATTATTTTGCAATTACATATGAGCAAAATGCTATATTTCTTGGATTAAATAAGAAAGATGTAATTCTTTACATAAATGATTCATTTTATACTTAACTGATATGTATTTCTAAAAATACTAAAAACTGGTTGTGAAAATTTCTGCGTCGCAATCAAAAGATATTGTGGATGATGAATCACTCAACTTGACTGCAGACATTATTTTCTCCGTCATGAACAATTCAGATGGTTTACATCTTCGTGGAAATGTTCTTATTATTAGAAGTGAAAACGGTTAGTGTTAATGAGTGTTACCTGTATTTCACAATGAAACTTAGTAGAAAGATTTCAGTTCCAACCAATACCAGAAAATTGAACAAAACGAATATGCCGCAATTAATAAAAATATGAAGACTCGTAAATCAATGTATTCTATTCAATAAATTATTATGTGAAGGCGTGAGGGTGACAGATTTCGTCACCCAATGCAGTGTTGTCGCGATGAAAGCAACGACCTCGGGTCCGAAACTTAATTCTTCGGGATTCCTTTACCTTTTGCCGGCAGGGTCGAGCCTAGGGACCAAACCAATCGGCACCAGCGCACACTGTGCGCCGCACAGTGGACCAGGAACTCTCTAAAACTGGTCAAAAATGACATAGAAAATTAACGTAAGAAAAACTTACCACCATGTTCAGGGATAGTTGAAGTACATATAAACAAAATATGATGTCGATTCTACAATTCTTGCACGATTGACATTGGTCTAATGTTGAGCAATGCATCGAAATTCCTGACACGACTATAGATAAAAATGTTAATATTATTTAGTAATTTACAATTAATTTATGAATTTTTATTGTTGCTTATTTATTTATAGGTATATATTATCTAAGGATTACAAAAACAAGTTAAGAAAATTAACAAGAAATTATAAAATTTACTTCTTCATTGTCATATTACTATGACGAACTTCCGATTAACCATTCTCCATCATTCCGCTACTGATCTGGGCAATTTAAGTTTCAATATTTGTCCTATGTAATGTATATTCTAAGAAAAGTTGCCACCTTTTGCTGCTTTTGTCGCAAAATTAAAATTAATGGTAGTCTTGAGCGACCGTATCACACTGGGCCAGGAACCACCGAAAAATCAAAACAAGTTGAAAAGTACTTCAATTTTGATAAAAATCGGTAATCCGGGGATTTTCGAATCGTTGCGTATGAATTTGATGTTTAAATTACAAAAAACAAATGGCGGATTCAATATGGCGGATGAGAATTTCCTTGAAAATTAGTATTTCCATATTTTTTTGGATCGCTTCCATATTTTTGGATCGCTACATTCAAAAGTTACTGTACATACCGTCAATTAAACTCTTAAATACAGTTCAAATTATATCGTGTTTAGTGTAATTTTAATAAAAAAATGTAACTAATATGTTGGTAAAAGTTTCACAATTGCATTTGTTTGCCGACTACTCCAGTAAGTCTCTAAATCTACTTAAGTTTCTCTTTCTTTTTCATTCGATGTCTTCGTAGCGCCCGAAACTTATTATCGCCAATTAAACATGTAAATATGATCAAAATTATATTGTGTTTGCTATCATTTTATTCTGAAAAACGTCACGAATGTGTCATTAAGATGAAAAAGAATAATTGCAAGTGTTCTGCAATTGGAAAATTCTCATCACTCAAGAATACATATTTTTCATTCATTGTTAGAATTCATATGTTTATGCATATTCATATTGTATACATATATACAATAGGATCTACCCGTTAAGCTTTTTCATCATTTTTTAGGCATTTCCGGTAGTGCATTTCAAGTTTGAGGTCATTTCGAGGTCATAGTATAATACACTATTGCGATCGTCTCGACGCCAGCAACAATCCTACTATGTCCAAAACATATGGTGCCATTTAAAAAAGTCGAAGTGACCTTTACTTTTTTACGTAAAAAGCATTTTTTCAGATTTAAGAATATGCGAACATGTAGCTCACCAAGTGCTGATAAACTTTTATCTAAAACATTTTTTAATTGCACTACCGGAAATACCTAAAAAATAGTGACAAAACTTAACGAGTAGACCCTATATATGGTGATTTATAATTTATGAGAAACTAAGCAATTGGATTCGACATAATTCTGTCCTATTTCTTTCTGTGGTGAAAACTGAAAAGTAATATATGTACATCGTATACAACCAACCACATCAAAGAACATGCAAGAAAGATAACCAGAACCTGTGCATCTATTTTGTCGGAAATGGTTGAAGGTGTTCTTTAAATCTTGTAGAACGTTTAAATACTTTTATTATTTTCAATTCAATTTTCAATTCAAACAAAATAATTGCTCATTACATCTTCAACCTTCAACCCTAATAGATTTCCATTTCTGATGTTCTACAAAAAGTTATGGGTGCGTTGAAATGCGCATGGCAGACAGAGGTCTATGGAGACATCTTTTTGTCATAATTAGAATGCTGATTTTATATATTTATAACAAAAGTGAATAGACCAAATGTAAAACAGTAAAAACACTTAATGAGATTAAAGATAGTGTTATATTATTTTTAAATCCCCAAAATTATTTGAAATAGAAATAAATGCTAACGCGGCTCCTCTATCATGCAATTAATGCAGAAAATTTTATTTTGTATAAAAATCCGCAGTCTAATCATAATACCTATACGAAGTTAATGCTTATAAAAGATTAAAAACTCCAGCTGTATTTAGATGTATGGAGATACTAAACTTAAATATAATTTTCAGACTGCGGATTTTATGCATGTATGACAAAAAGAAGTATGTAGTTGCACTTTGAAAAAATAGTAAAATTAAAAAAATTGAAGAGTATCAATACATTTCTTTTGACCTACTAAAATTTTTAAATTGAGAAATAAATTTATAAGTGACTTGTGTCTTGCAACAATCACAAAAATTTGATTTTGCATGAAGATCCACAATCTAATAATTATACTTCAGGAATCGGTAGTTCTTGCTGAATAAAATTACACTAAAACTCTATACAATTTGATTAAACTTTGAATGTACGCTTTTGTACATTTTTATATATTAGAAATTCATACTGTTATGTTACATGTCACTTTTAATTTTTAATACAGTTATAAATTTATGCACACCGTCTAAGAAAGCTAATCTCTTGATCAAATTTGTTTTGCAATGCATAGGAGTGAAAATGTTCTATGAAATAGAACTGGCTCAGCGTCCGCTTTGTACGTGACCGTTTCACTGACCAACTTCCCAGAGTGAATAGCCTCAGTGGAACATGACAGACATTGGCATCAACTTGATTTCCCTGGGTAAATAAATTGAATGGTGTACAATGATTTATGCGTCGTTCAAAGGAAAATATTATGTGCATTCTCAGATCAAGTCCTCGAGGTGCATAAGTGTCCGTCTTCCGTATGGTACGTCACTAGTTGCACTTCTACTGACCTGACTCACATGCACCGCTATTGGCGGGTTGCCATAGTTAAGGAAGATTTTGAATTGTTTATATTTGGCATTAATCCTCGCACTAGCAGGGGGTTAATACTGTTTTAAATTTTACCTACACCTTTTTGTCATATGTATATGCATAAAATCCGCAGTCTACTTATTATTAATTTATTATTCAGCCAACATCAAAATGGTCTGAAAAATCTTTGAAGGTGGGTACGATATGCCACACCTTTGGTAGTTCGCGCTTTAAAAAATATCTTCGTAGTGCGAGGGTTAATAATTGTTCCGCCTATTACCGAACTGTCCCTACATATAATCTAATTAGAATATTTTTATTACATTAATTGAGCCCTGCTAAGATAAAAAAATAGATTACAAGCTATAAAAGCATTTATTATACAACAGAAAATAGTATTTTCTCGAAGCAATCTCACACGTATTAACGAACGTCCCAGATAGCACTCGGACGTCCAATGTACGTCCGCTACCGGATATATGTACGTCCAATGTACGTCCGCTACCGGATATATGTACGTCCCAGGGACGTACGATATGTCCGAGAGAGGTCCCAGTTACATCGCAGTACGTACATAGGACGTCCCGCGCGGACGCGTTTAGAATTTGGTAGGGTAATGTTAATATATATATATATATATATATATATATATATATATATATATATATATATATACAGGGTGGCCCACATAACTCTGAACAGCTCAATATCTCGAAAACTATGCAATCGATTTTAAAGTTCTTAGTCTTAAATTGCATGGAACTGAAGGGCCTTTCTGACTACATAAACGTGAAGTGGCCTCCCTTCCCCTTTAACGGGGGAGGGGAGGTACCTTTGTAATTTTAAATGGAACCCCCTATAAAATGTTACATATTTAGATTCTACCGGAAAAAACAAGTCAATTTTGTCTGAAACATTTTTTTGTCAGATACTTCTATGATGAGATATAACAGTTTGAAGTTTCGAGTTGTAGGTACTTGAAGCTCTCGGAAATAGCGTTATGGAATTATACGCGCTTGAGTCCATTGCTTATTCATGAAGAAACACAAACAATAATATTTACAATTCTTGAGTTTGACTCACTTATCTATGAAAACGTTTTCAGTTTAGAGCTGTTATTCAAGCAGTAACATTGTGATTATGGCTACTTTTGACACAGAAGTGAATATGTTATTAACGTTAGGTGAATGCCAAAAAAATCATCGGCGTGCAGCAGTGATGTTTTTTGAACGTTATGGGATCAAAAAATGTCATGCAACATTTCATAATTTAGAAAAGCGGCTTCGCGAGCACGGTGAATTGTGTAAAAAAACTCGCAATAAACCTAAAGCTGTCACTAATGAACATAATAGTACCAGTATTCTTGCTGCAATTACATTAAATCCTCATATTAGTCAACGTACACTCGCACAAACATCACATATTAGTCGTTCATCGATTCAACGAATTTTGAAACGGCAAAAGTATCATCCATATCACGTGGTTTTATCACAAGAGCTTTCGATAGCAGATTACGATCACCGCGTAAGATTTTGTGAGTGGCTGTAGGGTGTTGTGGAAAATGACTTTTTGTGCAAAATACTTTTTTCCAATGAGGCCACTTTTATGAATTCAGGGCATGTAAATAGACATAATCTGCATTATTAGGCCGTGGAAAACCCAAATTGGATGCGATGTGTTCCCTTTCAACATCGATGGTCTTTAAATGTTTGGTGTGGCCCAATAGGAGATTTTGTGATTGGACCTTATTTTTTTCAAGAAACTGTAACATCTGCAAGTTATTGTGATTTATTAAAAAATCATTTGCCTGCGCTTTTGGAAGATGTGCCACTGCACGTTAGAAGAGAAATGTGGTTCCAACAAGACGGCGCTCCTCCACATTTTGCAATCATCACCAGGCAATTTTTGAACGAAAAATTTGGGAACAAATGGATAGGTCGTGGGGGACCTCGTCAATGGCCTCCTCGATCCTCCGATCTAACACCATTAGAACCACCGACGACAAAAGAGGATATGAAACAAACAATACGTGACGCTTGCGCTTCAGTGACTCACGAAATGTTAAAAAATGTTAGAACAACTTTGATGTTCGAGTAAATAAATGTTTACAAGCCCGTGGTGGACATTTTGAACATTTAATTTAAAGTACATTTTATTTCTTCACGAATAAGCAAAGGACTCAAGCGCGTATAATTCCATAACGCTATTTCCGAGCGCTTCAAGTACCTACAACTCGAAACTTCAAACTGTTATATCTCATCATGGAAGTATCTGACAAAAAAATGTTTCAGACAAAATTGACTTGTTTTTTCCTGTAGAATCTAAATATGTAACATTTTATAGGGGGTTCCATTTAAAATTACAAAGGTACCTTACCTCCCCTCCCCCGTTAAAGGGGAAGGGAGGCCACTTCACGTTTATGTAGTCAGAAAGGCCCTTCAGTTCCATGCAATTTAAGACTAAGAACTTTAAAAGCGATGGCATAGTTTTCGAGATATTGAGCTGTTCAGAGTTATGTGGGCCACCCTGTATATATATATATATATATATTAGTTTACATTTTTTGAGATAATACGTTATAATTATTTCATGATCTTCTTATAGTAATCTATTTTACAGTATTAAATAAATAAATATAAATAGTTCATATTTTACATTAATTATTAAAATGGCTTTTAGATTAATGGTACAAATGATTCGTACTTTGTGTGACGCAAGATAGGTTAGTTTAACGTAAACAATATATTATGATCATAAGCACGTAAATAAATTTTTGCACTCCTCTGGTCCGTTCCGCGGCCCTCCTGAGCCACGTCTGTATAGACACTTCCGCGTCTTTATGGTTCGCTGAAGTGTTTACAATTTTTGCTGCATCTCAAAATTAGAATTTTAGTTGAATAATGTTGTATATTTGCCTGTATGCAACGAAATATTAAAAATAATAAAGTGTACGCGAATAGTTACCTATTAGTACTTTGGCCAATAGCGTTGCGTCAAATCTCTTCTTGCCCAGCCAGCTGTACTCCATGGCAAATGTCATCAAGGCCTCCATCGCAGGTTTTACAAAATTAGCGGTATTGGTACCGCCGGTAACTGCTAATTCTTTGGCCTGCAAATTAATAATTAATAATCGGAGTCTAATATTATTTAAATCTGGAAAACACACCGTATTAACAATAAAATCTCCTTCAATATGGCATTTTGTACAAGAATTATATCCCGCATAAACTTTTATGCATTTGATAAACGATTTTGCGGGGGCATCACAAATAAAAGATTTTATTTGTAAATGGTACAAATGTTCATTAATTAACAATTCACTATTACAAAGGACTATTGCCTCTTCAACAAAATCGAATAAAAAACTATTGACATCTTTTGGTTTTTCATAACCATGATAAATGCCGATCATTTCCATATATGTATATCCTGTTATACTGCAAAGAATTGGATATGCTTGGCTGCTAGAACTCTTTGACAATGGAAGACCGTCAATATTTACGTTAATTTGAATTTTATTATTATTAAGAGTAGAAATGTCTATGAATTGGCAAAGACTTGAAATTGCACTTTTTAAACCGATCTGAATAAACTACATTGCTTTCACTCGTATTCGATGAAGCAGAAGCTTCTTGATGAGAAGCATCGTAAGATAAAGGAAAATATCTTTTAGCACGTATGTAATATGTTTCCATTTTCCGCTTGCCTGCCATGTTTGTAATCTAATGCAAATAAATAAATATAAAATAAAAACTTACGTTTTCACGTTACGGATTTCACGTACACACGTGTGGGCTGTGGACAACACCGTAAAATCACACACACTTTTTAAAAAGAACTGATAGGCCCATGAGCGGTAATCTACAAACAAATTGTAAGATAATTGGAAAGTCATATTTTCACGAACCGTACTACATGTAGCCACGTCGACCGTCGATATCAAAGTGAGTTTTCACCAGTCCTAGTCCTGAGGGCGTCCTTCTTTTCACCATGGCCTGTTCTATAATTTACGACTTCCTGACCCTCGAGGAACGCTCCTTGAGAGAGAGAGAGAGAAAGCACGTCGACGAAAAGCACATGGCCCGTCTCAAATATCTGGCCTTACTGATTTTCTAACACAATTAATGCACATGAATCATTACATGCAAAATAGGACAACTGTTTACGATATTTACTTGTAAAATGAATGACGAATGTTTCAGACGCAAAGAATAAGGACAGCACATTTTTTTAAGTATGTAGTATTATACTTTTGATCCTTTATTTCGGCATTCTGTTAAGACCTAATTCTTTAAAGACCATGTTGAATAGGTCGTTGGATTCATTCTGGTGTCAGCTGAAACGTTATTGAATAAAAAGTATGCAGTGATATATAAATAATCAAGATGACTTCGATTTTTCAATAAAAATAAAATTTTCCGAATTTTCTTGTATTGTGATTTCTAGAAGACTGAATACTGATCACTTTTTGTTGGGAATATTTTTTCTGATAGCGGTTCAATGATTTTTTGTCGCTGTTTGGCCACTGTGCGGCGCCTCGCGGCTTTGATGCTCGAAGTTTTTGCGTGAAAAACCTATATTTTGAGTAAAATAATAGAAACACAATATATAGCATCCGAAAACGTACGAAATAATCTAAGTCCCACGTCCCTGGCAAGTACGAAATAATCTAAGTCCCACGTCCCTGGCAAGTACGAAATAATCTAAGTCCCACGTCCGTGGTATGTCCGAAATTTATGTCCGAGGGACGTCCCACGGACATAAGAAACGTATGTCCGTGTTACGTCCGAAATTTATGTCCGAGGGACGTCCCGCGGACATAAGAAACGGATGTCCGTGGGACGTCCGAAATTTTGGTCCAAGGGACGTCCCACGGACGTACGAGACGGACATTGGACGTATCGGACGTAAAACGGACGTCCTATCGACGTACGGTGCTATCTGGGGTACTAACGCACAGTGGAGTATTTGAGCCGAAAAGATGGACAAAACTATTCTAAAATTCGTTTAAGGGGACTATCTCATCAAATCAATTAAAATTGAGATTTTTTTCTTAAAGTACACAACATTTTATAAAAAAAATGTTGTCTTTAGTTTGTACACTGTTGTGGTGTCGTTTATAAATGGCGGTCGCTGCACTGCTGCCACTGACGTCAGATTGCCGGCAGACGACCACGGCAGATCCATATCCATCTGCTGCTAGACTGTCATTAAAAACTGTTACGCCATCTAGCAACGATTTTAGTAACTCGGTAGCATGGTATGGCCTCTCGATTTCTACGATTGTTTTTCTACAATTATGCATAACGTTAAAGATCACTACATCAGAGCTAGGTAAAATTTTGGAGAAGAAATATTTAAAATACTATTTCAAATAATCGTTATTCCATAATTCAAATAAAATAGTATTTTAACTAAATAGTAAAACTTCTACAAAGAACATATGTCTATATTGATAATCTAGAACGTAAAATAAAATACTTTTAATTCGGTAATTTAAAACATTAAATAGACTATTTGAATTTTGCGTTAAATAGTACTTAAATTATTTTTTGACGATGAAAATACATTGGGGAATTAGGTCATATTATAATGCAAGAAGCAATAGAAGCAAGAACATTTTCGAAATCGATTTTCTCGAAAACGAGGCGTCAAATGAAAAATAATTTTTCTCATATTTCCCTATATTCTTTCCTATGTATGAAATCACCCCCTCAAGTAAAAATCAGATTTTCAAAATCCCTCAAATGAAATACAATTTTAAAAACTTTTGCTAACGAATGATATTTTATTTTGAAAAATGCATGTATGATTTCAAAAAAATAGACTATTTTCTATTCACTATTCCAATATTTTGCCCAGCTCTGCACTAAATACAGAAATGTATTTATTCAGACTCTAGCAGTTTGTCTTAAAATATATGCATAATGAAATTTTATTTCATCGTATAAATTGAGAGGTAAGATCATGCTAGCGAGTCACTAAAATCGTCGATAGATCGTAACAATCTTTGATGGAAGTTCTGGGTCACAGTCTGCTGGCGATCTGCCGCAGTCGTCTGCCGGCAGACTCTGCTGGATTTCTGCCATGGCAGATTCGACTATCTGCAGCATACAAAATATGGGGTGGGATAGTTTACTTCAATGGCCATTTTTTTATAAAATAGCAAAATGTAGCATTCAATTCTTTTCGTATCTAACAACAAGAGGCAAGGTTCACTTTGTTACATGGTATCAGTTACATTCATGTCAAATGGTGCCAACACTTCAAAAGTTTAGAATAAGTTGAAGTTTTTGTTAAGACGTAACTCTTTTGATTTAAAAATTATTATTAAAGAAGTTATTGACATTTATATATATATATATATATATATATATATATATATATATATATAGAGAGAGAGAGAGAGAGAGAGAGAGAGAGAGAGAGAGAGAGAGAAGAAACTATACAGTTGATTAAAACTTTATCTTTCAAAGTAACATTTCTCAGAACCATAAATTGAAGTTATAGTGTCTAGAATTGTCTAGACATCGTGTCTGAGTCTGTTCGACGATCGAGTGGGACACTGTCATTTTTCAGGTATTTATTGGTGTTCTTGGTCCTAAGGAGTCGTTACGATCTTGAGTACGACTGGAAGTTAAATGTTTTGTTATGAAACGGGAAAACAGACCGGACGTACTCCGTACAATGACAATTGAATCGCAGGCCCACACGCAGCGGAAAGACGACACCAGGTTCGGGGGAAAGATCCTTGGACAAGGGATCTCTGTGCACGGAGTTAATAGACGTTGCACAGATTTGTGGAATACGCCCCGAACTGGTGATTCGTCCCCATTTTATACGTACCAAAGGAATGATGTCTTCCCGAGCTTTAGTAGGACATTAGAACGAATAGAACATATCGAACCGTCAGAACGCATAGAACGTTTAGAATCGTTACAACTATTTTGAACTTCGAATTATTCAGAAGTTTAGAACATTCGCACCTTTTAGAACGCTGTACTCCAAATTTTGAACTTTAAAAATTTTAAGTGTATTTTACGAATGTGAAATACATTATATCCTTTTTTAAATGTTTTAAACTAGAACGTTAATCGCTTTGAACCAGCGGCAGTATTGAACAGGACAACGCACGAAATATACAGAATCATAGAGATCTTAGTGACATTTGCGATTTTCTGCTGAATTTAAGTATCGGCCAAGAAATCGAAAGCAAATATTAGAAAATGGAGTTTACCATATTATAATACAATTCATTCTCTATTAAGGAATATCAATCTTAGCTATTTTACAATATTACGAAAATCGATTTTTGATCGCTGTCGAGTCCTTTCGACCCAATGTAGGAAAGTCGCGTTGCCTACACCTGAACAGATGTCCGAAACAATCAAAGACTATACAAGGTGTCCGAAAAATGTTGAAAATCCTTAAAATGGGCGGTTATGAGGTTATTTAAAGTAACTTTTTCCTTTGTCGCCGAGCCGGAATCCGTTCGTTATACCTAGTCGCGCTTTGATTGGTCCATGTTTGTCGTTAATAACTCCTTAACAAAGCCGAGGTGGATTTTCGCTACGGAAGAAGTTACTTTAAATAACCTCAGGAACTGCCCATTTCAGGAATTGTCAACATTTTTGGGACACCCTGTAGAATCCTCTCGGCTACAAGTTTGACCTACCGAATAACCGTGCTATTGCCCCAAAACGCTAATTTATAATATCCTCATCGCGATGCACGAGCCTCTTTAGTTTATTTCAACGAACCTCCACCATTATGAGCAACGAGACTTCATTGTCCAAAATTACCTGATGGGTGGCAACTGTTACCATGGACTTAGGACAGCCCTCAGATAAAAATGTTACTCGATTCGCATATTTCTCCGAATTAGTATACATAAGTAAGTCAGCGCAACGCACCATTCTTCTCGTATTCTCACACATCGCATTTTAGAACATCGCTTACAAAAGTCGCATTTATACTGCTTGTATTCACACTTCTAGTAAGCTCGTATATACACACAATCCTTGTGAGTAAAATAAACTCACACAAAACTCAACGAGTTTTAATAAGTCCATCCAATCCGAAGGTGGTCCTTCGAGTTGGCACCAATTAAGTCGGTACACCAGGTGCAAGCGTTAACAGTTGTTTAAGAAACAAAAATATGTATAGGGTAACTGCACATAATATGGAACACCTGATTTTAAACGCTTCCCAAAACTAGAAACGTGTTTTTTTCAATGAAACAAACGCGAAAACACGATAAAATTAATAGATATTCGAATGTTGTTAGTTAATTATGCAAAAGCTCGAGTATCTAGAAGTTATTGTAAAAATTTTAAGAAAAACGCAAACGCGGAGAGTAGAAGAAACGCTACCTAATATAGACCACCTAGAAAAATCATAATTAAATCTCAAAAAATTCTATTTTTGCGATGAACGGTGGATATTTATTTATATAAAAGGAACAAATATATAAATATCTTGCATTTTTAATTTATACTATATTATATTAATCTCCTTCTTCTGTAAGTTGAGCACGTGAATGACGCACCTGATACACCACAGTCTTCATTACTCCAACGGAAGTAACAGATGCATCGAACTCATTTTTCACCATTAGCATCGTTTTTATAATAATCACCACAACATAAGCGTGTAATCAATATGAAATATGTTTCATATTACGTACACACAATGTACATATTCCATATTGAGTACATTCTTAAGGAGGAAATATCATCGACTATTGGGCAAGATGATTCACATACTGAGGTAAAATGGTTTTATTGACGTAATGAATAAATTTAATGTAAATGGTACTCATATACGTGTAAATGTAGCGAACTCAGATTAATCCTCTCCAGAATTGAATTTCTTGGTTTCATTGCAATGTAGTTTGTACAATATGGTAGGGGAGAACGGGGTCAAAAGTAACAACGGACGAAATAAATTTATTATAGCTATTATCGCAAATTTTGGATATATGATACATAATTACAATTGTCGTAACAATATAGATATGCGATATTATTGAACAAAATGACTTTTCGACACCACAAAGTAAGTTTTTCTTAGTGCTTTAAAATTGTGATATAAATGTTCCTTGTGCAGGTAAGTGCTTTTTCTTTCTTTTAATCCCTAAGTTAAACTTTAATTTAGAAAATTTATAATCTAATTTGAAAAGCATGGTCGGGGATGATTGTAACATCAGCAGTTGGAGTCGAAAGTAACTTTATAATGAAGGATGCCAGTGTAGAGTCTTTACGCTCCCCCTCCATCATAAAAATCCCCTTTCACGATTTTCTGCACGAAAAAGAGTGAAAGAGAATTCCCATCATGCAAAGAATCGTCGCTAGGGTTGCTCGAGGCGAATCGAGCCACATTTAGTAGTAGAAGGGGAACCATTTTGAGGGGAATACAAGCCCACCTGGCACCAGTGTCGCCAGATCGGCTAAATCGAGGGGAATACAATTTACCACCTCTCTGATGACCAGAGTAGTGTGTAACACGTTGCGCGACACATCACGTGACCAGTCTACGGTCTTAGTAAGGGACGTTGGAGTGTGCTCATGGTAGTGGAATGGGATAGTGGAAGGGGAATTGGAGGAGAGGAAAATCCACCCAGTTTTGGGTGGATCTGGCGACACTGCCTGGCACCCCTGGTTATGTTCGACTCCGGCTAATGCAACCTTCACGCAATCGTGACAAATTTCCGATCTTATGTTTCGCCTCTTTATAGCAGTCCTAACGATCAATCAAGTTGGATCACGTGCAATTTTCTATATTTGACTATTATTAATAATTTTTTTATTATAATTTGTCTCTATCTTACTATCACTAAGGTAAGTATTCTTATTAAATTTCCTAATAAAGATCGCCTTCTAAAAATAAAAATTATAATTAAACTTTTATTAGAATGCCTCGTACAATTAGAAAAACTGATAGGAGCACCGAAAATATTGTCATTTTTTAAAGAACGAGGTTTATATTTATATTATTTTGTATGAACACAATTATTTTGTGTTATAATAATTACTTTCATTTACAGGTGCAATTTCATTTAATTGTAAGGAAAAGCCGTAAGAAAAGCGGTTTTTACTAATATATTTGGGCACACGGATAACCAAAGCGTTTCAACCGACGAGTTTTCGCAGCTGCTCTCACGATGGTTGTTTCATTAAATTCTTCTGTTAATATTGATTTTCTCCTTTTATAAATTTAGCTATATATAGAGTTGTCTGTTAACATGCACATAAACATAGTTCATCCACACTTCCACTCTTCAATATTTGGATTTGAAAGAAAAACGTATTATGTTACTATCGACTACATACCGCGTTACAACGGCACTGGGGTACGAGGCTGTTGTAACACTTTCTCCGGTCTTTATCTTTTATTAATCACTTGGATATTTCTTGTCATAATGCGAAATTGCCGTGACTCAATAATGTTAGATAGCTATGGATGATTTTGGTATAAAAGTTTTTCTTGTAAATGTAATTGGTCCTGCGAAATCGTAGTTTAAAGTCAAATTGTTACTTTCGACCCCGTTTTCTTCTACTTTCATAAAATATTAGCACAAGATTAAATTTCACTTCTTATATGAAGTGGTAGAAATATTTTTTTTTCACGAATGGTGTGAGGAAGAAATCGAGGTCAAGTTAATTCCTTTAAATACAATAGTATACTTGTGTATGCATGCGGCTGTAGCGTATATTTGAGACGAATTCGACAAGCTGTTACGTGGCATACACATACATATACATACATATAAGTAACATAAACGAAATCAATATTTAACAATTCTATATAATTTTCTAATATTATATTTTACTTTATTTCACTTACAAAATATAATTCTCTTCTGCAATAAAGAGTAAGCAACAAAAGGGTAGAATTAACAAAAAAGCCTAACTGACTGCTCACAAATGGAAGTATATTTTTACAGCGGCGGTACACAATACGCACACACATTCAGATCATCATCAAACGAAAAACAATTATAAAATTTATATTCGATACATTACAAAAAAAACTCTTTGTCATCACAAAAAATTAGTGAAGTTAAATAAAAATGATGTGTGACCATAGTTCAATACACTGTTTCATTGCTTTCTTGTTATTTTTGAATTTGTAAAAAGAACTAGATACGAAGTAATGACGGTTAGTTTTTATAAATTGAAGTGTACTAGAACGACCTCTAGATCTATGCCGCGGGTGACGTTTTCACATCGATTTGTGTATTTCCCTTATCAAAAATGTATTTACAGAATCTTCTGGTATTTCAAGCTATAGTATGCTCTCGTGTGGTAACTATAATGTCTGGGATCGTGTCGCATATTAATGATCTCCTTCATGTCTGCCGATCGTTTGAAGCTCTTATCGGTATTCCTTTCGTCGTAAGTCCTCATTGCACGTTCGGCCCATTCTTGGGCCCGTGGAGGTTCACGGAATAATCCTTTTTGCCTTCGGTTTAGATAGTCGATTACGTCGTTATAGTAATTTTGCCTGAAATCAAACACTTAAAACTTAATAATAATGATAACGAAACTACATTGCACCTTCTAACATAATACACAATCAAGAAGAAGCTGATAGATCCTTGTGAGTTTTAAGTAAGTTATAAGCGAATACTTGAATTGCATTGAAATACAAATTTTCCGTAAAATTGCATAGAAATACAAATTTTCCGTAAAATTACATAGAAATACAAATTTTCCGTAAAGTAGTACACATGATAAATTACGAAATGTACAAATCATTAATGTGGTGTAGACAGTAGATATTATTTTTCTGTCAATTATTGCAGAGTTCGGATAAGGGGGAATGTTATTACTGTAACTTTTAATGTAACCTTCATTCAGAATTCAGTATTTTTAGTTAATATTCATTACATTTCGAATCGAATTTGAATTAATACGTATTAGGTGAATCCTCAAATTCGACCTCCTTCTAAAAACAATTCTCTATGCTTTGAATCGAGTCTCACATGCACAATCAACCCGTTGATAATTAAATCACAATTAATTAAATTTAACTCTTATGCCAATAAGCAAATCCCAGATAGCACTCGGACGTCCAATGTACGTTCGTACCGGACATACGTACGTCCCTGGGACTTAAAAAATTTTCTAAACATGTAAATATTGGTTTAAAAGAATTCTACAAAAATGCCATTGATTATCACATAGCTAGAAAAAGAGGAATTGATCAAATAAAAAAGAGTGGACTTATGCCGGGCGCAAACCTAGTATAAGCATATTAACAGTCGAGCACCTAACGCGCTGACCCAACCGAGTTCTTGGTAACACGATTAATATTTTCAGATACTATGCGCGCTGATGTACGAGGTAATCGTAATACTAATCAAGTTAATTTCATTTTTCAACTATTTCTGTGAAATGTTCAAGTTTATCAGTGTCCAATAGACTTACAGAATAAATAAAATCTAACAATATGAAGATTAGCTCATTTTTTCACGGAAGAAACGTCGAAAAAATTAGTTTTTTCCAAACAACGGCCCCGCGAACTTAGAAATCTGAAAAAATTCATAAACTATATTTTGAGTATAATAATAGAAACACAATACAGCATCCGAAAACGTACGAAATAATCTAAGTCCCACGTCCCTGGCAAGTACGAAATTTATGTCCGAGGGATGTCCCACGGACGTACACGACGGACATTGGACGTATTGGACGTAAAACGGACGTCCCACGGACGTACGGTGCTATCTGGGATACCAGGGTATCCATTTTCAATTACTGTTCATAACTTCTTTAACATTTTTATTATCAAATAGCAAAGTTATTGTAAATTTTTATGTTCCTGGGTCCCCGGATTAACTTATATTTGAGGCATAGAAGTGTACATTGAAAATTGAAATTATAAAATGCAACAAAATTGACTATTGTAGAAAAGTTTGGTTATTGACCTAAGGGTTAAATGGAACTATGATCAGTAATTAAACCATTAATCTTCCAACTTAAACACAATTTAAGTTATAATAGTGTCTGAAAGTTTAGTAAATAAAATAATAAGGGACGTAATAATTATCGAAGCAGGTTGAATAATATAAAAGATAATATAAATAATGTTAAATAATATAAATAATGTAATTCCAATTTTCTCATATTAATTTATTTGAAAAGGAGCAGTTTATTTATACTTTTTTTCTAATGAAGCTAATTCGTATATTGTATGTTAATAAATACATTCTTTTAAACCTTTATGTTCAGTGGCATCTTTTTACAATTATGTTTTAAAAGATTCAATTATTTCTTTCTTCATGCTCAGAGGCTTACACTGATTGGCTGCTAAGCTCTTCGTATACACTGAACTCAAAGAGTATTTGTATACTACATTTCTCGAGAAATTGTCAATATTTAAACTATGATAATTTCGTTAAAGAAAACAGGAAACATAATAAATTTTGACTCGTATTAAAGTTTTGTAGTCTCTACTTTCCCAGATCAGCATTCATTTTTTTCTAGGATGTTTGTGCAAGATATAGCAGGTGAAATACTAAGGACATATTGTGGTCAAAAATACTACAAATTGAAACGTCTGTGTAGAAGCATCAAAACATTTTTTTCTGAATGAATTTGTTACAGATTTGAAGATTGAGTCTTGCCATTTACAACGACTGCTTAAAACGGAATCACCGATTTTTTTGCTGTTTTATATAATAGAAATAAAGAACAAGTTTGATCTGTATGGCTTTCACAGTGTACCTTACTATATTATTGCACATATGGACGTACACTATTCATCCAATACTCAATAAATCGACTAGAAAAAATCGTAAATCAAATTTTAGGGATTTGTTCTATAGGGAAAGCTTCAATTTGTAAACCTACGGCGGTTTCTGTTACATGAAAAATATTTCAATGTTTTCACAGACGTTGCAATTAGTAACATTTTGGACCAAAAAGTGTCTTCAGCTTCCCCGTCGCTGTATCACGGGAAAATATCTTAAATAAAAATGAACGATGGATGGCGAGAGTAGACGCTTCAAGCTTTAAAATGATTCCAGGTATATTGACAATTTCTTGAGATTGGGAACTTTAGTGTCCAAATACTTTTCGGATTCATTGTAAGTAACTTATTTAAATATTAATATGTAGTGTTCTGATAACTTACCGGTATAGATAAAGGTAATTGTAATTTAGAAAGAGAGGGCGAACCCAATGATGATTGTAATGTGGTGGTTCAAGTTTTAGTAATTTAATTTTCGGTTTTTCTGCAGGGGCAGCTTCACCACCTTCTGCAGCACCACCCTCGCCAGCTGCTGCACCTTCACCCGCCCCTTCTGCTGGGGTATCGTCCATATCCCATGGCGCTGCTTCCTCGTCTGCCCACATGTTGTTTCACGGATTCAAAGGTAAAAGGGCCTCAACTGCACATGTATCATATGTAAAACTACCTTTAGACTGCGAATCTTTACATGAAGTAAACATTTTCTAAGACAATTATCAGAAACAGAAATTAACTAGACATGTATTTCATCTTTGAAAAATTTTCGTAAGTCGAAGTTAATGTACCAGCAATCTTAAATTTTTCTAATGTCGTTACAGTCTTGTTTTTGATTTATTTCTATCAAGAATACATCAAATCTGCAGTCTAGTAATCATGAATATTCACTCTACTGCAGAAAGACACTGTCGACTGAATTTGATTTGAAGTGTTTCCTTAGTAGTTTCGTTTCTTGCTCATAACCTTGTTTTTCGCTGGCATTTAATATAATTTAATATATAGAAGAACCTCGATTATCCGATCTACACAGGGAAACATAACTGTTTCAATATTAGAACAGTTCCTCAGTTATAATGCTAGATATATGGATCGCCTTAGTTTCAGCTAATTACGTCTGAAGCATGTTGCAGTTAATTTTGTCAAGTAAACCAGAAAATCTAAATTGTTACAATTCCGGTTATGATCGCAATCCTGATCACTCCAAATATGACTGAAATAGTAAATTTCTGTGTATGCATTGTAATGTGTATGTAGTTATAAACAAGACCGAAACTCGTGAGAGATTCTTCTTCTAATATGTAGTAAGAAATCAGTTAGGCTTATTTAAAAGTTTCGAAAACTTTTATTTAAGCTTCTTTATTTGCAAATAAAAACATATATTTCTTATGTATCTGTTTTACATCATATCAATCGTTAAAAAAAACTTAAGTAATAAGAAGTGTCCGATTCTTGTTAATTACATTACCAAAAACAAAACAATTGAATTTCTCCTTCGTTAACATTCATTTCTGAACAGATAGTTTAGTTTTGAGGGTTGTGGTGACTAAAACTATGAACTTCAATGTACAATACTTCATGATGACAGATCGTGATACATTGTATGTCTGTAGGATTGTAAATTAGGGATCAGTAAAATGAATAATTCTATTTGTGTTTGTAAATAAAAAAATTACACTATACTCCCTAATTAAGTTATAATTACCTGAGTAACAAATAATGGTTCTTATTGTTTATTTTGAAATTTTTCCAGTAAATTTTCATTTTTTATTTAAACAATTATACGAGTACAAATTATTTGTTAATAATTGAGATATAATATTATCTTTACATACACATGTTTAGAAACACATATTTCTTTTCATTCTATTTTTCTTCAATTTAAGTATGTTAATGTTAATGGAATACTCTACGAAGTAAAAGAGGTCTGGTAGTTTGATCACTGGACGCTTTCTTTCAAGAATTGGGGTCACGCCTTTGATCTTCTAAGAATGAACCGATTATGTATTTCAATTTCAGTGTCGATTCTAAAATCCTACTTAAAAGGCATTCTAATAGCGATGTGTGTCACGTAAAAAGTTCATTATTAAAACATATTTTGTTTTCACAATCCATATTCGCAGAATTAAATTAATTAATTTATTAATTCTCTAAATTGTAAATATTAAACTATTAAAGTTTTCATTTAATTTTATAATATTATCCAGTTAATTGGAATTACTGTAATAAACGATTGGTCCAAAATTTTAAATCTATTGAAAATAATTTATAACATATAATCTGAATAAATTTGGAATTACATTAGATCGTTATAAATTATATACAAGTCGAAACTTAAACATTAATATTTACATTTAAACTCAATCATTGGATATATACTTTATATTTGTAATTCGTTACTATAATTTAATGTCAAACTAATATTTATATCCAGGATTGATGTGATTTAATTTAAATTGAAAATACATGTATGACAGATAAAGGTCATACAAAAATATACTGGTTCATATTTTGTCTTATTTCTTGTTAAGCAATTCTTAACCGAAATAGCAAAATGTTTGTAATGGTACTGAAATACAATGTGTTCGTCCATAAATCCAACGTTCCTAATTGCGAGGAGTGTCGACGTTGAAAAACGTTTGTTTCACGCGGAACTCATAGCTATTACTCTCAATCGATATATTTAGCTAATGAGATATATTTAACAAAGAGAAACGGGTCACCTTAAGACACAACAAACTGTTTGATTGTGACATCAATTAGTATTTGTAGCTTGATCGAATTCGTTCTACAGGCGTACAACCATTTCATAAATGAATTCGTAATAGCGTCAAAAGTGACCACCGCATGTTCAACCCTTCTCTGCTTCCACACTGCAACTTCTGATTCATAGTTGCATCAATAAATCAATAAAATAGAAAATTATAGAACCGTCTTACAGGAGTATTCCCAATAATGATCAAAACCGACATATCCTATCCAACTTCCCTTTTTTTACGTCACATCCAATATATTAATCCTAAACTAAAATTGTTTAAGCAATCGTATTACTTATGATTTAAATAACAAAAGGAAAGTAATCAACTGTATGTCTTGTTTAGTTGTTTACGGAATAACATTGAATTAAGAGAAAAAATGTCTAATTTCACTTTCAAACAATCACCAAGAACGTAGTCACTGTCACTTATACTGCCTTTTTTCAGTTAATGCACACTAATTGTTATTCAGAGTTACACTCGATGACATCTTTTGGGTTAAATCGTCTGTCAACCATCTGGTCGTAGCAACATGGTACCTGTAATACGATGGCCACACGTCTAGCCACTACCTCAGACTGCAAAAAAAATACTCAGCCGAACCTTGCCTTGTTTCGCTTTTATTTTAGCTTATCAGATTTTCCTTGGCTACCCTCCGGTCTTCCCCTTAAGTAAAAGGGTGCCCCCTCTCTCCGCGAACGCTGACGGAGGAGGGATTTTTGGCAAGCAACAATTGTAATCAATTGTTACCACAGAGGACAATAAGGTACTTAGCACACATGTAAATTCATCAGCCAATGTTACGGGTCACGTACACTACAATCCCAAAGTTTAGGGTCACCACCTTCTTGTCTTGTCAGTTGTTTATCGTGCATTCCTGACATTCAGAAATATCTCTTTTTACCATTTCAATTATCGATTAGCAGAGAAAATATTTTTTTTTACATATGATACGTCTTGCGAAACCTTAAAGCAGTCAATCATTTATTCGAAAAGCTACAGGCATCCATTTTTTTTAACTTTAAGTTCAAATACATTTAACAATACAGTATATAGGAAATTTTTAGCATTCGATTCAGTGGGGAATCAAATATGAATTTAAATCAATTTTCTAACAATAATAACTGACAATAAAAATAAAATAAATATTTTGTAATAATCGATCATGTTTTTGCATAAAATGAGCAGCCTCTTTATCTGTGGAAACAAATCATTGTTCAGCATGCGATGTTTTTGTTACAGCAAATTGCATGTGGGGTTTACGACGAACTTGTGAATTAAAACATCCTATTTTTTGACAAACCGATGAAAATTTTGAGCATGTTCATTACTGTACAGCAACCGTGTTCATTTCTACGATTTAATATGTGCGATCGCATTCAATTGACACTTTTGCAATTAAAACAAATATGACATACGTTATAACTTTTGTTTATTTATAGCCTGCATGCTACAAAAACTTGAAGTACGTATCCTCGATGCAACTTTATTTCGAAATAGAATCATTGACACCGTACCCTGGTTTAGTTACTAAAAGGTTATTGCATAAATTGTGTCCGTCAATTTTTCATTAGACAGAAAGAAAGGAATTTATTTATTTCACAGGAACTCCTCGTTAAACTTCTTTTGAAAACGACCACGACTAACTGATAACTGTACTATGTAACGGTACACCTGTTTTTATGAAAACATAAGTATCTACATAACGTATGTTTAAATATTATGATTAAGAAACTGATAAAGCATATGATCAGTTCTTTAATCTTATATTCTTCATATGTAAATTATTCAATAATAAATATTACACCAACCACATCATGAATGCAAAAATGAATCGTAAAAGAAAGGTTTTCCTATGAAGCTTCAATATTTAAAAAATTGAATTCGAAAATGTGTTTAGTTGCGTACACATTGGTACTGTATAGTAGTCCTGTATGATTTGTATTAATGTTTACAAGTATTGACAACAGTATGACATCATACGCTCGTTACGATGATGATGATTTTGCAAATATTTATATATTAGACATAATAAAAATTAAAAGTTCTAACGTTGAAAAATTCGCAACAGAAGACAAAAGATCAACGCTTGTCTATTCTCAAATAATACATGTTTTTGGGGTCGTTATGAAGGAGAAACTTCCATCTTCAAATCTATAATAGATTCAGTCACGTACAAAATGTTTTTAAAAACATTTGAATTTATAGCACTTTCGACAAAAGACATGTCCAATGTCGCGCCTGCTGTATCATGCAAGAACATCTTATAATTAGAAGAAAATGAACTATAAATTGTGAAAGTTAAGTTGTGCTATTTCTTTTAACCAAATTATTACAGTTTAAATAACGACAATTTTTCGGAAATTGGAAATGTGTTCAAATACTTTTTGAATCTACTGTATAACTGACATAAATCCAGAAAGAGGAAATTTTTAAATTTTCATTACAAGCTTAGTTAAAACAGTTGAAGCAATATTTACGCTTACCACAATTCCTGTCAGTTACAATTTTCTCAACCAGTTCTTGAAAAAACTCGTTGTTTAGTCCACTTTTGAAAAAGTTACTCTATTTCAAAGGTTATATAATGAGCAGACTGCAGGTCTTTATACAAAATAAAATTTGTCCATTCGTTCATTTATCAATTGTCGCAAATAGGAGTAAAGTTGGAATTTATTTCCCATTTTTTGCAATTTAAGCCCCTTGTACTATAACATGGAATCTGATTCGTGGTGAAGATATTGAACAGAATTAATTAAATATATAAGTCATTCATTTCTTTTAATCTGTAATGAAAATCTATTTTATTATTATCAAAATACGGCCAATGGAAAATACACAAGCATACTTTTCTTATTTTTCTAGAAAATTATGAACGACTAAGAAGTTCTAGTCACTGGAACCGTATAATAAATCGTAGGGCAAGGGGTTAATAAATTGGGAATTATATAACAGTATGGTAAAATTCTTCTCATATATTTCATGTTTTGTATTCCACTTACTTATTGCTGTCACAAATGCATAACATCCGCCGTCTATTGATGATATTTTTGATTGACTATCTATGTTCAGTTTTCCACATTACCTTATTTTAAAATGTATGTGTCAGTTTACATAATTGCAAAAGAGATAAATACCCTCGGCCCTCAGTACCTCATGCCCTTAATACAATTGTTCTTTTCGATTTATGCGACGATCAGTGCTGACACTGGTACACGTGTTGTTTCTCATCCATAGATTCGTGTATGATTATTTTTAATATAAATATTGAAATACAGATAGTATTGAATAACAATTGAAACAGAAAATAAATTGCAAGAAATGTTTTCAGTAACGATAGTTCTACTTGAGCATAATAATGCTCCTTCAAAAAATGGTTGTATTGATTTCTAATTTAATTGCTTGCGTCACTGCATTAAATATTATAACCGGTTGTATCTACAGCGTTGCATAACTGTACGCGTGGATCCGAAAGTATTTTAATTGCTAGCACGGTAAATTATGCACTGCAACTGTTTATTCTTTGAAATTTACAGATAAATGCAGCTCCCTTAAATCTCTTCACCTGCACCGCAGAACTTACTGTTAATTGCAAAGTTTAGCACATAAGCCTGTATTCCTTCAACATTTGTAGATGTATTCTTTGTGGAAATACATAGTATTAAATAAATTTAACAGTTTGCAGTACGTTGTCGAAGTTTGTACTGTGTACAGTGTACAGTGGTAGAAATTCGTTATAATCTAATTTAAGAAGCTAGTGTTGTTAAACTTAAATTTTGCACTGACTACGAGTGGACCATGTAAAGTAATTCGATTAATTGTTTTAGCTATTTCAAATGAAATAAGTCAATCAATGGTTTTTACCATTCTATTTATAATAAAAATAAATGAAATTGATAAATTGATTAACTCATGTAGAAAAACAATTAATTCTTTCCGCGGATCTCAAAATATTTTTAGCATATTTAAACTATTCATCGAAAATCTATAGTTATAATACCATTTCCTTCATCAATGTACAGTCACTCCCATTAATATTCGTACACTCTTAAAAAGACGATAACTTGTTTAATATTAGACCATACGACTTGGACTTTTTGAGAAGTTAGAATAATTAGTTTACTACATGACGTGGAAAAGAAATTTTAAAACAATTGCATTTGATCGGTATTGTAGAGAAAATACAAAAAGTTGTGTTTTGAAAATTTAAAACATCCATTTTGTAGATCTGTATCAATTGTATACATTTTCAAATTTTCATCCAATTTGGATTACGTGGAAAACAGCGACAGGCATCGAATAACGTAAGAATTCTTCGATTTATTACAGTTTAAGGCCGAAAATTGTGAAAAGCTGCAATTTTTACCATTTTCAAACAGTTGTACCTCATTGCACCGTTTGCCGATTTTGGTGAAATATTCAGAGTGTATACAGTTGACACAAATCTACAAAACGTATTTGTTGTATTTTCAATATGGACCCACATAAAACAGTTATAAATAACAACTTTTAGTATTTTCTTTGTAATTCCGACCAATTACAACTTTTTCAAAATTTCTGTTTTTCAACGTGTAGTAAACTAATTGTTCTAACTTCTAAAAAAAGAAATTCAAGTCACATGATCCAATATTAAAAAGGTAATCGCCTTTTAGAGTGTACAAATATTAATGGGAGTGACTGTATGTTTCTCGTCATGAAATTAATATTCAATATAAATATTTGTATTTTAATAAGAGTACTCATAAACCATTCCATCAGATCCATTAACATTTTTACGTATCAATTTTCTGTCAAATATTTTTAAATTCACTTTTTTGAGATCAATATTAACTTGTACATACTTTAATTGTATAATTAAACGTTATTGTTAGAAACAAATTATTTCTATATTTTCAATCAACAAAAAAGGTTCATCTTTTTGCACAGTAAGCAACATAATATTTAAATTATGCAGACTTATACACAACAAAAAATACAGAAAGAATATTGCGCCTAAATATAGATATGAGTAACAGAACATGTTAATAAATAATTTGATTGAATTTTCACAAGTTAGAAAGTGGAATAGGTCATAGATGACATGGAAAGGAATAATGCAATTTTCTTGGAAGAACCGTTTTTATTATGCATGTATGTTCAATTTTCTTTTCTTCTTTTTTTGTTTTCTTTTGGGAGACAACGCGTGTCTCTCCATACTTTGCACGCTGTACAATTTTTCAGATACAGTATCAGCCACGATATAACATGATCATAAAATCAACGGAACGTTAAAACAAACACGTAGAATGTTGACATTAGGAAGTTAATGAAATCCAAGGAATAGGGGCTAGAAGCCTCGGCTAGGCCCGTGCGAAGTTGTGCATTAAACATCAAACGATGCTTTACTTCAGGACCTCGCTATATCATGGTTGTTACCATACATTAGTATACTTCATAATGTTGTTACGCTACGTATGGTGTGGATGGTTTCACGAATTACAGCAAACGATTATACAGATTTTGATATTGAGAAACCATCCCGCGATCGGCCGTCCTCGCAGCTGGTATAAAAGTGTATATTTACAAACGAAAATGTAGACTTATGTATTTACGTGTCCTACATGATTTTCCTGTGCATGCAAATCTCAACATTACTGCTTTTCACGGAATTACTACGGAGCATGCTCAACGGAACTTTATGCATTGACATCCCGACTCATTCAATACGATTAAAATATTCAAAATTCATATTGTGGTTAACAATCGAGTATTTAAGAACTTTTATTCGTTTTTGCTTTTTTCGAGTGTTTACATTTTGAAAATATTCTATAATGCGGTAAGAAATCTTCAAAGTACAAAGTATAACCCAAGGGCATGTCGTTAGAAGATACCGAATAAAATTATTACAATGCACGTTCTGAACTAAATTTCTTTTTAGCTCAGAATGTGCATCGAACGGCATTAAACATTATAGTAGACATTATAAATATCTTAGGAAGTATATACTAACTCCTCTATCGACTTATGAAGAAAGAACAAGCGGAGGAATGAGCACACTAAGTTGTATGACAAATTATAAACCTCGACACGAGGACGTTAATAACTAGACTGCGGATTTTATGCATTCATGGCAAAAATGAGTAGATGGTACACAGAATAAAAGAAACATCAAATGAATTTAATATTACTAGCACATTATTTATAACTTACTAAATTTATTAAGACAAGAAATAATTTTTTACGTAACTCCATCTTCTTGTAATTGATATGGACAATTTGTATTTTGCATGAAGATTCGCAGTCGATAACCCATACAATTTTTACGTGACTCCATCTTCTTGTAATTGATACAGACATTTTTTATTTTGCATGCAGATTCGCAGCCTACTAATAATCCATACAAGAAGTTGATGTGACCATAAATAATTAATTTTATTTAAAAAATGAAGAGAATATTTTCATTAGAGTGATAAAAAATCGATCCTTTTTATTGTACCTTTCGAAAGTACGAGGTGTGATAGTAAAGAAACGGGACTCTGTCAGTTTCCTTGGGGAGGTATAAGATAAAGTTTGACGGTGTTTCTGATCTCTTCTCTGTACCCTTGTGAACCAGTTTGTCAAATATCATCAAAGTACGAATGTCTCGATAGGGCATCAGGAGAAGGGAGGCACCATAGATATTTTCTGAATTTTACATCTTTTACATGGAAATAATTAGACTGCGGATTTTGATGTAAAATAAAAATTCTCTACCTCGATTGCAACGAAGTGGAGGAAAATAAAAATTGATTTGCTTTGTCAATACGCTCAACAGGAAGGAAATAGTGTACCAACAGTTCTAAATTCTCTTAATGTTTTGACTGTTTCGTTTTACCCCTTTTCATTTTGTCATATATGCTTAAAATCCGCAGTCCAGTAATAATACTGCTGAGTGATTATGTGCATGTGTGTGCGAGTGGAAAGAACGAGAGAGTAGTGGAAAGATGAAAATCAGTAGCGAACGAGCAAAAAGCTAACTTTTGTTAAAATCACTTTTTAGTTACATTATCGGAAATGCCTAAGAAATCGTATAGGTCCACCTTACATTGCGCTGAAGTGATCCTGTACTTATAAGGGATGCTCAAAATATTTCAAATGTTTGGGGCTTCTAAATGTCTTAATCCTGCAATGTCAAATTGCACAGATCTGCCACAGAGATATTTGAAACAATACAACATTCCATTGAACTTCAACATTTAAATGATTTTATTGTTTTGCATTTGATTTGCATTTGGTTGTAACAGTATAATATTACAATATCAGATGTACTGACTTTTATCGCTGAAAACAGTTACTATAACAAAGTTTTGCTGTATATGACTATTGTTTCGTTAAAAGAATTCGTTTGTTAGCTATACGCATCAACCTAAGCCGTGGCAGTTATTGAAAATGAATTGTCATTTTAAATGACATATTGTCGAAATATAATGTAACCATGTATATAATAGTAAGGATAATTGTGCAAAAATTACATTCTATTATTTTGAAACATGGACAAACATATGTATATACAAAATTTAAAAAACACTGACTCATAATACATTAAAAATTTCTTATAAAAATCGTTTAAAATCGATAACTCCGAACAGAAAAGCCCTCTTACAGGTAAATGTTTCTGAAGATATTAAATGTAGAATTTCATACCAAATGATTGCGAATATGTTGTTAATTTATGTCAATCGCAGTCGTTACCATCGAGCACATTCCGCGTGATAGAATTTCAGTGACTTGGGCGTATCGTTTAAAAAATATGAACGTACAAATCTTTCTATTCTATGTGTCATAATATGTACAACATTGCAAGATATCGGTACAACAATATCCTTATCCTGGCATTTCTTATTTGTAATTAATTAATCGACTAAAAATAATTGGCACGAACCGTTCAGCGATGGAAATTAATTGATCATTCGCACATACCAAGGACCTCGTGAACGTCACGTTTCATTGAATTTCGTATTACCGTCCGAAGACAGTGATTTATCACAGTGTAACGTATTATTATACTAACAAAACCACAACTCTCGTGTTGTCGTGCCCCATTTTCTTAATAATACTCAAACACATATTTAACTGAAAGATGACAATGTTTGATGAATTATTACGAAAATCGAGCATATTATAAACGAAAATGCTTAGTCTGTTCGCGTTACGAAACTTATATGGTGTCTTTCCATGTTTAAATGTTCTCGTAAATTTATGATTTTCAGTATGTCTCATGCCGTTTCGTCTAGCGACGTTGTATCTATAGAAGTACACTTACATTGACGATACAGCTTTCATTGTTGATGCTTTCCCGATTCTCTGAAAAAATTGACCTAACGTTCAACTCATGGTTAAGGTACGCGATGGCACTGCTAAGTGTCGTGTAATGGTCACTTAAGTGTACCCTGTTTGTGCTCCGGATTAATGAACTCTTTTTGAGCAAAATGTTAAGGAAATTTTTTCGAAAAGACACGAATCATCTTGAAAAGCTTCAACAGTGAAGAGCTTATGATGCCAGTTCGCTAAAGCTTCACATCTCTAGTTCTATTAATGAACTAATCTTCCGATTTCAATGACTTGTGCGCAACGTTATGAACGTCGTGACAGTTTAAGCGGAATCGTTTCGAACGCCTTCAGAATGGTGACTCATTTACAACCAATGCAATTCGCCACGTCAATTAACGTGACCCGCTCAAGGCCACGCGGATTTATTTGAAATGAACCATCCTGTTTCTAAAAGGCTTTGTGAATATTGCGTTTCTGCCATAATAACAAAACATGAGAATGCGACGTAACTGATCAATGGAACTTCCTGTTACCTGCTGTTAGAAAAAAAGGATCAATGAGGATTATTAGATAAAATGATAAGAACTCTTCGTAATTTATTCACAGCCGTTCGAGTAAATTGTACGTTTTCACAAACTCGTTATCCGATTAGTCACTGAAATTAGCGTATTTATATTTATGTCTTGTACAACGAACGTTCAAGATGCAAAACGTTTGCACGAATTTAGTCGCCTCGAAATTGAATAGCTTAATACTTGATAGAACGTGTTCATGAGTCATTAGATAATATTCGAAAAGTCTTTTCGTAATTCCTACCATTGAACAAAGTTCATTGTGCTTTTCAAGTGAATAATCAGCCAAAATTCTTTTATACAGCAGATGATTTTTGTTCCCGAATAATTTAAAATTTAATCCGCTTTTTTTACTTTCTGAGGAAGGAGGACAGAAAAATGATTATTTCCCTTAGGTGAGTTTGACTTATCTCGTAATGATGCAATTGTTTGCAGCAGCGGCACCAATTGAATGACATACATACTCGAAAATACTGGTACTCTGATACATATCAATTCTAAAATGTCGTTGTGAGCAGTAATTTAATGACGAATAGCGGCAAAACGTCCACATAAATGAGTGACCAGATTGATGGATGAAAAAACATTGCATAAGAATTTTTAATATGATCGGTTTTTCTGATTTAAAAAAAGTGTATCGAATAAAGGATATTGTATAAGCAAAATATAAAAACAAGCGCATATATGTTAATCCGCAACTGCAGATCATAGATATATTTGTTGCGTTATTGTAATTTTCATTTAATACTTCAAACAACATTTTTTTTTATTACAATTTCATGATGTAATTTCTTTGACATTTACAACTTTTTGTTTTATTTTCAATTTTTATAGAAAATAAACTGGAGCAGCAATGATGAACAAACTCCTGTTCTATTTTTGCTTTTGTTAAATTTTGTAAATGTAGTAAATACAGTGATAAATAGTGACATAAATTGTAATGGCGAATGTGTTCGTAATTGTGAGAGGTTAATTTGATTGTATGATATCACTAGGAAACTGGAAGAATGAGAGAGAAAGAGAGTGTGTGAGTTACGACAAGAATAAAGTTTGATGTTTTTATATCGTATAAATAAATTATTCAGTTTCTGAACAAATCCAGTCTCGTGCTTTAATAACAATTATTATATGTTATATGTGTCTAATATATCACTCATTATTAGTTGTAAAATTTTCTAATACTCGGATATGTGCAGTTTCCAGAAAAGAAATTATTCACTCCTCGTCTATAACGATTTATAACGTCACATATCTACAAAAATTTAAGTTCTTTTAAAAACTATTATATTCTATTTTCGATTTCAATGAATCAAAATAATTCTAGCTGCTCTGAAATTAATCAGAATTTTTATCTAAACATACGAGTCGTGATGTTCAATTTTATATGTGCTACATTGTTTGTATTGTACATATACAGTATGGCTATATCTAACCAATTTTGATTTACTGTAGAATAAAACATGATTGTTCACTGTACATATAATCACATCAGTTGTCAAATAAAACTCGTCTTTGTTTACTGCTTATAAATTGTATTACTTTTAAATAACTGTCAAAATTATTAGAATTGATATGTGTCAATTAAGTTTGGAATATGTATCGATATGTTCACTATTGTCTTGAGAATAGCCAAACAATGTCTTCGTGTCATTGTCAATTATTTGTTACGCGAAACACATCAATAATACATTGAAGATTACATGCGTATATATGTATAGCATAGTATATGTATATAGCAAAGGAATTCGATGGATTGGAAACTGCAGTTGTCTAGTCAATTTGTTTATCGATCGTTGGTGTTCGATACCACTTATCGTTTTCTAAAATTATTAGGAATAATTAGGTATAACTACATCTACAGATTGCTATCATATTTGTCAATAGCGTTAAAATGGTTACAAGAAGAAAATTCTTGAATATTATTACACGAAGCTTATTCCTCTATAATACTCTATTGCGTTTGGCAGTCGATTGACAATTCCCGTAGCGAGCATGTCATTCATACAAATTACCGCAAAGCGTTATAAAAATATTTATTGATAATAATATCAGACACATACGACATCTTATATTTTTATTTTTAATATATAACGGTCCGCCACGATTTTTAATAAAATCATTTCTAGTACCGTGTAGGATTAAAAGCAGAACAATTCTGTCTTTGTAAGTATCTATAAGATAACTGAGAATTTCTTTATTTGTATCTCGGCGAAACATTTGTTAATGGAAAGTACAAAAAGTACAATTAATAATATAAAAAATATTTTTATTAATATTAACATTCTTAAACCAATAAAAAGTCTTAGACATTAGATAAAGTTTCAGATTCTTAAAGAAGAACTTTGAATTCTGATTATGAGACAAAAACCAGATGATATGTGTATACCTGAGTAAATCAGCGCAATTAACGGGTTACATACCTTTGATAAAGTCAAATAAATTCGATTTTAAAAAACTGTCTATTCTCTTAGTACGAATTTTTATTTTATTCATATTATTTTTATTCCTAAATTCCTGTTTGCAAATTCGCAGGCGCACAAGTAAATAATCACTCGACGACACAGGATTATAACAATAACGATTATTTATTTTTTTGGATTGAAATATTAAAAATCATTTAGATCAGAGTAGACTCGTTGCCGTACAGTCGTATTGCCTTCTCGAAATGAAGGTTTCAACATCTACTCGACCAATTTGGATAAAATTTTGCAGTAATATTTTTAAGACTATTTATTTAATTAAATTTTTAATTTGCGCATTTTTCCTTTTTTTGCTAAGAAACGAAATTGAACATTTATATCGAAAATTGCATATTTAGATTTTTTAAAAATCGGCTTCAACGAGTACTAACTTATCTTGTCAAGTTTAATGTAACATTAAAAGTTTTAGGGAAATTTTAAGAAAATGGCTGCCATAGTATTTCATTTTCAGATATTTGACTAAAATTTTCTGCGAATACTTTTAAAGCGTGTGTTCTATCACAGGTTATGGTCCCAGTATACCATCTCCTGTGCAATTGTCTAAAATGATGAAGGAATTTCTAAAGTAGCTTCGCGAGACACGAGGAGGGAAAATTTGGTGAAGGCACAAATAAATTCGTTATGATGAACGATGTTCTGGACGCGGCGGACTGCACACGTGTTGCGCCAGGGGCCGGTGTCGCAAACGGAGCCGAAAAGAAGAAGTTCGTGAAGGACCATGCCACGGCGAAGTTTATCGTACTGTCAAATCTAGATGAGGTGCAACAAGAGTATGTGTTATCCTACACAGTGGCCAAAGAAATGTGGGACAAGTTGTGCCTCATACACGAACAAAAGACGGAATCAAATAGAATGGGACTGCTGCAACGATTTGACGCATACAAGGTGAGTGAAAGGGACACGGCATGGCAGTGCAACACGTGGTGAAAATAACGATTAAGGCGAGACAGCTCAGGGATATCGGCGAGAAAGTATCATAGGCAACTAAAATGGCCAAGATCGCACATCCACAAGGACGCACATCCAAGTTTAGTACACTGCATATCGCCTGGGACAACGTAGATCTCGATCGCCAAACTTTGGATAACCTGCAGGAGAGACTAATGATAGAACACATGCTTTAACAAATACGATTTAAATAACATATAGTAATATGCACATATTAACTTTTCAATGAAACATAATTTTATATGTGAAAGAACTGTTTAATTTTCCTCGCGTTTCAATTGTTCAAAGATATGTAATCCTAAAATATATAAATATCATATAGTAATATGCACATATTGATTTTTCAATGAAACATGATTTTATATACAAAAGAAGTATTTAAATGTTCTGATGTTCAATCATTCAAAGATATGCGGCCGCATAATACCAAAAATGTACGTCTTCATCTGAATATCTTTAAAAGGAACAAATATCTCTTTCTTAATTTAAACAATAAAACTTTCTATTATTGTTACAGTACAATCAGACAATTATTCACGTACTAATTCTAAAAAGGTTGTTATGTATGGTGATAATCTTATGCACATTGAGTGATTTAGGCGGACCAACTATGCAATAGCATCGAGCACAAACCGATCGATAAAGACATTGAATCGGCTAAACGTTTTTGTCTCTAATACAAATACGATAGGGTTGCCGCGATACATGCGGAACATTGAAAAATCTGCGGATTCGTTACATGTATTTAAGCGATATACAAATATTCTTCCAAAAATACAGTGTACGGTTGAATTTGCAATGCCTCGTATAGGGGCTTCCTTTTGTTTCCTTCCAGGAAACCCGATGGAGAGAATTCGTTTGACCCTGCTGAGATTGATCGGTTTCCCTGGTCGTCATTAAATATTTGAAATTTTACTTTTCTTCGCAATTACAAAATTAAGTACGCGTCCTTGTATCGAGAAAACCTGACACTAAGTACCGGAAGTGACGATCGGATTCTCTGGCACGTTCGATTGTCGGTGGTTTTCGCAAATTCATCGGTCAATTATTATTATTGTGATAGATAAAAATCTCTGTAGAACATTTTTGATAAAATTTTGATCAGCGAATACGTGAGATGATTTCAATGGAAATGAGATCAATCATGGTGTTTCGACAGCTTTCAATTGTCAAATGTAAAATGTAAAAATATTCTCACGGATTCATTAATCGTAATTTTATAAAGACATATCACTAGACAATCAGCTTCGTTTAAAAATGAGAAAATTTTCAGATTAAGAACCATTAACTTAAGTCAAAAAGATTTATCATCTTTAGGTTTCCAGAAGTTGTTAGCATTCGAAGTTACACGGAATTCAATTTAAACATCTATTCAACGACTACATGCTGTCTTAAACACGTGTGTCTTATTCAGGTAAACAAATCTATTTGAAATACTATTACCAAAAAACGATAAATGCTAGATCGTTAATTCAAAATGTAATCAAAAGTTTTATTGTATAGATCTACATACAATTCCATTCAAAGAAGTCATTTAAACTTGTTATTTTTTAAAATAATACCATACTTAAATACACTGCAAAATTCTTTATCTTAATCAGCATCTTAATTTTTCTTTTGCAAATAAGCAACAACTATTAATGTAGCGTTTAGCGATATTTTACCAAATTATATAATTCAGAGCATTAACTATAACAAGAAGTGGATCGAGGTAATACTTTATAATAAAATCTACTGTTTTAAATGATAATTACTAAAAATAATTGATTGTATAATAAAACATGATTTTATAAAAAAAATCAGACATCAATTTTTGATTAGCTTCTGGACAAAATCAGTTTTACAAGCGTTAGGTGTTTGTAGCCCGTTAAATAGAAGATTAAATAAAATGAAATGTGAAATTTTTAATTCACTAGCTATGGTGTAAGGCTTACACTGTAAGCAACTGTTGAATGCTGAGTGCCGTCAACGACCATGACAAGTGAACGATCCATACGAATCAATGCCCCGAACAGCTTAGCAATCGTCATTTCGATCAGAATGTAATAGAATAAGTAAATACGTATAATACGGATCGTCGAATGAATTTCGTGAAAAGTGATATGGCTTCTACGAAGATGCGAGTTTCTTGTTCCCACTGTCATGATTCTCCTATCGTGAAAAGGGAGGGTTTGACGAAAGCCTTCCGTCTTTTCTTCCTTCTCTTTTTTCCTCATTCTAGGTAATGTTTTATTTAAATGAAGTGTCTACTATAGCCCTTGGACGGATGGTTGCCACATGCGAAGACGATTTGATTCGCAACGATAACTACCGATTTATTCTTCAACGAATTTAATCGGTGATGATACACTTTAGCACGTTAAGAGTTCTTCGAAAGAAAGAAAAAACTATACGCATGGCGAATACTGAAAAATGAAACTTTCAAATCCAGTGTAGCTATTCGTGAATAAATATAAAAAAGAATATATCAAAATTTGGAGAGAACATTTATGATTAGACTGCAGATTTTTATGCAAAAGAAAAATTGTTCGCATAGTTTACAATAAACAGGAATCAAACAGACTTTTATTTCCTCTTTTAATGATCTTGATAAGCTAGGTCTAATACATTGAGGTCTTTCAATCGAACTCCTGCTTTAAATTGAACCTACTCATTTTTACCATAAATGCATAAAGTCTGTAGTGTTTTCATGATATACATGAATGGGAAATGATGTGACGTATACTTACTTTTATACTCTTTCCCATTTTACGACTAATAAGTAAGATATATATTTTTAGTATTTCTGGAGCTAGTTTAAACATTTAGTCGTGAAGAACCGATAAACTTGAATGCTTTTCATAGAAGACAGTAGATTTGCACGAGGCAAAGTAATCGTTTAACTATCATGTTACGTAAAATATATTATTTTTTCTAACGTATTAATTTACATTTTGGTGCAATAACAAGAAAATTTCAAGATTCTCGGATTGCAGATGTATTTAATTAAGATTTCAAGTAATGGTGAATTTCGATAGTCTGTTCATAAAAATACCTCACTATGTCAGATGTCCAGTAAAATAAAAGTTAAATAAATCCAAATGCTTGAAAATGCAAAAATGAAATTGTACAGAAAAAGACAAATTATTTTTCTAAATGATGTACATATGGAACTAGGTCATATACAGTCCTAACAATCCTAACATGAGTATTTATATATTTTTAAACACTACTCTTATGTACATTGAAAAATATAATTTTTGTGTATGTAGATAAAGTAAATCAAAAAATCTTAATTATAACATTAAGTAGACATTTTCATGAAAATATAATACATTTGTAATAAAATTTGTTACATGCTTTTAAGTATACAATTTACTTATCACGTGCGAATAAGCAAAAAGAATAATTAAAAAGAAGTCTGTGATCTTGCAGAAAGTTGGATCATGATTCGACATAATCTTTCAACAATACTTTAGTCAGCAATAACTAAAACATTGAGTATTCCCTAATGCGATGTTCTGGTAAACACAATGACCAAATCTGCCACTTTATCGAAACTCATTTAAAACAATCTGCAATTTATAGTGTTCTTAATTTATAAGTTCTAATTCTTATTATTTGCTTCAATGATTTATGGAAACGATTTCATACCGAATTGATGCAATGATTTTGTGATCCTGCTTGTTCCATTAACAACTCTTTCATGAAAATCGTTAACTTCATAGTTATCGTTGCGTCATTTCGTCACATGCCGAATTCTCTCAATCGAAAAGTGGCAACCCACTGTTGCAATCCTTAAGATATGCAACTTTGAGTTATCTATATCACGTTGGACGCCTAAACGTGAGCTTCAATCGTGGAAACATTGAAATCGAAGTGTTCCGGACTCGTTCAACGCATTCGAAGCCGCCTAATTCGCTCAAAATGGTCGACAGTGGTCGATTCGTATTTACAAAATGGTGATGAACCAGTCCAGACGCACACCCTCCTGTTCATAGATAGGTTAACACTTGTCGACTCCGTTCCAAAACAACGTCTGCGTCTTTTCGATATGTAAACAACCGTAAAAAAAATACGAAAATCATCATTGACTTTCGTCAAGATAACCAGTTCTTTATTTTGATCGTGACTTCCTCTCTTTACGGAAAATTTATCATTGTTCTTTGTGTTTGTTCGATTTTTCTCAACAACCGTCCCTCACGTTCTCGGAAAATTTGTCCTATACACGTCTCGAGTATCATTCGATCGGTGAATTGAATCTAGCTATCGTAGAAAAGATAGGAATAACCTTTTTGCTACTCTCTCTGACTGCGACTTCTCTCCAGAAATTGGAAACTAAGAGCCTCGTTCGGGTAAACGATGGTCGTTTCCACGGATTCGCGTGACATTTTCATGGCGAAGCTTCGGGAGAAATAAATAATTATTGTCAAGAACTGTATCATCCGTTGAACACTGTTTCCGATGATTCATACGAGTCATTACACGAGTATTCATTTACTTCTTGTCTTCGTTTGTCGCTTAGGCTATTCATCACTCTAGCTTAGAACTTCACGAAATTAAAACTGTATCACTTGAATGCATGGTTGGTTTTAATTCGTTCAAAATGGAACACTTTCACGGACGATTCTACATCGTCTAAGGTATCACTCATAATATCACTGTAATACTATTTTCGCTGTCTTTCACCACCTTTGTCGAGGTACCTCTTAAAGGTCCTTGTCTTCGTTGATCCCTGAATATAACGAGAGACTTGAACATCACATGCCCGATTCCGCTATTCCTTCATCATCTGCAAAAATATGGAATAAAACGTTAAAACTTGAGACAGAAATGAGAAAGACAGCTTTCCCCGGTTGCGTGCATTACTTTGACCAATTTTTAGATCGTAAACCAAGTCTTTGCGTTTTACACGGTATTTCTTGTTACGGAAAAGTATGTGCAATAAGTTACATAATTAATTATATAATTTCTATCGTTCCGAATTGTCCTTTCTCATCATTAATTAAATAACCACATACTGATAACCACACACGAATTCATATGTCGTGACGAAGTCGTGAATGTGATCTTTTAATTCCTTTGTTGCTACTCTTTTAGCTATGAATACCGTAAATTCTTAAATATTTTTAAACGATAATATAATTTATGATAAAGTATATTTATATCATATTATGGATGGGTTAGGTCCGGTAAGGCAATATTTTTATTTCTCATTAGACTTTTATAAAAGTAGTACAAGAAGATTATTAAGTCGTTTAGAGAAAATACGTTTATAAATTAATATGTTTGGTTACTTTTTAATAATCTATCATAAATACAGTGAGAAACAGTCAAAAGCATACACGACATATAAAAATATATGTTTCGTAGCCCTTGGCTATTCAAACTCTGTTTCATGTGAAAGTTTTAGTTTTTAAAAACCGAGTAAGAAATTCTTATAGGTTTTTCAAATTGTTATTAATCGTCCCAATACAGTGAACATTCGTATTGATATTTAAACATCTCTACTGATTAAACAGTTTCAACTAATACGATTACTTTTTGAAAATTAGACGGAAGGCTCAACAATGTTCTAATTTTTAATTCAGATAAACCTGACTAGTATTCGACGCATGTACGATTTTAACTGTACGGCATTTTTAAAACTGTGTCATAGTAACTTTATTTTTATAACATTTGTGAATCTCCAATTCTTTTGATATTGCTACAGAATATATATGTATATAGATACATTTTAAATGTATAACATATTCATCATACTTATTCTCTTATATCATCTTTAAACTTTTTCATCGTGTGAAATGTATTTTTACATGTGGTGTACCATTTTTGCTGTGACTCAGTGTATATCTTTAATCATAAGTAGAGTAAAGTACTCACTTGTATTAAAAGATACATCATTCATTTAAGAAATATTTCTACTGCACATGATAAAATTTAAACCGTTTTGGAAACTTTTATATATAATCCAATTTTTTTATCTTTAGTTAAACACATCACGTATTTACTTATACAATGGTTACATTATTCAAACCAATTTATGAAAAATTGTGTTTCGACTTATTTTTTCCACGAGAAGTTTCTCGATCCATAATAAGAAATAGACCATTTTTTTGTTGGTTTAGTAGTTTGAGTACGAGTACAGTGTATGGAAAATAGTAAATGTGACTGTATTTACTCGCTCTGTTTTTATATATTTATTAAGCACGACATATTTTATGTAAAATAGATATCTCACCTGGTTTTGAAACCTAAACTTGGCTATAAGTAGGGCATACTTAACCGGAGAATGGTAAAAATAAAATTAGAATTCATGCTTTTTGATTTAACTGTATGGATTGATTGAAACTTGAATTAAATATAACACTAATAGGTATATTACGTGATTATGAAATTAATAATGGCAAGAAGCTGTATATAAAATGACAATAAGTAGTCGATGTTAGTACTGTAATTACGTAGTGTTAGTAAACATGGAGTTTCTTTGATTGTTACTACCCAGACAGCCAAATCTGACACGGCAGAAAACCAGCAGATTCTGGCCAAAATCTGTCATCAAAGATTGTTATGCCATCTAGCGACGATTTTAGTGACTCGCAAGCATGATCTGATCTCTCAATTTCTACGATAGAGAGCGCGCATATACAATTATACGTACGTTTAAAGTGCACTACAGATTTTAAATAAAATACTATTTTAAATAAACAGTAAAATTTCTGCAAATTAAATACTTTTCGAGCCGCAGGTTTGTCACCTCTGCTCTAAAACATAAAATAAAATACTATTATTTTGATGATATAAAACACCAAATAAAACATTTGAATTTTGTGGTAAATAGTATTTAAAATATTGCTTGACAATGAAAATAGATTGAGGAAGCAGTTAATATTAAAATGCAAGAATCCATAACATATTCGAAATCGATTTTCTCGAAAATGAGGCGGCAAATGAAAAAAATTTATTCTATACTTTCGTTTTATTTTCTCCTTAGGATCACCCATCTTACACAGTACTGTTGTAAAAACTTTTTCTAACAAATAAAATGTTTTGTTATTATTTATTATTATTAAAAAATCTAACATTTAACTATTTATTAAAATAGATATAAATTAATGAATAAAATAGATTATTTATTAAAATTTACTATTTACTATTTGAATATTTTTCTCAGCACTGCAGTAAATACAGAAACGTATTTTGCAATTTGTATTAACCTTTTCAGGGATGAATTTTCAAGAGTAGCAAGGAGAGATACATAATAATTCATTGTTCGATTGAAATATTATCAGTGCTTCCGTGATAAGAATTTTTGTTTCTATTGTTGAGCAATTCAGGAGTGATAATGCTGTTCTCCATGACATTTTGTTTAATTAGAATAAATAGAATTTAAAAAGAAAGTAAACGTAGGTGTAGGTATTTACACATACATGTCAGTATCCCTGAAGAGGTTAAAATCTCAATGAAATAAATCTGTTAAATAACTCCTCGTATATATTGTAAATAATTATAATTAGTAAATAGTCTATTTTATTTGAAATCATACGTGCAATTTTAAAAATAAAATATTTTAACGTTTAGAAAAAATTTTTAAAATAGTTTTCTATTTGAAGGATTTTGATGTTCAAATAAACTAACATATGATTATTTCAAATTACATGTAGCCAAATGGCATAATATGTTATCTTAACTATTAGTTTTCAAATAATTTATTTCGATAATGCCCAAACCTAGTTATTACTTTCGATTTTATGTTATTGATTCTATGTATAATAGTATATCAATGTGTCATGATGGAAAACGTAAAAAACGAATAACTTATTAAAATAATATTGTTTCTCAGAAAAATGTAACAATTTTAAGTAAATGAATCATTGGACGTAAATGAATAAATATTTTACCATTAAAATATCTTTTACTAATATAAAATTTTAACGTAAAAATCTATATATTCGCGCGTATGATGAAAATAAATAACTGAACGTCACAGATTCCATGCTACTGTGCTTCGATGACCGTTGCGGATTACATGCTTCATGCGTTACAGAAAAAAGCGAGGATCGAAATTACCATCGCCACAGGATTCACAGTTTGAAGGTCACCTTTCCTTCTCATCCTCAGCAGGACTCTTTGTGTTTTCGACCGAGCTTCGATTCTTGCCTGGATTCAAAGGGAGCACAAGATTGCAAAAAAGGAAGTGATTTCTATGTATGGATGTGTGACAGTTTAGCAGAAACAAATTTATAATGGGATACAAAACCAAGCGTAATCTATGTTCGGTTTTGTAGGCCATTTTAGATCACATTACTGTATCCACTCCCCTTGAAGTCTATCTATTCGACTACAGAGGTTCGCAAAACTATTAATGTAACTAATCAGGTCTAAATTACAAGGTCCTACTTTTTTCGATAAGATCAAATTCCGTATTTCTTTTTCTACTCTTACTTTCAGGTATGTCATTTCTGTAAATGACAGTACAGGTACTAAAATGTTAATTGTGCACAGTATTCTCTCCTTATAATCCTGCTTTCTGGAGCTTACAGTATTGAGAAAGGTATAGCAAACTTCTAAATTGACATGTAGGCCCAAGACCATTAGTAAATTGAGGTCTAAGGACCCTGACCCCGTTTTTTTAAAAAAGAAAATTAAGGAAATCTTAATTGGAGTTTAAACACTTTTAACATTGAAAGATGAGCTTTGAAAGCTTATCTAAAAAGGTTTAAGAAATACGATACATCCGAACAGCTGTTTATTTAGTTACAGTCCCACTACCATTCTTACAATACAGTCGAGTATATTGAAGGTAATTATACCTTACTTCAACCTCACCAGTGATGAAGAAACGAGATAGAAACTAATTAGGTGCAATTATCGGGAAGAAGTACTTTAGTCGTTTGTTGCAGGAGCGACTAAAGTCAGTGAAACAGTAACCATAGCCCAAGTGTTAACAACCACCATCACCATACACTTCGTATTTCTTAATTAGAATACTACTACTGATATTTGTATTGATTATTAGTTTAACACGAAGAATTTGTAAAATTTAGGACAGACATTGCACCGAATAAATGAAATTATAACACTTCCAACTTGTTTATATTCGTGAAAAGTATCTATCTCAATATTGTACCGCCCAATTCATGCACTACAGTCTGAATTTTTGGTTACCTCAATTAATAAAGACGAAACACACTCCTTACAATAATACAATAAAAATGTGATTAAGTTATTCATATACATATATATTTATTCAGAAATAAAGACTCAATGAGTTCACCTTTTTGATATATAAAGTGGGATTATAACGATCACTATGAGAAATAGAGAGAAGAAAACAAAAATAGAAGATGAAAAGTGTAATGATAAGAAATTTTTAAAATCGAAGTCGTCCTTACAGCTACACAAAAAAGTGACTAGTATTTAGTTTCTCTTATAATGTCCACGTATAAGAGTTGAATGTAAATAACCCGTTATTACGGGTTGTATTTCCGTTATTAGTGGGTATTCCCATTACAGAATGATACTTTAATTAATGAATTGTCACGAACATTAATTTAAATAAACATCATTTTGAATTACAAGATATTAATTTAAAAAATGTTACGTTACAACATTATATACATATAATACACGTTATTTTTCAATAATAATCAAATAAAAGTTGCATCCGCTTCACAATTGAGAAACTCATTCCCAAAATATCTTACACTCTAACAAACATATTAGGCTTCAAAGGAAACAGTTCGTAACTATTGTAGACATGAATAATAGAACTTCCTTGAAATACGCCCATAAAGTAGTAATTTTAGTTTAAATAGAACTTGCAGAATATAAAATTATAAATTCTTCTATTCCAGAGACAGATATTTTGATTATCTATATCAAAAGAGTCATCGACTATTGTAACAAATGTTGATTGATTTCAATGGACGGTATTATAACAATATGAAATAATTATTACAGTTCAAGCTTTGTTAATGTTTTTCTTATGGAACCCTTTTTGATAAATGTTTTAAAATAACCTCTTCACATAGAACTTTCATGTAGAGGTTTTAAAATGTACGTTTCATAAGAACATTTTTTAAAGAATTTTTTAACGTAGAAGTTCGAACAGAATTTTGTTTAAAAACCAAAGATAATTATTTATTCCGATTGCTGCTTGTAACACTTTATCTGTCCCACCCTATAAATCGAACCCCTTGAATCGAACAACGGCTTTAAAATAATAGTAAATAGTTGAAATAGTAATCGCAGGAGGCAGAACTGACCTTCGAATCCCTGATTGTCATGAATCTCCCGAGGAGGCCCAGTCATGTCTTGGCCTTCCAAAACCGCTAGAAGACATTGGTGTATACAGATGTACTGTTGCTCGGTTTGGACCATCCAAACACGTTCTTTTCTCATTGCCCAGACAATCCCGAAAATGTCGACGTGCTTGGACACTAGAATTTGCTGGAGGATTCTATCTAACGTGATGAAAGTACCGCTGCGACCGACACCGGCACTACAATGCACAACTATTGGCCTCTGGTCGGACCGAACTTTTTCTCTAAACGCTCGCACAAATCTGGCTAACGTCTGAGGTGGGCTTGGAACACCGAAGTCGGGCCACGTTGTAAAATGAAAGTGTTGTATTACCCTATTCACGTCACCCTGCACAGAAAGATTAGGATTCGTTGACATATTCGTCAATAATAATTAGTCGTTCTTGTTGATTACAGTAATGTCTCGATACGAACGCGGTGACTCTCATAAACTTTCGGACACTCTTAAAAAGACGATAACATTTTAGCAGTTTATCTACCAGAAGCCCATTAATAAGATTTTAAACAATTGTGCTGTACCAAAAGGAAGCATGAAATCGTATTTTATTAATTAACAAGAAAGTTACATATGGTAATGCTACATTGGCCCAACCAAAGTTGTAACTGTTAAATATCGTTTTGCAGACGCCAGAGACGTTGTTACAACCAAAAAGCTTGTTATTATATTCCAAATTGACTTTTGTTATTTCTTATTTATAAATATACTCCGACTTTGTTACTGCCGCGCAATTGCTAGCCCACTAAAGCTTTATTGCGTGCAGTCATGGTTTCTTTAAGTTTTACCATTTTACAAGGGAAAGGCACGGCTGTTGCACTCGCTTTCGTAACGACAGCATGTGGAGGTCGTAGAGTTCGTGTAGTTTAACAAAATCCCTTTGCGTTTCTTCAGAATTGGCCTTCGTTTTTGAGATATTTTGATTTAAATTCGTTAATCAGTTAATAGTTAATCATTGCTAAATTTGGTATCAGCTTACTACACAGCTGGTCCGGGTTCAATTCCGAAGTGGGTATGAAGTATTTTCTTTTTTATCCAATTTTTACCGTATAAATACATTGTTTACATATTATTTATGACATACTGTAAAGACAGTCGTAAAAGAGATCAGAATAATATGTTAACGGCTCAGTTGGCCTATTGTATTACACAGTTCAACAAAATAAAACTTTTACATGTTTTGCAATATCTGTTGGCAAATTCTTATAGAGTTTGTCATTCTAAATAAGAATCCGGAAGCAGAATTGCTCTATCATTTAACGTTTTCGAACAAAAATGGGGGTTTATAAAAATGCACAATTTTAATAAAAAAAATCAGGTTTTACGCGAAAACTAAACATGGTAGAAAGTTCAGGTTCGAGTCAAAAGTTAAAGGGGACTCTCCTCTATATATCCATATAGCCAATTATATTTTTCTGTATTTTCTAATAGTTGTCAATGCACTGCGCAATTGCTGATGCGGGTACTTTCTACGCTCTATTTTTGTATTTATGTGAAAAATTCTTTATCCAGCAGGAATTTAGTATACAGTATCGAATTCTACACACATTTCTGGCAAATGCACCATTCACCATAAGTATTTGGTTCGGTTAGTACATGAGCGGGTCAAGAAAATAGTCATTGACTGCTTGTGTGTGATGTGTTCGCAACACGCAGCCATTGCAGCCTTTTCTCGAATCGCCAGGACCGTAGCTATACGCAGTGGACATTTGTACTAGAAGCTTCGAAGCTTCGAAGCTTCGAACCTTCGCACCTTCGAACCTTCGAAACTTCGAAACTTTGAAACTTCGAAACTTCGAACCTTCGATTCGTTTCCAGTTGACGGATAAAAGAAATAAATTTTCATAATTTGTTTTAACAATAAATTATTGAAATAATTCAAATAATGAATATAGAAACAAATTGTAAAATTTATTTATTTAAACAATTATTTTAACAATGTGCTATCGAAAGGATAATTCAAATTATAAATATATTATCTAAACAATAAATTATTGAAATAATTCAAATAGTGAATATAGAAACAAATTATGAAAATTTATTTCTTTTATCCGTTAACTGGAAACGAATCGAAGGTTCGAACTTTCGAAGTGTCGAAGTTTCGAAGTTCCGAAGGTTCGAAGCTCCGAAACTTCGATTCTCATCACCTTCGAAGTTTCTGAAAGCGAAGCTTCGAAATTCGAAATCTTCGACCTTCGAAGGAAAGTAACAGCCCTAATTTGTACCACTCAAAATGTCTTCGCTTACTATACTTGAATTACACCTTTTTTGTCTTTTTGGGTGCTATTCACTACACAAAATTATAAAAATATGAGATATATTCACATTTCACCGTGGAAATGGTCAACAGTATGATCGAAATGCCAACAATAATTGCTGCTAGAGCGCACAACAATGAACCTGGACTCATTTTAGAGGTTTTCAAACTTTATATAAAATATTTCTGATCATTTTTTTATTTATTAACTTACTCTACACAGCATGAACTCCGTGATACTCCAGTCTGGATAATGCGTCTCGTTCAATATCGTGACACAAATATCTCCGTAATAAACCGGCAGGGTGTCCATAGGCCAATAGTGATCACATTTTTCCCTACCCTTTTCGATGCACCTTGTTAACATTACAATCGCTCTGCTATTACTTTCCCAGACCATTCTCCAGAAATCATCGCGGGTTGAGTGTAATGGACCTTGAGTAACGATGAATTCCCTTGGAGAATTATGTCCCTGTCACAAAATGTAATAATTATTATCATAAAGACAATTCTACAAAAGACTTTTTACTATTTTACTATTTACAATGTTTTAGTATTTGAAGGGTGCAGTTTATTGCACTCAACTATAAGAAACTTGAAAGTTTTTCTGTCATTATTGTACTACGAATGCTATACAATAAGTTTTAAGAATAATTAAAACAAAATAATGACTACGAAAGATGTTTCTGAGTTGGAGTAATGAAAACATAACTTCCTAATTTTAATATACCTAAAGTTCCACAAAAATGGAAATATTAGTCTCGCAAACCGTTTCTCAAAAGCAGAAAGGAAAAAGGAATTTACTCATATTCTAGTAATTCCTTTATGTCTCTCTTACTTTGAAAAAACATGGCACACTTTAATGGCAATCACTTACGGTAGTTGGAAAAATATAAACAGTGAAACTCACGGGAACGTAATTGGCGTTGATATAATCTGAACCCTCCTCGTCATCCACAGGTTGGAGCTTAAATCTACTGTGATCGTAGGGCAAAATGTTTGTAAAACGATTCTTTGGTCTGTTACACGGTAGATCCGCTGCTGTGCAAGGCTGGTCCCTTCCGACGTGTTTTAATTCTTCAAATTCCTCCGAGAAACGGAAATCGGAGTCCGCGGACATCGTGCGATAATGCTCCGCAAAGTCCTCGATTTTTATCGGTCGACTGTTTCGAAGAGAATATCGAAACGATTATTCTTGTTTTTCTTTGAATGCTTTTCAATTGCATAGTATTGAATACTTACCTAGTCTCGATAACGCTGTCTGGCAAAGAGAGGTTGTCGGTTGTTCTAGTTTCGGTCGTTTTGCGACCTTGACTTCTTCGTCTTCTCACCAGCAACCCAATAGCCAATAAAGTCAGCAGGAGTACTATTGGAACTATGACTCCAACTATGATGGCTGTGTTATCCTTATCTGTGCAATCAAATGCAACGAAGGTTAAATGTAATGTTAGAAATATTTTCAATTTAAATTAGCGGAACTGACATTTGAAAATATTGTATGTCAAAAAGATACAACGTTACTATTTGGACAAGCGAGCGCCTTACCTGCCAGCAACAATCCTTGAACAGACATGTACACGAAATAATACGAATTTAACAAAGTTCTTACATTATTATTTATTTTACAACGTGATTATAAGCAAAAGTAAAATACGCGTTTATTTTATTCAATACATTATATAAGACTATTGTTACGGTGAAAACTGTTTCCCTTTTGTCAATGACAGCAGAAGTCTATCAAATACTTAGGCTATGCCCAAATGAGGCGATTTACGCGCGATTTCCGTATCGCGTTTTTTCTGTTGCGTCCAGAAGAGGCGTTGTTTGCGCGAGTTTGCGAAGTAGAATTCAGTCGGTATTCAAAATGGTGTTGGATATATTACTGAACACCGAAATAAATACCGGTACTTTCGGTTACGTAGTGAATGCCATGAAATTCGCCACAGTCCTCTTACCAGAAGATAGGAATAGGATAGGACCAGAAACTGCCTATCAGGGTGACCTTAGTTTTTTTATATAAAAACATCATTCTTTCAATTTTTTATATTGAAGTTAATAGAAGAGTAGTTACTCATTAATTATTGTTGGAAACATTTTTTTGGCAGAGTACCCGAAATGCCTAAAAAATTGTGATAACATGATATTTAATACATTAATAAATGATATAATAATAAATGATATTTAAAACATTATTTAAACAAATGATACAATTTGAAATCTGTCGTCGCAGGTGTATTCCTTATATTATAAAAGAATACTCAATGTTTCCATTTGGGGTCACTGTGCAGCGTGCTGCTGAGTTTCATCGCGATTCATCTTAATTTCAGTATAATAGCAAATATCAATATCATCGTACATGTAGGTTTTAAATCTTTGTCTAAAAATATTCTGAATATGGTATTATAACAAAACAAAAAAAAACCCGAAAAATATTACCGGTACATACACGTAAACATATCCGCATTTACATATAACGGTATGACGTCTTGAAGATATTTCCGTATTTCGATTTCTAGAAAGTTAATTTTGAATCGGTAGGTATAATACCGGTATTTTACATTTTGGTATAAATCCCTGCCAAATATAGCCTCTTCTTGTGATTATCGCACGACTACTGGACGCAGCAATGGCGTTCCTAATACGCTCGAATAGCGCGCAAAACGCCGCGAGTCGAGGTTCATATGGACGGAATATACGGACCACTATTGTAGTATCTCACAATCGCGCGATCTGAAACGTGCTACTCCAATCGCGCGTAAATCGCCTCATTTGGACATTGCCTGAAATTCAAACACAAGTTCGCAATTTGTGAATAAAGTTTTTTATTGATAACAATGTAAGACGACACATTATATAAATATTATGTAAAACCAAACAATCTGTAAAAATATTAGAAACAGTGTTTATGACTATATCTTATTGTTGAATTAATATAAAAGGTGTCACGTTTCAAGTTAAATAATATGAAATCTATATTTTTTAAAATATTTTCGTGTTTTTCAAAGCCGGAGTTTCTGACTGAAAAATCTGAAAAAAATTCCCTAATATGTTATTCAACACCTTAAACGAGTCAGATTTTTTCAGGAGTTTTAGATACATACTATTAAATAGGGAAGATGAGATAAAAACTGATTTTTCGTTTTTTCCTGCAATTACCCTCACAAGCAAGATATACAAAATTTTAAAAACAGATTTTAACCGTGACAGTATGAACATTTCTTGAGAGAACTTTAAGTGTACGAACTCTCCAGCAATCGACGTTACATGATTGTCCTCACCTGTTTGAATCGGAAAGCTGTAACTCGTATCCGTGAATTTATCTGGAGCGGTAAATGCACGAACTTTCACTCGATAAGTCGAGCCAGACTTGAGTGGTCCATTACAATATCCAATTTTATTATCGCAATTCTCGCTGCCGATCGTGAAGTCCTCCACGGAACCATTTTTAAACGGATAGTAAGGTTCCATCACCTGCACAAACAACATGATAAAACATATCAGTATTCTGTGCATGTTACTATTTTCTTATGTGTCTCGACTATGTAAATTTAAATAACAGGTATCAAATAACGTAAACATCCTGATGATACATTCTAAACTCTCCAGTACCTGCGTGAACAGCTTGCTAGCTTTTTCGACCATGCCCTGTAGGATGTTCATGGTACAGCTTAATGTTCATATTCAACAAAATAGAAACATAAAATGTGAGGACGAAGTTAAAATAATTCACAGTATAAGAAACTGACGTTATAAGCACTTGAAAATCATTTTTCCCGATTATCAGACCATAAGTTACCACTGCTCGTATAATTTATTACATTATCGGTTACACTATTAACACAACAGCTTATAATCCTTTCATTTGGTTCGAGTAAAAGAGTATCGATGATTCAGCTTTTACGCGTCTCGTGTACTCGTTCTACCGACTTGTATCACGCGCGTTCTACAAGCGACTATTGCGTCCTAGAGCATACGTAACATAATCATTGCTTATGCGTGGTCTCGAATGCATGTGTTCCTTCGCTGTTTGCGTTTTACGCCCGTGATCTTGCAAGTTAACGAGTCACCCGGCGTAATCGTTGCATTAATTATTTCACATTTCTATTGCGATATTCGCTGATGACACATAGCGCGTGATCACTTTATTTCGATCCGCGAAGATGAAACACTCGATGCAATTATTCCAAAAATTTTCTAAATAGTGTCACGACTTCATATCCACAAATTCCACAAGATATCTCACCTGATACGGAGGCCAAATACTGTAGGCCTGGACGTCCCTCCAGCTGGGCATTTCCAAGCCGGACGCGTTTTTGCTGTCATCCTCAGCCACGATGATCGTATAAGAAGTGACTGCACCGTTCTGCTCGCTGAAGTAGTTCTTCCTGAAGCGTATTTGGATTGTCATGCTGCTCCTGCAGACCTCTGTTGGCACCACTTGGGTCGGTGGCTTTGGTGGTGCCAGGATCGGCATCTTCTGCTTCCAAACCGCTTCAGGTCCGAAGCCAATCTTGGTCTGAGCTTGGATCCGGAAGATATAGGTTTTCCCCGGTATAAGGGACTTGATGATGCCACGGAACTCGATTGGCCTGAAGTCCTGCATCTGAGTGTGCGCCGAACCCTGACGACAACGTATCAATCAAATTATTAATCATCCGACGATATTCAAATGCGAGCCTCTGTCATAAAGTTAGATTCATTCGTTAAAAATGATGAAGTATCAGGTCGTAACATAAACACGATCGGTTATGTTCGGTTATAAAGTATAGAATTATACATATTCAATCAATTGTATAATTCCTGACTGCAAGTGGCAACCACAATCATGTACATTTACAATGATATTTTAAAATAAAACCATTTTAAGATAATTTTATATATAACAAAAGTTAAATGAAAATGTATTCCTTCCTTTGCATTGGAAAATGCTTAAATTAAAGTAGGGGAGCACTCTTTACCCATAGAAAATGAATCTCAGCAAGGACCTCCAATCAGAGTTGGGCATTATTCGAATGAATTTTTATTTAATTGATTATTTAAATAGCCTTTCATTCGTTATTGCATTGTTTGTTATTCGCATTGCACATTGTTCACATTATTCGTAGTATTTGTTATTTTATGTATTCCTTACCCGCAGTATTTTTTATTCATATTATTTTTAATTCGCAATACATAAGATTTCATTTTGGTTCATTTTAGTCTAACGTTAGCGGAACTACAGAACAGTAGTCGTGCAGTAATAATGTCACAGGCATACCTTACGGTAAAACAGGTCTTTTTGCGATATAACATACCACTTCCGTCATTTGCACCCGTGATTAATCTTCCAAAAAACAATAAATTCTTCGACGAAATGTTTGAAAGGAGACTTATTCTCAAATGTGATATTTCAAAGAATTCATTTTAAATACTACTGTAGTCACCAGTATATCGATAAACATTCATTCAAACGAAACTTTATTTCTGAATTAAAAATTATTCACATCTTATTTAAATAACGCTACAATTATTTAAATTAGTTATTAAAATACAACATTTATTCGTAATATAAGATTAAAATTTTATTCCTATAAAAATTATTCGTGATGCACGAATAAAACTTTATTTGAATATAAAACTATCCGTTACTGGTGAATAACGTATTATTCGTTATCTATTACTTCTTATTCGTCAATGTGCCAAACTCTGCCTCCAATTTAAACGCAACTTCCAACGGAGACGCTATGTCTTATAATTGATAACAAATTGAAAGATACTGTAAAGTCAAAGCCATTGAAACACCAGATTGGACTGGTTGATCCAACTTGTAAAGCTGGCATCAGTTTAGACATATTAAACCTTTTCTCCATCGGGTATTATCGAGATATGTTTAGTACCCAAAATATTCCAAGCAAGGAAAGCTATCTTTTTGACGGATTCTCGGTAATTTGGAAAGCTAACTACACCACCAACAGCGATAGCAACAGCAATGCTTACTTCCAGTCCGTAGGTGATAGTGTATTTCCTGATGATGCCATTTTGTTCCTGACTAGGGAGAGACCACTCGAAGCTGATGTCGCTTGGCTGGATGTCCGTGGGATGGAACTTCTCCACCTTGCCAGGATAAGATTCGCTAGTAGTGAAGCTAGCACTCAGTGGATTCGAGACTCTGAGGTTAGAGGACGCCGTGCCTGACCGAACTATGAGCGTGAAGGTATAGTTTCTATGGGGTTTTAGGTCGGAGATGGTGATTAGGTTCACTGAAGTGATGTTCTGAATGAAGTTTCCTTCCGTGTTGATATACTGGACCTCGAATCCGTCGTATTGACCGTGAGGGATGTCCCACGTTAATGTGATCCTGGTGTCGTTGATGTTTACTGCTTGGATTGATGTGATTGGTTCGGGATCTGAAACCGTGTTCCAGGTTTAACATCAACCAGGTCTCATGGAAGTTAGCTTAGTTCTGAATCGATTCGATCTACACATACTTTATAATATCAAATTTTCAGTTCTTCGTAATAGTATTCTCTGGAACTCATTTGTTTATTTGTTAATTACATTACCATACGTAATATTGTACATAACAAGCTGCAGCCATCAATTTAAGAAATACCACGTACTTAAGTGGGATTTCACGAGTACACGTACTGTCTCAATGTACGCTTAAGGATCGACAGAAGCCGCAATAGTGTAAGATTGCGTGGAGAGTGTTTAAAAACATGTACGTTTTTTTGACACAACACACTGAGTTTTATGTAGAAGAAAATGTTAAGTGAGTCACGCAATTCGTGCTGGTTCCATGCAGTATTCTCTCAAGAGCCAGAACAGTTTCTAATCAGATAACTTTTTTTTTATAGTGGATCTAGTCACGCGGACACGACCCAAGAAGAACAGTAAATCAGACACGCCGAGAGATTACAGATGCTTTAGAAGTGTGGAAAATCCGTTTATTAACTGTTACTTTAACGTCGTATTTTTCTTGTTCTTCGATATATTAACCGAACAACTTTGAGTCATGTTTCTGATAAAGCGCGTTTGAAGGGAAAACCTGTTTAGAACATTAAAAACAAGATGACTTAAGATTTCTTTTTAAAAGAAATTATCAAGCGTCTCTTTTTGAAATCTTTGAGATAATTTACTTCATGCAGAAGCTTATACCGATTTTTTCGTTGGAAAATGTCGACAAGCATTTTGCAGCCTTCTTTTTTCAGAAACAAAAATCAATAATATTCTTGATTCTTCTGTCTGAAATATTTTCTACAACTCGGAGAAAATACAAAATTGACAAATTAGTGGAATTTCCAATATAAATTTATGATTTTAGTCACAAATTTTGTTTAATTTATGCAAAAAAATGGTTTATCCATTTTAATCCATCGACAGATTATACAATAGCTAACTGCTACTGAATAATTGTAACAGAACATTTACGTTAAGAATAGCTTTTTTCTACCGTGTCTGCTAATTTCCAATTAGCAGTTTCAAGAAAAATGCGTTTCAAGTCTTCAACACGTATAATTATCTGTGGAATGCGTTACTGTTTCATGAGCTGTATGTGCACAACTACATAGAATTTTAACCTGAAACTTTAGAAATGTAATTTCTACGAGTGCTGCTATTGATTAAAATGAAAACCTAGTTTTTTAAAAATTATTATAGTTTTATAATTACACCGCGTGTTTCATACATGTATAGCATTTTCCACTTCCGGAATCTCGGTGTAACAAAATATTTAACAACTGATAATGATAGTTATGATAACATAACTAATGAAGTAATAAAATCTTTTATTTATACGAATATTGATAATCTATTCATAATACACATCGTAACAGGTGTTCATAATCATCCCAGTAATATCGTATTCAATTTTATTTTTATTTACAAAAACCTCTCCCAAAGCAGAAGTCTCGGGAGAAAATAAGAAACAATACAGCAATATTTACACAATACATACGTGATACTGTTTTGTAATTCGTTTGATGGGTCGTCGGCTATAAGTGATCTGCATAAAAACGAAAGGACTTTAATCTCAAGCTTTCTGAGAAAGTACTGCATAAAACATAAATCCCAAAATTTCAATCACGTGAAATTAATGTAATACTTTTTCATGGTGGTGCTTCGTGTATTAAAATATATTTACAAAATGATAAACTATCTACATTTCATACATCGAAGTTCAAAAATTTAGCGCAGTTTTCACTTCATAATAAATACTTTTGTGTACGTAAAACCTGTAATTACTTTTTATAAAATTAAAAATTTAGAACTCAAATTACTTGTACTTTATGAAATTTACACTGTTTTCAAGAAAAATAGATACTACAGTATTTATTACTTAACCTTATATGTAATATTTATTTGTATCGCACATATTTTATTAATTGTAAATTATCTTCCAATTCGTTTCAGATAATGTTTTTCTATTTTCCAGGTTTTTTATCAAAATTAAAATTCTTTGAAAGGAATTCTATTGACAAATACGATATCATTTTTCTAATTCAATGACTAAATTCAAGAATAGGAATTTAAGAATAGGGAATATATTATACCACCCTTTTAAAATTTTTGTTGTGACAGTCATGATAAATGTACGTGGATCATTTCCTATTATTCTCAACGTTGATTTTTAACATAATATATGTATCATCGTTTATATAATTTGCATAAAAATCATTTATATAAAATGTCTTAAATTAGGTTTTGTAATTTAATGTAAATACATACAAGAACTAAAATTGAATACTTCTTTTATATGATTATAAATAAAGTTATTCAAATTAATTAAAATAAAAATTTTCAATTTTTATAAGATAAAATGTTACTAGTAATTTTCAAACCATAATGTATGTACATACGTATAGATATATGCATATACAGTATTGGACACAACTGTAATAACTGATACTAATAATTCTTTGGGGGATACATTTTTTAAACATTTTCTATTTGAGAACAAAACAAAGAATATGGATTTTCTTGAAAGTTGTTTTCTTTGTTCCACTTATGTACACCAATGGTTAAAGTTCTAACAATAAGTGAAATAAAAAAGTTATGGAAACATAAGTTACGTCATCTAAAAATTTCCTTAAGTAAAATTATAATTTTTAATTTGCAAAAATTAATATAGTTCGAAACAAAAGAATACAATGTTCAGTAAACATCAATTATAATGTGATTAAATTATATACATACGTGAGTAATTAAATTTTCATTAGTTCTCAAATAATATTGTATAGCCACAAATAGAATCCTCAGTCTTTGTTAATCATTGCAGAAAATACTAAAGAAATGGATCCTCAAAGAATTATTATGAGCAAGTTGTTATAGTTTATCCGATAGCGTATAGGATTATAGTCACATTAACTGTACCATCTAAATTTACGTATAAACGACTTGTTGTATACAAAAATGTTATAAACATAAATAGTTTGATATTGAGTGGGGTACACAATACAAGAATTAGTTTCTTTATGTTTTGCATTTTTATCGAGATATAAAGACAGCTTTGAGTTTTTTAATTGTATCGTGTATTTGATTTTGTGATCCTAAAGAATATAGAATGCTTGGTAGAAGATTATTAATGGGGTCAAAAACTAATAATTACCGAGATATTTTTGAGTGAAAGACACCTTGAATGTGTGTCACTCCCTCTCATTACCTGCTTACGCTCTTGTATTAACTATACTGAACTGTGTTTCAAGCATTGCCTACACTAATAATGGTTAATAAAAAATTATCTTGGTAATTATTAACTTTCGACCCTATACACCTCAATAGTCTTCTATTAATTATTTAATACCTTTTCAAATGGCAAGGTCACACATTAGAATACAAAAGTCAAACTCACTTTCATATCTCGATAAAAAGAAACGAAGCATCAAGAAACTTATTATCACGTTGTATGTCCCGATCGATGTCAAATAACTTTCGTTTAAAACATTTTTTTCATACAAATAGATTACGAGTTTTAGATAGTTCAGTTAGATCACTCCTTTTGTATATCAAATCAAGTTGATCACTATCAGTTGTTCTTCTTTGACGCGAAATACTCACAAAGTCTGTCCTGCCTAAGCAGAGGTCTGCTCTCCACGTTATCGCTGACAGTCCAAACCGTCACGTTGTAGAGTTTACCAGGTGTTAGGCCGTTGAAGGTCACTTTAGTGTCGGTGTCGTCAACCAGTCGCTCTTTCGTCGTGTTGTTCTCGTCGCTAATCCGGAACCGATAGAGATCGAAAATCGAGGACTGGATAGGTGTCGGTGTGTACCTCAAGGTCAAGGAGTCCGGTTGATCTCGATCGACCACCACAACGACTTCCGATTGGATTAGTGGCACTGGATTTCAGAGACCTTGTTTGTTGCGTTCTCATCATTTCATTAAGTAAACCTTTACCGCGTTTCTCTCTAACTATGCCAACGTTACGGAGTCTCCCCGAAAAACACCAACAAAGTTCTCCAACATAGTTAGTGGATTTCGAACCAAAATGTTCATATGGACCATAATTTATGAAAATGACTTATGAAAATCTACAATTCTGCAGTTGTCGCGATATCTACCTTTCAAGATTTGCATCTTCTGTTTACTTTTCTATTTTATTTTCGTTCAACGCGATCGCCAGCAACGTCATATATGTACAATTATGAAAAACTTGTAATTTATGTTAAGATCACGACGCATGATAATTGTGAAATCAATAATTATCCTTTATTGTATTCTTTCAATATTTTGTAAAGAGGTTTTGTTTGAGGAAATATTGCAGTTATGAATGATGTTACTCGAAAGAAATTATTATAATGAATGCATTGAATGATCTACTTTAACGACATCATCATTTTTTAATTCCAGAGTTTTATTTGTATAGAATGGTTATTCTTTATTGTCTTTTTTAATATTTCGTAAACAGGTTCTATTTAAAAATACACTGTAGTTATGAATTACATGTTCGGAACAAGTGACAGTAATGAATGCATTGAACGATCTATTTAACAACAACATACTTTTATTATTCTAGACTTTTTTTTTAAATGTAAGTATGTATAATAGACAGATTCAAAACATTGGCAACGTTGCGGGCCTTGAAATAGAACGCTTCTCGTACGTTTTATATCAGCTTACTTGATAATAAATGAAAATAAAAATAGGACCAAAGCATATAAGCATCACAATCATCGTTCAGTATGATCTTCCAAGACTATAAAATCTTGTTGACCCTCACAAATTAAAAATTACGTGGACAAGTACTGTTAACAGAGATATAGCTGAACAGTTTCAATTAATTATGATAGACCATATAATCCTTTTAATTCGGGATAACTGACCAAACAAGTTAAAGAAGTTTGCCGATGCTGTTTTTATCGACCGTATCTTGAATCTTGAATACATTAATACTCAGAATAAACAGCTCTACAGTTTCACGAGCCAATATTAAACTAGTTTGTGTATAAGATTGAACAATGGCACACTAAACACACTATTAGTAAAGAAAAATAATGATGACTCAAATCTTAGCGTGTGTTAGCACTCATGGTCAGGCGTACGGTTAAACGTAGCGGTTAACATACATAATATACGAACTTTTTGAGAAGACTTATGATCGAACGTACTTGTCCTGATGGTTAAATTGGTGACGTCACTGACTAGGCCGTAAGACACCGTGTAGATCGTGAAAGAATATTGAACGCCTGGCATCAGGTCGCCTACGAGGACCCTTTGCACTGCGTTTTCGTCGAAAACTGCGCTGGACACATCGTTGATGTCGGTCACATTTTTCGACCTTATATCCTCGGAATTTTCGAAGGGCCACCACCTTATCACGTATGTCTCGATTCTGCCTTCCGGCCTTGGCCATTCGAGGGTCACGTTAGTCGAGTCGATGATCGGCGTGATGTTCAGTACCGGATTTGGACCTGAAATAAATTGATAACATTTAGAAATATTGAAGTACTTGCTTAGAAATCGAACGTGAAAATATGCAAGGTGTTCAGAATTTCAAAGTTCTAAAATATAAAATCAGAGAACTCTACGTATACAAGGTGGTTCGTAACTGACGAGACAGACCAGTATAGAGTATAGAATGATTCTACGTTGCAATCAACGTTGCAATGAGCTACAAATGTTTAATGATGGTAAAAATTACAGTTTTTCTGGAAGATTCTTACATATTTCAATGCCTATTTTTTTCGGCAATAGCCGATTTTGATGAAATTTTCAGAATATGGGTAATTGACGCAGATCTACAAAACGGAATTTTTTAAATTTTCGATATAAGCCCACGTAAAAAGTTGTAAAATACAACTTTTAGTTTTTTCTCTGCAATACCGAACAGTTGCAAGTTTTTGTCATGTATTAAACTAAATGTTCTAACTTCTCAAAAGAGAAATCCCAATCGTAGGAGTCAATATTAATTAAGTTATCGTCTTTTTAAAAGTGTACGAATATTTATGCGAGTCATTGTACATATTGTATAATCATCTAGGTTCAGCCGGGGCAGTTTTGTCTTGATTGAGACAAACTGTCCCCACCAACATGCGCCGCAAAGTGGTTCAGAATCGCTCAAAAACGTTTTAGTATAAACATGAATTGCTATAAGTTACCCATTATTTTTTGAGAAAAGTTTGGAAACAAGAAAAAATGCAAGTCTTAGAATGATCGCGTTTCTTCCTGAAATTAACTTCGTTTGCCTCATCCTACTTTTTTATGGGAAATAATTTCAGCAAAACTAACTATAGCGTTAAAGAGAGTTCTTTCACCTAGGTGTGTACGTAACATTTAAGAGTATATATTGTAACACTTTGAAAATTGTCTCTTCCGAAACACGTATTTTCCTGTCTTTTTTTGTTTAATGATGCTTAAAAGGCGATCGTTACGAGTCGTCACGATGAATTTTGCATATAAGTATTTGCTGGAACCTCCTTAAGATGGCTACATGACAATTTATTGCCTATAATTGCCTATCTAAAAGTTGCAACAATAAGTAGCCAACGCGATAAAGTTGATAACGTCCCAAATCGCCAAAACACAAAGAGTACTCTAATTTAGTAATAATTATAAAATCGAGCGATAGTGCTTACTTTAGAAATTATTAAAAGAAGCGTTGGATGACAAAATTTTATTCTTTTTCTTCGACTTATTTTTCCGTGTAGAATCGGTTAGGTCCGCTAGTTACGAAGCACTCTGTATAATCAATTGCTCATTAGGTGCAACCCAGGTCGAGAGAAATCATCGCTGATATTGTTTTACCGATGCAAAAATTCATTATATCAGAACCTACAATCATATGCAGGGTATATCTTCTATCATGCACTCTTTAAATCTTCGTTGTTTTTTTCCGATACAAAAATTTATTCTTATCTTTATACATATTGTAGAAAATTCATATTATTTATACAGCTTATCCTTCAAATATTCTTGCACGAAAATTCACACAATTTAAAGGAAATAGAGAAACATTTTCTATCTCTTGCGTTGAGATCGAAAATTTTCATTAAGTTGGAGGTATTTTCGGATACGTAGCGCAAAACATCTTGCAAACTGCAAGCATGTAAAATTCGTTCTTCCGTAGTTTTTGACGTCGTCGAGACCCTGTTATAAGTTTTACTTTTTATATATAATCTGAAATTAAGTGATGTAAGATCCAGCGATTTCATTGGCCATTGTTGTAGATAAACACAGTATAATTTTTTACAGAAACACAAAAAATAATGGTTTTTCTTCTTTCTTTAAATTAATGTGATTTTTTTGTCTAAGATCATTTGAAGGTCATCCTATTGCAGGTTGTTGAAATCGTCTTGATGTTTCTGAAAGAAAAAATAGTTATGACCTTGAAAATTTGAAAAAAGATAAGTTTAAGACAAAAATACCGTGTATCACAATATTTCCTTTTCTAAATCAAATAAATTTGTCCTAAAATTATTTTTCGTATCGGCAAAAGTGACGAGGTTTTGAAAGAGTGTAAGATAACAGAATCATCCTGTATTTGATTTTAAAAAGTATTGTAGTGCCGAAAGGAGAAAGTTGCACGGATAATTCTAAGAATAAACATGGGTGGTCGTGTTTAATTTATCAAACTTCAACATTCATATTTACAGCTTGGAAGTGCATGTTATTTATAACATTCCACTAAGGTATAGGTGCAGTTTCTTCGTAACAAGGGTAAATAAGATGAAATAGGGCTCATAGCTTTTGATTATAACCGAACTGTGTCCCTAAGATGTGCAAATGTGTAAGAAGCAGGGTTCCGTTGATATTAAGTATTTATAAATGTCGATATAATAAATACTTATGAATAAACTGCGGATCTTTATGGAAAGTAAATATGTTCTGCATTAATTGCAAGATACAGGAGCTGCATGAAAATGTATTTCTCTCACTAATCACTTTAATATGTTGAAACTAATATATCAATATTATTAGATTCTTTTCATCTCTCTACTATTTTAAATTTCAACTATTCATTTTAGTTATAAATCCATAAAATCCACAGTTTACTTGTAAAAACTAATTGTCTACGAATAAGTAGTATGCTTTGCTATCTTCTTAGTTTATAAATAACTCTCGCTAATACTTCTGTAATCACGACATCCTCGTCGTTTTTTAATGCAAAATTATCAAAGTTTCTAAACGAGCGCATTGCTTTGTTGTATGGTGATGTACTAAACAGTCTAAATTCAGTGAATGTGCTGTTTTGTTAAAATAGAGAATGCGGAGTGTACAAATACTTTTTCGAACCACAGTAGCTCTCCATTTTACAAATAGAAATATAAAAACGTTGAAATGGTGTGAATAATCATGAATTTGTTATAGCAATCACTGGGATGTAAATCTACGTGAAGAAGATACATGATTCGTTTTCTTGATGGTCGGGCGCGTTTTCAGCCTCACTTTTCTGTAATAATAGAGTTTCTGGTGTAAACATTTGATTTAATGTTTGTTTCGTTTACTTACGAACTGTGTGGTTCAATTGAAGTGGATAAAGGCTTTCGACTCCGTAACTGACGGTGTTGACTTGAATCGTGTATTTTTCGCCGGGTGTCATATCCGCCACTTCCGCTTCCGTTTCTTGGACACTGGGCAACTTGACCCATCTCAGATCGTCTTCTGTTCGATACCTTATCGAGAATTCGCTGTACAACGAGTTCGTCGGTGCTTCCCATTGCACGACGACGGTGTTGTTCGTTATCCTTTCGAAACTCAAATTTTTTGGCGGTTTAGGCACTGAAATCAAATAGTTCAATTATTAGTCGTAGAAATTATTTCTTCTGGATTAATTTCTTACAGTAAATACAGCTAATTATAGGGTAATATTGCATCGCTCTTTTATCGGTTTGAAAAGTTACAATAACAATTTAAAAAACACTTGAAATGTTCCTACATAATTTTGTATATCAATAGTAGTACTATACACGATGACACACAATAATTGCATATTCGACACAATATGTTTTTTGCATTGAATCTTGCATAATAAAATTTTCATTGTACACTAAAATTGGAAAGAAAATCTTTCCAATCCTCTATAAAGATCTAAAAAGCTTCTGCACCTAATAGTTCTTAATATAGTATATACACAAGACTTTTCCTTGAAGATTAATTCTTTGTTATAAAAATTATTTAACCCTTCGCGTACCATGTAGGGTTCACAAAATTTTCACAAAATTTCAACACAAAAATTTCCATTTTCAGTTAATCAGAAGTGGACCAATTTTTATATTTTCATATTTTATCTGTTCTTATTACAATACAACGAAACAAAATTTTAAAGTATACTTTTACGCAAACAATACGTCTACAGAAAAGTAATTATGTTTAGGGTAAAATTAACCCTACATAATTCAAGACGTGATTTTTATTCACCCATACATATTTACCATCATAATATGGAGTTATAGTCGTGATAGTGATTTCAAACAAAATCTTTTATGTATGAATGAGAACGTCCTTTTGCTTATATCAAAATAAAATTATATTCTTCTGTTGTCAATATTCAAGTATTAAAGTAAATGCAGACATGCTATAAATATCAATTTTCTTTATCATCTCTGAATGACTAAAGACAAAAAAGTCTTAATATTTGCAGCCGTGAAGAAAGACATACATATACGGTAAAGTGTTAAAAGAATAATTTTTATGCTTTTCAAAAGAGTGTAGCATATCAATTAGAATTAGTCCACGGAGCATCTGCAATGTATTTAATAATACATAATGAGTGGTAGGAAGAAAATAGTTCTTATGAAAAAGTAAATCGAAAAATTGATAACTAAGCAATTAATGCAAGAGGGAATAATCAGATTGATCATTTATAAATACAAAAGAGAATTATATTTAATATCCCCACATATCTCACTAGACTTTTCTTATTGTGCATTACTTACAAACTGCTTGAAAATAGTCGTGCGGTTCACTTCTCAGGGAATGACTTATGGCGAAGACTTTAACTTCGTAAGCTGCGCCGGGATAAAGATCTTCCAAAACAATGTGGGATTCCGTGGTTAATGTCGTTGCACTTTCTCCAGTATCATTCCTGTTATGAGTCACCTCGAATTTCTCTTGTCTCGAATTGACATCGCTTTTCCACGAAATGTTCAGTCCCTTCTCGATCGGTTTTAGGTCCTCAATAATCGGACTCGACGGCCGAGTAACTTGATATAAAACGGTCTCGTTCGACTCGATTTTGTTACTAATTGCTTGTATGATTATCGAGTAATTGCGACCAGGTAACAGAGCTTCTAATGTAACCTGAAAAGGTATCATGAAAATTAGATATCTTCGTCATATATTCTATAAATCCTTTATAGTAATAAATGAGATATTCACAGGCCAAAGCAATTAGCACCACCTTTTAAACTTAAATTTTGTTATCGAAGCATTCGATAAATACTTGACTCTATATATTTTAAATTTTCCTTACAATTTATTTACTGCCACTAATGACAAATGTTTTTACAATTTTAGATGTTTATTATTTTATCAATTTTTCTATGCTGTTAGTTTTACGGAGTTAGTCGATTTAGCAAACGACCGTTTCAAATAATACACTACTTCATTTAGCAGCATTCAGTACTACCCAATGGATAAGTAGTTATTTAATTTTACCACTATGTATGTTGCATTAAATATAAAAGTTTTCTAAGCACATCAGCAGACAACTCTTTAGTATAGGTTCCTATACATTCCTCATATCCTTGTGTGTCTTTCATGAAGAAATACGTAAATACTAGTCTTAACACGAGTGACTATATTATGGAGGTATTCGTTTTTTTTCAGGACCAAAGAATTGATATTTTTTCATGTTAATTTTCTACGATACTTCTACATAGTTAACGTAGGAGGCATTATGAACAAACGAATGTTAACGAATTTTCTATATATTTTGAAAAATACAAAAATAACAAAGTTTGAAATTTCTAGAAACCCAGGATTTCAAAAATGAATTTTTTGTTGCCACGAAAAAAAACTAACAAAACTTTTAACCGCGTTTTCCTCAAAACTACTTACTAGTTCATAGATTGACCATGACATTTTTAAAACTAAGAATCCGATTTGAACAAAAAGGTAGCGTGCTTGATCTGAAAATACGATACCGTTAGATCTAGTATTGTTGAACTAGAATACAAATAAAAATTTCCAATTTCTTTGTCAGATTTAAATTTTTTAATTTTATAAAACACTTAAATGCATTATCCTTGCGATGTTATATTTTTCTATATTACTAGAGGACAACTAGAACCATCTTGAATATAATAAGTATTTATTTGTCCATCCACTGTCCTAGTACATTCCATCGAGATCAAATCAAACTAACATTATTTCAAATCCAAATAATGTGTGCACTGTCCTTAAAGGGCAAAGAACTCATTGTGAAGAAAATTCAAATCACACAATGATATTTCTATTACCAAATTGCGAAAATTAATCATTTTGAGCAAATTAACAGCGAGTAACCACATCAAATATAAAGAATATTATCAAATGAAGTTAATTATAAATTATAAAATCGACCATTCCTCGACAATCTGATATGCTCCCACCATATTAAAAGAATCGTCTTTTATTCATTGGCATAATATCCTCTATCCAGAAATTTTTTTTTTCGAATTTCATATAATCGCATCGACAACCTCATAATATAATCGGACTAGTTAACAATAAGGCAGCTTCGCTTCAGTTTGGTAGAAAATAATCGAAAGAGATAGTGACGAACGAGTAAAATGAAAAAAGAACATAAGCGTGCTACAGTCAATAAAACGATTGCAGAAGCGTGTTCACAACTCTCTCTAATCGCATTTCTGGTCCAAAGCAATGCAATTATAGCTGGTTTACAATGCGATTATTGCGGCTGTGATGACACATGTTAAATTATCAGCAGGAAGCCACTGTTCAGCGACAGCTTAATTTGTGCATTTTCGTGACATTTAGATCTAAAGAGCTGAAGCATGTGTGGATTGACTGTTACATAATAATCGAGTGTTGGGATAATTACTTTTGTTTTATCTGTGGTCAGGGTATTACTGTCGCCGCCTATCGCTGTCTCCACCTCGTGATACTGCAGCTTGTAATTATCCTGAGTACTGGAATTGTCCGGAAGCCAGGAAACCTCAACCATTCCAGTCTTTTCGTCGATGACGGCACGTAAGTCCCGTACTGACAATGGTTCTGATAACGTTAATAAAGAAGATCATCATTACAATATGCGCCGATCATTAGACCACAAATTCTATCTCTGAATATAATAATATAATATTATAATACTAATGTATTAATACTAAACCCACCGAGCCTTAAAAGTAACTGGTACGTATTGTATTACTCATAAAAATGATAAATTTTTAGACTTTATGTTCTTATTGTAATATGTACTCAGCTAATGATATTTATTCCATCATTTATTATGGAAGCAGGAGTGAACGCGTTAAAGGAAGTCAGACCTTGAATTTGATGAAAAATTTCGAATTTCAGTTTTTTAGCCAATTTTTATCTAAGTATTCTCAGGTTTAATTTAAGACCAAGATCGCTCATTTCACGAGTAGGATTCTTCCGCATTTTTTCTTAGGACCAAACTTTAAATATTCGTCGCAAACATAATTTAAGAAATTTTCGAAAATCACTTCATTAAAGCGTGTGGGGAAACAAAAACAAAAACAAATTTTTGGAAATATGTATTGTTTATAGTTTCTGAGAAAAGGAACATTGAATATTTAGAATTTACATAGGGTTACGTAATGTACGACTCCTCTTCAGGTTCGGTTAATTTCTTCGATTCGGACAAAGTTGGGCAAATAAAATCAATCGCTATTAAAAAATTCAATGTGTTCCAAAGTAATGATCAAGAAATCATAGAGATACTTTTTGGTATTTTTTCTAAAACTCAAAATAAAATTTATAAGCATTTAACATGAAAATTTCGGAGAATTTGTTAATATTTTAGAAAAATATGGTGTTTGAAAGAGTAAAGTTTGATGTTTAAAAATCAAATTAATCGAATTAACATTCACGAAATAGAACGTGTTTTAGAAAATGTATCGAGTTTTATATTCGATTTTAAGCGTTTAGTTTTAACGATAAAATTATACATTAAGTAAAAATTTTGAGTAGTACTACAAACTACACTATATTATTAATGTTCTACAAAAAAAATTATTTAGATGTCATACTTCGAAAATTGAACTTTTTAGCATTATTTCGAAGACTATGCGTCATCCCTAAATGGTTAAATTACATACAACAGGAAAACTGTAGTAGTAGAAAATGTAGACTCACTTAAAGTTACGTCTCCGCTAGCTGGCCAGCTAGTAACCTTGCCCGACACTGTTTTCACAACAACCTGGTACGTTTTCCCTGGCTCCAGATCCTTGAATTCCCATTTACTCTCGTCGTCCCGATTTCTGGTGACCGGTGTAAGTCTCCGGTTGCCCCCTAACGATATTTGATACTTATCGAATTCGGAAATTCCTTCGGGAGGATTCCAAAAGACGCGGAAAGAAGTAGACGTTATTGAAGATTTATCGAAGGTAACGTTCAATGGACGCAATGGCACCGTTCGATATTGGGCTGTCGTGGGGGCTGACGTCTCGTCCTCCGATACCGTTTGCACGGAAATATTGTAGGCTCTACCTGTAATAGCCAGAACAGAAAATGGTTATATGAGCGTGGGGCAATCGAACATTGCAATAATTGTTAATAATAATCAATAAACGTGAAATACATTCATAAAATTCATAATATTAAAGAATTATAGCAGGTTAGTCTATAACACCCCAGGGTTGGGTAAATTTCATTTCAAATAAGATAACAAATAATCATTTGAAATAATGAATTATTTTAAATACTTTATAATATTTTATTTTAAGAACATTGTTCAAATAAAGTAATAAATAATTTCACCTCACGATGGGGTTATTGAAGTAACTAAATTAATTATTAAATTTAGATATGCTAATTTTTGTAGTTTAATCATTAAAGTTTAGCTGCATTCGCTTTTAACATTGTTCTTTAGTACACGAAATGAATAGAATTTTGAAAGATTCTTCAAATGCAAGATGAAATGAAATATTTTAATTTCATATAACGAAATAAGTTTGAAAAAGTTATTTGTCTGTTCAAATAAACTATACCATAATAAACTATACGATTGTTTCAAATGACATGAAGCCAAATAGGATAATATATTATCTTAACGATTATTTTTCAAATAATTTATTTCGATAATGTCCAAGCTTGTAACAAACAAGCTTATAACGATTACTGTAACAAACAGTTTTCCTTATTTATTCGAAACGCTTACAACGAGCAAATATGTTACAATGCACGAGGATAAATAAAGTCCACAATTTTTTACGTGCGCTAAAGATTGAGTTCAATATGTTTTGGATTATAAGGTATTTCGCTCCTTGTTATCAGTGTTTGTTAGGCATGATATTACACTAATGCAGTCGGAGAAAATTATGAATTTTGAATCCTTGGCATAAATAATGGATTTAACAGCGAATAAGATTGCGTAGGCCTCACAGAAGAAAATTGAACAAGAATTTTGTAATTTTTACAATTTACAATTATCTGGGATCATGATTGAGTAGCTGCCTTTTTCACTTGATTTGGAACCATCAGTAAAAATTTGAATGTAATCTGGATATTTCTGGACAATTTCAGAGAAGATATTTTGATATACATATAAGTAGACTAGTTTTTTCTTTGGGGTATTCGCAAAGTGTTAAATCAATTTTTGAGTAAGTTAATGTACAGGTAGGGTAAATTAGAGGGGCTACAGGTATTATTTGTGGAAGGGGTTGAAATGTGTCATTCAGATAATTTTTGATTCGTTTAGAAAAGTGTTCAGGGTACGAATGGGATATACATATCTGATTAGCGTGATGTGAAAGGGTATTTGACGTATTTGTTTATGTAGAATTTGTTGGTAATAGCATAACTTAAACTGAGTATCTTTTTCCTGAAGTCCAAGGAATTTTCCGCAGATTCGACTAACAGGTTGAGAATGGTTTTAAAGGCACTTAAAGCAAGTCTTAAATAGTTTTGAACAGAATTTAGCGAGCTTAGAAGAAAAACTTTTGCAGAATTATGTAATCTAGTTTAGATTGTATTAAGGATTTATATGTTAGAATTATAATTTCTTTGGTGACGCCCCACTTTTGAGGTGATATTGCTTTAATAATATTCATTCTTTGCATACAGCCACCTTTCAGAGATTTGATGTAATCGGACCAAGATAGTTTTTGATCAAAGATTAAACCAAGAATTTTAATTTGATTTAGAAAGAATTAGTTTAATTTGAGGAAAATAATTTTGCTTCCTGGAACAGAGAATTTATTTAGATTTATTGCCTGAGAATTTAAAACCAGTCTTATTTGACCATTTATGGATTTTATTAAGTGTATATTGGAGGATTTGTTGGGTAGTGATCACATTTTTACCATTCCATATAATTGAAATGTAATCTGCAAAAATGTAGAATTTAACTGGGTAGCTATAAGAAAAAATGTAATTCTCAGAACGGAGCCGTGTGGTATGCCATTTTGGATGTCTAGTTTTCCTGATATGTTGTTATTTACTTTGACTATTAAGGATCTGTTGCTGAGAAAATTTTCAATGAAGTTTAGTATTTCACCACCAATACCAATTTCATCCAAAATTTGAACAATTCTATCCTTCCACACTATATCGTAACCTTTCTCGCTATCTAATTGAACCACTATGGAATGTTTCATGGTAGAAAAGGCATTGCAGATGGGCGATCCTAAATTAATGAGATGATCAGTAGCGCACCTGAGTTTCTTGAATCCATATTGATGTTGTGTTAGAAAATTTATCCGCTCAAGAAATCAAAGGAGTCGTTTGTTTGCTACTTTTTGGAAAAAATTTACATAATGTAGAAGCGAGTGCGATTGGCCTATAATTTTCCGCTCTAAATACTGAGATCTCTATTTGGTTTAAGAACAGGGATTATAATTAAATCTTGACCAGATTTCATTAAATAGGCCGGTAGGAATTTGAGAGCAGAGTGAGGTAGATTTTTAAGGAAAATATTGAAGATGCGATAGTCTCGTGATTTGAGCCAATTCTCGGTTCTGTGCTGTAACTTACAATTAGTTCATGAAGGGATACTATTCTTTTGTAGCCACGTCGACCGCGCCGAACGTAGAAAAGGACAGTGCGTATAAACACGGATCACTATCCTCATCTAAGTTCAAAAATCACATTACATACCGCCAACTAAATCATTAAATACAGTTCAAATTATATCGTATTTACTGTCATTTTAATCAGAAAAATGCCACAAATAAGTTAGTGAAAGTCCCATAAAAAAATAATCAAAAATAAAGAAGTATTGTAATTGGATTAGTAGTGATTCACACCGATATACCCGACCCAGGATCAGATTACGCGGCACGTTTACACTGCTCGGCGACCGAGGCAGCTCGAGGTTCCGGCCCCTCCGGGGATACCCCGCAGTGGAAAGGATAGGCGAACTGACATAGATCCCAATGCTCCGTCGCGCTTAAAACGCGGGACTACTGTACCATCAGGATCTGGACTGAAGTTCTTTAAATTGATTATATTATTAATTTCATTTAGTTGGATAGGACAGTTTAATAGGATTGCGGTTTTTATGTGAAAAGAGAACATTTTCCATTTTGATTTGAGAAGTAGCCTTAAACTTTTGGAATTCATTTGTGTAATTTAGGTTTTTAGCGAAATTAACGGCTAAGTGATTGGCAATGTCTTCAGGAGAAGTTATTATATTATTTTCAGAAATTATGATATTAGTCATAATTGGTTTTCTTTTGGTATCATTTAATATTCTTTTTTATTCCAAAAGGAGGAGGTAGTTGTCGAGGTATCTACGGAACTAATAAAATTAATCCATGATTTTTTCTTGTTTTCTTTAAATGTTCGTCGAGCAAGGGATCGCAGCTTTTTATATTGAATTTTATTTTCAATAGTGGGCTGGCGTTTAAATTGTGAGAAGGCTTGCTTATATGCTTTTAATGTTTTTTAGCAAGACCATTCCACCAAGGGATTTGCTTTCTGTGGTATTTTCCGGATGCTCTTGGGATAGTTTGATCTGTAGATTCTATGATGATATCTATGAAGCAGTTAACTTTTTAGTTTTGGTCGGTATAGGAAAGACATGTATTTTGAGAATCTAGGGTTTCTAATTTTTCAGAGATTAATTTTTTATACTGAAACCAATCAACTGTTTTAAATATACAGGGTGGAAATTATAAAGCGTTACAGTGACTTCTATTCAATGACTTTCATTTTTCCCGGTGGACACTCCAAGGTGAGGTGAAGGTCAACTTTCTTTTTTTAAATGGAATGATATGTTTTTTTCCACTATCAAATAGTGCGTTTTAAGGCGAGTTAAATTACCTTTGACTCAAGGTCATTCAAGGTCAAACTTGCAGGGAAATGCAGAAAAAGTGTGATCGTTTTATTTGTACTTTAGTTCGTGCCTTCGAACTTTCACACCAAAACAATAACATGTGTTCAGTATCAGCATTACTCAGGATAACATCAAAGTTATTATTTATCAATGAAATGAAAACATTGATGTATTACTATTATGTATTACTGTGCTCTTCGGGAAGATAGTTAGTTTACTTTCATTACTAGTAATAATTTTGAATACATACTAAACTGAAGTACGAATAAAACGATCACACCTTTTCTGCATTTCCCTGCAAGTTTGACCTTGAATGACCTTGAGTCATAGGTAATTAAACTCATCTTAAAACGCACTATTTGATGGTGGATAAGAAAACATATTATTCCATTTAAAAAAAGAAAGTTGACCGTCACCTTCGTTTGTAACGCTTTATAAGTTCCACCCTGTATAATGTCTATCCTGCGTATTCTTCAAGGAATTTGAATTCAAATTTTGTAATATAATCGGGAAATGATCGATACCATATAATTCCCAACTAGCGTTCCACGAGAAATGATGAGCTATGGTGGAGCTACATATTGATAAATCAATGGCACTGAAAGAATTTGAACTATTATTAAAATGCGTAAATTGATATTGTTCAAGAGAGATATGTTAGGATCTTCAAGAATGTTCTCAATTATACGGCCTCTTGAGTTAATTTTATGGAAACCCACATACAGTGATGACTATTAATATCACCTAGCAATATGAAGGGTTTGGGAAGTTCGTTTATTAAATTTTGTAGTTTAATAAGTGTAAAAGCATGGCTATTCGGAATGTAAATGTTACAAATAGATACGAACCCTATTGAAAATAATATGGAATTTGCTACTGCTTCAAAGTTAATTTTAGGAGAGATTTGTTGGTGTGAAATGTCTTTTTTATATATGTGGCAATATCTCCGCTGGCATGAAGAGCTGAAGTACGGTTCTTGTAGTATGTATTGTATCCTCTTATCGTAGTGTAATGATTGGTTTTAAAGTTTGTTTCTCGTATACACTTTACAGTAGAGTTGAATTTTCTTCGTAATATCTCGAAGTGTTCGCTTTGACGGTGAAATCCATTGATGTTCCATTGAATGATGGTTTCAATCATTTTTCTTTAGATTCCTATTCATTTGGTTTAGCAAATAAATCATCTTTTGTTGTCGTCAGAGATATTATCTTCAGTATTTTTGGATACTAGAGATAATTTGTTTAATAATCTGGAAAATCTATTTTTCATAACTCTGTCTGTGAAAAAATAGTAAGTGAATCTGAGAGTGGAGGCTATTTTGTCTATATCCTCAGTGAAATCATAGCATATCGTCCCTATGTTCGAACATCTCTTAGATTTTTCAATGAAGCTTTTAATTGGATGAAACTTAGGTATTTTAGTTTTCATGTTCACTCAAAGATTGTTTTATTGATGATCAGAGTACGTCGAGATCAGAAGTGTTGGAAATATCAAATTTGGGTTTCTTTTTCTTACGGATTTTTGTCTCACTCTCTTTAATCTGTTTTTCGTTTGACGATTCTTCGGAAGTAGTGTCCCAAATACCTTTGATACAAGATGCTTAAGGGGTGGAACTAATATTGAAGCTTGTGTCCGACAATGGTCTTTTGAGGTTGTTGGTAGGAAATATCGTTTCTTCATTGTCAATGGTAATGTTTTCAGGTGTATCAGGTTTGATAATAGTACACGAGGTATGTTCACTTTCTTGCCTGAGTTCGGTATAAATGGGATTAGCATTGGTGTAGTAGTGATTATATTGTAGTTCTTCGATAGGTGCCTTGTTTGTTTACAATTAAAACATGTAACTGTATCATCATAATCGATTTTAAATGATTCGGGGAGCTTGTTGATATCGTCAGCGTGTATAAATATTTGTCATCGGAAGCCCATGATATGAGTAAAATTACTTTCTGGTAAGCTAGCACGTAGGTATGTCAATTTAGATCCCAGTCTGATATTCATTTTAGACAAAAGTTCTTCTAAGGTGTTGTGTGGAATGATTGGACATACATTTCATAATACGATTCTCTTGAATTTTGTTATTAGCGGTCGTATTTTTAGAATCATATTGTCAATGTTGATAGTTTCATTAGATTCTGTGAGTTTGTTTGCTATTTCTAAATTTGCCAGATACATACAAATTCGGTTCATTGAAATTTTCGAAACAAATCTGATATTTAGAGGATTTGTCAGTGTAGCAACGGCCTTTAAATAATTTTTGATAGGTACTCCTTCAAAGGCATCAATAACGATGACTTGTTGTCTTGTTAGGAATAGAGTTGTTTGAACTGCAGTAGCATAGCTAGAAGACTGTTGCGTTGGATGATTTACTTCGGTAGATTTCGATGATTGTTAGGAAGACTGATGACCCCCGTAGTTAGAGGTCATCAGATTGGAGGCAGGGTGCATAATGCACCCTATATGCTGGTTGGTAGCACTAGAGTTTGTCGCTCGGAACGTAAATACGTCTTGACTTGTTGACCGTCAACGGCGGAGTCCTTCTCGTTAATTTGTTTAGATTAAAAGTTTAAGTATTTAAGTTTCTTACCAGGTACAAGTCCTTTGAAGGCGGCCTGCGCTGGCCCAGGGGGTTCTCCTTCCTTTTCTACATAAAGGACAGATTCGATGGCATCAGCAGGATCTATGCTAACTTTGTAGTGCGTGTAAATCCCAGCAGGATAGGGCGGCTGCCAAAGGACCAATAAGGTCGTTTCATTTCTGAACCACACAATAAACTTCCCAGGCGTGTTGGGTTCTGGTAAAGTCAAGATAAGAAACATATGTATGTCAGATGTGTACACACCATTTAACAATTACTTAATCAATTTTTATAGTATCCCATTATTTTATATTTTCGTAAATATACGTGTAAATAAAATTCAAGATATAATTCTGTGATAGAAATTATTTTCTTACTTACAACCCATAAAAAATAAATATTATATATCATTTCTTTAATGAAACAAACAATTATAGTTATGTGAAATATATATTAATGTTAATGGATTACGATTACAGTTTTTGAGTCATTAAAAAGATCTATTTGTAAATTCAATCCTGCAGTTATTACAAATAATGTTATTCCTCATTTACTCCAAATTGTCGAAATCTCATTAATATTTTCAAAAATGGAATGAAATATAAAATCAATTTAATATTTTAGTTTCCGACAAAAACGTAAACTCTATAATGGATTATGAATTAAGTAAATTCATTTTTTAATAACAGTACTTTGTGCTTAATAAAATTGACTCATTTATGCAAAATTTAAGTAGAGAGAGAGTTGTAAAACAGGAATAAATTAGTTTATAATAAAAATGAAAGGCGACAGATACCGCATACAATTTAAAAAAAATATAGCTTCTGATCCCTAAAATTAACAGAAACATGCCCACTATGTGCAACTAGTGATTAACTTGAAAGTTACAGTTTGAAATATTTTTATATGTTTTCATTTGAGAAATATGCTACTAGCACAAAAATCAAAATATGTAATAGGTTATTGCATATGAAATGTTCAATTTTAGAATGCAAGTGTTATGAACCATTTTGAGCAAAAAACAGTAGTAATGTTACATCTTCACTTTTTATTTATATATTTAATTTTACCTTTAAATAATGTTTATTTCCATTTTAATTAATGTGATTGTTGTGTATTCTATATTGTACTTACTCAAGTGGAAAAATAAACATATTGACGATAGCATTATGTGCTGCTTGCTCAAAGTATGATGGTAAATGAACGCATTATTCGTCAGTGGTAGAAAGAACTTAAAAATAAAGATGACAACGTGAACGACCAAAAAATTCAATTTCTACCGCAATCGAGAAACTTGTATCTAATTCGTTGGCAGTATATCTTGATTACAATGGTGCTTTTATTGATGAATAAGTATTACTTAGAAAAAAGTTAGGCTTATTTAATGCTACTGCCAAAAATTAAACATTTCATATGCGAAATCCCAATAGGTAAAGACATAATAAGTAATAAATAGACAGCGGATCTTTATGCAAAATAAAAATTGTTGAAAATCATAAGAATTGGAAGTCAGATAAAAATGCATTTCTTTTTCTCCATAACTTTAGCATGTCGTAAAGAAGACAACAACATCCTTAAATTCTTCTAATGCCTTTACAATTTTGTTTTCTACTCATCTGATTTTTGTCATCAATACATCAAATCCGCAGTCTAGTAATAAGTTCTAATAAAGTAACTACTACTGTAATCAGTCCTTATACGAGAAGATAAATTCTGTATTTACTTGTGGTAAAATTCCTACTAGTGTAAGCCACGCTTTCTTTCGTGTCTAACACGGTGAAGAGCTGAAGAGAGTATGTTGCCCCAGGAATGAGATCTCGAAGCACATAGGGAACTGCATCCGCAGGGATCACGCTTGTTTTTGGATTTCCGGTGTCGCTGAAACTTTGCACCCTCAACCGGAAGCCGGAATAATTGCCTTGGGCTGGTGGGGACCAATAAACCACCGCAGTCTTGCCATTTCGAACGAAAACAGTCAAATTCGACGGAGGATCCGGTGCTGAAAAATCAATCAGTAATTAACAAAAACATTAATAATAAATCGTCGGTTGGTCGATTTTAAAGATTGCTCTTTCTATTAATATTAGTTGAAATTGGAAAACGTGAAAGAGAGATTTTATTCAAACGTTTTACTATTATATCTTTTTTTATTATATTTTATTATTCATTCAATAAAAACATACTATTTGAATCATGAAGATTCCTTTTCAATAAAACCTGCCTCCTTTTACATGAAGAAAGTGGATAGATTTCTATTTAATTGTTTTTAAGAATTTTCTGTAGGCTGTTTAAATGTCCGAGTTCGCTTACTTAACATTACAATGTCAACAAAACTTGTGTTGATGATAACATAAGTTTGAATTATCTATCAAAGAAACGAGTTCATTTTCAATATACTGATTTAAAAGATAACTAAGGAAAGTACAATAAAAGCACAAAACTTGGAACAATACTAATTTAATACATTTCACAGTTGTACAGTCCTTTCTAGCTTCTCTGTGATTTAAAATGCAGGTTTTGATTTTGGGCACTGCTTACAAATTAGTATCAAAATACGAAACGATTTAACAATTGTGACATTTAAGATATATTTTGTACGCAATTTATTGAAAATGAATTTTATATATAACTTTGTTTTTGAGAGTCAAAGCTCGCTTTAATGTCACATCTTTAACTCGGAATACATTTTAATGACAGCTTCAATATGCAAGGGAAAAATATACACTTATAGTGGATAATAAAGTTATGAAAGCCACGATATCAAAATTGTATTTATTCTTTATGTATTGCTAAATGTAAAGATGTAATATTGTAATTATAAAACATCAACATTTTATATAAAAATAACAAATATTTAGTATAGCTAGGGTTTCATATCAAAGTTGATAATTTTAATGTAAACTCGTCAATTTATGCAAGTGGCTGAATTACTTTGATCATCCACTGTGTGTCTACAGTCTACACTACATGTACCTGTCGTGATGGAGGCCGTCCATGTTCGCCAGTCATGAAGGGTACTATTACTATAATACAACCAAAATTCGTATCTTGTCCCAGGAAGACCATCCTTGAACTTGATAATATCGCCTATGTCGGTGGCGGCTATGGTGGTGTTTGGTGGTGGATAACCGACAGCAGGACTGTAATCTAAACGATACCAAGAGCCTCCTTGGCTCAAGTTCCCTGGTATCTCAATTGCAAGATCGGCCGAATACGTTACCTAAAACAAAAATAGAAATAACTCCGTTAAAAAACTCTTACTTACACTTGTCAATTTATTTTTACATGACGATAATTTAGAATTATCCGTTGCACATTTATACTATTGTGCATTATACATTATACAGTTATTGGATTATACATTATCAATAATTTAAAATTATTTATTGCACGTGTGTGTATAGTACATTATTTAACAATAAAACTATCGAGCACTAAACGTGATTAATATATGTGTAAGGAGGCTCGGCACGGCGTGTTGATAGCGGTTTTAACAAAACGGCAACGTAACGATCGTTTGTTGATAAAACGTTAACGCAACGCACAAATCAAGAAAAACATATATAACGGTTAAACAGTCAGTCATCAGTCATCAGTCATCCACACGGTGGTATAAACGTTTTTTACATATGGTCCTTTATAAGAATAATAAGATTTTTATAGTAATATGTACATACTATGTATATGTAGTATGTGTTGAAATATTATAAAAACTGCTTCCACTATTCTTTGACAATTAATATGTTAATTCTGAGCATATAAAGGCGCGGAAAGTGTCTTCAAATCAAACTAGACATGTGATTTGTTAATTATTCGCTGATTAACAGAGGAATGTTTCTTGTAATCAATAGACGGATTTTTATGCAAAATAAAAATGGTCTGAATTTATTACAACATACAGGAACTAGATAGACATTTATTATTGTTAGGTTTTTTAAAATGTTTTCACTGTTTTGCATTTTATCTCTTCATTTTTATCATGAATGCATAAAATTCGCGGTCCAGTGATGAATTATCAATTAACTGTCTTTATTATTGGTTCACAAAGAAACAAAATTTTAAAGCTGTGCGTATGATTGTTAATGCAATAATTCAGTTCATCCGTTTCTTCTTAAATACATTTACAACTTTCTATTTCATGAAATATTTCAAGAAGGGTGAAAGCTATCTGAAAAAAATGTAAACAAAAGTTGCATCATCTTATTGTAATTATGAAACTATGCAAAAAGATTGTTTGAAAAATTCATGTTTTTAAATATAATTGGTATTTTTGAACATATCTCCAGCCCAATTTGTCTTGAACAAAGAAAAGAATTTATACAAGAATCTTTGACAGTTATTTAGCGTAATTATTATTATTGTCATGCACGTACATTAATCGCGATCTTGTGTCTTATCTAAAGAAAGGTAAATTAATTTAATGTGCATCGTTATTAGAAATCTAAAAGCATAGCATAACATTCAGGGAACCTATGATTATCTTCTATATTTACATTTCATAAAGGAGATGCGATGTACCCAATGAAATATGAAAATTATGAAGATTGTGAATAAAATACATTATAACAGCGGCTACATTAATCGTGAATGTATTTTCAACATTAAATCTACTGAGCGACTATTTTAAATTACATTATAAAAGTACACAAACATGTAACGTGCCCAAAGAAATTAATTTAGAGAATTCATAAATGTACATAAATACATTTTGACAAATTCAATGATCGCAAATTAAAAAACTCGGAATCCATCATTTTAAGGGATTCCATAAATCTAGCGTTAATTAAGTTCCAACTTAAGAAAACTCTTTTCAATTGAAGATCAAGTGATGTTGTGGTGACATCGTTCTGTAACTATACCCTTTTCATAGATCGTTCCTCTCAATAAAGGTCAAACGGAGGAATGCAATTTTTCTATCCTATTTAAATATCGTCTCACGACAATATCATGGCCGATGATATTTATAGCGATAAATACTGATGAAGTACCATTGCTGGTATGTGCACGGTATGCCGGAAGCGGTGAGACGGACGTGGGAAAGAGGCGCGCCGCAAATCTATAATGCCGTTATCCAGCAGTAACACAACAGCTTGCTTCGAACATATTAAAAACGATTTCAATTTTACCGCTTGTCACCCACGTCTCGCTCATAGAGTCAGTCGGGGAGTGATAGCACACTTTTTCTAAAAATATCACTACAGTGTCATTCCACATGAAATCGAACATTATTTAGAATACTATGTATTTCGGATTTTTATGAAATTCGGATAAGCTGTAGCTTTTAGTGGTATACGAACGGATCTCAAAGGATATTTCAAAATTTAAACAATTAAAATTGGGATTATTATTACAGAATTATGTAATTCAACATCGATCATTACTAGATTGCAAAATGTATTATTGAGAAAAATGAATAGGAGAACTTTAAAACGATATAAAGATTAAAAGAATTAAGTAGTATAGGTAATTTCCAATTTTAAGAAATTTTTGAAGACAAAATAAAATGCCTATGTGTCTCCCATGTCTTGCAATCGATGCAGACTATTCTTATTTTGCATAAAGATCCGCAATACTATATAAACAACTTTGTTCTCACTCAACGAAAATTCTTAGGCTCTAATACAATCCTTTTACACACATGTATGTCCTCTAACCAAATCCAAAAGATCCTCAAAGCAATGATTACATATTGTGTTCTTCTCCGATACCGCACGTATGGCGTATTTTGGTATACTAATAAGAAATAAACAATTAACACTGATAGCTAGAATGGACTAAAAATAAAAAATATTATTTTGAATACAAGAGTTTTTAGCGGCAGAAACTTTTTTGTATGAAAAAAATATTTTTTTCAAGACCCTGAAATCATTTTTTAATTCCTTTTCGTTCTGTAATTTATTATAACGAACAAACATGAGATATTTGTAAACACCATGTACAAAAAATAAGAACGTCCCTCTGTTTAGAATTGAAGAGAATCTGTCGCGTGGATGCGTAGTCGTGCTACAGCCAAAGTACCGAACGCAAAATAATTGGAATTAGTTGAACGGTGTCGGAGATAATGGACGTGATCAAGTTACGAAGTCAGCTCCGTACTTGATGGCAAGCACTTATCCCACTTTCATGGTGCCTTATCATTTAATCTGGCGGTGTATGAATGCGCTTCCATGCTGGTCTAATTCCAATTTCGTGGCTCGTTGAATCCCTTCTGATTGCACGAGCATCAGCCATCTCGCCCTCCGTCGCGTCTTAAGGCGACAACTTCCCCAAGTTTTTCCATTTCGAAAGATTTCCTGTGACCCTCTCCCCCGTGCTCTGCTCTTCCTACATCCGGTCGCGACGCTGAGGTGCATATCGATCCCTCTTCCCTTCGTCGTCACCCTTCCGCGGAGTCGAAGCTCGCACGCTCCCTTTTCCATCGTGTATAGAGAGTGATTCACAAAAAGTGGTCGCAAACTAACATTTAAATTATTGCTAAGATTCTACACTGTGACAGTATTTAACACTCGTTAGATTTATAAACTTTAGTAAAGTACGTTCAAGGAAAGATCAATTAGATTTGCCGTATAGATTTCGTTTTTCTAATATGATTATTAACCCTCAGATAGCGGACCTTCTTCATAACTATTAAATTGATATGGCTCAAGATCATTCACAACATGAATTGCCCATTTTTCAAAATATATTTTTTCATCTGCTTTTGCCTTATATCTTGTAGACCAATTAGTCTTTCCCATATCCCTAATGTCACTTTTTATTTATTCAATCCAATTGGTAGAAATTGAGTAATTAAATGTCGACTGAGACAGGGTTAGGCACATTTCATTTGAAATAAGATAACAAATAACCATTTGAAACAATTTTCATACGACGTTTAAATCGAATCAATTATTTTGAAATGATAATGTATTTCAATTACATTGTTCAAATAAAATGAGAAGTAATTTAACTTCCAGAAGAGGTTATCGAAGTAATTAAATCAATTCTTAGACTTATTATATTATTATTATAGCATTCGCTTTTAAAATTGTTCTTTAGCGCACGATATAAATAAAATTTTGGAGAGTACGAATTATTTGATCAAATAAAAGATGAAATGAAAGCTTACTTGAAATTCAAATAATGAAATTATTTTTAAAAAACTATTCTTCTTATATCTTATTTGATATAAGTATATTATCTTAAAACTGAGATTCAAAATAGGCCAGGGTTCCGCCAACGGTGGATTAATCTAGTACAAAATAAAAAGGAACAAATGATGAAAGTGTAATGAATACAGCTGCGATATCAAACAATTCTCCATGCGATAGAGTTTATATATTATATGTATAAAGTTATCCTGTGTAATCCATTATATTTCTAAAAGTGTAGTCCAAGATTGTACCTCATTGTTCATTAAACGTTCATGTGAAACAGTGTACACAATATTTGCGAAAAAATTATCCCCACTATTGTAGAGCGTGTCCCTTGAGGGACCCAGATACTCGATAGCTGAGACGCATAACAAAACTATTGACAATATTTTCATGTTTCTGTAACACTTGTACCAAAATATTTGTGGCATTTTTCTGGTTAAAATTAAATCCGAACATAATTCGGAGCATATTTGCTTGTTGAATTCATGGTTCAGTAAAACCGTGATTATCCGTACTAATCAATGGAACATGACCGTTCGGATAGTAGAACAGTTATCTAGCTACAGTACTAGATTAAATATTTTTACTGATTTGACATTACCGGTACTTCAGATTCAACTGATTATATTATATTCGATACACGTATTCGGATAATAGAGAATCCAGATATCATCGATTCGAATAATCGAGGTTCTACTGATTCCTGAAGGAAACAGGCAAATACATATAATCCAAACTGTGTCGTGCTTGGTGTTATTTCGGTAAGAAGAATGTCACAAACTAGATGGCAAAAATTTCGTACACAAAAATTGAAAATAAAAAAGTTTTGTCACTGGATTAGCGCAGTTTCACTGAAACGTTAGAGTTGATGTTTTGTTTTCTCGCTATCCTGTTTTACGCTCGCGGCAAGAAATCAAGAGATCCTGTCTGTCACGTGTAAGTGACATTTCGGTCTTGAAATTTTCAAATATCGTGACATTACTGTAATACTGTTGATTAAATGTGACTACAGCCTCTGTTTCAGATACAAAATACATCTGAAATAGACTTGTAGCCATAATGGCTATCTACTCCGTTCTTATTATTAGATATAGAAGTAAATTCTTTCCATACAACTTTATACAATTAATATAGGCACTATTGTCATAATCTGAATTTGCTTACTATTTAACATTGCTTTATATTTTAAAGATTATTGGATGGTGTAAAATATTATGTTCGATTAAAAAAACGTTCAAATGATAAAATAGTCGTACAACTTGTATTCGAATACTATTTTTTCAAATAATCAAATTATCTTAGTTGTTTATAGCTACCAAAGAAGAAAGTATTCCGCACGTAGTAAATTCAGTCGAATTATCAACATGGTAAAAAGAAACTATTCTCAAGGTTCTGTTTTCAAAATTTCAAGGTAATGAAGTTGCTTCATGTGGAATCGTAGAATATATTGTTTTCCTACAACCTTGTGGACGTTAGTATTTGCATACAGTCAGTGTAAAAAGTTTTGGCACCCCCTTTAAAAATGAATAACTTTTTAAAAATTGCACCAAATGGCTTGTTTTTTTTTAAAGATGATAGAAGGATTAATTTACCAGGTAATGCATAAATAATCTTCTTTTTAATTGCTATTTGTCACAATTGCGAAGTAGAAAGTAAAGATCATAATTTTTAAGTTTTTTATCTGTTTCTGTAATGAAAATTCAGAAGGTGCCTTTTGTACATCAAAGTAAGTTACAAATATGCACAAAGTTTCATCGCAATCGATCAAAGTTGCTATGAACTATAATTGAAGATATTGAAAATCTTAGATTTTCACGCTTTTCGGCTCCTAACCGCAATAAATTCGAAGATTCTTAAATCTTTCGATGTCCGTCGTTTTTTTCTGCATCAACCGATTTTGATGAAATTTTCAGTATATACAGAGTGGGGCAATAACTTCGTCCACTTTGAATACATGCAAAAGTTGCATGGTACAGAGGAGGAAATATTATGATGCCATCATTTTTTATATGCGTGAGAGCGTTTCAGAGATTTCAAAGTCACCTTGATTTGTTTACATGGAAAGACCTATCTTTTGTATCATGTATTATGTATCAAATTAACAAGATATTATCGAAATAATTTCCCACAGTATGTACCCATCATGTTAAAGTTGAGGGACATCAGTTCGAACACCTACTTAGCTTCCAGTTACATAGTAGGTTCGCATTGAAAATTATTTCGATAATATCTCGTTAACTATTGGATTTAGGATCTCCATCAATTTATGATGCAGTAGGTAGGTATTTCCATTTAAACAAATCAAGGTGACCTAGAAATCTCAGAAACACCTTCACGCACATAAGACATGTTTACATCACAATATTTCGCCCTCTATACTATGCAACTTTTGTACATATCATTTTTTTCATATTATTACAAGTAACGGAAATATTTATGGTGGACAAACTTATTGCCCCACCCTGTATATAATTGACACAGATCTACAAAATATATTTTGAAAATTTTCGATGTGAGCCCACATAAAAGAGTTGTAAAAACAACTTTTAATATTTTCTCTGCAATTCTGACCAATTGCAGAGTTTTCAAAAAATATTTTCCTTGTCACATAGTAAATTAATCCACCTAATGTCTCGAAAAAATTTAAGTCGTTTGGCCGAATCATAAAAAGGTTATCGTCTTTTTAAAGGTGTCCGAATTTTTTTGTAACCGACTGTACGTCAGGTGTCAGCATTTAGAAAACAAGGACATAATTCTGGTGACCATTCATAGACATCAGATCGAGCGTGATCATTTTTATGTTTGAATAACCTTGAGAGAGAAACGGCATAATCTTCATTTAGTAGGCGAACAATTTTTGCAAAGTTATGCATTGACATATAAAATACAATATACATATATGTATAGACTGTTACATTTTCATTGTATGTTTCTCAATTTATGATTCATTAAATGGACTTTAATTTCTTGTGTAATATTGTTTGATTATGCTAAACTTGTAATGCAAACTAGAAAATTCTTGTTATATGTATTGTCTGTCTCATTTATGGCGACTAGCACACATATCGAATGAAACATACGAAATTTCACAGATTATTGTGAATTCATATATAAGTTCCCCCAATTAACACATTACGTGTCGGTTCAATTTTTTCAAATTTATGATTCACAGTTAAGAATTGCCCTTAGTAAATTTCTCAATAGCATTGTAAATACAATTAGTTTTTTTTAAATTATTAGTTGAAAGAAGATTTTTCAAGTCCTCTTTTTGGGAGTAATACAAAAATTTCTGCATCAGTTGCAAGCAGAAGAAGCCAATTAAAAATTGATTTGCTGCTCTAACAATTTGAATAAGTGGTAAATAATATGTCTAACATATGATAAGTAATATGTAAAATACTTTTACGTATGAAGTTTGTCTTTCTACGGAATATTCTAGAGTGTTGAACGTCATATTTTTAATAATTTATTAGCAAGTAGTGATTAATTTACTGAATTAATTTCAGATTCTTTGCAAAATATCACATTTTTTATAAAGTGGCGTTTTCACAAATATACAACTTTAATACGAAACCCTTAATATTTCAACAAATTCGTGCTCGTTTAATCATCGTATGCGTGCGAATGTTTGTCGCGGACGCGATCGAATGTTTAAAAGATAAATAAATTTTATTCACCTGACCTTACTCGGCCTCGTGACACTGACGATGTCTAACAAAAAAATTATAATTGCAGCTGTAAGTTTCATGATTAATTTCACTATAATCGAGTAAGCATTCTTCGAGCATTCAGAACGTTCGGCGAATACTTTAACAAGCATAGACGAATGCTCGTTTGAATTTCAATTTTTTCGATGTGGGCCGAACGAGCATTTCTTCCATTGGTCTAAACGCACCTTAACAGATTAAAATTCGTGGTAGACAATGTTATCATTCAATTTCAAGACTTTGATAACGCAGAATTCAGCGGTGCAATTAATTGGCTTCTAAAAATTAATATACATTATAACCACGTACTATAAATACCAGAAAGGTTTATGCCTCCTCGCCATTGATTGCGGCCTTGTTTGTTCGCGTGTCACTACATATACTATTGTGATCTAGATACGCAATATCGCTAGAAATGCGACACATTTCCACTTTATGTAACGCAGGTCTGTACCACTTGCACTCCGACAGTTGTTTCAATATTTACAATTCTAGTAAATGACCTGAACAACACTCCAACGTTTAAACTATAGTTTGACAATTTTTTCCGTAACAGAACTACCTTCTTCAACAATTATACAATTGCTTTTTATTTTAAAGCGAAGATAGACCATTGTTTTATTGGTATAAAAACTATATTAATATTGCATATAATATTGCATGTTTTCACGAAGATATTTTTATAATGCAGCGAGCGAGAAACTGAAGAGGCGTTCTTTCTTGAAAATGATATATATTTAAACGTCTATAAAAATTGTGAACATCTTTTTGTGACTGAAACAACCATAGGTTTAAAGATTGAAACGACACCTCAATACGTGATGCACGATTTTTTTATGCTTTTTTATCTGTTACTCGCAATGGCATAAGCAACACGATGAGGACTTTACAAGACCAAATTTCTCCATTTTTGTTGCATAAAACAGTGGAGAAAAGTCGTGTATAAATTTTGAAGGAGTCGTTGTGAAGAGAAAGCTTAGAAATAATGAATGGTATGTAGTTTCATTTACGAGAAACTTTTTGAAAGTTTTTGGAGACGTTTTAATTTGCAGCATTTTTGTGGAAAATGGTCCTTCGCTTTCCCACATGCTACATAATGTAAAAATATCTTAGAGTAAGATGAATACAACTTTGCGGAAGTAGAGGCTTCAGCTTTAAAATGAGTCCAGGCTTATGGTTGTATTACTTATTTTTACGAAATTGTGACAATTCAAATATCGATCATTCATCAAGAATCGGAAATGTAATGTTTAAATACTTTTTGGGTCCACTGTAGTTTTATTATGATTTCTACCTATAAAAATAATCAAAAGAAATATATTTTACATTATAGCCTTCAACTATTATTACTGTCTTCGTATTAGATTATTCCACAAAAACGTCCTTCAAAGTGTATATGGTAATGAAAGGAGTTTTGATCTCAATGTCAGTTCTTACATTAGCATTAGAAAGACTCGAGGCAATGGCTTACGACTAGATTATGGATCTTTATGCAAAATAAAAACTTTCTAACCTGTCTTTCAAATACAGACAATTGTAGAGAGTATAAATTAAATGAAAATGTAATCCTTCTCACAATTTTAATAAGTCGAAAATAATGTAACAATATGCTCAAATTCGTTTAATGTCTTCGCAGTTTTGTATTTATCACATTCATTGTCACTATAAATGCATACATTTTGCAGTCTAATTATGACTACAAAGATACGTCTACACTAAAACAACAATGAGAAGCTTTTCGTGGCCTCCTGTAGCTGCGTGTTCCTAATCGGTTTCAACAAACAGTAAATTTCCGACATGTTTTAATCAAACTAAAGTAATATAATTTGAGAAACATTTGAGATTTGCTCCGACTTCAAGATAACAATTGCTGCTAACAACGAGTTGCTCACACGCAAGTCAGTTTGTTCCAAGCTGTTAAGGATAACTGTAGAAGATTTGCTTCCTCCAGTTACAGCATTAATTGCTATAAGTGTTGAAAAAAGGCGAAATGACATCGTGGATTTGACCAAGTTTATATCATCAGAAATGCGGAGGCGAACAAGTTATACATAAATGCTTTAACGCATGATAACAAGACTACCGATTTTATGCATTCATGTCAAAAATTGGTAGGTGAAACGCAGAACAGAAGTAACATGCAAGGTGTTTCACATTACTGGTATATTATTTACAAACTGCGGACTTTTATGCAAATTCCATTTGCTCAAATATGGAAAAAAATATGTGAAACATATTGTTACGACGATATGGAATCGTGAAGTTCATGAATTTGTCTCCCCCCCTGCGGTATGCTGCACATATCGCAGAGAAGCCATTCGATCGATGAAATTGGAAAGACGGTTGTTGATAAAAAGAAAGTCGCCAGATTGATCCCAGACGCTGAGAGAGAGGATGCACACAGATCTACGCTTTAACAAATCGATAGATATTCTCCCTTTGTAAATAAACTGTTGCGTTTCGAGTTCTACAATAATTATTAAATATGTGTTCACCGGCGCGAGGTTTCCACAACAATATACACAAAATGTATTGAAAATAGAAAACTATAATGCAATAAAATAGTTGTATAATATTTATTACTACTTGTAATTCGTATTACAATACGTAACAATAATCTTTTATATGTCGACAACTGTTTATTGGTGCCTTTTATTGGTACCTTCGGATAAAATTAATTTTTATGCTGGGAATGTTCTCTCAACAGGTGCATATTTATACTTTTTCATCCACAGTCACTAGGTACATTATTTATAATCAGATTTTGGGCTTATTTCGTCACAATAACTAACAGAATAGGAAAATTAACTTGATAAATGCAAATAAAATAAGTTGTCAATGAGAGCTTCGTTTTTTATAAATTCTTAGACTAACATTGACTTTATACAGTTTACGTATTTGGAACAGTTCTTATAAATGTATAATATGAATTATATGTATAACGTAATAACGTAACAATATTGGCAACAATTTCCTAGCGAGATAGATATTTATCAGAAATCATTCTATTTTTGGTTAATATTACATGATAGTAATAGTAAAAATATACACAATATGAAAAATAAAATAAATACATTTTTAAAATTACTTAATTATTGCATAAATTTTTGTTAAGGATTAGGAACATGGTTGATGTTCCTTGCTGAAAACAGTCTTTAACAGTTATATTCAATATTCTTCCCAATGTTCATGTGCTATCAATCTGTCCATCTGCTCTTTTGTCTTCTTATTACATTCTGCTGGCATGCCGTTATCCCTTGTATGTATCATTCCTATTTCCGCACTCTTACTATAATCAAATATTATTATAACCACAAAAATTTTTGTCTAGATCCCATTAGTCTATCTATTTTCCATAAAAAAATGCTTTTGCATAAACATCCGCAGTCTAATTATTTATAACCCATTACAAGTATTAAGAGAAGCTTAGTAATGATTTATGTAACACAGATACGTTTAAAATTTCGCACACTTGTCAAAAGCGGATCTAAAACGTTTACTTCAATGCATCGATTCTATTATACAAAGAGCGGACACAAATTCTAGACGTTTAAGTTTTTTATGCTCTTCAATTAGCTTCACTAAGAGATCACTATCCTCTTCTACCATTTTAGATATTTTGTTATAGAATAGATCGCGCTGATGTTGACATCGATAATGTGTAAATCAGGCAATACAGCGTAAATACTAGAGAAGCATTTGTGTCTGTGGCCATTTGCCATAAGTTCTCGCATCCTTCCTATCATTCTCTAATCTTTATCGCTCCAAATGAGAACAGGCACCAAGTGGGCACAGAAGCCAATGAATGTATGTATGTATGTAAGTCCCTGAGCATAAAAACTCAGATAATTAAGTCTTTTAAACTCCGTAAAAACGTATCAGTGCATATAAGGGTTTAGAAGAATATACAATTATTAACAGACAACTAGACTGCGGATCTTTATGCAAAATAAAAGTTGTCTGAGATGATTGTAAGACACATATGTTAAATGAAGATGTATTCTTTTTTCTAATAATTTTAATAAATCGAAAATAGAACAAGAAAATTGATAAGTTCATATAATATCTTCAAAGTTTGGTATTTCTTGTAATAATTTTTGTCATAAATGCATAAAATCCGCAGTCTGAACATAGAATCAAACATAAGTAAAATAAAAATAAAACTAATTCGCTATGATACAAATAAACTGTTAGTATGAGGAAATTTAACTTACACTGCCTGGCTTCTGAGCCTTTCATTTAATACCGGCAACAGAAGTACGAAGAAAGTTGAGAAAATATTTGGCAACAAACGATGATTTTATCAAGAAACGCAGAACTTCAAGAAAAAGTTGCTCATTGTTGCTTAAGTATAGATGTTATATTAGATTTCACCTTGTGGATTCAAGTGTTTCCTGTATTATTCATAAGCTATGGCCCTGTAGACCCTGTAAACTCGCCGTTTTGACCTGAAACTTTTAGATCTTTGTCATCCTTCACCTTTCTTTCTCATTTACATTTCCAACCTTACGTTCATAATTTTCGCATGCGTGGTCGGGCCGGCTCCTCCACCCACTCCCCATTGAAACCCAACTCACCCAAATTTCTTGGTTCCAACTATAAATCAAAATATGTATTTTGGAATGAAAAAATTGGAGCGAGTTGAGATGAGGCCCTGGGTAGGGTGGGAGTGCCGGCCGGCCCAACCATGCATTAGAAAATCCAGCTAGGAAGAAATACCCTTTAAGGATACATATAGCGTTTTCACCAGTTTATGCAATATTTTATATTTTCACAAGGTCCTCGAAGTACGGCCGACAGTTCTTTTTAATTTTTCTGTTGTACATGCATACAAATAAAGTGCTTTAAAAAAGTCCCGTAAACATAATAATAAAAAGAGTACTTCCAGCAGAAGTGATTAAAAAAAGTCCCGTAAACATCTGAGGGGAGGACTCTTTTAACAAGTTCACTTAATTCTGTAAATATGATAACAGTAAGAAATAATATAATAACGTACCTATACATACACTAACAATTATAAAGTTAAATATAAAAAGAAATAATTCAGCCAATATAAGGGTGGGTCATAAATCGGTTGCCATGTTATCCTAATTATATTCAATTGTTTAACAGAAAAATGTTTCAAGAAACAGTACGCTACTATTGAATAAAGAATTTACAGGTGTACATTAGGGTGGACCTTAGTTATACTTGGTGAAAATTATTTTGTCGAATTTATTTCGGAACACCCCCCAAAATAATGTGTGCAAAATTTGAAATCGATCGGATAACGGAAAGTGCTGCCGCATCGACTTTGAAAATTTTTTAATTTTGTAACTCGATTTTCTCCACTGTAGTATATCATTAGTATATATTTTTATATATCGTTGAATTTGTCTTTTTACGCACTATAATAATGTAGAAACAAAATGTAGCATTAATTCAAAAAGAAAAATTCGTGACCCTGAAATCTCAAAAATTGACTTTTCAAAAAATTTTTTTTTTGCATTATATTTAATTTAATAAACAATACAACTTTTGTCTAAGAAATTTCTTTATATTTTTATAAATAGCGAAAATATTTAGACATTATACATATGCTTATACATAATACATTATTAACATATATATATATACAATATACATTATACATATAATACAGTACATTATACAAGAAACTAAAATTATTTTGGAAAATTTCGTTGAAATAATTTATTTACCTCGTAATGACTTTTTTGATACATCTGGATATTATTTCCTATTTTCGGAAATAATTTTTAAAATATATTGTTTCTCCTCTTCATTTTTTGATAATAACTGATTATAGACTTGAATAAGCTTAACACCGCGCTCAACAGTGTCATTAACAACTTTTAAGTTTTGTACAATGTTTAGTCCAAATTTGAAATCCTCGTCATCTTTCCATGAATCGGGATCTTTTTTTAAAAATTCTATAGGAATTTAAAATCTTTCAAAAAATCGTAGTGTTTTGTGGGAAATAAAATGTTCAATTCCTTTACCAACATAGTTTTTTAAGTCTTCACGAGTTATTTTATATTTCTTACATGATTCGTCGGTTTCAATGTTATCAGATTCGTCGACTTCAGTGGTAAGTGCCTCCACCATTCGTAATTTTGTATTCTTCTCCACGGTTTTATCAAAAAATGCTAAGGCTACCGCTTCTGTTGATGAATACCATAAATGGTTACAACATTTTTTTGATGCTATACAACTTATTTTTTCGTCAGTAGAACGGTATACATACAGTTTCTGTAAAAATTCAAAATCTTGACGTAGAGCTTCCGCTGCCATTGGAGCTCGAATCCACGCTTTTATGTAAATATTAGCGAGAAAGACGCACATGTCGCGAATTCCATTTTCTTCGTCGGCGCTTAATGCAAACTGATTTTTAAATAAATGTATTTTTAAACAATATAAAGCTTTCGCCATCCAACGAGCATGGTGGAAAGCTCCTGGAGTCCGAAATCTTATATTTCTTGGTGGAGTCCCATCCATCTTTCTAGCCAGCGCACACGAAGCTCCGGTAAATCGACTAACAAGTCGTCAAGTCGCTGGGTAGTCAAGTATTAACCTCCTCGATGTTTGCGAAGGGCTATATGTATAAATGGCCCTACACGGGCAACGTCTTGAGCGGGGAAAAATAGGCACCGAAAAAGGTTTTCGTTTTCGCTAACGGGAAACTCTGGACCTGGGCCCGTACGAATCTCGCTGCTAGATGCGGAGATATGCGAGAACCAGACACGCATCGAACCTTGGGAAAACCTAAAAAAGTATGAATCGGCCGATTTGGAGGTATAGGCATGGCCACGGCAAGGCCGTTGCATTATTCCAAGTTGATTTGTTTGTTTTCTTATTTATGAATATACTCGCAATTTGTTACTGTCGCGTAATGGTTGCCCCACTAAAGTTTTATTGCATGCAGGAAATTATTGGAATTATTATTGGAAATTATTTTTTTTTTAAGTTTTTCCATTTTACAACGGAAAGGCACGATTATTGCATTCGTTTTTAGAACGACAGTATGTGGAGGTCGTAGTGCTCATGTAGTATAACAAAATCTTTTGGCTTCATCAGAAAGGGCCTTCATTTTTACGATATTTTGATTTAACGTCGACGCATGTAGTGACCCTGATCATAGCATCCACACCCAAAGAACCTCTAGGTTTGGCGGTTACGTATCAGCGTACTGTGTAAGCGGTCCGGTTTCAAGTTCAACACGTGGGTGTGAAGTGTTATTTCTCTTCTTCTTCAAATTTTAACCATGGAAATACATTGTTTATATACTACTTATAATATATACTGTAAAACCGTAAAAAAGAAGATAGGAATAATATGTTAGCGACTCGGTTGGCTTTTCGTATTATAGTGACGTAGGCCTTATGTTGAATATGATCGTTGACCCACTTACAAAAAAGAATGACTACTCTAACCGGCAATTATAAACGGCTAACCAATACTGCACCAAGGGCCAATCAAAATGTCAACGATAACTACTACTAGGGATAGTGATAAATGTCGTACAAGATTCAATAAAACATTAATAAAAACACCGGAAGAGTTCAAAATACTGTTGTATTATTTTGACCCTATATTAAACATATTAAGAAAGAAAATAAATTCCTATTTCACACCAGTTTGTTACAGGTTCAAGTGGAACTTGAATTTCATATAAAGATCCGCAGTCTAATTATTATTGATCGTGTTTTGCCAACCGATAAAAAACTTATTAACGTGGCTTATCTTCTCGGAGCGAACATAAAACATGAAAATTGATCGTTCCAGTTTGAAATTTCCCTATATCGGCCGCTTGACTGTTCCACATTCCGCTCGTATCAGTCATGTGAAAATGCAGAACGTTGTTGCTGTTTCGAAAAGAAGGATAGACACGCGGTTACATAGCCGCGCGAATGCGATTATTGCACGTCGTGGCAAGCTTATTCGAGGCGTCTCGTGTAATTCCAAAGCGTTGTACATACGCTCGTGAACGTGAACGTGAACGCGTCATTCTTCCACTCGCGCGAACCGCGACGTCGCAACGCGAATTGTTTCGAATTGAAACGCGCGACGCGAATGAAGCCGCGTTCAACGAACCGTTTAACGAGATAAATCATTTTAGAACTGGGGATATGTGCGATCCATTCGTTATACTGCCTCCAGTTGACGGATACTAAAAATATCGCGGCAATTTACACCAACGTCGACATAATTTAGGGCAACGTTTACATCGTCAAAGAATATAAAAATACAAAAAATTCACTGCGGCTCCTCTTGATGATTTTGTATCTTCTTATATCCAATCAAAATACCTAAGTGATTTAAAAACTGTTTGCTGAAATTTTTCTAATTTATTTTTCTAAGTTTCCATGTTAATAGAAGTACATATACAATCAATTTTTGCTTCTGCTTCCTGCATTGTTCTTTGTAGTAAAATCATCGTTTACCGTTAATCTTTAATTAGTTTGGTGACTTTTAACACGACTTTTTAACACATTTATATTTAGGCAGTTTTTTGTCCCAGGGGTGAGACAAATCGTCGATTTAAAAAAAACAATATTATTTTTACTTGTTTTCGACAACACATTAACTTTTCTTTTGTATGCATGTTAAATAAGAAATTATGTATAAATGCATTTATGTATCTTTAATTGTTGTTTGTATAATTCAAGTCAGTTTAAGCGGAGTTATTTATAGTTCTCAGGCCCTATAAGTGATATTTTCAAAAAATGAGTTTTGTTTGATTTCTCTTGTTTCCCTGCATACTTTAATGATGGCGTTTTCAAGAAGAGTTTTTAAATTACATTACTGACTTTTCAACGTTTAATCCTAAAAGGGTTAAAAAAATTGCACTTGTAGTTAAATAATGTTTAAAGAAAGTGATATTTTGAAAAACCCCCGTGTTAAAATATGCAGGAGCAACCCAAATAGCACCGTACGTCCATGGGACGTCCGTTTTACGTCCAATACGTCCAATGTCCGTCGTGTACGTCCGTGGGACATCCCTCGGACATAAATTTCGTAATTGCCAGGGACGTGGGACTTAGATTATTTCGTACTTGCCAGGGACGTGGGACTTAGATTATTTCGTACGTTTTCGGAAGCTGTATTGTGTTTCTATTATTATACTCAAAATATAGTTTATGAATTTTTTCAGATTTTTAAGTTCGCGGCGCCGTTGTTTGAAAAAAACTAATTTTTTCGACGTTTCTTCCGTGAAAAAATGAGCTAATCTTCAAATTGTTAGATTTTATTTATTCTGTAAGTCTATTGGACACTGATAAACTTGAACATTTCACAGAAATAATTGAAAAATGAAATTAACTTGATTAGTATTACCTCGTACATCAGGGCGCATAGTATCTGAAAATACTAATCATGTTAACAAGAACTCGGTTGGGTCAGCGCGTTAGGCGCTCGACTGTTAATATGCTTATACTAGCTTCGCACTCGGCATAAGTCCACTCTTTTTTATTTGATCAATTCCTCTTTTTCTAGCTATGTGATAATCAATGGTATTTTTGTAGAATTCTTTTAATCCAATATTTACATATTTAGAAAATTTTTTAAGGTGCAAACACGCTTTTGTACGTACTGCGATCTAACTGGGACCTCTGTCGGACATACCTTGGACATAAATCGGACATATCTCGGACATATCGTACGTCCCTGGGACGTACGTATGTAAGGTACGGACGTACATTGGACGTCCGAGTGCTATCTGGGAAATAAGGAATCAAACAAAAGAGCAGAGACTGTAGAGATTGCAGTGACCTCAAGATACAAAATTGCTCTTAAAGACCGAACTACTCGTCAGAAATGAGCGATCATGGTCTTAAATTAAACTTTAGAGTACGTAGAAAAAAGTTAGCTAATAAGTTGAAATTCGAAATTTTTCACCAAAATCAAAGTCCCACTTCCCTGAATACAAGTTTTATGTTTTTCACAAATCAATACCTTAACGATTTTTTGACGCAGTAGTTTCATAGAATCAAACCACAGAAACTAATTTAAGAAGTATAACCTTAATAAGCATATAACTCATAAACTTTATAATAAGCGTAGGAAGATTATTGTTGGTTTGCGCTTTCTGCTGAACCAATAAACATAACAAACATTGAGCAGTACGAGAAAAAATATATCATAATTATTACTCTTTTAGTTTGCTTATATGTCATAGATACATTCAATATATTAACACCAATGTGTGAAAGTAAATTTACCATTTGCTTTCCTATTTTAATCTACTAGTCTTACATACATATCTTCTAACCTATAACATCAGTGAAAAAGTATAGTAATGAAAACTTAATAGCTAGTTTTATGACGTATTATAGTGGTAAAATTCGTTATAATTTATAATGTAAATAAAAAATGTTTCGAGTCACATAATGTTTTTTCTATATTACCATTTGGTATTTTTACTGCAAAAAAATGTAAATGTAAAATGTGTTTGCGATTTACTGCTTTGTCACCGTTATGAATATTTATTGCAAACATATTGAAATGTGATCTGTCAAGTCATCACTTTTTATGCACTACAAACGTGAAGAAACAATCATCGTTACAAAACTTATTACGAAACTGTTCTAGATATAGCCGAGAACTGAATTTAGAGCGAATATTTAGTATACCTTTTTTAAACCTCGGCAATTAACATTACAGTACCTACATGTAAGAATGTCATTCGCTTTTACAGTCTTTCACATGATTTTCAAATTGTCTGTATATTTCGTGATGTTTGATAATTATGAAAGTATACATAGACACACCATATTTCTGTTCAGTACATATGTGTACGTACAATCAGTGTAAAGAGTATTTGCACACCATTTAAAAACTAATAACATTTTTTAAATTGAACAAACAGTAAATACTTATTTTCAAATATTGCTGTCGCTCACAATTGCGGGGAAAGAAGTAAACGTCACGATTTTTAAGTTTCTGTAAAACTTAATAAAACGTAATAAGTTTTTTTAAAACATACCTTTCGTGAATCTAAGTAAGTTATATACATGAACAAAGTTTCATCGAAATTTGTTGGGGTATAAAAAAGGTATAGGCATTGTAAGATGCACAAATCTTTGAATTTAGGGTTTGCGATCCATTTCAATCGAAGTTTTGATCGATTTCGATGAAACTTTGTGCGTGTATGTAATAAGTTTGTTAGATTTACAAAAGGCATCTTCTAAATTTTCATTAATTTTACGTCCGCAATTGCAACCAATAACAATTTACAAAAAAATTATTTACACATCACCTAGTCAATTGAGCCTTTTAACATCTCAAAAAAACTCAAGCCATTTGGTTCAATTTAAAAAAAATTATTCGGTTTTAAGAAGTGTACAAATATTTTCTGTACCCACGGTATATCTCTATAGGTAAACAAGTACAGTCATTATTTGTAATATTCCAACCCTTTTCTAGCTAACGTTGACTATTGGGATCTGACATTTTGAGTGGCGCCGTCTGCTGCCGAAAAGTAGAAGTACTCTAAACTTGGCTTGGCCTGGCTTTCAGCAGCTTACAGTGTTAACAGGTGTTAATTACAGTCTAAACTTACAGTGTTAAAACAGGTGTCAATTAAAAATAACGTTATGGAAGCTCCAATTTTTCACAATTGATTACTGTGTAGTGAAAGATTGTGATAGTAAAGCGAGCAAAAATTTGTTGCTCCGTTTCCACACTTTGAAATGAACTATGTGAAATGAACTACTTGAAATTTATAAGACCTCCATTTCTAAAATATAAGAAACAATTTAGCAAAGAACAGTCTATTTTAACAGCTAAAATAGCTAAAGCTAGAGTGCATATTGAAAGATCTAACCAGCGTATAGACTTTCAAAATTCTTGGTTCAGTGATGCCTGTGGCATTGGTGCCTCTAATAGAAGATATTTGTACAATTATTTGTGGAGTAATTAATCAACCTCACCAATTCTATGCGATTAGAAATTTATGAAATTATAATTGTAAATTTAGAAGGTATATTAAAAAACAAATTTATTTTTGTAGAATGAATTATTTGATAAAACATACTTTAAAAAGCTGCTTTCCTTCAACAAACTTTCTTTCTGCAGGATTTGTACCTGCCCACTTACAAGTTTCACCCATAATTACAAACATTTTAAGGAAAAACAAAAAAGAAGATATCAATACAATGTTAAGACCAAACACTTCGTCGCCATATTGGATAGCTATATATATTGTCCACGCCCCCATGTCAGATCCCAATAGTTACCCAATGTTGTATGCTCACTATTGTATTGTCCATGCAACGAGAGTTGGCACAAAATCTCGTCAGCGGGGTGCAGAGGGGACGGCGAGTCCCCACTCTTGACGCAAGGCTGCGGACTCCACCACTGATCAGTGGATCCCACTCTTACGGTTACGTTTTGGCGGGAACGGTCGACATAGGCGTTCAGCGTCACCGCCATCTTACTTCATGGTCACCACATCTCTCTGTTACAGTCACACTCAATACGCTCGTTTGCTGTCTTCGTCAAGCGATTCAGCCAATCGCGAAAGACGTGTAGCGCGTAGTGGGAGCATCACGTGGTACCCACAAGTTTCTCTGTGTCAACTCTCGTTGTGCGGGCAATACCAAAGGTAATCATGGTCTTTTTCTCGAATTATATTCAAGCTTTACTGTGTTAGATCGAATTGTTTGGATAAGTATCATTCAAGAAAATGTTTTCAAAAATCAAACCCATAAAGTAAATTATTTATTCTCTACTCCTAATTAATAACACAAAATTTCATGTTTTAATTTATTCGAAAATCACGTAGTTTTAAAAAAGAATTTTTGCAAATACCATTTAAATGGACACTAAAAATAGTGTCAGGGTCAGTTTTATAGGCTGATTCAACAAGATGTGTAAACAAACGTGTGCTTTAATAAAAATGAATAGCGTTTCTATATTACTTTTACTGCAAATTATGTTTTCTGTTTTTATGTTAATGATTCTGTTTTTCCCTTAAATAATCCAAGTCAATGGGAATTTTCCATGGATGAATTAAAAATCCACACACTATTTATTAATCTTCAGCAACATTACAATATGAATTATTATAATTTCATTTCCACTTTCGCTTCGTTACTTCCAGACTAATAAAGAAGAAAGTGCTCTGTGAATCGTTGATGAAGCGACTTCCGCGTCTCGATGTCAAGTGAGTAACGCGTCTGATTTCAGGCACATTTTCATCTAACTCGCAGAGGAAGTGACGCATTCCTGGCAACAATTCGTGATATAACATTCGTAGTCGTTTCTGTGCCATTAATAGATTACGTAAGTTGCATGCATCCTTTGTCTGCAAAAAGGTCATAGCTATCTCGACTACAACAATTTTGTGTAATGTTGGTGCAAACTTAAAGTACGTTAATATTATTTATGCGTAAAACAGATGAAATCAGCTGGAATCAATACATGCCGGATCCAATAAATCATTTATACTACTATTTAAGAAATTTATGTTCACTTTCGGCCATTCAATGTTTAATTTGACTATGATTAATCTCCACATAATTTTATTCAATTTTTAGGTAGAATTTTATACTCTTCAAAATATCACAATAATAAAAATTATAGAGAATCATCGTATCATAGTTAAAATTGATCTTACTCCATTGGTTTTAAAAATAAATTTAAAAATGCTTCACAATACATATAAATACGTGACGGACGCTTTGCTCTTATATGTATATTATTTAAGAATTTTTAAATGTTTATAAAATTATAAAAATCTATTCAGTGAGTGAATGTTAGAACATTTATTAGGCAGTGACATTGATTAATTTACAATACAAACAAAGGTAGGTAATGTAAGTAATATAGGTATTGATCTCGTAAGTGAATCTTTGTATGCCAATGATAAAATTAGAAATAAATACGGGAAAAATTACAGAAATTAAAAATTCTTGATAATACAAAGTGAAATTTCTAGACTCATAAATGATACAAGTAAAGCATTTTTACTATAAACTTACTTAATTAACAAAATGCATAGTAAAAAGGATGTGTGGGAAGAAAAAAAGTTATTTTACAATATTATAATACATATAGCATACTAAAACAAACAGAGACATTAAACTTAATAAATCATTACATGAATAAAACTATGCTTTTTATAGTTACACGAGAACGATATTTACATAAAAACCAAATTATTTTGGAAATTGGGAATATAGTTACTGAAAAAACTGAACATAGTTACAGTTTTTATAATAATCCTGCAATGTACAAGTACATAATTTTTATCCATTAATTGTTACTGATAAATGTGTAGCTCAACATCATTATTTCATTTATTATATATTTTCTAGTTTTTATTTAAAATGAATATTCAATTGCCAGTTTAATCAATAAAGGATAAATGTTTGTGCTTGTTTACGTTTTTGAAGACAAAATCCAAACCACAAGTTCCAAAAATAGAAAGTAAAAAGGAATGTCCTGTCTGTATTCAGACCTTGAGAATAAAAATATAAATTTTATCAGACTGTAAATAAAGTATTAAACTGCGGATTTTATGTAGTCACGATAAAAATCAGTCAGTATAATTTAAAACAGTGAAGATATTAAAACAATTTAAGACTGCTGCTGTATTATTTTCAGTATGATAAAGTTATTAAAGAAAGAATTAAATATTTATGTACTCATTCGTCTCCTGTTTCTTACAACCAAAACAAAAATGTTTTATTTTGCATACAGATTTATGGTTGGCCAACGGTGGCCAACGGTTGGGAGTTAGTTGGGATATGGTTAGTGGTTTTGCCTACAGATCCCCAACGTAGGGCCGACGACGAAAAATGATGTAAATTTGCCAACGAATATCCAACATTGGGCCTACAGATATTATGGTCGGTTAAATAACGTGAAATTTACGACGGTGATACTACATTGGCCCAACGAAAATCTGCCAACATTTAAATATATCGTCTAACAGACACCAGAAATGTAATGTTGCTGCAACCAAAAACATGTTATATTCCAAATTCATTTTTTTTCATATTTCTAAATATACTCACAATTTGTTATTTTTGCGCGATAGTTGATGCACCAAAGTTTTATTGTGTGCAGTCTTGGAGTTTATTTATTTCTTTAAGTTTCTCCATTTGAGAAGGGGAAGGTACGGGTGTTGCATTCGCTTTTAGAACGACAGTATGCGGAGGTCTCAGTGCTCGGATACCGTAACGAAACCCTTTATGTATTATGATTTACATTTGTCGACGTATCTAGTAACCCAAATCATAGCATATGCAACCACGAAATGTCTATAGTTACGGCGATAGCGTACCAACTTACTACGCAGAGGATCCAGGTTCAAGTCCGACGAGGGTACGAAATTTGTTTTCTTTGTTCCAATTTTTACCGTGGAGATACATTGTTTAGGTATTATTTATTATATTCTGTGAAAACAACCGTAAAAGAGAAGATCAGAACAAACGTATTATAGCGACGTAGGCTCCACGTTGGGTATGATCGTTGGCCCTACGTTGGCCACGACGTTGGCCCAACGAAAAAAATAGCGACATTTCTAACGGTTGGCCAACGAATACTGCAACGTAGGCCCAACGAAATGCCAACCATAAATGCTACTAGGGTTGTAACTGTATATATATATATATATATATATATATATATATATATATATATGAACTATATATTTATATACAGGGTGTCCCGAATTTAAATGGCAAAACTTCAGGAGCGTGTAAGGGGCCGAAAAACTAAGACAAAAAGTCTTTTAGAGATTTGCTCGTTTTTGCTTCGTTTTGAAGAAAATCGCAAAAAAAGAAACAAAACTAGTTTTCATTTTTGGACTTATTTATTTACACTTTATTTACGTTATTATCTATTTAATGTAGATATTGTTCAAAATGTTGCCCTCCTGTATAAAAAATGAATATGCCGATGTCAGAGTGAGATACAGTAAATCGTCTATAAACGCAGAAAATACATCCCCTCCACTTTAGTAATCCGATCTCGGCTCAGGCATATCGGTGTGAACCACGCCTAATGCCACGTGGACAGCCGCAGTCGTCGCCACAATCCAGAGGCCCGTGCGTCATGGCAATGTAACACCAATATTTAATTTTTTTTATTATTACTTATTTTTTTATGAAACTTTCATCGATATATTCGTGGCATTTTTCTGATTAAAGAAAGACCAAACACGATATGTTTTCAACTGTGTAAATACTGTTGTAGTATTTAGTGGTTTAAATGACGATGAACGTTTCGGGCACAAGGAAGGATAGCGTATGGGAAAGAGAAAGAGACGCGGAGAGTCGCAGTCGCCGGTCCAGTTCAAAGGCCCGCGCGTGGTCTCGCTTTACACGAGGTGTCCTTCTCTACGTTCGGCTCGGCCTTAGAAGCTCAAAAAATAGCTACCCGTCACAGATAAACGCATAACTATCCCCCCGAGGCTTATGCGTTTATAGAGGATTTACTGTAAAATGTTTCAAGGGCGGGGCCACTTCACGTTTATGTAGCTAGAAAGGCCCTTCAGATCCATGCAATTTAAGACCAAGAACTTTAAAATCGATGGCATAGGTTTCGAGATATTGAGCTGTTAAGAGTTATGTGTGCCACCCTGTATAATGTTTTTCTCTATTTGAGCACGTGACATAAAAATTAAATAAAATTGAATGTAATCAAAGATATCACTTATTATTTAGCTTATCATTTTCAAAACAGATATGTATCCGAGTTAAGAGACATGTTGCTGGTAATGTTTGCCGTTAAATTAAACAATATTTTCCTTTAATGTGTACAATAACATAACAAACACATGACGCATCCGAGACGTCTCTGTATAATAGATACATTAAGGGGTTAAATATGTATCATACCAACTGTTGTAGTTTCAGCAGATAATATTATTAAACTTATATTTTGTCATGTGCCCTGTTTAAATAGATTGAATACTTCAATGTAAACTTATAATTATAAAGCCTTGTGGTTTCTAATGGAAGATTTGTAAAAACCTTCTTCCAAGAGGTAATATTTGTTAATCTTTTATATCAACATTTTGACAGCCACGTCAGTCATATATGGGTGGTAGGATTTTTTTTATAAAACTTGGAATAGAGTTTTTATTACAATCTATTCAGTAAACCAAATTTTGCCAGAGTCGAAGAGAGGTAAGAAAATTATAAAAACAATTTCTATAGTAAGTCTTACTTTTTCTATTCTTATAGTATTAAATGAATTGTTTTGATTTTGTATGACTTTTATGAACACTGATGTGGCAGTCAACGTGATAATTTTTTTGTAGACAAGTAAAGGAATTGTATATTATTAATTCACTTCGAAGTGGTATTAAATAAATCGTTATTCTTCAGGGATTATTGTCGTATTCAGCATCCACTGTTAAGCATGAATAGTTTGTATATACTTTTGGTAAGATATATGGGTAAATGCAATATCGTAACAACAGGAAATTAAGTAATTTAGTCTAAGCAATGTTATTAGATGGACGCAAAGCGTAGAGGTGTCAGGTATCTTCGCGTTGATTATGGAAGGCCTTTCTAATGTAGCAATTGCAACAAGAGTTGTGGCTTAAACAGTTAACTATGTCAAGGCTATTAAAAAAGATAAAGAAAATTACATCAAAGGAATTATTTAACTTGTGTGGAAAAAAATATCGACCAAAATTATTCATAGTAAGACTATGCAATTCACACATAGATAAAAGGATTTCAATTAGCATTAGTAGTTGTTATTGTTCGTACATTCCAGAATGTAAAGCAGCGTGTGTATAGTGAAATAAATTCCGTTATGTTCAATATTTTTTTTTATTAGGACCTGACTTCCTTATTAGCAGATAACATCTTTCATTATGCTACATATAAATGAATATATACTACATAAAAATGAGAATCTAGTATTTGTTCTATTTCAAACGATTTGTTACAAATTACGAAATAATACATATGCATATAATAATAATATAATATACATATACAATATTCCATAACGTTTTATAATATTCATAAATTATGAAAATTATGAGAACTAAAGGCACTTGTCGTACTTTATGAATAAACAGTTTCAGTAATTAAAAATAGAAAATTCATTTTTTGTTGAGTACCATTTAATTTCTCTTTGTATTCTACAACTTGAGTTTATAATACACGCATTAAATTCACAGTCGTGTTATTACTTCATCGTCGAATATTTTTGTTAACAGATATAAAACTGCATGTTGAAAAACAGAGATGAATACGTAGCTAAACTATTGTGAAACCACTTAATAAAGCACAATATAATCAATACAGTAAGATAGTCTCAAATTAAATTTCAGATGGCCACGAATCAAACTTATTTTCCTTTACGAGAATTTGTTCATTGCATAAATCGCCAAATTGCACAATACCAAGGAAACGTATCGAGCATCTGGTATACAGGAAGTCGGATCGTTTAAATAAAAAAAGAAGAAGTTGGATCGTTAAGCGCATGCAGATCTTATCAATACGATTAGTGGTTGGATTTAGCTCTTGTCAGGATATTGCATCGTCAGATTAGATTGTTCGAGGAACAGTGATTGTTGCTAGAAGTTTCGCGGACGCTTTCAGGTGATCGAAACTACTGTCCTCTGCTTGCGTTAATTTATCGAGTTTGTACACTTAGTTTGTACATTACTTCAACTTCCTATCAACGTAACTACCCTCCCACTTTCCTACGTTAGCTAAAACTATGCTTCATAACTGAACCGCGACTTTTATGCATTTATGACAAAAGGTTATAGGAGAAATACAAATGATAATAACATTAAACAAATTGTAAAGCATTTTCTTATTATTTTCAACCTTGTTAAACTTGTAATAATAGGTGAACTTCGAAATATAAATAATGGAGTATTTAAAGTGACTCATTATTTTAAGAACATTCGTTGCTTTCTATGAGATGTACAAATTAATTCGTAGCTCTCATCAGTGTTACCAGATCCACCCAAAACTGGGTGGATTTTCCTCTCCTCCTTTTCCCTTTCCACTATCCCGTTACTACCATGAGCACACTCCAACGTCCCCCACTAAGACCGTAGCCTGGTCACGTGACGTGCCGCGCAACGTGTTATACATTACTCTGGTCATCAGAGAGGTGGTAAACTGTATTTCCCTCAATTTAACCGGTCTGGTGACACTGGTTCTCATAGGTAATCAATTCTAACTTTATATTGAATTCAAATCTCTTAATGGTTAATTACTCGTAAGATGAAGTAAATGCATAAACAGTGATGGAGACTGTTTTAGAAAATAGAATGTATTTTAGTTGTTTCTAAATATTCAATAAATTCGAGAAGAAAAGGCTTTGAACTAATTTGTACGCTTAATATTTCAAATAATGTATGAATCAGCAATAGGTTTTAAAAAAGTGTTTGATTAAACAATTCTTAATATTCAGAATCCGAGTTTCGTGGATTTTCTCATGTCCAGTACTTCGCAAATGATGAAATCGTTAAGCGACAATATGGAACCAGTAGAACTATTTTAAAACAGATAACGAAGTTTGTTGTACAAAGCAAGATATTGTAGAAACATGGAAAAGGTTTGAAAACACTTCTGTAAACCAAATTTCTACATAGATATCGTTAATTAGCCGCGTGTATTATGAACGAATAAATTATTAAACACTAGAGTGACGAACATTAATGACAAATTCTCTTAAAAACCTTTAACAACGAAATTAGAGATTGAAAACTTTAATTGAAAATAGGGCTTTTATTAAAGGTATATTTTCAGCTAAAGTTTTCAATTATCGAAGTATCGAATCGAAGTATATTGCATTAAAATGATAGTTTGCAATGAAGATTCATAGCCGACAATATTTATCAGTTGACTGGATTTTATGCATTTATAATAAAAATGAATAGGTAATATACAGAGCTGTAAAGGAATTAAAAGAGTTAATATACTATTTTCAATTTATTAGAATAATGATTAAAAGCAAAAGTTCATTTTTATTTAATCTCTGTTTCTTATTTCTCCATAAAAATCCGTCGCCCATTTATGAGTAATTTTGTTTCCTGTTTAGACGGAATCTTCGAAGCAGGATTTTTCAATTAAACACGGTATCGTTAACCGAATGCAAAAATTAGTAATATGGATATTTCTTTTTTTATATATAGCGGCACGAGCAAAGTGCCGTATTGGAAATTTGCGAAAAATGGAAAAACGAAAACCGTAACGAAATCGTGACACAATTAATCAAAACAAAAGTAGCGTAATGCAGAACTGGACGGTTTTCGAGCGGGTTTAGGCGAGGAAACGCGTTCCAGACAGTCCAATGAAGGCCTGCACGCGGTCGCGCAACTTGAAACTTTGCGTAATTTAGTTTTACGTAACTGCCAGTTCGGCGATGCAACGCTTAACTGCATAAATTACAAATATTCTCAACAGTGGATAATTAATTGATTTATAAGGAATGCTTCCAGTTATTCCTGTTACTTACAGTTTCACACCAATCGGTTTCTAGAAGTAATATCTGGTCTCTAATCCTATTGATTCTGCAAGACCTACGTCAATTTGACTTTTAAAGTTAATTATGTAATACTAGAATTAGGCACCTCCGGATGTGGATTAGAAAGTACTTATTCTATCTACACAACTAAAAGATGAAATTCCGTTGCTTCCGAATGTCCCTTTAACTCAAATTTTGGTAATTGGAAAATTTTGATTCTTAAACAATTTATTAGGCTCACAGAAAACATTAAGAGAAGAGATCAGTAGACTTAAAATAATTGTTCCAACAAAGATTTACTAATTTTCGATATTATTCAGAACTTTATAATGAATTATTTTAAATCACGATAATAGAAGAAACGATACTGGGCTACTGGGATGTGAAAAAACACATTAACATTTTATTTCGAAAAATAAAATGAAGCAAAAGGAAGAAGTGCCTACTGTGGATTTCTAGAATTTTGCAAAGTTTCAAAGATGTCGAAGTTTTCAAGGAGGAAAGTTCTTTTGTGACCAAAAAACTAAGGAGTTAAGCTAATGTGCAATTTTCTTTAAGCAATAAGAGGTAGCTACAAAGTTCATAATCTCACTTTTTTCTTTCCAAGTTTTTTATTATCCATGGAGATTATCCATTAATTCAAAATTATCCATTAAAGACAGCTATATGAAACAATTAAGTGAAAGCATGCTAAACCCAAACGATAATTTTCATTATAAGAACTAAAAACTTTCATGTTTCAGGGACGCAGAAAATGTGTAGGTAAATACAATGCACAGGACCCAAGAGGCTCGTGGAGAAAATTGTTATTTATTTTTCTCCGTTAAACTTTCTTGAAAGTCCGTAATAAAGCAAACGTATAGTCTGTATTGCTGTTTCTGTTAATAATAAATATTATAATAATGGTTTCATGTGAAAAATGTATTTGGAACATTTACTAAAATACCTTCCATAAGAAAAACACAGTCTTTTCAGCTCTAAATTATTTACATAAATATTACAAACAGATAACGTATTCAGAATATCAATTTAACTATAATAATCATTTAATATTGTTATAGTACTATCCATTAAATAGTATTCGATATTTGTAGCAATGATTGAGAATTCTTTTAATATTGGTGAACGTATTCATCTTGTTGTACATAAATGTTTATTTTTATATTTTATAGGTTCAGTTGAAACTGAAACTTTTACTTTCACGAACTTGTCTTCATCTGTCCTCATCGACACTGCTTATGTTAGAACATTTGTTTAAAAACATTTTATATTTCATATTTTAAATAGAACCTATCAAAAACTTCTAGAATTCTGGCAAACCGTGTTTCCTTACAGTATCTCCTTACATTTAGTATGATTTTTATCATTATAAAAATTTGTTAAATCGAGCAAAAGACTGCAATTAAATCATATTTCAAATGTAATCAAATTATTACAGAAAAATTTCAAATGTGTTAATTATTACCCAAAATTATTATATCTTACAATTATTATTATTAGAATAATTATATTATATTATAATAGTACAATTTGTACAGTTGCACGAACATTAACTTATAAAACTTTATTGAATAACAATTTCGATCTTTTACACAAGAAATTTCAATTTATAATCGATTTATGAAAGTGTCTATAATCCGTTTTAAAATAAGTTTTAAAAAATGACCGATATCAGTATATCTAAGTACTTATGTTAATATTAATATTTTTATCCACTTTTTGAAAATGATCATTATTTTAATAAGTTAAGCAGCATACAGAAGGTAAAAGTTATTTACACACATTTCTTCCTGTACAGCATCCTCGGGCTTACGTAAAAGATATCCTATAAAACCCGGTTTGGTTTGATCTGTATATCGAAATGAGTTACTAGACGTCACAGTGGAAGCATGATTTTCTGTTTGTCACTTTCACTTTCCTGGTTCTGTTTCTGAAAAAACTGTAACCCGTTCCATTTGAGACTGAGAAAATACTAAAATATTGTGAATACTACTTCATTATAGTGGGCCTTATACAGTATATGACGCACAGTCACACGGATATTCAATTAAATTACCTTATAGGATCAAAGACTGGATGGCAGTACTGGCAGACTGACTCACACAACATTCTCGGCCATTCTTGAATCTTGTAAGGTGATTTAATTGAAAAACCGTCGTGTGACTCGTTCCCTCCGACCGTCATTCAGCAAATTAAGTTTGAGTGACTGAATCCTGAAGAGAAAGTGATGTCTGATAATTTATGTTGCGTAATTTGTATCATGTACGGTTGACGCAATAATACCGATTCTGGAAATTAGCAAAGAATTATACAACTCCCATTCTGTTCCGTAAGTAAGTGATAAAAAAGAATGCTCTCCCTGTTGTTGCGAGTCATTGTCATTTCGAAATACACGGATATTCGTCTAGTTTTTTGCATTGGTTGAATGCGTTGCCCGAAATTTTCACGACTTTCGTATTTTGCAATCAATGACCATAAGAGAAAATTGCAAAGAAATACAACAATTCTTCCACGACGAACTCCGAGCTAAAATCATTTTATTAATCAATAAGTCTATGACGGTAAAATCTCAGCGAATGCATCTGATAACGTATTAGCCGTAATAAATTAGAAATCAATCTTCTTGAATGCTAATGCTATTAATATAAAATCTTTTACACTAATTGAAATTACTCTTATTCTAAGGACTCATAATTGTGCTTCATAGGAGTTGCAGTTTGTTGCACTATTGCTCCGTCCATCTATTCGACTACTAATTGTTATATATTAATATGTTATATATAATAAATGCAAAGTTCTTAATCATCGAATTTTTCCAACTTATTTTAGTTACATACAACAATATTGCATACAAATTTGACTAAAGAATCAATATAATTGAACTAAATAACTTTTATCCGTGTATACAGATATTTATGTGGACTACTATATCTTGGTTTCCCGAATGTAAATGCTAGATACAAGAAGAGGGGCAGTTTGGAAGGGTATAAATAGGATAATTAAAAATACATGGACTACTCCATGTGTTCTTCATAGAAAAGTCTGTTGATCTTGAAGAGCACATTTTTATTTACATTATTGTATTTATATTACCATTATTTATATTCTATCGTTCCCAAATATCCATTTTTATCTATTTATCAAAATTGTAATCCTGTGTTTAAAAAATCAATACTTTTAGAACCTTTATGGATTTTACTAATCACAAACGGAAGAAATTAATTTACAACTTGAAACGAGCATTCCAACAGGTGTGGAGTACTTCAATAGATAAGATAATTATTTATATATTTTATCTACATTTTGCCAAGAAATAGGTTACCATGTCTAGCTCATTATTTGTTAAGACATTAGCTGCAATGACAATTGATGATTTTTCATTCAGTGATAATATGAAACAACTATCTTGATTGAGTGGACTATTGCAAAGATTAAATTGTATACTCACAAAAAGATTCTGTGTCATTTTTCTTGTAATGAAGACATCTACATCTTTTATTTCGTTTAGATTATACGATTAAATAATTGGTTATTATTTCCAACTAATATGATGCTTATGTAATACTGTTAATCAATTACATCTAGGTATTGCAATACCAGCACACCGCTACACCGAATACCGGTATTTCGTGCTATTTTGCAATTTCGTGAAACCGGCATTTGCTAAGGTAAAATACCGATATTTTCGGTATTAGCTATAAATAATAAATATTTTTTTGGGGCATCTACTCTTATTTGAAATTTACAAATTAATTTTTCCAATAGTGAATTTGATTTAATATCAAAAACTGTATCAGCTCTGCTTCCAATAAAGCTGGCTGTGGACTTACTAACTTATTAACAGCGAATGCAACAATAAATTTTATGTTGCAATCACTTAAAGATCACGCCACTGTCTGAGGAATTATACAGTGCATTGAAAATTCGTATGCAGAAAAGGCATAGTGAACTCGAAAATATTTTAAGGTATTTACATAATTATAATGCCTTTAAAAAAGAAAACTAAAAGGAAGAAAAGAAGCAAACAAGGTCAAATTTAATTAAGTTCGTCGTCAATTTCCACAAAAACATCTATGAAAAGCAAACACAAACCTATCCAGAAGAATTCGTTGAAGATGATGTTGATGTTAATATCGAAAAAGAATTGTTTCTTGAGAAGAAATTACAATTAGCTATAAATAAACAAATTTCCACGAACAATAATAGAAAAATAATACAAAAAATAGGTTTATCCAAAACCGTCAGATGAAAGACCGAGTTGTTAGAAGATGAAGGACATCGAGGCAAATGTTTAGAGAAAGTATATCGCTCATTATTAACAGTACCAGTAACCAGCGTGGATGCGGAAAGAACATTTTCAACTGCAGGTAATTTTTGCAGAAAAATACGTTCCAGGCTTAAAGATAGTTCAATAGATGCATTATGTTTTTTACAATCACAATTCAAAAATATGTAGTTAATAAATCAGTTAATGTTTTTTTTCTATTAAACAACTGTGTTTTTGTGCCTTTTTGAAAATTCCTAATACCGGTATTAATACCTGTATTCGGGTACAACGTTTAAACAAATACCGAATACCGGTATTGTATTTTTGGTCCGGTATTGCAAACCCTAATTACATCAAAGTTTATTCCTCATTCTTCATTTTTCATAAATTGTATTAAAAAAATTCTTCAGAATGAAAATGTATTCAGGTTTTATAAGTACATATTATTAGAACATCACGAGGCTAAGTAGAAAAGAAAATTGTTTCGCCTAAGTGTATTTGGTTTTGTACTTTTTCAGAATATGGCAATCCTAATAGTTACGTGCACGGTATGTAGCTTGTAGAAAATTGGCGTTCACTAAGGTTGAAACGTGACCGCGGACACATTATTCACGGCACTTGTTTAATTTTTTAAGTCTAGACCGAGTATGAACTGGTAAATTAAAGAAATAAGTAGCATGGAAACATATGTGGCACTTCGAACACCGGAAGTCCATTAATACACTGCCAATGGTTGTATCATATAAAAAGGACTTAATAGGTGTTTTCTAATTAATAAATACGAAAGGAGAGATTAGATAATGCAATTTGGGATAATTAAATATACTACAATTCAAATTGCTATTGCTAGTGAAAAACTTAATAAGAGATGTAATAATTGAAGGGCTGCAGATTCTTGTGTAAAACAACTTTGAGAAATTGAGTTCAGAAAAATTTGAGATACAAAACAAAAACAAAGTTGAGAATAGGTTTTAGATATCCTTAAATCTTTTAATCTTTGCATTGTTTTAAATTGCGCCTACTCGTTTTTGTCATAAATGCATCAAATCCGTAGACTAATCATTAACTTTCAGAGCGAAAAGAAAATTAAATGAAGTTGCAAACTGAAATAGATGTTAAATTCTTTTAATTAATTCCTTCAGAAAATCGATTCACAGAATCAACACGCGAAAATATTTTTCGTTCTATTTCAATTATTTAATATCGATGTCATTGACTTTTTTATCCTTATGGATCAAATAACATTTAAGAACAGAGGTGGAATGAAATCGTAAAGTTTTACATGAAAAAGTTATTTGGTAAACATTTTATTTCTAGTTTAAGTTCTAGAGGAACAGATATTTTAAAGTAACATATGAAAGTTTATATTATTCCCCCAGTCAGCATTATTCAAGGAATTGTAAATATGATGGATTGTATAGATGGGTAAGCAAGTTGTGATTTTCATACTATTATTTATTGTACTCGTATATTGAGAGAAAAACTGGAAAAAAACAAAAGGCATTGTTTACCTATGCGTCCAGTGTCCAACGTTTAGTTTTATGCGTAATAGAGTTTTCAAAGTACTTTCATTAATACTCGTTCTTAGGTAACTAAGAATTTTTAAAGCACTACATGATCGTTTCACGCTACCTTGTGTAGCAGGAACATTGTGAAGTGCTAATGCTGGCTGACTAAGAAATGGTCTTATTAATCTTTGATCATTCCAACATTCGAGTATATTTACATTTAAGTTACTTTCTTTAGTTCATGTGTTTCAATTTCTAGTAAAGCTGCTTTTAATTCTGAATTATCTTCATTTCCTTTATCAGATGAATCACTAAAAGCACCAATTTCATCTAGATATTTTCTGAAATTAGTTGTAGACGCTGAATTCCTGAATAAATAAAAGTTCTCTTCTTATAAGAATATTTATGGAATACAAGTTCCAAAAATACACATGATTTTATAAGTGTTTTCTTAGGACAGAAAACTTAAAAGTCATGAAATTACTGTTATATCAGAACTAATTGAAAATTATAACGGTTTTATTCGACCTCTGCTTAAGAATTTGTTGTAATAGCTTTTATTCTCAATAAAGAAGAGTGTGCCTATACTACTTTTTAGTAATTTCATGTTTTTTTAAAATCGAAACTTTTAGGCCAGGAATCTCATAAGATGATTTGATTGTGTCTCCACACAATTCAATATTTGTATTTTCGAGAGTCATTTTGCGTTGTAATGATAGGAATATTTCTTTTTAAGAAAATTACAATTTTGATGATTTGAAAAGCCAATTAGCAGAGCTAATTAACAGAGACTGTTCCCATCACTGGATGTTACAATCACGTTTCAAATAATTTCAAACAGAATACATAATGTATCTTTCAATAATTCTCATATTTATGTAACTCTAAGGCGGAAATTGATAAATCGTGATAATGATTCGCAGTAACAAGCATAGCAGAGAGATACCAACGCGGATGGAAAAAATCTCAGTCTCATCCAAGAAGTGACGAAAAATATAAACGTGTACATCATTCATCATATGGCGAGTTGAGAATCCTAGTGGTGTAAGTCACACACATGTTATGTCGAGTGAAATAATGTTTTCTGTTTGTTGCTATAAAAAAAACTCCACATACGCATTGCAGTTTCAAAAACACATCTATAAGATCAGAAAACTATACAAAATGTCTGTATGTACAATTTGAAACACAAATCAAAATTTATATAATTTATAAGCGAATTGTCCAATTAAGATTGACTTATACCGATATACAGTAACTCCTATAAATAGTAAGCACTCTTAAAAAAGGCGATAAGTTTTTTAATATTGTACCCTGCGACTTGGATTGTTGGGAGATGTTAGAACAATTAGTTTACTACACGACATTTGATCGGAATTGCAGAGAAAATACTAGAAGTTGTATTTTACAACATTTTTATGTGGTCCCTTATCGAAAATTTAAAAAATACGTTTTGTAGATCTGTGTTCTAAATCAGCGGTTGAAAACAAAAGGGCGTAACAAGCTGCCATTTTTCAGTAAAGAATGGAGTGCTACATCAATTAATGCAATCGGCAAATAAATAATGCCTTAAAGATTCAAAATACAATATTAACTCAAATTTTCAGAATTTTAACTTACACCAATATGATTCTCAGTCCGCCATATCGTGAAAGATAACATTTATCATAGTCCATCGATACAAGAAAAATTTCACAAATTCAGATGGAAAAGAGATTAAAAATGTTTTCACACGAACATAACTGTACTTCAACGTGCATAACGTATTGAATTTTGGATACTGATTGAATCGGGTTTCTATTGGAAATACACTGTAGCAGAAGTTTGATCAAACTACAATGTGCGAAAGTTGTCGAATCGCATACTCCTTTTCAATACTACCGTGATTCAAACGCGTCAGGTAATGCTTCAAAACTTTACTCGTTAAGTCACGATCAGTTCTCCAAACTCATGTATATCGATTTCATTTTCGTGTGCAATTTGATCTATCTTTATATGCGAAAGAAAGTCAGACGTTCAGAAAATGAAATGTTCGTGTTAAAAGATTAATTTACATGTTACCAATTTTGTGATTTTATATCACATTTCTTAGTTGCTATTTCAAATATTCATTAGAAAAGCCACATAAGTATTAGTGATTATATGAAACAATTTTATTGCAGTGGCCGACAGTTACAAAACATTGGAGATCGTTATTTATATTGTCTATCATATTAAAAAAACATTATTTATTGTTACTGATGTATTTAAAATTGATAATTGATGGTATTATTATGTATGTTACAGTTTATAATATCTGCAATATTAAGTAACAATAAAATTTATCAATTCATTAATGGCAGCATAATTTAGATCATCGTGACAAACGAAAAACTCGACACATACAAGTATTTGTTATCAACCGATACTAATAAAATCTTTATGGTCCTATACATATACATATGTATAAATATTGAACTTTCATGAAAATAACGTTACAGATTGAGCTTTAATGTCGCAACAACAAAATCTTAAGTTGCTATAACAAAAGTATAGTTGTCGGCCAAATCCTGTATCGTTAGTTTATTAATCAAAGTATTTCAGAGTTTCTCAAAAATTTCTTTAACGAGTCAACAAGTAGACTCAATTTTCAGCTATAATATAGTAAGAATTGGTAGAATAAACTTTCACAAAATTAACTACAACAGTGAATTCTTAAGAAATGGAAATAACTATAAAACCAGCGCAAAACAGGATGCGGGTCGTTTAAATGCGCGTAGAACGCAGCTGTGGTAAAAAGGATGGTAAAAACATAGTGTTTGGTAGAAGAACTAGTCTGATGAGTTTCTTCACCCCCCACCCTCGTGACGTCAGATTTCTGAGATAGTCGAGTGCTCGTACTGCACTAGCCTACATCATTTGTATTTTTATCGCGTATGCGATTTAATCTTAATAAACCCTTGTGTGGAACATGCCGGAAGTCGGACAATTTTCGCTGCTGGGAATATTCTTAGAGAATTGGAACATTAAGGAAGTAGTCATTGATCCGAACAATGACTTCAGATACGAATTATGTAATATATAACTCGTTTGGTTGAGCAGAAAACGATGCAGACAATATACCGATCAGTATTATATGCGCATAAACAAATTCTTGAAAGTCTCGGGCAAATATTGTTTCGAGGGCATTGTAATTCATTGCAGTGTGCGGTTATGTTAATCCTTTAACCGAAGAATGTGAGTTAATTCATCATTTGCACGCAACTTTTCCTTTTACCGACTTTCCATTTTATTATTTATTGAACTATGTATTTATTACAGCAAAATCTTCGTGGACTTAATTTTATTTGTCTTTAACAGTGTCCATACTGGTACGTAAGGTAAGAAAAGTCAACAGGTTAAGATCAGGCAATCAAGCAATGATCAAATTATTTGCATGAAAAATGCATTTTTGTAACCATGTAAAGAATAATGCGTCTACAGTGCTGCTGAATATGTATTTGCAATTTGCAGACATCGATAATTCATATGGAAATTATAGGAATACAGTATAGTTAGGATCATAATTACTAATTATTAATGTGAAATCGTCAATTTATACAAAAGTTTCGAATACTTTTATGAGAAATAAAAATTGTCCAAGCCAATTGTAAGAAACAGAAGTTACATGAAAATGCATTTTCTCTCTTAGTTATCGTGGTAAGTTGAAAATAATAGAACAACATAATTAGTTTTGCATTTGACCAATAGATTTTTGTCATAAATACATAAAATCAGCAGTCTAGTGATGGCATACAAGATGTCTCGTATGCATTTTATTCCAAATGGATCTTATATTTTATCTGAATTTTATAAGTCAAACAAACTAGACACTTACTGTGAATAATTAAATTATTAGAGTCACAATTCATTTTCATAATTCATTTTCAAAATTGATATCTTAACATTTTTTATGGAATCCTCAACATTATTATTATGGGATCGTCAGTACAATAGCAAATTTTTTACGAGACCCAAAATTGCTAATATGTTTTCTATTATGTTTCTGACGTATCCGCTGTACTGAGTTTGCAGCAGACACCGTGGGACTTTGAAGTGTGAGAAAGTATCGCTGGGTTCATTTGTCCCCTCAATTGTCGCAGTTTTTATCAAGGTTCGCAAGAAACGCGTTCCTTATTGCTATCAAGTAGTAGCTGTGTCTGTACCATAAGCCATAAGGGAACAGAATACTTCAGGATGTTCTGCAAGGCTGCAGATGGAGGAATCCTGGACATCTTACGATCAGATGGGTTGTATAGAATTATTTTACTACATATGAAACACTTTTGTACACGTGACTAAACTAAACTCGTTTAAACACGTGAAACTCTTTTAAACTAAACTTTCTTATACGTACGAAAAATGATTTCATACGAACGAGTAGATCAACATTGAAAAAATACCACATCTACCAGCTTTACCACCACTACATCTGCCTAAAGAAATGTGGCTATTTAACATAAAAAAATCAAGCACTACAAGTGACTAATTTGTATTGCCTTTTAAAAATAATTAGACTGCATTTATCGAGACATTGTATGATTATTTTTAAAACTACGTTTGAATAGATAAGTGTGTTTAGCAATCTCAACAATTGTAAAATAAAGAGTCTGAAATCCGTCATTTTGTCATGTAGTTACTTCTAGGTTGTTTTGTTTCTCAAAATTCGTCGAATTTCTTTGGGTGAAAAATTCACTTAAACAAAATTATAATAATAATACACTTGAGATCCAAATATTCTAGAATCCTTTCTCAGACGAATAATGAAACATAAAATCACATAAACATGCTAATTTCATGAGATGTTGCTGAGACATAGCTAGTAACTTACTTAAGGGAAGGACAATAGAAGACTCATTTCGTAATGTACGAGTAAAAGAATAAGTATTGTATCCATATGCTGTACATGTACATTTCCGCTCATTGCAAAAGATACCTTTGGATTATAATTAAAGTTAATATCAGCGATTAATAGATTACACATTAGCAAAAATAAACAACTCTTCGACATTGATAATATTATGCACTTGAACAGTAATAACTTGACTACGGATCGTTCTGCGAAATAAAAGTATTCTCTGTCAATTGAAAAAACTAGGCACGATATAAGAAGTTCGTTTTTATTCAATAATTGTAATCAATTTTCCTATTGTTTGAAATTTCAACTATTTAATTTTGTCATAAATGCATAAAATCAACAGTAGAGTAATAACTATGTATGTAATTGTTTCTTACATAAAATTATTCTACGGAGTCTACTATACACGATGATGTAGTTTGACGTTACGTTAGAAATACAACTTATGTTAGTGATTATTAATTGAAAGGGTAAATTTTTTGCAGATATTTTCGATTTTGGTATTTTAAAAGTGAAAAATATATAAAAAAATCCAATTAGGTACATCATCCAGAAATATTATATGTATTACAGAACGCGTCCAGGCGTCAACAGAATTTACAAATCATGCTTGTCAATATAAAGATGAAATAGTTTTACGAAACACACAACTACAAACCTAATAATACTATTGTGCAAGGTGTCTTCGAATAGAGTCATGAGTAGCCTAAAATAACATGAATTTCCCAAAGATAGCACTTTAAATTTTAACGTAGAACCACTTTCAACCTTTACTGTAAACTCGGAGTGTACGACAACCCAATGAAAGTTTAGATAAAACAAATGACATATCGCGACCTCTTTCCGTGTTCTTTTTTTTTGTACTACGTGTAAGGTATAATTTTAAGAAAAATGCTGTGGACTCTTATTTCAGAATGTCTAAACAATATTTAGTAATTTTTGGGACCAAAAATAATAAATAGTTTAAACGTGACAGCCGTTTTAGGTTACTGTGGTTTGTTACACCCTATGTGTACCGTTCGAAATTTTTATGCGATTTGTACAGTAAAAGTTAAAATAGTACTAATTTTATGGCATTCAAATATTATATTTTCTTTAAGAATCCTATAGTTCAAGTATTTTGTTGATTTGATTAAGGGGTTATTTGTCGTCACACATTTTTTAGTTTGTATTAGATTCTTCTATGAAATAAAATTCTATGTACGTATACTGTTAATATAAAAATAAGTAATTTGTTTATCTCTGTCTTAAATATTTTCAGTCTTTCTCCCTATCAAATTAAATCGTATGAACGTAGATTAATCATGAGAATAGCACTACTTCTTTTTCACCCACAAAACTAAAATGCAGACGATAGCTTATATGGATTCGTCGTCGAAATTCTTCATGAGCAAACGTGAATTAAACTCTGCCAAATTTTAACAAAATTTTCCAGTTGTAATTAATTCTGTTAAGAAACCATGTCACTTATATGTAGATGAGCTGTGGGGGTAAGTTGGTCTGAAATGCTGCTTTCTCCCTCAAAAGTACGACTGCTGGTCTAGTGAGTTACGGTACGACATGGACGATGTATCGACTTCTACATACATATGTACATGCATTTTTCATTATTTCATTAAATATGTATTCCAAGCTAGGGGAACACCCCTCAAGACATGTTTACTGTTTTACACCCACCCTCCTGACACTTATTTATGCATGTCGCTGCCAAAGTCTAGAAAAAGGTGTCTAGAAATAAAAAATGATCAATATTTTAATTAAATATTTCCACGCATATACGGTGAGCCGCGAAAGTATTCGAAGGCCATTTAAAACAGAATAATTTTCTTAAAATTGGGCCCAACGAATTGAATGTTTTCAGCAATGAGAAACATTGATTTACTAAATGACGGGCAAATAAGATTTTTAAAAAATTGCAATTGATAAGAATTACATGAAAAAATAAAAAAGGCTCTTTTTAAAACTTTTTTATTTCAACCCGTAATGAAAATTTAAAATACGCGTTTCATAGAACTATGTTATTTCTGCACATGCTGAAAATTTCATCGAAATCGATTAACGTACACGCTAGCTGCAAGTGGTTAAAAATGACGAAAATCGCAGTTTTTCACAAGTTTTGGTCAGTTTTTGCTGAAAACCCACAGATTCTTACATCTTCCGATGCGTATCGTTTTTTTTCTGTGTCAACCGATTTTGAATGAAATTTTCAACATGTATGTAACTAACATAAATCTACAAAACACATATTTTAATTTTTCATTAGGGACTCAAATGAAAACGTTTTAAAAAGTGCCTTTTTTATTTTTCATGTAATTCTTATAAATTTTTTAAAAGATTTATTTGCCCTTCATTTAGTAAATCAATGCTTCCAATTGCTGAAAAAAATTCAAGTCGTTGGGTCCAATTTTAAGATTGTACACATAATATAATACATAAATCATGAATGGAGAACATGAAATGTGAATTCAATTTTTAGTCTGTTTATATTTGTTCGAGTATCGAGTAGAAAATGTTGTAAAATCATTGTATAATAAACTTTCTAGAACACCATTCTCAATTCAATTTGTTATATTTAACATAATATTTATATTTAATAGATGGGTGCAACAGCGTAGAGTGCAATAGACTATTATTTTAAAATACTATTAACATACTTTTAAAAATTAATTTCTGCGTTTACAATGGATCAAGTAATAATTCATTTTTTCACATTATTTGGTTAAAAACAATGTCATAATATTTGAATAATTTTCGTATGTCAAAAGCCAATTCTACATAATTAACTTACTACTACCAGTTTTGGGAAAGGCGATAGTTTCAGACATAACAACTTCGATCATAATTACTCCACTCTTGTTGCTTCAGAGTTGCAACATAGCTGTGGAGTGGACAGCTATTAACATTTCAGCTTTCTTCTTTCGGAAAACGGACCATAGATGTAACAGCGGTAATATATTCCTCAATTCTAATTGAGAAGTAAATGATTGACAAATGTTCTCTTGCGAAATAATTTTACGATTTAAGTAGCAACGTAACTCCTCGTTTATGTAACTCAATGAATTCACTATACTAGACTCGAGGATCTTTTCGATTACAGATATGGTAAACGAAATTATTCTTGTACAAAGCGATCAAGTCGTAAAATATTTTTGCTACTAAAATCACATTATTTCATACATCAAAATAAATAGTTATCAAAAAGAAGAACCTGTTCAAACTTCTACGTTTTGATTAAGAAGAAGAAACAACAAATACATCATATATTCGGAATGTCAATTTGACCATCTTAATTATTTAATATTACTCATTCAATATCACTCGACCAGTACTTATAAAATATAATCATCGATCGTTTTAATAAGTTCCATTCAAACTAAAACTTTCACTTTCTAGAATTTTTCTTGATCAATTCCCATGGCCACATACAGTCGACACATTGTATGAAGTATTCGTACACCATTTAAAAACGAATAATTTTTTTAAAATTGGACTAAATTGCTTGAGTTTTTTCGAGATGCCAGAAGGACCAATTTACTAATTAATGTGTAAATATTTTTTTTAGAACATTTTTATTTGCTATCAATCGGAATTGTGAAGAAAAAAATGAAGGTCATGATTTTTAACTTTCTTATCTGCGTCTATATCGAAAATTTAAAACAGGCTTTTTGAAAATCTTAGTGAGTTATATACATGTACAAAGCTTCGACGAAATCGGGTGACGCATAAAAAACCGTAGGCATTGGAAGATGTAAAAGTCTTTAAATTTCGGGCCTAAATCGCATTTTCTTACAATTTTTGCCATTTTTAATTATTCAAGGCTTGTAACAACCGTAATCGATTACGTTGAAACTTTGTGTATGTATAAAATAAACTTAAATTTTGGAAAAAGCATGTTTTAAATTTTCGATATAGGCACAGATAAAAAAAGTTAAAAATCATGACCTTCACTTTTTTCTTCACAACTCCGATCAGTAGCAATTCTATAAAACTTCTTTTTACACGTTATCTAGTAAATTAATCCTTCTAAATCCTTGTGTATGCACAAAATATTGCTATGAAATATAGTTGATTGAAAATAGCAAAAATTGTAAGAGACTGCGATTTAAATGAATCACAAACCCTAAATTCAAAGATTTTTACATCTTATGAAGAAGGTTCCAGTGCCCACGGATCAACGTAGATAGAACTGCGCCCGCGCAGGCGGTTGACGTCAGTCGTTCGCGCATAGCTCTCGCGCACCAGCGTTCCCGCGCATCGTAGTAAGGTGAACATAGGAGCCTCGCCATAGTACAAGCACGCGAGAATCTATTGCGCCGATAAACCTGTATAATTGATAGTACTTGAGCTTTGTTAATTAAACTTGTGTATAACAAATGTTTCCACATTTATTAACCCCCCCAACAACATCTTACAATGCGTATAGCTTTTTTATGCGCACAACAGATTTCGATGAAACAGTGTACATTTATACAACTTACGTAAATTGACAAAAGGCATGTTTTAAATTTTCATTAGATGCACAGATAAAAAACTTGAAAACGTGACGTTTACTTCTGCTTCGCAATTGCGACCAATAGCATTTTTTAAAAAAATTATTTACACATTGCATAGTAAACTAATCTTTCCTAAAAAAAAAACTCGAGCCGTTTGCTCAAATTTTAAAGAAATTATTCGTTTTTAAATGGTGTACGAATACTTTTTACACTGATTGTATAACTAGGCTGCGAATATTACGCATATTATACGCAATATTATTAATGGAAGAAGCAAACAAAGAAACAAATTCTTTTTTTATCCCAGTAGCTTGTAATTGATGCAGAAAATTTACATTTTGCATAAAGCTCTGCAATCTACAATGGATGATTAAATAATTGGAGAAACTTGCATAAATTTAAGATAATGCATTGAAACAATCACTTTTTATATGAAGCTATATTGAATTCTTGTTATGTTTATAAAGTGCTTTATGAAGTATTAAATTGCAAATATACGTTTAACAATACTATAGCCAACATTATCCATCAAATGAATAATAAATATATTTTCCGTACTGTAACACTAATAACTTTATTACCCGTAGTCAGTGTATATTTTCTTTGACTTCCAAAGTTAATAAATTGCATATAAAATATTTTTTCTATCACCAAATTGAAGGAGGTATTTATAGTGGGTGATCAAGGTATTGCTCACGACAGCCAAAGTGGTACTCGGAAGGAATGTGAAAGAAATTCGCAAAGAAACCGACTGATTGCTAGGCGGGCACAGTTAAGTCGCAGACTTCTCGCTATTCGTTGAAAAGATTACCACTACTACTCCAGGTGTATCGCGCCGTGTGTCTGTGAACTTTCCGTCCTTGCCCCTGTGCCGTCTGGAGTACCACTTTGGCTATGTGGGCAATACACGCATACAAACCCTTACAATTTTTGTATGAAGTATTAATGTTTGCAGATTACAGATACACATTTATATAGACAACATTATTCATCGTATCGTTAAACATGAATTTTTGGTGCTACGGCTTTAACAATGTCATCATCAATTGCACTTATAACGTACAGACGTTTTCCAAAAGATTTTACGGTCCAAGTATGAAATACAATAGAACCTATCGAAAAGTCCCGTAGCATGTTTGATCTCTGCATCATTATAACAGCATAAGGTGCAGTCAACGACAAAGAATATGGAGGTACTATTTTAATTATCCTCTGAGTAAATACTTCTGTAGTAACGAGCCACGATTGACAGTGACAATGTGTAACATGTGCTCGAAATCGGTCGAACATGTATAATTTCTTTATGGAAAGGAAATGCGAGTTATTCGTTGATCGCGAGCTGTTTATGTATAAAAACAAAACAGTGTTACGGTAAAGTGCGTTCAGCGCGTAGATAACAGCTCATTGTGAAAGTGGGTACAATAGGGCTCTCGCGCGATCAGCGAACGGTCGCGCGTGAAATTTTTTAGCGTGAAGAACAGGTAGGATCGATGTGTACACGAACGTTGGTGCAAATTAAAAGCGTTTTACGGCCAGTCGCCGAAGAACAGTTTTCCACGGCCCCCGCTCTCTCCAGTTGTGCTCGAAAACAGTGTCCGCGGAGTTCCGTTAGGTCGTATATAATCATGTGCTTCCAACTCTGACACTTAGACGCATGCACGCGTGGGTTTCTAGTTTCTATACAATAAGTACAGCTGCGTGGCTAATGCAATCGATGACGATTATAATAACGTTTGCCGTAAGCCTTCCTAAGAATCCCGAGAGCTCGGCTGCAATTATTGTTGGGTGGTGGATTTTTCAATCGTAAACTCCCATGCAAACATCATTCTGAATGGCCACAAACAATTACAATACGACACAGACCATTTAACCATTTGTCTTATAATTTATGTTGTATTAGACTTATCTATCTATATATTTCCTTATCTATCATAATTTCATATAAGAAAAAGAAGAATTTTTGTCTATTGTATTACTATATTTTTTCTAATGGCTAAGTATCAATAGAAACATAGAATCTTATTTGAGGTTAAAAGAACTTCATGACATAGGACAGCAGGGGACAAAATGAAGTAGAAGCCTTTTAAAAACTAATACCCTTTTTAAAATTGGACCGAACGATTTGAGGTTTTTTACATGTTAGGGGCATTAGTTTACTAAATAACGGGTAAAAGATTGTTGAAAACTTCCTATTGGTCGGAATTGCGAATAACAAAAAATAAAAGTCAGCTTTCTTCATCCTTTTACCTGAGCCTGTAGTGAAACTTTAATCAATGCGTTTTGTAGAACTATTTCAGCTATGCAAATACACGGTGAAAGCTTCATCGCAATCAGTTGACGTTGATATGAGTATTTAAAGGTGATCTTAAATGTTTCTTAAACTCTTATCATCAAATATTTGTAGTTCATAGCAACATTAACTGATTTCGATGAAACTGTGTGCATGTATATGACTCGCTTACAATTAGATTTACGAAATGCGTGTTTTAAATTTTCGTTAAGATCACAGATAAAAAAGTTAAAAATCGTGACCATCACTTCCTTCTTCGTGTAGAGTGTAGGTAATAGTTATAGTTATAAATTGTGAACTGTTATTTTCATAATATGTCTATAATTATATCTATGTTTGTGAACGTATTGGTATAAATTCTTATGGTCGCTAATGACCTAGATGTTGATGCGCACCTTTATAAATAAGCAAATAAAAAAATCTCGGTAATTATTTAGAAGTTTGCCCTCTTTACCGATTTTGATGACCTTGAAATATGCTGTCAAGATCATTCTGAACAACTTTTCCCTATACATGTTTCCGCCACTCGGTATTAGTTTTCAAGATATTCGCAAAAAACTATTGCTAGTACTGAATTGAATTTTCCGTATTCGTGCACGTTCCGTGGCAACGTAAGCCTGCTTCGGCGCGACGTCTGTTTACTGTTATTGTAAACACGTTGTAGAAATCAGGAAGGAAACAGGGTTTCACTCTGGTCATACATCTAAATATAAGATGAGTTTTCAATTTTGAGAATCTACTTCTGGATTCTCGTGTGCGAATCCCTCCCACGACCTAACCACAACTCACTCTATTCGTATAATTTCCATTGTAAATGTCATCCAGTCTTTTGTACGTGTTACTAGTTCAAATTCTGGATGACAGTTACAATGCAAAGATTATGCGAATAGAGTGAGTTATGGTTAGGCGGTGGGAGGGGGCGTAGAGGGCTACTAATTACCAAATCAAGTGTACTCGTAATCTAAATTTGACTAATGATTTTTGCAAATATCTCGATAACTAAGACGGAGTGGCGGTAACATGTATAGGAAAAAGTTGTTTAGAACGATGACCTTGACAACATATTTTAAGGTCACCAAAATCGGTGAGGAGGGCAAACTTCTAAATAATTACCAAACTTTCTTCTTCGAAATTTCAAACAATAGCAATTTCAAAAATATTTTTTTACACATTACCTTGCAAACTAATCTTGCTAACATCTCAGAAAACTCGTCGTTTAGTCCAATTTTAAGAAGTTATTATTTTTTAAAGGGTCTCCACTTAATTTCGTCCTCGACTGTCCTTATTCAAGACATGATAAATGTACAAAATCTTCACAAGTCTGACTCGATATTACAGGACAAGTGGTTAACAATGAATTGTAAGCGCAGTACTTCCGGTTCTTTTTTATACGTCCCGTTTATACATGAATAATTTTTTCATTGGTTTTTAACACGTTTGATTTGCTTTCAGATAATTTTTCAAGTACGTTTCCTTGACTTTTATTGCAGTGTTTTAAGAACGTTTTATGTACTTTTACGTTGCTTTCGACACATCCTCTACCGTGGAAAAAGAGGACCAGGTGTATTAATTCGCCATTGTTGGGTAACAGATACACGTCACCGTCGACCCGCAGATTTCTGTTAATGGTCTTACATTACGTTTTCAAGTTGAACTGGTTTGGGTACTATGAAGCACATAGGTGCCCGAGAGCTTAAGAAAATAAATAAATAAATATGAAGCACATAGGAAATGGTTTAGGCAGAATTGTTTTATTTTCCATCGAAACGCAAAATTAATTTAAAAAAATGCAATAATAAATTATGTTGAATACATAACGTTCAATTTTCTATTGTAGGATTATAATTCAATACTTCTAATGAAGTAAACAATACCACTGCATATACGGAAGGGATAAATTCTTTTTCATATATATATATATGCAGTGGTATTGTTTACTTCATTAGAAGTATTAACCGGTAAACTATAATTATTAGCTATACAAATAATAACAAAAAAACGAATAAAAATGTAAGCACCTATTTTTAACCGCGACAAAACTATAAGAGATGTAATATTTTTTGCAAATATTGAATACGAATTCTTTATTTCCATTATTCATTAACTACTATTCATTTCTATTTAAATAAACTATATAATTTTTTTATAATATGGTGCCCTATTACCATCAATACCACAATATCGGGATCACCTACTTGCGCATTTGAACTGTGATTTCCTTTTCCTTTAAACCATGAAAGTAATAATTTCAGTCATCACTAGACTACCGATCTTTATGCAAAATAAAACTTTTTTACCCGAATTACAACAAACTGGAGCGAAACACTAGTTTATTTTCTTTCTCAGTACGTTTAATAAATTGAAAATAATATAATAGTACCTGTAAATTCTTCAAATGTTTTTGCTGTTTTACAGTACACTTATTCATTTTTGTCATAAATACATAAAATACGCAGTCTAGTCATCACGTTCATCTAAAATAAAGTGTTTCTCGTCCGAAAACATTACTCTTTTCTGTTTTATACGCGAGTGAGTCGTTCTGCAAATCTAAATTGTTTTTATTTCTGACGGCTGGTTATTGGTAGTTCCTTTAAACAATTCACGGCTTTTCAAATGATTTGAACATTATTATTCGCTAAATTGTTCTCAGATTTGTGGTTACATCGGTTTCTACTGTTCTATGTGTCATCACTACGAAATTCAATGCGTACATGAAGATGACTCCCGCCGTTTCTGAGAAATTGGTGTTCTTGAACGGTCCCACGCATTTTTTAAATGAAATGCGCGGCATTGTTTCAATAATTAAACAAAGCGCAACAATTTCTTCCTAATAATTTGGAAATTTTTCTCACTAAGTAGAAGAAACACGACAAGTTTACTATTATTTATAATATTGTATGTTTAGTATTAATTTTTTCAATCGAAACATTTTCTCCTATCAGTTCAGTTTGCCTATTTCATAATGATTGTCTTATTTCTTGGTTAATAAGAACTCTTATCAGTTATTCTCATCTAGCTTCGTAATTCTTAGAAATATTACTTATCAATCTGTGAATTTTTATGTAAAATAAAAATTGTCTGTATAAATTGCAAAAAATAGAAGCCATTTAGAAATTTGTTCGTCTTTAAAAATTTTAAAAGGTAGGAAGTAATTTTTACTGTTTTTAATTATAGTTACTCATTTCTGTCATAAATGCATAAAATACGCAGGTTATTAACCTTTTGCGGTCGAAGATTTTTCAAACGATTAAAAATACTTTTCTCGGGAAGTAAAATCTTATATAAAAGTCCTCAGTTTTGGATAAAATAAAAATATATGCTCATCGTTTGTTACTAACCTAGTTAGAATATTTGCAGACATTTTTTATAGTTTTCTGAATCTATAGATATGTTTTTGCAGCCGCAATGTGTATAGGGAGTTTTTTTTATAAGAACAAATGTAAAACATTATTTTAGTTGACATACCATGTATGTGACTCACACCACTATGATTCTCAGCCCGCCACATAATATGTACTAATGTTCTTACAATACTTAAAACTACTCCTAGGAAAACTAGAATTCATTGAGGAATTCCAAGAGAAATTAAACAAAAAATAAGTATAATGGTGTAAATCAATGTTTGTCTATTCAGTTTAACACGACATCTCAAGGATTTAATCGTCATTAAATATAGTAATTGTAATATAATTTTAGCAGACCCTGCATAAAACAAACATCTTTCGATATTATTGTGTATTCGATAGAACATTTACTTAATTCATCATTATCCAACGATTAAATGTTTTGACTTGCACCATGGATGAACGACTCATATAGTGTTTTATAGTATTAAAGTGGATTGTATATCATTCTGTTCGCAAACACGGGCCAACCACACGATACAACGCGTGTCATTGAGAGACATTGTACGAGGCTGATTTATTTGTCCCGTCTGCTCTATTTTCGTTGCAAACGACCGCATGCTCCCTGGATACGCCAGGATGTACTCCAAGCCCACATCCGGATGCGCAAACGTACCGCGGTCGAGTGACAAGCGACAGACAACCACGCGTGAGCCCCGCTCTTGCCCTTGCGACGCCTGCTTTATTAGTCTGTCCGCACAATTTTTAATGGAATATTCTCATTCAGCGAGTTAACAATATTCACCTTTTTCCGTTTGCATTTCTCACAGTGTTTGTGAGTGTTTTTTTAAGTTTATTTATTTATAAAGATAATCACATCAACCCTAAACTAATATGGACGTTGAAACTATTGTTACTATTGCAAAGAGATTGTATAGTTAGCGGCAAAGAAATAGAACACCCTACATTTGTAAAATGTACATTTTAGTAAATCAATTATATTGTACACATAGCTGTAAATGTCTGTACAGAAGATTATGCGTAGTATCCGTTTCTAAGAAATACGTAAGATTGAAGAAATACGTGAACATACGTAAGCTCTTAAAACGAACAAAATTGTAGAGAAAACTCGAAGCGTTCGATTGCTATCTGTAGAGAAACATATTAAATTTAAGGAAACGTGGCAAAAATTGATATTTACTGATGCAAAAAATTTTAATATGGACGGGCCAGCCGCTTTTAACCACGCTTATACATTCCCGAAATAAACTATTTGAAAAGTAATTAAATACTGTTGTATTACTCTTAAAATAATAAAACTACCTTCTTAGCTAATTAAGTTAAAATTATTAAGAGAAGAAATATAATGTATATCTACGTAACTCATCATGACGATGCTTCTCCGGATGCCTTCATTACGCTGATTTTGCTGTAATTTTGTAGAAAAGGCGACTCTTCACCGATTTTGCTGACTGAAATATGTTGTCAAGGTCGACAACATTTTATCAACTTTCTGAACAACTTTTCGCTATACATGTTACCGCCAGTCCGCCTTAGTTTTATAGATATTCGCAAACAACTGTTACAATAAATATAGCAAACTCCGCCTTTTCCTAATGGCCTTTGTCCTTTAGGGCTGGGGAGAGGCTCCATCCCTCTCTCTGCACTTTCTCCACAAGAAATCTAACCCAGACCTAACCAAACTTCATTAAAGAGCTGTAAAAACCTAACCCTCCGTGGGGTAACAATCTTGAAACGGGTTTCCTTTCGGATTTTCGATGAGCTTCAAATGTGTAATCAGGGGTGTGATTCTGAACAACTTTTCCCTGTACATATTAATGCCGCTCGACCGTAATTTCCGAGATATATGTAAAAAACTATTAGGTCCACTACGAACTTTGGTTAGGTCTGGATTAAGTTTCGTTGGGAGGCCATTAAAACACGTGTTAGGTCAATTAAGAAGGTGTCAATCCACTGTAGTGGGTGTTCGTAGTTTTTTGTAAATATCTAAAAATCAAAATCGGTGAGGAGTCACCTTTCCTACATAATTGTCCATTTTACTTATTGATTAATCCAGCACTGGTTATTAGTAGCCACATTGGTTTAAATTTAGTAGCTACATATGGGTGGTATAAATCTATATTTTATAAATCTATAGCCTTATTCGTGTACCTGTTCCTGTTATTGGTCTTTCGTATTTAAATGAGCAGAAAAAGTTAACATGAAAATATAAATAGAGAGTGTATTTCTGTTAATTGCATTAAACCATTAATGTACAGTATTTCACCGGTAATTGTCCCAAATGTCTCCGACAGAATTGTCCCTGAGATATCCCCACTAGTGCGGGATGTACCCCCTTGAAGGGCCCTGAAGCTCGAGAGGCCTCGGTCGCCGAGAAATATGACACCATGCGGCTCGGGTATATCGGTGAGACCACACTAATCCGAATTTCCAACTTCTTTATTATTCATTATTTTTTTATGGGACTTCGATGACCATATTTGTGGCATTTTTCTAATAAAAATGATACCAAATATGATATAATTTCGATGATATTTACTTGTGTAATTGACAATTAAAGTTTCGGGCCTAGGAAGGATAGCGTATGGGAAAGAAAGAGACACGAAGAGTCGCAGTCGGCGACACAGTTCAAAGGCTCGCGTGTCCTCACAATGCATTACCAAGGAATAACTTTTTTATTATTACTTATTTTTTTATGAGACTTTTTCTAATAGATTTGTGACATTGTTCTGAACTTTCTCATCGGTGAGAAAACAATAATGCAATGACGACACTTTTTCATTTTTAATTAATCTTTTAGGAGACTTTTACCATCATATTTGTAATATTTCTCTGATCAAAATTTTTCTGATTATACATACATATCTATTTTTTTAATTGACGATGGAGTAAGTTTGGTGACAGATAAAGAGATTAAATGATAAAAACATTAAAGACACACTCTCCTGACTGGGATATTTCGCGACTTTGTAAACGGGAAGAACCTCAGTCTCTTTCTTTCCCATACGCTATCCTTCCTCGCGCCCGAAACTTTAATCGTCTATTACACAAGTAAATATCATCGGAATTATATCATATTTGGTATCATTTTTATTAGAAAAATGCCACAAATATGGCCATCGAAGTCCCATAAAAAAATAATGATTAATAAAGAAGTTGGAAGCTCTCGAGCTCGGCTGTCCTTCTCTACGTTCGGGTAACCTCAAACAATGATATCCCTCCGGCATAATTGTCCCTCCGCAGACCCGTGTTGTGGACAATTATCGATGAAATACTGTATATGCTACAAAGGAAAACATTGCATTTTTTAACTCTTGAAGTATATTAAACATTTTTCCAAAGATGCACATTACACTTTCGACAGTTCTCCCAAAATCCATTGTAAACAAAGCTAAGGAACGTCTGTGCAACAGATCTAAATAAATAGATAATTTGGATAATTTACACTATACAGGGTGAGTCCGAAGAAACAGAACACCTAAATATCTCCGTTACTTTTCGTTGTACAAAAAAACTTCTTAGGACAAAGTTACACTGTTTGAAGGGCCACATGTAACGGTGTAAGGAAAAAAATTTTCAAGGTCTTTTTTTATGAGATTTCAAGGTCATCGATGCTTTTTTTAAGTGGAATGATATATCTTCGTTAATGTAATGTTGTAGCTGACAAAATAACGAATTCATCCATGTAACACAATATGCCCTACAAATGACCTTCAACCCAAAAAAATGGAATAAATAAAATTCAACGTGTAAGATTCATTTGCTTTATTTCTATTACGCAAAATATTCAATATTCCTTGAGCTGCTTACATTCAAATGTATCGCAATACACAACATAATAACAAATTCGGTGTTGACAGGAAGACATTTATGATATCATAAATACCTTCACCTATGCGTTCGTACAGAATCCTGTTTATCAACTACTAATTACTCTGAAGACCTTTTTGCTATCCGATTTCCACTGTTTCTAAGATTTCTAATCTATCAGTTTATCGATGAACGTTTCGCAATGCGTTACTCGAAGGAAGATAAGATTCATATGATTTTCATTTATGGAGAAAGTCGACAGTGTTTAAGACAAGCAGTGCGGTTGTACATGGACCGATTTCCTAATCGTAATTGTCCATCAGTTTCCGTTTACTTCAATGTGATAAATAAATTCCGTGAAATTGGTAGTGTTGAAAATAAAAAATCTACGAAGGTGAGGACTGTAAGGAATGAAGCAAACACAATAAATGTTCTGGCAGCAGTGGATATAAACAAAAATTTCACCCCTTTTACCTATCAATTCACCAAGAACTTCAGAAAAGTATTATTTACCGATGAAGCTTCGTTTACGAATCACGGGCAGATAAATTTAAAAATATGCATTATTGGTCATCTGAAAATCCGCTGTGGTTACGGACAGTCGACAAACGAATACCATGGTCCGTCAATGATTGGTGCGAAATTTTAAACAACCAAATAATTGGGCCTCACTTTATCACCGGAACATTAAATGCAGAAAAATACATTGAATTTTTACGAGAATCGTTACCAATTCTCCTGGAAAATACACCCTTGGACATTTGTGAAGATATGTGATATCAACATGACGGATGTCCAGCCCATTCTTCACGTGTCGTAACACAATTCTTGAATAACAAGTTTCCAAATCGTTGGATTTGACGTAATAGACCCATATTATGGCCAGCTCGCTTACCAGATCTTACACCCCTTGATTTCTATATATGGGGAAAACTGAAAGACGATGTTTATCATGAACCACCAACCACTGAAGACGACATGAAAGAAAGAATCGTCAGGGCTTGTGCGTCGATTCCCTCAGAAATGAATTACACAGCAGTACATTCTGTAACTTCACGGCTAAATGAATGTATAGCAGCTCAAGGGAATATTTTTGAACATTTTGCGTAACAGAAATAAAGCAAATGAATCTTACACGTTGAATTTTATTTATTTCATTTTTCTGGGTTGAAGGTCATTTGTAGGTCATATTGTGTTACACGGATGAATTCGATATTTTGTCAGCTACAACATTACGTTAACGAAGATATATCATTCTATTTAAAAAAACATCGATGATCTTGAAATCTCATAAAAAATGACCTTGAAAATTTTTTCCCTTACACCGTTACACGTGGCCCTTCAAACAGAGTAACTTTGTCCTAAGAAGTTTTTTTGTACAACGAAAAGTAACAGAGATATTTAGGTGTTCTGTTTCTTCGGACTCACCCTGTATAAGGTGTACATTGTATCATAAAACTGTTTAATTTCAGAAAAAAACAATGAAATAAGCAGTTTTGAAGCGTTTTTGTGTTTTCTAAAGTTAATCCAGTAATAGCGCGAGGTTTTTAGGATTGTCCGTATTAGTGTGCTCTATTATTCGCTTGTTTCCGCCACGCCTAACCCCATTTTCACTTCCAAACAGTTCATACCAAGCAGTATATTTCACGTTTGCATATACTACTTTTACAACAAAAAAGTTGTAAAAACATATTCTAAAGAGAAAACAATTTTTAAGGGTGCAGATTTAACTGGGAGCACATTAATGTGTTCAAGGCATTCTTGAAGGCACACTAATTGGGACAGAAACCCTTCTTTTCATTTTATTTACATCATTGTGAAATAGTTACATTTCTAACTTGAAAAAATATTCTAATAAAAAGAAAGAATTTGAGAACCAATATAAATTTTGAACAAACGAGATTCAAATAAAATAATTCATTAATTAATTCATGAATTTACAAGTTATTTTAATGGCACAGTGTATGGGACACGTACTCTGCGTCCTAAGTTACCTTGAGTGTTCAAACGATCGATAAGATTGGTAAGTATATCGCACAGTAATTGCTGAGATTGAAAAACTGAACAATAGTCTATAAAGTTTAGTTATACTCACAAAATGTTCACAACGAATGAGGCTCTCAATATCAACAATAGAAAGTTCAATTGTTGTATGCATCCCATTACCAGTAATGAATAAGCCATAAAAATAATGAAGAAAACAATAATGACAAAATTTAATTGCACAACAAAAATTATGAAGATTTTCCATCTAGTAAATTGTTAAAGAAATGTTTCTTAGGCTTTAATTCGAACAATAATAATGAACATTATTATTAAATAATAAGAAAATTGCCATAGTTAGGAGAACGCAAGTTATTTAAAAATTGTTTTAGACATTTACTATATTACTACTATTATTTCCTACATTTATGTTTAACGAGATATAATCCAAAACGCACCGGATTTACCATAATATCGAAAGAGGTATTTTTTTGATAATACTTATTTTATTTTGGATCCAAAGACACTGGGTGTTCAGAATTAGTTTTCTAAATAAAATTGTTTCTACTCTAAATAGTAATTATGTGTTTCATCGTTTATTATCTCTATATTCTTTTTGTATTAACGACTTCAATCTATGCAGTTAACGTTTTTAAACAAAGATGTTTTCTTGCAAACATTTCATATAGTATTGTGAGTAGAATTATCTACCTCATCTTGAAAATAAATTCATTTCTAATTTTTCTACAACTCCACAAATGATGTCCTTGAAATGCCCTTGAGATCTTGATATCTTAGATGTTACTCTTTAATTCTCATATTTTCTGTGAAACAATTAGCCGTTTGAGTCATAAATGAAGTCAGTATACCACATTTGGTATCACTATCCTGTAAATCATTACTCACTAGAAGAAACCCTGCTAAGGATTCAAATTCGGACCTCATGGTGATTGTCAATGAGTCATTCGCTACTGAATCATTTTACTGATAGTATCTCTTTTTCACTACCATAATACAATACATTCTCCACCTTAAAACATCATTTCGGTAATTACTTCTACTTTGATGTTAATTAGTGAAATTATTATCGTAACTTTGCTATAACTACGCGTTATTATTTGCAAAATTAAATATATTTGAGATTATTTGATGTACAAGACCTATTAGTACAACTCTGCCCGAGTTTTATTAGTATCACTCTCGTCTTATATCGAACTGAAATATATTTAAACGAAATACAGTCTTTCATCGATAACCGTCGCTGGTCGGACCCGTGGTGGCGACGATTACAGTTCAGATAATACTATTCTTTAACGAGAGGCCTTGGTCGTGGAGAAGTGTATCATAATACGGGTCTAGTATGTCGGCGTGAAAACAACAATTAACCCAGTGACAAAACTTCTTTATTTTTTATTATTTTTTTTATAAAACTTTCACCAACATATTCGTGGCATTTTTCTAATGAAAATGATACAAAATAAGATATAATTCCGATGGTATTTACTTGAGTAATGAACGATGAAAGTTTCGGAAAATTATTGTAAATATGATCCGAATTATATCGTGTTTGGTATCATTTTCATTATAAAAATGCCGCGAATATGTTGGTGAAAGTTCCATAAAAAAATAATAAAAAATAAAGAAGTTTTAGCATTGGATTAGTAGTGGTCTCACCGGTACATTCGACCCGTAATACAGTTACACTTCTCGGCGACCGAGGCCTCTCGAGCTTCACGGCCCCTCACAGGGTATACCCCGTGGAAGGTGGAATTGTTTTGCGACGATTATTGTTCAGAATTTCACGACAATTAACGGTGAAATACTGTATTTCCTGTTAATTAGCATTGTTAAAGAGTTATAACTAGACTCTGTTTATACATTTATGACAAAAATGAGTAGGTAAAATACAAAACTGTGAAGACATTAGAAGAATTTAAGAACACTGCCTGCATCATTTTTAACTAATGAAAATTATTAAAAGGAAAAATACGTTTTTATTAGACTTCTGTTTGTTACAAATAACTTGGAAATTTTTTATTTTGCATCACGATCCGCAGGTAAGTAGTTTTAAACTTCCATTAAAATGACTTGACAAATTTATTTTAAAATGAAAAAGTGTAAGTAGCGCATCCTAGAAGACATCCTAGAGAAACTCACTACATCGCATAATTCGCTTCTCTGTCACATTTAGAACAATTAAAATGAACTCAATGTTAGGTGTAATTTCAGAGAATCTGCTACGAATCAGAGAAAAGAGCCTGTCATACTTAAATGGTTCCGCCTGCATGATAAATTTAAAACTGGCTTGTAGAAATTTTAATTGTAAGATATACGGTAAGTGTAATCTTTTCAACGAAACTTACAGCTTATTTTTACCCCATGGAGGGATAAACTGCCTACAATCTGTCGGAAAGGGTTCGTGCCACAATAGTGGAAAACCTTTGATCGTTGCGATAGGGGTGTCGTAGGGAATTAACGAGTGAAACGGCAAGTTCATACGCTAAGCCGCATCTTCACCAGATTAGCCTCTTCTGTAAGGTTTGGAAAGCCGCTAGGAAACCGGGATGGCTTAAAAATCTGCTGACGATAAAAGAAGAAAACCAAAGCAGAACGGTATATGCAGATTCAGCGGCATTTTATAGTCGACAGTTTGAGTTATTTGTAATACTATTTAGTGAACAGGTTCCTCGTAGTAAGCGCTCAATTTAGCAAGCGGTCATGAGTCCCGAATTCTAGGCCAATAATGTCACGGTTTCGTACCATTTTCCTAGTATCCAATGAAAATATTCGATTTACAAACAAAACGGCCAAATTTTCTATCTATGCTTCAATGACGAAAGTGAACATTGTATATAGAAAGTATTTATACATATACATTCATACAATAACTGCAAATTAAACATATTTGAAAATATGATCAAACAAAATTTTATAAACTTACTGTGACCAAAATTTCAAAAAGTATTTCCTTGAAAATGCAATTCAACATGAAAGAATTTTGTATTTTTCTTCTATCAACGAAACAAATGAAAGCATAATAACAAATGTGATCATTATTATTAAGTATTTTTTGTAATATGTCATTTCGACTACTTTCAATAGTTATTATTAGGTTGTGGATCTTTATGCAAAATCAACAATGTTTGCATTGATTGCAAGACACAGTAGCCAAATAAAAAATCTTTTAATTATCTTATTACGCTGAAACTAATACACTAATGTCCTTAAATCTTTGTAATATGCCTACTGCTTTGAACTGTACGTACCCATTTTTTCCACTGCATAAAATCTGCAGTCTAATTATTACATACAATTTATATGTCTAAAAGAAATTTCGTACTCCGCAAATCATCTGTTTAGAAATAAAAAAAGGCTCTATCTTCAAATAGACAATATATTGCTCTGTACCTAAATATACCTGTTTGTGCAGCTTTGAAACTTGCTGAAATAGGTTTTCATTTTCTTTATGTGCTCTGTAAGTTCCTTTCTGTTGAGAAAGTAAAATACTATATGTGCATGTACATGCATCCTTCGCAAAGTGGTCGAAATTCTACTGTTCTGAATTCACTTATAATTTCGATTAACTATGAAAAATAATTTCGAAGTACAGAAATTATTTTTATACTTTTATGTAATTGCACTGATTTTTCAAACAGTCCGCATAGAAGATTCGCCATTGTATTATTTTTCCGTCGATCATTGCTTTATTCACTTTCACCTAACCTACTTACTGTTCGTTGGCATACGTGAATCACCTATTATATAGTTTCTCGTAATATTGTACCACAGTCGCCAATTCTTGATACACGAGTATTTCAAGGGAATGCATACCATTTCGATGCTGAAGACAATTGAAATGGGCGTGGGCCATTGGTCGATCGTAAAACAATTTCATTTCTTGCAAACCTCGCTTGATACAAAGCGGCTGACTTTCGCCGAAGAAACTTTCCTCGAGTCGTTAAACTACATATATTGTATCCTTCTAAAAAGAAATTCTTCGGAAAGTTATATTATTTTCTGGTATAAGTATAGTTATAAATACAGTTTTGTTATAATTTTCAAGATATGTTCGCTTTTAACATATTCAAAGAAATCATATTATTTATAAAGAAATCCATTGAATGATTTAAAAAGTTTGTAAAATTTCGGTAAAATATTATTACTATTTTATTTTATATATACATATATATATATATATATATATATATATATATATATATTAATTAAAAAATGATTACCTCATTTAAATTCACACACATATAATGTGAATTTATGCATTAAGTGTGTAGTCTGCAGTGGGATTACACCTTATCGATACTTATAAATATTCGCTTCATCGCTTTTAATAATGCCTTTGATTTGATTTGAAATTAAGAGATTCATTTATACTAGAAATGAATTCGAGAGTTTACTTTCGTTTCTGAAAATAAGTATACAAAATTTTATATTATATAATCACCTCCAACTCATTACATGAATATTGATACAGATGCAAATTGCTGGATACCTCTACAGCACTGGATAACGAATGAGGCCCTAAAGCAACGACAGCTAGAAAGTTGTTTGTACTTTGCCAGTCAGATTTATTTCCATTCAGCTGAATGCTGTACAATGATTTACGTTATGACTATAAATAAATTAACTGTTTTCCATCAATGTATAATCAATGGTTTCCATCAATGGTGTAAAATAGTGACCTCCAAACTAAACTTCAGAACCCTATACTATAAGTTCCTGTCAGTAAACTACAACCTGTTGAGTTACAATAATGTTATGCGATACTTGTCCAATCCGAACATCTCCTTCTCGTTTTATGATTGCTGGAAAATGGGCGTACCGTGTATAATAATGGGTACTCAAGCCATTCGAGCATGTTTGAACGAACGAACATATTTTAAGTTGCTCGAGCGACTTTGTGCTCATAGTCGTAAAATTAATCGACCAATTTGAAATAATATGCAATTTGAGATTCCTTTGCTCTGCTTTGAATTACATATTGTTAAAATGGTGCGAGTGAGGTCTGGGTTAAGCCCAACTTATCCGGATACTCAATATTAAGTATAATTAAACATATAAGTTATAAATAATAGAATATATTAACATCGCTATTCCTGGACAATTTGCAAGCATATCAGTAGAAGATTGAAGCGTACGGAAGATGAAAGTGTTACGTACAATACATTTGAGAAAATTAAATTATTATAGTAAGTGCTGATGGTGTAAGGTTTTCCGGCATAAAAACCCCTCATTTTACTTTATCCTGTCACGGTATAAAGAGATGCAGAAGGATAAAAGGCGTATATTACATAAGTTACACGAGTGACAAAATAACTTCAAACTTAATTCATCCAACATACTTTGTATTTACGACGATTTATTCTCGGCCATTTTTCAATTATTAACGTGTTGACCAATTATAAACTGCAGAGCCTTTTGCAACATACTAATTGTATCCATTTATTGCAAGACATAGGAGCCAAATGGAAATTTTTTTCGTTTTTAAATAATTTTTCGAAGTTAAAAATTACATTCCAAACGGGTTTTGAAATAGTACATTTTCACAAAAACTAAGGTTATCCAGGAACTGTGAACATGATCTGATCAAATGTGACATATGTTTAATAAGTTTAGTAACTTCTAAAGAATACTGAAAAATTTCCTATTGATATGTGATTACAAATTAATAATACTTTTTAAAGTATTACATCCGTTAGTTTCTAAATCGATAAATGACATTTTGGTACTTCATAAATACCATCTAATTATTCAATAGGTTATGTGATTTGTTAAAGATACCCATTTGTAAACAACTCTTTCCAATAGAATATTATTAAACATTAATTTGCTGTTTATAAACAATGTTTTATGTTGGTTAAATCTTCTAAAAAGCTGTAAATAGACAATTAGTATATAAAAGTTGTTAAAGTACAATTTTGAATACCACATTTATCATGCAATATACATAGGTACATGTATACACATATGTGGCCGATGTTAGCTTATTATACATATGGAGACTTTGATAACAGATGAATTTTATGGAAAATTAATTTTTCGAAACGCATTGTCTACGCATTACAATGCAAGTACACTTTACTATTTACACCTTCTATTAAGAAGAAGGAACGAATTAACCGTGAAAACTGTACTATGATTACGTTTAACTAATGTTTACCTAAATAATAGCAAATGTTTCTGATTATTTCGAAACATTCGAAACAGATTTTAACAGACTATTGAGTTGAAATTAATTTTCAAAGCGAATTTGATGAGGCACTTTCCTCTCATTAAACATATTAATTACCTAAATACAGTTTACAATTCTTGTTTAAGTATTAACTTTTTTTTTTAATTTATATATACGTTTTTTATTATATTTATTAGACGAAAGAACGATGATTATAAGAATCAATTAATACTAATATTACTTAGCTCTCTCAAAAAAATTATGACGGATATAGTTGCCACTTGTTTCTCAAAAGAAAAGCAATTGTACACCGAATTAAAAACCATATCATCGAACGTAGCACAGTTGTTGCTCGTTGAACGAGAAATATACAAATATACATTTGCCAGGACATCAACGAAAACATGACGGTCATAGCCATCATTTGCGGAAATGTATTAAGTAAATAATTACACATTAAATAGAAGAAAAGTTTTAAACAGTACTGAGATACGGGAAATTATAATATAAAAAAAGCTTTCAGACGTTTCTCACTTTTGTGAACATTTCAGTAGAGCGTCATTCTAACGCTCCCATTTTAATGAACGCGGAGGAAGATAGTAATAAAATAAAATTGAATTTGTTAGCGTGCAGTGAAGGGGAACTCCGACAATTTCTTTATAGCTTTTTTGCTTGGCCAATCTCTGTCTCTGAATTGCGAAACTCGCCTGACTTTCCCAACTGTCGAGAACGATGCCTCGTACGCTGATGCCCATTGACCTCTGATTTTGTGATCCAACGAAAAACCAGTATGCTTATCCGACGGCGATCCGACAATGATACCTTGGATTTTCGTCTAACGAAGCGAATTAATTCGAGAAAATTCCGTACCTTCATTATCGTATTGCAACAAGGTATAGTACTACAATAGAACCTCGATAACTCAAAATAAAACTTACTTTAACTCGAATTATTTATCACATGCCCAGATGCATTATTTTATATTGTGACTCAAATTTAGAATAATCAAACCTCTGCAAATTGAGGTTTAGCGCCATAAGACAAAAATTTTTTTAATACACAATGACTGGAATGTGGATTTTATACAATTATGGCAAAATGGAGAAGATCAAATACAAAACTGTGAAGACATTAGAAGAATTTGAAAACATCATTACTATAGTGTGGCGTTTATGCATTCATATTGAAAATGAATGGGAGGAACACAAAATATGAAGTACATCAGAAGAATTTAAAATGTTTTAAGCTATTTTCAACATATTAGACTTGTTAAGAAAGGAAATACATTTCTATTTTACTCCAGTTTGTTGCAATTATACATAAAGATTCGCAGTTTAATCGTTAGATTATTTGTAATTTATTAAAATAATTAAAAAGGGATATTGCTTTTTATATAATTTGTGCTTCTTACAATGGACTTCGAAAGATCTTATTTTGCATAAAAATCTGCACTTTAATAATCAGTGTGATAACATTTCTCTTATCATTAAATCTATATGTTTATACGATAAACAATAAACGTTAAAAAGTTGATTTTTACGTTAAAAATTTCTCTTTCTATAAGCCGGTAGAAGTGAAAAATTGTTAACCTTCATACAAAGCTTCTGTATATCGGATTTTCGTTTGTTAAACCCCTTTTACTAAACAATTTCGACAAGTCGAAACATCTTGATCTCTGTAACTGGAAAATTTTTGCGCTTCTCTTGAAATTTGAACTACACAAGTTTCGACTATATGTACTATGTGTAGAAATAATTAAGTCCACGAATTCGTACTCGGTTTCATCAATGGAATGCCCCGTTTTATAACTGTAAGTGCAAGTATACAGGTGATGGAATAATAGTGAGAAACTGCCGCTTGAATCGTAGATACATATATGACAACCACGGAATACACATACCAAGTGATTATTCCGCTAAAATTAAATTTCACTGTTTTTCACAATGTCGCATTAGACCGTAAATGTTCATATTACATGCGACGAACCATAATGAAGTTATGTTACACTGCAATTTCCAACAATTTTTATGCGTATATGAATACGTACTGTCAAGTTTGAGAAATTCGTGTTTAAAACTGGAAATTGCGTAAATATCCGTATTCCAATCATTAATCAGTCATTAACTTCCTCATGATGAAAAAGCACTTAAACACGTATTTAATCAGATAATTATAAGAAGTAAATGAACGATAAGAAATTTAACAATAAACCAGAGAATAAATCGCTTTAATGACAATCCACCGGGTCTCTGACAGGTCTTTATCATTATTAGACTGTGAATTTTATGCATTTATAAGAAAAATGCCTACGAGAAATATGAAACAGTAAAAAGATTGAAAGAATCTATAACTTTGATATATCTTCGTAAACTTGTTAAAATTTTTAGAGGAGGAAATGAATATTTATTTGGTCCTGGTACCTTGGGATTGATGCAAACAAATTTTGTTTTGCATAAAAATCCACAGTCTAGTCGTTATTCATTTTCAATATTCCAGTATATATGGATTATGTACGTATTATGAATTATAAAGAAGCTTCATCTTCGATGGTTAGCAAACAATCAATAATACATCTGTCAATGTGAGTAAGCCAACAAGATTGCACATTAAAATTCTTCTACGTTTCCGTATACTATTTATTATTTTAATTATGGATCAATTATTCAGGGATTCGGAGACTTATCACATCACTATTGTTAAGCAAAATATTATAATGATCCTTTGTTTATACACATAACCCGTTTCTGAATTGAAGGTGTATTTCACCAATACAATTTACCAAAAGAAGTAAAACATTTTCTAAATGCTCATTTCTTTGTTTAGTTGGTTAATGCACAGAAAATGAATTCGTAATTGCCAATAATTGCCGTAATCGAATAAAGTGCCAAACTTTCTCAGAATAATCTATGGGTCTAAACAAGAATGAAATGATATATGCACATAGGTTATTTAACGCTTTATTAAAAAGTTATAAACAAAAATATAGAATTTGAAGGGAACAGTTAAGCGCTATATAAATACACGCAATTTTATGCGTACTGTGTTTACTATCTGCAGTCATTAAGTTAGTAGTAATTATTACTACTGATACTAACTTTTATACACAATTCGTACATGCGACTAATATTCCACTTCAAATGACCATGGTCTTTAGCAATACGAGATTGACAGCGTTTCAAAATAGAATTTATTACTGCGCGAAATTCATTTGTATTTTGTTTTATCTCGGTAAATGCGTCATTAATAATTCTTTGTATCAGTTCATTACGCGTGGTTATTTTTTTTTTTATAAACATTCTCGTTTAAAGTTCTCCACGCATAAAGGTTAAGTGACGTAAGATTCCACAATGTTTGATAAAGCGATTTAATTAAACAATCTATGTTTATACAACATTTCTTTCTTAGTTAGACCCATAGAATATACTGATAAAGTTTACCACTTTAAACCTGGGACACCATGTATGTAACATTGTGATTTAATTATCTATGCGTTGCCTTGAAAGATAACTGTTTCGTGATATATGTAATCGAAAAGGAATTATTAATTTGTGAACTATAAAGCTGAATGTCAAGAATGAATGGTTTATTATACATACATGTATTAAAACAATTTTTGATTCTTTAACTGAACACATTTAAGTTTTATTGCTTTTTTATTATATTATATGAATAATTATAAAGGCATTTTTAAATAAATACGTTACTTTAATTAGTTAGAGACTAAGATAAATAAATTAATTATCTTGTGATAAAATAACCCATAAAAATATTGTATATAATATACAGTACTTATATATCACAATATTTAACAGAAATCTGTTTAGATTTATGTATAAAAGAAATTTCATGGGCTTTTGTTGCTGTTAAATAAAAAGATTTTGCTCAAGAGATAGGTGCAGTAATTTATAAAATACTGAAGGAATTCTGACTGCAATAAAATGCAGGCACACTAATCCGAAAGAATAATCAGTGTTTGTCTTGTCGGCTAATTACATAAAAGTGATACTTCTGAGAACAGTATTCATAAATCATACTCTTCCCAATTGATTTTCTACGAATCCCACATATTTGTAGATTCATAAACATCAGACGATTGATTCTGTCATTCAACTATGAAGATAAAGACGGGGTCAAAGTGCAAATCCTACAATGCATAATGAACGCTGCAAACCATCGCAAAACGTATAAATAAAATACAGAATGCATAAAATTGTATATTATTCAAAAGGACTCGTGACTGCTAGTATCATTAAAAGTCTTTATCATGTTTCATAAAACGTATTAGAATCAGTTAATTGGTACACTGGATAGTGGAAATTTAATAGCAAAAATCGGTGATTTGTACATATACGTGTAAATGTAACGAAAAATTATTTGTATACATTCTCTTATGATTCGTGACCATCATGCTTAGAGTCACAATTGATCGTGAAATTTCAAACTTAGATTTAGTTGTAAATGTCTTAATTTTCTCTACGGTAACTGTTCATTATTTCCCAGATAATATTTAAGTTATTTATCGTGTATACTTGGGTAAACGGAGCAGTTATACCTATATGACATATACAGTACAAATTTTCTACATCTATTATAAAAAACGAGTAGATGAAATATAAAATTGTAAGAACATTAGATGAATCTAAAAATACTATCGCATTACTTTCAAATCGTTCTTTCACTCATTGCAATTCAGGTAAATAATTTTTATTTTACATATGTATCTACCGTCTAATGATAAGAGTAGATATCTGATATGGGACATTGAGGTAAGTCAGGGTACGACGTAATAAGTAATGTAGGGCAAACAGTGGATAATTGTGGCAAGTATATAAATATGATCGTGTATCGCAAATATGTGGCATTTAAAATAGTAATTCATTGCGTTAAAATTACATATTGTATAACTTTTTGAGAATAGTGTATGTTGTGTTAAATCTAAACAAAGAAATAGTGAAACACAATCATATCGATAACAACGAAACGAATATAATCTATCGCGCTACGTAAAACAAAACAACTACCTGTTAAAACACCATCAATTATTTACTATACGATGTGCATTAAAAAAATGAACGATTTTATGAACAGCTTTTGTTTACAAGCTTTAAAAAATTTACCAATAATACGAAGACTTGTTAAATTTCCATGAAAAATGTGTACCTTCTGATAGTTGAAAGAAATTAAACCACATTGCACAGAACAGAATAAAACGGATTCCATCGGAGAAAAACGAAATTAAAAGATATATTTGTTATATAATGAACCATATAAAAATAAGCATTTGTTTATAAGCTTGGAAGCATTTACCGAAAAGAAATCTGTACCATTCAATGAAGAATTTGTTTCTTGTGACGACAGAAAGAAACAAAATACATTACATGGCAACAGAATACAATTGATTCCATCGGGAAAAAAACAAAATCAAAAGAATACCCCAAAAGCATACAAGGCGGTAACGATGAATTGTTGTATGGCGAGGGTTTTCGCGGTGGTAACGACGGACCGTTACCTTGAGCCTAAAAGGGTGAAACCTAAGCAAAGAATCGACAGGTAAACAGACCAAAACGTTCCAGATTGGAGTGAATGTGATCACCGACACCGTGTGTCGAGTGTGACACTCTCGTGCATGCACGGAATCGTTGGCAGAAAGGCATTCGACTAACACGTCCTAGATTCATACGATTATCCGTCGCCATTCCACTCACCTCAGCGAGCAGCGTCAAGAAAAGAAGCAGAGTTCCGTAAAAGGTGAAATTCGGCTTCGGGTGATCGACAGTCGTGCTCTTCATCCTTAACGAAGTCATGAAACAACGGATACGCAACGAAATTTTATCCACCGCAGCCTCCTTCCCCTATATCCTCTCCCCCTTTCTCTTCTGTTCTGGTCTACTTGCTCGGCGTAAGACCTGCCGGCAAACACTTTTCCGTAAGAACGCAGCTACGTAGTCCCTCGATCGATCGAAGACACTGAAATTTTCTCGGAGTTGCCTGTTATCACGACAAATCATGTATCCCGCCCTGGACACCTTGCGACAACACCTGTTCGCCCGACTGACAGGTAGCACGCTGTCGATAACAGCAGCAACAGCGAGTTTGAAGTATGGCAGAAGGATCGACAGCTGCCATATCCATCCGCAACGCTGACGACTGTTAATTCGGCTAGCTCTGAAACACACGCTAGTTCTTCTCCTTCTTCTTCTTGTTCTTGTTTTGCGCCGTCTCTGCGTCGCGTCACCGTCGTGTCACAAACCAACTACCAGTCACCTTTGATCTCCAGCCGAGTCTTTTGCGCTACTCCTAATCAAGCGGTTCGGTAACTGAACGGTGATCACGTGGCCTTCTTTTTTCTCGTTCGTCTAGTTCCTCCTTCCGTCATGACTGCGAAAGCTGGTTCAGCACGGGTACTTTCGTTGACAACTTTTAATTCGTACCTCCTAGTTACCGGACTAGAAAGTTACTGGACGCGGGCACGCTGACACGGTCGACATACCGTCGATCAACCGTCGAATTCGATTTACCAGGAACGACCGTGTTTATCGGCGACAGGCGTGTTCGACAAAAGTTATGGTCTTTCTGTTAATTGGATTCTGAAACGAAACGCTCTCGCCGATTTGAATAAAGAGACACTTTCCTCCTTGCAGAACGTACTCCCCGGAATACTTGGAATGGGATAATGACCGGGAGGGATGCCACCCTCCAGACGCTGACGACACAACGACGAGCTAACGAACCGAACAATATGCAATTTGTAAATAACACTTCGCCTGCGTGCGCGTGTCTTCGTTTCCCTTAGAATTCGATAAATTGTACTACTATCAACTATTTTCTGGAATGTAAACGACCTGCGTTAACGTCGTCGACTATGCGAATAGAAAATAGTACGGAACGTGAAAAGCATTAGAATCAGTTCGACCCGCGTTTCGGTCTCTGGGGGGGTCCCTCCTCTCCAACCTCTGTCTCCTCACTGTCAAACTATCAACCGAATCGTAACTGGTACACTCGATGCTCCAGCGTCAGTATGAAACACCAACCGCGAAACAGAGCGTATCAGTTCAGGTACAAGCAACTGGCCCATTGACAGGGACGAGTTCTCATTGTTTCGATCACTCTTTGGTTTTGTCGTGGAGGCCACACCTGCGGGATCAATATGTCAAGGTACCAATCGGAGTGCGATCACGGAACCGAAGAAATCACAGAGGACGATGCATATCACCGAGAACTTTAAATTTCAAGCGTGTCGAATCCGCTTGTTAGCGCACGCACGTTGTCCTAGTTCAGCGGCGAAGATATGATTTCGGAAACAAGAATATATACATCACTGAACGGAGAAACGCAGGAAAAACACACTGAGAACGGTTGTCCTTTGTCCACGGATCGGCCTCTTAATCCCCGTTTTCTTCTCTGAACGGAATCTAACAGCGGCTGGGGGAGACACGCGCGAATAAAATTGTTCGCTACGAAAACGGAAAACGAGGGATAAAGGAGGAATCAACAATGGGAAACCCGAAGTTTCGTCCGACGAGAGGTGCACTCGATCAACTGGCGCGCTTTCATGACGCCTCACCCGGTGCAGGCACGGGCAACGGGACCTCGGCACTCAAACTCGTGGCTTGCCGAACCAGCAGCAGCTAAATCGCTTGCCTTGCCTCGTCCCTAGCCTCTCCCACCGTTGCACGGCTAACCTGACTGCCTTTCCATTCCATTCGGATCTTCCTTCTCTCTCTATCCTCCGAATTGCCGGCTGCCCAGGCCGAATACCCGGCGCGGCGCAGCCGCCACCACCACCATGCCTTCCCCACCATCATCTAGCTACGACTACTCCCACCACCTTGCGCATTCCCTGCTGCTGCCTGTTACGAACTTCTCGCTTTGCTCCTTCCTCCCTCGCTGGTCATCGAGCTAGAGTCTATGTAACCCACGGATAGATCCGGCAGACATACGTGCACGTATCTGCTTACAGACCTAACGTCAGGAGCGTAGCACGCTGTAGTTTACTCGGAAAACCCTTTAGTATTTCCTGGCAGATCTATCACAGAATCTGGTGTCAAATCGTAGTTTTACGGTAGTTTATTGTAGTTAAAATTAAGTGCAATTATCAACAGCCGTATTCTTATTTGAAACTAAGTTTCGGTTGTAAGCCAGGAACGTAGCACAGTGTAACTTGCAGGGGAGACATCTAGTATTTTTGGGCGAATTTATCACAGATTATGGTGTCAAATTATTTTTTGCTATGGTTTTAATTAAACATAAATGTAATTTTTAACTTCTGTATTCTTATTTGAAATTTATTTTCAGTTGTGATTACAGTTAATTTTTATCTACATAACGGACCATGTAATTCCAACTTGCATTTGCACGTAAAGACTAGTTACCAGGAGCGTAGCGTGCCGCACCTTGCTGAGAAGTTATTTATTATTTCCTGGGAGATCTATCACAGAATCCGATGCGAAAATATTTTTCATTGCAGTGAAACTTGCAACGTATTTGTAAATTTTTGTCAACAATGGGCACATAATACCAATTGCGTTTGCATGTACGGACCTGTTTCCAAGAGCGTAGTAGAGCCTGGTAGAGCGTACCTTGCTGGGGAAAAATTTAGAAGGTTTTGGGGAATCTACCGCAGAATCTGATGTAAAACTATTTTTTACTATAATCGAATTTGAGTGGAATTTTCAAATATTGTTATTTTCAGCTATCATTATTATTTGAAATTTATTTTCAGTCATAATTATATCGGTTAGTTTTGTTGTCAATAATGGAGAACGTCAAACCACCTTGCATTTAAAAGCCTTAAGAAGTTTTAAATTCAACAACTTCAGACTTATATGACATTGTAAAAAACTTGAATAAAAATGTAAGAAAAATTAAATTCAGTGCCGTTACAGTTTCTACCATGAATTCTGCTATTAATTTTCAAATATACAGGAAAACTTTATTTTCTAAACTACTCTTGCAATTATCAATATCCACACATCTATAATTTGAGATGTCTAAGTTTTTAGAATAAATACGATGCCCAAGATTAGAATAGTTAACAAATTTTAATAGTGAAGTTTATATTTAAAACTGAATTCTAACTGCTGAACTTAATGAAAGATTTTACTTCAAACGATAATAAATAATAATAGATAATAATTATAGCAAATATGAGTAGACGAAATTTAAAGTAGTAGAATGATTAAAAGTATTTGAAAATGTCGATGTAGTATACTTTAAACTTATTAGAATTAGTGAAGAAAGAAAGAAATTTATATTTGATTTTTGTTTCTTACAGCAAATATACAAAATGCTTATTTTGCATAAAGATCTGCAGACTAGTTATATATTTTGAAAAATGGTATTATACGAAAGTAAAGTCATACAATGCATGCACTTACTTTTAGTTTTGTATTCAATTTGAGGTATCCCTAAAAAATCATGCGTGGAATTTACAATCATTAAAATGTAATTTTAAACATTGACTTTGATGTGCTGTTCAAATGGTTAATTATAATGCTATACGCGAAATTGTAAGGTTAAGCGAACTATGTTCTTTTAGAAAGTTTTCGCATACGTAAATAGCTTATGAGGTGTTTCCTTGCAGTACCAGGCAATATTATTATCTCAACATCTTCCTTGAAGCATGTATACGTATATGCAAAATCTATGAAAGCGTTAAATTGAGAATCAACATGAATAGTGCAGGAACGTAATAAGTTACAAAAAATTGTTCTTGTCTTATCCTAATGTGCTTAGCAAATTCAAATGTACAGAAATATTTTACAAAATTGCAGTTTTCGAACTTATTAACAGCAATATACATACTATATGTTATTTCTATTCTAATCATAAAAATAGAAGCGTAAATGCAATACTTGCAAATGAATTTATTTCTAAATTAAGAATTTTTTATCATTAAAATAATTTCCACAACCATGCAAAAACTAACAAGGTACTTTTGTCATTTGTAATTGGCACTATAGTTCCTAGAATCGATATAAGTTGTTACAGTGGCACCGTGAGAGGTTGAAATGTTACTATAATGTAAGAGCAATGATTTGAATAATACAGCATATTCCACAAAGTGGCAATGGAAAAATGTTTATAAAAGTGATCAATTATTTTCTTGATACTTGTTTCGGGATAAAAACGAGGAAATTATCTATATCATCGATACTGAAGTTGAAAACATTTTACATATTGGCTATACCCTCGGCAGCCATTTTGAGAAGTCACTGAATCATGCCTATACGCGCCAATAATAAATTATGCATTTGTGTATATTTGCTTTCGTAATATATACCACCGACGAGTTATAGGATAGAGCTCTCATCCCATAGACCACATGGTCTAAGTATCATCCAATGTATTTTTCTGTCCTACGTTTTTGGGGTCACGTAACCCTATTACCATTTTCGTGTCACATCCTGTATTACCAACTGGAACTAAAATAGACTGCACACAGACATTGCATCTTATCACCACCGACGAGATACTGTTAAAGACAGCCAGCCTTACGGGAGTTCGTGTGATACTGTTAAAGACATCCAGCCCCCGTGTATTCGGTGTCGCCGAAAAGTGGGCTCTGATGGGCTCTCAAACCGGTCGGTAACGGGTCTGATGGCATCGCCGGTGGTTTCGTGGAATGGATAAAGTAGACTTATGAAGTTCCACGGTGCTAAAAGTTCCGCGCTCTCTACCTACATAGAACATTTGCTCGTCAACTGCGCACGACTGCATGAGTGGCGTATAGGTAAATGGATGTAATACCTTAGGTAATAAATAAATGAAGACTGTCATTATCCATTCTGTGATTTCTTGGAAAATAATTACATATTATTGTATAATTTCATTAAATTCTTATCGCCTACTCATTTTCCTTATTGTTCAGCATTGGAATCACTGTTTTATAATCGATAGCCTGTAGATGTAGGAATTTATAAAATATCAGAATTTACACTTAATTTAATTAATGGGATATTTATAAAATAATTGTTCTTAAAGAAAAAATATTCTGTAATAATTATAGAATAAAAAGGAAGAATAAATACAATCTACAAGAAACGATCAAATTCAATCGTTCTTATCGAGATCCTTAGTAGAAAGCAGAAACGTAATTTTTATTACTTATTTTTCCGATAACACCACTTCTAATGCTCGACAGCACTGTCTGCAATTATTAAATGCAATTATTTTGATCAGAGAAATATTACATATATGATGGTAAAAGTCTCCTAAAAGATTAACTAAAAATGAAAAAGTGTCATCATTGCATTACCGTTGCCTCACCGATGTTATGTACTTGACCTGTACATAATGACCATACACCTGTATATGATCCGAATTATATCGTGTTTGGTATTATTTTAATCAGAACAATGCCACAAATCTATTAGCAAAAGTCTCATAAAAAAATAAGTAATAATAAAAAAGCTATTCCTTGGTAATACATTGTGAGTACGTGCGAGCCTTTGAACTGTGCCGCCGACTGCGACTCTCCGCGTCTCTTTCTTTTCCATACGCTATCCTTCCTCGCGCCCGAAACTTTAATTGTCTATTACACAAGTAAATATCATCGGAATTATATCACATTTAGTATGATTTTTATTAGAAAAATGCCACAAATATGGTCATCGAAGTTCCATAAAAAAATAATGAAAAATAAAGAAGTTGGAAATTCGAATTAGGTATGTTTACATTTCTCGGTAACCCAGGCCTCTCGAGCTCGGCTATCCTTCTCTACGTTCGGCAAACCTCAGACAATGATATTCCTCGCGTATAAACTAGGACTGTTACTTTTCCGAAGCTTCGACTCTTCGAAGCTTCGAAGGATTCGAAGGAACGAAGGGAACTTCGAAGGTGATGAAAATCGAAGTTTCGGACCGTCGAACCTTCGAACCTTTGATTCGTTTCCAGTTAACGGATAAAAGAAATAAATTTTCATAATTTGTTTCTATATTCGCCATCTGAATTATTTCAATAATTTATTATTTAGATAATATATTTATAATTTGAATTATCTTTTCGATAGCACATTGTGAAAATAATTGTTTAAATAAATAAATTTTATAATTTGTTTCTATATTCATTATTTGAATTGTTATTTCAATTATTTATTGCTAAAATAATTGATTAAATAAATAAATTTTTACAATTTGTTTCTATGTTCATTATTTGAATTATTTCAATTATTTATTGTTAAAATAATGGTTTAAATGAATAAATTTTCATATTTTGTTTCTATATACATTATGTGAATTATTTCAATAATTCATTGTTAAAATAATTATTTAAAGAATGTACAAGTATTTACATAATGAATATAGAAACACATTTCTATAGATTATAAAAACTGTAGATTATAAATTTTTATACTCTATAGAAACGTGTTCCTATATTAAATATGTAAATACGTGTACATTGTCTAAACAATTATTTGAACAATAAATTATCGAAATAATTCAAATAATGAACATAGAAACAAATTGTAAAAATTTATTTATTTAATCAATTATTTTAACAATAAATAATTGAAATAGCAATTCAAATAATGAATATAGAAACAAATTATAAAATTTATTTATTTAAACAATTATTTTAACAATGTGCTGTCGAAAGAAAAATTCAAATTATTATACTACAAACGTCCCTGCGCAGATCCGTGTTGTGGACCATTATCGATGAAGTACTGTACATGGTAAAGTTGTGTGGCTTCGTGTAAGAATTACAGATGTGAAGACAGATTTCAAATATCACCTGTTGTTGCAAGAATACATTAAATATCATTCATTATTCACACGTTATTGTAATTTTTCAAGCATTTCCAGTGCTCTGACAAAAAATGTTTCTGATAAAAATTACTCGGTAGTCACTCTTCTATAAATTTCAATATAAAAAATTAAATGTAAAACGCCCCGCCCCAGAATTACGACCAGGCTGGTTATCTAGAACCTAGGACCTAGGCTAGGCGTCACGTTGACGCACCAGACCCCGGAAGGCGAAGCTCGAAACAAGGTGGAAGCCGAAGGACTCGGGAAGGCAGAATACTTTGACATTGCTTGCGAAAGCATCGACGAACTCCGAGCGAAATTATTTGTATTGATACGCACTTTTACGGTAGTTTTGGACACGTACGATCTGAGTTCTAAGACATCTGCATGCCTTACATAAAACAATTTTTTTTATTCGATAAAATTGTAAGGTCTCCTTGATTTTCTAATCGTCACTATATATTTTTTACTTAATAATGTTATTGCTGACGTCGGGCTGAATTCAACGACTACAATAGTTGTGAACAGCTAATTCTTCGATTGGGACCATTGTGCGACGCGGCGAAAATCGAGCAGTCGAACGCGAAGGTTTAAAAGTAGGACTCTCCGCGTCTCTTTCTTCCCATACGCTGTCCTTCCTTGCACCCGAACCTTTCGCCGTTCATTACACGAGTAAATATCATCGGAATTACATCATATTTCGTATCGTTTTCATCAGAAAAATGCTACAAGTATGTTTGTGAAAATCCGATAAAAAAATAATGAAAAATAAAGAAGTTTTGTTGTTGGATTAGTAGTGGTCTCACACCGATATACCCGACCCGTATTGTGTTACACTCCTCGGCGACCGAGGCCCTCGAGCTTTACTCCGTCCTTTTCTCCGTTCGGCATGGGATCGCGGAACAGTCTCTCTTGAACGCTGAATGTCTTATTTTATATCTAATCTAATCTTATTTTATTTGTCAAAATTTAACTTCCTATTTAAAATATTTTTTTATAATTAAATTTGGAATATTTTCTCTTTAAAGGACCTACCTAGAGCAGTCCCGTTTTAATGGTTTTCGGTCAATCACCCGTATTTAATTGCATGCAAAAATATTGAAAAAATCTGACGAATTGCGATTATCGACATATGTATATATTTAAGAATTTTTGCCGATTTTTCGGTTGAAAATCTTATTTACAAAAAAGGAAAACATAAGAATTCGAAAATTTCAGGTTTCTTTGGAAATTGAAAAAGGACATCGAACAAATTTTTACGGTAGCAACATATCCAGAAAGAACTTCGATTTATGAGAGTTCACAGTTTATTCGATCCCTGCTCTGGTTATTGGGCGATACATTGTAACGCGTGTGCCAATCTTTGACTGCTCGGTCTTCGCTATAGTATTCGAACGCGGCTCAGAAAATTATTCGAAGTCGAATAAAACGTCGAATAAAGGTACAGATGAAAATGATAACTTTATTCACCGCTAACGATGAATAAAAAAATTATCTTTATTCGCCGAATAAATTTTCATCGAATAAAACTTTATTCGACGCGTGTCGAATACAGATAACCATAATCATTTCTTTTGTCGCGTGACAAATAATGTTTTTATTTTTTAATCGCTGTTTGCATCGATGCTCCTACAATTATATTATATGTATTATATTAATTTATCCTCGCGAGTCTCTTTCGAACTCTATATTATTCGATGTAGTATGTCAAATAAACGTTAATCTGTTTTTCAACATATGTATGTTTCCAGAGATCGATTCTTAGAACAATTATTATTAAAAAGTGTAAGGAAATAATGTTTGTTTATGAAATATTTTTAAATTACAAAATGAAGTATTTCGTATGAATTCAGAGGTAGGAATTATTGAATATTGATTTTCCTAAATATGCTTTCATACTTTCTTACGTACAAAATTTCTAGGATTTTTTGTCTTTGATATTAATTTTACTTTTAGTATTTTAAGCCTTAAAAACCAACACCAAAATGTTTGTTCGAGAATGTAACATCTGATCTCATTGCTGTCTGCCGTCTCACCGTCTCAAGAATCTCCTCAGAGGCCTTCTGCACCGACGAAATATCGTCGGTGGCCTTCTGTTTCTTACTCCAGCCAAAATATATCCTAGAGGGCGTAAGAGAAAATCGAAATATTCGAGTGACACGTAAGGCTGGCTGTCTTTAACAGTATCTCGTCGGTGATGCAATGCATTTTTCTGTCTACGGTTCTGAATTACCGACTCTGTAGAGAATGTCCTAGTACGATAGCGGACTCTATTGAAATGAAACGGTCAGGTGGTGAACTACATGAGGTTGCAACACATACAGCGTGTGTCCGAGGAGGCTCGATTTTACAGCGTTGTCAGCTTTAAAACGCAATTGTATTCGTACAAAAGTACTCCACGTATTATTCACTTGTGCCGCCTATTTTTTTACAGGACTTCGAACCCCCTGGTAAAAATTTGGCGAAGATGATAAAGAAGTTTGTATCCGACAAGGACGAACATTTAAGAAGAGAAAGAAAGATAGTCACAGAGCTGCTGAATACTGTGCACACTCGACAGAAAATTTATTAGTAACGCACTTGTGAGGAATTGTTTACAAATATTTGCAGTTAGGAAATATGGAATAGACCTTCAGCTACTTTCACATATAGTTTATCGTCACATTTTATTTCTGACTAAATAGTTATAAACAATTATTCTAAGTCTCGTTCTAAAATAAACTCAAATAATTTAACAAATCTCTGGTGAAAAATAATCTTCCTTGTGATCGGAGGATCTAGAATGATGTCTTAGCTACATTTCTGTTGCAGTTTTATGTAGATTCGACGCCTAGTTAATTAGTTATTTACGATTTCCAGAGAGGTGACACAACGATTTGTATGTTTACCTTTGACGAATACTCGGATTCTCCTTGTCTTACTCATTGCGGGAATAGAAGATAGAAGCTACCTCCACAAAAATTGTTGATAAATTACTTCAGGTAATTTTTATAAATATTAGCTCTCGAAGAATATAGAATGGACCTTCGGCAACATTCATGTATAGTTTTCAATTCGATTCTAGGAGAGGTTAATTAGTTATAAATAATTTCTGTTACTCTTGTTCTAATGAAACCGTGCATACTAGTGAGAATTGAATATCTTGTATACTCCAAATGTTCATGCATAAAAGTTAATCTGTATCTCGAGTACTATTAGCTATTTTTACTAAAAAATTGGGTGGTGAGGTAACCAAACATATAATCGTTGTAATCGTTAAACAAACAGAGATAACAAATTCATTAATTACATTTTTTCAATATAATTATGCTTAGTAATATTCATGTATCATAAATTATGCAGGATCTCGAGTTTTATTGCTTACTTCTACTAAAAAATTAGATAGCAAGATGGTCAACGGAGTGCTCGTCGACATCATCGACAAAAGGAATATTTTTACTGAAAAATTAGATGGTCAGATAGTCGAGGGAGTGCTTATCGACATAATTAGCAAAGGGAATTGTTATAAACATTAAACAGCCAGAGATAGTAACTTTATTAATTACATTTGTTTGATATAATATTGTTTGGTAATATTCGTGTGTTAAAAGTTACTCTGTATCTCGAGTACTATTAGCAATTTTTACTTAAAAATAAGATTGTATATAGTCAAGAGGATGCTTGTCGACATCATTAGCAAAAAGATTGTTATAAATATTAACTAGCTAGAAACAATACATTTTTCAGTGAGTTGTGTTGAAGAAATTAATGCGTATGAATATTCATGGTTTAAAAGTTGTTCTGTACCTCGAGTACGATTAGCAATTTTTACTAAAAAATTAGTTGGTAGATAGACAAGGGGATGCTTGTCGACATCGTTGGCAAAAGGAATTGTTATAAACATTAAACAGCCAGAAATAATAGATTTATCAATAATTATTATCACGGCAATCGAGATCTACCGAAATTAGTTGGGGTGGGGAGCGTTGCGCTTTGCTGCGCGTTGCGCATCACTGGCTACCTAAGCTCGCTGAGCGCGCTCAGTCAATCAGTCGGGCCGGGCCCTCCGGCAGGAGCGGATGGGCTCCGGGACCAGGAGGGTCTTCCAGTGGTACCCTGGATTCTCCTGCCTACCTTGGGGATGACCAGTTGTCCTCCAGAGCTACCCTTGCCTACCTTCAGCTGGCTTAGGGTGGACCAAGGGTCCTCCACCAGTGGTCTACCTTGGGGTTGAGCAGTGGTCATCCAGAGCTACTCTGGCCTACCTTGCCTACCCTGGGGCTGACCAGTGGTCCTCCAGAGCTACCCTTGTCTACCTTCAGCTGGCTTCAGCTTAACCAAGGGTCCTCCATCAATGGCCTACCATTGTCTACCATGGTCCACCTTTAGCTAGCTTAGGGTAGTCCAAGGGTTATTTAAAACTTCCTTGGTCTACTTTGAGCTAGCTCGGGGGGGGGGGGGGGGGGGGCATGGATTCTTCAATGCTTCCTTCGTTTACCTTGTGTTCTGACCCGGTCCAGTTTCGGTATCCTTCATGCAGTCATTACCATGCTGATGGACTCAGAGGCGCATTCATTGCAATGACTTCTCATCTTCGAGTGAGTCATTTTGTTACTACCTTGTTACTATATTCGTCTGTAGAAGTAGTAGTATACCGTAGTAGTAAAGTGTGAAAGTAGTTAGTTGCATGCATGGGCTGGCCTCGCCGCCCCAACGATCAGCCGAGATGGGAACTTCCGCGATTTGCACTAGCGCTGCGACAAAACCACGCGTTGCATTTAGTCGATTTTGAACAGAGATTAAAGTTAATGTTACGAAAAATTTTGTTTAGAGCGTAGCGTTGCGAATCACAAATAGTCGCCGTTCAAAATTACATTTAAATTTGATAACTGCGCTTTTAAAGTTCATATTGTTGTTGTTTTACATGTAATCTAAAGTAATCGTTTTTTGGATCTCTGTTCGTTGAATTAGCGTTGCGCACCAAAAGTTCGCGTTTGCTTTCGAGTCTTTCGAATTTTCAGGCTCCCATGCTCGAGCTGCAACGATCAACTGTGAGATGGGCACATCCGCGATTTCAATTAGTGTTGCGAAACAAATTGTCACACGCGTTGTACTACTATGAATTTTAAAACTTGATTAAATGTGTAGTAAATGTTGCGAATAAATAGTTGCGATTTAAAGTAAATCTAGACATACAGATGTACAATTTTAAACGTTGGAATTTTAAATTTCTTATTTAAATAGCAATTTGAATTTCGATTTGTTGGATTAGAGTAATCTTTCTTGGATCTCTGTTCGTTGAATTAGCGTTGCGCACCAAAAGTTCGCGTTTGATTTCGAGTCTTTCGACATTTCAGGCGCCCATGCTCGAGCTGCAACGATCAACTGTGAGATAAGAACATTCGCGATTTTAAGTAGCGTTGAAAAACAAATTGTAACACGCGTTGTAATAGTATGAATTTTCAAAGTTGACTAAATGTCTAGTTAATGTTGCGAATAAATAGCCGCGATTTAAAGTAGTTTTAGAAGTAACGATCTAGAATTTTAGACGTTAGAGTTTTAAATTTCTTATGTAATTTGTAAGAATGGTAATACTTAATTTTGTAAGACTTTCAAAGTTCAACTCTACCAATCTGATACAATATTTTTGTCTAGAAATTGATATTTTTCAGGAAATTGATATTTTTTTCAGGAAATTGATATATTTGTCTTGAAATTGATATATTTGTCTTGAAATTAATATATTTGTCTTGAAATTAATATTTATTTCAGGAAATTGTTATTTATTTCAGGAAATTGTTATTTATTTCAGGAAGTTGTTATTTATTTCAGGAAGTTGTTATTTATTTCAAGAAATTGTTATTTATTTCAGGAAATTGATATTTATTTCAGGAAATTGATATTTATTTCAGGAAATTGATACTTATTTCAGGAAATTGATAATTATTTGAGGAAATTGATATTTATTTCAGAAAATTGATATTTATTTCTGGAAATTGATATTTATTTCTGGAAATTGATATGTATTTCTGGAAATGGATATTTATTTCTGGAAATTGATATTTTTATCTTGAAATCAATATTGCTCGGATCGGAGTTCCCTCAGGGACTCACTCACGGGATGGGGCCCGTGAGTGGGTACTGGGACTCGCGTCCCCGGGGGCACCCGAATCGCCTATAGGTCGTTGCTTCCACAAATCATTAGATTTGGGCTCGATGTGGTTTCGATTTTGTTTCGACTTTGTTTCGGCTGGTTTTCGATTTGGTGTCGATTTTGGTTCAACTGGTATTCGATTCTGTTTCGATTTTCTTTCAATTGGTTTTCGATTCTGTTTCGATTTGGGTCGTTCATCTTGCTCTTGTTAGTCAGAACGACCGAAGAAAATTCATCAAAAGAAGAAAATTCATCGAAAAAAGAAAGTTCAGCGAAGGAAGCAAATTCATCGATCGAAGAGGAATCATCGAACGAAGACTCCAGATTATTTATAAATTAATTTTTGTGCGTGCGTTAGTTATTAAGATTGTATATCGTCGTTGTAATTATGTCGAGTAATTATTGCCGTAACTTAACTTTGTTCGCTCCGTTTTCCGACTCCAACACAGCCTTCTGCTGTGTCGGCCTTGCTTGCAGGATCTGAGCCATTCCAGTTTCGGTATCCGGCGTGAGGTCATTGAGAGGGATGTCTAAGAGACTCGTTCACTCGTCTTCTGACGATCCTCTGTGTTAACGTAATCCTGGGCACGCCATGTTCTCATGTCACCCAGTAGCGCCAGAAACCGTTTGAGCGCATCTCTTTGCCATCTTTCTTGGTGATGGAGTGACGGGTATCGGGCTGGTCGGCTCAGGACTTGTAAGCACTGAACGCGTCGCGTCACCCTTGAACCAGTGCCTTCTGCTCTGGTTCGATCTTGTTTCTCTCTTTGAAAGAATCAGAGCCTTCTGCCTGATTCGCTTTTGGTCCCTCGTGGATCGGAGACTTCTTCTCCGATTCACTCTTTGCCCCGCAATAATTACTCGACATACGCTAAATGGAAAAGAAGTCTTTTCCATGAAAAAGACTACTTTTCCATTTAGCGACCTGCGAAACTTAGTTTCTAAGAATCTTCGTTGTAAGAAAGGGAGACAGGACGAAGGGAGAATTCGTTCTGACTCCTTTTCGGGTCTCTTGTGCAGCAACCTCCTCGTGGTGAGACCTGGGCAATCGATATTATTCACAATTCGCAAGATATTATAACTTATAAATTGTAGTATCTTGCATGTAGTGGATAATATCGAGCTAATAGCTGCACATTTAGAATTTGCGTAAATATGTATTTCATAGTAGAATGTAAAACTTTTAATACTTTCTTCCTTTTCCGATGCCCCAGCTTCAACAATTATTTTCAATTAATAATCCTAATACAAAGTTTTCGTTTCAGAATACATGTAACTCTTGCTCTCGTGAGCGAGTGTTAAATAGATTTGCACTCCTGCAGTAGATTGTAGGTTCTGATGTAGTCTAAATATGATGTACGTACTGAGATGAACGTTACATATCGCATATTATTTCGATATTGAAACATTATTTTATATTCAAATTAAATAACTGGTTGAAACTAGTTCTTATCCAGACTAAAAGTTTGTTCTGATTTATGCGTTAGAGGAGGTTAAAAGATGAGGCAGGATCTGTTCCATGTTTGCCGCATTACCGTAAAGAAAGTAAACTATTGGTTTAAAGTGTATAGAACTATTATAATATACATTCATTAGTGACACGAGTAATAAAAATAATATTACGTATAGAAACCAAATTAATTTTACTGCAATTCGTATTTTTGTAATACATTCTTCATAAATATTATTTTCACTGTTCAAATACACGCGCCGTATGCATTTGTAGCCTTCAAAACACCCGTAGTAAAAATAAAGTATACGGAATATGCAGTTCTTGCTAATACGGCTAAATTCGTGAACTATCGGTAATATTGAGCGCGACACCGAAATGGTACGGGGGCCACTGTGGCCCCCCGAGGCCTAGACAGAAAAGCCCATAAGATGCAATGTCTGTAGTAGTCTTAAGTCTGTGCTCCAGCCAAACTATATCCTAGAGGGCGTAAGAGAACACCGAAATATTCGAGTGACACGTAAGGCTGGCTGTCTTTAACAGTATCTCGTCGGTGATGCAATGCATTTTTCTGTCTACGGTTCTGAATTACCGACTCTGTAGAAAATTCCCTAGTACGGTAGCGGACTCTATTGAAATGGAACGGTCAGCTGGTGAACTATACGAGGATGCAAAACATAAAGTGTGTGTCTGGGGAGGCTCGATTTTACAGCGTTGTCAGCTACAAAAGTGGAATGTTGCCGCATTACGTCCGTACAAGAAACTATCGATGCTCGCATCGAAAGCGTCCGAACGGTTTCTGTCATAAGCGACGAGATAAATGTTTTGTCCTGCTTTTCGAAGCTGTGGAAATTCAGAGGCACGTTGCTTTTTAATCTAAACCACAATTTTATTGAACGATCATTTGAATATTCGATGACTTCTTCAAAAATCATTATCATTTTTAAAAATTTTTTATGCAAATATAAAATTGTTAAAAGTTTACAATTTTCAATTCGTGGTTTTTTTTATTACATATATATGTACACCTGATTATATGGATAAAAACCATGTTCACCAAAGCAATTTGCAGAACAAACGTGTAGTTTTAATATTATTTTCATCATTTTTATATTATTAACAAATGTTAACTTATAGACATAACTAATTTGAATTTTAACACGAAAGGTATTGTTTTCCGATATGAAAATATTAAGAAATGTATAAACATTCGCGGCATGATAATTGTTGCAGTGTACACGAGCATGTGTAAACTGATATTCATATATTAAAAATTATGCAGATTAGAATACGTCGTGGAAAGCCTCAAATAAAATTCTTTCCTGAACTTCGAAGAAAACTTTTCCATACAAATACGGTTTAACTTATCCGATTTGTGGCATGTTTAGACTTATTTTCATCAAAAAAGCATTTGCAATCGACTCATAATGTTTCCATGGCAGAATTATGAACCATAATAAACATTTTATTGTTACTAATACGCGTTAGTGAAACTTTTACATTGTTGTCTTCAGGAGGCACAGGTAGCGGCGACGTACGATATGGACGTGATTCAGCATCAGAGGCCACATTGTAACACACATTGCATGTATTATACATAAATCCAATTTTATTTATTATTAACATTATCGTAATGGTAGAATCACCTATTGATTGAAAATGTTTTTCTCATCAAAATAAGCCCAAACACGGCATAAATCGGATTATGCATATATAGCGTACATTGCACTGAAAACAACTTGTGAAACATTTCCGACGACAGAATCTGTCTACAGAAGCTGACGGAATTTGAAACGTCTCGAGCTCGATAAATGCGGTAGTGCTTGTACGTGACCACTGTTGCTCACGGTATTTGTTGTTGCACACAAGAAATAATAAATAGAAATAATAAATCACGTTGATAAAATTTTCGCACGTTAATGGCGCACGTCATTAAAACAAAAATTTATATCTCTTCAGTCAAATATATTGTTTTTCTACATATTGTATAATAAAGCAATGCCTCTTTGGACACTTTAGAATTAAACTAATTCAATAGAAAATTTGTATTACTTTTTATACATATTTATTAAAAATATTATAACGAAAATTTAATTTAATGAATTTAATGAATTTATACTTCTGCAGATGAAAAGAATGCAAGTACTTATTTTAAAAACAAGAAAACACAAGCATAGTTAATATATGTGTAATGTGTACGTACTCATCAAATGCATAGAATTTGTATTGATTTTAAGTGTAAAGAAAGAAAAATATTGGTTTAAAGTGTATAAAGCTATTATAATATACATTCATTAGTGACACGAGTAATAAAAATAATATTACGTATAGAAACCCAATTAATTTTACTACAATTCGTATTTTTGTAATACATTCTTCATAAATATTATTTTCACCGTTCAAATACACGCGCCGTATGCATTAGTAGCCTCCAAAAGGCATAATATGCATAGTTTATACCTTTTTTATTACATTTTGATCTAATAGTGCATACATAGCTATATAATTACATCAAAATGTAATGAACAAACATAAATAATACCCACAGATCTACTGTCATTTAATAAATTTTTACCCACCGGTTGGTTACAATAACTTTATTTATTGTGAGAGATTAATTAACTAATAATAAACTAAACGATAAGCAAGTATGCTAATACTTAGCTTCCAAAGTGAATAATCAACTTTGATATCATGTAACCGATTCCATTATTTCTACGAGGCAGTTTTAGTTCCCAGACAGCACGAGTCGTCTTAGAGACGTCTTTTTTACGTCTGAAATAAGGCGTCTCAGAGACGCCTTTTGGGAGACGTCTTTGAGGCGTCTGAAATAACGCGTCTCAGAGACGCCTATTGGGAGACGTCTTTGAAGCGTCTGAAATAAGGCGTCTCAGAAGCGCCATCTGGGAGACGTCTTTTTTGAATCTGAAATAAGGCGTCTTAGAGGCGTCTTTTCCGAGACTGAACAACTTGAATTTGGAGATGTTACGACAGGGATCAGTTTGCTGTGCAATGATTAAAATACTGGTTCTTAAGTTTCCTGTTTTTTGGAATGATAATGAAAATATTTTTCAAAATATCATTTCTTATAAACACATGGATGATAAAAGCAGAGGAATTCCTTATATAGACTTTTACTGTTTGATTGTTTTTTTTCACGGAATTAAATAAAAAAGGGTAATATATGCGAAACTGATGAGCTATTGTCCACGATTCGAGAACAATAATTAATTAATGGTACCATAATTAATGTAAGGTGTGTATCTGCGCCGCTGCAATAATAAAAGTGACTGCGCCAGTTTGGGGCGGTCATTTTTCTACTTCCATTCATATGATTTTAACGAATTATCTGAGACGACCGTAATATATCTTTAATATAATGTGGCGGTTTTCTCCTACGCTCGTCACCAGATGGACAGAGAGACAAGAAAACGCCTTTCCCGCTAGTACCTGATCCGTCGCCGATTCATACATATACCGTCCTAAGCCGTCCATACGATATCACTGTTTCTAAGGCAGAGCCCGCTAGATAGCCTTACTGATGACGAATCCTCTAGCGGGCACAGGTCGAAACACGCTTTATTTCCCTTCCGTCCTTACCCACACATTTCAGCCACCGCCAAATTGGAGACCCCGACGACGAGAGCACAACGCAACAACTGTAGCAGACGACAAAACTATAACCAGGAAGCCCCCTGGCAGGTGCCAACAACTACTATCGATCTTACCCGTCCAGGCCGCCGCCGTCGATATGACTTTTTTTTTAAATTCCGAAACAGTCGTCTTTTAGGCGCCCAAAAGACGCCTAAGAGACCCTCAAAAGACGCCTAAAAGACGCCTTTGAGACGCCTCTTAGACGTCTAAGAGGCACCTTAAAGACGTCTGGGAGACGTCTTAAAGACGTCTAAGAGGCGTCTTTAAGACGTACCGTTTTGTAACAAACGACGCTCCAGCGACCGCTGAGACGTCCTTAAGCCGCCTGAGCGTCTTGCAGCAGACGTCTCAAAAACGGCTTTGAGACGTCTGTGTGCTGTCTGGGTTACACTATAATGTTTATTGTTATAACTGATTTCACTGCTCAGCTGCATATAATCGAATTAATACTTGATTTCGGAACTATACGTATAAAAGTTATACCTAAAGACCACCACAGTGGGATTCTACAACTTTGGGCCGTTGTATATTTGTAAAAACGTATATGCATAATTGTTTATAACATTGATAATTAATGTTAATTTCTTTTTACATTAACACATTCTACGCATTGAGAACAGAAAAAGTTTGAGAAAAATTATATTCTGCTAACGAACCGTTTAGTCAGAAAAAATTGTTAAGGATTTCATAACGTTTTGATATGTGCGTATTCTTACATGAACACAATACGACGTTTAAAGGGACAGAAAATCTAACAATGTGCATTTTGACCTGAAAACAGTATGAAATCGTTTACATTTTTTCGTAACCAAATTTTTACGAACTGAAACGTGAAATGAATCGTGTCGAACGCGAACTCATTTCATTGTCAGCTGTGTGAGCATACAGAGTATTAAGCATGAAACTATACGAATTCTTGGATATCTGCAACAATCAAGAAAATATATAATAACCCAGTATATAAATATATAAATAATATATAAATAACCCAGACCTACCCCAGACCTACTCCGATCACTTTTCGCGATATTGAAATTTTTTTGCGAATGTCTCGGAAACTAAAGCTGAGCGGTGGTAACATGTATAGGAAAAAGTTGTTCAGAATGATGACCTTGACAACATTTTTCAACGTCATCAAAATCGGCGAGGAAACCTCTAATGTAAATAATTACCTAATTTACAATGCTACAAACAATATTCCGGACGGATTTTTAATTTTAATTTGTTGCGAACGCAAAGTTGTATTCTTGTCTATTTTGGTACACAGGTTCTTGGCATAAATGTTTTCCGTCGTCGCGAAGTCGAAAGGGTACGCACGAGGGGTACCTGCTTGGGGTTGCGCATAGGGATTTCCAAATTACGGGGAAATCCGCTATTATTCTATTAAAATTATGGCTTCTATAGACAGTGACACCATTGAACTACATCTGGCGGCATATCCACATTTGATGGAGTATAGAAGTTATGTTGTAAATGTTTATCACTTATTATAATTTTATAAACGTTGTTTATTCTGGGATTGCAAAGACCTTTCTTCACGCCTTCACGTGACCAGTGCTATTAACATTACTAAATATATGTATTGTTTGTATTATATGTATATACGTATACATATATATATATAAATATATATATAAATATATATATATAAATATATATATATATATAAATATATAAATATACAAAAATACATAAATATATAAATATATAAATATACAAAAATACATAAATATATAAATATACAAAAATATATAAATATATAAATATATAAATATACAAAAATATATAAATATATAAATATATAAATATACAAAAATACATAAATATATAAATATATAAATATACAAATATACAAAAATACATAAATATATAAATATATAAATATACAAAAATACATAAATACATAAATATACAAAAATACATAAATATATAAACATATAAATATACAAAAATACATAAATAGATAAATATACAAAAATACATAAATATATAAATATATAAATATACAAAAATACATAAATATATAAATATATAAATATACAAAAATACATAAATATATAAATATACAAAAATACATAAATATATAAATATACAAAAATACAAAAATATATAAATATATAAATATATAAATATATAAATATACAAAAATATATAAATATATAAATATATAAATATACAAAAATATATAAATATATAAATATATAAATATACAAAAATATATACAAATATACAAATATACAAATATACAAATATACAAATATAAAAATATACAAATCTACAAATATACAAATATACAAATAAACAAATATACAAATATACAAATGTACAAATATACAAATATACAAATATACAAATATACAAATATACAAATATACAAATATACAAATATACAAATATGCAAAAATGCAAATATACAAATATACAAATATACAAATATACAAATATACAATTATACAAATATATAAATATATAAATAAATAACATATATATATAAATATATAAATATTATATATATAAATTTGTGTTGACACACGCTTTCATATGGTATGAAAAAATATATAGCAACCCATTTACAAAAATTTGAAGTGACCGACATTTTCATGAAAATAGTGCAAATACAAAAAAATTACAAACACCATTATGTTGCTTGCAAGAGCAGTATTACTTTATCCTCTATCATTTTTTTCTAATATTTATTATTTGCAAGAAAGACGCTGGCTAGTAATAGCGCGAACACCCTGTATATTTATTGTTTGAAAATAAATTTGAGATTAAATTAATGTGAAGCATAAAATTTTTAATAATGCTATATAAAAATTTACAGTAGGTAGAAATAGAAACATTACAAATATTTTACAATGTTAAATGGAAAAAATTAAGTTCAATATAAGCTACCGTACGCTAGGTTCTTAACGTAAGGAGATCTCTTTCCAATACGCTCTCTTTACATCGAATGGGCAGCAGAGAGCCTCCTCGCAAACGAGCTTTCCGATGATTTTCGGATATGTTGAAAACTCATAATCTGACAACGTTGCGTACTTTAGACTTGACAACGCTGTAGAAGTTTGACGAGTCGAACCCGAGTCGCACTGGATCTCGTTCCCGAATTCACCGTTCTCAAAGCGTAGAGGACGCTAAAATCACTGGCATTTTAAGGTGACGGTAATAAAGATTCCTATGGCCACCAAGTACCATAAGATGTCCAATCTATTGCTATATCTCGTCTGTGGTATTACATACACCGATCATTACTCATCGAATTTCAATTTCAAAAAACTTTTACCTATTATATATATATATATATATATATATATATATATATATATATATCCTAGACCACTATTATACTATTAGACCACCCCTATTAAAGTTCTGGAGAGTTTTTTATTGAAAACTAAACAAATTTTATTAACAAATTCGAGTACTCTCTATCGAATGGTGGTAGTTGCAATTTCCGGTACTAACCGGATCACTTATTATTATATTATTATTGCTAGTAATTCAATTATTCGCACCTAATGTGTTGTCGTCATTTCTAGACATTTCTAGGTTTTTCAAAATCTTCACAATCCTTTATTATTTGTTCCAACCCTGATATATACTCATTCTTTGTGGCGTAAATCGTTTCAGTTATTTATGTGGAAATTTCCCAAAGCAATTTGTTGTAACTCCTCCAAAAATATGATAACATCTTATTGAGTATTATCTCACTTGCAATTTCAATGCATTTATTAATTATTTAGTCAGCATGAAATTAAATAAACATTAAATACACCGTTTATAAATACTTCATTCATTTATACTGAATGTAGTACTGGTAAATTTTGATTTCAAGTAATTCTAATACCATCTATAGAAAGGTATTATATAATAATTGCTAAAAAGGAAAAAATAAATTACTTCGAAGAAATTGAATATGTATAAAAATGTATTTCAAAGTCTTAATAATTCTGTTGTTTCATATTATAATGCGAAATGAGATATAAATACTGGAAAAATGAAAAAAAATGTCGACAGTACTTATAATCTATACTTGTAAACACTGTTCACAGGTGCCATGTAACGTTTTGAGCTTATAAAATTGCGTAATCATGGCAATAAGATTGCGTGCATACAGGATTTCATAAATATTCATACTTCAACGAAATCTTTTTTGTTCCAGGCATGATGTTTCGTAACCATCGATTCCACCATTTATGTGTTTATAATATGTGCATTTGTTTTTGTGAGGTTGTACGGAATTGACATAAATCATGAAAGATAAAGTATACTTTGTATTAAAATAATATTCTTATTAATAAACCTATAATTCGTGCTTGTCAATCAATAAGTTTGTATACCACGTTGAAATGTTTAATAAAAAATTATATGCTTTATATACCATGTAACGTCTCTATACAAAGCTAAAATATTATATTTATCGAGTCTTATTTAACTAAGTATATTTAAATGTAACAAAGCTAAAATATTATATTTACCGAGTCTTATTTAACTCAGTACATTTAAATGTAACAAATTCCAGATTAAAAATAAATCATTAATAAATACAGGCGTAAATGATTTCAAATGCAGAATGAAAAGGATTTTCTTGAGAATTTATTATTTGTTTATATTTTGAATTTTATTATTAATGTTTTACAGCTAGCTTGGATAAATTAATTTCCTTATCTATTAAACTGAAACAATTGTTTATTAAAACTGTGTGCAAAATTTGAAATACCGTTGGTTTATTGTACGATTTCGTCCTTGAGGAATGTGACGTTTACAACTTCCATAATTCATTAAAATGCAGGGTCACCATATTGGTGTATTTAATTGTCTCAGAATATACAGGTGTCGTTATTGCCATAAATAACGATTCTTACGGTGGAAACGAATGGAAGGGATGTCGTGGGCGGTGGAAAATAAGTATGGCGTAGGCAGGAATGTATTCAGATCAAGAATCTCAATATTCTGTCTTGAAATTATCAATACAACTTTGTATATTACGCAAACAATATGTTATAGATAAAAATACGTAGTTGTGACTTCGTGTGAATCATAACGAATAGAAGGGTTATATAACTGTAATAAGGTTATGATAAATAAATCAGTGATATAGTTTTCGCATATGTGATCATTAAAATGAAATGAACGTTAAAACTGTGCTGAATTAATGTCTACTGGAATATCTGCAGTATCTTCAAACAATATGTGAAGTGTACTAATCCAGGAAGCATGAACTAGTAGAATTATTATTAAGAATCATAAACATAAAAATTTATGTTTCTAATTCGAAACTCTAACTAATTTCAATTTCACACGTTTGACGTGATATTTATCAATTATAACGCCCGAATTTAGAAATATGTATAATTTTAGTAAATACTGAACTAAAAATATTGCTTCATAATACACATATTCAGAGTAAAATTACTATATCTAATTTTCATTCATGTGAATGTACCTGTTACAATGTGACATTCGAATTGTAAAACTGTTTAAACATTTATGAAACACTGAGGGGGATATTCAAAATAATGTGACAAAACAGTCTATTATTTTTGAGATATGAAAAGTAGCATCGGGGTGAAATATTCAATATATTGCATCGTATTATAATTGTGTTATATGTATAATATTTATTGCACTTGTTCAATATAGAAACTATTGAACTACGACAGAAGGAAAGCAACTTTCTCACGAACTAAAATGGCTGTATGAAAAGGTACATTGTCTTCTCCCTGTAGCACGGAATAATAGTATGTTTAAGCTAAAATGTTTGCAAACATTTTTAGAATGTTCTTATTTACTTCTTGCTTACATAGAAGAAATGAGGTAATCAACATGCACGATCTACATTGACTTTAAAAATAACACTTACTAACACAAAATAATGCAAGTGTTGTAACATTTACTATAAACTATACTATAACTATACTATCCTGGAGTATGTACTATAGTATAAACTATACCCTAATTATATTATACTATAGTATAAACTATACCCTAATTATATTATACTGTAGTATAAACTATATGTAACTATACTATACTATAGTATACACTAGACTATATACTATACTATAGTATGAGCTATACTATACTATAGTATGAATTATACAATGACTATACCATACTATAGTATGAATTATACAATGATTATACTATACTATAGTATAAACAATTTTATACTATACTATAGTATAAACAATTTTGTACTATACTATACTATACTATACTTTATTAAAGCAATCGATATTTAAATGAAATGAAAGTCTATTATTTTTGAATGAAGTATTGATGTTTGAAATTTACAAATGCATGTGTAGCAGCACTGTAAACAACATTATTAACACTAAACTTACCGACCATTAAGGCTGACTAGTATGTGTTGCCTTATAAAAATGGCACGATTGTATTTATTTAGATTTTGTATTTAATAAAGTAGCGTGTATAATTATTTAAACTGGAAGCATCTCGATAACTACAATAATTGTGAAATCAAAAATCTGGAACGGGTCATTTCATGTACCAGTAGTAGTAGGTTTAGTGTTAACATCATTAGACACATTATCAACATCACATAGTTAAGAAATATATTTTTCATATTGTGTAACAATTGAATCACCTAATGTACATTCAGTATAATACATTATGTTTGACTTTAAAACTAATCTGGTGTAGACTGAATATATTTACGCAAATTCACATTTTGCAGACTAGTTTAAAAGGAATGGCAATACATATTGCTACCATAAAGAGTACCGTTCGATTAAGAATAAAGTGTAACCTCTGTGAAACCGTTTTAGGGTGTGGTTATACTGGATGCAATTGTTTCAATGCGTTTTTAATGCGACTGAATCGTTGTAGCGACAACACATTTGGCCAGATGCAGATGGCTCGGTCGTATAGAGACAAATGAAATGATCGTGTCATCACACGAAAATACTAACATGGATTGACAAACCTGCATATTTTATGCAATCGAACACGCACGTTCTCTCATTTGTCTCAATGCGATCAAGCTATATGCCTGACCGACTGCGTCGCCGTAAAAACAGTTCAGGTGCAATTAAAAACGCATTGAAACAAATGAGATCACCGATATGTGTCGTATGTAATCGAAAATTGTATCACTATGGTGGCATCCTTAACACTTTGACTTCTGTGTCAGTCATATATATGTGTGACAATTTTAATTAAAATTTAATAAGTAAACCAAACTTTGTTACGATCTACACGATAAAGAAGGTTACAACAGAATTCGCTATAACAAATTTTATTTTTTCTATTTTTATAGTATTAAATAATAATAATAATAATATAATAATAATAATAATAATATAATAATTAAATAATAATAATTAAATAATAATAATAATTAAGTAATATAGAAAAACAAGTTCCCGAAATTCCTAAAAAATGTAAGAGAATGTATTATAATCATTTCCAAAGTGGATTATAAATTTGCTTCGTGCAGTATCAAATTATTTAGAACAAGGAAGTTTTAATTATTGCAGCTGTGAGAGACATAATACAAAAACGGGTGAATAAACAAATTTCTTTTTTAAAACGTTTTTTCTAATTAAATGTTTCATTCGAAAATGAAGTTCATACAATTTTCTACACCATTCAGCTTCCAAGACATCTTACAAAATGAGTTATCAATCCCCAACTTCGAAAGCTCAATGGTTAACATGTCAATGGCCAACGAACAAATATGTATCCAATATATTTCTCAGAACAATCTCTCACATAAAAATCGGTTTATATAACTCGAACAAGATGCCTCGTAAGTTAAAATTTATTGGGTGAGATCAGAAATTGATTTTAGACTGAAAAATATAAATTCCCCAGTCAGAAGATGCAGAAATGGTTGGTTCGATTTAAATTCGACCCACACTGTTTCTCAATTCCTTTGAAATTGACGTGATCGACGAATTGAGCACCTGACTCGAGGTAACCTGTTTGCGCATGCGCGCACGCTAGTGTTGCGACGCGAGCGATTCGCCAAGTGGATCGAGTCAGTGTTGGACAGACACTGTACGGTGTCACGTGCGCTATCTTTTCGACTAATTAATCGAACGACTCGTTCGACGCGCGAAAATTGCCGACGAAACGAAAGCGAAAAAGTTGAACGTCGTACGGTCGTGAATATCGGATTACCCTTTCCCGCGAGGTGAGTATCCGAGCTCGTAAAAAATATTAGCATAACTTACAAATAATCTTCGTCTTTCTCAAAATATATCTCGGCTTGAGATCTTTCAAAATTAATCCTAACTCGTTCAATTATCCAATTTAAACGAATTCAATAATATCACATTACCAGATGATAAAATTAATTCTAAAATTAATTTGGCTGTCTGCGAAGTTAGTTAGCCACGATTAAGAACAATACATTCATTATTGTTCATTTTATTTGCAGTTTATTGAACGAACCGAGAGTAAAGAAAAGGAGAAAGATATTTAAATGAATAAAATCGCTTGATACTGAGTAAATTGCAGATATTAATGCAAAGTAAAAATTGTCTGTATTGATTGCAAGGCACAGAAGCTACGTAGACATTCATTTATTTTCATAGTGATCGTATCGAGTGGAAAACAATATGGCCGTATTTTTAAATTCTTCATATGTTTTTATTGTTCATTATTTGCTATACTCTTCGTTGTCATAGATACATGATATCCGTAGTCTAATAATGAGAATATGTGCAGCTATGTGGGATTGGAATGAATTTTGTAGAGCAGTGAATAAGTACAATCGTCAGCGTTTCTTAACCCGCCTCTCAAGTGCGAAATTAAAGTATGAAAACATGGGGTTGCCGTGAAATATGGAAAATGGAAAAAATTGAACAAAATTTAATACGTTTATTTTCTCATAATTCTCCCTGCTTCTATTGTTTCCTCGAGGTAAACTACAAATATGAAATGTCACACTGTCAGCGTGGAATATATTGAGAACCAGTAAGAGTGGTTGCACATCCGTTTGAATTATTCAACGCGTCTGAAGTCAGTTTGATGTTGTTTATACAGTATTACACGTTCCACTGGTGTCATAATATTCAAAAAACTCTATTTAGCTTATTACTAGACTGCGGATCTTTATGGAAAATCAAAATTGTTTACATCGATTGTAAGCAGGATGAGCCAAGTAGAAATTGTTTTGCTCTTTTAATGATTTTAATAAACTGAAACTAATACATTGCTATTCTTAAATATTATTGATCTGTCTATTGTTGTACATTTCGTCTACTCTTTTTTTTGTTCTACATGCTTAAAATACGCAATCTACTTATTAAACTAGCTACTAGCTAATTACGAAATTGGTCGTTTAAAAGTACATATAGAAAGTTGACGGAAAAGTAGACAGATAATGTGTTTCCTAACATAAATATGAAAATGAGTAAGGAAGAGCATTAAATATTCGTCGATACTAACAGAAGCCAGCTAACGTTGAATTACTGCGAATGCAGTGGTTAACATACCAACGGTGCAGCAATTAATTTCGCTGCATTAAAAAACTCTCATCGTCTCTAAGAGACTGCACGAACAGTAGCGGTCGTTATGTTACATATGTATATGTGTCACTAGTGGAAGCGCCTCATCTCGCCGGACACACAAAAACACCAATCCCTGTTTGAGCCACTTATTTTAAGTGCAACATGAGTCTGCTTACATTTCAAATTTTAATTCATACTCTACTACTTGCTGAACCAGGTTTCTGGTTCTTTAGGAATCTTTAAATTGGTATTTAAATTAGAACTTTTGAGTATATTGAATTGAATCGTTAGTACTTATCTTAGAATGCTATAGATACTTTGAATTTAATCGTCAATTTTTAATTTTAATGGAATTATTAAATTGTTAAATTTAAATATATAAATATGTTAAATTGAATAATTAGTATTTAAACTCAATTTTTGTGGACAATTCAAAACTTCAATTTTTGAATTTAATCGTCAATTTTTAATATTAATCGAATCGTTGATAGTTCATTTAAAATTTTTGGATATGTTAAACTGGATCATTGGTATTTCAATTTTAATTTTTGGATATGTTGAACTGGATTATTGGAATTAAAATTCGCTTTTTGTGGATATGTTTAATTGAATCATTGTTATCTAAATTCGAATATTTTGGGTATGATAAATTGAATCGTTAAAAGCTTGACAAATTTTGAACAAACAATTATGATATTATACTTTAATACGATACATTGTATATGGTTTATAAATACTTAAAACATTAGAAGCAGAACACAACAATGAAAATAGCTATAAATACATCTTCAAATGTTACTGATGCTATGTTGTGTTACTTTTTTTGATAATTAGACTGCGAATTTTATGCATTTATGATAAAAATGAAGATGCGTGATACAAAACTGAGAAGGCCTTAGAAGAATTTGAGATCACTGTTATACTATTTTCGACCTGTTAAAATTATTGAAAGAGAAAGTGCATTTTCATTTAATTTCTACATTTTTCAATTGATTTAAAAAACTTTATTTTGCATAAGGACCCGCAGTTTACGTTTCTCGCATGAAATTAATTATTCTTGCAGTACGTTGTCGTACCATTTAAGCTGAAGGATAAAAAAAGTGCAGTCGTACCAGTTTCAAAATAAACGGCCTATTCGATTCGGGCGGGCACAAAAATGAACGCCACAAATCCCGAATGTTAAATATGCGTCGCGTTTATTTTACGAGTGTGACTCAGAGACTATTTTCTACGCACACGAGCTCTGTTTTCGAAGTTTCTGCTCATCTTTTTTCTTTCCTCCCAAAGTTTACGGTACGTACAATGATTAAAAAAAGAATTTTCACAAAATATGCAATTTTGTGTTACTCGGAAGTTTTTGTGTAAATAATAATTCAATTTTACATTGACAATAATGAAATATTTGGTGTCATAAATTCAGTAAAGTAGAACTTAATTATTGACTTTATTCCATGCAAAAATCTTATTAAAATTGTCCACTGTCTGGAACATTATCCAGTAAATACTTCTACTATATACTATATAATACTATACTATAATAATACTATACTATATAAGTTAATTTTTAACAAAAAAATGCATAATGTTATAATGTGACCTGCACTTGTGGTCCTACATACACATTTATGCCACTTATATGGCATTATTTCCGAAATATTTCTGTGTACACCGAAATAAATAAAAACAGTTTTAGCCTCTAACAGTAAGCATCGCCATATTGTTCAAAACGTGAAGAAAGCATTTGTGAAAAAGCGAAACAACAGACGAAAGTTTCTGATTCATATGAATTCTATTTAATTAAGATCTCAATTTGTGCTGCGGTAGAGCAAACTGTCAATTAGGGACATGATGGAGAGACGCGATCCAATCACGTTCTTTGTCGCATACGTAATCCAGTGAGCAGACGACCGTTCTTGGTACATGGACGGAAGGTCAAACCCCACTTTCCGTCTCCGTTAATCTTTTTACCATGTAAGGTGCACGTCAAGGATCATTTTGATCGTGCTCTTGCAGCAGCAGAATTTCAACATCCAAGAGGATGGTCCACGAAAACATATCACCTCAATATTGTCCGTTGAAACTTTATATGCTTATTATCCAAGTTATGCTTATTACCAAAAAACGAAATGAACAGTTACTTTCATTTTTAAAATAATTCTGTTCAGATTTATATGTTTTATTTATAAAAATATCTGTTCCCTTAGAGCTCTTATAGAAAGTAACGATTCCCTTATAAACTTCTTTAAAAAGTGTTCTCATGGAACTGATATTTTCGGATGTGTATAATAAATAGACTGCGTATCTTTATGCAAAATAAACTATACCAATTCCAAGAAATAGGAACCATGTAAAAAATGCTACTTCTCTTTAATAACTTCCATAAGCAGAAACTAACACATCTCTATTTTATAATTGTGTTTACCCATTTTTGTCATAAATGCAATCTAATTGTTACACCGAGAAAATGTATGTAAAATAAAATTTGTCTACATTAACTGCAAATCACGTTAGTCCTATAGAAACTTCATTCTTTCTTCAATAACCTAACAAGTTGAAAATATTACATTAACTTTCTTAAATTCTTGTAACCCTTCTAAAGTTTTAAATTGCATCAACTCGTTTAACTCGAAATAAACGTTCTAATAAATGTGGCACGAAAACAAATTATTCACACTACTACGTTCGAACTGTGAACTATCTATAAAAATATCACAAATAAATAACATATTCAAAATATCAGTTTAACTATAAAAATTATTTAACATTTTTATAGTACTGTCTATCAAATAGCATTCAGTGTTTTTTATAATAATCATCTTTTTTGTTAATTTTATTCATATTAATCTTTTATGTCGATGAACAAACTATGTGTTCCTGTTGTAGACAAATTTGTATTTGTACGTTTTCTGACTTTTATTAAATCTAAAACTATTACTTTTAAGAACTCTTCTTTATCTGTGTCCATCGAAACTTATAATGTGACGAGAATTTTTAAAACAGTTTCACGGTTCACGTTTTAAACTATTTCTATTAAGATATGCCATAACTTATTCGGTAACTGATTATTACAGTAACGGACAACGAATAATTATACTATCAGAAGACAACTTTAACGAGTACACGAACACTGCGAAAGGCATGAGTATGAGATTGTTTAGGATTCTAAATATTTATACGAAGAGGATCGCATTCTTTAAAAAATCTGATGAATATTTACGTTTCATTCTTCTGGTTGCGATAGGGTAAGAGTTTATCGTTGAATGATATATGCGATATGCCATTCCAATCTTTACCAAATTTTTTTCTCGCATAGAAGAAATGTTTGAGATGATGATACAATGATGTTAGAGTATTTATTCCTCCAAAAGTTTGGAACGTATAATAGTTTCTAAAATCGTAATGTATAATTACCCTGATATTTTTTATCTGTATCCAAGAATGGCCATAAATTAAAATTCTTTCATTTCTTATTATTGGACTGGGAATTTTATGTATTTATTATATAACAAAATTGTGTAGGTAAAATACTAAACAGTGCAGACATTTGAAGAATTGACGAATACTGTTGTGGTACTCTTAAATTAGCAAAATTATTAAGACAAGAAAGACATTTTATAACCTCTGCTTCTTGTAATTGATATCTCGTCATAATGAAGCTATAAAGCACGAACATAAGAAATTGGTGTTTACGATCATTTTTTCGATGTTTGTACCATTTACAACTACATCTAATTTTGCTATAACTTCACGAATTACAGTATCATATACATTTAATAAGTACATTAAAGGAATTCGAAATATTTATTACGAATTTATTGTATCTATTGTTGAGTGCTGTTTCTGAAACCATTTGAATAGAAGTACACTAGCAAACAATTTTTATCGAGATCGGATTAGATGAACTCTTCACGGTGCTTTGTTAGTTATCATTATTCACAGCTGATAATGTCTGTTTCGAATTTTATGGTGATAAGATGAAATTAATGGCGAATTAACGAATAGCTACAGTAACTAGACTGTAGATTGTATGCGTTTATGACGAAAATAAGGAGCTGCAATTTAAAATAATAGAAAAATGAAAATAATTAAAGAAAATCAATATACTGTGTTCAATTTGCTAAAATTATTACAAAAACAGTAGAATACAGTAGACTGTGCATTTTCTGCATTTATACACATTTTCTGCGTTAATACACTATTTTCAACTCGCTAAAAATATTACAGGAAGAATAGAATATCTATCTGGCTCTTGTATCTTGTAACTCCTTATTTTTCATAAAGATCCTCAGTCTAGCAATAAAAGTGTATAATCGTGTTACTGGACTGCGGATCTTTATGCAAAATAAAAATGTGCTGCGTCGATTGTGGGAAGCAGAAGTTAAACAAAAATTAATTTCACCCCTTAATAATTTTGATACATTGGAAACAATACAACAATATTCTTAGATTTTTGTAATCTTTTACAATGTTATATTTCACCCAGCCAATTTCTTCATAAATGCACAAAAATCCGCAGTTTATTATATTAGCAAGATACAATTAACCGAGAATTTTCGTGAATTATGGGGAACAAGGACCACACTACGTTTTCATAAAAGTCGCTGGGTTATATTTATCACGTAAATACACGAGTTAAACAGGAATGCTACGTCAGACGTAGAAGAAAAAAACGAAATGAAACTCTGGCTGTCAGTTGGCCGGACTATTACCGCCCACGTGATGTCGGATCCCCCTGTTACGCGAGTCAAGCTTTCCTTCCACCTCGAGTTTCTTGGATCGAAAATTCCCGCGTTCAAGTCACGTTTCATATGTATAACCCTTGCACAACGAATGCAAAGCCATTTTGATCTCGATTCAGCTGTTTTTGTATTTTTTCGTTCATGCGTTTCTTTTGGCGATTCTTGAATATTTGTATCTACATAGCATTTTTACAATTCGAAGTTTCCGTAACATTTTATTTAGATTCTCTTCCTCAACTATTGGATGAGTCGAAATTCTACTATTGCATTCACTTATTGCGTTTACATTAAACTCTCGTATAACTCTATACAAAAATTCTTAATAAAAAACTGTATATGTGTATCTTTTGTATTTGTAAGTATACAATCTTTTTAAACAAGTTTTTATTTATTTATTGTGCACGTGAGTACTGCTACATAAAATAAATGTATACAGACTTTTTAAGCGGTTTTTTGTTATACAGAAGACTACCGTATTACATAAATGAGTACATCAAATACAGAACAGTAAAGTATTTAAAGAATTTAAATATAATATTGTCTTATTTTCAACTCAACCAAATTATTGAGGAATGAAATAAATGTATACGTGACTCCTATATCTTGTAATTAATATAAACAACTTGTATTTTGCATAAAGATTCGCAGTCTAGTCATAAGGTATTACCCTTTAAAGTAATAATTAGACTGCGGATTTTATGCTTAAAATGAAGCAAAATAACAAAGTGGAACACAAAATAGTATAAACATCACGACAACTTAAGAAATTCGTTACATAATCTTGAAGTTATTAAAATTATTAAGAGAAGAAATCAATTTTTATATCACATCAATTTCTCGTAATTGGCACAAATCATTTTGATTTTGCTTAACGATTTGCAGTCTGATGATAAGAGTAAATAAAAAACTAAATCTTTGTATTTCTTCTTCACTATATTTCTTCTTACAAGGACGAATATACGAAACATTTCCTAGCCAATCAGGTAGCATCATGTTCCTCTATCTGGCATGGTTTTAATTCTTCTGTGAAGAAATAGCATTCTTAGAACTAATAAATTAGAATTGTGAATGCAATGCGTTAGAATTAGTTTTCAACCTACCACGTTATTTGTTTGTGGAGAAAAAAGGTTCTATTAAATGCAAAAGACAAAAACGTTCATATTAAGGATACGGTTATGAATGTTCAACATAATGGCCTATTGTCTCCTTATAGTGATTACGTAATAGGTACATACAATTTACAATTCTTGTATAATGTCTAAATATAATTTGTATGCATTTTTCTGTTATATTTTTAAAAACGGCGTATTTAAAAACACAATTATGATCTAATATAGTATATTAATTTTTGAATGTATATAAAAGTGGTTTTATTGTGGACCAGGAAAGATGTAATAGCCGTCGCACACGCGATTGTTTCCGCGTTTGTTCTTCAAGAACTCGTGCCAACTCTTTCGCTTCAGTTGCCAATTTTACCTTCGAAAATAAAAGGAATTAGTTACGGTGTGGAAAATACGTGAGATGCTGGTTATAGAGATTGAATTAGGTGCAAAAAATTACTTTCGTATAAAGCAACTATTCAACATAATAACATGTTTCTTTCTGGCGAAAACCGAAATTGTTTTTGCAAAATTTATGTAGAATGGATTTGTAATTATTCATTCCTCCTATGTCATAATGACAAAACCTGTTTTCTCATCAGACCAAGCAGACGTAATAAATATTGCAAAAAGACTTGTACAATCTGCAAAGTAGGACAGACCGAAATTCATTTCCGTCTCTATAAATTCTTCTTTTACATAAAATCTCAATAAAATCTGCTGATGCAATGAAATGACGATTATGAGATACACGATCAAATCACATTCTTTCTGGCATATGTAATAAAGTTAGTATTGTAATACTTTCTTGAAACACAGAAGTTCTTTGAAAGCTGACTCATAATTTACAGTGTAATAATTTAGACATACTTTTTAATGTACGATATACTACACGCTACATATGCAAAATGTACTTTTAGACTGTCTAAAAAGGAAACACAGATCTATATTATAAAATACAATATTTATATTAAAAAGTGTCGAGTATATTCCAAATATTCGAAATTTTTACATATGTCACAGTGTATCTGTCTAAAGAAAAATGATTCCCATCTTCAATGTTTTGAAAATCTTCAGGTAAGTTTCACTGGTGAGGCATACTTATTGTTATTTCGAAAATTTCTTAAATAATTGTTCATTTCTACAATATTAGGTATTGTTGCCCTAAATAGAAAGAAAACAAATAAGTAAAGTTCCTTTAAAAGAAATGGTTCTGGTTGTCAATCTTAATTTTTTGTAAAACAATCATTTTTTGGGCAATTTAAGAATAACATTCGATTTAATTACATTTTAATGGATGAGAGTTATTATCAAACACTCGCTTTATATATAAAAATTGAATGTGTATTTTACCGTTCATGAAACACTACTTGTTGGAAACAAAAAATTAGGTAGATCGTTTAAAATTAATTAAAAGAACTGATAATTGTATTACAAATATATAAACTTCAAGTTATTATATTTATAATTGCATAAAGTCATCAATTTTCTACTAAAGATTCAAGTTTCATACAAAGCGGACTGGTTTATTTTGAACTCACACCAAATTTAAAGAATTATTCCAAAAAACTTCAAATAAATTGTTAAAAATTGCAAACAAAATTTTAAAAGCCAAGTAACAGACTGTTTAGTATTTCGCTTAATTTCTCGCTACGGATTTGAATGTTGTTAATATAAACAAGATACTAATATGTATATGTTTCATTAATGAATAATGGCGCAATAAAGTTTACTACAACCAAAAATTAAAACTAAAAATTTTGTATGAAACTGTCTATTATTATACAGGATGACTATTTTTAGATCTTGATGTACATTTCAATGGTCATGAAATAATAGATGACTCAATACTCAATCCTTCAATACACCAACATAAAGACACGTGACATACGTAACACATGTTACTGATGTCCTCCCGTCAATAGCTGATTAATTACCTCGTACAATCGCTTCGTTCGTATGTTACGTTCACAATTGATCCTTCGGGCGGCTTCAGTCTTTGAAATTTTCTGTTGTATACAGTCGAATATTATAAAATGCAATACGACAGTACTCTCATAGAGAAGCGTCAATTTATTATTCTGTCAGCTTTTGAAGTTGTGCACAGTTTGGTATAATGCAGAAACATTATTTTTTAATTCATTTTCGGAGAATGAGCGAAAAAGACAGTGGAGGGGGGATACACTGGAACTATGAAATATAGTACATGTATAGTATAACTTAATATTAATTACCGCGAATTTGCTACATTCTTCATAAAAATGAATAGGAGAAACTTAAAACTGTAGGGACATTAGATGAATTTAAGAATGTTGTTATATTATTTTGTGTTATCCAAATTATTAGAAGAAGAAATACGTTATCACTTAATTTCTTTAATGACTCTACCTTTGAGTTATTATTATACTCAATGTTGGCTATCTACAGTATCTTACTATTAACCACAGTAGATCTAAGAATGAATTACATGTATATGTGACAACTCGTGTAATTTATTTATATGAAATTTATTAAATACGGTATAAATGCATTTACTTGTTTACATTAAAAAATTACTTTCCAAAGATCATTGTAATGATCATCAAATTATTTTAATGTGCGAAATACAAATAAATTGTAGAGAAAGAAACGAAATTCATGTTGCATTCAAAATGTCGTTGCCAATTTATCATAATTTCTAAATTATAATTTTTGACCAAACCATTGCCTATTAGAATCAGGTTACAAATACTTACTCACATGCACATTTATTCAATAATTTCTGAAACTAAACGTTAACAAATACCATTCCTATTCCAGAATTGACTAGTGTAAAAATTAAATAGCTTCACTAAATTGTGTTTAAATTACTAAGAAACTGTACGCTAGAAGTACGGACAGTTATAGTGACTCAGTTTCAATCCATTTTAAAAATTCCAGGAGTAAATACATTTGATGGTATGCCATGCGACTTTTATTGTAATGTGTGTACAAGTGTCAAATCTGAAATAGTTTATTTTGAACGGGTCGGTAGTTCTAGTGTTAAAAAAGATATGAAAGTAAACATTTTATGGACTAATACCTCCTCTTTCCTAACACATTTATCAGAGCAGACTTTGATTCAAGCTTACTCGATCAAGAAACTTATTTATTTCGGGAACACAAACTAAGCATGTAACGTGGTAAATATTAAATGAGTCAGATTCTTCAATTTTAAACGCAGTGCTTGCGCAATTGCTCTCAGAATCAGATCAGCCGCGGTCATCACCATTTTGATTCGCACGAAGGCCGCGATTAGCGATGCGCAATGTCACTACCACTCTTTTAACGATTTGACACGAGAGGTCACACCTCGTAATCATTCACAATCACGAAAGTATATGGAGCATTGAATTCTCCGAAAATTTCAAAATAAGACTAGTTATTAGAGAGAGAATATTAATATATGTATTTATCAATATGAACTTTATTCTTTCGTACGTCTAATTCTTTAATCTTTTACCATTTTTATGAATGAATAACCTTGTTGGTTTTTGATCAGCATTCATGGCTGTTTCTGTATTAAATATTTTAATATTAGTACGTTTAGCGCCGTAAAAATTTATATCTCGTTTCAAACATTCTATACCATGTTCATATTTTTCTTGTCTGGTTCTTAAACTTCAGTTTTCGATGTACAAATTATTCACTTTTTATCCTTATAAAATTATACATAATTAGACTGCGGATTTTTATTCAATAACACTTCCCTAAGTTAATTGTACGAAACAGAAGTTAAATAAAGAAGTACTTTTTCTTTTAATAATTCTGGTAATCTAAAAATATCACAATATTACTCTAAAATTTATGTTAGTATTGCATCAAATTACCATAATGTTAGTATTGTATCGATTCAATTTCTCCTTGATTATTGACACAATATTTTAAAAAATGTTTTACACAAATTTTGATGGAAAATGTTTCGAAGCTAGTAGGATACATTCGTGTGAACATATTATTAAAAAATGAGTTAATTCTTTGAAGGGACAAAAAAAGCAATTTCAATGGCATTGTTAAGACTCGATAACTTATGGTATGTTAATATTTAATATAGTAATAAATCTCAATTGAAATAGATTTTATTCCGGCATGACATGGATCTCGTCCTTTTTGAAAATGTTATGAACATTTATCAGATTTTATGAATTTGTGACAAAAATCGACAAGACAAGCTTTAAATGGTAAATATGTTTTAAAAACACGAATATCGATATATTGTATTCAACTCATCAAAATTATTAAAGAAAGGAAGAAGTTTGGATGGTCCAAAATAACTAAACCGTGATTAAATGGTTTAGTGACTTCTTGATCACCCTGTATTTGGCTCGTGTTTTTTGTAATTGATGTAGACAGATTTTATTTTTCATAAAGAGCCACTGGCTATGTATGAATATTAGTAGGTATGGTGCTTACTATGTATCAGTGGATTCCAAACAGTACATCAAATCGATTACGAATTTAAAGTGTAGACATAGACAACTGAATTAGAGCAACATTTCTAAAGCAGAAAATGTAAATAAGCGTGAGTGACGAAGCAGAGTACGATTCACACAATTTATCTCCTGCTCCGATCTTTCCAAATGCCTGAATAGAACGGTGGAATAGAAACAATCGAATTTTTGAAGTGCACTCACGAACTTGCTCGAGCAGAACATTTTTGTCCGACTTGTTGGGAGAATACAAATTCTAGAAACCGCCCGGATATATGTTTCAAGGTTTAGTGGTGATCATAGAAGTGCGTGTCTCCTCCGCAGACGGTTCTTGGAAGGCCTCCTTGGCCCCTTTGCCCCATTCGCATCGATGTCTCCGTCGGAAGAACACCGCCATTAACTATTTCCCGAGGAAACTCCATTACAAACATAACACATGCCGCCTTTCATTTTCTTAATTTTTTAAGGAATTGAAAAAGGTATAGGATTAAATACATCTTTAAAAGTATGCTAATCCAACCGAAAAAACATTTTTATTTTACATTATTTTCTTATGAAACTTTTACAATTATACTTGTGACATTTTTCTGTTTAAAATGAGACCAAATATGACAGAATTCGAAGCATATTTAATTGTTCTATTGACGATTCATTAGAACCACGATTATCCAAACCGATGATATCTGAATTTTCTTTTATCCGAGTAACTACGTGTATCGCATGTAAACAATTTAATTTAAAGCGATCCATAGACAACACGATCCTTTGTATGAATCGGGAACGATTTAATCTAGCACTATAGCTAAGTAACTGTTCTATTATACGAACACTCGTGCTCCAGTGATTGGAACGGATAATTGAGGTTGTACTGTATCGTGACTTAAACAATGTCAAACATGTAAACAATGTGTCATTTGAAGCAGAAAAATGTCAGACATATGTTGGTAAAAGTTTCATTCAATCTCGCGTAAGAATTCTATCCTCTTAAGAAGGATCAATTAGATACAAAGGTCAACCTCGTTCTATTTTTTTTTATTAGATAGAATGTTATGACTTGTTTCTCTTACAGACGACAGCCACTTTAAATACAAATCAATGATTTGCAATAAGAATTGCTTGAACGCCGGGAAGGCCGTACAAGTATGTTGAGGATTCCATAAAAAGTCTCGTTTGCATGATGAAGTAAACTGTACTGTTCTAGGTTATTTAATTCATGTTGGAAGTAGCTATTACGTTGATGAAATAACTGAACCTCCCTTTTAAGTCCCTTTAAGCAAAATATGGCAGAATATAGCATTTGGGTAACAATATTTCAAATCGAGCACCGTGTAAAATAGTTCTTACTTCTCTGTAAACTTCAATGAAGACTTGAATACAATTTAAATTGTTTCCCCCTAAAAGCAGAGGATACAGTGGTTTTCAACAGTATTTAAATACTCTGACTTTTGAAAACTTGTCATTCTTTAAACTATTATAATTTTTAAAAATTAAATCATACAACAATAATGGACTGGACTCATTTTATTTATAATTTTTTAAAAGCAAATAGTATTACAATAAACCTGGAACCACTTTGATGCTTGAAACCACTACTTTCGCAATTTATTGTTTATTTTTGCTTAGGATGTTGTTGCGTGATATACCGAATGATAAAAATATTGATTTGAATGCAAATCTACCCAAGTAGGGTATTTCAAACATTACAATACTATAAACTATCTACACCATGAGGACTTGGTACGGCCGAGCTTGTTTCTTGTTTGTGTTCTACAAAACAGCCAGAAAAAGTCGTACATCAAGTTTTAGGTGGTTGTTATAAATAAGAAATTTTTGCTTAACGAAAAATCGGTTGAGAAATGTATGGTGTCGAATTTTTTCTTGGTAAGTGCTTTTCATGGATCGCTTTATTAGAGAATGGTCGAGATAGCAATAAATTTCAGTTTATAAGTTAGCATCGAGTACACCCAGCATTACACGCGCCCACTTAATTCGAAATGCCACTGCTTTAGCCCACAAGTGACTTGAGCTCGGCCAATAAACCGGCTTCAGGTATTCACTGCGAAAGTTCCTGCTCCGCGCCTCTAGATCCAGTTTCTCGATCTCTTCGAATCTGCCATATTTATAAACGTGCTGCTTCTATAAATAGGACCTCTGTTACGTTCTATATTCAGATGAGGTATAACAACAAGAGCCGAGGAAAAGTTGTACCACACAAACCTTTCCTCTAAAAACGTAAATTACGACTTATTATACACAGTAACCAACATAAGGGCGAGCTTTGGTCCTAAAAATCGTCGAAGCCGCATTTATTTTCGTAACACAATTCACTGGTATGATTTTCTTTGAGAATAGCTCACCACTTCATGAACTTGACATTAGAAACAAAGGATAGATACGATAGAAAGCATCATTCAGGTAACACTGTATAACAGCAAATTTGTTCTGCAATATCTGTTGGGTGATTCTTATAGAACTTGTCATTCTAAAACCAAATCCGAAAGCAGAATTGTTTCATGAAGCACAGTTTTCGAAAAACATTAGATTTTGTAAAAATGCATGATTTTGATAAAAAAAATGAGGTGTTACGCGAAAATAAACATGCGAGAAAGTTCGGTTTTACGTCAAACGATAGAGGGGACTCTCTTCTATATATCCATATAACCATACTATTTCTTTGTACTTTCTAATAGTTGTAAATGCTTGTTAAAGTTTGAAAAAGAGCTGACACCATTTTATTCGCTATATTTTTGTATTTATGTGAAAAATCGTTTATCTAGCAGGAATTTACTATACAGTATAGAATTCTACAGATGTTTCTGGTAAACAATCCATGCACGAAAAGTATTTGCTTCGGTTAATATATGAACAGGCCCAGAAAATATTCATTGACAGGTTGTTTGCGACGCGTTCGCGTCACACGGCCATTGCAGCCTTTTCCCGACTCGTCGCTATGCGTAGTCAACATTTGTACCACTCAAATATGTCTTAATAAATTGTCTCATTATTTTAGAATATACGCGTCATGATTTTACATATAGATAAGTACACGTATGTATGTAGTGCACTGACTACTTTGTTCTCTCCTCTTTTTACTCTCGGCTGCAAGTAAACATTTGGCCTCTTAATCAGCCGTTAATAGATCGATATCTATCTCTTTTGTTTCATCAGGTTTCGTGAGGCAGGGAATTAAGCAGAACGCAATGTCAGCGGCGATAAGGGAGAGAACGACAACACGCAGCAGCAGAAAGATCGTGAGTCATGGCAGTCCTATATCTGGCCAGAGCCAGGTTGCAACCACAGCCAACAGCCTCGAAAACAATTTAGGTAAACCTTTAATTGTGCCACTCGATGTGTAATCCTACCCTGTAAGCATTTGTTTGAAAAATATGTAATATGAATTAGCGTATAACGGTCTGTTTAATTTGTTGAATGCTTCCTATTTCTTGGTACTAAAAAAGGTGTAAGTATTTATGACATAAATGTTGCTTAACCCGCTCAAAACTTTCTTACATTTTAGGATGAATTTGTAGATTAGGATTCTCCCCTCAGATTTTAACGAGACTTTTTTTAATCACTTTGTTTTAACCTACAAGTGACAGGAAAAATAAGAAAAGCTGACGGTCCGACCTTGATGACTTTGAGAAAATACAAAATGTTATTAAAACAGGTGAAAACACAATATCCTTATGGAATACAGCAGCCGAATAACGTGTACAAACGGGAAAATGATGATTTTACATGAACAAATAAATCGAAAAGAAAGAGTAACATTTTTTTGTTGGACGCCTCGTTTTTGAGAAAATTGAGTTTAAAGATCAGGAAGTAGAATTGGTTGGTCATGGATTTTCGTATGTGTGGTCAGACAGGCTGAGCCATTTTTTTGTTTTCTGTTGGATATGCATGAAAACAAAATGATTAAAAACGTCCCGTTGAAATCGAAAGGAAGGACCCTAATCGACAAGTTCACCAGGTTCACAAGTTTATGGGACTTTTTTATGTGCAAGTTGCCCATGTTCAAAGTCTTGTAACTTCACGAAAAAACTGCTTAGAATGTTCGTCTTTTTCCGTAAAGCTTGATCTTTCTACCTCCGAAATCCATCGTTCGTTTTTCTCAACAAAGTTTTTACGCATGTGTGCGCTGAGCATATTATTTGTTCCGAAAATTTTGAAAATTCAGACGTTTGTACAGACGTTAGAAAATTTTGTTAACGAATGAAACTAACATTGATTTAAAGATTGGAGTTTCATTTCTAGAATGACTCCTCGATGATCGCTGTACGATTCCTTTTGGCGAATTTATTGAACTTTGAATGACAAGTGTGACGTCGACATTAGAACAATGTCTAATAGACTATAAAAATGACAATTGAAAATAGATTATTAAATGTAATTAAGAATAAAAGTCGTTTTACAAAGTATTAAATAAAATTTTCAAAGTATGTTGCTGTTTTGACATTGTGTTATAAATAATCAAACACTTGAAACTGTATTTATACACAACAAAACGGAATGGTTATATGGTAAATAAAGAACTACTTTTTATAGATATACAGCAACAAGAAAAGGAATTTTACACAAATCAAAGTACATTCTAAGGGTTGCAAAAATTTTACGAAATTACCTTGAACCTTAGGGCTGCTACTTTTCCGAAGCTTCGAAGGATCCGAAGGAACGAAGGGAACTTCGAAGGTGATGAAAATCGAAGTTTCGAAGGTTCGAAGCTTCGATTCGTTTCCAGTTAATGGATAAAAGAAATAAATTTTCATAATTTGTTTCTATATTCACTATTTAAATTATTTCAATAATTTATTGTTAAAATAATATATTTATTATTTGAATTATCATTTCGATAATTCACTGTTAAAATAATTGTTTAAATAAATAAATTTTTAAAATTTGTTTCTATATTCATTATTTGAATTGTTATTTCAATTATTTATTGTTAAAATAATGGTTTAAATGAATAAATTTTCATATTTTGTTTCTATATACATTATGTGAATTATTTCAATAATTCATTGTTAAAATAATTATTTAAAGAATGTACAAGTATTTACATAATGAATATAGAAACACATTTCTATAGATTATAAAAATTTCTGCAGATTACAAATTTTTATAATCTATAGAAGTGTGTTCCTATATTAATTATGTAAATACGTGTACATTGTCTAAACAATTATTTGAACATTAAATTATTGAAATCATTCAAATAATGAATATAGAAACAAATTGGAAAAATTTATTTATTTAATCAATTATTTTAGCAATAAATAATTGAAATAACAATTCAAATAATGAATATAGAAATAAATTATAAAATTTATTTATTTAAACAATTATTTTAACAATTTGCTATCGAAAGGATAATTCAAATTATAAATATATTATCTTAACAATAAATTATTGAAATAATTCAGATAGCGAAAATAGAAACAAATTATGAAAATTTATTTCTTTTATCCGTTAACTGGAATCGAATCGAAGCTTCGAACCTTCGAAACTTCGATTTTCATCACCTTCGAAGTTTCTGAAATCGAAGCTTCGATATTCGAAGCTTCGGAGCATCGAAATCTTCGACCTTCGAAGGAAAGTAACGGCCCTATTGAACCTATTTACAGCACTGTAATTCATACTTCTAAAATATGTCACAGTGTTTTTATATGAATAGTTTTAAAACTATTTTTGAATTGAGGAATTTTTTCCTGGACCAGAATGCTAATTATCTTTTAGACAATCCCTAAAATTTGCTAAATTTCAGCTGTATGGTTTGTCTAAATGTATAGAACTGGAGGTTCGATCAAAGTCAATTACCCATTTTAACATTTACGTAAAACGTTTTGAAAAAGATTTATAAGTAACTACAATAGTTAAATGAGCATACACACGAACAGAATTTAAGCACTGCTTATTCATATTAGGTGTAGACAACGTTACTTAAAATACCTGTTCATTTATCTACTAGAATACGTGTGCAGTAGAACTCCGATAATAATCCGGCATGCTGAGAAGTTCAGCAGTGCCGGATTATTAAATATGCCGGACTATATCTATAATGAGGTTGGTAGTACTTGGAAGTTCATCATTTCTGTAAAACTATATTGTTTTGCACTCGACGATTTTTATAACCTATTCAATGCATCAACAACTTCATGAGAAGTAATATTATTCGTGCTGTTATCATCATCTTCTTGCTTCATACTTATAGTCAAAACAAGTGACTAATGCTGAAGTTACGCGTGCCGAATTATCGGAATTCTACTGTATAAGCAAAAATTAAATAGGAAAGTTTTGAATGTGAAAAGGAATTGTACTGGAATTCACATTTATGCTTTGAATTTCGGGACTTAGTCCATTTTGACTTACAGTCACAAGCGTTCCATTCGATTTTCTAGCAATTAATTCATATTATTATTAACTATTTATATTATTGGATGATTGAAAAAATTCGTCCCTGACTTTTAGAGACATCAACACGTTCTTTAAAGAAAACCGATACAGTATTTACGAGAAAGGAATCTAGCAGCTTTAAAGCTAGAGCAGGCGTGGCCAACCCAAATGGTTTTAAGGGCCACTTTGATGACGCGTAACGTTGCAGCGGGCCGTACTTTAGGTAAACATGCGTTTAAAAAATGTAATACAAATACAAAATGAATAAAACTTTATTGTCATACTATGATTCAATATAATTAACTCTCGAGTCTTAATTAATGAGATATTTGTTTGTCCTTTCCTTCACTTAATTTTTGTAAATCTATATTTATGTTCGACGTTGCACATCTTAGCTATTTTTCTAAATTGGCATCAGTGAATGGCCCACGTGATGAACTCTTTGTAAATTTTATCTTCGAAAAAAATGTTTCACAAACATATGTGGATCCAAAAGCACTTACACAACTCGTTTCTTACAAACAATGTTACTCGCTTCCAGTAACATTTGGCGTTCGTGGATATCAAATATAGAACTGGAGTTCGTAGTCGCACTTACGCATTATAACAACAACACATGCAAATTTTGATTTATTTAATTTTTTTGTATACATAGAACGAGAAACAAAAGTTTCAATAGAAATATAAAATCGCCCGGCGTGCCGTGTGTTGGACAGGCCTGAACTAGAGGTACAAAAGTCAATGTCGGGTCTAGCTCTGCATAGGACGGCATAGGGCCGCATAGGGCCAGAATTTAATCGCTTGTGTTTTTTTTTTATTTTGTTATTTAACGTCGCATCAACTGCCAAGGTTATTAGCGACGGTGGTGGAACAATGAGATTTGGTACTGTAATCGGTGAGTGTACGATGGGGGTGTGTGTGTGTGTGTGTGTATGGACGTGTGCGTGAAGGACCTACAGCTTATAAAGGTGGGCTCCGAACCACCTTGGGCAACGCAATATAATATCACATAGAAGAATTTCCAGACGCGGTGGGATTCGAACTCACGACCACAGAGTTTGTAGTCGCGCGCTCTATCCACTGAGCCACTGCGCGCCCCCGCTTGTGTTTCATTTTAATAATAATCTAGTAAGTTAATAATCTAGTAGGTCTAATAGAAAAATCAAGGTTGACCTAAAAAAAGCAGGTTTAAAGATAAGTAAAATAAAATTGTTCGGTACACAGATTTGAATAGATCGAGTTATAGCTGCCATGAAATCGACAAAAGCAGTCGCCTTACAAGGATTAAGTAGATGAACAATAATGGCCTGACTAACATAAAAAAAACCCTCTCAAACGTCTTTGTTATCCAATAGCTGTTTTATCTTAATTTCTACATAAGTTCGTTTAGTATACTTATAACTCACATGAAGATTCGTTACTGTGTAATAAAAATAGTGCAGAACGGCGTCTTTAACGATTGCAGACGCTCTTCTGGAAGACTTGCAGACGAGTGTGTCGAGAAGTGCCACCCCAAGCCGAGGAGGCAGAGCACTCTCACCCCAAGTGGAGTATCGCGTGGCTGCAAATCCCACTAAGGTGGTCTCTGAGGGCAGGTAAGCGAATCTTAAAAACATTTCGTATTATAAATGTGCCATTTTTAATATTAATTAGCACGTTAAGTGTCGAATATCAATCTAAAATTCCCATCAGATCAAAGTAATTTAATTAATGAAACCGAAGCTAGAACGTCAACGCGTTGTATTTACGATTTATTTTAGTGTTACAATTATTAGAACTTCTTTGTTGTTCATAATTTTTTAGACGAAGAAGAAAGCAAAATATTTTTCAATGTATGTTCCAAAAGATATATGAAGGGCAGAGAATCATAGTGGTGTAAATCATATACATGGTATATAGAGTAAAATAAGGTTTTGTGTCTGTTGTTATAAAAAACCCCATATACGCATTACGGTTGCAAAAACACGTCTGTAGGTTCAGAAAACTATAAAAAATGTCTATATGTGAAAAATAAAGCACGAAACAGAATTTTATACAATTTACAACCGAATTATATAATTAATATTGACTTATACTGGTACACAGTGACTCCTATAAATATTCGAACAATCTTAAGAAGTCGATAACTTTTTAAATATTGGACCATATGACTTGTATTTTTTTGAGAAGTTAGAACAATTAGTTTACTGCACAACGTGAAAAAAATATGGAAAAAATTGCAACTGGTCGGAATTGCAGAGAAAATACTAAAAGTTGTAAAATACAACTTTTTTATGTGGTCCAATATTGAAAATTTAAGAAATACGTTTTGTTGACCTGCGTTGTAAACCAGCGGTTGAAAACAAAAGAGCATAAGGTGGACTTACACCACTATGATCCCAAATGGTTCGTTCTATTCGTTTAGTGACAAAAGAATAAGCTGCCATTTTTCAATAAAGAATGAACTTCTACATTAATTAACGCTGTCGGTAAATAAATGATGCCTTTAAAATCCGAAAAACAATATTCACTCAAATCTGCAGAATTTGAACCTGTATGATTCTCAGCCCGCCATATATCATCGACAACAAAATGGAATTTTATTTCACTCTTATGGAGATTAATAACACGTATTTAGTAGATTCTATTCGACATCTTCATCGCGAGTCTGACTTGATATTATAGTGCAAGGAGTTAGCATTGATCGCAGTGGGTACTATTTTAAATCTTATGCATTATAAAAATTCTAATAAAATTCGGTTCCCTTAAATAAATCACAATAAAAATGAATTCGTCAACCTGGTAAAAGATTAGTTAAGTGCTGGAAAAAGTTTGTATGGATTTATATGTTTCATGTCAAACAATACAGTACATGCGTAATTTTTTCAGTTTTTTGTGAAAGGTGAGCGAATGAATTTAGTTTTTTGTCTGGAATTGTGCGTGGGTCTGAACACGTATAATCTGCTCACAACTCCTGATCTGTAAGCAGGGGTAGATATAGTGACTGCTTTTTCACTGTCTTCTTTATGCTGTTTTTTTTATAGACAGAATGTCTTTCACAAATGTTAAAAATAAATTTTACTGTATTTTCTGGCATCTTCCTAACTTTAGATTCGTAGAGTATAAAAGAACGAATTTATAAGTCGTGAAGTACCACTTTTAAAATATAGACAATGAAATGTTAGTAAAAACGTTATGAATAAGTTAAATGAATATAGCTATATGAATATAGCTAGTATGTACCTAATAACTTATTTCACTAATTGGTAAATAAGAATTTAAATTTTCCCATTTTTATTATCTTCTACGGTGTTTTTTCTGTTCGTTCATATTGCTTTTTAATGTTCGCGGTTTGGAACCTAAGAAACATATGCTTGTTCTGCCAACGTAGATTCTCTTGATTATTTTTTATTGCAAAAGTTATTTTGTATTACACATTAATTCTGTTTTCAGTAAACATTATGATAATACAAAAACTGAAGAACAAGATACATCATTAACATGATATCGACTTTGTATTTCTATTATCGCGAATCTGTATACTTTTTCATAATTTCACTATAATTCAGGATTAAATAATGTTTTCAAAATCTGTGGGAACTTTTACATGAATATATTGATACACTTTCAAATAGGCACGTTTTTATTGTTTTTCATTAGCAGTTTAAATTAAGAGCGGGTCCGTGTGGTCCTGTTTCAGACCCATTTCGCCTAATCGAAGTACCATGACCACAACAGAAAAATATGTGAGCACTGGGCCAAGCGGAGCAGCGAGTGGTATACCCGGCTTAGAATTCATCGATTCAGAATTACAGAATGTAAGTCTTTGCCTCAAAATTTATTTCACAGAAATATTTTAAAACATACGTAATAACAGAGTGGCTTTTGTTTACAATAATTAAGACAAAGTTATCGATGAAAAGTAATAAAGCGATTTTAAACTTAAATAATTTTATATTTTAGCCTAGATAAAATGATATCTCTTTCAGAAAAGGTACAAGGTGTTTTATTAAAGTTACATGTTATAGTATATTAAAACTCCTTTACGTTTTTGCATTACAGAATTTAAAGCCAAATTTAAAACAGAAATTAAAGTATTATTAGTATGGCACAGGAGGAAAATTAAACGACAATCAAATGAAGAATTTCTTCGTCTTTTAATTGATACGTTTTTTAATTATCGATGTATTGGGTTCTAACATTAATTTGTTCGGTTGTAAATGTAAATATGCTTTAATTTTAACGATTTATTTGTGACTCATTGTACTTTGTTTGTGACAGATAACTGTGATTAAATGAAACCTACTTACGGTCAACGATTTTATAATTTACTGATTGTATTTCTCTACTTATTGTTATTGAATATAAAGAAGATATTGAAGATAATCGAACAAACTTATTTTACGACCCAATCAATCTTGGGCGCTAACATGCTAGTAAAGTAAAAGATATTAACTAACTATTACAAATATTAATATATTTTGTTCATCTTTATATTTGTGAAGTATAATCACGGATCGACGGTAGCCTTGAGATGGATTGATTAGAAAGAAGGAATATAAAATCAGAAAATTATCTATTACTTCATACAGTAATTGTTTATTGGATAATACAAAGAAAATAACATGTTCTATAAAACTAGTTAATATCGATTTACTTTCACTATCCATACAACAGATAATATCGACATAGTAAGCTCTGATCTAATGTTAGATTAATTATGTAGTCGTGTATGCAATTTGTTTTGCACTGTCTTGTATGTTTTAAAATTGCTTTGAATCGTCGAACGAAATAGAGCATTGTTTTCTCTTTCGTAAATAAAAATATCGGTAAAACAAAGAGTACATCTATGGAACATAGAATCCTTTGTTTAGTAAAAAAGTTGGTAATGTTAATAATGAAGTTGATTTTGTTGATGAATCAAACATTTTTAATTAACAAAAAAAATAGATGCACCAGATGATTAAAAAGTACACAACGATACGATACAGTTAAATTAGCCTAAATGAAAAAATAGATCGTAGATGAAATGGTTTCTAAATTATTGTGGATTAATAAAAGCAGTAAAAATATTTAGTTGATGCATCAATAGGATAATTATAACTTAATATATTGATCTTCACTCATATTAATAACAGTTAGAGATTGACTCAATTTTTATTTAAAAGATAGACCATGCTGTTAATCCAGAGTTTCATTCTTAACTTTATACAATAAGTCCAATGAGACAGTTATTTGAATATTTATCGATATATTTAACACTAAACGTACCAGCACCGGTCAAATGACCGGTTTCAGTTTTCTTATTTTGCTATTAGTGAAATGATAAAGTCGTATTTGTGAGAAATGATTGCATAAAATTTTTTATTTGATCATAGATTAAAATAAGAACCACACAAACTTTAAATAAACTCAATCTTGTAATTTTTATGAAACAACAGGAACTAGTCAATTCTAGTGGTCGGTAGGTTTAGTGTTAAAATGAAATATTTATAATTTCCAGTGTACAATCTAAATGAGATCGGATAACAGGAAAGTAGTTTCCTATCTCTCATGTCTTTTTAAAACGCTTTATTTGAAAAGAAATTATTTTATATTTAGTTACTAATAATCCGAAGATAATGAAATAGAAAATAATGGATACCAAATTGTCGTTATCAATATTTATCTTAAGTACAACAAACGACACCAATTGAAGACTGTCTGACAGTTCGATTTGAAATCTACTTTCATGCGAATACGCAAAATTACGATATACTGCATCGAAACTAAATCAAACAAGAAAGTTCTATTTGTTGAAATCTACTTAGGACGAAAATACATTGCACACATTCTTGAACAAAGAAATATGTAGTATCTACATACAGTGAAGGCAAAATAAAATTTATTGTTGGTATGTCTATATAAAGGGTGGCCGGTTTTAATCTATAAATGCAAATTACGTGTACACTATGTATTATACAGAGGTTATAGGAAAGTAGGAGTATTATACGTTATAGGAAATGCCATAAATGCAATAGAAGTGCATACATGTATACGGAGGATGAAGTATGCTGCATACTAGCAAATAGTTACACTGCAGACTTTCAAACTGGTATACAGCTAAAAGGTAAACTAGGATAGAAACTCTAAGCAAATTACATCTCCTTATATCTTTGGTTTTTATAGTCAAAGCTGTCATTCCGAATGCAAATGAGAATAGGCGGCGTCCTTAGACGTGCGAAGGGCTCCGAGGCTGAAATTTTATCCGGTGATTGCGAGATGCACATAGTAAATTACACTGGCAACTAATCTGCATTTTCATTGATTGCCGGATCACAGACCAGGAAACTTGCAATCACCACGATCTCTTTCACGCATTTACCATCCTCCAATAACCAATATATCATGCCAAATGTCAGACTTCGTGACACTGAATACCAAAGGAAAATCGCTGTTCCTTTTGTTGCACAACGAATTTTTATCTTCTTTTTAAAATGTCCTTTTATGTACGTAGGATTTATACTAAAATGAATTCGCAATTGTTCCCTCTACACGTCGATCTACAACAGTGGTTCTCGAACTACAAATATCTAAATAAAAATAATAATAATAATAATAGGAGTGCCATGAATTTTGTTTAATGATTTCAGTGTGCCACCAGACAAAAAAGTTTGAGAACTACTGATATAGAGAAAAACGATTTACTTCTACGAAAGCGTTCACTTCTTATCTGAGCTATTTTTTATATAATACATAGTTTACGAGTAATTTGCATTTACAGATTAAAACCGTTCACTCTGTATATATTGGGTTGTAGTATTTTTCATTTATTAACAAAGTAGAGAATTACAATGAATCAATTATAAAATTGTTGACTATAAATAGTTTTTATTTACTCGCAGTTATTTGCATTTGCAACAAGTCACAACTAAAGCATTAAAATAAGAGCATATCTATATTTGCAACCGACCGAGTTTATCAAACAAACTCGCATTAAAAACTTCTTTAACTTTACAATTATACTTTATGACCCAGTTTCCACCGAATCTTAAATTTAAATTTTAATTATTTTTATACCAGTACATGTATTTATTGGAAAAACATGTTAGTAGTGGAGACTTCGAAACTGTGGTTTTTACTTTAATAATTGTTTAAACATATTTACATATTTGTAATGTAACATTAGAATATGCCATTCTATTTGGCAAAGCCCATAGAATCAATTTATTGAAAAAGCAACTGCATTATACCACTATTATAGCACGGACCATCTTTAACACTACGGGACTTGTCAAAATAACGGGTTCTAATATTTTTAATTTACGATTATTGAGATTGTAAAGATGCATCCATGTGGAATTGTTCAATAAATTTATTTCTGTGAGTAAATATTACTTAAAAAATGATTAAAAATTTGGATAAACACATTCTTGTTATTTTTTAAAATAATGTAAAATAACCACTTTTAGTACTCCGTAAACCTAGTACTAAAGATAAAAAGTTTAAATTTTTCACTACTGATTTCTTTGAAAGGACGCATTATTTTGTTTTCAGTGCTTAAATTCATTAGAACCTCAATTATCCGAACATTTAATTTCTGAAGACTCTCGTATCTCAACATGCTTAATAGCTCAGTGTAAGGCAAGCCGTAAGTAACATTATTTGTTGTACAAATGAAAAAGAATTAAATCCACCATTTTAATTAAGTAACATAATTATGCCAACTCTCATGTTTCTCTGTTTAGTTCGGATAATCGAGGTTCTACTTCTTCTAGTAGTGATTAGTATCTCATCAGATTAACATACTTTTCTAGTTATTACAAACATAATCAATGACGTATAACACAATATTATAGCTCATAATATTGTAAAAGATTATGCTATTTTCTACAAAACAAACCCGGATTATATTTTCTCGCATGAGATTGAAAGAAAATGCGCATTTAATAATTACGTAGTCCAATAAGAATTGAGTCAATAAGCGATCATTATACATTTTGATGTGCCTAACGAATCCAAAAATCATTTTTCTTTCCTACTTTCAATTTTTGAGAAATTTAATTTTTAATAAGTCAAATAATTCATTATAATTTTAAGCTTTCCTAAATAAACAGTGTATTTTTTTTTATAAAATTATAAACATTTAAACATGTTTGCACACGTGAAATACAAAATTGCAAAAATACGTGTCTTCTAATTCATATGAAAATAGTTCAATTATTATAAAGAAAAATAGCAGAAAGATCCGAATGTTTAATGTAATATTTCAACAAATAACTTTTCCTTAAATTCGAAAACGCACAATTCAAAGATTTATTTTTTTCCTACACTCTTTAGTTTCCAAGATATCTGAAAACATATGTTGTCAACTCTTAACTTTGATAGCTATTGTTATTTTTTCAATATTGATTCAATACTTCCCTGAAAAGAACCAGAAAAGAAAATTTGAAATTCTTCAGATATAATGAGATTTATATGATCAATAGTGTCACTTTATTTACTAAAAACATTACAGTTATCTTACCTATTTATCGATCTCAAATGCACGGGTTGAATGAAACTGTGAAGTTTTATATAAAAAAGTTAAACATTTCATTTTAAATTATTTCTTTCCTGTTTGAAGTTAACTTTGTACATGAATAATTTAATTCTACAAATAAAGCACTATTTTAACAGTTATTTTACATTCGATTAATAGAAGTTCTGGAAAAACATACTATTACTTTTTTTTGTTATATTTTTTAGGTTGCATCTACCTTTCAGTCGGTCATTATCAACCACTAATGTTAATTTAAACTATTAACATCTAACACCCTTTTTATGTACCTTTCTTGCAGCCTTTCCAACCCTTCCCTCTCCTTCCATCCCCATATTTCCATTCCGTAGCTCACCACCGACCAGACTAGCTTGTCAAACAGCCATAGCCTCCTACCCCAGCATTTCCAAACCCTTCTCTTCCCTATCCCCCACACTTGCTCCAAAACAGCCACTCCCTTCCTTACTCTTCCCTGCACCTACGCTTCCTGCCTCCCGTCTCTCGATATTGTATACCCTAAGAATGTGTATTTCCCCACCTCTTCTACCAACTTACCGTTCCACCTCCATGTCACCTTCTTCCATCTCTCCCCTGCCCCCTCCTGAACCTCATCGCAATCTCTCCCTTCCCCCCTCCTGCACCTCATCACCTTCGACTTCTCCGCATTAAGCTGCAACTTCTTCTCCTCAAGATACGGTTCCAACACCCCCATCATCCCTTTCATCCCCTCTTCTTCTTCCCAAAACAGGGGAGCGGTCGAATCGAACCTTCGAAAATCGGCCGTTGCGAGTAAGTAATTCCGAGCCCTGGTGTACGCCATGGTGTATATTTTCCTCCCTCCCATCTTCACCCGCGCCAAACCTCCCTTCTCCAGCACCTCATCTAGATCCGCCAACAACAAAGTGAACACTATTGGACTTAACAGGCAACCCTGTCTCACTCCTCTTGCTGTCCAAAACCTTCCCCTTCCTCCTCCTCCACTCTTAGCTCACTTCTTGTTTCCCTTAACACCTCCTCACACCTACTCACCGGCCCTTTCCTCACCCCCCTACTTCTCATCGCCCTCAGCAATGATTCCCTGTCCACCGAGTCGAAAGCCGCTCTCAAGTCAACGAACATCACTATCAGCTTCCGTTTCTTCCTCCTCACCTGTCTGTTCACCAGATAGTTCAGTACATAAATATTATCAATGCACCCCAAACCCATTCTGAAACCCGTCTGGCTCACATGCAGCATCCCCTTCCGCTCCACTTCCTCTCTTAACCTCTTCGCCAACAACGCTGCGTAAATCTTATATGCCGTTTCCTTAACGTTACTCCCCTATAATCCCCTACCTTTCTGCTATCCTTTTCCTTAGCACTGGCACCACTAAATACTCCCTCCGTCCAGTCATCCAGCCACCCCTCTGTCCTGCATACCCTGTTGCACGCCCTCCATAGCCACCCTTTTAAAGTAAAATATAAACGGAATTGGAAATAGGATGAGTACAGATTAATAAGCAAGTCGTGATATTTATACAATTATTTATTGCACTCGTAAATTGAGAGAAAAACTGTAAGAAACAAAAGGCATTATTTACCTATACATTCATTGTTCATCGTTTAGTTTTATGAGTAATACATTTCACAAAGTATTTTCATTAATACTCGTTCTTTGGTGACTTGTGTAGCAAGGACACTGTAAAGTGCTAATGTTAGTTGACTGAGAAATGATCTTTTAAATCTTTGATCAATCCAATATTCTAGTATATTCACATTTAAGTCTATTCTTTTGGGGTTACATGTTTAATTGTCAAGTCAAGCTGTGTGTAATTCAGAATTGTCTTCATTTCCTTCAGTAAATGTATCGCTAAAACATCAATTTGATCTAGATATTTGCTGAAATTAGTTGTAGACGCTGCAATGGTATTATCGTAAGTAAGAACTTTTACTTCTTCAAAACGGAATAACTGTTATTGTTAAACTAGAACTTTTTTCCATTACCGACAAAATAAATCATCTCTTCTTATACGAGTATTTGTGGAATAGAAGTTCCAATGTATACACATCATTTTATAACTGTTTTCTTAGAACAGAAAAGTAACAAGTTGTACCAAAAATAATTGAAAATTTTAACAGTTACATGTGACCCCTACTCATACGTATACGAGTGCTGAACTATAAATCTCATGTAGCCCGTTTCATCACTTAGCTCACATTGTAAATGTAACACAATTGATCACTGGTTCAACCCACAGACGTGCGCAAATCGACGTAAATAGTAATTTATTCGATGTTATTCATTCATGAAACACTCATTGACTATTTATACTGTTCTTGTACAATGTATTCGAATGGCATCACTGAGAAAAAACGATATCGTAAGAATAGCAATAGTGAATGAGAATGTCACGATCAGGTTTCATCGATATGTATTTACATAAACATATTTGACGGTAGTATTTCGTTTTATTTAGGTACAACCTGGCCAAAGCAAAACGATCGCCTACAAACAAGTGTCGTATCAGTACAATAAGAACCTCGATGGAAAACCAGTTGGTAAGTTTTCCAATTCTACTTTATCATAAACACAATTGTCAAGAAACTCGTATGAGATACTTATAAATGCAACTTGCATGCAACTTTATATAACAAAATAAAATGGATCTCCAAAAGTCCCAAAAGTAATAAATAGGGTTCGGATCGTTATGCAAAACAAACATTTTCTGCATTAATTATAAGGTACAGGTATTCAATACAAATTTGATTCTTCCTATAGCAATTTTAGTAAGTTGACGATAATATATCGACACTCTTAAATTCCATTTACCTTTCTGATGTTTCGTGTTTCACCTGTTCATTTTTATTATACATTTTTTCATCCAAATAACAAAGATTGTAATGTGGGACAGTCATTGTGTCTCTCTGTACTTGTTAATCAGCAACAGTTAGCCCCTTGACGTACAAAGACGTCTCAGATGCATCACGTGTTTCTTATGATACTGTACATATTCACATAAAATATTGTTTAATATGAACAAGGAGTTAATAATAAACACCAAACTCATTTCATTAGATAAACCAAATTGTAACAAGTATCTTACTTTTAATGATAAAATAAAAATATTATTATAAGAAACATGAAGAAATTCAATTTTTTTTAATAACTTGTACACTACGATTTTTTAATAAATCACAATAACTTGCAGATGTTACAGTTTCTTGAAAAAAATAAGGTCCAATCACAAAATCTCCTATTAGGTCACACCAAACATTTAAAGACCATCGATGTTGAAAGGGAACACATCGCATCCAATTTGGGTTTTCGACGGCCCAATAATGCAGATTATGTCTATTTACATGCCCTGAATTCATAAAAGTGGCCTCATCGGAAAAAAGTATTTTGCACAAAAAGTCATTTTCCACAACACCCTGCAGCCACTCACAAAATCTTACGCGGTGATCGTAATCTGCTATCGAAAGCTCTTGTGATAAAACCACGTGATATGGATGATACTTTTGCCGTTTCAAAATTCGTTGAATCGATGAACGACTAATATGTGATGTTTGTGCAAGTGTACGTTGACTAATATGAGGATTTAATGTAATTGCAGCAAGAATACTGGCACTATTATTTTCATTAGTAACAGCTTTAGGTTTATTGCGAGTTTTTTTACACAATTCACCGTGCTCGCGAAGCCGCTTTTCTAAATTATGAAATGTTGCATGACATTTTTTGATTTTTTTGGCATTCACCTAACGTTAATAACATATTCACTTCTGTGTCAAAAGTAGCCATAATCACAATGTTACTGCTTGAATAACAGCTCTAAACTGAAAACGTTTTCATAGATAAGTGAGTCAAACTCAAGAATTGTAAATATTATTGTTTGTGTTTCTTCATGAATAAGCAATGGACTCAAGCGCGTATAATTCCATAACGCTATTTCCGAGAGCTTCAAGTACCTACAACTCGAAACTTCAAACTGTTATATCTCATCATGGAAGTATCTGACAAAAAAATGTTTCAGACAAAATTGACTTGTTTTTTCCGGTAGAATCTAAATATGTAACATTTTATAGGGGGTTCCATTTAAAATTACAAAGGTACCTCCCCTTCCCCGTTAAAGGGGAAGGGAGGCCACTTCACGTTTATGTAGTCAGAAAGGCCCTTCAGTTCCATGCAATTTAAGACTAAGAACTTTAAAATCGATGGCATAGTTTTCGAGATATTGAGCTGTTCAGAGTTATGTGGGCCACCCTGTATATGGGCGTTGGGTTTTGTACTGAATCGTTAGGATTAGAATTCATTTGACAGAACCATCTATTATTAGGATATTCTGTTGGGATAATGGAGTATACCTACAGATAACGGAAGGTGCAAATATATTAGTAGACTGCGAGTTTTATGTATTTATGACAAAACTGGGAAGATGCTATTTAAAACTTTAGTAAGACTAAAAGAATGTAAGAATATCAATATATAATTTTCAACGTATTAAAATTATTAAGCCCTTGTCGTATAAGAATATCAATATATCATTTTCAGCATATTAAATTTATTAAGTCTTTGTTGTACGTTGTATTTCACATCTTCAACAACTACGACTTTTTTGTGGTTAATAATTTCCAAATAGACGAAGAAAATTTATATTTACCATATGTCAACATTTAGTGCAGTAGCTAAATGTTCATAACAGAAAAATAGAATTTGAATCTAATCTGAAGGAAATGTATAATTTACATATTCATATTGCAAGTGGTTAAGGAAAGGAAGATATTTCTATTTGGCTCACATAATTTACAATTGATACAGTAAATTCTTATTTTGTACGAAGATTTACAGTATAATTATTAGAATATTCTTACAGTGCAGGCTCTATTGTTGTTTCTACGCTTTAATTTAAAACAGTGGAAAGAATAAAAAAATTTAAGAATATTGATATATTATTTTCAATTTGTTATAATTATTAAAGAGAGGAGGAAATTTCTACTTAGTTCCTATTACTCACAATCGACGCAGAATAGACAGTTTATTTTATCCAAAGATTGGCAGTGGAGTTTTTCAAGTATTCGGATACTATGGACACCTGCTGTAATTTGTGAATATTAAAACGATTTTCTCTACGATACAACACGGCTTCAATTATAACAGTAATAACATTAAAAGAATTTAAGGATATCAATATATTATTACCAACTTATTCAAATTATTAAGCAGAGAAAGAAATTTCTATTTGGCTCTTATTGCTTGCAATCGATACAGGGAATTTTGATTTAGCACGAGTACTGGAGTTACTGGAGAGTAGTCGAGTTACTGGAATATTCCGATACTGTGGACTCCTATTGTAGATTACGAATATTAAAACGGTCCTCTCTACGATGCAATACGGCTTATACTTCTGTAAACTCTAAAGCGTGTTCACGAGGAATTGCGCGCAAGCGCTGGTGCGTTTTGAGCGATCGTGGAAGGAAGGAGAGCTGGTCAGTCGTGTCGCTCCTTTTAAGGCGCGGAGCAGCTCCACAGGTATACTGTCAATTAACAATGAGAACGACAAAACGAGGGAGGTTCGATGCCTGTCACGAGGTGAAGTTTCTCGCGAAACTTCATTCCCAGCAAACCACACTCTATTGAAGATACTATATTTCATATGAATATGTATCAGTGAGAATCTATTGGAACACCGACTCTTTTTATTATCGTGTCTTCAGATACTTTTTCTTTTGACATGATGTATGTATTAATAAATCACGAAATAAAATTTGTAGATTTTTCAAGTATATGAAAACAGTTCATATAACACAGGGTTGGGCACATTTCATTTGAAATAAGATAACAAATAATCGTTTGAAAATAATTTATTCGACTTAAACGCTAAATGAAAATTAATTTTTTCAGTTATTTGCAAAATAATAATAGAGTATTTAAAATAATTCATTATTTCAAATGATACTATTTATAGTTATTTGATTTCATTAAATGATACTACACTATTTTACTTGCATAATTTTTTATTTCAATTACATTGTTTAAATAGAATAAAGAATGATTCCACCTCAAGAAGATATTATTAACAACTAATAATGAACCGAAGACGTTCGTAGGATATTCGTAGGATATTCGCAGGACATTCGGGACGTCTTTAAGACATCTTGAATGTCCAAAACAGAGGTCGTTAAGACGTCTTTGTGCTATCTAGGTTGAAGTAACTAAATTAATTATTAAAATTAAATATGCTAATTTTTGTAGTTTAATGATTCAAGTTCAGCTGCATTTGCTTTTAGAATTGTTCTTTAGTACACGAAATAAATAGAATTCAGGAGAGTACGAATTATTTGATCAAATTAAAGATGAAATGAAAAATTATAATTTCATTTGAAATTCAAATAATGAAATAATTATGAAAAAATGATCTGGTTTTTCAAATAAACTACCATGTCATTATTTCAAAACAATGATTTGACATGTAGTCAAATAGGATAATATTGTATATTTTTTAACGATCATTTTTCGAATAATATATTTCGATAATGCTCAAGCCTGACGTAACATATGATAAATTGAAACTTTCAAATAGAATAACAAGAATAAATTCGTTTGGTTATCTTAAATAAGTATGTTCTCTTCGTTTATTAACACAGCAGAAAATTACAATCAGTCACTTATACAATCGTTGACTATAAGTAATTTTTACTTCATCGCAGTTATCTGCATTTGCAATGAATAACAATTAGATCGTTAAAATTAGAACATATATTTATATTTGCAACCAAATTAATTTATGTTACAGCCTAATATTTATATCAATACAATCTACATCGCTCGATTCTTATTTCTCAGTTTTCGTACTTTTCCTTAAAAATTATAATTTTTAACAGAATTCGTAATTCATTTACATATGTGTAGTAATTTATTGACAAAAATGTCATCCTATGTTCTGTAAGTGCTGTTTATAAAAAAAAAAGTTATGTTTATAAAAATAAAAAGCTGGAAAGTATGTATACATACTATCCTCCTTCAAAAACATGTAATATTCACTTCTATACATTTAATTATAAGGGGGTACAATCGATTTGTACAACTGCAATCAATGATTTTTTTTCTAAGCTGGATTTGATGAACATACTGTACGAGTAATTCAGAATAATATAATTGTCAGAATGTTGAAAATTGTTAAAGTTATAGAGCGATAAAGCATTAAGGAGCGCGTAGCTACAGTTGATGTTCATAGTTTCAGGAGAACCAAATGTGGTGAGCATTATTACTCACCCTACGCTTTGGAGTAAGTAATCTTTATTCCCAAAGCTAGAGAGTGAACTTATTAGACAAATTAGGACAAAATGGTGGAAGTTATACAAAAAATAATAATGGTCTGTTTTCTATTGCCGAATGATATGGTCGTTAATAATTTATAAATCATTTATGTACACCGTATTTAAAAATGCAATTTATTTTTATAACTTATGTTACATTCAGGCTTACAGCTTTTTCGTAATTATGCGAACAATTACATGGAATTTTTTTAAAAATTAAAGAAAAAGACCCAAAATCAATAATAAAAAGAATCCATTTTCTGATGTTTCAATATTGCTTTAGTTTTTTAAGGAACGATACACACTATTGGTCTGGTCACGATCCGCTCATTATATCGGTTTTACCATCAAATGACGCAAAATTACTTTATAGCGCATTTTGACGATCTTTCATGTTTAAGGAAATATTTATTAATTTCATACTTATCATCAGAGTAAGGGACATTTTATTTGAAATAAAATAACAAATAATCATTTGAAGTAATGAATTATTTTAAGTACTTTATTATTTCTATTTCACAAATAACCTAAACAGTAGTAAATAGGTTTATTTTTTGCCATTCGGCCTCAAAATGAGGATAAATGTGTTTTGTGTGTAGGTATGTGTTTCTGGGACTGTTAATTTACTATTGTGTTTTCATTTTGACTTTCTCCTTCCTCTTGGGATTCTTCTCTTCTTTTTTCCAGGACCGGACGCATCCATTCGGCTCCTTCCTCATCTCCCTTTAATATCTTTCTTATCATTAAGTTTTCTCTTTTCAGCTCCTTACATTCTCGGAACATGTGACCCAACGTTTCTCCAGCCCCTTTACATAGTCTGCATACTGTCTCATCTTCTTCCATCCAGTACTTGTTTCCCCGCTCTTCGTTCCCACAACTGAACCTTGCGATCATGCTTTGGTCTCTCCCTTTGTAGTCTCCGTTTAGGTACTTTGCTCTCTGGTTATCCCTTATTTCTATACAGTCTACGTTATATCTGCCCCCTTGTATTCTGTCGTATTGCCATTGAACCTTCTCTGTCTCTTTCCGCTAGTTCCTCAACAAACTCTCCTTGTCTCCCTCTCTCTGTTTCTATTTCCTGGATGTCTGTCATTTTTAGCCTATACTACGAGACCCTCATTTCCTCCAATTTTGACTTTTTCCCTTCTTGCTTCGCGTCTATTTCCCTCCAGCACTCTTGGACTATTTTGTTCTTATTCAACCGTTTCGTTCTTTCTTCGTATTTTATTGCTCTTTTCCCCGCTTCTATCCTTACTTTGTCCGTTTTAGTTTTATCCAAGATTATATATGCTGGTGCATTGAAGTCCAAACTTAACGTCCGCCTTATGTACTTCTCCTCTATTTTGTCTACTTTCTCTGCTTCCTTCCATCCCCATATTTCTGACGCTTACGGCAAGATACATTTCACTATGCTCCTAAATATTCTCATTCTTCTCTCGAAATTGTTCTTGAACATTCTTTGTCTTATTTCCCATATCTGCGCCATTGCTATTCTTGCTTTCTTTGTAACTTCCCTTATATGCATCTCTCTGCCCCGTTTTTCTGGAAATTATACCCTATAAGTATTTGAATTTCTTTACTTCTTCCAGGCTGTTGTCCTGCCAGTTTCATTCTTCTCTCCTTTTATTTCCTTTTTCCTTATGGAAGATCAACACCTTTGATTTCTCCGCGTTCATGTGCAACCCTTTCCTTTCAAGGTATTTTCCAAATTGTCTTATCATATCCTTAAGATCCTTTGGCTCATCTGCTAGTGCGCTATGTCTGCCACATATGCCAGGGTCCAGATTTTTTCTTTTCCTACTCTTTAGTTTCTCCTCATAGTTTCCTCCAGATCCGCTATATAAATTGTGAACAACGTTGGGCATCCCTGTCTTACCCCTTTTGTTGTCCAGAATTTAGATGAAAATTCTCCCTTCACTTTTATAGTATTTCTTGCTTCTTTGTAAATTTCTTCGATTTTCGCTCTCAGGCGCTTACTTATTTCCCTCTTTTCCATAATCTTTAGGAGTTTTACTCTATCCACTGTGTCAAACGCAGCGCTTAAGTCTGCGAAAAAGGTATATAGCTATCCCCTTTTTTCTGTATTTCTCTGTTGGATACATAGTTCAGAATAAAAATGTTGTCTATTGTCGACCTATCGGTTCTGAATCCTGCTTGAGTTTCTGGTATTATGTTGTTCTTCTCTTTTTTCTAGGATCATAGCATATATTTTATACGCTGTGCTTAGGGTCATTATTCCCCGGTAGTTGCTTACCGTTTCTCTATCTCCACTTTTGCATATTGGTGAAATCACTCCATCCTTTTTACAATATTCTCGTTTCCGTAGATCCAGGTTTCATTTTCAATTTTACCTTCCCCTGCTGCTTTCGTCTTTTTTATTTTCCTGATTTGTTCTTTTACTGCTGCTTCTGTTATTTCCTCTTCCTCTACTCCCTCCATGTTGTCCATTTATTCCATCTCTCCTACTTCCTTTTTACAGTCTGCGGCTTCTAGCAATGTTTTGAAGTGCTCCTTCCATTCCTTTAAATCTATTTTATTGCTGATTCCGATTCTTTTCTTTCTCTCTTTATTTATATATTCCCGTATTAGATTTTCTCCCTTTAATTGCCTAATCTCCTTTTCTGTGTTTTCTTGCAATTTTCCTTCGCACGCCTTTTTGTATTCCGTTCTTTTCTTCTGGTAGTCTTCTTCGTTTCCTTTCCCCCTTCTCCATCTCTTCAGTGCTTTCTTAGCTTCCCTTTTCTTCTTTGTACAGTTTGAATTCCACCACTTAAAGCTACCCAATTTCCATTTCTTGATTTTTATTTCTTCTTTCTGTACTGCGTTATTTATCTTTTCAACCATTTCATTTACCTTCGTCCTATTAAAGTTTATTTTACTCAATTCCGATTAGAACTCTCTCTTACCTTCCTCTGTCCACACTCTTCTCTCTCTCTCTCTCTCCGCCTCTCCTCCTGTTTTCCTTACCGTTCTCTCCTTTTATTTCCTCTATATAGTTCCACAATCAGCGGCATATGGTCTGACTCCACTCTTTCACCCACTGTGAATTTCTTGATATCTTCTCTCGTCTCTACATTTGTTATTACATAATCAATTACCGTGCTCCCTCTCGGCCCCGTATATGTGTACTCTCCTTCTTCGTCTCCCTCCATATTCCCGTTCAGAATATTACATCCCCTTTGCTCAATCATCTTTAATAATAACTTTCCCTTCGTATTTTTAACTTTGTCTTTTGATATCCTCGTGCCATACTTTTCTTCTATTCTAAAATTTCTCCCTTCTTGTCCAATTCTTGCATTGAAATCTCCACCGATTATCAATTTCTCCACCTCCATCTCTTCTATTATCTGGTCAATCTCTTCTTTCGTCTCCTTCATATCTCCTCCGTAGACTGTTATTATTCTCCATATTTCATTTTGTATCTTTAATCTTCTCTCTTTCCGTTCCCCCGGCCGTTTCCTCCTTTTCTATGCCTTTCCTTATACCTGTAATAATTCCGCCAATCGCTCTCCCCTTCTTTTCCTCTCTGGTGGCATATTTTCATTTCCTTGAGAATTCCTGTGGCAATTTATCCTTTAATCCCTTCCATCTTTTTTCCTCAACCCATGTTTCTACTAATGCTATTATATAAAGTTCTTTTAAGAAATTCCAAAACTGTGTCTTTGCTGTATAATCCTGCTACAGTCCAGTATCCGATTTTAATTGTGTCTATTTCTCTTTGATTTTTTATTTCTTTCTCAATTCTGTGTACGCCCTCTCCCCGCGAGTATACATCCGCATACGTGCGGGGAGCGAATGTTGGTACTGTCTTTTGCCATAATTTCGTTGCCTCTGCAAGTTCTGCGATCCTCCATTGACTTAGAGGTTCACCGAACTTGTCCTGTTCCAAAAATTTACCTCTTTCAGCCCACCATCATCTTTCCAGATAAATGCCTTCTCGTTGATTTTTACTTTCCTGTACCCCACTTTCATCGTTGCTCCTTGTTCCCTTTCCGCCTTGGCAATATCTCTAATGTTTCTTTGTATCTCCCCTTTCTTTTTCGTCAGATCATTATCAATAAACAACCTCTTATCCTTCAGTGTATTTTTCTTTAGTATTAATTCTCTTTTCTGTTGTCCGCTCCTTAGCTTCGCTATCAGTAGCTTTCTTTGCTCTCTCTCTCTTCCTTTCCTACCCCGTATACATCCTCGATTTCTCTCTCTTTTCTCTCTAGCCTCTTCCTTCTTTTCTAGCCCCTCCAGTCTTCCTGCCCACCTCTCTGTCCGATCAATCTTGGCCTCCAGTACTTCTATCCTTCCTCTCATTTCCTTCCCTTCCCTTTCTCATTTCTCATATCTCTTCTTACATTCGTCCCTCAGATCCTGCATTCTCAGCTCTTTATTATCCTGGCTTAGCTTTCTATTATCTTTTCTCAGCTCTTCCATGTCTTCTTTACTACCAGCATAACTTCCATCAATTTATCTAGTTTTGCCGCCTCCATTTCTTTTCCCTGTTCTGCATTCTGGTTGTCCGGTGTTATCTCGGTTGTCCGTTCCTTTCTCTTCCTCTGTTTTCTTCGGCGGAGGCGACCTTTCTACTCTCTTCACTTTTAAGAATTCTTCTTCTATTTCCTTTTCGGCCCTTAACCTTGCCTGCTCCGACTAGATCTCCCTTATCGTCTTAAATGAGTTCTGACTCGAGCTTTCGCTGTCCGCTCTTCTCCTTCCCAGCTGTTCCTCTCTCCCCCTTCCTCACTTCGACACCTTTGCCAGCTTTGCTCATTCGAGTGCCGCTCTTCTTTACCTATTGCTGTTACCGCTTAGCCTTCTTACTGTTTTTCACTCTCTCAAGATGTCACAAATCCTTGCCACGCGTCATGCCTCGTGGACTCGTTTCACACCTTCTCTTCTTCTCCCTTTTCACACCCTTCTAACCCTTATTAACTGTCGGTTGTACTTTCCAGCGGAAGTCTGTCTCTTCACTTCGTTTTCCGCCTGACCTCGTAATTTTCTGCGCACTTTTGTCACATTTTCCTCCTACTTCTTTCGCCTGTCTGTTCTACACACGTTATACTCTCACACACATCACGTGATCCCCTCAAATAACATAAACAATTAATTTTCATTTGACGTTTAAATCAAATAATAATTTATTTTCAAATCATTCTTTATTTGAATAATTTTTTATTTCAATTACATTATATAAATAGAATTTTGGAAAGTACGAATTATTTGATCATAGGAAAGACGGAATGAAAAATGACTTGAATTTCATTCGAAATTCAAATGATGAAGTAAGTTCTAATTAAATTAAAATATATTATCTAGGCAAATATATAAGGATAATATATTATCGATAATGTTTTTATTTATTTATAGCTCACAGCCACCTTCATCGATTTTGATGAAACTTTGTGCATGTATAAAAGTTACTTATCAGATCTACAAAAGGCATATTTTATATTTTCATTATAGGCGCAGATAAAAAATTTAAACATCATAAACATTACATTTTTCGCATTTTCGACCAATGATAATTTTTAATTAATTTTTTTATAAAATAATTAATAAAATAATTCTTCTAAGAACTTAAAAAAATGAAGTCGTATTAAACAATTTAAAAAAAATTATTCGTTTTTGCACGCGTTATTCCGATAGTGTGAACACACGCATTTAAAGCCATTTGATCGGACCATGAGCGAACCAATTGTATGTATCCACCTTAAGAAGTTACAATACTTTTGCATGCTTGAAAAATGAGAGAAATTCAACAAATTTGTTAAATATAAAATGATGTTTCCTTGAATAATTAATAGATACATCTTATCATATGATATTTAAGTAGCATTTACTAAAAAATTGAGCTAAATATTTAAAACTAAAAGGAAGTGGCAGCCATTTTTCTAAAACCATTAATACAAAATACCGTTTGTAGAACAAGATATATTCCTTGTGCGGTTTTACCTAATACACATTTTTTAAATTGTACGTTAAATTAGATTTAAAAAGCTCAACCTCGTTGAAGTTAATTTTTAAAAAATCATTTCAAAAAGTTGCGCTATTTGAACTTAAATAAATATAATTTTTATCTATATTTTCAGCTTCTTTTATTCATAAAATGAGTTAGATATTAGTCTTAAATAATTAGATAATAGTCTTAAAAATATTACGGCAAAATCTTGTCTAATTTGAGTCAATAGTCTCGCAGATATTTCTGATATCGATTTTGAAAACTTTCTTTTCGAGAAAAACGTGTTTAAAGTTTTGATTATCATTCGGATTGCTTGATTTCGAAGCTATAAATTCAACAGTTTTATGAATTTCCAAATAAAACTTTAGGAAAGTATTTCAAAGGGATCGTATGATACTAACAGAATACAACTTTTTGAAAAATCGGTTTTGTTTATTTTATTAAAGGCATGCGGCCTATTGAATAACAAATTTCGAATGAGAGATTTCACGCATTTGCAATACATCATGATTCAAAGAAACACGGTAACGTCATCATATAGAGAAGATTTCCAAACCGGTTGACTCTCTACGTGCTAGTGATGCAGCGGCCGATGCGAATGTCTGTGTTGTTTGCGGTAACACGCGACACACAACCATACCCATATTAGGGCTGCATATAAAAGAAGAGTGGCCCAATTTCTCCGTTCCTCTAGTGTATTCCCAATGAGAAAATAAGGAAGACGAAAAATGTGAATGGCGATGGGAAGCAGAAAAAGAACAGGCGACATTGAGACCCAAGGATGACCATTGTCGTTGGGTCAGTGGGTGATGGTCGTTCATCAGAAACCTGAATTTCAAGAACAAAAATTCAAACTGAAATCAGTCTAACTCTGTCGTTCTGTACCAACACTTTCCATTTTGCTCAATTTTAATGAATATTCGTTAATGAACACTACAACTACATAGGACCCATCAAGAAGAAGGATTCCAATAATTTAAACACTAGAAAATACCAAGCACTAAACGCGACTGATATGTGTATATTGCTTTATAATATTAACAAAATAGAATTTATTTAGATCTCTTACGACTTTTACTATAATATGTGCTGTAATAAAGAAGTTTATTCAACAATTTCTTATGTAAACATTTTTCTGACTTTGATAACTGTAAGAGAACATTATTTGAAATATTATTTCAAACAACATGTTATCTTATTTTATAATTATTTGAGATAATTATTTCAAATAATTTTGAAATTGTTCTTAAAAAATTACATCAGGTAACCTGGAATCTGGTTTACCTCCTTTGCTGTATACTATTTTTAATATTATTTATTTTGACAATCTTGACATAAAGAAGTATCGAAGTAATATAATAATTTAAATTGTTATTCTTTCAAATTAATCGATATTATTTATATTTTCAAATAACAATATTTAAAATTACGGTGCTAAATAAATAGCTACAAATAAGTAACTATTCCGTTTTCTTATTTCAAATAAAATTTACTCATGCCTGACTCTTAGTACTCCATAAATCTAGTATTAATACTACAGTTTGTAAGGTTTATTTTATTTTTGTTCTACAGAAACCTGGACAACCCCTGACAATGCTTTAACTGGCAGCTCGGCCTTGATGTAAGTGCTTTCCAAAATATCACATGTATTTGGTTCATTGCCAAGAAAGCCTCGTTTCTTCTTCAAACGCATCCTGTTACGCAGGATTTAACAATGAAAGACGTAAATATAAATTATGCAATCCGTATGGGTACAGAAGTGTATAAAAGGCAAATTTCAATTGTCAAGAAGTTAATCTGTTAATGAGGTAGTTTTAGAATATAAGCAGCTTCATCATTTAATTAATATCTATCGCGAAACAGCAAGACAATATAGTTATCAAAGTAATTAAAACAGCTATAATGAAGTGAGCCAACATCTGTTGCTATAATCGTCTTCATAGTTAGAATACCTTATTATGTGCAACATATCCTCTTTATGATATATTAAAGAAAATGTGATAACAGTTCATTATTAATTTCCTGATAATATAAGGCCTTGTATTATAATTATGAATAATGAAATGCATAAAATTAGAGGCCGACCTTCAGAGGTCACCGCGCCTAAGCGTCGGCTGGACCATAGAAATCCCCGTGCTTACAAAATACCGGCTACCCTGGTATGACCGAAAGCAGGGTATCGTCGGTTTATCTGCCTTTTATTACCATCAAAAACAGGCTATCGCTAACACGCCATTATCTACAGTCTACAGAATGTTTTCCGAAAAATGATACTTGAAGTCATAATAATTCTTTATACTGATTTAATCTGATGTGATATAAGTGGGATGGGCACCACATGAAAAATATCAAGAAGACATTATTTTACTTATTTTAGGTTTTCCAAAATTCATAAAAGTATTTAGTGTCGCTTATGTCTCCAAGATTATTACTAAATCACTAATTTCGGTTTAACAAAAATATTATTAATAACATATATATATTTATATATATTAACTTAAACGTTATTGCAAAACGACTTAAATTATCCTAGATGAATACTTTTTCATACCATTCATATTTTTTTAAATATTTGAGCATTACGAGATAAACCGAACACACTATGTATGCTTTCTTTACCTATATTTTTAATAATATCTACGTCAAACCAAAATTAAGCCCCTTGTATTATAACATCAACTCAGACTCGTGACGACCGTAAAATAAATCTTAGTATAAAGGGTTAATGACAATTATGAAGACATGAGCAACAATAAGTAATTTTATAGGGACATAATATGTCTTTCTTCGTCCGAGGCTCGGGAATTTTGGAGCCAAGTATCTTCTTTCGAAAAACAGTTCAAAATAAACAAAAAACCGTATTACTAGTGAAATATTTATATTGCATTTTATAGCGACGATATACGGGAAAGAACTTACGACGAGTCTACACTACTCCGTGATGCGGAATCCATTGATAGAACACACAGCAGAGAGCTAGTAAGTACATCATTTGTCAGAACACTGTAAATGGAGCTTATACAAACACTAATTAAAAAATGTTCAAAAACTAAGATAACTAAAATCCGTACGAAATAGAAATTACAAACATATATTTTGTTAAATATATTTTGATAAAAACAAAATGATCACTGAGTAGTCACCGGTCAGTCTGTGTGCTGCCACATATGATAGCATAATACATAATAGATCGCGTTTGTGGATTTACATGTTAAACATTAGCCTCGTTTATAAAGATTAATTTTATTACAATATGCTTGTGCCTGAGGTGATTTCAGATTGAAACGTTAACTTTTTGTTTTCATAATAATTAACTGAATATTTATTTTTAATCACATAATTAATTAATTATAATCTATTAACTTCAGTATTTAAAGTTGGTTACACACATTTAAAAATCCTTTTAATTGTGAACACTAGGTGTAAAATCCTTGAAATTGTAATCACTGACATAATACTCATATTTTAGGTATACAATGATGGATATACATCTCGAATGAAACGAACTTCGCCTCTGCCCAGGCAAAGTACTCAAAAGGAAGTAAAGTATGTCAACGAGACTTCAAGTGAGTATCTTTAAAAATTGAAAAAGCGTAAAACATCAAGTTCTGCGTAAAACATCAAGGAACAAAATATGTTTCTGAAGAATGCGTGTAAAAGATTCACGCAAACAATATATTGCATCTATGGAAAATAGATTGGTTCTAGACCTAAAAAATCAGCAAAAATACCTTAGAAAAATTCATATTAGTATCTTATCACTTTCTCGTGCTTCCACATTTTATTTTATAAAAACTGCACATGTAATGATGTAAATTATTATTTGAGAAGAAAAACATGTCATTAATTTATGAACAAAAACTTAGACAAAATAATTTGAATTACCACATTTCAGTAATACTTAATAAAACAAAGGTTTGAAAATGACGTATATTTGATTTGAATATATTGACTTTTGGCGAGTTTTATCAAATTTTTTTAACATCGAACATCGAAAAAATACTTCTCACTTTAAAAAAAAATCAAATTGTCGGAACAACGAGTTTCATATTGAGGTTATATAATTAGCCGAATCTCCCCCAAAGAAAATTTGCGAATGTAACGAGCATAATCAGATAAAAGCCCGACCAGTTCGAATTTGGGTCGATCGTGTGGAGTCAAACAACTTGTGTAAAAAAGAGAATGAAATTTTTTTTTAATTCGTGTTAAATCAAAATCGTGTAAAAATAAAATTGAATGTATGTATAATGAATCGTACTATTTACATCTATGAATCCTATCTTCATTTTTATACTAAGCGTTTTACTATCCGCCAAAGAAAATAATCATATCTCATTACAATTCTTTAACCCTACACACTCCAAGCATTTTTCCATGACATTAGCAACTCCAATTGTTAAAGCAAAGCTCTTGAGAATCAGAAATTTTATTTCGAGATGTGAAAATTGGGAATGTTTATGAATGAATTCACTTTGATTTCTTTTATTGCATGGCGTATTCTAATATAAACAAAAATAGTATTGCTCCTCTTAATATTAGATAGCTGTTTGTGAATTTCTCCCCAACAACGCCAATGGAGTGCAAAGGGTTAATCATATTTTAGTATACTATATTTTGGAAGATCAAAAACACTGTAAATCCATAAATCGGTACTATATTTATAACAATAGTCAATAACATAGTCAATAGTTAATAACAATAATGTCTTTTATGAAGAGATATCTGAAACACTTTTTCTACATTTCTCCAAAAACAATTTTTGTTTTAATTCGTATTATACCAAGATTATGTAAAAACAGAATTGGGTGTATAAGGTGCTCGGACAAATCTCTATATCTCACAATTCAATGATGTTCATTCGTTAAAGGCTACCAAACGGAACCAGTGGAGTACGTGCCAGTTCCATCACCGACGCCAGCGATCCCTATCAACCTGGCACCAGGTCCCAATACAAAAGTTACAACAACCATTAAGACGTACACATATGAGTTGCCAGGAGCACCAGAATCGTACCTACCAGGTGGCAGTGTGCCAGGAGCCGTTGTGCTCCCGGGTGACCAGACTATCACGTATACGTTGCCGAAAGGTAGCACTTCTGCGACCGATAAGACGGTCACCTATCAAACCATGACCGAAAACGTACCGCCCAGAACACCGGTCAGGTATGGCAGTCCGACACCGGTTGTGGACATCACTAAAAGGTCTACGACCTTACACCAAGAGAAATTCTTTCGCGAAGAACATCTCGGAGGTTCACCGGGGCAACCAACGACGATAGTCTACCATCCTGGCTCTCCGGAAAATAAAACAATGATTACGCGTAATGAGAAATACTACGCGGTTGATGGTACTTACCCGAATGGCTACGCTCCAGGCGATCGACCGGATCATCCGGATCAAACAATAAACGAAAGTCACACCACCATAAATCGGATCGAGGAACACTATCCTAGCAGATCACCCTCCAGCGGACGATACCCGACACCTGATAAACCGGGAACACCGGTTAATTATTACACATCACCGCCACAAACCACCCCACCGCAGTCCACCACGACGATATATAAATTCTCGAACACGACCACGACCGTACCACCGAACAAGAATGCTGAGGATCATGAGGTCTTGTTACCAAAACCATTTCCAACCGATGGGGTTCAGGTTTGCCCAGCGAAACCTGCTACTGTCGAACAGTGCCCGCCCAAAAAGTTGGAAGACCTTATGGCATCGTTCTCGGACACTGAGGTAAATAAAACTTACAGTGATGTCTCCATATATGTGGAAACGTTTCTAGCGTTTACAGACGATAGAGTCAAACGTAAAAAAGGATACTGAGAAAATAAACCATCTACACCAGCATATCAATAAGACAATCCAATGTTAAAACGTTGTTAGTTTTAATTATCTTTTCATGAAACTTCTGCACTAAACGCGATATAGTTTAGATTGTATTTACTTGTTTAATTCATGAAACAGTAGAACCTTGATTATCCGAACTAAGCAGTGGAACATGAGCTACACAGCTACAGTTCTAGATTAAATTGTTACCGATTTATGTGACGAATCATGCTGTATACAGATCGTATTTGGACAATGGAAAACTCAGGTATCATCTGTTTGAATTATTACTAAATCGTCAATTGAATAAGCAAATATGCTGCGAATTATATCATATGTGGTCACATTTTAATCAGAAAAACGTTACAAATATATTGGTAAAGGTTTCATAAGGAAGCAATTAAAAACGAAAAGGTTTTGTCGTTGGATTAGTATTATCTCAAAGAGAATACCCCACGGTAATGAGGATAAATATTTCACAAATGTCCTGCACATCTCTTTGACATATATCGAGACATAATGTGCCGCTTTGAAAACCTTGTCCATTTAAAAATAATGATCAACTTATTAAGCTGACTGTTTTGTGCTACAAGAAGAGCTGCAGAAGTTACGATTATTAGCTCTTCATCATTAACATCTTTGCTTTCAAAATTTTTGTTGAACGATGTACCAATATTTCCCGTTACATTTATATAAAAGTAATATAATTTTTTAATTAAATGTTATAATATCGTATCTCATGAAATGGTCGAATTTTGAAAAATCAATTTTATACTTTTACAATGTATAAAGTGTAGAGTCTACGATAACAAAAGGAAGCTAAATGTTTGATGAAACTTGGTTTTATTTAAAAATAGATTCTTGATTCTCGCTTGTACATATAAATGTATGTTTTACTAAACACAAAGGATATCGGAGTATTGTCTTCAGAAAAAAATAATTTGATCATCATTTTAATGTAGAAAATCGATATCCCAAAAATGTTCTATGTCTTATAAGAACCAGTATTTAGCTTGCAATATTAAACAGTAAACGATATTTTATTAGTACCATTACGTGCACTATATTTTAATTGTTATTTCATTACATTTTAGCGCGAAGTGTTGGAAGACATCGAGAAACGAGAAAGGGTACAACAAAAAGAATCACCAGCCACTAAAAAGGAAGTTGACTTTATTCCTCATTCGCCACCTAAAGTGAAAAGTAAAAACGTGGCTGGCCCTCCAGTTTATTATCCTCCTGGATCTGCGGAGTTTACCAAGAAGGAAGAATCGAGCATGGCAATGTCACAAGCTGGAGTAAGTATAATATGTCAAGATCATTTCTACTAAAACTTCTGAACTTATGCTCAAACTCGGGATAACAATGCAAATATTTAGAAATTTGATGTCGAAACATTTCACGACAATGTGTTTACTTCTTTGAAGATGCTAAAATTTAACTCCAATGCATTGCTCAAAATTTGGTTACACATAGTATTCAAATCCTTTTGTAATAAAATTATATATGTTTATTACAATTAGTGACATAATACCTTTACGTACAAACTTGTTGGTTCGAAAATAATACAGAACTAAACATTTTAAATGTAGCGTGTACTTTAAATAGACTATTTGATTCTTCCAAATAAAATGGATGTCTAATAGGTCAGTGAATTTCGAAAAATACAATAATCAAAGGAAATATGGAGCTTTCTATTGCAAAGTGAAAGATTATCCAAATTGAGTGTAATATCTTCAAATAAAACACAAATTGTTTGAGATGTGCTTTTTTATTTTATCATAAATTCTACTTCATAATAACATTATGAAAAACAGAAATAATTCACAAACGAATGACGAGTTGAACAGCGATATCACAATCGCAATTAATGAAATTAAGTACCAGTTATATGAAAATGTAATGGAAAATCGAGTCAAATGAGAGAAACACTTTAATGGTATTGAGTTCCATAATTAATATCATGAAGTCAATTTTGTGTTAAAATAAAGAAACCAGATAAATCTCAATTAAATTTGAGTATATACGATCACATTCAATTATTCTGTCGTTAAAGGAAATAACAACATACAACTATGAAATCATTTACATCCTTAATATGTTTCGTCGAAAATATAATAAATTGTTTATTTACAGGGTGCTTGGCAAAAGGCTAGCGAAAAATACGAATACGAAGCATCAAGTAAGAGCAAATCGCAAACTAAGAGCGGCGGTGCCGTAGTCCCTGTGTGTCTTCCCCTTTGTTGTGCCATGCCGTGTTCAATTATGTAATTTATTAATATGCTGGTACATGTTAAGTTTATAGATTCAAAATTGTGCCTCAAATTATTAACCATCCGTTATTCGCATAACGTGAAAGTTAAATTGCAATTAAGGAGAAAAAAGAAAGAGGAAGTTGTAAACAAAAATTAAACTGCCATAAAAATATTTTCGATATAAATCAATATATAAATTGTATGTCTTATAGAACAGCTCTTGAAATATTTTCGATATAAATCAATATATAAATTGTATGTCCTATAGAACAGGTCTTGAAATATTTCTCTAATTTGTTGCTGTTTTTATTTTGTATAATTTTTTTAAATAAGTACTAGAATTGCGAATATAAGCAGTTATCTAACTGTTTTTATTGTTTTAATCAATAATATAAAATACTGATTTAATTATTGCTTCATTTTGCTATATTTACAGTAAATAAGAAACTTATTTATTTTTCTTCTCACCTTCATGAAAAATCTTTTAGGGTTTACTATCATCACGTTTATTTACTTTTCGTTTTATTCATATATTATGATATGTAGCTTATCACTTTTTTCGTATATTTCCAAAATATATGTAGCCACGCGATAGGAAAATTTTTAACGAATAATTTATTATATATGTAATTTTGTATCATAATACTGTTAAAAATATTCTGTACTTTATTTCTTTACTGTCATGCAAACAAAATTATTGCATCATTTTTAATTTTGAGTTTTCATAGTACATCCACATATACATAGCAGAAAAAATTCATACTTCAATTTTAATATACAACGTATAAAGTAAATAAATCTTAATGCAGTAGTTTTAACACAACATATGGTAGTTTAAGATAATCCTATCATAAATGAATTTAGAAAGATGGTATAGTAGTAGCATTAAGTTTCCTTCATAGCTTAAAAATATGCCTTGCGACATTTCTGTAATTATACAATAATAATACTGTGAATTATGGTGCTATAATAATTGTAGTGAACGAAAGGCACAAGAAATCGAGGTACTTTCGTTGTGAACTTAAGTAAGTGTATATACAAATAATATCTTTAAATATGTGTCAAATATTGTGCCATGTTGAAACACGTATTATCAAGTAATAAGAATAGCTTCTACTTTAATAAAGCAATTTCCTCCTCCACGATGTGTGATAGCATATTTATTTTCCCTTCATTCACTATTGTCTATAATATAGTTATTAATAAATTACCACATTAACCTGAGAGGAACACCATCTTTTTAATAAAAATATACAGCATACACAGTGGCAACACAGAATATTGTGTCCTGAAAAAAATCGATTGTTTTTTATGAAATTCTAATGAACACATTGCGTACCGTATAAAATGTTTCATCGCATTTTGATTTCTACCAAACTATTCGGTTCCTTTTAAACATATAAATCACCCTCAATACTTTATATTTATTTTTGATAAAACTATACACTAAAACCTTTGATCTTTAGTAGTTTTGAAGAATATTAAATAATAAGAGGTGCACTATGATCTTTTAGACACATATTAATCTGTGCAATAAATTGAAAGTATTAAACATTGTAATGTTCCTTACATTTATAAAACTATCATAAGCATATGTGTCAGCCTCTGCATCCCAGATACACCTCGTACCCATTTTTACCCCAGCACCATGTTGCTCACCCAAAACCACATTTACAAGATATTTGTAACGTTTGAAGTTCAATTCTAAAAGTACACAAAAGATCGTTTGCGTGATTTATTATTAATCTAGTGCATTTGTTTTGAAAAGGAAATTTCACCTTTAACTTTTTCTCTAATTATGTCAGCTATATCTTTAGTCCACTGAACAGCTTCTTGAGCATCGTAAACTTTTGTGGAAAGCTGATCGAATAATATATTATGTATAACTTCTTTAGCTCTGAGCGGTTTAAACCTGCGCAAAACATTTTGGTCCTACATAGCTGAATTGAGATTATTCACCCTTTGACTACGAATAGGTTATACATTGCATTTACTGTTTTTAAGTATCGATAAATGCTTTGATATTCCTTTATTCTAAACAATGGGAATTTTACATACATTGCAACTCATGATGAATTAATTCAACCAATCATAATCGTCACAGTGCGAATATCGCAAAAGGTAATGATTTTAATTTAGAACATACCGCAATCAAAGGGTTAAACAGAAATGAATTTTTTACAATGTCAGAATAATAAATATTTAAGTGTTTTACTTCTTATACTGTTTTTCAGTCATCTAATACTGGAGTTATATAATTTTTATGTAAAAATGTAAATATAATGTAATAATATTTATCCAAAAATAAAATTGAGAAAATAATTATAATATCAAAAAGTGAAATGTATGGATGCCTGGAAAAATAACGTTAATAATAAAACGTAAATGAAAATTATTATTCGGATAAATAAAAGTACTTCTCATGTAGTTGGGGACGTATTTGATAAACCGGTTCCTGAGCAGCCTCTGTTTCTGCATCTTCAAGAACTTCCAAGTTCACTTGAGTTTTTTCTTTTTCTTCTACTTTTTCTACCGGTGATTCAGACTCATTTTTTTCTTCAATTTCATCTTTGGTTTCTACCGCTATATCTATTTCAGAACGTTCAATGTTTTCTTCCTCCATTTACTATAGCTTGTAGACGCTTACCGTGTTAGTTCGATTATTTTAGGTTAAACAACCTGTCAAATGGCATTTTATACATATACAAATATACAAATAAACAAGGGTCTGTTAAACTCAAAATGAATAACTGCAATATAGATGTCCCTGTTGATCATTAGTAGCTAAATGCACAGTCTCCTAACAGAACGCGGCAATATTTAAATTCACTTCTACCTAGTATTTTATTTACAAGACAGAATTTCTAAGTAACAACGAAATAAAAATTGATATAATTATTTATAAATTTATTTTATTCATTAAACATTACAATTTGCATTACAATCGACAGTAATTTTGATTGTATGGAATGCAGTACCACTTGCCTCATAAAATTCGCAAGAATTTTTCCAACATCGATCCATTTTAAATCTCTCCATATAATGTGAAATACAATGGACACAACGGATACAATGCATAATTATTTATACGATAATCTTTGCTCGCTGTAGTGCGTTTCGCAGCTGAAGCCCGTTAACGTATTTTTTAATTGAACGTGTACATTTCATGCAGATGTGTCATTGGTATACGAAACATCAATCTCGATGAACGCTGAAACCGAGTGACCATATATTTAATAGAACGATTGTTCTTTTTCAAATCAATTTTCTCTTAACATTCGCCTTTAAACCCTAACAAGGTTTACAGCAACACGTTACGAAATTTTCATCATCGATTATACGATATTGTTGATTTTTGTAAGTGGTAAAGTCTTTCTCCCGCATCTGGTTGCAATGGTCGTAGATTTTCCTAATCACTGCCGGTAAACTTGGGACATTTACACTCGCAGCAATTTCATCATAATATGCCCACTGTCTTTCCTTCAGCTTGATGATATGTCGTAACTAAAAAAATAAAAAAGTCGTTCTTTCTATCAATGAAGTTTAGACATAAAGTGAACTTGTCAATACGTAATTGACTGAAAGAATAAATTCTGATTATCTAGTTAATATGGTAGTGTTTCATTATTCCTTTAACCAAACCAGCAGTTTCGGAACAAATTAATAATTTTGATAAAGTATTTTATTAATATCATTAAAAAAATTATGGTTTAAGTCTATATAAAATTTGAATCACATATCATAGTAAAAATAGAGAATTAATTAGTAAAATATGTCAATCCCTGTGCATGTAATAAAATGAAGATAGATCAATGCAGAAATCAGACATTTTGATATGATAAGTCGTTTGATATTTTGATATTAGTATTTAACTATTTTTTTACTATATAGTTTTCAACATAAACAAACTCTTGTACGTATATACCTACACATATTTATTATATTTATATTCATATATAAATATATTAATTTCCATAAATGTATATAAATATGTACATATCTCAGTAACTTTTCATGCTACTTATAAATTGGCTTCGGTTTTGGTAAAATTTAAAAATGTACAAGTCTTGTGTCAATATTAAATAAAATCATTTTCATTCGAAATCTTCTATACTTGAGACTATTTCATAACATGAGAAATAGAGTAGCTAATGAAAAAATTGAGAATGTTGCTAAAGATATTCTATTTTCCCGATTCATTGAAATAAACCAATAGCACGCAGTGTACCATGACTTTTTAAATTTCTAAAAATAAACGACATCTCTAAGAGAAGTGATATTACTCAAGGTTTGCAAGTAAATCACGACCAACTCAACATATGAATGATTCAAATATTCATCAATAGACTAATTGATTATAAAAAGATGATATTACATTTTGAATAGGCACTGAAGGACAGAATAATATATTATCATCCCTAGAGTAGCGAAAAAAATGTTACCAAAGCCTACATACTACCTGTTAATAATTAAAATTAACAGTATTATATATAATTAAAGGAACTTCCGCGAGATCTTTACTCTCCTCAGTTTTTGCACCAATTCCGTCGAATGCGACATTAAATGTTCGTTTCATATTATACTGAATCATAAATTTTAATTTCTTACATTGAATTTAGTAAGAAGTTGTAAGGAGATCCGATTAAAAAAATGTTTAGGAATCATATGAAAGCGCTGATTTTATTGCAATTATTTAGACATTAAATTAATCTATATAAGTACATATGCATAATCTTTATCGCATGCATACATGCGATGAAATATTGATGCGTCTACGTTTCTGTAGTACTTTTATTCATAGTTATTAACCATTTCAAATAATTATTTAAAATATCTTCTATCTGTGATTGATTCGACTTGGATCTGTGTTCTACTCCTCAAATAAAAATATTTATCCGATAGTATGAATTGGCAACATTGAAGTTCAATGTGGAAATGTTTTTGTACGAATAACACTCAAATATTGATAATTACATAATTATTTGCTAGTCTTAATATTAGTGTTATGATTAATAATTGCGTGTAAAGACGGAAATTACGATAAAATGTTCATAATTCATATCCGAAAAATATATCAAAATTACAGCGACATGTCCTTCGTGTTCTGAAAACAGTGAAGGGGAAGAACTCATAATGTAAATATTTTTATACTGTGTAATATAAATTACCAAAATAAAACTATAATATATGTCGTTTAAAATATTTGTTTAACATGTATTAAAATCAGCCTTGTATAACTATTTCACAAATAAGCTGAAATATTATGAAACATTAATCCTTTGTGGCGCAAAGAGTATTCTCTCCTTTATTTTAGAACTTGCTGTAACGTTAAATAATTCAACTATATTCCCGTATGCAACTTTATTAACTTATTTAGAACAGTTACGAAATGTGAAAATTGCGCTTATATATTATTTCATTATGACATTATAAAATAAGAATTTTGGTAAATTCGTAGAAAAATCAATGTCGAGCTGAGGATCAGTAGTGATTACTAAATACCATGTGTTACGAAAAGTGGAAGGCTCGCGAGGGGATAAATATGAAGATTAATACATTTTTGGGTTATTTCAACATGTATTAATTAGCAAAAAATTTTATACGTACACTTATTCCCTGATTAATCAGAGCTGTCTTCTCAGCCTCGTATTCCTCGCGCATTTTCTCTGGGGAAGGTAAGAGAACGCGGCCTTCTAGAACGCTAAGGATGTATTGAGCTTGTAGATGAAACATCGGAAATGGTATTACAATGCCCGGTAGCCCCATCACGAACAAATTATGGTAATCCATGTGGACTAAATGTTTGTAAATGGGCTCAACATGATTATCGTCCGTACGCATTTCAACTTTAGTTGACATAAAGGGATACGTGAACTCATACCCTGCAAGAACCAGTGATCGAAATTGAAGCGTTAACAAAAACGGTCAATGATAGAAACCAGAATCCTACCGAGGCTTCGAATGATTCATAGATCAACAGTGCCTTGATATTGACAATCCTCAATCGACTGAACAAACGAAGTTAGGCAAACTGAAGCACTTACGTAAGAATAGCATGAAAGTTGCAAATATACAGTACGTCCGTTTTAAGTGTCTACGCGTGATTATTTCTATAAGTTTCAGATAAGTAAAAGTTGTATGGTATTGAGATAGCGTTTGTGCATACTGTGAAGGTCTCATTTAAATTTTCAAATGGAACCGTATATTTATTATTGCAGTTTCTTATAACTAGTATTTAGACGTTTTAAAAACACTATAAGTCGTTGTCGAGTTATTAACTTTCAAAGTTTTTGTGTTGCTGCGCAGCACCGGTATTAGCGTTACCCAATAGATACCGATTCCCAAAATGGAACTCGGGACGGCACACGGCTGAGGGGCGCGCAGTTCATAATCATGCGATACGATACCTCACGATGCCTCAACTGTGTGCGCCTGACCAATCAAACAGTTTCTTTGCGAATTCCTTTCGCATTCTGATGAAACTCCATAGATAGGGATTAGGATTGACCAGCACGGCGCCATAAGAGCTCTAGAATCAGCTAGGGAAATACTAGCGGGGAAAGTGACCGAGAACACAAGGACTTGCATCATCCAATAAGAAAACCACAACGGCAACAACACTGAGACATAGGAGCAACAACTATATGACCGTAGTATCGTACACGGCGAAAAATACACAAGGGGAATCGGAACTGATCACAACATCAGTATACATGAAGTACGACCGACAAGGTAGTCCGAACATAGAAGACATCGAAAAATTGACGGAGTGGTGCCTGGAACAAAATCAGGACCTATTCATAGAAATGGACGCTAATGCCCATCACATACAATGGGGAAGCACGGACACCAACACAAATGGGATAAACCTTTATGATTTCATAATCAGCACGGGGATGGTGATCCTCAACCAAGGAAGTACACCTACCTTCACAGGAGTACACAGGAGAGAAGTACTAGACATCGTCCTAGCCACTCCAAGGTTAGCCGGAAGGATAGAAGATTGGAGAGTAATGCCAAGCGTATCACTTTCGGATCATGAGTACATAACTTACACTATGAACATCACACAACAGAACATCCCAAGCCAGACAAGAAATTAATATGACACGGACTGGAAGGTCTTTCAAAAACATCTAGACAGTATAAAAGACAGAATACCAAGAGAATACGGGAACTCGGAGGAAATGGACCGAATGGCCCAGACATGCTGGGAAAACATTATCGAAGACTGGGAGGAGGCCACAAAACCAAGAAACGCAACGCGCAAGACCAAATTACCATGGTGCTCGATGGAACTACAAGAAGAAACGAGAAAACTGAGGAAATTACATAGTAAATGGAGACGCACGAGAACAACCTCGGATCAAAAGAACTGGGAAGTCGCAAAACGCGACCTCAGCCGAAATATAATAAGATGAAAGATTAAATCATGGAGGAAATTTTGTAAGAGTATAGAAAAATACCCTATAGCACCTAGAATCGCGAACATCCTAACGGAGACGAAAAAAGAATCATTGGGAGCCCTGAGGAAACCAGACGGCACTTATACGGACAAAGACGACGAAACATTAGAATTGTTACTGACAATACACTTCCCAGGATTTACAGAAATCGGGGACATAAACACGAATAGAAATAACCAGATGACAAACACCACAGCAGAATGGAAGTTAGCAAATGAAGTGATAAACCCACAGAAATTAGAATGGGCAACCCAAACATTCAGTCCATACAAGGCACCCGGAATAGATGGACTCTATCCCAAAATATTAAAGAAGATCACACTTGACACAAGACAAGCTCTGACAAAACTAATCAGAACCAGTATAGCCACGGGTTACATGACGGTACACACGACGGTAGTCTTCCTACCAAATCCGGGGAAAACTGATTACACAGATCCTATAGCCTATAGGCCAATATCCTGACGTCTTCCGTACTATAGAAGCCGAAAGACATAGATAGGCACCTAACAGCAGTGCATCTCAAACAGAAACCATTACACGCAACACAACATGCGTTCAGACTTGGCCATTCAGTGGAAGTAGCTATACATAGACTGCTAAACGTAATAGAACAGGCAAAAACAAGAAAGCATGTGAAACTAGAAAGCATACTAGATATAGAAGGAGCGTTCAATATGACGCCAACCAGAGTAATCATAGACGCCCTACAAAATAGGGGAGTAACGAGGACAATGCAACCTGGTTATCAAATATGTTATTGGACAGGAAACTAAAGGTCACGAGAGGGGACATCATGGTGACCGGAACGGTGGCGAGAGGTTGCCCTCAGAGGGGGGCATACTATCACCAATCTTATGGTGCTACGCGGAGGACGGGCTACTAGAAGCCCTATCACACCTGGATGTCGAAGTAGCGGCATATGCAGATGACATTGCAATTGCAGTCACTGGGAAGGATCAATCCAGCTGCATAACAAAAGCGCAGTACTCGCTGAACCTGGTCCAGTAATATTGTTCTGCACTAAAATGGCATATCCAATATTCAGCGGTCTAACGTACGATAAAGTGGATCTAATGCTGAAAGAAACGGTCAAGTATCTGGTAATAACATTCCACAGAAAACTAATGGAGATGGAGACCACACGTCTTTGCAAAAATTAAAGCAGCCAAAAACAATTTATACATGCTGAATCGAGCCATAGCCCCGACATGGGGAATGAGCCCGGAGATCGCCAAATGGATATGCGATTCGATAGTGACACCAAGGGTCACATACAGTCAGTTTCGGTCTGTCTCAGAGCCGTTAGACCACAAATCAGTTTCGACAATACTGACTGGAATTGTCGTTAAACCTGACCCCCGAATGCTCCCCAATCGACTCGGAGGCATTGAGGCCCCCAGCCAATGATGACAAACACCACCACATAGTGAGTCGTTACGGGGACAACTATTAACGGTGTCAAAGCCACCCAAGACAACGAGCTGGACTTTTCAGGAGACTGCGGCGGCGGACCAATTGATAGTCCTGCTCCCCCGTTCGATCAAATGTCGGTCCAGCCACCGGGTCATTAACCCTTTCGTTACGGCAGTCCGCTCCGCCGCAGTAATGCCACTGAACGGGAAACCTCGCCGAAAAGTGTGCACATTGCACGTCGGGTCTCGTATACACAGGCCCTTGCGTGCCGACTATAGTCGGTGCTCGTACCCACAGGTCATCTCATGGATGTCGTATATACGCGGCGCTCGAAGCAAAAGGGTTAAGGTGTAAAAATCGCAATCCGGAGGCCTAACGGGTGCGATACAAACCCCGCCGACACATCATATCACACACAGTAACACACACAAAAGGAAGGAGACCAGGACGCAAGCTAGATCCTTCAGGAGACTGTGGCGGCAGATCAACAAGGCGTTCTTCGAACTCCTGCTCGAGTGGAGCAGTCCGCGGAGGCAGACACACTCTCGGTAAAGCGCCGCCCGAATTATGGGGCAAAAAAGATCCTAGTGGTCTATTGCAGCCTTACATGTCGGAACCGTCCGGCTGCCCGAGAATTTTAAGAAAAATAAATAAATAATAAATAAATAGGATTAACCACGTGTTGTATTATAGAAAAAATTTAATGAACTTGCATAGATATAAAAAGAACTTGAAAAAAGAGACTATACATAAATCAGCAAGCAATAATGACATTCGATGGGATTGCACGCCTATCTTTGGATTACAATTTTCGACTATGAGTCGGCAGACACAGGCGAAACGAACCCAAGGTTATGAACGAACCAGACAGACGCACACAAGATGGTCGCAGCTCCGGGGCGCATGCGCATAAGCTGCAGTCATGTCAACGCATCCATAAATGAACAACATAAGAGAAAAATAATTAGATCAGTCTTTAACACATTCCTTCCGAGTTCCACGTTGGCCGTCGTGACGATACCTTACACCAGAGCTTCCTAATTTCTTTTCCGCCGTGACTTTCAACTGGAGTCCGATAAACTATTTGATTCAGACACCCTCTCCCCACCCCCCAGCCCCATCCCGTACGGTAACGCCAATGCTGGTGACACGAAAAGTTTGAAAGTTAATAACAATTAGTTAAAACGACTTATAGTGTTTTGAAAACGTATCAATACTAGCTATAAGAAACTGCAATAATAAATATAGGGTTCTATTTAAAATTTTAAATGAAAGACCTTCACAGTATGCACAAACGCTATCTCAAGGTCAAACAATTTTCATCACGATATGTGCCCCCCTTGTTCCGTACAACTTTCATTCGCAACATTTTTTTACATCTCTGATACTTGTAGAAATAATCACGCGTACAGATTTAAAACGGACATACTGGACAGAGTGTATAAAAAATAAGTGTAAAGGTGGTCGTATCGTGATTCTTTATCCCTGGATCGGTAGAGATTTGTAAAAAAAAATACGTGCAAAAAGTTTTTTTCATTCCATCGTAAAGTAGCGAGGAACAAAAGTCTCAAGGAAGCCACAGCAAGCTAATGAACCGTTCTTTCAAAGAACGACTCTAAAGTTTCGTAAATTATTTTATTCCATATGTCCCCCCGCCGCTCATATTTATCCCATCCACATTTATACTCTCCTCGGACAGTTTGTAGACATATAGAATAAAGTAATTTAGGAAATTTTAGAGCCATTTTTCAAGAGAATAGTTTATTTGCGTTCTATGGTTTCGTTGAGACTTTTGTTCCTCGTTACTTTACGAATACTAGATGATGTAATAAAAAAACTTTTTTGCACGGACTTTGTCTACAAATCTCCACCGATTCAGAGGTGTAAGGTCACGCTATGGCAAGCTTTACACTTACTTTTTATACACCCTGTATATTGAACTAATAGCAACGATTTGATTGTTTACTTTAGGTCTGAAGATAGCTCGACTCGACAGTCGCCAGGTCCCTGACAACATCTGTTTACCTGTGTATCATTGATTTACGATACCTCGGTTGTTTATATGCATGTATGTACCAAGATCAAGTTCTTTTACCGGTGCAATATATGAAGTTATCTACTTCAGCCGTGGTACCGTCGCTGAACGTGAATTTCTTTCCCTGAATAGACTGTACTCCAGGCCTCTGCTCCACGTTTTTTAACATTTTTGAGTCAACTGGCTCCAATAAATTATGACTTAAGTACACCTACAATCAAATGAGTGAACCATCATGTAAAAAAAGATAAAGATACCCTAAAGAGTCTCTATGTATATTTGAATAGAGAACATCTTTCTATAAACACAAGAAAAAATGTTACAGAGACGTACATTGTGCTCCAAGCAATTGCAAATGCATAAAAACTGAATATTTCGCAATCACTGAAAATCCAGAAACTTTTAGAAGCTAGATTTACGAAGCACTAAAAGTAACTATTTCACATTTTATTATAATAATAATAAAAACCTTAGTAAACAAAATAAAAATCTTAGTAATTTTAATAATCGTACATTATAAGAAGTTCAGAACCCGCCATTTTGTAGGTGTAGTGTTAAACAGAATGTAGATTATATTTTTCAGATTGTTAGTTTAAGAGATACGTGCATTAACTTTCGTTTTTCTCACATTCACATCTTGTATTTTACAATTATAATTCAATTACAAAAATACTTCCATTGAAAATCATGGAATAAATATTTTCATTCAAACACGTATCTATTATTATCAAAATTGCGAGAAATCTAATTGTAAGTTAATTCAATCTTGTAATTTTTGTAATGCGACGCATACCGCTCACTTTTAATGCTCGGTTCAGTATTTATTACACTGTTTCTTTATTTTTGTTGTCGAGTTTATGTACTGAAACGCTAATGGAAAAAATTATCGATGTAGCGGAAAAAATAGTTCGGAAAATTGCTTTTTTAATACCTTTTCCGCGTATTGCGAGACCTCTATCGCAATGTCGATTCCAGACCAGGATGCACCGAGGATGCAAACAATTTTCCTAGCGTACACTTCCGGTATTCTGTACTGATGGCTGTGTATTTGTCCTCCCGGGAATGATTCAATGCCCGGAATACGTGGAATGTGACCCACTGTATAATGACCATTGCACAATACCACGGCGTCAAATGTTTTCGTAGTCTCCATTTTGGTTTGCAAGTCCTTGTAAGTGATCATCCATATTGTTTGCCCGTTTCGTAGGGTTTCTGGCTTCACGTGTTTCACAACGGTGTTTAGCTGAAAAAGACAACTATTATGTTATAGTAAAGCTCAGACTTTTGAAGTTTACTAAAGCAAAGTAAACTGAAGTCGACACATACCTTTATATAAGGATGCAGGTTAAAATGTTTTGCATAATCGCACAGGTACTCTCGAATCACAGAATGGTGAACAAATGACGAACCCACGTCATGTTTCATTGGGAAGTCTGGTATTTGCATTATTTCGCGGGGAAGATTTGTTCTGCAATGTCACAATCGATTTTATATGGCACAGAAATGTTTTTAAAGTTATAATGTAAATAATGAGTGGACTATAGATTTTCAGCAATTATGGCAAAAATGAGTGGATCAAATTCAAAATAACAGATATTTGAAGAATTTAAAAGTACTGTTGTATTATATTTAAGACACAAGTTATAAATATCTGTGAAGCTCCTCTATCTTGTAAATGATGCAGTTAATTTTTATTTTACGTAAAAATCCACAGTCTAATAATGAACATCCATTTTAAAATGTTCGGTTTTAATGATATTTGTGAACATAAATTAACGAATAAAATTATCAGACGGTCATTCACATAAAATTCAGTTATTGTATTCACTCAAATTAAAAAGTTATTGTAGTAAATGTTTAACTCGTCGGAATGTCATTACAAAATTTATATTATACATATATACAATTAATTTTACGAATGTCTATACGCTAGTGTATTTTGTGTAAAAGTCACTTTACATGCCTTGACATAAGAAATACTTGTTCTATTAATTAGTGTCTATGATTTTCATATTATCTCAATTCTTATGAAATTCGTATTAACAATTTTTGTCGAAAATTAAGTTCTGGTTTATACTTTTGTTTTGCAGTGACGTAATTGGCCTATTGTATATGGCAATAATTGCTAAAAAATATGAAAATTGCAATATCTTCAATGTAGCAATGTTTACGTTGCTTGCAATGACAATATATATGGTGAACTTCTGAATCGTAAATTTCTATGACAGCTATAGGAAGCAACTTCGTTATCAGAATAAAAGTCCTTCAATTTTTTAGCTAACAATCTCTTGCGAGTTATAATGCTGCGTATCAAGTGGTTAAGTTCTAGCTGAAACCATATCAGAATGCAAAGAAAGCAAACGATATAATAGAAAGTATGTTTGAGAAGGATGTTCAAAGTTATATCGATCATATCCTTATTGCTAATTCTTATAATTGAATCCTTTAGATGATAAATGCTTGAGATATATCTATTTAAAAGGTATAGAATTAAAATTAAAATTAAATTGCTAGCATAGATGGACTATGGTACACTGACACTGACATAGATGGCTTATTTTCCGTGAAACGTTACTTGGCATAAAACACAACCCTCCCAAGTATAATAAATTCATAAAAGGATTTTTCATTTGCCATTTTGTATATATATTTTATTATCTAATTTATTACTAATTGTAACTACCGGACTTCGTTATATACCTAATCGAACTGGATGGACGATCGAAACGACTTTGTTGCGAATATGTCGAACAGTGTATCGCGTGTCAGCTAAGTTTATCACGACAGACTAGACAGATTATAACTACCGTCATTATCATACGAATGACGTGAAAACTAAAACGATTCAAGGGCTATTGTCTTCATTGGCGATATACATATAGGAAGAATTGTGAAAGGCGTTTACGCATTAGGAATATGAATCGATGAAAATATTTTGCTGTTTTGAACGTACAACAATATAACAACTTAGAATGAAAATAACTTGTGAAATTCTACTGTTGTGTTATTTGATTAAGAATTTTTTCTAGTCAGAAACATTATACTACCGTAGTACTTACTGGTACTTGTATAGAAACTTTAAACAGTAGATGTTGAATTTGATATTTAAAATTTTTTATTTTTTACTACATTATCTGACACTGTAAATTTCGATAGAAACTTTGTTTGAATGTGATTCATATTAACTTTTAGGTGCTTTAAAAATAAAATTAACAAAATGTTTAAAAAAATTCTAATTTCACGCACTCTACAAACATTGATGTATCAGATACAATTAAGAGAAATGAGCATAAATCACTCTATATACAGTAAAAATGTTCGTTTCTATCTTTGATACTAAAGATTTGTAAATTAGAATACGAAAATACAAAATTTTCGCCAGTATTCCTCGTTGTGAAATATGTGGCATAAATACTATACATAATGTTAATGCAACAATATTTTTACAATGAATTGTATTTTATCATGTAATATTTAAATGTATTCGAGATAGGTTGGATGCGTCACTGTTTTTGTCATAAGATCGATGACATTATCTATTTAATGATTCCTCCGAATCACTAAACCATCCAACAAATGCAAGGACGTTATAAATACTGCCTTGATTAATGTCAACACTTAATGTTCCAGATAAATATAATTATATAATCTTGAATAACTTTCTATTCTAACATGATTTCATTGAACATAGTTATTGCATAAAAGAAAGGAGGTGAATAACAACCGTGCGGAAAGAATAAGATATTGTGAGTAATAATAATGTATAGTGATCTATATTTAGTAAAATTGTGATTATTAAATGATAATAATAATGCTTTTTCATTAACAATTTCGGAAAAATTCAAATCTGATGTATTTATATAGTTTCGACGTTTATTAAGTATTTTTATATTTATTCTCATTACTACTCATACCGAATTAATTAAAGCAACACATTAGCACATGAAAATGTGAAGTTCAAATATTTCGAATAATATAACAATTTTAGATAAAGTCTTGATCTCTATGTCACATCGTTTTGTTTTAAGATAGTACATACTTCGATAGTACCACAAAGTTCACTTAAACATATTTTGGTGAAATTGCTCGATTAATCAGAGGTTGGGAGAAACTGTGTTGAAATAAATTGAATCAGGCTTTAAACAGCCTCTCACTGCACCTTGTTCTTGAGAAATATTTTATAACTACATACTTACAATGTTTTTCTTCAGTTTTGCAAAATAAAGAAGAAGTAATAATAACAAAAATAATCAAGGTCCTTTTGTAGAAAAATAGTACGCTTCTTTTGTTTCTATATCTTATAATTAAGTAAGGTAACACACTTTCCCTAATGTTTATCAACTTGATTGGAATACATTTCAGTTTAATCTATATTCAATATAAAATAGAATTTCTTACAGATGTTACGATCCGAGGGCTAAGCAGGTGAATTGTGACCGAGGTTTCATTAGATTTTTATGGGAACTTGGTTTGTGGGTGGGCTGACCGGTGTGTATTTCACTACCGGGTCGCTACCTCGCCAAGATATGGAACAATGGACTTGCCGACGCGACGTGTATTTCACCGTCGGGTCGCCACAAGATAGGAACACGTGAACTCGAGCGGCAAAGGTGTGCCGATGTGGGAACACTAGTTACTGGAATTGAAATAAATGTGGATGTGAAATTAAGAGATTCAAATGTACCAAATAAGAAGTAGAATATATTCTGTAGATAAGGGGTTTACAATTGAATGTGTGTGACGTGTAGTCGCCGATACTCAGTCCCTTGTTTTCGGTTTTGACGCATTGAGAAATTCAGGGGGACCGTGATTAAACTGACTTTGCGGTAGTGAATACATATCTACTCGTGAATACTATGCTTGAAGGGGACTTTAGACTTTAATACCCGATCTTGCTATACGTAACATAACGCGACGTGACAGAATTTCGACTAGGCCCGCTCGTACATGAATGCATACACTTTATACACCCAGCATTGCCTAGAGATTGTGGTGGGGGTAATTGTGCATCTGAGTGGAAATTCCTGAGAATTTTCCGAGCCTGTTACACCCCCGTAAGAGAGTTGGTTTTCTGCGTAAACGAGCGGACCTCCCTAGAGCAGCATATTGCTTCAAGAAGGGATCAAAAAGTCACGTAAGCGAAGACTCCGTACGTAACACAGATATACAATTAGATGGACATCTCGAATGAGGTTGATCAAAACAATCAATAAATCAGCCAGGGATCACAGTGATATATTTTATCTTAGTGTTTTTCGCTGTGAAGAAAATAATTAAGGACAGCAATAAATGCAATTTCTCCGATAAGAATGTTTGTATTTTCATTCACATCTTAACCAAATCTTAATTAAATTGTTTTAATAATATGTATTTATGTTCAAATAGAATAGGCTTCAATGTGACAATATATTTATGGTGCGACATACAGTGGATCCGAGCAGTATTTGGACACTAAATACACAGTTGTAGAAAAATCGCCTACATTTAAATTATGATAATTTCATAAAAAAATTCATAAAGCTAGAAGTCTCTAGTTTCATAATACATTTTTTGTTTTGTTCTAAGATTGTTCATGATGTAGCGGGCGAGAAACTGAAGACGCGTTTTTTTCTCGAAAATCCAATACATTCAACGGCTTTTAAAACTTCAAACATTTTTTTTGTGATTGAATCCATCATATATTTAAAGATTGAAGCTTTCTCTTTACAACGACACCTTAGAAATTGATGTACATATGTACGTATTTCATACGGTTTCATTTACGAGATAAATTTTTGAATGTTTTTGAAGACGTTTGAATTTGCAGTAGTTTGTAGGAAAAAATTGGTCTTCAATTTCCCACCTGCTATATCATGTAAAAATATGTTACGGGACAATGAAAATTGCTTTGTGAAAATGAAGGTTTTGAGCTTTAAAATGAGTCCGAGCTTATGGTTGTACTATTTGTTTTTACGAAATTATCACAGTCTAAATAGCGACAATTTTTTGATAATCTGTTTAAATACTTTTTAGATCCACTGTAGAACCTTCTTTCACAAGTTCTAAGTGCTTCATTTTTTATATTTAAAATTCGCCTTTGACGGAATATTTGCATCACGTGTACAGTAAAACGATCTGTACAGATTGTAGAATCATACTAGGCTGTTAATTCAATTTCAAATAAAATGTAACTCTTATTTGTGCTTTCTATTCGCTTATCGAGTATACATATGCTAAAAGGTAGGATACAAGATATATACACTGACCTCAAGTTCTTGTACATGCTGCTATGAATTGGTAATCCATGTTTGTCGACGTCGATTTCGTCGGTGTAGACCCATGTTCCACCGATTTGATCGGTTTGCTCAAATAAAGTAAGACTATAAGTGTCCAACTTGGTAGCTGTGTGACGAGCTACCACCAATCCAGCGACACCACCGCCCACAATGGCGATTCTAGTCTTGCTACTTGGCATAGTGACTGCGAAAAATGCCGTAAAATCTGTCGAAACAAAACTTTTAATTTCTAATACTTTTTTATGTTTCTGCTGCAGTTTCGTGTAGAATAATTATTTCAGTAGTCGGTCAGTTAAGGCCAGTAGCAATCAGCCGCTTTAAGCGTTGTTATTGTTTGTATACTATTTTTTAAATGTTTTATAATATAAGGACATTTGCCGTATATGCCTCCATTCCACTGTTTGTTGACATAATTAAATTTTTCAATAAAGTATTCTTTTTGTTACATACATTTTTATTTAACATAGTGAATGTACAATACGCCTGTTACATCTTTATCAGTGAAACTTTCACATGATGAATGCAAGAGCCATCTAATCTCACGTTGCTATATTGTCAATTATGAATGATGCAATGTATTATCATGTGTACGCTTTAATTGTATAGCTTTGTAATTAGATTGCGGATTTTATGGATTTATAACCACAATGAGTAGGTCAAATTTAAAACAGTGAAAAAGTTGAAATAATTTGAAGATATGGATTATAGATGTATTATTTTCAGCGTATTAGAATTTATTAAAGGAAAATCCATTCTTTATTTGGCTTTGCATCTTGCAATTCGTACAGAACTCTTTATCTTGTATAAAGTTAGTTATAGTGTTGTGCTGTATTGAAATTTATTTAATTTCATCGTAAATGCGATACGTGCATAAACAAAAAAGTTTATATTCTAAGTTTATATTTTAACTGGTAAACTGTAAATTTACAACAATTACAATAAATTGTATATTAATTTGCACAAATTATAAATGCAATAAATTTGTTAAATTGTACTAATTGATAAATTGTAAAACAGTAAATACAATAAATTGTATTTTAATTGTAAGTTGTGGAGTATTGTAGATTCAAATGAATTTTACATTCACTCCTTTCTAAGTGAAAATTAGTCATGAGATTACTTCTTACACCTGCATAAATAACAAGAATAGATTGAAAAGCTACTTTTAAATTTTCATCCATTAATGACTTTTATACCCGGAAGCAACATTTTGCGTCAATGATACAATTAAACATTAGAATTTGATTTGCTCTTGCCTATGTTCTTACAGCATGGAGCAAAATGATAAGAAACGTATGTGAAACGTTTTCGATTTCTACAACCGTTTGTAGGATGTAGTAGTTATTGAATGGGACAAGTAAGTACACATTCTCGTTTATTACGAACAAGTGATATAGGTAGTGATCAAGTCATCAGTAATTATATTGCCGGTATTTACTTGTAAATTGTTGAGGCAGATCACTACTTTTAAGGAAAGTTAATAACATCGTGAAAATGATTAGATCCATTCTTTGTCCACTTATCGATTCATAATATAACGAAGTTCTTTATTTAAAAGGCAGTAAGCAAATTAACAGACAAATAGAATATAATTATACTAACGGTAAGTCGCCCTATAAGTTATGTAATTTTTCTGATAATAATAACGTTTTTATAATAAAAAGAATAATTATTTTATTCACTTTTAAATAATATACAAGGTATTCGGTAACATATGGGTCAACCAAATTTTTTTACTGTCGTTTTTTAAGTGTTTATTCTAAATCTATATTTCGAATTGCGATGTCAAATTAAATGAATCTAAGCACGATGAGTTTTGTACCATGTAAATAAACGCAGCGAAATTAGGATTCTTAGATTGTGTGTAACATTTAATAAAAATCTTGAATTGCAGAACGTTGTGGAACATAAACTGTTTAATAAAAAATACAATAAAATTTCTACTAATATGTCCCTATAGATTTCTACCAGTAAAGTAGAAACACTTCATTACATTTTCCCCACTCGTTATTGAACAGTATAGTGTTCTTTTAGAAATGACATTATATGTTCTTTAATTAAGATTGAGTATTTCAATTATTGCTTATTACATGCAAGTATTTAAACTGGGGACGAAAAATGTATAAATGTATAAGTATTTTAAGATAATTATATCAACTATTCTATTTTTCGGAGTTGGAAAGAAGTGACTTGGAGGGAATGCGGGAGGGCACGCCACAAGTCACACGTATTTTCGACTCTAGCAAAATATTGGCTATGCGGTCACATACACTACATAGCGTGTGCCGTCAGAGTCTAAACATTGTGACAGCAGAAGCATCAATGGTGGGGACAGGCGGTCCTTGCCCCTGTGCCGTCGCAGGTGACTTCTTTTCAGCTCCCAATACACAATACATATCAACCCCGGAGATTTTTCAACAGTGCATAAATTTATCTAATTTATTACTTAAGAAAATGTGGACCTGTTAATTATTAATAAAAAATTGTTCATATTTGTCTTTTCAAATGAAATGCGCCCTTTTTGCAGATCTTTAATGTGTATATATTTCTTTTGAAAAATAACACCTAATATATTTTAAATTAATAAAATAAGTAAAAATTAGATTAATGACAAAATAAGTGAAGATATTAGTAATAATAATTTCATTTCAGCCCATACTCTCACATCAAATTTTTGGAGTTTGTTACAGATACATAACGTCTAATATTACACTTCTTTATTTTGTTTATTTATATACTTTACTAGAAGTCACGTAAAGAAAGTAATAATAACAGAATCAACGTTTAATAACTAAATCACTTCAAGTGATAACAGGTTTGGTCCTTTGTTTACGTTTCCACGATTGAGTAGATGAATTTTCAAAATGACGGCTATCATATTAATTTAACAAACGAAAGCCTAGGAAAACAAAGTGATATAGCCGAAGTCATTAAACGTTTTCATTTGAAAAAGAAAAGAATCAATTTTGATTTTTTTCCAATTTATTCTTATTTTGGAATAAATCGCTTCAACTTCTGTCATAATAAACAACTCGATATTGTTTTCATAATGATGGAGTGCTGTTTTTTATTATAGCATTTGAAACCGCAGTAGGGGTTTCTTTTTAATAAACAGATAATAAATTATTCATATTGATACACTTTAAGATAAGAATAGAAGCAAATAATAATGGTGTAATAAATTCTAATTTTATATCCTGTTGTATGAAGATTGAAAATTATGTTAAATTATTCAATGAACAAATAAATGTGTAAATTACATTTATGAGTACGTGTAAATTCTGCAAACAGCTTTATCGCATCTAACTTACTGGCGTCGCATTAGAAACAGTAAAGTGCTACATTTTTTGTTTATGAAAGTTATAAGTAAGAAAATAATTGGTACTACATAATTTGGTAATCCGAGTAAAGCAATATGAAATCGGAGTACAGAACCATAAAATAGTTCTGTAATTTTTACTATATACATACAATACATACAGTAATATACAATGATAAATATCATTGATAACTGTCCTATCATTTTGTCCACCCTTTTATCTTCACATTTCAAAAACCGTGGTATTAAATGAAATCGGCGATATCACAATAAATTGAAATAGCAGCACTGCAGATGATATGTTCATTAATAATTTCTATTTTATTACTGAACCATGTTTTAACTATATTGTTTATTTATTTACATGTTTTTAACCTTTCCCATGCAACCCGCAAGAAATGTGATGAAGATTTCAAACGGAATCAATTGAATATGAATGTTATTCCCTTCTTTTAGGTCCAAATAAAATTGTATTCATTAGTAATCAATACTTAATCATTAAATGCAGATACAGAACAAATACCAATTTTTCGTTTCTTCCACGAAATTATTAAAGAAAAAGTATTTTTAATTATTCCATTTGATGTACAAATTAATTCATGGTTTTTTTCTGCAGTTTATTTTCCATTCACAAACGCACAAAGTATATTCAAGTCTGAGAAATAATGCCCACCATTTTCTATGCACTGACTGCACCTTCCAGGTAATTGATGAATAGAAGAACAAATTTGGATTTAAAATAAAGTTACAATCGATTAATTATAAGAGCTACGAATTAATTTGTACACCTAATAACTGCAAAGAATATCATACAGCAAGGGGTTAAGAATAGTTTTAATAATAGTTTTAGATAAGAAAAAATGATAACATATAATAGAGAATGTTACATACATCAAGCAGGATTCTCTGGACCTTGATCAGTTTTCTGTCTCTACCGGAAGTAGGTAGTGTTGTGCAGACACGATTAAACAGACACAAATATACGAGTCTCGTCCAATACGTAATTAAGTACTATACCCCTAATACACTTCGCAACTTTCTCTTTGTTTCTTGTTGAAACGTTTGGAAATATTATATAATAATGAGATGAAGGCGATAATGGTCGTAACTAGTTTGAAGACCACTGTGCACGGTGCAAGCGACTAATCCTTAAGTGACACACTATCAGTCGGAAGTTGGATTAAGACTGTCCATCCGAAAGCAAACTGTCTGTTGTAATGTCTATATCCAGTTTCCCCTCCGATCAGTGGCTTACGTAAATGCGAGAAATGTTTCTTTGCTACGAACGCAGTCGGTACAATTCGTGATGAAAACAAGTCGACAGAGAAGATATTTCTTGTCACACCGACACCAAAATTCGAATAAAATTGTTCATCCTTCCTGCAAATGAATACAATGCTAGTTGCATATGAAGTGCCCAATTTTAGAATGGAAATGATATGGAGTGTTTTGATCAAGTAATACTATTATATCCTCCAGGTTTATTGTATGTAAACGATTTTAAGGTACGAGGCTGATGTTTAAGGACGTATCTTCAGTTTTTATTTAAATATCTAATTTTACTTTCAAATATTCTTTTTTTCTTAATATCAATCAATGTGATTGTCGTGCATATTAATGAGAGCATTATATGTTTGATCAAGATTTGTTAGTGAGTGAACGCACTATTCGTCGATGGTAGAAAAAAAACTCAAAAATGGACACAGTCTTGCAAATGAAGAAGGTAAACGACCAAAATATTCAATTTCTACCTTATTGCAATCAAGAAATTTATAGTTCGTTGACAGAATATATTGATTACAATGATGCTTGTTTCGGCGAATAACATTTGTTTAGTTAAAAGTTATGTTTGTTTAATGGTACTGTTAAAAATCAGACATTTCTTATACAACAATCTAATATTTCTAATATTTGCTTCTTTGAAGTTAGGATACGTAGCAACAGGATTCTTCGCGAAAGAAATTCCCTTTTATTCACATTTATGTTTTACTCTTTAATGAACGATGAATTAAATAAATAAGAATTTAGTAACAAATCGTTAGCTAAAACGATAGTTTTTAGAACGAATGCTTTCGTAGGAGTTTTAACTCAAAATTAGAGGACTCACTTTTTCTAAAATAGGTAGTAACTTTATTTTCTATTCAAATCTTTTAACCCCTTGTCCTATGAGTTATTTTACTGTTATGATGAATAAGACTACTTCATATTTGATCATTTCTTGTAAGAAAAAGACAATTTTTATGTATCGTATGCCTTCATTTATTCAAATGGCTAACTGTTGACAGTAAGGACACCAAATTTTATTTCGATTTGAAGGAAAAGAATAACATCCATATTGAGTAGATTTTGTTCAAAATTTTCGTCACGAGTCCGACTCGATGTTGTAGTTCAAGGGGTTAAACACCAAATTTAAGGTACAGGACTTATTTATTGGATGGAGCAAATGCACAAGAAGTAATGGAAATTATTCTTGACAAAAATGTATTTTGATTGTTTGTAAATAATCAACAAATTCAAGAAGGAAGGGCTACAAGTTAATTTGCACTTTGTAGACCTAGTTATCGTTATTATGTGCAATTTTCTACAAGTTTAAGATTTTCTGTCATTTATACCATATCTACTTACATGTATTGCATAATAAAATTCTGGTGAAAGTATAATGGATTGTTTGTGTAGAAGGTTTAGAAAAATGTTTCATATTTACAAAACTCGAAATTGTTTCAAATTAAATTATATTCAATATATTATATGTATATAAAATATAAATGATATTATAAATTGTAAACATGCTTATTATTTAACTGATTCAATCTTTCTGTAAGCCTGTCATCTGTTGTCTTTACAAAATAAAATAAAAGAATGCTAAACTTTTGATCTTAATTGATATTAGTCCGATGGGAACGGGGTAATCATGTTAATTATCTGGGCCCGCTCTAGGGGCAGGCGACTCGGGCATTTGTCCGGGGCGCCAAAATTTAGAGGCGCCATTTTGGCTTTATTTAAAAAAATATATATATATATTCTTAAGGGGCGGCAATTTGTATTTTTGTCCGGGGCGACGTAACCGCTAGAGCGGGCGCTGTAATTATATGTACATAGCTACTGTCGATCAAAAACTGAAGTAAATGCTAATAATGAAAGCAAAACAACATGTGGAATTCCAAATGAAATAGCTCAAGCTTATCGAAATTAGCTTTCTAATGGCTTTTTTATTTCGAGTAATTACGATTAAATTCTTGCTGACTAGCTGCGTTCTACCGGTTCAAATTTCTTTCTGATGAAATTGCGACAGGCCTAAAGTCAGTGTCGCTGTTACACGTTATACGTGTATAGGTATTGCATACAAGTGTCACGTGGTACACGAATGCACGTGCTTCTGGTTCAAAAAATACACATGCAATCGCATCGCGTGGGCGCTCTTATGCAAATGACTTCGATGACTCAAGATGCAGTGAAATGTCAAACTCGTTTTCTATATGCATCGGATGTAAAGAAAATACCCGTTCCTCCATTTTTTTTTTTTTTGGTTTATCACTTTCATCTTATGCGAGTTACATTTAAATTTCTATTATTCAAGATTTCATCAAGAACTGAATTTTAGCTTGAGATCAGAAGAGTTGTGGTACGTTTTAATAGTAAAACTTTTTTCAAAATCATTCTTACATTGAAGATTCTGCCTGAGAACATGTAAAGAAAACTTGGAGTGGAAGTTTTAGTTTGAATATAAAATATAAAAACTTCTCAGCCATTATAACAAATATTGAACATTATAGATAGTACTACAAAGACATAAAATAATTATTACAGTTGAATTGCTGAAAGTTCGTTTGCGTTTTTCTTTAAAATGGACGATAAGGAAGATAAGGACTTTTTTAATAAACGTTTTAAAATAACATGTCTCCATAAAATTTTTTTATACGAACACGGTTATGGAAACACGTTTTAAAGAAATTTCATCCCATAAAAATTCCATAGGAACAGATCGTTTCTTAAACGGAACATAGGATTAAACAAAATTTTTCGAGAAATGAAAAAAATAAGTTTATTTCGATTCCTGGTTTTAACTCGAAACCAGATGTCATCAATCTATGTAATATGGTAGGGAAATTTTATACCTAAATATTAGGTGTGCTGTAGGGAAGTTGAATTGAGCAATGACATATAGTGATAAATGCAATCATTGAGAAACAGTAAAACGAGAATTACAAAACACTGGAGTCTAATGATCAAACTCATTAACTGTTATTTTCTTTCTCATTTCGTGAGTTGATTTATTGCAAAATTTCTTCAGTCGTAGATGTTTAGCATAGAATGGAATTTTTGTTCTCTTTCATGTATATTAACAAATAATTGATGTTGGAACTGTAAACTGAAACAGTATTGCTGATTTTCAAGAATAGATACACAAATTATTAATATACACGAGACAGCCACATTTAAAAGTCGGCCTTTTTGTTGGCATAAACTTTTTATTTGTATTGAAATTTCATTTTCTAATCGAAAGGTTAGTTTAAAAGATAGCCGTTGATATAACAAAGGGAGAACGCATATAAATACAATGTAGATCATTTTATTGACATTGTTTATTTATGTTTCGTTTATTTACAGGTGTACTTTTCATGGGAATATATGTGCCGTTTCTAGAATGTGGGCAGAAAAAGTTTAAGGTTCATTTCATTCGTTGCAACAGAGGGCAATTTCAAGTCGGTATGTTGTTGCGACTCGCACATTAACTAACACTGATGATTATGTAACGCAGAGACGGAGTGAATGGAATTGGCGCGAGAAATTCTATCTAATAACTATTGCACTGAATATAGTTTCCTTAATAATAGTTATTTACAGCATAGTAAGATTATTTTAAAAAAGATTACATTGTAATACTATTACAATTCAGCAGAAGTATAATTAAGAATTACACTTAAAATATAAATGTATAGACTTACCAATTAATTTCAGTAAAAATTAAATTGCTATAGCGAGTTTACTCTACATATCTTAGATTGAGTTTTACGCTATGACTCTATACAGTACTATTTTATTTACACGTTATGATTAGAGACAAAGACGAATGACGAAGAAAATAATTTTCTTATTGAAAAATGATAATCAATAACTAATTTGTAAGCAGCAGATCTTTATGTAAAATCAGAATTTTCTGTATCAATTGTAAGAAATACTGGACAGTGGCATATTGTTATTGTTAAATTCTGTTGATCTCTGTGCAAAATCAAAATTTTTTATCTTAATTGCAAGAAAGAGCAGCAGGAATTCAAGTGTGTTTCATTGTTTAATAATTTTGACAAATCAAAAATAATATGTTGTGTTTTGTAAATTATTTTAATCTTTGTACTGTTTTAAATTTCATCTAGTCAGTTTTGTCATAAATGCATAAAATCCGCAGTATATTAATTTATGACCTATGAATTTCCCCCAAATGACTATAAATTCTTAAGAACATTTGCATCTAACGCTGTCAACTTAAAAAGCATAATTTATGTAGAACGAATTTATTATTAGAGATAAAAAACGATAGTCTCCTGTCAGACGAATGTGGCACCATTAGTGTGCTTCAAGTGAATACATTTGTTGTGATCTTCACTTAGTCGACGTACGATATGAAATTAACGTACGCTCGACTCCCCGTACTACACTTTCTACTACAATTGGCAGTATCGCGAAATAAATTATAGAAACTGGGAAAACATAAGCAATAAACGTTGAATTACTGCTTCTCCGCTCTGAATACGTTATTAAGACGCTAATAACAGTTATTTATGGTGTTATTGTTGTTATCTGTTTCAGTCAGCTGATTGAAAATAAAATTGATGATTTGATTTTTACAGCAGCTTGAAATTCGTTTATCCGTATCTGTTACAATGTGTATTTTTCAGTCGAAACAAGTTGCATATTTATTAGAAGAGTCAAAAATTTATTTAAACATGTGTTTATTGTTAAATTGGTTAAAAAATAGATCACTTTCGATAAATCTAAAATTGTATTTTGAAAGATTCCCTTTCAGATTAAAAAGTAATGTTTTTCCTTTCCACAAGCATAAAAATAGACAAATAGTCATTTTTTCTCAATTATATCAGAATAATCAGCTTGTCTTTCCTTATCGAGGATTTATGTCAGCAGCAATTAAGCTCGCTTCAATACTTTACCTAATTATCGCCAGCAGTGAAATTATCCAACGCTGTTAGTATGTACATATCTGGTGAAGATAAGGAGACAGTTGACGAAATTATGTAGCTTCCTTATCTAAAAGTCTAAACGTATTAAGACAAATATCGAAAAGAATAGATAAGCGTATGAAAATGATTATTGTATTCTTTATTACTATAATTATTTCTATGAAAAGTACGTTTTTTATATTGGAAATTGGTTAAACCAATAGCAAATACATATGTGCACTATGTACATGTTACTAACAATAGATGTACATGCTAACATAATATTTCAAATAAATATATTAATAATAATAATAATAATTAATAATAATAAATTATCATATATATGTATATTAATATACATATAAGGTAAAGGCACCAGTAGTTGACCAGTTAAAAGAAGTTTTCCACGCGAACAATAGTAACCACTTGCTCTGCCATCAAATAGCGAGAGTCGATACCTGAAGACACTCTTTAAGTCTTATAAACTATGTAACAAGACCACTTTTTAAAAAAAGTTTAGTTACACAAACTAAAAAAACATATTTAAAAATTCAGTAATTGCTTCAGAAGTTGACCACTCTTAAAAATGAAAAACCTAGTAATTGACCTTCTGTTCGTTAGTAGTTGACCACTTATACTAGAAAGAAGGTTAAAGCAATAATGTTAGAAATCATTTTAGTATCATTTAGTTTTAAGAATTACCAGCACAAATTACAATTGAAGGATAAAATAAGAAATAAAACAAATCAATTCTATAACAAATTCAATTCCGGAACAGAATAGACGTTGCGAGTCAATATTTGACCGTGGAAGCAATCAACAGTTGACCATGTGGTCATCCTCTAAAACACAGTATGCTACAAAATTTAGAATTATGTTGTACTCCTAACAATCTTAGATGTAAAATGGATACATTATAAATCGTAAACAAATTTAAATGAGTCACGTTAGTAATTGACGTTGATTTATTGGTGGGTCAACTTCTGAAAATTGTTCAAATAACAGTATTCAGAATTTGACACCCCAATAAACTATTGTTTTTGAGGTTAAGATAACAAAAACGATGCATTTATCACTTATAAAACGCTGTGAGAATTTAAAAAGTAAATAATTCAGTCGCGAAAAGTTCACAACGTATGGATTGTTCACCTGAACCGTACAGCTGTTCTTAACAGAAACGTTAAGGAAATAGAAATATATCGGTATATTACTTACCTTAATGAATTTAGACGTCCGTTGTTACTATGCATACATCACTTCGCATGTAATTGTTTTAAAATTTAACCAACAGATATTGTGTCATCCGAGGTTCGCTTTCATCAAACGTGCAGAACTTATAATAACCTTAAATTTTATGTTTTTCTAAAAACTGGTCAACTACTGGTGCATGGTCAACTACTAGTGCCTTTACCTTATACGATAATTCTTATATTGAAAATTGGTGGAACCAATAGTAAATACATATGTGCTTACTATACTATACTGTATATGTTACCATAAACACATTTTAAATAAATATATGTAAATACATGGTAACATAAATATATTGAAAACAAATATACGTATGTGATAATATAAATAATTTATTGCATACATACAGGTTGTACCATATAAATGGGAACACCTAAATATCTTTCGTATTTACGGTTTAATGAAAAAACTCCTCAGGACCATGTTACACTATTTTAACCTTTTAGGTACGGCGCACTCGTTCGCAATATATGTATTATCTCCCTGGGACGCCGCGCCGCACCGGACGGCGCGTCTGGCCGCGGATGTCACAAAAACCGTTCATAACAATTTCTAGTACGATATTGCGTGGGAACAAAGTTCTAAATGAATAAATTATGGTTTCTTTATACATTTTCACGTAATAACATCAAAAAACTTCATTAATTTACAGTTTATTTGTGTGTATATATTTTAAAGCAAATGACGGGAGCAGTCGGGTGATATTAGATGTATAAAACCGTCCAAAATAATGATATCCACGGAAGCCACTTTAGTGGCGTACCGTTTCAAATTGATGGTGTTCACGGAGAAGCCACTATAACGGCATAACGTTCAATGTGATGCTTTCCACGGAAGCTACTATAGTGGCGTACCGTACCTAAATGGCAAACGTTAATAAGATTTCAAGGTAATCGGTATTTTTAAAAGTAGAATAGTATATTTTTTTACAATGTGACATAGGTATTAAGACAACAACACCTAACAGTAACGAAATCATGGAATCAATTGAGGCAAATAACATTAATAATAATAAAAATATTAACAATAACAACAACAACAATATGAATAATACAGATTCCACCGAAAATTCCGAAAACGGCGGCATTCCTCTCAAAGACATCCAACCTAAAAAGTCTCAACAAATCAGTAATACTAACACAGCAAACAAAAGAGCCCACTCCATCTCAACAGAATCAACAATAGAGGCCAACACCACTAATAACAAGACAATACAAATCACCAACCCAACTTCGACCAAAACCGTTACCATGATGCCGCAAACAACCAAAACAGTCAAAGGGATGAAAAGCTTAAAAATCAACAATATACATAAGTGAAATGATAAAACCTGCTGAAAGCAAAATAAATAACCCAGAATCAAACTATCCGCTAAACCTGATCCAGCTAACCAGTTTTTTAGGAAACTCGTTCGGATCTGAAAACACAACTGAAAAGCTCTAGAATATACACACGATACCACAACATTAATAAAAATGCTAACTGAAATCTACACACTACTTAAGAAACGCAGTATCAAAAATAGTATCCATAGGACAATTAAAAAACTTAAGAACAGTCTCCAGTCTAATGCATCATCGCTCCAGGACACCAATACCTCTCCTCTCCCTTCCCCTATGTCGACCGACTACGAGTCGGACGCCGACTGTAATGATTCCTGTACAATACCACAAACAAACTAATTTAATACCACCAACAAAAATTAAATAACAAATAAATAAGCAAAATAAATAATAAACAACAATATGACAATATCTATATTACAATGAAACCTAAACGGATTCTTCCCCCTTATTTATTACCTGCGGTACTAAATCTATTTACCTACGCCACTGACGCAGTCTTACGTGGTTCACGAACAAATGTTCAATTTAGATAGAGAGCGCAGAACCACCGACAAATATCTCGTCGGTTGTGGAACTTTCAGCGGTGTGGTATTTCAAATCTCTGTAAGTTCCACGTTATCCCCGTGCCCCCCGTGCCAACTTGCCAGTGACACCACAGACGAGGTATAAGAGTAGACCAATCACCATATGGGGTTTCGTGTCTCACACAATAACAACTGGTTTTCTTACGTCCTCTACGCTGATGAACGATAAATGTTGGAACTAGATCCACGAAAACGCTCAAAAACAAATAGCTAACGAACAGTTACGAAGGACCGATATTCTAAATAACTGTTATGACGGACCGAAATTTTGGTTGATATCGTTTTCGATTATTATTAGTAGATATATATATATATATATATATATATATATATATATATATATATATATATATGTATCACCAAAACTTACTCCGTCGTCAATTAAAAAAATAGATATGTATGTATAATCAGAAAAATTTTGATCAGAGAAATATTACAAATATGATGGTAAAAGTCACCTAAAAGATTAATTAAAGATGAAAAAGTGTCGTCATTGCATTACTGTTGCCTCACCGATGTTATGTACCTGACCTATACATAATGACCATACACCTGTATATGATCCGAATTATATCGTGTTTGGTATCATTTTAATCAGAACAATGTCACAAGTCTATTAGAAAAGGTCTCATAAAAAAGTAAGTAATAATAAAAAAGTTATTCCTTGGTAATACATTGTAACGACGCGCGAGCCTTTGAACTGTGCCGCCAACTGCGACTCTCCGCGTCTCTTTCTTTCCCATACGCTATCCTTCCTCGCGCCCAAAACTTTAATCGTCGATTACACAAGTAAATATCATCGGAATTATATTATATTTGGTATCATTTTTATTAGAAAAATGCCACAAATATGGTCATCGAAGTCCCATAAAAAAATAATGATTCATAAAGAAGTTGGAAAGTCGGATTAGGTATGTTTACATTTCTCGGTGACCGAGGCCTCTCGAGCTCGGCTGTCCATCTCTACGTTCGGCAAACCTCAAACAATGATATCCCTCGCGGATAATTGTCCCTCCGCAGACCCGTCTTGTGGACAATTATCGATGAAATACTGTAACCTACACCGTTGTGAGCGATCAAAATTCGCTTCCAAGTCTTACATGTTGAGATTTAAAGACCCGAATTCGCTTCCAGACCTCGTATGTGGTGATTTAAAGACCCGAATTCGCTTCCTGGTGCTCGGAGGTTGAGATTTAAAGACCCAAATTCGCTTCTATCGCATTATGTGAGCTGTTTAAAGAACCAATCACTGAATAAGACGTTGTTAGTTTCATTCATAATTCCTTCATTTTTAGTTCCACTTGTACGAAACTTTCATCAATAGATTTGCGAGACCGAGTTTCAATCATATTTACCCATTTCACAGCGAGTTATTATTACACCTTAAATAAGTAAATATGGTTCGAATTATGCCGTATTTAGACTTATTTTAATTAGAAAAATATCACAAATACGTTAGTAACAATTCTGTAAAAAAAGAATGAAAAATAAAAACTTTCCAATTTGCATTGACATTTTAATCGATATGCAGCCCTTTGAACTGTGTCGACTGCCTCGACGTTCAGTCCCTCATTGTCGTTCACGCGCTGTCCTTCTCTATGTTCGGCACACGCCAAAGAACGTAGTTCCTATGCGATTTCTGAGACTCTATACCCCCGAAGTCTTCACAACAATCGAGGGAACACAGTATTATCGGAATTATATCATATTTGGAATCATGTAAGACGTCACGTAGCATGCAGGGATGAAACGCATGCAACGGGACCGCGTCCCGAGGAACGGACCCTTAGCGCGAGACGAGCGGCGGCTACCTGCGCTGCGACCCCCCCCCCCCCCACCCTTTACTCGCCAACCCCTGGTCCTGGGACCTTGACTTCGACGAGCAAGGGATGACTCCGGGCATTCATTCTCTTGAATACTCCCGCACCCGTCGGAACTATTGAACTCTAGATTGTAAGACCATAGTCTTGTTTAACGCTCGCGCTCGTAATATTATAAGTACGCGTCTTAGCGAAAAATAGCGTCTTACAATCATTTCCATAAAAACAAAGGCACCAAATATGTTAATGAAAGTCCTATAAAAAAATAAAGAAATTCTGTTATTTGATTAGTAGTGGTCTCACACCGATATACCCGACCCGATCCGTATCGAGTTACAATGTTTCCCCTTCTCGGCGACCGAGGCCTTTCGAGCTCCGCTGTTCTTTTCTATTTACGTTCGACAAAAGTCAAAGAATAGCACCCCTGGCAATAAAACCTTATTAACAAAAAAAATGAAAAACACGTAAAAAATCGATAAATGCAGGGTTTTCATAGAAATTGAAAAAGAGCATTTATCATATTTTTTTTAGAAAAAATAACAATTATGAAATAAACTTTTACAACAGAGTCAATATATTAATGTGGAAAGTTAAATTAAACCAAAAATGAGATGATGCAAAAGTTAAAAAAGTCCAAAAGAACTACGATTTAGAACAGACATGGCCAATTCGTAGGACGATCGGAAGCATTCCCAAGGAATACCCCCAATTCTCCCGCCCGTGCGTCTCGCTCCCCGTGGCGGCCGAGTGCTCCGAGCACTACTCATTGGGCGACTACATTGTAACGCGCGTTCCGTTCTCTGACTGCTCGGTCCTTTCTACGGTATTCGAACGCGTCTCAGAAAATTATTCGAAGTCGAATAAACCGTCGAATAAAAATACAGATGAAAATAAAATGTTTATTCAACGCCAAAAGATAAATTTTCATTGAATAAAATGTTATTCTTCATGCGTTGAATAGAGATAACCTGAATTATTTTTATTTGACGCGAGACAAATAATATTTGTATCTTTTATTCGTTATTTGAAATTTTTAATTCAATAAAAACTTGTCTATCTCTGCTCTTACAATAATATTATATTTGTCAGCGATTCAAATTTCTAGGTAGACGTTCTTACGATTTCCCTCTTCGCGAGGGGGCCGTTGTACATACACATGTTTTCTTCGCGAAGTAGCTATAAGCGGAACGAAATGCGAGGACGAGCTTTCGGCATGTCCACTTGGGACTCCCCCTATTTTTCCAAATATGTTTTCCACGTCGCGTCGATGGGACAGAGAACAGTCAATCCGACTTCAAGCAGACAATTAATCCGACAGTCATTCAAGCTTTTAGCAATACATTCTATCACATAATATTTTTAGATTTCGTCGTTACACCCCTCTTCCCGGTTTGATCACCGATCCACTCGCCACCCATCCTACATATTAATTCATCCACGTAATTCTTTATCGAACTCTTTATTATTCGGAACAGTATGTCAAATAAACGTTAATCTGTTTTTCAACATATGTTTCCACAGATCGATTCTTGGAACAATTATGTATAATGAAGTGTAAGGAAATAAATAATGCTCATTTATGAAATATTTTAAAATTACAAAGTCAGGTATCTGATATAAAAGTTGAAGTAGGAATTCTAGATTTTCCTAAAATTATGCTACTTTCGTATAATATTTCTATGTTAATTATGTTTCTATGAATACTTTTCTATAATTATTTGTTCTTGATATTATTTTTGCGTCCGAAACATCCACTGAAATATGGCGGAGAATGTAACATTTGATGATAATCGATATGTTTTCATGATGATTCGCCTTCTCGCCGACGCGTCGCGACGAGAATCTCCTTAGTGGTCTTCTGGGGCTGTCTTTAACAGTACCTCGTCGGTGGGTCGATCGGCGTCGATTTTGAACTGTGCTGAGATAAATAGTCAATATTTGTTGAAATACGCTATTAAACCTTTTATTTGCTCATCTTCTTTAAGTGTTACAAGCATATTTTTAAATAGCTGGTCTCCAGGCAACAGTGTTTCAAGAAGAAAGCTCATCAGAGACTTGGGCCCGTGAGGCCCAGGGCCTTAGTGAAGCCATCATGGCGTCCAAACAACCGCTATCGGTGGATCGAATGGACCATGGTTAAATACACCAAACTAGGATCGGTTGACTCAACGCTAAAGAGGAAATCTGAAGATATGCTTCCTCCTCTCTGAAAACAAAGAAGGTAACAATCACGAGATTAAGACTGACATCGCCTCTGCAAAGAAAAGACGCGATCCTCCTGCTATCAACATATACCCATCGTCACATAAAGGTCCGGCTTTCGTATCAGCCTCCTTTGAAAAGAATACGGTAAAACAGAGGAACTCCCAAAATGCACTCATGTTGGCTAAAGCACTTAATAAGATCAACCAAGATGTAGAGGAAATCAAACCAGAGGGATTTGGAAAGTTCTCCATCAAATTCAAGTCAGCTACGGAAGCAAATCAATTTATAAAAGCAGAAAAGCCCGATCTCAAGGGGGTTAACACATTCATTCAAAAATTCAGGACAACCAGAAGAGGAATCATTAAAGGTTTCCCTACTGATTGCGAAATTGAAGACATCATTAAATTTACTGACTCCCCAGTACCTATCCTAGACGCCCATAGATTAAACAGAAGAATAAGGGATTCCCAGAATGAGAAGTGGACATGGGTTCCAAGTGAATCCATTGTTCTTACCTTTGAGGGGACAATTCTTCCAGATTACATAAAGTTATACAACCTTATACATACTTCTGTCGAACTATATATAGAACCAATAAAAATTTGCTATGGTTGCTTCAAATTTGGCCACACCACCAAGTGGTGTCGGAGTCAAAAAATCTGCAGGAACTGTGGTTCAACAGGTCACACCCAAGCGGAATGCCCAAATAAGGACTCGCCATCATGCGCTCACTGCAAGGAAGACCATCCCACCTTACACCCAAGCTGCACCCATCTGAAAAACACGAAAGAGATTAATAGACAGATGTCCTTACTAAACATTAGCTACTACGAAGCCCGACAAGTGGTCAAGGGAAAACCCAGTACATCACACGGAGCACACATACTAGGAACCAAAGAGAACTTCCCTCCTCTGAAAAGAAAAAGTCAAGAGGAAATTATAAACTTGAAGTCGATCGGAGGACAACAACGTCCAACCTCCTCCCCCAGTGCCTGGTCACAGACCCCTACCTATCCTTCATCCAAAATCCCAAACAAACCCTCAAGTCTGTCCTCCAGACTTCTCAGTATCTCTAAATCTGTCACTTCGATGAAAGAAATCCAGTCCAAAGCCAAAACAAATCCCCCCGCCCCCACCACACACAACACTAATTTAAATCCATCCACTTCCTCCCCGTCTCCTCACACTCCTTCTACATCTACATCTAACACCACGATCTCACCTCACAATCTACAGACTCTGTTAACCAGGAAAATCAACCAAGTTCCCGTTAAACAGTACAAACCAGCCGCATTCTCAAAAAGTACTTAGAGTATTATAGAATCTAGTCTACACATCATGGATAGTCCTCTCCGTATCACTCTCTGGAATTGCAGGAGTATAATGAACAAAAAAGCTGAAATCACTGGCTTAACTACTAGATCTGATATAATAGTATGTATTGAAACCTACCATCTTCATTGCCAAAGACCTCAAGTACAATGTCTTAAATTCCATAGTACACAATGATGCAAAAACTGAAATCTGCTGTGTTCAGATACTGAACACTCAAGAAAAGATAGTCATAGCAGCTTGTTACAGACCTCCTCACGGTAAACTGTCCACCTCCCACTGGGACACCTTTGTCCAGAATATCGAAGACATTGGCCCCTATCTAATTATGGGAGACTTCAATGCTCATCACTCAGAATGGAACTGCTCCAAGGAAGATGGTGCTGGCAGAAACCTCCTTCAAGTCATAGACGATCATAATATGGACATTCTGAACTACAACTTATCCTCTCACTTTGACACTCGTGACTACATTTCAAACAACCTTGACTTGGTACTGGCTCCAAGAAGCCTCACAGATTCCCTCTGCATAACTCAAGAAGAAGATCCGCTAGGATCAGATCATTATCCTCTTTTCATCACACTCTCAACGGCCAGACACTATTACACAAAGGAAACGAACAAATTGTCCTCCATAAGAACTGACTGGAATAAATACAGCAACCTCATGGATCACCACACAGATTCACTACCATGCCTAGGAGAAACCGCGGGTCTTGAGAACTACACCAGATTCACAGAATGCATGAGGGAATCCATCTATGAAAGCACCCCTCGAAGAAAGCTTGCCAATAATCACCTACAAAGGAACCCAGTCCCTTGGTGGGATCTAGATTGTGACAGAGCAATAAGACTGAGGAAGGCTCTTTTCAAAAAATGGAAACACCAGTCCTCTTCGGTGAACTGGCAAAACTACAAAAGACAAGTTGCTGTCACAAAGAAGCTCCTCCAAAAGAAAAAGAGAGACAATTTTAGAAACTTCGCTGCCACCCTATCACACAGAACCTCAATTTCACACCTATGGAAGCAAATTAAAATACTTAAAAACAAATGGACACTTACGAGAAGTACAGAAGATATTGGAGCAGATTCCATCAATCTGTACAAACAAGTGGCAATTAACAAAGTATCTTCTCCCTGGGTACCAGTCAATCCCACAATAAATCTGACAGTTTCCTCGAATCCTTTCTTGGACTCTCCTTTCAACTTCGTTGAATTCAACCTTACAATAGAACGAGCCAATCCAAAATCATCTCCTGGTCCTGATGGGTTAGATTACCAAATGATCAAACAACTATCCACCAAATCCAGACTATACCTGCTGGATATCTTTAACGATATCTTCCAAAACAAACGCATACCTGAAGAATGGAATAGAACCCAGATCCTGCTCATAAAAAAGGCAGACAGCAAAAGCTTTAGGCCCATTTCTTTGACTTCCTGTATGTGCAAAATCATGGAGAGAATGATTAATAACAGGCTGCTATGGTGGTGTGAATCTACCGGTCAAATACCAAATACCCAATCAGGATTTAGGAAAGGACAATCCGCCACAGATAACATATAGCTGCTGCATTCTTGGATGTCAGTGCGGCTTACGACAACGTGCAATGGAACAGTCTAATGAACAAACTGGCGAAATTAGGTGTACCAATCAACACTCTAAGTTTCATAGAAAATTGGTCCTACTGTCGATTCGCCAGCTCCCCAAGCTTCGAAGGAATAAGAGCAATCTACAAAGGACTACCCCAAGGCGGAGTACTAAGCCCCCTGCTATACAACCTTTATGTGGCCAACATATTTAAAAGGGTTCCAAAGGAAGTCCACATTTCTCAGTATGCCGATGACATCGCCCTATTATCAAGAAATTCTGCTCTATCGGTCGCCGAAAGCTCCATTGAAAAGGCTCTAAAAGAGGTAAATCGCAATCTAACAGAAATAGGCCTTGAACTCTCCTTAGAGAAAACCAACCTCATAGTATTCAACAATAGAAATCTGCCAAGTGGTCGTACCCTCTTTCGAGTAGGCCAGCTTTTGATTCCAGATTCTGATAGCACCAGGTTTCTGGGGGTTCACCTAGATCACAGGTTATCGTTCGAAACCCATATTATCTCACTTTACAAAGCATGTTCCTCCACACTCAACATAATCAAATTTCTAAGAGGCGTCTGGTGGGGAGCCCATCCTGACACTCTTATCCTCCTATATAAGGCTCTTATCAGATCTCGACTTGATTATGCAGCTCATGTCTACTTCCCAAGTAACCTAACGCTGATCACCAAGCTGGAATCAATTGAGGCTCGTGCCATCAAACTATCTCTTGGTTTTAGAATGTCCTCTCCAACAAATGTGGTTCTTGCAGAATCTGGTATCCCATATCTTGAAAACAGAGCTTTATACCTAGGAAAATCACACTTAACAAAAATCATATCCAATGCCAATCACATCTCCAATAAATACATCAAAGAACTCTCTGATACCATTGCCTCGCTCCCTAGTACTATAGCCAATGGGAAGGCCAAGCTCCTCATAAACTGCCTCATAGAAACTCAAAAAGTAAATGATATTTGTTATATCTCTGACAATTTCCCATGTATATCCACATCCTATAACACCACAACTTTCCAAGCAGCATGTGACCTTGACATAGGTCACAGTCTACAAGCTTCCCCGGCTCCTAACATAGAATTTACTGATTTTATAAGAAACCATTATAGCAACCACCTATGCATTTTTACGGATGGGTCCAAAGTGGAGGATGGACTATCCACAGGTGCAGCGGTTGTCTGTCCGGAGTAACAGATGTATATTCCCCTCAGTATAAATCTCTCAGCCTCAGTTTTCACAGCGGAATGCGCAGCCATATCACAGGCCATTAACATCTTTCATGATAGCGATAAGCCATTAGTCATTTGCTCTGACTCCCTTAGTGCTATAATGAGCCTCGACAATCCCTGTATTAATACTAAAACAAACTTCCACATAGTAGACATTAAACAGAAGAGTATTGAGTTAGCCTCCTTACACCAAAACGACAAATTTGTAGTTTTTGTCTGGATTCCCGCCCATTGTGGGATCCGTGGAAATGAAATAGCCGACCAACTTGCTAAAGAAGCCACTTAAATAACCCACTCTCCTCTCCACAAGATTCCCTATACCGATTTCAGAGAGAGATATAAGGAAGAAATGTGGAAAGATTGCACGGAAAAACTAATATCCATATTTTATAGCAAAGGAACACTATACTGGCAGAAATTTTATAAATCCCAGAAAAAACCCTGGTACAGCGGATTAGACCTTTCCAGAGAATTAATAGTTAGATTTGGCAGGATGAGAACCAACCACGTCAACACGCGGGAATCACTTGCCAGGTTAAAAATAGTTCCAGGCTCCACATGCGAGTGCTCTCACCCGATACAAAATATCGACCACCTTTTATGGGAGTGCCCCCTGCGCTCCGAAGGAAGACGGGAAATGAAACAAAAGCTACAAAGAACCTGCAACATCCTCCCAGGAGAAATTGACACTATCTTGAAAAACTTAAACATTAAAGCCCTTAATATTATTAGCCTTTTTTGTAACAACAACAAAATTTATGTGTAAATAGTAGTTATAAGTACATGTAACCACAAGACTGATGTCAGCACCACTGACACTCGGTGTTCGAACCAAAAAACACTTCGTCTGTGATAACAATTTGTTACCTTAAGTCGGTGCAATAGCAATAGGAAAGCAATAAGATATAGCACCGACGAGATACTGTTAAAGACATCCAGCCCCCGTGTATTCGGTTGCGCCGAAAAGTGGGCTCTGATGGGCTCTCAAACCGGTCGGTAACGGGTCCGATGGCATCGCCGGTGGTTTCGTGGAATGGATAAAGTAGACTTATGAAGTTCCACGGTGCTAAAAGTTCCGCGCTCTCTACCTACATAGAACATTTGCTCGTCAACTGCGCACGACTGCATGAGTGGCGTAGAGGTAAATGGATGTAATACCTTAGGTAATAAATAAATGAAGACTGTCATTATCCATTCTGTGATTTCTTGGAAAATAATTACATATTATTGTATAATTTCATTAAATTCTTATCGCCTACTTATTTTCCTTATTGTTCAGCATTGGAATCACTGTTTTATAATCGATAGCCTGTAACTGTAACCACTTAATTTAATTAATGGGATATTTATAAAATAATTTTTCTTAAAGAAAAAATATTCTGTAATAATTATAGAATAAAAAGGAAGAATAAATACAATCTACAAGAAACGATCAAATTCAATCGTTCTTATCGAGATCCTTAGTAGAAAGCAGAAACGTAATTTTTATTACTTATTTTTCCGATAAAACCACTTCTAATGCTCGACAGCACTGTCTGCAATTATTAAATGCAATTATTTTGATCAGAGAAATATTACATATATGATGGTAAAAGTCTCCTAAAAGATTAACTAAAAATGAAAAAGTGTCATCATTGCATTACCGTTGCCTCACCGATGTTATGTACCTGACCTGTACATAATGACCATACACCTGTATATGATCCGAATTATATCGTGTTTGGTATCATTTTAATCAGAACAATGCCACAAATCTATTAGCAAAAGTCTCATAAAAAAATAAGTAATAATAAAAAAGCTATTCCTTGGTAATACATTGTGAGGACGTGCGAGCCTTTGAACTGTGCCGCCGACTGCGACTCTCCGCGTCTCTTTCTTTTCCATACGCTATCCTTCCTCACGCCCGAAACTTTAATTGTCTATTACACAAGTAAATATCATCGGAATTGTATCACATTTAATATGATTTTTATTAGAAAAATGCCACAAATATGGTCATCGAAGTTCCATAAAAAAATAATGAAAAATAAAGAAGTTGGAAATTCTCTCTCGAGCTCGGCTATCCTTCTCTACGTTCGGCAAACCTCAGACAATGATATTCCTCGCGTATAAACTAGGTCTGTTACTTTTCCGACTCTTCGAAGCTTCGAAGGATTCGAAGGAACGAAGGGAACTTCGAAGGTGATGAAAATCGAAGTTTCGGACCGTCGAACCTTCGAACCTTTGATTCGTTTCCAGTTAACGGATAAAAGAAATAAATTTTCATAATTTGTTTCTATATTCGCCATCTGAATTATTTCAATAATTTATTGTTTAGATAATATATTTATAATTTGAATTATCTTTTCGATAGCACATTGTTAAAATAATTGTTTAAATAAATAAATTTTATAATTTGTTTCTATGTTCATTATTTGAATTATTTCAATTATTTATTGTTAAAATAATGGTTTAAAAGAATAAATTTTCATATTTTGTTTCTATATACATTATGTGAATTATTTCAATAATTCATTGTTAAAATAATTATTTAAAGAATGTACAAGTATTTACATAACGAATATAGAAACACATTTCTAGAGATTATAAAAACTGTATATTATAAATTTTTATACTCTATAGAAACGTGTTCCTATATTAAATATGTAAATACGTGTACATTGTCTAAACAATTATTTGAACAATAAATTATCGAAATAATTCAAATAATGAACATAGAAACAAATTGTAAAAATTTATTTATTTAATCAATTATTTTAACAATAAATAATTGAAATAACAATTCAAATAATGAATATAGAAACAAATTATAAAATTTATTTATTTAAACAATTATTTTAACAATGTGCTATCGAAAGAAAAATTCAAATTATTATACTACAAACGTCCCTGCGCAGATCCGTGTTGTGGACCATTATCGATGAAATACTGTACATGGTAAAGTTGTGTGGCTTCGTGTAAGAATTACAGATGTGAAGACAGATTTCAAATATCACCTGTTGTTGCAAGAATACATTAAATATCATTCATTATTCACACGTTATTGTAATTTTTCAAGCATTTCCAGTGCTCTGACAAAAAATGTTTCTGATAAAAATTACTCGGTAGTCACTCTTCTATAAATTTCAATATAAAAAATTAAATGTAAAACGCCCCGCCCCAGAATTACGACCAGCCTAGGCGTCACGTTGACGCACCAGACCCCGGAAGGCGAAGCTCGAAACAAGGTGGAAGCCGAAGAACTCGGGAGGGCAGAATACTTTGACATTGCTTGCGAAAGCATCGACGAACTCCGAGCGAAATTATTTGTATTGATACGCACTTTTACGGTAGTTTTGGACACGTACGATCTGAGTTCTAAGACATCTGCATGCCTTACATAAAACAACTTTTTTTATTCGATAAAATTGTAAGGTCTCCTTGATTTTCTAATCGTCACTATATATTTTTTACTTAATAATGTTATTGCTGACGTCGGGCTGAATTCAACGACTACAATAGTTGTGAACAGCTAATTCTTCGATTCGGACCATTGTGCGACGCGCGACGCGGCGAAAATCGAGCAGTCGAACGCGAAGGTTTAAAAGTAGGACTCTCCGCGTCTCTTTCTTTCCCATACGCTGTCCTTCCTTGCACCCGAACCTTTCGCCGTTCATTACAGGAGTAAATATCATCGGAATTACATCATATTTCGTATCATTTTCATCAGAAAAATGCTACAAGTATGTTTGTGAAAATCCGATAAAAAAATAATGAAAAATAAAGAAGTTTTGTTGTTGGATTAGTAGTGGTCTCACACCGATATACCCGACCCGTATTGTGTTACACTCCTCGGCGACCGAGGCCTTCGAGCTTTACTCCGTCCTTTTCTCCGTTCGGCATGGGATCGCGGAACAGTCTTTCTTGAACGCTGAATGTCTTATTTTATATCTAATCTAATCTTATTTTATTTGTCAAAATTTGACTTCCTATTTAAAATATTTTTTTATAATTAAATTTGGAATATTTTCTCTTTAAAGGACCTACCTAGAGCAGTCCCGTTTTAATGGTTTTCGGCCAATCACCCGTATTTAATTGCATGCAAAAATATTGAAAAAATCTGACGAATTGCGATTATCGACATATATATTTAAGAATTTTTGCCGATTTTTCGGTTGAAAATCTTATTTACAAAAAAGGAAAACATAAGAATTCGAAAATTTCAGGTTTCTTTGGAAATTGAAAAAGGACATCGAACAAATTTTTACGGTAGCAACATATCCAGAAAGAACTTCGATTTATGAGAGTTCACAGTTTATTCGATCCCTGCTCTGGTTATTGGGCGATACATTGTAACGCGTGTGCCAATCTTTGACTGCTCGGTCTTCGGTATAGCATTCGAACGCGGCTCAGAAAATTATTCGAAGTCGAATAAAACGTCGAATAAAGGTACAGATGAAAATGATAACTTTATTCACCGCTAACGATGAATAAAAAAATTATCTTTATTCGCCGAATCAATTTTCATCGAATAAAACTTTTGTCGCGTGACAAATAATGTTTTTATTTTTTAATCGCTGTTTGCATCGATGCTCCTACAATTATATTATATGTATTACATTAATTTATCCTCGCGAGTCTCTTTCGAACTCTATATTATTCGATATAGTATGTCAAATAAACGTTAATCTGTTTTTCAACATATGTATGTTTCCAGAGATCGATTCTTAGAACAATTATTATTAAAAAGTGTAAGGAAATAATGTTTGTTTATGAAATATTTTTAAATTACAAAATGAGGTATTTCGTATGAATTCAGAGGTAGGAATTATTGAATATTGATTTTCCTAAATACGCTTTCATACTTTCTTACGTACAAAATTTCTAGGATTTTTTGTCTTTGATATTAATTTTACTTTTAGTATTTTAAGCCTTAAAAACCAACACCAAAATGTTTGTTCGAGAATGTAACATCTGATCTCATTGCTGTCTGCCGTCTCACCGTCTCAAGAATCTCCTCAGAGGCCTTCTGCACCGACGAAATATCGTCGGTGGCCTTCTGTTTCTTACTCCAGCCAAAATATATCCTAGAGGGCGTAAGAGAACGCTTGAATTATTCGGGCACACGAACTCCCGTAAGGCTGGCTGTCTTTAACAGTATCTCGTCGGTGGATATAGCTATAATATTATTAGTAAATAATGTCATACCAAAGCGAAATGTAATTAGATATAGTTATAATAGTAATCGTAAACTATGTTATATCAAGACGAAATACTTTGTTAAACTATGTATGACTGCTTATGGGCCAGATCTGGCCTAAAACTTATTTTTAATAAAAAAAAAAAATAGTGGTCTTCTGCACCGACGAAATGCCGTCGGTGGCCTTCTGTTTCTCACTCCAGCCAAAATATATCCTAGAGGGCGTAAGAGAACACCGAAATATTCGAGTGACACGAACTCCCGTAAGGCTGGCTGTCTTTAACAGTATTGTATTTATTAAAAAAAAAAAATCCCTAGGCTTAAGTCTTAATAGGTTACATATATTGCTTTGGTAACATCTAGTAACATCGTAAAATTATCCTTAACCTACTTAATTGCATTATTGCGCAGAACATGTGTTGCACTTATCCCATTGTTTACTAATACAATATACTTAATAGCTAGTGGTATTCAGACTTGTATCGATACTATACTATAATCTACTATATATAATACTGATTTGAGGAACCTTTGTGGATCCAGTCATTTTCACTTAAATTTTAAAACTATGATCTAAGAGGAACTTCAGAATTAGTTTTAGCTCTCTTACGCGAGGCTTGACTAGAAAAATATCTATAGATAATGGTAATTGCCACTTATACCGTTTTAAATCTCTGATTAGTTGATCTCTATTGTGCTTAAAAAGTGAACATTGCCAGATTAGGTGATTTAAGCTTTGAGAGTATAGACCACACTCGCACGTGGGGCTGCTGACTAGATTAATTTTGTGCAGTGACTCGTTCAAATTATAATGATTTGAACGAGCTCTGCAGATGGATACAAACAATTGTCTGGTTAGCTGGTGATGAGAGAACCAAGGTGTTTTGTCTCTGGTGAAAAAGCGTCGGAAGTAGTTTTCTGTCTGGGTACCGTTATGTCGCAAAGCTTTTCTTGTCCAGAGATTAAAAGATTGTTCCCACATATCTTTTTTGAAGGACGCGAAGAGGTCCTGTGCTGGGACCTTCCAAAAAGGGTGTGGAGGGTTGAAGGTGGCTTCCATTGCCAGGATGTCTACTTCCTCGTTTCCTGTGAGTCCTACATGAGCAGGCACCCACATGAATTGAATTTTCTCGTTACTGGAGCTGAGGACCTTAAACTTTGCCAATTTCTGTTTGATGTTGAGAATGATAGTGTTTGTTTGAAGAGATGTAGAGTTGCAGAGAGCTTGGACCACACTGAGAGAATCGGAGCAGATGAGGAAGGATTTGTTAGGATATTTATGGATGAAGTTCAGAGCGCTGTCTATTGCAACACTTTCGGCTGAGAAAACTGACATGGATCCATCCAAGCTAATGGATTCGGCTTTCCCTAATGCTGGACAGTACCATGCAGCTCCCACCGAGAACCCTGAGGTGGTTTTAGAGCCATCTGTGAATATGATAGAGTGACCGGGATAAGTTGTGGCTGTTAATTTGGTAAACTCCAAGTTTATGTCTGAGCTGATTTGGAGATCCAAACCAAACTGCAGATTGCATTCAGCAGGATGGTAGAGATTTAGAGAGTGTTCGATCGGAACAGAAAGGCAAGGAGTTACGGTTGGTCCAAGTTTTGCCGACAATGTCAGCCAGAAGCCTAGGTAGAGTAAACCCATTGGATGAGGTGGAGTTGAAAGTGTGGTGATATTTGTTTATGATGTTGTAAAGGAAATGAGTAGGATAGGCAGATATTTTTGTGATATATTTTTGACCTAGGAAGTGAGCGCGGTGTTCAAGAAGTGGGAGTTTGGATTCAGCTAGAGTTACGTTGTTAGGAGTAGAGTTCCTGAGGCCTAGAGCAAGTCGAGCAGCAGAAAGTTGTATTCTCTCCATCTTCAGTTTTAGTTGAGAGTGTGTGGGATAGGTGAAGGGAAGACAGTATTCTATTCTTGAGCGGATAAGACCTTTATAGATAGTGATTAGTGTGTTAGGGTCTGTGCCCCACCATGTGCCTCTGAGAAAACGGATGATATTTAAAAGTTTTTGTGAAGATTGAGCAACATTGCTTAGGTGCTGGTGAAAATTTAGATCCTGGTCAATTTGAATGCCTAAAAATGTGACTGCTTGTGAATTACGGATCAGCGTATTGTCCATACGTATGGCAATAGAGCCGGGAGTTTTTGCTGTTGAAAACCATAGGCACTGACTTGCTAGGTGAGAGCTCTAGGCCAAGTTGAAATAAGTTACGTTGTATTCGAAGAGAAGCGTGTTCGATAGAAAGTGTAGCTGCTTGACAGGATGAGTTGGAGTACAGTACCGCAATGTCATCTGCGTACTGTAGAACTGTTGTGCGAGGAGGAGTCTTTTTGTCTATGCCAGAGGTATATATTGTGTAAAGTAGTGGGCTAAGAACTCCCCCTTGTGGGACACCCTTATAAATATTGCGCTCAAGATGCATAGGGCATCCTGCCCCGTCAGTGATGAAGAAATGGGCTTTCCTGAAGGATGTTAGGTTTTGAATGAATAGTAGAGTGAGTTTTGGAACTCCTAGATCTGCTAGCTTATTTACGAGGATGTTTGGTAAGACGTTGTCGAAAGCTGCTTTAACATCTAGGAAAGCTGCCACTGTGGTTTGTTTGTGAGAGGATGCTATATCAGTAAGCATGACTAGGCTGGAGATGTTGTCGGAGGTGGAGTGATTTCTGCGGAAACCTGTTTGAGTTGGTGGGAGGAGATTTTCACGACTGAGCCACCAGAAGAGTCGTCGGTTGATGAGCCTTTCGACTAGTTTGCACAGACAGGATGTTAAGGCAATCGGGCGGAGACCGGAGTTGTTTGCTTTTGGAATGAAGATAATGTTGCTTTCTCTCCATTCTTCAGGAAAGATGTTTGCGGCAAGGAGATCGTTAAGGATATCTAACAGCACCAATTTCCATTTGACAGGTAGGAGAGAGATCATGCTGTTGTCTATGGCGTCAAGTCCAGGAGCCGATTTGGTATTTAGCTTTTTGATGGCAATGTTGAGCTCTTGGAGGTAGAATCTATTGTCCAGATGGAGGTTCGCTGTAGGTTTGACGATGTAATTGGGATTTGAAGGCACCCAGTCAGGACAGAGTTTGTCGATGGCTTTGATGTAGTCTTCGTATTTCGGTTTAGGATGAGCGGTTGAGGTGGTTGACGTCCATTTGTTTTTGAAGATTTGTATCCTCTTCCAGAAAAGTTTTATGTTTGTGTCTCTATTGAGTTGACTGGCCATGTGTCGGAAGTTAGCAATTTTTTTCTGTTTTAGTAACCTTTTTGTGAGCGCTGCCTGTTTTTTGTATGCTATCCAATCCCAGGAGGCACCAGTATGTCGCCATTTGGATAATAGTGCCTTCCTGCACCTGACTGCTCTATCGCAGTCTCTGTCCCACCATGGAACAGGGTTGCGATGCTTGAAGGCGCTCTCTAGTTTCTTGACTGGTGTTGCCATTTGAGCTGCTTCCTTCATCATGTGTGTAAGCAGCTTGTACTGTGCCAGGATTTCTGTGTGGTTTTGATGTGTTGTAAGAAATGTTGTGGGGATTGCTTCGAGGATGTCAGTGTATTGATTCCAATTTGTGCGTTTAGATGTGATTCTATTGCTGTGTCTGGTGAAATTGACTTTGGATGTACTAGTATTGATTTCCATAGAGAAATGATCCGATCCCCATGTGTCTTCTACTTGGGAGACAGCAAAATGGTTGATGTAATTGCATGGTGCAATAACCAGATCCAGGTTGCTGAATTGGTGTCCGATAGGGCTCAGGTGTGAGTTTGTGTGGTAATTTAATACAGAACAATCGTGGTCTTCAATGGCCTGAAGAAGTAGTGAGCCAGCTTTATCAGTATGGTTGCAGTTCCAGGCAGTGTTATGTACGTTGAAATCTCCCAATAACAGGAAAGCCCCTTGCTGTTGTAAGATTCGGAGCAGGTTGTACCAGTCTGCTTGATTGTAGGTAGAACTAGGTGGTCTGTAACATCCACATATGGTTAGGTTGCCGTGAGGGTTTATTATTTGGATAGTTAACACTTCAGTAAGTTGGTCCGATATAACGCAGTTTGTTACTATTGACCCCTGTAGTGTGCATTTCAGTAGGAAGATGATACCGCCACCACGACGGTTAGATCTGTCTCTTCTGAAAACATCAAAGCCAGGTAGGTCGAAGGTCTGATGAGGTTGTAACCAGGTTTCCACACAAAGAATGATGTCGTATTTACTTGTGTGTCTTAGTAATTCGTCCCTTTTCCCAGTAATTTGTCGACAGCTCCAAAAAAGAATGTTAATGTTATGTAATGAGACGTGATTCATTGTTGGGTTTTTTTTTGGTACGGTTAGATGGGGTTTTGGACTCCTGATTCGCGACCAACGTTTTGTTGGGCATGGGCTTAGTGATACTGATGCGAGGAGAAGCGGTTATAGTTGATGGGTTTAGGGTTGCTTGTCGCTTGTCTGTTGTGGGAGCTTTCGTAGCATCCCTGGTTTGCGAAGGTTTAGTTTCAGAGTTAGCGGGTTGGGTGTATGTAGGTATTCTTACGCTGGTATTGCTTTTTGCATATGTTTTGAGTGTCTTGTCCTTCCATTGATTCAGGTTTTCAGTTGCCGTAAGAGCTGTACCACCAATACGACGGAGTTCATATGCTCCTTTCTGAGTTTGTTCAGGTAGTGGTGGGAAAGATCCTTCCTTTGAGATTAAATTGGTGTTGCTAGCTGATCTGGTATTTTCGTTTGTCAAACCTAATTTACTGTTAGCTAAAGAACGGGCTTCGTAGACTGTGATATCTTTCTGGGCTAGGATATTATTTATTTCTTTGTTTAATTTCATCCTGATGCAGCTGGAATGGAAGGTTGGATAATCCTCTTTGCAGTGAAAACAAGAAATGTTGGCCACTGTGCAGGAGTGTCCTTCTTCGGCAGTAGTTATTCCACACTTGTAGCAGACTGTTGGACTCCTACAGAATTTCTGTGAGTGCCCATATCTTAACCAATTTCTACAAGTTCTAACTGGTTCTGCGTGCGGGGTAATTTCTTTTTGTAGCAGACCGTAGAGTTGAATTTTCTCTGGCAGGGTGCTACCCTCGAAAGTGATAAGGATGGTTTGGCTAGGGACCCACTCGTTGGTTTTTGTGTCTTGATTGAAAAGCCTTCTGTTGAGTCGCCTAGCGTATAGAATTTTGCATAGGGAGGATGTCTGAGTGAGCAGATCGTCCACATCAAACTCCAGACTATAGCCTTTGAGTATACCTTTCTTTTCTAGTTTATGGCGCGGAGCGAAGGCAGTGATGACCAGTTTTTCTAGATATGGTGACGATAACATTTTGTTTGCTTCAATATAATTATTGAACAGGACCTCTGCCTTACGGGGGCCTCTTGGCTTTAAGTAGTGGGCGCCTAGACCCAGTGAACGAATTGTTTTCGCAAGGCACATCATGTTATGTGAGGAAGAGTTTTTTCTATTTACCTCATCTTTGATTATTACCTCAATCGTTGCCGGGCCCTTATGAGTGTCTGGATTGAGGCGAGTTATTTTGTTAGTGGGAGTGTTACTAAGCTGGTGGGTCCTCTTCTTGATTAGCTCATTGGTATTTGGAGTTGGTGAAGGACATTTCCTTTTTCCTGATGTCACCAAAGACGATTGATCCTCCTGGACGTCCATCTGCACAGGAATGCCTTCCGGAGTCCCAGAGGGATCCGGAATGGCGGCTGTGGCGGTTCCCCCGCCCAGAGTAGCGTGGGTGGACTACTATTAAATTAAGATGGTTTGTACTCCGGGGATGAGAAGTTAACGACTAATTACTTATTTAAAAAAACTCCACGATTGCACTTGAGACACTTATTACTACTACAAAAAAGAACAAATTAACAAGAATTATATAAAAAAAAAAAAGAAAAGAAAGAGCTCAAGGTTAAACGTTACATCGTCAGCGCGTCCACCATTCCATCGTCTTTAACAGTATCTCGTCGGTGACCGTGCCCATTATACTGCTGCCCCCTAGTCTAAATCTAGCCTGGCACAGAACCCAACTCCACTTTTTACCCCCACTAACGACCGAATCGGAACTAACCTTTAGCCTGGACCAAAACCCAACTCCACTTTTTACCCCCTCTAACGACCGAATCAGAACTAACCTTTAGCCTGGACCAAAGCCCAACTCCACTTTTTACCCCCTCTAACGACCGAATCGGAACTAACTCTTAGTCGGGACACAGACTTAAGACTACTACAGACATTGCATCTTATGGGCTTTTCTGTCTAGGCCTCGGGGGGCCACAGTGGACCCGGTACCATTTCGGTGTCGCGCTCAATATTACCGATAGTTCACGAATTTAGCTGTATTAGCAAGAACTGAATATTCCGTATACTTTATTTTTACTACGGGTGTTTTGGAGGCTACAAATGCATACGGCGCGTGTATTTGAACAGTGAAAATAATATTTATGAAGAATGTATTACAAAAATACGAATTGTAGTCAAATTAATTTGGTTTCTATACGTAATATTATTTTTATTACTCGTGTCATTAATGAATGTATATTATAATAGTTTTATACACTTTAAACCAATAATTTACTTTCTTTACTAATTCTATGCAGTTGATGAGTGCGTACACATTACACATATATTAACTATGCTTGTTTTCTTGTTTTTAAAATAAGTACTTGCATTCTTTTCATCTGCAGAAAAATAAGAATTCATTTTTTCATAAATTCATTAAATTCATTAAATTAAATTTTCGTTATAATATTTTTAATGAATATGTATAAAATAATACAAATTTTCTATTGTATTAGTTTAATTCTAAAGTGTCCAAAGAGACATTGCTTTATTATACAATATGTAGAAAAACAATATATTTGACTGAAGAGATGTAAATTTTTGTTTTAATGACGTGCGTCATTAACGTGCGAAAATTTTATCAACGTGATTTATTATTTCTATTTATTATTTCTTGTGTGCAACAACAAATACAGTGAGCAAGAGTGGTCACGTACAAGCGCTACAGCATTTATCGAGCTCGAGACGTTTTAAATTCCGTCAGCTTCTGTAGACAGATTCTGTCGTCGGATATGTTTTGCACGTTGTTTTCAGTGCAATGTACGCTATATATGCATAATCCGATTTATGCCGTGTTTGGGCTTATTTTGATGAGAAAAACATTTTCAATCAATAGGTGATTCTACCATTACGATAATGTTAATAATAAATAAAATTGGATTTATGTATAATACATGCAATGTGTGTTACAATGTGGCCTCTGATGCTGAATCACGTCCATATCGTACGTCGCCGCTACCTGTGCCTCCTGAAGACAACAATGTAAAAGTTTCACTAACGCGTATTAGTAACAATAAAATGTTTATTATAATAAGTCTAAACATGCCACAAATCGGATAAGTTAAACTGTATTTGTAGGGAAAAGTTTTCTTCGAAGTTCAGGAAAGAATTTTATTTGAGGCTTCCGACGACGTATTCTAATCTGCATAATTTTGATTATTTGAATATTAGTTTACACATGCTCGTGTACACTGCAACAATTATCATGCCGCCAACGTTTATACATTTCTTAATATTTTCATATCGGAAAACAATACCTTTCGTGTTAAAATTCAAATTAGTAATGTAGATAAGTTAACATTTGCTAATAATATAAAAATGATGAAAATAATATTAAAACTACACGTGTGTTCTGCGAATTGCTTTGGTGAACATGGTTTTTATCCATACAATCAGGCGTACATATATGTATTAAAAAAACCAAGAATTGAAAATTGCAAACTTTTTAACAATTTTATATTCGCATAAAAAATTTTAAAAAATGATAATGATTTTTGAAGAAGTCATCGAATATTCAAATGATCGTTCAATAAAATCTTCAACGATTGGAATTTCTATGGTATAGATTAAAAAGCAACGTGTCTCTGAATTTCCACAGCTTCGAAAAGCAGGACAAAACAATTATCTCATCGCTTGTGATAGAAACCGCTTTTGATGCGAGCATCGATAGTTTCTTGTACGAACGTAATGCGGCAACATTGCACTTTTGAAGCTGACAACGCTGTAAAATCGATCCTCCTCAGACACACACTTTATGTGTTGCATCCTCATATAGTTCACCAGCTGGCCGTTCCATTTCGATAGAGTCCGCTATCGTACTAGGGCATTTTCTACAGAGTCGGTAATTCAGAACCGTAGACAGAAAAATACATTGCATGCAATGTCTGTAGGTATCTTAAGTCTGTGGTCGGGATCAAAACCTACTTATGGGTATTGTCATCGTCAACAATATCTTCAATTTTTCACATTTTTAGCTACGGTTACTATTAACAAAATGGATATCTCTGTTACTGATAATGAAAGATAAAATCTAATTTTTCCGATGAACATCGGTACACGTATTACAACTAACTGTTACGAATCTATGTCCAACAAAAAAAATGGGCAAAAATTGAAAACTTTGAAGTCCTGCCATTTCTAAAAAATTCGAAAATGATGACTAACCCTCTCCCCCCCCCCAATTTCAGATGGACTACGACATATTTCATTTGGAACAAAATCGACGATGGTGCCTGCAAAAAGTGATCGATTTGGCATGGAATGACCCCTTTATAGTATGTAATATACTATGAACAGAAGGCTAACATTAAAAGGATACATAAAATAATTTATACAGAAGAAATGTACTGATAAATAATAAATAACATTTAAATAAGTTGGCATAATTGCACGCTTTTAGCCACTGTATCGCCGTTACGCCTCGCCATGTCCCGACGAACGACCGCGCTAGTAGAAAAGCAGTTTCTCAAGATGAAAGTTCATTTTTGGAGAACGTATGCAGCGTTGGCACAAAACACCGCTTCTCGGCTGCATGGAACAGCTGCTGAGTGACATACCCCCTTCCCCCCTGTAAGGGCTGTGAAGCTCGACCGCTCGACTCGGCCGAGAGATTGTAATATAATGCGGGTCAGGTATATCGGTGGGCCAATACTAATGCATTAACAAAACTTTCTTGTTTCTTATTATTTTTTCGCGAAACTTTGTCTAGTACACTCGTGGAAATTTTCTAATTAAAATGATTCAAATTATGTCATGTTTAGTCTAGTCTTAATCAGAAAAACGTCACGAATGCATCGGTAAAAGGTTCGTGGAAAAATAATTGAAAACATAAATGTTTTGGAATTGCATTAGTATTAGCTCATCGACGAGCCGATGCCGATTGGAGCTTGGTCATGTTGAAAAATGTAGTATGTTCGTCTTTTTAATGCAAGCCAACAAGAAACTACATTCGAGAAGCATTGTCCACAATTTTTTAGTTATATGCGATGATGTGGCAAGAAAATGGCTTGAACAAAAGTTAATCAGCATTCAGTCTTTTATAAACTTTAATATAAAAAATTTGTACAACATTTTTTTTCATAAAATATGAAGGACACCCATACCTTGTAGAAGTCAATATATATTTTTTATTTCATAATCATACAGCTGACGCCAAGACGAATTCAACGATCTACAGCATTATGATATTAACTCTTGAAATAATGCTAAAATAATTTTGGCCACGAAAACGGGGTGTCAAGAGTTTAGAGCACTGCGCGACGTACTAAAGGCCTGAAATGTGGAAACGCTTTTGGTTTTTCAATAATTGTTGCAAAAACCTGTTCCTTTTTAAATATCGGGGAGCTATGCATGATATTGAATTTTAAACGATTGCTGAACAGAGCTGTATTTGGAATTGCATTAGTATTGGCTCATCGACGAGCCGATGCCGATTGGAGCTCGGTCAGTGTGCTCGAGGCTGGCGACCAACAAAATCGTCGCAGTCATAGGGACACTGCTACAGTCCCATTTCGCAGGTTACAATGTTTTACAACTCTATACTATCCCTGGTGTAAAGAACATTGGTTTTCCCAAGTCTTCCGAAGAAGGACAATTTAACCAATTACCTAAATAATCGGACTCCGTGCCTTTCGCTGGCCTTCCCTGGTAGCAAACTCGGGGCGTCCCGGAATGATTCAATAGAATTTTAAGGAGAATTCGATGATACCTCTGAAAGCGTAGAGTACCATAAAAATATATTTGCGTATAGGACACAGCTGGATCTGCTGGGCACCACAACGACGTGACGCACAGTGGTCTGGAGACCCCGTTTTCGTGGCCAAAATTCAATTATTCAACTTTAATATATTGAAAAAATTCTTTTCTCTATAAAGGAACAACCCTTCGAAATTTCCAAATCCAAAATATTACTCATTTCAGATAATTCTGTGATGAGATACAGCGTTCCAAAGACAAAGTTAGAAAATTCGAAGTAAAATGAAACGTTTTAGATTTCAATCATAGAATATCAGAAAACAGATTTTAATGTTGTTTTTATATGCATTTCATATATTCAATTCAGTTTTAAGCATTCTTTAGTCCATACACGAATAGCGTAAATTATCCCTAGTAGCACAAAAATATTGGATAAATATCTTTTTCAAATATTGAAAAAATATTTTTTAAGCCACACTTTTTCATATGAAAAAAATATTGGATCTGAATATTGTATACATGTACAAGAAATATTAAGTAATGCAGTCCCATAAAGAAGGATCTAATGAAGAGTAAGCTAGAATATTTTCGCGTAGAACTATTTCAGAATAGTTAAAAAATATTGTTAAAATTATGTAGTAAAAATACTATGGTTGTGCTAACCAGAAAAGATGGAAACAAATTTTATTCATGAAATTAAAAAAATCTGTCCTCCCAATAGTCTCGAACCATGTCAAGAAAGTTTTCATCGGTTCCGTAGTCAGGGACGCTACGCGCGAACCCTTCGGCAATGTTGGAAATAGATTCGTAACATTTGGTTGTAAAAGGTGTACCGATGTTCATCGGAAAAATTAGATTTTACCTCTCATTATTAGTAACAGAGATATCCATTTTGTTAATAGTAACCGTAGCTAAAAATGTGAAAAATTGGACATATTGTTGACAATGACAATACCCATAAGTAGGTTTTGATCCCGACTAAAAGTTAGTTCCGATTCGGTCGTTAGAGGGGGTAAAAAGTGGAGTTGGGTTTTGGTCCGGACTAATAGTTAGTTCCGATTCGGTCTTTAGAGGGGGTAAAAAGTGGAGTTGGGTTCTGGTCCAGGCTAACGAAGTTAGTTCCGATTCGGTCGTTAGAGGGGGTAAAAAGTGGAGTTGGGTTCTTGTCTAGGCTTAAAAGTAAAAAGTTGGCACGGCCAAACCCCGGGCGTGAGCACTCTCAGTACTCTCTGGTGCTAACACCACTGACGAGATACTATTAAAGACATCCAGCGCCTGTGCTATTCAGTGTCACTGGCAAGTGGGCACAGGGGGGCACGGGGATAACGTGGAACTTACAGTGATCTGAAATACCACACCGCTGAAAGTTCCACAACCGACCAGCTATTTGTCGGTGGTTCCGCGCTCTCTATCTAAATTGAACATTTGTTCGTGAACCACGTAAGACTGCGTCAGTGGCGTAGGTAAATAGATTTAATACCGCAGGTAATAAATAAATGTAGAATGCTGACATTACCCTCACTGAAATTGTTTGGAAAAAAATTACTTTTTATTGTATAATTTCATAACGCCCTTATTGCTTTCTTATCTCCCTTATTGTTCACCATTGTAATCATTGTTTTATAATCGACAGTGTATAGATATAGGAAAAATGAAAATAATTACTACGTAATATTCTAGAAAAGTATCGAAATTTTAAATTAATTTGAAAATTATTGCAGTATATATAATATAATGATTCGTAAACGAAAAATATTCTGTAATAATCGTTATTTAATGTAATAGTTATTTATTGTTATTTATAATTCAAACAATTTTTAAATAAATACATTTCAATAATTTGTTTCTATATTCATTATTTAAATTATTATTTCAATACTAATTTATTGTTAAAATAATTGTTTAAATAAATAAATTTTACAATGTATAGAAATTTGTTTCTACACTGACTATTTGAATTATTATTTCAATAATTTGTTGTTAAAATAATTGTTTGAATAAATAAATGTTTAATAAATACATAAACAATTATTTTAACAATACATTATTATTGAAATAATAATTCAAATAATGAATATAGAAACGAATTACAAACATTTATATATTTAAACATTTATTTTAACAATAAGTTATTGAAATAATAATTCAAATAGAGAATATAGAAACCAATTAAATTTTATTTATTTAAAAATTGTTTAAATTATGAATAACAATAAATAACTACTTATTTAAATAGCTGAAATTTAAGTATTTAATTATTTAATAAATATATACGGGCGAACACAATAAAGAATACAAAATGACAACCGAAACCGAAACCGTAACCAATACAAACCAGAACCGATATTCTCGTAACAGTTATAACATCATTTCGGTTTTCATAAAAGTTTTCAATCCCTTCTTCCAATGCGTGTTATTTTAATGTATAACTAACATAGATTTACAAAACAAATATTTTAAATTTTCATTAAGAGCCCAAATAAAAAAGTTTTAAAAAATGCCTTTTTTATTTTTGCATGGAACGTTATAAATTATAATTTTTGGAATATCTTTTTTGCATATCATTTCATAAACCAATGCTTCTGATTGATTATAAAAATTCCGGTCGTTTCGTACAATTATAAATAAGTTATTCCGTTTTAAAGGGCGTTCGAATACTTTCGTGGCTCCCTGTACATATTAGGGTGGCACTTACTTTCGACATTTGAATTTTTTTACGCCACCCAACAGGATTGTTCCAATTGATAAAAAGAAATCTGTACACAGTTTGAGCACTTTCGGATAACGGGAAAACGTGCACCCGGTTCCTTAAATATAAAAATAATTAATTAAATGCTCATAAATCGGTTTTTCTCGAATATCTTCCAAATTATTGACTGCATCGAAAAATATGTTACACAGAATCTATAGATCTGGACAGGCTGCATCTTTTACGTCCTATTAATTTTTTTCGTAAAACAGTTTTCGGAAAAATTGAGAAAAATGACAGAACAAAATCAAACAATTTTTTTAGAAATTTGAAAACTCAAGTTTGTTTTCATTACCTTTCATCAATAAACATTAACGAAAAATGTGTAATTATTTTTTAAAACATTCGGAACTTACTTTTTCTTAATTGCATATTACTTTGTAGCAAATTACGTATATTTCTTTTATTAGAAGTAAACAAATTTTCAGAACTACGTTTCGAAAAGCCCTCTAAAATGAATCATTAAATAAATATGAGTAAATTCGTAGAACATTGTCCGGGTGACAAATGCATTATCGCATTGCTTACCTCGACCGGGCAACGTCCTACGAATTCACTCATACATGTATATGTATATACATATATACTATAAGCTTAAAAGAAGGACTCTTCGCGTCTCTCATTCTTTTCCCCATGCTACCCTTTGCGCCCGAAACTTTCGTTGTTCGTTGCACAAGCAAATACGTTCCCGAATATGCGGATGATGTGAAAATTTTATTCCCACTACTAGGGGGTTCCCCCTTAGGCAGTCGGTCGAGCTACAATGTAACATGATCCGAGGTCGCATATCGGTGAAGCAACACTAATGCAATGATGAAACTTAATTAATTTTAGTTATTTCGTTACGAAACCTTAATCAACGGATTCGTGAAATTTTTTTCATTAAAACAAGACCAAACATGATAGAATTGCGATTATATTTACTTGTTTAATAAGCGATGAAAGTTTCGAACGCAAAGAAGGATAGCATGTGGAAAGAAAGAGACGCGTAGAGTCGCAACGTTCGGCATAGATCTAAGGCTTGCATATCGATTGCAATGGTAACACAAATACAAAAACTTTTATTTTTCATTCTTTCGTTACAGAACTTTTACCAACGTATTTGTGAAATTTTTCTGATTAAAATAAAACCAAATTCGATAGAATTGCGATTATACTCCTTCGGAAAATTCCGAGTGGCCATCACCCGAAATATGTCACATGGCCTTGCAGTGTCAGGACTTGGCCGTTACGCTGATATAAACCATTCGGGTTCGCAGCGCAACGAAACCTTAGACGACCTCTGGCCCTGTACGCCACATAACTAAAGAAAAAAACGAAACTTTCTTTGCTCCTCCTGTGTATTACAGGATGATCAATTAGTAATGCATCATGTTTCTCCACTGCTTCATAAGTGATGAATATAAGCACAGCTTTTTAAAGACCTAAAGCGATCAAAATTCGCTTCCAAGTCTTACATGTTGAGATTTAAAGACCCGAATTCGCTTCCAGACCTCGCATGTTGTGATTTAAAGACCCAAATTCGCTTCTTGGTGCTCGGAGGTTGAGATTTAAAGAACCGAATTCGCTTCTGTCGCATTATGTGAGCTGTTTAAAGAACCAATCACTGAATAAGACGTTGTTAGTTTCATTCATAATTCCTTCATTTTTAGTTCCACTTGTACGAAACTTTCATCAATAGAATTGCGAGACAGAGTTTCAATCATATTTACTATTTACCCATTTCACAGCGAGTTATTATTACACCTTAAATAAGTAAATATGGTTCGAATTATGCCGTATTTAGACTTATTTTAATTAGAAAAATATCACAAATACGTTAGTAACAATTCTGTAAAAAAAGAATGAAAAATAAAAACTTTCCAATTTGCATTGACATTTTAATCGATATGCAGCCCTTTGAACTGTGTCGACTGCCTCGACGTTCAGTCCCTCATTGTCGTTCACGCGCTGTCCTTCTCTATGTTCGGCACACGCCAAAGAACGTAGTTCCTATGCGATTTCTGAGACTCTATACCCCCGAAGTCTTCACAACAATCGAGGGAACACAATATTATCGGAATTATATCATATTTGGAATCATGTAAGACGTCACGTAGCATGCAGGGATGAAACACACGCAGCCGGACCGCGGCACGAGGAACGGACCCTTAGCGCGAGACGAGCGGCGGCTACCTACTCGCCAACCCCTGGCCCTGGGACCTTGACTTCGACGAGCAATGGATGACTCCGGGCATTCGTTCTCTTGAATACTCCCGCACCCGTCGGAACTATTGAACTCTAGACTGTAGATGTAGACCATAGTCTTGTTTAACGCTCGCGCTTGTAATATTATAAGTACGCGTCTTAGCGAAAAATAGCGTCTTACAATCATTTCCATAAAAACAAATGCGCCAAATGTGTTAATGAAAGTCCTTTAAAAAAATAAAGAAGTTCTGTTATTTGATTAGTAGTGGTCTCACACCGATATACCCGACCCGATCCGTATCCAGTTACAATGTTTCCCCTTCTCGGCGACCGAGGCCTCTCGAGCTCCGCTGTCCTTTTCTATTTACGTTCGACAAAAGTCAAAGAATAGTATCCCTGGCGCGTAATCCCTGGGTAGACCTGTGTTGGGGATAATTATCGATAAAATACTGTATTGACATTTCAGATTTTTTCTGATTTTTCGTTACAAAACCTTATTGACAAAACACGTAAAAAATCGATAAATGCAAGTGTTTTATAGAAATTGAAAAAGAGCATTCATCATATTTTTTTTAGAAAAAAGAGCACTCGGGCATCTCTTCCTATTTTTCCAAAAAACTTTCAATCCGACTTCAAGCTGACAATTAATCCGACAGTCATTCAAGCTTTTAGAAATATATTCTATCACATAATATTTTTGGATTTCGTCGTTACACCCCTTTTCCCGGTTTGATCACCGATCCACTCGACACCCATCCTACATATTAATTCATCCACGTAATTCTTTATCGAATTCTTTATTATTCGGAACAGTATGTCTAATAAACGTTAATCTGTTTTTCAACATATGTTTCCACAGATCGATTCTCGGAACAATTATATATAAAGAAGTGTAAGGAAATAAATAATACTCATTTATGAAATATTTTTAAATTACAAATTCAGGTATCTGATATAAAAGTTGAAGTAAGAATTCTAGATTTTCCTAAAATTATGTTTAATACTTTCTTACGTACAATATTTCTATGTTAATTATGTTTCTATGAATAATATTCTATAATTATTTGTTCTTGATATTATTTTTGCTTGCGAAACATCCACTGAAATATGGCGGAGAATGTAACATTTGATGATAATCGATATGTTTTCGTGATGATTCGCCTTCTCGCCGACGCGTCGCGACGAGAATCTCCTCAGTGGTCTTCAACACCGACGAAATGCCGTCGGTGGCCTTCCGTTTCCCACTCCAGCCAAAATATATCCTAGAGGGCGTAAGAGAACACCGAAATATTCGAGTGACACGAACTCCCGTAAGGCTGGCTGTCTTTAACAGTATCTCGTCGGTGATTGCATACAATGTCTGTATTTAGGTATCTTAAGTCTGTGTGTAAGAATAGACTGGACATCTTACCACAGACGAGATATAAGAATAGACTGGACATGCAATGTATTCCGGTGGCCGTCGGTTTTGGGGTCCTAGGACCCACGGACTTAAAGGATTCATTCATTCATTTATTAGAGAAACGGCATTGGACTGTCGTGTCCATTAGCCGGGGGGTATGTTGTACACGGCCGCGAAGCGGTCGTGTACATACATACAATTACATACATATATACTACGCACAAGTAGCACATAAAATATACATATCCATGTACATACAAATATATATATATATATAATGCTTAAATTATTAATATTGCAAGTACTTAAAACTATTTAACATTATCGCACATTAAAATTATAGTATTATACCGTAAATAATATGTGTAGGGAATTTATCTTTGGTATGTTGTGTGAGACATGCGTCGGCGCATGCTTCATATGTTCTTCAATGTACTTCTGTCCTGGTTGTGTTAGATTAGCCTTATATAAATAACTTATTAGTTTTTAGGAAAGCGGAGATTATTTTAAGCGCGGGTATGTTGGGTCCTTGTATAAATGGTTCAATTTTATATGGTTCTTTCCAACCGAATTGCTGCAGTTTTGTGACTAGATCTTTTCTTGAAGTGTTGTATATAGGGCAGTTCCAAAGGATGTGGTTGAGGTCTTGGTTATGATAACCACATTCACAATTGCTTTCTTTCGTGTATCCCACCCTTGAACGGGAGCTTGCAAGGTTATAGTGATTGCTTCTGTATCTAGAAATCCAGCTGGTTGTAAATCTAGAGAGGTCCTGGTTATGGAACCAAGGTTTTCTGGTTGTGTCGTAAAATGATTCGAAGTATGTTTTCCCTTTGTGCGTTGCTTCACTAGTCCACTGTATCTTCGTTTTCTCCCAAAGGTTTATTGTTAGTTTGTCGTTGAATTCAAAATATGAAATTAGTTGAAGGTCTGTTTCAGGTTCCTGGCAAGCCTGTTTGGCTAAATGATCTGCTTGTTCGTTGCCTGTTATGCCTATATGGGCAGGAATCCACATGAAATGTATTTGGTTGACTGTTTCATGGTGTTTTTGGAGGTCTGAAATGTTTTTCTTGATGTCGATGATAAAGTTATTTGTGTCCTGGGGAAGAATTTTCCTTGTTAATGCCTGTAAGGCACTAAGCGAGTCAGAGCAGATGATGGTAGGATGGTCATTATTGGCGATGGCAAAATCTACAGCAATTTTTAAGGCGGCACATTCTGCTGAAAAAACAGAGGTGTTTATATTGAGGCTTAGCGTTTTCTGGAAGTTCAGCTGTTTGCATATGCATGCTGCTCCAGTGGATAGAGCATCCTGTGTTTTGGAGCCATCTGTGTATATGATTATGTGGTTTGGAAAATTCTTATTGATGAAGTCTTTAAATTCGTGATTGGGGGCTGGAGAAACTTGGAACGTTGTTCCTGTAGTGAGATCAGGGGTGATGTCTATGAGCTGTGTGTTTAAATCGATGCGGTAACAAGGAATCAGAGGATGTTGTGCTATTTGCTCCAGATATTGGGAGACTTCACGCCAGCATTGGAGGAATAGTATGTTCTTATTCTTGCGTGTTGGATGCGTTCCAGTGTAGAAGTTGGATATGAAGTTGGCAATGTGGATGTTAATGGGGTTTGAAGAGTTACTGTAGGTTTTTAGTAAGTATTTTGTTCCCAAATAAGTTGCTCTGTCTTGAAGGCATGGAAGTTTAGCTTCAGCTAAGGCAACCATGTTAGGTGTGGAGAATCTCAAGCCGAGGGAGTACTTTACAGCAGCAATTTGGATCCTCTCAAGTTTCAGTAATAATTTTTTGTTGTGGATGGGGTAATACCACCAGCTTCCATATTCTAATCTAGATCTTATCAGGGCCTTGTATATAGATATAAGGGTTTGAGGGTTGCAGCCCCACCAGGTACCTCTGAGGAATTTGATAATGTTGGTTAATTTTGTGCATTGTGTGGTCAGCTGTTGTACTTGTTTGTCGAAATGCAGTTGGTGGTCTATCTGAATGCCCAAGAACTTAGCATGGCTGCTATTGAATATGACTTGATTATTTATGTTAAATGTAATGGATCCAGGTGCAATAACTGGATTGGAGAAAATCAGAATTTGTGTTTTTAATGGTGAAAGTTGTAATCCTAGGGCACTTAGATTGCGATTGATAATATAGATTGCTTTTTCAATGACCTGTTTAGTAAGAGGAAGAGAGTTACTTGTGTATAATAGTGCTATGTCATCTGCGTATTGGTTGACTTGTATGTTAGCTGGGAGATCCTGAAGGATGTCTTTGACGTAGATGTTGTACAGCAGTGGGCTAAGGACACCTCCTTGTGGAACACCTTTGTAGATTGTGCGCAGTGTATGTGGAACGTTGGGCGATGAATCTGTTATCTCTACATTTCTGTTGTATATCCAATTTTTAATGAAGTGTAGCATATTCGACGAAATTCCCATGTCTTGTAGTTTTAGCATTAAGGTATTGTGGTGAACGTTGTCAAAGGCACTGGTGATATCCAAGAAAGCAGCAATTGAGCATTGGTTTTTGCGGAGACTGGTTTCTGCTTGAAGTATGATATTGCCAATGTTGTCGTGGTACGATCTGCCCTTGCGGAAGCCTGCTTGTGTCGGGTCCAGTAGACCGTGGTGTCCACACCACCATTGCAGTCGGATGTTGATTAGCCTTTCGAAGAGTTTACAAAGGCATGAGGTTAGGGTAATGGGTCGGAAGCTATTTTTGTCTTGTTTGGGAATAAAAATAACTTGAGAATGTGTCCAGTCTGAGGGTATGGTATGGGAGGTGTAGAGATCGTTGAAGATGTCAAGGAGGACTAGCCTGCTTTTAGCCGACATGTGTTTTAGCATAAGATTGTCAATGTTATCTGGGCCTGGAGCTGCTTTAGGTTTCAAGGTGTCTATGGAGAAGTTAAGTTCGAGAAAGTTAAAAGTGTCTTCAAGGAGGCTATTGTGTGTGTTATTGTCTAAGTCGGGCGTCTTCTCGGGAACCCATGGTGGGGCCAGTTTATCGATGGCGGAGTTCAAAGCTTCTGCGTGGTCAACCATTTGGCTGTTGCTTGAGGAATTGTTAGTCCATTTGTTTTTAAAAATCTTGATTTTCTTCCAGAGGTGGCTAATGTCTGTACGTGCATTCAAGTTACTAGCAAAGTCACGGAAGGAGTCTATTTTTTCTTGTTTTAGTGTCTTCTTGGTGATGGCTGCTTGCTTTTTGTAGGCGATCCAGTCAGCTATCCGAAGGGTATGGTTCCACTTCTGGAGAGCGGCCTTGCGGAGCCTTACTGCTTTGTCGCAGGTGTCGTTCCACCAGGGAACTGGATTTGAAGATGTCTTGTTGTGAGAGGAACGTTTTTGTGGAGTGTTTTCTATTACTGCGTCTTTCATTTTGTTGATGAAGTCGTTGTAGCGGTCGGAGGCAGATTGGTCTGTGTATTGTGAAGATATAAAGTAGTCCCAGTTTGAGTCGAGGGACGATGTGTAACCCAGCCAGTTTGTTTTGAGTGTGGAAATTCTATTGGATTTACGGTTGTGTGTGTGTTTTTCAACTTGTATAGTGAGTTCGGTGGGGTAGTGGTCAGAGCCTAGTGGGTCATCTAGTTGTATAGTGTTTATTCTGTGAGCTATGTCTGTTGAGGAGATTATTAAGTCTAAGTTGCTGTGAGAGTGTCCTGGTAAAGCAATTCTTGATCGGTCATTGACGTTGTGCACTATTACGTTGTGTTGTTCTATTATCTTGTTGAGATTTATGCCTGATGTATCGTTGATGTCGCAGTTCCATGAATGATGTCGAGCATTAAAGTCACCCATTAAGATGAAGCTACCTTCTTCTTGCAGGGCTGATGTGAATTTTTTCCAGGGGTTGAGTTTCAGGCAATGCCCTGGAGGTCTGTAGCAGGCGGCGATATTGATGGTGCAGTCAGCGTTTTCAATTCTTATGACTTTGTAGTCTGTCGTGGTATCATTGAGGTTAAAGTTGTTTGTAATTTTGTATTTTAAATTCTTTTTTATGAAGAAGGCCGTTCCGCCTCCTTTGCCATGTGGTCTGTCTGCGCGAATTGAGTTGAAGCCTTGTAGAATGAATTCTGTGTTAGGACGGAGCCAGGTTTCGGTGCAAACAATAAGATCATAGGATTTTCCTAGGAGTTCAAGTTCACTCTTTTTGCTCTTTATGCTTCTGCAGTTCCAGAGAATTGCTTTGATTTTATTATCCATTTTTTTTATTTTTTGAGCTTGATCCGTACTGTTTTAGTGAGGAAGAGGTATTGGTTCTTGTGAGCAGTTGTGAAGGTGTCAGAGAGGTGTTTTTATTTGTGCTTGTAGATGGATTGTTGATCTTGGTTACTGTTTTAATGAGCACGTTTTGCTCTTTATTTTTAAGCGTTGGTTTCACGGGTGAGAACCTTTGGTTCTTTGTGGACGGTGTATGTGGAGGTGGAGGGGTAGTCGTGCGTGTGCTGACAATGTGCTGTGTTTTCCAAGTGTTGGCAGCAGGGGATGGTTGTTCCTGTCCGCCAAATGACTTCAATTCCATGATTTTCTTTTGAGGTTGTTTTTGTAGGGGAGGAAAATTCTCTACTGTGGGAATAGTGTTGGTGATTCGTTCAGTGAGCGGGCTGTAAGAGGCGTTAACAATTTTCCTGGCTTCCCAGATACTAATGTTTTGGAATGCCTTTATCGTGTTTATTTCTTTTTCTTTTCTGAGTATTTCGCAATTGTTGTCCAACGTACTATGTTCTTTGTTGCAGTGGTAACAAGAAGGGTTGTTAGCTTTTGGGCACCGATCCATATTATGTTTTTCATTAGCTCCACAATTTTTGCAAATAGGGAGGCTTTTGCAGAATTTGGCTGTGTGACCAAACTTATAGCAATTGTAACAGGTTTTGATAGGCTCGATGTACACTTCGACTTTCATACTAAGAAGGCCAAATATTTTGACGCTGTCGGGGAGAACAGTTCCTTCGAAGGTTAGAAGAACAGTTTCACTAGGGATCCATTCCACAACTCCCGAGTCCAAGTTCTTGTGTCTTCTGTTGAGACGCTTTGCCTGTAATATCTTGCAGGGAGAATCGCAGTCGTGCAAGAAGTCAGTGGTGTCAAATTCGGTGCTAAATCCTTTAACAATTCCTGCTCGTTGTACCCTATATCTGGGAATGAATGCTTCGATTTGATGCGTATGTAGATTTTTGTTCGTGACGAATGTGTTTGCCTGGTCTGCTGATTTAAATTTGATTTCTACTGATCCTCTGCCGCATGGGATCAATTCTTCTGCTCCGGCTTTCAAGGTGCTTATAATTTTTGCCATGTGAAGGAGTGATTTTTGTTTGTTGTATTGCAGATTAGTGAAGCGGGCCTTGACGTAGGCTGGGCCTTTGTGTGTGGCCGGGTATAAATTTAACGTTTTATCTGGATTGATCTGGGGTGTCGGAGATTTCAAGGAAGTATCTATTTTTAAGACTTTAAGGTCCAGCGACTCTTCACTATTCTTCCTTTTTAAAGAGTTTTCCTTGTTAATTATTTTATTTTTTTTAACAGGTACCTGGTGCCAGAAGGACGGGTCTGCTTTGGAATTCTGTTCATCCATGATGGCGTCCATTTTGCCAAGGGCCATAGGGCCCCAGGCGCGTGGGGTACTCGGCGTACTTGATTCCTCGATGCTTATTTCGTTCCTCACTTATTTTAATTATTCCTACGATCGATGTAAGAACGAGATTTTTGTTATCGGAATACACAATCGGTTTTGTACACAATATCACGGATTTTTCTCAAGCAGGATCACCTCCTCCCAAATCCCAAAATCCTGACTTAAAGGACTGAGCATAAAGTGGGTGTTGCCATCTATATAACGTTGCGGGAACATTGATATGATTTGATTCTGAAAAATGAATGCATAACAAGTGTATTTGTATGTATATCTGTATATATATATGTATATATATATATATATATATATATATATATATATAAAATATTGCACATTCGGCTCCAATATAAATATATTACTAAATTATGTGTATCTATTTCCCGCATGATTGCATTGCAAATTCGCGCAACTAGTATTTAAAGTTGCCTATAAATAGCGTTGGGATATAGTGCAGGATTTGACGCGCATGCGCGGCCAAAACAGTAATGTATCTATATCATGATGACAGAGGTAGTAGAGCCCTGAGACAGTTATATTGGAGGGAATGTCTCGAAACAATTTATTCCGGACAAAAAGACTTCAGGACGTGTCCCGCGAGTTACAAAATATACACAAATACACATGTTATACACTTATTTTTCAGAATCAAATCATACCAATTTTTTAAAATTCTGCTGGGTGCTCAAGGTACCTCGTTTTATCGAAAATCTTACTTTACTGACGCTGAAATCGTCGCGCATGAGCGTGAAATCTTGCACCATATCCCAACACTGCCTATAGAGCGCACCACAGTGTTTACCATCCAAGATGGCCGACAAGTTGATACCCCTTCCGTCTTTCGCCTCACCCCCGCAGCATAATGCACAGTCCTTAAGTCCGTGCTAGAATCCCAGAGTGACTCCGTTACCATTCAGTGTCAACACCCAACATTACCGATAAAACACACTTTCTGTTCATTATTAACACGAAGAAAAAATATTATACTCCATTCGCATTGCGTGTACTTAATATGATTCGGCGGGAGCAAACATACGTGATGCTTCGGTTTAAATGTTGAATATGACATTTATAAAGCCTTTTTTTAATTATCGAAAAATTGCTTATTCTATATGCATCGTTAACGGAAGTTTATTAATGTTACCTTTTACGCCTTTCTAATGTTTTCGTTTTTAAAGTATGTTATTACATTTCGTCATAATATGCATATTTTATGGCTTTTTTATTACATTTTGATCTAATAGTGCATACATAGCTATATAATTACATCAAAATGTAATAAACAAATATGAATAATACGCACAGATCTACTGTACGCGCGGTCAACGGGAATGTGGATGCGTTGGAGTCTTGATAGGAGAAATACACTCGCGATTACAACACAACGTATATTTTAACAGAGACGATGAACAATGTTGGAGAGTACGTGAACACAAAGACGCGGACAACGTAACTCAGAAAACGCGGGCCGAAGATACAAAGAATATAACGCGGTATCTCGTGGTTTGAAAGTTGTCAGTAGCTTAAGGACGCTGTAGCGAGACTACTGTTTTGAAAAACGGCTGATTGCCGTGTTCGCTAACGCCGGTGACGGTTACGCGCGTGACGACACGATGACGTCGGCGCTCCGCGGTGAGCGCCGTGTGTTTGGAGTCAGCGGCGGAGAGGAGAGGTGACGGGAATGCCGGTGATCGACTTTATTTCGGCTGCTCGCTTCTGCGTTGCCGATACATTTTGCCGCCCGCCTTGTCGAATCCGCGATTCGGCAACAGATACATTTCGTGATCTTAGGAACTAAGGTCACGATCGGGTGTTTCACCGGTCGCTTCGTCCACCGGCAGAGGACATATTTTTACTACTGGTCGCGTGTTGGTGCTCTGAGTCCGGACGGTGGCGACGCGTATAAGGCCGTCCGCGCCGGGATGCACCGCAGTGATGCGACCGAGCGGCCACTTCGTCGGGGGGAACCGCTCGTCTTTGACGAGAACCATCGCTCCGATGGGAAGGCTTGCTTGTCGCTCGCGCCATTTCCCAGACGTGTAAAATCGATGGAGGTACTCGGTCAACCACCGATGCCAAACGTGGTCGAGGAGTTGCCGGAGTCGTTGCCAACGAGAAAGACGCGTTGTCGGCAACGAGGTCAGGTCTGGCTCCGGTAACGCGGTGAGCGCGCTTCCTATTAGGAAGTAGCCGGGGGTCAGCGCGGACAGATCTGAAGCGTCGTCGGAGAGGGGGCACAGCGGCCGCGAGTTGAGCACTGCTTCGACTTGCGTCAACAGCGTCGCGAATTCCTCGAACGTTAGGCTCGCGCCGCCGGCCACGCGACGCAGGTGGTGCTTCATGGATTTGACAGCCGCCTCCCATTTACCGCCGTAGTGCGGGCGGACGGTGGATTAAAACGCCACTGAGTGCCGTCGTTCGCGAGCGCATCAGCGATGTTCGGGCTCTGTCGGGTCGCTTGCTTGAAGAGTCGGCGGAGCTCGGCGTCGGCACCGACGAAATTCGTACCACAGTCGCTCGTTATCGTGCGACTGATACCGCGTCGGCCGCTGAACCGTTTGTACGCCGCGATGAACGCGTTCGTCGAATAATCCGACACGAGCTCGAGATGAACCGCTCCCGTCGCGAAGCAGACAAACACCGCGACGAACGCCTTTGAGTTTTGCCACCGCGGCCGGAGTTGAGTTTCAGCTTGTACGGTCCGGCGTAATCTACTCCCGAGTGTAGGAATGCGCGAGACGGCGTTACGCGGCGGGCTAGTAGCTGACCGATCAGCTGTTCGCACGTGCGTCCCCGGTTTCGCACGCAGACTACGCATCGGTTGACGAGCCTTCGAACCGGGCTGCGTCCGCCGATTATCCAATAGTCGAGTCGGAGCCGTGCGAGAGTTAATTGCGCGCCGCCGTGAAGCACCGCGAGATGTGCGTGGCGCATTACGAGGTCGGAGTAAGGCGCTGCTCGCGGGAGAATAATGGGGTGCGTTCGGTCGACTGTCCAGCCCGCGTGTTGTAGTCGACCGCCCACTCTGAGGATGCCGTCCTCGTCTACGAAGGGCATCAGATTGTATGTCGGACTGCTTCGCGACACGTGCTTTCCATCTCGCAGCGCGACTAGCTCGTCACGGAAGTATTCGTTCTGCGTTTGTTTAACGCAGACGTGGCGCGCGCGGTTGGGCTCCGCGACGCTGAGAGGGCTGTGTGGAGAGCGGTCGTTTCGCGATTGCCGGAGCCTTGAAGTCGCGCGGAGGCACCACGCGATAACGCGTGTCAAACGTGTTAGCGACGAGAACGTGTGGATCGGTATCCACGTGTCGTTGATCGTCGCGAGGTGAGAGGTCACGCGGGGCCGAAGCTGCGCGCTTCGAGGTCGATTTGTGGATCGGGCGCGAGTGACTCTACTGGCCACGAAGGCGACGGTTTAGCCAGCCATGCGGGACCCGTCCACCAGATGGAGGCGTCGGCAAGAGTCTGCGGGGTTGCACCGCGCGAAGCGAGGTCCGCTGGATTGGTGCAGCCCGGAACATGATGCCAAGTTGCATCCGGAACTAGTTCGTTGGTTCTTAGAACGCGGTTTTGGACGTAGTCCTTCCATCTGGAGGGGTGACCCCGGATCCAGGCTAGCGCGACGGACGAGTCTGTCCCCAGATGCACTGGGACACAGCGAAGGTCGAGGGCTTCCCGGACGTGCGCGACGAGGCGCGCGAGTATTACGGCCGCAGTCAGCTCGAGTCGCGGAATCGTGACGCGTTTCAAGGGCGCTACGCGTGTTTTTGCGCTCATAATTGAGACGCTGATCGTGTCGTCGTCGCGTCGCGCTCGCAGATATACCACCGCTCCCATGGCGTGGTTCGACGCGTCGGAAAAGCCGTGGAGCTCGAGTACGTCGCTATCGAGCGATGCTCCGATCCAACGCGGCAGAGAATTAGCGCGAAGATCGACGAGTGAGGCCGCGAACTGGTTCCATCGCGACGCGAAGTCGTCCGGCAACGGCTCGTCCCATCCTAATCCGCGCGTCCACAGCTCCTGCATTAAAATTTTCCCGGTTACGGTGACTGGCGCGATCTAACCTAGCGGGTCGTAAAGGGTCGCGATGACGCTGAGAACCGAGCGCTTGGTCGCGTTGGATTTTGCGGCGAGATCGAAGTTAAACCGAAAGCTGTCGTTGGTGACGTTCCAGTACAGTCCGAGCGCTTTGTACATGGACTCGGCGGTTAACTCTCGCTCGTCAGACGCACGGAGCGCGTCTCGGGGGAGGTCGACGAGGAGGTCGGTGTCTGACGCGATCCATTTTCGCAGACGAAAGCCGCCCGCCGCTGCCAACTGGTTGAGCTGCCGAATTTTGGCTTGACCTTCGACGACACTCGCGGCACCGGACAGGACGTCGTCGACGTAAATTTCGGAGCGAAGTATCGGCGCTGCGAGTGGATACCGATCTCCTTCATCCGCGAGGAGTTGCTGGACGCATCGAAGCGCCTGGAAGGGCGCGCATTTGAGACCGTAGGTGACGGTCGTTAGGGCGTACTCGACGACGGGACCCGAGGAATCGCGACGCCATAGGATTCGCTGGAACGCATGATCGTCGCGATGCATCGACACCTGCCTATACATTTTTTCGATGTCTGCGGCGAACGCGATCGGGTGTAAGCGCCAGCGAAGTATTACGTCCGCGAGTTCGGTCTGTAATTTCGCGCCGGCGTACAAGCACTCGTTTAACGAGATGCCGGTCTTGGATCGGGATGATTCGTTGAATACTACGCGGATCTTCGAATCGCGAAAAACGCCGTGATGCGGGAGGTAATACGCGGGAGAGATGCGTTGTTCTTCCTCCGTAAGCGGTCGCATGTGGCCGAGTTTCTCGTACTCGTCGAGAAATGACGCGTACGCGCGATGCAGGGCGAGGTCGTTGGCGAAGCGACTCTCCGTTCGCGAGAGTACTCGAAGTGCGGTTTCGCGGGAGTCTCCGAGGACGCGGGGGTCACGTTCGAACGGGAGTCGGACGATGTACCGGCCGCTCGTATCGCGCGAGTGCGTGGCTCGAAAATGTTTCTCACACTTTTCCTCGGCGGGTGACATGATCGGTTGTCGGTGTGCTGCGCAGTCCTCTTGTTCCCAGAACCGCTGCATCAGGGTGAGGAGCTCGTCATCGACCGAGCACTGGAGGCTGACCTTGGCGTGCTCTGATTGACCGGTCGTAGAGGAGGATACGGCACCCGTGAGAACCCAGCCGAGCGTGGTGAGTTGCGCTGTCGGGTGGTCCTCTGGACCTCGTTTGATGTCCGGCAGGATGACCCGGCTGTATATGTCCGCTCCGAGGACGACATCGATGCGTCTGGCGCCGAGGAAGTCCGGGTCTGCTAGATCCAGACCTCGGAGATGCGGCCACCTTCCGTTGTTGAGAGGAGCGCCTGGGGCATAATTAGTCAGTTTCGCGAGAATGAACGCGGTTACCTCGTATTTGACCGAGCGGTTGGTGGCTGGAGTGAACGTCAAAGTCGTTGCTCCTCGAGTGAAAAGGGTCCTTCCGGCTCCAATGCCTTGAATGGGAATTGATGACGCATTACGGTGGAGTCGACATTGTTGTACAAGCAACTCTCGGACAAACGAAATTTCCGACCCTGAGTCGAGAAGCGCGCGTGCGATGATCTCTTCGCCGTGGGGAGCGACGATCTTGACGAGCGCGGTTCCGAGGAGCGTGCAGGCGCGATGATCCGTGGTAGGAGATGGAGAGGCTACGAGAAGCGCGGCGGCTGGCGCGGACGCGGGCGCGGAATCGCGAGACTCCGGAGTGGTGCTGGGGGCGGTCGTCGCCTCGTGAAGCGATGAATGATGACGAGCGCCGCATTTAGTGCATCTCCTGGACGACCGACACTCCGCTCGAGGATGCTTGCCTAGGCAGTTGAAGCAAAGGCGGTTTTCCTTGATTATGTCCTTCCGGGCTGTCGTTGACTTTGCCTGATATGTGGAGCACGCGCCGATGTAGTGGGGCTCCTTGCAGAGTACGCACGCTGAGGAGGCTGCAGCGGTGTGGAGCGCGAGGACAGGCTTGACTCGCGGTTTCGTCTGAACAGAACTGGAGGGAGTCAAACGTTCGACCGATTCGAGCGCTCGAACGCGGCCGAGAAGAAACGCCTCGAGCGTGAGAAACGACGGAAGGGCTGAGGCATCTCCGAGAGTGATCTCCCACGCACGTAAGGACTCGGAGTCCATTCTACGGGTCACCCAGTATACCAGGATCGGATCCCACTCCTTGACATTACAGCCGAGGCTGGTGAGGGCGCCGGTTACCTCGCGTATCGTGTTGTGGAGCCGCTTGAGTTCAACGCCCGACTCGGCCGTTAGGCGTTTTAATGAAAACAACAAGTCGAGCTGTATATCGACGAGCACGCGTTTGTTTTCGTAGCGGTCGGTGACGACCTTCCACGCGGATTTGAAATTTTCCTCCGTAACGGCGACACCGGCGATCAGCTGGCTGGCTTCTCCCCTCAAGCACATCTTGAGGTACTGCAGCTTCTCGACGTCGGGGATGCTGGAGTTGCTGATCACCATGGCGGAGAAGAGGTCTCGGAAGGAAATCCACTCATTGTATTCACCGCTGAACTTCGGCAAATCGAGGCGCGGCAAGCGCTGCGAATGTGACGAGCTGGAACCGGTCTGCTCTTCTTTCGAGGTTGAGGCTTCCGTTTTGCTGATCTCCTGGAGCTCTTTCTGGAGAGCTGCATAGGAGGAGATGTATGCCTCTTCGCATGCCGAGCGCGTGTCCTGCGAGACGTAGGTGGCTACGTCGCTGTCCTTTTCCCCGGTGGTTGGGATGAGATCGTGCTGGGTTTGAAATTTTTCCTAATTTTTCTCCAGTGTGTTTAGCCGCGCGCGAAGGTGATGCGAAGTGCGCTGATCTATGCTCGCCTTTTTCGCGTTTGTAGCGGCTCGCGAGATGAGCCCGTACAGTTCGAGTTGACGACGTACGCAGTCTGATATCGTCGACATGATGATTTATTGAGAGACGTTAGACACCTCACTTACACTCCCGATGCCGGTTTACGCTTTCGAACTTTACCGATTTCGATAAAATCCGGCTCGAAGGACCAGAAAATGTACACGCGGTCAACGGGAATGTGGATGCGTTGGAGTCTTGATAGGAGAAATACACTCGCGATTGCAACACAACGTATATTTTAACAGAGACGATGAACAATGTTGGACAGTACGTGAACACAAAGACGCGGACAACGTAACTCAGAAAACGCGGGCCGAAGATACAAAGAATATAACGCGGTATCTCGTGGTTTGAAAGTTGTCAGTAGCTTAAGGACGATGTAGCAAGACTACTGTTTTGAAAAACGGCTGATTGCCGTGTTCGCTAACGCCGGTGACGGTTACGCGCGTGACGACACGATGACGTCGGCGCTCCGCGGTGAGCGCCTTGTGTTTGGAGTCAGCGGCGGAGAGGAGAGGTGACGGGAATGCCGGTGATCGATCGACTTTATTTCGGCTGCTCGCTTCTGCGTTGCCGATACATCTATTGTCATTTAAGAAACATTGTAACCGTTCTTTTCTTGTCTCCTTCTTTTCGGCTTACTCTTTCCCTTTGTTCTACCTATGACTTTGTGACGTTAATTCTTTTGCTTTCGCTTAAACTTGCCGATCGGTTAATCACAAGACGGTCGTTTTATGATTCGCTGTCTGTATCACGTGGCGGAGATGCCACAAGTATCTCGTCAGTTCCTTCGCAAGGACAAACAGGAAACAACCGCAAGATCCGGCAGGTACGAGAGCTGAGCGTCACTTCGGTTGCCTGAATGAATCTACGAAGGGTGCCTTGATACTTGGAAGCAGAAATTCTCTCGTGAATACGCGCCTGAATCCACCTCTTACAAGGGCAAACAGGAAACAACCGCAAGATCCGGCAGGTACGAGAGCTGAGCGTCACTTCGGTTGCCTGAATGAGCCTGCAAGATGAGTCCCAGGAACGCGAACCGCGATCAAATCTCAGTCACCGACGCCCGAGAGCGTAAACTCGCTACGTGCGATTTCAATACCGGAATTATGGATTTTATGCACCGATCGGCGGAGATGCCTCTCGTATCTCGTCAACTCCTTCGCGAAGACAAACAGGAAACAACCGCAAGATCCGGCAGGTACGAGAGCTGAGCGTCACTTCGGTTGCCTGAATGAATCTACGAAAGGTGCCTTGATACTTGGACGCCGAAATTATCTCGTGAATACGCGCCTGAATCCACCTCTTACAAGGGCAAACAGGAAACAACCGCAAGATCCGGCAGGTACGAGAGCTGAGCGTCACTTCGGTTGCCTGAATGAGCCTGCAAGATGAGTCCCAGGAACGCGAACCGCGATCAAATCTCAGTCACCGACGCCCGAGAGCGTAAACTCGCTACGTGCGATTTCAATACCGGAATTATGGATTTTATGCACCGATCGGCGGAGATGCCTCTCGTATCTCGTCAACTCCTTCGCGAAGACAAACAGGAAACAACCGCAAGATCCGGCAGGTACGAGAGCTGAGCGTCACTTCGGTTGCCTGAATGAGCCTGCAAGATGAGTCCCAGGAACGCGAATCGCGATCAAATTTCAATATGACGCTCTTGGTAGAACGAGTTCTCCCTAAGGAATATGCGATGTTCCCGACGGCAGCACGCAAACGGATACTACTTAGATATTCGCTAGATTACCTTGTGTAATCGACGGAGGGACGGCTACAACCCTAAATTAATATGTTTATACGATTATTGGTTCGTGCCTCCAGGCATTGGAAAGCGGAAAGGCTTGACTAGGAATTGAAAGTTTTAGACACGATGTTGGAGGTAGAACTGAAATATATTCTTCACTATAAACTGTACATAGTTTGTACATGCGAAACCGTACTACGCGGTCCCCGTGTATATAGTTGGTATATTCGTTTGAAACAATGATCACGGTGTAGGAATGCGACCAGTTCACGTTCTTCGCTATTGTCTTACGACAACAAACCAATTCTACGTGCTTATTGTCGACCCCGAGGTCACGATTCACAATAGAACGCGAATTTTACGCGTCGTTACCTGTGTAACGCGAACACGAGAATTTCTGCCGATTCTCGCCGTTTGAATCTACGTCTGGGCTCAGAGCAAATTTTATCAAACGAACCTTGCAAATATCTCGTGCCTATGACATTAATACGTTTCATGCAACGCCTCTACTCCACGCTTCGCGACGCGATCAACGCAGATTTTACTGTGTCGATTCCGCTGTTCGTTCTGCTCAACGTAGCGGAGGTGCCATCAGTATTTCGCGCAAACGCTCGCAAAGACAAACAGGAAACAACCGCAAGATCCGGCAGGTACGAGAGCTGAGCGTCACTTCGGTTGCCTGAATGAATCTACGAGGAGTGTCTAGATACTGGACAGCAGAATCTATATCACAATATCGTCCCTGAATCCACCTCTTACAGGGGCAAACAGGAAACAACCGCAAGATCCGGCAGGTACGAGAGCTGAGCGTCACTTCGGTTGCCTGAATGAGCCTGCAAGATGCGTCCCAGGAATACGAATCGCGATATGATTCATGTTACCGTTTACGTTACGACCAGGCCGCGATGCGCGATTCTAATTTATCCGACGGCAAACGGACTTGCGACTTGTACTCGGATAATTTCCGTCACGACGAAACCGATACACCGGACTTCCCGATATCTCGAGGCGACATGAAATCTCCAGTGTATTTTATATATATATATATATATATATATATATATATATATAATTAACAATAGAAATTGTGTCAATTTAAATGACTCTACGCAGGTACGTTCGGCTTTGAAACCTCGATGGTTGTTGGCCGTGCCACAATGCAGTTTGCATATGCGACTCCTCGGTTTGAGGCGCGTACGCGTCAAGCGTAAATTAGACGGTTTGCTAAATTTACTGAGTCGGTTTGACTCCTTGTTCGCGTACCGGTTTTCGCCGTGAACCTTCTAAATTCCGTCCTAACTGAACCGCGCCCAGACGTAGAGTGATCTGCTTTCGACGCGCATCGAGCTCCTTCGATCCAGATCTAGTGGGGATCGATGCGCGCGCAAACCAATTAGTGGGGAGTCCTGCGATCCTTCATTAAGAAAAGGATCGCAGATCTCTTCGCGAGCCTCGTAGAGAGGGAGAATGTCCGCGACAAGTCGTTCCACGCTATTTACATATATCGATCAATACATATATATATCTATATATATATATATATATATATATATATATATATATATATATATATATATCTATATATACATAGGTATATGGAACCGTGTGGTGACCGTGTGTAAGCCACACGGTTACAACATTTACCCACCGGTTATTTAGAATAACTTTATTTATTGTGAGAAATTAATTAACTAGTAATAAACTAAATGATAAGCAAGTATGCTAATACTTAGCTTTCGAAATGACTTTGATATCATATAGCCGATGCCATTGTTTCTACGAGGCAGTTTTAGTTACACTATAATGTTTATTGTTATAACTGATTTCACTGCTCAGCTGCATATAATCGAATTAATACTTGATTTCGGAGCTACACGTATAAAAGTTATACCTAAAGACCACCACAGTGGGATTCTACAACTTTGGGCCGTTGGATATTTGTTAAAATGTATATGCATAATTGTTTATAACATTGATAATCAATGTTAATTTTTTTTACATTAACACATTCTATGCATTGAAAACAGAAAAAGTTTAAGAAAAATTATAAAATTATATAAGGATTTCATAACGTTTTGATTGTGTAGAGTTACACAGAGAGGCATGGGCTACCACTACTCTGCCGCTTTGGTAGGACCTACCTGAACGGTGAACCGTGGCTCAATGGTGTGCGTGCGTATCCTTACATGAACACAATACGACGCTTAAAGGGACAGAAAATCTAACAATGTGCATTTTGACCTGAAAACAGTATGAAATCTTTTACAATTTTTCCTAACCAAATGGTTCATTTGTGGCGTATGATACCACTCAAACATTTTCTGTTTTCAAAGCGTAGAATACATTCATGTGTAACATAAGAACATGAACAATAATTTACAATGCTACAAACAATTTTCCGGACGGATTTGTAATTTTAATTTGTTGCGAACGCAAAGTTGTGTTCTTGTGTATTTTGATACACAGGTTCTTGGCATAAATGTTTTCCGTCGTCGCGAAATCGAAAGGGTACGCTCGAAGGGGAACGCTCGAAGGGGAACGCTCGAGGGGTACCAGCTTGGGGTTGCGCGAAGCTATCTTAGCATAGTGGCGCATAGGGATTTCCAAATTACAGGAAAATCCACTATTATTCTATTGAAATTGTATTTTCTAAAGACAATGGTACCATTGAACTACATCTGGCGGCGATCGGTGCAAAAATTTTAACTTTTTATAATTTTTTCCTTTCTACAGCACAGTTGTGGCTTAAGACTCAACAGTGATTATTCTGTCGTGCCTAGGGCTGTTATTTTCCTTCGAAGGTCGAAGATTTCGAAGCTTCGAAGCTTCGCTTTCAGAAACATCGAAGGTGATGAGTATCGAAGGTTCGATGGTTCGAAGGTTCGGAAAAGTAACAGTCCTAGTAGATATATACCCCTTATTTTAAACGAAATGGCCATAAAATTTATTTTTTATTTGATTATTTACATTTGTTTAAGAGAATCAGAAATAACTTATTAAAATATGATTTTCTAATTAATGATTCGCGGGTTTCCTGGTCTGATGTTATTGCATTGTGGAATTTAGAACGCGATAGAAGTACAAGAGCTTCTTATAAATTTGTTCAAGCAGCCAATCCTGTTAACATAACTAAATATATGTTTATATAAATATATATGGTAGTAATGGAACTAAGATGAAAAAAGGCACTGCCCCTATTTTGTTAACTCAATACGACTAATATTATGCATTCATATTGAAGTTCGATTTGTATTGTTTGAATATAAATTTGAGGTTAAATAAAAATTAAGCATAACATTTTGAATAATGCAATAAAAAAGTTTACAATAGGTAGAAATAGAAACATTACAAATATTGTACAATATTAAATGGAAAGAAATTAAGTTCAATATAAGCTAGCGGAAGGTTGTTAATGTACGGAGATTTCTTTCCAATACGCTCTCTTTACGGCGAACGTGTAGGAGAGAGCCTCTTCGCGATCGCGCTCTCCGATGATTTTCGGATGCATATGTTGAAAACTCATAATCTGACAACGTTGCGTACTTTAGACTTGACAACGCTGTAGAAGTTTGTTGAGTCGAACTCGAGTCGCACTGGATCTCGTTCACGAATTCACCGTTCTCAATGTGTAGTGGACGCTACAATCACTAGCATTTTAAGGTGACGGTACTACAGATTCCTATGGCCACCAAGTCCCGTAAGATCACAGACGAGATATAAGAATAGACTGGACATCTTACGGGACTTGGTGGCCATAGGAATCTGTAGTACCGTCACCTTAAAATGCCAGTGATTGTAGCTTCCTCTACGCTTTGAGAACGGTGAATTCGTGAACGAGATCCAGTGCGACTCGAGTTCGACTCAACAAACTTCTACAGCGTTGTCAAGTCTAAAGTACGCAACGTTGTCAGATTATGAGTTTTCAACATATGCATCCGAAAATCATCGGAGAGCGCGATCGCGAAGAGGCTCTCTCCTACACGTTCGCCGTAAAGAGAGCGTATTGGAAAGAAATCTCCGTACATTAACAACCTTCCGCTAGCTTATATTGAACTTAATTTCTTTCCATTTAATATTGTACAATATTTGTAATGTTTCTATTTCTACCTATTGTAAACTTTTTTATTGCATTATTCAAAATGTTATGCTTAATTTTTATTTAACCTCAAATTTATATTCAAACAATACAAATCGAACTTCAATATGAATGCATAATATTAGTCGTATTGAGTTAACAAAATAGGGGCAGTGCCTTTTTTCATCTTAGTTCCATTACTACCATATATATTTATATAAACATATATTTAGTTATGTTAACAGGATTGGCTGCTTGAACAAATTTATAAGAAGCTCTTGTACTTCTATCGCGTTCTAAATTCCACAATGCAATAACATCAGACCAGGAAACCCGCGAATCATTAATTAGAAAATCATATTTTAATAAGTTATTTCTGATTCTCTTAAACAAATGTAAATAATCAAATAAAAAATAAATTTTATGGCCATTTCGTTTAAAATAAGGGGTATATATCTACTAGGACTGTTACTTTTCCGAACCTTCGAACCATCGAACCTTCGATACTCATCACCTTCGATGTTTCTGAAAGCGAAGCTTCGAAGCTTCGAAATCTTCGACCTTCGAAGGAAAATAACAGCCCTAGGCACGACAGAATAATCACTGTTGAGTCTTAAGCCACAACTGTGCTGTAGAAAGGAAAAAATTATAAAAAGTTAAAATTTTTGCACCGATCGCCGCCAGATGTAGTTCAATGGTACCATTGTCTTTAGAAAATACAATTTCAATAGAATAATAGTGGATTTTCCTGTAATTTGGAAATCCCTATGCGCCACTATGCTAAGATAGCTTCGCGCAACCCCAAGCTGGTACCCCTCGAGCGTTCCCCTTCGAGCGTTCCCCTTCGAGCGTACCCTTTCGATTTCGCGACGACGGAAAACATTTATGCCAAGAACCTGTGTATCAAAATACACAAGAACACAACTTTGCGTTCGCAACAAATTAAAATTACAAATCCGTCCGGAAAATTGTTTGTAGCATTGTAAATTATTGTTCATGTTCTTATGTTACACATGAATGTATTCTACGCTTTGAAAACAGAAAATGTTTGAGTGGTATCATACGCCACAAATGAACCATTTGGTTAGGAAAAATTGTAAAAGATTTCATACTGTTTTCAGGTCAAAATGCACATTGTTAGATTTTCTGTCCCTTTAAGCGTCGTATTGTGTTCATGTAAGGATACGCACGCACACCATTGAGCCACGGTTCACCGTTCAGGTAGGTCCTACCAAAGCGGCAGAGTAGTGGTAGCCCATGCCTCTCTGTGTAACTCTACACAATCAAAACGTTATGAAATCCTTATATAATTTTATAATTTTTCTTAAACTTTTTCTGTTCTCAATGCATAGAATGTGTTAATGTAAAAAAAATTAACATTGATTATCAATGTTATAAACAATTATGCATATACGTTTTCACAAATATCCAACGGCCCAAAGTTGTAGAATCCCACTGTGGTGGTCTTTAGGTATAACTTTTATACGTGTAGCTCCGAAATCAAGTATTAATTCGATTATATGCAGCTGAGCAGTGAAATCAGTTATAACAATAAACATCATAGTGTAACTAAAACTGCCTCGTAGAAACAATGGAATCGGTTATATGATATCAAAGTCATTTCGAAAGCTAAGTATTAGCATACTTGCTTATCATTTAGTTTATTACTAGTTAATTAATTTCTCACAATAAATAAAGTTATTCTAAATAACCGGTGGGTAAATGTTTCTTAAATGACAGTAGATCTGTGCGTATTATTCATATTTGTTTATTACATTTTGATGTAATTATATAGCTATGTATGCACTATTAGATCAAAATGTAATAAAAAAGCTATAAAATATGCATATTATGACAAAATGTAATAACAAACTATAAAAACGAAAACATTAGGAAGGCGTAAAAAGTAACATTACTAAACTTCCGTTAATGATGCATGTAGAATGAGCAATTTTTCGATAATTAAAAGAAGGCTTTATAAATGTCATATACAACATTTAAACCGAAGCATCACGTATGTTTGCTGCCGCCGAATCATATTAAGTACACGCAATGCGAATGGAGTATAATATTTTTTCTTCGTTATACATATATTTTTTTTCTAATGCTCAGAAAGTGTGTTTTATCGGTAACGTTGGGTGTTGACACTGAATGGTAATGGAGTTACTCTGGGGTCCTAGGACCCCAAAACCGACGGCCACCGGAATACATTGCATGTCCAGTCTATTCCTATATCTCGTCTGTGTTGATACCTTGTCTGTGATATTGATCTATTGTAAATTACGTTAAACTATTTTGAACACATTGTAAATATTAATTCATTTATTTATTGTTGCCAATTAACGGACGTGTTTTGTAATAAACAGATCAAATTAAACCTTCAAAGAAGCATGATCTCAAATTTATTAAACATTTAAGAAAACAGTTTATTTATAAATAATTCACGCCTAAATAATTCAATTACTCAGTTAAATACGGAGTTATAAGTGTGGAAGATTTATATTATTAATTTATTTTGGAACACACCCCACAATTTCTCGTCTGTGGTGCCACCATACAGTTTGCTTGAAAATTATGGCATTAATTTTCAATTTAGAATTAAGTTTCGGTTTAAATGTTTACATATGTTTTAAACATATATTGTACTGAAACTTATTTATTATGATATGAAAATGTTAATAAGTATGTTATAGCATCCAAGTATTACAGCAAAAATGAATGACATTTTCAATATACATTTTTTAATGACAACAAAATACAAGACCTGCTAAAATTTATTAAAGAAACCGAAATCCTGAAAATTATAATATAATAATACACCTTCCTGTCGCTAATAACCATGCGATTGATACGATGTAAATCCGTTAAATAAAAAAACAAAGTTTGTAACATTTTCTGATATAGAATAGAATTATATTTAATTTGATGTTATGATGTACGTACCTTTTTAATTCTTCGGAGTGATATCTATATATGCATTGACTTTTGGATTTTTTTTACTTATGAATTTACCTGAATGTCGACTTATAATGGCAGTTCTTGCTATTTTAGTCATATAATACATTTATGCTCCTCAATCAATTCCGTGTGAAATAATGATTTATCCACTGTATCAATGAATTTAAAAGGAATAGTATCTGAAAAATCCTTAAATGACGCCAACCTTTAATCTACATCAACACAAATTATTAAATTCTGATTTTATTAATGATTATGAAAATAGTAAATATTATACAGTTGTAAGTATTCGGTAGCGTTAGTAGGTACATTTGGCAGTTGACGTAAATTGAAATTAATATTAAATAATCAATGACTCTTCTATGTTAATCTAATTTTAATTCTGAATCTGGGTCAGCTGTATGATTAGACTGCGAATATATCCGTCAGTTCATAGAATATTCGAATCTGTAGACCGAAATAAAGGCATCAATTAATTAATTTATTACCGAGAGATTATCATGTGGCGGGTGATAGATTACTGGACATGAGTCGTTTGTATTGGAGAAAGATTGAAATATCCAAGGGAGCGTAGTAATCCCGTAATCATTGTTATCAAGACTATTTCTGTTTGAGTGGAGACTCGTGGAAAGTCTCCTCAGGGTTCACACGGTTGTAATTGTAGAACTGGCATACAGTCTTCTCCGCGACATTAACTGATTACCTTATACGAACGAAGTCACCTTAGCATCGGCATCCAAATTTTTTCTAAACAAGGTGCATCATCGATATATTTCAATATAAAAATTTTGCTTGTGTTTTGTTACTTACACATCTGTCGTATCTAACCGACATTCGTGAAACTCTCTCTCTCTAGATGAAACAAGTGAAAAACGAGAAAAATGAGCAATAGTAAGTAAAAGAAACATTTTCGTGACCTGCGGAAAGTTTAAAATGGGAAATGATTTCGTGCTGTATCGAATTATCTGATTTTTAATTAGAACAGGTGCAAATGTATAAAGACGGTGATTTATATATTTTGGCTAGCTATAGATACCGTATCAAAAAGACTTCATAAACACTGGCCGACGTTATCGTGTATTGAAAATATAGATGTTATCATCGTACAGTTGTAACACTTCATGTATTTTTATGTATATCATGTAGAAATGTATACAGGGTGTTTCATAAAAGTACCAGTAAAAAATGTTATAGTATGTCCGATGTACTTTAGTTTTCGAGTTATAGAAGATTAAAGAAAATGTTCAACGTGCTCGCCTTGAAACACTTTGTATATCGAATTCTGAAAGGTGATTACTTCAAGTTGAAGATTTATTTTGATCTTATGCAAAAGATTCACCTTGCCACATTGAACATTTACACTTTTATGGAAAAGTTTTTGTTGGCTACCAAATAATTACTAGCCTTCAGAATTGAATGATGCATACGCTTTTCCGCACTCTTACAGAAGTAACATTTGTTATATTATTTTCAAGGCAATTATGCCAGACTTACTGCAGACGATTGGTTATGAAATAATTGTAAATTTAATATGTAACTGTTGAAATCATTGAAATTTAAAATAACGTTTTAATGATTGAACGCTGATTTAAAAGTGGAACGTTAGTACTACAATTTGTGATCAGGTTATTTATTTGGCAGGTTTTTAAATTCTTTTATGTTATTATTATCTTATTAATAATGTACTATCTAAGCTAAATTTAATATTTCACGGATTTCATGGATCAACCACAAATATTATATTTATTTAAATATTTCTTTGTGTGGGATGTTCAAGAAGCAGAAAATTTAAGGAACAACGTTTATGGCAATACGAAATAAAAAGTGATTGTAAAAATATAACGACTTAATAGTGTTTTGTGTATGACAAGTGAGAAAAAGAAGAGACTCTTAGTGTAGTTTAATAACTTATAATTTAAAAGCGAAGCAGGAATGATAATTTATGAATTTTTAAATCTCATTTTACTATATCATGAGAAATTGTTGTTGAATTTTACGTTGCCCGTACTCCCTATATAAATAAATATTTTTTTATTCAAGATATGATTTGTTGAATTTAGTTCCATGAAAAAACAGTTGTCAATAAGTTCGAAGCTCATTTGAATCGATAATATTTTCGAACTGTTTATACTACATTGATAATTCACCCCACTATATTAGAATATTGTTCGAAGAATTATTAAATAATTACAAATCAATGAAAAATTTGAAGATTTAATATGTCATTCATAATTTATGATAATTAATGTCGATAGTGACAGTAATATACATTCTCATGTTTTTTGTGTCAACATTAGTTACGATAATCAATATAAAGTACAAGTCTTTTTAAATATCTTCTTCTCCAATATACTATATGTGCTGTTCAACAAATTTTAAAGGGACATCATTATTGAAAAAGTTGCAACGCAGGTTTTGTTTTGAAATGAGAAAACAAAATTATTTTGGTATATTTATTATTCATAACCAGTTCAATATTTACGTAATACTGGTGGATATTTGATTCAGTAAACGTTGATAGTAACTTAAGATGTAAAAATCCCGAGATATATGAAATCCAGATGTGTTAAAATTTTTACTTATTGTTAGAATGTTCTATTTTTATTAAAAAAAAGGTTAAATAATTGTTACATTTTAAAATTTGTAAAGGCCAACGGTTATTTATACGATCATGCGAGTGTTAAGGATATTATAGCAATACATCTTGTTTCAATCGTCACAACCGAAATTCAGTTGCAATACATTGCTTTTGCTATACATTATTAAGATAACTGACGTACACCAATACGTAATTATATTTGCTCTGTATACACATTTTGCGTTGCCATCAGATGTGTAAACGATTGTGTAACTATAAACGTAAGTGTCAAAACGAATCAATGAACGATTGGCAACTGAAACGCATTTAACATTTTATTTTCAATCGCACTCGACAGGGAAAGAGAAAGAAATGCTGTCATGTCGGGATGTGTTATGGTATCTCGTTTTTTGCGGCTTTGCCATCAATTATATGTTGAGGATCAATATGAACCTAACGATAGTGGCGATGGTGATACCTCATTCAAAGAGTGCTGGATCTTCCCAGTGCAACTCAGAAACTACAGTACTGACTTTTAACGAAACGCAGAAGAACAATCAAACCATTGTTGCTACTTTTTCCTCCACATCTGCATCGGAAAACGTCACGGTATGTAATAATAAATCATAGATAAGATCTGTTCTGTAATTGAATTTATTTACTCTCGAATCAGCGACCATAAATTTTCAAAAAATCGTAATAGTTTATTTATTTACTTAATGATTGACAGAAATTGGAAAGTAAAAGGTTATGAACTATTTCTGTAAATTATATTTTTATGAATTTATAGCAAATACTATCGAATAAAATTTCACGAAATGAAAATTTTTGTTTTTTAGACTAGTAAGCTTCGGTAATGTATACCTAATGGTTTATATAAAAGTTTTATTTATTATAAATAATGGTATAGATCAAAATATTATCGAATAGACAGCGGATTTTATGCATTTACGGCAAAAATGGATAGGTGCAGTTCGAAAGAGGACAAAGATTGAAAGAATTGAAAAGTATCAATGTATTGTTTTCAGTTTTTTGAAGTTATTAAAGAAGGAAATAAACTGCTTGGTACCAGTTCTTCGAAATTGTTGTAGGCAATTTTTATTTTATATACAGTTCCGTCGCATACGAATAAGTATATAAAATGAATGGGTTTAGTTGCCTAATTCTACTTTTTGATAATTCATGTTTTTGCGTTCTAAAAAGTGTGTGGAATATACCTTATGTAAAACTAAACAAAAGATTTTAGAAGACAGCTGTTGACAGCTAACATATATTACTTGATTATTATTATTAATTGCATGTTAAAATATATAATTTGACACATGCATGCATAATGTGTCCGTGGTGCACATAACATGTTTCAATTTTGCAAATTGTTAGTTAGACTTTAAGGATTCGGTTTTTCACAAATTGAATGAATAAAGTACCCGTCACTGGATGCTGGGCAGTCATTTTAGGTAATAATTTCAGAAGAGTAGATAATAAATATTTACCATTAACACTTAACTTTTTTCAATTTTAATTCATATTTTGTCCTCCTCTTCATGTTTGTAATTTTTATCTGATAAGATAATTTTATATAGAGACGATAAGTTTTTACTAATCCTCATTAAATTTTCCACATTTTTTTATATTGATTGCAAAGCAAAATTAATTTTCGGCGGACTCATAGTCCCAGTAAACAATTTTCTTGTCGGTGTGAACAGTTGCACAAGTTTTCCATGTATATTGCCGCGAATTTATCTATGGATAAATTTTATACTTTACTGTGGAATATTTGTTATCTTCGTGGATGTGTCGCATTGGTCTTTCTAATGATTTGTGTCGGTTGTCTCATGGATTAAACTCACATACTTTTGTTAGATAGAGCAAAAGTTGCCAGTATTGTGGGACTTAACAAATTTTGAGTCTTCGACAAAATTCAGATTAAATGATATTATTGTTTTCATTATAATTAAATGATACGGTGTCATCTTGTTTTAATACGTCGAAAAAATAATCTTTTTACAATGACTTGTATGGAGACGTTTCAAATATTTAAACTCGAAATAAATACAGATGTAGTATGTAAGAAATGCATGAAACTATAAAATAATTTGGAGAACACAAATTGACACAATGCTATGAAGAAACGTTTGTATTATAAAAACAACGGATCGTATATTTATCGCTAAATGTAGCACATGATAAATATTAGCGCATTAATTCACGGGATACGATTTATTAAGACGACCAGTACACATTCTGCAACAAAAATGTTTTAAGTCTAGGATAATAATTAAACATTTCGACGACGAAAAGTTTTGTACGTTAAGACTGTTATAAAAATAACAATTGAATACTGTTCTTCGGTTTATAACGGCGTAACAGTGTGCAGGGACTAATATTGTATTTTCGCATGTTTTAATTTACAAGCTTGAATCTGTCAAGCTGCAGATATACTACTGCAATATTAACACAATGTCGGTTCCAGGAAAAGATTCGGAAGCTTTACAAACAACGAATTCGTAAAACAGTATTTTTTCAAATTCTGTTTTCCTCGTCGATTTAATTTGAAATATTTGTGTTAAATATTTTTATTTTTACATGTTGTTTATTTATAACGATCTCATCAATATCTAAGTCATTTGCGACCACATTATACGATCTAATTACAGTATTTTAAGTCTACATACATATAAACAATAATTATATTATATAATAAAAACCTACAGCATTGACAAATGCAAGAACAAACGCAACATTCTTTTGACTATTTAGACCAGAGGTCGGCAAGAAGTGCTCGTTTCGGGCCGTTCTCGATGACTACGCCTCCTTTTCCCGTCCGCGCGTCTCGCTCCCTGTGGCGATCCAAGTTCTCGAACCAGCTCAGACTCGTATCGTATGAACTGCGCGTGGCGCATTAGGGCGACACTCGTATCAATAGGCTTCCACATTACCGCCGAGGTACTATTGTCTATGTGTTTTTTTTTTGTCAATGGTATCCCCTGTAGACCTATTCCACTATGTCACATGTTAATTTCGGAAAAATAACATTTTCATTAAAAGAGAAAAGCGCACCCAGTTGAACGACGGTTCTCTATCGTCTGAGATGCGAGCAGCGACGTCCAACCTTTCATTCGATATCCACGAAAAAGTTTTTGCACATCTAAATAAACTTTTGGCGATGAAATTAAGAATCATTTTTCAAATTTATCTTCCGTGTTTATTTTTTAAATTTATTTTCCGAAATTATCATGGAACATAGTGGAATAGGCCTACAGGGGATACCACTGATAAAAAAAAAACGCATTGACAATAGTACCTCCACGCTAATGTAGAAACCTATTGATACGGGTGTCGTCCTAATGTGCCACGCGCAGTTCATAAGGTACGAGTCTGAGCTGACTCGAGAACTTGGAACGCCACGGGGAGCGAGACGCGGGGCCGGGAAAAGGAGGCGTAGCCCTCGAAAACGGCCCGAAACGAGCACTTCTTGCCGACCTCTGATTTAGACAATCACATTTAGACAATCAATACATATATACATAGAGTTGAATCGCAAGAGTTACAAAGAATATAACGATGTTTTACAATTTTATAAAGTTGTGTAACATTTGTGTGGTCAGTAATGTAACTTAGTCTCTCCTATAGGTAAGACCAAGGTATCTATTATTATAAATATCTTGACATATTCTGAATAGTTTATTAAATTGTTATTAGAGATCGGGGTATTTTGAGATGATGCTTTTTCGGCTTCTTTGGCACCTAAATCGGCTTCCTCATAACGAACGAGTCATACAGACGTTATGAAAAAGAATTTCTCCCCTCCATATATGTATGAAGCGTTATTGTTTGCATCATAAGAAGTATTTTTCGGTAAACTATAATTTACAGCTATAAAAATTGTAACAATAAAACCAACAAAACTAAAAACACCTACTCTTAGCCGCAAAACAATTAAACGTATAATGTTTATTGTAAAAACTCAACACGAATACTATATTTCTATTGTCATTGACGACCAGTGCCGGCTCAAGTCAAGTAGAGGCTCAAAGCGGTAAAAGTTTTGGTGCCCTCAAACTCAAGTTAGAAATAACGTTCGTAGTATTAAAACTAAGCATAATTCACAATTGAAAATTGAAAAAGTTGTTTTAATTTTGTGTAATTAAATTGAATTTTTTTGTAAAAAAATGGATGCTGCGGAATTCGGTGCTTTATGGTACCCGGGGCCCCACGCGGCCGCTTAGTGCGCTTACCATTAAACCCGCCACTGTTGACGACATGTGTCACCATCTTTAATTGTTATACTCTCGTTCAGTCGTTGAATGTAGGTAGAAGGGATGGGCAATTCTTCTAAAAAAAACCTATCGAAATACTCTTTATAATACATCTATATGTATTCTTCATGGCATATTGTTATATCGCAGAATCCGATTATGTAAATCGGACTTAAAATGCAATGCTTTAATTCTTATGGCACTTTAGAATCAATTTATAAAATCAAGTTGTTCGATAAAAAGTTAATTCAATATTAACTGTATAACTTTTATAGTACTATCGAAATACCAATAGTATTTCATGATGAGATACTGTATGTAAACATTTAAATTAAATTGATATATTTATATATTTATTTGGGGCTTTCCGATCGTCCATTTGTAATTTCAAACCCTCCCGAGCCTCCTCTTGAATCGAAGATCGATTCATAACTAAAAATATTGATTCGTTTCAAAATCGAATATCTAAGTATCAACTAAAACAAATTGAAAATCGATTCAGAATCGCCCAACCCAAGTAGATTTATATTGTTTTTAATTTTTCCCTCTTTTAAGCACTAATTCTTCGACAATAAAAACACCTTTCCTCTAGAGCAGTGGTACCCAACCTATGGGTCGCGACCCCTTTGTGAGTCGCGAAGTTATTTTTAGTTGATGATTTTTAGCACTTATTTATTTTAATATAATTCTTTTTATTTTCGTAACGGTTACATAACTTTTACGTAAATTTTCATTTACGTAAAATTTACCTGATCTTATATGGGGGAGGGCGGTCGCAAATTATTTCAATATTATAAAAGGGGGTTGCGACTAAAAAAAGGTGGGGAAACACTGTTCTAGAGTAGAGCCGGGCAACTTCTTGCCGCCGTCGCTGCGCGACTTCCACCGGAGTTTGCCGGTTCTTCTACTTATCACTTCTTTCTGGACTTGATCTCCAGACCCGGAGACCAGTGTCGCCAGATCAACCGAAAACTGGGTTGATTTTCCTCTGCTCCATTTCCCCTTCCACTATCCCATTCTACTACATGAGCACGCTCCAACGCCCCCCACTAAGACCGTAGACTGGTCACGTCACGTGCCGCGCAACGTGTTATATTAGTTACATGTTACTCTGGTCATCAGAGAGGTGGTAAACTGTATTCCCCTCGATTTAACCGATCTGGCGACACTTCCGGAGATACTGATAGGTCGGAGAGCTAGCGTGGCGCGGCATAAGTAGGCATAGGATAGGCTTCGCGAGAAGCGTAGACGCTATTCTTATCTAGCTTTGTAGTTCTTATGAAAAATTATTAATTACAATATGGGATCGAAAAAAGTATTCTCAAATAAACTATAACACAAAAAAGTAAATAATTGTACCAATTGATTAAAAATCCACTGAAATTGAAAATGTTCAAATTAATGGAACTCGGGATTTTTTAAAAATATAATAATCGAAAGTGTTCCATTTTCTCAGACGCCTTGTTCTAATGATAGAACACTTTCTAAAATTAAGTGGACTGATAGTACTGTTGTATTCCGTTAATTAGTATTTTATTCGTAAGATACAACGGAACTTAATCGGAAACACGCTGACAATATATTGTATGTTAGCGGAACATACAGTAGACTACAACAGTCGAACGAAATGATTGTGTGCTTTGGAAAACAGAGAATCTGAGAATCTGACCTGTTGAGAGAAAACGAGGTGTACATATATGAGTTCTAACTTGAATGGTGGGGGTTTTAGGAATTGTAAGGGCTAGAACGATAAGGTTAGAGTTTTGAAGGTGACGTGGCCAGGCAAAGGTTCGAATATGATGAGGCAAGGACAGAGGTCGAGGATGAGACAGAGTTTGAGAATGAATCAAGGATGAAATCATGCGTTTGTGTAGTATTTTTGATGGAAAATAGGAAACCTGGTATCCATGTAGAATGAAATCACGATGGTATACAACAGTACTAAAAAAAAATGAAATTACTCTTTGTATAACTTAGATTTGTATGGTTTTATATAGTGTTTTATAGTATTGTCGCCGAGTGTAATCGAACTTAAATTAAGTATGTTTTGGATTATCGGTTCTCCGATTCCGTGACTTTACAAAAAAGAATTTACACTTTTAGAGTCCGAAAAGATTATGTATTGTATTGTTTCCAGTACAATGATCGCTTCACTTGGAACGAGTATGAGCAAGGTCTGGCGATTGGAGCTTACTACTGGTCGCACTGGTTATCGCAACTTCCTGGAGGGCTTTTAGCAAGGCGTTATGGAACCAAACTTGTTTTCGGCCTAGGAAATTTCCTAACTGCGGTTCTTGGATTTCTAATTCCGTTTATGACACGCTATCACCTGTACGCGCTCATTTTTCTACGGGTTCTTCAAGGTCTAGCTGCAGTGAGTCAACACAATTAAGAACAAATCAAATATTAATATAATCAGAATCACCTGCCGCCTGTTCTTCGCTACTGACTCGATAAAGATAACGCGGGCAAACATATCGATGATAATTAACGTTCATTCACGAATGTTGCATACGAAAGAACCAGTTTCGAAAAAGATCCAATTTATTGAACAGACTAAGAAGGGTGAAATATTTCGTGCAATGTCTACAGAAAATTTGTTTATTTAGGGTGTCGTGTGGCCTTCGATGCACGATATGACGGCCAAATGGATCCCTCAGAATGAAAGAAGCAGATTTGTCAGCTCTTATTTGGGTAAGATGCGTAAACACTTCGATTACGTATTAACATGACATACGATTTTTATTCATGTCATTATTCTTAGTATATGTATAATTGCCACTTTTTTATTGATAAATTTTTATTAAACAACGATCACCAACTATAACTTTCACTACACTATTCAGGGTAATGACTTTGACGAGATATTCTTTAAATGAATAAGAAGTTTATTTCAGTGAATAGTACATATTTTTTGAAGCAGTTTGTGATCTCTGATTTGGGTATACATATTTACTTACAGTTTGTTTTTATTATATTATCTACGTAAATACGTAGTAATATGTTGTTTGTTCTAAGGAGTATAGTTTTGTATAATTTACCACCACCACGTATATACATATACATAAACAGATTTCGTTCACAAACAAAACATAATTTTATTATAGATTGCTAATTGAAACCAAAAATTGGTCCATTTATTGAAGTCTCCAACAAACATAGGATTAAAATTTTCAAGTAACTCAAATTCTATTATAAGTTCGAGATATACGGGGTGTCCAAAAAATAGTGAAAATCCTTGAAATGAGCGGTTCCTGAGGTTATTTAAAGGAATTTTTTTCTTATAGAGTTATTAACGAAAAACTCGAACTAATCAGAGGGCAACACAGCAGACAGATTCCGGCTCGGCCAACGGCAACGCCACGCTCAGCAGAATCTGTCGAAGAGCCTGAATCCGTTCGGTATAGCCGCGCTTTGATTGATCTATGTTTTTCGATAATAACTCCTTAACAAAGCCGAGGTGGAAATTTTCGGTAAAGAAAATGTTACTTTAAATAAACTCAGAAACCGCCCATTTCAAGGTTTTTCACTATTTTTGGGACACCCTGTATATAGCTACATACATATACTAGTACCGGAAATATTGATTGCGAATAATTTCTAACTTTTATGCTTTGATTCGTACTAAAATGATAATAAATGCGAACAATATCAACAGTATCAAGTTTGGCATTACTGTAGAAACACAAATAGAGTGGGTGTAAAAAGTATTAGTACAACTTTCAAAAACGAATAACTATTTTAACATTGGATCAAACGACTTCAGTTTTCTTTTGAGATAGAAGGATTAGTTTACTAGGGAGTGTGTAAATAATTTTTTCTAAAAATTGATATTGGTGGGAATGTCGAAGAAAAAAGTAAAGATCACAATTTTAACTTTTTTATTTGTGTCTCTAATGTAAATTTACAAGATGCCTTTTGTAAGAAGATGTAAAAATGTTTGAATTTCGGGCTTAAATCGCTTTTTCTCACAATTTTTGCCATTTTTAATCATTTCTGGCTCGTAGGAACCTTAGTCGAATTTGTTGAAACTTTGTATTTTAAATTATTATTATAGGCAAAGATAAAAAAATTAAAAATCGTATCCTTTACTTTTTTCTGCCCAATTTCGACCAATACCAATTTTTAGAGAAAATTATTTACACGCTACCTAGTAAACGAATCCTTCTAACATTTAAAAAAAAACTGAAGTCGTTTGGTCCAATTTTAAAAAGGTAATTCGTTTTTGAAAGGTGTGCGTATACTTTTTAAACCCACTCTATGTTCATAAACCCCTTGACATATCAATTAAATGAAATTCAATGTGACCAAAGGAATCATTTATTATTTAACTTATTCTTAGTATAAGCTTAACTATGAATTTTCGTAATAATGAAAATAGATATGTTTCTGGGATGATAATGGACATGTTGTTGGCAATAATGCTGTTAATAGTACATAATATTTTACAGCAATGTGCACAATGGTATAAAGACAACTGATGTATCCGAAACGTCTTTGTACATCAAGAGTTTGAGTAACCCAATTGAAGTACTTACAAATATTCGTTCTAGTTTACAATGTAATATAACTTAAAAATCTCAAAATTAGTGGGATTGTGCCACATTTTTGAAAAGTAATTTATATATAGGATGGAAATTATAAAGGGTTACAGTACTCTTACTTCAATGCGTTTAACAATTCTTTGTTTAAATGATTATCTAACTTTGCTCGACATTTCAACATTTATCATAGCACAAGCTTCGCATATTCTGACTTTCTTGTTTTCACGCGTCATAGGCTTAACCCGGCGTTAGTTAGGTAGGGTCTCACAGATCAACAACGCGATGTAACAACGCGTGACAGCGGGTCGGGCCTGAGTGTACCTTCCCCTTCCGTAATCTACTACTCTACATGTTGTTCCGCGCAAGCACATTTAGTGTGCATACGTGTAAAGTGTGTTGGTTTCCCGACTGTGCAATTACAGAATATGAAAACTCGGAATCTGAAGACTAAATGTTTATTATCGTATTAGCTGCTTATAATGTACATGTCCCATCTGTAAACTAATACCAAAGTGCCTAACAAGTACTGATTTATATAGTTCGTTCGTTGTTAAAGTTAGGATGAGTTTATTTTCGTTGAAAAATAAAGCTGTTTCATTAGTTGAGTATTTTTGAATAAAAAAAATTTAATTCCGTGGATCTGCGTTTTTACTCTGAAAAATTACAAGACTCTTAAGCAATACCTAATCTTATATTCATGAAGAAGGTATTTATTTCTATAATAAAATATATTATTTCGGTGGGTCTGTGTCACAGACTCTGTGTGACCCCACCTTACCACTATCGATACATTTTTCCACCTTATCAACGCCGGGTTAATGGACATTACGCAGTATTTAAGCACAGAACCTGAACAGAGAAAACGCTGTTCTAGACTTTTAAATGCCATACGTGTTTTGATAGTCGATCTGGGTAATAAACATATCAAAACAATTTTTATAAATTTCCATTTTCACCACTTATTTAAGTACTATCGTCCAGTGAAGGATACCTTAGCACGAATAGTGATGAAAGTGGACTGACTATCTTGCAGAAGACCATAGTAATACATAAATACGTTTGTTTTCAATTCATTGATAATGACTTTGATGTTGTCCTGAGTAATGCTGATACTGAACACATGTTATTGTTTTTGTGTGAAAGTTCGATGGCACGAACTGAAGTACAAATGAAACGATCACACCTTTTCTGAATTTCCGAACAAGTTTGACCTTGAATGACCTTGAGCCATAGGTAATTGAACTCATTTTAAAACGCACTATTTGATGGTGGGTAAAAAACCGTATCATTCCACTTAAAATAATAAAGTTGACCTTCACCTCACCTTGGAGTGTCCACCGGGAAAAATAAAAGTCCCACTACATGATGCCCACTTCGGTACTGAACAACTTTCATCTGAAACATTTTTGCGTATAATCAATATTTTTAAAGATATTCGTCTGTAACGCTCTATAATTTCCATCTTGTACATTTAGAGCTCATTACAGTATCATCTCCGTGAGTGTCGAAAAGGTCTATGCCGTGATTGTTGAAGTTTTATCTCCACCGCTGGGGGGATGTCCCTTGGAACCAGTCAAGCGGTAAACACGCTAGACGGCCGAACCAGCGGGTGCTTGAGTATTGACGAGGCTCACACTAATGCAGGCGAAGCAAAAACTTGCAAATTTTCTAATTTTTTATTTTTCTTTATGAAACGTTTAACATCGTATTCGTCTCGATTTTCTTATTGAAATGACACCAAACATAATATAATTACGATTATAATTATTCGTGTAGTTTACGAATAAAGTTTACATATCTGTGCCGCAAATGTCAAGTACGAAACTCTAATCTCTTGTTACACAAGCAATTATGATCGTAATTATATCGCGTTTGGTGTCTCTTTAATAAAGAAAAGACGAATACGATGGTATAAACTACAAATAAGGTATTTTGATTATTCAATTTAAGAGACACTAACAAGGGTTAATACTTAATTGATATATTCACGTTTCATCATCAGTGACAGTGATCAACATACTGTATTATGATAATGTGTTGTCATTATGTTGGAAGAGTGCAAATAGTCCTCACAGTAAGGCGAGGGGAGTCGGAAACATATGGTTGAATTTGCTAGAAGTACAAGACGTCATAATTTTAATCTTTTGTAATAAAATCACATTAGATCAATCGGAATTACTTTCCACAAATAAGTTCTTTAAATCACATATAAACCTTTTCAAATAAAAACAGTGCAGAGGATTAAGAAATAATTTGTACTCTAAAACGAAGGTGAAATTATTGAAATTGGTAAAATTAAAAATTGCACATAATATAACGTAATCCTTGAAAAAACGTAGGTAAATATTACGTTTAGGGGAGGCACCTCGGATGACCTTGACCTTGACATATGTTGTCAAGATCACCTTTCTGAGTAACCCGCAAAAGGTTTTAGCCGGCGCTCGTTGTTTATTAAAAAGTTGTAAACAAAAGAAGTTTTGAAAATATAGCAGTTATTATAAATATTGAAAACTAAAATGATATACTGTATTGACATATGTTATCAAGGTCACCTTTTTAAGTAACCCCCAAGATGTTATAGCCGTCGCTCGGTTTTTATTTAAAAGTTATGAACAAAAATATACCGGTGCTACCATATTGCATTTTATCATTATCTACATGAATGTGATATTGGATTTGATATATGATATCGAAGATATTCTCTTAAATTTTGACGACCTCAAGATAGTGTTAGGTCTGGTAATCTAACCCAGACCTTTTTTTTTTTTTCTTGAAATGTGGGGAATCCGCCTTATGGATACCCTCTCCCCTCGCCTGTAGAGGCGAGAGGGTTATGTTGGGCTCTCCTGACCCAAAGGTCAGGCCTACCAACTAAACCCCACATTCTGCCATGCCCTGGGCTTTTAAGGTTCATTCCGGGATCTGCATATTGCATTGCTACCGGCATGGACCGCCCTATTATGCACACATGGGAGGGGAGAGAAGCTCCCCTCCGGCAAACCTATTTGGGACTCGGTGACGACAGACGCATCCGACTTCCGATAAGGCCGGTCCTGCTTAAGGGAGCTTTGGCTCAAACCCTAAGGACCGACCCCCTTCCCTCCCCGGTGGGTGGGTTGCACCGGTGCAACACCACCCACTAACCCCTTCCCACATTTGCGCCCGAGGGTGCGGCCGTGGGAAGAGGAGTCGGTTTCTCGGCCCCTTCCCCGGATCCGGGACTCCCTCCCTCGGGAAGATCCCCATCCTCGATAATTTGAAGATTAGTGGACCCTCATACTTATCGAGGAGGGCGTCTCTCTCCTCCGTCACCCGACGCAGTTCCTCCCGGCTCCTCCTCGCCTCGTTGTGGAGTTCCAGCTCCGCACCCCTCCCGGGAGTGGTGGCGATGTCGTTGACCCGATTCCCGAGTTCAACGGCTATCGCCCTCCACTTCTGCGCAGCTAGGCGGAGGTCGCGGACAAAGCCCCCCTCGAGGTTGGAGGAGGTTACTGTGACATTGTTCACGGCATCCGCCAGCCGCGTGCCCATCTCGACCTACTCGTAGGTCGCGCTAACCCTCATTTCCCCCAGGATATCCTCAGCGGTAGGCAAAGCCTCCCGTGAGGACCTGGAGAAAAGGAGGGCGCTCGGACCCTCGAGTTGGTCCCGCGGTGCCGGAACCCGCCCTTTGGCCTTTCCCTTGGCCCCTCCCGTTTTTCCCCGGGCTTTAGCCTTACGCTTTAGGCCCCGGGTCCTTCCCGAGACCACCGAGGACCCAGACGAGATGGTCACCCAGTCCGCCTCGTCTGCGTCCCCCGTGCGTCCCAGACCGCTTGGGCCCGGTTGGCCCAAGCTCCCTCCCCCCGGCCCCTGGCTCCTGAGGGGAAAAGGACTTCGCGGTCCTGGAGGTAGAGATGGAACGAATCCCCCCTCATCCTCCGACACCATGACTACCGGTGACGCCGGCTCGCCGAACGAATACGGTGAAAACCCGGCGCCACCGGGCGCCCCTGTCCCCTCACCAGCCCCGGAACCCGCGTCGCTCGGTGGCGCCGCGAACTGGAACGAGCTCTCTTGAAAGTGGGTGACCACCATATCACCCACGATCGCAGGGCTTCGTCCACCCGCGCCGTCACCGCTCGCCACTCCCAAGTGCCCTTTATAAGGCCCTAACCGGGCCGCCTCGATCTCATCGAGCGCGTCCCGGTCCTCCTCCGTGATCACCTTTGACTCCCTCCGTTCCAAAGGCGTCACCTCCATCTCCTCCCGTCCAGTGGGGGTCGAACCCACTGCTCCCGGCATCCCACTGCCTCCCTCCTCACTCCTTATCTTCTCCTTTTTCCCTCCCTTCAACGTTTTAATCTTATTTTCCATATATGTTCCCACGAGTAGTTACATTGTGAAATTTTACGGACATAGCCGAGCACGTATAACCCTCCTGGGACGCCGTCCCCATTCGGGGGAACACCTCCTGCCCACCGGTTACCCCCGGCCACCCCCGTAAGCATCCTCACGGGAGAACCCCCTCCGCCATTTCCCGATGCTTGAGGGTTCGTTCCTCGCGCACGGCCGGACAAGGCAATGCCCCGCTCCTATGGGGTCCCCCTGAGGCGAGGGTCCATAGGTTTACGGTGTACAGGACCCATGGAATCACACGTCATGGGTCCTGCGCGCGGTTTTCACCCCGTAGGTATGAGCCTCCCTGGCATGGTTGAACCTACCCAGTACAGCCTCATACCGTCGTTGGGGCTACTTCCCGCGGGTGGACTCCTCTTTTCGTCGACACACACCGTAGTGTGACCCAGGGACCACCACGAGGAGGTGGAGAGAGAGGAATTTTAGGTATAGGACCCCACCACTGTGGGTTAACCTACCATTGGATCAGAGCCACCAATGGTCCGCCCCTATACCCTCAGTCCCCAATCTAACCCAGACCTAACCCAGACCGAACACAGACTTAATACCATCTTGATGGTATTTCTCCCCCCCCCCCCTTCCCACCACCAACCTAACCACAAACCAATTTGGACTGTATCTCCTTTTGACAACTTGTACGAGAATGAAGTGTCTTTACAAACAAATTTAACGAAGATTTTTTGCAATTCTCTAAGTCCGAGCGACGCGACTGTTAGATGTATAGAGAAAAGTTGTTTAGAGTGTTGTCCTTGACAATATATGTCAAGGTGAAGGTCATCCGAGGCGCCTTCCCTAAACGTAGTGTTTACCAAAACGTATATTAGAGAGAGATATACAATAAAAACGTAACCTTTCATTAGCATGTTCATAAGTACGTCATTTTCTAGGTAGTTCCGTCGGCGCTGCCATAACTTATCCATTGTGTGCAGCCGTCAGTAGCACTCTCGGTTGGAGTGGAGCTTTTTATATAACATCTTTACTTGGTGTGGTTTGGTAATAATCTGTCCATAATTATAGTAATGCCTTGATATGTGTGATAACTTCAGGACCGAAATGTCACTTATATCGTGTACAGACACTATCCTTTGATCTTTTTCTACTAGCGTCAAACATAGAGAATGGTAGTGACTAAACAAAAAGCATAGATACTAGGGTATTAGCAAGACAATACTAATCCAGTGAAAAAACTTCGTTGTTTTTAGTTTTGCATAATAAGATTTTACATAATAATACATTTACCAACATATTTGTAACATTTTTCTGATTGGATTGACATCAAACACAACACGATTTGAATTATATTTACTTGTTTGATTCACAATATAGTTGTACCTCGATTATCCGAACTAATCATTCGAATATGAATGTTGGGATAATATCATAGTTACCTAGCTACAGTGTTAGATTGAATCTTTACTGATTTATACAATGTATTGCATTGTATATGGATCGTTTCAAATTTACTGAATCGTGAATTGAATAAGTAAATGTGCTTCAAATTGTGTTATGTTTAGTCTCATTTTACTTAGAAGAATGTCACAAATATGTAGGTAAATGTTTCATAAAAAATGTTTAAAAAGCAAAAAGCTTTATCATTGAATTAATACTGTTTCTTAGCAATTATAGTGGGGATACATTGTTCACAAAAATTGTGTAGGGAGTGCGTTCCCTTAACGCCGGACGACATCTATTGTAGGACAGAAGCTACACCTTTAATATTTAAAACTTTATCGAGTTGTTGTATCGTGTAAATGGTAGATGAACGAAAACATACAATAATCACGTTTTGCTGACAAGAATCCGGTGCATCGTACAAAGTATAAACTGTTAAATCCGTTAATTTTTGTGATCAGGAGACGTGTAAGCTGCGTTATTAAATCATTTGATAAGTATTTTTTAAATTATCGTTCTATACTGCGCATTGAATGTATTGGTTTTAATAAAAAAAAATTTTTTTCATAGTTTCATTGTCCCCTAGTACGGGACAGAACAATTTCCCCTATTGCCGGACAGAACAAATCTCACTCTTGTGTGTTCCTTTTTGTACTACTATTTATTGTGTCGATTTCAGTGATTAAAAATTGTTAAAGGACGAATTTTTAAAATAAATTTCAGATTGTGAGAACAGTATATAGAACCGAAATAGATGAGACAGTGGAGAATCTGCGTAATTGGTTTAGGAAATAGTGAAGAGATTGGATTCAAGGTTCAGGCTCCGAAAAATAGACCCACAAGGCATATCACGATATCCCAACATGTGTTGACTACTATGGTTGCTGTCGTTGCAAATTATCATTAGTATCTTTTATTGTGTCCGGTGCTAGGGGCCACTTCACGATAAAAAGAGCATATAACCAAAGTATATTGTTAATTGAAGTCACTAATCGCGGAAATGTCGATTATTTTTAATATAATTTTGATTTTAAATAATGCTCAATTATAAATACCGCGGAACAAAACAAATAAAGTGTCACATTTTTTCATTTATGTAAGAAAAACCTTAAGTGTCCGGTGCTAAGGGACACCCCTACATCTATTTGGCATATAACGAGACATTACTATGTTAACATTCCAAGCTTTATCAAAAACGTTAATTTAGATATTAAACAACGTGACACTTCTTCCGAAGGTACGGTTTGTGGCTATTCCTTGTACACGACTCACCTCAACAACATCCTCGAATAACAGAAGAAGAAAAGAAATATATTTTGGATAACCTTGGTACATCTGTTGAGGAAGAGGCAATTGCGATACCATGGAAATCCATCTTCACATCGGGTCCTGTTTGGATTAACATTGCTGCATACTGGAGCATTGGATGGGGTTTCCTTACATTGATGACTCAAGCTCCAACTTACTTTAGCATTATTCATGGATGGAATATTAACGCGGTTAGTAAAACCATCAATTTGTTCACGTGTGATTTTTTGGGTAAATATGGTTAATAATGGAACATCGTAAAATCTCGATAAAGAAGTTATGAACTGTAAAGGTATTAGGAGGAGTTCTCCAAGTGCCAGACATACTCAGTGGGCGTACGAAGCATTTGTACACCTTTTAAAAACGAATAACTTTTTTCAAATTAGACCACGCGATTTAAGTTCTGATGAGATGTTAGGAGGATAAGAGTTCTACTAATATATAAATAATTATTTTTAAAATTACTATTGGTCGGAATTGCGACGAGAAATGTAATGGTCACGATTTGTAACTTTTTTATGTGTGCCTGTAATACAAAAAGGTGCCTTTTGTAGACCTAAGTATGTCATGTACAGTCACTCCCATTAATATTCGTACACTCTTAAAACCACGATAACTTGTTTAATATTGGACCATACGACTTGGACTTTTTTGAGAAGTTAGAATAATTAGTTTACTAATGACGTGAAAAAGAAATTTTAAAACAATTGCAATTGGTCGGTATTGCAGAGAAAATACTAAAAGTTGTGTTTTACAATTTTTTTATGTGGCTTATATTGAAAATTTAAAACATCCATTTTGTAGATCTGTATCAATTGTATACATTTTCAAATTTTCATCCAATTTGGATTACGTGGAAAACAGCGACAGGCATCGAATGACGTAAGAATCCTTCTTACTGATTAAGGCCGAAAATTGTGAAATCCTGCAATTTTTATCATCTTCAAACAGTTGTAGTTCATTGCAACGTTTGCCGATTTTGGTGAAATATTCAGAGTGTATACAGTTGACACATATCTACAAAACGTATTTGTTGAATTTTCAATATGGACCCACATAGAACAGTTATAAATAACAACTTTTAGTATTTTCTTTGTAATTCCGACCAATTACAATTTTTTCAAAATTTCTTTTTTTCAACGTGTAGTAAATTAATTGTTCTAACTTCTAAAAAAAAAATCCAAGTCACATGATCCAATATTAAAAACGTAATCGTCTTTTAGAGTGTACGAATATTAATGGGAGTGACTGTATGTGTACAAAGTCTCATCAAAGTCGGTTGATACATAAAAGAGCTATAGGTAATGCAAGTTGCAAAAATCTTTGAATTTGGGGTTTCCGATTCCCTTAAAAACGCAGTTTCTCGCCATTTTTAATCATTCATGGCTCACAGCACCCTCGATTAATTTCGATGAAACTTTATGCATGTACATATAAGATGCCTACTGAGATCTACATAAGGCGTCTTTTAAATTTTCATTACAGGCACGCATAAAAATGATATAATTCGTGACCTTTACTTTTTATTTGCAATAGCAATTAAAAGAAAATATTGACACATCACTTAATAAACTAATCCTTCTAACATCTCAAAAAGATTCAAGTTGTTTGGTTCAATTTTAAAATAGTTATTCGTTTTTAGAAGCTGTACAAATAAAATTTGCACACTTACTGTAAGGTTTGTGTAACATATATAAAATTATACATGTCTTTTAGATCTTTTCTTTGCATTAACTTGCATTAACACTAGATCTATCAAACTAGTCAAAATAGTACGACATGATACTATAGTGAAAATAATTAAAAGAAGTAATACAATTTTTTATTTTCTTGTTGTTTTGGTTGCAGACCGGTATTCTTTCTGGAGCTCCACACGTGTCTAGAATGATTTTCTCTTATTATTTCTCAATCATGTCTGACTGGTTAATACGTACTAAGAAGATGAGCATAACGAACGTTCGAAAGCTGGCCACATTTGTATGTACTGGCCTACAAGGCATTTTTATCCTGATGTTGGGATACAGCGGATGTCACCCTACCCTCGCGGTAATTTTCATGATAGCAGGAACTACTGTGAATGGCGCAGTTTCAGCTTCTACTTTGGCAAATTTGGTCGATCTCAGCCCAAATTACGCTAGCATTCTCCTTGGGTTTTGTGGAATGATAGTAGTATGGTGTGGCTTTATTTCGCCAGCAGTGGTTGGGTATTTGACATTCGAAAATGTAAGTAAGATTATTTTGGAAGTTGTTCTACTTATTAGGTATACAAATTAATTCGTAGCTCTTACAATTAATCGAGTGTAACTTTGTTTTAAATTAAAATTTGTTACTAGAAGAGGCAGTAAGTGCATATAAAATGGTGAGCTTAATTTTTAAGACTAGTATGTATCTTGGTTGTGTGTGAATGAACAAAATCCATTCACCAAATCCAAGAGGGTGCACTCTACTGACTTCGATGACATAAAATATGCTGTTAAGGTCATTTTAAACAATTCTTTACAATGCATGTATTTGCTTTAAAGAAATGGAAGAAATGCAAACATTTTGTTACATAAGAACAATCGCTACTTAATACCGATTTTTTAATTCAAGATCACCTCAAGGCTGTGAAAAATATCTATATATTGTCACTTAAAAAAGTCGAGTCGACCTTGATTTTTCATTGCAATGAAACTTCTTTTGCTATATGCCTAGTAATGTAAACTGTAGAGAATTGAGAACTAATTAAGTTTTGTTGGAAACATTTCTGTATCAATCATTTGGAAGAGTATCAAAAATCGTGAGGACTTAATTTTAAAGCACTCTGTATGTATACTATCGTTTAAATGTTTGGAAGCAGTCAAATTTGTTAGTTAAACAATCCTGTGTTAAGATATTAAAAGTAACAACATTTTTTTTAAGTGTACATAAGGTTTCAAGTGTGTAGGACCATATTGTTTTACAAACTTAATAAATAGAATGCCAAAATTTGTTTAGATGTCATCCAAAAAGTGATGATTTTGATTAGATCAGAATTTAGTAATATTTTCATTTGTTGTATATATTTAGATTTTTCACTATAATGTATAAGAATGTTAGTGCAATATACAATCTGAAACTAATCTTTTTGAAATATGGTTTAACTACTTCCAAACTTTTAGACGATACTGTATATATATACTTTCAATACATCAATAGAAATTAGATATTACCACAAATTGTAATGTTTCAGATTTAACAATAAGTACAATTTTATAAATTATTCAATTTCAATATTTATTTTGCAGCAAAGTGTATCGCAATGGCGTATAGTCTTCCTTATAGCTGCTGTCAATTCAATTGTAGGCTGCGTTATATATTTACTATTTGGAACTTCGAAGGAGCAACCATGGAACAGATATGGAAAACCAAGCATTGAAAGAGGTCAAGAAATGCAGAAATTAAGAGAAACACCTGTTATAAAACGCGAAGAGTTTGGCGAAAGCACCGAAATGACAAAAAAGGATAAAATGATAGAAAATGGCAACTCTAATGCTTGAAATATGCGTAGATTAATTTAACAAATAGGAAGAGTATAATATAATAAGTAATACCTGTTCAAGAATATGTCAAAAATATGCAACGGAGCCACGAATAGGTGTTTGACCCTTCGAGGGTGGAGTCTGGCTCTACTGTGACCAACAGTATCAAAATCGCTATTCAATTGCTCATGGCAGTTCCTGGCGAATTAATTAAATGTACATCTGCGGAATTATGAATAATATAACGGTTAAAGTGCTGATAAGAAGTACATTAAAAAATGTTTTAAAAAATTCATATATAAAGTAGTGAATGACTTAAACATCATCAGTCACGTAGTTATAAAAATGGTCCAACGCCTGAAAGCTAAAGGATATTTTTAAAAGATCCTGTGAATTTGACTATTCTTATTAGTAGCATTGGGTTAACTGAGATTTTTAAGAATTATAGTTCCTTCTCATGGCGTAAGAATACTCTCTTTGGCGAAACAAAGTATCAGCATGCAATACACTTATGTGATATATATATATATATATATATATATATATATATATATATACTTAATACGTGAATTCGTAAATAACATGTTACATGTAAATCGTCATAGTGTTCGAAGAGTGCTTTAAGACACTTTATTTTCTATTGCAGTTGGCCTTGCGTGGCCTTGAATGGCCTTCATAATAGGTCATTGTATTCGTCTTGAAACACACTATCAGAATGTAAATAAAAAACCATACCGTTCCATTTAAAAAAACAGAGTTGACCTTCATATCTCCTTGACGTCTCCACCTATAAAAAAATTAATGACATCAGATTACGAGCGCCTCGATATCAAGTAAATTCGGTCTGATGCATTTTCTTCTATCTTCAAAAGCAAGCGAGTTATTCAGGTGACCTGTTTATAGTGCCCCAACCTATATATACAAGGTGTTCGACATCATGTGGGAGAAAATTTAAGGGGTGGTTCTCGACGATAATATAAGACGAAAATGAAGAATAAAAAAATTGCGATTTCGGCTTCGTTATTTAGTTATTAACAATTAAAAATGCGCCTAATATGCGGCCACACTTGCAACAGGATGTAACGTTGCGTACGTCACACAGGCGCGCGACGGTCACGTATGAAATGACAGATGTATGCATACCTTGGTTCTCATTTGGGGCCCCAGCAAGATGAAAATGTTTAATAAATCGTTGAACGACATTGAACCTATCTACTCGTTAAAATCCACAAGGTCATATCTAATATCCGCCCTATGGAATTTTCGAGTCGAAGGGGTCAGTGCCATTTCACATTTAAATTGTTCTCACACATATCCACAAATCCTTAATCTACACTATAATTGTTCGTAACACCGTAGATAATACACTGGAGCAAACCTATAAAATGGTATCCATTGGGTCCATAAATGTTCAATAAAATCCTCACAAAGTCAAGTATCCACAAAAATGCATATGCGTACCGGAATCGTTCACAGGTAATTCACGTTCGATGCACGTCAATTTGACTTTCGTACACGAAAAATAAAATATCAGTGAAGTTAATGTGAAGTACATCCACTTAATTAACACCCTAATTCAACGTTTTAAGAAAATATGTTTGTGCAATGCTTGTCCGTACAAGCGAGTATTAGTATGAATACTGATTCAAATGACAGCTGATGCCGTAACCTCCCGCCGATCGACAGCAAATGCCCGCCCAAACATCACGCATTGCTATGTCAATACATTGTGTGTCCTGTTTCCACGAACTCCGCGATTCTTTCTCATTCTGGCTGTAACAGCCAAATATTACGATAAAACTTTTGCAAAAGACTTCGCGTGTGTGTGAATGAAAATGGTGGTCGTATTGAAAATCATTTGTAATTGCAAAGGGTTCGAGTGTAATCACCGACAATCATTTCACTGACGATACTTTCATTAATACGAGTTATGCCCTTCCAAAAAAATCTTATTCAGACCAATGTCAATCTCACCTGAGAATAAGAAATATCGCGTGAAATTGATATCGATCTGGGTTAGATTTTTTGCAAAGAGCGCAGCTCGTATGAATGGAAATATTGTCGGTAAAATGATTGTCGGAGATTGTGATTACACACCAACCCGACCGCAAATTGAAAAATAATTTTAGTGTAAACTCGTAGTGCGTGTGTATGATTTTGTGAATAGTGGCAGAGCATTATAGTGCAGATTAAGGATTTGTGGATATGTGTGAGAACAATTTAAATGTGAAATGGCATTGACCCCTTCGACTCGACAATTCCATAGGGCGGATATTAGAAATACCCTTGTGGATTTTAACGAGTAGATAGGTTCAATGTTGTTCAACGATTTATTAAACATTTTCACCTCGCTGGGGCCCCAAATGAGAACCAAGGTATGCATTCATCTGTTATTTGATACGTGACTGTCGCGCGCCTGTGTGATGTACGTAAGTTACATCCTGTTGGAAGTGTGGCCGCATATTAGGCGCATTTTTAATTGTTAATAACTGAATAACTAAGCCGAAATCGCAATTTTTTTATTCTTCATTTTCGTCTTATATTATCGTCGAGAACCACCCCTTAAATTTTCTCCCACATGTTGTCGAACACCCAAGTAATGTGTCAAATGCTAGAACAATGAAAAAAGTAATTTTTTGAATCAGACATCCTTATTTTTTAATGTTAGTATGAAGTCAACATTTTCATATTCAGATAATAGTCCTGTTACCGAAAAATGTAGACGTGTTGGTATTATTATATATAAATAAAAACATCTAATTTGATAATTGAATAATTGACTTTTTAATTATTTGTCCTGAAAACACACGAATTGCTTTGTAAAAAAGTCTACTATCAACTATTTCATGCAATAATAATCTAAACTCTCATATACTCGGGTATTTCATGAGATACCGAGGTTTTGTTAGATTTTATTGGGACACTTGGTTTTGTGAACTGGCCGGCGTGTATTGCCGGGTCGCCACCTCGCCAAGATATGAAACAATGGAATGGAACCCGTGAACTGGTCGCCGTGTATTTCACCGACGGGTCGGCACGTGGTTTATTGGATAGGTAATTCCGTGGGCTGGCAGGTGTGTATTTCACCACCGGGTCAACACTAGAGATCGCGGTTTTGAATGTATACTAAATCACACGTGTACACGTGGTACGTGAACCGTGTAGTACGAATTTAAGAATCCGTGTACACGGATCTGGAATCTGTATCCGTGAACACGGATTTGAAATATAGATCCGTGTAAACGGATCTGGAATACGAATCCATGAACACGGATTTGGAATACGGATCCGTAAATAAATACACGAATATTTGTGAAATTATAATACACGTATTTAGTAAATACACGTGTATTTATTTTACACGCGTATTTTAATATACAGTGATATAACATCGAACAATTTTCTGCGACTTTATTATTGTTTCATTTATAACATCACCAGTCGAAAAGAATTCGATTGAAAAACTAAAACGTGTCAGTTGTCGGAATCGAACGTACCGAACGGATCCGTATTTGCAGATCCGTGTACACGGATCCTCAAATTCGTACTACACGGTTCACATACGCCGTGTATTTACGTACACGTGAAATAGGGATCTCTAGTCGACACTTCGGAAGGGTAGGAATACCATGGACTGGCCGCGAGCGTAAACGGTTGATTGTAACGATTTCCCCAACATTTTAAGTTGAAGTTTTATTTTATTAAACGAGTTGCTAACCCGTTACCCGTCTCAATAGTATATGTATACAGGGTGGCCCACATAACTCTGAACAGCTCAATATCTCGAAAACTATGCCATCGATTTTAAAGTTCTTAGTCTTAAATTGCATGGAACTGAAGGGCCTTTCTGACTACATAAACGTGAAGTGGCCTCCCTTCCCCTTTAACGGGGGAGGGGAGGTATCTTTGTAATTTTAAATGGAACCCCCTATAAAATGTTACATATTTAGATTCTACAGGAAAAAATAAGTCAATTTTGTCTGAATCATTTTTTTGTCAGATACTTCCATGATGAGATATAACAGTTTGAAGTTTCGAGTTGTAGGTACTTGAAGCTCTCGGAAATAACGTTATGGAATTATACGCGCTTGAGTCCATTGCTTATTTATGAAGAAACACAAACAATAATATTTACAATTCTTGAGTTTGACTCACTTATCTATGAAAACGTTTTCAGTTTAGAGCTGTTATTCAAGCAGTAACATTGTGATTATGGCTACTTTTGACACAGAAGTGAATATGCTATTAACGTTAGGTGAATGCCAAAAAAATTATCGGCGTGCAGCAGTGATGTTTTTTGAACGTTATGGGATCAAAAAATGTCATGCAACATTTCATAATTTAGAAAAGCGGCTTCGCGAGCACGGTGAATTGTGTAAAAAAACTCGCAATAAACCTAAAGCTGTCACTAATGAAAATAATAGTGCCAGTATTCTTGCTGCAATTACATTAAATCCTCACATTAGTCAACGTACACTTGCACAAACATCACATATTAGTCGCTCATCGATTCAACGAATTTTGAAACGGCAAAAGTATCATCCATATCACATGGTTTTATCATAAGAGCTTTCGATAGCAGATTACGATCACCACGTAAGATTTTGTGAGTGGCTGCAGGGTGTTGTGGAAAATGACTTTTTGTGCAAAATACGTTTTTCCGATGAGGCCACTTTTATGAATTCAGGGCATGTAAATTGACATAATCTGCATTATTGGGCCGTGGAAAACCCAAATTGGATGCGATGTGTTCCCTTTCAACATCGATGGTCTTTAAATGTTTGGTGTGGCCTAATAGGAGATTTTGTGATTGGACCTTATTTTTTTCAAGAAACTGTAACATCTGCAAGTTATTGTGATTTATTAAAAAATCATTTGCCTGCGCTTTTGGAAGATGTGCCACTGCACGTTAGAAGAGAAATGTGGTTCCAACAAGACGGCGCTCCTCCACATTTTGCAATCATCACCAGGCAATTTTTGAACAAAAAATTTGGGAACAAATGGATAGGTCGTGGGGGACCTCGTCAATGGCCTCCTCGATCCCCCGATCTAACACCATTAGATTTTTTCTTATGGGGATATGTAAAGGACAAAGTTATGTTTGACCCACCGACGACAAAAGAGGATATGAAACAAAGAATACGTGACGCTTGCGCTTCAGTGACTCCCGAAATGTTAAAAAATGTTAGAACAACTTTGATGTTTCGAGTAAATAAATGTTTACAAACCCGTGGTGGTCATTTTGAACATTTAATTTAAAGTACATTTTATTTCTTCACGAATAAGCAAAGGACTCAAGCGTGTATAATTCCATAACGCTATTTCCGAGCGCTTCAAGTACCTACAACTCGAAACTTCAAACTGTTATATCTCATCACGGAAATATCTGACAAAAAAATGTTTCAGACAAAATTGACTTGTTTTTTCCGGTAGAATCTAAGTATGTAACATTTTATAGGGGGTTCTATTTAAAATTACAAAGGTACCTCCCCTCCGACGTTAAAGGGGAAGGGAGGCCACTTCACGTTTATGTAGTCAGAAAGGCCCTTCAGTTCCATGCAATTTAAGACTAAGAACTTTAAAATCGATGGCATAGTTTTCGAGATATTGAGCTGTTCAGAGTTATGTGGGCCACCCTGTATCTGTTGGAGGTTGACCGAAAGTATTTTCGAACGGTTCGCTCATTGCTCTGTACACACGATCGGTTCACAATCACACAATAAACATTCCGCCGCGCAAGCACAACTCGATCACACTTTGTAAAATACAAAATCTCGCAAAGGACTGAGAGACGCGTTAACGAGTCCACAGGTCACTCAGAATATGAACGTATTTGCGTTTATGTTCCTCCGATGCGTATCTGACGTCGAAAAATGCGATGCGACTTCCTACGAGGTTACGAGAAGATTGCCACGAACATTAAACAACGCAAAGTCGATCGCCTCTTGATATTGTTCTGGAAACAGAGTATGGCCTGTTACGACTGATATTCGCTCAGGCTATTAGCAGCGTGTACAGAGATGTACATGACAAAAAAATACAGAAACTATTTTCAAAAATACAAAGACGATATTCCGCCACCCGTGGTCACGTTCGACAGGGCTCCAGGCCATATTTCCACGGAACCCTATCTCGCAATTGATTCATATAAACTGGTGTTGGTTTCATTGAACCTTCTGCTATGAAATACGATTTTCAAAAGAACGACAAAAAATATGCAAAAGATTGTCAAGAAAAATTTTGATGACAGTTGTTATGCGAGGCTCCATATTCGTTACAAGTTGCGACGGGTCTGTTATTATATGTTGTTCAGGATTCAAGCTGTGGAATTCGGCTTCTATTATTCTTATGGCAACCGAATCGTCACACGGTTTTTGCTATGTATTTCGATACGCGTCAATGCCTTTTGTCGCCGTTGCTCGACGCCGTGTAGCCACAGTTCACGCGCTCATTGGGCGAATTCCACGGCTTGAATCCTTCAAATCTACGAAAACAAGGATCATCCGATTCGCGAGCACCAATCACGGTGCTCTATTTTCGACGGTCTTTGTTATTTAAGGCACCTGCGCTGCCTTCTCGCTCTCTTCACGCGCTTCACGCCTCTTAACCGCTCTTCACGCGTCTCTCTTAATCGTTCAAAATCGCTCCAGTTACTCTTACAGTTCTCTTTCGCACTTTTATATACCTTCGCTCTCTTCTCGCTCCGAGTCGAATCTCAGTCTCACTCGCTCTGAGAATTTCGCGTTCACGCGATATTTTCGACGCTTCAGACTCTCGGTTTTCCGCGCCGCGTTACGTGCAATCTGCCCCGCGCCAAGATCTCCGTCGTTCGCGTCGAAGATTTCCGTCTCGCGGCGGCACGCGTTTCGTGTCGCTCAAGATTTCCGACTCGCGATCCGACGGCAGAAATTTGCACGCGCAAGATTTCCGTATCGTTTCCGACGGCTCGCGAAAGTATCGTTCGCGCGTTCTCTCTCGCGCATGCTAGCAACCCGTGCTACGTGCCGATTCTCGCTCGTTCGCGCCTCTGCGAGCGATTCTCGCGAGTTGTAGTGAGTGACGCAAGAAAAATAAAAATTCAGTGTCCCGCCAAACGGTGTAAATTCTCTCTCCCTCACCTTCCCTCGTCCTCGTGCGTTCAATTCTGAGCGGTCCCGGCCTCAGGCGTTTCCGACCGTCGGTCGACGCCGAACATATGTTAATATTAAATATACAATTATTAGTTCTTTTTTCCAAATTGGACAATGAATCGTATTTATTTTTTTATTTTAAATCATTTTCTTCATGTATTTTACAGTTTTGAGCTTTAAATTATAATATTTAAAAGTTGCATATTATTACAAAGAAGAGGAGTTCAAAAAATAATTAAAATTCTTTTATTAATATGATTGCTGTACCTTAAAATACGTGACTTTCGTTTAGCTTAGTTCCACTATTACTTTTATAATTAAGACATTTAATTTTTTATATACATATTCATATTAAAGGTAATAGTGTTAACAGGATGGGCCGCGTAAAGTTGTGAAAAAAGGCCTTTACCATCCCAGAGTATGTTAAATGTTCGCAAACGTCCATAAAGAAGCAAACAATTCAAGAAAATCACATGTTAAAAAATTGAAAATTCTTGTACAGAAAAGTGGGACACTGAAAATACTCATATTCATACGATTGTACATACACATATACATATATACATGTATACACATGCTGTAAAAAATGCAATATAAAGAAAATCTAAGCATGCAAAATACCAAAATATATACATAATTAGAGTATTGCTAGAAAAGAGAATTTATTTAAACATTCTGTAGATGCGATAATCTGGAATTCTTGGTACTACTTGAACCTGAAAATCGCAATTGTTGCCCGAACCGTGCTGTATCTTTATGGATTTTAACTGTCAATGCAAAATAGACCATATTTTTACGATGTACAGCACATTCATCGTGGTTAAACCATTCTGGATATTTCTGATTCACAGAGTGGGAAATAATCGAAAATAATTTATCCAGGATGAATGGATAAATTATTATTATTAATACCGGTATGGCACACACATTCCGCTAGATTAGCATATACGTATATGAGCAGAGAGGAATCTGACAGTTTCCGCGCCGCGACAAATAACGCCGAAAAAACGCAAGAGTAGGATGTCTCTATGACCAAGCCCACTAGATGAAAGATACAGCTAGTGGGCTTGGTCATAGAGACACCCAACTTTTCCGTTATTTCAACGTAGTTTGTAACATTCGGCAGAATTATTTATTCACGTAAACAGAAGTCTTCACAGGAAGTGCGCTTTATAGTTCCGGCAGTGATCGCTGCGAGCGCTGATGTTTACGAGCAATCATGAGGTATGTATGGTCGGTCTGCTGTCGGGTGCGCGTCGGGGACGCGTCGAATTTGAACTGTGCTGATATAAATTGCCATTATTCGTTGAATTACGCTATTAATCCTTATATCCATATATTTTGCTGCTTAAGTTGACAAAAACATATATCTTGAAATAGTTGATCCCCAAGCAACAGTGTTTCAAGAAGAGAGTTCATCAGGGACCTGGGCCCTTGAGGCCCAGGGCCTTAGTGACGCCATCATGGTGTCCAATCGACCGCTTCCAAACGACTCAGATATGGAGTGGACCCCTGTTAAATACACCAAACGAGGATCGGTCGACTCTACGCTTACGAGAAAATCCGAGGAATTGTTTCCTCTTCTCCCTGAAAATAAAGAAGTTGAGGACCAGGATAATAAAATGGACCTCAAGAGAAGACGCGAACCACGTGCCATCAATTTATATCCTCTCTCGCACAAAGGCCCGGCATTCGTCTCAGCCTCTTTTGAAAAGAACGTAATTAGACAAAGAAATTCCCAGAACGCACTCATACTAGCCAAAGCTCTTAATAAAATCAACCAAGGTGTGGAAGAAATCAAATCAGAGGTATTCGGAAAATTCTCTATCAAATTCAAATCAGCCTCAGAAGCCAATCAATTCATTAAAGCAGATAAGCCAGATCTCAAAGGGGTCAACACATTCATTCCAAAATTTAGAACAACCAGGAGAGGAATAATCAAAGGATTCTCCACTGACTGCGGTATTGAAGACTTACTAAAATTCACCAATTCCCCAGTACCAATACTAGACGCCCGCAGACTGAATAGAATAATTAAGGACTCTCAGAATGAGAAATGGTCGTGGGTTCCCAGTGAATCTGTTGTAATTACTTTTGAGGGGACAGTACTACCAGACTACATAAAATTATACAACTTGATACGCACCCTAGTTGAACTATATATAGAACCAATTAAAATATGTTGCGGTTGTTGTAAATGTGGCCACACCACCAAGTGGTGCCGCAGTCCAAAAATCTGCAAGAACTGTGGTTCAGTAGGACATAGCCAGGTGGAATGCCCTAATAAGGACTCGCCATCCTGTGCACACTGCAAGGAAGACCACACCACTCTTCACCCAAGCTGCACTTATCTTAAAAACACAAATGAAATTAATATGCAAATGTCCTTACTAAACATAAGTTTCTATGAAGCACGTCAAGTGGTTATGGGAAACTGCAGAACACTATCTGGTGCACGTACATTAGGAAGTAAAGAGAACTTCCCTCCCCTAAAAAGAAAAACTCAAGAGGAAATTATAAATATAAAAACATTCGGAGGGCATCAACATCCAGTCTCCTCTCCCAGCGTCTGGTCACAGTCCTCTCCCTCTCCTACGTCTAAATTCCTAAGCAAGCCCTCAAACCTTGCCTCCAGACTTGTCAAGATCTCCAAATCTGTCACGTCAATGAAAGAAATACAATCCAATGCCAAAACGAATCCCCTCCCCTCCACTTCACAAAACAAAAAAGTATCTCCATCCACTCCCTCCTCCTCTCCTCACACTCCATCTACATCATCTTCTATTACTACGAACTCACCTCACAACCCACACCTTCCGCCAACTAAGAAAATCACTCAGGTCCCAATCAAACAGTACAAGCCATCCACGTCTTCCAAAAACATCTAGTGTGCTATTACTTCCTCCCCACCCTTCATGGATAGTCATCTACGTATCACTCTCTGGAATTATAGGAGTATAATGAACAAAAAAGCTGAGATCAATGGCTTATCTACTAGATCTGACATAATTGTATGTACTGAAACTTGGCTCCGCCCTCAGCAAAAATTCAACATCACAGGCTTCAACTCAATCAGGAAATTGAACAGAACCGAGATCCTGCTCATAAAAAGGCTGACAGCAAAAGCCTCAGACCCATTTCGCTGACTTCGTACATGTGCAAAATCATGGAGAGAATGATGAACAATATGAACAATATGACTGCTGTGGTGGTGCGAAACTATTGGACATTTACCCAAGACCCAATCTGGATTCAGGAAAGGACGATCGTTCATCGACAACATCTTCAACCTCACTGCTCACATAAGGACTGGATTAGCTCTCAATCAAGTTACTGCTGCTGCATTCTTGGATGTCAGTGCGGCTTACGACAACGTGCAATGGAACATCCTAATGAAGAAACTATCTAAATTAGGCATGCCAATCAACACCTTAAGCTTCATAGCAAATTGGTCCTACTGTCGATTTGCTAGCTCTCCAAGCTTCCAAGGAGTGAGAGCAATCTACAAAGGTCTTCACCAAGACGGAGTAGGCAGCCTCTTGCTATATAACCTCTATGTGGCCAACATATTTAAAAGGGTTCCGAAGGACGTCCACATCTCTCAGTATGCCGATGACATCGCTCTTTTCTCAAGAAAGTCTGCTCTGTCCGCTGCCAAAAGCTCCATCGAAAAGGCTCTTAAAGAGGTAAATCGAAATCTAACTGAAATAGGCCTTGAATTCTCCTTAGAGAAAACCAACCTCATAGTCTTCAACAATAGAAACTTACCAAGTGGTCGTACCCTTTTCCGAGTAGGCCATCTTTTGATACTAGACTCTGACAGCACAAAGTTTCTGGGAGTTCACCTAGACCACAGACTATCGTTCGAAACCCATATCCTCTCACTTTACAAAAAATGCTCCTCCGCACTCAACATAATCAAATTTCTAAGAGGCGTATGGTGGGGAGCCCACCCTGACACCCTTATTCTCCTATACAAGGCCCTAATCAGGTCTAGACTTGACTACGCAGCTCATGTGTACTTCCCAAGCAACCTATCGCTGATCACCATGTTGGAATCAATTCAAGCTCGTGCCACCAAACTGTCCCTCGGTCTTAGAATGTCCTCTCCTACAAATGTTGTTCTTGCAGAATCTGGAATCCCATACCTTGAAAACAGAGCTTTATACGTAGGAAAATCTCATTTAACAAAAATCACCTCCAATGCCAATCACATCTCCAACAGTTACATAAAAGAACTCTCTGATACCATCGCCTCTCTCCCAAGCACCATGGCCAATGGGAAGGCCCAGCTCCTCATAAACTGCCTATTAGAAACCCAAAAAGTCAACGATATCTGCCATAAATCTGACAACTTCCCATGTATAGCCACATCCTACAACACTACAACCTTTCAAGCAGCATGTGACCTTGACATAGGTCACATACTACAAAGTTCCCCAGCTCCTAACATAGAATTTCTAGACTTTATAAGAAACCAATACAGCAACCATCTGTGCATCTTTACAGATGGGTCCAAAGTGGAGGGTGGACTATCTACAAATTCAGCGGTGGTCTGTCCAGAGAATCAGATGTATATTCCCATCAGTATTAATCTCCCTGCCTCAGTCTTTGCAGCAGAATGTGCAGCCATCTCACAGGCCATTGACATCTTCCACAATAGCGTTAGGCCATTAGTTATTTGCTCTGACTCTCTCAGAGCAATAATGAGCCTCAGCAGTCCCAGTATTAACACCAAAACAAACTTCCACATTGTAGACATTAAACAGAAGACTATTGAAATGGCATCCATACACCAAAATGATAAGCATATAGTCTTTGTCTGGATTCCCTCTCATTGTGGGATCCAAGGAAACGAACTAGCCGACCAACTTGCTAAAGAAGTCACCCAAATGACCCACTCTCCCCTACACAAGATTCCCTATACTGATTTTAGAGAGAAATATAAGGAAAAAATGTGGAAAGATTTTACGGCCAAACTCATATCCATATTCTATAGCAACGGAACACTGTACTGGCAGAAATTTTACAAAGCACAGAAAAAAACCCTGGTACAGCGGACTCGACCTGTCCAGAGAATCAATTGTCAGATTTGGCAGGACGAGAACTAACTTTTCAATCTGCCAGATTAAAAATGGTTCCAGACTCCACATGTGAGTGCTGACACCCAACACAGAACGTAGATCACCTCTTATGGGAGTACCCCCTGCGTCCCTTAGGGAGACGGGAAATGAATCATAAGTTAGAAATAACCTGCAACACCACACCAGGAGCAATTGACAATATTTTGAAAACCTAAATATTAAAGCCCTTAATATTATTAGCCTTTCTTGCAACACCAACAAAATCTATGTGTAAAATAGTAAAGATACATGTAACCACAAAACCGCTGTCTACGCCACTGACACTCGGTGATCGAACCAAATAGCATCTCGTCTGTGATAATAATTAGTTACCTTAAGGGGGCGGACTCTTGATCGAAGCGTTCCAAGCGGTCGCTAGGGGAAGCTCGAATGAGAATGTGTGGCACACACACATTCCGCTAGATTAGCCTATATACGTATACGAACAGAGAGGAACTCGTACGAGATTTCAAGCTATTTCAAGGTTCCGGGGCGCCGCTTTTGACGGCGAAAAAACGCAAAAGTAGGAGTTTTGAGTATACACGTCCACTAAATGAAAGATAAATCTAGTGCGCTTGACTATAGAGACAGCCTACTTTTGCGATATTGAGGCGTACTTTGGGATATTCGGCAGCATGTTGTCCATCAGAAATCGTTGTAGGCCGCGTGACGTCACGACATGTTGAATCTTTAAGTATCTGGAGATTTAGGGTTCTTATAGAGACACCTGGATGCACGCCCGGTAGCGAGGGCACATACAATATTGATGAAACGTCTATTATGTTATTTATTTACGTATTTTAGGCGTAAAAAGTAGACTTTGAGAAAGGCATAGTTCCGGCATTTGTCGCTACGAGCGCTGATATCTGTATTTGATGAGTGAGCCACCGACCAGTGATACTCTTGTCGATGCTGCTGCTGTCGTCGACACAACGACGCGACAGATCAACATAGCGACGCAGTCGATAACGCAGGTAACATACGTGTACCTACAAGGATCGCAAGGGTCTCGGAAATTAGATACCACACATCGACAACGCAAAGATGTGAATCTTTAGACAATACACGTGATGGATAAAACATCAATCTAGCGGACAGGATTCCTAAAACATCCTATTTTCCGTTTTCAAGAAACAGTTAGCAATATTCGCCAGCCTGTTGCCCGTCGAGAAGCTATGCAAGAAAGCGAGTCGCTGGCGTAGCTTCTCTCTCGGCCAGCCTAGCCGTGCCGTGGTATACTCACACCACTCGGCCGGCGTGTACGTGTGCCAACGGCGATTGCAAGGGTCCGCGAGGATCCTAACTACGCCTAAATAAAGCAAAAGAATGATCTGTTTGCAGTCAAACGCGCTGGATAAAGGGTAAATCTAGTGCGCTTGACTAGAGAGAAGTCATACTTTTGCGTTCTTTAGCCGCAGTTTCGGATATTCGAAAGCATGTTGCTCGCACTCACACACCACTCGGCCGACGTGTACATGTACTAATGGCGATTGAAATTATTTCGAATATTGAAAACCGCACCTCGATATGTTCAAGAAATAAACAAACTGTATTATTTTTGCGCGGTCGCAATTTACGCCGCCGTAAATTATCATACTCTCTCTTCTATACCGGACAGACTTTACTGTCCACTCGAAATCTGCGTTGTGTTACAGCCACATATCATCTGTACTGCTGCGTTTTCGACAACGGATCGAGCATGAGCTGATAATGTAAGATACTTTACTTTTTATATTTTCAAGTACATAGCAGTTTTGTCACATTTCAATAATATATTTTGTGATGTTTCAGTTACAGTCACATATCATTTGAACTCCTGGATCGCCGAGAGGAGGATGCAGTTCACGTAGAACGAGACGGTGAATGACGCAATCTTAATTTATAGCAATCTCAATAAATGACATTTATTAGCATAATTTATATATACATACATGTTTGGTATATTAATAAATTATTTGTACATGTAGTTTAATTTTCATTCATCTATATACACCCATCGCTCCGCGTTCCATGAGTAAAGTCTGTCCGGTATAGAAGAAAGAGTATGATAATTTCCGGCGGCGTAAATTACGACCGCGCAAAAATAATACCGTTTGTTTATTTCTTGAACATATTGAGGTGCGGTTTTCAATATTCGAAATAATTTCAATTGCCGTTAGTACATGTACACGCCGGCCGAGTGGTGTGAGTGTACCACGGCACGGCTAGGCTGGCCGAGAGAGAAGCTACGCCAGCGACTCGCTTTCTTGCATAGCTTCTCGACGGGCAACAGGCTGGCGAATATTGCTAACTGTTTCTTGAAAACGGAAAATAGGATGTTTTAGGAATCCTGTCCGCTAGATTGATGTTTTATCCATCACGTGTATTGTCTAAAGATTCACATCTTTGCGTTGTCGATGTGTGGTATCTAATTTCCGAGACCCTTGCGATCCTTGTAGGTACACGTATGTTACCTGCGTTATCGACTGCGTCGCTATGTTGATCTGTCGCGTCGTTGTGTCGACGACAGCAGCAGCATCGACAAGAGTATCACTGGTCGGTGGCTCACTCATCAAATACAGATATCAGCGCTCGTAGCGACAAATGCCGGAACTATGCCTTTCTCAAAGTCTACTTTTTACGCCTAAAATACGTAAATAAATAACATAATAGACGTTTCATCAATATTGTATGTGCCCTCGCTACCGGGCGTGCATCCAGGTGTCTCTATAAGAACCCTAAATCTCCAGATACTTAAAGATTCAACATGTCGTGACGTCACGCGGCCTACAACGATTTCTGATGGACAACATGCTGCCGAATATCCCAAAGTACGCCTCAATATCGCAAAAGTAGGCTGTCTCTATAGTCAAGCGCACTAGATTTATCTTTCATTTAGTGGACGTGTATACTCAAAACTCCTACTTTTGCGTTTTTTCGCCGTCAAAAGCGGCGCCCCGGAACCTTGAAATAGCTTGAAATCTCGTACGAGTTCCTCTCTGTTCGTATACGTATATAGGCTAATCTAGCGGAATGTGTGTGTGCCACACATTCTCATTCGAGCTTCCCCTAGCGACCGCTTGGAACGCTTCGATCAGGAGTCCGCCCCCTTAACGCGGAACGCAGATATCTTCTCGCGCGTGTCGCGAGAGGCAAATAGCGGAAAGGAAAAAAAGATTCATGAATTGTTTTCCGATTTTCTAATGTTATGAGTCACCTACCCATTCCCATTCTTATCTCACACGTTGTGTTGAAGAGATCATTAGTAGCTCACATTGTGTTCAGTGTCGATTATTGATATAGTATATGCTTTCAAAAGATTATTATTAATTTTTATTCATTTATAAAGTTAAGAATAAAGCAATTGATATTTTAGTTTCTTTAATAATTGAATTAGTTATTTAATAGTTTGATAATTAATGTAAATAGTTAAGTAAGTAGCAGTAAATTTAAGTTGTAAAAGAAAGTGGAAACTATAAACGTAATTAAAATGGATCGTGAACATCCTGTGCATCAATATTTAGCTATAATTAGTTTACGATTCGGGTTATACGGCGGGTTAGGTCCCGCTCCCAGCGGGTTAACCCGCTCTCTCTAGGATTTGAGAACCGTTCTCTCGAGGTTAGTATGGGTTACACAGCGGGTTACAATAACCTTCCTTGGTTAACCGGGTTTGGGTTAGGGTTAGGCATCGGGTTAGAATCGCTGCATTTGACACATTGTAGCGTTGCGTCGTTTCGACGACGGCAAAGTCTGTGATGCCAGAATCGTGGGCGCGCGCCCACGGACTCCCCTACATCGGTGTTCAGGCGTACCCTCACTTTGCTTCCACTAGCGCTAGGCACACGAGGAAGCTCTACCCCTACCGTGCCCGTGTGCGGTAGCTCGTCGGCCGCTAGGTCGTAGATTTCGAACGTACGGATCGTTCCTCGGTAATTTAACTATTTCAGCTTACCGGCGCATTCGATTCTCGGTGCGGAGAATCAGAAAGCATAAAATCGCCGATTTTATATCGAAGTTTTCAATTCACCACGTTTATATTATTATGTAACTCATCATGATTATTTGTGTGTATTTTTTTAGATTTTTTTCGATTATGCAAATACGTTCAAATAAATTGAAAATCTTTAAAAATTCGAAACAATCCGTATTTCCTATTGAAGTTTTGGAGATACCAGTTAATTTTATAAAAATTCAGTAATGAAATATTGTTGAAAGAATTGTTCTTAATTTTTTCTGAATTTTTGATGTTGTCCATTGTTGTAATCGAAAATAAAAATAAATTTTTCTAAATGCTTCATCACTTTTTTGTAGGTGTATCATGTAATATTAAACGTTTTTATATTCGGAAAAATAATGTACAAACTTACATGGAGACGGTGCGGTCGACGGGAAACGGATCTTCCTGAAACTTGCGGGATTTCAAGCAGTTGTTTCCAAATTTAATTTGGCAAAGCAGTAGCGTGCACTTCTCCAGATTTTCCGAGAAAATTGCATTTGAAAATCGTTTAACTCATTTATATAGAATTCGTAATAAGTACTGAACAACAAGATTAGTGGCCGAGTGCGGAGCGCGATTTACTAGTAATGACTAGGTTGCTGGTTCCATTCACGCTGTCGACATTATCTTTTTTTTCAACTGATATCTACCTTAATTTTAAGAATATACCCAAATTGATGAAATCTGCGCAAAATAAAAAGTTATTTTCATTTTTTAATAGAAAATGCATGCTTTTTATTTGTGGACACCGGAAAAAAGTCGAACATAAAATAATACAGAATGTTATATTTACTTTATCATTGCATATTGTTTTTCTTAATTACATGCTAGTATGACACGAACCAGGGTGATATCCATCCTAAGTACTGGAGAAATATTTATGAATGTAAACGAAGTATGTTTTCCGGTAGACATCCTTAAAGAGGAGTGCTCTTGTACGAACGCTGCGTTGATAGTATGTGCTAGATACCGTAAAAATTACTGTTTTCAATGGTGATGATTGCAAAGTACAGAATGAAAAATTAATTTAACTACAAACTTATCTTTTTTCTAAATTATTCTTTAGACTTTTCGTAGAAGTGTCGCGTCAGTTGGCACACGCGATTTTGAATGGTTCCCCGTGCCTATTAATATTTCATTCTGTACTTTGCAATCATGACTTTAACTATGTGTTCATGTGTTTTTTTTTATTACAGGAGAGCAAAGGTTGCTTCAAATAGTGTGTGTGACGTCTGCAGCAGAAATCGACAGCACGAATTGCATTATTCCTTTACATATCAGTCCTTTATGTTGAGAGTAATGTCGCCAATTAAAAAATGCTATTGATAATCGATTAGAAAGTGAATGCTCAAAGCAAATAAAGAAAATTTTCGAAATTCTTAACATTTGACAAAGTATACATAAAGTATATTCCGACTCCCACAAAGTCTCAAAGCTTGACCTATATTGGACAATTTCTTACATACGTAAGTCGTTTCCCTGTGAAATTTCAATTATAATTAACTTTAATTTGAAAAAATACGGCTTTAAGATTACTGATTTCATTTGAATATTTAATGCAATCTATTCAATCTAATCGTAATATTGCTTTTCATTTTCAGAATATATATTCTAATAAATTTCATTACTTGGAATGAAAAAAGAATGAACAATATTTATAGTAAATAGTTTTGAACATTTTCTGAAGATAATTCAATTTAAAAAAAAAATTATTTAAAAAATACAAAATATGTTTCATTAAACCTGATTTTTTAAAAAAAATTTAGTCCGAATTTCACTTCGATATCTTTTTTAGTTCAAAAGTTATAGCAATATGTATGCAGCGCCGGGAATCGTATGCTCTATGTCCAGATCAGTCCAAATTGCGAATTGCGCTCGAAACTTCGGTAACTTGAATTCTCGAGGAACGCGTCGATTTTCGATTGTCGAGAATCTGACGTCAGACAGGCAGCTGACACGGACAGAGTAGAGGTACGTTTGTGTGTAGCGCATGCGCGGTAAAATCAAAGTAGGGGAAGACGGTACGTCTGAGTGGTGATAGTTTTCTCGCCCAGCGCTCACGAAGTTCCCAGCACTGCAGTGATGGTATATTGCACCTTTTTATGCGCATACGCGATGATTTTAGCGCCAGTGAAGCTCAAAGTTGGGCTAAAATAGGGTACTTTGGTCACCCCGCATAATTTCGCAAAATTGTTTTTTTCGATTTTTAAAAATGAATGTTTAATATGCATATATTATATTAAAATTTAATGTGTATGTACATATAATATATAAATATATTATAATTATGTGTATATGTATAACATACTCACTCTTTTCCTTTATTTTAGGGATAGGGAAAGGTACCAAACTAACTTTATAAACCAAATAAATAATAAAAAACTAAAATATTTTATTTGTCTTCGGAGCACGGTCGTTTCGTCGTGTCGTCTTATACTCTTCCGTCCGGTTTCCCGCCAATAACAGTTTCCCCCTACTTTTCCCACAACCATAGGACTTACGTACGTTCCTGGATTTGAACGCGCATGCGGGGAAAAAAAGGTGCAATACAGTGATGCCAGAATCGTGGAACCGAGGAACTTGCCCCTCCGGTGGATCCTCCGGCTGGACCCCCCACTTTGACGTACCGTCGTCGCCTTACGTTGTTTCTTACTGCGCACGCGCTACACACAAGCGTACCTCTAGTCTGCCGTGTGAGCTGCCTATTCGACTCGACGGCGTCGAGGTACGCTTGTGTGTGTCGCGTGCGCAGTAAGAAACAACGTAAGGCGACGACGATACGTCAGAGTGGGGGGTCCAGCCGGAGGATCCACCGGAGGGGCAAGTTCCTCGGTTCCACGATTCTGGCATCACTGGTGCAATATACAATCACTGCGACGGCAGCAGTCATCGGATACAGATATCAGCACTCGTAGTGAAAAATGCGGGAACTATGTTTTGCCCGAAGATGACTCATTACGCCCAAAATACACAAATAAGTAACGTAATAGACATTTCATCGACATTGTATATGCCTTCGCTAGCGCGCTTGCATACAATTGTCTTTATAAAATCGGTGTTTACCAATGTCTGTACCCGACGATTGCTCGTAAACATCAGCGCTCGCAGCGATAACTGCCGGAATTACAAAGTGTCCAAGTGAGCTACTTCTGGCAGTGATGCCAGATTCGTGGTACTGTGGTAAACCGTGGTACTAAACCATACCCCCACTACGACCTACTGCTGCCCCTACGTTCCTTTACCAACGCGCTCGTGCGCTGCACTCACCAGCGTACCTCTACTATGTCCGTGTGCGCTGCTTGTGCGCTTGCGCCAGCCTCAATCTATTTTTAGCACTTTCCATATACATATTGCTTTACGGAAACGAAACTGAAATTCGGCCGTCGCGTCGAGCGTATGAATCGCAATCTGGAGTTGGCGTTCGAGTCCCCGTGCAGCGATTTTTATTTTTATTTTTAATTACTTTTTAATTACATTTTTTAACCTTCCAAAAAATTTAAAATGTAAAAACTATGTTAAAAAAATATATATATTCATTTTACAGGAAACGTTTTATTACTGTAAAAATTGCATTGATACAAAGAGTCTAGCAGGGTAAGAGTCAAAAGTGCCCTTGAACCAATTGCACCGGGCTATACAACATTTGATAGCTCCAAAAAAAAGCATTCGACACCAAGTTTGAACCCTTTATCTCAACCAGGAGGGTAGTTAATCGGTAAAAACTAATTATTGGTTTTTGCCACATTTTCCCTATTTAATGGTATACTTAAAAATTCTACAATTTTGTAGATGTGATTCCTTATGATTGTGAATTTTTTCAGATTTTTTTGCAAATAGTAAGTATGAAAAATCGAAACGTTAAAAAAGAACGAAAAATGCAGATTTTGTGTACAAGATATTTCGTGTGACCAGATTTTTCCTTTTACAGCAGTTAGGTATTAGCATTAGCACTATTCTCAATTTTTTCGGATTTTTCGACAGAGTGCAATGTATTAATATTATTTTTCTGCTTTAAACAAAATGTATTAGTATTTATGTTGTGGTGGATAGCCATTAAGTCAGCTAAGACACTGTTAGGAAACATTTCATGAAAAAAAAAGTTTGACCTTTGTGGGGCGCGAGCCTCTGCCAAAAACTATCCCAGCGTTTCCGAATCGTAAGACCTAAACAACTTCTTTTTTTTTTAGTTTATGATGATACACAAGTTTATTTGATTTTCTGTCTAAATACTAATACATTTCGTTTAAGCACGAGTCTGAGGACTCTGAGGAGCTCGGCGGATTACGGCCGCCACGGGGAGCGAGACGCGCGGGCGGGAGAAGCAGGCGTCTCCCTCGAATTTGCCTCCAAGTGAGCTACTTCTGGACGTGCCTGGCCTACGGCCTGCGACACGTTTCGGAGAGGACGGTTGAAAAAAAACCGGACGGCCGATGGTGGAGTTTCGTATTATTATTTAAATATTTTAAAACTCGTTGCTAACCCTTTCAAGATTTCAATTCCCTGTAAATTCAGCAAAGTTCCCGTATATATCCAATCATCCTTCAGTTGTCAAATATCCCTCATCTAAATACATTATTTGTAATTCTTACAATCCTTGTATAAAACCTATTCTCACAATATACAGGGTGGGGAACTATAAACAGGTCACCTGAATAACTCGCTTGCTTTTGAAGATAGAGGAAAATGCAACAGACCAAACTTACTTGATGTCGAGGCGCTCGTAATCTGATGTCATTAATTTTTTAGGTGGAGACGTCAAGGAGATATGAAGGTCAACCCTGTTTTTTTTTAAATGGAACGGAATGTTTTTTTATTTACATTCTGATAGTGTGTTTCAAGACGAGTACAATGACCTATTATGAAGGTCATTCAAGGTCACGCAAGGTCAACTGCAATAGAAAATAAAGTGTCTCAAAGCACTCTTCGAACACTACGACGATTTACATATAACATGTTATTTACGTATTCACTGCTACTTCAAGTGTTCAAAATGACGACCTTGAACTTGAAATTGGTCCATATTTCATTGATGGCGCGCTAAATAGTCATAAATACGAGAGGTGGACATGCGACGGTCCATGTGGTTCCAACAAGAAGGATGTCCTGCTCATTCAGCACGAAATGTTACAGAATTACTGAACAGGACATTTGAAGGTCGTTGGATTGGTCGATCAGGAAGTAATAAATGGCCAGCACGTTCCCCAGACCTAACACCACTAGATTTTTATTTGTGGGGAAAATTGAAGGAACAAGTGTACCGCGAAAAACCAACAGCCACAGTTGATATGCAAGAACGTATAAAAAGAGCTTACTCTGTAATAGATATTACTGAAACTTGTCAGACAGTATCATCAGTATTGCAACGTTTTAGATTATGTCTCCGTGTTAAAATTCGTCATTTTGGACACTTAAAGTAGCAGTGAATACGTAAATAACATGTTTCATGTAAATCGTCGTAGTGTTCGAAGAGTGCTTTGAGACACTTTATTTTCTATTGTAGTTGATCTTGCGTGACCTTGAATGACCTTCATAATAGGTCACTGTATTCGTCTTGAAACACACTATCAAAATGTAATTAAAAAACCATACCGTTCCATTAAAAAAAAACAGAGTTGACCTCCATATCTCCTCGACGTCTCCACCTAAAAAATTAGTGACATCAGATTACGAGCGCCTCGATATCAAGTAAGTTTGGTCTGATACATTTTCTTCTATCTTCAAAAGCAAGCGAGTTATTCAGGTGACCTGTTCATATTGGCCCACCCTATATATGTTCTGTATCCTTAGATGTCACGTTCCTACAATTATTCCTCCGACTCCTACCACATCCTTCCCACAAAATGCTTTTTAGTAAAAATACAAGTATATCGATAACTCTACCAAAATTCATGCTACGATTCACGAAAATATGGATGATATTGTTCGTTGAAAGCGTTTCTACCTTGTATAACATAGTTTTCTTATTTTTTCACACAGAACATGCCCTAAATATTTAACCGAGTATGTATGAAACACTTTGTAAATGTAAATAAGTATATATGTAAAGTATGAAGAACGTGTGACCATAAGGATGATGATAAAATTTACATATTTTATGTTACATTACTTCAATGTACATAGTTACATTACTCTTTAAATGACTGGCTTATATCGCTTCAGTTTTAGCATTGTTTACGCGGTCCAAAAAGGATCTTCTCCTCCTAAATGCGTCATAAATGTATTCTATACTCCACAAAACAAATGTAATGCTTATCATCAGCGTCATAACATGTATACAGATTGTATAACTTTCGCTGACATCTCTGATGTATCCTGCGGAGAGATAATGTTTGTTAAAATAAATTACACAATGTTTGTTATCTCGATGAATGTTTAAATATGTAATTTAACAGGCAAAACGTTTCATTCATTTACCATGCCCAATATAACAAAATGAAAAACCTTTTTTATTTCAATAACGATAATAATCGTAACAATAAATTTTATTAATTTCAATATACTTCTCCAGACTTCGTAGCAAATTTTCTAATTTATTTACTTGTTCAGATAAAAACTATGAGAAAATATCGCCAGCTTTCAGAATTTGTTTAATTTTAAACTGCAACATATTTACATACGTGAAATTTAGTAGGCGTATATAGACCCTTATTTTATTATTAGGAAACTGTTTGAGATAAGAAATCGTTTAAAAATATTATTTGCGTATAAACTAGCAAAATATTAGTAAGTTTTATTATTTTTTATCTAGTTACTCCAAAATGATGGTAGGTTTATAATAATCAAACGAAGCATATCAAATTGTAGTTCTAAATTAATTGAGTTTAAAGTGACTGAATGAATGAAAGGTTTTGCATATTAGACTTTATATCGAAGTGATGGAAATATAAAGTAATATTATTTTTACTTGACGCGTACCAATTAGGGGACTCATCATTATAACAAATATGCCTTTGGCCACCATAAACATTCCAAACGCACTTGGTAGCTTCTGCAAAGTACAGCACTCAGAAACGCTAAGATTTAGATTGACTAAAGTGGCACCACGTAAGAATCCAATTACTACGAAGGTCACTATCAATGATATTCCTTTGGATTGAACTGCCATAACTAAACAAGTAGCAGAAATGCATTTGAATTAGTACTTATTACTTAACATTGGAGTTGAAAAAATTATACAGTTTCATAGATTATATTTATAATATGGACGGTGAAACTTTTCCAAAAAACGTTCTTATATTATTATTTATCAGTATAATGAAACATTCTCAAACATTACAACCTATACTGGATACTATTTAGTAAATAGAATTACGAGAATATTAAATGATTATTCTACTTAAATTTTAATCGTATTGATTAAATCATATCACATGATGTTTAAGCAACATGATAATAAGTAGTTGCATATTCATATTTCCTATCATAAAAATATACTAGTATTACATTATATCGTATTATACATAGAACTTCGGCTGTAGTGCTGTATGACCCACACAAATTTATGAGCTGAGATTTTAAGGAGGGACGACTAAGGGAGAGAAACCTGAATATAAAAATTCAATGGCGGTTCTACATTAGTTTTTGAGATATTAATGAAAAACTGTCGAAAATTTTTGGGTTCACTGGTTACATATAATTTCTTGTTACGTATACCTATAATCTATATATAAATAATTATAATTAATTATTAACCTGGCGATTCTCGCATTCGAAAATTCGCACGCTCCAGAGAAACTAATCAGACTAATACCAATTTGTGATGTAGTAAGATTGGTATTGGCCTGGTTATTTTTTTTTTTTGATCGACCGAGCAACTCTGATGAGTGTCACATTCAACAATTTAACATTTAATATCTCGGATTATGTTTTATATATATATATATATATATATATATATATATATATATATATATATACTACATATATTATGCTAATTATGTTATCTATACGCCTGTATAGACAGAATTGAATGTATCGTACAGTCAGTTTTTCATTAATACCTCAAAAACTAATAAAGACCCGCTATTGAAATTTTATATTCAGGATTTTCTCCGCTCTCCTGCCCACTCCTTATATTCTCAGCACATAATTTTGTATGGACCATGCTGCACTACATCCAGAATTTTTATGGTAGTACTTCATTTGAGTATTATTGTAGTATTCTAGACAAGTTCACTTTCGAAAAGAAGAAGAAAGTCTTCTGTTCAATACATTTCTTAAAATTATTACTGTTATGATTTTCATATCATAAATTTAATAAATTTATGAATAGCAAATAAATCATTCCGTTTAAAGCAGTAATAAATATGTAAATTTATGAATTACATGATATTATATTGTTAAATAACACTAGCACACAATAATTTGTTTTTTTCCTTTGTTTTATGGAAACATTTTAAATAAATGTTCTAAAAGAACTTGTTTCCGTGGAGTTTTTATTGATCAAATTCTATAATATCTATTCAATGAGAACGCCTTTTGAGGTAAAAATTGTTTTTGTAAAAATTTAATATAAATAGATATTTTGTTAAATGGAACAGACACATTTGCTTTACTACTTACCGGACCGTCCAATGCCGACCAGAAGGCAGAACACCCAGAACACAGATCTCTTCTTGAATCCTAATTTGTCGAAGATGGTTGGCAGAAGAATTCGGGCAATAATGTCGGTGAATGCAGTTATTGACAAGCAAGTGGCGACCTCCACGTTTGACATTCCTATTGACGGTTAAGTTCCTTCGAGGTGTCTACCGAAGTCCTAAACAATGTCTCACGGTGGAACAAAACCCGAAAAAACGCAATAAATCGTCGAAAAATCGATAGTAATATGAATGTTTCTTTATTTTTGTTTTACTTTTCTATATTTGCAAGCAACCTGTGTCGATTGATTTGTGAAAACTTCGAATACACATTGTGCAACCGGCCTTGAAAGTTACGACTTCACACTAGTAGCAATTATTGTTGGAATTTTTATGGGACTTTGATGTAGTATTGGTTGGCCAACAGTTAGAATTGTATCCCTTTTTGCAAGTGGGCCAACGATCATGGAATTTATGATATTAAAATTAATTATTTAGGATATTATATCATAAATAATATATACACAATGTATTTCCACGGTCACTTCAATCAAACTTCGTTCTCACGTGATAATTGAACCCGGATCGTCTACGAAGTAAACTGATAATCTACTGCCGTACCTACAGATGCTTCTTGAGCACAGATGGTATGATCTGAGTTATTACGTTATTAAATAAATCAACAAATTTAAATCAATATATCTTAGAAACGAAGGCCCATTCTGAAGAAACTTAAAAGGGTTTTGTTATATTACATGAGCACTACACATCCACATACTGTCGTTCCAAAAGCGAGTGCAACACCCGTGCCTTCCCCTTTGTAAAATGGAAAAACTTAAAGAAATAAATAAATTCCAAGTCTGCACAAAATAAAACTTTAGTGGACAACCCATTGAGCGACAGTAACAAGTTGCAAGTATATTTATAAATAAGAAAACAAACATTAAATTTAGAATATAATAACAAGTTTTTGGTAGTAGCAATGTTTTTTACGTCTGTAAGACGATATTTAAATGTTGGCAAACTTTGGTTGCGCCAATGTTGTATTATCATATGTAAGTTTCTTGTTAAATAACCAACTATAGTAATTGTAGGCCCAACGTTGGGTATCCGCTGGCAAATTGTCATAACTTTTTCGTCGTAGGCCTTATTTTAGAAATTAGCCAAACATATTAATTAAGTGTATGACAACTAACCCACAACTTTTGGATACCATTGGCCACCCATCAATTCTACAAGGTCAATTGTCAATGGTTTTGTTAAATAGTGTGATAATACGGACTTCTTATATACATTTTGAATTATTGTAATTACATAAAGTTCGAATATTCATACTAGAAAGACTGTGTTTCTAGAGAGAGTATAGTCTTCTAAATCACATTTCTATGAGTTTAAAACTTTTGCATAATTGTTGTACAGTTCACGGAAAATTCTATTATCATACATTGTACTCTATATTCAAGTTTGAAAATTGCATCTTCAGAGGAGTATAAACCATGAAATGAATACATAAGAAAATTTTACGATCGATTTTTGACCATTTATCACGTTTTTTCAGGTTTCGTTCCACTATGTGCCGTAGCGAGGATATTAGATGAACATTACGAGGTTCTTGAGTGTAACATTGTTCCCACCGCAACCGAGACGTAGTAATTAGTGGTTACATTAGTTATTCGTTACAACATTTCTCTGTGTGATACCAAATTATGTTCTGGGTAAATATTACTTTTAGGGTAGGCATCTCGGATGACCTTGACCTCGACATATATTGTCAAGGACAACATTCCGAACAACTTTTCTCTATGCATCTACCCGTCGCTCGGACTCAGATTCCGAGATAATTGCAAAAAACCTTCGTTAAATTTTGGTTGTAAAGACCTAAACCAGACTTAATACCGCCTTGAGCGTTTACCTGTCGTTCGTTTTCTATGAAACACTCAAGACGGTGTTAAGTCTGGGTTAGGTCTAGGTTAGATTATCAGACCTAACCCAGATCTAACAACATCGTGAGGACGTCCAAATTCAGAGAATGTCTTCGATGACACATGTCAAATCCAAAATCACATTCACGTAGATACTGGCAAATTGCAATCTGGTAGTATCGGCATATTTTGAGAAACCTCTTGGGGATTACTCAGAATGGTGACCTTGACAACATATGTCAAGGTCAAGGTCATCCGAGGTACCTCCCCTAAACGTAATATTTACCATGTTCTGTAATAATGTCATGTTGTGTTATGTATTATACGTATATCTGCATTATTATAAATTCCGTTCTGGATTTCTTGTGAACGCGGGTGTGTACAGCGAGAGATAGAGAGAAAGAGAGAAAGAGAGAAAGAGAGAAAGAGAGAAAGAGAGAAAGAGAGAAAGAGAGAAAGAGAGAAAGAGAGAAAGAGAGAAAGAGAGAAAGAGAGAAAGAGAGAAAGAGAGAAAGAGAGAAAGAGAGAAAGAGAGAAAGAGAGAAAGAGAGAGGGGGGTGGGGGAGGAGAAGAGGGGAGGTAAATAATCACGGTCGCGATCGAGGTCAGCGTGAAAATCCGCGAGGACATAGGGGCACAAAGGCGGTAAAGGAAGAAAGGGTCACGATCGACGTGTGCTGATTGGTGCGAGTTATTTCGCGCGACCTTGTAAATAGCCTGTGTCTCCGAGGGCAAACCTTGTTGAGCTCTTTCGGTGGTGGGACACGCGTATGAAAATCCGAGTCTCTTTTCTTATTTCCTCTCGAAAACAGACATACAAAACGTTTCAAATTTTTTAGCAATTGAAAAATGTATAAATATCTATATAATTGTCTACGTCTACAGCAAGCATTGATGTCTATAGCATTAACAAAAGTCAATACGTATAGTGTGCAATAATATGCACAAGACACAAGTTTCACGTATTGTTCAATTACGGTGTATTTCAGGATATTAATACGAATTTGTAGAACGACGTTGTTTGTCGTTATTAATACTTCTCTTCGAAAACAAGAATTCTTAAAAGGTATTGATCCGAATCTCATTATGTTTTCCTAACATCCTTCGTTACGGTGCTAATTCGTTAATCGAGAAACGTTTACATACCTATACTAGTTAGAAAGAATGGAGTCATCAGTTTGAAGTTTGATTCAGCAACATAATACAAACTCAAACCGACAATGACATTCAAATAGACGCGATCTTTAAGAAGATCTAAATCCAATGATTCCTTCAGTTTACTCAAATATGACTCGTCCTTCTGCTTGTCCTTTGATTCGTGATTTATCAGACTGTCATCTCTTGGAGGGTCGCTGTCATCGTCAACATCTTCCGTCACTCTATTGCCATTTCTATTTAATAACGTATCGCTTTCAGTGGGTTTCTTAGGTCCCTGTCGAAAATGGAACTGTCGTAACTAATTTTCGTTTAAATCGCTTTTCTTAATAAATGTACAAAAGAGATCGTTACAAGATTTCTGTTATTAGTCATTTATATTATTTTTTTTCAAACAGCAATAATTATTTCAGGAATTATTTCATTATGTCCTATACTAGTTAGTGCAGTAATGTCTCGAGCAATATTATTTAATTGACACAACTGTTTTGTTTCGTAATTATTTTCTTAGGAAACTTCTAGTAACATATATATGACACTTTTCTGATTAAATTGAGACCAAATTGTGAAATAATTCGGAGCATGTTCGCTTATTAAATCGATGATTCTGTAGAACTCGATTACCTAACCGATGATATCCAAATTCTTTATTATTCAAGTACGTGTTTTACATTTATATTGAAAAGTTCAATTTGAAACGGTCCAACGGTACAACCGTTGACGTTGACAACATACGGTACAACATGTATTATTGTTCAAATCAGTAAAGATTTAATCTGATATTGTAGCTAGGTAACTGTTTTATTATCCGAACAATACCGTCCATTGTTTAGTTTGGATAGTCGAGGTTCTACTACATCGTGAAAAAAGACTAATAAGTGTTTGGTGTTACAACAAAGTTTTGTCACTGGATTAGTATTATGTTTACTGATACGTTGGTGTCGATGCTTCGTTTACTCGCTATCAAGGAATCGTGTTTGCACATGATATAAGTGACATTTCGGACCTGATGGTTTTACATATATCGAGGCTATTTATTACTAAATAATTACCCGTTTAGTAATTCTTGTGTCCTCGCTTTCGATTGGTCGTAATAGACAGGCACCAACTGCAGAATGCAGCGCACATGCCCCAATGATCAATATGGCTCCTTGGAATCCATAAGCATCCAGAAGAACATGTATTAACTATCAATAGATATAAATTGTTTTAAGGTGTGTGATACTAAATATATTAATAATTTAATCCTAATTTTATTAGGATTTAGCATAGTATGTAAGCATCGCTTTAGTACATCAAATTTTTGAAGGTTGTTGCAAAAAAAAGCTTCAACAGAATTCAACAAAATTAAAATTTAAATATCTCCAAAAATAACAGTGCTTATTATTTACTGTTCAAGTGCTAATTTTTACTGGACCACCCTGTATCTCACGTGACAAGTAACAAAAAAATCACTTCTCGTAGTTAAGTCCAGAAACTGTAGCACTCGCTTCCTTTGACGAAACACTACCATGTGAAATGAAAGAAATACTGTGGATGCTCTAAATATCGACAATAATGTAAATACTGAGAAATGTATTAAACAGGTCATATTATGAAATCAGGATATTCATAAAATTACACATAAAGGACTGGAATATTTTGTTTCTGCGAAAACTAAAGAATCTTTAACAGATTCAATATAAATATGAAATTTTTAGAAACTGATCCTGTAACATGGTTGAATGAAGATAGCTTCAAAGAGGGAATTGAAATAGTTAAAAACTCAAGGGTAATTAATGATGCAGCACAGAGAGCGATTCAATTAATGACCGATTATAATAAATATTTAACGAAAGATGAGGAACAAAAGCAGTTTTTATTGCAAACTGTGAAAGATTACCGTCACCGTTTCCCAGATGCAACAAAGGATACGCTAATGCAATCATTTTCATAAATAAAATAATTATTGGTAATGTAAACAAATATAATTATGTCAGTTATTGTCTATTGTTCCCTGCCTATTATGAAAATATGCAGGGTGTCTCACTTAAATATGACCTTCGGAATATCTTCTTTAACTTTGACGAAGTAAAACATTTGTTTGTGTAATTTGAATGGTATCAAGTTGTCAGTAACCCGTAGGGGTTGTTTTTTCTCGCAGTTTGCAAGGTCATCAACGTTTTTTTCTAAATTATTACATATATTTTCGTGTTGCATCGCGTAGCTCATGAAAAAATACATTCAAATGTGTGATGTGACATGAACTTCAAATGACCTTGAATTCCGAATATAATCGAACTTAAATTTCGTTTGTGAGGAGAATGCAGGATTTTCGAGAAACATAGAAGAAGACACGAGAAACTGTCCTTAGTGTGTTAAGTGTATGTCCAAATACAATATACAGTCGGCTCCCGTATAACGCGATCACAAAATTGTTTAAAAGTACTTTATACATATATGTATGTTAGCGACAGCCTGTTTTTATGGATAATAGAAGGCAGATAATCGACGCTACCCTGCTTTCGGTCAGACCAGGGTAGCCGATACCTTGTAAGCACGGGGACTTCCAAGGTTCAGCCGACGCTTTAGGGTCTCTGCACACCCATCCGGGACGGGCTGGACCGGGATTTAGCTAGTTAGTTTAGATAGTTTACTTTAAGGAGCTGTGTAGACCCTGAAAACATTTTTTTTGTGCCATTCACAGAGAGAACTGTCAACGCGCGCTCGAAAATGCAAGAATTATGGCCCTTCGGTCTCGTGAGGAAAGAATCGGAACCACACCGGATCAGAAATCTCGGAGAGCCCTTCCTATACCAAAGCTATGTAAAAAAAACTATCCGGGGCCCGTCCCGGATGGGTGTGCAGAGACCCTTAGGCGCGGCGACCTCTGAGGGTCGGCCAATGGCGGCAAAGAGACCGGCACCTTATTGCGGATCGCCGACGTGACCGTTGACCCGACGTCATCGGTGACGCAGTTGGGGGGGCAAACCAATCAGAATGATTGGTTGGCGGATCTGGCCATGAAGTGGGAAAGACGGTGTGTGCTTTGGCAAGAGGACCGCGAGAGAACCCTCGCGGCACTTACCCCAGAACCGTCGATCAGAACGTTCGAGACATTCAACCTTTTTCCCTCGCGGTAGAATTATCCTTCTAACATGTATTTCTTGTAGTGTATTTCAGTAAGTGTACAGTTTTTTTTTTAAACAGGTTTTGTATATGTAAATGTACTATCGCTTAAAAAATATATAAATATGCAGTATTTGTAAACAGTTTCTTGATCGCGTTGTACGGGAGTGTACAGCATGGATAATCAAAATTTTTATTTTTGTATTTTAAAAAAGTAATTATAATTTTTAAATTATTATAATTATTAATTTTGACATCAGATTCATATGCAGCGACCCAAAAAATATTGGAATACTAGATTTCAAGGAAATCCGACAATTTTTTGAGTAACACATCTGCCATATAGAATCCGCCATTTAGTTTTTTGAAATTATGAATTCAGATTCATAATCAGCAACCCGAAACCCCCCGGAATACCGATTTCCAATAAAATTGGAGTATGTCTTCGATTTTTGGCCACGTTTTAGCGATTCTAAACCACTATGCGCCGTTTTGAACACTTAATAAAATTATATAGTAGATAAAAGTAAGTCATTGAAAATTTCATGATCAGTCCATCTCAATATTCTTTGTGCTACGAAAGACACTTTCTACAGATTTACAAGTGTTAGCATTTCTCGCAAAGCCTGCATTCTCCTTACAAACGAAATTTAAGTTTGACCTTCATCTTCTGAGTCCAAGGTCATTTGAAGATCATGTCAGAGAACATATATAAATGTATTTTTTTATGAGCTACGCCATGCAACACGAAAATATATGTAGTTATTTAAAAAAAACATCGATAACCTTGAAAACAACGAAACAAATATCATTTAGAAATACAACCCCTGCGGGATACTGATCACTTGATATTGATACCATTCAAATTACACATCGCATTACAAATTACACAAAGGGAATAAGAATTTTGCAATTATGTATGTCGAAGACAGCTGCTTAAGTAGGGCTAGGTGTTATTTTTAAGAAACGTGTACTGTTTTTGTTATTTCCACAGCTATGTATTTACATCTTATGACGTAGCTTAACATGTATAGGTGGCGTATTCCTTCTGAAATATGCAACATACCAAACCTAAAAGCGACAAAGCATTTCGAGATAATGAATATCAATTAAACGTAAATATCTTGCAGGGACGACATGTGTACTTCATACCTGTGGCACCAGCATCATAGCTAATGTTGTTCCCGCCATGGAAAACCCGACAGCTTGTCCCCGTTTTTTATCGAAAAACGTGTTCAATGCGACAAAAGATGAAGCTAGCGCAAGACCGGTTCCTAGACCTGTAGGAAAGTACGAAAATGAATGGAATGTATTAATTTCGATGAATGATAAGAATTTCATTCGTATAACTAAACAACAAATCACAGTCACCATAATCTACAGTGAGAAAATTTGTTGACAATAAATAGACACCAATGTTTTTAATCTCTTACGGTTGGCTAAGAGAAAACTTATAAAGTTCGCCATTTCTCGGTGAAAGGTTTCTGTGCAGGGTGTATCGCAAATCATGGCACAACCGGTTGGATGGCGATTCTACATGCAAAAATAAGTCGAAATAAAGGATAACATTTACACATTTCAGGCGTTGTTTCCGAAAAATATGAATCTGTAAACCCGTTGATCACTATCATTGCTGTTATTACTTTTGTTTATTCTATATTTAATTTAAATGGTTTCATAAATAAGGGTGACCTTAGTATTTTTAAGGGTTATTTCACTAATGTAACGGTTGAAATATTAATATTCCAATATTAATGTAACAAATTAAGTGAAGTGCTCACTTTGTTGTTTCATGCTCTGCTCGTTGAATTAAATTATTATGTACTCTCTATAGTAAATGATGTGTATTTTTTGAATGTTCAAACGCCAAAACGATGTTTGCTTTTAATTCCTCGGTGTTAATTATTATCCACGAAATGCATCTTATCGAAATCATATACAGAAGAGTCGAGGGATGTCAAGTCGAGCAATCTAAATCAAAATGGTCATCTTATGGTATTACCGCGGTCAATTCAGCACGCAATTTTTTCATTTATTCAATTATCATTCAATTTTTCACATCTCGAGTAAAATGTGATGGTGTCCGTCTCGTTAAAAATTGAAGATTGTACTGTAGCCAAGACCATTGTTTAATAGAAAGGGTGACATTTGTCCATGTTTAATAATACAGGTACGAGCAGAATCAGAAGATTTATATTTTGAAGCTTCTACTTAATACACGGGTACCTAACGAGTTTTCTAATTCATTTTTTTCAGCGGAAATGAAGCCTTACACGAAAAAATGTTATTCTTTTTTTATCTTATTTTTGTATGTAAAATTGCAATTCGATCGGTTGTACGATGATTTTCGGTACATCATCTATATTAGGACATAAACCAAATCCTTACATATTTTTAGTTATTTTCACAATTATATAATCTCTGCTATATTAAAATATTTCTTCATCTATTAACAAGATTTTAATTTTGATAGGAAAAAATCGCCGACATTGAAAGTGATAAATTAAAGTCGTACTCCGAATACATTAGTTTATTAGTATCCACAAAAAATTGAGCGTCCTCTTCGATTACACCAACTATATGTAATCTCTATCATCTTGTGGATTAAAACGGGCTTTAACAATCTTTTATATGTTATATGTAATGTACATATTTCAACAATTGCAAGCATGAATCACAATTTTGTGGAATCAACATTTAAAAGTGAATTTGTTCAGATTCTTAAAATGATAATCAACAAGTTATTGCAATATTTATAGTGAGATATATTTGCTGTTTCATACCTCCTAAAATACTGTAAGTACAAATAATATGGATCATGCTGGTAGCGCATGATGTAAGCATCAGTCCGGCACAACTTAGAACGGATCCAAAAAAAGCAACTTTTCTGTAAGAAAAATTCTTCAACAAAGGCCCTACGAAAAGACCTGTGACAAACATGAGGCACATTAGCTTAAAATCGAATTTTCGCAAATCGAGCTTAAAAAATAAATTTATAAGATTTATTCTAACGCATTTTATATTGAAGAATATTATATGAAACTATGATTTAATTTCTGTTGCACAATAATTTCTGTTGTAAAACAATTAGGTAAAATAAAACTAAAAATAGTAGTAATTCTAGATTCTTTCTTAATTATTTTGGAAATGATTAAATTAGGTGAAATATTTCATATTAAACCTATAAAATTTTACCGACCACAAAATTTTTTGAAAAAAGGCAAGTGAGACACCTCACATAAGCTCATTAGTCACAATAACTGCTCAATTCATTCCTACTTTGCAAGTCTGAACTAATGGGATCGACAGCTATTATGACTGTGGATGTATTTCAGGTATTTTCTTACAAATTCTTGCAAAAACGTATGCGTATATTCTAGAGAAGTAACAACTAGAGATACCCATTTCATGTGTATTGAAAATACACGTGTACACGTGTAATTAATGTATCCGTGCAGAAGTTCGGATACTATTTAATACACGGATAATACGTGTACTGAAATACACGTGTTCACGTGTATCAAAATATACGGATAATACGCGTATAACTGTGAATTTGAATATTCGGGTACACGTGTATTATCCGTGTGTTTTGATACACTTGTGCCCGTGTATCCAAGTACACGGATACACGGATAGTATGTAAATTGAAGAAACACCAAAGTGTTTACATTTTCCGGCGAAAGATGGTTTCTTTTTGCTGTAACAATACTTCCAGCAGACCAGTATAGCTAAAGCTAAATATTTCTAAGCGATTTCAGATATTCTCCCTAGTAGCATTTATGGTTGGCATTTCGTTGGGCCTACGTTGCAGTATTCGTTGGCCAACCGTTAGAAATGTCGCTATTTTTTTCGTTGGGCCAACGATCGCGGCCAACGTAGGGCCAACGATCATACCCAACGTGGAGCCTACGTCGCTATAATACGTTTGTTCTGATCTTCTCTTTTACGGTTGTTTTCACAGAATATAATAAATAATACTTAAACAATGTATCTCCACGGTAGAAATTGGGACAAACAAAAAAAATTTCGTACCTTTGTCGGACTTCAACCTGGATCCTCTGCGTAGTAAGTTGATACGCTACCGCCGTAACTATAGACATTTCGTGGTTGCATATGCTATGATTTGGGTTACTAGATACGTCGACAAATGTAAATTATAGTACATAAAGGGTTTCGTTACGGTATACGAGCACTAAGACCTCCGCATACTGTCGTTCTAAAAGCAAATGCAACACCCGTACCTTCCCCTTGTCAAATGGAGAAACTTAAAGAAATAAATAAACTCCAAGGCTGCACACAATAAAACTTTGGTGCATCAACTATCGCGCAAAAATAACAAATTGTGAGAATATTTAGAAATATGAAAAAAATGAATTTGGAATATAACATGTTTTTGGTTGCAGCAACATTACATTTCTGGTGTCTGTTAGACGACATATTTCAATGTTGGCAGATTTTCGTTGGGCCAATGTAGTATCACCGTCATAAATTTCACGTTATTTAACAGACCATAATATCTGTAGGCCCAACGTTGGATATTCGTTGGCAAATTTACATCATTTTTCGTCGTCGGCCCTACGTTGGGGATCTGTAGGCAAAACCACTAATCATATCCCAACTAACCCCCAACCGTTGGCCACCGTTGGCCAACCATAAATGCTACTAGGGCTCGTATACTTGTGTCCGTGCCTTCCACTATTTATATGGATTAAAATCGAACCGTAGTTGTGGCTCAGAGATGTACATGTCAAATTCGGCATCTAAATTATTTACATCACTTAGGAACGCTTTTCCAATAAGTCTTAATTGCTACAGAAAAACAGAGCGGCAGTTCATGACAAACATTACAAACATTAGCGTAAACACGAGTTGAAGATCGTCCAACTATGACATCAAACCTTATATCGACACACGTGTACCCTTGAACGTGTATTGAAAATAAAGGATACCCGTGCATTATCCGTGTATTTGGATACACGTGTACCCGTGTATTATCTGTGTACTTCGATACACGTGCACACGTTTGCTTCAGTACCCATGTATCCGTGTATAAAGAAGTACACGGATTAAAATACGGATATATATTAGTACACGTGTATCCTAAATACACGTCCAAAGCCGTGATCTCTAGTAACCAACGCATAACATCTTGTAATATTTAATTATTATTAAAAAATTATTTCACCTAATTTTTGTGTTCATGAATTAGTGACATATTTATCCAATGATAATTTACTTTATAATACATTTTTATTACATGTGCAATCTTTATGAAATAAAATGTGCAACATCAATTTTCATATGATTTATTGTATTATTTTTGCTGACTTTTTAGGTCTGGAATTAATGCATAATGATAACAATATATTTTCGTGTAAAAAATGACATGTCGTATGTGTATTCAATTGAGCAAAATCGTGTCTCTATTTCTATTTTGCCAAGAACTGTGTATCTTATCAAAAGAAATGTCTCCATACCTGAAAAATTGACAATGGCGTCCAAGATGCTCATTATTAATGACGCACCAGTGGAGTCAATATTTAATTTCTTCAGAGGCTCATGAAAAAGGAGGCCAAATGAAGGATCCAAAGATCTCAAAGAAAGCTTAAAATAACAATATAGAATTATTACAATTTAATTTATAGATAATTGAAAATGAATGCAATCCTTGATTAAATCTAAATATAATTTAGATTAAATATAATGAATTAATGTTCTATATTTTTCTTCAAAATGGAACAGGTATGATTGAACAGTTTACATTGTGGACATAGATACTGAATCAACAGGTTGAGATTATACATATGAATCAGTTCACACATACAGATCCCTTGTAATGGTTGCGAAATGGAAATGTCAATCCAGATTAAACCAAGACATTATCTAAATGAAGTTTATATAATACAGATTTACACATTATATATTATATATATATATATATATATATATATACTACAGATTTACATACATATGTATATATATTATATATATAATACATATTTACATATATATAATATATAAAATATATTATATATTATATATAAATATATATATATATTATATAAGTATATATATACATATTATATAAAATATATTATATATTACATTTATTATTATATATTATATATATGTAAGTATTTAAAAAATTTTATCTTGTATTAATCAGAATTCTTCAGCTGATTATATTTTATATAACAAGAGGTTTCCGAAATAATTTTTTAATGAATCGCAAAAGTAAGTATTTGTGATATATTTATAAAAATGAAAAATTCTACAAGCAAAATATTGCATAATTTAATGTTGTTTCAGGATACAAAAATATACATATAATGTATATTTGTATAAATTATGTTTGTCCTACAATACGATGCAAATTCGTGTGGAAAATGTATATGAATATAATTGTCCACATCCAGAAAAATGAGTTTTTCACTATTTTATGATTATGTAAAATAAATCTGCTTTACTTAAAATCAATTATACGTTTGATATAATACTTCCTTTCGTGGTTTGAAGTAACCACAATTGGAATTGTTTTAAATATTTTCAAAACAATTATATATATATATATCATGAGTTACAGAACATAACAGATAACGAGTTACACAACAAACAAAATGAATTCAAACTATTTAAAACGTTAAAGGAAATAAAAAAATACGAAAGAGATACAGTAATGTAAGTCAATGGATAATTTCGTTACAGATTGTTATTAAAAAGAATTATTTTTATTAAAATAAGAGCGGAACGTAAGTAGAATTAGAAAGAATAAGGACACAGAAATTGTCAATACGGTGGAATTATATAACATTACGTTTTACAAGACTGGTAAAACATATTCTGAAAAGTATGTGCAAATAAAAGCATGAATCGTGAACTGCCGTGACTTTGAATAATCTACATATTTCTAGCTTTGAATTTATTATCAACATGCTAGCTGGGATATGCAGGAACAAACTTTTTCATATTTACATTTCTTAAATAAATTCACACTCAGTAAATAATCTCACACATCCTGTTTAAAATAGAAAAATAAAAACATTGCTATGTACAATTATTTTAATCAGCCTTATAAAATAATTTTACAATGTCTCTAAAGTTACCGTTTGAATTTTATATAAATATTGATGCATTAACATATTCGGAGAACGTATTTCACGTTCGTACGCAAAACGTGCTAATTGTTTTTATAATTGTTTTTAAGAAGTATGATCTTTCAGATTTGTAAGAAAAGAATATTTACCGTGATTAAGCTGGTACCAAGGCACACGAACCATCCCCAGCCACCGTCAGGTGCTTTCTTCTTAATATCTTTAATGTTCGTCATCTTTGTTGACACTATTGTCCCACATAAGATCGAGATTGATCAACGATTTAGCGAGACTTCAGGGAAGTCGTCTGTTCGTGAACGTACTTCGCGATCACTATCATATATCGCAAGGTATAGTTTAATTACTGGCGTTCGTTCTCTGCTTAACGAACCGATACATAATTCCGGTAGACAGGTTCGGTTTTCCTTGCTTCTTGCCTCGGTTATGGCCGATGAAACACTGTCACTTGACGGCAAACCGATTCGTTCTTTGCTGCCCCTCTTTGTTCTTCCAGTCCATGGAAATCTACACTACTGTCAATATTGATTTTATCACCCGTAAATCCATAAGATGTCAAAAATTTTCGTAGTTTCTCGATTAGCAAACTGGTGGAACAAAGTCAAGTCCACTTTGACCTAGATACAAAATTGCACACTCTTGTTGTACAGAATTAATTTACTAGGTTTTATTCTTATAATCAAATAGTTTAAATAATTCTCTTAATACCGAGACTACAGAAGAGATTGAAACGGCCCATTTCAATTTTTGTTATTTATAATAACTAAAAAAATAAAGAACCATCTTAAAAATCAATCGAAACTTCAATAAATGTATTGGTCTACTATATTGGTATGCTCATAGTCTTCTCTAACGTTAACATAGTTGATCGTCAGAGTGGCAGCACTTACCACAATTACTAGTGTAAAAAGGCTTACTCTAATCAATGCAGTATATTTTTGTCCAGTGGATGCCTATTCAACATGCTCGACGAAAATCAGCTCTCTTAACTTGCTAGTGCTAAATGCCGAGACTGAAGGATTTAAACATTTAAAGGTGGATTTATCGAGAATTACTCAATAACGTGACATCCTTTGAACGCTGACTTTCTACTGTATCAATACATAGTAATAATTATTATAAAAATTCCACCGATGGAATTTTCTTCTGGAATGCACTTGTAGCATTTAATTTAATAGACCAAGTGTTTCGGAAAATATGAACATTGACTAGTGATTGTAAAATAACGTTATTTTATTTTTTTTTTATTGATATGGGAAATCATTTTTGTGCAGTTTATAAGCTATATTATATTATAGTTGTAAATTAACGATTATATTATGTTAAGTATACACTCTTCTATTATTTTTATTTTTTATTATTTATCTCCTATTATTTATTACTTAAATTTTTCTTATAAAGATAAAATGTAAAATCTTTCACTGATTACTAAAATATTGAAATAATTGAATAATTTTAAATTTTTGTTCTCACTGCTGAAGGGAATACGAATGTTTTTATAAAATTGTGTGTGTCTTGGGATATTATGAAATTTTTATAGAAATCTTAATATCATTTGTTCATGATTTAAAGATATTGAATTATTATAAAAATTTTGTTGTGCAATCAAATATACACATTACTCTGTGACGAAGCTTTTTTTACACATATTTAATAACTCGTCGTACGTTGAACGCGTGTGTTCTGAATACGAGTGTTTTATATGCGAGAAAAATTGCAATTATATTAACCATATCCGGTTATTCAGATTTCCAACATTACATGTATGATCACATCGTAAACACCTATCCTGTAGCAGCTGTTCAGCAGAATGTCAAATACAAACAAGAATCGATAATTCCGTTAATGTTTTTAGAGTTACGTAACACCCGTATAAAAGTGGTAATTATTTAAAATGTGATATAAAAATGATTAATTTTTCATCTTAAATGAAATGTTTTTGGATGAGAGATAAATCAAGATATGTTTCGCATTTTTTGGTAATTCATCGATGAAAAATGAAATATTTATAAATTTACCAATCTAATTCTACCTGCTTTTCTGTATTCAATTTTGAATATGATCACATGACAATTCACTAGATTTCTTTTATATATTATAATAATTAGGTTTTCACTTTAATTATTTCAAAATGAATGTATGTTAGAGATATAGAACAGAAAAGTAGAGAACATCCTAAACTAATATATATAAAAAATACTCGAATCCACATTCATTCATTTAAATTAGTCATGAAAATGCAGTTTACTTTAAATATTTGAAATATTCACTGCATATTTGAGTATATGAAGAAATAATTTCAGTTCTCATGTTTAAATTAAAAAAATAAGAACGTTGTTATATAGTAATATTTTAAACAGCTTCTTATCGTGTAGTTTTTGCAGTGTATATTATACATACAAAATGATAAACAAATACTAATGATAATTTTTAAATGCTTCTAGAATATGCAAAGAAACACACCTATATTTTGTAATACGTTATCGTTTAAAAGTACTTAACTGTTTACAACTCTAACAGAAGAAAAAATTTAGTGTATTATAATTATGAGCTTACTATTTAGTCGGGTAAATGCATTAACTTTAATTATAAAGTCATTTGGAATATTTATTTAAATAGTTTTAAAAAGTGGTATATGTAAAATATTAGTTTGTTATGGGACAACCTAATATATTCTTTAGACTAGCGAAATTTTTCAAAATTCAAAATAGAATCACGACTTGAACATTTCATAAGATATTTATTAAGATAAAACAAAAGATTTATTTTTATATAATAATTTTGAAGTATCAAATTAACTTATTGCTAATCAACACAAAGGCCATTTTCAATAAAACAATATACATCGTTATTTGAAATATACTACACATTCGTGTTACCTACATATTTATTGTGTATAAAGTTCAAGATTTTTCCATTGTGTTTTACGGCATTTTCTTCTGACACTAATCCCTTTACAATCTGTTAGTAGTGTTTGTTTTTTAGGGTGATCCAAGGTCTAATGTTCTAATACTCGTTAAAGGCATTGCGTATCAGTTTTTGATTAAGAAGTTTTGACTAATAAAATCTTTCCAAGGTTTTCAAACATGTAATCTTGTTCTAACACGTTGACAGACGCTTACATATGGGTGACACATTTATTTCACCTGTTATAAACATTAATTTCTATGCTATTGAGTATTGAATATACATTTGTTGGAATTTGTGAAGCACAAAAGAGATGAAAATGGAATTTCTATAGTAAATCTTAAATTTTTAATTTTTGTTTCATTAAGTGAATAAACAACTGCTCCTATTAAATTGTTTAAAAAATTTTACAGTTATAATACTTACAGCTTCATTATTTTATATTTATTACATATGACCTTTAAGAAGATATGAAAGTATGTTAATGTTTTACAAAAAAATTGTTTAATACTGTTTTCTATAAATGACATGTGATAATAAAAAAGTATATTATCTATAAAATTGAATGAGACTTTTGGTATGTTTCAACGAAATTTACACGAAATTTAAACAAGTATATACGAAGTTACAGAATGACTATTATTATGATATCATAATTTCGATATACAAATGTATTTCGATAGATACAAGCACATTTATACATGACATTATACAATGACACTTCGACGCTTTTTTTTAGCATCTTAATATATTTTATAGAAAGTAAAGTTCATATTGTAAAGAAAATTGGAATCGGATGATTCAAATGATCTCCAACATACAAAGTGAATTTAGGTGCTAAGAAACTTAAGTGAAAGATACGAAAAAATTTTGTATGGTTTAACGAACTCCATCATTTTACAGCATATTGTTATTCATTCAAACCAATCATTGAATAAATCTACGAATAAATAAATAGTATAGTATAGTAAATAGTAAATAGTAAATAGTATAGTATAGTATAAATAGTAAATAGTATAGTCTAATAGTGTGCATAAGATGTTTGAAAACTATATAACTTAGAGGACATTTTATTTTCTGGGCAAATGATAGTTACTCAATTGTCACACTATGGCCATTAAAAAGTCTTGTTACGTATGTTTTATCATGTTTCAATATACCATCTAGTTGATCGTCATTAATATTGCAACAGTTAATCTTAATTCCGTCGGTAGAGATTTCGTGGTAAATTGCGCAGAAGGAATGTATAACAAACGTATGAGTGGCATAGTGATTCAACGTTAGCAAGTCTAGGTATTGTATATGTACAGAGTGGAACGAAATTATATGTCCCGATGGTCATAGCGTGATTCTACGAATTTGTCCTTGATCTCGAATTTAAAGGTCAACATTTTTTTTTAATTCTATCGTATTCTACTTGTTACAAAGAACAAAGTTGCAGAAGTGCCATGGCTTGCGATTTGACCATTCTCACGAAAAGTAATGTAAAGATTCTATTGTCGGTTAAGTCATTCCTTTTGTAACTTTGTTCTTCGGGGCGAGTAAGACACGATGTAATTAAAAAAATTTTACCTTGAAATTTAAAAATAAGGAGAAATTTGTAATAACATTTTCTAACAAATTTTGATTATGAGACATAATTGCTTTCTACTCTGTCCATCTATATGTCGTGTTCTTAAAAATATAATTGTATTACAACATTAATCGAAATAGTTCAAAGAATCGATTCATATTAAAAACGTGGAATAATGTCATTTATAAGAAAAGGTGTAATTATGCATTACTAATGCGTCAATTTCTGTTTCTTAGCAACCAATCATGTTTTAAAACGATGGAGAATAATAGATGTCGTTAATAACTTCTAATCACTGAAACTTTGCTTTTATATTAGCGGAATATTAGTAATTCAAGAAAATAACAGACGATTGTTACATTGACGCTAAAAGAAAATATGGTCCGGAACGATCCGTTAGTTCTTTCGATTGATTAGTATCTCTGTTTTCACATAACATTTGTTGTAGACATAAGATTACATTCTTGTCGACGAAGCCCCACATGTTAGTATTACCAGTCTGTTGTTGCTGATAATTGTTACACACATAGAAATCATTGATTGCAAACTGTAATTATCATTCCTATCAGTATACTGAGAATCTCTGGAATTTTTGCAATATATGAGACACAAGAATGCTAAACGATGAACAATCAAATACACATCCACGTAATTACAGTAATACTTTTGCTATTAACGAAATAGTACTACATCTTCTCCTCTCATGCTTTTATAAAATCATATAACAATTGTATAAATATGCTTGTCGTTTATATTTCTGACAAAATTTGAGATGCTTAAGTACTAAATTGCGTTTTATAGCATTTATATAAAAAATGGTTTGCTCATTGATTGATTTAGCTACATCACCACGACATTTCCCTCTTGTAGTCCTCCTTTACATTATTTCCACCTTAATGAGATACTTTTTAAATTTAAAGTATAATAGTTTAACATCTAATTTCTTTAGCTAGTATTACAAACCAAGGTAAAACATCTGCAGTTTGTTATATAAATCATTATGGAAGTAACATTATTTCTCGTCAGAATGTGACACTTAGTTTGACAGTCATTACGTATGCATAATACAATTGCGGATGTTTCTACGTTCATACAATTTTTATAAACACATTGAAGTTGTCTAAAGTTTAGTGGTATGTTGCAGTCTGTTCAATAGGACAGGACAGTTGACGATATCTCTAGAAAAATTAATGTATTAATAAATCTGGAAACAACTGGATGTTGTGAAAGAATAATGACTTGAAACATTGACACAGCGTGTGCACAAAGTACACGATAGAGAACGCATCATTGTGACCGATTGGCTATCTCAGCTACCAGATACAAATTCAATAATAAATTTTTGGTCTATTTTGAAGTATAAGCATTAAGAGAAATATATGGTAAAATTCAGAATTTGAATTAACCATTTTCAAAAAATGTAGAGGTTGTTACTTGTTTCGTGCGAAAACAATAGTAAAAAGCAACACCAAAACGTTGCCAAACTATGATCAATAATGGAGGAAATCTGGATCCATTTTTAAGTGAAAGCGTATTAGTGTTTTGCATGTACTGTTTTAATTTTTTCAATAATATTTGTCGAACTTTTTAGCTATTTTTGAACTACGAGTGCATATACGTTCAGTGCATAGGCACTTTGCGTGGGATTTTTCCAGATTTTTAATAATTGTATGAATAAGCTGTAAGTAGCTCTTCGTGTATCTTATCTGCAATTGAAAGCTGTGAATACTGATTCGACTATGGATTACGTGGATGACGCAATTGATGGCTGTCATTTGATTGAAGTTAGAAAAAAGTCTAATGATATAACAAGACCCACGTTGACATAAAAGGTGTAATTGGAAAAGTATATATTATACACTTTTGGAAAATTTAGGTCATAGCACCTACTATATTTTTAAGAATTTTTATCTTGGACGTATATGACATTTAACAATTATTAAAAATTTCTCCTACTTAGAATAGAAAAATAAAAACACTACTATATAATAATATTTTAATCAGCTTCTTAATGTATATTTTTTGTAACATGTATAAATATACATGTTAAAAATATTTACCTATTTACACCACTCAAAGTTTACAGAAGAAAAGATCCGTTGTACTATCATTGTCTTAAATAAAATCTAGAAACATTTCGAACTCCCAAAAAGTGCGATTGCATAAGACTGTTACCTAATTTGAATGCAAAAAATATTTGTACTTAGATCACACTATTAGAAAAGTATTTAATGGATATTTATAGAAAATTTAAGCCCCATCAAATTCTATATTTTTACTAATATTTTTATTTTGGTCATAAAAGATTATTAGTAATTTCTGTAATGCGTGAATAAACGTTAGAAACTTCTTTAAATGTGTATTACAATAATTATCGTTTTTGAACAGCAGATTTTGCAAACGGAAATTATTATGATGCCTTAACTTTTAATTCACTTATTTAGAGTTGTGTAAGGTTATAAAGAATGTTTATGATTTTATATACCTGTGTCTATAATATATTTTACATTTTTTATTTACTTTTAATTGATTTACTTTCAATTTAAAGTTGGAGAAAATATATAAAATGTTACTGATACACGTACGTGTTCACAATTCACTTTACTCACGTGTACCTACTTGTATGGTTTATCTAACGATAACACTCTTTGTAGTAAATTTATCTTAGATTTTTTAAAAGCTAATCATATTATGGAGAAATGTACTATTGAGAAGATAAATTTATGATATGACAAAATGTGTTTTGTATAAGCCGTATAATAGAATATTTATAAATTACGTGAAATAACTCTATTGCTTTTTGAAATGTAATCTTGCATTACTATTTACCACTAGCAGAGTAACAGAGTTTTCAAATAAACGAGTATTTGCAGACTAATAATAATCCAAATACAGTTTGAATTGTTTAAAATATTTTTAAAGTATTTTGGACTAAAAATTGGCAAACTATAATAATTTATGTCACTGATAATAATATGTAAAATTTATAATTACAATTAAATCTTCCAAATGAAGTTATGTTAATTTTGAAGAGAGAATTTTTCAATTATTCTGTTAAATAAATAGGAATCGTTTACAAAATAAATTTTTTGTAAAATATCTAATTATTTTTATAAACAGTTCAATGAATAAACAAATTTCGAGTAAAACAATTTTTTCCTCACACATTCGTGATACGTATATTAACAATTCGAAATACTTCAGTAAAAATTCGAACAAAAATTGTAAAAATTCTTCATATAATTATGCTTATTTTTAAACGAAATTAACAATATCATATTAATAATGTGTAACAGAATTATATCGATATAAAAAGAAAACGAGAACGTAGTATAATATTTTTTCAAGTGAAGCTTCGTCAAGTGATCATGCCTGCAAACTACATCCATGCATATAATGTTATAAGATTTTACCATATTAATTAATTACAAGACTATGGATGGTATGTATCCTGTATATTTACGTGACAATATACAATGTGATTTACCGATGTCTTTGAGTTCATAAAAATTTCTATTTGCACGAACATCCACAGTCTAGTAATGAAAATTAAAGAGTGGAATGAACGTCCTCTTTTCATGTTAAATAATTATATTATTCAAATGTAATAATTTTTTAAACAGGAATTGTTAAAAAATATATGGTCACATTTTTCAAATTTCTTGTGTTTCAAGTTAGAAGTAATTGAAAAGCTTTTATTTTCAATCGAAAGTGTCAGTCAAGTTCACGGATGTTTACTCACCATAAGTGGCGACGGCGACGAGCAACACAGGCCAGTTTCAGGTTGAAAACTATACACTCGACTTCGAAAATGCTCGCGCTCCACCACAGCCGGTCGATGTTCCATTATCAGTCGCGCGGTTATCACTCTTCACTGATTCTACTAAAAATATTAACGTAATTCGAAAGAATTGTAATGAATCACAGGTCGATGTCCTCTCGAAAATCTCTATGCTTCACATTTTTCATAACTCGGCAAAATAAACAACGGAGATTCGCTTTGAATCGCTGAACGGCGCAAATACTCGGAAGAGTTAACTCTGAAAGGCATACAAAAGACCAGTCGATCTTTTTGAAGTACGAAATCATTATGTCAATCCGAAAGAAATTTAAAGTACCTGGTTCCGGAAAAAGATTTATTAACCTCTGTCAAAGGATGCAATATTCATTTATCCAATTTTTTTAATTATCTAAATTGATTTGAACCTTTTTGACGCTGTCCTTTTTCATTAAATCAAAATAATTTCCTACTGATAGGTATTGTGAAATCTTTCATTTCCCCATGATTAGCAAGTTTATGTAATTCATTAACGTGTAATACAAAAATGGAAGAAAATGGCAGAAGGATCTTTTGTACAATTATTTCTGTGTAGCGTATAATGATGAGGACAGAAATAATTAATGTAAATGGAAATACATAGTATTAAAAGCAGTATGCAGATTTAACTAATTGTAAGGATGGTTGATACATGAATGAGAGTGCAAGCTATTAGGATAATGATTGGGAATCGAGTTCCTTGTTTAGGACCAAGAAACTTAAGAATAAACTGTCTCCCACCTAGATCCGTTAACATAAATTGCCTTAAGGCACATAGACATTTCTTTTTGTTTTTAATAGTTTTAATTATTTCTCCTAAACATTTTTCTCATAAATACATGGAATCCGTAGTTTGGACATCACCATTGTTATATTATTCTCACAAAATACTCCAAAAAATTCGAATTGAAGCTATATCTGATGAGAAAATCGTTTTTCCTTCGGTGTCTAATAAATGTTATGGGCCATTTATGGTTGGTGTGATTGTACGTATATTTGTATAAGAAATGTAACAGTTATAAAAATAAGTGATTTAAATGAATTTATTCCCGAAAACTAGTGACAATACAAGAATACATATTCGTGAAATATAGATGCATGATTAAATTACAGGAACACGTTTTCTTCAGTTACATTTGTTTATTTATTTTTTACACAGTATACACTAATGTTAATATATGCGGTGTTTAAGTCCTTGTTGGTATGGCATGTAGCACCTGTTATAATCACGTGGATGCAAAAGATGATTAAAGTTGTTTACATTAGAGTTATACCAGCTTGAAAAGATCATGAAAACTTGAACGAGTTCTAATTTTTACAAGAGAAATGTTAGAATTCTGTCAGAAAAATCTATATGTATAAGTCTTCCTGGATGTATCTTTCCGTTTTTACAGAATATAAAAAATTTCTGATTCTCTGTAAGTTACGAAGAATACCTAAAGAAGGCCCAGGTGTGAGTATTATTATTGAACCGTTTAATGCAAAAATGGTGTTAGTCAAAACAGTTAATCATTGGATAATGAGGAATTAATTAAAATTTCTATGAAACAACAATATCGAAGCATGTTACGCTTGGCTTATTTAATGATGATTAAACATTAGAGATGCGGTATTAAATCAAACAGATAAAGGACGGCTCACACCACTTTTACATTAAATGACTCGCTTATCGTCAAATGCTTGCAAAATCAGATACTGACACATCGCACAATCGGCTATAACTTCATTATTTTTGTGATATCTTTTTATCTGAAAGAGTTTGGGAGTATACTTTCGAAATGTTACACTTCTGATTCATGCAAAAATATTAACATCACATGGCAGTCTCCCTATAAGAGCGAAAGGAACAGAACTTCTGAACGCAATGGGTAGGAGAGGCCAGGGCTAGTTAACTAATGGGGTTAGTTGATTAACTGCTTTTATCTATTATATTATACAATTACATGGCGTACAGCTGCCAAAATGTTGAAAATGTCGAATGGGATTATTTGACTATGTATTAGCGGGATTATTTCACTAGTCAAACTAGTATATAAATATTATCCAGACCTAGACCCATACCTAAACCCGGATATAATCTCATTTTTATTTAGCATTGGTTTTTGTGTCAATTGGCTATATTTGTTGCAGTCATCAATATGAAAAAAATATAAACAAAAACCTGAGAAGGGTAAAACATCAGCTGATATTATTTTATGGGCAGTTCGAATAGTTACAGATGAAGGTAAAAGCGTTAATAGAGTCGCTAAAGACTTTTCAATCACGAAGAATGCATCAATTGGAATAAAGTGTTTTATGCGTGCATTAATTGTGACCTGGATGATGATTTGTAGATAAAATTCGGCATTATAAGAAATATATGTTAAAGAAATAAACAATTGAAGTCAGACAATACATAAAATAAATTAAAGAAGTAATATGTATAAGAAATAAATGTCAAGTCAATTAACCCCACCGTGTATGTGACTAACCCCACACTCGGGGTTTGTTGACTTATTGCACTCACCAAAATAAATGTGATAAGAACATCAACCTATGCTTGATTAAAGCGATTTTCAAAATTAAGTCCGTATACTTAGGTAAATTTGAAAACTTTTGGTATTCAACAACTCGACCAAATAGCAGTAGTAGTTTATTTGTAAAAACTAGACGTGTTACAAATTAGTTAACTAGCCCCGGTGTCAGTCACCGGTGACTGAGACTGATCTTTCCGTTTGGACCGTTCGTAATTAAATTAAATTTAAAAAACTGCATTCTACTAATAAATTTCGGGATCATATCACGAATGTACTTGAAAAATAATACTTTGGAAACAAAATTTCAATGAGTTTTATTAAATTCTGTGAAGGCTTCCCGTGGCGGTCTTACTTTGTAACGTATTTTGGAAAATGAGCGTCTTCATTCGCGCAGATTCAACCTTTTTCGTCTCTTATCCGTTAACTGAAAACGAATCGAAGCTTCGAAGTTTCGCAGTTTCGCAGTTTCGAAGTTTCGAAGTTTCTGAAATCGAATCTTCGAAGCTTCGAAATCTTCGACCTTCGAAGGAAAGTAACAGCCCTACTTTAAATGTCACTCGTGGAGATGAGAACTGAACTGCTTGTTGTCGTTCCGGGGTAAATCGTTCGATTGTTCAGAAGAAAAAAAACCCTGAGAACGAGAGACAACAGATTACCGATATCTCTGGTCACTGGTTCGACCGCGATCGCCATTGCCGCGCACTTCATAGCGAAAGTGGACGCGGTCGATTTAAGCCGAGTTTCCTCCGTCGATCATTTTCTTTTGCGAAATGTGACTGACTCGAATTAGTACAGTAATGTACACTAGTACATGATAAATCTAACTTGAATAATACACTCGCCGCTAATCAAGTTCTGCCTCGCGTCCGTGTGACAGTGAACGCGATTTCGAGTCTATTTTTTTCTGGGTGTCGCACAGATTTTGACTAGGATAATAATATGTTAATGTCAATGACAAAGGCTGATGGTAATACTCGTGTCAACGTTGACAATGTGCTGCGTGTCCCCGGTTCTCGTTTAATGGAAAGACGGTTCGCGACGATCGCGTTCGTTCAATCTCTCGTGAGTCTCGATCGGGAGCTGCATTGATTAAGAATGCAATAGGAAGATGCTTGCACCACTTCCATTGAGATAACGATGCCGAAATTTATGTTAGCAACTTTTCAAGATTTCTTTGAATTTATTAGTTTAATGGACAGTGCTGTGCAAAAGTCTTGTTCCACCTATATTATACTATAATTTTACTTTTTTTAAGGTAGAAAAAGTTCATTTCAGGTTTAATATATATTAATGTACAATGTACTGAACAAAATTATATTAATTATCGATTTATTTATAGATGCTTGATTTGTCCTTTCAGACCTATTGTAGATTCACGTAACAAGTTAATACTGAGATCTCTCGTTAATATTGAAGTCTCCTTGTATAGTTTACTTATATTTTTTTAATTTTGTCTGGAACTTTTGAACAGCTTATTGGCTATGTATACAGGGTGGCCCACATAACTCTGAACAGCTCAATATCTCGAAAACTATGCCATCGATTTTAAAGTTCTTAGTCTTAAATTGCATGGAACTGAAGGGCCTTTCTGACTACATAAACGTGAAGTGGCCTCCCTTCCCCTTTAACGGGGGAGGGGAGGTACCTTTGTAATTTTAAATGGAACCCCCTATAAAATGTTACATATTTAGATTCTACCGGAAAAAACAAGTCAATTTTGTCTGAAACATTTTTTTGTCAGATACTTCCATGATGAGATATAACAGATTGAAGTTTCGAGTTGAAGTTTCATATATATATATGAAAAAGCTTATTTGCATTTTGAATCACTTTTTTATAGAATAATCACTGTATGAAGAAAGATATAAGACTTCTACTACACTTTCCAATAGTCATCAGAAAACCAGTGTTTTCCGTTTGTATACTACTTTTGACATAGTAATCTGTTACAGTATGTATGTACAACGTAGTAACAACTACTTACACAGATTTATTTAAGTAAAAAATCTGACTACACATGATGATATTAACTGTTAACTTTTTTGTGCGACTCCTCCAATTTAATGCGAAGACAGGGATAAAAAGCCGGAAAATATTTTTGACATTAGATATTCAGTGTTCGATATTGAAGAAATAATAATTCTATAATTAGCATAATTGTTAATTAACATGAGAGTTTTGCATTAAATAATCATGAAAGAGAGATTTCGTTATCATCGTCGTCGTTGACATTATTACTATTATCAGAGTTACTCGAATTTCTCTTCTTTATTAGGTCTACTTCAATTAGAGTCTGCAACTGGAAGTCTTTGGACATTCTATGAAGTAAGTTTGAATTTAGTGTTTTTAAATATGTAGATATGATAATTCCTATTATGTTAAGGTAGACTTAGTCAAAAGTTTTATTGTGATATTTGCGACAATTGCAACGTACATCGAATGATTTGTGATGTTGTAGAAACATATACATATTTCATGATTTATTAAAATAATTTGATAATATTTTATAGTGTAATTGATTACAGTATAACGTGAATGATACATTCATTTATAAACTATTAATATTGCAATTCTGAAACAATATTGCAATTAATATAAATATACTGTCATTCTAAATATGAAATAACTATATACATTAATAAAAAATATGAGGGCATGTATAATGATTATTAATGTATTGACTGGCAAATCGCTACTTTCACGTTCAATTATTTTCATTCCCACACTCTTCCTTTAATAAATGAAAATAAAATAGTACAGTATTATTATGTAGTACTGTTGAATAGACTGTAATGTTCACTTCATTCAGAACAAATAACACCAGGAGACTTTACATTGTCGTATCATATCAAAGAAGGAAAATGTTAACCTACTTTGGAAAATTTCTTCAGTATCTCTATCTTTTATTTATTACTCTTATCGTATTACGTATATCTCGCACAAACAACTTTAGACGTTGCTTCCGTTCATATAATAACTTAATATAACATACACATAGGTACTTGCATATATTATTCAAATCGAAGTGAGTATAATATACAAGACAAACGTCTGCACATCATTATTATATATATATATATATATATATATATATATATATATATATATACAAATATTGCGTTTAAGAGATATTTCGACTTCAAAAATGCCGTGATACAAATGGTCGTTATGTTGAATGTTTTCTGTAAGACATAGTATCTCCTAAACGACTAATTTTTCAACATTAATAGGTTAATACTTTTTTATAAAGAATGTCCAACTGCATCAATTGATGTATTAAAAAGTATATAATTCTATTTAAAAAAACGAAGTTGACCTTCATATGACCTTAACGCGTTCACTCACGACATATGTTCATTCACTTCACTAATAACATGAAATTATGCCCCACTCAGCACCATTTAATTCTTATTCGAAACATTTTTCGGTAGGGCTAATAATAGCGAAGAAATCAAAATGTCAAAATCGGGTGAGACAACCTGTCCACATGTATATACATGGTGTTCACGCTATTACTAGCCAGCGTTTTTCTTGCAAATAATAAATATTAGAAAGAAATGATAGAGGAAAAAGTAATACTGTTTTTTGTAAGTAACATAGTGGCGTATGTAATTTTCTTGTTTTTGCACTATTTTCTTAGAAATAAAGGTAACCTTCAATTTTTTAAATGAAATGCTATATATTTTTTTATATCATGTGAAAGCGTGTATTAAGACAAATTCATTCGTATACAACACAATGACCTTCAAGGTCATATAAGGTCATGCGAGGTTAGAAATGGTAGGAAAATTTTGAATATTTCATACATAATATTTCGTACGTAATATTTCGTAAAGATATCGTTCACGATACACAACGGCAAGGAAATGTAAACGACTTACAAAGGAAAACAACGCAATCATGTGTAATAATATTTTGGACGACGTTAGAAGAAGCTAGAAGAACAAGAATGTAATTAATAGAGCCGAAACATGCAGTCATGCACAAGGAAGTTATATTGAACATTTACAATAACCTCGTCAATAAAGTATACTTGTAAACGCATTAGTCCGAAATGTTCAAAATGTTTCTTCCATTTCTGACCTTGTATGACCTTGAAGGTCATTATGTCGTACACGAATGAGTTTGTCTTGACATACGTTTTTATATGGTATGAAAAAATATACATCATTCCATTTACAAAAATGGGAGGTCACCGACGTTTCTATGAATATAGTGCAAATTCAAAAAAATTACATACGCCATTACGTCGCTTGCAGAAAATAGTATTACTTTTTCCTCTTTTATTTTTTTCTAATATTTATTATTTGCAAGAAAAACGCTGGCTAGTAATAGCGTGAACACCCTGTATGTGTGTTAACGATATTTGTAATATATTTAAGTTACATAAATGTATCTTAAAACTCTTGTATAACAAATCGAATATAGTACATGTCATCATTAGAATACATATAAATAACTCTGTATACACCTAATTGTTCATATTACTTTTTATTTCGGTATCACGAATAATGAATCAGAGCATGTCTTAAAATATTTCCATAGAAACAAGCGCAACCATTAATTAACGAACCTGTTTTTATGAATTTAATCAATTTAATAAAACCTGAAATTAATTGGGATGAACTAATGTTCATTTGGACACAAAATATGGACACAAAAATGTATTATGGTAAGCTAACTATGAATGCATACATGTTTTACAATAATAGTGTTATTATACAATAAAGCATTAATAAATTATACAATTAGTTTTTGTTCTACTCATGAATTTTAATGAGCCTAATTTAAGTTTATACTTAAAAACGGATTCTTCAGCAAATAATATGCATTTTAAAAAATTCATCTAGTTTCGAAAAAACTGATTGTTCAAGAGAATCAATCACGTGTTCGAAATGTGGCTGCTTCATCAATTTGAAGAACATCGATCTGAGAAAATTACGTTTCAAGTGTTGCATGAAAATTAACACAGCCATCAGGAATACATGTTACTAATGGGTTAAATTACCTGTGGTGTATAGTAGCTGCGGTTTGGATATTTATTTTTAATCTCCTCTGGTAACAATCAGTAATGTGAAACTCGTTTCTACACATATTTTAATGAGCTAGACTTATTATCCGGTTTAAGACAGTCTAACAGAAAAACAGAGAAATTATGGTCCCTTGAGAACGATATATTTCGAATTATTAATAGTTAAAATTAATTTTCATTATATTAATAATGAAAGTGATATTAGTGCATCAAATTCTATCCATAGCAAGATGTAAACACATTGTCAATTCCACTTTTTATTGTATCGAAATTGTTAGTACTATTAAATCTCGGTGATTATTTTCTATGCTTTCTTAAATGTATAACCATTTCATAAAAAGTCGAATGTTTATAAACGCATAAATTATTTATTAATTTCAGTAAGCAGTTTATATATCTCGCAAAAGGGATTTATCACACATTTGAGTCATATGTATTGTCTTCTATCACATCCGAATGTGATAAACGGATTCGTAACGCGTAAACGGTATTACTAAAAGCGTCGCAAAAAGCAGTTTTATTGCTGGCATAATCGTAATACAGAAGATTATTGTTGAGTTGAAATTTATATGCTAACTGAAAAATATGGATGTATAATTTTTAAACCTGAAACTTGAACAAGTATGAATGGACGGAAATTCGTAGTAATCACGTTACTTATCTAATGTAAATGTTTTCTTATGGAAATAATAATTCTTATGCATGTGGTTCACAAATCAAGTATACATTTCAGTACAATAATTAATAGGTTGCAAAATATAGACTCAAATTAATTGCAGTTTGCGGCTTACCAAATAAATTATGAAGAATAGTATAATCTGTCAACTTCTAAAATCGAAACTTCCAAAACTTCATTTAAGTTTGTGATATATTGGATACAAACTAAATACGTATAATAAAATGAAAAATATGCGTAATTCATTTTAATTTCAATTCTAAGGAAATTATGAAAGAATAAAACTCACGTCTGGAATTAAATACAGTTAATTAATTTCAACCGATAATATAGAAAACTATTTTATCTGTTGCAAGAAACAGCGATTTGTATAAAGGTATTTAGGTACACTTTCACCACAGCACTTAGGATCGTTACAGACATTGCGTCTGATGGGCTTTTCTGTCTAGGTACAGACTTAAGATCCCTACAAACATTGCATACAATGCATTTTTCTGTCAACGGTTCTGAATTACCGACTCTATAGAAAATGCTCTAGTACGATAGTGCACTCTACCGAAATGGAACGGTCAGCAAATGAATTAAATGAAAGTTCAATAATGAAAGTGCATGCCCGAGGAGGCTTGAATTTTGCTACGTTGTCAGCCTTAAAAATGCAATGTTGCCGCATTATATTCGTACAAAAATTATCGATGCTCCTATCCAAAGCGTTCTAGCGGCTTCTTTTATAATTTTATTTTCGCAGCTATTATATGGGGTTTTATATGTTTACTCAACAAAATATTATAAATCGAGAATCGCATCGATTATCCAGGTCTCACCACGTGGAGGTTGCTGCGAGGGAGACCCACCCACCCACTTGTTGTGTATATGTATAGACTCTTCGTGAATAATATTAATATAACTTTTCACCACTGCACAAACGATTAGCAAGAAGAGTCTAATTGCAAGCTCACCCTACCGGAATTCTTAACCTGCCTAGTATTGAAGCTAATTTTTCTTTTGCATGCGCATGTGTACATATAGGCCTTTTGCATATTTTCTTTCATTTTGTTTTACCCTTTGTGATGTGTGCCTAACTACAGTAATTCTGATTAATATTCGAACGCTCCTAAAACGACGAGAACTTTTTAAATATTAGACCCAAAGACTTGGATTTTTCTGAGAAACTAGAAGAATTAGTTAATTACATGATGTGGAGACAAATTTTTGCGAAAATTGTAACTGGTACGAATTGCAAAAAAAATACTAAAAGTCGTATTTTACAACTTTTTTATGTGCGACCGAAAATCTCGAGAAACTGTAATTTTTAACATCTTTAAATGTTTGTAGGTTCATTACAACGTTGACCGATTTTTATGAAACTTGCGAAATAGGTACGTACCTATGTTCTACACAGACATACCAAACGTTATTTTTACGTTTTCAATATAGGTCCACATAAGAAAAGTTGTAAAATACTACTTTAAGGGTTTCCTACGGCCATTCCGACCAATTTGCAATTTTTTAAAAAAATATCTTTTGCGCGTTATGTAGTAAACTGATTGTTTCAGCCGCAGAGACAGATATTAAAAGAGTTATCGTCTTTCTAAGAGTGACCGAATATTTGTTAGAGTCACCGTATGTAGGGGGTAGCTAACCCATTCTCCACTTACATACACTTAAACATGCTGACATGTACAAAATATGTACAGTGAATTAATAAATAGAACATCAACACATAAAACAAGCAACATAAACGTGCAAACACGAACATGTAACAATTTACATAACCAATACAATTTCTATGACAACCACAAACGATCAGGAAGTTGAAGGTATGTGATGCTTGAACTTTGCTCGCGTGGGATTCGTTTTGCAACGATCGAAGTATCTGAAACAGACATAGTTTTGAATAATCACATGAAAAAAAAACAAAGATACATATGCAAAATGGTTGTCCACTCGATATATATATATATATATATATATATAGTACAGTTCAAACAAACGCGGGCAAGTGGGCCATTTTTTGCTCAACGCTAGTCTACAAAATGTACATTGAACATCTCAAAACAACGTGTACTGTGCATTATCCATTATGACGTTAATTTTCATTTGGTTCGAAACTGAAAATTGCATTGCACTTTCATCTTTTTTTTACGCAACTCTAAATGGAAACGCGATGGCAACCATTTCAATTTATGGGGAGGGAGAGCTAAGCCGAATATCGTTCTTTCGCAACTCTAACACAACACTTTTATATTTCTATCACCTGAATTTTCTGTATATTCGTTACAGAAAAACAAGAGCATTGCCGACCACTTGTATATCGGTATAAATACGATTGACGTATGCCTCTAGACAAGCGTCGCGCCACGTGTAGACGCATATTGGATATCTTCTACGTCGGACTTCGCGAATTCTCATCGTAACACGCGACTGGGGACTATAATTCGTGATCCCGACTATTATTACAGATTCGGACACTGCAAAATCAATTTTGTATGGCCCAATTGAGCACTAGAATCTATCGATAAAGCTAGGCGTGGCGCACTATCAACGTAAAAATACCCTGCCTCTTACCTTACGGGTCGAGACTGATATGCTGTATACACACATCGTGTGTATCGCGTCTCACTAACGCGGGCGAACCACTACCTTGATTGAAAAAATACATGCTGGTGAAACACAGTGGTAGGTTCTTTGCATTTAGCGCTCACGCACCATCCATGGCTAAGGTACATGTCGCTACGTTCAAATGACGTTACAGCCATCGAAAGACACTAAAATATCCCCGGCTCCACCACATTAGATGCTAATACAATGATTACGGTATTGTCGCGCGTACCGCCACAGGTGACATAACTTAATAAGCTCCTTAGTATGCTCCACGTTTTGATCGGTACCAAAAACTCTAAATCCAGAATCTAAATAACATCCATTCTAAATGGATGAAATCTAAATATCCAAATATCTTCAGAATTCAGTGCTCGTATGCCCTTTGCGGAATTGGTTCTGCAATGTTAATTTTCTACTCAGAAACGCGTTCGCGACTCTTGTAATTAAATCGCACCTCTTAGGAAATGTGAGGATGGAATGCCGGGAAAGAGCGGAGATCGGTGATAGAGCTTATATTCGCAACACTTTCCAACGACAACTGCTGTATTTCAAACCGCTGGTAAAACATATTGGTTTCTTAAAACAGAAGGGCATCGGCGATCGATGGTGTTGCGAGGCGCCGATATTCTAATGTTAAATGCGGTGCGGTCCACACGCACACCCACACCGTCCATACTCTCACACATCCATGCTCTCACACATCCATACGCTCACAGAAACGATAGTCAGCCCCGGCCTCTACATACTTAGAATTAACGGTCACACCAAGAAGGTAAGGTACCTATCCTGCCTACCCCTATATCTTAAAAATGGCAAAAGACACAGGCTTTCCAACACACTCGTTACACGGTTTTCTCACACAGACGCCAGGGTGCAATGGTCTGATATTACCTAGGGAGGACGTCCTGGGACGCCTCCGACACCCTACCGTGCGATCTCATTCAAGCACACTCTAAAGTACGTACCAGTTTCCCTGAAATCGCCTGACAATGACAGCGATCATTGCGAGACAAATCTATCAAGCGAAATAATGGCTGTATTGGATACTGAATTAGATCCGCGCAATTCTGAATTTTGCAGACGTTTTTATTGTTGGAATAATGAGTGATGATTTAATTTGCGTTGTATGATTTCCAGGTGGCGCATCTAACTCTTGCGGAGCGTTTTTAATTTGTATGTCTCAAGACGCCGTAGAAACTGGTCACTGTGTAGTTATTATTCGTATTCTTTTGTTAAACACTCTGTTATATATTCATCCAAATATTGGCTTTATTTAACCTCGTACACCATAAGTTTAACAGTTATCATCAGTGAATTGAGAGAACTACGCGCGCACATATTCCACGAAAATCCATGTAGCATGTCGCGGATCGACTGAAATATGCGCTACCGAATCAAATTTAAAGATCCGACGCAATTCCACTGCCTAACCATACACTCGCACAAGTGGTAAACACGTCGTGCACGATACACTAACCATTGTCAGCCGCCATACACATATTTCAAACAATATTCCATGTGCCCGTTGCTCTCATCCTCCTGAGTTGCGCCTGGGCACGCGAAAGGGTTCGAGCAACGAACTGGGAATCTTAATATCCTAAAAATCCAAACTAAAAGAATTGTTTCTATTTTGTACGGGCTAATGTTGTTCTATGCTTTGCGAAATGACTCTACTTGTAATACAAAATTTAATCTCGGTTTATGAAACCGATACTTTACTTGATAAGTATTTATATAATAATGCAATTATTTCATATTTAGAGTTAGTTTATTTCATATCTATAAAGAAATATTTAAACATCCTCGGGTGACGCTTTCGACAAAGCAATGTTTTAAATGTATTCATGCTTTGTCTCGAGAATCTACCCGTCGCAAATCGTCTTTTTGTATGTGGTATTTAATGCTTCCGAGCAATTAAAATGCAGTTTAAAAAGCAAACGATTTTATATCCATGATAATAGGTGACTCTATGTCGTTAATTGTGTACCAAATTACGGAAGATTTTTATATTCTCGCAGATTGAAAATCCAAGTATTAAAATTGCTATATTTATAAGAAAATCGTACAAAAAGGCCCTGCCTAACTAAGAAACAGATCACTACCTTAGGAACGCCTGGCGTTCCTACCGTCACTGTACTCTTCAAAACCATCTACTAAGCAAATAGAGAATTATAAAAAAACATGATTGTTTGTTCTGACTTACTACTTGTTGCGGGGATGCGAGAAGCTGCGTTAGTCTCCTTAGACCCCTAGAATTAGAAAAGGGTACAAAAAGATATTAAAATCGATTCTTACGATTTTTCATCGGAATATAAAGAGAGTCTACGTAAATTATTTTCAAAATAACAATAGGAAAGCAGTCAAAACAAATCGTTGCCTCGAATTGTTAGCTTGTATCTCTATCATATGGAAAATCTATTGAATTTGTGAATGTGTTTCACTAATAATTTTTCATTAACAATTTGAGAAGAAAATGTTCGAAAACAAAGTTTAAATGAGATGATATATTAGTACTTACATTCTCTCCCCTCTGAAGAAAATACGACAGGTTGCCTCCCGATCTCGACTATCGATGTCGTCCTTAGATCGATTTCGTCCTTGGATCGATGCCGTCCTTGCATCCTTTTCCGTTAAGCTGTACAACAGAAACGACAGATTAATTTAATTTCAATGGATCAACAGTCGAAGAATGAATTCAAATGAATAAGAAATAAACCATTTGTATTAAAAATAAAATCAAAAATAATTTATACTGTACAGTAAAGTGGATACTTACGAAAAATACGTTCAGCGTTCGAACTGATACCACGATGCACTCGGTGACAACTTTCTCCATAACTATGCATTCTTGATGCAGGAAGGCTCAATATACCTGAATAACTGACACAACGAATCCATAATTAGAAAATACTCGATTCATCTATCAAATGGAGAAATGAAATGTACACTTACTCAGATTGCAGCTGACGCCTGCAGGAAGGTTCTTGATCCACGATAAATTGTTGGTTAGGCTTACAACCCTTGTTTCCAATACGCGACGCGTGACTTATAAAAGACCGATGAATTATATATTACAAACGGACAAACTAAATACTTCGGTCTCGATTAGAGATTTCAATTTGAATTACGAGATTAAAATTTTCAAAAATAGTCCAACCTAATATTCTCAATACTCTAATGAGTATTGCGTAATGCTATACAATAATATGGAAGTGAGACAGACGAACAACCCTAGTAGCATTTATGGTTGGCATTTCGTTGGGCCTACGTTGCAGTATTAGTTGGCCAATTGTTAGAAATGTCGCTATTTTTTTCGTTGGGCCAACGATCGCGGCCAACGTAGGGCCAACGATCATACCCAACGTGGAGCATACGTTCCTATAATACGTTTGTTCTGATCTTCTCTTTTACGGTTGTTTTCACAGAATATAATAAATAATACTTAAACAATGTATCTCCACGGTAAAAATTGGAACAAAGAAAAAAAATTTCGTACCCTCGTCGGACTTGAACCTGGATCCTCTGCGTAGTAAGTTGATACGCTACCGCCGTAACTATAGACATTTCGTGGTTCCATATGCTATGATTTGGGTTACTAGATACGTCGACAAATATAAATTATAATTAGGAGTGTGCAGACTGTCTTATGTTTCGAACGTCCGAGTGTTCGGGTCGGATTCTTCGAACTCGGGCGGTCTCGGGCGAGCATCCGTTACAAACGAACGCTCGGACGGTCCAATACAATTGCGATTTCGGACCCAGACCAACAATTTCGACAGTTTAACCTCTTCGAGCAGTCCGACTATACAAGCAGCTCATCGTGTATACAAAATTTATATCATAATTGATTTTTAATATAAATTTAAATTTGATTAATTTTTTTTATAGTATTACGAAGCGTTTAGTACTATAAATAATGTAAATGCGCAAGGGAAACTAATTTCTATGCACAAAGAGAGAAACAAAAAGTTTTAAATATAGCTATATATTATATATTTTATTCGCATGTAAAAAACACAACTCCTGCACATTTTCAGGCAACAATCTAGTACGAGTTGCCGTTACTATATTTCCAGAGAGCGAAAACAATCGCTCACTTGTTACCTGGGTTGCAGGTATTGCGAGATAATATTTTGCAACTTTACTCAGTATTGGATATCTTGGTGCGTTATTCCACCACCAATCTAAAATATTAATTTTGCGTGATAACACGCCTTCCGAAAAATAACTCTGTATTTCCCGATTGTTGCGTGTTTCAAAATTGGACGTTTCAATTTCCGGGTTGCCCAACGTCTTATTAAGAATGTCTAGTAAACTAGATTTTTTACAAACAAAAAAATTACACCAAAAATCCAAAATCATAATATAATCATTATAAATGAATAATTATTTATCCCAAATCCTATCCTAATAAATATTAACTTAATAAAATAATATAATTTAAATAATAATTTAACACTTCTCACTATTAACAAACAACAAATAAAATTTTTTAATAATCTTAAATTTTCTTCTTATTAAAAAAGTTTAGTAAACTAGATTTTTTACTTCCATCTATAAGTAATACAATGGAAATTTCAATGAAAAAAAAACCAAATTATATTTTATTTTTTTTAGATTACCAGACTTTTTTAATAAGACGTTGGGCAACGCGGAAATTGAAACGTGCAATTTTGATACGCACAAAAATCGGGAAATACAGAGCTATTTTTCGGAAGGTGTATTATCACGAAAAATTAATATTTTAATTGCAAAATATTATCTGGCAACACCTGTAACCCAGGTAACAAGTAAACGATTGTTTTCGCTTTCTGGAAATATAGTAACTGCAACTCGTACGAGATTGTTGCCTGAAAATGTGCAGGAGTTGTGTTTTTTACATGCGAATAAAATATATAATATATAACTATATTTAAAACTTATACTATACAAACAATTAATTAAATTTAAATTTATATTAAAAATCAATTATGATATAAATTTTGTATACACGATGAGCTGCTTGCATAGTCGGATTGCTTGAAGAGGTTAAACAGTCGAAATAGTTAGTCTGGGTCCGAAATCGCAATTGTATCGAACTGCCCGACTGTCTCGGACCGTCAGACTGTCTCGGACCAGTGATGCCAGATTCGTGGTACCGTGGTATACCGTGGTACTAAACTATGCCCCCACTACGACCTACTGTTGCCCCTACGCTCCTTTACCAACGCGCTCGCGCGCTACACTCACCAGCGTATCTCTAATATGTCCTGTGCGCTGCTTGTGCGCTTGCGCCAGCCTCAATCTATTTTTAGCACTTTTCATGTACATATTGTTTTACGGAAACGAAACTGAAATTCGGCCGGCCGTCGCGTCGAGCTGCGTCGAGCGTATGAATCGCAATCTGGAGCTGGCGTTCGAATCCCCGTGCAGCGATTTTTATTTTTATTTTTAATTACTTTTTTAATTACATTTTTTAACCTTCCAAAAAATTAAAAATGTAAAAACTATGTTAAATATATATATATATATATATATATATTCATTTTACAGGAAACGTTTTATTACTGTAAAAATTGCATTGATACAAAGAGTCTAGCAGGGTAACATAGTTTTTACATTTTAAATTTTTTGGAAGGTTAAAAAAATGTAAATAAAAAAGTAATTAAAAATAAAAATAAAAATCGCTGCACGGGGACTCGAACGCCAGCTCCAGATTGCGATTCATACGCTCGACGCAGCTCGACGCGACGGCCGGCCGAATTTCAGTTTCGTTTCCGTAAAGCAATATGTACATGGAAAGTGCTAAAAATAGATTGAGGCTGGCGCAAGCGCACAAGCAGCGCACACGGACATAGTAGAGGTACGCTGGTGAATGTAGCGCGCGAGCGCGTTGGTAAAGGAGCGTAGGGGCAACAGTAGGTCGTAGTGGGGGCATAGTTTAGTACCACGGTATACCACGGTACCACGAATCTGGCATCACTGTCTCGGACCGTCCGACTGTCTCGGACTGTCCGAGCGTTCGTTTGTAACGGACGCCCGCCCGAGACCGCCCGAGTTTTTCTAAGCCCGCCCGAGTCCGATATCTCGGACGTCCGCACACCTCTAATTATAATATATAAAGGGTTTCGTTACGGTATACGAGCACTAAGGCCTCCGCATACTGTCGTTCTAAAAGCGAATGCAACACCCGTACACCTTCCCCTTGTCAAATGGAGAAACTTAAAGAAATAAATAAACTCCAAGGCTGCACACAATAAAACTTTGGTGCATCAACTATCACGCAAAAATTACAAATTGTGAGTATATTTAGAAATATGAAAAAAAATGAATTTGGAATATAACATGTTTTTGGTTGCAGCAACATTACATTTCTGGTGTCTGTTAGACGACATATTTCAATGTTGGCAGATTTTCGTTGGGCCAATATAGTATCACCGTCATAAATTTCACGTTATTTAACCGACCATAATATCTGTAGGCTCAACGTTGGATATTCATTGGCAAATTCATCATTTTTCGTCGTCGGCCCTACGTTGGGGATCTGTAGGCAAAACCACTAACCATATCCCAATTAACTCCCAACCGTTGGCCACCGTTGGCCAACTATAAATGCTACTAGGGAATAGACTCTAAAATTGTCACACGTTGGGGTCACAAAAAGGGGTTTCCATAGATTCCAATGGCCGTGACACGAAGAGGTGGGAGACCTACGGCTTACAATCGTACTTCTGAGCCCATGTCCAAGGTTCCGTCTGTATTGAAAGTGTTCATTGAACGTACACGTATTCTAAAACAAAAACTTTGTACTTGGATTATTAATTGTTATGAACTGCTGAAGGTGGGCTAAGGTAAACGAAGAAAGCATTGAAGAGACCATGGCCCACCCCGGGCTAACTTAAAGTAGGCCAAGGAAGTTTTAAATAACCCTTGAACTACTCTAAGCTAGCTAAAGGTAGCCCATGGTAGACAATGGTGTGCCATTGGTGGAGGACCCTTGGTGAAGCCTAAGCCAGCTGATGGTAGGTAAGGGTATGCCAGGGTAGCTCTATGGTAGACCAGGATAGGCCACTGCTGAAGGACCCTTGGCCAACCCTAAGCCAGCTAAAGTAGGCCTGGGTGGCTCTGGAGGACCACTGGTCATCCCCAAGGTAGGCAGGAGTGACCAGGGTACCTCTGGAGGAACCCTGGTCAGCCCAACGGTAGCCGAAGACCCTCCTGATCCCTGAGACCATCGGCTCTTGCCGGAGCGCCCGGCTCGACTGACTGGCTGAGCGCGCTCCGCTGACTTAGGTCTTAGGTAGGCAGTGTTGCGCAGAGCGCAGCGAAGCGCAACGCTCCCCACCCCTACTAATTTCGGTAGATTTCGATCGTCGTGATAATAATTATTGATAAATGTATTATTTCTGGCTGTATAATGTTTACAACAATCTATTTTGTCAACAATGTCGACAAGCATCCCCTTAACTATCTATCATCTTATTTTTTAGTAAAAATATATACAATTCACTGATAAATTTCCCGACTAGAAAATTCAGTTAGGTAGGCATTAGGTTTGCATTAGGCAAGCCTAATTTGGCCGTTAGGCCCGCATGCGGAATGTAACGCGGTATCCCAACGACCGCCTAATTGGGAAAGCCCAATGCGGCCCGCATTGGGAAAGCCGAATTAGGCTCACATTAGGATAGCCTTATTAGGCCCTCATTATAGGCGACGTTAATGAAATCTCCCTAGAACCAGAAAAATATTGTATAAATATCATTCAAATATTGGAAAAATATTTTTTCAAATATTGGAAAAATATTTTTTCAAATATTGGAAAAATATTTTTTAAGCCATTCTTTTTAATATGAAAAAAGTATTAACGAAATATTATATACAGATACAGGAAATATGAAATAAATATTAAAAAAATGTAGACTAAATATTCATCAAATGTGAAAGAAATAATTAAAATATATAAAGTAAATATTCAGAAAATATACAAGTGATATTTAAAAAATGTAAAATAAATATATTTTTTATATTCTATAAATAGCTAGATCATATTATTATTCGTTTACTTCGATTTCAAATGGGAACTCAATTCTTTCTTATTACATGGGCCTAGGTTGGTAAACCTTGGTGATCTGAATATGGTGGTGTTTCTAATGTTTCTATCCCTTCGAATCATCAGATAAATTCTTTTTACCAGTATTGCAATTTCGTCTAACCATAAAAGTAGCACAAAATATAGATTAATAGTATACTACCGTTTAAAAGGAAGTGTACACTTTGGAAGCAACTGAACAGAATATCTTACGGAACTTTGTTGTTTCAGATCTTTTATTATAATCAAAATATGACTTACTATGAAGATTGAATTTAGGAAAGCGGAAAAAGCTAGGGAAAAAAGGCAAAGCAACAAATGATACATAATAATTAATATTTTAAATTTTCTACGTCGTCTGAAATGTGCACTAATTAAATTATGAACATTATATGTACAAAATTCTGTGCCATAAAGACCAAAACAATTATCAACAAACTTAAATAGCTTTCCCCGAGTTGTATTTAACCACTCTGCGTTTGGATATATCTTATTATTTAATAAAATTTTAATAGCGGTAGGAAATAACAAAAAGTGGTGCGAGCCTAAAGACCAATGCGGGCCTAATGCGGAAGTCATTAGAAACGCCTAAGTTAGGCATTCCTAACCGGTGTCGCATGTGGCCCTAATGGAGATAGCCGAACGCATGCCTAAGTTAGACGTTGAACCGTAGGGTACATATTTTGCTGAAGATGTCATTCTTTTTGACAATTTATTTTTATCTGACATTCCGAACTGTATCTTGCACCAATGACCGAGTAATTTTTTCATTACCCCTAATCAACATAAATGCATATAATCTAGGGAAAACTGTTTTATTATATCGAGTTTAATTATATTTAACACGTTGATCGCCTACTCAACAATCAGGAAAATTGCACAAAATCAAAGCAATTTATTTGAAAAAACAAAAACTGAGAAGTTTAATATTCTGTTGTTAATTTACCTAACTTAGTCGTGCGTTCAGCTATCCCCATTAGGGCCACATGCGGCACTGGTTTCACTGAATTTCTAGTCGGGTTATTATGTCTAGATGCTTAATATTTGTAACAATTCCTGTTCTCAATGATGTCGATAAGCACTCCTTTGACCATCTCGCCATCTAAGTTTTTAGTAAAACTAGAATATTAAAGTATTACTAACCATAATTATGTCGAGAAAACGTAATTAATAAATTTATTACCTCTGTTTGTTTAACGATTACAACGATTATATAATTGGTTACCTCACCACCTAATTTTTTAGTAAAAATGGCTAATAGTTCTCGAGATACAGAGTAACTTTTATGCATGAACATTTGGAGTATACAAGATATTCAATTCTCACTAATATGCACAGTCTCATTAGGACAAGAGTTACAAAAATTATTTATAACTAATTAACCTCTTCCAGAATCGAACTGAAAGCTATTCATGTATTTTGGCGAAGGTCCATTCTATATTCTTCGAGAGCTAATATTTATAAAAATTGTTATTGTAGCAATTTTGTAATAGCTATTGTTCGCGTGCCATAAAACTCCAGATATGGCACAGGTAGGCCCAGGATACAGCCAGCTAGGTCTGCTGGGCGCCACGTCAACGACGCGACGCACTAAAGGACTGAAATGTGGAAACGCATTTGGTTTTTCAATAATTGTTGCAAAAACCTGTTCCTTTTTAAATATGGAGGTACTATGCATGATATTGAGTTTTAAAAGATTGCGGAACAGAGGTGTAATACAACCCCATAAAGAACGATGTAATGAAGAGCGAGCTACAATATTTTCCCGTAAAACTATCACAGAGTAGTTAACAAATATTATTAAAATTATGTAGTAAAACTCCTATGGTTGTGCTAAACAAAAAAGGTGGAAAAAGTTTTGATTCATGAAATAAAAAAAATCTGTCCCCCCAATAGTCTCGAACCATGTCAAAAAGTTTTCCTCGATTCCGTAGTCAGGAACGCTACACTCGAACCCATCAGCGAAGTTTGAAAACAACTTCGTAACATTTGAATGTAATATGTGTACCGATGTTTATCGGAAAAATTAGATTTTATCTTTCATTATTAGTAACAGTGATATCCATTTTGTTAATAGTAACCGTAGCTAAAAATGTGAAAAATTGAAGATATTGTTGACGAAGACAATACCCATAAGTAGGTTTTGATCCCGACTAAAAGTTAGTTCCAATTCGGGCGTTAGAGGGGATCAAAAGTGGAGTCAGGATCTGTTCCAGGCTAAAAGTTAGTTCCGATTCGGGCGTTAGAGGGAGTCAAGAGTGGAGTCAGGAGCTGATCCAGACTAGATTTAGACTAGGGGGCAGCAGTATACCGGGCACGGGCAAAACCCGGACTTGAGCACTCTCATTCCTCTCTGGGTATAATATACGAATCGGCGACGGATCGGGTATTAGCGGGAAAGGCGTTTTCTTGTCTCTCTGTCCATCTGGTGACGAGTGTAGGAGGAAGCCGCCACATTATATTAAAAATATATTACGGTCGTCAAAGATAATTCGTTAAAATCATATGAATGGAAGTAGAAAAATGACCGCCCCAAACTGGCGCAGTCACTTTTATTATTGCAGCGGCGCAGGTACACACCCTACATTAATTATTGTACCATCGAGAGGCACACGCGGTGAATACCCGTGTCCTAGTAATTAAGAAATAAGAACCGTAGCAGACAATAAACCAAAAAAGGCGCTTTGACTTGAACAAAGATTCGATTTCTCGAATCTTGGACAATATCTCATCAGTTTCGCATATATTACACTTTTTTTATTAAGTTCCGTGAAAAAAAAATGAAATAGTAAAAGGCTATAATAAGGAATTTCTCTACTTTTATCATCCACGTGCTTATAATATGCGATATTTTAAAAAATATTTTCATTATCGATCATTCAAAAAAATAGGAAACTTAAGAACCAGTATTTTAATCATTGCACAGCAAGCTGATCCCTGTCGTAACATCTCCAAAAAAATTCAAGTTGTTCAGTCTCGGAAAGACGCCTCTAAGACACCTTATTTCAGACGCAAAAACGACGACTCCCAGAAGGCGCCTTATTTCAGACTAGGGTTGTGCGAGTATCCGACAAATGCGAGCCGGGCTATCTAACCTCGGCCCGATTGACGAAGCCGGGTCGGATACTCGCACCAGGCGAGCTATCCGCACCGATGCGAGCTACTCGAACCAATGCGGGCTATCCGCAACGGTGCGAGCTATCCGCGCCGATGCGAACTACCAGAACTAATGCGAGCTATCTGCAACGGTGCGAGCTATCCGAACCAATGCGAGCTATCCGCACCGATGCGAGCTATCCGCACCAATGCGAGCGGCTCGCACCGCAGCGAACGTTCGCATGAAAATATGGACTCGAAATAAATTCGGGCGTAATGCGACATGATGCGAGGTATAGCAGGAAGACCGGTACAGCGACATTATCAAGGATTTTAATATATTGAAAATGCTAAATGTCTGGGATGTTTCATGACATATTTTTATAGTAAAATGGATATAATGTTGAGTAATGTATAATAGTACAATACCCAGACAGCACGAGTCGTCTTAAAGGCGTCGTTTTTACGTCTGTTTTAGGTCTGAGCGTCTTACCTCTCAAAAAGGCGCATTTAGGGCGACTCAGAGACGCCTTCTGGGAGGCGTCGTTTTTGCGTCTGATATAAGGTGTCTTAGAGGCGTCTTTCCGAGACCGAACAACTAGAATTTTTTTGGAGATGTTACGACAGGGATCAGCTTGCTGTGCGATGATTAAAATACTGGTTTTTAAGTTTCTTATTTTTTGGAATAATGAAAATATTTTTCAAAATATCGCTTATTATAAACACGACGAGTCAAGGCGCCATTTTTGGTTTATTGTCTGCTACGGTTCTTATTTCTTAATTACTAGGACACGGGTATTCACCGCGTGTGCCTCTCGATGGTACAATAATTCCTGCAATAATAAAAGTGACTGCGCCAGTTTGGGGCGGTCATTTTTCTACTTCCATTCATATGATTTTAACGAATTATCTTTGACGACCGTAATATAGTTTTAATATAATGTGGCGGCTTCCTCCTACACTCGTCACCAGATGGACAGAGAGACAAGAAAACGCCTTTCCCGCTAGTATCTCATCCGTCGCCGATTCATATATATACATTCCTAAGCCGTTCTGACGATATCACTGTTTCTAAGGCAGGGCCCGCTAGATAGCCTTACTGATGACGAGCCCTCTAGCGGGCGCAGGTCGAAACACGTTTTATTTCCTTTTCCTCCTTACCCACACATTTCAGCCGCCGCCAAATTGGAGACCCCGACGACGAGAGCACAACGATGGCAACAACCATAGCAGACGTAAAAACTATAACCAGGAAGCCCCCTGGCAGGTGCCAGCAACTACTACCGATCTTACTCGTTCAGGCTGCCGCCGTCGACATGATTTTTTAAAAATTCCAAAACAGTCGTCTTTTAGGCGTCTAACAGACCCCCAAAAGACGCCTAACAGACCCCCAAAAGACGCCTAACAGACCTCCAAAAGACCCCCATAAGACGCCTAACACACTCCCGAAAGGCGTCTAAGAGGCGCCTCAAAGGCATCTAAGAGGCGCCTCAAAGGCGTCTGAAAGCCATCTAACAAGCACCCCAAAGGTGTCTTTAAGACGTACCGTTTTGTAACAAACGACGCTCCAGCGACCGTCGAGCGACCGTCGAGTCGTCTTTAAACCGTCTGAGTGTCTTGCGGCAGGCGTCTGTTGGGCAACGTGAGGTGATGAGTTAGCAGAGCCCTGAGGCAGTTATGCTGAGTTAGCAGAGCCCGGAGCCGAATGTGCAATATTTTGTATATACAATATACAGATATATATACAAATACACTTGTTATGCATTCATTTTTCAGAATCAAATCATATCAATGTTCCCGCACCGTTATATAGATGGCAACACTAGTTTTGCCACTCAATATGGCCGCAGTCTACCATCCCTCCCCGCTCTTGACACGACCCCTCTCGCCCATATATCTACTTTACGCTCAGTCCTTTAGGTCCGTGGTGGCGGTACTACAGATTCCTATGGTCCCCAAGTCCCATAAGATAATCGTGGGTACGCTTTAAAGACTGCAACCACTCGCTTGGGATAAATACCATATAAGATACTTCAGGGGTTACATATGCTTTCGTAAATATTTGAAAAATTAATACAGTAACACTTTTGACGTTATGTATTATTTCATTCAGCAGGTAATATGACATTTATGCGAATAATACCTTATCAAAAAATAAATTTTTAATTACTTAGGATGTATGGAATCCCGACATCTCGGGATTCCCGACTCTCGGACCGGGTAGGAAGAAATCGGGAGAGATCGGGCAGGCTTCAGAAAATACTATCTGGATTTCAAAAGTATCCGACTGCCTGAAGTTGCAGATACTCTAGCAAGTAACTTGCGACATTTCTCGTACGAGCGACTCTCATGGTGTGTAAATACATCTGAGATAGTTGATCTGGCTTGATAGACATTATCTTAAACGTGTTTACATCAGGGTTAAGCACATTTCATTTGAAATAAGATAACAAATAATCATATGAAATAATTAATTATTTCAAATTCTTTATGGTTTGTATTTTACAAATAACATAAAAAAATTTGTTTTTATTTGACGTATAAGTCAAATAGATTATTTTCAAATAATTTTTTATTTCATTTACATTGTTCAAATAAAATAATAAATAATTTCCTCGCACGAAGCGGTTATTGAATTAGCTAAATTAATTATTAAATTTATATGTACTAGTTTTTGTAGTTTAATGATGAAAGTTTAGCTCCAGTCGCTTTCAAAATTGTTCTTGAGTACACGAAATAAATAGATTTTTGAAGAGTACGTGCTATATGGTCACATAATAGGTGAAATGAAAAAGAAATTTTCAAATAACGTGTAGCCAAATAGGGTAATATATTATCTTAACTACTGTTTGTCACATCATTTATTTCGATAATGCCCAAGCCTGGTTTACACGCGCCATGAGAATCGCTCACGCCAAGCAATGTAACAAGTTACTTGCTAGTTTATCTGCATTTTAAGTTTTTCCGGGTTCCGAAACTTATTATCGTCAATTAAACAAGTAAATATGATCCAAATTATACCGTGTTTAGTATTATTTAAATCAGAAAAATGTCACGAGTATGTCGGTAAAAGTTTCATGAAAAAATAATAAAAAACAAAAAATATTTGTCATTGCATTAGTTGTGGCTAAACGGTATACCTGACCTAAAGAGATTGTATGTGCCTTGGTGAGTGCAATGTTTCGAACCCGTGATCGTTGTTTTCGTCGCGACAACACTGTCTATCAAGCCTGTGCAACTGATTGCTTACCGACTCCTGCGCTGACGCAGGAATCGACGAGTTTGCCTGGTAAGATAGGGGCAGGGTTGCCAGAAAAGTCTTTTTCAACCATTAGATTCCCCTCTAACGACTCTTTGCACGGAGAAAATATGTGACATGGTCGGCTAGTAGGTACTAGCAGCAGTAGTAAGATTAATGTGGTACCATTATTATTATGGTAATATTATTCGGGACAGCCAAAGTGGTACTTGGAAGGAATGCGAAAGCAATGCGCACAGAAGCCGTCATCTCGCTATTCGCTGTGAAGATTATCACTGCTACTACATCGTGTGTCTCTGAACTTTGCGTCCCTTTTCCCTGCGCCGCCGCGAGTACCACATTGGCTGTTCCGGAATATACATCGTCCGGTAACCCTGATGAGAGGCGACGATTTGGCGGCCCGCGGGTAAAACAAACTATTCAACAAATTTGTTTGAAAATTTGTGGAAAATATTCCACAGATACAACGCTTATTTGGCAAAAAATTTCTTTTTATAAAATTGTCAGACATTAATTAATATGGGGGCTAATTGGATACCTTACGTTCCGCTCATTTTTATTTATTGAAGTATTCAACAAATCCTTTAATAGTTTTTGGTCTGGCACTGATCGTTTTAGCAAGGTGTAATATTGCACTTACTGTGTTTGAAAAATCTCAGCCACCTCTGGCTAATCGCAATTTCAGTTTAAATATCAACTTTCAGAAGTTTCAAAAATGAATCGTGCGGGGGCTACGGTATATTTCATGTCAGTAGTAAAGAAAGATGTGAAATGCATATTATTTATAAATATTTTGTGTAAAAAAAATTTAATAACAATTTTATTTGTTAAAAAAAATTCCCATTGCGTTTTTGTAACTGTGATCCAGTGAACGAAAACTTTGTTTATTTAACAGAAAAAAGATTGTCTCCATAATGCTTCCATATATAAAAAATCAGCGGAACGCATAGGGTTTCAATTAACCCTATTAGTTAATGTTTAACAACTTAAAAAAAAAGTTTTTTTGCCAATTAAGCGTTGTACCTGTCGCATGCTTCCGCAAATTTTCAAACTTTTTTGGGTAGTTGGATATTTACGGATTTTTTGTGCGATTTACTTTTGTTTAAATGTAGAGTACGTCGCACATATCTCCATTGTACTCACACTTCGCACACACACTTCAATTACACTCGCTCTTGTAACCCACATATTTTATGGTGCGGGGAATAGGCTAGTCGAAGAGGAAATCATTCGGCGGAGAAGAAGCTCGTCGTCCCTGTAGTAAATTACTACTTTCGTTAGTAAGTTAGACGAGCTTGTATTCCCCTCTTGCGCTCGCGCGTGTCGTAGCGCGGTAGGGGGTAGCGACTCGCGCGTCCACAGTCCGTAAACAATCACTTGCCAAGGCCTGGTGTATACTAATATATGTATTCAATTTTCTGTATCAGTCGAGTTTCACGAAAAAAATGTAAAAAGTACAACAAAAATTCCATATTTGAACGAAACTTCTTCTTCACCGTATATTTTCTAATTGCAGATGTTATAGTAGTCATATTTCATTCTTCTTAAGGACCAGTACTTAGTGCGATGGCATTGTGTACATAGATAAGAGAGTCTTCGAATTCGTTTGTGTCTTGTTTCGTTCAGTCAAAAAGCACCCAGGTGTCTGTCATACAGAGTACAGAATTATATAATTAAAGGTGTTATTTTCCTGTTCTGTTTCGAAGACGCGAAAAATTTTATTTTCATCGGTAAGCTTTTTAATAACAATTTTGAAAATCAAGATTTTTACAGTGTTTATATAAGCCAATGTAAAATTTGCAAATCGAAAAGCTAAAACTTTTATAAACACATTTGTACTCATATAGTGTTCACTTTGACATTAACTATATTCTTCATGTAAATTCAACAATTTAACTCGTTATAAAAGCATGTATGTTATGCTTGTTTTCTGTTGACATTGTCTATCTCCAGTTCGTATGAAAAGTGACAGTGAGATTTGTAATACGAATAGCTTCTTCTGACCTTGTTACTTGAAAAAGATATTATAAATTTTTGTGCGCTGAATACATACATGTAAATATTATTATTTCTCACGGACAATTTAAAAAGTTAGTTTCAAGAATTAATTTAATTTCGAAGTTGTTCTGTGTTTTAGCAGTGATACTGATGCACTCGAATCATGTCATATAATATTACTCTATGAACTGTATTGAACAAGATGATGTTGTGTAATATTACATTATTAATATATAAATATGTTTAAAAGGCGATGAAAATGACAAAAACACTTAGAGTGCGTCAATGTTTGTGCAGATATTTTCCCTTCTATTTAAACAACCAGATGTGTAGGAGAGAATTTAATTACATCGTACTCCTACATATAGTACAACAAACTTTTGAGCTGTTGAAAAATTAGTAATCATGTTTTCTTTTCAATGCAGACGCAAAATATTGCAGTAAAATACATTACATCAGCAGTATGTATTGCCATTAAAACACAAAATATCTGAAAAGTAGATCTTTGTATTTTCTGTCAATTAATTTTAGCGAAAACTGCATAAGAAAAATTAGAAAATTTATTACAGATGGGAGGTTTAAATATGTATCTTCCAACGTTACTTTGTTAGATCACTGGCTATAAACGAGAATACTGCACAAAGTTAAGATGCGCTTTTATAATAGTAAACATTTTTTGGAAGAATTATATTTCAAGTATAAGTAATGGCACGTGGTTAACAAGATTTCTATCCTGTTTTAGTGTTTTTAATGTTTTAGTGCATAAAATCGCGAGAAATATGATATTTAGTGATTGTGCTTACAGAGTGAAGAATGTATGCCTTTATATGGAAAAAGAATATAGCAAAAGAGAATTGAATATATTAATCATATAGAAACAAAGAAATAATGAAAGGAGACTTAGTATTTCTGTCTCAAACAGTTTCCGTGCAATGTGTGTAGACTCTACAAAAATAATATGGTAACTAAGACCAACGGAACAACTACGATGACAACGACAAAGGAGACGTTCATTGAAGACGGAAAAAAATATGGAAATAGTACATTGCTCAACGAAGATGAAGAGAAAGAAGAGGAACTCACGCTGGAAGACTTAGCTCCTGATGGTGGTTGGGGCTGGATGGTGATGTTCGCCATGATACTAATATTTGTAAGTACTAAAATTCTTCCACCAATTAAATAATGTTAAACATTCATTTTTCACTTATTGATATCTTGACAGACACGAATTTGATTAAAATTGTACAATTGATTTGTAAAATGACCTTCAACCAGTCACGTGTCATCTGTAAAACTTGGATGTTTTGCAGATGACACTTAACTGGTTGAAGGCCTTTAACTTTGGTCATATAAATATTTTTTTAAACATCGAGGATAATTTTAAATATAGATGTTTTAATATTTTCATTGGACTAATAAGATATTGCACGTGAGCTTGAGTCATTTAGTAATCTTGAAATACCATTTTGAAAAATGAAAGACATAAATTTCAGGTCACAGCATTAAGATATTTGGTTTATTATGTCCTAGGTTACAATATTTGGACCATCTTCATCGTTTGCAATTATATATGCCGACCTCCTTGAGGCGACAGGTCAAGCGGGAACTGCCTTGACTGTATTTAATTCAGTTTTTATGATTACGTTCTCCATTGCTGGTAAATGAACATTTTCCTTATTTTCTTTCTTAAAAACAATGAATGAGTCCGTGAATTTCTATTACTTTCAAAAAATTCTAAGATGTAATGACTATAGACTGCAGAAGTTTATACTGTGCCGTCTCGAGTACCATTTTGGCTGTCGTGAGCAATACATACGGTAGCTCACAAAAGTATTCGCTCGTCCTTTAAATCAGAATAACTTTCTTAAAATTTGACTAAACCACTTGTCTTTTTTTGAGCAATTAGAAGCACTGATTTAGTAGATCACGTGCAAAAAAGATTTTGAAAAAATTGCAATTAGTAGGAATTACATGAAGAGATAAAAATGGCACTTTTTAAAACTTCTTTATTTTAGCCCATAATGAAAATTTAAAACATGCCTTTTGTAGATCTATGCTAGTTATACATATGCTGAAAATTTCATAGAAATAGGTTGGCGCAAAAAAAAAACGACGCGCATCGAATGATGTAAGAAACTGTGGATTTTAAGCAGAAATTGACCAAAAGTCGTAAAAAACTGCGGTTATCACCACTTTCAACCGCTTGTAGCTCATATGTTCGTTACCTGATTTCGATGAAATTTTCAGCATATGTGTAAACAACATAGATTTAGAAAACGCATATTTTGAATTTTCATTGCGGGCTGAAATAATAAAGTTTTAAAAAGTGCCATTTTTTTTTCATGTAATTCCTACTAATTGCAATTTTTTCAAAATCTTTTTTGCGCGTGATTTACTAAATCAATGTTTCTAATTGCTCAAACAAAGTCAAGTGGTTTGGTCAAATTTTAAGAAAGCTATTCTGATTTAAAGGGCGAGCGAATACTTTTGTGAGCCACTGATGTAGATTTAATTCCAAAAGAAACGACTACTGAATTTAGTTTTAAGCCAACGATTGAAGCGTTGCTATTAGTTAAATGTAAGAGTTAGACTGGCACCTATCCCAATCCCCAATTAATAAATTAAAAATTTAGAAAATAGTTAAACTGGCAATGATGACATACGTATCGTACGGTTGTAAAGATTAAAAGAAATTCATTACGCTTCTCTTAGTACTGCTTTTTATATCTACTTCAGATTCACACACCTACTGTATTAATCTTTGATGTAGCGAAGACAATCGTCATTTACAGGAAATTTTGTATTGTTCTCAAACGTTGCGGCGGTGACGACCGATCATACAAAACAGAGTGACGAAAATGTAATTGAAGTAATTTCTGAAAAATTTCTGTAGAAAATGTAAGATATATGCAATATATATGCCGCATGTGCACGATATATACAAATATGCATAATAATTCAATTTTACAAACGTATGCATTGGCATAAACTTCCGCAGTCTAGTAATGACTAACAAGTTTTGTTTATTATTATGATAATTTGGTTACAAAAATTGAAAAAATTTCAGACTCGTGTAATATCAAACAACCTATATTATTTATTTATAGATCAATCATATTTTTAGTTGCAATAATTGCACATTGCAAATTAATTTTAGAGAAATCGTTGCCTCGAGGTTCTTGCGAAGACTGTTGAGGTTAGGGTAATTCGACGTGTTCATCTATGTTTTTATTTTTCAACAAAGATGTGAAATTCAAAAGTATACAACTGCTTTCAGTAATAATAATCATCATCATAGTCGTCAAAACAATAATAACGATGAAAATAAATGTTGCAAAATGTACAAAAATTAGGGAACTAATTACGACAATTACTGGAACAATGATTCAAAGTTACATAATAATGTCTCATACCTGGGTTGTCATATCTCTTCCACGTGAGTGTATGCATTGTCGTTCATTATTGTTCGACTAACAGAGTTTCTACACATGACCTCGCATTAGTGTTGGCATTGATAACTCTTTGTATTAAAGTAGTTCAGATTATTTTTCTTCATTCCAAGTGCACGTATTTTGAATCTCAGTTATTGCCTTTTAAATTTATCAAATATTGTGTGAGATAATTTCAACAGGAATCAAAATCTGTCGTTTTACAATGGAGAAAAAAAACGACAAATAAAACACTAACTGATATATTAATAAAATTAACTCGACAAGCACCAAGTGTTTTGCAAAACAAGTAAAGCATATACAACACTCCCGTCCATAAGTCATCGAACACCTTTCACGAGTCAGTATTTTTGAGATGTTAGAAGGTTTACTTTACAAGGTAATTAAAAAAAATTATTAAAAATTAGCTTTGGTCGAAATTACGATAAAAAGTAATGGTCATAATATATTTTTTTATTGCATAATAATTTTTTTTATCTGCGCCTATAATAAAAATGTAAAATAAACTTTTTGTAGATCTAATAAGTAAGTTATGTTCATACACAAAGTTTCATCGAAATCGGTCTACTCATAAAAAAGCTATAGACATTGAAAGACTTGGGGTTTATGATGACATGAGACTTGGGAAAGATCTTTGGGTTTATGATTGATTTAAATCGCAGTTTCTCACAATTTTTGCCATTTTTAATTACTTATAGGTCATAGCAACCTTAAGCGATTTTGATGAAACTTTGAGCATGTACGTAACTTACTTAGATCTACAAAATGCATATTTTACATTTTCATTATAGGCGCAGATAAAAGTGAAAAAAATTATGACCATCACTATTTTCTTTCCAATTTCGACGAATAATAATATTTTTCAATTATTGTATAAACTACCTAGTAAACGAAGCCTTCTAACATCTCAAAAAGACAAAACTCGTCGTTTGAACCCATTTAATAAAAGCTATTCGTTTTTGAAAGCTGTTCCTTGACTTATGGATGGGGTTATATTTACGAGCGCCATTTAAATGAGAATTAGCGTAAAAAGATTGGTCCATAGTACTGAATTTAAATGAGAATTAGTAAATAATAATTTAACCAGGTGATACAATACCATAGTCTAATCCGTGAGTTTGTTATACAAAATATCACCATTTTCCAAATACATATGACATATAACATTCTCCCTCTTGAATATTGGAAATTGTTCAAATAATTGTGAATTGTGCTGTATGCGTAAAGAAGTACATATTTATATTTTACACAACAACATATACATAAGTTTCTTTGTGCTTGTCCTACACCCCAGAGGACAACTACGACAGCGATAACGCGTCATTGAGTACTTTCGTTTTAGAAAAAGTTTGCGTGTAGGCAAACTTCCGCGCATCGCAATTAGAAGCTGCTATCACGTGTCTAATGATAACCATAGTAGACGTAAACACATTGCACTTATTTAACGTAACGATATTTGTAGGTGGGGCGATATTTGCTTCAGGAAAAACTATTTTCTCAGTCATTAATACTTCCAATAATAACTAAGCCCTATGAAAGAAAATATGAATAAAATATCGGTTGTGTAATGTGAAGTGTCTGATTTCCCGTTGTGATTTATTCAGTGTTACAAAGTTGTACATTTTCTCATATTACTTAATTTGTATGATTTTTCAACAACTAGTACTGTGGATTTTTTAAATTTTTGGACATCTGTCATTTTTGCAGAACTTTTGTATAATTATTCTATAATCAGGCCTAGAAAAACCTATGCCATTAATAATATTAACAATGCCTTTGATAAGAGCAGCACTGGGACTAAATTTGAACTCGAATACATATTGTATTTTTATTTTTTATTTTTTACCATCTAGTACTATCAAGCAATTACATTTATATATAAACTGCGTAAAGTCTTAAAAGCAAAAATGCAAAAGTTAATAAGTTCCTTAAATTAAATTCTGTTTCAAAAGTTTGATATTAAACGTTAAATAATAGTGATAGTAAACTGCGTGAATTATCATCTTGGGTTTATCACCATATCTTAGACGTAGACAAAATTTACAAATCAACAGACGCTAACTTATCAAGATGTCATGTCGCTACCGAACATTCCAAGAAATTTTATTTCTTCCGACACAATCAAGACACATTCAAATATTACACATGGTCTGACGAAGTTATATACATATATTTTCAGCTGTCAGAGGCTGGGAAGATCGACGATAAGAGACGGCACTAATTCAGAAATAGTTATTAATGTAAATGTCTCACAGCTTTGTGGGCGCCAGATAAGAGCGGCACGAGATTTTTGTCTTGGTTGGAGATTCACATTTATAAAAATATGATTCGAAGATTACACTGTGACATAGCAAAAAATTATCTGGTATAATTGCTTACCGCACATGACATTTTCATAATGTGAATGTTAACACTAAATACCACGAAGTGGGAAGATGTTAATTTGGAATACGTACATATGAGAATACTAATTCATTCAGTGGAGGAGAATATTATAAATTTTGTTATGATGTCGAGAATGAGTATGACTGACAATCAGAAGGATTTGTATGCAACATGTTCACACAAATAGCGGGTTGAGAATCATAGCGGTATAAGTCAATTTTAAAAGCAACTTATCTAATTAAAGTTGACTTATATCGATAGACAGTGACTCCCATAAATATTCAGACACTCTTAGAAAGACGATAAAATCTTTAATATCGGACACTACGATTTGGATTTTTTTAAGAAGTTAGAATAATTAGTTTACCATATGACGTGAAAATTATTTTGAAGACTTGTCGGAATTGCAGAGAAAATACTAAAAGTTGCATTTTACGACTTTTTTATGTGGGTCTATAGCGAAAATTTCAAAAATACGTTTTGTAAATCTGTGTTGTAAATTAGCGATTGAAAACAAAAGAGCGTAAAATGGATTTACACCACTATGATCCCAAATAGTTGTTATTAAATAACTAAATTTCCATACTTTCTTTCTATATTCATTATTTGTATTATTATTTTAATAATTTATTGTGAAAATAATTGTTTAAATAAATTATTTTTTATAATGTACAGAAATTTGATTCTATATTTATCATTTGAATTAATATTTCAATAACAATTTATTGTGAAAATAATTGGTTATATAAATAAATTTTTATAATTTCTTTCTATATTCATTCATTCTAAAATTCATTTATTTAAACAATTATTTTAACAATAAATTATTGAAATAATAATTCAAATAACGAATATATACAAACAAGTTTCTACACATTATAAAAATTTATTTATTTAAAAATTGTTTAAACAATAAATATTAATTAATTAGTATATAAACAATTAAACAATTAAATAATTAGTATATAAACACATTTGTATTAGGCCTGCAGGCAAGTCCGACTATGCGAGCCGAGCTCGGGTCGAGTCGAGCCGGGACTCGTATATTCGGGCCGGATCGGATACTCGCGCGAAGCGAGCTATCCGCACCGATGCGGGCTACCCGAACCAATGCGAGCTATCTGCAACGGTGCGAGCTATTCGAACTCTGAACCAATGCGAGCTATCCGCACCGATGCGAGCTATCTGCAGCAATGCGAGCGGCTCGCAACAAACGAAGCGAACTGTCCGCAGCGAAAGTTCGCATGAAAAGATGGACTCGAAATAAATTCGGGCGTAATGTGACATGATGCGAGGTATAGTAGAAAGATCGGCTCACCAAATATTATCAAGCATTTTAATATAATGTCTTGGATGTTTTATTATATATTTTGATAGTAAAATGGATATAATGTTGAGTAACGTAAATTCAGAATTTGTATAACCCATATTGAAAATAGTTGTGCAATAACAACTATTTCTTAGATTTATGTAAATAACTAGATATGAACTACAAAGAACGTTATTACATTAATTTTTGTATGTACTTACAAACATGTAGGGGTGAATCTACATTCTGGTTTAAAGAATGAGGTGTCGAAAAATTGTATATATGTTAAAATTTAACATTACACATCGTTAAATAGTTTTTGAAAAAATGTGTATGTGAATGTTGTATAATATTGGTGATTTGATTTGTAACAGAGTTCGGCAAAACTTTTTGGTGTACGAGATTATTCGTTCTGCAGGATTAACGAATTTTAGATGTCTGCGTCGCGGGCATCGAGTTCGTTGCTCAGCAAACACCAGTAGTGCCGACATACAATGTAATATGTATTATACGAAATGCAAGGGATATCTCTAATTCACTCATACTCACACTAATGTATCTCACTCTACCTTACTACCGTGACTTACTCTTTCGATAAGAATAACATTAATAAAGTTCGCGGTTCCGTTGTTAAAAAAGATAAAAACCGATTTTTTCCACGTTTTTTCTGTGAAAAACGAAGCTTACCTTCAAATTGTTACATTTTATCTATTCTGTAAGCCTATTGGATAGAAATAATTAAAAAATTCAATTAACTTGATTAGTATTCTAGTTAATTCTAGTACGTCAGCGCATAACATTTGAAAATATTAACTAGGTTTCCAACAGATCGGTTGAATCAGCGCGTTAGGCTCTCGACTGTAAACTTTATTATACTAGGTTCGCCCGCAGCATAAGTCTACTTTTCTTTTATTTGAACAATTCCTTTTTTTTAACTATGTAATAATCCATGGTATTTTACAGAATTCTTTTAGAACCAGTATTTACATATTTAAGAAAATATTTTAAGGTACATTACGTCAAAAAATAATATTGGAGCGATTGTTATTTCATCAATTTTTAGTTATGCATACGCTTAATTCTGGTAGTATTCAACATTTTCTGCGGTAAATCTGTACGTATCTTCAAGTTTTAAATAATCTGTTATATAGAAAATAATTGAAGTAAATAAATTGAAGTTGTAGTAATTGCTCCATTGTTATTCAATTCCTTTGAGACTTTTGCTTTCTGTACCTTGTCTTTTATGTGGAAAAGAAAGGAATTGATTAAATAAAAGAAATCTAAACATTTGCCGGGCGCAAATCTAGCACAAGAATGTCCACAGTCGAGTTCCTAACACGCTGACCCAAGCGTTCTGTTGGGAACAGGGTTAATATTTTCAAATGTTTATGCCCTAACGAAGTAGAATACTAAACAAGTTAATTTCATTTATTAATAATTTCTATGAAATGTTCAAGGTTTATCAGTGTCCAATAGGCTTACAGAATAAATAAAATGTAACAACGTGAAGGTTAGCTTAGTTTTTCACGGAAAAAACTTCGAAAAGATCGGTTTTTATTTTTTTTAACAACGGCGTCGCGAATTTAAAAATCTGAAAACATTCATAAACCATATTTATAATAATATATCAGTACTGTAGAAATATAAAGTTTGTCACTCTAGAACTTTCACGTGAAATCTGCATTTTGTCTATTTTTTTGAGGTATTTGATGTTTTAAAAGCAGGATTTTCATTTTAAAAATCTAAAACGAATTGCAGAGTATGTATTCGGGTGCTTGACATGTCTCAGATTTTTCTCGGAATTTCTAAACATCGTTAACTAGGGAAAACAGGCTAAAAAGTGATTTTTCATTTTTACCTCAAAATTAACCTTCCGATCGAGATATAGATTAAAATTTGCACAGTATGCTTTTTTGGATGCGCTATCGAATGGCTCATCCACGATATTATTCGGCTCAAGGACTCTTTTGACCATCTTATCCGGCTATAGCCTTTTTAAGATTTTTTTACATTTACATTTGTTAATGCTTACGGTTTTTTTTTATGGTCAGACGATTTCTTTTGGCGTTTTCATACAACGTTCTATTCTCATTGAAATAAACCACGTAATTTAGGAAATAGTTGTTACTGAACAACTATTGTACTATTATACGTTACTCAACATTATATCCATTTTACTATCAAAATATATAATGAAACATCCCAGACATTTAGCATTTTCAATATATTAAAATGCTTGATAATATCGGTGTACCGATCTTCCTGCTATACCTCGCATCATGTCACATTACGCCCGAATTTATTTCGAGTCCATCTTTTCATGCGAACGTTCGCTGCGGTGCGAACAGTTCGCTTCGCTGCGAACAGTTCGCTTCGTTCGTTGAGAGCCGCTCGCATTGGTGCGGATAGCTCGCACCGTTGCGGATAGCTCGCATTGGTTCGGCTTAGCTCGGCTCGCATTTGTCGGATACTTTCACAGCCCTAATTTGTATACATTATATGTGCAGCATAAAAATGTAGTTAAATAATTGTTTAAATAATAAATACGTATTTAAATAGTAAATATATACAAATAAAATTGTAAGCATTATAAAAAATTATATATTTAAAAAATTCTTAAAAAATGAATAATAATAAATATATAATTTAAATAATATATAATAATGCCAGTTTTTAGTATTTGTTCAAAATGTTGATTTGTATAACATAATAAAAAGTCATCGAAATCAGTGTGGTGGTTGAGATATCGAAATTCAGAAACGAAAAATATTCTCATAACAGTTATAACATTTTTTCGGTTCTCGTAACTGTTTCAAGAACCGGAATCAATATCATAATTGTTTTCAACCCCTGGTTTTACGTTTTAACACACAGTTTTATGATGTGTAGAAATTTGTTTCTATATTTATTATATGAATTATTATATCGATAATAATTTATTGTTAAAATAATTGTTTATATAAATAAATTTATATAATCTATAGAAATGTATTTCTATATTCATTATTTAAATACGTTTACATTGTTTATACATTTATTTTTATAATAAATTTGTATTGAAATAATACTTCAAATAATGAATATAGAAACAAATTATACAGATTTATTTATTTAAAAATTGTTTAAATTATATATAACAAAAAATAACTACTTAAATAATAAATATACATGTGTCTACTCGCATACGACACACGAGCACGAGCCGCGCCATGCGCACACGCACACTGTTACAGGTCAGTTATAAAGATGGCGTTTCAACGATATTGTATCGCGGGATATAGAAAGAGACAGAGAAACCGAAAAATACCGGTATTTTATATCGTTTACCGGTATAGCTTTGTTTGCCCAATACCGGTATGAAAATTTTACCGGTATTAAGTCCCTGCTATTTACATATGTAATTTCTGTAGAAACAATAGTCTAACAATACAATATTTTAGGGTGAATGATCTCTGTAGCCAAAGCTAGAAAGTGGATCTGTTTTCAACAAATTATTAATTTATAAAGATTGCATTAACATTCTTGAACTTACTCAGACAAAAGTTGTGGAACTTACACACAAAATAATTATTTTTGTAGTTCCGTCGAAAAATGTGGTCGTTAATGATTTATAAATCTTTTCAAATAAGAATAAATATGTTTATCCGTTCGAGAGTCATAGTGATTAGACTGCGGATTTTATTCAGTTCTAACAAAGACGAAGAAGTCAAATACAAAACTGAAAAAATATTAGATCTTTAATATCTTAGAAAAGTTATTAAAAGATATTATCTTTCATTTTTTACGACGGTTGAAAGAGAAAATTTATTTAACTTTGGTTTCTTACTATAGACTCGGACAATTTTTATCTTACATAAAGATCCGCAGTCAAGTTACAATGTACACCATCCTTTAAAATGAGGTTTCGAGGAAAACGGCTTCAAAGTCTGATATGGTTCTTGTAGCCTATGTCTTCGTTACATTCAGCGTTATAACTTCCGCAATTATGCAAATATTTATATGAAATTTTAAAATATCCGCAAAGGATAAAGCTCTGAAAATGTAACATAAAAATGATAGAGTGATATTGGATGGTTTTACAACAGGTTTAGTGACAAACACGTTGCTGAAAAGGTACGCGATGAGGCTGGTAGGTATTTTCGGTGCTGTGATTTTCTCACTATCGAACATCGCTATGGCTTTCGTCACCAACTTCTACGAAATGGCTTTTCTGAATTTATTTCAAGGGCTTGGCCTCGGTTTGATCGTGACGATCTGTAACACAAATTTCAACGCTTACTTTGTGAAGAGACGAGCATCAGTACGTAAATGCGAGGCCGATGGTTGGCATTCTCTGAGATACTTATATTCTTAATTTTTCAGAAAAACTCTTGTTTTCTAGGTAATGAGCGCATCCCAAGTCATCATTGGTTTAGGTGGGATCGTATATCCCATAGTTATCGAGAAATTAATGACTGTTTACGGATTTCGTGGTAAGTGTGATGAGAAATATTTATAACGAGAGCATATTTATTAAAACTACAAACATTTCATATTTACGAAAATGGTAATAATAAATATGTATTCATTTTAGTCTTACGGCTCTGTGTATATGAATATAATTTATTTATAGGAAATAGCTAATCCTATATCTTAATTTTATTTTTGAATGTAGAAATATCTTAAGAAATATAATAAGAAGTTAAAGTTGCACTTTAATCGGATATTATAAAAAGATTTACGGTTTCATTCAAGCTTGGCATATGGAAACAAAATTGCGTTACTGTTAATATTTTTTGAGAAAATGTTCTCTGAAATAAGATCATTTTAGTTCATTCATAAGATTGAAACTTTTTAGTTTAACTAGCATTATAGATTTATTTTGGGAGTACACAAAATCCAACCGTATAATCAAACTATTAGATCTGCAGCACGAGAAACGCATTTATTATCCACGTGATGAATAATGTAGCTTATAGAATTGCTAAACGTATAGATATTTGTAATTTGCAAACATTAATAATTTCTAAGAAAATAATAGGAATTCGATGCAACTAGATCTTCATTTAATTTATTGCTTGAATTTAATCTTGACATTTTATGCAAATCCAACAAATCTAACAAACGTTTGAAAAAGCTTTGCAAATCTTGAAAACTCAGAAATATTCATTGCACCGTATTTGCTCATTGATTCCATCTAAATTGCAAACAAAATATTTTTTATATCATCGCAACTGAATGCGATATTTAGGTGGCAACTTTTAAGTGGACCATTTTGTATAGTAAAATGTATGTTACTTTTGCGTATCAACAGGAACTGCATTAATAACAGGTGCCATGAGTTCAAATTGCATCGTTGGAATGATTATGATGCACCCAGTTGAATGGCACACAAGGAAACCGGAAGAGGTTCGAGCAGAAAGAGCGCGCGAGAGGGAAGAACGAAAATTATGTGGAGTAACATCGATGAACCGTTGTTCCATAGACATAGGACACTTCCCCATTCCTGCAAAAACGAGATGGAGTAGCTTAACAAGCCTCAAAGGTGATGGTGGCAAACAAATTCCGCTTTTAATTGAAACATTGAAGGTAAGTCCTGAAATCTGTAGATTTAATAATGTATTATATGCTCTTATAAAACATGTTAAGGGATTACATGCCTCCGAAGGTTGAAGAATAGAAGAAATTCAATAATAATATATGAAATTACATTTCTTTAAAGAAAATTAATATCTTATTCTAGGATATTTAAATAGTACTTGCTGAAAATTTAGCTATGTGTATATCATGAACCGGAAGGACGTGGCAGCCATTTTCCCAAAACCATATCTGTAAAATACAAATGCAAAACACTAATGAATCGCTGCAAAACACGAATATTGGAAAATAAATGAGAAAAGTTTTGTTACACAGGATTCGCTAGTTAATAGCAATTTCTTAAGGCAAAGTCATTTCAAGATCATAATCTGGTAGATCATTGTGTTTGCGTTCAGAAATACATAGTGTCATTAAAAAAAAGTCGAGATTACTTTTCTCTCTAATTGAGATGACTATTTTTTAAATTCTTACTGATGCAATTTGTAGAACATTGAAAACTGATTAACTTTTATTCGATGCAGTTTTTGTCAGACCATTGATAGTGTAATCAAATTTCAAAATAAAGTAAATATTTCACATGGTCAAGAATTGAACCCATGTGTACGTACGGTCAGTGTAAACAGTATTAGTGCACCCTTTAAAATCAAATAACAGTTTTCAATGTGGACTAAACGGCTTCAGATTTTTTTTAGAAGATAGAAGGATTTGTTTATTAACGAATGTGTGAATAATTTTTTTTAAAAATGGTCAGTGGGCGCATTGGCGAAGAAAAAAGTATAAATGTCACAATTTTTAAATTTTTGAGAAATTAAAATCGTATTTTCTTATAATTCTTGCAATTTGCAATGACGTATATTCAATAGCAACCATGATCGATGTCGATGAAACTTTGTACATGTATGTAACTTTGTTAAATCTACAAAAGATACAATTACAAACATAGATAAACTTAAAATCTGTGGCCTTTACTTTTCTGTGACCTTTTTCTTTACAATTGTGATCAATATTAACTATTAACAAAATTATTTACGCATTAACAAGTAACTTAATCCACCTAACATTTCAGAAAGCTCAAGACGTTTAATGTGATTTTAAAAAAGGTATTCGTTTTTAAAAAGTGTATGAAAACTCTATACGCCCAATGTATAATGATAGGTACCTACAATAACTGTTTGTTTCTTTAAACTTTCGGAGTAGCTGCACTTGGTATTTTACATTCATACATTATTGGAAATATCACAGAACTCGTCCAAATTGGAAGTCAAACAATCCAGACTCTTTGTAAGATGATTCATGATCGTTTAAAGACGTTTACCCTCTCTCATTGTTAACGCAGGAGCCCGCAAAAAGAGTAGCCTCAATTTCGGAGCTCGAGAGCAAGATTCACAATCGAATGAAGTCAGGCTCGATGCGAGAACTTTTGACGAGACGCATGTCGGCACTCTCGTCCACCAGCGTGACGAATTTGGTGACAAGTATTGGGGCCTTCGGTGACAGGAATCATTTTGAGAAAAATAAGGAGAAAAGAAACGAGAAAGGCGTCCAAGTGTCCATGAATGACAAGAATAACGAGAAAGGTCCTTTGAAGTACGTTGCGTGTATGTCGTTCGAAAGTTTGGAGCAGTCTTTCTTTCTATAAAAAGGTACTCTTTCCGAAGAATATTCATAACCATCTGTTCAGTAATAAATATTAATGAATTTTTTCAAAAATTTGATGTCATTACCATAAAAATTCTACGTTACAAAATTGCTTCATTGTATTGAAAGAACGAAGGATGCTCTTAAACTTTTGATCAGCAATTAATCAGACAAGTTCTAACAACGTTTGATTAAATCTTTATACTAAAACGCAAGAGAAGTGGAATCCTTAATGATAATCGAGCAATCCTTTTGAAACATTTTACAGGCGATCTTCATATCTTTGGCAATGAATATTACAGTAATGTCTAAAGAATGAGGATAGCAGTAAACAAAAAGTGGACTGAAACAATACTAATCCAATGAAAAAATTATTTTCTTTCGAATGTTTTTTCAATTAAATATTTACTAACATATTTCTGACATTTTTTTATTGACGTCATCAAGCACGACGCAATTTTTATCATGTTTAGTTCTTTACTTCATGATACTGTAGCACAGGCATGCCAGAAGTAGCTCACTTGGACGCAAATTCGAGGGAGACGCCTACTTCTCCCGTCCGCGCGTCTCGCTCCCCATGGCGGCCGTAGTCCTCCAAGCTCCTCAGACCCGTGCCTACCGCTTGCAATATGTATCGCGTGTGGCGCGTTGGGGCGACTCTCGGACCCACGGTAGGCACGGGTCTGAGGAGCTCGGAGGACTACGGCCGCCACGGGGAGCGAGACGCGCGGGGGGAGAAGTAGGCGTCTCCCTCGAATTTGCGTCCAAGTGAGCTACTTCTGGACATGCCTGCTGTAGCACCTCGATTATCCGTAGTAATCAGAGGAACAGGTGATCACGTGATAGAACACTTATCTAGCTGCAGTATTGAATTAAATTTTTAGTGATAAAAATTATAACAGAAATAATAATAACAAATTCTTTTAATGTATTGTAATAGATGAGCCCATCATAAAACGTGCCTTTTCATTAGCGAAAAGTGAAGAGTAGGAAGCAGGCATTTAAATATACCATTATTAGACTACGAATTATAAGCATTTATAACACAAATATGTAGGTGAAACCTAAACAATAGAAAAATTCAAAGAATTTAAGAATATCGATATATTATTGTCGCCTTTTCAATTTATTAAAGAAAGCATTTTTTATTTTGACACTTCTTTAACACTCCACTTTTCTTGTTCTCACATGGTGAAACATATAAATGGGAACGCTTAAATATCTTCTGTATTTACGGTCCTATGAGAAAACTCCTTAGGACGAAGTTTCACTATTTTAACAGACAAATGTAATGGTAAACAAAAAATTTTTTTAGGTCATTTTTTTAATAACATTTCCAGGTCATCGGTATGTTTTTAATGGTACAGTAAACCTTTTTACAATAGCATTATGGATAATAAATAACTAAATTCGGTGGATACCATCTTTTTAACCTTGGCATGACCTTGAGCCAAAATAGTCATGTTGAACAGACAAAGATGTAGAAGTTTAAAACTTACGTGTTTCATCCTGAATTATGTACTTTTTACGTCATGGTTGACACCTATTACTTTACAAAACATAATGAATGTTTGAAATGGCACGTGCCTTAATTAATAATACGTTCCTTGTGTCTTTTACGGTAATGTCCCTCCAACATGATTAGTTTTGCACAAGGTTATGTCAAGGTTAAAAGGATAGTATCCATTGAATTTAGTTTTTTATTATCCATCATGCTAAGGTAAAAAGATATACTGTTCTATTAAAAAAAATACCGATGACCTGGAAATCTTATATAAAAAAATATTTAATAAATATTTTTTGTTTTCCATTACATTTGACCCTTAAAATAGTGTAACTTCGTCTTAAGGAGCTTTCTTATAGGACTGTAAATACGGAAGATATTTAGGTGTTCTCATTTATATGGTCCACCCTGCGTAATATATGTATAATACAGGGTGTACTAAATAAAGTGTTACAAGCTCTTTTCTCAGAATCTAATGAATATATCGACTTAATTTTTTTTTAAATTAAATGGGTATGAAAGGCTAATATTTTAGTATGTATTACATTTTTGGGGGGTAATTTATGGAGAGAGAAAGGGGGACCCCCAACATTTTTTTAACTGGAAAGTGTTATTGATTTTTTGTTATTGTGATACCCCTCATTAAACTGAATAGTATTTATTTGATCCTCTTTTTTATTGTTCATAGTTACAAAGTTATAGATAACAAATGAAATTGATTTTGCGAATATGTTTACGGGCAAGGTAAGCAATCTAGCAGCTAGCTACGTACAACTTGATAATGCGAGGTGTATTTGTACAAGACTTACAAAGTGCTAGAAGTCCAAGGACATAATTTTGAACATTTAATAATGTAGTATATGATAATATTATGATATTTTTCGGTTTTTCTTCGTTTCTTCAACGTTTCACATCACAACAAATCATTCGTTATAACTCTGTAACTATGTGTAATAAAAAAAAAAAGTGACGTAAACTAAATATCAAAATGAGGTGAGACACCCTGTATGTACATATATGTATAATATGCATATGCATCTGATGTTCTATTCAAATAATCGCTTTAATCAATTTCTACAGAGAAATTTTGGGTGATCTTCTGGAAATGTCGCTATTAAAAAACTGTTGTTTCTTAAACATGTGTTTGGGTGTTAGTTTTGTGTTGTCGAGCGACTTCACGTTTTCTTGCATGGTGCCGATGATGATGGCGAACTCCGGTTATAATAAAGCTCAGGCAGCCCTCGCAATTACTATTAGCGCATCTGCGGAATTAGCGTCCAAAATTCTGCTCGCTATTTTCACTTTGGTGGTGAATGTGAAGTCGAAGTACTTATTTTTCATTGCTATGATTGGCATGGCGTTCGCAAAGCTTGGTTAGTAAAACAATACATTTTACAAATAACATGACAACACAAAATTCTGAATCATTTTTCTTTTAGCGGTGAATCCATACAAACAAAATAATTTTAGATTTAACATTTTCTGTCTTCCATGTGTTATGTTATGTTTTCAATTTGTTGCACTTTATAATAATTTTATTCTTATAATTATTAAATTTATTATTACAAATTAGTGTAAATAAATAACATCCACTTGATTTATTTTACATTTTTGGAATTTACGAACGACTAATTATTTCGAAGTAAACAAAATGTAATTTATCGATTGATTTCCTTTTCAGGTTACTTGTTTTACAGCAACACTTTAACCGGCACATATGTAATGATAGTAGTGATAGGAGTAGTTAGGTCATGGTTGTTAGTTCCCCAGGCATTGGTTATCATAGAAGACATCAGTATTGACAAATTCGCATCTGCATATGGAATTAGCGGAGCCATTAGTGGCGTCATTAATATTCTGTTTGGACCAATTGTTGGTGAGTCCATTGAAAAATGTCAAGATTATAAATATTATGTGTATACGGAGTCTATGAAAAAATCAAAAAATGTCGATTTTACCTTTAGAGGGCCATGGTTGTACATTGGTCAGGGACAAACCTGGTAATTTTGCGTATTTGTTGTATGTAAATTTTTCATGAAAAATGCCTGTCCTCTGAAGGTTAATCAATCAGGTCTTGCTAGTCGATCTTAGCCTAAAACACTTCCATCATAGTGCAATTCTGTTCTATCGCGTGGGTCATATACAAGGTGGACCACGAAGCGCGATCAGCTTAGATTATGCTACTGATAGCGGTTATATCGGAAGTTTCTTTTAGCTAAAATAACATGGTTCAAGGAGAGCTGTAAGATGATTGTACCAAATTTTTTGTCAACTCTTTTCTTCCAGAGTTATCAAGGTCACCTTCAGTTTTTATAGGTTAACTTACAATTTTCTTACGCCCATCGTTTAGAAGATAGAAAAACGAATTCAGCAAGCGTGATAATAATTTTTTTTCTGAATCTAAAAAGTCTAAAGCAAACTCTTAGTTGGAAGAATTTTGCAAGATTCTATTAAAGGGGAATAGCAAGCCACACTGTGTACACTTTCCAGAACTCTTGATAGATTAGTATTAGTCATTACTGACTTGATCCCTCGTGTACTGTTTGTAAACATTTCGTTCTGTACCTTGGAACACATATAAGGATATCGAACGTAAACTGTTATGTAGTATTCTTTCGTGATCTGAATCGTTCTGATGCTTTAGTTTTTGATAAAGTGCTGTTTACGGACGAATCGACATTTACGAATCATGGTCAAGTAAACACCAGAAAATTGCATTACTGGTCGGTATAAAATCCTTATTGGCTACGACAAGTGGGAAGACAAGCATGGAGTATTAATGTCTGGTGCGATAACTGGATAATTGGACCCTACTTTATCGACGGTACACTAAACGGCCAAAAATACGCTGCAGTCCTTGAAAATAAATGACTATTTCTTTTTGATGAAGTACCGATATGGTAACGTAATGAGATGTGGTATCAACATGACGGTTGCCCAGCACAGTATGCAATGGCAGCACGTGAAGTACTCGACAGGTCTAGACGGCCTAGGTATTAGATCGGTCGTGGCAGTGCAGTCAATTGGCCAGTTCGCTCTCCCGATCTTACTCCGTCAGATCTCTTTTTATGGGGTGCATTGAAGGAAAAAGTTTATAAAGAACCTCCAACAAAGCCGGCAGATACGCGACAGAGAATTGTAGATGCATGCTTAACCATCAATGCAGACGTAATAGAAGGAACTAAGCACTCATTTCTTAACCGTGTTGAGCATCGATTCAATTAAGGTAAATGATATTTTTTGAATGTTTCTTTGGTTTAGATGAAGAAGAAATACTTTTTATGGTGCTTGACGATTCGTAAAGTATTCGTTCGCCTCAGTATCTCCTAAAAGATGAGTGTAAAAAAATTGTAAGTTTAGCTATAAAAAACTGAAGGTGACCTTGATAACTCTAGAAAACAAGGGTTGAAAAAAATTTGGTACGATCATCTTAAAGATCTCCTTGAACCATGTTATTTTAGCTATAAAAACTCAATTAAACAACTGAGACAGTAAGAAACAACTAAAAAAACAATTGAAATTCTAGTTGTTCAAATGCACGCAATTCAATCTCGGTAAACCGAAATTCCGCATTTTCTTTAAGCAAATCATATAGTGAATTTGCTATTATTGAAAACCCTTCAATGAACTATCCAAAATAAAAACATAAATCAAGAAAACTCTGTACACATCGTAAACTTTGAGGTGTTGGAAATTGTATCACAGCCTCAATGTCATTACTAATTGATCCATTTTGTTATATCCATTTTTGTAATGTAATTTGTAAAATTTCATATGTAGTCTGGTATCATATGACAACTGACTTTGCGTCCGAAAAGGCTGCCCGGATTTTTAGACATTAATGAACGGTTCTAGGGTTGATGAAGGATTGGACCAACAGTTTCGTGGTCTGTCAGCTTGCACTTATAGCAATGAACGTCCTGTTCGTTATTCCATGGGCAATACAGTTCCTTTCAGTGGAATTACCAAAAGGGAGAAAGGAACGGGCGGAAAAAATGGCTGCCCAATCTTCCGGTGTCTCCCCGAATTGATGCAAACGAGGAGAAATAGTGAAGGCTAAATAATTTGTAAAAGCGCGTAAGACGAAATATCTACTTGAAAAGCAGATTTTAGTACAAACAAAAACATTTCTTCAAGGTTTAATAAAATGGCTATATAAATGTGTATTCATCTACGATTAGTAATTCTGCGGATTCATTTAATAACAACCTCAGAGTAAAACATTTTCTAAGAAAGTCTGCTGGGATTAGATGTTTTAAAGTTGACGTTTTGTTAATAATATCGTAATGAATTTTAGATAAGTAAATAGTCCAAGATTTTATATTGACAGTGCTATTATCAAAGGTAAAAATAAAATAAATTGTAAATGAATATTTAATTTGAAATGTTATATTTTCTTGTGTACACTTACCTTATAATGGTATTTCATATAATATACTAATTTATTTGCCACTACTTATAAGTCACTCATATTTATATTTTGTTAGTGCTGCGTTAATTATTGTAAATGTTTGTCCAAATTTATCTTTCTGTATATTACAAGAACTAAATAAAATTTCATGTTTTTTACAAGTGTCTGTTCCGAACATTATTTTTTTTTGTTGTTATTCTATGAAATATTATTAGACATTTATTTAATTTCATAATTTCATGACATTCAGGATTCATAAAATATTGTAGCAGGTTTAATATGTAGTTATTTACTCATAGTAATTTACAATTTACAACGCTCAAAGGAGAACGCTAGTATATGCATATAATTATTATCTTTCATAAAAATATTAAATGGAGACATTAAAAGAATGAGAACACTAAGAAATATTCTCCGAGTAGAATTGTATTCTTCTTATTTTTGAAAAAACAATAGAAAATCTGATAATATAAGGATTAATTAAAAAGCAATATAATATATTTTTATGCCTTAGCCGATATAATCTAGCAATTTATTAGATAATATGAGGGTATCACACACTAAAATATTTCAACAACTATAAAACAATATAATATAGTGCAACGCCTTTACTGATGTAATTTTTAAATATGTGTTAGAAAACTAGGTCTATGTAAACCTTGCAAAATGGATAAGGTTAAAAATAAATTAAAAACCATTGTAAGATTTGCTTCGCACGGTACTGGTATCGTTAAACTTAATCAACCAATCCACTAACGACTATATCATTCGAAATTTTAAAGAGCCCACCTCAAATAAGAACCTCAGAATTGCTTTTGTTTCGCGGCTCAATTTTTATTCGGTAGCCGTCCACCCTCTTGAGAATAACATCAACCTTCAGCCGGAAGTCCTTTTCAGTGAGATCCAACAGGATCCTGTAGTTCCGCAGGATTCTCGACAATAAAACCTTCAACTTTAACATCGCATATTTCCTTCCCACGCACGACCTATAAAAAACACGCAATTTAATCGCCTCATGTGAGCCTTCGCGAGGCTTCACCTTTAATGAAGATATTTCTGAAAAAGTATCAGTTTACACAAGTATTTGAAAAAATATTTAAATGATTTTGCATGTGTTAAACAAATGTGTGTCATTGGCACATTTGACACTCCATAAATGTAATATTTAAAAAAATATATTTGTGTAACACTTCGAATTTAATATTTACTTAAATCTCGGAACTAAACAAAAGTAAGATGTTATTTGAGTTTAAATAATAAAGCTTCCGTTACGCAAATAAATAAATGGAATACATAAATATTTGCCTCACGTATTATAAATACAATTAATGATTCATTATACCTATTCTAGTCCAAAAAGTTTTACATTTCTTTACACACAGTTATTATGGCATGTAGGTCCATATACTATAACGTTAATGTGTTATTATATTCGATTAACGATTAAATTCGTTATTAAATTCGTTGTCATATTGATTCGACTATCAGATTAGATTTTGTTATATTTTGTATAAAACAATTATTCAGAAAAACGGGTTAACATTATCAATACATCCATTTCAAAATATTTTTCAACATAAAACCTATTTTAAAATTGTCATCTCATTTCACACTTAATTCAAAAGATGTTACTTGTTTGTTGGTACTTCTTTCAATTGTCAAACCGTAGCTTTCTCTATTTATTTATTCATATTTCTATGTGAAGGTGAAGTAATAAATGTTTACTGTAGATGAAAATTATGAGACTATGGGTCAGGAATATGTCTTAATCATAATTTAAAAACGCGTCAGCTCTATAGTAACTGTGACATAGTTAAATAGTGCAGCTGACGATGAATGATATTGCATTCTACTCAAGATAATTCAATTCTTTCTAAACTTAAAAATATGTATCAAAACAATATGTATATTCTTAATTCGTTATATGACGAAATGTGTAATTGTTCTCATACAACTCAAACACGCAATAGGTAACAATAGTACAGTATTTAATAATATTAGGCCAAACGAAGCATAGGTGCCGTAAAATGGTTGCATTAGTACTGGCGTCATTATTTTTTGCGCAGAAAAATTACACTATTACTATTAAATGTTGCAAAGTTTTGATAATAATCTATTGACTAATATAAGATCTATTACATATTTTATTCATATATAATCGAAAATGGTAATATATTTTAATCACAGAGCCACAAAATAAAACAATGGAATTTTGTTGTAGAGTTATACGTGCTTTAATATATGATTTTAGTCGTTCATGATCTCAATTATATACTTTCTACCAACATTTTTTAATACTTTTTTACAATCTGTTTCTTTTAGAAACTATTGCTAAGTTATTATTTTAAATTGATTTGTACTGAATAGATATAATAAGACAATGAGGATTATTAATCACTTACCTCGGTCCAGCACTGAACGGGATGAAAGAATAATAATGCCTGCTTTGCATTCGCTCCGGCAAAAAGTTATCAGGATTAAATTCTTCGGGATTTGGATAGAATTCTTCTAGCCAATGTATCATGTACTGTGGAATTAATACTGTACAGCCTTTTGGCAACACATGGTCGTTGGTAACTAAAAAAAAGGCATAGCGATGTAAGCAGTACGATACATTTCAAATACTGATATTCAATTTTATTACGGTCAATTTGTAAGGATTCATTTTAAGCACTCTTAAACGCCGGCACCTCTAGAAATATTCCATGTGCCATCTAATACTGTGGTGCCCAAGGTAGTTCGGAACCCACCTTAATAAACTGTAGGTCCCGTCGCGAAATAACCTTAGCAAAGAGTTGAGAGCGACGTAAAATAAATAAAAAAAAAGTACTTTTAAAATTCAAATAATAATGAAACAAATATAGTACATTGTTTAGTTGTGTTACAGGATTATAGTATACTATAATAAAAGTAATAAAACACCAAAACAAATTCAATATTCTCACTTATACATATAAGACAATTCATATCAGGCACTTTTAGTGCTTAGTAGGTTTATTATTTAATTGTTTTTCAAGAAAGGTATACAAAATTTACCAATTTTTACGTCCGCCTTGAGTAGCCTCCCAATGGCAGGCACTGACGGGAAAAGTCGTAAAGTTTCTAAAATCACTCTTTCCAAATATTTCATTTCTATAGTGTCCTTGCAAAGTGCAAGGCCGATTCGGTCCTTGGAAAATTTGTTTTAGTTCCTCGTATACTCGTTCCTAGAGTATAAACTTTATAAGACGAGTTCATCTTCTTACTTTGTATAATTAAATTATGAGCGAAACGTATGTACAGAATTTAAAAATTTTACATATATCTTCAAACTTCTTAATATCTATTCGCAACATTAGACATGTATTAAACACGTAAATATAACAAACAAAGTCCACGGGAAATATTACATCTGCCAGTGTTTCTGATTTAGAGTAATTTTTTATGTAATAATAATTGTTCATATGCTTCCACAAACAATTAAATGTTTACCATCTTATCAAAATTTCTTATTGAAATTGGTCTATTAATAACTAAATATGTAACTGAATAAGTTGTCAGTACGGTGCTGGAATAAGTCAACGTTATCTATTTTGCCGAATTATCTTTTTTAACTCGATTTCTAAGTCAAATAGAACAAATATGGAATTAAATATTTTCAATTTTTTTTGTATGTTAAAGTTATTACTTAAATGATATGTAACTTAAACAAATAACCTTTGATTTTGTATTCATATGGCTCGCACAGTATCGGCACAAAAAAACTATTTCTACTTCCCTCATAATTTAAGAAGAAGGTAATGATGAAGGTGACAGAATGATATTCTGGACAAATGTATCATTTTGATTAATTTTTAATAAAACGAACGTTACAACTGAGTGATAAATAATCCTATTCGATAAAATTAGTCAAATCAAAACATATAAATTTACATGTTATGTATTACATTGTACTTATTATTTGCATTGTATTATTGTATGTATTACATCGATTGATTTTACTAATATCTCTATAGTGGTAATACGTAATATATTACGTATTAAATATTATCATGGTAAAATATTGTTTCATCGAATCAAACATAAAGTCTAAAAATTTCGAATAAATAATACATGGCTTACTTCACATTCATAATCACCGGCACAATTATCACAGCTAGCTACATTTCATTTGTGATTTCCAACCCTAGTCAAGCTGAAGTTAGGAATTTATGAAATGTTATTATGAATACAGTTACGTGATAAAATAAATCATCATTTATCGAGAAAATATAAAACACTGTGAAAATCGATATGTGTCGCGTGGCAGAAATGTATTAAAAAATATCCAGTTGACTTAACCTCCAATATCATAGATAATCAAATATTTTTTAAAAATGGGAGACGTTGCGAAAGGAAAACAATTATTTGTCAGAATGTGCGCAACGTGTCACACGGTTAATCAAGGTGGTAGTAACAAAATGGGTCCGAATTTATATGGTGTCGTTGGCAGAACTTGTGGTAGTACGTATATTTATGTTAATTTGAAATAAATCTCTTCTTACTTTTGCTGGAGCAAATAAACACATTCGAAACAAATCCAAGAGAAAGCTCAGAATGTGACGTTCCAATACGTTGTTGGCAATTCATTGTGTATTTAAATTTAAATTGCAAGATTTTAGCAAATCAATTTCTCTGAATAAATAACCTAAAAACAATATTTAAAATTAGCATTCGATTATAATAACCGTGGTTACTACAAACAAATTACAAATAATAATTAACTCTGAAACTACAGGACCCATCAAATGGAAATCTTCCGCCCATGAGTGGAAGTTTTTTTCAAATATTGTGAAATAATCACCGGTATGTAATGTGTTAATAATCAATTTAGCTTCTGCCGGTTTCAACTATACGGAATCTATGAAGAAGAAAGGCGTCACATGGAACGAGGCAACATTAAACGAGTATTTAGAGTTTCCCAAGCAATTTATTCCTGGTACAAGAATGGTGTTCAATGGTATTAAAAAAGCAGAAGATCGGAAAGATTTAATAGCTTATTTATATACATTGAAATAAATACGTTCTTAACGCGAAACATGTTGTACAGTGTAGACCATATATGCGACAAGTAATATGTAATAATATCATAGCATTACGACAATAAAAGCAAAATATCAATATTTTTTCATAAGTATATATTTTGCTTTAAGTATTTAATTTCAAAGCGAAAAATTGTTTGTTTTCTTAAATTAATTTTGTTCGAAACGTTTGTTCACAACAAGTCCTATTAATGTATCTCAGTATTAATATCTGAGACTGCATAATATATGGACTGCGGATTTTATGCATTTATGAGATAAATAGGTAGGCACAATTTGAAAGACTAAAAAAATGGTTAAAATTCAAGAATACGAGTACATTACTTTTATCTTATTGAAGTTGAAAAAAAATAAACTACGTAGTTTGTGTTTCCTTCAAATGATGCCGAAAATATCTGTTTTTCATAAAGATCCGCTGTCTGGTAAATAGCTTTTCAATACTACTTGTGTAATTGTTTTTCATGTATGATATACAAGTTAAATTATACTTAATTGGAATGGTTCTGTTAGTTCAAATTGTGCCTTGTTCGTTTGGGTTAACATTAAAAGAAGTTAAATTGTTCGGTAAACATGTAGAATAGTAAAATAGGAGACAGATTGCAATGACTTTGAAATCAGTTGTCAAGGTCATTATTCTAGACAGCTTTTTCCTATACGTGTTATCGCCGCTCATCATTCGTTTCTGAGATATTTGTAAAAAACTGTTAGATCCACTACACCGAACCATACCATTTTAAACGAATTTTGGTTAAGTCTGAATGAATTTTTGAGTAGGGCACTAAAACAGGTGTTACGTCAATTGAAAAGGGCAGAGCTAAAATAAGTTTTCTGCAAATATCTAGAAGGCCAAGGCCGAACGGCGGTAACATGTATAGAAACTATAGGAAAGGTCAGCAGAACATTGACCATGACAATATTCAAACTCATCAAAATCGGTGAGGCTTTTCTAGATAGACGCCAATTGTTCTTATCCATCATCATTAATTATGTTAAGAACTATACGAAGAATAGGTTGGTGTACTCACTTGGACATCTTGATGAATACCAAGTACGCAGAGAACAAAACTGGAACCACAAGCAGTGGTATCATGCCCCTAAAAGTTATTAAATGCACTCTGAATACAAAAGTAGTTGTTCTCTTCCATGTGCTATGGTGCTTACAGTGAATAGTTGTAAGATCAACATAACAATGATGAGAAGTGAATATAGTATTTCATACAAAAAAATTGTAGATTAAAAAGTATGAATTTCTATTAAAAAAATAGTAGTTTTCTAGCTGATTAGTATCCTTTTATAAAATTAATACCAGACGATTGAGATTTGATGACTTTTTGATAGTTACATATTTTACGAGATACTATTGTATATGTATATTCTGGCATAAAATTTATTTATTTATTTTAGACTACTTTATCGAGTTAAATTCTGCAAATGCTGATTTATATGTTCCCTAGTCTATTTAATTAATATTAACTTTTCAATCGAGTTACTTCAAACATTATAGTGTCGACTTCCTCCTTGATTTCTTCGTCAGTTAATTGTACGCCAGCTTCCGCCATCTCCACTAGAAGATCCAAGAACGCCAGTCGCTTTTTCTCACCAACGTCATTGTCATTTTGATCGTCGAGATCATCTCTCATGTAATGTAGTTTTGTGGTTTCATCCTTTTTGTTGATATTGGATTTATCTTTCTTGCTGGTTTCATCTGAATTTGTATTTTGGATTGGCTTTAATTTATCTGGAACTTCTTTCTTGCCAGATTCTTCTATCTTTTTTCGAATAACCATCCGCGTTAAACTGTGAATAGTATCGAGCAGCTTCTCTTATTTCTTTGAAAACTTCGTCATGTTGAAGAGAAGGTCGAATCGAAGAATTACGTTGTACTGTCGTCGGTGAATTATGTTACACATTCTATTTCAATTAGAAAATACAGGGAAAATACAAACATTTTTTTAAAATACATTAATAAAAAAAATAGTAGAGTATTTTTTTTACAAAAATAAAGGGACTCAAACTCACACACTGTTTACGAAAATGCTATTAAAAATTTATGGACTATTTTAAATAAAAAGTGACATTCGGTTAATGGGAATAACTATTGTACATCTATACATTCTCGAGAAATTGTCAATATTTGAACTGTGATAATTTCGTTAAAAAATAGTACAGATTCTACTATTTTGAAGCTTAAAGCCTCCACTTTCGCCATTGTTCGGGAACCCGGGACGAGAATTTTGGGGAGTGGACTGTATGAGAAATAGGATCGGGTACGAACAAAGGAGGGAGGTCGGAATTTCAAAAGAGCGGAAAACGTGAAGGAAGGAACGTTAGATAACGGCCGGGAGAACGAAGGAAAAGTAGAAAGATTCACTTCGCACGTGTGTAACGAAATATATGTACAATTTATTTAACGCATTCGAGGAAACGACAAGAGTTTGGACAATCCGGATGAAGACGCGATCGAGATGAGCGTTAAGTCGGATGCCGAAAAAGCAGAAACGAAGCGATTGTATCCAAAGATGGGCGCGAGTGTGTTTGTCAACGAGTATCGAGCACGAGACAGAGCACGAGTGAGAGCGAGACAATAACGGCTACAGTAATGAGGCGATCACCGGTGATTCCCATCGATCACGTGATCGCATATCGGCTGCGCGCGATTCCGAGAAACGCCGAAAACAAAAGGCGTCGCGCACAGGTTATTCGCAGGATCGAGACGAGATGGTATACGGGGCGCGGTGCGCTCCCCAGGACCGCAGCGCGTGGTCTCGAACAGACTTAAAATTAACTTATATCTACACTTAATCCTAAACAGCCATCCATCATCCATTTTTATCCAAGACATTTTTGCATGATACAGCAACAGGGAAATAGAAACGTCTATAAAAACATTGAAAACTGTTCCTCCTGACTGAAACCACCGCAAACTTAAAGAATAAAACTTCTCCGTTACAATGAATGCTTAAAGAACGACCTAAGATTTTTTCTAGTCGATGTATTGAGCTTTGAATGAAAAGAATAAAACTTCTCCTTTACAATGAATGCTTAAAGCTCGACCTAAGATTTTTTCTGGGCGATTTATTGAGCTTTGAATGAAAAGTGTACTGCCATCTTTGCAATTGTACACTAATTTCAATTATACACAAAATTTCATACAAATACATTTTCATTTAATTAACCCCCTAAATTTTTTAAATTATAAGGTACATCGCGGAGGCGTTAGATGACCAAACTTGTTCCTCATTATTGTTCTACAAAACAACTAAAAAAAAATCGTGGATTAAGTAGTGTGACGTTGCAGATTTTGCAACGTCACTTTTCCGTCATTTTTCGCGGCCAAAATGGCAGTTCGTATGGACCGGACCGCCCTTTCGCGAGACGAACGCACATTCACGAATTTCGGGAGCGCTCCCCGAGGAAATTCCGTAGAATTAAAGAATCGGCGACTAATTCAAACCGCGCGCGCCGAGTACGGCAAAGTTTCAGAACGTGCTCCGTGCACCACCAACCCGCTCAGGATACCTAAGGCGGCTCCCACCATGGGATCTCTCCTCGCGATTTGCTGGCCAAGCAAAACGTCCAGCGGGCTGGTTCAAAAAGGGCTGCTGACACACACGGGCCAAACAACCCGGAGACGACTCAGGCCTAAGAACCCCACCAACATCGGCCTTTCCGGCAAGAGGAAAGGTCTTGACGTCGTCTCATCCCGCAAGAAGGGTTTCCGTACGCGTGGGTGGTGTGGACGCTCCCTGGGACTGTCTAGGACGCCCCGGTCGCCGCGAGGTGGTCGTTATGGAAAATCCGGATGTCGTCTAGGGCCAGGGACCATCCGTGGGAGACCCCCAATTTTGTATGTTTCGCGTGCGAGTCCGACCAATTAGGTAATCCGCGTAATGAGCAGGGTGGGGATCGCCGGGTAGATCGTCGTTGCCGAAACCGCGAAGGATCACTGTCGTGTTGGCTACCGTATCGGTTCCGTTTGCGTAAACACGTGCGTCCCGTGAGGAATGTGCGATACCGGAATACCGAGCCGACCCGAGTGAAGGAGGAAGAACATCCGCCACGAGAAGCGGTAAGTCGGACTCAGTGATCCGCAGAGGCGCGTCCCACCTCGTGCCCGAATCTAACGTCATTTGCTGGCGTTGTGAGACAAATTCGAATTTCGTGTTCTCAACATAAGGTAGTTTTTCCTCGGAGGAGCCGTGTCGAGAAAGTGAGTGTAGTTTTCGCGACGTTCGGATAGTCCGTTTCGTAGATCTCGGTCGCGTCAAATCTCGACGACGGGTATAGCGCGCTCGCACGACCGAGCGAGAGAAAAGATCGCGTGCCGTCGCACGCTTGTTTCGTTCCGTTTCGGGAATCCTCGCGACAGTCAGATTGTAATTGCGCCGTTCATATGCTTGCGAATTCTTGTACGATACTTTCGCCTAACCTACCGTCTTACCGTAGTTTCGCAGAATTAATAAAATTGACAACCCCACACTGTGAACCTACACCTTTTTGTTTATTTGTATGAAGAGCGCGGGCTCTCGGGTCGCGGCCACGTGGCCGCCCAATTTGTAAAATCACGACATCGATTAAAATTAATCTCGAGACAAAGTGAACTGTCGTTTCTCAACCTGCGAGATCTGTCCTGCCGTAAGGCCCGTCCTCGTTCTTCCTGCGTCCGAACCTCTGACCCTTCGCGAGTCGCGTAACATACCTCGAAACTCGGTAACGGAAATTCTCGTTTCAATTCTCCGCGCGTAGAAAATCGTCTCTTTTCGCGTGGTATCCTTCCGATACCTGGCGCCCGAACATCGGCCGTTAATATCGCAGTCGAGTTTTCGAATCGCGTTTTGTGCCGGGAGGACCTTGTCCGTACGGCCGGCCGAAGCACGGTCTCAGTGCCTGTAAAATCCCGGAGTTGCCGCCATTTTTCGCGCGCGGAAGACGCGCCGAAAAAGGGCAACGTCACAGTAGTCATTATAAAGGGAAAGATTCAATCTTCAAATCTGTAATAGGTTCATTCAGAAAAATATGTTTGATGCTTTTACAGACGAATCAATTTGTATCATTTTCGACCAAAAATGTTCCCCAGTTTTCACCTGCTATATTATGCACAAATATTCTAGAAAAAAATGAACGATGGTTTGGAAAAGTATAGACTTTAAGCTTTAATGCGAGTCAAAATTTATCATTTTACTATTTCTTTTAACGAACTTATCATAGTTTATACAGGGTGGCCCACATAACTCTGAACAGCTCAATATCTCGAAAACTATGCCATCGATTTTAAAGTTCTTAGTCTTAAATTGCGTGGAACTGAAGGGCCTTTCTGACTACATGAACGTGAAGTGGCCTCCCTTCCCCTTTAACGGGGGAGGGGAGGTACCTTTGTAATTTTAAATGGAACCCCCTACAAAATGTTACACACTTAGATTCTACCGGAAAAATAAGTCAATTTTGTCTGAAACATTTTTTTGTCAGATACTTCCATAATGAGATATAACAGTTTGAAGTTTCGAGTTGTAGGTACATGAAGCTGTCGGAAATAGCGTTATGGAATTATACGCGCTTGAGTCCATTGCTTATTCATGAAGAAACACAAACAATAATATTTACAATTCTTGAGTTTGACTCACTTATCTATGAAAACGTTTTCAGTTTAGAGCTGTTATTCAAGCAGTAACATTGTGATTATGGCTACTTTTGACACAGAAGTGAATATGTTATTAACGTTAGGTGAATGCCAAAAAAATCAAAAAATGTCATGCAACATTTCATAATTTAGAAAAGCGGCTTCGCGAGCACGGTGAATTGTGTAAAAAACTCGCAATAAACCTAAAGCTGTCACTAATGAAAATAATAGTGCCAGTATTCTTGCTGCAATTACATTAAATCCTCATATTAGTCAACGTGCACTTGCACAAACATCACATATTAGTCGTTCATCGATTCAACGAATTTTGAAACGGCAAAAGTATCATCCATATCACATGGTTTTATCACAAGAGCTTTCGATAGCAGATTACGATCACCGCGTAAGATTTTGTGAGTGGCTGCAGGGTGTTGTGGAAAGTGACTTTTTGTGCAAAATACTTTTTTCCGATGAGGCCACTTTTATGAATTCAGGGCATGTAAATAGACATAATCTGCATTATTGGGCCGTGGAAAACCCAAATTGGATGCGATGTGTTCCCTTTCAACATCGATGGTCTTTAAATGTTTTTGGTGTGGCCTAATAGGAGATTTTGTGATTGGACCTTATTTTTTTCAAGAAACTGTAACATCTGCAAGTTATTGTGATTTATTAAAAAATCATTTGCCTGCGCTTTTGGAAGATGTGCCACTGCACGTTAGAAGAGAAATGTGGTTCCAACAAGACGGCGTTCCTCCACATTTTGCAATCATCACCAGGCAATTTTTGAACGAAAAATTTGGGAACAAATGGATAGGTCGTGGGGGACCTCGTCAATGGCCTCCTCGATCCCCCGATCTAACACCATTAGATTTTTTCTTATGGGGATATGTAAAGGACAAAGTTATGTTTAAACTACCGACGACAAAAGAGGATATGAAATAAAGAATACGTGACGCTTGCGCTTCAGTGACTTCCGAAATGTTAAAAAATGTTAGAACAACTTTCATGTTTCGAGTAAATAAATGTTTACAAGCCCGTGGTGGACATTTTGAACATTTAATTTAAAGTTCATTTTATTTCTTCACGCATAAGCAAAGGACTCAAGCGCGTATAATTCCATAACGCTATTTCCGAGCGCTTCAAGTACCTACAACTCGAAACTTCAAACTGTTATATCTCATCATGGAAGTATCTGACAAAAAAATGTTTCAGACAAATTGACTTGTTTTTTCCTGTAGAATCTAAATATGTAACATTTTATAGGGGGTTGCATTTAAAATTACAAAGGTACCTCCCCTCCCCCGTTAAAGGGGAAGGGAGGCCACTTCACGTTTATGTAGTCAGAAAGGCCCTTCAGTTCCATGCAATTTAAGACTAAGAACTTTAAAATCGATGGCATAGTTTTCGAGATATTGGGCTGTTCAGAATTATGTGGGCCACCCTGTATATTGACAATTTCTCGAGAATCGGAAATTTAGTGTTCAAATGCTTCTTGGATACACTATATAAGATATGAGTATTAAAGTGCGTATATTAAAAATGTAATTCCATCAACGATTATATGTATAAGTGTATATACTATAACTGTATGAGGGTTAATATTCAAAGTATCATAATGTGTGGAGCATAGTTTTTCATGAAACTATGAAAACAATCTCAATTCGCTAAATTATAAAATATATCGAATATTAATATGGAAGAAATGAAATATTGGTAAATGTAATTTTAAAATTGAAAATCTTACTTCATTACAGCCATGCCGTAGTCATAACTAGGTTTATGTTTCTCACAAGCCTTTACGCCCATTACTGCCTCTATTAAAATGTCAACAGTCACTGTTACCAAGTAATCGTGGCAATCGAATTCTTTTCCCACTACATCACGTAATTGTATTACTAAATTTCTACTGTTTTCGTAGAACAACGGAACAAAAGATTTTAACGCGTTCAGATGGAAGGCTGGGGCTGTGATCTTCCTGTGCGATCTCCATTTTTCACCTGTGCTGATGAGCAAACCGTCTCCCAACCATGGTTTGAAGAACCTGTAATGTGATCGTCATTGTAATTCCATCCTTTAATACATATCCGAGCGGCATTTCTTCTTTGTTCACATTTCTGTACTTCTTTTTCTACCACGATTTGTTAAATCACTGGTTTTATACAGGGTGAGTTACCAAAGATTTTCACCTGATATACAGTGGGTGTAGAAAGTGTTCGACTCATTTCGAATAATATATTGTGGAATTGTAGTTTATTAACTAATTTTCTATAACCAACGAGTTTGTACATATTCTCGGAAATCTCTAGAACAAATACAGTACAAAAAAAATTAGTTTGTAGAATAATTTGAAAAGTTATCAAGAAAAAACAAAATATTGACCGAAATATAAGAGCAATAAGTATTCGTACAGTTCTGATTTCGAATTGTATACAAGTAAGTTTCTAATGTAAATACCTTACAGGATTGTTTATTAGTTATGATTGACATCGTCAGTATGTTTGGAATACAAATTATAGTTGATAGATACGGATTACGGAAAAATTTTCAAAACAACTCAAGAAGTGGACGTCCGCAAAAATTAAGCGACATGCCGGACGAGCGATTATTAGAATGTTAAAACAAGATCCAAGGATAAGCGCATTAAAAATAGCTGAGCACCTTAGAGGTAATTTGGATATTGATCTCTTGGTAAGTACTGTACGTAGTTTTTTGCGGAGTCAAGGTTACCACGGTCGGATGGTCCGTAAGAAATATTTCGTGAGTGAAGCACATAAAAATAAAATTTTGGAGTTCGCAAATGATAATGTTACCACACCAATGGAGTACTGGAACTGAGTGATCTTTACAGACGAGAGTAAATTTAATATTTCCGGGTCTGATGGACGCTCTACTATATGGAGAAGAAAAAATGAAGAACTGAGACCACAAAATTTACAACCTACAGTAAAACACGGCGGAGGCTCAGTACTCGTTTGGGGTTGCATGAGTGCAGCTGGTGTTGGCAAATTAGAATTTATTGATGGAATAATGAACCACCGAGTTTATATTGACATATTGAAACAGAATTTTTCTGTCAGTGCAGAAAAAATGGGCATTAAAGATAATTTTATCTTTATGCAATATAATGATCCAAAGCATGCGGCGTACAATACGAGGATGTGGATATTACATAATACGCCAGCATATATACAAACTCCACCACAATCTCCTGATATTAACCCCATCGAACACCTATGGGACTACTTGGAACGTAACATCAGAAAACATCAAATATCCTCTAAAGAAGATTTAAAAAATGCTCTTATGGAAGAATGAAATAAGATCCCATTCAGCATAACAGCGAAATTAGTAAATTCTATGCCAAGAAGAGTTACAGCAATTATAAAATCAAAGGGAAATCCTACGAAATATTAATTGTTTATTTTACTTTTTCATTGTCAAATAAATTTAATTTCTACGTTTTTCTCATGAATTTCTAATGAGTTTTAAAACATGTAGCAGCTGTACGAATACTTATTGCTCTTATATTTCGGTCAATATTTTGCTTTTTCTTGATAACTTCGCAAATTATTCAACAAACTATTTTTTTTGCACTGTATCTGTTCTAGACATTTCTGAGAATATGTACAAACTCTTTGTTTATAGAAAATTAGTTAATAAACTACAATTTCACAATATATTATACGAAATTAGTCGGTGTACGAACACTTTCTACACCCACTGTATCTCCATTGTTTTTAGTGGTACGAAAAGATAAATGAGGAAGAAAATATTTGAATTAAAGTAGCAATTATTGTAACAGAACAGATTTTCTTCTCTTGGTTATAATTTCCAAAATTTCAAGGGCACCGTTGTTTTTTAAATAGGATGAAATGACCTTCAGAAGAGTTGTTTTTCAAAAAGCATAACTTAAAATACGAATATGATACATAAGGTTACCGTATTCAAGTAAGATTCCATTGATGTAAACTCTGAAACATTTCAAAAATAACTCTTCTGAAGGTGATTTGAAGTTTAACATGTTAAACATCGTTGAATTTGTTTTTTCATAATCTATAACATTATACCAATCAAAATACATCATCTCGTTTAAACAATCAACAACGATCGTAAAATTTCGAAAATTATGACCATAAGAAAAAAAGTCTTCTATCGCAATAATTGTCGCATGTGTCTGTGCTTACAGTTTCTTTAATTAAACGCTTCCTGCAGTTTCTTGTAACTATGACAGTATACCACATTGCCATGACGAATCTTTCTGTTTCTGGGATAAGTCTCCTGCCGTGAGCCATTAATATGAATGTTCCTCGTCTATGTTTAAGTCTTGTACAGTGTCATAGCAATTTACGTATCATGCTATTTAAAACCGTATTCCTTTATCTCTACTATTCTCAGTGATCGTATGTCTTGTATGATTTCTTGTTTCAGATTCTGAAGTACATATTGTCTGTCTGCTCTGATGGCAGCATACTGAAGCATTGTTTCATTATAGAACTATTGGGTATAATACTCTTTTTGTAGCGACACTTATGTTACGTTGTTATTGACCATCTAGTGCGGAAGTCAGATTACAATATATTTCATTTTCCAATAATTTTAAGAAGACAACAATAATGTAACAATATTCTTCAATTCGCAATCTAGTTATGAAGAAGTAAAACTTGGGCCACTTCTGAATCAGCTTTGAACCTTATTAACCCCTTGCACTATGATTTATTTCATTGTTACAGTGATTAGAACTTCTTCATCGCCCATAATTTCTTCGAGGAAAAATAAAATATAGTTATTAAATGCTTGTATATTCTGTAACAGCTATATATCAACAATAACAAAATAGAATTTTCGTTTCGGTTTAAAGGAAATTGATAATTTACATATTTAGTAGATTTCGTTCGAAATTCTCATCAATAGGCTAGCTCGTCGTTATAGTGCAAGGGGTGTCATTATAATTTGGCGTGTAGTTTTGCGGATGTTAAATCTCCTCTGCCTTGTTTTCTACTGATTGCAGGTCTTTTGATATATGTAGTGCTTTGTTAACCTTATTCTATACAGTCTGCTTAGCTTGTAGAGATCCATGTTCGAATCAGTAAGTCAAGACTAATTTGGCATATGCATTGACTGTTTTAAAAATATTCTCGAAAATGTTTTAATTTGAAAACGCATCTAAATCTGTAATTGTATTTATTCTTTTACATTAGTTCTTTTTGAGTTTAGATTGTTTCTCGTATTTCGGGTTGTCCATTCTGCTATACTATAGACTCTACAGTATAGACAAAATATAGACTCTATAATATAAATTATTCTTCGATATTTAGTAAGAGATTTATGTTAAAGCATAGAATATATTTAATTACTAGGGCGATGTCTAGATATACATTCTGTTTTTAATTATTTTTCTATAAAACTTTTACCAATATATTTGTGACATTTTTCGAATTAAATTGGTACCAAACACCATACAATTTGAATTATAATTGCTTGTTCAATTGAAGATTCAGTAGAACCTCGATTATCCGAATCTTTGATACCTGAATTTTCTATTATCTGATTACGTGCTGCACATGAAAACAGTTTCACGTGAAGCGATCCATATGCAACACGATTTATTCTACAAATCAATAAATATTAAATTTAACACTGCAGCTAAATAACTATTATTCGAACGCTCATATTTCACGGATTAGTTCGGATAATCAAGATTCTACTGCATCATGAATTAAAGAAGGAAAAGTCCAAATTGTATCGTGTTAGGTCTTTACTGACTAACATTTTAGTTTAGTTAGTTAGTAAAATGTCGCGATTATGTTGGTGAAGGTTTCATAAAAACATCATCAGAAATAAACAAATTTTATCATCGGATTAGTATTGCCTCATTGACGTCGAGGTTTTTTGTTTATTTGTAATCCTTTTCTACTATATTCAACAGGTACGGCAAGAGATATAACTTCTACACTAGATGATCAAGGTATTACTGTATTATTATAATTATTGTTAAATATACATGTATATCATGTGTTTAGCTATTTTGTAAGAGAAGTTTCTATTCTATCATAGAAATATGGGTGGTAGAGAAAATACTAAATCAATATGTAATACAGACCGGGCTTGAGCATTATCGAAGTAAATTATTTAAAAAATTATTATTATGATAATATGTTATTCCATTTGGTTCTATTTCATTTAAAAGAATCGTATGTTAGTTTATTTGGACAAACAAATAATTATTCAAGATTATCTCATTATTTGAATTTTAAGTAAAATTCAAATACTTTTTCATTTCATCTTTTATTTGATCAAATAATTCGTACTCTCCAAACTTCTATTTATTTCATGCAATAAAGAACAATTTTAAAAGTGAGTGCAACGTAAATTTAATCGTAAATCTACAAAAATTAGCATATTTTAAGAATTAATTTAATTACTTAAATAAACTCTTCATGGGGTGAAATTATTTATTATTTCATTTGAAAAATGTAATTGAAATAAAAAATTATTCAATATTAAATGAAATTAGTTCTTTATGTTATTTGTAAACAAAAATAATGAAGTATTTAAAATAATTCATTATTTCAAATGATTACACTGGCCAACACCAAATTTGTTTCCTAATTACTGTTGGGTGGTTCTCATAGAGCTTTTTGCGCTGATTCCGAATCTGCCCTTACTTTTTCGCCTACGCGCACAGTTTTTGAGAAACAAGACTTTGAAGAAAACCTATTTTTCAACATTAAACAAATACTGTGATTTTATTATAAAAAATATTGAATTGTTCTTTGCAGTAAAAGATTCTGTAGACTTTCACGAGTACAGTGATATCCAATATTAATACATTATGAATGTTTAAACATGTTTAAACAATTATTAAAGACGGGGAGACGCCATCTTTGCCCCAATTTTTGAGGATATTTTTGAATTTATCTCAAAAAATAAATGTCCAGCGTAAAATCGAACTATATCACGCGATAGAGCAGACTTTTATCTTGAGAAACCCATCTTTGAAGTTTGCAACATAGATGTTTATACCGAACCAGAAAGGAAAATATCTACGCCCAACATGAATTGCCACCAGTGGTGCTCTTCCACTAGCGCGTCGTTCGTCGGGATACGGCGCGGCGTAATTGCGATGCAGTGGCTAAAAGCGCTCAATTATGTCAGTTTACTTGAATGTTAAAAAAGTTTTAACGAAGAAGTCAAGGCGCTTTCCTCGCTTATTACCTGCTACGACGACACCTCTTTGGAACACGCGGATCCCCCGCGCGCGTCACTCGGGGATACAAGCATACCTGCCCCCATAAACGGACCGTACCCCAGTGACGCACGCGGAGGACCCGCGTGTTCCAGAGAGGTGTTGTCGCAGCAGGTAATAAACGAGGAAAGCGCCTTGACTGCTGCGTTAAAACGTTTAGCATTTTATTGACCTACTGCACACATTTGGTAACCATAAGTCGAGCCATCGTCAAGGTCGAGCTTCGACACTAGGCGCTGGTTTATGGCCACGCTCGGGGGTAGAAGCGTACCTGAATGACCCCCGATTTCCCATTCCATTTGAAAACACGGTTCCATCGAACAGTTGCTGAAATGAAAATCGGCAGTGTGCTGTTGGAAGGCCGTTAACCTCGTCAGCTGTCCTATAGTAGTCTTCCTACGATCGGCAGCATGGACGGACGGCAGTCGAAACAGTCGATTTACGTGCATCAAATGTGAAGTAGTTGTGCGTGATATGTGGATTTCTGTGAATCATATGTGTGGATTTCTTTCAACGTTTGTGGACCCAATGGATATATGTGAATAGTTTTATTGTGATCGTGAATAAATTAACAATGTGGGCCGGATCGTGCAGTGAAAGGACATTGACCCCTTCTGCTCGATAATTTCATAGAGCGAATAATTAAAATGCTCTTGTGAATTTAACGAGTAGGCAGGTTCACTGTTTCACGCAGAACAATTTGTGTATACAGGAATCATTTTCACCTCGCCGGGGCTCTACAGGAGAACCAAGGTAAGCAAGGTTTTAAAATAATTCTAATTCCGTCAATTTTAAAGCGCCTGCCTTTTAAAAAATAGGTCCGTAAAGAGGAGACTTGGAGCTGTTACCTCGTTTTTTTCGAATTTTTAAAACAGTCCCGGCGATAGGAAAATTACATTTCTTTAAACCTTTTTCAAAATAAATGGAGAAAAAATCATTTTTTCCAAATCGAAATATTTTCAATAGATACTCTTCTGTGTTCACTACAAGCTCCTCAAAACTCATTCTCCTCGGTACGTTAGTTCTAATGTTATAATTTATTGAAAAAAAGTTGCCACTTTTCTTTACACGTCTGCAAATCCAACATTTTTCAAGATTTCAAAAAATCGTTCGAGATTCCTTCATAGGCTACTAAAGACTACAACATATTCAAATTTGCACTATCAGACATTAGGACTCGAAAAATTTTCTTCTCTTGTTTGTTCCTTGCTTTCGACCGCGGTGTATCACCATCGCTCGACTTCTGCCGCGCGCGGCCGTCTCTGCCAACGCCAACACGCCTGTAGGTCGCGCTCTGATTGGTCCGTGTTTTTCGTTAATAGACATTTTTGGGACACCCTGTATACGAATCGGCGATGGATCAGGTACTACCGGGAAAGGCGTTTTCTTGTCTCTCTGTCCATCTGGTGACGAGCGTAGGAGAAAGCCGCCACGTTATGTTAAAGATATATTACTGTCGTCTCAGATAATTCGTTAAAATCATATGAATGGAAGTAGAAAAATGACCGCCCCAGACTGGCGCAGTCACTTTTATTATTGCAGCGGCGCAGATACATACCTTACATTAATTATTGTACCATTAATTAATTATTGTTCTCGAATCGTGGGCAATAGCTCATCAGTTTCGCATATATTAGCCTTTTTTATTTAATTCCGTGAAAAAAACAATCAAATAGTAGAAGTCTATATAAGGAACTTCTCTACTTTTATCATCCATGTGTTTATAATAAATGATATTTTGAAAAATATTTTCATTATCACTCCAAAAAATAGGAAACTTAACACTAAACCTACCAAGCATTAAAACTATCGGCGGATGTTGCCTTATAAAAATGGCAACCCTAGATTTATTCAGATTGTCTGTCATTTCTAATATAATAGATGTTTGACCAAGGAAATTTATTCCATTATTTTACATAAACGAATATTTCCAATTTCAATAATCGCAAAATATAAAACCGGTCATTTGACCGTGGTAGGTTTAGTGTTAAGAACCAGTATTTTAATCACTGCATAGCAAACTGATCCCTGTCGTAGCATCTCCAAATTCAAGTTGTTCAGTCTCGGAAAAGACGCCTCTAAGACGCCTCATTTCAGACGCAAAAAAGACGTCTCCCAAAAGACGTCTCTGAGGCGCCTTATTTCAGACGCATCAAAGACGTCTCCCAGAAGGCGTCTCTGAGACGCCTCAAAGACGCCTTTTTGTGACCTAAGACGCTCAGACCTAAAACTGACGTAAAAAAGACGTCTCTAAGACGATTCGTGCTGTCTAGGTTATAACATCACAATATTCGTTTAAAGTTGAAAAATAGGTTTTTTCAAAGTCATCTTTCTCAAAAACTGTGTGTGTAGGCGAAAAAGTAAGTGCAGATTCAGAATCTGCACAAAAAATCTATAAGAACCAGCCAACAATAATTAGGAAACATAAAAAAAGTTGAAATTTGTTGGACAGTGTTATTTGTCATCTTATTTCAAATGGAATGTGCCAACCCGGTTACAAACTACACAATTACCTGTATTCTGCAGTTTTGTCAATATGAACCGAGCTGCTAAGAATGATTTCAACGTCTCGAGGATCATATATGGTAACCACTAATTTTCGACCTGCAAACGCGCGAATGACAGGTCCATACACATCATAAGTTAACAGTTTTTCCAACATGTCATTCGGATGCACGCCAAGAGTTATCAATACATTTCCTATGATTGGAATTGGCTTCGAACCTAGAAAAAAAACATTTCGATATAATGCTCGACACACTCATTCATTACATTAAAGCAATTGCACGTACCTGGCAATTTATACCCCAAACGAATTAATCGTAAACTTTAGATGTAGAAGTAAACGGTGAAGAAGACCGTAGTGATAGCAACGAGTGAGTAGAAAACTGCTGATTGCAAGTAGGACGTTGTTATTATTGCGGTATCCATTTCGAATTGTATCCTGGCAAAACTGAAAATTAACAATATGTCTTGAAAAATTTGTTTGAAAATTAGTTTTAAAATTCCCAGTTCTAAATACTCGAGAATGGAGAAAATATAAGTTACAGGATAGCTAAATCTTAGTCTGCGACGATTGATATGATTAAAGTGGAGAAAGAGTGGTCACAAGTCGATATTAGTAATTGAAATAAAGTTTTTATTTATGTACGATATTTTCAAATGTAGGAAAGCATTGAAAAGAATGAAGAATCTTATTCGATAACGCGAATCTGCGGAAAAGGTCACAATTCGGTGATAATAAAGCAAAAATGTGAGCAAGTACTATGTATTAATTACCTTTGCGTGGCCCGGCTGTGCCCTCACAAAACGAGAATCATTGATACGATGGTCCTTTTATATGTATACTCGATTGTGTAAACGCATTACGCACGATCGAGACATGATATGCGTGAAAAATATAAATTAAATTCTTTGAAATTAATTATACGATGACCCTACGGTTCCTCTTTAAAATTTGCTTTACAAATTTTCACTGTCGCACAAGATAGCGTAAATCAATAATGTCGGAGTCAACGACAGCATTTTACATTTTAGGAATCTTGAAATGTGCTGACTATTGCGCTCACATATTTGACGTATTCCACTTCTATAATTGACTATGTTGAAGTGTGTTTATATTGAAGGAGATATCCTATTCGCGGTACCGGACAAATAAGTCCAATATTAAGAATTGTTACATTTTTTGTACCACGGAACTAACAAATCCTGTTGCATTTCTCATTATATTATATATATTGTTTATTCATTTACAACTAGGTCACTATCTAATTTTAGTGAGATGTAGTTTTCGGAAAAATATTTGACATGTATTATTTTCGCCCAGAGCTCCAAATCTTCGACTAAATATGGCTCCAACCCCAAAGACTGAGGGCTGTTTTCACCTCTTCATTATGAACGATGACCGATAAAAAAATACGTGTCTAATATTTTTATAAGAACTACGTTCTCACAAAGTTTCATTAAGGTTTGTAGATGCCACTTCGGGATCGTCCCTTGCTAGCGCAGATTGTGCTTTGGGATTCTGCCTCTGTACGCAGATTACATAAATACCTATTGGAACATCTGACATCTATGATGAACATCTATGATAGCACGTTATTGCTATCATCGCTCACGATTAGAAGATCCCAATGTTTCCTGAAGATCCCAAATTCTGTTGGAATTTGCGTAAGCGTGTTGAGAATTGGTGAATGGTGTGCGATGGTTTGTATAAGATTGTATTGAGTGTTAGCGAGCTATGAAATCGCGAAAGAAGTTTGTGTTGAGAATGTTTGCGAGCGCATGAGTGCGTAAGAAAGCTATACATATGTATAAGATTGTATGAAGTTTTTTAAAGAGCAGAACAGGTGGCAGTGCAGTGAAAATCAGTGAACGGGTAGAGTGAAAAGAAGAATGAAGTGGACAGAAGAGGAAAGAACATTATCAATACGAAAATATGTTCAACTGTAAATTGATTGAACACTTGTATTACTATAATAATAAATGAATTGTCAATATTACGATCAATTGTTAATTCTGACAGTAAACTACCTATTATACTACAAGTGTTTAACTATAAAAAAAACATCAAACAAAATGTAAAACAAACTTATATGAAAAGACACATAGTATATTTCTTTTCAGTACTCAGAAACCGGATCCACTTTATACGTTTTTGATATGAAATTTACGAGGTCTGTGTTGGTTCATCGAAATTGGCTATTCCAATCAGAAGAAATAGTACCTGAGACACCATAATAAGAATAATCATGTCTCATGAAACGTAAAGATATCGAGGGAATATTTCAAGGGAAATAACGCCCACGAATTGCCGATAAACAAATACAACAATCGACCGAATGTCCATTTGCACAAATGGCAGGGCTTAATTGAATGGTCATGAAAAATATTTATTTTATTTTACAGATCTATAAGGGACGATATCTACAGCTTATTTGTGATGTGTTCTACAAATAGTCGAGTCAGAGTATGCCACCTTTTTAACACGATGGTATTTAACAGTTTATCTGTTGCTATTCAAAACAATTCGTTTTACACAATAAATTATTTGTTATAGAGTGTTTTAATGAATCTTAGAATTTTCAATCTCTCAATCTTATTGAGTATGTATTCAACATTTAATAAATATACATATTGCATACACATCGTGGTTGTTGATACATTTACTCTTTTTAACTTATAAAGTGGCCGAAATAATGATAGGTTCATTTTAATTTGTTAACATAAACATGTGTTTTATATAGTATTTTTGAATTTATTTATTATTATTTATTCTTTCTAATATAATTTACAAAATACATAATTTAAATGAATAACATAACATAATTTGTGTCAATTACAAATTTTTTATTGAAAACCATAAAATTGATGTACGAAATAAAGATAGGTTCATTATATATTTTTACATAAAAAATATAATAAAAAAAGAAATAAAAATAGTTTAATACTTAGTTGAACTTTCTTTGTTTTTTATTACTTCAAATATTCTGCGTGGCATGGTTTCAATTAATTTTTGTAAAGTTTCTAATTTAATTGCAGACCACGCCACTCTAATCCCATTTTTTAATTCGGAAACAGTGCAATACTGTTTTCCATTGGCGCATAACCTTTCGTGCTAAAATTCCCCAAAGATTTTCAATTGGATTTAAGTCCGGACTCTTTGATGACCAGGGTAAAACTTCAACTTTTACCTTCTCAAACCATTTTGAATTGTTTTTGCACGATGTATCATTGCATTATCGTGTTGGAATATTACATTAGACCCACCAATCTCGTCGCCATATTCATTCAGTACCCATTCTAGTAGTTCCTGATATTTTCCAGCATTGGCTTTTGGCAGGAACCACATTATGGGAGTCTTACCGTTATTGCCGAATGCAGCCCAAACCATTACATATCCTCCTCCATGGACTCTTGTCATTTTCACATCTTTTTGATTACGCAGATCGTGCCAGTAATATTGAAACCCGTCTGGGCCGTCCAAATAAAATTTTTTTTCATCAGAACAAATCACCGTTTTCCATTTTTTAGTCCATGACATATGATTTTCGGCAAACTTTAATCTTTCCTCCTTGTAGAATTTAGTTAGCGGTGGTTTTTTGCGCCTTTTTAGTATATTTAAATGTTCCACTCAATCTCAGAACTGGCAAGTCTAATTTTGTTTTTATTTTAGAAACATCAAGTTTATTTTTCCGTGCTTCTTGAAAAATTTTCCCTTTGTCCCTCTGTGATAATGGTTTTGAATGGCCCGTAGATTTCTTACTGCCGTATTTTTCTTTTAATTTAAAAAAATTGTTTATTACATTTGAAGATCTTTTAATTCTCCTTGCAATTTCTCTGTTAGAGAGACCCATATTGTAAAAGGCAATTATTTGGCCCTTTTCGTTATCATTTAACGATTTTCCCCGTGCCATTGTGCTTTAAAAATATTAAACGAACATAAAATATTTTTTATAATTTTTAAACTTTCTTAACACTAGATTGCCCAAGGAAGTCATTTTGACTGCTTTTTAATTTCAACTAGGAGAAGAGTCGATCACCAATGATGAAAATGAAAGTGTCATCAATATGCCCAGGAAAAGTAAATTTTTTTTCTTGTTAATATTTACTAATAACTTGTTATATAACTGTAAATAATATAAAAAATATTAAACATTAATTTTAAACTTTCTTTACACATTAGTTATTCTTTCACAATGCAGTCATTTTGACTGCTTTTTGGGCAATATAGGTATATACTAAGTTTCAGTCTTTCTAGTGTTAAGCTGTGTACTTACCATACAAAAACGTTCAAAAAATTGCACTATCAATAGTATTTTTCATATATTTCACTGTGAACCTAAGATTATTTCGTATGTTGTACCCGAGAATTTTCAAAGTGTTTTGAAAGAAGCACGTCTTCACACTAACGCTTTTAATATTCGACTGACTGCTCATATAGTGTGTAGGGCACATTCTTGCGGAATAATAACAAACATCACAGTACACTTTCGATAACGTAAACAAAAGTAGAAGCAGTAGATCAGCCGACGCGACTAGTGAACCTATTATTATTTCGGCCACTGTATGTAGTAATTTGTTTATCATATTTCTTTGCAAAGCAAGCCGGCATAGAAGGTATGATCTGTATAAAATGGACGAATGTATTTACAACTGTTTGGAAGAATTAATTTAAAAGCTTGCTAAATATGTATATGTGTGTAGGAATACATAATATACGCATACATGGATTTATTTCTGTTACATTAGTCATTATAATAATAACTAGATTGCGAATCTAATGTACCTGTAAAATAATATACATAAAAGATTGAAAAATAACGGTTCCTCGTAACAGTTAATTGGAATAAAGCTTTTTTATAACTAGACTCCAGATTTTTGTACAAAATAAAAATTTTGTATATCGATTGTAAGAAACAGAAAATAAATAAAACTGTACTTTTTCATTTAATGTTTTTAATATGCGGACAATAGCAAATAGTGCTCTTAAATTTTTCTGATATTTTCATAGTTTTGTATGTTATCGATTCCGTTTTATTCACAATCAAAATTGTCTGCTTTTACTTCAAGATACACGGTCTACATAGACATACAGAGTGGTACAACAGTATCCTTAGAATGTGTTTACCGAGTTGTATTTGAGTTACTAAGTTTTGTCATAAATGCATGAAATCCGCAGTCTATGTAGCAGGTTTTAAGCAATGGCTGGAATTAATTAGAGTATGTCTTAACGAATTACAATTTTCTGTATCGTGAAGGATGAATAGACAAAAAGGCGGTTATAACGATCCCTTGTTGATCGCTGAGGTGGAAACGAGTACTTCCGGAAATGACGTAGCAACCTGCTTCACCCCCTGCATGGAACGCATCCGGAAATCGGCCCTCGAGGATATTAAAAAAGTAACGGGGAGAGACAGGGAGAGAGAAATAGAGAAAGAGGGAGAGGTAGAGAGTGAGAGAGAGAGAGAGAGAGAGAGAGAGAGAGAGAGAGAGAGAGATATCAAAGTTCCCTATTCCAGTGAGACTAATTTCACAAAATTACGAAATTATCGACGCTAAATCGACCACCCTTTGTTACTTACGTATACTTCCTGGCACACTCGATTATTCATGGAATACGAACACGCAACGATAAGAATCTCGTAGTTATTTCGAAACTTACTTTCTGTTTACTGTAGCAGAGCGTTTGAATATTCGTCGCTTTTATTAATTGATACTTTATCTCTCTTTTCCGATTTCAAATGGCTTTGGTTTTTGTAAAGTTAAACCTACTTACTTCTAATTTGCAATAACAAATACAGTGTGTTATCTCTATATAAAACATATTCAACTATTGTGTGTATTTTATTTTAACTAATATACTATACTATAGCTTAAAACTAATATAAACTGTAATAATAAATAAATACATATTACAACGATAAATTTTCTTCAACAAAAGTTCTTCAGACAAATGTAATAATACTTTAACGGAAGTATGTAATATTGCTTTGATTAATAAAAATAGACAAACTACACTGGCACTACTAAGGTTTTACATATTCATCTGGATGCATTGAAATGAAAATATGAAATGTGCAAATAAGAACACAAAAGGTATGGTCTACTAGGGGAAAATCCATTAGTTTACAGATGCAATTACGTATCAAATTAGTTTGTAAATTCATTATTTAATAAATATATTTACCAAATAAGTACATTAACTGTAGGTAATATATACATTTTATCTTGTGGTATATATTATTTGCTAGTCAGAATGATATGATGGCGTCATAATTATTACAAAGGAAGTAGTATTTGTTGTAGCACAAGTTCATTAAAGCACGAACAAACTGATTATGCGTCCTACCACATTAATTTTCGTTAGAACTTAGTTTCCGTAAAAATAGTACTTGTAATTTTACTTACAAATCAGAAAACGTCTTTTAGCATGAGTATAAATACATGCAAAGTGCATTGAATATTTTCTGAAAGTGGCCATTGTCAGTCTTTAACGATAAACGGTTCTGAATGAACATGACTCACTGTCAACCACATGAACTTCACATAAAATGCATAAAATTTTAAACCTAACAACATATGAAAATTCCAAAAAGATGCTATGAATGAATCACAAGAAATTTTTGCATAATCGCACATTTAAAGTAATGGAAATATTTGTCGCAAATATTTATTTGAATCAATGTAACAGTGTCTACGCTCAATTTAATAAATATCCGCTAACATTAAATTTAGCTAAACTATTTTTGATAAGAAATGTAGATTCTATTTATAGACTAGAAAGAGAAAAGGGGAGCAATAAAAATGCATATTTGGCAATTAATCAAGTTTGATACAATACTTACGTTAGTATCAGCAGCAAATTCCTACCGCTTATAAAAAATAAAATTCTAGCTAATTTGCATTTTTAAATCAGTGCTTAACGTTGTATGTACATTCGTGGTATATTAATAATAATTAATGGTACCTTCATATTAATAATTTTCTCAGAAATAAAGTTTAAAAATAAAATCCCATTATTTATTTTGTCTTTTAAATTCGTAAAAAATGTTCTCTCACGATAAATTTACTAATTAGTCTCAAATGAAAATTTATTTTGTATATTTTTATAAATACAAAACAAATAATAAGTAATTTTTAAATTCCTCTTATACGTTGTGCTTTCATTAAAAAAAAAACACTTGCAAATATCAACATATGTTACTTTTGTGTATTGAAAAGGTACGAAATGAATAAAAATTTAATTGAACTTAATTTTCTTTTACGCTTTTATTTTATTAGGTAAGGCAACATTTTACAATTAAAACAAAATATTATTATCAGCAATCAAGTGTATAATAATGGAACTCAAACCGTAAAATACACAGCAATGTCTATATTATACAAACATAAGTCTCACAAATTATTCTTATAGGATATAATTAAACAGTTTGCAATTTAATTGTCGTATAACACAAAATTGGAAATTAATCATTTTTAAAAATAATGAACTATATATAGCTGCTGACTTAACAACCGGCTATAAATATTACGTATTTAAATTTTCAGGATATTATAAATTAACAACAACAGGGTCGTATAAATAATAAAATGTATTTTAAATATTTCATAAAAAGTGTTACAGATGTTTATAAGTAAAAAATGCTTATCATAGTCTTAATCAAGGCACTTGTATTTACAGAGTTTTACTCATTGTACTGTTTTGCATGTCGAATAATTTACGACGTATATGCGATCGTTACGTTTCCGTTATCGCGTCAACTTATAATTAAGTCGGAGGAACGTCATTACGACGTTGTTAACATTACTTCCTGTTTAATTAAGTTAAAGTTATGAAGTACTTTACGCAAAATCTAATTGACTTCGTCGCAATTAAATGGCAATAAAAATGGTACGACGCACATATTCTATACCACAAAAAGTGTAAGAATTGACAAATCGACTCAGAATTTGTAACAATATTATACAGATTAAATAAGTAGTTCATTTTGTATGTATGTACTGTTAATACTAAACGAATGAGAAGTAAACATAACATTGTATATAACACATTGATCGCCACGCGTCGAATTTCAGTATTGTAATTAAAAATATAAATTATTTATAACTCTGAACATTTTCTGTGATTTCAGAAACGCAATTGTAAAAATATATGTTTACCGCAGTATTTATTTGGTAGAAAACAATTTTTTCATGGTTATCGATAGTCGACGTGTTAGTTAAGTTATCGGAAGTATAAACTTTTTTCCTTGGCACGCAAATTTAACATTTCAAACGTGTCGCTTTTATATGTATAGATTAAATTTGCAGTATTTTAAGAATGCAATTGAAAAAATTAGATAAAAATTCGGAACTTTCTATCCATGTTTATAAATACTTTATGTTAAGCTATACAAATTATTTTCATGAAAAAGTTTACTCTTGTTTGAAATATATAAGCTGCATTATACATATACATATGTGATAAAAAAAACATTATTTTGATTGTAATAAATTAATTAAACAAGTACAAAAACTATAATTTATTGTTGGCTTGCGCAATAAGTATATTTGTTCACTATGCAATTCTGTAAATAGCTATTATTTGCATGAATAAAATGTCAAATTTTGAAAACTATCGGATTTTTTAATGTTCTGAATATTGAAAAGACGCGGAATACGTTAAAGTATTGTATTGTTTGTAAATTATATTCAAATAGGACAATTAAGATAGTTTGCAAACTAATTTGTTTAATAAAATCTGTACAATCTTATATACAATTTCACTAGCACCTACAATTTTCTGCAGCAGCTTATATGTTTTAACGTGTCATGCATTTTTCATGAAAAAAATTGTAATAACTTAGATGGCTGTGTATATGTATATACAAGTACAAAATACTGCATACGTATATGTACAAATGAAAATTGAAAATTAATATTTGAAGTTGTTTCATTCTTTATGAATGGACAACATCAGATAGGATTAGTAGTTACAAATAACAAAATGTCACTTAAATACTTGTTTAAAACCACTTCAAGTAGAACAAATAGTTCCATCGATTTATAAAAATTCAGATAAATTCGGTTAAGGCACATTTATACATTAATATCTCTCGATGTCTCGTTGTCCGATGGAAAGTTTTAAAATTACTTATTATTTGCTTCATAAATAACATAGTACTTATTTCACGAAAATATCGGTGCAGCTTGAGTTTCCTCGAGAACGATTAAACATTATTCTTTGAATCCGAGTTGTGTTTATTGCTTGCTTCGTTGACAATACTATTATTATTATTATTATTATTACTACTATAAAAGGCACCTATCAACGATAAATGTGACACTAAAAATTACTGTCTTGCGTTCCTATTATGTACAAACGTTTTGAAATTCATAAAATATCATTTTAGAATTTGAATATTTCCCTAAAACAACTGCCCACTTGGAATAAGGTTGAGTCTGAATCAAGAAAGACACGTGAATTCAACATACACATAGTTATATTGAAAATATTTTCATTAATTTTGTACTTAATATTTTATTCGAATATTGAGCAATTTATTAAAAGTAGAAGGTTTTTACAGATTAAGAAAGTATTAAGAATCGAAATAAATTGCTGTAAATGGTCACGTCAGGTCCAGCCTCATTCACAACATACAGTATAGTCAACAAGATCTTAAATAAAGACTACAGTGTCCATGAAAACCAACAGTCTTGATAATTTCAAGAAATCTACAAAAGTTTTCGTAGATATCTTAAAATTGAACTGAAAGTTCATTGTCAGGTAGAGCTTACAACTACATTCACATATGATTCTTAGCGGTCAGAGGTGAGTAAATATTCTATCTAAATACAGTTTTTGTAGATTACTACCCCTAGCTCAAAATATTGGTTCAAAATCCCAAATATGATTGTTGAATGAATTATTTGAGCGTATACTACATATGAAAAATGATACTACACTGTATGACAAAAAGATAGCACAGCTTACATTTTTTGAAGTTTCGTAGTCAAAACTGTTAAAATGACATTTTCCATCATATTACTGGTTTTTTCATGCCTTTATGTATAACATGCTCAATACTGTCCAAAATATTCACTTCGACAAAATTTTACGAATGCAAATGTAAATTTTGAAGTAAGCCAACGGTACATGAATAACAAGTATATCGAACAAGGAACATAGTTAATAAAATGTATAATAACTACACTGCGGATCTTTATGCAAAATAAAAACTTTCTACCTGAATTGCAACGAATTGAGGTGAAATAAACAATTTTTTCTTAATATGTTTAATAGGTTGAAAATAATACAGAAGTATCTTTAAGTTCTTCTACTGTATTTACTATTTTACATTACACCTACCCATTTTTGTTATAAATACATAAATATGAACATTTTGTGATTTACATTTGTTAAAAACTGCTTGTGAAATATATACCATATCGAAACTAAAAAAAGACCAATGGCACAAATATCAAAAGTCACAAACAGAAGTCGCAAAGGTAATTATAATGGATTTATTGAAAATTATGGAAAGAATACTTCTGGATGTTCTCAGATCTTATCTGCTCGCAAAATACGGGCAATAATAAGAACATCAAATCCGAAGGTGACTGCGAGACAAATGCTACGCAGTACCGACATAGACACTAATACAAAGAATGTGGGACGCGTTTTAAAAAAGCGTAAACACGTATTTATGATGAAAAAAGTGCTAAAGAGTCATATTTACGAACGAGAAGTGATTCAATTTGCAATTTGATGAGTCTCAATTATTATTATCATGATTTGAGACAAGAACACCTTTTGTGCCATCACCAAATGCATGGTGGAGGCGTAAAAATTAGGTTCGATATTGGCTATTATGGAAAAATGGACATAAATTTAATTGATGGGAAAACGAGTAGCAGTAAGTATTTAGAAATTATTAATGAACAAAGAAACGCATATGCCACAACTGTTGTTGAAGATACATTCACTTTCTAACACGAAAACGTTGTGATCTGAACTACAAAAGAAGTGTAGGAATACTTTTCCTAAAAAAAATTCAAATTTTAGTTTGGCCAACAAGATGGTCCTAATCTCAACATTATTAAAAATAGTTGGAGGAATCTCGTCAGGGTGCATTTGAAACCGTTGAACGATTTCAAAAGTATTAAGAAATTACATAAATGTTCACGTAACAGAACCGTTGCAGTCATTAAATGTAAAGGAGACGCATCAAAATATTAAGTACAAAATATCATTCACAAAGTTAATGTTTTATGTTTCTATGCACGTATGCTATCATTTTGTCTCGATAGATTTTAACAAAAATGTTATTTTTGTCAAATGAAGTTGAAATAGTGTTTACAAACAAATTTCATTTGAAATGTGAAAATAAATTAAAATCATGTAAATCTTAATGTTTGCTATCATTTTGTCACACAGTGTATACTGAACAAATATAGTATAATAGGTAATGATATTTTAGAAAAATATTAATAAAACCATGGATTCCTTTGCCTTTTAACCAAGATATAAAATAATAAACTGGCTACGTCCACGTAAAAATTATTTTACATAGCATAACGAAGCAATAGAACGCATTTTTATATTTTTAATGGTGAAAAAGAAAATAGGCAATGCCACAAACATGTTTTGTATGTTCGGGGGCCATTAAACCCTTCCTTAAATCGGTGTTTGATTTGCTCATTCTATACATTATGGAAAAGCAAACATATCCATTTTTATATTAATATTTTCTTTATAAATGGCAAATTTTATCGTTGCATCTGCCTTTATCGTCGACGGAAATATTTTCCACATTGGAAATATGAATAATCATAATGATAGACACTTGATTTGTTTGATTGAATAATTTTTGCCAGGGATAGTATTTATCGAATGAACATGAGTTTCTATTTCAATTAAAATTTGAATCGGAAAATAGAATATTTAGATGAGTAAAGATGGATAAAAAATATTGTGGATCTGATTGAACGTCACTATCACATTCTCCATTACTGTTTTTACTCAAATGAATTTCCGCCCATCTCTGTTACCAGGTAAATGTTCGAAGCGTAGTTTGTTTACTTGAACTGATCACTGCAGCACAAAAAATGAAATCATTTACTTCGTAAATTTGTTAATCATATCAGTACATTCGATGCGAGAAACGATTCAATACGGAGTGATGTTAACGATCTGCGTGATCGAGAAGAAGAAACGGAAAGACGTCGTAGGCAGTGCTGTCTACCCTGAGGAAGTACTGTGTGCGGTAAGTACAGTTTGTTGTCTGTTTTTATCGTTTGTCTTTGCAAACATCCGATCCCGACTGAAATCGCATTCAATTCTTCCTCCGTGCTTCGTGAGATCGATCCTGCGAGATTCCAGCTTCTGAGCGAACCTGTAACAGAAAAGAAACACATAAAGCAAATGAACCTCAATTCGATATGGTAATTAAATTTACGTTCTCTACACAAAAACAAGACAGGTTTCGAGAATGATCAAGTTATTTAGATGGAAATAAAATAATTGGACCGCGGATTTTGTGTGGTTATAGTGCCGGTAGGGTAATAAAAACGCTATAAAATAATATTAACTTCTCTTCAACGCTTAATTTTTTGTTTCAGATGATAACTTCATTTAATCGTAATTTACTCATGATTATTTATGAACAAAATACAACGGAACTTTTCACAAAAAATTTTATGGGGAATTAACCTCTTAACATACAAAGACGTCTCGGATACTTCATGCGTTTCTTATGATATTATACGAAATGAAGTAAAATATTGTTTAGTATTAACAGTAAATATTGCCAGCATCATGACTATTCGTATGACTAAGTCGTATGTCAAAGGATTAAGTAATTTTGTAAATTATTTATCGAAATGTAAGTTTAGATGTTGGGAGTTGAATTTGAAGTCTGTCAATTGTCTGATCTGTCTTCCAAAACAATTGTCGTTACTTAAGATTGATTTAAATGTTTTTTATAAACATTAAATAAGTTTATGCGTCAATGATTTGTTAGACCTTAGTGTATGATGGCATTTAATTGTATGTCTCGGGAGTTTATTAATTAATTACCATTACATAAAAAAACCAGCTAATTATCAATATTTAATTTCTTTACTGTATTCAGATATTTTTGTGGATTAACTATTGAAAATTATGTGTATTTATTAATTCTACAGAAAAGTAAAGACGGAGAAAAAGACGGTAATAATTTTCCCCAGCACCTAACAGATTCAGCAAGAAGAAAACGTACTTCAGACCCCACAAATTGTCCCATGGAAAATTTCGGAAATCAGCTTCCGTGTCGTCGTGATTTTAGGATATCCTGAGGAAAATAATAGGGCCGAGGGATTCTATGGCATAATACTGGGGACATCGACCCATCTGGCTATTGTATTTCTTCCGTTCGTGAAGGTCTTTATTTACCTGGATCCGCAAGAATTAAGTACGGAAGCGCACAAATTTCGTAGGAGCATGACCTTGCAGATCGTGGGAAAAATCACTATGTCCCGAAAAAGATCAGGAAAATTTCCGCAACTCGATAACGAAAGTGATACTGCTTGTGGTAAAGATTAAACTCTCTTTTCTATTTTAATATATTTACATGATTTGATTACTTGTCAATTATATCTCTCAGGAATGCATAAAACACGCTGTATTCGACCAAAAGCTGCTATAATTCACTCTGAATTTTTCTAATAGTCTTGCATCCACGACAAAAATGACCCTCCATGTTTCTTCGACTCAAGGATTATAACCGCGACGTAAAAACAAGTGGTTGCCACGCTTGTCCGTTGTTCTTCTTCTTCGACTAGCATTGTAACGAACAGAAAAATTTAAAGGACTGTCATGCTGGTAACCCGCATGCATGCTATCTTATCAATAAACATTACCAGCATGGAAATGTGACTGCGACGCATCAGCAGTGACGCGACGGTTCAGGATCATTATACGGTCTGTAGTCTGTAGATTAAACCTTTGCAGCGAAAATAACGAGAACGAAGTCTGAAATTCGCGACAACACTAGTAACATTATTGTCAAATCAATATTTTGTCTAACAGTACTACAGCACAGGCTTGGGTATTATCGACATAAATTATTTGAAAAATAATCGTTAAGATAATATATTGTCCTATTTGGCTACATGTCGTTTGAAATAATCATATGTTAGTTTATTTGAACAGCCAAACAATTTTTTCAAAATCATTTCATTTTTCGTTTCATCTTTCATTTGATCAAATAATTCGTACTCTCCAAAATTCTATTTATATCGTGTACTAAAGAACAATTAGAAAAGCGAATGCAGCAAAACTTTTTTTTAATCATTGAACTACAAAAATTAGCATATCTAAATTTAACAATTTACTTAGTTATTTTAATAACCTCTTATTGAAGTGATATTATTTATTATTTTACTTGAACTTTATTGAAACAATGATATTATTTCAAATGAAATGTGCCCAACCCTGCTACAGCATCACTATAAATGAATTTTAAACATTATTTGATATCACCGTTGATATTGAGAGTTCTATGATCTGTTCAAATATATTATAATAAACAAGAAATAAGTCTTTTAGAGACAGAAATATTTATAATAACAATATATATGTTAAAATTGCCATTTCCGAAATATTAAATACCCTGTAGAAGTAACATCTAGTTGTACGAACAAAAAGATGTGTAGATTGCATGTACTTTATAATAGAATCTTTTAAAATTTTACTATAATTTTAGAATCATTCAGAAGCTTAATTATAAATCTCTCACCATGAATATCTCTGTCTTGATAAAAAAATGATAAGAATTCAATATAGATAGGCTGTCATTTATTAAAAATTGATAGTTATGGTGTAACGTTGTTAACTTACGCAACTGGCTCTAATAATTTGATCATCTATTGTACAATTACAAGAGTTCATGAAAACTCGTATTTTTATAGTACAAAATTCAATTAAGTGAATATAAAGACTTGCTTTTTATTACAAATTTTGTAGCCTAAATGCTAACTAGAATTATTTAAAGATAGAATTGTTATTGCATTTATAATAGACGAACGTTCGTTGACAACTGTTGTATAAATTGAGTCTTGAAATCGAAAATATTGGAAATATTATCACCCGTTAAAGGTTACTTGTCCTGCCAAATTGTTGAAAGTTTTACATGTGGCAACATATACCTCAATGTATTAAATAATTTCACGCGGTGATGGGTTAACGGTGAAACTTAATCAAGCACATTTTTTTATGGTAAAGGTAAACACACGGACACGATTTCGTTACATTTTCTTGCAATAACATCCATTACGGCTGTCCGTGTAACATTTGTAACTTTCGTTTACAAGTGAATGTAATCGTATGCTATACGTCACGTGTCCCGATAAAAATATGGCTGATTTCCGGCAGGGTTAAATTGCCGCTGCACTTTTATCAACAATGAGAAATTTCACTAGACACCACGAAGCGACACGAGGTCATTAGTTACAGTTAAAGAAGAAATTTTGTCGAGCCACTTCCAGCTACTGTATAAATAATATTACATCATATTTTTACTAATAATGCAATTACTAGACTGCGGACTTTATGCACTTATGAGATAAATGGAGGCTGTAATTTCAGACAGTGGAAAGATTACAAGAATTTATTAAAACTATAAAAGTAAGAAATTCCTGTCTGGTACCTGCACATTACAATCCAGCCAAATAATTTTTATTTTGCGTAATGATCTGCAGTCTACTAATTGCAATCTTGTAAATCACAGTCATTATAGATGCTTATGTTTTCCTAATCGATGCAATATCCACAGAGATTGCTCAATGTTCCTCGAAAATGATTTACTTTTATTATAATTATAGTACTTAATACTATTTAGAAGGCTGACTAATTTTTTATATAAAACACTGCAAAGTTAATGATTGGACCGTCCACATTTATAGCATTTGTAGATATGCATTTGTAACTTTTTCAGGTTTCTAAAACATAACCAAACATTCATATGAAAAAACGTAAAAGCCATTACTATCTGGTTTGATCATAAAGGATACTTTACACCAAGAAATTTTTCGGTTATACTAACAATAAGTTTAATATGCATCTTGTAATAGGACAAGAAAATGGCAATGTACTTAGGGGTGTGCGGGTACCCGACCGTCGAGTTGAGTCGGAAAAAGTCCGGCGGGCTCGGGCGAGTACCCGAGACATCTGAATATTTGGGTAGCTTGATCAGGTTGGGCAGTTCGATCATCACGGGTCGCCCGACCAGTGATGCCAGAAATGTCTTCTTTTCGCGCATGCGTACTGGGGCGTGCACAGAATCCAGTAACGTATACGCGCAAAAAAAGAGAAACGTCTAGGTGGCGTGCCGGGACCTAGCACTGCCATAGACGAACTTGAAGATAACGGACGTTATCTTTTATTTACTTGTTTATTTATATAATTAGAAAATATATTTTTGTTATTTTGGATACTAGAAAGGTTCTTGGCAGTTTTCTTTTGTCTTGCAACAAATGTTGGTATTCTTTATAGATTCTGCCAAATAAAATAAAATTTTATATTATGTTGTCCTGTATAATCCGAACATTTTTAGGTAAAGAAAGTATGTGAATGTTGAATGAAAAACATTATTTTTAAAACAGGGTCTTAAAGAACTGTCTAAAATTTGAAATTAGTACAGTACTGATGCCACGCGCGAATACGCATTCGCGAAAAGCTGACATTTCTGGCATCACTGAGCCTGACACATTTGGATTAGGTCAGCAACAGTCGGCATCGGCTGGCCGAGTTCGATATTCGAGATTCACTCAATTAGTCTTATTTGAAATTTTAAATCAATCATACAATATAATATAATCTTCAATGTACATGTCGTATGTACATGCGTGATTTCCACCTTTTCCTTTATTAAAATTTGAAAGTATATGTGTACATTCTACTAATGGATTAATTTTCTCTCATTTTTAATGTATTGTCATTTAGTCAACATGATTTTTCCGGTAATAACTTTGCTCTAGCATATGTATAACTATGCAATTGTAACTATCAATTCCAGATATTAAAAATAAATGTTCACTTGTAAACTGCAATCCAAATATGGCTAGAAAGTGTTTTTCTAATCCATTCGGATAACAATCTTATGTGATAGAATGATAGAATTTTTACCATTCATGACATGTACGCTTACTGGTTAAGCCTCTTTATACTACACTTTTAGGAACTAAATATGTACAGATAGTAACAGTACTCTATCTTTACCACTCTTAAACGTATCGAAATCTGAATGATATGAATATATATGATATTTTTCTATGGCCTGTTTAGAACGTAAGATGAAGCACTTGAATAGGCGACGATGGAAATATTTAACAGTAGGAAAGATAGAGAAATGGCATTTGTATTTATCCGAAGGCGTTGTTTCCAGAGATATTGATATTATGTACTGGTGGAAATCCAACCGTTCAAGATTTCCACTACTATCCGCAGTGGCGAGACGTTTTCTAGTCATACCTGCGACACAAGTAACCAGTGAACGGTTATTTAATACATCTGGAAACATAGTAACAAGTACGAGAGCAAGGTTATTACCCGAAAATGTAGAGCAACTATGTTTTCTTCATTATAATTTAAAATAAATGGATTAAGAAAACATAAATATGCTTGTATAGTTTGTTACTACCCAATTAATTTTCTATATGTGTAAAGGCCTAGTTATACGTACCGTACCGTGCTCTTTTTTTACATAGGATTGGGTTTAGATACGGGCTACGGCCGTGGCTAGTTCTAGACCCAATCCTATGTAAAAAAAGACACGGAACAGTACATATATCTAGGGCTTAATACGTTGCATTGCAACAATGTGAATTTTCGGTGCAAGCCACTGCCTAGGTTACGTTTCGTTTGTATCTTCGAAAAACCGAGTCTGGACCTTGGAAAAATGGCCCTGCTGATCTTCTTTGGGAAAAGGACACATTGGCGCCATTGAAGACTCGAACACTGACTTGGAAATAAACATCCTGGCGTTCCCGAAATATCATAATTTAAATCAGTCACTCGTATACTAATTTCACGTGTGACACAGAAGATCTTCATAAATCTCCCAACGCGTGTACTTGCAAAACTCACAACATAATTAGTATTGCAATATTAAGAAAGGGGAAAATATATATTTTGTTTCGTAAAAATTATAAAGATTTTGTTGAGTAATTGATTGTCTTTTAAAGCGAATATATCATTCAGGGCAGCATTAGTATGATTTACAAATCGTATGTTCAATCTCGAGCATAAAAAGATCTGAGTTTGGACAATCTAATCCGAATGTGGATCAAGCTACTAGTCTCGGGTACTCGGGTACCCGCACACCCCTAAATGTACACAATGGTTTACTTTCCTAGTAATATGGGAGTACACATGGAAGTTGTTGTAAAATATTTATAAATTGTATATATTGTATTTCAGATTCTGATATAAGGATCAGTTATTTATTCTTCAATTATTACAATTAAAATTATAGATTTATATTAATATCGATTGCTTTCTAAGTATTATGTACCTAGAAACAGTATCTCATTTATATTATGAATAAAACATACTATTCTTTTACTGCAACATGAATATTCGCTATTATAATCAAATATTTTTTTATTGTAATAATAATTATCCTACTAAATAATGTTTTCAGAACTATTAGATAGAAATATTTATATTTAAATTAGTATAGAGTAATTTAGAGTAATACAGTTCAGTTAATCACTCTAATATCTATTATTTTAGTGACTGTTCAATAAAGTTTAGTTAACATTTTTCAATATTGCATATTATTCACTTCATTTTTCGCATTCATTTGCAAAATTCAATTTTATAAGAGTTTATACAGTTTGTCCTATGTATAATTTGAATTTCAAATTTTATTTCATTATACAATTCTCTTCATGAATCAATATTTTATAATAAAAATTTGATTATTAATTTCAGGTTATAAGATTACATTTAACACCCGCGTGCTAAAATGGCGATTTTCAAAGCAGAGACTATGGCGTTCCCATGCAGAAATCGAAAAAAAGTGTAGCAGTCGGGGAGCCACAAATAGAAATTATGCTTTCGCTAGAATCATGAGCTACCCACGTGCCAAGCAGCCATTCAGATAATAATATTTGATGCATGTGCACGTATCGGCTTGCAACTTGGCTGAAGTTGTCTGAGGGCTGCCATAAGGCGCCTGGAGTTTTCTTAACATGTGGGTAGCGAGCGAGTGTTCATCGAAAAAAAAATTCCAGACAATAATTTCAAAGCTCAAAACCTCAAAACAGCTATTGCAGCATTTTGTCGTATGTGTAAAACTGTGTGATCACATCACTTATTGTTAATGCAAAACAGTGCATTAATTGTTTTAGAACGTCTAATTTTATTACTATATAATAATATTAACTCTGACCGAAAACATTCGATCAAATTCACGAACACATATTAAACATGAAGAATGGTAACGGAAAAAATCGTCATTTTATCATTAATTAAAATATTTCTCCACGTCGATGTGCGAACAATTACAATAGCCAGTCTTATTTTTATTTAATTCTATTCGCTTGAAAACAAGCATGTACACTTACTGACAAAAGTTATGAAACACCCTTAAAAAACGAATAACTTTTTTAAAATTGGCCCAAACGACGAGTTTTTTGAGATATTACAAGGATTAGTTTACTAAGTTACGTGTAAAAAACTTTTTTTTAATTGTTATTGATCGGGGATGTGAAGTAAAAAGCAAAGTTCATGATCTTTAACTTTTTCATCTGTGCCTGTAACGGAAATTTATAACATGCTTTTTATAAATCTAAGTGAGTTATTATATGAATTTCAGGCTTAAATCGCATTTTCTCACCATTTTTGCAGTATTTAATCATCTATGGCTCGTAGCAATGATCGATTTCTTATAAATTAATAACTTTAATTGATTTCGTTGTAACTTTAGGTAATATAATTTAATTAGATCTTCGAAAGGCGTACTTTATATTTTCATTGTAGACACAGATAGAAAAGTTAAAAATCGTGACTTTCACATTTTCTGCACAACTCTGACCAATAGCAACTTAAAAAAAATTCTTTTATTACATATCATCTAGTAAACTAACCCTCCGAATATCTCAAAAAGACTCAAGTCATTTGGACCCAATTTTAAAAAAGTTATTCGTTTTTAAAGAGTATTTCTTAACTATTGTCAGTAAGTGTATATAGTTGATACCAAATAAGAAGGAATCGGTTTCGCGCATCTCATTGCCTGGTTGTTTTCTTTTAATGTATTTTATATACCGGGAGACAAGTGATTTGTGATTTTTATTGTCTTAAGAGCGAATAGAGGATTAGCGAATGAGCGAATTTTGTTGTGTCATGTGCGCAGATAAATCCTTAAATTCGTTATTTGTCAGATACTTTCTTATTTGGTGTCAGGATTAGATGATAATACAGGGTGTTTCGTCTAAAACAGGACATCTAAATATCTCCTCTACCTCTGAAAATACAAAAAAATGTTTCTAACATAATCTAAATGGTTTCAAAAGACGAATCAGATGGAAGAATCGTTTTTTATAATTTGTAATTTTTTAATCGTTTTTTCAAGGTCACTCGTGTTTTTTACATATATACACACATTTTTTGTTGTTGTATGTTATAGCAAACATTATTGTGCATTCATCCGTGTTTAATAGCACGACCTTGAAATGACCGTGAACTCTAAAATTTGCTAATTAATGCAGAACTTACTTTCAGCGACATTTCAGATTTCAACGGTAACAGAAATTCGACCATGAACTTGAACTTGTAAATAAACACATTGTATCATTCCTCTGTGTACATAGAGAGTGAGAGAGATATGTATTTAAGAGTTTGCTCACTGCTAGATTTCTCAGTGTATCGACAATCGATCCACAATGCGTTATTCAGAACAGGAGAAAATTCAAATGGTTTTAATTTACGATGAAGCTCGAGAGTGTCTAAGAGAAGCAATACGAATTTACAAAGACAGATTTCCAGAACGTTCTTGTCCATCACGTTCTGCATACTCAAATATTGCTAAAACATTTTGTGAGACTGGTAGTGTCAACAGAAACATTCGTGTGAGACGTAAGACTGTTACTCATGAAGCAAATGTGAACAATATCATCGTTAAAGTTAATCAAAACTCGCATGTTAGTATAAGGCAACTTGGACGTAAAACCGGTATTAGTGTGAGAAGCATATTCCGGATTCTTCATTCACAAAAATTTCATCCTTTCCATTTATCTCTTCACCAAGAGCTCCATGGAAGAGATTTTGAAAACCGCGTACACTTTTCTCAATGGAGTTTTCGAAAGAGCTGTACAATCTGTCGTTTTTCGCCTCACGAAATGTATCACAACGGAAGGACATCATTTAGAACATTTATTGCAGTAATAAATGTGATTATTTACATGATTTACAAGTTCAAGTTCATGGTCAAATTTCTGTTACCGTTGAAATCTGAAATGTCGCTGAAATTAAGTTCTGCATTAATTAACAAATTTTAGAGTTCACGGTCATTTCAAGGTCGTGCTATTAAACACGGATGAATGCACAATAATGTTTGCTATAAGATACAATAACAAAAAATGTGAGTATATATGTAAAAAAACACGAGTGTCCTTGAAAAAAACGATTAAAAAATTACAATTTATAATAAACGATTGTTCCATCTGATTCGTCTTTTGAAACCATTTAAATTACGTTAGAATCATTTTTTGTATTTTCAGAGGTAGCGGAGATATTTACGTGTCCTGTTTTAGACGAAACTCCCTGTATATGTGAAATAGAAAGTTAACGCTATTCCTACCACGACCGGTCAAATGACCGTTTTTAAAATTTCGATTAGAATTTTCTATATACAACATAATTGAATCGCCTTTAAACTTCACGACTTTTCCTCAAATATACGTATAATGCATTTTTCAATATTCACTCATTTTTTTATTGTTTATTTCCTGAGAAAAATTTGTAGTCTGCCTTACCTACCACGACCGGTCATTTGACCGGTAGAACGATTTATATCTTTCTATCATAGTATTCTCTCAAAGACTCAATTCCGAAACTATAAAGTCGTTACAAACGAAAGGTAATGTAGTTGTGGCATGATTTTAGCCGAAAAGTGCCTTCCAGGGACTGCTTTACGGCACTTCCAAGTGTTTACAGTTCTCGCTCGCCTATATTGGTGTAGATGTGACCGACCAAATGGTCAGAATTTACACGGTAAAATCTAAATGTCGGAGATGGCCTTGACAGGTATTTTTCAATATCCTAGACTTAGCCGGGATAAATACATGGATTTTATATAAAGAAACCACGGGAGAGAAAATTTCGAGACAAGAATTTTTATTTCAATTGGCAGAAGAACTTGCCATTGAATATCAAAAACAGCTACAGCTAGGCAAAGAAGATCAACCAACAACCGTTACAAATACAAGTACAGGTTCTCGTGAACGGAAAATATGCCAGATAAGATATTGCAAAGACAATAAGACTAACACAATCTGTCTAAAATGTAAAAAGTACGTATGTGGAAACTGTACAATCGAGAAGCCTATTTGTAAAAAATGCGGTGAAAACGAATAAAATGCACATTATACAATTCTTCTGAATAAAAGAAACTATATTTTTATACTGTCAAATTGGCTATTATCTTCAATCTATATTAAAAAATAGAAGTTGTGCTAAAGACCGGTCATTTGATCGGTCGCGGTAGGAATAGGTATACGTGAAGTATCGGTAGGAATAGTGTTAAATTCTGTAGATATGCAGGGTGTTCAAAATATTTATATTTTATATAGGACACACTGCACTGAGTAAAAAGCCTTAGTAAACAACCGTTTCTGAGATATAAACATTTTTGTTTGCTAGTATCATGATTGACTTATCGTATTCAAGTGCCGATAGTAGATTTCGCGTGTACAGATTCAGAAAATGTCAGCGTATTACTCGAATGAAGAAATGGCAGATATGCATTTTAAATCCAGTAGTAAATCAACAATGATGTTAACAAACAGAAATTTTTATATCTCAGAAACCGTTGACCTTTCGACCTATGTTTACTAAGATTTTTTTACTCAGTACAGTGTGTGTCCCATACATATAAACCATGTATACCATGTATACCATATAAATATTGAATGTTTTTTTTAACACCCTGTACACGTCGAATTGGAGTACTTGCCACTAAATATACATATAAAAATCAGTACTTTGCTTTAAATATCCGCAGCATATTGTGTAACAAGAAAGAAAAATAAATATGTAGATACTTATACATGACTTTTACATGTGATGTTTACCTTTCCTCTGTTTATGAATTGCTATTTTTACTAGCATACGATATTGTGAAATAATAATTTAGCATAAATACATTAGATTCTGGTTGACGAAATTTATACTGTTTCCATTATACCTAATGAGAATTTGAAAGGATACAAGAACACGTAATGTATTACAATATTAATAATATTGTTCATGTAAGCTTAGAATGATACTAGAGAGAATTTCACAATAATTAGTATGAAAGAAATATTGTTTTTTTGTTTGAATGATTTTATTTTTGTTTAATACATGCTACTAAAGTTTTCATAGTTACGGATTTTACTCTAACAACAATAAGATACGATGATTTAAATAGTTTATGGTTCTTGATAAACATAGAATAAATATTAAGTAGATAATATATAACACTTGTACATTCATAAGCTCGCATAAGGTTGTTACAAAAAAACATACTATTGAAGACAGACTTTTGTTGCCATGTGGCTAGCACTGCGATTAAGAAGTACGAGTGGGCGACTACCATATGTCACATAGGAAACTGGAGAATAGGCCTCCACTTTAGAAATCCGCTTTATTTCTGCTTTTAATATGCTAAAGTAAAATGAAAATCCACTACATGAGTAAAAACAGAAATGTTTATATCAAGTAATTATTTGAGGTTCATGCTGAAAAATACATAATTAAAATATGTATTAAATACTTGTAAAATCAAATCGATATTTCAAATAGTGTTTCCAGTCATAGGAAAGTATAAATAAGTATTTTAAGTTAGCCAATGTAATCCAATTTAGGAAATAATCTTACGAAATATTTATACTTTTTATTTGAAATAGTATGTATTACCAACACCACCTGGTGGTGTTGATATTACCCAGCTTTGATTAGATTCGTGACGTAGTTCATGACGTAAATTCGTTAATATAATTCATAAGATTACAATCAAAATATCCAAAAGAATAACCAGGTATATTAATATTAGATCTTGTCCCCTAAAAGCGTCTGCACTACGTTATTTTATAAAAGTAACAAGGGTATATTCATTTGAGCTTTTAGCGATTTTTATAACAATATACCTATATGTCCACAGAAATTACTTTGTTCTATAAATTTCTCATAAATGCATTTTACAATTCAATTATAGCAATTTACAATGCAATTTAATATTACTCAATGTAATTATTTATTTAGTATAAGTAATATAATGTTATCTAATGATTGCGACTCGCCCGAAAACAAAATGTGTCGGTCGAATTGTGCAATGGACGCAACAACAATTATGATACACGTTATAGAAAACAATAGTAACTGTATTTCGGAGCAAGCTAAGCAATACGTATAATCGAGCTTCTGTTACAAAGCATACATCTGAAAATTACTTTGTTCTAAATTAAACTTAACTTCTACACGAGTATGTTGCTTTGGGCACTTTTAGATGTTTGCACCGGTAGAGTACATATCGTTGGGTATCTATAACCTAACTAATTAAGGGCACTTCAATATCGTTGGGTATCTATAACCTAACTAATTAAGGGAACTTCAATATCGTTACAGAAAGAGAAACATTTCTTTCTCTGCTTTCGCTTGAAAAAATATACACCTACAAATTAAATGGCTCAGAAGCAAAGAAATTAGGCTATATGCATCTTTCAATCCCCTCCAAAGTAGTCCCCCCCACCTCTAGGTAGTACAGAACACGTTGCATAATGATTGATGAGGATAAATGAAATCGCAATGCAACTTTCATTATTCACAAATTAGGAATACACTGCAGATTTTATCCATTTACTGATAATCGATTCAGCCATTAGCAACAATGCGTGTGACTCGAGGCGGCGTAGGTAACAGGGATGGGCAAAATTTATTTTAAATAATGATTACAATCGACTTTACTAGTTATTCTTTACTTGAATACAAGAATGCAGTATTATTCGTTGTATACGTGCACGTAATCATTGTAGTCAATCCTGAGTTCGGCAACATCAACAACTGTCAAGCAATGCCAGATTAAGCCTCTAGCGGGCCCTAGACAAAATTCAAATTTAGGCCCCATTTATATAAGTTATTTCTAAAGAAATCTTTCGGGTATAACTTAAAATATATACATATATACATATATGCAATTATTGTCATTAGTCAGCCTTTGAAAAATTTTAATTTTTTGTTGTCGCATTTGCATTTCAGAAAATTTATCTGTGATATCGTCGCAATCTAGTAGATATAAATAAATTACATTTAAAATATAAGAAATAAGTAAATATGATCCAAATTATATTGAAGTCGGTACAATTTTCAAAATAAAAATGTGTCGCAAATATATTAGTAGATGCTCTATAAAAAATGAATTGAAGTTTTTACAAATTAATAAGAAGTTTATAGAAGAACTAAAAAATGTGTAAGATTATTATATTTTTTGCAGACTGCATATACTTAATTCTTGTCAAGAAATTCGATCCAAAATTTCTGGATGAAGTCGTGCCTGCATCAACGTTGAACGGAACAAACTTGAGGTACTTACATTGTCTCGCTATGTCACTATTCAACGAACGACGAATGAACGAATGACGAATAAAATTTGATTTGTTATTCGTTATACAAAAAAACTTTTATTCGGATAATTTCCAACTCTGGTAGGTAATACGATTGGAAGGCTTCTTAACGGTCACCGAATAATGTGAACCTCCCGTTGATCTCATTCTCCGTTTATCCTGTTCAATTACCTCGGCTTTAAGAGAAATTTTCTCTCCGTCAATCATACAAATTAAAATAATGTTGCGCTTCTGGCAACAACCAGGCCACCTTTCTTTACGGTCCGACGAATCGGGAGTCGCGCTATCCAAAGGCGTAGTTCTCGAAGAAAGTACCAATAAAAATGTACATCCTAGGGAGCGGCAAGTCTCACGCGAGACCGAACGAGCGACCGAGCAATTCTCGACAATTATAAAGTGAGGTCATCTACGAAATTTACGAGATGCGTCGCCGCGGCAAATTAATTTAATAAATTCGTTCCTTGGCTCCCGGTCACGTTGATATCGTCCTGTTAGCCGCGCGACCATCACCATCGTGTTCTTTGAATACTTTACTCTTCTCTAGGCTTTAAAGTATCTCGAATGTTTGTTTTAATTAAAAAGATTCTGTACGGCTTACATAAATGCAATATGTTCGTAGAATCGTATGTGCAATATATTCCCAGTAGAAAATTAATTTATAAATAATTGATTTGTATCATACGTAAATTACTTAGTCCGAATTAACTTACGTTATTTTAAAACCAGGGTCCGAAAGAGTCACAGAACTCTTCAATAGATTCCACTTCAATACAATATTATAATTTGTTGGACACTGTAAATTGCTTAGTTAATTAGTCTCGGAGCTTAATCTTTCCGACATTAAACCATGTGTCAACAATCACGTATTCAACTCCTTATTTTTTTGAAGACACAAAACCATTTTGGATCATTATTCTTGTAGATGATTTTTAGTTTTGAAGATTTTATTCTTGTTAACACCATGAAAAAGGTATTTATATGTATAATGATTTATATGATGTTAGATTTAAATTCAATATGTTGCTGTAGATGTCTTTTCAATGTTCACAAAAATTATGGGACTCTTTAATAGGTTCTATTTAAAACGCGGACTATGGAACACTTTTAAGAACGCTCTCATATTTTAAATTTCAATGAGAACAGATAAAAACAAGTTCTTGATAGTAAAAGTTTGTAAAGACTTTACAATACATGAAAATATAAATTTCTCTGTAATAAGGACAGACATTTCGTTCATTAATATTAAAAGAGTTCTCAACGAAGGTAAGAAATGTTGAATACTATTCAACGAATAGTACTGGAGCGATATTAAATTATTCTAACAGTTACATTGATACTCTACATATCTATTATTTTTTTTTGTAACATCTACGTAGATAATTTCAGTTGAAAGCTTGCTTGGGAGTTTCATTATACAAATTCTAAAATATTAGTTCCATCAGAAAGCTTCCAAAAGAGCTTCTATTTATTTCAATCTTTGATGAAAATCGAAATCGAGGTCGAAAAATAAAAATTACGCTGTTACTGCATAGTTTTATATGTTTGAATTGACAATAGCAAGACGTTAAATAGACGACAATTGAACGTTCTACTTGGTTTCTATATTATGCAATTCATACAAACAATATTGATTTTGGATAAAGTTCCGCAGTCCAGTCATAAATGTATCAAATTCGCAGTCTAACAACGTTATAGACTTCATTCTAATTCATGCCTTTGTATGGAGGAGTGTAACAGTCTAGGTAAAATAAAAGTTCAGCTTATGAGCGACATATGTGTGATCTATGGGGAGGAAACGGATCAATGATGGGCAATTGGAAACCCAAAAGATTAAGAAAGGTCTAGAAGCGAGATATTTTAGGGATACCTAGCATATGGCAAAACGGTGAACCACTTCCGCTTATGGGCGTCCACTTGCCCTTGATGTAGCATACGTCGAAACGGATCGAGCTAGCGTGAACTTGAAATTTCTCTGTCACGTGTTCTCTGGAACAACTTACTTCTTGAGCGGCAGTACAAGTACGCACTTAGGTGTAATCTTATCGCGAGATAAAAGCAACTCTGCAGCTACGTACTTTAAGAAACCATTCTGCCTTGACGGCTTCAGAAAAGTGGTTTTTTTATATCCACTTATATAGACAAACTCAAAGAATCGTCGTCGCATGTGATCTTAAAATGGAACACCTTTCGTTTTCCTTGAAAGGAGATTTTCCGAGTTGGTGGGCACAGTATCTTATAAATACATAATCCAATTAACATCAAGCATGCCAAACTTGGTCTGAATTATAATTAGGTCCGTATTTCAAAAATTAAGAGTTAAAACCCAAACCAGATTATTGCAAGAATTTCTACTTTATTCTTCAAATGATCTATGTTTCTATTTCTTTTTTATCTTTTATGATACATATGATATTTATTTAGAAAACTAAAGCTGTTCATTTTATGTCCACAATGGAGACAACTTTTTGCAAAGCATTTTACACGATTATTAGTTTTGTTTTACTGGATATTATTTTTTGATATTTACCTTTGACAATTTGAAGATAATTTATGAGATCTTTAATTTTTCAAAATTTAAACTAAACACTAATTTTCGAAAACTAAATTTTTTAACATTCAGTATTGAAGTGTTAAAGAAAACAGTATTAAATATAATAGAGAGCATTTTGGCGTTATGTAATTACATTAAAGATTGAAAAACAAAATCTCAATAATTGTTAATATTTCACATCACGCAGCTTAATAGACTTTTTACTCAACAATTAATATCCTTTCAAATCGCAATGTCAAATATCGAACATCATGATACAAAAACTCAAAGTCACCTATATATCTCTATACAAAAGCGAAACAAAAAAACCAATAATCATACCGTATGCCCCACTCAATATCAAACAACTCTCGTTTGAAGCATTTTTTATACAACAAATAATTTACGAGTAACGTAGGGTGGTACAGATAAGTGAGTCACCCTGTGCAACACTAGAACTGCCGAGTAATAAATGCGATTGATGTATATTGCTTTGTAATATTGGCAAGACGGCATCTATTCAAATTAGTTACAATTTTTATTATAATATGTGCTACGATAAAAAGAGTTTGTTTGGAAATTTTTTGTGAATACATTTGATGTATTAGTAGTTCTAATCGGTAGTTCTAGAATTAAATTAAGTTAGTTATAAAAGATCAAGCGGTAAGAGGTTAACACTCTTTTGTCTGGCCTACGGGATAATAACACGCGGCCAAGTGTCACGTCGGCACACACTTCGCAAAGTGGTTACAACGCGTAAAGTTTATTTTCGGGAGCGTCGCCGGTCGAGCACGTGTTCGAGAGGAAGCGCTACGAGGAACACGAGTTTCCACTTGGCGTCGCTTCCTCCAGAGTGCATAGTTGTCACGTGCGCCATGGCGTTTTGATCAGCATCCCCGTGGCCCGTTACAGTCCACTTAAATTACTATGGGGCTCGTCTATTAAGAGCAAGCGAGAACGGCGAACAATTACACGCGGCTCTTTCCTATTATCGTTCATCCGGTACGCCGATCGATTTTGCGAGAAAACATGAGGTATGTGTTAGATCGAAGCTCGGCGAACTGTTTACCTTAAGAGCAAATTTCTTTTTCTTTTTAGCATACAGTGACTCACAGTAATATTCGGATACTTTTAAAAAACGTGTCCGTATCTTTTGCGATATTGGACCCTACGACTTGGGTTTTTTTTCGAGAAGTTAGAAGTTACTACATGACATAAAAGGTGGTTCGGAACCCATCGTAATAAACAATAGGTCCCGCTGAAAAGTAGGCTGAAATAGGCTGAAAAATTAGGCGATAGTGGAGAGTGGGCAAAGTAGAAGAAGGGGGGGGGGATGGCAAAGTGGATTTGAAACCCAGAGGGGACCAAATATCAGTACCTATCATACTACATAACATGAACAAGATTTTGAAAAAATCGCAATTGCTAGGAACTGAGAGGAAATTCTAACAGTTGTATTCTACAGCTTTTTTATGTGGGCCTGCACTGAAAATTTAAAGAACTCGTTCTGTAAATTTGTGTCAATTATACGTATTCTGAAAATTTCATCAGAATCGGGTGATCCGGGAAAAAACAATTTGTTATTGCTACGAGTATACTACAGACCTTTGCGCTTTTATGCCATTTGTGAATGACTAATATATACTAAACTTTACAAAAATAATGTTTTTATGTATAACATCGTCTTTATCGAAAGGAATTTTTTAGTAATTAATATTAATTTTCATATTTTAAAGAGTAAGTTTTTAATTAAACCTCAAGAACATTCCGAAAAGATTTTGCACTTGTTTTATATGTCTAAGGTTTAGTATAATGTTTAACAACGTACAAAAGGTAGTTTATAAGAAATTAAATATTCCTCTGAATGCTTCCTTAGTAAATAATATCGGTTTTACAAAATTACTCTTACAAGCTTCTGTAATTGCATCTTTCATTTTGTTTTAAGTAATTACAAGTGACCATGTGGTTCATTACTAAAATAATATTCGGAAAATGAAATATATAATCCCCACGTAATACTTAGTTGAATAATTCAACATAAAACGTTAGGTATTTTTGAAATAAAAAATTCCAGATTTCAATATTTCGTAAGGTTTTCTTCTCAATAGTCTAATCATCCAGAAATATAGAAATGACAGTTTATAATTTCTTATTAAAAATAGCATGAGTTAGATAGTAAAATCAAACTGTATACAGCATACAGTGATACATTTGTATTGTTAACTTTTGAGATTAAAAGGTTAAAATACAAATTGATGAACGAAATGAAAAATTTAAATCAATACTAATAATTTTATCTTATCTTCAATTTGGTGAAGTAAGTACGCTTTGACCATTAGTCGAGTGTCACAAATTTTTAAGTTATATAATTTCAACATCATTTTTATCTATGGTATAACATCATGTGAAGATCAGTTACATTTACAGTTGCAGTCACAGTTACACCATCCCTTCTTTATAAAGATAAAAATTTCTATGACCTATGGAATATAAACCTTAAATATAAACTTTGCGTTAATAGAAAACAGGGTATCGCAAATGAACCACCATATTCCTGTACCAATTATTCTAAATAATGTATGCCCGTCTATAAAAAATATTTCTAACTAACCCCCAATAAAATTGACAGACATCTATGTAATAACTAGATTGCGGATCTTTATACAAAATAAAAATTTGCTACATTGATGCCAAGAGACAGTACTCAGATAGCAATGTTTTTTTTCTTAATAATTTTAATACTGTGGTGGCAACACATTCATATTCCTCTGTATTTTTTAACCTTTTTTCAGTCTCACATTTTCCTACTCCATTTCGTCATAAATGCATAAAATTCATAATAGCAGATTTTCCATTTGAAACAATTAATCGTTTGGGGGTAACGTCTATGTTCTGTACCGTCTTCGACGAATATTTAAAAAATTGATTACGCAAGGTCAGATTATTAGGGGCCATGCAAAATTATTTATTTTCTAGAATTTAAAGATAGCTATGATCGATATCAAAGACTTTAAATCATCAACAGATTGGGATAACATTTGTTACATTGTACAACGTCGATGATACAGAAAGAAATTTACAATCGGACGTCGTCCTTCAAAGTTTGCGCACCTTTATGCAAACTAAAGATTGTTTGTCTTACAATTAGTTGCGGTACACAGTGTCGGAGGGAAAAGTTGAGTGCAGAGGGTTAAGTTGTAACAGAGATGTATTGATGTTCTTAAATTCTGTTAAATCTTTCCAGTGTTTGAAATTACATCTATTCATGTTTATCACAGTCTACTAATTACAATTTTCCGAAATGCACCCTAAAAGATTAAAATTTGAACCTATACATGGCGCCAATAAAAGGAAACAAATCTTACCTTTTTATCAGACGTGAGTGAGGCGTTGCGTATGTTGCTGATGAACCATCTTAGTCTGCTCCTGTTCCCACCAGCTGACTACATCCATGAATTCACCCGACTCTGTGATCTCCTGTTTATAATAGAGCGCACCGGAAAAGGTTTCCGGGCTGGCTGCGAAAACGGTGGCTGCACCCTCTTCACTGTCTCCGCCACTATACGGCGACAGGATTTGCGGCTCCAGGTTCTCCTCGTTCTGGCCATAATACTCCGAAGGCGGCGATGCTACCGAGTTAGGCGAGAGCCGAGAAAAATTATGCGTGCTCGACCGTATCCTCGGTTCCAGATTCTCTTCGTCTCCCACTGAAGATGCATAATAATCATGCGGCGAGGGAACTGCTGCTCTTCTATTTGGCGAGAACCTGTAAATTCATACAAAAACTCTTAACCTTCAGCATCAAAAACTTTCAGACACCTTAGATACTCCACTCTAGATATTCTACACTAAATATTCTACACTAGATACTCTAGAACCCTATGAAATAATACCTGTTGATGCCAATTTACCTAGACTGTTTCTGTTTCCTATTGTCCTCGTCTTCATCCAGCTGTTCCCCGTTGTCTTCTTCACCGGCGAGGACATCGTCATCGAGGATTAGTCGTTCACCGGATCCGTTGTGACTCGAGGAAATAACGCTACTTGTTGGCGAAGGTACGCACTGGCCGACGCCGACAGTACTGTCGTATTCAACGCCATCGGCTTCCGCTAGTAGCCTCTGAAGGCCCCTGATATACTCCACGGCCATTCTCAAGGTTTCCACCTTCGAGAGCTTCTTCCCCCTATCTCCGTAACCTGCAGCTATGTGGCTGGGAATGTGTTGCCTCAACGTCGCGAATCCGTTGTTCACTTGTTTCACGCGATTCCTCTCGCGAGCGTTCCTCCTTGCAACTGCAACCGGTGGCGGTTGGCCATTTTTACCATGCTTCTTCAGCCTGGAGGGATCGTACGGTGGCAAAACTGTGTTTGAATTCATGTTGCTGTTGTTATTGTTGTTCTTGGGGACTATTATGTGAGGTTGGTTGCCAATAATATTGCTCTCATTGTCCTGGAGCGTTCTGAGAAGCATCACTTGTTCCTGATCATTGCCGTTCAGCTGCACTCGGTTACAAAACACCGTGACACCCATAGTCGTCATCGTGAATGTTTTTCGCAGCGACGGGAAACCAGGAAGTCATTAAAAAATTCGTTCTTGGAGAATGTTCAACATTAAATAATTCTTAAAAGCTAGTGCTTTCCGCTGTGAAAGCTATGAAAGAAGCTCGTAACGTGAGAATAGCCGAGACGATGGGTAGTTTATCGGCTTTAATGCTCTTCGAGGACGAGTTTAATTGACGGAATTATAAATAACGCGATGTTCCCTTGATCATCTCGGCTATCGTCGACGCAGACGGTTGATCGACTATTCCATTTAATTCTTCTCTGATTTGGGTCAGAGGATCTCTGATTATTATTCTATAACAATGATGCTGATCAAAAAATATATCCAGCAAAAGCTGATTCTTTGTAGAAATATGGAAACGATCGAGTGTGTTAAAAATCTCTTAAAAATCCAAAACAATGTGTCGTCGATGATCGAAGAATCGCGGTAATGCGATGTTTAAGCATTAGCTGGTCGGGTGTCGGAACGCATGATAGATTTTAACTTTCAATGGACCACGGCTTCTGTACCAAACGACGAAGCTGATGACCCGAACCAAGATCCAATTGTCTCGCTGCCGGTTAAGACTTAAGTAAAGCATGAGGTCACCGTCTATTCTCCTCCACTCGGACGTCGACTTCGTTGGAAATTATTCTTCAGAATTTCTTCGAATTACCGTCGGCGGCGAAACCGGTGGTACAAACTTTAAGAAATTCCCATCGCACGGCGTCGGCTCGGTTTAAATCGATATCACATCATTCTTGAAGGATGCTCGCTATACGGATGAGAAACACCAGAGGAAAGCACTTGAACAATTCTAAGTAAACGATTCGAACGACCTTAATGATCAGTAACGACACAAACAAACGTCGTTCACGTTTTAGCACTATTATTAAGGCACTTGCAATCAATTTCCTTCGTACGTCTAAGGTCACTTGCTGGTCGAATATAAGGCACAAATCTATTACAGCTCTCCGAGTGACCTAGCTCACCGAGATCGTAACTGGTAAGTCGTACGAAAGTTTTCGCAGCGGCGAACGTCACACTGTCACAGTACGTCCGTTCACATACGAGATACCGATATCTGCTATCGATCGGATGAGTATTCCTCGAGCAGGAGCATGGTGTTGATCCTCAACGGAAAAATTGATTTGGATGTTCGTGAAGCGACATATTCTCGAAGGAAAAAGGACTAGAGGTGAGAAGAGGTGGTGGGGGGTGAGCACGCGCCTCGGCCGGCGGGTTAACAAAGGATCAAAAAATATTGAGGATATCGAGGCAAGATCGCGCGGGATATTGCGAGGTTTCATTCACTTGTTTCAGTCCAGCGATCGGATCGATCGGTCCACTTCTCCTATCGTGCAGGGGCATCCGATTCACTTTGAAACTTTGTCACCGGTCAATTTCGAATTCCTTCGCGCTATCGAGGCCTCCTTGCTAGAGACACCTGAACCGATCGACGCTTCGGTGTCCCTGGTATCACTTTTTCACAAAACTGTTCGCGAGGAATGCCTGCAGCTCGTGATCAGACCTCCGTGCTACGCACCGCATGGCGTCCGCGTTCAGAATGAGCGCGGACATCCGATAGATGGGTTACGTTTCAGCATTTTGCCGCAGTATAGAGTGACGAGGGGCTGGTTCAGGGGGCAGGCGGGGGTCACAGGGGGAATTAGGACCTACGAGGGACAGGAACCAGAGAGAAAGAGAAGAGGAGCGAGAGAGAGAAAGGGAGTGAGGAAGAGAGAAGCAGAAAGGGAGACGCGTGTTGTGCGAAGAGATGGTGGGGATTTTGAGCACGCGCCGCAGCCCCCTCGTTTCTTCTGAAACGGAACTGAAAAGGGGGACCTAACCATGCGCCATATGCTGAGGGGAGCGTGTGCCAGTTGCGTATATGCGAGGGCGCACGCGCACACGCTTACTTTACGCACGGAATCCATCGGCGACAATGTTTCACGAACAATTATTGTTGAAAGTCCTTTATTATACTCGCTGCCGCGTTTATGCGAAATTTATGAAGTACGATCTAACCCTGACACACCAATCTCCGGCGAGTCGAACATGCTGTCTCGTCTTTTTGTCTATTTCTTTTCTTGAAAAACTGCTATGATTGCAAACACAATACTATACTGCCGCATCAAGCGATCAAAAAACTGTTTAACTTAACTGTTTCTTAAATAATATTTTTTGTACATTTACTGTCGCATAAAATACCACAAGAAATCCTTTTAAACACTTGGTTTGATCAGATTATACGGAAGTCTGCTGTAAAAGCATCTATTTAACACGTTTGCTAGCACCTTCACAGACGAGTGCCGTGCAGCATCTCGTAGTTTATCCAAAGATAGACAAATTAATTTTATACACTTTGTTATCTAAAGTCACAATTCACAACATAATATTCAGAGACTCCACGACTTCTGTTAAATTGTTCCATTTATTTCATAAAGGAAATAATTTGCATTTCATATTTTGTCTGCGACGTTGGTCATATATATGTCCGACACCATTTTTTTACGAAACTGGAAAACTCATTTTTATTACAATCTATTAGGTAAACCACGTTTTCTTAGGATCTAGAAATAAATTATTAAATAAGTTGCTGAAATTTTTTGTGATTTTTATGGGCATTGATGTGTCAGTCAACGTGTTAATAAAACTTTTTAACACTGAAGGTGAGCAACGAAGCAAATACTGATTTAATTAAAAATATCTTAAAAAGTAGGTACACAACTAATGCCACGAATTATTATTTATATAGAGATTATAGGTAATTATTATTTTTATTACACCTTTCTCATGCTTGTAGTGCACTTTCAAGCTCATCTTACAAGTTGTTAGTTACTTTTAAATAGGGCTTTACACAGTTGATGAACAGAATAGGAGAGTACGAGCAGTAGAAGATTTACTATTCATGCATTGCGTGTATAATGCACAAAGAGTTGTACCCGTAGGATCCAGCAGTTTTTCCTTTCTTAAAATTAGTAAAAATCAACGACCACAAATCGGATCGATCGCATTTAAGAATATCTGGTTACGGCGTAATCTGGTACTTGGGTCAATCGCAGATTATGCAGATGATCTTTAAAGCATTTAAGCCTGAGAAATGCATTTGGTGATCTGTATTTTCCAATGCGCCTACTTGAGTTTGCATTTCACGTTTGCCTCTCTAAAAAAGATTTTGAGCCAGTAAAAGGATTATTTCGTTGATCCGATTCGTTCTATCCTTTTGTACACACACTACCATCGGTTGCGTTTACTGATCTACAGGAGAACAATTTTTCAATGCATCTGCCGCTTGCAACGATCTCACAATGACCAAGATTTGGATCGGATTAAAAGATACCTTCGCTTGCGTTTACAGATTAGCAAACTACGTATCTATTCAAATCGAAATTCGTTAGATTGCAATAAAGCGCGATTGCAGTGATTATAATAATATTTTTCTATTACCGTCAAAAAGTAAAAAACTGCAATTATTAAACTGTAAATTAAATGTATTGTTGACAAAAATGAGTAAGTGAAATTTAAAAAGTGAAAAAAGTAAAAGGATTTAATAATTTCGATATATTATTTTCAATTCATTAAAATTACTAAAGAGATAAAGAAGTTTCTATTTAGCTCCTCTTTCTTCTAATTGATGCAGAAAATTTTAATTTTGCATAAAGATCCGCATTCGAGTATTAAAAAATGTGAGTCACTGGTTTGTCGAACAGTATCATCGACTATTCTTATGAAAATTAATTTCTATAAAATCTAATCACTGTATAAAAATACAATTCCTATCACTAATTCTACTATCTTTAAAAGAATTCAATTATTATATGAAATTATCTACTTTTATATAAACAAGTACCTATATGATATAAATGTGTGCCTAACTCGTCTTTGGCCTTTGTACGAACTAATACTATTTTAGAAATATTGTTTAACCACAAACAGGTAAAAAGTTTAGATAAACCTTCATGAGTTCACACTCTTTTCTCTTGTATTTTCTTACCATACAGGTATCTTTCTTAATAAAGTAAAATTTTATTATTTTCCTCCACTCATACTTCTACAGTACGTGACAAACAGGACAGGAAAAACGACATTCAGTTCAACGCGGAAATTTCGAGTTTCGAGGCGGTGCACTTGTGTAGATCGATAATATTCTGGGTTCAAATTAAAACTGGCACGGATCAATAAAATTTCACACTTATTTTTCTGACACTGTTTTTTTAATACTTATTACTTGTTATTATTAGACTGCGGATCTTTATGCAAAATAAGAACTTTCTGCGTTAATTGCAACAGACAAGAGATGGAAATTTTTTCTTTTTTTAATGATTTTCATATGTTGATAAAAATATATTGATATCCTTAAACTCTTTTAGCCGTTCTACTGCTTTAAATTGTATCTATCCAACTTTGTCATAAATGCATACAGTCTGCAATCTAATTATTCTAAAGTACATTATAACGTGCATTATATGTATATATATATATATATATATATATATATATATATATATATATACATATAATGCACGTTATAATGTACTTTATAATTATAATGTATTATAATATATTATATATAATATATCATACTATTATATATTGTAATACATATAAAATATATATAAGAACAGATGAGTTATTTACACATTAACACAATCTGCAAATGATCTATTCTTCATCTATTCTTTATACTAATTTCCATTTCATTATATATTTTTCTGAGCTGTAATGTGTGGTCTGCGTTTCAAAAGGTTCACTATATTATTTTCTCTTCATACATTTCCAATATAATGTTTGAAGATTGATTAAGTTGGATAATCCATTTTACTTTTTTATTCCATGAATCTCATGAATTTAGTTTCTCTCGCACAAACCCAAAAAGTTCGGAAATTTATTTCTCGCGTTAGATCTTGCCACAAGGATGGTTCCCATTCGTCAAACGTTATTCACAGAAAAAATATTACCAAACACTCTTTCTCATAATTTGTTTAAGTACGTTACTGTCGTGATTGTGCTGCTGAACCGTAGGGTTCATACGGATTTGGCCTAGATCTAGTTTATATTCTGTATACCTAAGCCTGAGAGCGACCCAACCCTATACTATAATAGGGGGGCACGATTCAATTTATAGCGTGAAATATACGGACAACACTCAATCCTTTACGGTTCTCATTATAATAATAATTTGCGACCGGATTTTACCATTATGATTCAGACTAGTCCCGTTTGTGCATTTTAAAATCGATCCTCTCTACTAAACAATGTACCAATTTGAAATACGGGCATTCAGTGAACTGAATTTTTTAAGAATAAAGAGGTACGGGTTTACATAGGTATATACTACTATTTATAAAATTGCATATTCGAAATATTTATAATTTGAAAGTAGTTCCCCTCATTTTTGCAAATCTTAAGCTTCCATAGTGAAGACAATATACATATCCAGTAAAATGTTTCTGTTCTTCTTTATTACACAATTTTTGGATTGCTATGTTAATCGTGCCAGTATTTAAATATTCCTTATACACCAAAAAATGTGTTGATTTGAGAAAAGTACATTTTGATAAGATAGAAATTGTTTAATAATTGTAATAAAGACTTACAGTCAAATTCATGTAAATTTTCTTAACCACTTAGAGGTTTCGAGTACACAGACATACTGTCATTATACATATACGTATACATTTACATATACACGATTTGTCTTTTTAAATTAAAATTTGTATAACTACTTTTCAATTCTCCACTTTCATTAATTGAAGACAACATACTAGATATTTTAGAATTTACATTTGTATTTTCATTAATAAAGAAAAATAAACAAAATTTATTTATATAAACAAAATCATGATTTTGTAATTGACTTGTTAGTTTATCCATTACTTATAATATTATAATGTGTGTTGCATACATTAAAATTAACTTAAAATCAATGTGAAAATGAAATGAAGCAATGGTGCGCTATTAGATCTTTGTATAATTACTTATTACATATACCATGAAATAAATAGCATTTCTGCACGACTTCACCTTCTTTCAAATATTCAGAATGTCATTGAAACTACAATTACATTTACATTCTTGTATTTTTAAGTAATTACGTTTTCAGCAATCTTAAGTTTATTCCTCTTTACTGACAATAGAATTGCCAAACAATTTAAAATGATGTTTATAACGCCGTTTTGGTGATTTTTATTATTAAATAAATTTATTGTACGCATAATACAATGAATGTTCTGTAAAATCTCAACGAATGCATCGTTACTGTTTTCATAATAAACCAAAATCGACTGGTTACGATTACTCGGTACATTTATCGATCAGTTATCAGTGCTTATTCAGATTTAATTGTTTATTTCAGCGTGTTCCGTGTACCATCCGATTCTTTAGCGATAAAAACATTGATTTTATCGGTCGCAGTCGTAAGTTTATGAGATGACTTAATGCTACACTTTATTTATATTGTTTTATGTCTCAATCGTACGATCAGGTCCCAGCTTCCCAATCACATCGATAAACTTCGATAAAACCGTGGACCTACAATAGCGTCAATAAAGCCACGTAACATGTTGGTCCAGCAACAACAAACAAAATGAAACATTTCTAAAGGTTCGACTAATTCTTGCCACCGTGGACGTTGAATGCCGCGCGCTGTGCACCGCTGCGAAAAAAGATATTCCCAGTAAGCAAGAGTCGAGTAAAAAAGGGTCTTTCGATAAATTATTATCATCCGGATTTACGTATCCACACAAACGAACTTGAGAATCCGATCAGAGTTACGGAGATAAGGCCTCGTTCACACCACGTTATATATTATGGAATTTCGGTATTATACGCGGAGTATCGATGCGATTATTTGGTCGTTCCGAGTTGGAGAACTTTATATGTTTGTACCATCGGGTTTATTCAGTTCGCACGAAAACATACCGAGCCCCCGGAATATCTCGTGGCGGCCTCCGACAATGCCACCGCAGGATTTTAAAATTCGTTCGCGTGCATAATCCTCAGAAAGTGCGGCTGCGCACTGTGGGCCGGATCGAAGATTTTAGTGACATTTGGCGAAAAAATGAACTTCTTCGTATTGATATTTTTGGAATTGGAATTACTTTTTAAAGATTCAGAAACCTCTAAAATGAAAGAATTAACAAATTTGAACGCAAATTATAGTTAATTCAAGCATTTGTATTTGAAGATTTTAATGATTACATTTATTACTCAGGAAATATGCTTTTTATGTCATTATGTCCTGATGGTCTTTTTTAATATTATTTTTTAGTGTTTGCGTTGCATTTAATGTATTAAAAATGTAACATTTAAGGAAGCATGAAAAATTTCAAAATTCTTTAAGTTTCATTTGAAATATCTTTTGAGTTCCTCGTGCTACCAGGTCCGGACAAAGTGGAATGTTTTCTAAACATCTTCCTTCGTGTAATCACGTGAAATTCATTTCCTATTTCGTCCTACTTTGTAAACTATTATGGTCTAAAGTACTCGCGTCACGTACGCTTTCGCTTTCTTTGCCTTATGAGGGACTAAACTGTAAACTGTAAAACAAAATCACAGCGTTTCGCGTCCCTACTGATTCGATTGTAGACGAAACGTCGTTTAAGGAAATGTTATTTAAGAAAACATTTTTTCCATTCTATTGTTGTTTTCCTTGGTTTTTAAAAGTTTTACCGCATAGATATTATTCAGTGCGTTAAGTACGTTAATTTCAATTTAAAAAAACCGAATAAAAACAAATTTGGACGGTAACTTTTTTTTATTGTTCAGACCCTGTGAGTCCCACTATAGACCCTAAACTATCTTTCCGCGACGTAGCGAACACCCTCGGTAATCGTAACAAAACAAGGAGAAACAATGGATAATTTATCAGAAATGGTCTTTAGCATTTCTTATACCTTATGATTCCAGCTTTCAATTGCAATAAAAATAAAAATTAACAGTGTATAGAGTGATATAATGTGTTAAAAGTCTAGTTGCAGTTTGGAATAAAGGTAAAATAACGTGTTAATCAATAGTAGAAGATGACAGTACATATTTTTTAACTAGCATTGTTAGATAGGGTACAACGCAAATAAAAAGAATTTGAAAGCCATGATGTAGGACCGTAACAGCACACGAAGAGAACTACTATTATAAACAGTATTAATACAGAATTATAGATTCTATTTTGCAATAGTTTTTACATTTCCTGGCCAAATGAACATTCTACTATCGATTTCTAATGTGATTTCATACATCTGGATCATTATAAAAATTGAATTTTGTCCAGCTAGATCGTAAAAACAGCCCACTGTGCTGCGCCTAGATCAGACTCGAGAGTAAACATACTCTATAGGATTCGTCACTATAATACGGTGATTTGAAGAATGGCAACACCATTTGGCTGTTTTTCCACTGACAATTAATCATCATACGTTCCTCAGGTTGAAAATTCACCCATTTACTTTTTTTCTGTAAAAGCGATTGATTTCATTCTGTCCGTGTTGTAAGATGTATGTATTTCTGAAATGTAACGTTATATATTGAACATATTTTGTCGATTAAAGGTATAAAGCAAAAATGAGTGATAAATTATGGTAGGACCTTTTATGCAACTGTTTCTGAGGAGCGGATGAGACTCTAACCGTACCGACCCCAAATTGCAACTGGTATAGGCAAGTTGTTTTATAACAATTATAAGATGAATTTATTTAGATTTCTATAGCAATTTTTACAATATTAGCTACTTGTATGAAGAAAATGTAATTATTTCTAATAGAAGCATCTTTGTTATTGCAATAATTATAAAGTAAAAAATGTGAAATAAATTATTTGTCTGGTTGTGGTACGGTTAGTGTTAACTATCATAAACCGCCTGTAAGGCTGCTCGCAATTTTCATTCATTCTTATTTCAAGTTTGAGAATAGTAGGCCATCATAAAATGGACGTTTTCAATGCATTTACAAGTGTTCAATTACGCTTGAAATTCTTTGTTACTAATGCATGAAGTAAGAACAATTGCATTGAATTTTTATTCAGCACTGGCATGCACCTGATAATGTAATAAATATTTAATAGCCTGTGATATCTTCTGTAGTAGTTGTGTAAGTTTGAATCTGTATATTAATTCAAGATAAAAAAAGAAACTATTGGGAAAATGAAGCTACCTTTCTGTTAGAAATTCTTCGAATGAATATGCAGTAAGTATAGAAGACTCATAATTTCTATAAGTAGCTATTAGACTGTGGAGTATTATGCAAAATAGAAATTTTCTTTTTCGCTTGTGACAAACAAGAGCCAGATAGATGATTCTTCCTTGCTTTAATCATTTTAGTCAATCAATAAAAATATATAGATATTCTGAAATTTTTTTCATCTTTCTACTCGTTTATATCACAAAATCTGCAGAATAATGATTGTACATTAGTTTTATTGTTACTATGATGCCTGATTACTTCACTGAAATCAGATATTTTCGAGAACGTTTACTGCCTCTGAAGTTATACAAAATACATGTCCCTGTAACACATTCTTTCTTATTGGTATAAAGTACGTATATTATTATTATAATAATATATATTATATATATAAATATATATTATTATTATAATAATATATATTATATATATAAATATATTATTATTATTATTATTATTATTATTATTATTATTATTATTATTATTAATGCAGTACAATCATACTTACACTATCAACATATTATGTTTACAATAGCATTTTATACAAACCGATTGTGTAAAATTGTTTTCGCCTATCTCATATTTAACTTCATACATTATTCACATTGTAAATGTACATTTGACTAGTAATAGGAATATTGAGTTTTGCTGATAATGAAATATTTCATTTGTACTTTTCTCTTGTTGTATAACACTTTGTGCATAAGCTGATTAATAATTATGCTTTATTTTATGCCAATGCTAGTATGCAATCTTTTACATAAGCTAAAAGCATATTTGTTTGTACATGATGTTCGTAAATTTTGTACATTAATATGAAATCACCATGTATATTCGCGCAGTTCCTTCAACGTTTTTGACCCACGGTACACTTATTGTCAGCCTCCCTAGTTTCTGGTTGAACGAACTAGATCTAGATCGGATGTCTACGGAGATCTCCGATCTCAGACGTTATGAGCATTTTTATCTCAACATTGCAAACAAAATTTATTTAGTTACGAAATTGTAACAAGAATCTAAAAAAAAAAATATAAAATCAAATAGTTTCATTTTATGAAAACCTACAGAAATAGTTCTAATATAAATGACAGACTTAATGCATGTAAAGCAACTATTTTTAAAAACCTAAATGAACATTTTTAACACTTTATTAAAAAAATTCTCATTAATATCGAAAAATGTGATACGCTTTTATATTTTATTCAATAGTTCCTATTACTCAAATCCTATCTTGTCATGCTCTACCTTTTGGCATAATTTCGTACCACTAAATAAAACAATACTATTTTCAATAAAATAAATCTTCCTTCATATATGTGTAAAAACAGATAATAAATTTCATAAACCAAGATTAGGCTCTGTTGTATTAAGTAAAATGATTTAGTGAAGATATGACATAAAAAATTTAAAAACGATAAATGTGATGTTGCAAAAGCCTCAATTCGGATGAAGGTGTCGTTCATCAGATGAATGTCATCAATGATGTCAACAAATTTGCCTTTTGAAATTCTCAGTAAAAAATTATGATAAACTTGTAGATAATTCTTCGATATTCATATTCAAAGTTTCGCACATTCTGTGAACAATAATAATTACAGAGTGAATTTCTAAGATAGTTAACACTAGAACTACCAAACTTGTTAAAATAACGGACTTGAGATTCTGTGTTTTACAATTATTGAGATTGTAAAGATAATTACATGGACAATTACTATATAAATTTATTCATACAGACGTATATCATAAAAAGGATAGCACAATATGTCGATAAATGCGATCTCGTTACGTTCAAAAACCAATACAAGCTCTGTAGTCACGTTTAGTGCTCGGTAACACTAATGTTAAACAAAGGCTATGATTTTACGTAACAAAATGTGAATGCTACGGGCCGTAAGAATTCCAGTGGTTTTAACTACCGAGTAATTCTGAAAGGTTAGTCAGTGAGTAACTCCCAATAGCATAATCATAATCTGTTGCTTCTTCACGATACTGGTCACGATGGAAAGCACGGCGGGAGCCTGAACAGTGAAAAAGCGATAATAACGAATGGTTCGGACTATATGTATAGGCTGTGTCAAGCGACGGATGCGAATAGTCAACAGGGTCCTAGGCACGGTAGAGGGAGAGAGGGATGGATGAAGCTGGGCAGAAAGGGGGTGGGCCGGTGCGGGCCCTTTGTTAGGACGCGTGCCCTTGCACGTGTGCACGACTAATGCATACGCACTTCTGTTATACACCATGCCATGGAGCAGGGGCGGATTTCAAAGCCATAAATTTTTCCAAATCGTTGTCGCTACCGAAACTTCGTTACCATAGTCCATAAAAGCAACAAGTAATCCTGCGATCCGATTTCAACGGAAATCCTTCGTATTCTTTTGGAAACACGAATAATAATTAACACTTCCCAACCGGATGTTTATTAACTTTCCTTTAACACGTTGCTGTGTCACCCATATATGGGTGACGGAATTATTTGTCCATATTTAAAAATTAATTATTACGCTAATATAATCATTGTACATAATTCGGTTAATATCTGGAAAATGCAAGAAGATTAAAGGACTAGTCTCTGAGTCTTACATTTCAATTTTTCAATAATTTTTTATGAAATAAATTACTTCGATTTAATAGAGCTCTTAAGGTAGCTGCTTTGACAGTTAAAGTGTTAAATAGACATTAGGAAGACAGTATTTATCAATGCGTTAGTTGCTTGTTGTTAAATAACCGTTGATATTAACACATATTCGACCACATAAATAATGTTAATCAATTGTGTCAAATAGATGATTCTAGTTTATTTAAATCGAAATAGATAAAAATAATCAATGAATATAAACGAAAGATAAAATCGTACTTTGTTAGAACATATAAGAAAGAACAGAAAAGATGAATAGGGACAAAGTAGTTTACTAAAAAATTTGAACATACACAGCTCAATAGAAATTATTTTTGGAAATTATAAGTTTTATTTCAATTATAACTATGGATTTGATGCATTCATAACAAAAAGAGATAAGTGAAACACAGACATGTAGAGGTAAAAATACATCGGGAATCAGCAATATCTAAAATGGCCGCTGAACGTTCTTACGTAAAATTTAGTGTTTGTTAAAAAATTAATTACGTGTACTTCGTAGTACATTTCCGACACCAGGATTATTTGCAGGTAGCATTTGTTTCAACGCGATGGCGGAAACCGGTTTTTCTTTTCAAACTTGTAAGTTTGGATGAAAATAATCTACAACGGAGGCTGCTCAAGTGATCGGCATCCGGCTAGAGTCTGGCTCGCTTGATTATTATCATTAGTCACGTACCCTCGCACAGAATTTTGTCGCATATGCGTCATATTTCTTCGCAGAAGTCTGGCTTCTGCTTCGCGGTGGTATTTTAACCGTAACCGCAAAAAACTCGCGTTAGATCCGTTCGCGTGAATTAAACCGTATAGCTTAGGCTACGTCGCGCAAAAAAGGAACGCTTCTTCTGCTCGTTTTGCGGTCGGACAAATCCTGGGAGAGGAAACGCCTCAGATTTTTAGCTTCTGCCGATTCGTGGCTATGTCGACCGATTACTTCGCCGAAATCAAATGGTTTTGAATGTCTGAAGTTACACGAGATTCATGTAGGTAAAGGTCGAATATACTTTATGTTGAACTTCGTCGTGTTAATTACAATCGTGTTTGTTATTCCCTTTGTACAGGGTGTAACGAAATTATATGTCGCGGCTATCATAGCGTGATCTACACCCTCGGTTTGGTGGAAATCAATGTAAGGATGGTGTCACAAAAAATTGTTGACCTTTTGACCTTGCAATGTAAGATTTGGGTTAATTTTGCACATCAATTTTCACCAAACCGAGGGTGTAGAACCACCCTATGATAGTCGCGACATATCATTTCTTTCCACCCTGTACATATTTTGTATTGCCCTTATTAATAGTATTTAGTCACATGTATTGCTTTTCCTTTATTAGTACAACATGTAATTGCATCATGTATGAACATCATAATGGACAACGCGTGAAAAACAACCACTAGTATCGAAAGCATACAGATTAGATATTTTTTGATAATTCTTGTGTGAGCATTACATTTTTCTCTTTCTAAACTATCATATTATTGTTTTATAATAAAAGATTTATACAAAATAATAAAAGAATAAAAGACCCATGATTTAATGCTATTGAATAAAAATGTCCTTTATGAAAACATATAGTTTCTGTAATCTCTTGGCCATTATATGAAAATATGACAAAAAATTTATTCATGAAAAAGAATATTATGTATATAGGACCGGTTATTTTCGAAGTGGTATAAGTCCATTTCTTCTTTTTTCGAGAATTGTTTACAAATAAAAAGTTCACTCTAAATTATATGTTTATTTCGTGGTTTCTCAATTGTTTCCAAAAATGGACTTGCACCACTTTCAAAATAAACAGTCCAATATATATAAAATTGCACTATGATTTAATTCACTATACTTTTATTCTTGTTAACAAAATCACAATTTAAGTAAAATAACCTAAGTAAACTATACTATGAAACTTTAATACTATTACATAAATATTCTCAATCTATTTTAATAACGGTCAATCACACCCAGATAGCACCGGGACGTCCCGTGGACGTCCGTACCGGACCTTCCGTACGTCCCAGGGACGTCCGAATCACGTCCGCATGTCCCAGATATGTCCGAGTTACGTCCGTTTTACGTCCCAGGCACGTCCTAGATAGGTACCAGTTAGAAAGACGTCCTATAGGCGTCCTATGGACATCCGACTGGACATATTCTGGACGTTAACAGGACATTTACTGGATGATATGGTTATTGAATATTTAATACTACTAAATAACGTTCATTGTATATGGTTAAAATGAATAAAAATTTCATTTATCATAAACGCATAGATTAGATACATAGTGCAATACAAATGCATTTACGTATAACATTTAATTTATTAATTTATAACAATTATTCATTACAATTTTTTACAATATATATGTACAGTCAAAATATCTTTTATTATGAACGCATAGATTAGGTACATATATAGTACAATACAATCGCATTTACGTATAACACTAATTTATATTAATTTATAACAATTATTTATTTATCACAATTTTTAAAAATATATATGTATATTCTGGGTTTTTACAGGGAGACATACTTTATAATGGTATTAGAATTTTTTTGTCGGTGATAGTGCAAAGGGAAAGGAAGATCAATAACTTTATTTTTTTAAGTCGTATATATAATAATGATACAATATAAAGTTAAATAATAATAACGTTAATAAATATAATATTTAAATTTTACTATTAAAAATTTGTTTTTACAATTTTCTTTCTTTGCGCGGATCTCCTAAGCCACGACTGCAGCGCAACATTCGTCTCCTTCTGATGCATGGATATTTTTGATACCTTTGCTGCATCTATAACATAGAATTTCAATTAAATAATATATTCAACTGTTTACAACTAAATATCAAAAATAATAAAGTGCAAGTGAATAGTTACCTATTATTGCTGTGGCTAATTTTGTAGTCTGGAACATGCTTTTTCCTTTCTTCCCCAGCCAGCTGAAATTCATGACATTTTTTAAACCAAAATGGTAATAATAATATGGCTCAATTTGTTTGAAAACAACTGTCTTACATGTTTTCAAATTGGTCTAGCATCCGTTGGTAAATTATTTGGAATGGGCTTCTTTAATATGGAAAGTAAATCGTTAACGGCAACATGTAGAATATTATATTTTACACCCCATTCCGTTAAACTAACATGAACATTTATATCATTAAAATTCTGACTTTCTGTAGTCCCCTCAAACTGAAGATTTTCTACAGGAATGTCGTTTTCAATTTCGCTATCCAACGAAAAATCTGAATAAACTAATAGATTATTGTTTCCATTGCTATTATTATTATTATATTTTATTTATTTTTTAATTTTTTTTATATTATTTATTTATTATTTATTTAATTTTTATATTATTTATTTATTATTTATTTAATTTTTATATTATTTATTTATTTAATTTTTATATTATTTATTTATTATTTATTTAATTTTTATATTATTTACTATTTACTTATTAATTATTTATTTATTGTGTACATATACATATATTTAATTTAAGTATATATATGTATATTATATGTATATTATATGTATATTATATGTATATATCTCGCGCGTAAGAAGTGAGCAATCCTGGAACGTACGTAATTTACAAGTCTCATGTCCGAAATTGTGGTTCTACGGTCGTCCCTGGGACGTCCGAAATTTTGGTCCCACGGACGTCCCTGGTACGTACGAAACGGACGTCCGCGACGGACTTAGGACGTGTGATCTAAACTGGACGTAAAACGGACGTCCCTGGGACGTACGGTGCTATCTGGGACACACATAACTACGAGATGTTCAACAAATATAGAGACTCACTAAGTAATCATAACTGAAGTTCTAGTTGAAACAATATCAAAGTAACAAATACATTTTTACAATCATTACTTGATTTCCTTGTCAATAATCTACGCGAAGCATTTATTAATCGTTCTAATATATGTATATTACTTTTATCATTCACTCATCAGTGACAAGTTTAGAATGGAACAATAGCGTTTTTTTACAAGATTTTTGTGTTTTTGGGAATGTTAAATAACCTGAAATTTATTCCAGAATCTTTAAACAATATAGAACAAGTTACTGAAATTAAGACTCAACCACCTGCAGGTATAGTCATATTAATGATTGGATTTTATACATTTCTGCCAAAGATGAGTAAATATATAAAACAATAGAATGATGATAAGAATTGAAGAATATCGATTTATTGCTGTTTATTAAAATGATTAAATACAGAAGGAAATTTCTATGTCTCCTGTTTCTTGGAACTGATATAATGATTCGAAATTATGAAAAAAATAGTAAAAATTGTTTCTTGCAACTTTTTTATTTAGGGCAATAACGAAAATTTAAATAATGTGTTTTGTAGATTCATATAAGTTATGTACATGCTGAAAAATACATACATAGAAATTGATTAATTGGTTTGTGAGTTGTAAACGATTAAAAATCGTGAAAATTACTGTTTTTCACGATTTTCAGGATATCTTTGACTTTCTATTCTATTATTTGCCGATCTTCAACATTTTTAATAATTTATAACTCATAATCCAATTGGCCAATATCGATTTTTCAACATGTGTATAACGTCAACGTATCTACAAAGCACATTTTTTTAAAGTTTCGTTACAAGGTCAACTGAAAAAGTTGTAGAAAGCAACTTTTACTGTTTTCTTTTTCATAATTCAGACTAAACGCAATTTTTCCAAAATTTTCATTACATATCATCTACTAAATTAGTCCATTTAGCTTGGCTAAAAAATTATAGTCGTTTGGTTCATTTATAAAATTGTTATTTTTATTTAAAATGTGTGCCATTAATTACGAGACTGGCTGTAAGTAGAATTTCGTAATTTTTTGAAATAACGGAGTACTATCAATGGTCAATTTTAAAGATGGATGCTTCAGAAAAACGACGAGATTTTCTTTTGATTAAAGGATAAAGTCTAAGATTTTATCATATAGTCTAACTTTCACACCATTAAACTTCCTATTGCTTGGTCCTGTAATGAAATCATTAAATGGGATCAAGTCTAGCTCGGTTGATAGCTATCTTTATGTTCAAAGATACATAAACATGGTATATAAAAAATGACTGAGATTGTTACGTCTAGCATAAAATGGACAATAGAAGTTATAAGTACCTACAGCTAAATACAAAACCGTTTTAGTTCCTAAAATTTAGGAGCATTTGCAGGGATGTGCAAACGAGGGAGAAGCGTTGCATTTATGCAAATCAATAATGACATGTCAATATTTAAAATGAAAAAGGAAAAGTTATCTGATGCTGGTAAGCTATTTATAAAACATGGTAATCACTGGCGAAATATAAATGACTTGCCCTACTATAAAAGTGTAATTGATTGACAAGCAACGATAATAGAATTTGCTGCGGATTACCAAGAAGAAGAAATATGTTTAGAAAGACGAGAGGAAAATCTAAACTTCTGTCCAAGCTTTTCTTTGTTGTTTAAACATAAAATATATAGTTTTTTATATTTCCAATTATTTTTTGTGTCTATTTCTTAATTATCTGAATTCTGTCTTTCTCCTATTTTAAACAAAATAAATGAAGAAACATTTAATTTTAGTAATTAATTAAATTATTACTCACTTTCCGAATTTATTCTGCACTTACAAATTAGTAATACAACTAATTATGTCCAAGAGACATCTTGTAACAACTAGACATGTCCAAGCGTCATTATAAAAATTTACCATGTCCAACGTTTTATCATCAATAACTTGAAAACTATAAATAACTTCTGCTTCAATTTTGGTGTAATAATGTTAATTAACACATTACTTACCGGTTGCTATTTGATAGATTTTATACGTTTATGATATACAACTGAGAATTTCTTAAAAAAATTTTTAATAGCAATGACAATTTTGGTCATTAACTAACAAGCAACCTTCGAACACATAATCTATTTATAAGTCCTTTTTTGACGTAGCAAAAAGGCTTCCAGCAAGTAATATGTTAATATTAATATATGTTTAGGTAAAGATACATCTGAAATTTCATTTGAAAGGTTCAAGAAACAAAAATACCTCAGCTTGTTTTAAAGTGAACATAGCCGGTTTTGAACTTACTCACATAAAGCCCGATCGCTGCCACTATCTATAGTGGATTCAAAAATTATTTAAACACTACGTTTCCGATTCTCGAAAAATTGTGATAGCACAACCATAAGCTGGACTTATTTCAAATCTTGAAACATCTACTTTCGCAAAACAGTGATCATTTTTTCTTTAATTCTAAGATATTTTTACACGGTATAGCAACTGACAAACTGAAGCTCCATTTTTCCTAAAAAATGTTGCAAATTCAAACGTCTGTACAACTTTTAAAAATTTGTCTCTTAAATGAAATTACCATAGATTTGAAAAATTAAGTCTGCTCTTTACAACAGCTCCATAAAAATTGATATACGATTTTGTTTTACTGCTTTATGGAATAAAAATGAGGAACACGTTGCGTCGCATAAGCCCTCACGGTGTAATCTATACTACTGTGAACTTGGCATCACGCCTCTCGTTCAAAGCTCAATAAAACGACTAAAAATCATCGTACCTCAATTTTTAAGATGTCATTGTAGAGGATGCTTTGATCTTCAAATCCATGGCAGTTTCCTATAAGAGACAAATTTTTAAAAGTTTTTGGATACGTTTTCGGTTTCTTGCCTGCTACATCATGCAAAAAGAAACGTAGAGTAAAATTAAAATTAAAAATTAAAATAAACCCATATTTATTATCGTACGATCATTTTTACGAAATTATCACAGTTGGAATACAGGCAATTTTTCGAAAATCGGGTGTTTAGTCTTCAAATGTTTCTTAGACGCACTATGCTTTTCCAGATCGGAAAATTAGTGGTGCCAGTTGATAGAACCACTATCTCGCGACTGCGCGCGTGAACAAGTGTGAAACACGTGCATTCATACCTTAACGTATATTAAATGAACGGTATTTCATATGGTTTACCATCAAGAAGGCTCGAGACAACTGTTATCGAGAATCACCTAGTGCCGCAGGGTCCACTTACGACTTACAACCGCACGGTACAAGAAAGAGAGACTTTCATATCGATTGGAGTCGCGTGGCCGAAGCGTGGCTGCTGCACCACCTCTCTTTCTTCAACGTTCCACGCGTACCACTGGTTCGAACGAGACGGTGAAATAAGGAACGGACGACAAAGATGCTCGACCAAATGGCTTGGGAATCGGCGAGGGAAGAAGAAAGAGGGACAAACGTTTCAGACACGCTTCGTTCGTGTGTCTGAATCGTCTGACGCGAGACCAAGACCAGCTGCCCTTTGGCGTGCTGTTTCCTCCAAACGGAATCTCGTTTGGTACACGACAATGCGATCATCGTCCTTCCCTTCTGACAACAGAAAGTTTAAAGGGAACGAGACAGGGTGCTCGTCTTGGTCATTCAAGGAACATCTGATCAACAATGCACTGACATTTTCCACCGAAAATAGCCTCCTACCATTCAATTACTTTCCCTTCGATTAAGCTTGTGGTCAGATATCGCGAAAGAAATAATCAGATACCATCGACCACCGCTAATGGATACCGCCACAACACCGCAACACGCTTGACAAACCCCAATTTTACCTGAATACGTCCAGCAGTTCACTCATTTTTCTACCAAACTGTAGTTCACTTACAAACTGAAAATAGATTGATTCTATTTTATTCCTAGAATCATTCTGTCTCACTAATATGAATTAGTGTACTTCTTGTTATTTAACACTACAGCTACCAAATAGGTCAAAATGACTCGCCTCCGGATTTTGTATTTTAATGTTACCGAAATTATGAAGTCGCTTACGTGGGACATGATTGAATACTGATTTAGTAACGATCTTCACTCAAGCACACATTATGATAAAAATTGCACAGGATGTATGGAGATGCATGGATGTCATTTCTATAAAGCAATGTATGCCTGTTGTATTTAATACTCGGTAGTTTTAGTGTAAATTTCAAATATCGTCTGAAACTGATAAGTGAAAGATATTGGACCAAGTTTTATATAACTTTTACCAAAAGTAACAAGACTTTCTTTCTCGAAAGTGAAACGCCAAATAAGCAAAGAGTTTCAGACTGTTTTTACACCTAATCTTATTACCTCGTTGTCTCTTCGTTACTTCGTTTCGCGTTCGTTGATTTATTATTCTACATTTCGTCGCATCGACAGTTTAGAAAGCGAGAAATTATCGTATCGAGCGTACGAAGTGAGAAGAAGAAATGGTCGGATTGTAACAGTTAATACATTTCATAAATGTGTCACGCGAAAGAAGAGTAAAAGGACGAGCTAAAAATATAGCGCGTTTTACGCAATACCCTTTAACGAGCCCAAGTCATTTGCACTGATTTGAAGGCAGTTTATTCGTGAACGACGTCGATAGTGAAATGTAATTTCGTGCATGGTGACTTGCAGGTACCTCGTTGCAATGCAGGTGAGAGTTGCTTGCACCTGGATTCGCCGAAATTAACCAGCATGCAAACGACGATCGCGCTGACGTTTCATTCAAAATACAATCCACTCGATTAATTAACTAATTAAATAATCGCGGTTGTTGTTATATATTGAAATTATGCTGCTGCTCCGAAATTTGCAGTTGTGCAATGGCAAGGAGCAGAAACACGGCTTCTTATCGCTCTTGGTGGGAGTTGCAATTATGGATTGTAATAAAAGAAACGTAATTCGTTAGACATGAATTCTATATTTTCAACCCGAATTTGTTATTCAATTACTTTACACGAGCAGTAATTTGAGTTCTGTTTCTTTGTTAACAATGCAAAGGCAGTGGCTTCCTGTTTCAAATTATACTGCGGATTTTATAAATTTATGACAAAAATGGGTAGGCGCAATTTAAAATAGAGAAAATTTAAGTTGCATAATGGCTGTACGAATTCACATCAACTTTTCACATAAAAATTGTGAAAAGTCAAGAAAGAGAAGAGACGTGCCTCTGAGAAATGTTCATTAAAAGTATAGCAACGTGTTACGGTTTCCTTCATGGCTCGAAAATTTGGAACAGAAGTTCCGCCATCGGTTTGTGGACCCACTGTCGTATTTTTCTTCACGTCCAGCTTGAGGGACGGCCTACGTCGGTGTTAAGTTCTCCAATTTTTCTTCGGGGCTTATTTCCTAATTACGAAAACACTCGTTTTCTCGTTTGGTAGTGTCACGAGGGGGTTCGTGGCTTCCGACTTCCTCCGTTAGGCCGGACAGATAGCCGATTCCAGGTTTCCACCGAGCGGTTCTCTCTTATTGCTCGCGTCCAATATCCATGGAGCATAACATATGCGGGCAGATGGTTTCTGCCCCCTTCCAGCTCCCCTTCTTTCCACCAGACCTGGCCTCATACGATTTTGGTCTTCGTCTTTCTCTTCCTCCCCTTGGCCGGTCTCTCTGTCTCCCTCTTTCCCCCTCGTCCTGTTTCCCTTCGTTCAATCGTACCCGATCCAAAAAAGCCGGAGGCACCCTCTACGTAGAGTGCTCTCGCCTGTTGCCCACCCCAAAAATATCCCGGGACTCATCCAACCACCCTGTGCACCCATCAGCCACGTGCACAGTGGTTCTCTCCTTCGCTGACAACCACTTGTGGAGTCTCGCTTTTTATAGATTCCGCTACGTTCTCGATGCTCCTCCGATTAGCGTAACGTCCGTTACCAGTGTGTACTGCTTGCTACCCCTGCTAGAAAATATTCGATCGATTTCGCGAACATGATTGTTGGACGAATTATCTGGGCATATATTAAATAGGAAAAATTGGTAATGTGTATGTCTATCTATGTATGTTATGTACGTGCACAAACTTTCATTAAAATCGGTGAAAATGACAAAAATTGTAAGAACTACGATTTAGGTCAATCGTAAGCCCAAAATTCAAACATTCTTTTACGTCTTTCAATGCCTATAGTTTTCAATGCGCCAACCGATTTCGATGAAACTTTTTGCATGTACACCACTTACTTGGATCTACAAAAAGCATACTTTAAATTTTCATTATAGGCTCAGATAAAAAAGTTAAAAATCATGATCATTATTTTTTTAATTCATTTTTTTAATGAATTACTTAGTAAACTAATCCTTCTAACATCTCAAACATACTCAAGCCGTTTGAACCAATTTTAAAGAACTTATTCGTTTCTCATGTGTGGCCCGATACTTTTGCACGCCACTGTATCTGTATATCTCGTACAAGGCGGATACCGGGCTACTTCTTCAACATAAAAGAGTTCCACTTTTGTATGTTATCGAATAAATTTGACACGAATAGGTTACTTATCGTTTTTGTACTTTCATTATCTTGTTTAAATGCTAAACTAATTTATGTAAAAGAGGAGCATAAGTATGTATCACACAAAAGTATATGTGAGTGTACATATACGTCAGTTATAAATGATTAAAAAATATTTATTCTCGAATTTCGATTGAATTCGAATATAAAAGTGAATATGTTCCAATGTAAGTGAATTCCAAGTGAAATCGTTTATTTCATATAACCCGTATAACATGTAATACAAATGCGTTATGTAGAGTAAATTATCACTTGAAAAGAAAGAAAATATCTATGAACACGACGAACACAATGAAAAAAGATCTCATTTCTTATCATCTTTTGGCAATAAGCGAATACGCTTGCGTAAGACTGCAATATCATTGCTACCACTAAAGTGAAATTCTTTCTGTAATTTTTTATACCAAATTAACACTAGTCTCTTGTGGTGTTAATGCTTCCGAGACCTCCGAGAAGAGAATCAATTATTAATCGTCGTGTTTGTATTATAGCCAGGCTGTTAATACGAAATAATTGTTACCCTTGAAAAAAGAAAAATGAAATTTTCCATTCAAGTCGTGTAGAAAGAATTTGTTTAAAAACAGAATTGTAAGTTTAAGGAAGATGAATGTAGAATGAAGGGGCTGGTCCAACAGAAGTGTTGAATAGTGTCCTTTTAAAATCTACGCTTTAAAAGGATGATACACGTCTATTAAAATCGTCGATATTGGAACCGTTGCACATTTAGAGCAAAGAGATAACAAATACGAGAAGTCGGAATTTAACGTCTGAAATGGAGAAACGAGTTAGACAAGCTTTCGGTGTGCATCTACTTGCAGTTTCTTCTCATAGTCGTGCAGTGTGGTGTTAAGACAACCTTGCACGCGCGCGAGAGCCGCAAGAGAGTGAATTTAGGGGTGGATTCAGCCCCGTGGCATGCGACGTTATTCTTTTGTGTTTTCGACCCCGTGCATTCGCACCAGCACACTCTTTTTCTCGTTCTCTCTCTCTCCCCCTCACCGTTACACTCGATATTTCTTTCTTTCCCCGTGCCTGTCCTCTTCTGTTCAGCACGCTCGTGCGCGAGGGGTGGCAGGCAACCCTCCATTTATCTGGCCGACTGCCTGCACATGCGTGTTCATGCGAGCACAGTGGTTTTCAAGCAATTAACGACCGCAGAAATGTCTGCGATTTTTTTCTGATCAGCCCATTATTCGATCAGTTCCAATCATATTCGGTTCGAAAATGTAAATCTTCTTCGACGACACACCTGATCATTAGCAATTAATCGGTTGCACGTTTTTTGATTCATGTATTTGTACGTATGCTGTTTGTCGCTTGTGATTTCTGATTGTGTAAATACGACTGAGAACCACCACTTTATGGAAATGTATATAACAGTTTCGTTATTACGCGATGGACTTTTGTTCTTCCTTCGATAATGCATGAAACGGGAACGTGTCTAGTGGTGGTAGGTTCCTTTCGCTTTGTTACGTCATTTCAGAAAGAACTGGGAAAAAGAAACCCGAATGGAGGAAGGGTACTGTTCGATCCGAAAAATTATTTTTGAGAATACTGTTGTATAATATAAATTTTGTTTAGAAATCTTCTGTAGCAATGTATTTAATATTTTATTTTTCGTATTCATATCTTACGATAGGGATATAAAACTTAACTGATTTATGTGTTTATAAATTTCGTACACAGTTGTTTTGATAATTGATAATTGTATATATCCAATTTGATAATTCAAGTCATAGAAAAAGATAGAAAAACTCTTGCAGTACTTTGCTCATCGAAAGATTACAAACTTGTTAATTAGTACATATGTAGATTAATTTTGATTGATTTTTGGATTGTAGAAGGTATCGAAGATGTAATTAATATAAACTGTTTCTAGTTCATTTTAAGTTTCAAAATCTCAAAAGACGTTTATATGTAAATTGTTTATGTATAATAGATACATAAATATATAACAAATAGCATATATTATTTAGATTATATATTATACTGTAATATATTATTTAGACTATATATTATACTATAATATTATTTAGATTACATATTATACTATAATATATTATTTAGACTATATATTATACAATATTATATTATAATATATTAAAATATACTATATTATTTATAAATAAGTTAGACTCCAAACAAATGTGAATGCCTCTTAATCGAGAGGTGTTTACTCATTAATATATTGCACAAACAATGTCCGATGGAAGTAAAAAACTTTATACTCTATAATATAAACAAAAAGGTAAGCCATTTATATCTACAAACTGTTATGAATCTAATGTTCAACTTGAACTATTGGGATTTATTTGTGTAACTATCATAAATTATATTTTATTCGAAAAAATGAGAATCTGATCTCAGTGTTAAGGCAATTGCTTAGTTGTTTATTAAACGAAGAATGTCTATTTATGAACAGTATAGTTTAACTAAAATTGTGCAATTGAGTAACTTGGTGAAGGTTAAATTAAATCAAACTCAAAGAGATTACCAACATCAAAATTAATTGTAAAAATAGAATCTCTGAATATAAATGTGAGTGTAAGAGATATATTCGATTTTAATCTATGAATTTAAAATCTAAATGTAAAAGAAAACAGTATAAATTGATATCGATATAAATTTAAGAATTAAGGTTTCATTAAAAAATGTGTTCAAAATTTATTGTGTCGAAGATTTCCTTTCGAAACATAAAAAAATGTGAAATTTTATATATACGCACATTGGTCACCAGGCATTTAAATCTGCATGCTTGAAATTCTTCTCAGCTGATGACGGTTATGCAGATTCATGATTGAGTAAATGATATAATTGTCTGCTAAAAGTAATTTAATCAATTCACATTTCATCAAATCGAAATTCAATATTTGAAATTCTCCATATACAGTTTCGTTAAATCAAATTTAGAATGTGAACGTAATTGAATACTAATGTAATTTTGGTTTAACTGTATTTTGCATATTAATACAATGATGATAATGTTATGTGATACACAACGTTGATTGATAAAGTAATGTACATATAATGAAAGATACGTAGCTATTATATGAAAATGAATGTTAACTTGGTTACTACATCCATAATTGATTCATATTTGCTTCACCCTCGATAGCCTATTCTATTCTTTATATATATAACCTATAACAGTCACTGATTATAACATAATCAATGGACTGTAGACATGAATTGAAATTCTGACCGTTGCACTGTAATAATACATTACAAGATCATGAACAAAGATGAATTCATTTCAACCAGTAAAGGATCAGGAAGTTAAACAAAACTAATATCTTGCAAATAAGTAAAATAATAAAAACTGGTAAATGAAAATGTATTTCTTTTTATTTCTTCTATAATTTTAATATATCCAAAACAATATAACAATATATTCTTAAATTCTTCTGACATTTTTACTTTTTCGTATTTCACCTACCCATTTTTGTCATAACTGCACAACATCTGTAATCTAATTATAGCTAATCACATTGCTAGACGGCAGGTTTTATGCTTTCATGACAAGAATGAGTGTATTAAAGGGAAGACAATAAAAACATTTACAGATTTTTCAACTAATTAAAATTGTTAAGAATGGAAATAAATGTCTATGTAATTCATGCATCTTGCAATTCATGCTGACAATATTTATTGTAATGTTTACAACAATATAATTTTTATTTTATTTAAAATACGAAATATAGAAATGAAAACTGGAGCAAAAAGATCAATATTTATGCTTGTAAACCAATTTATATATTAATGAACATAGTGAAAATTTTAACAATAGATCTACGCAGCACAAAAAGTGACTATTTTACATTAAATTACAAAAATAACAAGAATGTGTTTACTCAGGCGTTTAAAGATTGTTATCATAATACACCTCCAAAAATATTAATTGAGTGAATAAATTTCCTAAGAAACTCAATTTTGTAATCTCATTAATCGTAAATAAAAAAAATTGTAACTCATCATTTTGATGGGTCCACTAATTCTAGTGTTAATATTATAGTTAGTAAATCTAAACTCAAAATTGAAGACACTAACAATCGACTGAACGTCGTAATGGTCGTATTTGGTTGAGGATCACTGTCACAGCGCACGAGATCAGTGCAGTTATGCCGGATCATAGTCCCCGTATGGTAGATGTCGGCCGTAAGTTCTGGCAGGGGCGACATATGCCACCTGAATGCCGAAAATCAGGGGAGCAGTCAGGTTTCTGGATCAAGTCGAAGTTCGGGGATGCAAATTGGGATTAGCCCTCGCCGGTTTGCCCTGATATGCCTGCATACGTGCGTGTGCATTAGTCGCGTCGCGTATGCATACCTAATTTATCATTTTATGCCTGATACGGTTCAAAGGGTTTCTCCTTTCTTTTTTTATCTCCTCCCAAACTCAATGGTCATTTCAATAGAATAATCGTGTGTATGTAGGTACACGTACTGAAAAATGTGTCGGGCGAGTCAGCATGCGCGATGTCTATACAGGGTGTCCCTGAACAAGAGGACGTCAGTTTAAGTCCTGTAAAAACTCGGCCCGTTGGGCCGATAAAATAACCTCCTTTACTATTAATTTCACTTAATTGTTTAAAAATAAATTACCTACAGTCGCGTATAAAAGTTTGCGACCAGCTGAACTGTTCCCTGCATTACTCTAGAAGCAGTGTTTAAAAGAATCTTCAGAGAGTAAACAAATGTGATAAATAACATTTATTTGTTGCACTTTTATCGTCTACTTATTATATTATTGCAATCAATTGTTAATTAGCATGTTGACTGACATACCGATGCTCATAAAAGTAATCAATTAATTTTATAATCTTCTTATATCTTGTACAGTGGTTCATGGTAATATTAGGATACTTTTACAAAGGTGATAACTTTTTTAAAATTGGGCTAAACGACTCGAATTTTTTTTAGAAGTTAGAGGGGTCAGTTTACTATGATAACATGAAAGAAATGTTTTGAAAAAATTCGAATCGATCAGAATCGCTGAGAACATTTTCAAGGTTGATTTTTTCAACTTTTTTATCTTGGCTCGGATTGAAACTTTAAAAACTGAAATCGGTTGATGCGAAAAAAATGACAGGCATTAAAAGATGTAAGAATCTTCAAATTTTTTACAGTTATGGGCCGAAAATCTTGAAATACTACAATTTTCACCATCTTTAACTGTTTGTTGCTCATCGCAAAAATCACCGATTTCGACGAAATTTCCAGGATGTGTATAACTGACAGAAATCTACAAAATTGTTCTTACGTCTACAAAACATTGATGTCGTATGGTCTAATCTTAAAAAAGTTATCGTCCTTTTAAAGGTGTTCGAATATTATTGTCAGTCACTGTAGGTCCTACCAAAATTTAGTTTCCATAATCTATTGTAATACAAACTGGTTTTATAAAGTTTTATAAAAAATAGTGTTAAGCATATATGATTGACGTGGCAGTCAAAGTGTTAAAATTGTTTCACATGTGATTTTTGGAATGTGAAGTGAGAAATCTATTTGACCACAATGTATAGATTTTTGTATTTTTATCAATTTCACGATTGCACTTGAGACTTATCAGTAAAAGAAAGGCAGAAGCAAAAGCGTAATGTATTAGATCTAGCAAGAAAATATTAAATTAACTGGAATAGTAAACTATTATATGCAGACAATCATTCAAGCGTGTGTATGAATAAGGAATTAGAATTGTATCCATGTATATGGGGAACAAAAACTGTAGATCGCGTTGCTATAGTATAACTCACTGTCAGATGATATCGCTAAAAAAATAACGGCCAAGTATATTTACTATATTTGTCATTAAATTAAATAATTTACAAAACTTCGTTAGGTTTTCAATAAAATTTTGAGATTTTGTAAACTGTATAATTCTTACTACAAACAATCAGCAATATATAAGAAGAAGTTTAACAAATAGAATTTCAAAAAGTACGATATCATTGAAACATGGACTTGCTCGGTTTTTACTCCAAACTCTTCAATTGTTCTCCTAAGAGTGTCGACGCGACGTTACATGAAAAATGTAACTTCTTGCACAATCTGCTTTAGTGGAAATGCGGTTTCGGTTGTTGAAGATTCGACGAAAGGTGAGAAAAGCGCGGCAAGAAATGGATATCGCAGTGACACGATCGATTCCGGACAACAAAACGTCCCTTCGCAGAGCTCAGGAAAGGTTTCTGGGGGAGGGGAATGAGAAGGACGACCAAATCGTGGAAATAAATCTCCATATCTGACACTCGGTGGAATAGATCGACGCTTTTCTATGAAAAGCTGTAGAAGAATACTCTTTCAAGACTCCGAGGACCGAAGTAGAGGGGAGTGTGATAGTACAACGAACGCAAAAGAAGAAGGGGGAGGGGTAAATCTGGATGGGAGGAAGAAAGAACCCGATGATTTCTGCTTCGCCATGAAAGAAATCCTGCACGAGCCGGTACAGAACGAAACGGCGTAGAACGGTGGAGAGATGGAACTACTGGGTAGACGAAGAGGAGACTACTGGAAGAAGCAGTTGATCCGCCGTAGTAGGACCGTTTCAAATTCGCCTGTTCAAAGAGATTCGAAGGAAAAGAACCCTCCTCGAGGCGTTTCGGAACTCCCTTTGCCGCTGTTTTGTTGGTAAAAAAAAGATGAAAGTATCTCTTGATCGAACTTCCATTCAATCGATACCGCCGGGAAATTCGGGGATGTTGTTTTGCAAGAGTAAATACATTTTTGCTGAATTCTTCATGTTTAGGTCAGCCTGTATGTTCCAGAGTTACATCTGATCTGAATTATTTCTATGCCTAAACATATGTGCTGGTAACAGTATTTTGATATTATCTGCGAAACTTTTTAGATGCATTTGTAATGAAATTGAATTGAGTTTTGTCTTTGAAAGAAATTTTTTTATCTTTGGATTATTGAATTTGTGTTTTAGAGGTAAAAACTGTACAAATATTTATTACATTGTATGCTGCAATTTTATGCTGAAAAATCTGAAGAAATGCATTTGTAACAGCCTGTCTAAATCAACTGAAATGAAACATTCATGAAGATTCTATGAATATATGATTTTATTTAATAGATTAATGAATCGTTTTTGAAGAATTAAGTTTTTAACAAAATGATAATCATTTGACACAAAAATACGATTCATCTACCCTTAAATTTTTCGTAACAACTACTCCTCAATAGAATTGAATAAAGTAAATGTAACTCAGTAAAGAAGTAAGTTAAATAAATGCGTACAGTACAATAATAAAACAAAAATGTTATAAACTATGAAGTGACCACCAGATCGAAAGTATTGGAAGTAATGTTGCGGTAGTGGTCATCTTACAAATTACGTAGTAATGATTAAACTTTGAGAGTGTTTTGAGCTTATGAGAGTTATATATTTTTTACAGAACAACAGCAATATTATGCGTTAGACAAATACCGAATTTTAATTTTCAAGTTCTTGTTTGGTCAGACGGAGGAAGATAGACCAATATAAATATGCAAATGAAGATTCAGTCTGCCAGATTGTTGATAGCGTAATTTCGGCGAAACTTTACATTAGATGGTAGCAAATTGAAAATTTAAGCAAAAAAGGATTATAAGAGATCCAGTGCGGAGGCTGGGAAGAGTAAGGAAGAAAGTGTAATATTTCAAAGTAGGGAGTCGAACAGGGAGGGGAGAGAAAGAGGAGCAAGGCGCGTGCCATGCTTATTAACTTTTTTCTTTCTGACGTATATATTGATTCTTCTTACTTGTTTGTCTTGTTTTATCAGCTTTCGCAACGCTCCTTTTTGTAGAAGTCGGCCGCGACTATACAGGTGGATAAAATAATAAGACATTGCGAAAATTACCTAGATACGCATCAAAAAGGATATTATATAACATAAACATAACTAATTTCGAATTTTGGGAAAAATAATTAAGTCATCCTTAGTCATAAGTAGCCTGCGGATTTTATATATTTATTTAAAAAATGAGTAGATCCAATTTAAAACAGTACAAAGGACTAAACGAATTTAAGTACATTAATACACCGTTTTTAATGTATTAAAATTATTAAAGAAGGAAAGATATTTGTATTTAGTCCCTGTTTATTGCAATTGATGTAGAAAAGTTTGATTATACAGAAATATCTACCACTTAGTCATGCATTTACGATAAAATTGTGTAGCTAGAACATAAAACTGTCAAACCATTTAAAGAATTTTGAAATATTCTTGTGTTATTTTCAACTCGTTAGAATAATTAAGAAAAAAAGTTTCTGTGATGCTGTTGTATAATTTTCAACTCATTAGAATTATTAAAAAAGAAATGAATATCTAAGTAACTCCTATATCTTGCAATTAATGCAGACAATGTTTATTTTCTAGAAAAATCCACAGTGTAAGTATAAGGATGAGATGCATGATTCAGTAAATCTAAAAATAAATTTTAATTATCTTCTCAAGTACTTTTACTGAATTTTGTTGCTACAGAAGCTTCCTTCATATAATGTTGCAAGGTTTATTTTACTTGTTCTAAGTTGCGTTTACTTGAACTATCACTGGAAATCTAAAGACTATTAAAAACAAATAATAATCCATAAATAAAGAGAAAACAAACACTTTTACTTTTAGATAGTTCAACATTTCACTCAAACATCTATCGAACAACATATTCTTAATGCACTAATTAAACTCTTACAGTTTCAAAGAAAATTAAATCACACGGTATACATATAATGGTTTGCTATTAGCATTCGTCTACACAAAATATCACTCTACTAATCAGTGTAATATATATTGATGATATAATAATTCATAATTTTAAGTTTATTAAAAGTAGATGGTACAGCTGAACGTTTGGAAATGCTTGTACATTTTTTGTTGGATTAAATTTTCTCATTTATTACTAGACTGCTGATTTTATACATTTGTAACCTCAATGAGTAGCTGTAATTTGAAACAATGAAAAGATTAAACGAATTTAAAAGTATCGATACATTACTTCCGACTTTCGAATTACTAAAATTATTGAGAAAAGATAATAATTCATAATTAGCTATTGTTTCCTGGAGCAGATGTGAACGATTTTTATTTTGGATGAAGATCCGTAGTTTATTTATTGCTCACAATTTTTGCTTCAGCGAACCAAGTTCAGAATTACAATTCACAGACTAATATTTACTGCTCTAATATTTGGAATTCGATTTCAATATACGATTGAGGTTTAAAATGGTTGAAGTAAGGAGTAAGGATTACTATTTCATGAACTGAGAATCGTAATGTAGATTCCAATTGAGTCGTAACATAAATACATTCGGATATGTTCATATATTTGTTAATTATTAATAAAGTATACAATTATATTCAATCAGTTATATAACTTTTTACTGCAAGTGGTTTCTTATTAATCACAATTATGTACATTTACAAACAATCATAACTAAATCCTTAGAATTAGAACGCTACTACGTTTTCAACTGAGCTTATATGTTATCTAATATTTCAAGTTTATGGAATGTTATAGATGTTATACAAACTTGTAAAGCCAAAAAATCCATTATCTCCTAACTTAATAATGAATTTTAATATTAACCGTACCAAGTACAAAATCTGACTGGTATACGTTGTTTTATAAAAATTACAAGACTGAATCTATTCAGATTTCTCGAAATATTTATAATACTATATACGTGAATGAAGAGATTTATTTTATAACTTCTAATGGAAGCGTCTTTGTAATTTCAATAATTATAAAATAAATATTGTGAAATCGGTCATTTGATCGGTCGTGGTATAGTTAGTGTTATTTTCTATCGACATTTTCAAGAGTTATAATGCTTCTATCAGCCAATAATTTTGCCGAAGTTTTACTCCACTATTACGAAGTTGCAGTTAATTCTTATTTCCTTTGGCTGAACATATACTTACTTTTCTTCATTTAGTCGATTTCTTTCAGCGACTGCTCTCACTCTCTCTCTCCCTCCCTCCTTTTCCCCTCATTTTCCCACTCAGGCGCGCGCGAACGCTTGCGGACTTTTTTCATGTTTTTATGCGTTGCTCGTTTTTCCCTTCCGAAATATAATTGGCGGTGCGATGCACCTGTCTTCCCCTCTCTCTCTGAACCCCTTTGCCCCCTACCTGTCGGCCACTTCTTGTACTGCAACTTCTCCCAGACTTATCCCACGATATCGACTTCCACGTATTCCGGCGCGTGCCACGCTTACTTGAAATACGTTTCACAAGGTTACACGATGCGGGGATACACACATACAAATACACATCAAGTCACACGCACGCACACATGCACACACACACGCACCCGCGCACACACATACACACACGCGTCAACAGAAAATTAACGCGATAGAGGAATATGGAAACAGCCGTCGTGTTCAACGGGAGCTTGCGCTCCCCGATCAATTTACGAGACGACACTGGACATTTACTATCGGCTGTACTATTATATTTTCATAACGTACGTTTGCCCGCTAAAGTACTCCAACGTTTACACGTGCCATACATAGTAGGTGAAATACCCGTATTAAACTGAAGTGCCACATTAAACCGCATTCCCAATCGAAAAAACGGCACGCGTGTGCTGTCTTTAATTTCTCAGTGACACAAGCACAATTTTGGGTTCGTAACGAACGAGACGGAGAGATTGGTATCTCAAAATATACGGATCTCTCGAAAGCAGTTATCTTTTGTGTTTGACAAAATTCTGGCCGAACTTGTATGTTTCTTTCGAGAAAATATCTGGTCCTGTGGAATTTTTATGGAGAGAAATGATGCCTTTGGGAACTTCTTTGAAATGTGTTCTCGTGGAATAAGTGTTTTATATATGTATGTACTGTCGGCGGCAAAATTAAGAGAACCTTTAAAAACTAGTAACTTCTTAAAATTGGACGATATTTGTGTTTTTGAGATTTTACAAAGATTAGTTTAATAGACAATGAATAAAACAAATTAATTACAGATTACCATTGGTCAAAATATGCTTTTAAAAAAATTGTTTAATTTTTTTAGGTCTAACAGGGAGAAGACAAGGAGAAACTTTTCATATTGGTAGATTTCGTTCTCCTGCTTATAAAAATGTAGCATTATAGCCGTCGATACTCAACAACTTTTGAGATACGTTAAGATTGATGAAGTTAGTGTTTCTTTCATATCATGTTCCTTTTCAATAAAATTTTTATATTTTGTTTCCTATAGATATTATGAGTGTATTTTTCATGTGCAAAATACAATTAATTAAAATAGATAAACTGAACAGAAAAAAAGAAAAAATGGGAGAAAAGGAAAAAGGGATTTGAACACTGGCCTTCCCGGTAATGAATCTAGTACATCACGCCATTTGGCACTTGACAAAAACTTAAACCAAAACTGTACTTAACGGCTTAACGGGTATAATGAAATTTAAATTGTAAATATCTCAAAAATTATTGAGTATCAACGCCTATAATGCTATATTTTCATAAACAGGAAAACGAAATCTACCAGTATGCAAAGTTTCGACAAAATCTAAGACCCGATGACCGCGTCTTCTCCTTGTAAGAAAGTTCTATAGATGCACAAAGTTGCATAAAACTTAACTAATGTTGCTACGAGCCATGAATAATTAAAAATGGCAGGAATTGTGAGATCTAGCGATTTAGATCAATCGTAAGCCCAAAATTCAAAGACTTACAACTTTCAACGCCTACGACTGTTTTATGAGTCAACCGATTTCAATAAAACTTTGTGCATGTATGTATAACTTGTTCAGATCTACAAAAGTCATATTTTAAATTTACATCATAGGCACAGATAACAAAGTTAAAAATCGTGACCATCACTTTTGCCCTCCGAATTCCAAGTAATAGCAATGTCTACAAAATTTTGTTTTACACATTACGTAGTAAACTAATCCTAACATCTCAAGTAACTCAAGTCGTTCTGTCCAACTTTTAAAAAAGTTATTAGTTTTTAAAGTGTGTCCACTTAATTTTTCCCTCGACTATATATAAATATGTAGTTTATTTGTCAGAATCTTAGTTTTAAAAATGGTTCTCGGTTTAGAATAATTGCCCTAGTATGTTACATTGTCATTGATTTATGCATTCATTCATAGTTACACTTTATTATATACTAGTTTTAATATTATTTTTGTTTAATTCAATCATTTCTCTTCTCTTTTCCATTTCTTTTCATCTTTCCTTTCTCTATAGTTTCTCCAACTAAGCCGTGGTTTTTTATAATCTCTATCATAAAAAAAATATGATAACCAGTTATTTCAGATTGTTTAGAAAGAATGGTTTCATAAGAGAAAGACGGAAAAGTTCTCAACTGCGAATTATTTATGTAAATATTACAAATGAATGAATGACACTTAGTTCAGTGAATCGTTTTCAGTATTTGTTACAATGATTGAAGTGTTTCTTGCTATTGATGAATAGAGTATTGCTAATGTAATAACGTTAGAACATGTAAGTGCCATTTTTTTTGGCTAGAAGTATGTGTAGATTCTACATTAAAGAAGTATAACAGTATTGAAACTTCAAGAAATTGATATTTTTGTTGGATCATCATTTTAAACGATAAATTCATTCATGTCGAATCTACATTTTTTAGAATGAAGTACATTGTACATATCAGAACTTTCGTATGAAATAGTATTTTTACATATCTGAAGGTATAAACCGCCATTCACTATAGAGTGTAACACGAACATTAACATCGAATAATTACGAAAAGATTAATAAATGAGAAACAACTATTTTGTTTGACAAAAACGTGAAAAAAGTTGTCATGTGTGTATCTTTCATAATTTTTGTTTGAATTCATACAACGTGTTCCATTCTCTAGTTTTGGGTATAGAGGTTATTCATTCCAAAATATTTTTATTTCAGACAATTGGTTCACATGGAACTACCTATGTATGTATGTATGTATGTATGTTCGCCGACTACAGCAGTGTGCACTGTAATTCTATCTTTGTCTTTCCATAAATTCAACAATTTCAACATTCTAAGAATTATTTTTATCTTAAGTATTCATAAATGTATCCACAACTAACGGTAAAAGATATTAGTAGTTTATCAAATTGTATCTAAGAAATCGAATTTAGAAGGAGCCATTAATATTAGTTATTCCATACTGCTACAATTCCCCAAAACATTCTCGTTGCAAAAGCAGTACATCTCAGAAAACGCAATTTTCGAATTATTATTATGAAAACGTTGCAGAGACACTCCTTAACTAATCATAAAAATTTCATTCATCTTCATAATATGATCGGTAGAGGGCACTTATGTTCCTTTTCCTGAATTATGTGGTTCTGGGCTGAACTAAAAAATACACTAAAATGTATTTTATGACCATTACTCTTCTTGTTCATAAATTTAATTAACAAAATACTGATTAACTATGTTGACAAACAGTTATTCGTTTCTTTTGAAATACAGTTTTCTGATTTGTGCTATCTTTGACGACATGTCAGTGTGTGACATGTATTACAGACAAAATGTTTTTCAGCGATGAACTTGATACCTAACATCGAGCATTTAATCATTTTTTAATAAATTGACAATTTCAGCATTACGTAAATATTGAATTCGCAATCGTTTTAGAAGAGGTTCAGTAAAAAAAGAGTGTCAGAATTGCAATGAAAAATATAGGATTTTAATAAAAAGATGGGAGATTAAAATGAAACACATTGTACCTGTTGCTTGCTCACATTATAAAAATAGAGGAAATATCCGTTGGGTTATGGAGACCAAATCCCTTTTCATCTGAGAGACTACTCTATTCTACTCTATAGCCCATCTAGACAATATTATATCAGAAATTCCATGCATTTCATTTTATAGCGACCCTTTAATCCTTAAGAGGGGTATGTATTTGTATAACAAGCTCACGAATCAATTTCTTTCCTTTTGTATAAAGGTATTAAATATACATTATTTGAAAACTGAAATTATTTCTGACATAGTATATTAACATTCATTTTGAGATTAAATTGAATATTGTATAAGATAGCAAAAAGTTGCCTACGTATGGTATGATTACACGGTTTCTTATACCGTCCCAGTCCGATTGAGACTGTCCAAATAAGAAACTTGAAATTTTCTTTTCTTTTTAAGAACCTGCCGAAAAATTTACGATCAGTGGAATCAGGAGAATATGCACAAAATTGCAAATATCTAAATCTACATTTAATAAACATCTTTAATTTATCATTAAAAGAGCTCTGCATTCCTTAAACACGAAAAGTACCAATCTTTGAAAAATTACTTATATATATTACCAGGCATGGGCATTTTTGTCTCAATTGAGACAAACCGTTTCCACCATAGCGCCTACTATCCCCCACCAGCATCCGCCGCGCCGTTACCATAGAGGAAGGAAGTGCTTCGTCCGTCACGAACAATGCGTAGGCCTCGCGCATGAAAGAGAGGTTGGTGGGAACAGCAGGCGCTTGAGGGGCCCCTACCGTGCCCATCCTTGATATTACCATCTAAAACTTATAGAATGCAATTTATTTAGATTTTCTGCAATTTTTAAACTACAATGTACTTGGATAAAGAAAATTCAATAATCTCCAATAGAAGCATTTTCGTAGTTTCATTGATTGTACAATAAAGAATGTGAAACCAGTCATTTGGCTGGCTTGGGTATGTTAAATCTTAAAGAATCATTTACTTTATTTGCAATATTTTATTGTTGCTAAATAAAATTGTACTATTTTAAGTGTAGGCACTAGGTACGATTGTAGAAATAAATCAGTACAGTTTATACTGTGAACAGTTTCAAAGTATGGGATAAAATATACATAATGTGAATATATTATACAATGTTATAAAATGGGATAATATGTACAATGTTTATGAATCTACAGTCCATCTAAATAGATTATTTTCTTGGCACACTAAAAGAAGATGTCACGCTATCATTTGACCTAAAGTTACTCACAAAATTGAGCGTACACAAGCTATAAAAGTCTTATTTGTTCGATTAACAAAACTAAATAATTTTTTCGCATATCAAATGTTTCTATACACAATGTGAGGTCATAACAAATAATTAACCATTAAAAAACTCAAACAACGTATTCATATCGCTTTATTACCAAAGATAAGAAAACGCAGTACATTTCCTCATCACAAAATTAAGCGTGCAGGATGATAATTGATTAAAAACTATGGTTTCAAATACTCGTTCTGCAATGAAAGCGTTTCAAGTTGTTTCATGTGAGTCGCCATTCTTTTTTTCTCATTGCTATGTTACGTTTGCTTGTCATTTATTATTGTTTATTAGCAAAAGTGTACACAAGTACTGCGGAAAGGACAGAAATGGATATTTCTACGCGAAAATTAGTGATCAAGTTGTTTATGAGGTAGATTTCTCCTTTAGAAAAATTGCAAAAATAATAGATGTTATTCTGCCGTGCAGAATAGAATAATTAACTATACATAAGTACCCGTACATTGTGCAATGGAGTATAGCGAGGAAGAAAAAGAATTCTAAGTAAAGTGGACGAACGATATTTAATTCGTCGAAATAATGTAAATCCCAAAATGTGTGTTCCTCAATTAACAATAGATACTGTATAAAGAATTAAGAAATCGATTTTAACAGAAATTGTACACAAAGTAGTGCAAAATAACAATTATAATGGAAGAGTAGTACGTATAAAGACTTAAATATGTAAGGTCAACAGGTTGAAACACTTGGAATTAGCAAAAAGTATATAAATTGTGATTAAAATTTCTGGAGTAATTATAGTGCGGCGGAAACTAAATACGGCGTTTAATAAGAAAAATACAATATCTACCAACTATGAAGCATGGAGGAGGATCAACAATGTTATGGGGCTGTATGGTAGCCAACGGAGTTCGATATATGGAATTTATAGATACAAGTATAGACAAGATGAAATACCTTAGAAAACAATTTGAAGGAATCGGCCAAAAATTTGCAAACGCATGTCTTATATTATTTTCTGCATGATAACGACCCACAGCATTCGGCGTATGTAGTAAAATAATGGATGTTATGCAATATGCCGAAATTATTAAATAGCTGGCCACAGTCACCGGATTTAAATCCGATTGAATATTTTTGGCAGGAGTAGACCAAAAATGGAAATATCACTAAATAACAAATGAAACAATGGCACGAACCTAAAATTGCGGAAATATAAAAGTATATCAAAAAGTTCCATAACAAAAAATTTAGTGGAATCAGTGCCAAAAAAGTTAGAAACCGACATACATGCAAAAGGATACACCACAAAATAATAAAGTCAGAATTATTAATTGTTATTATATAAATATGTTACGTGTACGCTCAATTTTGTATTGAAATGTACTGGCATCTACTTATTTTTGTTAATAAAATTATGTAAGTGTATTGTTTGAAATCTTGTTTAACTGGTAATTATTTCTTAATTTCATTTCCGTACAAATTGTTTATTTTTGTTAAACGTACAAATAAGACTTTTATAGCTTGTGTACGCTCAATTTTGTGAGTATGTAACTCTATATACATACTTCGTTTTAAAAGTGTACCTCGCGAAGACTCAAAATTTAACTCTTTCGCCAGCAAAGTGTTAAGTGATGTCTACGATATAATTTTTATGTAACAATTCTTCCCTATTTTTACAAAATATCTAAACATTTCCTTAGCCACTATAAATCGCAGCCTCTAACGCTACGGACGGAAATTAATCATGGCAAAGGAGCAAGACACGAATTCCATTATTTGCCGAGCAAACTTGGAGACGCGTGTTTGAGCTGGAGATTTACCTGGACCGAGCGAAGGGATCGGAGATGTTCGATTCCGCTCTTTTATTCGATCTCATATGGAAGAACGATGCTTACGTAGCTGAATCAACTTCCGTTGCCGCTGCGATATTCTTTGATTGTGAGATGTCAACTTGGCAACGGGCTTACTCGAACGCAATCGTTGGAACACGAGATTACAGGTATCAATTTTACTTTCCTTATTTGAGCTGTCCACATTTTGAACGGCCAGCTGCACGCTACCGTAAAAATTAAATCGTCCCAGTCTGTGAATGTAAAAGCGTCGGCTTAAAGATCACGCCGGTACATAGAATAATAATTTACACTCTCGTGCTCCACGCATTTTCTTCGGCCGCCGTTTCCTTTTTTAGAGACACGCGACGCGTCGCCGTTTATTAAACGCGAAGAGAGGTTCAATTATTTTACCGGCTAAAATATGAACTTTCCAATCACGCGAGCATAAACGAGAAAAACTACCGCTTGATCGAGGAAAGAGACGGCCATTGAGTTTATCGTGAAAGATTTTGATTTCTTCGAGTAGTTCGTTGCGCTACATCATACGGATGCTGGCTGTAAGATCGTTGCTTGGATTGCAACATTTATATCGACGTTTGCGCAATTAAGGCGAGAAAGTTTGTATAGTAAAGATGATTTAAAAATGTACCGTGCTTTCTCAAAATTGTGTATTAACATTTTAACCTTATCTTACGTAAGCATTCATGATATTTGAATGAATATTGTTAAATTAAACGGATCTTTATAGGAAATAATACACTTGACTTTGGATTTTTTTCTTATTTAAGTATCGAATAATAGTATTTAGTATTACCTATAACGCCCTGTTTTGTACGCCCGTTTGCAAATCATGTCAATCACATTTGCAATAATAGCTGCTCATCTTCATATTCATTCAAATTGGGTACAAGAAGTCATTTTGCATCTGCTTTTACTTTCTGTCAATATAAAAATTGTATAATATTTTGTGAAATTATGAAAGTTAGAAAAAGTATATTGGATGCAGAAACAAATTTTCTGATTTTAGAGTAACATCCAAACATCTCTAAAGAATATTTACAAAACATATATACTGTTATTATCATTATCATAGAAACATGTTGGCTATAAACTAATAAATGATGTAGCGATTTAAACAAATTGCGATCAAATGAAATCTCTTCCTTGAGATTTAAATTGCATTAATTAAAGAAAAAAATGAAGGCATGTCAGTGTCGGACGAATAATTTCTTGTTACTTTTGCTACATTGTGGAGCAAAGTCAGTTAATTGTCTATATTTTATCAACGTACGTAGAGTGACCCACAAAAGTGTACGTACGCCCTTTAAATCAGAATAACTTTCTTAAAATTTCACCAAACCACTTGACATTTATTGAGCAATTAGAAGTATTGATTTAGTATATCACGTGCAAAAAAGATGTTGAAAAAATTGCAATTGGTAGGAATTACACGAAGAAATAAAAATGGCACTTTTTAAATCTTCTTTATTTTAGCCCACAATGAAAATTCAAAATGTGCCTTTTGTAGATCTATGTTAGTTATACATATGCTGAAAATTTCATTGAAATCGGTTGACGCAGAAAAAAACGACGAGCATAAAAAAATGTAAGAAACTATGGATTTTAAGCAGAAACTGACCAAAAGTCGTGAAAAACTGCGATTATCGCCACTTTCAACCGCTTGTAGCTCATGTGTTTGCTAACTGATTTCGATGAAATTTTCAGCATATGTGTAAATAACATAGATCTACAAACCGCATATTTTTAATTTTCATTATGGGCTGAAAGTTATTTACGTTGGAAAACATATATGATTTTGCAGCCAAAATGATTGGGGATCATGAAATACTATACAAATTGTGATGTCTCTTGATTTTTATTTAAATAAGTGAAATTTAATATCAGAAAAGCGATTGTTCTGTTATCTGAAAATTCCGTTATCCAAATACTTTTTTCTTACTATAAGTTCGGATATGTGACACTACCGTACTTAAGAATATCAATTTCACCCATTTCACGACAGAATTGGGCAAAATTTATTTACAATAACGGATAAAATCAATTAATTTGTTATTCGTGGGTGACGATTGAATTTTGGTAATAGTTTGGTTGTATATATGCATGTTGACACTGTATAGTCAATCCTGAGCTCGACACACCAAGCCAAAATTTAAATTGGGGCCCCATTTATACAATATAAGTTGCTTCTACAGAAATTTGAAATGTCACTAAAATTTTGTATTAATAATAGAGAATACAAACACTAACACAATAATAATTGTATAATAAAAGAGTTTCTGGTATAACGGAAAATATATATAATTATTTTTTGTTTTCGGATTTTCATTTAAGAAAATTGTAAATACGTTGATAAAATTTCTATAAAAATATTAAAGTTTTTATGAACTAAGAATAAGTTTATAAAAGAATTAAAAAATGTGTAAGGTTATTATATTTTTTTACTATAATTTCTTATTATATTTAATCATAATATTTTTCGCAAACTACATATCTCAATTTTTGTCGAGAAATTCGATCCAAAATTTCTGGATCAAGTCGTACCTGCATCAACAGTGAACCGAAAAAACTCGAGATGAGTACATCCGTTTGTTCCTGTGTCGCCATTCAGCGAACTACGAATAAGGAATGAACGAATGACGAAGGATAACAAAGAAATAACGACTGAATTATTGGATACTCGTAATGAATGAACGAATAAAAAATCAAATTTTATTTGTTATTCGTTATCCGAATAAACTTTTATTCGAATAATGCCCAATTCTATCTCACGACCACCACTACGCGTTGATTTACTTCCCACATCGGTGAAGCTCCTTGTAAATACTCAGTTTTTGTCTATAAGCGGATCCAGGACACATTTCGCCGCATTACGGAGAAAGAAAGAGGACCGGGAAAAACGCTGACGAACCATCTTTCAGGAGTTAATTAAGGTCCATTAAGCAACCCTCGAAGGTTCCCGGAGCTCCCATCGAACGAGTTCCACTCGTTTGTTGTGTCCGAAAGGATACGACATCGTAGATTAATCCGGATATCTCCTACCCTAGTTTTTCTGTTCTGATCGGAAGAAAAGGAAAGGAAGAAAGTGGTCGCCGCGGTAGCACGCGCGCGAGGCCGAGCCATCCTCGTTTGACGAGGACGACGAACGCTATGTCGAAGAGAGACAGAGAGAAAGGAAGAACGACTCGGTGGCGTGCGAACAGCAGGTGCACGACCTCTCCATGAAAACCACCGTTCCTCGAGCTTGTCCTCTTCGTCTGTCCCTCTTGTTCCTTCTCTCGACGGTGTGCAACGTCTTCGTCGGTCCACCGCGTCTCGCGCCAACTATACACTTCCAATTCTCTTCGTAATTAGCGACTGTTGAAAGAAGAGCTTAATGCGTGCCGATTATTGTCGTTCGACGTCGCCCTTGCTATTCTGACTGATGTCGACTCGACGAAATGCAAAAACCAGCGTACGATGCTGTTCGCGTTCGATACAGGCCCCGGTCTCCGCCTGTCAATTACTGGAACATTATACTCCGTTGCGTACCAGGCGCTTTCCGAGGTCGATGATTGTTATTACCGCACTGGTAAATTCGTACTTTCGTAGCGTGCACGGTCATCTGGGATTTCAACAAAATATCTTCATACCGATCACTTAATTCCGTCACTACCGAGGGCTGTAATATCGTAATGCGAAGCCTCTTTTCTCGTTCAGTTGGCGAATGCGAAATCACCGATAAAGCGTACCATTAACACTTATTTGTCTAGTCTGTGGATGCAGTAACGATTGTTTTAAGTTGGTGCATATGAAATTTTTGATTTTAGAATACAGATGTAACGAAGCTTTTTGATCTAGAAATACTATTGTATACCATTTTGTAGTACAAAGTCCTACCTTCAGTTTTTATGTAGATTTATAATTTTGAATCACTTGACTTGAATGGTAATCAATGTGATTGTTATGTATTCTATCTATATGGACGGAGAAGTAAACATATTGAAAATAGCATTATGTTCAAAAAATTCCATTTCCACCGTAACACAATCAAGAAGCTTGTGATTCGCTGACAGAATATGTTGATTATAGTGGTGCTTATTTTGATCGATAAGTTTCGTTTAGAAAAAGGTTATGTTCATCCAACGTTACTGATCAAAATCGGACATTTCATATACAACAACTAACAATCAATCCATCGTTCGATTTTTCCTAGAAAAATGTTACATGACATAGCCGTTAAAAAACTAGGCACATTTGTTCGTGTAAATGCTATTATACAAGTTCAAACGTCTGTAGAAACATTAACAAATTTTTTTCGTGAATGAATTCCCCACATATTCAAGATTCACTTTACAACGAAACCTTACAACTTGATGTACATTCTTTTTAGTCGATTTATGGGACTGAAAAGTGTAATGCCAAATTTACAATAAGATAAGGTACACCGTGAAAGCTTTACACGGTCAAACTTGTTCTTCGTTTTTGTCCCCTAAACAGTCAAAAGGAGTCGTACATAAAGTTTTCAATTTGTGTTGTGAATAGGAAGCTGCTATCTTCAAATTTGTAATAGATTTAATCTCAAAAAATTTTTTTGAATGTTTTTACAAACGTTTGAACTTGTAACAATTTCAAGAAGAAATGTGTCTTCACCTTATTACCTGCTACATACAAAAATATCCTAAAGTAAAATGCACGATGTATTGTGAAAATAGAGGCTTCAAGCTTTAAAATGAATCCAAGTTTATTGTTCTACTGTTACTTTTTACGAAAATATTGCTGTTTGTTGAAATTTTAAAGATTTAGCAACGTTTGTAGCAGTGCGATGTGTTCGTGACGGCAGTGTATGAGTGAGGAGAGCGCGCTGATATGTGTGTGAGTTAGTCAAGTTGTTCGTTGCGTGAGTTGTTAATTATTATACTGTAATACACATTTATATCAGAGAAAATAAAGTAACGAGTGGTTTCCATGACATATGCCTACCCATATAAATATAATACATAACACTGTTTAAATTCCACAATTTTTCAAGGATGAGAAATTTAGTGTCCAAATACAGTTATTGCTCTTGATGCTTTCAGCTTCATCAGGGGATCTGAAGACACACTGATACTGGTGTGTGCCGGATTGTGCGCCACTTATTGGGATGTGACATTTTGAATGGCGCCGTCTGCTGCCGAAAAGTAGAAATACTATAAGCTTGGCTTGGCTTATAGCAGCTTACAGTGTTAACAGGTGTTAATTACAGTATAAACTTACAGTGTTAAAACAGGTGGTAATTAAAAATAACGTTATGGAAGTTCCAATTTTTCCACCGCGTAGCAAAAAAAAATTTTGATTACTGTGCAGTGAAAGATTGTGATAGTAGAGCGAGAAAAAATTTGTTACTCCGTTTCCACACTTTAAAATGAAGTATGCGAAGTGAACTGCTTGAAATTTATAAGACCTCCATTTTTAAAATATAAGAAACAATTTAGCAAAGAACAGTGTATTTTAACTAAAATAGCTACAGCTAGAGTGCATATTGAAAGACCTAACCAGCATATAAAGACTTTCATAATTCTTGGTTCAGTGATGCCTGTGGAATTGGTGCCTCTAATAGAAGATATTATTATAATTATTTGTGGAGCAATTAATATGTCCTCACCAATTCTAAGCGATTCGAAATTTATGAAATTATAATTGTAAATTTATAAGATATATTAAAAAACAAATTTTTTGTGTAAAATGAATTATTTGACAAAACATACTTTGTTGATTTTTATACATGTATTTATTTCATATATTGAATAAATATATCTTTTCGAAGTAACATTAAACTCGTCAATATTTATTAAGTCTGTACTCTAGTCACTGTTATTATTTCTTAAGTCTATTTACTCTCACCACATATTTTTTCCAATAAACAAATTTTATGTAACATATTCGTATAATAAATATTTTTTAATTTAGTCAACATTGAAGAAATAAAACTGTCATTTCTTGTAACTTTTAAAGCTAAATATTTTTTATCAAACTTAGAACATATAACAAAATATGTTAGTTCTAAATTTAACACTGACATTCTCAGCTGAATTTGCCCATAATACCGATGCTTTTCCCTCAACACAAGCTTTCTCTTTCCTTTCAAACATTTTAAGTAAAAACAAAAAAAAGATACCAATACAATGTTAAGACCAAGCTCTTCGTCGCCATATTGGATAGCTATATATATTGTCCACGCCCTCATGTCAGATCCCAATATTGTTGGATCTTGCTCATGTTCCGGTTCGGTGAGCACCAATCAAAAGTAGACTTTTTTAATAGGGCAACATGAGCAAGCTCCACTATATATATAAGTGGAGCACAATTCGGCATACACCAGTATCAGTGTGTCTTCAGATCCCCTGATGAAGCTAGCTGCAATACTTGCGAAACGTTGGGAAACTTCTTCCTCCAGGACGCGGCTTACACCCGAAATAACTGTATGATGCCGGGCCGTGAAAACCTCAAATCTCTGATAGTGTTCAAATACTTTTTGAATTCACTGTGTAATTGATAAAAGTTACACCAACACTACCTGATTTTTTAAATTCAATTCGGGAACACAAAATAACATATTGCTACGAGAAAACGATTATAGGTACATGTAGAAACAATAGTCCGGAAACACTAAATTTATCGTTAAACATTGCATGTAATAAATAATAAAGTGTTAATTGGACACGATTTACACTCCGCGAAAATACCATATAAGACTCTATACAAAACCATATAAATCAGTATTGTGAAAAAGAATTTGTCTCTCCCATATAAACAGTAGATGAAAAGTATTTTCGGTAAACTATAATTTATAACAGTAAAACTAATAAAAGTAAAAACAGTTATTTTTAGCCGTACAGACCAACCTCTCTTTCATGCAGCGCGCGCGTTCGTTGCGTACGCTGGTGTCTCGTGTCTTCGTTACCCCATTGTACCGTGCTTGCTGGAAGGGGACAGAGGACGCTACTGTGTGGACGGTTTTGCCTCAATTGAGGCAAAATTGCCCATCCTTGCAGTAGAGTATACTTATTTAGCTAGCACTTCTCAATAGTTTTCCATATCATTTAGGTCGGCGGATCCTTAGATCATATATACTTATGGTCTAAGGGCGGATCTTGCATGCCACGATGAAATACCTATTTTTTGCTTTCGAAAGGAACTTTACTAGTTTCATTTTATGTAAAGCTGTATTATCGTATTGAAAAATAAACTTTGGTTTAACTGTATTAAGTTCATATTTTACCGGATACTTGTTGACGATGTGTATATATTATATATCTATTCTACTATTCCTTTTTCATACGAATAAACTTTATAACCGTTTTTATATGGAACCCTTTTATCGTCTATGTCTATATTTATATACACGATTGAATTGTGATTTCTTGTTTCTTTAAGTCATGAAAGTAATAATTAGAGTCATTGTACTTATCTAGATTAAAACGTTTTTCGTCGGAACAGGTGGCTCTTTTCCGTTTCTTATACGAGCGCGTCCGTTGTTCTGCAAAGCCTAGTCGCGCTTCCTTATGACGGCTAGTTATTGGTGGTTTCTTAAAATAATTTACGATTTCTCAAATCGTATGAACTCTTTATTGTTCACTAAATTGTTCTGAGATTTATTCCTTGCGCCGATTTCTACTGTTATCTGTCATTATCAGTACAGAATATAATGCATGCTGTAAGATGACTCGTTTTTCTCTTAAAAATTAGTGTTTTTAGACGATTACCGGCGATTTTTATTGAAATGCAGCTATCATTTACATAATTAAACAAAACACAACGATATCTGCCTAATATTTTGGAAATTGTTCTCTAAGTTGTTCTTTAAGTTGTTCTGAAGTTTACCCTTCTAAACGTACAAATCGCGTTCCCCTTGGTTTAATTTAACTATTTTCCTAGCAGAATATTGTACAAACAAAAGACATGACAAGTGTACTATTATGTATAATATTGCATGTTCACTATTAAAGGGCTTCCTCATCATGATCATTTAAGATAAAGATTATATTTAGAAATTTCATTCTTAAAATATACATTTTATAAAAAAATTTTTGTCCCTAGTTTCTACACTGTTTAGTACATAAGGAATGTATTCTTGCAATTGTGGTGTCATTTATAGATTGCGGTTACTGCACCGTTTATAAAATATGATGTGAGAATAGTGGCCCCGTTCCCCAAAAAAGTTGTGAAACGATTTGAAAAATTCTTGCGGTACTATTTGTGTTATTGTATTCGCTATCGCGTAAACAATAACAATGAATTTTGGAACACGCATTATTTTGTTATTGTAAAATGGACAGCTTTTTAAATACGTTTTGATTAAGGTCGCATTAAACATCGCCATTGTGTAAGAACATCTTACGACGAGTTATAATGGCCACCGTTTTCACCGCATATTTTGTAAGCATTGCAGTGGCCGCCAAATATATAAATGGCACTACAACAGGAACCGCAACAAAAGTTTTTTTTTGTATACCAAAAGAGTATGCACAAAGGACAAAAGATTTTTTTAGAAAATATTGTATATTTTAAGAACAAAATTCCTGATAATTCCAAAATTATCATCTTTACTTTAAATGATTTGATGAGAAAGTGCCCTAACTCTTCGAATCAAAATTCTCTTCTGATACCATTCAGTTTGTCTACTTAGTAAAGGCGGTCTTATAATTTTGTCGTGGTTAATAGAAAGTGTTATCAGCTATATTCTTATCTAGCTTCGTAATAGTTAAAAATATTAATTGCAATATGGAATTGAAAAAAGGCTCCCAAGTAAATCCAATAAATTGTAACTCATACCACGCAAGATAAAGAAATTTATTTTTTATAATATAGATTGTATAGATGTAGATTGATAGATGTTATATAGTATTGTCGCGGAGTGTAAGAGGTTCGTACGTATTTGACAACTTTCCCCTATGATATAATAATTAAGCGTCCCAAATCAGCCGAATCATTCAAAATTACAAGCGTCGCGTTGGACACAAAGGTGACGGTTTTATTGGATTGTTAATGAACTGGAAATTGCATTAGCCTTATTAAAATTCGCTTTCTGTACAGAATATCGTTCAGTCAGGCGAATAATATGCGCGTAAAGAGCACGGCCACGGTAACGATAATAGCTTTTAGAGGGAGAATAGGTGTTCGGCGATAGGGAAAGCGAGTAACTGAAGTAATTTCAATGACTCTCCAGGGAACGCCGGCATTCCCCCCGGGCATCTGCATATCGTACAAGTCGTAAGAGTAATTCGAACGATTATTTCTGTGCCACGTGCCTCGGTCCTCTCTTTTCTTTCCGATCGTTCCTCCTCCTCGTACCCCAGGTTCTCGTTATCGTGCTCGGTGGACAAGGATGGCTGGAGTTGTTCTGTGACAAGCGGAACAAGGAGAAAAATATGAGATGCACCTGTCTGTCGCGAAGGCAAGGTGCCAGGCTGAAGGCAACACTCGCTCGCGCCAACCGCGATACCGAGCTAATGAGCCACGGCGAAATCGCTATACATTTTCTGACCAGCGCCGTCTTAAGCCGGGTCCTTAATGCCCGTTAGCGCACTTTGTTACTAACCACCGCCGCACCGCTATCCAGAAATTCTACCAGTGCAAATACCAGCGGTATGTGTCATTCGCTTTGCTCCTGCTGCATCCCGCCCCAAGAAAACTTTTCGATACTCTGTAGCAACCAGTTTCGTTAATGACTAGTGAGGACCCGGCTTTACATGCGCGGCGCACTTCACTCACCGCGATTGATTGGCGCACCATCGAGATAAAGACGGAAACCGCGAAAGTAATCCACCGGTTTTATCTTTTTCGCCTTATTACCGAGTGAAGAGTAAGAGTGAAGGGGAGTCTCTCCCTCTCTCTCTCCTTCCCCCCTTCTCTCTCTCTCTCTCTCTCTCTCTCTCTCTCTCTCTCTCTCTCTCTCTCTCTCTCTTTCTCTCTCTCTCTCTCTCTCTCTCTCTCTCTCTCTCTCTCTCTCTCTTGCTCTTCTTTCTCTCAGCTTAACAACGGTACACGAAATTAACAGTGTCAAGTATGTATTCTGTAGTATTGAACCGCTTTTTTACTCTCTATAATATGTCTTTCCTTCCCCTGATATCTACTCCAAATGGTTGGTCTGTAGCTTTTCTGTTTGAGTCACCGGGTGGTCAGTAAATCTTGGATTTTAATTCAAAATAAATTAATGAAGGCGGAACATTTTGTTGAAAGAAGTTTAACGAGATTCGAGGATTATTTTGAGAATATATTTTCAGTAAAATTTTCAGACTTACACTGTATACGTCATTTTTCTAAAGAGTTAGTCAAAGAGAGAAGAATAGTGACCATCCTCGTCGGAAAAATTTAATTTGTATTGTTATAAAAGGTGTTATGAATGAAGAATAATATTAATACTGTTGGTATAGTATCTGGACAAGCTCATAACTAGACAATGAATTTTTATGCAAAATGAAAATTTTCTAGGACAATTGTAAAAATCAAAAAACAGATGATAATGTATTTCTAAATTCAATAAGTTTAATAGGTCGAAATTGACGAGATAATATTCTTAAAGTTTAATAATATCCTCACAGTTTTGTATTTTACCCATACAGTTTTTGCACAAGTGCATGAAGTCCGCAGTCTACTTATAACAAATTGAATCATGTTTGTTACAGTTAGTTCCTTAATTGTTCGTTACGCTAGAAAGTACGGTTTTGAGAAAAAGCGTTGAAAGTTTTTAACAATATTTCCAGCCGCAAAATTGATTTTAATAATTAGTCTGCAAATTCCAGGATTATACATAAAATAAGATTTCCCCTTATATCTAATAAATACTCTACATTGTTGTTCAATCAGATTGTTCATTCATACCGTTATCTTGAGCACTGTATTAAAATCTTATTGAGGTGTTGATACTACTAGCTAAAATCGATTTAGTAATCTATTTAAAACTATAGTGGAGATGTTTTCATGGCACCATAAGGTTGCATACAAAACTTTTGTTACAATTTTGATTTTATCTACTCAAACGTTTTTCTAATAGATCATTCCTGCTCAGGTATTTTTAAATTAGTATCAGGCTTTACACACGGATCATATATTTCAGGAAGCACACAAAGATCGAGATATGTATAAATGTAAATTCAAATGTTGCAGTTTTGATTTACGCATATAGTTGATTTTTCAATCTCGTTATATGAGAACCTCTCTTTATAAATTGATCGTTCCAAGGAGGTATGTATGTTAAGTAACAACTAACTAACAGCTTGTCTCAATCCATCATCTGCATGTAATTGGTCCGTTTGTATCACACTAAAAAACAGTAAGTTATCTTGTAACACGGGCACGTTAGTAAATGATCGTTATTAAATTAATAAAATAGAAAAACTGCATACAAAGTGATTAATATATACCTGTTATATTATACATTATTGTTATTATTACAACTATTATTAAAGTCATCAAATTATTGCACAATTATGCACAATTATTGCAAATTATGCACAATGCACGAAAAAGTTCAATTACATTGAATTCTTATTGTGTATCGATATTTATAAATTGCAAAAATACATTTACCAAAACTGTAGACAATATTACATGGATTGTTGAGTGTTCATCTGAATCAATGCGTGTTTACAGTGTTCAGATATGAACGGTGCTGTGTGTGGCCATGGATGTTACTTTATATCTTATGTTTCGGTTTAGTAATTCCGTCGTGATCGCGTCGTGCGCCGATCGCTTTGATGCACATGATTCGATTATGTTGTACATTTGATATAATCACGTTTAGTTAATACATTGTATATTCTCCAATTTATATTGTCAAACCTGACATGGATAATAAATACATTTTTTATACTGTGGCTTTAATAATTTAATTACCCACTGTACACGTATAAAATTAAAAATTGAACTAAAAAGAAATGATTGTAAATGATTAAAGCATTTGAATGTAATAATAATTATAATAGAAAAGTACATGACTTGCGAAAATCACATATGTAGTTTCAATTGAATTCTGTTCAACGAGATTGCTATGAATTCAACATAGTAGTTCAACTGCTGAACTGTCCGTGCACTATGTACATGTTAATACTACATCTACCAATAATCTCCTAAAAGAACAATTATCTACTACTTTACAAAAACGATTACATCCTATTGTAGTGTAGGTCAGCATATACTTAAGTAACCAATAAATTTAATTCTTTTGGATTTTTAACTTACAATTAATTTACAAATTATTCATATATGTACATATATCCTTATTAATCTATACATATAAAACTTAATTTAGAACAATTTTGTAATTTTCGAAAATTAACGTAATTTTATGCATAAGAAAATAATGGTTTAACAGGGTATCAACTCTACCGACCGAGAAGTTGACTGACCTGGAACGCGAAGACGAATTCGTTGTCAAATTGTCTAACAGCGGGATATTATTATCAAGATGGTGTTGTTGGTCAAGTCTACGATCATCTTTCCTCGTACACAGTGAAAGTGTGTTTCGATTTATCGCTGGTAGAAATCTTCCCTGCTCTTCCTTCCCGAGAATAACACCGTTCGAGGGTTGCTACAGAATGAAAGGAAAATTTGTCTTCCATGTTGCTCCTCCATTGTTTCCGAAGATTAATTCTAACACATACTTTGAACAAACCACTCGTATGAATGGTCCTACTTGTTTTTATGTGTGCATTAATTAATTTACGGGGGAATAATTTTTTCTAGTGTTATAAATCAAAAACGAAGGTTAAAGTACAATCGATAAAATAAGAAGTGAAACAAGAGAAGATAAAAAGAAATAATCACAAAAGTATTGAATTATCATGATTTGTCAATCTACCAATACGTTTTCCAAAAGCAATTTCAAATAATTATCTACATATTTAACATGCTTACTCTTTATAAGATAAAATACTAAGCTAATAAATAATTTCAAAATAATTTCAAAATAATTTATATTTTTTTTAGTTCCTATTAAATTAAATGGTATTTTAGCTAAAAATGTTGGTAAGACTGAGCAATTAGAGTAAACCGTTTTTAATTTCTTATAAGAATTACAAAAATGTAGTTATTGAGATCTGGAACAACTTTTATTATCCTATATGTGTACAAATATATAAGATTACTTAATAATTTCCTACGGAAACAATTTTATATGTGTAATAATTATACAGTTATTAATGTGACATTGTAATTTTAATCTATAAGGTAGTTCTAGAATTATAATTCAACCGCAAATTTTACGCATTTATAAAATACAGTTGTAAATCATTCATAGAATTTACAGGGACTATTGCATTATTCCATAATTATTAAAATTGTTTAAAAAAGAAATAAATATTTACGTAGCTCTTGTGTCTTCAAATTAATTCAGAGAATTTGTATTTTGCATAAAAATCGGCAGTCTACTTATAATATTTAGAAAATGCACAAATCTCTACTACAATTAACTGATAGATCGTTATGATGTATAAGAATAGTCAAGGAGGTAAAGGGAATAGGTAAATAGAAGCGCGTATACAGTGCACACACAATTTACAATTCAAACGCAACCAACTGTTTAAATTCACTAATGACACCGCGTCGATAAATCAATATCAAATCTTCAACGCTTACAATTAAGTTGTCGATTATAAAATCAGTGAAACGATTGAGTATCGAATCAACGACAGAAGCAGAAATCTGTAAGGAAGATCGACGATGTTCGTTCGAGATTTATCGAGCTCGAGGATCTCTGATTGTGAGTAGAAAAAGATCAAGCTATCGTCGTGGTCCTCGACTAACAGGAGAAGAATGGAACGGTGAATTTAACAAATAATGTGTACAAAAGAATGGAACAGGCCCCATTATTTTCTATTCAACCGGCCCTTTTGAATCGGCTATCTCGTGTCCGCCGTTTCTCGGTTTCGATATACTCCTGTCGGAAGGAAGCTATTATTCGCGAATTCAGATAGAATCTTTTCTTTCGTGATAAATCAGATTTCACATTTTGTCTCTTTTAGTTGCAATTCTTTTGGCAAAAATCAACTTTCCATAATGGTTACTGCATCTTGTATCGTAAAAGCGAGCTAGATCCATTTTCTTTATCTATTTAGTTAGTTTTAGTAGACTTACTAAAATAATCGTTAAGATAATGTATTATCCTATTTGGTTACATGCCATTTGAAATAATCATATGTTCGTTTATTTGAACAGCCAAATAATTTTTTCAAAATCATTCTAATTCATTCTAATAATAATTTATTTATTTATTGATTATTTGAATTTCAAATTACATAAATCATGATTTCTTATTTCATCTTTCATTTGATCAAAGAATTTGGACTGCCGAAAATTCTATTTACTTCGGGTACTAAAGAATAATTTTAAAAGCGAATGCAGCTAAACATTAATCAGTAAACTACAAAAATTAGCACATCTAAATTTAATAATTAATTTACTTACTTCAATAACCTCTTCTTGAGGTGAAATTATTTATTATTTTATTTGGAAAATGTAATTGAAATAAAAATTTATTCAAATAAAATATTATTTGAAAATAATTTATTTGATTTAAACGCCAAATAAAAATAAATGTTGAATGTTATTTATTTGTAAAATACGAATAATAAAGTATATGGAACAATTCATTATTTCAAATAATTAATTATCTTGTTTCAAATGAAATTCGCCCAAACCTGGTTAAATCATGGTCCAATGAAATTATAGCAATTATTTAAAATACTTTACTTGTCGAAAATTGTGAGATCTCTTTTTACACTAATCAATTTATAAGTATGAATCTAATGTGCTACAATACATATAAGTCTTTTAAGATTTCCATGTATTATCTTGTCCTCTTTCTATATACTTAATCTAACAATAAGATTCTTTAACGATACACTAAAATGAAATTATAATTATTATAGTATTATAATATAACTATTTAAAATAGTTTACGTAGTGCATATTTTATAACATTTTTATCTTATTATCTATTTCTTTCCTGTTACCTTTAAAATAAAATTCCAGATGTCACAATACTAACATTAAGTGTGCAATATTTTTTAATAAACGTATGATTGTCTATAAATAATATGTTTTGTTTATAGTACAGTTGAAACTCCATAGTATTACCCAGAAAATTTTTTTCAAAATATTTACGTTTCATATTGTGAAACAACATCCGCACATGCAATCAACGTGATCATATGATCGTTAATGTTTTATTATTTTCTAAGCTTTCTTTTACATAATTTCGCCCTTATAAAACTACTTTGAATTTATATTCTACATATTAATTTAAAGCAAAATGAACTTTTGGGGCAGTCTAATATTATTCACAGTTTCTGTAGGGGCTCTATTAAAAAAACAGTATTACTTCATTAAAAATTGTAATGTCGCATAAGATTATACGTACGATTAAACAATGTGCCAATATTAATATCGCATGTATGTATATTTGAGCTTGATTTAACTTATGCCAACAAAAATCAATTTATCATTTGTGTATTTGTTAGTGATGTTTTCTGTGCACATATTTATATGACGCTGCATTAGAATATTAATTTGCAAGAAAATGTAGTATGTATAATAAGTATATGCATTACAATTTTTAATGAAGTAATACTTCTTTTTTAATAAAGGCCCTATAGAAATTTCTATGAATAATATGAGACGATATAGGACGTTGTTTAACAATATTAAACGTACACATTGTGAAAGAAACTTTTGGGGTAACTTAATATTACAACAACCAATTTCGAAGAAAACAAGTTTCACATTTAATATCGTTCTAATGTTATCTACAATATTTGTTTCAGTTAGCAGATACAATTAGGTAAATATTTATCAAAAAATAGTATAACGTAGGTTTATAACAAATTATTGCATAACCATTGTATAAATTATTTTACTATAAATAAAATATAAATTTCAGATTGAAGATACGTATTTTATAACATGATTTTGTTAGGTAAGAATTTCAAGACCGTAACAAGTCGACAAAAAAGACATTTGATTTTGTAGATTTTAAAACTCCTCAAATCAAAACTGATGTTTTTTGTACATTAAAATAGAAACATATAGTAATAGTAAATGTACGTTGTAATTATAACTAGTGTAATGTTATAAGTTTGTATTTTATTAAGTTTTGTAACACAAGGTACTGTTATTACTATGAATGAGTAGTTTATACTATTTTAAATAAGCCGTGAAAGTGAATTTGAGATTAGACTTAACATTTTACATTAAACTAGACAATACAGCTAGTCCTGGTCGAAACCGATTTTGAGAAAATCAGTTTTTAAAGTGTTGAGTATTTATTTGAATCGATGAGTGTTTATATATGAACTCAGTTTAATATAAATGTTGCTGCAGCATAGGCCATGAACGTTACTTTGTTAATACATTGTGTGTTCTCCAATTTATATAATTATACCTGACACAAAGAAAGTATAAATCAAATATGTAAAAGTATGAATTAAATGTATAATTTTTAAATTAAACTTTCAGCTTCGTTTGTTCATAAAAAAAGAAAAATTGTATGAATAAAACATCTGCTTCCTTAAGGACTCAATAGTGGACTACTGTAGTCCAGTTAATTGTCTTTCAGATATTTCTGGTATCTATATTGAAAACTTCATTTCGATTAAAACGCATTTAAAGTTTCAATTATTTGTTGTCAGTGAAAACTTATTACTATGCAATACGACGGTACTCTCGAAGCTATAAACACATCAGTTCTATGAATTTCCAAATAAAATTTTGGGAGAGTATTCCAGAAGGATTGTACGAACAAAATATAGCATTATTTGGTAATAAATTTTTGTTTATTTTATTTACTTATTATTAAGCTATTGTTTCATCCACGCTGTGCATCCATTATCTATATCGATTGAACATCCCCGATCACCAGATAAGAAATGTTTTTCGAAAATAACCGAACATACAGAAATTACAACAGCACAACTATAAAAAAGTTAATTCAATGAATGTCTAATAGAAAAACGTACATTAGAAGTTTTTCCAAAATGTGTTCTTCCGTGAAATGAGCGCCATTTTTAGTACTCGATAGTCACACTAGAGGTCCAGAACTGCACAGAAAAACAGAATGAACAGTGCGAAGAAGTGGAAGAAGGAACGTACGTTACAAAAACTCTTATTAAGTCTTAGTCGTTCAGTTTCAGTATCAAAAACGATGATTTTTCGGTCCAATTTTGTGTCTGCAGTTAGTAAACTATTCTTTTTCATTATTGGATTAACATTTCATTTTCAAAAACAGAAGAAGGAGGGCGTATGTTACACTAATCGATTCTTTCATCGAGGAGTAAATAGTTTTTATATCTTCCCATAAATTCCACGATCGTACTCATTTCCATTATGAGGTCCATTCAGTGACACAAACTTGGCAATGTAGCCGGTGAGCATTTGTCGCGTTTACGCGAGTTCCGACCCACTCTACGATCCTTTGATACCTGACTGGATTCTCGGTCGACGTCGTCGGGTCAATTCTCTGCGAGTGCCTAAAAAGACGAGATTCGCTTGAGCATGTACGCGTGCTCGCACGCACACTCCTACGTAGAAAGAGGACCGCGGTGTGTAGAAGAAGAGGGGAAGACCTGCTCGAGATGAGACGAGAATGACCGGGGGCAGCGCACGCGAATCCGTAATGATACACCAAGCGAACAGGGCCAGATATCGAGGACCTGGTCCTTGGTCCCTGGTCCCCGGACCCTGGTCCCGCTGGTAAAAGCAAGTGGTCGCTCTCGCACGGAGTTACACCGACACGCCGACTATGCTACGTGTCGACTTGAAACTGTTACTCTTGTTAGCTGCTTAGCAAATAGATCCCAGACCTGGGTGAAACACTATTTCAAGTAGTAAATAATAGATAGTTGAATTTAATTGAACTCATACGTACACTTTTGAAAACAAACTATTTTATTTGTTCTGCATCTACAGAGTGTATAAAAAATAATTTTAAAGCCTGTTGTGTCGTGGTTCTACACCTCTAGGTAAGTGCAGATATGTAACAAAAATTCCGTGCAAAAATGTCCTTGATCTTAATTTTCACGGTCATCATTTTTTTTTTCATTTCACCGTATAGTACTTCCAACGAAAAACAGTTTCACAGGAACTATAAATCGCAAATGAACCGTTCTTTTATAGAACGACTTTAAAGTATCGTAATTTTATTCCATGTGTGTACGGAGTGTCCCACAATTGAGTACCGTCGTAGAGGGGGTGATTTTAGGACGTTTCGTTTTCGAGAAAATCAAATTCAAAAGTATCATGGTTTCTTGTATTTGAAGATTACTTACTTCCTCAATCTATTTCCATCGTCATTGTAAATACTACTTTTACACAAAATTCAAATATTTTATTTAATGTTTTAGGTTATCATACTAAAAATATTTTATTTTCTGTTTTAGATTATCAAAATAAAAATATTTTACTTGCGGGAATTTTGCTGTTTCTTTAAATTAGTATTTTATTTGAATTGTAGAACGATTATTTAAAATAATATTTGAAATATTCTTCGTCCAAAATTTTACTCAACGCTGATAGTACTACTGTGCAGTGATGTGAACAGACATTTTAGGTGGAAAAACCAAAGTTTGAAAAATATAAGTGAATCTATTTACGGAAGTCGACCACCATCCACATGGTTCATTAGAAAGGAAAAACATATTCTTTCTTATTGATCTGTAATTACTGATCTTAAAATGTTATAATATATTAATATCATCAGATACAAACATCCATTCATCATTTATTTGTCGTTTTCGAATTCTTATGAAAAATTTATGAAACTGTTTGACATATGGAATGTAGAAGTTTCTTGGAAAACGTCCTTATGTTGTTAGTTTCGATGGGAACGGATAAAGAAAAAGTCTGGAAAGGGAAGTAGTAATTGTAGTTTGCATAGGACTTACTAAATATAAAAATATACTTTTTTTATTACAGGGACAGATATTTTGTTCATCGGTATTAAAATTGTCGATGGTTATTGTAAGAAAACTAAATTTTACCAAGAAATATAACCATCACAGGAAAAAACAAATAAATAACTAGTCCAATGCGTCGCTAGTGATTAGAAGGTTGACGCAACATTGATGTAGCAATAATTGTTACAGTTAAACTGACATTTTGAATATGTAATTGATTTGTAATATTTTTATGCAGTTAAATCGCAATACAAACCTTGCAAATGTTTGTCTTATGACCTCCTTTTCAATAGACGTTTCAAAATAACGTGTTTCCATGGAACTTTTATTATCCAAATACTAAAATATCTGTTCTATACAAACACTAATTGATATTCTTTTAAATCATGAAAAACAATTGCAACACAATAAACACAACGGAACACATAGTTATAGCGTGCCATCTCTATCATCAAGAAAGAAGAAGATATAAAATTCCAGGAAACATCAAGGATGCTAACGACTCAACGGAATCTTGCGAAAATCTAATCAACTTCTTGAAGCACATAAAATTATTCAACCGAATCTAAATTATAAATGACCATTTAATTGTAAGTTTGCAGTTGCTAATAACGCTTGTGAGGTTGATGCAAATTAAAAAAAAATGACATAACCTATCCAATCGATATTGAATTTGTGCGGTTCGCAACTACGTATATGATTTTTTATCAATTTTTAGGAGAAAAAAAATTAATTTGTGTCGTGAAATAAATAGGTCTCAATTTTTTCAATGCCCCTTTTGTACAATAATTCGTATATGTAAATGCCCGAAAACAGTTTCACTTCAGCCGTGTGGTATAAGCACACACGAATTTTTAAATGGAATGTCCAATTTAGTATGCTCGATTACGATAGATTGATGTAGTGAATATATTCTCGTATACGTTCCATAATGAAAGTAATAGAATGAAAAAAGTATGTAATTTCTTAAACCCTACAACTTCCGTAAGTGACATTTTCTCGTATTGATTGAAATAACCAAAATATTGAAGCGGACAGAATTCGCGAGAGTCACTGTATGTATACGTATGTTCGAAAATGTTCATTGCAGTTTTTATTTTGCTATATCCTGGTCATTGAGGTGCGCAGAATATACAGAAAATGTACAATTTGAAAATAAATATTAATACATTTAATTGTAAAAAAGTATTTTATTATGCAACACCTATCGAAATGTGTAAAGAGTATACGTATGTACAGTGCATAACTATAACTGTAATATAAATAGGTACACAATATCAGTTTATAAATTACATCTTTGTATACGGACAATTATAATGCATAAGAGAATATACATAAATAACGATATATTCATGTAAAACAATAACATGATATATTCATGTTATTGTTCATGTAGACTCATAAAATTCCTTACGATATACTTGGTTTCATCACTACTATTTGGAATAAAAATTCTGAAGAGACAACTGCTAACAAAATACAGGCATACGAGACTCTATTGGAATTTGACATGGGGGCGTGGACAATTTATATAGCTATCCAATATGGCGTCGAAGTGCTTGGTCTTCACATTGTATTAATATCTTCTTTTTTGTTCTGACTTGAAATGTTTGTAAGTGTGGGTGTAACTTGTATGTGGGCAGGTACAAATCCTACAGAGAGAAAGTTTGTTGAAGGAGAGCGGCTTTTTAAAGTATGTTTTATCAAATAATTCATTTTATAAAAAAAAAATTGTTTTTTGATATACCTTCTAAATGTACAATTATAATTTCATAAATTTCTAATCGCTTAGAATTGGTGAGGACATATTAATTACGCCAGTAATAATTCTACAAATATCTTCTATTAGAGGCACCAATGCCAGAGGCATCACTGAACCAAAAATTTTAAAAGTCTTTATACGCTGGTTAGATCTGTCAATATGCACTCTAGCTTTAGCTATTTTAGCTGTTAAAATAGACTGTTCTTTACTAAATTGTTTCTTATATTTTAGAAATGGAGGTATTAGAAATTTCAAGCAGTTCACCTCACATACTTCATTTCAAAGTGTGGAAACGGAGCAACAAATTTTTGCTCGCTCTGCAATCACAATCTTACACTGCACAGTAATCAAAATTTTGTTTGCTACGCGCTGGAAAAATTGGAGCTTCCATAACGTTATTTTTAATTATCACCTGCTTTAACACTGTAAGTTTATATTGTAATTAACACCTGTTAACACTGTAAGCTGCTATAAGCCAAGCCAAGCCATGCTTAGAGTATTTCTACTTTTCGGCAGCAGACGGCGCCACTCAAAATGTCAGATCCCAATCAGATAGTTACTCTCTTATGGACTCGGGACATTTACTTCGAAAAATGCATCCGTGTCTCATTAAAATTTAATGTGGAAAATGATATAGCATGAACAATTCCAACTACTTACTAATAATTCGGAGGTACTTAACGAGTGTCCCTAAAATTATATTGCCTGATCAACTTTCTCGTAATACAAAGTTAATTCGGTACTTTCCTACTTTCGTTTATACGATGACGACATTAATAAATACAGAAACGTGATTGATATAAAAATTTAATACATTATAACTCTGCGATAAAAGTATTTACAATTCTGCACTTGAAAAAGTTTGTTTGTAATTGTTGTCTTAAAAACTTGAAATGCAATTTCATTATTCTTAAGATGTCTGCAAATTAGTGACCGTAAATAGAGACATGTATGTATGTACTGTGAATCCAAACAGTATTTGTTGAAATACATTACATATTCTCGAGAAATGATCAATATTTGGACTGTGATAATATCATTTAAAAAAATAGGACAACAATATACCTGGACTCATTTTAAAGCTTGGAGCCTCTACTTTTGCCATCCATTGTTCATTTTTATCTAAGATATTTGTGCATGGTATCGCGACTGGGAAACGGAAGACGTTTTTGCACAAAATGTTACAAATTGGATCACCTGTGAAAACATTGGAGAATTTTCCTCGTGGCTGAAACTACCGTAGATCTAGTTGATTTATTGAACTTTAAATGAAATTTGTACTGCGACCAAACTTGTTCATCATTTTTGTTCTATAAAATATCTAAACAAATTTTAGATTTAGTTTTAAACAGACGTTATAAAGGGTCACAGATTTGTAAATCCAGTATACAAATCTGTAAGAGATTCAAGCAGAAAAAAAATGTATGTTTTTAGAGATGATTCAATTTGTAGCACTTTTGACCAAAAAGTGTCCTCAGTTTTTCACCTTCTACGTTCTGCAGAAATATCCTAGAAAAAAATGAACGATGGGATGCGAAAGTAGATTCTTCGAGTCATTTAAAATGAGTCGAAATTTATTATTTGGCTATATTTTTAACGAAATGATAATAGTCCAAATATTGACAATTTCTCGTGAATCGTAAGTTTAGTTGTTCAAATATTTTGTGGGTCCACTGTGTAACAAATTTCCAGGGAAAGTAATACATCGCTGTTGTTGATCGGAAAATATATTGATGCCATACAAATTATGTGACATGAGAATTATATTATGATTATGAGTGTAATAAAATATAGTTTTAAAGTACTCAAGTTCTGCAACATTGTGGAAAGAAATTCCGCTCAAAGCGTTTTAAGGAGTGTCATTTTTATCGTTCCGAGACATATGGCGTTGCAAGCAAAATTCAACTGAATTTAATTTACTTTATATCATTATGGATATGAAGCGGAAACATGCAGACACTTCTGGTACAGAAAACCAAGAGATAGTGAAAGGTACACATATTTTACAAATGGGTAGTATGTTACCGACTGGCAATTTTTGCCGAGAGAAATTTATTACGGTCTGCAAACCGCACAAACATATCGGAAACCTAATAATAGTATATTAATGCCATAGTGCATATAATTCAGAGATCTCGATAGTTATGGACTGGAGGTTTCTTTAATGTTTCTTTTGAACTACAGATCTCATTTTTAGGGAAAACATATTCCCAGAATATGGATTAATTGCGTATAAATATGTCTAATATTGAAAAACAAGATAACATGTAATGCAATTTCAGTTTGATTGTAATTTATTGAAAGCATTGGGGAGGAAAAACATTCTTTTAATCTGAATTTAAATTTTTCTACAGAAATATTATGGCACAAATTTCTGCAGTCTATACATTATATGTACATAGTTCTTGTAAAAGAACTTTTGGGAAAATTGTGCTCACATAATTGACGACGGAACTTATACTAAACAATAAGGATTACTGCAGAATGTGCTTCAATTACGTCTCAGGAAATCGACAATGCCTACAGATCATTTAATGCAAGATTGCAATATTGCATAAATGAGGATGGTCAACATTTCGAACATTTATTATGATACGTAAAGGTCTACCCGCCGTAAACAACGCGTAATCTTTGCTGAAACACGTAAGTTTTAAACTTCCACATTTTATCCGCTCCAACATGATTATTCTTGCTCAAGGTCATTTCAAGGTCAAAAAGGTGGTATCCACTAAATTCAGATTTTTATTGTCTATCATGCTATCGTAAAAAAATATAATATTCCATCTAAAAAAACATCGGTGACCTTGAAATTTCCTTAAAAATCAGGACATAAAAAATTTTTTTCCTTACCATTATATTTGCCCCCTGCAATAGTGTCACTTTGTCCTCTGAAGTTTTCTGATAGGACTGTAAATAAGACAGATATTTAAGTGTTCCCATTTATGTGGGACTCCCTGTATAACTATTACTGTATATAGAGTTAAAATACTGTAATTAGATTGTATATTGTAATGTGATCGCTAATGACGTAAATGTTGATGCGACCCTCATAAATAAACAGTATATTAAAAAATGTGTAAAATTTGGAGTTTACTGATCATCATGTTAATCGTTGGGAAAGAACATTTGAAATTTCAATAAGATGAAAATAATGCAACGGTATCTTTCAATTCTATGTATAAATGATTTTGACTGTTCTACATTTGATCTCATTTGTATCGTAAATACATTCATAAAATCCACAGTCTGCTCAGTCAATGACTCATTCGACTGGAGTGTTCGCTGTGCATTAATTATTGTTTAATAAAACAATAATTATTAATAAATAATAGTGATATAAAAAGTATAATAATACTCTATTAAAATTAATCCGAACTGCCATTCAAATCCAAAGAGAAGAGTTTTATCCGTAGAATGCTCTTCTTGGAATGCATCAATAAAGTAAGTAGCATGTTATGAATTCCGCTCATCGGCCACATGAATTTTTACTCTCACTCATCAATTATTTGCATAAATTTTCATATAATCATCCGTACTTTGAATCAGTCGAATAATTATACGATTGTACGCTTTTGGTTCTCCGAGAATTTCACCAATATGTCCGCAACTGCATAAATGGTGAGAAATAATTGCAGTATACCCTCTTTCGTTAAATGATATGAATCGTTAAAACTTGTGCACTTAAAAATTCTTACGCAAGTGGCCCAGTAAAATATGTTACAAAGATGGATAACAGTTAATCTGAATTCAGAATTATTCCATCTTCAGTAATATTTTTATCTTACAAGCTGAGAAAGTTGTAAGGATTGAAGCTATTTTGTGAAGTAAAAATTAAGGATCAGAAAATTGCTGTATGGATTGCGGATTCAAGATATTATTAACATTGGACACCTTTCTGATCTGTGACGGTCAATGATGATTTGCAAGTTAGTTTATTATAACGAAAGAACGACACTTGTCTAGATATACAGTGGCCCACAAAAGTGTTCGAACGCCCTTTAAATCAGAATAACTTTCTTAAAATTTGACCAAACCACTTGACATTTTTTGAGCAATTAGAAGCATTGATTTAATAAATCACGTGCAAAAAAGATTTTGAAAAAATCGCAATTAGTAGGAATTACATGAAGAAATAAAAATGACACTTTTTAAAACTTCTTTATTTTAGCCCATAATGAAAATTCAAAATATGTCTTTTGCAGATCTATGTTAGTTATGCATATGCTGAAAATTTCATCGAAATCGGTTGACGCAGAAAAAAACAACGCGCATCGAAATATGTAAGAAATTATGGATTTTAAGCAGAAACTGACCAAAGGTCGTGAAAAACTGCAATTATCACCACTTTTAATCGCATGTAGCTCATGTGTTTGTTAACAGATTTCGATGAAATTTGCAGCATATGTTTAAATAACATAGATCTACAAACCGCATATTTTGAATTTTCATTACGTGCTGAAATAATAAACTTTTAAAAAGTGCCATTTTTATTTTTTCATGTGATTCCTACTAATTGCAATTTCTTCAAAATCTTTTTTGCACATTTTAAAAGTAAATCAATGCTTCCAATTGCTCAAAAAAAGTCAAGTGGTTTGGTTAAATTTTAGGAAAGTTATTCTGATTTAAAGGGCGTACGAACACTTTTGTGGGCCACTGTACATATGAAATTCGTTAATCTATAGAAATTAATAGGTGTGCATGAAACATTATGTGGACCATAATGAAATTATAACAAAAATGTAACTAAAAGTATATGTAACATTATTGCTCAATTTTTTAGAGGTAGTCCAATTTCTATGACAAATGTGAATAATTCTCGACGATTAAAATTGGAACAGCCAACGATGTGAAAAATCGTAGGTTAAGTGATCAGCGAAAATTAATTAGAAATGAGCAATCAAAATTATGTCACTGATTAATGTATATGTATGTATTCCAACAGCATTTGGAATTTAGAATTTGAATTATTTTGCAGAAAAATAGTTTGATCTCTTATTTCATAATTGCATACTACACTTCTGTGTCATCATACCTTCGTTTACACTCGTTACCTCTAATTTAGCTTAACTTTATAATGAAATAATAATCTCGTTTATATATAATTTAAAATAAAAAGCATGAATTAACACATTTAAATAAGAAGTACAATGTGGGCATGTGATTTTCAATGAAAGTACGCATATATTAAAAATTAACCCTTTTTATTCAAATATCCAGGAAAACAGGTACTGTGATGTCCCTAAGGATTTGAACGAGTAAAAAAATATTACATGCAGCTTCGGATCGCAACTTACAATTATAGACAAGAGTATGCGTGTCGACATAATTCAAAGAGATTTTGCATTGTGAAAAAGTTGTAAACAAATTCTTATTATAATTCTGTTAGAAAATAAATTTGAGATTTAAAATATGGTGTAATTCTATTATAAAATATGTATATAACACATTTGGTATTTAAAATAACTCGTGTTAAACAACGTGTGTGCAGTTTTAGCATGGACAGTAGATATGTAGTTTTTTTAGCAAACTATGAATGTTTATAACATTTCCAATGTTTAAGAACATGTTTTGGAAGATTGATGTCAATCAGAAGCTACCATTTTGCAAAGTTCTGGTATTATAAGTTTATGCTATTGCAGCTACTTCATTAGAAGAACATAAAATGGCATCCAATTTATTACTTCTTTACAAGCTTGTGAATGGTAGGTATTGTTAGCTATTTTCCAATTATGCGTACTTAATTTCCAAATTATAATTTATATTAATAAGCAATTATTATAATTTATAACAACTACAGAAAACTAAATTGTGTCTTCCATCATCATGTAATATATCGCTTTTCGAATGTATTCTACAGTTATGTGAACTTTGTTTGTTAAAACTTTGAAGAAAAACATGTAAGAAAGTATCGGAACAATCATTTAGCCCCGAAAAGAATGTAGTATCTAATGGTAAAAGATAATAATGCAACTAATTATATAAAGAAACAATGTAATCTTTTCTTGTTTCATCTTTCATGTAAAGAATATTGTATTGTAAATTAATCATCTTATGGAAGTTAAAATTGCATAATAAAAAACAGTGTATATTTGTATGTATTATTTGTTAATGTTATTTGTTATCATGATTTAAGATGATAGAAAATTGTTCTATCATTTATGTAAAACGTCTGGTATTATAATCGTTGTAAAATGCGTTAAATATGTTAATACCAGAATCAACAATCTCGTAAAAATGACGGGTTTAAGATTTTTGAAATTATAACGATGTTTTACGGGGAAATTATAATATTTTTTATTTGGTTGTATATCTGAATATAAATTGTGCAAAGTCTGAACAAAAGTCTGAAAAATCTCAATCTTTTTATGTTAATAAAATAGTACAAACTAGTCACTTGTACTGCTCATTAGTTCTAGTACTACTAGAACTTTTTTTATTAAAAAATTTTCTTCATTTCTATTTGGTCAATTATTTAATAAATAAAATAAATGTTTTATGACGTTTAATGTGGAAAAATAAATTATTTTTATAGATACTTGTCTATAGAAAATTCAGTTTTACATAAAGCATGCATTTCGATTAGTATACAAATTGTCTTATTGACACGTTCACTGCCGACCAATCATCCCCCAAAAATCCGACAAAATCAAACTAATTTTCAAATTAATTTAATTTTAATTTCAAAATTAATTTTTAACGCGTTCGCTTTCTCCTTGGGCATAGGTCGTTAGCTTTTTATTTGACATATAGGAGATCGGTAATAATCGCCATAGGAGATACTCATAGTTGGCAGCGAACGTGTTAAGTGTATTTATTGGAGGTATACATTTTTATAAGGTTATATTTGGTTTGAATAAAATTATGTTTCATTTATATAATATTATTTACATAATTAGTCGTTTACAAAAATTTATGGAGGTTATGAGAAAAATGATATCGTGACGAAGCAAAATGTTTCAAATAAAGAACTGAAAAACTTCTCGGTAAATCAACGTAAATAATTTGGAAAGTGACTTTTGATATACGATGGAAGTTCGCTCGCATATTGCACCCGTGGTGAACACGCAGTTCCGTGATCATCGATCGAAATTGCCGATCGATTGATAAATATCGATTCGCTGTTCGCGAAAGCTCCTTTAAAAAGTACCGGCGAAATCGCCCGCTGGCAGGACCCGTTTTTTTTATCTTTTCGCCTCTCAGTTCTGGACCAATAAGAGGACTGTATGTATTTAAAGAAAGTCCTGTGGGTGTTTCGTAATATGCAATACTGTAATAACACCGAATTTCCCGATTACAATTAATTTCGTTCTAATAATAAAATATACAATAGATTCCAAAAATTTTATTCTTTATCTTCAGTTATATAAATTTTCCAAATAAAATGAACTTCTTAAGAGGTATTCTGGTTTTTCATGTTCAAAAAATGAATTTTCCTTTTTTTGCATTGTTAAAAAGGTGGGCTGTATATTACTATGCGACGCTTCGCAACGGTGGGCGGTAGCTCGAATATGAGGAAATAGGAATTATGCAGGAATGTAAATTTGTATCACCGTTTCTTATTTTGATAGTAACCCACCTACTTGTGGGCCGTTTATTGATTGGGAAAAAAAACGTGCCGCAGTCGGTCTGCTCTGCTGGGTCCCTTGGATTTTTCGTCTATCGACGTTGGCGTCTGAAAAATGAAATAACGAACGGAGATGTTAAAACACCTGTCTGATACGTAATCGTATCCGTTCGAGACGCTGTTTCCCTTATTCTCCTAACAGCGGCAATCGCGCTCTTGGAGAGGGAATACAACCTATCTGCTCAGAAGAGATTTAGTAGACTATATTTTAGTGTGACGAACCTCGAGAATCGAGAGATCATCAGTTCGCACCGGCGTAGTTTCGGTTTCAACCGATTCTACTGCGGATGCGTTTTTGGATGTGCAGCCGGTAAATCCCACAGGGAGGTTGTAAGACTCCAAGTGCGATGGTCCGGCCAAATTGCTCCGTGCTCCAGCAAACATCTCGATTTCCAGCTCGGAAGTGACTCAGTACGTCACAAAGCCGTAAAAATCTAGGTTGGGGACGTGGTTCAACCACCCACATACACGCACAAATTACTATTTGCGCACATCAGCAACGGCGTATAACATATGTGTTGTTAAACCAGTCACGATCCCCGCACAAAATACTACCTCAGTGAGAGTAGCAAAGGCGTATGTGGATGCGACTTTGGTGCTTGAACTGGTCAAGTCTACCGAGCTCGTTATCACGCTCCCACTATGAGGATGGTGACTAGGCTCTCGGATTCACGATTCAAGACCTGCCGATTAACACTAGAAAGACTGAAACTTAGTATATACCTATATTGCCCAAAAGCAGTCAAAATGACTGCATTGTGAAAGAATAACTAATGTGTAAAGAAATTTGTTTAAAATTAACTTTTTTTATATTATTTTTTTATATTATTTACAGTTATATAACAAGTTATTAGTAAATATTAACAAGAAAAAAAATTTACTTTTCCTGGGCATATTGATGACACTTTCATTTTCATCATTGGTGATCGACTCTTCATCGCTATCTTCAGTGTCAGATGTTTCACTTTGAATATAATCCGCTTCATCTTCAGATGATAGTTCAGAATTTGTTGCATCTGATTCTATATCGGAGCACTCTTCACTTATGTTCGTTAACTTTTCCAATAACTCACTTCTATTCGACATTTCTTTCATGAATTTAGGGCGCAAATGAAATAAAATAAACAACTTGCTAGAACAAGTATCACGGCATAAAGATTCCAATAACAAGTACTACTTTAGCTTATTGAGCAACTGCAACTTATCAAGTATACGCCCAAACCGACAATTTATCATGTACTTGTATGTTATCATGTGACGATAAACGAAAAAAAATGAAAACTGTTATTTCAATACAGAGCCGAACTGGTCATATAAGAAATTTACTCAATTCAATAATAAGAGTCATTTGATTATTTAAAATTTCCCAAGCAGTCAAAACGACTGCTTTTCGGCAATATGGAGGAGGGGGGTGGTAACTACAATTATTAATAAACGCATTTATATGTTGTACAAAAAGTCACAAAATTCTAAGAAATTGTGTCATTATATACATAATTGTTTTTCTAATTGAAATTAAAAAGCAGTCAAAATGACTTCCTTGGGCAATCTAGTGTTAAACCGATCAATTCCCGCACAATATACTAGCTACGTAAGAATAGTAAAGGCATATATTGAATTGACGGGGAGAGTACGATTTCTGTGGCCCCTCGTTTTGAGGTTATATTTGTGTTCTTGGGGTTATTTCAAGAAAAAATGTATACAGGGTGTCCCGTAACTGGTGGTACAACCGAGATGAGGGTGATTCTACATGAAAAACTGAGTCGAAAATATAGAATAAAATTTTTTGATACAAGGCTTTGTTTTCGAGAAAAATTAGTTTGAAAATTTGTCTAGTGCGCGTGCACTCGGCTTACTTGAGGCTCAACGGACTTTATTCTGAGTTACCTCAACCTTTTTTCGCAAAGGTTTTCGAGGTTTGTATACATCGAATAAATCGAAGGTCGAGGTTACAATGTTAGAATTACCTATGAGGAATTCGTTTAATTGATAAAATGCTGGAAGTGCTGTCCACGTTGTTGTAGACACAATTGTGCTCTTCGTATTAAATTCTTTCGAACCTCTTGTAATGTGCAATTATTATGTTGCTTTAAGTGTTCAAACGCTATCACAATTCTTTGTTGTAATTGTTCGATGCTCGTTATGTCATCACGATACACAACCGATTTCACCTGACCCCACAAATGAAAATCTAACGGTGACAAAGCCGGAGATCGTGGCGGCCAAGGTACTCTGCCACCGCAACCAATCTAGCACTGATAATTTTCACTTAAAAAACGTCTTGCTTCGCAACTTCTATTTATTCGATGTATACAAACCTCGAAAACCCTTGCGAAAAAAGTCTGAGGTAACTCAGAATAAAGTCCGTTGAGCCGCAAGTAATCCGAGTGCATGCGCACTAGACAAATTTCCAAACTCATTTTTCTCGAAAACAAAGCCTTGTATCAAAAAATTTTAGTCTATATTTACGATTCAGTTTTTCATGAGGAATCACCCCCTGCTCGGTTGTACCACCAGTTACGGGACACCCTGTATATAACATGGTGTCAAATTGGCCTGGTTTAACCGGTAAAGTAGATTTCCTATTTTTTATAAATTTGCAAATATCTCTGTAACTATGCGAAATATGGCAAAATATCAAGAGACCTTTTTGTAGAAAATGAAATTTTATTCGCATAATCTTTGCATTGTAGCTGTCATCCAGAATTTGAACTAGTAATGGAAAGATCATGTGCACAGAATGAGTTGTGGTTAGGTCGTGAAGGGGGCGGATCGAAACGAGGGGCCACGGAAATCGTACTCGTGCCGAATTGACCGTTTCACAATCCTTGAAATGCTTCTTCGGCTGCGCTAAGCACGACGAAACGTCACCAGGGCGGGTTGCAGAGAAGGTTCTCGGATTGACTGTCCTCCGTGGAACACGGATAGCCACAAGGAATCGGAATCACGATTCCTTTCAAGAGTATCTCTCGAACGGCGGACAACGAATTCGGCGAATGAACACGGTACTCGCGTCAATCACTCCGAAATACACTGTTTTATGCTATGAAACAATAGCTGCGCTAGATAGTCCTAATCAGCTATTGCAACCACGCACTATTTATGAGAGCAAGACAGACTGAATACCTGTGCTTGATCGGAACACTTATAGGCTTTTCGACTCTATTCGAATATACTGAAACGAGCTCGTAATCGAGAATTGTTCGGTTAGAGTGGTCGCTAGGAAGTGCCGCAAGCGACAGAGAACCGGCAGGCTTACTAGAGAAACGTCGCGTCGCGTGAGTGTCGGGTGAACCGCTCCGCGTCGCTGTCTCTCTCTTGCCTGCCAGACTCTCTGTCATGTATACATTGAACAGAGACGGAGAGAAGTAATAGAATGAAAAAAGTAAAATATCTCAGCAACGGTGAGCTTCAAGACAAATGCACCAATGCACCTTAGTACTTTTATACTCAGAATACGTTCTATCGAAATCGAGCATAATAAATTGGACATTCCATTTAAAAAAACAAAGGTGACCGCTATATCTTCTCTACGCCTCCACTTGCAAGAATACCATTTATAGTAATTTATACCATAATAGGTATAAATTAATAAATATATAAATAAACCCTACAACTTCTGTACGTAACATTTTCTCGTATTGTTTGAAATAATCAAGATATTTAAGAGAACAGAGTCCGTGAGACACACTGTATAATAAGTATTAAACCTTTTTGAAAATGACATTTAGAAACAGCAAAGATTTTACCCCAACAAACTAATATAGCATCCACAAGACGGTAGGTCGTTTACCAAAATGACGTACGATTTGACTGTATTATCCTAAGAATTTAAAATATAGATATCAGTAGACTGCGGATATTTATACAAAATAAAAATGGCCTGCATCAATTGCAAGAAGCAGGAACCAAGTAGAAATTTTTTTTTTCTCTGACAACTTCAGTAACCTAGAAATAATACATACATCCATATTTAAAAATTATTTTAATCTTTTTATTTTTTCAAATTGCACCCACTCATTTTTGTCATAAATGTAAAAAATCCGCAGTCTAATAACACTGTCCAAAAAATTTCAACTTTTTTTATGTTTCCTAATAACTGTTGGATGGATCTTATAGAGTTTTTTGCGCTGATTCCGAATCTGCCCTTACTTTTTCGCCTACACGTACAGTTTTTGAGAAATTTGAGTTTGAAAAAAAGACCTATTTTTCAACTTTAAATAAATATTGTGATGTTATTATAAAAGATATTGATTTGTTCTTTGCAGTAAAAGATTCTGTAGACTTTCCCGAATACAGTGATATCCAATATTAATACATTATGAATGTATAAACATATTTAAACAATCATTAAAGACGGAGAGACACCACTTTTGCGCCAATTTGTGAGGATATTTTGTAATTTATCTCTAAAAATAAGGGTCCAGCGTAAAATCGTACTATATCATGTGATAAAGCAGATTTTTACCTTGAGAAACCTCCTTTTGAAGTTTGCAACATCGACATTTTAACCGAACCAGAAAGCAAAATATCTTCGCCCGACATGAGTTGCTGCCAGTGGTGCTCTTCTACTAGCGCGGTCGTTCGTCGGGATACGGCGCGGCGCGACGTAACGGCGATGCAGTGGCTATAAGCGCGCAATTATGTCAGCTTATTTAAATGTTAAATATTATTAAATATTATACTATTGTTGTTTATTATTTATTAGTACATTTATTCTGTATAGATTGTTCATGGTATATTTCATACTAAAAAGATCTTTCGTAACAAGAGAATAGTTTAATACAGAAATCTATATAATATCGCTAATGTGAAATATAATTATAATATACATTATTATACATTATATATATATTATATATATTTCATTATTTATATTATATATATTTCATTATAAATAAGCTGACATAATTGCGCGCTTATAGCTACTGCATCGTCATTACGTCGTGCCGCGCCGTATCCCGGCGAACGACCGCGCTAGTGGAAGAGCACCACTGGCGGCAACTCATGTCGGACGAAGATATTTTGCTTTCTGGTTCGGTTAAAATGTCGATGTTGCAAACTTCAAAGGGAGGTTTCTCAAGATAAAAGTCTGTTCTATCACGTGATATAGTACGATTTTACGCTGGACCCTTATTTTTTGAGATAAATTCAAAAATATCCTCAAAAATTGGTGCAAAAGTGGTGTCTCTCCGTCTTTAATGATTGTTTAAACACGTTTATACATTCATAATGTATTAATATTGGATATCACTGTATTCGGAAAAGTCTACAGAATCTTTTGCTGCAAAGAACAAATCAATATCTTTTATAATAACATCACAATATTTGTTTAAAGTTGAAAAATAGGTCTTTTTTTCAAACTCAAATTTCTCAAAAACTGTACGTGTAGGCGAAAAAGTAAGGGCAGATTCGGAATCAGCGCAAAAAACTCTATAAGAACCACCTAACCGTTATTAGGAAAGAAATTTGGTGTTGGACAGTGTAATCAGTTACTTAGAATTTAATAATCAAACAGAATATAATACTTCCTCAATAATCCAAGATGGAAAAAAAACATTTATAACTGTTAGACATAGATAATATGTAACTGTAAGTTCTACATATCGATAAAGCAGAAAGATCAATTACCATGTGATGCGCAACAAGCGGCACCTTTACAATTAACCATCTAATGACATGAGTCTAGGTTCTACCTGTCTCAGAAGTAAAACCACACTGGATTTGTTAACACGTTCTTAATAAACTCTCTTATATTCTTTCCACATCAGTAATATCCACTGCTCATTTATAATATCCGCTCTGCTCCTAAATCAAGAATAACTTTTAATTGAATTTAGAAAAGATTGTACGAATATGAGAAAGGATCAAACCGAAGTAGATCTATACATACATATAATCACAATACTTGTGAGTATTGACAGTTTGAAAATGATTGTTTATCAAGTATTATGACTCTCATACACTATTCCATAATAACCATTCTTGAAAGGCATCGTTCTATTGTTTAATAAATATTCATTAAAATCTTTTGGGCGTAATATTTTACGTTTTTCTTTTAACTTTAACAGTATGTTTCGACCACGGAACTTAAACGATGGGACCAAACAGGCACAGACCAGGAAATAGAAAACAGTAGGCAAACGCACAATTAACCGACGTTTCTTGTATTTTAATGAAAAGCGACAGGGATCGCGTTCAAGTGACTCCGAGGGAGGAGGTGGGCGAGCGAAAGTGATCGATCGTCGAGGTACCGATTAAATTGTCGCTAAATCATTTTTGTTTGCGATGGAGTGAGTTTATGGAAAGATGGCGAGGGGGTTGGTCGGGAGCACAGAATGAGTTACGCGGCTGTCTTCGTCTACTTTCTTTCAATGTAGGAGCTACACTGTGGCTTCTCTTCCTGGCGAATTCACCTTTAGCTCGTTTATTTTCACGAAGCAACAGTGTTTCAGTCGCTGAACGGAGGGTGCACGCACGCCGAAGAAATAAAAGGCGCCGCCTCGGGAGCGTGTTTCACGATACACCGGCTCATCGCCGAAGAAAAGGATCCGCCACGCGGCGGCGGGTCAGACAAAGACGAAGAACTAGGGTTCGGTGGGAACCCGAGAAGTTGCTCCCGCTCCCGCTCCCGCTCCCGTTCTCGTTCTGCCGGTGGCCACTGATCGCCCTCGAAATTTTTCAAATCCGCCGCGCTGGTGCTTGGTAGAACTCTTCCTTTTTTTAACACTACAAATGCCGAACTATGAAACAAACTCGTTTTCAGTCCGTTGGAAAAGCCGCAAGACGATATTTGCTTTTGTTTCAATGAATGAATATTAAAACACAATAAAGACCCTTGAAGTATAAGAACTTGTCAATTTATTTGTATACGTTGAAACGTGAAAGACAACAGTGTTTCTTTTTTAAATATTACAGATACCAAGAGGGAAAACAGACTCCCTTTTGATTTTTTAGAAAAATCAGAATGGTGTATTTGACTCGATTTGTCACAATATTTGTGTAATATGTACGTACGCAATTTACGAAATCTTTGCATTTTTCTTTTTAATCTATTGATGGTGTTTGCAAGGACAAATGTTAAAATACAATAAAGGCATTGCAATATGGCAACATGTTTTCGAATAGAATAGACGACACTTATATTTTATTAATCTCAACTTATCTGTAACCATTGAAACATGAAAGGCTTTCATCTTATTTTTTCGTTGCTACAAATACGGATCAGAGAAACAGACTCGGTTTCGTTCAGGATTAAAGTTGTTATTACTATCAATGAGGTTAGTAAGAAATATTTAGCTATGAATCATAGACTCTAAGGAATTAGAGTGTTACAGTAAATATTAATAAGAGTCACTGTACCTAATTCTATCCAGAAAGTTGCAAGCAAGTCACGAGTAATATTTGAAGATAATAAACGTGGAAAATGTATAAAGGGATTGTAAACACACTCTATTTGTACTTTGTACATTTTGTCAAGACAAATGAGCAAGGGAAATTTTCAGTGCGAGTCTCAATGCATGTTTGGATAACCGTTTGAAACTGTATGAAGCCTTCCAGTGCAGACGCAGATATCTAATCGTGGATGGGGAACAACAGAAAAGGACGCGTGTAGAATGCAGTCGTGAATACGTTGCCTCGAGTGAGTACTACACTGATCCGGAGAATGAAAGAAGCAAGTTGCGAAGGCGAGTAAATCTGACGGCGCCCGAGAGAACAGAAGAAGAGGAAGAGGAAGAAGTGGATAATCTATAGGAAGAGAAGCGAGAAGAGGCCAAGTCCAGGCGATCTAAAAGGAAGGATGAAAAAGAAGTTCTTCAAGAAAGGGTGAGGAAGAGCCGAGATACCAATCGGCATTTTTTTATGCCAACGAAGAGAAAGGCGAAGAAAATTTGCAGTATCAGATTTTCAAGAAATTTTGTCGCATTAGAGCTCAATGCAATTTCAATCGAATAGAAAATCTTCCTTCAACTTGTGGAATGAGATGAGGCTTTTCTCGAACTGCCGTCGATAGCCGTGGTGATTAATATACTACGGATTTTACACATTTATGATTAAACTACGGATTTTATTCATTTTTTATAACAGTGAGTACACACAATTCAAAGCAGAGGCCCTATCAAAAAGGTCATCAGTGTAACAAATTTTTTTATTTGGCTCCTGTGTCTTGCATTTAATGCAAACATTTTTTTTATTTTGCATAAAGATAAATTAAAAGAATTTAAGAGCATCAATATATAAGATTCAGCTTATTAAAATTATAAAAGGAAGAATGAAACTTCTATATCTTTTCTGCATGTTGCAATTAATACAAATAGTTTTAATTTTGCATAAAAATCCGTAGTTGAGTGATTAACTTCCCGATAAAAATATTAATCTTTTGCACTCGAATCCTCTGAGGCACCATTAAAAATTACTATAATTCAAAATAATTTTTATATTACTAAATGTCTGAGTGTTTAATAAATTGCTAAACGTTCAAGTGTGGTATAAGCAAATATACAATAAATCTACAACAATCGTTTAAAAGGACTTCATACTTTCTGCCACGGAAGGTACACATATACAATCTTTTTAAACAATTTTTTGATCGCCTTATACGGGAGTCACTGTAACGATAATATTATTAGGTGTAAGTGAAATTTTTGTTGCTTTTGTTATGTCAACGTTCAAAGCTTGTAACTAATACATGACGACACATATTAGAACAAAACTTGCGTCAGTTTAAGGGTACATAGAACTTAGTTTAGTAAGCTGTTATTTTCTAATATTAATCTATACCACAATGTGCGATTCGAAAGAGCATTTGAGGCACTGCTTATTGTATGAGAACCAAATAGGGAATAATTAACTCTGTTCAAACATCAAAAATCTTATGCGGTGTATTTAACGAAGCCGTAATAACTTTAAGAATCTGTCAAAGATGGTTCGAAAAAATTCGAAATGGTGATTTTTCGCTAACAAGAAGAAGACGCGGTCACGTGGTCTCAGATTTTATCGAAACTTTGCATATTGGTAGATTTCGTTCTCCTGTTCATGAAAATGTAGCATTATAGGCGTCCATACTCAACAACTTTTGAGATGCGTTAAGATTGACGAAGTTAGTGTTTCTTTCATATTATGTTCCTTTTCAATAAAATTTTTATATTTTGTGTCCTATAGATATTATGAGTGTATTTTTCATGTGCAAAATACAATTAATTAAAATATAAATTGAACAGAAAAAAAAGAAAAAAATGGAAAAAAAGGAAAAAGGGATTTGAACACTAGCCTTCCCGGTAATGAATCTATTACGTTACCATCACGTCGTTTGGCACTTGACAAAAACTTCAACCAAAACTGTACTTAACGGCATAACGGGTATAATGAAATTTAAATTGTAAATATCTCAAAAATTATTGAGTATGGACGCCTGTAATGCTATATTTTCATAAACAGAAGAACGAAATCTACCAGTATGCAAAGTTTCGACAAAATCTAAGATCCGATGACGCGTCTTCTCCTTGTAAGATCAGGGAGACCGTCTGATATCCATGATGATGATTTACTATGATTGAACCATAATTGAGAACATACAGATAACTAACATGCTTGGAGCTCGCTAAGCCGCAGTATTGGACCACATAAAGAAGCTTGGATTTGTTTCAAAACTGAGTGTTTGGGTGTTGCACGAAATAAGCGAGAGTGATTTCCAGCTTTCGTGATGCACGGAGCAGCTTCTGCACCAAAACATTAAAGAGCTTGGTTGGGAAATTCTTCCGCATCTCCCATATTCTCCCGACTTAGCCCCACCTAATTATTAGCTTCTCCAATCTTTACAAAAATTACGAAGGTGTATAAACGACAATCGATGAGTTTTTCGTATCCACGGGCAAGGCCTTATGGTCCCCTAGAGGGCCCGGTACCAAATATTTGGAGACACTTGAAGAAAAGGAAGAATTGGAGGGCTGTGAACTTTGTGAGTGGACCATGTTTACTTTGTTGAATTAATTTTATTTAATAAATAGGAGAAATTGGTTAGTTGTGGTTTAGTTCTTTAATTCGTGGGTTGAGAGTAATTTTTTCGATCGGTAAATGTTTGAAACGCTGGATGCTTTGAGAAACTGTGGAAAGCTAGTCTGATTTTTCTCGTTCGTGAGGATAGGTGTTATTTCACTATTATTAAAATATATACAATATACATATATTTCAACTGAATAAGTTTCCACCCGTCCATTTCCTGTAACAATTTGTGTACTTATTTTGTGAACTTCGTTTTAATAGTGCAATTATTCATGTAACAGGAAATACCCAGCATCTTTTCGGAATTACTTTTTAAATAAGACTGATTATTCATTAATTGTCAATAAATTTTTCTGTTTTCTGTCAACACGAAAAATATTTACTTTCAATTACAAAGTACGTATGAACTTCTTAAATTTTATATATTTTTATCAGATAATTGATGACTGCCACAGGGAAAAAAGAAGTATGTACCGACAATACTATGTTGAGTATCTTTCATGTGGTCCTCTAACAGCACCTCATAAGGAAAATATTCCGCTATGTTTAATATAATGAATACACTGTCAAATGATAGCATGCGACCAAGTGAACTAAATCCTCTCCAACTAACTTCTATTTCGAAAGCCTGTTACAAGAATATTTGAGGAACAATTTTCGGAATTAGATAAAGGTTTATTGCCATCTTACGAAATAACTAAATTAATTGCTAAAACTAGTAAACCACATAACATACGTGAATCTCTTATTTTACCAGCAGTGTGTAGTGTAATATCAAATGGTATGAATCGAAATGCTAGCGAAATTGTTCAGACTGTTCCAGTGAGCATTTCAATAAAGAACACTTAATTACGCAATTACAAGTAAAAATTTTCACCATACAAATGAATGAGACTATTGTAGTAAGTATTTATAAACTGATTTATAAATACATAAGAGTGCAAAGCATATATCTATGTGTATTTCTTATAAATTCAAATTGTTTTTAGAATTAGAAAAATGGATAGGGGAGCCCTAGAGGAGTGCCAAAAAGTTGAGAAATCCCGCTCAAGAGAAATCAACGAGCTTACAGAGCGTTGCCAGGAGGACACGTTTAATCAAGGAAAATATGTAACAGATTCATTTGTTTGTAAAAGTGTTCAATGAATAATTGAATTTATAAGAAACAACGACAGAACTTTCCCTTACAACTAATAAAAGTGGAAGCTAAAAACGGTCCCTTCTACAGCATCGCTCCCCTGCATGGAGGGGAACGTCCCTGAGTATTATTATAATTTCTATCGAAGAAACATCGCGTTTCTCCAGAAAGTGGAGTGAAATGAAAGAGCCCGGTCGACCCAAAACTGTAGAAGACGCCGAAAAGAGGGACGGTGGCACGCGCGTTACAGCATTCTCCGTTGGGATCGCAAAAAAGTATCGAGGAAAGGCTACCGTACTTGGCGGCGGACTCGAAACGAGTCGCTTACTCGTACTTACAACGATTACAACGGTGCCAAGAGTACTACGCCGCCTGTACATCGGGCTCGTGGCTACTTCGAAACCATTGGAACGTGGTGAAAACGAAGAAGAACCGGTGTATACCGTGTTCAGTAACTGTTACCTTCGCGTGGTACGATTTATTGGTAAATCGTCACTACGTCAGCGTCTCGCCGAAGGATTAGCTCGATGGAAAACAAACAAGAGATTGCTAGCGGTGGTAACGATGCTTGTATAAAAATATCAATACTTTACTCACCGGCAATTTTCTAATAGGCAAACATCGACGGTTGAGAATTTCTTAATAAATTGTTCTGAAGCTACAGCAATTTCATTCGTATTTTAACAAAGTATTAGAATTAATATAATGTAACAATTTCTTCTGAAATTATTATTTAAAAGAAGATATCTGGCTTCTTTTACATACAGCTCAGTCCTTAAAACGCCTATTGAAAGGCTTCTGGTAGGTGAAGTCAACACTACACCTATCACCGTCGGTCAAATGATCGGTTTCAGATACATATCTTGTTTCACAATTATTGAAATTACAATGATATGTTCATGGGAAATGATTGCTAGCTACTTTTAATCTTCGGTTGGTTTAATGTTAATTTATGATGGGTCATGATGGGAGATTAACTGAATTTATGATGGGAGATTAACTGAACTCTAGTTGAGCGAAATCTTATTATATGAACGTGAACACCTGTTAAAGAAACGAAAAACAATAGTTAGTAGTAGGAGACTAGGTTATGTGAACCAACATGTCTTCCGATAGGTTCATGTAAATGGAGTTCCACTGTACACGGCAACGCATACAACTCCGTTTACTATTTTAGGTTGCCCCAAAAAGTTTCGCTTGTAACTAATGCGCACGACATAAAATAATAATTTTTAAGTAAATTAATGGCAAGCTAATGGTTAAATAAATGATAGCCTAAGCCATACTACATGTTATATATAAATGTTAATACATGACAAAATGTTACAATAAAATAATCACGTTGTTTCTATAACGTATGTTACCTGACAACGTCAAAATCGTATATGTATTACGAAAAGAACGTTTAGGACAACCGAATATATTAAACGTTTACATTTTCGTTTCGTTACTTTCCATTAAAAAAAATATAGAAATCATTGCATTTAATATTTTTTGTAAGGTTTAAAAATATTTAATAATCATACAAAGAGTATCATTTTTATAGCTTCTTTTATTTATATTGGTACTAGACTGCTGATTTGACGTATTTATAGTATTTATACACCCTTTAAGGAAGATTTAATAAATCTCCTACATCATTTGTTATTAATCTAAAACCACAATGCATTCACCTACTAATTAATCCTTATTATTGATAAAAAAAACTTGAAAAATTATAATGTGTATATAAAGATCCACAGTATCTGCAATCAATATCCCTTGCCTTTTGAAGAAGAATGTTTCATCTATAATTGTGTGCACAGAATCTTAATAAAATTATATTAAAGACAAGGAGCTAATTTGGAGTAATTATCATATATTTTGTGAAGAAGACCATGAACCAATCAAAATGTGTCACTATAAATGGAGACAGTAAACTGACGATCTTAAAAAAATATATATATATGCTCGTTTACGGTAATCACCGTCTAGGGCTCAGACAAAACAGAATATCAAAACTACCAGAGTCTATTGTTATATATATATATATAATACATTTCATTTTTTGTTATAATTATTTCAATTTCATTTCATCATTAGGGAATTAGGAATTTTCTTTATTATATTTTATCTCGACTATTAAATTCTGTGAGACGATTTAGTGTTTAAAATGATCCTTTCCATACCTTTAATATCAATTTTTATTGGATATCTTTAATTGGATTATCCATAATTTTCAAATTTTATAGGTACTGTTTCAGTCTTTATATATAAACATTTCTGTATAATATCATGAACTTATATCTGATTGGAAAGTATCAAAATCTATAGCTTTCTTGTAGAATCTCTGAAAATTTTTAAATCTTATAATTTTAATATATTGGGTTATTCGGAAAGTAATTTCGTTTTTCGTGTAGAGATGGTATTGCTTCCATTTATTATTACTTAACATTATTCTAAGTCGCAAAATCATTGTATATTTTCAGAACTGACATTTCGGACGTCATTTCGTGCCTTATAGAACTTTTTAATCTTTCAAGCATTTTTTTGTCACCGCATCAAATATGGAAAATCAAGGTGAGCATGTCCATCACGTTTTGCTGTTTTATTACCGCAAAGATGAAAATGCAGTGCAAGCAAGGAAAAAGTTGTGCGCTGTTCACAGAGAGGATGTGCCCTCGGATTACCATTTATTTCGTCCTCTTCAACACTTTTTAAGCTGTGTAAATATCATTTTAAATGAACGCGTCAAAAGTACAATAATATTAATAAAACACAGGTATTCTACGAACATGGGATCTGCAAATTGCCAGAAAGATGGCAAAAGATCGTGGAACAAAGTGGTCACTACATTACCGAATTCATAAATAAATAGTGAAAATCGTTTTTCATTTTCCCTTTGGAAGAACGAAATTACTTTCCGAACAACCCAATAATTAGACTGTGGAAATGTATGATCTAATATTATGTTGAAATGTGCAAATAACATGTGGGATATGAAAATATAGTACATATACGTATGCAAACATACATATAAAACATACACGAAATATGTGAGATGTGCGATAATAACAATAATTTTATTTGGTATCGAATATGATTATAATTCTAATTGCAATAAACTACAAGCATTTTTTCTGTAAATAGTTAATGACGTTCATTACTTAACATTAATTCTTGCAATTCATTTTATTTTTCGTAGATAATATTACATTTCAAGTAATTGAATAATTGCACTTAGAAGTCATTAATATCAATGTTATGTGCGAATATTTGTTGTTACATTAGCTACACGTCCTAAATCGTTCATAATTTTCACACCTTGCAAGTCTTTCAAGATATAAATTATTACTGGAAACTTTATTAAAAGGAAAGCATATTTCATTATTCATATATAAATATCGCGGAGGTTTTATAATACTCAGTTTTCTTCTTCATATACAAAAAATTAGTTTCCAAACACATGACCGAATGGAAACAATTTTAAGAGAAGATCACGAAGATTACCCACTTTCACGAGATCCAACCCAAGTACGGAAATTACTCTGAAACGATTATAATGATATCCACTTTTTTGGTAAAAAAAGAAAAACTTATTATGACTATAGGGTATCTTTAACAGGACGCGCTCCTTACGGAGTGCAGTGAAACAGATGGAATTAACTAAAAATTACAAGATTAATAACCGAATGGATTTGACTTACTCCTTATGTTACAAATAATGTTGTATTGCTGTTTTTCATTTAAAAATATAAGGAAATGATAAATTTTGCAAACTATGACAAACTTTGATGTAAATAGTAAACTGTAACCAACAACTAGTAAAATAGTAAATTAAATTATCGACAAGGAAAAATAATAAATATATATTGAAGCAGTAATGCATTCCACAGTTTCATTATCAATGCATTAACTTTTAAAAGATATTCTGATGAATAAAATATGCTTTAATTTATTCCTTTGAATGCATCAGAAAATATCTTTCTTAATATTCCTTTAAAATGCTTTTATTAGATTATTGTTACAATTGGCCATTAAATGAAAACAGATAAGGTGCATAATTAGTCACGAACGGCTGGAGTGTGTGGGCTAGACGATTCTTGATATACATCAGTCTTATTAATAAAAAGATACAGATTATAATTATATTTCGATTGTCTCACCTAATTTTGGCATTTGGTTTACGTCACTATCATGATAGGTAGCGAAAATATTTTAAGTGATTTTTTAATGACTTCGTGGAAAGCTTATTATGATATTATTAGTCTGTCGGACGAAACTCCCCGACGATGTAAACCCTGCGATCTATCACTAACTGTCCAACACATTATTCTAAAATGCACCAAATTATAGACGAGCTACGCAGTAGATGCAAAATTTTGAAAGAAATCAATGAAATAATACAGAAAAAATCGAAACAATACAGAAAAAACTTAATAAAACTCATAAAAGCTACAGACATATGGAATGAAATCGAAACAGTGAAAGACACACTCGTCGTTACTGCCCAAGATGTCAACGCAACGTTAAAGAAGGAAATTATAGATATTACAATGTAAAAATAGAAATTTTGTTAGCACTGAACTATCTAAAGTATTGAAAATTAAAATTTCTCTTGATATTCTTCCTCCAAAATCAGTTCATTTTTAGGTTCACGTTTTAAAAGATTACTGTTGTGATTAATCGTTAAAACATGGATGTGAACTGTTTCTGGTAAGCAATCCAGCTTTCTGAGTTTGAAAAAAATATTATAAATGATCCAAGGAACCGTGAAAGGTAATTAATGGAATATGTAGGCGGAACCCTCTGCTTTCATTTTAATTTGTACGTGAAACAACGTTTTATTTACAAAGGTAAATATTGAAAAATTCGGGTTTTGGATTTTAATTTACTGCAGATTTAAACAGAACAAACGGAGAAATCGCTTTAAGAAAATGATTGCCACGTCCTTCTAGTTTAACATATTTAGCTCAGTATATTAGCAAATAATATTTAAATATTATCTAATAAGATTCACAGATTGATTTTTTAACAAAACATACTTTTATACATAAAAAAATTGTTCAATTTCTCTTATTTGCAACCGTTTTCGAATGGTATGCAACTTCTTAACACCATTGTAATGTAAATCTGGAAAATATCATGATATTATGCATAAATAATGAATGGTCTACGGATTTGGTGTATTTATGACAAAAGTGAATAAATTAAATTTAAAAAATTAAATTCTTCAGCCACATGAAGATGTTAAAAGACGAAAGACGTTTCTATTCTGATCGTGACACTTGTCATTGAGCCAAATAATTTTTATTTTCAACAAAGCTCCACAATCGAATAATGAATAAAACATGATGAATAAATCCAAAGAATTCAACCTTCATTGATTTTGATTATTGCCCAGAATTGGTGTTTTCCGCCACAGTGTGACGAGGCGGTCTGTGGTTAGAGTTCTCGTTACAAGATCATCGAAGGTATTGTTTATTATCACACGTGCTCGGAGCTCGGTCGCACCATCGTAATCACGAGGGAAAAAGAGAACGGGGTACGGGTATTCGAGTTGATCGCGGTTCGGTTTGATCTGGTCAGGCCCAAAAGGATCGAGAACACTGGATTCGGTTTGTAGGTTCTTATGCCACGGGGCCAGTGGGCCTGCTCGTGGAAAGTGTATGTGCCATGTGCGCGCACGCGCATCTACTCGCCAGTCCACGTGTAAATTCGCACGCGCGAATCGCATGCACCAAACCTGTAGTTTCGTTTGTAATTTCATTTGGTTTCGTGAATGCATTCAAAAAAGTTCATACAATCATTTTTTGTTATACCCACGGTTGTCCGTATTGGGATCTGACAGGGGGGCGTGGACAATATATATATAGCTATCCAATATGGCGACGAACAGCTTGGTCTTAACATTGTATTGATATCTCTTCTTTTGTTTTTACTTAAAATGTTTGAAAGGAAGGAGAAAACTTTGTGTTGAGGGAAAAGCATCGGTATTATGGGCAAATCCAGCTGAGGATGGCAGTGTTAAATTTAGAACTAACATATTTTATTATATATTCTAAGCTTGATAAAGAATATTTAGCTTTAAAAGTTACAAGAAATGACAGTTTTATTTCTTCAATGTTGACTAAATTAAAAAATATTTATTATACGAATATGTTACATAAAATTTGTTTATTGGAAAAAATATGTGATGAGAGTAAATAGACTTAAGAAATAATAACAAGTGACGAGAGTACAGACTTAATAAATATTGACGAGTTTAATGTTACTTCGAAAAGATATAGTTATTAAATATATGAAATAAATACATGTATAAAAATCAATAAAGTATGTTTTGTCAAATAAATCATTTTACACAAAAAATTTGTTTTTTAATATACCTTCCAAATTTACAATTATAATTTCATAAATTTCGAATCGCTTAGAATTGGTGAGGATATATTAATTGCTGCACAAATAATTGTACAAATATCTTCTATTAGAGGCACCAATGCCACAGGCGTCACTGAACCAAGAATTTTGAAAGTCTTTATACGCTGGTTAGGTCTTTCAATATATCTAGCTTTAGCTATTTCAGCTGTTAAAATAGACTCTTCTTTGCTAAATTGTTTCTTATATTTTAAAAATGGAGGAAGTGTGGAAACGGTGCAACAAATTTTTGCTCGCTCTACTATCACAATCTTTCACTGCACAGTAATCAAAATTTTTTTTTGCTACACGGTGGAAAAATTGGAACTTCCATTACGTTATTTTTAATTAACACTTGTTTTAACACTGTAAGTTTATACTATAATTAACACCTGTTAACACTGTAAGCTGCTATAAGCCAAGCCAAGCCAAGCTTAGAGTATTTCTACTTTTCGCCAGCAGACGGAGCCACTCAAAATGTCAGATCCCAATTGAGAGTCATTCCGGCACATTTTAATGAACCTCGCAAACCACATTATATGTACAGTGGCCGGAATTAATGGAACCGCTTTTTTAGTTAGAAGGATGGAAAGATTAACTATACATAGACTCAGAGCTTTTTTGATATTTGTTGCTATATTGCACAAAACTACTCCTAGTAAACCGAGAATTCATTGAGGAATCCTTATTTAGTTTAAGGAAAGTTAAAATAGTACAAATTTAATTCATGGATCTCATTGACACTCTCCATGTATTGGAGAGTTAATTTATTAGACGAAGCGACAAAGAAATTTTTATACAAATTGCAATTGGTTAAAATCGTGGAAAACATTGTAATTGTCTATTAGTGATCGTTTAAAATATTCGATAAATTTGTGCGAGTTGTATACATTCGGAAAATTTTATCAAAATCGATTGACCGTGAGCTCTACATGGGAAAAGATTGTGAAAATTACAGCTTTTTACAACTTTAGTTTTATATTTGTGATAAGTCTAAAGATTTCTATATTGTTCGTTGCCCGTCATTTGTTTCTCTATTAACTGATTTCGATGCAATTTTCAGAATTTTCAATTGATGATTAAACTTTAATTTTGTAAATAATTATAGTAAACCAGCTGTGTAAAACTACCATTCAAAGGCTTGGAAAATTGACTGCTAAGTAAGTAATTTAAATAAGTTTGTGGCAGGAGGCTGCTAGTGATTTATTATCTCTTACATTGTACAATACCAGAAATATCTATTCACTATTAGCAGGAAAGGTATTGTTCGTATGTGCGTGTTGTTAGACTTTGTTTCTAGCATTATAGAATTTTAAAAACAAACCAATTAATAATACTATAAAAAAAAGTTCTTTTTCATTTTTTTCAGAAAATACTGATTGTGAAAAATGCAATTCTATATAGTCAATAATTTATAAACTAACAGATGAAAGTCAATAAAAATGTGTGACCCTTACTATATGTCAAGTATTAAGTATAACTTAATTGACATGGAATTTTGAACAAATTCGAAATTCATACTTGATTTCCTCGATATCAAACTGTCACTTGCATCCCATTGATTCTAGGTGCTTCATACGCATTTATATTCTTTGGATCGTGCCGGTTTTTATGAATTTAATTTCTTGTAGCATAATTATACCAACATAAATTGGATGTCATAATATACATTAATTGTTGTAAATGTTCTTCCTGATGTCAATACGCAGTCTTAAATGAATAGCACGCTTTGTTCCGGTGTATACTTTATTGTGTATAGCAGGGATGGGCATTTTTGCTCATTTGAGACAAAACCGTCCCTACCATAGGACCCACTGTCTCCCACCAGTATCCGCCGTTACCATAGAGCAGGCATGGGCGACGCTGGCTCAAAAAACACATGTTGCTGCTTCTCCTCTACGCCTGGTCGGCGAGACAATCCCCACCACGTCCACTCCGACTCGCCCTTCAGCACGGGCCCCTCGATGCTGCACCTACCTGCCGATGCAGGCAAAAGCAGCAACATGTGTTTTTTGAGCCAGCGTCACCCATGCCTGCCATAGAGGAAGGACGCGCTTTTCTCGTCGTGAACAGTGCGCAGTCCTCGCGCATGAAAGAGAGGTTGGTGGGAGAAGCAGGCGTTTGAGGGGCCCCTACCGTGCCCATCACGGGTGTATAGCAAAGGTGATATTGTAATATTCGTTGTACTGTGGTTCCGCGTATCTCGTATATAGTATAAGTGTATAACTGTATATACGAAACTTCTGTGATGCGCAAGAACTGACTAATCTTTTCGGACTGACGACGATCCTTATTTTATGCCCCCGCCTGGGCCCTTGGGAAAAACTTCCCCTTAAGCCTATGTACTTAAACCTAAACGCAATAGTATCGTTGAATTCCAACATTAATTCCAAATTAATAGTAATTCATAATTTCCTGTACACCAACTATCTAATCTTACCATTTTCTTTACTGAGTCAACAAAATCTGGCAAGAAGAACGCAGGATTTTCAAGACATAAATTTATTTGAAACTCTTAAAACATAAATTTCGTGATTCTGTTTCTGAGAGTATATCATTATCAGTCAGATATTCATTACTACTCAAAATATTTATACTTATCACATTCGCGACCAGCATTAAATATTATACATATGTGCGACAACCGCAATTAAAATCAAATTCATTTTGTACATAACATTAGTTACTTGTAAAGCATAACATGATATTCAAAGAATTTGTGATTATTCTGTGATAATATCTTTTTTCATAGTTTACAAGAGAATACATTGCATTTCATAAAATATTGTAACTATGTGAAGGCTATTGTCGAAATATACATATACCTGTCACGAATGTGTTAAAATTTGATTATTACATATTTCAAAACATAATTGTACTAAAATTCTATGACCAAGATCGGTATTGAATTCTTTGCTCTTACTAAACCTTTTTTTTAATTACACATAAAATCGTATGATAAATGTAATACAATATCGTTGCATCAAAATACTGTTACTTGCAATTATGGGCTTAATGAGAGCTGTTTCCTTTTCAGTTTTAACGTAGGCATTTTATTAAATGAATGTTCGTTGATGGTATTCGTTAAATATTTGCAACTAACTGCATACATAAGCACAAATTCTACGCACGAGGACTCGATTAAGAATAACTGCCCGTGCCCTTCCAGCATCGGGACCACCTCCAGCATCTTCTCTCTCTTCTTATATTAATAATTGCGCCGCCGAAACCTGTCCGGATTATACTCGTGTAGAGGAGCAACTGGCTGCTCGTTGTTGCTCGTTCAGGTACTCGTAATTGTCGGAGCCTCTCTTTCGATTCACTCGCTGAATATCACGCAAATACATTACAACTTTATCAGTAGAATTTGCTATTCATCCGAATATCGTACGCATGGCACCACTATCACGAAATGAAAATTAGTTCAATTAATTAGAAACAATAGTTGGAAGCATGTTTTATCGACCTTAAACGGTTGAAAAATAATGTAAAATAAATTACGTTTTTTTTACAAAATCAATATGTAGGTACATCTTATATGATATTTAAGTAGTGTTTGCTGAAAAATTGAACTAAATATCTTGAACTAAAAGAAAGTAGCCAGTTTTGCAATACGTACACCGTTTGCAGATACCAGATATACCGTGGCCTGCAAAAGTATCCGGATAAATACCCTTCAATAAAACGATGAATAACTTTTTTCAAATTGGTTAAAACGGTTTGAGTTTTCCTTAAAATTATCAATGGTCAAAATTATAAGGAAAAAGTAATGATCATGATTTTTAACTATTTTAGCTGTGCCTGTAATAACAATTTCAAATATGCCTTTCGTAGGTCTAAGTAGGTTATGTACCTACATGCACAAACAGTTTCATCGAAATAGGTTGACGCATGAAAAAGTTATAGGCAATGAAAGATGTAAGAGTCCTTGAATTTTTGGCTTCCATTTGATCTAATTGTAAATCGCAGTTTCTCATAACTTTTGCCATTTCTAATTATTTATAACTGATAGCGGACTTAATCGATTTTGGTGAAACTTTGTACATTTATATTGTACTTTGCACATGTACATAGGTATGTACATATATGTAACGTAGATCTCCAAAGGGCATATTTTAAATTTTCATTATAGACGTATATAAATAAGTTAAAATCTCAACCATTACATTTTTCCCCGCAAATTCGATCAATGGTGATTTTTGATTAATTTGTTTTTATAAATCATCTAGCTAACTAATCCCTCTAACATATAAAAAACTCAAGCCGTTTGAACCAATTTGAATAAAGTTATTTGCTTTTAAAGGGTATGCGGATACTTTAGTACGTCACTGTATCTCCGGAAGGTTTTACTTAATACTAATTGATATCCTAATTAATAATCTATATTCTGCCTATCGTATGTCGTTATCGTATTCTAGACAATCATTAAGAAGAAAATCATTTATAATACTAAACATAATTAATACAGGCACATTAGTAAATGATCCTTTCAGTGTTAACAGATGTTTATGTTAAAACAAATTCTTTTATAATTAAAATTATTTTAATGTAGATTATATTGGTTTTTGCATAGTTATCCTCATACATTAGCTGATAGTTACAGGGCTGTGGATTTAATACGTTTGTAGCATCCATTGTAGCGTCCATACTAAATTTTAGGATTACCATTAACGATGTTAAATGTGGAAATCTTAATTTTATTTCGATCTTGAGAGACCATATGACAATAAGACAAACTATAAATCAATATTGTATAACTAAAGTCACATATTTTATGCGATATAACAATATTTTATCACATACTAGACATTGAAATCATATTCCAAATACAAAAATTTAATTATTTAAAAATATGGAGCATGCGACTTCAAACATTTTTATAATTGTTAGCATGTACGTTTCTTAGGGCTACAAAATACAAATTGACACCATAAGTAACTAATATTGCTGTTACATTGAATTTCTTTTTTAAGACGCGTGTGCATATTTTAATTAATAAAATGAAAGTAAGCACATGAAGGTATGCTGAAAACAGCGATTGAATTAATTTAATCAATTAATATTAATCAATATCTCTATATTGATTAATATTAATTACTATTAATTGATTAATTGATTTAATTAATTTAATGTAATTAATGTCTTTAATTTAAGCATTTTAATTTAATTGCTGCTTGGAGAATTTCCACATATACATATGCTAAGTTTCATTTTAAGGAACACGTTAATTTATATCTCTAAAAAAGAATGTGACTTAATTATGTAAGTTTTCATAACTTTGTGATATTAATATTATTACAGTCCACTATGAACTCTGTTTAAAATTTTTTTTTTAACTTTATTACGAGTTATTAGATGTAACTATCAAGCTTCGAGTGCCTGTACATCTCCATAAATGTGATTTAATTATTCTATTATGGAGCATCTCAACTTATAATTATTTTTTGCTTCTCTATCTGCTTCAAATTTTTGTGAATCAATAACTTATTTCCCGTACCTTCGAGAACACTCATTTGTAGCTTTGTTGTATATGTAGTCTTCTATTTAAAGGAGACAAAACTATGAAAATATTGTTGTACTTCAATACATTTCAATAGACGCACCTTTATATTATTACAACATAGTATTACTATTCATTAATAGAAAATTTTTTATTTTTGTTTTTAATGAATTTATTCATAAATGTACTTACATAAATACATACGTGTACACGTACAGTGTATACGTACACTGCCTACAAAGGTCCGATAGATTTTTTAAGAAACTGTTAGTCCACCTAATTATGTAAATAATGAGCATAGTTATTCAAAATTCAATAAGAAAGGGTAGCGAGTTTTAAGAGAACCATTTACGTTACTAGGATTTCCATAATCTTCAATTGTTTCCATAAGCTTATAGCAACATTGGCCGATGGAGATGAAATTTCGAAGAGGTATGTAATTGACATAGATCTACAAAACGTATTTTTTAAATTTTCAATATGGGCACACATCAAAAAGTTATAAAAAAACAACTTTGTATTTCCTCTACAATTCGGATTAATTGCACATTTTTAAAAATTCCTCATTCCATGCCACATAGTAAACTAACGGTTCCAACTTCTGCAAAGTCCAATCTTAAAAAAGTTATCGTTCTTTTAAAAGTGTCCAAATATTACTGTGAATGACTGTATAGTATTAAAATTCAAATACAATAACCGCAATTATTTTTGCACCAACTTAATATTGCGGCAGATTAAAATTTGAAACAATTATTGTATCAAATTGTGGTCGATCGAAATGAGCAATCGTATTGCGACGGAATCTCTGCACCGAGGATAGAGGCAAGATCAAAACAAGATTCTACTAAAGAAGAATTTAACGAGACCGGTTAATCCGTCGCGTAATATGGTTTTCCCGCAACAAAAAGGTGTAGGCTGCACAGAGAGATGCGAAAAAAGAGGGAAAAGAGAAGAAAGACAGACAGAACATTCATACCGTGTCTCCACTACCCAGATCTTACTAGCAACGAAATGAAAGGGAAACCATAGTAATTGAAGTTAAACGAGATAGCCAGCCATTCATGGTTACGGGATCGTGACAATGAAACTTGCTCTTCGTTGAACGGTCGCCTTGGGCGACAGACAATGGCTCTGCTGGAGTTTATACCGTGTCGAGGAGTTATGCCGTAACATGCTGGTCATCCTGCTAGTTTTCTACGAGAAACATGCAGAGTCTGTCCGAACTACGCTTCCGTTCGTTCACGAAATCCGTCGCCTTTCTCCAATTCATCCCCTTGTTCCACAAAGATGAATTGTTCCGACTTCCTTGCCCCTCTGCCTCCCCCTCAATCCTCTCACCGAGAGCAAGGTTGGTGCACCGCACTTCTTGTTAACTGTTTAACAATGACTGCCAAACCACAATCCCAAAAAAATCCTACGACATTAATACAAAGTGTCTTAAAATTTGAGCACCCACTGTAAATGCATTCTTGTCATTTCTGTAAAGCAATGTAAAACAGTTACTTTTTAGTGTTACATACATAGAACTACATATAGTCCGTTCAACGAGGCGAGTCACTGAACGTAAACAAACGCACACGACGGCGCGGCGTTCTGATTGAATAGGAACGTGTTACTCAAATGTTGTAACATTTTCCGTGCTAAATTCTCGGGCTGGTTATAATCACCGCAAGAGGTGTACTCCAAAGATATTCAACGGACGAAATCATTTTTATTACTATAATGTAGTATTATTCGTTGTAAATATAAGGAAAAACCACACAACAAATATGAATACAAATACGCAACTTATTAACTGATACAGAGCCAGACCTGTTATTAATAATTGACCAGCGTGTGACAACTTGCAATAGCCAATAACTGTGGCTGCTGTTTTTCCCGCGCAGGTTACCACTTGCATATTTGTTATGTCTGGAGACTTGCCTCGTTCAACGGACTATAGTGTTAAAGTAATTTAGTTTATAAAATCGAAACATGAATGTTAAAATTGGTCTCAATTATTACTATTTTAACTCTTCCAGATATTACACACCCTAATACACGTTTACTTAAATATATCATAATAAAACCTATTTAAAAAAATTCATTATTAATAATAAATTAATTTTAAATTTTTGTATAATACCGTATCCAACAAGTTCCAGGACACGTCACATAAAAGACGTAATATTCATTTATTCGTCATTTTCGATTATGTCACCTTCAAAATGATTCGCATTGCTTACAATACATATTTTCCAACTTCTTTTCTATTCTTCAAAACATTCCAAATATTCACTTTCCTTGATGAAATTTTATTCTTTCAGCGAATTTGTTTATCTCCTCATAAGATTGAAATCGACGTTCCCGTACCGGTTGTTAGAAGAAAGAGAGAAGTCACAGGGCGCTTGATCGGGCTAACACAATGTCTGAGGAATAAGATTTGTTGCATTTTTACCCAAAAAGTTGTGAACAAGCATCAAGGTGTGGGCAGGTGCAATCAATTTCAACATTATAAAGATCGCCGCTCGCTCTAACCTCATTTAACAAACTCAATTGCTGTTTATAAACCATTTAACTGATCTGAAGTTGGAAACGCAAATATGCTCAAAACAAGTGTAGTAATTAAATAAACCGAGCACAAGTGACATAGCATTTGACTGTAATATTGTAAATGAGATTCTCCTCGAACTTCTTGAATAACGTAGTATATGAATCATTGCATATTTATTTAGATCGGTACGTTTAATTTTAATTGTTTAAATTAAGTCTTGGTTGTAGGTCGTAGATTTTATCGCATTTAATTCGTAAGTGTAATGAGTCACGAAACCTACAAGGTTGGTTAAGTCGATTTATATTATATTTTTAGTATTTATCTTCTCAACAATTTCTCTCTTAAGTGGATGCTCCGTGTTTTCAATACATCCTGTTTTGTTACAATACTTCTTTTATAGGTGTATCACAACATAACACTTTGTTTCTACTTCTTCGTCATTCAAGTGTTCTGAAATACGACTACTTTTGAAAATTACCTTACAATCAAGGATCTTCAGGAGGATTGCAAGAGTATGTTCATTACCTTTATTTACACTTTTGTATGCTTAATCAAGTCACCTAGTTCAACACTTATAATTGATAGATTTATACCTTTCATTGATGTGTAAGTGGAGTTCTCCTGTTACTGGACGGCGCATAATGCCGAACAGTAGCTATATCTTTAACATTAAAAACGTCACCGAGCTGATGTATCATGTAAACTGTAAACTGTAGAGGAACAAACACAAACAATAATCACGTTCTATTACGTTACTGTCACGTGTGCACAGCTAAGGTGATCAGTTGATCGTTGCGGCTGACAAGAATCCGGTGCATTACGCAAATTATAAACTGTTATATCTATTCATTTTTTCGATCCGGAAACATGCGAGTTACATTATTACATCTTTTGATAAGTATTTTTTAACTTATCGTTCTATATTACGGATAAAGTATATCGATTTTAATAAATAAATTTTTCTGTGATGGCTTCACTGTTCTCTAGTACCGGACAGAATAATTACCTTGCCGGACAGTACAAACTTCTGTTTCGTGTGTTCCTTTTTTGTATTACTATTTATTATTTTGATTGATTTTAGTGATTAAAAAATGTACTCAAGCAATACGAATAGTAAGAAAAAGATGTTAAAGAAACAGTTTAAACTTCAAATTGCGAAAAAAATAGTACCGAAATAAACGAGTCAAAGGACAATCTGCGTAGCTTGTTTAGAAATGGTAAAGAAGATTAGATTCAATGTTCTGGCTGGGAAAAATAAGCCCGCGAGACGTGACGATATCTCAGCATACTTTGACCGTTATATTTGCGATTGTTGCAAATTATTATTAGAAATTAATTTTCTTTATATTAAAAATGTCTGTTTTAACAGAATTTTTTAAAATGGTTTCATTAGCTCAATTTTGTTCCTCACTGTAAATTTCACAAAATCAGCGACGGACACCTAATGCGTTCCATATCGTGGTCCGAGTTAATAAAATCGTCGACTGGACGGCCGGAAGTGGTCGTGTAAAGCATCCCTTGGAGAAAGAAGAAGAAGAAGGATCGTGACAGAGGACGTTTTATAAGCGATCATCGCGGGCGGTCTTCGTTCCTTTGCAGTTCGATTCTATTTAGCGGAGTTTTCCATCGAGACGATGAAAGGGGACGAGAAGCGAAGGGGCAGGGAAAGGAAGAGAGTAGGAGAGACAGAAGGTAAGGGAAGGGATTCAGCTCGTGCTCGTACGTTTTACAAATTCGCCACGAGTATCGTGGGTGGTCGCAGCTTACTCGCTTCTGGGGAACACGCCGAGATTCCTCTTCTTTCGGGAGGAATCGGACGCGCGACCAACAACCATGCAGGTACCAGATACGATCGCGACGCTGACGATCACCGGGTCCGCCGTCGGCGAACTTGACCGGTCGTTTCGCCGCCACGAAGACGTTCACGTTCTTATAGTTACATGCTGTTGTATAGTCTTGCGGATTAACCCCTCAGCGACGGGCTCTATACGTCCTGCGGACTGCTGCGCTGCGCGCCACACCGTTTCATCACATGCAGCCGATCTCCATGCGTGCCACGGACAATAGTTTTCTCACATACCACTCGGCTTACATGTGTGCTATTAGCTATTTCTTCTTCTCTCTACTCGCCAAACCTACTGAGCACTGAAAGTTACAGTCAGAAAAAAACATTAACAGACCAAAACGTTGTCAAACTATGATGGATAATGGAGAAAATTGGGTCCATTATTAAGTAAAGCATGTTAATGTTTCGGACGTACTTGTCATTTACATTCAATTTTCTACAAATATATTAATATTTCCAGAGATATCATTAGAACGATTTCTTCTATTTATAAATTCAGTTTCGTATAAAAGAACGAGATACACCGCGAATTAATGCATAGTAACAATTCTAAATAGGACTGCTTTAATCGAACTAGTTTCTGAAGAAACATCATTCGATTTTATAACCTTTAAAGGAAAATGAATTAATATATTAGGTATACAAATAAATTCGTAACCCATCTTCGTGAATTTACTAATTATTTGTAATCAACTAGTATGGAGTCTACTCTCCAAAATAATCTCTATCCCTTGCTATGTATGCATTTCCTCTACATTGCAAGTAATTAATGCATCTTCAGGATGGTGATTGGAAGATTTGAATTCTAAATAAAAATTACAATTGATTAACTGCGAGAGCCACGAATTAATTTGTACACCTAATAATTCATGCGTTAATAATTATAACCTTAATAACTAGGTATATTTAACATACACCTATTTATCTTTTCACTACAAAATAGTATTTAGCAGCCATCATTATATCTAGAGAAATGAAAATAATATTAATATAAATTGTAAAGAAGCAAATAAATATAAAGTAGAATAAGTAAAAGTTATTAGGTAAAACGTATTTCTCCACGTGTTTCGTGGTGCAGTATATTATCAAAAAGGTTTTTCTAATCATAGACTCATCTCCTTTTGTGTAAAGATAGGATCCGTTTACAGCCACGGTCATGAGAAAGCTGAGAGAAAACAATAGTGTATCCGGTGGAAGATGAGTAGCCTCCATAGGGGGTCCAATTTAAGGATCGACGAGGTATCGAAGCGTTAAATACATTCTAATCGTTTGTCGACGTCTGCATGAGAAAAAAAGAAAGAACAAAGGGGGAAGACTAACTCCGCCGAAACTGCTCTTTTTTCATACCTTTCCTCGTTTTATCGGACGTTCGATCTCGATTATCATTTTTGCCGATGTAAAACCGGCATATCACTGTACGGGATTGAAGAAAGTCAGCCTCGACACTCGGACCACCTGGTTCCCTCCTGGGAGGTCGCAAAAACTGAATATATGAACCATTAAAAAGAGAAGACTCTCGAAGTGAAAAGTTTCATAGTCCTCAAATATATTAAATTGAAAATTAAACAAAATTTCCGGACTAAATGGTAGAACGCTTTCTGTACCTCTTAGCTATGCAAAATAGGTTGGAAGCAGAGATCGAAAGAGTTAGTAAACTACTTTAATAGATTCCATTTAAAACGTGGACTATAAAACTTTTTATGAAACGTTTTTGTTGTATAAATTCCAATGAGAACAGATAAAGAAAAGTACTTGAATATAAAAATATAAAATATAAAAATAACAATTTTATTGTAACAGGCACTGGATATTTTACTCAAAAGTATGAACAAAGTTCTGAATTATTGTCACAAATATTGAATGCTGCTCAATAAATAGGATCATAACGATGTTAAATCACGATTACTGTTACATATTTATAATATTTATATAGATAATTCATAATTTAAAAAATCTTTGTTTTTCTCAAAAAACTAATTCATCAAAATATTTTTTTAAACAGTTCTTAAGGGTCACACTTGTTACCATAAAAATATAATAAATACAGGTATTATCGTAAATGGAATGTAGAAGTTCGAACAAAACTGTATAGAAACGAAAGGTAACTATTTATTTAAATCTCTGGTTCAAAGTGATGCACCTTTCTTACACTTGGAAAGTAATAATCAAATTACAGACGTTTATATTTGAACAGCTTATTTATCCTAGAATTCTTAGTAAAATAAAGATTTAAATATAAAGAGAAAATAAACACTACATGTACATTTTCTCAAGTGCTCTGAAATCCCTGGTACACGAAATAAAATTTCATTCAATCCTTTTTGTTAATTAGCGGTTAAAATTCACATGAAAGGACATAATTTTCTAGATTTTTTCTTTGCATTAAATGGTATTAAGGGTCTTAAGTATCCGATTAAATAAACGACACAATGAAAAGGAATATATTTATTTAACATAAATTTTCTTCAAATTTTGTCTTACAATTTCAAATTATCGAATAGTAGTATCTACATATGTATATCGCACATTTTCAAAATAGAGATTTGTTGGAAATATGCATATCTAATTGTCCAAACATTCAGGAATATCTGCACAAAATGTCATTTTTGACATCTCGAAAATTGAAATCAATTTTTACACAATTGTTTTAACATGTTTAAGAGCAAAATGTGATAGAATGATCGTAGAATGGTTTGAATAGTTCTTGAATAGACCTGAACCCGTTTCATTGATTTCAATTTCCTTATTTTATGGGACTCATTAGTTTTCTTGAATTCTTTGCTCCTAATTGTTTTTTCCCGTACTTCCTGAGGGTTAAACATTCTGTTTATGCCTCAATAATCTAATAAAATGCTACTGTCTGGCTTTAAGTGCCTTCCACCTAAGTCGGTTATTTACGATTAAGATTAAGTAGCACAATAGATCGTCAGAAAGTAGTTTTCATAATACTTGATCCCTTTAGTACGTAAGTCACCAATCGGTACAACCTGTATGGCAAATTTATAACGATTCAAATTATTCAATCTTTTAAACATTAGTACATTAAATTTTCCAAACTGATAATACTTTTGAAGCAGAATTTATTATAATCTACTCTCTGTTTGTTTTAATGGTATATTATTGTAGACACTGCATCTTTATACAAATTCTGAGTGCAGTGACCGCCATCTATAAATGACACCACAACAAGAACCGCAATAACAAATTTTGTTGTATACTGAAAGAGCATACAAACTAATGACAAAAGTTTCTTTTATAAAATGTATATTTTACGAAAATCAATTCCTACATATCAACTTTATTTTAAATGATTTAATGAGAAAGTCACCTTATTAGACGTCCGCGGTTAAGTGACTTTTGCCTACAATTTTAAACCGTTTAAACTTATTTTCTCAAAATCGTAATGTTTGAGTTGTGTTATTGTTAGGCAAGTAAACGACGTAAAGAATATGTTGGAAACTGCTCTGAGAAAGAATGTGTGGTACGACGAATCCGAGTGAGACATCACGCCGTGATGTCTCGAACGCCTTCTTACCCAGGAAAAGCTGTCGTAAAGCGAGATTATGATGCAGACCGGAAGATAACAAGATCGATACTCTAGTTTTGACCGCATGGACAGAGAATCTCCCGCAGTGCCTCCCCACGAGGGTAACTCCGTTGGAAGATGAGATCGAGACAACTGGTCTCCCGACCATTTTCTCTTGTAACGGAAGACAAAGCCGAAACTTTGTAAACAACGTCCCACTGCAGCCGATCGAATTTCAGAAGATGACCGATCACCCTCCCGGTTGACATCAGCTATGCTCCACCGAGAGGATTCTCAGGCATCATGACAGAAATCGGATAAAATCTCTAAAATAATGTCCTCAGCCACCCTACGAGCGAAGCGGGCGGCTGCTGTGTAGATCAGGATGTTGGTGATTTAGGTAACCAAGATGATGATTATCGTGAATACATATGTCCCGAGTGACAATAAACGTCGTGTTGGCAACGTTATAGCTCTCTGTTGTTACCTAGATGTATGTCTAGTTTCTCATTATCGCCACTTCGTATCAATCATGATTTTCACTTTCTTTGACATTGTCGTGTTTCATGAGAGGTTTTTTCATCAGAAATTTTGATGTTATGTCATCAGTAGACTAAGGCTAATCCTTATGCAATACTTATGCAAAATAAAAATTATTACTAGAATTGCGACAAACTGGAGTAAAATACAAAGTTATTTCATATATTGTATTAAATAATACAGTAGCATGTTTAAATGCTTCTATTGTCTTCACTATTTTAAATTACGCCTACTCATTTTTGTCATGAATGCATAAAATCCACAGGCTAGTCTTCAGGATGAAAGCATAGTTTTATTGAAATGTCTGAAAAGAAGATCATTTTCTTTTATAATTTAAATTTTGTCATGTATATTTTTTATTGCTGTTTTCGTTGTAAATATTCACTTCAAGAGTGTTTGAGTAATATGCAGCGTGTAAATATTTTTTACAGGTAAATGGTTTATTATGCTTAATTTATAATAGTCTTTTAATGTCAATGGCTCTCTCGAGTGTTTTCAATATATAACGAGTTGAAATAAATATTTATATTGTAACTATTTAATTTCGAGATCATAGTGGAATATTTAGCTCATCGTTATTGTTTTGAATTTGATTGGCTTTACTAATGAAGTGAACGTCATTATCCATATAGCCTCAGAAAAATAAAATTGGTTTGCACAGATTAGTAAAAGTGTTAATAATTTTGTTCAAGAAAATAATATTTCCATAATAACACTCATAATATCCAAATTGTAGTAAATTCTTATAGCTTATGTAATTATTATTAAGGTCCATATTTATCTCGAAAATTCAGTTACTTTATAGGTATAAAATACAATTATTGATGAAATTTTTAACCATTGCAAATTAAATTATTATTTTTCGTTTGAGTTTTACAACAAAGAGGTTGACAAACCAAAAAAATGTATATGGTATCCATCGAAATGTTTCTGTCATAACTCTTATCATTCGCGTGTAGATTTTTATAGATCTTAATAATTAATTCAAGAATCTGATCATTGCTAGTGTATTTCGTTGTATCATTTGTATGACGAACTTTAAGAAGGTTGCTATTGAGCCTGTCATTGCATAAAATCCTTGACATCTGATACTGCCTCCGAACTATTATATTCGCAGATTCATCGTTAAACTCGTTTACATCTCTTCAATAATAACATTGTCGTTGTAGTATTTCATTCATGAAAACTTTTGGATGTTTCACAAAATCGTTGACAAAAACGCACGAAAACGAGTATTAATTACTGCTACTTTGTGCCATGCGATTCTTGTTCGACATACATTAAAGACGTTTCACCGCAATGTTCAGTTAAAATGATTCAAAGTAATGCCGATTGTTTATACAAAATAAGCTAACAATTGCCTATTTTCTCTATGTCTATTTTTCAAATAAAATAAGTTAACAATCGAACGCTTAATGTGTCAGATCGATTCATATAATCGAGCCTCATAAGAGGAAGATTACATGACGTTCAAAACAGACTTACATTTACTATAAAATATGATTGGAAAATATATTATTTCGTAAAGAAAGAGGTACATCGTGTAAAAGCTAGTATGAACAAGTTAATTTCTTATCGATCGATAACATAGTGAAATAGTTTATGATAACATATCTTCAACCTTTGCAAAACTAATGCTTTTGACGATTTCATAATAGCCATGGCTAGATTCATACAAATTCTTACGTATCAGCCTGTTTCTATATGTATATTTCTGATCCTCCTTCTTGTAAATGTCTTCTTTGACCTCTTGAGCAATAATATCAAATCAGACCCGAGATGAAAACTTCAAGCAGAATCCACTATTTACGAATATTATACCTTTCCTTTAGGATGAATTAAAACTCTATTCTTTTGTAACCAATATTTAAGCATTAATAAGTAACTGCAAAGAAAATCATCGGGGAATGAGATAATTAGCTAAATGATTTGAACCGACTAATAGAAAATTAGAATTTAGATACAGCTTTTGTAACTCTGTACCAAAACACACCCAAATCAGATTCATGTGAAGGTTAATTGAAACATTAAAACATTAAATAGAATGAGTGAAAAGTCGAGCAATAATGACTCAGCACGGAGCATCTCGATGGTAACCCGAAGGTACGAACTCCTACTGATAAACTCGATGCATCAAATTCGGAAGAATTCGCCCGTAGAATGGGTTCGTTTCTCAATAATTCTCGCAGTCGAGGTCAAAGGGAGGGCGTGATTCCAGCAAAATGATGGCAGAACGGCCGGAATCGTATTCTGCACGGGATACAATGGCAGCCTGGTCCATAATTCCGCGGCTCGAACCATCTTTTTCCTGATTTTTCCACCGCAAAACTCACCTTACCTTTATTTTTCACGGTTTTCTCGTGCTTCCACCTCCTCCCCCCCCCTACCTTCCTCTATATCTCTGAGGGGGGTGACAAAGCGTCGCTGTCGGAGGAAGAGAATGAAGCAGTGAATGGTAGCGGTCAATGCCGAGGCGTGAGACCCCAGGACATCGTGGATTGTCCTCGAGAGAAAACGACAGAGAACTGAATGGGGAAGAATGGGCACCAAACGAGGCAAAGTTAGTCGACCTTAGGGATACCTGTAGGAGGGAACGGGGACATATTCGCCGGGGATGAAGTCGGGAGTCCCGACTCGGGACCTCGTAAAAACGTTCCTGTCCCAGGGAAGCCGCGTTCCCTTCGTTCCTCGAGCTGCGATAATATTTTCCTAGGAACCTACGAAAACTCGATATGTCCGCCTCGAGCAGCCCGATTCGCTCTGTGATCTCGTTTTTCATGTATTCCCGGGATTTCTCGATTCTTTCCGATCCGGATTAAACCCGTCTCTTCGCTCGGCTGTTTGCAGTACCGAAGTAATTCGGAAAAAATCAATATTTGAAGAAGCCACGGTCGCTAATTTCAAGAAAAACAGTGCACTGCTTTATTGTATATCGGATACTCATCAAATGAATTAGATACTCCCTAGACTCTAGATACTAATCTTCCAAGTAGGGATCGGAATGAAGAGGTATTTTTCGGTTTTAAACAATGTTATAAAAGCTTCTGCATTTCGTTTCAGAAGATATCTATTGTTGTGTAACTTTTTTGAAAAGGAATGTTATCCTTAAGAACTTCTTTAAAGGTGTTCTTATAGAACAGATTTTTCAGAATTTGTATAATGTAAATTTTCTATGCGAATAAGTTGTAGTGAAACATTTATTAAGAGAAAAACCATAAGAGAAAAATTAGCAAGGTTAGAATCTTGAATTACCTGCTTAAATATTACAAATGAATCACATATTCCGAGTGTTAAATTGGCTGTACTAATTATTTCATATTGTTGTGGAAAGTGGATGTTTTTACATTTTATTAGTTCTATTCGAATGAAAACTGCAGTCCAAAAATGATTTTATCCATTTCTATTAGAAAAAAAGAATATCCGATTTATCGCAAAGTCTAGTTATTAGATTTTCTCTCGGATCTTTAATTTCCAAAATAAATTGTAATTTTTAAAGAACAATGTTTGAGAAAATTAGTTTAAATGTTCGTAATGTCACAACTTAGCAATATTATTACCATGTAAAAGATTTAGAAAATTTCTGTGATGCCCACCTTCTGCTGGTACCCTAGGCTTGTGCTTATTTTACTTATTGGTTAATTCAGCACTGGGTACGTAAGAACAATTGTAGTGTTTTTTAACAGTTCTGAATAAGTTAATAGAGATACCTATCTAGAATTATAATTGAATTGTATCATTTTGTAGCAAGTTCTGAAGTAAAAGAGAGGGAACACGTTGGACCGCAACGGGATAAACGTCTTTCGGATTAGAGTTCGAGCATAACAATCTATTAGAATCGTCTGTTGGTTATTGAAATAGAAAATTGGTGTTGCACAGTGTTACGAATCAGAATATTTGAATATTTATTACAAATATTTCTAAGGCAATTAGAAAGAATTTTGGAAATAATTATTTAGAATACTCAAATACGTAGAACCTGTTGTGTGAAATTTACAGTTTTAATTTATCTTACGTGAACCACGGTATGATTGTTAAGAAAACTGGCGGTATCGTCATTTTGAAGATTGGATTCCTAAAATTTAGTAAAAATGTACAAAAATGTTAGAAAACCTTGAAGTACTATGTACTTAAACAGATTTTTCCATCGTATTTTTAATTTTTCCGGAAATCACTGGTTACACAAATGCTTTTTACATTGATAAGAGTAATTGATTTTGTCATTTTTAATTTAACTTGTGTGAACCACATTATGTTTGCAAAGAAAACTGCCTGTATCCTTAATTTGAAAATTGAATTACCAGAATTTAAACAGATATTTTCCATGGTATTGTTTATTAACCACTATATCGATGCTACACAAATACCCTTTATATTAGGGACCGATAATTGAGTTCATTTTATTGAACTCTCTGGTATGAATTTTGCATTTTTCGGGGATATACGATCACTTGAAATTTCTCCGTTGGATATAACCAAAACACGAGCTACTCAAATTTTAATGAAACTTGATTATGCAAAGATCCCCTCTGATGATTTTGCGCGTGTCTGGCGGTTGGCAGAAAAGGACTAAGAGGGAGAAAGATAAAGCATAGCTTTTGTTACGATACGGGCATCTTCTTAATTCTCGTAGGCAGATTGGTGGGCTTTTGTGTTTTTTTAATCCACGTAGCCTTTTTAAGGCTTCTCTCGATCTTCCATGCCCGTCGACATGTATATTTAGGCTGGTATTAGGCTCTGGCTATTTCTATGCGGCTGCTTATTAACTCTGTTCGGACATAAATTGCTCTTCGTAATGCATCCGATTGGATTCCCTACGTTTTACCACTCTTTTCGTCCTCTTGGTCTTTTTCTCGTCGCTTTTAATGGTTTAGGAAGCATGACTAATTCCTGTATAACGTACCCCATTGATAGAGTAATTATAGCTCGGCATATTAATATTGAATTCGTACTGCGTACTACGTACGTTAATTTTGTAAAACAAAATTCTTTCATCGATTTGATTAACTGAATGCAATTCATGAAAATACAAAGGAAGTTTTAATTACATGTGTAATATCATCTTGTAGTACTTTATGAAGTCATATACAGGGTGTTCGCGCTATCACTAGCCAACGTTTTTCTTGTAAACAGTAAATAATAGAAAAAATGAAAGAGGAAAAAGTAGTACTGTTGTTTATGCGCAACACAATGGCGTATGTGATTTTTTTGTGTTTATGCTATTTTGTTAGATATGAAGGTAACCTTCAATTTTTTAAATGGAATGCTTTATATTTTTTTATATCGCATGGAAACGCGTGTCTAGACGAATTCATCTGCATACAGCACAGTGACCCCCAAGGTCATGCAAAGGTCAGAAATAGGAGAAACATTTTGAATATTTCATACCAATGGGTTTACAAGTATTCTTTATTGGTGAGGCTACAGTAAATGTTCAATATGACTTCCTTGTGCATGAATGCACATTTTAGCTCTATTAATTACATTTTTGGTGGCTTCCTCTAATGTAGTCCGAGATACTAATGCACATGCTTGTATTATTTTACTTTACAAGTCGTTTACATCTCTGCTCAGACATTTACTGTAGCCTCACCAATAAAAAATACTTGTAAACACATTGGTATGAAATATTCAAAATGTTTCTTCCATTTCTGACCTTGCATGACCTTGAAGGTCACTGTGCAGTATACTATATATAGACACACGATTTCATGTGATATAAAAAAAATACACAGCATTCCATTTAAAAAATTGAAGGTCACTTTCATATCTAACAAAATAGTATAAACACAAAAGAATTACATACGCCATTCTGTTGCTCATAAAAACAGTACTACTTATTCCTCTTTCATTTTTTTCTAATATTTAGTATGTACAAGAAAAAACGCTGGCTAGTGACAGCACGAACACCCTGTATAAAGAATCAGTTTTTTCCAATACTGTGCGAATTATTCAATAAAAAAAAGTAAATATTTTAAGTTAATGTGTTTCAAATTGAATATTTGAATTGAAATTATGTCGTCATTCCATAAAAATAGTAGACTTGTTAAGTGTTACTCTAAATATATTTAAGGAAATATTTAAATAAATATGTATATTATTTTACCTAAAATCGTAGTATTCCAATAACGCAAATATACAGTTGAATTTCATTTTAGTATACGACTCTTTTGGAAGGGAAGCTAAATATTATTTTTTTAAATTTTTTATTTCGAGCTGCATCCAGTACAGAGGCCTTAGCGAGAACTTTTATGCAAGCGCGTATATCATTCATCATACAAGAGAGTAGCGTTCTACATTCATATTAAGTTACGCAAGGGTATTCACGTAATTGAACGCTGTTTAAGTGTTCTTCTGCAGGCAAAAGTAATCGTACTGATTACAGTGAGAAAGAGAAAAGAATATGATTGATACTTATTCTTCCATTACAGTGAATACACTGTTGACGATCTTCCCTTCAGATATGTACGTACACGTATTATTGTATATTTATCTAAGTGGGTTAAGTAACATAATATTTCCTGTGGACACAACAGCCTGTAATAAATGAGATCAACCGAAATAGTCTTCTGAATCATTCGAGTCAGATTTACTGAATACTGATACCCAAGCACTTTATAGTTAGCTTGGAAAATACGAAAGACTTTTGTTATGCATATACAATTATTAGCTTCATTTTTGTTACTCGAGTTCTAGAAAACAAAAAATAATTTGTTATTACTTTCTGATAGGTGAAATGAAGTTAAAAGTTATTATTTAATATCATGCGGTATAATTGTTTGATGAATTAGTTTCCTTAAAACATCAACTAAGCAATCATAAATTTCTTATTTGATAATATTACTACGGATTGTTTGTATTTACAAAAAACATCAAAATACAGAATACGATTTTGTATAATTTATTAGAATATATAACAGAATCTTTATTCAAATAATAAAAACAATGTACACAACAATGATATAATGTATTAAGGAATTGTGAAAAATCTTCTTTTTTGATAGATTTATTCAATACTTCACGAACAAGATATGTTGCATTAAAATTTACACCTTGTAAGTATTGATTTCAACATTTCAAAAATTTGTTTATATTCTTTTAAAAACATTGCAAAAACGCTTTAAATTTTCATTTCTTAACTGTTACATTGATTTGATTTCTAAAGAGAAAACTTTATACGGTACTAATATACATACAATATCATAATTTATAACCTATAACACACTTACTAAATCAATAACACACTTACTGTATCCAAAAAGACTGTTCGAGGTTGTAAAAAATAAAGACAACTGTGCATACTATCAGTTAACAATAAAAATAAAAAATTTGTATTCAATTATCTGGATACACATTACATATCCTATAGTAGACAACGTCGTGACTATAAATAGATGTTTTATTTTTTATTAACTTTATTGTTGTAATTTTTACAGCTAAAAATTACAATTTATCCAAAAATAACCTTTCATTAAATCAATAATAGTATTGCATGTACGGTAAGGTCAAATTCATTCTCATAACAGATACAGTGTCTTATAGCATTGTCAGGGAATGTAAATATTTAAGAGAGAGTTCGTTGTATTGATTGATCAATCAAACTTATATTAACAATAGACGTTAATGATGTGACATGTTTAGAAACATGTTAAAGCCATATAAGTTACATTAATAAAATAGAAATAGGGAAGACATTCTGCTGCATTAATAATAAATAATTCTTATTGAAAATGGATTAGTAGTGCACAAATTCTGGAACGAAAAATAGAGTTTTCAAGCTATTAATATTGAACTTACCGAAGAATAAGAAAGCCTTTATATGAGCTGTCGTATAAGAGTGAGAAGAATGAGTTTATTTAGATTTTGTCCGGTTTTATTACAATATGTACTTCAATAATGAAATTGATTTAATCATTTCCACTGAAAGCGTCTATAAACTTTCAGTAATTGTAAAATAGGGAAAATTACCAATATTATACCCTTAACAAAATTTTCGTCTTTAGGAAAAGTTGATATACTTTTTCAACTCATAGTATTGCCGTGGAGCGTAGATGAGTGGCGGGCGAAAGAAAGTTTAAAATAAGAATTTCAGCATATGAGTATTAATACCTTTATGGTTTTTCAACTGTTGATAACATTTATCTAATTTGGGACATCCACATCCACGCTACATTACACGATATCAAACGTTTTTGTTTATTCATCCGTTTTCAGATAATGCGTTAACAATCCATTCTGTTCGACACGTACAGTGGACAAAAGGAAGTTTAAAGTCTTTTGCATTGTAATAATATTAAAAACTATACAGCACTATATTACACTATACAATTGTATACGTTTGTCGTTATTTCTCTTCATTTCTGTGAATACATTGTCTCTTCAACACGATATTGAGCGCAAGCACACTTCGATGGTGGCTTCCAAGTTTTTGAGGAAAAAATATTTAAAAACTCGAGTGCCCACCACAATCCTCACATCCCATTAATAATAATACCAATCCCATTGAAAATCTCTGGACAATTTTAGGCGAGCATATTCTTTTAAGTGTTTCTACTAACAGAAAAAGTATTATTTTGGAAACACTGCAAACAAAATCTATTAAATATGAATGTTATGTCATCCTTTTAAAATGAAACAGAATTCTATTTACGCATTAATTAACATTTAAGCATTAATGTAAATGTAGACATACAATAAATCTAAATATGGGATCCACGGGAAGGTTTGAATTAATAGACTTTGTGCGAAGAGGTAGATACGTGGCGTAAACATGGCGATGAGGACAGAGTCGTCTTGTTTTCCGCGGGCGAGCGTGCTGAGCGCGCGTGCAAGAGAGAGCGAGAGAGTGCATGAGGAGTATGAGTGTAAGAGAGACGGCGCGAGAGTGAGGGAATTCGAAAACACGATTTTCTTGCGTTTGTTGGTGAGGAAGAAAGTAGTCTCAGACGCGGGCAAATTTTGTTTGTTCGTGCATTAAAGATTTTTGTGTTACTATACGTGACCAATATTTCTTACCACCTCCGTTCCCACATAAATTTTTTCTTTCCTCTTCTGTGAAATTATTACAGACAAAAAAGTTCTAATTCTATTGTAACCATGCAGATAATTGTACGGCAAAGGGCTAATTGTCATTATACTGAACAGACTATAAGCTGAAATGTAGAACTCCGCTTACTCCCAGTATTTTTACTATTTTCATTGTTTTAAATAAACTATAAATTCTCTATCCCCTTATTGCAGTTTTCTTGCTTCCATAATTTTATTACATGTAGATATTTATAAAAAATAGATTGCTGCATTGAATTGAAATTTCTGTTTGTAAAAATGGTGGTACCAAAATTGTTATATGATGAAAAATAATCTGTTACTATTTTAGCTGTATGGATCGCGGCATTATTTTGCTGAAATATAAAATTGCTACCAGCAATGTGTACCGCACACTTGCTAATTTGTTGTCGTATTAAATCACGATAAGTGGTGGCATTCATTCGTCTGTCAATAAAGACGATTTCACTTTTTCCATTGTAGCCGATGCCTGCCCAAATCATTACATTCCCTCCGCCCATTTGACGTTTGACAATTCTTGTTTTTGTACATGATGATAATAGTAGTCCCAACCATCTGAACCATCCAGGTTGAATTTCTTTTCGTCTGTGAATATAATTCGCCGCCATTTCTTCTTCCATTGCATGTGTCGTTTTGTAAAGCTGACACGAGCCTCCTTATGTCTTGTTGTCAACGCAGGTTTCCGTTTTATTTTTCGTCGTATAATATTGTCACATGTCTGGAGAATACGACGAACATTTCTCAGATTAGTTTCAACTCCTGCTTTTTGAGCAATTTCACGTGATGTGAGACACGAGTTGGATGCAGCACGCAAAACGGCACGTTTTTCTCTATCAGAAATAGCTGGCGGTCGTCTACTGCTCTTTCGTGTACCCTATTTATTGCCGTAATTTAGTAAATTATAAATAACTTTACGACTCCTCTGCACAGTTTTTGCAATTTTTAAATATGGAGAACTTTTCTTCTCTTAATTTCAAGATAACTCGTATTTCTTCTTTGCTTAATTTCTTGTCGCGTCCCATTTTGTTCAATGATGATTGGAAATTCTACCAAGATTGAGTGCCTACACAACGCTACGTTTGTATGACTCGAAACGTATAGAAAAAGTGAGAAATCAGAATGGAAAGTCAAGTGTGCTATCATTTCGCTGACCTCTGCTACACGACTTTTGTTGATAAATACAAGTACGGACAGCGTAGTTCCAGTTTGTCGCTATACATATTAATAGATTACCGTGAGACGATGTTTACGTACCATTTGTAGAGTTTAGAGAATTCTTGATTTATCCTTGAAAATTAAATGATTTCACAGTTGTGCTATCTTTTTGTCCAGGAGTGTACACTGCATAGATCTACAAAACGTATTTTTCAAATTTTTAATACAGTGTCACATAAAACAGTTTCAAAATAGAACTTGTAATATTTTCTCAGCAATTCCTGTTAAAAAAGTTGTCGTCTTGCTAAGAGTGACCGAATATTTATGTGAGTCACTGTATGTATATCATAGTGAGACAATTCATTAGGCTCGTGATTATTGTGCGAGCGCATTAGTCGTCGACGTAACACGGACACGTGTTACCCGGAATCCAAGGGGTGAATTGTTTTTCAGGTAGTAAAGTAAATCCTCTTATTCGCATCGATGAAGCCGAACTTGTACAAGGAACAAGAAGAGGAACACGAGTCCGGGTACTTACGCAGTTCGCGGAGCGATCGAATCGCGCTCGAAGCGACGAGTTAAAAGGACGAGGGTACATTAACCATACAAACGCAGAGCTCTGTCTAGCCGGTAAGGATCCTCGGAGGGAACAGCCAGCGACACTCGTTGCATCTTCTTACAAACCATCTCGTCCTCTTAAATTGGATTTAAATTTCGAGATTTATAACACGAGCGCGCGTCCACTTCGGAGAAGTCCGCCAAGCGACGCTTTTAATCTCTTCATCTGCCACGCTTGAAGGACTTGCTACGCTTAACCTCTTTAAATTACGAGCAATCATATAGGTGCGTGACAAAGTGATAGAACATTTTATTTAAAGTTCTTCATTTATCTTATAAACCTCAACACGTTGCCACATATTTACAAGTGTTCCATTTATCTTGTTAACCTCCACACGTTGCCACACATTTATAAGTCCTTCATTTATCTTGTAAACCTCAACACGTTGCCACATATTTATAAGTTGACTGTAGATTCATATGTAAACTCATTTTCCATTGCTTTTTTCTGTTCATCTTTCCGTTCTTACGTATAATTATTCATAAATCATGATTTTCTCTTTCGTTGATGTTCGTCGATTATTTTTATTCATTTATAGGGGTAGTTCCATTAGCGCCAAACACTTACGCTTATTCTTAAATGAATTAAAATATATAATACTTTATTATTTATTTATTGCCATAAACCAAATAAGGTTTATATAGCATATAGAATGCATAAACAATTTGAATACAGTAAACAATACAATATATGAATATATTAGTGTTAGTATTTACTATCATATAACTTAATTTGCAACTTTAAATACAGTAATAAACAATACAAAATTAAAATTTAAATTTAAATTTAATTTCAACCAGGTAGCTAACTTAACAGAAGCTATTATAATAGCTTATTTGTTTTCTTCTGCGTTATTTAATTGTAAATGAACAATATTAGAAACCGAAATAAAGTGAAAAATAATAAACATTTTCTTAATAATCAACTTGGATTAACATTATACTTTGAGTATATGATTTTAAGAAACGATGAAGTGTCCCTACTTAGAACCGGATAGAGTAAAAATTACTAATATTAATTTGCAAGAATTGAAAATATAACGGTCGAAACATTCTGGAATATTGTTGCAAGCCCCTTGGCTTAGATTTGGCAGCCTGAACCTGAACACTCAATCTAATCTTCTTCACTAAATTGTAACCGACCTACGCTGTCCTCTGGTTCGCCTGCCCCGGTTCTAGTGTTCTATCAATCTGATATTTATTTTTAAAATTGTTCCTTTAACCTTTCTTCTTACTATTCATTATGTTTGGGGATATTTTTCAATCACTGAAACCGAAATAATAAATAGTCTAGCAATAGAGGCAATTATTCTGTCCGGTATAATGGAAAAGTGAACCCATCAAAGAAAAATTTATTTATTAAAACCATTACACTCTATGCACAATATAGAAAGATTAAATATAGAAAAAAATACATTAATTAAAACCTTTTTAAACCTTGTTAAACATTTTTTAATAAAATTTGGATACGTTTTGGTACTAGTTTCAAATTTAGAACTTTTATCGAAAATTGAATAATTATTCTAGATACGAACAATGAATCGCGTGGTAAACCTTTCGATGTGTGACGCTCCCACGGTTTTGATGATTTTTACATATGTCATAGAACGCAACTTTTTGAACAACTGTTTCCTTTGCATCTTCGCGGCGGTCGGCTTTAATCTCCGAAATATTAACAAAATACTGTCGGTACTGTAAGCTAAGATTTATAAAATATTTAGATGTTCTATAAAGTTTTACGAAAATCAAAAATAACATGTAATGTTATAAATATAACCCATACCTAACCCAGACCCGCACAATAGGTTCACAACATAGCAAATGCATTATTTACGGTAAACCTTGGTAGTTGTGACGTCACAAACGATTTTGATGATTTTTGGATATGTCCGTAGATAGCACCGTACGTCCCAGGGACGTCCGTGGGACCAAAATTTCGGACGTCCCAGTGACGACCGTAGAACCCCAATTTCGGACATGAAACTTATAAATTACGTACGTTCCAGGATTGCTCACTTCTTACATGCGATATATATATATATATATATATATATATATATATATATATATATATATACATATATATATATACACAATATTTATATATATATACAATATTTATATATATATACTTACATATATACAATATTTATATATATATATACTTACATATATACAATACATAATAATAATAATAAATAAATAATAAATAATTAATAAGTAAATAACAAATAATTAATAAACAAAATAAATAATATAAAAATAAAATAAATATTAAATAAATAATATAAAAATGAAATAAATATTAAATAAATAATATAAAAATAAAATAAATAAATAAATAAAATATAATAATAATAATAATAATGTTTTCAAGATAAAAGCTCAAGTGTTCTAACGAACTATTTCAAATGTTTTAAAGATATTATTTATAATAGTGACAGTATAGTCGCGAAATGCGGAATGCAAAATAAAAATTTTCTACGAGAATTGCAAAAAGAACTGGAGTAAAATAAATAATAATATTAAAAATATAATCGAGCCCGTATCGCGAATTGCATGTCAGAATAATAATTAATTAATAATAAATTTAGAAAAAAATAGATTTGAACTCTGGTCTTTGGGGTGGAAACGTCAGACCTTATCGCCACGCTACAACGGTTCTTTCTGTAGTTTGAAAAGAACATTGTACTGCATTGAAGAAAAGAAATGAAATTTTTCTACCGATCATCGCTTGTTTTACCGCCGAGTGACTGAAACCATATCCGAGGTCGTCACGCAGATGCATACTTTGTATTGGTGCTGACGGCAACTCGTTGCGGACGGCAACGAGTCAGTGATGGACCATGTTGTGCACGCGTTTGCAATAAAGTATTTTTATTAATAAAAAGAATGTGTGTGGGCTTTAGTATATTTACCTACTATCAAAAACTATACTGGAATTTATTATCTCTATTTCAGATAAGTATTCATTTTAAATTTATTATTATTCATTCAAACTTGGATGGCAAAAGAATAATGGGAAAATATGACATGCGTGCTAAAAAATCTTCGCGTCTATCGAACGATAGTTTTCACCAAGAAGCTTCTGTTTCATCGAACAAAAGTACAATTAGAAATGGAAACAATCTATTAGTTTATTCAGATTTTTCGTCGGATAGCGAAATTGAAAACGACATTTCTGTAGAAAATCTTCAGTTTAAAGGGATTACAGAAAGTCAGAATTTTAATGATATAAATGTTCATATTAGTTTAACGGAATGCGCTGTAAAACATAATATTCCACATGTCGCGGTTAACGATTTACTTTCCATATTAAAGAAGCCCATTCCAAATAGTTTACCAACGGATGCTAGAACAATTTTAAAAACATGTAAGACAGTTGTTACCAAAGAAATTGAGCCATATTGTTATTACCATTTTGGTTTAAAAAATGTCATGAATTTCAGCTGACAGGGGAAGAAAGGAAAAAGCATATTCCAGACTACAAAATTAGCTACAGAAATAATAGGTAACTATTCACTTGCACTTTATTATTTTTGATATTTATATTATTTAATTGAAATTCTATGTTTTAGATGCAGCAAAGGTATCAAAAATATCCATGCATCAGAAAGAGACGGAAGTTGCGTTGCAGTCGTGGCTTAGGAGAGCCGCGGAAAGAAGGAAAATTGTAAAAACAGATTTTTAATAGTAAAATTTAAAATTTATATTTATTACCGTTATTATTATTTAACTTTATATTGTATCATTTTTGTACTTACGCAATAATAAAAATATTCCAGACAAATAAAAATATATTACTTGTATATACGACTTAAAAAAATAAAGTTATTGATCTTCCTTTCCCTTTGCACTATCACCGACAAAAAAATCTAGTAACATTATAAATTATGTCTCTCTGTAAAAACCCAGAATATACATATATATTGTTAAAAATTGTGATAAATAAATAATTGTTATAAATTAATATATATTAGTGTTATACGTGAATGCGATTGTATTGTACTATGTACCTAATCTATGTGTTTATAATAAATTAAATTTTGATTCACTTTAACCATATACAATGAACATTTTTTAGTAGTATTAAATATACAATAATTATACCGTTCTGTAAATGTCCTGTTAACGTCCTGGATATGTCCTGTTAACGTCCAGAATATATCCAGTCGGACGTCCACGCGGGACGTCCTATGGACGTCTCACTTTCTAACTGGTATCTATCTGTGACGTGCCTGGGACGTAAACCGGATGTAACTCGGACTTATCTGGGACATATGGACGTGATTCGGACGTCCCTAGGACGTTCGGAAGGTCCGGTACGGACGTTCATAGGACGTCCATGAGATGTCCTGGTGCTATCTGGTTCATGGAACTCAACATTTTGAGTTATAATTGCTGATCGGTGTGTATTCTTCAAAGAAACAGTAGACAAACGGTCGCACTGTATTGACGCATATGTTCTTCCGAACATACACACGCACACACAGACAATATTCAACGTCATGTTACTAGCAGTTTTTTATAATATCTCGGAAATTAAAGCCGACTGCCATTGACATGCGAAGAAAAAAATTGTTCAAAATGTTGAGATCTATGACATATCCAAAAATCAGCAAAATCAGTCAGGGCGTCATACATCGAAAGGTTGACCAATCGCGTAGGTACTCCTAAATTCTTTGAAGAAGAATAACTTAAAAAAAAAACGAATCAAATAGCTTGCATTGTTTAAGAAGATAAAAGAATTCATTTACTAAATTACGTGGAAAAGAAATTTTGAGAAAATTGTTGTTTGTTGGAATTATATACAAAATACTGAAGGTTGTTCTTTCCAGCTTATTTATAGTATATGGGCCATATATTTAAAATTTCAAAAATGCATTCTAGAGTTGATATATGTCAGTTATAATATAAATGTGCATTATACACTTTGAAAATTTCATCAAAACCAGTTTAAATTGATCTTCCTGAGATCATTTTCCTGCGTGTGTATACTAGAATTTCAGACCTATGAGAAAGTTTCAAGGCAGGAAGTGACTACAAATATTTGCCTAGCTAGCCGTCTTTCGTGATTACACCGCTTTCCGACTGGACTGAAGCTCGATTGTATTCATGCGTCGCGATATTTAGATATGCTCCCTTCTTGAGGTTAATTCAAGTCGCACCAGACCGATTTGAAATATGGAATGATCAATTCCACTTTACCAAAAAATTGGAGACAAATACCATCATTCAGCTATAACATCGCAATACCACATGAGAGACACGATAATAAATCTTCTCAAGGGATCTATTATAATATGTACGGCAAACTATAATATGCCAGTCACATTTTTTCCACTAATGACCTCGTAATAGAAAAGACGAAAAGTGCATTAATTTTATTACAAACAACAATAACAAACATAATTAAATTAAAATTATTATAAATTCCGTAAACTTTAAACTGAAATTAAATATATATTTCTTAACAGTACTCGAGGATAAATAAATAAATATAGAAGAGTTGGGTAATTCAATATATCAAATACATGTTAGTGAAATTATTCACCATACTTTTCAGCTCCTAGATTTGAATTGCACAATCTATTGATATCATTCGAGATATTAACTTTTATACGCTGCTAGATTGAAAATGCGCCCAATTCTATTTTAGACATTGTAACATTTTGTATCTTTTTTGCACTATGGTATTGTACTGTAATTTGATATATGTATTTGTTTGAAATATGAAATTATGAATAAAACACAATTGGAAAAATTAAAGTATGAACGAAAATAATATTTCTGTGTGGTGTTTGAAGAATTTTGTGGGATAAGGCATAGAAACTGTATATACACTTATATTGTCTATTAATAATTTTTGTAAATTATAAATAATATAATCGAATCTTTTAGATCTTCTGATACTTTCACTATTTTGTGGTTCACCAATTCATTTTGTCATAAATGAGCACATAAATGTGTTACGATCATAAATGTCAGCTGATTTTTGTTTAGTAAAAGATTTCTGAAACGATGTGTTTTCAAAGAGTATAAATTTACTAATTTGGTACTGAAATTCCCACAAAAGAGTTCTGAAAGAATTTTTATTTACAACTATTTACTAAAAGATTTGAATTTTGTCATTAGCTTGCTTCGTTTTTACACATTTCTTCACGGAAGTGGGAAGAAAAATTAAATGGTTCGTGGAAAGAAAATCCATTTCTGGATGGAAAGAGAAAATAAATATTTTAGACTAACAAGCTCTTATTCTTTAAACTGGTATTATCGTTTCCCTGATGACGTAATGATGGACGCTGAGCGAAGACCTTTCTTTTAAAAATTAGAACGATTTTCGTAAACGCGACCCGTGTTTTCCTCGGCGAAGAAATATCTGGAAACCGCCCTGCAAAAGGGCGGAGCCTCCCTCCATTATCCTTGTCAATGTTCTTGTGGTTTGAGTAAATCGGTGGCGGAATTACAGTAATTTTTCTGTCGAAATTCTTGATTGCTAATTCTTCGATATTCATAACCAGAATACACATAAACCAGAAATTGGTCCACCGTAATCATAGGGTAAAAGCGCTTATGTGTATGATATGTCGTTAACGATACTCCGTCTCTTTGACGCTTCTACTCTATACAGTATAATTTTGACATACAGTGGCTCACGGAAGAATTCGAACGCCCTTTAAATCAGAATAACTTTTTTAAAATTGGACCAAATGACTTAATTTTTTAAGCAATTAGAAGCATTGGTTTGCTAAATCACGTGCGAAAAAGATTTTAAAAAATTGCAATTTGTAAGAACTGTATGAAAAAATAAGAAAGGTACTTTTTAAAACTCTTTTATTTGAGCCCGTAATAAAACTTTAAAATATATGTTTTGTAGCTCTATGTCAGTTATAAACATTCTGAAAATTTCATCGTTTGATCCAGTTTTAAAAAAGTTACTCTGATTTAAAATACTTTCGAATACTTTCGTGAGCCACTGTACCATGGTTCAAAGAAATCATCGCACGCATGCTGCAATTCTTCTGTATACGACGTAATTATAAATAAACGATTTGCATTTATTAATTGTAAGTGAACGTTTCCTAAAGTATTATTTATTGAATATTATTCGTTCACAAAAGTGTATTTTTACCTTTCGGTATTCCAAAATCAATATTATTTCGACAAGATATAATTATTTTTCTTAGGAGATACAATTCTTAAATATCTAACAACTAATAAATGCATATATTAATTTCAAGCATGTAATGAATAGACTACAGAATTTTATGCAAAATAAAGCTGGTCAGTATTCATGCAAAATTTCTCTTCTTTACAAACATTTTAATAAGTTGTAAAGAACAAAGTAGTATTCTCAAATTATTTTCGCCTTTCTACGGCTTTAAATTTTTGTCATAAATATATGAATACATAAACTCCTCAGTCTTGTAAGGAACTATGTAATTAACTACTAATAGGAAGAATTATTTAAGACTGAAATTCATTAGAAAATATTGTGAAAATGCAGAAAGTTTTGTGTTTCTTTTCACGAGTTTTATAATAATACAAAATTGTACTTATAATTAAATTATAATGTCATAAAATAATAAAAAAATAACGAAATTATGAAATATGTATAAAAATTATGAAATAAATTAGAAAAATGATTTCGTTTTACGTAATGGACATAAAAAGTATTCATATCCGCAATTGTTTAAATGTGATATTGAATGACAATATAATTGAAAATAAAATCAGTTGTATTTTAGGTTAAAGCACCTAATAATTATGTGAGTATATCTTCTTAAAAAACTAAATCGTTCTAAAAATTTTCTCAAATAACTGTCATCTTCAATGTTTGTTATAATTCAACTTTCTGTAATTTCAAATGACTATTCCATTCCTTCCTTTCGTTTCATTAATTAAGGAATCTTGCGAAAAACTAATAAAATTTTTGAAGCACACAAAATTATTCAACCAAATCTAAATTATAAATGACCAACTAATTATAAGCTTGTAGTTCCTAATAACCATTGCGAGGTTAATGCAACTTGAAAAAAAGACCACTATATGTATACTTCATAGAACTCTGTAACTCCCTTTGTAATGTTTTTCTCTTAATTGTTCCCTGATTGGCCTAGCTTATTAGTCAGTATACAAGTAAAATATTTTTCTATAATTCCAAATTCGTCGTTGCTGCCTGATGCTTTCGTGGGTTAACGATTCGAACGTGAGATCGATACCTGGCAGTGAGTTTGAACCTCTACCTAAGCTAAGACTATCAGGCCCGTTAGGGCAGGTTAGTAATCTACCTGAAGATGAAATGACACTAGTTGGAATTCGTTTATTGAAGGATCGATTCTACGATCGAGACGCATTGCCAGTGATAGGTACCGTTACTGACAACAATGACTATTCCTCAAGAACGCTGTCCGTCAAGTAATCACTCTACCTGGCCCTACCGTGAAGTCAGGTGTGTCGAAAATTTCGTGACAACTTACACTGACCATTTCTGAAATAAATCTCTGTACTGATACCTTCTCACAACTACTTCCCTTTTAGTGCTAGTATTAACCCTCGAAGCTAGTACCAATATATCAAATCGTTTGAGTCACTTCTTACATTTAATTGCATGCAATTAAATAAAATGTGTACTATTTCACGTAAAAATGATATAACAAACTCATTTAATATATATTTTTATTTATTGCTGTCCTCTTTCGCGATAAACAGAGTGTTCGCAGAATTAATAAAATGATAAATTAATATCTTGATAAAATTAAACGAAAACTATATTATGACTGATAATAGATGGTGAGATCCGCAATAATTTATTATAAACAAGCATGACGGTAAGCGATAAAAAAGTGAATCGTTTTCATAATTTTAGGAGAATGTGGTGGTAGTAGGAGGAAATAATAAGATCCTTTTATTGTTCATAACATTGCCCAATATATTTAACGAATTATTTTTCAATATTTACAAAAAGGCACTGTCTCGATAAATTTACATTTTGCATAATTTATCCACTTCGATTCTGTTCAACATATATCATTTACAATATTATTACAAATTATATTACAATTAGACGTTTCTTAATTCGCGAGAACAGTATTCAAATACTTCTTCGAATCTACATAAATATTTTCGCGTATTGTTCGTAACATTCTTAAAATTTGTAACGTTCGATATTTAAACAAATTCGTTAACTGACAATGGGTTCACTTCGATGTCGAGATGGTCTTTTATTATCTTTTAAAAGAGAAAAACCTGCTATTATTTATTGCGGAGGGTATAGAAGGTTGATAAACTCTAAGGCACTCTGGAACGCTTCATCCTTCGAGGACGTCTCCTTACAATTAATGTCGATACGACATCATCTTACTACTTCTAAGACATCTTCGTATTTACAATTCGATAGTCAATGAAGGAAACTTCGTCGACGATTGCATCATTAACATATTGACTGCCAAAAGTTTACTCTAATATAACATTATGGAAAGTAGCTTACTGTTGTTAACATTAACCACTGGTGTATGCTACTGTGAGCATCATGTAACAAATTTTAGTTCACACGATTTCTGGTGCGTGAATAAATGGTTATAGAGGTTGTTGATGTCAGAGGCCAACATGTTACAAGCAAATTACCGTTGAGGTACTGGCAAAAATGACACGCTTTAAAATTATATCTGTACAAAAATTAATATGACTAGATCACAGTTCGTGGAACAGCCTGTTCGTCGCCCCCTTTCATTTCTCTGTGTTACCCTTTGACTGACTTCTGTAACAAACAATAAAAACCAATTCGTTAGATACAAATTTTTAATCAGTATACAGGAAAATAATAAAATTTTTGGTTTATTTATACAGTTATCATACAGCCATTAAACTTTATTAACAAGTTGTAGATATTCGTGACGATACTAGTTTATAAAATTATTCTTGTCGAAAACGAAACCGTCGAAGGTCGCCGCAGGTATAGAAGCAAAGCAGGGGATGATTTCAGGTAAGGGCGGTTTTACTGGAAGGGACTCCAACGAAAAAGAAGAAATCGGAAGGGAGAGGCCGAGAGGGAAAGAGAGATGAAAGAATAGCGTACCGGTTCAAAAACCCACAAAAGGGAGACTGAAATATCCTGAAAGATGCATTCAGGTTAAACGCAGCGGGCGAAATCGTCTCTTGTCAGAATGAGACGGAGAAGTAAACGAAAAATGAAGGAAGATCGTGAATAACGATGAAAAATTCGATAGGACCGTTACGTTCATCAATCTTCGAGTGAAATCGAACTTGAATAGACGTTCAACTTTTTATGTTGTCCAAAATTCACAAAAATCTCAGATCATTGCGTAATCGATGAAAACTGGAAATCGTATACAAATGCGAAAGAACTAGAAGACAATCTAAATATACCTAATGACCACAAAAAAATTGTTAATTGTCATATTAATGTAAAAATTTGATCACCGAGAGGAAAAGACATTTTTAATGTAGTGAAATCTTCGAATGCCGATAGTCGAGGACTGCGCAGGGATGAAAAAACGGTAGGAGCAACACTGACACAGAAATCGGTCTGTTTGTGTGCATGTCGACGGGCGCGCACGCGTGTATATGTGAGCGAATGGTGAAAGAAATCGGGCACAAAAGCGTCGCTTCTCGAATGTATACCCCTCTGAATGGAGTCTGCGATTTGAATGGCTCAAGTTTCAGCGAGGGGTCGCGCGTACCATTGTCACGGGGCAAGGTCACAAATCTGGTCGGAATCTCCTTTGAACTTCCTCGGTAACGCGGATGTTACCTCACGAATAAAATTTACGGTCGTTGAAAAGCGAGGGAGGTGAGAAGCTTTCCGAAAATAGTCTGAACGGCTCGAACGTTGAACAACCGTCCTTTTTCATAAAATTTACGTAGAAATGCTACTGCGATTGTTTTTATCAATGCAAATTTGATTTTGTGTTACGATCGACTCTATAGGCTTCGCTAGACTACTTTAAAAACCGGTTAAATTGGTATAAATAATTGGATACAATGAAACTACTTGAGCATAAAGTCATGGTAAGATTAATGAATTAGTCCAATATAATTCAACGATAATTGGACTGAAATTTTTATGTAAGTCTGAAGTATACTGCAAATTTTTAATTTCGTAGCATCCACACATTTTAATCTGCAGTGGATTAGTTTTTAAAACTGCAAACTTGCATAAATATCAACAGCCGTATATGCTAAACTATTACATTAATGGAAAACAGAAGATCGAAACTAACTCAACGTAAAAATCTTACTTTCGGAAACGTAGACGTTAAGTGAATTAAAGTGAATGTTAAGTTGTCAAAAATTCTTTCATGTTTTCCATGAATTTAATTAAAACATATTTAGAATGTCGACGAATGAAACACAACACCAACCTTGTAGAAAGAACAAGAACCAACAAGGATGCGACGTTGGCACCTCTCATTGACTTTGTTGCCACCAGGAGATAACGTCCAAAAGTTCTTCGTCCTCGGGGCTCATGGGCTCGTAATTATCGTAACCGTCGGAATGGGCAGTGTAGAGATTGCCGGAAGTTCCGTATCCCTGGCTGCCAGCTGACGAGGTTTCGGAAACAAAACTCGGCGTCGGTGAACTGGAAGCTTCGGAGCAGGGCGCTGGTACGAACGTGGGACTGGGATTTTGTCGAAGGTGTCGGTGCATGTCGGGACCATGATGTCTAATTTCGTTCATGTTCCCGCGCAGTCTCAATTCGGACGAGTGGTGACTTGACTCGACTCCCATCCCATTTCCAGAGCCACACGTGGACGACGAGGTCGACGAGGGTGGGGACGATGTTGGCGAAGAGACACTTGCGTCGGACCCGCTGTCATGCTCCTCCAGAAGACGCTGAAGACTCCTGATGTACTCGACAGCCATCCTGAGTGTCTCGACTTTCGACAACTTTTTGCTACCAGCCCTGGCACCGCCGTGCGTGCCGGCGGTGCTTCCGCCTAGAGCTTGTGCCACGCTTTGAGGAATATGCTGCCTCAATGTGGCAAACCCGTTGTTCACCTGTTTCACACGATTTCTTTCTCTCGCGTTTCGTCTCGCCACCGAAGCGGGTTGGTGAGGGACAGCACCGTAAGGTCCAGTCTGCCCGTAGATCTTGGACCGCTTGCAACCGTGTTGCTGGATCTTCATGTCATTGGACGGCATGCTGCTCGTGGAGACGATCACGTTGCCGCGGTGGGTTTGAGCACTGGTTGTCGACGACCCATGAAGATTATGGTGATGATGCTGCTGCTGGACGCTCAACATGATGGGCAATACGTTCCCCTCCTGCGAAGCCACTAAGGTCATATCACTGATCCCCCACTACAGGAGCGCGGCAGCGCGTGCCAGGTGACCTTGAGGAATTCTCCGCTCGACGGTGGAACAGTTTACCCCCTTTCAACACCTTGGACGAGAGTACACGCAACACGAACGAATGGAGAAAAATCGTGGAAATACGTCGGTCTCGTTTATGAACGGAGAGTTTCACGAGTTAAGAAGACGACCGCACCCTCAATGCTGATGGTACGGACCTGGCTCCCGAAATGCCTTGCCAAGAAGGGTTCGAGGCCTTATATAGCCAGGGCGGGCACGCGCCTATCCCCTCTACAGGCCCCATACTCGATACCGGGCCCTAAACCCCTGGCAATCCCCCTTCCCTCCGCCCGGCGGCCGGCAGTGCCTCATACCCCTGGAATCCCCACCACGGGCCCTACGACCGAGATTCTCATCTTGAATTGCCCTCGTGCTCTGCCGTTCGAATCTGTTTGCTGATTTGGATATTTGAAGATGATACCCCGAGGCATTATCGAGAGCTAACCGATAATTCGTGCCTCCAATTTCTTGGAAGTTAGAAAAGCTAACTTTGAAAATCAGCTGCTGATCGAATGGTATGGGCGGCCTCAGGAGAAACCAATTTTTGTACATTGGGATTGCGTTTGACACTATTGCCAATACAATTGCTATTAGAATAAAGGGTGTAGACAAATTATCCACCTGTATACGCTTTAAATAATGTTCGTTCCTTTTCATAAAACGTTGAAGTTCAAAAGTGTTGATTAGCTCTCGTTTGTTTTACTGCAACATACAGTGTGCTAGTAATAAATTTAGCAAGAAATTTTTAATTTTTCAAATGCATTTTATAAACTGCTTTTTAAGATGGATCAGTTTGCAAACGATCGAACTTAAAGTTCGTGAAGTTAAGAGACTTTGGTTACCATGTATCTTAAAAATTTGAAACAATACTAATCAAGTAAGAAAAACTAGATCAGTATTACTTGTTGGCCTCACAATCAATCATAAATTCGACAACTAAGCCCTAAACTGTGTATAGTGCTAACAAATGTAGCTATAATCACAACAAGACAACAATTTCAATAAAAATCGCAACCCTAAACGCAAAGAATAATTTTTTCTAAATAATAATTTTTCTAACTCGATGTGTAAAAATGAAAATTCATATAAAAATTTGCAATTGGATTGTTTGAAATGTTAATTTTACAAAACAACGTATTTGTCGGATTTGTTGAAATAATGAGCTGGGTGAAATGTGATTTTTCGTGTAAAATTGAAAACGAGGTGCGTGTTGCGTGAGAGACACTGGCGCACGCGTAAGGGTCCAATCCCCACCGAGAGGCCAAGGATCGAAATTTGAACAGTTACTGGGAGAAAGAAAACCTGGTCCAGAGATCTGGCCGAGAGAGACACGCGCACGCGTGAGGAACGGGATGAAGCGAGAGGAGCAGGACGAAACAGACGGAGAAGAGGAAGAGAAGCAGAAGAAGAAGAGAAACGGGAGGAGGGGGTGTAGAGAAGCAAAAGTAGTGACTCTACTGGTGGTGGAGTAAAGGGGGTTTCGGAGGATATGTGGGCCCGGCGCAGAGGGAAGTTGGCTGCGGCGATGGGCACATGGGCAGAAAGAACGAGAGGGGTAGGAAGGGGGCAGGGGGTGTAAGACGTGAGCCGTTCTTCCCACCATTGGGCCATGGCGCGCGCCGATCCCCATCCATCGACCCTCTCCCCTCCAGCTGGATTCGCGTGCGTGCTTGGTTGCGTACGTGCGCGTACTAGGGCGCACGCGTGCTCGCCAGGCCGCGTGCTTAAGCGAGCGCGCGAGCGCACAGAGGCGCGTGGACCCACGGTTGTGCGAGCGTGCATGCGTATGGGTGTGCGCGCGAGCGCGTGGAACAGGTATATGCCGAGGCTCCCTTTTTTCTTCTTTCACAGCCGCGCTCTCCCTCTTTTTTTACCTCTCTCTTTCTACTTATCTTTCTCTTTCCCCGACTATCTTCTTCTGTGAAAAAGCGCCGCGCTCGAGGGCCACTAGACGCTCCCTGATAAATATACGACGGCTGACGGAGGATTTCGAACGATATAGGACGCTCCCTGGATTTTGATTAATTTCGCGGATAGCAACAAATACACACCACCTCGCATGCATGACCGTTCGTACGCACTATTTCAAAGAGAGTCGCTTTTTGGAAGTAGATCAAGCTCTTTGGATTTCAGTTTTTGAAAAGTTAGAACAATTAGGGTAACTGTTTCAGTAGTAAGCCATCTTAACACAATGTGACCGGGAGACGCCAATTGACGTCTTCTGTTTTTTAAACGCTGATAGCGGGTCATAATTTTGATAGTTAGCATCCTTTCGTGGCGGTAAATTATTTTTAAATGCACATTTTGAAATAATATAATTAATAAGTTCTTAACACTTTTAAATTTATTCGTGAATTAATTTCTTAATTTGCGGAGATTTTATAATATGGGGACATGAGGTTACATATTGGAAATGATGAATGGGATGATCGTTATGCTCATTCAAATGTATAATAATTTGTTATTAAACATTTATTTTTAAGCAATTTGTTTCCAAGGTTTTCTGCTGTACTACATACATGAGGTGCAAACAAAATTTTGAAAAGTTTAGTTCGACCGAATGCAGACATAAAATACTAAACGTTGCTTTTTACTTACAATTTTTTGTAGATTTGTAGCAGTTACGAACATTCCGTAAATTTCATCGAAATCGGGCACTCTTAAAAACATGATAACTTTATTAATGTTGGACCCTATGACTTGAATTTTTTTTTGAGAAGTTAGAACAATTAGTTTATTATATGGAAAAAAAATTTGAAAAAATTACAATTTGTCGAAATTGCAGAAAAAGTTGTATATACAGTTGTATTTTACAATTCATAATTTAAAAAATACGTTTTGTAGATATATGTCAATTATACCTACATGTACCGAAAATTTCATCAAAAAGGGTTGATGCGGAAAAAACGACAGGCATTGGAAGATGTATGGATCCTTAGATTTATTATAGTTAGTGGCCGAAAATCGCGAAAAACTGCAATTTTTACTATCTTTAAACTTTGTAGCTCATTGCAACGTTGACCGATTCCGATGAAATTTTCAGAATATATATAATTGATACAGATCTGCAAAACGTTTCTTTTTTAATTTTTAATATAGGCCCACATAAAACTGTTGTAAAATACAACTTTTAGTATTTTTGCTCCAATTCCGACCAAATGTAATTTTTTCAAAATTTTCGTCACGCCATGTAATAAACTAATAGTTCTAACTTCTCAATAAAATCGAAGTCGTAGGATCGAATAAAAAAAAATTCATCGTCTTTTCAAGAGTGTTCGAATATTTATGGGTCACTGTATGTAAGAATCTTTAGACTAATTACAATTAAAGGTAGAAAATCCTGAAAAACTATAATTTTCATTAATTGTTTGTAGCTCATAGCAATGTTAACCGATTTTCACGATACTCTCAGAATACATCATCTAACTGATAAATATTCGCGAAACGCATTTTTTAAATTGTCAATGTAAATACATACAAAGAAAGTTTTAGAAAGCAACCTTTAATATTTTCTCCGTAATTCTGATCAATTACAATTTAAAAAAATTTTTTTTTCGCGTCATACAGTACACCATTGGATAATTGCAAAAATTTGTGCCCGATTTTCAGAGACTTCAAAATCTTCTTTCAAGATAAACCACGTAATTTTCGCGAAAAAGGAATTCACCTGGTTGTGAAATGTAGAGAGACAATTGTAGATAATGGTGATGAATATATAATTGATTAATAAAACTGTTATTTTAGAATGTAATCACTTGTGTTTAATTTTGACATCGGGCACTTTCATCGGGTATCCTCTTTTAAACAGTGTGCTCATGGGAGTCGCCGTAGATGACCTAGATGTGTAAATATCACTAATTAATATCTAATATTTATTAATAACTATTGAATAATTAATAATAGTATACATTTTTCGCAGTATTACTATTTAAACTGTAATATTTATAAAAACTTATTTTGATTGTTTGATGTAAGTGTGCATACTTACTTTATCGGCACGAGAATGCAGAAATGGGAAGAACTGCATTATACATATGTATGTATATGCATATGATAATTTGAATGAGTATTTGTGTATAAGGTTTTCTATAAAATATTTATTGCTTTAAGAATACGATATATAAAATGATATGTTCATAATAAAAGATAGAGAGTCTAATAGATAAATTATGGTAAAATGCTAAACATTGTACATTTTTCAATACATTGCTTACAATTACTTTCATATATAATATAAGAAAAAATTCCATTACTACGATACTCTTTTCCTATAATGAATTTCTGTCAACCCCCTTGCGATGATATTGTCATGCTCTCCAAGTGGACAAAGTTGTCACGTGTTCAGTTTTTCCCTTCCACTGAACATTATCTTAGTTTTACATCGCTATTGTAAAGACAAAACCATTGTCAGGAAGTGAATTCAGAGTAAACTTTGGTACAGTAATATCTTAATGTAACGTACATATTAATATCCATATGGTAGGAATTAGATGTTACTGTAAGATACATAATAATATCTATGCGAGGGCAATACTTCATTAATACAACACATTATATGTGTTAAATCTGCTGCAAACACAACATTGGAATAGCATATTATACATACATGTAGTAATAAATTATTTTTATAAATGATCATTTAACACATTCATTGCCATTGTGACAGATCGACCATATGGCGTACGATACTAATCTGACCATATTTATAAATTTATTTTTGTTGTGATATGTTCTAATTAACCAAATGTATTAGGATTTTTAAAATGCAAAAGAGTTAAAATAATACTCACTAACATAAATTTTTATTTTCTAGTTTTGGTTTCATTAATGTCGTGAAAATTTCAGGGGTTGGTAGTCAACGGTTAATGTGTTAAAGCTTTTTCTTACTTTTGAAACTTCTATGGACGTTTATTTCTGCATACATATTGTATGTATACTTATGTGTGTATTGTATATGAGTGAACATTAATAAATTTATCATATATTCCTAGCTTCTATAATTATACATGTCTCTACGTACATACGTAGACTTTTTAGGAAAATAAAGTCATAAAGGCAAGCTGTAATATTGTATTTGGTTTTACAATTAACGTCTCTATATTAAGCGGTAGTTGTAACGTTATTCTTTGTAGATTCTTAATTAATTTTATTCTTCGACGGTTGTTGAGATTGTATTGTCAGACTACATGGTTTATAACTGCACTCTCATAATTGAATATACATTTTTAACGGAAAAATAAAGAATATATAAAATTAGTGAACTAATAACATATTCATAGTATTAGTCCATAAATTCTGATTTGGTAATGAATATCAAAGTGTCACACTAGAATTTGAAGAGTAGAAGAAAGTATTGTTTCAAGTTGTTTCCCGGGGTCAATTACCCTCAGGTAATTTACCCTGTTTGCTTTTTCCTCAAGTGGGTGTTCCGTCCTCAAGGATCGTAGTTGGATGGCGTAGGTACTACACCGTAGGATACCCTTGAAGATTTACAAGCTACTCGCCATTCTTCGTCTTTACAAATTCTCGCTACGCGACAAATTCTTGACCGCAAAGTTGCAGGTACCGTCGCAGTGTTATTATCGTTCGTAGAGCTTCTCTCGGTACGACAACCTGCGCCAAAGAACATAACGCCCCTGAACCACTCGCAATCCCGTTACACCTACTAATTTCTTTCGGCTACTGCTTCAAGGCATTAACATACGCATCCCTCTAGTTCCGTGAATTGAATTTTAAACAGTGGTTGTAACCGCATTTTCCTTCAGGTAACGATTACATGTCAATATTATGCGGAGAATCCGGATACGCTACCCGAAAATAATTACACAAAAAATACTACTATAATATATCATCCACTTTTATTAATGCTGCACTATGCTTTGTTGAAAATAAATGATATATTGAATAAATCGAATTAATTTACTAGATCATTTCTAAATTCTTGAATGTGAAAATCTAACTATAAAAGCTGATTATGATACATTTGGGATTACATAAATGCATTTAAGGTGAAACAAATGGAAACTATATGGATATTTGGATGATTTAATAATGTACCAGTCAATGGTACGTTATTTATACTAGTAAAAATAAAAGAATTGAAACTGGATAAAAATAAATACGTTTGGTATAAAAAAGATTAAATAGTTGGCAACCTTTAACACTATACTTGATTTACATTTTGTTCTTACGTTTCCTAGTAAGTGTTTGAAATATTCAATTTTGTTAATCACAGCAGAATGAATCCAAAGAAGTAATAACTTTTATAAAAATACTATATTGCAATATATTGTAGATGCATAACAATTAAAAGAGTCACGCTTATTATTTCTCATTATTTCTGCAGCTGATTTGAAACTTTATATGGGTCTTTATGATACTGTTATTGAGTTTGGTTTGCACAAAAATTACAATTTTTATGCACGGTGGACAAAGATAGAAAGATACATTTTTCATATAGTTATTGCGTTTGATTGTGCATTGCTCGTACAATGTAAACAATTTTTAAAAATAATGTATCATTTACTCAAAACTTTTAAAGTGAATAAGATACAGTTCTATTGCGTTAAAAACATTATAAAACACTTACCAGCAAGTCCAAGGCTTTCTTTTTGTTATTACATGTACACTAATATTTGTTTTTACTTCTGTAGGGACAAATAAAATTCAGCAAAGTTGTCAGCGACTCTAGAATGTTGTTCTAGGGTTAATTATGTCAATCAAACTGTGAAAACATTATTTGCAGAAAAACATCTTTAACCTTTAAGTGAACTATTGGGGCTGATGCGGCCGTTATGCTAATAACACTGTCCAACACCAAATTTGTTTCCTAATAACTGTTGGGTGGTTCTTATAGAGTTTTTTGCGCTGATTCCGAATCTGGCCTTACTTTTTCGCCTACATGCACAGTTTTTGAGAAACATGACTTTGAAAAAATACCGTTTTTTTCAACTTTAAACAGATATTGTTAAATACAGTGATATCCAATATTAATACATTATGAATGTTTAAACATGTTTAAACGATCATTAAAGACGGAGAGACACCACTTCTGCACCAATTTTTGAGGATACTTTTGAATTTATCTCAAAAAATAAGGGTCCAGCGTAAAATCGTACTATATTACGCGATAGAGGAGACTTTTATCTTGAGAACCCCCCTTTGAAGTTTACAACATCGACGTTTTTACCGAACCAGAAAGCAAAATATTTACGCTCGACATGAGTTGTCACCAGTGGTGCTCTTCCACTAGCGCGGTCGTTCGTCGCGATACGGCGCGGCGCGGCATAACGGGGCGATGCAGTGGCTAAAAGCGCGCAATTATGTCAGCTTATTTCAATGTTAAATTGTATTTAAATGTTATATATTATTTATTCGTATATTTATTCTGTATCAATTATTTTATGTATTTTGTAACAAAAAATAATTTAATACAAAAATCTATTTAATATCGCTTATTGTGGAAATACTAATAAAGAAAACTAAATACTAAAGAAAAATTTACTAAATTATAAATTTTATTACAGAAGATCTTTTTAGTATGAAATTAAAAAAATACATAAAATAATTTATACAGAATAAATGTACTAGTAAATAATAAGTAACATTTAAGTAAGCTGACATAATTGCGCGCTTTTAGCCACTGCAACGCCGCGCCGTATCCCGACGAACGTGCGCGCTAGTGGAAGAGCACCACTGCCGGCAACTCATGTCGGGCGTAGATATTTTGCTTTCTGGTTCGGTATAAACATCTATGTTCAAACTTCAAAGGTGGGTTTCTCAAGATAAAAGTCTGCTCTATCGCGTGATATAGTTCGATTTTACGCTCGTCCCGTATTTTTTGAGATAAATTAAAAAATAGCCTAAAAAATGGGTGCAAAAATGGTGTCTCTCCGTCTTTAATGATTGTTTAAACATGTTTAAACATCCATAATGCATTAATATTGGATATCACTGTATTCGGGAAAGTCTACAGAATATTTTACTGCAAAGAACAATTCAATATCTTTTATAATAACATCACAATATTTGTTTAAAGTTGAAAAATAGGTTTTTTTTCAAAATCATGTTTCCCAAAAACTGTGCGTGTAGACGAAAAAGTAAGTGCAGATTCGGAATCAAAGCAAGAAACTCTAAGAACCACCCAACAGTTATTAGGAAACATAAAAAAAGTTGAAATTTGTTGGACAGTGTAATTTAATGTGTAATTATTAATATTATAACTACTTGTAGATTTTGATGAAATTTTACTATGTCATAATAGTTTGAATAGTTTCGTAGAGCAGCTGCTTCCCCATAAGAGACAGTACTACGGGTACAAAGGGTTAATTAAAATCGCGATACAAGGGACAAAGTATGGGGCACGCATGTCCGCTTTGGGAATATCGATTTCCACGTGTTGGCATTCCACCACCGACTGACATATGTTCTACAATAAAGCACAGGTAGCTGTTCCGCGGACCTAGGGGGTCGAGGGAGAAAATTTATGCGTGTACGCACGTAGCTTGCGTATGTTTGCGAGCCACAGCATAATCGACGACACATATGGCGCCCTGAGAACGTTAACAGGTACGGATATAGGTAACGCAGCAACGTACATCGCATATGCCGTTGCAGGTTCACTAGATTCCTTGCGACGCAACGCCAGTGAATTCCTGTTATTGCCTCCGTTTCGTTGACGCACCAACAGTCGGCCAACTGATTTCTGTGTGCTAAAACTGTTCAAAGAATTCTGATCGGCCGATATGGAATTAATTCAGCAATGAGACGACGCACAGTGCGTCGAAAAGCCCGTTTTCTGGACAAAATTCCATTACTCGAAAATTATAGGTCATACGAAGAAATGTTTCAGACGAAAGTTATAGGATAGTGGGTGCACGATAGTTGTATTTGTTTGACATTGCAGTAACCTCGAAAAGCTCTGTCAAGATTATAATTGAAATTTTTAGTGAAAACCTATATCTTCGATTATGTATTTTTAAAGGTGACAACAAAATAGTTTTGTTTTTGCATAAACCACTATAGAGATATAAGCGTCTAAAGGTGATGTGCCGACATTAGCATTATGCAATTATACATCGTGAAATTGTTCATTTGGACTTTGTATGGTACTATTCTCCTCTATGACATACACAAATTTTCGAACTTTTCATTTTCTGATTCATTGAAAACCATATGTCGATGATAGATTTATTCTTAATAAGTCGTTGCTGACATAAATTATGGTTAAAAATCAACGTGCAGGTAGAGGCAGCTAAATTTTGCATAATTTATTACACCATATATCTACGCGTATGTCCGCCAAAAATCACGAAGGTGTTTTGAGCACTATTTTATAAAATCTTAATTAAAGTCATCAGTAGCGTTTAAATTTACCTTATTATTTGCTATCTAGAAAGTGGAGAAAACAAACAAACTACCACCAAAATAACAAGTGCATACCATCAGTAACATACTCTATGTGAAAATTTTACTTGCAGGTGAAGTATCCGGACACAGTTAATACTTGTTTATTGATTTTAACATGATTACTTACCTTTGTAATAGATAACTAGGATCACTTCTATACAGGTTTTAAATTGGTAACATGAAAGTAGACTTTTGTCCATTGTCTACGTACTGTGCAACGCATATTAGTGATTGACCTGTATGAAAACGAAACTCAATAATTTTCATTTATATAATAATTTCAGATAAAGTTGTTACATTATATTAATTTTAAAAATTTGTTGAATTATAAATGAAAGTGCAGTCGCTTTTAAACAATTTATTGAGAAACTCACAACTGTTGATCTTTTGTTCTAAAAAGACTGTTAGAAAATTGCCAGTAAATAAAGTGTTAAGAATTTATATAAATGAAGTACATGTAAGTATTTACATGGACATTAAATGAAAATGCGTATTTGTAATTTTGATCATTTAATATTTGATACTCCTATATTAATTCTTGTTACATGATAACTGAAACGTACTTACAGATAATTTTAAAGTACTATTAGAATTTAAGAATTTTGCAGATGTTTCAGTTTTGGGACCACATTTTTTTTAACTTTTTATCGAGTATAACATTCAAATAGAGGAATGCGTTATTAAATCTTTGTTGAATAACAAACATATTTTAATAGAATTTTACAACTCCACGTTTATAAGAAATGATTTGTCATAGGAAATTTCAAATATTTTAAAAAAAGTGTGTACACTTGATGTAAGTTGATTAAATTGTTAATCAGAAATGGATATATTATTCTGACAAAATGATATTTTCTATATTTTGATACATAAAACCCTGAATCAGAAACATGTTGTCGAAAATCTTACTGCATAGTTAGGAGGAAAATATAAATATTTACAAAATTCATTATTTGACACATTAGTGTTCATGTTTAACATTAGTATTCTAATGTTAACTAACAAATGAATCAATATCTACAAAACATATTAAATATATTCTCCTTTCTTTGAAATATTTGGAATCTGATAGCTGTCTGTGAATTTTTGGGATTGTTTGTATTTCATTCGGTTTCCAATTCATATTTATTTCTTATTTGGCAATGTGAATACAATTTTTTCAGTCTAATGTAATACTTTTACACAACATCTATTGAACATATACATATATAAAAAAGCTCAATCTGAGATCGTGAATGTAATGTACCACTCGAGAATGAAGTACAGTGGAAACAAGAGATAGTTGTTGTTGGAAATTGATCGATAAGTGTGAAAACACGTGTGAATAATCTTTTCATGCAAATCATGTATGCAAATCGAAACATTTCATTTTCATTATTATTGCACAGGTTTAGTATAGAGCGGTCACATTAACAATGAAGTTATTCATTTTTCTACGATATGTAATTTGATTCACATGATTTAAAGACAGTCTTTTTGGTTCTTTAATTAGTCGACGACGGTTTCATTAACAGAAACATAGGAAATCAGATTCTCACCGGCCTCGAGGTGCCTTGATCGTCCATAAATAAGTTGCGAACTCATAATAACACCAGTGATAGTAGTAACAACATTTAGTTTAAATCTTGTATAATGATTGCGAAGCAGTTTTGGTTATTACTTGCTGCTGTCGTACGTTATTAAGAGCGTCAATAAACGGCTTCTCCGTTCTTAAAACACTTGATGCTGAAACATGTTGTGCGATGCTTTTAACATCGCAAATATAATTGCATGTCTGTTCATAATGTATACACTTTTTAAATTCTCATAAAAACGAATTCAAATTTATCTAATTTTCAAGCATTTTCATGAACTTCCCAATGTAAAATATCTGCTCCAAAACACTAGTCATTACTAAAATAGAACGTAACAAAAACAGCTAATATTTTATCCGGGATACCTTAGAGAGTCTCCTAACTGCTATGATCAAGATTTCAAGATAGAACCCTGAGCTAAAGTTCAAATTAGATATATTTAATGCACAGACAGAGGAGGAATATCATGTAAAAGAAGAAAATTCAAGTTTACCGCTTTTGGCATAGCCCAACTCTCCACCTGGAGTAGTAATTAATTTCACAGTAATTAGCAGCGGGAGGACCAAATAGTCTGCACGTCGTGGTTCAAAAATATAATTATGGAATGAATTCTTCAGTCAAGGATGAAAGGTCATTGTCAATATTCTGGTAAATGACTCTTTTCCTATCTCTTCTTCCTTTTCTCTTGCGTCACTGGCATCCACACTTTCACAGTGCACAATATTTGCTTGCATCACTTTCAACATGAAGGTAAATAATTTATACACTTTAATATTTGTTGTGGAATTGGACGCCGAATAATTAAAAGTTAAAAGTTAAAAAAAAGTTTAAAAAAACAGTTAAAAGTAATTAGCATTAGACACATGTTGAATGCTGAAAATTTAACATATTTCGAAATGTGACGTTACTGATTACTGATGAAGACTTTATTGATTAAGAAGAAATTTATGTGTAAACTTCGGATCTTTATGAAAAATAAAAATTGTCTACCCAAATTAAAACCTGAAATGAGAAATAATATAATAGTAATTCTAAATTTTTCAAATGTTTTTTGATGTTTTAAATTACACTTACTCATTTTTGTCATAAATGCATAAAATACGCAGTCTAGTTACGAGTGCCAGTATATTTATGTATAATAATAAATTATGATCTTTGTATAGTTTTCGTGTAGATAATATATATTTTAGTGTAATTTTAAACATACATATATTGCATTTATTACAATATTTAAATAAATTCCTTTTAGCTTTTTGTAAGCTTGAATTCTTAACATTAAGGAGTGTTTATCCATAAAATATTTGTCTACATACAGTTTTATAGTAGCAGATTTGTTTCAACGCCCATCGTGCAAAATAAATATTTAAAAATTTGCATTAATTACAGCTAAAAAAATTCTTTCTTAATTTTACACAAAATTTCATACAAACTGATATTTTAATTTTTGAATTTTTCATGTATTTATTTTCATCAAAACTTAAAGATGAAGAAAATACATTATTTTAAATTTTTAACGGAAAACTATTAAGATGAGGTTTACAACTGTTTCAATATGTGATAGCTACAAAGTGACGAATCCACATTGTCTCATTCCAACAGGTTCACCTTCGCAGCAAACAAATCGTGAAGATAAATCCGCGATAACCACGTGCCTCCATCTGCGAGTTGTTCATCTGTTTTGAAAACACATCTCGCAGGTGTAATATACACGTATCGTACCATCGAGGAGACTTTAATTAGCTCGTAAAGTATATTCACGCCACAATCTTTAATAGATACCAAAGATTTTTGCGCGATGAATAATGGACAAGGTGCGAATCTGGCTTGCGTGCATATTCGGTTTCGGTGTGTGATTTATTAACAATATATGTCGGCCATAGTTTGGTAATATATCGGCACGTCGGGAAGAATTCATTTAAAATCAGCAACTTGTTTCTGAAAGGAATGGGGCGCGCACGTTTCTGCAATTATTTCATTCGGATGCGCCCCGCGAGTCACCGCGACTGTTCCGACACCGGTACAATCTCCGAGTGTAAAAGGACGACAGTTTTATGGCTCCATCGCTTCGTTAAGCTGATTAATGATCCTGGGCACGTCGTTGTGGCCTGTGATCCTCTGTCGTTTTCCATGGTAGAGCGACCTTGTTCAGTTTATCACTGGGACCGCCTTTTCCAGGAACCACGCGAGACCACAATCGCTTGGACATTCTTTCACGCGTCTCCCGAATTGTCTGCTACACGTATTACTGGTGTACTAACAAGTAATCTACCACTATTGTCGCGTGTCCGCATCTCACAGGATGTTCATACAGAGTGACCTATACAGTCAGTTAAATAATTCATCGTACATCCTCTAAAATGAAATAACATTCTTAAAAATGCACAGAATGTTTTGACTGTTTTCAAGAACTCAGGATTAATTTACTATTCGATTATTAAGAGTTTTAAGGAAATAATAATTCGTAGATATTGCGAAAAAAAATATATTAATTTTACAGCTTGTTTTATCTGAGATTGGATTACATTTTTACGAATTATAAACAGTTGAAAATAGTGAAAAGCGCAGTTCTTCAAAACTTTCGGCCAATAACTGTAATCAATTTAAAGATCCTTGGAACTTGCAATGCATGTTGCTTGTTCCTATGTTCACCGATTTCAGTGCAATTTTCACATAAAGACACAGGTAAAAATGTTGTTAAAATGCTATTTTATGTATGATGGTTATAATGTAATATAATATTAGTTAACTTATATTATTTGAAAACTGCATTAGGTTCAGTGTCCTCCCTTCATTAAAGAAAAGAAATATTGACTGAGATAACAAGTAAAATATTGTAGATGATATTTATGCATAAAAATGGTAAGAAATGATTTGGCAAAATTAAGCACAAAATTTAGGAAGTTGAAGATTATATGTGCAATGTGGAAATTATAAAGTGTTACAGACGAATATCTCCAAAAATCGTTTTATTTGTACTTTGGTTGGTGCCTTCGAACTTTCACACCAAAACAATAACATGTGTTCAATATCAGCATTACTCAGGACAACATCAAAGCCATTATCAATGAAATGAAAACAAACGTATTTATCTATTATTGTGCACTTCTGCAAGATAGTCAGTTTACTTTCATTACTAGTAATCATTTTGAACACGTACTAAACTGAAGTATAAGTAAACTGATCACACCTTTTCTGCATTTCCCTGCAAACCTTGAATGACCTTGAGTCATAGGTAATTGAACTCATCTTAAAACACACTATTTGATGGTGAATAGAAAAACATAACATTCCATTTAAAGCAAGAAAGTTGACCTTTACCTCACCTTAGAGTGTCCACCGAGAAAAAGAAATATCCCACTACACGACGACCCCCTCGGTACTGAACAACTTCTATTTGTAACATTTTTGCTTATAATCAATATTTTTCAGATATTCGTTTCTAACTATGTATAATTTCCACCCTGTATACAGGGTTTCCCACATAAATGGGAACACCAAAATATCTGTCGTATTTACAGTGCTATCAGAAAACTTCAGAGGACAAAGTGACACTACTACAGGGGGCAAATATAATGGTAAAGAAAAAAATTTTTTATGTCGTGCTTTTTAATGAAATTTCAAGGTCACCGATGTTTTTTTAAATGGAATAGTATATTTTTTTTACGATAGCATGATAGACAATAAAAAACTGAATTTAGTGGATACCACCTTTTTGACCTTGAAATGACCTTGAGCAAGAATAATCATGTTGGAGCGGATAAAATGTGGAAGTTTAAAACTTACGTGTTTCAGCAAAGATTACGCGTTGTTTACGGCGGGTTGACCTTTACATATCATAATAAATGTTCGAAATGTTGACCATCCTCCACGGGAATGAAAATTACCTCTAAACGAATATGTACATGTTTACTATACATTTAAACGTTTAAGAAATCGTTGTATTCTAATTAAGGGGACCTTCTCAGCAATTCATTTAAAATAAAGATGATATGAAAGATAAATATACAAGTTATAACAAACACTTTTTGTCCTTAATTTGTACACTCTATCCAAAAAGTTTTTTATTTAAATTCCTGTTGTGGTGTCATTTATTGATGGCGGTCACTGCACCGCTTACAAAATATGGGGTGAAAACGGTGGCCATCGATAACTCATTGTAAGATCTGAAATGAAAAACGATAGAAATTTTTAAACTTTATATCAATGACTATGGTATTGTTGCGGAAACCTCGCTTCTGCCTCGCTGGGGAACACATATTTAATATACTAACGTAGAACTCGAACTGAACAAGAACTCAACAGTTTATTTATACGGGCTGAATATCTATTAGTTCTGCAAAGTATAGATTTTTGCGCGTACTCTCTCTCTCCGACGTCTCGCATCGATCTGGCGACCTTCTTCTTATCAACAACCGTCTTTGTAAGCTCAGTGACCGCCATCTATAAATGGCACCACAACAGGAACTGCAACAAAAACATTTTTTGCATACTACAAGAATGTACAAACTAAGAACAAAAGTTTTTTTGATAAAATATTGTATATTTTAAGAAAAAAATTCATTTATATAATCTTTCTTTTAAATGATTTAATGAGAAAGTAACGACCTTTAACAAAATTTCCCAATGTCATCTATATACATTTTTATACAATTATACAATAATAAAATTGCTTAACTTTACCGAAATAATAGTTTTATTAATTGCGCAACATATTGTATAGTTTAGATATATATTGCGATTATAGATTTTATAATTTACATCGTATTTGTTTCATTTTATTAATCTCAAAAATTTAGAAATCAAGTAAGTAATTTGAGTGAACCAGCAGAAGGCAATTAACAAAAATCAATAAAATTTAGTATTGTTTGGAACGTGATATATGTAGAACATTCAACTACTGAAATAATTTATGAATTGTATGATATTATATTGTTACATTATTAAATTATTTAATAGAAACCTGCTTAGTAAACGTTCCAAAAGAACTTATTTCCACGAACCTTCTATTATACTGATTTTAAAAGAATCTAATTGTATAATTTAATAAGAATATTTTTGAGGATAACTATATCGTTTCCACAAAAATATTCCTTTAATATAAAAATCCTTTTATATTCCCATTTCCACAGAAACGGATATTTTGTTAAATTAAACAGATAAGTTCGAATAGAACTTTATTAAAAAAACGGAACAATGTTTATTTCAGACCCTGTTTTACAATTCCTTGAAGAAATAATTACATACTTCACAAAGAAAAGTATTTTCCACACGATATCTCCTCTGAATATCACCTCTGAAATTTTCCAGCAGTTAGAAATTCTATAAACGGCCGCAATCTGTACGACTATTCAATGCAATCGTTTCTTTAGCGATAGCCACCGTATCGATTTCGAAGTATTGGTCAATGAATACTTCACAACGCAACAGAAGGAATCAATGGTATTGAACAAAAATGATTCGTAAAGAAATTCAAAGATTGGCGCTTGAAGTTTCGTCCAGCATTCCTAACGAATACCGGGCGCTGGACAGATCATGGCAGATAGTCCTGGAAGCATTCGACGTCCTTCGTAGCATTGGCTTTGTTTGTTCACGTGAAAAATGACTCGGCGAATGATACGCCACAGGAAAAAGAGCCTCGGAATTATGTGAAGGACAGGAGGATACCTCTGGTCGTACGATAAATCTTAGCCCTTGTAAGCGTGCGTACGCCACCGATCGATTCTACCCTCGTGACAAGAATTCACCGAGATGCGCTATTATCTAATCGACACAATAATCAGTTATCTTTCCTGATTTACAGCTGTGTTAAATCGTAGATATAGCAGATCAATTTCGCGTTCCACTCCTTTCAACGAAGCGATATAATCCTGGACTGTCCGGAGCAAGACTATTATGACCGTCGCAAAGTATTGTACTGTGGGTGATCAAATGAACAGAGTCATTTACATACCTTAACGATTTGACATTATAACAAGCAATTTTCAAACGATAGCACATATTTGCAGATTGCAAATACTCATAGTGCCCGACTTTTAGATGCCTTAAATTTAAAAGATTTTGAGGCCCATTTATACAGGATCATTTGAACGCAATGTAGGGTGGACTTGTACGATTTCTTAGGCATTTTTTACACTCGCACATACGTGCACATAAACACATAGAAATATTATTAATATGTAAAGGATGTAAAATTCAGTAAATTTCTATGGTGCCTCTCTTCTCCTAATTCTAGGAGAGACTGAGAATAACAGTATCAGCTATATACGCAATAAATATATTTTTCATACTATGGTTCTAATAATTTATGACACTTTACTTGTGTGACATTTTAGGGTACTGTACAAATACTTTTTCTAGTGACAATTTAATTTTGTAGTAATTGTAAATTGTATGAGTAAATACATTTTTCCACACGGTGACGTGACAACATTGTCAACATACATTTTATGATAGTATATAGATCTGTTTACAAAATATGATTACAGATATATTTTTTAAATATAAACAGAAAATTTTCTGCATCTATGAATAGCCTGTTCCAAAATTAAAAGACGATTTGAAAATATATTCCTTAATAACATATGTATTATTATTCAATGGTTTTATAAGTAGACAACATATTCATCAAAAACACAAAATTATCGGAAATTTATATTACATATTTCCTATTACACATTTTTTATTCACAATTTATTATGTTCAATTTAATTACACTAGTATTAATGTATTTTTATATTGGTTCAACATATTTACTGTTGACAGTTTACGATTTATAAATTTAAATTCACTTTTGGTAGAGAAAATCTTACATTGCGTGAAATTACTTTCTCTTTTCCTCTCTTAATCATTCGCACACAATTCTTCCCATAATTCTTCCGCAATTTAAACACTGGTCGTAATGTAATAACTGTCGATAATAAATATTTAATTTGCCGCTCGATTTTATAATGGAATGAATGGGCTGTGGCAGAAACTTTGAATCAGATAAGCTCCTCACTTTTTTCTTTTCCTTTCTTCCCGTAATCGATCTCGCAGATTTTTGCAGCAGCAGGATTTGCCGAGCTCGAGGACGAAGGCTGTTTGATTGCTTTACGACTTCCCGGTTTCCGAGTGTTCGGAGCGGATCCTTTAAGAAAAGTCTCGGCTTTGATCAACAACCGGGAGAATCTGTACAGTTCTACCGACAGCCTTATCTATATTGTCTTTTCTTGCCGCACTGAAAAATGTCAAATGTTTCTAAAGACTTCCTGATAACCGTAATTGCAGGTACATACTGTAGCAAAATAGAGACATGGTTCGCTTTGGTTCCACACAATAATTCATAATAAACAAACGTTTTTACTTTAGAACTATTTACTTTTACAAAATTAAGAAAAAGTTAATAATCTAACAAAATCCGAGTATAATTTTTTTAGGATGTTAAAGTCAACGTAAAATAGCATCACATTTCAACAATATGGATAGTAGTTTTATTTATGCAGAAATGATATTAATTATTTTAGAATCATTTTTTATTTTACTTTTCCTACTATATCCTGTAGAAATGGTATATTAACTTTAAAAAATCGATGACATTGTATACAGTTTATTACCAGCAGATTGAGAATCTTTGTGCAGAATAAAAATTATTCAAGCCAATTGTAAGAAACTGGAGTTAAATGTGTTTCCTTCTTTAATATATGTGTATCCTTCTTTAATAATTGTAGCAAGTCGAATATAATATAACAACATCGTACAATTCTTCTAATGTCTTCACATTTTGTATTTAACCAATTCATTTTTGTCATGAACGCATAAAATGCGCAGTATACTTACTAAATATTATGTATACCTGATATACAATAACTTCAAAAAAATTTGAATTCTAACTTTTCGATTTTTGAGAAATTGTTGATATTTAGACTGATATAATTTCATAAGAAAGAATCTTACAACAAGAAATCTCTACTCATTTTAAAGTTTGAAGCCTCTATTTTCAGAATTCATTATTTATTTTTTCTAGGATATTTTTGCAGGATGCAGAGTGTGCAAGACTGAATATGTGATTTTTTTTAGAATACCTTTTATTGAAACATCTCTAGCATTGGATAATATTTTTGATGATCGAATTTACCATAGATTTGACCAGCGAAACTTTTCCTTTTCAACGACCTCCTAAAATTTTATATCCGATCATTTTTGTGATTTTACTGAGCTTTGAATGAAAGGTATGCTGCTGAATTTTTAGTATGGGCAGTAAACGAAGGCTAAATTTGTTCCTCATTCCTGTTAAATAAAGTAGGCAAGAAAAAATAATACATCATGTTTTAGGCGGCCGTTCTAAAGGGGTAGCCTTAGTTTTTAATTCTATCATGACAAAATTTTACTAATGTATTTAGAGGCGTTTCAGTTTATACTATTTTCGATGCAAGAGCACCTTCAGTTTTCTTCAGAAATTTAAGAAGAAAGATGTTTTTGTTTACTAAGGGTTAGACGGTTCTAAGATAATTTTAATTGATAATTTTATACACGTTTTAATAGTCTACAGATGTTTCTTCAAGTACGAATTTTCTGCACCTCGAATAGCTGTGATAAAATAGAATTTTATTTGCTGCATAGGAGTTCCAATATTCTAAAGAAAAAAAGGAATGAAATTCTTTGGAAGGTATAGATAAATTCTTTTTCATTTTGTCTTCACAGTCTAACGATCGCATAATCGTTTTACCTTGTGCCGATATCTTTCTAACCGTAAGCTCGGAAACCTTTTTCGTTCGGTTTTACGAGTGTTAATGAAACCAAAGGAAATAATTCGGCCCCATCAGTGCTCGTTACTAATCCAACAGCTTCGAGAAAAGATCTCCCTTTCTTGAATGACGTTTGAACTTTGAGGTTAAGTGGTCACGGATATCAAGATCTTCCGGACAAGGACGCTCGGTACAAGCCCAACACTTCGATGACCTACGACCTCTGCAGTCCTTCATGGCGACCCATGCATCCACCTATCACGAAAAAACAAAATGCTTAAATAACTCTGAACTTGACCAACATGCATGGTTGGAGATAATAAAATATTCATTTGGACGTGGGGCACCAACAGCTGGTCAATTTGTGAAAGAAATCGACAAGAATTTAAGGTGGAATTAAATCTCTTCAGTTATACTACCATATATTCGGTCAGCTAATTTTTAAGCGGATCCGTTTTAAGTCTGCTCGGGCATTGTAATGCCTCGGAAAATAATACATATGTATTGCTCACGACAGCTAAAGGGGTACACGAGACGGCACAGGAACAAGGCGCGCGAAGTTCAGACACCCGATGCGATACACCTGAAGTAAGAATCTTCTCAACGAATAGCGAGAATTCTGTGTTCACATTCTTTACGGGATGCCACTTTGACTGCCGTGAGCAATACTTGTTATGTTATTTCCTGCTGTTTTATTTTGACTTACTGCGACAATGATACAACGCTGTTTCTGAATTTTTGATATGCAACAGTGGTCTTCTTGAGGTTCCGTGAATCAAATTAGGAGAAACAAAGCAGAAAAATCTAACTAGATAATTCAGCATAGTTTCTCCCATTTCTCCGAGAGTACATCGTTACCTACTATGCAATAATATATTATTACACACATATTATGTAGTAAAACTGTATTTAGAAGTATACTTTACGACCCACTCAGTCAGATGTAAATGATAAAATTGGTCATGTAAGATGGTTGATTTGGCAAACTCATGAGGTACGCTACTTGAGTCAACACAAGCATCAATAAATTGGAAATTAATTCTATATAATTTTTTATATATTCAAATTGTTCGATAAAAGAAAATATAATGAAATAATAATTTTGTTTTCATCTCTCGCATAAATTGCATACAATATTGATAACTTGTCACTGATTTTTTATCAATTTCTAGTAAGAAATCAGTGAATTGACAAAGTTTAGAGACCAGTGCTATAAAGAATGACTCTTGAGAGTTTATGGCCCTGGTTTCGACAATACTTTTGTTCTAAATCAATCTTACCGTAAAAATATGCCGCTATTTTATCTCCGTTCTTACAAAACCATAATAATCAATGTCATTACTTCGGTAAAAGATCGAAACTAGGTCCGAAATGTTTCAATATTTCTCCGTTATTGAAAATTCATTACTGCTTGAATAGCATTTTCATACGATATTGTAACATATACGATGCATTCAATTATTTGCAAAAAGATTTCAGGCTTTAAGGTTAAGTGCAACATCATGTACAGCTTTGGGATTCCTTTTTTAATGATGCTGTAGCTTCGGCAAACAACGGGGCAATTTATGGCCGCGACGATTAAACTGAAAGACCTTTTTGGACGCTTGTGATCGCCGGTAAACGAAGTTGCCTTATAAGTTTCGTATGCAAATAGATTGCTATTAAAAAGAACTTCTAAAACAAAAGCAGGCTCTCTGGCCTGATCAAGGATGACGAAGTAGCGACGACGTAGAAGTTCTTGTTTTTTTCATCGGAGCCCATCTTTGGTAATCGACCCATTATCTGCCAAGGGATAATTACGATCGGTCGAGGTGTAATTAACAAGATACCGGCGCTAAGAACCTCAAGAGATGCACTATACCGGTGTTATCTTGAAAATCTTCGTGTCGACCCTTCCTCCTTCGGTACGTCTCTCCTCTCTTTTCCTACTTTCGTTGCTCCCTTTCACTTAACTTGATTCACACTTATTTTTCCCTCTCCTCTTGCTCCCACACGTTTTTCCTTTTTGTTCCATTCCACCGCCCTCCCGTCGGGGTTTGTTCTTCCTTATTACTATACCGAGATTATCAACGTTTTTAGCACCTTTGAACCGCAATCGTTTTTTACCCTCTGTTCTCGCACCTAACTTTGCGGACCTCTTATCTTGCTTTATTAAAATGTGAAAGGACCATGATTGGAGGCTTCGGTTAATCACTGATGGCGAGTGAGTCCGTCCACGATATTGAAAATTAGTTTGAAATTCTTCTCGTGCGTTCTTTTTAGTTTGTTTACGCACAATACTTGTTCTTATCCATGAAGAATTATTCACTGATTTATTTCTTTGGGTCGATATCATAAAAGGAATGGCTAACAATTTGGATATATGTATACATTCTTGTTATTTTTATTAAGTAACATCAAATAGTCGTTTTTAGTGCTCCATACACCTAAATAGTGTCAAATTCTTTTAATCTTTTTACCGTCTCAATTATGACTGTACTTATGACGTTTTTTTATGTAGTGTTTCAAATTTCTCGGTGATTATGTATGTCATCATAATTTTTACATAAATTATTATTTATGGTTTATTATATTATATACATTATCATATGTATTCTATCATAAACAAGTTCGAATTTTAAATAGTGTAGTGACTTTTGGAGCACCCTGTACACAACAGAAACTTAAATATTTTTGACGTGGCTAAGAAAAGAAATGCGCTTATATTTTAATATCTATAATTTCTTCTTGGTACACCGCATAATATTCTGCACATTTATATTGTGTTTTCTTGCTATCAAAATTCAAATGATCAATCCTTTTAACACAAGAAATCTTTGAAAAAAATATTATTTATACTCATAATTGCTTTGCATACAAAGAATGTTGTATAATATATTGGATTCAGCATCTGCTCAATGTATTTATATGCTGATCAGAATGAATAAAACACCAAGCCGTTAAATACCCAAGTTTTTAAAAATATTTTGTTCGGGATTGGCCACGCGGACAGGTGGCCAACATGGTAACGCGACCAAATCAGGCACGCTTTAAAGATACGACGCGCGAGCCGCAGTGATTACCGCGAGGAGAGGATGGCCCTGTCATCTTTGAGTGGGCGCCTTACGTAAATGCTCTAAATGTACGTCTAATGAAAAGTAATTTTTTCACCGTAACCGTCGTGCTCGGGTTAACCAGGGATCGTCGACAACTCATTTCGCCGACACGATTTGACCGACATTAACTTTCGTTAACACTATGTTCTCATTGACACAGTCAAATTGTCGAAAAATATTTTTATTGACATGATTTGATCGACACTATATTTTCATCGATATGGTAAAATCGTCAACAAATGTTTTCATCGACAGTCCGTATTCACCAGCTTGGTTCGAGTTCATTCGCTTCGACGTACTAGTAACTACATAAGAAATAGTTGTTATTATACATCCTAATTTGTGATGCTAATATATGGTAGTACGTTCTCTGCTTTGCTACGTGATTGTTGTGTTAAATTGTTCCTAAAACAAATGCAATGAGTTCGATAAGCTAGATTAACACTTTGACTGACAACCCAAATGCCTCAAAAATGCTATGAAATCAAAGTAATTTATTTAATGAAATACAAATTGAAAAGTTAAAATGTATAATACTGAGCACTCTTCCAATCGTCCTTATATTTTGCACACGCCAAACTTTGGCACAAAGTGAAAAAATTAATTTTTAAATTTATACAAATAATTTCGTCACCTATATATGGGTGACATGGCAGTCAACGTATTAATTTTGAAGAAGTGGCAGAAGTTATTTTGTCTATTCGCGGATAACAAAAAAATGTAATCGATGGGTTAGGTCTGGGTTAGATTTAGTTAATAAAGTTCCGATTGATAATGTAGCAATAAAAACTTTGATATAAATAACAACACTTCCTAATTCTCTTCATTATTTATTGTACAAGAAACTGAATTTGTCCAGAACATAAGAATGATAATAACGATTAATCTACATATATTAGCAAATACGGACTGTCGATGCAATCGTTTGTCGACGACTTGACCGTGTCAATGAAAACGCCCTGTCAAGGAAAGTTAATGTCGGTCGAAAATGAGTTGTCGCCGATTGCATGGTGTGCTCGAGTCTCACTTGCTCGCGTACCGTTAGCAGCTTAGCACGTACCGTGTAACAAATCGCTTTGCAATACTTGCATCTTGCCTATATTTCGTTTTCACGACAAACTGTTGAACTCGTTGAACTGTTTATTGTTTTTGTTAAAATACATTCCAATATACAAGACATTCATCTCGTTCTTACTCACGCGATCCTGACGAGTTTTACAACATCGCGTATCGTACATACAGTCACTCCCATTAATATTCAGACATTCCCAAGAAGACGATAACTTTTTTCATATTCGACCATGTGACTTGGATTGTTTTGGGAAATTAGAACAATTAGTTCACTACACAACGCGAAGAAGAAATTTTGAAACAATTGCAGTTGGTCGGTATTGCAGTTTTTTACTATTCTTTTATGTTGGTCTACATTGAAAATTTAAAAAATACGTTTTGTAAATCTGTGTCAATTATATACATTCTAAAAACTTCACCAAAATCGATAAACATTTCTGTGAGCTACATTCTTACATCTTTCAATGTCTGTCTGTTTTCCACGTCATACGATTTTTATGAAATTTTCAGAAATATAATTCACACAGATCTACAAAACGTATTTTAGTTAAATTTCAATATAGGGCCACATAAAAAGTGGTAAAAAACAACTTTTAGTATTTTCTCTGCAACACCGATCAATTGCAATTGTTTCAAAATTTCTTCTTCGCGTCGTGTAGTGAACTATTTGTTTCAACTTCTCAAAGAAGTCCAAGTCGTATGGTCTAATATTTATAAAGTTATCGTCTTTTTAGGAGTGTCCGAATATTACTGTGACTGACTGAATATATGCTGCACATTTTTCCAGAATCTTCTTCAACTATAATATGCATACATATACATACCAATACGTGGCAAACGAATGTCGATGCAACGAATTTCTCGAAAATTTTCGATGTATAATTTTCTACATACGAGGCGATACTACGTGATCAAAGTGAAAAGAAGAAGATGCAGTAAACAGAGAGAAGCAAGAAGCCCGGTTGGAAACAAAACGGCAGGTGGATCCGCTCGAAATTCATTCAGGAAGCAGAAAAAGGATTTTGAAGGTTGGGGGAAAGCAAGTAACATGAACATTTCAGCAAATAAGTCTTACTTCATATAAAAACATTCCTCAATGTCTTTATTATAAAATAATTTTATTATGAAGAAAAGTCATAATCGTAATATTATTGTATTTTATAATAACTCTTGATCATTCAATACCTATTAATGATGTTTATTATGTTCAATATTATTGTAGAAAAAATTATACAACGATACTGTACAATGACTAGTAAATTTTTATGTAAAAGAACCAAATAAATATCTGTTTTTTGCTTTAATAATTTTAATATGTTGATGACAATATATCGATACTGTTAAATTCTTTCAATTTTTTACTGTTTTATACTTCATGTACTCATTTTTATCATAAGTGCATAAAATCGGCAGTATAATTGTGACAATAATACAAAAGTAATGTTACACAACAATTCCTGACGAAAGTAGGATTGTATTTTTTTCCACTATAAAACGGGACAAAACATCTAGTTTTCATGCCTTGACTTCAAAAAACGTTCTATGTGTACCATCTATGTACTTCCAAATGATCACAAAAGAATAGATAAATATCATTTATTAATAATAAAATATCATCAAGTATAGACAATGAGTATTTTGTCCCCACACCTATAATATGTATAATATTCTACCATATTAATCTGTATTTTTAAAGAGAGAAAAAGTGGTCGGTAGCTTCTTATCGACAACACACTCATCAGATATAACGTTTAATTAAATCATTGCCGCATTATTCTGTCACAGCTACAATGATGACAACTTGTTTATCCTTAATAATTTCTTAGTACAAAGTGAAAATTTATATGTACTAATAACAAAAGAAGAAAATTTAATCTTGATTTGAAAGAAATTTATAAAGTTTATATTTAGTAGATTCTGTATAAAATTTTTATCACGAATCTGAATCATTATTATAGGCAATGGTTAAAAATTAAAAACAGATAGAATTAGTGTTTTTCGATTAAAAAAGATTACTCAGTTAAGTAGGATTTGTGCAAATCAGTACCTGCAAATAGTAGCTGAACTTTAATAATGTCTGCAATGTGAAAATTACATATGACCAAAGGTAAACGGCAAATAATGTTTCGATAGAATAACACAAAGATTCTAAATTGAAATGTACTGTATACCCAGGCAGTAATTTTATTTTCATGAAACTCGCAACTGAAAGCAGCTGGTCCCTATAATTGTGAGATTCTGAAAAATTTCACGGAATCAAAAATGTATTGGTAACTGGCAATTTAATGCAATTCTTGCAGCCACGAGCAGCAAAACTATGTCGATCGTTCCAATTATGCCCTTTGCCAGATATTTTTAACCAATATCGGACGTCTCATTACTGATGGCATATAGACGGAATACTGCGACATGATTTTCAAATTTTCGAAGATCTCACGGAAAGTAAAGGAAACCGTCTATGAATAATTTTGTACCAGAAGATTTTTTACGAAGTTTAATTGGCCAAGGATAAATGAGACGCATGTTTGTACTTCTTTCTTTTTCTGATTGGCTTCTTATTTTTGATGCAGAATACTCGTCGACACTTTGAAGATGCGGGCCTCCGAGGGTACCAATTACGATAGCCAGCTGCCGCATTGAAACCCTCCGTCTGCGAATGTATTTCGTCTTCGAAGGTCTGCAAAATATAGGCGTCAAGATATTTGACTATGATTTTTAGCAATTGTCACTTGTGGTGGTAATTTACATCGATCGCTTTAGGACATATTTCGTCATTACACACCGTTACTATAGCTAAATGATGATTAATGGGAATTCATTAAAACATACCTACGTTTTCTGCTCTGCATGTATTATACCATAATTACCTATATTAGCAGTTTTTTGTTGCGTAATTTATAGATGTATGAGATAAACATGGAGTACATTTGCATTTAATGGTAGACGATCATATTGTCTTTTTTCATATTCACACAAATAAATGAAAACATTCAAGGTTTGATAAGAAGGTCCCGGGATTTGTGTTTATTTCAAGAAATACTTAATTATTCGTAAAAATTGATGAGATCTCCTTCAAAGTAATTCCCATCGACTATAATACACTTGTGCCAGCGTTGTTTCCAATCCTCAAAATATTTGTAAAACGCTCTTCTTGGAATAGATTTACACTCGTTCAGCGATTTTGCTATTATCTCCTCTATAGTCGCAAAGCGGTGTCATTTAGGGATACGGGAGCAGTGTCCATCCGAAATTTTTGAAACTCCGTAGGGAGGGGAGTTGAAAATTCCGTAGGTTTCCTTTTCAAAAATCCGTAAATCTACGGACTTTGTATAATAACTTTACATTAAATTATTATCTACATATACAGTGGCCCACAAAAGTGTTCGTACGCCCTTTAAATCAGAATGACTTTCTTAAAATTTGAACAAACCACTTGACTTTTTTTGAGCAATTAGAGGCATTGATGTACTTTTAAAACGTGCAAAAAAGATTTTGACGAAACTGCAATTAGTGGGAATTACATGAAAAAATAAAAATGGCACTTCTTAAAACTTTATTATTTCAGCCCGTAATGAAAATTCAAAATATGTAGTTTGTAAATTGAAACTGAAAATTTCATCGAAATCAGTTAACAAACACATGAGCTACAAGCGGTTGAAAGTGGAGATAATCGCAGTTTTTCACGAGTTTTGGTCAGTTTCTGCTTAAAATCCATAGTTTCTGACATCTTTCGATGCGCGTCGATTTTTTCTGCGTCAACCGATTTTGATGAAATTCTCAGCATATGTGTAACTAACATAGATATACAATATACAAAAGTCCTATTTTGAACTTTCATTATGGGCTAAAATAAAGAAGTTTTAAAAAGTGCCATTTTTATTTCTTCGTGTAATTCCTACTAATTGCAATTTTTTCAAAATCTCTTTTGCACGTGATTTACTAAATCAATGCTTCTAATTGCTCAAAAAAAGTCACGTGGTTTGGTCAAATTTTAAGAAAGTTATTTTGATTTAAAGGGCGTACACTTTTGTGGGCCACTGTATATAGTTTTGCACTTTGCGTGTAACATGTACATTAGATTTATACTTTTTTGATTTAATTAATTTCATTGATTTAATTGACAACGTTTATTGTTCAATGGCGTAGCACGGACTCATTGGATCGTTCGACGGCCATCAACGGTCAATTGTATCTAACGCCTACAAAAGCTAGGAGAATTAATAATCCGTAGATTTTAGCTAAAAATTCGTAGGTAGTTAGATAATACTGAAAATCTGTAGATCTTCGGAAAAGTCCGTAGAACTGGTAACCCTGGGTGCGGGCCAGTGTCGCCAGATCGGTTAAATCGAGGGGAATACAGTTTACCACCTCTCTGATGACCAAAGTAATATGTAACACGTTGCGCGGCACGTCACGTGACCAGTCTACGGTCTTAGTGGGGGACGTTGGAGTGTGTGCATGTAGTGGAATGGGATAGTGGAAGGGAAAAGGAGGAAAGGAAAATCAACCCAGTTTTGGGTTGATCTGGCGACACTGGTGCGAGTCCCCAGGTGGATGATGAGAGGAGAACACAAGGGTAATTTTGCACACCCATACTATGTAGCAGTATCAGGCTTTTCTAACTTTTATTTTTAATCCCATTTATTTTTTTGTTTTGCGGACGCTATACTCTAGTTGTTTATATTTTATTTATTTATTTGGTTTATGTTATTATAAGTTAGAATTTACTTGTACATTAGGTATATTATACATTGACTTTTACCTATACACAGATTAATTGAATTATTTTTTATGCTGATTGTTGTAGTCAGTTATTTATTTTATCTTATGTTATTATTTATATAACTACTTATTGTAATTATTTTTATTTTTTATTTGTATTTAGTTTTACCTAATGTATTTACTGAATTTTAATGTTGACTATAAACAGCTGCATTGTATGATTTATGCATCAGATGTGAAAGGAGAGAAGAATATAAAAGAATGTTCATATGAAACTGGAATAATATTGAATTAGCAAAAACAATAAACAATACGACAAGAGGAAAATGAAGTGCTAGTTGTACTTGTCAGGTACTCAAACATTTTAAACTTTCGGGATCCCAACCCTCACTACGATTTCGGATATCCGAAATCGACTCAATCCGAGGCTTTGGTACCCGCAAACCCCTAGATACAAGACAAGACGCCACGGGACGAGACGCGGTAAAATATGGAATGAGTGAATTTTGCATTCATGAATAATGCTTGATCTTGTACCTAATAACTTGATCTTATATAATAAATTTGGAAGTATTCTTTAGAGTCGGTATGATGTAGAGGCGTCATTTCAGCAGGGAATTGCAGCAGAAGTCCCTGTATCTATGTTTACACAGTTTATTCGAACGAGCTTGCACTGAGTTCCAAATACATAAACTTCACTATGACTTATAATACAATTTTGTGAATAAATTAGTTTTAATAACATATTAGTTTGTGAATAAATCATCAATACAATATGTTATTATTTTCTTTTTAATTATTAGTATGATACATAATTTACAATTTACATATTTTAGTTTAAATAAGCCGTATATGATACTCTAGTTTTCTGAACTTTAGCTCCTACTATCGGAATTAATAAGTGTAGGTGTTAGCGAAAGATGGTGAGATTCTATTAAATGAACCACTAAATTATTTAAACTGTCGGATTCCCTATTCTGTTAACATGTATAAACGCAGTATAAACGGAGTTCTACTGTAATTACTAATTACAATGTGGTGTTGAGAAAACTCACCCTTATGAAAACAAATTTTTTGAATCTAAATACCTAACTAATAACAAATTATTATACATTTCAACGAGCACACTGATCAATCCATTCTTCACAGCATTCTTCTAAAGCATTTAGAAAACAGAATATTAAATAGTAAGAACGACGCTTATGATGGCGGATTACTGACCTTAAATTCCTGGAACAATTATTTTAATACAGATGAGGGGAATGGGGAGGGTTGTCCAAGTCTATTAAGTCGTGCTATATGGAAACTGTGTTGTAAACATACATTTCATAGAAGGGTTGTTACAATTTTTGCACCATGTTGTATCAAATTTGTGTTTTCAGAGTATCGATAAGAGGGTTGTGCGTAATTACATACTTCAGAAGAAAAGGAATTTCTTTCTTCTAAAATAGATTCATATGGTTTTATACGGTTCTAGTACTGGGTGATTCCTGGGTAGTGGACCTAAAGTCCGTGCCACCACGAAAACACACACACTTAAGTGTCGGTGAAAAGACCGATATCGCTTTTATGTCATTAAGAGGTAGATAACAATGACTAGTGCAACGAAAACAGTTGTATACATGTACAATTTATCCGAACCAGTACTGTTGGAATGCCTAGTTATTTGAACTTGTACTTGAGCTCCTATTAAGATAACTGACTGCTCTTAGCATATACCTTTTACCAGAGCTCATAACATTCGTATATGAAATAGGTGAGTATATTCGTTCATATGAACATCAGCTCCTATTATACGAATGAGGAAACGATATTGGAGGAGAGAGTTAGTGGACTCTTGTTATCCGAACAATCCAGTTATACGAATTATCGTGTAACCCGAATGGTTTGGATAAATGGAGTTCCATTATGTACATATTCTCTTATCCTCGGACTAACAGTTCACAGATAGACAGACGCACACAGCCGTCCCCACTGCAGTAGTCATTGCAAACCCCCGGTGACGGAAAAGCGAAGTCGGTCCCAAGAAAACCGCACTTCTTGCTGTGATATTTTGGTGGCGGCATTGCCTTTAGGTCCCTATCCAGTGAATCACCCTGCAGCATTGTCCCCGTCTCATGAGAAGAGACTCGGGATGATACAGGGGTGTAATGTTTTGGCTCCGCTTAATTCCCACTTTGACGCTTACTCGCTCACACGCTTATTCTTATGCATATCGTCATCTTTCTCCGTCACGCGATACTACAAACCTGAAATATTAGTTTTAACGGTCTCAGCGTATAGCAAGAATGCGAGTGACTCAAATGTATCGGTGTGTATGCCTGATCCGCATTCTTTCCGAGTTTCTTCTCGTGAAACGTGGACAACACATAACCTTATACAACAGATTGCTGTATAACGCGATTGTCTTTTGAAACACTCCTTTATACAATTACTAACACATAAAAATAATATATACAGTCTTTTTAAATAGTTTTTTGGTCGCGTTATACAGGAGTCAATCGCAGTATTGTCAGGGAGTGAAAATTCGCAATACTGTGCAGCGGTGGTGGAACGTCGCGGCATGACACCACGAGATTATACGATACGATACGATACGAGACGGGCCGAGACGACGCGAGACGAGACGCGGGAAAGTACGATGACGGAATTTTGCATTAATGAGTGTTGGCGCGCGCCAGTCAGGGTATCAGTCGGTGGCGCACGCGCGTCAAAAGAGGCCAAGAGGGACGAAGAGGTGACAAAGTAGGGAGCAAGAGGGGAAGAAAGAAACGGCAGCTGCAGCTGCGCTGCCACGCGCCCTCGGATACCATTTTACAGGTTCGCTCCGTGACGTTACTATTCTCCTCTCTCCTCCTCTTTCCTTACCTTTCTTCTTTTCTCCGGGCCAGTGCGTCTTTTTCCCCTACTTTGTCCACCACGGGTTCCATCCTTGTCACAGGACAAGGTGCATGGATTTCGGTGTCCTTGTTCTCGGGGGAACGTGGTGACACGTACGCACGCATACACTCTCGCGGGATCGTGCGTCCAACAGGACCACCGGACTCGTCACCTGCACCTCGGCAGTCTCCCAACGGTCCTACGGCCACCGTTGACACCTTGCCTAACTTCTTCGGCCAGCGGAATACGGAGATTGAAATCGAGTCGACGATAGCTTCTGATAGCCCAGGGGTGCCGAACGCTGGTCCGCGGAACAGATGTGGCTGTTTCTCCTTTTCGCCTACTCTGCGAGTCAGTCCCCACCATGTCTACATCGACATTTTCCTTCTGCACGAGACCCACCACCGGACAGTGGGCGAAATCCGGATGAAATAGACAAAATTTGATAATTCAGTGAATTCTGCAGTAAATTTTTAGAAAATTGGTATCTCTAGGTTGTTTTGGGCGTAGATTTCAAATTTTTAATCAAAATGATCAAATTCAAAATGGTCGATTCAATATGGTGGAACGAAAAATCAAAACTGAATGGATTTTTTGAAAATTGATTGTATATGAGTTATTGGGGATGCTGATTTTGAATTTGTATTCGGAATTATAAAATTCAAAATCGCTGATCCAACTTGGCGGAATCCGGAAAATGTGTTAGTTGAAAATATTGCTAGTCCAATGTGTGTTTTTGGGGTCGCTTATTTCGAATGTCAAATTAAAATTGTAAAATTAACAATGGTGAATCTAGTATGGAAGACATTTCATGAAGACAATATATATACAATATATATATATATATATATATATATATATATATATTGTTGAGCATATCTTCAGATTAAATAGTGACTGGACTTGGTTTAACTGCTATTTTAATTATATTTGAAAATGTATGCAATTATAAGACGTTTCACCGCAACAAGGTACCACTCTAAGAAAAAGTTTCTTGTGTCTTTTAACTCTCTTTGTTTTTTAATTTGTTTGCTGTTTTGTTTTAAACTTTTATCTTTTCTTTTAATTTATATTAATGCGGGAATATTTAATTTTGTTTTATGTAGTGAACACAATTTATTTTTAAATATATTTATTTGTTAACAACAGTTTGTTATTAACTTTAAAATGTTATTAAATGTTATTAAATAGCCTTTCTTGATTCTAGGTATTCGCATTTAACTGCCTGCATGAAAATACATACAGTATTATATTATTAATATCTTTTCAATAGGCAAAAATAGGCAAACGGGGTTTGTTTTATAACTTTAAGGATACTTTAAGAGAAAGATTTATCCTAGTTTTGTTCAGGCATAATGAGGCAAATTTATTAAATTGCGCATCGGAAGTTTACTTTTTTTATTCAAAATCGAGTTAATACGCTGGTCAATTAATAAACTTGAAAATTTATATTATTATTAAACATTATTATTAAACATATTTCAAAAAAATATTAAACATTTTTTATCGATACAATGTATAAAGAGCTATGTAAGCAAATTTTTTTAGAATTTTACATTCAACTCTAGCTGTGTACGAGGACTTTGAACAGACAAAAATATTATGAAATTAAAGGGATGAGTGTTAACGACAATACTTAAATATAAATATCAACTTATACTTAATAACTTTTAACTCATTTTACTTGTTTTTCATAAATTTTAGGTTATTGTTACAGACGTAAAATAATTGATTTCGGTCATTTAAACAAAAGTTAAAAATCGATTTTTGGCCGACTTCGCACCACTGTGCACGGTCGCAAAGTCATGTACATGTATATGTAGTAGTGGCGAGTAACCTGTCGGTGCAGCGGTGGTGGGGCCCGTTCCACGGGCCAGTGTTTGGCACTCCTGTGATAACCGATAATAATAAACCTAACCGTCGACCTACGCGAACATTCCCGCCAGTGTAATTCACTCCTAAATAGCTCAGACATGCACGTCGGATATATGCCGTGTCGGACGTTCTGCAAGTTTCGGGGACGTGCCGATAAGGTCTACATGTCTTATACACGTCTTTGTTACGTTCTGTAAATGCGTAGGATGGTCCTATTTACAAAGTGGGATCTCTGGACGTTTACAGAACGTTTACAGAACTTTTAAAAACCTAACGTCTTCAAAAGCGCATATGAAACACAAATACACTGATACACTATATATATATATATATATATATATATATATATATATATATATATATATAGCTGTCCTTTCGCTATAAATGTCCAAAAGATCTTGCCTTTAATTGTCCGAGTACTATCCCCACTACCGCGAGGTACATACACCCCGTGAGGAGCCACGATGCTCGAGAGACTCCGACGTCGAGGAATAATACATTCCGCGTATATTAGTGTGAGACCACTACTAATCCCATGACAAAACTTATTTATTTTTCATTATTCTTTTATGGGACTTTCACCAACATATTTGTGGAATTTTTCTGATGAAAATGATACCAAATATGATACAATTCCGATGATATTTACTTGCGTAATAAATGACGAAGGTTTCGAACCTAAGAAGGACAGCGTATGGAAAAGAAAGAGACACGAATAGTCGCAACCGCTACGCCGCGCCGGCACAGTTCAAAGGCCCGCGACTCTATGCGTCCGAAATTTTCATTGAAAATTTTTCTATTGGTATCATTTTCATCAGCAATATGCCACAAATATGTTGGTGGAAGTCCCATATAAAAATAATGAGAAATAAAGAAGTCTTGTTTTTCGATTAGTATTGGTCTCATACCGATACACCCGGTCCGTATTATGTACACTCTACACTCCTCGGCGACCGAGGCTCCCAAGCTTCATTGTCCTTCCCTACGTTCGGCTAGGTTAAATAATAGTATTTCCTTATAGATAAATGTTTCTGGCCGGACCCGTGTTTTGGACATTTATCGCGAGAGTACTGTGTATGTACAATTGTTTACAGTGTGTCCGGTATAAGTGAGAACAATTAAATATCTCGAAAAATATTAAAGATACAAAAATATGATTTAGACGAAAGTTGCAGTGTATCGTGGGACACATATCGTGCTGGTATTCGTATGACCTTGACATGAGCTGTGAACATCAGGTGTTAGTTTTTATGTGGGACTCTAACTTTTTATTATATATTTTTATAGCTAGCATTGAAACGTTTTCAAAACACAACCTACATGTGCATTTATTAACAATCATTTCCGAGATATGAAACGATAAAGTTGATATGCCACCGGCCATAACGTTGTTCGATGTACTCCGCGAGGAGTACCTAAAAGTTAAATTGTTCGGCCGGAGTAATTATAAGACTTTGTAAATAACATTGGCTCTAAGAATTGACATTACAAATAAGATTAGCCCTGCATTGACCCTGGCATGCATGCATTTGTTTTTGGAGACTTCAGCTGTCAGTCTAGCGAATGATATTGCTGAAGTAAGAGCAACAAAATCTTCGAGGCTTTCAAGATCACTAGTTCTTTCCGCTTGCGGCTTTTTTCTTTGAGACTACTTAAAGAAAAAGTCGATAACATGTCTGTTGATAACGTAAACGAATTACGTGCAAAAATGTTCCAAAATATTGATAAAAAATTCTTGATAAAAATACAAAAATGAATTCTTTCCGACGATAATCCGACAGTAATTTTAAGTTGTTTTATTTCCTCAAATATACATATATTAAATTTACAAACTGCGCCAATTCTGGTAAGTTCTACTTACGAATCTAAACCTGATGATTACAGGGTATTTCAGGGTCATTTTAAGGTCACGTGAATACGAACATGATATGTGCTCCATGATATGCTACAACTTTCGTGTGAATGATTTATTTGTATCTTTAATATTTATCGAGATAGTTAACTGTTCGCACATGAACCGGTGACACCGTAATTCTTCTCCAAAACTCTAATTCTTAATTTTTAAAGCTTTCATGTTTTAGCATTCTTCAATTTTATATGGTAAAACTATCTTATGTATGTCACTTTTTGAGAAAATTGCGACATTATAGCACTTAAATATTGTTTCTTCCCTTTGAATTTTGTATTTTTCTGTATAACTCTTTAATAAAGCGTTAACAACCTACATTTATATAACAATTTTTTCTTATTTAGACTCATAGCACATGCTGACAAAGTTTGGCACTTTAAATATTTGCATATACACTCTGTATATGAATACATCTATTTTTTTACTTTTATAATCCAAATATTAAGCTCCCTCTACTTTTTATAATATTTTTACTGGCATGTAACACAAAATATAAGTAGACTGCAAATCATTAAGCAAAATGAAAAATTTCGGCATATATTATTATAGATAAAAGTCGAAGAAAAAGGTACTGTGTGAAATAACTTTATTAAGTTGGAAATAATATTTTGGTATTTTTACATTTTGTAAATCTTACTCGTTTTTATCGTTGATTCATAAAATCTGCAAACCAATGAAACATATCGATATTTTTATATTTTTAAAATGTTTCTACTGTTTTATATCTTGCGTACTCATTTTTTCCATAAATGTATAAAATCTGCAGTTTAGTAATAGGAGAGTATTATTTCTATTTTCGGGGTGCAAATGGTTTAATAATGTTCAAGTCTGTTGGAATACCGAAGTGGAAAACGGTGCGGTTTCTGGTTTGAACATTAAGGTGATCTAAAACACGTGAGAGGTTTTTGACTGCTGAGTGGTTGCGATTTTTCTGCCGATTTGAATGCAACTTGTGAACATAAATGCCCCTGTGCGTGACGCGCGAGCAGTTATTTTGCCGCGCCGACGAAATAAAAACAGCGAGTTCTATTTTTGTTGTGGTATATCTGCCATGGCACTGGATGAAACAAACATTAAAAAATGAGTCAGTAAACACGAGCTGTTTTTGCTCATTGAATTTGTATTGCTCTTTTCAATTAACATACATATATGGCGTGTATAAGTTTTCAGGGACTTCTTGCATTCAATATTAATTTTTTGTTATTAAAAACTGTGTGGTACCAATTGAAGGGAAAACTATATAATAAATCTGCACGCTTCCGTGATAAAAACACTACAATTTACATGTATCGGCACGCGTCGCAAATTACAAATTTTAATACACTCATATATGTAATAAATTGAATTCACATACACTCACATATTTTTTATCGAATATTCTGAAATCACACGCGCTTTATTTTATTAGGGGTACCCATAAATAATGTCGTTCTCACAGATTGATTAAACATTGTCACCATATTTGTGAGCTACATATCAATTAAATTTATTAATATTAAGTGTGTTTATTGTGAAATTAATCTGTAATTAGTTAATCTATAGTAAATGTTAAGTTAAATAAATATTATTAAATTCTATAAATATCAAGAAACAACATTGCTTGTGGTACTATTAATATAAACAACCTCTTATTACGAGTTCATGATTCACTGGCACAGTCGCCTCACATTTTTTTCCTTTCATACAATCAATCAATATAATTCTATATTTTCTCACGTGCGCATGGTATTTATACATCATAAAATCTGCTATTGAGGGACATAAATGCCTCCTTTGCTGCTTATATACTTGCCTGACATGATTTGCGATCATTTAATCCCTTAATTAGACCCCAAAATAAATTTTTATTTGTAATTACATTCCTATTATTGAGTCAGACAAACTAATTTAACTACGTCATTTTATATATTTTGCAATTCAGTTTCTGGTCAGTTTTTTATCTTGTTTGGATATCAATTTCGATACAATTATACAATTCGTAACACACTAAGGTCTTAATTGCAGTGAGGAAATACAAAATACGGTTATTCCCGCTGATGTACATCTCTGGTACACGTATCATTATGATAGCCGCTTATACAAAATACAAACTTTCTTATTATTTACTGACAGATTTAAAAAATATTCGCTCAATCGATAAAGAAAATTTGATCAACATGTTGATGATACTCTGCTAAGGAAAGTAAATTATAACGCGACATTTTCAAGCTATTGTTACTCAACCATAATAAATTATTGTTTTGCAATCATTCAGATTATAATAATAATAAATTCAATTTGAACCTCTCGGCTCTGAAAAGGAATTTTTCTCTAACGTCCAACATGCATACCATGTCTTCTCCTCACCCCCCCCCCCCATTCATCTATACATCGTTCCTTTATAAGCCTAATTTCTGTAGTCAAAGTAAGTGAAATAAAATAAAATACATTAATTATTTTAATTATAAACAAAATCAACCCTACGGATTGCAAGTTTGGCTGTACTTGTACATTTAATCAGCCATTCCCCTGTTTTAGCCTTTTCAATAATTCGAATTATATATAATTAAAAATGAAACATGCTAATACATTTTCAGACGGATGCAGTGGAAAGGTGAAATTTTTATTAGTGTATGACTCATATCGAGTCCTTACTTGGCTGCTCGATTTTTGATCGTAGCACATGAAGTGTGAGGAAAAATTGCTTTGTCTTCCTTTCGTACACAATCATGCGTGAAAACGATCGATTAAACAACTATAGGTGGTCGCCACAGGTAAGGGGTTAATCGACACGAGGTCGAGAAACCTGCCTGCTAAATACGTGAAAGAAATATATAACACACAGTGATGTACCTCATTTATTCCCCAGAAAGTCAGTTTAAGGCTTACTTATTTCGTGCAACCTGCAATGTTTAATTGCAACTAAATAGGCCAGCCGTAAGAAGTACATGCACTTAAAAATAATATTGCTCATTATATTATTTAGAAAAATTACTCTTGCCCACCTGATTTTTTAAATTGAATTCAGAGAGTACAAAACAACATATTGCTCTGAAAGAGTAGTGGTATTTGGAAGATAACAGACTGTAAATGTCATATTAATCGGTATTCAAATCTGTAAATTAAGCTTTTTAAACTGTAAGGTTCAGTATAATTTATAAACCAATACATTTAGAATAAAATTCGATGGAAGTTTGTTCGGCTCACTGTATAAATTACTGTCACTGTATTAATCACTGTTATAAAGTGTTTTAATCAAGAAATATTGTTACAGTCTACAGGTTTATTATACATATGTAATTTTAAGGTAGATTAAAATAAAGATTATTTCTATATGAATCAGTGTGTTTGTCAAGTATTTTTTTTTGTATGAGTGGAAAAATAAACATTATATGATGCTTGGTCAAAACGTGGTAATAAATGAACGCTCTAGTTGTGGATGGTAGAGGAAAACTAAATAATGGTATAAACAACTATAAGGTTCAACTTTTTCTGTAACACAATCTAGAAAATTGCACCTAGTTGACAAAACATGTTTATTGGTAATGCAAACTAAGCACAATGGTGTTTGCTTTGATCAACGAGTTTTATTTACAAAGAAGTTATATTTGTTTAATAGTACTGTTAAAAATCTGGCTTTTCATATGCAACAACCTAATAGTAACTCTTAAGCCTAATCCTTGTTTCGATATGATAATAACACTCGGTAAATTTCAAGAACGTTTACCAAAGCAACATGACAGTGGTATCCTGAACACGTTTGAAGTAGGGCTGTTACTTTTCCGAAGCTTCGAAGCTTCGAACCATCGAACCTTCGCACCTTCGAACCTTCGAACCTTCGAAACTTCGAGCCTTCGAAACATCGAAACTTCGAACCTTCGATTCGTTTCCAGTCAACGGATAAAAGAAATATATAATAATTTGTTTCTATATTCACTCTTTGAATTATTTCAATAATTTATTGTTAAGAAAATATATTTATAATTTGAATTATCCTTTCGATAGCACATTGTTAAAATAATTGTTTAAATAAATAAATTCTATAATTTGTTTCTATATTCATTATTTGAATTGTTATTTCAATTATTTATTGTTAAAATAAATTTTGACAATTTGTTTCTATATTCATTATTTGAATTATTTCAATAATTTATTGTTCAAATAATTGCTTAGACAATGTACATATATTTACATAATTAATATACAAACACGTTTCTATAGATTATAAAAATTTATAATCTATAGAAATTTTTATACTCTATAGAAATGTGTTTCTATATTCATTATGTAAATACTTCTACATTCTTTAAATAATTATTTTAACAATGAATTATTGAAATAATTCACATAATGTATATAGAAACAAAATATGAAAATTTATTCATTTAAACCATTATTTTAACAATAAATAATTGAACTAACAATTCACATAATGAATTTAGAAACAAATTGTGAAAATTTATTTATTTAAACAATTATTTTAACAATGTGCTATCGAAAGGATAATTCAAATTATAAATATATTATCTTAACAATAAATTATTGAAATAATTCAAATAGTGAATATAGAAACAGATTACGAAAATTTATTTCTTTTAAATCGAATCGAAGGTTCGAAGTGTCGAAGTTTCGAAGTTCCGAAGGTTCTAAGTTTCTGAAAGCGAAGTTTCGAAATCTTCGACCTTCGAAGGAAAGTAACAGCCCTAGTATGAAGGCACGCTCGCGTATTTTTGGGGTCTTAACGCAGGCTCTGATGTAACGACACTAAACAAGCTCCCAAGCGAAAGACAGGTGCATGGGCAAAGATGAATTCTGATGCACGATATTTCTTGGGCGCGCGTGTATATGCGATCGTGATCGAGCACGCGCCTGCATTCTCTCCTTTCGGTGAAAATGTGCCCGGCTTATTAATTTTTGTGTCTACCTTCCGGGAAATGTTTAAGGAGTCGTAAAGTACTCTTGGACATGCTATCGATCAAGTTTTTTCAAGAATCGACTTGGTAAATTTAGACGAAAGCAACTCGTTTCGTTAATTCTTCCATTGTTGCTCGTTTTGATGAGCTATTCCATTACCGTTTTCTCTCAAAAATTGTTCCTTGTATTAGGAGGTTGAATAAGTTCTCGCTGTTTTCCGAAAGGTGGTAATACCAGAACTGCGTGAATTTAGTTTCAGATAGTAACGTATCTATAATGAAGTACTACATATATGCAAGGTTAAAATTCAGTGTATGTCATTCCACTGAAGAATAAACAATTTTTCTTTCATTGTGCTAAATGTCGAATTTCATGCCAAAGAAAGAGTAATTGCGGGGAATTTTACTACACTATTTTATTAAAAAAAAGTCTGCAGCTGAAGCACACAGAATTCTTGTTGACACCTACGGCGACCATGTTCTGTCGGAAACAATATGCAGAGATTGCTTTAGACGCTTCAAAAATAATGATTTTGATCTTGAAGATAAAGAACGCCCTGGCGCACAACAAAAACTTGAAGACGAAGAATTTGAGGCATTACTTGATGAAGACTCGTGTCAGATACTAGCTGAACTTGCAGAATCATTAGGAGTTGATCACACAACAGATTCGAAACGTTTGAAAGCGTTAGGAATGATTCACAGGAAGGACGTTGGGTGCTGTACGAGTTGAAGCGATTTTTCAGCATGACAACGCGCGGCCACATGTTGCAAAACCGGTGAAAACGTTTTTGAAAACACTTAAATGGGAAGTACAACCCCACCCGCTGTATTCACCAAACATTTCCCGATCAGATTACCATTTGTTCCGATCGATGACACATGGCCTGGCTGAGCAGCGCTTCCAATTTTATGAAGATATCAAAAAATGGGTCCACTCTTGGATTGCCTCAAAAGACGTGTCGTTTTTCCGACATAGAATTACTATGCCGCCAGAAAGATGGGGAAAAGTAATGGCTGGCGAGAGACAATACTTTCAAGAACATATTTTTTACCAATTTTTTAAAATAAAGCATTCATTTCATAAAAAAAAAACAGCGAGAACTTATTCAACCTCCTAATACATTTCTCTGAAGTGTGCTCTTTGTTTCTTGTAATTGGGTCTTACTTATTTCAATCTCTTCAGGAGTAATTTGGTTCCCCTTTTTTACCGTACTTCTGATTAAAGGTTTTTTCAAAATGATCATTGCATCAAAACATGTACGGTTATTGGTACGATACTTGCACAAACAGACATCGTTGGGCGCTTTTCAACCTACTTTTTGGAGCCGTGATACATACAATTTTGCTTGAATTTTGAGGTCTCTGGTTAGGTCAGCGATTGAAGCCTTGATATCTGGCGAAGGACTTTCTTTGGACGCTTCGTTCGCAAGTGAGTCTACTTCTTCGTTACCGATAATTCCTACATGTGCTGGTATCCAGATAAACTTAATAAAATTCTGGCCAGCTGACCTAGCTTTTGTTGTTTAATATAAACGTAGAGTATTTAGTTTTGATTTCAATGATATGGTTACTGATACTATATTTGAAGGTTGGCTTCCGTAGTGATTTGATTGTTCTTTGCGAGTCGGTGAAGATGAGAAAATTTGTAGCATTACTATATAAATTGGCAATATCCAGTGCTCGGCTAATGGCGTAGCACTCTGCTGTGAAAATTGATGCATGTTTGTTTAAGCTAAATTTTTGGGAGATATTTAACTGTGGGCAGTATAATGCGGCACCTACTGATTCAGAGTTTTCTGTTACACTGCCATCTGTATAGATTGCAACCGTATTCGGTGGGTTGGATTCAATAAAATCTCGTAACGAAACATTAGGGTCGGAAGAATCTTGTAATGATTGACCTAAATACACATCACTACGTGGAATGTTAAATAGGATGTTATAGTCTGTGGTAGAAATAGGATGTTTTTCAGCAATCTCTAGATCAGGTCGTGTTTCCAACAAATTAAGAAGGTTCTCAACTAACAGAGAGTGTTTCATTCGTCTATTGGGAGAAATAGCAATCAAGTCTATGTTGTTTTTAAACAGTATTTTGTTTGACGTTGAGGTTGTATAAAAGTAGCATTTGAATAAATATTTTCTAGCTAGAAAATTGACTCTATCCCGAAGGGAAATGACTTTAGCTTCGCTAAGCAAAACATTTGTGGGCGTGCTAATTCTGTACCCCAGTGCCAGTCGAATTGCAGCAAACTGAATTCGATCTAATTTAAGGATTAGGTTTTTGTTTTTCAGATAATATATGAAGCATTACGGTTTTTCTCGATTTTTAGCCTCATTTTAATCGTTTATTGTAACCCATGATCAAATTTCGATGAAATTTGCAACCTGTATATAATTGCAAATACAAGTGCATATAATAAAGTTGTGAAAAGCAATGTTTGCTATTTTTTCGTAATTTAGACTAAACGCAATTATTTCAAAATGTTTATTACTAGACTACGGATTTTTAAGTAAAATAAAAATTGTCTGTGCAAATTATATTAAAGGAGGTCCAAATAGAAATGTCATTCATTTCTTAATGTATTCAATCAGCTGAAACTAGCACATTGGTATTTTTAATTCCTTTTAATCTGTCCACTACATTAAATTGCTTTTACTCATTTTCTTCATAAATGCATAAAAACCGCAGTCTAATCATTACATATCATCTAGTGTACTATATATTCCATCTAACTGGGCAGAAAAACTGAAGTCCTTTGGTCCATTTATAAAAAAGTTATTGTGATTTCAAGTGTATGCCATTAATTATGAGACTGACTGTAATTGTTCTTCAATATCGTACACCATTTTATATTAAGCAAAGAAGAAAATAATACATATTTAGTCTTTCTTTCGAATCGATTGTAAACGATCATTTATCGGTGTATTTAACAGATATTTTTAATAAACGGAGAATTTAATACATTAGCTCTTCTCACTTTTCTTTGAGAATCATTACTCGATTGCGAATTTTCTGTATTTGTGGTTAAAACGAGTAGATAAAATTTAAAACAATAGAATCATTAAGAGAATTAAAAAATGTCAGTACATATTATATTTGGCTTGTATGCCTTGCAATTGTTGCAGTACATATTTATTTTGTATAAAAATCCGCAGTTTAATCATTATACAGGATCAGTCACCTAAGATTTTCACCTAAAGTATCCTTTGTGAGGAAGAAAATATTTGAGTTAAAGTGACAATTATTGCAAGAGAAAAGATTTTTCCTCATGGTCATATTTTCCGAAATTTCAAGGCCATTGTTGATTTTTTGAATAGGATGATGTACTTCGATGGATATAATGTAATAACTAACGAGAAAATAAATTCAATCATATGTAACATGTTGACCTCCAAATGACCTTCAGAAGAGTTATTCTTCAAATGTATCAGAGTTTATATCAATGGAATCTTACGTGAATGCGGTAATCTTGAATATCATATTCGTATTTTAAGTTATGCTTATTGAAAAAGAACTCTACTAAAGGTCATTTGATCGTCAACATATTATATATGGTTGAATTCGTTTTTTCATTAGCCATAATATTATACCATTCAAAATATATCATCCTATTTAAAAAAACAACGGTGACGTTGGAATTTTGGAAAATATAATCATGAGAAAAAATCTTTTCTTTTGCAATAATTGCCACTTTAACTCAAATATTTCCTTTCTCACACATTTTCTCGTACCGCTAAAAATAACAAAGATATTTCAGAAAAAAATCATAGGTAACTCATCCTGTACACAATGTTCGATATACATATATAAAAATCTCGAAAATTCGACATTCAAACAATTGAATAATTACTACGATTTCATCACATTAAACGATTCAGGATTTTGAGCAGTGTTTGCGCCTTGGAAGCCTTGCAATTAACCTTCGAACGTTCCATGAAGATACTAACATTGATGTTTTAGAATACGACCAACAATTCAAAATTGTAGGAATGCAGGTTCAAACTCACCGACTTCCGAGCCATTGTAAACGTCGTCTCTGGTGTGTCCGATAATAAACTCTTTTCTTTACAATTTGGACTTTGTCGGTGATTTCACGACGAAACTTGGCGATCGGAGGGATTGACATCCCGCAGCGATCAGCGCCCATTCTAGAGCTCGCCGGGATATTCGTGATTCAGTTAATTAAGCGAATGATTATTTACAATGCTGTTAATCGCGCGCGATCCTAGTATCCGTTTTCAACATGGATGGTCGCGAATAAACTTCCTCTTTCAATTCTTCAATTTTTATAAATTAGAACATATATATATATATATATATATATATATATATAGAAAATACAGATTTTTAATTATAGATGTCTGAATTTTTGAATTTCTTTGTATTGTTTTAATTCTCACATGTTCCTCAGAAATATTTGCATACAAATTCCTAGTATAATGTGTACCTTTTTTGTTTACTATCTTAAATCAACAAATCGTGTTTGATTTATAAAATCACATTTTTTATAAATACAGTAAATTTAAAACGTATTTAACACTTTTCCCATTCTCGAAAAAATTGTGGACATTTAAACAGCAATAATTTCGTAAAAATTAATAGTAGAACAATGAAATTCGACTCATTTTAAAGCTTGCAGCCTCTATTTTCGCAATATTTTATTCATTTTGTCTAGGATATTTTGCTTGATGTAGCAGGTGAAAAACTGAGCACACGTTTGTTCCAAAAAATGGTGTAAGTCCAAACGTCTGTAAAAACATAAAAAATAATTTTCGTGATTGAATCCAGAGATTTGAAGAAAGAAGCTTCCCCTTACAGCGAGACTCAAAAACTAAATGTACGATTTTTGTTGACTGTCTTGTGGGACAAAACCGAGGAACAAGTTTGACCGTGTATAGCCTACACGGTGTACCTTACATTATTATGACAGTGCACCTTCCATTCAAATTTCTATAAATCGATATAAAAAACGTACATCAAGTTTTGAGGTCTCGTTGCAAAGGATTAATCCTTGATTTATGCACACGGGATTTCATGTTCGGCGCGCATATTACCGATCGTTTGAAAAGTGGAATACGTAAAATGGTTCGAAGTTATACGCATGTGGTAGAAATCACGTTATACGGTTATAGTCGGCGAAATGAAATATGAAAGCAGCCTGTTTCTGGCACATTTTCAATACTTCTGAATATCCAAATTTTTGTAGAAACTGTCCCTTTTCTGCTGCCTACGCGTACCGTGTTTAAGTTTATTGCTTCTTTTACGAAATGTAGAACACATTATGGGACATAAAAAGAGCCGCGTATCCTTACATCACTAACTGTTATAAATAACTTGCATACACACTTACTTATGTTTCTTTATTACTCCGACGAAACCACGTGAAACCCATTTTACACCTGCCTTCAACCAGTGGTTCGACGGAACATTAAATGTACCGGCATAGTCATACTCAATTCAATCTGCGCTACAAACATCAACAAAAAATATTTCAATCTGCGATCTGGGACGGATGAATGTAATTGCTATTCTCGACAGTTGTTATTTGATATTTACGTGACACCATGTAACGAGCTATTAATGATTTTTCTGTTTGATATGCATCAATAACGAATTTCTTTCAAGACATATCGCTGGACAATGGATTTTTATGCGAAATAAAAATTGTCTATATTAATTGCAAGGTGCGGGAGCTGCATAGACATGTATTAGGTTGTTGCATATTAAATGTACGATTTTAACAGGAACGTTAAACAGACATAACTTTTCTCTACATAAAACTTATTGATCAAAGTGAGCATAGTTATAATTGACATTATTCTGTCAATGAATTACAAATTTCTTGATTGTATTGTGGTAGTAATTGAATTTTTTGATCTCTCACGTTCATCGTTTATAACTTATAAATTTTAAGATTCTCACCTGTATTTTTGAGTTTTTTTTCTAGCATCGACGAATAATACGTTTACTTACCATCATATTTTGACTAAACATCATATAATGCTGTCATCAATCTGTTTACTTCTCCACTTGTATAATCACATTGATATTAATTGTATTTAGAATTAAAATAAAATATCACAATTAAACCTGGAGATAGGACCTTAAATAACAATAATATTGATTACTAATTTGCATTAGCAATCAAAAGTTGAACATTTCATATGCACTAACTTAAAATTTGTTTTCTTAACATTTTTAATAAGTTGAAAGTAATGCAACAGTATTTTCAAATTCATTAAATGTTTTCACAATTTTGCAATTTGTTCTATTCATTTCTGCCATAAATGGAAAAAATCCGGCTCACAATGTAGTGGAAAATATTAGGTCGCCCCATAAGTTTGTGCCATGAAGACATTGAATGAAACTGTCAGCTTCTATAAATAAATATTAGCGTTTTACTATCTTGTAAAGGTTCAGTTTCAACAGATATTTTATATTCGATTAATAAATGTTCTGGAGGATGGTATTAACAAGTATTACTTAAGGAATTGAAAACATAATAAATATACTAGAGAAAGCACATTCTGGTTTTTATATGATTTCATTGAACAGAACAGTTGTAGATTTTAATGATGATTTATATATTAACTGCATCTTTAAAAATTCGTCCCTAAGTATTATAATTTTAGCCAATAACATTGGGTGATAATTCTAATGGTCACATTATAAGAATGATACTACTTTCTTCCTGAATATTTTCCCATAAGTGTATTGATTTATACATATTGTATGTAGCAACAGATGGGAGGAAACATAAGTGGTGATAAGACGAAAATTAAGAATAAGAAATTTGTGATTTCAGCTGTTTTCTTTTACTTTTCTGTCATACACAAATACGAAGAAATACAATGGCGGACAAAAGAAAGTTTAAGTAACTATTTACATTACTATGTAAACTGAAATTTTATCGTAAAGCAGCAGTGAATTTGTTATAAATATCTACATCTTATAAACTAATTGGAACAAAATTTACAAACGGAGATAGAAAAAGGATAGTTTATTTATTACAGTGAAACAAGCAATGAAACTGGGTTAAGCAAAGAAAATTTAATTCTACATTTCTGTGATTACAATTTTGAGATTCAAACATATTATTAGTCTTACTACTTTGTAGGGCCTTACTACTTTGCTGTATATTACAATTTATAGCGTGTTTCGTATACATCAGGGATGGGCATTTTTGTCTCAATTGAGACAAAACCGTCCCCACCATAGCGTCCACTGTCCCTCACCAGCATCCGCCGTTACCATAGAGCCATAGAGGAAAGAAGTGCTTCGTCCGTCGCGAACAGTGCGCAGGCCTCGCGCATGAAAGAGAGGTTGGTGGGTGAAGCAGGCGTTTGAGGGGCTCTACCCGTGCCTATTCCTGGTACACGTACTTACAGTTAGCCCATTCCAAATCATTATCGCCATGGTTAGAATAATTACCACTTTTTTTGTCTCAGACGAAATTTCGCAGACGAGGGAAGAAAGTATTTATTTATCGTTTGTCTACATTTACTGTAATGTTGAAGTGTTAGTTACAAAAGAATAGAATTCTATTTAATTTTAAAATAAAGACATAATATTCATATTTATTAGATATTGTTCGAAGTGTTCTGAAGCGAAGTGTGCTTGCGGTTGATATCTTGCCGAAAGATAAACGACACGAAACGATTTTGTTAGTCTTATTCACCTGTATAATTAATCATGCAAATGTAAGATAAGGTTAATGCACTCATAGAAATGAAGAGAAATATTGAAAAATGTGTACTATGTAGTGGTTAATATTATTACAGCCCCGGGCCAAAAAATTAGGATCACTCACGATTTTCAATAATCTTTACGTTTCGATTAGACACCCCTAAATTAATATGGTAATTTCTTACTTTAAACAATCCTTTTCTTCTCTGATTACAATTTTTTCGGTTATAAAAGTATCATAATTAGATCGTATATTTTAAACATTTATGACAAAAATGGGTAGATCAGAGTAGAGTGATTCTAATTTTCTGGCCAGGGATTGTACAATGCAGATACTTTAAACTTACTTTTGTCCGTTGCACATGTCGAACAAAATGTACTGTTAACGCAATATATGAAAACAGACGAATAAACGAAAGAAGTTTGATGTCCCCAGGTTAAATGAATGTTATCAACATTTAAGAAACTATCTAGTGCTAAAGTTATTAATATTCATATACAGAAATTCTAATTTTAGAGTTTCTTTTGTCCGCCACTGTAAGTCTCTGAATAGAACGAGCGAGGCGAGAATACTTGCAACTAGCGCATGTGCGCGCGCGCGCTTTAAAGGCTACGAGGATTTCAACGCATGGATAAGAGAAGCGAACGTTGGGAGACAAAGCGGCGCGTCGCCGCAGAGAAATCGCAAACGGCAGTGAAACCGTAGGAATTAAGTTAAAAGGGCTTCCAGAAGTGGACGGGCGTCGCTCATATCCGGCTGATTGTAACGTCGCCGTCCATTTTCTGTATTGTTCACCGTGACGCGTCGGCGATCATTTATCAATGCGAATAATAACGAATAATAAAGACTTTGTACGCATACATATCCTGCGTCTGCAAGCGTATGTTCTGCGTATACTGCACTATATGTATACTTATAATAAAAGCCGATTCCAAGCGCAGCGCAGGAATAGCGATTCCGGAGGCGGCTCAATGCTTCAATGCATGGAATTGAAAATAATGGCCGAGTGGGCGTGCATTGTGCTCCTGGCCGAGCTTTTTGTTGATTTTCACGTGGCCACTACACGTCCTTTTCGTCGCAAAATTTCGAGACGTTCAACTGAAACCAGATGAAAGAAGAGGAAGGACACGAGATACCTCGATGCGCAGAGACACTTCCGCCAAGAAAACGGAAACGAAGGGTAATTAGCAGCAGTAGTAGTAGTAGTAGGAGTAGTAGTAGTAGGAGTAGTAGTAATAGCAGTAGTAGTGATAGTAGTAGTAGTAGTAGTAGGAACGTAGTTAATCTTAGGTTTTAAATACAGAATATATTATTTATTCATGAAATGTCCATTCACAAAAATGCCGTCTTATGAAAATAGTTTCATCAATTTTAAAATAAATAATCTCATTGATGCTACATTGCACTTTAATATGTTGACTGCCGTGTCACCTATACATGGGTGACAGCTTTATTTGTTCAGACTTAAAAATTAATATTTGTACTAATATATTCAATATGCTAAATTTGGTTAGGATCTGCAAAATGTAATTGGATTGAATGAGTCCTCAGTGTCATATATTTCAACTCCTCAATTTTTATTTCAATAAATAAATTATTTAGATTTTATACAATTTTTGAAATTGCTGGGTTGACAGTCAATTTTTTATGTAGCAAAGTGTTTGAATCTATTGTACTGTACGTTTATAAACAATTTTAAACGTACTGAAACTAGAAACAGTCGTAATTTCTTTCATTTTATATTATAGGCGTTACAATATTATATATTATGACCATAGTTGGTAAATTATGGCTTACAAACGAATGCTTTATTTAGCAAGTACAGTACTGTTACATGTACATAGCTTTTATTAAATAGGTATTACATAGACTCTACATTCTTACGAAGCATTGTTGAGTAAATACAAGTTGGTAAATGTTATGCACTAATGTTGACATAGCAAATTCACCATTTATTTTGAAACTTCGAAAGCGAATCAAATGAATTTTGTCAATACCGTGAAATACAATAGTACAACTTCTTTTATCATTAAAAATTATTTCTTTGAATTTGTTCTATATTAATTGCCAATTAAAATATATGAAGATTTTAAAAGCATGGAGAGAATCGTAAATTAGACAGAACCACAGAAAAATTATAGAACAATGAATATTATATCATATATTATATTACATGCTATTGTGAATTTATTCGCTTCTGCACCCACGAAAGCGAAATTACTTTCGTATCAACCGAATTATTTAATGAATATTATGGATTTCAATGTAGAACAATTGTCATCATCATCATTATCAAAAGAAAAACATTAATTCAAAATAGTGAGTTTTGGAAATACAAATTTTAAAATGAAGCTGCATGTATGACGAATGTGTTAAACAATAAGATTGTCTTCACTCGACATTGTAACTGATTATTAAGTTGTTCCCCTCCACGGAAATTTTTAGTAAAAAGCGAAAGATTTATGCGTGATTTTAACTGATTATTAAGTTACATTAATCAACATTATCCTATCCTTGTTATTTTGCTATTAAACGTGTGGATGCAAAATTTTTACCATTCTTTGTCGACAACCTTTATCATTACGAGCGTTTTAATTTGCACACTGGAAAATTATTGTACAATGCCTATAATAGATTTTGTTTTTCATGGATAGATCACAGAGTTTTCAACATCTCGGCGATGCTTGAATGTAAAGATAACTGATAACGACGATAGCACTCAAAGCTTAACCTTGATACAGTTGCTCGTACGAAAGTGGTTCATTAGTCCCACCATGATTATCTTAATCACAATGTGATATCGTGAGTACCACAAGCGTTCTCAATAAGTCAATTATAACTTAACTGTGTTCAAAGCTGACGTAACGTCGATCAGATACGGATAAGAATCGCAATTATTGTAGATTACGCGTGTCCCGGAGTCTACATAAAGCTATCGAAATCATCTTAACAAGAATGGATAATGAAATAAGGATTCGATACGCTAGATTATGTTCAAGCTATCGTATTCGCTCAAAAGCCGTATCACGATCCATGGAAAACTGTCTTTGGTATCGTTGATGTTGCATATTATGATTAATTATAGAGTGGTATAATTATTATAGACGAATAAACTGTCAAACATGTTCGTGAATTAGTGTACCTGGCGATAAACTTTTTCATATTCTCCAAATAGAATTAATAACCTTTGCTTGACTGTGTTGTCACATGTTTAAATATATATGTACAATTATTTTATTATGCCTATTATTGTAAATGTGATTAATTTGAAAACGATTGATATTGACCTGGTAAAGGATATTTAATTACTATTCGTTTATCGTACCTTTTTAATTTGCTATGGTTTTATGTAATATCTGTAGAAGGTAATTCCTCTAGTGAAGATTATGGGGACACGTTGAACTTATACAAGAAGAAAGAATTAAAGATTATTTCATAATTTTTGAACGTCTATGGTCCATGATCACCCTCAGTAACGTAATCTAATTATTTCGTTTGGGATTATTATGTAAAAGAAGATTTTGAAGGTTCCTTTTAGTACAGCACAACTATCGAAAAGCCCATTTATTCTCTCATAAATCCAATTAAATTTCTGTACACTAAGTTTCGTTACTGTATTGCACGATAATTGCAAATATCGAGTTTCTTTAACTTCTTTGGAACATTTCGATTAGTTACTTTTATTATTTATATTTAAAACATCTTTGAAAATTTATACAAAACTTTAGAAAAATCTTATTATGATACTTCATAATTTGAATAAACTGCACCAGTGAAAAACTTGTATCATTTATATATTAAACAGATATTAAATTTATATACGTGTAAAGGCTAAATTTTTAGTAACACTTCATACAGAGTGCCCATATTTAATTTACTGAGATAATTACCTCGAACTATACATATAAACGACACGAGACAATATTTCGCACGAAAGTTATTTAAAGATCAAGATGTCATTTAATCATAATGCAATTACCTTAAACATTTTCTAAGAATCGCCACTAAATTTATGCGTAATTTCACTGTATTGTTGAATAGTAACTATACATATAAAGTTGTCCTTTGCAGTGGAAAATATAGAATTTGAACATTCACTTGTCTTAAAACTATTTTTATTTTAAAACCACATTCTGTGCGTCTTGGCTGCAAAAACAGTTTGTATTATTAGAGTAAAAAGTTTCATTCCTATCTTTTCTCTGAACGATTGATTGATAAACTGAATTAGTTAAGTTATGTTGGACAGAACCTTGAAGTTACAAATCGAACTGTCGGGTGTCTTCAACTCAGATTGATTTAATTAATAATTAAACTGTGGGCCTTTGTACAAAATAAAAATGTTGTACATTAATTGCAGGAAACAGGAGCTGCATAGACATTTATTTATTCTTTTAACCATTTTAATATGTTACAAATAATATCATAGAATTTTTAAAATCTTTATATTTTCAATAATTTGTATTTCACCTACTCATTTTTGTTATAAATGCATAAAATCCACAGGATTGTCCAATATAATCGTTCATAAAGTCGATTGCTTGTATAATAATTTCATAGTAATTAATTAGAACGCTGAAGAAACATGAAAAACATCGAAATGTTTGAAAAAATACACGAAAGATCTCCAGTTTTATAGAATGGAGTATGACACCGAGTATGTTCACGCATAGAACCGAGTAAGGTGGTCGAAAGTGTAAGGGCGCGTGCGGGGGTGGCCAGGTGCATACTCCCGCATCATAAGTGATTGCCAGGAAAGCGAGGGTGGTTCTAAAAAAAATATGTTCCGACACGCAGTTGGCATAACTGTGCTCAGTGATAAAAGCAGATCAAACAAGCCGAAATGATACTAGAACTTCCGATAATGGAGAATTTGCCCAGTTTGATCCATTTGTTTCCTTTACTTCACATAGTTCTTAAAGTTAATACTATCGATTGTTATTCATATATTTATTATTCATTTATTCGTGTATTATGAACAAATTTTTTAAGTGCTTCTGTAAACTCTACATGCCTCATCGTTTTACTAAATCTGTTTCGCTTTATTCTTTGTACGATTATATGTCTGTAGAATGTTTTACGTAATGATAAACTTCATATAGAATATTTGATATTTTAAACAAATGTTTACTAAATTCATGAAGAAAGTTAAAGTTTACAAAATCCTAAATAAAAAAAACATTGACCATGCATGGATTAATGTAAAATAATTTGGAGCAGCAAAACGTTTGATGTTTTTATGAAGTTTACACATTTTCTAGTTAGTATTAAAACTTGTCAAGTCCCTATTCCATTCCTGGCTTCGTATCAAGCAGAAAACTTATCATTAATATTTCAAAAATAATAAATACAATATTTTACATTATTTAAATAATAACTTCAACCAATAAACGTCTTGTGTGTTATTTTCAATACATTTGAGGTTTCTTTTGTTAGTATTCAGAAACTAAAATCCATTAAATATTTCAAATTGGTTTAAACTAGACATAGCCTCATTTGATGTTGTACCTCTCATATAACAAAACAATTGGTGTGTGCTTAGACCACATGGCTGAAGTAAAACTTCTTTCTTTCATTTTTTTTCGAATTTTTAATAACACTTTATGACATTTAATTTTCTATGATTCTATTATTGAAACAATTGGCTTGTGATAGCGAAAATATGATATAAATATTCTTAAATCAATTTTGTCTAAATGTCTTGCAAATACTGCAACGAGAGTTGTTCTTGATCTTGTTGTCGCTTCATTAGGATTATTTACCATTTCCAATCTTAATTTACTTCTAAAAAATTTTATTAATAATTTTAATTAAGCAATGCCGAAGCCTCAACCGTATATGCTAATAGAATAGAATTTCGTTTTATCGTTTCATCGCCAGATCGGTTTTACACCTACCGCGTCGAGGTTTTACTAAATCGTTTCATCGTTTCATCGCCAGATCGGTTTTACTCCTACCGCGTCGAGGTTTCTACCGCCTAACCGCCTAAAGAAGTTTCACTTCAAAATGATTAACACAACAGATATTAACTTTTGCACCAAATAAATATGCGTTGTTTGTGGAAAAGTGATAATTCTTGCTTTACAGAGTTAAAACATAATTTAATCTCTTAACTGCTTTGCTTCAATTTAAGAACGTACACTTGTGTGCTTAATTATTTTTAAACTACCATTATTTTTGTGGTGCAGCACGTTCTCTTCAATTTTATTTAATAGCAAATGTAATTCATTTTCTCGCCATTAGTAGACTGAGGATCTCTATGCGAACTAAAAATTATCTGCATTCATTACAAAATACAGAAGTTATATAGACGTGTGTATGTTCTCTTAATACATCGTTTAGCCTTTTTATAGACCCTTCAAGAGCAACAGAAATTTTCATCATAAACCAATGACTCACTTTCAGTAACTCATTCTAATAATTTTATTTGAAGTTATTGTGTAAAAGAAGATTTTTGAGCTGTCATTCGGTACATCATAATTATTAAAAAGTCTATTCATAAAATCCGCAGTCTAGTCATCAAATAAAAACAATGCTATCTTTTCATGACGAGTACTTTCCACATAAACAGTTAACGGATTAACCACTGTCATAATCTGACATGGATAAATTTTTGGAGGAAAAATATTTCAAAGACAATTTTAAACAATCGTTGTTGTACGATTCAAATAAAATACTATTTTAAATAATCATATCTAAAACATAATATAAAATATTTGAGTTTTATCTATTATTTAAATTATAATTTTAAATATTATTCAAAATATTTCTTGAAAATATATACGATGAAAATAGATTGCGGAAACGGGTAACATTACAATTAAAAAAAATAATATTTTTTAACTCGACTTTCTCGAAAACGAGGCATCAAATGAAAAAAACTTATTGCATATTTTCGATTTATTTTCTCATGTAGTGTCACCTCCCCAAATGAAATTCTCATAATTTTGAGGATCCTTCAAATAAGATACTACTTTAAATACTATTTTAAAAAAAGTTTCCAACAAATAAAATATTTTACTTATAAAAGTGCACGTATGATTTCAAATAAAATAGGATATTTACTATTTACTATTTGAAATAGTATTTTAGCCAGCTCTGGTAATAATCCTTGAAACAACTCCACGTTCCCTGGGCAAAATAAAAAACGGTGATTTCGTATTTTTGTATGCAGGAAAATCCAGTCGTTTGTTACAATCGAACCAGAACAAGATCAGTATTTCGCAGTTCCGCTCGTAGGGCAGTTGTGACCGATCAAAGGGTGTTAGGAACTATTACGGGGGTGTATTGACGTTATCTTTCATGGGGTTGTCGAGCGGCTGATCGGTGGTCAGCTATCGATCGTCCATGAGGATAAATACTTGCGTGTATCGTGGGATAGCCAACCACCTGCAGGGGGCAGGTGATGTCGGACATAATCAGAACAGGGTAACAATCCGCGTCACCCTCACCTCGGTAACGTTTGTTTCTCTGGTGCGTCGCAATGTGGCAAGGTGACTCATGGAACGTGAAGCCAGAGATGAATTAACTGATAAGTGAGAACGCGCTAGCAATGAAAAACATGCCGTTGCTATTTGCCTGTGCTATGGTACCCTTAAAACTTCAGGGTGCCACTTATAATTCGAGGTCTCCATTTTCAGCAAGTGTGGGTTCGTATGATCATTCTTAACATCGAAGGACGTGCAAGACCTGCTATATTTAAACCATTTCAGCTGAGAAATATGTGAAAGAATCTGTAAGAGGTAAAGTTCTTTTGTGAAGATCTCGATTTTACGAAAGTTGATAGTAGTGTCATTTTTTTGTGGCTTTACCCCTTGCGCTACGATTTATTTGATGGTTACAGCGATTCGAATTTCTTTGTTGTTTGTTATTTTCTAGAAGATAAAGAAAATTGATATCGACTGGATACCTATGTATTTTATGTATAATGACTATACATTGACAACAACAAAAAAGAATTCGATTCTGGTTTAAAAGAAATTAGTAACATACGTACATAGAGTGGCCCATGAAAGTATTCGAACGCCTTTGAAAGCATCGATTTACTATGACGTGCAAAAAGATTCTGAAAAAAATAAAAATAGGTAAGAATTACATAAAAAAATAAAAAAAGCACTTATTGAAACTTTTTTATTTGAATCCGTAACGAAAATTTAAAATATTTTCGATGAAGTTATGAGCATTAAACTAAGCATAACGAACATGGATCTACAAAACATATATTTTACATTTTTATTACGAGCTCAAATAAAAAGGTTATATAAGTACCTTTGTTATTTTTTCATGTAATTCTTACCTATTGTCATTTTCTTCAGAATCTTTTTTGCATGTCGTTTAGTAAATCAATTGTCGCCAATTGCTCAAAAATAATCAAGTCGTTTGGTCTAATCTTTAAACATTTATTGTGATTTATAAGGCGTTTGAATGCTTTCGTGGAAAACTGTATTTAGTTGACTTCCTACAAAACTTATATCACGAGTCTAACTCGATATTATAGCGGAAGGGACTAATCTATCATATCTCATGATTTTCAGATGATGACAGAATTTAATTTTCGTTTGACCCCATTGATGCTGCATTACGTTTCAAATAGCAGAATTGTGTATCACTCAATTATACTGTACATTTCCGACTAATTGGAAACTTATATGATTGAAAAAACTGTTGTACCGATTCATAACAATTAATCATGTTTGATAGATCGTTAGTAGACTCACTAACGAAACAAGGAATATTTGAATGGCTAAGGATAAAACATTTTATTTTAGTGTAGTAATCAATATTTCAAAAATAAAAATAACCGATACTTCTTTGCCGATTGCTTTGTATATTATCTTTGCTTGCTTTGTATATTAAAAGCATTCAAAAACATGTCCACGAAATATTTGAACGAATAAATATGTTATTGAATGCACTAAGTGTTTAAAAAATTTACAAAGCAATTCAGCGTTTAAAACATTTATTTTAAACAGCTACTATACCAAAGATTTTTCAAGAATTCGTTTATGATAAACAGAGTTACTAATTATATGTGTGGAGGAATAATTTCAAGTTCTAGAAATGTCTACCATCTGCCTCTGCATATGTATAGGGTGAGCTGTAAATCGCAATACAAGCGAAATGTAGGGAATTTTCTGCCCTAATATAAGATTTGTTATTTATTTACTTATTTTTGCTTTAAATCGAATAGTTTATTTAGCAAATACAATGTTGTTACATGTAGCTTTTATTAGATAGGTAGGTATTGCATAGTTCCTAAAATATAAATTATTTTCAGGCCTTCTATATCAGAATTACAGAAGAAGGAACAAATACACAGAGGAAAGCAGTACCTGCCTTTCAGAAGCTTAGGTTCTTAATATATTTTGCTCGTTCTCATAATCTGGGCATTGCCTATATGTAACAACGTGCAGGTCTTGAAATTCTGCTCCGCACTAGCAAGCACTGTTAGCTATACATATAATTGACTCCTGATAGTGGAACACTAAAATTATAATGATTGCATGCGAAAACACTTGTTTTGCGTAAAGATCCGCAGTCTACATATAAGACACGCCATATATTAAACTTGAAATTCCTCGAAAACTTAAAATTTATTAATGAAATTTTTAACAATACATTAAAGTGAATGATGGTAGTACCATCGTTAGGACAAGAATGTTTTATACAAAATTTGATTTCGAATATTTTGATAAGAATATTTAATGAAATAAGAATTGAAAAGTTAAAATGTATGATTCCGTGTACTTTTTCAATCTTTGTACAGTCTGCACATTATAATCGATACATTTAATATATTAACACAAAAATAAATGTCTGCTCGAAAAGGAAGTCAGACATTATAAATGATATTCTACTGATTTGTTTAAATATACAAAAGAGCATAGGAAAATATTTGACAAATTTTACCATGTACAATTAAGTTTAAAGTAAGTAAAAATTAAATATAAGAGATCGAAGCTTCTATTTATTAAGAAAAATATGTAGATACCTCACTTTAACGTTCTATTAGAAATCAATAATATGTGTAAATATTTTTCCTTCTCCCATCATGATTTTGTAAAAAATGCGCACATATACGATGATCCGCAGCTCTAACAATTAGTGCTATCAACTACTGAAAACTAAAAAGTCGATACAAGAATCCATACTAGAACCGTTTTGGGACCAATAGGAAACTGAAAAATAATAGTTGTGGAAGCCATATAGGAATAGGAATCCATATAGGAACTATAATCACAACAGATAATAAACAGTTAAAAAAATTTGGTTCTTTAAAACAGTTATTTAGACTAAAGGTTCATCATAAGTGTTTCCTGAACCAAGATCGATATTATAATAGTTTTGGAGCTCTGTAGAAAGTGTTAACACTTTACCTACCGAAAACCGATTAATAGACTTTCAAATGGGTTATTGTAAACAGTGTATAAAAGAATCTCAATAATTTGCTTTCAAATGATAATTCTAAAAATTTGATAAATTACGAAGGAATTTAATGTCGCATTTAAATAATTTATCGAAAAATTCTCAACTGTAGATCTTTAGTTTTAAAAAGATTATAAGAAAATTTCCGGGTAAACAAAGTTTTAGAAACCCCATGTAATTGGTGTAATTGTATTAAGCTGAGTCCCAGTTGATAGAGTTACGCTTATTACAGTTACCCCAGAATCCTTGGCGTGCTGAATGAAAGTAGAAATCTCGCGTCCTTCGCAAGGACTATTTCTTGTCTGGTCCCCACTCTATGACACGTTAATACCATAAGAAAGGGGAAATCCGCGAGGGGCTAGCAGACTAGCGCTAGACGCCGCTAGACCGGTCCTCGATAAAAAGTTGCCGGATACATGAACAGCACCGTGCAGGCTCCAGCAGTTATTGGGTGTCGCAGTCACTAGGTTAGTACTGTCGATCACTGTAGGCGAGTCTCTTTAGCGTTATTCCGCCCTCCCCACCCCTTTTCCCGCGCCTCATACTATTTCTTCATTTTGATGATGCGGGTCCGCTGGGCAGAACGCCATAGCTATATGTATACAACTCGTACCCACTGGCCTACACCAGCGCTGGCCTGGCAACCTGCTTCGATTCTCTCTTCTCTTCCTCCTTCTCTTCTTCTTCCTCTTTCGAGGCTATAAATGCAGCTTGTATCCTCTGACTTTTTTCCATCTACCCCGGGATCGTTGTACCTTGGTCCACGCAATCCACGTGATCCTCGCGATACGATGCGATGGGCAAACGAGCTGATAGCAACCAGAGATATCTTTGTACTAACGTATGTACTTACGTGCTCTAGTGCGCTGATGGGTAACCTTTGTCCTGTCGCGTGACAGAAATCGAAATATCAGAGGTATACGATAATGCTTCGATAAAGGAGATGTGCACGATATTTTTAGAAAAATTATCCCTTTGAGGGATTCAAAAGCTTGCTCATCGAGAAGTGTAATACGGTAGAGGATTGGATGTATCAGCGAGATGATATTAATTGAGTGACAAAACGCTTTTGTTCCTAAATTTTTTTATGAAATTTCTGATAAAATATTTGCAATATTTTACTGATTAAAATGAGACCGGACATGACAAAATTCAATGCATATTTGCGATTCACGATTCAGTAGCACTTCGATTATTTGAATAAATGACATCTGACCAATCTAAAGCGATTGATATGCAACAGGATTTGTTGTACGAATCACTGAAGATTTAGTCTAACACGAATTCCATTGATTAGTGCGAATAATCTTCTACAGTACCGTAAATTAAACAAGTAATGTAATTTTAATAAGAAAATTGTCACGAATATTTTTGTAAAAGTTTCACTAAAAAAATCATTAACCTCGTGCACTATGACTTTATGTTATAATACAGGAGGTTGAAAAATGAAAAAGTGTTGTACTATTTTGAATAAAATCTAGAAGAAATTTGTTGAAATACGTCCTGGAATTATAAGTTTTAACAAATATAGCTAAAAGAAAAATTTTAATTTGAATAGAACTCATAAAATATGAAAGTACAAAGGTTTCGAAGACAGAGCTATAGCCGGCGTGTAGTCGTAGTTGCAAAACTTACTGAAAATAAATTGTTTCAAACAAGAGATTTGTATCTACTAACAAACTCTTATACATTGAATGAGCACCAGAGGTGGGCAATCTTTGTTGAAATAAATATTTCAAATACTATTTAATATTTTAGATTTTGTTTGGCTTAAAAAGTATAGTATTTCAAATAGGATATATAATTTAAAAAATAAAATATTTTTATTTTGATAATTTGAAACACAAAATAAAGTATTTTATTTTAATAATCTGGAATAAAATAAAATACTTTAATCTTACTTAAAGTAGTGGATCATTCTGTACATAAGTAATATGACATTTTGAATTTATTCTTTGATCTTAAATTTAAGAGTTTCTATCGTCGAGTTATTAAAAGACATTAAGAAACAGATTTTAGACTGATTTTATGACTGATCTGCGTATAACCATTCTAATATACGCAGCACGTTTCTACTGCGGTTTGTTGATGAACATTATAAAAATTTTTACTCATACATGTGTTGATTACGAATCATTGTTTTCAGCAAAAATATTTAAAATGAAGAAAATAAATGAAATATTTCCAGACAAAATCATAATATTTTTAATAATCTTCAAATAAAATACTATTTTAAAAACTTATTGCATGAAATACAATATATTATATTCAAAATTGCACGTACAATTTAAAATAAATAGTATTATTTACTATACACTAATTTAAAATACCATTTTACTCGGCTCTGATGAGCACAATAATCAGCCCATTCCTTATTTTCAATGTATAGCTTAATGTCCGCATAGAAAAGATTTAGAAAACAGTATATTAATAATAGTAATGCCTAAGATGGCAGACTACTGGGCTTAGATGGCCAACTACTGGAAGGATTAAAGGACAATTCGTTTGTATGTGCCTTGAAACGAGAAACGACTGGACGACGATGAAAATTTCTACAGTGGTAATCTGAAGCGGATCCGTTCAGGGTCCGCGAATTCAGTTTCGCCCGTTACGAGCGCAGAAGAAGCACCGAACGTCGAAGAGGGGAGGTAGAGGCTACTTAATGACGCGACTACTTTATGTGACAGGCACGCGTGAGTTCTCTCTTTCTCTGTTCGATGATTTTTCGTGGTTGGTAGATGTGGGCATAGGGGCAGTCAGTCCGGTCGAGGCATCCAAGGAGGCAGGCGAGCAGTCAAGTTAGGTGCTATGAACGCTATATTCGTGTTCGAGGAGCCGAGTGACCCGACACCATGCGCCTACGGCAGGTGCTTGCCTCTTACAGCCTTCTCACTGATGTCGGCTCCTCTCGTACCTTTAATGCCGCCTTGGTAAGAGCCAGGCCCGAAAGAAGTAAGCATCTGCTTCTCTCTCTAGACGGTCGCGCGAGTTTCAGATCGTCGGAGGCACAACCGAGTGGGAGAGAGGATTGAGCCACGCGCCAACCATCCCCTCCAATCTTCCTTCTTCACCTTTCACAGCACTTCGTGTCCATTGTAGTACCTGTATATGTACCATGCATGTGCGCTCTCATATACAGGGTGTGCTTGGACGCGTCGAGCGACTCGGCAGTCTGCAAATCGAAAATGTAGAAAATCATTTTTTTATTATAACATGTCCAGTTCTGAAGACTATTAAGTTTAACCACCAGCTGTCAGTCGTTTTCCCAACTTTTAATGAAAGCGCCATTATTGATGAATGTACTGTAAATCAGTAAATTGTTCGCCATTTGTTCCTCTGACGGGCTTTATAGTTGTAACAGTATATTGAAGGCAACCTGTTCGCTTTGGTACTTTTCTTTGTTGACAATTTTATGTGTTATGTACATATTTAATAATATCTTATAAGAGTTCAATTTTATCTGAGATCATTCATTGTTTAATTGTCTTCGTCTTTTATAAATCCTCTTAGTAATAAGTTTCTAATTTGGTCACATTCACAGTGAAGTGTTTGAAAGATTTGCTTTATGATGATCCTATATATCGTAAGAAAATTAGTATTACCAGTCATTGTATTTCTTGATAGCATATAAAATGTAAAATAAGCAACTATTCGTGCAAAAGTTAATGTCGAATCTGGTTCACCATAGGACCAGAAAGGGTTAACACATTGCTGCTGGATGGCGTAGTAGTACGTCTTTTGGAAAACAGAAACTGAGAGTGGTTAAGGTGGTAGTCGTCTTATCAGAGGAAAAAACTGACTCCGGTTAGCGTAGTGGCACGTCTTTTTAAAAGTAAAAATTGAGAGTTGTTGATGTAATAGCGCGTCAGGTGGATTAAAATTTTTTAATTTTTTCTCCGAGAAGGTCTCTGCTCTCAGTTTTGTGCACGTTATAAACACAGCTCTAAGCATGCGATCTTAAGTTAAACCCTCCTGCCAGCAAAGTGTTAATTAGACTTTCCATTTATGGGGATTAAACAATCCAATTATTTTTTATTTGATAATAGATAACGTTTGAGTGCTATAATCGAGCGAAGAATGTTCACAAAGTTGGGTTCGATACATGTATGAATTGATAGAAGTAAGATTTTAGAAAAGTGGTCCTCTTGCGATATCGCGTTTTTCAGCACTCATATTCCCTTTTCTCATAAACCATTCGACCGATCGAATTGAAATTTGGTGTGTTTTTAATACCAAGGTTGTCACGTATTTTAGTCAAAGCCTTTGTGCATTATCTAAGTTAAAAGTAGGAGTACAAAAAAGTCTACACATTGATATAGGGTTGTATATTTTTGTCTGTTCGGTATTTCAAGATTCTTTTTGCTAAAATGCATATCTAGTATGGTACTTGGTGCTCTAAAAATTTCAAGTTGGTAGCTCCAGTAGATTCTAAGAAAATGGAAGATGGAGATGGATTATTTTCTACGTACCGAAAAAATGCCCAATATCCTAACACGTTCACAGTCCCATGTCCCACATACGTGATATAAAGATTTATAATAGAATAAAACCTTAATAAGTCATACATGACAGGAAGATTTAGAATAAAATCTTAATACGTCATACGTGTTTGAAGCCAGCAAGTTTTGCAAGTAAAATTAACTGTAACACGTAGAATAACATAACCACTTAATTAGACTTTAAAAGCTTCATTCGCTATGAACATTTTTAAAAAGTATCATGTAAAAATTAATCAACGATATGTGTGATTTAAAATATATTCTGACACCTAGTCATAAATACCTGATATACTTTAATATGAATTATCGCATACATAATAAGAAAATCTCGACATTCTCAGATTGTGCCATGTATTATTGAACGCTTATATTCATTTATGATAAAATTAAAAGGAAAATAACTTCTTAGTAACTTGCGAGTCAGAGTACAAAGTGAAAAGAACAATTACAAGGGCAGAAGAGAATCGTACATTTATTGTCACCAACTAGTAAGTAAAATCTGGCAAAAAGAAAATGACACAGCCCATTGGTGGTCATTGCGACGATAAACAAGCATGGGTATGTAAGAAAATTTTGTAATTGGTTTTGTGTTTCAGCGTTTTCGGTCTTTTAGCGATTCCCGAGATCTCTGGTGTTGGGTCCGCCGTTACAACGACCAGGATTGCGTTGCAAACAATCGCGGATCGCGAAAAGAGAAGATCGAGGCCAGATGCTCGGAGATATAGGCGAATTCGTTTCCACACCTACGAGTCTTTTCTCGAATACGAATCACGCATAATCTTCGATAATACTTCCATTGGGGCCTGCAACCCTTTTCGATCCCATGGAAACCACCTACGGGAGGTTTCAGTGAGATTATTTGAATAAGACATCTAGACGACCGGACAGCTGCGAGGCTGGATCAGCGTTTTTCGAGTTTTCCAGTGATTTTTGCATGGCGCAGATGATGCGGGCACGCGACCGCTCTTCCTCGACCCTTTTCTACTTCTCCTCCCTCTTTCCCGATACCCGCAGAAACCCTTTCGGAAACTGTCCACTGTGAGTTACGAGGATCTCGATGCTCCGGACGGAACGGAACGGAACCGAAAGAGGTAAGAGTAAAAGAGAACCAACTGGCAGATGCTCGGTCTTCCTGATTGAAAAACGCACCACCGCCAACTGTGTACATGTCAAAACAGGATAATCCTCTGGGCTCCTCCTTCCGCCGGGATATTCGGCCTGTATACTTCACTTTTTCATTCAAATGTGACGTTAAATACATTCATATTCGCACGATCGTGAGACAGTTTAATATTAAAATTTTTAACAATTTTTTAGTTTTTTGGTTCTTTCGATACACATCTTGCACATACATAATATGCAGGATACATCACTAGAACCAGAGGTATTATGTGGTTACTCAAAGTCATTCAAAATATGACGTGTTATTGCTGAAAGCTCATTTAATCATATATTTATAAATTATCCTCCGTGCTCCTTCTGCTGCCAGGATACTCGGCCTGTATGCCTTCCTCATTCAAAGGTGACATTAAATAAATTTATATTTGCACTATGCTGGGACAGTTTCATAGTAATATTTGTTACAACTTTCCAGTTCTTTCAGTTCTGTACTTCTTTTATTATAATAAAAATTAAAATTATTGATGAAAGAAATAAACCTTTATTTAGCACCTATTTTTTAGAGTTCTTTAGAGTAAAGTATGCAATATAATATACTGTAATTTTTGTTGTTTATATCTTTTCAAAAAGGCCACGAATTTGTTAATGTATTTTATAGTATATTTCGTTTAACTTTGACGAAAAATACACTGATCTAAAATTTTTCATTTGGTAAAGAGTTTATATTGTAAGTACTTGTTATATTTATTGTCAAGTGTGAACATTATGTGTTATCATAAAAATGTCACGATTGGGGTTGTACAGGGTTTGTCACGATTTTGTATGTATGCTCACATGATGATTCACTCGTTTTCGTTTATAACGTACAAACTACAGGACGATGACATGATACATCGTAAAACATTTAATTCCCACGCATTTTGGGTTGCGTGGCACAGCCTGATACCCACAACCCACAACAGTCCACCCTAGCTCACAGCTACCCCTTCAACGTGAAAAAACTCCTCCAAATCGCGCTTGCAGGGGACCTCGTTGCGTAATTACTGAAAGCGAACCTGGCAATAACGACAACGACGACGTCCGCGACGCCATTACCTTCGCCATATGGTGCTTTCCCCCAACGTAACTCAATAGTTACCAAAACTCTATGCGAAATTATCTATGAAGATATTACCGCATTGTGTTCATGAATGTCTTTTATTATCATTCTGTTTTGCTGATCCTTATGAATATGAATCATGGGGTTTATATATATGTATACAGTGCCCGACAAAAAAATCAGCACACCCTATATGAAGGAATAATTTTTTAAAAATTGGCCTAACGACCTGAATTTTTTTTTAAATATTAGAAGAATTATAAATTAGAATATTAATATTATATATTAATGACAATGATGAATAAGAATAAGAATATTATAAATTGACTAATGTGAAAAAATTCTTCCTTTAAATTTTTATTGATCAGAATTTGAAAGAAAAAAGTAAAGATCACGATTTTTAACTATTTTATCTGAGTGTACCATGTGAATTTAAAATATACCTTTTGTAGATTTAAGAAGGTTACATACTACGTTTGTCTAGATGTATCTGTCTCTCATGGTTAAAAACATTAGATTATAAGTACTAATAGAACCAATGAGATCAGTTTAACTCTTAATTGTGTGATTGTCTAAGTATCCGAATACGTACTTTCAATTTGTCTTTTCAATTTGAATTATAATATACGCACCAACTATTACAATGTTCTTGAGTGCCGTAGAAAATTTTATACATTGACATAAAGGTTAACTATCCAGTAATACATTGTAATTAATTATGAAAATATAGGATTGATGCTTTTTTCTTCTAAAGTGTCATTTACTGTTTCTTTTTATGATTTGCTTTTCTTGCAATTAATATGGACATTCGAAATGTTTCTAAGTTCAATAAGAATATCTTAATTTCAATTTATCGGACTCTCAATACCATAAGATTCTTTACGAGATAAACTAGATACTACAGTTCGCAAGTCTCCAAATTTATTATAAATATGAACCAATAAGAAGATTAGTAGAAGATATCAATATTACTTAAGTAATATTGTAATTGCTACTGTAATTACAATCAGTACTTTTACAAAATTCTTTAAAATATACACGAATAGTTAATACCTACGATTCAATCAAATGGATATCCTAAAAATGTTAACATTCCATTTAATTCACGAGGCGTACAAAAAATGATTAATTTCTGTTAAGTGGTCGGACATTTTCAATAGAAATTTAATAAACATAATCTCGATTAATAAATACAACAAATAACGTTTTAGTAGAAATAGGCGTTAATTTAATTCTTTCACGATTCAATAAGATGTAATGATTACAATACTACCTTATAGTGTTCAAATATTTTTAGAAATAACTGCATATCGAAATACTAGTGTCTTTGGTTTTACAAAATTTTATGAATTTGAGAATTTATGCAATAAACTCGATACTACATTGGGAAGAAATTTGCTTATGCTCTTAAATCACTACTTATACAATTTTCTACTAATTTACAACACATATTTAAAATTACGCTTATGAATAACGTGATAATTTCCCTTATCACTTGAACTTTTGATAACTGCTATGAATTTATCAAAAGCCTGGTAGACAAATTATCTAACATATCAATAAACATGGAAAAAAATGGTTTGCAGAACATACTTTTTAACATACTTGTAAAAAAAACAACTTTCACTATCTTCTTCGCGATTCTGAGCAAATGTAATTTTTCAAGTTTCATTTTATATGATCAACTAAAATAATCTTTTTAGCATTGCGGAAAAACTAGAGTAGTTTGTTCCACTTAAAGAAAAATAAATAATTCTGATTGAATCACATGAATCTCTGTATGTCCTATTTCTGATATTGTAAACATAGGACATTTGAGGAATTGGATGGTTCAGAAGCCTCTGTGAATAACATTCGAAGTATGTACCAGTAAAGGATAGGCAGGATCATAAACGATCGTCTGACCGCCAGCCACATGTCATCGGCATGGTTACAATGAAATGCAAAACGTTCGGTTATCGTGAGATAGCAAGTGGTTACCACAAACAATAATAAGTGGGTACCGCAAACGAACAGCGAGCACTGGTTTCAGCAGCTTCACTGCTCGTGAAAGCTGCGCTGGGAGGAATACTACCAACAGAGAGGAAAAAGAAGGACGTAAGTACCTATTGAGTAACATTTCTGCCGTTTACGATCTTTTTGAACGTGAAGAAGAAGTCGAAAGCAAAAAAAGGCGCAAAGAAGAAGGTACGAGAAGTAAAACCGTTGCGGTTTACGGGGGTTTTTATAGTGTAATCCACGGATACACCGCTGTTATTATCTACCCCGGCGATAGAAAGCGGTTGAGTTTTAATAGATCATTTTCATCACCCTTCGTTCTGGAGATGTTTAATGATAGCCAAAATTAAATAACACCTTTATAGACGTGCTGCGAAGAAGAAATATATAATCCTCGCAATTATGAAAATCCACTATGTTTGTTTCGAACATTCAAGATTTAGATTTCTTCATTAACTATTATCTGCGTTCATATAGGACATATGACTTTGAAATCGTGTATTCTCTGAAATTACTGAGCTATTAATTTACCCCGGATTGGTCACAATTTCATTTGAGATAAAAAATAAAACAATTTGAAATAATGAATTATTTAAATACTTCATTTAAAATAAAATTTATTATTTATATCTTACAAGTAACATAAAAAATTTATTTTCATTTGGCGATTATTTCATATCAATTATTTTCAAACAATATTTTATTGTAATTACATTATTCAAATAAGATAATGAATAATTCCACCACAAGAAAAGGTTATTGAAGTAGCTAAATTAATTATTAAACTTAGATGTGCTAATTTTTGTAGTTTAATTATTAGAGTTTAGCTGCATTCGCTTTTAAATTTATTTTTTAGTACACGAAATAAATAGAGTAATGGAGAGTATGAATTATTTAATCAAATTCCTTTAACCCGTTTGGACCTACTGTTTAATATACATCTAGTATTCATTAAATGAAACAGACTGCCATACTTGAACTTTTGAATATGCAAATTCTACTGTACCATTTATTGAATGGATGGTTCCCAGCAACATTTACATCAATTTATCATTACAACGTCTTTAATTATATTATATTTGCAACGAAAATTCTATAAAGTTCTGATTGAATTAATGTTAGGACTAAATGGGTTAACACATCGTGCACATGACAGTATAGTTTTCAAATTGTGCAAGTATTCATTAAACAAGTTTTTTTATTGACGAAATCTCGTAAAAGATTTATTGCAACATTAAGAACAAACAAAACAGAACCAAACAGAACAAAAACAAACAAAAATAGGGATTTGCAATTTTTTTATACGCACTGATTGCAGTTATATTGAAGAAAGACAGTATATGGAAGCAGGCATTAATATTGGCACCAGTAAAAAATACAGAATGTCCAGAGGTAGCTGAAATCTTAACCAGGAGAAGATTAAACAAGTTGAGATAATTGTTTACGTCTTCCTCCACAAAAGGGAAGACAATAGGTGGATATTATACTTCTTTCTGTGGGATGCAATTCGATAGACAAAAGAAGAGACGTGCTTCGTACCCGCAGAATTTATTTCGCGAGCAATTCGGGCCCTGAAACAATGCGAAAGTTGGGCATCAGATGGTAAACCAGACGATCGTGGACCATCTGGTGGTTCACCCTGGCATACGGCGAGCATCCGATGTATAAGCACGCAAAAAAAGTCAAAAAACCCGATACTCTAAACGCAAGCCTACAGGAACATTAAGATAGCTAAGCCGAGCAAGTCAGCTGTAAGGGATAATCCCGATTAAATCGAAGGAAAACAATCCGGATACTTCAATAAACAATATTAAACCATTTGTAGGGAGAAAGTGGAAGTCTCTTAATCCAAGAACTTCCTTCGTCACGGTTAAGATTTCATTTCCTTCATTGATATGATTCAGTTGTTTACTTTGTATCGGGATGTCTATTCTCTTGTTTATAAATAGATCACGAATGTTAACATTTTTATAGTCAACTGAAAAGAACGAAAATTTACAGTAGAACTACCGAGCACTGAAAGCGTCTAATATATTTGGTGTATGGAGAAGTTTTAGCCTTCTTCGATCATTCATGCAAAATGATTTATAATTGTAATATATAAATCTTCCGCCTGTTTGTGCTATCATCTTTTTGCTATCGATGTGTCTTAACTCTTTAAATATTATAGACATTGAAATCATTATTGAACATTTTCTAGACCCTCTAATATTTATTGGGTTGATAAATACACACAAATGACAGGTAAGAATTTAAATCAATTATTTTGAAATTAATTACAGAGAGTGGTCAAATTATTATGGACACTTCGAAACTACTACGTATTTGAAGTTTGGAAACAAATGGAATTAATATTGTACTTATAATAATACCTCTTTTATTACAGAATATATTGCTATACTTTTAATAGCATATGACCGTGATTTTACATGGTTTGCGAGTGAAAAAGCAGCTGCAATAAAGAAGCAGCTCCACTTTTGAGTAATTTGAGCAAACTAATTTAAAAATGAAATACTCTGTCAAACGTGTTATGAATTTATGGTCAATGAATATTCTTGTCGATAAATTTTAACATTGTATATGGAATCCATACCGTTTTTACTGCTCTAATTAATGTAATTTAAATAATGGAGCTTTTTAGAGCTACTTGTGTACCAAAATAGAAAAAGTAGTAATCATCCATTAAAAAGACTTAAAAGAGAGTATACATTATTTTACTTAATATCATAATCAGTAATATATCTAGAAATATACTGTAATATTTTGCACTATTATAATAAAATAATATTTACAAAGACAGGAGTTATTTTTGTATAATTTTTCATCTGTTCATAATAATTTGATCATTCACTGTAGTAATAAAGAGTTCTAAACAAAATTGAACAACAACAAATGTATTAAGAAACAAAAATTCTGTGACGATCAACTATTATCAAAATGGGAACACAGACGAATGGAAGTTGTAAATGGTCTCGTCTATATTATTTAAGAATAAATAATCAACTTCATCATCGACTGGTGCGTACACATACACCTAGTATTTTGTCATCTCGCCACAGAATTGTTACTGTGTTGTATTGAAGTTTAAAAAATTGTATAGACTTTTCCAATGTTGTTTTCATGGTTAAATCTTTATCGAGGAACAATAGAGAAATAATCACGCTCAGGAATTGTCCTTGACACTAACAAGTAGAATTATATTTTCGCAATGGTACGAGCATTATTGCAGAACTGTGGTGTTGCACGCCCGCTATTCTTTTGCCGGTGTACAAAGTCGAAGCACGCGTGCTGCACGTGCCCTCTCCCAAACGTGACTCGGTCACCATATCGCCTTATATTTAGTTAACCGTCTTATTTTACCCTTGAAAAACAAAGCAGTCACTCTCCTGTCGGCTCGTGCTAGCCCCAACTTCAAATTGCATTTGAACATCGTAAAACTCTGACCTGAATATCTTGTTTCACACCGATTACCTTCTCGATTGCATACATGTATATATATATATATATATATATATATATATATATATACATACATATATAATATATAATATATATATATATATATATATATATATATATATGTGTATATATGCTAATTATGAAAATGGTCCATGTGAAAAAATGTAAGAAAAATTGCATATATACTCTTTGTTGCGTTAAATCAATTCGACTACAAATTTAGACCAGAATAGTACAAAATTGTTTTTGCAAAATGGTGAAAAATTGAGTATTTCTCAAGTGAGAAATTCCATTCAATTAAAAATGCACACGTTTAAATATTTCAAGCCAAAAATACGTGACTTACAATTATACTACTTTTATAATCATCAGTAATCTGCGGATTTTATGCATTTACGACAATATCGAGTCAGACTCGTGATAAAGGCTTCGAGCAGAATCTGCTAAATATGTGTTATTAATCCCCTTTAAATTGAAATAAAATTGTATTTTATTGTAGTCAGAATACGTAGTACGTAGCCATTGGAGAATACCTAGATATAAAATAAATATAAATTCTCTTTTTTTTCTAGTAAATTATAAACGTTAAAGAATTTCTAATTATTCTAATCATAAAATAAATCGTAGTGCAAGTGGTTAAGAGAAGTTGAGAATACAGATAGGGTGACTTGCTCAGTGAATGAACAATTCGTACTGAAAAATAACGTTTATGATGCCTTCTTCATGTTGAAAATACAGTAATTCTATTGTTATAAGTTCACAGATGTCTCACTATCACGCATCTTCGTTCGTTGCACACTAGCGACTCCCACCACGAGATGTTAAAAGTTCTGGAACAAGTGGTGAGGATTGCGGTGGCTACGTAGAAACAAAAGTAGATCGACACTACGAATCACTACAATTGGTTACCCCTTTTGATGCACAACCTCGATTTTTAATATTGACATAAGTTGTTTTTATTTTTGATGGTGTGTCAGGCAACGTGTTAATGCCTGAAATAATCGAAACCTAACGCGATCTGAAAAGAGTTCGCTTTTCTGTTTCTCTTTTATGAGAGACATATAAAAATGCAACAATCCTCCCTGGTCTTCCCAGTAATCAAGTAATTATTGAAGCTTACACACGTCGGATCGGTGGAACGTTTTATTTTCCATTTTCTATCCCGTCTTTCCGAGACATTTCTTTGTCTACCGTGGCGGCACGTACCCCAGTTTAGTCGAAATGATTTACAAGTCAGTCCAGCGTGAAGGCAGGTGACCGTGCCGGTCGAACGCTACTTAAACACTTGCACGAGCCATGAACGTGGACACGGCTTCACCAGGAAACGCATGCTGCCGCCGATAATCATTATAATTCGGCATCCGTCCACTGCTTTTGATCAACATACCTCAATGTGTTATGGAAATCATCAATGTATTATGGAAATCGTCAAAGTTACATGCGTATAATGGTTCCCCAGCGAACATTGCCGAGTTAACGAGCTTGCGGATATTTCAGATTCTACCATGCGTTCTGGAATCTTAACCCTCTGGATAACCGACGAGCTGCGTCGTTTCGCCGTTTCAGGAGCGATCACCGATAAAGATAAGGATCCGCCTGCTCCCCGAGATGATCCATCGTCAAAATTGAGATCGCTCCGAATCGTTCGCAACCGGGAAATCGAGAACGCGAGGATCCTCCTCTGACGATGAACGATCAATTTCTTGGACGAGAACATTTTTATGTTGATACCGGGTAAAGGTCGACACTGCATCGGAACGAGCATCGGCCAGTCATTAGACCGTAAAATCATCGTCTGCGGGGGTCTCGAGCAACTCGGAATCCGAGATCGCTGTTGAAATCGCTCGATCGTAACACTTTGCGGCAAAAAAGCGCGTCGAGAAAAAAACACGTAGATAAAAATCATTGGGCTGTAACTCGGAAGCCTTTGTTCATTATAACAGATCTAATTCCGGTTTCGAACTTTTGGTAAACGCGACCTCATACATTGTGCACGTGCATTTCTTTTCTAGTGAAATATTACACAGCGAATCTTTGATAATAGTAAAGGTGCTGGCATACCTTTATCTCTATCTTTTTGACAATGAAATTTCCGAAATGTTTTGTTGTGTTCATTGAAATTTTGTCTGTAACAAGTATTGCCAAATGATCAGTTCAATCATAATTTTCAAGACCTCGAAGAGACGAAATCAATTTGTATGTAACTCCCCTTTCTTCTTAGCGATGCAGACAATGGTTATTTTGCATAAAGATCCGCAGTCTAGTAATTTGGCATAAGTTCATTTGAGGAATAAATAACTTCCTAGATATACCAGGGCAAAATTGACGAGAACATTTTAACCGTTCTGCGGGTTAATAATATAATATAATTCAATTATATTTAAATATGCAACGTTATTAACGTAGGACTGCTGAGAAAAACTACAACTGTTATTACATACCATGTCACTGCGGCATTATTCATGAATGTAATGTAAACCAGTAAAATAAGTGACTATTACTGCAAAATTTAATGTCTGACTCGACATGCGACCGGAAAGTGTGATACTTACCTAATGTGGAATTCCGTTGAAATAATTTGTCTTATTTACAAATAGAGTTTGTTTTTGGTCTCTAAAGATTTCCTTGTCTTGATAAAAGTAAGAATATCTAGAAAGTATACAAGTTAAATGGGATCAGGTACGATTTGTCTTAACCGTTATTTTATACACCGTGTCGTATGCAACTGGAATTGGCTATTATCTCCTAAACGGATGGAAATGGAAGATTCTGTTATAGGTCATGGTTAAATAGCATCGAATGGTGCGTCATATGCATATAACTTTCTGCACTTTTGTGCATTGGTGCATCAGAAAAATGCATCTGCCAAAATCTTTTAAACGGAAACCTATATTTTTTACTGCACCAATTGATGCAGTTTTTTAATGCATTTACCACTTTTTTAAAGATGGAAATCTATATTTTAGATTGCACCAATTGATGCAATTTTTTGTTCATAGAAGTATCAACATAATTATGACCTAAACTTATTCATTACAAAACTATCGTAGCCAAAAATTACAAAAATTGTAATGGAGCACCAGGTACGTAACTCCAGAACACTTGCCGACAGACCGAAATCATCTACAAATCTACCAAAATCTTGGCTACAATGACTTCCTAACGAATAAGTTTAGGTCATAAGTATGTTAACACTTTTATGTAGAGCACAAAAAATTGCACCAATTGGTGCAATCTAAAATATAGATTTCCATTTTTAAAATAGTGGTAAATATATTTTTCTTATGCACCGATGCACAAAAGTGCATATAGTTATGTGCAAATGACGTACCATCCGATACCGTTTAATTTCGACCTATAACAGTTTCTTTTATTTCGATCCGTTTAAAAGATTCAGCTTATTCCAGTTGCATTGGGACACCCAGATGAAAATGACAGTGTTTCACGATTTTCGGCCTGCACCTGCGATTTTCAAAATTTTTAATCGTTTGTAAATCATAAACCAATGAACCAAGTTCAATGAAATTTTCATGTATAACTTATTACGAATCCAAAAAAAATGTATACACCCACAATATACATACGTACAGTTTAAATTCAAAATCCTATTGTGACCATAAGTGTAAATTATAACCACATTGCAATCATAAAAATTGAATTCGAACTGATCAGATGAACGTGTGAACGTCGAATCATCGTCTTATAATAAGGATGATAGCGTACATGATATCCGTTTTCACCAAGTAGAAGGATCGAATGATGCCAATGTACGGCGAAGCTTTTACGTCAACATAATTATATGAAATTATAATGAATTTCTACAGCACGCGATACGTCCGTTTGAGAAAATCCATGGATGCGAGCGAACCTTCGCGTAACAATATTCGACTGTTCGGTTTCTTGTACAAACTGATATTTATGGTACCCTCATGGTCTCGTGCAGTGCGTGAGCGCAAACCATAATCTATCGAAAACGAGTCGGTTTGGTACGTGAGAAGTAATTGAAGGGTGTCGCGAGTTGCGCACGGGTCAGTCGTGTTAACGATTCACCGGGCAAATATTAAAAGGCTTGTTTCTGGCTTCGCGGAACATGAAATTGAAGTGCTCTTTTCGAAGACCTTGACATATTAACTCGTCCGCACCAGCAATTCCGCGAGCTGTAAAATCGTTCCGTTACTTTTCTTACTCTCTTCCCTTGTTACTTTTACCACCTATTTGACCTTTTTATACGGAATAAGTGATTCTTACTGATGCTTGTAACACAAAAGTGGCATACAGTCGAATGAAACACGTGGCAATGGAGGGTTCAATTATATGCACGGTGTCTTCAGCAACAGATGGCAAGGATTTAACGGATTACGCACCTTGAACGGTTGAAAAATAAGAGAGTTATAATAATACTACGTTTCTTTAGATAAGCAACATGTGCGGGGTCTACAGAAATTATTGTATGTCGCGGCTGTAGTAGCGTGATTCTACACGCCCGATTTGGTGAAAATTGATTTAAGAAGGGTGCCGTAAAATTAACCGTGACTTTCAATTTCAAGGACAAAAGGTTATCAATTTTTTTTATTGCATCGTATTCTACTCGTCACAAGAATAAAGAGTACAAATGGAAAAATTATGGTAAAGTTTTTTCATTATCACTGACTTTATTTATATTATATTTTCGTACAGTGGGTGTAAAAATTATTCGCACACCTTTCAAAAACGTATAACTAATTAAAATTGTGCCAAATGGCTTGATTATCTTTCAGGTGTTAAAAAAATTGCTATTGGCCGAAATTATAAAGAAAAAAGTAAAGGTTTATAACGGTTTCATCTGTGCATATAATGAAAATTTAAAATATGCCTTTTGTAGACCTAAATAAGTTATATATACCTTAATCGATTTTATTGAAACTTTGTATATATATATATATATATATATATATATATAAGTTTCAATAAAATCGATTAAGGTTGCTATGAGCCGTAAATGATTAAAAATGGAAAAATTGTGAGAAAATGAGATTTAAGCCCAAAATTCAGAGATTTTTACATATTTTAATGTCTGTCGCACTTTTATGAGTGACCCGAATTCGATGAAACTTTGTACATGTATACAACTTTCTTGGACTTAGAAAAGGTATCTTTTAAATTTTCAATACAGACACAAATAAAAAAGTTAAAAATTGTGATCTTCGATTGTTTCTTCGCAATTCCAACCAACAGCAATTTATAGAAAAAATTATTTACATGCTACCTAGTGAACTAATGCTTCCAACATCTCAAAAAAAAACTGAGGTCGTTGGGTTCAGTTTTAAAAAAATTATTCGTTTTTGAAAGGTGTACGAATTCTTTTTACACCCATTGTATACTTCCCGTGCCAAGAAATAATTTCTAACGGCTTCATCAGTAGCACGCTATATAAACTCCATCCGTCTTAGAAATTAAAATATAATACATATGAATAAAATCACTTTTATAAGAAAAAAGCTTCAACATATTTTTTTAAGAGAACGATTGCGTTTTGACTCAAGGTTCCTTCTGCAGGTTCATTGTTGACCTTTTGACTTTGAAATATAAGGTCAAGGTTAATTTTGCGGCACCATTTTTACATCATTTTCCACCAAACCGAGAATGTAGAATTACGCTATGATAGTTCCAACAGATAATTTCGTTACACCTATACTGTAGTAGACAAAATAATAAGACACTTAACACATTCATAAAACGTCTTTAAGACGTCTGTAATTTACGTGTTTTAGACGTCTTAAAGACGTTCCGAGGTGGGCGTCGTTATATATATATATATATATATATATATATATATATATATATATATATATATATATATATATACATTGAGGTATGAGCTGTTCACAGATCAAATCGATTAACTGTCTTTCAAGTTTCCTTAGACTTTTCTACTGAAGCACTTGATTGACATTTACACTGTTGCGCTGAAAATAAATTTCCTAACTAACTATATGAATTAATATTATTATATGACAAACTCCGAAAAAATTTAAATGTGCGGCTCCTATACATATACAATCTGTATATGTATATCTTAATGGCGTATGTGTTATTAAGGATATGAAACTGAACGTAGAATTATTATAATAAACGATTCGGTTGAAATATCTAATGTAGAGAAATTCCTTACATATAGGCTTTTACTATTTGGTTGTTTTTTCAAAAAATTAAATAAAAATATTTAATATATGCGAAACTGATGAGCACGATTCGAGAAGTCGAGGTACCGTTGAGTCCTTTATTTTCGTATGCTTTGTTCGAGTCAAGGCGCTTTCCTGGTTTATTGCTTGCTATCGGTTCTTCTTAAATTCGGTTCTTCCACCTTACCCATACATTGCAGCCGCCGCCAAATTGGAGACCTCGACGACGAGAGCACAACGCAACAACCATAGCAGACGACAGAACTATGTATAACCAGGAAGGCCCCTGGCAGGAGCCAAAAAATTCCAAAACAGACGTCTGTAAGACCTTTATAAGACGTTTTAAAGATGTCTTTAAGAAGTGCAGTTTTGTAACACAAGACGTTCAGAAGCCGTTCGGAGGGCGTTCGTAGGACATTCAAGACGACATTAAGACGGTTCACTCCTTCATATGGTACGAATTACGTCCTCGCCTTCTTATGCCATCTTTTTAAAAGTTTAGATGCAGTTGAAGGTTTTATTAAGACGTATCTCCTCTGACTTAAAAATTATTAATAAAGAAGTTATTAATATTTTTAACACAGTTTATGTACCTAATACGATCTATATACATATAAGAATCTATGTAACTAATTTAAACTACATTTTTTAAAGTAAGATTTCTCAGAACCACGAATTAAAGTTATGGAATCGAAAGATCTCATTGTTACAGTTGTGATTTTCTGCTGACTTTAGGCCTCAGTTACAAGAAAACGAAAGCAAATATTAGAAAACGGAGTTTACCATAATGTAATACAATTAATTCTCTATCAAGTAACATTAACTTTTATCAAATTTGGAATATCACGAAAATCAATTTTTGATCGCCGTCAAGTCGTTTCGTCCCACTCTGGGAGAAGCTGTTGATGCTTTTCTAACATAATATAATATTCGTATTCGCGTCCCACCCCTCCTCCCACTTTCCCCTACATACAGGATGAGTCACCTAACGTTTTCACCTCAAATATCTTTGTTGTTTTCAAAGATACATTAAATGTCTTCAGAACAAAGTTGAATGGTAAAATGAGGCTCATACGATGCCAAAAAGATTTTTGTTTTTATGTCATTCTTTTTAGAGATATCAAGGTCACCTTCATTTTTTTAAATGGAACCACCCTTTTTTAAACACCTACAATGACAGTCCCTTTCATTACGAATTCAGCGACTATAATTACTCAAGGTCATTCAAGGTCACGGGCAGGGATAACGTATAAGATTTAAAATATGAAAGCAGAATACGTTTATTAACAGTGACACTCGTAGTAAACATGCTAAGATCCTTCAATGCTATTGACTGTTTTCAAACATCCTCTAGCCGATTACGCTGCGATTTATTTACTAACAGTATGTTTCTAAAGGCGATTTCGCTATGTCTTACGTAAACAAGACATTAGAGAAGAATGAATGATTTTGATGCAGTTCCCACTGACGAGAATTAACTCGATTTAGAAAATCGCTTCCGTGTAATTCCTGATGTAGTGATAAGTGAAACAGATGAAATTTATGTCGGGTCAGAACTCGTATTACGCTACTTTGTCTCATGGCTGCTTCTCGGGCAATTTCTTTCGTACTCATATGTGGATTGATAGCTACAGTTGCTAAAATATTAATTTCATTGTCTTCAGTGGTCATGGCATTCTTTCGTTTACGCTTTCTTACATCTACACTTCCAGTACTTCTAAATAACTTGTAGATATTAGTAAAAGTCAGCCTAGAAGGAGTGTTTCGCTCAGGGTACGTTTCTTCATAAAACAGTCGGGCCTGCACTGCATTTTGTCTACATTCACAGTAAACCGTTATCATGTTACATATTTAGATTCTACAGGAAAAAACAAGTCAATTCTGTCTGAAACATTTTTTTGTCAGATACTTCCATGATGAGATATAACAGTTTGAAGTATCGAGTTGTAGATACTTGAAGCGCTCGGAAATAGCGTTATGGAATTATAAGGCGATTGAGTCCATTGCTTATTCATGAAGAAACACAAACAATAATATTTACAATTCTTGAGTTTGACTCACTTATCTATGAAAACGTTTTCAGTTTAGAGCTGTTATTCAAGCAGTAACATTGCGATTACGGCTACTTTTGACACAGAAGTGAATATGTTATTAATGTTAGATGAATGCCAAAAAAATTATCGGCGTGCAGCAGTGATGTTTTTTGAACGTTATGGGATCAAAAAATGTCATGCAACATTTCATAATTTAGAAAAGCGGCTTCGCGAGCACGGTGAACTGTGTAAAAAAACTCGCAATAAACCTAAAGCTGTCACTAATGAAAATAATAGTGCCAGTATTCTTGCTGCAATTACATTAAATCCTCATATTAGTCAACGTACACTTGCACAAACATCACATATTAGTCGTTCATCGATTCAACGAATTTTGAAACGGCAAAAGTATCATCCATATCACATGGTTTTATCACAAGAGCTTTCGATAGCAGATTACGATCACCGCGTAAGATTTTGTGAGTGGCTGCAGGGTGTTGTGGAAAATGACTTTTTGTGCAAAATACTTTTTTCCGATGAGGCCACTTCTATGAATTCAGGGCATGTAAATAGACATAATCTGCATTATTGGGCCGTGGAAAACCCAAATTGGATGCGATGTGTTCCCTTTCAACATCGATGGTCTTTAAATGTTTGGTGTGGCCTACTAGGAGATTTTGTGATTGGACCTTACTTTTTTCAAAAAGCTGTAACATCTGCAAGTTATTGTGATTTATTAAAAAATCATTTGCCTGCGCTTTTGGAAGATGTGCCACTGCACGTTAGAAGAGAAATGTGGTTCCAACAAGACGGCGCTCCTCCACATTTTGCAATCATCAGCAGGCAATTTTTGAACGAAAAATTTGGGAACAAATGGATAGGTCGTGGGGGACCTCGTCAATGGCCTCCTCGATCCACCGATCTAACACCATTAGATTTTTTCTTATAGGGATATGTAAAGGACACAGTTATGTTTGAACCACCGACGACAAAAGAGGATATGAAACAATGAATACGTCACGCTTGCGCTTCAGTGACTCCCGAAATGTTAAAAAATGTTAGAACAACTTTGATGTTTCGAGTGAATAAATGTTTACAAGCCCGTGGTGGACATTTTGAACATTTAATTTAAAGTACATTTTATTTCTTCACGAATAAGCAAAGGACTCAAGCGCGTATAATTCCATAACGCTATTTCCGAGCGCTTCAAGTACCTACAACTCGAAACTTCAAACTGTTATATCTCATCATGGAAGTATCTGACAAAAAAATGTTTCAGACAAAATTGACTTGTTTTTTCCTGTAGAATCTAAATATGTAACATTTTATAGGGGGTTAAATTTAAAATTACAAAGGTACCTCCCCTCCCCCGTTAAAGGGGAAGGGAGGCCACTTCACGTTTATGTAGTCAGAAAGGCCCTTCAGTTCCATGCAATTTAAGACTAAGAACTTTATAAATCGATGGCATAGTTTTCGAGATATTGAGCTGTTCAAAGTTATGTGGGCCACCCTGTATATTAAAGAAGAAGATGAGCACTTCCTACCGGATTCAATACAAATAACATACGACACAGCGTACTGAGTCTACTTGAGCACAGACTCAACGTGCTGTTTCATTTGTAAACAGAACGGGCACGTGGCAAAGTTATGCCCGAAACAAATTCAGGAACGACCAGCGAATATCGAATCGACGCAGATTATCAACAAACATAGTATTGACTACGTACCGGGTGTTCTCTCATCTACGCACGACATTATCAACGAGAAAAAGGGTATTAAAAGACCCGTTTCATCATCTGCATCATCTGAAGGCCTTTACGATAATCAGTATCCCAAGATAAGTGATTGTACAGTCCGACCCTCTGACGAAGAAAGCTCACACTCTCACCTATCAACGACGAAGAACGACAAATTCAGAAAACCGAACACCAAAAAAACAAAACTTACTGCCGGAGTCTCCTCAGAAAACAGCACAAAGAACATAGATGAAATACTATTGCCAATTAAAGACATCTTAGAACACTCTCCTGAATCTTTTGTTTTAGACTACACTCAATTCAAAAAGTTTCTGGAAAAATCCCGAGGACAACACAACTCATTAGAGGTTGCTGGTGAATTTACCAAAGACATAGATGGTTTAATCGAAATAATCGACATAGTTCACCCTCACATTGAGGATCGAAGCCTAAAAGCAAGATGTACAAGAATTAAAAAGATACTTCTAATACAGAATATGTCTGACTCTGAACAAGACTCTGACCAATCTCGGTCATCTGATAAAATATAAGACTTAAATTACCACCTTTAGTAGAATAACACATTATCAACACGATCATGACCACTTATCATCACAAGGATTTGAATATACTGTTTTGGAACCCAAGAAGCATTATAGGAAGAAAAGAAGAACTTCCCAGCATTCTCATCAATCTAAACATTCTGGTATGCGTAGAATCCTGGCTCTCAGAAGAAATACAAACGGATAAAAATTTCCACTTCGCTGACTTCAAGACCTTCAGGAAAGACCGTCTACACTTCAGAGGGGGTGGTATTCTTATTCTAATTCGTAAAAACTTAGCTTACATTGAACTTCAAAATCTAAAGTGTCCTGATCAATCTGTAGAACTAGTTGGCATAAAAATTACTAATGTAATCTCCGCAACCGATATATTCGTATGTTATAGAGCTCCCCATTCAACACTCTCGCAATCTCAGTGGGACGAAATCTTCAGTCAGGTAGATAAAAGCCATTATGCAATACTGATGGGCGACTTCAACGCCCATCACACAAGTTGGAATTGCAAAACCAATGATACCAATGGCGAAAGACTTTACAATAGCTATACCAAATCAGATTTACTTCTTCACAACTCAAAATCTATTACCTATGTACAATATCATTACGATATTAGATCCAATTTAGATCTTATATTCTCATCAGGAAATATAGCCTACAAGATCAATGTACAAGTTAACGATGAAACATGGGGCTCCGATCATTACTCTATATTTATAACTGTATCCACAAAAAAAGTATATATCACAGGAAATCTTTTAGATTAAAATCATTAAGAACCAATTGGGAAGGAGTAATTATCTACTTAGAAGAAAATTATGATCGATTTTTGGAGACAGAGTATGACCTTCTAGCCGCCAGTGATAAATATTCCACTTTTACTAGCATACTAACAAATGCTTTAATAGCAAACACACCAAAAAAAAAAGAATTGTTAATGACAAACTCCATCGAAATCCGGTACCATGGTGTTATTTGTAATGCAATAAGGTCAAGAGGCTTAGAAAAGCAGCTTTTAAAAAATGGCAATTTACAAAAAACTGTAATGACTACATCGAATATAAGAAAATTTCGGCTTTGGCTAGAAAAACTTTTAAAAAAAGGAAGAAAGACAATTTTAGAAACTTTGCAAAGAATATCAATTTTCGCACCAGTAAAAAGTACGTTTGGAACCACAGCAAAATCTTAAAGAACAAATGGATCAAAATAACGGCTTGTCTCACCTCCGAAAATCACCAGTCCGAAATCAAAATTATGGAAACTCTGGACAAAATTAGTCCATCATAGGTCTCTGATGACCCAGATTGGCTACCTACTTGTAAAGACAACCAATTTCTTAACTCACTCTTTGACTTTGCCGAGTTTAACATCGCTCTCAAGAAAAGAAACACTCGCTCAGCTCCGGGCATAGATGGCTTAGATTACGAAATCCTTCAAAAGTTACCAGTCAAATACAAATTAATTCTTCTAGATATATATAATGAAATGTATACAACAGCCAGCTTTCCAACACAATGGAAGGAATCATACATGTATATCCACTTTATAGGAAAATCGGACGGCAAAAGTGTGAGACCTATATCATTATCATCCTGCCTATGCAAACTTTTTGAATCACTGGTAAAGCACAAATTCGATTGGTGGGTGGAGGGAAATAACATTCTTCGTAAATCTCAAACGGGGCTTCGCCAAGGACAATCCGCTATAGACAATCTGACTAACATTACCCTAAGCATCGAGGAATCCGTTAACAATAAAAAGAATTTTTTAGATGCATTTTTAGATGTCAGTAGCGCATTCGATAATGTCAATATAAATATTCTTTTTGCAAAAATTGGCAACGATTGGTTGTTCAACAAATATGATTAAATTTATTAAATGCATAACCTTCGAGAGAGTAGTATATACAGATCTCACAGGCGACCAAGCTAGAAAAGTGTTCAAGGGAGTTCCCCAAGCCGGAGTCCTCAGCCCACTTTTATACAATATATACGTCTCTAATGTAGCTGATAAATTACCTAGTAGCATCACAATCTCTCAATTTGCAGACGATATCGCGATCTATTGTAACAGATCCACAGTCAATTATAATAAAAGGTTATTAGAAAGAGCGATCTCGGTAATTGATAACAACCTATGTAACTTAGGCTTAGAACTCTCTTCTCATAAAACTGTATTTATACATTTCAACAGCCAGCCAGGACAAACAGAAATAAAGGTTAAGAATACAACAATTAAATCGAGCGAATATGTGCGCTTCTTAGGGATAATCTTAGACTATAAATTGTCATTTAAAAATCAAATTGACCAAATACAAAAAAAATGCGCAAGAGCTATTCACATAGTAAAATTTCTTCGAGGTACGTGGTGGGGGTCAGACCCAGAAACCTTAATAGTACTTTACAAAAGTTTCGTTCTCTCGATACTGGACTACGGATGTTTTGTATATTTTCCTATTCAACAAAACCAAATAGAAAAATTAGAGAAAATTCAATACACGGCAATAAGACTTGCTCTTGGATACAGAATAAGCACACCTACTAATATTCTTATATCCGAATCCAAACTGCAGTTTATACAAGAACGTTCGAGATTCCTATGCACGAATTATCTCAATAAGGTCTATTCAAACCAAAACTCGGTAGTTTACGCAACTGTCTCACGCCTCCACAAAATTATGGATAACAGGTACAACAAACGCAAAATCAGTAACAGGCTTCTATACCAATGCGTAAAAAACACAAAAAATTCGATTAGCCATATTTACTCCACCAATAACCACAATAACGATGTTCAAGAATACTACTCTTTCATTGGAAATATTTATATTAACACAGAATTTGGCACGCTATTAAAGTATGTAGACAATCCCAATTTATTAATTGAAAATTTAATTAAACAGGAAAAATTCAGCCTCCGTAGGAAGTGCGTGTGTCTGTAGTGACTTAGACGAGACCGTAGTAAGAAGTATAAATAAAAACGCATCAATCTTCACTGCAGAATCTATAGCCCTGAACGACGCTGTAAAGGTAGCTTTAAATCATCCCAATCAGAACTTTCTCATTTTTACTGATTCTCTCAGCGCACTACTCACCTTGGAAAATAATAACATAAATTAAAAACAAATCCCTATATTCTCGAAATAAGAAAAAAGGTTTTTAAATTCGCCTCCGAAACCACAAACAATAGTAAAATTAAATTCTACTGGGTACCGGCTGACATGGGTATTCTAGGCAACGAGAAGGCAGACAAATTAGCGAAAACAGCGGCAAACACAACATCTACAGACTCGCTCAAAATTCCCTTCACGGATCTAAGGGAATCGGCTACATCAACAGCAACACTAAACACATGTAACATCATAGAGAAAGAAGGCTTAATAAAAGGTGTAAATTACTTTACACATTACCGCAATCGAAAATCAAAACCGTGGTACAGTAAAAAAAATCTCCAACGTGAAATTATATCGACGATAAACAGATGCAGATCAGGACACTATGATCTTGCCAGCTCTCTCGCTCGGATTGGCGTAATAAACGATCCACAATGTCAATGCGGGTATGAAACTCAGGATATTGACCATGTACTATGGCAATGTCCCACATTTGAAGAACAGAGATCAAAACTTATCAAACTCTTGCAAAAACTACATCTTTTTCTTCCGCTCTCATGTAACGTCCTACTCTCCAGACCTACGTCGGATATATGTAAATTGACCTACTCGTTTCTCCATGACTGTGAACTAAAGATTTAAGAAAAGAGTTTAAACTATTTGCGTAACTAACATTCGAATGTTTATAAAGATGCTTATTGTATTATGTAATGTATAATAATGTATTGATACGTCTGTATAGTACCGCAAAATAATCTCTTCCATGAGATTCAAATTGCGTAAATAAAAAAAAATATAAATAATCAATGAAGATTGAAATCTGTATCAAGGTTTGCGGTTTCTCAACAACTTGGAGGATTTCATGCGTACACCAGAGATCCTGAAGAGTGTCAGAGTGTAAGGCCAGTGTGCAAGGTAAGCGTCGAGGCACGTGCTATCTTGTTCGTCTAGCGGCGCGGGAGTAGATACCGCTTGGCGCGCGATGTTTGTTCACGAGAGGAAGAAAAAAAGTGCGAGGTTGTGTGTAAAACGCAACGAAGGGGCAGGGAGGTAGGTGTAAGAGCCGGGGCCACGTTGAATCGGCTCGTTGTTAGCTTTCCCGTTTTCCTTCCTCCTTTTAGCTGTGTCTTCCCTCTTCTTTCCCTCTTTCCACCGTTTACCTCCAACCACTCGTTCTCTTTCTCTTTCTCCCGGAATCTCTCTCCGCCGTTCGTACGGTTCTTCGTTCAGCTATAAGTCCGTCCCTCTTTCTCCGTGGTGCAGGAAACTGCTATCTGTCGGAGCTATCTCATAAAATAGAGTACACACGTCGTTGTCGAATCCGGAGACTTTTCAGTAGAATTGTAGCTAGAAGCTGCTAAAAGATTTCATCACTTTTGCCTCTAGACTCCAAATTGAGACTATTACGGTTTCCCCTCTACCAACAATCCTAGGGTAAACTTGCTTTAGGTTTTGATCTTGATCACTAGATTGAGAATTTTATCCATTTGTTACTGAAATAAATAGATCAAATACAAAACAGTAAGAATGTTTAAAGAATTTAAAAACACTGTTGTGTTATTTTCAACTTATTAAGATGATGGAGAATTGAAATAAATGTCTACGTGGATTTTGTGTATCGCAATTAATGCAGACAATTTTCATTTTGCATCAAAATCCGCGGTCTACTGATAATTAATACATTACCTACCGGGGGTTATTTAAACCATTGCCGCACACTTTTAGTTTTAAAATCTTGCCCAGGAACGCACTTTGTTTTTAATTGTTTGTTACTGCCATAGGGAATTGAGCGTAATTTATATATCTAGACATGAAAATTAAACTGTTAAGTCATCTTTTGTTCGATGCATTACTGAAGAATTAACAAATAAATGCATTAGTACAGTCCGTACTACTAATGCTTTCTTTTTTTATTAATGAAAATATTCAGGGTGGCTATGGCCGTAATTTAACTATATATCGCCAAAAATTGGACTGCTATAGCCGTCGTTTACGGCAATGGGGTAACAGCGTCTGGAAATCTGGGATACACATTTCAGAAAATTTTAATCAATTTTTCAATAGCAATTACAATTTCAATCATATATCCACAAGTCACATTCATGTATTATTATGTTAAAAGAATGTTTATTTCTAATTTATGACTGGATAGCAAATTTGTATGTAAAATAAAAATTGTCTGCACCATTTTGCGAAAAACAGAAGTTAAATAAAAATAAACCTTGACTCTTAATAATTTTCCTAAGTTGAAAATAATATTGTAATGTTCCGAAATTCTTCTAATATTTTTACTGATTCATATTTTACCTACCCATTTTTGTCATAAATACATAAATCCTTCAGTTTACTTATGACTATTGCTAAGATATTGAATAAATTTTATTTTTTCATCATCCATTTAAATTACTGGATAAAATTAATGGTTACTTTTTCTACAATTTGAGAGTACACATCGATATTTCTTTTATTGTACAATATATATTTTTTGACGATTAATATAAATTAGGAACATTGTCTTTAAGAGTGCCACATAATAATTAATAAAAATAAGTCATGTCTCTATTATTAAATAACAAATCAAAATACGTATGAAGCACGTTATTAACCTTTCAACGTTACTTAACAATTTGCAGTCGTTGAACAATACCTAATTAATAAAGTATCGCATAATTCAAGAACGCTCACGTCGAAGATTTTCTGATTTTGTTGAAGTATTTACTAAATATCTTTCATCGGTATAGTAATCGCATACTGGCATCTTCGTTCCTTTAGTATTCAGGTCGATAATTTGCTCAGATTGCATATAATTTCTGTATTAAACGGGAAGATACAAATCAGCGCCTTTGGCTATGAATAGTTTATGCAAGGTACTTTTATACATAGTCTTGTATGGTTATTCTATCGTACTTATTACCCTTCAATACGTATCGTAAATCGTTGCAACTGTTAAAAGCTGATTCATAAATGAAGAAATGAAAGGAATATTTCTTTCTGATAAAATATAGACATCCATTTTAAGATTATTTCTCAAAATACCGGCAGCTTTAAGGAAATGCACGATAATTTCAAAAACAATATTATTTATTTGTAATGTGCACGTACGAAGTTAAATGACACGTTCAACGATTACAAAATTACCCTATTATTATTATTATTATTATTATTATTATTATTATTATTATTTTCATTATCCTCTTCTTACGACACAGTTTTGTTTGACCTATAAAATTATGCGAAATTAAACAACAAATTACTTTTACAAATTATTTACCAATTACCAAGTCTTGATCTAATTATTCATTTTTCTTATTCATTATTCTTTTTCCTCATTTTAATACAGAAAACTGATATTATAAAGTTAATTTCTTAAAATACGTTAACTAAGCATTTTCTTAATGTAAAAATGTCTCCATTGATAATTATATAGCATAAGTTTATTATAAATACTCTGGATTTTTATGCGATAATAAAAATTGTTTGCATTCATTGCAAGATGTAGAAGTTACCTAGACATTTATTTATTCTCTTAACAATTTGAATACGTCGAAAATAATAGAACAATATTTCTGCAGTCTTTAAATACTTCTACCGTTTTGGAGTTGATCTATCCACTCACAATCGTGTCATATTACATTACTTAAACTCAAAATTAACTTTCATTATAGTATATTGAGAGCCAAACTTTTCTAGAATCATCATGATGTGTGATGTGAGACAGCTAATAGAGCAATTATTATGACAAATGTTGACGTTTCAATTCTTAGATCATTAAATAAATTGCTACGGTTTTATGGAATTTATGCATCAAAAATTACATAGTTTAAATGTTAATTTAGAGTACATGAATAATTTACCGCTAAATCATTCGACAGAATGAGAAGAGTCGAAGGAAAATGCAGGAATGTTGACGGTAGAGCAACGTTTGAGAAAATCTGCTTCGAATTCTAACCGCAGGTTAGCGTTTTTGAACCAGGCAAAATTGAAATTTCAGTCGGGAGGCTTGTCGATGGGTAGCGCCCATCGATTGAGAGTTTGCCGGTTCGCTTGTGCACAGACAACAGCTACCGTGGTTGAGATGCCATCGGACATTCGTGACAAGATCCCCGATAGAGTTCTCGTGCCACTCGAGCCCTTCCAGAAATTAGTAAATCCCACACGAATTGCACGCAGCCTGTGCAACTGGCGCTTGGTCAGCTTGTCCTTTCTAGCGGATGCACCGGGAATAAGAAACACGTGCTTGTCAGTACGCCCACGCGCGCATTATCGCTATCTAAAAAAGAAAATATCGATTCTTCGCAAATATTATACTGTAAATACCAACGTATTAACGTTCAACGGTGGAACGGTTCTAAGCTATTTACTGTGGGACGGAATATCGTTGGATTATTCTTAAATACACCCACGACAGATACAGTTGATCCAAGAAGTATTTCAACACTCGAAAAATTGTCGATATTTAACCTATGGTAATTCTGTAAAAAACGACAGTATAAAAATAAATCTCGAGTCATTTTGAAACTTGAAGTCTTTTCTTTTGAAGAACATTGCTCATTTTCTTCTATGTAATTTTCTCATAATCTAACGGGTGGAAATATGAAGACCTATTTTTTCTTAAAAATGCTATAGATTGAAACCTCTGTGAAAATATTGAAAAATGTTTTTCGTGGCCGAATCCGCCACAGATTAAAAATTGAAGTCTCCACTTTGCAACGACCTCTTAAAGATTGTTACACGATTTTTTTCACAGTTTTATAGAACAGAAATCAGGAACAAATTCGGTTGTGTAAAGCCTCCATGCTATACCTTATACATATTACTATAAAAGCAGTAAAAGTTTAATTCAAAGTTTAATAAAACGGCCCAATAATCAATCTTCAAATCTATCACTGATGTAATAACGACATTTTCTTTCAATGTTTTTAGCAACGTTTCAATCGGAAGCATTGTCGAAGAAAAACATTGTCACAGGTCACAATGAATGATAGTTTGTGAAAGTAGATGTCTCAAGCTTTAAAATGAGACCATGATTATTGTCGTCCTATTTTCTTTTAACGAAATTATTAGTTTAAATATCGACAATTTTAGGCAAATCGGAAATTTAGTGTTCGAATACTTTTTGGATCTACTGTACGCCGTTCCTATAATTTTCTAATGATTTAAACAATTGGACGCATTTTTCTATGGTGGAATCTCGCCTGTTTAGACATCGTTCATCACATACATACATTGGTAACTGTAGCATTCGGTTTTTCCGAACAGTCTTATCAAATAACAAATATTATTTGGTTCGTGCTAAAATAACTGTGTTTTTGAAGAAATTCTGTTTAGACTTCTACGTGTTATTTAAGAAAATGTATCTTGTTCAACTTTCTAACTCTCGGAGTGTTTTCTCTCAAAATTATTATTATTTATACTTTTTAACTGTAAGATTAAAATAATAAGAGCGATTTAGCTACATCTATTAAAATATATACAATTGGTCTTTATAGGTGATAATAGTATGTTACATTATATTTATGTTAAATTCTCTTCATCCGTGTCGTAACTAAAGTGTTATAAGTAGACTGTGGAACTTTAAGCAAAATAAATACTGTCTCCATTCATTGTAAGACACAGAAGAGTATAATATAAATATATTTCTTATTTTAATGATTTTAGTAAGTCAAAGAAAATATCAAAATGTCCTTAAATTTTTCTAATATCTTTAGAGTCTTACATTTGACCTATTATTTTTGTCAGAAATGCATAAAATTCGCAGTTTAGTCATAAGATTTAGGTAGAAATTCTCAATGTTCAACACGTAGAAGAATATTAATTTAATTCAATTTTCTATTAGTTGTTTGTCGTAATATATTCCATGCAACACAATCATGTTCAAATACAATTTCTAATTGAATATGAAAATGCTCAAATATAATTTCTAATTGAATATGAAAGTGCTCAAATATAATTTCTAATTGAATATGAAAATGCTCAATAATGAAAATATTATTTTTAATTCAATCGATTTCACAAGACACATATTAAACTCTGAAAATGTAATATAAATTTTTGTAAAATGTATGAATTATTTTATTTACCTACGTCCTGTTCTAAAGTCATTATGTATAAAAAATAAACCATTAAATACAATTAAAAACAAAAATTATATAATAGTTACTGTTTCAAAATCTTATAAATTCTTAAACGCTTCGAAATATTTCAAGAAGATTTTATTATACAAAATCTTTGTTTAAGAAGTTACGAATTGCCAAAGTGAATCAACACTGGAATCTCATTTATGCAAGATGGTTTTTCGAACATTATGAAGCATATAATGTTAATATATATCCGACTGGAATCTTTCCTCTATTAATCATTCTGTTTATTCTTTTATTTTATTTTCCTCGATTATCTTTATTCATTTCAATCCAAGGAAACTGAAGTCATTTATTCAGTGGAAGTCATAGATAAAATGTTTATATAACGTAATTGTTGATACAAATAAAGAAATAAATGCATATATTCAATTTGTAAAATGGAAGAATACGGTGGTGTTTGGACTTTTCAGAAAATATTGGATCAGATATATCCTTGTTCCCTTCTTCCGTTATCTCCTTTCCTCCCCATCTCGAGGCCAAGGTGGTGACACCTTGCCACGCGCCATCTAATAATAAATGTACGGCGGACTTTTTCCTCTTATCTTTCTCCGCAAACGTTTCTCTTTCACGCTCCTTACGTTTACTACACGCGTCCCCGTCCATAAGTTTTCTCGTTTCTATCTTGTTTCGTCCTGGGGTACGTATACATGGTCATTATTAAAATATTGCACTTACACTCCCGTCCGTAAGGCTATAAGCATCAAGGCACCCAGCAAATTCAAATGAATGGAGTATTTAAAGGGTGTAACATCGAAACAAGCCATATACAATCGAAGTCAATTTAAAATATTTATCGGACTTCAGTTTCTGAATACCTAAATTTTAATGCACTGGTACCAACACTTGATACTTCTATTAATTTAAGTCGTTAACTAAAAGTTGAAAAATATTATACTTATTATTTATGAAACATTAATGGTAAAGTGTTTGTTTCATAATGATCCAGTGACATGGCCAGTTTTATTATTAATCATCTATATGAAGTTAATTAACGGGTAGTCCAAGTACAAAAATCGATTTTCTCTTTACCGAAAGACGAAAACGAAAACGAAAGAACAATAAAACTTTCGTGTCAACATAACAAGCATCACTACTTTTGTAATTTTGTATTTCTGCAGTTCGAATTTTGTAATATTCTAGGCGTACTATTTTGTTTTAGATGAAAAGAAATAAAGAGACATCCAACAAATATTTTTATTTTACTGCAGACAATAATGGGGCACGCGATAAAGTTTGAGTCTAGGAACCTGCATAGTGAATGGTTATAAACGCACCCCTTTCTCGGAAGTAACCGACGGCAAAGGATTACGAATCTTTGAAGTACGATAACATTATGTGAATATGATTATTCGGAATTACGATTACTTGCCATAAAATGAGTATAATGTACATATACATTTTCATGTAGCTTTCTTGTATAGTAGCTTTGTATATGGCGTCTAGGACAAGATTACAATTTTTATATAATATTTTGATATTTCACGTACATTTTTATATTCTTACAAGTCAATTTATTTACCTTTATACAGGGTGGCCCACATAACTCTGAACAGCTCAATATCTCGAAAACTATGCCATCGATTTTAAAGTTCTTAGTCTTAAATTGCATGGAACTGAAGGGCCTTTCTGACTACATAAACCTGAAGTGGCCTCCCTTCCCCTTTAACGGGGGAGGGGAGGTACCTTTGTAATTTTAAATGGAACTCCCTATAAAATATTACATATTTAGATTCTACAGGAAAAAACAAGTCAATTTTGTTTGAAACATTTTTTTGTCAGATACTTCCATGATGAGATATAACAGTTTGAAGTTTCGAGTTGTAGGTACTTGAAGCGCTCGGAAATAGCGTTATGGAAATATACGCGCTTGAGTCCTTTGCTTATTCGTGAAGAAATAAAATGTACTTTAAATTAAATGTTCAAAATGTCCACCACGGGCTTGTAAACATTTATTTACTCGAAACATCAAAGTTGTTCTAACATTTTTTAACATTTCGGGAGTCACTGAAGCGCAAGCGTCACGTATTCTTTGTTTCATATCTTCTTTTGTCGTCGGTGGTTCAAACATAACTTTGTCTTTTACATATCCCCATAAGAAAAAATCTAATGGTGTTAGATCGGGGGATCGAGGAGGCCATTGACGAGGCCCCCCACGACCTATCCATTTGTTCCCAAATTTTTCGTTCAAAAATTGCCTGGTGATGATTGCAAAATGTGGAGGAGCGCCGTCTTGTTGGAACCACATTTCTCTTCTAACGTGCAGTGGCACATCTTCCAAAAGCGCAGGCAAATGATTTTTTCATAAATCACAATAACTTGCAGATGTTACAGTTTCTTGAAAAAATAAGGTCCAATCACAAAATCTCCTAGTAGGCCACACCAAACATTTAAAGACCATCGATGTTGAAAGGGAACAGATCGCATCCAATTTGGGTTTTCCACGGCCCAATAATGCAGATTATGTCTATTTACATGCCCTGAATTCATAAAAGTGGCCTCATCGGAAAAAAGTATTTTGCACAAAAAGTCATTTTCCACAACACCCTGCAGCCACTCACAAAATCTTACGCGGTGATCGTAATCTGCTATCGAAAGCTCTTGTGATAAAACCATGTGATATGGATGATACTTTTGCCGTTTCAAAATTCGTTGAATCGATGAACGACTAATATGTGATGTTTGTGCAAGTGTACGTTGTCTAATATGAGGATTTAATGTAATTGCAGCAAGAATACTGGCACTATTATTTCCATTAGCGACAGCTTTAGGTTAGCACACCGTGCTCGCGAAGCCGCTTTTCTAAATTATGAAATGTTGCATGACATTTTTGGATTCCATAACGTTCAAAAAACATCGCTGCTACACGCCAATAATTTTTTTGGCATTCACCTAACGTTAATAACATATTCACTTCTGTGTCAAAAGTAGCCATAATCACAATGTTACTGCTTGAATAACAGCTCTAAACTGAAAACGTTTTCATAGATAAGTGAGTCAAACTCAAGAATTGTAAATATTATTGTTTGTGTTTCTTCACGAATAAGCAATGGACTCAAGCGCGTATAATTCCATAACGCTATTTCCGAGAGCTTCAAGTACCTACAACTCGAAACTTCAAACTGTTATATCTCATCATGGAAGTATCTGACAAAAAAATGTTTCAGACAAAATTGACTTGTTTTTTCCGGTAGAATCTAAATATGTAACATTTTATAGGGGGTTCCATTTAAAATTACAAAGGTACCTCCCCTCCCCCGTTAAAGGGGAAGGGAGGCCACTTCACGTTTATGTAGTCAGAAAGGCCCTCCAGTTCCATGCAATTTAAGACTAAGAACTTTAAAATCGATGGCATAGTTTTCGAAATATTGAGCTGTTCAGAGTTATGTGGGCCACCCTGTATATTTTGCTTTAACAAAAGTACTAATTATTATGGGTAATACACAAACAGTATAGAAAAATTTATTAATTACATTTATACTTTCCCTTGTGCACTTTTATAAGCAATAAACAATTATTAATACAAAAATCATTTTAGTTAATTGCGTGTGGCATCAGAGGTTAATTAAGAATTTCCCTAATGTACGGTGGGTGAACGAATTATTAGAGTCACAATACGAAAAATATATTTATTATTAGACTGCGGATCGTTATGCAAAATGGAAGTGTTGCGCATTAATTGTAAGATACAGAAGCATAACAAAAATTTCTTTCTTTTATTCATAACGTTAACATGTTGAAAATAATGTATTGCATTTTTAAATTTTTTAAATTCTTCTACTATTTTAAAGTACATCTACTCATAGAAATGAAAAATGTTATAAATGCATAAACATTGTAATCTATTTATTCTGCATATGTGACCCATACTTCCATCTATAATCTACAGTATTACTAAATGTGTATTTCCAATTTGTAAATATGAACACTTCATGAAAGAATAGGAAGAATTCAGTATAAATAGTCTGTTATCTAAAAATTGATTGTTACAATGTAAAATTTATGCATGTGGCTTTAATATATTTGTGTACTTGCCAACAGTATACAAATGAGTTTAAATGCATCTTCCTCATATCAAAACTGTGACCTGCAATTGCGGAAGAATGTTAAATAAGATATGAAATAATAAGCCAAAGCAATCAAGTTGTACTATCATAAAAAACCTAATAAGTCAAAAGCTAAAACTATATTTCGCCTGTATATGAGTTCAACTTATGGTAGAGCTGTGTTTTAAAAAGTGCAGAATCGTCTCAGCAAGAATCTATTACGGTGAACGCAATCTGCTTCACAAGATATTTTCTGCACCGATTAGAGTGAATCAAATTGTCAAGAAGCAGTGGTAACCTGTGAAATAAGAGTATACCGAATCTTCAAGGACTAAAATAGAGGCTGCAATGTCGGAAATAGTTTCGTTCAGGGCAAATCATTTTCCAAGACGTAACACTATATGTAACAATTGTAATGCTCTGGACATCTGTCTCGAGATTCCTAAACCGAGAAGGAACGACGATACCCGTTTCAATTACAGGCAGCTGGGGCACCTGCCAAGAAATTGTACAAACCCCACCACTGATATGTCGCAACGGGAATCGTCGAAAGTGTCCACGCAAGGTACCACTCCAGCATTCATTGAATCTGCTGTTGCCCATACCCAAACGCGATCAACACAACGAACGAAGAAATTTACCAATACCTATAGTAGCCAGAATTAATATTTGGGCATTATTTACAATAAAGTAACCTTTTTTAAATCGATCAAACGGCTTGAGTTCTCTTAAGGAGTTAAAAGGATAAGTTTACTACCTAGGTGACGCGTAAAAGAAATTTTGAAAAAATTGTAATAGTAATCGTTGTTTTTTACAAGTTCCTTATCTGGTCCATATTGAAAATTTAAAACATCCGATCGATAGATTTGTGTCAATTATATGTATTCCAAAAATTTCATCGATATCAGTTAAAGGTAACACGAAGTTACAAATAGTTAAAGATTGCAAGAATCGCAGTTTTTCACTACTTTCGGCCCATATCGGTAACAATTTTAACGATTCTTACATCTTTCACTGCCTGTCATTTCATTCTCTATTAATCGATTTCGATGAAATTTTCAGAACGTAGATAAGTAAGTAACACAGATCTATCGATTAGACGTTTTAAATTTTTAATATAGGCTCACGTGAAAAGTTGTAAAAAACAACTATTACTGTTTCTTTTTTTCGATTCCGACAAATTTTGCTTTTTTTTTGAATTTCTTTTACGCGTCATCTAGTAAACTAATCCTTCTAACTCTTTAAAAGAACTCAAGTTATTTAGTTCAATTTTAACAAAGTTGTTGTATATACTTGAATATTAATTCGGACCACTATATGTACATTAACATGGAGCGGGTTAAGAATCATAGTGGTCTATGTCCAAATTCTGAATATATTAGTTAATTTTGTTTTTCAAATCTTAAAGGCATCATGTGTTTACCGGCGACGTTAATTGATGTAGAGCTTCATTATTTACTGAAAAGTGGCAGCTTATTCTCTTGATACTAAATGAATCAAGCTTTTCATTTCAACCGCAGATTTACACCACAGATCTACAAAACATATTTGTTAAATTTTCAGTACAGGCCCACATAAGAAAAGTTGTAAAATACAACTTTTAGTAATTTCTTTGCAAATCATGTAGTAAATTAATTGTTCTAACTTCTCAAAAAATCCAAGTCGTAGGGTCCAATATTAAAAAAGTTGTCGTCTTTTTAAAAGTGTCCGAATATTTAAGGAAGTCACTGTATACTGTATACGTATACACATCGGTATAAGTCAATCTTAATTAGATAATTCGCTTGTAAATTGTATAAAATTCTGTTTCGTGCTTCAATTTTCACAGACAGATGTTTTTAAAAATCTTCCGGACCAATATAGAGATGTTTTTTCAACCTCAATGCGTATATGGAATTTTTTATAACAAACGCAAAAGATTATTTTAGTCGATATAACATGTGTGTGACTTACACACCACTATGATTCTCTGGCCTCCTATACAGGGAAGACGATTTAATTATGCAATATTTACTTCGTAATAAATATATATAGATTGCAGATTTTATAGATTCATGATAAAAATGAGTAGGTGTAACAAAAAATACTGAAAATGTCACAAAATGTTCATTATCGATCATATTATTTGTAATTCATTACAATTATTAAAAGAAGAAATAAATGTTTTTGCAGTTCTTGTTGCTTGCATCTATGCACACAATTTTTCTTTTATGTAAAAACCTACAGTCTAGTTACGACAAAATAGAGAAGTCTGCAGCGAAGAAATGGTTTTGAGAACAAAAGTGTTGAATTCTCTAGGAAGCAGTTTCAAGAACTTGTACACTATTTGCGAAAGTACATACAATATTGAAATGGGAAGTGATTGCAGTGGACATTATTTAGGGCATTTGTTATGATTAGACTGTAAATTTTATACATTTGTGACAGAAATCTGTAGGTGAAATATAAAATATTAGAAAGGTTAAAAGAATTTAAAAATATCAATACATTTTTTATCAACTTATTAGAATGATTAGAGGAAAAAACCAATTTTTATTTGGGTTCTGTTTCTTGCAATTGATGCAGACAGTTTTTAGTTTGCATAAAGATCCATTAATCTTGCCAATCACAATTATCGTTTCACTCTTTGAATTCATTAGTCAATTACATATTATGAAGTTTTTGTATTCAAATTTTGAAAATAACGATGTTAAGAAAATTTGTTTACCAGTTACTAGGTTTGCTCTCTCGAATCAAATGTTTTCACCACTTGACATTTTCCTTATCATAAAATATAAGCGAAATATTTAGGATGATGAAATTAGGTTGTTCACCGTATACGTATAGTGTCTTATGTAGCATTGCTGTGAAATCCGGTGTAGAATACGAAATGATTATTATCTGAATAATCATAAATGGTCCTGTATGTTCCTAATAATGCGGTAAAAACATTAGTTATGTTTACCATGAAAATCGGGTGCCTATACTATCGAGCGATGGAATAAAGTCGCTCCGTTGTTCGTAGAAGTCCCCGAGGTTGGTTCGCCTTCAGGGTCCTTTTAAAGTCAGACGCAAATAAATAATTTCGCGCGCGTGCCTCCCTCCCTCAAGATTAGACGATTAACGTCCAGTCCTGTCCACAGCCGACGAGATATGCAAAGTTCTTGTCATGCGAAAAAAGAAGAATTCTTTTGAAGCTATCGCGACGGGAATACCAAAACACCTTCTTTCTCGGCTGATTATATTCTTTTCTTCTTTCCCGGGGAAAGGCTTCCTAACCTTTCCTTTCTTCAGAATTATGGAAATTTCGGGAATACTTTTTGTTCTACCACAGAGCCATTTTTCTGTGTTACATGGTAGAACAAGTCGTATCGTATTTCGCATGTACAATGGAATTCATTAAAGGTGGATTTTGTGGTTGCCGACTAGTGTTATGTCTGTTAAAAGACTGGGCATTCGGCATCCAAAAGATAACACTTGAGTTTCGTTTCCCTGAAATTTAATTTTTCTTTAACTGTAATAATATACAGTTAACTTGTAAGTATTATAGATCATCTGTGAGACCACTCACAATTTCTATTCTTTCTTGTATGTTGAATAGATTCGGAGGAAAGAAGGGAACTTAAAAATAATTCAAATATTGAATATAGAAACAAATTGTAAAAATATATTTATTTAAACAATTATTTTAACAATAAATAATTGAAATAAGAATTCAAATAATGAATATGGAAACAAATTATAAAATTTATTTATTTAAACAATTATTTTAACAATGCGCTATCGAAAGGATAATTCAAATTATAAATATATTATCTAAACAATAAATTATTAAAATAATTCAAATAGTGAATATAGTAATAAATAATGAAAATTTATTTCTTTTATCCGTTAACTGGAATCGAATCGAAGGTTCGAAGTTTCGAAGGCGATTTTCATCACCTTCGAAGTTCCCTTTGTTCCTTCGAATCCTTCGAAGCTTCGAAGATTCGAAACTTCGGAAAAGTAACAGCCCTAGTGTAAATGATGTAAAGCCGAAGCTGAGTGTACACTTGAAGAACTCGACTACGAGCCACTACTTCATGAAGATGTCGCTAAAGAAATAAAGTCGATTTATGAGGATTTATCTTCGACAGAATTATTAGAAAGGTGTTTGGGTGAAACTCAAAATGATAACGAAAGTTTCAACTCATCACTCTGGCAGCCCTCTTCATTGTGGATTAGAAACAATTCAAATTTCGACTTTTATGCTAGCAGGCATTTTTAATGAAGGCTGTTGTGCCATATTAAAAGTGGTTGATACTATTGGTATCACCATTGATGAGCAATTTTCGCGATGACACAGGATGATTCGCGGCTACTGGGATCAGCGAGACAAAGTTTAAAAGCACGTATAGAGGCAGCAAAGGCAAATTCTTATCAAAATCAGTATTACGAACAAGAACAAGGGATAGTGTATGGTCCTGGAATAACCGATCACTCCTGAGTACGTGATGTTTGTTCAGTAACTGCACCTGAAACTTTAACCGCGTTTTTCGCATAACTAGTATTTCACGGCTCGTTGACGCGAATTAAGAAAAAATGTTCAGAAAGAGTCTCGTTATCGTTTGACCTACGGGTAAGATTTCTTACTTTTTTTGTAAAACCATAATGATTTTATAAACTCATATTTACACGCTTTTATAAACGATTTCATTTTTCTTAAGTTTTTAAAATCATAAAATCTTCTTAGTTTTCAATGTCTATGTACCTAGTCTATTATGATATTCTTGTCAATAGTTTTGTACAGTTTTATTATACAATGAAATACAATAGAAAATTCAATCACGGAATAATTTAAAATGTACAACGTAAATATTTTCTTAATCAAATTATTCAAGACATACTTCCTTTGTGTATCCGAAGTTTAGTTAATTGATTTCCTTTTTTGTTTACACAACTGTATAGAAAATGGCACACGAATAAATAATTCGATGGAAACACATGCGTAAAAGTATATAGATTAGAGAGTGATCTGCAACCTTTCAGGTAGAATCTCAAATATTTAATGTTGATATAATTAGATTATAAAAATGCTAGTTTGTATAAACATATAGAACATGATTATTGAATATTGTTTTATTATAATTTTAGGCATTGAGCTGAAGGAAGTTAAACATCGTGAGAGACCACACGATGCGTACGCAAATCTTGAAGCGTGACGTTTTCCAGGTATATTTTTCGTGGAGAATGAACTATTCGTGGGAAAATATGGAATCTACATACAAGCGGGATTTCTAAGCTTTCTTTCGAAATCGTTGCTGGTTTTCGATTTTCCCACGGTCAAAAGACACTTTAAGATTCAGAAAGTGAATTTATAAGGAACATAATATATATATATCCATCAAACAGATAAAAAAGTAGAAAATGAAATTATATCTTATCAGAGTTGCTCATTAAGATATAAGTACATGTTAGAATTGTTGCATACGTGCACAATAAAAAAATCTTCTATTATGTGAGCTTGATTACCTAAATCTAAGTCAGCAATTCAAATCTAATCTTAAAATTCTTATATAATTCCATAAATTGTAAGTAGAGTAATCAGTCCCAATAAACTTTTTCAACATGTGGTATACGTCTTTGCGTAGAAAAAGGAATGTAAGATTTTAATTTGCTTAACTAGAATATAAAATAATGAAAATAGTTATAAAACGCAGTCGGGTAAGAAATGAATGATTCAAAACATTAGGAAGTAACAAAAAAACTAAGTACATATGTACACCTTATTCACAAAATGATGGAAAGAGATTTCGACAGTGGGGTGCAGGGGGTTCTGCAAGATCCCACTCTTACGCTTATAGATTCTGGCGGGAACTGTCAAGATAGGAGTAGGATCCCCGTTAACTACGGGGAGCACACGATGTATTCTTAATCTTCTACCTTATAATAGCGAGTCAGACACGTGATAAAGATTTCGATGTTACGCCAATGTTCTGAGCTCAGTGTCACCACATCGCACAATGGCCCACTCGTCCCATCTAGCTGTTCATTAATATTTTAGCATTGCTTGAAAGTTGAAGGGTATAGTAATTTAGGTTGTTGGATTCGTTCTGATGTCTCATTAATTTCATCATTTTCGAATGTCATGGACATTTAGGAAGCAATATACGTTCGATGAACATCGGTATGAGCAAGTTGCTTTTTTACCAAATGAACTGCTAGATCGGGCGAGTGTGGACCACTGTGCATCGCTCTATTCTAGTCACACTCAATAAGTACATTTAATACTGTCTTCGTGAAGCGATTCGACTAATTGCGGAAGACGTGTAGCATGAAGTAGGGATATCAGGTAGTGGGGCATAGATCCCTACAAGTTTTTCTGCGACATCTTTTCGTGGACAAGGAATACATGTATTGTAGTCGAGAAGTAAAATTATACACTTCCACAACAATAGATCATATTACTTTGAAAAAAGGACCAATAAATTCCAAGGAACAAATATATCTATATGTCGATATTGAAAAATACCACAGGAATTTGGATACTACTGTAAATTAGAAACTAAGTTGTCGATACATATAAACATTTCACCCTATATTCTGTACATGTAGGCTTAGGCAGTTGATTATGTGTATCCTTACTCAGAGTTGGGCATTATTTCGATAAAAGATTAATTAAATAAAGATTCGAATAAAAGATACTTATTTATTTATCTTTATTCGTTATTCGAAGCATATTTATTCGTAGCGCGAATAAACCTTCGAATAATTTTTGCCAGATGATATAAACGCGCTGCTGAGCGCCGAGCGCCGAACGTCAAAAACCAGCAACCGGCCAACGGCATATAATGGAAGCAGATGGAGAATCAAGCATTATTGACAATTTAATCCTTCGTATTTTTAATGAAGTGTAGAGATCATCCCGATGAAAATGAGTCCAAACACGACATCATTCGGACTATCTCCAATAATAGTATAAGTTTTATAATAACATTACTTATGAATAAAATTGTTCGATTACACTTGAGTTTGGACTCATTTTCATCGGAAAAAGCTCCTCAGTTCATTCTTCACACATTTATGAAAGTATATTGAGAAATGTAAAAGTTAAAATTTTCATTCGTGCGTGATTCTACACGCGATTCTACATTCGAATACATAGATACAGATGAAAAATGAAAATTTTATTCGACGTTACGAATAAATGCGGTTTGAATAAAAAAAGTATTTTTATTAGTCGGATAATTTCTGGTCGAATAAAAATATTTATTCGGTACTCGTCGGATAGAAATACTTTTTTTAGAACCTTCGAATAACGAGTTAAAATTTTTTATCTTTTATTTAATTTAATTTTATTAACTTTTATTTAGGTAAACATTTAGCCTAACTCTGTCTTACATTCAGGTTTTATGATTTTATAGAGTAATACTAGGTGTTCTATTCAAATTAATTCATTGTTCATCATTAATTCATTTTCTTTTCTCCTTGACTTTGACAATCATTTACAAACAATAAAAATACACACTATTTTCAACAATAATCTCCACTACCCTTTGTGTATTTACTCCACCTTATAAACAATTACTGATTCTTCAGTTTGGTGAATAAAAAAATATAGATTTAAAATAAACTTACTACTGATTAATTGCAAATCCTTCGAATTAACTTTTACATCTAATACAATTTGTTGAATCATCCAAACATGTTTTTGTGACATCTATAGTGACGAAGAAAAGCATAATCTTAACCTTTGAGTCGTGCCATGTTTACTCAGTCTACAAAATGTCATACTGAAAGTTTTTTAAAATTTCGTAATTATTTACTAAGATATTAGGTTGTCCCATAAGTTCGTGCCGCTGATACATTTATACACTTCACGGTGTTTTTTTTCATGAAAAACCTCAGAAATATTATAGTCACGGTATAATGTCTTTACCAAAAAGATAGGAAGAGATTATGGAACGAGAGGGTGATTAGTAATCACCGATTACATTCTTTTGTAAACTTTAAAGGTATGTTTCAAATATTAATGTAAATAGAAGAACAGTAAACGGCACGAACTTATGGGACGCTCCAGTAGTTTTAACACGTTGATCGCCTACTCAACAATCACAAAAATTACACAAAATCAAAACAATTTATTTAACAAAACAAAAATTGAGAAGTTTAGCTTTTTTAGATTAATTACTGTTTTAAATCTCTTCCATCTCGCAGATTGTAAGCAAATTTTGTACACTAAATCTCCTAGCGTAAAAATTAATTTTAAAGTCTGTATAAATAATTTCGTCAACCATATATGGGTGACATGGCGATGAAAGTGTCTAGTAAGACTTAAAACCAAAGAATGTTTTATTTATATTTACCAAAGACGTTAAAGACGTCATATTTGCAGTTATCGTTTAGTCGAAAAAATTAGTGTACCGAAATTTTGTTAGGTTCGTGAGAGATCCCAAGATAGATAAATAAATAGATACATAAATATTTAAAATAAACAGATATTGTGGCCACGTCATTTAAGAGAGATATCTATGCAGAAAATGTAGATTAAAATCTAACCATCAAGTATATCTTCATTAGAAAAAATGTATTCCTATTAGGGTTCTAAATAATCTTGTATCGGTCTAGTGTTCTGCCGCTACAAGATGATCAGCCCTTCGAAGGTAAAAGGTTAGAAATCAATTGGTCGGTCGACACGCGGGTTCACCTGCCTGCTTGTAAAGATTCATTTACCGAAAGTCCGGCGCCTGCCGTGAGCACACCTAATTATTCACTGGCCGCTTCTTTCCCGCTGGAAAGTGGATTACGAGATCTTCCCCGGTGAGACAAAAGAAGTCGGAACCGTCTCATGCTAACCGTCCAATTTGCGCACACATTGCTACGGCTGGCTACTTAACGAGCTGTATTAATTATTTTCACTCGGTGACCGGCGACCTCCTGTGGAGGCTTTTCTCCCTACACGGTCCCTCTGATCCACCTATCCAATTTTATGACTTTTTTCTTTCTTTGAAAGTTGTACTTGGACTTCCGACATTCATCCTCATTTCATATTTTATCTGCAGTACAGGTGAATATAATAAATTATCAAAAAAATAATGATATTTAAGAATATTGTTAAATCAATCAAAAGTTTTGATCGATCGTCAGGAAGATATTTCTGCTTTTAGATTGTCTATCATCATCAGACCTTCAAATTACTAGAATGTGTTAAACAATGAATTTCTCATAAGAAGAAGTAAATCATTACTGTTAAATCATTATTTTCTCCTAACAAGAAAAGCAAAGAAAGGATCTTGAAGACATATGTACAATCTTAAACATGTATTTTAAAAAGCTTATGTATCCGGTACTTGGAGAACATCCACCTATTTTTTACTTTATATTAAAAATAGACGGCAGATTTTAGACATTTTTCATAAGAATGAGTAAATGATACATAAAACAGTAGAGGCATTAGAAAAATTTAGGAATAGTGTTATAATATTTTTTGACTGGTGAAAAGTATTAAGAGAAGAATTAAAAAAAGTTTTTATTTTGCATAACGATCCGCAATTTAATTATAAGTTTGTATATGAAAATGTTTGTCAGCAAATGAAACTTATGTGTATTGCCGCAGATCGTCCACAATGAAAGTAAAACAGTATTGGAAGTTCAGAATGTAGAATTCACTATAAGAAGGTAATGTAAAATAAAATAAAAATGCAATAAAATAATTATTACATTTAAAAGAATTTTAGATCGTAACATTTTTAGACTCCAAATTTACCAAGTTGAATAGTTTTTAGAAAAATTTATAGATTTAAAATACAGGTTGTCCTATTTAAGTTGAGATTGTAAAATATCTCGAAGACGTGATTTAAAACAATCAAACTGACATATGCCCTTTAGTGTTTCGAATGGGAAGTCAAATGATACTACTACTTTTCTAATGCTTGGGCGTTTTCAAGGTTATTTCAAGGTCATTTTGTCTTTTGTATCATAAACCCATATTTTTTACTTCGGAATCATATTCTACGTAAAACAATGCACAACATCTGTTTGAAACATCTTTTTGTAAGTTAAATATTTCTTAAGATATTTAGCTGACATTTCATGTTTATGTCAAGGATAATTCTGTTTTTCTATTAAAAAGACAACGTTGCTTTCTTCTGGACGATTTTTTATTTCATTTAAGAACATCATAATAAATGTTCGAAATTTTTACACTCAACTTCGAGACACTTAGTAATTCGTTTAATAAAAGACTCATGAGCACATAATAAAGTTCTTACAAACTTACAAAAAATGTTTCAAACGAAAGTTGTGCATTTTTTACGTAGAATATGATTCCGAAATAAGAAATATGGCTTTATGATAAAAAAGACAAAATGACCTTGAAATAACCTTGAAAACGACAACGAATTAGAAAACTAGTAGTGCCATTCAACTCCCACATCGAAACACTAAAGGACATGTGTCAGTTTGTTTTTTTTAAATCATATTATTTACAATCTCAACTTAAATGGGACACCCTGTATATGTAAAAGATGAATAAAATAACTACGACTGATGGTCTTTTAAAAGTTGGAATAACGTGTTCATTAATCTTTGAATTTGAATTACTTTATAAATTACATAGAAATAATTTAAATGTTAGTAAATTTGTATTAACGAAAAAGTTTAAAAGGATGCATGATATACGACACAACAGAAACGGAAGGGTAAGCAAACGTGCATGCTCATAGAATCATCATTTCGTTCAAGACAGGATTTCTTTTGATGTTTAATGCGTTACGAGTACAAACTCACCGGTTCATGTTACTTTGCCACGTTTAAAACGTTGTATACACGGCAACCTTTGTTCAATGAAATAAAAACCGACAGATATCATCTCGCGACAAAATGTTCCCAGATCAAAATGGTTTCCGAGGCGGAAAAAGTGGTAAGGGAAAAGAGGGAAGTCTGGATAACAATGCAGGATCTGAAAATCGGATGAATCGCGAGAAAAAAAAATTAACAGCGTTCCACAATTTTTTATTTCTTACGATCGAAATCTCTCGAGATCGGGCGTGGAAGATCGAGTTTTGACAGGACTGTGACGTAACAATTTGCCGGTGTAATGGAGCGAGCGAGAGGAAAAAGCGCTCGAGGAGAGAGGCCAAAGGAGAAAGAATGGAAGATGTAAGAAAATTTGATACGTTAGAGGCAGCTGTACTCACTGGATAAATATTTTCTTTTATTTATTTATGTATAAAGAAACATTATATTTCTATTTCCTATTTCATTGGCTTGTAATTTGATGAGTCTTGCTGAGCCGATAGATTGAGTGAGATTATATTCCAAAATTGTACAGCGTTGCTGTACAATATCGTTGAAGCAACGTTAAAACGTAATTTAAAAAAAAAAAATTAAAGCATTCATAGCCAAAAAGATTTTGTTACTGTCGTTTTATTATAGTTACGTAATAGAAAATAAAATATTGAGGTAGCAAAATTAACAACTTCCTGCACAATAACGAGTCAAACTCGTAACAAGAATTTCAAACAGGATATATTAAATATAAACGGTGTGCATCTCTCTCTTACATCGAATATTCTTCTGTTACCGATAGAATGCAGATTTTTATGCAAAATAAATATTTTTTAGGTTGTTTTTAAGCAATAAAAGTTACCTACATGAAGTTCCGTTACCTTCAGTACACGAGTCAAAAGTATTCATTTTTTCGTTGAAATTACTTTTAAAAACTCAGAGCTTTTCTTACATAATCCTATTGTTGTTTTATTGCATAAAACTACTCTTAGTAAAACAATATTTCGTTGGGGAATTTTAAGATATTTTATAGAAAATTAAAAGAGTACTTTAATTTATGGATCTCACAAACCCAATCTGTGCCCAATATTCTTAGATATATCAATTATATATCCAAATAAATATCCATTTTTGCAGTATGTGCATAAAGTCCACAGTCTAGTTATCAATATTGAAACAGTGAAATGAATGGAGACAAGCCATTAATAAAAATTAACATATTCTAATTATTGTTACTGTGAAGAAATAAGTACTATTGCAAGAGGTTCAAGAAACAAGTTTTTGATACCATACGAGGTATTCTCAGTGTTCTGTAATAGTGAGAGCAACCAGAAACGAAGGGTACAATTATACATGGAAAAATAAGTTGGAGACATGAAATAAGAAATTTTAGAACGAGACAATAATCTCAGGTAGTAAAATAATACATTACGTTTGTGACTTTTAATATATTATTTCTTCATCTAAAATTTTTAATGCAGCAGGTTCTAATTCAGGTCTATGTAAACCCAAAGTATAAACATCGTCATTTAATTACTCAATTTCTAGCGACTAAATTAAAGAATTGAACAATTGTTACCTGAGGAACAAAAAAAAAAGATTAATCTATCTACAAGCAGTACGTCAAAAAATATGTTTAAAAAAATTCATAAATAAAGCAGTGAATGATCCTAAGCATTATCAATTATATAGGGTTATTATACCAGTAAGTGACCTGTTAAGAGTTAGATCATGTTACAATTATTCATAACTTGTTGCCTTTTGGTATAGTTAAACACAACGATTCTTTTAGACTTACCTTGCATCTTCTTTCCTCATATACAGTTGTCATTTTACTTCTACTGTCAATTAGAAATTAATGAAATGCTGAAATTGTAATTAAAGCAGATGTACCAGTAAGTAACTAAAGTAACAAGATAACAAAAGAGAATAAAACAATGCTTTTATCCATAATAATACGCTACTTGTCAATGTCACAGTAAATAGCATTATAGAGTACACACACCACACCTTATTGTTAGTATGAAAGTGAGAGATCACTAGATTGCAGATTGTATGCATTTATGACAAAATCCAGATTTATCTCATAAACGACAATTTAAAACAGTAGAAGGGTTAAAAGAATGTAATCATGCCAACACATTATTTTCATCTTATTAAGATTATCGAAGAATTAAACAATCTTCTACATGGTTACTGTTTCTTGCGATTGATGAAGACAATTTTTATTTTGCATAAAGATCCGCTGTCTAGAAATCACTCTGCACTAGAAACACGTGTATGAAATAATAAGTTATGAATTTGATCAATTTTTTGGAAATTTGATCATTTTTCCCAGCAGTATGAAATATAGGACGTTTCAACAAAAGCAATTTCTGTATATTCATCAGGGTGTGCTGTTCGAATAAAGGTCTGGATCATTTTCCTGCTAGGTAGAAGCCAGAGGAACGCCGAGAACTCGCAAACGTCAATTCGTCGAACGAGTCCATTTGTGAGAGCGGCGTGGGTGTGCAGCTGGCCCAACCCTTTCTTCAGCCCTCTCGGCGGCCTGTGAAGGAATTGTAAAGATCTGAGATTCGTGGATGGATGAATGGGTTAACCGCAAGAACTGATGCGTGCGTCGAGAGAAGGAAGGAAAGCCGCGTGAAAGCCATCAAACGCTGGCAAATTTCGATTCCATGGTCCGTGAGATACTTTTTCACCGGCGACGTGAATCACGATGGATCCGTTTGCAAATGTACCGATGGTTTTGTACGAATAGTGGTGGTGGATCTCTAGAGAACGAAAGGGGTGAATCGATTGAGGAACGTCTTTTCACATATAGGCACGAAAAAATGTGTGTACTGATTTCTGAAATTACAAGAAATATTTCTGGTGAAATTAACAAAACTCATACTCGGGGTCTCATGTTAATGATGTTAATATTATTATTTGTTTGTTAATCTCAGCTTTCTCAGCCAGGAGATTAGCCTCGATTTGCATCTGTCTTACGTAATAACATCAATGGAACATTTGTAAGTAAACAAATAACATTTATAAAACCTTAAAAGGACGAAGAAATACTTCATACATATGTATAACGAACTTTATACTTTAGGTATCAAAATATACATTTAATATGTACATTACATATTTTTAAAAGGTTGGAAAATCACTTTGTAGATACATCTTGTTATACATGGTGTCCCAAAACTAGTGAAAATCTTTGAAATGGGCGGTTCCTAAGGTTATTTAAAGTAACTTTTTGATTAGCGAAAGTTTAAATCTCGGCTTTGTTAAGGAGTTATTAATGAAAAACACGCACCGATCAAAGCGCGACTATAGCGAACGCATTCGGGCTCGGCGGCAGTTTCCGCTGAGCGTTGCGTTGACGGCCGAGCCAGAATCTGTCTGCTGTAGCCGCGCTCTGATTAGTTCGTGTTTTTCGTTATTCCTCAACAAAGCCGAGGCGGCCATTTTTGCAAAGGAAAAAGTTACCTTCAATAACCTCAGGAATCGCTTTATATAATACTTATCTAAATATTTTAACAGATTCTCTACCAGCGTCATACATATATAACAACTACGATTTTTTATATCACATTAAGAAAATCACATTAATCTTGTGCATGTCGTTATTTAAAACCGTATCGCATGATGCTCAGAGAATTTATAACTTTTCTGAGATGTCTTCTTCATATTTTACAGAAGGGTAAATTCCATATGGTAGAACATTGTAACTATGAAGGCAATTTTTAAAATAAATGTTGGTAACTAACGTGTTAAACTAGAAGAACTCTACAACCATTTTCATCGAACTCACTTTCGGAAAATCGATTTTTTTTACCACTGGTATCCAACCCTTAATTCTTCTAATGAGAAATTCAAAATAAATGATTGATTTTCGGAAAATTTATAATTACTTATATTATTACATCGTTAATGCTAGTATTATTAAATCCCAAAATGTAATAAATTCAATGAAAAGAGATCGAATTAATTTCTATACTTATTTAATATAATACATGCATTTCAATGTGTATTAGACTGCACAAAAATTGCGTCTTAACTCTTAACACTTTCTACATATATCAAAATGGAACTTAATACTTTATTTACCGGAAGCCTATTAATAGGCTTTTTGATAAGTGTGCTGTACCAATAAACATCTTCCTTTACACAATAATCCCAAACGAAATTATTAGCTTAAGTTATTCAGAGTGAGTTGTTGGTTTATGATTGAAGTTTCTGTTGAAGAATCTATTAAAAAATCCTCAGCCATGGGCCATAGACTTCCAAAAATTATGGAATTATCGCCGGTACATTATGTGTTAAAAATCTTCTTTTAGAAAATAATCCCGAAAGAAATGATTGGTGTACATTCTATTAGATGGCTTATTGGTTCATCACCAAAGTTGCCATTACTGTTGAATAATTCTGTGCAAAAATCTCAGCTGAGAATCACATATGTTTGAAATCTATTAAATAATCACCGGTAAATAATCTGTTAAAAAAATAATTAAAAAATATGTATTAACGCTAAATTAGCGGCCATATGTATCTCTATTTAATGAGATATGTATAAAATAAAAATATCACATATATACCTACCATAATTTTTGCTACGTTCGTTATACTTTTAGGACAGTCAGTTTTTCAGATGGCTCGACCATTCCGGGAAACACCTTAATTACAATTAGCATGGTAATTGCGATAAATGTATACACGGGTACAATGAAGCTGTTGAGTGTAACATGCAATGGTCCTGGAAGGCTGTGGTCTTTCTAAAGGGAATACCGAGTACTGAAAAGAAGAAAAGGAAAACGATCGGCAGGGAGAAAAAAGGGAAGGGTGGAGAAAACAACAAAGTAGAAGAAAAAGTCTGTGAAGCAAAGTGTCGCCGGCGCTTGGCCATGATTTCGTGGCGAAAATAATGAAAGGTGGCCCGTATTCCCCGATTGCTCTCTTTTCAGATCTGAGGGATCGGGTGCGGTGAGTAAGTGCGCATGCGTACGCGCGAGCCAGTCGTGGCAAGTCGCCCGGATAATTTGAAAGCGATCCGATCTTCCCGGGCAGCTGCCTGCCTTACGCATAAAATATTCAGCAACTGGTCTCTTTCTGTCTTCTTACAACCGCGGCACCGAACGATAGAGGATTTTGTATAACACTCGCATTCTGGAGAAGTCAATTCAGATTTAATCATACTCTCTGACAATTTTATATTTTATTTTTCAGACTTGCAACATCGAGTGTACGTTTCTTACAGATATAACGGTTGAATTCAGATTTGTAAAGTTTTTGGTAATTAGAAAAGGGGACGCTTCAACGATTTTTAGTATATCAATTATATTATACACATATACATAGTGCCTCCCATAAATATTCAAACACTCTGAATAACACAATAGCTTTTTTAATATTGGACCTTATATCTTGGAGTTTTTTGAGAATTTAGAACAATAATTATTTAGTTTAGTAAGTGACGTTTAGTAAATGAAAAAAAATGTAGAAAAAATTGCAACTGGTACGAATTTTTTGTGTGCAGCGTTGCAATGAGCTACAAAATTTATAGATGGTAAAAATTGCAGTTTTTCGCTAATTTGGACCTCTAACTGTAATAAATTTAAGGAATCCGACAATTTTTTCACATTAGCCGATTTTGATGAAATTTTCAGGATATGTATGATTAACTATAATCTACAACATGTATTTTTTAAATTTTCAATATAGGCCCACACAAAAAAAGTTGTAAAATACAACTTTTAGTATTTTCTCTGCAATTCCGACCAATTGCAATTTTTCTTAAATTATCTTTCGCATGATGTAGTAAAATATCTGTTCTAACGTCTTAAAACAATCCAAGGCATAAGACCCAATGTTAATAAAAATATCGTATCTTATGAGTATCAGAATATTTATGGGAATCATTGTAGCTACGGAAGATTATGCGTAGTATCCATTTGTAAGAAATGTTATGAAGAAAGACGTAAATATTGCAGTGCTCAAGTGGGATGATACGATAAGACGATAAGACATGCGTCCTATTTTCCATTCTCAGTTGTAAATCTATACAGGAAGCGTTAATATTACACGTCTGGTGTTGTTATATTCTTTTCAACTTGTTAAAATTATTAAAAAAGAAAATGCATATTTACTTAACTTCCGTTTCTTACAATTGACTTGGACAATTTTTATTTTGTATATATATCCGCAGTCTAAAAATAAGATATAATCTACGGATGTATCTGTACTTCTATTTGTATACCAAAACATATCATTCAGAATTTTTCTAAACAAGTTATATATTTTACACGAATGTATTACATAAACACGATATGATTATCGTGTTAAAATATTGTGCGACGACTTTTACACTTTTAAAATTAAAACTAAAAATACTGCCGGTTATAGTAGAACCTGGCATAACAGATCATTCAAATAGTGGAGCCTTCAAATAAGGAAAGTTACTGTTTGAAAAACTCCCTCCCTCCGCGACTGTATCTTGCATATAGGTTACGAATAGACTTCTAATTTTCAAAGGAAGCCGACATAGCACCTTTTGAGGGTATCGATTTCCGAAAGTACAATAGATTCAAAATCTATCGACGTTGCATCGGAGCGGCGTCCGCGCGTTGTTTATCCTACTGGTTTACGCTCATTTGTTTCATGCATTGTGTGGTTATGCGTGGCTGTGTTATGCAAGTGACCGACGTGGTCTTTTAAAGTCCGCAGCCTGGAAAAATCTTTCGCTTAGTCTCCCTAATTTTCTTAATCTTCGTTGCGGTACAGTTTCGGTTGCGGTAATATGATATTCCTATTGTATTTTCAGGGTCTTAAACTCTTAAGCCGTATCGCGAATCGCACGCAACGAACGGTAATCGAATTTGTCTAAACAATTTTATTCTACAGGTTACTGCAAAAAAGTAGTCGAATTCTATTGAAACCGAATTTGTCTAAACAATTTTATTCAATATATAGAATAAAACCTATAGGTGACTGCAAAAATGGTGGTCGAATTCTATGGGTTTATGATTTATAAATAATTTTTCTTTCTCTAGTATAATCTTATTACCATGTTTAAGACAGTTAAGTTTGTATCGAGTTATAGCAGTTCAAAGTTGCCATTCAAAACTGGCCATTATTTTTGCACCGTAACAATTTCAATCGTTACTTATAATATTAACTAATAGCTTTACAATTTGTTGATCTAGAACTACTGATTCAGATCTAAAGATTTTTAGTTTTACGCTTTCTCTTCAATATTAATTATTATTTAAAAGTATGTAATAGTAACGTAATAATCCTTACTACATCGTGGGAATGACGAACGAAAGAGAGACTATAATGCAATAGTGTTTCACATATTCGAATTAACAGAAAAATTCTGTTTTTAAATATCATTTACTTAAACGATAAACGCCAAGGCTAACAGTTTCTTTAAATATTAATAAATCCCGTGGCCCCTTAGATTTCAAATAGGACAATTTTTTAAATTTGTTTTAATATGAATTTTATTTAAGATTTCAGTTGATGTTTGAAATTATATTCAACACCTGATTTATTACATTTATACTGATAAGAAGAAAATGTAACGATTTTCAGGACAACAATGAGTATAATGTCTGTATATTTTTGTAAATTGAGCATTGTTAACGAAACATTGTGGAAGTGTTCGTGTACAGGTCGTCTCTTTAATGCAAATTTAGAATGCATAACATTGTGTGTATTGGTTATGCATGTAAGTGCGGTAACTTGAAATCTAATGAACGTATGTTTAACTTTCTCTTTATATTTCTTCGAGCTTGATCAGTTCTGTATAATTATCTTTTATAATTTGTGAACTATTCTAATTTTTAAAAATATTGGTTTAATAGGAAATGGAAAAGCTGATTTTTTAGCCAAAGAAGCTACAAAATCAGAAACCCTATCGAATGTTAAAATATCGTTTTCTGATATGTTAAGCGACCACAGACGTCAAATGAGAATGTCAACAATTAACACAATTAAGAATCAAGGGTCATAGAAACCTGTATACTTTTTCCTACACTTCTTTGACGATGCAAGAACTCCATGGTTTTCAAGTCTCAAATTACCCATATTTAGCTTATTGAATTGAGATTTACAAGTTAATTTAATTGATTTTGAATAGAATTAGATATAGAATACAATTTGCACGTACCTTTATGCAATTTAAATTAATGAGCCTTTTAAACTATTTGGACAACTTACTACAAAGCTTCAATAAAGAGATTTCTCTAATTTTTCTAATTCGTAGATTGTAAATTCACTTATGAAAATCCATATCTTCGCAAACATTTATAATTGCCTCGTGAAGAAGAAACAAGAGAAAAGTGTTAAACACTTGCCAGGATTCGGTCACAGTCAGATTAATTATATCTGTTGAAACGTAAACTTGATACATTGACAAAGCTTGACAGACAGAAGCTTAAATATCTTTTTTACTTTCTTCTTCCGTTTGTTTTGTAAATGTGTCTCGCCAACGAGTTCATATAATCTATCTACCTAAAAAATGTGTAAAAAAATTCTTTATGTACAAAAATGCCAGGTGAGTCTTCGCGTGAATGAACTGATTAAAAGCAACTGTGCAATTTATTCGACTTAATCGCGACTCCATCTTTGATAGTGATTTCATTTTCTTTTTCCGCTGGTGTCGTTCACGCGAACCATGTAAGGCTTCCCCACGATAAACAAGACTCACTGTCTCTTTCAAAGTGATTGGCTGACGTGTAAAGTCATACCACGAGTAACGTGTCCTTTCGTGTTAACTTTCAGCGGAAAATATTAACATTTACATTAGTTATAATCATTAGTGCATGGATCCTCGTTTTCATAACTATTTCTAATTTCTCAGCTAATTTTTTACCTTTTGTTTTTTAACAAATATTGTTGTTATACAATACTGTAATGATATTGAATTAATACTACTACCCTATTGTTTCAAGGATAAAGAAACGTAATGCGTGCGATATAGTAAATTGAAAAATTATAACATTAAACCAAGAATGGAAAAGGGAACATTCGAAAAATTGAAAAAAAATGTTATAATCATATCATATCATATGTCCCTAATTTTTCACCAAGTGATTCCAGCATATTGAAATCCACTTTATTCAAAATGCATACATTCATTAGCTTCTGTATTAACATACAAGATTGCTATACGAAACTTGACGAGGTACTCCATAAAATGTTTTAGAAGACACTTATTGCTATTAAGTGATGCAGTTCATATCAAAATCATGAATTTTTCAGTGAGATATATCATGATATGGCAACTTCGATGAAAGTACATAATGATGACTCTGAAATTAAAATGTCTCCTGAAAAAAATTGAAACGGTGTTCATCACTGGATAACCTGCCACTACATTTTTCAGATGATCTTCAGGTATCTGCCAGCAGAAGTATTTCAAGAGGGCTTCGGCATCTGCAACTCGCAAGTAATACGATACCTTGCGAAACAAAAAAGCCAGGCGAATTTTTTAGCGCTACGTCGACAAACCGTAGATTCGGTGAAAGCAGACCGTATAAAAGATACATAAAGACCTTTATTACTTCCCGCACGAAAAAGAGTAGCGAAAGAATATGGGGTAAAAACTGCAGAGTCTGGCCGAGAAAACTGTGGGAAGTAAATTCCAATTTAAAAAAAGAGCCGCGACGCTCTTATTCTCGAGGGATTGCTCGCTAATTCCGATCGGCGAAAAACAAAGACATGCTGGTGTTTTTAATAACACTGGTAAAAAGCTGTCTTATGGGTACCAACACTGGTAGGAGATAATCAATCGAAATCGGGAGATTGTATGAATTATTTAGGCGTATATTAAAAATAAAAAATGTATTGCATACATATTAAACAAATATGACGAAAGACTTAATGATATCTCCAAAAAATATTAATAAAGTAGTGAATATTTTTTGTTTACCAACAATGCACTGTCCATCGTTATGTGTAAATTATAAAAAAATTGGAATGGCATGAAAAATCGTTAGAACATCTTTTAACCTTCGAGTAAATTATCATGGCCTATGTGGCTTAATGCTAATAATTATTTAATGTGTAACTATTAATATTATAACTATTTGTGGATTTACATGAAATTTTACTATCTCGCTACGTTTATATCCACTACTTCGATAGAGATGTATATTAACTATAAATATAGTATTGGATATAATTTAATTGTATCATTGCATTTTTAAAGTTGAAGGTCATTTTGAAGGTCCACTTTAACGGTTAATGTTTTAAACGTTGCAGATGAAAATAGAGATTCCTAAAACTGTTTCCTCCACTTTGTGAAATAATTGATCCTTGCTTGAATCATTATAAAATTTTCTTCTTCTGCATCTCATGAAATAAACAGATAGACACATAAAAATATTAATATTTTCCACATACATGATGCGTGAACTGCGGATTTTATGAAAAATAAAAATCTATCTTAATAATTTGAATAGGTTGGATATAATGAAATAGTATCTACGGAATATTCTGACAATTTTACTATTTTCTATTTCACCCACTCGTTTGTGTCCTAAATGTGTAAAAGTTACAGTATAATGGTAACATGCATTATTGCATTTGCTCTTATGATTAAGAAAACTATTTTCCACGATATGCATATGCTTAATGATAATTATAAACACTTGATTTGTTTATTAGATATTTGTGCAGACATACATTGCTATAAACCGTTACTATTTAAGAAAACTATTATGATTAAATACATTTTTTATTTATTATGGAATATTCCTATTACGATAATGATTATAAAAACTATTTAAATAAAGTGTTTTATTTTAGTATGATGTTTGAAATTATCACAATGTATTGTACTTAATGTAAAATTGTAAATATACCTTATTGTATTTCTTACACTTGCGGAGGAAATAAATTCAAAGTACAATAATATTTAACGTTTTGAATGGATCTCTGAAAACCTGCATAGTAATAACAATTCAATGTGAATTTTACACATGTGCATATGTATTCCATTCGATCTCTTCCCTGCATGTTTAATTCATAACGCTATTTATATACAGTGTGTTTCACGAACTCGGTCCACTTAAATATCTTGGTTATTTCAAACAATACGAGAAAACGTTACTTACAAAATTTGAAGGATTTAAGAAACTACATAATATGGTAAATGGTAGTCTTGCAAGTGAAGGCATCGAAGAGATTTAGCGGTTACCTTTGTTTTTCTATACGTAATGTTCAATTTTTTATGAACGATTTTGATTGGCGTATTCTGAGTATGAAAGTGGGGTACGGTTGTTCAAGTCGTACCCCATAAGAAAAGGTAGGTATGAATTGTAGGATTTATCAAAGAAATAAAAATTCTATGTTCCACTCAAAACTTGTGTGAATATTCTTGATATTTATTACGATAAAGTTCCAAACAGTCTACTCTCTTAAATATAATTAACAAATCTTATGACAGCAAATTCAGTACGACTAAGGAATTCAGCCTTCTAAGTGGTACCACCTATAGCTGAAGTCGTACCTAACTATAAAATTAAACAAACATAACAAAACTTTCTGTTTCTTAAATAACTTATGTAAATTATCAGTTAGTACAAACATCACAGACATATTTCTTTATTTTTTCATGAATCCATGTCTTGCATTTCAAGCACCGAATACATTACAAAACCAATCGTTTTTAGTGGTTTGGACTTTTTTCTTTTTAACTTTTATTGTTTGTATCTTTCATTTAACGCCTCCTTTATTTTTATAGGTAATAACAAAGAGAAAACTCTTGAGTCGTAACGATTTTGGAATTTCATGTAGGTACGACTTAAAACACGACACAATTTAGATTTGAAACGAACACAACGCAACACTGAATAAAGCTAATACGATTTTGTTTGAAGTAAACAACTTCTTAAATGATACTGAATAACTTCAAAATTAGGAGCATGATTTTATCAATCATTTACTTGCTTGATAAACTACTAAACATGTACAGAAAATTCTAAGACAATGATGATAAACTTACTTGTTGACAGGTTACGTTTCCACGGTATCGATGACAGACGAACAATATGTGAATCAATATGGTTGACTAAATAGTTAATCTTTTTGACGTAGGACCACGACATTACGTCCAACATATAATAATATTTAAAAGGCACGACATATGCAGTGGTACGACTTGAGCAACCTTACCCTATATCCTTGAAAACGTTTCAAAATGATTGTAATAGAATGAAAAATGTCAAATATTTCAGTAACGGTTAGTTTTAGAACAAATGCACTTTAGTACTTTTATACTCAGAATACGCCAATCTATTCAAATCGAGAATAAAAAATTGCACATTCCATTAAAAAAGCAAATGTGATTGCTATATCTTCTTCACGCCTCCACTTGCAAGAATCCCATTTATACCATATGATGTATTTTCTTAAACACTACAACTTCTACACGTAACATTTTCTCGTATTGTTTGAAATAACCAAGATATTTGAGTGGACAAAGTTCGTGAGACACTCTGTATGTAGTATTACAACTTTCGCACCCACCTGTTGCTTCATACACTCTGCTTTATCTCTTCATCATCCATCAATCATTTCGCATCAAATTTAAACACTCTTTTCATTGCAATAACCAATTTAAAAATTACGTTCTACATTCATCGTCTCAACAATTATGCCACGAAGATTAAGAAATCGTTTTCAAAGTCAATGTCACGCTGATTTTGCAATCAAACCAAATTCTGATCTTAATTTTCGAACTGAATACATGGTGTACTAAAAGTAATCTTTTCACGTCTGAAATCGTATATTTTAGTACTACTTAAATATTGTTCGTTTCTTTCCCAAAAATAAAATTTAATTTGAAAATATAAAAACACTGACGAAATTAATTGATTGTCACCTATAGTTTTAAGTAAAGTAATTGCTATAAAATGAATTCGGATTCTCAAAGGATTGAAAGCTAGATGATTAAAATAATTATTCCAGCTAATAAATATGATTCTTAAAAATGTTGGTCTCTTACTGTCTAACGGTTATAAATAACAAAAATATGACTGCATTTAGATATAGTTCGGGGGCGACTCTGTTCATAATCAAATTGTTTATGTTGAATATTAGTTTATATGAAAGAGAAATCCACTGGCTTGTAAAATCTTGGGAAACAGTGGTAGAAAATGATGATATCTTTATTATGGATTGATAACACTGTTATTTTAGAACGTAATTGACCGTGATTTATTTTCAAATCGGGCACGTACTATTTAAATCTAATAGAAAATATCTAATAAATGTTAATATGACACTACTCGCAAATTCTTCTATCGTTTTCACTGTTTTGTGTTTGACTTACTCGCGTTTGTCAAAAATTCATAAAATCCGCTGCTTACTCACTACTCATAAATGAAACGCAAAATGTCCGATCAAAGACATATCACTATTTTCTATTCATATTTATTTAACTTAACCACTAAAGAATCATTATCATTCATTCGAAATGTAAAAGAAGCCTGTTTCACAGGAGACACACAGTCACAATAGTTTTGAGCGATTGTGTATCTCGCATCATGGATATTCCTCTCGTATCATGAATCACGTTGTTTTGAGTATTTCTCTGAGCACGAACAAGCGGTTTCTTATCTCGGAGGATGCTTCGTTAACAGTCTTTTTGATTCCATTCTCATGAATGATGCAGAAAATCCTCGATGGATATGAAATATGATATCGTCTCATCATTTTCGTTCTCTGACTCGGCAAAAAATAAGCGGTTTACCTGAGGAAACTTGTTTCTAGAAAGAGTCATTCTGAAAACGGAGTAAGGGGAATCGCCGACGAAGAATATAATGTTGGTTAATAATCGCGTTTTTCGACGCACGCGATATACTGTCCTTTTGTTGATCACCGCCGGGCGAATAATTTGTGAAAAAGGTCGGAATCATTTTCGCGGCACGTTACAAAGAACATTGTTGCGTGAAGAAATTCTTTCTTCCTTTCTCTGGTTTACGTGTGAATTTCGACAGGCGTGCGCCTCGCACCACGTCGTAATTATGTCAAAATTCTCGAAAATGACAGTAATTACAAAATGATCGAAAGTGTATGTTACATTTACATATATAAATATAATTTGCTTAAGTGTAAACACCTTCTGGGTACATTATACGAGCAAAATATCGTGACGAGAAGGAGGAAAAAATGAAACGCACGTTCCTTAGCTCTGTTGAATAACAATGATGCGAAGATCGCTTTGGCACAGGCATCTGCGTGAATTTATAGCATTATGAATAATTTTACATGCACTGAAATTAGTGAAAGTGACTGTTCCTTTTATTGGAAAAGGTAAGGTTGTTATATTTTCAGAAATATAAGAAAACTCTTCTTTATATTATACTGCTCTGGTTATTGCATTCTGTATAAAACAATAAATAGAGAATTTTTAAAAATGTATATTTTGTGAAACCTATTATTTAAAATATAATGATCTCAAATATACGTATCTCAAGTATCTCAAAAATACGAGACATTCTATAATACAAATTCAGACGAAATAGACCATATTATAATAAAGTAATTGTCTACTTCAACCGTTTATTCACATAAGATAATAAACAATTTAAAATTGTAAGAGAAAACTTTATGTTATACAATTACAAATGAAATAAATAATTTCGAAAATTCTGAGAGTTTGATGGGGACTGCAAAAAATATTTATACAAGATGATAAATGGTCTTGATTCTACAAATTATAGCATTAAGGTATAAAGTTATTGTGTTAAAGTTATAAGAAGTATAATTATTGATGTATTTTTTATGTATATTATGATGTACCAATAATTGATGGATTGTATAAATTATAATGTTAAAACATAAAAATGTACACCCTCTGCAACATATTATATGAATCATTATAAGTAGTAACGGAACTGATGCAGTTACGGCAAAAATGAGTAAGTCTAAAAAACAGTAAGAACATTAGAAGAATTTGAAGATAATGTTATATTATTTTCAACCAATAGGTTGAAACATATTAAGAAAGAAAACAAATTTTTATTTCATTCTAGTTTGTTGCAATTCAACTAGAAAACTTATTTTGCATAAAGATACGCTGTCTTATAATAAGTAATATTCACCTGACAAATATGTATTGTGGTACTTGTGTCTACAGGAAAATTTCTTATATGAATGTGATATTTTAAATGTTTAATTTCATTTTTCTAACAACAATGGTATGATAAAATGAAAGGTATCATTTATGTAACAATGTAGTCGCTTCAACAGGGCTAATTAACAAGTTCCCTATATCTTTTTTGTTCTTGTCAATAAACGTATTGAGTACGTAATCGCTGTATTTCTTGCATGATATTGCGCCGTCCACGTTGCCCGAAGGGTTTGGCAGAAGTTAATCTACATGGGGAAGATGGACCGAGATAATTATCAAGATAAAAAACGCAGCTCCGAGAAAGTTGTCGTGCATCGAGCCACGTGCCTCGCATGAGATAATAAAAGGTGTCGTTCCCCTGTCTTACTCTCACCCTTGCCTCCGCGAGGAGAACTGTATTTCTCGGGTATGGAAATAGCAAACCATCTAAAAATTTAAATATGATTTTTCCATAAAGTTCACGTTGTTTATTGGGATCATGGATAATGTTATCATTCGGGTATTGTCATTAACCTCTTAGGCACGGCTGAATTTTGCGCGGGGCTGTTTCTCTGTACGGCGGAGTTCAACGAGAATTACGTGTAAACGATACAACCTACAATGTGTGACGGACAATGCTGTTCTCTACGCGATTACATTGGAATGAAGTTTTTGATGATTAAATTATAATTTTAACTTTAACAATTTATTTTAATAATTAATGGTACAATTGTGCACGATATATTTCACAGGCGTATCAGAAGACGATCATTTAATTCAAACAGTGAGCGAGTGAGCTACTAGAGTGAGCCACTATAGTGGCGCGTCGTTCAAAAAGATGACATCCGTGAAAACCACTATAGTGGCGCCACGTGCATAAGAGGTTAAACTGCGGACCATTATTTATAATGAGAATTTTCTGCATCAAGTGAAATAGAAGATAGAATAGATAAAATACATAGAAGATTCTTTTTTTTAATACATTTAAAAGGATAAAAATACATAATATTTAAATATTCTTACTTATTCGTTCTTATCTATTCAATCTTATTATAAATACATAAAATTCGCAGTCTAGTTATCATTTTTGCATAGATCGGGCCAGATGTAAAAGAGAACCTATTTAAAAGAAACTAGTTATATCTTAGGTTTATATTTTTAATTTTTTAAGATTTATTCCGTGAACATCGGACACAAAAAATACTGGATCAACTTCTTTTTAATTCTTCTCATTATTCAGAAACACATCTGTTTGTATAAAGAAGGCCTGGCACGGTTGGGGCTCCTCAAACGCTTGCTTCCCCCACCAACCTCTTTTCTATACAGCGCGCTCGTTCGTCGCGTTCACTGATATCTCGTGTCTTCGTTGCCCCACCGTACGGCGCTTGCTGGGAGGGAACAAGTAGCGCTACGGTGGCGAGGGTTTTGCCTCGATTGAGGAAAAATTGCCCAACTCTCGTATAGAGAATAACTACATACTTATTTACACATTATATAGGAACAATATTGTTCGCTTTTAGATTTTTAAGTTTAATGCAATATGCAGCATGTAATATATGTCATATAAAAATGATGTAGAGTATGTGCAATTACTAATCTTTAAAAGATTAGATACGCGAATATCTGCACCTTTGCTCTGTTATCTCTTGGACGACGTTTTCTGGTTTTGCAATTTTCATTGATCCACATATAAAAATATTATCTTCAACTCCTTGGAACTTCTTTCAATAATTGAAACTTCATAGTTTTTAATCATTTCCTGTGAGAAAAGGAACATTGATTGGTATTCATGTTATATCTACATTTGCTTCAATGCTGAAATGTTGATTACGAAAGAATAAAATTTTGTTTCGACCCGAAAGAAAAGAATAACATTCATATTTAGTTGATGCTGTTTGAGAATCTTCGTTACGAGCCTTACTCATTGTTATTCAAGAAGGGTTAATTATTTAAATTATGGAATTCCTACATGACATTCTGATAACAAGTGATTTTTTCATTGCATTTCCAATTACATTGACATTATAGACCCCAAAATTCTATGATTAGATATAAATTCCAATCGAAATTAGATGATGAGCTTGAACAAATACGAGAACGTTGTTTCTATTTTCGACTTCTGAATACTAGAGAATTATGATTAGCTCTCATTATTCTTTATGCCACAATGACGACTAAACAACACTCACCACAATATCAACAACAATATGCCTATAATTCGTAGCTTCAACTGCAGAAAATAAACAGGACTTAATTACATCTGTTTTTGGCGTATATCAATTGTTTTTTTCAGACGCTATATTATAATTATACCATCTCTTAACAGTAAATGAACTTCTGACAGTATTTCGTTCGTTTATTGTTAAGCAGAAACATTATCTTCAAATAACGAAATTGAGAAATTAACAATGAGTGGACTTAATCAGTCTGGCTTCTGAGTGGCTCGTATAATACCGTTAATTATTCAAATAACGATATGCTCCATATTTGGTAGCCCTAAGGAAGAGGAATAAACGAAGAAGATGGTCGACGGTACGTAGGCACGCGCCGCGAATACATAATCGCCAAAGATTAATTACCAAATTCCCCTTATCTTGGCTAATTATTAATTGACCGAGAGCCGTGTTGCCTTTCTTTTTCGATCTGCTCTGCCGTCCTTTTTTTGCACGCGATTCTGAAAGGCGGGTCCAGTCCCCCTGGGGTCTCCAGTCTGCGTTTCTTCGTGATCGGTCCGCGAAGAACTGGCAAGATCGAGGTCGACTTTCGTTCCTGAAATGTGATCCAGTAACGTCCTTAAAACGGTAGCAACATCGTTCGCACGGAAAATACTTGGATCGGTTAATTTTATACCGGGCGGCGTAATTAACATCCCGCAGGCTTAATTCCTTCTACGCTTCGAACCATATAATATTTCCTTTCAACACGGAACCGATATGTTTTAGCGCAACAAGATATTATTTCAGATTGTCGAAAACTAAATTGATTCGTTATACTTCCAACAAATGTCACAATAACAGTATCCACTGATTCTAGCAGAGATTCAAAGTGTTATGGAACTTGTCAGTAGGTTTATTTAAAACCTACTAACAAGTTTTTAGAACCTATTATGGACCATGGTTCTATGTATGACCATAGTACTTTTTTAACCATTAATTGGTATCGTTGAGTCTCTGATGACCTGTAACAGTTTAGATTGTTGATTTTATGATTGCTAGGTAATTATAAAATTTGCTGTACTTGTTTGACATAAAATGTAGCTTTACATGCTACGTTCAATTATTAATTTTGTTGCAAATCATGAGCATTAATTAAGTTGGTATTCCGCTTGGATACTACAGTCAATGTAAAATGTATTTGTACACCATATAAAATCGAATAACTTTCTAAAAATTGGGCCAAATGACTGGATTATCTTCCAGATGTTAGAGGGATTAATTTACCAGGTAATGTGTAAATAACTTTTATTTTAAATTGCTGTTGGTCGCAATTGCAAAGAACAAAATAATAAGCACAATTTTTAAATTTTTATCTGTGTCTGTAATGAAAATTTAAAAGGTGCCTTTTGTAGATCTAGGTAAGTTATACATCTACTACATACAGAAATAGTAAAAATTGTAAGAAACTGCGATTTAAATGACTCACAAACCCTACAGGCAAAGATTTTTGCATCTTACAATGCCTAGTAAGATATAAAATATTGTACATTATATTATACATTAAATTTTCATTAGAGGCACAGATAAAAACCCCCAAAATAGTGATCTTCAATTCTTTCTACGCAATTGCGGCCAACAGCAATATAAAAAAAAATTATTTACATATTAGCTAATCCTCTAACATCTCAAGAAAACTCAAGTTGTATGGTCCCCATTTAAAAACGTTAGTCGTTTTTAAATGGTGTACGAATATTCTTTACATTGTATTTGTTAACGTCATCATACCAACAGAGGGTGATGAAACGTTTTTACGATATAACTTCCAATGAGAACACATAAAGAACAGTTGTTGAAAGAATACCTTTTAGTATGAATAGATCTTGCAAAGTATAAAAATAAAAATTTTGCTGTAGCAGGGACAGATATTTTGATCAATATTAACATAGGTCTTGTCACAAGTACTGAATATACTGTGGATTGAATACTATTACGTTGTTCAAAGCGCGTTTTCGATCCTCGTATGAAATCTTTTTTAATTAATTTCTAAAATAACGAGATTTCATGGAACTTGTATCATACTTATTCTAAAATATCTGTTTTATGAGAATGCGTTTTTAAAAAATTGCTGAACGACACATGTACGTTCGAATAGAATTTAAAAAATATATATAACTGTTTATTTCGAGCTCTGTTTTATAGTCTTTACTTGTCTTTAGCCTACAATTTTTAGAACTTACTAGAGTATATTATTATAATACCTGCTGCCTACAGGATTTTTATAAAAATACACGTAACATGTAGCTAATTTTTTAATTATTTTTACCAAGTTTTAATTGGTAGTGGCTGTTTCTATATTTTGGGAGCAGAAATAGAAGACAAGTGTTATGAACACTCAAATTCACAAATGGTTAATACGAAAGTATGTAACAAAATCATGAAACATCGAAAGTGTAATCAAAATTCTGATAAAATGAAGGTTAAAGAAAATTGTACTGGTCTTTTTAATGTTATATATCGCTAGATTCTTTTAATAGTATCGATACTAATACTTTACAAGATACTTTTAATGAATACAATATATTTTGTAGTGTCAGCAAAATGATGAATTAACATTAGTATTGCACGTACGTACGTCCAATAAACAATGACACAAAACATCTTGTAAAAATATACTCTAAAATATACATTTTCGAAATGTGAAGTCGTTATGTATACTCCTCGATACCTCCGTCATGTTTCAAGAAGTCCTTCCGGCAATCAAGCTTTCAAAAAGTGTCAGAAAAAAAGTCGGCAAGGTTTCATTTTCTTGTCAAGACTGTCGAACGTAATTGCTGTCCACTTTGCCAGGACTTACAGATAACTAGAATCGTCGCGAGAAATTCAAGAAAAAGGAAGCTCCAAGTTGTCGGCTTCCTTTGTAACATCCTAACACTCTGGAAGCTTCGTATCGACCTACTTCCGGAACTTTCAGCTTGTTATTCAAGAGACAGGAAAATATAAAGTGGAAGTTATCTATGTCGGCACTGTTTTGTCAAACTGCTCTTACTTGCCAACGTGTCTTTTGGAAGAAGTAGGGCAAACATATGATCAATATAAAATGTTCCTAGACAAATATAAAAAAATAATAGAAACAATAATAATAACTTATTTTGTAAAATGAAAACACTAAATATACAGGGTGTTTCGTCTAAAACAGGACACCTAAATATCTCCTCTACCTCTGAAAATACAAAAAATGTTTCTAACGTAATCTAAATGGTTTCAAAAGACGAATCAGTGGGAAGAATCGTTTTTTATAAATTGTAATTTTTTAATCATTTTTTCAAGGTCACTCGTGTTTTTTTGCATATATACACATATTTTTGTTGTATGTTATAGCAAACATTATGGTGCATTCATCCATGTTTAGTAGCACGACCTTGAAATGACCGTGAACTCTACAATTTGCTAATTAATGCGGAACTTACTTTCAGCCTCATTTCAGATTTCAACGGTAACAGAAATTCGACTATGAACTTCAACTTGTAAATAATCACATTTATTACTGCAATAAATGTTCGAAATCATGTGCTTCTGTTGTGATACATTTCGTGAGGCGAAAAACGACAGATTGTACAGCTCTTTCGATGATTTCAGGTTTCATATCAGCACATGCAGCAATTATTCGTTCCTTCATATTTTCTGGCGTCGTGGGCTGCTCTTGATAAACCGTACCCTTTAATGTCCTCCATAAGAAAAAATCAAAATCGTGGGGTGAGATCGAGTGAACGATCCGGTCATGATACAGGTCCGTTGCGTCCAATCCAACGATTTGGGAATTTTTCGTTGAGGACACGTGTTGCATTATGGGAATTTTAATACGGTCATTTCAAGGTCGTGTTATTAAACATGGATGAATGCACAATAATGTTTGCTATAACATACAACAACAAAAAATGTGTGTATATATGTAAAAAACACGAGTGACCTTGAAAAAACGATTAAAAAACTACAATTTATAAAAAGCGATTCTTCCATCTGATTCGTCTTTTGAAACCATTTAAATTACGTTAGAAACATTTTTTGTATTTTCAGAGGTAGAGGAGATATTTAAGTGTCCTGTTTTAGACGAAACACCCTCTGTATACAATGAATAATTTTCGTATTAATTTGCTCGTTTTTATTTTCTGTCTGCGTTAAAGCATTGTCCTGCTACATTAATTTTCTCTCAATGCACACTTCGTACTAATTTGCTTGTTTATTTTTTGTTTGTATTAAATCATGGTATTGCTATATTCATCCTTTTCAAATGAATTTTATTCATGTCAATATGAAACCAAATTATTGGAGTACTGAAAGAATTTTAAATTTTGAGATCACTACTCAAAGTAATGGAAATAATAAAACGCTAGAATATTGTTGCACTATTTCTGACCTGTTGCAGTCTTTAAACGGAAGAGTTTGCTTTCTAATGCTCGCAATTGATTTGACATTTTGCATAAAAATCTGCAGTCCAGTAATTTACGTAAATTTTATTTCCCGATCTGAAGATTAAAATGAACCGGTAGCATGAAAGAATTTTTCCACACAATTTTACTAACTGAAATGAATTACGATCGTCCATAACGGTTCCCCATTTAGTCAGAATAATTTCATCCCCTTTGATGAAGCGCGCATTCGCAAGCCCCTCTTTAAGGCGTCGTCAGCGATGGCGAAAAAAGGATCCGGGGGATGTTCCTAACGGTATAGCGCATAATTATTCGGTAATCAATTTTTTCTTCGGTATTCATTTTTTTGTACGCCAGGGCCAACAACGTTGTAGGCATTTGCATATTCGGAAGGCATCTCGAAGTCGGTTCTTTATTGAGGCAAAGCATCGGTACCACGAAATTCGCCATGTAATTTGTTCGCCATTAATTTGACCGAGTATCTCGGTGCTGCACGCTGACCTAGCCGATACGCTGAATAATGTAGTCCCGGGGATTTCGGTTCACCATGGGTGCTCATCTCGTTTCATGCGTTCATTCTTCTCATGGTGCATCGGACTGCATCGGATAAAAACTCTGTTTTCATATGTTATTTCAATTTAAAACAACGAGTTAACCCGTTTGCATCGTTTGTAGACTGCATATTTTATACATTTATGACAAAAATGAATAAGCACAATGTAAAGCAGTGAACCGATTAAAAGAATTTAAAAATATTAATTCATTAGTATCAGCTTATTAGAATCAATAAAGCAAGAAGGAAACTTCTATTTGGCCGCTGTTTCTTGCAATTTATGCAAACAATATATATTTTGCATATAGATCTGCAGTCTGATCATTACTAGCATACACAGTTGCCTCGAAAGGGGAATTAACGATCAATTGTAGTGCAATGAATATACGTTTAATCCTTCGACAGCGGAACCTGAATCTATTTGCCTCAGAATATTAAAATCGACATTTAATTACTCATTTTCTGGCGATTGAATTAAATGGGCAGCTATTACGTTAGAAAAAAAGGAAGAGTAACTTGTCTACAAGAAACACCTCCAAAAATATGTTTCCAAAAATTATCAATAAATAATGCAGTTTTATGAACGGTCTGCTGTCCGAGTGTTAATAATAATGATATACATCTATTATACAAACATACTTGATCTGTTCAGTTTAGAAACAGTAGAAAGTTTAGAAGAATTAGAAGATGTCGATATATAACGTTCAACATTCTAAAATTTCTAAAAAAAGAAACAAGGCACATATTTTCTCCACTATCGAATGTTTACCTCCTCAACAAAATATATACATATTCTCCACATACAGTAGAACGTCGATTATTCGAACCACTGTTGCATAGGCGCTGTCCCCATCACTTCTTGGAACCAGTGTAGCGGTGCCGATTGATGTAGCGATCGGTACATTACTGTACTACACATAATTATTAGACTGCGGACCTTTATGCAAAATTAAAACTTTTTACCTGAATTGCAACATATTGGTGTGAAATAGAAATTTAGTTTCTCCCTTACTATGTTTAGGAGATTAAAAATAATATAATAGTATATTTAAATTTTTCTAATGTTTTCACTGTTTTAAATTACAAGTACTCATTTTTATCATAAATGGATAAAATCCATATTCTAATAATTACTATTTATACGTATACATGGGTTTTGCATTGTACCCTTATATCTAAACAAATTGACGCTGTACTGTATGTAGTTTACAAAATGTTTATGGTGCTATGCCACATGTATTTATTGCACTGACGACTATATCACCAAATACGTTCGAATACTTTTAAGTGCTTGTAACGAAAGTTCCAAATTAATGCGCCAATAAAAAGTCAACCTGCGTCGTCCGTGACACACGCAGCTACACGGAAATTACTCACACAAACGCCTCAAGATATTTTAATGAGTACATTAATTACGTATTCAGCGATCAGAAACACGCAAGCTTGTCGCCGGTTCGTTTTCTTCCCTTTCCGGAGAAAAACAGAGCTTCTAGTTCGCAGGTACACACCGGGTTGCGGAAATTCGTCAGGGGAGGAAATTCAGGTCGTAAAGGGGATCATTGTGCTCTGTATTGTTCACGTATGCGGTAGCATCAGCCAGGGTAGCATAAAACCTTGATTCTAACTTCGACGTGATTTCGGGACTAGGAGCGAGAGTTTCTACCGTTCCTTTTCTCTCGCACACCATGATGTTAGCATAGACGAAGAAGAGGAAGACTTAAAAAGATCTCTGAAACGTGGCTTGTGGAAGTCCTATACATATAAGGGGCGATTTTATTACGTAGGTTTTATTTTATTGATAAACAAACTGTTTTTCATATACTTGAAAAATGAATATAAAAATTGTATTACGTACGACGACGACTTCCTGGTTTTGCAATTCTCACTGAGTCACATAATTTCTTTATTTCTCATAATTTCCGACAAGAAAACAAAAATTCGTCATTTTATTTGAAACAAAACAATAACATTCTACGTGATTATTATTATTAGAGCCCTTCAGGGATGACACCAGTACACTATACTTATATAGTATATTATAATAATACATACAAATATCAAAAAGTCTAAACCATCAGCAGATTAGGGTAACATCCCTAACATCGTAAAATATCCTCATGAAGAGAATGAAACCGACGATCGACCGTTGTCCTCGAAGAGAAAAGGAAGAGTTAGTTCGACTATCCAAGTTATGAAATTCCATCTTGATACTCTGTCTCTGAAAACTATTATTTATATTCTTGAAAAGAGTAAGAAAAACAATTGGATGCGTTAATTGTCACAATTATTTTTGATTTTATAGGAAAATTGTTTCAGACAAAGTTATATCATTTTAAAGGATACAATCACAGCTGGATAATATACTATTTCAAATAGTAAATAGTAAATAATCTATTTTTTATTATACGTGCACTTTTAAAAATAAAATATGTTATTTGTTAGGAAAAGTTTTTAAAACAGTATTTTATTTGAAGGGTTCTCAAAATAATGAGAATTTTATTTAAGGAGGTGATTGTACATGAGAAAGCGAATCGAAAATAACGAATAAATTTTTTTCATTTGAATCCTCCATTTCGAGAAAATCGAGTTCGATATTAAAGTTTTATGCATTTTAATATTACCCGTTTCCTCAATCTATTTTCATTGTCAAGAAATATTTTAAATACTATTTTACACAAAATTTAAGTATCTTAGTTTATGTTTTAGATTACCTACTAAAATTAAAATATTCGATTTTATATTGTAGAGTATCAAAATAAAAATATTTTATTTTATGTTATAGATTATCAAAATAAACAGATTTTAATTGTGGAGATCTTGCTGTTTATTTAAAATAGTACTTCATTTGGATTGTAGAACAACAACTTTTTAAAATAGTATTTAAAATATTTTTTCTCCAAAATTTTACTTCCAACAGTAGTTTCCACAAAATTTCAAGATCTATGATTGTTACATTGATTTGTAATGAAACATAATTATATTCTACGATGTATCAGAAAGTGGTTTTAAAATCCTCCTCTTAAATAGTCTCAAAACAATTTATTAGATTGTCCTAATACTCGTGATTTGTTCATTCACGAGTAAAATTACTATTGCTTAAAAGTTTTTAAATAATCATCGATAGGTAATGTGTTAAGCGTATTTCTTAAAAAATAATGGCCTACATTCCGATGCATTCAACCATGTTATGTTCTTCGAGTCTATTTGATCCTTTCAAAATTTTATTTCTGTCGTACCATGTTGATTGTATAACTTTTTTTTATGTAGCCAAAACCTTAGGTGGGGACGAGAAAACTCGATCTTGATATAACGGGTGGTATAATGCGACACGGTACTGTTAAACAAATCATTATACATTTACTGCCACATAAAATATACCAGGCGTCTGACCAGATATTACCACTTTGATTTACGTCATTATTATTACTCGTAGCGAGAAATGTTGTGATGGCGATTAATTAGTTTCAATGAACGCACATACTGGTTTTATTAGCCTTTTTCTAAGTAGACGCGCCAAGGACTTTCATAATTAAAAAGTGATGAAAAATGATTGATTCAGGACAATTTAGGATAATTTACAATAATATAGTTATTGTCTTACATGTTGTAACCAACAGAGCGATATTTTACAACATTCGTTTATGATACGTTCCATCAAACCGAGAAATGTAGCCGGAGCTTCTGCGTAAACTTTATTCTTTTTCCAAGGTTTTCTTAGCAATATTAAAATTAAAATATCTCCTAAACTAATCATTTTTCGACTCACATAGATTAATACTTTTTTATAAGAAATAAAATTCATCGATTAGTATATACAAATATATACGATTAAATTTAAAAAATCAAAGTTGACCTTCATAAGTCCTTGACGGGTCCACTTACAACGGATGTAATAAAACCAGTACATGCATTTCTTGAAACCAATAAATCTCCATCAAAATATTTTTTGCTGCGAATATTAATAACGACGTAATTCAAAATGGTACCATCTGGTGAGGCGCCCTGTATAAATGTATAAAGAATTATTTAACAGGACTGTACACCTACTACCACAAAAGACACATATATACAGTCTTTTTTAAACAATTTTCGATCGCGTTATACAGGCATTTACTGTATTTCAAATGCACAGCTTCACCGAGGATCGCAGCAAGACTGACAATGAAAATGGTAAAAAATCTACGACTAGCCAAATCTAATTGCTTTATACCACCCGTTATATTTAGATCGAGTTTTCTCGTCCCCACCAGAAGAAGAGGAAGAAGAGTAGCAGGGATGCAGGTAGAAAAGTCGTTGAATGATATCGCATCGAAAAGGAGTCCTGCCCCAAATATCCGTGATCGACGAGCGGGCTAGGTCAGGCCCCTGGAAACTGGTGCGCAGGTAAAACCGTTACCGGCGCGGCAACCAGCTCACCGTCGCTGATTCGTTTATGGTTTATGGGACACTTCTTGGGGCGTAAGTTTCCAGTCGTATCGTCTATCATCCAGGCCTAAACGATTGAGCCCCAAAGGGACGCCACTCCGTAGACTGTGCCGTCAGTCTCAAGGGACAGTTTTTTTCTCCGGAAAACGTTGAAAATGCGCCGGGTCTGACATCTAACCATTCTTCTTCCGAAAACCGCTTACCCATTTTCAGTGCGTACCCATTTTATCCTCGTTGAAATCAGCATTTTATTGCGATTAAGGGCCGGTTCAGGTTTCGGAGGCTCAAAAATTATTTTAAACAAATTCTTCATGTCAGAAACTAAACACGATACACAGTGTGACAAAATGATATCACGCATTAAGATTTACATGATTCCAACTTAAATCTATTGATATACACAGAGTAGGGCACAAATCAACTAATAACTAAAAATGACCGATAGTCTCATTGACTATTAGTCATAGCAAAATAGTCATTAGTCAAAACTAACAATAAGTATTAGTCATATTCGAAACTCATATTACGGAAACGGACCACGTGATAAGAAATCTAATTCATTCAATATAGTGGTTCACTGTATCCGTTTCCGTATTACGAATTTTGAAATTTTGGATACATCTAAAGTACTGCATAGTTAGTGTTGACTAATGACTATTTTGCTATGACTAGCAATCAATGAGACCTTTAGTCATTTTTTATAATTAATTGATTTGTGCCCTACTCTAGATAAACAGTATTACGGGATACGTGTCAGTGCAGGATTAACCAATAAGAAAACTAAGCACGTGCTTAGACCATCAGGAGAAGGCGGCACTCCATAATCATTTTCTGAATTTTACGTCTTTTACATAGTAATAGTATTTCTAAGTGCTTATGTGCATGTCTGTTTGGGAGTGGAAAGAACGAAAGAATAGTGGCAAGATGAAAATCAGTAGTGAGCGAACAAAACTCTAATTTTGGTTAAAAACACTTTTTAGTCAAATTATTGAAAATGTCTCCGAAATCGTACAAGTCCACCCTATATGGCATTGAAGTGATGCTGTAGAAGACGGCCACAAAATCTTTTAAGTACTTAGGAGCTCTAATACATGTGCTCTCTGATACCATTTAAATTCCATGTTTCAAAATTGTTATAATGTGTACCGTCAAATCATTATCTGAGGTGATAAAGTTAGGTGCCTCACCCTGTATATGTATATTAGATTTTAACAATCTATTTATCTATTTACAAAAATAACATTTTCACTAAAATCTAGTTGGACAAAATGATAGCATATGCATATAGAAACCTAAAATATTAGGTTGTTGCATATAAAATATCCGATTTTAGACTGTAAATGTTATATGTATAGCATTTCGATATAAGAAATACTATTACAGTATACAGACTATACAGTTGATCCTTCAACTCCTATCTTCAATTTAAATGTAGATGTCTAATTTTATTTGTAAATAAATTGTATTCCAACTCCCATCGAAGCTATTGTAGTGCATTCGTTTTACATTCGTGAAAAAACAACTTATTGTCGATAGCATTACGTGAATTTTGGTAAAAATGTAGTGATTAATCAACGTACTATTTGTTGATAGTAAAAGAATCTACAAAATGGAGATGACAATCTTGAAAATAAAGAACGGGAATGTTCAAAAAATTAAATTTCTGACGTAATTCGATTAAAAACTCATTGACAGAATACGTTAATTAAAATGCTTACTTTTATCAATAAGTCTATTTCGATAAAAGTTGGGTTTGTTTAACGTTACTGCTTAAATTAAACATTCCATATTCAACAACCTAATACTAACAAATTTGTGAATAATATTTTATCGCGTCTCCTTTACATTTAACGACATCAGCGGTTCTGTTACATGAAAATTTATATAATTTCCCACTTCACTTGAATACATTGTTGAAAATCATTCAATCGATTCAAATTGTCTCCTATTCTTGTATACTACCCTGACAAGATTCCTCTTATTATTTTTAATAATGTTTGTATTATAACCTATAACGTTTTTGTGTTGGAAAGTGAATTTATTTTCAGCAACCCTTGTGGCATATGCGTTTTTTTGTTCATCAAATATTTCTAAATTTTTTGTGCTATTCAGTTCTCGAGCACTAAATTTTATGTCCATTTTTACACCATCACCTTTCACTTAGTCATGACGCAATATTTGTTGTTCCTGTCTCAAATCTTGATAACAATAATTGAGACTATCATAAATACATAAACACAATTCATAAATACATGCTTTCTTGCAAATTGCAGGCGATTGATTTTATGTTGCTCATTCAAATACGAATTCTTCTGCAATTCTCTCTTTAGTAAGTACTTACACATTTTTAAAACGCTTCTCGCGTTGTTCGCATTATTGTCTATGTCAATACTATGTACAATTTGTCTCGCAGTCAACTTCAAATTTAATGTCGTTCTTATTGTTGGCCGTTTTTCTCGAGAAGCTAGGATCTGCGAACGTCCAGACTTCTTTTTTCAACAATTTTCTAGATCTCTCAATAAATCCATTATAACTTTATAACTTCTGTTTGTGACTTTTGATATTTATGCCACTGAATATTGCTCATTTTTTAGTTTCGATATGGTATATATTTTACGAGCACATAATTACATTTTACGGCCCATTTTTATTAATTTATTGTCGTGTTTAAAACATGTAAATCATAAAATGTCATGACACATTATATTAACTATGTTCCATGTTCGATACTTGTTATTCAATAGCTTGTGTACAACCGAGAAGCGTAGATTTTGTGCTAGTGCAATCATTTTGTCCCGGTTTGCGTACAATAAAATTTACATTTACATTCGTAAAATTTTGTCGAAGTGAATATTCTGGACAATATCGAGCATGTTATACGTACAGGTGTACTAAAAAATAATAATTTTTACCAGTTGTTACAACAAAACTTTAAAAAAATCAAGATGCACTATCTTTTTTGTCACACGGCATTTAGTAATATATTCTATCAATATACTATAAAAATTGTAAAATTTTTAATTACGTCTTCATAATAAGAGTTCTGGCGTTACGTTCCAGAGCAGCCCTCCCTTTGTATTGTGGGCTGTCCTTCGTCTAATGATATATTCTAAATGAAGAAGACAAGTATACTTTTAAATTACATAACATTTTTGGGCAACATACCGGAGAAAGTTAAAGAAAAGACTTCTTATCATTTTTCTTGTGGTGTAAATTTGAACAATGTTTTTTTGAAATTTATGATTCCATTATTTTACAAGTAATGATATCTAAACTTTATTGAGAACGTTTGGACAAATTTAAAACTAGATCACGCGAATGAAAGACAACATAATAATGCAATCGATTTAAAAGACAATGGAAATAAAAATTGGAGACTTTGAAGCCAAAATTGAATGAATAAAATATATAAAGCAATCTGAAGATGCTAACGTGGTGTAATACAATTAGAAGGAGATATAACTAAATACTGATACAATATTCTATATTGTCCTTCCATAAAATGAATGACAGTTTTTGTGCTACTGTCTTATACTTTTGTCCAACCAATGCTAGTTAATTTTTACGATTCTTTCTACAACCGTTTTATTACCTACCATAATAACCTAAGAATTTGTGTGCTTACCTTGTAGATGATATGTAGACTGCGGATTTTTGCGCAAAATAAAAATTGCCTTCATTAATTACAAGATACAGAAGCTATATAGACGTTTATTTCTATTCTTAATCATCTTAACCAGTTGAGAACAATACAACAGTACGTTTAAATTGCTTAAATGCTTCTACTGTTCTGTATTTTATTTATTCATTTTTGTCATACGAGTATATGCATAAAATCTGCAGTCTAATGATGTGCAATATACAGGGTGTACAAAGTGTATATCTCCCACGTCTAAACACACGAAATTTATGAATGTGTTTATCTTATTATTTTGTCCAGTACTGTATAGGTGTAACGACATTATATGTCGGAACTATCATAGCGTAATTCTACATCCTCGGTTTGGTGGAAATTGATGTAAGAATGGTGCCGCAAAATTAACCTTGACCTCATATTTCAAGGTCAAAAGGTCAACAAGTCTATTTATTGCATCGTATTCTAGTCGCCACATGGATAAAAAATTGCAAAAGGAACTATGGGTGAAAACTCAATATTTCTCTTAAAAAATGATGGTAAAGTTTTTTCATTATAAAAGTGATTTTATTTATATTATATTTTCATTCCTCAGTCTGATGAAGTTTATATAACGTTCTGTTGATAAAGCTCTTGGTAATTATTACTTGGCGCGTCAAATATATCGAAAATGTAATATGGATCAGTTTGATCATGAAAAAACCTCACATAATTTTTTCAGATAACGGTCGAGTTTTGACCCCTGGTTCCTTCTGCACTTCTTATCCTTGTGACGAGTAGAATACCATAGAATAAAAAAAAATTGTTGACCTTTTGACCTTGGAATTCAAGATTAATTTTGCGGCACCTTTCTTACATCAATTTCCGCCAAACCGAGGGTGTTAGGTAATAAGTAAGTAATGTGCGAGTTACACCCTATACATGGAAATATCTACTCTAGCTTGATATATTATTGCATTGCACAAGGTAACAATCACGTCGAATTCGCTGGCAAGGATCGTGAGAACAGGCCGGTGAAGTCATTATATGAGATTAGAGATTGCAATTACGATTGTCGCTCGCCGAAAGGAGGGCATCACGAGTATCTTGAACAAGGAATCTCCGAAAATCTCCCCGTAGGAGCCGGCAGCGGGTGAATTTCGAAGATCTGCCGGTAATAGCGGCTCTCCGGAGTATCGTGATCTCTAAATTCAACCCCGAGGCCGAGTAACGAGCAGGGTAGTAGTCTACGGAGCTGCCGCGGGATTTACGATCATTGCCACGAGAGAAGAGGAGTCGCGTGGCCCGTTAGAATTCTTTCATCTCTGTTCCACGTAAGCAACGACCGATCTCGTCGTCTCTTTCCGTGCTTTTATTCGTACAACCGGCTCGTGGGAGCCTTCGGGACAAACGGAAAAAAAGAATGTGGTAATCTATGGACGTTGCGAAGCCCTTCGAGGCCAGGCCGATTCGTTTTGAAATCCAAGCTGGTTGAATTGAAAATTTGTAAATGAGTCGGCCGATCTTTACGACCACGATTTCCACGAGATTTAAGGCGCGCGAACGACATACTCTTTCGCGCTGAAAGATCTTTTATGGTTATCCAGCTCCGCCCTACACGACTTTTCTTTCCACCAAAGAAACCGTTCCGACTGCATAATCTCGGACAGTCTCCAGCTCTGACTTCACGCTATAATCAGTTATGCATAGAGCTGGAAGCAATTATTGGTTTAGAGATTGTATAGGAACGTGTCTGCCAGACAAGGCACGTTGAAACCATCAAACGTGGATCACCGTGAATGTCTTTCACTGTTTTGGAAACTTCTAAGTTCTTTCAATTTTTGTACGGTCGTCGAAAATTGTAGCAAATCAGTAGTGACAAAATTAACGTTTTATAAACTTAGTTGTGATGCGTTTATCACAATTCTTCTTCTATGGAGTAATGCACTTATTTCATTTTGCATAGATATAATGCGGAATGTATTATTATATGTTACGGTAAATGTGATTAATCCGGTGATTATGTATAATTACCGGTTATTATATATAATTGTTACGGGTAATGTAATGAATCGGAGATTATGCATCATTTTTGGTGATTATAAATAATCTCCATTACCCAGACCTAACCCAGTTCCGACCCACTTTAATTATGTCATAGCGTTTGAGTTTTTGATAATCAGCGGGTGTTTTGCCAGAAGTTTTCAATTTTAGTTTCGAAATATCATTTGTCAGCTACACATATTTTTCTTTTGTCATGAAGCCGGTAATTATGCATAATAACCGGATTAGTCGAATTAACTGTAACATAATCACCACTAAGTTTGGTCTGGGTTAGGTCCTAAATATTCAAGAGTTCATCACATTTACCAATTCTTCACCTAACCTAGACAAAACTTAGTGGTGGTTATATATAATAACCGGTAATTATACATAATCACCGGATTAATCACATTTACCGTAACATATACATACCTGCGGAAATAAATGCCACATACTTTATTGTTTTGCACATAGTAACTATTTTAGGACCGATCAAAAAATTAGACGTGAGTGAAAAGTACCAGTTCATTTTACTGATGGAGTATCTAAGACATTAGAAAAATAGAATAATAATAAAATTCGAATAGGTACTCTTATATAATATGAGAAAAGAATACGGAAAAATGCTATTCTAATTTATAATTTTCTAATAATATTAGAATCTTATTCTCTCTTCGTTGGAATAGCCAACGACGATAGAAACAGCGTGTGCTAAATGCTTATTATAAGTAATAAGTTATTAGACAGCAGATTTTATGCATTTATGACGGAGATGAATAGGTGAAAGTCAAAACAGTGAATATACCATTAAAAGAATGTAATAATGTTGATGTATTAATTCCATCTTATTAAAATTACTAAAAAATGAATATAATTTCTATCCGGCTACTGATTTTTACGATTAATGCAGATAATTTCTATTTTGCATAAAGATCCGCAGTCCAGTTATTGCCAAAGAAATACAATAGCGTGTATCCGGACACCCTTTAAAACCGAATAACTTTCTTAAAATAGGTTCAAACGGCTTGAGTTTTTTTGAGATGTTAGAAAGATAAGTTTACTACGTAATTTACCAAAAAGTTAATCAAAAATCACCATATGCCTTTGTAGATCCAAGTTAGTAATAATACATGCATTTTGTCGAAATCAGTTGACGCATAAGAAAGCTATAGACTACAGATATTAAAAGATGTAAGAATTTTTTAATTTTGGTCTGACGCCTGTTGTAAACCGCAGTTTCTCACAATGTTTGCCATTCTTAATATTTATAGCTTATAGCAACCTTAATCGATGTTGATGAAAGTTTGTGCAAATACAGGGTGACCCACATAACTCTGAACAGCTCAATATCTCGAAAACTATGCCATCGATTTTAAAGTTCTTAGTCTTAAATTGCATGGAACTGAAGGGCCTTTCTGACTACATAAGCGTGAAGTGGCCTCCCTTCCCCTTTAAACGGGGAGGCGAGGTACCTTTGTAATTTTAAATGGAACTCCCTATAAAATATTACATATTTAGATTCTACAGGAAAAAACAAGTCAATTTTGTCTGAAACATTTTTTTGTCAGATACTTCCATGATGAGATATAACAGTTTGAAGTTTCGAGTTGTAGGTACTTGAAGCGCTCGGAAATAGCGTTGTGGAATTATACGCGCTTCAGTCCTTTGCTTATTAGTGAAGAAATAAAATGTACTTTAAATTAAATGTTCAAAATGTCCACCACGGGCTTGTAAACATTTATTTACTCGAAATATCAAAGTTGTTCTAACATTTTTTAACAATTCGGGAGTCACTGAAGCGCAAGCGTCACGTATTCTTTGTTTCATATCCTCTTTTGTCGTCGGTGGATCAAACATAACTTTGTCCTTTACATATCCCCATAAGAAAATATCTAATGGTGTTAGATCGGGGGATCGAGGAGTCCATTGACGAGGTCCCCCACGACCTATCCATTTGTTCCCAAATTTTTCGTTCAAAAATTGCCTGGTGATGATTGCAAAATGTGGAGGAGCGCTGTCTTGTTGGAACCACATTTCTCTTCTAACGTGCAGTGGCACATCTTCCAAAAGCGCAGGCAAATGATTTTTTCATAAATCACAATAACTTGCAGATGTTACAGTTTCTTGAAAAAAATAAGGTCCAATCACAAAATCTCCTATTAGGCCACACCAAACATTTAAAGACCATCGATGTTGAAAGGGAACACATCGCATCCAATTTGGGTTTTCCACGGCCCAATAATGCAGATTACGTCTATTTACATGCCCTGAATTCATAAAAGTGGCCTCATCGGAAAAAAGTATTTTGCACAAAAAGTCATTTTCCACAACACCCTGCAGCCACTCACAAAATCTTACGCCGTGATCGTAATCTTCTATCGAAAGCTCTTGTGATAAAACCATGTGATATGGATGATACTTTTGCCGTTTCAAAATTCGTTGAATCGATGAACGACTAATATGTGATGTTTGTGCAAGTGTACGTTGACTAATATGAGGATTTAATGTAATTGCAGCAAGAATACTGGCACTATTATTTTCATTAGTGACAGCTTTAGGTTTATTGCGAGTTTTTTTACACAATTCACCGTGCTCGCGAAGCCGCTTTTCTAAATTATGAAATGCTGCATGACATTTTTTGATCCCATAACGTTCAAAAAACATCACTGCTGCACGCCGATAATTTTTTTGGCATTCACCTAACGTTAATAACATATTCACTTCTGTGTCAAAAGTAGCCATAATCACAATGTTACTGCTTGAATAACAGCTCTAAACTGAAAACGATTTCATAGATAAGTGAGTCAAACTCAAGATTTGTAAATATTATTGTTTGTGTTTCTTCATGAATAAGCAATGGATTCAAGCGCGTATAATTCCATAACGCTATTTCCGAGCGCTTCAAGTACCTACAACTCGAAACTTCAAACTGTTATATCTCATCATGGAAGTATCTGACAAAAAAATGTTTCAGACAAACTTGACTCCTTTTTTCCGGTAGAATCTAAATATGTAACATTTTATAGGGGGTTCCATTTAAAATTACAAAGGTACCTCGCCTCCCCGGTTAAAGGGGAAGGGAGGCCACTTCACGCTTATGTAGTCAGAAAGGCCCTTCAGTTCCATGCAATTTAAGACTAAGAACTTTAAAATCGATGGCATAGTTTTCGAGATATTGAGCTGTTCAGAGTTATGTGGGCCACCCTGTATATTAGTTACTTCGGTTAGATCTACAAAAGGTGTTAAAGATTAGGAACTTCAGGTGGTTGATGCCCCTTGCCGAAACCAATCTTTGATGGTCTATTCCGTTTTTTTTTTATATTTTTAAGTTGTATCAAACTCACAAGGGTTATTAGCAACTACAAGCTTACAGTTAAGTGGCCATTTTTAATTAGATTCGGTTGAATAATTTTGTGTTATTCAAGAAGTTGAATCGTTTTCGCAAGATTCTTCTGAGTCGGTGGCATATTTGATGTTTCTTGGAATTTTGTATCTTCATCTTTTTTAATGATAGAGATGGTGCGCTGTATTTATTCTATGTTCTTCATCCGATGTTCATGTAATATCGATTTGTTTCAATTCCTCACTTCTATTGTTTATCATTACATCCACCTTTCATACCGTTATCCCTTGTATCATATTACTATTTCTGCACTGTTAATATGATAAACATTTTTATAACTACAATAAAAGGGATATTTTACATTTTGAATATAGGCACAGATAAAAGAGTTAAACATTGTGACCTTCACTTTTTTCTTCTCTATTCCAAACGGTAATTTTTAATTCATTTTCTTTTTATAAATTACCTATTAAACTAATCCTTCTATCATCTAAGAAAAGCTCAAGTCGTTTAGTTCAATTTTAAAAATGTTTTTCGTTTTTAAAGTGTGTCCACATACTTTCACACACCACTGTATAAGAGGATTGAAAAAGTCATTATCATAATTCTTAACTCCGCAGTTTTTATTTTGTTAAATAAATTAATTTGATTTTACCCAATTCTTGTGGTCACCGAGTGTGCGATCAACGTGTTAACGGAATCGTTAAATAAAGCTAAGAACGAACGAAAAATTTCTTGTTCATTTCGGCTGGTAGTTAAAGACCTGAAGATTTATAGCAGTTCCGAGAGTGTAATGTTTCAATCTGTGCTACGTTAGAGTAATGGTAGAGAGATCAATAGAATTTCCCGCGGAAACGTAGCGTTCTGTTCTCGAAATCTGTTTCTCGTCTTGTGGAAGCCTCAAATTTCAATGTGGCCCTTGCCTTTCTCATCCTGTTCCTCCGCGTATGTACACATACACACAGAGCGTCAATTTTCCGGGACTTCCGACGGGAAGAACACTCCTGTCGCTTAATGGACACACCACGCTGCTGGTCGGGACAGTTTGAATTGGTGTTTCTCTCATTCGTTTTTGTCTCCTTCACGCTCTTCCTTTGACCACTTCACAGTTCGGCCAGGAAATGTTCTAAACACACCCATGAGAATGTGTTACTCGAGTTTATCACAAGAAAATACCATTAGAGTGGATAGAATGCTTCTTTTATTTAACTTGTACATAGAATAAATTTATCGTTAATAAATAGACTGCGTATTATATGCATTTATGACAAAAGTGAAAGATCGTTTACGAAAAATACGTTTACATTTATAGATTAGTTTCCTACTAAACGAAGTCTAAATTACTATTTAGATTGAATAAAAGAACATTTAGATCGTATTATGATGTGTATAAATAAGTATAAAAATAAGTATTGTTATGAATAATTATGAATAATTTTAATAATAATAAGTCATGAATAATTTTCATTTTAATAGATCAATTTTATTTATCAATAAAATGAGCACCACTTATATCTTAATCAATTGTATATAATATGTAATATTTATATATAAAATATAAGTATACATAATAAATAATATATAATATACATGAAATATATACATAATATATAATATATATAAAATTCATACATACTATATGATATATAATACAATTATATATATATATATATATATATATATATATATATAAATATATTACTTGCAACGACTTGTTGCCACTTATTACGCAATTCGAATATGAGCCATTTGGATTTAGTTTTAATAAAAATATATAACATTATAATAGTGATTTTTAATTATGCAGACCTGTATTGATCAAATGTTGATGCTACTGACTAGGCAGTCCCGCGAATTATCTTCAAAGAAATACATTACATAAATTAACAATCGGGAAATACGTAAAATATCAAATAAAAAAGTGCAAGCTAATATTTCAATGGGAAATGTTATTGTAAAAATATATTTAAAAATAATACCTTTCCGCGAAGTCGATAAAATAATAAGTAGAGCTCATTCTACAGTACAAAAACATAGAAACGGAAGATAATAACTTCCGATCCTTGTAAAAGATTGAAGTTCTGGCTTGTATCAGAGCTTCAGTTGCATACTCCATAGTGCAGAACAGGCGTCAACGGGCTGTGAGGAATAAATCAAGATGTGGAAAATGGAAGGAGGAGCAGAGACACTTTCGGTGTCGTAAAAATCTATCAACGACACATCCACGACGGTTACGGATCACTCGAAACTTCGATTTTTCAGAAATCTTTAAAGGATACCGCTTTCGGTTCGGTTTCGCGTTGTAAGCAGTTACAAGCTACAATTTATTACATATCGTGTCGCACGAAGAATGTCAACGGTCAGGACACCCATAACCACCACAATTCATTATATGATAGTATTTAACCCCATGTTAAATTATTATATTAATGTTTAATTATTCATGTAATAAAATTAGATTCTTCTACACAATACATAGAAATACATAGAAAACTTTTAAAAATATCATTCAAAATTCTTTTTTAAATATTTAATATAATCTTAACGTTTATATTGTGGTTATAATAAAGTTTATTATATTAGCAGTGTGGAAAATAATTACGTGATACAAGGGATAACGATATGAAGGATTGATGAAATGATAAACAACGGAACAGAGGAATTGGAACAAATCGATGTAAAATGAACATTGGTGAAGAACACAGAATAAACCATCAAAGATTGGTTCAGGCAAGGAGCATCAACCATCTGAAGTTCCTAATTTTTAACAGTTTGTTTGATTTATCTATAATAAAGTATGGTACTGCAATATTCTTGTTTGTGAATTATTATTAGATTATAAAACAGTGATATCATAGAAAACTTTGTCAACATTACAATGCAAACTTTTTCGACAGTGACACTTACATTTTTAGAGAACCTATAATAAAATATGTGCAAGAAATAATTATATTTATTATTTTTAATGCCTCTAGGCAATACAGTTAATCTCAATATGTATTCAATTGAGTTTTGGGATATCATTGATTTAAATCGTTTCCTTTATATATATTTAAATTTTTACCATACACTATTTATGCTATTTTTTAGATTAAGTAGCACAAAACTTTTTAAAGATCTTACGTAAAAACGGTAAATGAATATGTTGGTAAAGTACTACAATAGATATACGTAGACTGTGAATTGTAAGCGTTTATGACAAAAGAAGGTGGGTGCTAATTGAAACGCGTAATACTCGTGTATACGTAATAAATGAATCCGGATTTTCATGCGTGTAATATTACAATATACACACGGGTACCCGTGTATTTTAATTTCGCGATTATTCATGTATTTTCATTACACGTGTATTTTAATACACGGTGATATAACGTTAAACAGTGGAACACTTGTTTCTACATAATTATCCCACTTTTGATGGTAATTACAAACTTTTTGTTAAAAAATAATTAAAATTGGTTTCAATATAGCATATTAAAATCAATTCTTCACAAAATAATATTACATTAGGGGCTTCCTCACCGATTTTGGTAACGTTGAAATATATTATTAAGGTCATCATTCTGAACAACTTTTTCCTATACATGTTACCGCCGCTCAGCTTTAGTTTCCGAGATATTCGCAAAAAAGTTTCAACATCTCGAAAAGTGATCGGAGTAGGTCTGGGTTAAGTCTGGGTAGAATGTACTAGAATCTACTAGAATATACTAGAATATACTAGAATATACTAGAATATTCCAGAATATACTAGAATGTACTAGAATGTACTAGAAAATACTAGAAGATACTAGAATATACTAGAATATTCCAGAATATAGTAGAATATACTAGAATGTACTAGAATATACTAGAATATACTAGAATGTAGTAGAATATACTAGAATATACTAGAATGTACTAGAATGTACTAGAAAATACTAGAAGATACTAGAATATACTAGAATATTCCAGAATATAGTAGGATATACTAGAATGTACTAGAATATACTAGAATATACTAGAATGTAGTAGAATATACTAGAATATACTAGAATGTACTAGAATGTACTAGAAAATACTAGAAGATACTAGAATATACTAGAATATTCCAGAATATAGTAGGATATACTAGAATGTACTAGAAAATACTAGAAGATACTAGAATATAGTAGAATATACTAGAATGTACTAGAATATACTAGAATGTACTAGAATATACTAGAATGTACTAGAATATACTAGAATATACTCGAATATTCCAGAATATACTAGAATGTACTAGAATGTACTAGAAAATACTAGAAGATACTAGAATATACTAGAATATTCCAGAATATAGTAGAATATACTAGAATGTACTAGAATATACTAGAATGTAATAGAATATACTAGAATATACTCGAATATGTCAGAATATACCAGAATATACTAGAATATGCATATATTATTTATATATTTATATACTATATTTTCTTGATTGTTGCAGATATCCAAGAGTTCGTATAGTTTCATGCTTAATACTCTGTATGCTAACACAGATGACAATGAAAGGAGTTCGCGTTCGACACGATTCATTTCACGTTTCAGTTCGTAAACATAAACAGACAAGACAGTGGGTCTGAACTGATTGAAGTCGTTTTAAGTTGTGCCCGTGGCCGCGTTATCGGCGGCCACAATTTCAAATCTAACCCAGACCTACTCCGATCACTTTTCGAGATGTTGAAACTTTTTTGCGAATATCTCGGAAACTAAAGCTGAGCGGCGATAACATGTATAGGAAAAAGTTGTTCAGAATGATGACCTTGAAAACATATTTCAACGTCATCAAAATCGGTGAGGAAGCCCCTAATGTAAATATTTACCTAAATTATATTGCTGGTTGACATGATTCCAGCCGAACCACTTGTCTGAGGCTAAAAAACCAAACTTATTCTTACTCACAAGGGACACTTTTGAGGTGTAATATTTGACACGTACTTTCTTATCTGCAATGATTCATATCCAGGGGATGAGATGAATCCTCAAAGCTGAGGGTAAATGCCACATTTTAAAATTTTTTATTTTAACTAGATAGCGTAGGATAATGATTTTTTTTAAGTGGCATAAGAAAATTACACAAAAAGTTATTTGTTTAAATACTGTTCAAACAACAAACATTTTTTTGCAATTTTTGTTATTAATTGTTTACCCATTTTTATGTAAACTTTTATGTATTTGGATTTTTTTGGTTTCCATCGTTTAACAATAATCATTATATCTATACTTTCCAATCTCGCATAGAGGAGAGAATTATTCGGATGGTCTTTGTAACAGATAACATAAACTTTTAACAACATTTGGAACTATAATCACCATGGTAGATGTGGTTAATTGTTTTTAAAATAGCCAGAGGAGATACTGTAACAAATATGTAATGTCCGTGACTATTCGTGGCTGTAGGACAAAATTTTATATTTCCATCATGATGCTTACGATGGATATTGATTCACAGACAGTACATATTGGCAACAAAAATCTACCTACAGCATCTTAATACCTACAGCATCTTCCCTGGCTACTTTTGATACAAATAACCACATCTACCACGGTTATTATAGTTCCAAATATTGTTAAACGTTTATGTTATCTGTTACAAAACACATCTGAATAATTCTCTCCTCTATGGGAGATCGGAAAATATTATAGACGTATTAATCATTGTTAAACGACGGAAACCAAAAAAATAACAGTATATGTATCTTCTATTTTGGTCCATAGATTGCACATACGAGTTTACATAAAAATAGGTAAACAATTAATAAGAAAAATTGCAAAAAAATGATTATTTTTTAAATACTATTTAAACAAATAACTTGTTCTGAAATTTTTTATTTTTGCCACTAAATTCATTGATCAAAAACGCACAATTTAAAAAAAAAATCATTATTCTACGTCCTCTAATTCTCGTGAATCTCGAAATATATGGTTTTTATTCTCAACTTCGAGGATTCATTTCACTCCCTAGAAATAAATGTTTGCGGAGAAAACAAAATACGTGTCAAAATATTTTTCAAAAAACTATATCATTAAAAAATCTCATAAAAATCGGCATGTTACGGCTGAAAAGTATTTCTTATTGTTACTATTGTGTTCATCGTCGATACTAGAATCATGACATAATAAAAATTTATCCATTTTCCAATATCTATTAAAGATAAAACAAATTGCAAAATATCGAAAGTTTGAGCTCATAGTGCTGCCGTTTTAAAATTTTCAATAATTTTCTTTTATTCCGGATATAATCACAGTAGAAGAGCCGTTAAAAAAATGGACACTTAATTCGTGAAAACACGGTTCACAGATTCCGTGTAAGTACACGTGATCCATGCGTACACGGCCAAAATCGTAGACTCTAATCAGGGTTACCTTTATATCACCGACAATCATCTCATCGACAATGATTTCACCGACACCAAGTTTTATTGACACATTTTTTTCGTCCATTAAAAACAATATTGAGGCAAATAATAAAAGTTATCATAACATATTGTTATTTGTAGCATACTATGTAAGTATATGTTTACTATATTTGTATACTTATATACTGTATTTATATGTATATAACACGTACATAACATTATTCAACAAAGTAACAGTGTATTATGATAACTTTTATTATTTGCCTGATTATTTTTTTAATGCACGAAAATAAATGTGTCGATAAAACTCGATGTCGGTGAAATCGTGTCGATGAAATGATAGTCGATGATTTAATGGTAACCTTCTAATTGAAACAGTAGAAAGATTAAAAGAATTTAAGAACATCAATATGTTATTTTCAATGTATTAAAATGATAAATACAGAAAGAAAGAAATTTTCATTTAGCTCTTGTCTCTCGTAATGGATACAGAAAGGGTTTATGATACATAAAGATTCGCAGTCTAATTATAAGAAATTTAATAAAAGGGATGCGAATAAATAGAAAGAAATGTATATAATTGATACTAAAATTATAAATAGAAGTGACAGTTAAACTGTAATGAAACAATTTAGAAAGAATGTTGCTTTTTAACTGGTGAACACGTTATACCGGAACATCATTGTTTATAGAGAAATCAGTGTTGGAAAGTCTGCTTGTTAAATCTGTAAAAATCTTGTATTACTATGATAAATTGTTCTATGTGTAAATGTCCTCTTCGTCAATTGTGTGGACTGGCATCGAACATGGTTTACGGTAACTTGTCGGAGCCACTGTATACACGACCTTAAGTTCACTTCCGCTCCGGAAAAGATTAAATAACAAAGGGTCCAGACAAAAAAAAGAAGGAATTACCATTTGGAGGACATGGCGCCAGGCTCCCATACCCACAAATACGTCGGGAAGAAAGCTCTGGGTCCATGGACGCTATAATTGATGCGACAATATTTGGACCGCCTAAAAGTCGCCCGATTTATTTAGGACAAAATGGGTCGTCTATACATATATACTTACTTTGTTCCTACACACACACGACGAGCAACCGTTTCCTAACTTCCTAAGCCACGAATAAATCTTTAAATATGGTTTTCCCATTGGGAATTCTGAGTTTGTCGTTTACGAGTAACTCGGTCGCCATCAGCAAGGATTTAAATTTGCCCTTCGAGGATTAAACGGAAGACTCGTAGCTATTTCGTTTGAGATAACAGTTTCTGTGAATTGGAATGTGACTGTTAGCTTTTTTTTCTAATTTTTATAAAATATATGCCATAAACTTACATTCCTTATTGCCAAAAAATTGTTCAATCGATTGTTCCATAATCCCTAAACTTGACTTTTTAGTAACAAATATAATATCAAACAAACTGATACTGAAACTACAATTTTAGTACAATTATTCCTAGCTCTGGATTTATTTAATTTATTTTTGTTTGGTAAACTGGTGAACACTGTTGAATCTTAATTTTTGTCATTATTTTTACAATTTGTCTCGATAAACAATTTGTCTTTTTAGTAACACGTATACATAACATTGAACAAGCCGATAAAGTGATAATTATAACACAATCTAAAATAAATTATAATACATGTACAACTCTGGGCCTATTTAATTCCTTTTTGATTGGTAACTTGTAAGTACTGTTGCTTTGTAGTTTCTGTAATTATTATTACAATTTATCCTGATGAACATTTAATCAATTTCTCTGAAATTTAGTTTGCCCCAAATGATTAAACATATTTGAGTGATACTGTATTCCATAATCCAATATATATTATGCATAATGTCCTTTAATCTTAAAACTATAATTGGATGAACAGTTATATATTTCCCATTTCTAGGGATATTAGCTTTAATGATAGCTGTCACACAGCAGTTGTTTTAAATTTAGTAACTATTAGATGCAATTGAAAATAAAGAATCCGAAATTATTAATGTGCATACAAGTTGTTGTAAACGAGTTTGCCAAAATAGATGCATATATACATTTTTCCCAGTTAAACTTACCCAGTAAAAGGTTAAAAAGAATTTAAGCATATTCTTCTGATATAATTAGTTTATTAAACGTATTAAGAGAATAAATACATTTTTATTGAATTCTAATTCCTTGTAATTGATGCAGAACACTTGTTTTATTTGTTTTGCATAAATGTCTGCAGTCTTGTAGCCATTTTAAGTAACAACATGTATACAAATTTTTTTATATGACTTTCTTTTAAGTAACATAAACTACAAATGAAACACAGTTCAGTTGTGATTATACAATTCATATATTACAGTTTATATCTTAATCCTTGATTATTACTGAAATTATTCATGAATGAAATTAATTTATCTTTTAATAAATACAAAATTATATGGTCATAGTAAATATATGATGTTATTGTTAGGGTACAAAAAATGACATTAGAGCTATTGCCGTATACAAATATACATATAAAATCAACAGTCGCATTTTTGTACTTTTTAAAAATATTTTTTAAGTATGTATTAATGCAGCTATAATTCTTACTTTTACTATAATACTCTTTTCCAAAGCATCGAAATAAACACTAAACGTACCAAACAGCATGTAAAAATAACAACATTGGATTTATATAAACTTCTTACAATTTCTACTATAATATATGTTTGAATCATTGTCAAATAATAGCCGGTCATTTGACCATGATAACTTTATTTTTAAGTGATGAAATATTTGAATGTACACAGTGGAAAAAAGTATATTTCGATCATGTCTACAGGGTCTCACGGAGAACATAGGAAAGCGAGGTAATCGGTCTTAGAATGGTAGAATGGTCTCCACCCTCCTAATCGAACTATCCCACAAAAGTAGATACTTCACTTTGTGCCCAGTCTTTGTAGTAGCCGACTATCAGATGGTCCATTAATACAATTATCTCATAATTAGTCGAGCCACCGAGAAAAAAGGTTTCGCCGCTACCTGTTTTCGATTTTCGAGATCGACGATAAAATTTTCTTCTCTGGTGGCATTTTTCCTTGAGAGCCTCCAATGATACAATTGTGGCTGGAATGAATTGTAATTAACCTGAAAATATGTCCTATCTATGCATGCATCGACCACCCATTGGAAAGACTGGTTTTTAAACTATGTCCTATTGCGTTGCCTCATTATTATTATAAAATGTAATTTCAATAATTTCTTTTTGCATGCAACATATAAAATTTAAGCGGATTCCTGTTGTAACACATTTCATTTTTGAAAGCTCTTGTGGTGGTAGAACCTTTCTATTTGTCTCCTATGTGTTGCAATTGATGGAGACAATTTTTATTTTGCATAAAGATCTGCCATCTATTTATTACTAACTGATGAATTCCTTATACGAAAGGTGAAATTATAGAAAAAATATCCTTACGTAAATATTAAGTGTTTGTAACCACAGTTTCATTGAGTGAATTCGAAGTTTTCAAAAAGGCAATGGAAGATTAGATTATAGTGACTTTAGATATTTTTCAAAATTCACCGTTAAAAATGCCGTTTTTTAGAAATGCAATATTTCTCACTTTTAATCGTTCATAACTCATAAACCAATTAATCAATATCGATGAAATTTTCAGCACGTCGACATATAATTTGTTTGAGTTTATCAGACACTTTTTTTTAATTTTCGGTACTGGTCCGGATAAAAAAGGTGTAAAAATCAACTTCCACTATTTTTTTCGCGATCGACGTAAGCTGAAATACTTTTCTGATATCAGGAATGAAAATTTGTATAAAACAGAAATAAATAACTTGTTCGAACATTAAGAGAAGACAATAGCAGTCGAAAATGTCTACATTTTTAAATAAGATATTAGTTTATTCGTTTTACATATTATTTGTCTCCATCAGTTAAAATAGCATGACTTTTTTGGTTACTTAATAGTTTAATGCAAGTAACGTGCAATTGTTATTTCCCCGTTTCATTAATACTAAATCTACCTAGCACTACGGGTGACTAGCCCGTGTAGCCTACCAAAAGTGAGAGTATTGAATTTATTTAGATTATACATATACGGTTTTCGTACCAATACATATATGCTGGAATAATGAAATTTAGTTTCTCATCAATTCTCATTGGAATCGTCTTCATAATTTCATTAACACAAGATCTACGAATCACTAAAAATAACTATTGTACATTAATTCATAAAAATAACAAGAATGTATATATTGAGATATATCCAAAGAAATAAATTCTCCAAAAATAACTATTGAACATTATTTCATAAAAATAACAAGAATGTATTTATTGAGATATATCCAAAGATATAAATTCTCCAAAAATAACTATAGTAGATTACTTAATAAGGATAACTAAAGATAAATTCTAATATTTGAAATTTGTCATTTTGACAGGTCCAGTAGCTCCAATATTACTCATAAAATAAGAAATCGGTCACTTGACCATAGAAGGTTTAATGTTAAACAACTTTGTGTCCTGTACAAATGAAATTAATACTTATTGGATGTACATATTAATTTGTGGCCGTAACAATTAATTAGTTGTAAATACATTTTAAATTCAAATCTTTTATTTATCAAATTAAAGATACATTACCACCTATAAGATGAAGAAAACGCCCAAATAATGATAGAAACTATTTCGGACGGTAAAATGAATTTCGACTGTTTGTAAATAATCAATAAATCCTCGTAGAAAGAGCTACGGATTCATTTGTACACCTAACATTTCACATAATGAATTGAGAAGGATAACCGACGTCTCAAGGCCTTTGGAATTCCAGTTTTAAAATAGCTTCGAATGCAAAGGGTTAGCATTCAGTTGGTGGCCGGACCTTCCACAGGAAATAAAGACGTCGGCGGTGGACTGAAAAGGTTAAGGAGGCAATATCGGAAGACCGAAAAGAGGGTGATGTCCACTTGAACACGTGCTGGGCTCCCCGAGGAAGATGAATCTTGTTTTCCTCGATGAAAGCAAGCACGCCTACGCGAATGGGTTGTGCAACGCTTGACGAATATTTTCGTAGCTGTGCAGTTTTCGAAAAGGATCGAATTTCTGGTAGCTTGTGTCGAACAGAAACTGAAACTCCAAAATCTTTTCAAACTTTTGCCGACACTCAGCGATCGATTGATATAATATCCTATTATATTGGAACGCTTCTTTAAACAAATGAAACCAGTCAAAGAAACCGTGAAAATCAATATTGTTTCACATTTTCTGTATCGTCGACAGTGTTTGAAGCGTTATTTGCCAATTCTGAATTCGTTGTAATGTGAAAATTAAACATAAAACACAACGTGTTTTTGTGAAATGTTAATCGTGCACTTTTTTACTCTACTTTACTCGATCGATTTATACGGCTTTATATGTATAGACAATTTTATTCAAAATTACCGTTTTTACGTTAACAATTAGTCACGTTCATTTGGGAATGAAAAACAATTTAAAAAATGTATGATTATAATAGAAAACTATGAAGACACTACAAGAATTTGAGCATGTTGTTACATTATTTTCGTCACAGTAGAATTATTAATAGAAGAAATATATTATCACTTAATCTGTGCTCCTTACAGTTAACTTACAAAATTTTGATTGTATATAAAGATCCACGGTCTATTTATTAAGCGACCTTTTCATATAAATAACGTTTACCTGTTAGTAAGAAGAAATTAAAGGATAAAATATTTGTACTAAAGAATTGCTTGAATTATATTTATACTTAAAATAGCAACTCCATTTTTTGTAGCGAAGTTTTTAACAATATTTGTTTCCAGGACTAAGAAATAAAAAATGTTTGTGAAGTTATTATCTTTGATTTTTGTATTGATCTACTATATTCTAATGTGTATAAAAAGGGTATTGATACTATTACTGAGCAGCAGCTTATGAATGTTGATTATGTGTTTCTTGTAATTCTTATAACTCGGTTGTTATTGAAGATTGAAAAGAAATGTAGAGGAAAGATTTGCATAGTTTAACAAGCTTTATTGCAACTGTACTTGTTTTTATTATCTTGTTTTCAACGTCTACAGCAAATGGTCAAATGTTCTACCATTGTGGCTATGAAGATTTGCATTTTGTAACTGCAGCTTGTTAAACCATGCAGAACTTTTCTCCATAATTTTTGTTCTATCTTCAATAACAACCGTGTTCTAATTCGGCCCAGTTACAAGATACACCCTGTACATGTTGCGTATTTAAACCTTCAGAGACGACGCGACGCACAGTGGTTCGAAACACGTATATTCCGGAAAAAATCCAAGAACATCTATGTTTGAACTTCAACTTGAATAAAAATTAGTATACCGGGGTTTTTTAGGTCGCTGATTACAGATGTGAAGTCAATTTAATAAAAACAAAATGGCTGATCCAAAATAAAGCAATAGTTTAGTTAATAAAAACAGAATTAAGAAAAATTAGTTAAGGAAGGTAAAAATTAATAATACTAAGTATGAAATATACAGTTTTGTGATTTGTTAATGATAAAAATTAATTAAAGACAATTTTAATAGAATATCATTAATTATTGATTACTTTCTGTGAGTAGAGCTTTTACACTTTCGTCCAATTCAATATTTTTTTCTTTGGCTCTTTTTTATTGTATTTATACATATATGGATCCGAAGAAACCAGAAGCATATGCATAACATCTTCATTAGTTGTAATGCGAGCACATTTTCTCGAATTTTTCAATCGGTACTGCCGGTAATCCTTGTTTCGTGTTTTATAGGCAGCAATAGTCAGTTTCTCGCTTACTCCGGTCATTTGTGTTGTTAGTTTCGGATTATTAAAAAATCTTCTTAACGTATTGCCTTCATTGCTCGTACTGAAGCCTTGTTTTACGTAATTTACTTTCAGTCCCATTGTTTTGTTAAATTTTTCTTGAATTATTCTCTTTGTTTCATTTTATTGTTGCTTTGTATGCACATTTGTTCTCCAATTTTTGAATGGTAGATTGTAGGTTATGTGTAAATCGAATCAAATAATGCATTATAAAATATATGATTATATCTAAAAAAAGCAACAATGACCTTTCCTGTCCTCTATAAGCCTTCCCTATAAAAAACTAAATACATCACATTACAGTACTTATAAAACCATTAAACTTTTATCTAAAACATTTTTTCATAATATCAGAAATGAAAGCGAAATATTATATTTTTTCATCGGAATACTGATGAAAGCTACAGGAAAAACGCTCCTAATTTCAAAGCCGCGCGTTACCGCAGCTGAAACCTGTTTAGTTATGTTCTTAATAATATATTGTATTACAGTATTAAGTTTCAGCGTGACGCTAGATAACGCAAAAAAGTTACGTCTAATTAAACGTCGATTTTATGATCAACAATACCTTTGTGCACAATTTGTGTTCTATTGAAATTTATAAGAGTATTATTGATTTTTTCCACGTAATATATGTGTTTAATATGTAAGTATTAAGTAATGTTGTAGATATTTCTACCTGCGTTTACTTATGGGCGCGCTTGTGCCTCAGAGTTGCTAGTATTGTGTTCCCTAACTTTCATGCTATAAAATCCTCACGATTAACGGTATTTTCAGAAAATGTTTTATTGTTTACAGCATTTCAACTATCTTACTATGTAACTGTAATGAAAAAGCTTGTATATTTAACATTTAAAAAATTGCGTTTTTTCCGCGTCTGAACCACTGTGTGACGCCCAATAATTGGTTTCTGTCCGTATAATATTACGGACATTATCAATAAATTATAGTATGATGTAGACTTTTCGATATTTTTCATAGCTATATATCTACAAAACCTAGGCAGTAAATAATGATATATAAAAGTATGTCGGCTCTATAATCTGACGTCGTGAAATAAATTATCAAATATTCGTCAGAGTTAGGACAGCGCACAGCTATCCCTGAAGCGTTAAACAACTAAAATTAGATAATTACTTTTCTAAGGTTCTTAATAAAAAGTATTAATTCCTGTAAGAAATACATTGGCGAATCGCGTAAGTAAGTATGCAACAAATAAGTACGCATCTCGGATGTTGCATACCTAAATGATTACGAAGCATTTAAACCTGTTTTTTTAACGGAATTCGGAATTCTGAAACGGTTGAAAACAAAAAGGAATGTTTCTTTTAACGAGAGAGTTAATGCCGACTGGCGTTTCCCTACGGTAGTATCCTATCGACTGGCCCGTAATAAATGTTTCGAATCAACTAATAAAAGGGTTGGCGAAGTGGTCGAGCAAAAGAAGCCCTCTAATTGGCCTGTATCGGGGAGCATTACATCCGTTAAATGGATCACACTCGAAAACGTTTTATTCCCTGAGCGACGGTGATTACTGCCGATAGCCAGGAGGGCCAGATGTTCGAGCGGCGATGACGGGCTAAGATTCTCAATCAATTTTTATTACGTTTCAACTGGTGATGCCGAAGGGTCGCGTGGCACCGTCCGTTGATTCGGTTCTTTCTTCGTGCGGAAGGTTCATCTCTTCCACCCCCTCCTCCCACGTCATCCCTTTCCATGCTCTATCTTTATCTAGCCTTCCCTATCTTTATTTTTCCTTTTGTGCCACCAGCTTCTTCCTTCTCGTTTTTCCTTCCTCATTTCTTCCTCTCCTTTTTTTTCTCTCCCACTTTCGCGATCCTTATCCACGTATCTTTTTCGATGGGGTTTCCAAGGATGAAACACTGGACGTGGAAACGAGATGGACAATCGTACAGCTGTTTGCTCGCGGGGGTGCATCTGCCTCCCAACTCGCGTGTAGTTTAAGAAAAAAAAAGGCTAACGTTCGTAAATTTACGGACCTCTTTAGGCCCCTCTTCGCCGTTACACTCTACTCTACTGTATTAGCCTGCAGACTTTGAAACTGGTTGGATTTTGATAATGGCGGGACCGTAGAGAATTCAATAGTTTACGCAGATCGATTATTAATACTCTCTTTGATATTCAAATATCAATGTTTCTTCAAAGGAAATTTTCCAAATCTGCTGTGTCTACTTTAAACTAATTTGATATATTTAAAGATTTTAAGTCTTGAACATTTCTAATTAAATTTTATACATATCTTTAACAGAACAATGTTTCTTTAAAGGAAACTTTCACAATCTGCTGTGTCCACTTTAAACTAATTTCAAATATTTAATGATTTTAAGTCTTGAACATTTCAAATTAAATTTTATAGATATCTTTAACAGAATATAATTTTAATATTAATTCAAATTATCACGCGTCAATTGAAAGAATTCTATTGGCTGTACATATTAACTGTATTTAACCTGCAGACTTTAAAACTGTACGAATTTCGAATAACGGAATAAAGATTTAAGTTCCCGAGACCGATTATATTATTCAAACACATATCAATGTGCTTTCACAGGAAATATGCAGGGTGCATCACCTAAGATTTTTACCTAAAATATCTCCGCTGTTTTTAGTGGTACGAAAAAATGCGCGATGAAAACTATATTTGATTTGAAGTGGCAATTATTACAATCAAAACGATCTTTTTCTCAATGTTATATTTTCCAAAAGTTATAATGTTATTATAGATATTGGTATAGAAAAACGTTTTTAAAAAAATAGAAAGAACATAAAATACATCAATCCAAATATTAATAAATATACAACGGAACTGGCAGCTCTGAACAGGGTTGTATCAGTGTTGGATCACACATATCTTAGAGTTGATACAGAAAAGATTACGTCTATTATTTTATAATGTACACAATGAGAAAATTTAAGAAAGTGTTTAATCATCTCCAAATACTGAATCAATTCTTTTTGTAACTTCTACTTTCATCTTCATTATCTGAAATTATTAATTAAATTTATTTTGAAATCATTACAGTACCATTTTTTATTTTCTAAACATTTAAATAATTTTTCCAATAATCCTGCCATTTACAATTTTACTTCTGATTTTATTAACCCCTTGCCTTATGATTTATTTTACGGTTTTAGTAATTAGAATTTCTTTGTAGTTCACAATTTCTTAGAAAAAGGAGAAAATGTAAATCTATTGCATGTCTATATATTCTTCAATGGTTTTACATTAACAACAACAAAATAGAATTATATTTCGGTTTAAAGGAAATTAATAACATACATCTTTATTAGACTCTGTTCAGAATCTTCATCACGTCTCTCAGATGATATTGTAAGCGAATGGGGTTAATTTTATTATTTTACTATTCTGTGTAATTAATTTAATAATTAAAATAATGGAAATTACCTGAAATTTTCATCAACTTCTTTGAAGGATTGAATATTATCACGACACTGCAAAATTTATTCATGTATGACAAAACCGAATAGATGAAATATGAGGTAACAAAAGTATTTAAGGAATTTGAAAATATTGTTGCATTGATTTTATTTAATCTTCCTGCAATTAACACAAAAAATTGTTATCTAACATTAAAATCCACAAGGCAAATTATTACTAATCTACGTCTTAACCACTCATTGTAGAACTTGTAAATAAACACAAAAATATCTTTCACTCTGTGTTTTTATATGTGTATTTGATAAAACACTTTAAACTAGGAGTAATAGTATTCGTAATCTGCTGTCATTAACATTGTTTAGGCTTCTATCGGTTAACTCACTTTTGTTTTGAAGGCAACTATAAAACCAAGAAGGTGACGAAATAATTCAGTATTAATTACAAATTGAAGTTCACTCATTTTTTCTGTAAAATTTAAATCAACAATTTAAGTTTCATCTGCAATTTCGTGTTTTAAAGACAGAACACGCAAATAGGAAAAAATCAAACGTTTTACATAAACTTAATCATACGTTTTATTAAATGTGCTTAACTAAGAGAAAGAAAATAGATGAATTCCTACCCTGAGGAATGTATAAAAGTTAAAACAGTTGAATTTACTAATATACTTGTACGCCAAATAGTCTCACAAACGGCGTGAGATCGATCGAGAATATAAAATTATTTATCGATCTTAATTTCAATTAACTTTAACGTTGAAGGTTTCAAACAGTTACATGTAACTGGCCACTCCATTTTGGGGCATTCATCGAGATGCTATTGGTCCTTGTGTCCCTCCGCTTCATGCAAATTCGCAGGTGTCCATTTCACTGGCTTTAAAATATGTACAATCGCGCGGTTGGCAACCGTATTTCATACATACTCCATATTATTTCATTCGTAACGTACGCAGTGACAATAACATAAATTTGAACGGCGCTAGATATAAAATTGTGTCTCGTGATGCACGAGGATGCATGAACAAGCCGATGGTGAACATTAACGGTTCTTTTCTTCCATTTCTTTTTCTTTCGCGAAATGTCGCTGCCACATTTTAGGTTTGAATCGCGATTGTGAAACGGCGCTTGCCCAAAATTTGATTTAATATATTTTTAAATGCTGATCCCTTATAGCTAAAAATTGGATTCTTTTGCTAAGAAATTTGTCTTTTATACGAAAGATTAATAGAATGTAAACACAGAACATATGTATAATTATAAATAGATTGTGAGTCTTTAGGCGAAATAAAATCTTTGTGTATCAATTGCAAGAAACAGGAACTAACAACGAAACATAGTTAACTCAGGCAAACCAATTATGATGAAAATGTGACAAGAAGTTCTCAAAAAAATATTTGACATTTATCTCTTTTATCGGCAACCATCCATGTAGAAGGGTGTTTAACCCTTGTGTAGCCAACCGGGTATTCGGGCACCCACTTCCATAGTTCCTTTAGTAATTTTTTAATGTTCCTGACAAAATATTGCAAAACCCTCCCTGATCCCCATTCTTTGTACCATTTCACGCAGATTAACGTTCAGTGAAAAAATATAACAGTAAAATTGTCGCTACCCCGGTTGGCCAACAACAGTGGACATTCTGGTTGGCTACGCAAGGGTTAAATGGTGCCCGCTTCATTTTGCCCTTGACTGTACGTGCCAGAATACTTGCGCGAAGAAGGAAACACCAACATATGTGATTATTTTTGCTATATAGTAAACAAAAATTTCAACAACACATATCTGCTATTTCGAGTCATAGAACACACACACGAGTTTTCACGAAAATAGATTAATATTCAATAACAAAAACTGCTAAAAAAAGTTTATTTTCAATATGTGTTTTAAACAGATGATTTTACAAAAACGTTTTTACATGGTTGGATTTGTAATTGAATACCACGCAATGTGCAAACACATTTTGGCTGAACTGTACTTTGGAGGACCAAAAATTTTCACGTTTTCTGTATCTCATGCTGCAAGTTTTGACAAGAAAATGATAGACGTGTAAGTTTTAGTACACGAAATTCAAGTTTTGGTTACCGGAGTTCAATGGTTGAAAAGTTATACACGTGTAAACATGAGCAATTTGAAGCGTTTTTGACAGGTTAGAGCGTCGCCATGTTGTATATCCGTTGGGTGGTAGACGTAGGAATGTTGAGCGCATGCGCGATAATATGGTATATTCGCGGATCGGCTAAGTAGTACTGAGCGCATGCTCTAAATTTCTCAGTTGTGTTGTACATTTTATTGTTGATTTTAAGCTGACTAGTTCAAGTATTACAAAGTTTAACTTTAAAAACATGCCAAGTAGTAAAGAAGCAGCAATTACTTGGGCTTCGGATCATAGATTGTTGCGGAAATTTAAGAAATGTAGTGTTCATCGGTGTGACATGAAAATTTTGAAAGGCAATCATGGAATCGGCCAGTTTCGGTGTCCTATCGGTCGTGATAAATGTCGGCAGTATTGGTTAACGGTTGATTCCTTTTTCGTGGACGTTCGGTTGTCATTAGGATGCATTTGTACAGTTTAATAAATCCTTATTTTTTTAAGATTGATGTATTGCTTCATGCGGTTTATGTCATATGCTGACACCGTGAAGAAGAAGATAGAAGGTGGGTCAGGATCTGAAACGTCATCAGTGACTATTGCTGCGTGGTTCCACTACTGCCGGGAGATGATTGTTGATTATTTCCTAAAAATTCAATTGGATAAGCCGAAATTAGGAGGAGTATCGGCAAGTGGAAACCCGATTATAGTTAAGGTAAAGGATATTTCGTTGGTTCGTGTTAGGTTCTGTGGGGGGTCTGGAGGACGGAGCTCTCCGACTAATAATTGCAATGATGTTCATAAAATTTTTGTAATATTATTACACAAATTGACGAAACAAACTTCGATGAACGGAAATATAATCGCAGACGAAGAGTGGAGGGCCATTGGGTTTTAGGAATGGTCGACGTTGAGACAAATGACTGTCGCATATCAATATGGCGGCACCTTAATCTGTCAAAAAGTCTTAAAAGTGCTCAACTTTACACGCGTATAACTCTGAACCATTGAACTCCGGTAACCAAAACTTGAATTCTACCTCATAACGCTGATGTCGTAAATCAAGAATTACAAAAAACATGACAATTTAAACAATTATTTTTATTTTGTGGTGAGAAATGCACGAGGCTACAAATCTTAATATTTTGATGAACTTTCCAAGAATTTCTAAATATTTATTGATTCTATAACTGCAGGTATAATCAAAATTACAGTAAAACATTTAGCAGGAACAAAATTCTATTGTACTGTGTATAGCTCTCATGCGAAAGTGCTACGAATGTGAGTTCATATGGACTTTGATTAAGAAACATAAACGTTATTTTTGTGCTATATTTACTACTAAACTAAATTTAAAACTAAATGAATAAAACAAAATGATTAGAACCACGCAACATACTATAAAAAATACCTTTTAACAACATAATGACTACTGTTGTCTACACTCCAAATTATCTTCGTTCCAAAATTTATTGTTTTAATTTGAAATTGCAAATATAGTAATAAAATCAATATATCTACAGAAAGTAATGTCGCTCGATTTAATCTCTGAAGAGCTCACCACACGTCGTTCATCAATAACATGTCTAAAACAGACCGTCAGTAGTGTGGACTGCATATCATTATGCATTTATGGCTTCTGAAAATTTTCAAAAATTGCTAGAACATAAAATTTGATAGAATTTAGTACGATTTTTATTTATTTCTGATTTACAAAGGCTACTACCACTGAATATAAGGTTTTATTTGATTCAACTTTCCTAAAATTGGCATACAAAATTTGAAAATTGCATAAACATCCGCAGTCGAGTAATATGATATCGGTGAATGCATTGTGGTTTCTGAACGATTCCATAGATTACAGGACATATCGCGTGACTGGAACACAGATCGATGTAAACGAGCCAGTAATCGCTAACCACAAATCACCATTCCTTGTCCTTTCACAGAAAAGCACGAATGACCATTAAGCTTGCTAAACAAGAATCGTATTGAAACCAATGATTTAAGTAGATTTTTGAAATGAAATCTCAACAATAGAAATAACATTCATTTTAACGTCAGCCTTCAGCAATTACCCATACTGATTGAGATGAGTTAAATAACTTCTGTTACGGGCGTGAAAAAAAGACTAAGCAATAGGTTAATTACAATCGTGATGAATAGGCTGTGAATTTTTATAGAAAACAGAACATTTTTATTTTTATTAGAATAAATAGAAAATTTCCAGTTCTTTTTAAAATAGAAAACTTTTATTTTTTATAAAAATTCGAAGTCTATCACAAGTGCCGTTTAACTATTGTTTAGTTCTTTTCCACGTTTCCTCACGTGTCAAATTTTCCTAATTCTTCGAAAATTTTCGAATCAAATGTGCTTTTTCTCTTAACGATTTTAATAACCCGGAAATAATATAATAGCGCTCCTAAATTCCTTTAATGCCTTCATAATTTTATATTTTATCGATTCAGTTTTGTCATAAATGCATAAAACTCTCAGTCTAATGACAACGATATTAAAATTGAATAATTAATATGGGAGTAATAATTGGCTAGAATATGTATTAAATTAATTTTTATCATGGAATGCATAAAAAGGGAAAGATATTTAGATTCAATTTATATATTCAGGTATTTACTTGGTATGATAAGTGAACATGATTGATATTGAGATGCTCATAGTTTGAGGTCGATATCAAAAGAGAAGTTGAAAGACTGTCTCTCCTTAAACAGTTTATGTCTTCACAATGGCTTATAGGTTAATAATTATATGTTTACAATATTTGTTACTCTGTGGATACTGCTAATTTACTTTTTCCATAATAATAATCCTTCTACTAGCCAATTTGATTTCATTTGTTTATTTTGATTCCAGAACTTATTAGTAGTACAATTTAATTCGTGGCTCTCACAATTGCATTTCATTTTTAATTAAAATTTTTCACCTGTCCTATTGGAGATTCAATAATTACTTGTAAATGCATAAACAGTGATTATTTTGAACAGTCGAATATCCTTTGGTTGTTGTTACATGATCAACAAACTAGAGGAAAACAGGCTACGAATTAATTTGTGCACCTAATACATACATATATCGCTTCTGAGAAATTTATCAATTTGTAATTGTAAACAAAGACATAAAAACTAACCGTAAATACATATAAGGTTATTTTAAAAACTTATGTCATACAACGAGAATTTGAATTTTGTCTACAGAGCTATATTGTTCAGAACACAATGGGAGGGTTATAATAATTCAGGGATCAAATTGTCGTGTGCGACTTTCGAAAGTAATAACTTAACTAAACGAGACGCGCCAAAAAAAAGAGAGTCAGTGTACACATAGAGATGTCAGTGAAACGACATCTTAAATGGCATGGGAAAGTTAATTGAATTATACGCACTGTTATTAATTAGTAACTCGAAACGGACTTGATCACAACATTATTACTCATGAATATTTACAAGCAATCAATTTCGTCCGGTTTTATATTCTTTGGATTTTCTATGCGTTTGTCAGGAATCAGTTATTAGAAGCTTTTAATTCGTGCACAGATTTACACGGTTGTTTTAATGCAACCCGTGCGTTAGTAAACCAGCAAACAGTGGCAGGAATAAGTCATAATCATCGAGCTGGCGGCAAATATATCGCACACCGTCCGCCATGATGGCGAACATGACTTTTCGGGTAGCCATCTCTTCTTATTTAAGAACACGTTTTCAAGTGGGTTATGCAATCACGCTGAAATAAATGAAGCGACATGCCTGATTAACGCAGAATAAGACTGTTGCTCCATAAAATGAATTAATACCTTCCGAGTTTTATTATCTTTATGGCTATAGTATTTCGAGAACACACCCCGGTACGAAATTCAAGATACAAATATCGTTTCGCGTGCACTATAATAATGTATTCAACAATTTTATTTCACCTTTTCTGTAATTAATACGTTTCCTATCTCATCACGATTTCCGATTCTCGAGAAATCGTTAATATGTAACAATAAAAATATATATTATACTAAAAACAGAGGTAAATATTTACATTAGGGGCTTACTCACCGATTTTGATGACGTTGAAATATGTTGTCAAGGTCATCATTCTGAACAACTTTTTCCTGTACATGTTATCGCCGCTCAGCTATAGTTTCCCAGATATTTGCAAAGAAGTTTCAACATCCCGAAAAGTGATCGGAGTAGGTCTGGGTTAGATTTGAAATTATGGCAGCCGATAACGCGGCCACGGGCACAACGTAAAGCGACTTCAATCAGTTGAAACCCACTGTCTTGTCTGTTTATGTTTACGAACTGAAATGTGAAATGAGTCGTGTCGAACGCGAACTCATTTCATTGTCAGCTGTGTTAGCATACAGAGTATTAAGCATGAAACTATACGAATTCTTGGATATCTGCAACAATCAAGAAAATATATAATAACCCAGTATATAAATATATAAATAATATATAAATCACCCAGACCTAACCCAAACCTAACCCAGACCTACTCCGATCACTTTTTGAGATGTTGAAACTTTTTTGCGAATATCTCGGAAACTAAAGCTGAGCGGCGGTAACATGTATAGGAAAAAGTTGTTCAAAATGATGACCTTGACAACATATTTCAACGTCATCAAAATCAGTGAGGAAGCCCCTAATGTAAATAATTACCAAAACAAATAGTACAACCATAAGCTTGCACTTAATTTGAAGCTCAAAGCCTCTACTTTAGCAGACCATTATTCATTTTTCCCCCAGGATATTTCTGTGGTTGCAAGGAAAAACGCCGCATGTCACAATTTCAAAAAATTTGATTTTATGCATTAATTGGGCTTTATAGTATAGGATTTACGTATTTACCAGAAAAAAGTCATGAAAACAAATTCGAAAGGCTGAAAGAAATAATGCAATTTAACCGATGTTCTATGTCAAAGCATTAGTGATCAAAATTTTAAACGGCAATATCTCTAAAGTAAAAGTATGTGACATGCGACGTTCTTCCTGACAACCACAGATTTGTGCATGATATAACAGGTGAAAAACTGAGGTCACGTTTGTGGTCGAAAATGCTACACATTGAATTTATGTGAGAGACAAATTGTTTTTCATAGCACTGATTTGTATGGTTTTCTATAAATCGTGTCCAATTAACTCGTTATTATTTGTTACATGCAATGTCTAACGATAAATTTAATTTCAGTCTGTTGTTTCTATAATATACATATAAGATGGCAGAAGTAGAGGCTTTAAGATTTAAAAAGATTCCAGGTATGTTATTGTAATATTCATTTATACGAAATTATCACCGTTTAAATATCGACAATTTCTCGATAATGGAAAATTTAGTGTTCAATACTTTTTGGATCCACTGTATGCGATTTTCAGCTACAATTAGCATTGCATAATGTTTGTTTAAAGTTTTTAAAGTGTTTAATCGATGAATATATGTACAATGGAGAACAGAGAAACAATAATTAATGGAATAATATTAACAATGAATATTTGAAAAAAATAATTTGTAATATGCCTCAGTACTTAATAGAAGTTATTGGTCATTGAGGTTACACAGTATATACTCTACATATAAGATATTAGATTACATTATAAATACAAAAAAAAAGATTAATATTTTAATTATCTGAATATTAATGTTACGTTACAATCAGAAATTTTTTCATTTAATCATATTCTTTAGCAAATATTGTAAATGATGTATATCAAACTTATACTACTGTTAACCCTTTGTGCTATAACATCGAGTCAGACTCGTAGTGAAGATTCCGATCAGAGTCTAATAAATATGTATGTTATTAATTTCCTTTAAACCGAAATAAAATTGCATTTTGTTGTTATTAATGAGCAGCTATTGGAGAACATACAGCCATACAACAGATATTAATTTTTTTCCAAGAAATTATGAACTATAAAGAAGTTCTAATCACTGCAACCGTAAAATAAATTGTAGTGCAAGGGGTTAACTAGACACTGTACCTCAACATTACACCTCACCATGGCTATCCTTCTTTGTTATGAACAAAATTACATTGTGGCAAAGTAAACATTTTCTGGTGTCCGCGTATTAGTGTTACTTCACTGTATGTCTTTTCCATTCTAGATTTTAATTGAAATGTTTGAAGTTTGACGACCATGTTAAAATGTGTGGTGTCTGCTATATCGTCAATCAATTTAAAGAGTTTCCTTTGGTTTGGGAAGAAAAATCATTAAAAACAAATATTTAAATGCCACAGGAGGAATTCATCAAATACGTTTGGCCAAAGGAAGTGGCGCCATAGAAGACAAAGGTTCCATTGTCTTTTCGGAGACGAATTTAATCATCGTCTCCCGGAGAGTAAGATCGACGGAGATATTTGGTTTCGGAGACAATTGGGGATTCAACGTCTTAATTAGTACTCCGATCCACGAGCCACCGTGATCGAAACGTTAGATCTTGCCTGCTGCGGCCATACCGTGATCCCTTCTTTGAGATATTATCGAACACAAATTCTTAAAGCCTAGAAACGGTGTAAATGTCAAAAATTGTTTATAGAAGCTACAAAAAATTATAGTCGAAACATGGAAAATTTTTCAAAAGACCCTATTTTTATTGCGGTTTCTAAAAATAATTGTTAATTGTAAAATAAACGATTGCGATAACTTCAAAGTTTGAAGAAACACGTTTATATTAAAACTTTTAGTATTTTTTAAATTACTTCTGTGTACCACAATTATATTTCTTATATTTAAATTGAGATGTGATGGAAATCTTTTTATTATCTATTGCTACTGGCTTCTATATAACATTTTGCATCGATGTAGAAGATTATCATTAAATCTATTTATATTATTTATATTTTAGTGTGTACTAAGAGGTTGGTTAAACTGTTTGTACTGTTCATAAATTTTTATTTTATTTCTTTATAAATATTAGGTCCACTGAACTGACATAATTTCGTACGCTTCGAATGCTTTTACAGTGGCTCGCAAAAGTATTCGAATGCCCCTTAAATCGGAATAATTTGTTTAAAATTGCACTGAATAACTTGACATTTTTAAGCAATTGAAAGCATTGATTTACTAAATGGCGTGAAAAAAAATTTTGTTGGGAAAATGGTGTGTAAAAATAATGAAGGCAGTTTTTAAAACTTCCTTATTTCGTCCCTTAGTGAAAATTTAAAATATGCGTCTTGTAGAACGTGTTGAAAATCGCAGTTTTGACGACGTTTGGTCAGCTTTTGCTTAAAATTCACAGATTCTTGTATCTTTCGATGCGTGTCGTTTGATGCATATTTACATTTTCATTATGATTTACATTTTATTTTCCATGTAATTCTCATGAATTACAATTGTTTAAAAATCTTTTTTATACGTCATTTAGTAAATCAATGCTTCTAATTACACAAAAAGTCAAGTAATGTGGTGCAATTTTAAACAAGTTATGCTGATTTAGAGGGCGTTCGAATATTTTCGTGAGCCACTGTATGTAATTGTGTAAGAAAATTTAACATAAAAAGAACCTTTGATCGAAACTAACACATCCGACTGTATGGCTAAATTTCGTCTTTTCACAGACAATCACTAATAACCAAATAATCGATATTAGTCATATATTCTTTAGATCGAAACGAATTAAAATAATCAATGAACATTAACGAAAGATGAAATAATAATTTATCAGAAAATATAAGAAAGAGCAGAAACATGGACAAAGAAAAAATGCGAAATATGTTTTAAAGGGACATTCTCATCAAATTATGTAAAATAAAGATAATATTTAAGAATTTTTTTTGAACATTCATTTTATAAAAAAACCTTTTATATTTATAGATGGCAGTCACTGCACTGTTTACAAAATAAGGGCTTTGTAAACGTTGGCCACGTTTACAAAAAAATTGTGAACCGATTTAACAAATTCTTGGGGCATTACTTTTTGTTATTCATACTATCATACGTAAAATTTACCGATTTTTAAATACGTTTGGTTTAAACTCACATTAAAGATAGCCATTTTGATATTTTTTGTCTCGAAGTGGTTCATACCATAGTTATTGATATAAAGTTTAAGGAAATTCTATTGCATCTAAAAGAGCAATTCTATTGCAACAATTAGTTTGCATACTCAAAGTGTGTATCAAGGTCAAAAAGTTGTATTATAAAATGTATATTTTAAGAAAAAAATTCCTAAATATCATATTTATTTTAAATGGTTTTATGAGAAAGTTCTTTTAAGTTTTGGGAAAATCGTGTCAAAACTTTCGCTATGACCTAATAATTTTCGAAATGTCCGAAGAAAGGTAGAAAACACAAGGTTTTACGTTGAAATGTAGGACGTCGAGATGGACGAAGAGGAAGGATTCTCGAGTTACTAATTAAGACACCGGCGGATCGGCTATTGTCCGGCCAACAAAAAGCGTGCACACACTTCTCTGCCGGTTCTATAGCGTCCGAGTGTTTGCGATTAAATCAGCACGTCCGATCGAACGAATTAAGTCTTCAGCGTGGGTGGACTCAACCGGAGAGGAATATAAAAGAGCCTGAAAGATCATCCGACTCTCTCTTACACGAGCAAAACCGCTCAACGTAAATAAACACGAACGAGTGGAAATTTGCATGTTTAATTCCTTCGTGGAACTAATCTAACCGCATCGGAGCGAGTTTACTCGTTACGTTTTAATTAGCGGCCGTTTTTGTCAGTGGACCACACAGTCTAGGGGAATTTGGCGTTCTTTAATGAATCTTTGATCAGTTTTATCAGCAACTTTTCCAGAATACATATTAGTTGTGAAAAATGATTAGCAGAAATATCTAAATGACTAACACCTATCATCGCTATAAAAATCCCTTTCTTGCATCCGATTTTTGTTGATTACATATGTGGAATATTTGTTATAAGTTATATTTATTGAAAAAATGTGTTACATTACCTCCAACTAATTTTTGGGATACTGTGTCATAAGTGATTATGTGTAATTTCATTTTTATATTAAATTTTCGAAACGTATAAATTAAAATATATACAAATCAATTAATTTATTCTTTCGAATAACTTAGAGCAAGCCAATAAATATCGTAATAAACACGTTTTTGTAATTTTTATAACAAATAGACTGTAGATTTTATTAAGTGATGACAAAATTGAATTGATGAGATTTAAAACAGTAAAAAGATTTTAAAAATGTAACAATATCAATAATTCTCGCATTTGATTTTTATTTTGTATAAAGTTCCGCAATCTATTAATAACATATAATAATATAAATAATATAAATAATATAAATATAACACAGTCGTTCAGACTGTTTGGCAATTCTACCGTTCCAAACTTAAGAACAATTGAATGAACACTAGAACTACCATGAATTAAACGTACCTGATATGCATACTGCATTTTAAAGTACAATAATAACATGATTGAGTTTATTCAAATTTCCTATTGTGAAAAGTGTTAAGGTTGATATTAATGTAATGCATAATGTTGGTGATTAGTGTGATGTGTGATATTAAGAATGAGTGGTTGGTATAGCACTGAGAAACAACTGAGGAGAAAATGGGTTGACGATCATCGTTTTGGATATTGATCGGTTAGTAGTAAAGGCTATTGCATTATGATTTTTATTATATTACAATGTGCGCTTGAATAAAGAAGCTTATTATAAAAATTCTTATGAGATTTCCATAGTTTCGGTAACTGTAAAAGAAGTAAGCCATTTTAACCTGATTGGTAGTTGTAGTGTTATTGTTGAAATCTGCGATTCGATATACATATAGTGTGTTATGCTATTAATCGATCCGTTAGATCGGTGTTTCCCAGCCTCTTTGAGTTTGCAAGACACTTTAAAACTAGTTTTACGCGAAATGACAACACTTCTTGATAGTTGTTATTGTTTGTTTAAAAATATTACTAAATATAAAATATTTATAATGTTGTTCACACAATTTTTGTATTTGTGGGCAAATATTAGATAAGGCCACTCTAATAAATATTGAATATTTTAATTGTTAGTACAATTTTAATGGAATACCCAAAACAAATCGCGAGATTCTGCTGTGTCGCGAAACACTGATCGGGAGACAAATCGGGAAAAACAAATGTGTAATGAAGTCGTTCATCATATGTGTTTAATCACATGTTGTAGTCGCTACAAGTCGGTTTGTTTCCGATATTAATGTATAACTAAATTGTAATAATAAAGTCCTGTTTAATCAGTGTTCCGATATAGAATTCACAATTTTACCAGTTACGTTCTACCAAAATCATTCATTATTTCATGTATATCTGCATACACAATGCATGCGCAAAATTTACAGTCAACTGATAGAAAGGGAAGATAAATGAAATGGTTACCGAATCGATGCTGATGATTAGACAACGAATCATTATGCAAAATAAAAATATATTTCATCGATTGCAATAAACGGGAGTCAAATGGAATATTATTCCTGTCTCTAATACAATTGTAATACGGTCATGATAAAATCTTGACGTTGTTAAATTCTTTTAATCTATTTACTGTTTTAAATCTCAACTACTCGTGTTTGCCATAAATGCATAAAATCTGCAGTCCATGTTCATCATTAAACTGCGGATTTTTATGCAAAATAAAAACTATAAGAAACAGAAGCCACGTAGAAATTTCCTTTTATCTCAAATGATTTCAATAACCTAAAAATACCACATCTATATTTTTAAATTCTTTTAATCTTCCTATTCTATTGAATTGCACGTTCTCATTTTTGTCTTAAATGCATAAAATTCACAGTCTAGTCATCACAGTGATATCTTAGTACAACCAATAGTTATGAATAGTTAAGAAGGAGTGATCTAATCCGGTGTTTCGGGAAAGTGTGACGAAAGTGTGTTTGGAAAGACGAAAATCGACGCCTATGAGCAGACTTCGTATGTCCGTCTATAGTCTACTCCGTCTCCGGCAACCGCCTCGGCCGATCTTTGTCTTGTAAACGAAGCCAGAACTGATTCGTATCCGGACGTTGATAAATTCCCCCGCAGAGTTTAGCAGTTCTTCGCGGAGGCTCGGCTCGAGGCTCTCCGCTTATCCTTCCTTCCCATTCAGTACGGAAGGACGAATGGTCCTGACACCGAGAGCATCCTCCTCCAACGAGTCCAGAGGGAGAGGGAACGAGAGAAAGAAGACTTCGTGGGAAACCGCTCGGACAATCCCTCGAACAATCTTCATTCACAGACTCTTCTTCGTTCTTGTTAGGAACGTAGATTAAAAAAGGACACGTTACGTAAAACATAAAACGACCAACGCGAGAGCCATATCTCAATGACTGCAACAAGCAATTTAAACAAGCGATATCGGGGATCGAAATTAACAGTTGCTTTCCGATTTTAAAAAGTTCTCCCCGAATTTCTCCATTTTGTTTAAGACATTTGTCCCTGTGGAGCTTAATTATCCTTAAAGTTTTCTTGAAAAAAAGTCTTCTTATGGAACACATATTTTAGAATTCATATAATAAAAGTTGTATGTATATAAACCAGATAATTGAGAACGCTTATTAAAAATGGTTCCATAAGAGAAACATTAATACGATTCATCTATGTAAATATTGCGAATAAATCACATATTCAGAATGTCAATTGAACTGCAATAATTATTTAATATTGTTATGATACTATTCCTTGAATATAATTCAACGTTTGTTACAATGAACGACGACTCTTTTAACATCAATGAACAAAATATCTGTCCCTGCAATACAAAAATTTATATTTTTATATTCTATTCACACTAAAGCTATTAGAAACTCAACTACAATGTGGGTTTTATATATTTACGACAAATATGTGTAGATGATATGCAAAATTATTAAGGAACATAATAAGTGACTTTGTAGCTCATTTTGTTTATAAATTTAGACAATTTTTTTCAACCTTATTATGTTATTGTAATGTTATTTAAAAATGTTTTCTATGTCTAGATTATAGGTTTTATCAACTTCCTAATTTCTGTATAGGCAGTTCTGTATTGTTTATATATACTATATTTATCAGCAAAAACTCTGCAAAAGGAAATAATACTCTTGAAAAAACAATACATATTAACACAAACATCCTATAATTTTAAATAATTCAGATAGTCTTTTCAAGCAACCAATCTTTAATTGTATTTATGTAATTTTAATTGTATTTATTGTGTACTGTTTGTACATAAGGTAAACTTAGACAGTTAAATAACTAATTTTCTTAATATTCTTGTAATTTACAGGTGTAATTAACAATTTCCTTCATAAGATGAAGCGTACGTTTTTATTATAGACATATTAACTTGTGTGTTGAAGCAAATACATTTTCTACTGTTATACGTACATTTCTTTCGGAATAACATACGAAATACATTTGTTATTAATATAAAGGTCATTCTAATTACGTTCAGTATTTTGTTCATGAAATTTTGTAATGACATTAATAGTCTTCGTGGATGCACCGTGCACTATGCATGTCCGTTGCATCTATGCAACAGCGTTGCGCGGGTCATAATGGTTCAGGGGCAGAGAAGATTTTTATCAATTCACTCGTAGGTATTATAAAATATTTATAAATATCGATCATATAAACAAGACACACAAATATGTTCTGCAAATGTAAAGCGAAAACATTGTTCTAATTCGTGATGATATACATTGCATTAACAAACTCGGTCTTGTAATTTATATGTAAGTAAAGAACATAGGAAAAAAAAATATATATACAAATACATATACATAATATTATATACACAAATTTAATATTACAAAGTTGACAAACTGATGCTTCTTGTTAATCACTCTTACGAATATTTCTATTACTAATATATAGTATAGTATACTTTTGCTTTTTGTACCACTAAACAAATAGCTGTATTTGATAGTTTTATTATTATAGCATCATATTACGAAATTTACCAACAACAAAATGACTAACATTAGGAGTATAATATCATTATAGTATTATCATATATTAGTCCATTCTGCCTTGCAGTAAATAAATTCAAGTTTCTTTAAATCCAAATTAAATAAAATAATCCACGAACATTAACGAAAGACAAAATCATAATTTATTAAAAAATATAAGAAGGAATAGAAAGATGATTAGAGAAAAAGTGTCGGTCAGATACATGTTAAAAAAGATGTCGGTTGTAATCTTAAGTCAATTCTTAAAAATTGCTTTTCATTCATTAACAGTCTATATCAACACATAGACGTCTAAGAACTTAATTACCGGAAGACACCAACTTCCTCGGCATTGTTAGTGCACAAGGAGTAATCAACCCTTACTCCTCAGACTTTTTATCCTTTCTTATAAAACTGTTCAACCGAGAAATCTCGCGAAATAAGGAATAAGCACCAATTTTTCGTGGGGGTGTGGCGATACGTCATCATGGCTGCTTATTGAAGCTCCCGACGAAGAATGAAGAAATAAAAAATGGTTTCGAATATCTTCGAAAATTGTGAGCATCCGATAGATTGAGGTGCCGGAAGAAGGGTGTGGCAACTATACTCCCTTTCGTGATAAATGGTCAGCAAGGAACCGCTTTTTCCCTTTTTCATTCATTGCTTTTTTGTAAACCTCCTTCTTCCTTCATTCTAGCTAGGGGACTTAACGTCCATAATCCTTTTTTATTTAGTTCATTCTCTTGCTCTCCCCGAGTGTTGATGAATAGCTGAAAATAGAGAAACTTAACCATCATTCAGACATTAGAAACATTTAACGTATCCTTCATTTCTGATACAGAATTTATCGATAAATTACTAATTCTCTGTTATTGTACATATTCACGACATAAAATACAATTAATTTTTGCCAGATCATGTTTAGAAATCGTCTATACATAACCGAATATGTCGTTTGCATAGTTCAAAACAATATAAACTCGAAGTTGTTGCCTTGATTAGACAGTGTAAAAAGTGGGCATACATTTTCTGAAGTTTGCAACTTTATATTTATAATTTTGCAATTATGTATGCATATTTAGCTTTGATAGGCTGTGTAAAATAACTGAGAAATACTACAATTGTTATATATCATGAAATTGTGGCATTATTGATGAATGTACAGTAAATCAGTGAAATAAGTAAATAACTGTTGGTGCAAAAGTTAATGTCGGGTTTGGATCGTCATAGAACCGGAAATGATTAAATTATTTGTTGGTTAATATCTGAGGTTTACAAAAATCTTTACTGAATTTTGACTAAATGTCAACCGTGTTAGAAAATTTTTTTGATTTTCCCTTAGTAAAGTTAATATTAAATTTTAGTATGTATTTATCATATAACTAAATATTAAATACATTTATGCTTATATACAATTCGAAGTAAGGTGAAGCATATTTGAATTATCCATTTCAACTTATTTAAACAATTTCGTCCCAACAAGTACTATTTTGCAAAAATAGGAAACCATCAATCTTTAAAAACTTCGTAATTCTTGAATTAAGTACTGAATCTCATATCAGACATATATGCTTTACATTTTCAATTATAAATTTATGTCAACAGTAATTAATCAGAAGTTCGCGTGAATAATTTGTTTACAAAATAAGTTATGTTGAATTTTGAAAATTTTTTGTTTTAACAAATATTTTATAAATCAATCCTGAATGAATAAATAACTACAGTCTAATTACTACCAATAACAATTTGTAGTCATAACAGCTTAACGAAATGTAACACTAAGTAAAACCCAAATTTCATTAGCAACAACTTAACGTGGTTTCCTACCTTATATTAAATAAGATTTTTAGCTAATCCATCGTTCCTTAGAAAATCAAGAAAATTGCTTCTCTTGGAATGACTCATCCTTCTATACATAGAATTTCAAAATTCTTCCCGCCCAGTTAGATGATTTCCCGCATGGTTGTTTTCGGATTTTTCGGCAAAAAAGCAAATAATAAGTTGGAATCTTGAATTAGACACACTTTTAAACGCTAGAGCCTGTTTCAATCTGTTTAGCTTCCACATGGTCACGCTAGTTTAGTAAGTGCCTTGAGACCTAGAGTTTGTTTTGTCGAACCTTGTGATTAGTTGCGCTATTCTCAATTTCGAAACATCCATTATCTTTTTGAGACACTATAGCTGTATACTATTTCTGTTACCATCACGAAGATTTACACTTTTTAATTACATTAATTAGTATTTTCCATGAAAACCGTTGACTTCTCAAATACTCCAAAAGATGGTACCTTCTGAATGCAAATAGTAAGAAATTCACAAAATATAGATAGAAAAAATAATAACAAGAAGAAACTCCATACTGGTATTGTTGAAAAGAGTACATACAGGATCTAAAATGAAAGATTATTTGCGATTATTCACTAAAAACCAAAAAGCAATTATTCTTATACGAATTCTTTTTCTCTAATTTGAATAATGAAGTGTAGAACATTTTTTGTTCGTGTCCCACCGTGTCCGTCATGTTTCTATTTGGTCAAAATGTGATAGTAAATGAACGCTGATTCGTCGGTGATAGAAAATACTCAAAAATGAAAATGACAATCTTACAAATGATAAACGCGAACAACCAAGAAATTAGATTTCTAACGCAATAAAATCGAAAAACTTGTGATTCTTTGATAGAATATGGTGATCGTTCGACTGTTGATTTTAACGCAATGCAAAAATTGTCTGTAACGATTGACGGAATCGCAAGCCACTCAGGAATTTCGTCCTTTCTTTAACCCTTAGCACTCGAATGGCGACTCTGAGGCGCCACTACAAATTGCTCCACCATTGTGCAGAATATTGTTTACATGATTAAATTTGTTTATATGTAATAAATTACCAAACATTTAAATATTGTATGAGGTACTATATCAGTTACGTACGCATATAATGAACAAAATTATGTACAATGGAAATATTCTAGGTTAGAAGAAATGTTTGGTTTTTTAGTTGAAATAACTCCGAGTGTAAAGGGTTAATAATATCAGCAGGTCAGTAGCAATACATTTACACTCTTCAATTCTTTTAATCTTTCTACTGCGTCACACTATAGCTCCTCTTTTTAGTCATCAATTCATAAAATCTACAATGATTACAATGGCGAGTGCTTTGATTAATAAATTTTATTTCTGAAAACATTATGTTCGTTTAACACTAAATCTACCACCATTACAATTGTTGAGATTATAAAAATCGTTCCATGATAAACAACTGAATAAATTCTTTTACTTCAGCAGGTATTCTAATAAAAGTCATGCAAAATCTAAATACAATAAATCTTAATTATATATAAATCTTATACATAAATTAAATCTTGTCATTTGTATGTATAAGATAACACATATCAGTCACTTTTAGTGTTCCGTAGTTTTAGTACTAATGTGACTGTTAAAAATCGGACGTTTCATATATAATACTTATAATACAGTAGACTCTTGTGCCACACGATCCGAAAACTGTTTAGAAAAACAATATATATGTGGAGATTAAGATAGTTTTATATTTATTGGTAAGGAGATCGGAGGATAGGTGGCGCACCGGTACGAGGATGTACGAGTTTGAGGATGAATATGGGATATAAGGAAAACGTGGGAGAATGTCCACATGCGGTAATTAAGTTTATATAGTAATGTTAGAACATTAAGTACAATTATAACTAAGATTATATTTCTTATATTATAGTAAACAATTTCTTCTAAAAACTAAATATGGCCTCACAATCTACAAATGTATGTATATGTCTTCTGTGGCAGTAAGTGGAAATGTACACTTACTGTACATAATTATGTGTAACACATATTTACTGTACACATATAGCAACAGAAAATGCATACGGTTAGCCACAATGAAAATCATACAAGATATTTATATGAAATCACGCGTAATTACATAATAACACTGTAAAAAACCAATCTAAAACTTTGGTATCCTTTGTTATTTATAACTTGTAATCGCCGTGGCATTTACTAATTTTTATAAAAAATTTTGGTCAATGGTTAGCCAGGCCATCTGCAAGTACTTCTTTCCAATGATTTTCATTCGATATTTCAAATTTCTTTAATTTTATTTTTACTTTCTACCAAACGCTTTCTACTACATTTAAATCCGGTGATTATGACGGTGTTTTAATCGCTTTAGGACAATTATGCAGTTGCCATTTTTGTGCCACTCTAGACATATGTTTAGGATCGTTATCTCTATACAGCATAAACGAATTCAATATTTTAAATATACCACAAAAAATTAGTCTAGATATAAGAACATCAGTTTTTACTGCCGAGTGCTGTGCTATGAATCGTGCACTAGATATCATCAGTGTACATACAGGTATGAACTTTCTTATTCTTACTGGCGCTTTGAGCGTGATTAAATCACTGGAAAAACCAACATTCCGTTATGCCACAAATCATCATCTTATTGAAATTAAAAATATATACTTCACCTATGTATCTAAGAACAATAAGCAAAATTTTATTATGTTCATATGGGTACCGTCACATATTGGACTCATTGCCAATGAGAAGATAGATTTAGTTATGAAAGAAGCGACAAACGACAAACCCACGTTGGATATTAATCCAACGTCCCATTTACCGATTTTCTCAGCGACTTTAAAATTCAGTCAAGAATAACTTTGTCTACTAACAATTTACAATAATCAAGGAGCAAGGTGTATTTAAGGGAAAAGAGTACATTCGATTTTTCCATAAGGATAATGGTAAACCATGGTTTACTGAGCGCGGGCTTCCTAGAAACTTTGTAACTTTTGTTAATAGGTGCCGCTCTAATAAGAATTACAATTTAAACGGTTCGTCGGCCAGAGTTAATATTACTTTAGACAGTGCTAGTGAATGTGGTGTTGAATCGCTAGATCTAAATCATATCATTTGGCAATGCCCAATATATGAAGCTAAGCGTGACACGCTTTTTTATCATCGTTTATGCTCTATAAACCTTATATGGTTTAAAGCAACAAATAAATAATAATAGTAATATTCCTAATTTTTCTGAACAATTTTTAAATTTTTTTTTTAAATGCTTAAACAAACTCACTTGTCTTTAATGCCATCTATAAATTCTAAATTCTTGACTAGAAGTGCCGAAACATAGCTCAAGACCATAACACTATTACCATTATTCTTCATGGCCGAATTCAAATTTTTTATTTGACCATTATTTGACTTCCGCCAAATTTTCTTTTTCCCATTTGACACAAACATATTTATTTTGTTTCCATCTGTAAAAATAACATTCTTCTAAAGATTATAATCTTTACTAATATACTCCGCTACAATTTTAATCTTTTTCTTTATTTTTAACAGTCATGTACGGTTTTTCGACCATTGTACGTTTTCATAATACTCTTTAAACTGCTTTAGCACTTACACATTTCTGTGAATATTTCAGAATGTCAACTGCAATTATTGTTGGGCACTTTCTTTTAGATACTTTTTTATTTTTCGAATTATCAATCTTTCGTCACTTTCCGTTAGCAGTTTCATTGGTTTCAGTTTCGCTTTGTTCTTTGAGCGGTTTCTCCTTTAAAACGTTTTATTACATATTGAATTGCTAAAACACTTCTGTTCATTTTTTTTTTTGCAATGGCTCGATAAAACATTCCATCCTTTATATGTTGAATTACAATTAAGTTCTTTCTCTGCAATTGTTGTTTGCCTCAAGTTAGTAATTCAAGTTTAATCATTCTTATCCCCGATACTAACCTTACAATTAGCTAAAATATCCGACGATACATTATATAAAATATTTGTGTAAGTGACTGTATGTATTATATACCCACAGTTTTTCTAAACATTTGTTTAATTATGTTGTAGGGAGGTCTACAGTAATTCCTGTAATTAATAAAAATGTTATGAAAAATTTTATTTGTTGCGATTTTATTCGCCGGATGAAAAGGAAGCATGAACTTTCCTCGAGAGTCGAGACCCGATAGCTTCAATTGCGTTTACGGCTCTTCTTCGTTGCATCCCACGCCCTACGTTTTCCCCTGCCCACCCCGCTTCTGCCGCCCTTTTCTCCATTCATCCGGCCACCGTTGGGTATCTCGCTCCCATTTCGCTTTACGTCTTTGTAAGTACATAATGCTCTTTGTACCGTCCCCGCTCAAAGCAGAAGCAGAGGAGCCGGCGCGCGGCGCGGAGGCCAAAGCAGCAACAACGGCAGCGTTGCACCACGTCGCAGCGTTGCAACCACCATCCTACTCCTCCACCTTCGAGGAAGCAGGATCTGGTTGCGTTCGTCGACCTCGGTCGATCATATGGGCGCCCCTACGTACTTGCACGTGGGTGGCACGAATTCTTGCAGATCGAACGTTTCTCGCGGAAGGGAACTTCTCCTTTTTCTGCTTCCTCTATCAGCTCGTTTCGTAACTTCTTACGTTTCTCAAACACGACCCATATACGGGATGTAACATCGTGCGTACGCAATAATTAAAAATTGATTTGCTACTTTTACCCTCATCCGTCCTTCGTATCTATTAGGCGAGAGGGAAAGTTCTGCCATTTTCTTTTTCTTATAAATTCAAAGTCATTTATTTGAAGTATTCACAATCAAGTCAATCTGTTATATATTCTCTTCCAATAGATGTGACCTTCTACCAACGCTTTGGAGGCCTATTAATTTCTCTAGAGAAGAAGCTCTTATCTTTTGATGCGAAATAGGGGGATTTTGAAAGCAGTATAAGACCATTTTTGGAAAAAATTGAGAAATAACGAAGTAAACAAATAATTTTGAGTAAATTTTTTATTTATAACCAATTTACACTTAATATTTTAAAATATCCGTATCTTTGATCAATTTAAAATTCGTCAGTAAATGAAATTGCCTAACGGCTTGTTATGAAATTGGTATAAGTTCATTGACGACCCAGAAAGAATATATTATTTTTGTTAAATTCACATGAAAGTTATTTACATATGAGGTCAATTTAAATATTTCTAAATTCATTGAAACATTGCCAAACTTAGTACACTTTATTTATATTTTTGTATCGAATAAAATCCAAAGCTTTAAATATCTTAAAAGAAGAAAAATGAAGTTACACCACTTTCAAAATAACCAGTTCATATAATAATTCCGGGAGAGACGGGCCAGGAAAGTATTCCTCACACTATCCACCAAATGTGGAATTCGTCAGTAATTATTTTGTTTTATTAAAAGTGATCGACCGTGACTCTTAGTTTTACGTTTTACTTTTACGAAATTGTGAAGAAAATCAGCATTTTAATTATTGGTAGGTACAAAAATATTCTTACGCTGTCATAAGGAATAAGATTACTTTGCTGTTTGGGCAAATGTGTATCCCATTTTCAGAAACTAAGCTTTAATAACACTTCGCTATAATTGTAACCTGAAACGAGGATGCTTTAGACATTCGGAGCGGTTCGGATAGATGGTTCATCTATCTCATACGAATGAAGATAGATGGACCACATGTACTTGGTAGTGATGAAAGAGGATTTCAGTTTCTTCAGATAGTGATGGAGAGGTAAAGGAAGACTGGAATGAGAATCAGTGCGTCAAGTTTGCATCAAGTTTGAAAATATGCGTACCTATTGTGCGAAAAAATAAATAAGTGTCCCGAAATAATAATTTTTTCATTTAAATTGTTGTAAATCGATCTAATAAATGAATATAATTTCTATAAAAGTGGACCATTACACTCCAGTAGTGTAATAGATTACACAAATCGATAAGTTAATTATTTAATATTTCTAAAATATTTGATTTTACGAAGTTTTCAGAAATATGATCCATCTCTCCCGGAATTATCCTACTTGTTGATTGCCGCTTGGACACTTTTGAAATTTGCAAATTTTTTCCATTAAGAAAATTTTGTGAAGGTCGGAAAAGGTAACAATCAGGTGGAGCTAAATTGGGAGAATGTGAAAATATCTCCCCTGCCACGCTCTTCAATTTCTTCCATTTTAATGCTGAAAAGCTGAAAGCTGAACATCACGCAACGTGTATCACGCAAACACTAAGTTTTGAAACGAATCCACGCTTGATTATGTAGTCTAACGCTGTTGTTTGGTGACGTCCAAGCATGTTTGCACTGTCAATAGACATTGATGTCTGTATGTTGTCAATCATGGTTTTTAAAACATCATCATCGATATCAGGCGGTCTTCCTGATCTGGGTTTTTCTTTTAATGATAACTCACCATCTCAAAATTTTTCGGACAATCTTTGACAAGTTCTTGAAGTTACTGCGGCTTCGCCAAACACGCCGTATAAGTGTATTGCTACTTGTACAGCGTTATTTCCTATTTGTTTTTCATACACTCTACAGTGTCTTAGGGGGCTGAGGGGCTTCTTATATAATGGCAGTGAAAACAAGTAATCTTTAAGAATCTTTTTTAGCATAACTATTGAATATCTGGAACTAGGCCTCTTTAGAGTGTAAACATATGGCTCTGATGTACAAGTGTTTTTTTCGTTCAATTCTTCATATTCTTTACTATATAATATACACGGCTTTTTCACAGCTTCAGCAGTGTAAGCATTGTTGACATGCAATGTAGCGTCTATCAAAGTGATCAAAACACAAAAAGTGAGAAATTTTTTTTAAAGTTAGATAATTTATGCTGGGATTGAAACAATTATGAAAGAAAAATATGAAAAGTTGCAAAAGTTGTATGGTTCACAAGAAAAGTTTACTTTTTCGACTGATTAGTTAAAATATGGTTTAAAATTATATGATAAATAAAAATCAAATGTTTAAGGAAATATGTAAAATGTAAAGAAATTAATGAGCTTCGTCTGAAGCTGTTTACTTTACTAGTTTTTTAGTTATCGTGCATGCCAGTTTAAAAAACTTATTTTCTAAGAAAATTCTTGTAGTTCAAGATTATCTATGTATATCCCCAAAAAGTCTAGTTACTCTGAAGAAACTTCTTAAAAATCACTTGTTTTCGCTGCCGGTACATGAGAAGCCTTAAATGCTCTTCCGAATCGCATCTTGTGAAATAGATGAATATTAAAACAAAACAACTTACTGAACTAACTTTTATTACTGAATACAGTGGGGCACATACCACCAAAACTAACGCATGTTTTGATCCAAACAGGTATGGGCATCTATTAGCTATAAGTATTGAAAGTTGACATAACAAACGCTTAACATTTCTTACAATCTTACCTGATACCGCATAAATACAACCCTCCTACACCCCGTCACATAATAATAGGACATTTCTCGATTTATAATACACTGTTATGTTTTCGTCTCAATGCAAAAATTTTTGAAAATTTTATGAAGTCTGTTTAGCTTTGCTCATCACCGTGATCTAACTTTAACAATATTAACACTTCTGGATACAATAATAGATCACGTGTGCTATCTTTAATTTCTCGAAAACTGCATGGAATTTCTGAATGGAATACACAGTATCGTAACTATCGATGCAGATAGAAGGAAAATGTTGTCCTTTTACATAATGAACTTTGACATGTAAACGAGAACAAATAATTTTATGCAAAAAAATCAATTTCATTTATCATTGTTGAACTTTTGGATTGGACGAGCCCCTTCCCATTGAGAGTTCTAGGGTTAATCATTAATGTTTGCGATTAATGTAAACGTGAATAAAATAAATGAATTAACTTTCTACAATAATCGATAATTTTTACAATATTGATATCTTTATTATCGTCAAAGAAATAATACGTATATGTATTTGTTAACAAGTTATTCATCTAAAATCTTTCAAGATATTATATTATACTCAGCAACTTGTTTCCTTTAGGTTGATTTTAATATTTGCGTTGAAAATTCGATAACTAAACTAAATACACCCACGAAAAATCATATCCATTTTATTACACCATTATGTAACATTTATTTAATTACAAATTACAGTTTTTCATTACATTATACATTTTATTTCACCCTCGATCACCAAATGTTCTTAAGACTAAACAAAAACTTTATAATGTAGAAAGGGTTTGAAAAATATATATCATATTCAGAGTTAAAAAATTGCAAAATGCTAGTAAACATATTATTTAGTATGGAACAATAAAGTATTATACTAAATGTACCTGTAACTCCGAAATTATACAGTACTACAGAGGGTTAATATCACAATTAAAGAGCATACTATGAAAACTTACACGCATGGTCAGCAAAAATCCATGGAAAGGTGAGTAACGTATAGTCGCTAATAACCTTGGTAGTTGAAGCGACTTTAAACACTAAAAATAAAAAGAAATGGTAGGATATTTTCAACAATTTTCTTTTCCATGTATATTTTTAGAATCATTGTTATCCAAATCAGGAGAATCAGCATAAAGCTTAAGGGCGAACGTAAGTCAAAAAACGATAAAACATTGTAAACAGTTTTATTGTTCAAGTATATTGTTGGAAACACTGATTTCCAAATCGTAATAGTGGACGATGGTCGATGAACGACAGAACATTGCAAACAATTTTGTTCTCTAAAGTAAATCTGAATCACTGCTACTGAGAAGGAAAGCACAATGCTTAGGGGCAAACGGACGTTGGAAGTTGCTCGATGTCCACTAACTCTTCCTGGAGGCTCGTTACACGTTTCAAACAGCGTGTCAACGGTAACGCTTAACCACGTTCACGACTAATTTCGCTAATGCTCGCAAGAATGCCAGTTTATTACCGTTGTAAGCGTCCGATTTAGAGCTTATCCGTCAGGCAGCTTGTCCAGCCACTCGACGCAACAACAATCGACACGTTCCGTTACTTGTTTGGTTGAAGAGAAACCGGCGCGATCCGTGTTAACTCGACACCGAAGGCTTAAGTGCGCATAAAATGCCACCGTGGAACCGTAAAAGGGCCAGTCGCGAGCCAAAACGTGAATCTCGACGCATTTTAATTCGAGCTTAGAGTTCGTTAGTGGCATGAAACGACCCCTAAGACGACAGATCCCCTCGAGGCCCGCTCAAAGCCGGCCTAAATCGAGATTAAACCGCGTTCTGGCCCACGGGCTTAATCTAGTTTTTGGTGGCCGATTATCCCGGTAGGGTTCAGCCGGGAAATCAGTCGAATTTTCGCGCATCTTTTGCGGTCAGAAGCCTCTGTGCGAGACCACCGAGCCGAATCGTCGGGAAAACATTAATTTTCCCGAGCCTCGGGACTGAACTGGACGCCGAACTTTCTATCGGTTTCTTGCGTGGTCATTCGACAGGCGTCGCCTTTTCAGGTTTTTGCTTTGAGACGCCGACGCGTGCTCAAACTCATGGCCGGTGACAATTTTTCGAGAATCGGCGAGAACCGGTCGACTTTCGTTCCAGGGTTCAGGTACAACTGGCCACGACTTCACGCGTTACGGTATTTAACAATGTGCAACAAACCGACACCACGCTTTATGGTCGCCCATGTTTGGTGAAATTAATAGCTGAAAAGGTTCAGCGACTCGCGATGAACATTCACTTGGCGTAATTTTTCTACTTTCGACTGTGAAACGTACCGTGTTGCCGGAAAATTAATGGTCGGCCGTTCGGGTTTTAGGAGCAGTGTGGTGTCCTTTAACTTTAACCGCAACGAACGGTACACGGTAGCGAAGAACATGTTTGTATTGCGTTTGTTGGCGATTTTCATACGGTATTCTTGCGCATAGGTACTACAGTAAGATTATAATAATTTGATGCAGTGGCATTAGAACTACCATGGCAACAAAATGATTCATTTTTAATTTTTTACAATTCTTAGTAGATTGCGGGTTTTATGCATTTATAATGAAAATGGCTAGGTCGAATATAAAACTGTAATGACATTAGAAGAATTGAATGATGTCGGTACATATTATTTTTGACTTCCTAAAATTATTAACACCTTGCTCTACGATTTATTTTACGGTTTCAGTGATTAGAACTTCTTTGTAGTTCATAATTTCTTAGAAGGAGAAAATTTATACGAATTTTATTTCGGTTTAAAGGAAATTAATAGCATACATATTTATTATACTCTGTTAAGAATCTTCATCATGAGTCTCACACGACATTATAGTGTGTTAGAGTTAATATCAGAATGTTGTTACATATTAATTATATACTTAGGATACACATCGCTCAAACACGTACACACCACACGGAGACAAAAACGACGAGAGCGCCAAGGTTCGGGAGAAGACAAAACGCGATCTCAACCACACACAGCAGAATTGCCAACAAAAGGCGACGCGCGAATTACACTCATACCAACATAGTGCAAGGGGTAAAAAGTGGAAATACATGTTCATTTATCTTCTGTTTCGTACAATTGACATGGACAATTTTTATTTTGCATAAAGATCCGCAGTCCAATTGTTAAAAACAAAAGTGATCTTGTGAAAATTAATTTAATGGATTGATTCACGCAATCATATGATATCCTTTAATTTTGACCACAATGTTACACGGTAGTAACATTGGCAATTTTCGTCCTATATTGTTTTTCATACTATGTATAGTAAAATTATGAAAATTCGATATGCTAGCATTAGAACTACCATGGGATCAAAATGATTTATTTTAGATGTCAGGTTTTACGATTATTTTGGGCATAAAAATGATTTTGTGAGAATGAATTCAATACATTGCTTTTTAGCGATTCTATTCTTAGCGATACGGGAAAATGTGTGTGTGAGCAAGAAAATGTTTGATTCAAAGGAGCAATTATTGCGATGGAAGAGATATTTTTTCATCATCATATTTTCCGAAATTTCAAGGTCATTGTTGATTTTTTAAATGGGATGAAGTAATGTTCGTGTAATGTTACTCTACTCTGTGTAAGGAGGCTGAGACTTGACACGACGTCCGTTGATCGCTCACGGGAAACTAGCTTGACAACGTTACTAATAAACTACAACGTAACGATCGTTTGTTAACAAAACACACAATGCTCAAATCAATAAAAACATACATAACGGACAAATCAATTACAACATACATAACGGCATCAATCAATAAACATATATAACGGCAATAACGGCAGTCATCCATACAGTTGAATAAACATTCTCTTACATCTGTAATCTTATTTTTCAAATGTCTAAGAATTTAAGTTACGCTTCTTGAAAAATAACTCTTCCGAGTCATTTGAAGGTCAACATTTCTGTATGGTTGAATTCGTTTATCATTAGCCATAACATTATATCAATCAAAATATATCATCCAATTTGTAACAAAACAACGATGGCCCTGCAATTTTGGAAAATGTAACCAAGGGAAAGAGATCTTTTTGATTACAATAATTGCCATTTTAAGTCAAATATTTTTTTCCTCCCATATTTTCTCGTACTACTAAAAACAACTAAGATATTTCAGGTGAAACTATTAGGTGACTCATCTTGTATACATGTAAACTACAATAAAAATCAATTGAAATCTCAATAAATGTGTTTTGTAACTTACATGATACAATCAAATCCAGTCACTTTGACTACGCAATACTTTTAGTGTTACACGTCGAACTGCATTTGTAATGTGGCGAAACGATAAATTGTTAAGATAACCACGAATGATTGAAACGTATTTAATTGCTAGAAATAATATACAAGGTGTACGACATAACTTTATCATCGTAAATATCATTGCTGCATCTAAAATTTTGTGAAAGTTTTCTAACATGAAGTTTTATGAACACCGAAAGGGAAAGGAGATAGCTATAGTAATACCAGTTTTATTTGTATGCGATAGTCGTTTAAAAAATAATTTGATGACTTAGTGTTATAACTTACTCAGGGTCAGCAGGGTCAAGACTCTTTAGAATTTGTATAATAAAAATTTTAAGAAAATAGGTTGTTTAAAACGTTTATTAAAAAATATTTCGTAGGAGAAAGACGATCAATTAAATCAATTTCATATTATTCTACTTATTCATGCTTTCAATGTAGAAAATATGTATTTCTATTGACGATAAATGTAAATGCAATGATAAAACTTGTCGTATATATAAAGAAAATATTAATATAAAAATTAATATGTTTTTTTTTTTTCATATTGTACAAAATGAGCATATTTGACACTAGTTTCTGGGGAGAGTTTAATTCCCCCCCTCGCATTCAGAATATTTTAGTGACAATGTCTATTTTCATGACCGTTAAAAATATTAAAAAGTGTTCTATTGATTTGTTATACTATTTCAATTTTTTCTCATAGAGGTAGACAGTTTATCATGTTATAGGAAGCAAAACAATTAATGACTTTGTTAATATTTTTCAAAAATATCATTACCTCTTATACAATATTTGTATACTACATATGAATAATGACTTGTTCAATAATCATATTCACGATTTTAATCGAATATTTTCTGCCAGAAATAGTACCTATTATTCATTGAACAGTATTCCATATTTGTGATAATGATTGAGAACTTTGTTAATATTGATAAACAATCTATCTGTCTCCCTTACGGTAAAACTTTTGACTTTATATTTTACATGTTCTATTCAAACTAAAACGTTTACTTTCAAGAACTTTTCTTTATCTGTTTTTATTAAATTTTACGCTATGAAAACAATTTCTAAAAAAGTTTTGTGATTCGTGTAGCTATTAAATCGAGTCTATTAAAAAGTTCCACAACTCTTCCAATTCCCAGGAAAAGAAACGAAATTAATATAGAATAAGAAGCACACGTTTAATGAAAGAACCTCAAACATAATCATATCGTGTATAAACCACGCCATAAGAGTACCTTGCGCCTACGCTACGGTTAGAGAGGCGTGTAAAGAACAATTTGAAATTGGCGGTTTTTCGGTGACGAAAGAAGGGCAGAGCATTCGTAGAAACACAAGGTTATCCGAGAATAGCTGAAAAATTCATAGCGTCAAATGAATTCTCCTATAACGGTGCCATAGACCCTATCATTCGAACGGAAATGAACAGGAAACTACTCTGTCATTTCAGCAATATTTGATTCGTAGGGTGATCGCCGTTGGATCTCAATGTATATTCTTTCCTACCCGTTCTACTAATTTCGCAATCGCCGAAATATAGCTTTTGATTTCAAGGATGTCCTCCGGGAAGCGAAAACTATAATGTTGCGCAATTCAAGGAAAAGGATATCGCGTAATTTGCGATGAGAAAAATTATTTCTCCGCGCTCTTCATAATTTAAATTATTTGAATCCATCAATATAGACGATATTTTTACTTGATTAGTTACAGAAATTATATTCATTAATTTTGAAGCTATTCTACCAAAGATTTCAGAAATTGGCAACGTGAATGTAATAATAGAAAGAAACATCAGTAACACTTATGCAATTTTGCATTATTTATATCAATTGTTGGATTAATGTTAGTAATAGTACATGTATGGATCTGGCAGAATACTGTATTGTAAACATTATATATGTAAATGTAAAAAATACAAAAGATCGTAAATATTTATGAAAGCTTATTATAGTTTATATTTCAGTTTTAAGTTCATAGACTGTTTAATGGAAAACATATCTTCCCTTTTAAACCTGGTTTCTATACGATACAATAAAGGAGAAATAATTTCAAACAGTAATTCAGCTCTATACTATAATAAATGATTTTAAGTATCATATTGTATTGTTCACGTAATAATTTCACTGAAACCATTTTTTTTAAATATCCTCTAGAAAAATAATAATAAAGTAATACTTTGTAATCTGTGTACTCGAAAAGTCCTCAACACTAATGCATCTAGTGTTAACTATACATATAAACTCTCATACATTTAATTAACATTTCATTTTAATAAAAGCGCCATGTTTTTTGATCAGCGAGCAAGTACACGTACAGGATGCTTACGAGCAAAAATTCGATTACATCCTACGTGATGACATGCTCATAAAAGTTTTTCAGTTGAGTTTATTATTACCATTAATCGTTGTAGAACAGGCCGCTAAAAAAGAAATGCATCATTCGCTTGCATGAAAACATTTCATGATCCAAAAGTGAATTCAATAATGAGATTTAAAATATCAATTACATTGGTTAGCTGCATTGCCTTTATAGCACTTTTGGCGTGTATCGTTAATTACTTAATTGCGAAAATATAATACTCAGCCAGTTGCCATTAAGTACAGGAATCTTAATCACTGAATCAAATCAGCGCTGCTTACATCTGTATAGCTGAAATGAGTTTCATCATGAGGTAAAAATACTTCAGCCCTTGCCTTATAATGTTGACTCAGACAAGTGGTAAAGTCCTTGTATCGTTAATAGATATAGATATTTTTTAATCAACAGGAGTTCATCAACAGGAGTTCATCAACCATCAATCATTAACAACAACTTAAATCTTGCAACTTTGACCAATAGACTGCAAATCTTTGTGCAAATTAAATTGTCTGTATTTATTGCAAGAGACAGGAGCCAAATACACATTTCATTCTTATCCTAATAATTTTAAGAATTTTATGGTAACTGACAAAAATTCATTCGAAACACGAAGAATACGGTGCTTCTTACATATTATTTATGTGGCTGACGTAAAGAGCTACAATAAATTTAAGAAAATAATATATATCTGTTGATTCGAATCATCTATTTAATTGATATCTATTTATTATGAAAATAAGAAACATTTTCAATCATTACAGACGTTTTAGGTATGCCATATTAGATATAACTTATCTGTATTGTCAATTTTTGATTTTTGTAGACTTTTAACTATAATTTCAAGATACTTAAATTTTTCTACACTTTCAAGTACAACTATCTGTCACTTGTTTCATCTCCTGATATAGGTTTCGTTAAAAGAAAATAATACTCTCAGTTCTTGCTATGTATTTGAAATCGTGAATTTGAAATTGAACAATTGAATTGATGTATTCCATGTCACCAACATTTACCCTAACCGCTGGGAAACAGTGGACAAAGGATTAATTTCTTGATGAACAAAGACGTCTCGAATATGTCATATGTTTCTTACGCCATTGTACACATTGAAATAAAATATTGTTGAATATTGATAGCAAATACTGCCCACGACATGAATAATATCTAAAATTCCGAAGCTTACACAAATGATAAACTGAAACCTAAGTAGTTTCTTTGGTCACATCGAAAATTATTTAACCCGTATGTCAAAGGGTTAATATTATTGACTGATCGATGTATGCAATGCGAGCTAATGAATATTGTAATGCGTATTTAATGTAAAGTTTGTCATTGACGTATTGCTGATTGTATCTTGTTGTTGCTTGATCTTTTGTCTTCCTAACGTCGCACAGTGCGTTGAAAAGCCAATTTTTTTGACAAAATTCTATTAATCGAAAATTATAGGTGATACAAAAATAAGTTTCAGATGAAAGTTTTAGGATACGAGAGTACGTAATGATTGTATTTGTTTGACATTGCAGTAAAATTGAAAAGCTCTGTAGAGATTACAATTGAAACTTTGAGTGGAAACCTATATATTTTAATTACGTAGTTTTGAAGATGAGACCAGTACATTTTCAAAACAGTAGAATACTGTTGTCTTTGCATAAACTATTACCGAGATATAACCTTTCAAAGTTGATGTGCTGACATTAGCATTATGCAGCCTACATCACGAAATTGTTCAGTTGAACTTGAAACGGCTTTATCCTCCTCTTTGCCCTGTAACTTTTTTCTGTAAACAGGTAATGAAAGTGCATTAAAGTTGTTTAATAGAATTTTCGTGTTTTTCTTTTTTGGGTAGTTTTTTTTCTAATTCTAATAGAAATTTTTCACTTGCAAGAGAAGTAAGCAGGTACAGTTAACACTTGTTTCCTGGTTTTAACATCATTACTTACCTTTGTAATAGATACCTACTTCTGTGAAGGTTTCAAATACCAACATGAAAAGTGATGTTTTGATTTTGGTCCATTGTCAACGCGCTGTGCGTCGCGTCGTTTCTTCGCATTTAATGTCTCGTTAATATTTTGTACAAAATATTTGCAAACGTTAATTCCGAAAGGCTTGGTGGCCCCGTTGGAGTATAATAAATGACTTTTTAATTTTGCGTGGCGACGCGAAACCGACGCGACGCAATTTTCGTGTCCTACGACCGAAAGCAGCCGCAAAGAAGAGTGTACAAAGAGTTGAACGCGGTCAGCAATAGATAACCGTTTCATTGTCTCGGATCGAGGTTCTCGCGGTGTTGTAAGGCAAGCAAATGGACCGGCGAACAGGGCAGAGGAAAAAAAAATTCCTCGAGGGTGGATCGGGCACGAATTCTTGAATGCCGTCGCCCGATGCACCTGTAGCCTGCACGGTTAGGTTCTGCATTTTTCGCCTCTCCTCTGGGCTTCTTTTCTTTCTCTTCTCCCGCATCAGGTTGTTCGGTCGTGTCCTGTTCGCTCTAACGCGGACCACGGCTCGCCTCGTGTCTCGAAATCATTCCACGAGCCTACTACTCGTGTTCAAGAGCGCGACCGAGCGAGCATTCCTCCTTGAGAAGACGCGTGCCTGGCGTGTGCTTCTTTCCCCCAACCTGCACAGCTTCGAAATTCGGTTTCTCTCGTACCTTTCCATTCCACCGGAGTCGAAATCGTTGCCTCTCGTCTCCGCAGAACTCGTCTCAATTCGAATTTGCATCTTTGATGCATTTAATGTGGATGGACTGTTAGCGGCGACCTCCGGTTATGACTTATCTAACCCCATACCACTGCATTGGAAAACAATTACAGGTACCCTACCCTGAGTCGAAAAATTGAACCAATGAAACCACTTTTTCCGAATATTATTATTTCCGTGATTTTAAAACGGTATTACATAAAAATTTAGGGGAATACGATTTTACATTTATTTGAACTTAAGACACGCTTTATTTTTTAATGCTATTACATTTAATTTACTAGTTACAGAATCTTATTCCTGACTCAATTTTGCACCAGTCTGAAATGTTAACCAAGAAATAGATTTAATATTTTATTCAAGAAGCTTGAACTGCTGTGGTAGATGCAAATTATTTTGGCATATTTTTTAATAGATTGTTGGTCTACTGGGTCTCAGAATCATTACAGCAAAGGTGATGAAGAGCGATATTTTTTATTTAATTGCCCCTTCAAGAAAGCACATATTATTCGATTGGATTTAAGTCTGCGCTCTGTGTTGGGCAATTTCAAATTTTAAATAACTGACAATTTAACCATTCTTACACTATTTCTAATGCGTGTTCCGGATTTCAATCCTGTTGGAGAACTAGTATCGTTGTCTTCGTCTGGTATATTTTCAATTATTTCTGTCAACTACATTCGCAATATTTCTTTGTACGACTATCGATTAATTCGTCCGTTAACACGACACAGTAACCTAACGATATATTATGTAAAACAACCACATATCACGAGTGCACAATCATCAAATTTTACAATCTCTTTCATATGCCATTTTTGTCATTTTTTTCTCGTCGAAACCTACATCAACTTCGTCCAAATTTATTAATTTTCGATTCATCTGACCACGAAACTTTTGCTAATTCTTAATTGGTATTTATATTGTCATTCGTATGCAAATGCTCAACGTGTTTTGATATTTTCGTTTTTGATAGGCGAGATTTCTTCTTCACTTCCATAGTTCTAAAGTTCATGTCACGAAGACTTCCTACTGTCCTTCTACTATATCTTGCTTCGAATTTTCTTTTAATATTTTTACTACCATTGAGGCTGATTTTGCCTTCACTTTTGGAATACATTTACCTACTATCCTTTGCGAGTGATCATATTAAATTTTTAGTCTACCCCCAAAATTCCCTGGAAGCTTAGAATGTCTTCTCTGTCGTCTTTATACACTTAATAGGAATATTAAACACTTTTAAACAAGTTTATTGTTGATATTCCATCTTTAAATACAATAAGTGTTTCTCTTCTAATGTTCTGTGGTAGTTTAAAGTCTCCTGTTCATTGTTTTATACAAAACTTGTACAGATTGCGCTTCTGGAACGTTATGACCAGTAGATGTGAACGCATTTGACTTCACTATTGTTGTTGTTTTTTTGACAAAATATTAAATATATCTTTTTGTTAATACTTTGAGTTGTTGCAAAATTGTGTCAGGAATAAAATACTGTAACTGGTAAATTAAATGTAGTCTAATTAGAATATTAATCGATTTTCAAGCTAAAATATATGTGAAATTATATGCCCCTTTTAAATATGTGGGTATTTGTATTAATAAATACGCAAATAATAATATTTTATAATAATGATTTCGTTGATTCCATTTTGCTTCTCATTGTAACTGTTACAAACAAAATGGGAAAGAGTAACAGTGTAACAATTACTTTTTGAGCTAACAGGAGACAAAGGATATCATGTTGATTATAAAACTGCGGATTTTATGCATTTATGACAAAAATGTGTAGGTGCCATTTAAAAGAGTAGGAAAATGAAAATAATTTAAGAATATCGTAAGAATAGTGTATTTGGCACCTATTTTTTGCTATAGATACACACAATTTTTTCTTGCTTAATGATCCGCTGTCTACTGATAACTATATTATAAGCAATCAAAATAAGTTTCTCTCATCGACAACTATTATAATGGGCTAAAAGACACAACAAATGTACTGTCACTTATAAAATTCTTATTTATAACCAAAACTTAAAATTTTTTAAACATGTAGGTTCTTGAAAAATTTACTCTCATTCATTTAAATTAGCTGAAAATAATGCGATAACATTCTTCAATTATTTAGATGTGTTTACTGTTTCACATTTGATCTACGTATACTCATCAGAAAAAAATAAATAAATTTGGTATTTCAATGGTACAGCAATAATATAATTTGGTTCTGAACTATTATTTAATTATTATTATTTATTATCATGAACTAACTCTATTTCTCTGTTGTTTGAATCAAAGAATAATTTTGTATAATTTTACATAATTGTGTTATTCGTTCATGAAAATCGTCACGTTGTCAATGAGAAAGAAATACATTTGTTTTGAGAACGTCAATGTTATTGCAAATATTTAAAAGTCATACAGAAAGACAGGTGAAGCACCTTGTATATACAGTACCGCTTGTAATTACACGAGCAACTTTTTGTTTAGTACTGTGTCAGCCATATACGGATGAAGCAATGAATAGTTTATCGTTGAAAAACAATTTATTAGTTCTCATTAAAATGACAGTTGCAAATATATTTAACTTCTGAGCTGCTTGCCACTTTAAAAAATTGGCAACGCTCCTAGAATGAAGTTTAAAGAAATAGTAGTGTATAGTATAGTATATGTATATTACATATTACTATATATGTGTAGAAGTAAGTAGTAAAGTTTCCTCTTATTACCTAGTTACCTAATTAAGTAAAATATTAAATTTAAATTAAGTCTCCGTAGATAATAATGAAATTAAAAATGCATATGTACACTTAAAGTCAATATCTAATGACAAAAATTAATTATTTATGCTTATTAACTGGTTGATTTTTCAATTTCAACGCTCACGAAAATATAACACAAAATAAACCAAATTAAGTTGCTAAACATAGTGTTATCACAATGAACGTATTAAAAATACAATATGATCCACACCTGTATGGTTATTATGACGCAGTAAAGAGAAAGAGTTATTGATTGATTTGAGAAGAAAATAAAGAGGTCCTGAAAGGCGATTGCGAACACAAATCGCGAGTTAACTCGTCTTCCTCAATTAACGGGTTAATGACGACCCTTTATCATTTAAAAGCGATATGTCGGAGTCTCCTGTAACGAACACCCATACAATTAACGAATACTATCACAAACAAGGATTTAGAACGAATTGATTATAAGAACAGTACTCTACTGTACTATATTGTTATATTAATTCATAATTGCAGTGTTAAGTAATTTGTAAAAATTGTAACGATAGTAAAACGTAGTTGTCAATTAATGCGATTAAAGGGCACATTGCACTTTCGTCTTGGTGATATGATTATATGAAACGCAATATTATTAGGATTAAATTAATATTAATTTAAATGAAATATTTGCAATATAATTTTAGCGTGGCTTTTATATGAGAAACATAACATCCTTTGGTATTATTGTATTTCATAGATCTTTCATTCAATTCCTTATTATCCAATGATTAACTGTTTTGACTTGCACCACTTTTGCATTAGAGTGCTTAAGCATAGTATAACTGTCAATTTTGTGAATCATTTAATTTATTTAGTACATATTAAGATGTGATCTTATATACTCCAAATAAGATTTGATCGTTTTTAACCCCTTGGCCTCCAACAACGAGTGAGCCTCGTGGTAATGGGCCAAAAACAATAAGGATAAGCCTGACTCATGGTACTTCGTTCGGACCAAACGTAAACAACACGAGCCTGGCACGTTGTACTAAACAACCCGAGCCTGGCTCGTGGTACTTCATTCGTGACAAACGTAAACAACACTAACTCGAAAATTACTAATTTTCTACGAGTTTTCTCAAAACATTATTAATTTAAATTAAGTATTAATTTACAAATTGTTACTGATACATTATCCAGTTTCAAATTATAAATGATTTTTGTTCACCGATGAATTGATTATAATTACTTCTCAGACATCTGAAATGTATTAGTTGTGCCCAAACGTGTTTATTATTTCACAATTCCTTTCGTTGCGTTGAAATATACATTTCATAAGACGAATACATTTTGCTCAAGTTCGAGCACACGTCTAAACAGCTAAATGGCTCGACGCGTGACCGACCTTCTTGTTTATTATGGCCCGAGCAATCAGGAGTTAGCGGGAACGACAAGGGGTTCATCTAATTCGATAATATTTCACTTTTAAATAGATACAAATACTTAAATACACATGTCGTGGAATGAATTTATTAGCGGTATTGTGAGAACAGACTTCTCAAAATATGAGTAATAACGCAGAAACAGTGAAATTATCAGGTCACAGGGTTGCTAATCGTTTGAAATTTGATCATGGCGACGTTATCAGGCATGTTTCGTGTCGTTGAGATTCTCGCGGTAAATTCGAATGCAAAAAGAAGTGAAAGAGGAGCTCGAACAGCGGAGGTGGAGGAAAAAGGAGAACGAAAAGGGAGAAAGAAGCACGAGCACTGTCAGCTCGACTTGCCTCACGGCAGGTTGGCAGCGACTAAATGATTTACCAAACAATAAATCCTCAGGGAGATACGATCGGATGCAACGCGGTCCAAGCCTGGGAACGAGTGAACCGCTTACATCGTCTTACTTGTCCGCAAAAGCTTCTTCTACTTTTTCTTCGTTTTCGGGCCACGAATCTCCATTTTATTCTTTTTTTTCCGGAATATTTTTAATTTTCGGAATCGCTATCGTCGACGCGTGTTAATCGGCCGATTTTCCAGTCACGTGCACATATTTTGGTACTAGCAAGGGGCTACGTAGTACGTACCTTTGGTAGAATAAAAGAATCGATATTTCAAAAAGTAATCATAAAAGTAAGAATAATATATTCTGTCAGTACATAGTGGTAATAGATAATAGAAACTTTAAATTATTATTACTAATTTAGATAATTTAAAATAATTAAATAAATATTTAAAAAACTGAAAGACTACTGGACCAATTTGGATAAAATTGTGCAATAATATTCTTAAAATCATTAATATCTGGTCCTAGACGAAGCTGTCTTTTGATTTGTACACTTTTTCTTTTTTTATGAACAAATTTAACTGAAAATTTATATGAAAAAATTACATATTTCAGTTCATATAACTGTAACTTTTTAAAAAACTGTTTCTTTTTAAAATTACCTTGGTACGAACTAGGTTTTTTTATTTAGTACCTATAGTGTCAAATTTAGACAATGTGTATTACATAAATCCCCACGGAGATGTACATGGTATAACAGATATTGTTTTGCAGATATGGTTGCTACGTCATTCTAGTTTAGTTATAAGAAAATAGTTTCTTGGAAATGAAAGTAAAAATTAAAAACTCATGATTTGAAGTTACTGATAAGTGGAAGTTACAAAAATGTGTTTTATCTGACAGTCGAGATTATCTCCAATTCTCTCGAATTTTAAACCGATTGTTTGGTCTTCGAAAATTCCAGCACAAATATCCGCAGTTTATTGATTAGTCACCTAGAAACGATTCCAATTGATAATTCTATGCTAATATACACTTCCTTGTAATTATCAATGTGTGGAATCTGTATACAATAACATTTAACTTTATTCTAGTTTTGTTTTATGTTAGTTTGCAACCGTGTAACTTACGTAGTTCAATTTTTTGTGTTAACTGTTTTTACCCGCATATTTACTCTACACACGCACAGCGTGCAATGCAAGTTTCACTTTTTAAAATACAATTTTCTGTATTATAAATTTACATAACGATCGAATAAGAGGTTCCGAAAAATAAGCACAATAACATAGCAGGCTCTGAATTGTTGATGAGTGTCTGTCAGCGGAGAGAAAATTACAGTGGTTGTGTTGCTGCGTTTCATCGAGCCACAAATTCGTCATTCCGTTTGCACGAGGATAAAAAAGAGATCAGTAAGTAGTGTATTCACGGATTCTGTAATCTTTTCTCAAAACAATGGTGTACTTAATTGCTGTATAATACAATAAAATTTATGAAATACATAAACGAGATTAATATCTTCACTTTGTTTAACACATTCCGATTTAGTTCGACTATTTATTAAATATTACTGTAATTAATATATTTCCTATTTAATTGAATTGTAGCAGCACATTGCTTGTTGCAGACATTTTTCTGTTTAAAACAAAATCTACATTGCTGGCATAACGTTTTCCCAGTTTCTCCTTTTCAGAAGTGCAATTTAAAGGCTGCTTTGCTAGGTAAATTAAATAACAAAATTCCTAATTAAATTGCTGCTGTGAATATGCTCAGATTATTTTAAACCTATAAAGAATAATTAACAATAAAGATGCCGATGAAAACTCAAAACAACGTAAAACTTCCATTTTAGAATAATTTTATGTGCAATAGACGACATTTCTGCAATTTACAAAGCCCGCTTGGAACTGGACGAAAAGTAGAAGAAAATAATAATACAGTAAAAAATGCATATTTGTTTATGATAAGATGGTATAATATACGTTTTGTTATCGCTGAGCGAAAGTACTGAACGTCTTCTTCAAAATGTTTCTGTACTTTCAATACATCGGGATATATTTCCATGTTAAAAATGTTTAAAACAGGCCAATGTTCCCTTACCTTAGACAATCTAACAAATAATAGTATTAAAATCGATTTTTTGGTGTTCAATCGTTGTAACATGACGAAATATGTTACTTCTATCGTGTAGATTACGTAATGCATTAGTATATCTTTAGGATGGATATTCAATAATAGTTCGTTTAGTTTAGTAAAGACATTATTTTTCGAAAAGTGTATCGAAAATAAATGATTCTGTACGCAGATAAGTTGGTCGATCCCGAAACTCAGCCCTTCTAGAGTTAATCCGCAAATCCATAAAAATATTTAAGAGGTCTTTTACTTTCGACAATATGGTATACATGCGTATACATATGTGCAGCAGTGCAGTGCACACCGAATGAGACGCGCACCGAAGGGTCAGGTAAAAAACCGAAAAAATACATATTTCGCTTATACGATACGAGTGCATTAATTTGTTTATGTTAACACAGATCCACGGAATACAGTAATTCCTCGATATATGGCTGGCTGAGAATCACAGTGGTGTCAATCCAAATTCTGGAGATTTGAACTGATATTGTTTTTCGAATCTTCGTTAATTGATGTAGAACTTCATTCTTTACTGAAAAATGCCAGCTTATTCTTCTGTCACTAAACGTTATTAAAGCTCAGTTCTGAAAATGGGATAAACATCTATACGAACAACAAAGTAATTTTAATTCATATGATAATGTAAGATCATTTTTGTACCTACCAAAAATTATAATGCTGATTTTCTTTCCAATTTCGTAAAACTTAAACGTAAAACTGAGAGTCACGCTCGATCGCTTTTCGTAAAACAAAATAATATTGATGCATTCCACATTTTGCGGCAATCGTTGACGCCGAATAAGAAAGAACCTGTTTTGCGCACCTCATTGCGTGATTGCCTTGTTCTAAACTTTCTGCTCCGCCACTCGATCACCCAAGCGCATCTTGAATTTTCATATACCGGTAGACAAGTGATTTATGATTTGTATCGTTTAAAGCACGAGTATGGGATTAGCTAATAAACGAGTTCTGTTGTGTCATGTGCACAGATAAAGCCTAAAACTCGTTATTCGACAGGCACCTTCTTATTCGGTGTTAAGTTTAGTGTGCGAAATTAAAAGAGTTAAAAGCAAGTGGGATGGTTAAAAGATAAAAAATTTCATCAACAATTATATATTTTAATAATAAAAATAATAACACATGTACGTTTTATTGTTCTGTATTTCTTTTGTTACTTGATAATTAATTTTTCCGCGCCTGCATCTAATCCATTGCTTATGAAAACACTCCATTTCATTACAAAGGTGGAATTGTTGGGAATTAAAAGATCTACCTTGTTAATTGCTTAGCATTTTAAGAATTTTCCTTACTTCATTCAAGATTACTTCTTAAAGATATATTCTACGACAGTGGTGGGCACCGGTGGGGAGCACCGCAAATGCCTGCTTCTACCACCAACCTGTCTTTCATGCAGCGCGCACGTTCGTTGCGTACGCTGATGTCTCGTGTCTTCGTTACCCCATTGTACCGCGCTTGCTGGAAGGGGACAGAGGGCGCTACGGTGTGGACGTTTTTGCCTCAATTGAGGCAAAATTGCCCATCCCTGTTGTACGATAACTAGTAATGAGGAACCTGATTTCTTATCTTCAAAGAATGCTCTTCAATATAAAAAAAGAAAAAAGCAAAATATCGAACGAGGTCCTCAAGATATCGTAAAAAAAGGAAGCAGTTTTTTAAGGTGAGAAATCCTGATTTTAAAATGTCTAACATTAATGTTTCATATTGCTTAAGATTTTTATTATATTTTGTTATTTTATTTCTTTTCGATGTCTATGAACATTTAGGAAGCAATAAATGTTGATCACATATCAATATGAGAAACTTAACTTTTTGGCAAAATGCCACTGAATTCTTAAATTCCGACCATTGAGCGCCGGTCAATCTCTTCCGGAATTTACCTTAACCCCTTGACATACCATTTGTTTTACGGTTTCAGTGATTAGAATTTCTTTGTAGTTCATAATTTCCTAGAAAAAGGAGAAAATGTATATCTATTGTGTGTCTATATGTTCTCCAATGGCTATACATTAACAACAACAAAATCGAATTTTATTTCGGTTTAAAAGAAGTTAATAACATACATATTTAGTTGACTCTGTTCAGAATCTTCATCACGTCTCACACACGCCATTGTAGGCGAAAGGGTTAACACTAGGTGTACGAGACGCGTGCCAATATTAATAATTTACAATTATTGAGATTGTAGACATGCATCCCTGAGGGATTATTCAACAAATGTACTTCTTTGTGTATATATTATTAACGAAACGGCTAAAAATTTGGGTAGACACATTCTTGTTATTTTTATAAAGTAGTGTAGAATAGTCACTTTTCGTACTCCGTGGTCCATTTCTCCCAGAATTACTTTAATTGCGATTTGACTAGAGACAAGCAATCCCGGAAGATCGTTATACTACGAGTTATATGAATTTGTTCCTGTTTGGAGAGCGGAAATTAATTACGAAGAGTTGAACCGCGTTAACGAGCACTTAGTTCTTTTAAAACGTACTGTTCACTTATCCAGAACCTATTGCATCACGCTTGTCTTAAAACAGCCAAGTTATATGCCAAGCTCTTAAGCATGTACGTTCATGTGGAAGAAAAGAAGCCATACGAACTTGAATAAGATCCTGTGGAAGTACCACTGCTGTGGGAAGAAACTGAATCTCTACGCAAACCTTTCTAAACTAGGAAAGTATGCTCTCATTCGCTTCAACCTACCTTGAAAATCTTTTGCATTCGTCTTCTGTTTTTACACTCATTTCTCAGACCTGACGAGGAAACTGCTAGCAATGAGAATTCATAGCAATAAATTATCTCGGTTCTTGTTATACGTTTTTGCAAACTGAAAGTGAAACATGGATAGCATGAATGAAAACGTGCAGTGGCTCACATTGAAAACGATTCAATATCATTCCCTATCTTTTGCATATTCAATTCTATTTGCTTATTCTCTAAAATGTAGCTTACATGCAGCACACTCCGGTTTGTTGACAGTGGAATGATTTCCATGAGCAAAATATGTCCAGGCTATTTGGCCTGGTTATGAAATGAAATTATTATGTCGCTGCATGAGTACTACACTTCGTTCGTGCCAACAGGTTATCAGTAAACTACCCACTCCAAACTCCGTTAACAGTGACATAATTATTGGTACTAATGTACAGTGGGTCCAAGAAGTATTTGAACACTAAATGCCTGATTTTCAAAAAATTGGTTATATTTAAACTATGATAATTTCGTAACAAATGATTGTATGTCAATAAATTTGGACTCATTTTAAAGTTCAAAGCCTTTAGTTTCATAATCCATCGTTTATTGTCCTTTCTTCATATTTTACAAGAGAATACATTGCATTTAATAGATTTTTGCCACTATGAAGGATGTTGCTGAAATGAATGCTGCTAGCGGATTTGCAACGCTTCATTATTTTTATTGCGAGTATAGAAGATCCGCAGGATCGGCAACTACTTATTAAAAAAAATGAATATGATCGATGTGTCATTCTACTTGTCTTATTCCTAGGTTTCGACGGTTTGCCCGCGAGGAGTGAAAACAGACAAACACGAGGTGAGCAATCTGAAGGGGAAGAAAGGCGAAAGAGAGCGAATTTCTGTTCCTGCAGAGCGCAAGATCGGTAATTGCTGGTCGTTGAAATCGCGTGCCAGAGATCGGGATCAAGATCGACCAGGTAAGGGGCGAAGAGAGGGCGTAAGAATGCACAGTGCACGTGCCTTTATTTATTTTCAATAATTAGAGGTGCTTTGGCCAGGGCATCGTTAGCCTGACAGGTTTTTAGCTCATCTTCCTTTTTTCTCCTTCGGTTTCCAAGCGTTTTCGCTTATTTTTTCTGTATTTAATTGAGTGATGTTCGAATCTTACATCTCACCGACAGGATTTTCAGAATATTTAACTATAAACTTACTAATCATAATATCATCATTCGTGACTTACATAATGAGATTACAAGTAACATTTTTACGCTGTTTTACGGAAGAACGACAATATTCTGTGGAACGTTTGTTGTTTCAAGCTCTTTGGTTTCAAAGGATAACGATTGTCATCTACACCACTGCTGCAGGGTTCAACTTTTATCATTTAGTGCTGCCTGCAGAAGTAGGAAGTGCTAAACATATACAGTCCTCGATAAAATAATAAGACAATTAACATATTTTTAAATTTCTTATATTTAAAGGTGGAAAGTGTACACTCCGTTATATCCTGTAGACTACATACTATCCCCAAAGTAAACACGCAAAATCATAGGATTGTATCGCATACCACACCAAAATTAGAGAAAAATATGTAAACACGGACTGACATTGCTTCGACAAAAGTATAAGACATTTGTGGCTTATTTTCCACTCATATGACTTCTACCATTAAGTATTCTACTGAAAACGTATTCAGACTTGTACACTCAGCGACAAAAAGATGGCACACCCGTAAATATTGGTATTTCTTATGTGATGAAATTTGATATGTTTCTCTCCGTGTATGTACTTCGGTGGAGCTTCAAGGTTATTTATGTATACCGGCGGAGTTAAGCGGTACAGATTCTAGTCTAAATGTAAACAACCGGGGTCACCAATGCGACAAAATGATGGCACAGTCTTAAAATTCTTTCTCTGCAGTTAACACTGGACCGTCAGACTGTTTGTATCACGTGTTGTTTTACTGTGCATTAAATATTGTGTGTGTTTCTTATTATCTGCTATTGGAATTACACTATGGGTAGTGGCAATCGTTTATCCGATGCTGAAATAAAAACGATTTAGACATTGCATAAAGAGAATTACTCCATTTCAAAAATTGCATGTGTTATACATCGGAGCAGAAAAATGGTGTATAATTTATTAAAAAACCCCAAAACATACGGTAAAAAAAGACTTCCGGTCGACCGAAAGCAGTAAGCAATCGCGGAAAGTGTGCAATTTTAAAAGAATCTTCGAATTCTTCGGGAACAGCACGACAAATCGCTAAAGCCCCTGGCGTACATACAAATGTACGTAATGTGCAAAGGATAATAAAAGAATGTCCGCACTTAGTACGAATGGAATTGAAAAAAAAAACCACCTTTAACCGCTCAGCATAAATCGGAGCGTCTGAAATTTGCACAAGAGCACATACATTGGAGAAAAAGTGGCGTTGTATTATTTTTAGTGATGAGAAAAGGTTTAATCTAGATGTGCCGGATGGTTTCGCACACTATTTTCACGACCTGCGGAAAAAAGAAAGAACATTAAGCCGCAGACACATGGGTGGCGGAAGAGTAATGCTTTGGGCCGGAATTGGGTATCGAGGAATGACTGAAGTAAAATTAATAAAGAAAACTATGAACAGCAAAATTTATATAGATTTGATAGACGAACAATTAACTAAATTTGGACAGACAATTTCCGGGGAAAATTTTACATTTCAGCAGGATAACGCAAGTGTGCATAGTGCAAAATGCGTTAGGCAGTACTTTGAGCAAAACAAAATTAGTGTCTTAAAGTGGCCAGCGAGATTGCCAGATCTCAACATAATTGAAAATTGTTGGGCACAAGTAGCAAGACATGTTTATGAAGGCGGAAGACAATTCCAAAGCCTTGCAGATTTAAAAACGTGCATGGAACAAAAATGGACAAAAATACGGCCAAAATATATTAAAAAACTCTTTAAGTCACTTCCGAAACGTATGTTGGCAGTTCTGGAAAATAAGGGAGGCCACACCAAGTATTAAACATAATGTTATATATTTTATGTATCATTTTGTCGCACTTTTTTTTTGTAATTTTTTAGTTTAGATAAATAAAAGAACTTTTCCTTTACTTTCTTTTTCCTTTACTAGCTCATTTCGCAATACAAATGTATAGGTATCAAAAATGAATATGTTTATTATGGCCAAGTGATGAAAACGTTGAATTTTCGAGGTGTGCCATCTTTTTGTCGCGGAGTGTATTTGAACACATTCTCTTGTGTGTTTCTTGCAGTATAAGAAAATTTAATAAAACGAAAAATAAATAATCGAGGTAAGCAGTTAGATAAGAGTGAGGTCGATTGAATCGTTCTGTTGCTCTCAGAAAAGTACAGTATTACTAAAATTGCGAAATTATGAAACAGAAGTAGGTGTGCTATATTTAATGTGTTAAAAAATCCAAGTGCTTATGGAAAAATGAAAAGAAGTGGAAGACCTAGTGTAACTTTCGAACGTCATAAACGTGCAATTTTGCGTGTTGCGTCGAATTTTAAGGGCACAGCAAGACAAATAGCCGAAGAAGCAGGTGTAAAACAAATCTAAGAAATGTACATCGCATTTTACAAGGAAACAAATACATTAAACGGAAGAAATTAAAACAACGGCCGCCTTTAATGGAGAAGCACAAAGAAGCACGACTAAAGTTCGCTCATGAACACGTTCACTGGATGAAAAAGTGGAAAAAAGTTATTTTTAGTGACGAGAAAAAATTCAATTTAGATGGCCCTGTCGGCTGGGCCTACTACTTTTATGATTACAGAAAGGCAGGACTTCATTTAAGTCGTCGTCAAATTGGTGGTGGCAGTGTTATGGTATGGGTCGGTATTAGTTAGTATGGAAAAACAGAAATAAACTTTTTATCAGGTCGGATAAATATTAATAAATACATTGAGCTAATAGCAGATCAGTTAAACAAGCATGCAGCTCGTATCATGTGCGGTGACTATATTTTTCAACAGGATAATGCAGCAATCCATACTGCAAAATCAGTGAAACAATTCTTTTCTTCAAAAATATTAATATTTTGGAATGGCCCGCTCGTTCTCCCGACTTAAATATTATATAAAATGTGTGGGGATTTGTCAAGACGAGTCTACGCGAATGGAAGACAATATAATAACGTAAATGAACTAAAAGAAAATATAAATCACAATTGGACACATTTAGAACAAAAACGAATCAAAAAGTTATATAAAACTATTTGAAAGTGATTACTAGACTAAGATTTTGCGCTTTTACTTTGGGGATAATATATAGTATTCAGGATGTAACGGAGTGTACACTTTCCACCTTTAAATATAAGAATATTGTAATTAATATCCTTTATAATTATAATTCTTTATATAATAATTAATATTATAATAATATATAATTTAAAAATATTCTAAGTGTCTTATTATTTTGTCGAGGACTGCACTATTTAGTCCCAGGTTTTGGAGAATGACTGACGAAATATACCGTATGCTAGCTATACATTCGTTTATTGTACAGTGGCTTTCTTTTATTCGTCTATGTTAATTTTCGTTGATCAAATACCATTTTGACGTTTAATCTATTTAAATCGTTTTCCTCGATTACTTACATTAGATTGTGGATCATCATACAAAATTAAAATTTGAATAGAGTCTTAACAATTCTAGAATCATGAAAATAGCGTAACAGTATCCATTAATTCCTCTAATGTTATAAGTTTTTTTTACAATACTTGTAATAGTGGAACCTCTTAATAGCGTCAATAAATCTACTGCGCCTGGAAACGTGGAAATAAATATTTTGTACAAAAGGAATGTGTCATGTGCAGTTTTTCACAAAAGTATGTACGATACACATATTAACAGTCTGTGACGTTATATAAACAAAAGAAAATTAATATTAAGATTATTACAGATTGTTACAAAATTGCATTATAGTCTTGAAAATATTAATATTGCTACCGAACTGTAGATATATTGATTCTTTCAGACAGTCGTTCAAGTAATTGTCGAATAACAGAGCAAATGTACCATCATGGATAAGTGGTAAGTCTATTTGCATCTCATTTGGCTGCCAAGGCTCGGGAATATCACAATTTCCGCCGCTTGCCATCAACATTACCTCTTTCGAACCGTAGAAACTGGTAAACTTCCACCTTTCTCTTTAATTTCCCTTCCAATTTCCGTAATTGCGCGCCTTACACGAACGGTAGCTTATGTTAATGATCGCGTTGCAAAGTAGAGCATGAATATTTCGCAGTGAGAACATGTTTTGGGTGCGCCAGTAAATTAGCGATATCACCTTTCGTAAAACGAACAAGACCGGGCACCAACGTGTAAAAATTTGTAATCAATCATTTCAATATCTGACCGTGCGCTGTTAGTAAAATTGTACGGTGTCGACGGACGCCCAAAGCACTCCTTTTCTACGAGAAACAACATCATACTGCATCTTATAATATTATCTGTTTGTACATCTTAAGATGACACGCTCATTAAATCATTAAAATTACATATGATATTTAAGAAGTTTTCCTTAAAATATACATTTTATAGAAAAAACTATTTGTCCTTAGTTTGTACAATCTTTTAGAATACAAACAAGTGTTTTTGTTGCGGTTCCGGTTGTTGTGTCATTCATAGATGGCAGTCATTGCACCGCTTACAAAATATAAGGGAAAAACGGTGGCCACGTTCACAAAACAAGTTATGAACCGATTCGAGAAATTCTTACACCATTATTTTTGTTATTGTATTGGCTATCGCATAATTTCAAACAATGAATTTGGATGACGCATTTTTTTGTTAATTACGCCTTTATACGTAAAATTGTTCGTTTTTTATACATTTTTACTAACGCTATTTAATTCCTCATTTTTTAATGATTACATTGAATGAATGAAATATTACATTAGGAATGTCAGAAAGAATAATGAGTCTACAAGAAACATGTTCAAAAATATGTTTAAAAATTTAATAAATAACGCTGTAAATGGTTTTAAGCAATATTAATATTTATTATTATAATTTCTATCGATCGAAAAATGTGTTAATCTGATAAGATGCTATTGGCGCAAGGTTCGACCTTGCACCAATAGCATCTTATCAGATGAACACATTTTTCGATCGATAGAAATTATAATTATATCATGGATGGCGAAACAATTACAAACAACCAAACCTGTTTTTCATCAATGTCAAGGATGTTTCGGTTGGAAACAGTTAGGATTCTCAAGGACTGGTCATGCACGAAGTTATCCATAGCTAAGATAAGTAACAAAAAACTCTTTCTTCTAAAATGTAGATCCAATAACATTATTCCAAATTTCATTTATAAGAAAGTTATGAAGAAAAACAATTTCATTATTTCTTCCCCATTCACACATGACAAATTGTTGAAGATCGAACCTTGCGCCAATAGCATCTTATCAGATTAATATTTATTGTATTTCGACAAATACAACACAATATAATAAATATGCTGAGAATCTTTATGCAAAATAAAAATTGTATTTATAAAATGCAAGAAACAGGAGTCAAACATATTTCTTCCTTTAATAATTTCATAAAGCTAACAATAATGCAGTAACATTCTTAAATTCTTTTAATCTATTGTGTTCAATTACAACAGTCTAATAATAAAGTTGATTATATTGGTGGACGTTATATGTAATAACAGATTTATTGCTTTGGAAATGTATATATTAGTACACAATACGAACAGGCTTTTGAAACAATGAACATTATACAACACTAGAACAAATTACTTTAAAATTATACTTCTTATTACGATGATTAATTTTTTTCATTACATAATATGTATGTAAATACGTTAAGTAGATTAAAAAAAAAGTATGATATGCTTGGGAACATCTTTGATTTCTTATTTTTCACAAAGAAGATTTTTAAACAACGTTTGAAATAAAATAAAATACTTCATTATATCATACATATTAGCATATCTCCGCAAATCAATATTTATGCATCCGAGGCGTTTGGGAATGTCAATGTTGCGTCGAAATAAGATCATCGTCGAAATCGAATAAATAAAATGAAATACGTGATTTTATTTTCAGCTTCATGAAACTGTCGATGTATAAAGTAAAATATTTAACTTCTGCCTGTGGAAATCGCTAAATTGGTTCAAACAAATCTAACTATACACGTTCAAATTACGAACACCGTTGGTTCCCGGAATAAATTGTTGAGTTTAATACAGAATGTGGCAGGTTGCAACAGCGGCCGAATGAGAAAAGTTATTCCGTCGTCGGTTCGCTTAATCTTAATGTGAAGAATGTACTATGGTATATGTGTCCAAATGTGTTGGACGATCCCAATATTGTTTGTAATATTTGAATGATGTATGTACGCGTCGTTAGTTCACTGCATGTTCTAGTTCTTGTAATTTGTATCTATTCAATGTAAATATATTATATCTAATTATTCTAAATATTTCATTGCGCAAATATCTGCCACACTTAACGACGAGCTCCGATGAAACGGATCCTTGGGGATCAACAAACGGTCCGAAATTTTGTCGGGGATCGAAGTTAGCGTTCATTAGAGATCCACGCAATATTTCCGACGAGTCATGTGGAAATAATTAAGGTAAGTGTGGGGTCCCTGCTCCGAATCGACGCTAGTATCCTCTTTCCTTTTTCTTCGCAGGCGTGTCTTCTTTCTTCTTCACCGTTCGTCTTCTTCCCGCTCTTATTCACTTACGCTTCTCTCAATCAATTTCTCTTTCACACGTCGCAAGTTATCTGCTGCTCTCCTTCTGCGGACTTTCTTTCTCAATATCTCACTGTCGCTCCAGCAATTAATGCTTTCAATTTCGCTGGCGAGCCGTTCTTCCGTTTACCGGCAATCTCCCGAACGATCCGGTCAATTAATTTTTCTTTTGCGTAACATGCGCTTTAATTGTTCGTTAAGGAATTCTTTCATTCTTTATACTTTCCGGATACTCACGATAGTTAGTTTTATCGTGTCATCGGGGCGCGATGTCTCCGTTTTTTATGCTGTTTATGAAACAGAGTAGTCGCCGGAGAATCTCACTTGTTGTTACATCATGACTGTTATATGCGTTTATTGCAGATTCGTAATAAGCAGACTGCGGTTTTCATGCATTTATGGTGAAAATGTGTAGGCGAGGTAGTAAGCTGTGGAGACATGACTTAAGGGAATATTCCCATTCAAAACCATAAATTTTAAACAATTTATAAGATAAGAAATGGTTAGATAACTATATTCCAAGATAACACATTGTAATTTTTAAACAATTACCTTTATCACTTAACTATTTAGAGAATGAAGTCGACACACATATCAAATTGTGGTCCCTTTATCTTATAAATTAGAATTGTTATTATCGACGATAGTTTTTTTAAATGCTTGATTAAAGTTTCAATTTTAATGAATTTTTGGTTTCTGCGACTGTCAATTTATTAACAAATTTATGTGTACAATTTGGAGACGATGGATTAAAACATTATTGAAATATCTTAGCCATAGAAAGTGATATGCTGCGGAAATCATACAATGTATTACATTATAAAAAAAGGATAACTGCATAAATATTACACTGTCTTATCTCGAAATATAACTAAACATGTATACAAAATTTTGGAATACTTGAGCTATAATAAATTAATTACTTTTTATCGTAGAAATTGTTTAAAATTTGCGGTTTTAATGAGAATACCCTTTGTTACAATTAACATATTAGGAGGTTGAATAAGTTCTCGCTGTTTTTTTTTATGAAATGAATGCTTTATTTTAAAAAAGTGGTAAAAAATATGTTCTTGAAAGTATTGTCTCTCGTTAGCCATTACTTTTCCCCATCTTTCTGGCAGCATAGTAATTCCATGTCGGAAAAACGACACGTCTTTTGATGCAATCCAAGAGTGGACCCATTTTTTGATATCTTCATAAAATTGGAAGCGCTGCTCAGCCAGGACATGTGTCATCGATCGGAACAAATGGTAATCTGATCGGGAAATGTTTGGTGAATACAGCGGGTGGGGTTGTACTTCCCATTTAAGTGTTTTCAAAAACGTTTTCACCGGTTTTGCAACATGTGGCCGCGCGTTGTCATGCTGAAAAATCGCTTCAACTCGTACAGCACCCAACGTCCTTCCTGTGAATCATTCCTAATGCTTTCAAACGTTTCGAATCTGTTGTGTGATCAACTCCTAATGATTCTGCAAGTTCAGCTAGTATCTGACACGAGTCTTCATCAAGTAATGTCTCAAATTCTTCGTCTTCAAGTTTTTGTTGTGCGCCAGGGCGTTCTTTATCTTCAAGATCAAAATCATTATTTTTGAAGCGTCTAAACCAATCTCTGCATATTGTTTCCGACAGAACATGGTCGCCGTAGGTGTCAACAAGAATTCTGTGTGCTTCAGCTGCAGATTTTTTTTTAATAAAATAGTGTAGTAAAATTCCCCGCAATTACTCTTTCTTTGGCATGAAATTCGACATTTAGCACAATGAAAGAAAAATTGTTTATACTTCAGTGGAATGACATACACTGAATTTTAACCTTGCATATATGTAATATTTCATTATAGATACGTTACTATCTGAAACTAAATTCACGCAGTTCTAGTATTACCACTTTTCGGAAAACAGCGAGAACTTATTCAACCTCCTAATAATATAAATATACAATTCATACGAATTTGTTCTTCACTAAAAGATGAATTTGTATAGTTAGAAACAGTTAGAACAGTGTATAGACAAATAGTTAGAATATTGTACTATAAATATACGATTTATTAGGGGTATACATAGGTCTCGTAGATAATGTTGTTTTTACAGACTGATTAAAAATGTCCACCTTATTCGTGCACGTTTATTAACATTTAGTTTAGTAATGTGCTTGTTGCAAAATTGGTTAAGTAAAATATAATTTTAAATAAGTATCAAGAAACGACATAAGAATTGGTATCCCTAATATATGAGTTTGTTCTAGAAATTGTTTAGGCCTTCATGAAAACTAACTTACAAAAATTAACTACATGATTTCTTTCACTGAAATTTGAATCAACATATAGAAATGTTTACATTGTTTGTCTTCAACTATGCCGTAAAGAAAACTGAGACTCTTGTATCTTTAAACATTTGTTTCACTGACATCTATTATTGGACAAAATATACAAAGTTCCATTTAAAGTGTTTTAAATATTCATTCAGATTGTATTTCACTTTCTTTTCTATTTATAATAAAAGTATGAAATAATGCTTTTTGTTTCTAAAAGATGTAATAAGTCCTTTTTCGAGACAAATGTTAGATGTTCGCCAATTTGTTGGTGCATTACGTTAAACGTCGATTTAAACATGTTCAAAGACTGTGCCTGCAGTTTTGGTCCGACGAAATACAATTCGTCCAATTAAGTCGCGATAAGATCATCATGGCCATGGGTGACGATTTGAAAACGACTTCATTAGACTAGCCATAAAATTCATTGGTCCGTTGTGAAACGGAAAGAGGACTTGATGCACACGGACAGGTTAAAGGGACAGGTGGTGTCGTAGATCACTTTTAAGGCGGCTGGTATCTCCACACGGCAAACGTCTAGGTCCTCACACAGAAAGGAATGATTAGGGTTTATTAGACGTGACATACCATTCTTGGAAATTCCGATATAACTGAAAGATGGAATTCTTCTTGCATGCGCACCCATCACCGGGCGTTGAAATCTCCATTCTTATGAGGGACCTTTATCGGCGTGCCGCGAGAAAGAAATATTCCAGTAGCGCCCTTTGCGTAACAGAAAATTTCTTCCAACATTTTTGATAGCTAGACAGTGGATTTTTCTTAAGGTAATTCATCTTTTAAAAGTGAACTTCATTCGGGGAAAGTGATTGTAATTCCGGACAGTACTTACTGCTGGCCATTGGCATTTTTATTAAGTAATTTAAACTTGGCGAAAATTAAATTAAAAGTAATCCAATAAAACTAAATCAAATAATAAATAAATAAAATTAAATCAAAGAATACAATAAAACTAATGACTAGACTAAGGATTTTGGATGCATTTGTGGTAAAAATGAATGGGTGAAAATTTTAGAATTTAAAAATGCTGCTTCATTGAATATTGGGTAATGCCACCTATTATAGACACGTTCTAAGCCATTTAACACACTCACACTGGTCACTAATAACCTTAGTATAAATAGAGGTGTGCGAGAACCCGAAAATATCGGGTCGGGTCAGGACGACAATTTTTTCGGAATGGAGCAGTCCCGAATGTGTCTCGGGTCTCGAAAATATCGTAATTCCTGAAAATTTCGGGAATAGCTTTGACCACTACTAAATCGGGTTGTCGTTTATGTTCATACATTCGTACTCTGCGAATTAAAACTCTGTTTTGCCACAACCATTTGAAACTTACACAAAAAGCGTACACTCGCGTGTATTAGCCTTTCGACACACGAATTTGAAATAAAGTATTATATCTACCATGCACTTGAGATTTTTGTTTTCAAACCAAATCATCTTTAGTTTCATTATTTCACACTGAGGAATTTTAGAATGCTCCAACAATACAGAAATCTGAAGCCATAGTCACTTTTAACACACCTGAATACCTAGTCCCGAAATGTTGTTCGGTTTCCCGAAACTCTTGGGAATCCCGACATTTTCGAGACCCAAAATGCTTTCGGGTATTTCCGCCCGACACGACCCGACCTATTCCCGACTCGTCCCGAGGCCCGAGGTCGAGTTCCTGACATTTTCGGGGTCCCGCACACGTCTAGTAATAAATTTTTTTTATTAGTTTTTTATAGTTTATTTTAACGTGTTATTTTCGACTTATTATAACTGTGGAAAGGAGAAATATATTCCGATCTAGCTTCCATTTCGTTCATAATATGTTCCGCGTTTAGACATGTTCAACTTAATTATTAATGATGTATTTTGTAATTATCTATTTCTTTAGTGCAGTGGTTATGTCATTCAAGAATACAAGGTTGACCAGATTTAAGATTACCTTCTTTTATTTTTTTTTTTACAATCTGATGTATAGTCTATTTGTTTTTATATAAACAAAGATTTTGACAGACTAAGTTACGGAATCTGGAAATAAAGACTGTAAGCTGAAATAAAACAAAACGAATTATCTGTTCATCCCTTGCACTACGATTTATTTTACGGTTGCAGCGATTATAATTTCATCGTCGTTCAAAATTTCTTAGAACAAGAAGGCTGTTAATATTTATTGTATGTCCATACATTCTCCAATCGTTATATATTGATAACAACAAAAAAGAATTTTACTTCGGTCTAAAGAAAATTAATAACATATATATTTAGTAAGTACATTCTGACACGATGTTATAGTACAAGGAGTTAAGATTTGTATCACATTAAATATTACATAAAAGATTATTCAAAATATATTTTATATTACGTAAAAGATTATTCAAAATAAATTTTATATTACGTAAAAGATTATTCAAAATAAATTTTAAAAAATTGCGGGCTTTTATAATCTAGAACAGTGTACAATTTGTAATGTTCATGTCCGAGTGAGTTTTCCAGTGTGTATTTATAATATGGTGCATATATCGTACTATCAATAAATTAATGTATGTCTGCTTACCCGTTAAAACTTTTCTGTGATAAGTATTGCGTTTAGAGACGAAAAAGTTAAAAATTTCGCGACTTTTGGTTCATTCTGTATATTTCTCGCAGTTTCTCGCAGTTATTACATATGTTACCACGAATTACCGTAACAAATCCTTTTATTTCTAGGTAAGAAAAGAAGTTGTCCTGCTGTAAACAATTTGCACGAAAGTTGTTTGTCTACATTTGAATCATACGAAACGTTATGTAGTTCCCTTATTCGTTCGAAGTGCAGTGTACCTTTATGTATACATTCCTTATTTCAGGTTCAAAATTGGTGTGATTTTATTGTGAAAGTAGTGCAACTTCCTTCTTATCCTTTTGAGTGCTGATTACTTTCGGCGGAAGCAATCCGCGTGGACGGCACGTGCCTAACTGCGATCGTTGTGGAATGCTACTTTACTAATGCGAACTATTTTGCTTATGTAATTCCTGTACACCAAATTAAATAATACGAGAAAAGAATAAAAATAACACACACACACACTAATAAAAGAATCTCTTGCATGCGGGAGGTCGAAATAATTGATAAACGCATATATGCGTTCTTAGTCCACCCAGATAGCTTTCGCTGGACCCATATATGCGTCCTTAGTCCACCTAGATAGCTTTCGCTGGACGCATATATGCGTCCATAGCACTCGAAGGTTTAGAGTACCATTTGTGTATTTAATAGCAATCGTGTGATAATTGGTCCTCTACCTCATACTTTTCTGTTAATTGCGATTCCTGTAATTACATACGGTCATTCATTAAGCGACTAAAATATACTTATTATACTAACTAATTTTCTTAATCCGATCTTAATGTCAGTTCGATTTAATCGAATAATGCTAGTGATCTTATGAACAATGCGAATTTATTTTCATATTTTGGATGATGAAATACGAAAGCGTGATCTCAACCATTAATGCCGTATACATATATCCTTCCTCATTCTTTACAATCTTGAAACATAGAAGATTAATGGTACTGACAATGCTGATCTATTTTATATTCTAACAAGACGACAGGAAATTCGCATTACTGACGGGGTTACTTAATGTATTAGTCGCTTGAACGAAACGCAAGATCTTAAACAGAGTTTACACAGGGTGTCTGTTTTTTCTCAATACAGAGGAATATTTTTTAATGGAATAATGCTATGAGAAAAATGTTTCAACAATAGTTGCTTAACGTGGAAGGTGACGTTATGTGGTACAATCTTTTTGTACCTGTTACGGTGAAGGAAATTTCAGAAGCAATTTAATTTTTCAAATAGAATGCTATATTTTTGTCTACAGAATGTGATAGTAAAAAACCGAGCGTTGGATCAGAATATGCTCCTAACTGTTGCAAGCCTATTTGATTTTGTGTGCCGCTAAATTGTAACAGGTGCGACTAATGACGTGTATTTATACTTACCAATTTGTTCTATTTAAAATGATTGAGAACTTCATTGTATGGATACATACAACATGTCCACCATGGTTGAAAGTACATTTTTTCAATCATTTAAAAAATTGTACACACAATGATAACAAAACAAGTACCATAAATAAATAATATTTAATAAATTGTGCATACAAAATCAAATCGGCTTAGCGGACAAATGCGACAGTTAGAAGTATATTGTACTTTACGAGCTTCCATCGCACAACATGAGTTTGTTAGCACCTCGTTGAACTCGTCCAGAATCGAATCTATTGTATTTGGAAAAATTAAACTGATTTTGAAATCTCCCCCTCCATACTTGGCAACTTTGGCTTAAACATTTTTTTCATAGCATTATTCTTTTAAAAGATATTTCTCTGTATTTAGATTTGCATGTTTGAAATTAAATTTCAGATATATTTTTAAAAAAACATAACATTAATATCAATTAAATTTATTTCGCGAAAGTTGAGAGAAAAATTGCTTCTGATAAATTTCCTTTTTGCACAGTCCCGCTATGCTCCTAAACCAGTTTATATTTCGCAGTAGAAACTTAGAACTCCTACTATAGGCTTTATATGGGACATTGCAACTTCTGAAATAAACATTAAAATGCTATACTTCAATCAAACTTCCTACTGTCCTTTGACCCAGTAAAATCATAGGAGACAAGCAAATAGTATGTAACATTCATCTAAAAAATTTTTAAAAATGTACGACGAATTTTGATAATATACTTCTCTATTATACTAGCTCTGATTAGTATTGAGTTGTATCACAAATTCATTCAGTCGTACATATAAATATGTTGCAACTTTAACGGTTTGGTTATGACTAGACTTCGGATGTTTATACAAATGCATATGTTTATAAAATAGATATAGCAATGGGACCAAGACACAAATATTTTTTGTGATAATTAGGTTCTAAAAATACATTTTTTATGTTGCATTTTTTGCATGCGTTGTATATTTATGTTTAAAAACATATGTAATATATTAATGTACCTATGTGTTATTTGTACTATTAGTGCATATTTCATGCTCACGTTGAATATCTATGTTGAAATAATATTATGTAACATTTATTTGTAATTCATTCCACATAACAGCCATAAGAATTTATACTAATTACAGACCACAATAAAGTATGTATTCACAATTTTGAATCATTCATTGGGCGTTAGACATTTAATTTCAAATTCAGTTTACATTGCATATTCGAGTGGTAAATTCAGACTAGTGTAATGCTATTACAAATATAGCTGTGTGAATTTATTAAAGGGTTTCTAAATATTTAAAAAATGCCAGAATTTTGAAAGAGTGGAATATCGTTAATGAAAAGTTATATCGATGGCGATCCCAATTGCGTTATTAATGAAAATAATGAAAATAGTATTTACTGTGAAATCTATAATGAAAATGTAAAATGCATCAATATCAAATATTTCGAGATTATATGCATATGTTTTCGTGCATAATTGTCATATGCCTCTTACACATTTATTGTGCATAAACATCCATAATCTAGTTATAACTAATATTAAATTACCTGTAATTAAAAAGAAGGTACTTGCAGTCAAGAATCGTGCCATTGATTGAGCATTATTTGGTACTTTATTAATAAATAAAACGAGATACCAAGCACAAACGAACGTGTTTATGCTATGACCCGATAACTACGACAACGAATAACATGGTAATTTCTATGTATGAAATTAGTAGGCACAAAATATAGTTGGCTAATCTAGTCGAGTCATCTGCAGTAGTGTAGACTCACAGATACTGAAATTCTACTCTTTGTTCGGGCAATCGAACAATTCCTTCCAAAATTTATATTGCAGTCTTCCAGTTCATAAATAGTACAAAGCAACGGTTGTACTTGAATAATTTTTAATACGCCTCATATAAAACACAAAGAAGCTGTTAAGCATGTTTTTCGAGAAACTCACTTTCTATATTTATTTAGTCATCATCTTCTATAATTATTTAAAAAAAGAAAAATACAGCTGGATATGTATACCCTCGACGAACAAGCGAAGAAGTCTCGGTCTCGTTAGAGCAGACGACCGATACAGAATTTCGTTGTAGCAGGAATGAATTTCGCCGATGACTGACCGTTTGATCTCATTTCAACGAAATAAAGCAAGAAAAAGGCAGCTTGCCGGTTGTCGGAGACCGGTTGTTGGATATAAACGGCACCGCGGAAGCTTCATGGACGCGTGTCCTGCCAGGCTGTATCATTACTCCTTGTGTATACGTCTCTATTGGCCAGCATTTTTCTGCGCCTCTGCATTTTCTATGCTCCGCGGATATCGCCGCGTCATAATTTCACTTAAAAAGAAGTCCTTCGGGAAATCAGGAATGGCATTACTGAATATCGGTGCCGTAAACGTGAAATGGTGAGCCACTCGAAGAGAAACTGAACGCTCCCGAAGAAAATATATGCTTTGTAGATCGGTACATGCATCGAGTTGCTCCACTCGTTGATGCATTAGCTTGCTGTCAACGCAACAATTGTTTTGTTGCGTTTGGTGGCCAAATGAACATTATCTAAATTATAATAAATAACAAAAATTTCAACAGAATTTGAAGATCTCTGTTAAGAGCATCGTACATTTTATGCAAATCGTTTTCATTCTTTTCTCATGTTTTCTTTAGCGTGGATATCTGTAATATCTTCTTTGAATAAATTATGTCCATTACTACAGCAAAATATAAAACTCATTTAGGATCATATGCAGGAGTGTACAAAACTCGTGCAAACCAATAAATACATACCAAGAGTTAAAATTTGAAATAAAATTTATCTGATGTTCATAACATTTAAGAAATACAATATGGCAATGACTAGCGAAATCATTTACTCAAGTACAAAAATGTAATTAATAGATAAACTATGGAATTTGGTTGAGCAATAAGTATGTGAAGAAAGACAAGAGCAAAAAGTAACTACCTAGTAGTTATTATGACTAAACAGCTGCTTCCTTTATTCTTTAAAATAAAAGTATATAGTTTTCTATATTTCGAAATATTTGTTTTTATATGTATTTAAATCTTTCCTGTGTCTTCAGCTAAATAAATACTAAAGATTTAACTTTAGTAATTTATTAAATTATCACTTACTTGCTGAATTTATTTTGTACTTACAAATTAATTAAAAATTAATTATCTCTTAAAGCTTCCCTATGAAAACCAGATTATCCAAGCGTCTTTATCAAATGATGGGCTGAGAATCATAATGGTGTAAATCACATACATGGTATATCGAGTAAAATAATGTTTTGCGTTTGTTATTATGCACTAAACAGAATTTCATACAATTTACAAGCGAATTATCTAATTAAGATTGACTTATACAGATATACAATGACTCCCATAAATATTCAGACGCTCTTAGAAAGACCAACCTTTTCAGTAATGGACCCTACGACTTAGGTTGTTAGATTACTAGATTACTAGTAGGTTAGATTACTACATTACATGAACAAAGTTTTGGAGAAATTGCAATTGGTTGGAATTGCAGAGAAAATACTAAAAGCAGTATTTTACAACTTTCTATGTGGACCTGTATCGTAAAGTTAAAAAATACGTTTTGAAGACCTGTGTTGAACATCAGCGGTTGAAAACAGAAGAACGTAAGGTGGACTTACACCACTATGATTTCAAGTGATTCGTTCTATTCGTTTAGTCACAAAAGATTTTTCAGTAAAGAATAAAGTTATACATCAACTAACGCTACTGGTAAATCAATGATGCTTTTGAGATTCATAAAATTATATTAACTCAAATCTTCAGAATTTGTACTTACACCACTATGATTCTCCGCCCGTCAAATGTTGCCGTGTCCAGTGTTTTACCAACAACAACTGAATAACTTTTCTTTGTATATTTGCGTAATAATTCTGAGTAATATTAACATTATGTTTTGTTAAAGGTATACATCTGAAATTTCATTTGAAAGTTCCAACTTATAGTCAAACAAATCAAGAGAGTACAAAATAACGTACGCATGTAACACGTATTGTGTAAATGTTTTGAATGTTTTTGGTGACGTTTGAATTTGCAGCATTTTTTAGGAAAATTGGATCATCAATTTCTCGTGTGCTACATCATGTAAAAATATCTCAAATCAAATGAGCACTACCTTACGAAAGTAGAGGCTTCAAGCTTTAAAATGTTCCGTCAGGGTCGAAAGGGTTAAAGGAAGTAATTCACACTGTGGGCGTGTGCTAATCGTTTCGTAAAGTTGATGTATGCCTATTAAACATGTAGCAAGCGCCCTTTTAATTGAGCGGCCGGGTCTCGGCAGAATGGCACGTGTTTTTGATTTCTGGCACGCGCATAGCTGGTCGATGGGTGGGGGAAGGGCCATGGGGCCCATGGGAGCCGGTCCGCATAAGAGCGAAAAGGGAAGGAACAGGATGGAGAGGGGGGAAGAAGAAGTTCACTTAACTTCGACTCAGCAAGTTGTCTTACGTTTGCCAACGCTCTTGTTCAGGGCGAAATGGCCACGATACTGTACGTAGTAAGGCGGCAGATTCTTTCGGTTATATTTTATACCCGTCTGTTTAGGAGGAAAAGAGAGGGAAGAGGTTGCGAGGGACGATGGACGAACAATGCAGTGGCGTAGTTTGCTAGTCCTGTGGATCACTTTACCAGCAAATCCAAAAAGACATAGAGAAAAACTAGAAAAATCATCATCACCTATAATTACATGTAGCAACTCACGGTAATATTCCGATACTTGTAAAAAGACGATAATTATTTTAAGATTGGACCAAACAATGTGAATTTATTTCAGAAGTTGAAAGGGTTAATTTACTATGTAAAATGAAAACATTTTTTTTTAACAAATTGTGATTGGTCAGAATCGCGGAGGACATTTGCAAGGTTGTTTTCTACAACTTTCTTGTCTGGGCTTAGACTGAAAATTTGAAAAATTGCATTTGGTAGATATGTGTCAGTTATTTATATTCTGAAAATTTAATCGAAATTAGTTGATGCAAAAAATGACAGTCATTGAAAGATGTAAGAATCTTGAAATTTATTACAGTTAGGGTCGAAAATTGTGAAGAACTACGATTTTCACCATCTTTAACTGTTTATAGCTCAATGTAACGTTGACCGATTTCGATGACATTTCCAGGATGTACATATATGATTGGCACAGATCTACAAAACGTATTATCTAAAAAAATTGTAAATATTACCTTTTAGTATTTTCTCTGCAATTCCGACCCGTCATGTAGTAAACTAACTGTTTGATCTTCTGCAAAAAATTAAATTCATATGGTCGAATCTTGAAAAAGTTATCATCCTTTTAAAAGTGTTCTAATGTTAGTGTAAGTCATTGTAGTCTCAGATCTCATTTGTTACTCAGATCACATGCATTAATTATAAAGGAAGTTGTGATCAAAAAGTTATGAGAAGACTGCGGAACTTCATGCGGCATAAAAATTGACTTCACTTATTTGCAAGACACAGCAGCCATATGGAAATTTCTTTTCTCCTGTAATAATTGTAAGAAGTTGAAAGTCATAAATCGATATCAGTACATTCTTTTAATTCGTTTACTGTATTAAATTTCGCCTACTCGTCTGTATCATAAATGCATAAAATGCGCAGTTTAGTTATCAGTCGCGTAAGATTGTAATAGCTAACGGAGGTAATAAATCTTTGCTATATCACTTATCTCATTGTTGGATACTTGGAAAACTTGGAGCCAAAGAAAATTCTAATGAACAATTTCGGATCGATAATTTCCTACAGTATTTTCAAAGAGAAAAACGATATAAAAAATCTTCAGTTTTGAAGATACTGCACGATCTAATTGTCAAGGATTGTTTGTATACTGAATCAATTGTGAGCGGTATCGTTTAGTATCGAAGAGTAAAATCGTCATTGATCGGTGGTCCTTGAAGGAGTACGCGGAATATTATCGTACGCGATGCAATGTTTCGAGAACGGTAAAATCAAATATTCCTGGTGGTTAATAACTATTATTGCTTACTTTTAGGGTCCACGAATGATACGTTACTGTGGATAGAAGGGAAGAAGAGAGGAGAGGCCGGAGAACGGGCAGGTGCGCGCGTTTCATTTCGTGTTCCGGCAAACAGCCTCGGTTCCGACCAAAGGCGCGGTGCGATTCGGCTGTTTGCGATTTTATCCTGAAACGTCTCGTATGCCAAATCTCTCATTCGATAGAATAAAGGGCTACACTCTGAATAGCAGGAACAGTCGTATTTCGCAGTGGGAAGTATCGCGGATCACCAGGGATTTCTGCCCCGCTAAATACGTGACCCTCGGACCTCACAAAATGAATACCTGATTTAATAGCGTTGTTTAGCTTATTTCAATATTTTTCTCGAATTAGCATAAACATTTGTTGCCATTGTCGATAGAGGACGATCATTTAGAATCATCGATATTTAGAAGCTTTGAAAGTGACCGTACATAAGGAACAAGGAGAGTTTATCGTCTACAGAGTTTCATTTCTAACCACATGTCTAATCACAGTGTCTCTCATAAAACGAGTATTTATCAAAGGAAATATTTAAAAACATTGTGTTAGAGTGAATTACTTCCGCAAAGTTTGTCTTCCGAATTTTTTTGTACATTAAGCCATTATTAGATGTATGCTTTTAATTAAATAATGTATTTACTATAATATGATTAAACTTAGACTGCAGACCTTCATGTAAAATAAAAACTTTGCAGGTTAATTGTAATGAGCAGAAATTAAATAAAAATGGGTTCTCTCTTTTGATAATTTTAATAAGTTGAATATATAGTCTAACAATATTTTTATATTCTTCTAACCACTTCACAGTTTTGCGTTTCACCTATTCACTTTTGTTATAAATGCTCAAATTCTGCAGTCTAATTATAGTACTATAAATTAGAATAACGAAATGAATGCAGTCAACTATGAGTTTTTCTATAACAAGCGAAGGTGAATTATCACTTAGTTTATAACAAATCTTAAACGTTACTCAATTTCTTACATTTTATAACATTTCATTTAAAAATTGTTGTTTAAAATTTTAATAAATGGTACCAGGAAATTATGAAACTGAAAGGGGTTGTAAGACATAACTCATGTTACGTATAGACATTTTTTTGTATGATAAATACGGTTGTTCTGAGTTACTGCATTTGCAATAGTTTCGCAAGGCTAATCGATTTAGGAATAAGTCAAGTCATCACAAGAAATTGAATGACCAATTCTCATTCTCGTTCATGAAGTAATGATCTATTGTTTCTTAACTACTTGTTGACAAGCCTTATCACTGTAATATCATAAACTTCAGATTTTTTTCGTAAAGATTTTTGTCTACAAATGATTATATCTATAAAATTCTAGATCACCAGAATTATAACACGTATTGTGTAATTTTTGTCAAACAATGATCTTTGATGTTCATTTTTTGAATATCATCTTTAGAATAAAAAGTGTGATGCAGTTTTGTTATATGATATCTCGATGAGTGTATAGAAGTATAACAATTTAAATGAAATGTACTACCCGCGTATAAATGATTAACCAGATAAATAATCTATGACGTCGAATGTATTCGGTGACACGAGGCACGAGAACATTTTCGTCTCGTCCTTTTTTAGTGTACTCGAACCCACGAAGGGTCTCCGTATGAAAAATTCGTACTCGGCCAGGTGAACACAGGTGTATGAGCTAACGAGCACGGTTTTGCCTCCCCTGTCAGGTAGAATAAGAATACAAGAAAGAGGTTATAAAAACGAAAAGAGACGGCAGTAGGAAGCACGAGACTAGCGAACAGAAGAAAGAAGACGAGAGAAAATGGGTAACAAGGAATAACTCGGATGATATGGTGGCAAAAACAAAACAATAAAAATATTATAAAATTATTAACATTAAAAACATTGCCATGATGTGTTGCATTCCACACATGTTTCAAATTCTAAACAAATTATTTTTTACATATGGGCAGTATTTTAGAATAGTGCTTATTGCAAAAAATGGAGTAAATGCTATTCTATTGTTCTTTTCATTCACTTTACATTTATGCAATCAAGTTGTCTTTACTATACGTGAAAGTGTGAGCACTTCAGTTTCTAACCTTTAAATTCGAAGATATTATTAAGGAAAACTATTTATTTACTTTCTAAACATGCAAAACTTTCATGTAAACAACATATTCTGTCCATTTGTTATAGTTTATTGTTCTGTGAAGATGCGAAAACTATAGGCGGTCATTAGATTATTATTTGCTTCTAAATTCTTTTGACAATCATTTTATATTAAATTCAAAAGTTAAAAGAGTATAAATACCTTTATGAAAATAATTGATACCAGAATGACTGTCCTTATTTACTTTTTAAGAGAATCACCTTTCGCATTCTTTAGAAGATTTCAAAACTAATTAATAAGATATTCTTCTATTTAATGTGTTCAATCATTTATTTTAATATTCGACTTTACGTTTGCACGAACTTTCTAAAAAACATAGAAACAATGCTAGTTACTATTTTTATTATATCTACTTTCAAGTTTTGGATTTGATAAAAACCGACCGTTCTCAATTATTCATTTTTTTCTGTACTTTGTTATTCGCGATTATTAATTTATTCCGTGGAAAGCATACGAACTTGTAATCCCTTAACTGTTTAAGGACTATAGTATGTTATGTATTCATTACATTGTAATACATACTTCTTTTTATACATATTTAAAAAAACATACACACTATTTAAATGATTGACACGCGGCATAAATTATTTATTACTTCAATTACTTCAATACACCGAACTCCAAAAATCTTCTGCTCTTCATACCTCAATATGGTGTCTTTGAGTGTTGACACCATTTGGTAGCATCTCAAAAGACTGCGATGAAATTTGTAATTGTAAATCTTGGTCTTCCTGTAAATATTTTTAGTCCATGGCAGTATTTAAAGACAAATGGCACTGCAAAATGTCATCAGGACTTAAAGGGTTAATTATTCTCCTAGAAAGGAGTCCAACGATTCAGATCAAGGAAACCATTGTTTACGAGGACACGTATTTTCTCACTCTGGCGAAGATTCTACGATCGTAAAACCATATTAGAAAACTAAAAATATTAATTTCTGAACTCTTAAATATGGAACCAGCTTCTCTAAATCGATATGAATTAAAATAATCCATGAATATCATGACAGATAAAATCGTAATTGATTAAGAAATATACGATGGAAGAGAGAAAAAATTCCGGTCGGGTATGTGTTAGTATTAGAATGATTTTTATATGATTCTACTTCGCTAAAATTGTAAAGTTTCTGAATCATGCTGTATAGAATAACGTTACTGTTTCCTTTGCAATTGACGCATTGAAAACATCATTTATATTCTGCAGACACTGATTATATTTAAAATAAATGTGACAATGAACGATAAAAATGATGATACAGGACATAAATTATGATCAACGAACTTTGGATAATTTGTAGATGATCGACTCGGCAACCCTGTATACTCGTTGAAAGACGGGTTGTCAGAAGTTAGGGCTCTCTAAATATTTTGTATTTATATTCTTCGTTAATTCGTTGACTGTCACGACGGGGTCTATAAAAATCATACGAAATCAGAATAATGTATTTAATACTTTGGTACACATCTAATAACTTGCAAATCCTGACAAAGTTTAGTTTAATAATTGAATTTGATTAAAAACGCATTTTCAAGTTTAATAGGAAAATCGTGTTACCCATATGTGAGTGAAGTGGCAGTCGAAACTGCATCTAATTTCAAGTTTCTTTTCACTCATAGGTACAGTAGCTCCAGAGACTGAGTAAAATAAAACATGTGTTCAACACTGTCATGACTTAACTTTGATTGTATTTCACGCAGTTGTGTGTGAAAGGATACAACTACATATGTGTTAATATTGACCAACACTCGATTGTTCACACATAAATACCGACTTTCTCAAAAAACCGCAAAGGTTCTAAATTAATATTGTCACCTCGTCACGTGCAGATTATAGGTGCACATGGTCGTGATGCTGTGTTAGGACATCAAGAATCCTGAACTTTCTATAGCAGGAAGCATGCAGCTATAATAGGAATTTCCTTCTTCTATATAATCGAATTGGCGGTAATTGGCGCTGGCAAGGTTTTTACACCTGCATACAAACGTGCGAGCACTTTTTTACGCGCAGTTGATGGTCAGTGGTTTACGTGAAATGAAAATTGCGTGATGAAAACCATAAGTCTCACTGTTTTCAATTTACTCGTTACTTACAAATGGTTTTTTTAAAGTTTCGCACCAACGAAACTCAGTGGCTTTCTAGTCCGCAATTCACTGGTAAACACAATGTGGCGTCGCTCTAAAAACGATTATGCTTCAAGGTACCTGTTACGTAAAAAAATAAACGCTATTATCGAATTCTATTTCCATTGCACAATTCTTGGTTAATTAAATAAATAACTGATCTTGAAACAATCATCCAATTTATCCATTATTGTTGACTGATAATTTGTCAATTTTCAGTAAGATTATACCGTGTGAAACACTTTTTTCTGACTCCATACTAATATTTTTAGACACAGTTACTGGAATTCATTCGTTTTGCTTATTATTAGTTCACTTATTATTAGTTTACTGATTACTAGATTTTATGCAATTATGACCAAAGTGAATAAAAGAAACATAAAACATTAAAAACACCAAAAGAATTCAAGTATATTGTCACCTTACCTTCAATTTTGTAAATTATTAAGAAAAGAAGCAAGTCTCTGTTGGACTTTTATTCCTTGTAAATAATGAAGAAAATTGTTATTTTACATAAAGATGCAGAGTCTACTTATTATAAATTATTATAGTTATTTGTGAGTTGTTTAATGCATTGGATAAATTATCAAGCAGTCATTTCTGTTTTAAAAGAAAAACAATAAGAAAATTGATTGCGTTGTTGAAGGTATAGTAAATTAATTTTTTCTCGTATATTTCGCTTCGTTTTGACCCTATTTTTGATATTAAAATAACAGTCAATTTTCTACATTATTGTACACACACTACGTACAGTTAAAAACACTTCAAGATGTATATACATATAGTAAAACATTTCAAGAATAAATAAAATATGAAGTTCAATGAAATGTATTATAATACAGTATTGCATTAAATTAAGAAGAGAAATCTTCTTAAATGTACTTCATGAAAAATGAAAATGAAAATCAAAATTTTCAGGAATTGCCGAAATATTTTACAAATAAAATTTTTTGCTTAAACTTATTATGTCATTTTCTGAACATTATACCATTTTCGAATAATATAAGTAATATTATTTGTTCATAGATGATTATGACAAAATTGTTATAGCCAATCGAAAGTGTACACATATAACACACTATTTGTTAGAACTACTAAGTATATACAAAAGGTTTAGTCTTTTTTATAATTTCTTTTATTTGTATACGACATACGAATTGTATTATCAGTCGGCAATGAAGTTGATTATTTAAACACTTCAATAGCAGACAATTATACAAAAAGACAGAAAGTTATAATCAATATAATTATAAATCATTATGCGTGAACGATTGGAAAAGACTAAAACTGTTGCATACATCTAATATTTCCCCGTTAAGACAGAACAGCAAACAAACTGCCCGAAACACTTACAAGTATAAAATAATCGGCCTCGCGTTTTCGTAATCTCGTATTAGTTTCGCACAATGCATTGTATAATTACATCCCAAAAGTTATCAAAGAAAATGGAGCAAGACTTGGAAATCCATGAGAATATTCAACGTAGATAAAATCATAAATATTACCAGTCTCCAAATAAAACAAGATAATCTCTACAGACAAGAATGCACAATACCGACACAGAATAGGTCATAGCCTGCACAATTCGTAATTTCTTATTACAACATGCTGCATATTAAGTAAATGTAAATACACAATTTATTCCAGAAACAACGGAGACCTGAAAGAACTGCTAGCGACATCTCTGAATTTCTCAGGAATTATTAAGTTTCATAAGAGCACGAAGTCACCGAATACAAAACTCCGACAAAGGAGAAGAACTCGTTAATAACCAATGGTACTTTATGCAATTATAAACACGCCAATGTAAGAACAAGTTGATACTGCAAAATAATCAATGACTAAAGGAATGAAATTCCTGCACCAATTCGATGCACCGAATAGTTCACATAACGGCACGCTCATTATCATTGAAACTAAAATTTAAATGCTGTTGATGGCGATTTACATTTTTTTTCTTCTTTCATAATTAGAAGACAACCGGAGAGTCTCTTTCTCTCTCTCTTGTTTCTCTTTCATGTCTTGACTGTACCTCCTGCAAATCGGCCGAAATCCACAGCTGTGCGACACACCGCAGGCCCAGCAATAATTTCATTACAATCGAAGAAGTTCGGGAGACTAATGATTGCAATTTACTCGAAAGTTCTGTGTTGGGATTCGTACGGTGGAATTTCAATCTCGGAGGTTTATAGGCCGCGAAAGTGAAGCAGCCGTGCCCGCAGTGAAATTAACGAGTGACACGTACCGGACCGCATGTTTTCGAGGATTTCAAGATTCCGTTACAAATTACAGGGGACGTTTAAGCCCACAATCGGCCTCGGTACGCAATTTATCGTCCTCGCGTATTGAACTTATTATGCGCGATTTCATTTGCGGCTTTTATTGGATAATTAAGTGTGACCATTGCGAAACTTTGTCGCAACTCTAGAACACATAGAATTCGCAAAGTCCGCAACCTATAGGTGCAAATATCAAAGATGCACGCTGGTCGCAAAAGCAACAAAAGTTTTAAAGAATGTGGATCCAAGAAGAATTTTTTTAATTCAGTTCTGTTCTTTCGGAAGAGCCAACAAGAATTTGGTTGCCATAAAAGTCCGTCATTTCAGTATTTCATTTTCTAATTTATTTATCTACAATTATCCACATTTAAGTACTTCATGTTTGTGATTCAACGTTATGGACAAATTATGCATATATTCCATTTTTATACATTTTTTCTAAAAAATTAGAATCTAATAGCATTATAAAACACTCCAAAAACATTAATATCATTAAACCTGAAAATTAATGTACGAAAACAAGTTAACGATTTTTCCGTTCTTTGATTACTTTATTATACTTTTCCTAGTTCTCTGCATTTGATTAAAATTTTTCCTCTTATAATAAATGTGTATCGTAAGAACTTGAATTCCATTTTATCCGGATATGTGGTTTTTCGGATAATATTGTTACGCGGACGGCCACGTAACTTCGGCATAGATAATAATAAAGTACACTCCTGTAGCAAACCAAAGTCTCTTTATTTGAGTGAGGTAGCATACTTATCTTTGACACGTCTAATTGGTTCGAGGTTCGTGAAGCGACTTGTCCTTTGTCCCTGTTATATCGTCGTTCAGGCAACGATAACGGGTGCGTCCATCGTGCCGCATTCGTAACACCCCCCCCCCCCCTCAAAACCAACAACTTACAACATGGAAATATTTAACAATACAAATCAAACGAATCAACTTCCAAAAATGTCGGTGGTTCTGTAGGCAAGAACAAAAAGAAAAGAATGCCGTGGAGCCAGCAAAACCACAACCAATTCGGTATTCACCCAAGAAAACTTTCTTGCCCAGGTAAAACCACGGTTTAAAAACCTGGGGAAATTGGCGACTCACAACATTTAACATTCAAATACAAATTCGCAATTCAATTTAATTTCTACTCTTCTCCCCGTCCCAAAAGGAACTTTTCTGTCCTCTCTGGCCGAAGTCGCTCCAACTTCTTTCCGACTTCTCCTCTAGCGGAGTCGCTTTGACTTTGCTCCGACTTCACTTCTCAGCTTGGCTCAAACGGCCGTAGACGCCGCCGCTGCAACTTTCCGATGAAACACCATCACGCACCCGCCCCCTCCCCTCCCACCCGTCGGTGTAACCCCATGCGAAATTTTATCTCATTCGGGAAAACAAAGACGAGGTTCACCAATAATCAATTCAACAATGTTGCGCGGACGGCCATGTAACTTCGGCATAAGTAATAATAAAATACACTCCTGTAGCAAACCAAAGTCTCTTCATTTGAGAGAGGATGTATACTTATCTTTGACGCGTCTAATCGGTTCGTGGTTCGTGAAGTGACTCGTCCTTTGTTCCTGTTATATCGTCGTTCACACAACGATAAAGGGTGTGCCTATCGTGCCGCATTCTTAACAATATAATCTGTCAAAACGAACCAAAGTGAGCAAATCATAAATTAACTAGAATAAGAAAGCTGCAGTACAAAAAGTTAATGAAATATTTCTAAATGTCTTCTTAATGTGTACAGAACGTTATTCATCCTGTATTCGGATAATCGACATTTCGGATAATCAGCATTCGGATAATCGATGTTCTACTTTACTGTACAGGGTATTTCAAAAATATTATAAACCCTTGAAATGGGAAGTTGCTGAGGTTATTTAAACTAACTTTTTCCATAGTGAAAATTTCCACCTCGGCGTAAGGAGTTATTAACGAAGAACACGGACCAATCAAGGCGTGGCTATAGCGAACGAATTCCGCCTCGTGGACAGGTTCCGCTGACAATGAGCGCGGCGTTGCCGTTGGCCGAGCCAGAATTTGTCTGCTGTAGCCGCGCTTTGATTGGGCCGTGTTTATCGTTAATAACTCCGTAACAAAGCCGAGACGGCCATTTTTGCAAAGAAAAAAAGTTCCCTTAAATAACTGAGGAAACGCCCATTTCAAAGGTTTACATTCTTTCTTAGACACTCTGTATAGTCTGGAGATGTCGGAATCAGCTCGCGTGAATTCTAGTTTCATGGAAGTGTTTTGAAACTGACAAGTTCTGTTACTTTTACCGCAATTGATTCCACCTCTCCTCGCAATTACGTTTCGGCTTCTACTGACATTGAAGTGATAGTTCTTAACTTTCGCTTCTTCATAATAGAAAATTCCGTAGAATTTTAGGTGGCTGTAAAAATCGTAACCTATGTTGAAAATCAATTGTTTGAACGTACTTCATTATGAAGTATTTTGTTACATACAAGAAGTACATACGTATGTATAAACATAAAAGGAATTGAATGCATTTAGGCATAGGTAATTATAACCTTAAGGTCAATAACATACTTTAAATAGGAGCAGTCTATTTCGTGACCTTTTAAGACAGTGATAGGAAAAAATACTTTCTTTGAAACATTTTTAACAACGTATTTTATTTTCGAAACCATTTAAACTGCGCCTTAATACTACAGTGTTTTGATATACTAATTGTATATCCTGTGTACCAACGTATTCGTTGAAAATTTTTTATAATATTTAACAAGTTTCATGTGATTTTCGTTTACAAATAAAAACTATAAAAATCCTACATTTTGTTCATAAAACAAATCTTTTTATCATCTGAAAGGAATAGTTTTTTGTGTGAAAATAGAAGTGAATTAAATTTTTTAAAAGTCTATCATTCCTATTAAGTTACTATTAACAAAGTTTTATTTAAACAGAAAAGATAGTAAATATCAGTTATCACATAAGTCTTACAGTACACAAATTCCAAGGTTTCGTGTATTCTTATCATTTAGTTGTCACAGCGACGACTAATATTTAAATTAAGGATATGGTACTATTTTGTATGTTGTGTATTTTTAATACACAAAACATTGGAAAATGTAGTATATTTTATACTTTCATTAAAAATATTAAAATTTTATAACACTATAACATAAATAGTAGCATTAAATTTTTTAAGATATTTGCATACATTTAATGTTATGGACATAATAGTCAACACACTTAAGTACATAATAAATTCTTTATTAAGTAACAGAGCCTCTTTCAATAATCCATGTATTGAGTTAGTGTAGTAGGTCACAAAAATGTAAAATACTGTAGCAACAAACAGGTTCTAATATATGTTTAAGAATCTAATTCAAGTTCATAGTTGCAAATTTATTGCAAGGTTAGATGCAATACCTGTTTTACATTGCATGTAAGGCACATAACAGACACGTATATTTTCATAACAACTTATGCGATGAATCGCATCTGCCAATTAACACTTGTCAATATATAATCTTACAATCATGTATGCAAAAAGATAGACTTTCAGTACCATTGAGTTTAAACATTGTTGTTAAGGATAGACTTCAAGCATTGTCGTCAAAGATAGGCTTTACTACCATTATGAAAAACAAATAAACTTTGGGTTTGAAGATATTGTGTACACTCATTTAACAAGACATATAATTGAAACACACATTTTAATGTAGTATGAGAGAACTTAAATGTGTATAAGTACTATGTAGCATAGTAAAAACAGTTCGATCGAATATAATAGTAATAATCTCTACCTCTGACATGCAGACAGCAGATTTTTATGCAAAATAAAAATTTGATGCAACAATTACAAGACATTTATTTCTATCATTAATAGTTTTAAAATGTTGAAAATAATATATCGATATTTTTAAAGTCTTGTAATTTCTCAAAAATTTTCAATTTTACCTTCTCAATATCACCATAAATGCATGGCATGAAACGCATGAAATCCGCAGTGTACTGCTGTGTATAAACTGCAAAAAAATAATTACCGTCAATTATAGCTTTAATATGTTGAATCTATTATATTGATATTCTTAAATATTTTATTTTTCCACAGTTTGCAATTTCGGTTACTCACTAGGTAATTAGGTATTTTGGTATTGCATAAAGGCATAAAATCCACAGTCTCTTGGTACAGATATAAAGCTAAAATTGAAATGTAAACCAGAGTGAACTTAAGCATTCTCCGTTTCGTATTAAAACGTAATGACGATGTGCCCGGTGTAATTAAAGTGAAAATGTAATATTTTTTCGTTGTGTACTCCGTGCCCGCAATTAGTCATTTCAAGAAACATTGATTGTACCCCTGGTATAGGGCTTCTGGCGTGATTAATGACGGGACAACGAAGGAAAAGGGTTAAATAAAATTTCATACAACTCTCGTCACGAGAAGATGACGAGTTGAGCACAGGAATTTATTTCTCGCTGCCAATCATACCTTACATTACGCCATTTTGATGTCGCCCCATTAAAATTGCCAAATTAATGCCCCGAAATTTGAAATTTGATTATACTCCACGATAACTGGTTCTTGCCCTAATAGTTTATTCCGGATTTTCATTTTCAAAACGTCGATTATTTTGCATTTTCTTCAAATACAAGTACTGTAGAATATTTGTGTGGAAAAATTTAACTATAGGCGTTTGAAGAGTGCAACTCGCATTTCATACAATTCATAGTCGAACCTTGTGTTTTTCTCGAAACTGTTGCCGCGATATCTCGAATTCTAGTTGACCAATTCACTTGAAATTTTGAGAGGATCTCGAGCACATATCCTGTATCGCACGAAGCAAAATTTTTAAAATCCGCCAGTTGTTCTTATTATTTTACGCGCTGAAATTATTTTAAATATTAGTAATTTAAGTTAAAGATGCCGCTATATTGTAAATACTCATGATTTATAATTCATTTTGGTTCAGACCATGAACACATTCATATTGGTTAATGTAGTTCCACTTTTCTTGCTGTCAATTAACGGAAGGACTCAAATCATAACAACAGTCAACACGTATCTCAAAACATACTCTACACAAAAATATGGTAATTACTTACAAAAGGATGCTCCTTTCCTATTTTGACGACCTTGACATATGTTCGCTTTTTAGATTTTCGCAAGGAACTGCTAGGATGACTATAACAAAATCCGCCTTTTCCCAATGGTCGAATTCGTCCTTTAGGACGCAGGCGGGGATCCACTCCTCTCCCTGTACCCCCCTCCCCCTCCACCAAGAAATCAAGAACTCAGACTTAACCAAAATTCATTTAAAAACTGTACAAACCTAACCCTCCGTAGAGTAACAATCTAGAAAAGGGGCTCCGCACTGACTTTGTGCAATTAACTTGAAAACTAAAAAGGCGCGACGGTAACATTTATAGGGAAAAGTTGTTCAGAATTATGTGCTTGACAAAATATTTCATGGACATCAAAATCAGAGATGACAACCCTTCGTAAAAATATATATATATATCTCGTGAAATTTTGATGATTTTTAAGTTTAAAAAATTTCCGATGTATTTCAGTATCCATGAATGTGTGTGCAACATCCTGATACAAAAAATATGATAATTCTGCTGGAACAAAATCCTAAAAATTGGTGAAAAATTAGCTTCGAAAACCAGAAAACTCCGTTAATCGAGCTTCATAAATTGCGGATCGGTACTATCTAAATTTGTTGATATAGACAAATTTAAAGCTATCGACAGGAGGAATCATTTCTGTTCCACCATTAAGCAGAGTTGCGTGCCGAACACGACTTTCTAAACAGTCGTGAAGCAATTCGATGTGCGACTTCGCACGCTCTGCATTTAAATTTACGAATCAAATCTTATTACAACTCATGAAACATTATTGCTTAATAACGTACTTGTAAAAAATGACTCGGAAAAGTTTAATACTATGAATCATTGATTTCGACTAGAAGAAATTTCGGCTAGACTGCGGAATTTATGCATTTGTTACAAAAAATGAATTGATCAATAGCAATACAGTCCCGATTTAAAGAATTCATAAATACTAATGTATTATTTTCAACTCTGTAAAGCTAATAATAGGATAAATAAATGTCTACATAGCTTTTGTACGGTGTAATTGTACATATAATAGTATGCGAAACATTTAAAGGATTAAGTACTTAAATTTAATTGAGTTCTCTATACTCGGTTTCCTCAACTAAATTTTGTAATTTTTTGGAAATGTAATTTGGCAGTTAGCGTGTTAAATCATGCCTAAGGGTACCAACATACAACTGTATGAAATACAAAAACCGTGTTTTGCAATTTTCAATTTATTAAAATTCTTATTAAAGAAGCTGGTATACTTAAATTTTCTTTCTTACAATTAACTTGGAAAATGTTCATTTTGCATAAAAATTTGCAGTCTTGTTATACATGTATTTATTATTCATTTATTTTGTATGTATTGATATTGCTTATATTACACATTTATACTATTTATATTACTTAAAGAAATACACTGATATTTTTGTTATCCATAGACGTTTTAAATATGATCTCTTATTAACATTGTAGATATTAAAAATAACAGAAAAATATATATTAAGGAGCATTGAAGATGGAATTTTAACCGCAATGTATAAGTTTCTATATATTTTATGATTAATTATTCAGTATTTGAACCTCAATTTTATGTTTTAGCACGAAATAAACAGAAATTGTAGTGGAACGTGAACTCATTGCCTTGACACAAAATTTGAAAGGAAAACATGCCGCTCAGTTGGAGAGTGAAATTACAAAAAGTACTGTAATAAGGTATACGTAAGAAACATATAATTTAACATGTCTTGTTCGCAAATAGCAACTTCAAGCACTCAATTTAACGCAACGTCTCAATTCAATCGAAACTTAATTTTACTTTTAGTTACATTTCTTCATTTAAAAATCAACAAATTCGTTAAACACTAAGATATGTATTGAATTTATTTAGAAACAAAGTGTTTCTTTTATTCAACTTCAAATTTTAATTTTGAGCAGTGTTTGTGGAGAGCCCGCCTTTATGCGATGTGCATGGTGTGGCAAATATTTCTGTTCCAAACATTTTTATGAAGATTATCACTACTGTAATAACTATAACACGTAATTTTATGTGTATATATATATATATATATATATATATATATATATATATAAACCAATATTTGATATTTAGGAGAGTGATCGTGATAGCTCCGAATATTAATCTAAGAACAGACATTCCTGCAACGAATTTTTGTAACGAAGTAGATATTCTACGGTAAAATATTATGGAAAATATATGCTTTGAGTTGAAGAATACATATAGAATGAAGAATCAAAGAAAATCGTAGCCGTCTGCGTATAACGATAATTAATTATTTATAACAAATACTTAAACAAAAAATTATTTTATTTTACATTTCGTTGGATCGTTCAAATTGTTATATAAATAAATAAATAAAATTGTTTATTTGAAAAAATTGCACAACGAGAACAGTTCTTTTGCAATAGTGTTCTAGAGCATAAAAAACTGCTCAATTTATCCCTGACAAGGTTTGTCATATCTCTTAGCTTTACGATGTTATACAGAAAAAACTAAAAAATGTAAATACTTTGGGGGTTGATTTCACCCCCTTAAAATGTAACTGAGTACCAACAAAAAATAGTTTTGCGTTACCGAGGACCTACATTACTTGTGTATGAAGTTTCAGAATTTTCGGAATTTTTGAGTTAGCAAGCTTCCCTTGTAAGACAAAATAAAAAAACCGTAATGTAAAAGCGATTTCACACTAACGATCTCGAACCGGTTGTTCTACCACGCGACAATTTCTTGTGGTCCTTTTCAGGCTTCGCGTGGTTTCTCTGTACCACTTACTATTGCACTTTTTCGCATGTTTCTCACGGGACAGAATAATAACTGGTGTCAACCCGAAGTAGTGCTTAGTTTCCTTAACAGCGAGGTTGAGGGTTAACAGAGAATAGACAAGGGTTAACGAGTTGAATTTTGATAACTAATGTACTAAGAAAATAAGATATCTACCATATTATTAGCTTCACTTATAATGCCGCTTATTCGTCCACATAAATATTTTAATCCTAAAATAAGAATTGTTGTAGGTACTAAGTTTCGATATGTAAAATTATAGTGTGTAGGTTACAATATCTACTTCATTTTACGAGCAATTGCAGTTTTTATTAACTTTTACAATTTATTTGTCTTTTCAAACAATTTCATTATGAGTACATGCTTAGGTATTTCTCCTATTATGTTCGCCTAATTGTTATAGTTTTATCGTTTCTATGAAGAACCGAAGTAAAAAGAGAATGTTATACAAACATAATTAAAATTAAAATATTCTTTTCCAATTGATTTTAAGTAATTTGAAGTAGCCATAAACCTAAGTAATTTTCTGTCGCTATTAACATAATAGGATTGAAATATATTCTCTACTCACGGACTGTATTTTCCTTGTACTAAAATACTAAAGTATTTGTTCAGTGCCCATAACAAGAATAGAAAAAACAAAGCTTATCACAATAATGATATTTGTAACTTTCTCACACCTCGCAGACCTTAATAAAATTTAGTTTACTTATGTAAACTTGATGTAACCAAATTATGTTGATCGTATATGACCGACGTGGTATTCAAAGACTAAAAATAGATTTTTAAAATAGATATTTGAACAGTAAAAAATAGATTTCAAAGAGGGATTAAAATAAACAATTATCTTTCGTTCTTAAAAAAATTCTGTTCAAATTTACATATCTCGTTTGATAAAACGTTGGTACATATGGAAGTTTTATTACAAAAACTGGAAAATTGGATATACTTGGGTTTCTCTTAGGAATTTTTTAAAGTTTATTCTCAAGATACAGATGTTTCAGAACCTATATAATAAAAGTCCTTTAGAAATAAATTATTGTAGAATTTTTAATTAAAAAATATTTCACAAACAAGTTTCGGGCTATGAATGATCTACGTAAATATTACAAATAATAGTAATAATGATTTCATATCGTCCTAATGCCATTTATTAGATAGTATATAATATTTATGGCAATTATTGAGAAGTTTGTTGATACTGATGAATAAAATATCTGTCCCTAGTAAAATGTCTATTTTTATATTTCATATGTTCGATCTAAAACTATTATTTTGAAAAACTTTTCTGTACCTGCTCTTATTGAAGAAAATATATAAGAAAAAAAGAACATATATAAGAACATTTCTTGAAATAGTTAGATGGTTGATTTCATAAATAGAAGGTAAGATTAAAAAATTGTAGAACTCTTTCAATTAGTGATCTCAACATATTTTGACTCGACATTGTTTGTCGAGGTTCAGCTTTTTTTATTAGCGCTAAAAGGCTTAGAGATACATATTTAACTCGAAGATATGTATGGAACGATTCTATTCTGTATTAACGATCCTATTTCAAATAGGAAATAGTAAATAGTCTATTTTATTTGAAATCATACTTGCAGTTTTGAAAACAGAATATTTTATTTGATAGAAAAAGTTTTTAAAATATTTTATTTGAAGTATTTTCAAACTAGTGTGAATTTCAAATTTTTTTTCATTTGACCTCTCGTTTTCGAGAAAATTGACTTCGAAAATCTTATGGTTGCTTCCTCAAGAAATATTTTAAATACTATTCAACGTAAAATGCAAATATTTTATTGTATTTTTTACATTACCAACATAAAAATATTTTATTTTATGTTTTAGATTATCCAAATAAAATATATTTTTTTGTAGAGATTCTATTGTTTATTTCAAAAGTATTTTATTCGAATTGTAGAACAACAACTATTTAAAATAGTATTTGAAATATTTAATGTCCAAAATTTTAACCAGCTCTGAATAGACCTCATGTGAACCGAGTCAAATGAAATTTTATTTCGTAGGAAAAAGGACATCAAAGGCATCATGTCGAAAACGGCACCAACTTTCCGTACAAGCTAATGTATATATGTATACGAAACTGGGACCAGGTGCGCATTTGTAACGAAAGACCGAGCAACGTAATAAAGTAAAACGAGCCATGAAAGTAACGGTTATTTAAGAGCTTTGTCGCTAAATACAGTAATTTTGTGCATAAGTTTAACATTAAACCTATCATCACCAGTTAAAATATTAGTTTTACACAATTTATTTTACTATTATTGAAATTATAAAGGTCTTGTCACGAGAAACAATTAAATGAATCATTTTATTCAATCATTAATTATAGTAAGAATCGCACAAAATCTAAATAAATTCAACTTTGCCATTTTTAAAGGGAACACCATAGGTTTAGTCTCAAACTGAAATGAAATATTATAATTGCCAATCTTAGATACGAGTAGTAAAAAAGGCTTTGAACTTACATTTCCCAAAAGCAGGCCTCAAAATATTTGATTAACAAGTAAAGAATAGGTACATAATAAAGTTAAAATTTCAAACTTGCCTGTGAATATACATCGCAAAACAGTTTCGAATTTTATATAGTTATAATTAACGATGTTTTCACTGTTTTGTGACTTTTGCCATAAATGTATTATATAGAGTGATTATGATTGCTGGATTAAGCTATAGGTTCTAGAAGAATTTATTCTGAAAAATCGATAATCGTTTCAATAGTTTATAAAATAATAGCTTACAACGACATCGGTTTAAGTCATATACGTAGAATATTTAGAGTCGTTTTTCTCGAAATCATCTATTTACAAGAAAGTGTAATAACTTGAATTGTTATATTTCTATATTCGCCGTTGTCACATAATCCCTTACACTAGATTACTGAGAACTCTGCAGACTGGGTTAAGAAATTTTTATTTCAGTTGCGAATGGTATATTAGGAGCTAGGAGAAAGCAATTATATTTTACATGGCTATCAACGCACTTGCGCGAACAGTTGTGTCATACGATCAAATTTTCTGTGTGGTTGTTTTCTAATTTCATTCCAGACACGTTGTATAGTAATAACTACACTTGACGTTATGCAAACTATTGTGCTTATGCAAAAATGTGCAGCATTAATTGCAAGAAATAAAAACCCGAATAAAATTTTCTTTCTCTCAGAGTTTTAGTAAGTTGTAAGTATTCTATTGAAATTCTTAAATTCTTTTACTCTTTCTACCGATTCAGTAGTCACATATACAGTTTCGTAATAAATGCATAAAATCCGCAGCCTAGTCAATTAGCCATAAATATAGAAATCTGTATTTCAGACCCAGTTGGCAATGCTGATATAATAAAATTAGAGAGTATTTGACATTTTATTAAAAAAATTGTTCGACCAAATGAAAAGTTATTTCAAACAAGTTCTACATAACAAAATAATCTAAAGAGAAATTATTTGACTGATCAAATAAAATCACATGCGATTGTTTCAACTAACTTGTAGCCAAATAAGAAAATATATTATCAAAACTATTATTTCTCAAATAATTTATTTGGTTAATGCTCAGGTCTGATTCCTAGAGCTAGAGTAGATACCCGTATATTACAATTGAACATTTGTTTAAAAAGATTCTATAAATGCATGTAATGTGGCAGTAAATTTATGAATAATTGTTTAAACAGTTTATGCACTTACTTCTACAAAAAATTAATACATACAATTGTTTCAAATAATTTGTTGATTTCGTTATATGGAAATTTGCTGTGTTTCGATTCAATTAATAGAATTTCTGTTATTCATTCAGTTCACTAAATCTTTAAGAAACATGTATCATATTCCATTCAAAATGAGAAACAATAGTTTTCAGTGACAGTCATTTGTCCATCTGAGTTTTGGAACAACGAATGCTGTACATTTATTTTTAAATTTAGTGTAAAGTTGAAAATATTGGCAATAAATGTAAAAGTTAGGAGTTTACCCTTACCATAATTAAGCTCCGGTATGCAAGGCATGGCTATGGCTCAATTAGGATTCTTTTGTAGCGAAATGAGTTTAATAACTGCAACGATCCTGTCAATACGATTATGTAGTAATGCTTGTAATCCTGTTCCACATTGGTCTACCAACGGGCGCATACCTGTTATGCGCCTTTCCATAACAAATTTCGGAAAAAAATCACTGTGAACTGGTCCCTTGATCAATTGGGGAGAACTAGATTTCACAGATTTGCTTTGGCACGTGTACACTCCCGTCCATAAACACATAAATAATATCATATTTTCTAGAATATCGTCGAATCATTTCAACCTTCCAATGAATAATACATACCATTGATTAAACATCTGAATGAACCTGATTAGTCATCAATCGTTTGTGGACGTAGATTTTTAAAATATTGGAAATATTTTCTAGAGGTAGCTAAATCTTTTATCAAACTCTTCAGTTATTGCAAAAGATTAAAATATGTAATGATTTCTTATTACTACAGTAATTAAATTATTTGTTTACAACTGTAAGAATTAAATACATGGACCTGCTCTAACCAATATGACGACGATCATCCTCAATGGGTTAAAAATCGACAAAACTGATGTAAACTTCTCAACATATAATAAACAATGTCATCAAAAGCAGATTTTTAATGTTCCCCGATAATGAAGAAACGAAGTCGCTAAACGCCACATTTTTTACACTTTCCATTCAGTTTTTAAACTCAAGATTTCATGTAAAAATTACAAAATACGAAAGGGTTGCTAAAACTGGTATAAATACACTGCGGATCTTTATGCAAACGTTTCTACCTGAATTGCAACAAATTAGAGTGAAATAAAAATTTATTTTCTTTATTAATATGTTTAATACGTTGATAATAATACAACAGTGTTCTAAATTTCTTGTAATGGTTTTGTTAGTTTAAATTACACTTACTCATTTTTGTCGTAAATGCATCAAATCCATAGTCTAGTTACAAATTAGCTTAATACTGTGGATATTTCTGTGAATTCACATGCTAATCGCTCAATTTACGCTAATTAAAATTATAAGCAGTATATACAGCAGTATTACATTCTGTAAGTTATAAGTAATATAAAAGCTATTTTATGCCCCCGTTTCGTTGTGTTTGAGTTACTTCTATTGTACATGTACAATATAGTATTATTTGCAGTCTGGTCATTATTTTAGAGCTTATCAGTGAATTCGTGAAATGTCCCATAGCTTTTGTTGACGTTTCAACAATAGAAATATTTAAACATTTAGTTTATGGGGCTATTGTATTTCCGGAAATTTATGGATCAGAGTGTATCAACACAGACTTGGACGAGTGAATGTCCATAGCCGTACGGGCACGTGTCACACGAACTGAGCTCATATATACCAGTGCCGTTTTGCAGGTACCAACAGTTTACTTGCACAGTTTGCCACTGCCTTTCTACGAATCGTGGGTCTATTCGTCCCAAAGACGAAGTAATCAAGTATCGTTACCAATTTTCGCCAAAGAGGTATACACAAGCGCGACAGCTTCAACTACAGCACGGTTTCTCGCTGATAAATTATTCATTTATGCACACTCGTGTGCTTTCGGGTTGACAAGTGTACGAAAAGCATTTCGAGAGCGAATTAGCAATAAATGCATTGTGCACACTGTGCATTGTTGTCTTGGATTTTAATAATGGATTTGATATTCTATTTCATACAGTCTTATGAAATAATCGGTTAGGATATATTCTATTATTGTGACTTGTAGAAAGGTGTCGAGACGTTTAGGCAGTTTAAATTTCGCGCGGTTTTCAGAGAAACTTTTTCAAACGCCAGTGAACTGTATACAGAAATTTCATGGAGATGCACAACTTTTGTTTACATAACAAATTAAAATAATTATTTGAAGAAGAATCGTAATTTCTATAAAAATAATATAATCATATAAAACCGTTTACAATAATTAATAAAACTAAATTATTTTCATTTTTGTTCGTTATAAAAGATGTCAATTTCAACCTTATTTATCAAAGTATTTTTGGTACTATTGTTAAAGTGTATATGTTTATATAAATATCGAAGTTTATGAACTAATATATAAAAGATCAAATTAAAATTGGTTTCCAAAAGAAATATTGTTAACCTTTATTAAACCTTTCACTAAATCAAGTTTTAGACAATTTCATATAGTGTAAATACATAGAAATTATTACATTACAGGTCAGTCTTAAATTAATTTTTGCTTCTCGATGAAGTTACGTTGTATCGATAAAAAAGTCCTGAGATTAAGATACAACAATTCTTTTGATAAAATCGTATAATCATTTTTTTTTCATTACTTATTGTGAGCGAGCGAGTGGTTGTCGTTGAGTACAGTTGATTAATGAAGCCTTAAATTATCCTTCGCTCTGGATCAACTTGATCGCACCATGACAGAATTTGTTTGGAAATAAAAAACCCTGCCGTGTATTGGTGTTAGTGTGAAAGTAAATTATTCATTCAAAATAAAACGTTATTGTGTTTGGAGAGAGGGCAGATAACGGTTCATTTTGAGTTTTCGATATAAACTCGTTAGTTGCGTTCGTATCCAAATTTTAAGTGAATATAGTGAGTGCAAAATAGTAATAGCAGGAACCACATTAATCAATAATAACAATAATGGTTTATAAATCTTATGCTTATCCCTTATCTTATCTCCCTCATTTCTGATTAATTACACTAGCGTTCAAAATTATAGAAACATTCAATTTTTTAGCGATATTTTGTTTTAATTTAAACTGATATAACTTCGGGAAAAATAATCCTATGACATTCTTTCTGAACTCATTTTAAACCGTAAAGCCTCAACTTTCAGAGGCCTTAATTAGTTTTTTCTAAGATGTTTCTGCATCATATAAAATAGTGGAAAAGCAAAAATACTATTTCATTTAAAGTTTAATAAAACGTCGAGGAAAAATCGTACAACAAATTATTAGAAATCGCAGTTAAGGGGGAGACTCTATTATTCCAATTCATTGTGATTTTTGTTCTCTAAAAAATTGTTTGATATCGGTGCAGTTCATTTTTAATTTAAACGGGTTTTGAAAGTAGAAAGTATCATCGCATTTCCATAAGTCTGTATGATGCAGATAAATCTTTGAAAAACATAACCAAGGACTCGCAAAGTAGCGTCTTTATGATTTACAATGAATTCAAAGTGATTGTTAGAAGATTTTTTATCACGATGTTATAACAGTTTAAATGGCAGTAATTTTTGGATGAAAATGTAGTATTTTATTACCTACAAATATTCATCTTATACACTATATTTACTAATGTTTCTAAGTTGTAACAGTAATTTAAAAGACTATTCAGGTCTACAGTGTTATTTTTTAGGTCTTTTATGGAATATTTAATAAAATGTGCGGACTGCTTTATAGTGTTCTTTTCTACACATATTCACTATCACTTAGACTATGTAATACATATTTTTTAAATCTGAAGTACTTAAGCTTGTATAAGCTATACTTTCTTGATGAAGATATTTTTTTAAGAAGTTCTGATAGTTTGAAACAAGAACATTTTTATTTCGCATGCAACAAGAAAATTAAGAAGTTTATTTATTATTCTGGCTATTACCATAGCCGACACAAATAAAGTATCTTATTATTTAAAAGAATGGCAATACTTTGCCAAGTTTTGATTTCTTAGGCTTTTCGTCACTTTTGGTACAGAACAAAAATGTATACCATCGTTGTTTTTATGTATTAATTACAGAAATCTTTTTAAAAACGTACACTTTCAGAAAATACAAAAAAACAAATCTATTTTTTGAAAATAATAGGGCCCAATTCCCCTTTTATTTTTCCAACATTCTGGAAACCATAAAACTACTTCAGAATACTGCGAAATGTAAGATCATAAATTAGTTCTTGCGTTGTAATATATATTCTACACATAATTAGTCAAAAAAGTTTCCGTCAAGACTGCAAAATAGAATAAATTTTTTTAGATGAATTCAAACGAGTTGAACTATTATGAGATCTTAGAATTCTTTAAAATCTTTTAATGTGTGTAGTTAATGAAAATTAAGAAAATAATCATTGACATCGGACTGATGGAGAAACAAGCAGCAACTACTGAATGTTTTAAAAATATCTCTATTTATTATTAGAACCTATGGCAATGGGACTCAATTTCGATGAAATTTTCGGCACAAATACAACTGACATAAGTCTACAAAATGTATGTATTAAAATCAAAATTTACTATTATTTTTTCAAATCTTATCCATTGAAATTTTACGCGTCATGTGGTAAACTAAACCTTCTTAGTTCTTGAGAAAGCTCAAGTTGTTCGGTCCTGTTTAAAAAAAATATATTCTATTGTATATGACTGATTATGAAACGTATAATAAGAGGGAAATGGAATGGTTATAACAGCGAAAGTGCTGTTTATGGAAAATGTTTGTCCGAAAATGCCTTAAGTTAATTGTATTGTGGAAAAATAATTTCCCAGAACCAGATCAATGACATGTGTACATATGCGGAATACATACTGCAAAATTACACTCGGTTACATTAAATCGATCTCGTTAATTACATTATTTTCTTCACGAATTTTTCTTGAGTACACTTCAGTTAATCTGTAATTAATTTTTTTAAGTTGTTAGGAAATAATGCGTGCGGAAAGTATCTAGGAAGGAACGCCACCGTGGTCTGGTTCACAGGATGATTAGAAAACAAACACTATCTCCGTGGTTAATTATGGACTAGGAAGCAAGAAATTGATAGTTAGACTGCAATGCTCGATGATCCGTGACGATTGATCTGTCACGTCGTCACGGCCGGTGTATTTTGTCTACGAAATGAAACAATTTGATGCAAGATACGAATCGGTGAATTATATTTGAGAAAACGTGGTTGTTATCGTTAAGCGTAATTTCCAGTACTCCCTCGGTTTAATGCACACGACACGGTTCCGTGGGCATATGCTTGGTAGCTACGTAAGATAATCAAATAAACCAGCCAGATATGCATCGCATTGTGAACGTGGATTAAGTGAAAAATGTGTTCAAATGAAATTAATCTTTCTCTGCGATTTATGCAGATCAACGTTGAATAATGTAACGGGTTTCTGATAAATCGTTGACAATTTAAAGGTGAAATACATCTAGGAGTGTCGTTAACACTTTCGCTACCACTGACGCAAACATTTCATTCGCGTTTTCGTCGAGTTCTTATTGCTGTCCTGTTTTTGCACTTAGAAAGTTTCATTTCCCCGTAAATTGCGCACACCTACGCATAGAAGAACCAGAACGATTGCGAAAATGATTAAAATGAACATTTATATGTTCTCTTTGGAAGATCTGCTTGTATAATTGTATATTGACATCGTTCAACTAACTATTCTATCTATTTCATCCTCCCACGAAGAACAAAATCCTTTGGAACTTGATATACTCATATCACTTTAATATTATAATTTGTAATTTTGGGTAGGGTATCTATTACTTGATAATTCTATTATTTGATAACAAATATTGCTTGTATCACCTGAGAATGACATTCAGATGTCATAGACGATAATAAATTCGTCAAAGAAACTAAATGCAAAAGACATTTGTAAAATATCTGAAAATGTACGGATACTAATGATCCGGGGTATGATGCCAATATTTACAAAATAAGTTACAAAATCAATGTTTCAATTATTTTTTATACATCAATGGAAGAGACTCGCATTATCACAACAAAGTCTCGGTGTATTCAATGAATGGACCTATAGAAATTGATATGTAATATTAAATGTCACTTCTTTTATAAAACTAATTGTTAGAGAATTTTATTTTCTATTTTCTATTTTAAACCAGTGAAATAATATAATTTTAATCTTTACATAAACACGCGTTTAATATACCGCAGACATCGTTCATGTTCAGGTGTCGTCGTAAGATGAAAAACAAAAGAAAACGTCGATGAATCGCGTGCTTTACGAAGAGATACAAATGTAGTTCTAACACTAATAAATGTCCCAATATTCGTAATTAGCAAGAAAAGTATTGTTCACTGGCTTTGAATTATACAAACACATACAAATGATAGAAAAACACAATATTAAGTTGATTTTTTTATTTATCATAATTAAGTACTGGATCTATTTTATAATTATTTTTATTATATTGGTTAATTACAAAACAAAAATGAACGATAAAGTATACATTCTAAGCAGTTTTCACTGAAACAAAAGGGATGACACACTTATAAGTTTACAGTATATTATTATTTATTTCATACAGCTAATATAATATTTCGTGTGTAGTTTCTGGATTTAGTTTTTTGTATTCTTTTTTGTTTCGTAATTAAGCAATATACATTTTTTGTAATATTTAAAAATTATAGATCCGGTAATTATTGTTAATACAAAAAAATAACCTAGCATTGTGTTTTTTCTTTAATTTAAATGCATTTGTATAATTAAAAACAAGTGTGACAATGCTTCTGTTCCGAACTCTATAGATGAGAGCATAACATAGTTCTCATTTATTAATTTTTGATAACTGAGTGGTTCGTTTAAAAAATAATTGGTAATGACAAAATTGCATGTTCAAATGCAAAAATAAGGGGTACCATGGAATGTGTGCTACACCGAAAGCGCTTTTTATGAAAAATATTTGTCTGAAAATGCCTTAAGTTAATTGTATTCTGGTAAAATGATTTCCGAGAGCCAGATCATTAACGGAAGCATAATACAGATATGTATATTGGAATACATACAGATTCAATACAAATACGCAATATATGATTAGGAAACTATAAAATATAATGGACAAGTTATTTAATTTAAAGCATGAAAAATTAAACAAATGAAATTAAAATTTTTTGAGATCGAATGGATCTATGCCATTATGAAAATTGTTTAAAGATAATTCTTCGTTATTTGAGTATTGAAAACGCAGATCTTAAAAATGTTTAATTTATTATCCACGTATTGAATTGTCCGGTGCAGAAGGAATTTTAGACACAAACATCCCATTTTACAGAAAAATGTTTATACATCATTATTTCAAGAAAGGATAGAAAAATTTTAATTTACATGACACAGTAAATGATACTTTAGGGAATTTGAAATTTATGAGGAACGAGGGTAAATTTAAACTTATCAGTATTTGCTCATAGTTCACTACATTATTCTCATTTGATTGATTTTGTAATACTATTAAATCATTGCAATTCTACAAGGACTTATTTTCAACGGAAAATGTCATATTTTTTAATAAAATATTTAAATATTCTAGAAAACCATAATAAGAATGATGTTTATATAATAATTATTCTGCATAATGTTGCATCGTATACATATGAAAAAAGAAATATTGTGTAAGGGTCTCATTTTGATGTTTACAAGTGATTATGTTAAACTATATGTTGTTTTATAAAATATATTAAATGCTTAATGATTGAGACAAACCTTAACTGCAAGGTGGTTCACGACTGAAAGTTGCTTTGAGATTATTGTAATACATACATAGAAATGCACTGATGTTTAAAAATATTTTATGCATTCTAGTGAGCAGTCCTCACTCTTTTTATAATAATAAACCGCGATATATTTGATTTTTTCTTTAATGGAAATTACATGGGTACTTATTGCTAGCTGCATTCTCAATCTGCTTGAAGATGAATTCAATGACCTAGAACAAATGGGTCTTCTAAGATCATTCCAAGTGTTGTGATATCATACGTCCACCTTGATAAAAGAGGTGACATAATTCCACTAAAAGGACAAAAAAATCATCAATGGACGGCGGTTTTTTATGCAAAATAAAAATTGTCAACAGCATGACTTGGGAACCAAATATTTTACTTTTTTCTTTAATCTTCTAATTCTTCTAATCTTTATACTTCTTCTTTCTGTTACTCATTTGTCTCAAAAATGCATAGAATCCGCAGTCTAATTATTATTACAATTGCCTGTGCACCATTAAATGTAGTATTCGAACATTTGTCCAATCGTCACGTACAATTGTTTTACATACTGTTATGTACAATAGTATTTAAATAATTAAAACAATGTAACAGAATTATTCTGTAAAAGGACAGTGTTTGTTCATGAATAAAGAGAACTTTTTATTTGGGTAACATTTTAATTAATTAACGTGATAACTAGACAGAGGATATTTATTTCTATTCTTACCAATCTTATTGAGTTGAAAATAACGTAACAGTGTTTTTAAATTCTTTGAACATTTCCACTGTTCTCCATTTGATCTATTCATATTTGTCATAAATGCCAGATCCGCAGTCTACTGATGACATTAAATCACATTTCTTTATTTACTACACATGCAATGTACTTATTTTTATTTAAAATAAATTAATTCATTAAGGATTACGTACGGTTTTTATACCATTATAGACATATTCTCAATTTGTGTAAAATAAAACAATACAGTCCTGGAAAACAAGAATTCGCATACAAGTGCACGCTGTAGTTATTAAAAATTCTATTAATCGACAATAACAAAATAAAAATCTACATTCTTGAGCATGTCGTATAAATAACATATTATTATATATGAATTATTAAAATATTACAGAATCATTACTTTTCGAAATATTGAAAATTTTTCGAATTTTAAAGGTACCAAACCATAATGAAAATATATTGGGGATTAGTTTGCGTGAGCTTGTTATGTTTGGGAGCCGGAAAAGTGAAAGGACTCCAAAGATGGGGCTCTCAGTTTGGAAAAGCTCCTCTTCTGGAGAGATTCTTCTGGAGAACGTTGGACTTTGCTTATCCAGACGAAGCAAGCAGACAAATGGCGATGATGAGGGGAGATTTTGTACCAGAAAATGCGTTACCCGTTGGTATCGAGATATGGCGAAATAAACTGTTTGTCACCGTACCAAGATGGCGGAACGGTAAGTTCATATTGAATATCCCTTTATTTTCAATTACTTATACGTATACTAACTAATAGCAATATGCGAGTATTTTATTCGTTCAGTAAAATGTGTAGCAAGAAGAATAATAATAAGTTATGCACATTGTATCCGCATCATAAGGTTGTTTAGATTGATGATTCTATTAAAAGAAAAACGAAAGAATTATGTCGAAGAATATTTAAAATATGATCGTGTGAGGGTGGGACATCAAATTTTGTATAAATTGTACATTTTCAAATGGTCAGTGACATAAAAAAAACTTTAAAGAATGTAATTTACTTAAACAATATCTAAGCAATTTGAATACTTTTGCAAATTTTCATAGTAGTTGTTAATCCATGTTTATACAAACTCTTATCTTTGATCTGGAATTCAAAATATGGGATACGTGTATTTTTTCACTTAGCAATACGTATTAAATTCATATTTTTCTATATTGTACGCAATAATTGAGCGTATGTGTGTGTTTAAAAAAATAATAACTATACTGCAGATTTATATGCATTTATGGTACGTACAAATTTGTAAAATACAAGCAAATGTATTGTACATTAATATAGGAACTAATAGCATTTTTATTTTATATTTGCAATGAAGTATCTTTAAATCGTGAAGGATATGTTTTTCCAATTTTAATTTTCATTAAATAACGTATAAAAGTGGTAACTTGTGTAAAGATCTGCAGTCTAATGATTACACACAATCTCTTAAAATATTTTACTCTGTAATACGGTATTAGATAACGATGGTTATTTTTTAATTATTAGCGGAGGCGCACCAGATATTAGTCTGAAATGCTTGGTATGCCACGTACAGTACATAATAGTACTATACACTATACAACACATTTGAGTATTACGTAAAGTAGACCCTTGTATATGTATCTTTCGTGATAGTAAATTCACAAACTTTTTAAAGAATACGTTACACATTTGTTGTTCATTTACTGTCACGTCAAACACGTAGTATCTTTTTTAAAACAATTCTTTTGTCGCGTTATACGGGGATCTACTGTACTCTAACGTAAGTTAAGTGTTGCAATATGTGGGGAAACGAATACTATTACTGTAATGTTATTACTTTACTAGACAAATATTACCATGATAATAAGGGTCGACACACACTACCGGTCCGGTAACGTTCTGCTCTCGGTTCACTCTCGATCCGATCAAACATTTTTGCTAATACACACTATCGACCTGCTCAAGGCTGTCTCACGGTTGGCTCACTGTCCACTAATTATATCGATTGTACCATCAAATGACGCAAAATTACTTTATAGCGCATTTTGATGATCTTTCATATTTAAGAAAAAATGTATTTACTTCATACTTATTACCAGGGTTGGGCACGTTCCATTTAAAATAAGATAACAAATAATCATTTGAACTAACTATTATTTGAAATACTTTATTATTTGTACTTTACAAATAACGTAAACCATTTGTTTTCATTTGGCGTTTAAATCAAATAAATTATTTTCAAATAATATTTTATTTAAATAATTTCTTATTTTGATTACACTGTTCATATAAAATAATATATAATTTCACCTCACGAAGGAGTTATTGAAGTAACTAAATTAAATACTAAAAGATTTACTAATGTTGGTATGACGCTAGCACCGTCTTAAATTGGCAGACCTGCAGCGTTCTAAGCTGGCTGCGAGTTTGGTCTTCCCGCGTCTTTTTCTCTATGTGTGTGTGCCGAGAGCTACAATCGAGTGAATCGAGTGACCTCGCACCCGCTATTGTATTGCAGCGTGTATTTTATATTTCGATTGATATCAGCTCGATTACTCGTAGTTGTGAGTTCCTTCTCGTCCTTAAGGGAGTCATCCCATGTAACAGCTGTTTTTTTTCACTTTCTTTTGGAATTTTTTTTGGTGAACCATTGAAGCACACAATCTTGGAATTTTTACCACAGATTTATTAACATTTTGATAGTCTCTCAGAATTTTTTCAAACAAAAATAACGAGTTAAATCGACTTTACACCGTTCGGAAGACACTCGTGTGTAAAACAAGTTGGTTGACGGCCGTCATGATTCCGAAGGTGTCGCTCATCTGAAATCAAAAAATCAAACGGCATTTTAATCTGTAGATCTACGGCTATCGCCAGAACTAGGATAAAATAAAAATATCAAAAATTGAATTTTTGGCACGGTTTTAAAAGTTAAGTTCCATGTTTCGTAACTTTTTTCGACCTTTTCAGCTTATAAAAAAAAAACTATGGCAGAGATCAGAAATATTCTAGTTCAGGCGAGAACTATAGATGTGCCGACTATACCATAAAAATTTGAGCGAAATCCGTTCAATAATTTTCGAGATATCGTGACATCCAATATGAAAAATACAGTTTTGAGAAAAAAGCGTTTAAAAGTTCAAGTACGATTTACGCAAAGAAAATGTTGACTCACCATCAGTCTGCTATGTCGGGTCCATATAACACACCTTCATCTGTTTCATAGAAGTCAAGCAAAGCCGCTTCTTCTTTTCTGGCTTCGATCCTGGCTATTTCTTTTAAATCATTGGAGCGTCGCTCGGAGCGGTCGATGTGAGCTTGATAGCGATGGTGAAGATAAGCTTCGGCTCCGCGACCTATTTCACATCCCATTGTTTTTAGTTCCTTTTTTTCACTCATTTTCGATGCAAAAATCACTTACAGTGCACAGAACGAAACCGAATTGCATGCTGCTTGAACATCAAGCCAAAATAAAGTGATCGTTACTGTATCGTATTTGTCGGGGTCATTTGTTAATTCCTTGCTCTGTTGCAAGGGATTTCTAGACAAGTTAGCCACCCTCTAAATGAACATTATTCAGAAAGGTCTTAAGGATCTTAAAAAAGATCCCGATGCTCCGTCCTGTCGGACACTCGACTGCACGAGGCAAACAGTTGCTCCATTCTACGTTTATGACATCCCAACATCTTCGAATGCCGAAATATCCTTTTACCAACATATTCTAGGAATGTTATAGAAGCAATTTGTGCAAAAAATTTTTTTGATTTTTTGGACCCGTCACATGGGATGCCCCCTTAATCCCCAAACTAGTATGGGCCCAGAAGTACGCGATTAAACGGGATTTATTATATTTTTCCTTCGTGCGACGAACGTACCGGTTTAAGTGCGGAACGACAATGAGTGTGCCGGAAACGGTGAGAATTGAACTCACAAATAACAGTAACTATGACACGTAGAAAACCTGAGATGACCGAAGCAAATGCCGTCGCCGCGAACAAGTGGACGAGGAACGACGGTAAGGCAATGTCTGACCTTATTTTGTCAATCAACCCGAGCGAGTTGAAGCAAATAAAAAATTGCGAGACCTCGAACGAAATATGGGAAAGGTTACAAACCATCTACCAGTTAACGGGCCCGACAGGAAAAGTCACATTGCTGAAGAGGCTGACGCTACACAGAATGATGGACGTCAGTGACGTACGTGAACATTTAAATAGTTTGTTTGATACCGTCGATAAATTAGCCGACATGGACGTAAACATCCTTTCCGATTTGCTAACAATCATATAGCGATGCACTAGAGAGGGTACATAAACGATTTGCTGAGTAGATTTGGCATAGCCGAATCCACACCCCGTGGCCGAATCACACCAATACAGGCGAAGCTAAAGTTGGAAAAGTGCGATACGCAAGATCAACAAATTGTCAGACCTGGCATTAGTTTTGCAGCGAACTCCATTGGCCAATTCAACAATTGTTACGGCAAAGAGCACTGGAAGGGCATGAAGAGAAAGGAAGGATCTGGGATTGCTATATGGACCCAACTCCGGTCCGGTCCGGTCCGGTCCGGTCCGCAGATACATCGACGAAGATTGAGGAAGCAGCTCTGAAGATAGGGTCTCCTATTCGGGCAACATTTTACTGTTGCGCACTTAAAGAGAATTTTGGGAAAAATTGGTTTCAGTGAATTAACCCCTTGGGTTACAATAACGAGTGAGACTCGTGGTAAGAAATTTGGGCCAAAAACAATAAGGACGAGCCTGTCTCGCGGTACTTCGTTTGGACCAAACGTATACAACACGAGCCTGGCTCGTTGTATATACTTCGTTCGGACCAAACGTGAACAATGCGAGCCTGGCTCGTGGTACTTCAATCGTGACAAACGTAAACAACACTAACACGAAGATTACTAATTTTTTACGAGTTTTCTCAAAACATTATTAATTTAAATTAAGTATTAATTTACAAATTGTTACTGATACATTATCCAGTTTCAAATTATAAATGATTTTTGTTCACCGATGAATTGATCATAATTATTTCCCAGACATCTGAAAAGCATTAGTTGTGCCCAAACGTGTTTATTATTTCACAATTCCTTTCGTTGCGTCGAAATATACATGTCATAAGACGAATACATTTTGCGCAAGTTCGAGCGCACACGGCTAAACATCTAAATGGCTGGAGGCGTGACCGACCTTCTTGTTTATTATGGCCCGAGCAATTGGGAGTTAGCGGGTATGCCAAGGGGTTAAGAGACATAATTGTGTTTTGCGAGAGGCTAAGCGCGATCAAATTAGCGGAGAACACCACTTATCATGCGAGAAGTAAGCATATCGACGTAAGGACCTCCCTAAACCGAAACAGGAGTGGTATACCAACAATTGCGGAGTTGGTGTACCTGTATAGTGTTCTCAAGATTAGCGTGTTGAACCCATTAACTCCGGGGGAGCACTAGCACCGTTTTAAGTTGGCAGACCTGCAGCGTCGTAAGTTGGATGCAAGTTAAGTGTCTTCCCGTGTCGTTTTTTGTTGTGTGTGCGTCATGAGCTACAATCGAGTGCCTGTGCTCCAGCTATTGTATTGCAGCGTATATTTTATGCTCCGATTAAAGTCAGCTTGCCTACTCGTAGTTGTCCTTCTCGCCTTTAATTCATAATCACTAATTTTCGTAGTTTAACTATTAAATTTTAGCTGCAGTCACTTTCAAAATTGTTGTTGAGTACACGAAATAAATAGAATTTTGGGGAGTATGAATTATTTGATCAAATGAATGAAGGAATGAAACATTGTATGAATATCATTCGAAATTCTTGAAAGAAAAATAATTTTTCTGTCCTAATAAACTAACAGACAATGCCCAAACCTCCTTATTACGTTAGGAAGAAATATTATGTTTATGTCAACAGAATTTATAATAAAATCCCTGATTTTCCTTCGTTTTTTATAATTATGTTTATTTACGTTACCACAGAAAAAATCATTGCTTTAACGATCAAATGCACCGAAAATAGGTGTAATGAACCAATTAAAATAAAATAAAAATATAACAAATTATGTAATATCTCAATTAGGAGTGGAGATTTAAAACACAAACCAAATTCTGATAGCAATTGAAAATTAAAATTACAAGAAGACTTTATCCTTTTTCTGAGCTCAGACTGTAGAGATGTACCTTGATAAATTGAACAGTCTTTGGAATTATCTAAATAAATTATTTATAATAATCATATATATATATATATATATATATATATATGGATAAGATAAATCGTTATCCTATTTGGCTACATGTTATTTGAAATAATCATGAGTTAGTTTACTCGAATAGCCAAGTCGTGTTTTTTATATTATTTCATTATTTGAATTTTGAATGAAATGTAGAAAAGTTTCTGCAATACTGACTAACACGTGACTTCCATTTGAATAAAAACTAACATTTTTGATAATTATTTTTGTGGTAAAAATTTCTAAAAGAACTGTTATTTTTGGTCTCTAGTTTCAACCAACTGTAAAAAAGTTATTTGTTTTCACGCGTCACTGTCACTGTATATTATAGTATTAATGATTCAATTGTCAAATATTCTTTCCAAGGAATCTTGAGCGGACCGAGAACGGATCGAAACTGATAGTGTGAATACGCGCATTTAAAACCATGTAACATGTAATTTACATTTGATTGGACCGTGAGCGGACTGGTAGTGTGTGCAGAAAGACCGGACTGGGACTTCACTGAACCGAGAGCGGAGCGGTAGATAGTGTGAACACGCGGAATTAAAAAGTATGTATTTTTATATTTGATCGAGCCGTGAGCGGACCGTATCGACCCTAAATACTATCAATAACATAAAATCAAATAAATGTGTTACTTTTATTTATATGCGAGATACTATACGGATAAAATACAATATTCTTCAATATCTATCATTATTATAAACACTCAATCGTACCAAAACCGGTAAAATGACCGGTTTCACATTTTCTACTTCATAAATTTAGTCTTGTAATTTTTATAAGTATATCAGTTACATTTTGTGCCCGGTACTTGTTAGTGTTAAACATAACTATACTCATTTTCCTACGAATTGCAACCGCTATCTAACTTTCCGAGGCAATAGTATGTATCGAACGAATCATCTTTTTCTTTATTATCTCTTGGAGAGAAAGCCAGAAAAAACTCTAGTACAGAACCGGAAACTGATGCGAACACACTTTGTAAAATGTAGAATGTAGAAGATCACTGTGATCGGTGCACGCCTCGAATCTAGTCTGGTTGGCTTCCGGTTTGCGACACCAAGTGTCGAAAACCGTGCGAGCGATTTCAATACAGGACTTCCATTTCTCTTTACCTCCGCCTTCGCATCAACTAACATCTAGAAGGGAAGTAGGGACTGAATGAGACTCATTCACTTTTATATTCTCGTATTTCCGATTTTTTTCTCGGTACTCTAAGTTTATCATAAGCGACAATGTGGGCTAAGTTATTGTCCATGCAGAATCTCGGTCGACAATGGCCCATAATATTTTGTATTCTTAAACTTAGACTACACATTTTCGAATTCCCAAGATTTTCAGATTTTAATACATTCTCTATTCGAAACCGTAATTTCGTCCACATTCTCAAGAACAGTAATTTTCGCATGTGTTGGCGAATTATTCAAGTCTCACTATCTGTAGGTTATATTTTACAATAATTATACCAGAATGCAGATATTGCTTATTTTATTTTATATCTTATTATACAATTATCAGGTAGCGTATCTTCTTCAGTTTGTTTCGATTTATATTCGCGACAGTATTTAATAATCTCAATCGAAACATACCGTGTTTTATAATTTTCTGAAACGGAACTATTCGCTCTTTCATCGATACCCAGAATCAAAGGACTAAAAGAAACAATCATTTTCTTCGGACGCAACCATCTAGAATTTCGAGAGAGAAATCAAGTATTGACAAGATGTGTTCATTTTTTCACGTTTCGTGCTTTGAGATTACTGCTGTCGTGGTAGTCATCTATGCATTTCTTTTAACTAGACCAAAGACAAATCATCAGTTTCATTTTCGTTGTCGTGTCGTGAAGGTCCATCGTCTGTAAAAGAATTTTGTATGTGCGCAACATTTCGTTAGAATATAGGATTATTTTAATTTTCTTTTATTAATAGCGGTGTAGTGTATAAGTTACATAGTGTAGGGCATATTTTAAATAACAGTATTTCTGACAGTACATGTGATTAATAGTAAACGTGATTAGTGCAATAACTGAAAGAAATAAATGTGAGTTCTAACAAATGCAAAAAATGTGGCATTTTTCTTTAAAAAAACCCGAAGAAGGAGAAGAAAGTTAAATCAAATCAAGTGTTTTGTAAAAAATGCTTTTTGGAATCTCCATTTTCAAATATTGATGACCAAGAAGCTGGAAGAAGCTTCCAAGGTGTAATATCACCTTCAGTACCAGTAGAGAGAGGAAGGGACACTGAATCTTCCGCCACTTTACCAATAAAAGCAGCACGATGTGTCATTCGAAGTGCATCTTTGGTTGTAGAAATGTTGAAGACAAAAATCTTACTTTTATTAATAAAAAATTAAGGACAGAAATATTGATAAATGATCATGTTATAATCCACGAACGAAATGTATGTTGCAAAAGGCATATCACAGACGACAGTACAGAGCAATCTTCGATACTTGCACTGCAGGACAATCTACAAAACGAAACAACGTTATCAATAAATTAAATTGTAAATATTATTGATCAGTTACGGAACTTCAACGAAAATAAACCACATGAATGTAATTTTTTTGATAAATTACACAACAGCGTATTAAAAACCTGGACTGGCTTAAAAAAAGCGAACTACAAAACTTAACTGAATACTGATTCAATAGAAGTGAGGGCACTAACTCAATATACAGGGTGGAAATTTATTTAATACATTTATATCGTGGTTCGTCTCAAAAAGACATTGGAGCTATGATAAATAAGTCACAACCTACGGTATGTAGAATAATTTCAGAAGTGCGAGATATTATTATGTCTAAGTTTGTTCCTCATTTTGTGGGGAACATAACAAGAGAAAAATAAAACAATAGACATCAAATATAGCTCGTCATTTAAACAAAATTCAGGAAAATGAAGATAATATATTTACCATTTGGGACGGAACATGTGTATATTTAAATAAAAGTACGAACTATCGCTTCCAAAAAGGATATATAACCACAGGAAGCGTTTTTTCCACGTTTGAAATGAATATATGGGTCGAGTAGTTGACCGCGCGCCTCAACTTCTACTCACATTTTACTTTATAACTCAAAAACGAATAATTTTCCCAAGGTATGACAAACACCATTCGAAAGGGCATGAAATATACTATTAATGCAGCATTTTTGGTTAAAATCAGGCGATACTTTTTGTTGGAATTGCAATTTTTCTGAATTTTTTACGCCTCGAAAAACACGAAAAACGTGAAAAAATTATGTTAGCAATAAATAAATTACATAAACTTATACACCGTTGGAAAGCTTGAATTTTTTATGATTTTTTGGTATCAGTGCCGGGTCGATATCGTATTTTTATTAAAAGTTACGGCACATAATAGATTTCGCAAAATACGTACTTTGACCCCCTCCCCCCCCCGTAACCGTGAAGTCCTGGGGAAAAGTTTTTGCACGGAATCAATGTTAGACCCAAAGGGCTACCAATATGAAAAGTTTCAGGAAAATTGGTCTTGGGTAATTTTGGCCGATTTTGAATCAACGCCTTTAGTGTTCAAATACTTTTTGGATCCAGTGTTATATTACACAAACATGATAGCTTACTTCCTCTTTAAAATCAAGGGTTAAACGCTTTAATATTCAATCAATATGATATAAACATTATACAATTCTGTATGACCGATGACATTCATAACAGAAGATAAGAAAACATTAGATATACGAGAAAACATATGCAGGAAATAAATCTAACAAACTCATTTATGAACCTGGAATCCTGGAATCTCTGAATATTGTGCTGTACACTGTAACTTTAAACAACACAGTGTAGGAAATTAATTTGACTATCTTTATGTATCTAAACTACGAGATTCTTCACGTCACATCAATTACGAGATTCTTGACGTCACATGAATTACGAGATTCTTGACGTCATGTGAACTACGAGATTCTTCACAAATTCAAAAAATTAATCTTCTTCCAGAATTAGAGATTTAATTATGCTGTGCAGTTTTAACCCTCCGGCAGTGGAACCTGGATCTGTTTGACTAAAAAATCCAAATCTATATTTAATAACTCATTTTCTGGCGATTGAATAAATGGGCAGCTGTTGCATTAGAAAAAAAAGGAAGACCAACGTGTATACAAGAAATACCTTCATAAATATGTTTTCAAACATTGATAAATGAAGCAATGAATAGTCATAAACATCATCAATTATGTAGTAGTAAGAACGGTCCGTTGTCCGAGGATTAAATGTACATTATTTTTACCGGCCGTTTCAAACTAATGTTCCTTCACTCTCCATCTTCTCATCTCTCTCTCTCGAATGATTTCCACTTCGCTTCCGCTGATTCTTTTTCACGTTTTTCTCCTTGTTCCGGTTCCGATCTTCCCACCAGTCCTCTGAAAGTTCTCCAAACGCGTCAAAGCCCATGGAGGTCGGCATTGTTTTTACAAGGTTTTATTTGTCCGTGGCTTTGTTTGGCCCACTCTTTCTTCCGATGTCAGCTTCTCCCCAGGCAGAGGATATGAAATATTATGAAAGAAAAGAAGAAAGAGGTTCCTGTTACACCGTCCGAGCAGAATGAATTCGGAACGTTCAATGACTTCCTTCCTGAGCCCGGGAAACGAATTGTTTTAGAATTCGGCATGCAATCAAAGCAAAAAACAACACGATCCGAGCTCGTCTGACCTCTGCATGCCATTATCCTGGTCTTCAAAGACCATTCTGCTCGCTGCGGAACATGTTAAACCATGGTTCATCGATTCTATCTTTAAAGATTTGTTCATTTTTTCTAAGTCCAAGTAACATTTTCTGTTTGCTAAAAAGTTGTAGCGATCATACACGTTGATCGCATGAAACCAACACGTTGATCAATTTTTCTCATCGTTATCTTCAATTTTTGATCTTGCAACCTTCCCGTTGACGTTTCTAGACACTGTCTAAATACACTGGACACTCTCCAATCTTCAATTTTTGATCTTGTAACATTTCTGTTGACCTTTCTGTAGACTGTCAATATGTGCCTTTCAAAACTTTGCTTCTATTGTCAGACATACATGTTTCCGATAAGATCGAATTGCGTGTGTCAGAGTTTCGATAATGTTCGGAACGGGATCACGCTATTCTATGATCGAATGGCGTGCAAATATTCGTTCATAATTGAGGACGTTTGCAATGTGGTTTGGTAAAGTTTGGTACTAACTATTGTAGGAATTCCGGCGACTTTGAATTATATATCGCTTGACACGAATAAGGGAGGATCGCCTAGACTCACACCTTATCCAAACTGGGCGCAAAACAAAGCAGGAGCGTGTGGTACCGGCATCACCACTGCTTACAGGTCAGTACGATTGAAAAATATAATAAGCTATAATAAATAATAAACCATTGAAGTACGAAAATTACTACTATATACTGGACGTTCATTTGCATATGTAAAATTATATTGCATATGAATATTTAACACATTCGCATCGGCTAACGGATATAAATATGCGTTTTTAGATTATTCACACTTTTGTTTTATAATTATGAAATATTATAAATGATTCGATTTATCTTAAGATATGTTGTAATGGATGTTTCAATAGTTAGACATATGATTCTGTTAAGGAAGTGAAATAGTTTATTGAAAATAGTGTAACTTGGTGAAGTGTTGCGAATTTTCTCAGTCACTCTGCCATACGTGACCCGATGCGAATGTGTTAATTGACAAGTGGCACAAATCGAACACGACAACATAAACTTAATCTACAATAAGAATGGCATTTATTAAGAACTCAATAAATGCGAAGTTGAATAGAATTTTTATGAACTAATTTACAGAAATACTGCTGACGTTCCTATTAATAGTTGATTAACGATAATCATGCTTTGCACGAATATTTAATTGAAAAATGCCAAAAATCGAGCACGATGATTTAAACAAATCAAAAGAATAAATTTGAATTTATTATCATCCTTTGCAATTGACCTGCAAGTTTTTATTTGGATACAGGTACTAAGTCTTCTGTAAACAATATTCTACAATATTTATCTTTATAGAACCAAAATTTATTTATTTTATTTTTATGCTCCAATTATCTCCATACGTTACACACTATGCATCTATTCATTTGTATATTATTATATTATTGCACTATATGTATATGTATTTATGTTAGATTTACTTCAATTATTTTTTTGATAAAGAATGCGGAAATATAATCGGCCAATTCTGAAAAGTAAATGTAATAATATAAATTTGTATCGTACAATCAGAAACAGCAGTGTTTACTTTTTCTGTTCTGTAACCACGTACCATCTTATCGCTTTAATATAAAAATTGCAGCGTGTAAATACTAATCATCATACATTTCCTATTGCTGAAGCCGTATTCAGAAGTTCCGCATCGCTCACTTAATTATTTCCTGTGCTATTACGGTAGATACAACACGCGGTAATAATTATATTGCAAGTTCTACAAACAAAAGAACTAAACTGATAACATCAACAATGTCTAACATTGTTTCAATATTGTTGTTCCGTAACTGAAATGCTTCGAAATAAAAACGAGTACGTACATGTATCTCTTGTAGTCTAAAATCTAGTGATATATGTATATAAATAATATAAATATACATATATAAAAATGCAAACTCAAGAGTAAGAAGTAAAAAGTAAAAAGTAAAACTTTCCTATTGCTCCTTCTCTATAAGAACACAAAATTTAACGTATTGTTGTTTGTTAATTGAAGATAATATCTCCATAGGTAACGTAAGTATTAGTAAAAAATATTTTCGTTTCTGTGTTGTCGTGTTTTTATTATGGCACACGAATATATGTTATGAATAGACTGATCAAATACAAAACAGTAAAAACTGTAAAATTGTTGCTTTCTTTTAACTAGTTAATATTGTTAAGAAAGTCAATAAATGTCTGTGTATTTCTTTATAAAGGCAGACAAGTTTTATTTTGCATAAACCCCGGAAGTCTAGTTATAAATAAATACCTCAAATGTCCTCTTGTAAAATAGGAAGATAGATATTGTCATAGGAAAGCTATAATAAATTATTCGAATATTATGGTACGCATTATAATTTTAAGTAACGACATGCGTAAAGTTAATTTTATTTTCTTTATGTGGTATACGAATTTGTCACGTACGTGTGACGAATGTTAGCGAACGTATTAATAAGCCGTGACAGTTCTTTGAACTTTTTCGAACTCGATGGCACCTCTTGTCTTTGTTCATTGTTAATGTAAAATATGATGTTAGTTTTATTATTATAGAATACACGCAGACGCATGCGACAGACTGTGGGTGCTGGATACTGGTACCATAGGCATCGGTAACACAACGGTGCAGGCCTGCCCTTATACCCTAAATGTTTTCGATTTGACAACAGACAAAATCTTAAGGCAATATAGATTGAGACCTGAAGACATCAATATGGTATATCTTTCTTGAACCTTATTTTTAACCATAGTTTTATCTCACACTTTTACATTAAGGTGCTAAATCAATGTACCGCTGTGTTAGTTTTCTATTTAATCACTTATAACATAACATATCCATTGTCCTCAGTGATTCTTTGTATTTTATTATTAATTATTAAATTAATTTGTCTTAACACAGTCCTTGATTTAGTTAACCATCAATTAACAACTTTAGAGGATTTCACGATGGAGCATACTTATGCATAATTGCAAAGACCATGCTTTATACTCGTATACGATTTAATTTAGTAACTATATTTAACCCATTGCCGTATGATTTATATTACAGCAACAGTGAATAGAACTTCTTGCCATTCATAATTTCTTTTAATAAAAACAAAATTGATATCTATTATATTCCTATACTTTCTTTGATAGCTAAATATTGATAACAGAAAAATAAAACATTATTTTCGGTTAAAATGCTTGAAAATGGTGAAAATCGTTGGTTTTCACGGTCTATATGTAGTTGCAATTTTTACCATTTTTATCAATTGTGGTGAAATTTTCAGCATGTACATGGATCTATAGACCATAAATTTTAAATTTTTATTATAGGCTCGGACAAAAAAATTCAAAAACAACTCTTATAATTTCTTTCGCGATTCCGAGCAAATTCTGACCACGTCATCTACTAAACCAGAGGTCGGCAAGAAGTGCACGTTTCGGCCGATTCTCGAGGGCTACGTCTCCTTTTCCCGGCCGCGCGTCTCGCTTCCCGTGGCGGCCCAAGTTCTCGCAGCTACTTGTCAGATTCGTACCGTATGAACTGCGCATTAGGGCAACACCAGTGTCAATAGGTTTCCACATTACCGCGGAGGTACTATTGTCAATACGTTCTTTTTTTGTCAGCGGTATCCCCTGTAGGCCTATTCCACTATGTAGCATAATAATTTCGGAAAATAAATTTAAAAAATAATCTCGGAAGATAAATTTGAAAAATAATTCTTAATTTCATCGGCAAAATTTTATTCAAATGTGGAAAAACTTCTTCGTGGATGTTTAGATACGTTTGGTAAATCAGAAGTATCGAATGAAAGGTTGGACGTCGCTACTCGCATCGTAGACGATAGAGAAGAATCGAACATTCGAAGAACGAACATTCACACAAATATGTCGGTCCGAACATTGAAAAAATATATATAATACTTCTGATTTACCAAACGTGTCTAAACGTCCACGAAGAAGTTTTTCCATATCTGAATAAAATTTTGGCGATGAAATTAAGAATTATTTTTCAAATTTATCTTTCGAGTTTATTTTTTAAATTTATTTTTCGAAATTATCATGCTAAATAGTGGAATAGACCGAGAATCGGCCGAAACGAGCACTTCTTAAGTACCTCTGTATTAAACTAATCCTTTTAGCAAAAATCCAGCTTTTACGTGAAATACTGTAGATGAGACCGGGGCTACTTGACTAACTTGTAATATGTCCAATTCTTATAAATAAACTACTGTTATTTGGTTGAGTTTTTGATTACCAAAAATTGCGGAATTTACCGTTATTTATTTACCGGAATTTATTTAAGTAAACAGGCTTAATTTTGAAAATTGCTTTAATAAAGCATATGTTTAAGTTTTTACCACATTTATCTTGGTGAATGCAATAAGTCAACGGCCCTGGGATTGGGATTAGTTGACATACACAGTGTAGTTAGTTGACATACACGGTGTAGTTAGTTGACTTGACATTCATTTCTTATACATATTATTTAATTTATTTTAATTAATATATGGTTGAAATTATTTGTTTCATTAACATACAACTTCTCATAGTATCGAATTTTATCTACTTATCATCCAAGTCACAATAAATGTACGCACAAAACGCTATTCGAATTGATGCACTTATCATGACTGAAAAGTCTTTAGCGACACTATCGATCCTTTTACCTTCATCTATAACAATTCGGATTGCCCATAAAATAATATCAGCTGATGCTTTTCCCTTCTCAGTTTCTTGTTTATAATTTCTCATATTGATGCCTGCAACACAATATAGTCACTGATACAAAAAGCAAAGCAAAATATAAATGAGGTAAAAATAATATACGGGGTTAGGTCTGGGTCTAGGTCTGGGTCTCATTTGACTATTAGTTGAATTACCCCGCCAGCACATAGTCAAATAACCACATTCGACATTTTCAACATTTTGGTAGCTGTACGTCCACAATGTTCACGTGTCGGATAAAGTAAATGCCACAAATTATAGTCAATGAATCATCCTTCTTCGGAATATTTATAACAGAAAATATACTTAAGGGACAAAAATTAATACATCGTCAAAAGAGAAATATTTACTTACAGTTGATGTTTGTAGATTTTTTGTCTCTCTCGTATAATACGCAAATTTTTGTCACGGTAACGCATTATGTGGTGGGCTAAACAATTATATGTTTCAAAAACTTCAATTAAAATGCCATCAATCGTATAATGTGAAAGTTAAAAGCAGTTAGTCAACTAGCCCCGATCTTCACTATATTATTATACGGCAAGGGGTTGATAACGATGTAACGTGAATGTGAAGGATTAATAGAAAATGTATTACTCAGAACACATTCATCGCCAATATAGCAGTGGATTTGGGAAAAGGCGGATGCAACGATGCATTCGCCTATATGTCCGACGAGTTAGGATATGGATTGATCGTTTACTCCTGGGAGCAAAACAAATCGTGGCGACTTACACATAGCTATTTCATGCCGGATCCTCTAGCCGGCGATTACAATATCGGTGGCCTGAATTTCCAATGGGGAGAGGAAGGAATTTTCGGCATGACTCTCTCCCCTATCAATGTGAACGGCTACAGAACTCTGTTTTTCCATCCTCTCAGCAGCAGAAGAGAGTTTGCGGTCTCCACGCGGATTCTCAGGGATGAGCAATTGTCACAGAATAGCTACCACGATTTCCAGGTAATACATTCAGACTTGGACACTTCTGAAATTACATTATTCGAAGTATTATTTCAAATAGTATGTTATTTTATTTTATAATTATTTCCATGCTTGTAATCTCTTTTGAAATCATATTATTGGAAGTCAGAATTGGGTGACATTTTAAATCAAAAGTTTTGAAAGTACTTTCATTTACAAAAGACAGTATTTAAAGATTTATTTTATATCTTAGTTGCATATACACGGATATTCAAACATGTCTATTTATTGTGTATGAATTGAAATTATTAATTGAAATAATATTTTTTGTAGGTTCTATTAGAAATAATTATTTGAAATATTTTTAAGGAAACAAGAAAAACAATTATTCCAATACTAATATTTCATGTTCTGAAACTCATTTTACGATGTGTGTCCAAACACAATTATAAATGTCAAGACATATACATAACTACACTAGAAAGGATTTCGTTCGTGTATGAAATATACAAACATTTCATTACACGAATAATGGTAATAACGAATAATACTTATTCCAAATTACTATTTGAAGTTCGTGTGGAAAAATACATGATTGAAATACGTATTACATGTAAGATCAAATAAATGATTCAAATAGTATTTCCATTAATATAATAGTAAATGATTATTTCAAATAAATACATGTAACGGTAATTTAAGAAATAGTTTCTGAAATCCTTTTTATTTTTTATTTCAAATACTATTTTACCTAACACTGGTAGTAGATAATTAGGTCAAAAATAGTACAACTCTTTATTTTATTACTACAACTTATTTTATTGGCATTGTTAAAAACTGTAACTTTTACTTTTTTCTATGTGCTCCATAATGTCTTGTCAGTATTTTACATTTCATTATTATTCTTAACACTGTTAGGTTCTCCCAGAAAGAGGAGCACTTGGTCATTGTACCTCTTCTGCAATGGATGAAAATGGCCTACAATTCTTTAATTTGATCGATCAAAACGCAGTAGGCTGTTGGAACTCTTTATTACCATATGGGCCTCAGAATCATGCTGTTGTTGTAAGACATGACGATGCTTTGATATTTCCAGCAGACGTCAAGGTAAGTTCCGGAAAATTTGTTATTCTTCTATTTATTCTCCATAATATTGCATTTTTATTCTAGATGTAAGACATTTCTGAAAGCACACATATTTATAGCTTAATTTATGACCTTAAATTTTATGTGGAACTATGCTTCCTCTTTTTAAGATTGTATTTGTCTAAATGAAGACTTTATTTCTTTTATTAACAATTGCTAATAGATTTTGTTTTACATATTCCGCAATAGTTTGTGATCTAATTATTTCTAAGTATATACAGGGTGGGGCAATAACTATGTCCACCTTGAATATCTCTGTTATTTGTAATAATATAAAAAAATGTTATGAATAAGACTTGCACGGTTCAAGGTCATCTCTATTTTTTTTTTAATGGAATGCTATGTTTTTTTATCGTGATTTGATTGCCGGTGTTGAGACGACTTCAGCGAGCTATCATTGAAGGTCATGCAAAGTCAAATGTGGTAGTAAAATAAACTTTCTTACATTACAGGAGATGCTCGAAGTGGTGACCGAGTGCGTCAATGCAAAGTTGCATTTTTCGCTGACCACGTGCATATATTATCGTCTCTGAACTTATTCTAGAACATTCTGTATTACTTCATAGACCCTCACTTTTAAATAAACGAATGGTCTTGTAACATTGTTTATGTTGTGGCAATATATCGCGTATAGCAAGAAATGTAAACATCTCATCAATACGTAACATTAACATGAATCGGTAGTCAGTCTCGGTCGATTGCTAAGTCAAGTAGCCGAGTGATCATCAAAATGAAATTTTCTTTCGAAGAGCAAGTGGATATGATTCTCATTTACAGAGAAATGCGACAAAATTCAATAAGAGCTCAATCCTTGTATGCTGAACGGCATCCAAACCGTACACATCCTTCGCATCGAACATTTCAAAGATTGTGCAAAGAATTGAATGAAACCGAAAATTTGGGTACTCGTAAGAGCAGTCGTCGTAAAAGAGTAACTGATGAAGGAAATGAAGTTGGTGTGCTTGCATTTGTAGCCCATAATCTGCCGATTAGTTCCCGACAGATTGAACGTCAACCAGCTATCAGAGCGTGCTACGTGCTACAAATATTTGCACGGCATAAATCACATCCATACCATATTACTCTTCATTAAGAGTGACACGGTACGGATTTTATGAATCGTGTCGCATTTTGTCAGTGGGATCTACAAAAAATACAAATCGATGAACAGTTTTTTCTTCAATACTGTTCACCGATGAAGCTACGTTTACTCACCATGGAAATCTCAGTTTGCATAATATGCATTATTGGAGTGTCAATAATCCACACTGATTACGACAGGTTGAGCATCAACGACAATGGTCAGTTATCGTGTAGTGTGGAATCGTTGATGATCAAATAATCGGACCACATTTTATCGATGGAAATCTTACTGGAGAACGATATGAACACTTTATACGAAGTAGATTAGGGACTTTAATAGAAAGTGTACCACTAAACGTTCGCCAAACGATGTGGTTACAGCACGACAGGTGTCCAGCACATTATGCTTGGAGAGTAAGAGATCTAATGAACGAACTTTATCCAAATAAATGGATAAGACGTGGAGGATTAGCTCGCCAGCTCGCTCTCCAGATTTAACCCCATTAAATCTTTTTTCTCTGGGAAACATTGAAAAATGCTTTTTATCAAGAAGTACCCACTACACCTGAAAATTTGAGACAACGGATAATTGCAGCATGTGCTAGAATAAGTTCAGAAACGATAATACATGTACGTGATGCAGCGATACGAAGATTGCAACTTTGCATTGACGCAAACGGTCATCACTTCGAGCATCTCCTGTAATGTAAGAAAGTTTATTTTACTACCACATTTAATCTTGCATGACCTTCAATGATAGCTCGCTGAAGTCGTCTCAACACCGGCTATCAAATCACGATAAAAAAACAGCATTCCATTAAAGAAAATAGAGATGACATTGAAATCTTCTCTATGCCCCCCCCCCCCCCACGCAGAAAATGTTTGTGTTACAACATGCCCCCCTCTGTACCGTGCAAATTTTGTCCATAACATTTTTCCATGTTATTACAAATAACGGAGATATTCAAGGTGGACCTAGTTATTGCCCCACCCTGTATGCATATAAGTAAATTGGAAATATTTATGCATCGACACCTTCTAAAGATTTTTAAAAATGAGTAAAATGATAATGCTCATTGAATTGAATTCTTTTTTACATTACTTTTATCTCACTGGAATTCTCAATACAGAAAACAATATTAGAGAACCTCAAAACTTTCATAAATATTTCTAGTCTAATTATACAATTAAGTCATTGCAAACGATTGGTAAAGGAGCTTTGAATTTAGAATTAAATTACACATTTTAAAATAAACAAGATGATTTCTATTTACTAAAGAGTGAAAACAAGTTTCATTTCTTATATCTCCATTATTATTCAATTGCGGGTATTCATGCAAAATTTATCTCCATCAATTGCACCAAACAGACGCTAATTAGTTTATTTTATCATTTAATAATGGTAACAAATTTATTTCAAAATATAGCGTTCTTAACTTCCTAGAAGGTTTTTACTATTTTCTTTTACGTCCACATAGTTTTACCATAATTACATAAAATGAATTATTATAAATTTTTACCAACGTTGCAAAATAATTGTACAGTCAAATTCGCAGTTTCATTGAATCAAATGAAACTTGAATAGCAATAATAATATATGTACTTCAGTTTCGACTGACACGTTAAAAAAAGAGCATTAATATTATTTTTAGATAAGAGGGGGATTATTATGGATCATATCAGACAGAATGCCAATCTTTCTGATGTCAACTCTGAATTACACCGACGTAAACTTCAGAATATTGACAGTACCTGTTAGGGAGGCGATTGCAGGCACCGTTTGTGAAAATGCTCCTTGGGGATACATCAGCAACTCCATTTGGTGGGAGAAATGAATTTCGTTAATAAATTTACTGAAAATACTTGATTTGCGATTGCAAATTAAAACTTAGCCAAACAAACGTTTGAATTGCAAAAATGTTCTACGATTTTGCACTATAAGAACTTTGTAAACCAAAATTGACAACAATCACAACTTTCTTAGAATATAATTATACATACTGAACTACGTAGCACCATTTAATCCACTACCTTCTTCTGAGCTTCTGTAAGTTTACGTATTCTATTATCAATATGAAGCCTAAGTATTAAAGAAAAGCTCATTAATCGTAGTTTTCCACTTGGTTTTAATACAGTAGTTTGCTAATTCATTCAGCAATTTACAAAATGGAGATGCGTAGATTCTGTTGGTTACAAAACCAGATCTAATAATTGTGTACTAACATTGCAGCACTAAAACAAATTAATATAAAAATGCTCTATGTTCACGATGCTATTCATTAAAATATTATTAAACTAAAATAGAAATTGGCTTCGAATTCATTATTCGTAAAACAATTGCACAATAAGTAGCTTTGAACATTATTTATAAGTATTCTAAAGAAGAATAAATGCTACACACTTATATATAATAATGCCTATGTACATCGCTTTTGCTATCTGGTAGTTACTAATGATAATGAATTCATGACAATAATATGATTTTACAAACAAATATATAAATCTGCTGAAATGACATTCCGGAATAAGTAATGTATATTTTTTATTTAGGAAGAAGTAGACAGCGAAAGTTTGTTATGGCGTCCACTCAACACGTCGATAGAACCATCCGCCTTTCATTGGCTTCACTGTAGGTATAACGAAAGCTCCGATTCTATTATTTAATTAGCTCTTAAACAGAATATGTTGTCGAGCATTGAAAATAAAGAAAGAATCAGGAAGTACGAGCTCTTTCCTTCAACCTTACCTTTTTCACTTCATTAGGCTCAATTGAACATACTTGTTGCCAATTTACCGGCAGTTTAGGATCGTAATTAGTCGTTCCAGCAAATAAATTCCAATCATGAGGAAACATTAATGTACCTGCTATGTAGATACAATGTATACGTGTCGACCGAGTTTCCTTGACCACGTACAGACGCGTAATTCTAGCTCTTACGATTCTCTAAATGAGACGAGAGTGCGGTGGTGGTCAGTAAAAACCATTTCAGGGAGAAACTCGCCGCATTTCGCTTTCGTAGCTATTCCGCGTCTGTCATAGTTTCTACGAAAGCCATTACTGCGACCCATAACAGTCAACCAATCTCGCAATTGTTGTACAACAGATTTTTATTGCGTTTAATCGAACATATTTTCACCAGTTTGCCCATCTCTGGGGACACAATGGTCTTTCCCTTGAGCATTTCACCGTTACCCTCTCCATTTTGTGGTTGGTTTTGTGGCTGTGGATCACTATGCCAAATAAAAAATGTTTGCATCAATTGCAAAAAACAGGGGCCAAATAGAAATTTCTTTCTAGTTTTATTGATTTTAATTAACCGATACTAGTAAACACTTATTCAGTTTTGACATAAGCTCATAAAGTCCGCAGTCTACTGACGAAATCTGACAGTAGGTATTATACACTCTGAAAGAATACTGTAACCCCTGGCAAAAAGTATTTGATCACATTTAAAAATCGCATAATTTTCTTAAAATTGAACGAACTGAGTTGAGATTTTTTGACATGTTAGAAACATTAATTTGCTAAATAACTGGGTAAACAAAATTTTGCAAAAAGTGCTGTTGGTCGGAATTTCGAAGAAAAAAGTAAATATCAGTTTTTCCAATTTTTTTAATCTGAGCCTGTAATGAAACTTTAAGGAATGCATTTTGATGTCAATTATATACATGATGAAGATTTCATCAAAGTCCGTTAATGTTGCTATGAGCTACAAATATTTGAAGATGAGAGATTAAAGTTCCGCTTTTTCGGCTTTGTCAGGGAATTTCGCTTCTGAATGTTTGCAGCTCATAACAACGTTAACCGATTTCGATGAATTTTTCACTATGTATATAAGCGACGTAGATGTACAAAAGGCTCAGATAAAAATGTTTAAAAACTGACTTATTTTTTTCTTCGCATTTCCGACCAGTAGCAGTGTTTTCAAAGATTCTGTTTACCCCTTATTTAGAATACTAATGGTCTAACATGTCAAAAAATCTCATCTCACTCGGTTCAACTGTAAGAAAATGAATGCGATTTTCAAATGTGAGAAAATACTCTTCTCACGGGTTGTACAAACACTGTTGGGAACAATTAAATAAACTCTTATTTAAACATATGAGAGGGGGATCTTGAACTTAAATAATATTGTATTTCAAAATAATACAGAACACAATGGTATAATGACTGCGCTGAATGGAAACCATACAGAAGTAAGCAAAAAGAAAACAGTAGTCCAGCGGTACACAAAAAACAATAAACAGAGAGCGTTACGAATATTATAATAAAGTATTAACAATTTTTGAAAGTAAATTTCTCCAACAGTTTGACTGTTACCCCTTTCATTTTGTGATTATTTTTGGAGTTGATGAAATCTGACAGTATCCTACACTCTGTGAAAATACGATAAACAGTGCTGGGCAAAATTAAATAGATTTTTAATCAAGTATTTTTAAATTATCATTTGTTACTTAGTATGTACTATTTATTGGTTATTGAACACGTTAATTTTGTTTAACTGTCAGCGACGGATCGTCATTCTTTATTAATAACTTGCTGGCAACGGGAATAGATTTGAAAACAAATATGATATGTGATTTGTCAATTGAAAAAGAAAAAGTTTCATGATATTTTCTATTTTTGTTGATCGTCCAGCTCCTGGTGGCATCTTTAATTTAAATTCTTCTGAATGTGTGGGCTATGTACTTACGATCTGCATAAAAAGTTTCGTACGATTTTATTATCAATTGAATAGTGTTCGTAATTAGAGAACATTGTTAAACACGGGATAATATCATACGAATCTACGTTGTAAAAAAGAATTTACCCTTCCGACGTTGACACTGTCATTGTTTACTTCAAAGGAAATTGTTTATTACTTAACACGTTCACGCCGGCGTGTACCACCGGTGGTATACGTGGTGGTTTTTGTATCGCGAAGATAAATAACTAAAATAAAAGCAGTTTGAATACAAGCTATACTACATATATTAATATCATGCCCTAATAAATGCATAGTAAGAGTAAATTGTCCTGCTGAGTCTGAATTTTGTTTAACAAAATTTTGAGTACGGCGGCACCTAATGGAGCAAAATTAAAGAAAACAGCGCCGGCGTGAACGTGTTAACTGTAATTTGTAATTATGAATACTTGATGAATTCTTCACCGACTGCAAGAAATAGAAACCAAATAAAATATTCTTTCTCTCCTTAATCATTTTAATAGTCTGATAATAATATATTTAGATTCATTTAAATTTCACCTGCCAAATTTTACCATAAATGTATCAAATCCGCAAACTCGTTATGAATTACAACAATAAACATAATATTGTTACGCGAGCGACCGCGTAATTTAGGCATACTTAATAAAAGACCGTTATAAAAAGGTAATTAATCTATTTATTAAAAGAGGAAGGGAATTGCACGTCCGACCGGTACGACGTTCGTGAAGCGACTCTGTCCTTTGTCCTTGTTATATCGTCGTTTAGGCAACGACGATGTAACGAGAGTACCTATTGTGCCATATTCTAAACAATATAAATGGAATCAATCATTTTTATCCGTGACAAAATCATAGAGCAGGCAATGTTTTATATAAAAATGAAATGTACGTATTTTACTCTTGTTATTTACCTACAGGATGTATTACTACCTTTATTTTTTATAACTTCTGATAATCCCTTTGATATAGATTTATACGATATTTAACTGTTCTTTTCCAACTTTAATGATAATGATTTGAAATATTGCTTCACTAAATATTGCTGAGAAAAATAATTAAAGAGCAGACAAATATTTGAAAATTGCTCTTTATCTAATCAGTAATTTTACTCTTCAAATTACTATGTTAAAATTATTACTGTAAATATAACATAGATAGAGTTATTAAACGACCATTTTTATTCGTCATAAAATGCAACTTCATAACAATAATTTTGATTTTGAACTGAAAATTGCAATCGACTACAACCTGTTAATTGGCCTGGTATCCCTAGCAAGTAAATAATTCTAAATTTTTACGTTGCCAAACACCAGTTTTATTGGTAGACATATAATGGTTGTGAGTTATAGATTTAAATGTTCTTATGACAACAAATCCTTTTAGATCTTATAGATAAACCTTCAAAGTGAAATCATGTGTTATTTAAATCACTCCTCTATTAAAATAAAACAAATTATATTTCGATACGGGCTGAAGACACTCTCAAAATTAAAGTATCCTAAATCTGCTGCTTTAGGAACAATAGAAAAATTAACGTATCTACGACAAGTGCCTTGAACAATATGTTTTAACATATATTGATAAATAAAACAGTGAATGTTTCTAAGCATCATCAATTATATTGTTATAGAATTGCCCGCCGTTCAAGGGTCAATAGAACATTTTATTTCAGTTAGAAACCGTTTTGAACTCCGTCTAGGATGAAGGAGGACACGTTAAAGGTGGTGCATTTAGGTTAATTCGTCTAGTGTGAAAATAGTGAACGAGTTGGCGTGAATCAGCTAGCCCCGCGGAGCCAGATGGTCCAACGTGGCCCATTAGTTTGGCCCTTGTTTCCGATAATTTGAAGGCGACCGACCATTTCGTGCTCTGATATACGATCGGATATCGTTTTCTCCCTCCTCTGAAAATTATCCGTTTCACGCCGACGCCCGTAAAATATGGCCACGCGCCTCCCTCGTGTCTCGGAGTAACAGCCTAGAACCTTCTACAGCAATTAGTAAAATATTCTGCTAGACTCTATTCTCAATACAGCATTAACTCGCTACTCAGCATACACTCGAAACGCCCCACACAAAAGAAACTTAGAAAACATTGGTCGACAAAATTCAATTGTTTTTTCGGTTTTAACAAAATTGTGGATTATATATTTGCATATCTGTTTTAAGCAGCAATTTATTTGTACAATAGAATTATTTAATGTCGCGAAAGTACCGTCGTCTAACAATTGCAACGCACGATTAAGCACACATGACATATGGCGTGCTGAAAATCATAGTGATTTAAGTCACATGTATGGTGTATGAAGGAAAATAATGATTTGCGTTCGTTGTAATACAAAGACTCTATGTACGCATTACTGTCGCAAAAACACATCTATAAGTTCAGACTATAAAAAATGTCTGCATTTTGTGATATTTGAATGTGTTTAAAAAATTCTTAAATTGAGTGAGATGCTTTTAACGCGCAAAATTTGTTGGTCATGCTTCAATTTATTTTTAATATTGAGGGACAGAGGTAAAATCTAATTACTCTTTCTTCGCTAACCGTTCGAAAGTTTGGAAATAGTTAAACAAAATTTTAAAAAGATGAGTTAGAGATTGTTTATTCACTGACACTGTCATACATTGTAGTGGCAAATCTATACGTACATTAGGCATAAGAGAATCAACTTAAACGTAACAAATGGAAATGCTTTTACTAAACTCTGCTCACATCAAAATGGCGACTTTTGTTTTGACAATGTCTAAACAAATTTTTGGTATTCTATTTATTAATTCTATAAAACCATGTGGTTCTGCACACAAGAAACCGTAAGTCTACCTAAAAAAGGAAAACATAGCAAGAATACCGAATCCGCAACACCAAATAAAACAAAGATTTACAAAGATTTACTAAATTATTCAAGAAATGCTTTCACTATGGACAGTTACTTTCAATACATAAACACAACAGTGCTTGTTTAACTACAAATGTAGCTAACAAATGTAAAAAAACTAGAGAACGGCTCAACTCCAATAGGAAGTAAGCCATTGTACTAAAAATATGGAAGAAAATTAATTCTTATACTAATCTGATAACTTTGCCCTGGTTCGAACCAATCCCGAGAAGATTAAAAAGGGAACACTGTATAGATTTCTTATAAATAGAACATCCATACACAAGACATAATGACATACTGTAATGTAACTTTGACCTGCTCGAAACTGATCCTGAGATCTATGAAAAGGAAATACCTCGTAGATTTCTTGAAATGAACAACTATCCATGAAACATTATAACATGCTACAATGCAACACATGGTTACAATAATAATAATACGTAATTAGTTTCCGTCATTTGACAGATTTGAAGTAAAAAGTAAAATGAGAATATAACAAACGGTCCTGTGTATGCTTTCAATTAGTTACAGTAAGTCGCAAAATTGTCTAACAAAATTATAAAAAATAAAGAAAAAAATAATGGATCTGAACGATTTTTATTTATTATTGTTTACATTATTTAGATCTTACACTAATAAAATCACGGAATACAACAATGAGGTGGTATTTTTAGATTATGAATAGATTATAACTTCAACTCATTTGCACCGAGTCATTTTTGACACAGTTGCTAGGCGAATTTGCAAGACTTCACAAAGTCACGTTATTTTGAAGAAACTACTTTTTAATCAATTCATATTTTTAACTCTTAAAACATCTATTGTACCTATTCATTAATTTTAAGACAGAAATTTGGAGAATTTAAAAACGCATATATCCGTCATCCGGTGTGTACGTGTTAACCTTTAAGTGGACCTTCAGAATGTATTTCAAAAGTACAATGATTCAATTAAATTATAGTTAATATTATATATGTATATATATGTATATATATATACATATATATATACATATATATATATATATATATACATATATATATATATATATATATATATATATATATATATTCCAAAATTCCCAAATACTTATATTATTAATAGTTGCACATTAAATAATTGTTAGCTTACGTTTGAGTGCAGTCGTATCGACCCCAATAGTTCACTTATGGCTTAACAATCTTAATAGTTACTATTTGCTATCCGTATCCTCATCTGTGCTGTCAAGTTACATAGATTATCCCACTTTTCAACGGCAAGTACTGGAATGTCGTGTAATTACTACCTGTAGGCACGGAATTTCTCAAATGAAAGACTGCAACGTATAAATGTCCACATAAACGCGTGTTACGAATTTCACAATCGGTAATTTAACGCATGATTAGTATCGGGAGTGTCACATACGTATTTAAAAACACCCATGTTTTTGTTGGTCAATATTAGTTTCAAATACAGACATTTCAACGATAAAAATAATGTGGCGCACGACGGTATTTCTAGCATGACCTGAACCCTCCAAGAAAGAATGCCGCCATATTAGCAGACTCGTGTTTCCATTACCAACATTTACAAGGAAGTAAGTAAATTATTTTAATAACAATCAGTTGGTACACATTTTTATAATGGCACAAATAAATAAGACTTTAGCGTATGCTCTATCTCCAAGAATAATATCTTCATTATTTTGAAAAGTCGTCCTGAGCATAGGATTAAAAAACTACAAAAAAGATAACAATAGATTGTAGATAACAAAGAAGATAAAATTGCACAATAATGAAATGATAAATATAATTTTTAATAAACAGTTTTTAAAACTAGGCAGAATTTTCTGGTACACCCAATATAAAGTAGAAATTCCAAGAATGCGATCGCATAAATATTTCCGGTATACATGGGTATGCGAATATGTTGTTTATTTTGTGGATGTATATTTTTATGAACTAACAATGAGCCACGTGGGATTACTTAAGGAAAACGGATTTTTTTTTGTTATGTAAGTATTCGCGATATTTACTAGAGATTATGCTGGTAAACGTGTATCAAAACCACATGAGTACAGGTATAGATAAACCCGTGCATTAAATACGTTAATTATTTAAGTTTAAACACAAAAATATAAACTACATAAGCAAAAGACTTGCCCTTTAACCTGTTTCAATTAAATCTATTAGTACAGTCTGCTTTAAGAATTGTTACGAATTTTGGTCGTCGGTATCGATGTATCGAGTGGTCCTGTTTGCAGAATCATTTTGGGAATGACGATCTATCATTTTGGGAATTTTCTAAAAACATTTTACTGTAGTAAAAACAGTTCTTTCTTCAAAAGTCCATAACTAAAATTATAGTCCGTACTTTTGAAAGTTTTTTTTTTAATTAATAGTATGTTATGGAGGATTACATTAATGTAGTGTAGCATGCTTTAAAAAGAGAAATTGACCGCATTTTTTGGAAATAAAAATTGTTTATTTTGAGATGGTTTCAAAATTTTCTGCACATCTCTTCAATCAAAATTCACCACGATATTTATCAGAAACTATTTAAGATTGATATTGTATTATTAATTGTATTAATTGTGCATTTTGAAAATATTAATTGAAATGAGAATGCTTATTTCGAGTCACATTGGGTACTAATAAAAGAAGAAAAATGCTTTTTCATCTGAATGTTAATGTGTTTCTACTGAGGAATTAAGATAAATATTTATTATAAATAAATATGTATTATAATTACATCCAATGAGGCTATGAGAAAACCAGTTATCAGAAATTGATTCTCATGATTCTTTTGAAAACTGCGATTAGGTAATGATTATTTTTTATCATATGTTTTATATTTATAAATTTCTAATGAATTATTGAATTTATAAACAGAATATTTAATCGTTTATACAATGTTAATTAATAAATTCATTTTTAACCTAATAATTTTTTTGAAAGCTTGTATGCATTCGATTTTATTGTCATACTAGTACAGTAAATAAGTTTCATTATATACAAAATTTCCAAAAACTGCAACATTAATAATTTAGTAAAGCTACATTGCTGAAATTGCACACTGTGCGTTGCGTCGTGGAGAGCGAACACAACAAATACTTTTCTTATAACAAAGCTCTTTGCTTATGTTAATGCCTAAAGTACGAGGCCGCCCACGTAACAATATTAAGCATAAGTAGAAGCAAATACTAGGTTTCATATACATAATTTTCTTAATTTGAATAGATACTATTTCTAATAAATACGTCATCCTTTATGCGTAAGAGTATTTTCTTAAAAAATCACTAATAAGGTACGGATTAGAGTTAAAGGGTGTGTCTAGTCAACATTGTACAATAATTGACTACACCCCCCTTATATAAAACAATTCATTTCATAAAAGCTAGAATAAGGAAGAATTGATTTCGTTGCTTAAAAGATTGTTTACGATGGGAATAAAGTAAGATAGAGTAAGAATGATATAACTTTTTATCAATGTAAATGTTCTCGTTTGTTCTACTTTTCAAATGTCGTCAATATATAATTCTGTTCAATTATTGCAGTTTCAATATTATTTTTGTATTAGCGTTTTTCACTTTCGTCCAACCAATATTAATTCATTTTTACCATTCTTTCTACAACTGTTTTGTTACATATCATAAAAACCTAAGATTGTGTCTGTTCACTCTCGCGATGATATGCAATACAGGGTGTATATTTCCCATCATGAAATTATACAAAATATATAAGTATGTAAATTGTCCTATTATTTTTTCCTGCACTGTACACGATCGAATTCACATATTCCACCCTATATGTATATCCCCGCAGCCATTCCAATGCTCCATTGAATCGCGAAACTGGCGAACATGTCGGAGTCTGGATTAGAAACTTGGGAATGCAAAAAGGTTGATGTTGCAAAAAAGCTGAAGTTGCAAAAGGCCTCCACATCCGAAAGTAGCCACGTAGAACGTGTAATGAGTATCTCGTCGTCGTCATGTCGACGTAGTTCGTCTTCGAAACCCGTAATTACCGATGCCGGTGAAAGAACCGAAGCTCTGTGAGTAGCCACCTTTTAAAAAGGTGCTAAAGCGTGCCGCGAGCGCTGCGATAGGTGTTAATTTAAAACAAACCAAAGGATAGCCGCTATTCCGACAGTTAGAACGACCGCCAACTATCCGTGTTCCCGGGGCATGGTACATTTAAGTTTAAGTAACGTATCGGAAGAACAGTCCATGGAACTCTAAACAAAATGGTATGATAATTCCAGGAATAATGAATTATTCAAACATCGTTGGCTATGGCTGTTTGTGCGTAGGGCACATGCAGGTAACGTGCATAGTAACGTGTAACTCGATCACAAAATATTACATCTACTAATGCTCAAGTCTGTTTTCGTAACGCATACACGCTTCAGAGACATTATGGTTATCATTAGACTACGGATTTTTCGCATTTATGACAACAACGTGTATATCAAATTCAAAACAGAGAAAATATTCCAAAAATTTATAAAGATACTATTGTAGTATTTGCAACTTCGTAAGATTAAGAGAAGAAATAAGTATACATATATGTAGTTCCTGTATCTTGTATCAATGCAGGCAATTTTTATTTTGCATAAAAATCCACAGGCTGGTTATCATTTTATTACTTACAATTTTATTTTCCGTATTATCTATAATCCATTGTAATTCCATTGTGTCTGGTTGTGCAGGCGTTCTTATATAATAGATGTCCTTCCCATAAACAGGTCTTCTAGTTTTTCTACAACAGTTTCATACCATTCAAATTTTTAAAAACTTAACTTACGTAGAAAAAATTTAGCTAAGTAAGTACAGTTGTGCACCACCTGACTAAAGTTTGGTTATACCTTACATTAATATTCCACAGCCAAATGCAGACTGCAGGATTTAATTTTTCGCTATGTCTTCTTCCTTAGACATCTTTTGTATGGTTTCACTAATATAAAACTACGATAATAAAAATTGATTCGATAGATCTTCTATTGGACGAATTCGATCGAAAAATTAGGAACCATTGCCAAAATAAAAAACTTATGGGAGCTCCTACAAAAAATTAAAAAACTTACTTTCAAGAGTGCCAAAACTATGTCAAATATTAATTAAGAAAACAGGTGGTTACTTTGACGATAGAAACGTTCAGTAATATTACAATGTCTCTTCATTACTATTTTATAAATTTTTCTTCGGTATTTATTAATATTTTTTATATACTGTTTTAAAATTATTATTAATTATTATTTTATATATTATTTATTATTAACTTGTATTTTATATGTATATATATATGTATATATATATATATATATATATATATATATATATATACAACATGTACCGAAACTTCTGTCCAGTAGTGTATATATTAGTTCCTTCATCTGTTTACATATGTTTCGTTTAAAAAAAATTAAATTATATACTGTTGACTTTTTGAGATCAAGTGTTCTATATTACCAATCTTCACGCGATTCTCGCAAAATTATCGGTATTTAAATTGTGATAATTAGGAACGTTTCAATCTGCAACATTTTCGACCAAAAATGTGTCTTCAGTTTCCCAAATGCTGAATCATGTAATGGTAATTTAGACCAAAATTAAAGATGGATTGTGAAAGAAGAAGCTTCGTTGTATTATTTCTTCTGAAAAAATGATCAAATACTTTTTGGATCCACTGTAGATTTTTATAAAGTTACACATTCTGGAATAGAAAGAACTTTGTCTGCCATATTGAAGTTTCTATCAAGCTACAAACGCAATAAAAGCTTAATTACAAAATTAATGTAAAATGGACAATCGGTATGTTAGTTTGAGATTCACATATAACTTTACATACAATATTTTTGTCGAATTAAAATGGTACTTCGATTAATCGCTCGTTATATTTCATCATAAAGCAGAAACACGATACAGTGGAAACATAGTTTTTGTATTCTTTTCCATCTGTCATATTTGACGACAAAATTATAGCTTTAGCATATCGTTATATAGAGTTAAAAATCAGGCTTAATTATTGTGTGTAATCAGTTGGGTAGCCTTAATATAGTACACGACACGGCTGGATTGATAGAAAGATTTTAAATCTATCTAAGAAAAGCTGTGCAATATTAAGTATATCATAATGACTATTATATGGTCATTTTCATTCTTTCTCTTTCGGTCGTTTTATTAGATGCGATTAACAAAAAAAACTTCCGATACGAAAGTTTCGCGGTTTAGCTACTAATAACTTTTGCACTTAATGTTACTTTACGGTATAAAATAGAGCAATGGTAGTTCTTAAGCTTTTATGGAAATCTATTAAACTTAAGTAAAGATTAACAAGTATTGAATAATGAAAAATAAAATATGCATAACAATATTGACAACGGTCATATAACGAAATAGTTTTTCTAATACCTCATCTTTTTGTGTAACCTGTTTTATTAGTTTAAAATAAATTTTCAAAGTTAATCGCTTATGTGTATTGTAATATGTATAGTACGAACACTAGGTGTCTTATAATAACAAATGATGCAAATAGTATCCGAATAAAATTATAAGTATTGATTTGTAATACTATAATTTATATTATTGATGAAGAAAAATAAGGTGTAAAAAACAAACTCAATACGTATGATACCACGTGACATCTATCGATTATTGCAAAACTGATGTAACAGTAAGTTGAAGTCTAAAACAGTATTAATTATTGGATTTGTGTTGTACTCGTCTACATTACAATAGTATAGAATTTTACAATGCGGTAGAAAATTAAATTGTTGAATTAAGATGGTGGTTAAGCAGACTTTAATTTAATTCAAAATGTAAAATTGATCTTTAAATAGTTAAATTCACAAATTTACATCAAATTCATCACTGATAAATAAGAATTCAATGCAACAGTGTTTAAAATATTTATATTGTTTCCCATTAATTTTACGTTTAACACATTAACTTCAACAATGACCTTATTTTATATAAAATAATCTAGTAAAGCAGCATTTTATTTTACAAAAGTTATTATAATAAATTAACGTTAACGATTACAAAAATTCTTATGAAAACGTTTTTGCCGCCACGGGTTACGATAAATTCTCAAGGCGGCACTGCGATTGCAGATTTGGTATCTACTATGTAATCAGAAAGATTTAGAGCATTTTTTTAACAACCCTCAGGTAAGATTATAGGTCCTCCTTTCTTTTGCAGCATTGCTTTTGCTTCTTATTGGTAGATGGCATTCTTGCGATGAACGACTGCAGACTATTTCAGTTCTCGAACTAACAAACTGTCCGTGTCCAAATCCTTAACACAAATGCTTACAGTGAAGTTAATAACAGAACTGTGGATTTATGTAAACTAAAAGTTTGCTATCTCGATTACAACGTAAACAGTAGTTAAATAGAAATGTATCTTGCGTATTAATAACTATAATAGATCGAAAATAATGCGCCAGTATTATTAATCTTCCCTGATGTTTTTACTGTTTTGTGTTTCAAAAGAAATGTGTTCTTTTGAAACACAATGATGTATTACTTTCTTGAGAATTCTTGTATTCTATTAATGAGTTATGGAGAATTATACTTAATTTAACAAGCTTAATCTTGTGCTATAAATACGACTAATTTTACTTTCGTCATAGTGATGTGAAAGTGAAATGCGATAGAATAATGGAATGCACTGCAATGGAATATGATTGATTTATTTTGATCACTATCATAAGATCAAATTCTTCTATTTTCATGGTTTGTTACGCATGGAATAACTCACTTACAGATACCTAAGCGTCCCAACATTTACATGAATGTTTGATCAACAAATGTCATCAATTGTAAATACTGTTAAGTGATCTTCATAAAATTTTATCTAAAATTATTATAAATATGACAATAGAGTAGAGATATTATTTACTGGAAAGAGAATACAAAAACCTGTCACAACACATATAGAAAAATTATGCTATTTGTTTAGTTAAATCAAATTCATATGGGATTATTCATTTAAAAAAAAAAGGTACAATATTACTATACGTAGCGCACCATCGAATATTCGTGGACAATAATGTTTTTAAATAACCAAATTGTCAGTACAATCGTTTGGGAAAGTAAGTTAACTATTGAATTTTGTGGGGAAATAAATACAATTGTATTGTATGTACAAGGTGTATAAAAAGTAATGGTCATCCGTCCTAGGGGTGAATCTACAGTGTAGATTCTACACCACTGGATCGGTGGACATTTGTGAAAGAAACCAGTCGCAAAATTGTTTATAACAAAGAAAATTTGTTGATAAAGTTTTTTTTTTACAACAACGCCTTGTGAGACTTTGAAATGGCGAATATGAAAACATCAGAAATATGTTTTTACAATATTAGAGGTAATGTCCAAAGACAATTTTCGAGACGTCTGTATTTTATAATTCAAAGTAAAAATTTAGAACATTTGACATGTCCACCTATTTCGAATACATCTCGAAAATCTAAATTTCTCGATTAGCTCAGTTTTGTGGTAGAAGAAGAGTGTAAAATAATTTCTAATCTGCACTACAATCATCGTGCGTAATTTGAACGTTAACAAGACAGCTCTTAAGCTCATTAAAGTTTTGCTTTATCACGATCGATTCAATGTACCAAAAGGTCTGTTTTCCAAATTGAAAACAACAGCGGTATCGAGTCCACCGATCTTTCGCCCGCCCTTTAATCGCCACTAAGGCGCGAACCATCGCGATCTACAATCTATCGATCGTCGGAATTAGCATTCTAGGCGTGAATCTTTTCCAAAATCTGCGCCATCGACATCTTTTCAAGTAATTTGCGGTCTATGCTAAAAGTCCGATGCAATCTACCGTGATATACGATCACGCCATCGCGCGGTAATTTCTAGGCCAAAATTCTATACCCTCGTTATTCCAAAGAATTTATGTTCCTATGACTAATAGAATTGTAAGTAGTTTTTCAAGATGATTGTGAAACCAGTCAAAAGAAAATTCCTATAGGAAAATCTGTCGAAAGAATTATTTAATAAAAATAATAACAAATAATTTTTGTTACAGTTACATAGTTCTAGTTAAAAAAATAAGTAACTGTGCAAGTTTTTGCAAATTTCATTTTACTTTCTAAAATTCTTATACGAATATCAATACTTTTAATTAAGATTAAATAACGTTGAATGATAATAGTTTGCTATCTAAATAAAAGTATTTAAACATGTATGCAACCAAGAAAAATTACACAACCCACAACCAAAGGTGACCACTACTTTTATTTCAAAAATGAATTAATCTGTATGAGAACAGGTTCTGGTTTCATAAATTTAGTGGACGACACTGAATTATATAAGACTTACATGTGCATAATATATCATTATAAAATAGATTTTGGAAGTCACTAACTTTCTCTTGCATAATGGTTAGAAACTGGATTAGTAAAACTCGTATGATTCTATTGCACGATAGCTAGCAATAGATTAAAACGTTTCTCTCAACATGAAGTGGGTGAAATGAAAGTTGTCAATGCCGTAAATAATTCAGGAAGTAGAAATCAATAAGAAATGTACATCATTAATTCATATCTATTTTAAATCAACGAATTTTAATAGAGCAACAATCGTTTCTATTTAATTTATATAATGTACACAAATATATAAAATGTAGACAATTACAATTAACACTGAAAACTGTTTCAACATGAATTTTCTTTAAATACATCCATTCGTTTAATATTAATAACACCTAAGAAAATGTAACGTGTATACTCGTTATTTTAATAAACATAGACATGTATCATAAAATATATGTAAACGTAAACTTGTTCTGTTAATATACCAATTTTAATACTGCTGTTCTTATAACATCTATCAAGTCAAAGACGGTAATGTCAGCACCAGTTTGAGAGATCTAAACTAGTGAAATAAAAATATTTATAATGAGTTTTATCAGAATTACTGAAATAAAAGTTTCTTTTGTCGGTAAATGCAAATAAATCAAATTCAGGTGCGTGCATAACTTATGAAATAACCCAGACCTTACACTTATTTTATGGTTCTCGTTAATTTCGCAGTTTTAACCATTGTATAAAGCATATTTCTGCCATCTGTGGTGGTTTTATGCAATTAACAATCGTGTCGCCCTAACTGTCGGTATTTACGCGAGTGGTTCCTCCCACAGACGAGATATAAGAATAGACTGGACAACTTACGGGACTTGGTGGCCATAGGAATCTGTAGTACCGTCACCTTAAAATGCCAGTGATTGTAGCGTCCTCTACGCTTTGAGAACGGTGAATTCGTGAACGAGATCCAGAGCGACTCGAGTTCGACTCGTCAAACTTCTACAGCGTTGCCAAGTGTAAAGTACGCAATGTTGTCAGATTATGAGTTTTCAACATATCCGAAAATCATCGGAGAGCGCGATCGCGAAGAGGCTCTCTTCTGCCCGTTTGCCGTAAAGAGAACGTATTGGAAAGAAATCTCCTTACGTTAACAACCTTACGCTAGCTTATATTGAACATAATTTCTTTCCATTTAATATTGCACAATATTTGTAATGTTTCTATTTCTACCTATTGTACATTTTTTTATTGCATTATTCAAAATGTTATGCTTAACTTTTATTTAATCTCAATTTTATTTTCAAACACTACAAATCGAACTTCAATATAAATGCATAATATTAGTCGTAATGAGCTAACAAAATGGAGGAAGTGCCTTTTTTTTCAGCTTAGTTCCATTACTACCATATATATTTACATAAACATATATTTAGTTACGTTAACAGGATTGGCCGCGTGAAGGCGTGAACAAATTTATAAGCCGCTCTTGTACTTCTATCACATTCTAAATTCCACAATGCAATAACATCAGACCAGTAAACCCGCGAATCATTAATTAGAAAATCATATTTTAATAAGCTATTTTTGATGCTCTTAAGCAAATGTAAATAATCAAATAAAAAGTAAATTTTATGGCCATTTTGTTTAAAATAAGGGGTATATATCTACTAGGGCTGTTACTTTTCCAAAACTTCGTATCTTCGAAGCTTCGAACCTTCGATTCTCATCACCTTCGATGTTTCTGAAAGCGAAGCTTCAATTCTTCGAAATCTTCGACCTTCGAAGGAAAGTAACAGAACCCAGAACCGATATCCAGAACCGAAAAATAACCGTTTTAGAACCGAAATAATATCGGTTCTCGAGAACTGTAACCGTAATCGATATAAGCCAGAACCGATATTCTCGTAACAGTTATAACTTCATTTCGGTTCTTCATAACTGTTTCGATCAGAACCGATATATAACAGTTTGAAACAGTTATTTCCAGAACCGTTTCAGTCTCTGGTCTTAACCCACAACTGTGCCGTAGAAAGGAAAAAATTATAAAAAGGTAAAATTTTTGTCTTACCATTGTCTTTAGAAAATACAATTTCAATAGAATAATAGCGGATTTATCTGTAATTTGGAAATCCCTATGCGCCACCATGCTATTGTAGCCTCGTGCAACCCTAAGCAGGTAAACCTCGAGCGTACGCCTCGAGCGTACCCTTTCGATTTCGTGACGACGGAAAACATTTATGCCAAGAACCTGTGTATCAAAATACACAAGAACACAACTCTGCGTTCGCAACAAATTAAAATTAAAAATCCGTCCGGAAAATTGTTTGTAGCATTGTAAATTATGTAATTATTTATATTAGGGGCTTCCTCGCCGATTTTGATGACGTTGAAATGTGTTGTCAAGGTCATCATTCTGAACAACTTTTTCCCATACATGTTACCGCTGCTCAGCTTTAGTTTCCGAGATATTCGCAAAAAAATTTCAATATCTCAAAAAGTGATCAGAGTAGGTCTGGGTTAGGTCTGGATTATTTATATATTATTTATATATTTATATATTTATATACTGGGTTATTATATATTTTCTTGATTGTTGCAGATATCCAAGAATTCGTATAGTTTCATGCTTAATACTCTGTATGCTCACACAGCTGACAATGAAATGAGTTCGACACGATTCATTTCACGTTTCAGTTCGTAAAAATTTGGTTACGAAAAATTGTAAAAGATTTCATACTGTTTTCAGGTCAAAGTGCACATTGTTAGATTTTCTGTCCCTTTAAACGTCGTATTGTGTTCATGTAAGGATACGCATGCACACCATTGAGCCACGCTTCACCGTTCAGGTATGTCATACCTGTGCCTCTCTGTGTAACTCTACACAATCAAAACTTGAAATCCTTAACAATTTTTTCTGACTAAACGGTTCGTTAGCAGAATATAATTTTTCTCAAACTTTTTCTGTTCTCAATGCGTAGAATGTGTTAATGTAAACAAAATTAACATTAATTATCAATGTTATAAACAAAGTTGTAGAATCCCACTGTGGTGGTCTTTAGGTATAACTTTTATACGTATAGCTCCGAAATCAAGTATTAATTCGATTATATGCAGCTGAGCAGTGAAATCAGTTATAACAATAAACATTACAGTGTAACTAAAACTGCCTCGTAGAAATAATAGATTCGGTTACATGATATCAAAGTTGATTATTCATTTTGAAAGCTACGTATTAGCATACTTGCTTATCGTTTAGTTTATTACTAGTTAATTAATCTCTCACAATAAATAAAGTTATTGTAACCAACTGGTGGGTAAAAATTTATTAAATGACAGTAGATCTGTGGGTATTATTTATATTTGTTTATTACATTTTGATGTAATTATATAGCTATGTATGCAGTATTAGATCAAAATGTAATAAAAAAGCTATAAAATATGCATATTATGACGAAATGTAATAACAAACTATAAAAACGAAAACATTAGGAAGGCGTAAAAAGTAACATTACTAAACTTCCGTTAACGATGCATATAGAATAAGCAATTTTTCGATAATTAAAAGAAGGCTTTATAAATGTCATATTCAACATTTAAACCGAAGCATCACGCATGTTTGCTGCCGCCTAATCATATTAAGTACACACAATGCGAATGGGGTATGATATTTTTTCTTCGTGTTAATAATGTTCAGAAGGTGTGTTTTATCGGTAACGTTGGGTGTTGACACTGAATGGTAATGGAGCCACTCTGGGGTCCTAGGACCCCAAAACCGACGGCCACCGGAATACATTGCATGTCCAGTCTATTCTTATATCTCGTCTGGGCCAGTACGATAGCGGACTCTATCGAAATGGAACGGTCAGCTGGTGAACTATATGTACGAGGATACAACACGTAAATCGTGTGTCTGAGGAGTCTCGATTTTACAGCGTTGTCAGCTTCAAAAGTGCAATGTTGCTGCATTACGTTCGTACAAGAAACTATTGATGCTCGCATCGAAAGCGGTCGAACGGTTTCTATCACAAGCGATGAGATAAATGTTTTGTCCTGCTTTTCGAAGTTGTGGAAATTCAGAGGCACGTTGCTTTTTAACCTAAACGACAATTTTTTTTTTTATTAATTTTTATTTATAGTCGCATCAACATCGCAGGTTATTAGCGACTACTATATCAACAGATTATAATCACATGTATTTACAGGGTTTAAATATAATTACGGAGATGGATATCATTTACAAATGAAACAACTGCAAGCTGATGCCTTTCGTCGTTGAGTGATTTCTTCAGGTCAGATGGAAGTTCATGCCTGTTTCTAGCATGATCCGTGGCTGGACAGTCTTGGAGGATATGAGCGACTGTGTACTCGGCGTTACAACCGTTGCACTTATTGGGGGCCTTCCCCGACATCAAATGTTCACGAGTTAACGCAGTGTGACCTATTCTTAGTCTGGTGAGGATTGTTTGATCCCGACGGTTTATTCCACTCGGTATGTTGTCTTCGAAGATGTTGTCTCTTACTTTCCGAATTTTTGAGGGAGCGTGAGTTATCCAATAGCTGTTCCATTTGTCGAGGAGTTTGGCATTTAAGAATCTTTTGAGGTCTCTATGTGAGATATCTGTATTTAGGGGAGTCATAGTTGAAGCCTCTTTGGCCATTTCATCAACAATTTCGTTTCCAGCAATGCCAACGTGTGAAGGAATCCACGATAATATTACTTGTTTATTTCTTTTTTCCAATAGGGTTAAAAAGTTAACAATTTATTGAATTATAGGTTTATTAGTTGTTTGATGATATTTTAAACTTTCGATTACACTATTGGAATCGGTAAGAATAATAAATTTGGACTCAGATGTATTTCCAATCATATGGAGAGCAGCTCGAATTGCAAACGCTTCACAGAAAAAAATGGAACAGGAATCATCTAATCTGTACTTAAAGGAATCTTCTTGGTATAGAAATGCACAACCATTGCTTTTGTCTGAGTGGGATCCGTCGGTATATATTTCGATATAATCAGTGTAGTTATCGATTTTTTCTAAGAAAACAGATTTAAAATATAGTGGATCTGTATTCGATTTGGAGCAATTTTCAAATAGGTCTATTATGATTGGCGAAGTCATTATCCAAGGCGGTTCAATTTGAAGTTGAAAATTTATAACTGTTGGATATTTAGTTGTAAGATTTTTCAAATAGTCCTGTATTTGAATGTAGAAGGGCTTAGCTGACCGAGATTTTTCAACAAATTGATTCCTGAATTTGTTTGACCAAGTGTTTTCATGAACGGGGTTTTTCGGAAGAGCTTTAATTTTCAGTGCATATGCGAGGCCAAGTTTGATACGTCGAAGATTTACAGGTAGTTCCATACATTCAGCGAGAATGCTCAGAATCGGGCTTGATTTGAAGGCACCAAGGGCCAGTCTTAATCCTGAGTTGTGTATTGAGTTAAGAGTGTCGAGGTTACTTTGGGATGCAGAATCATAGACAATACATCCATAATCCAATTTTGCTCTAATACACGACCTATATGTCTTTAGGAGAATATCTTTATCAGCGCCCCAGTTACACGAGGCAATAGACTTTAGTATATTCATTCTTCTTGAGCAGACTCCTTGAATATATTTGAGGTGATGTGACCAGGTTAATTTTTCATCCAAGTAGAGCCCAAGTATTTTGACAACTTTTGATTTCTTTAGTTCTTCGTTATTAAGCTGAAGTTTGATTAAGTTATTGCAGAGATTCCTCCTGGAGAAGATGATATATTCAGACTTAGTTCTTGAAATTTTGAAACCAGTTTTCTTTGTCCAATTATATATTTTGTCTAAATTATCTTGAACAACAGCTTGTGTGGTATTTATATTTTTTCCTTTGCAGATTAAGGTGATATCATCAGCAAATAGTAGAATTTTTGATGGAGGCGTTATAACTTTAGAGATTTCATTTATGGCCAGTAGGAAAAGTGTGACACTTAATACCGAGCCTTGTGGGACCCCATCTTGGATTTCAGTTTGGTCAGAGAGAATATCACTGACCTTCACTTGTATAACTCTGTGCTTAATAAAATTTTTTATAAATGTAAGCATATTACCTTTCACACTATTATTCTGTCCCTCCAGACCATATCATAGGCTTTTTCCACGTCGAGACAAACGGCCATAACATGTTCTTTTTGTAAGAATGCTTCGTGTATATTAGACTCTAAGTTGATAAGGTGGTCAAGGGTCGATCTCCATTTTCTAAATCCACTTTGATCAGATGAGATGATGTTATTAGTTTCAAGAAACCACTGAAGTCTTCTATTGATTGTCTTTTCCATTAGTTTGCACATCGTGGAAGTAAGAGCAATTGGCCGGTAATTATTTGGACGACTATGGTCTTTGTCAGGTTTGGGAACTGGAATTACAATTGCTTTTCTCCACTCAGAAGGAATTTTTCCAGATTTCCATATTTCGTTATATAATGTTGTTAGATGTATAATTCCATCTTGTGGAAGCCTTTTTAGAAATATATTAAAGATACTGTTTTCGCAAAAACTTTATTCACACCCGTGACAATATTTCGCTAAACGTCTATTCGCTTGGGCGGCGGAAAGGAAACGAACCCCCGCAAGGTTCGCTCCCCAACATTTATGTTTATTCCCCTACTCTTATCAACTACCTGAAATCCGTGGAAAATGGCTAGAGTCGCTTCTTAATATTGTTTACTTTAACCGCCGTCCCAGGTATTCGAATCTCTAGGCTCGTCCTTGTATGCCATCCACATGCCTAATGACTTTCGCTAGACGGTTATTGTACTTCAAGTGGTCAATCAAGCTAATTTTAATTAATTGTCTTTCCTGTTCTCGAATCTCGCGACTCTTTGTAGCCTGGCGGCCCCGGATCCACCTTACGGTTTCCCCGTGCTCGCTAGCAACCTTCATGAGAAATTCTCCAAATCGAGGTATTTTGCGGCCTAAGGTAGACACATCGTATCTACCTTTACACGCTATTGGCTTGAATGCAACAAACGCTGTCGCGTAGTCGCCAGTGTCTAACGAGATTCGAGTACACTACTTTGAACTATACACGATTTCGTATCAATAACTAGCCATCGCCATCTTCCACTAATCCCTTACAGTATTTCATTCTTCCTGTTACGCTTTAAACTTCACATACATGAATCTACCGCTCGAGAAAAACAGAACGAATTTCTATCCATAACAGATACCATCAGGACCTGGACTGGAATTTTTAGTTGTTGAGAGAGCATTGTATATTTCATGGGTTTGGAAAGGTTTGTTGAGAGGGGAGTTGTAATCTGGTACATTGGTGTTATATGCAAGCTCAGAGCATGATGTGCTTAAGTTATTTTTATGGATCAGGAAGGCTGGATCATAATTTAGATCACTTGAGTTATTAGCGAAGGTAGATGCTAATAAGTCTGCTATTTCTTTAGGATTGGAAATTATAGCATCATTGTGGTTTATTAGGACTTCTATTTTTTTAAAACTTGTGGAGTTTTTTAACTTTTTTTTTTATTCCAGATTATTTGGCTCGATGTAAAGTTTGTAATCGAAGATATAAAAGAAGTCCATGAAGATCTTTTACTCTCTTTAAATATTCTTCTAGCGTTTGCTCTAGATTTTTTGTATTCTATAAAATTAATAAGAGTAGGTTGCTTTTTATATCTATTGAAGGTTCTATTTGCTTCCCGATGAGCATCTTTACATTCTTCATTCCACCAAGGAACAGATTTCTTATGTTGTTTACCTGAACATACTGGAATTGATTCTTTAGCAGCATTTAAAATTAAGTTGACGAAGTCGTTTGTTTTGTCATCTAAAGTTTGTTGGTTCAAAGGTGGCTCTGAGGTTAGTGTATAAAGTTTTTCCGTGATATATTCTTGATATCTGCTCCAGTCTGCTTTTTTAAAGATCCATTTTTTGTTGAGCGGGGCTGAATTATTGGGGTTGGGGAGATGTATAAGGATTGGGAAGTGATCACTTCCATGGGGGTGGTGAGAAGTGGACCAGTCAAAAAGGTGTGCTATGCTAGCAGTACATATGGAGAGATCAATTGCACTTTGTGTATTGTAAGAGTTATTTATATGTGTAATCCGTTTCTTGTTCAACAGAACTTTATCCGGATCCTCAAGCAACATTTCAATTACTTTTCCTCTTGAATCGAGTTTGTAAGATCCCCATGTGGGGCTATGAATATTAAAATCTCCAAGAATTAAGTATGGTTTTGGAAGTTGGCGTATAAGATTTTTCATGTCAATTAGTGAGAATTTATAGGAGTTTGGTCAATAGATGTTACAAATTGTGATTTTTCCAATTGGAAGATTTACCGATATAGCGATGGCTTCTAGATTGGTGTTTAATGCAATTTTTTCAGAAAAAAGGAATTATTAACATAGGAACAGACTCCACCACTAGCGCAGTTAGAGTTTTCTCTGTTAACATAAAAAGCCGAATAATGTTTAATAGGTATATACGAAGATCTTTTGAATTTTTGTTTCTTGAAGACATATGACAAGTGGTTTAAATCTATTTATAAGAATTTTAAGGTTTTCATTTTGTGCAGCGTAGCTATTTATATTCCATTGAAGTATATTATTGTTATTCATTTATGTCGTGTTACGGATTATTCCCTGAATGTTGGGCTTATAATCGGATTCATCGTCACTGGTGTACGATAGTGTCATGTCTGACTCATTTACATCAAGACGAGAAAGTTTATTTAATAATCTTGTAATTCTACTTTTAACTGTGCGTCCACTTAGTTTTTTATGCATAATGTTAAGCATATTGACGAGAGCAGGTGTGTCATTTGTGTATTCTGTAATAAGCTCTTTAACGTTGTGATTTCCTTTTGCTCGTTCAAGTAGTCCTTTGATTTCGGGAAAGTTAAGAATGTAAATATCATTGTTCTTAGTTACATCGTCTTTAATTGGTAAGAGTTGCTCGTCAAATGTATCCTTAGTAGAAGTTGGATCGTGTTTTAGCTTTTTTTGCTTATTTAGCTTGTGTGTTACTATGTCATTAGCTGGAGAGGATTCTATTGAACTTGTATTGACAGAGAGCGGTCGTAAGTTAGTGACCTGTATATCATGGTTTCTATTTAGATCACTTGAAGGAGGAAAGTCGTGTGAAGAGGTAATTGCATTCATAGTAATACTTGAGTCTTCTTGTGATAATTGAGAATTAATGTTCATATTATTGCTTTCGTTAAAGGTTTGTTTGCAGTCTTTTGCCAGGTGACCAGCTGATTTGCAGTTGAAACATGTGATGGTATCGGTTGATAGATAAATCCAGTATGTAGTATCTTCGAAATTAATTTTGATATGTGGTGGCAATTTGTTAATGTCTTCTGGATGTACATAGATTTGTCTGCGGAAGCTCATTATGTGGGCGAAACTTGGTTCTGAAATGCCAGCTCTCAGAAACGACATTGTCGAGCCAGTGCGGACACCTAACTTTATCAGTTCATTTGTTAAGATATCGTGTGGGATTACTGCACAGACATTCGATAGCACTAAACGTTTGAATTTGGTAATCAGTGGTCTTATATCCAATGTGGTATTATTTCCCAATGTGATCTTCCTTTTGTTGTCAATTAGATCATCCGTTATTGATTTACTGGATAGATAGATGCAAACTCTGTTCATTGAGATTTTTGAGGCGAATCTAATATTGAGCGGGTTTGTCACTTTGCCAACGGCGATAATGTAGTCAGAAAGGGAAAAACCTTCAATAGAGTCGATGACTATGGCTTGTTCTTTCGACGGAAACACATTTGCGTGAGCGACGGTAGCGTAGGAACTTTTCTGAGACATATCGATGTGTTGTTTTGGTGTTTCTGAACTTTGTTTATGTTCTCGCACAGTACTTCACTTCACTACGACGCAGTGTAATGTAAACACGTCTAAACCGTAGGACGTTCACCGCGAGACTAAAAACGACAATTTTATTGAACGATCATTTGAATATTCGATGAATTCTTCAAAAATCATTATCATTTTTAAAAATTTTTTATGTGAATATAAAATTGTTAAAAGTTTGCAATTTTCAATTCGTGGTTTTTTTTTATTATATATATGTACACCTGATTATATGGATAAAAACCATGTTCGCCAAAGCAATTTGCAGAACACACGTGTAGTTTTAATATTATTTTCATCATTTTTATATTATTAACAAATGTTAACTTATCAAAATAACTAATTTGAATTTTAACACGAATGGCATTGTTTTCCGATATGAAAATATTAAGAAAAATATGAACATTCGCAGCATGATAATTGTTGCAGTGTACACAAGCATGTGTAAACTGATATTCATATATTAAAAATTATGCAGATTAGAATACGTCGTCGAAAGGCTCAAATAAAATTCTTTCCTGAACTTCGAAGAAAACTTTACCATACAAATACAGTTGAACTTATCCGATTTGTGGCATGTTTAGACTTATTTTCGCCAAAAAAGCATTTGCAATCGACTCATAATGTTTCCATGGCAGAATTATGGAAACATAATAAACATTTTATTGTTATTAATACGCGTTAGTGAAACCTTTACATTGTTGTCTTCAGGAGGCACACGTAGCGGCGACGTACGATATGGACGTGATTTAGCATCAGAGGCAATATTGTAACACACATTGTATTATAAATAAATCCAATTTTATTTATTATTAACATTATAATAATGGTAAAATCACCTATCGATTGAAAATGTTTTTCTGATCAAAATAAGCCCAAACACGGCATAAACAACGTACGAAACATTTCCGACGACAAAATCTGTCTACAGAAGCCGATGGAATCTGAAAAGTCTCGAGCTCGATAAATGTGGTAGTGCTTGTACGTGACCACTAGTTGCTCATGCTATTTGTTGTTGCACACAAGGATCATCGTAGCCAAATATGTATATGTATAATCGAATAAAACTGGGCGCTGAGTCGCAAAGAGACGTAAATAGAAATAATAAATCACGTTGATAAAATTTTCGCACGTTAATGACGCACGTCATTAAAACAAAAATTTATATCTCTTCAGTCAAATATATTGTTTTTCTACATATTGTATAATAAAGCAATGTCTCCTTGGACATTTTAGAATTAAACTAATACAATAGAAATTTGTATTACTTTATACATATTGATTAAAAATATTATAACGAAAATTTAATTTAATGAATTTAATGAATTTATGAAAATTTAATGAATTCTTATTTTTCTGCAGGTGAAAAGACTGCAAGTACTTATTTTAAAAACAAGAAAACACAAGCATAGTTAAACTATTGGTTTAAAGTGTATCAAACTATTATATAATATACATTCATTAGTGACACGAGTCATAAAAATAATATGAAATATAGAAACCAAATTAATTTTACTACAATTCGTATTTTTGTAATGCATTCTTCATAAGTATTATTTTCACCGTTCAAATACACGCGCCGTATGCATTTTGTAGCCTCAAAAATACCCGTAGTAAAAATAAAGTATACGGAATATTCAGTTCTTGCTAATACCGCTAAATTCGTGAACTATCGGTAATATTGAGCGCGACACCGAAATGGTACGGGGGGCCACTGTGGTCCCCGAGGCCTAGACCACCGTCTGTGATATCGATGAGCACACAGCAGCGCCTCAGCGGTGACAGCAGTCACTGACCAGTAAATGTTGCCGGTAAGTCAGGTTTCATCAGCAAGCCTGACGTCACGATTAATTTCGAGTTGTGTGCGTTTGATCTAACCCAGACCTAACCCTGACCTGGTAGAAAATACTCATCTAAATTATATTTATTACACAGAATTTTTTAGGAGCTGTGAAAGCAATTCTATACGTTCGTATAAGTTTTCAGTACTTCACTCTTCGTAGTAATTATGTTAATTCATTTTCAGATTAATTTCAAAAATTGAATGGTGCACGCACTCCTTTACACGATATTTAGATTTTATTAATGTAATCGTGTTTCATAAACTTTATATTTTAATATACAGTGGGTGTATAAAGTATTCGTACACTTTTAAAAATCGAATAACTTCTTTAAAATTGGATCAAACGACTTGAACTATTTTGAGATGTCAGACGCATACGTTTACTAGGTAGCGCGTAAGTAATTGTTTCTAAACAATGCTACTGGTCGAAATTGTGATGAAAATAGTAATGATCACAATTTTTAATCCACGCGACTCGTACGTTCGTTGTCTGATCGGGGCCACGGTTCTACGCGCATGCGGCTTACAATAGCACTCACCGTATCGCGCTCTTCGAATTCTCGAGTTGGTGAGTAGATCGGGTCCTCAGCGTCAAGGGGGTCGATACTGATGTCGGCAACCCAGGCTGGTCGATCGGGTCTCGTTATTTCAGGGATTGGTGTTGACTAGAGAGGCTGCTGCGACCTTTATTGCGACGATGAGGAGATGCCCTCGTCCTCGGTCAGGGCGACGTGGACAGTCGTCGTTGTCAAAGTGGAGATCGACCGGACCCTTGGTAGGTTAGCGATTCCCAGGAGGGAGAATTCCGCAGGTGTTTCGTTCGTAAGCACGCGCTGGTATTTTCTGCCGGCGCGACGCGGCATGCCGTACAAGGTGAAAAGAGAGGCTCCAGCAATGGCTCCAGAGTAAATTGCGGCGGAACTACTTCTATGTCCTCCGTTGTAACTCGTCAAGTTGCAGAGAAGGTACCGGTCTTGGGTAAGCTCAGGTGCACCGGGCGAGAACATAGAAGAGTTAGAATAACTGTACTATTAGTATACCGCACGCGTAAGAAATGTTAGGCAATGAACGACACTGGGTTTAAGGAGTATAATGTACAAGCATATTCTGAATTGAAATAACTCGGAGTATAATTAACAGACTAATATATATATATATATATATATATATATATATATATATATATATATTGTGACGTTGCTCTTTTTGGCGCGGTTACCGCGGACGAAAGATGAGACAACTCCGAGATTTTACAGGCGCGTAGACCGGGCCGCGGCCAGCCGTATAGACGAGGTCCTCCCGGCACAAAAGGCGATTCGAAAACTCGATAGCGATACTAACGGACGATGTTCGGGCGCCAGGTATCGGAAGGATACCACGCGAAGCGAGACGGTTTTCTACACTTAGAGAATCGAATCGAGAATTTCCGTTACCGAGTTTCGAGCTACGTTACGCGACTCGCGAAGGGTCAGAGTTTCGGACGCAGGAAGGACGGAGACGGCCCTTACGGCAGGACGGATCTCGCAGGTTGAGAAATGACAGCGTGATTAGTCTCGAGATTAATATTTTAATCGATGTCCTATTATGTACAATTTGAGCGGCCACGTGGCCGCGACCCGAGAGCACGCGCTCTTCGTACAGAGAAACGAACAGGTGGAGGTTCGTAGCGCGGGGTTGTCAATTCGTTAATAGTAGCGAGCATAAAGTATTTCGGTATTAAATTTGACGTAATCGATACAATTTCTCGCGAACGCAGATATACGGCGCAATTACAATACGACTGTCGCGAGGATTCCCGGGACGGAACGGTGCGAGCGTGCGACGGTGCGCGATCTTTTCTCTCGCTCGCTCGTGTGAGCGCGCTATACCGGTCGTCGCGAATTTACGCGATCGAGATCTACGGGACGGCGTATTACACGATTCGAAAATTACACACACTCTTTCGTCGCGGCTCCCTTTATTTAACGAACGCAAAATCGGAATCTCTCTCAAAACACCGATCAACGGCGTGAGGCGTGAACACGAGGCGAGACGCGCCTCGGCACGTGGAAAACCGAGGTCGAGACTGGAAGCGTATCGTCCTCGCGCGGAACTCTATCAGCCAATTCTTTACATTTACCGAAAATATCACTGTGGTTCGACTTACCGCTCGCTGGAAATGTAATGTGTCCTCTGGCACTCCAACACGCGACCAGATCTCCTCCTTAAACACACTCGCAAAATGTACTTCGATTGTTCCTACGGAAGTAACTCTACGGGAGCCGACGCGACAGTGATCCTTCGTGATTTCCGTAACGACAATCTACCCGGCGATCCCCACCCTATTTTTCGTCGGTTTCCCTAATTGGGCGGTCTCGCGCGTCAATCTTAATTGTGGGCTCTCACGGAACGTCCCTGGCCCTAGACTTTTCCGAAATTTCGTTAACGATCGCCTTACGGCGAACGGGGTATCCTTGACGGTCCCAGGGCGCTCTCACACCACCCACGCGTATGGAACCCCTTCCTACGGAATGAGACGACGGCAGGACCTTATACGTGGAGTTCCTTGTCGGATAGTCCGGTGTTGTGGGGGTTCGAGGCCTGCGTCGTCTCCGGGTTGTTCGGCCCGTGTGTGCGAGCTGCCCCTTTCTTCCACCTGTGCACAGGACCTTTGCTTGGCCAGCAAATCACGAAGATGGAGTCCCACGAAGCGAGCCGTCTTAGGTACCGATAAAGGGTTGGTAGCGCACGGGGCACGTCCTGAAACTTGCCGTACTCGGCGCGCGCGTTTCGAATTAGCCGCCGAACCTTTAATACTACGGAATTTCCTCGGGGAGCGCTCTCGAAATTCGTGACTGTGCGGCTGTCACGCGAGAGGGCAGTCCGGTCCATTTGAACTGCGGCTTTTTGCCGTCGAACGTAACGTAAAAGTGACGTCGCTTCTCTCCGCCAGGGGTGAGCATATCAATATGCAGGCTGGGGAAGACGCAGATTTGAAATCGTGTCACGGATCCTGGCCTTTCCCCTGTAAACCATTGAGACGGCTGTCATGAGGGAGTTAGTGGGTATGACTGGCATTGCCTGTGAGTCCCACATAACCTCGCCTATCTCCCCTCGGAGAAAGGTGAGGTATCCGTAAAAGCGATTAACCTCATGTAAAAAAAGGTCTCCTTGGGATGGGTCTCTTGCTGCAGTAACCTCCTCGTGGTGAGACCCGGGCAGTCGGTATTATTTACGATTCGCAGATATTATAAACTATAACATCATCCATGTAGTGAATAATAGCGAGCTAATAACTGCACACTTTCATACCGTATGTCGGAAGGAGGATTACCGGAACGGGGGTCAAAAGATGTTTATTGGTGAGGGTCACGTTATTGGTCTGATTGCGAGGCTTACCTCTATAAATACATCCTTAAGCTCAAGTCTGGACACGCGGTGAAGGGACACTCCCCGTTCGAAGGCATCGGAGGCATAGGCCGGTGATTGCATCGGTCACTATCAACGTGTCACTGGCTTCTGGGGTACTGACGACCTCCGGAGAGTAGAGCTCCACCCGGACAAGGAGGACCGTCCCGAGCAGTGAGGGGTCTCCGTGAGCGTTGGAGGATCACGCCACATATCAGGAAGACTATGGCAGGACCTCGAGGGATGGGACTGACCTCTGCGAAGCTGGCTTTGCAGAGGTCGGTGGGGGGTGATTTGGGGTTGGGTCAGGTAGTCCTAACCCCAATGGATGGGGACTATGGCACAGCCGCCGTAGTGTCCTGAAATTACATTACAACAAGAGGAGAGAACCTCTCTCCTCCAGGGATGGTCATTAAATGCAGGTTGCAGGAGACACCGGTTTTGAAATCGTATCCATGGGTCCCGGCCCTCCCCCTACAAACCAGTTGGCCGATTGTCATGACGGAGTATAACTGGCATTGCACCACAACCAGTGAGTCCCACATAACCCCGCCTCTACACCCCTCCGAGAGAGGCGGGGTATCCGTAAAAGGGATTACCCTCATGTAAAAAGAAAGGTATCCATGGGATGGGGAGCATTGCGGTACAGTCGCCGTAGTGTTCTGAATTAGATCACCACAGGAGGAGTAAACTTCACTCCTCCAGAGAAACGTGTTTGATGCAGGTAGCGGGAGATGTCGGTTTGAGTTGAGCCGCGGATCCTGACACTCCCTTCTAAATATTTGGGCCGACTGTCATGCGGGAGTTAGTGGGTAGCACTGGCTTTTGCACACTCAGCCAGTGAGTCCCACATAACCCCTTCTTTCTCCCTCCGAAGGAGGGCGGGAAGTATTCATAAAAGAGATTACCCTCATAAAAAATGGTCTGGGTTAGGTCTATAAAACAATAAAAATGAAATCTAATTAATACATGCATAAATCTACACTGCAAGGGATGCCTACGGTAGAACCTCCGATGTTTTGGCGTCGTCCCGGACAAGTTGCTCGGCGAGCAATTTCTCGCCGTGCTTTGGCCGTGGTGCAGCTACACCAAGGCAGAAAAACATTATAAATGTATGTTTTAAAACGTTATTTCACCGATGTAGAGTGTAAAGTAGAACTATTCGAAGTACGTCGTGGAAGTTGCAAATTTTGGTTTTAAGACATGAAAATCATGAAAAAAATTGAGAAGATGCAGATTTCATATAGAAGATGAAAGAGCACATCTACAACTTTAATTTAGCAATAAGATACCATCATAAGTAATATGCTAATTTGTTTTCAAATTCCTGAGACTGGTGCGTCATAGTTGAAAAAAATGAAAACCAATTTTTTCGGTGTTTTTCCCGTGAGAAACTAAGTTATACCAATCTTTTCTGGGTTTTAAGAGTATATTATGTAATATTAAACCTTGAAAGGTGGAAGAAATTGCAGTTTCTCGCGATTTTCATTTGTCAGATTTTATCCGCATCAACCGATTTCGATGATATTTTTAAAATGTATTTAATTGACACAAGTCTGTGAAACATGCTTCTTAAATTGTCAATATAGACTCACATTCAAAAGGTTTAAACATACATCTTTCAGTATTTTATGTATTCCATATGCATACATTCTTTCCTGCTGCAAGACAAAATAATGTAATTTATGTGCAATTATTCTTCTTATTTTACAAAATCCTTTGAGATTCGTTGACAGGTCACTACAGACTATAACATACTCACATGTGAACAAAATCTGAAACAAACTCAGAAAAATGTCAAAATTTTTAGTATTAATACCTAACATGGTATATATAGTTTCCTTTACAGAATTGTTAGAAAGTATTAATCCAATTCTTTCTCTTTGAAATTTCGTTGGTTAATTTGCGGATCCTCGAAAATTGCGGTCAGGTAAAAGGCCGGCAACGGTCGCGGCGTTCGGCGATTCAGGTAATTCTAACTGCATCTACGACATCCCAATAACAGTTTAGGTAAAATAATAATTAAATGACATTTCGCGTCCGCTCCTCGTGTTCTTTCTTTTACTACGTGAAAGCTGTGATTTTAGGACTACGTCGTCAATCTTATTTCACAATGTTTAAAAAATATTCAGCAACTTTATGAAGCCAAAATAAGGAATAGTTCAATCCTTACAGCCGTTTCTAGTTTTTGGAGTATGTTACTTCTCATGTGTACCGTATGAAATTTTTATACGGTGCGTACAGTAAAGCCCAGACAGCACGAGTCGCCTTAGAGACGTCGTTTTTACGTCTGTTTTAGGTCTGAGCGTCTTACGCTCAGGGTCTCATGTAGGGTGTGTATCTGCGCCGCTGTAATAATAAAAGCGACTGCGCCAGTTTGGCGCGGTCTTTTTTCTACTTCCATTTGTATGATTTTAACGAATTATCTGAGACGACCTCAATATATCTTTAATATAATGTGGCGGCTTTCTCCTACGCTCGTCACCAGATGGACAGAGAGACAAGAAAACACCTTTCCCGCTAGTACCGGATCCGTCGCCGATTCGTATATACAGGGTGGCCCACATAACTCTGAACAGCTCAATATCTCGAAAACTATGCCATCGATTTTAAAATTCTTAGTCTTAAATTGCATGGAACTGAAGGGCCTTTCTGACTACATAAACGTGAAGTGGCCTCCCTTCCCCTTTAACGGGGGAGGGGAGGTACCTTTGTAATTTTAAATGGAACCCCCTATAAAATGTTACATATTTAGATTCTACAAGAAAAAACAAGTCAATTTTGTCTGAAACATTTTTTTGTCAGATACTTCCATGATGAGATATAACAGTTTGAAGTTTCGAGTTGTAGGTACTTGAAGCGCTCGGAAATAGCGTTATGGAATTATACGCGCTTGAGTCCTTTGCTTATTCGTGAAGAAAAAAAATGTACTTTAAATTAAATGTTCAAAATGTCCACCACGGGCTTGTAAACATTTATTTACTTGAAACATCAAAGTTCTAACATTTTTTAACATTTCGGGAGTCACTGAAGCGCAAGCGTCACGTATTCTTTGTTTCATATCCTCTTTTGTCGTCGGTGGTTCAAACATAACTTTGTCCTTTACATGTCCCCATAAGAAAAAATCTAATGGTGATAGATCAGGGGATCGAGGAGGCCATTGACGAGGTCCCCCACGATCTATCCATTTGTTCCCAAATTTTTCGTTCAAAAATTGCCTTGTGATGATTGCAAAATGTGGAGGAGCGCCGTCTTGTTGGAACCACATTTCTCTTCTAACGTGCAGTGGCACATCTTCCAAAAGCGCAGGCAAATGATTTTTTAATAAATCACAATAACTTGCAGATGTTACAGTTTCTTGAAAAAAATAAGGTCCAATCACAAAATCTCCTATTAGGCCACACCAAACATTTAAAGACCATCGATGTTGAAAGGGAACACATTGTATCCAATTTGGGTTTTCCACGGCCCAATAATGCAGATTATGTCTGTTTACATGCCCTGAATTCATAAAAGTGGCCTCATCGGAAAAAAGTATTTTGCACAAAAAGTCATTTTCCACAACACCCTGCAGCCACTCACAAAATCTCACGCGGTAATCGTAATCTGCTATCGAAAGCTCTTGTGATAAAACCATGTGATATGGATGATACTTTTACCGTTTCAAAATTCGTTGAATCGATGAACGACTAATATGTGATGTTTGTGCAAGTGTACGTTGACTAATATGAGGATTTCATGTAATTGCAGCAAGAATACTGGCACTATTATTTTCATTAGTGACAGCTATAGGTTTATTGCGAGTTTTTTTACACAATTCACCGTGCTCGCGAAGCCGCTTTTCTAAATTATGAAATGTTGCATGACATTTTTTGATCCCATAACGTTCGAAAAACATCACTGCTGCACGCCGATAATTTTTTTGGCATTCACCTAACGTTAATAACATATTCACTTCTGTGTCAAAAGTAGCCATAATCACAATGTTACTGCTTGAATAACAGCTCTAAACTGAAAACGTTTTCATAGATAAGTGAGTCAAACTCAAGAATTGTAAATATTATTGTTTGTGTTTTTTCATGAATAAGCAATGGACTCAAGCGCGTATAATTCCATAACGCTATTTCCGAGCGCTTCAAGTACCTACAACTCGAAACTTCAAACTGTTATATCTCATCATGGAAATATCTGACAAAAAAATGTTTCAGACAAAATTGACTTGTTTTTTCCTGTAGAATCTAAATATGTAACATTTTATAGGGGGTTCCATTTAAAATTACAAAGGTACCTCCCCTCCCCCGTTAAAGGGGAAGGGAGGCCACTTCACGTTTATGTAGTCAGAAAGGCCCTTCAGTCCATGCAATTTAAGACTAAGAACTTTAAAATCGATGGCATAGTTTTCGAGATATTGAGCTGTTCAGAGTTATGTGGGCCACCCTGTATATACCGTCCTAAGCCGTCCTTACGATATCACTGTTTCTAAGGCAGGGCTCGCTAGATAGCCTTACTGATGACGAATCCTCTAGCGGGGCCAGGTCGAAACACGCTTTATTTCTCTTTCCTCCTTACCCACACATTTCAGTGGGTAACCGCAACAACTACTACCGATCTTACTCGTCCAGGCCGCCACCGTCGATATGATTTCTTTTTAAAATTCCGAAACAGTCGTCTGTTAGGCGCCCAAAGGACGCGATCTTGATTACAGTCACGGGCGAGCATGTTAGGGTTTTCGGAAAACGAAAAGCTCTAGTTAAGATTGGAAAGTTTAGTATGGAGCATGATTTTTATTTTGTGGAAATGAAGGACGATTGTATTTTGGGTCTAGATTTCTTAACGGAACACGGTTGTTTGTTGGATTTGAAGAAGAGAAATCTTTCTTTTGAAAATGGGGAAAGCGTTGATTTTGTAGGTTGTGAGACGTCGGGGGAATCGATGGCTGCCGGAATCGATTCTGCAGTGGTAACTAAATGTACAGTTTCTGAGTTGGATACTGCGAACGTAGGAAATAATTTTGTTGGGAAGTGAATTGAAGTTAGTGAGATGAATGAGATCGATGTCGTGAATGAAGGCGATAATTTTGATGAATTTTCGAAATTCGATGGAATAGCCTTAACCGGTAACGAGGAATACTTCGATCTGCCCGAGCACTTGAAATCTGAATTTGAATGAGGAAGAGAGACAGGAGTTTAGACAATTTTTAATCTGTTTTCAAAATGTGTTCGCGAAAGAGAAAATTCAGATTGGGTGCTGTAAGGTTGTTAAGCATACAATCAATACCGGAGATCATTCTCCAATTAAACAAGCTCCTCGCAGAGTTCCTGTAAATCGGAAAGAGGAAGTTCGTAAATTAATTGCGGAAATGGAGAGCCAGGGAGTCATCGAAAGGTCTTGTAGTGCGTGGACTTCTCCGGTAGTATTAGTTAAGAAAAAGGATGGGTCGACGAGATTTTCTGTAGATTATCGTCAGCTCAATAACATCACAAAAAAAGATTCTTATCCGTTGCCGCGAATTGATGATACTTTGGACGCTGTCGCGGGATCTTCGTGGTTCACAACCTTGGACTTACAAAGCGGCTATTGGCAGTTAGAGGTTGAGGAAAGGGATCGTGAAAAAACGGCTTTTTCAGTTGGCGAAGGTTTATGGCAATTTAAAGTCATGCCGTTCGGCTTGTGTAACGCACCGGCTACTTTCGAGAGCTTGATGGATAATGTCTTAAGAAATCTGACTTGGAGGAAATGTCTAGTATATTTGGACGACATTATTGTTTTTGGAAGAACCTTTAAGGAGGAATTAGAGAACATACGGCTGGTATTTACCGAGTTGCAGAGAGCAAACTTGCTAATTAATCCTAGGAAATGTTCGTTTCTACAAAAGGAAGTGAGGTATTTAGGGAATATTATCTCGAAGGTCGGTATAAGAACGAATCCAGAGAAAACAGTTTCAATTGAAGGTTGGCCTAGGCCAGGCAATAAATCTAGCGTAAAGAGCTTTTTGGGCTTGTGTACTTATTTTTCACGATTCGTGAAAAATTATACTACTATCGCGAGCCCTCTCTTTGATTTGACTGAAAAAAAGATTTCGTTTGGACGCCTAACTGTGAGGAGGCTTTTGAGGAATTGAAACGTTGTTTGGTTTCGGCCCCGATTTTAGCTTTTCCGTTGCCGCAAGAGCCCTTTATTTTGGACTCTGATGCTTCCAATGTCGGTATAGGTGCGGTTTTATCTCAGATTCAAGAAGGTTCTGAATGAGTGATTGCTTATTATAATAAATCTCTGAACAAGGTAGAAAGGAATTATTGCATTACTAGGAGAGAGTTGTTGGCAATGATTAAGGGAGTGGAACATTTTCATCATTACTTGTATGGCAGAAGATTTACAGTGCGTACGGATCACGCAGCATTAAATTGGCTATTATCGTTTAAGAATCCGGAGGGTCAAATAGCGAGATGGATTGAGCGTCTTCAGCAATACGATTTTGAGGTTTTTCATCGGAGCGGGAAAATTCATTCTAATGCTAATGCACTTTCTAGAAGACCTTGTTCTGACGAGGGCTGTAAGCGCTGCGTTAACTTGGAACAAAAAGATAAGAGTTCTCGGTGTAAATAGCTTCCTATTTTTCGTACGGGTTGCAATTTTGTTGATGAGCAAGAATGGATTACTTCCCAGCAGAACGACAGCGATTTAGTACTGGTTTTGAGTAGTAAAAGATCTGGAGAGAAACCTTCTAAAGAAATTTTATCTTCTTTGTCACCAGAGGCTAGGTTCTATTTTCTTATTTGGGATTGCATCCAAATTAGGAACGGTCTACTTCTTAAAAAATCTGAATCCGCGGGTGGCCAGAAAATAGTTTGGCAGTTGGTTGTTCCAAAGGAAAAAAAAGAAATGATTCTTCAACAGGCTCACGATTCTTGTTCTGGTGGTCATTTTGGTGTAAACAAAACGTCGAATAGAATTATAAAAAGGTTTTATTGGGTTAATTGTATTAGGGACGTCGAGAAATGGTGCCGTTGCTGCGATGTTTGCGTGTCAAGAAAGGGTCCACGTGATGTTGGAAAAGGATTGTTACAGATTTATAATGTGGGTTTTCCTTTCGAGTGGGTAGCCATGGATATATTAGGACCTCTTCCTAAGTCTTTTGCAGGAAAGCGTTTCATGTTGGTAATTTCTGATTATTTTACACGTTGGCCTGATATGATTTGCCTGCCAAACTATCAATCAAGAACGGTTGCGAATGCTTTTATTTCATATATCGTAAGTCGTCATGGTATTCCTCTAGAAATTCATTCTGATCAGGGTCGTACTTTTGAATCTAGTGTTTTCAGAGAGGTTATGGCCTTGTTAGGAATCAAGAAGACAAGGACAACTCCTTTACATCCTCAATCGGACGGGTTGGTGCAAAGATTGAATAGAACAATTCTTTAATATCTTTCAATGTTTGTTTCTGATCATCAGAGGAATTGGGATGAATTAGTTCCATTATTCCTATTAGCTTATAGATCTGCTCAGCATGAGAGTTTGAAGATGTCGCCATCCTTGATGTTGTATGGACGTGAAATTATTTTGCCCTCAGATTTGATTAAGGGAAGTCCCTATGAGGAGGCTTGTAGTGTTAACGATTTTATCTCTAATCTTAAAAATAAAATGGATTCCATTCATGAATTCATTTGTAATCGGCTAGGAATTTCTTCACAAAAGATGAAACGTAATTATGACTCTAAAATTGTGGAGAGGTCTTTCCGTGAGGGGTATTTAGTTTGGCTTTTTCAACCTCATAGAGTTAGAGGGAAATGCCCAAAGTTGCAGGCAAATTGGGAGGGCCCTTATATTATCGTCAAGAAGTTAAGTCAGGTAGTATATAGAGTTCGGAGGAATTGTAAAAATAAGTGCAAGGTAGTGCATGTGGAACGGCTGGCAAAGTATTATGAAAAAAAATAATCCTGTTTTGAATTGACGGTGTTACGTTCCGTAACATAAATTCTTATTTTTCGGCCTATTCCAGGGTAACGCTGTGGTCGACAATGCGTTGCATTTTGGAATTACCTTATCGACCGCAGCCGAGCCCTGAACATAGTCTAAATTATTTCTAATTCCGTCGGCATGCTGTTGTTCGTCAATGAGCTGCATTTTGGAATTCCCTAATCGAACGCAGCATTGCTTTTGACGAAGGTAGAGTTTAGGACCACGTATTCGTCCGAGAACACGCGTAGGCATCTCAACTGTGTAAATTGTGCGGTACGAATCTGTAAATTAAAATAATTGGCCTGTTAGATGTTGAACAGCGGGGTCTGAAAAATCAGAGACCCAATCATAGCTACTAGAGCTTTGGTACGTAAGGCTGTGTCCCTGTTTTCAGCAATGGTGTCTGCGGCCCTCCGAATCGAGTCGAGCAATGAAACTGGAGTAACTTTGACCGGAGGGGGGAGTAGGTTCGTGTTCGTGAAGATGAAGTTCAAGAACAAAATGTTGTGTTAAAAAAAAAAAATGATAAATGTTAAATGTTATTAACGTTAAATGTTGTTATGTTAGCCGCCAATTTCCTCAGGTTTTTAAACCATGGTTTTCCCTGAGATAAGAAAATTAAGTTTTCTTGTGTGAATACCAAATAGGTTGTGGTTTTGCTGGGTCCACGGCTTTCGTTTCTTTTTGTTCTTGCCTACAGAACCACTGGCATCTTTAGTGATGATAAGTTATTATTGAGTGTTTTGATGTTGTGAGTTCTTGTATTCTTTTTGAAGGGGGGGGGGGGGAGTGTTACGAATATGGCACAATAGGTACTCCCGTTATATCGTCGTTGCCTAAGGACCGTAATTGTCCTGTCACAATCAATATAAACCCGTTGTACAAAAATTTAATTTCCCACAAAATTCCTATTTCCTCATATTCGAGCCACCGTTGAAAAACGTTGAATTGTATTATGCAGTCCACCTTTTTAACAGGTACCAAAGAAATCGCACCAGCCATCCGCATACTCCAATCCTTCCTAACCGCCTGTTACAGAAAAGCCTCCTCTTTCAATGTCAAGGCCGATCAACCAAACTTTGTCGACGACAGCACGCTAAAATCTCTCATTTCATTACGACGCTAAATAAGAAAAAAATATCAAGCCACAAACGCGCCTTACTACCGTGATTGTATTAAACAACTTTCCACCGAGATAAACCACAGAATAACAGCTATTAGACAAGACACCTGGAACTTTCAGCTGAAACTACTCAATAAAGCCGATCCCACCTTCTAGAAAAGATTTAAAATACTAACAAATTCCAAGACAACGATACCTGCGCTACACACTGACCCATCTGACCAAACCACCTCTTCCCATACAACTGATCGCGAAAAAGCCGACTCACTCGCGCAGACCTTCGCTAAAATACACACCAACATACATAACCTAAGCTCGCCTCCCGACTCCGCAATCAATGCACACGCAGACTCACTAAAACTTCAACCTATCTCCGGTCAAGATTTCCAATCAATGATCAAGACAAAAAACATCGCGCCTAAAATACTATTACAATTATACTACATCTTCAGAAGCTGTATCACTCTCTCCTACTACCCCGAAATTTGGAAAATCGCCAAAATCACCCCAATTCCAAAACCTGGCAAACCCAAGGACTTTGTTGACAGTCACAGACCAATCAGCCTGCTCCCACTCCTCGGTAAAGTCTTTGAAAAATGTCTCCCTAAGAAACTCTCCAAGTTCCTCACCGACAATAAAATCCGAATAGATCAACAGTTTGGCTTCAGATCAGAACACTCCACCATGCACCAATTAATTTCGAATCTCACTACTCATCACACACGAAATAAACATACGTAGATATGCTGGCGCCGTTTTACTAGATCTCTCCAAGGCCTTCAAAACGGTCTGGCACGAAGATGTCATGTTCAAGCTCTCCAAAGTAGGAATCCATGAAGACCTTCTCAAACTTATCTCATCCTACGTATCTGAGCGATACATCTACGTTTCTATCAATGGTACAGACTAAACACCCCACCAAGTCAACGCAGGAGTCCCTCCATTCTCGGATCCTTACTCTTCAACATATACATAAATGACATCCCGAAAAATCCCTCCTCCCAATTGGCCCTATATGCCGATGACACCCTCCTTCCCTCCGCGTCAAAGCAATGCAAACTGCTTATAGCCAGGCTCCAGAAACACCACAACCAGGTGATCTCCTTCTTCCAGGACTGGAAACTCATAGTCAACCCTTCGAAAACACTCGCGGTACTCTTTACCAGGCGTCAAATACCATCTGATGCACCTCTGCTCACCATTGATGGCGTCACTAACCCTTGGTCTAACCAAATTAGATACCTCGGCACCATACTCAACTGTCGCCTTACATGGGGTCCAGCAGTGATCGACCCCGCATCCAAAATCAAAAAAAGCACCAGCTGCTCTACATTCCCACATATCTTCCTCCTACAGACTTAGTAAAAACCTCCGTTTAACTCTCTACAAAGTCTGTCTACGAGCGGTGCTCACGTCTGATTTGTAGCGGCCTCCTCTAACCTACATAAACTTAGAAGTACCCAGAACAGAATCTTTAAAATCATTGCAAACATCCCCGTAGACTATCCCACTAATCTCCTCCAGAACAAGCTAGAAATTGAACTTATCATTTCCTATATCAAAATCATCCTAGAAAACTACCAGGTTTCAGACAGCCTCAATCCCCTAGTTAAACTCACAGGAGAATATCAATCATACCAATTTTTCTCCAAATTAACCAAACGCTTTCCACTCTCCATTGAGCAAGCCCTCACACCATTAAATTGCGATTCCCGCTGGCGCGTGCACCCCCCCCCCCCTTGCGAGTCAATTTTGATCAATATCCACCAACTTCACCCTGACCTTACCATCCCGGTAGCGCGCCCTATCCTTCACTAAATGTACCACTAAGCCACCAAACCTTCACTCTACTACTCACATCACTTCCTCGCATGCCTCATTAGCCAAACCCCGCATGAAGCACATACCTATGCATCAAGTTCTATGGTTTTTTGAAAATTTTCCCAAATCCAAAACTCACATTACTTCCTAACACCTCAAGCTTGTAATACCAAAATGCAATTATTTTTCCAGTATTAGTCGGTAAAGGAGCTTTTTTCTGTCCCTAGATACGACTGCCTACTCAGATAACTAAATTTAAAAAAAGATACTTGGTGTGTGCTTAGACCACATGGCTGAAGTGAAACTTCTTTCTTTTTTGTCATGGAATTCTTTTTGACGTTTTATTATTATTATTATTATAACCGGAATCAAATTTTGGTTACCAGAGTTCACTGGTTAAAAAGTTATACACGCGTAAATATGTGCAATTCTAAGCGTTTTTGACAGGTGAGGGCGTCGCCATATTGGATATTCGTTGGAGGGTTTTGAGCGCATGCACTGGGTAGAGAATTTCGATTCATCGCCAGATCGGTTTTACGCCTACCGCGTCGAGGTTTTACTAAATCGTTTCATCGTATAATTGTTTCATCGTTTTATCGTTTCACCGCCAGATCAGTTTTACTCCTACCGCGTCGACGTTTTACGGCCTGCCGCGATGAGGTTTTGCGCCTAACGCGCCTAGAGAAGTTTCACTTCAAAAAGAGTAAAACCAGATCCGATCAGACGGTCAGATCATTACGCTAACTCTTGTATATTTTAACGCACACAAACAATTCTCCAAATACACTTCTATCAAATCCAAAGTTGGTCGGGTCTCATTCTTCAATTCAACATTCCATTCCCATTAATTTAAATTTGGAATAGGTACGAGCCTTCTTGAGGTATCGTACTTGAGCGGCCGCATCGATACCATCGACCGGACGCCTCAACAGATACGTTGAAGAAAGATATCTGGACCGTCCTTTTCAAGTTATTGAAAACAAACTCAAAAATCGTCAGTCTTCCCCTTTAATAAACTCTATAGATGCAAAAAAGAATTTTCTTGGATTATTTCCAAGGGAAAACTTAGAAATCGATTACAACGAATTCATAATACATGAAACCACAGAGGTTCATAACAGAGAAATATTGGATATCGCTAAAAAATTAAAAAAGTAGCTGATCTTGATAAGATGCCGCCTGCGATTTTTAAGTATGTTAGCTTTATAGATGATGATAATATTTAAAAAATCATTGAGATATACCATATTGTTCGGTATTGTCATCGCGTGAGAATTCAAACGGAGGCGGTTCGACCGCGATCAACATCGTTTCGAACGCTGGTGCTCCCGCGATGTTGTTTTGAGTCGCGAGAGCGCGCCCGCTCAACCGTTTTCTGTTACTTACAATAAACACCGACGCCAACGGCAAACTCCTCCGTTTGAATCTCATGCCGAGGACAAAGGTTGGATCAAATCTACCATACCCAGCAACTCCGAACCGGTCGTTTTCAACGTACGCGCGTTGCCGTGCGCTGTCGAACGCTCACTTTACCTTCAAATCTCGAAGAATTCACTTGCGCTCTTATAGTATCGTGGCATCGCCGCAATTTTCTAAGTTCACTTCTGTTTTCTATTCACGTCATCGTCGCTACGACAATTGTTTTACGCGCTACGTCTCCTTTGCGTGTATTATTTGACCTTGAAAACTGTGATCTTAACGTGACTTCACCCTCGTCGCTCCAACATATCCACTTCCTCGGCACTTAATTCCGAGTTGAAACACATATTCTGGGTGACAATAGTTCAAAATAAAAATATTATTTTTGATTCCGGTCTTGCCAAAGTGTAACATGCACCAGTTACACAGTTATGTATTTATAATGTCCTGAAAACTTCATCATTTATTATCAATGCTGTTATAGTCATCATTTTAAATATCTTATTGGGTCGAATACAGAACAGTAAAGTATGAAAAAGAAGAGCTCATCATCTGCAACAGAAATTTCTTAAGTATGGAATTGAATTTAGTAATAAGTTAATAAGATATAAATTTAGTGAATTACCATTGAAAAACCTTCGTAACACGGAGTGTATAAACCAGCCAGGTCAAAGTTTATTTCGTGCGAACTTCTCATCAATATCAATAACAATATTTTTTGTGATCTCGATGGTGTGCAGTACCACAACGTATTGTATCTGTTTGATCGATCAGTGACATTTTATTATTTGGTCATTACGTATATTTTCACATTACAGGTACATTGTTGTTTAATTATTTATAATTTTACGTTTAACTCTTAACTAACGTGTTGACTTAATTCACATTGGATTGATTTAAAATTGCGAATATTTATTTAAAAATATATGAAATATAGAAATAGCTGCTAGGTGATTTGCACCTACAGTGATGATACTTTACAACGTTTATTTACAATGCATGTATGTATATCCATTTATATCATATATTTTTTAACGAAAAAATAGTACGTGAGATTTGATATACTAAACAATCTAGAACGAACTGCATAATTTAGAACACATTGCTTCATTTATTTTAAACCGGGTACCTCGAAAACAGTAAGTGTGGGAACGTCTTAAAATTTATCTTATCGCTTCAAATTGGAACATTTTACAATTAAAATGTGGACTCACGTTCTATTAAAAACCTCAAGACTGGTGTCCCTTAATTTCTGTCCGGAATAATTGTTTAAAAACATAGTTATAACATGCAGTGCAACGAGACTGGTAGAGAAGAAAAGATTTTCCATATTTCCCATGTCCTTAGTTGCTAGAAGAAACTGTCACATACATATAAAAGAACTGTAGTAATTATTTATAAAAGGGTTCTCCTTTCCCATGTTGATCACCTTGAAATATGTTGTCAGAGGCACGATTCTAAAAAGACGGAGAGACACCACTTTTGCACCAATTTTTGAGGATATTTTTGAATTTATCTCAAAAAATAATGGTCCAGCGTAAAATCGTACTATATTACGCGATAGAGCAGACTTTTATCTTGAGAACTCCCCCTTTGAAGTTTACAACATCAACGTTTTTACCGAACCAGAAAGAAAAATATCTACGCCCGACATGAGTTGCCATCAGTGGTGCTATTCCACTAGCGCGGTCGTTCGTCGCGATACGGCGCGGCGCGGCATAACGGCGATGCAATGGCTAAAAGCGCGCAATTATGTCAGCTTATTTCAATGTTAAATTTTATTTAAATGTTATATATTATTTATTAGTATATTTATTCTGTATAAATTATGTTATGTATCTTTTTAATGTTAGTCTCTTGTTCATAGCATATTTCATACTAAAAAGGTCTTTCGTAACAAAAAATAATTTAATACAAAAATCTATTTAATATCGCTTATTGTGGAAATGCTAATAAAGAAAACTAAATACAAAAGAAAAACTTAATAAATTACTTTTTGTTACAAAAGATCTTTTTAGTATGAAATATACTATGAACAATAGACTAACATTAAAAAAATACATAAAATAATTTATACAGAATAAATGTACTAATAAATAATAAATAACATTTAAGTAAGCTGACATAATTGCGCGCTTTTAGCCACTGCATCGCCGTTACGCCGCGCCGTATCCCGACGAACGACCGCGCTGGTGGAAGAGCACCACTGGCAGCAACTCATGTCGGACGTAGATATTTTGCTTTCTGGTTCGGTATAAACATCTATGTTGCAAACTTCAAAGGGGGGTTTCTCAAGATAAAATTCTGCTCTATCATGTGATATAGTTCGATTTTACGCTGGACCCTTATTTTTTGAGATAAGTTCAAAAATATCCTCAAAAATTGGTGCAAAAATGGTGTCTCTCCGTCTTTAATGATTGTTTAAACATGTTTAAACATTCATAATGTATTAATATTGTTTATCACTGTATTCGGGGAAGTCTACAGAATCTTTTACTGCAAAGAACAATTCAATATCTTTTATAATAACATCACAATCTTTGTTTAAAGATGAAAAATAGGTTTTTTTTCAAAGTCATGTTTCTCAAAAACTGTACGTGTAGGCGAAAAAGTAAGTGCAGATTCGGAATGAGCACAATAAACTCTATAAGAACCACCCAACAGTTATTAGGAAACATAAAAAAAGTTGAAATTTGTTGGACAGGGTAATATTAATTTAAGTAATCTCTCAAACATTACATATGACCCCGACTCGACGACAAGTCCCGCCAAACGCAACGTTACCATTGGCCAAGCCGGACTCCGTCCGCTGTAACGGTGCTCTTATTGATCCGTGTTTTTCGTTAATAACTCCTTAACAAATCAGTCTCGGCCATTTTTGCACATGAAAAAGTTACTTCAAATAACCTCAGGATCCACCCATCTCAAGGATTTACAACATATTTGAGACACTCTGTATAAGAAGTACGTTCATTATTCTTTGTAGTATCTTTTGATATTGCTTCTGTTCGGAAAAGTAGCAAATTTCAATTTCGCGCTTAGCTGTTCTGTCCACGGTTCTTGCGAGACCCTATAGGCCCCTCGTACATAAACTATGCATTTCGAATTTTCAATATGGACCCACATAAAAAAGTTGTAAAAAACGTCTTTTAGAATTTTCTCTGCAATTACGTCCAATTGAATTTCATTTCTTTTTCACGTCATGCAGTAAACTAATCAGTCCAATTTCTAACAAAAATCCAAGTCGTATTATCCAATATTAAAAAGATTATCGTCTTTTTAAGAGTGTCCAAATATTATTGTGCGTGACTGTAATATGTGAAAAAAAAGTGAATGAAATGCATTTCCGAAAATACTGAACAATGTACATTATCCAACCTTCCACAGTTCTTTACAAACTATGTAAAAGGTGAGTCGTTCTAACATGTGTAGAAAAAAAATTCAATTCATAAGTACGTTGCGTACATAAGTACATAAGGCCACCATTGCATCCCTGAAAACCAACGAGTGACACGCGACGACGACTGTTGTAAACTCTAGCTAAAAGAAAACGGAAGTGTAGAGGTATTTGAAGTGTAGAGTGTGTAGATAGCAAAAATATATTCTAACAGAAATTTATAGAAAAGATATGAGATATGATACAATGTAATGAAGTGAAATGGATATACAGACCGTGAAGGTCACGAGTTGTATGTATAGAAGGTTTCTCGTGAAGCTCACGAGAATCGCAGCAAAGAATATATATATATATATATATATATATATATATATATATATATATAGGGTGTCCCACATAAATGGGAACACCTAAATATCTGTCGTATTTACAGTCCTATCAGAAAACTTCAGAGGCAAATATAATAGTAAAGAAAAAAATTTTTTATGTCGTTTTTTTTAATGAAATTTCAAGGTTACCGATGTTTTTTTGATACCACCTTTTTGACCTTGAAATGACCTTGAGCAAGAATAATCATGTTGGAGCGGATAAAATGTGGAAGTTTAAAACTTACGTGTTTCAGCAAAGATTACGCGTTGTTTACGGCGGGTTGACCTCTACATATCATAATAAATGTTCGAAATGTTGACCATCCTCATTTATGCAATATTGCAATCTTGCATTAAATGATCTGTAGGCATTGTCGATTTCCTGAGGTCATTTCAAGGTCAAAAAGGTGGTACCCGCTAAATTCAGTTTTTTATTGTCTATCATGCTATCGTAAAAAATGTACTATTCCAATTAAAAAACATCGGTAACCTTCAAATTTCATTAAAAAACACGACATAAAAAATTTTTTCCTTTACCATTATATTTGCCCCCTACAATAGTATCACTTTGTCCTCTGAAGTTTTCTGATAGGTAAATACGACAGATGTTTAGGTGTTCCCATTTATATGGGACACCCTGTATATACGTGTGCAGTGCACAGAAGTAAAGACAATAGTTACGTGATCAAGCGATCGTGACAGTCAGAAGCGACGAGAATGAGCGCGGTTCCGGCGCCCCTATTTATACTTGCCCGGGACCATCGGTTAAGAAGGATTGAGGAGTGGGATTTTTGAAAATGCAAAAAACCGCCAGCACCTAACGTTTGTTGGCAATCGGGGCATTGCCCTAACGACCGGTGCGGCGAGGGAGACAATGGAAAATAGGAGTTGGATTTAAAATATGGAATATCGGAACGATGGACCACGAGACAGGTACGGTGCGAAATGAGCCCCTTAGTTGATAAGTGGCATAAATCCAAAATTACGAAAAATGGAGTTTTTACAGAAACAGTAAGTATTAAGAATGCTTGTTTTATTTAACACATTAACTTGTGTATATATTGTTTTATGCTAATAAAAAATAAGAGTCAATTTTACATCATAAGTGAAGTGACTGTAAAAATATCTCGAATAATGGCATAAGTCCAATCTCTTGAACTTATTCCATTATTCCATGGAACATATGGACTTAGTCCGCTGTTACATTCGATTAAAGGAAACTGGTATATGTATACGCGATAATCGTTTCGTATTTATTAAAGTCGACGAGGGTAATTCATGTTTACATTAACTTCTAGAACTGTTTAGTATCTTATTAGCTTCCGTATCATTAACATTGTGATATATTATATCCGCTCGAAATGAATAACGTTAACGCAAATCCTACACAAAGTCGGAAAAGAGTAAGAAATGTTGCAAAACAACTTCGTAACTCGAGTGCAGAATACGTAAACCAGAACAATAATATAATTCCTGCGAAAAAGTTTGAAAACAAAGATTGTGGATGTCAGAAAAAATGTACAGACAGAGTTGATGAAGAAACACGGAAGAATCACTTCTATAATTTTTGGAGAATAGGATCCTTTGAAACACAAAATGCATATCCTTGTGAATGTATACAAACTGTACCTATAAAAAGAAGACATGAAGAACATCACTCCACGAGATGAAAGTAGATGTATGAAGAGTAGCAGTAACGTATATTGTTTACCCAATATTGGTGACTCTACCATTGTTGTATGTAAGAAGTATTTTTTGAAAACTTTTGGTGTCAGTGAGGGACGCTTGAACAGAGCTATAATAAAACATGTAGAAGGTAAATCTGTTGGAAATGACGATAGAGATAAAGCAGCAAATCCGCGTAAACTTAGCGAAGATACTATTAAAAATGGTTGTGATTATATTCAAAGTTTTCCTGCCAATGTATCTCATTACACATGCGAACAGAATCCAAACCGACAGTATCTAAATGAAAATCTCAATATTAGAAAAATGTGTATGTTGTATAAAGAAAAATGCTCTGAATTAAACATACTACCAGTAAAAGAGCACATGTATCGACATCTATTTAATACACGTTTTAATCTACATTTTAAAGCACGACGAAAAGATACATGCAAGAGATGTGATGAATATAAAATTAAACTAGATGCAGAAAGTAGTGATCAAGAAGCTATTAAAAAACTTGAAGATGAACATGAGTTACATTTACGAAAAGTAGACGTAGCACGTAATTCTATGAAAAAGGATATAGAAAATGCAAAGTGTTCAAATAATATTTATGTATGTCATATCGATTTAGAGAAAGCATTACCATTTCCAATATTAACAGTTTCTGATGCGTATTATAAGAGAAATATGTATTGTTATAATCTCGGTATTCACGACTTACGTGAAAATAAAGGATACTTTTATGTTTGGGAAGAAACATTACCATTCAGAGGATCGCAAGAAATAGCATCGTGTTTAGTTAAACATATTAAATCTGTTGCTGGTAATAAAGATAAGATTTATAGTGATTCTTGTACTGGACAAAATCGTAATATAAAAATATTCCAGCGAAGGTTATAGAACAGAAGTTCTTAATATCAGGACATTCATTTTACCGAATGATTCAGATTTTGGATGTGTAGAATCTGCAACACGCCATATGGCGTAAGTCAGTTTCTCACAAAAAAGTATTGTCACAATTCAGTGCAATAATGGAACTACATTATTCGTTATGTTACTGTTTGTTTACTATTGAAAAAATATGGATTTTATGTTAAGTTATAATGACATAATTACTATTCTTTCACTTTAACTGGTTACAATAACGTTACATTGTGTATTTAATTTTTTGTACGATATTACACGGAAGTCCAATTTCTACTATATTAAGAAAAGGGACTTGATTCACTTGTCAACTAAGGGGCTCAAATGTAAATAGCCATTGCCGAATAGATTTACAAGCGCGGTCGTTCACCGCGGTGCAGGTGTCGAGCTCATCAGCTGAGCTCGACGAGAGATAGAAAAACTGTCGAAACACGAGGTTCTTATGTGTAGGCCGTCGATGGCGCGGGCAAAAACTATACATAAGAACTCGGCGCGTTAAATATAAGAAATCGGCTGTCTTGAAATAAATCACGTCGCGGAACGCGGTGCAACATTGGTTTAAATCTTAAACAACACCCAATAGCTACAGCCGTTTAGATCTTCTGCCTCGTCTCGTTGGAGAGACTGTAGTAGCGAAAGAGATCCGACTTTCAATAATAAATTTTATAAACAACGAGTGGCAGCTAAAACTCTTGGGTTTACTCAATGGAGTGCCTTTGACAACATAAATCAAGGTCAAGGCCATTGGAGCATTCTTCCCTAAACGTAAGTTCTACCAAGTTGATGGACTTACACGGTATAGATTTACAGCGAAGGAGAGGATAACTGCTATGATGGACACTAAATACGAATACATAAAGCTTTTCGAGAGACTGTCAGTCAACCTTCATTCACGAATTTGTAATATTCCAGTGTGTTGTCGATCGGTAGACACAAGGCGAATAAAAGACGGAATAAAAGTATAATGAAATGTACACATTTTTACTGAAATATTTGAATAAAGATACCAACTCAATACTTCGCTGGTGTAATTCCACAGCTGATTGTATCTCTATTTGTTCCGACGTAATTGACTTAACCATTTTGTTAACTGCGTTCTCTATACGATAACTAAAAAATAAGAGTATATTAACATCGTTACGATTGCTATCCTGACATGTATTTGTAATTATTTCATGATTAGCATACTTGTAATTACTTTGTGCAATACTTATGCAATAACGACAATCATTATTATTCATTATTAGCGAATGTGCAATGTCTGGAGATTAATATCATATAGTTGAAGTGTATAGGCAGTGGTAAACGATGAAGGATATGTTGGGGCACAGGAATATGGAATAATTTTATTTGCAAAAAATGAAAATAACAATAATTCTAAATAGATAACACATCCATTTAGTTTTGAATACATATGACATATACCATACATACCGTTGTCTGTGTGGTAAATAGTGTCTTAAATTATGAATACAGCATGCGTTTTTTTTACTTTAAAATGCTCAAGTCCCATAGCGGACTCTACCGAAATGGAACGGTCGGCTAGTGAGCTAAGGCTAAATTTTGCAGCGTTATCACCTTTAAAAGTGCAATGTCGCCGCATTATATTCGTACAAAGTGGTTTGTTTCCTACTTTTCGGAACTGTCAAAATTCGGTGGCACATTTCTTCTTACTCTATCTGAAGCAGGCATGTCCAGAAGTATCTCACTTGGACGCAAATTCGAGGGAGACGCCTACTTCTCCCGTCCGCGCGTCTCGCCCTCCGTGGCGACCATAGTCCTCCGAGTTCCTCAGACCCGTGCCTACCGTGGGTCCCAGAGTCGCCCTAACGCGCCACACGCGGTACATAATGTATATATTGTAAGCGGTAGGCACGGGTCTGAGGAGCTCGGAGGACTACGGCCGCCACGAGGAGCTAGAAGCGCGTGCGGGAGAAGTAGGCGTCTCCCTCGAATTTGCGTCCAAGTGAGATACTTCTGGACATGCCTGATCTAAAGCATACAATTTTCAATTTTAAATAATTTTATTAAACAATCAACTGAACATTCGTTGACTTGTTAAAAAATCTGTTTAAATACTTATGCAAATATAGAATTGTTAAGAGTTTTGAATTTTCTAACTCATAAATTTTGTAATACATGCATGTGTATCTGATTATATATATATATATATATATATATATATATATATATACATATATATATATATATACGTTTACCTAGGTAATGTACAGAACAAAAGTATTGTTTTAAAAATGTTTGGTTCTTACATATTATTAACAAATGTTAACATACCAACACAATTAATTTGAATTTTAATACGTAGGATATTAGTTTCCGACACGAAAATATTAAGAAAGATGTAAACAATCCCGACTTGATAATTGCTGCAATGGACACGTATATATTGTAACGGTCTGTCTTCGCGGCCCGCGATGGTGGACGCGAAGGGTCCCTCCACTTAATGCTCGTAGAGCTGGTCCAGGGTACGGAGCAGGGATGTAGGAGCGTGAAAAATAAGAACCGCTCGAAATACGAAAAATAAGAGTACTTTATTTAATTAACCGGTCGGTCGGTGACGCTCGAGCACCCCCGATGGGAGGCAACCTGTTCGGGTTGGCCCTGGCTGGGCCGCATGACATGTAACTGCCTACGGTAGGCGCGCGGTGCCGGTAATGTGGACTGCGGCACGACCGGTTCGATGCCGTGGCAACGGATGCGGTACGGAATCGCTGCGGACGCGATTGGGGAACGCTAAGGCGCGACGCAGGCGCGATACAGGACGTGTTAAGGTCCAACTATACTGCCGGGACGTGATTTTTTTTTACATAGGATGGGGACTACGGTCAGGGTTTTCTCTAGACCCCATCCTATGTAAAAAAAATCACGTCCCGGCAGTATAGTTGGACCTTTACAGCGGTGACCGTGTTGCGACGGCGAATCACGCCTGTGCCGGCCGCCGCTCTTGCTCCCAGACGGACCTGCAGAGCGAAAATGCGACAGACGCCGCAGGACCGACGGTGACGGTGGTCGCGTGCGGAATGACCGCGGTAGCGCCGGAGCTCCACGCCTTTGCCGGCTGCCGCTCTTGCTCCCAGAAGGACCTGCAGAGCGAAAATGGGACGGACGCCGCAGGACGAGGAGACGGCCGACGGCGACGGTGGGCGGTAAGCCTTCGGTGGGGAGTCGTGCAGCGAGAGGTACGTTAAGCCTCCTGGTCGAGTCCTGAGAAGGACTGCTCCGGAATACTCCGCCGAAACGGTGTTGCGTCCGGGTTTGTATACGCGCCGCCGTTCATTTCTTGCCGCGAGAAACCTCCTCGTCGCGGTGGCCCTCTCGCGGCCGCGGCGCGTACTAAGACGCGCTCGAGCGTGCGCGAGACCCGTCTAGCGCGATTGATCGTTTCGTCGCAATATACTGGCCATTTCGGGACAGCCAAAGTGGTACTCGCGACGACACAGAGGCATGGGGCGCAAAGTTCGCAGACTCACGACGCGATACACCTGAAGCAGCAGTGGTAATCTTTTCAGATAATAGCGAGAAGCGTGTGATTCAACTGTGTCCGCCTGATCAATCAGACGGCTTCTTTACAAATTCCTTTCGCATTACTTCGGAGTACCACTTTAACTGTTCCGAATAATATGTGCACAATGATATCTGTATGCTACAAATTACACAGTTTTAAATACGTCGTCAAAAGCCACAAATAAAGCTCGTCAGTAAACTTCGAAGGAAACGTATCAATACTGGTACCGTTAACCTTATCCGTTTTGTAACGGGTTTAGAATAGTTTTCATCAGAAAACCATTGATAAAAGCAATCTATTGATAATGTTTCCATGGCAGAATTATGAATTATGACAAACATTTTATTGTTATTAATAAGGGATGGTGAAATGCTTACCTTGTTGCCTCCAGAAGGCATGAGACGCGACGTTGATTTACGATCACTTAATAAATGGATCCCATTTTATTTATTATTAACATTATTATAATGGTATCATCACCTATTGATTGGAAATGTTTTCCCGATCAAAATCAGCCTATACGCGGCATAATCACGGCACACGTCCATATCGTACGTCGTTGCGTCGTGTGCCTCCTGAAAACAACAATATAAACGTTTCACTGACGCCTATTAATAATAATACAAAGTTTATTATAATTCATAATTCTGCCATGGAAACATTATCAATCGAATTGCAAATGCTTTTCTGATGAAAACAAGTCTAAACAAGACACAAATTGGATAAGTTAAACTGTGTTAGCATGGAAACGTTTCCTTCGAAGTTTACGAATGAATTTTATTTGAGGCTTTCGACGAGGTATTCTAAACTTTTGTTCTGCAGATTGCTTGGGTGAGCGTGTTTATTATTTATATAATCAGGTATACATACATATAATAAAAAACTCACAAATTAAAAATTGCAAAAGATTTAACAATTTTATATTCGCATAAACAATTTAAAAAAATGATAAAGATATTTGAAGAAGTCATCGATTATTCAAATGATCGTTTAATAAAAATATCAACGATTGAAATTTTTATGCTTTAAATATAGGCATACATAATAGTGCACCGGCCGTCCGGGACACGTCGCTAGCTTGACACATTTTGTGGAGGGTACTGGCTATATACTTTCCATAGGCATGAACGGGCCTTAGGCATCAAAGAGCCTACTTTTGTCGAGGTTCCGCATCTGGAGGCCAACGTTGTTCCGATAACTGTAGAATAATTAATTTAAGTATTAATTGTCGAACGAATGTATGAAGGAGATCAGGCTCCGGTAGTGATTGCGGCCAAGATCCTGCTCCAAGAACTCTGGCTGCGAGGTTCCGACTGGGACGAACCGCTCCCAGCCGAGCTACGCCCCACCTGGAACGGGATCATCGCGGATCTCCCCCAATTGCGAAGGGCTCGAATATCGTCTCGCGCGCGGTACCGGACGACCCCTGCGTGACACGGGCTACTCTAGTTGCCTCGCGCACCAAGGTCGCCCCCGTCCAAACGGTAAGCATACCGCGGTTGGAACTTTGCGCGGCGGCCCTACGAGATCCTCGTCAGCCGTTTGGACCTTCACTCCTGGACAGACTCGCAGGTGGTGCCGCGTGGTTCGCTCGGCCACCCTCCACGTGGACCATCTTCGTCGCCAACCGCGTCGGTCTGATTCGCGAGCGGCTATCGAGCATGCCGTGGCGTCACGTCGGAACAGACGAGAACTCTGCGGATTGCGCCTTCCAAGGCATGCTCGCCGGCGAGCTCCTCCACCACAACCTGTGGTGGAAGGGGCCAACGTGGCTGACGGATCCGCGGTCAGGCTGGCCGACCGCCCACAGCGATGACGCCGTGACCGCGATCGAGCGTCGCGTCCTGACGGCTCGAGTCGCGATCGAGGAGACCTCTGCCTCCGGTTCCTCGGCTGCCCTCCAGCGCCGCACGGCCAGGTCGGAGCCGTACGACTCGATAGCGGCAATGTGCCGAGCCCGAACTCTGTGGCTCCGATGGCTACAGAGCGCCGCGTTCTTGTTGGTGGTCACTCGCGTCGGTAAGGGACAGTACGTCGGCAGTTCCTCCCCTTACGTCGTTTGGACCCCTTCCTAGACCAGTCCGGCCTACTCCGAGTGGGAGGACGATTGTCTAAGTCTTCCCTCGCCTACGACGAGAAGCATCCGGTCATTCTTCTGGCCCATCACTTAGTGGAACTCCTCGTGAAGGGCGTCCACCTCGCCAGCCTCCACTTCGGGGGATTGTGGGAGGCGGGCGTTAGGGCCACCAAGCGCTACCTCACGCGAGTTCTCACTTTCGAGGAAATGAGCACCATGCTCTGTGCCATTGAAGCGTGCCTTAACACCCGCCCTCTCACCCTGCTCTCGAGTAGTCCGGGCGACTGCGCGGCCCTTACCCCGGGGCATTTTCTGTCCGGGACCTCTACGCTCACACTATCCGGCGAACGTCTCGTCGACAGCGCAGCGACGCCCTTGTCGCGCTGGCAAATGATCAAGCGTATGCGCGCGGATTTCTGGCGACAATGGCAACGGGAGTACCTCCACACGCTGCGGGAGCGCAGCAAGTGGTGGCGCGCGGAGCACAACCTGCAATCGGGGGAACTCGTGGTCGTGCGTGACCCCAACACCCTTCCCGCGTCTTGGCGACTCGCGCGCGTGGAGTCGCTGCATCCCGGCACGGACTGCCGTGTCCGTGTCGTAACCGTGCGCACCGCCGGAGGACCCTTTACCCGGCCATTTACGTTCCGCGCTGTCCGGAACATTCGGCTCGAAGGACCAGAAATGTTCCGGACAGCGCGGAACGTAAATGCGGCTTGGAGAAACGGGACGCAATTTCAATGTTCGGACAAGCACTTTATTTACACCACGACAAAAGAGACACGTAAACTTAAACTATAACTATGTTACAATGTATTTACGCTAACTATTTACAGGCTGCAGATCCAGAGAGCGGCCGCATAGGTGCGAAGAAATAATAGTTTTACGCAGGGCGTAAATCGCGAGAACAGCGGTCGTTGGGGCCTTGACTGGATGTCGTTTTGACTGTTTCGCGTTGTTATATCTTCGATATGCTCTAACGTTAGATACGTTTTGGCCGCGCAACGGTGCGCGGTGCCCTATATTACCCCGGGGAACGGGGTCGCGAGGCGCGGGTTTCCGAGCGGTTCAGCAGCGAGAATCGCGGGTTCGATTTGAAATCCGCTGTTGCGGGTGAACGCTTGGCAGTCGCGCGCGTTTGTTTTGAGGACCTTGGCGGTCCTCTCGGTCGGCCGGTCGTTGCCCTCGGCGTCGTCGGGCTGTCGACGCCTCTCGTTCGGTCGGTACGGAACAATTGCAGAAATAATACCGCAAGGCGCATACGAACATTGAATTCTAGAGATATTTGGATATCTAGATTTAATTTATTTAGAATGGATGTTGTTTAGATTTTGGATTTAAAGTTTTTGACATCGGCCAAAACGTGGAGCATACGCCCACCGGACCACTATGAGAGGTCTTCTTTTGCGCACAGACGATTGCGCACATCGATATGGCACACAGATCTTTTGGACACAGTATTATTGGACAAACAGCTCTTTTGCACACGGTAATATTGGAAACATGGTTCAGACTGACAGTATGAATAGCGCACATGTAGAATGGGACACATGATGGATTGCGCACTGAAAGAATTCAATCTGTTGTTTATCATCATGAATTGTGCTGTGTGTTTAGTTTATGGTTATACTTTCTGGTTGTATTTTTTATGTATAGTATCAAAATTTGTCAGTGGTGTTAGTTTTATATATAGGTGATTGCGTAAGATGTGCTTATATTATGAAAAGTTGATAAAAATGTGAGAAAATGTTACGGTTTCAGGTAATTTATTTTTTGCACACAATCTGTATTAAATGCGTTCATTGTGCTACTGGCATTTTAAATATTATTTTGTAATTATGAATGAGTTAATACAAACATTATAAAAGATATACCGATAACTGATTCTATATTTTCAGATTACTATACACAATGTTAGTGCAGTTAGTACAATATTTCGTTCCCCGATGATAGTTAGATTAAGTACAATATTTCTAATCGCGCACAAATAAAATTGCGTACTGTAAAGTGAGACACAGGTGGAATTGCAACCACGTTGCGGTTAATTTTTGGTTATGCATACGGGTATAGCACTTTTTTTGACAAGTTTCCCAATGTTTATTATAATGATATTATACTTAATTCAAAATCGGATCAACTTTGGTCGGTTTTACTCTGCCTAACACTAACCAATGTCCTCTCGCTCGCTCTTAAAAAAATCAAAAATAACCTACAAAATCCCGGTTTGCTACCGCTTCGCTTAAAACTATCGCCTTATCCTTCAGTATTATTAATGAATGAAATATGAATATGTAAAATATGCGACCAGTGGTCGAAAAATCAATGTCGAGTCTTAGCAATGGGTTAATACATGCATTTTTAAAAGCCACTTAATACTCCGATACGTAATCTACGTAACTAACCACTCACTATATCGTCTGTAACAAGAAAATAAAATAAATCACATAGTATCTGTTTCATCCCTTCTCAACCATTTTTATAGTTTGAAATACTTATCTTAAATAATCTGATCGAATCCTAGCTTTCAAATTATATATCCCCAATGTTCTTGAATCTGCTGCAACATAATTTCTTTGCAACTATTTTACAGCTTCTTCGCGTTAACTTCTTCACTACATGAGTATATTGCGATTATACAAATATTGTAATAACTGCACTAACATTGTGTATCGTAATCTGAAAATATAGAATCAGTTATCTTATACAATCTAAGCACATTTTACACAATCACCTATAAAACTAACACCACTGATAAATTCTGATACTATAGACAGATTCTACATAGAAAATATAACCAGAAAGTATAACCAGAAACTAATAACGCAGCACAATGCATGATTCTTTCTGTGTACAATCCATCATGTGTCTAATTCTACATGTGCGCAATTCATATTGTGTGTCTGAACCATGTATCCAATATTACCGTGTGCAAAAGAGCCGTCTGTCCAATAATACTGTGTCCAAAAAAAGTGTGTGTCATACCGATGTGCGCAATCGTCTATGCGCCAAAGGGGCACCCCCGGACCACTACGTGTAGAGTGGAAAAGTATTGGGACGTTCTCGGGCCTGGCTGCCACGGTAGTTGGCGCAAATCCACGTCCACGTGTCTACGTTCAATTCCGGGCGTTGTGGCCCAACACACGACTCGTTTGCCGTTCCAACAATAGTGTCTCCGTTGTCGTATGAAAATACCGTACGCAAAAAAGGATGTATTAAGTTATGTCACCTGTGGTGGTACGCACGATAACCATCGTATTAACATCTGATGCTAGCTATTCGTTTGTAAAGTGGTGGAAAGTTAGAACACTGTCGAATGTGTATCACGAAGAGTTTATACATATACAGATTTTTTATTGTATTTTGTAATTTTTCGTCGGGTGGGACGATAAAGAAATTCCAAATGGGCAGACATAAAATCCCAATTACTCTTTAAAATATTTAAAATTGATAATCACATCGAGCTAATAGCTGTGAAACAAAAAGTTGTAGTTAAATGAAACAATTACGTACCGATCTATATCGGTTCACTTCAAATACTTTTCATGTCATTAATTTTAAAATATCCGCATTTAAACAAAAGACGGGTCCAGAGAGGGAACATTTGCGGCTGCACGCTAATTTTTTTTTCAAATTTTTCAACTTTTCGCTGCTTGGAAAACATTTTCATTAGATGCTCTTGTATTTTATTGGTTCAACCGTTACAATTTAATGAACATAGTTTGACACTTTATTTTCCACATCTGTCGAACCAATAATTTTTTAAATTTCAACAATTCTTTGTAACGCGTTCATACGATTTATTCGAATGAAAGTTTATTCCTTTAAAGTGTGTGAGCTATTGCAATATACTTTCATTAATGACACGAGTAATAAAAATAATGTTACGTGTAGAAACCAAATCAATTTTACTATACTTCGTATTTCTGTAATACACTCTTTATAAATACTATTTTCACGGTTCAAAAACACGCGCCGCATGCATTTGTAGCACTCAAATCATATTAAACACCCACAGTAAAAATAAAGTATACAGAATATTCAGTTCTTGCTAATGCGCCTAAATTGTGAAGTATCGGTAATATTGAGTGCGACGTCGAAATGGTACGGATGCTACTGTGGTCCCCCGGGGCCTAGACAGAAAAGTCCATAAGATGCAATGTCTGTCTGTGTCCGCTGTCATGCTAGGGCATTTTCTACAGAGTCGGCAATTCAGAACCGTAGACAGAAAATCCATTGCATGCCTGAGAGGAATTCCTCTCTGTGCATGCAATGATCCCGGAGTTTCGATGTTCTCAGTAGGGTGCTGTCCCCTAGTCTCGTTTTTAGCCTGGATCAGAACCTACATCATCTTTAGTCAGGATCAGAACCTATATCATCTTTAGCTTGGAACAGAGCCTACAGATTAATTGTTTTTATATAAAAAATATAACTACTATACTAGGTGGAAATTATAGAGCGTTACAGACGAATATCTCCAAAAATATTGATTATGCGCAAAAATGTTTCAGATGAAAGTTGTTCAGTACCGAGGGGGGCATCACGTGGTGTGACTTTTATTTTTCCTGGTGAACACTCCAAGGTGAGGTGAAATTCAACTTTCTCTTTTTAAATGGAATGATATTTTTTTTAGTCACCATCAAATAGTGCGTTTTAAGATGAGTTCAATTCCCTATGACTCAAGGTCATTCAAGGTCAAACTTGCAGGGTGTTTAAATATCGCGTTAGTTTGAAACGTGCTTGAATTTCGCGATTGTCGCGATTTAAATTCGTTGGCGATCCCTCCGATGTTATTTGTTCGAGGGGCCAATAACCCACAATAATTGAAGTAAAAACAGCGTGACTTTCTGGCTACCAGCTAATGTCAGCCGATAGACACGACGATCGGTAGATCAATGTGCAAAACGTTCAAATCAAACTCGTGTCGCGAAGGTATAGAGAGACAAAGAGAACAACATACAGACAGACGTTGAACAGAGACAGGCGAATAAGAGAGAGACAGCGCAGCCTAGCGGGTCAGCTGACACTCTCGCGACGCTTCGTCGCCACTGCCAGTTCGCGTAGTCACTTGCTCACGAGACGTGAAAGGAGTAACTCGCTCACGAATCGTGCTGGCGAGCACTTGCTATTGAGGCGCGCTAGCGAACACTCGCTTACGAGTTTTCGCAGCTATCATAGTTCTCCAGTCGAGCTGTTGTTGTGCGGTAAACAATAACCATGCACTTTTTAATTGATCGAAGCATGGTCAATACCAGTGCTCAATCGTGGTCACTATTGCCTGTACCTCTATTCGAATATCCTGTCGCGAGCTCGTAAAGGGAGCATCGCTCGGTCCGAAAGGTCGTACGGCAGTGAATATATCACGTACGATTATCGAGAACTCGGATAATCCGGAGTTCGATATCTCGGTCGTGTTTGTCAGTTCTCTTGTAACGGGTGGAACGATCTCGAGCACGAGACCAGTTCCGTTCGTACAGTCGTTGCCAATAGCGTCGCCGTCAAAGACTTGTAACTAGTATCTGACAGCGCGACTGAAGAGTACGTGACAGGTTATGGTGATCGAAGCTCGGAAAATCCAGAGCTCTATCTATAAATATCGCTATTGTTATATGGCTCTCTTACAGCGTGTGGAACGATCTCGTAAACTAGATTGGTTCCGTTCGCACAGTCGTGCCAAAGCTCGCCGTCAAATACTTGGTACAAGGATCCGACAGCTCGACTGGAGAGTGGATTACGAATTAATTGCTGCAAAAAACTCAGTAAATCCAGAGTTTAATAACTCTTGTGTGGGCTTGGTTCTCTGACAGCGAGGAGAACGATCTCGTAACGAGCTCAGTTCAGGTCGCACAGTCGTGCTAAAGCTCGCCGTCAAATACTTGATACAAGTATCCAACAGCTCGACTGGAGAACTATGATAGCTGCGAAAACTCGTAAGCGAGTGTTCGCTAGCGCGCCTCAATAGCAAGTGCTCGCCAGCACGATTCGTGAGCGAGTTACTCCTTTCACGTCTCGTGAGCAAGTGACTACGCGAACTGGCAGTGGCGACGAAGCGTCGCGAGAGTGTCAGCTGACCCGCTAGGCTGCGCTGTCTCTCTCTTATTCGCCTGTCTCTGTTCAACGTCTGTCTGTATGTTGTTCTCTTTGTCTCTCTATACCTTCGCGACACGAGTTTGATTTGAACGTTTTGCACATTGATCTACCGATCGTCGTGTCTATCGGCTGACATTAGCTGGTAGCCAGAAAGTCACGCCGTTTTTACTTGAACTATTGTTGGTTATTTGGCTCCTCGGAAGAATAACGTCGAGGAGGTCACCAATGAATACAGATCGCGATAATCGCGGAATTCAAGCACGTTTCAAACTAACGCGATATTTAAACAACCGGTATTGACCGTGCTTCGATCACATAAAAAGTGCATGGTTGTTGTTTCACCGCGCACGAGTGTATTTCGGTGTGATTGACGCGAGATTCGTGTTCGTTCCCCGAATTCACTACCCGCCGTTCAAGAGAAACTCTTGATTAACACGCTTACGTTATACGTAAGCTCTGGCATACGCTTTGACGTCCCAGTGCTGCAGAAGATTGGATACTCGGATTGTGACATGGTCAATTCATTATACGCTTTGCGGGAATTGATCGGTCCAGCCACAGGTCTTGATTGGTAAGTCCTAGCCTTGCCACCCTCCTTTGAGAGAGAGAGAGCGTGACGACGATCTTAGCAGACTTGACCCGTTCATCCACCATAGTCGCACCCACATACGCCGCACAGTGGGGTATTTGACCAGTTCAGCGCCCCAAAACCATTACGACGTTATTAATAATGTGAAGGTCATAATATTATATATCGTTGAATTCGTCTTAATACCAGCTACAACATTATCAAATCAAAAATACAATTTAATGTTTAAAAAATAGAAGCGATCTTGTTTTTTTCTTTTAAACAAGTTTTTTAAATGTTTTTTTGTATTGCAATTTATACGTTTATTAATACTGTTAAACTTTTATTTGGAACATTTTTTTGTCAGATTTAGAGAAATTGCTATTACAAACAAATTTCACGCGTAGCCGTGGTAAAAATTTAAACACAAAGTCTAAATATCAAAATCATAGTTTATTGACAACGAAACACAACTATACAATATACAATATTACAACTATACAATATACAATATTACAACAACTATACAATATTTATAAAATAAATTATAACGAATATTCTAAATTCGAATCTTCGGACTGTATGGATGTGTTAGATGAGTCACTATTGTCGTAATTAATTTCAGCGGAGGGTACAATCATATCTATAACCTCTGGTGATAATTTCTTTTTCGCTTTTTTATGCAATTTTCTATTGCTTGTTATGAGAGGATCAGAACTCAATAACAATTACTAGCAAGGATGCTTGCTCATGCTCACCACAGTATTCAAAGAAAGACTGACACTCGATTGTTTAACCACGATTACATTTTTCCAATAATATAAACTAAATATTTTAGCAATAGTGACATTCATTCTCCTTCATTTACCTCCAAGTATCTATATCCTACAGATCAATTATTTCATCATTATCAGTCATATGTTATACGGTCGATTCATGCCATACTGATATGTATCGCACAAAAAGTTAAATATCTCCATGTGTGGCACTATGATGCACCTAAACTTTTCAGGATTCTGTAAAGCAATGTCTACTGAATAACCTCAAAAAAATTAGAGAGGTGTTTTGCGGAGAAAAAAGTTATTACATAATACATTTTAACATTCTGAAAAAAAAATTGTACCATTTTCGATTGTTTATTCTATCAAAACCACCGAAGCGTTTAGAACAAAAAGGTATAAAATTACTTTATATACCTTCCTTTACATCCTAGAAATGTTTTTATCCCGATTCCATACACCAAACTTGTGAAAAGAATCATTTCTTTAACACATGTTTTTCGACCCTTCTCTTGGTCACGAGAATATGTCACTTTCAAGTGTCTATATGTTACTAAATAATACTGTTTATAGAAAAATATTATTGTATATTACTCGCATATATATTCAGGTACACGAGAAAAAAGTTTCAGTCATTTTGAACGAACTAAAAATTTTGACTTTTGGCGCACTAAACAGGCCAAATACCCCACTGTGCGCCGTCGCTAGTGCTATATAGCTACTACCAGAGCGGGGATTATGACTGGTTGAACAACACTTACAATATACGCCCCCTCTAGATATATCTCTATATATAGTGGCTTTTGTGCGTGTAAGTGGTGAGTTGGACCACGTCTTCCACCGAGATTTCTATAGCCGCGTGACGTATTAAGTCACTCACGAGCTTTGAATCAAGGTTGTTGATGCACGGGTTAATTCGGCTGGATTATCGAACTTGGAGCCTCACAACCTCCCTGTAAGATTAACCGCCACCTTTACGCTGACGCCCACGCAGTAGAATCGGTTTAACCGTGACTACGCCAGTGCGAACGGACGGATTCTCGATTATCGAGATACGTCAAAAATATACAGTCCACTAACTCTGCATTCTGAGCACTTTGGCTGTACTCCCCCTCCTTCGATAGCGATTATCGCAGTCAGGAGCGTACGGGAAACAGCGTCACGAACGGATACGTATCGTATCGAATAGGTGGTTTCACACCTTCGTTCGCTGATTTAATTTTCAGACGCCAACGTCGCTAGACGTGCAAGGTACCACCGGAGGAGACGGAGGAGTCGCGAACCGCCATCTTCCACGGGGATTTATTTTGATCAATAAACGGCATACCATTAGGTGGGTCACTATCAATATAACCTCGCTGTACAACAATTTACTTTCCCTCACACTCCTATCTCCTCATATTCGAGCCACCGTTGAAAAGTCGTTGGATTGTATTATACAGTCCACCTTTTTAACACAGGGAAATGCAGAAAAGGTGTGATCGTTTTATTTGTACTTCACTTTAGTATGTGTTCAAAATGATTACTAGTAATGAAAGTAAACTGACAATCTTGCAGAAGAGCACAGTAATACATAAATACGTTTGTTTTCATTTCATTGATAATGACTTTGATATTGTCCTGAGTAATGCTGATATTGAACATGTGTTATTGTTTTGCTGTGAAAGTTCGACGTCGCGAAAATAAAACGATCAAACCTTTTCTGCATTTCCCTGCAAGTTTGATCTTTAATGACCTTGAGTCATAGGGAATTGAACTCATCTTAAAACGCACTATTATATAAATATATAAATATAATCATATATTTTGAATTTGTTGATTTTGTCTATTGGATGAAAGAGATTGTTTTGGCTCGGGTGAATCTGCATGGTAGCGCTAGCGGTAGCGTTTTTACTTAAAATTATTTCTCACACTATAGCTTGTTCGGAAAAATATTTCAGATATAACATATCCTGATCCTGGAGGACATTTTATATGTTGGTCACAAATCTTCTCTAGGTGGAAGTGCTTCAGAAATTCATAGGTAATTTTTGTTTTGTTATACGGAGCTGTATGTTTTCGGTTAGGTAGATGGATTATACAAGATTTATCTAACAAGTTTCACGGTGGACATTCACTCAATACTTTTATAGTATTCCATTTAAAGATACAGAATTGTCTTCGACAATGTCTTCTACACATTCATCTGTCAAAATTCCATTATTATCATATTATATGTATATTTGCTTAACTCGCAGAATTTTCATTATAAATATTTCCTCGTATTATTTAAGGTAACATGGATATTTCAGATGAAAAGAGTTCATGAAAGACGCTGTATAAACCGTATATATACCCTATTATTCAAAACCTATTTTCAAATAAAATGCTTCCATAATGTTTGTGCTGTGTGCTGTGTTGGATGAATTCGTATTCACAATATGCAGGACGAAAGAAAGCAGTTTCGAAAAATCAAATTATTTGAAGACATAACAGGTGTAAGTAATTAATGTTGCATTGATTGTTTCTGTTAAAAGATTTGTGTCATCTAAGTGGAAAACAGAGAATCAATGAAAAATTTGGAAAAATAGTTTCAAAGATACCTGGTGATTTCAAGCAGACCACATAAGTAAGCAGCATTGACAGCGACTGCCGATTCTGTAGCTGCTAACGATAAGAAACCCATCACGGATATCACTACAAGATGAACACAAACTAAATCAATTTGCCGTCCTCCTTCATTGTAAAAAAATCCAAACAAGCGTAAATAATGCAGCTGAAGTTTTGAGTGCAGCAGTGTAGGAATCGCTATTGTCACAGTTGTGAAGCCTGCTGTTAAACATGCTAATGCTAGAAGACAAAATGTTATTTTAGTTTTCTTCTTACACAAAATGGTATCATTGAAATAACTTTGTTCTAACCATTAGAACTTTGTTGTAATGAAAATCACAAAATATATTATACAATGTGAACGTGGGTGTGACTGAAGGGAGAGCGATAAACGAGAAAACATAGCCCGAATTATTGTGCCCCGAAGGACTATATGGTCGTGACCGAGATTGGCCGGTCAGCGGGAAGAGCGACCTCGGGGCACAAAGCCGGAACACAGACAAAAAAAATGAGTTACGATCGAGGTTTGCCGATCGGCGCGAGACTTGCCGCGCAGCCACGCGGGGGACTGCGTCTCCTGTGGGTGGAGGTCAGTGTCGCCAGATCGGTTAGATCGAGGGGAATACAGTTTACCACCTCTCTGATGACCAGAGTAATGTGTAACACGTTGCGCGGCACGTCACGTGACCAGTCTACGAAAAGGAGGATAGGCAAAAACAACTACATAGTTCTGGTTGTTTCTGGCATCACTGGTGGGAGCCAAATTGGTGCTTTTTTAATGGATAGAAGGACTGCTAGTGCAGTCAACAGTGTCATTTCGAAAATGCTTGCCCCCTCTTGAGAAAAAAACGTTTTCAAAATATTATGCTTAAATTCATAGAAATGACAAAGAAGAACGACGCTTTGAAATAGCGGTATGGCTATAAAACTTTAAACGCGTTTTTCTGGAAACACAGTTTCTCACTTGGCGTAGATTAAATCTCAAAATTTTGATCTAAAATTTTAATAAGCTATTCCACATGCTACTTGCTATCACCGGTACTAAAATCATATGTTTACGTTGAATTTATCATATCACATTCCTTAAAATATTATCGCAAAAAATATGAAATGCCAAACTGTATTTCAAGCATTCGCTGTCTTGCCAATTTTCAAGATAAATTATTTCTTTTGGTAAAGGCGATAATGACAATCATTCTGATTAAGAATCATCTTGATGTTGTTGTTTTAGTACATCCCGAGATTTCGAATCATCAATGCCAGCAAATTACAGTGGCCGAAACGGGACCAAGAACCCAGTAATTAAAATTGTATATAATATTGTTTTGTATGATGGAAGAGTAACTAAATTGATTACAAAATACATTGTAATGTAAGACGTACCAGCACGTTGAAAAAATATCATGAAAATTGATAAATTTTTCAACCTTTACATAAGACAGCTCTCTTAAATAAGAGATTGCTATTAGCAAGCGATAGAATTATACAGGTTGGCCCTTTTAAATAAAACCACCTAAATATCTCGATAACTCCGAAAAAAATATTCTTGTCGAATATTGCTCCTTTAATATAATTCACATTATGTAAAAAAGGCTACTCCTGGATTTTCGTATTGTAGCTGTCATCCAGAATTTGAACTAGTAACATATACAAAAGACTGGATGACATCTACAATGGAAAGATTATGCGAATAGAGTGAGTTGTGGTTAGGTCTTAGGAGGGTGTGGAGAAGGCCGGCCCGACCACGCATACGATAATCCAGGAGTAGTCTCTCAAAATTAGAAGCTCATCTTATAAATGTATAACAAGAGTAAAACACTGTTTTCTGTCTGATCTCCACAACGTGTTTACAAAAACAGTACAAAAACGTCGCGGCGAAGGGACAGCCCCGTTTGGACGCCATCCGATTGGACGCGTTCCTTTTGGACTCCGTGCCGATTGGACTCGTGTCGTTTGAACGCCGTGCCGATTGGACTCCGTACCGGTTGGACCTAACCCAGACCTAACCCAGGACTGACTATATATTTCACAATAAAATATCACCATATGTAGAATTCGAAAAGCAATGATTATAAAATTTACGGCACCCAAATGTCACGAATCCAAACGGCACGGCGTCCAAATGTCACGAATCCAAACGGCACGGCGTCCAAACGACACGAGTCCAATCGGCACGGCGTCCAAAAGGAACGCGTCCAATCGGACGGAGTCCAAATGGGACAACCCCGCGGCGAAGCAGGCTTTCGTTGTCACGAAGCGTGCACGAATACGGGAAATTCCATTCAGTACTAGCAATAGTTTTTTGCGAATATCTCGAAAACTAAAAGACACCCCCCAACTCCACCCCATGTGTGAAAAGGAAAATGTTGTTTAAAATGTCGAAATCTATAAGATATTTAAATTTCATCAAAATCGGAGAGGAGTACCTCGTTCTAAATAAATACCAAAATATTTTCTGTATCATCACAATTCGACGAGATATTTAGGCGGCTTTATTAAAAAGGACCACCCTGTATATGTATTATTGGTTTTTTTGTAAAATGGTTGCGTGAAGGTGCACTTGATCGGCAACATCATACTGTCATTTCGCGAAATTTTGCAAACGTCATATAATCATATTTTTTTATTCGCTACGTAGTTGGTATCAATCTATTTAATACCTTTACCTACAAACATTACGACTATGCCTTTTGCAATTTTTATATGCTTCATAAATATACCCGTTTCAATAGGATTCTGTGTTACACTCCTGTCGTTTTCGATATTGTCAAACACAGATTTCATCTACAACCGTACAAAAAGACAATGTTTAGATTACGGAAAATGTGGTTAACTTATGTAACAATTACATTAATATTCTTTTATTCGATGTAATAAAAAGCATGAGTGACGTATTCTCTGACTTACTATTGGAAAGTTGGCCACCAAACTGATATATCGTATCACATACAATAGCAATGGGCCAGTGTACGATAACACAAAAAATACATTGTGTAGTGATACTTCCACTGATTTTAAGGTCGATATCTGAAAAATATTTTATAATCAAATATTATTAAATATTATTAATTTTTAGCGGTGTTATGCGTGTAAGGAAATGGTAGCTATCGCAGATCAATTTCTACAGTTCGATTTTTTGAATAAAAACAGATTAATTATCTAAAATGACACATTTATAAGAAACTATTCTTAGAAGAATTAGAAGATTGCAAATTTTGAGTTGGAACGGTCAATCATAGGGGGCACATGGTATTCTTCGATTTATTAACCGTGAATGCGGAAGTCTTACTACATTAATAAATTGTAAACGTTTAACGTATATTTTATATCATTGAATGTATTTTTAATCCCCTGCCTTCTAATAGCGAGTCAGACGCGTGATGAAGTGAGGCCAATGTTTTGAGCGATATCAAGGGCACTTTACTCTTATGCGCGGCCCTTTACGCTAGAGCAACTCAGACATACAATTATATGCTATTTGGATAACGGATGCTAACATCATCATTAATTGCATATCGAAATCTATTATAAGCAATAACTCATTTCCTTAGCACAACTATTAAAATAAATAATATTATAAGTGGGAGGATAACTTCTACGAGGCTCAATAATGGCACTTGATTATTCGTTACGTTATCGTTTGTTGACTATCAAAAGCAATGTAGTTTTTCCTTTAAATTATGTTATCATAATTATTATTCTTTCTCTCGCTTTCTAACAATAAAGCTACATTCTGTTCTTAATTTTTTATGAAGTATTGCAGAAATGTCCAATTCTCACAATACTAAGAAACGGAACTTATTTCACTTGTCAACTAAACGGTTCATACACATATAAAATTTCAGATGCAGTCGACGATACTGACCTGATAGAATTAGAGAGTATTTGAGATTTTATTTGCAATCTATTTCGCCTAATAAAAAATAAAATGAAAACATATTTCAACTAAATTTCGAATAACAAAATAACTTAAAGAAAAATTATTTTTTTCATGAAATAAAATAATACGTGATTATTTGAAATAACGTGTAGCCAAACGAGAATATATATTATTTTAACTACTATTTTTCAAATAATTAATTTGGATAATGCCCAACTCAGGTTCCAAATAACAACTGCTAGGAAACGTAAGAATCGAAAATGAGCCGAACGTCCTCTCACTTTGTCACACACTATACGTGTATAGCGTCGTATTGTTGACCAGAACTAGATTGCATCTTTCATAAAACTGATTTTATGAAGAAGATTTATTTTTAAATTAAAGAAACACTTCTTGCAAATTGAATCTTCATTACCTGGATTCCTATGAGGCAGACAGTTAGTACAGTAAAAGCTAATCTTTGTATCTTTGCTAATAGAGATTCATCGTACGGCCAGAGCGCAGTCACATGTAACACAAAAGAATAAAGACTATATTTCTTTCGAAACTCCTCCATCTCTGTCAATACTGAAGAACGTCTGTATGCAGTACTTGTGGTAACGTCCGACTTCACCTCGGCGTCATATTTTATTTGCGCTGTCTTCCTTTTCATCGAAATTGATCGTAATTCGCGCAAATTATGGACTTCCGTTCGTAAATATTACATTAGTACTGTTACACGAGTGTCACGACATTCATTTGCAGAACACAACCATTATTTATTTTCATCCTTCTGTTTGAGACAGTGAGAGATCTAGCCGTGGGAAATGTACTTGTTTCGACATCGTGGAAACAGAGAACAACGAAAATAGGTAAGACAGTGAGTTGAGGATGGATGTATAGGTAGAGTGAGATAGTTAAGTAACGTGAGACGAAGGTGTAGAGAAATATAGAAAAGTAAAATATATATTAACAGAAAATATATAGAAGTGAACCTGATAAATATAAAGGTAAAATTAAAGAGCGAGAATGACAGAAATGATTGATGAGAACGGAAGTATGAATAGTCGCGAAGCCCGCGAATGCACGAGAAGAACGAATTGCGGTAATTATTTGGAAAGTTCCACTGTCCTCCGATTTTGATGAAATTTAAATGTGTTATAGATTTCGACATTTTGAACAACTTTTTCCTTTTCCAATATAGGGGCGCCGCTTTTGGTTTTCGAGATATTCGCAAAAAACTATTGCTAATACACCATTGAATTTTCCGTATTCTTGTACGCTCCCTGGCAACCTAAGCCTGTTCCGGCGCGGCGTCTGTTTACTTTCTTTTTGTAAACACGCTGTGGAGATGATAGAGAAATCAGCATCAATCACTCTGGTCATACATAGATAAGGTGAGCTTTCAATTTTGAAAGACTACTCTTCGGTTTATGTATGCGTGGTTGAACCGACCCTTTCCACCCCCTCCACGACCTAACCACAACTCATTCTTTTCACATGATTTTCCATTACTACAGGGTGCGGCAGAAGTTCGGAAACTTTTTTGTCGTGAAATATTTGAGTCAGAAATGTATCTTTTCTGCATATTTTTATACTCAGTGCGTTCGTCATTCAACTTATTAGTTCATGGTACAAGGACAAGCGTGAAGAAACGCATAGTGCTATAATTTCGTTACATTTGAAAGTTAAACGTCAAGTTGAGACCGTTCGTTTGCTCGTGTATTTTGGAAGTCGTCGTAGTTCCGTGGGCACAAAACCACTACCACGGACAACACAGGCTTTTTCAGCAGGATTCTGCACCCGCTCATCGTGCTAAGACAACTCAGGACTTCTGTAAGGCCCATTTTCCGGAGTTCATCTCGGCCAAAGAATGGCTCCCATATTCACCCGATTTGAATCCGTTGGATTATTCAATCTGGGGGATTCTTCAAGCAAAAGCTTGTGCTAAACCCCACAACTCAGTGGAGTCGTTGAAGCGTGATTTGAAGAAAGCGTGGGTCGAAATTGACGAAAACACGCTGCGTGCCGTGATCGATCAATTTCCAAAGCGTCTCGAGGCATGCATAAAAGCAAATGGAGGTCATTTCGAAAAAGACGTTATGTAACATAAATTTTAAGGATTTCTAATGTTATTATTGTTGTGTTCGTTTTCATAAATAAAAATTTGTTTGTACAGTAATTATTTAGAATGTTTCCAAACTTTTGCCGCACCCTGTAGATCAAATTCTTAATGACAGCTATAATGCAGAGATTACGCGAATAGAATAAGTTGTGGTTACGTCGTGGAGGGGGTGGAGAGGTCCGGCCTTTAGGCCGGCCCGACCACGCATGCAAGAATCGAAGAGTAATCTCTCAAAATTGAAAGCTCACCTTATGTATGTATGACCACAGTGATTGATGCTGTTTTCTCTATCATCTCCACAGCGTGTTTACAGAAAAAAAAGTAAACAGACGCCGCGACGGAACAGGCTTACGTTGCCACGGAGCGTGGAAGAATACGGAAAATTTAATGGTGTATTACCAATAGTTTTTTGCGAATATCTCGAAAACCAAAAGCGGTGCCCCTATATTGGAAAAGGAAAAAATTGTTCAAAATATGTAGCTGCATAACATATTTAAATTTCATCCAAATCGGAGGACAGTGGAACTTCAAATAATTACCCGAATTGCTGTGAAGCCCACAGAAGAGAGAAAACGTAAACTCGCGTGATCAGTCGATCGTGAAAGGTAGTGAGTCGAGTACAAGACAAAAGATTCAAGCTGTTGTCGTCGGCCTATTTATACCGCTTTTGGGCCATCGATTAGGAAAAGATAAGGAGTGGGGAGTTCGAAATTGCGAGGACGACAGCACCGACCGTTCGTTAGAGCACGAGAGTGGGAGGGGAGTGAGATTTTTGAAATTGCAGGGAGCCGCCAGCACCTAACTTTCGTTGGCAATATCGGGGCATTGCCCTAACGACAGGTGCGGCGAGGGAGACAATGGAAAATAGGCGTTGGATTTAAAATATGGAATATCGGAACGTTGACCCACGAGACAAGTACGATGCGAAATATAAACAGACGACTCCGAATCAGTTTACAATCGCGGTCGTTCACCGCGGTGCACGCGTCGAGCTCGATCAGCTGAGCTCGGCGAGGCGATGAAAAACAGCCGAAACACGAGGTTTTTATGTCGAAGGCGTCGTTGCCGCGGGCAAGAAATCGACATAAGAACCAGGCGCGAGCTGTATAAGAAATCTCTTGAAATAAGGGAATCGCGTCGCGGAACGTGATTATAAATTGTATTACATCTTAAACAATTTTTGTTAATTCTTATTTTGAAATAGACGTGCATTGTCATCTTGATTCTGTTTATTCCAGAAATATGTAATGCGAAACATTATTAATTCTGCTATGTAGAGGGTGTCCCGCGACTCATGGTTAACCGATTAGGAGGTATAAATGAGTCGAAAAGAAAGAATAAAAGTTTTTCATTTGAAGCTTCGGTTTCGGTGAGCGCGCTTACGTACGAAGCATTACGCAACGTACAGCTCGCCGATCCCGACCCTGCGTCGCGTCACAACATTGAGGTGTTGATCGGCGCGGATTTGTATGCGAGGATTATTCGGCCGGGATTCCGACGAATAAATACTCACGGCCCGATAGCACAGGAGACCGCTTTCGGCTGGATACTATCCGGGGCCATAAACGCAGGTAATCCTCACCCAAACAGTGTAAGAACGTTGCATTGTAGCGTTCTCGAATCGCTCGATCAGACGATTCGGCGTTTCTGGGAAATAGAGGAAATTCCCACGACTTCGGTATTTACCAAGTCTGAGGAAGAGTGCGAAACGCACTTTATAAAAACAGTCGCACGAGATGCGACGGGAAGATTCGTTGCCAATCTTCCCTTTGTAAGGATGGACTGATGGATCGGTGATCGAACCGGGAAAGAGGTGCAAACGATAAAACTCGAAAAACTATATAATTCAGTATATTCTATTGATCGTTCTGTCTCGAGATGCAGTTACAGACTGTCTGCTGTCGGTTCTCTCGACGTGGAAAACGTCTTGCCGGAAAAATGGGAGAGGGTCCCAAGTGGACGTGCCCAAAGTGCGTTTCTGCATTTCGTCACGCTTAGCCTCTTCGCGAGAAAATATACAACCGTCCCAAACGTAGCGGGGTCTCGTGAAGAGGGTAAGTGTGGGAGCGTCACGAAAATTGCTTACACCTTTAAGCATACAAAGCCGGATACGGTACTCGGAGATTCTTTCCAAATATCGCTTTCCGCTTTGACAAGGTTAAGAAAGAAATTAGACACGGATAAGACATTCGTGCGAGAATATAATGAATTTCTCGCGGAATATGAGTCCATGGGTCATATGACGCGCTTGGCGCCCATAGAAAAAACCCGACTCTATATTCCTCACCGAGCGGTAATCCGCGAGGCGAGTGCAACCACTAAGCTGCGAGTCGTTTTTAACGCTACCAGCAGAACAGCGGGCGGTCGCTCGCTGAACGACATCCTACACGTAGGTCCGAAACTACAGAACGACATTACCTCGGTGTTAACGAGGTGGCGTCTGTACGAATACGTGTTGGTGGCTGACATTGAGAAAATGTTTCGACAGATTCTCGTCGCCCCTCAGGATCGTCGCTATCAATGCATCCTGTGGCGCACGCCGGAAACCGAACAGCTTCAAGCTTTCGAATTGAATACCGTGACGTACGGTACGGCCTTCTCGAGTTAAAGAAACAGGACGGTGATAGGTTTCCTCTCGCCGCGCCTATACTCGAAAAGGATATTTACGTAGACAACGTGTTTATGGAAGCACCCGATAAACAATTATTGGAGCAAATCTGCACGCAAACGTGCGGGCTCCTACAAAGAGGTGGGTTTAACCTGAGAAAATGGGCTGGAAATTCGTCAGAATTGCTGCGAAACATCCCCCACAATTCTCACTCCCACGCCGTCGACCTTACCTTGTTCGACGATTCAGAACTAAAGGTATTTGGATTGCGATGGATACCATCAGGCGATTATTTTTATTTCAATCTGCAACGGTTTAAACCGTCCGCAGAACAGATCACAAAGCGCACTTTGTTTTCGGAGATTGCAAAATTGTACGATCTTCTCGGCTGGCTTTCGCCAGTCGTGATTCGTGCGAAGATTTTGATGCAGTCCCAATAGCTGGAGAAACTCCAGTGGGACGATCAGGTCTCCACGAATACGTTGAGAACGTGGAACACGTTCTGTACGGATTGGAGCAATCTAAATGATTTAAAAATCCCCCGATGGATCCGATACGGAGCCGACACGATTTCTGTTTAATTACACGGATTCTGTGACCCTTCACTCGCAGCTTATTCGGCCGTTACGTATTTACGCGTAACGTCGAATAACAATGACGTCTTTACGACATTGTTAATGGCTAAAACACGAGTAGCTCCGATAAAAACGCAGTCCATCCCGGTTCTTGAACTGAACGGAGCTGTACTCTTCTCCGAGCTGTTAGTGCACGTGAAAAGCTCACTTGATATACAAGTAGAGCGAATAGTTTGTTGGACAGACACCACGATTGCACTCGATTGGCTGAGGAAACATGCATCGACATGGAAGGTTGTGATTGCCAACCGAGTGTCAAAAATCCAGACCATGCTTCCGAACGCTGAATGGCGTCACGTTCCCACACGCTCCAACCCTGCGGATTTAAATTCGCGAGGTGTGGAAGCTGCGGAACTCCTTCAGTCGGAGCTATGGATATCTGGTCCGACGTGGTTAAGACAACCCGAAAAAAGCTGGCCGATTACGCCAGCTTCGATCGAGACCGAGGACGGGAAGCGCATCGCGCATACCCATGTAACTACTCCCGTAAAGGAATGGGAATTTTTATTCCGATTCTCGACATGGAGCAAGCTACTTCGCGTCACCGCATACTGTCTCCGATTACGGAAACCGATGCAAGCTGCCGAACGGTCATTCGAAAAAAGGGTTGTCTGTGCGTCAGAGTTGCGTATTGCAACAGAAAGAATTGCGTGTCACATCCAGCGCACGCACTTCTAGGAGGAATACCGGTGCTTAAAGAATTGGCGAAGAATCCCCGTGAAATCACCATTAAAAAGTCTAAACCCGTTTCTCGACGATAATGACGTCATAAGAGTCGGTGGACGATTGGAGAATGCGACGCTTGCATGGGAAGCAAAGCACCCGATTATCCTGCCTAAACATTACGTGTCTACACTAATTATTAGGCAGTGCCATGTAAATACATTACATGGAAGGTCGCAGTTGACCATGTACACGGTAAGACAGCAATTCTGGATTCATCGGTACCGGAACGCAGCGCGTACGGTCATCCACCAATGCTTACGTTGCGTAAGTTGGAAGGCCAGGGTGTCCTCGCAGATTATGCAGGACTTGACCCCTCAACGCTGTCAGCCGGCGCGAGCTTTCTCAAATTGCGGAGTCGATTACGCTGGTCCATACCGCGTACGTGACTCCGCTGGCCGAGGAAAAACAGCTCATAAAGCGTACATAGCAGTTTTTATCTGCTTCGCCACGAGAGCTGTACATATCGAACTCGTCCATGATTACACGACGAGTGCGTTCCTTGCCGCATTAGATCGCTTTACTGCACGTCGAGGTATTCCGTCCTGTATGTTCAGCGATAATGGTACCAACTTTGTCGGTGCAGACAGAGAATTGCGGGAGCATTTCAACGCGGTGTATACCTCGCAAGAAATGCAAAACCAATGCAGTGAAAAGGGAATAAGGTGGAGGTTTAACCCACCTAGTGCCCCACATTTCGGCGGACTACAGGAAGCCAGCGTGAAGTCGGTGAAGCACCACCTGAAGCGCATAATTGGAGAATTTACTCCGACGAGCGAGGAAATGCAGACGTTACTCTGCAAGATCGAAGCGAGTCTTAACTTGCGACCGATCGCCGCTCTCAGTGACAGCGCAGAGGACTACGTGCCCCTCACGCCTGGTCATTTCCTGACTGGAGGCCCTCTAAATGCAATTCCATTGCAAACTGTGAAAAATGAAAATCTCTCGCGTCTCACGCGATGGAGAGCAATTCAGAAATTCCATGAGCAGCTCTGGAAGCATTGGAAACGAGGTTATCTCATATACCTCCAGAACCGCTACAAGTGGCGCAACACTGAACTGCAGTTTAGACCAAATGACCTCGTCTTAGTGCAGAATCTAATGAAGAAATGGGGAGAATCGAAGAAATTTTCCCGGGTAAGGACGGCCACGTACGGGTGGTAAAAGTACGTACGGCAAAGTCCACATACACACGTCCGATTACGAGACTGTGTAGATTACCCGTAGAGAGGTCATACTCGGCAACGGTTACCGAAGTCGAGGATGAACCATGACACGTTCAAATTTCGGTAAACACGGGAAACTAATCGGTGAGAGCTACCGTTTGAAATAACATACGGTTGACTCCGCGAACCCATGTCCCTTATGGGTGAGCCGAAGACGGGGAAAAATATTGCCACCTCGCTCGCACCAAGGGAAGGAGGCCCCCCCCCCCCCGCAACACGTTAGTTCCAAGACAACCATGGAAGACGTCGTGTCTCAAATATCATCTCCGTCGTCCGCGAGTACCGCCGACACGATTATTACTGGAGATCCTGAATTCCGCAACAAATTCGCGGAAGTTTTAAACATTGGGCGGAAGACGTGACCGGAACTCGTCATCCCCCTCGGACAGGACACCCTCCGGGTGCCGGGGCATGTGCCGTACACGACCCGGAGATACCAGGTAGGCGTGCCCGGCGGGAAATACGTCCTACGATGGAATCGCGAGGGTAATAAAAAGGTGGACTGTATAATACAATTCAACGACTTTTTAACGGTGGCTCGAATATGAGGAAATAGGAATGTGTGGGAAAGTAATTCTTTGTACAGCGGTTTTATATTGATAGTGACCCACCTAATGGTGGGCCGTTTATTAAATCAAAAAGACCCGAGGTTGGCACGCGGTCCGCGTGCTGGTCTCGCTCTCTCTCTTCCTGGAGGGTCGTCCCGTGGCGTCTATCGACGTTGGCGTCTGAAAAATCAAAAGTACCGAACGAAGATGTTAAACACCTATACGATACGTAACGTACCCGTTCGAGACGCTGTTTCCCGTATTCTCCTGACGGCGGTAATCGCTGTCGTGGAGAGGGAATACAGACAATCTGCTCAAAACGCAGAGTTAGTGGACTGTATATTTTGACTTATCTCGATGATCGAGAGTTCGTCCGCTCGCACTGGCGTAGTCACGGTCAAACCGATTCTACTGCGTGTGCGTGAGCGTAGGAGTGGCGGTCAATCTTACAAGGAGGTTGTAAGGCTCCAAGTTCGATAATCCAGCCGAAGTGCCTCGTGCTCCGGCTACCTCGATTTCTAGCACGAGCGTGACTCAATACGTCACGCGGCTGTCAATCTCGGTGGAAGACGTGGTCCAACTCACCACTTACATGCACTAATTATTATCTGCGCACAATAATAACGGCGTATAGCGTAAGCGTTGTTCAACCAGTCGCGATCCCCACTCGGAATACTATCTCCGTCGTACAAGCGACGGTGTATATGGCAGGTGCAACTATAGTTGAACGGTTAAACGGGTCGAGTCTGCCGAGCTCGTCGTCACGTTCTCAGTCTATGGAGGGTGACTAGTCTGGGCCTTACGATTCAGGACCTGTGGATGGACCGATCAATTCCGCCAAAGCCTATAATGAATTGACCGTATCACAATCAGAGTATCGGTTCGTTTGCTCCGCTGGGACGTCAAAGCGTATGCCAGGGCGTATGGCAGAAAACGTTCTCTGAAAGAGTGTCCTCCGTGAAACACGGGTTGCCGCAAGGAAGCGTAATCACGGTTCCTTGCAAGAATATTTCTTGATTGGCATGCAGTGAATTCGGGGAACGAACACGTAACTCGCGTCAATCACTCCGAAATACACTTGTTGTGCGGGGAAACAATAGCCACGTTAGAAAGGTCTAAGCAGCTATCGCAACCGTGCACTGTTTATGTTATCAAAGCCCGGGGGATGCCGTGGCGTGATCGTGTCACTATTGCCGGTACAACGCTGTTCGAATTTCCTATAGCGAACTCGTAAGCGAGCTCAGCCCGGTTCGAATGGTCGTACGGCAGTGAAAAAATGTATAAAAATACTTTTAGTTATCGAAACTCGGAAAATCCAGAGTTCGATAAAACTCGCTAGGCTAATCAATTCTCTTTTAACGAGCGGGACGATCTCGTAAGCGAGGCCAGTTCGTTTCAAGCGGTCGTTGCAATAGCTCGCCGTCGAAGTCTTGAAACAAGAATTCAACAGCGCGACCGAAGAGTTCAGAGACAGCCAGAAGAACTAGGGAGCAGGCGCCCGCTAGAACGTCTCGATAGCAAGTGACGAAGAACCGGTAGGCTTAGACAAACGTCGCGCCAGAGTCAGCTGAGCCGCTACGCGGCGCTGTCTCTCTCTTGCCTGTCTGTCTCGGTTCAATGTCTGTATAAATGCATTGTTCTCTCTCTCACCGTACCATCGCGAACGAGTTTAATTTGAACATTGTTTGACCGGTGCACAACGGCTTACCGTGTTTATCGGCTGACTTTTACCGATAACCAGAAAGTCACGCCGTTTTTGCTCGATTTATTGTGGGTTAACGAACTCCTCGGACGAGTAACATCGGAGGGATCACCAACGAATACAGATCGCGATATTTGCGAAATTCGAACATATTCAAACTAACGCGATATTTAAACAATATTTTTATATATATTTATATTTTTATATATATTTATATTTTTATATATATTTATATTTTTATATATATTTATATTTTTATATTTATTTATATTTTTATATATATTTATATTTTTATATATATTTATATTTTTATATATATTTATATTTTTATATATATTTATATTTTTATATGTATTTATAGGACTTCCTTTTCCGGGAGCGAGAGAAAGTGAGGTGCGAGTGGTCGGTGAGAGTGATTGAGAGAGAAAGTGGAGGTTTTTGAGTGGGTGTGACAGCAAAGAGTACGGAGAAGGTTAGGGGAAGTAAAGGGCATGGGGGGAGAAAAAGGGAAAAGGGTAAGTTGGTAGGATAGGGAGTGTAAGGGAGACGGAAAGTAACAGCGGTTGAGAGGTTAGGTAGGCGAGGAAGGAAGAAAGCAGCGGGACGTCGTACTGGGTAAGCAGGTGGCGCGGTCTGGTGGGAAATAGAGGAAGGAGATAGGTGGCGGAGGCGGGAAATTGAAAATTGCTAGGAGCAAGGAAGCGAAAAGTTAAGAGATGGAAGAAGAGGAAATGAGTGAGAAAGGCGACGGGAACAAGGAAAATGGAGGGGCAGGAGGGAAGGTAGAGGAGAAAAGAGTTGGGAGGCCGACGAATGTGGCAAGGTTAGGAAGAGAGAACGACAGCGGTACGTGGGGCAGCTTGGAGAGTCTGTGGAGAAAAAGGGAAACAGAAGGGGGGAGGAGGGGGAAGGACTAGCTTTCAAACGAAGCATGCTGGTGTAAAGGTCACCGAAAGAGGGCAACAAGGAGAAGGGAGGGGTTGCGAGAGGAGGGGAGGAAAGAATGAAGGAGATGTTGGAAAAAATGGAACAGATGATGGAGAAAATGAGTGTGATGATGGAGGAGGTGAGGGAGACAAAGGAGGACAGGGTTAGGGTAATAGAAGCGTGGAGGGAGGAGAGAGAGATGTGGAAGAAGGAGAGGAGAGATGAAGAAGCAAGGAGGGAGAAGTTGGAAAAATGGATGGAAAATCTGGAAGGAAAGTTGGAAAAGACGGAGGGATGGATAGAGGAAAGGAAGAGGTTAGAAATGGAAGGGAGGGAAAAAGGGTCGGGTGGAGAGGAGATATTGGAGGAGTATAGGAAGAGGTTAAGGTGGATGGAGATTAAGCAGGATAAGAGGGAAAGAGAAGAGAGAAGGAATAATCTGATAGTAAGAGGGATAAAGATGGAGATAAAAGACGTGAAGGAGGAGGTCCTCAGGGTATGGGAGAAGATGGGACTGCAGGGAGAGGGGATAAAAGAGGTGAAAAGAATAAGCAGGGTAGGGAGGGAGGAAAGGGGGATTGCACTGGTAATGATGGAAAGTATGGAGCATAAAAGAAAAGTGATGGAGGTGAGGAGGAAGTTAAGGGGGAAGGGAGTCGCTAGACGATGACTTAACGGAGGAGGAGAGGAGGGCCAGATGGAAAATTGCAAGGGAAACTGAAAAGGAGAGGGGGAAAGGAAAAAGGGTACAGGTGGGGTACATGAAACTGTGGATAAATGGAAAAGTAAAGTGTTGGAATGAAATAGAGGAGAGGTGGTGTGAGCAGCAGGGAAACGAGTAAGGGAGGAGGTGGGATGAAGGTAGATTAAAGGAGGGGGTAGGGAAGAGGGGAGAGTCGGTCAAGGTTACTTTCTGGAATGTGGCGGGGTTGAGGAACAAGGATGATGACTTTTGGAGAGGGCTAGAAGAGTGGGATGTAATAATAATGCTAGAGACGTGGGTGGAGGAGAAGGGTTGGAGCCAAATAAAAAGAAGACTGCCAAGGGGATTTATCTGGGAGAAGCAGTGGGCAAGGAGGGAAGAAAAGAGGGGGAGAGCAATAGGGGGTATGGTAGTGGGAGTGAGGAAGGAGTTAGAGGCAAGAAATGAGGGTTGAGAGGTTGGAGGGGGTGATGTCGGTGAAGGTGACAGTAGGGAGAGAAGAGTGGAGGGTTATAGGGGTGTACGTAAATGGAGACCTGCAGAGAAAGTTAGAAGAGCTGGGGGATTGGATTGAGGGGAGAGAAGAAAATGTGAGGGTAATTATAGGGGAGATTCTAATGTAAGGACGGGTAGGGAAGGGGGAGAAGCTGGGGAGGGAGAAGGAAAAGAGGGTAAAGGGATAAGAAGGTCCAAGGATCAGAAAGTGAGTGCGGAAGGAAGGAAATTCTGCGGGTTTTTGGGGGAGAGAGGGTGGGGAATTTTAAATGGGAATGTAAGGGGAGACGAGGCAGGGGAATGGACATATGTAGGAGCAAGAGGGAACTCGGTGATTGATTACGTGCTGGGCAATGCAGAATCAAGGGAGGGAGTGGAGAAAATGCGGGTAGTAGAAGGGTGTAGAAGAGAGTTGGAGGGAGGAGGAAGGACGTGGGATGCTGATCGGAGGAAAGAGTAAGCAATTTCGGGGAAAGATTTGGAAGGATGAGCAGAGGAGAGGACAGTGTAGAAGAGGATTGGAGGGGGTTGAAGGATAAAATAAAGAAGGTGTTGGAGGAGACGAGGGGGAAGGAAAAGGAGGGAAGAAAGAAGGGTGGTGGGATGAAGAATGTAGGGTTGAAAAGGGGAAGGTAAGGGGAGAATTGAGGAGATGAAGAAAGGAGGGGCGGTACAGAGTATAAGGGAAAAAGAGGAAATACAGGGTATTGTGTGAAGAGAAGAAGAAAAAGGAGAGGGAGAGGTGGGAAAGGGAGGTGCAGGGGATAAGAACAGAGAGTCAGGTATGAAAGCTAATAAACAAGGAAAGAAGAAAGGGGTGGGACTGGATGAGAGAATTATAATGGAAGAATGGAACAAGCACTTTAAGGAGTTACTGGGGGGAGTAGGGTGGAGGGTAAGAAGGTGAGAGGGGAGGAGAAGGGAGGAGGATGGAGAGGGGGAAATAGATAGGGGAGAGATAAGTAGGGTGATAAAGGGACTAAAAGAAGGGAAAGCAGCGGGGGGGGGGGATACCGAACGAAGTGTGGAAGCATGGGGGCAGGGAAGTGGAGGAATGGCTATGGAGGATTTGCAATAAGGTGTGGAGAGGAGAAGGTTGGCCGGAGGACTGGGTAGAGGGGGTGGTGGTGCCTATTGCAAAGAAAGGAGAGAGTAGGAAAGTGGAGGACTACCGGGGGGTAACGCTGACACAGACGGCGTATAAGATATACGCAGCTGTGTTGGCGGAGAGGGTAAGAGAAGAGGTAAAAGGGAAAAGGTTGTTGTCGGCACGTCAGACGGGTTTTAAAAAGGAGAGAAGACTGGTGATAATGTTTGTAAATCTGAAAGCGGCGTTTGACTCAGTGGACAGGGATACGTTGATAAGGGCCATAAGGAAAAGGGGGTTAAGGGAAGGTTTAGTGACGAGGTGTGAGGAGCTGTTAAGCGAGACGAGAAGCAAGATGAGAGTGGGAAGGAGGAGGAGGAAAGTTTCTGGACGGCAAGGGGGGTGAGGCAGGGGTGTCCGCTGAGTCCTATGCTGTTCACGTTATTGCTAGCGGATGTGGATGAGGTATTAGAGAAGGGGGGTGGGGAGGAGTAAAGGTGGGGGGAAGGAAAATTTACACGCTGGCCTATGCAGATGACATAATGATGCTAGCGGAGGAGGAGGAGGGTATGAAGGGAATGATAGGGGTTCTGGACAGATTTTTGGAGGAGAAGAAGTTGCAGTTGAATGCAGGGAAGTCCAAGATAATGAGGTGCAGGAGAGGAGGGGGAAGGTGGAAGAAGGTGTCATGCAGATGGAAGGGTAAGGTACTGGAAGAGGTGAGGGCGTACACGTACTTGGGTTACACGGTGAAGAGGGATGGGGGACAGGAAGCGCAGGAATCTGGAAAGGCTGTAGGAAAGGTACTTGAAGTGGGTTTTAGGGGTGGAAAGATGCACACCGGGATACATGGTGAGAGAGGAGTGTCAAAGAGTTCTAACTTCTTCTAAATTCTTGCCAGGAACCTGTATAGCATGGCATATGGAAAACTTGAAAATTTTTAGTCCTCTTAAGTCCAGTTCAGCCAAAAGGGGTTATATTTGGAGCATTACTTTTTGGAATGTGAAAACTTGTGAAAACTTTTTTGCGGTATGCTAATTCTAGATATCCTGAAGCTTAACAACACGTAACATTTATGCTGTGGCGATCAGTGGTATATGTTTAAAAACACTAATATATGCAAAAAAAGTCATGAAAATCCAAGATCTTTTAGTCAAGCTTGCAGATCGGTAAAAACACGTACAAAAAAATTTTAATATTGACAAAAATATGATTAATATAATGTACATACCTTGCGTAACAATATCCATCACAAATTTCGCCACAAAGATCACTTACAAAGTAAATATTATCACGAGAAACAGATGCGTACGAACGGAATGCTGCGAATAAACAGATGCCTATCGAACAAATGCTATGTTCTAAGCGCAGGCACGGATGACTGTATGGGTAATCAATGATAAGGGGTGCACCTCGTGATTGCATGTTTATGTATATATTCTGGGACGATTTTTGGCCAGGTTTTCAGCCCAAATACCACTCTCTGCATCGACCGAGCGAGACAGAGTGTGCGATTGCGTGAGTGCGAGCGAGAGAGAGTGAAAGATCTCGATAAACGAGAGCCTCCTCAACCCTTTCGGGTTGGCGGAGGAACACGTTTTTAGTTTAGGCCGGCAACGGGTACAGCCCCTCAGGGAGTGACGATTCCCCCTTGGAGGGGTTACCCCTCGCCATACAGATCGCGAGTTATCGCGTTAATTAGATTTTTGGTGGAGGGAAAAAAATTCTTTTTTGGTACCAATCGGTGGGGCTTCGTCCGTCCGACGTCCCCCCCCCCTGAGGGGTACCCCCCTCCCCTGTAGATTAGGCGCTATTCCACCCCGAAGTCGGGAATTGGAATACGCGTATAGCGTAGGACACTAGGAAGTGTATAGAATAGGAAATTGTAGTTTACAGGAGATGGTGAGGGAGGTGTTGGATGAGAAGAGGGGAGGGGAGGAGTGGTTGAAGAGAATAGAGGAGGTGAGGGAAAGTGCGAATTTGGTAAGAGAAGCAGGAGAGGTTGCGAGGGAGGTTGAGGCGGATTGAGATTGAGACAGAATGGCGTGCGTGAACTGATGAGCGACCGGAAAGGGGGGTCCACAGGGTAGGGAAGGGTTCGGAGTAGTTTTATTAAGGTAGTGTTAAGTTAATCTTCTGTATATAGTTTTCTCTCTCTCTCTCTCTCTGTCTCTCTCTCTCTCTCTCTCTCTCTCTCTCTCTCTCTCTCTCTCTCTCTCTCTCTCTCTCTCTCTCTCTCTCTCTCTCTCTCTCTCTCTCTCTCTCTCTCTCTCTCTCTCTCTCTCTCTAATTAGACATAATTCGTAGTTTAAATAGTTGTAAGATAATTTATTATAAGTTAGTGTAAGTTAGCGTAAGTTAGTAAGTAAGGGTAGGCTAAGGAGGAAGAGTAGGAAGATGTGGGGGAGAAGTGTATACAAATTGTAACCCTCAGGTGATCAATAAAGCTTTATATATATATATATATATATATGTATATATATATTGTGACGTTGCAGATTTTGCGACGTCACTTTTCCATTATTCTTTGCGGCCGAAACGACATTTCGAATGGACCGGACCGCCATCTAGCGTACCGAATCGACAGTCACGAATTTCGAGAGCGCTTCCCGAGGAATTTCCGCGGTAATCACCGAGCGGCGGCTAATTCAAACCGCGCGCGCCGAGTACGGCCAGAGAGTACTGAGAGTGCTCATGTCCGGGGTTTGGCCGTGCCAACTTTTTACTTTTAAGCCTAGACAAGAACCCAACTCCACTTTTTACCCCCTCTAACGACCAAATCGGAACTAACCATTAGTCCGGACCAAAACCCAACTCCACTTTTTACCCCCTCTAACGACCGAATCGGAACTAACTTTGTTAGTCTGAACCAAAACCCAACTCCACTTTTTACCCCCTCTAACGAGGATTTTTAGCTACGGTTACTATTAACAAAATGGATATCTCTGTTACTAATAATGAAAGATAAAATCTAATTTTTCCGATGAACATCGCTTCACCTATTACAACCAAATGTTACGAATCCATTTCTAACATCGTCGATGGGTTCGAGTGTAGCGTCCCTGACTACGGAACCGATGAAAACTTTTTTGACATGGTTCGAGACTATTGGGAGAACAGATTTTTTTTAATTCATGAATAAAATTTGTTTCCATCTTTTCTGGTTAGCACAACCATAGTATTTTTACTACATAATTTTAACAATATTTTTTAACTATTCTGAAATAGTTTTACGCGAAAATATTGTAGCTTACTCTTCATTAGATTGTTCTTTATGGGACTGCATTACAGCTCTGTCCAGCAATCTTTTAAATTCAATATCATGCATAGTTCCCCGATATTTAAAAAGGAACAGGTTTTTGCAACAATTATTGAAAAACCAAAAGTGTTTCCACATTTCTGGCCTTTAGTACGTCGCGTAGTGCTCTGGACTCTGGACACCCCGTTTTCGTGGCCAAAATTATTTTAGCATTATTTTAAGAGTTAATATCATAGTGCTGTAGATCGTTGAATTCGTCTTGGCGTCAGCTGTATGATTATGAAATAAAAAATATACAGGGTGGCCCACATAACACTGAACAGCTCAATATCTCGAAAACTATGCCATCGATTTTAAAGTTCTTAGTCTTAAATTGCATGGAACTGAAGGGCCTTTCTGACTACATAAACGTGAAGTGGCCTCCCTTCCCCTTTAACGGGGAGGGGAGGTACCTTTGTAATTTTAAATGGAACCCCCTATAAAATGCTACATATTTAGATTCTACAGGAAAAAACAAGTCAATTTTGTCTGAAACATTTTTTTGTCAGATACTTCCATGATGAGATATAACAGTTTGAAGTTTCGAGTTGTAGGTACTTGAAGCTCTCGGAAATAGCGTTATGGAATTATTCTTGGCCTGCGACTTGGCTTGAGACTAAGCAGAACCGTCGATGGACGATGGCAGGCGACCACGCTGGGTCTTCCGGCTATCGGCCGTCACGGGAATGTTTATGTGAAACAGATGAGTGAAAGTTTGGAATGACTCCGTGAGAAATACAGGGAGAGAAAGAGAGAGAGAGAGAGAGAGAGAGATAGCGACGAGTGCGTTGCACAAGGATTGGGACTGTGTTCTCGAAGGATCTGGCCACGGAGTGGGGAAGGCACGGGGGTGCTTTCTGGTAAGAGGACTGTGTTAGACCGCTCAGCACTTACCCCAGAATCTTCGAAGGGAACGAATCAAATTTCTAACATATATATTGTTCAAAATCTTTTCGTTCGCCTCGACACGCGACTGCACGGCTATTTCTAGTTAAAATTTCTTATAACGCTTCTTGCTCGATACACCTGGGTCTCGGCATAAGAACCAACAGCCACGGTAGTTTTTTTGCCTCGCACCGTGCTCAGCTGTTAGCGTTCGATGCCGAAATCCCGGTGAACGACCGCAATTATAAACTGCTCGGCGGAGCGTGTTTACATGCCGCTGCGTAACTGTCTCGCGGGCCATCGTTCCTATTTTTCATATGCCAAATCCACTGCCTATTTTCCAGTCTCCTTAGACGCACCGGCCGTTAGGGCATTGCCCTCATGCTCTAACAAACGGTCGGTGCCGTCGTCCTTACAATTTCAAACTTCCCACTCCTTATCCTTTCCCAACCGATGGCCCAACAGCAGTATAAATAGGCCGACGACAAACGCTCGCGCTTCTTGTCTGTCATGTCTTGTACGCGACTCACTGCGTTACGATCGACTGATCACGCGATTTACATATTTTGTCAAAACTTCTGTGGACTTCACAGAAGTATTCTTTCGTGCATTCGTGGGCTTCGAGACTGTTCGAACCTCCTTCTCCGTCTATTCTATCAGCTCCGTTCTTTACTTACACCTGTACATTTACCGCATTCAATTCTGTATATATCTCTCGGTCAATATAGTGTTTACTTTCATATATCTCTCTTCCTTTCGTCATATTACTTACCTACCTCAATCTATCTATTTCTCTTTCACCAATTCTCTGTCCTTTTCATTCTCTCTACCTTCTGTTTCCACGACGTGGAAACTCTCACGGCTAGATCTCTCACATATATATTTATATATAAATATATATATATATATAAATATATATATATATATATATAAATATATATATATATATATAAATATATATATAAATATATATATATATAAATATATATATATATATATATATATATATATATATATATAGAGAGAGAGAGAGAGAGAGAGAGAGAGATATCATTCACCCAGCAGTACATACATAATAGGTTTTGTATTTCCTTCATCGAACGAACCCTGACAAACCGACACTTAGTTTTCCTCCTAAGTACCCGTCACAACACTGTGCGCCGCGCCGTCTCGTTGGATACCGTGCCATTTTTATTACAATGTATACTTGAGTACAAAAGTGTGCATAATCATTTCCAGTGGAAGCATCTTTATAACTTCAATAATTGTAAAATAAAAATCTGATTGCGGTCATTTGACCGGCACTAGTAGGTTCAGTGCTAGTATATGCACAGAATAGAATTGGTTGGTCACGATCAGACGCGACAGCCGATTTCTATCCAATGGTACGCGTATTTGTTGAATTTTCAAACTCAATTTATTCGAAAACGAAGCTTTAAATGAAAATTTTTTTTTTCTCTTTTCGATTCACTGTTTCATGTAGCATCACCTAAACGGTTGACCATGAGTCGCGAGACACACTGCATATAAAATAAACGTATGTGTAATGAACTTTATTAATCATTCATTGTCGATGACACTTGTAGATATAAAGTATGGCATATTTCATAAGAATAGCAGTAAGCTATTGAACATTCTACAACAATCAAATTAATGAAGATTTTATTGATTGTTTTTGAAATTTATATGTATACAAATTGCTTCCTAAACCCGTATTGATTTGTCTGTAATGGAAACGGTATATCTTGACGGTCACATTAGATGTGAATGCAATTTGCATGCGAAAGTTACATGACACGAATTATTTCGCACTGAATGGTGGTAGGTTATTACACCTCAAATAGAATATTCCGAATTAACTAATTTCTGAAGCGATTCCGGGTTTAGCTTCGGTGGCGTTGACAATGGACAATTAGATGGTTTTGCATTCGATGGAACCTTAGGAGGTAACGAGCTTATTTTGCGACCGGTTGTCGTATTCCCTTTCACTGATGATCCACTGTGTGGGCGACCTAAACGTGATAAATTGAGAAGGTAATAATAATCAATCAAACATTACACTAGACTTAGAAATAACAGAGGAAATTAAAGTCTTTGTCCTTTTCAAATTAATGCTTATATCAGCTCAACTGCATATTATTAGGTACCTGAATAAGTTTCAGCCGTTTACTAGTAGATATCAGCACTATAGTACAAGTACATAATATGAGTATTTGATGTGTAATAATGTGTATTTAATAGTAGTATAAACAAGTTTTAAGATTACGACTTAGTGCTGTAGACTACGAAATAGTGTTTAAGTTACTGTTGTATTTGCGTGTTTGTTTGTAAACAGAAGAATGTTTAGGTTACTATTTTATGTATATACTATTGTGAAAGTATTTTCTAAGTTATTGTGTTCGCGTTATGTTAAATATTGTGTCAAGTTTGCTGTATGTGGGTTATAATTGTACAAGGGGACATGAGGAGAGAGCGATAATTGTTTAAGATTTTCGAGTCTCCTGAAGTGGAGATTTCCGCCGGCTTCGCGAAATGTGTGTAGAAAACCGCATAGTTGGAAACCACATACAATAGACCAAGGTCATTGAAAACAGTGATCTAGGCCCGTTTTTGACCAAGTAGGAGGGCGTGGCCACGCTAAAGCATAATTATCGATGAGGAAGAGTGGGAGATGTCGCCCAGCTTACGGTTGACATTGTGGCGAGAAGGGCATTCGTTTTTGGGCCTTGGGCTTTCCTCGAAAAAAGATTGTGGTACAATAAATGTTAACGATAACGAAGGAACAATTTCGACTCCCCTCACGGCTTTTTACGATTCCGCCGGAAGCTCTGTCCTGGATTGAGCGTTAACACTTAGTGTATGACACCTGAATTTAACGTAAACAGCAAGTGTTTTCATTACATTGAAAATTTCGAATGTGGTGCCGCAAAACAGTGTTGGCAGGAGGTACTGCTGATTATTTCATTATAAATAAAAGTAATCTGGAAGTTATAAATTATAGAGATTGGTTTCAACAATTTAAAAGTTATAATTTCAATATGAAAGAAGAAGATCGCTGTGGGTCACCAACGAACGCGGAATCCACTTGCGAACCGTGAAATGTGGGGAAAGATTATAGCTAACGATGGAAAATAATACCACAGACGAGGTATAGGAATAGACTGAACATCAAATCTATTTTGGTGTCCGTCAGTTTTGGGGTGCTAGAACCCCAGAGTGACCCCATTACCATTCAGTGTCAACAGCCAACGTTACCGATAAAACACGATTTCTGAGCATTATTAACACGAAGAAACAATTTTATACTCCATTCGCATTACGTGTATTTAATATGATTCGGCGGAAATAAACACACGTGATGCTTCGGTTTAAATGTTGAATATGACATTTATAAAGCCTTCTTTTATTTATCGAAAAATTACTTATTCTATATGCATCGTTAACGGAAGTTTAGTAATGTTACTTTTTACGCCGTCCTAATGTTTTCGTTTTTATAGTTTGTTATTACATTTCGTCATAATATGCATAGTTTATAGCTTTTTTATAACATTTTGATCTAATAGTGTATACATAGCTATGTAATTACATCAAAATGTGAAAAACAAATATAAATAATACCCACAGGTCTACTGTCATTTAATAAATTTTTACCCACCGGTTATTTACAATAACTTTACTTATTGTGAGAAATTAATTAACTAGTGATAAAGTAAATTACAAGCAAGTATGCTAATACTTAGCTTTCAAAATGAATAATCAACTTTGATATCATGTAACCGATTCCATTATTTCTACGAGGCAGTTTTAGTTACACTATAATGTTTATTGTTATAACTGATTTCACTGCTCAGCTGCATATAATCGAATTAATACTTGATTTCGGAGCTATACATGTAAAAGTTATACCTAAAAACCACTAGAGTGGGATTCTACACCTTTGGGCCGTTGGAAATTTGTGAAAACATAAATGCATATTTGTTTATAATATTGATAATTAATGTTCATTTTTTTATATTAATGCATTCTACGCATTGAGAACAGAATAAGTTTGAGAGAAATTATATTCTGCAAACGAACCGTTTAGTCAGGAGAAATTGTTAAGGATTTCATAACGTTTTGATTCTGTAGAGTAACACGTAGATGCATGGGCCTACCACTACTCTGCCGCTTGGGTAGAACCTACCTGAACGGTGAAGCTAGGCTCAGTGATGTGCATGCGTATCCTTACATGAACACAACACGACGTTGAAAGGGACAAAAATCTAGCAAGGTGAATTTTAACCTGAAAACATTATGAACTCTTTTACAATTTTTCCTAACCAAATGGTTCATTTGCGGCGTATGGTTCCTCTCAAAATTTTTCTGTTTTCAATGTGTAAAATGCATTGATGTGTAAGATAAAAAAAATTAACAATCATTTACAATGTTCCCGACGGTTTTTTAATTTTAATTTGTTGCGAACGCAAAGTTGTGTTCTTATGTATTTTGGTACACAGTTTCTTGGCATAAATGTTCTTCGTCGTCGCGAAATCGAAGGGGTACGCTCAAGGAGTACCTGCTTGGGGTTCCGCGAATCTCAGCCTGGTGGCGCATAAGAAATTCCAAATTACGAGGAAATCCGCTATTATTCTATTGAAATAGTAGTTTCTAAAGACAGTGGCACGATTACATTCCATCTTGAGGCATATCTGCATTTGATGGGGTATAGAAGTTGTAATGTAAATGTTTATCACGCTAATGCTTTTACTATTATTTGTTAATATTGATTTATAATTTTATAAACGTTGAGCGTATTCTGGGATTGCAAAATCCTTTGTTCACGCCTTCACGCGACCAATCCTGTTAACATTACTAAATATATGTTTATATAAAAATATATGCTAGTAATGGGACTAAGATGATAAAAGGCACTTCCTGCTTTTTGTTAACTTAATACGACTAATTTCATGGATTTATATCGAAGTTCGGTTTGTATTGTTTGAAAATAAATTTGAGATTAAAGTAAAGTTAAGTATAAAATTTTGAATGCAATAAAAAGATTTACAATAGGTAGAAATAGAAACATTAAAAGTATTTTACAATGTTAAATGGAAAGAAATAAAGTTCAATACAAGCTAGCGTAATGTTGTAACGTAAGGAGATTTCTTTCCAATACGCTCTCTTTACCGCGAATTGACAGTAGAGAGCCTCTTCACGATCGCGCTCTCCGATGATTTTCGGATGTATTGAAAACTTATAATCTGACAACGTTGCGTACTTTAGACTTGACAACGCTGTAGAAGTTTGATCAGTCGAACCCGAGTCGCATTGGATCTCGTTCTTGAATTCACCGTTCTCAAAGCGTAGAGGACGCTAAAATCACTGGCCTTTTAAGGTGACGGTACCACAGATTCCTATGGACACCAAGTCCCACAAGATGTTCAGTCTATCCCTATATCTCGTCTGTGATAATACTTTTATTTACCAACAAATGGTAAACATAACCGACAGAAACCTGTTCAGGTACCTTGTAAATATTTTGATTCGTTACTTTCCAATTGGCTGATTCAAACAATTTGTAAAAATGTCAAATTCTCTATTTTTGTTAGAATAAAATTGGCAAATGTGTCAAAGTAGAATCCGAAGTAGTAATCTAAATTTTCTAATAAGAAGAAGTAACATTTAGTGACTTTCCTCTTAATTGATTGAACATCCTTGAGAAAATGCCAGGTGCATTGTCCTCCGTATCCTTTTTCTCATCGTTACTCTCATTATTGGAGTGTCGTCGCAAAATGCGGCTCAGGGATCCTGCACGTGGACGGAACAGCTTTTTCGGTGAGCCATCTTTATCCACAAGTTTTAACATTCTTCCTAGAGAATTACTTTTCTCTTCCTTTGATGGAATTTCGCTGTAGTTCATTTCCGCACCGCCCTAACAACAATTTTCTATTTTATTCACAATGTTTAAAATAATTGTGCCGATATAAGAATCTGTATCCAAAACCTTGCACAATAACACATTTTATCAATCAATACCCAAGACAATAATCGTCGACTTTTCTTACTTCATTACTTGCAATGCATTGGTTGTTTCTTACTAATAATAAACAAATCTCCAATATGAGGGGTAAATGATTAGCACTTAAAATAAAGTTATGATTAATGACATTGAAGATTGTGGAGCACGCTATCTACTGAAGAGTACACACTTTTTCCTTCGAAAAATATTCTTGAATAATTTTGTCCGTATATATAGGAGCATTGTATTGCTAGAACACGTCACGAACCAACAATGCATTTTGTATACTTATCAAATTGATTTTTTATTAATCGCAGGCAACTTGCGCTATTCATTGTTCCTTGAATAGAATTAATTTTCGTTTTCCCTTTAAACTTAATGCTAGCACAAACCATTATTCCACTTTCTCTCATCTAATATCGGATTTTTGTTAATAGTTATTTTCGAATATCTCGATAATAGTATGCACATCCATCTGCACCATCCAGATTGATACTCAAGAAAATCGAAACATACTATAAGTGTTCTATCATTTTGTTTGTTTTCATTTGCGTGTTTAAATTGCAACCAAGAGAGCTCATTGATGTAATGCCAGTCAAAGCTATGTTTACATATTCGTACAAGCTAGTCTTCACATAGCACATAGAGTTCACACTACCGTATTTATGACATGAGTGTTTGGGAGTGTAGAAAAGTAATCGTACAAACTCTTTAAAAATGCTCAGTTTATTTAAAATTTAGCAAATTTATTTCACTGTATAGAGTGTCGGAAAATTAATAACAGCCACTTTCTATCTCTAGGTAATGGATGTTAGAAGCTCGATTATGTTCTATCTACTTATGTACGTCTCGTTTCGTTAGTGTCTTAGCGGTGGTCATAATGAATTGTCAGGAATGGAGGTGTCGGTTGTAGAGAGACACTCCCATAGAAAATTTGTGCTCATTGTTCTGCATATCTCTGGATATTACAGTTTAATAATACACATGAATTTCATCTGCTTGTGTTACACAAATGTTGGTGATCCCAGTTTATGGCTGCTTTGTCTGGTGGCGCACACTTAATTATTGTTTGTTGAATACAGAATCATTTTCACGTAGCTTTAATTGTTGTTATATCTATCTATTCTATCACTTAGTTACCACATGTAATTTTATTAGTACGATCATTTTCACCCAGCTGTAATTGTTATCATATTTATTGATTTCATCATTTAGTTACAATATAAAATTTTATGTTCAATTTCTTCCTGAAAACTTCGTGCAATGAAAAATTGCATACAGTTCGAAATCATTCTGCATTCATTTGAAATCATTCGTCAGCAGAGGATTAAAAGCGGAGTTTAACAAATTACGTACCAGTGATTATTAGAATGCGGACTTTATGCATTTATGACAAGAGTGAGTAAGCGAAATTTTTTAATTTTAAAGTAGAAAGATTAGAGGACTCTAACAACATCAAGGTATTAGTTTCACTCTGTTGAAATTATGAAAAAATGAAAGATAATTTTAATTAGCTGCTGTTTTTATAATTCATGGAGACAATTTTTATTTTGCAAGATCCGAAGTCTAATGCCTATTTAACACTTTTTAGATACATATGATACAAGATAAGTATTGTTCCATAATCTAATAATTTTTTAGGGATTGGTTATTTAATAGAACTTCTTTTGACCGTAATGAAGTTATTGAACATCTTATTAATAGGCTTCGGGTAAGTAACGTGTTAAGAGTTCTGTTTGATACGATCTATGGTTGTTTTTAACATAAGATCGCTTACCATAGGGCTGTTTAACGTTGATTTTTCTGCAACGGGCGTCTGCGAACGGTGTTTGAACATTTTTCCCATTCTGTTTAATGTAACAGTCTTCAACTTCCTAACATCTTGTCTGACAGTTTCAGTTCTTGATATTCTATGCGGCAATATCGGTGATTCACTTTGCTGCTGCATTTCGACTGTCCCTTTATTCAAATCTAATATAATATAATATAATACACATTTTTATAAAATTGTTGATGGCATCGGCACGTTATAATTAAAAATTCCAAAACGATTTCAAATCACCCCTATGTATACATTAAAGTAAACAGTATATACGAATATTTTGTATTCAGACTTGCTACAAGAATAATAAAACAAGAAATTATAAGTGGCGAAGAAGTAACGATAATACAAATAAAGTGTGATATGTATTATGTACTGTAATGTAATTTAAACACTGTTATCAATAAATAGCATAGACAAAGTAAATATTTCAGCATGTCTTTATGTTTTCTCCCTCTAAAGAGGCTGCGATATAAACATTTAATTATTGTAACTCATACGTTTATGAAACCATTATCATGTGTGTGTGTGTGTGTGTGTAATAATTGGAGCATTTTTAAGGTAAATAGAAGTGTTTCAAAAGTATACACAAGAAGTATAATGGCGTTAAGTCAGGGAAACGTGCTGACCTATTAGGCACTTCTTCTTGTGTCTTTATCATTGAATTACATAAAAAGTTGTTATCGAATTAAAAACCGTTTCCAATAAAGCTTACTTGTTTCTTCTCATAGAATAAGTTGGTGTAATAAAAAAAATCATTTTTGAATTTAAAAAAATGAACTTGACCTTAAAATGACCTTCAACACGTCAAATAAAATATTTAAAAACTGCACCGTTCTATAGAGCTTTGAAAATCATTTCATTGGAAGTACTATGTTCTAAATAAGATGGATAAAGAGATATCCCGTGTAGAACAGAAATTGTGGGACACCCTGTATACATGTATGTGAAATAATAAATCCTTGAGGCTATAACAAAAACAAGAATAAATAGCGTATGCTTATGAAAATCTTCACTTCCATACAGCCATGTATATGTACCTACATATGTATGAGACAGTGGAAATAAAATTCGAGAAATACTAATTTGTATCCGCATTTTCAAAATATATTATTCAGTTTCACTTATTGGTGATTATTGCAGCATCATTCTTCAAATCTACGTTCATCTCAGTTACGAGAAAAATTTTTCAATGATTTAACATACGGTTCAATTTGTAACATTTTGAATCAGAAAAGCATCTTCAGTTTCCCAGTGTCTGCATCATGCAAAAAAATCTTGATGAAAAATAAGGAGGGATTGTGCAAGTAAAAGCTTCAAGCTGCAAAATGAGTCCAATCAATGGTACTATTTTTTCTAACCTAGTTATCACAACTTAAGTATCAAGAACTCTCCGAGAATGAGAAGCATAGTATTCAAGTACTTTTTGAATTGACTGCATGTAGTACGTGAAATGAAGTATCATTTAATGCAGCTACATTTGTTCAACTAATCGATACTAATAAATTGAGCGTTTGTCGCAGTAATTTGATTATGTAATATAATATTTTCATCTTCGATATTGTTCACGCATGATCATTGTAATAGGTTTAAAAATATACTATACTTAATACATTCAATGTTAACTAATAATTTCCCATACGTTCTCCATTTTTTGAAGAATAAATCAATGAGGTAATTTACAATTACATTAAACCGGGCATCAATCATGATCAATGTAGTAGTTAATGAAAAGATTAATAAACGTAAAACGTCAGTTATTTCTTATTTAACCCCGTGATAGTGAGCAAATATGAATCTGTTGAAAAAAATGTAAATATTATAATTTGTTCGCGTATAGAACTGACTTCGCTCTGGATTCAACAACGTGATTTACACGGATAAAATCCATTAAAAAGTTGTAAGGAACAAATGAAAATATTACAAACCCAACAGCCTGTTACTCTCATGTCATATCGTATAAACTTTTACGATTTTTTACGCAAACTTTTCACGAATTTTTACACAGAATCCTATAAACGAGATTATATGATTCCGAGGCGATGTTTCTTTTTATAACGACGTTGATAAAGAGTTGCCATAGCACCTACTTCGCAAGTTTCGCGAAACAATTCACGTGTAAATTCCGTGTAAAGTTGTAAAAACATTTTAAACCTGCAATCTCGCTGTTCGTGTACTTATAATTATATAACGATAAATATATTGGCTGTTGTTTCTCGCAAATACCACTTTCTTCAAAAAAATAGTAAAAATTTTTGAATCGATTAACGACCAGAATATAAACAAACTTTGTCGTCATTTTTTATAAAATTTAATTAATATAAACCTTCAATTCGGAAAAAATTTAAATTGAGGAAAATGAATTGTACATTATAGTCCCACTTGTAGCTTTATTTAATCTTATATCACGTATCGCATTCCTGAGTTGAGACTTTTTAATCGTTTATTGTCTAATAAATAAAATAAGAACACAAACCTTAAACAAAGCATGTAATCATTAGTGATATTACAACAAATTGATAGAACCAGAATTTGCATTGTCTGGTAAGTGCATAAATAAATGACTACATTTTAAAATTCTAATTGCTACATTTTTTAAATTGCATATACCTTAGTATGATCAAAAACCGACATAATACTCTTATCGATCCGATGTTTCGTCTTTAGCCGTCGAGATGGCCCAACCTGTTTCTTTTTCGAAAACAGAGACTAATTTTTACACGTTGCCTAATTTTATAAAGCCGTTTACTTTGAAGTAGTGTTTTAATGTTTACAGTAGATTAATTTATTTCAATATAAAAATTACCCATAAAACATATACAACAATAAACATTTTCTAAAAATACATTATTATCATATTTTAATACATTTTAAACCTGGTGGATTAAAAACAATACATATAGTATATTGTGTTTCTTGTGATAGAGTTTGTGTATCCTACAGTGAATCACTTTAATCCTTGAACATCCCTGAGAATACAATAACTATTTAAAAATCAGACCAAATAATGTGGATGTTTTCGAGAAGCTAAAAGTATTAGTTTGCTGTGTGTCTTGAAAAGAAAATTTTAAAGAATTGAAATTGTTCGGAATTGCTGAGAAATACTAAAGATTGCGTTTCATAACTTTTTTATTCGGGTCAGTGAGAACTGAAAATTTTTTCTTTACGATTCCGAAAAATAGCAATTTCTCCAAAATTATTTTGTCACATCATCTAATAATTATATTCAATTCATCTCACTTCTCAAAGATAGACTGGTTGTTTAATCCAATAAAAAGTTATCGTGTTTCACATAGTATTAATGTGAATAACTGTGACTCCTTCAAGAATACTGCTTCAGTAAAATTCTATACTACAAGAAGAGTACGCCGATATTCGAATACACAGGTTAGTAATACTGCACTATTTTAAAACAGTAACTAACACTTTCTTAAAAAACAGGAGAAGCAGACTGCAGATCTGATGCATTTATAAAACAATGATTAGGTTTCGAAATTTAAAATAACAGAAAGATTAAAATAATTTCAGGTAATTATTTACATTACGACCCACTCACCAATTTTGATGAAATTTCAATATATTATAGATTTCGACATTTTGAACAACTTTTCCTTTTCATATCATAGACGTCGCTTGTAGTTTTCGAGATATTTGCACAAAACTGTTGCAACTATTGCATGAATTTTCCGTATCTGTGCATATACATATAACGGATGAACTTTTTAGATCCAATAATGAAATATAAGTTTTGAACCTAGATCTAAACCTGGATTGTCATATGATTGGTCGGGTCGCCGCGGCATAACGGCCGACCCTCTCCGCCCACACCACGATCTAATTCCAACTCACTCTCAATTTATTGGAATAAGTTCGAATTAGGTTGTGGGAAAGACGGATTTGAGAGTGAGTTGAGATTAGGTAGCGAGGGAAGTGGAAAGGGCCTGCCGTCAGACCGGCCCGACCACGCTTACGAGAATCCAAAATTTAATGCAGTAGTATACTCTATTCCACGAGAGTATAAACCCGTTTCGCGCAGCTTGGAAGATGGTGGGGGGTCCAGCGAGCCTTTCCACTGCGCACTCCTACTTTCTTGATTGCGAGTTTAATATACACAGTGAAACAATAGTACGTACCAGTGTCGCCAGATCGCTGAAATCGAGGGGAATACAATTTACCACCTCTCTTTAATAGTCCAGAGTAATATGTAACACGTTGCGCGGAACGTCACGTGACCAGTCTACGATCATAGTGGGGGACGTTGGAGTGTGCTCAGGAATGGAATGGAATGGAATAGTGGAAGGGGAAAAGAAGGAGAGGAAAATCAATCCAGTTTGGGGTTAATCTGGCGACACTGGTACGGGCAGAGGTACGGATTAACATGCAATTTAATCCCGAAATCGTTCCAGCGCGGTTCTATTCTCTCGTGGAACAGAGTATAGTAGCAACAGTTTTTTTGCGAGCATCTCAATAACTAAAACAGATTTCCAATTATATGTATAGTAAAAAGATATTCAAAATGTTAAAATCTATAACATATTCATGAAAATCAGTGAGTGGCTCGTAATGTATATAAATTACCGAATTTCATAATATCGATATATTATTTTCAAGTTTTTGTTGTGTATTTTACAACATATGAAACAAATTTTGATTTTGGACAATGATCCATAGTCCAAGTAGAAAATGAATTTTAGGTTTGTCTAGGAATTTACTTACCCGGTGATAGTCGTGAAACGATCGGTCTTGAATCTTTAATTACTTCCTGCTTTTCTACTAATTTTATCGGCCTGTTGATTTCCCCAACTCGGGTTGCTTCTGTCATTATTTCCTGTATTAAATTTTCATGTGCAGCATGTGTGAATTAGGAACAAGTAATAATATTATATTACAGTTTCAATTCCTGCTTTCCAAATCAATTTAGTATAAAATATAATCATTATAGTGTGACCTGTCCAGTTAATGAACATTTAGGCTGCACGTCTGTTGAAATCAGAATTCGCAAATCGTTATTTAATTTCCTGAGTGCTCCTTCTACAAGAAGACTGTGTCATTGATAAGATCTTACACTCCAGAACACAGTTCTAACAATATTTGGCGAGCTGAGAATCATAGTGGTGTAAGTTCAAATTCGGAAGATTTGAGATAATATGTTTTTCGAAACTTAAAGGCATCATTTATTTACCGGCAACGTTAATTGATATAGAACTTCATTCTTTATTGAAAAATGACAGCTTATTTTTTGTCACTAAACGAATAGAACGAAGCATTTAGAATCATAGTGGTGTAAGTCACAGATGTACAAAACGTATTTTAAAAATTTTCTATAGAGACCCACATAAAAAAATTGTAAAATACAACTTTCATTATTTTGTGTGCAATTCCGACCAATTATAATTCTTTTCAAAATTTTGTCATGTCATGTGGTAAACTAATTGTTCTAACTTCTCAAAAAAAAATCCAGGTCCTAGGGTCCAGAATTAAAAAAGTTGTCGTCTTTTTAAGAGTGCCAGAATATTTTTCAGACTCACTGTAGCTTGTTGAGATTTGCTTTGATCAACACGGTTCGTTTAAAAATTCGATAAATATGAAGCGATTACGCGACTCACTGATTCCTGTCGTTTGAACTCTTCATAACCTCGAGCGTCCGTGTCCATCGTTGTCACCTTTATTACACGAGAATTCGATAGACGCTGAAATCCAAAATTCAGAGAGAGCAACTTTTGTTTGTTCAAAACAATCCTCTCTCGCTGTTACGCTTTGACAGCTTCTCCGTATAATTCCATTTAGTCTTGATGATCGAAACTCGTAAAACTGTAACATCGGTTCAATTGCGTAATAATGATACTGTTATATTTGCTTGATAACTATTTCCGTGTATGATCGGGAAGTACCTAAATTTTGATTTTTGTGTATGCAAAAAAAAGCATTTTATCGACGAATACAAATAATGGGTTGGGGAAAAAGAAATCCATTATTTTTTCGCTAGATGGCTGTACTGATATACATCTCGTATCAATGCGCTTAAAATAATTAATGAGTTTTGTAAGAAGTGTGATATTAATTTGTAAGTGTTTACATAAAGGAGAGATTATTTTATATAGACAACTAGAGACATAAGTTTTATATTTTTGTATGTCAATATGTATCTATGGGCCAACAATGGCCTAAGATGTTATTAATAAAGAAAAAAAAAGTAGTGTTCAAACAAATTCAGACTTGTGCTCGTTGCAAAAGTGACATTCCGTACAAAAACAAATTCTTTTACAGTGTTTTAATTGGTCGATTCAGTTGTGAGTTATAGGGTTTAAAAGATGGAAGTTTACAAAGAGAAAATTCGGTATATTTGACAATTTTCCTTCGATAAAGGCGAAAATGCGGGCCAGGCGGCTAAAATTGTAAATGGTGTTTATGATCCCCTTATTATCACAGCCAATTACGCGCAATTTTGGTTTCGTCGATTCCGTTCCGGTATTTTCGATGTTAAAGATGCACCTCGCACATGTAGGCCCGTGGTCGAAAATGTCGATAAAATCATGGAAATGATCGAAGTAGACCGGCATGTTAGCAGTCGTAGCATCGCCCAGGAGCTAAAGATCGACCATAAAACAGTTTCAAACCATCTGCATAATGTAGCGATTGACCAGAAGCGGCCAGAATTGGCCAACAGGAGAGGTGTTGTGTTCCATCAGGACAACGCCAGACCACACACGTCTATAGTGACTCGCCAGAAACTCCGAGAGCTTGGCTGGGAAGTTTTGATGCATCCACCTTATAGTCCGGACCTGGCACCAAGCGATTACCATCTTTTTTTATCATTACAAAACTTCCTTAGTGATAAAAAATTGGCATCAAGAGAAGATTGTGAAAGTCGCTTAGTTGAGTTTTGCGCCAATAGGGCCAGAGCTTTTATGAAAGAGACATTATGAAGTTACCTTTAAAATGACAACAAATTATAAAACAAAATGGTGTATATTTGACCCAAATCGGACAATCCGAACAATGTTAAATAAAGTCTTGAAATAAACGTAAAAATAATGGATTTCTTTTTCCCCAACCTGATATCATTGAAACTGTTGTTGATATCGCAGAATACTTCAAGTGAAAGTGAAATGATTTCGTGGACAAAATTTAGTTTTACTAGTTCCTTTTCATTGAGTGTATAGATATATGTATACTCGAAGATCAAATTTCTTTGTTTCTAATAGGCGTTATTGTTTTTAATCCGTTAGTGTACACGATATTAACACTTTACTTACCAGCAAGTTTCTAATTTATTTATTTGATTATTAATGCTTTAAAACAGATGAATCATTTTGCAAATGCAATATCGTTACATGTAGCTGAGGTATTGACTAATTCATAAATTATTTTCAGGCGTATTATGTCAGGATTCCATAAAAAGGATTAATAGTAAGAGGAAAGGAGTACTTGTCTTTGAGAAGCTATGTTTATAACATATTGCGTTCGTTCTCATGAACTGGCAAGTTTTAAATATTATCTCTTTAAAATCAAAGATCAACACTTGAGAATTTCTCAATAAATTGTTCAAAAGCGACAGCAATTTCATTCGTAATTCAGCAAATTTTTAGAATCCATGTGATGTAACTAAACTTCTTGTGAAATTATTATTTAAAAGGAAGTTATTGAGGTTCTTTGACACACAGCTCAGCCATTCAAAAGCCTATTGATAGGATTATAGTAGGTAAAATAGTAAGCCATAAGTAATTTATAAAATGCCGTAGTGAATTTAAATTACAATTTCTTATGTAAAACCACAGGTTTTAGCTGTAACTAGGGTATATTAGAGACAAAGCGTAGGTTTTAAATGTACAACAACGTTTTGTATTAACGTCGCTCTCGTGGTGGGGAAATTATATAAGTACGTGTATCATTAATCATTTTCAGTTTAATGAAATTGATGATGCAAGAACCAACATAGTGAGGCTTGAGTTCTAAATTATTACTAAAATTTGATCGATTTGAAATCGAATATAAGAACTAATAATTTGAATTAAGACTGTTTAACCATGCTTTATGCGAGTCAAGGCGCTTTTTCTGGTTTATTGTCTGCTACGGTCCTTCCTTAATTACTAAGACACGAGATTTAACGCGTGTGTCTCCCGATAGTACAAATAATGTAGGATGAGTATCTGCGCCGCTGCAATAATAAAAGTGACTGTGCTGATTAGGGACGGTCATTTTCCTACTTCCATTCGTATGTTTTTAACGAATTATCTCAGACAACCGTTTCCCTTACCAATTCTCAATTTAATAGAAAACGATTGTTATTTTACGAGGATCAAACATGAATAAAAGATTTATATATACGCTTAATTCTCATTTTATAATAAAATAATATGATAATATAATAAAGAAAGAAGTTCTATGTGTTTTTACGTGGATTCATACCGATTACGAATTTAAGTTTTGCGCCACTGTAGGCCGTGTGCCACGTGTCGTGTGCCGCGCGGTACAATAATACGAGTCCCATTTCTTTTCAAACAAACGTTAATCACCCGAATCTGCCATTACAGAATTCTCTTTCGTTACTGACCGTGAACGCTGTGAGATACGTATAGAGTGCTGCATTTTTTAGATTTCTTTCGTTAGTTTTTTAACATATGTGGCGGCTATCTCCTACTTTCGCCACCAAATGGACAAACAGACAAAGCCTTTCCCGCTACCACCTGATCCGTCACCGATTCGTATACTTATGTATAATTAGGGCTGTGCGAATACTCGACTAATGAAAGCAGAGCTTAGCTCGGCTCAATCGACCAAGCCGAGTCGAGTACTTGCACCGATGCAAGCTACTCGCACCGGAGCGAACGGATCGCATGAAACGAACGACTCGCGTCGAAGTGAACGCTCGCATGAAGAGATTGACTCGAAGTAAATTCAATGTTTAATATTACATAATATACTCTTAAAGCACAGAAAAGATTGGTATAACTTAGTTTCTCACGGGAAAAACACCGAAAAAATTGGTTTTCATTTTTTTCAACTATGACGCACCAGTCTCAGGAATTCGAAAACAAATGAGCATATTACTTATAATGGTATCTTAGTGCTAAATTAAAGATATAGGTGTGCTCTTTCATCTTCTATATGAAATCTGCATCTTTTCAATTTTTTTCATGTTTTAAAACCAAAATTTGCAACTTTCACGACGAACCGCGAATAGTTCTACTTTACACTCAAAATCGATAGAAAAAAACATCAGTGAAATAACGTTTTAAATCATACATTTATAATGTTTTTCTGCCTTGGTGTAGCTACACCGCGACCAAGGCACGGCGAGAAATTGCTCGCCGAGCAACTTGTCCGGGACGAAGCCAAATATCTCGGAGGTTCTACCATAGGCATCCCATGCGGTGTAGAGGGGTGCGGAAAGTTCTAAGGTTTCGGCAGCAAGCGTGACGATTTCAAAAGACACGGCCGTCACGAGTGGCCTAGGCCCCGGACGGCTACGTATAATATGGCCGACCGTGAATCGGTGATCCGTGGTCGTGTAGTGCAAAAGAAACGAAAGAGCGCCCGCTATTTTTCCTACCAGCTCTCACAGGCGGAATAGTGAGGGAAGCGAAGGTAGGCTTAGCAGAGCATATAGGCGAGAGGCGGAAGGGTAAGGGGATTGGCGGCAGCGCAGCTAGTAAGCCTGCTCTCATCATGTCACATTATGCCCCAATTTATTGCGAGTCAATCTCTTCAGGCGAGCTTTCGTTTCGCTGAGAGCCGTTTGTTTCGTGCGATCCGTTCGCTTCGTTGCAAGCAGCTCGCTTCGTACGAGTATTCGACTCGGCTTGAAAAGCAAATCCCTGCTCGACTCGATCCGAACTCGGTTCGCATAGTCGAGCTTGCCTAAAGGCCTAAATTATACAATATACCGTTCTAAACCGTCCTTACGGTATCCCTGTGTCTATGGCAGGGCCCACTAGATAGCCTTACCGACGACGAGTCCTCTAGCGGGCCCAGGACATAACACTTCCTTTCCATTTCTTCCTCATTCACACATTGAAGCTGCCGCCAAATTGAAGACCCCGACGACGAGAGCACAACGCAACTATAAGAGATGACAACTACAACCAGGAGGACCTGGCAGGAGGCCCTGGCAAGAGGCCTTGGCAGGAACCAACAACTACCGATTTTACTCCAGGAGTATGGATGCGTCTGCAATCCATAGCCCGTGATTTAATCTCTTTCCCAGTGTCCATATGATATATTTTCTTTAATTTTATTATTATCTATTATCGATTAATTATTTTGTTTATTATTCAGACGTCTTCAAAACGTCTAGAAGACATCTTTAAGACGGCCATAAGACATTTTCATGTTTTGTAACATAAGAAGTTTGGAAGACGTCCGTAGGATGTTCGCAGGACATTCAGGACCTCTTAAAGACGTCCAAAACAGACGTCTGTAAGACCTTTACAAGACGTCTTAAAAACGCTCAGTTTTGTAACAGTACCCGTTCGTAGGATGTTCGCAGGGCATTTGGGGCGTCTTTAAGACGGATTGAATGTCCAAGAACAGACGTCGTTAAGACGCCTTTAAGACGCCTTTGTGCTATCTAGGCATGATTATATAGGTAAATTTCTACAAATAACAATGTACGTTTAATATTCTCTTATTGTTTAAGATATGAAAATTCAATGTACAATATAATAACGCGAATTCAAAATATAAAACTTTATTTTAAATATTGAGATTTTGAAAAATTTGAACGTATATTGTAAAACCGAGGTGGTCAAACTATTATAATATATTTATTGAAACGCACAAAGCAACTAAGTATTATTTATGATAAACATAAGTGGTTGGAAAATAACGAAAATAAATATTACTGTTTTAGTTGTTTCAACTAATTTGATTTAGAAACGTATGTCTTGAAAAGATTTGTTGGATTTTTGTCTAGACATACCTTTCTAAGTCAAGTTAGTTTATGTTTCTTATTTCTACTAGTACAAGGTTAAAGGCGTTGATTCAAAATCAGCCAAAATTACCCAAGACCAATTTTCCTGAAACTTTGCATATTGGTAGCCCTTTGGGTCTAACATTGATTCCGTGCAAAAACTTTTTCCCAGAACTTCACGGTTACGGGGGGAGGGGGTCAAAGTACGTATTTTGCGAAATCTATTATGTGCTGTAACTTTTAATAAAAATAAGATATAGACCCGCCACTGATACCAAAAAGTCATAAAAAATTCAAGCTTTCCAACGGTGTATAGGTTTATGTAATTTATTTATTGCTAACATAATTTTTTCACGTTTTTCGTGTTTTTCAAGGTATAAAAAATTCGGAAAAATTGCAATTCCCAAAAAAAGTATGGCCTGATTTTAACCAAAAACGCTGCATTAATAGTACATTTCATGCACTTTCGAATGGTGTTTGTCATACCTTGGGGAAATTATTCATTTTTGAGTTATAAAGTAAAATGTGAGTAGAAATTGAGGCGCGTGGTCAACTACTCGACATATATATTCATTTCAAATGTGGAGAAAACGCTTTCTATGATTATATATACTCTTTGGAAGCGATAGTTCGTACTTTTATTTAAATATCACATGTTCCGTCCCAAATGGTAAATATATTATCTTCATTTTCCTGAATTTTGTTTAAATGACGAGCTATATTTGATGTCTCTTGTTTTATTTTCTCTCTTGTTATGTTCCTCAAAAAATGAGAAACAAACTTTGACATAATAATATCTGGCACTTCTGAAATTATTCTACATACCGTGGGTTGTGACTTATTTATCATAACTGCAATGTCTTTTTGAACGAACCACGGTATAAATGCATTAAATAAATTGCCACCTTGTATATTGAGTTAGCCCTCACTTCTATTGAAACAGTATTCAGTTAAGTTTTGTAGTTCGCTTTTTTTAAAGCCAGTCCAGGTTTTTAATTCGCTGTTGTGTAATTTATCAAAAAAATTACATTCATGTGGTTTATTTTCGTTGAAGTTCCGTAACTGATCAATAATATTTACAATTTAATTTATATTTAATAATATATTTACCATTTGGGACGGAACATGTGATATTTAAATAAAAGTACGAACTATCGCTTCCAAAGAGTATATATAATCATAGGAAGCGTTTTTTCCACGTTTGAAATGAATATATATGTCGAGTAGTTGACCACGCGCTTCAACTTCTACTCACATTTTACTTTATAACTCAAAAATGAATAATTTCCCCAAGGTATGACAAACACCATTCGAAAGGGCATGAAATGTACTATTAATGCAGCGTTTTTGGTTAAAATCAGGTGATACTTTTTTTGGGAATTGCAATTTTTCCGAATTTTTTACACCTTGAAAAACACGAAAAACGTGAAAAAATTATGTTAGCAATAAATAAATTACATAAACCTATACACCGTTGGAAAGCTTGAATTTTTTATGACTTTTTTGTATCAGTGCCGGGTCGATATCTTATTTTTATTAAAAGTTACAGCACATAATAGATTTCGCAAAATACGTACTTTGACCCCCCCCCCCCCCGTAACCGTGAAGTTCTGGGAAAAAGTTTTTGCACGGAATCAATGTTAGACCCAAAGGGCTACCAATATGCAAAGTTTCCGGAAAATTGGTCTTGGGTAATTTTGGCCGATTTTGAATCAACGCCTTTCGTTTCCTGTAATACCAAATTAGTATGTGCAAGCATGAAATAATATGCTTACTGTAACGTACAGAATTAAGCTCGTAACACTGTTACTGTTAAATATGCATGGCGTTCGAAAGCATATGACTACCATTTGTATTGTATTGTTTGTACTTCACATCCATTTGAAGTGATAGCAATAGTCCTTGAAGAGAAGGGTGGAATTGATGGCGCACAGACACACTATTAACTCGTGCTCAATGAATGGCGGATCATTTTAACCCGCCTACTGAAACTCTCGACCGAGCGAAAAAGCATAACGAATATATTGTGAATTTAGTAAGTGTACTAAATATAAAAACAGATATAAAAAAACAGTATACTGCCCGAGTCACAATTTAACAAGGAAAAAACTTTTACACTATTTGTGGACTCTAGTGGAAGGGAACAAGGAAATATGAATACTTGAAAAATATCAGTGAAGTACAATAAATATTATTTCAACTATTACCGTATGTATGCATATTTATAATATCATTTCTTTCTATTATTGTATAATGATAATACAGTAGTTCAACTGAGAATATGCACGCAAATATTGAACTAAAAATTACTGTGTAATACAATAAATCTTATAATATCGTATTATATATTATTTATGTTTATCATGTAAATAACCTGTTTTATCATACAGTAAGAATATAGTAACTGTAAAGTTTGTTGAACTTAGTGAAAATATACGCATAATAAACATTTTTGGTATTACTACAGATCAAGTGGAAATGGCGAATAATAGGCAGACACAATATTTGAGCTGCAGCAGCTCAGCAAAAGTCCAGGGTAATCTTACACGTAGCACCGTTTTATAAATATTTGTAAGCGGATACGTAGCAAAGCTTGCCGACGAACCGCTGCTATGTGATGTAGTAAATTTCTATGTATTACATAGTAAAACATGTCAGCGATACAGATCCAAACGTACCAGCAACGGGTGAAAAGATGTGCACTTGCTATACACCTAGAGTGAAGGAACTCCCAAAATAGTTTTTTGAATTTAAAGAAAAGTTTGTATGCATCGAGTACAGCAATATTATTTGCAATAAATTTTACACTTTTCTTATTTTACAGTGCATATTTATTTTACTCTGCCAAGGCAGACTATCTATGTTTTAATTAACAATTATAAATTCTACCTGTGTTCATAAAATTTGAATTAGTACAGTATCTTTTATAAGAAATAAATATACGGATCGAATTTTATGTTACTATATTTTTGTAAATATATGTCGTGACTTTATAAAAATTCTTCATATTCCATAATAGTAATTATTAGACTGCAGATTTTATGCATTAATGAAGAAAATGAATAGATGAAATACAAAACAGTAGAGACATTTAAGGAATTTAAACATACTGCTGTCTTATTTCCAACTGATTAAAATAATTAAAAAAAAAATAAGTCTACATAGTTCCTGTATCTTGCAATTAATGCAACAATTTTTATTTTGTACAAAAGTCCACAGTCCCGCAATTATAAATATAAATTTATTGGAAAAAAAGAACACTCATATTTACCATTTAAAAGCGAAATGATATAATCGAAATAATACTTCCCGAATAAATTCATATTTACTTTTTAGAAGCGATATGAGATAATCGAAATAATACTTCCTGAACAAATTCATATTTACCTTTTAAAAGCGAAATTATATAATCGAAATAATACTTCCCGAACAAATTATTGTGGACTGTCCTTTATGTTTGGTAAAGGTTTATTTACAATATTAACAGTAATAGCTGTCTGGTTTCATATTTAGGGGGTGAAAGTAATTCCTGAAGTTCGCAATAGAAAATTGAATTTATAAAATATCTTCAGAATTACTATAGACAGAAACAAATGTAATTAATATTAAACAAATATAAAATTATAATAATTTAAAGCTAGTGCATTTTCTGTTTTACGTTCCTTGCATAATTTTGCATTTCAGTTTGGAATTTGTTACGATGAAAATACCAAAGAAGAGAAGAAAAATAAGCCAAAACAAAATAAACGCAGAGTATAATGAAAATTATTATTACTGCTTTTATTGTAATGAAAAATACGAGAACTTGTGATGGACGTGATGTTAGTTCTAACTATTAAGTAATTATACTAAATGATTGTCTCTCGGTAGTTAAGAAATTACTAAGTGTTTTACCCATTGATGGCAATTGATTTTAATTGTAAGTACTAAAGTTGATTGTAGCAGTATATAAACAGACAACTTTTCTTTGTGATAAACAATAAAGAAATATATAATATAAACAATATAAACAATAAAGGAATTCTCACTCTCCCGATTGCCAAACTGTCAGAACTTCAAACATTGTTATGCTCAATTCTTTTTGGCGTTGGCCTGCAGGTGATTAGGTTAAGATAGAGTTCTAATCTAATTAGTATGTTCTTGGACTTTGGACTGTAAAGAGAGCTCTGTTTCTGTACTGCAATTTGAGGTAACCTCTGTGTATTATAACTTGATACCATAAATTAATAAAAGCGATTTTTGTAAACTTACGACACAAGAAAAATGAAATCATTACGCATAAATTTATAGTCAGAAGACTATTGAAATGTCTTTTTAAACTCTATAATTCATTGAAATATGTTGTTCTCTGCACTTGTATTTTTTTTCATTAATGTATGTTCTAACTTATCCCACAAAGTATCATTGAATTTAGATTCAGATGTTCTGGGATACGTATAATTACAGTTATTCTATAGCGAAGGATTTATTGTTATCGTGAAGATTCATCCGTAATAAAAATAACATTTATATTTGGGTACCTGAAATGAAGTATGAAATCTTTTTGATGTATGGCCTGTATTGTATGTTCGAGATTAACTTATTAATAATATTTTATACATTCAAGTTTTTATGTTCGATTCATTCGTGATTAATACACTGTACAGTATAAAATTTAGTTTGAGATGTAAAATCACTTTCTTTTGAACTGGAGAAATTTACCAATTTGCTTGTTATGTTTAATTGTTCATATACTAATATGGTCATTATAATATATATAAGTATATAAATATACATTACATGTATAATGCACATAAATATGAATATATATCATGTGTGTAATATATAGTTATAAATATACATTATATGTATAATGCACATAAATATGAATATATATCATGTGTGTAATATATAGTTATAAATATACATTATATGTATAATATATAGATAGAAATATACGTTATGTGTGCAATAAATGTAAATAAATAATTTTTATCTCTAATGTTCTGAAGTTTTTAAATATAAAATTTTGTTTACAATACATTACGAGATATTTCAAAATATACATCTTAATCTTAAGATTGGAAAAGCGATACCCTGTCGAAATTCCACTTTTTGGCGTGTGCAGTTGTATATTATGTCGAAAATCTATAGCCCAATAATTACTGAATTATTGCAAGACCGTGTGTATTCCTGTTTGAAGTGCCAATATCTTCCCGATCATCAACCATCAAATTATACGAGCAAGAGTTTATTACAATAAGAATGCCACGTTACCTTGAATCACGATCTCCAATGTCGTTATCTTTCACCAATCAATTGAATGTGCAATCATAAAAACTCCCAGGAATCGAAGGTTCGTTCGTAATCGTTCTCCTCGACGTCGAAGATTGCACATCCCTCAAACGAAGTTATTTTAAGGCTCGAACATTCAGTGCGAGTGCCACGTTTTCGCAGAATTTGATCAAGCGCAAAATGCCTCTATCACATTCTAATAATAAAAACATCAAACACACCTAGTCGGAATCGATATTCTGTTTCCGTTTCTAAATGACGGAATGACTGTTCGCTGTTTTGCGAGTCGAAGTCGTAGAGAGTATTGAAATTGCTGCGTGAACACGTCGTTTTAAAGGCTAAAATAAAGGCGAATTTACACTTCTTCACTGTCGATGTACATCCCGGATTATACATCCACAATTAAAGGTATAAAGACTGTATTTATCAGCGTTTCATCCAAAGTAATTAGGTAACGAAGCACGATCAGTGTCCAATTTTTATGAATTGACTGAATTGTCCAAACAAGTTAATAGTGTTCATTTTAATCGTTCGGTTTCAATGCTGATCCAAGAAGCATTTCAACATAAAATTTCTGATTCTCGACAAATTGACGATATTTAACTTTCAATAGACTTGGACTTTATTTTAAAGCTTGAAGATTCTACTTTCAGACACATGGCCCCAGATACATCCTCAGGAAGTCCGTTTTATGTTCAGCTTATGTCCGATCGTCCTACATCCATTTCGGACTTCCGTAGAAGGTTCGCAAAGCGTTTTCGAACGTTCTAGAAACGTCTCTCTTGAAAGTCTGATTATTAAAAATGTATCGTTTCTTAAATAAACTCTAAATGTATGTATTAAATGAAATTTTTATTCAATTTACAGTAATTGTGCATAAAAGGTCCCACTTCACCGATTGATAAACTTTAAATATGTTGTAAAACTCGACTTTCTGAACAACTTTTTCCTACACATGTAACCGTCGCTCAGCCTTAGTTTTTGAGATATTTGCGAAAAACTGCAGCTACTACTACATTGAATTTTGCCTATACGTGCACGTCCGTGCTGTGCGTATGCGTCAGCATGATGCGACCGCTCTTCAACTTTTTCTACAAATATATCACGCGATCGTCGAACATTTTATATACCGCGTGAACTTTTTAAAACAGATGATGATGAAGTAACAATAAATAATTAAGTTTAATAATTATTCTGTTTATTCTTCACTAACTCCAACCCACTCTCGTCTTCGGATTCGCGTAATGCAAAAATAAAATATAAAGCATTATGGGTTGAATTTTACAATACTAACACACACCCACACAGAATTTCTGAGAAAAAACGGCTAACGACTGTGGATAACCCGAAAAGTTTATTTTAAGAGCGAGCGGAAATGACATTAGTCTGAGTTAGATTTGGATAGATAACTGAGTTGTTGTTAATCTGGAAGTGGAGTTAGTTTAATAATAAACCGTGGGAAATTTGGAATGAGTACATATTACAACGACACCACACATACCCACAAAGTGTTTCATACCTGAAATCTTAAGCTTTTTTCCGAATAAATGTCATGGGCTGATTGCACTTAGTATTGGATTTTTTTAATTGAAAAAATGTAATTCATGGAACATTCAATTGTACTAAGTGCAATCAGCCCATGACATTTATTCGGAAAAGCTTAAGATTTCAGGTATGAAACATTGTGTAGGTGTGTGTAGTGTCATTGTAATATGTGCTCATTCTTCATCATCATATGTTTTGAAAAGTTCCCGCCGTATAAGATCGTTCGACGATCGCGTGATATATCTGTAGAAACAGTTGAACAGCGGTCGCATCATGCTGACGCATACGCACAACACGGACATGCACGTATAGGCAAAATTGAATGTAGTAGTAGCTGAAGTTTTTTGCAAATATCTCAAAAACTAAGGCTAAGCGACGGTTACATGTGTAGGAAAAAGTTGTTCAGAATTTTCACCCTGAAAACATATTAAAAAATCATCGAAATCGGTGAGGTGGGACCTTTTGTGCACAATTACCCAATTTACTTAGACGTCTTTTAAGAGGTTAGGTTTTTAAATCTTCTATAAACGATCTGTAAACGTCCAGAGAACGTTACTTTCGGCTATGCGGAGAACGATCTGGAGATGTTGGCACAGGACGTACTGAGGACTTCCCAATTTGTAAATGGGACCTTGCTACGACATTTAAAGGACGTATAAAAGACATATAGACCTTATCGGGGTCTTCCCAAAATGTAAGGAACGTACATCGGATGTACATAAGACGTATTTACGCTTGTTTAAATATCGCGTTAGTTTGAAACGTGCTTGAATTTCGCGATTATCGCGATCTATTTTCGTTGGTGACCTCTTTGATGTTATTCTTCCGAGGAGCCAAATAGCCAACAATAGTTCAAGTAAAAACGGCGTGACTTTCTGGCTATGGTACCAGCTAATGTCAGCCGATAAACACGGCGATAGGTGGATCAACGTGCAAAACGTTCAAATCAAACTCGTGTCGCGAAGGTATAGAGAGACAAAGAGAACAACATACAAACATACGTTGAACAGAGACAGGCGAATAAAAGAGAGACAGCGCCGCGTAGCGGATCAGCTGACACTCTCGCGACGCTTCGTCGCCACTGCCAGTTCGCGTAGTCATTTGCTCACGAGACGTGCGAGGAGTAACTCGCTCACGAATCGTGCTAGCGAGCACTTGCAAATGAGGCGTGCTCGCGAACACTCGCTTACGAGTCTTCGCAGCTGTCATTGTTCCCCAGTCGCGCTGTTGGATACTTGTAACAAGTCTTTGACGGCGACACTATTGGCAACGACTGTACGAACGGAACTGGTCTCGTGCTCGAGATCGTTCCAACCGTGGTAAGAGAGTTGACAGTAAATAGCGACATACGTTAATTGAGCTCTGGATTTTCCGAGCTTCGAACAAATAAAAGTGCACAGTTGCGATAGATGCTTAGACATATCTAACGTGGCTATTGCTTTAACGCACAACAAGTGTATTTCGGTGTGGTTGACGCGAGATTCGTGTTCGTTCCCCAAAGTCAACCGAGAATCGTGTTTCCGATTTCGCACGGCCACCCGTGTAACACGGAGGACACTCTTTCCGAGTTCTGTTCTTGCAATTCGTCCTGTCATACGCTTTGACGTCCCAGCGCAGCAGATACCGAGACTCGGATTGCGAAGGTCAATTTCCCTTACGCCCTTGCCTTTTCTACGGAATTAGCATATTATTCGGTGTCGGAATTGGCTAGTCCAGCCACAGGTCTCGACTTGTAAGTCCTAGCTACGTCCCCCTCCTCTGAGTGAAAGAGCGCCACAAAGATCTCGGCAGGCTTGACCCGTTCAACCAATATAGTCGCTCCTTCCGTATACGCCGTCGTCATTACGTCTAAGCTAAGATTACGAGTGGGAATAGTGACTGGTTGAACACGCTTACATTATACACCGCTTCTATTGTGCGCAGATAGTCGATCTTGTGCGTGTAAGTGGTGCGTTGGACCACGTCTTCCACCGAGATTCCTACAGCCGCGTGACGCATTGAGTCACGCACGAGCTTTGAATCAAGGTTGTTGAAGCACGGGTTAATTCGGCTGGATTATCGAACTTGGAGCCTTACAACCTCATTGTAAGATTAACCGCCACCCCTACGCTGACGCCCACGCAGTAGAATCGGTTCAACCGTGACTACGCCAGTGCGAGCGGACGGATTCTTGATTATCGAGATACGTCAAGAATATACAGTCCACTAACTCTGTGTTTTGAGCAGTTTGGCTGTATTCCCCCTCCTTCGATAGCGATTATCGCAGTCAGGAGCGTACGGGCAAAAGCGTCACGAACGGATACGTATCGTATCGAATAGGTGGTTTCACACCTTCGTTCGTTATTTAATTTTCAGACTCCAACGTCGCTAGCGTCCCAGGGACAACCCAGAGGAGGCGAAGGAGTCGCGAACCGCCAACTTCCACGGGGATTTATTTTGATCAATAAACGGCCCACCATTAGGTGAGTCACTATCAACATAACCTCGTTGTACAATAATTTACTTTCCCTCAAAACTCATATCTCCTCATATTCGAGCCACCGTTGAAAAGTTGTTGGATTGTATTATACAGTCCACCTTTTTAACAACGCTATTTAAGATTATTAATTTCCTTCTAAGATATTTTTACATAATGTTGCAGATGAGAAACTGAAGACCAATTTTTTCCTTGCTATAGATCAGTGATGGGCAATTTTGCCTCAATTGAGGCAAACCGTCCACACCGTAGCTCCCTCTGTCCCCTTCCATCAAGCGCAGTATAATGGGGCAACGAAGACACGAGACATCAGCGTACGCAACGAATGTGCGCGCTGCATGAAAGAGAGGTTGATGGGAGAAGCAGGCGTTTGAGTGGCTCCACCCGCGCCCACCACTGCTGTAGATAATGCTATAGATAAAAACCTCTGTGATAACATTAAAATAATTTTTTTCGTGAATATATATTCCATAGATTTGAAGATTGAATCCTCTCCTTTGCAACAACGCATAGTGCGTTGACAGTTGACAAAAATGAAAAAATCAACTTCACATCAATTGTGTTGGTGTGTTCGTTTTATAAAAACGAAACATTTTCATTATCTCCATATAGAGTGTATTACTGAAGGTATGTATTTGTTATTTTGTTTGTTTTTTCCACTTTCTGGGGATCAAATTAATAATGCAAATTAGAATGCTACCGATAACTTTGATTATGGTTTTAAGAAATACATAGATATATGTTATAGAAAATTATGCAAGATTTAACTGTTCCTACCTGCCGGTTAATTTTTAACCATTTTTTCAAAAACTCGAAAATCTTTTAAATTTTCTACTTTTACTAGCTGTTTACAGAAGAAAGTTACAAGGCATAGAGGAGAATAGTGTCGTGGGAAGTCCTAGTTGAACAACTGCGTAATGTACACTGCATAATGCTAATGTCAACACATCAACTCTGGACGCTTATAATATCTCGATAATAGTTTATGCAAATACGAAAGTATTCTAGTGTTTTGAAAACGTATTGATGTCACTATCAAGAATACGTAATTAAAAATACAAGTTTCCAATCAAAATTTCAATTATAATATCTACCGAGCTTTTCAAGGTTAGTGCAACGTCAAACAAATATGTGAAATATATGAATACATACAAAGATACAAATATATTAAAACATTGTTTCACGGGCTTTGCAACGCACTGTGCGAAACCTTAAAAAATTGATGTACGATTTCTTCACTGCTTCTCGAACAAATATAAACTCCTAGTTCGCTGTTGTACAGCCCTTCTGATGTACTAAAATAAAATAATAAAATGACTAAAATATCGTACTTCAAGTTTTTTTGTATCATTGTAAACAGGAGACTTCAATTTTCAAATCTACAGAAGATTCATTCACGAAAAATATTTCTCACTGTGTGTTTAGAGACGCTTCAGTGGATAGAAAACATTTCTTCAATTTTCCGCTTCTCTCGTCGCGTCGCACAGTGGTGAGTTCGACCGAAATCGTGGCCAAGAGTAACAAATTTTTTTCTGTAGTTTAAAAATCTGTTATTTATAAAGTGCAAGAGCATGTTTTTTTGTTACAACCAATATTTAATACGTACCTCTGTTCAAAGTTAGTAGTATTATAAGATCGGTATTTTCAATCATAATTGGAATTACTATTGGGGTTTATTATCGCGCTGTAACGCTAGTTTATCGTTCTCGTTATTGTCGGGTATGTCCTAATTTAATATAATATTCTGATTTCATTGCTATATTTCACTTTTTAAAGCTTCGGGAGATGAAAAAGAGAAATCTGTTCCATCTGTTCCATTTGATTAACAAAAAACTTGTTTATCAATCACGATCAAGAGTTCATTTTTTTGGAAAAGGAAGCTGTTAAGACTATTAAGCAAGTATATGTTTTATTTACATGGGACCTATTGCGACCTTATGAATTACTGCCATTTCCTTAGTGACCGTAACGTTTTGAAGTGGCGAATTTGACCGAAATCGTAGACAAAACTAACATTGGCAAATGTAAGGTACATTATTGCTATATGTTACAATAAAACATTTATTTTTGTAGGGAATGTGCTTCAGACAGTATGTAAAATGATACGAAATCGTTCTATTATCTCTTGATCTACTCCAGTAATTTGTGCTTATCTATTAGAATTGTCGAAAAATCTACGAGCAGTTTTACCGTCATTTGTTGTACAGGGTGTATAAAAAGTAATGGTCATCCGTCCTAGGGGCTACACCTCTGGATCGGTGGACATTTGTAAGAGAAACTTGCCGCAAAATTGTTTATAACAAAGAAAATTGTTGTTAAAGTTTTGTATACACCAACGCCTTCTACTCATCGAGAAGAGGAAAAGCTTGAAAGGAGCCATATTTCGCAAACAAATAGTTATTGAGATATAAGCTGTTAAAGTTTTCGCAAAATTTGATTGTGTGGAGTTATACGTGTAGACAAAAGCCTACTACTACAGTCCACCCGACGGTATCGATGAGACAGAACATGATCGTGTGCGTGCCTCGAGACAAACGAAATTTAAAGAGGCATTCGTCGCTAAGCCCGTACCATGTCAACGTCTCCCTGCCCATTCAGATTATGCATTTGAATTTGCAATCTATGAAATAAAACCGTATACATATACATTGTTAAAGACAAGAATATTAATCCTACATGATAAAATACTAATGTAAAGTATACTTACAAATGTTTCATAATCTTCTATTTCATCGGCGGATTCACAAGACACTACCATTTTCGATACTATCATATCGTTTATTTAAGATCGTGTTTTCTATCCATTTTCTATTATCTGCTACTTTTCTTTTATTTTCCACCGCCACGAATATACCATTGGTAAATGACTAATTTGTAGGACAAATGCAATACGCCCGCAAAAAATCGTAAGTAGGCGTGTAATGGAGATATTCCAACTCCTACCTTGTACTCGTCGTGGATACTTTGGCTCATTACCAATTCAATTTTATTAAAATCTTTAGACGTTAATCCGCATAGGTAGCATCTTTGTGTGGAGGAATTTTCAGAAATGACATTGCACACTTTGCCGTCAATCATTGTTGATAAGAGTTAATGTAATGCTAATATATCAATGTCTTTGCACTTAACGAGCGTTGGATTTAGGGATTCTATTTGTTCCTGAATATCTTCTACTTTATCCTACCTTTATCATAATGTCTGTTGTTTCATGAACAAATTGGAGGAGAATGGGTTTGCAAAATCTTGTAGAGGAGGGTTGATGGTTTTGTCATAATACAATGTTTTTCTTCGAATTTAAATCACCGGAGATTAATTGCACAGGAACGATAGAAGAAACAAACATATTCGAATCAGATACGGTCTGGTCCTCAAATTTTTGTTTATATTCGGTAAAGCCGGAAGTACCATCACAACCCCATTTAATTATTAAATAAATATTATTTAATTTGGCGGGAGTGAAAGTGTTCAAGACCTCTTCTTGGACCTGAAATAGTGTATTAACGGTATGATCTAATAAACTTTGCAATGGCACCTCTGCACTCGATTCGCTAATGCCAATGTTCTGAGGGTAAAATTTTTTTCTTTACTTCTATAATGGCTTCATAATTTGGATATAGTATACAATTGTCTTCTATGGCTGCCTTCCGAATAAAATTAAATTTATATTTACTTAATTTTGCATTTATTAAAATTGCTAGAGACTTTGTTCAGAATTCAACATCGCGCCGATTTGTCGTAATTCGCGGATTACCGTGCGACAGCACATACGCGTGCCAATAATTAGGCCGGTGGCCCCCCCTTCTCCGTGACTAGGCAAGACGAACGTCGGTCCGTTACGCGGTCGTCTCGCTCTCACTACCGTTTCCGCTGTAGAGCCACCACGTGCGACCAACTATCCTTCTTTGCCTTGCGCCACGCACGCGGACCGAGAATTACTCTCACCAAGTTTATTTAAAACTTCCGGTTATTCAAACCTTTATTGTTCACTCAAAAAATACATAGTTACATTAAGTGCACGATCGCGTCAGTGGTTAAATAAAGACAAGGACACCACGTGTTCACTTCTCAAAACGCAGACTTTTATTTCGGTTCGACCACCTCGATTTGCAATCCCCCATTCTGGGATAGATCCAGCCCCGAACAGCCTTATCAGCAGTATACGATTTCATACTCCCATCGCTTTTCTTATACACATCCTTACATTTTGTAGCACATGGTCAAGAAAATGCAATGTCCTTTATGATATTAGCCGTATCCAACTTGCGTTCTTCCCTAAATTACATCTGACTAGCATAAGATAATTCCTCAGGACTAAAATGTAATCGAAGTTCCTCAGCCCTCCTTCGCTTTGATCTTTCGCTTACGTTGAGTAAAGTACAATTCCACATTAATAAAATTTGTTCTACGTGTAATAGTTGTTTAACCCCTTGTCGTATCCGCTAACTCCCGATTGCTCCGGCCATAATAAACAAGAAGGTGGCTAGACTGCGTTTTGGAGAACTCCGTGTTCTTAATTTTTTTGAACTTTTTTTTATGTGATCCTGTAGATATCGATAAAGACATTCCGAAAATGTGTGTATGGTTGTTAGGAATTCACTAATTTATAAGTTATACGCGTGTAAAGATGAGCAGTTTTAAGCGTTTTTGACAGGTTAGAGTGTCGCCATATTGGATATTCGTTGAGTGGTAGGTATTAGGTAGGTCTGTTCGGCTCATGCGCTGGATAGATCGTGAGTGTTCAGCGCATGTGTTAGATAGTATGGTATATTTGCGGGATCGGCTAAATAGTGCTGAGCGTATGCGCTAGATAGCAATTCAGTGGTTACACATACTTTGTAAACATAAACAATTTCAAGTGTTTTCACAAATTAATTATTAATAAGTTTATTGTTGATTTTGAAATAGCTAGTTCAAGTATTAGAAATTATAACTTTAGAGACATGCCAAGTAGTAAAGAAGAAGCAATTATTTGGGCTCAGGATTGTGGATTGTTGCGGAAACTTAAAAAATGTCGTACTCATCGGTGCGAAATGAATATTTATAACAATAATCATGGAATCGGTCGCTTTCGGTATCCAGTAATTAAAATATATAGAATCACATACAGGATTTCAAAAAGAAGGTACAGTCCAAGATGGTTTGAGGTTAAGTCGTCGTGGGAGCGGATAAGGCCGGCCCGACCATGATATAATGTTTCGCATTTTGATTTAGTAAACATGTTATTATGTATTACGTACGTGTTTGTGCTGCCATCTAATGGATTTGTTGGGAAGTATTTAGCCTATTTTGTGTGTATTAACTATCACATATATCAATATGGCGCTGCTGTAACCTGTCAAAAAGGCTTAAAAGTGTTCAACTTTATATGCGTATAACTTTTTAACTAATGAATTCCGCGCATTAAGATTTTCATTTTCGGTGTTTTCTCGTCGAAATCTATAAGATGGTATAAAAAAACTTGAAAAAAAGGGTTCTCCAAAACGCAGTTAAACCAAGAAGGTCGGTCACGCGTCGAGCCATTTAGCTGTTTAGCCGTGTGCTCGAACTTGCGCAAAATGTATTCGTCTTATGACATGTATATTTCGGCGCAACGAAACGAATTGTGAAATAATAAACACGTTTGGGTACAACTAATACTTTTTCAAGATGTCTGGGAAGTAATTATGATCAATTCATCGGTGAACAAAAATGATTTATAATTTGAAAGTGGATAATATATCAGTAACAATTTGTAAATTAATACTTAATTTAAATTAATAATGTTTTGAGAAAACTCGTAGAAAATTAGTAATCTTCGTGTTAGTATTGTTTACGTCTGTCACGAATGAAGTACCACGAGCCAGGCTCGCGTTATTCACGTTTGGTCCGGACGAAGCACTACGAGCCAGGCTCGTGTTGTTCACGTTTGGTCCGAACGAAGTACAACGACTCAGGCTCGTGTTGTTTACGTTTGGTCCGAACGAAGCACCACGAGTCAGGCTCGTCCTTATGTTTTTGCCCCAAATTTCTTACCACGAGTCTCACTCGTTGTTGTAAGCCAAGAGTTTAAAGAGTTTCTCGCTGACTTCAGAAAAATTAGTTGGCGGTCTTCCACTATCATTACGAATTGTATTAGACGGAAATTGAATTTTATCTTTCAGCCATAACCGATTTTGATTGCAAATTTAAAATAGATTCTAGCAGATGTAATCCATTTCGCTCTAAATTGTGACGTAAAATAAGCCAAAACTTGTCTCGTTTATTTTGATAAAACATCACATTGGATAGCTTCTTCCATATGCTCCTAAAGATAATTACACTTTTCTTTAAAATCATTTGAGGTTAACTGTTTCTGTACGATAGCATACATCATATCTTCATTTTGCTAGAGATGAGCGCAAGATCAGAACGAAAGAGAACTGAGAAACTTCTATTATATTTTAGTACTGAAGATTTACCTCGGATACAATATTTTACACTAAAATCTTACATTTTTCGCTATATGTAGTGATCTGATAATAATCTATAGCAATAATATACCTCGAAAAATGTCTATTACCAAATATTTGTGGAAATGAAATAATTTTTTCACACACCCGCCCGCCATTTTGTTTTTTGTAATTTTTACATCAGATTCATAATCAGCGGTTCAAAAAACCCCAAAGTATTCATTTTGAACTACATTGGAGTACTCCTTTCTATTTTGGAAACGATTTCGGTCGAACTCACCACTGTGCGTCGTATGAAGGTGAAAATGAATTACGGTTAGTAAACATACAATAGAAGATTGAAACCTTAAAATAAGACCAGGAATATTGATGTACTATTTGTTTTAATGAAATTATCACTGTTTAAACATCGACAATTTTTCGAAACTGAGAAGTGTTTAAATAGTTTTTGGATTCACTACATATATATGATATTAACACTCTAGGAAAATCAGGATGATAGGCGATTTGAAAATTCTGTAAATTCCAATGTATACATTAAATTTCTGTTAATAGTCTATTGGCATTTCATATTTAATAATACCTGAATAACAATTTGTGTAATCCGAAGAATTTTAAGTTGCCAAATGTGCCGATTGTGATAGGTGACATTTTCTTTTTCTAAAGGCAGATTGACACTTCTTCATTTTGGATGTGTACCGCGGATGAATTATTCACAACTAATCTAAAAGATGAAGATCGAAGTATTTATCCACCGGAGTTGAATTTATTTATTTATTTTGTTATTTAACGTCGCTCCAACTGCCAGGGTCATTAGCGACGGGGGTGGAACAATGAGATTTGGTACTGTAATCGGTGAGTGTACGATGGGTGCGTGTGTGTATGGACGTGTGAATGAAGGACCTACAGTTTATAAAGGTGGGCTCCGAACCACCTTGGGCAACGCAGTATAATATCACATAGAAGAATTTCCAGAGATGACGGCGGTGGGATTCGAACTCACGACCACAGCGTTTGTAGTCGCGCGCTCTATCCACTGAGCCACTGCGCGCCCAGTAATATAGAGGATAATAAAAATCGCTACCACTGAATGTAATTTACGAACAAAGATAATAATAATTACAGTGATATTTTCCAAGTTCCCATTCGTGTATAATTACTTCTTCAGCTATTTTTATCTTTTGGGAGTAACGTATTCCAATATTGATGAAACCAAAGGACAACGAATTTAGACATGCCTAAAGCCGAATGCAGACCTAATGCGGAAGTGATTAGGAACGCCTAAGTTAGTCATTCCTAACCGTTGCCGTACGTGGCCCTAATGGGGATGGCCGAGCGCAGGCCTAAAGGTCGGTTTATACAGACGATTTTATCGGATCCGACAGAAAAATTTACCCAGGTTTAAATGGGAGTCTTCGCAGCCGATATCGGAGACCGACTTCTCAACGATACTTTTTCTTCGAGTCTGAGAGGTCATAAATTTCGAGCTGGTGACGACTCCCTGCTGCGCGTGGCAAAAAAAAGGTTACTGTGGGCTCCACAACTACTTTAGGTAAATTATCGGTAGCTCTCGTTTACAGCATCATGGGAATAGGGAACGTTCCTGCCACTTGGTGAATTCTTCTTAAATAATGATTTAAAATAATTATTAGAAAATATGTTAGACATATCGTTGTTCTGCAAATTTTTCCATCTGTTCAAGTGTGAAAAAATTTTTAAAAATATGGCTATATTCTACGATTCGTCCTCTTTGAAATCCCGTTTTTTTCCATTATTTGTAAGAACTTGTTGTCATCTTTCAGGTAACCTGTTAATTTCCGTATCCCAATGACTAATTAACAACATGTGTTTTCGATGTACAAGCAAAATTACATTCTTATTTAAAATGCGACAAACCTTTCCTTCCAACTTTTAATATGTATATGATATGAAAAATTATTTCAGATACACCGGAAAATAATAAAATGTTAATTTTAGCGAAACATATGGTGTGATTTTGCCGACTACGATACTTTGTGACTGTACACGTCATACACAAATTTCACACGGCAGAATATAACATGCTGTATTTATTCGCAAAGCAATTGAATAATAGGTGGGGAATACGTTGTTAAGGAATTTAAACTTTAGAACTATTTATTACTATGGTAACGAAAAAAAGAATATCTGGCAATCTGTACGGTGAAGCAATTCGTCAAACAACTCAAGTAAGTACAGCGGAGGTTCTGAACGTTTTTTAGATTTCTCGGATGTACATGTGCAGCATTTTTACATTTCTTTATTTCCAGAGAAGTCGGGGCCTGCAAATTACTTTACAGTAAACACGTGTTGTCTGAGGAAATGCCGATTTCCAGCTCAATAGTAATGACCCGTAATAAACCTCTCCATAGAGAACAGCCCCGGGAACGGCACATAAACAAATCGAGCCTATCGCTGGGCCTGCCTGTCTCTGGCGCACCCGCGCGCCCATAGACCCAATGTTTTGACTTCAATGATGCACGCTGCATAGTATGCGTGGCCACTGTAACCAATATCACGATAACAGCCGAAAATGCGTGTGAAACGAGGCCTGCCTCCTCCGCTCTGACCCAATCAGCCGCGCATTCGTACTCCACCCAGAGAACCTTCTTCTCAGGTTCGCATCGATACAATGTCACCTGTTCGAACCCATACGATATGGCGACTTGCCACCCCCGTGCAATCGCGTAGCAGTGGGCGGTAACGGTTTATAATATCTTAACCTAACCTGTTTCCCTATCGGTCGTACGGGGCAGTGTATTGGACTACTTGTTGGATATAAACAGATTGAAAATGTTTTTTCACTCGGAAAGGATTGGGCTATTACAATAATTTTTCAATCTCAACAGATACAGTCTGTTGGTATCTTTTCGAGACCAGCAGTATAGACATAGACAATGGGCCATAATAGTGGTCCGCTCGACTGGTCTGTACCTGAAACGGAGGTACACGGCGTCCTTTACCAGCTCATTGTAACACCAATATTCATGTCGCTGTCTTTTGCAAGGGCTCATTTAAAGGGGAAACTTGGCATGGAATATTCAATAAGTATATACATATTAATACTTCTTATTATACTAGTAAACAATATTATTTTTATATTTTCCTGCGCGTCCACCGACATGGTTTTTTAGGACGGCATCGTACTGAACGAACCAAAACGTTCTGAACCTCCACGGGGATTGTTTAGTACAGCTTGTCAGATGATATTCTTTTTTTTTCGTTGCCATAGTAATAAATTGTTATTCTTTTGTATAATGTTGAAATTCCCTAGCAATGTATTCCCCACCTATTTAGCACGATGAACTCTGAAAAGTTCTACTTGATAGATTAGAAAACGATACTTTTCAGCCAGCCGTCCGACACTAGCATAGGCATCTCCTGAGGTATAGAGGGGAGTAAAAGGTTCTCGGGACCCCTGGGGTTAGGGTAGCAAATGACGCGATCTTCGGCGCTTGGCCTTTGTTCGAGCATCTCGAACGCTTCTCAAGTTGCCTAAAAAATCTGAAGGCAGTGTATAAACACTCCAAAAATGCGTCCGATATCGGACAGCTCTGTATAAACGGACCTTAAGTCAGTAATGCCGTTAGACAAGCCGATTTTGATGAAACTTATGTGAGACATATAGTTTTTCGAAAAATATTTGTTACGTTCGTATTTTTGTTTACCGGCAACCATCCACATTGAAGGGTTGAAAACAGCCCCCAAAGTTGGAGCTCAAAACCATATGTTTTTTGAGATATTTCAGAAACTTGCGAATTCCCGCGACCGTCAGACCTTCGGTCAATATATGGTTTTGACCCAAAACATTGGGAGCTGTTTTCAACTCTTCAACGTGGATGGTAGCTGGCAAATAAAAACACGTACGTGTCAAATATTTTTCGAAGAACTATATGAATATGTCTCACATAGGTTTCATCAAAATCGGCTTGTCTCACTTATTGGATATATATTCCCTTAAGGGTTGGTTTTAGATTTATTAATTAACAAATGTTGGGCGTGCGCTTAGCCATCCTCATTAGGGCCAGGTAGGTCAACGGTTAGGAATGCCACACTTAGGCGTTCCTAATCACATCCGCATTAGGTCTGCATTCGGCTTTAGGCATGTCTAAATTCGTTGTCCTTTGGTTTCATCAATATTGGAATCCGTTACTCCCAAAAGATAAAAATAGCTGAAGAAGTAATTATACACGAATGGGAACTTGGAAAATATCACTGTAATTATTATCTTTGTTCGTAAATTACATTCAGTGGTAGCGATGTTTATTATCCTCTATATTTCTATTCTTACTACTACAAAATTATTACTTATTACAATATGTTTTATTGAAATATTACAGCTTATTATTAGCTTTAGTTTGATAGTACTCGACTTCTACTTTTGAATTAAAATGTGATATTTCCTTTTTACTTTGAAAATTCCGAAGTTTAGCTCTAAATTTTAATTTCAGTAACAGATTAGTTTATATTTATTTAAACACACAAGCGTTCGACGGAACATCAACATACTTATCACTGATCATATTTATGTTTAATCATATACCCAATTTAATTCATCGAAATTTGAAAAAATGAATATTTATTTTTATACATCATTATTTATGATAAATATTTATTCCTATCGTGAAAGATTACAAATCGATTTTACAGTTACAGGTATTAATCCTCGATTGAACGTATTGATTCTTGGCCGAGCGCATTATATTATGCAAATATTAATATGAGAATTCCTTAATTGTCGACGATGGATACAATAGCTAAGTATGGAAGCGACTGTAAGCAAATAAATACAAAAACTCCTACAGGTAAATAAACATACTCAATCTGATATGCAGTGCGAAAGAAGTTCCCGCTTACTCAAAATGAAATGCATGAAATTACGAATATTTCTTGAATACAGTTTCGTGTTGTATTACTTCTCCTACCGAGTGTAAAAATGGTTTTGTGTAATTGTTATATCAGTACTTGCAAGTACTATCAACCCCAATTACTCTCAAATAAATTTTTTTTCTTTCAATGAGAAATTCTCGAGCAAAGACGATTAAAAGTCCACCTTTTGCAACATTTAAATTTTGTTACCAAACATTCGATTGATGCTTAACTTTTTATATTTGAAATAAATTTCTTACCAATTAGGGTTTTCTTACAGTTTCCTCAATAGCACTAAAATAAAAATATTTTTAAATTACAGATGTGTATTATATGCCAAATGAGCAGTTCACATATAACGAGAATTCTAATTGACTATATAAAATATTTATTATAAACAACTATGGAGTGTTCAATGAGTTTATCTCACAAAATATACATTTATATTCAGGATGATTTAAAGAATAGGTTTATGTAAAAATTATACGGCGCTCTTGAAAAGAAGAATAAAATTACTCATCGCAAATGGCATTATACTGTATGATTTAAGAATAGGGGATTCCTCACCGATTCCAATGACCTTGAAATATGTTGCAGGGTTATAAATCTGAACAACGTTTTCATATGTTCGAAATATTTGCAAAAAGCTGTTGCAACTGCACAGAGTACGATTTCTATAACCTACAACACGACTTTATATCATCCTATTTCCTGTTATCACAGTCTTATACCAATTGCTGTTTCTACGTGATGATATGACTGGATTGGGATGATAATATAAGAAATATATTAGTTTAAAAAATGACATACATTTAATCAGAACGATCGAATACTTCGCGCTTTTAAAGAGTCAATACATACTATCGATTTTACTATCAAATCGGTGGCAATTTTACCATAAAATATTTATTCCTAACGTAATCAGCAGGCTCGGGCATTATCGAAATAAATTATTTGAAAAATAAACCTTAAGATAATATATTATCCTATGTGGCTACATGTCATTTTAAATAATCATTTGTTAGTTTATTTGAACAGCCAAATAATTTTTTAAAAATTATTTCATTACTTGAATTTTGAATGAAAATGGGGAGCCACTAGGAGGTAGACGCGCAGACGAACCCGATACGAAATCGGGGAGCTGCTGGGAGGTTGGAACTGTTGGAAGACGCGTAGACGAACCCGATGCGAAATCGGGGGGCTGTAGGATACAGATGAACCCGATGCGAAACCGGGAGCCGCATAGGTTGGATAAGAGTTTTGGTTTCCTGATACAAGATCAGGTAGCTCCTAGGATATATTAGTAACGGCCTCGTAAATTAATATTATAAATAAATTGATACAACCCGAGCGGTAAGATTGTATCATGTGGGAACGGTCAACTAAGAACTACTTGATCTGAATGGTTGGTTAAAATCAATTGTAACTCAAAATTACCTTGAACTAAATTGTATATTACAGGAAACTGTCTCTGTTACAACTGTTACCGTCGGGTTGAGAACTGTGTGTGTATGAACAATGTTGTGTAGTTATCTAAGTACTACTGCCTGTTGGGTAACGCATTGGCGTTGCGGGGAACACGGAGGGGTTGAATAATTATGCCATGATAGATTAATACCGTACTAAATACGTACAACCGTACAACGTACATACATACGCACGTACATACGTAAATTTGTACAACCAGCTCCAAAATGAGATTCAGCGTAACGACGTGTATAGCTCGTTTGTACTTTAAGCACTGCCCCCGAGGGTTAAAACTCGATGGTTGATATACTGTGAAATCTAAGTGGGGATGCTCTCAAGATTTCCATATTAGGGATTCTTATGGAACTGTCCTAGTACTGAATCATGCTCTGTGCCGGCTGTATTCAGCTGCAGCACAGTCATCGTTTCTGTAAGTAAAGGGGTGAAATATGGCGTTTTCCGTTCTCAGGAAAGAGATTAGACAACTCTGATCGAAATAAAGTAGAGGGAATTCTCTGTACGTAACAGTAAAATAAAAATAATAAAGTATTTATAGTAATTCATTACTTCAAAGGATTATTAGTTATCTTATTTCAAATGAAATGTGTCCAAACCAGAAATTTAAAATAAAAGTTGTTGTTTAATTTTAAAGTCATTCATGTTCTTATTCTTGTTACTATGAAATGAATAAATTTTTTCTTAAATATGAAACTGTTAGAAAATATACGGTTCAGAATGCATCGGGTAGGTGGCGTTGCATGCGGTATGCGAGTTCCTTGTACGCTTATGCGGGGCCTGTTCACCAATGCGGTAAAAGCGTCTAAGGTTATACGGTGTAAAGAATATTCCTCATTTTTGTAATTACTAATATATAGTGTGTAATAAATATTAATGATATATTAAGCAATCATCAATAAGTGTTTTAGCTAAGTATGAATAACAGTTCTCCTCCTACGGATTCCATCTCGTAAAGTCGATTTCTAATAGAAACATTGTCGGAATCTGCTATAAAGTGGTACAAAATTTGAAAAGGATTAAAAAAATTCACAAAGTCGGTCCATAATTTGACAATTTTTGTTCATTTTTTGTAGAGATATTGCTTCTCTGACTTCATCATACCTTTAGAGATTTTTTATTATAAACATGTGGTGCGAGTGCGTGCTTGGTGACTGCGCGGGAAGAGAGAGTATTCGCAATAACCACACGAACCCGGATTCATTACAAATATATACAGTGGCGTGCTAAAGTATCCAGACACCCTTTGAATACGATTAACTTTTTAAAATTGGTCCAGACGGCATGAGTTTTTTGAGATGTTAGATGGACTAGTTTACTAAGTGATTTATAAAAAAGAAACATTGATTACAAATTACGAATGGTCGAAATCGCGAAGAAAATAGAAATATTCATGATTTTTAATTTTTGTTAAGTGTGTCTATAATGAAAATTCAAAATATGCGTTTTGTAGGTCTAATTGTAAGGAAGTTATGTATGTATATGCACATAGGATTCGGTTGACGCAGAAAACAGTTATAGAGAGAAAGAATTTAAAAATCATAACCATTACTTTTTTTACATTTTGGGCCTGTAGTAATTTTTGATACATTCTTTTTTAAAGAATACCTAGTAAACTAATTATGCTAACATCTCAAAAAAGTTCAAGCCGTTTGGACCAATTTTGAAAAAGTTCGTTTTTGCACACCACTGTATATTATAGTAATAATAACGAGGTGCTACGTAATTTATATTTGATTGGACCGCGAGTGGAACGGTGAGTACAGAAAGATCTAGGCGAGACCTGACCGAACCGAGAGCGGATCGGTACCGATATGATAGTGTGGATACGCGTATTTAAAACTATGTAATTTACATATATCTGACTGGACCGTGAGCGGATAGAGAACGGACCGATAGTGTGTATCGACTCTAATACTCTGCACCATCTTTCCAAAGGGCATAACCCCGACCTAACCAAGATTCTTTTAAAATTGCTATAGAAATTTAACCCTCCGTGGTCTTTAGCAACTCCAAGAAAAATTAAAATTCTTAACCTAATTAAGGTTCATATAGTTATTTTGAAAGAATTAAGTTAGGGCTGGGTCCGGTTTTTCGGGAGGAGATGCAGAGTAGGCCTGCAGGCAAGTCCGACTCTGCGAGCCGAGCTCGTGTCGAGTCGAGCCGGGACTCGCATATTCGGGCCGGATCGGATACTCGCACGAAGCGAGCTATCCGCACCGATGCGAGCTATCCGCACCAATGCGAGCGGCTCGCAACGAACGAAGCGAACTGTTCGCAGCGAAGCGAACGGCTCGCACCGCAGCGAACGTGCGTATGAAAAGATGGACTCGAAATAAATTCAGGCGTAATGTGACATGATGCGAGGTATAGCAGGAAGATCGACACACCGATATTATCAAGCATTTTAATATATTGAGAATGCTAAATGTCTGGGATGTTTTATTATATATTTTGATAGTAAAATGGATATAATATTGAGTAACGTAAATTCGGAATTTGTGTAACCCATATTGAAAATAGTTGTGCAATAACAACTATTTCTTAGATTTATGTAAATAACTAGATATGAACTACAAAGAACGTTATTACATTAATTTTTGTATGTACGTACAAACATGTAGGGGTGAATCTACATTCTGGTTTAGTGTACAGTCGTAAAAAGGTGTCGAAAAATTGTATATATGTTGAAATTTAACGTTACACATCGTTAAATAGTTTTTGAAAAAAATGTATATATAAATGTTGTATAATACTGGTGATTTAATTTGTAACAGAGTTCGGCAAAAGTTGTTCGTATACGAGATTATTCGTTCAGCGGGATTAACGAATTTTAGATGTCCGCGTCGCGGGCATCGAGTTCGTCGCTCATCACACACCAGTAGTGCCAACATACAATGTAATATGTATTATACGAAATGCAAGGAATATCTCTAATTCATTCATATTCACACTAATGTATCTCACTCTACCTTACTACCGTGACTTATTCTTTCGATGAGAATAACATTAATAACCGATTTTTTCCACGTTTTTTCCGTGAAATGCTTACCTTCAAATTGTTACATTTTATTTATTCTGTAACCCTATTGGATAGAAATAATTAAAAAATTCAATTAACTTGATTAGTATTCTAGTTAATTCTAGTACGTCAGCGCATAACATCTGAAAATATTAACCAGGTTTCCAGCAGATCGGTTGGATCAGCGCGTTAGGCGCTTGACTGTAAACTTTATTATATTAGGTTCGCCCCTAGCATAAGTCTACTTTTCTTTTATTTGAACAATTCCTTTTTTTTTAACTATGTAATAATCCATGGTATTTTTGCAGAATTCTTTTAGAACCAGTATTTACATATTTAAAACAATATTTTAAGGTACATTACGTCAAAAAATAATATTGGAGCAATTGTTATTTCATCAATTTTTAGTTATGCATACGCTTAATTCTGGTAGTATTCAACATTTTCTGCGGTAAATCTGTACGTACCTTCGAGTTTTAAATAATCTCTTATAGAGAAAAGAAATAAATTGATGTTGTAGTAATTGCTCCATTGTTATTCAATTCCTTTGAGAATTTTGCTTTCTGTACCTTGTCTTTTATGTGGAAAAGAAAGGAATTGATTATATATAAAAAAATGTAAACTTATGCCGGGCGCGAACCTAGCACAAGAATGTCCACAGTCGAGCGCCTAACACGCTGACCCAACCGACCTGTTGGGAACATGGTTAATATTTTCAAATGTTTATGAACTAACGAAGTAGAATACTAAACAAGTTAATTTCATTTATTAATTATTTCTATGAAATTTTCAAGGTTTATCAGTGTCCAATAGGCTTACAGAATAAATAAAATGTAACAACTTGAAGGTTAACTTAGTTTTACACGGAAAAAACTTCGAAATAATCGGTTTTTATTTTTTTTAACAACGGCGCCGCAAATTTAAAAGTCTGAAAAAATTCATAAACGATACTTATAATAATATATCAGTACTGTAGAAATATAAAGTTTGTCACTTTAGAACTTCCATGTGAAATCTGCATTTTTCTATTTTTTTGAGGTTTTTGCTGTTTTACAAGCAAGATTTTCATTTTAAAAATCTAAAACGAATTGCAGAGTGTGTATTCGGGTGCTTGACATGTCTCAGATTTTTTTCATATTTCTCTCGGAATTTCTAAACATCGTTAACTAGGGAAAACAGGTTAAAAAATGATTTTTCATTTTTATCTCATAATTAACCTTCCGATCGAGATATAGGATTAAAATTTTGCATAGTATGCTTTTTTGAATGCGCTATCGAATGACTCATCCGCGATATTGTTCGGCTCAAGGGCTCTTTTGACCATCTTATCCGGCTATAGCCTTTAATGATTTTTTTACATTTACATTTGTCAATGCCTACGTTTTTTTATGGTCAGTCGATTTTTTTTGGCGTTTTCTTACAACCTTCTACTTCTCATTAAAATAAACCACGTAATTTAGGAAATAGTTGTTATTGAACAACTATTGTACTATTATACGTTACTCAACATTATATCCATTTTACTATCAAAATATATAATGAAACATCCCAGACATTTAGCATTTTCAATATATTAAAATGCTTGATAATATCGGTGTACCGATCTTCTTGCTATACCTCGCATCATGTCACATTACACCCGAATTTATTTCAAGTCCATCTTTTCATGCGTACGTTCACTGCGGTGCGACCCGTTCGCTTCGTTCGTTGCGAGCCGCTCGCATTGGTGCGGATAGCTCGCATTGGTTCGGGTAGCTCGCATCGGTGCGGATAGCTCGCTTCGTGCGAATATCCGACCCGGTTTGGTCAATCAGGCCGAGCCTAGCTTTGTCGGATACTCGCACAGCGCTAATGCAGAGAGATGGGCGGAACTGGAAAATAATTGATAATTGGGAAAAGGTAGAGTTCGCTATAGTCATCCCAACAGTTTCCTGCATGATGACTTCAGTATGATGACCTTGATAACATATTTCAAGTTCATTGAAATCGGCGAGGAATTCTCTTATTCCGAATACAGTATCATCGTTAATTATCGTGAAATTCTGCACAAGAATCATCGCAAAACAATCCCTCCTTCCGCGGGGTATATCCCGTGAGGAGCCGTGAAACTCGAGAGGCCTCGGTCGCCAAGAAGTGTAACATAATACGGGTCAAGTATATCGGTGTGAAACCACTACTAATCCAATGACAAAACTTCTAAATTTTTTATTACTTTTTTATGGAACTTTCACAAACATATTCGTGGCATTTTTTAATGAAAATGATGCCAAATAAGATATAATTGCGATGGTATTCACTTGAGTAGTGGACGATGAAAGTGTCGGGCGCAAGGAAGGACAGCGCATGAGAAAGAAAGAGATGCGGAGAGTCGTGGTCGCCGGCATAGTTGAAAGTTCAAAGGTCCTCGATCTTCGCAGTGTAATACCAATAAAAAACTTTTTTATTATTTCTTATTTTTTAATGAGACTTTCACCAACATATTTGTAGCATTTTTCTGATTATAATAATACCATACACGATATAATTCGGATCATATTATTTGATCTTTTCCTAAGATCCTACATTTGCGGGCTCAGCTGGGATGGGGGGAACACCGATTCCCGCATGGTGACAGACGACGATCGCAGTAAGCAAGCGTTGCGAAGACGGTCGCACGTGAGCGAAAGGACGACGAAGTGAAGTAAGGGGCACATCCAGGGAAAACGAAAAAGTTAGAGAGGGCAGTAGGATGGTATTCCCGAAAAGTGACGAGGTTGATGACGAGTTGTGTTGATGGCGCTGAGGCCAAAAAGACTATGACGCTGCGATGGACATTCGAGGGCGAATGCCGGAGCAGGATGGCCGATTGTGGGATCAGAACCTCCCAGACCAAATACTGTATGGAGATTAGGAAAAGTGGGAGGGTTCCGTGGGTATGTGCAGGGCTGATCAACTACAACCGCGAGGGTCCTGGGTTCGATTCCCGGAGCAGCATTCCTCATTTTTCCTAAGATCCTACATTATCATTTTCATTAGAAAAATGCCACGAATATGTTGGTGAAAGTTCCATAAAAAAATAATAAAAAATAAACAAGTTTTGTCACTGGGTTAGGTGTTGTTCTCACTCCGACATACTCGACCGGTATTATGTTACACTTCTCGGCGACCGAGGCCTCTCGAGCTTCGCTGTCTTTTTCTACGTTCGGCACAAGTCAAAGAATAGTATTATCTGAACATTAAATGTCGCCGGCCGGACCCGTAGTGGCGACGATTATCGATGAAATACTGTAATTACCCATTTTTCTCCTCTGACTTTGTCAATACAATATCTGGCACCTGCTTGCTATTATAATGCAAATATAATTGCTCTGAATAAAAGTATTGAGAAGCATCAAACGCAGATTTGATCATTGCTTTCACGACACACGCGTTACACAATCCAAGCTATTAATTTATAAGAAATTGGCATGTGTCCCGTAGTTGTCCAATTCTGTAAAACCGAACGCGTGTTACTAAATTGAAATCGATAATACATATTTACGCTGAGCACTTTCACATACATATAAGGCTTTAACGACGATACATGATCCCTGATCCTTTGAAAGTAATAACTTTTTCTCGAGACGCGATCGCTGAATTATCTATACCGTCTATACCTTTGCGAAACTACATAATTGGGATCAAGCTAAAAACTCAATTATTTTTCATTGTGGCTCAGTTTACTAAGTAGGGTGACCTGTCCATTGAAGAAACATGATTCGTATTCAACAAAACAATAACATATATGATGCCTTACTGTTGAAAATACAGTAATTCTATTATAAGCAGTGATCGAAACAAACAGTTACTTTGTTTATTAACATTTAAATGTTACCATCAGAAACTTCTCCAAAAAGTGTTCTCATGGAACAAATACTTCAAAATCTCTGTAATGAATCTTCTTCTTCTATAAAAGAAACACAAATAATCTTTGAGCTATGAGTTAATTACATGAATGTTAAAATTAATAACGCATACAGAAATCATGTTAACTGTAGTAATTATTATTCTTGTTGTAGAAAAATGTTATTTTGATATTTTATAGGTTCTGTTCAAACTAAAACATCTACTTTCAAGAACTTGTCTTTGTTTGTTCTCGTCAACAATGTCTAATGTTCGAACATTGTTTAAAAAAGGTTTCGCGGATCATGTTTTAAATAGAACCTACTTAAAAGTTCAACGAGAACTTTTTCGAATCCTGATTGTAAGTACACATATGTCTCGCTAAAGATATCTTTTTTCATAACCTATTTGACACTACATTAATTTATTTAACAGTTGTTCGTACGACGTCCCTCGTATTCAAAGAATTGTTATCGCCAGATCAGCAATTTGTATTTTGAAGTAGTTCAATGATCCTATGACAAGTTCGTCTGTGTAATTATCATTTGTTAAAGTTAATAGCAGAATGTAATTACAATTATATTGTACATTAATGTATATTTAACGCGTGAGTAACATCGCTGTGAACAAACTTGCTTGCAGTGCGCGAGACAAAACTGGAAGAAGACCGCAAAAACAAAAGCGATCAAATACATAAAATGCAAGACAGTCAACTTAAAGTGGGGCGCGAATTAAACTCACTCCAACAACATTCACTGGTTATTTGACTCAATTTTCGTTTAATCCTATGCCGGATTTTTAATACATGTTATAACCATTAAATATTGTTAGAATTATGTAATGGTGTTTAAGATCTTAACAATGACTATAATAATTTACTGTTAGTTTTAATAAATAATAAAATTTTACGTTGATACGGTTTATGAAACTGTTTTTTTCTATGTCACGAAAACGTGTTAAAAATTGTGTTGGCAGTTCATGTTTTATTTATGTTGAATATAGTTTACATTTGCAACCGAATGATTTTCTGACTGCTCTTGAGAGAATTTGAGAAATTCGCCAATTTCTCTTTGTCCAATTCTGCAATTTCTACGTATCATTTGCACCGAATTTATATACATATGTATATGTGTCATCTCTTGTATCAGAGATTCCTGCTCGCTGCTCGTAAAGGACACTTTTGTCCCTAGCTTTTTTATTCTCCGCGTAAAAGAACAGAACCTGATATTTGTACCTTTACAGAAGTTGTATTTGATTTTGCAATATTTTTTTACGATTCCTGTGAAAAAAAGATTCATCGTTAAACCACAGTGCAAGTTTTCATAATCTAACGGAGAACTGAAATAATTACGAGATATTTGACAATGAATGTTCACGGTGTCCGAAAAATAAGTGTAAAGTCGGTCGTAGCTTGATTCTACACCTCTGATTCGGCGGAGAATTGTAAAAAGATCCGTGCAAAAATGTCCTCGACCTTGATTTCCAAACGTCAAAATTGTTTTGATTGCATCGTATAGTTCTCGTATCGAGGAACAAAAGTCCGAGAGGAATTATATGTCACAATTGAACCGTTCTCTAGCTTCTTACTAACATATCCTAGGAGTTACCTAATCTCGCATCAGGAAACCAAACCCGTTTTCCAACCTATGCGGCTCTCTGATTTCGCATCAGGTTCGTCTGTATTATATAGCTCCCCATTTCGCATCGGGTTCGCCTGCGCTTTTATCCAATGGGTTCGTCTGCGTGTATACCTCCTAGTGGCTCCCCGATTTCGCATCGGGTTCGTCCACGATATCTCTCAAACATCCAAGCGGCTCCCTCATTTCGCATCAGGTTTGTCCGTGCACCTTACTAACAATTAAAGACCATATTCCTCTTTAAACCATAAACCAAGTTTCCAATAACAGTTTCGTGAATTGTTTTATTTCATATGTTTACAAGGTGTTACAGTATTGAATACAACCATAGACGAGATGATTACACATGGAAAAATATGTCGAAAATCCGGAATAAAATATGTTTACTTGAGGCTTCGTGTTTGAGAAAATCGACTTTGAAAATCCGCCAAGTTCGCGTGTGAGAATTAGAATTAGTAGGCCATGAACAGACGCACCAGAAAAATTAATTCTACATTTTCGACTTATATTCTCATGGAGAATTATCCCCTCTATGTTTATAACATCTTGGGACACTCTGTAGATATGTGTAAAGAATAGTTTACGAAACTGTTGGGTACAGTGGGACAGAAACCCTCTATAACCTGCCAAAAATTATATAGAAAATTAACGTAAGAAAACCTTACCACCATGTTCATGGATAGTTGAAGTACATATAAACAAAATATTATGTTGATTTTACAATTCTTGCTTCTCCCTGAAATTCCTGACATGACTATGATTCGAAATATTAATATTATTTAGTCATTTACATTTAACTTATTCATTTGTATTGTTGTATATGTATTCATAGGTATACATTAACTAAGAATTACACAGACAAGTTAAGAAAAGTAACAAGAAATTGTAAAATTTACTTTTCATTCTCATATTACAATCATATTTTGCAGATTGTTCACCTTTCGATGAATTATTCCCCGGCGTCCCCCTACTCATCGGGGCAAATGAAGTTTCAATATGTTCTATGTAACGTATATATTTAAAAAAGTTGCTATTTTTTCTACCTTCTTCATACAATACAAATTAATGCGATTCCTGAGCGACTGTACTACAGTCATTTCCATCGTATTTCTTAAACTGTGAAGCATCCACTTAAAATCCGCCATTTTTTTTTAAATTTTGACATCAGATGCATATTCAGCGACCCGAGAAGTAGGGGAACGCTAATGTTCAAGGAAATCCAACTCTTCTCTGAGTTACTCATATTGAATCCGCCATTTTGTTTTTTTTTGTAATTTGGACATCAAATTCATAATTAACGAATCGAAACTCCCAGAGTACCGGTTTTTATTGAAATTGGAGTACTTTTTCAACTTGTTCTGATTTTTGGCCGGTTTTAGAGTGTCCTGGCCCACTGTGGGACTGTTTATTTATGTTCTATGTTCCTCTTTACGAGTACTACACGATGCAATGAAAAAAATTTTTGAGCTTGAAAATTAAGGTCACCATTATTGCGCGGATTTTTTTTACAAATCTCCACCGATCCAATGGTATAGAATTACGCTACGATTGGCTATACATTTATTGTTTATACACCCTGTACGGCACATACTATTAAGTACACATTTAAAATATCACGATCTATATATGATACTTATAAAATGAAACTATCTTTTTGCATGCTTTTCTTTTTCTCATGGATGATCAAGCAGCACGCTCAATTAGTATTCTGTCCTTTTCATTGGAATCTAGATTTTGCTTATTTATTTTATTTTTCATTCACATAAGCTAAAAGAAAAAGTATGTAAAAATATTACAAGATTTTCATTCAAAGTTAAAAAACACAATTGAATATATAAAATATGGTCCATCAATATTTAATGCGAATTTTTGTATCCATTTACAATAAATATTTAAAGAAAAAACTTTTATATTCCTTAGACACTAATTTAGGTACACGAGCAGTTTTTCAAAATATTATTTTGTTTGGAAGCATATTTGTTTAGTAGCGCGTTAATGAATTAAGCGCGCACTGTTTGTAATATACAACGTTTATTTTCGAACGCGATCGTTCGACGTTCACAATATGTACAAGAATTCAAACAAAAATAAACAACAAAAATGTCACGGCACGGAACTGTATACAATGTACGAAATTAAAGTAATGAATGAAATGATGCAAAATTACACGATGAGAAGAATGAATTGACTTAAAATTGAAAGTAAACGTATCGATGCAACGTACTGAGTTTTGCGCGGATCGCGACTTGAATTTGAGCAATTCGTACTGTTCGGATCGAGCGTTCGGAGAATTCTGCCGATTTCTTAAAACGTCGTATAAACACTACGTTGAACGTTTTCAATTTTTACATTGTACTTAATTACTATTTCTTATTTATCAATAAACCTATAATTGAGGGCTCGTCCGAGCAACTGCTGTGAAAGTGAAAATGGCTAGTGAAAGTGTGTGTGACACGGTGTGCAAAAATACGACGCAGATGACGACGACGAAGACGTTAGCAGCAAACGTTGCTGCAGCAGATTTCATGAAGCTAGAGGAACTGAAAGAAGCATTGAAACACCGGAAACTAAAACCGAGTGGAAACAAACCCGAACTCGCCGAACGTCTTAAAGCCGTATTAATTTTGGATGACGAAGAAGAAAGTAACGAAGATGGCGATTACAAGTCTGAAGGAGACAGCATAAATTAAACGATAACGGAGGCACTGACCGGAAGAAAATAACGACGGCAGTGAATCAGATGAACGTGACAACGAACACGCACGACATACGACGAAGACAGGTAGAAAAACGAAGTACGTTCTAACCTTCAAAGATGTAGACCAGGGATGGCCATTTTTGTCTCAATTGAGACAAAACCGTCACCACCATAGCGCCCACTGTCCCCCACCAGCATCCGCCATTACCAAAGAGGAAGGAAGTGCTTCGTCCGTTGCGAACAGAGCGTAGACATCCCGCATGAAAGAGAGGTTGGTGGGAGAAGCAGGCGTTTGAGGGGTCCTTACCGTGCCCATCCCTGATGTAGAGGAATCCATGGAGGAAACGGCAAATTTGTGTGAATGGTCGGAGGTTCAGAAAATTATTTATGCCAAACGACAACTCAGAAGACCGGCCAAAGTTTTCGTCAACTACGAAAAATGTACTAATCGTGGAAATAATTAAGGAAAGCTTTGAAAGCAGAATTCGCGCACAAAGTGAACAACCATACAATCCATAAACAGCTGATCCAAAGTAAGAAAAGAGCAAACGAATCATACCACGAGTACATTTATGGTATGATTGTAATAGCATTACAGACAGATACTGAAATGTGTGCGATAATACAGTACATCATCGATGGCATCAATGACGATGAAATTAATAAAGCTGTGTTATATGGTGCTAATACTACACGGGAGATGAAAGCAGAATTTGTAATTTACGAAACGATAAATAACAATATGGAACAAAAGCAACGATATGTTAACTCAGCGAAGAGACCAGTAGCCACACGACGACGGTATCTAGGCAGAGATGTTTCAACTGCGGAGAGCAGACTCACACCAGCGGAGAATGTCCATTTCGTAGTAAAGGCACCAAATGGTTTCGCTGTAACGACTTCGGACACATATCTGCGAAATGTCCCACGAATGAGAAGAAGAGTGACTGCAACACCGCATATGGAGAAAGAACGCACAAGAAACCCGAGAAAATTGTAAACGTTGGCGGAAAACCATTCATCGCTCTGATCGACACGGGAAGCGACATAAGCCTAATCAAATCAGGAACTTATGTTAGAATAGGCGCGCCAAAGCGGCGATGAGAATTGCGAATCGCGAGCGAAAAACAAATCGAAGGCAGTTCGGGTTAGAACGTCGTATAAACACTACGTTGAACGCTTTCAATTTTTAAATTGTACTTAATTACTATTTCTTATTTATCAATAAACCTGTAGATATACAGTAATCCTTATTAATATTCAAATACACTTGAAAGCAGAAAAGCTTTATTAAAATGTGATCGAACGGCTTGAGTTTTTTCAAAAAGTTAGACGGATTACTTTGCTGGATAACGTGTAAAACAAGGTTTGGAAAGTTACAAATACTCATAATCGTTGGAAAACGAAAAAAGTATTAATGAGTTTCTACAACTATTCTATCAAGGTCTATATTGAAAATTTAAACAATACGGTTTGTCGATTTGTGTCACGAAATCAGTTAACATTGCTATGAGCTACAAATAGTTAAAAAAAGATAAAAAATGTTTCAGTACTAACTAATGAAATGCTTTTCAAACTTTCGATTGTTATTCAGGAAATTAATCCTTCTAACTTCCCAAAAAAATTAAATGGGCTTATCTACTTTTTAAGAAGTTATTACTTATTACAAATTTGTATATGTCTCAAAGGTATCACATCAATAATTATAATAACTACATTTTGCTGTTATTTATACTAAGTGAAAATAAATCGAGATACGAGTTCAAAATTGAAAGCAAGCCATATTTGATTTATTGAAACCTACCTATACAATGAAGCACGCGATGCTGTGCTTTTGATGAGAACTATATATTATGTTGTAATTCACCAACCGAAATGTAAATCAATAAATTACATATATGTACGTAGAAGGTATATAAATATTGTTTGTGAAGATTCCCGTAGCGTAATTCTGCACGTTCTGTTTGGAGGAGAATTGACCAAAAAATTTCGTGAAAAATTTTCCTTGTCCTTGAAAAATCAAGAAAAATGATATTAAAGCTTTAATTATGATTCCAATCACACTTTTCATATGACTTTTTCACAATACATTTACACACAATGCAAAAGTATTATAAAAGATATTGAATTGTCCTTTGCAGCAAAAGATTCTGTAGACTTTCCCGAATACAGTGATATTCAGTATTAATGCATTATGAATGTTTAAACGTGATTAAACAATCATTAAAGATGGAGAGACACCACTTTTGCACCAACTTTTCAGGGAACTTTTCAGTTTGTCTTAAAAAACAAGGGTCCAGCGTAAAATCGAAATACATCACGTGTTAGAGCAGACTTTTATCTTGAAGAGACCCTCTTTGTGGGCCACTAGTGCGGCCGTACGACAATAATAAATAACAATAATAAATTTAACATTTAAATAAGCTGACATAATTGCGCGCTTAAAGCGATTGCATCGCCGTTAAGCCGCGCCACGCCGCACAGTGGTTCGAATGTGGAAAAAATCAATTTTCCGAATGTTAGGTACATAGATTTTTCATTACAATTTCATTTAGTAGATAGTTGGAGTATTTAAACCAATACAAAATTTGTATAGATACCACTTATTTCTAGGAATAATATGACATGAAAGTTAGGAAACGGGAACCTGCGATTTTGGCTTATACATGCGTCTACATATAAACGCAGCCACAAGAATCTAAAAGAATTAAAACACGTGAACAATATTATAATCTGATTATGTTTATAATAGATGATTTATTTAACGTAGATATAGTTAATGTAAGTGTCATTTATTTACCTAAAACACAAATTGAAGAAAGAGGTTTTTGTATAGTAGAATTAAAGTTTAATTTAACATAACTTTTTACGTCAAAAAACGTCAGGAAATAACTTGTTGCAAATAATGCAACACGCTTTAAAGTACATATCCAACCATGTTTTGGCTGCGAACTCCTGCTAACCTGGCACTGAGACGATTGTTTTCTAACTATAGTCAGTCGCATGTATCCGTACGTCCTTTCAAGTAGAATAACTTTTTAAAACTTTTACCAAACAACCCAATTTTTTGTGATCAATTAGAAGCATTTGTTTACTAAATAATGTGTAAAAAAATTGTTGAAAAAAATAGTAATGACATAAAAAAGGCACTTTTTAAATTTTTTAAATTGTCCCCGTAATGAAAATTTAAAATATACGTTTAGTAGATCTATGTTAGTCATATATATACTGAAAATTTCATCGAAATCGATTAACACGAGGTATAAGCGGTTAAAATTGCTCCTGTGCAAAATCCGCAGATTCGTACATCTTTCAATGCGTGTTGTTTTTTTCACCGTCATTTGATTTCGATAAAATATTCAGCACATGTTTAACTAACATAGATCTACAAGACGCATATTTTGAATTTTCATTACGGGTCCAAATAAAAAAGTTTTAAAAAGTATGTATCACACGTGTATTTTTAGTTAATGTTTAATAACATTGTTCTTAATTTTTTGCCACATAACCGTTGTACCTGTGGCATGCTTTTCACAAATTTTCAAACAGATTTGTTGGATAGTTAGGTTTTTATAGATTTTTTTCCGCTTTTTGGCCAAATGGGACCACTGTGCGCCGCATCGTCCGAAGAGAATTTCGTTGGTCCACTACTAGAGCGGCCCGAGCCACCCCGCTCCTGACGACGGGAAATTGCCGATCGTCCAAGACGACGACAGAAGAAAATCTAAATTCGCCGACGGCCAGCGGTCCACCCCATAGGATCCGCCGCTCTGCCGGAGGCGAAGCGCACGGGTACCACGTATTGACCCCTTGGCCTCCAATAACGAGTGAGACTCGTGGTAAGAAAGGGCCAAATTCAATAAGGACGAGCCTGACTCGTGGTACATCGTTCGGTCCGAACGTAAACAACACTAACACGAAGATTACTAATTTTCTACGAGTCTTGTCAAAACATTATTAATTTAAATTAAGTATTAATTTACAAATTGTTACTGATAAATTACACACTTTCAAATTATAAATCGTTTTTGTTCACCGATGAATTGATCATAATTACTTCCCAGACATCTTAAAAGTATTAGTTGTGCCCAAACGTATTTATTATTTCACAATTCCTTTCGTTGCGCCGATATATGCATGTCATAAGACACATACATTTTACGCAAGTTCGAGCACACGGCTGAACAGCTAAATGGCTCGACACGTGATCGACCTTCTTGTTTATTATGTCCCGAGCAATCGGGAGTTAGCAGGTACGACAAGGAGTTACATGAAGAAAGTGGGGGACGCCTTGTTTCTTCGTTCTCGCACCAGCGATTTCTTTTACTGTTGCGTTGGTCGTTGCTTTGTGCGGTATTATAATTCATAGTAATCTTTGCGATCTTGCCGAACCATCCAGTGGGGCACTCGAACACCCGTAGCCGCCGCCGGTGCTGAGCGCCAACGAGTTTCCAGAAATTCTCGATCTTCGTAGAGCCAGATTGCCGAAACTGCCAAGTTCGACGCGAAAGAGATTGTAACCAGAGAAAAGTGCATGCGTGCCGTCTATCTGCCGTAGCAGCTATTGTTAAATACGCGACAAGGTTGTTTCGTAAAATTGTATGAAGTAGATTTAACACCGTTAAGCCAAAGTTTCGCGTCAACTTACTTGTGAGATCCCTTTCCGTCGGGGCGAACACCCCGCACTCCCCATCGTAGAAGGCTTCGTTAGTTTGTCGGCTTTCCTGCCATTGATTTGAATATTTCGAGCGACACCTTCGAGTGTCTGACGCCCGAACCTGAAAGAATTCGAAGCTTCGCGATGCCGAAAGCCTAAGAGTTGTTACAGAAATAAATGGTGCTTAAAAATGCATTAGAGTACGGTCTGGATTTCTACAGTGTAGAAACCAGATACCACGTGCATGATTTTCAAATTGAAAACTGTTTATGATGGGACCAACCAATTTTCTTACATAACATATGAAGATTGGTGATGGTTATTATGATAAATTATAAAAAAGAAGATAATTATAAAATAGAAATCGATGTACGGATTTTAGAATTAATAAATAATTATTTTTTACAACATCAATCCAGTGATGCCAGATCGGTTAAAACGAGGGGAATACAGTTTACCACCTCCCTGATGACCCGGGTAATATGTGATACGTTGCGCGGCAAATCACGTGACCAGTCTATGGTTTTTAGTGGGGGACGTTACAGTGTGCCAGGTAGTGGAATGGGATAGTGGAAGGGGAAAAGTAGGAGAGGAAAAAACAACTAGTTCTGGTTGTTTCTGGCATCACTGCATCAATAATCGAAAATTGTGTTAGAATAGTTCTTGCATTAATAATAATAAAAATTTATATAAATACATACATAGAATTCATAGTTCACTCTGAAGCGGCTATTTTTGAATTATGAAAAGATGGAAAAAGGAGAAGGTTAAGCGTTTTGTCGTAAGGATAGCTTAGGACGGTATACATATATGCAAACAGAGGAAGATTCAGATAGTATCGGGAAAGGAGTTGTCGCACTGTTCATCTTTTGGCGAGCATTGGAGGTAGCTGTCACAACCCGTAACACTTTAGCTGCTCTTCCAATTCTTCAGAAGTTAGAAGTTTCATGCAATTAATTTTTCTTTTGTAGAATCATTTTCGCGTAAACTTTAAATATAAATAATAGACTAGAATACATTGTGCGTAAACTTAGAAGTTTCACTAGTTTTACGATGGTTTCCAGGGGACTGAGAACACGTTAAGATATTTCAGATGCGCAGGAAGTAACCCTTTCCACAGTTTATCTACGAAAATACATATAAGTTTTTCAAGACATGGTACCCATAGACATTGTTGGGTATTCTAACAACTCAAACTATCCGTCACGTTTGAATCTTAAATATTTGCATTTATGGTACGTAAAAACGTATCAAAAACGAAAAAGTAAACACATTCTTGAAGATCTAATTCAATTGTTATTTCACTCGATTTTCACAACACGTCTAACAAAAAGCTATAACAGTTTTATAATGCAATATAGCAACATTAATATTTTTGCAAGTGATAAAGTTTTAGGATTATGCAGCGGAGTCTTTAAATGAATTTAACAAAGCAACGTTGTAATATAAAATCAATATACAAACTGACGGTAGGGTGTCCCTTATAATGTCTTTTTTTTTAATTTATAAATTGGGTCCTTCACGCCCCCTGATTTTTTACCTTTTGGTGTGGTAAATAAGTGTGCAAAATTTGGGCTTGATCAAACAACTCTAAACCCATCCTCAAGAGGATCGAAGTTACGAATGAAATTACGGTCTGGTAAATAGCTGTTTTTTAATATGCACCTCTTTGCACTCTATGCACTCTATGCACCACAGAACATGTTAGTAACCATATGTATGATGGAATTAGAGTTCAAACTATGTATTATCGATAACTTATTTATGTATACTTAACCCGCGAGTAGGCGTATTGATTAGTTCAGCAGCTATTTAATATACATGCGAAATAGCATCACCACACCTCAAGCAGAAAGCAGAAGAGGTACTCACTTTTGTGATGGAAAATCTTAACGTAAGTAGCAATAAATTTGTATGATACTCACCAGTTATTATTCATAGCAATTGCAAAATCATTACAGAAGCGTTACTATCGCGATGATTATCGAGAACTGCTCAAACTTGTTTGCTTTTATTTGGGTGGAATACCCCCAAGAGCAGTTTTTGCGACTTGTGGTTGCATTCACGATGCCCGCTTCATGTCTCGGGCGCTCGGGAAATAAAAAAATCTCGCACGTAGCCGTGAAAAAGTTTTGTGGCTACCTGTGGTATTTGATACCTGAGCGGTGGGTGGTGGCCCTACTAGATAATGCTGTTCCTCTGGAACATAGAGACGCAAAATGGCTGCAGTCATACGCTCTGACATGGCTGATGGCAATAGCTCCCTTTCTATTGGGTACAAGCGCTTGTCGCTAAATCAAAAAGACGTAGTTTATTTCCTATATAAAAGCATCAGCGACTTTATTTCTCCTAAGTCCCTAGAAACTTTCCGGAGATTCGAATTGTCCAATGACATTTTAAATCTAGACCCAGTGGACTGGAGTGATTGTACGGACATTCGGGAAGCCCGAGATTTTTTCTAGAATTTTCCTGTTATAAATGATGCCGCTGTAAGGGCTGTGAACTCAACTCAACAATATTTAGGGCAAGCAAAAAGTGAAGGGAACCTTCAGAATCATCTCTTGGTCAGTCAGCATGCGCGGAGAGTTATGAATAAGAAAGCATTGACCAAAAATTCATTTTCAACCAAACTATTTTCGGATTAAAAATTGTATTGTGTAAATAACTTGTGTAATTATATTCTGTTATTGTATCACTTATCTATTGTAAGCAGGTTTTCACTCAAAACGACAAACGTAGTAAATTTTTTTAAATTTTACAGAATATTCTAACTTTACTCTTCTTGAGGCAGGGTTTAGAATAATCAGATTGGGCCAAAATTTTTTCACACATACGTAGAACACGAAAAGGAATAAAGTTAGAGGGCGTTCTAACATTTTATCACTCCTACAATTTTAAGGGACACACTAACCGACGGACGTCTTCATATTGCGAAAATATGGCAATCACTAACTACCGAATGAGAACACACAATTTACACAACATGCGTCATAATATACATGTTGTACCGATTATTTAAATCTAATTTCTGTCCGTATGAAAGTTACCACATCTGACGGTATGATTACAATAAAAAAACCTGCTCAAATCTAGAATGATCTGAGTCAAGTTTTAATAGACCTGATTATAAAAGTATGGTGCAGACCAGTTATGGTATGCATGGTGGCAAAAGTGTACTAAGAAAGACTGACAAAGTATCGTCACTTTTAATTTTCATTTAACTTTCTTTTTTAAACCTGCAGTAAAAACGGACTAATTTTCGTTAAACAATTGAAGCATGTAACAAAATATGATGATTGATTTCAAACTTTTACTACATAAGAAAGTGGTAAAAGAATTGTTTATTCACATTTAGAAAACAAATTTTTATGCTGATATATTAAAGATGTACTAACTAGAATCTGTACAATTAATGAAGGGTGAAAGAGTAATCACTAGATTTCAGATTTTATGCATTTATTACAAAATTGAATAGATCAAATACGGAACTCGAAAGACATTAGAATTTTTATTTTTTGAGATGATTGAAAGAGAAAATACATTTTCGTTTAACTTTGGGTTCTTACAATTGATATGGATTTCATTTTTTATTATTATTTATTTTAATTTTCATTATGCATAAATATCCGCAGTCTGTTAATCACTATAATGAATCTTCATAATTTATTTTTTAATTTACTAAATAAATTATTTCGTTTTTGTGCAGTATTCACAGTCGACAAATTTCAATGTGTGACACATTGCAGAGCAGTATCATCCGCGTGTACACATCAAAATCGTTTTTCATTAAAATGAGGTATATTTGAATTTTATTTCAATCCAGGACTACACACACATTCAAGTATTGATATTTACAGAGCCTGTTTTCCTGTTTTTAATGAATGAATGAAAACTGGTAAACTTCTTAACTGAACATGAATAATTACTCTCGTAATATTCACAAATATATGAACCAAAAATAAATTAAATATTCCCAAATTTCATATAAAATATACCAAAAAATAGTCTAAGGAATTGAGAAATGTCCGGTTTAATTATATAAATTGGAGAATACACAATGTATTAACAATAATTACTAAACGTAATTATATTAAATGTACGACAAAATCGAATCATGCATCAAAGCGATCTGCACACAACGCGATCACGACAGAATTACAAAAACGAAACATAAGACGTAAAGTAACATCCATGGTCTATGCTGCTGCGACATTTATATTAAGCTGACATCATATCTAAACACGCTTTGATTCAGTGAATATTCAACAAGAAACAAAAATATGATGTTTGCAAAACTCCAAGAATCACTTGTGCAATTGTCGAAAAATATTGGTACTTGTAAGATTTAAAATATTTTTTTGAAAAATTACATTCATCATCTGATGAACCTTATAAAATCAAGAAAATTTTAAGTCACGTAAAACTGAGATTGCTTTAAAAAATGTGTACATCTCTTGTAAACGGAATCACTGCTCATAAATTGGCGACGTCAATGTAACACCTGTGTCAAGGTTCGATAAAAAGTACTCATTCGCCCGTAACACGATGTACATATACAACTTTTATTACATTTAACATGAACGTATGAACATGTTACAAAGAATTTTTCGAAATTTTAAAGATTATTGGTTCCACAGATGTGGAAAATAAAGTGTCAACCTATTTTCAATAAAATTATAATGGTTGAACTAACAAAATACAAGAGCATGAAATGAATAAATGTCTTCTTCGGAATGATGCACCCTAAAAAAATGTAGATTCGAGGAAAAAAGATTAGAATCTTTTTAGAATTGTCCGGCAATTATTGAAAATTATTTATTACGATTATTTATTACTATTCGATATCTATCGCACAACACGAATTTAAATTTAATTGATCGACACGACACGAGAATAAATTATCGAGAGAAGGTAAACATAAAAATAAAGATTATTAATTTTGATTTCTAATTAATGATAAAACACGGAAAGGGGTACTCACCAAGTAATGGTCCTGTTTCTACGTAGTAATAACAGTACGCACTACACAAGGACAGATGGTGGTTCGGAGATAGAGAAACGGTTTAAGGTCAAGTTAAGGTCGCTTTAAGGTCGATTTATACAGCCGTGCGGGATCATGGCTGCACGGACGGCTATATTATACATAGCCGTGCGGGGCCTAGACCACTCGAGACGGCGGTGTCTTTTGAAATCGTCACGCTTGCTACCGAAACCCGAGCACTTTCCGCACCCCTCAACCCCGCATGGGATACCTAAGGTAGAACCACTGAGATATCTGACGTGGTCTCGGACAAGTTGCTCAGCGAGCAATCTCTCGCCGTGCTTTGTCCGCGGTGTAGCTACACCAAGGCAGGAAAAAACATTATAAATGTATGATTTAAAACGTTATTTCACCGATGTTTTTTCTATCGACGTCGAGTGTAAAGTAGTACTATTCGAAGTTCGTCGTGGACGTTGCAAATTTTGGTTTTAAAACATGAAAAACATGAAAAAAATTGAAAAGATGCAGATTTCATATAGAAGATGAAAGAGCACACCTACAACTTTAATTTAGCAATAAGATACCAGCATAAGTAATATGCTCATTTGTTTTCAAATTCCTGAGACTGGTGCGTCATAGTTGAAAAAAATCAAAACCAATTTTTTCGGTGTTTTTCCCGTGAAAAACTAAGTTATACCAATCTTTTCTGAGTTTTAAGAGTATATTATGTAATATTAAACATTGAAAGGTGGGAAAAATTGCAGTTTCTCGCGATTTTCATCTGTCAGATTTTTTCCGAATCAACCGATTTCGATGATATTTATAAAATGTTTTTAATTGTCACAAGTCTGTGAAACATGCTTCTTAAATTATCAATACAGAGTCATATTCGAAAGGTTTAAAAATACAACTTTCAGTATTTTATGTATACCGTATGTATACATTAGGGTGGACCTTATTTTTTTCGTAAAAGGGCGCGCAACGAATTTGAAAATTTTCAATTTTTTAAATCTTGACATAAATAGACGTTATGATGTATCTTTGAATTTGTTTTTTTTCTCTTTAAGAATTCATATATAGCATAAACAGTTGTTCATAGAAAAAACATCCGTGACCTTCAAACTTGAGAAAATGAGCTTGAAAAAATTTTTTTTCTCCTGATGCTATATTCACCTCCTTACATGCTACAACTTTTGTTTGAAGAGTTTTTTCATATATACATGACTGACAGAGATATTAAACAAATTCATTAATAAGCTCCAATTTTCAAAAGAAAAACAGTTCTAAGGTCGGAAAAAGAAGTTATTATGAATATTATGTGAATTAGGAAAAGAGGTGACATAAAATTATTTCGTCCCGGCTGTGCTTGCGGACTTGTCAAAAAGAAGAAAATGTTTCTATTTTGAATTATAGCCGTGATATAAATTATTTTCTGGAGGTATGTCGTTTTCGTACAAATTGTCCAAAGTAGCAAACTGTGACGGTGTCTGTATGTAAAAATGATCCGACTTCACATGGAATGTGAATTAAATGATAAAAATAACTGAATTAAAAAAATAATTGTTATTCTCGTTTTTACAACACATGCAATTTACGCATAATATCAGAATGTGTAACATTCTTTTCCACCAAGGGATAGGAAAATTTCCTATTTCCACGATGTCGTAGAGGAGAGATACCGATAGTTTACATAAAGAGCTATGAAACTCCTGAAAACATCTTTTTTTTTGGGCCATGCACAGCAGGGAACTGTCAACGCGCTCCCGAAAGGCCATCTGGAAATGCTCAGACGTCGAGATAATGGCCCGGATGGGGCATTCTGAAAAATTGGTCAACATGAAAGCGAAAACTCGGTCGGAGTTTTCTCTAGGCCCAAACCTATGTTAAAAAAAATCCTGCACGGCTGTATAAATCGACCTTTAAGGTCTCCGCACACAGCACCGGGCCGGGCCTATCCAGGTTTTAACCCGTGCACACAGAGCCGAATGCCTCTTGAGAGGGCGGTGTCTCTGGAAATCGTGTCGCTTGCTACCGAAACCCGAGAACTTTCCAGTCCCCTCTACACCCCAAGGGATGCCAACGGTTGAACCTTCCGGTGCTTGGGCCAGAATGCTCGGCGAGCAACCGTTTACAGCCCTAGACTCCGGGTGGCAGCAAGAAGGCAGATAAACATTATATATATGTTGTATTATTTAAAAAGCTATGTCACCGAGTGTTGAAGTAGAACTTTTCCGAGTTTGTTTCGGTATATAGTAGGTGCGGAATACGTTCTTAAGGAATTTAAACGTTATAAGACACAAAATAATAATTTACGGCTATGATAATGAAAAAAAAAATAATATACATCTGACAATCGGTGCGGTGAAATAATTTGTCAAACTCAACTAAATACGGTGGAAATTCTGAACGTGCAGCTGCTTCGTCGTCGCGAAAAACGTTGACTATGGACGCGCAGAAAAATATCCTACCAAACAATTTTCCTTGCGACGGCGAAAAACTAACCGATACTTTCGATACAAAATACATGTCCTTCGCATACAATAAGCTCTTAAAAACTCATTTTCATCGATTTGTAAAAGCAACAATTTTTAAGATACCGAATTTCCTTTGGAATATCCTGATAGGTCACTAAAGACCGCAATATACTCAAATTAAAAATAAGATCCGAGACACTACTCCGACAAGTATCTGGTATCGCGCGAAATGACTCAATTAGGTACGTAATGTAAGGAAAGGCTGTGGCGGAAAAATATATTATATCAACGCGCACCACGTATCATCAATCACAGACACGTGAACAACATCTTGTACATCAATTTGTTTCTCGCGTTCGACCGTATATCGACTCTCGCATTTCGAATCGCACAAAACGACTATATAATAATAATTTGTAGAAGAAGAATAATTGCACATAAATGTATATACAGGGTGAGTCCGACGAAACAGAACACCTAAATATCTCCGTTACTTTTCGTTGCGCAAAAAACTTCTTACTACAAAGTTACACTGTTTTAAGGGCCACGTGTAACGGTGTAAGGGAGAAAATATTCAAGGTCATTTTTTTATGAGATTTCAAGGTCATCGATGTTTTTTTAAATGGAATGATATATCTTCGTTAACGTAATGTTGTAGCTGACAAAATAACGAATTCATCCATGTAACACAATATTACCTACAAATGATCTTCAACCCAGAAAAATGGAATAAATAAAATTTAACGTGTAAGATTCATTTGCTTTATTTCTGTTACGCAAAATGTTCAAAAATATTCCCTTGAGCTGCTATACATTCATTTAGCCTTGAAGTTACAGAACGTACTGCTGTGTAATTTATTTCTGAGGGAATCGACGCACAAGCCCTGACGATTCTTTCTTTCATGTCGTCTACAGTGGTTGGTGGTTCACGATAAACATCGTTTTTTAGTTTTCCCCATAGATAAAAATCAAGGGGTGTAAGATCTGGTGAGCGTTACGTTACCGTTACGTCCAATCCGACGATTTGGAAACTTGTTATTCAAGAATTGTGTTACGACACGGGTAGAATGGGCTGGACATCCGTCATGTTGATACCACATATCTTCACGAATGTCCAAGGGTGTATTTTCCAGGAATGTATATAGTAATAATAGTAATAAAAATGCAATTATAATATACATCATTATTACTATTATTATTATTACATTATACAGTATTACGCATAATTACATTATACATTAGCGATATTAAATAGATTCTTATAATATATTTTTTTTTTTACAAAAGGGCTTTTTAGTACGAATTATACTATGAACAAGAGACTAACATGGAAAAAATACATAAAATAATTTATACAGAATAAGTATACTAACAGATTTGGTGTGGGACAGTGCAATCGGTTTTCGTTTTCGCAATACATGTGCAATGTACGTATAATATCAGAATGTGTGACGCTTTTCCACCAAAGGGCGGAAAAGTATCCTATTTCCATGATGTTGTAGAGGGGAGATACCGATAGTTTACTTAAGGAGCTGTGGAGCCAAATTGAAAACATTTTTTTTGTGCCGTGCACAGCATGGAACTGTCAACGCGCGCTCGAAAAGGCGAGAATTATGGCCCTTCGGACGCGCGAGGAAAGAATCGGAACCACACTGGATCTGGAGCGTGCACACAGCACTCCCTATACCAAAGCTATGTAGAAAAAACTCTCCGGGCCCCCGGCCCGGTTGTATGCGCCGAGACCTTAATGTAGCCGACCGTGCAGCCGTGATCCCGCACGGCGGTTTAAATCGACCTTTAGGCTGTTGTAATTGTAATGAGTCACGGCTGGGTCGTTGGGACCCAGGGTGGGGAGAGTGCCAGGGGTGCAGTGATGAGTGTTAAAAGGCGCTAATAGAAAATTTGTACCGCCGATTGTCGGAGACAATCGATTGCCACCGATTTTGGACCAGCGCGGCCTGGCTTGAAGGTGCGCAAAAACCCTCCGACACAATACGTCTATTTGCATCTATTTTAATCTATTGACCTCTCGTTCTTAGAAGTGGCTGTGCAACGTACATATCCATAGACCCGGTGGGCAATGGTCCCAAATCGGGAGCAATTGTCGTCGGGGGAAGATTGTAAGCCGTAGGTCTCCGACCTCCGATCTGTGGAAACCCCTTTATGATCGCGCAAGTAAGGTTGTTGTGCATCTCTGTCGAGCCCAACGTGCGACAATGTTAGCGTCTATTGTTCGTCTATCTTACTTCCAAATTATTGTATAGTATAATTCGTTACAACATTGAGAACATTAGTATAACGCTACCGGAGCATAGAGAAGGTGGACCATTTTTTAAAAATTTAGTCTCCAAATTCAAATTGAAATCTTTAATCGAGATTGTAGAATTTAGTTTGTCCGTTTCTTCGGTCCATATTTAAAAGTCTCGCGTCGCGTAGTGGAAACAAGGGTAGTAAGACTAACCAACAATTCATCGTGGAACCTTTTTGCAGGCGTCAGCTGCAGTCTGAGTAAGTGTAAATCAAATTTCTCTATATGATAAATGAATCGAGTATTTTCTAATTATGGGTTCGTTGTGTCAATTATTCAGGTATATTCAACATTCAAGTAGGGAGAATGCAAAGTTATGTTGAAACTTGTCACCATAAGTTCAAACGCTGAACATACATATTTTTCGTAAATATCCACTTTATTGTACAGTATAGACTAATTTTTAATTTATATTAAATAAAAACGATTTATTTCCTAATAACTTAGATTTATTCTTTGACGGTTGGTCGGTTGAAATTAAATGAATTTGTCGTTTCTGTTGCACAGCCTGGGGAAAAAGGATACATACAACTATCCAAAGACGACATCGATCTAAAGATGACATCGAGATCCGAGATCGAGAGGCAACGTATCGTGATACCACTGAGGGGAGAGAATGTAAGTACTAATATACAGGGTGGCCCACATAACTCTGAACAGCTCAATATCTCGAAAACTATGCCATCGATTTTAAAGTTCTTAGTCTTAAATTGCATGGAACTGAAGGGCCTTTCTGACTACATAAACGTGAAGTGGCCTCCCTTCCCCTTTAACGGGGGAAGGGAGGTACCTTTGTAATTTTAAATGGAACCCCCTATAAAATGTTACATATTTAGATTCTACAGGAAAAAACAAGTCAATTTTGTCTGAAACATTTTTTTGTCAGATACTTCCATGATGAGATATAACAGTTTGAAGTTTCGAGTTGTAGGTACTTGAAGCTCTCGGAAATAGCGTTATGGAATTATACGCGCTTGAGTCTATTGCTTATTAATGAAGAAACACAAACAATAATATTTATAATTCTTGAGTTTGACTCACTTATCTATGAAAACGTTTTCAGTTTAGAGCTGTTATTCAAGCAGTAACATTGTGATTATGGCTACTTTTGACACAGAAGTGAATATGTTATTAACGTTAGGTGAATGCCAAAAAAATTATCGGCGTGCAGCAGTGATGTTTTTTGAACGTTATGGGATCAAAAAATGTCATGCAACATTTCATAATTTAGAAAAGCGGCTTGGCGAGCACGGTGAATTGTGTAAAAAAACTCGCAATAAACCTAAAGCTGTCACTAATGCAAATAATAGTGCCAGTATTCTTGCTGCAATTACATTAAATCCTCATATTAGTCAACGTACACTTGCACAAACATCACATATTAGTCGTTCATCGATTCAACGAATTTTGAAACGGCAAAAGTATCATCCATATCACATGGTTTTATCACAAGAACTTTCGATAGCAGATTACGATCACAGCGTAAGATTTTGTGAGTGGCTGCAGGGTGTTGTGGAAAATGACTTTTTGTGCAAAATACTTTTTTCCGATGAGGCCACTTTTATGAATTCAAGGCATGTAAATAGACATAATCTGCATTATTGGGCCGTGGAAAACCCAAATTGGATGCGATGTGTTCCCTTTCAACATCGATGGTCTTTAAATGTTTGGTGTGGCCTAATAGGAGATTTTGTGATTGCACCTTATTTTTTTCAAGAAACTGTAACATCTGCAAGTTATTGTGATTTATTAAAAAATTATTTGCCTGCGCGTTTGGAAGATGTGCCACTGCACGTTAGAAGAGAAATGTGGTTCCAACAAGACGACGCTCCTCCACATTTTTCAATCATCACCAGGCAATTTTTGAACGAAAAATTTGGGAACAAATGGATAGGTCGTGGGGGACCTCGACAATGGCCTCCTCGATCCCCCGATCTAACACCATTAGATTTTTTCTTATGTGGATATGTAATGGACAAAGTTATGTTTGAACCACCGACGACAAAAGAGGATATAAAACAAAGAATACGTGACGCTTGCGCTTCAGTGACTCCCGAAATGTTAAAAAATGTTAGAACAACTTTGATGTTTCGAGTAAATAAATGTTTACAAGCCCGTGGTGGACATTTTGAACATTTAATTTAAAGTACATTTTATTTCTTCACGAATAAGCAAAGGACTCAAGCGCGTATAATTCCATAACGCTATTTCCGAGCGCTTCAAGTACCTACAACTCGAAACTTCAAACTGTTATATCTCATCATGGAAGTATCTGACAAAAAAATGTTTCAGACAAAATTTACTTGTTTTTTCCTGTAAAATCTAAATATCACTTCACGTTTATGTAGTCAGAAAGGCCCTTCAGTTCCATGCAATTTAAGACTAAGAACTTTAAAATCGATGGCATAGTTTTCGAGATATTGAACTGTTCAGAGTTATGTGGGCCACCCTTTGCTAAATTGTTTCTCATATTTTAAAAATGGAGGTCTTATAAATTTGAAGCAGTTCACTTCACATACTTCATTTCAAAGTGTGGAAACGGAGCAACAAATTTTTGCTCGCTCTACTATCACAATCTTTCACTAAACTGTAATTAAAATTTTTTTTGCTACGCGGTGGAAAAATTGGAACTTCCATAACGTTATTTTTAACTAACACCTATTTTAACACTGTAAATTTATACTGTAATTAACACCTGCTAACACTGTAAGCTGCTATAAGCCAAGCCAAGCCAAGCTAAGATTATTTCTACTTTTCGGCAGCAGACGGCGCCACTCAAAATGTCAGATCCCAATACAGGGTGGGGCATTTATCCTCGCCACCTGAAATATCTCAAAAACTAAATTTCGGAGAAAAAAATGTTTCACATAAAAAGTTTAAGTCAAGGAGTGGCTGATGCAGCAGATATATGCATTTTTAATTTTCATCATGTTTTCAAGGTCATTCCAAGGTCAACTTTATTTTTTCAAATAGAAATATATTTTTTATTACAGATTCTTAATCTACGACTTGAAACAAATAACTTTTATTTGAAACGGTTTTTTCTCCGCCGATTGGAATGACCTTGAAAGCATGATGAAAATTACAAATGGATATAACTGCTGCATCAGCCACTTCTTGACTTAAACTTTTTATTTGAAACATTTTTTTCCGGAATTTAGTTTTCGAGATATTCCAGGTGGCCAGGATAAATTACCGCCCTCTAGGTCAGTGGTGAGCACGGGTGGAGCCCCTCAAACGCCTGCTTCTCCCACCAACCTCTCTTTCATGCAGCGCGCACATTCGTTGCGTACGCTGATGTCTCGTGTCTTCGTTCCCCCATTGTTCCGTGCTTGACGGAAGGGGACAGAGGGCGCTACGGTGTGGACGGTTTTGCCTGTATTGAGGCAAAATTGCCCATCACTGCTGTAGGTAATGGTGCAGGTTGCTTACCATGCCAGTTGAATCTTGATAAATAACTGTTACAGATTGTTTTTCAGCAACAATTATGGCATTTGAACCGATACTGTAGTTATTATGCACTTATAAATGCCACGATGCATATGGTCGTGAAAACGTAAACATTTGAATCACGTTCTAACCTAACTTTTAGACCTAACCTAAATAGTAGCACTACTTGCAACACGGGTTACGCATTTCCAATATTTTTTATGTTACTTTAAAGTCGTGTCCCTTAAATGGGACAATGGCTGATGTTGGATTTTAATGAATAAAGAAACCGTTAAATCAGTTTAGGATAATACCTTTCTTGTTTTTTATATGTCGATGCCATCACCGCGATGATAGATTAAGTCTTTTATAATGCATAAATAATATTCGTCAGGGTGCGCAGTGGCTCAGTGGATGGAGCGCGTGACTACAAACACTGTGGTCGTGAGTTCGAATCCCACCGCCGTCACCTCTGGAATTTCTTCTATGTGATATTATACTGCGTTGCCCAAGGTGGTTCGGAGCCGACCTTTATAAACTGTAGGTCCTTCACGCACACGTCCATACACATACACACACCCATCGTACACTCACCGATTACACTACCAAATCTCATTGTTCCACCCCCGTCGCTAATGACCCTGACAGTTGAAGCGACGTTAAATAACAAAATAAATAAATAAATAATATTCGTCAAACGCCGATAAATTCGGAGTTGAAGTCAGGATTTTGTTTGCAGTCGATTTACGTGCATCAAATGTGAACAAGTTGTGCGTGATATGTGGACTTCAGTGAATCATTTGTGTGGATTTCATTCAACGTTTGTGGACCCAATGGGTATATGCGAATAGTTTTACTGTGATCGTGAATAAATTAACAATTGGGCCGGATCGTGCAGTGAAAGGACATTGACCCCTTCTGTTCGATAATTTCATGGAGCGAATAATTAAAATGCTCTTGTGAATTTAACGAGTAGGCTGGTTCAGTGTTGCACACAGAATAATTTGTGAATACAGGAATCATTTTCACCTCGCTGGGGCTCTACAGGAGAACCAAAGTAAGCAAGGTTTTCTCAGTTTTTAACATTAATAACTAAAAAGTGAAGAGTCAGATTTACCAGTATGTATTGACGGTGTTAGAGTGTGCGGAACTGTTCGTGCCACGCGCCTTCGGGGCCGCGCGCCTTCGTAATATCGCGGTGCAGCGTTCGCTTTAAATAATTTTAATTCCGCCAATTTTAAAGCGCCTGCCTTTTAAAAAACGGATCCGTAAAGAGGAGACTTGAAGCTGTCACCACGTTTTTTTCGAATTTTTAAAACAGTTCCGGCTATAGGAAAATCGCATTTGTTTAAAACATTTGCAAAATAAATGGTGAAAAAACCATTTCTTCCAAATCGAAATATTTTCAATAGATACTCTTCTGTGTTCACTACAAGCTCCCAAAAACTCATTTTCCTCGGTGCGTTAGTTCTAGTGTTATAATTTAATGAAAACAAATTCTTTACACGTCTGTAAAACCAACATTTTTTAAGATTTCGAAAAATCCTTCGAGATTCCTTCATAGGCTACTAAAGACTACAACATATTCAAATTTGAACTATCCGACATAGGACTCGAAAAATTTTCTTCTCTTGTTTGTTCCTTGCTTTTGACCGCGGTGTATCACCATCGCTCGACTTCTGTCGCGCGCGGTTGTCTCTGCCAATACGCCTCTAGGTCGCGCTCTGATTGGTCCGTGTTTTTCGTTAATAACTCCTTAACAAAGCTGAAACGGCCATTTTTGCAAGGGAAAATGTCGCTTCAAATGGCCTCAGGAACCTCCCCTTTGAAGGAAGCGAGGTATTTTTGGGACACCCTGTATATATGCGTGCTTTGTCTCGAGAATCTAGTACGCAGATAAAAAAAGTATCCTACGAAAAGTGCTGGTCTTTTTACGTGCAATAAGATCTCATAATAAAAAATATAGGCTTCCATTTGAAAAAACATAGTTGACCTTCAAATGACCTAGAAAACGCCACTCAAATAAAAAAATGATACTGCCCCTTTCTTTCCCCCTCAAATGCTTGGAAACGTGTTTTACACTTTTTTAATATCTTTCATACTTTTGAAGATATTCGGCTGGAAAGTTTTCAAATGAACACCCTGTATATAGTTTGTACTATGTAAAATGTAACGGAAAGAAATTACAACAAATTCGAAATCGGTTCGTTTGTTTTTTCAATTTTTATTCTGTTACTTAGTCTTTAACAGTCAACTGTTTTTTCTCGGGACTGTGTATATTCATAGAAGTTGTTTTATTAGCGAATAATTTAACATAAATACGTTTCAACTACTCCATTCATTGAAGAAAGGGGGTGTATTCAAAACAAAGGAAAAGGCTTCGAAATTAAAAATACTTTAACACTCCAAGTGTACGCCATTTACTTAATCTTCCGGCATATATATCCGAGGCTCCGAATAATCAAAACCATGAACAGTCAATTACAAGTCATCAAAGTAACCACGACTCGTTTAATCGATAGTTTACTGTGATCGAATTCTGTCGTGACACAAGAAAAAATATTCTAACACGGAAATATGGAAAAGTTAAAAATGAAGAGGATTTCGTAGAACATGAATTCTCTCGCGGCTTTACGGTGAATAGAAAACACATAATAATTTTAGTGGTTTATAATAAAACACATTTTCATTACATTCGTTCGTATCTGGTGTTACGTACGGAGACTTCGCCTACGTGAGTTTTAATGCCTTCTTGAAGCCACATGCTGCTCTATGGTCGTCCGCTAGTGAGCCCAAAAAACCAACTCTCTCACGGGGGTGTAGCAGGCTGGGAAAATTCTCAGGAGTTTCCACCCAAATTCACGCTTATCCCCACCATAATTTCTAGACAATTTGGGGGTATATAAAGGGTACGAATTAACCCCCGAGCGGTCCCAGTTGAAATTCAGTCACGTCGCGTTACGTCAGGTACAGCAAGATCGGGTATTAAAGTCCCCTTGAAGCATAGTAGTCACGAGTACGTGTTAACTATCGCAGAGTCAGTTTAATCACGGTTACCCCCGTATTTTTCAGTGCGTCAACACCGAGTGTAAGGGATCTTAGTACCCGCGACTACAAGTCACATGTATACAACTGTAAACCCCTTTTTCTAATGAATATATTGTACTTTTTATTTGGTAAATTTCGAATCTCTTAATTTCATATTCACATCCTATTTCAATCCCAGTAGCTAGTATTCCCACAACGGTACACCTTAGCCACTCCACGCGTACCAAATTCTACTTTATGTTACGAGAGCCGATAACAATCTTCCACTCCTAAAAACCACGCGGCGACCCGACAGTGAAATACACGTCGGCCAGTATACGTGTTCCTAGCGTATGGCGACCCGCTGGTGAAATTGTTCCATATTTTGGCGAGGTGGCGACCCGGTGGTGAAATACACATCGCACCGGCCAGTTCACCCACAAATCAAGTTCCCAATAAAATCTAACACAATCTCGGTCACGCATCTCTTGCTTAGCCCTCAGCTCGTAACATTGGACAAAACAAAAAATTCTTGATGTAATTTAATGAGACATTTTCAAATACTAGTCCTTCAATGATTGATAACATTAATAGACGCGGTTGTACCGATAAACTGATATCCATAATTGATAAATGACATATCGAATTTCGGTTTATGCTGTGTACATTATTTCTCACAAATCAAGTCTGATTTGTAGATTCGTAGATGTTCATTACTAGTGTCCATAATTTCAGGAAATACAGTCTTGATAGAATGTAATAAAAATAACGAAATATTATTGCGAATAATGCATAAAATGAAATTACATATTCTTGTGAATATATCACTAACTAGAATACATAGACTGCGGTTTTTATGCATTTATAAAAAAAATGAATAGGTCAAATATAAAATTGAAAAGACATTTGAAAAATTTAAGGATACCTACTGGTATTCTATTTTCGACATTTTAAGATAATAATAAAGTGAAAACACATTTCCATTTTCTGTTTCTTACAATTAACAAAGATCTTTTCATTCCTGTATTCCATTTTCTACAGTCTCAACCCTTTCATTATTATTATCCTGGAAGAAGTAGCTTGTTCCCTAATAAGAAGTGTTCGAACTGCTTGAGCCGCTTTGTAGAGTACCGATTATAAGGATGGTGAAACAGTTGAAACCTTCATCAGTTGCACGATAAAAGCTAATTGTCGTTATAAGAGAATTATACGTTTCTCAAAAGCAAAATGCCGGTTTTAAAGATATGGCAGTGCTTTTAGGGAGTTTGTTTCATCTATTTGTTGGACGCATTAATTTCAAATGCATGTCTTTGCAAGCTGTTTTTCGCAAAACGTTAATAAGACGCTAATTATTAGTGATAAAATTATTTTTTGTCTTGAGCAGGATAAGTCAAGCGAATTTATAAAACAAGTTGCAGAACCATCCCTCTCTAACTTTTATGAGTACACAGATTTGTATATAGTAGATCCAAAAAGTTTGGAATACTGAGTTTCTAATTATCGAAAATTTGTTAATATTAATTGCAATTTTGATAATTTCATAAAAACAAATAGTAGAACTATAATCCTGGACTCATTTTAAACCTCTAGGCCTTTACTTTCGCAAAACATTGTTCATTCTCCATCTAAAAATATTTTTACATGATATAGTAGGTGAAAAACTGACGACCCATTTCTCCTCACAATTCCGCAAATTCAAATGTTTCTAAAAACATTCCAAAATTTTTCTCGTGAATGTAGTTGCCATAGATTTGGAGATTGCAGCCTCCTTTTTACAACAAATCCTTCAAAATTGATGTACGATTTTTCTCACTGTTTTATGGAACAAAAATGAGGGACACGTTCGGTCGTGCAAAGTCCTTATAGTGTAACTTATACTTCTCTCGTTCAAAGGTCGATAAAACGACTAAAAAAATCGTACATCAATTTGTAAGGTGTCGTCGTAAAGAGAAAACTTCACATGTTTTCGCAGGCGTTTCAATGTATAATTTCTTCGAGAAAGAACGCTTCTACAGTTTTTCGCCCGCTACATTTGGAACAAATTTTTAGCATAAAATGAATGTTGGATTATGAAACTAGAGGACTATAGCTTTAAAATGAGGTCAAATTTATCATACGATCATTTTTTACGAAATTATCACAGTTTAAACAGAATCACTTTTTCAAGAATCAGGTATTTAGTGTTCACAGACTTCTTAGATCCACTGTATAATATTTTAAATAGGTTGAAGTCAGCGTTTTAAAATCCTGAAATGGCGAGAACATGTCTGAATTAGAAAATGTTTTGTAATTGATGCAACGAGAAAGTCCTGAATGAATGAACACATACTATCTCTGATATTCCAGGCGTTCTTGCATAGTGTGTGTTGGTATTATTATACCTGGATAAGTTGATACTTACAAAAGGTGTCCCATTTAAATTGAGATTGTAAAAAATCTTGGAGTCATGTGATTTAAGACCAACAAACTGACACATGTCCTTTAGTATTTCGAGTGGGGAGTCAAATGGCACTACTGGTTTTCTAATGCGTGGGCGTTTTCAAGGTTATTTCAAGGTCATTTTGTCTTTTTTTATCATAAACCCATATTTTTTATTTCAGAATCATATTCTACGTAAAAAATGCACAACTTTTGTTTGAAACATCTTTTTGTAAGTTCAATATTTCTAAAGATATTTAGCTGATTTTTTATGTTTATGTTAAGGATAATTTTGTTTTTCTATTAAAATGACAACGTTACTTTCTTCTGGAAGATTTTTTATTTCATTTAAGAACATTCTAATAAATGCTCGAAATTTTTACCCTCAACTTCTAGACACTTAGTAATTCGTTTAATAAAAGACTCATGAACACATAATAAAGTTCTTATAAACTTACTAAAAAATGTTTCAAACAAAAGTTATGCATTTTTTACGTAGAATATGATTCCGAAATAAAAGATATGGGTTTATGATAAAAAAAGCAAAATGACCTTGGAATAACTTTGAAAACGCTCTCGAATTAGACAACTAGTAGTGCCATTTGACACCCACTCGAAACACTAAAGGACATGTGTCAGTTTGTTATTTTTTAAATCATATGGCTTTGAGATTATTTACAATCTCAACTTAAATGGGACACTCTGTAGGTCTATCAAGAATTAGGCGAATAAAGATATAAGTTCGTAACAAGACCTCCTTTACCACTCAGATAATTCTTATCTGTTTCAAAGATAAATTCGACACAATTTTCTTCATTCAGAATTGCAATTGTCTAGAAACTCTTAAATACGTTGAAAAACACTTCTGACGTTCTCATTGAATATTATTTTAGTATTATTGAGTTGATTTTATTTGAAACTCCTCATAATAGTCTTCAGAAATTATTTTATGGCTTTTTATATGCATTTTTAAATTTTACTGTTTGATTAATGTCACTATTTTTTAATTAAATTTGGACAAATTCTTTGCTGGACATGCGGTAAAGACATGCGGACAATATTATTGCTAGAATAAAAGTTCCATTTTTTATTTCCAATATAATAATTGGGATATTGAACAATTTAAATTTTCGCTATGATAATCTTTTTACTATCGTGTCTATTTTATGCTAAAAGACAAAATAAGCTTACGAATATGAAAGACGGACAAATGTTAAGTGATTACTAGACTGCAGATTTTATGCATTTATGATGAAAATGGGTAGATGGAATTTAAAAGAATAGAAAGATTAAAAGAACTTAAGAATACGAAAATATTATTTTGATCTTCATAGAATTATTGAAGAATGGATGAAATATCTTATTTGGCTCCTGTATCTTAAAATTGACGCAGACAATATTTAATTTACATAAAGATCTGCAGTCTAGTGATTACATAATCGAAAGAATGAAAAGTTAGTCATATTCAAAGATTATTTGTAAATGTTTTGTAAATGAATTTTTATTGTCTCAGCAATTTCGGAAAATATCATTGAAATATGTTTGTACCTGGATAAACACGTCAATCATTCTCTTAAATATAAATTAAATTACTATTTGACATAATGGATTTGGAAAATTTTAATTGTTGGAAAAATTACAGTTACTTAATTTATAAAATATATGATTTTTAAAACGCACTAAGAAAAAATATATAACCCGTGAAATTTTGATAGTACTATTTTAAAAACAATTTATATACTCTAAATAACCACAAATGCGTGAGCAATAACCTAATGCAAAAAATGTAGTAATTCTTCTGAAAAAGTTCCTAAAAGTTGGTAAAAAATAGCATTCAAAACCAGAATACACCTTTAAGAATTCATTGATTTAGTGTGAAGTACATACATTTATGTCGAATGCCTTAATAATACGAGGACCTTAATAATTTAGTTTTATTATTGAAAAATTGCAGAACTCTTTCGAAACCTATTCTGAACCAGAGGCAATTACGAATGAGTTCAAAAAGGTTTAATAGTGGAAACAGAACGTTGTGGTCTTCATTGAAATTGTAGGAGTATACGCTCCCTGGTGCGGAAAAGTGAGGTGGTAATTTATGGCTACTTTGTTACGTATCGGGGGAGGATTCGAAGAAACAATTATGATAGTTGGTGATAAGCTCTCCGTTACGTAAACACAAGGACGCGACAAGGAGGGAAGATAGATAGCTTGCTGACGATTGGTCAGGCCAGAAAGGTGAGCTGTCGCTTGAAACCCCTACGAACTGGTCCTGGATTCAGTTGGCGATCAGGATCCGTCGCGTGCGCTTCGATGTTTGCCGGCTGCTGTTCTCGTCGGAATCTGTTACCTGCCGCGTATTAAGCATACTAACATTCAATTAAACCAAAACTACACGAAACTGTGCAATTACACAAACGAAACGTCTTCGGTAAATTAACGAAAAAATAAAATTAAGAAATAAATATTTTGATAAGTGACAATGTGTGTAACATTAAAATTGTTTCGAATATGAAGATTTATTCAATCTGACTGTTTTTTTTATTTATTTTATAAGAAATTATATTTTTTCTTAATTTTAAATGTGTCCGCTAATTAAAGAAAAATTCTAAAAACTAAAAGAATGTATTTTCTTCTGCATGACAATACGTGTCCTTCTTAAACTATGAGAAATTATTTTTAATAATTCTGCACGTTCCGAATAATTGATAAGATACGAAATTATAAGATGGATTTTCTTATGTTTGACAATGTGTAATATTAAATTTATAAGTTGAAATTGACAAGAAGAGATTTGGAATCTTTTCGTTTGTTATACATTGCCGAAGCAACTAAATTGATTTTATTTTGAAGTCAGGAGATTATTTACAAAACTACATCCTCAATTATTCTCTAAAACTGTTCTGTATTACTTGTGCCACCTTAATCATCTAGTGATACTACTGTGAATCAATTTAAGATTATAATACATGTTTAAAGATAATGTGTGTGGATAACTTGAAGATTCAAATTTACAATAAAAAATGTATTGCAAAATGAACAACGGAATAAGTGATTTAACAATTGTATCAATAATACATTAAAATTGCTTTTCAAAGTTTAAGCTGGGAAAGTGAATTTGTTTTCTGTAGTAAACGATCTTTAAAAGGGTATTGTAATATCACTGTGTAGCACGCAAAAAGTTTTAAATGAAATTATGAAAGTCGAATAATTTTTTTGTTGACCGACGTCGTGTATTGAATATTCAACAGTCTTTTATAAACTAATAAGAATTCCGACTTTTAGTTTGTACAAAATACGTAGGAAATGGTTACTTAACTGTTCAAACGTGAGTACAATTTTACTTGTTAAATGCCTTAATGAAAAATTTGCATACATACAGTGGCTCATGAAAGTATTCGAACGCCCTTTATATCAGAATAATTTGTTCAAAATTGCACCACTCAACTTGACATTTTCTTTCGCAATTAGAAGCATTGATTCACTAAATGACATGCAAAAAAGATTTTGAAAAAATTGCAATAGGTAGACATTACATAAAAAAATGACAATGGCACTTTTTAATACTTTTATATTCCAGCCCGTAATGAAAATTTAAAATATGCGTCTTGTAGACCTATGTTGGTAATAGACATGGTGAAAGTTTCATCGCAATCGATTAATGTATACATGAGCTACAAGCGGTTCAACTGATAAAAATCGCAGTTTTTCACGATTTTTGGTCAGATTTTGCTTAAAATCCACAGATTCTTACATGTTTCGATGCGTGTCGTTTTTTTTCTGCGTGAATCGATTTCGATGAAATTTTCGGCATGTGCATAACTAACACATATCTATCAAACATATTTTAAATCTTCATTGCGAACTAAAATAAAAAAGTTTTAAAAAGTCCAATTTTTATTTTTTCATGTAATTTCTACCAACTGTAATTTTTTCAAAATTTTTTTGCATCTTTTTTGCATTCTTTGCATATAGAAATTAATATTTAAATAATTACTAATTTATTCTAAATATTCTTTCCTATTTTATATACAAAATAAGTGACCGTTTAAAGTCTGAATAAAACACAATTAAAATTTTAAGACGAGTGAAACAATATAGTAGAAAAGTTTCACTAAAAATCTTTCTAAAACGTTCAATACGTTTTCATGTTATATCTCGAGAAAAATAAGTTGACACCTCAGATCGAGTTTAAATCAATCAAAATTCGTATGAAAATCTTATAAATTCCTCTAGTTTATTCCTGAAATGTATTGTTGTATACCAAATAATTCTGCATGTCCAGACGAAGTATAAAATAAAATTATAAATAATACATATCAGTTAAATTGTATACGTATAACGCAAGCGCGTATTTTTTGAAAAACGTAACCTGTATAAACGCAGAGCAATTTTGTCTCGATTTCCAAACCACTTTTTATTTAAGTTTAAATAATAAAATACGACTGTGCATAAGCAAGACTTGCTTACGCCATTTCTGTTTAATCTGTATTAATTAAATCTATTAACATGGTCTTAACATTTTTTAATATCATATATTGTTTTGTAAATTCAATAGTACAGTCAGTCCTCAGGGATTGACATCGCCTTAACGTGTTAATAACCAAAAATATCTTTTCTATCTTTTACTTAAACGAACATGATGCAAAATGTTGGAATCCGCCCATAAATACTGCAGCATTAAAATGATTCCCGATTTCTATAGAACTGGTAATCTCAGCAGATCTTGACGTGAAACCTTAGTATAATATATGTCCACAATTTTCCGTTTCATTTGTTAAGTAGAACCCGATTTTTGAAGTAGAAACTTTCATTGAAACTTCTACCAAATTTAAACGAAAACTCACATTAATGTTTCAAATGAATTAAAAATTACATTAATATCTGAAAGAAATTAAGCATTATGTGGATACTTGTATTAGATTTCAAGTTTTTAAATTTTTAGAAACCTTGCAAAATACAGTCTGTTTATGTGTGCACTGAACTCATCAGCATACCTAATAGGATAAACTAATATGAATTGATTCTCGACAGTTACTACAATATTTTAATAAAGTTCGTTAGTAAACTTTGTTTGACACAATTATGATTGTTTATAGATAAAATGATTCACGTCTGACTTGATTGAGTTACCCGTCGGAGCCCAATTAGTCGTTTAGGGATTCGTTGATTTCTAATAAGTATGGAAATAAAGGGACGCAGAGGGTTATTTATGTCTATCGAAATTTACATTGGATTGACAATGAAGAAACTTGGTTGGCTTAGCTTAAAAGTGCATCAGAACGAGTTGACAATGTCCAATGAAAAATGAGAATCGTTTTCACATTGCTCTGATGCGAAAATATCTACAAGTTCAATACATTTACCACTGTTAGATTGGTCACTTTAGAACAAGACGTATAAATACACTTGATTTTAAATTACAATTTAATATTAACAAAACACATCGAGCTTAACACCGTCTACTCAAAATTATTGCACATTCTGTAATCCTTCAAACAGACCTTGTTGGAAACAAAGTTTAACCCTTTTCGAATAAGACATCGATTCTAATGCTAGAATAAGATTCTAATATTACAATATGGCAATATGTATATTAAAATAAGATAGGATTTTAATATTATTAGAAACCTGTAAATTAAAATAAAACAATCACTTTTCGAAAATGAAGTCAACGGTGATATATCGTCGTGCGGCACTAAAAGGGTTAAACAAGTCTTTAATGTTCTCTAAATTGACACATTCATTTCTATGTACGTGAAATTTAATTTTAGAGTGTGGTCACTGTAAAATCAAACAGCTTACGGAAAATCTTAGCATATTATGTCTCGACTGCAAACATGTTTCATACTTAAACCCTCGTGTCTATAATAAATGAATGTTAAACACTGCATCAACTTAAATTAAATCTCTATTTAAAGATTTAATTTTAATTTATTTATGTTCGAATCTTCATCAAACATTTACAGAATAGGTTATTCAGAGATTAACAGTATGCATCTCCTTAGTACAATATATTCTGAAAAATTTAAACAATGTTACATTTTTAACATTAACCGAATCGCGAAATGACCGAATTCACATTTGTTATTCCATAATAAGTTCAGTCTTGTAATTATTATAAAACAACATATACCAATCACATTTTGTGCTCGGTAGGGTTAATGTTAAAATTGCTTTGCTAAATAATATGCTTGATAAATAATAAAACGAGAGTTAGACAATGAAATCGAATACTTTCTTTGCAACGATCAAATGCTTTCCTCCGGTTACCCTGAAAAAGATGGCCGCAATTATAGTGGATCACAAAGTTTACAACGGTACCATTCCATCAGCCATGATTTTCTTGAAAACTTAATTTCTACTTCCTGTTTGTACTGGACGGTAGAACAGTTCCTTGTACATGCCATTCCGAATGCAAAGTGCAAGTACCATTAATAGGTTTTAAACCACTTGTTCTCTCAATGAAACGTGAACGTATTATAAGAATTTCTTAATGCCACTAAATCTCACGAGATGATGCAATTTTGAGGATTAACAAGCGAAGTTGGACGACGTTCCACGACGTCAGAAAACTTGGTCTATCATCCGCCCTACGCATCGTTGGTTTACGATCATTTAATGTGGAATACTACGACTAATTTTCAAGCGTGATTCTAGAATTTTTATTCATACGCGCGCTTTAAGGGGTTGTATTGAAAAGTTGTTTTACTATGACTACTCGGACTACTCGGACCGGAAATAGAAAAGACATAGCTCAGACAGTATGAAAAAGCGTGGATCAAAACCTAAAAGCGTGCTAGCCAGGTTTTTAATTAAATATTCGCCTAAAACGAAACAAGCCGAAAAATTTTAGTTGAGTTCGTCTGAGTTAAAATTGTATTTAAGTATTTCTTACTGTAGATTTCATTTAAGCAATTTTTATTTAAAGTTTTATAAATTGATGACTGAATGAATTAATAGAAGTGGATTGAAAATTCATCTATAAACATAAGCATTATAATTATAACTTTTAATAAAACAATACTAAATAATTAATATTTTCACGAGGTTTATCATTTTAAATTAATTTATTAACTATAGAAGTGAATTAATATAAGACTAATGTGTAGGACATACTAATAATAATAATCGCATTCGGTAGTGTGCATGATAAACGAATACTTAATCATGATAAAAGTAGAAAATTATGATAAAATTGATCATGATGAAAATTACAAAATTATGATAATATTGATCATAATGAAAAGTACCAAATTAACCTATAAATAGAATGCATACAATATTAATAGTAAAAATTACTATAAAATTGAGCGTTTGAAATTAATGTATTTTAGAAAGCTGTTTATCAATTTCTTGTTTAATGCCTAATAACAGTGAAATGAATATTTTATTATTGTATGCATTAATACTACTATCTAAATTAATGTAATTGGGTAGCTATCCTCAGCTTGCAGTATACTGTTTTGTTAGAAAGATTGTGGAAAATATTATTGGAGCGTTGCAGTATTACTTGAAACGAGAATTATAATTTATTGTGAGGAAGAAAATAGCGTGTTTACGGGCTGTTTTAAACTGTCTTCGAACATTTTGAATACTATTACTGATAATAAATGCAGTGCTATAGTAAACAAACGTTCCCTTGATAAAAGCAGCTTTTTCGTACATACATATATATCGTGTGATTCACATGAAGACCAAAATGGCGGACACGGTGATGCTCTTAGCGACGCTAACCTTTATTGGTAAGTCAGAATTTAATATTTATAGATACTATATCAGGAAACAGAATTTTTCTGTTTCCATAAACGGACTCGTGTACTAGTTGTGTAATCACTGAACATTACAAACAGGTTTGGTAAAAATAGAATTTGATCAGCCAAAAATAGTTCAGAAAAGAACTGACTTCCCTACTTTTCTACTCTTCGCCTTTAATCGGAACTACAAAATTTATTCATATGTGATTTTGCACTATTTGTTACGCGTCTCTTTTATTTTTGCTGTATTTTGATGACGATGCTTTTGTATTTTAAGGGAGGTATAATCCTTTTGGTTTAGTCGCTTTTCTTTGTGCAGTTATATATTCTGCAAGTTGCAAAAGAGGTCAGAAACGTGTACATAATTTTTATGCCATTTCGAAAAGTGCAAATTTTAAAGAAAATTAAAAAAGGTTTTTGTAAATATTATATTTGTTTCCTTTATTTTTAGAAGTTTATTTAATGAACAGAAGCGTCTTATTGTTTTAAACTCTAGAATATAAAGTAACGTCTATCGGAATGGACAATTTTAAAAACAACAACTGCAGTATCTATTGATTAGTGTGTAAATAGATAACGTTCATGTTAAAATACGTGCATACATATTCTGCAGTAATGCGATACATTGTTGATTACAAATTTAAAATGAACCCTTGTTAATCAGGGTTAAAATACAACTTTCTTGAAAAGAAAGGGAGAAACACTTCATTTTTATATAAGGAATTACTTTTTTTGGCGGCTGTTGAAAATGTGTGAGATAAGGAAAAGGAAAGGGAGCGTTTCGTCCTGGGCCCGCTAGAGGACTCGTCATCGGTAAGGCAATATCTAGCGGGTCCTGCCGTAGAAACAGAGATATCGTAAGGACCGCATAGGACGGTATACAGGGTGTCCCGAATTTAAATGGCAAAACTTCAGGAGCGTATAGGGATGAAAAACTAAGACAAAAAGTCTTTTAGAGATTTGCTCGTTTTTGCTTCGTTCTGGAGAAAATCGCAAAAATTCAATATCTCGTTGTCAGTTGCTCTCGAGTTGTTGCATACACTTGTATTTGTGATTGTTTTGACATTGTTGTGTGAGTTGTGACAGTGAGATATGTAAACACTTGATGTTATCCTTTACATTCTTTCGTTTGTTTACGTTCTTGCTTGAAGCAGGAAGTTTATTCGGTGCCAATCAATTCAAGAAAGCAATTAAGAGACCGAATCATATAGATGCAGTACACCAAATATCACCAGAACAATGTTTAGCTGCAATTGATCAAGTCAGTGCTAGATGTAATGCTTGCATTGCTGCAAGAGGGCAACATTTTGAACAATATCTAAATTAAATAGATGATAACGTAATAAAACGAAAATAAATAAGTACAAAAATGAAAACTTGTTTTGTATCTTTTTTGCGATTTTCTCCAAAACGAAGCAAAAACGAGCAAATCTCTAAAAGACTTTTTGTCTTAGCTTTTCGGTCCCCTACGCGCTCCTGAAGTTTTGGCATTTAAATTCGGGACACCCTGTATATAGGAATCGGCGACGAATCAGGTACTAGCGGGAAAGGCGTTGTCTTGACTGCCTATCCATCTGGTGACGAGCGTAGGAGGTAGCCGCCACATTACCCCCCTGCCAGTGATGAACGATATTTGGACAAGTTTCTTTTCCGCGCCAAAATCCAGCGAGGACCATAGGATGAGTACGATCGTGGCCCACCCGATAGGATTTCGGTCGTTCTGCGAGCACATTGCTCGAGCAGTGTCGTGGCGAGGAAGAAGTAATCGTTCGAGCTGCAGATGCTACTGTCCTAATATGGCCGTTTGACGAGGACGTAGATTCGGCGCGTTGATCCTCCGCGAGTCCGCTGATCTGTTGACGTCGTCGTAGGTCCGACTTCTCGTGCGTTTTGGATACCTGGCTTCTGCGGCAGATCGACAGATCAGGCCACGCTAGGAGAGGGATTATACGTATTCTCGGCCTTGTTGCAGTTGCATCCATCCTGGTGACGTTGATCCGTCGTTGCTGTTGTTGGCTCTTGATTCTGGTTGTAGTCACCTCCGGTTGCGTCATGTTGTTCGTCGGGTTTACCGATTTGGCGGCTGTTGAATATGTGTGAGAGAAGGAAAAGGTAAGGGAGCGTTTCTTCCTGGGTGCGCTAGAGCACTCGTCGGTAAGGCTATGTAGCGGCCCCTGCCTTAGACACAGGGATATTGTAAGGACAGCTTAGGACGGTATACAGGGTGAGTCCGAAGAAACAGAACACCTAAATATCTCCGTTAGTTTTCGTTGTGCAAAAAAACTTCTTAGGACAAAGTTACACTGTTTGAAGGGCCACATGTAATGGTGTAAGGGAAAAAATATTCAAGGCATTTTTTTTTTATGAGATTTCAAGGTCACCGATATTTTTTTAAATAGAATAATATATCTTCGTTAACGTAATGTTGTAGCTGACAAAATAACGAATTCATCCATGTAACACAATATTACCTACAAATGATCTTCAACCCAGAAAAATGGAATAAATAAAATTCAACGTGTAAGATTCATTTGCTTTATTTCTGTTACGCAAAATTTTCAAAAATATTCCCTTGAGCTATTATACATTCATTTAGCCCTGAAGTTACAGAACGTACGGCTGTGTAATTCATTTCTGGGGGAATCGACGCACAAGCCTTGACGATTCTTTCTTTCATGTCGTCTACAATGGTTGGTGGTTCATGATAATCATCGTCTTTCAGTTTTCCACATAGATATAAATCAAGGGGTGTAAGATCTGGTGAGCGAGATGGCCATGATAAGGGTCCATTACATCCAATCCAACGATTTGGAAGCTTCTTATTCGAGAATTGTGTTACGACACGGGAAGAATGGGCTGGACATCCGTCATGTTGATACCACATATCTTCATGAATGTCCAAGGGTGTATTTTCCAGGAGAATTGGTAACGATTCTCGAAAAGATGCAATGTACTTTTCTGCATTTAATGTTCCGGTGATAAAGTGACGCCCAATTATTTGGTTGTTTAAAATTCCGCACCAAACATTGACGGACCATGGTCTTTGTTTGTCGACCGTCCGTAACCACCGCGGATTTTTAGATGACTAATAATGCATGTTTTTTAAATTTATCTGCCCGTGATTCGTAAACGAAGCTTCATCGGTAAATAATACTTTATTAAAAAATGCTCTATCGTTTATCAATTGTCTCAATCCCCGCTGGCAAAAGTTTGCACGATCTACGAAGTCTCTACCATGAAGTTCTTGGTGAATTGGTGAATAGGTGAAAGGGATGAAATTTTTGTTCATGGAGTATTTGCACTACACATTTTTGACTAATGCCACTTTCTCGTGCGATTTGCCTCGTACTAGCATGAGGGTTTATATCCGCTGCTGCCAGAACATTAATTGTGTTTGCTTCATTCCTTAGAGTCCTCACCTTCGTACATTTTTTATTTTCAACACTACCAGTTTCACGGAATTTATTTGTCACATTGAAGTAAACGGAAACTGATGGACAATTACGATTAGGAAATCGGTCCTTGTACAGCTGCACTGCTTCTCTTAAACACTGTCGACTTTCTGCATAAATGAAAATCATGTCAATCTTATCTTCCTTCGAGCAACGCATTGTGAAACGTTTACTGATAAACTGATACATTATAAATCTTAGAAACAGTGGAAATCTGATAGCAAGAAGGTCTTCAGAGTAATCAGTAGTTGATAAACACAATTATGTACGAACGCATAGGTCAGGGTATTTATGATATAATGAATGTCTTCCTATCAACACCGAATCTGTTATTATGTTGTGTATTGCGATACGTTTGAATGTAAGTAGCTCAAGAAATATTGAACATTTTGCGTAACAGAAATAAAGCAAAGAAATGAATCTTACACGTTGAATTTTATTTATTCCATTTTTCTGGGTTAAAGGTCACTTGTAGGTCATACTGTGTTACATGGATGAATTCGTTATTTTGTCAGCTACAACATTACGTTAACGAAGATATATCATTCTGAAATTTCATAAAAAAGATGACCTTGAAAATTTGTTCCCTTACACCGTTACATGTGGCCCTTCAAACAGTGTAACTTTGTTCGAAGAAGTTTTTTTGTAAAACGAAAAGTAACGGAGATATTTAGGTGTTCTGTTTCTTCGGACTCACCCTGTATATAGAAATCGGCGACGGATGAGGTACTAGTGGGAAAGGCGTTGTCTTGTCTGTCTGTCCATCTGGTGACGAGCTTAGGAGGTAGCCGCCACACTTTTTAATAATTTTTTCACACATGCACGTATAGACCTGCAGAAACAACTTAATGTTTATATAAATGTTGTTCAGATATTTCTTTTTAGCTTACAAATAAAAACACAATTAGAAGGTGTGACTTTAATAAGATAGGATTTACTGGTGAAATACTGCAAAATTCTTAAAACATTTCAATCAATAATGGCACAAAATTATACAATAATGATTGACGCAAATGTGTCGCTTATCGATAATTCCTCGATTTAACAATATGACACTTTCACAATTAGTACCGCACGTATGAAATGATCAATAGAAAATGTATTTTCATATGAAACTTCATGTTTTAAGAAATTGATTTTGAAATGTTGTCCGAAATACGTATAATTAGACTGCGTACTTTATGCAGTGCTGGCAAAACATGTGTAGGTAGGTGTTGTTCAAAACTGTACAAAGATAATGAGCATTTATGAACATTGATGTATTATTTTGAATTCTATCAAATCCTTAACCCCTTGTCCTATAACATCGAATCAGACTTGTGATGAAAATTTAAAACAGAATCTACTAAATATGTACATATGTTATTAATTTTCTTTAAATCGAAATCAAATTCTATTTCGTTGTCGATTTATATCGATTGGAAACTACATAGACATACAATGACATAGTGTTCTAATCACTGCAACTATAAAAGAAATCATAGTGGAAGGGGTTAAAGAAAGATAGAGTTCTTTATTTGGCTCCTGTTTTGATAAATCGACGCACAACATACTTATTTTAAAATTTATAAAGATCCGCAGGTTACTGCCCCTGACAAAAATTAATCGATCAAACAAACCAAGTGTCTATCGTTGCAATTACGCACATTTTCAATGTGGAAAATGATTCCATTAACGATGGAAGCAAATGTAGTAATAAAACTCGTCGTATACAGGGTGACCGGTAACTGGTAGTACAACCGATAATGGTGTGATGCTATAATACATGAAAAAATTAAGTAAAAAATGTAGACTTACATTTTTCCGTATGGGGCGTTGTTTTCGAGAAAATCGACTTTGAAGATCCGTCATGTTGGCGTGCTTAGAATTTGTAAGAAGTAGAAATGGTAGGTTATGAACTGTCGCATCAGACGACTCCTGTTCAATACCACGCGTGTTCACCGAATTTCTAAACTCGACTTTCTTGAAAACAAAGCTTCATATGGAAAAATTTTATTCTACATTTTCGTCTTATCTTTTTAAGTAGAAGCACACCCCTTTTTCCGTTTTACCGCCAGTTACCAATCACCTTGTATAAAGAAAGTAACAATATAAAAATGAATATGTTTATTTTTGCATAACGTACAGAATGAGCAAATTAGTCACTGCTTTATCCCCTTACACTATTATGTATTTTATGATAACAGTGAGTAGAAATTCTTCATACTTCATAATTTTTAAAAAAGAGGAAGAAAGTTTATATTTATTGTATGCCTGCGTATTCTCCAAGCATTAACTGTAATAAAACAGGAGTCCATTTAGGTTTTAAGGAAATTAATAACGGGTACCGAGGGCACGTTTCCTGCATCTATACACATCGGTGTGAAGTTAGATTGGGAGGACCTCGAGATGCTCGTACGGAAGGCCATGTGCCGACCATAGTGCCGTTTGCAACCTGAACCCCAGAATCGTTTACTCCTCTCTACACCTCAGGAGATGCCTATGTTGGAGCCTTCGGGGTCGCACTGGAGGACCTGACAAATGTCGGAGGCGTCCAAATTCTGTCCGGGCATGACGGCAGAAAAGCATTATAAATGCTGTGTTATTTAATAAGCTATCTCACCGATGTTTCTTCTATCGACATCGACTGTAAACTAGAACTTTTCCGAGTTTTCCGTGGAAATAGATGTGAAATGCGTTGTTAAGGAATTTAAACGTAATAAAAACAAAATAATTTATTACTATGATAACAAAAAAAAATACATCTGACAATCGGTACGATAGAACAACCCAAGTAAACACGGCGGAGGTTCTGAACGTTCTATTTCTTTGCCGTTCTGAAAATCGTTGACGGTGGACGCGCAGAAAAATATATTATTAAAAAAATTTTCCTTGGAACGGCGCAAAATTAACCGATACTTTCGCTGCAAATCGCATGGCGTCCTTCGCAAGCGGAACGGCAAATCTGGCGGGAATAAGTATAATTTCCGGCTGCATCCTGACAGCAACTTATAGTCAATCAGAAAAGATCGCCTTCAAAATAAACCTGTTTTAATATTGTACCAAACGGCTTGAGTTTCTTTAACAACTTTCTTTATAATTTGTAATTGTCAAAAATTCTAGAGAAAATTGTAAAACAATGCTTTCTACAAATTCAGGCACGTATTGACCGCGTGTTTTTGTCGGGCAGTGGTCATAAACAGATTTACTCATCACAGAAACTAATTTTTACGCTAACTTTAATTTTAAAGTTGACCAGCATCTGATTTTACCCATCATAAAATTACTGGGTTTAAGTAAAAGCACGAACGATACAGCACCATCTACCTTCATTATTGCCGTCTGCAACACAGCTTATCACGTGGGAAACATTACCAGAATACTACAATCGCTTGGGTAAAATGCTTTAGTAATATTTAAAGATTTGAAAAAATGAGGATATAACCCCAAGTGTCCTCTTTGCGGACTTGTTTCTAAAATGGACACTTCAAAATTGGCGAAATTAAAATTTATTTGAAAAGTGAGCACGTCGCGCGTCGGTCGTCCGAGGCAGTATTCGCTTCAAATAACTTTAATTTCGTCGATTTTAAATTGTCCACTTTTTTTGAAACACGTTCGTAAAGGGGAGACTTGCGAACTAAATTGTGAAAAAACCATTTTTCTCAACTGACATCATTTCTATTAGATACTCCTATGTTTTCACTATAAGCTCCTAAAAACTCATTTTCACTTGACTCGGTTGACAAACTCAGTTGACACTCATTTTTTTATACGTCTGTAGAATCAACAATTTTTCAGATATAAAAGATCCTTTGAGATTCGTTGATAGGTCACTAAAGAAACAAAAAAAATCCGAAATACTACTCCGAAAAGTGTCCGATTTCGCGTGGAACGACTCAATTTCAACAGTGCTCCTTTTTGCATGGCTGAAACGATTTGACTTGGTGAAAAAATGTATACAGGGTGGACCACGAAGCGTGATCAGCTTAGATTATTCTGCTGTTAGCAGTTCGATCTGCAGTTCTTTTAGCTAAAATAACAGGGTTCGATAAGAGTTTTAAAACGATTGTACTAACCTTTTTTTCCACAGTTATCAAGGTCATCTTCAGTTGTTCGAAGGTGAACCTACAATTTTTTTAAGGTGAACCTACAACTTTCGGGAGATACTGAGACGAATTCGGCAAGCACCATAAAAAGTATTACTTCTCCATCTAGACCAAAGAAACAGTAAAAAAATATCATTTACCTTAATTGAATCGATGCTCAAAATGGTGTCAACTAGCAGCAATACATTCGCGTAAACAGTTATGAAATGACTGCATAGTACATTCTATGACGTCTGCACTGATGGTTCAGCATGCATTTACAATTCCCTGTCGCATATCTTTCGTTGTTGTTGGAGGTTCTTTATAAACCTTTTACTTCAATGCAGCCTATAAAAATAAATCAAATAACGGAGTAAGATCGGGAAAGATAGCTGACCAATTCACTATCACGACCGATCCAACGTCTAGGAAATTTCACATCAAGTACGTGTGCTATTGCATAATGTGCTGGGCATCATTTGTTTTAGTTGTCGGATGAACTTTTTTTCACGGGTTGAATTGAATTTTAATTACTCGTTCAAATATGCAACGTGAAGAATGACGTTTATTAGGAAATCGTTCAGCGTATAATTGCCGAGTCAACACGGACTAATGTCCGCACTCTCCGTAGATCAAGAGCATCTCGTCGGTACTGTAAATCATCATGGAACGCAGTGTACATACACGCAGATCAAGAAAAAAGACTACTAACGGTTTACGTTCAATATCATTGAGTGTGTTCCAAGGTACAGAACGAAATGTTTACAAACAGTACGCGAGAGATCAAGTCAATAATAACTAGTATTAATCTATAAACAGCTCTGGAAAGTGTAAAATAGTGTAATTTGCTATTCCTCTTTAATAGAATCCCCTAAAAGGTGGATGTAAAAAGTTGTAGGTTTACCTATTGTTTGAAGTGGGAAGATGGACAGTTAAAGTGTTTGCTTTATTATCACACTGTTGTAGGTGGTTACAATGTATTGTTAACCCGCTTTAATTGGTACAATCAGCGGGGTCTATTACAGTCCTCTAATAAAGATGCCTTTAAACTGGTAAACCGCTCGTTTGTCTAAACTAAAATTCGCCGAGTTAGCTCGTTTCTGTTCGTAGGGCGTTCTTTCTCTCTCGCTAGTCATAGGTATGTACGTGTACTGGCGCATGGCGACGAGCGCGGCTCACTCGGTGACGCGAGAGCAAGAGAGACCGCTTAAGCGTCCCGAGCGTGTCGTCACATAATTTATCAAAGTAATTAATAATATTTATAATAATGTATTTATAAAGGATGCAATTTAAGAAATGTAATTTTCAGTGTTTTTGTCAAAAAACTGAATTACTGAAAAACAAAACATTGGAAAGTATAACTACAAAATTACATACAAAATTACAGTTGTATAGTAAATAATAAATATAACAAATTTCATAAACAGAAATATATGTAATCCGTCTCAGCTCAGAACAAAGTAATGATCCAACAAAACGATTCAAACAGAGAAAAATAAATTCCTACAAAGTGGATGACATGTGTAAAAAGAATATTACTTGCAATTACATAATGATGAAGGCAATTTAACGTTACGTGTAGAGTTGATATTGTTGAAACGTGAATCGTGGATGCAGTGATGTAGCTGTAGCAGTAACTAATCACAGATACTTGGATTCTAATATTTAATATAAAAGAAGATACTACAAGCCTGCTGCCAGGCGGGACGAGTGGGGGGGGGGGGGGACAAGGATCAGCTGGTCTGCGTGCATTCCGTATAATCACAGTGAAGTCAAAAAAGCATCGAGGGATAAAATCATTGTCGTAACATTACACGTCGACATTAAAAACAGTAAAATTAGCAGCGAAAGAAACATCCTCAAAGGGAGGAGAAGCATATATTCCTTGGAACTTGACACGGAAGAAAATCCCAATCCTAAAATGCAATCTCTACTTCATGACCTGTGACTCTCTGTGCAGAATCAAACATGCGAAAAGGTTGAACGGAAGACTTACAGTGTGTCCCACGAACTCTGTCCACTTGAATATCTTGCTTATTTCAAACAATACGACAAGATGTTACTCACAGAAGTTTTAGGGTTTCGACATAACATAAACGATATAATATGATACAAAAAGTATTTTGGCAAGTGGAGGCGTACAGAAGATATAGAGGTCACCTTTGTTATTTTTTTAATGGAATTTCCAATTTTTTATGTTTGATTTCGATAGACTGGCGTATTCTGAGTATATAAGTACTAGGGTGCATTTGCCTTAAAACTTACCGTCGCTGAGATATTTGACATATATAATTTGCTATTTGTTTACATTTGACGCAGTGAGCACATCCTTGAATATGTTCCATAATGAAAGTAATAGAATGAAAAAAGTCAAACATCTCACCAACGGTAAATTTGAGGACAAATGCACCTTAGTACCTTTATACTCAGAATACGCCAATCTATCTAAATCAAACATAAAAAACTGGACCTTTCATTTAAAAAAACGAAGGTGACCTCTATATCTTTCGTACGTCTCCACTTGCAAGAATACCATTTATACCATATTATGTAGTTTCTTAAACTTTACAAGTTCTGTGAGTAACAATTTCCCGCATCGTTTGAAATAACCGAGACAGAGTTCGTGGGACACACTGTATAAACAGAGAACCTGGATCTGTGGAATGGATTCCCAGTGAGACTGTTTTGCTAAGCTTTGGAGGCACTGTTTTTCCAGACACTGTTAAGATCTTCAACTTATTAAATATGAGAGTCGAGGTGTACATTAAACCACTGAAAACCTTTGTTCTGCAGTAGTCTTCCCTCATCCCGAAATTGTGGATCCTAAGAGAAACGTAACAACGAGTCGCCCTAATAAAAACAACCCCTCTTGTTTGCACTGCAAAATGGAGCACAGAACTTTGGACAGTAAGTGTTATATACTAAAGAAGAAAAAAAAGATTAACATAATTGAAACATTCCAAAATGTCAGTACCTGGAAAGACAGAAAAATTCCTAAAACATTCTATAACATAATTAACGATCCGATCTCTATTACTTCTCCCACCACAGAAAATTTTCCTCCCCTGCGGCATTACTCATAAGAGGATATTTGACAAATGGAAGTCTTGGGAGTCTTCGGTGGACAGGAAAGACCTTCCAATACTTGGAAGTCGACCAGTATACCCTCTTCTTCCAAAGTTACTAAAAAAGTCTCTTCAGCAACAACTTCGAACCATCTCACGAGAATCAGAACCTCTTCCTCCTTGAAACAATATGGATCTAGCACGAAAAAATATATTAATGGACAAAAAAATTAAAGCTATCTTATGGAACTGTAGAAACATTAGATACAAAAAAGGTGAGTTAGAACTACTGGAAAAAACATGTGACGTGATAATTTATGAAACTTGGCTCTCCCCAAATACAGAATTCTCATTACAGAATTTTAATGTTATTCGTGCAGATAGACACAGGGTAACGGAGATGGAACTACCTTCCTTATAAAAAAATGTCTACGATTCAAAATTATGAAAACTTTTAAATTTAACGATTCATCAACTGACTACTTGGTTATTAGAATCATTAACGTAGACCACGTAATCAATATCACAGCCTACTATAGATCTCCTGGACAAATTAGGAGGTTGAATAAGTTCTCGCTGTTTTTTTTATGGAATGAATGCTTTATTTTAAAAAAATTGGTAAAAAATATGTTCTTGAAAGTATTGTCTCTCGCTAGCCATTACTTTTCCCCATCTTTCTGGCAACATAGTAATTCCATGTCGGAAAAACGACACGTCTTTTGAGGCAATCCAAGAGTGGACCCATTTTTTGATGTCTTCATAAAATTGGAAGCGCTGCTCAGCCAGGCCATGTGTCATCGATCGGAACAAATGGTAATCTGATCGGGAAATGTTTGGTGAATACAGCGGGTGGGGTTGTACTTCCCATTTAAGTGTTTTCAAAAACGTTTTCACCGGTTTTGCAACATGTGGCCGCGCGTTGTCATGCTGAAAAATCGCTTCAACTCGTACAGCACCCAACGTCCTTCCTGTGAATCATTCCTAATGCTTTCAAACGTTTCGAATCTGTTGTGTGATCAACTCCTAATGATTCTGCAAGTTCAGCTAGTATCTGACACGAGTCTTCATCAAGTAATGCCTCAAATTCTTCGTCTTCAAGTTTTTGTTGTGCGCCAGGGCGTTCTTTATCTTCAAGATCAAAATCATTATTTTTGAAGCGTCTAAACCAATCTCTGCATATTGTTTCCGACAGAACATGGTCGCCGTAGGTGTCAACAAGAATTCTGTGTGCTTCAGCTGCAGATTGTTTTTTAATAAAATAGTGTAGTAAAATTCCCCGCAATTACTCTTTCTTTGGCATGAAATTCGACATTTAGCACAATGAAAGAAAAATTGTTTATACTTCAGTGGAATGACATACACTGAATTTTAACCTTGCATATATGTAGTACTTCATTATAGATACGTTACTATCTGAAACTAAATTCACGCAGTTCTGGTATTACCACCTTTCGGAAAACAGCGAGAACTTATTCAACCTCCTAATAACATTAAACTCAATGAATGGGAGAAATTTGTCGAAGACCTACAAAAAGAAGGCAGCTTCATCCTGGTGGGAGATTTTAAGGATATTATTCAGAAAGGCACCAGTGGCCGATCGATATGAAATTTGGAGCATGTTATGGAGAATGTGGGAGGATCCCAAATATAAAAGTTTAACTTCGGGAATTCACCCGTTTGAAAGATACAGATACTTTAGTGTAAGCCGCTCAATCACTGAGATCGTTTGCCTCGGACATATCATCGTATTGTTTCACGAATTTGTCTAAGTAAAACGTCGTCTATTGTTTTGGGGAGGGACTGCCTACCCCAAACATCCTCCCGGCCAAGGAAACTAACCCAGACTAACTCTGATTAGTCTTTCAGCACGCACCACGATACGATTCGAACTGTCTCACATTTCCCTAAGCATCGCGTTTCCAACGGAAAAAAAACATAAACAGATGACACCACACCATCACTCATGATACAAAACATGCATACATATCCCTCAGGCAGTGATGCCAGAAACAACCAGATCTGGTTGTTTTTTCCTCTCCTCCTTTTTCCCCTTCCACTATCCCATTCCACTACCTGAGCACACTCCAACGTCCCCCACTAAGACCGTAGACTGATCACGTGACTTGTCGCGCAACGTGTCACATATTACTCTGGTCATCAGAGAGGTGGTAAACTGTATTCCTCTCGATTTAACCGATCTGGTATTACTGCCCTCAGGCATTCTTACATTGTTGCTGAATATAGCGTCCAAAGCATCGAAAACCTATTATGGCGGATTTATAATTGAGAACCTGTATCTTTTAAACGCAGGAATTGCCGAAGCTAAAATTGTATATCTGAGGTCCTTCCCTATACCTCATAATACCCACCAAGTTTCATCACGATCGGCCACCAGTGCCTTTCGAAAGTAAAGCTGATTTTAATGCCCATCACCAGTCATGGAATTGTGATTCTAACGATACATCCAACCTAAATCTCTTCAAAGTAATTAATCAACATAATCTATTGGTTCACAATGTTAATGACATACCAGGGATCGCTCCTTCCGGATATTCAAATAACAATTTAGACTCAATAACCTCTTCCACAGACTTTGCTCACATTATAAACGCCATAACGTCGAAGCGTCCACTAGGCTCAGATCATTACCCTATTGAACACATTACAGAGACTGGAAAACATATATACATTAATAAACCCAACAGGATTTTTCACACGTACAACTGACTGGAATAGATACAGTTTATCACTGAACACTCATTGAAATTATTTAATTTCTTCACAATTTACGAATTTATCAGCTGAAAACTGTTACAAGAACTTTATTAATATTATCAGAGAAACTTAATATTATCACTTATAACAAAGTTTACTAGAACCCTGTAACTTGGTGAAATGAAATTTATAATAAAGCCATAAAATTACGTAAAGCTGTTCTTAAGAAATGGGACCATTCGGCAAATGCTATGGCAAAGCTGTGGCAAAGCTATGGCAAAGCTATGGAAAAAATCGAGATTTTTAAAAATAAGTGGTCCAACAGTTCATGTTCCAATAGCCAAATGACAGATCATACAGAAGCTCTAAATTCAGCCACAAATAAACTAGCTCAATCTTGGGTACCAGATATTCCTGACCTAGACATGCCACATGCAATAGCTTCCTCGATGACACATTCAACTTCTTTGAACTTAACTTTTCTATACATAAATTGAAATCAAAATCAGCCCCAGGTCCAAATGGTGTTAAAAACCTTATGCTGAAACACTCCGTGTTTCCGTCCAGTCTCTGTCCCATAATACTAACATCATGTCTAAGTAAACTTTTTGAAAAACTCGTCAATAATTGGCTGCAAGGGTGGTGTGAGTATCAAGATTTTCTGGATTCTTCACAGGCAGGATTCCGTAATGGTAGATCGTGTGAGGACAACATGGTTAGCCGTTTATTAGAAAATGTATTGAAAGTTATCGTGCTAATAGAGCGAAATAATCATAGGTGAATTCAAGGAAGTTAATTCAGAGAAATAAATGGAGCTTTTCCTGGAGCTCGCAAAAGTAAATTGTACATGTCGCAACAAGACTTCCATTTTCTCAGCTGAATGTGCTGCAATAATGATGGCGATTGATCTTGCTAATTCTAATAACAAATTCTAACAACATGTTTATTCACCATTTGCTCTGACTCTCTCAGCGCTATACAAGCATTAAAAGAGAAAATCCCCAATCAGGATACAAATAGCTTCATAATAGACAGTAAGAAAGGTATTACAGATTTTCATAAAAATGCACAATATAATTCACAAATTCATTTTATTTGGATTCCTGCTCACGAAGGCATTGAAGGTAATGAAATAGCAGACCATTTAGCAAAACAGGTATCACAGGATATTCAATTAGAACAAAACGTAATTACATATTCTGATCTCTTCTGGATGAGTGAAGCTTTGTACAGAGGCAAATTATACTTCGAAAAGTACTGTTATGCCGCGGCTCTTCAGTTGAGTAAGGTGTTGGAAGCGTGAAGATTCCTCGCAGGAATCGACGGTGCTTCCGAGAAAATGTGGTCCGGGATCCGCACACAGAGGCTCAAGGGCCAGAGACAAAAGTCGAGAATAATGGGCAACACGTATATAGATTTTATTTTAAATAGACGTCGCAGCGGTGCGCCGTGTCTTTACAGAATCGAACAAGAATAGCCGCTCTCGACGATTGAACGGCGATTTTATATTAATTGGTTAATACAAAAATCAGGGGTGGGGTCGCGTTGGGTCAGCAAGATATTAGTGTCGGGTGCATCGTGGAAGATTCCATGATCCAGGCATCGAGCGCGATCGGGCGGCCGGAAGTTGACGCAGCGGTATTAGCTTTCCAGGGCCGCACATAACAGTACTTTAACACTACTTGGGAGCCCTAGTTCAAAAACCAGGATTTCTCCAGGACCTCGCTAGCATCTTGAAAAGAATAGGCTACATAAAGGAAAGCAAATCTGACTGTGGCCACTCCAACCAATACCTTAATTACATTTTATGGAACTGTCTAACATACCAGTTATCCAGGAAGAAACTTACGGCAAAATTGGAAAAGTTCGGTTGGAAAGCTCCGTATAGCATCGAACCGTTTCTGCAAGGTGTTAACATCCCTGCGTTGAAAATAGTTTCTGCCTTCTTAAAGACCAAACAACATACTTATCTGATTCTAGTCTAAATTAACTTGAATGTGTAGTACAAAGTACGCGACCTACGTATATGCCTTATTATATACGAAAATTTAAAGTTTCTACTATAGTATAGTTAGTATAAATTACTTATACACTATATTATATACCATTTGACCGTATCATTTTGTCTCGAAAGGTGTTACAATCGTAGGAGTACAACTGTTTCGGACACGACCGATGACCGCGAGATCCGAAGGAAGGAGCTGGAAACGCACAGCGCTGTGCATGAAGTTGAAAAAACCACGAGAGTCTTTATGCGAGTACGTGCACGAGAACAAGTGGACTGTATTTTATCTCAGAATTACTGTACAAAACGTAACAAAATTAATAAAGAAACTGTACAATTGAATTTACGGTGAGTTCACACTCGCGACTTTGCAGCGGCAGACAATCAGATGAGCGAGGAAGAGACAGCGAGAGATCTGATTGTCGCTACGAGATGTTCGGAAGTGTTCGAAATTCTAGGAACGGACGAGATTCCGAAATTCTGAGAACGCCGCGGATTGGTTACGCAGGATCACCCGTTAATTAGCGCCCGCGGATTGGGGTTCCGGAGTCGCGTGATCGCAAGGTAGACGGGGTGTAACGGGGATCCGCGTAACGGGCTCACGACGGTTCGTGAGAGCGCGGGACGAGCGGACGAGGGATTCAAAATGCTCATCCTGAGCGAGCGTGATCGCGAATAACAACAATAATGTGGTTCCATTTAAAAAAACTAAGTTGACCTTCTAATCTCCTAAGCACCCTCAATTGAAAAAAGTTATGTAGGCCACGTAATGGGCCCCTAGAAACCAAACAACTTTTGTCTGAAGCATTTCTTCCTATCTCAAAAAATATAGAAATTATTCAGGTAGCTTGTCTTGGGTTACTCACCCTGTATATGGAAGCGTGTTGAACATATACATGTTCAAGACACTTTAGGTAAAAATGTCTCCTCTTTTGGCGCTCTTTCCTTTAAAGTAACTTCTAAACCGCTCTTTACACATCTAACAAGCCTTTCCCATTTCCATCCCATGTGGGGTTAAGCCGGTGGAATGAATTGCCATTTAATTTGTTAGTTGGTCGCGAACTCTGTTTGACCCTGCCGATCAATGTCTTGTAGGCATTGTTGCATTTCTTTGTCCGCCGAGTATATTTCGGATGAGTATCCTCTCCGAGGCGCCATCCGTTATAGTGCCATTATGGTTGCGTCGGTCGTCAGCGAGTTCGTTAGTTCTAAATGGACAGCTCATGGTGTCTACCGACTGTGACTGTCATCGGTCCGAAATAATGCATTCCGCAATAAGTGAAAGGTCGCTGATGATGTCCCAGTCGTGCCATCGGTAGATCGCCCATACGCCGTGATTTCGCCTTCGCTATTCCAATACGACACACTATACAGTGGTGTGCTATTGACCTAGTTGCAGGTCCAAGTTTCAGAATCCAATATTTCTGTCGAATTACGTTTATTACAGTTTCGGTGCTACCGTGTCCTGCAACTTCGTGATATCGCTGCACCAGTAGTTTAATGTATGGGTGCCCTCCATCTAAAATGGCTGGTTTCTTCACCTCGTCGTTGATTCCAGTAACATTGTTTATGCGACCTCCTAGTCGCAATATTTTCTGATCGTCTATTTCAGGCGAAAGCTTTAGTAGCCTGTTACCATGGGGTAATTGCTGTTGACGTTCTATACTTCTGACTTCGCACCCAAAACTTTCTTTCTGGGATTTTCTAATCCATGCCTGTTCAGCTCGCCGAATCATTTCTTCTGAGAACTCGATGTTTTTACCTTTTCTGCACCGTTCAATAAAAAGGAATATCATTGCAGTAGCACGTATCAACCGTCGCCATGACGAAAATCGTTTTATTTCCGGTCCCTCTGCATCTTGTGGTAGCGTCGTCATTGCTACTATTTCCGTTTTTTGTTCATCTCGTATTTCTAGTCCTCCACACTTTCTCCTTATTGGTTTCGGCCAATTTTCTTCCCCTTCATTCAAGAAATTCGGTCCGCGGAACCGATTTTAATTTGTTAGCACCTTAACTAATCGGTTTCGGGTTGCGTGATCCGCTGGATTCTGCTTGCCAGGAACCCACCGCCATTCTGCTAGACGATGGGCGACAAAGGTCTTGAAGTATCTCGGATCCGAACGAATCCTCGATAATACGGTGTTCGAATCTGACCAAAAAATGCGACGTTTTATCTTGAACTCGTGCTCGGACTCAGTCATTCGTCCAAGACGACTCGCTAATAGTGCAGCTTGTAATTCAATGCGTGGAATCGATAGTGGTTTCAATGGAACTACCCTACGTTTGGAACAGATGAATGCCGCAATGTGTTGCCCGCTTCGTTTACTGAATCTCCAGTAAGCCACAGCCGCATAGGCTGATTCACTGGCGTAGCAGAATATGTGTATCACGTGTGTCACGTGTGTCAGCCATTTTGTAGGACCCGAGATGGCCGCTCAGCTACGGCTTGACCGCCGTCCGTGCTCCCATCGTGGTCCGAGGTGACCACGGAGCGAGGGTGCGATCCTCGATCTTTCGACCGTCGATCGCGCTGTTTTATAGGGCCGGAGGTGGCCACTCAGCTGAGACCTGACCGCCGACCGTGCCCCCTTCGTGGTTCGAGATGACCACTGAGCGTGGGTCGATCGGCGGGCTCAGTACAAACTTGAGGTAAATTCGTCTGACCCAGCGAGGAGGGATCCTTGCGACGCGATCTGTGGAGCACACGTCCAGCGATCCCTCTGCCCTTAGGCAACTACCTTAAAGGTCTCTGCACACCCATCCGGGCCGGGCCGGATCCGGTTTTGGCCCATGCACACTTGACTGAGCCTACTCGAGACGGCGGTGTCTCTTGAAATCGTGCCGCTTGCTACCGAAACCCGAGCACTTTCCTCTCCCCTCTATACCCCAGGGGATGCCTATGGTAGAACCTTCCGAGGCTTGGGCCTGTATTCTCGGCGAGCAATCTTTTCCAGCCCCGGATCCGGCGTGGCGGCAAGAAGGCAGATAAACATTATATATGTGTTGTATTATTTAAAAAGCTATGTCACCGAGTGTTAAAGTAGAACTTTCCGGATTTTGTTGTGGGATATAGTTGGTGTGGAATATGTTGTTAAGGAATTTAAACGTTATAAGAATCTTAGTTCCTGTCATTTATCTCCTTCCCCGAAATTAACGGGAGAAATATCGGGAAGAATTTGCTTGATTGAACCTATGTACCTGAATGCATTTAACCTAATCTCGATAGAATCTGCTGTTGATCGCAGTCGCAGTTCTTCAGTCCAAGTCATGGATGCATGGGACCTTGTCCGAAAAGGCATGGTGTTCGCCGATTTGTTTATAATCTTAAAGCTGCCATTCTGCATAGATCCCAAACGGTGACACAATATTGATGCGAGGCTGATAAGAACTGGACGTATTTAGGTACGAATGCGCGGCCGATTGGATCGGAGTGAAAAGGGGAGGCTTCATTTCACGCATACTATATAGCGTGTCACGTCCAAGCCAAAACATTTGGCCTATGGCCGCATCTTAGGTGGAGATGAGCAGGCTAACGATAGACTTTCTTTGTTCATGTGTCGTCCCCGGGGCTTCTCTTCTGGAGGATGCAGAATGTCTCAATGTATGGGACGCACATTAGAGAAATTTGAAAAATAGCCCGTTCCGGCGTCCCATGCAGTGGCTATAAGCGCGCAATTATGTCAGATTATTTAAATGTTATATTTTATTAAATGTTATACTATTGTTATTTATTATTTGTTAGTGTATTTATTCCGTATAAATTATTTTATGTATTTTTTTCACGTTAGTCTCTTGTTTATAGTATAATTCATACTAAAAAGCTCTTTTGTAAAAAAAAAATAATTTATTACAAAAATCTATTTAATATCGCTAATGTATAATGTACCTATGGATAATAATGTATAATATAATAATAATAATCGTAATAATAATGTATATAGTATACAGTATATGTATATAGTAATAATAGTAATAAAAATATAATTATAATATACATCACTATTACTATTATTATTATTATTATTATATTATACATTATTATACATAATTACATTATACATTAGAGATATTAAATAGATTTTTATAATAAATTAATTTCTTTTTACAAAAGGGCATTTTGTAAATTGTACGTATAATATCAGAATGTGTGACGCTTTTCCACCAAAGGCCGGAAAAGTATCCTATTTCCATGATGTTGTAGAGGAGAGATACCGATAGTTTACTTAAGGAGCTGTGGAGTCCGTGAAAACATTTTTTTTGTGCCATGCATAGCAGGGAACTGTCAACGCGCGCTCGAAAAGGCAAGAATTATGGCCCTTCGGTGGCTCGGGGAGAGAATCGGAACCACACCGAAAACGGTGCGTTCCCACTACACTCCCTATACCAACCTATGTAAAAAAAACCTCTCCGGGGCCCGGCCCGGATGGGTGTGCAGAGACCTTTAATTGTCACCGTTGCCGGCACAATTGCCCCGTCTTCCTCTTTTGACTTGCTTTGTAAAAGATGCGGCCATCTGTCACTTTCTCCTTGACATACATTGGCCTTACGCATAACACGAATACAAATCAAATTCTTACAATTACGCATTGCTCTTTTCTATTTACAAATTTAAACACAATTTAGTCTTCAACATTCTCAATTATACATTTTACATAATAAGTTTTACATACGTAATTTAGTCTTCAACAGGCAGTAACAGCCATTTTGTAAAAAGAAGAAAGAGAAAAATGCTGAATTATTACACAGGACTCGTATAACAAAGTCTATATTCTAAATTATTCCCTACCATCATTCTGTTCTAAAAAAGAATTGTAAAATAATGCTATGAATTTTGCGCACCCAACATGACCTATCCCTTTAAAGCGACACAACATTGTTAGAGATTTAAAAAATCAATGTTTTAGTCACATTTTCCGAAAAACACATGTCTTAAAAACACACTCTACAAAATGAAGGAAGTTGACAAAATGACAGTGATATACGATTTCTCGTGAAACGATGTGAAGAGCCCGAACGCTCAAGCTGATGGTAAACGGCTTTTCAGCAAGCCAAGATTGATTTAAGGATTTAGGGTTTCCCGTTCTTGTAATACATTTTGCTTGAGTGGTCGTATTCGTTGGCAGATGTGTATACAAGATTTCTGTTCTAATAATTTGCACCGAAAGTACCAGTTGCACTTTTACCATTATAATTGTCATTGTTATATTGTTTAACAAATGTTACACGCTTCCTTGCATATCTGGGAGGTGCTGAAATATGAAAATTAGAATTGACAATAATCGAATGTGCCTCGCTGGGCACTAAACGCAATAAAACATGTATGAGAGTCATTTACATAAAGATCTCGGAATAAACATCATCATTGTTCATGAATAATCACCAATGCTAAATACATTTTGTCGAAACGAGATTTCTCAACCTTGTTAAGGTTATTTATTGTACTAAAAAACGATCTCTATTTTAAAACATGGGACTTTTGTAATTAAAATGGGAACCTTGACTATCTTTTATCTTTTATCTCGACTATCTTCTAAAGAAAAGCAGGTCAAATCCAGCATAACATTATAATAAATTCAATATTAAGAGAATCGTAGACTGGTTAAAATGTCGAAACAATTTTGTCCATTTCTACATTTTGGATTTTATCTAGTTCAATGTACCCACAGAGCAATAATTATGCAGCCGTTTGGAGTGTTATATCAAAAGCAGACTGATCAATATAGCTGAAAAATTGCTACTGTGGATCCAAAAAATATTTAAACAATACCTTTCCGATTCTCGAAAAATTGTTGTATTTAAACTTTGATAATTTCGTAAAAATGATTAGTAGAACCATAATTCATTTTAATGCTTAAAGATCCTACTTTCGCAAAGCACTGTTCATTTCTATCTAATTGTAAGATATTTTGACATGATGTACAGTAGGGTGGACCTTATTTTTTGACCAACGAATTTTTTTCACGACGCCCCCCAGAATGGTTCCTTTTGGTGAGAAAAAAATTTGTGCAAAATTTGAGACCGATCGGATGAAAGGATCACGTGCCGCAATTAAATTGAAAATTTTTAAATTTTTGAAATTCATCGTAACTATAAAGTATTATATATCGTTGAATTTGTAATTTTTTTCTAAACAAGAGTATGGAAAAATTATATGACCTTAATTTAAAAAAAAATAACGATGACCTTGAAATTTCGAAAATTTGATTTTCAAAAAAGATTTTTTTTGCCATTATATTTACCATATTGAACAGTACAACTTTCTCCTTTGACATTTTTTCATATAACCACAAATAACAGAGATATTTAATTTTGTATTGTACTATATATGTGAATGAACATATTTTACAGAATAGTAATATGGAATTATTTCTTATATTCTAATGTAAGACTATCCGCTTTTAGGATGGGAAGAACAGAGCGGGTCACCAAATACAACCTTTAGGGTAATAACCTGTTTTGAACCGCGTTTTCGTTTAGGTTCGCTCGGACTAGGTTCCATTACATCGTAATCGCTCGCATTGGACTCTAGCACAGGATTCTCATTAAATTACTGATTTTCTTCATCATCGTCGGATGTGAAATTGATTGTTTCTTCTAATTCTAAAAATTGTGAATAATATGAATAAAGAGAAATAGATTTCGACAATTTTATTTTAAAACGAATAATTTCTGGAAAAACGTACCTTGCATAGCTGCTCGCACTCGAACTCGACGTAATTCTTTTCTTTCTCACGAAGCGCTTGTGTCTGTTCTTTTTCGTAAAGACTGCGATCTCCTCCAATCGTCGATCCTGGTCGTCCTTTTCTTCTTTGATTCAAAAGAAATTGCTTGTCTTCCTCTACCGTGATCATATTTAAAGCATCAGCATGCGCAATATCGAAAAGATCATCTAATTGATCAAGAAACTCTTGTTCCCGATGATCTTGTATCTGGGATCGTCGTTTACAACTCTTTTGTATGGCCCTCCACTTTTGGAATAATGACTCCAATTTCTCGACGCAGCGACTGTTTAACTGCACTGGAATTTTGGCCTTTTCCCACAACACTTCCACTTCTTTAACAACAAGGTGTGCACTAGACCGAAGGTTCAATTTCACTTTCCGCAAATTATAAAATAGCACTCTTAAAACTTGTCGTTTCGATGGCAACTTAGCGCCAATTATTTGATTTTCATCATGTTCTAATAAGAACAGTTTTCGCTATTTCTACTCTCCATTGGGCTTCTCAATTTATATAGAAATTGAGTAGTCCTCTGCTGAATCTGGATTGAGGGTAGGTTGAGGTGTTAGTTGATCAAAGACAACACTTGGGGTTATATATTCGCTTACTCGATACTGATGATTACAGTTTGTTAGCTCAGACATATCTAATCCGTGGTTCTCTGATACATCTAAATCTTACTTCGGTGTGGGTGTCGTTTTTTGGAAAAGCTAGATGATCGGTTGATGGAGTTGAAAGTTATTGGTGGAAAAACTAGTAAGGGTAGGAACAGGAATAGGAGTGGGAGTTCAAGTATGGGTGGTTATAAATTTTATAACGAGGGTTTACATTTGTTTTCCGAGTGTGCGCTTAAGAGTTTCAAGATAAGTAAAATTGTAAAAAAGTGGACTTAAGGTCCACGGGGTACATCTGGATGTAACGTAATAAATTATATTCGGTCGTTGAGACTCATGAATTGCCGGTCAAAAAATGTGCAAATACGCAGGGTTCGGTTGGTCCCAACTGCCTGGTTGAAGTCGTTACTGGGCCGCTACAATCTAGGCTTACTGTTAATGTGCTTAACACATGACTCCCAAACAACTACCTCTCGATGACTGCTCGTCAACCTCACGACAATTTCTCCAAAAAAATGTGTAACCATGGGAAGCAAAAAGACGACTGCGGCAGACGCCGACTCTCTCTCTCTCTCTCTGAGGTAATAAATGGAAATGTTTAAATATCTGTTATTTGTGGTTATACGAAAAAATGTCAGAGGAGAAAGTTGCACTGTTCAATATGGTAAATATTATGGCAAAAAAAATCTTTTTTGAAAATCAAATTTTCGAATTTCAAGGTCATTGTTATTTTTTTTTAATTGAGGTCATATAATTTTTCCATATTCTTATTTAGAAACAAATTACAAATCCAACAATATATAATACTTTATAGTTACGATGAATTTCAAAAATTTCAGAATTTTCAATTTAAATGCGGCACGTGATCCTTTTTTTCGATCAATCTCAAACTTTGCACAAATTTTTTTTTCACCAAAAGGAACCATTCTGGGGGGCGTCGTGCTTTGTATCTCGATAAAAATTTTTCGCCAAGTATAGCTTAAGTCCACCCTAATGTACAGTATCGTCACATTAGTATTGGAACACTTTTAAAAAGGCGATAACTTTTTTAATAATGGACCATATGACTCGGAGTTTTTTGAGAAGTTAGAACAATTAGTTTACTACATGTTGCAACAATGAAATTTTTGCAAAATTGTAGTTGGTTGGAATTACAAAGAAGATACTAAAAGTTGTTTTTGCAACCGTCTTATGTAGGTCTATATTGAAAGTTTAAGAAATACGTTTTGTAGAACTGAGGTTTCTGGCTTTAAAATGAGTTCAAATCATTCAGATCCTTTTTTACAGTTTAAATATCAACAATTTTCGAGAATTGGGTATTTAGTATTAAATACTTCCTGGATCCACAGTATTACCTAAACAGTATAATGTACCAATTAGTGCAAAGACGTCAAACAACTATAACTCAGAATTTATCCCATGGATATCAACATAATCGTATTTGCAAGTTCTTCTGTTTTGACAATTGGTGAAGGAAAAAATCGTACGTCAAGTTTTAAGCATTCGTTGTAAAGGGGAAGATTCCATCTTTAAATCTACGGTGGTTTTAGTCACGTAACAAATTTGTAAACGTTTTTAAATACGTTACAACTTGTAACATTTTGGACCAAAAAACGTCTTCAGTTTCCCAGTCGCTGTATCGCAACACCGTTGTACTCATACCCTTCGACAAAAGTGATCGATGGATGGTAAAAGTAGAGGCTTCAAGCTTCAACACATTATATTCCAGCGATTATTTCATAGCCTTTGGAAGTCTATGGCCCATGGCTGAGGATTTTTGAATAGATCTATCATTAACAACACATGCTCAATAACGTAATCTAATAATTTTGTTTGAGATTATTGTGTAACAGAAAATATTTAAGCTTCCTTTTGATATAGGGTGGATGTACCAGTGAATAAACACGAACCAATTAATGGACATTCTATACAAAAACAAGTGAAATAAGTTAATTAAAGAAATGAATGATTAAGTATCAATTTTTCTGATTCATTATTTCAGATTCAAACAATTTTCACGCCACCCGTGGTTGATCATTTAACTAAAATAACCTAAACATTATCTATAAGTGAAGTGCACGTGTCGAGAGTGGTTTGTACAACACTTGCTATAAGGTATGTCATAAATATCCCTTTAAAAATTATCGCTAAACGTTACAAATATGTGTATGGGCAATATAACAGTTGCTTTGGCATAAAGTTTATTATATATCTTACGTTTTTCAATCACTTATCATAGGGAAATCGAAAATAATGATATATTTTATCACTTTCCAATCACTGGAGCATTGAAAATACATTTGCGCCAGTAAATAAGTTGCATATCCATATCCATTTACTAGCTCACAAAACATTTCCAAATGTTACAGTAAATGGATGTGTGGCGGTTGCCCCCTATGCTCGCCAACAGATGGACAGTGCGACAACAACTTTCACGCTACTAGTTGAATCTTCCTCTTTTTATATATACAGGGTGTCCCAAAAATGTTTGAGTTCCTTTAAAGGGGAGATTCCTGAGGCCATTTGAAGCGACATTTTCCTTTGCAAAAATGGCCGTTTCGGCTTTGTTAAGGAGTTATTAACGAAAAACACGGACCAATCAGAGCGCGACCTAGAGGCGTGTTGGCAGAGACGGCCGCGCGCGACAGAAGTCGAGCGATGGTGATACACCGCGGTCGAAAGGAAGGAACAAACAAGAGAAGAAAATTTTTCGAGTCCTGTGTCGGATAGTTCAAATTTGAATATGTTGTAGTCTTTAGTAGCCTATGAAGGAATCTCGAAGGATTTTTCGAAATCTTAAAAAATGTTGGTTTTACAGACGTGTAAAGAATTTTTTTTCATTAAATTATAACACTAGAACTAACGCACCGAGGAAAATGAGTTTTGAGGAGCTTGTAGTGAACACGTAAGAGTATCTATTGAAAATATTTCGATTTGGAAAAAATGGGTTTTTCACCATTTATTTTGCAAATGTTTTAAACAAATCCAATTTTCCTATAGCCGGGACTGTTTTAAAAATTCGAAAAAAAACGTGGTGGCAGCTTCAAGTCTCCTCTTTACGGACCTATTTTTTAAAAGGCAGGCGCTTTAAAATTGACGGAATTAGAATTATTTAAAGCGAACGCTGCACCGCGATATTACGGAGGCGCGCGACCCCGAAGACGCGCGGCACGAACAGCACCGCACACTCTAACACCGTCAATACATACTGATAAAACTGACTCTTCACTGTTTAGTTATTAATGTTAAAAACTGAGAAAACCTTGCTTACCTTGGTTCTTCTGTAGAGCCCCAGCGAGGTGAAAATGTTGAAAGTCAGGGCCCGCTAGATAGCCTTACTGACGAGTCCTCTACCGGCCCAGGACGAAACGCTCCCTTTCCTTTTTCCATCATTCATATTATAACATAGAAATGTTTAACTTATTATTAGTTAGTTTAGGTCAATTAAATATTTTTATTCATTCATTTCAGGAAATATATTTGTACTTATGGGGAAGAAAATGTTTGATGTACATAGAAAAATCTAAGGAGAAATGAAAGTATAAAACCTTTAATTATACGATAGGGAAATTGGATAAAGCCATTAATGACGTACAGATCGGTTTATATACCATCAGTAAATCATCAGTAATTAATGGAATTTCTAAGAGAATGTTGACCAAAAAATTACATGAAGATGTTCCACTTGAAAGGAAATTATATTTATAAAAGTACAACAGAAAGACATAGTCAGTATATAATATAACTTATCAGTCTTTATCTATCAACAAAAAAATGCTGATAAAAATCTAGCATAGTCACAACCTGGTTCAGTGTTATATATATTTTTTTGTTTAAAAAATGTATGTATTTAAATCACAAATTATATTTCTGTTCTTGTATATGAACATTAAGTCTGAATAAAACTTATTTCCTAACTTGATTTTGTAATTCGTTAAATGTACGAATGTTTATATACCGTGTAATGAAAATTACCTTTCTCGGCTATGTTTCTTTTATCATTTAATACCGTATACTAAATAATGTCCATTCGTTGGTTAAGAATGTTCATTCACTAGCTAATATCGTCCATTCACTCGTGAAAGTGGCCTTTTTCTATAACTATTTGTTAAACCACTTATTTTTTGTTAAAATTTATATTTCTACATGTTACATATGAAAGTTTAGACATTAAAGAATCGAATTTTAATCATGCGAATGCATATTAATATTGTTACGGCGGCGTGTTTATCGAGAAGCCGCCGTAATGCCATGATGGACAACCCCAAATGAAATAGTTGAAGAGAGGGGGTTGTCAAGGGACGGTTGGCCCTGGGACAGCAGAAAGAGAGAGATTCGACCGCCGGACAGATCGGATGTACAGAACCAATAAACCTATAAATTTGTAGAAAGCCATAAGAGTTGTAAATAAATCTCTAAATAAAAATTATAAATAAATATTTAACGATGCCGCGGCGGACGACGCGATGTGAAAATGAAAGTCGCAACAATCTTATTGACTTTCAAAATTTAACCAAAAAAGTTAACAAATTCATTAAGTTTTCATTCATTCGTGCATCCACCCAATCAGAGTTATTGAACCGATAACTGAAGTGTTAAAATCAACCAAGTAAATTGTTTTACTCTTTTTTAATTGATGTATTATCTATATAACAATTGATGTATTATTTCCAACGTATTACATTGATTAAAGAAAGAACAATTATCTATATGGCCCCTGTTTCTTGCATTTGAAGCAGAAAAATTTTATTTTGGATAATCTAGTAATGACAATACTTCCTACCGGTATCTGTGTCTTCATTAACTCAAAAACGGAAGCTCTGCCTAATTTTCAGTACTGAAATAATTGCACAAAGTTAACAAAGATCCATATAACACGCCATGTACCGAAAGCTTATTAATAGGATTTTCAATAGTTATGCTATACCAAAAGGAAGCGTAAAAATCTTTTTTTACAGAATAATACGAAACGAAATTATTAGATTACGTTATCAAAGTATTAATTTACATTTAAAGTTGCTATTGCTGCGGAAGGAACGATTGAAAATTTCGTAGCCATGGATCACAGATTTTCAAAAATTTTAAAATAATCGCTGATAAATCATGTGTTAACATTATCATAGTATAAGATTGTGCACTTCTCACAACGAAAAGTATTCCTTAAAATAAGAAATATTAGTCCATGACGTATCATGCATTATTTAACAGTTTCCGTTCTGCTCGAGTTGTAACGGAACTATTCGGTTCGCGGTGGCGACCGTAAAGCTTTCGCTTAGAATCTGAAACGACGTTCTAAGCGAACAAAAACGAACATCTCCGACTACGCTTCAGTCCTGTTAGGAAACGCAATAAAAACGATTCTCCCAAATCTCGAATGGCGGTATCCGGTAGTTACTCGCTGGATTGAGCTCCGACGGATTACCACCTTTCCGATGTTCTTCCTAACGCCTTGAGTCGAATTCCCTTTTACGTTAACACGGATCTGCCACACTAACTCTGGCGTTTGTTTGTGTCAAAGAATGTCGAATTTATCAAAGGAGGATTTAAAAAAATTACTCTGGTATCGGAGACAAGTGATCCGTAGTCGACAATACTAATCGGTATCGTTGAACGCTACCGTACGTGTCGGAAAAAATTAGAAGAGTAATAGTTATATATAGACTGCGGATCTTCATGCAAAATAAAAATTGTTTGCATTAATTTCAAGAAACAGAAACCATATAGAGTAAAACTCAATTTATACGAAGCTGTCAGGAGACAAGTTGGTTCACACAATCGGGTGGTTCATATAATAGGACTCCACCTGTCTCCCATAACTGATTATGATTTTTCGTTCATTTAATAGAAGTCCACAGTTCAATTAAGCAGGCACTGCTAAAATTTTGTTCATATAAATGAAGTTCATGTCAACAGAGTTCCACTGTACAGTTAGTCAAAACGTCTCCATACACGCTTAAAAACGAAACGTTTTTAGATGAGTTCAAACGACTGGAGATTTTTTGAAATATAACATGGATTAGTTTACCAGCCGGTGTACAAAAAAGACTTAGGAAATATTGCAATTCATTGGAATTACAGAGAAAATACTACAAGTTGATTTTTACAACTTTTGTATGTGGGTCTATTGTATATTGAAAATTTTAAAAATACGTTCTGTAGATCTGTTTCACCGATACATATTCTGAGAATTTCATCGAACTATGTTGATGCGAAAAAACGACAGGCATCAAAAGTTATACGAATCTTTAGATTTATTACAGTTAGCGGCCGGATATCGTGAAAAATTGCAATTCTCGCCAATTTTAAACATTTGTAATTCATTGTTACGTTGACCTACTTTGATGAATCTTTCTGAATAAATCTACTTATCACAGATCTACAAAACGCATTTTTCAAATTTTCAATAGCGAGTCAGATGAAAAAGTTGTAAAATCAATAATTCCCATTTTTTTCCCAATTATTGTGAATTGCAATTTTTTGAAATTTTCATTATACATCATTTAGTAAACTAATTCTTCAAAATTCCTGAGAAAACTTAAGTCATGTGAATATTGAAGATTTTGAATCTGATTGTGGAAGACTCTTTCTGTCTTGAATAGTCTCAATTAGTTAGAAATAATATATTAGGGTCCTTAAATTCTTTTAATCTTTTTGTTCCATTTTAAATTTCACTAGCCTATTTTTGTTACAAAGGCACAAAATCCACAGTCTAGTTATTACCAAGGCATTCGATAGATGTTAACACGTCGAATGCCCCACAAGTATCAATAAAAATCACAGAAAATCAAGACATTTAGAATTTAGGACACTGGTGGTACCCATAAGTATGTGGTTTTTACAGATTGTTTAAACATTGCCACCCTATTCTTGCACTACGTACCCATCAAATTTATTAACATTCAATTCACAGTGCGTTTATTGTAAAATAAATATGTAATTAATCAATCTATATTAAATGTTAAGTAAAATAAGATTTTACATGAACATCAAGAAATGATATTACTTATGGGTGTTTTTAATACTTTCCTCACAGAAACAGATTGTATATTAAATTTCAATATACTGGAGAAAATAGGAACTGAGCACTACTCTAGTATTATTTAAATGATTTAATCAGCCAAAATATGGTAAATAAGATTTACAGAATTCAACAAACTTAATGTTTGTAGCCATCGCAAATAAAGTTTTCTCAGGAATGTGCTGGACAGACAGGATTTATTCAGGATTAGGAGTTTAAATAAATTATCGGTAGAGCAAGTTGTTGTGTCGTGTCAGTGCTCAAACAGTATTAGTGAACCGCTGAGATACACACCTCAAAGAGAGGTAAATAAGTAATAATCGGGTTTCGGATAACTAAGTAACTTTAATAAAAAATGTGAAAGACGGTATAAAGGAGACGGTATAACACCGACAGATAATTCACGACTCTTAGTTTCGACTCTTAGATCATGACTCGTAATTTCGACTCTTAAATCGCGACTCGTAATTTCGACTCTTCAATCGCGACTCGTAATTTCGACTCTTAAATCGCGACTGATCTTACAACTAACGCGTGAGAAACAAGTAACCTCGTGGGGTTGAAAAATCCCTCCACAAAGTACAAAATAGTGGGGGTCCCAGCCAATGATATAATATTTGGGAGGCTACAAATGACCTCCCAAAACAAGTGCAACGCCCATAGACGAAATACGTCGTAACGAGTGTCGCTAAACAGATGACACTCGTTTTCCTGCAATTTCGCCGGAAACCATAATGTAGGCTTTGGGCCACAGGCCCCCCTTGGCGCTAAGCGTGGGCCTACGCTACGTCAAGTGCCATTGAGAGCTGCACGGCTAGGCTGACTTTCCCATGGTCAGCTGATACTTTCCAGCCGCACCAGAGTCATAAAACAATAAATTCGTCAGAAGACGCTAGAGGACCCCTTTGACAACGGCACTGTTCAAAATCGACCGTAGCGTAGACCCAACCCGAAATACGAGCCTGCGATACAATAATCACGTCTCAACACAAGGATATTACATAAGCGGACAAGGAGTTGTTTTATTTGAAAATTGTACTATTTACGCTATCTACTAGTTCCGCGTATACTCGCGCACGGTTTCGTGATTCTAATTCTTTACGCAGGCTTCCAGGAGTCATTCTGTACTCTCCCGTTCGGATGGCGTCCAGGTACAATCACCGAACTCTTCATACCGAACGGGCGTCCAGGAATATTCTCCCGTGCTCCCCTGTACTATATCTGGGCGTCCAGGAGATGCGCTGTCCTTTCTCGTTTGACAGGCGTCCAGGTATGATCGCCGAACTCTCCTCGTCGAACGAGCGGCCAGGTATATTCTCTCGTACTCTCCCATTCTCGAATACTCGGGCGTCTAGGAGGTACGCTGTCCTCTCTCGTTTGACAGGCGTCCAGGTATAATCGCCGAACTCTCCATGTCGAACGAGCGGCCAGGAACAGGCTCCCGTACTATCCCGTTCCTCCGGCAGGCGTCCAGGTATAATCGCCGTGCTCTCCTGCCGGAGCCGAGTTTGCCCTCCGAGAGCGGCCGATGGTCTTACCTCGTCTTCTCTCTCGGAACAGCAAAAATGCCGTGGCCTCTGCGAGCCCGCAATTTATACCTATTTGTTGCTATCCGCGAGCGCAAGAATCAACAACGCGGTTGTTAAGCGTTCGCCGGTGTTACCGCGCGTCGCGCTTCGCGTCACTTCCCCGCGTGGTCGCCTACAACCTAATTTCGAGAAGCTTCGAAATGTTTCGCCGCCCTGCATTGTTACGTTCTCGAAATTTCGACGCATGCTACAAGTTGAAATATCTCTTAAATTATTAATGTTTCGAATAGCACGGGTTAATGTTTTTTTTATGAAGAATGACGAGCTTAATCGAATAATGCATAGGAAAAAATATGTTTATATTTCATAACGTGAAGGTGACCTTAAAATCTCCAAAACCCTGGTTCCTACAAAAAGACTGTTTCTAACATATAGTCTTCTTTATATTGAAAAACTTTGGTTGATAAAGTCTTTCAATATCTTCAAAAATAACAGTATTCAAGTGCTACTTTTTACTGCACTACCCTGTACAGCAGAAGCAATGTTACAGATTTTTGATCTTTGTCAAGTCGTTTCGTTACACTATGTGTTGGGCCCTAAGCGACAAGAAAGAGTCACGGTCGAACCATCGAAAATTACGTAGTATTGTTACTCTTAGTGTACTACATTATCTAGAATCGCCCTCTTTTTGATTGTATCACGAATTTCCGATTATCCTTACATTAGAAAAGAAATAGATTTATCGAATAATTTCGCTTTAATACATCTTTGTAGTCTCAAACAATTTTTATTTAAAATATCAGAAGATATCTTTTAACACCTTCCGTAAAAATAGTGTTAAAATTGATTATTGTCGCAACTGCGGCAGACGTATCGAATGATAGATGGTCCAGGAGTGTTTCCTCATTACTAAAAGTCTACTTTCATTTAGTTTTGTTAGGATGAAATATTAAAGTAGGATAAAATACATTTGAAATAGTGTGGAAGAATAATACACTTTTTGGAGGGGAGCATTATGCTGCGCAATTATTCTTTTATTTGAGAAAATGACTGGTTACCTAACGAGCAAAAACGTAAACGTTTTAAGGCACCACTCAGAAGAAAATTAAAGGTTTTAAAATTCGTTAGCGAACTATCCAGCAAGCAGATGCTACACACTGTATGCAACGATTTGAAAACATTTTATGCAACCCATTTCTTCTAGTAAGTACATACATCAAAGGTAGATCTCCAACAACGCTTGGTTGAGATATGTAAAAGATTATGATGATTAGGATGGACTTGAAGTTTTCAAAGTCACGCATGTTTTTTCTAGTAACAACTGTTTATGCCGTATATACATTCTTGAACAAACAAGACAAATTCAACGATGTATTATAACGTACATTTGTGTCAAGATTTAAAAAATCCAAATTTTCAATTTTGATGACCGCCGGGTTCTTATGATCCAATCGGCCCCAATTTTTTTGCAGATCATTTTTCACCGTAATGGTGGTTTATCACTTTAGAACCTCTTTGACTCAGATTCATCTTTGGAAACTTATCATTACTATATCAGCAAACTTTACTTAATAAATCTTAACTTTCCAATTTCTGTTTTATTCAATAAATTATTTTGATTCTGTGGAGCTTTTATGGAATTTAATACAGAAGTCAATGTATTGAAGAGAGGAAGATAAACTTTATTTTTTGCATAGAAAATGTTCTAGTAATTTATATACTAGTGGATCTGTATTTAGACAGAAAAGCTTATGGCAATTAAAATCGATCAGGTATCGGTGTCTAATATGTTTATCCGAAACGTTTGCGATCCTCGTTAACCACTACCGTCAACAGTGTACCATGACAAAACAGAATCCACAAATCGATTACGAGTAATATTCGATTAACTTAAGCTGCAGACCTTGTAATGGCTATACTAATAGAGGGTTGTAGATAAATTGTAGAATAGTCGTTTAAAAGAAATTTTACAATTAGGTCTTTAGGAAAAATGATGAAGGTAAAAAAGATTATGAAAGTGGAACAGCATTAAAATTCTTTATTCTAAATCCAAATTCGAAATTAAGAAATGGAAAATTTTATATTATAATAAAAATGTAAATAACATTCGAATCAAAACCAGCCTCATACAATAATAACATTGATAAAGGTTAAATCACACAAACGCAACTATCCCTCCTTTCATACAAGTATACGTGCACTATTTGCAACAGAAATTATATATATATATATATATATATATATATATATATATATATATATATACATACACATACATATACAAGGTGTCCAGCGACTCCTGGTCAACCAATTAGGTGATTCCACATGTAGAAATAAGTCCAAAAGAAAGAATAAAACTTTTTCATTTAAAGCTTTGTTTTCGAGAAAATCAAGTTTAATGATTCGTCGGGTACGCGTGCATTAATACAATATACACAGAGTAGAATTGGTTGGCCATGATCAGACGCGACAGCCGATTTCTATCGAATGGTAAGCGTATTCGCTGAATGTTCAAACTCAATTTACTCGAAAACAAAGCTTCAAATGAAAAAATTTTATTCTTTCTTTTCGACTCATTTTTACATGTAGAATCGCCTCCTAATCGGTTAACCATGAGTCGCGGAACACCCTGTATAATACTATTATGTAAATTGTCTGTATATTTGGATAATAATACAACGGAGGTTCTATAACATGGACATTATAAACATATAGCATTTTATTCAAACTTGATTTGTTTATTTGCAAGTTATTCATGAACAGGTACGAATAACCCAAGGTGATTCTAAATCATTTTTGCGGCTTCCGTGGTTTATAACTTTCAACACGGAAACGCAATCATCCGGGAACCGCGATTTTTTTGTACATATTGACAACCTTCTAGAGCTTCAAAATTTGAATTCTTTTCGTTTTTAGATCATTTTTTTATGACATATGAGATTTTAAGCACGAAATCATAAAATTGTGTGGTAAACTAATTTCTTTAATTATCCGTTGTAAACCATAAAAGAATACCTTTATATTATACTATTTGTTGAAGAATAGTGGGATTGCGGAAGGATAGAAAATAACGGAGTGTTGTTAGAGAAAAAATGATTTCGCAACAACAGTCACTGGTCCACATTATTGAATTCGAAGTCAATATTTATTAAAACACCCATAAATAATACTCAACACCACCTTTTTGTAGTAGTATATTTAAATTATCAAAGAAGTAAGCAGTTTAGTCGAGAAGAATTCTTTAGCAGTTTTTGAAGCACGTGTCGGTAGCTCGAGCAAAGCATGCGATCTAAAAGCGACTAACTCTATCGGCGATCAGCAGGTACGCGACAAGAGAGAAGGTGGGGTAAGTAACTATATTTTAGATATTTATTTATATTATACGCAATATGTATCCCGCGTATAAATAATGAAAGATATATAACAATTTATTCTTCCAGAAGAGTTATAAAATGATGATTAAATGTGATTATCGTCACACCTTTTTAAGATGAAAGTTGACATGTTTTTTAACAAGAATATATCAATTTTACTGCTGTCTCCTCAGTTTATAGGTTTATGTATATTTGTATAAGTCGACGCTCGAAATATTTTGATCTCTTGACCGTGTGCCGCGGTAGGCATTGCTGCATCGAACAACCCTTTAAAGAAACAGACTGAGTTCGCTGTTTAGATTGCGGTAATTATTGTTAGTATTAATTCTCATAAACAGATCTTGGGCATTCTGTCTTGTTGTGTTAGAAACCTGTCTGGGAGAAGAGGCTAAATGATTGAGTAACACAATATAAATGCAGCTTTAGTGCAATGTATGTAACGCAACCAAGTAGCCCACGATATTCATTTGCGAAACGCACGACGCAATGGTGGTCATTCATGCCCCATTCACACGTTACACACTACTGCCACACATACTGCGTTCACTGTATGTATTGAATTTTCTCAACATGTTGCATTAGTTTCCTGTCCACTGTGCAATATGAAACATCTGTATTAGTACATTTTGTTCGGTTTTATAAGTTTTTAGTTATATTTTTAGTTATACGCAGTTAAATATAGTTATAATTTTCCATAGTTCAGTTATACATATATTTTAGTATGTAGCGAAGATTTATTTTCTAAGAATGTTTCATTTCTGTATCTATGTACATCAACTAAAAAGTAGGCAAGTGTCCTATGTATTAAAACGTATAATAATTATATTTGTCTGGCCAAAGATAATATTAGAACTAATTATTTTTCGGTCTTTTTCCAAATAGACCAAATATACTTATTACAAAAATTTGACTGCAAATATAAATATTTTAATGGAAGTCTACAATGGAACATTAAGTGGAGAAAAATTCTACAATAAAACACTTAGAGCAGAAAAATGAAAATTCAATTTCAATACAATATTTACTATAATAATAGCGTCTTTCTAACAAATTACGATAATTAGGAACTTCCTGGGTAACTGTATAATATCTATAAATGTCTACATAATGTTACTGCACGCATCCAGTAGAAGTTAGTTATAAAAACCTAGTTATTGTTTTAAGGAAACGATATATCTACAGGGTGTCCCAAAAATGCCGTTCTTCCTTGAAAGGGGCGGTTCCTGAGACCATTTAAAGCGAGATTTTCCTTTGCAAAAATCCCCGTTTCGGCTTTATTAAGGAGTGTTGTAATCTATAGCGGTGGAAAAGGTAGGAATGAAGGTGAAGGTATAGCGACGCTGGGAGTATTAAAAGTGAGAAATGTATAACTGGTAAAAGGGTGTTATATTAAGAGAAATAGTGTGTACAAAGCAAAAGATGGATATGATACAAAGAAAAGATGAAAGATGTTACCAAGTGAGATGCGGGTGATGATGAGGGGAGGCACACAACGTGAAGCGCACGAGGTGTGAGAGATGATAATTTTCACGTGAAGCGCAATTGAAGACTAGAGAAGCGATTTACAGAAGTGAAGCGCACAACGGTAAATAGAAAAGCGTGTTTTACGTGTAAGACAGTCGAAGAGCGACGAGAGCGAGCGCGGTTTCGGCGCGCCTATTTATACTTGTCCGGGACCATCGGTTAGGAAGGATTGAGGAGTGGGATTTTTGAAATTGCAAGGATCCGCCAGTACCTAACGTTCGTTGGCAATCGGGGCATTGCCCTAACGACCGGTGCGGCGAGGGAGACAATGGAAAATAGGCGTTGGATTTAAAATATGGAATATCGGAAGGATGGCCCACGAGACAAGTACAGCGGGAAACGTAAACAGCCGGCGCCGACGACGTTTACAATCGCGGTCGTTCACCGCGATGCACGAGTCGAGCTCGTCAGCTGAGCTCGACGAGGTACAGAAAAACTGCCGAAACTCGAGGTTCTTATGTATAGGCAGACGCTATTGCGGGCAAGGCCTATACATAAGAATTCGTTGCGACGATTTGCAAGAAACAGGCAGGATCGAAATAGCTCGCGACGGAAAGAACATTCGAGAGGTCGGAAATCTCGAACATTCCGCCCGCCTTCGACTACCGTCGAATAAAGAAGGAGAAAAATTAGGGTATGAAATGTCAGCATGTAAAAGATAAAAGGTGAGAGAGATGAAATATGCACGTTTAACAGAGACCGGGGAATTTACGATGCCGATGCTCGGCCGAGGTAAATAATTTTTGTCACCGGTCGTTTTACGTGGCTGGTCGCGGTGCGGACTGTGACGACACGGACGCGGTCGTCGGCTCCTGGGTGGACCTCCGTGATGCGTCCCAGTGGCCATTTGGAGGGGGGAGTTAGTTCCGAGCGGATGAGAACCAGGTCCCCGAGGCGCAGCGAAGGTTGAGGGGTGACCCATTTTCCTTTTGACTGGAGTTGGTGCAGGTATTCTGCTGACCAGCGTCCCCAAAAGTGCTCCAGCCGCTGCTGGACCATCTGCCATCGGTTGAGCCTCGTGGAGGAGGTGTCCAGAAGGGTCGGTTCCGGCACGGCGGTGAGGGAGCCCCCGATAAGAAAATGACCAGGAGTGAGCGGCGAGAGGTCCTGAGGGTCGTCTGTGAGGGCTTGGAGTGGTCGGGAGTTGAGACACGCCTCCACCTGACAAAGTAGGGTGGAGAGTTCCTCGTAGGTGAGTAGGTCGTCACCGATTACGCGTCGCAGGTGGTGTTTCACGGAGCGGACCGCGGCTTCCCAGAGTCCTCCGAAGTGTGGAGCGCCTGGTGGAATGAACTTCCAAGTGACTCTGTCCTTTGTTAGGTGGAGGGACATCGCTGCTGCTTCTGGGGAGGACGCGGCGAACATTCGTCTCAGTTCCTTGTCGGCTCCCACGAAATTGGTACCGCAATCACTGGTGATAGTGGTACATAGCCCTCGGCGGCCCGTGAAGCGTCGGAAGGCGGCCAGGAAGGCTGGGGTGGAGTAGTCCGTGACTGCTTCTATATGGACGGCTCTGGTACTGAAACAGACGAATATGGCTACGTAGCCTTTCGTGGCCCTGATGCCACGTCCGGAGGCTATCTTTAATTTGAAGGGCCCTGCGTAGTCGAGCCCTGAGTGTTGGAATGGCCGCGACGGAGTGACCCGTTGAGGAGGGAGGTCGCCCATCACCTGAGTCACTGGAGCCGCCCGCCATCGAATACAGCGGAGGCACTGAGATATGCACCCTTTGACGAGCCGTCGACCTGGAGGGACCCAGTATCGGTGGCGGAGGGCAGCCAAGGTCAATTGTACACCTCCGTGCAGCGTCCGAAGGTGAGCCTGGTCGACAATGAGTCGCGTCAGATGACATCCAGCGGGTAGGATGATCGGATGTCGCTCATCGTAACTCAGGAGGGAGTGACGGATGCGTCCACCCACTCGAAGAATGCTGCGGTCGTCCAGGAAGGGCGACATGGGTGAGAGGCGACTGGATCTCGGCAATGGGGCCTGCTTCTCGATGGTGGCGATGTCTGCAGCATAGTAAGTGTTCTGGACCAGTCTGATCCAGCGTTCTTCTGCCCGTTGAAGCTCTTCGGGCTGCAGGTGTACGTGAGGCGTGGGTGGTGGCCCTTGACGACGATGTTTCCAGCGCAGGCACCATGCGCTGACTCGAACCAGGCGGTTCAGAGTTGAGAAGCGCAGCAGGAGCTCAGGATCCTCTGGGATGCTGCAGTGGATGCAGCTGGGGGGCGCCCTCTCTTCCTCGATGGTGGAACAGGACTCCGGTGCAGCGTCCCACACTGCAGGTGGCTCGGTGAGCCAAACTGGACCGTGCCACCAGAGCGGATGATCGGTGAGCTGTTGAGCAGTGATGCCTCTGGATGCACAATCCGCCGGGTTGTGCTTTGTTCCCACATGGTGGAGGCGCACGTCGGGAACTGTTGTCTGAACCTCTGCGACTCTGTTGGCGACGTAGGTGTGCCACCGTGATGGTTCGCCGCGAAGCCAGGCGAGGGCTACGGTAGAATCGGACCAGAGGTGGACGGCGTTGATTTCCACGTGCAGTTCACGGCGCAGGCGCACCAGGAGACGCGCGCCGAGGGTGGCGGCACAAAGTTCCAGTCGTGGAAGTGAGACGGTCTTCAGGGGGGCCGCCTTAGTTTTTGATGCCAGGATGTTGATGGTGACCTTTCCTGACGGGCCCTCCACGCGGAGATATGCGACGGCCGCAAACGCCTTCTCGGATGCATCCACGAAAATGTGCACTTGGCGTGCAGAGGAGGTGTTGTCCACTCCAAGCCATCGTGGAATCCGAATGGCGGACAGCGTCGGCATCTCCTGGAGCAGTTCGGTCCACATGACTGCGGTGGTGGAGGGAAGCAGGTCATCCCAGCCTAGTTGCATCCTCCACAGGTCCTGGAGGAAGATCTTTCCCCGAACGACGAACGGTGATAACCAGCCGAGGGGGTCGAATAGTTTAGCGATCTGCGACAGCACCCGACGCTTCGTGAGTGGAGTCGCCGATGGATCCAGTGTGATGTGGGTGGAAAACGACAAGCAGTCGGTGGCCGGATGCCACATCAGTCCCAGAGCACTGCATCCCGACTCAGGGTACCATGGAATGGAGGTGGAGGGATCTGCCAAGAAGTCCAAAGGCAAACCTGAAAGCAGATCGGAGTGATTCGCGCTCCACTTTTTTAATGTGAAGCCGCCCGCCCTGCAAATTCCTCGAAGCTCCTCCTGAGTTTGTAGGGCCTCCTCGATTGTATCGGCTCCAGACAGGATGTCATCCACGTATGTAGATGACCTTAGAACCTCCGCACCCCTTGGGTAGATTGCTTCTTCATCATCTGCGAGCTGTAGAAGCGTGCGGAGGGCAAGGTACGGTGCACACGTTAGACCGTAGGTCACGGTGGTCAGTCGGTAGACGTCGATCTTCTTGTTCGGGCTGTCCCTCTATAGGATGCGCTGGAAGTCCCAGTCGGCAGGATGCACCCGAATTTGGCGGTACATCTTTTCGATGTCTGCAATGAACCCGACCTTGTGGCGCCTCCAGCGGAGCAGTATGTCCATGAGGTCGCGTTGTAACTTCGGTCCGGCGGAGAGATGGTCATTCAAGGACGTCCCCGTGGTCGACGTGCGTGACCCATTAAAGACGACCCGGAGTTTCGCGGAGGCGCCGGATGACTTTAACACGCCGTGGTGAGGTAGGTAGAAGTGGGGTCGTCGAGGTGAGCAAGCCTCGTCCTGAACCAGCAGCATATGGCCGAGATTGCGATATTCCGTCATGAAGTGCGTGTAGGACGTCCTCAGGGTGGAGTTATCCCGAAACCTGCGCTCGTTGGAGAGGAGAATGCGTCGAGCGATGCAGTGAGTCTCCCCCAAGTCTGGAACAGGCCCCTTGAAACATAATCGTACCTGGTACCTTCCTTTGACGTCACGAGAATGCGTGGTGCGAAACAACTGTTCGCAGGCCGTTTCTTCCGCTGTACGCTGTGGTTCAGGAGAGGTCACCTCTTCTTGCTCCCAGAACCGTCGGACCAGAGCAGAGAGGTCGTCGATGGTGCACGAATGGCTGGACACGGTCGAAGCATCATGCCCAGCGTTGGTGATCGGACCGGACAATATCCACCCGAATATTGTCTCCTGCGCGACCGGACCAACGTGTTCTCCACGTTGAAGTCCCTCCAAGATTATTTGAGGGTAGACATCGGCCCCCAGCAGGAGCTCGATCGGTGTGGAGGAATTGAAGGACGGGTCGGCGAGGGTGAGACCCGTAATATGCGGCCACGACGGAGTAAACTGGCGGCATCGTGGACGGTACGAAGTCAGCCTCGGGAGGATGAGCGCCTCCAATGTACAGGATCGCTGCGTGTGTTGGAGAGCGGCTATCGTCATCCGGACCTTCCCCCTCGCCGTCGCGGTCTCCTTGGCCCCGGCTCCTACAATCACCTGAGTGCAGGAGGTGCGTGGGAGGCGGAGGTGCTGGACCACCGACTCACTAACTAGAGACACCTCTGAGCAGGGGTCAATTAGTGCCCTGATGGTGAGGGTCCGGCCCGCTGACGTTACAGACACAAGAGCGGTGGCCAGAAGAACGGACACTGGCGCCTCCACCTTGGTTGAGTCGCTGGAGATGTGCAGTGCGGCAACGAGAGGCGGGTGGCTGACCTTCACGAGAGCATCGTGGAGTGACGTATGGTGCCTCTGGGCGCACCGTTGGCATGTCCTGGTGGAGTTGCAGGCGGATGTGTCATGTTGGCTCAAGCAGTTGTGGCACAGGTGACGGGAGGTCACAAAGTGGAGCCGCTCTTGTGGAGTCCGAGACCTGTAAGCTTCGCAAAAACACAGTAAATGGGTCCCCTCACACAATCGGCAGCGCTTCTTGGTGGACGACTCCGTGGCCACGTGGGCAGTTTTGACCTTTCTCGCCGGTGGGCGGCTCGTGACCTGGCGTTGACCGTGCCGCGACTCGAAGGCTTCGAGAGTCCGTATGATCTTCTCCAGGAACTCGATCAGCTCGGAATATGTGGGAGGATCGGTGCTGCTGCCCAAGGAGGCCTCCCACTCCTTGAGGGTCTGCTCGTCGAGTCGCCGAACAATGTGTTGGACCATCCAGTGCGACTTGTCGTCGACGGGGACGTCCAAACTGTTCAGCACTGCCGCGACATTGCTGGTAGAGTCGAGGAGTCGCTTCAATTCTCCGGAGGTGTGAGTCTGACAAGCCCGGGTGGTGTACAGCAGATCGAACTGAGCGTCGACGAGGAGCCTGCGGTTATCGTAGCGGTTCTCCAGGAGTTCCCAGGCCCGATCAAAGTTGTCCGATGCAAGAGGAATGCGCCGGATCAGCTGAGCAGCTTCTCCATTGAGGCTGGCCGAGAGGTAATGGAACCTCTCGGCATCACTCCATGAGGCGTCGTCAATAATCAAGGCCGTGAAAAGGTCTCGGAATCGTGTCCACTCCCCGTACGATCCGGAGAAGGTAGGGAGCTCGATCCGCGGAAGCGAGGATCGCGCCCTGGGAGTTGGAGGCGTTGAAGTCGTAGCGACGCCCTTCAATGCTTCGAGCAGCTGTCCTTTCTGCACGCAGAATGCTGCCTCACCAAGCGAGAACACGTCGAGGGTGAAGTACTCCCCTTTTTTGTCCTCGTCGGTAGCGGTGGCCAGAATACGGGCGTCCTGGGCTTCGAATTGCTGCCAGCGTGCGTCGAGGTTGGCCAAGGTTGTCCGAAGAAGGCCCTCGTTGATGTTGTCCTTGCCCATCTTCTTTAAATTGTCGCCGGTGCGCGACATGCGGCCGAAAAGCACGTGTTGGCTCGCGATGAGAGCGTCCATGATCGCGGACAAGTGAAGACCGAAACGAATGAGATGAGAGAGGAGGAGAGATAGTAGGATCGGAAACTGGGTTGTAAAATCAGGATCCGGCTCGAAGGACCAATGTTGTAATCTATAGCGGTGGAAAAGGTAGGAATGAAGGTGAAGGTATAGCGACGCTGGGAGTATTAAAAGTGAGAAATGTATAACTGGTAAAAGGGTGTTATATTAAGAGAAATAGTGTGTACAAAGCAAAAGATGGATATGATACAAAGAAAAGATGAAAGATGTTACCAAGTGAGATGCGGGTGATGATGAGGGGAGGCACACAACGTGAAGCGCACGAGGTGTGAGAGATGATAATTTTCACGTGAAGCGCAATTGAAGACTAGAGAAGCGATTTACAGAAGTGAAGCGCACAACGGTAAATAGAAAAGCGTGTTTTACGTGTAAGACAGTCGAAGAGCGACGAGAGCGAGCGCGGTTTCGGCGCGCCTATTTATACTTGTCCGGGACCATCGGTTAGGAAGGATTGAGGAGTGGGATTTTTGAAATTGCAAGGATCCGCCAGTACCTAACGTTCGTTGGCAATCGGGGCATTGCCCTAACGACCGGTGCGGCGAGGGAGACAATGGAAAATAGGCGTTGGATTTAAAATATGGAATATCGGAAGGATGGCCCACGAGACAAGTACAGCGGGAAACGTAAACAGCCGGCGCCGACGACGTTTACAATCGCGGTCGTTCACCGCGATGCACGAGTCGAGCTCGTCAGCTGAGCTCGACGAGGTACAGAAAAACTGCCGAAACTCGAGGTTCTTATGTATAGGCAGACGCTATTGCGGGCAAGGCCTATACATAAGAACTCGTTGCGACGATTTGCAAGAAACAGGCAGGATCGAAATAGCTCGCGACGGAAAGAACATTCGAGAGGTCGGAAATCTCGAACAAGGAGTTATTAACGAAAAACACGGACCAATCAGATACACCGCGATCGAAAGCAAAGAACAAACAAGAGAGGAATATTTTTCGAGTCCCATTTCGGATAGTTCAAATTTAAATATGTTGTAATCTTTAGTAACCTATGAGCGAATCTCGAAGGATTTTTCGAAATCTTAATGTTGGTTTTACAGTCGTGTAAAGATAAGTGTCAACTTTTTTCATTAAATTGTAAGACTAGAACTAACATACCGAGGAAAATGAGTTTTTAGGAGCTCATAGTGAACACAAAAGAGTATCTATTGAAAATATTTAGATTTGGAAAAAATGGTTTTTTCACCATTTATTTTGCAAATGTTTTAAACAAATGCAATTTTCTTATAGCTGGGACTTTTTAAAAAATTCGAAAACAATGGGGTGATAGCTCCAAGTCTCCTCTTTACAGACTTATTTTTGAAAAGGCAGACACTTTAAAATTGACGGAATTAAAATTATTTGAAGCGAACGCTGCACCGCGACCTTACAGACGCGAACGGCCCGGACGACGCGCGGAACGAACATCTGTTAGATACGCGACCACCGCACACTCTAACACCGTCGATACATATTGGTAAAACTCACTCTGTCTCAATGATATTAATTACTGGGAGCATTGTAATAACATTGCCTAGTGGAAGACACCGTATTAGAATTAAAAAATCAAATGCGTATAAGAGGGAACTAAAGCATATAGAAAATTGCAATATCGGCTTCACTTTTTAGTTATTAACGTTCAAAACTGAGAAAATCTTGCTTACCTTGGTTCTCATTTAGAGCCCCAGCGAGGTGAAAATGCTTCCTGTATTCACACGTCTATCATTTTCTCGTCAAAATGTGTAGTATCACATACAGACAACTTGAAAATTTTTGGTCCTCTAAAGTGCAGTTTAGCCCAGATTACTGTATACTGTATTGAAGTCGCAATTTTGAATTTTGTGTTTTTGTTGATAAATTCGTTATCAGCGACTCCAAAACCCTTAATTACAAATTTTCAGAAAGCTGCAATGACAACTTGCCATTTAGCCACGATCTCGCGATTTTTGGACCACTGTGAAACAGTAAAATAAAACTGCTTAAGGAATATGAATGTGTAATACCAAAAGTCTATTATGTTCTGAAATCGATACCGTCGAATTTTAAGCAGTCACAACACATGCTCCTTTCACATGAGCAGCACCACCAAAAAGTATTTGATCAATGAATTTTCAATTTTCCAAAAATTATCAACATTTGAAATTTAATCATTTTTATGAATTTTTTTCGAAGTGATGGTATGTCTTCCTCTATAATTTTCTTTTTTAATTGACTTATCTACTGTTTCGTCATATAGAGCAACTTTTTATAAAGATTGAATTACTTATTGTTTCTTTATTCTATCACGCCCGCAATAAATGCATATCAAAATTCTGGACTAGAACAAAACGATCAAAATGATAATCAGAATGTTTATCATTATCGACCCTACCAAAGTAAATAATTTATCTTGAAAACTGGCAACATGGCGAATGCTTAAATTGCATATTGCGGTTTTCACCACTTTTAACCCCTTGTGGCACGTGTGTACGATAATCGATAACTAACATAGATCTGCGGCACATATTTTAAATTTTCATAACGGGCTCAATTAAAAAAGTTTCAAAAAGTGCCTTTTTTATTTTTTCATGTAATTCCTACCTATAGCAATTTTTTCAAAACTTTTTTCACGTCATGTAGTAAACTAATTGTTTTAACTATTTAGAAAATATCGTATCGTCTTTTTAATAGTGTCCGATATTTTTATATGAGTCACTGTATGTGTGACGATCACGATTTTATACATCACATGGATAAAATCAGATTGCAGTTGTAATTATTTACAATTTTAACGCGTAGCACAAAATTCGGAAAACTGGTAACTTGTTGGTGACAATATGGTTCAAATTAAGAAATAGGAGACGGTAACGCACTGCGCTGTACGAGAAGGTTAAAAATGACGAGAGTTTGTCGAGAGCACGTGCGGTAACACTAATGCCGTATTTTGAGACTAAATTACGAACTGTATACAGGATTACAATATAGCGATGTAACAATCCCGACTAGTTTATGGCGATACGTGGTGATACGCAGAACGTATGTCGAGAGCGCCTTGTCTGAATTATGTCGGCCTTTATCCATGCGAGCTTCTCGAAGAATCTGCCGAAAATTCTGGGCGCGTGCAGGAGTTGGCCCTTCAGGATAACCCGGTCATGCGAGCTCGCGGATTGGAAGCATGCATGGTGCAATCCTGAAGTGTCACGCGTGACTCGCAACAATTTCGAACTTGCTCGATCGCGAACAAATATCTTTCTTCATATTTCATAAGAGAATACAATGCATATAATAGAATATTGTAACTATGAAGGCTGATGCTGAAATAAATTCCGGTCGAGAACGTGTTAAATAATTTATATAGGGGTGAATATAAAATATATCTAAAATAAATTTAGCTAACTACTACAGTGTTAAAAACACGATGTATTTTTAAGAATTGGAATCTAGAAATTTCTACACTTTTGAAAAATGGTACACGTCAATGTAAACAAATTGCATATTAATTTTGAGTGTTATAGACAGTATAGATTTTTTACAGATATCCAGCTAGTTAATTATCGAGAATATATTAGTATTCATATTGTGGCGGCTACTTCCTATGCTCGTCAACAGAGGGACATTACGACAACACCTTCCCGCTACTACCTAAATCTTCCTCTGTTTGTGTATATACCGTTCTAAACTGGCCTTACGACATCCCGCGTCTAAGGCACGCGTCCGCTAGATAGCCTTACTGATGAGTCCTCTAGCGGGCGTAGGACGAAACGCTTCCTTCTCCTTTTTCTTTCTCTCACACACTTTCCAGCCGCCATAATATGTATAAAATTTTCTTTGAATGTTTAATAAAATACTAGAGCGCACGATGAAGCTCTCACAAAAGATTATATGCACCAATTGTTAATAATGTTCATACATTTATGCATGATAATATAAAAATTGATTGTTCTTTTATTTTCACCATTATAATTGAAATTAATTGCACATCAATTTATGCGCAGAAATATTAAACTTCCCATTCTTCCTATTCCGTTTCCGATACAAACGAGCTACTATTAAAATGTGTATAGTTGTGTACAGGAATGTGAAATGAGAATTTCATTCAAATGAAATCATTTATTGAGAACATTCAATGACGTAACCCGAGCAAAGAACAAAGAAATGAATAATAGTTTCCGCGCGATAGATAACATTTTTCTTATATTGATCATTCTACTAAAATAGCCAATTAAACGAAATAAGAACCGACGCCAACAATAAGCTTCCCTATTCTAGGCGACAGACCAATAATAATATTCCATTTTCGAGTTGGCGTAACCTTTGCTCTCCAGAAATGATTCCGCCTACACAAGAATCGCTATAAATACAAAGCCATAGGCAGCCTTCTTTCACGGTTCAACTTTGCTTTAATAAAGTAACTCAGCTAATAATATACTGCATGAAATAATTTATGTGATTCTAGGAACAGCTTCATCTTGCATACAAATAAGAGTGCTGTTTGAATGAAAGATTTGGAATCTTAATGAAGGTAAATCAACCAAGAACCTCGATTTAGGCCATTCAGGCACAGGGTGATTCACTGCAATTGGAATATTAAAAGATTTTTTGGTCGATTGATAACGTTAAAATGAAATTTTTATAATGATAACCATTTAAATATCTTTCTATGGTTATTTTTCTCATGGCATTTTCTGAATGAAATATTAAAGTACTTGTTTTTGATTACTAATAGTTGCACTCAATGAATCATAACTTAATATTGCCGTTTTGGTTAAAGATTTTTAACCAACGTTTACAATAAAGATTAAAATATATTAAATAGCCTTAATAACCCTAGTAAATTTCATTTAATTTGATTTGTAAACAATGTATTCGGCATTTTTTTAATGCCATACATAATAATAACCAAATGTTTCCAATTTTTCGCTCTCGGCGCAATTTATAGATCGTGCATGGTTTTTTTTAAATCAGTTCATCGATTTTTTTTGATATTTTGGTTATTTTTTTAACGGGCTGTGTTTTGCAAAGGACGTGTTTGATACTCTTTTTTAGTGCTCTCGTGTATTTTTAGCGTACATTAAAAAATAATCTTGAGATTTTATAATATGAAATCATTTCAAGAACAAAATAGATTTTTTAAATGGTTACAGTTTGTTTAAATATCGCGTTAGTTTGAAACGTGCTTGAATTTCGCGATTATCGCGATCTATATTCGTTCCGAGGAGCCAAATAACCAACAATAGTTCAAGTAAAAACGGCGTGACTTTCTGGCTACCAGCTAATGTCAGCCGATAAACACGGCGATCAGTGGATCAACGTGCAAAACGTTCAAATCAAACTCGTGTCGCAAAGGTATAGAGAGGCATAGAGAACAACATACAAACATACGTTGAACAGAGACAGACGAATAAAAGAGAGACAGCACCGCGTAGCGGATCAGCTGACACTCTCGCGACGCTTCGTCGCCGCCGAACAGTTCGCGTAGTCACTTGCTCTCGAGACATGCGAGGAGTAACTCGCTCACGAATCGTGCTGGCGAGCACTTGCAAATGCGGCGTGCTAGCGAACACTCGCTTACGAGTCTTCGCAGCTGTCATTGTTCTCCAGTCGCGCTGTCGGATACTTGTAACAAGTCTTTGACGGCGACGCTATTGGCAACGACTGTGCGAAAGAAACTGGTCTCGTGCTCGAGATCGTTTCACCCGCTAAGAGAACCGACAAGCCCTAGCGAGGTTTATTAAATTCTGAATATTCCGAGTTTTGATAAATAATCTGTCACATACTCTTCAGTCGCGATGTTGGAGGCTTGTAACGAGTCTTTGACGGCGATGCTATCGGCAACGACTGTCCGAACGGGACTGGTCTCGTGCTCGAGATCTTCCACCCGTTGTAAGAGAATTGACTAACACGAACGAGATATTGAACACTCTTTTCGAGTCCTGTACCTGCAATAAGCCCTGGCATACGCTTTGACGTCCCAGCGCAGCAGATACCGGAGACTCGAATTGTAACGGTAAATTTCCCATACACCCTCGCCTTTTCTACGGAACTGGTATATTATTCGGTGCCGGAATTGACTGGTCCAGCCACAAGTCTTCACTTGTAAGTCCTAGCTACGTCCCCCTCCTCTGAGTGAGAGAGCGCGACAAAGATCTCGGCAGGCTTGACCCGTTCAACCAATATAGTCGCTCCTTCCGTATACGCCGCCGTCATTATGTCTGAGCTAAGATTACGAGTGGGAATAGTGACTGGTTGAACACGCTTACATCATACGCCGCTACTATTGTGCGCAGATAGTCGATCTTGTGCGTGTAAGTGGTGAGTTGGACCACGTCTTCCACCGAGGTTCCTATAGCCGCGTGACGTATTGAGTCACGCACGAGCTTTGAATCAAGGTTGTTGAAGCACGGGTTAATTCGGCTGGATTATCGAACCTGGAGCCTTACAACCTCCTTGTAAGATTAACCGTCACCCTTACGCTGACGCCCACGCAGTAGAATCGGTATAACCGTGACTACGCCAGTGCGAGCGGGCGGATTCTCGATTATCGAGATACGTCAAAAATATACAGTCCACTACCTCTGCGTTTTGAGCAGTTTGGCTGTATTCCCCCTCCTTCGATAGCGATTATCGCAGTCAGGAGCGTACGGAAAACAGCGTCACGAACGGATACGTATCGTATCGAATAGGTGGGTTCACACCTTCTTTCGTTATTTAATTTTCAGACGCCAACGTCGCTAGACGTCCAAAGGACGACCCAGAGGAGATGGAGGAGTCGCGAACCGCCGACCTTCACGGGGATATTTTTGATTCAATAAACGGCCCACCATTAGGTGGGTCACTATCAATATAACCTCGCTGTACAACAATTTACTTTCCCTCAAAAACTCCTACCTCCTCATATTCGAGCCACCGTTAAAAAGTCGTTGGATTGTATTATACAGTCCCCCTTTTTAACACAGTTTGTACTCTTAATACGTTTTACTAAGTTAGAATACATGAAAATTATAATCATTATTCTAATTTTAGTTATTTTATTCTAACCCAGTAAACAATCTGCTCGTTGATTGACGTCAGATTGGCAACAGACGTTGGCGTTAGATTGGTGTCTGACGTTGATCAAAATTTGCTATCAAAGAACACTACGCCATCTAGCATTTATTTAATAACTCCCCGTAGATAGATAATTACTTTTATTATTTTTAAGGAAAATAATTTATGTAAATAACAATTAAAAATCTACGAAAAATTACCCAATAAATGCTACACGGCGTAACAATCTTTGATGCCAGATTTTGGTCAACGTTTACTGCCAATCTGCCGTCTGCGTCTGCCGGTTTTCTGCCATGGTAGATTTGGCTATCAAGGAATAAAATACTCCGAGAGTATAAAACGTATTACGATACATAAAAAACAATTTTAAACACTGAATATTTGCTTGGAATCTGTTTCAACGTATTAATTCAACTTATTAATTTTAGTATCTAAAATAACCGCACAGATTTCATTTTTCTTAAATATAACTTTGTAAATGTTAATGGCAGAGCGAACTTTCGTTCACAGAAAGTATTAAGTTATTCGTGGTTTGTCACGCAATAATATTGGAAATTCTATAGTTACAAAGTTATATTTGAACCAACCGACCCTATATAATCTCATAAAGTTTTAGAACCAACGTTATCTGTTTGGGTATCTTTTCTTATAGGTGGATTATAAAACTTTATACATTTATAGCGTATAAAGGTTACAGCAGTAAAGTACATTATCTAATACAGACATTGGCAATATCCAAATAGATTATTTGAATAATAATAGAGAAAAATACATGTACTAAATATAGTAATATACAATATTCAAGTGTTATTTTATTCATACAGAGAAATAACTTTTCTTTAGATTATCTCGTTATTTGGAATTTATTTGAAATAATTTGTCATTTCGTTTTTTGTTTCATCGAATACTTTATCAAATGACATTTCAAATACACTCTACCATGTCGGCCTCGTCAACTGCTGTGTATGTATATTTAGTCTCTCACACATAAGAACAGTTTACGTAAAATTATTTGTTATTTTGTTTGAGTCAAGTAGATGAAATACACAATAATTTGAAAATAATTTATTTAAATTGAAATTAAAGTAAAAAAAACTTTTTTTGGTTATTTGTCACATGAAAATATAAAAATATTTGCAATAATTCATTCTTTCAAATGATTATTTGTTTTAAATAAAATTAAAGTGTTATTTTAAATAAAATTTGCTCGAATCTGGTCCAATAACATTTTATTGACGTTTAGGTTATTTTTCATCTACCAAAGTTGTTACTACGCGAAATAAAAGTCCACTAAGTCTACTTTCTTGAAACTTGTGTATAAAAATTTGCATATAGATCCGCTGTCTAGTTATAGGGTCCTATCTTGATAGTTCCGAAGATATTAGCCTGTAACAGCTTCTGCGTATCATGCTATATGTATATAAATATATTCTTCTTGTAGTAATAGGATTTACTCACATGGATAGTTCCGTCAACTTAGAACGTTTGCCTAAATTTCATCGTAACATCTGCTTACTAAACATTGGAAGCACGCAAACGTCATTAACGTTTATTACATTTATTTATATGCTTATCAAACTGCGTATTATATGCGTTTATGACAAAAATAAGTACTGCACTTAGCACCAATAGAAAAATTAATGGAATTATAATCGTATACCTTTGATCTACTAAATGATTAAAGAAAGAAAGAAATGCTTAAGTGGCTCCTGCTTCTTCCAACAAATGAAAGCATGACCAATTGAAAACACTTAAAGCTACTGCCTTAATACATAAGTTTGACTGCTAATGAATTTATCTGATTTAATATCAGGATATTTGAATTATACATATTTATATATTATACATACAAAAATCAGATTTATTAATTCAAATAATGTTTCTTGATATTTCATATTCTTAAATTCACACTGCGACATATAAATATAACTATAAATGTCAAAACATATCCACAATTACCTTGTAAAAAGGATTCCGTTTATGTACTAAATTAATATTCAGAAATAATACATGAACAATGGCAGAAATATCTATTTCAAATACGTATTTAAAGAACGTACTGGAAAACACGTGATTGAAATACATACGTGAAATATATTGTAAATATATATAAGTAGTACAAATAGTGTTTATATTCATACAAAAGTAAATGATTATTTCAAATTAATCAATGTATCCACTGTTTCGGAAATACCTTCTGAAAATATATTATTTCTATTTTTTTAAGTCAAATACTATTTTACCCAGTACTGAATACAAAAGACGGGACTGTTGATTTGTACTATTTAACAGATTCAACAGCTTTATAGATCATTCTAGTAGGAAATATTTCATCATGTTTCACGACATAGCGAAGGTACACGAGGTAAACTGGATATATGCTACACATTTTTCTTCCTGTTGTTTACACAAAAAAAACCAGGCGACTTGTTGTTTAGCACAAAATGAAAATAATATAGCATGAAACACTAAGGAAGCTGTTACGCGAGCCATTAGGTGAACAAGTAACGTTCCCGATAATGACTTTCTCGAGTAAAAAATGTCGTGCAAACAACGGGCAAACAATTAGTCTACAGAAACCAGAGAAAATTGAGATGCCACAGAACCAACTGACCTGTGCTCGCAGTAAAATATGTGCTCGAAACATTCGTGTGTTCTTGATATTTAATTTATTGCGCAGAGTCTTTCAGTGGCGTAAACAAAATTTTTTAACGATATAATCGTACAAAGTGGAAGAATTATTCGTTGAAGGACGAAGAAAATGAATGGTTTTTAAATGGTAACAAGTGAGAAAAGTACTGTGGATTTTATGTACTTATGGAAAAACTGAGTAGACAGAAAACAATAAAAACATTTGAGAAATTTAAAAACAGTGTCATGTTTCGAAGAATTTAGAAAAAATACTTGTAAGAGAAAGTGATTGAGATTATTTTCAAAGCTTTGCGATGTATTTTGGCAATTGTATATACAGCAGGGATAAACATAAGTACTTATCTTTAGTTTTTAAAAAAATTGTGATCGAACTGGTACTCTTTATTTAACACATTAACTATTGTAGGAGAGGGTAAATAACGTGGCTGTTCTTTTCGATCGACTGTCGAAGACTGACGCTTAGGGATGTTTTGATCCAAGTAAATCCAAGTAATGTATTCGATACTTTCATCCCGATACCGACTATTCGTAGTATCGATGCTTTTGGTTGCGATACTTACTCGGTATCGGAAAGAACTACTCGTATCGATATGAGAAAGTGTAATCAACTAGAACAATGAACACAAGAAGCTACCTTCAGAAAATGACGTGTCTACATAGTTTTACCTCTCTGGTGCAGTAGAGTGTATCAGTGGTGACATATAATTATCATACCAATAAATAAAGTAAAAAACAGAGCATGCTTCGATTTTGATTTTTATTTCCAGCACAATCGTCATTTTTTTCTATCCATATTGCATACAGAGTAGAAATAAATGACGATTTTATTCCCCATAGCATTCTTAGTACGCAGGAAAGTCTATGCAGTTTAATTTTGTTAATAAAAAACTTTAATGACTATGAGTTAATACTTAATTTTGAGCTTTTCCGGGAACGTGTGAAAGTAAGGTGTGCGTTGTCAGTGCGAGAATTTGAGAGAGAAAGTGGTGAATTTGGAAGTTGTGTGACAGAAACGAGTGCGGAGAAGGGTAAGGGAGTAATAGGGAAAGGTAGGAGTAAAAGGGAAGAGGGCAGGAAGGTAAGATAAGGAGAGTAAGGGAGACGGAAAGTAGTCAGCGGATACAGGTTAGGTTGGCGAGGAAGGAAGAATGCGGCGGGAGCGGGTACAGAGAAATTAAGCAGGTGGCACGATCTGGTGGGAGAGTGAGGAAGGAGCTAGGCGGTGTAGGCGGGAAGCTTGAATAGGGTAAGGAGCGAGAGAAGTAGGCAGAGAGAGGTTAAAGGAGGAAGTAGAAGAAATAAAATTAAATAAAATAAATGAGTGAGGTAGATGAAGGGTACAAGGGTGAGAGAGGGGCAGGAAGAAAGGGGGAGGAGAAAAGAGTGGGGAGGCCGTCAAACGTGGAAAGACTGGGAAAGCTGAGAGAGGAAGGTGGTTGGGGCAGTTTAGAAAGCCTGTGGAGGAAAAGGGGGAGGGGAGAGGAGATAAGGGAGATGAAGGAGTTAAAGGAGATGAAAGCAGAGATGATGGAGATGAGGGGGATGAAAGTAGAGATGATGGAGATGAGGGGGATGCAGGAAGGGGTGAAGGAGATGAGGGGGATGAAGGAAGGGGTGAAGGAGGAGATGAAGATGTTAAGGGAGCTGAGGGAAGAAGTGAAGGTGATAAGGGAGTTGAAGGTAGAAATGGAGACAGAGAGGGAGGATAGGAGGAGGAGAATGATGGAGGAGTGGGGAAAGGAAAAGAGGAAGTGGGAAGAAAAGCTGAGAGAGGAAGAGATAAGGAACGAAAAGATGGAAAAGAGAATGGAAAGGGTGGAAGAAATGTTAGGGGAGTCTAAGAGAGGGGAAAAAGAGGTAGGGGGGAGAGATGGAGGAGGTGAATCGCGAGAGGAAGACGTAGAGAAGATTAGGAAGAGAATAAGGAGAATGGAGTTAAAGCAGGATAGGGGGGAAAGGGAAGAGAGGAGGAACAATATGATAATAAGAGGGTTGCAGACGGAGGGGGGTGACATGGAAAAGGAAGTGAAAAGGGTTTGGGAGAAGTTGGGACTGAAAATGGAAGGGGTTAAGGAAATAAGTAAGATAGGGAAGGCGGGAAAGGTGGGGAGTGGTATGGTTTTGGTGAGGATGGGAGAGAGGAGAACACTAAGAGGGCAAAAAGAAAGGGTAGATGGCGATTTGACGGAAGAGGAGAGGAGGACTAGGAGGAAAATAGAAAGGGAAGCGGAGAAGGAAGGGGTATATGTCAATGGGGATTTGCAAAAGAAGTTAGAGGAACTGGGGGACTGGATAGAGGGGAGAGAGGAAGGGGTAAGTGTTATTATAGGGGGTGATTTTAATGCTAGGACAGGAGAGGAAGCGGGAGAAATAGGAGAGGAGTTGGAAATTGTGAAGGGAAACAGGAACTCAAAAGACAAGGTAGTGAATGCGGAAGGGAGGGTGTTGTGTAAACATCTAGGAGAGGGGGTGGGGGATATTAAATGGGAATACGAAGGGTTATAACGATGGGGAGTGGACGCATGTAGGAGGGAGAGGGAGCTCAGTGATACTCTACATACTGGGTAATGAAGAGACGAGGGAGGGAATAGAGAAAATTCAGGTGGTGGAGAGGGTAGACTCAGACCACATGCCGATAACGGTATGGCTCAAGGGGGAAACCGGAGGGGAAAGAAAAGGGGGTGGGGAAAAAAGAGGGAAGCTGGTGGGAGACTGGTCGGATGAGGGAGTGAAGCTCTTCAGGTAGAGATTTCTAGTGAGGAACGTGGGAGAGGTGGGGGTAGAGGAAGACTGGAGGCAGTTAAAGGATAGAATAAAAGAGGCTATAGAGGAGGGAAGGAAGGAGGGGAAGGCTAAGCTGGGGCGGTGGAAAGGGTGGTGGGATGAGGAGTGTAGAGAAGAAAAAAGGAAGGTGAGGGAGGAGTTAAGGAGATGGAGAAGGGAAGGCGATGAGGGGGAGGACTACAAGGAGAGGAAAAGGAGATACAGGCTGATGTGCGAGGGGAAGAAGAAAGTGGAGAGGGAAAGTTGGGAAAAGGAGGTGGAGGGAATAAATTCCGAAAGGCAAGTGTGGCAGTTGGTAAAGAGAGAGAGGGGAAGGGGAGTGAGGGTGGATGAGGGTATTAGGATGGGAGATTGGGACAGGCACTTTAAGGAGGTATTAGGGGGAGTAGAATGGAGGGTAAGGAAGGGAGGAATAGGGAGGAAGGGGGTGGATGATGAAGAGGATATAGAATGGGGAGAGATAGTCAGGGTGGTAAAGGGCATGAAAGAGGGGAAAGCGGCGGGGGGAGATGGGATTGTAAATGAGGTGTGGAAGTACGGAGGGAGGGAGGTAGTGGAGTGGTTATGGAGGGTCTGTAACAGCGTTTGGAAAGGGGAGGGTTGGGTGGATGATTGGTCGGAGGGAGTGGTGGTACCAGTGGCAAAGAGGAAGATAAGTAAGAAGGTAGGGGATTATAGGGGAATAACACTAACTCAAACGGCGTATAAGGTGTACGCAGCGGTGCTGGCTGAGAGGTTGAGGGAAGAAGTGGAGAGGAATGGCATGTTGCCTGCGAGCCAGACGGGTTTTAGAAAGGGGGTAGGTTCTACGGACGACATTTATGTATTAAATTATCTGGTTAACAGGCAGGTGAGGAGGAAGTATAATAAATTAGTGGTTCTATTCGTGGATCTGAGAGCGGCTTTCGACTCTGTGGACAGGGAGACTTTGTTGAGGGCGATGAGGAAAAGGGGGTGAGAGAGGGGCTGGTGAGTAGATGCGAGGAGGTTTTCAGGGAGACAAGGAGCAAGGTAAGGGCTAGGGACCAGGAGGGAGAAATGTTTTGGAAAACAAGAGGGGTAAGACAGGGCTGCCCGTTAAGCCCCCTGTTGTTCACCTTGTTGTTGGCAGACTTGGACGAGGTGCTGGAGAAGGGTAGATGGGGGGGAGTGAAGGTGGGAGGGAAGAAAGTTTACACCTTGGCATACGCGGACGATATCGCGATGTTGGCGGAGGATGAAGAGGGGATGAGAGGGATGATTGCGGTGCTGGAGCGGTATATGGGCGAGAGGAAATTACAGCTTAACGCGGAAAAGTCGAAGGTGGTGGGATGTAGGAGAGGGGAGGGGAGATGGAAGAAGGTGACATGGAGGCGGAAGGGAAAGGTACTGGAAGAGGTGGGGAAGTATACGTATTTAGGGTACACAGTTACACGAGACGACGGTCAGGAGGCGCAGGTGGAGGAGAGGATGGGAGCGGCTGTAATGGGAGTAGTATGGGGGATAGGGGAGAGGAGGTTTGGACAGGACTGGGGTAGGAGACTGTGGCTGTTCGATAGGCTAGTATGGCCGATGGTGAGCTACGGGGTAGAGATATGGGGGTGGAAGGAGAGGGAAGGGTTGGAGAGGATGCACGAGAGGTTTTTGAGATGGGTGCTAGGGGTGGAAAGATGTACGCCGGGGTACATGATAAGGGAGGAGCTGCAAAGGGAAATGTTGAGGGGGAGAGCGGGGCTAAGGGCGTGGGGTTTCGAGCAGAAGTTGGGAGAGGGCAAAGGGGGGGAATTATCAAGACTGTGTTGGGAAGAAGTAAGGGGAGGAGTTAGGAAGGGGGTTTAATGGACGGGTGGTAGAAGGAGAGACTGGACTTCTTCGGGGAGAGGGGATGGACAGCGGGGCAATTGGAAGAGGCGTTTGAGGGAGGAGGGAGACAGTGAGTGTGGAGATTTGCAGAAGAGGGAGGAAAAGGCAGAGGGAGGAGAGGTGGGAGAGGATAAGGAACTCCAGGTATAATGTGTGGTACGGAAGGGTGGAGGGAGAGGGATTGCCGGGTTACCTGACGAAGGGCTGGGGGGAGTGTAGGTGGCAGAGAGTGGCTAGATTTAGGTTAGGGAATGAGATGAGAGGGGGGATGTACTGGTTAAATGAAGATGTGTGAAAGTGCAGAGTGTGTGGTTGGGAGGTTGAGACGTGGGAGCATGTTTGGGAGGTGTGTATGAGGGTGGATGAAGAGTGTGGTTGGCAGATGAGAATGGGGGAAGTGCTGGACGATGGGGGGGAGGGGAGGACTGGATGAGGATGGTGGAGGATTGGAGGGAAAATTCGGGTGGTAGGGAAATGGAGGATGGAGGGAAGTAGGAGACGAGCAGCCGGAGTATTGTGTAGATGAGCGGCTGGAAGAGGGGGTCCATGGGAGCGGGGGGAAAGATGAGGAGGAGTAGATATAAGATAGTATGTAAGGTGTCTTTTGTATATAGGCGTATTTCTCTCTCTCTCTCTCTCTCTCTCTCTCTCTCTCTCTCTCTCTCTCTCTCTGTGTATATTGTTTTAGTGCTAGTTAGTGTAAGTTAGAAGATAAGGTAGTGTAAGTTAATTATAAGATAGTGTAAGTTAGCTTTTAAGTTTAGGATAAGGCGTATAGAGGAAAGCGGATAAAGGGGGCGTGGGGATTTATTGTAACCCTGAGGGGAATCAAATAAAGCTTATATATATATATATATATATATATATATATATATATATATACTTAATTTTGATTTGTAATTGTTACTTCCGATACAAGTAGGTATCGATACTTTTATCTCAATATCGAGTAAGTATCGATACTTTATTTCGATACAAGTAGTGAGTAAAAGTATCGATTACTTAATAATATCGGAACATCGCTACAGTGATGCTCCGATCCTCACATTTTATTTATTTCGTGCCTTTACGCTTAGCAACCTATTGTAATTTTTCTAATATTCGTGCCTTCACACACAGGCACAGGCAAACATACTCGCACACTCACCCGCTCCGTCGCGTCGGCTGTTGCCGCGACGACAATGCCGAATTCAGCGGCCGGTTTCTCTCTACAGTATCGAATATGAACTCCCATAACTCCCACAAAACTAAAGTAATTTAATTAATACAATTGTATTTAATATACAATACTACTTTAACGGCGTTTTCTTTTACAAATCCTAACAAAATTCGGTTTATTCGAATATTTCACAATAAATATGAATTTCTAATGATTAGTATCTCCCATTGTGACTGGGTATTGTTCTGCCCGTGAGAAGGGTCTCTCTCGCGACACAACTCAACAAATTGCGTCCGATCGGCTCTTCACTCTCGGAGGCGCTCTGCGCAACCACGTTGAGCCGCGCTTGCCAGCTTTGCCAACCATACTAATTTTTCAAATTCAGAATTCAAACAAAAATCTACGGTTTTTTGCAATTCATGTGTATGGAAATTTTTTTAGTATTCTTTTGCGGACGACAGATGAACATCATACATTATTTAATAATGATATGTACGATTTAAGAAACAAATTAAACGCAGATGATTAGCTTACGTTTTCTTTACACAAATGTTCTGTATATTATGTATACATGCATTTATTAAACAACAGTTTTCCAAAAAGTGTGTGAATGAATCGATGATTTCAATACTCCATTATAGAACGGGAGAATTAAATCAATAATATATAAATCTAATATGTATGTTATACGCAAAGTGCAAAACTATATATCTTATAAAAAAACATATCATTCCATCTAAAAAAAGAAAGATGACCTTCACCTCACCTTGGAGTGTCCACCGGGAAAAATAAAAGTTCCATCATATGATGTTCCTCTCGGTACTGAACAACTTTCATCTCAAAAATTTTTGCGTACAATCAATATTTTTGGACATATTCGTCTGTAACGCTTTATAATTTCCACACTGTATAATTACTGACTGTCATCGATGAACTTAAAATAATTACAAAAAAAGTAAATTAAAATTTGTCTTTGACAAACGACGTGAAAATTTATAATTCAAAGTCACACCTGCTAGCGTCAACGTGATTTAAGCAAATCAAGGGCTGGTGTCGGTTCGACTCTTAACCTTTGATGGACTTATGATAGCTTTTTGGAGGTGGTCCCGTCGAGCGGTGGTCAATGGCCGCCTTGGGTCATTGAGCTGTAGGTCAGCGCGGGATGGTTTATATGTAGGACTCGCGGATGCTATGTCTACGTGTACGAAGTTAGGGTGACCTGTTCACCAAATGAACAACCCCCAGTGAATAGACATTTCCCGTATATTGTACATGAAAAAGTAAGGTTTATCATACCCTTTTCACGTAGAAATTTATACAGTTGCATTATTATACACCTACTGTTCCATCGCGAAGGAACACGCGCACGTGGAGTTTGCGTCGACAAGGTTTATGATACGGACGTGACGAAAAGGCTATTTTTGAGATTAAGACCTTTTACACATTTGGCGACCATCCGACGTCCAACTTTCGTTTCCATCCTTCCTCAATAGCCGCGACGTGCATAAACCGATAATTTCCGAAGAGTCATCCCAAACCGAAACTGTGACAGTACCCGAAGTTACCGAGTGTTAACCTTTTTTTTTTTTAACATGGGGAAATGCTTTACGCATACCCTGGCCCCTCTGGGGGAGGGACAGGCTTATGTGGGACTCTCCCGGGCCTAACCGGCGCAAGGGACTACCCACTAAAACCCCACGGTGACCTACCCTAAGCTACAGGTGGATGGCCAGGTACTCGAGATCGAAAACTACTTGGCCACCCCCCGCTTCGGCGGCGGCGTTCAACCACCGCCCCGATCCCGGAGGGGGAAAGAAGCTCCCCCTCCAATATTACCTAAGCTACAAGGGCACTACGCAGGTCACCCACGTAGTGCACTCCCACCCGGGGACCGCCGGTGCGGACGGCACGCCCCCCAAGACGCGCCTCCCACGGCCCCTGGGAGACTCCACCTCTCAATCTCCAAGAAAACCAAGAGTGGCAGAGTTCCCCAACACGCAGTGGGGCGAGGGGGGAACTAGTGCAAGGTGGGCTCGCACCCCCCCCTCTCCCCCAAGGAACCCCTGGCCGTCCCTGACGGGGCGGACGACTGCAGTGGAGTGGGGGGGGGGGCGGGACGAAAGTATAAACATGAGTGATTCCGCCCGCCCCCACTGCTAATATGACCCTGGGGAGGGGTAAAGGGACACCTGGCATACCCACCGCCCCCCTAAACTCCGGCGGAGGGCGTTCCCAAACCGCCCAACCGCCGGAGACTTCCTCCCGCCACGCCACTCCACGAGGGGGAGCATCAATCCTCTGCCGGGGGGGGGAGTGACTAGAGTCCACCTCCCATCTGTCACGTATAGTGGGAGAGAATCCCGCCCGGGGGAGGATCGTCAGGGGGAGTGTCATTTGCCACCCCCCGCCTGGACATTGCTCCAGCGTGTGCAGCGCCGTGTCCGGGTCCTCGCCGCAATGGTGGCATACTGTCGTCGGTTCCTTTCGTATCCACCACAGATACTCTCCGTAACATCCGTGTCCGGAGAGCATCTGGCCGGCCCGAATTGGCGGCAACAATTTGTTGCCGCCATTGGGTCAACGTATGTTTCTGGGCCTGGCGTTTCTGCACTTCGACCTCCTCACCGTCTATCTCCCCCCGGCGGAGGCAGCAGGCGGTCACATAATGTGCCGCCCACTCCTCCGCCTAAAAGTGGAGGGGAGCCATACCGGCGAGGAGAAGCTCCGTCTCCGCGGAGATGGTGCGATACCCCCGTATGATCCTTATGGCCAGCCGTCACTGCACGCGATTAACGCGTGTCAGCGATTTTCGGCTGGCCAATATTTCAGAGGACGATACGGGGGCTCCGTAAAGAATTATGGAATGCACCACCCCCGCGTACAGGCGGCGTACCGAAGCTTAACCTGGAAGAATCGCAACGACGCATTCGAAGGTCCCAAAGATTCCACGACCTTGCAGGTAACACCCCCACTCTACCCATGACAACCCATTCTCAGGACGTAACGGAACTGTGGGGATGATACGTAAATAATGTGAAGATTGGGAAAATGCATCGGCAAGAACTAATTGGCGCATTTCTACTGCATTTACACGGAAAAGCTCCCAAAAACGGGCAACGCCTACGAGTACGAAGGAAGCCTTTTTTCGTGGGGAAATTCATTATGTATGCCCTGCTCCCATGGGGGAGTGATGGGAGTATGTGACTCCTCCGGGCCCGAAGGGTCATGCTTCCCCTTCCTGAGGCCTTCCCGCTAAAACTCCACGGTGGCCTCCCTAAGCTGCTTGGGAGGTGGTCGAGATCTCAAGAACGAATGCACCGACCACCTCCCACTTTGGCGGCGACGAATCGCTGAACCAATAACTCATCAACTGGCCTAATCTTATTGGGACACCGTGCAGGCCACCCACACGGTGTCTCCCACCCGCAGACCATCGGACAGGCGACGCGAGACCCAACACGCGTCACCCACGGCCTCTGAGGACCCCCCCCCCCCCCCCGGGCATCGGTGAAGAATCCCCTATCAGTCGGGTAGAGAAGATCTCCACTACGCGGTAAGGAGGGGCTCACACGAGTTCCGGCTCGCGCAACCCCTCCCCCCGTCCCTCTCGCAACGTCTACTTAACGGGGCGGTCAGCCGAAGCAGACGGACGGGGCGGAAAGTATAGAGATGAGGGCTTCCCGCCCGCCCGCTCCGCTCGCCACCTCCGTTCCCAAAAAACACCCCACCGCGAGTCCCTACCCCGCGGCCCCCAAGGGAGGGGGCACGTCAGGGGTTTCCCCCGAGGCCACGTTCCTAGCGGAGATGGGGTCCCGGCGGTGATCCCTCTCCGCAGTCTCCTTCTGCGTGATAACTTCCTCGCAGAAGGAGGCAACTGCGTTCCATCATCTCCCGCAGCTGGCCATGTGGTCGACCACAACCGGCAACGAGAGGTCCACCCCTATAATACCCCCAAAGACACAACGCTGGATATTCTTCCAGCGTATACCTTGCCGTGCCCGGATCCTCGCTTTAGTGGTGACGCAGCGCTGTCGGCTCTTTCCTGATCCACCTCAGGTACTCTCCGAAACACTCGTGTCCGGAGAGCACCTGAGTCAGGCACCTAACCCACCTCCCGCACCATTCTCCTAGAATGGGCAGGAGGACCCGAACTATGGGCCGGCCCGAGTTGGCGGCAACAACCTGTTGACCTCCCGTCGGGATCTAGCTCCCCCCGGCGGATGAAGCATGCTATCCTATTGTTGAATGCCCGCTACTCGAGTGACGTGCGCTAGACTGCGCCGACCCGCCGCGAGTTGCTTTGACAGGAGCCCCATACAAGATTTTGGATTGCACCACTCCCGCGTTATGGCGACGTATCTGGACCCCCCCCCCCCCCCCCCCAATATTAGACAGATGCCGCCGGAGGGAAGCCTTCGCCTTTTTGGCTCGGAAGAGGGGGGGCACATCGCCGAAATGCTTTTCGAAGCACCAGCAGCTGTCGATGGTCAGCCCAAGATATCTGATATCTTCCTTAACCTCGACAGAGGTGTTACCCACCTGGACCCGAAGCTGATGAGGCCACCGGCCCCGAGGCAATGCGTGCAACCACATTGCCTCGGTTTTGACGACGGAGGTCTCCAACCCCAGATCCCGGATTCTGCCGACGACACTGCCCACTGCAGCCTGCGCCAGGCATTGGGTCCTCCTTCATGTCTCACCCTCGCCGATGACTAACGTGTCATCTGCATAGCAGATGATGTTGACGCCAAGGGGGAGGTGAGCCCGCATCACCGCATCATAGCCTAAGTCCCACAAAAGCGGCCAAAGGACCGACCCCTGCGGGTCGCCGCGGTGCATCTGCTCCCTCCAGGTATGAAGGAAGCCTAGGCGCTCCTCAAATAGCCGTTTTCAAATCACTCTATATTCAGACAGCAGTCTCGGAACATCGTTCGAAAACACACGTAAAGTCCAGTCACCCAAAATTAGTTTGGCGGGTGATAAGTCAGCGACACGAATATCGAAACGCGTCTAATCGGGATCTCGATATTTACAACCTCCGGTAGGTTGACCTTCGAAACCCGCGCGTTAGTATAGTTCGGTCGTAACGCAATACCAACAGATGGGATGCAAATGCAATTCTGATTCTGCTCAGCATTTCTAAGATTTACCAAACATGTCTAAACGTTCATGAAGAAGTTTTTCCACATCTGAATAAAATTTTGGCTATGAAATTAACGTTTATTTTTCAAATTTATCTTCCAAGTTCATTTCTTAAATTTATTTTCCAAAATTACCGTGCTACATAGTGGAATAGGCCTGCAGGGGATACCACTGGCAAAAAAAAAACGCATTGACAATAGTACCTCCGCGGCAATGTGGTAACCTATTGACACTGGTGTTGCCCTAATGAGCCACGCGCTATTCATACGCTACGAGTCTGAGCTGACTCGAGAACTTGGGCCGCCACGGGAAGCGAGACGCGCGGCCGGAAAAGGAGGCGTAGCCCTCGAGAATCGGCCGAAACGAGCACTTCTTGCCGACCTCTGCCGTACACTGCCTGCGTCTTAAGACATATAAACTTATAGACACAGCTCAGATAATTTTCCTTGATGAAAAGATAAAATAATTTGTGACGTCACAGTTCCGAAAGATATAAGCCAAATCTGGATTTTTAGGAAATCTGTAATTATTGTAAAGCAAGAGAAAATAAATAACCATTAATTATTTGACAACCGTCACGAAGTGTATAATAAACATTAAATATTGTATATAATAAACGTTAAATATGTTGTATTTAGCTATATAATATCAAAAAGTAATAGTAATAAAATACTTATTGATGAAAAGATACGTTGGTATTAGCAGAACTGTATCTTTTCAATACAACTTTTAATACAGCACTTTAGTACCATTTTTAATCACTTATGCACAGAACTCACACAAAGTAAACAAAGTCATTCAAGTGATGTAAAATGTGTACTGCGTGGAGGCGTAGTGTCAGTGTCAGTCTGCCGTGTCAGCCATTTTGAAATTATCTTAGGAATTATCTTGTGACAACACATTTTCCAGTTATCTTTTCTTCACTGGATCCTCGGCTTTCCTATACACATACTATACCAGTGCCGGGTCTATAAGTATACATATATGGTCTAATGGTCTGTATGGCCGATGACTCGAGCCATAGTGTCACACGGCACGTGGAGAGCGATGAAGACCTCCTCGGAGAATCTGGTCACGGAGCGGGAATGGCAGATGTGCCGTCTGGTAAAAGGACTGCGATTAGTGCGATTGAACGCGCTTAGCACTTACTCCAGAACCTCGGTCGAGTACGAATCGTAACATTTGTTAATTAGTACTTCTAAGATACTAATTTATTAATTTTATACATTTTCAATATTTCTTAAGTTCGTCGACAATTAACTCGGAATTGTTCATGATCCCAGACGTTCGTGAACCGAGGTTTGACTGGATCAAATGGATTCTGGGGTTGAGCAGGTAAACATCAAAGTATTTAAGCAGGGATAAGAGCATGGAAATGTGAAGAAGAGTTGAGAAAAAAGGAAGGGAAAGGAGTGCAGTCTGGTAAAGGAGTGCATGAAGGAGAATGAAAAGTTGAAATGAAAAAACAGCAGAGGCAAGAAGTGGGAGGAGACATTATAGAAGACTTGAAACAAGCAAACAGGGGTATCCAACAGAAAGGGGTATATAACAAGATAGGAGACTCTAGGTACAACGAAAGGTATAGATATATTAAGCGTATGAATGTATTCGAGTATTGAACAAAAGATGGGAAACAAAGAACTGAGATGGTGATGAAAATAGAACATTTAGTGACGAAACGTGAGGGATTAAAAGAGGAATAACTATAAAAGAAGTGGTCAGGGAGGAAGGAGGTGATAGGATGGAAGAATGGGGAAGGAAATTGATAAAAAAGAAAAGAGGAAGGGCTGAAACAGGGGGATAGTAGGTTTAATACGTACGTTTAATTTTTTTATAATTCAATATAGTAGTTATGATTGAAGGAGTGTCTGAAGTTGAGAAAAAATTATTAATTATTGTAAATCGAGTATCTTTTTATGGTCGAGAGACTGGAAAAATAAACATATCCATCTACTTATTAATGTGTGATATCAAGATTTTATAAATTTCTCTTGTCAAATAAATGGCATCGAATACATTTATCTATTCGCTTAACTTGGTTAATATCTGAGTAATTTACTTTAAAAATAATATAAAATTTTCAATTAATTTTAAGTAGTACTAAATATGAAAATCAACCAGGAATAAATGGACTTAAAACTAACGCAACATAAATGGAGAATTTGTAGGAGGGGACATTTGAAATTATGAAGTTTGAAATGAAATTAAGAAAATGCTTTCCAATGAAATTATTTATAAAACTTAGTTATTCGAATTTATTTATTCGGCCATATATAAGATTAGAAATGGTTCAAAATCTGTTCAGATGCAATCTTCTACCCCGCATATGGCAATAAGAACTAATTGCTTTCAATGGCCGGTAGTTGTATTGTTTAATTATTATCTTCCTAACCTCGCTTTTAATATTTGTTATTTTTGTTCAAATATCCAAGGACTATAATGTAGCAGAAATTTTGAAAAAGTGTAATAGCTTCACCAAGTGAATTTTGTTTGTATGGATTTAATATGAGACTGTACGATTGTTGAAAAATTTATGTAATTTCGAAGGCAAAAATACATTGAGCTCCAAAATGTTTAAATGAACTGTCAGTCTACATAAACTTTGTTCAAATAAATGAAACTTACTATCGAAAAATTTATTGTTCTATCATTTGTGAATTTCTTTATTTACACAGCTTTTTCCATCCTACTTAATTCGTATAGGAGACACTCTTTTACGTTTTACTGTGCAGTATTTTTAACGCCTCTTAATCAATAAACGTTCGACCATCCAAACGGCTAATTTTATTCATTTATACAGTATAAAACGTTTGGCACCGACAACAAAGCGAAGAGGGAATAGGCAACGACGGAAACTATCAATAGTTAGGTTATGTTTAAATGCAAGAGCACGAAATTCTTGCAATTTACTTATCTTTTCTTCTACAGCACGTTCACCTACGTAGCCTCGATACTGCCAACGTACTTTACAATTAAGCAGTAAAGACAATGATTTCATATTACAATAATAGTATTAATAGATAGTATTCACATTGTATCTTTATAAATAGACGAAAAATACTATGTACATACGAAGAGAAGTATTGAAAGCTGGTCATTTTTCATTAAATCATATCTGTCTTTGATGCAGTATATTGGATGGCCAACAGTTAGAATTGTTACCCTTCTTTGCAAGTGGGCCAACGACCATACTCAACAAAGGACCTGCGTCATCATAATACGAAGGGCGAACTAGAGGTTTATATCTATGGGCCTAATTGAAAAACTTAAAGAAATAAATACATTCCAAGGCTGAACACAATAAAACTTTAGTAGGCCAACCATTGCGCGCCAGTATCAAATTGCGAGTATGTATGTTCATAAATAAGAAAATAAAATAAATCAATTTGGAATATAAAAAAATTTTTTGGTTGTAGCTATGTTTCAAAACCAGTAACTATATGCCAATTAACTCCCAACTGTTGAATACAGTTGGTCAAACATAAATGTTACTCGAGTTAACTATGATCGCTATGAAAAAGAATTAAAATAATGCTAGGTAAAAACCTTAAAGTAAATCTTAAGAAATTTTAATGTGGTATGAATTAAATGAATGAATTCTTTCATGCTAAATTTAAAATACTTTAAACTAACTAACTCTAACTAAAATTCAAACTATTTTGACGACTTTAATTTACTTGTTATGAGTAAGTAATGTATTATTTTACTGATTTATTTATAGTTAATAAACACTCTGTTTGGATAAGAGAAGTATCCTCATAATAAGCGTTTCTATTTGTGTAAATATCATGTACAGATTTTATTTAATCTCATTCAATACTGTATACATGTTAAAAAGGTGGACTGTATGCTACAATCCGACGCTTCTCAACAGTGGCTCGGATATGAGGAAATAGGAATTATGCAGGAAAGTAAATTTTCTATCAGCGTTTTTTATTTTGATAGTGACCCACCTACTGGTGGGCCGTTTATTTATCTAAAAAAACGTGCAGCAGTCGGTCCGCTCTGCTGGGTCCCCTGAATGGGGCGTCTATCGACGTTGACGTCAGAAAAAATGAAAGAACAAACGTAGATGTTAAAACACCTGTCTGATACGTAATCGTATCCGTTCGAGACGCTGTTTCCTTTATTCTCCAAGTACGATGGTCCGGCCAAATTGCACCGTGCTTCAGCAACACCTCGATTTTCAGCTCGGAAGTGACTCAGTACGTCACAAAGCTGAAAAAATATAGTTGGGGAGGTGGTTCAACCAGCCACATATACGTACAAATTACTATTTGCGCACAACAACATCTTAAGGAGTGTTCGCGATCGCGCGAATTCAAACGGGCTGTTGACGCGACGCGCCCTCCTCGCCACGTCGTGACGTCACCCTACGATCGCGATCTCCTGCGAAGCCGTTACGCGACTCGCGTTACCGCGTCGTTCCTCGACAGGATCACGCGATGACGGTGACCCAATCAGCGGGCATCCCATCATCGGGTAATCCTCGAGAACCAATCCCCATAAATCTATTGTGCGGAATCTCTCAATTCCCCGAAATTTCGTCACTTCGCGCTCTATTCGCAGAAATCAGTTGTCGTCTCTCTCGTTGTACTTTCTCAACTACGCGCTGATTTCTCTCTCTCTCGTACGCGACGTCGCTCTTCATATTCAACTCGATCTAGTCTCACCGCATTCAGTTATTGTTCATATATTTTATTCTTGTTCTACATTTTCAACCTCAAACCAAATACAGTCCACTTTGTTCTCGTAAGAAGCAGTGTTTGTCGTGTCGCTACAGTTTTTTCACCTTCGCGCACAGCGCTGTGCGTTTCCCGCCTATTCCTTCGCTAACGGAATACGTGACTGTCGGTCAATTCCGCTACAAGGAGGCTCTAGCAAATACTTCTAAGCAAAATTCATCATGACACCTCGTAACTTTCAGCTCTGTATCGTCATTATAGAAAAAACGCCGGAAAATAGGTGTTTAGGAAGAAACAATTTTAAAAGTTTAAAAATAATTTATATACTCTTAATTTTTATACGTACACACAGACGAGAGAACGCTCTTTAACGATATATAGCAAATTTTGCTGAAATTATTACTCATGAAAAAGTATGATGTGACAAACAACGTTAATTTCAGGAAGAACTGCCATCATTTTAAGACTAGCATTTTTGCTTGTTTTCAAACTTCTCTCAAAAGATAATGGGTGACTTATAGCAATGTATATTTATGCTAAAACTTAGTCTGTACATTTAAGAACCTATTGGCATAAATTTCATTCATTTGTTAGAAAGTTGGAAAACTGAATTTTGGCCACATTCTGGCGAATCTGAACCACTGTGCGACGCTGCGCTTAACGTGTTAATACATAAAATATGATTGGCATATTTGACTTTCTGAATTTCCAAAGCTCCGGTTTTTATTAGACATTCGAATAAATCACAGTGTAAAGAAATTAGTTTTTGCTGCTTTATTATGCTTTAATGGCTTCCGTTTATAAATGGCGCTGTCTGTAGGATTAAATCCCATTTGGCATAGCTGCTCACTATGAAAGCCTTTTGTAGGAAGCATTAAATACGTCTATTATATATCGGCCTCTCTGAATGAGAAACTGAATTTAATCTTCTTTGCGAGGAAATTTCAGGAAACGAAAATTTTTTATTTACCTGCGTTAAATTGTGCGATTCAAACTCTATAATCCTTATTTCGTCATCATTAAAATTCTATACAAAAGTGATCTTTTATTTGTCCTCGCTATTTTAGCAACTTACAGTAAGTGTAGAAGGTATTTGCACATTAATCGATTTATAGTAAAACTTTATAGTTTAAATTATAGTTTAACTTCCCGAGTGCTATTTCTATAAGAAGGCTGTGTCATTGTTAAGATCCTACATTCCAGAACACAATTCTAATAATATCTGTTGGTTATAAGTAGACTGCGGATTTCATGCATTTATAATACAAATAAATAGGTAGAACATAAAACATGAGAAAGACAAAAGGAATTTAAGAGTGTCGATATATTATCAACTTATTAAGATTATTCAAAAAGAATGAAATTTTTATTTCATCCCAGTACCTTATAACAAGTACAGAACATTTTTATTATGCATAAAGGTCTGTAGACATAACCAGCGTATAGATATGTTAAATTTCAGTTAAATATTGTATGAAAAGTGTGAATTGATTTGCTCCACTTTGATTTAAACATCCAGTACATGGAAACATAGCCTGGGATTTCAAATTGTTTATAAAACAATAGCGAATCATTCCTTCACGACATGCGATATCGATTTATTAGGATAGCGTATTCCTCACTCTTCCGATAAACTCCGTTCTGTTAAGATGTACATTACATTTTCCTCACAATTGTGTTCTAAATAAATTGTTCTTTGTTCAACGATCTTTGGGTTGCTTGATCTTCTATCGCAATAGTGTATTAAATCCTCCCACAAAAAGTATGTTGTATATCTAAGCAGCGCATTGATAGGAGGGGTGTTGAGTTGAGTTGAGAACATTAACCAATGCGTGTTAAGCTGTACATATGAATTTAGTTTAATATAAATTTCGCTGCAGCGTAGGCCATGGATATTAATCTTCGTATGTTTTTCTTTAACTTTTCGACGTTGGCATATCGCATTGATGCGTGATTCGATGATGTATATTTAAATATAATGACGTTTATTAATCGCTAATACATCATATATTCCCCAACTTTTATAAATAAAGCTGACATGATCCGCAGTCTAGTTACAACTTGTATTCACAATCTACCATAGGGTTGAACGAGACTTGGGCGAAACAAAATTATCTATGCAGGGTGGAAATTATAAAGCGTTACAGACGAATATCTCCAAAAATATTGATTATACGCAAAAATGTTTCAGATGAAAGTTGTTCAGTACCGAAGGGGACATCATGTGGGGAACTTATATTTTATATTAGCGTTGCGCATACAAATAGCAGCCATCCTGTAATTTTTCCTTCATTCTCCTAGTACCATAAACATATCAAAACAATTTTGATACATTTCCAGTTTCACCACTTATTTAAGTGCTATCGTTTAGCGAAGGATACGTTAGCACGAATAGTAATGAAAGTATTCTGACTATTTTGCAGAAGACAACAATAATACATAAATACGTTTGTTTTCATTTCATTCATAATGACGTTGATGTTGTCCTGAGTAATGCTGATATTGAACACATGTTACTATTTTGGTGTGAAAGTTCGATGGCACGAACTGAAGTACAAATCAAACGATCACACCTTTTCTGCATTTCCCTGCAAGTTTGACCTTGAATGACCTTGAGTCACAGGTAATTGAACTCATCTTAAAACGTACTATTTGATGGTGGATAGAAAACATATAATTCCATTTAAAAAAAAGAAAGGTGACCTTCACCTCACCTTGGAGTGTCCATCGGGAAAAATAAAAGTTCCACCATATGATGTTCCCCTCGGTACTGAACAACTTCCATCTGCAACATTTTTGCATATTGTAGCGTCCGGTCGTACGCACAAAAGAGAGTTTTTTCTTTCGTGCAAACGGCCAACGTAATTTACGACTCTCGTTCGTCGAAGCTATTTTTGAGTTGACAATTTACAGGTTTCGATATCGCATGTCTAGTAGAAGTTCTTTCCAAAAGTCCTCAATAGCAAACAGAGACCATCGTAAATTAAGGGATTAACTGAAGGGCACTTGGCCGAACTCATCGGCCTGTCGCCACGTGGGCCCGGCGCGGGTGGCCTGAAGGAAAGTCCCACGACAATTTCATCCCCTCCGATCACCTCGCCGTTCCGAAAACAAGCACGCCAAGGGCGTAAGGAATAGGCGGTGAGCCGGAAAAACTAACAGCTGATTGGTAGAATCCAACTTGTGGGTGAGCCAATCAGGGTTGTTTAGGAATTTTACCAGGGCAAACGCGGAGACGAAAATAAGAGACGACACTTCGCCGCGGTTCGTCAGAAGATAAAAATCGCGAGGAGTCGAGAGAAAACCATTTGTATATATAGGAATAAAGTCATTAATTCCACTCCGCAAAAACAAGTACAGTTTCACTAAGAACCTCCTACCCACAATATAACAAAAATTTTTGGAGATATTCGTCTGTAACGCTTTATAATGTCCACCCTGTATACATATACATATTACGGGACCATTGTACTACCTCAAAATACAAATTACTCTTCGCGCGATTACAATACTCATTTTGAATATGTGTGATGTCGTTCGAACAAATGCTAAATAAATTAATGTAGTGGCGAATAGGTTATAAATAAATTAGATCTCTACAGCGAAATATTTGTGAACTTACAAGAAAATTGCTGTATAAATTTCAACATGAAGAGGGCTTCATAAATATTATTTTTTGTTTAATACGAATTATGTTCATTCACTCGACTAGTCACCCCATATGATGTATGTTGTGTGAAGTGATTATTCTTTGTATATATATTTGTTTATAGTTCGTAGACATGATTCTGTAACGTAAAGACATACATCATTTTATTTATTGATCTTTATGCAAAATAAAAATGTTGTTCATTGATTGGTAGTGCAACGTTCAAATATTTTAAGGCTGAATCCGTTATTTAAAAAGTAAAAGGACAAGGTTGCAAAGAAGGAGCGGCTTTCCCTTGCATATGCTGGGATTTTGGGTTCGTTCTTCGGTAAAAGATTAAAATCTAAGACTTGAACTTATAACATTTATTGAGCAAAAGTCTAAGGTTGATATTCTTACAATATTTAATTTAAACGCAAAATACTAATAATTACTTAAATTATTGAAGTTCCTAATACCTTTTACGGAGGTATTTTTAATGTAGACGTAAATTTATTTATAAGGACATTTATCCCACTAAACCTTTCGCTGCCTTACTCGAGGAGCGTTCCGGTTTTACCACTTTCGCTGCTTACTAAATGAGCGTTCCGCCAGTTTTAGCACCTTTCGCTGCCTACTATACGAGCATTCCGGCCTACGATCAGGAAGAGAGTCTCCTAAAGGGTTTTTTTTTATTTGTTCGGTGAGTGTGCAGTCTTACCACAGACAAGATATAGGAATAGACTTGTGGGACTTGGTGGCCATAGGAATCTGTAGTCCCGTCACCTTAAAATGCCAGTAATTTTAGCGTCCTCTACGCTTTGAGAACGGTGAATTTGGGAACGAGATCCAGTGCGACTAGGGTTCGACTCGTCAAACTTCTACAGCGTTGTCAAGTCTAAAGTACGCAACGTTGTACGAGTTTTCAATAAACACCCGCCGTAAACAACGCGTAATCTTGGTTGAAACACGTAAGTTTTAAGCTTCCACATTTTATCCGCTCCAACATGATTATTCTTGCTCAAGGTCATTTCAAGGCCAAAAAGGTGGTATCCACTAAATTCAGTTTTTTATTGTCTATCATACTATCGTAAAAAATATACTATTCCATTTAAAAAAACATCGGTGACCTGGAAATTTCATTAAAAAACACGACATAAAAAATTTGTTTCTTTACCATTATATCCCCCCTGCAATAGTGTCACTTTGTCCTCTGAAGTTTTCTGATAGGACTGTAAATACGACAGATATTTAGGTGTTCCCATTCATGTGGGACACCCTGTATATGTATAATACAAACAATACATATATTTGGTAGTGTTAATAGAACTGGTCACGTGATGGCGTGAACAAAGGGCTTTGCAATCCCAGAATAAACATTTATAAAATGATAAAGCAATATAAACAAATAATAGTAAAAGCATCAGCTTGATAAACATTATAACATAATTCCTATACTCCATCAAATGTAGATATGCCGCCACATGTAGTTCAATGGTGACCACGTTGGTTTCAATAAACCACGATTTCAATAGAATAACAGCGCTATAATAGCTAATAATAGCTATTAATTTCAATAGAAATCCCTATGCGATCTCTTATGCCAAGAACCTGTGTATCAAAATACACAAGAACACAACTTTGCGTTCGCATCAAATTAAAATTAAAAATCCGTCCGGAAAATTGTTTGTAACATTATAAATTATTGTCCATGTTCTTATGTTACACATGAATGTATTCTACGCTTTGAAAACAGAAAATGTTTGAGTGGTATCATACGCCACAAATGAACCATTTGGTTAGGAAAAATTGTAAAAGATTTCATACTGTTTTTAGGTCAAAATGCACATTGTTAGATTTTCTGTCCCTTTAACCGTCGTATTGTGTTCATGTAAGGATACGCGCGCACAACATTAAGCTACGCTTCACCGCTCAGGTAGGTCCTACCCAAGCGGCACAGTAATGGTAGGCCCATGTCTCTCTGTGTAACTCTACACAATCAAAACGTTATGAAATCCTTAACAATTTTTCCTGACTAAACGGTTTGTTTGCAGAATATAATTTCTCTCAAACTTTTTCTGTTCTCAATGCGTAGAATGCGTTAATGTAAAAAAATTAACATTAATTATCAATGTTATAAAAAATTATGCATATATGTTTTTACAAATATCCAACGGCCCAAAGTTGTAGAATCCCACTGCGGTGGTCTTTAGGTATAACATTTATATGTATAGCTCCGAAATCAAGTATTAATTCGATTATATGCAGCTGAACAGTGAAATCAGTTATAACAATAAACATTATAGTGTAACTAAAACTGCCTCGTAGAAACAATGAAATCGGTTACATGATATCAAAGTTGATTATTCATTTTGAAAGCTAAGTATTAGCATACTTGCTTATCATTTAGTTTATTACTAGTTTATTAATTTCTCACAATAAATAAAGGTGTTGTAAATAACCGGTGTGTAAAAATTTATTAAATGACAGTAGATCTGTGCATATTATTTATATCTGTTTATTACATTTTAGTGTAATTATGTAGCTATGTATGCATTATTAGATCAAAATGTAATAAAAAAGCTATAAAATATGCATATTATGACGAAATGTAATGACAAACTATAAAAACGAAACCATTAGGAAGGCATAAAAAGTAACATTACTAAACTTCCGTTAACGATGCATATAGAATAAGTAATTTTTCGATAATTGAAAAAAGGCTCTATAAATGTCATATTCAACATTTAAACCGAAGCATCACATATGTTTGCTCCCGCCGAATCATATTAAGTACACGCAATGTGAATGGACTATAAAATTTTTTCTTCGTGTTAATAATGCTCAAAAAGTGTGCTTTATCGGTAACGTTGGGTGTTGACACTGAATGATAATGGGGTCACTCTGGGGTCCTAGGACCCCAAAACCGACGGCCACCGTAAAACACTGCATTCCTATATTTCGTCTGTGGTCGTACCTAGGGGTAGAGAAAAGCTCCTTTGTCGACTAGTAATGATTTGATAATTAAAATTGGTATTATCAGTTTGAGGTATGGAAAGTTAAAATGAGGTTTGGATATGGGAAAATTTTCAAAAACCAAACGACTTGAATAATGCATGTGAATGAGTGTCATGCGGGATTTGTTAGAAAACATGCAGGGAGGTGGGATAAGTGGAGTGGGGGTGTGTTAGCCTGGTGGAGCGTCTATAGGGGGGATGTGGAGTCTTGCCGAAGTGACGAGGTGATATGGACCGTTTTATGATCTACGGATGCGCAGTTCGCAGTTTGCAGCTCGGTCGTCTTTTACTTTTGATTAGTTATATGACGCAGAAAATATGATGATAATAATCATCATAATTATTATTATGATAATAATAATTAATAATAATAATAGTTGTATGATTAAATATATAAAATATAATGAGATTTAATGAGTTTTGACGTCGGTGGTTAAAATACTTCGCAGCTCGGTCGCCTGTCACTTTGACGTAGAAAATAAATACAAGAATAATTTAATTATATAATGAAATGCGCTGTAACGCTGGTCGTTGCAATAGTAACAACAATGATTTTCATATTTTACGAACAATATAATCGTATTTGTATTGTGACCTAATATTTACTTCGATCAATATTATTTATTATAAATGCATAATCTCCGCAGAGTAAATATACATTATTTGTTATTACAATTAATTATAATTATTATAATTATTTCTCTTCGTTGTTATATTAAATTATTTGATAACACTCTGTCGTATATTTCAAATACGTTATACTTTTCTTTGTTCAATTGTGCAAGTATTGATATGCTTTTTATATGATATTGTATAAAGTTTTTCAATTATATAAAGTTTAGCTTACAATTCATCAATTTGCGAATTCCTTCTACAGCCAATCTCACGATAATCCAGTCTCGTAGTCGATAATTAATTCACGACAGACGTTTAATTGTGCATGTATAAGCAATGTAATATTGGATTACATATGAGCAGGCTGCGAATTGTATGCGTTTTTATAAGTTTGCATAAGTTCCTATTTCTTGCAATTGATGTACACAATTTTTATTTGACATAATGACCTGCAGTCTATTTATGAGTTTACACTTCCCCGGTAGTGTGTTTGTCTGAGGGCAACCATTTGGCGAAAGTTTTTAATCAAATTGCGAGCAGAATAAAAGGTAAACGTTAGTTTCTGTTCAATCAAATTACTTCAGCATTCGTAACTCACAACTAAACAATAATAATTTCACATCGATGTAAGCGGATTATATAGGATTTTAAGAGTTGAATCACGATTTATAAACTGTTTCATATTTGACATGAAAAATAATGTTGCCGACGGAATATGATTTAGAATGAAAGGTAATTTAAATACCGACAGCTATTGTAATATTTATATGGTAATGCGTCTTAGCCAAAAGTATAAACTCGCATTTAAAGTCATAGTGCCAGGTCCAGAGAAAACAATTAGAACGTTAGTGACGACGGTTCTGCGTAGTTTATTTGTGTGCAAAGAAAAATAGTATTAAAAAAATGTTGTCTCAACCAATGTATCAACATTTTTATGAATCAAAGATGTTATATTATTGCACTCTCCATTAAAATTTTTTTCACTCATTTGAATTGAAAATATGTTTTGTTAAAACACAGTTTATGTTAGAAAGAATTACACTTTGGTGCATTTTATTTTTTGTAGCATTGAAAATTCAGAAAAATGTTTATTTTGCATAAAGATCCACAATCTGGTTATAAAAGTAAGTAATTTTTATAAAAAAAATTTCTTGAGAACTAAATATTACAGGAATCACCATCCGTGAAATATACATGTAGGATCTTTAACTTATAAGAAATGATTTATTTATTCTATAGCTCCATGATTTTTGCGAATTAGAGCACAATTTTTTGAAAGCAATATTTTAATTGTTGTATTTTTCACAATCTACTTTCAGAATTTTCATTTCTCATGTTACGTACGGAGATTTCATCTATGTGACTTTTTGAGCCTTCTTGAAACCACATGTTGCTCTGCAGAGGTCCGCTAGTTTATCTAAAAAACCAACTCTTCCACGGGGATGCTACATCTGGGAAATTCTCAGGAATTTCCACCCAGATGCACGCCTACCCCCACCAAAATTTCTATACAATTTCGGGGTATATAAAGGCCACGATTCCACCCACGAACGGGCCCAGTTGAAATTAAGTCACGTCGCGTTACATTACGTACAGCAAGATCCGGTATTAAAGTCCTCTTCGAGCATAAACTAAGTAGTGCGTATTCTATCGCGCAGTCAGTTTAATCACGGTTACCCCCGCATTTCTCAGTGCGTCAAAACCGAGAGTACGGGATTTAGTATCCGCGACTACACATTGCACATATACAATTGTAACCCTTATTTAATTATTGAATATATTGAACTTCATTTTTGAGGAATTCAATTCTATTAATTCCATACTCACATCACATTTCTATCCCAGAACTGGTACTCCCACAACGATACACTTTAGCCGCTCAAGGTGTATCAACTTCTGTATAACGTTATGAGAGCCGATAATAAATATCCATTTCTTGATCCACGCGGTGACCCGGCGGTGAAATACACGTCGGCCAGTCCATTGCTCCATATCTTGGCGAGGTGGCGAACCGGTGGTGAAATACACGCCGGTCAGTCCACAAAACCAAGTCTCGCAATTATAAAACCTCGGTCACGTATCACCCGCTTAGCCCTTGACTCGTAACACTCATAAAAAATGAAGTCTAATTATCATTATACTTATTTTATTAGTACTCGAAGATATCTGGTTAATAGGGGCCAGGAGAGGACAGATGACAGCGGAAGAAGATGAAGAGAACTTGACAGAGGAGGAGCTGGAAAAACAGATAAGAAAATTGAAAAAGAAAGAAGCACCGGAAGGAGACGGGGTCACGAACGAGGCGTGGGTGTACAGCAGTGGTAGTACAAGGTGGAAATTAAAGGAAATAATTAGGAAAGCATGGGCAGGGGAAGGCTTCGCGGAGGACTGGAAGAAGGCCGTAATAAACCCCATATACAAAAAAGGAGATGAGAACAACCCTGGCAACTACAGAGGTATAAGCCTACTATGCACTGCATATAAGATATACGTCGCAATACTAAACGAGAGGCTGAGGAAAGACATAGAGGATAAAGGAATTTTACCAGATACGCAAGCCGGTTTTAGGAGACACAGAGGAACAACAGATAATGCATACATCCTACAGCACGTGGTAGAGAGGGAACTGAAAGAGAGGAAAGGCAAGGTTTACGCCATGTTCGTGGACCTTGAAGCGACCTTCGATACGGTAAAAAGAAGTAAGATGTGGGAAACTATGGAGAAGCGTGGGGTAAGTAAAGGGCTAATTGAAAGGGTAAAAGAGGTATATGAGGAAACGATGAACGTTGTCAGAACAGGGAAGGAGGAATCAGAGGAATTTTGGACAGGAGAGGGGGTCGGACAAGGCTGCCCGCTAAGCCCAACCCTATTCACAATATATCTAGCAGACATGGAGGAAGAACTTAGGAAAGGACTGGTGGGAGGAATGAGAGTGGGAAAGGAAAGGTTCTGGTCACTAGCCTATGCAGACGACGTAGTGATGGTGGCAAGTAAAGAAGAAGACCTGAAGTGCATGATGAAGAGACTGGAAAGGTATTTGGACAAAAAGGAATTGACGCTAAACGCGGAGAAGTCGAAAATAATGATTTTTAAAAGGGGGAGAGGAAAAGGGGAAAAAACTGTATGGAAATGGAAGAAGGAATCAGTGGAGGAAGTCAAGGAAATCGTTTATTTAGGAATAAAGTTCGAAAGTAACGGAAAGCTAGCAGGACACGTGAGGGAAAGGATAAAGAGAGCGAACGTAGTTCTATCCCAAGTATGGAGAATTGGGGAAAGAAAATTTAAGGACGACTTCAAAATGAGAATGTTCTTATTCGACAGATTAGTATTGGGGGTACTGCTATACGGGGTGGAACTATGGGGCTTCAAGAAAAGAGTGGAAGTAGAAAGAATACAGCTGAAATACTTAAAGTGGACACTAGGTTTAGACACGCGTACGCCGGGGTATTTGGTTCTGGAATGTAATATGTCAGGATTACAAAATAACTATGGGCCGTATAGATTTAAAATGTGCTCTTTACTCTGCTGTGGCTTCGACGGGACTGACTGTCCCGAAAAACTCTCCTTCCCTTCTCAACGGCGCGGCGACTCCACGGCATCTTACAAACAGACAATGTAACTCGCCGCATCGCCCGAGCCGGCTAACGCTTACAGGAAGAAACAAAAAGAACAAAGCTCAGAGTAGAGACAAGAATTAGGGCCTTGAAGTATACGGAAGGAGTAAGAGAAAGCGAAGGGAGGAAGATAGTTAAGGAGTGTCTGAAGGAAAAGGAATCAGGTAGTGTGCAGGGCGAAAGCGGAAAAGAAAGGGAGGAATATTTAAAGAGAAACGGTTGGAGCCAAGCAGGGGTGGAAGAGATGAGAAGACAAGAGAGAGAGAGAGATAACGGAGAGGTTAAAGGATAGGGATAGCGAAGTACAATGGCAAGAGCAGCATACGAGGATAGAGCAGTCCAAATACAATGAAAGGTACAAATACATAAGAGTGGCAGAATTACCGGAATATTTAAGTAAAGAGGGTAGAGGGGACAGTCAAAAACTCATAGCACGGGCAAGATGCGGAAATGCAGAAAACTGGAACAAATATTGGCTGGGGGACGAGGCAAGAAGATGCGACCTATGTGGGGACAAGTATGGAAGCTTAGAACATTTGACAAGAGAATGCAAGGTAATGGGAGAAATGATCAGGATGAAGGATATAGTGAGTGAGAGGTAAGATAGAAATGTCGTAGAGTGGTTGGAGAAGTTGAGGAGAAAGAGAGAAAAGAGAGTATGAATAGACCAAAGAATATGCCAAACCAATAAACAAATGTTAGGGAATGGGGAAGGGTGAAATGATTGGGTTAGCAGTGATTAGGAGACTACCAGACTAGGTCAGGGTATGAAGGAGGGAGACAAAGAAAAAGTGTGAGAGAAGGTATGGACGAATGTGTGAAATAAGATAGATTTGTACAGTAGGTTAATGTAAACCAAGTCACATTTCTTGGCTGTAAGGCTGAAATAAACCAAATACATACATACATATCTGGTTAATAAATGATTTCATAACCTACCCTGATTTTTTCAAACTAACTTATAGCAATGGAAATTCGAGATTAAATCATTACTACTAAATCCTATATTATTTATCTCATTTTCCTTGAGCGAATACATGCTAATTTTTTTTACTAATCTAGATTGTGCAAGTTACTAAACATTTTGTTAGAATAATATTAATAGCGTGGAGGTGAGTGAATGAAGACCACGTGTTGTATTATAATATATATAAATCTATATTTCATACTTCTTATCAATGCAATAGAATCCAATATTTGTTCACAGTAGACGTAACATTGTTTCTAACACTATACTTAATTTAACGCTTTTACAAAAACACTTTTACTATCTATATACTTAAAAGATGCTTAACAATCTCGTTTATACGTTCACGGCTATGATCTTTTTGGAGGAACTGAGGCACACTGTGCAATAGGATTCGTACTAGAGAACACGGAGCGCGACCGATGGGTGACGAACACACCCGACTCTTGAGCCGACAGGCTTGCCACGCGCAAAATCACCATTCTTTCAACACATTTATTAAGCATTTCACAACTGGTAGATAATATTAATTACATTTTCCATGTAAATTTATAATAAAAACAGGAAATCAAGTTTAATAAAAATATAATATTATTATTGAATTTCATTCAATTCACAAAGTTTTGTTTCAGTCCCTGTTTTTCTATGGAAAATGTGAATTTAATTAAAAATCAGCGGTCAAGTAACGAGTATCTACGTCAAACTGTATGTATGTTCTGCTGTCAGAATATGAATGTACATACATATGTACTGAGTGAACTGCACAAATAATGTCACAGAAAATCGTTTAGAGCATGAAACAAAACATAAAACGAGGTAAAACGAACGTTGATTAAAATATTTTAGTCAAAATTAATTGTTTTCCTATTCTGACAAAAAATTAAAACATAAATTCAACAATATCATATTACTTAACAAATACAAGAACTAATTAAAATATTCTCAAATCATAAAATATGTTATTTCAGGTAGTTCATTGTCTAAAAAATTTCAATGATCCTAAAATTAGGAAAACACAAATAATTCTTTAAAATCTTCAAGATGACATAGTTATACCGGGTGTCCCGCGACTCATGGTCCACCGATTAGGAAGCGATTCTACATGTAAAAATGAGTCGAAAAGGAAGAATACAATTTTTTCATTTGAAGCTTCGTTTCCGAAAAAATCGAGTTTAAAGATTCGTCGGATCCGCGTGCATTAGTATATGTGTTACGGTGAATGTGATTAAACCGGTGATTATGTATAATTACCGGTTATTATATATAATTGATACGGGTAATGTAATGAATCGGAGATTATGCATAATTTTTGATCTTAAGTTTGGTCTGGGTTAGGTAAAGAATTCGTAAATGTGATAAATTCTTGAATATTTAGGACCTAACCCAGATCTAACCCAGACCAAACTTAGTGGTGATTATATATAATAACCGGTAATTATACATAATCACCGGCAATTGTACATAATCGCCGGAATAATCACATTTACCGTAACATATGCACAGAGTAGAATAGGTTGGTTATGATCAGACGCGACAGCCGATTTCTATCTAATGGTACGCGTATTCACTGAATGTTCAAACTCAATTTACTCGAAAACGAAGCTTCAAATGAAAATATGTTATTATTTCATTTCAACTCACTTTTACATGTAGAATCCTCCTAATCGGTGGACCATGAGTCGCGAGACATCTGGTACATAAACTATGGTTGTTACTAAGACATTCGATGAATATTGAACAACGTCAGTACTTCACAGATTGTGGGATAAATTTCATCGATTGTATTTCTCTTTGAATAATAAAATACATTTTATCCAACCCCACAAAGCAAAGGCGATGATTCAAAATCGGCCAAAATTACCCAAGACCAATTTTCCTGAAACTTTGAATATTGGTAGCCCTTTGGGTCTAACATTGATTCCGTGCAAAAACTTTTCCCAGGACTTCACGGTTACGGGGGGGAGGGGGTCAAAGTACGTATTTTGCGAAATCTATTATGTGCTGTAACTTTTAATAAAAATACGATATCGACCCGGCATGGATACCAAAAAATCATAAAAAATACAAGGTTTTCAACGGTGTATAAGTTTATGTAATTTATTTATTGCTAACATAATTTTTTTACGTTTTTCGTGTTTTTCAAGGTGTAAAAAATTCAGAAAAATTGCAATTCCCAAAAAATGTATTGCCTGATCTTAACCAAAAACGCTGTATTAATAGTACATTTCATGCCCTTTCGAATAGTGTTTGTCATTCCTTGGGGAAATTATTCGCTTTTGAGTTATGAAGTAAAATGTGAGTAGAAGTTGAGGCGCGGTCAACTACTCGACCAATATATTCATTTCAAACGTGGAAAAAACGCTTTCTGTGATTATATATACTCTTTGGAAGCGATAGTTCGTACTTTTATTTAAATATACATATTAGAGTTATGACTTGTGAGATACCCGGGTACCTGGGTAAGCCATGAGATACTCGGGTAAACAAAAATTACCCGAGTACCCGGGTACCTCATGAGATAGTCGGCTACCCGGGTATCTCATGAGATACTCAGCTACCCGGGCATCTCATGAGATAGTCGGCTACCCGAGTACTCGGTTATCTCATGAGATAGTACTCGGTTCCAGGGATTGAAATCTGTTATGATATCGGTTCCGGTTCTCGAAACAGTTATGAAGAACCGAAATGATATTATAACTGTTACCAAAAAGAATATCGGTTCTGGCTTATATCTGGCTTATTTCGATTCTATAACTGTTATTTTATGGTTCTGGATTTCGATTGTCATTCTGTATTCGGTATTGTGTTCGGATTTATATATTTATTATTTAAGTATTTATTTATTCTTATTTATAATTTAAACAATTTTTAAATAAATAAATTTTTATAATTTGTTTCTATATATATTCATTATTTAAATTATTATTTCAATAGTAATTTATTGTACAAATAATTTAAATAAATAAATTTATATAATTTATTTCTATGTTCATTATTTAAATTATTATTTCAATAATAATTTATTGTTAAAATACTTGTTTAAATAAATAAATTTTTATAATTTCTTTCTATATTCATTCAAAAATTTATTTATTTAAATAATCATTTTAACAATAAATTATTATTGAAATAATAAGTAATATAACGAATATATACAAACAAATTTTCATACATTATAAAAATTTATTTATTTAAAAATTGTTTAAACAATAAATAATAATTAAAACCTATTTAAATAATTAGTATATAAACAAATTTGTATACATTATATTTGCAGCATAAGAATGTACTTAAATAATTGTTTAAATAATAAATACGTATTTAAATAGTGAATATATACAAATAAAATTGTAAGCATTATAAAAAATTATTTATTATTATTATTAATAAACAATAATTTAAATAATAATTATTTGTTCAAAATGTTGATTTGTATAATATGATAAAAAGTCATCAAAATCAGTGTAGTGGCAGAGATATCGATAATTGCCCAATTATGCCGAACAATTTTTGTGTTTTGTCATATACGTGTTATTTTACGGTTGCCCTGACATTGATATAGTTGCTTGCATACATTTATGTTCTTCGGCCTACCAGAATACAGAATAACTGGACCGAATTACAAGCGAAATTCAGAACCGAAAAATATTCTCATAACAGTTATAACATTTTTTCGGTTCTCGTAACTGTTTCAAGAACCAGAATCAATATCATAACTGTTTTCAATCCCTGGTTAGAAGTTTCAACACACAGTTTATCGGTTTAGACCACTCTGTATGGTACGGCGGCTCGAGTAGTAATAATTCTAGTAGAGCCAGTTCTGAGAACTCATGAATACTTGGGTAACGGGTATCTCATATACTCGGGTAATGGTGCTGGGCTCTAATACACATGTTCCGTCCCAAATGGTAAATATATTATCTTAATTTTGTTTAAATGACGAGCTATATTTCATGTCTCTTGTTTTATTTTCTCTCTTTCAGGAGACATAATTGCGCGCTTTTAGCCACTGCATCGCCGTTGCGCAGTATCCCGACGAACGACCGCGCTAGTGGAAGAGCACCACTGGCGGCAACTCATATCGGCCGTAGATATTTTGCTTCCTGGTTCGGTATGAGATAAATTCAAAAATATTCTCAAAAATTGGTGCAAAAGTGGTGTCTCTCCGTCTTTGATGACTGTTTAAACATGTTTAAACATTCATAATGTATTGATATTGGATATCACTGTACTCGAGAAAGTCTACAGAATCTTCTGCTGCAAAGAACAATTCAATATCTTTTATAATAACATCATAATATTTGTTTAAATTTGAAAAATAGGTTCTTTTTTCAAAGTCATGTTTCTCAAAAACTGTGCATTTGGACAAAAAAGTAGGGGCAGATTCGGAACCAGCGCAAAAAACTCTATAAGAACCACCCAACAGTAATTAGGAAACATAAAAAAAAGTTGAGATTTGGACAGTGTTATGTTTCAAGCAGTTTTTTTCATATAGAAGAGATAGGTGTATTAATCCCATTCACCTGATCCACCGTATACATTACATATATTAGTACGAGCCATTTATACACGTAATACAACAATAAAAAACAAACTTTTACAGTGATTTATACTTTTATTTTACAGATTCTGCGAGGAATACCCTGGAAATGGGCCCGAAGCTAGAAACATCGTAAAAACAGTGAAGACGACCGTTCATAATCTTCAGCACAACATAGATTACCGATCTTATCACACATTTCATTAAAGCATTCACGAAGAAACAAATTTTCGCTTTCATCTGTTGAGATATTCGGAAAGAATAAATCAGCGAGGCTGATGACCCACATTCAGGGTGTATACAGGACATCAAATACGATAACGGACAGCATCAGGATGACGTATTTCGATTACAATATGTCTGGTAACGCAGCAACATCCGTCGACTACCTCGGTAATCTGGACGCAGATCAATCATTTGTGAACAGTGTAGCGCAACTCTCAACAATGACTTCCGTGATCGTAAATGTTACATTACCAGTGAACGCAAGACCCAATCACAATAGCCTTTTGGAGACTTTAATCATTCCATTATACGGAACAATATTTCTACTTTCGGTGGTCGGAAATTCGTTGGTTCTAATCACACTGGCACGCAATAAAAGGATGAGGACTGTCACCAATGTGTACTTGTTGAATCTGGTGAGTAAAATTTGGTGTTGACACTCCTGCAACCCATTCCCGTATTTATACAATCATTATGCTACATTAATTTCCCTGCATTTGAACATTTACTTTGACGTAGAATTAAAATATATACACTACCGCTCATTGAAGTATGAACTCTTCTTTAAAAATTTTATTTTATAAATAATCTTTCATAACTTGTATGAAATGTGTTTACATTGTCGTTCCTCTGTTTATTTGCCAAATAACAAGTGACTAATATTTTATTTTCTTAAGATCTACATGAATTTTTTATGAATTAGAAAAAATTTCTCCACCCCTAAAACCCAGCTCTAGACATTGTTGCAAGAGGGATGGAGGAGTATACCAGATGAAAAACTAAAAAAATTAATACGACGAATTCCACGATTAACGAAAGATATAATACATGCCAAAGGGGGATTTTTCGACGAAAAGAACATTTAGATTTGAGAGTTACCAATTTGTTTCTGTTTCAATATTATGTAATTATTTATGCATAATTCGTTAATTTTATACTTGTAAAATGAAAAACTGTTGAGAAACAAAATCATTTTGAGTTGAGCAATTTTTCTACTAATTTTTTCGTTTAATTGTCAAGTGTCCATACTTCGATAAGTGGTAGTGTACTTACAGTCGGGAGCAAAATTAAGTGGACAACCTTTAATAGCTAATAACTTTTTTAAAATTGGATAAAACGATTAGTTTTTCAAATGTTGGAAGGATTGTATTGCATTTTTTTTTAAATGCTATTGCTCAAAACTTGGAAGACAAAAGTGAAGGTCCCGAGTTTTAACTTTTTTGTCTGTGCGTATAATATAAATTTAAAATATGCCATTTATATGTGTATGTAAGTGCACACAGTTTCATCGAAATCGGTTGACATATAAATAACCATAGACATTGAAAGATGTAAAAATCCTTTAAATCTTATTTTCTCATAATTTTTGCCATTTTTGATTATTCATAGCTCATAGCAACTGTACTCGATTTTTTACAAAGAGCATATTGTTGTTCGTGCGTAGATTTGGCATCCGAGATACAATGACGAAACAGTTATAGCAAAAGTAACTCTTTATTAGGGAGAGGAGAGGAACTTATCTTTCTGCATCCGTTTACAACGGTGTCCCTCCACAAAATCTCTTTTGTCATTGCTACATCGTAGTTCCTCAAACAACGACGCAACGAGGATTACTCGATGTATATCTCTCGACATCGATACAAAAGATCCACACTCGTAACAATATTTTAAATTTGCATTAAATCCATAGATAGAAAAGTTAGAATTCGTGATCTTTATTTTTTCTTCGCAGTACCGACTAATGGTGATTTTTAATTATTTTTTTATACATCACCTAGTATACTAATCCTTCTAACGTCTCAATAAAGTGCAAATTGTTTGGTGCAATTTTTAAAAAGTTATAAGTTTTTAAACGATGTCCACTTAATTTTCCCTCGATTGTATATATTAGTAATGAACACGTTGAAACAGAATATTTATTATTCATTTATACATTGGTTATACTTTTTATACCCCTTGACGATTCTGTATTCGTGATAACATATGCAACAAAGTTATGGTTTAAGAACTTGGAAATATAAGCATATATTGTACTTAGTATACCTGTGGTTGCAAGGGAAAACGCCGCATGTCACAATTTCAAAAAATTTAGGTTCATGCATTAATTGAGTGATATAGTATAGAATTTACGTATTTACCAGAAAAAAAGTCATGAAAAGAAATTCGAAAGGCTCAAAAAAATAATGCAATTTAACCGATGTCCTATGTGAAAGCATAAGTGATCATAACCTTAAACGGCAATATCTCGAAAGCGAAAGTATGTGACATGCGGTGTTCTTTCTGACAACCACAGATATAAACTCACTAAAGAAAATCATCTATAAAGGGTGGAGCTCGTAACTTGAACCACTTCGATTACTGCATAAATAACGATTTTAGTGACAAATTATTTGGGACGTTATTTGACATAATTAATTCTTTTTTCTATGGTAGTGCGTAGAGTTAGCTTAATGGATCCAGCTTATAATTCTCTTTAAAAAAAGTATCAACCGATTAATATCAAGAAATCATTAGTTTAAAAGATATTTTGACTGGAATTATTTAAAGTAGCACAACTGGAACTGTTGCAACAATTTTCAAAGTAATAGTTTGAGTCAAAATCTCTATGGATGAAATTAATCATTTACTTACATTTTTCGAAATATCAAGATCACCTTTCAGGTTCTTTAATGTTGTAAAATTGTTTAATGATCATTGCAACACACACCACTGATTTTTTGTATCGGAGAACATAATAAATTATGCGGTTTGTGTCTACCGGTTACACTCTCCGAAACTCGAAGTCATCTCGATTTTTTTTAAACGGTTCATATTTTATTCAGAACGAAAATTATGGACACTGATAAAAAAATTCGGTGATGTGTGTTGCAGTGATCATTAAACAATTTTACAACGTTGAAAAAAGTGAAAGAAGATCTCGATATTTGAAAAAATGTAATTAAATGATAAATTTCATGCCTAGCGATTTTCACTCAAATCATATTATTACGTTGAAAGTTGTTGCAACAGCTCCAGTTGCGCTACTTCGAATAATGACAGTTTAAATATCTTCTAAACTAATGATCTCTTGATATTAACTGGATAATACTTTTTTCAACGGAATTATGGGCAAATCCATTCAATTTTAGTTCTTAAATATTTTCCACTAAAATCATTATTTATGTAATTAGTCAGAGTAATTCCAGTTATGTCCTCCACCCTGTGTGTCTAAATAAAACATGGTGTAATGCATTATATAAATACATAAACATTAGTATTTTTACCCAGATTTAATTTCGAAACTGTCTTCAAAAATCTGAATTGTGATGTATATAGAATATTTAATTACCTTTGCAATTATCAACAGCAAAAATTAAGAAAAAGTTGTTCATTATCTCTAGCATGTCTTTTTTGAGTTTTTAAGTGCATTGACGATTTTTCAATAATAATGAACATTTTTAGCATTGTATTATTGTAGTTGCCAAAAAATAAATTTTAAACATATGGAAAATTAATGATATTTTGCTGAAAACTAAGAAATGAAACATATTCTTATTTTTGTCCAGAATTTGTATTAGTATATAAAAAACCACAATTTGTTATCAAGACACATACGTTCTCTTTACACTCATTTCATATATATTATATTAATAACCAATGATAGCAATTGTATTTTATTCTTGTAACTTATAATGTCATTGTGATTTTAAATAAAAGATAATAAAGGAAACAATACATTTGGCTCAGTATACAGAGTGAGTCCGAAGAAACAGAACACCTAAATATCTCCGTTACTTTTCGTTGTAAAAAAAACTTCTTAGTACACCGTTACACTGCTTGAAGGGCCACATGTAACGGTGTAAGGGAGAAAATATTCAAGGTCATTTTTTTATGAGATTTCAAGATCATCGATGTTTTTTTAAATGGAATGATGTATCATCGTTAACGTAATATTGTAGCTGATAAAATAACGAATTCATCCATGTAACACAATATGACCTACAAATGACCTTCAACCCAGAAAAATGGAACAAATAAAATTCAACGTGTAAGATTCATTTGCTTTATTTCTGTTATGCAAAATGTTCAAAAATATTCCCTTGAGCTGCTATACATTCATTTAGACGTGAAGTTACAAAACGTACTGCTGTGTAATTCATTTCTGAGGGAATCGACGCACAAGCCCTGACGATTCTTTCTTTCACGTCGTCTACAGTGGTTGGTGGTTCATGATAAACATAGTCTTTCAGTTTTCTCCATAGATAGAAATCAAGGGGTGTAAGATCTGGTGAGCGAGCTGGCCATAATACGGGTCCGTTACATCCAATCCAACGATTTGGAAACTTGTTATTCAAGAATTGTGTTACGACACGGGAAGAATGGGCTGGACATCCGTCATGTTGATACCACATATCTTCACGAATGTCCAAGGGTGTATTTTCCAGGAGAGTTGGTAACGATTCTCGTAAAAATGCAATGTATTTTTCTTCATTTAATGTTCCGATGATAAAGTGAGGCCCAATTATTTGGTTGTTTAAAATTCCGCACCAAACATTGACGGACCATGGTCTTTGTTTGTCGACCGTCCGTAACCAACGCGGATTTTCAGATGACCAATAATGCATAGTTTTTAAATTTATCTGCCCGTGATTCGTAAACGAAGCTTCATCGGTAAATAATACTTTATTAAAAAATGCTCTATCGTTTATCAATTGTCTCAATCCCCACTGGCAAAAGTTTACACGATTTACAAAGTCTCTACCATGAAGTTCCTGGTGAATTGATAGGTGAAAGGGGTGAAATTTTTGTTCATGGAGTATGTTGGCGACCGAACGCGAATTCGGAGGCGCCTGACACCGGATCCGCCCTAGGAAGAACGCGCGCAGAAGGAGAGGTGGTGTGAGGATAGAAATGCGTGTGGGTGGACTCCGATTGCACAACTGAGTTTATTAGAGTCGGGTTACAACGGAACACTGTTCCGAAAACCGGACTCGCTCCGCCGCGAGAGACGGAAATCTTCTCTCAGGGGCCGCGACGGAGATCTTGCGACGGCACGTGAACGCGTGCCGCCCGCGACGGAAATCTTGCCCGCGAAGACGCAGATCTTGCCGCGACAGAGTGGGCGCGACCGCGAGATCGGAGCGAGGCCGAGGACAACGCTACGGAAAGAACGCAACGGAGCCGAGCGCGAAAAAAGACCACGAAGAACAGTCGCGAAGAAGAGTCACTTACGAATCGCACCGAAGATACGCAGAAAAGCACGCAGAAGAAGAGTCACTTGCGAATCGCACAGAAGATACGCAGAAAGGCACGCAGAAGGAAGCCCAGGCGCGTCGCCCAGGGAAAGACCTTAAATAGCTTTTCCCCGGCGCGCGGAATTTGTCGCGATTGGCTCAGAGGGAATCGGATGATCCTTCTGATTCGTTACAGTTTGAAACACGGACGATAACCGTTTGACGACATTGTCGACGGGAGAACAATAGCCGCCGAATTCCATGGCTTGAATCATGAACAGAGTATTTACACTACACATTTTTGACTAATGCCACTTTCTCGTGCGATTTGCCTCGTACTAGCATGAGGGTTTATATCCACTGCTGCCAGAACATTAATTGTGTTTTCTTCATTCCTTACAGTCCTCACCTTCGTACAATTTTTATTATCAACACTACCAGTTTCACGGAATTTATTTATCACATTGAAGTAACGTAAACTGATGGACAATTACGATTAGGATATCGGTCCTTGTACAACCGCACTGCTTCTCTTAAACACTGTCGACCTTCTCCGTACATGAAAATCATATCAATCTTATCTTCCTTCGAGTAACGCATTGTGAAACGTTCATCGATAAACTGATAGATTAGAAATATTAGAAACAGTGGATATCTGATAGCAAGAAGGTCTTCAGAGTAATTAGTAGTTGATAAACACAATTATGTACGAACGCATAGGTCAAGGTATTTATGATATAATGAATGTCTTCCTATCAACACCGAATCTGTTATTATGTTGTGTATTGCGATACGTTTGAATGTAAGCAGCTCAAGAAATATTGAACATTTTGCGTAACAGAAATAAAGCAAAGAAATGAATCTTACACGTTGAATTTTATTTATTCCATTTTTCTGGGTTCATGGTCATTTGTAGGTCATATTGCGTTACATGGATGAATTCGTTATTTTGTCAATTACAACATTACGTTAACGAAGATATATCACTCTGAAATCTCATAAAAAAATGACCTTGAAAATTTGTTCCCTTACACCGTTACATGTGGCCCTTCAAACAGTGTAACTTTGTCTTAAGAAGTTTTTTTGTACAACGAAAAGTAACGGAGATATCTAGGTGTTCTGTTTCTTCGGATTCACTCTGTATACGATCTATATTTAACAGTAACGCAAATATTGAACTTGTCTCGCTCAAATATAGATACTATAAACTTTTTACATCGTTTAATTTTCGTCCACTAATCACTTTCGTTCGTACTTTCCAAATAAATTCAATGTGATTATTTGAATTTACAATAATAGTACATATATGTTACGACAAAGTCTGCTAGTGTATTCAATTTTAAATGTATGCATAAAACATGTTAAAATGAGTTTTATCACACGAACGCATGGTTCGAAGAGACATTCGATACTAAAGAATTTAGTGAAAATTGGACGGCACTCTTTCGAGAAAAGTGGTCGATTTAGAACGTGGACTTCGTAATGTGTAGCGATGTTTTCCCACCGAAATTGAATTTCACAAACTCCGTCGAAGGGGCAGTGTAAAGAATTGCGAAGTGTGATGCTTTGATCTACCGTTGTTGCGGATAGATATGTAGGTGCATCCCTTCTACCTTTAGAGCAAGTAAGTGGAGTGTCCGACGCAAATTGAACGTACTAATTCGATAAGAACAGGGCGTATTTAGATTTAATTAGCTGCGTTTCTAGATGTAGTTATCTGCGTATTGGATATAGTTGTCCGCGTATTAGGTAAAGACATAGGCGACGTTGAGATGTACTCCTTTCTACGTAAAGGCGCGCGAATCTTGGCGGCGGAAATGCAACGACACAGGTGTCGTGATGCATGGTCAAGCCAAGCGAGTAAAGGTAGACGTAAGGCGTCTACCTTAGGCCGCTAGAAAACCTCAAGAAGTGGAGGGATTATCTCCCGGATATGAAGGTTTAACGAGCACCGGGGGCCGATGAGTCCACCCGTCAGGCTACTGGAAGAAGCCACGAGATCCGCTAAACACCTGAAGAGGAAAATGGAAGTTTGGGAAAACAATAAAAAGGAAAAACGAGAAATCAAAAGCAGATCGGTTGTACCGAACCCTCCTGCGGTCCTCAGGTATGCGACAGCGTACGGGTGTTTCCCCGAAAATGGAATACATGGCCTTTGGGTGATGCCTGCGACCGCACACCAAAGGCTGCGTGTTTATTAGATTATATGGATAATGGAGGGGTTTCCATTATTACCAATCCTCGGGTTAAATATAGAGGATCCGGGGTGCGATAGTTAGTATCGTGTCAGCTAGCCACGGAACGACAGCAAATAATTTGTACAGAAACAACCGTACTTAACCATGATAAAAAAAGGTGCACACAGAGCCTCAAACTCCTCTGCAGGAATTGTAAATTGTCAAGGTAAAACAAGGGTTGCTGTACCTTGTCGAAAACTCCACACCCTAGAAATATCGGGAAATACCTGATTCCCTTCTGCGACTCTTTTATACCATGCCGTCTTCCTTCAGGTATGAAGGTACGTACCGCCGCCGCCGCGTTTGGGAACGTTTTCAGTTCTAATTGTGCGTCCGTCTTGTAAACACCTCCGACAACCTCTTCCGATATTAAAATATACAGGGTGTCCCGTAACTGGTGGTACAACCGAGCAGGGGATGATTCTACATGGAAAACTGAGTCGAAAATATAGAATAAAATTTTTTGATACAAGGCTTTGTTTTCGAGAAAAATGAGTTTCAAAATTTGTCTAGTGTGCGTGCACTCGGCTTACTTGCGGCTCAACGGATTCCACTGCCTCTCACGTCTGGATATCTCGGAAATTGCCTTCGTACTTCTAGATATGTTTACAAACATTGTCAGTATAATGATATCACTTCTATCGCTCCTATCCTTTTCCCATCCTTATGAAATTACGCCTCCAGTTCTCATTATACCATCTAAATGGCAACTTATAGCAATCGAGAGTATACCGATATGATTATTGCGTTGGGTGCATGTAATGGTAGTGCTTTAGCAGCGACTACTTATTACAGAGATCGGTACCCTAATCGTCGACATCCTAATCGAAGGGTCATTCCAAGAGTCGAACGGACCCTCGCAGAATACGGGTCTTTTGAAAAACTTCGCAAGCATGGAGGACGTGCCCGAAGAATTGACAGGAGGGTGGAAGAGAGGATTTTGGAAGACATAAACGACGATCCAAGCACCAGCATAAGGAACCTTGCCTCACAATACGATATCAGCTGATCTACCATTATTCGAATACTACATCAAAATGGGCTATATCCTTACCACGTTCGTAGTGTGCAAGGGCTTACAGAACGTGATTATGTCCCCCGAATGGCATTTTGTCACTGGTTGTGTGAACAACACCGTAACGACGCCCATTTTTTATTAAAAATTTTATGGACGGATGAAGCGAAGTTTACGCGAGACGGCATGTTTAATGTCCATAACTCGCACAGGTGGTCAGATCAAAACCCGTATACCATTTTGCAAACAAATTTATAAGTAAGGTGGAGTGTGAACGTCTGGGCTGGCATAGTAGGTATCCAAATTATAGGTCCTTATTTCTTTTCGGGAAATGTGACATCGGAAGCATATTTGCATTTTCTTCGAAACGTGTTGCCGAAATTATTGGAAAATGTGCCTCTTGGAATTCGAAGAACGTTAATTCTTCAACAGGATGGAGCACCACCGCACTACAGTTGCGAAATAAGACGTTTTTTAAGTGAAAATTGTCAGTGCTGGATCGGTCGCAGTGGCAGAATACCTTGGCCGCCACGATCTCCGGATTTGTCACCGTTAGATTTTTATTTGTGGGGTCAGGTGAAATCGATTGTGTATCGTGATGGCATAACGAGCATCGAACAATTAGAACAAAAAATTGTGATAGCGTTTGAACACTTAAAGCAACATAATAATTGCACATTACAGGAGGTTCGAAGGAATTTAATACGAAGAGCACAATTATGTCTACAACAACGTGGGCAGCACTTCCAGCAATTTATGAATTAAACGAATTCCTCAAAGGCAATTCTAACATTGTAACCTCGTCCTTCGATTTATTTGATGTATACAAACCTCGAAAACCTTTGCGAAAAAAGGTTGAGGTAACTCAGAATAAAGTCAAGACAAATTTTCAAACTCATTTTTCTCGAAAACAAAGCCTTATATCAAAAAACTTTATTCTATACTTTCGACTTTGTTTTTCATGTAGAATCACCCCCTGCTAGGTTGTACCACCAGTTACGGGACACCCTGTATATTTCTTCTACCATATTCAGACATAATTATTTTCACATAATCTCTCAACATAAATAAACCATGGTTTTAAACATATTTTCATATATTTAAACGTTATTTCGTTTTCTTGCACTTATTACCTGAAAACATTACTCTCTTCCATTGTATCCTCCATCTTACGTATTACCGAGCGAATACCATTCGATCCTCGATAATGTTTCTTTGTTAACGGAGGCTTAGAATATGTTTTGATTTTTGCAAAATACGCTTACGTTTCGTACATGAGTCGAAACACTAGCCTCTTGTGCAATTTGCCGTGATGTGAACATCGAATTGGATGCAACTTTTAATATTGCACGCACTCTACGGTCACTTACGGCACGTGGACGGCACTTTACTATCTACTTCCCGTAATTCTCAGGATTTTTTATTAACTTTGCAATTTCATTTCGGCTTCTGCCTACTAATTTGTATACATATTTTTGTAACACTTGTCCTTCCTACTTTTAAATTTAATATCATTTTTATTTCGACTTGAGTTAATTGATTACCGCGTCCCATTTTCGTAATATATAAGTAATATACAGATATAACGATTATTTTTCACTTACTATTAGAGCACACGAAAGATTTTTCACGTTACTAGAACCTCGTCTGTTCACTGTCTGTCAGACACTGACTTAAATATTACAGCACGTCATATCGTTCTGACGCACCGGTATGTCATGTAAACAGATATACGTAACTTCTTGGACACAACGTAAATTATATCCGTTTCTTTGCATGTTACTATGCAGATGACATACAATGTATGTAGACCGACAGTGGCTCACGAAAATATTCAAACGCCCTTTAAATCAGAATAATTTGTTAAATAATGCACCAAACAATTTGACCCTTTTTGATAATTAGAAGCATTGATTTACTAAATGGCGTCCAAAAAACTTTTTTATTTCAGTTCGTGACCAAAATTTAAAATATGCATTTTGTAGATCTATGTTAGTTATGCACATGCTGAAAATTATGCCGTTAACCTGTACCCGAGGTATATTAAAACGATATACGTAGAAATAGTACCTCTCACCTCGCAGGTTGTGAAACTGACAACAATTATTGTATGTTTTGTTTAATTAATTATATTGTATAAGACTCAGTTAAAGATTAGGCACTTCAGGTGGTTGATGATCCTTGTTGAAACCAATCTTTGATGGTTTATTCTGTTCTTCACCAATGTTCATGTTATATCGATTTGTTCCAATTCCTCTGTTCTATTTTTTTATCATGACATGAATCTTTCATACCGTTATCCCTTGTATCTCATTACTGTTTTCCATACTGTTAATATAATAAACTTTATTATAACCACAATAGACCCTATATTACAAACATAAGTAAATCAAAAATATATAAGATGGTGCATATAAATATAGGTATTTAAAAGTGTATTTATACATTCTTATATTATTATATCACCAGTCAGAAGTGTCAATGTCGAATGTACCGAATGTGAATGATGATTGTTTATATTGTATGTGAGAGTTCAGAATGAATGATACAGATGGAAGAGTGACCGCTAGATTGAGTGAGAGTCCGGAATGTGAGTGAGTGAGATTGTTTGAGGTTAAGGTTCCACGTTGAGAGGGATATGCACGATGCATGCCGAGCACGTGTGAGAGCTGGAATAATGTTTAATATCTAGTTATAAGTGATATTATTAAAGTACATTAGTAAAGTAATATGTATTTCTTATTGCAAGAATACATTCGTATTGCTGAATGACAAATTATGCCCACATATAGAGAGTAAGTGCGTTTAACTAACATTGGAAAAAGATTGCTTGGCAGTTTGGCAGATATTCATTAACTACCATTTTCACTGAATGATTTTTTAATTTTGAACACTTACAAGACATAACGAAAATCAGATAAAATTGGGATAACAATTGGTAGAGTAGTCGATAATAACCTATGATGTGGATGCGACTATATACTAACTAGAAAAGAAAAAAAGCTTTACAGCAACCAATGCACATATAAACAATATAATCTATAGCAATGTGGGTGCTATGACACCATGAAACAAAAGAACTATTCATTGAATTTAGAAGAGAATTAATAGTTTCGAGAAGATTGCAGTGAATTCGCGAACAAATTATCTTCTTCTCAGTTAAAATGTTAAAGATTTAAACTACTATACACGAACATTCGAAAATTTGTTCCTAGTTTAAATGATAACTTGAAGTTTATATAATATAATACAGACAGTTAGGAATGTATTAGACAGCTTAGTTTCGGATTTGCCGAGTTGAATGTAAGCTCGTGTAGGTGTGCGCTGAGAGGCTTAAAAAAACGTGTTTATCTCAAATTCATATTTTCCAAAACGGAAAATTGTAAACATTCGTAGACGACTTTGATAAAACACGTATTTTTTTGTAGCATATCTAAACAAAGTAACGTCTCTCACAAAAATTTGTTCTCTAACACGTTATCATTTAGCGAATTTTCAAATAATTAAAAACTGACTCCTTCAATGCTTAGTTATTGAAGTATAATAGATGAAAAAATGCTGCTTTTTAAATTCATATTATGCAAAATTCAGTTATGAAGTACACGCTTAGGCCCTATATGTATAATAGCCATTAGTTCAGAGACCTCTCATAAGAATATAAATATAACACGATAAAATGTAATACAAAATTTCAACTTTCCAAATTCTATAATTTGTATTCAAAAATTGCCTGCCTTTTCGGTACAGTAGTCTAGCTTTTTACAAAAGAGACCTCGTAAAATAGTAAAATAGGTTAACGAAACGAATACTTGTTTTCCTATTTTGGAAATTGTACGATAATAATGTATTAAAAAATGTAGAGCAATTTGTGCATGATAAATGAATTTGCTAATAGAATATTATATATTAATTGAATTTGAAATGAAGCGTAGCTTGAAAATAGGCATTACCAAAATTCAATGTGTATTAATTATTACGTTGAATTAATCACATTGTCATCGCCATGTTATTTCGTTCAATGTGCAGGTTGAAATATTTTATAGAAATCACTTGACTTTTTCGTAATTGGATACTGCAGTTATGTTTCTTAATTCAAGCAAGAAATATGGCAACGTAAATGTGATGAATGGGTGATACTACGAGGAGTGCGAAACGTATGCCGAGGATATTCAACGAAGTGTGATAAGTTGTGAAACATTGGTGCTTTAAGTACATAAATTTTGCGATAAACCGAATGATGATGTTAAGGAAAAATAGAAAACTCTGAGGAAACGCATTTTAGAATGTTATAGAATGTTTGAGGTACTAACGAATATTGCTAAGCTATTTCAGTTATATTTCTCTACATATTTTCACTAGACTAACAAAATTAAGTGCTGAAAAATTATTCGAATGTTTAATTATTTGAAAATGCGTCTTGTCAGTAATTAATCGTTTATAATATTCTCAATACTGCAACTTAAAAAACTTACTCATTATTCTTTCATATTGTACATTATGTTTATATTTTTTATTTAGGTTTTCGATGCTTTGGACGCTATATTCAGCAACAATGTAATAGAATGCCTCAGGGCAGTAATGCCAGATCGGTTAAATCGAGGGGAATACAGTTTATTACCTCTCTGATGACCAGAGTAATATGTGACACGTTGCGCGGCATGTCACGTGACCAGTCTACGGTCTTAGCGGGGGCGTTAGAGTGTGCTCATGGTAGTGGAATGGGATAGTGGAAGGGGAAAAGGAGGAGAAGAAAAAACAACCAGTTCAGGTTGTTTCTGGCATCACTGCCTGAGGGATATGTATGCATGTTTTGTATCATGAGTGATGGTGTGGTGTCATCTGTTTGTTTTTTTAAGCGATGCTTAGGGAAATGTGAGACAGTCGAATCGTATCGTGCATAACATGCTCCAAATTTCATATCGATTGGCCACCGGTGCCTTTCGGAATAATATCCTATTTTTCTTATAAAAAGTTGTACTAGCAGCTTTAAATTATAGTATATGTCGGAGGTTGACCGAAAGTATTCTCCATCGGTTCCGCCGCGCAAGCACAACTCGACCAGACTATGTAAATTAAAAAATCTTGCAAAGCACTGAGAGACACGTTAACGAGCCCACGGGTCACTCAGAATATCAACGTATTTGGGTTTATCTTTCTCCGATGCGTATCTGACGCCGAAAAATGCGACGCGACTTCGTACGAGGTTACGAGAAGAATGCCACAAGCATTAAACAACGCAAAGTCGATCGCCTATTGATATTGCTCTGGAAACGGAGCATGGCCTCTTACGATTGATACTCGCTGAGGCTATCAGGAGCGTGTACAGAGATGTACACGACAACAAAATACAGAAACTATTTTCAAAAATACATAGATGCTATTCCGCCACTCGTGGTCACGTTCAACAGGGCCTCAGGCCATATTTCCACGGAACCCTATCTCGCATCTCTCTTTGCGCCATGCGTAAAAAAATAAAACAAATGTTATAATAGAATATTAAAACGAGCATTACACGTCGTTGCCATCGGGCTACGTCGCTGCGTCAAGCCCCGACATATACGGGGTGTCCCAAAAATGTCTCATTTCCTGAGACGGGAGGTTCCTGAGGCCATTTGAAGCGACATTTTCCTTTGCAAAAATGGACGTTTCGGCTTTGTTAAGGAGCTATTAACGAAAAACACGGACCAATCAGAGCGCGACCTAGAGGCGTATTGGCAGAGACAGCCGCGCGCGACAGAAGTCGAGCGATGGTGATACACCGCGGTCGAAAGCAAGGAACAAACAAGAGAAGAAAATTTTTCGAGTTCTATGTTGGATAGTTCAAATATGAATATGTTGTAATCTTTAGTAGCCTATGAACGAATCTCGAAGGATTTTTCGAAATCTTAAAAAATGTTGGTTTTACAGACGAGTAAAGAATTTTTTTCATTAAACTATAACACTAGAACTAACGTACCGAGGAAAATGAGTTTTGAGGAGCTTGTAGTGAACACATAAGAGTATCTATTGAAAATATTTCGATTCGGTAGAAATGGTTTTCTCACCATTTATTTTGCAAATGTTTTAAACAAATGCAATTCTCCTATAGCCGGGACTGTTTTAAAAATTCGAAAAAAACGAGGTAACAGCTCCAAGTCTCCTCTTTACGGACGTATTTTTTAAGAGGCAGGCGCTTTAAAATTGACGGAATGAAAATTATTTAAAGCACCGCACACTCTAACACCGTGAATACTCAGAAAACCTTACCTTGGTTCTCCTGTAGAGTCCTAGCGAAGTAAAAATGATTCCTGTATTCACAAATAATCTGTGTGCAACACTGAATCTGCCTACTCGTTAAATTCACAAGAGCATTTTAATTATTCGCTCTACGAAATTATCGAGCAGAAGGGGTCAATGTCCTTTCATTGCACGATCCGGCCCTCATTGTTAAATTATTCACGATCACAGTAAAACTATTCACATATATCCATTGGGTCCACAAACGTTGAATGAAATCCACACAAATGATTCACAGAAGTCCACATATCACGCACAACTAGTTCACATTTGATGCACGTAAATCGACTGTTACGACTGTGCACGAAAAATCGTCCGTCCATGCTGGCGATCGTAGGAAGACTAGTTCAGAACAGCTGACGAGGTTAACGGCCTTTCAACAGCACACTGCCGATTTTCATTTCAGCAACTGTTCGATGGAACCGTGTTTTCAAATGGAATGGGAAATCGAGGGTCATTCAGTTACGCTTCTACCCCCGAGCGTGGCCATAAACCAGCGCCTTGTGTCGAAGCTCGACCTTGACGATGGCACGACTTTTGGTTACCAAATGTGTACAGTAGGTCAATAATCTGATCAATATCTTAACGGCCTCTCAGCACCACGACCTACACGTTTTCTAAAATATATCATCGTCGAGTTCTTTATTTCCGCATCCTTCGTTCAAGTCAAGGCGCTTTCCTCGCCTTGTTTATTGCCATTGATGGACGCTTGTACCCCCGAGCGAGGAATTCGCGTGTTCCAAAGGGATGTCCTAGCCGTAAACCAACGGCGGTCATTCACTCTTTCCATTCCATTTGGAAACACGGTTCCATAAAAATTCCATCGATTGCCATAAACGATGAACGCGCTTTCACTCGAATGTAGCAGTTAATAAACGAGGAAAGCGCCTTGACTTGAACGAAGGATGCGGAAATAAAGAACTCGACGATGACATATTTTGGAAAACGTGCAGGTCGTGGTGTTGAGAGGCCGCTAAGATATTATTGATCAGATTATTGACCTACTGTAGACATTTGGTAACCAGAAGACGAGCCATCGTCAAGGCCGAGCTTCGACACAAGGCGCTGGTTTATGGCCACGCTCGGGGGTAGAAGCGTAACTGAATAACCCCCGATTTCCCATTCCATTTGAAAACACGGTTCCATCGAACAGTTGCTGAAATGAAAATCGGCAGTGTGCTGTTGAAAGGCCGTTAACCTCGTCAGCTGTTCTGAACTAGTCTTCCTACGATCGCCAGCATGGACGGACGATTTTTCGTGCACAGTCGTAACAGTCGATTTACGTGCATCAAATGTGAACTAGTTGTGCGTGATATGTGGACTTCTGTGAATCATTTGTGTGGATTTCATTCAACGTTTGTGGACCCAATGGATATATGTGAATAGTTTTACTGTGATCGTGAATAATTTAACAATGAGGGCCGGATCGTGCAATGAAAGGACATTGACCCCTTCTGCTCGATAATTTCGTAGAGCGAATAATTAAAATGCTCTTGTGAATTTAACGAGTAGGCAGATTCAGTGTTGCACACAGATTATTTGTGAATACAGGAATCATTTTTACTTCGCTAGGACTCTACAGGAGAACCAAGGTAAGGTTTTCTGAGTATTCACGGTGTTAGAGTGTGCGGTGCTTTAAATAATTTTCATTCCGTCAATTTTAAAGCGCCTGCCTCTTAAAAAATACGTCCGTAAAGAGGAGACTTGGAGCTGTTACCTCGTTTTTTTCGAATTTTTAAAACAGTCCCGGCTATAGGAAAATTGCATTTGTTTAAAACATTTGCAAAATAAATGGTGAGAAAACCATTTCTACCGAATCGAAATATTTTCAATAGATACTCTTATGTGTTCACTACAAGGTCCTCAAAACTCATTTTCCTCGGTACGTTAGTTCTAGTGTTATAATTTAATGAAAAAAAGTTCTTTACACGTCTGTAAAACCAACATTTTTTAAGATTTCAAAAAATCCTTGGAGATTCCTTCATAGGCTACTAAAGACTACAACATATTCAAATTTGAACTATCCGACATAGGATTCGAAAAATTTTCTTCTCTTATTTGTTCCTTGCTTTCGACCGCGGTGTATCACCATCGCTCTGATTGGTCCGTGTTTTTCGTTAATAACTTCTTAACAAAGCCGAAACGGCCATTTTTGCAAAGGAAAATGTCGCTTCAAATGGCCTCAGGAACCTCCCCTTTGAAGGAAATGACATATCACAATAGATTTCTACATTTCAATATAATTGAAGACCTTTTAGCAAAAATAGAGCATGTTCATTTTTTAATAAACTTATATTTGTGGAAGTTATACATATTTTTTTACACATCTTGTTTTACATATTGTTACATACTGCTGATTATTTGAAACAAGATTTAAGCAATTTTTCACGCCTGACTTTGTCTGCTTTTGCACCGAGGTTGTCAAATCTACATTCATGTTTACATATTTTATATTATTTTATATATATACTAGCTTCTCATGGCGTGCCTTCGGGACCTCCGGGCGGGTTGCTCTTTCGGGCGGCGCACAATGGGCGCACCATTGACGTCACTAATTTGAGTGTCGTCCGAGACTAGCTACGTCGCGGTAGTCGCGGTGTGGGTAGTCGCATTTTTTCCCGAATTTTCCATATTTCCAGGCAACTTTTCCAATTTTTCTTCACGTAAAAACTTTATTCGGATTCTAACGAACATTTAAAAAAAAATTAGCCAAATCAGTCCAGCCGTTCTCAAGTGATGCGCTTACCAACGAACAGCATTTCATTTTTATTTATATAGAAGATATATAAATTTTATATAAATTTATATTTAAAACTTTTATCCTCGTTATCCAATGTTTTTGAATTAACAATTACAAGTTTAAGAAAAATCAATTTTATAAAGTAACTTATCGATTATATAAAATGACTGCCATTAGTAATCCTTTATACAACGAATGTCTTTGTTTTATTGAAAAATGTTTTATGAATAAAAGAATTAGACAACTTTTTTAGGAAAATGTGGGGATCACGTCAGAAATAGAAAACAATTTTCTGAGAGGAAGAATGCATTTCAAAGGTAACCTACAGTACGGTGCAGTAGAGAAGCACAAAGCAATGGGAACTGGTTCATGAATTTTGAAATCAATATCATGGAACCAATCGAGCGTCCAAAACTCTTGAATATTAAAAATACGATACCAATAGAGAGAATGAAAAATAAAATTCTACCATATATTGATGGTAACGTTATAAATAAATTACAAATTAATTGCTTGTAAATGGATTTGATATATGGTACAGTTTATTATAAGTTCTAAAGTTTGATTAGTTCCAAATTTCTTTACGTTTTATCGATAGATTAACGCTTTAAGGATAATAAATGAAGGACGTACTGAGATCATACACGTATTGGGTCGGCACACTAAAGACTATACCTAATGTATCTACAGTTAGTTTTGTTATATGACGACACAGCGCCTTTGTGTGATACCGATCTGTTATATTTTATTCTCCTGCGTTTCGGGTTCTTTTGTTTTTGTTTTCATCTCTTTTTGCTCCGCTCTGTTTTTCGTTTTTGTATACTAAAGAAAGTGCGTACTTTCTGTTCAAGTGGGATTCGATCTTGTATATTGTATCAAGATACAACCTGCTCTGGATTAAATAAATTCTGCTTCAAATAGATCCACAATTAATAATTTAATTGGAATTCCATTAAATCGAATGTTAGGAAAAATATTTTGAATGCAATTATAACAGTGTCTTTATCGCAGACATTGTTAACAATGTAAAAAGCAGAAAAAAATATAAAATTATGATCAGTACAGAAATAGAAATCTTTATAATATTATATAAGTAAATTAAAAACTAAAGGTCAAGTTTTAAGGGAAATAAAATTATTGTTTCACTATACAAAACAGTGTCTTCATTTTATGTGTAGATTAAACCCCAGTAGTTTGGAATACTATGTCGATAATATATAAAAATAATCTATAACAACAATAATAATTAAACATAATAACGAAATCAATACCGGAACAAATATACAATACAGGTTTTCAATATGCAAAAACTACTGTGATGCTGTGCTATGGTGCTGCTGTAATGATTTCTTAAATACAGATGATTCAACTGTGAACTGGCAAGAAGTTGGATTTGATGAATGGTCGCCTAATCTAAACATTTCATAAGATAGGTCCGGGTTACTCACCAAAAATACCACAACCCAGTAACAGTCCGACATAAGGCTGACCAACGGGCACAAAAACACCCCGTCCACGCGCACACAACCAACCAAGGCAAGTCCTTCTAAGGGCAGCCTCGGCAAAACCCATCTCCCGGAAAAGCACCCTACCGACCTGGAGGTACTGAGGCTCCCCAGCCTATGGTGACCAACACCTCGACACAACAGTTCGATCTAGGAAAGCTACGGGGGGTGAACAACCATCCCAGGCCACGAGCTAGACTTTTCAGGTGACTGTGGCGGCAGGTCAACCGGGTGACACTGCCCTCCCCACTCGATCAAATGTGGGTCTAGGAAACGGGCCCAGACGGTGTAAAGCACAGCCCAGAAACGGCCCGACTCAGGGCCGAGCAACGGGTACACAAAAACAAAACAACCAAAAAACACTCACAAACGAGAAAGGCACACACACATATATACAGGGTGTCCCGCGTCTCATGGTCAACCGATTAGGAGGTGATTCTACATGTAAGAATGAGTTGAAATGAAAGAATAAAATTTTTTCATTTGAAGTTTCGTTTTCGAGTAAATCGAGTTTGCAAATTCAGCGAATACGAGTAACACTAGATTCAGCAGTTTCCAACCTTTATGCTACTATGCCTCCCTTTTTCCGCGCCTCCCTATCTTTTCATAGAAATAATAATATAAACACGTTTTAAATAATAATAACTTTATTACAAAAAATACTGGAGACTACAATTAACAGTATAATAACAAGGTTTTGTTTAAGTTACTAATTAAACTACATGTAACGCATCAAAATTTAATGCGAGGGTTGTTGTTGTTTAACGGCACAAAGTTTGTCAAATCTTATGGGCAATGTGGAGAGTGCCACTCGTAACTCTTTTTCGACTATTAACTTGGTTCGATATTCGGTTTTCATTGCAGCCAGTGCCGAAAAGCCCGTTTCGCGTAAATAAGACGTTACAAACAGTAAAAGAACTTGCATTGCTTTGCAATACAAGGATTCATACTCTCCGCTAAGATTCACCCAAAATTGAATTATGATTTCATTTTGAAGCTTTTGCTTCCGTGAGCTATCGTATGATAATTCTATCAATTTTTCTTTTTCGATGGCTGTCAGCTCAAATTCGTCATCTTCATTGTTGATAAATGGATTTTGTATATACAAAACCTTTGCGAAATCAAGGTCTTCGCAATAATTTGAAAAATGCAGCACTGAACCATCCAAGTGTTCAATAAAAAGATTTCTGCTTGCTTCAATATTGGCTGTGGCCCAGAAATCTTTTGAAAGTGAAAACATATCTAACTCATTCTTTTGTTTTGATTTCCCTAACTTCAGCTTTTTAATGAAAGCTTTTACTTTGTCTTTCTGAACAAGGGGATGCATTTGTGAACCCTGCATTGATTTATTTAGACCGCTCTATTTTCCAAAAATTTTAACCAAATAGGCAAGTTTAAAAATAAAATTCAAGTTCGTCCACAAAGGTGCCTCTTCATGGTGATTTTCTTCGAAAAAGGTTGCTATTTCTTCTTTGAGCACAAACACCGTTTGAATCACTTTTGCACAAGATTGCCAGCGAGCTTCAAAATAATACAGAAGTGAGGTATAATTAGCTCCCCTATCGGCACACAGCTTTGCAAACAGCCTAGCTCTCAAAGAACTCTTCTTAATGTAGTTTATACTTTTTATAACTTTCATCAAAATGTTGTTCAGTTCCTCGCTCATATTTTTTGACACTAAATGCTCTGCTCCTGCACAGTCCAATGCAATTATTTCACGTTATGTCGTTTTCTTAAAAAAACTGTCTATTATATTAAGCATTTCAATGTATGTGGTCTTTCCAGGAATAGGTTTGCAAAATAATATATATTCTAATATATTATTTTCCGCAACATATGGAACGTATGCAATTAAGTGGTCATCATTAGCTATATCAGTTGCCTCATCTACTTGAATGGAGAATTTCGAAGTACGCAGCTGAGAAACTAATTGTTCGCAAATATCTGCAGGTATATCATTGATTCTTCTTCCGACTGAATTATCCGCAAGCGGAATTTGTCGCAACTGTTTTTCATACGATTCGCCGAACATTATTCGAACCATGTCAATAGCTGCTGGTAAAATTAGGGTTTCTCCTATTGTATGTGATTTCTTACATTTTGCGATTCGGTAAGAGACATGGTACGCAGCCAATAATGCGTTTGGTGTAACTGAAAGTATTCTTTTAAACGTTTGCTTCTGAATACTCATCTCGTACAATTTTCTTTGAAAAAATTCTATGGGCTTTCCAACGTATTCAGAATATCGAGTTTCATGATGCCGTCTTAATTTGACTGGTCTCATACTATCTGAAACCAAAACTTTCGAACACAACAAACACATTGATTTTTTCAAGCCATATATAATAACACTTGTGAATCCTAACGATAAGTACGATGAACTGTATTATCTTTTCTTGAGAGCTATACCTCCTTCTTTCTTGCTTTTATTCCCATTTGTATCAGCATCAGTATCTCCATTATTGTCGACTTTTCTCTTGCAACCACTAAAAAATGTATCCGCAAAGGCAAAGGCTTTCGACGTTTTCTTTCTGGGTTTTATTGTGCGACTGCCCGCTGTTCCGCTACGCTAGGTCCAGCGTCGCTACCGAAAGACAAAACGCTGTCGTCAATCGATGCGGCTCAGCGTTTCTCGTAGAGAAGCGAAGCCGCGTACGAAGGGTGGCTTTTTCAAGGTCATTTGAAGGTCAACTTTGTTTCTTCAAATGAAAACCTATATTTTTGATTATGGTATCTTATTGTACGCAAAGCGACCAGTAATTTTCGTAGGATACTTTTTTCTATCCGCGCACTAGTTTCGGAGATATTTAAAGAGAATAGAGCGAGGCATATTATTGTGTAAAATTCTTTGACGCAAATCGTTGATGTTTTCCAGTTATACTAGCACGTACCGTTTGAAAACAAAATTGTCCTCTATTGATCTTTTGTTTATGGTGTCTGTATTTCAATATACGATTGTACTATTTAGTCAAGTGTGAATCATCGTAATAAGAGATGTTATATCGTAGTACAATTAATTGTATGTAGAGATATTCCAACAGATACCTTCAAAAAGGTTCGTTCAGAATTTGAGAATCGTCTGTATTATTGTTTAGAAAATAACGGAGAACATTTGAAAAATTGTTATAATTATAAAAGAAATTACAAACTTTCTCGCAGTATAAGTATGACTTGCTCTACTTCTCTTTAAATATCTCCGAAACTAGTGCGCAGATAAAATGAAAGTACTCTACAAAAATTGCTGGCCTTTTTACGTACAATAAGATTCCATAATACAAAATATAGGTTTCCATTTGAAAAAACAAAGTTAACCTTCGAATGACCTTGAAAAAGTCACCCAAATAAAAAACTGATACTGCCCCCTTCTTTCCCCTTCGAAATTCTTGGACACGTGTTTTTCACTTTTTTAATATCTTTCATACTTTTCGAGATATTCGGCTGGAAAGTTTTCAAATGAACATCCTGTATACTAATGCACGCGAACCCGATGAATCTTTGTTTTTTATTTAAGCCTATCCAGACCCCTAAGTGGGGTCTATACAGCTGGACGTAATTTACATTATGTTACAGAGTACAGTTTGAATGACATTATTGTTTGGCAATAATTTGGTTGTATACGCAGGTTGCATTCTTTCAGGAAGTTAAAAATACTCAAACACACCAGAATGTTGAGTCAGGCAAAGAAGTTAGTCTAGTTCTATGTGCGTCGAATAAGCAGCTTTGCCACAAGACATGGTCTAGGTCCTCCATTTCGTAGCCACACTTGCAGTTGATATTATCAATACCCACACGGAACAATGAGGCAACCAAGTTGTAGTGATTGGCCATTATACGATTAACAGTAGTAACAACCTCGCTCTTAAGATTTTCAAAGTTATTATTGGCAAACCAAGGAATTCTATTAGAAACACAAAAGCGCTCAAAGAAGATTTTGCCCTTGGTAGCGTTGATTCGTTGGAATTCCTCCATTTTGGACAGGCAAGATGTGTCGGCAAAGGGAACACACCGCACATCGATGAAGTCGGAAGCAGTAGCAGATTTGGCAAGATTGTCGGCATCCTCATTTCCTCGCAGCCCTATGTGAGAAAAAATACACAAAAATTTTATAAAGCAGTAGTTATTTTATCGAATTGACCCTAATTCCCTAATCCACAAACTTTTAACAGATTACACTGCCTCTGCTATCTACACTGATAGCAGCAAAATGTCGAATTCGGGCTGCGTTAGATCAGTGTGCATATGTTATGACATTAACCTGCGTATTAAGAAAAGTATTGATAACAGCGCGTCAATTTTTACAGCCGAATGTTTGGCCGACGAATCTTTAAACTCGATTTACTCGAAAACGAAGCTTCAAATGAAAAAATTTTATTCTTTCTTTTCGACACATTTTTACATGTAAAAGTCACGTCATAATCGGTTGATCATGAGTCGCGGGACACCCTGTATATACGCGTTATTTTCTTACGCGTATATTTTTTATCCATATTTCGTTTCCATTCTGCTCCTACCTTTTGTAACCACATAATAGGCACCGTGTACTTTGCATAATTATCTAATGTTACGATACTGTTACGACGATATGGAATCGTGACATTAATTAAGTTGCTTCCACCTGCGGTATGCTGAAGATATCACAAACGAGACGTCCAATCGATGGAATCCAACCCCCGGATCGATGTGGTCTTCGGTCAATAGAGAGTTGTTAGTTGACTGATCTATTCGGAACGTCAGAGAGAAAGAGGGGGGAGGGGACACGTAAAACCATCTACCATAAATCAAAGACTGATAATTGATCGCTATTGTAAATAAATAGTTTTGTTCAATGTTTTCAATTTATTAATCAAAATGTGTTCACCGGGCGAGGCGGAACTGAAGCCTCCGCTACAATATATTAAAATATGTTTATCAAAACTTGGTTGCACCTTCATTTGTTGTAAACGATCATTCTTTGGGAAGAAATATATGGGATTATTATCGGGAATAATAAAAAGTATAATTGATGAGTTCAAAATTGGCTCGAGATACTAAGGAAACCTTATTCTAAATAAGTTTACTAGGACTGCCAGATGTATCGGCGGTGGGTCTTGGGAAAACCCTCAACACTGCAAAGCAATAAAACAGATCCTAGAGTTAAGTGAGCCCCAGCGTTCCTTTAAGTGACTCAGTCAGTCCCTTGTAGAAATTAGTACAGTGAAGACGTTCTTTCCGAGCCGTTAAATAAAGATGTATCTTCAAGATATTCAGATAACAGTTTATTTAATTCTGTTGCGACAGGAATTGTCAGAAGGATAGCCGGGACTATCCTGACGAGGATATACAATGGTCGACGAGAACAAAGAAATGTCACTGCACGATTAATGCACGAAAAGTTACTTTATTTCCGAATATACAATTCGTCGCGCACTCCGGACCGATAATTTATGCGATAGACGCGTGCGTAAGAAGAACGCCGAATCCGGGAATTCGTGAAATCAATACTGTGATTCATAAGACGCGATAAGCGCGTGAATATGACACCTGTAGTGCGTGCGGTGTCTTACGATATAATAATGCGGAGTCCTTTGTCGCGATTACAATGGGTTATTATGATCGAGTTTAGCGGTCGACTCGTGATTTTCGTCGCTGTGCCGCTTAGCGCTCTCGCGACGCCGTAGCGGAACGACGTTCGCGGAATTATAATCGCGGGGATTTCTTAAATCCTAAACATACCGCCCGCCTCGGATGTTCGCATCCGATAACAAAGGAAGAAACGTCTTAAATCTAATGTTACAATACATCTTAACCTATAATTTACAAGTGAACCGCCCGCCGTGACAGACTATGACGAGTTCGAAGGATCGTAGCTGAGCGAGGATAATTCTCTCATTGTCATATTTCCGCGTGTTTACGGCTCGGGTGCATTCTCCGGTTCGCAAGCGAGTTCCTCGTTGATATCAACGGGAAGGAAGCAGAGCTTCACGATCGGACGCGTGTATTCCGACTTGGCAGTCTTAATCGTAACGACGCGAGTAACACCGTCCGCTCCGGGATGACATTTTATTATCCGCGCGAGTTCCCACTTGCAGGGAGGCGCGAGGGGGTTTCGGAGAAGGACAATTCGACCCACCTTCGCGAGGTTACTCGCGACGCGCCATTTCGTGCGTTGTTGCAACGAATGGAGGTAGTCATTCGACCACGCCTTCCAGATGGTCTCGTACAATTTTTTTAATAATTGCCACCGAGTCAGTCGCGAGTCCTGTACATCCAGAAGCGTCGCTGACGGTACGGTAGTGATCGCCGTGCCGATAAGAAAGTGACCCGGCGTGAGACCGGTATAATCGTCGATATTATCCGACGACGGGGCGATCGGACGAGAGTTCATGCAGGCCTCGATTTGACACAATACACAGTGGTCAGCTCCTCAAACTTAAGAGTGGTCGCGCCTATTACGCGTTTAAAATGATATTTTAAACTCCGAATACCGGCTTCCCACAGTCCGCCGAAATGCGGAGCGGAAGGAGGAATAAAATGCCATTCGATTTTGTTAGACAAGATTATTGTATTGTCAGGTTTGTCGCCGCGACCCCCGCGTCACCCTAACAGCGGAGCGTGTTTAGATCCCGCGAAACGAGCTCCCGTGCGTGGAACTGGTGGGGTTACCCCTCGAAACGGGTAACATCATAGTTCGGAGAAATTCAAAAGTAGTTCCGTTGTACTTTCCTCTGCGAATACACGTGAATCTTACACGATAGTCCGTTTTCTCTCTCTCTTCAGGCGAAGCATTATCGAGTTTCAATTACATCTGATGTACGTTACTCCTCTGTCAGAGTAACCGTGAAGTCGTGATACGTACGATCTGCTCGTTTTGTAAAAATTATTGAACATTAAACGAGACGAACAAGCCGCAGAAACCCGGTTTGGAATTCTGACCAGTGAGTTCGGTGAATTCGGTACCCTCGGTTCGAAACTCCTGTTCCTAGTCTTCCTGCATCACGATCCCGGCGTTTGTCGTTTCCCGGAAAAGCGTCGGCGAAACAATTTGGTCACTCGCAAGTGTGCTCCGCAACGTCGGATCTCGTGTCGCAGCTCGAAATGCAGCGGTCACTTCCTTATCGGCGCCCTGAAAGGTCGTTCCGTTATCGCTATACATGTCGACCGGTAAACCGCGACGCGAGCTGAACCGATCGTAACAAGCCAAAAACGCAGCGGTGGTATACGACCCCACTAATTCGATGTGCACGGCGCGAGTTGTCATGCAAACGAACAATGCAATATATGCTTTCGTCGACTTGTGTCCGCGTCCGGAGGTTATTCGGACTGGGATCGGACCCGCATAATCCACGCCGCAATGTAAAACCGCTCGTGCGGCACGAGTCACACGCACCGACGGAAGATCTCCCATTAGCTCGGACGGAATTGTCGCACGTTCTCGCGCGCATCGAACACATCGATATAGAACTTGGCGCACAGTCGGACGTGCTCGAAGAAGCCAAAATTCTTGTCTCAATTTTGCAAGCGTTAATTGAGGATCTGCATGTAATAATTTCAAATGAAGATGGTTAATTAGGAGCGAGACCAGAGGATGCGAGGCTAGGATAATAGGATGTTTGGTGTCTTCCGGCAATGCCGCATTGCACAGCCGACCGCCCACGCGAATCAGTCCGTCAGAATCGAGATACGGATTTAATGACACCAATATACTTTGTCGCGGGATCGGAAGCCTTTGTTGTAAACGCTGTACTTTGACCGGACATACCGTTCGTTGAATATAGCTAATCCAGAACGTTCGCGCTTTCCGAATTTCTGCTGGAAGCAGTGCGCTGGAATTTAGAGAATTCACCAAAGAACTGTTCTTACCTAAGCGCGACGACCGCGAACGATGACGAGATGACCGAAGCTTCGCAACGAAACGTAACAGATATGCCGTTACGCGGAGCAACTTGGGCCAGCTGGAGAATCGCGTACCTAAGTCCCATGGGGGTGGAGCGGTGACCGCGTGGAGGGCGATAAGCGCACGTTCCTCCAACGAAGTCGTAGCGTCGAGACGAGGTACTGAACAAGGCCACGAGGTTTGGGGCGAGTGAAGCCATGTCGGGCCGTTCCACCATAATCAGTGGTTCAAAAATTGCGGGACGTTCATTCCGCGCGAGGCGCAGTCAGCGGGGTTTTCCTCTGATTGCACGTGGTGCCACTGACATTGCGGCAAGAGTTGCTGAATTTCTGCGACACGGTTGGCGACGAACGTTTTCCAGCGAGATGCCGGTTGACTTAGCCAGGCGAGGGTGATTGTGGAATCGGTCCAGCCATGCATGTCGCATTGAACTTCCCCAAATGACGTGCGTATGAAGGTCATCAAACGAGACAGCAGTAAAACTCCGCATAGTTCGAGTCGCGGAATTGATAGGGATTTGAGCGGAGCCACATTCGACTTTGCAGCAAGAAGAGAAACGACAACATTTCCCTGTTCCGTGATGACGCGAGAGTACACAACGGCTGCGTAGGCGCTTTGAGAGGCGTCCGCGAAACCATGCAGTTCGATTTTGCGATGCCGTGACCCGTGTCCTGCCCATCGCGGTAGAGCCATAGAGCGAAGAAGAGGAAGTTGGGTACAATACGTTGTCCACGTTTCGAGGAGCTCGGCCGGGATGGCATCGTCCCAATCACACTTTAGCAACCAGAGGCGTTGCATTAGAATTTTGGCCACGTCAACGACGGGAGCGGCCCATCCAAGCGGATCATAAAATCACGCGATAGTCGAGAGGATTTCCCGTTTGGTGGTCGGAATGACGGGAGTTATTGTGACCTCGAAACGAAAAGAATCCGTTTCGGGATTCCAATTTATTCCGAGAACCTTCAAATTGTCGTCGGGTAACAGTGGCTTACTGACTGCAAGACCATGATCCGTAGGATCAATATCGGCAATTAATGCTGGGTTATTACTGGCCCATTTCCGTAACGTAAACCCCCTTTCTCTCAATAATGCGGTGACTTGGTCGCAAGTTTGTCGCGCTAAGTGGGGATCGTCCGCGCAGAACACGCAGTCATCCACGTAAATTTGATCGCGAAGAACTGAAGGTGCGAGGGGATATTTCGGCCCTTCGTTCCGCGCGAGTTGTTGGAGCACACGCAACGCGAGAAAAGGTGCGGGAGCCGTACCGTATGTGACGGTCAAGAGTCGGAAATGTTGGAGCTGAGCCGACGGAGAAGATCGCCAAAGAATCCGTTGATAATCAACGTCTCTGGGATCGACGAGTATTTGCCTGTACATCTTCGCGATGTCGGCGATAAAGACGTACCGAAAACGGCGCCATCGTAGAATGACAGCGGCTAAATCCGTTTGTAATTTGGGCCCGATCAATAGGTGATCGTTTAACGAGGTCTCATTTCCCGTTTTCGCAGATGCATTGAATACGACGCGAAGCCGTGTCGTCGCGCTATGCTCGCGTATGATCGCGTGATGCGGAATGTACACGGTTTGATTTGACGGGACCGGGGATGACTCTGTAACCTCGGCCATATGTCCGAGTGCCTCGTACTCGGATAAGACTTTTAAATATTCCGCGGAGTGCTCCGCGTTTCGTTGCAGCCGATTCTCTTGCCTTTTAAACATATTCGTCGCCGCGGGAAGTGAGGGCCCAATATTAATGGGAGGTCCCTCGATAAATGGCAAACGAACGACGTATTGTCCAGTCGAAGTTCGAGTATGCGTACGTTGGAAATGCTCCTCACATTTTAACTCGGCGGGGGAGAGACGCGTGACGGACGGCAACTCCTCTACTGTCCAAAATCGCCGAAGTTCGATATCTAAATTCGACGAAACATTACAGTGGAAGTTCGCGTGGTCAGCAGGAACATCGGACGGGGGTGATGGAACGGGACCAGAAAGGATCCAGCCTAACGTGGTGTTTTGAGCCGTAGGCTCGTTCACTTTTCCTCTTCGCAACCCATCTAACAGAAGTAATCCGTAGTGATCGGCACCGATAATTAATTCTATTGGGTCGGCACTAAAGGGATTTTCGTCCGCCAATGCCAGGTCTCGAATGTGCGAGAGCTGGACGTCGGTATGTACACGACTAGGGATGTTGTTCGACAAGGACTTCAAGACGTAGGCGGTAAGAGAATATACAGCGTCGGTTTTGCATGATGCAACGGTAAATGTTGTCGTCGAGCGACACGAAACTACATTATTTCCGATTCCGGTTATACTCACTGCAACGCGAGAACGTGGAAGTCGTAACCGTTGCGTCAAGTTTTCCGAAATTATCGAAACGAGCGAACCTTGATCGAGCAGGGCGCGAATTTTCTCTGAACGACCCGATAATGATCGCAGTTCGATCCATGCCGTCGCGAGCAAGACTTGTCGCGACGCGGTGATTCGAGGAACGGAGCACGAGGCGACGAGAGCTGTTACATCGTTGTCAATAGAGTTGGCTAATGACGCAGCATTGAGCGCTGACGCGGTACTGTTTGATGACGCGTTGTCGTTCGATGACGCGTCGAGTCGTCGAAATGTAACAAGGTATGATGACGCTTGTTACAAATGGTACAGTTATAAGAACTTGTACATTTCCTGGTCGGATGATGCGGACTTAAACAATTTACGCATCGGTTCGTTCTTTTCACAAAATCGAATCGTTGCGTGGCGGATTTACTTTTAAAGGAGGAGCATTGTCCGAGTGGATGATTCGCTTTGCATGATTCACATATGCTCTTTGCCACCGCGGCGCCATGTAAAGACGTGGCACGAAAACGACTCGATTCTGCTCCAGAAGATTCCGGTGTTCGCGATACTGCCCCCGAAGTGGAGGGCGCGATACTTGTTAAAACGCGTACGCGAGATAGGAGGAACGTATCGAGCTCACTAAATTTCGGACACTGCGTGTTATTACCGAGGTTCAACCCCCAAGCCTTACGCGTGGCGGAATCTAGCTTTTTAGTGACGAAGAAAACAAGCAGATCAACCCATTCGCCAACCGGACGTTTGAGATTTTTTTACGCGTTAATCGCCATATTGGCTTTGTCGCGAAGACTTCGAAGTTGATCGGCCGACTCCGAACGAACTTGTGGAAGGTCATACAACGTATTTAAATGTGTTGTCACCAATAACCGCGAATTTTCATAACGCTCGACAAGACGACTCCACGCGACGGTAAATCCGGCATCGGTTATTTCGATGTTCGTGATGAGATCACTCGCCTCGCTCGTTACGCACGACAATAGATATTGGAAACGCGATACATTTGACAGACCTTGACGTGCGACGATCATAGCCTTGAAGCGATCTCGGAAACTCTCCCACTCACTGATGGACCCCGAAAATTGCGGAAGATTGATCGTCGGCAGTCGATTCAAGGCGTCACCGGTTTGCGAGGCAGCTTCTCCTGCGGGAGGCTATGGCTTCGTCGTCTAAAGTCCAAAAAACGATCCTTGGTGAAGTACTCCAAGCTGGATCGCTCAGCTTCCGTGACCACAGCGGCGATTTCCTTATGCAAGAGTTTACATTCGGCAAAGGAATCGCTTAAGCGCGCCATTCTATTGCGAACCGTTGCGGCAGTTAGATTGTTTTTGCCGACCTTTTTGAAATTCTCGAGGGCGCGCTCAACAACACGAAAGGCGTCTATTTGTTGTCGAAGAAGCGTCTTGACGTCTCCCATGGTGATAGCCGTTAGCGACGTGTATTGTTTCGTCCTTCAATTTGAACTGGAGCGCGTAACCGTTCTTGTACGTTGAACGAATCCTTTTACTGCTCCGATTCTTTGCTTCGTCAATCTCACTGCAATCCGGCTCGAAGGACCAATATGTTGCGACAGGAATTGTCAGAAGGATAGCTGGGACTATCCTCACGAGGATATACAATGGTCGACGAGAACAAAGAAATGTCATTGCACGATTAATGCAAGAAAAAGTTACTTTATTTCCGAATATACAATTCGTCGCGCACTCCGGACCGATAATTTATGCGATAGGCGCGTGCGTAAGAAGAACGCCGAATCCGGGAATTCGTGAAATCAATACTGTGATTTATAAGACGCGATAAGCGAGTGAATATGACACCTATAGTGCGTGCGGTGTCTTACGATATAATAATGCGGACTCCTTTGTCGCGATTACAATGAGTTATTATGATCGAGTTTAGCGGTCGACTCGTGATTTTCGTCGTTGTGCCGCTTAGCGCTCTCGCGACGCCGTAGCGGAACGACGTTCGCGGAATTATAATCGCGGGGATTTCTTGAATCCTAAACAAATTCAATAAAATAAATTTTCATCATATTTTTTTCCAAAAATGATTAAATTCCACCTCAAAAAGAGGTTTATTGAAGTAACTGAATTAATTATTAAATTTAGATTCACCAATTTTTGTAGTTTAATGACGCAAGTTTACCTGCATTCGCTTTTAACCCTTCCGCGATGGCAGATTTTGATGCGTACCGCTCTTACCATACAGCAGGAATTCAATCGCGACCTACACTGAGGATGGCGAAATTTCCTGTCAGCGTGCGTTTCAGCGGACCGAAATAAGTTAAGCGCCTATAGGCGCCAACGGTACCAAGAAACCAAATTTTAAAAGCGTCAACAGCAGCATAACGGTTAAAATTGTTCCTTAGTATACGAAATAAATAAAATTTTGGAGAATACGAATTATTGGATCAAATACAAGATGAAATAAAAGATTATTTGAATTTCATATGAAATTATAGATTGATATTTCATATGAAATAATTTATTTCGATAATGCCCTAGCCTGCATTGTAATAATAGTGTACTCAATTAAGGAAGTAATTCGTGTCAGTATCCCCTAAAAGATGGGTGTAAAAAAATTGTAGGTTTACCTATAAAGAACTGAAGGTGAGCTTGATAACCCTGGAAAAAGAAGTTGACAAAAAAATTGGCGCAATCATCTTAAAGCTCTCTTTGAACTATGTTATTTTAGCTAAAAAAATTTCAATCGAAGCGCTAACAGGAGAATATTCTAAGCTGATCACGCTTCGTGGTCCACCATGTATAATCATTTGTTGTCAACAAATTCGGGAGACTTTGGTATAACAGAACTGTTCTAATTCTAGAAGTTTAATTTGACTCGACCGTACATATGCGTGTGCCTACCGCGTGGGTTCAGCAAACAATGTTTATTCATTCGTACGGTGGGAAAAGACGGAATACATGATATGAAATGACGTGGTGAATTTTAATGCGTAATTCTAACATCATCTACGTGTCTTCTTTTGTGACTGTTGTTCCTCCGTTTTGCGCACCACTTTATGGTCAATTATTTTATTTTCTGGAACTGGACCTGATGTAAGTGTGAATTAAATATTAACTAAATTTAAACTAAATTTCCTATTCTCGAGAAATTGTCAATATTTGATCGTATGATAATTTTGTTAAAAGAATAATACAATTATAAATTTATGTAGGATTTTAGGAAAAAGGAGGTCACCTGGCCACACCGGGAATCGAACCCGGGGTCTCGCAATTTGTAGCTGAACAGCTCCTGCACATACCCAACGGAACCCTCCGACTTTTCCCAATCTCCATACGTTATTTGGTATGGGGGGTCGTCCCTGATCCCACATTTATACTAATTTTAAAGCTCGAAATCTCTACTTTCGCGAATCATCATTGCTTTTTTATAGGATATTTGTGCATGATACATCAGGTGAAAAACTAAAGACACGTTTTTGGTCAAAAATGCTACACATTGAATCAGCCGTAGAAGCATAACATGATTCCGAATGAAGCTATTACACATTTGGACGGTGAATCCTTTTCTTTACGACTGCTTAAAACTTATTCTACGATTTTTTTTTGGCTATTTTGTAGAACAAAAATAAGGGACAAGTTTATTTCTGTAAGGCTTTCAAGGTATACGTTATACAGGGTGTCCCGTAACTGGTGGTACAACCGAGAAGGGGGTGATTTTACATGAAAAACTGAGTCGAAAATATAGAATAAAATTTGTCTAGTGCGCGTGCACTCGGCTTACTTGCGGCTCAACGGACTTTATTCTGAGTTACCTCAATCTTTTTTCGCAAAGGTTTTCGAGGTTTGTATATATCGAATAAATCGAAGGTCGAGGTTACAATGTTAGAATTACCTTCGAGGAATTCGTTTAATTCATAAATTGCTGGAAGTGCTGTCCACGTTGTTGTAGACATAATTGTGTTCTTCGTATTAAATTCCTTCGAACCTCTTGTAATGTGCAATTATTATGTTGCTTTCAGTGTCCAAACGTTATTACAATTTTTTGTTGTAATTGTTCGATGCACACAATCGATTTCACCTGACCCCACAAATAAAAATCTAACGAAGACAAATCCGGAGATCGTGGTGGCCAAGGTACTCTGCCAACGCGACCGATCAACCACTGATAATTTTCACTTAAAAAACGTCTTACTTCGCAACTGTTGTGCGGTGGTGCTATGTGGTGTAAGCGTATTTTGCAAAAATCAAAACATATTCTAAGCCTCCGTTAACAAAGAAACATTATCGAGGATCGAATGGTATTCGCTCGGTAATACGTAAGATGGAGGATACAATGGAAGAGAGTAATGTTTTCAGGTAATAAGTGCAAGAAAACGAAATAACGTTTAAATATATGAAAATATGTTTAAAACCATGGTTTATTTATGTTGAGAGATTATGTGAAAATAATTATGTCTGAATATGGTAGAAGAAATATACAGGGTGTCCCGTAACTGGTGGTACAACCTAGCAGGGGGTGATTCTATATGAAAAACAGAGTCGAAAGTATAGAATAAAGTTTTTTGATACAAGGCTTTGGTTTCGAGAAAAATGAGTTTGAAAATTTGTCTTGACTTTATTCTGAGTTACCTCAACCTTTTTTCGCAAAGGTTTTCGAGGTTTGTATACATCAAATAAATCGAAGGACGAGGTTACAATGTTAGAATTACCTTCGAGGAATTCGTTTAATTCATAAATTGCTGGAAGTGCTGCCCACGTTGTTGTAGACATAATTGTGCTCTTCGTATTAAAGTCCTTCGAACCTCCTGTAATGTGCAATTATTATGTTGCTTTAAATGTTCAAACGCTATCACAATTTTTTGTTCTAATTGTTCGATGCTCGTTATGCCATCACGATACACAATCGATTTCACCTGACCCCACAAATAAAAATCTAACGGTGACAAATCCGGAGATCGTGGTGGCCAAGGTACTCTGCCAACGCGACCGATCAACCACTGATAATTTTCACTTAAAAAACGTCTTACTTCGCAACTGTTGTGCGGTGGTGCTCCATCATGTTGAAAAATTAGCGTTCTTCGAATCCCAAGAGGAACATTTTCCAATAATTGCGGCAACACGTTTCGAAGAAAATGCAAATATGCTTCCGATGTCACATTTCCCGGAAATAAATAAGGGCCTATAATTTGGTCACCTACTATGCCAGCCGAGACGTTCACACTCCACCTTACTTGGAAATTTGTTTGCAAAATGGTATACATTTGATCTGATCACCTGTGCGAGTTATGGACATTAAACATGCCGTCTCGCGTAAACTTCGCTTCATCCGTCCATAAAATTTTTAATAAAAAATGGGCGTCGTTACGGTGTTGTTCACACAACCAGTGACAAAATGCCATTCGGGGGACATAATCACGTTCTGTAAGCCCTTGCACTCTACGAACGTGGTAAGGATATAGCCCATTTTGATGTAGTATTCGACTAATGGTAGATCGGCTGATATCGTATTGTGAGGCAAGGTTCCTTATGTTGGTGCTTGGATCGTCGTTTATGTCTTCCAAAATCCTCTCTTCCACCCTCCTGTCAATTCTTCGGGCACATCCTCCATGCTTGCGAAGTTTTTCAAAAGACCCGTATTCTGCGAGGGTCCGTTCGACTCTTTGAATGACTCTTCGATTAGGATGTCGACGATTAGGGTACCGATCTCTGTAATAAGTAGCCGCTGCTAAAGCACTACCATTACACGCACCCAACGCAATAATCATATCGGTATACTCTCGATTGCTATAAGTTGCCATTTAGATAGTATAATGAGAACTGGAGGCGTAATTTCATAAGGATGGGAAAAGGATAGGAGCGATAAAAGCGATATCATTATACTGACAATGTTTGTAAACATATCTAGAAGTCCGAAGGCAATTTCCGAGATATCCAGACGTGAGTCAGTGGAATCCGTTGAGCCGCAAGTAAGCTGAGTGCACGCGCACTAAACAAATTTTCAAATTCATTTTTCTCGAAAACAAAGCCTTGTATCAAAAAAGTTTATTCTATATTTTCGACTCAGTTTTTCATGTAGAATCATCCCCTGCTCGGTTGTACCACCAGTTACGGGACACCCTGTATTATTGCAAAGATGACAGTACAACTTTCATTCGAAGCTCACTAAATCGAGTAGAAAATAAATGTTTAAATATTTTTACATACATTTCAACGAGCAGCGTTTTGAAGCAAAAAGGTGTGTTTAATTTAGCATTTATTATATCATACAAAAATATTTTAGTCAGAAATGAACGATGGGTGGCAAAAGCAGAGTCTTTAATCTTTAAAATGAGCAATTTTATTGTTGTACTTTTTTGAGCGAAATTATCATAGTTTCTCAGGAATGAGAAATTTAGTGTTCAAATACTTTTTGGATCCATGGTATTTGGTTATATTCTATTACATTCTACTTCTTTTACAGTGTACAGAAATGTGCAACAATTCGTAAGCCACACGAAGTGAGATACTTTTAGTAACGCATACCACATTAACATGTTCAACATTGTTATTTGTTGTCGAAGTTGGCGATCTTCCATATTGGTAATCTTCTTCGATAGCCGTACGACCGTTCTAAAATAAAGTGCACTATTTTGAAATTATCTATCGTGATATTTTATTGTCATTGAACACTTACCCAATTGACGATTTTCAGTGAGGTTACATTTCTTTGCCCACCAAAGGCGAGTCACATCCCGGATTTCCAATTCGAACTCTACTTTCTTCGGAAATGACATATTTCACAATTGATAACGAATGAAAGGTTATATAAACTCTACAAACCATGTGTCAAACAGAAACTTTATTCTCTCTTTAATAGTTGTAATCGACTTAAACTAACACATTAATAGTTGAAAATTTTGTTAATCTGTCCACACCTTTTGAATTAGACTTACTCATTTTTATCATAAACGCATAAAATCCGCAGTCTACTGAGCATTATGTAGGTGTAGGAGGTATAAACACAACTTCCTGTTGGGAATGAAATAAATCCACGACAGTGTTTCCACGTATTCTGTATTTAATGTATAATTAATAATGTGATAAAACTGCGAATATAGTTCGATTGTATAACTGTATGTGAAAAGACTACTTTGCAAGATGCGCTTAGGCTAGCTGCTATGACGGGACTGACGACGGTCCTAACTTTACGCCCTCGCCTGGGCCCTTCTGTCTCTGGGAAAAACCTCCCCTTAAGCCTACGCACTTATACTAAGACGCATGGTATCGTTGTATTCCAACACTTCCGAACAAAAATATTTAAAAAATGTTTGTTGTGTCGTGTGAGTGCTCAAATTGCAATTAGTGAGCCGCTGAGATACACGCCTCAAAGAGAGGTAATAACTAAATAAAGAGAATAATCGGGTTTCCGGATAACTGTACAACTTTAATCAAATGGGTGTGAAGAACGGTATAAAACAGAATATAAACTGGAGGTTAACTATGAATACAGGGTGAGTCCGAAGAAACAGAACACCTAAATATCTCCGTTATTTTTCGTTGTACAAAAAAACTTCTTAGGACAAAGTTACACTGTTCGAAGGGCCACATGTAACGGTGTAAGGGAAATAATTTTCAAGATCATTTTTTTAATGAGATTTCATGGTCATCGATGTTTTTTTAAATGGAATGATATATCTTTGTTAACGTAATGTTGTAGCTGACAAAGTAACGAATTCATCCATGTAACGCAATATGACCTACAAATGACCTTCAACCCAGAAAAATAGAATAAACAAAATTCAACGTGTAAGATTCATTTGCTTTATTTCTGTTACGCAAAATGTTCAAAAATATTCCCTTGAGCTGCTATACATTCATTTAGGCGTGAAGTTACAGAACGCACTGCTGTGTAATTCATTTCTGAGGGAATCGACGCACAAGCCCTGACGATTCTTTCTTTCATGTCGCCTACAGTGGTTGGTGCTTCATGATAAACATCGTCTTTCAGTTTTCCCCATAAATAGAAATCAAAGGGTGCAAGATCTGGTGAGCGAGCTGGCCATAATACTGATCCGTTACGTCCAATCCAACGATTTGGGAACTTGTTATTCAAGAATTGTGTTACGACACGCGAAGAATGGGCTGGATATCCGTCATGTTGATACCACATATCTTCACGAATGTCCAAGGGTGTATTTTCCAGGAGAATTGGTAACGAGTCTCGTAAAAATTCAATGTATTTTTCTGCATTTAATGTTCCGGTGATAAAGTGAGGCCCAATTATTTGGTTGTTTAAAATTTCGCACCAAACATTGACGGACCATGGTCTTTGTTTGTCGACTGTCCGTAGCCACTGCGGATTTTTAGATGACCAACAATACATGTTTTTTAAATTTACCTGTCCGTGATTCGTAAACGAATCTTCATCGGTAAATAATACTTTATTAAAAAATGCTCTATCGTTTATCAATTGTCTCAATCCCCACTGGCAAAAGTTTACACGATTTACAAAGTCTCTACCATGAAGTTCTTGGTGAATTGATAGGTGAAAGGGGTGAAATTTTTGTTCATGGGGTATTTACAATACACATTTTTGACTAATGCCACTTTCTCGGGTGATTTGCCTCGTACTAGCATGAGGGTTTATATCCGCTGCTGCCAGAACATTAATTGTGTTTGCTTCATTCCTTACAGTCCTCACCTTCGTACATTTTTTTATTTTCAACACTACCAGTTTCACGGAATTTATTTGTCACATTGAAGTAAACGGAAACTGATGGACAATTACGATTAGGAAATCGGTCCTTGTACAGCTGCACTGCTTCTCTTAAACACTGTCGACTTTCTGCATAAATGAAAATCATATCAATCTTATCTTCCTTCGAGCAACGCATTGTGAAACGTTTACTGATAAACTGATACATTATAAATCTTAGAAACAGTCGAAATCTGATAGCAAGAAGGTCTTCAGAGTAATTAGTAATTCATAAATGCGATTCTGTACGAACGCATAGGTGAAGGTGTTTATGATATCATAAATGTCTTCCTGTCAACACCGAATCTGTTATTATGTTGTGTATTGCGATACATTTGAATGTAAGCAGCTCAAGGAATATTGAACATTTTGCGTAACAGAAATAAAGAAAGTGAATCTTACACGTTGAATGTTTTTATTCCATTTTTCTGGCTTGAAGGTCATTTGTAGGTTATATAGTGTTACATGGATGAGTTCGTTATTTTGTTGGCTACAACATTACGTTAACGAAGATATATCATTCCATTTAAATAAACATCGATGACCTTGAAATCTCATTAAAAAATATCTTGAAAATTATTTCCCTTACACCGTTACATGTGGCCCTTCAAACAGTGTAACTTTGTCCTAAGAAGTTTTTTTGTACAATGAAAAGTAACGGAGATATTTAGGTGTTCTGTTTCTTCGAACTCACCCTGTATAAAATTCGACTTGTTCCGACTTCGACTCTATTTCGCGACTGATCTTGCAACGAAGGCATAAGAATAAAGAAACCTCGTGGGGTTGAAAATTCCCTCCACAAAATACAAAATAGTGGGGCCTTGAGAATGATATAATTTTTGGATAGTTACAAATGAGCTCTAAAACAAGAGCAACGCCCATAGACGAAATACGTCGACGCCATGAATATTGCCAAACAGTGACGACACTCGGTTCCCTGTATTTATTTGAAAGCAATAAATCAGGCTCAGGGCCTCAGGCCCCTGGCGCTAAGTGTGGTCCTACGCTACGCCAAATGCCATTGAGAGCGGTACGGCTAGGCTGATATTCGCAAGAGTCAGCTGATACTTTCCAACCGTACCCGAGTCATAAAACAATAAATTCGTCGAGACCAGAAAGACTTTTAAAAAATGGCACTGTCCAAAATCGACCGTAGCGTAGACCCAAACCAAAAGTTGAGCCGGTCATACAATAAGCACGTCTCAACAATGTTACTATTTACGAAGTTTCATCGAGATATCTTTGCTACACTGACAGTTCTAGGATAGTGCATCTTATTTTCTGAGTGACAATTACAACCTACATTTCCCACTAAAAATTAAGTTACATGATATCACGATTTAAAAGTGTGAATTAGGCTCGTTCCGTTCTGTTCATGGTATGATTAAAGTTTATAATGTAATTGTAACAAAATTTCTTGATCTGTTATTTAGTTCGCGGCATTAGAGAAATTTCCTGATTAAGCTTTCTGCATTTCCGTCTTTGATGCAAATCAACACGCCGCACAGTTTGGAAACACCGATGAAGTCGTACTCGGGAAGAAACGTGAAGGATTAAAAACTTTTTTGCCAAGTACCCGCCGTCAGAAAGTTGTGATGATCTTATGTTTGTTAAACGCATCAGAGACTCCTCAAGTTTCATAAATAAACCTAATCTGAGTCTTAATATTCTCATTCCTCAGTTATCTATAATTGAATAATTCAATGATTCCCTTTAAAGTGAAAAATCGTCACTTTGGTATATTTTAATTTCCCATTAGTTAACATTAATCAACCTATTAATAGACATAAGTTTTTTATTTACATCAATCAAATACAAAACAAAAATTTACATCAATCAAATACAAACAATATTATACATTTTAGTGACAAATCTATACATAAATTATACATAAGAGAATCAACATAAACGTAACAAATAAAAATACTGTTACTAAACTCTGGCGTTATCAAACTGAATGTTTTTTGATAATGTCTAAATAAATATGTGGTAGTTTTTGTTGAGTTCATAAAGCAATATGGCCCTACATACTTGAAAACTTAGGTCTACCTAAAAAAGTAAAAAATATCAGAACACACACATACTTAATAGTAATAAAACAAAGAATTTACTAAATAAGGATAGGAAAACAACTTTATTTTCTGAACTATTAAAAATATGCAATAAGTTTTCGCTGTGGGCAGTTAGTTTTAGCATATTAACACAAGATTACTTGTTTAACTAGAAAATGAAATGCTATTTACTTACCATTAATTAGTCATTACAATTAAATTGTGAATTTTATGCATTTATAACAAAAATAAATAGATGAAATGCAAAACAATAAAGATATTTAAAGAATTTAAAGATACCGTTGCACTATTTTCAGCTCGTTAAAATTATTAAAAAATGTAAGTTAATGTCTATGTATCTCCTGTATCCTGCAATTGCTACAGACAACTTCGATTTTGCATACAAATCTACAGTCTAATTACAATAAGGAATGAATGTTGCATATAGTAAAACTCAAAGAAATTTCAAACTTAATTGTTTTATTGGTACAAATTATTATTCATAGCTTTTTTTTACGTTTATGTATTCATATTGGGATGTACAAAGTCTTGTCAACTTTAATATAAGACAGTTTTCTGGAAATATCGGTTGATTTCGTGAATAAATATTTTCATCTCTCGAAACGTATCGACCCTACGATATAGATTTCCCGCATAAAATGATAACAAATAGTTTCCTGCAATATCGATTGAACGCCATGCAACATATTTTTACGGCACGATTTGTAACGTATGAACTATTTGATGACATATAATACGCGTGTACATTTACGATCAAATGTTCAATGATTACGAATTCACAAACAACAAATTATCTCACGTGAACACAGGGGAAATAAACATTTCATCTCTGCTTTCTACATTCAGTACTTGTTAAGATTGTGATCAAATTTATTGTGCAATTATTAATAGACTGCGAAGTGAAGACGTTAGCTGCCGCAGTGGTTTGCGATGACGTCCCTTAATGAAATATGCAAGAAGAGTTACTGGAATCGTACTACCTTTTACGGTTTATACTGCACACATTTCTTATTTGGTACTAACTTGTTCGTAAGTTAATACCGCAAACTAATAACGTGATGTTAAAAACGTTTAGGTACCGTTTCATAGTCCGCTATTTTGATGGGAACAAGTTAAGTTGTTATGAGTTTCTTTACAACACTGTAACAGTACTAATATTGAAAATGCGGCCTTGAAGGCGTATTAAATTTACCGATGAAGAACGACAATATACCAAAGAAAAACAATGAAGCATTAATGGATAATGTATAGTAGTGATAAACTGCAGAAAATAAAATATGGGAGATCTATTTAATATAGATGGAAATATTGCGTAGGTTTTATACCTTATATTGATTAAAATTAAGAAGAATTCAACGCAAATAAATCTTCAAATATTGGTATCTAATATTGGTTCACATAACTTGATTAAACAAGTGTAAATGGAAAAGTGTTTGCCTTTTCGAGAAAAATGTATGAGACAAAACTTTTATATTTTTTTGCGTACAATCCGCATATGCAATAAGAAATACAATGCTCCATAAAAAATAACTTCCGGTTTCAAAATTCTATTACTGTTTAGTACCGGAAATTGCAACTAACACCCTTCAATAGAGCGTACTCGAATTAGTTAGTAAAATTTGTTTAGTTTTCAATTAAAATCAATCTCCACCATTTTAATAGGTGTGTACGGATGGTCTAGGACACCCTGTATATATATGCATAGTATTTCATAAAAATCGATCGATGTTCCTATGAAAATATATACATATTTATATAATTCATTGAAAATTGCAGAAATTTTAAGTAACTGCGATTTAAATTAATCTTATAATGTTCATAGTTTTTTTATGCGTCAACCGATTTCGATGAAACTTTGTACATGTATATTTGACTTTCTTAAATTTATAAAAGGCATTTTCCAAATTTTCATTGTAGGCACAGATAAAAAACTTAATAATCGTGACTTTTACTTTTTTCTTCACAATTATGAGAAATAGCAATGTTTTAAAAAAAATTATTTACGCATCCGGTAATGAACTAATCCTTCTAACGGCTCAAAAAATTCAAGCTGGCTGGTGCATATTTAAAAAAGTTATTCGTTTTTAAAAGGTGTACGAATACTTTTTACACAGAGTGTACTGTAGATATATGTATGTTCTTCCGAATTTCCAGCGATGTATTGCTATCTTCATTTGTGCAAACAAAGTATTGATGAATGGCTTCTGGGGCCGATGAAGAAAGTTGCCAAATGCGTACTGGCAACCTAAATAATATCTCATAAATTAATTCGTTATTATTCATTATACGCAACATTTAGCGATAAATATAGTCTGTTATATTACAGTCTGTTATTTCTGTAATACAACCGTTTTTAAGCAACATGTTGTGTTTTGCTCTTCAGATTGAATTTATATAATCAAAATTCACAAGTTTACCTACGTTAAATCAATTAATTTTTAATGACATTCACATTTTTTCTAAATTTTTTACACATTACCTAGTAAACTAATCGTTCTAACACCATAAGAAATTCAAATCTTTTGGTTCAATCTCAAAACAATACATCGTTTTTAAGGGATGTTCACTTAATCTTGTCGCCGAGTGTATACAGGGTGTTGCAGTAAATATTAGCACTTGAATATCTCTGTTATTTTTGGAGACATTGAAAAACTTTATCATCCAAAGTTTTTCAGTATAAAGAGGATTTTAACATGATAGTAACAGTTTTTTTTATAGGTGCAAGAGTTTTGGAGACTACAAGGTCATCTTCATGTTTTAAATAGAAACATGTATTTTTGTATGCATTATTCGATACAGCTCGTCATTCTCTATAAAGAAAGTATTAGCCTATTTATGTCGGAAAATTAATAATTTAAGAGATAAATCAACTTTAACTTTGTTGAATTCTGTAGATCTTATTAAGGAGGCAGCTTCAATGATTAACCCTTCGACAGCGGAGCCTGGGTCTAATTACTAATTTACTAGCGATTAAATTAAATGGACATCTGTTACATTAGAGAAAAGGAAGACTAACCTGTCTACAAGAAGTTCCTACAAAAATTGATAAATAAAGCAGTTATAATAGTTATAAACATTAAATAGTTATAAACAACATCAATTGTATTTATCGGAGCAGTAAAAAAGTTGCAGGTTTCATGTAAGATACATACAGTGCAAATGTTCACTCACATGAATATTGGTTGATTATACTTTTCTGAATTAAAATAATTCAATTTTATAATGTTTATTGCCAAGAGAAATAAAGAATTGCCACAGTCCTATCAATCTTTATGAAAATATATTTAGCACTGTTGTGTAGGCCACTTGATATCGATCAATTCTCTACTGGCATTTGGTGAAATACGACGACACAACGGTAATCTTATCCGATCATTGCAATCTCAGGTGGAATGTCTGAAGGGATCTTCTTCGGAGGCTTACGCAATTTTCTCGAACGGTTGACGTGTGTTACGCAAGGATCGCTTGAATGTGTTCCTTTTCCCAATATGCGCACGTTATTCTCTATCGCGAAGTCATTATCCAACTTTCTGGCGTTAATACTGAAAATAGAAATGCATCGAACGTGGGCTATTTTTAAATTTGATGTGTTTTTCGATCGAAATTTTTGATTAAATGTGTGAATGATATCGGCGCACAGGTTAGATCGAATCTGTGCGCCCATATCATTCACACAATGAGCTATTTTTGCTTCGTTTGCACTACCTTGCCACACCTTAAAATACTCCAACGCGTACCTGGCGCATATTACACACTCGCAAAATAGGAAATCATTTTAATTCCGTATCTGTGACAACTGACACTTATGAGCTACTGTGACATTTTATTAGATATTTGACGGCTTTTGAAAATGTGTGTGAGAGGAAGAAAAGGGAAGGGGGCGTTTCGTCCTGGGCCTGCTAGAGGACTCTCAGTAAGGCTATCTAGCGTGCCCTACTTTAGACACAGGAATATCGTAAGGACGGTTTAGAACGATATATGTTGTATATACAAATCGGTGACGGATTAGGTACTAGCGGGGAAGGCGTTGTCTGTTTTCGTTCATCTGGTGACGAGCGTAGGAGATAGCCGCCACAGATATTTTAGAGGTTTACAAGATTTTTTAAAAACGTAATTGCATAACAATCTACAGTGTATTTACGATAATTAATTTGCCGCACACTATAAGTTCAATGAATGGAATATGGTATCGAATATTCGCACTTCTCTATCCTAATTCTGTATTAATGATCTTTATCTAGTTTTTCATCTAATTTATTTTTTTATGAATATTTTTAAAAATTTCATCATTAATCTCTGCTGTTATATTAAATTATAATTCTATTAAATTGTATTAAAAAATGTATAGAATTTTACATTATTTACTATATTGATTAAATATAATAATGTATTTTTGAGGTTACGTATTATTTTTTGAATTTCAATTCTTGGAGAAATTGGGGAGGGAAAGGGGAGATAGTTCAAAAGAAAGAAATAAAAGATAATTCAGAGATAATAAATAAAATTATGGTTATTGTTAATATATTTGAAACATTTAAAGCATGACCTTGTTGCATAGTTTTCACGAACTTTACTGTGCCTCTAGACCGTAGTTTTTTCGTAAAACAGTACGAAATTGCTAGTTCATTGTGCACGACGAGTTATTTTCTGTAATAACGAACAATGGATCGTATGATCGTATATTTATGATAAAAAAAGGAGTACATAATGGGCATTCTATTATGTGCAGAAAGTTGTTTTCCGCAATAATATAGTAACATGAATTAAACCAGACAACGGAATCAAACTTAAGATGAAACTTTTCAATCTTTCGGATGAAATTCCGAGGAGTGTTAAGAAATTACGCAAAATATACAAAAAAAATCTGGTGTGTGCTTATACCGCATGGCTGAAGTGAAACTTCTTTCTTTAATTTTTTTTCGAATTTTTATTAACACTTTATGACATTTAAGTTTCTATGACTCTATTATTAAAACAATTGGCTTGTGATAGCTGAAATATGATATAAATATTCTTGATTCAATTGTGTTAAATGTCTTGCAAATACTGCATCGAGAGTTGTTCCTGATTTTGTTTTCGCTTCATTAGGATTATTTACTATTTCCAATCTTAATTTACTTCCAAAAAATTCTATTAATAATATTGATTGTTCCGATACAAAGTTCACGTTGACATCTCCACTTAGCATCATCGGAACTTTATCACAATCTTTATTAAGCAATGCCGAACCCTCAACCGTATATGCTAATAGAATAGAATTTCGTTTCATCGTTTCATCGTTTCATCGCCTGATCGGTTTTACTCCTGCCGCGTCGAGGTTTTACTAAATCGTTTCATCGTTTCATCGCCAGATTGGTTTTACTCCTACCGCGTCGAGGTTTCACGCCTACCGCGATGAGGTTTTGCACCTAACGCGCCTAAAGAAGTTTCACTTAAAAAATGCCCCCATACACCGTTCAAAACACAGTAACTTTTTTGCTCCTTCCCGGAACTAAACTTCTCTTTCTTTCTTTATTTTATATAAAGCAGTTAAAACGAAATTTCTTAAGTCGAATAAAATGTTAGAGACTGTAAAGCAATAAAGCAGCTCTCTCTCCCTCTCTCTCCCTCTCTCTCCCTCTCTCTCATTCTCCCTCCCTCTCTTCCTCCCTCTCTCCCTCCCTCCCCCTCTCCCTCCCTCTCTCCCTCCCTCTCCCTCTCTCCGTCTCACCCTCTCTCCCTCTCTCCCTCCCTCCCCCTCTTCCTCTCTCTCTCTCTCTCTTGCGGACGTACCCTGCAACGTCCGACTTCCCGCCCTTGCTGACAACTTGCGACTTTACCAAAGCGTCAAATGTGATTGGTGCCCTACCTGAACACGAACGTCATATAATTTGACGACGAAACACTGCCTAAGCACACAGCTAGAATATTCATTACACTGCCCGAGAGCAGACAATACCGTCATTCAGCTTCATTCAATTCACAATTAACAAACATACTATAATTTCAATAAAATCATTTAATAAAGTTATAAACTTGTATGGTTTCATACATACACGAGATTCGACTTATCCGCGGCATATACGCTCGTGAACTTGGCACAGAATTTTTTAACAGTGAACTAATTACACTTACAATTTGTCAAGAACTTAGAAGGATTAGTTTGCTACATAATGTCTAAAAAATACTACAAGGACAATTGTGACAGACAAGAATTGAGAAAAAAGTAGTTGTTACGGCACGATCGCCGAGGAAGTGGTGACAATTGGAATGGAGTGATTCAAACACGGTTCAATATTCAATGACTGTAATAAACGAGTACGGACTACCCACGATATCAAAACTCCGAACCCCTTTGCACGGAAAACAGAAGAGCGACGCTGCCGCGAATACTTTAAGGCCTTTGAAATTGAGACGATGTCACGAGATGCGTGGATTGCGAGTGATTGCTGTAATATTCGAAAAACGAAGCCAAGATCGAGAGCACACGGTAATGCACGGCAGTTCAACTCGATTTCTTCGGTGTGGCGGTGATTGGTTGGTCGATCGACAGTTTGATCCAACCTTTGTCCTCGGCATGGGATTCAAACGGAGGAGTTCGCCATTGGCTTCGGTGTTCATGTTGAAGAGCTGAAAAGGATTGGGCGGGCGCGCGCCCGCGACTCTGAAAAGCTCGACGAGCGAGCAACGGCGTTCAAGACGGTGTCGATCGCGGTCGTGCCTCCTCCGTTTGAATTCTCACGCGAGGACAATCCCAAACACATATGTAGCAACTTAAAACAATATTTAACAGAACGCGACTTAGAAAATACATTCGCAACATATCCGCAACAATTATGAATTTAAACACTTATATGTATACAGTAGTAACCTAGACATTCTTCGGTTTACAAACAAACACGCAAATACAACGGTTGCTTAAACACTATTTAGTCAACAACGTTCATAATAAAATGAAAATATAATTAATTTATTATAGATTACGAAATTATTACTCTAGCTCTAGCTAATTCAGTATCAATGTGAGATTTCAAGCATTAATATGGAATCGACTTATTTGAAGGTAAATTATAATTATTTGAATGGTAGATCGCGGGAATAGAATAAATTAGCTGAAATCTTATTACATCAATGATTATATGCATTGCTTGTATCCCGGAGAATTTATTTAAACAGAATTCTATTTTACTTTATAATAGAAAATTCCATATTTTCAGCTCATCTTGACATATGGAATGATCTTACACTAGGTTTTAGACTTCCTTTAGAAACTGCAGAATTTATGCAACTGTAAGAAACATATGTAGGTGTAATTTAAAATAGTGAACAGATTTTAAAAATTTGGGAATGCCAATCTATTCTTGTTGAGTTTGTTTAAATCATTATAAGAAAAGACAAGATCCTGCTTCACTTTCATGTGTTACAATTAACACTAGAACTACCAAGTAATAAATGCAACTGACCTACATATATTGCTTTCTAATAATTGCAAGACCTCTATCCAAACTTCACGCAATTTTTATTATAATATATGCTTAAATAATGAAGTTCATTCAGAAATCTCTGATGAAACCATTTTTATAATTACATTAATTGTGAAAGACAATATTAGGAATCAGACCTCTTCACTATTTCGGTAGTTCTAGTGTTAATACAGAACATTCTAATTGTGCAAAAATATTTGTAGACTGCTTAGTATAAATTAATAGTAATGGAGAAATGGAATAACTCTATGTAGCGGACTCTGAGCGTGGAAAAGAAAGGATCTTCGGACGCGGAGATTCTTTCTATGCTCGAGTACTCGCCGTAGGAGGCTGTGTTAGAAGACTGCGTCATAAAGTTGACGATTGTCAGAACCCTGACTCGGTCACCAAGGAGTCTTCGATAGTGAGGATTTTCCAAGTCGCTATTTTTAGGAGAAACTTTCCCATGTCCCTGAGGACAGGGAATTTTCTCCTAGATGAAGATTCTTTGGCCCTCCTCGGCACGCACGCAAACCCTCGGCCAGGAAACTAGGAAGTCTCGAGCATTCGGACAGTACACATCGTTCTACATTAGTACCATTCCGAAGCTATTGGAACCGTTGTCAAAGTCGCTGTTTTGTGTAGCCTTACGTTGGTTCGTTATGGTTGTTTACTTTCGTTGTTATTGTTATTCGTTATTTGTTTATTTGTTACCCGTTATGTGGTGGAATAAATTATCTGTTATATTCCCCATTCAACTCTGAACATTCTTTACCGACACGATATCCTAAATTTATTATATTTTACGAATGGAAAAAGATCTATAGAATCTACTTTTCGTTTGAAGTAACAGTTTTGACGTTCCATTCATCGGCGCGGCGGTTGTTTTATAGTTTCATAATCATTATCCTTTCATAGTAATAAGAAGGCTACGAATTTTATGCATCCCTGGCAAAGATGATGTGAAATACAAACTGTAAAGACTTTAAAGGTATTTAAAAACACTACCATACTATTTCCGACGTATAAAGGTCATTAAACAAAGAAATACATTTTTTTAAACTTCTGTTTCACACAGTCAACTCGGAGACTTTCTATTTTGTATAAAGATCCGCAGTCTAGTAATAAAAATTTTAATAGTCCGTCAAAACATCATATCAATTATCATACTCTATACAGTACTCTCTATTATCGTTATTATTTGCACAACAAATACGGTCCTTTCTATGTACATAGACAATGAGAATCCTGAGAAATTCGCTACATTGTATACGATAATTATTTAATATCTTGTCAGTATGACAATTCCGAAACAGAGGAAAATTTCCTATAGATTGACACGTTCACGGTGGAATGGTTGCGACAATTTCGATCGGTTTCGACAATATTTATCTGTGTCGCTGAAATTGCGCGGTGCGAAAATGCAATTGCAGTCGATAGAATGCATATCGAACAGACAAATTTCCTTTTCCTGCCTTTTCCAGAGTCTGTTTCACACGGACCACATTCGGTATCCAAAAAACGCATCACGCCGCATACATTCTGCTTTTGTGGAACATGAGACGCTAATTGCGATCAAGTTTTATTTCTCTCGTGCGTTTCCTGCAATCCACGAGCGAAAAAATAAATTGCACATTGGTATGTGAAACTTCTACTTCTCAAGACTCATGTTTAAATTACGGATTTTTATATACAGTGACTCGCATAAATATTCGAACACTTTTAAAAAGACATCATTTTTTAATAATGGACGCTACGACTTGGATTTAGTAATTATTTAGAAGTTTCGGGGATATAATTTTGATCAACTTTTTCCTTTGGAAATATATGACTCTCTTTTTTAGTTTCCGAGATATTTGCGAAAAACTGTTGCTATTACACAATGAACCCTGCAGATAGTGTATGTCAGCATGCGTCGTCGCTTGTTTATCATTCCACGTGACGCGACGGCCGAGAAGCAATCCATATAACGGGTGGGTATGACCTTACCGATTTGGAGTTAGTTTGGGTTAGTCCCGTGCGGGGGTGGAGAGTGTCGGCCCGACAATACATGCTAAACTCCATGCAAAGTGTGGAACATTGCAAGCGCAGTTGGGCAGGCCCTTTCCGCCCCCGTGCCGACCAAACCCCAAACAACTCTAAATCGATAAGGTCGTACCCACCCGTTATTTGGATTACTTCTCAGCCATCGCGTAGCATCGCATAGAGTCGTATATGAAGGTAAACAGTGAAGAAGCGACGTCGCGTCGCGACGGTCCTATGCTGACACACACGCGGCAACAGATTGCCACAGATGTGTAAGTGTACGCAGTGTTCGTTATTAGTGTTAGTAGCAACAGTTTTTCACAAATATTTCGGAAACTAAAGGAAAAAGTTGTTCAAAATTACAACCCCCGCACCCCCCCACCCCCCAAATATGCAAAAATTAATAAGACCGGAGAGGAGCCCAAACTTCTAAATAACTACCGAAAACACTAAAAATTATATTTTAAAATTTTTTATGTGGGCTTACATTAAAAATTTTTAAAATATGTTTTATAGATCTGTGTTACTTATACACATTTTAAGAATTTCATCGAAATTGGTTGATGCGGAAAAAAACGACATTCATTGAAAGATGTGTAACGAATGAAGGAGTTACAGATGAAAAGATTAACGCACGATCTGGTTTAACAATTTATTAAATGGCACGGGTAGACAGTATATTTGTATCATCTCGTCGACTGGGTCGTAGGAATGACTATGTGTTTTTTGCTTACTTTGTTTCGTATAATATACAAATTCTCAGAAGAAGGTAACGCTTTTTCCAAGAACGTGCGGGTGGAGCTTGCTCACCTGAAGACGTGAGGGTGAAGTTTGCTATTGCCTAAAACACCGCCCTGTTCGACGGGGGAAAGGAACTCCAGTAAGAGGCCAAAAATCGCTTAAATATTTTAAACGTTTGTAGCTCATTGTACCATTATCAGATTTTGATGAAATTTTCAGAATATCTTTAACATGTATCTACAAAACGTATTTTTTAATTCTTTTATGTCCACATAAAAAAGTTGTAAAAATGACTTTTAGTATTTTATTTGCATTCCAGTGAATTGCAATTCTTTCACAATTTTTTCATGTCATGTAGTAAACTAATTCTTCCAATTACTCAAAAAAAAATGCAAGTCGTAGGATCCAATATTAAGGAAATTATAGTCATTTTAATATATATGCATATAGAAATATGCAAGAAATGTGCAAACATGTGCCAATAATATTAGATGATTGCAAAAGTTGGTATCCGATTTGAAAATAAAACAGAAGTAAAGAAGAAGAAGTAAAAAACTCAAATAACTGAAGGTGCATAAACATTCGTTTCTTTTCTTCATAATTTTATTGTTTTGCATAAAAACCTGCAGTCCAGTTATGAAGAATAATCAACCGCAGATAAACATCCCAGTGAAAGATTTATATTTGTCCTTAAAAACTATGTTAGAGATCAGTATAAACCGTAGGTACTGTAATATGTATATCATATTAATGCAGTATCAGAATGGTAAAAAGCATGTGTTTCATCATAGAAAAGTATTTATTGTTCTTCAAAAAATTCTCGAGAGTGACTGTCAAAATCACGTATCTAAACCCAAGGCCACGATGCGGATGTATTGGACAGTGATGCTTTGGAAGATGATTGTTTATAGTACTGCACTTTATACTTTTAAAGGCATTAGCTGTCAGATGTCATCACAGGGTTTTTCCCAACATTTCCCGTCATAGTATTCTCAACAGCACATACTGCGTATTTTTCCGGTTCATAGAAAATAAGTCAACCGTATGTTTCCTTTTCTCAGAATTTACTGTAGCTATCAACTCCGAATTTGTACAGCATCTAGTATGAGTACATGGACATGTTTGCATTATTACCTTCAACATAAATGATGCTGTCAATCTGGCTGCAGGCAAAATATCAAAAAAGTCATTGGTTAAAATACGTGCTACACGCAATAATAACAGTACATAATATTTCACCTCGAACAGAAAACTGGCTTATTTTTTATATTTCCCCATAATGTAGTTTGTTATTCACGAACTAACAAGGGAAGTTAGACAATCAAAAAACTATGTAGCCTTTAATAGTCCGGGTATTTTTAGGCTACATTGGGCTAATAATATAACGGAACAAATTTCTTTGAAGTTTACAGACATAAAACGGTGTTGTGTTTTTATGGAATATACTGCGATAAATAGAACATTAAAATATTATAGGTGGTGGGGACAAATTTTGGAAAATATTTTTTTAAAATTTGTTTAATCTATAATAAAAACCATAAAATATACAAATTTTGATCCTCGTAAGGCATATGCTTTTGACGATTTTCTGGTAGTCGTGACTAGATTAATTGAAACCCTTACTTACAATTTATATATTTGAATACCTATTTATTTGAAATTGACGCCGATCTGCTTATTGTGTATAATATGAATAGCTAATGCCTCGAATTGGCTAGTAGAAAATCAGAATTTAGATGGAACATTTTTAACTCTGGGTCAAAATCGACCCAAGTCCTGTCATTCAAAGGTTGGTCTAATTTTTTTGTGTGTCATATGTAGTTTTTAAATAATGAGAACAATGTTCAATGTCAAAATTACTTTGGGAGATTGTTTTTATTCCTAGGACTGTTTTCCAGCAGGAAAACAATTGCTCCATTATTAGCAACATATGAACTGCAAAGTTTCAAATTTTTTGAGTTTTCGAGTAGTAGAACTTCCTTTGTAAGTAAGAAATTTTCACAACTTGACATAGTAAATTATAATGCTTACGTAAGTAAGTAAGCGTTACTTTTCTGTTGTTTTTTCTGTGTCCTCATCCATTCGCTTCTTTCTCCAAGAGCTCTTTAGGAGGAGAACACCAGCATTCCTCTCAACCAGTCTCTACAGCAGGGATGGGCATTTTTGTCTCGATTGAGACAAAACCGTCCCTACCATAGCGCCCACTATGCCTCACCAGCATGCGCCGTTACCATCGAGGAAGGAAGTGCTTCGCCTGTCGCGAACAGTGCGCAGGCCTCGCGCATGAAAGAGAGGTTGGTGGGAGAAGCAGGCGTTTGAGGAGGCCCCACCGTGCCCATCCCTGCTCTACAGTATGCTTGCAGGAGATAGGACGAACCATGTATTGCCATTTCTATCTGCCGTACTAACACTGCAAACAATGTATTTTAAATATTAAAAATTAATCTTTTCTGAAGAAATAAGTTTACACCAAATTATTGCAAAAAGTGTAAATCGTCGCGTAACCTGCATGGATAAAATGCATGCAGCAATACCGCGGCCCGCGGAACGGACCATTGCCGGACGACAGCGGTTACCTGTACGTCGAATATCCCAACCCCTAGTCCTGGACTTCGCAAACTATTTACAAAACAGGTTGTTTAGTAAAGCTACAGGAACCACCCTCATAGAGAAATGGTACGGAGTGAAATTGTGTTCTAAAGCATACGCACATGTGCCAAAAGAATTGAGAAAGAAATTGGATAATAAGGCCATAGAATACAGATTTGTTGGAGTAGATGGAAATTCAAAAGGTTATCGTCTAGATACGGATACAAATAGGATTGTTATCAGCCGTGATGTAATATTTACAGATAATATGGATAATACAAGACTTCAAGGACAAAGAATGTTGAAAATGACGACACAAATTATTTAAAGATTGAACTCTCAAGTGATTCTTCAGCCGATATAGATGGAACTGAATGTATTGATGAAGAATGTGAAGGAAATAATAATGAAGACAATGAAGAGGAAGGCTATATAGATTCAAGGAGAGGTCGCGGACGACCTCGAATCGCAAGGACAGGAAACAAAGGTAGGCCACGGAAGGTGTATGCTGAGGCCCATGGCAGCCGAGAAAACTACGCTAGGTATACTACTGAAGTTGCAATGGACACTGCCATGTCGGGAACGAATTCCAACGAATGGCTAATGGCTATGATCAGTGAAATGAGGTCCATGATGGAAAAGGACGTGTAGGATATTGTCGAGCGACCTAAAGGAAGGAACGTTATAGGATCCCGGATAATTTTAACCAACAAACATGGTCCAGATGGAGAAATCGACAGACGAAAAGCAAGACTGGTGGCTCGAGGTTTTAGCCAGCGTCCTGACGACATGGATTTCACTGAAACCTTCGCACCAGTAGCACGTTTGGGTTCCGTGCGGTTAGCCGCTGCTTTAGCAGCGCACTATGAGATGAAGATGCGCCAAATTGATGTAACCACCGCCTATCTAAACGATTCATTGGATGAAGATGTCTACATGGAGATACCGAATAATACACAGGAGATACTAAAGAAATTAATCGAATCGGAAGAGGAAAATAATCCAATTCAGGATACAGCAAGTAAAATCTGGAAACAAGGTTTCAAAGTTAAAGAAAGCTATAGATGGCTTGAAGCAAGCGGGACGCCAGTGGCATGATAGGTTAGACAAGGAGTTAAAATCATTGAATTTAATTCCATCAGATTTCGACCCGTGCGTTTATCGTCGTGACAAAGGGAAAAATTTGTTCTTGCTTATCGTTTATGTTGATGACATTATAATTGTGTTTAAGGATTTGAAGAAGATAGAGCACTTTAAAGACTGTTTATCTAGGGCTTTCTCTTCCATAAAGGATTTAGGAGACATCAAGTATTGTCTGGGAATCGATTTTTTAGTTGATAAGGGAATAGTAAATTTGAGCCAAAGAGCATATATTCGAAAATTATTGGAAAGGTTTAAAATGAGCGGAGCCAACCCAGTCAAAACTCCAACGGAACCAGGTATTGTGCTCACTAAAGAGGAATATGTATCAGATGCTGGAGAAAAGACATATCCTTATCGCGAGCTAATGGGTAGTCTTATGTATTTAGCCATTGTCTCTAGACCGGACATTGCTTTTGCGGTAAGTTATTTAAGTCAAGTTAATAACTGCTTCCGTAGGACAAATTGGGAGGCAGCTAAGAGAGTGCTGAGGTATATTAAGGGCACTATTGAATATTGCTTAACATATAGATCAGGTCATAGATTTTTAAAAGGTTTTACAGACGCGGATTGGAGGAGCTGTATAAACGGCCGGTATTTATATATGGGTTGCGTTTTTTATTTTAGTGGAGCCCCCTAACTTGGGAATCAAGGAAACAGCGAACGGTTGCCTTATCTACTACGGAGGCGGAGTATACCGCCATCACGGATGCCTCAAAGGAAGCGATATATTTAATAAATACCTTTTCGGAGCTCGGAGTACATATTGGTCCCGATATAACCGTTTACAATGACAATGCGAGCGCGCTGAAGTTAATCAGTAATCCGGTATACCATACGAAAAGACTAAACATATAGCAATTCGCCACAGTTTCATAAGGGAAACATTGCGTGAAGAAAAATAAGCTAGAGTATTTATGTACAGCGGGTATGATTGCTGATATACTTACAAAGCCTTTAAGCAGTCAAAAGCATATTAAGTGTACCGAGCAATTAGGTTTAATCGACGAAGGTCTCCTTAAGTTTAAGGGGAAGTGTTGAAGTGTTATAAACTTAAGGCGACCTCACATAGGCGTTTACGTGTAAGCCCGAACTTATAAGGCGGATAGGGAGCGCGACTTGCGTCCGGATGGTCTAAAGCGAAGAATGTGCGTTACACGCGGTAGCATTCTAATAAATATTGCTATAAGAATGAATTCACTTAATTAAATACTTATTAATCTGGTCACGGCGTCAAACAATTTGAACTCTCTTCCAATAATTAATTAGAAATTTAAAATTCATTTTCTGAATTTCCAGGCAGTTTCAGATCTGCTGCTCGGTGTCTTCTGTATGCCCTTCACTCTACTTGGCCAGATTCTGAAGAATTTCGTCTTTGGGATTACGCTATGCAAACTTATATCGTACTTCCAGGGTACGTATTGTTTAACGAAGTTCTATCCAACACAAACGACCTATTTTAGATTTTCGTAGAACAACTGAGTGTTATTTTTACAAACATATTTGCAAGGTCTACATTTTATATAAACTATTAAATGTTGAACAATCATTATTGTGTATGTCTATTTTCAACGATTACTATTTACTATACTGCGGGTCTTTATGCATTTATAATGTAGAATTGTACAATAAAAGGACACGTAAAAATTAACGTACACTGATAGCATCTGCATATTATATTTACAATAGGACATTTTCGAGTTGATAAGGAAAATTTTCTCTTAACCTTTTGCGCCTGACGCAATTTTCATTCCAAAATCAAGACATTTCATTCAACCTACAACATTTTCATTGTGCGTAATCCTTTTTACATTCTGCAGATGAAATTGAACCTAGTTTACCATGCAACATTTGAATTTTTACGAATTTGTAGAATGCAGACGAATTTAATAATATAAAAATTATTTTGAATAATGATATGGCAATTTTTACTGGTGACTCAGAGTCACCATTCGAGTGCAAAGGGTTAATATTGACTTTTATAAAGTGACCTATCAACGTGCACATAAAGATCGGCAATCTATACCTATTTATAATTATTTAAATAAACAAAATTTTTTAATATACCACGTTTTTAAGATGGACTAAAAAGTATAATTTAAATAAAAAAAATAATTATTTAAATAAAAAAATTTTTAATATACTTACGTTTTTAAGATGGACTAAAAAGTATAAAATAATTTTTCCTAGCCCCATACAAATAGTCCTGAAAATTGCTGATTGTGAATTTTTAATAGCTATGAAAATACTTATAACATTTGAAACGAAAAACGTGGAGCGCAAAATAATAGTAAGGAGTATAGACAGTAGCTGCCGTTGTGAAAACTCACACAACAGTTCATATCATTTTCAGTGCAATAAAATTGTTAGTGACTTAGGTGAACTATTCATGCATCAATTATCTATTGCATGCGCCCCACGTTTTTCATTTTAAATCTTACAAGTATTTTGATAGCTATTAAAAATTCACAATCACAAATTTTCAGGACTATCTGTATGGGACTAGGAAAAATTATTTTATACTTTTTAGTCCGTCTTAAAAACGCGGTATATAAAAAAATGTTTATTTAAATAATTTGCATTGTCATCCAGTTCTGAGCTATGTTTAATGTTTCATGTCTCTAGCTCACGGGAAGTTAGTTTAGAATCAATTGCAAAATTTGTACCGAACAGACAGACAGACAAGAAAACGTGTTAATAAAAACGTGATATAAATTGAAATTTTCCCACATAAAAATGAATTTTAAATTATCGAACACAAATAATGCTTGATATTATAACTTTTCAAGTTGTAATGAGATATAATATACATAATAATTTGTATTTTAACCATCAATGTTCGTTTCTCATATTTGATTTCTTTGTAGTGTGGAAATCGATGAAAATAAAAATAAGCCATTTTACATTATTAACACATTTTCCAGACATAATTAAAGCTTGTTTCATTCAAACTATGTCAAAGCGTCTACGTTTGTCTATATTTAGTCTTTTATTGATAAGGAATAATTACTTATCATTATTTATCGAACTACAAAATTTATCAATATTAAATACTGGACGTTTTTAACTGAATATTTTTTATTATTTAAGGTATTTTATATTTTAATAAAACACCTTAAAAAAAATAATTAAACTGAATAATTACTAATTATTATTTGTTATACTTTCAAATCTACTATTACTAAATGTTGAACATGTACAAACGAGCACATTTTTATTAATAACAAATAACATTGAATCTTACAGCTCGTTAGAAAATTGTTCTTTGAAAAAAGTGTCATCTGTAATTGTACATGCATTTTGAATAACCACTTGAAAAACATAGCACGACAGATAAAATTGAATGCTTTGACTCGTCTGTGCTCCAGATTTCAGTCCTTTCCAATTATCCTCGAGAATTTATTAGGAAAACAAAACGGCATCCGTGTCTTTAGAAACATTTCCAAGAAAGAACTGCGGTAAACCGTTTAGTGTACAGAGTCTGACAAAACATTTTGTTATGGCTTCACCAAGTGATTCCACAGGTTCGAATCTGTGGACATCTGCAAAAAAAGTTGTCGCAAAATTAATCTGACAGAGAAATTCAAGGTCAAATTGTTTTTATTGCATCGTATGGTACTCGTTCGGAGGAACAAAAGTCTTAAAGGAACCATAGGTCGCAAATGAACCGTTCACTATAAAAACGACTCTAAAGTTTCGTAAACTATTTCATTTCATATGTCCACAGGGTATACCCAGACGGTATAAACGTGGAGGGGATGGTTCTACACGAGAAAATAAGTCAAAAACATACAATAAATTTTTGTCGTTTGGACGCTTCGTTTTCGAGAAATTGGAATTGATCAATTCGGCGAACATGCGTGCTATTGGATAGGAATCGCCTGTCGCGTCTGTTCATTAAGTACCAGTTCTACTTTTTACAAACGCTAGGATGCGAAACTTTTTTTTACAGATCTCCACCGATTCAAAGCTGTAGAATCACTTGGTGAGGCCATGACAAAACAATTTGTTACACTCCGTACATAGTCGCGGACAAGTACAAGACATGTACTGCCCGTGTCTGGAAAGAATTCTCCTGAGGGGACCCGAGGGCTAGAGGGGTCTTTCGCTCGCAGCAAGTCGCCTGGTTGGCTAAGGGTACGTGTCCATCTGAGAGTTTCTGTCCATAGTTGCTCTCGAGAGTACTCTCGATTTATGTGTCCATTTGAGAGTACTTAAGAAATTTTTTGCTCTCGGAGATTGACGTGATAGTCAACTCTCGAAAAGTTCTCTCAGGTATGTGGCCATCTGAATTTCGTGCGTGTAGCTCTCAGATGAATCTTGATAATTATTAAAATACTCGTGAACAGAATGGATGTGCCAAAGTTTGCTGCAATTGTTGCAATGTATTTAATAAGGATAAAGAAATATTCCAAAAAGAGAATGGCAATAAAATGGGTGCATTTTCTACATTTATACAGGGTGTCCCAAAAATGTCTCAATTCCTGAGGCCATTTGAAGCGACTTTCCTTTGCCAAAATGGCCGTTTCGGCTTTGTTAAGGAGCTATTAACGAAAAACACGGACCAATCAGAGCGCGACCTAGAGACGTATTGGCACAGACAGCCGCGCGCGACAGAAGTCAAGCGATGGTGATACACCGCGGTCGAAAGCAAGGAACAAACAAGAGAAGAAAATTTTTCGAGTTCTATGTTGGATAGTTCAAATATGAATATGTTGTAATCTTTAGTAGCCTATGAACGAATCTCGAAGGATTTTTCGAAATCTTAAAAAATGTTGGTTTTACAGACGTGTAAAGAATTTTTTTTCATTAAACTATAACACTAGAACTAACGTACCGAGGAAAATGAGTTTTGAGGAGCTTGTAGTGACCACATAAGAGTATCTATTGAAAATATTTCGATTCGGTAGAAATGGTTTTTTCACCATTTATTTTGTAAATGTTTTAAATAAATGCAATTTTCCTATAGCCGGGACTGTTTTAAAAATTCGAAAAAACGACGTAACAGCTCCAAGTCTCCTCTTTACGGACCTATTTTTTAAAAGGCAGGTGCTTTAAAATTGACGGAATGAAAATTATTTAAAGCACCGCACACTCTAACACCGTGAATACTCAGAAAACCTTACCTTGGTTCTCCTGTAGAGCCCTAGCGAAGTGAAAATGATTCCTATATTCACAAATTATTCTGTTTGCAACACTGAACCTGCCTACTCGTTAAATTTACAAGAGCATTTTAATTATTCGCTCTATGAAATTATCGAGCAGAAGGGGTCAATGTCCATTCACTGTACAATCCGGCCCACATTGTTAATTTATTCACGATCACAGTAAACCTATTCACATATATCCATTGGGTAAACAAATGTTGAATGAAATCCACACAAATGATTCACAGAAGTCCACATATCACGCACAACTATTTCACATTTGATGCACGTAAATCGACTGTTTCGACTGCTCGTGCACGAAGAACCGTCCGTCCATGCTCGCGATCGTAGGAAGACTAGTTCAGAACAGCTGACGAGGTTAACGGCCTTTCAACAGCAGACTGCCGATTTTCATTTCAGCAATTGTTCGATGCAACCGTGTTTTCAAATGGAATGGGAAGAGTAAATGACCGCCCCTCTTCAAATCGGAGGTCATTCAGGTACGCTTCTACCCCCGAGCGTGGCCATAAACCAGCGCCTTGTGTTGAAGCTCGACCTTGACGATGGCTCGACTTCTGGTTACCAAATATGTATGCATTTTCAACTGCAGGTAATTCAATTGCGGCCTCCTTCGATGCCCCATCTGCCCTGCACGTTTTCCGAAACAACAGACTAATAACACCGACTTACCCGTAATAGCAATATTCCCAAAAAGCCGTTACTCTTCGTTAAAACTTTTAGCATTTTATTGACCTTTTGTACATATTTGGTAACCAGAAGTGGAGCCATCGTCAAGGTCGAGCTTCGACACAAGGCGCTGGTTTATGGCCACGCTCGGGGGTAAGAGCGTACCTGAATGACCCCCGATTTGAAGAGGGGCGGTTATTTACTCTTCCCATTCCATTTGAAAACACGGTTGCATCGAACAGTTGCTGAAATGAAAATCGGCAGTCTGCTGTTGAAAGGCCGTTAACCTAGTCAGCTGTTCTGAACTAGTCTTCCTACGATCGCGAGCATAGACGGACGTCCACGATCAGTCGAAACAGTCAATTTACGTGCATCAAATGTGAACTAGTTGTGCGTGATATGTGGACTTCTGTGAATCATTTGTGTGGATTTCATTCAACGTTTGTGGACCCAATGGATATATGTGAATAGTTTTACTATGATCGTGAATAAATTAACAATGTGGGCCGGATCGTGCAGAGAAAGGACATTGACCCCTTCTGCTCGATAATTTCATAGAGCGAATAATTAAAATGCTCTTATGAATTTAACGAGTAGGCAGGTTCAGTGTTGCACACAGATTATTTGTGAATACAGGAATCATTTTCACCTAGGTAAGCAAGGTTTTCTCAGTTTTTAACATTAATAACTAAAAAGTGAAGAGTCAGTTTTACCAGTATGTATTGACGGTGTTAGAGTGTGCGGTGCTGTTCGTGCCGCGCGCGTTCGGGGTCGCGCGCCTCCGTAATATCGCGGTGCAGCGTTCGCTTTAAATAATTATAATTCCGTCAATTTTAAAGCTTTTGCCTTTTAACAAATAGGTCCGTAAAGAGGAGACTTGAAGCTGTCACCACGTTTTTTTCGAATTTTTAAAACAGTCCGGCTATAGGAACATTGGATTTGTTTAAAACATTTACAAAATAAATGGTGAAAAAACCATTTTTTCCAAATCGAAATACTTTCAATAGATACTCTTATGTGTTCACTATAAGCTCCTCAAAACTCATTTTCCTCGGTACGTTAGTTCTAGTGTTATAACTTAATGAAAGAAAGTTCTTTACACGTCTGTAAAACCAACATTTTTTAAGATTTCAAAAAATCCTTCGAGATTCCTTGATAGGCTACTAAAGACTACAACATATTCAAATTTGAACTATCCGCCATAGGATTCGAAAAATTTTCTTCTCTTGTTTGTTCCCTGCTTTCGACCGCGGTGTATCACCATCGCTCGACTTCTGTCGCGCGCGGCCGTCTCTGCCAACACGCCTCTAGGTGGCGCTCTGATTGGTCCGTGTTTTTCGTTAATAACTCCTTAACAAAGCCGGAACGGCCATTTTTGCAAAGGAAAATGTCGCTTCAAATGGCCTCAGGAGCCTCCCCTTTAAAGGAACTCAGACATTTTTGTACAAGAATTGCATATGGAAGATGCACAACAGTTTAGAAGCTTCGTACGAATGAATGCAGTTAAATGTTTTTGCTAATTCATTAAAAATATTATTTTTCTTATCCCGATTCTTGTAATCTGGGTGTTTGATATTCCATAAAAATTCATTATTTTCGTACAACGTAATTAATTGTTCCACTTCTGTTTCCTGCTCATTGTTGTAGATATAAATATGTATACAATATAATATACATATATGTGAAAACCATCTCGACGACTCTCAGCAATACGTATGGCGTTCGTATAGCTGACAGTTGCTCGCCGACGGAAAAATTGAGTGTGTCCATTAGCGTTTTTCATCTTTCTGTTTGCTCTCGGAGAGTTTTCCGTGGAGCTCTCCGATAGCCCTCTCAACATGACTCTCGAGAGTAACTCGCGAGTTTAAACTCTCAAATGGACACGTACCTTAAGGGTGCGGTCACAGTGCATCCGACATCGGTCGATTCGGTCGACTTCAGACGTGTCTGTCAAACATTTCGAATGTGTGGGTAAGCCCGTCTATGAGACCCTTCTAGCGTCGGCCGATGTGGGAATTTTGCGTCTCTTTCTTTTCCATACCCTGTCCTTCTTTGCGTCCGAAACGTTCGTCATTCATTATACAAGTAAATATCATCGGAATTATATCAGATTTGGTATCATTTTCATCACAAAAATGCCACAAATATGACGGTGAAAGTACCATAGAAAATTAATGAAAAATAAAGAAGTTTTGTTATTGGATTAGTAGTGTTCTCACACCGATATACCCGACTCGCATAATTACACTTCTCGGCGACCGAGGCCCTCGAACGTCACTGACCTTTTCCTCAGTTTGACAGGGCATCATAGAGTGTAGATAGTTATTATTCAGTGCGGTGAGTAGATTTCTTTAAGTCGTATAAAAAAAAGAGTACCCCCGATTTTTTTGGTTTAGAACTGGACGTAAATATGAAAGTTATAACCCAAACAAGTTTGCGACTTTCTGTGACTTTCCCAAAACCGCGAGAGAAACGATTTCTTCATATCCATATTTATTAAGCTTAAGATTTTTAAAACCAAGAAAATTAAAACAATATTCGAATTATGTCTTTCAGTTTTTACAAGAACCAGAGATGATCAATGAAATAATAATTAAGATAAACGATAATTAAAAATAATATTATCTTGTTTATCCCTTCTCCATTAATTTAAATTTCCATGTACATATTTTATTTGACGTTACAAATCACAAAATGTAATTTCTACTGTAGAAACGTCTACTCGGCCGACGTGTCTGACGAAAAACAAAATGATTTGATTTTCATCCGGCCGTCGTACGACGCCGGGGCCACATGGGGTTTGTCCATTGAAACCCTTCTCGAGGCACTTGAAATGGTTCGGCTATCGCCGACGTTTTCCGGCGAAATCGGCCGTACGGACACCAACACATGCCTCCCGAGGCGCTTGAAACGCTCGTGCGTGAGTGCTGAAGTCGGACGTCGGACGAAGTCGGATCCACTGTGACCGCACCCTAAATGGCAGGGGCTCGACTCCTATTGTCAGTTCTAGCCGAGCCATTGGCTAAAGCAGGCCTGGCCAACCCAAATGGTTTCACGGGCCACTTTGATGACGCGTAACATTACAGCGGGCCGCACTTTAGGTAAACATGCTTTTAAAAAATGTAATACCAATACAAAATGAATAAAACTTGATTGTTATACTATGATTCAATATAATTAACTCAACTCTCGAGTTTTAATTAATGAGATATTTGTTTATCCTTTCTTTCACTTAATTTTTATAAATTTATATTTATGTTCTACGTTGCACATCTTATCTGGTTTTCTAAATTGGCATCAGTTAATGAAACACGTGATGAATTCTTTATATACTTCATCTTCGAAAAAAATGTTTCACAAACATATGTGGATCCAAAAGCACTTACAACTCGTTGTTCAAAATATCTTAAATTGGAATATCTCTCGGATGTAATATAAGTATTGTAAAAATTAATTTTGTATGTGAACGCAAAAATTTGTCAACATGAAATGGGCATGAAAATATTTCAAACATTTTATCATATTTTGCTAATTCTTGTGAAACGACTATCAAATGCAGCTATAAGTTTCTTTATTTCATTAGCATATTTCGAGAAATTCTCAGGTTGATTTTTTAGGAAGTTATTTAACAGCGGAAAATGGTGTTGGTTGCCAACCGATGGTTTCCTAACGAAACCGATTCTTTCAGTAACATTTGGCATTCGTGGATCTCAAATATAGAACTAGACTTCGTAGTCGCACTTGCGCATTATAACAATGACACATGCAAATTTTCATTTATTTAATATTTTTTGTATACATACAACCAGAAACAAAAGTTTCAGTAGAAATATAAAATCGCCCGGCAGGCCGCACAATTTAATGTGGCGGGCGGCGTATTGGCCAGGCCTGGGCTAAAGCGTGTAATGCGGAAGCCTAGCCATTGGGTGCGAGCAAGGACCCCCTTTGGATCTGTAACGTTGCAAGATGTGGAAAACGTTTTAATGAATATAATTTAAAATAATATTTAATTAACGTGACAGAATACATCGTCCGTAACACAATCAGTGAACATTGCAATGGGTGACCCCAAAACGTTTGAGAACGTGAACCTCGATCTTCGTCTTATTTTCAATATTACCAAATTCAGTCATGCGAATTGACAGATTGTAATATTACATTCAATGAATGAATATTACACTGATATATGTACATAATTAATTAATTAATTAATTTAACATTTAAATAAGCTGACATAATTGTGCGCTTATTCGACTGCATCGCCGTTACGCCGCGCCGTGCCGCGCCACGTTCCGTCGAACGACCGCGCTAGCTGTGAGCAACCACTGGCGGCAACTCATGGTGGGCGAAGATATTTTGCTTTCTGGTTCGCTACAAACGTCGACACTGCAAACTTCAAAGGAAGCTTCTTCAAGATAAAAGTCTGCTCTATAACTTGATATAGTTCGATTTTACGTTGGATCCTTATTTTTTAAGATAAACTTAAAAAGTACCCTCAAAAATTGGTCGCAAAAGTGTTGTCTCTCTATCTTTAATGATTGTTTAAACACATTTGAACATTCATAATGTATTAATACTAGATATCACTATATTCAGAAAAGTCTACAGAATCTTTTGCTGCAAAGAATAATTCAATATCTTTTATAATAACATCACCATATTTTTTAAAGTTGAAAAATATGTCTTTTTTCCAATATCAAATATCTCAAAAACTGTGCGTCTAAGGGAAAAATGAAGGGCAGATTCGGAATCACGTTTTTTGGCTGTTGGACAATGTTATTATTCATCATTCACGTGAATTTTTTGACATTTCCGGTGGTCTGACGAAAAAATGTTTCCTACAAAAAGTAATCAGCACTTAGTCTTCTACAAGTCTCAATATAAAAAATTGAAATAATTATTTTTTTCATAAAAAATTGGTCATCTTGATTATTTATTTATCACTATACATTTTTTTATTCGATAACGTTGTAGCTGACACCAAGAAAAATTCAACCACCTATTATAACATGGTCTTATAGTCTTGAACTATTGCTAAAATAGGCGAAAGCAGCTAATTCATCGTTCTAACCCATAGTGCGGCGCACAGTGGTGCGAAATGGCCAAAAAGCGGTCAAAAATCCGTAAAACCGAAACTATCCAACGAATTTGTTTAAAAATCTGTGGATAGGATGCCACAGGTACAACTCTTAAATGGCTAAACAAATTTTTTCAAAAAATTATTAAACATTAAGTAATATGGGCTAATTGGAAATCTCTGTTTTCGCACATTTTTTAATCATGGAAGCAAATCTTAAAAGTGTTAAGCAGCTTCGGTCTGGCACTAATCGTTTTGGCAAGGTATAATATTGAACTAACTTTGTGTAAAAAATCTCAGCCTAATTGATAACGTAGTTTTCCCAGTTGGTTCGCTGTCAGAAGAGGCTCAAGATTGTCGAAATAAAGATTACAAATATTATCGTATACATCATTCCAAGAAATGTTCTCGTTTCTCAACGAATGAAGATGTATTTCACATGATCATGGTATCTCCAGATTCGTGGATCTCTTCTTTAAGACCCGAGCCAAAAACGAAGCACCTTCCACTAAGCCAGGAAGCTCAATACTTAATTTTGCAATAGTATTACAATTTTTTCGTCTTTTTATCATACATTAGAAACCGATTACATCACTAAGCACACACTCAACATACACTACATACTACACACGAGGTACAAGTCCGACCGTGCAAATCGTAAAAAGGACAATGGTTCTTCCAAGCCTGCCGGTGGATAGCGGTCGATCCGTCAATGCAGTTAGAATTACCTGAATCGCCGAACGCCACGACCTTTGCCGGCCTTTCACCTGACCGCAATTTTTTGAGGATCCGCAAATTAAGCAACGAAATTTCAAAGAGAAAGAATTGGATTAATACTTTCTAACAATTCTGTAAAGGAAACTATTGTTATGTATTAATATTAAAAATTTTGAAATTGGGCCATTCCACGCGAAATCGGACACTTTTCTGAGTATTCGTCTGTCAACGAATCTCAAAGGATTTTGTAGAATAAGAAGAATAATTGCACATAAATTACATCATTTTGTCTTGCAGCAAGAAAGAATGTATACTAGGGTGGACCTTATTTTTTGACCAAACAACTTTTGGTCTTACCACCCAGAATTGTGACAAATGTTGAGAAAATGATCTGGAAAAAGTTTGGGGTCGATTGGATCATGACAAAAGGGCGCGCAACGAATTTGAAAATTTTGAATTTTTTAAATCTTGACATAAATAGACGTTAAGCCACAATTTAAATTTCATGCAATGGAGAGTTACAAACGAAACGCGAATAATTAAAGAAGAGACAAAGAAACGGATACAAAAAGATTTTATGGACAGGATAGGCATCAAAGTTGATATGGTTAGACAAGTTACTGGGGAATTACAAATGATGGCAATGCGTCGCGTAGGTTTTTTGAAAATCCGACCGTCACAGTCGAAATCACAAAAGTTGATAAAACTTTAATTAGGAGGCTGTCTGTAATATTAGAAGTCATTTGTTTTAATTCTGCAATTGTTTCCCATAAATTCGGAACGTACGCAAAAGAAACAGCTATGTTAGCTGTATTGCCTGGTACTGTATGCCTGCAATGGTGCACAAAATCCTGATTCACGGGGCAAGCATAATTGATAACGTAGTTTTCCCAGTTGGTTCGCTGTCAGATGAGGCTCAAAAGTGTCAAAATAAAGATTACAAATATTATCGTATACATCATTCTAGGAAATGTTCTCGTTTCTCAACGAATGAAGATATATTTCACATGATAATGGTATCTTCAGATCCGTACATCTCTTTTTTAAGACCCGAGCCAAAAACGAAGCACCTTCCACTAAGCCGGAAGCTCGATATGTTGCAATAGTATTACAATTTTTTCGTCTTTTTATCATACATTAGAAACCGATTACATCACTAAGCACACACTCAACATACAATACATACTACACACGAGGTACAAGTCCGACCGTGCAACCTCCTCAAGGTGTACCTTGGGTTATGCTAATGCCGGCGGTACACATTTCATTCAATGTACGATAAAACGGTAACAAATTTATTTGTTTGTTAGTTTCATCTTTACGGATTTTTTGCCACCATTTGGCAGAAACAGAGATCTAACGAACGAAAACTTTGTTTATTTAGCATAAAAAATTATTATTAACTCTTTTTATTCAAAAAATTGATTAAAAAACATTAATTCAAACAATTGATTCCAACTAACTATACTAACTAATATATCCTTAAAAATTTTCACCCTAAACCTCAAATAACCGTAATTTCCGCGCGATTAATTCTTGGAAATTCTAAAAGTTGATATTTAAACTTAAATTGCGGCCAAAGTGGTCCGAGGTGATCCGAGATTTTTTACATAAAGTTAGTTCAATATAACACCTTACCAATACAATTAGTGCAAGACCGAAGCTGCTTAACACTTTTAAGATTTGCTTCCATAAATAAACAATGAGCGCAACGCAAGGAGACTTCCAATTAATCCATATTAGTTAATGTTAAACAACTGTATTGAAAAATTATTTGTGCCAGTTAATAGTTTAAGGCATGTGTAATAACCCCTATAAACTGGAGATCTGTAAGTATTCAATTATAGACGCAATAATTAAATAACTATGGCGCTGAAAACTGGTGAATTCCCAAGAGAGAAAAATAGGTTACTTGCCATGTCGATATCTCCGGAAAAAATTTTTTTAAAAAATCGGACTTTGGCACATAATACATTCACTATTTGGTAATACAAAAATAGTCTTTTTTTTTTTAATCGAAAATTTATAAAATCGATTTTTGGCCGCCTCGGCATCACTGTGCGGCGCAGCGGGGCGGCTGATTCTACTGACAATGAGCAGTAGCGTTGTTGTCGCGCCGTGTTCGAATCATGAGTAATACAATCGAGTTAACATACGTGCAATTACTATTCGGTATTAGATAGCAATAATTCGGTACTGCCGTATAAGAAAATTCGGAGCAGCAAGCGCAATTTACGGCTGAATATGCGAATTGTATTTAAATAAATTGTTACTCCTTCTCTTACTCACGCCAGTTGGCTCATGTTTATCGTTTCTAACTCGAAAACGAAGCCGCGTATGACATTTTCGCAAGGGAAAAAGCTTCTTAGAATGACCCATCACAATGAACTCGAACATAATTATTGTAATATACGTATTTTGAAAATCCTAATACAGCATATATTTTTAATACTAAACATGTCGTTTAAAACTACTCAAATTGTTTTATCATCCACCCCAGACCAAATATACCTCTTTTCATTAAATTATATACATATGTATACATATGTCGATCACATTACCAATTGAGTTCTTCTATGGAAAATAATTCATCCTGCAATGAAACTTGCATAAACATGTTGTTACGTGTGCGGCCGCGTAACTTAAGCATCACTACAAATAAAAGTATACTCCTGTAATAAACCAAAACCTCTTTATTCGAAGGAGGAAGTATACTTATCTATGGCATGTCCGTTCCCTTCGAGGTTTGTCGAGCGACTCTTCTCTTGTCGTTATATCGTCGTCCAGTGCCAATCGTGCCATATTCGTAACAATTTTATACTATTTAATATTTGATAAATGTTTGCCAAATAAACATGATTTAATGGTAAACTGTGAACGTATTAGATGACTGAAAATTTCGTGTCCGATTTAAAAATAAAACACGAGCAATTAAATTTTAAAATAATAGTTTTACTAATCAATTATGTAGCCACCACTATTTTTCACAATTGTCTCCCAATGTTTCACGGGCTGGTAGATTTCTTTTTTGGAAAAATTACGCGGTTTTTCTTCAAAGCAGATCTTGAAGTCTCTGAAAATCAGTAAAGGTGCTTTTAAAATTTGGTTTCGTGGTACTGTTGACGCCTATAGGCGCTTAACTTGCTTTGTTCCTCTGAAACGATAGGCGCCTATAGTCGTTACATTACTTTACCTTCGAAAATGCACGCGACAGGAAATTTCGCCGTCCTCAGTGTAGGTTGCGATTGAAATCCTGTCGTATGGTACAAGCCATACGCATCAATGTCTGCCGTAGCGAAAGGGTTAATAAGCTCTTTGTAGACTTCCTGATACATGACATTTTAATCTTGCTTTTTTTCTGTTGAACACACTGGTAATGACTCTACGGGAACCCACGGGACACTCGCTGTATTATGCCAACCAAATGTAAATTTCCTTTTTATGTGAAAATTATTATGATAATTCTCCAGTCATTTTTTAGTATATGCGCATGTTTAACACGATCATCGTATAGAACGGAGGGTATTTTAGATGGGATACTATGAATATCACTTTATCGGATAAAATAGTTTTAGTTATGGAGCTGTTTACACTTCACTCGGCTCAGAAATCTGGTGTTTATTGCGCTCTTCCTTGGCCGTCTGCAAAACCATTTGACTTATACGAAACAGTTGACACTGTTAGGAACTATTTACATCGTTACACCAGTCTCGTTCTAATTTTTTTTTTCAAAGAAAGTCTGTAGCGCCTTACATCGTGGTGAAGAAGTGGAATTCCATGCAACAAGTATTTATAAAATAGGTACAATTAAGAGAGTGTATTTTCGATAAAAAGACTCTTGGGTTAAAGAGGTGCAAAGAGTCGTTCAAAGTTCTAAATTTTGTTCAAATTTCATAATTTGCTAAATAGGTTAGTATAACATGTTAGGAGTGACGCTTTTTGGTAACGGTTACACAGTTAATTGTGTTAACGCTGTAACAGACCTGTTTTACGGTCTGTTACGAAGCCGCCGAACTTCGCCGAATACCGCCGAAACCTACCGAGCCGCAGTACCGGCTCGCCGCGCGGAATCCGCCGATCACCCACCGCACCGTACAGCGATCGCCACGAAACCGCGGCGATACGTTACCATGGTGATCGGCAGCACACCGCGCCGCACCATTTCCCGTGCCACCAAGCAAACGCGAGCGGAGGAACAGTTCGTACCAAGACACCAAGCCGCTTTGCAATCTATAGGATAACCACCGTTTAGGTAGTCCCGTAGGCGCGAACCAAGGATAGCACCGAGAAGAAGAAGAGCCCCGTAAGTAACATCGTGAGCCCGAGACACCGTAGTCCAGTGATGGGAATGTCGGCGCTTTTCACGCGCATGCGCGAGTTTCGGCAGCACCGAAGCTACGTCCGAAGTTTGTGGGGTACTATTGGGGCGAAAGTAGTGGGCTTGTTATTATATATTTCGTTTAAAGTTATTTTAGTACCCTTCCCTTCCTTATTCCCAAGATGATGAAGAAGAGTAAGTTATATTATATTGTACATAGATACATAAATATTATATATCTATATATAATATATTCTATGTACGTATGTATATATTACATTTTAATATATACATATACATATATATATATATATATATATATATATATATATATATATATATATGATTTTGAAAAATGAATGTACAACATGTGCACGTATATATATATATATATATATATATATATATATATATATATATATATATATGTGGGATCAGGACCTTCCAGACCAAATACTGTATGGAGATTAGGAAAAGAAGGAGGGTTCCGTGGGTATGTGTAAGAGTTGATCAGCTACAACCGCGAGGGTCCCGGGTTCGATTCCCGGCGCGGAATTCCTCATTTTTCCTAAGATCCTACATATATATACATAGACATATACATATATATATATATATATATATATATATATATATATATACGTGCACATGTTGTACATTCATTTTTCAAAATCAAATCATAATAAATTTTGCGAAATTAGCGGGGCGACGGAGGCTAAAATCGCTTGACGGAGGCTAAAATCGCCGCGCATGCGCGTGAAAAGCGACAACATTCCCATCACTGCCCTAGTCTTCTAGCTCCCGATCCCGGCGGCGTGGCCGAGCCTCACCGCATCCAACAACCGCCCTGCTAACCGAGTTAGTAGAAGACAGTCCGAGTCTGTTGCCCTGTCGGCCGAGCCAACAGAAGACAGGCCGAGCCTGTGTACCGCCCTGCCGGCCGAGCCGGTAGAAGACAGGCCTTTTCAGCATCGAGAAGCACCGACGCGAACCGTCGACAGGACAGCAGAAAACCGGAACCGTTACAACGCTAATAATAATCGGCACTCCCAGCATCAACTTCGATACGTTGGATGTCATGCGAGTTGTAGTTCGGTCAAGCGGTTGTATAAGCTAAAAATTACAGGGTGTTAGAAAAGTCTGGAAACGGTCGAATATCTAAAAAATAAAGCATTTTTGAGAAAAATGGCTCAGACATATATTTTATGGTTTCGCAAGGGCTATAAGATGTTGCCATTGTTTTGACCTTGAAGAGTCATTTGAAGGTCACGTGAAGGTAACATCAATTATTTTAAATGGCACTCCCTAGCATCTAGTATGTAGCATCTAATATTTTAATATTGTGCCATTTCGTAGTAGAATTAGATGCTAGATACTAGATGCAGATTGTATTCGTCATACAAGTAGTAAATGACTTGTTCGTATATCATGCAAGTTAAGAAAGACCTTCGGTAGTCGCCAAAATGGTATTAACTGAAAGGGAAAGTATTACATTATTAATGATACGAGGACATGGTGGTATAGTACCTTTGAAGCCTTATAACTCTAAAAGTAATTGATGAAAAAACATTTGATTATAGTGCTTTGGAAAGCTCTCAGCTACAAGAATATGTAATAAAAAATAGGGGGTGCTATTTAAAATAATTGAGGCAACTTTCACGTGACCTTCAAATGACTCTTCAAGGTCAAACCAATGACACCATCTTAGAGCTCTTGCGAAACCATAAAATACATGTCTGAACCATTTTTCTCTAAAATGCTTTATTTTTGAGATATTCGACCGTTTCCAGACTTTTCTAACACCCTCTATGTACTTCCAAATTGGAAGTTCCAATCATGGATTGGATTCTATTGTCTATGTTCTGCGAGTATTGGTTTTCGTTTTAAGGGGATAGTCTCATGTGGGCATTGTAAATTTTAACAAGTTTCGTGATATACTTCGTCATACTACTAAACATTTCTACCTAGAAATATTCAAAGTGATTAGAGTTATTGCTCCACCCTGTATATTTAGCGTTATATCTATTTAACATTATGTAAATTACTGTAATATGTACGAATATCATAGTATACGTAATCTAGATCTAATGAAAACTAACTTTACGCGCCACCGGAGAAAGAACTTTATTGGGTGACTGCCCTTCCCGGTACTGACTCAAAAATTCTGAAATGTGAAGTACAGATACTATTCAAGGTTCTTAACTAAACTATGAGATATACAAATTAATCCTCGGCCTTTTCACAGAAAAATGCATATCTATTTATTCAAAATCAAATAACAATTTAATCAGACATGTAAAGTCCAGTATCGTCTAAACATTTTTTCTGTCTCTTGGGTGGATTAAAAGACTGTCAAGTAGTGAATCTCATTTCTATAAAATAATGGCAGTCTTTAGTCAGTGCAGTGCGTGATGTATTTTTCGATCTCTCCATACGTTTTATATTGGAAATTCACTAACTAAATGATGTTGGAGGGTTCGGAACAAGTGCAAGTCCAATGGAGCTACATACATAGGTACGATGAATACGCCGCGTCGGGCCGCGCCGGTTGCCGAGTATATGGGCGTTAGGAACAAAATATTTTAAACTAATCCATTTTCAACCTAAGACCCGTATACTTTTTTAAAAAGGATACAAAGATGCATCGATTAATGACAAAAAATGGAAACTTCGTTGAAAAAGTTAACGTAATCTTAATTTGCTATTGAATATAAATTTTTGTTGCCTATTTTTCCAATTGCGTTTTGGTGTCATATGATTACTGACTAGCTATTATTTCAAACATTCAACATGATCTGGGAATTTCAGTGTTCGAAGATTAGGAAATTTGATCGTTCTTAATGACAGATTGGCAGCAATTAGATATATAGATATATTAACCTATTGATAGTTTCTGAGAAAAGGAACATTGAATATTGGGAAATGGATGGGGGTACAATAGCCGACTCCCCTTAACTTTTTGGTTAACGTTGGCTGCTAAAGGCGCTTTTAAAATTTAGTTTCCTGGTACTGTTGGCGCCTATAAGCGCTTAACTTACTTCGGTCCACTGGAACGATAGGCGCCTGTAGGCGTTCACATTACAACGAGAAATGCACGCTGACGAAAATTTCCGCCGTTCTCAGTGAAGGTCGCGATCAGAGTCTGCCGTAGCAAAAGGTTTAAAACTATAATGAAAACAAAAGGATACCACAATCATTATTAATTTGATTACAATATTCAATACGTAATAACGATTTGGATATAAATACAATATGAACTTTTATCACGACAACTTTCGAAGTTTTTTTTTAATACTTTTCCACTAATATACCCCTGTGCAACAGGCTGCACGAATCCGTTCGTAGATCGAGTTCCTTCAAGTGGCGTCCACAAGCTAACGCGAATTGAAAATAGTACTTAACATCCGTGAAGATTAATAGTGTGGGATGAGAATCGGGGGAAATAACAAAATCTCCGATACAATAAAAAGAAATCAAGAGAAAATGTATATTTAAACAAATGGAACTGACTCTCCTCATCCTCGCACCAGTGATGGTATACGGTCTCGGTTTTTTCGCGCATACGCGACTAAATGCAGGAACGTACCGTACGTCTTATGTTTGTGGGGAAAGTAGGGGAGAACTGTTATTGGCGGGAAACCGTAAGTTAATGTTAATATATTCGATTTCATAATGGCAACTAGTATTGGAGAAGGAGCTACTTGTCAATTCATATTTAAAAATCGGAAAAAAATTTGCGAAACTTTGCGGGGTGACCAAGGTACCCCATTTTAGTCCAACTTTGTACTTTACTGACGCTAAAATCGTCACGCATGCGCGAGAAAACCGAGACCATATACCATCACTGCCTCGCACGCATCCACACCCACTGATCTCTATACTATGGATACGGGATTCGGCTTATGGAAATATCCCGAATTGAACGTAGATTTGGATGCCAGCGCCGCTATCGTTCGACCGGTGTACTGTACCCCTCGTACTCCTCTTCACCTCCGTGATCCTCTATACTTCGCCATGTGTTTGCGCCCCTCTAGATGGCGCTGCTTTCAATCGAGTTGATTGGACGTCATCGAAACTTTTTATTTCGTAGCGTCTCTCTCTCTCTCTCTCTCTCTCTCTCTCTCTCTTCGAGGGTCGTCCCGTGGCGTCTATCGACGTTGGCGTCTGAAAAATCAAAAGTACCAAACGAAGATGTTAACACCTATACGATACGTAACGTACCCGTTCGAGATGCTGTTTTCCGTATTCTCCTGACTGCGGTAATCGCTCTCGTGGAGAGGGAATACAGACAATCTGCTCAAAGCGCAGCGTTAGTGGACTGTATATTATGACTTATTTCGATGATCGAGAATTCCTCCGCTCGCACTGGCGTAGTCACGGTTAAACCAATTCTACTGCGTGTGCGTGAGCGTAGGGGTGGCGGTCAATCTTACAAGGAGGTTATAAGGTTCCAAGTTCGATAATCCAGCCGAATTGTCCCGTGCTCCGGCTACCTCGATTTCAAGCACGAGCGTGACTCAATACGTCACGCGGCTGTCAATCTCGGTGGAAGACGTGGTCCAACTCACCACTTACACGCACTAATTATTATCTGCGCACAATAATAACGGCGTATAGCGTAAGCGTTGTTCAACCAGTCGCGATCCCATCTCGGAATACTATCTCCGTCGTACAAGCGACGGTGTATATGGCAGGTGCAACTATGTCGGTTGAACGGGTCGAGTCTGCCGAGCTCGTCGTCACGTTCTCAGTCCATGGAGGGTGACTAGTCTGGGCCTCACGATTCAGGACCTGTGGATGGACCGATCAATTCCGGAAAGCGTATAATGAATTGACCGTATCACAATCAGAGTATCGGTTCGTTCGCTGCGCTGGGACGTCAAAGCGTATGCCAGTGCATATGGCAGAGAACGTTCTCTGAAAGAGTGTCCTTCGTGAAGCACGGGTTGCCGTAAGGAAGCGTAATCACGGTTCCTTGCAAGAATATTTCTTGATTGGCATGCAGTGAATTCGGGGAACGAACACGTAACTCGCGTCAATCACTCCGAAATACACTTGTCGTGCGGGGAAACAATAGCCACGTTAGAAAGGTCTAAGCAGCTATCGCAACCGTGCACTGTTTATATTATCAAAGCCCAGGGGAGGCCGTGGCTGGATCGTGTCACTATCGCCGGTACAACGCTGTTCGAATTTCCTGTAGCGTACTCGTATGCGAGCTCAAAAGGTTCGAAAGGTCGTACGGCAGTGAAAAAATGTATAAAAATACTTTTAATTATCGAAACTCGGAAAATCCGGAGTTCGATAAAACTCGCTAGGCTTATCACCTCTCTTTTAACGAGCGGAGCGATCTCGTAAGCGAGGCTAGTTCGTTTCGAGCGGTGGTTGCAATAGCTCGCCCTCGAAGACTTGAAACAAGAATTCAACAGCGCGACCGAAGAGTTCAGTGACAGCCAGAAGGACTAGGGAGCAGGCGCCCGCTAAAACGTCTCGATAGCAAGTGACCGCTAGCACGATTCGTGAGCAAGTTGCTCTTAGGACGTCTCGTGAGCAAGTAACGAAGAACCGGCAGGCTTAGACAAGCGTCGCGCGAGTGTCAGCTGAGCCGCTACGCGGCGCTGTCTCTCTCTTGCCTGTCTGTCTCGGTTCAATGTCTGTATATAAGCATTGTTCTCTCTCTCTCTCTCTCTCTCTCACCGTACCATCGCGAACGAGTTTAATTTGAACATTATTTGACCGGTGCACAACGGCTTACCGTGTTTATCGGCTGACTTTTACCGGTAACCAGAAAGTCACGCCGTTTTGGCTCGATTTATTGTGGGTTAACGAGCTCCTCGGACGAGTATCATCGGAGGGGTCACCAACGAATACAGATCGCGATATTCGCGAAATTCGAACAACATACTCAAACTAACGCGATATTTAAACACCATTCCTTTGGAACATTATTCCCACATAGCAAAATTATTTAACCTCTTCGTTCAATATTAATTCCTTCCTGTCCAGGTATCTTTCCAGCCTTCTGAACATCCCCTATAGCTCTTCTTCTCTTGTCGCCAACATCAACACATCATCAGCGTATACCAGTGTCCATAACTTCTCACACTCTACTGAGATTCCTCCCATTATTCCCTTCCTCATGTCTCCTTCTATGTCTGCAATGTAGGTAGTGAACAGCGCCGGACTGAGTGGGCACCCCTGTTTCAGTCCCTTGGTTGTCCAAAATTCCTCGGTATGCCCACCTTTTGTCCCTACCACGTTTCTCGTCTCTATATATATTTCCTTTATTATACGTATTAACTTCTGATTTATTCCTTTCCTTTCCATTTCTTCCCAAAGTTTCCATCTTTCTACCGAATCAAAGGCCGCTTTCAGATCTACAAACAACGCGTATATCTATCCTTCCTATTGCTCTATTTCTCTCTCTACTACATGTTGTAGAATGTACGCGTTGTCTATCGTTCCTCCACTCTTCCGGAAACCCTTTCCCTTCCCAGACGTTTTTGATTAGATCCTTTAGTTTGCTCCTTGTATTTCCTCCACTGTATTTCCATCCCTCGTTCGGTATATTATCACCCCCCGGTGCTTTCTTCATTTCTGTATTTGTATTTGTACTTTTGTATTTGTTCTTCTATTTTTTCCTCTGTTAGCTTCGCATCTTCTTCGCCTGTAACCTGCTGTTCCTCTTCTCCTTCTCCTTTTCTCTCGTCTGTTCCTCCTAATAGCTTCTTAAAGTGCTCTTTCCATATATTTGCTGCTATATTGTTTCCTTCATTTGTATTTTTCTTTCTTTCCTTATCGATGTATTCCCAAATTCGATTCTCTGTCTTCGCTAGTCTTATTTCTCTCTGTTCTTCCTCTTTTCTGCTTCTCTCTTTCTCTATGCACATTCTTTTAAATTCTGCTCTTTCCTCCAAATATTGCTCCTTCTTAATTATTCCTCCTTTTTTACTTGCCTAGACGTCTTCACACTCTTCTCTTCTGTCTGGTACATTCCCTGCCCCACCAGAACTTCTGTCCTATTTTCCTCTTTTTCATTACTATCTCCTTCGTCTTCAGATTTGCTTTTACCGCCGCCTTTAACTTTTGCCATTCTTCTTCTATTCCTCCTTCTCCTTCGAATTCGCTGACACCTAGCAGTAGCGTCCCAATATTCCTTTATTGTGTCTGTATTCCAGCATATTATCTCCTTCTCCTATTCTCCTTCCACTTCTCGTTCCGTCCCACCTTTTGCCTTTACTTCTAAAACCAGCGACTGGTGAACCGATTCTATTCTATTTTCAACATAGAATTTCTTCCTATTTGCTCATCCTCCAATTTCCCTCTATACACCTTCCCTTTCATACCTATTCTCGCGTTAAAATCTCCTCCAATTATCAGTTCCTCATCTTTTAACTGTTCTAACTTATCGTTCATCGCCCTCGTTATCTTTTCCATATCTCTGTTATTATACAGTGTCCAGACGTTCCATATTCACTCTTCTATCTTGATTTTTCTTCCTGCAAGTCCTTCTATTTCATTGTTTTCCTGTACTACTTTCCATCCTTTCCTTATTCCTATTATTATTCCCCCATATTCTATATTATATATGGTATATTATGCATTATCAATAGTATATGTTTATAAAAATGTAAAAAGTATACAATATTCATGAAATATACATATAAATGAAATCGTATAGTTATAGATAATTTGCTGTTTTTATTTTAGCAATAAACTCTTTTGACTTGTACTTTTACTTAATGCAACTATTTTTGTTCTTGGGTTGTTACAGTTGTTCAACTCCTTGGTTATTAGGGACTATACAATAGCCAATTATGCTACTTTTGCCAGTAATTTTGTTTCTCTTAAGAACTTGGAGGAGTTCTCTACTTTGTCTTCTTTAATATAGGCACTAATGAAATAGACAATTTTGCTGCATAATAGCAGATAATTTAGTGAAACAGATAAGAGTATAAAAGACTACAATACAATAAGGTTAAAAAGCTAAGGTAATAACTTAAACAAGTTTTCTATTTTGTTTTCTTTAAAGTAAACACTAATTAAATAAACAATTTTGTTTCACAATAGCACGCATTTTATTAAGACAGACGAAAGTATAAAGTCTTAAGTCTAATGCAATACTATTAAAAAACTGGAGGAGTAAACAAGTGTATTTTGAATGGCATTAAATTACCATTGCATGTATTCTGCAAAATAATATAAACTATTTCAGCAAAATATAGTTTAGGGATATATATAATAATAAAATGCAGCATAGACGAAAATATGGAACAGTAAAACACTTCGAGGGTCCTTGTGTATTTTTCTTGATATGCGTCAACGTATGCCGACTACAGTATCCAATAGCCAGAATAAGGGCATCGAATTTCACGCTACTCGGGAATCTGCAGAGGAAATCCTTCTATTATTTTCACAAACTGCATGGAAGCTTGCGAACCATGCTCCTGTTTTCTGGCATTTTCATTGGACTAAATTTTTATTATGCGGTGTACATATTATGTTCAGTAACACCAAGGCAGAAATTGCTTTCTTTTATCTCTTTCGTTTTACTCAAACTACGGGACCTTTCAAAATAACTGATTCCAAATGTTCTAATTTAGGTTTATTGAGGTTATAAAAACGCATTAATGAGGATTTAATAATTTTATTTCTTTGATTGTAATCACAATCCATAAAAGTATGAATAAATATATTCTTGTGTACTCTAGTGTTACTCGTACTGAAACACAGAAGTTTTTGCATTTATCAAAACCTTACTCTCAATTGAATACCATTAAAAATATATATATTTTCACTACTGAAATGATTAAAAATAATGTAATAAATGTTAGCTATCTGGAAAACCTTTCATAGTAGAGTGCAAGTCTCAGTACATGTTTACAGTATTAAAGAGGGAAGCTTAGTTTAAAATATTAAAACTATGGTGATTTCTGCAATTTTTATAATCTGAAGTAAACATATGTATTTATATAGCATACATAGATTTACAAAGTCATGTTTCTAATTTTTGTTATAGACTCATTTTTCGAAAAGAAAGTTAAACATCGTGACCCTCACCTTTTTTATCTTCATTCTGACTAACAGCTTTGTGCAAAATTTGAGGTTAATCCGATTTGACCGGTATTCGAAACTTTCGCCAAGCATTGTATTCTTTTATGTTTGTTGACCTCGTATAAAAAGGGTGAATATTACATTGAAACTTCGCAAACGAGTAGCTAACAAGGTGCAGGGTAATTATCTTGATGATCTCGCTATAGAATTATTTTCTAAAAAAATGTTCAAATATTTTAATGTATATAATATTTAATTAGCGTAACAGAATCAATGAACAATTACAATGGGTTCCTGAAAACGTATGTGAGCGAGAACATCGATCTTCATCTTATTTCCAATATTATGCAGATTGTAGAATGGAATTTTTAACAATAATTTCGTAAAAATAGTTCATTAATATACCTGGACCCGTTTTAAAGCTTGGTGCCTCTACTTTTCCAACCCATTGTTCGTTTTTGTCTAAGATATTTTTGCGTGATATAACGACTGGGAAACTAAAGACGCTTTTTTTATCCATAATGTTACATATTGAAACGTCTGTAAATACATTGAAACATTTTTCTCGTGATTGAAATCACCATAGATTTAAATATTGAAGCTTTCCCCTTTGAACGAATGTTTAAAATTTGACCTACGATTTGTTCTAGTCAATTTATTGAGCTTTGAATCACAGATGTAAAACTTTATTACAGGGTTATACAAAAGTACCTTTAGGATGTTGAATGAGAATATCTGTCAAACGCCATGTTTGTTTCTTGTCATTTTTGTATTTCTAACTTACAATGATAGACAATTTTAACAATGGAGTCGTGTACGATTGAAGAGCGTGCTAAATTATTAAAATTTATTTTGCAAATCAGTTTGATAAAAAATACCAATAAACTAAATAAATAAACTAAACTAAATAAACCAAACTAAATAAAACTAAATAAACCAAAGTCTGGCAGACCAAAAACAGTTCGTTCGAATGAAAACATTGTCGATGTTCGTGAAAGTGTTGCTAATGACCCATCAACATCAATTCCACGTCGTTCTCAAGAATTGAGCATTTCTTATGGCAGTTTGTGACGAGTTTTGCATAAATTTTGATTATTTAAGTCTGAAATTAAATGGAATCGACATTAGCATTATTTGCAAACTAAAGTTTATGCCAATAAACCAGCAACAATTCATGACCTGAAAAACAACATTAGAAATGAAATTGATGAATTAAACGAGCAAATATGCCAAAATGTTATCGAAAATATTGATGTTCGACTTGATGTCTGTAAACGTGGTCGTGGTGGTCATTTGACAGATATGGCCTTTCACACATAATTGTCATAGATGATACCTGATCATTATATTAAAAAACCAATAAAATTAAAAATGGTATGTTTTTTATTTAAAAAAAACTTCCTATAGTGTATTTTGGATAAACCCTTATAATATATGGTACATGAAGTGAAAGCCTCACAAGACCAAACTTGTTCCTCATTTTTATTCTATAAAACAGCCAAAATTAATCGTAGATTAAGTAAATTTAAGCAGTTTTTGTAGAGTGGACGTTTTAATCTCCAGATCTGTAACAGATTCATTAAGAAAAAATGTTGTATGCATTTACAGACGATTCAATTTGTAGCATTTTCAACTAAAAACATGTACTCAGTATTTCACCTGTTATATCATGCACAATTATCGTACAAAAAATGAGTGATGATCTGTGAAAATGGAGGCTTCGAGCTTTAAAATGAATCAAAATGTATCATTGTACTATCTTTTGTTAACGAAATTATCATAGTTCAAATATGGACAATTTTTCGAGAATCGGAAATTTAGTGTCCAAGTACTTTTTGGATCCACTGTACGTTACTTTCTCAAACAAGTTTCTATACGACAGAGATAAACTTTTTCATCTATTTTGAAACGCTCAAATTAATTAATGTACGGAAGGCATATAAATCAAGCACACATCCCATTGCGTTTCTCTACACTCTGCGGTACTCTACAGCTCAACGGTTCGTCGTTTACTTCGATGTGCGTCTCCCCATAAAATCGATCCTTTTAAGCCCTGAAATTCAAGGGGATTTTTTTACTCGTGTGCACTGTAACGTCGCACAGATGTGAACCAGAGCTGAAATGTATGAGAACAAGTCCCGGTAAAATTTTGGAGTTTTCGATTGTCATATCTTATAGGAGATATAAAATTTGTCTTTCTTTTCCAATGAAAAATTTACTGAGTGTCTCGGTTTGTTTGTCCAGACATGAAAACTAAATTTCACGCTGATAATCACTTTGCTACACTTGCACACAATCTGTGAAACATGAAGATTGGAAGAGTAATTGATATCATAAGTGGTTTAGTCGTGTACTTTCTCAATTGAACTGAGCAGTGCAGCGTGTGCAAGCGATACTCTTGTGCGTATCTACTTGTACTTTCGGCACTGACGTTATCAGCACCGAAGGATATATAAGAAATACTTGTAATTGTGAACACTGAACTGTTAACGGTTGGTCGCTCGGAGGTTGACTCTTTGACTTGTTTAACCCCTTGGCCTCCAACAACGAGTGAGACTCGTGGTAAGAAAGGGCGAAAAACTATAAGGACGAGCCTGACTCGTGGTACTTCGTTCGGAACAAACGTAAACAATACGAGCCTAGCTCGTTGTACTTTGTTCGAACCAAACGTAAACAACACGAGCCTGGCTCGTGGTACTTCATTCGTGACAAACGTAAACAACACTAACACGAAGATTACTAATTTTCTACGAGTTTTCTCAAAACATTATTAATTTAAATTAAGTATTAATTTACAAATTGTTACTGATACATTATCCAGTTTCAAATTATAAATCATTTTTGTTCACCGATGAATTGATCATAATTACTTCCCAGACATCTTAAAAGTATTAGTTGTGCCCAAACGTGTTTATTATTTCACCATTCCTTTCGTTCCGCCGAAATACAATACATGTCACAAGACGCATACATTTTGAGCAAGTTCGAGCACACGGCTAAACAGCTAAATGCCTCGACGCGTGACCGACCTTCTTGTTTATTATGGCCAGAGCAATCGGGAGTTAGCGGGTACGACAAGGGGTTAAACGTTGTGAACACAATGGTAAACTTGAGCAGACTGACTTTAGTCGCTTGTGTTTCTTTGCACCTAGCCTCGCTGTGGGTGGGATGCAAGAATCTCTGTGTTCTATTTTATCTTTCATTGGTTATTAGAATAACAAATCAACGGCTACCTTTGCGAAAGAGAGGGTAACCTTATGCGCGCCTCCCCGAGCAGTCTCACCCCCTTAGGTATGGGGGAGAGCCCGAGGTTTACGCGTGGTATCCTCACGCGATGGAACCGGTAAAGGTCGGTTTATACAGACGATTTTATCGGATCCGACAGAAAAATTTACCCAGGTTTAAATGGGAGTCTTCGCAAGCCGATGTCGGAGACTGACTTCTCAACGATACTTTTTCTTCGAGTCTGAGAGGTCATAAATTTCGAGCAGGTGAAGACTCCTTGCTGCGCGTGGCAAAAAAAAGGATACTGTGGACTCCATAACTACTTTAGGTAAATTATCGGTAGCTCTCGTTTACAGCATCATGGGAATAGGGAACGTTCCTGCCACTTGGTGAATTCTTCTTAAATAATGATTTAAAATAATTATTAGAAAATATGTTAGACATATCGTTGTTCTGCAAATTTTTCTATCGGTTCAAGTGTGAAAAATTTTTTAAAAATATGACTTTATTCTACGATTCGTCCTCTTTGAAATCCCGTTTTTTCCATTATTTGTAAAAACTTGTTGTCATCTTTTAGGTAACCTTTTAAGTTCCGTATCCCAATGACTAATTAACAACATGTGTTTTTGATGTACAAGCAAAATTACATGCTTATTTAAAATGCGACAAACCTTTCCTTCCAACTTTTAATATGTATATGATATGAAAAATTATTTCAGATACACCGGAAAATAATAAAATGTTAATTTTAGCGAAACATATGGTGTGATTTTGCCGACTATGATACTTTGTGACTGTACACATCATACACAAATTTCACACGGCAGAATATAACATGCTGCATTTATTCGCAAAGCAATTGAATAATAGGTGGGGAATACGTTGTTAAGGAATTTAAACTTTAGAACCATTTATTACTATGGTAACGAAAAGAAGAATATCTGACAATCTGTACGGTGAAGCAATTCGTCAAACAACTCAAGTAAGTACAGCGGAGGTTCTGAACGTTTTTTAGATTTTTCGGATGTACATGTGCAGCATTTTTACATTCCTTTATCGCCAGAGAAGTCGGGGCCTGCAAATTACTTTACAGTAAACACGTGTTGTCTGAGGAAATGCCGACTTCCAGCTCAATAATAATGACCCGTAATAAACCTGTCCACAGAGAACAGCCCCGGGAACGGCACATAAACAAATCGAGCCTATCGCTGGGCCTGCCTGTCTCTGGCGCACCCGCGCGCCCATAGACCCAATGTTTTGACTTCAACGATGCACGCTGCATGGTATGCGTGGCCACTGTAGCCAATATCACGATAACAGCCGAATCACAATCAGCCGCGCATTCGTACTCCACCCAGAGAACCTTCTTCTCAGGTTCGCATCGATACAATGTCACCTGTTCGAACCCATACGATATGGCGTCTTGCCACCCCCGTGCAATCGCGTAGCAGTGGGCGGTAACGGTTTATATAATATCTTAACCCACTGCTGTATCCCTATCGGTCGTAGGGGGCAGTGTATTGGACTACTTTTTGGATATAAACAGATTGAAAATGTTTTTTCACTCGGAAAGAATTGGGCTATTACAATAATTTTTCAATCTCAACAGATACAGTCTGTTGGTATTTTTTCGAGACCAGCAGTATAGACATAGACAATGGGCCATAATAGTGGTCCGCTCGACTGGTCTCTACCTGAAACGGAGGTACACGGCGTCCTTTACCAGCTCATTGTAACACCAATATTCATGTCGCCGTCTTTTGCAAGGGCTCATTTAAAGGGGAAACTTGGCATGGAATATTCAATAAGTATATACATATTAATACCTCTTATTGTACTAGTAAACAATATTATTTTTATATTTTCCTGCGCGTCCACCGACATGGTTTTTTAGGACGGCATCGTACTGAACGAACCAAAACGTTCTGAACCTCCACGGGGATTGTTTAGTACAGTTTGTCAGATAATATCCTTTATTTTTCGTTGCCATAGTAATAAATTGTTATTCTTTTGTATAATGTTGAAATTCCCTAGCAATGTATTCCCCACCTATTTAGCAAGATGAACTCTGAAAAGTTCTACTTGATAGATTTTTAAATAAAATGTTATATATACTGCCTTCGTGTCGTCAGAAATCGGACAGCATTTGCTCGAGAACGATACTTTTCAGCCAGCCGTCCGACACTAGCATAGGCATCTGAGGTATAGAGGGGAGTAAAAGGTTCTCGGGACTCCTGGGTTTAGGGTAGCAAATGACACGATCTTCGGCACTTGGCCTTTGTTCGAGCATCTAGAACGCTTCTCAAGTTGCCTAAAAGATCTGAAGCGTTGTAAACTTGAGCCGGTAAGGTGTTGTAAACCTTGGCCTGGGCCGCTACCTTAATTGATAGTGAAATTGGAAAAGTGGCAGGCTAAGGGTACACTGAAGTCTGCCATGCACATGTTTGCATGTACCGAAACATCTGTTTCGTCTTAGGACGGAACAATAAGTATAATTATCTCCTATTTTTGTTTTGTTGAATTCATTGTTTTGATTGTGTCTAATTTATGTGATTGATATGTCGACGGATAGCTGAGGTGAATTAGGAAAAGATATGGTGGTAAAATTTTGGAGTTATCAATTTTCATGTTATATTTGAAATATAAAATGTTTAAAATTCATCTTCCCCTTATTAATGAAACTATACTGGTTGGCATACCGGAAATGAATGTCTTGATTTGTATCATTATTGTTAGTTGCAGCGAGAAATTTTGGATTTCTTTTTAATGTCATTTCTTAATGTACCAATCGATGCAATTCCCTACAAAACAATACTAGACCACTTTTGGCGAAAAATCATTGGTAGTACAAATATTTCAATTTTAATGTTACTAAACAATCATTACTTTCTTGGATAATATTAGGTCACAAAGCTACCCTTAGTAAGTGCGTGATGGTTTCGTAGCAATATTCAAATTAATAATAATCAATAAATAACCAAACAATATTCATATATTAATAAAAGTGAATGTTGAAAAATCAACAGAACAGATAATGTTCTTGAAAAAATATAGTAATACTTCAATAAAAATGAATAAAACTCTTTTAATTATACTGTCCAACAAATTTCAACTTTTTTAATTTCGCCTACACGCACAGTTTTTGAGAAACATGACTTTGAAGGAAAAACCTATTTTTCAACTTTAAACAAGTATTGTGATGTTATTATAAAAGATATTGATGTGTTCTTTGCAGCAAGAGATTCTGTAGACTTTCCCGAATACAGTGATATCCAATATTAATACATTATGAATGTTTACACGTGTTTAAACAATCATTAAAGACGGAGAGACACCATTTCTGCACCAATTTTTGGGGATATTTTTGGATTTTTCTCAAAAAATATGGGTCTCGCGTAAAATCGAACTATTTTAAGCGATAGAGCAGACTTTTATCTTGAGAAACCTACTAGTGGTGCTCTTCCACTAGCGCGGTCGTTCGTCGGGATACGGCGCAGCGCGGCGCGGCGCACAGAGGTACGAAAGCGGCCAAAAATCGATTTTATAAATTTTAAATTTAAAAAAAAAAGATTATTTTTATATTAACAAATAGTGAATGTATAATGTGCCAAAGTCCGATTTAAAAAAAAAAATTTTACAGAGATATAGACATGGCAAGTAAGCTATTTTTCTCTCTTGGGAATTCACCAGTTTTCAGCGCCATAGTTATTCAATTATTGCGTCTATAATTGAATACTTACAGATCTGAAATTTATGGAGGGTATTACACATGCCTTAAACTATTAACTGGCACAAATAATTTTTCAATTAAGTTGTTTAACATTAACTAATGTGGATTAGTCGGAAGCCTCTTTGTGTTGCGTTCATTGTTTATTTATGGAAGCAAATCTTAAATGTGTTAAGCAGCTTCGGTCTGGCACTAATTGTGTTGGTAAGGTGTTATATTGAACTAACTTTGTATAAAAAATCTCGGATCACCTCGGACCACTTTGGCCGCAATTTAAGTTTAAATATCAACTTTTAGAATTTCCAAGAATTAATCGCGCGGAAATTACGGTTATTTGAGGTTTAGGGTGAAAATTTTTAAGGATATATTAGTTAGTATAGTTAGTTGGAATCAATTGTTTGAATTAATGTTTTTTAATCACGGTCGGACTTGTACCTCGTGTGTAGTGTGCAGTGTTGTTGCATTATTGTCTAATGTACGATAAAAAGGCAAAAAAATTGTAATACTATTACAACATATCGAGCTTTCGGCTTAGTGGAAGGTGCTTCGTTTTTGGCTCGGGTCTTAAAAAAGAGATGTACGGATCTGAAGATACCATTATCATGTGAAATACATCTTCATTTGTTGAGAAACGAGAACATTTCCTAGAATGATGTATATGATAATATTTCTAATCTTTATTTTGACACTTTTGAGCCTCATCTGACAGCGAACCAACTGGGAAAACTACGTTATCAATTATGCTTGCCCCGTGAATCAGGATTTTGTGCACGGTTGCAGGCATACAATACCAGGCAATACAGCTAACATAGCTGTTTCTTTTGCGTACGTTCCGAATTTATGGGAAACAATTGCAGAATTGAAACAAATGACTTCTAATATTACAGACAGCCCCCTAATTAAAGTTTTATCAACTTTAGTGATTTCGACTGTGACGGTCGGATTTTCAAAAAACCTACGCGACGCATTGCCAGCATTTGTAATTCCCCAGTAACTTGTCTAACCATATCAACTTTGATGCCTATCCTGTCCATAAAATCTTTTTGTATCCGTTACTTCGTCTCTTTTTTAATTATTCGCGTTTCGTTTGTAACTCTCCATTGCATGAAATTTAAATTGTAGCTTAACGTCTATTTATGTCAAGATTTAAAAAATTCAAAATTTTCAAATTCGTTGCGCGCCCTTTTGTCATGATCCAATCGACCCCAAACTTTTTCCAGATCATTTTCTCAACATTTGTCACAATTCTGGGTGGTGAGACCAAAAAATTGTTTGGTCAAAAAATAAGGTCCACCCTAGTATACATTCTTTCTTGCTGCAAGACAAAATGATGTAATTTATGTGCAATTATTCTTCTTATTCTACAAAATCCTTTGAGATTCGTTGACAGACGAATACTCAGAAAAGTGTCCGATTTCGCGTGGAATGGCCCAATTTCAAAATTTTTAATATTAATACATAACAATAGTTTCCTTTACAGAATTGTTAGAAAGTATTAATCCAATTCTTTCTCTTTGAAATTTCGTTGCTTAATTTGCGGATCCTCAAAAAATTGCGGTCAGGTGAAAGGCCGGCAAAGGTCGCGGCGTTCGGCGATTCAGGTAATTCTAACTGCATCGACGGATCGACCGCTATCCACCGGCAGGCTTGGAAGAACCATTGTCCTTTTTACGACATCCCATTAACAGTTTAGGTAAAATTATAATTAAATGACATTTCGCGTCCGTTCCCCGTGTTCTTACTTTTATTACGTGAAAGTTGCAATTTTAGGATTACGTCCTCAACCTTATTACAGAATGTGTAAAAAATATTCAGCAACTTTATGAACCCAAAATACGGAATAGTTCAAACCTTACAGCTGTTTCTAGTTTTTGGGGTGTGTTACTTCCCATGTGTACCGTATGAAATTTTTATACGGTGACTACAGTAAAGGTTAACTAAGTTGCAAAATATTGTAGTCGACGAAATTACAATATTAGTTCTCCTAAAATTAACATGTTATTATTTTCTTGTGTATCTGGTATCATTTTTCATAGCAGCTATATTTTTATAGTAGTTCTAAGTGCCCAATGTTTGCAATTTCTGAAGCTGCGCGAATTAAAAAACGAATTTTGTCGCACTTGAACGGGCGGCAAAATTGGCAAATCAAAGATATTTCTAGTATTTTTGTATTAAAAAATTACATTTGCGTATAGAACGATAAATTATTTAAAAAGAATAACAGTCTTTTGTGATGATAATTAAAAAGAAGAAAATGTTTCTATCTTTAATAATAACCGTGATAAAACCGTAAATTATTTTCTGGAGGTATGTCGTTTTCGTACAAATTGTCCAAAGTAGCAAACGTTGACGGTGTCTGTATGTAAAAATGATCCGACTTCACATGGAATGTGAATTAAATGATAAAAATAACTGAATTAAGAAAATAACTGTTGTTCTCGTTTTTACAACACATGCAATTTACGCATAATATCAGAACGTGTAATATGCTTTTCCACCAAAGGACAGGAAAATTTCCTATTTCCACGATGTTGTGGAGGAGAGATACCGATTGTTTACATAAGGAGCTGTGAAACTCCTGAAAACATCTTTTCTTTGTGTCATACACAGCAGGGAACTGTCAACGCGCTCCCGAAAGGCCATCTGAAAATGCTCAGACGTCGAGATAATGGCCCGGAAGTGGCGATCTGAAAAATTGGTCGCCGTGAAAGCGAAAACTCGGTCGGGGTTTTCTCTAGACCCAAACCTATGTAAAAAAAAATCCCGCACGGTGGTATAAATCGACCTTTTATTACGTCGCGCCGTATTATGACGAACGACCGCGCTAGTGGAAGAGCAGCACTGGCGGCAACTCATGTCGGGCGAAGATATTTTGCTTTCTGGTTCGGTAAAAACGTCAATGTTGCAAACTTCAAAGGGGGGTTTCTCAAGATAAAAGTCTGGTCTATCGCGTGATATAGTTCGATTTTACGCTGGACTCTTATTTTTTGAGATAAATTCAAAAATATTAATGATTATTTAATTATATTAAGATTATTTAATGATTATTTAAACATGTTTAAACATTCATAATGTATTAATATTGGATATTACTGTATTCGGGAAAGTCTACAGAATCTTTTGCGGCAAAGAACAATTCAATATCTTTTATAATAACATCACAATATTTGTTTATAGTTGAAAAATATGTTTTTTTTCGACTTCATGTTTCTCAAAAACTGTGCGTGTAGGTGAAAAAGTAAGGACAGATTCGGAATCAGCGCAAAAAACTCTAAAAGACCCACCCAACAGTAATTAGGAAACAAATGTAGTGTTGGACAGTGTTATTATTAGAAATCGACTTTACGAGATGGAATCCGTAGGAGGAGAACTGTTATTCATACGTAGCTAAAACACTTAGTGATGATTGCTTAATGTATCATTAATATTTATTACACATTATATATTAGTAATTACAAAAATGAGGAATATTCTTTACACCGTATAACCTTAGACGCTTTTACCGCATTGGTGAACAGGCCCCGCATAAGCGTACAAGGAACTCGCATACCGCATGCAACGCCACCTAACCGATGCATTCTGAACCGTATATTTTCTAACAGTTATTATAATGAAATAAACTATATTAGAATCTAAAGGTGTGTGTACCAAAGTTTGACATATATCATCAGTTAGATGTGGATATGCAATTGCAACCAATAACAATTTCTTAAAAATATTATTTACGCATTACCTAGTAAATTAATCCTAACATCTCAAAATAAAAAATTCATGCAGTTTGGTCTAATTTTGAAAAAGTTATGCGTTTTTAGAGATACGAATACTTTTTACACTGACTGTATAGTTCATATTTTCCACACTAGTCTGATGAAGCATTTCTCATAATTAGCTCGAACGCTAACACCAACAAGTCAAGTTAGTTAGCACTCTGTGGCAATCACGATTGAACAGAACACGTTGAGTTCGAGTAAATTAGAGTAACCGTAAAGGATTTCATTTATCATCGGTCCTCTCTGAGAGAGTTGTGTTGGGTCGCTGTTCGCTATCGCTCTGTTTCACTTATTATTTATGTTTCTACTTGGTTCCCTCGACGCGCTCTATCATTTGCTACAGGACGAATAACGAACTTCAAAGGATGTCGCAGTGAAATGTGTTCTCCTGTCCTGTGTTCCGACGCAATTCGTCTTTCCAGCTTTGCACAACAATACAGGAAGCATAACGCAAGGAACAATGTCAAAACGGGCCGTTTTCGGGAATCTCCAAAACTTCGAATGCTTACCGTCGCACCTCGAACAAATGCTGGAAATAAATTTATGAATGATGTATGCGTCAATCGGAAAAGTGGAACCAACGAATATATTCGTACGATCTTCTTCGCACGCTGCGACGTAAATCCGTTTTCTGCTATCCGTTTTCAGGACGAAAAATGAATGCAATATTTAACATTTCGTTTCTGCCATACTTCAGCGTAGGAAATTTTTAGCAGATGGTGTTAGGTTACGATTGTTTCAAGCAAATTTATACAATCTGTTGGATTTGGTAAAGTAAATTTAAAGATAGTTTAATTTGATAACTTCTGTCGTATACACTCTTTTAACAGCGCGAAGATTTATTTTATAATACAACAGAACGATCGTACACAAAACGTGACTGCAAGAGCTATTGGGTGCGCGCGCTAAAATCTCGAACAAGCCTTCTAGGCATAAGTAAGGCAATCGAGAGCTTCCACTGGCTTTTACGCGCTATTTATTTTGTCAGTGGCAAGAATAAAACTGCTAAAAAGAGAGGGAAAATCGACAAGTTCCCGGTACGAAGGTATGAGAACGCGCATTCCCTGTAGTGGAACAGTACTGAGGCTGGGCGAGTGTACGTTGTGTAACGGCCGAGCGGTCACACAAGAATAAATTATGAGAGTAATGAATATACAGTGGGTAGAAAAGGTATTGACACACCCTTTAAAAACGAATAACTTTTTCAAAATTATGTCAAACGGACTGAGTTTTCTGAGATGTTACAAGAATTACTTTACTAGGTAATTTATAAAAAAATTACTTAAAAATGACCATTGGTCGAAGTAGCAAAGAAAAAAGTAATGGTCGTGATTTTAACATTTTTATCTGTGCCTATAATCAAAATTCTAAATCCTTCAATCCTATGTATTGAAATGAAAAAGGAAATGTCATATAAACGTAGACTCATCAATTTTTCATTAAAAGGTTACACGAAAAATATAAATACGATGATGATATTCGTTTAATTCATTTACATAAACTTTGCTTGCTTATCAATAAATGTTTACTAATTGTAAATAAAACGTTTACATCAAGAAAAAATTCGTAATACAAGAAATACAGTAATTCCGCGATCTAAGTCCAGCGGAACGTTGCGATCTATGTCCCTTGGCCTACTCCTTCCACTGCGGTGCTCGAGCTGCCTCGGTCGCCGAGCAGTGTAAACATGAAGCGTTATCTGATCCTGGGTCGGGTATATCGGTGTGAATCACACTAATCCAATGACAAAACTTCTTTATTTTTTATTATTTTTTCATGGAACTTTCACCAACATATTCGTGGCATTTTTCTAATGAAAATGATACCAAATATGATATAATTCCGATGATATTTATTTCTGTAATGAACGATGGAAGTTTTTTATTGGCATTACATTGTACGGACACGCGGGCCTTAGAACTGTGCCGATGGCCACGACTCTTGTCGTCTCTTTCTTTCCCATATCTTGTCCTTCTTTACGTCCAAAACTTTCATCGTTTATTATGTTATCATATTTGGTATTATTTTCATTAGAAAAATGCCACGAATATGTTCGTGGAAGTTTCATAAAAAAAATAATAAAAAATAAAGAAGTTGTATTATTGCACCAGTATTGTTTCACCGATACGCTATTTTTTGTTGCGCCTTCGGCCGCGCGGTCCGTGTTTGCATGCTGTCCTTTTCTACGTTCAGCGCGGTCGACGCGGTCACAAAAGAATAGTGTCCTTTCGCGATCTAAATCTCGGCAGGGAACCGAAAAAAGACTTAGATCGAAGATTAATGTACAATGTTTCACAGATAATGAATCAGTGACTATAAAAATGAGCAACATATCAATTGTTTCATTCAATTGTACGTTTATTATTATTTTATACATTTATTACATTTGACTTTTTCCATTCTACTACTTTCAATATGGAACGTATTCAAGGATGTGCTCACTGTGTTAAATGTAAACAAATAGCAGATAATACATGTAAAACATCTCAGCAACGGTAAGTTTGAGGACAAATGCACCCTAGTACTTTTATACTCAGAATATCAGCAGAATATAATAAATCTATCGAAACCGAGCCTAAAATACTGGACATTCCACTTTAAAAAAACAAAGGTGACCTCTGTAGCTTCTGTACGTCTCCACTTGCAAGAATATCATTTATACCATATTATGTATTTTCTTAAGCCCAACAACTTCTGTGCGTAACACTTTCTCGTATTATTTGAAATAACCAAGATATTCAAGCGGACAGAGTTCGTGGGACACGCTGCATATAAAGGGTGTCCTAGACCACCCATATTAAACTGGTGGAGAGTGATTTTTAGTGAAAACTAAAACAATTTTAGTAACTAATTCGACTACGCTCTATCGAATGGTGGTACATAGTTCCAATTTCCGGTACTGACCGGGAATAGGATTTTCAGACCGGAAGTCGTTTTTTTTAACGGGACCTGGTATTTTTTATTGCACATTCGGATTGTACGCATAAAAATATGAAAGTTTTGTCTCTAACATTTTTCTCGAAAATGCAATTTTTTTATGTATTAATTTAAAATCTGATATCATTTTTATAACAATTACTAACTTTGGTAAAACTTACGTTTAGGGGAGGATGCTCCGATGACCTTGACCTTGACATATGTTGTTGATGACAACATTCTGAACAACTTTTGTCATTACAACTACCCGGTGCTCGGTCTTAGTTTTCGAGATATTTGCAAAAACTATTGCTAGTACTGTATTGAATGTTCTGTATTCTTCGTGGCTACGTAAGGCTACCATAGTTTCAAATGAGCTGCACCTTAGATAAATAAACATAGCAAGAACTCATACATCCGAATATGACCTATGTGCGATCCAGTGCGGACCATAATGAATTCTATGTATCCATTAAACCATTTAAATACAGAATAACATTTTCAGTTTGATATAGATACTATTCGAGATACTCATAATTTCGTCTGCGTGCTCTCCGCCCCCCGCCACCTAGTCCTAACCGACACACGACACCACACACACCCACCCAGTGTTTCTGAGACGAAGGTTCTCATATTAAACAATGTAAAATCAACCGAAACCAATACCAATTTGTTTTACTATCAAATGCGATAATATAATACATGTATGCTGTATTGGTCTGGGTTAGGTCTGGGTTAGGTTTTGCAATTTGTTTTACTATCAAATGCGATAATATAATACATATATGCTCTATTCGTCTCAGTTGATTTTATATTGTATAATGTGAGAGCCATCTTTTTAGAAACACTGGGTGGGTGTGTGTGGTATTGTCGCTTCTCATCCCCGCAACGTGTTTACAAACAAAAAATAAACAGATGCGGCCCCGGAACAGGTTTACGTTGCCACGGAGCGTGGAAGAGTACGGAAAATTTAATACACTATTAGCAATAGTTTTTCGCAAATATCTCGAAAACTGAGACCGAGCACCGGGTAGTTGTAATGACAAAAGTTGTTCAGAATGTTGTCCTCAACAACATATGTCAAGGTCAAGGTTATCGGAGCATCCTCCCCTAAACGTAAGGTTTACCCTAACTTTTTAGCAGTTAACGTAAAAACTACACAATGTTTACCGGCATTGAACTCTACCATTTAGATATTTCTACCGATTAACAATATTACAATCTAAATATGGTAGCCAAATTAAAAATTGATTAAAATTTTCTGTTCATTCCAATGTATGTCAACTACGTGACCTGTCAAAATGTCGGGTTCAACAATTTTTAATCTCCACTTATGGAGATTGTGAAGATGTATTTACGTGGAATTCTTCAACAAATTTCTTTCTTCGGACGTACACCGCCATCCATAAGTATTAGGACACCGTTTAAAAACAAATAGTGTTTTTAAAATTGGTCCAAACAATTTGAGATTTTTCGAGATGTTAAAAAGATTAGTTTACAATGTACTGTACAACAAAAATTGCTTAAAAATTACCATTGGTCGAAATAACGAAGAAAAAAAGTAATGGACATGACATTTAACTTTTTTATCTGTACTTACAATGAAAATTTGAAATATGACTTTCGTTGGTCGAAGTAAATTATATGCATACACACATAGTTTCAACGAAATCAATTAAGGTTGCTACGAGTCATGAATTATTAAAAATGACAAGAATTGTGAGAAAATGCGACTTAAATAAATCGCAAGCCGGAAATTCAAAGATTTTTACATCTTTCAATGACTATGGCTTTTTTATGCATCACTCGATTTCAATAAAATTTTGTACATGTGTAATAACTCACTTAGATTTAAAAAAGACATATTTTAAATTTTCGTTATCGGTATAGATGAAAAAGTTAAAAATCATGATCTTCGCTATTTTCTTTACAATTCCGACCAATCGCAATTTAAGAAAGGTCGTTTACACATTGTCTAGTAAACTAATCCTTCTAACATCTAAAAAATCTCCAGACGTTTGGAACAACTTTTAAAAAGTTACTCGTTTTTAACGGGTATCCTAATACTTATATCTGTAAATCGGGTATCTAATACTTATCATCGGTAAATTCATTCTTGTTACTTTTCTAACGTGAAATATCTGCTTTCATTGCCCCGTAGATATAGTGTTAATGTCGCTGTCCCTGTAATAGAATTAATTTGGTAGAGGAGCTGGAATTGCTATACTTTCGTTTGGCATTTACGATCGTAGCTTTAATGCAATGGTACAATGAAGCGTGAATCTCTCAAGCTACAAAAATCTCTATACGAAAGTACTCTCCGCTCATCTCAACATGTTCACCTTCACTAGGTAGATTTATGTTCGAGCGAAGATCAAAATTCTTTAGCGCTGCAGCTCGATACGTAATACAGCACAAATGAGCACAAAATAAAGCATCATAGATAACTCTGTAATTTGATTCTGTATTCTACACTTTGAAGAAACCAATTATTTAAACCTTACTACACTCCCTTTTAACGTAGAACAAATTCTTGAAGAAGGAAATAAAACAAAGAAAGTAAAGCACCGTACTCGAGTGAAGGAGAATAACTGAAGTAACTGTAAAATACTAGAAAAGTAAAGTACTACATTTCTACAAATACTTGTACAAATAAATTATATATATGTTCGCTCCGCAACATTAGTGAATAGCTATTTGATTACAAACAAATTTAGTTAAGCAGTTATGCCAAAATACATTTATTTCAGGTTAGGGCCTTGGAAGGTGTGTTATAACCTGTGCACACTTGGCAAGCACGTGCACCTCCAGGAGCGTAGCTATCTTAGTCAGAAACTGAAATCATATAGCACTCCAGGTCGCCAGCAGTATCTGGCCGTGTTCGCTTACAAAACACCTAAGTCCTCTGGAAAAACCCCGACATTTTCCACCCTCTTTGTGCCTGTTCGTAGCGGGTCATCTTCTACCCCCACAAGCCTCCTGGTGGGCGGTGACTAATAGATCGAAAAGGACATTGTCCAAAATCAACTTAAAGCCAAATGGCTAATTGCGAATTCTCCCAAAGAATAATTTTGTATATAAGCGAGTATTACGTAGCCGAGGGCTAAGTGGGTGATGCGTAATCGAGGTTTTATTAGATTTTAATTGGGAGATTGGTTTTTGTGGTTTTGGGAATAGAATATTGGTATCGGCTCTCGTGACGTAAAATAGAAGTTGATACACCTTGAGCGGCTAAGGTGTACCGTTGTGGGAATACTAGTACTGGGATAGAAATGTGATGTGAATACGAAATTAAGAGATTTGAACTGTTCTAAATGAAACTACAGTGTATTCGATAAAACGGGGTTTACAATTGTTACGTGTAGCTTGTACTCACGGATACTACATTCCTTGCTCTCGGTTTTGACGCACTGAGAAATGCGGGGGTAACCGTGATTTTACTGACGGTGCGATAAAATACATAACGTAACGCAACGTGACAGAATTTAAACTGAGCCCCACTCTTGGGCGAATTATATCCCAAAATTGTTATATATAATATAAAGATTTTTTTTTATTTGTGCAATTTGAATCTCAAGGAAGAGATTATTTTGCGGTACTGTACAGACGTATCAATATATTATAATACTTTACATAATACAATAACAAAACAAAAAGCATCTATATAAACATTCGTATGTCAGCTAAACAAATAGTTTAAAATCTTTGGTAATTATTGCGAAAAGGTCATTATTGTAATGGCCTAGCGCGTGTTAAGGACAAACGGAAGGTTCGAAACCGTAACCGCGGGGATCTTGCCTAGGTCAACAGAAATATTACCTACTTCTTACAGCTCAACGGGCAGCGTAGCCTAGAAATAGGATTTTATCGAAGATTATGGATTCGTCGGAACTCTAGCCCCTAACGGAGACCTTTGTTAGCATTGTTTATAATTTGGATCGGATTGGTATCTGTTAAATGAATGATATATGAAATGTTCAATTTGACGACCAAAGTAACAGTGTGTATATTCTGATTACTGAATTGTACAGTAAGTTCTAAATTTGAATTTAATAGTGGTCGGAAAGTATCGATTAGTCGTGTAACAATGATATAATTGGATAGTTTGTGGCTTTAAACATAAAACAAATTATTATATTCCGATTTCACGATATTCACATAAATAATTAAGCATCATAAAATCGTGAACGATATCAGTGTAAATATGTATAACAAAATAACAAGTTGTATAGATGTATATAAATAACAATAATAAAACTTGAACATTCAGATTAATAAATATAGGCGTTCACGGAACGCAAGTTCAATACATGGTCTTAAACAATTCATATATTTAAAATAACGGGAGAAACTCGCCAGACAAATCCTCGATGTGGTTACACTTATTCCGTACTTTTTACAATACTATATATATAGTTATGAAAAACACTACTTGATAAAATTAGATTTAGCTATTAGAGGAAAGGTAGAAGAAAAAACTATTTATAGAAGTTACGTAGAATAAGCTTTTGCCGGAGCTATCACGTTTAGCGAATCATCGCCTCTCGAAAAACACCGATTGCGCACCTCGCAACTGCTTACCGGCGAATAACAATCCTTCGCACCGTTTCGGCAAGCTCGGATTCTTCACCCGGATTCCCACTACGCGCATCGTTAACCAATTAGATTTAATTTCTTTGATCGGCAGTTCGACGACGCGTCTTACGTGCTCTCTCTCATTCCTCTTACTTTCTCTCTCTTACCCTCGCTTTTCTCTCTTCGCTCGCGCCGGATACGCACCAACGGTCGAGGAGCGGTATAGCCCGCGTAAACAGAAAAGTCCTTGATGACGCTCAGCATGCCCGGCTAGGGTGATCCCACAACGACAAGCGTTGCCAAGCATGCCTAGCGATGTTATATTTGAACAAACGAATCTTTCCTCGGCCGTTGGTACGTTTGCTTATTCTCTACGGCCCGACTGGCTTGTTCGCTTATCCTATTGCTTATTATTTAGGAAAAAGGTGACGGACGGGACGTCATTGTCTCTATTGCCTACATGTGATTTCTATTTATGATTCGTTGGAATGCGACTTCGCGACGCATGAAAATACGTGTCTTGGACGACGTTGACTCCAAGAAGGGTATTTATTATATTGAATACATCTACCGCGAAATAACTGAATCTATACTTCGTCAAAGGCCACACCGTGGTTGATTAGAGAGATCCCACAACGGCAAGCGTTATCAACCACGGTGTCACCGACGGATGAAACAAAAATTCTAATAATTTTTAATGTGTCGGGGGCCGTACTGCGGTCAATTAGGGAGATCCCACAACGACAAGCGTTATTGACGTTATTAACGTAAAAGTAATAAAGATATTAATAATTGTTCGGAACGTAACATTATACTCCGATTTTGATGAAATTTAGATATGTTATAGATTTCGTCATTTTAAACAAACTTTTCCGTTTCCAATATAGGGGAGTCGCTTTTAGTTTTCGAGATATTTGCAAAAAACTATTGTTAATACTGTATTGAATTTAACGTATTATTGCACGCTCCGTGTCAACGTAAGGCTGCTCCGTTGCGGCGTCTGTTTACTTTTATTTGTAAACACGTTGTGGAAATGAGAGAAACAGGGTTTATCTCTATATAGGGTGAGCTTTCAATTTTGAAAGACTACTCCTAAATTTTCGTATGCGTGGTCAGGCCGACATGCCGGCCGGCCCTCTACGCCCCCTCCGCGACCTAACCACAACTCATTCTATTCGCATGATTTTTTTCATTACTAGATCAAATTCTGGATGACAGCTACAATGCAAAGATTATGCGAATAGAATGAGTTGTGGTTAGGTCGCGGAGGGGACGGAGAGGGCCGACCGTTAGGCTGGCCCGACCACGCACGCAAAAATCGGAGAGCAGTCTTTCAAAATTGAAAGCTCACCTTATATATGTATGACCAGAGTGAGACCCTGTTTTCTCTCTCATCTCCACAGGGTGTTTAAATGCGGCTCTCTATATTGGAAAAGGAAAAAGTTGTTCAAAATGTGTTTCTGCACAACATATTTAAATTTCATCAAAATCGGAGTATAAAGAATACAGAAAATTCAGTATAGTATTAGCAATAGGTTTTTGCAAATATCTCAAAAACTAAAAGCGATCCCCCTATATTGGAAAAGGAAATAGTTGTTTAAAATGACGAAATCTATAACATATTTAAATTTTATCAAAATCGAAGTATAATGACCTTTCCGCAATAATTACCAACTCTTTTCTTAAATCTTTAACATACAGTCATTCAGAAACGAGTAGGTCAGTTTAAATATATCCGACGTAGGTCTGGAGTAGTTTTGCAAGTGTTCGATAAATTTTTATCTCTGTTCTTCAAATGTGGGACATTGCCATAGTACATGGTCAATATCCTGAGTTTCATACCCGCATTGTCATTGTGGATCGTTTATTATGCCAATCCGAGCGAGAGAGATAAAATGATTATAGTGTCCTGATCTGCATCTGTTTATCGTCGATATAATTTCACGTTGGAGATTTTTGTTACTGCACCATGGTTTTGATTTTCGATTGTGGTAATGTATGAACTAATTTACACCTTTAACCCTTTCGTTACGGCAGTCCGCTCCGCCGGAGTGACGCTACTGAACGGGGCACCGCCACGAAAAGTGTGCATAATGCCCGTCGGTAGTCTTCGGTGTTCACAATTACGTCTTTCAACGCTACCTTGAAATTCTCTTATATGTACACTTTTTATGCAAGTCGCCGGATCTATACGGTCTGCCAATACGCCTCTAGGTCACGCTCTGATTGGTCCGTGTTTTTCGTTAATAACTCCTTAACAAAGCCGAACCGGCCATTTTTGCAAAGGAAAATGTCGCTTCAAATGGCCTCAGGAACCTCCCCTTTGAAGGAAGCGAGACATTTTTGGGACACCCTGTATACGGCACCCGTACACACAGGTCGTCGCGTGGATGCCGGATATATACGGCACCCGTACACACAGGACGTCGCGTGGATGCCGGATATATACGGCACCCATAACGAAAGGGTTAATTAAGTCCTCTTTTTCTATAATTTTATGTGTGTTTAGTGCTGCTGCTGATTTAGCCGATTTCATTAGATCTGTAAAGGGGATTTTGAGCAAGTCTGTAGATGTCGTGTTTGCCGCTGTTTTCGGTCATTTGTCTGCATTCTCGTTGCCTAGAATTACCATGTGAGCCGGTACCCAGTAGAATTTAATTTTACTATTGTTTGTGGTTTCGGAGACGAATTTAAAGACATGTTTTCTTTTTCGAGAATAGAGGGATTCGTTTTTATATTTATGATAGTATTTTCGAAGGTGAGTAGTGCGCTAACAGAATCCATAAAAATGAGAAAGTTCTGATTAGAATGATTTAAAGCTATCTGTACAGCGTCGTTCAGGGCTATAGATTCAGTGAAGATTGATGCGTTTTTATTTATACTTCTTACTTCAGTCTCGTCTAAGCCACTACAGACACACGCACTTCCTACGGAGGCTGAGTTTTTTGACTTGCTACCGTCCGTGTACAAAGCATACGATTTTTCCTTTTTAATTAAAATTTCAGTCAATAAATTAGGATAATCTACATACTTTAATGACGGACCAAATTCTGTGTTAATATAAATATTTCCAATGAAAGAGTACTATTCTTCAATATCGTTATTGTGGTTATTGGTGGAGTAAATATGACTGTTAGAATTTTTTGTGTCTTTTACGCATTAGTATCCATAATTTTTTGGAGGCGTGAAACATTTACGTAAACTACCGAGTTTTAGTTTGAATAGACCTTATTGAGGTAATTTGTGCATAAGAATCGCGAACGTTCTTGTATAAGTTGCAATTTAGATTCCGATAGAAGAATATTGATAGGTGTGCTGATTCGGTATCCAAAATATTGTCGTGTATTAAACTCTCTCTAGCTTTTCTATTTGGTTTTGTTGGGTAGGAAAATATACAAAACAGCCGTCGTCCAGTATTGAGCGAACGAAACTTTTGTAAAGTACTATTAAGGTTTCTGGGTCTGACCCCCACCATGTACCTAACAGAAATTTTACTATGTTTTAATAGCTCTTGCGCATTTTTTTGTATTGGGTCAATTTTATTTTTAAATGACAATTTATAGTTAAAGATTATCCCTAAGCAGCGTACATATTCGCTAGATTTAATTGTTGTATGCTTAACCTTTATTTCTGTTTTCCCTGGCAGGATATTAAGTCTGTTGAAATGTATAAACACAGTTTTATGAGGAGAGAGTTCTAAGGCTAAGTTACATAGGTTGTTATCGATTACCGAGATCGCTTTTTCTAATAAGCTTTTATTATAGTTGACTGTGGATCTGTTGCAATATATTGCGATATCGTCTGCAAATTGAGAGATTATGACGCTCCTAGGTAATTTATCAGATAAATTAGAGACGTATATATTGTATAAAAGTGGGCTGAGGACTCCGCCTTGGGGAACGCCCTTGAACACTTGTCTAGCCTGATCGGCTGTGAGATGTGTATGTATGTATGTTTATTTCTTGTTCCCTTTACGGGTTACAAGGAGACCCCGTTTCCTTTACAATTATCTTATTTAATTTAATCTATGGTTCTTACATCTAAAACTATTTAAACTATAGCCTGTGAGATCTGTATATACTACCCCCTCGAAGGTTATGAATTTAATCAATTTAATCATATTTGTTGGACAGCCAATCGTTGCCAATTTTTTAAAAAGAATATTTATATTGACATTATCGAACGCACTACTGACATCTAAAAATGCAGCTAAAAGATTCTTTTTATTATTAACGGATTCCTCGATGCTTAGGATAATGTTAGTCAGATTGTCTGTAGTGGATTGTCCTCGGCGAAACCCCGTTTGAGATTTAGGGAAAATGTTATTCCGCCCCACCCACCAGTCCAATTTGTGCTTTACCATTGATACAAAAAGTTTGCATAGGCAAGATGATAATGATATAGGTCTCACACTTTTGCCGTCCGATTTCCCTATAAAGTAGATATATGATTCTCTCCATTGTGCTGGAAAGCTGGCTGTTGTATACATTTCGTTATATACATATGTCTAGAAGAATTAATTTGTTTTTGATTGGTAACTTTTGAAGGATTTCGTAATCTAAGCCATCTATGCCTGGAGTTGAGCGAGTGTTTCTTTTCTTGAGAGCGATGTTAAACTCGGCAAAGTCAAAGAGTGAGTTAAGAAATTGGTTGTCTTTACAAGTAGGTAGCCAATTTGGATCATCAGAGACCCATGATGGACTAATTTTGTCTAGAGTTTCCCTAATTTTAATTTTGGACTGGTGATTTTCGGAGGTGTGACGAGGTGTTATTTTGATCCATTTGTTCTTTAAGATTTTGCTGTGGTTCCAAACATACTTTTTACTGGTGCGGAAATTGATATTCTTTGCAAAGTCTCTAAAAATGTCTTTCTTCTTTTTTTTGAAAGTTTTTCTAGCCAGAGCCGAAAATTTCTTATATTCCATGTAGTCATTACAGTTTTTTGTAAATTGCCATTTTTTAAAAGCTGCTTTTCTAAGCCTTCTGACTTTATCGCACTCCGAATTCCACCATGGTACCGGATTACGATGGAATTTGTCATTAACGATTCTTTTTTTTGGTGTGTTTGTTATTAAAGCATTTGTTAGTGTGCTAGTAAAAGTGGAATGTTTATCACTCGCGGTTGGAAGGTCATAATCTGTCTCCAAAAATCGATCGTAATTTTCTTCTAAGTTGGTAATTACTCCTTCCCAATTGGTTCTTAATGATTTTAATCTAAAAGATTTCTTGTGATATATACTTTTTTTGGTGGATACTGTTATAAATATTGGGTAATGATCGGAGCCCCAAGTTTCATCGTTTACTTGTACATTGATCTTGTAAGCTATATTTCCTGATGAGAATATAAGATCTAAATTGGACCTAATATCGTAATGATATTGTACATAGGTAATAGATTTTGAATTATGAAGAAGTAAATCTGAATTGATATAGCTATTGAAAAGTCTTTCCCTGATAGTATCATTGGTTTTGCAATTCCAACTTGTGTGATGGGCGTTGAAGTTACAAAGTTTCGTTTGTGTTTCTTCTGAGAGCCAAGATTCTACGCATACCAGGATGTCTAGGTTGATGAGGATGCTGGGAAGTTATTCTTTTCTTCTCATAATGCTTCTTGGGTTCCAAAACAGTATATTCAAATCCTTGCGATGATAAGTGGACATGATCGTGTTGATAATGTGTTCTTCTATTAAAGGTGGTAAGTTAAGTCTTATACTTTATCAGATGACCGAGATTGGTCAGAGTCTTGTTCAGAGTCAGACATGATCTGTATTAGGAGTTTCTTTTTCATTTTTGTGCATCTTGCTTTTAAGCTTCGATTCTCAATGTGTGGGTGAACTACGTCAATCATTTCGATTAACCCATCTATGTCTTTGGTAAATTCTCCAGCAACCTCTAATGAGTTGTGTTGTCCTCGGGATTTTTCCAGAAACTTTTTGAATTGGGTGTAGTCTAGAACAAAAGGTTCAGGAGAGTGTTCTAGGATGTTTTTAATTGGCGATAGAATTTCATCTATGTTCTTGGTACTGTTTTCTGAGGAGTCTCCGGCAGTAAGTTTTGTTTTTTTGGTGTTCGGTTTTTTGAATTTGTCGTTCTTCGTCGATGATAGAGGAGAGTGTGAGCTTTTTTCGTCAGAGAGTCGGACTGTACATTCATTTATCTTGGGGTAATGATTATCATAAAGGCTCTCAGATGATTCGGATGATGAAACGGGTCTTTTAACACCTTTTTTCTCGTTGATGATGTCGTGTGTAGATAAGAGAACACCCAGTACGTCGTCAATACTATCTTTGTTGATAGTCTGCGTCGGTTCGATATTCGCTGGCCTTTTCTGAATTTGTTTCGGGCATAACTTTGCCACGTGCCCGTTCTGTTTACAAATGGAGCAGCACGTTGAGTCTGTGCTCAAGTCGACTCAATATGCTGTATTGTCGTACGTTATTTGTATTGAATTAGGACGGAGGTGCTCGTCTTCTTCTTTAATATATACCTGGCGACGGAATGATAGGATATGTGTGCGACCAGGTTTATTTAACCCTGCTCTGATGTAACTCATTTGGGAAGCCAATCTTAACATATGCCTTTAGTTTTTATCAGGTCGACTAATACTCTATATGGAATGATGGGGCTTACATTGGAAATGACAACTATCTTATTTTTTTCTATTAGGGGTCTAAGTATTAATGAGTGGTCCTTTATTTGCACTGATTTGTTTGTTAAATTTTCGACTAGGGATCTACTGAATAAAAAAGCACATACTCTACCACTTGAGATTTTTTATATAAACATGATGTTACTGACGTCCATTATTTTTTCCAGACCATCTATATAGTCATCATTAGTAATGCCTTCGATTGAATCCATTATTATAGCCTGGTCTTTTTTTGGCTGCGAACTGTGTGCTGTCACTTTAGCGTAGGTTTGCATTACGGATGGTTGAATTGAACTTGGGTTTTCTGTAAAGTTATGACCCCTGTTTTCAGAAGCCATAACAGCGACTTATTTATTAGAGTTTTTTTTCAAACTGCAATTTCAGTCCGAAACGTAAGATTCAATAATGCCACTGAGAAATATTTCACTCTATCACATGAACGTGCTTATAGACACTCTTAGTTGAAGGTTTGTTTGCTCTGAGAACGCGACACGATACACGAAACCCGTCTTCTCGCTAGAATGTTTCGAACTCGACCATAATATAAAGATATATCCCAAAATTGTCTAGAAATTATGATGGGGATAGTCGTGCATCTTGGTGGAAATTCCTGAGAATTTTCCCAGCCTGTTACACCCCCGTGAGAGAGTTTTTTTTAGGATAAACGAGCGTACCTCCCTAGAGCAGCATGTGGCTTCAAGAAGGGCTCAAAAAGTCACGTAGGCGAAGTCTCCGTACGTAACACGAGACACCTTTATACACAGTATGATTTCACTCTGTCCGATCTCAATAGTGCACTTCAACATATACATACGTTAGAAATTTCGTAGAAAGAATTTCGAATACGAAACTTTATCCCTTCAAGGTTCTGAGGTAAATGCTGAGTGGTGCAAGACCCTGCCATAAAACTCTCTTAAAACGCGTTGACGCTAACACATACATATTAATCCATCGATCCACGCAGTTTTCTTAAAACCTTTATAGTCCACTCATCCTAACTCTTCAAAGATAATTCGGCGCGTGAAAGTCGCGATTCATCGAACCTAACTGCAATTGGTCGGAATTGCAGAGAAAATACTGAGTTTCTTTCTACAAAGATGTAAGAATCTTCGGATTTATTACGATTAAGAGCCGAAAAGCGTGAAAAATTACGATTTTCAACATCTTTAATCGTTTATAGCTCATGACAATGTTGACCGATTTTGATGAAATTTTCGGAATGTATACGGAGTGGTCTATTTAAATAAGGACACCTAAATATCTCCTCAGGTTATTGTAATGCAAAAAATATTTGTTACTGACCAAATATCTGGCACGAATATTTTTTTCCGAGGGTCATTTTTTTCGCAGTTATCAAGGTCATCGATGTTTTTTGGTACATAACTACATTTTTTTTATTGCATCGTGTAACTGATGAAAAAATACATTCAGATATGTATAATAACATGACCTTGAAATGACCTTGATCCTCGAAAATGAAAGTTTTTCCTAGAACTGATGTCTATAGAGATCGTAGACTTTGACCAAGACTCTACATCAAGAGCGTGAATGTAAATAAACATGTTTACTGTCGCAATACTGATGATACGTAACGATTTGAAATTCCGATCAGTTTCAATTTATTTATCCGTGTATCGATGTGCTGTTTGAAATGAATTACTCAATGCAAGAAAAAGTTGATATGGTATTCATTTAAGGTAAAGCTGATCATTGATTAAGGCAAGCAGTTCGAATGTATAAAGATAAATTTCCAGACCGTAATTGTCCATTACTTTCTACTTAGAAAAAGTTGATCAGTCATTTTCGTGAAACTGGTACTGTTGTGAAAAAGCGTGTAAGAACCAGAACTGTTACGAACGAAAGAAACAAAATAATTATTGTCGATAAAGTTAACGAAACTCCACGTATGAGTTTAAGACAACTCGAGCGTGAAACTGGCATTTCGAAAACAAGCATAATACGGATATTGAAAGAAGAAAAATTTCACCCCTATCATCTATCGTTACATCAGGACCTTCACGGAACAGATTTTGTAAATCGTATGAATTTTTCTCGGTGAGGTTTGCAGCAATACGAAAATGACGAATCATTTTTTAAAAGAGTACTATTTACTGATGAAGCGTCTTTCACCAACCATGGACAGCTAAATCTAAGAAACATGAATTATTGGTCAACTGACAATCCACACTGGCTAAGATTAGTAGATAAACAAAGACCGTGGAGTATAAATGTCTGGTGTGGCATATTATATAATCAAATAATTGGTCCCTATTTCATAAACGGTACTTTAAATGGAGAAAAGTATGCAACAATCTTGCAAAATGAGCTACAAATGCTTGTTCATGATGTACCACTAGATATCCGTTTAAGAATGTGGTATCAGCATGACGGTTGTCCGGCTCATTCTACACGCCTTGTCAAACAAATTTTGGATTTAAAATTTCCAAATCGATGGATTGGTCGTACCGGAGTTGTAGGATGGCCACCGCGTTCACCAGACCTCACACCAATGGACTTTTTTTGTGGGGAAAATTGAAACAAACAGTTCATATGAACGACCAACTACACCAGAGGATATGAAGAACCGAATAGTTAGAGCTTGTGCTGATATTAATGTCGAAACAATTGAAAGATCTGTACAGTCGGTCATTGCACGTTTCAGAAAATGTATCAACGTAGAAGGACGCCATTTTGAACATCTCTGATGATAACTTAAGAGAACGTGAGTGTTGTTTTAACAGTTAACACATACACACATCTGTTGATCGATATTCTTAGTGTGATAAAAGATATTTTCTTCGCATTCATAGATTCAGGAGTCGTGGCCGAAGATATTCGACATCAGTTCTAGGTAAAACTTTAATTTTCGAGGATCAAGGTCATTTCAAGGTCATGTTATTATACATATATGAATGTATTTTTTCATCAGTTACACGATGCAATAAAAAAAATGTAGTTATGTACCCAAAAACATCGATGACCTTGATAACTCCGAAAAAAATGACTCTCGGAAAAAAATATTCGTGCCAGATATTTGGTCCATTGACACCATGCACATTACGTAACAAATATTTTTTGCATCACAATAACCTGAAGAGATATTTAGGTGTTCTTATTTAAACGGACCACCCTGTATAATTGACACAGATCTACAAAATGTGTCTTTTGCATTCTCAATGTAGGCTCACATAAAATAGTGGTAAGAACAACTTATAGTATTTTCTCTGTAACTCCGGCCAATTGTAGTTTTTTCAAAAAACAAGCATTCTTTTATGTAAGCATAGAAATGTCTAGAAATCTTCCAGTATTCGTTCAGCAATTTTAACACAGATCACTTCTTTTTCTAAAAAGCAAACGAGTATAAAAGCCACGGTAGTAGTAGTATTTGTGGATATAGTGCGGTATGACCCACATAATATTATGAGTTGATATTTGTTAGGAGTGGGGTGGAGGGGGGGGGGGGGAGAAACCTGAATATAAAATTTCAATAGCGGGTCTTTATTAGTTTTTGAGATATTAATGAAACGTCTGCACGATGCATTCAATTCTACCTATACAGGTATTGAGATAACTGAGTAATTAATGTATTATAGATATTTAATCCATATATTCTATATAACATAATCCGAAATATTTAATGTTTAATTATCGAATGTGAGAATCATCAGACTTGATCGTTCGCTCGAAAAAACTAACCAGACCAATCTTACTACATCGTAAATTGGTATTGGTCTGATTAGTTTTTCTGAAGCGAATGGATTATCAAATGCCAGAATCGCCAGAGTTCATAATTAATTTTAACTGTTTATACATAGATTTTAAGTATACAAAACGAGGAATTATATGTAACGGGATAACACAAAATCATCATTTTTGACACTTTTTCATTAATATCTCAAAAACTAATAAAGACCCGCCAATAAAATGTTATATTCATGCTTCTCTCCCCCCATGTTAACAAGATTCCGAAAGAACAGAAGGTTCGGTGTAGAATGCGACTTCGGGTCCGAAACATGTATTCTACGCAACGGACACGATTCCTCGAGATTCCTTTATCTTTTTCCGCCAGCGTCGAGCCGATTAACCGAACACCAATCGGCACCAGCTATTGGTGAGCCAATACTAATGCAATGACAGAGCTGTTTTGTTTTTTATTACTTTTTCATAAAACATGAAAATATGGTCCAAATTGTATCGTGCTTGGTACCATTTCAATCAGAAAAATGTCACGAATCTGATGGTAAAAGTTTCATAAAAAAATAATGAAAGACCGAAAAGATTAGGCATTGCATTTGTATTGGCTGACCGATATACCTGATCTGTATCATTTTGTTGCGACTTTTATTTCCACTTCGCGTCGTCCGCTGCGGCATCCTTACATATTTGTTTACAATTTTTATTTATAGACTTATTTACAACTTTTATGGCTTTCCACAAATGTACCTATAGGTTTATCGGTTCTGTACGTGCGATCTGTTCGGCGGTCGAATCTCTCTCTCTTTCTGCTGTTCCATGGCCAACCGTCCCTTGACATCCCCCTCTCCAACTATTTCCTTAGGGGTTGCCCATCACGCACTGATATATCAGTGCCATCACGGCATTATGGCGGCTTCTCGATAAACACGCCGCCGTAACACTGCCCTCCTCTTCCAATGAGCGGACGTCCCAGCCGCGGCTAGTTTCTCTCCGGTTGACCAGCAGCAATCGAAACGAAAGTCTCGCCAACTTCCGTTCCGTAACCTCTTGCTGTCATCTCGTCTGACTTTTAAATCTTAATGAAACATCAGAAATTTTTTGTGACATCCTGAGTACACCGGGTGATTCAGTAAAAATTAGCACTTGAATATTTCTTTTTTTTTTAAAGATATTTATAAACTTTATTAACCAAAGTTTTTCAGGATAAAGATGATCATAACATGGTAGTAACAGTTTTTTTATAGGTGCAAGATTTTTGGAGATTTCAAGGTCACCTTCATGTTTTTAAATACAAACATGATTACAAAAAGGCTACAAAAAAGCTATGTTACTACACTTTATAGTCCTCTGTTAAGGACTGATTTAAGTTGGCTTAACTTTCCTTGTACTACTTTAATTTGTATGTACGTTATTCGTTGAGTGTTGCTATATGTTGCATTTAGTGTTCAAGTTAAGAGATATGCAGGGCAAGGGTAGGTTAAATAGAAGGAACCACGAGAAATGGAGAGAGTCGTGCTAGTAGAAGGCAAATGGAACGATCGCTTTTTGTGGGTAGTCGTCGACGGCGACCCAGGAAAGTGACCTGCCTATAATTAGCAACAGTCCTCTTTATACTAAAGAACATTGGTTAGTAAAGTTTTTCAACATCTTCAAAAATAATAGAGATATTCAAGAATTAGTTTCTACTGGATCCCCCTATATAAATGACACCGTATGCAGTCGTACTATTAATTTTATTGTTCTGTCAAATTAATCTTAAAATCTATTCTGTAAAAACGTTATGTGAAATTCAGGGAACTAGTTGAGAACCGCTTAAATGTCTACAGAAACAGCTAAAATAATTACATCAATATATATATATATATATATATATATATATATATATATAGCTTCCTGAATATATATATACATATATATATATATATATAGCTTCCTGAATATATATATATATATATATATTGATGTAATTATTTTAGCTGTTTATATATATATATATATATATATATATATATATATATATATATATAGCTTCCTGAATACGTGTTATCCCAATAACATGTCAGCCACTGCCGATATTTGTAACAGGACAGCCAATATAACCATTCAGGAAGCTGTCACAGTAAATCGCACCACACTATCGCTAAATAACTGTTAAACGTTTACGTTACAATTCAAACGAAGAGATTATTTACAGAAAAGTAATTAAAACGTTAAAAAAGATGACGTCAACTGTCGCACCATCAATAAACACATTAACTATGAAATACATGTTATCGAGTGTACAGTAACTATCAAACATATCTAAACGATAGGATTCTATATTTACAATACATTGCTGTGCATTACTATCTCCTTGGAAAAATAGTTATTTTAAACATAGCAACGAAACATTGCTTTCAACTACTTTGATCTAATATTTGGCCAAGTTATATTTATTAATAGTAAACTAAACTTGAGAAACCTATTAGTCATAATTGAATGCAAAATAACTTTGTTCACAACATAATAACTGTTTCAACTTTTTATACATAACTAGAAATATTTGTTATATATCTCGAACATATATAAATTATATAAACATAAATTTTATGTTTGTATAATTACTATTAGAATTATATTTATATAATTAAAAAGTGAGTATTTTATGTTTTACGAAAATTCATAATATTAAATTTGAAAACAATGAAATAAATATTTCCATTAGATTTAATATGCTCTTCCTAGTTTACGTAATATTTACTTTATCCCAATGTAGTGTATCTACTATTCTTATGAATATAGTGAACTTTTAATATATATACAATCGAAGCCACAAATGAATAGGAGGTGATTCTTCATGTAAAAATGAGTCGAAAAGAAACAATAAAATGTTTTCATTTACAGCTTCGTTTCCGAGAAAATCGAGCTTAAAGATTCGTCGGATTCGCGTGCATTAGTATACATATGAACAGAGTAGAATTGGCTGGTCATGATCAGACGCGACAGCCGATTTCTATCCAATGGTATGCGTATCCGCTGCAATTTCAAACTCAATTTACTCGAAAACGAAGCTTTAAATGAAAAAATTTTATTCTTTTTTTTTTACTCGTTTTTACATGTAGAATCACCTCTTAATCGGTTGACCATGAGTCGGCGGACATCTTGTATGCACTAAAATTAAAATAAGATGTCTAGTTAATAATAATATAAATGTTATATACAGGGTGGAAATTATAAAGCGTTAGAGACAAATATCTCCGAAAATATTGATTATACGCAAAAATGATGAAAATTGTTCAGTACCGAGGATGACATCATGTGGTGGGACTTCTATTTTTCCCGGGGGACACTACATGGTGAGGTGAAGGTCAACTTTCTCTTTTTAATGAAATAATGCGTTTTAAGACGAGTTCAATTAACTATGACTCAAGGTCATTCAATTTTATTTGTACTTTACTTCGGTGCCTTCGAAACACGCCAAAACAATAACATGTGTTCAATATCAGCATTACTCAGGAAAACATCAACGTCATTATGAATGAAATGAAAACAAACGTATTGTTGTATTACTGTGCTCTTCTGCAAGATAGTCAGTTTACTTTCATTACTATTCGTGCTAAGGTATCCTTCGCTGAACGATAATACTTAAATAAGTGGTGAAAATGGAAATGTATCAAAATTGTTTTGATATGTTTATGTTACTAGAAGAATGCAGGAAAAATTACAGAATGGCTGCTAACGCTACCCAGATCGACCATCAAAATCGCATATGGCATTTAAAAGACTAGCACAGCGTTTTCTCCGTTCATGTTCTGTGCTTAAAAACTGCGTAATGTCCATTAAGCCTACGACACGTGAAAACAAGAAAGTCAGAATATGCGAAGCTTATGCTAAGATAAATGTTGAAATGTTGAGCAAAGTTAGGGAATCATTTAAACAAAGAATTGTTAAGTGCATTGAAGTAAGAGGTAATAATTTTGAACACATACTAAACTGAAGTACAAATAAAACGATTACACCTTTTCTGCATTTCCCTGCAAGTTTGACCTTGAATGACCTTGAGTCATAGGTAATTAAACTCATTTTAAAACGCACTATTTGATGGTGGATAAAAAAAACATCATTCCATTTAAAAAAATAAAGTTGACCTTCAACTCACCTTGGAGTGTCCACCGGGAAAAATAAAAGTTCCACCACATAATGCCCCCCTCGGTACAGAACAGAGACAGAGATATTCGCCTGTAACGCTTTATAATTACCACCCTGTATACAATTCTAGATATCTGTTAAATAATACATACATGTGAAAACATAATATATTTTTTTAATTATATAGTAAGTTCCTTGTTCAAAGAATGTATTGTGAGTAAGAAACTCTCCATTTCTTTATTGCAGCTGTGTCAGTGTCTGTAGGAGTCTGGACTCTCGTCGCAATTTCATTGGAGCGGTACTTCGCTATCTGCAGACCACTGAAATCAAGGCGCTGGCAAACCGAGTTCCATGCTTACAAGATGATCGCTGTCGTATGGATAGCTAGTCTTACATGGAACGCACCAATTCTAATTGTCTCACAACTGCAAAGTATACGCGGAGGTATATGTCTAGTACAATTCAGATTAAAATGCATCATTAATAGACTCCAGATGTTCATGCAAATGCATATATTTTATTAAAAACAGATAAAGCAATGGGATCAAGACACAAATATTTTTCGTAATTAAGAGGTTATAATGATACATTTTTTATTTTGCATTCTTTACGTTATGCACATGCTGTGCATATGTAAGTTTAAAAACATGTGCAATATATTAATATATCTATGTAATATGTCTATGCTAATTATAAACTAATTTATGCTAATTACAGGTCACAGTAAAGTATGTTTTCACGAGTTTACATCATTCACCAAGTGTTAGACATTCAATTTGAAATGCAGTTTATACAGATTCGAGTGGTTAAGTCAGACTAGTTTGATGCTATTGAAAATTGTGTAAATCTATTAGGGTTTTTGAATATTTAGAAAATACCAGAAGTTCGAAAGAGTAGAACATCATTAATAAAAAGTTGAATCTATGGCGATTCCAATAATAATTCAAAAAGTACTTATTGTGAAATTTGTAATTCAAGTTTAAAATGCATCAGTATAAAATATTTCGAGTATATTGGCATACATTTCATTTTGTGCATAAATGTCACATGTTTCTTACATATTTATGGTGCATAAACATCTAGAGTCTAATCATTATTATATCTTAAAATATTATAAGGTTCCGCATTTTTTAAACTTTGGTTATTTATTATTAATTGCATCTTTAGGTAATTGTCTATATGTAAAGTGTTGACTCCCCTCTTTTTTAAATTCATTTTGTGTTACATAGGTGGCGTTCATCGCAATCGTTATTACAATTCTTTTATAACTTATGGACGTTTAATTCTTTAATTTCTTGTTTTATTTAAGCTCACCTAAACCTTTACATCAGAGTTATACAACTGTATGTAGTTTGTTTAATTTTGAAATACATCTTGGATGACGTTCTCAAACTACATAATTGGTACAAATTTTAACAACTACATATACAGGGTGGCCCACATAACTCTGAACAGCTCAATATCTCGAAAACTATGCCATCGATTTAAAGGTTCTTAGTCTTAAATTGCATGGAACTGAAGGGCCTTTCTGACTACATAAACGTGAAGTGGCCTCCCTTCCCCTTTAACGGGGGAGGGGAGGTACCTTTGTAATTTTAAATGGAACCCCCTATAAAATGTTACATATTTAGATTCTACAGGAAACAACAAGTCAATTTTGACTGAAACATTTTTTTGTCAGATACTTCCATGATGAGATATAACAGTTTGAAGTTTCGAGTTGTAGGTACTTGAAGCGCTCGGAAATAGCGTTATGGAATTATACGCGTTTGAGTCCTTTGCTTATTCGTGAAGAAATAAAATGTACTTTAAATTAAATGTTCAAAATGTCCACCACGGGCTTTTAAACATTTATTTACTCGAAACATCAAAGTTGTTCTAACATTTTTTAACATTTCGGGAGTCACTGAAGCGCAAGCGTCAAGTATTCTTTGTTTCATATCCTCTTTTGTCGTCGGTGATTCAAACATAACTTTGTCCTTTACATATCCCTATAAGAAAAAATCTAATGGTGTTAGATCGAGGGATCGAGGAGGCCATTGACGAGGTCCCCCACGACCTATCCATTTGTTCCCAAATTTTTCGTTCAAAAATTGCCTGGTGATGATTGCAAAATGTGGAGGAGCGCCGTCTTGTTGGAACCACATTTCTCTTCTAACGTGCAGTGGCACATCTTCCAAAAGCGCAGACAAATGATTTTTTAATAAATCACAATAACTTGCAGATGTTACAGTTTCTTGAAAAAAGTAAGGTCCAATCACAAAATCTCCTAGTAGGCCACACCAAACATTTAAAGACCATCGATGTTGAAAGGGAACACATCGCATCCTATTTGGGTTTTCCACGGCCAAATAATGCAGATTATGTCTATTTACATGCCCTGAATTCATAAAAGTGTCCTCATCGGAAAAAAGTATTTTGCACAAAAAGTCATTTTCCACAACACCCTGCAGCCACTCACAAAATCTTACGCGGTGATCGTAATCTGCTATCGAAAGCTCTTGTGATAAAACCATGTGATATGGATGATACTTTTGCCGTTTCAAAATTCGTTGAATCGATGAACGACTAATATGTGATGTTTGTGCAAGCGTACGTTGACTAATATGAGGATTTAATGTAATTGCAGCAAGAATACTGGCACTATTATTTTCATTAGTGACAGCTTTAGGTTTATTGCGAGTTTTTTTACACAATTCACCGTGCTCGCGAAGCCGCTTTTCTAAATTATGAAATGTTGCATGACATTTTTTGATCCCATAACGTTCAAAAAACATCACTGCTGCACGCTGATAATTTTTTTGGCATTAACCTAACGTTAATAACATATTCACTTCTGTGTCAAAAGTAGCCATAATCACAATGTTACTGCTTGAATAACAGCTCTAAACTGAAAACGTTTTCATAGATAAGTGAGTCAAACTCAAGAATTGTAAATATTATTGTTTGTGTTTCTTCATGAATAAGCAATGGACTCAAGCGCGTATAATTCCATAACGCTATTTCCGAGCGCTTCAAGTACCTACAACTCGAAACTTCAAACTGTTATATCTCATCATGGAAGTATCTGACAAAAAAATGTTTCAGACAAAATTTACTTGTTTTTTCCTGTAGAATCTAAATATGTAACATTTTATAGGGGGTTCCATTTAAAATTACAAAGGTACCTCCCCTCCCCCGTTAAAGGGGAAGGGAGGCCACTTCACGTTTATGTAGTCAGAAAGGCCCTTCAGTTCCATGCAATTTAAGACTAAGAACCTTAAAATCGATGGCATAGTTTTCGAGATATTGAGCTGTTCAGAGTTATATGGGCCACCCTGTATATAAAAAAATTAGTCTTATATATGTAGAATCAAAGACGATAAATATGAAAATATATATAATTTAACACAACAAATCACAACTAATACAATCAATTAAACTATTTACGTCTCAATCTCCGTCTGAGATTTACAATTTACGTCTCGAATCATACACGTTGTATTTTTATCTATTCTGAAAACCGCAATCAATAACATTGTTTAGTATTTGTCGTCGTAGTAATCGGCGGAATTCGGTACGGTAATTCGGTACGGTATCACCCTACACACCCACTACATATATACATATACATATATATACAGAGTGTTCCAAAAATGTCTCATTTCCTTCAAAGGGGAGGTTCCTGAGGCCATTTGAAGCGACATTTTCCTTTGCAAAAATGGCCGTTTCGGCTTTGTTAAGGAGTTATTAACGAAAAACACGAACCAATCAGAGCGCGACCTAGAGGCGTATTGGCAGAGACGGCAGCGCGCGACAGAAGTCGAGCGATGGTGATACACCGCGGTCGAAAGCAAGGAACAAACAAGAGAAGAAAATTTTTCGAGTCCTATGTCGGATAGTTCAAATTTGAATATGTTGTAGTCTTTAGTAACCTATGAAGGAATCTTTTTTTCATTAAATTATAACACTAGAACTAACGTACCGAGGAAAACGAGTTTTGAGGAGCTTGTAGCGAATACAGAAGAGTATCTATTGAAAATATTTCGATTCGGTAGAAATAGTTTTTTCACCATTTATTTTGCAAATGTTTTAAACAAATGCAATTTTCCTATAGCCGGGACTGTTTTAAAAATTCGAAAAAAACGAGGTAACAGCTCCAAGTCTCCTCTTCGCGGACCTATTTTTTAAAAGGCAGGCGCTTTAAAATAGATGGAATGAAAATTATTTAAAGCAGCGCACACTCTAACACCGCGAATACTCAGAAAACCTTACCTTGGTTCTCCTGTAGAGCTCCAGCGAGGTGAAAATGATTCCTGTATTCACAAATTATTCTGTGTGCAACACTGAACATGCCTACTCGTTAAATTCACAAGAGCATTTTAATTATTCACTCTATGAAATTATCGAGCAGGAGGGGTCAATGTCCTTTCACTACACGATCCGGCCCACATTGTTAAATTATTCACGATCACAGTAAAACTATTCACATATATCCATTGGGTCCACAAACGTTGAATGAAATCGACACAAATGATTCACAGAAGTCCACATATCACGCACAACTAGTTCACATTTGATGCACGTAAATCGACTGCTTCGACTGTGCACGAAAAACCGTCCGTAAATGCTGGCGATCGTAGGAAGACTAGTTCAGAACAGCTGACGAGGTTAACGGCCTTTCAACAGCACACTGCTGATTCTCATTTCAGAAACTGTTCGATGGAACCGTGTTTTCAAATGGAATGGTTAATCGGGGGTCATTCAGGTACGCTTCTACCCCCGAGCGTGGCTATAAACCAGCGCCTTGTGTCGAAGCTCGACCTTGACGATGGCTCGACTTATGGTTACCAAATGTGTGCAGTAGGTCTATAAAATGCTACACGTTTTAACGAAGAAGTCAAGGCGCTTTCCTCGGTTATTACCTACTACGACAACACGTCCCTGGGACACGCGGATCCCCCGCGTGCGTGTATATATACGTAAATTGTAAATCTCAGATGGAGATTGAGACGTAAATAGTTTAATTGATTGTATTAGTTGTGATTTTTTGTGTTAAATTATATATATTTTCATATTTATCGTCTTCGATCCTACATATATGAGACTAATTTTTATATATTGGGCGGTATGTGGGCGACATAAATCATCGTCTATCTTCAAAATTCTATTCTTTTATTCATAATATATGTAGTTGCATAAACTCAACTTCATTAGTATTTTTACGATCTAACAATAAAAGAGCTCAAGAAGTAGTCACTGTGGTGAGCTTTAACTATGCACTTCTGATAGCAATGTCTACATGAATAAGTTGAAGAGACAGTAACAGTATTCTTAAAATCTAGTAATATTTTCACAGCTTGGTATTTCACGTAGCCATTTTTATCGTAAATGCATAAAATCTGCAAAAATTGGGTATGTGTTTTTCTAGGAAGACATAAATGTCGAGAAAAGTGGCCGAGCGTGGCCACCGAGCAAGCGTACAATCTGTTCTTGGATGGAACCTTGCTGCTGGTTCCTTTACTCGTAATGAGCCTCGCTTACTCGTTAATCGCCGCAGAACTTTGGCGCGGAATGCGACAAGAAATACGACAAACATCCAACTGTCAACGGCGTCGTAAGTATATCGAAAATGTTTACGATTACTTTCAACGACTCGGTTTGAGCTTTAGTACAAAAGTTAGCTACCGATCTAGTTATTCTTTACTATTACCATCTAGCTACAATTTCAGAATTTGTAAACCGTGAATATTAGAATCGGGCGGATAAATGCATACTTTCTTCATAGTTAGTTTATAGTTGCATCAACATCATAGATTATTAGCGACTATTCTACCAGTGGGTTCTACATTGTATATGTTGGATTTGGGCCTAAAGTTCAGTCATTTTATACTGTCAGTGTAAAAAGTATTCGTACACCCTTTAAAAACGAATAATATTTTTATAATTGGACCAAACAGCTTGATCTTCTTTAGATGCTAGAAGGATTAATTTACTAGGTCAATCATTTTTTTAAATTGCTATTGGCCACAATTGCAAAGAAAAAAGTAAAGATCACTTTTAAATCTTTTTATCTGGGTCTGTAATGAGAATTTGGAAGGTTGCTTTTGTAGACCTAAATAAGTTATACACATGCACAAAGTTTCACCGAGACCGATCAAGGTTGCTATGAAATATGAAAATTATGGTAAGAATTGAAAAGAAATTGAAAGAAATATGGTAAAATGTGGACACGAACTATGTAGACTTGTACTTATACAATATGTTTATGCCCGTGGTTGATCTGAATGATCGTTCAGACCTTGACGTGTTTGCACTGCGAGGCGCCCGCTAATAAACTAGCTCGAAGGACCACCTTCACGGGGAAGGACTAAAACAACATCCCTTGATAAAACACACTATATTTACAAGGACTTGAACTCCACACTAGTGTTACCGTACAAGTATAAAGATATGCTATGATGTCTAAGTAAAACACGTCTAATTGTGAGAATTAACTTCTCTGCCTGCCTCTAAACTATACTGGAGGCATCGATGTTTCTATTGCGAGATTCTTGTTAATTCTGCCTGAGAGACCGCGAGCTAGACATTTTAACTCCTCGGTCCTCCCTTCCTAATCAAAAACTTGTCCCTACTCCAGGAAAATGGAGGGTGGGCGGAAACTAAACCTAAAAACTAGAAAACGGGCCGAACAAATCGCAAAGGCGTGGGCGGTGCAAAACGCGCAGCGCACGGGCAAAGAGAGGGGGTGTTTGCGACACTGTGAGGGAGTCCAAAACCGAGCAAGTCAAGACCTGGGGAATCCCAGGCATCTGGCAGCGATACCGCGCTATGGCCCCGAGTGCTCAGCCGCGCCGAGCCGAGGAAAACTAAGCTACGAAACGTGCAGATGTTTTATGACAGAGACTGCGTTCGGAAATTACAAATACCGCCTTGTACCCTGAGTCGGAACGGCAATTGCATTAATAAAACGAAACGGTGACAAGCCCATGCCGTAACCAAATTGCAAGTGTCACGTACCGAGTCCAAGACACAATAGCGATGGCCCTTACCATAAAACATCGCCCGAAGCTAGTCGCTAGACAATATTTTAAATTAACCATTGTTCTTTTGGACCACGTATTGATTAATGAAACGGGACCCACCAAAAACTCTTGAACTCGAAATCGAAGCGATATATTTAAACAAAATAAAACTAAAAAGTTGGGTACTTGCATTTTACAGATTTCAATTTTTGATCATCCAAGACATCGCTACATAAATTAATTTCGAAGACAGAGCAAATAACTATGTCCTTAATTACAATTGATACAAGTAGTCAAAATGATAAAACAATTACGAACCCTAAAAATATTTATAAAAGGGATAAACTGATTAAACTTCACCCCCTATAGCTGTTCATCCGTTGATAAAAAAGTATGTGTCAAATATTTTTGGCTGAACTATAAATACATATGCGTAGTTTGTTCAAGATCGGTGAATGATGGTTGGGTGAGGTCCCCTAGGAGAGATTAGAATTTTCAAATGAAATTTTTCCAATAAAAATTATTATTCAATTCGCATTGTGACTTCTTGGCAAGTTCACGCGTTCGACTTGTAAAATAGAATTGTGGACTTGGCCGAAGCATAGAGCCAGGATTATTTACGGAAACCTGATCGAAACAAATCCGCATTACAGTCCAGAAAACAGAATCCAGTGGAACGGTCCGGAATTCATCGTACGACAGGAATGATGGAGGGTCCAGCACGATGGTTGTCTTGAATGATTGCAGCGCATCCTCGAGATTAAGGCGAGGATTTAAGGTGAGAAACGACAACCAAATATCGTCGGGCCAGGAAACTGGCTCATCAATTTTCTGCGAGAATCAACAAAGCACATTTTCATCGACTATTCTGAGGCAACTTCTTGAAAAAATTTCTGCCGTTTACTTATTGATGTCGAAGCTATAAGAACTTGTATGTAATTTGATATGGTGTAGTATGTATTGCTTGCGACAGCCAAAGTGGTACTTGGAAGGAATGCGAAAGGAATTCCCAAAGAAACCGTCCGATTGGTCAGGAGCACACAGTTCAGTCACAGGCTCTCTGCTATTCATTGAGAAGATTACCACTACTACTTCAGATGTATCGCATCGTATGTCTGTGAACTTCGCGCCCCTTACCCCTGTACCGCTTTGGTTCTGTGAGCATTACGTGATAGTACTATAAACAGACTTTAAGCCTTAGTATACTGTTGCGAATTCCGCGGGCACTACGCGTAACGTGTCGCGGTAATTTGTAATAGAACACTTTATTTACAATGATGTACAGCCCATGTACAATATGCAATTGTATCTGTTTTATCGATTCTACGTCAGGGCCGTTCAGTGGTCAGATATCGACTTTTTAGCTGTCAGTCGATCCACAGTTTCCTGACAACCCGTCTCTTCTATTATTTCTTTAGGGGTTGTTCACCGCAGGACAGTTTTGTTTTACGATGACTTTACATTGAACACGCCGCCACCACATTGGGATGAAACGACTTGACGACAATTGACACTCTGTTAACGTTGCTTCAGCTGTATATATATACTTTATTGGTTTTTTTGAGAAGTTCATTATTACATTATAGCCTTTATGTTCCGTTAATTTTAGTTGTATTAATGGACAGGGTATCCAAATATCTACTTTATTATGAGATATTCCTTTTCCAAGATCTGAATCATGTCACATTTCAATGCCCAAATTATAAAAACTAACGAAATATGTTACAAATAAAACTCCTATAAATATATTACATAGAAAGCACATAATATATCGCCACTATACTTCAATAATAACTGTCAATACAATCAGAAAAGAACAGAAATAGAATATTTCCATGATAGTATTTTGTTTTTCTGTCGTCGAGTAGGAGTGAGAATATGAAACATGGAGTGCCTTTTCCTTACTAAGAGACAAGTGTTCACTCTGTTATTGTTGTATGGTATCAGTTACATTCATGTAAAATGGTGCAATCTCTTTAAAAGTTTAGAAGAAGTTGAAGCGTTTGTTAAGACGTAACTACTTTGACTTAAACATTATTATTAAAGCAGTTATTAACATTTTATCTCAATTTATGTAGGGGAGAGGCTACCCGGTTGCCACCCCTTAGCTTTTTTTTATCATAACTCGTCATAAAATTAACGTATCGTTGATATATAAGTTGGAAAGAGGAAGTACAGAGCTACAATCCTGAGATAGAAATCATGTAAACTCTCAAAAAATAAAAATTATACAGCAAATTCTCGAAAGTATATAAAATTGACCCCTTGAAATTTTGGCTTGCAGGTTTTCACCCTTAGAAAAATTGCTGAAAGTCTAAAAAACTCAAGTAAAAGCACCTGATTCAGAAAACTTTTCAGAACTTATTAAATTTTATTTGCAGTCAATGGCTGTAAACATGAAAAAAGGAGTGGAAATTGTCATGAAAAATAAAATTTGCAAAATGGCATGGAATCATTCCAAATCGTCATCGGAATCACAATTCTGGCAAGTGTAAACACTGTAGCGCATGTCGGCAAATAAAAACAATAAAAACGCTTCACTTCAAACTCAATGACAATAGCAAACATCACACAATCATGAAAATGGCGTTTGAGCATAAACAAGCGGGAAAAAGAGGGGTGGCAACCTGCAAGCCAAAAAAGGTGGTAACCTGCATTCTGACGCATTTTTGGAAAACATAAGAAAAAATTGCCAATTCATGATATGTTTGTAAATCTGTTTGGTATATGTAAATTAGATAAAAAAACAACACAGCACGAATATTTACCTTGAATTGTCGATGAAAATGTTCAATTTACGAGTACAGGGAAAACACAATTTCAATAATTCAATTTCTTGACAAACAATATATCACACTTCGCTCAGCAAACAGTGTTATTGCGTCTGTCCGCTCCAGAGGTTAGGAAATAGTGACAACTACTCTTTTAACGTCGATGTCAGTCAGAGTTGAGGTTATGACAGTGCTAGAAAGTTGAAATACAGCAGGGGTGGCAACCTGCAAGCCTCTCCCCTACCTAATACGATCGAAACACATATAAGAAACTTGGTAACTAATTTAAACTATACCTTTCAAAATATGATTTCTCAGAATCATGACATAAAGTTATGGAATCATAGTACTTCTTGGTAACAGTTGTGATTTTCTACTGACTTTAAGCATCGGCCACAGAAAAACGAAAGTAAATATTAGAAAATAGAGTTCGCCATATTATAACACAATTAATTCTCTATTAATTAACATGATTTTTTTTCTACAATATTTTACAATATTATGAAAATCGATTATCGATCGCCGTTAAGTCCGGAATTGATCTGCTGGGAAACTCCAGACACCAATTAAACAAAAGGCCAGAAGAAACCGAGAAATCATCCCTCATCATGATCACTGACTACGGCGCAAAAAACGATATACAAATAATAAACGCAGGCATCGCAAACAATATTGACATTACAAATGCTGGCAACAACAAACATATAGTACAGTCACACTACTTTATTGAATACAAAAGAATATGCATATTATTAAAAAACAAAAATATTAAATTCTTTACATGCACATCTAAAACCGAAAATATATAATAGTTCTGCTAAAGATTCTCCATCTTGATTTCGAACCCGAAGAAATTTTAGTAGAACTAAAAAATGTAAAAATAGAAGGGCTCAATTTCGTAAGCATTAATACAAAACACGGTACTCAATAAAAAAAGAACAAAAATCTGTCAATATTTCTAGTGAAACTATCGCGAGATAGCAAAATTGAGAAATTAGAAAACATCGAAATAGTGATGCACTCTGTAATCACTTGGGTAACGCTAAATAAATGAGAACAAGTGCAATGCGGAAGATGCCAAAGAATAGGACACGTTGCGGATAATTGCAACTCTGATTATAGATATGTCAAATGCGCCGAGAATCATAACCCAGACGCATGTAAACTCCCCCATCTAGATGATAAAAACAGTTCCGGAAACAGACAAAACTGTACTGTGTACACTCTAAAAACTTCGGCCATCCCGCCTCATACAGAGGATGCCCGAAATTAAAATAAATTACAGCCAGAGATCTCATTTAGCGAAATGGTATCTAACAAAAAAGGTGCACCTTTCTTTCCCCACCCACAACGCAATTTCACCCAAACACTCAATACACAAAAGCGCACCAGTATCAAAGAAAACGCGACACCCTCCAATATAAACGAGATAAAAATACCATTGCATAACTGTAAGCACCCAGTTCGCACAAATAACAGAACAAATAAAAAGCAACGCCGAAAAAAACGCAGTATTGGACATCCTAAATATAAAGTTACAATAACATGGTTCTTTTGTCCAGTAACAAAACAATAATCGATAAATTAAACGTCGTATCCATACACGTAAATTCTATCATCACCAACGAATAAATTTAAACCGGTGAATAACAAATAATTCAATAACAGAACACACGACACCACGACGTGGTTTACAAAGGGATAGGGTGGTTCCGAGATAATGAAACGCGCGTCCGATCACTTTGACTGTTGGAATTATAATTAGTCGCGGCCTAATCGTTGGGACTGCGTTTGGGGAGAGTGCTAGGGGTATGATGATAGGGTGTTATAGGTCGCCAATAGAAAAGTCGGCGATTGCTCCCGACTTCGGACCACCGCAGCCCAGCGCAAAGGTGCGCAGAACCCCTTGGCGGCAGTGCGTGTATTGTGACGTTGCGTTCTTAGAACTGTCTCGCCAACGCAAAATAACGAAAGACTTTTGGTACAGAATTGGTAAATATGTACATAAGATTGAATATGTGTACGATATCTCTCCTGTAATTTAACGCAAAAAGTAGATGGCTTTTGCGTATTATTGAGAAATGGAAAAAGCGCTATAGCCAGCTTTCACAAAACTCGAATTTATAGGAATTCTTCGAATTGAACTTTAGAATGTTTTCTTTTACAAATTTTTCTTCTTTCGAAATGTTAAATTACAGGAGGGATATCGTACACATATCCAATATTATGTATAATATTTACAAATTCTGTACCGAAAGTCTTTCGTTATTTTACGTTGGTGGGACATTTCTAAGAACGCAATGTCATCGTGTATTACAGGCCTGGCCAACCCAAATGGTTTCACGGGTCACTTTGATGACACGTAACGTTACTGCGGGCCGAACTTTAGGTAAACATGCTTTTAAAAAATCTACCTAATACAAAAACAAAATGAATAAAACTTTATTGTTATACTATGATTCAATATAATTAACTCTCGTGTCTTAATTAATGAGATATTTCCTTTCTTTCACTTAATTTTTGTAAATCTATATGTATGTTCGAAGTTGAACATCTTACCTAGTTTTCTAAATTAGCAGCAGTTAATGAAACACATGATAAACTCTTCGTAAATTTCATCTTCGAAAAAGAAGGTTTCACAAACATACGTGGATCCAAAAGCACTTACAACTCGTCGTGCAAAATATCTTAAGTTGGAATATCTCTCGGATGTAATATAAGTATTGTAAAAATTAATTTTTGATGTGGATGCAAGAATTTGGTTAATTTCATTGTTGCACTGTAACTCAATTAACTCCATTTGCAGATATTCAGGAACACCGTTCACGTTTACATGAAACAGGCATGAAAATATTTCAAACATTTTATCATATTTTGCTAATTCTGAGGAACGACTATCAAATGCAGGTATAAGTTTCTTTATTTCGTCAGCATATTTCGAGAAATTCTTGGGTTGGCTTTTTGGGAAGTTATTTAACAGCAGAAAATGGTGTTGGTTGCCTAACGAAACCGATTCTTTCAGTAACATTTGGCGTTCGTGGATATCAAATATAGAACTGGAGTTCGTAGTCGAACTTGCGCATTATAACAATGACACAAGAAAATTTTCATTTATTTAATATTTTTTTGCATACATTCAACGAGAAACAAAAGTTTCAATCGAAATATGCGGCCCGCGGGCCGCGAGTTAGCCAGGCCTGGTGTATTGCCTCGGAGGGTTATTTGTGCACCTTTACGCCGGGCCGTGCTAGTCTGAAATCGGGGGCAATCGCCGATCGTCGGAGATAATCGTTGCGACAAATTTTCTATTGCCGCAGTCCCAACGATTCGGTCACGACTCACCAAAAGTCAAAGTGAACGGACACACGTTTCTTTATCCCAGACCGACCCTCTCTCCTAGCGAACCGCGTCGTGGTGTCGTGTGTTGTGTTATTGAAACTAAAAGAGTGTACAACTAAAAACAAGGACCGTTACTTGGTAACCACCCGTTTTTCATTATTCGATAGAAATTAAGATTTTTAATCCCCATTTTTGTTAAAATTAATTCTTTGTTCGAGCGAATTATTTATTATTCACAGGTTTCAATTTATTCTCGAATTACGTTGCCTTTTCGCGATAATTTACATTTGTGTCGACGTTGCGACGATCAATTAAATTTAAATTTATGTCGTGCGATGGAAATCAAGTTTATTTAATTGTACTACAAATTTTTCGGCACTGAAAATTCTTTACCTACACCTGAATCATCCGTATCATAAACATGATACCTGTTGGTGCAATAGTCGTGGAGCTCGCGCCGATGAGAAAGTCGGAGTAGACATGCTGGGGACTGACTCGCCAAGCATTTTGATTTATACATGATTTTAAGTATTCTCTATCTGATGCTATTCTTTGGTGCTATTTTGTAATTGGTTTACACTGGAGCATTGTTTCCTGTTACTGTAAACTTTACGAGCTAAAGTTCCTCAAAGGTTTTCAATTGGGTTAAGGTCTAAATTTGTTGATGGCCACGGTAAAATCACTTTGCAACAGCACTTCTGCTACTTCAGAGTATTTTTTAATCTTTTTTACACGAGCAATTGAGGCACTACCATGTTGAAAAAACGAATTTGGTCAACCAATTTTGTCACCATATTCATCTAGCACATATTGTAGCAATGTATGGTATTTTTTAGCATTGTCCTTTGCCGGAAACCGCACGATTGGAAACTTATCGTTTTAGCGAAACCCTGCTCAAATCGTAACGCTACCTACTTCAGAATTCCTACTCATTCTGATCTGTTTTTGATCATGCTATTTGATCTGTTATTTGACAAAATCACACTTCTCCATGTTTCCGCCCATGATAAGATCACTTAAATTCTGATTTCTCATCTTTGTCAAGTCTAGTTAGAGATGGCTTTTTGTCCCGTTGTCTACACCAACGAGTCTTACTCCTTTGTAAAACTTGTTGCACACGTCATACAAGTGACAAATCTAATTTGGTCCTCATTTGCGACTCGAACAATTTACTTTTGCGAGCTCCGTGAAAAATCTTTCATCTATCCCTCTAACTTAACTTCTTTGGATACTCTATAGACATTTTGGAGCCATGTTTATCGTCTAATTGTAAAAATGGTTCACAATAATTAAAGTTCTATGATTTTTTTTCTTCAATTTTTCTGTTTAAGAGATTCATGTCCCTGAAAGCAATGGTTAATCCCTTTTCATGAACATATAGAGGCTTTCCATGATCCATAACGCTCTAAAAGCAGTAAATGATTATATTATTTATATTAAAATATACAAACATCAAAAAGTTTTGTTCTTACCCTTACAATTTTTTGAAAGTATGAATTATCGAAAGTATTTTGTTGAATAAATCACCGTGAACCTTTGATTATTTCGATCTATTAACACGATAGCTTTCAATACATTTCTTAATAAACCACGTCTATCTACGCTGCCAAAACTCAAATGACTACTACAGTGGATACGCCACGCCCATTAAACACAACACCAAACACTGCAAGTACGTTCCACAATGTAGACAGAAATAGGAACACTAAACAAGCTAATTTGTAGGGTGGACATGTTATTATTTCGGCCACTGTATAGTAGCTGTATTGCATTATAGTTTCTATTCTCATTAAGTACTGTGACACTTGAGTCTCTATGTACAGAGTGTCTTATCTAACTCGAGCATCTAAAATATCTTGCTTATTTTAAATGATCGAAAAAAATGTCAGAGGAAAACATTAGTTAGTTCAGAGGGGCAAATATTATGCTAGGCAAACAAATTCGTTCAAGGTTATATTTTTTGAGTTTTGAAGGTCATCGAAGTTTTTTTAAATGGAATGATATATTTTTATTATAGCTATATATTATAACTATATGATAGCCGAGGTCAAGACGTATCCAACGACCTGTAATATTATTATGACCTTCACGTGACCTTGAGTACGAAAAATTCATAAAAGTAGGGCACTTGATGTAAATAGTGAAATAACGATGTCATGATCCCCTCAGGGTTTCAAGAAATGTTCTTGAACCTTGACTAATGTCTGTAAACACGCTAACTTAAACTTTTTTTAAATACTACTACAAGTTGTCGAAAAACTGGACGTTCTTTAGACATTTCCAAAGCAAGTGTGTGCCGAATATTGCAACGTCAATTTCATCCATACCATATTTCCTTACATCAGGAGCTCCATGGCAACGACTTTGAGAATCGTGTTGCTTTTTGTACATGGGCATTGCAGCAAATACAGAGAAATGAACATTTCTTTTATGAAGTTCTCTTTACTGACGAAGCTACTTTTTCTAACCATGAGCAACTGAATACACATAATATGCATTATTGGTGCACTGAAAACCCGAAATGGCTTCGATAAGTTGTGAACCAGCGTCCATGGAGTGTAAATGTATGATGCGGAATGGTCTAAAATGTGTTAATTACCACGTTTTTATTAGCTCGCTTTCTTGTTTGTTTGTTTGTTCGTTTGTTTGTTTGTTCGGTACAAATCTTGCAATTGATTTTAAACTAACTTCCCGATGAGCTAGAGACTTGAAATTGGAAACGTAGCTCAGAACTGGATGACAATGCAGTATTCAAAAAAAATTTTTTTTAAAAGTCTATCCGTTTAAGAAAAATAACAATTAGATATTTTTACCGTTATTACCGTTACACCGCGGTCATCGCGTTCAGAGATCCCCACTCCGCGCGACAACGCTCTCTACTTTACTATGCGTACGCACTCGTCCCCACTCCACGAACCCGCTTCGCCCCGACGGAGCTCAGTATATGATAGACGATCGGTAGTACATCATCGCTTTGTTTACCAAGTGAAAGAACCGTTACACCTTTCTGTTATAATTTCATCAAAATGTTTAAAATCGATTGAAATATACGTGCAAGAAGTAGGAGAGGAAGCCTTTTGACATTGGGGAGCATGTATGATATAGGTAATAATAATATCGTGTACGAGATTAGAAATTAACAAAAATCTGTGTTTGAAAGAGTCAGAAATAATGTCTACAAAAAAAAGGAGCAGTTCGTTGATAATGATTTTCACAGGGAAGCCGCCAAATCACCAGGTATGTCATTGCATATTTTGCGTTAAATATTTTCTTGGAAAATTTTACACACACAAGATTAAAAAGCAGAAAATAATTATTTAAATAAAAATAAATTTTTTAAAATACCACGTTTTTAAAACGGTCTAAAAAGTATAAAATAATAATAAATAAAAAAAAATAATTTGAAAAAAATAAAAATAAAATGGACTAAAAAGTATAAAATAATTTTTAAAAAAAAGTACTAAAAGTATAAAATAATTTGAAAATAAAAATAAAAATTTGAAATTGTGAATTTTTAATAGCTGTGAAAATACTTGTAAGATTTAAAACGAAAAACGTGAGGCGCATACAATAGATTTTGATGCACGAATAGTTCACCTAAATCACTGAAAATTTTATTGCTCCGCAAATGAATATAAATGAATATGAATATAAACTGTTGTGTGAGTTTTCTCAACGGCTGCTACTCCCTACACTTCTTACCATTATCTTGCGCCACACGTTTTTCGTTTTAAATCTTACAAGTATTTTAACAGCTATTCAAAATTCACAATTTCAAATTTTTGTTTTTATTTTCAAATTATTTTATACTTTTTAGTCCTTTTTTTAAAATTATTTTATACTTTTTAGTCCATTTTATTTTTATTTTTTTCAAATTATTTTTTTTTATTTATTATTATTTTATACTTTTTAACCGTTTTAAAAACGTGGTTTTTTTTAAAATTTATTTTTTTTTAACTGACGTGTTACCTGATTTATTAGAAAACGTTTCCCTGCTTCAAAGAAATCGAATGTTTTTTCAACATGACGGCTGCCCGGCACACAATGCTTTAATAGTTCGCCAAGTATTAGACCAAAAATTTCCTCAACGCTGGATCGGTCGTGGTGCAGATATTCAATGGCCTGCACGTTCGCCGAATCTTACACCTCTAGATTTTTTTCTTTGGGGTGCAATAAAATCAAAAGTTTATAACGACATTCCTACACCACCAGATAATCTAAGAGAACGGACTAGGATCGCATGTGCTAATATCAGTGATCAAGTTATGAGGAAGGTTAGAGAATTGTTCATTAATCGGTGAAATAAATACATTGAAGTTAATGGACATGGTTTTGAACACTTGCTGAAATAAATTTTCCTTCATTATTTATTCGGTCATCGTCATTGCACTATTTACATCAAGTGCCCTACTGTTATGAATTTTGCATACTCAAGGTCACGAGAAGACCATAACATTACAGGTCGTTGGATCCGTCTTGACCTCGGCTACCATATAGCGATAATAAAAATATATCATCCCATTTAAAAAAACTTCAATGACCTTGAAATCTCCAAAAATATAACCTTGAACAAATTTTTTTGCCTATCATAATATTTGACCCTCTCAACCAACTAATGTTTTCCTTTCACATTCTTTTCTATCATAAACAACAAGCGAGATATTTTAGATGCTCGAGTTAGGTGAGACACCCTGTATAATACATATTGTCCACATGCCATATCGCTCTTGGTTACTCTGCTAGACCTTCATAGTTGCTCGCGACTGCTACAGGTGTAGCCGAAAGGCTCATCGTTAGACGGTGATCTCACGTTAAACCGAAATAACCTTTTGTTCTCACACTGCTTTGAAAAAGTTTTCATTTTTATTTTTATTTGTTTATGTAAGACATATTTATCTCAATTTTTCAGTAAATGCTATTCTATTATTTAAAAAGTTGCTCTCATTTTTTGACCGTTCAAATGCATACCTACAGGTTGAACCAGAAAGAGTGTAAGAAAGAGAAGGGGGTGATTCCTGGCGTGATTCTAAGCATCTTTTTCTCGTGCTAATACCCGCCGGAACGCTTTGTATCCGTCCGCTCTAGCTGCGTTCTGATTGGTCTGTGTTTTTCGTTAATACCTCGAAAACAAAGCGTTTCGGCGCGAATTGGTAGCGGGAAAAGGTGCTTAAAACCAACCAATTATTTTTTCTACACTCTTTCTGGGACACGTTGTATTACCTCTTAACGTTATCTTTCTCGAATTACAGCTCTATTCGTCTCCTAGTATGACTAATGTTAAGTAATTTTTTTGCAAAATGTACCAAATTAGACTGACAGCTCATCAAGAATATATATTTAATGAATTTCATACGTGAAACAATTTTTAGAAAAAATATTGACCCGTATTTTTAGTAGTTATCTAAAATGGTCATATCAAATATATGTAGAAACTATTAATCAGAGGAAATAATTTTCCACACTAACAGTCTGGACTATTTAATAACAAATTTAACTACTGAAGTAGTTTCTCAAAATATTAATTCATAAAATAATATGGACAATAGACTATAAAATATGCATAAAGATTATTATTACCTATTTCTTTTATGATAAATTATTATGTATTTTAGGTTCGTAAAGATTTGCAAAATATGTCTTGCGTTATATCTTTAATAATGACTGCGACAAGGGATACATTAATATAATTAATTCTTCTTCTATGTAGCTTCGCATCCCGAGATCGCGGATTTCGAGAATTCCGAGCAGCAAATATCAAGGGCCAGAGTATCCCCTTGAACCAAGAACACAAATCAGGAGCAATGGAAACAGTTATTTCACGAGAGAAACAACGGACGCTATCGACGAGGAACAGCAGAGTTTCAGTTGTCCTTCTAGCCGACAACATGCAATACGTAGCAATTACATGGGCAAGAGTATCGAGGCCAAGAAAAAGGTACATAATATCCAGATTGGGTTTAGTTAAAGTGATCGCAATGAAGTCGATTTCCTTATTAGATAAATTTTTATGTATAAAATCTGCAGCCTATTGGAAACAAGTAATCATACGTCTAAAATCATATCTAAAATAATACTAACGCTCAAAGAATTTCTCTCATCAAAGAAAAGTTAATGACTTATATTATTTTATAGAATTAGTAAATATTGTGTTATGTATTATTTTTAGATTTCGTGAAGATATTGACATTGTATTATTATGTTACAAGTTGTATTGATATTAATAATATTGATAGCTTGATGTAATGATAATTGGGTAACATTGCATTTTTGCAATGTCTGCAGTTGAAGGTTTAGCTAAATAAAAAAACTATTTCCTTGTTTCTCTACTTTATATAAAATATTTGCATAAAAATATTTTTAACTTTCGGCACCACAGAATGTCTTTCCAAATAAAATAATTATTCCTTTAAAAGAAAAAAATGAAACTACAACGTAGAAAATTTCCCTTGCAAGCATTTATCTGAAAATATTTCTAATTTTGACCAAAAATGACAGTGTTCTGCATGCTCATGAAATGTGAACAAAACGTTGCGGAAGGGAGAAAATAGTTCGTCAACAAGAGTCATGGATTTTAAATCATTGAAGCTCATGCCAGTTAACAACTGAATATAAAACTTTCTTTTTGTTCATTCTTATGAAAGACTTCCATTATATTGTACATGAAACTTTTGTTTGTATTGAATATGCCAAACACAAAGTTATTCACTCGCGTTTAATTACGGCGATAAAATATTTGTTTCGGCGGTTTAATGCATAATTTTATCTTACAGTAACGCGAACAAAATATCGAGTAAAATACTAATTAAATCGTGAACGATTTGAATAAAGATGAAATTATTTCATCTATACCATACCCGCAACTCTATTTGAGTAAGTGAAATTCAGTATTGCAGGCAGTGAGTCACCTGTGTAACCACATTCATGTTCGTAATAACTTGCAAATAAATAAATAGATGACACAACTTTAATTTTTTAGTTTAGAAATGGTAATAATAATTCATTATTCACTATTATATAAAAACTATATGTGGACTCTGTTATTCAGTACAGTAACCGTACATTTAGCAACAATATGTTATAAAGCAATGAAGGAGAAAAATTATTTTGTGAATGTTATTTTATTCCTATCTATAATAGAATTTTATCGGATTTTTCACTTCTTAGGATATAATGTCTGGAAGTACAGAGGAATCTGACAAGTATGAATATTCGAAATTTATTCATTAAAGTAAATTTAAATTTGCAATGAATATGAATTTTCTTTTTCTTCTGGAAAATGATTAAAGATGGTTAAATCTCGTTCGTCTAGGTTCCAAAATTAATATTTTTTGCTGTATATTTGGGTAAATTAACTTTTACTAGTTATAAGATTGGTTGAATCTAAACGGACGGAACGAGCAATCAGTTTAATAAGATAATCAGTTATACGCTTAATCATGTACAAACACTATACCTCGATCTCGTACCGTTAACGTGGAACGTAGAGAAGGAGAAACGCAACAGCAAGTAAACACAGTACCAGCAAAAACATACTACAAAGATAGCCCAGGTATACTATCTTTAATTTCTCAATGACGCATGTAAAGTTTTACGTTTGTGACGTATAATATCAAAACATTATGAGCTCGGAATATGCGGTTCATTTAAAATATTATAAGGTTTAGTGTACAAGAAAAATTGTTTTATTTTAAGAAATAAATGATAGCACATGTACAATCAAAAAATAATAATGAACATTTTCAACTAACAATAATTACTTATCAAACATATATACTTATTTAATAATGGGTACATCCTCCTTTATTTTCTATTACTTCTATTTTACGATTTGGTATCGATTTATATAGTTTTTGGATATAATTTTGACTTAGCATATCCCATTTGCGTACAATTGCAATTTTTAATTCTTGTACGTATTGATACTGCTTTCTATTCGCGTATACGCCGCGATCAAGTTCTGCCCAGCAATTTTCAATAATATTAAGGTCCGAAGAGCGTGCAGGCCACGGCAAAACAGATATATTATTTTCATTAAAATATGATTGGACCAAGCTTGATGTGTGTACAGATGCATTATCTTGTTGAAAGATGTAATGAGGTCCAGAAATGCGTTCTGCATGATTATTTATTTGTTCTTTGATGAAACTTATGTATCGGACACTATTCATTCTCCCATTGATGAACTTGATACTTGTCTTGCCGAAATAACCGATGCCGGCCCAAACCATTACGCTGCCTCCTCCCATTCGTCGTCGAATTGCTGACATTGTCTCTTTTCTTATGTCATGAAAATATTGGAACCCATCAGGACCATCTAGGTTAAATTTTTTTCGTCCGAAAATAGTACCCTTCTCCATTTCTTTTTCCAATGCACTCTTTCTCTTGCAAAGCGTAAACATTCTGCTTTGTGTTTCGTTGTTAACGGAGATTTCTTTTTCAATTTTAGCCTCTTAATATTTTTGCAGGATAGTAGAACTCGACGAAACTTGAAACACTAGCACTAACACTAGATTTTTCCATTATTTGCTTGGTTGTTAACTGCAAGTTGGAAGTTACACGCAAAATTGCTCGCTTATCACGATCGGATGATGACGGCCGCCCAGTACTTTTCTTTTTGCCATAATATTCAACATTTTTTAAGAAATTGTGTATTACTTTACGACTTCTTTTTATTACTTTCGATATTTTCGCTACTGATAACTGTTGCTGTTTTAGTTCAAGAATTTGCTTTTTTCAGACTCGTTTAATTTTTTTCCGCATCCCATACTTACAAATTTATATAATATTGTACTATAATCTTTCTCGTTGATAAATCGTGAAATATTGAGCAATTTCTAAACATATTAACAGAGTGTGCTATCATTTCGACCTTAGTATGGAACAGTTTTTCTTTGTTGTATACAAACATCTGCGACATTGTGACTTATTTCCAGCAAGCCGCATATTCTGAGCTCATAATGTTTCGATATTATACGTTACAGACGAAAAATTTTACATGCGTCACTGAGAAATTAAAGATACCACACCTGGGCTATCTTTTTGACGAGGAGTGTAGTCCAATATTAAAACTTTTCTGTTTCTAATGATTCTTTCATGATACTTTTATCAACATATTCGTGACATTTTTATGATTGAAACTTCACCAAACATGACACAATTTGAATTATGTGTACCTGTTTAATTCACGATACAGTGTAATGTCGATTATTTGCACCAATCAGTCTTCAGATACTAGATTAGTTACCTAGCTACATACATTAAATTTGTACTCAAGTGTACAATGAATCATATTGTATATGGATAGTTAGATACTGAACTGATCCAAATTGTATCGTGTTTGGGCTCATTCTAATAAGAAAGTATACCAAATATGATAATAAAAATTTCATAGAAAAATAATTAGAAACCAAAATGTTTTGTCATTGGATTAGTATTGTCAGACTGACATATCTTTCATCTGGGATCCTAAAAGGATACAATCTGCGAAAGTGGAAATAAATTTTTCAGAAATATCCTGCACGTGTCTTTCACATATATCGAGACACACTTTATATCTCAGACAAATAAACTGAATTCATTTAATTAATCTTGAGTAATCTCTGACAGTAGTTCTCCGGTGTATCCTCCAGTAAATATTTCGGGGAAGAAGACTAGAAAACAGAGTCAATTTTGTGTTCCATTAGGGTTTGGTATATGTATATGTAAGCGTATACGTTATATGACATTGAATTGGAGCTCAAACCACGGAGCGTGATTGTTTGACGTGGGATATTATACAGTTGAACGATTCCTAGGAATAGAACGTATTTAAAATTCACAAATCTCCAAGGCAGTATTCGGCTCGACTGCGTTTTGGAGAACTCCGTGTTCTTAACTTTTTTGAACTTCTTTTATGTGATCCTGTAGATATCGATGAAGACATTCCGAAAATGTGTGTATGGTTGTTAGGAATTCACTGGTTTATAAGTTATACAGGTGTAAAGATGAGCAGTTTAAAGCGTTTTTGACAGGTTAGAGCGTCGCCATATTGGATATTCGTTGAGTGGCGAGGTAGGTAGGTCTGTTCAGCGCATGCGCTGGATAGATCGTGAGTATTCAGCGCATGTGTTAGATAGTATGGTATATTTGCGGAATCGGCTAAATACACTAAATAGTAATGAGCGTATGCGCTAGATGGTAATTCAGTGGTTACACATATTTTGTGAACATAAGCAATTTCAAGTGTTTTTCGCAAATTTATTATTAATAAGTTTATTGTTGATTTTGAAATGGCTAGATCAAGTATTAGAAATTTTAAATTTAGAGACATGCCAAGTAGTAAAAAAGAAGCAATTACTTGTGCTCGGGATTGTGGATTGTTGCGGAAATTTAAAAAATGTCGTACTCATCGGTGCGAAATGAAAATTTATAACAATAATCATGGAATCGGTCGTTTTCGGTGTCCAGTAATTAAAATATACAGAATCACATACAGGATTTCAAAAAGAAGATACAGTCCAAGACGGTTTGGGGTTAGGTCGTCGTGGGAGCGGAGAAGGCCGGCCCGATCATGGTATAATGCAGTGGTGGGCACGGGTGGAGCCCCTCAAATGCCTGTTTCTCCCACCAACCTCTCTTTCATGCAGCGCGCACATTCGTTGCGTACGCTGATGTCTCGTGTCTTCGTTGCCCCTTTGTACCGCGCTTGATGGAAGGGGACAGAGGGCGCTACGGTGTGGACGGTTTTGCCTCAATTGAGGCAAAATTGCCCATTACTGGTATAATGTTTCGCATTTTGATTTAGTAAATGTTACTATTTTGTTATTATGTATTACGTACGTGTTTGTGCTGCCATCTAATAGATTTATTCGGAAGTATTTAGCCTATTTTGTGTGTATTACCTAGCAAATATATCAATATGGCGGCGCTGTAACCCGTTCAAAAGCCTTAAAAGTGTTCAACTTTATATGCGTATAACTTTTTAACTAATGAATTCCGTGCATTAAGATTTTCATTTTCGGTGTTTTCTCGTCGAAATCTATAAGATTGTATTAAATAAACTTGAAAAAAGAGCTCTCCAAAACGCAGTTAAACCTAGTATTCTACTTTCGTTTACATAGAACATATTTAGTAAAACTATGACACGTTATTTATGTTTGACAATAGAGAATATTTGCAGAAATACGTGAAAGAAATCCCACAAGTTCGAAAATGCGAATCAAATTTACAGGGTGAGGCATTTAAAACAGGACACCTGAATAACTCGTTTGTATTTGGAGATTGAGGAAAATACCTCAGACCAAACTTATTTGGTATCGAGGGGCTGCTCATCCGATATTGCTAATTTCTTGATAGGTGGGGGCGTCAAGGAGATATGAAGGTCAACTCTATATTTTTAAATGGAACAGTATGTTTTTTTACTTACATTCTGATAGAGTATTTCTAGACGAGTAGAATATCCTATCATTAAGGTCATTCAAGGTCCCTCAAGGTCAACTGCAAGAGAAAATAAATTGTCTCAGAGCACTCTTCGAATACATCGACGATTTAGATGCCACATGTTATTTACGTACTTGTTGCTAGTATAAGTGCTCAAATTGGCGACCTTGAGCATGGATACATAGTCCAAAACGTTGCAATACCGATGACAAGCTCTTTTTATTTGTTCTTGTATGTCAACTTTGGCTGGTGGTTTTTCGCGGTATACTTGGATATTGAATATTACGAAGGCGTACTCTAATCAGCAGTCAAACTACTAATAACATTTGTGTACGTAGACAAGATACAATGTGATTGAATTTTTGTTTGCGTTCTGTGACCCTTGTCGGCAATTACAAGAGCAGTATGCCAACGACCAGAGAATACACAAAAGTATTCGAAGAGTACTTTGCGACAATTTAATTTCTCTTGCAGTTGACCTTGAGTGACCTTAAATGACCTTAATAATAGGTCATTGTGTTCGTCTTGGAATACTCCTTATTCAGGTGTCCTGTTCTAAATGTCTCACCCTGAATAAGCCAAAGGAGTGTATTCATTATAAAAGCAGGGATCTAAGTAAACAGTTATTAAAGTATGTATATTAATTTTTAAAGAAATTCTGTTCAAACTTACGTACTTCATTTAAGAAAATATGCATTTACGTGGAATTTTTATGGAAAGAAAAGTTATCCATCGAAACTTTTACAAAAAGCATTCTCATGGAACAGGTATTTTAGAATCTGTATAATAAAAGTTCCATGGAAACAAGTTATGTAGGAAAGATTACAATTTTTAATTTTTTTATCTGTGCCTGTACTGAAAATTAGAAACATGCTTTTTGTACACCTAAGTATGTTATGTATATGTACAAAGTTTTATCGAAATCGGTTGACGCATAAAAAAACTATAAGTATTGTAAGCTGCAAAAATCTTTGAATTTCGAGTTTCCTATTCATTTAAATCGCAGTTTCTCAAAATTTTTACCATTTTTAACCACCTATGACATACTTAAATCTACAAAATGTATCTCTTAAATTTTCATTACAGACACAGATAAAGAAATAGAAAACTGTAACCTTTACATTTTTCTTCGCAATTCCGACCAATAGCAACTAAAAAGAAAATTATTTACACATTACATAGTGAACTAATCCCCCTAACATCGCAAACAAACTCAAGTCCTTTGGACCAATTTCAAAAAAGTAATTCGTTTTTAAGAGGTGTGCGAAGACTTTGTACACCCACTGTACAACTTTCTTCAACTTTCTCTAGTTTTGAACCGTGGAGTTAATCAATTTGGCAAGCGGGCGGCTTATTTGTTGAATAGTAATCAATATTTCCTATGGTGGTTGAGAAGTTTTTTAATCTTGATGAACAAAATTTCTGTTCTTGTCACGGAAAAACTAATACCTTTCTATGTTATAAGTAGACGGAGTTTTTTGTAAAATATACATTTTCTGCATTAATTTACAAGATGCAGGAGCCACATAGACATTTATTTCCTTTTTTACTCATTTTAATAAGGTAAACATGGTACAAGAGCATTTTCAAATTCTCTGAACATTTTCACTGTTTTGCATTTGATCTACCCATTTTTGACATGAATGCATAAAATCTGCTGTCTATTGATAAATTTTGTTCAAACTAAAACTTTTACTTTCAAAAATTTTGTTTTCCTGTTTGTATTATAAGTTATGATATAAGAACGTTTTTTTTTTAAATGTTCCACGTTCCTTATTTTAACTATAATCTATTGAAGACATCCATATCTGTTTTGATCCTTTGTTAAAGCTCCTATGAACATTAAAAAGATATTTATAACAACGTGTTAAATTAATGTAAATTATTTAAAGCTGCAATCTTCTCCGTATTGTTCAATAAGTTTAGTTTTCATAACTAAAAATTATCTAAAAAAATATGGCTCAGTCATATAAAGAATATCGATCCATATTGGTTTTGAAACTTTTGTAAAATAAGAAGTAGGTGCCCTAATTATCGACAAAAGGGCTAATCTTTCATTAAGAGTAAGCTTCAAGGACGACTAAGCACATGGCAATGTTCAATCAATTAAATCTTTTTTAAAAGTCTGTAATGTCCACTAGGTATACCTTGCAGAATTTCGTAATTTTTTAAATACTAAAAATTTTTATAGAAATAAATAAATTACTGAGAAATATGGTATAACATGAGAAGGTCAAAAGGCCACTAAGTTTAATCTAGTTTTAAAAGATAGAGATTGTTTTAGACTTCTGGACGTTTCCAAACTGAAACGTTTTCGGTCAGTCCAAGGTAAATATCATAAACTTGAACGGTTCGACGAAGATTTTACGGATCGGACGGGAAGGATAGAAATCACTTAAGAGCTGTCGAATGCGGTGTCAATAGACGAACCGAACGATCAGGTGGGCGCTTCAATCCGCCGCGTCTGCCCACCCCCCACCCCACCCCCCTCGAACTGTCCGATCCACCCGCGGCTTTCGCGGGGAACGGAGGGAGGGGAGTGCGGGGACCACGACACACTGTGGGCCAGATCGATGAAGTAGCTGTTACGCCAATTTTAGCATTATTTCAAGACTTAAAGACCATGTTAAATAGGTCGCTGGATTCTTCTTGGTGTCAGCTATAACGTTATTGAATAAAAAATATATAGTAATGAATAAATAATCAGAATAACCAATTTTTTTATTAAAAAAAAATAATTTTTTCAGTTTTTTATATTGAGATTTGTAGAAAACTGAGTACTGATTACTTTCTGTAGGAAACCTTTTTGTCTTCAGACCACCAATGTCTGAAATGTCTGAAAATCATGTCAATAATGAATAATAATTGGAAGCTAAAAGTCAAACAAGAGAAATTCATAATTTTTTAAGCAAACAACTTTATTACATATAATTAAATAACAAAAATGTGTTTATTTAAAAAATTAAAAATATTCAAACAAAAATAATTTTGTCCAGGTCAGCTGTCGGTAGGTTCTGGTACCACTACGCGCTCGATTTTAGGATACGCTTTCGAAAATGCCGGGGTTATGATACGTCACGGCTTTTCCAGAAGACGGAAACAGAAGTTCATATACCTGGTCGATACATGACTTTCCTATTTATACCATTCATCTAACTTTAATAGTTTCCAAGATATTCGTGGAAATTGTTTTTTACCCTCACTTATCAGGGTTGTTTTCACCTAGATTCATCCCTTGTGAGAACTGGTAGTAAGCTCAAATGTTTATCAATGATCGTATATTATAAACAACTTGTAACAAGCTTTTTCAATCTCACGATCCACTGGGTGGTCGTCAACGCATCTCATGCGACGCGACTCGCCGCCGCGCCGTATTGCGTGTCACGCGGCACTTTAAGCTATCAAAATTTCCGGGGTCGGACGAGAGGGAACGCAAAGTTTGCAGGATCTTTTAGAGGAAATATTGCTGAAAATGGGCCACTTTGTTACAGCACGCACTTCTACGCACTTTTCAACTTATTCCTCGTCAAAGTTGAAAAATTGGACGATTTCTTTAGTTCACTGAGTATTTTTTTTATAATAAATTATTGATAAAAATTTTTAATTCCAAGTGCGTCTTTATTATAGATACGTATACTATTCATAAAAACATGAGCTAACAATGTTTACTAGGTTTTCCGTTGCATCAATATGAAAAAAAACAAATTTTTCGGTAAGAAATGGTCCTTATAAAAGTTTGATACCTGGACCCTTATTTCAACGAGAGTTTTTAATAACTTCTATTAATATTATCGTTTTCGAATGCAATGGATATTTATTCGCTAAAAATCGATATGAGGAGTTTGATTTTTGAGTCCATGAACAGCTAGCGCGTCGATCGACTCATACTCGACACGCCGAAGCCGATCGACAGATCGATCTCCGTATTTATTTGTTCGATAGCGTACATCGTCATATACAGTGAATGCTCGATAATTGTGCCAAATATATTGCCTATAATTGTCTCTGAACTGTCCCTACTACCGCGGGGTATACCCTGTGAGGGGCCAAGAGGACTCAGTCGCCGAGGAGTGTAACATAATATGGGTCGAGTATGTCGATGTCAGATCAGAAGACCACTACTAACCCAATAACAAAACTTCTTTATTTTTCATTATTTTTTTTATGGGACTTTCACCAACATATTTTTGACATTTTTCTAATGAAAATGATACCAACGATGAAAGTTTCGGACGTAAAGAATCGAAAGCCTTTGAACTGTTCCGGCGACCGCGACTATTAGCGTCTATTTCTTTTCCATACGCAGTCTCTCTTTGCGGTCGAAACTTTTATAAATATTGTCAGAATTATATCATATTTGGTGTCAGTTTCATTAGAAAAATGTCACGAATATGTTGATGGAAGTCCCATAAAAGTAATGAAATATAATGAGGTTTTGTTATTGGATTAGTAGTGGTCTCACACCGATATACTCGACCCGTATTGTGTTACATTTCTCGGCGACCGAGGTCTTTCGAGCTTCGGTGTCCGTCCTTACGTTCGGCAGAGGTCGAAAAATAATATCTTCTACACGTGTTGTGGACAATTATCGAGCATTCACTGTAATTGGAAATTCGTCGAACAGATATGTTTTAACAGGTTAATATATGTGTCTAAAACATAAATGTACTGTGTCTAAAATTCAATAAAAGATACCAAAATCTCCAACAGGGATATTATTCATTAAGTTTTTAAAAATGTTTTGTGAATTCGAGTGGCTTCGCTTTATGGAACTGAAAAATAGAAAGCCAAAAATTCTCTAATGGAGGTATTCTACAGACTTACAAAATTTGGAAATTGTCATGCAAGATTTTTGGGTTACCATGTCTTATACGAAATCAGTTTTCTCGTGTAAAATCATTTGCTATTCACTATTCAGATAGGAAAAACCTTTCAGAAGATATTAATTGAATTGGTAGCAAAACTGGTTTAAGGAGCCTCCCGAATTCGACGATCGACTTCTTATGCGATATTTGAAAATTCTTTACAACAGAACTGGTAAAGATATTAATATTAAACTTCGTGGCAATCTGTTTATCAATCTTTAAGAAGTATAGAAAATGTATTCTCTGTAAAAATAATGGTTTTATTTTCAAAGTAATATATGTAGTACATACCTTTTATAGCTGAGAAGCGTAGATTTTGTGCTTCTGCTATCATTTTGTCCCGTTTGCGTAATTCGAAATTTACACTTGCATTCACAGTATATTGTCGAAGTGAATATAGTGGACAATATCCAGCATGCCCTAAACTAGTAATGATACGAACAATGTATTTTTAACAGTTTTTATTGCTTAAATTAAGAAATACAAGATGTGCTATTTTTTGTCCCGGTGTGTAAAATCACTTTAGAATTGTGGTAACAACGTCAGAATAAGACATAAACGAAAGTACAGAAAGGAATATGGTTTTTTGAAAGTTTTGAAGTTGGAGTTTCCTCTATATTAAGTTGTCTTCTGCGCTAAATAGAAGTTAGTGGTTCGTTTGATCGATAGAAATGCACTTTCCCGATAATTCGAGAACATCTGGATCACACAGAACTCGCGAGGCGGATGAAGTTTAGTTAGCGGAACGTAGCAGTTGATTAGCCAGAGCTGTTAGAGTATGTGAATTGCAGGTGATCAGAATGCTGTTCGTAATTGTGCTGGAGTTTTTCATCTGTTGGGCACCGCTGCACGTGATCAATACCTGGCATCTTTTCGCCCCAGAATTGGTATATTCTGTGGTCGGAAGTACAGGCATTAGCCTGGTCCAGTTGCTCGCCTATGTTTCCAGTTGCTGCAATCCCATCACATACTGTTTTATGAACAGAAAGTTCCGACAAGCGTTCCTGGGCCTTTTCAACTGTCATCGCTGCTGGAGGTAATCGATAGCGACTTCTACCTTGCTTATCTCTCACGCTCTCGCTTTTATCGTTGAACTTTGATCACTAGACTGCGAATCTTTACACATAATCAAATTTGTCCACATCAATTACGAGACAGAGGAGACAAATAGACCTTTCTTTAATCATTTTAAGAAGTCGAAAATTACTCATCGATATCCATTAATTTTTCTAAACTTTCTACTGTACTCCCTACTCTGTTTTCTCAAAAATGCATAAAATTCCCAGTCTATTGATTGATCACCACCACAAACTGAAAGTTTTGGATGAATTTTTGGAAAATAAAATTTGCAACGATCAAATTAATATATAATAACAATGATTATTTAACACGTTGACTACCATGTCGATCTCATATGGGTGACATATATTTTGGTACATTCTGTTCTCTTCTAGTATATTTATTGGTGCTCAAATTACTGGGACGACTGTGTGAAAAATGTATTTTCTATGTTTGCATGAGGATAAGATTATGGGATCAAGAATAATCTTAGTTTTTTGTATTGGAGTAGATTTATTAGAGAATTCTTCATTAAGGTACATGCAAAATTTCAGTTTTTTAAGGTAATAACATTGTCAGTATTTGATAACACTAACTTCTGCTGCAATAACTGCTACAATCCTTTTCAATAGACTTTCAATTCTATATCATTCCCGTTAGCATTGCAATTAAACGATCAATTAACTGTTGCTTGCATGTAACAATTCCTTTGAAAGTTCCTTCTTCAATAATGTCCATCGATTCTCGATTAAATTGAGGTTTAAAAAATTCCTAGGCTTGGCTCTTTACTGTAAAAATATTATAAACTTTTTTGGTTTTATGGAATGGTGCAGAATCATGATTGAAAATAATAATACAGATTTTCTATGAAATCATACATTTAGTTCATGTGTTCTAATCGTTTAAGCACCCACTATATTATTGTATTCTAGTTATTAAGTTATATTTTAGTATATTATGCTACATTCTAGTATTCTGTACTATGTTCTAGTATATTACATTGTATGAGTCTTTTAGAATCAAAACCTGCTAAGTCCAAAAAAGCCGATTTTTTTTGGCAGTTTTATAAGTTTAAAAGGTGTTTTACCTATAGACCAGATGTTTTGAATCAAAACCTACTAAATCCACTAGAATTTAGCCTTTAAAAATCGACTTTTAAATCAAAATCAAATAAAAAACATTTCGGCGACGAGTGGTCTTTGAATCCTGTCATGGAATATTATTCGGCAACCCTTGAAAAAGACGAAAACGCGAACGAAGAAGATCATCGTGATTCGGATAATGAAGACCCTTACGAAAGCGCATTTATTTAGTTATGTTTTTTGTCTAAGATTAAGTGAAAAATATAAATAAAAACTTTTTTTATGTTTAGATAGAATTATTATTATTAGTTATTGGAATAAAAATTTATTTTTAAAAGAAAAGAAAATTATAGAATCAAAACCTACTAAGTCCAATTTTCAAAATGTTATTATGTTAAACCTGATATGTTTTCAAAAAATTTTAAAACTGCCAAAACTGAGTCACAAATAAACACATTTAATCATGCCAATTTAGTCTGGGAAATATTAAACTGTATTTTCTAAATTAAAAATTTTAGTGTTTCTTTCATCTCGTGTAGAAAAGAGTAAAATGGACTTAGCAGGTTTTGATTCTAAAGGACTCGTATGTATTATATTATATTATATTATATCGTATTCGATTATATTACACCATTTCTTATTTTATATTATAATATACTAATTCTTTCATCAGGTATAGAAATTTATTTTTATAGTGACATATTCAAATGTAATAAATTGTATTAGATAGATAGATTTTAATTTTTCAGTTTCGTTTTCTGTAATTAAGCAATTTTGATTCTGCGAGCCTTTTTGACGGTTCGAATTTAGCAGTCAACGTGGTAAGGGAAGAATGCTTGACTAATATATTGCATTATTATTCATATCTCTTTACGCAATTGTCAAAATCTTGAAGTTACCTACATACTGTACATTGCGTAGTTGTCAAGTCTTATGACTGGCGTATGTATAATTTTGCTTGACGCGCTTCTTTCATTTTATCTTATTAAGAACTTCAATGTTACTTCTCTGTATAAAATGTTTGATTTTCTACTTCTACATACATACGCTTGAATGTTTCTCTTCTTACGTTTCGGAGAAAAGTTCTTCAAAACAAAACGTACTAATTTTTAGAAATTTTCAAAAAAAATCAATAAAATTAGTTAATCTCAAACTTTGGTATATTTTTTTATTATACTTTTATGTTTTAAGTTCCTTTTATTTAAAAATACAGCTTGTATCAATTGTAGACTAAAACTCTCCGAGAAGGTGCAAACATTTGGAATAGATTTTTTATACACAATTATCGTGGCCGATAATTAACAAGAAATATCTTTTGAAAAAAAATAACAGTAATTGTTCGAATTTAAATGTGCAATTTTATTTGAGAAATTCGTAGAACAGTAAATAGAACAGTAAAGTAAAACAGTAAGTTCGTAGAAAAGTAATTAAACAAAAAATATACGTCTTGCCTGTGGATCAAACGATAAGTTTATCGTGAGCTACATCTATACTATAATTATTGTTATAACTATAGTAATCTAGCAAATAGAGATATGATCCTCACGTGTGCTACTATTGATTAACACTAGAACTACCAGACAAGTCAAAATGACTGGTTTCTAAATTTTTCTTTAACAAATGTTGAAATTATAAAAATGTTTTCCGGAGTAATGTTTTAGTCATATTCTCTATTAGAATACATATTTAAACAAAAGTTGTACGGAAGTTGAATAAATGCATTCTTGTCGTTATTAGAATGCAATATACACCAGTCGCGTTTAGCGCTCGGTAGTTCTAGTGTTAAAATAAAACAAAAATTGATTTTCTAAATTGGTAAACCAGATTTCAACTTTAAACGTTACTCTTTAACATTACAAGAATACAAATAAATATAATAAAATGAATACAAATTAGCTGGAGCAAGATTTAACACATATAGTTAATGAAATAAAACACCATGATCAAATTGAAATATTTTTTGTCACTTTGTTGAAGATTATGTGTTGTCGTGAAGAAAAGTACATGTCTTTGAACATAACGTAACTATTATATTTATTTACCATTTAAAATATTTCCGATGTAATGAAATTGATTTATTTGAATGATTGATAATCTCTCTTGTCGTATATCTTAGATATTGTTCAGTTAAACTTGATTTTCTAATAACATTAATTTTTATTGGTCTGTCACTTCGTTTTTTGTGTTCCAAGTTGAAATCTTCGCCATTGAACCTTTTAATCTACTGTTGAACGGTACATTTGTTAAAATTATCATCACAATATACATCATAATTTGTTGTCTTACTGTTTCGAAACGTTTTCCCTCTTGCAAATAGAACAGCATTGTGTGATGAAAATACATGTTCTGCTTCCTCATCTGTAAATGTACTTCGCCGTAACAAAACTTAAAAAAAATTGACCGATACTGATGGTACTCTCAGACCATTCTTAACGTGATACGTTTATTTATCACAACAATCATGAAAACTAATCCTAAATAACACTCACTGAAATACTACTTATTACTACTTATATATATTTAAAACTTAAATATAAAAAGACGTCAGGATAGAGATAAAAGTGTGGGATAGAAAATACATGGAATTGTAAAAGAGGTTACAAAACTAACAGAATTTTTAAAATTGATTATGAAGCAAGTTTCGACATGTTCATATAGTATCTAGTGTCGATACAGTAGTCAGTAAACCATCTACTATCTAGTATCCATATAGTATCTACTATAAATTAGTACTCCATATGCTATTTATCTAACTAAAACAATTAGCTTGGAACTCTTTTAAATTTTTCACACGTACTACTTATATTGATAATTCAATCACTGTAATGTAATGATACGTACAAAATTTTAAACATTGTTTCAAGCAAAAGTAATTAAGTTCAGTATGGGTTATACACTGTCATGTAAAAATTTATCTCATAACTTATTTAAGAAAACCATGTTGGTCTTGAAAACTACCAAAAACTTCCTGTAAAAAGCTAGTTTTTTGTAATATTCCTCCTATAATGATAATTTTTCACATTTCAAACAGCTAGAGAGATGTATTTTTTATTCAGGGCCAATTTTTGTACGTAATGAAACGATGCGCTCGCATATGACGGTTGCATCATTTTTTCCTTTTAAAAATGAACTGAAAAATATTGCCAAGCTATGAGAAGTCACGGCATCCTTATTTTAATTTAAAACAAAGTCTTCAAGTTAAAACAACTTTGACAGTTGCTTTTGCGTATTCACATGCATATTCCTTGAGTACTTACATTATTATCATAAAACTTCGCATAATAATTTCAGACATATGAACTAGGCCATGACGATATGAATACAATTATTTCCGCTGCTTGAATTAAAAAGCTCCATAATGTTATGGTGCGTTTAGACCAAACGAAAGAACGCTTGTTCACCCCCCATATCAACAAATTCGAGCTCATTTAACCCTCTATGCGTTGAATTTTTTTCACAACTATACGAAAATTTATGTAATGTAAAATCAACAAGCATTTTCTTTGATATTTCAGGTTAAACCCGATGCCTGTTACCACAGACTAGATATGGGAGTAAATCAATCACGATTTTCTGTCACACATTTGCGGAGCTCTAGAGCCCCGTTACCAATTTCGTGTCGCGCTCGACATTATCGATGACTCACGAATCTGGGCATACTATTGAGGATCGAGTATCTTGTATACTCCATTTTGCACTATGAATGTTTAAAATGATTTAGAGACAATATAATAAGACACGTACAATTGTGGCATCTTGTCATTGAGCCAGTCTTAGAATGAAACATTAGATCAGGTTAAAAAATCAAAAAAGAGCGACATCCTGTGACTTTGACAGAATTTGCCTAATTTTAGAGTGAATTATCGTAAGAATTTTTTAACGTTTAACAACTTAAATTAAAGATGGAGGATTTTGTCATAGTGTACCATTCGTTTATATTTATAAAATCAAGTAAACATTCTTCGAGAATTTCTGAAAAAATTGAAATTCAAGCAGGCATTCTTCCGTTTCATCTAAACGCACCATTATGTGGACAAATGTTTCTGTTTGGATAATCACAATATCATTGTTAGTCCAAAGTCAAAAATGTAGGATAGCCATAGGGAAAATAATACATCTTTGACTTTCCTCACATTAATTATTCATCTCAATTATCATATCAGTTAATCATAATAATTAATTAATAATTAAGATCAATTGAATTTTACATATACTATTTTGACGAACAAATACTCTAGTTGTCAGATATAAAAACTTATTACTTCACTGAATAATATTAAAAATTAACAAAATAACAATTTAAGAATCGTTTTATTTTTGTTAATGACTGGACTAACAACCAGAAAAATACAACAACGCAAATAATTCATTTAATGAAAAACACAAGAAGGTAAATGTCTTGTCATTCCTACTTTTATCCCTTTACGTTTTATGCTACGTAACTAAATTTGGTCAACATAATGTACACCATCAAAAATCAATTTTTAAATGTGAGAAGAATAATTGGACTGTTCATACAAACCTAACTAAACTCTTCATATAAAATATACATTTTCTGCATCAATTACAAGAAAGATTAAGTAAGTAGTATATGGATACAGTTAATTTTCTTTTATCTTTCCACCATTTTAAAATGTCTTTTCTTCCGGTAGCCAAAGTATGAAACTTTCCGTGTACGCACACGCTCGCGATGTCAATTCCAATTATATGTATGTACATTTTTCACAAAACCGTACGAGGTAAACAAGAAAATGTAACTCCACTTGGCAGCATAAACGTTGAAGTTCACACTTTGATACGAAAAAATCGATATAGCCTGCAAAAATCACGTATAAACATGAACATTCGGGATTAACCCTAGTAGCATTTATAGTTGGCCAACGGTGGCTAACGGTTGGGGGTTAGTTGGGATATGGTTAGTGGTTTCGCCTACAGATCCCCAACGTAGGGCCTACAATGAAAAAATATGTCAATTTGCCAACGAATATCCAACGTTGGGCCTGCAGATATTATGGTCGGTTAAATAACGTGAAATTTACGACGATAATACTACATTGGCCCAACGAAAATCTGCCAACATTTAAATATATCGTCTAACAGACACCAGAAATGTTGATGCAACCAAAAACATGTTACATTCCAAATTGATATATCTTTCGTATTTCTAAATATACTCACAATTTGTTATTTTTGCGGGATAGTTGATGCACCAAAGTTTTATTGTGTGCAGCCTTGGAATTTATTTCTTTCTTTCAGTTTCTCCATTGGACAGGGGAAAGGCACGGGTGTTACATTCGCTTTTAGAACCACAGTATGCGGAGGTCTTAGTGCTCGTATAGCGTAACGAAACCCTTTATGTATTATGATTTACATTTGTCGACATATCGAGTACCTCAGATCGTAGCATCTACACCCAAGAAATGTCAATAGGTACGACGGTAGCGTATGAACTTAATACGCCGAGGATCCAGGTTCAACTCCGACGAGGATACGAAATTTTTTTTCTTTGTTCCAATTTTTACTGTGGAGATACATTATTTAAATATTATTCATAATATTCTGTGAAAACAATCGAAAAGAGAAGATCAGAACAAGCGTCTATAACGGCGTAGGCTCCACGTAGGGCAGAGGTGGGCACGGGTGGAGCCTCTCAATTGAGGCAAAATTGCCCATCCCCGACGTAGGGTATAATCGTTGGCCCTACGTTGCCGCGATCGTTGGCCGAACGAAAAAATTAGCGACATTTCTAACGGTTGACCAATGAATACTGCAACGTAGGCCCAACGAAATGCCAACCATAAATGCTACTAGGGAATATGTCAACCTTATTTTTTAATAAAACACTAGGTTTGCTATATAATGTCCCAAAAATGTTCGATATCCTTGAAAGGAATGATTCCTGGTGTTATTCTAAGAAGCTTTTCCCTTTGCCAAAATGTTATACGTCGCTTCGTTTTCAAGTTGTTAACAATAAACTCGGACCAATCAGAGCGCAGCTACAACTGACAGATCCCGGTTCGACGCGGCGCGGCGGCGCAACGGTTCATTCCACTGACAATGAGCGGTGGCGTTGCTGTCGCGCCGTGCTCGAATCGTGAGCAAGAGAAAAAGTAAATTTATTTAAATAAAACTCGAATATTCGGCCGTAAATGCACTTGCCTGATATCGAATTATTTTGATCTAATATCGAACACTAATTACACGCATGCCTACTCGATTGTACAATCAAATTATTATTGTACATGGTCTTTTTCCGTCTGTTAAGACTATGGCTCGTAGCAGTGTGGATCCATAGAAGATTATGAAATTGTTTTAAACATTTAAACAGGAGAGTTTTAAAACAACAATGACCTGTTAACATTAAGTATTTAAATTATAACAACAATTTATTTACTCACCGATATTCCGTTTTGCTTTTTATCCACGAAACGTGCCTTTGTCTTGTGTCCAATACATTTTCAGATTACATTTTTAGCAACACAAATCACATATGCACGCACTAACAATAATTATGATTAGGCTGCGGCATTTGTACAAAATAAAAAATATTTGCATTGATTGCACGAACCAGGGGCCAAATAAAAAATGAATTCTTCTTGGAATTTACATACTTACCTTCTCGTTCTCATTTGGCGCCCTAGCGAGATGAAAATGTTTTAAAAATTCATTAATTAATCGTTGGGCATTTTTAATATCCGCCCCATGGAATTACCAAAAAGAATAGGTCAATGTCTTGTCACTTCACAATCAGGCTTACATAAATACACGTGATCAGAATAAAATTGTTTCCGTATATTCCTTGTGTCCATAAATGCACGTATGCAATATACGTACCGGAATCGCGTACAATTAATTCGGGTTTTATGCATGTAAATTTGACTTCCGCAAACAGAAAATAAAATGTAAGTGAAATTAACCTAAAGTCTTTAAGTATACTCACGCCCACGCAGAAAACATCTTAGTACAATGTTTGACGAAATGTGTTTGTGCAAGAGAAATCGTCCGTACACGCTCGCGAAATGCGTTAAAATGAGACGGACAGAGTATTGGTATAACAACGCGTGATGTTTGAGCTGGAGTTCGCTGTAGATCGGTATTTGTTTTATCGATTAGATATTAACCTCATCAGCTGTCCCGTATCAGTGTTGCATATGGACGCGAACATGTGCGAGCGATTTTCTTTTTAATAAATTTTTAATCTGTCGGTGAAAGTACACATCGCAAGGTTATACTAGCGGTATACATACATTTGGGAAAATTATTATCTTCCACATAAGGTTGCAATACCAATTTCAAAAAGGCCATGTAAACATATACATCCTGTGATAAATTTCCGGAATTTGAACCTATTATACTATCATATTTGTACGATTACAATTTTCTTGCAATGATGAGTATTGAATTCTTTTTCTTCAATGCAAATGATAATAAGTAACGGTTTCGTGTATTTTATTTTAAAAAATGAAGATAATGCAATTTTATGCGTAGAATTTAATCGATTGAAATTAATAATATACATATACATCGAGATGAATGATTCATGAATATAAAATATAACGAAATTAAAGGAAAAACCAATTCAGTCGGCAGGATTTGAATACTGATTGTGGGTATACAGGAGAATGAAAGTAGCCTCATTCGTGGTCGACACTCTTTATTAATAAATCGCGATGATCGCGTCGCTCGGTCGGGTCGAAACTACAACGTCGACTTGCTCGTGCAAGGTTTCTGTTTCGACTGACTTTCGTGCATCGGGACGACTGCCCTCGGAACCGATCTCTGAGAGTCTCTCTCGATTTCCGAGAACAGTCGTGGCTTTTAGGGCGTAGCGTATCGCAGGCGACGATTGACGCGTCCGCCACGAGTTTCTTTGCTGCGTCCTGTATATATTAAGTGGCGACGGTCTGGCGCGGCGTGCTCGTGCACGGGCCGCCACACTGATCTTCCCAGTAAAAACTTGAAACGCTACCATCGCGCCGCGCCGGCTTTTGCTGTGATTTGAAAGGAATATTGTATTTCACTAAAGTAATGAAACTTTAAGCGTCAATATCTGTTGATGAAAACTATTGAGTTTCTGCCGATTTAATGGTATACAATATTCGTAACCAGGAGAACGAGATATATAAATGTACGAAGTTTCAACACCATCAGTGTCCCGAAGGTGTCGATGTCTCCTTGTTGCCGGGATCCGTCAGCTGTAGCTGCGCTCTGATAGGCCTGCGTTTTTAATAATAACTCGGAAACGAAGCCGCGTACGACACTTTTGCAATGTAAGAAGCTTCTTAGAATAACCCCAGGAATCACCCATGTCAAAGAAATTGCACGTTTTTGGGGACACCCTGTATATATATTATACAGTGTCCCGAAAAGTACGAACATAACTGAAAAGGGTGATTCGCATCGAAAGGCTTTGTTTTCGAGTTATTAACGAATAACGCGGTAGAATCAGAGCGCGACTGATTCCAACTGGGGAACAAATGAAACAAAGGAATAAATTTGCTTAGAATCGCCTCAGGAATCACCTCTTTCAGTTATGTTCAAACGGGACACACTGCTTATACATATATTTGAGCAAGATATTATGAAAGCGGTTTGAAAATTGTTTCATTAACACTCAACGGTATTTCATATGAGCTTTAATGAAAATACCGGTCGCGCAACGACAAAGGCAATGGTCTTTTTTGTGGAGCTCTCTGTGTTTACATTTCAGAGTAGGATGCAGAAACGGCGATGTAGCTATGACGTCGACGAGGAACGCAATACAAGTTGGAAACAACAGTGAGCTGAGCGGGAATGAATCGACAATCTACCTTGGAAAGGCTTCGCTTGTGGCTAAATCCGGTAATACACTTTAATTATCTATTAATATCAATTTCGTAACGCATTCTCTTTATCGACTGCGTATAAATGCGTCAGGTCAGCGCATAAGTAATCGTGATTTTCATCTTGCAAAGTACATTTCCCTTGTTCTTCATTATACCCGTTGCACGAAAATGTCGTATCACAGTTAAACGATCCAACCATTGTGTCTTATAAAATTTATGGTCTGACTCCCGTGGAGGTCGCGTTCCTAAAAATTCTTTATCGTCACGATATACAGAGTGAGGCACTAACTATTGCCACCTAGAATAACTCCGAAAGTATGATAGTAGTAGAAAAGTTTTCGAAACAAAAGTATACATTAGACAATAGAGGTCGTAGTATGGCGGTAATCCTTTTTTGCTGGGTGAAGTCGCTTCAGAGATATTGAAGGTCACATAATTTTTTTAAATGGAATAACCTATTTTTTTGTACCATAAATCGATAAGGTATCAAATCTGAGTATAAAAGTGTTGACCTTCATACGTCCAAAACCTAATAGTTAAGCTTATCCTTGATTAGAGAAGAAAGTCCCTAAAAGGATTTTTGGCGACAAAGTTTGTCGTTTGCCCCCCCCCCCCCCCTCCAGCCGCCTTCAAAGTTTTGGCAGTTCTTACAAAATATTTTCGAAAATACTGATTTTAGAGATAAAAGTTTCAAACAAAAAAGGAAGCTTATAAGAAGCTCTACAAAAGAGTTATATACATTTTTTACGTAAACCTATTATTTTGGCTGTTATGCCCGAAAATAACTCGGACATATCTCCGATTTTTTTATATTCCGGATTCCTACGTATTTTGACGTGCTGACTATGAATATGATAGTGATTTGGGTATAATAAATTCACGAAGAAAGAAAGCTATTAATTAATTTGTACATCCGATATATGCGTTGAAAGAGCTCATCCCTTTCTTAGCTCAACCCTTTATTACAACTAATACAGATTTACGAAAATCAGTTGCAAATGTCGTATATGTATGTACGAGTCACATTTAAATCATTTTTAAAAAAGTAGGATGTTTAAAAGAAGCATTTTTAAAAATTATACCAACAAAGTTGCATAATAAATCCAGGATAATTGGTTCTAAACTTTCGTAGAATAACATTATGAATTTATTTACCTGACTTAAAGTGACAAGCTAGCAAATATTTGTAAAAGTCAAAACTCTTGTTTGTTTGCGCAATATATTTAAAAATTACAACGTGAATGTAGACTTTAACGATTACATGCATGTACCTAGGTATGTGTTACGAGTCTGGGCCGAGCGGTAGCACGCGTGGCCGGTGAACAGTTTATGTTTTAAAGAGTAATATAGTTTTCAATTGTTAGTATGGTGCACGGACGAACCTGATGCGAAAACAGGGAGCCGCATAGGTTGAAAAATAGTTTTGGGTTCCTGATACGAGATCAGGTAGCTCCTAGAATATGTTAGTAACGACCTCGCAACTTTAACGTTATAAATTAATTGATTCAACCCGAGCGGTAAGATTGTATATCATGTGGAAACGGTCAACTAAGAATTACTGGATCTGAATGGTGGGTTAAAATCAATTGTTATTCAAAATTACCTTGAACTAAATTATATATTACAGGAAACTGGTTCTGTTACAACTGTTATTGTCGTGGTAAGAATTGAGTGTGTATGAACGTTGGATGACGTACTGCCGATGCCGGGAACACGGAGTGGTTAAATAATTATGTCAAGATAGATTAATACCGTGCTCACGGAACCTATAAGGTTACTCGATTCGAAAGGATGACTAGGCCCGATCTCACTAAATATAACCAGCTCTCAGCGTAACCACGTGTATATCCCGTTTGTACTTTATGCACTGCCCCAGAGGGTTAATATACTGTGAAATCTAAGTGGGTATGCTCTCATGATTTCCATATTAGGGAATCTTGAGGATGTTCTCGAGATTTCTATATTAGGAAATCCTATGGAATTATTCCTGTAATGAATCATGCTTTGTGCCGGCTGCATCCAGCTGCAGTATAGTCATTGTTTCTATAAGCAAAGCGGTGGAATAAGGCGTTTTCCGTTCTCGGGAAAGAGATTAGAAAATTTTGATCGAAATACTCGCAGAGAGAATTCTCTGTACGCATCGTATGTATGTCAGCTATCGTGTGCTAGATTTTTTAAAAATTATTTCTACATCTTTCCACGTAAAAACTAGTCTGTGAATGTTTACGCAAAAAGGCTTTTGCCTTTATCTACCAAGAAGCTGAGGAAAAATAAAATTTTGTTTTCTATTATAATGATTTCAATATTTTGAAAATATTGTACAATTGATTCAGATTTTACGAAGATTTCAATTGTATTTTTGTTGAAAGCAATCACCATTAATTAAAAGATAATGCATTTTTTCGGTAAGAATTGAGCTTTGATAAACCATCGCCGTAAAATTTTTATGAAGTTCTATTCACTGATTTATTGCTCTTTTGACTTCGTTCAGGAACTGAAAATACTCATCCTTAAAATATGTAATAATAAGGAGGATGATTTGTAATTCTCATTGTAAATCAATTTTAAAAAGAAATTTTAAAGAAATTCGTTTGTCAAAGAAAAAATGCTCCTTGTAAACTTACCGCATCTATAGTGGCTACAAAATGAGCACAACTTAACAAAAGTAAAATGTGCCTCAAAACTAATCATCATGTGTCTTCTTTAGATCACTTTTAAAATAGAGACGAATATATTTATATATTATTTTCTTTGGAGGAATTTTACTTCAGACTTGCAAACGGTTTCTGAATTATACATAAAATAATTGAAGATTGAAAACTATCATAACACATTATTTACTGGTGATGATGTATTCTACAATTTTTAAAAAGTCTGGGTGTTTCGAGCGTTGTTCCGTTCAATATTGCCGCTGGTTCAAGGCAATTAACGCTCTAGTTTAAAAACAGTAAAAAAGGTATATTTCACATTCGTAACAAATACACTTAAAGTTCAAAATCCTAAGTACAATGTTCTAAAATGCGAATGTCCTATAATTCGTTCAGTTCAAAAGTTCGCGAAGTTCTACCGTGATTTCAGATATAACGTTCGTTCCGTTGTACAGTTCTAACGTTCGATGTGTTCTGATCTAAGGTTCGATATGTTCTGATCTAAGGTTCGATATGTTCTGTTCTAATTCCCTACCAAAGTTCAGGAAGAGATCACTCCTTTGGTAGGGATAAAAGGGAACGAATCACCAGTTCTGGGCGTAATCCTAAATTGTGCAACGCCTAAAAGCTCCGTGAATTCATTTTCCCACGTAAGCCTCGCAGGACGTTGCACAGAGCACCCTTGTCTAAGGATCCTTTCCCCGAACTTGGTGTCGCCTTTCCGCTGCGTGTGGGCCTGCGATGCGTCAATTGTCATTGAGCGGAGTACGGCTGGTCTGTTTTCCCGTTCCAAAACAAAACACAACTTCCAGCCGTACCCAAGTCCGTAACGAATTCTTCGGGACAAGCACGCCAATAAATATCCCAAAAATTATTTAAATAAAAATAAATTATTTAAAATACCACGTTAAAAAAAAAATAATTTGAAAAAAATAAAAATAAAATGAACTAAAAAGTATAAAATAATTTTTAAAAAACGGACTAAAAAGTATAAAATAATTTGAAAATAGAAACAAAAATTTGAAATTGTGAATTTTGAATAGCTGTGAAAATACTTGTAAGATTTAAAGCGAAAAACGTGGGGCGCAAGATAATAGTAAGGAGTGTAGGGAGTAGCAGCCGTTGAGAAAACTCACACAACAATTTATATCATTTGCGGAGCAATAAAATTTTTAGTGATTTAAGTAAACTATTTATGCATCAATTATCTATTGCATCCGCCCCACGTTTTTCGTTTTAAAGCTTACAAGTATTTTCACAGCTATTCAAAATTTACAATTTCAAATTTTTGTTTTTATTTTCAAATTATTTTATACTTTTTAGTCCGTTTTTTAAAAATTATTTTATACTTTTTAGTCCGTGTTTTAAAAATTATTTTATACTTTTTTGTCCATTTTATTTTTATTTTTTTCAAATTATTTTTTTTTATTTATTATTATTTTATACTTTTTAGACCGTTTTAAAAACGTGGTATTTTAAAAAATTTATTTTTATTTAAATAATTATTGTCTGCTTTTTAATCTTGTGTGTGTGAAATTTTTCAAGAAAATATTTAACGCAAAATATGCAATGACATACCTGGTGGTTTGGCGGCTTCCCTGTGAAAATCATTATTAACGAACTGCTCCTTTTTTTTTGTAGACATTATTTCTGACTCTTTGAAACACAGATTTTTGTTAATTTCTAATCTCGTACACGATATTATTATTACCTATATCATACATGCTCCCCAATGTCAAAAGGCTTCCTCTCCTACTTCTTGCACGTATATTTTAAACATTTTGATGAAATTATAACAGAAATGTGTAACGGTTCTTTCACTTGGTAAACAAAGCGATGATGTACTACCGATCGTCTATCATATACTGAGCTCCGTCGGGGCGCAGTGGGTTCGTGGAGTGGGGACGAGTCAGAGTACGTACGCATAGTAAAGTAAAGAGCGTTGTCGCGCGGAGTGGGGATCGCTGAACGCGATGACTCCGGAACATTTGAGAGCCATCGACTGGCGGCTGCCAACGGTCAAACGCATCCAACGCCTACACAAACAAACAAACAAACAAGAAAGCGAGCTAATAAAAACGTGGTAAAATGACAGTGCCCCACTCGATCGTAGCACAAGCCCAGACACGATGTCTAGACAATTCTAGACACTGGGGTTCATAGCTAAGAATTCCAAACTGAATTTAGCAGTAGCGGTAGCAATGTCAATCGTGAACTAAAGAAAAGTCAAGTGATATAATCTAATAATTTCTCATGATTATTATTAGACTGCGGATGTTTATGCAATTTTCAATTTTTCTAGACCAATTTTAAGAAAGTCAGATTAAATACAATCTCATTTTCAGTGGTGATAGCCTTTGTTGATCAAAAATAAATTAAAATCGTTGTAAGTTCTATCGAATCTTGCATTCCAGTATTTTTTATAAATTTTCATAAGTCATAAATGCATAAGGATCCGGTCTAATTATTATCCAAAAAAAAATTTCAATGCATCTTTTTGATATAACATAGTCGTTCAAAAGCCAAGGTTTCCTGTAAATAAAGTATTAAGAAAAAGGCAGAGAACAAATAAAAAATTAACTTATCACCTTCAAGGTCTGGATTAGGTCTGGATTAAAAGCTTGTTGAATTTGTTTTGATCTTTAGTAGCTGATGGATAAACAAAATTAAACCATTATACTTAAAAAATTTTAACTAACCTTCAAAACTAACTTAAAAGGAAGACATAAAATAATTCAATTATCATCATTAGACTGTAGATTTCATGCATTTATAACAAAAACGAGTTGTTGTTCTGTAAAACATAATTTACAGTAGTCCATAAATTAAAATAATTAGATAATGTCAATACATTATTCTCAGTTTATCGAAATTATTAAAGGCAAGGAGAAATTTCTAAATGACTGCTGTTTCTTGCAATTGATGCAGACTATTAGTTTGCATAAAGATCCGCAGTCTAGTCATCACCTTGAACGTAACCCGAAATTATATAATCTATAATAAAAAAAACATTGACCAGTGACGAAAATGATTATGGTGGTCACGTTAGAATGTGAAATCTGTATGTGATTCAATATCTATTAGAGTCTTTTATTCGTTGCAATTGATTTGTAAGAATGACACTTGAAAATAAAAATGTGATTCCATATTTCTCATAATTACACTGCGGATTTTATGCAATTATTACAAAACGAAGCAATAAAGATATTAAAATACTTTAAGAATATTGTTCATTTCTTTTCAGCATACTAAAATTGTTGAAAAATACAATACATTATTACCCGATTCCCATTTCTTACCATTGACTTTAAACGTTTTTATTATGAATATGATCCGCAGTCTAGTAATGATATATCGTTAAAATATTTTGATTATATGATCAGTCGCGACCCCCATAGGGTTATTGCATAATAACTGTGAACAGAGTTCGTCGAATAATGCCACTACAGTCGTGTAGCGCAAGTCGTGTTAGAGTTGATTAGTCCAATGGGAGTAATAGCTACAGGCGCCGCATCTACCGCAGGCATAGCACGCGGATATTTTGTATACCCGCAATAACACGATTCATCGAATAAGCTTGGATTGTACATTTGCATTTCCTGAAGCCATCCGAAACGTTCACTACTAGCATCTAAAATGTCAGTATTTAATCTCGTAGAACAGATTTGGAATATTTTCTTGCAAGAAACGTAGGGACATGACAATCGTCCATTTTGACGTAACTTAGAAATGTATTTACTGCGAATTTTTGTTGTACGTTAGATTTTGTTCAAAACCTTCTTGGTAATAGCTTTATAAGATGACTATTCAAGATGATTTTCTTGACAGCACATTAAAAAATTATCGAGATTACAGTGTAGTATCTATTTTTAAATAATTACCAAATTTATCTGACACGTTTTAATTATGTATGTATATATATAAATATATATATATATATATATATATATATATATATATATATATATATATATATATATACAGGGTGTCCCAAAAATGTCTCGCTTCCTTCAAAGGGGAGATTCCTGAGGCCATTTGAAGCGACCTTTTCCTTTGCAAAAATGGCCGTTTCGGCTTTGTTACGGAGTTATTAGCGAAAAACACGGACCAATCAGAGCGCGACCTAGAGGCGTATTGGCAGAGACGGCCGCACGCGACAGAAGTTGAGCGATGGTGATACACCGCGGTCGAAAGCAAAGAACAAACAAGAGAAGAAAATTTTTCGAGTCCTATGTTGAATAGTTCAAATTTGAATATGTTGTAGTTTTTAGTAACCTATGAACGAATCTCGAAGGATTTTTCGAAATCTTAAAAAATGTTGGTTTTACAGACGTGTAAAAAACCTTTTTCCATTAAATTATAACACTAGAACTAACGTACCGAGGAAAATGAGTTTTTAGAAGCCTGTAGTGAACACATAAGAGTATCTATTGAAAAAATTTCGATTTGGAAGAGATGGTTTTTTCACCATTTATTTTGCAAATGTTTTAAACAAATGCAATTTTCCTATAGTCGGGACTGTTTTAAAAATTCGAAAAAAAACGAGGTGACAGCTCCAAGTCTCCTCCTTACGGACCTATTTTTGAAAAGGCAGGCGTTTTAAAATTGACGGAATTAAAATTATTTAAAACGAACGCCGCGAAGGTGCGCGACACGAACAGCAACACACACTCTAACACCGTCAATACTGAGAAGCCTTGCTTACCTTGGATCTCATGTAGAGCCCCAGCGAGGTGAAAATGATTCCTGTATTCACAAATTATTCGGTGTGCAACATTCAACCTGCCTACTCGTAAAATTCACAAGAGCATTTTAATTATTCGCTCTATGAAATTATCCAGCAGAAGGGGACAATTCACTGTACAATCCGGCCCACATTGTTAATTTATTCACGATCACAGTAAACTTATTCACATGCATCCATTGGGCCCAGAAACGTTGAATGAAATCCACACAAATGATTCACAGAAGTCCACATATCACGCACAACTAGTTCACATTTAATGCACGTAAATCGACTGTTTCGACTGCCCGTGCACGAAGAACCATCCGTCCATGATCGCGATCGTAGGAAGACTAGTTCAGAACAGCTGACGAGGTTAACGGCCTTTCAACAGCACATTGCCGATTTTCATTTCAGCAACTGTTCGATGGAACCGTGTTTTCAAATGGAATGGGAAGAGTAAATGACCGCCCCCAAATCGGGGGTCATTCAGGTACGCTTCTACCCCCGAGCGTGGCCATAAACCAGCGCCTTGTGTCTTGATGATGGCTCGACTTCTGGTTACCAAATGTGTACAATAGGTCAATAAAATGCTAAAAGTTTTAAGTTAAATCGTACCTGAATGACCCCCGATTTGAGGGCATCGAACAGTTGCTGAAATGAAAATCGGCAATGTGCTGTTGGAAGGCCGTTAACCTCGTCAGCTGTTCTGAACTAGTCTTCCTACGATCGCGAGCATGGACGGACGGTTTTTCGTCCACACTCAGTCGAAACAGTCGATTTACGTGCATCAAATATGAACTAGTTGTGCGTGATATGTGGACTTCTGTGAATCATTTGTGTGGATTTCATTCAACGTTTGTCGACCCAATGGATATATGTGAATAGTTTTACTGTGATCGTGAATAAATTAACAATGTGGGCCGGATTGTACAGTGAATTGACCCCTTCTGCTGGATAATTTCATATAGCGAATAATTAAAATGCTCTTGTGAATTTTACGAGTAGGCAGGTTCAATGTTGCACACCGAATAATTTGTGAATACAGGAATCATTTTCACCTCGCTGGGGCTCTACATGAGAACCAAGGTAAGCTAGGCTTTTTCAGTATTGACGGTGTTAGAGTGTGCGGTGCTGTTCGTGCCCCGCGCCTTCGGGGCCGTTCGCGACTGTAATATCGTGGTGCAGCGTTCGCTTTAAATAATTTTAATTCCGTCAATTTTAAAGCGTCTGCCTTTTCAAAAATAGGTCCGTAAAGAGGGGACTTGGAGCTGTTACCTCACTTTTTTCGAATTTTTAAAACAGTCCCGGCTATAGGAAAATTGCATTTGTTTAAAACATTTGCAAAATAAATGGTGAAAGAACAATTTCTTCCAAATCGAAATTTTTTCAATAGATACTCTTATGTGTTCACTACAGGCTCCTAAAAACTCATTTTCCTCGGTACGTTAGTTCTAGTGTTATAATTTAATGAAAAAAAGTTCATTACACGTCTGTAAAACCAACATTTTTTAAGATTTCGAAAAATCCTTCGAGATTCGTTCATAGGTTTCTAAAGATTACAACATATTCAAATTTGAACTATCCGACATAGGACTCGAAAAATTTTCTTCTCTTGTTTGTTCCTTGCTTTCGACCGCGGTGTATCACCATCGCTCGACTTCTGTGGCGCACGGCCGTCTCTGCCAATACGCCTCTAGGTCGCGCTCTGATTGGTCCGTGTTTTTCGCTAATAACTCCGTAACAAAGCCGAAACGGCCATTTTTGCAACGGAAAATGTCCCTTCAAATGGCCTCAGGAACCTCCCCTTTGAAGGAAGCGAGACATTTTTGGGACACCCTGTATATACACGGTGTCCCACATAAATGGGAATACCTAAATATCTGTCGTATTTACAGACCTATCAGAAAACTTCAGAGGACAACGTGACATTATTGCAGGGGGCAAATATAATAGTGAAGAAAAAAATTTTTTATGTCGTGTTTTAATGAAATTTCAAGGTCACCGATGTTTTTTTGAATGGAATGGTATATTTTTTTTACGATAGCATGATAGACAATAAAAAACTGAATTTAGTGGATACCACCTTTTTGACCTTGAAATGACCTTGAGCAAGAATAATCATGTTGGAGCGTATAAAATGTGGAAGTTTAAAATTTACGTGTTTCAGCAAAGATTACGCGTTGTTTACGTCGGGTTGACCTTTACAAACCACAATAAATGTTTCAAATATTTTTCATAGTAAACAGCGTATGTTTATGTTAGAGTATGTACCATTGAGATCGTTAACAGAAGGTTAATCGGTTAGAATAAGTACGTTGTTTCTTCTGCATTATTCGAATTCGATACGTGAAAGTGATAATGCGTTATACTGTACAGGAACGAATCGATATGGTGTTCACTTGTGGCGAAAGCCACCAATTTTTTAGGCAAGCAGTGCATTTGTATGGTGAAAAATTTGTGAATCGTATTTGTCCTTCGTTACACGCATTTTCCGTTGTGGTAAAACAATTTAAAAATACCGGTAGTGTAAGTTCTAAAAATCGTAATAATTACTGCAGCATGTGCTTCAATTACGTCTCAGGAAATCGACAATGCGTACAGATCATTTAATGCAAGATTGCAATATTGCATAAACGGGGATGGTCAACATTTCGAACATTTATTATGATATGTAAACGTCAACCCGCCGTACACAACGAGTAATCTTTGCTGAAACACGTAAGTTTTAAGCTTCCATATTTTAACCGCTCCAACATGATTATTCTTGCTCAAGGTCATTTTAAGGTCAAAAAGGTGGTATCCACTAAATTCAGTTTTTTAGTGTCTATCATGCTATCGTAAAAAAATATACTATTCCATTTAAAAAAACATCGGTGACCTTGAAATTTCATTAAAAAACACGACATAAAAAAATTTTTTCTTCACCATTATATTTGCCCCCTGCAATAGTGTCACTTTGTCCTCTGAAGTTTTCTGATAGGACTGTAAATACGACAGATATTTAGGTATTCCCATTTATGTGGGACAGCCTGTATATATATATATATCTACTCTACATTCGTACGATGTTACTAACATATCCTTAAATTGTTAACAAAATTCATCTTTCCGTATGCAAGTTATGGTCAAAGGCGCCGCAAACTCCATAAAATATACTCTTCTATCCTTTTGAAGACATTAAAACGGAGTTATTAAATCTGCAGAGTAATCTTAAAAGGATATGTAATATCAGGAAATTTAAAAAATTCTTTCTTTAAAGATTCAAAGATTTTTAAACATTATACAGCAAGTTCGACGTAAAAATTTGAAGAGTTAACGAATGTATAATAATTTCACTAATCCAGCCAGTTGGGTCGTATTGTTCAGTAAATGTACAAAAGAATGTTGAATCTGTATTGTAGTTATTTGTAAAGTACGATTATTAAATATAAATTTAAAGTTTGCAATAGCAATATTAAATTTCACGCATTCATTCTGACATTGTAACGATTTTTAGAAAATCAGATTTCATCGGATCTGTAGTATTCAATGAGTGGTGTCATCGTAGTATCAATTTATTTGTCTTTTCGTACAAAGTATCGTAGTCGCCTGTACACGCGTCTTTATTCGTCTGTGGCTCAAGCCGGAATGCAGCGTAAACAGACCTCTCGCCCTCATTCATACTCATTCACGCCGAATTACTACCTGCGGAAGAAACGTGGAGAAGGGGGTACTGGTGACGAGTGTATTATCCTTACCGACATTGGAATTTTCCGAATGCCTTCTTACCATTCGCCGAATCTCGCGACTCTTCCTGTAGCCTGACAGCCCCGGGTCAACCTTTCAGTCTCCCCGTGCACGTTAGTAACCTTCATAACCCGGGAGATAATCTCCCTTGCGAGGTTTGGCGGCCTAAGGTCGATGCGTTGCATCTTCCTTTACACGCTATGTCTTGAAATGCGACCTTACGCTTTTGCAAAGGTGCATGTTTCTGGTTAACGAGATTCGTGCATTTTCCATTACAGCCGACGATGTTTCTTGTTCTAAGACTCTCCGTTCCAACCTCTCCACGCTACTCCTGGCATTCACACAATTATCATGATATTCACACTTACAATACATACCGCCGTAACATCGACCGATACAAATCAAATACAATTTCGTCTTATTAGCTAAGCATTTCCGCCACAACATATACAAACTAAACCACTATCGGTTACAATTATATTTACATAATCTTCGCCGCAACATATACAAAGTAAACCAATATTTGTCCCTCAACAAGTGGTATAAATTATAAATATTTCTCAGACATATTTAGCATTATGAAAGTAAAAATCTTACACCTCGAGAAGCGCTGATTACCAGTAAGATTGAAACGTCTTATATAGTTCTATTTGTGATGAATGTGACTAATTAAAAACGTAGTTAAAAATATAATAAACCGATAATCTTGCTCAGTGGGTACTTTATAATAATTCCATACTCTTTTTGAATTCAGTTTTCAGAAAGATGCTACGGATTTTTAGTGTTGAAAATTAAAATTTTCATTGACTAATTTAAGAAAGAAATATGTTTTTAAACTTTTTAAATTATTTTTAACTCTTCATTAGGGGATAGATACCCTTAACTCATTACATACAATGAATAATCATTGTATTACAGTCTTATAACATTATTAATACCAATGACGAATAATTGATTTTTTTATTATTTATTATTTTAACGATAAAATTTGTTTAAAATAATATAAATCTTAGATAAAAAATGCTATGAATATTTAAATATTAATTGAATCAGTAAATTCATATACGATATTGCATTCTTTTACTATCATCAAAGAAATTTTATTTTACATAAAAATCCGCAGTCTAGTTATTTATTAACGTAGGTGGGGAATGAGCAGAAATAGAACATATAACGTTTTCGTATAGAGTAAACACTCACTTTTTAGTTGTCATCCTGCCATGTCGTGTAACTTCTCACTTGAAAATATAAATGCCTAAAGTTTTATAAGTTTTCCATCATTAAAGAGCTGCACTTTTCGTTTGAAAGCAACGATATCTAAAATTTACAGCTGATCTTTGCAGTTAAATAGATAACATCCATTCTCGATGTACGAGAAGGTATAATTCAATTATAAAGCGCACACAAACGTCTCTTCGTTCACAATTGCTGAGAGACGATGGGAAATTTCATAACTCAGCTCTGTGACTGATTAGCATTTCAGTAATTCTGATATTGTATCTACATAACTACTTTCAGCGTTCACCATAGCTCCATATTATGAACTTTCCACATTTTCAATACATTAGTAATCCGAACATGCCTGAAAGTTGCTTTATTATTGATGAATTGCCAAGAGAGTAATTCCGTCCACTTTACATCGGCACGAAATCTAAATGCCATGGTTAATAGTCTGTGACTTAATAATCATTTAAAATATTTAATTATTTTAAGTACTTAATTATTTGAATTTTACGAATAACAAAAAATTGTTTTCATGTGACACTTAAATGAAATGTTATTTTCAAATAATTTTTTATTTCAATTACATATATGTATATTCAGGGTGGGGCAATAACTTTGTCCACCTTGAATATTTCCGTTACTTGTAATAATATGAGAAAATGTATATACAAAAGATGCACACTATAGCGGGGGAAATATTGTGATGTAAACATTTTTTATGTGCGTCAAGGCATTTCGGAGATTTCGAGGTCCCCTTGATTTCTTTAAATGAAAAGACCTAAATCTTTTCTGCGTAAAAATGTATTTGACCTCTGTATGTCCTAATGTAATAGTTAACGAGATATTATCGAAATAAATTTTAATACGTACTCATTATGTACCTGGAAGCTTATCGAACTGATGTCCCTCAACTTAAATATGGTGGGAACATATACAGGGTGGCGCACTATAAACAGGTCACCTGAATAACTCGCTTGCTTTTGAAGATATAGAAGAAAATGCATCAGACTAAACTTACTTGATATTGAGGCGCTCGTAATCTGATGTCATTAATTTTTTCATAGGTGGAGACGTCAAGGAGATATGAAGGTCAACTCTGTTCTTTCCAATGGAACGGTATGGTTTTTCATTTACATTCTGATAGTGTGTTTCAAGACGAATACAATGACCTATTTTGAAGATCATTCAAGGTCACGCAAGGTCAACTGCAATAGAAAATAAAGTATCTCAAAGCACTCATCAAATACTTTTGTGTCTTCTCTGGTTGTTGACATACCGCTGTTGTAAGTATTGATAAGGGTCACAGAACATAAATAAACATACTATCACATTGTATGCTTACCTGCATCCAGAAATGTTATTAGTAGTTTGACTAACTACTAGAGTACGACTTCGTAATATTCAATCTGAGTGTTCAATTGAGTGGTCAGTAGATAATCCACGATGGCTACGAGAAATGGACAAGCAGAGATCTTGGTCTGTCAACGTCAGGTGCGGCCTTATTCATAATCATATAATTGGTCCATATTTCATTGATGGCACATGAAATAGTCATAAATATGGGAGAATCTTAAAAGACGTTTTGCCAGAATTGTTAGGGGACATTTCACTGGACAAGAGACAGTCCATGTGGTTCCAGCAAGACGGATGTCCTGCTCATTCAGCACGAAATGTTACAGAATTACTGAACAGGACATTTGAAGGTCGTTGGATTGGTCGATCAGGAAGTAATAAATGGCCAGCACGTTCCCCAGACCTGACACCACTAGATTTGTATTTGTGGAGAAAATTGAAGGAACATGTGTACCGCGAAAAACCAACAACCACAGTTGATATGCAAGACCGTATAAAAAGAGCTTGCTCTGTAACAGATACAACTGAAATTTGTCAGGTAGTATCATCAGTATTGCAACGTTTTAAATGAACAGGTAAATAACATGTTACATGTAAATCGTCGTAATGTTCGGAGATTGCTTTGAGACACTTTATTTTCTATTGCAGTTGACCTTGCGTGACCTTGAATAACTTTCATAATAGGTCATTGTATTCGTCTTGAAACACACTATCAGAATGTAAATGAAAAACCATACCGTTCCATTGGAAAGAACAGAGTTGACCTTCATATCTCCTTGACGTCTCCACCTATGAAAAAATTAATGACATCAGATTACGAGCGCCTCGATATCAAGGTTTGGTCTGATGCATTTTCTTCTATCTTCAAAAACAAGCAAGTTATTCAGGTGACCTATTTATAGTGCCCCATTACAATTCCATACAGATACCGGTCTTACATTGTCTCTTCCCCTCCGCCTCTCTTACCACCTCCTACCCTTATTCTACCTTAATGCAACTTGACCACTATACCTAAATATATTCCCATTTCCTTTTATACACACAAACACACACTCACACCCCCTTCCCTAATCGTGGACCCCCTCTTCCGGTCGCTCATCATTTATCTCATTTCTTGCCATATCATTCCCTCTCGTTCTTCCCTGCTCTCTCCTTTCCTCCTCACTCTCTCTCTCTCCATTCCTCCAACTTCCTCAGCCACTCTCCTCCCTCCCTCATCATCCAACACTTTCCTCTCCATTTCCTGCGATCCTCTTTTTTCCATCACCCTCATGCATACTTCCCATACGTGCTCCCACGACTCATTCTCCCATTCACACACTCGACATTTTCTCGCATCCTCATTCATCCAGTATTTTCCACCTCTCATCCCATTTCTGAAACAAAATTCAGCCACCCTCTGCCACCTGCTCTCCCCACACCCTTTCTTTAAATATCCCTTAGCCCCTCCCCCTTCACCACACCGTACCACCTATTGTAGGTGGAGTTTTTTTTACTTTCCCATCTTTCCTCCTCCTGCCTTTTCTTTTCCTTTCTTATTATTATCTCCTCACTCCCTATCCCTCCCTCCTCTAACGTTTTCTCCACCATCTCCGCTGTCCATCCCTTCTCCTCTAAGTAGACTCATCTCTTCTTCTTTCACCCGTGCTCTACGCCCTTCCTAACCCTGCCCTTAGCTCTTCCAAGCATAACCGTGCCAGCTCTCCCCCTTTGGCCGCCCCCAGCTTCCTCTTATACCTCCACACCCTCAGGCCTGCTCTCCCCCTTAATATTTATTTCAATTACATTATCCAAATAAAAAAGATAAATAATTCCACCTCAAGAAGGGGTTATCGAAGTAAGTAAATTAATTATTAAATTTCAATATGCTAATTTCTGTAGTTGAATGATTAAAGTTTGCATTCGCTTTTAAAACTGTTCTTTAGTACAAGAAAGAAATAAAATTTTGGAGAGTTTGAATAAGAACTTTAATTAAGAAGGAGGAACGCGATTGAAAGAACGTATATACAATACGTTCACACATCATTCACAGAGAATTAATGCATAGGAACCGTCAGCTGAATATCGGTGGACGTTTTGCAACAAAGTATGTTTCCTACCTTTGACCTCCCAACAAAGTTTCTAATGTCTACTATTCCTCCGCAGTTTCGTACTGCGTTGATTCAATCTTTCATGAAGGAAATATACGAAATATCCAACACTAACATGTGATTATTTCAAATGACATGTAGCCAAACATGATAATATATTATTTCAACAATTATTTTTCAAATAATTTATTTCGATAATGCCCAAGCCTGTTTAATATGTCCGTGTTCCCGTCCGCATATTTTGTCACACTCAAATTAAAATACACGTTAGTATGTATCAAGATGTACGGTACTGCTAGATTAACATAGTTCAAGTCTTTTGTACGATTAGTAATCTACGATATAGTAAAGTTTTGATTACCCGGCATGGCCTTGGTCCCGATCATGTGGGATAACACTGGCCAACATCACTTTTGTCAACACAGAGAACATTTATAGACGTCCTTATAGACTTTCGTGTGCAGAACACGAATCCGAAAGCCGTATGTCGTCATCAGCCTCAGTCTCTGAGAAATTTGATTTTGAAAAGAAAAGTAAAAATTTCAACTTTCGGAATTCTTTCTGCTTCAGCCAAAACAACTAGACGGATGATTCTAACGTAGAAAAATTATATAGATTCTCCCAAATATGACGGTATTTTTTTATAACATTATAAATATTTACAAATGTGTAATAAATGTTTAATGTCCAAGCGACACCTATTTCGCACGAATATTTGAGAACATTTCTCGATGTCATATAAAAGACAAGGATCTAGCCTGGAATCGAATCACATAACACAAAAGCCCTCACTTCCACCTTTCAGAATCAGCCTTTAGAATTTGAAAAATATTTTTCATTTTCGAGATACAAAAGTAAAATAGGTCTGCATGTAATGAGGTTATTGCGTATACACGGATTTGTGTTCTGCACACGAAAGTCTACAGGGTGTCCCAAAAATGGTAAAAATTTTTGAAATGGGCGGATCCTGAGGTTATTTAAAGAACTTCTGCCTTTGCAAAAATGGCCGCCTCGGCTTTGTTAAATGCCGGTTCGGCGTCTGGTACCGCTAGGCGTCACACTTCAATGAAGGCGCTTATACAGCTACAAATGCATTTGCTGCTTCAAAATGTGTGCCACTAGACTATTGGGAGACGGATTGCATAGCTGACTACAGGTATACGGCAGTGTCGAAAGCTGAGGGACGTACGGTAAGGTCAACGAACTGCACAACTGGTGGTAGGTAGTAGGTTGTGACGTTGCAGATTTTGCGACGTCATTCTCCGTTACTTTTCGCGGCCCAAAGAGGCCTTTCGAATGGGCCGGACCGCCGTCTAGCGTACCGCACCGACATTCACGAATTTCGAGAGCGCTCCCCGAGGAAAATCCGTATAAAATGACCGACTGGCGGCTAATTTGAATTGCGTGTGCCGAGTACGACCGAATTTCAGTACGTGCCCCGTGCACCACCAGCCCCTTTAGAGGTACCTATGGCGGCTCGCTTCGTGGGATTCCATCGTCGCGACTTACTGGCCCACCAAAACGTCCCGTGCACGGGTTATGGAAAAAGGCCGCCAACGCACACGGGTCGAACGGCCCGGAGACGACACAGGCCTCGAACCCCCACAACACCGGACTTTCCTCACAAGGAACTCCACCAAGAAGGTTCTGCTGCCGTCTCACCCCGCGGGAAGGGGTTCCATGTGCGAGGGTGGTGTGGAAGCGCCCTGGGATCGTATCGGACGCGCCCCGTTCGCCGAGAGGCGATCGTTAACGGAAATTCGGATGCCGTCCAGAGCCAGGGAACATCCGTGGGAACCCACAGTTAAATATGTCGCGTGCGAGACCAGCCAATTAGGAAAACCCAATAATAAGTAGGGTGGGGATTGCCGGGTAGATCGCCGTTAGGATCGTCGCGAAGGATCACTGTCGTGCCGATTCTCGTACGGAAAGTTCCGAAGTCTCGCTCCTCGCGTTAAATTTCGTTAAAGATCGGAAAGTAGTGCCGACGCACCGAGGTAGCGAAGGAATAGCGTCCAGGAGAGGCGGTAAGTCGACTCAGTGATCCTTCCCGTTGTGTATTTCGCGTAGTGGTTCATATTGTTTCGCGTAGTGATTCATATTGTTTTGTGTGAGGACGATACGCTTCCCGTCTCATCCTCGACTTCGTACGGGCCGAGGCGCGTTTCGCCTCGCATTCACGCCTCACGCCTGTTACCGGCGTTTTGAGAAGAGTTTGTATTTCGCGTTCGTCACCAAACAGAAGTTTTCCTCGGAGGAGTCGCGTCGAGAGAGTGAGTGTAGTTTTCGCGGCGTTCGGATCATCCGTTTCGTAGATCTCGGTCAGGTAACATGGCGACGCCAGTTATAGCGCGCTCGTGAGAGCGAGCGAGATAGAACATCGCGCGCCGTCGCACACTTGTTTCGTTCCGTTTCGGGAATCCTCGCGACAGTCAAATTGTAATCGCGCCGTCCATCTGCGTTTGCGAATTCTTTTACGATAATTTCGTCTAATCTACCGTCTTACCGTATGTTCGCGATCACGCTCGCTCAGGATGAGCATTTTGAATTCCCTCGTCCGCTCGCCCCGCGCTCTCACGAACCGTCGTGAGCCCGTTACACGGATCCCCGTTACACCCCGTCTACCTTGCGATCACGCGAGTCCGGAACCCCAATCCGCGGGCGCTAATTAACGGGTGATCCTGCGTAACCAATCCGCGGCGTTCTCGGAATTTCGGAATCTCATCCGTTCCTAGAATTTCGAGCACTTCCGAAAATCTCGTCGCGACAATCAGATCTCTCGCTGTCTCTTTCTCGCTCACCTGATTGTCTGCCGCTGCAAAGTCGCGAGTGTGAACTCACAGTAAATTCAATTGTACAGTTTCTTTATTAATTTTTGTTACGTTCTGTACAGTAATTCTGAGATAAAATACAGTCCACTTGTTCTCGTGCACGTGCTCGCATAAAGACTCTCGTAGTTTTTTCAACTTCACGCACAGCGCTGTGCGTTTCCAGCTCCTTGTTCCTTCGGATCTCACGGTCATCGGTCGTGTCCGAAACACCGTAGTTTCGCGGAACTAAGAAAGTTGACAACCTCGCGCTGCGAACCTCCACCTTTCCGTTTCTTTGTATGAAGAGCGCGGGCTCTCGGGTCGTGGCCTCGTGACCACTCTTTTTGTAATCACGGACACCGATTAAAATTAATCTCGAGACCAAGTGAACTGTCGTTTCTCAACCTGCGAGATCCGCCCTGCCGTAAGGGCCGTCCCCGTCCTGCGTCCGAACCTCTGACCCCTCGCGTGTCGCGTAACGTACCTCGAAACTCGATAACGGAAATTCTCGTTTCAATTCTCCGCGTGTAGGAAATCGTCTCGTTTTGCGTGGTATCCTTCCGATACCTGGCGCCCGAACATCGTCCGTTAGTATCGCTATCGAGTTTTCGAATCGCGTTTTGTGCCAGGAGGACCTCGTCCGTACGGCCGTCCGAGGCCCGGTCTCAGTGCCTGTAAAATCCCGGAGTTGCCTCCCTTTCTTCGCCCGCGGAAGAAGCGCCGAAAAAGGCAACGTCACAAGGTATACGACAAGCTGAGGATGTGCGACCAAGTCAATAATTGCACGGAAGCCGACTCGATTGTGCAATAAAATTATAACTGTACACAGCCTCGGGGGGCGAATCTACCCCATCGGATTGGTGGACCTTTGTAAAAAGACTTGACTTTATCTGTTCGGACTGTGCACCAGTAGCAAGCAGTTAATTTCATTTATTATCAAATGTAATGGGTACTCACCAACTATTTCACACGTAGGTATGCATGCCCTTTGATAATTATTTTGTTTACTGAGAGATGGTGGTTTAGCTCTTTTAGGGGTACTTTCGAAAACTTTTCCTAGGATGCCGAGTAGGGTGATGAGTCTGTAACTGGTTGGGTCTTTTATGTTTTTTCCAGGCTTTTTGACTGTGTTAACTTTAGCGAGTTGCCAGATAGTTGGGAAGTAAGAGAGGCGGATGCATTCCCGAAGGATGTAGTATAATTGGAGAATAAGTTTCTTTGGAAGGTTTTCTAATTTTTTTGCCGTAATGTTGTCATACCCAGGAGCTTCGCTGTTTGTAAGTGCGGAGATGGTATCTCTGCTGGATTGTGGAGAGAGTTTCAGAGGAGTGGTGCCAATGTCAGTTGACTCAATCTGATGGATTGTATTTTTGACTTCAGGTTCGGCTGGGGCGTGTCGTGGATAGCTTGGAATGTGTCAGCTATTTTAATTGCCTTTTGAATTTGTTCGTGTTTAAGTTTCGTTAGTTGGTAAGTGGTCCATACGATATTGTAGCAAGTTTTTATGTTTTCGAGTTTTGGACTGCCAAATGGTGTTGTTGCTCTCATTAATTATTTTTTGGATTTCACGCGATAAGAGATTTCTTTGAAGTTATACTATTTCTTCTTTTAATAATGTCAATTAGGAGTGTGTTAGATTGGAACGGTGAGTGGTATTGTGTATCGGTGGATTTTTTAAAGGTATGGTTTGAGGCGGGGTGTGATCGCTTTCGGAAATAAATTGAAACACGTGTTAGCAGAACTTGCTTTATTACTGAGAGACGGTCGGTACAACCCGCGTAGCTCGCGACGACCGCTCTCGACGAATTCTCTTACCGAACTAGCTTACAAACTAAACGTTCGCTCGCAGATGCATTCCAACGGAAAATCATTCTTTCTCATTCTCACAGATCGCTTTCACTCTAAACTAAAACCAAACGCAGTCACCCTACGAGACACTCGACCCAATCGTTCAAACATCCACTCGACGCTATCGCACAGCACGCAGCCCGGTCCATTCATTCGACACTCTTTCGACTTAACGTAAACGCATGGCGGAGACGTGGCGCCAGCTTGTCGCCGCTACAGGTTAATACGTTTTTAGAGTTTTTCTATTTCTTTTTCTATTGTGTTATCGTACGAAGTAATCTTTATTAAGATTGTACTGAGAGATTTTATTTGACCAATGGTTCGAGCCGGACTGATCTAAACAGACCTCCCGCCCTTATTCCTACTCATTGCACGCCGCATTACTACCTGTGGAAACGCGGAGAAGAGGGAACTGGTGCCTTCTTACCGTTCTCCGAATCTCGTGACTCTTCCTGTAGCCTGACGGTCCCGGGTCAACCCTTCAGTCTCCCCGTGCATGTTAGTAACCTTCATAACTCGGGAGATGGTCTCCCTTGAGAGGTTTGGCGGCCTAAGGTCGATGCGATGCATCTTCTTGTACACGCTATGGCTTAAAATGCGACCTTACGCTTTTGCAAAGGTGCATCTTTCTGGTCAACGAGATTCGAGCGTTTTCCATTATGGCCGACGATGTTTTATATTCTACGACTCCGCGCTCCATATTCTCCAAGTTTCTCCTCGCCCTCCACACAATTAACGCGAATTTCACACTGACAATACATACCGCCCTAACGTTTCCTTTTCGCAGCAACGTGCACAAACTCAGTCACTATCGGTTACAACTATATTCGTTCCGCAACATATTGGTGTCGTTGATGCTGTAGTTGAAGAGATGTGTATAATTAAAAGAAGCTGAACATGCTGAGTGATTCCGTTTGCAGTTTGCAGTTTGCTCAGATAGTTGGGGTGTCTGGAGTTCTTTGACCATGTTCTTGTGTCCTGGTTGCCTGCGCATTTGATGCATTTGTATTATTTGTTGCAGTTGGATGAGGTATGGCCGTTGGCTTGGCACCTGAAGAATTATATGAAGGGTTCTTGGGAGTCGTATTTCTCCCAATATATTCTTATACTATTTTGTGTTTGTTTGGAACTCAGAGCAAGAGATTGGTTCTAGACCTTGATTTTTTAGGTTTTCTACGATTCTTGTTGGGGAGAATTTTATCGGGCCTTTGGCTACTACTGCCAGTACTTTCTTAGAGTTGAGGGAGTATATATGGTATTGTATGTATGTATATATTTATATGTACCCTTACGGGTTACAAAGGTGTCCTGTTCCCTTTACAAGTTTTAAAACATCTTGTCCCTACATTCTATTGATTCCATCTTTCTATTTAATTTTTACTTGAGACTTTTTCCACTTATCCTTCTATCTTATTCTCTTATCTAATCCATCTTTCTGCCTCTCCGTTTCCATTCAGTATCCATTCCACTCTCTTCCCTGCCCCCTCTGCCATTCCTTCCTCTTCTCTGCATCCCTCCAATACGTGTTCCCATGTTTCTTCTTCTCCTCCACATCTTATTCACCTTCTATCTTCTTCTTCTTTCCAATATCTCCCTCCTCTCATCTCGTTCCCTAATCTATATCTGGCTACCCTGCACCACTTCTCCTCATTCCCTCCTCCCTTCAAGTATTCCGGCAGCTTCTCCGTCCTTATGTTCATATGTATGGTATTGTATTTATTCATTTATACAGGTGTTTTTGAATAGAATATAGTCTTTGGTGTTTTAGAAATTGATTTTTAGCTCGTTGTTGCAGTATTTTGTCTAAAATCTCTCCGAAAATTGTTGTCTAAGCTTATCGTTGAATTTTAGGAGGTTAATGTTTCCATGAATGTTTCCGGCAAGGCGACTCGTCACAAATGTAACAAAAAACAAAATGTAATAAACTCAAAATTAACGATTGTGTTTCCGCTATTTCTATATTTCGTAAAGTGTATGCACAAATATGTTACACAATTAAATGAATTGGACGAAGTTTAAATGACTAGATCAGGTAATGGAAAATACCAGATTTAAAAAAAAGATGAAAATAATTTTCTTAATTCAAGTAACTTTATTATATATTATATTCTATGTTCTTCTACAAAGTAGAAGGAGCAGAGTCTTAACTTCCACCAGGGTCTGACGACGGTCGTTATCATAGACAATTTACAGCAGAGTTCAGTTTTTAAAAGATAGCTGTTCCTTCCTAGGCACACACCATCATAAAAACAAAAATTATACCTATCCAAAATTTAAGGAAAAAGATAATCATAACATTCTAAAAATTACATATTAAATCGAGACGAAAATTTTCAAAAATTTCTAGCGTTCATTCAGTTATTCGGTCGATCAATTTACGAGTATTTTAATGTCCGATATTTCACGATACACGATTTGAAGTATTTAAATTTCTCGGAACCTTGATAAAGAAAATAATCTCTGCATTCTTATTAAACCAGGATAATTAACCTAGTCCAAAAATTATCAAAACATTTCAATTAAATGTTTCATTTAATACATTCAATATTAAATAGAACTTTGCAATATTGTTTAGCTTGTTTCTTTAAACGGTAAAATGCTTTTCTCGATAGATAGAACGAATAATATATCCTGCTTATTGAACAATAATATTTTTAATTGATGAAATTACTTATAGAATAATTTAGTTGACTAAAGTTAAAATTACTAATTTTTTAGCACTTACTACATTTACAGATTACTTAATTAAATTATATACGTATATAGTGGATCCAAAAAGTATTTGAATACTCTTCCCATTCTTGAAAAATTGTCGATGTGTAAACTGTGATAATTTCATTAAAAGAAGAAAGCACATTTTAGTTCATTTTTGTCTACGGTATTTTTGCATGATGCAGAGACTGGGAAACTGAAGACACTTTCTTGGTCCAATACGTTACGAATTGAAACGTCTGTAAACACATTACAAAATTTTTCTCGTTACTGAAACCACCATACATTTGAAAATTGAAGCTTTCCGTTTTCAATGAATGCTTAAAACATGATCTGTGATTTTTTACTAATAGATTTATTGAGGTGAAAAAAATCGTCGCTTAAGTTTTAAACGGTCGTCGTATAGGGGAAGTTTCAATCTTTAAATCGGTACTAGATTCATTCAGAAACAAATTCTTTTTATGCTATTACAGACGATACAATTTGTAGCATTCTCGACCAGAAACGTGTCCTTAGTATTTCACCTGCTATATCATGCAATAATTTTATAGAAAAATAAATGATATTCTGCGAAAGTAGAGGTATCAAATTTTAAAATGAGTCCTTTATTATTGTACTATTTTTTTAACAAAAAACCATCATAGTTCAAATATTGACAATGTTTTAAAAATCGGAAATTTAGGGTTCGAATACTTTTTGGTTCCGCTTTATTTGTTTTTACATGAGACAATTTAGACATTCTATAGATATCAAATGATCATCGAATCCTAGCAGATAATGGCAACGTTTGCAATTTCGCAAGCGCAACTCGCAGAGAATAGGACCACTTGGCTTCAGATGTTTCAGGATGACTTTGTTTTCAGAGGTAGTGAGACTTCTGGAGGAGGAAGATCATGTCTAGTACAGACAGAACGCGGCCAGCAGCGAAAATCTTAGGTCAAGCGTGATGTTGTTACAAAGCGGCAATGAGCAGGATGACTTTTTCCTAAAAATATCCTGGCGCTCGTCCAACGACAGGGTTGCTTTGCCCAGAAACCAAACACAAAATGATCAACAGTGTTACTCATCGAAATCATCCCGCATGGGCGCCTTCAATTTCCTTTACGACTGATGACCAAAGAACTGTTTCAAGGACTTGTACGTAATTCAATCGAAAATTGAAGATTCAGGAACGTTCTTTCAACAGTTTACGACGTGGCAAGTTTTTCAAACGGAGGCATTTTTTCCTGCTCAGGAATCTCTTACGAAAACGGGGGTCAGTGAATAAGTGAATTACTATGCTCCTAATGTTTGTTTTGATAGAAATAGTTGTACTATTTTACGCCAGTAGAACACATTTTATACACACGGAATCGCGGATTTTGATGTAATTGCATTGGTTTGCAGAACTTGACGCTACTTTGGTATCAAATCAATTTTTAACCTCCTGCACTATGATATATTTTATGGTTACGGTGATTAGAACTTCTTTGGAAATTTATATCGATCGTATAATTATCTACATACACATGTGAGCCGTTTAATGCAAAAGTGGTGTTAGTCAATATTTGAATGTTTGTTTTAACACCACATATCAAGGATTTAATTGTCGTTGAATAAAATAACTGTGTTCGCGAACGCGAATTTCGTCACTTCGCGCTCATTATTCGCAGAAATCAGTTGTCGTCTCTCTCGTTGTACTTTCTCAACTACGCGCTGATTTCTCTCTCACTCTCTCGTACGCGACGTCACTCGTTATATTCAAATCGATCTCGTTTCACCGTATTCATTTATTATTCATATATTTTATTCTTGTTCTACATTTTCATCCTCAAATAAAATACAGTCCACTTTGTTCTCGTAAGAAGCAGTGTTTGTCGTGTCGCTACAGTTTTTTCACCTTCGCGCACATTGCTGTGCGTTTCCCGCCTATTCCTTCGCTAACGGAATACGTGACCGTCGGTCAATTCCGCTACAAACTGTAATATAATGTTTAAGTAGTTTGCAAAAGACAGGCATTACATCGTTCGAAGTTATTGATTTATAAAATTATTGTTTAATTCTTCATTATACAGTGTTTAACTGTTTTGGCTTGCACCATTTTAACATTCAAAGCGCATGTATTCTGCTATGCGTACATATTGACAACAACAAAATAGAATTTTATTTCAGTTTAAAGGAACAAGCCTGTCGCTCATTTAATAACACCACACATGAATGGCACCGGACGTTGACATATTGATTCGTATCAAAAGGAGGAAAACGTATAAAAGAGGAATATCGATACTGTGCTGTTGTGGATAGCCGAACGTATTCACATTTGAACTACATACAGAGTGATAAAGTAAAGGTCCGATACATATAGGCCTTATAGTGCTCACCGTGAAGAGTACAAAATGTCTAATCAACATAGATCCTAAAAGCATTTATTTCCCTGTAAAATCCACTTTCCATATGTATTACTGTAATATATCATAACTGGTTCTCTTCGAAATACACTGAATGTATACACTTCATAGACGACTTGTATTTACTTGTACTTCTTGTATTTATAAGAAGTAGATTGCGAAATATCATAATCATGATATGGAACGCTTGTAACGAAACGTTTTCGCCGAACCCTCTCGCTGGATGCTTGAGCGAGCCAGGGATCTATGAGACGGTGAAGGAGAGATGAAAACGAAGCGAATGCCGTGGGTCTGGTATAAAGATATTTATTTAGTAAGAACGGTGAATCTGCTGGTCACCGCGACTGGTTCTGCCGCGGCGAAGTACACCTGGCTATCCTAGTACAAACGAGTCAAACGTCAGCGCGGAGTAAAAACAATATGCACGCGAATATTTCCAACGGTGGTTACGCCGGGACGTACAATAGCGCGGCGCGGTAAATACTAAGTAGCGCGACGTAGCACGATACGGTCGCGACACAGGAACGGACCGGGTACGAATGGGGACCAGTGATGCCAGAACGTGGGCGCGCGCCCACGGACTCCCCTACATCGGTGTTCAGAAGTACCCCCACTTTGCTTTCACTAGCGCTAGGCACACGAGGAAGCTCTACCCCTACCGTGCCCGTGTGCGGTGGCTCGTCGGCCGCTCGGTCGTAGATTTCGAACGTACGGATCGTTCCTCGGCAATTCAACTATTTCAGCTTATCGGCGCATTCGATTCTCGGTGCGGCACGGCACTCGTTTAGTTATAACTTTTGACCTAAAAAAGCTATCAAAGAGAAATTTGTATTAAAATTTTTTTCAAAAAGTCAGTTTAATACTGAAATATGTTTTGAATTTTTAAAATCATTTTTTCTTGTTCATTTAAAGTATAGCTGGATAAGATGGCCAAAGGTTCCCCCAAACCAAATTGATTTTTAGTCACACCATGCTTAAAAAAAAATTATGAAAAAATTCGTGAATATTTTACCGAGCAGCATACATGACCGAGATTTTTTTCAGAATTTTTGGTTGTAAAATCGATATTTAAATAAATCAGAAAGCATAAAATCGCCGATTTTATATCAAAGTTTTCAATTCACCACGTTTATATTATTATGTAAGCTGTGTCTCGTCATGATTATATGTGTGTATTTTTTTTCGATTTTTTTCGATTATGTGAACACGTTCAAATAAATTGAAAATCTCTAAAAATTCGAAAAAATACGTATTTCCTATTGAAGTTTTGGAGATACCAGTTTTATAAAAGTTCAGTAATGAAATATTGTTGAACGAATTGTTCTTAATTTTTTTCAAAATTTTTGATATTGTCCATTGTTGTAACCGAAAATAAAAATAAATTTTTTCGATGCTTCTTCACTTTTTTGTAGGTGTATCATGTAATATTAAACGTTTTTATATTCGGAAAAATAATGTACAAACTTACATGGAGATGCGTGCATCTCTCCAGATTTTCCGAGAAAAGTGCATTTGAAAATCGTTTAACTCATTTATATGGAGAAATACATATTTTTCGAATTTTTAGAGATTTTCAATTTATTTGAACGTGTTCACATAATCGAAAAAAATACACACATATAATCATGACGAGACACAGCTTACATAATAATATAAATGTGGTGAATTGAAAACTTTGATATAAAATCGGCGATTTTATGCTTTCTGATTTATTTAAATATCGATTTTGCAACCAGAAATTCTGAAAAAATCTCGGTCATGTATGCTACTCGGTAAAATATTCACGAATTTTTTCATAATTTTTTGTTAAGCATGGTGTGACTAAAAATCAATTTGGTTTGGGGGAACCTTTCAGGAACAGGAAAAAATGATTTTAAAAATTCAAAACATATTTCAGTATTAAACTGACTTTTTTAAAAAAAATTTAATACAAATTTCGCTTTGATAGCTATTTTAGGTCAAAAGTTATAACAAAACGAGTGCCGTGCCGCACCGAGAATCGAATGCGCCCGTTCGCAACACCGGTAAGCTGAAATAGCTGAATTGGTTAGGAACGATCCGTACGTTCGAAATCTACGGCCAACCGGCCGACCAGCCACCGCACACGGACGCGATGGGGGAGAGGTTCCTTGTGTGCGTAGCGGCTAGTGGAAGCAAAGTGGGGGAACGTCTCAACATCGACTAGAGGGAGCCACGGACATTTCTGGCATCACTGATCTCAGCACGGACTGTGCATTATGCTGCGGGGGTGAGGCGAAAGACGAAAGGAGTATCAACATGTCGGCCACCTTGGATGGAAAACACTGTGGTGCGCTCTATAGGCAGTGTTGGGATATAGTGCAAGATTTCACGCGCATGCGCGGCGATTTCAGCCTCAGTAAAGTAAGATTCTCGATAAAATGGGGTACTTTGAGCATCCAGCAGAATTTTAAAAAATTGGTATGATTTGATTCTGAAAAATGAATGTATAACATGTGTATTTCTGTATATTTTCTAACTCGTAGGACACGTCCTGAAGTCTTTTTGTCAGCAACAGATTGTTTCGAGACATTCCCGCCAATATAACTGTGTCACGGCTCCACTACCTCTGTCATCATGATATAGATACATTACTGTTTTGGCCGCGCATGCGCGTGAAATCTTGCACCATATCCCAACGCTATGCGCGAATTTGCAATGCAATCATGCGGGAAATAGATACATATAACTTATTTATAAATTGACTCAACCATTGCAATGATCAAAATGCACTTTACGACCATAGGATACATCTTATAAAGTGTATAATTAATAACTATGTTAAGGTTAGATATAATTATATATGTAAGCAAAAAAATAATGTTGCCAGTAGTAAAAGAACCTATTTTAATAAACTAATACTGTTTTCTGGCCATTAAATTGTAGGGTAGTGTGGGGTAACGTGAGGTGATAAGTTAGCAGAGCCCTGAGGCACTTATATTGGAGCCGAATGTGCAACATTTTGTATATATATATATATATATATATATATATATATATATATATATATATACAGACATACATACAAATACACTTGTTATTCATTCATTTTTCAGAATCAAATCATATCAATGTTCTCACAACGTTATATAGATGACAACACTAGTTTTGCCATCCAACATGGCCGCAGTCTACCATCCCTCCCTGCTCGCGGCACGACCTCTCTCACCCATAAACACACTTTGTGCTCAGTCCTTTAAGTACGTGATTCTCAGTGCGTACCAGCGTCTCCCACCATTCGACTGGCATCTACGCTTCGCGCGAAGCCTACACTCAGGCTTTGAAGATCAAGTCGAGCAAGAAGTGAAGAGTGGGATAACCGACAAACCTCGAAGTTGCCTGGCTCTGTACGATTTTGAGTTTTCATTACAGGAATAATCTTGTTTATACCTGGAGTTGGTTGTATATGCTGTGCGTGTGTGGAGTTTGAGAGAGAATGAAACCTTTTTTAGTTATGTAGGGATCAACATCTCTTCAGGATCTCCTCATCATGTGGTTCTATCGGCTTATGTTTGCGGGTGGGTCCAGGGTCCTGTTTCTGACTTGTAGTTTGCCGGAGAAATCCGCAGTGGGGTGTCCTGGATTGTGGTAAGTCACTGCTTGCGCGTACCTTCTACCGCGTGTTTTAACGGAACTAAACCGAACTTCGTACTGTGCTCCTTGAATGATGCCAAATCATCGAATGAATGATGAATCGAATCTCAATGAATCAATCAAGTGCTGGTTTATAAATATACTCAGCCGTCGACAGATTCGGGTTAGTCCTGGCTCGCAACTAGCCGACGACTCGTCGCTCGCTAATAAATAATGAAAGTTGATTTTACAGTGAAGGGATTGCTTTTAGGACCTATGTTAATTAGACATTCTATAGTCCTTTCTGTGGGTATTATAAAGCCTATAAGTATCGGACCTTTCTATCACCCTGTATAAATAATGTAAACGGGTGACATTGGTCTGGCGTCGTTCATGTGAAGTGCTGTTAAGTGAGCAACAGCATTTATTGTCAACTTATAAAAATTATTGAGTCCTGTTTCTTGGAATCCATGACAAACAACATTTCATGTGTAAAACTTTGAAATTTTATTTAAAAAGTACTATCTTTAACAACATAGCTACTAGATTGTTATCAACAATATTATCAATATTTCAAGCTGGAAAATGATCTCTTAAGGTAGAATGGATCAACTTGAAATTTTGTTTTGCATTTGTTGCTTGGTTACTGTGGCGTAGTGTATGATAGACTTATGCAATCAGGTTGAAAATTACTAAGTTTTATGTTATTCTTTTTCTCATTCATTTTATAAATGTTAGGGTATACATATATCGATAGTTGCTTGATTTGGGCAGCGACACCTACCGGACACGCGATGTAGTTATCGATCTATTGAATAGTGTCCACGCGGTCACGGCGATAGATAATGTTTATTATAATATACTGTAGGATGTTAGGAAAAAGGAGGGCACCGACCACACTGGGAATCGAACCCGGGCTTCGCGATTTGTAGCTGATCAGCTCCTGCACATACCCACGGAACCCTCCGACTTTTCTTAATCTCCATACGGTATTTGGTCTCGGGGGTTTCTGATCCCGTAATACTAATACATAGATGTGTAGTGTGCCACAAAGTGCGTAAATAATTCGTCTACACCCTAACACAAAACAATCTGTCAATAAAGAATCACTGAATCTATAAAAGAAAAAATATACTTCTCTCGAAACAAAAGTTGGACAAAAATTAGTTCGACATACTTGTTAACTGGCCCTCGTAGATACATACACTTCCGTCCATAAGTATCCGGACAGTTAGTAAATTCATATAAATTCTGTATTGATGCTACAATTACATGACTTTCCCCGATAATGTTTTTACTGAACTTAGTTATCATAGAGGAAATAAAGTGCATTATGTCATGGGCCGAAATAACCAGTTATTTTTCAAGTTGTATTCAAACCAGAACTTTTATTGTGAAGCATATTTCTTTATCTGCTCTTACCAGAACTTATAATATGAAAACTTTCTTGAAAAAGTTCCACACGTAATAGGTTTCATACATACATTATACAATTCTTACCAACAAACGATATGAAAATATTTCAATCCTGTTTTCGTTAATATATTCTCTTCTCTTTGAAATATCAGCTTGCACTAGTCCCGGTATTTTTGCAATCATTTTCCTTTAATATTGTCTATAACTATTCTTTTTTTAACAAGTGTAGCTAATTATTCTTTTAATTCATTCTACCTACCTAAAAAAAACTGACTGTGACAAAATTCTTCGGAACTTGACACCTTCATATCACTTCTATGTATACCTTTTTGTTTACGTATATTTGCGATTGATAAGTACAGTGTATAATATTTATTATATCATAATAAATATCGCTTGTATCGCCAAAAAATAGCACCAGATTGTAATTGTAAAGTAATACAGGGTGAGTCACCTAACGTTTGCACCTCAAATATCTTTTTTGTTTCTAAATATAGGTAAAATATGCTAAGGACAAAGTTGAATGGTACAATGGGGCTGACACGATGCCAAAAAAAATTTTGTTTTTATATCATTTTTTCAGAGATATCAAGGTCACCTGACTTTTTTAAATGGAACCACCCTTTTTAAAACACCTACAATGATAGTCCCTTTCATTACGAATTCAAGCTCACGGACAGAGTTCAACATTCCTTCAAAACCCGATTACAGGCATGTACCGATGTTAAATCTTATACGTTATTTCTGTCCGCGACCTTGAATGACCTTGAGTAATTATAGTCACTGAATTCGTAATGAAAGGGACTATCATTGCAGGTGTTTAAAAAAGGGTGGTTCCATTTAAAAAAGTCAAGGTGACCTTGATATCTCTAAAAAAATGACATAAAAACAAAATTTTTTGAGGTGCAAACGTTAGGTGACTCATCCTGTACAATAAATCCGGAAAAGAAACTAACTTCAGAAGATATGATGTAAAGTCTATAAATCTACGCAATTAGTGTTCCTGATTTCTGAACATTTTTCATTTCTCAAGAAATGAGAAATAAGACTATATTTCTCGAAAATTCTCCTGAATTTTTAATAAAATGAAAATATTGGAAAACTTATGATAGGAATATATGGATAGAAGATTTGGAATATCGTTGATAATATTTATCAAAAGCGCAAAAAACTTTAACTCAATGTTTATTTCTGTCCAATATATACATAACTTTAAAAACAAGGAAAAAATAGACGCTAAATATAACCGATAAACATATTTATTTAAAACCAAACTATTATAAAATGGAACATTACGCTTTTGCTTTGAAATGACTTCTTAAGAAGCAGAATGCGTCTAATGTAGAATCAGACAATTCACTTCTTTTTTTTGTAACAAGATCTGTAGCCGTAGAAAAATTTCTTTCATTTTGTGTGGATGTTGGATAAATTATCACATTGAAGACATACATACGTAGGCATCGATGTGATGCTTGTATACTATATGTTTTTATACGTACGCGATTGATTAGTAATATGCAATTTGAGTTAACTAAAAATTGCTTTCCTAAAATATATCATAAAATAAATGAGATTGATAAGAATTTTCCTAGATTTAAATTTCTCGAGAAATACTGTAATTTCTCAAGAAATGAGAAATGACCAATGAGAAATTCTCGAGATAGAATTCTCGAGAAAGAATTCCCGAGAAGGAACAATATTCGAAGATATTACGCGCAATTAAGAGTCTCCCATATCCAAACTAATGAGAAAATAAAACTAACCGAATTAAAGAATTTTCAGATAATAGAACGATCAGTCTCGTCATGTCAGATTTAATTTATTTAAATATTAGGTTTTCCCAAATGTTCTTTTCGTGATATGTTTCTTTAATTTTGTTAGAGAACAAGTGCAAATGTAAATAGTGTAATCAGTTTTCTGTTAATGTTTTATCGTTTCCTGAACTTCCATTTGTTCAACCATACTATTCATTACTTCAGAACCTATTGCGAATTTGCATTGTGCGCATTGGTCAAAAACGAAACGAACTTTTGGCACAACCTAATAGAAACATTAGAAATAAACAGCTTGTAAATATTCATACCTTTAAGTATTATGTCGTTTCCACTGCTAAATTATATCAATTTTTATTTAGGAGATTTCCTCCTCCAGACACATAGAGTTGCTTTAAAATACGTAAAAAAAATCTTTCCATTAACAATTTTAAGTATCGTGTTAACACTAGAACTAACGAGTTTCAAATTTTTTAATTTACAATTATAAAGGTTGTAAAAGTACATTTGTGAGACATTATTCAATTTAGACATATATTACAGTGAAGCTTGCCACAAATCTGATTATTATTTTTTTAAGTAATGTAAAGTAGTCACTTTCAGCGTTACGTAGCTCTAGTAATAAGAAACCGAAATAATCGGAAAAAATATATTTACTAACATAAATATTGTTCAAACTTCGGCTTAAAGTTTCAAAGAAACATATGATGGTGCTTAACTACGCACAATTTCAAAATATGTTTGTATTTCAAGTGTATTCAATTATGCGAACATTCGAGGATATAAACACAAGTTCACGGTCCCAATTAGTGGTAATTCAAAAAGTTAATGTAACATCTATTATCACTTTCTAAATTACACATGCAGTTTCTTCAGTAACAACATCTATAGTTTTTAATAGATTTTAAGGCCCGCCCTTATTTTACTGTTCTCTATCTCTTTATTTTTTGAGACTAGTATCAATAGATTCGCTGTCGCTATTAAATTTTCCTCACTCGTTTCACAAGTAACTTTTCGTTATGTTTCAATTGTTTAATGTACTCAACATGAGGTCAATTTCCCTCATCTATTAAAATTAAATTGTCCAAAAAGCTTTCTGTCTGTATTGTTTAATATAATGCTAGTGTTCAGCGTTAGGTGAATTCCCCCTAAGTGAATTTATTAAAATTTAATTGTCCAGAAAGCCTTCCCCGTTTCTTGCATTCAAATTGCTCATATTCTCCTGAAACATCTAAGCAAGTGTAATAAGCAAGTAGACAAATTTTATTATTTGCTCATTATTATTGCCAAAAAAATTTGAAAAAAACATTTCGGAAACGGAGAGGACTAACAAAAACATCATGACGCAGTTTTTAATAATGTTACGATCCAAAAATGACAGAAAACTTTAAAAATAACTGGCAATTAAAATTATTCGTAACATAAGGTACAATTTGTAATATATCCTTCAATGTAAATAATGATTGTAAATTATATGATCAAGAAAAAACAATCGAACAAGGGAGTATGTTCTGCTAAAATAATAATGGAAAATTTTGTATTTTAGTTTCCCAGAATTATAAATCTGAAAAAGAAGAGTTATTTACGATATGTAACAATTTTGCAACGTATTTTATTTTCTCTTCTACTTTATGTTTGACATAGTTTGAATTTAATTATAACCATGTTGCATCTAATTAAAATCGCTATATTTGACGAAAAAACGAATGAAACAATAAATTGTAAGTCAGTAAATACCTATTACATTTTATATTAAATTTAGTATACTGCTTTATTATATGTATGTTGATGTTATAAAGAAATTGCTTAGGTTAATGTTTAATCAACTTATTCCATGTAGTTACTAAAGTAAAATAGTTGAGACAAAAGACATCCATTTTGTACGATGATTATCTGTAACTGCAAGGTATCACAATCAGTGATCAATTAAACCAAACCATTAAATATAATGGCGAATATTGCGAGTACATTAAAAAATGTATGATTATTACATAAATAAGTGGTGAATTTTTTCCCAAAAAGTTGATTACACACCGAATTAACTTTAACAAGTATACAGTTAAGATTTTTCTCATTTCATATCCGAGAGAAGAATACATTGCATTATAATATTTACTGAACGGTCTGTATATAACATATTTATTTCGTGACAAAAAAAGGCATCTGTAATTACTATGGATTTTATGAATTTACTACAAAAATGAGTAATTGAAATTTAAAGCACTAAAAATATTTAAGAAATTATAGAATATCGACATATTAGGATCAATAAAAGAAGATAGGAAATACTATTTGGCATCTGCTTCTTGCAATCAATGTAGAACATTTTTGTTTTGCATAAAGATCCGCTATCTAGTAATTATAAAAAGCCAAACTTAAATAAGCAACATTATCCTTAAATTTGTGACTCACATATCGTAATTCAGTGTATATTGAATTGATACAATTAATTATATTTATAAGAATTGAAGATGGTTATCCGATCAGTAGTTGTCAGATCAAGCCCTAACCTAATCTAAACCTCCTACCTCCATTTTCTTCCAAGTTTTTCAAAAACTGGACCATTCTAAACCAAAATTAGAAAAGTTTAACCTATTTTTCGGAAAAACCGCTATACGGAACCATTACCTGAAATAGTAGAAGACACGGATGCAAGGACATTCGAGTAATACATGTTGTTAGGTTATGGGAGGCTTTTCCGTACATAGTCTTTATTTTTCTAATTATTCGATTAGTTGATAGCACGTCATATGATTAATACTTGTACATAGAACATGATCGTTTTTTATTACGACACAAGAATACAACTTGTTTAACATGTTGATTGCCCATACAACAATCACGAAAAATTACACAAAATCAAAGCAATTTATTTAACAAAACAAACATTGAAAAGCTTAGTTTCTCGATAATAATTACTGTATTCAAACTCTTCCGTTTCGCAAATCGTAAGCAAATATTGTACACTCAATCTACCAGCGTGAAAATTAATTTTGAATTCTGTATAAATAATTTTGTCATCCAGACATGGGTGACATGGCGATCAAAGTGTTAAATGCAGCTTTAGGAAATTCAAGAAATATATTTAACTCGTAAGTAATAGTTATAAGCGATGAAAATTGTAAAAATATTGATCATTAAATAAAAGAAAACAGCTGTGCATAGTAAATGTGAAACTGTATGTAAGAAAATATCTGTGAATAATAGATCCGTCTGAACATTTTCAAGTAAGTATGCTTTTTAGTTTATCTATGGTTAATTCGAATGTCATGGTAAAAAGGTAAGCAGAGACAATTATTTCATTTTTCGCTAAGAACACAGCGTGTATAATTTATGTGCGACATCTAGACTTGATCTTGAAGGCTGTAAAAATCACATAAAAACACTTTTGATAGAATAAACATGTTGATCAGAAAAATAAATTTAATTCTTCAGTTTGCTTCAGACTATAACTTCAGACTAATATAGCATAATTTTTCCATTCTATTAAAGTCATTTACAAGGTAACGTATAGTATTAATCAAAAATCTATTTATCTATCATTTATTATTAAAGCGGATTTGGGGCGATACATTTCCTATACTGGGAGACAAGAGTATAATACAAAATTTCGCAAGTTCCTCTCAGATGTTTCTTTTTGAAGTTTTATATTAAGTGAAAAATAGAAATTTCAATTTAAGTAACATATTTCTCAGGCTGTGTGAATAGATGATATTTTAAAGATACATCACGTACAAATAAAGAATATATAAATAACAATAATATGTTGTTCATGTGCTTATTCTCTTAAGTTTCCATTTTTTACACGTTTCAGATAACTTGTTCCTAATATATTAACGGTAAACTCACAAAAGAATGGATCTAATTTTAAATAAAAGGGTTCGCAGCGCTCCAAGCCGCTGCTAGAAGAAGCTCGAATGAGCATGTGGCACACACACTCCGCTAGATTCGCATATACGTATACGAGCAGAGAGAAATCTGGTACGAATTTGAAGGTTCCGCAGGGTGCAAAGTCACGCTGAAAAAACACAAAAGTAGGTTGTCTACATAGGCAAGTGCCCTAAACGAAAGATAAATCTAGGGCGCTTGCCTATAGAAACATCTTACTTTTGCATTCTTTCGGCGTAGTTTGGGATATTCGACATATCGTGGCGTCGCACAGTGGTCCGGATCGAAGAATTTAGGGACATTTGACCAAAAGGTCGACTTTTTGAAATTGAAAACTAATCAATTTTGTTTGCTTTGTAAGCGTCTATAGACCTCGAAAATGAAGAAATTAATGAAATTGAATAAATATTTTAGTTACTATGATCATTTAAAGTTGAGCGTTTTGAAAGTAGCATATTTCACCAGGCAAAATTGCTTAAGTTCTTTGCGATGTCCTTGTCACGGGAATTACTCACAACGTAACAAAAGTAACTAATTTAATAACACTGGCACGAGATACTGTCGACCGGTGGTTTAAACGTATCGCGAACCGTATTAAGAGGATACGGAGTCGGGGAGAATCAAAGAGTCGTACTTGTTTGAAATCAAACCCAAGACTGACTGTTTATTGTGCGGCGTATTTTTATACATGTCTCTTATCAATGGTGTTACCAGGCAGCTCTAGACAAAGGGGCGATGGTTGTCTTCGATCGATCGCGTGCCATACGTCGAGGTGTCATGTGCGAATACGCGTTTTGATAAGACGGACCTCCCTGGACGCGGTGTCGCGTGCGGAATCTGGCTATTATTAGCTTCTTGGGAAAGTATTCTTCACATCCTCATCGTTTCGTCCCATACTTTCTCTTAGCTTTTTTGTATGATATAGAGCACCTCTTCCCAATAAGAAATCATATATTTTTTTAGTAATAACTAATAATAATATATCTAAAAAATAATGCTGAATGATACATGATACAGATTAAAAGAATGTTGTATATTTGTCAAAGGATATCTTTTTTATCCCAAAACATCCCAAGCTCTAACAAAGAGGAATATTTTCGACACAACTTCCTTTAAATAACCGTACAAGAATCATTTCCTACTTCGTGTCAGTTTACAAGTTATAGTGTTAAAAAGCTGACAATGTTACGGCGAGTACGGTCGCCGCGCGTTGGTCGTTGTGAAGCACGAGGCAACCCGAGAACTCTTAAGATTATAAACATCTGCAATGCATATGTTTACAACGCGTTGTTATATCTGCAATGCTACTCCGACAGAAATGAACCATTTTAAATTAATCAATGCAAGACCATGCAATAACAACCACTATTCGTTTGGTCTGTTACGTACGGAAAATTCATCTACGTGATTTTTTGAGTCTTCTTGAAGCCACATGTTGCTCTGCAGTGGTCCGCTAGTTTATCTAAAAAAACTAACTCTCCCACGGGGGTACTGCATCTGGGAAATTCTCAGGAATTTCCATCCAGATGCACGCCTACTCCCACCCAAATTTCTAGACAATTTCGGGGTATATAAAGCCCACGATTCCAACCACAATCGGGCACAGTTGAAACCTAGTCACGTTGCGACAAGTTACGTATAAGCAAGATCGGGTATAAAGTCCTTTTCGAGCATTAACTTAACAGTACGTATTCCATCGCACAAATAACTAGATAACCGTAACCCCCGCATTTCTCAGTGCGTCAAAACCGAGAGTTAGGAATATTAGTATCCGCGACTACACGTTACACAATTACAATTGTAACCCCTACTTAATTATTCAATATATTGTACTACAATTTTAAGGAATTCAATTCTATTAATTCCATATTCACATCAGATTTCTATCCCAGAACTAGTATTCCTACAACGATATACTAGCCGCTCAAAGCATATCAATTTCTATATAACGTTACGAGAGCCGATAACAATTATCCATTTCCCGATCCACGCGGCGACCCGACGGTGAAATACACGTCGGCCAGTCCTCGTGTCCCTACATTTCCGAAGTGGCGACCCGGTGGTGAAATACACACCAGCCAGTCCACGGTATAACCTATCCAATAAACCAAGGTGGCGACCCGACGGTGAAATACACGTCGGCCAGTCCATTGTTCAAGGTGGCGACCCGGTGGTGAAATACACACCGGCCAGTCCACGGTATTACCTATCCTACAAACCAAGGTGGCGACCCGTCGGTGAAATACACGGCGGCCAGTCCACAGGTTCCTTTCTTATATGGCGACTCGACGGTGAAATACACGTCGGCCAGTCCATTGCTCCATACCTTGGCGAAGTGGCGACCCGGTGGTGAAATACGGTCACGCATCTCCCGCTTAGCCCTCGGCTCGTAACAGGTCCGTCAACACTTCACGCATGGATCAGATGCTTCGAATGTCGTTTGCACATAGCATATAATCTAGACTTCAAAAAATGGACAGAAAATACACAGGACACTAAAAAATTCAGAAAAGAGAGGCAAGAACATATTTAGACACAGTTCAAAGAGAAAATGGGTTTATTAGTTGACTTTGTCAAACAAAGCTGGGGTTCATCAAATGGCGGAAATACCGCAAGACGATTATTTTCCAACCCAGAGCTTTCGTCAGAAATAACAGGAGTTGCAATAATAAAAATATTTCATGTAATACTTCAAACAATTTCCTCGCCTTATGAAATAGATATGGATAAATTTGAACAATACGCACAAAGCACAGCAAAATATTTTATGGTTCACTACGGGTGGTATTATATGCCAGCCTCCATTCATAAAGACAAAGATTTTAAAAAAATTAAGACCAAAAGTACTCGGAAAATTTCTAGAATCGCTAAAAATGAAGATACATTTAACAGATTGTTATTAACATCGGACCCACATATTTCATCCACGAGAATAAAATCTTACAAGAAGAAGATCAAAAAATTAAGTCCATAAGCAGAATTATTAAAAAAATAAAGTAAACAAAATCCGCTTGTATCTACTTCTTCAACAGCGAAATGGTAAGATTCATTAGTTGTGACGTTGCAGTTTTTGCCACATCACTGTTCCATCATTTTTCGCGGCCAAAACGGCAGTTCGTAAGGACCGGACCGCCCTCTCGCGTGACAAACGCAGATTTACGAATTTCGAGAGCGCGCCCCGAGGAAATTCCATAGAATTAAAGGATCGGCGGCTAATTCAAACCGCGCGCGCCGAGTACGTCAAAATTTCAGAACGTGCTCCGTGCAGCTAAGATTGTTGTAGATTTGTGAATGATTTCGCTCTGTTGGCAAGTGTTCTGGAGTATCATGTAGTGCTCCATTATAATGTTTATAACTTTTAGTTACGATAACGTCCTAACGAATAAGTTTAGGGCATAAGTATGTTACTACTTTTATGTAGAGCACAACAAACTACATCGATTGGTGCAGTCAAAAATGTAGGTTTCCATTTTAAAAAAAAGTTGCATTTTTCTAATGCACTCTTCGGGCGAAACCGCGGCTACGCCCGATAATACCGGGTGCAACGGTCGGGCGACCGCGAGGATCGCCGCGGTCCCAAACAAACTCGCGCGCGACCGCCACGCGCTCGCCCGAAATCCGTTGCAGACACCGCGCACCGACGCGACCGTTAGACAAGCAGAAAACGGCGAACAGGTGTAACGCGACACGAAACTATTCAGACTCACGATCGATCCCCCGCGACCCACGAATTGCAAGCCGGAAGATACGCCCTGCGTACCGATTGCACATTCTCTCACCGCCCCCGCGGCTTAATAGTATTTAAAGTGTGCGAGAGTTGTAAATTTCCGTATCAAGGTGTAAATAGTCTTCGTTATACGTCGTGTCTGTCCCCGCATTAAAGTTTGTGCTGTTAAACAAGTGTTGGTCTTTCGTAACCGTCCCATCGTTCCTGCCGGCAAAAATTCAATCCGGAAACGCCGGAACATGCACCGATGCACAAAAGTGCATAAAATTAGTTGCGTATTATGCACCGTCTGATGCCATTCAACTTTTTCTTATAACATTTTCCTCGAGTCGTGATTACATACAGACGGTACTGTCAACATGTGAAGTAAATATCTTATTTTCTTAATAACCCGTTAGTAGAAGAACAATCGTAATTTAACAACATGGAATTGTAGTCGACATATTTTTGAATAATATTTTCTTAACAATAGCGTTCCGAAGAAAGAAATTTTATTGTATATTTTTAATAGATTTTCATACGTAAATGTTACGAGCCGAGGGCTAAGCGGGTGATGCGTGACCGAGGTTATATAATTAGGAGACTTGGTTTATTGGACTGGCCGGTGTGTATTTCACCACCGGGTCACCACCTTGGTTTATGGGATAAGTAATACCGTGGACTGGCCGGTGTGTATTTTACCACCGGGTCGCCACTTCGGAACTGTAGGATTACCGCGGACTGGCCGGTGTGTATTTCACCACCGGGTCGCCACCTTGGTTTATTGGATAGGTTATACCGTGGACTGGCTGGTGTGTATTTTACCACCGGGTCGCCACTTCGGAAGGGTAGGATTACCGCGGACTGGCCGGTGTGTATTTCACCACCGGGTCGCCACTTCGGAAGGGTAGGATTACCGTGGACTGGCCGGTGTGTATTTCACCACCGGGTCGCCACCTTGGAAAAGGAAGGATTGTCGTGGACTGGCCGGTGTGTATTTTACCACCGGGTCGCCACTTCGGAAGGGTAGGATTACCGTGGACTGGCCGGTGTGTATTTCACCACCGGGTCGCCACCTTGAACAATGGACTGGCCGACGTGTATTTCACCGTCGGGTCGCCATATAAGGAAAGGAACCTGTGGACTGGCCGACGTGTATTTCACCGTCGGGTCGCCATATAAGGAAAGGAACCTGTGGACTGGCCGACGTGTATTTCGCCGACGGGTCGCCACCTTGGTTTATTGGATAGGTTATACCGTGGACTGGCCGGTGTGTATTTCACCAGCGGGTCGCCACTTCGGAAATGTAGGGACACGAGGACTGGCCGACGTGTATTTCACCGTCGGGTCGCCGCGTGGATCGGGAAATGGATAATTGTTATCGGCTCTCGTAACGTTATATAGAAATTGATATACTTTGAGCGGCTAAAGTATATCGTTGTGGGAATACTAGTTCTAGGATAGAAATCTGATGTGAATATGGAATTAATAGAATTGAATTCCTTAAAAATGTAGTACAATATATTCAGTAATTAAATAAGGGTTACAATTGTAATTGTGTAAAGTGTGGTCGCGGATACTGATATTCCTAACTCTCGGTTTTGACGCACTGAGAAATGCGGGGGTTACGGTTATCTAGTTATTTGTGCGATGGAATACGTACTGTTGAGTTAATGCTCGAAAAGGACTTTATACCCGATCTTGCTTATACGTAACGTGTCGCAACGCGACTAGGTTTCAACTGTGCCCCATTGTGGTTGGAATCGTGGGCTTTATATACCCCGAATTTGTCTAGAAATTTGGGTGGGAGTAGGCGTGCATCTGGGTGGAAATTCCTGAGAATTTCCTAGATGCAGCACCCCCGTGGGAGAGTTGGTTTTTTAGATAAACTAGCGGACCACTGCAGAGCAACATGTATCTTCAGGAAGGCTCAACAAGTCACATAGATGAATTTTCCGTACGTAATATAAAATAAACTCCTATTGTTTCTACCAACCGTGTTCCATTGAGAGTTGAACATCACTACATTCAACAGACTTTGAAATCAAATTTTCTCGTAAACGAAGCCTGAAGTAACAAAATTTGTTTCTTATTGTTATAGCCCGACAAGTTTCCGATTGAGACATAATTTTTTATACATCATAAGTGAAGCCCAAAATTGAATTTCAAAGGAAAATTGCAAAATATTTGCTCAAATAGATTAATTATGAATTAATGATTAACTAATTATGTCATATGCAACCATGTGCTGTTAAATGAAACGAACTATATACGTTATTTTAGTCGATTAAAAATCACAATTTTTTAGATACTGTTCTAACATTACTTCTATTAAAAGAAAATTGAAGATATAATAATTTTCTTTAATGTCCTGGATTTCTACTTTTATTTTCATCGATTTGAGCTGTGTAGTCGTAAGCAAAACTATTTCAAATTTAACAATGCTTTTTATTTACAAAACTAGAAAATATTTATAATAAAAACTGAAACATAGTATTTGAATTTGTAAATACAAAACTTGAATCTGTTACGAGCCAGTGCCGCCAACAGCGCGAGAGGCCGGCGAAGGGTTATTACCCTTGGAATATGTATTGAATTTGTTAATTAGGTGCGCGGACGAACTCTACGCGAAATTGGGGAGCCGCTAGGATTATAGCCGGCGAGGACGAACCTGACGCGAAGTCAGGGAGCCTCTAGGAACGGAATTAAGGTCGATTTATACCGCCGTGCGGGATCACGGCTGCACGGTCGGCTATATTATACGTAGCCGTGCGGGGCCACTCGAGACGGCGGTGTCTTTTGAAATCGTGTCGCTTCCTACCGAAACCCGAGTACTTTCCGCACCCCTCTACTCCGCAAGGGATGCCTATGGTAGAACCTCCGAGATATTTGGCGTCGTCCCGGATAAGTTGCTCGGCGAGCAATCTCTCTTTATCGACCTTTAAGCGTAGGCGGTTGAAATTTCGTGAACGAACCCAATGCAAAATTGGGGAGTCACTACGTTGGAAAAATCTCTTTTGGAATGTGGTATGTCGCGAACAAATCTGATACGAAATCAGGGAGTCGCTGAGATTATTAGCGGGCCTCGTAACTCTAATAATATAATTTAGAATCGGAATTAACAATCCGAGCGTTAAGATTGTATCAAGTGGGACCGTTTAATTACTAAATTAGGAATTTAGACGATAATTCAGGATTTATTAGATTCTACAACTTGTTAAATTGAATGAATCGTTGAAAACAACGATATATTCTTAAATAAGGTGTGTTACAGTTGTTATTGTCGCGATTAAAACGTAAATATAAAATGGAATTGATTTACCTATGTTGCGCAGTTTTGACGCACTGGCGATGCGGGGTCTAGAAGTAATTATATGCCAGGAGTAATTATATGCCAAAATAGAACTGTTTCTGAACAATCGGATTCTATAAGATTAACTATGATCTGCAAGGAATTTTATACCAATCTTACTGTAATTGACTCTTACGAACGTGACACAATGTGACTCTACGCGTAACTATACGTTTATAGATTCGAAGGGATCAAAATGATCTGGTTTATATACCCTCAAAAATAAGTAGGGATGCCTGCATGGAGTACATAAGTCACGTAGGGTCACATTCCTAGTTTTTGTAATTTCCAATGAATCCAGACTACAGCTGGGTCTTCATATTAAGGGTTAAGCGGAGGTGATCTAGGGCGTTTCCTGCCAGAACTCGAAAGATTTCTGAGAAAAAGTCTAACAGAAATATTCTCCCAACGTAACAAAAACATAAAATATAATATTAGAATTTGATGTAGTATTTAAATTTTAATGTAAAATAGGATTTAAAATATTTCTTGACGATGAAAATAGAATGCGGAAACGCGTAACATCAAAATGCAAAAAATTTAATATTTTCGAACTCGACTTTCTCGAGAACAAGGCATGAAATGAAAATTTATTTCATATTTTCGATTTATATTATCATATAGTAATCACGTCCTCACATAAAATTCTCACAATTTTTATATTCCTTCAAATAAAACTCTTCAAATATCGATATTTTAAATACTATTTTAAATAGAATATTAAAATCTTTTATTATTTTATAAAATATTTTTTTTTTAAAAGTGCAAAAAATAGACTATTTACTATGTTCTACTTGAAATAGTATTTTACTCAGCTCTGTTCAACTATTATTACTCCATAATCAGACATCGGTCGTTGAAAATTAAAATAAATTATCTACAATGAACAACATCTTTACAAATAAACAATGTAAGAAATTTCACGTCATGTGAATAAAATATAGATGCAAAATATTATAGTGTCACAATTGTGTAATAATATGTATTTAGGTGACTGTGTATTTTCGTGATTTTCAAATTCAAAATCTACCGTATGTTCAGAAGTTAGAACCTTCTAGTTAGCATCTTGTTATACAAGCACTGTAACTTCACTATACTATTACAATGTGGGATTTTGAAAAATATTATAGTTCTACATATATTGCAGCAACTAGTATAAATTTTTTATTATAATTACTATTCCTAGCCGTGTCATCAAAATACTGTAAATTCAATTCAATAACAAATTGATATTAGAATATTTCCATGACATAAGAAAGAACTGTATCATGAAAATATTTGGTGAATTTTATATGGAACGTCAGATGCACCATAGTGAAGAACGTAAAGAGTTGCATGGTCACGTTCGTTTACAAACTTGTAAAATTACTCCATACATTAGTACATACGCTGCACTGGTGAGATGACAGCACCTGTTACCTGGCACCGGCATCCTCCGCGATGGTGTCCCGTAAATTAATGATCACGAAACTTAAAGCACTATGGATATTCTACACATAGTATAACGTGCCCATCTGAAAATTCCCCGAATATATACATTATAAACATTATGGAGCATTATTAAACATCGTCCACAATCCAAGGATGTTGAAATATTCATCACTCTTGTATAAAAGTTGTGACGGTTACTTAGGAATAGGCTAAATTCTTTTAGAACCAGTATTTACATATTTAAAAAAATATTTTAAGGTGCATTACGTCAAAAAATAATATTGGAGCAATTGTTATTTCATCAATTTTTAGTTATGCATACGCTTAATTCTGGTAGTATTCAACATTTTCTGCGGTAAATCTGTACGTATCTTCAAGTTTTAAATAATCTGTTATAGAGAAAAGAAATAAATTGAAGTTGTAGTAATTGCTCCATTGTTATTCAATTCCTTTGAGACTTTTGTTTTCTGTATCTTGTCTTTTATGTGCAAAAAAAAGGAATTGATTAAATAAAAAAAATGTGAACTTATGCCGGGCGCGAACCTAGCACAAGAATGTCCACAATCGAGCTCCTAACACGCTGACCCAGCTGATCTGTTGGGAACAGGGTTAATATTTTCAAATGTTTATGCGCTAACGAAGTACAATACTAAACAAGTTAATTTCATTTGCATTGGTTCGGGTAGCTCGCATTGGTTCGGGTAGCTCGCATCGGTGGGGATAGCTCGCATCGGTGCGGATAGCTCGCTTCGTGCGAGTATCCGACCCGGCCCGAATATGCGGGTTCCGGCTCGACTCGACCCGAGCTCGTCCCGCATAGTCGGACTTGCCTGCAAGCCTAGTCTCCAGATCGGTTAAATAGAGGAGAATACACCTCTCTTACTACGGTCGTAGTGGGGGACGTTGGAGTGTGCTCATTCAGAGATGCCAACTCTACTGATTTCTCCGTAAATCTACGGATTTTTAAACTTATCTACGGATCTACCGATTTCAAATAGAAATCTACAGATTTTTGTGACTCATGTGTCTGCAATTCATATAAAACACAAAATATTCTCAGTATATCTTCGCGAAACATTGTGGCGACATCAACTTCCAGTTGATCGTCAACTGTAAATAGAATCTGTGAATTTGCCCCTGTCCCACGTGAGCACATGATCTCTTATCTATATACTCTCACGACTCAGTGGACAAACTTATAGGTTATAGCAGAGAGTGGTTATAGGTTCGCTCTCTTTCGCTACATTAGCCATGTTTATGTGCATTTTTGCATCGTGTTGTAAAATTCGAGTGTCAAAATTAAATCGAAGACATATATTTCTAAACTATATAAGAGAGGAGAGGAGTAAAATGGTATGAATTTTCACCGAGTGATGAGCATTACAAACTGCTGAATACAAATATGTATAATTTTAAAAGAAAAATGGAAGAAGAAAATGTACAATCAAAAGTATCTGATTATGAATCTGATCCATCTATTTCTGAATGAAAGATATTCATTTTGGCAAACCATGACAATTTTTATCAAATTGACTTTTAGTGTATTAAATTACAATAATAGGGTAACGTACACAGTTGTTGACCGCCTTACCGTGATTAACCGTTTTCCTAAGAAAATATAAATAATAAATATTACGAAATATAATGCATTTTTTACATAAAACAGTATACAGGGTGTCCCAAACATGTCTCAATTCCTTCAAAGGCGAGGTTCCTGAGGTCATTTGAAGCGATATTTTCCTTTGAAAAAATTGCCGTTTCGGCTTTCTTAAGGAGTTATTAACGAAAAACACGGACTAATCAGAGCACGACCTAGAGGCGTGTTGGCAGAGACGGCCGCGCGCGACAGAAGTCGAGCGATGGTGATACACGGCGGTCGAAAGCAAGGAACAAACAAGAGAAGAAAATTTTTCGAGTCCTATTTAAGCCGTACAGGCACTGGCCGAATGTTCCGTTGCCCCGCAACGGTAACACTGTGACGTTGCTTCTTTTCCGGCGCGCTTTCCGCGGACGAAACGAGATGCAACTCCGGGATTTTATAGGCGCTGAGACCGGGCCTCGGCCGGCCGTACGGACGAGGTCCTCCCGGCACAAAACGCGATTCGAAAACTCGATAGCGATACGAAAGATCGATGTTCGGGCGCCAGGTATCGCGAAGATACCACGTGAAACGAGACGGTTTTCTACTCGTAGAGAAGCGAATCGAGAATTTTCGTTACCGAGTATCACGTTACGCTACGCGATTCGCGAAGGGTCAGAGGTTCGGACGCTGGAAGGACGGGGACGGCCCTTACGGCAGAGCGGATCTCGCAGGTCAAGAAATGTCACGCGTTACAATTTTGGCGGCCATGTGGCCGCGACCCGAGAGCCCGCGCTCTTCATACAAGTTCAGCGAAAGAGTGGACGCTCGCAGCGCGGGTTTGTCAATTCCTTAAATATCGCGAGAATACGGTAGTTCGGTATTGCGATCGAGGAAATCGATACTATCGCTCGCGAACGCAGAGGGACGGCGCAATTACAATTCGACTGCCGTGTCGATTCCCGGAACGAAACGGAGAGAGAGCGTGCGACGGCATGCGACCTTGGTTCTCGCTCGCTCCCGCGAGCACGCTATACTCGTCGTCGCGATTTTACGCGACCGAGATCCGTAGACGGTTTATTCTAACGCCACGAAAATTACACTCACTTTTCCGACGCGACTCCTCCGAGGAAAACTTCCGTTACGTGACTAAATTGCAGGCTCACAACGCCGGCAAATGGCGTGAGCCGCGAACACGAGGCGAGATGCGCCTCGACTCGCGCGACTCGAGGACGATACGAGAATCGGATCGTCCTTACGCGAAATTCTCAAAAGAAACACATTCACGAAATTAAATAGGGAAGGATCACTGAATCGACTTACCGTTTCGTAGGTGGAGTATTCCGGGTCTTAGCCGTTCGGGCACTAACGATAACTTGATTTTTGAGTATGTAGCGTCAATTAGGAAGTCGGCACGACAGTGATCCTTCGCGATTTCGGCAACGAGGATCTACCCGGCGATCCCCACCCTACTCATTATTAGGAATACCTAATTGGTCGGTCTCGCACGCAAAATCATTAGTTTTGTGGGTCTCCGACGGATGGCCCTTGGCCTTAGGCAACATCCGGATTTGCCATAACGATCGCCGTGTGGCGACCGGGGTGTCCAAGACGACCCAGGATGCTTCCACACCACCCACGCGTATGGAACCCCTTCCTGCGGGATGAGACGACTTCAAGGCCTTTTAGGTGGAGTTCCTGAGGAGGAAAGTCCGATGTTGGTGGGGTTCTAGGCTTGAGCCGTCTCCGGGTTGTTCGGCCCGTGTGTGTTGGCGATCCCCTTCTTCACCAGTGCACTGGACGTTTTCGGTAGTTCACGAAAAGAGATCCCACGAAGGGAGCCGCCTTAGGCTTCCTGAGAGGGCTGGTGGTGCACGGGGCACGTCCTGAAACTTGCCGTACTCGGCTCGCGCGGTTTGAATTAGCCGCCGATCGGTAATTAACGCGGAATTTCCTCGGGGAGCGCTCTCGAAATTCGCGACTGTCGATTCGGTACGCTAGATGGCGGTCCGGTCCATTCGAAATGCCGTTTCGGCCGCACCAGATAATGGAAAAGTGACGTCGCAAAATCTGCAACGTCACAACACATACCGCTACGGTCCGCCTTGCTGGTGCACTTAGTGCGTGCGTGTCCCCGCTCGAAACATCGGAAGCATTCTCACTCCGTCACTCGCTAGGGCGGCAGCCATCCTCTCAGCCAGGGCCCTTGCCTTCGAGTGGCACTCGGCCCCGTTCACCTCAAGGAGCATGCCGACCGTCCTCATCCTCCTGAGCTGCATCCCTCCTTCAATGCCAATGGACTTGAGGTTCACGGCATCACAGTCTTGGCCATCATCTGCGCGTAGGAGATCTTCGCGCCCTCCGGGATGGTGACATCCACCGCCGCCGTCTCGGGTGTGCGGCCCAGAGTGATGCCGTCCTTGGAAGCCGCCTTCGGCTTCTTCTTTGTCAACTTTCCTGGCTTGGGAACCGTGGGTCCTTTAGGGGTTGCACCCCCTCCTCCTCTTCCACTGCTGTTGACGCTGCTACCGCCGCTGCGGCCTCCGCCACTGCCACTACCGCTGGCACCGCTATCTCCGCCTTGCTGACCAAGTGGCTGGTCGTCCAGCTTCAGCTTGGCCAGCTCTCGCGCCGCCTTCGCCACCGTCTTCTTTACTTTCTTCCTGTCCACCAGGGTCCAGTCGCCAGTCCCGTGACCTTCTTGACGACTGGCCCTGGTTTCTTCATCTCCGCAGCCTTCACCTGCTATCCCGATCCACCGCCATTTGTGACCGGTGACACCAGACCTGATTGAAGTGCCCCGTTCTTCTCCATGCACTCCGACAACTGGGCAATCCAGTGTGACTAACGTCGACGTGGAGAGCCGCTCACCCCCCTCCACGACTCCGGTACTGGGGCCTCCGAACTCCTCTGCACCGTAAACATTATTCTCATTCGTTGTGCTATTCATAGTTCATTAAAAGCTCCCGCCTACTTGCCGTGGTCGAAAATATGGTGTATGCGTGTGTTGGAATACGATCTCTCGATCGCACTCTTGCAGAACACACACCCATCCCTAAAGAAGCACAGTCCCGTCGAGGTAGTTCGCCCTCCTTGTGCCTCCATCAGCAACCATCTCTCAGATGGCTGCATCAGGTTGACACAGATCATTGGGCTTTTACTCCCTTGCACCCCTTGCTCCGTTCGCACACACCGTAGTGTGACCCAGGAACCACCACGGGGAGGTGGAGCAAGAGGAATTTTAGCCATATGACCCTCTCAAATCGAGACGAAGAACTCCATAGTAGACCATAGTCACTACTACGAAGGCCATATGCACTTGTATCGGGATCGGTAAGCAGTCGGTAAGACTCGGAATCGGAACGGTACAGTACGGTTCGGCTCTTCGCCTGTCTGCCCTGATTTGGCGTCGGAGACGGTCTTATATTCTCCTCAGCACCCAGTTTCATTTGCAAGAAGCCAGTAGCGGCGGAGATGCGAGGCCGCGCGGCTCGCGAGTGGCCGGTGAAGTGGAGATGGATCGGCGGATACGGCGCGCCGCGGCGTTCGGACGGGATGTCTCGCGCCAGATGTGGGACTCAACCGTCACAAAGTAACCAAACTTCAAATAATTACATATCTATACAAAGCGGAGATCAAAATAAACTTATCTTTCGTTATTAAAAAAAATCTGCTCGAAGTTATATGTCTCGTTTCATGAAATACCTATGGAAATATAACTTATGGAACTTTTATGAGAAGAAATGTAAGCTTTATTTTATTGTTAAGAATTTTTCAAAAATGGATTCGTATGAAACAGATACTTTGGAATCCCTATGATAAAAATTCCGTGGAAATGAGTTATTTTATAACGTTTATTAAAAAAGGTTCCATGAGAGAAACACGAACACGCTTTGAATTGTGAATTCTCTAGGTAAATATTACAAACAAATAACAGCAATAATTAGACTGCGGATATTTATGCAAAATAACAATTGTTTGCGACACTTGCTAGAAGCAGGCGATAAATATCAATATCTTTCTTGATTGATTGATTATAATAAGCTTAAAATAAATTCTTGAAATTCTTGAAATTCTTTAATTCTTTTAATCCATCTACCGCTTTAAATTGCATCTACTTTGTTTTGTTATAAATGCACAAAATCCATAGTAGCTCAAGATTTCCGACTCGCGATCCGACGGCAGAAATTTGCGCGCGCAAGATTTCCGTATCGCGTCCGACGGCTCGCGAAAGTATCGTTCGCGCGTTCTCTCTTGCGCATGCTAGCAACCCGTGCTACGTGCCGATTCTCGCTCGTTCTCGCCTCTGCGAGCGATTCTCGCGAGTTGTAGTGAGCACGAAAAAAAATAAAAGTTCAGTGTCCCGCCAAACGGTGTAAATTCTCTCTCCCTTATCTTCCCTCGTCCTCGTGCGTTCAATTCTGAGCGGTCCCGGCCTCAGGCGTTTCCGACCGTCGGTCGACGCCGAACAGTATCGAACTAATATTTTTATAACCAGAGCGTCAAACTATAAAGACTCCTTAATTTATTTTAAGCGGGAACCCATTTAATATCACAGGTTAAGTCAACATTGGAAAAATCGGATTTACATAAGTCTAAATTGCGTGGCCGCCCACGCAACAATATTTAATGTGTAGCACTCGAACACATTATACAGTTAAAGTGAAGCCCATATATTGTAAGATTATTTATACTAAATACATTTAGTATAGTTTATTGTTCTCGGATACTTAAAAATACGACGAATAAACTATATAGTGCTGCGTAAATAAATAAGAAAATAATTAAACATGTTACTAGGTACATACACAATTGCATTCATCGTTCTTTATAGGTTAAAAATATGATAAGTAAACTACGTAGTATTACTTAAAAAATACGATATGGTTCCTGTTTGGTAAAAAGAATTATGTTTTTCAACATTTTTATCACATCTGTAAATCTTTCATTTAATACCAATTCTTTAGGGGTGTGTTTGTAAGAACGATTTGCATGAACAATCGAACTAGACAGTAAACAGACTGAAAGAGATTATAGTTCAGAGTACAGCTATTCAATTCATTCTAGTGTGTTGAAATTGTTGCTAGATTTGAAATCTCAAACAACTCAGACCAATCCGTAAACAACTTGTAATTTTATACTAATTTTCAATCTAAAATATTGCATTCACATTTATTTGATTTAGTATATCGATCATTGTTTTCTATTGCTGGATCCTATTTCTAAGAAAATTCTTAAATTTCTTTATTCAATAATGTTTGATATTTTTTATTTAAAACCTCACCCAATGCCGATGGCCTTTAGAATTAATTGAATGCTACAATTAAAAAAACCGCATTACACATGTACGCCCACGCACGCACGTATGCAATTCATATCGTGTGTACGGTAAATACAGCTTCCGAGATAACAAATCATTATGATTCATTCTTCTCGAAATCTTTGATCACATATGGCTCCGTAAACACAGCTGCAGAATGCAAAATCTCGTTCATTATAGATTTGTTTGCGTTCAGTTCACTCTAAAAGTGCCCAGTTATAAATTTTTTAGGTACAAATTAAATATTTTTATTTTATTTCCCTTTTTTTCGTATGAGATATACAATAGGTATTAGAAATAAAGATGCTGCATGAAAAAATTCAGGAAATAAAAATAATGTATTGTAGAAATACGGGAATGTGAATAAACTTTTTAGAAGAAAAATAGACATGAATTATTATTAAAGTAGATAACTCATAATTATTAAATAAAATATATTACTCCGTTTGAGGGAGTAAAATATTTATACAAATATTTTATGCCTATTTGAAATCTGTTGCATTAAATGCAGGACTAATATTTAGCAGTCTTCAAGAAAGAAAGATAGCACTACATTATTTACCACTAATTTTGACGTTAAATTTGCATAAACCAAGTTTAAGCAATGTATTCATCATTTTACGAAAGAGTTGTCTGTCCTCAACTATGTTTTTCCTATACACAAAGTTTTAAAATTACTATTTTAGATTTACCAAATAATTATTGGCAGAATGATATTGCTAGTAATATATTACTTAACTGCGGATTTTTATAAGATCTAAATAAAAACATTTATTTTCCTCATTAATAATTTCAATATGTTAAAAATAATATGTTGACATATTGAATTCTTTGAAATTCTTCATTGTTTTAAATTGCACCTACACATTTTTGTGACGAATGCATAAAATCCGAAGTCTTTATATGTATGTATTACAAATGGATTTCAGTCATTGCTGTAAAGAAAATATCGACGTATTGACAACATTAAGTTACAAATTAATATAATTATTTACTTAACAAAAGACGAGTACCTACATATTGATCTCCTCTGTAAATATTTAAGATTTTAACATATGACCCAATTTTCCAAACAAAACATTTTTGTTCTTGAAAAGATCCTCATCAACAAAAGATTAAAGACGAATGTTAAGGGAAAAGGATATATTAGTAGCGAAATTCGTACAAAATCGATAGCAGCTGGTTTTATAAACATAATAAATATTAACCCTTTCGCTACTACGGGCGACTACAGTTGCTCTATATGAAGTGCCACTGACGTACTACGGACAACAGTCGCTCTACATGATGCGCCACTGAGGTACTACGCGCGAGTAAAGTCGCTCTACATAAAATGCCATTGATATACTATGGACGACTACTCGAATAATCGCTCTGCATAAGATGCCGATTTCTCTGGAAATGTAGCATCAGCATTTTGTTTTTATCACGAATTTCTTCTTTTTTTCGCTCTCTTTCTACTTCCGGCGCAACGCACACCGTGCACAGTTTTGTCGCGCTCCAGCCGCGGAGTACCGCGGCGGAGTACCCGCCCGTAGCGAAAGGGTTAATACTCGGTTTTTCATTTTCATCATTCTTTTTGTTACTAAACTTACTATAACGCAAAGAAATGACAAACATTCCACAAGAAAATGATCCCAATGAAGGGTACGTATGACCCATGATATATTTATTGCACATACGTGAAAATAACATTCAGTAAATATTACAATTCAATAAACTGAAGATATAAAAACATTCACCCACAGCACCACTTTTTAGGGACGCATAGTCCAAACTTGTTTCTCACCAAACCAGCTCTGCATTGGCAGCCTTTAACGCATTGCTGAAACACAAATGTATACACGCTCGATTAGAACAGGAACAACGCAAGCCAGCAGTTCTCGCATATAGTTACAGGACAGTTCTCCCGAGTTGGTTGCGTGTTTCTCGTTTTTGAAATGTTAGACTTTAAATACTAACCAGCGTGCAAGGCCTTGGTTCAGGATTTTCGCAAGTTAATGGACAGGCTGTTCCGCATTCGTACCAAATCTCATTCCGTGGACAGGTTCCGTGACCTGCAGGAGCTGTTTAATTCGTTGAACGATTTATTAGAAACTAGTGAAAGTAAACCTTACAAACTGAATGGCTGAATGATATTACTACTAATATGTATATTACAAATGAATTTTTGTTACTGGAATAAAGAAAATATCGACGTATTGACACCACCAAGTTACAAATTAATTCAATTCCTTACTTAACAAAATACTTTTACTTACATATTTTCCCCCTAGAATATATTGGTAGCAATAATTCTTTAACAATCGTTGGTAACTAGTTTTAGAAACATAATAAATACTAATGTTTGAAGTTTTACGACTATGTACCGCCTAGGAGTGACAGAGACTCCAAAATAAAATCATCGCAATGGAGGATGCGTATGTACGTAGCAATACTTTCAGCACATTTAAGAAAATAACAATAGGTGAAAGCTACAGTTCGATAAAATAAAAATATAAAAACTTTTACGTACGACACCGCTTTTCAGGGACGCAAATTCCCAATTTGTTTCTCAACCAACCGGGTTTGCATTGGCATCCTCTAACGCATTGCTGAAACAAAATTGCGTACGTTCGATTAAAACAGATATACTGCATGACCGTAGTTCTCTCATATAATTAGAGGTCAGTTCTCATGAGTTAGTCGCATGTTTCTCGAATCTGAAATGTTCGGCATTAAATACTAACCTTCGTGCAAGGCATTGGTTTTGGATTTTCGCATGTTAATGGACAGGCTGTTCCGCACTCGTTCCAAACCTCATTCAGTGGACAGGTTCCGTGACCTTCAGGCGCTGTTTCATATGTTGAATGATTTATTAGAAACTAGTGAAAGTAAACCGTTAAAATTGAATGGCTGAATGCTATTGCTACCAATATATTACAAATGAATTTCTGTTACTGGAGTAAAGAAACTATAGAAATATTAACACCACCAAGTTACAAATTAATTTAATTATTTACTTAACGAAATATCTTTACCAACATATTTTTACACAAGAATACATTGGCAGCAATCATTCTTCAACAATCGTTGGTAACTGGTTTTAAGAACATGATAAATACTAACGTTTGGATTTCTACATCTCTATCAGTCACTTAATTATTAAACTACTTTATACCGCCTAGGAGTGACAGACACTCCAAAACATAATCATCGCAATGGAGGACGCGTGTTTACGCTGTACTACTTGCAGCACATTTATGATAATAACATTGAGTAAAAACTACAATGAGATAAAATGAAAATATAAAAACATTTACGTACGACACGACTCTTCAGGAACGCATATGCCCGATTGGTTTCTGAGCAATCCAGGTTTGCATTGGCAGCCTCTAACACATTGCTGAAACACAAATTTATACGCTCGATTAGGACAGAAACAACGCATGCCCGCTGTTCTCGCATATAGTTGCAGGACAGTTCCCATGAGTTGTTCGCAAGTATCTCGTTTCTGAAATGTTGGGTATTAAATACTAACCAGCGTGCAAGGCTTTGGTCCTCGATCTTCGCAAGTTAATGGACATGCTGTTCCGCACTCGTTCCAAACCTCATTCAGTGGACAGGTTCCGTGACCATCAGGAGCTGTTTCATATGTTGAATGATTTATTAGAAACTAGTGAAAGTAAACCGTTAGAATTGAATGGCTGAATGCTATTGCTACTAATATATTACAAATGAATTTCTGTTACTGGAGTAAAGAAACTATAGAAGTATTGACACCACCAAGTTACAAATTAATTTTATTATTTACTTGACAAAATATTTTAAAAACATATTTTTACACAAAAATACATTGACAGCAATCATTCTTTAACAATCGTTGGTAACTGGTTTTAAGAACATGATAAATACTAACGTTTGGATTTCTACATTTCTATCAGTCACTTAATTATTAAACTACTTTATACCGCCCAGGAGTGACAAACACTTCAAAATAAAATCATCGCAATCGAGGATGCGTGTGTAGGTTGCAATACTTGCAGCACATTTATGATAATAATATTGAGTAAAAACTACAATGAGATAAAATGAAAATATAAAAACATTTACGTACGACACGACTCTTCAGGAACGCATATGCCCGATTGGTTTCTGAGCAATCCAGGTTTGCATTGACAGCCTCTAACGCATTGCTGTAAGACAATGCAAACACGCGATTAGAACAGATACTCCGCATGCCACCAGTTCTCGCAGATAGTTACAGAACAGTTCTCATAAGTTTGTTGCAAGTTTCTCGTTTCTGAAAAGGTAGGCTTTAAATACTAACCTTCGTGCAAGGCGTTGGTTCTGGATTTTCGCAAGTTAATGGGCAGGCTGTTCCGCATTCCTTCCAAACCTCATCCCGAGGACAGGTTCCGGGACCTTCAGGAGCTGTTTCATATGTTGAACGATTTATTACAAACTAGTGTAAGTACACTTTTAAAATTGAATGGCTAAATGGTATTGCTACTAATATATTACAAATGAATTTCTGTTACTGGAGTAAAGAAACTATAGACGTATTGACACCACGAAGTTACAAATTAATTTAATTATTTACTTATCAAAATATCATCACCTACATATTTTTCCACAAGAATATATTGGCAGCAATAATAATTTAACAATCGTTAGTAACTGGTTTTAGAAACATGATAAATACTAATGTTTGGATTTTTACATTTTCATCACCCACTTAATTATTCAACTTCTTTATACCGCCTAGGAGTGACAGACAATCCAAAACATAATCATCGAAATGGAGGACGTGTATTTACGTTGTTATACTTTCAGCACATTTATGAAAATGACATTTCGTAAAAACTATAATCCGACAAAATAAAAATACAAAAATTTTTACATACGACACCACTCTTCAGGAACGCATATTCCCAATTTGTTTCTCAGCCAACCGGGTTTGCATTGGCAGCCTCTAACACATTGCTGAAACACAAATTTATACGCTCGATTAGGACAGAAACAACGCATGCCCGCTGTTCTCGCATATAGTTACAGGACAGTTCCCATGAGTTGTTCGCAAGTATCTCGTTTTTGAAATGTTGGGTATTAAATACTAACCAGCGTGCAAGGTTTTGGTCCTCGATCTTCGCAAGTTAATGGACATGCTGTTCCGCACTCGTTCCAAACCTCATTCAGTGGACAGGTTCCGTGACCTTCAGGCGCTGTTTCATATGTTGAATGATTTATTAGAAACTAGTGAAAGTAAACCGTTAAAATTGAATAGCTGAATGCTATTGCTACCAATATATTACAAATGAATTTCTGTTACTGGAGTAAAGAAACTATAGAAATATTAACACCACCAAGTTACAAATTAATTTAATTATTTACTTAACGAAATATCTTTACCAACATATTTTTACACAAGAATACATTGGCAGCAATCATTCTTCAACAATCGTTGGTAACTGGTTTTAAGAACATGATAAATACTAACGTTTGGTTTTCTACATTTCTATCAGTCACTTAATTATTAAACTACTTTATACCGCCTAGGAGTGACAGACACTCCAAAACATAATCATCGCAATGGAGGACGCGTGTTTACGCTGTAATACTTGCAGCACATTTATGATAATGACATTGAGTAAAAACTGCAATGAGATCAAATGAAAATATAAAAACATTTACGTACGACACGACTTTTCAGGAACGCATATGCCCGATTGGTTTCTGAGCAATCCAGGTTTGCATTGGCAGCCCCTAACGCATTGCTGTAAGACAATGCAAACACGCGATTAGAACAATACTCCGCATGCCACCAGTTCTCGCAGATAGTTACAGAACAGTTCTCATAAGTTTGTTGCAAGTTTCTTGTTTCTGAAAAGGTAGGCTTTAAATACTAACCTTCGTGCAAGGCGTTGGTTCTGGATTTTCGCAAGTTAATGGGCAGGCTGTTCCGCATTCCTTCCAAACCTCATCCCGAGGACAGGTTCCGGGACCTTCAGGAGCTGTTTCATATGTTGAACGATTTATTACAAACTAGTGTAAGTACACTTTTAAAATTGAATGGCTGAATGGTATTGCTACTAATATATTACAAATGAATTTTTGTTACTGCAGTAAAGAAACTATAAACGTATTCAGACCACAAAGTTACAAATTAATTTAATTATTTACTTGACAAAATATCTTTAAAAACATATTTTTACACAAGAATACATTGACAGCAATCATTATCTAACAATTGTTGGTAACTGGTTTTAAGAACATGATAAATACTAACGTTTCGATTTTTACATTTCTATCACGCACTTAATTATTAAACTACTTTATACCGCCTAGGAGTGACAAACACTTCAAAATAAAATCATCGCAATCGAGGATGTGTGTGTAGGTTGCAATACTTGCAGCACATTTATGATAATAATATTGAGTAAAAACTACAATGAGATAAAATGAAAATATAAAAACATTTACGTACGACACGACTCTTCAGGAACGCATATGCCCGATTGGTTTCTGAGCAATCCAGGTTTGCATTGACAGCCTCTAACGCATTGCTGTAAGACAATGCAAACACGCGATTAGAACAGATACTCCGCATGCCAGCAGTTCTCGCAGATAGTTACAGAACAGTTCTCATAAGTTTGTTGCATGTTTCTCGTTTCTGAAAAGGTAGGCTTTAAATACTAACCTTCGTGCAAGGCCTTAGTTCTGGATTTTCGCAAGTTAATGGGCAGGCTGTTCCGCACTCGTCCCAAACCTCATTCAGTGGACAGGTTCCAGGACCTTCAGGAGCTGTTTCATATGTTGAACGATTTATTAGAAACTAGTGAAAGTATAGCTTTAAAATTGAATGGCTGAATGGTATTGCTACTAATATATTACAAATGAATTTCTGTTATTGGAGTAAAGAAACTATAAACGCATTGACACCACGAAGTTACAAATTAATTTAATTATTTACTTATCCAAATATCATCACCTACATATTTTTCCACAAGAATATATTGGCAGCAATAATAATTTAACAATCGTTAGTAACTGGTTTTAGAAACATGATAAATACTAATGTTTGGATTTTTACATTTTCTTCACCCACTTAATTATTCAACTTCTTTATACCGCCTAAGAGTGACAGACAATCCAAAACATAATCATCAAAATGGAGGACGTGTATTTACGTTGTAATACTTTCAGCACATTTATGAAAATGACATTTCGTAAAAACTATAATTCGACAAAATAAAAATACAAAAATTTTTACATACGACACCACTCTTCAGGAACGCATATTCCCAATTTGTTTCTCAGCCAACCGGGTTTGCATTGGCAGCCTCTAACACATTGCTGAAATACAAATTTATACGCTCGATTAGGACAGAAACAACGCATGCCCGCTGTTCTCGCATATAGTTGCAGGACAGTTCCCATGAGTTGTTCGCAAGTATCTCGTTTCTGAAATGTTGGGTATTAAATACTAACCAGCGTGCAAGGCTTTGGTCCTCGATCTTCGCAAGTTAATGGACATGCTGTTCCGCACTCGTTCCAAACCTCATTCAGTGGGCAGGTTCCATGACCTTCAGGAGCTGTTTCATATGTTCAATGATTTATTAGAAACTAGTGAAAGTAAACCGTTAAAATTGAATGGCTGAATGCTATTGCTAGTAATATATTACAAATGAATTTCTGTTACTGGAGTAAAGAAACTATAGAAGTATTGACACCACCAAGTTACAAATTAATTTAATTATTTACTTAACGAAATATCTTTACCAACATATTTTTACACAAGAATACATTGGCAGCAATCATGCTTCAACAATCGTTGGTAACTGGTTTTAAGAACATGATAAATACTAACGTTTGGATTTCTACATTTCTATCAGTCACTTAATTATCAAACTACTTTATACCACCTTGGAGTGACAGACACTCCAAAACAAAATCATCGCAATGGAGGACGCGTATTTACGTTGTAACACTTTCAGCACATTTATATAAATTTTTACGTACGACACGACTTTTCAGGAACGCATATGCCCGATTGGTTTCTGAGCAATCCAGGTTTGCATTGACAGCCTCTAACGCATTGCTGAAAGACAATGCAAACTCGCGATTAGAACAGATACTCCGCATGCCACCAGTTCTCGCAGATAGTTACAGAACAGTTCTCATGAGTTTGTTGCAAGTTTCTTGTTTCTGAAAAGGTAGGCTTTAAATACTAACCTTCGTGCAAGGCTTCGGTTCTCGATCTTCGCAAGTTAATGGACAGGCTGTTCCGCAATCCTTCCAAACCTCATCCCGAGGACAGGTTCCGGGACCTTCAGGACCTGTTTCATATGTTGAACGATTTATTAAAAACTAGTGGAAGTAAACATTGAAGATTGAATGGTTGAATGGTATCGCTAATAATATATGAACCCCTTAGTTGACAAGTAAAGTTAGTTCCTTTTCTCAATATTGTAAAATTTCTACTTCTGTGTAATATTTAAATTTTAATTTCAATTCAAAGTTGAATGGCTGAATGGTATTATAATATGCTTATATATTAGAAATGGATTTCTGTTACTGGAGTAAAGAAACTATAGACGTATTGACACCACGAAGTTATTAATTTAATTATTTACTTATCAAAATATCATTACCCACACATTTTTCCACAAGAATATATTGGCAGCAATAATAATTTAACAATCGTTAGTAACTGGTTTTAGAAACATAATAGATATTAATGTTTGGATTTTAACATTTCCATCACCCACTTAATTATCAAACTATATATACTGCCTTGGAGTGACAGACACTCCAAAACAAAATAATCGCGATGGTGGACTAGTATTTACGTTGTAACACTTTCAGCACATTTATGAAAATAACACTGAGTAAAAACTACAATTCGATAAAATAGAAATATAAAAACTTTTACGTACGACACCACTCTTCAGGAACGCATATTCCCAATTTGTTTCTCAGCCAACCGGGTTTGCATTGGCAGCCTTTAACACATTGCTGAAACACAAATGTATACGCTCGATTAGAACAGAAAGACCGCATGCCAACTGTTTTTGCATATAGTTACAGGACAGTTCTCATGACTTGGTCGCAAGTTTCTCGTTTCTGTAATGTTAATTTTCAGGTTTTAAATACTAACCTGCGTGCAAAGCCTTGGTCTTTGATCCTCGCAAGTTAATGGACAGGCTGTTCCGCACTCATTCCAAACCGCATTCATTGGACAGTTTTCGTGATCCTTGGCAGCTGTATCATATTTGACCAATTTATTAGAAACTAGTGATATTAAACCTTTAAAATTGTATGGCTGAATGATATTGCTACTAATATATTACAAATGAATTTCTGTTACTAAAGTAAAGAAAACATCGACGTATTGACACCGCGAAGTTACAAATTAATTTAATTATTTACTTAACAAAACATATTCACCTACATATTTTTCCCGAAGAATATATTGGCAGCAATAATAATTTAACAATCGTTAGTAACTGGTTTTAGAAACATGATAGATACTAATGTTTGGATTTTTACATTTCCATCTCTCACTTAATTATCAAACTACTTTATACCACCTTAGAGTGACAGACACTCCAAAACAAAATCATCGCAATGGAGGGCGCGTATTTACGTTGTAACAGTTTCAGCACATTTATAAAAACTTTTACGTACGACACGACTCTTCAGGAACGCATATGCCCGATTGGTTTCTGAGCAATCCAGGTTTGCATTCACAGCCTCTAACGCATTGCTGGAAGACAAATGCAAACAAACGATTAGCACAGATACTCCGCATGCCAGCAGTTTTCGCATATTGTTACAGAACAGTTCTCATAAGTTCGTTACAAGTTTCTTGTTTTTGAAGAGGTAGGCTTTAAATACTAACCTCCGTGCAAGGCGTTGGTTTTGGATTTTCGCAAGTTAATGGACAGGCTGTTCCGCATTCGTTCCAAACCTCATCCCGTGGACAGGATCCGTGACCTGCAGGAGCTGTTTCATATGTTGAACGATTTATTAGAAACTAGTGAAAGTAAACCTTGAAGATTGAATGGTTGAATGATATCGCTAATAATATATGAGCCCCTTAGTTGACAAGTAAATTAAGTTCCTTTTCTTAATATTGTGAAATTTGGACTTCCGTGTAATATCGTACAAAAAATTAAATACACAATGTAACTATATTGTAACCAGATAAATCGGAAGAATGGTAATTATGTAATTATAACTTAAAATAAAATTCATATTTTTTCCAATAGTGAACAAACAGTACCGTAACGAATAATGAAGTGTCATCGTTGCACTGAATTGTAATAAAACTTTTTTGTAAGAGTATGACTTGCGCCATATGGCTATTAATGTATTAATAATCATAAGTTACAGAAATGTTATTTTTAATGCACTACAAGTTTGCTGTATGCTATGTATTACGAAATCTTAGTCATTGCTGGATTCTTCACTAGTATCTTCAGTTGTATTGGTCTTTAATGCTTGAAAAAATGCATGATGAATTGGAGGGATAATCTTCAGCAAATCTAACATGTCCTTCTTTTTGGCCGCAGAAACGGGACGCACAAATGGATATAAATTTGCCTGCATTATATTCTTCAACTGCAATGGCCTACCACACCCAGCACGCGCGATATTTAATATTTCAAACTCAACATCTATAGAAATCTTAGTTTCATAAAAAATATCAAACTGTATTCTGCGTTCATAGTGTAACCACTGAATAGTGTGCCAATTTACAGTTTGTAGTAATGTATTTTTCTTACGCTTTGTTATTGACCGTTCTAGCTCTTGAAAAAAATTCGTTTCTTTTCATTTCATAAACCAGAAACTTGTTGGAATGTCGAGCAGTTTTCATACAACAATACCAATCTTTGGGGATGTAAATAGATGTATAGCGTGCTGCAAATTCAACACATCCAAAATCTGAATCAGTCGGTAAAAACGAATGTCCTGATATCAAAAACTTCTGTTCTACAACCTTCGCTGCAATATCATCACTTTGCACTAATTTTAATAGAGACAAAGCTATTTTTATATTACGATTTTTTCCAGTACAGGAGTCACTATAAATAATTGTCTTATCTTTATTACCAGCAACAGATTTAATATGTTCAACAAAACAGGATGCAATTTCTTCCGATCCTCTGGATGTATACATAAATATTATTTGAACACTTTGCATTTTCTATATCCTCTTTCATAGAATTACGTGCTACTTCTGCTTTTCGTAATGTAACTCATATTCATCTTCAAGTTTTTCATAGCTTCTTGGTCACTACTTTCTGCATCTCGTTTAATTTACTTAATCTACTTATTTACTTAACTTACTTTAATCGAATGTAACAGTAGAGTAAGTCCATATGTTCCGTGAAATAATGGAGTAAGTCAACAGTTAACATAAAACAAAGTATACACAAGTTAATGTGTTAAACAAAACAAGTATTTTTAATACTTACTATTTCTGTAAAAACTCCATTTTTCGTAATTTTGGACTTATGCCACTTGTTCACTAAGGGGCTCATATGAATTTCTGTTACTGGAGTAAAGAAAATATCGACGTATTGACACCACGAAGTTACAAATTAATTTAATTATTTACTTAACAAAATATCTGTACCTATACATTTTTCCCCAAGAATATATTGGCAGCAATAATAATTTAACAATCGTTGGTAACTGGTTTTAGAAACATGATAAATTCTAATGTTTGGATTTTTTTATTTTCATCACCCACTTAATTATTAAAGTACTTTATACCGCCTAGGAGTGGCAAACACTCCAAAATAAAATCATCGCAATGGAGGATGCGAATGTACGTTGCAATACTTTTAGCACATTTATGAAAATAACATTGGGTAAAAACTACAATTCGATAAAATAGAAATATAAAAACTTTTACGTACGACACCACTCTTCAGGAACGCATATTCCCAATTTGTTTCTCAACCAACCGGATTTGCATTGGCAGCCCTTAACACATTGCTGAAACACAAATGTATACGCTCGATTAGAACAGAAACACCGCATGCCAGCTGTTCGTGCATATAGTTACAGGACAGTTCTCATGAGTTGGTCGCAAGTTTCTCGTTTCTGAAATGTTAATTTTCAGGCTTTAAATACTAACCTGCGTGCAAAGCCTTGGTCTTCGATCTTCGCAAGTTAATGGACAGGCTGTTCCGCATTCGTTCCAAACCGCATTCAGTGGACAGTTTTCGTGATCCTTGGCAGCTGTTTCATTTGTTAAACGATTTATTAGAAGCTAATCGCAGTATTCCTACAAAATTGAATGGCTGAATGATATTGCTACTAATATGTTACAAATGAAGTTTTGTTACTGTAGTAAAGAAAATATCGACGTATTGACACCATGAAGTTACAAATTATTATAAATATTTTCTTAACACAATACCTTTACTTATTTATTTTTCCCCTCTTCAAAGTTAAGTTTTTAACATGTATAGTTCTCAAAATAAAACATTTCTAGTGATTAAAAAAATCGTTATTCACAAAAGATTAAAAAGCGATGCCGAGGGAAAAGAATATATTGGCAGCAAATAATTCTTTAATAATCGTTGTAACTGGTTTTATAAACATGCCAAATATTAATGCTTGGTTTTTTACATTTTCATCATTTTTTTATCATTATGAGGATACTGGCATGGAAATAAGAAAGAATTATGCATTTACTGTGAACAGTAAATATAATGTCTACGGAAAGATGTAAATTTCCCCCATAATATGTTTAGGAGAGACCTAGATTTCCCAAGAAATGGAAAGGTCGTGGGAAGTATTATAAATTCGGAGAAATAGTTTATGGGGCGAGTGATTCGAGAACAAATTTTAGAAATAGATTCAACAATAAACAAGATACTATGCAAGCCGTCGTCGTTTTGAAAACGGAACCATCGATTAATGACGTCTAGACAGTGGAGCGGCACGTCACATCATCAGTGATGCCAGAAACACCCAAAACTGGGTGGATTTTCCTGTTCTATTTTTCCCCTTCCACTATCCCAGGCATGTCCAAAAGTAGATCACTTGGAGGCAAATTCGAGGGAGACGCTTGCAATATTTACCGCGTGTGGCGCGTCGGGGCGACTCTCGGACCCACGGTAAACACGGGTCTGAGGAACTTGGTGGACTACGGCCGCCACGGGGAGCGAGACGCGCTGGCGGGAGAAGTAGGCGTCTCCCTCGAATTTGCCTTCAAGTGAGCTACTTCTGGACATGCCTGCACTGTCCCATTTCACTACCTGAGCACTCTTCAACGTCCCCCACCAAGACCGTAGACTGGTCACGTGACGTGCCGCGCAACGTGTCACATATTACTCTGGTCATCAGAGAGGTGGTAAACTGCATTCTCCTCGATTTAACCGATCTGGCATCACTGCGTCACATGTATAATGTTCCTAGATAAATATATCACGAAATAACGCATGTAAAATCTATACTGCTAGAAATGAATGTAAATGCTCGAGGGAGATCGGGTGACGTGATGATAAATGACAAGCAGCAGAATGCTTACACGACGCAGATGGAATGAATAATCAAGAAACCATGGATGCCGATATAAATTCAAGATCAAAATTGTTACGGTAAGCGGTTTCCCATTGACGAAGAATTTGATTGTCAGACATGCCACATAGGGAAAATTTAGCAACTGCCATAGTCGGATAGAATTGTAATATTATGAACGATCCAATACAATTGAAAAACATCTGCTTCATCGACTGTTCCTCGCGCTATATTATAGTTATATAAATGGAATCTCCTACGTATTGATATTATCGAGCGTATATCAAATCTCACATTATAAAAGACGCGTATGTTACATTGAGTAAAAATTACAATTCGACCTTGCGTAACTAACTATTCAACGATAATAACCATAAAAATATAAAAACATTTACGTACGACACGACTCTTCAGGAACGCATATGCCTGATTGGTTTCTGAGTAATCCAGGTTTGCATTGGCAGCCCCTAACGCATTGCTGAAAGACAAATGCAAACAGGCGATTAGAACCGATACTCCGCATGCCAGCAGTTCTCGCATATAGATACAGAACAGTTCTCATAAGTCCATCGCGAGTTTCTCGTTTCTGAAAAGGTAAACTTTAAATACTAACCTTCGTGCAAGGCGTTGGTTCTGGATTTTCGCAAGTTAATGGACAGGCTGTTCCGCATTCCTTCCAAACCTCATCCCGTGGACAGGTTCCGGGACCTTCAGGAGCTGTTTCATATGTTGAACGATTTATTAGACACTAGTGAAAGTATGCCTCTAAAATTGAATGGCTGAATTGTTGCTATTAATATGTACGTTACAAATGAATTTCTGTTACTGGAGTAAAGAAAATATCGACGTATTGATATCACAAAGTTACACATTAATTAAATTATTTACTTAACAAAATATCTTTACCTACATACGTTTGCCCAAGAATATATTGGCTGCAATAATAACTTAACAATCGTTGGTAACTGGTTTCAGAAACATGATAAATGCCAATGTTTGGATTTTTACATTTTCATCACCCACTTAATTATTAAACTACTATATACCGCCTAGGAGTGACAAACACTCCAAAATAAAATCATCGCATTGGAGGACGCGTAGTTACGTTGTAACACTTTCAGCACACTTATGTAAATAACATCGGGTAAAAACTACAATTCGATAAAATAAAAATATAAAAACTATTACGTACGACACCACTCTTCAGGAACGCATATTCCTAATTTGTTTCTCAGCCAACCGGGTTTGCATTGGCAGCCTCTAACACATTGCTGGAACACAAATGTATACGCTCGATTAGAACAGAAACAACGGATGCCAACTGTTTTCGCACATAGTTATAGGACAGTTCTAATAAGTTGGTCGCAAGTTTCTCGTTTCTGAAATGTTAGGCTTTATATACTAACCAGCGTGCAAGGCTTCGGTTCTCGATCTTCGCAAGTTAATGGACAGGCTGTTCCGCACTCGTTCCATACCTCATTCAGTGGACAGGTTCCGTGACCTTCATGAACTGTTTCATTTGTTGAACGATTTATTAGAAACTAGTGAAAGTAAACCGTCAAATTTGAATGGCTGAATGATAGTGCTACTAATATGTACAGTGGCTCACGAAGGTATTCGAACACCGTTTAAATTAGAATAATTTGTTTAAAATTGTACCACTCAACTTGACATTTTCATTCGCAATTAGAAGCATTAATTTAATAAATGACGTGCAAAAAAGATTTTAAAAACATTGCAATAGGTGAGCACTCCATAAAAAAATAACAATGGCACTTTTCAAAACTTTTTTATTCTAGCCGGTAATGAAAGTTTAAGATATGCGTCTTGTAGACCTAAGTTAGTAATACACATGCTGAAAATTTCATAGAAATTGATTAATGTATACACGTGCTACAAGCCGTTCAAACTGATAAAGATCGCAGTTTTTCACAACTTTAGATTAGATTTTGCTTAAAATCCACAGATTCTTACATATTTCGATGCGTGTCGCTTTTTTCTGCGTCAACCGAATTCGATGAAATTTTCGAAATGTGCATAACTAATATAGATCTAGAAATCGCATATTTTAAATTTTTATTGCGAACTGAAATAAAAAAGTTTTAAAAATTGCCATTTTTATTTTTTCATGTAATTCCTACCAACTGTAATTTTTTCAAAATTTTTTTTTAGATCCCACTCAGTAAATCAATGCGTATAGTTGCGAAAGTAAAATTCAAATAATTTGGTGCAATTTTTAAAAAGTTATTCCAATTTAAAGTGTAAAGAATTTCTGTTACTGGAGTAAAGCTAATATCGACGTATTGACACCACGAAGTTACAAATTTATATAATTATTTACTTAACAAAATATCTTTATCTACATATTGCCCTCCAAGAATATATTGGCAGCAATAATAATTTAACAATCGTTGGTAACTGGTTTTAAGAACATGACAAATACTAACGTTTGGATTTCTACATTTCTATCAGTCACTTAATTATTAAACTACTTTATACCGCCTAGGAGTGACAAACACTCCAAAATAAAATCATCGCAATGGAGGATGCGTATGTACGTTGCAATACTTTCAGCACATTTATGAAAATAACATTGAGTAAAAACTACAATTCGATAAAATAAAAATATAAAAACATTTACGTACGACACGACTCTTCAGGAACACATATGCCCGATTGGTTTCGGAGCAATCCAGGTTTGCACTCACAGCCTCTAACGCATTGCTGGAAGACAAATGCAAACACGCGATTAGAACAGATACTCCGCACGCCAGCAGTTCTCGCATATAGTTACAGAACAGTTCTCATAAGCTAATTGCAAGTTTCTCGTTTCTGAAAAGGTAGGATTTAAATACTAACCAGCGTGCAAGGCGTTGGTTCTGGATTTTCGCAAGTTAATGAACAGGCTGTTCCGCATTCGTTCCAAACCTCATCCCGTGGACAGGTTCCGTGACCTTCAGGAGCTGTTTCATTTGTTGAACGATTTATTAGAAACAAATAGAAGTATACTTATGAGATTGAATGGTTGAATGATATCGCTAATAATATATTACAAATGAATTTGTGTTACTGGAGTAAAGTAAATGTCAACGCCTTTGCAACATGAAGTTAAAAATTAATCAAATTATTTACTTAACAAATGAAGAGAACCTACACATTTTTCTCCTCAACGAATATTCAGGATTTTAACGTATGATCAAGTTTTCCAAATAAAACGATTCTAGTGTTCTAAAAAATCATTATTCACAAACGATTGAATAGCGATCTTGAGGGAAAAGATGACATAAGGATACGAGTTTCCGTTGCAATACGTATTGCACATTTATGAAAATAACATTGAATGAAATCTACAATTCGACAAAATAAAAATATAAAAACATTTACGTACGACACCACTTTTCAGGAACGCATATTCCCAATTTGTTTCTCAGCCAACCGGGTTTGCATTGGCAGCCTCTAACGCATTGCTGAAACACAAATACGAACGTTTGATTAAAACAGATATACCGCGTGCCAGTAGTTCTCGCATATAATTACAGGACAGTTCGTATGTTTCTCGATTCTGAAATGGGAGGCATTAAATACTAACCAGCGTGCAATCTCTTGGTTCTTGATCTTCGCAAGTTAATGGACAGGCTGTTCCGCACTCATCCCAAACCTCATTCAGTGGACAGGTTCCGTGACCTTCACGAGCTGTTTCATTTGTTGAACGATTTATTAGAAACTAGTGAAGGTATACCTTTAAAATTTAATGGTATTGCTACTAATATATTACAAACGAATTTCTGTTACTGGAGCAAAGAAAATACCGACGTATTGACACCACGAAGTTACAAATTAATATAATTATTTACTTAACAAAATATCTTTACCTACATATTGTCCTCTAAGAATATATTGGCAGCAATAATAATTTAACAATCGTTGGTAAGTGGTATTAGAAACATGATAAATACTAACGTTTGGATTTTTACATTTTCATCAGCCACTTAATTATAAAACTACTTTATGCCGCCTTGGAGTGACAAACACTCCAAAATAAAATTATCGCAATGGAGGATGCATATGTACGTTGCAGTACTTTCAGCACATTTATAAAAATAACATTAGGTGAACAACAATTCGATAAAATAAAAATATAAAAACTTTTACGTACGACACCACTTTTCCGGAACGCATATGCCCAATTTGTTTCTCAGCCAACCGGGTTTGCATTGGCAGCCTCTAACGCATTGCTGAAACACAAATACGAACGTTTGATTAAAACAGATATACCGCGTGCCAGTAGTTCTCGCATATAATTACAGGACAGTTCGTTTGTTTCTCGATTCTGAAATGGGAGGCATTAAATACTAACCAGCGTGCAACCTCTTGGTTCTTGATCTTCGCAAGTTAATGGACAGGCTGTTCCGCACTCATCCCAAACCTCATTCAGTGGACAGGTTCCGTGACCTTTACGAGCTGTTTCATTTGTTGAACGATTTATTAGAAACTAGTGAAGGTATACCTTTAAAATTTAATGGTATTGCTACCAATATATTACAAACGAATTTCTGTTACTGGAGTAAAGAAAATATCGACGTATTGACACCACGAAGTTACAAATTAATATAATTATTTACTTAACAAAATATCTTTACCTACATATTGTCCTCCAAGAATATATTGGCAGCAATAATAATTTAACAATCGTTGGTAACTGGTTTTAAGAACATGACAAATACTAACGTTTGGATTTCTACATTTCTATCAGTCACTTAATTATTAAACTACTTTATACCGCCTAGGAGTAACAAACACTTCAAAATAAAATCATCGCAATCGAGGATGCGTATGTAGGTTGCAATAATTGCAGCACATTTATGATAATAATATTGCGTAAAAACTACAATGAGATAAAATGAAAATATAAAAACTTTTACGTACGACACCACTTTTCAGGAACGCATATTCCCAATTTGTTTCTCAGCCAACCGGGTTTGCATTGGCAGCCTCTAACGCATTGCTGAAACACAAATACGAACGTTTGATTAAAACAGATATACCGCGTGCCAGTAGTTCTCGCATATAGTTACAAGACAGTTCGTATGTTTCTCGATTCTGAAATGGGAGGCATTAAATACTAACCAGCGTGCAATCTCTTGGTTCTTGATCTTCGCAAGTTGATGGACAGGCTGTTCCGCACTCATCCCAAACCTCATTCAGTGGACAGGTTCTGTGACGCTCGGTAGCTGTTTCATTTGTTAAACGATTTGTTAGATACTAATGACAGTATACCTATACAATTGAATGGCTGAATGACATTGCTACTAATTTATTACAAATGAAGTTTTGTTACTGGAGTAAAGAAATTATCGACGTATTGACACCATGAAGTTACAAATTATTGTAAATATTTTTATTAAATAAAACATTTCTAGTGATTCAAAAAGTCGTTATTCACAAAAGATTAAAAAGCGATGCTGAGGGAAAAGAATATACTAGTAGCTTATAATTCTTTAAAAATCGTTGTAACTAGTTTTATAAACGTGATAAATGCTAATGTTTGGTTTTTTACATTTTTATCATGCTTTTCATCATTATGAAAATACTGACATGGAAATGAGAACAGAATTATGCATTTATAAGGCGGGAAATATAATGTCCAAGGGAAGGTGTGAATTTCCCCCATAATATGTTTTGAAGAGACCTAAATTATCCAAAAATGGAAAGATCGTGGAAAATTGTTATAAATTCGGAGAAATATGTTACAAGGCGGGTAATTGCAGAACAAATTTCAGAAATAGATCCAACAATATACAAGATACTATGCAAGCCGTTGTCGTTTTGAAAACGGAACCATCGAGTTATGACGTCTAGGCAGTGGAGCTACATGTCACATGTATAATCATAGTTTCATAGATCATAATAAATTTATAAATATATCACAAAACAACCCATATAACATTTATACTGCTAGATATGAAGGTGATTGGTCGAGGGAGATCGAGTACCGTGAACCTAAATGACATAATGTAAATTCCAGAATTCAGAAACAAGTTACTATCAATTTCTCAAATAACAGCGAAATGTTGTTACGATTTATAAAAATAAAGGTATTATTGAACGACCAAAATCGATCTGTAACGCTTTCAGGTAAACAAGAGGGTATGTTATGCGATTTCCCATTGAAAAAAACTTTAATTGTTAGAGATGCCTCATGGGGAAAATTCGGTAGATGCCATAATCGGATAGAATTATTAGTATTATGTACAATCCAATACAATTGAAAAACGTCTTTTTCATAGTAGAAACTACAATTCGGTAAGATGTAAAAGCAAGAAATTACGTACGACACCACTTTTCAGGAACGCATATTCTCAATTTGCTTCTCAGCCAACCGGGTTTGCATTGGCAGCCTCTAACACATTGCTGAAACACAAATGTGTACGCTCAATTAGAACAGAAACAACGCATACCAGCTGTTATCGCATATAGTTACAGGACAGTTCTCATAAATTAGTCGCAAGTTTCTCGTTTCTGAAATTGTAGGCTTTCAATACTAACCAGCGTGCAATTTTTTGGTTCTCGATCTTCGCAAGTTAATGGACAGGCTGTTCCGCACTCGTTCCACACCTCATTCAGTGGACAGATTCCGTAAATCGCAGTAGCTGTATAATTTGTTAAACGATTTATTGAAAACTGAGAACATTATTTCCATAAAATTGCAGACAAAATACCGTGCATCCAAAAAATATTTAAACACCACATTTCCGATTCTCGAAAAATTGTAAAGATTTCAATTCTAATGATTTCGTAAAGTCTAATAGTCCAACCATAAGTCTGGCCTCTAAGACATTTTTAAATGATGTAGCAGGTGGGAAACTGAAGACCTATTATACCTTAGAAGTGTTGCAAATTCAAACGTCTCCAAAAACTTTCAAAAATTTGTCGCGTAAATGAAAGTTCCATTGTTTTGAAGATTGAAGTCTCCGCTTTACAATAATCCCTTAAAAATTGATGTTCAATTTTTTGTCACTGGTTTATGGATAAAAAATGAAGAACATGATTCGTCGTGTAATGCCCGCATGGTGTACTTGGACCACTGTAAAGTTGGCGTCACAACTCTCATTTAAATCTCGATGAAACCACTACAAAAATCGTACATCAATTTTTAATGTGTCGTTGTAAGGAGAAAGCTTCAATATTTAAATCTATGGTGGTTTCAACCGCGAACAAAATTGTTCAGTTTTCACAGACGTTTGAAATTATACCATTTTTGAAAAACGCATCTTCAGTATCTTGCCCACTACAAGAAGAAAATATCTTGGGAAAAAATGAATGATTTATTGAGAAACTAGAGGCTTCTAGCTTTGAAATTAGTCCAAATATATTGTGGTACGATCGCTTTTTACAAAACTAGGTATCACAGTTTAAATCTAGGCAATTTTTCAAGCAAGTATCCAATACTTCTTGGATTCATAGTAAGTATATGTTAGCGTTAACGTGTTTTAAGCCAGGTCAAGAGTGCGTCGAGGCGACTCTTAAGCCTGGAAGATCCGACTGTATGTAGATACTGCGGTTATTTAAACTTTTAAAATTCTTGGGATCTTGTCGTTGCATGACTTTGTTACTTTTCTTATTTTTTATTATTTAAAGCTAAAAGTTTTTCTTTATATTTATTACGTTTTGTGGTATAAATTTTCTAGCGCATAATGAAAGATTTTTTTACGGTAGACAGAGGGTTAAAGAGGGATGCTTGAGACTAAACAGAACCGTCGATGGACGATGGCAGTCGACCGCGCTGGGTCTTCCGGCTATCGGCCGTCACAGGGATGTTTATGAGAAACAGATGAGTGCAAGTTTGGAATGGCATTATGAGAGAGAAGAGATAGCGACGAGTGCGTTGCACAAGGATTGGGACTAGGTCCTCGAAGGATCTGGCCACGGAGTGGGGAAGGTGGTTATGCCTTCTGGTAAGAGCACTGTGATTGACCGCACAGGACTTACCCCAGAACCGTAGAGGAGAACAGTCGCCCTTTCTTAAAAAAGAATATCTAACATATATCTATACAGTACTGTTCAAAAGTTTGGAAGCAAACGTCTTTTTCAAATAAAAAGGTAATATTGTGTTAATATATTAAAAATAGCTGTCCATAGTGAACGTTTAGTGTATATATTGAATACATCAGCAAATAAAACTATTTTCCTAGCCTCACATTTTATGAATTCCGTGTTTTATTTAATGTTACGTAGGGGAATTTTCCTATATTGCTCTCAAGCACCTGCTCTCCCCACCATCCTCTCTATGTACACATATATATATATATATATATATATATATATATATATATGAATATAGTGTTTTCGCGATGAAAGCTATAAGGCTGTATACGATAAGTGCAAAAAATTATACCCACTACTGCAGGGTAGTAGAAAAAAATCATATCCACTACTCGAGGAACCGAGAAGTTCGACTGCTCGACAGGGCCGCAAATGTAATGATACGGGTCATGGTATGTCGGTGATCCATGTTTAATTGGCGATAATAAGTTTCGGGAGCAACAAAAACAGCGAATGAAGAAAAAGTGGGACTACAAGTCAAGTAGTCGGCATATTGTATGATAGCCATCTATGGCTGAAACAACAAATGTAATTGTAAAACTTTAGTCATTAGTTAACGATAAACTAAATCATTAGTTAAGCAAGTAAATGTGATCAAAATCATGTTGTGTTTGGTGCGTTTTTAGTCTGAAAAGTGTCACAAATGTGTTCGTAAAAGTTCTATGAAAAAATAACTAAAACCAGAAAAGGTTTTGTCATGCATTAGTATTGGCTCACCGATATGCCTGACCTGACACACTGGTGCTGATTGGTTTGGTAGCGCGGCTCAACGCTGGGGGTAAAAAGTGAAGGAATCTCGAGGTATCGTATCTGTACACGATAAATGCTATGCTTCGAACCCGAGGTCGCTGCTTTCATTGCGACAACACTGTATCTTCGTAGCTACTGGTGACAGACGAAGCGTGTCCTTTTTCCGTGGTAATTCTCAATTGAAACAAAACTGCCCAGGCTGGGCTTAAGCAAATATCTCCATAAATCGAAAACGTGTTCATATTTTCGAGCAAAAAATATTAAGAACAATCTTAACATTGTGGTTGATATATTGGGTTGTTCGGGAAGTCTCCGCCGATTTTGAGTGTAAGTTGAATATAGTAAACTATCGGAAATCTGCGGAGACTTTCCTAATAACCGAATATAAATGTAAAAAAACTGAATAAAACATTATGAAACTGGTTGCAAAAGATGTTTTCAAAACAGTGTCAACAGTCCAATTTAGGAAATCGGTTTCCTAATTTGGACCACAAGTATGCTAAATTGAACCATGTCTCCTGTTTGATATAATTGGTTAAGAAATTTTATTCAACTATTAGATACTATAAAATGCATATTATACTATACATTATAAACAGAAATACATACGAAAGCTGTACTTACATATTATAAAAAAAATAAAAAAAAATTCTGATTTAACAGCATGACGCAGAAAACTAGATAAAATTTTTATTTGGAACTATAGAAATAAACCATAGAATAGAATAAAATATTAAATAAACCATAGAATAAAAAAAAGAAAGGTAAAATAATTCCGATAAGCATTCACATAACAGTATGCTGAGGAGAACGAAATATGTAAAGATGTGTTTGACATATCATTTTCCATAGTTTCCACGTTAAAACATTATCATGTCTAAGAAAAAGAAAACGTCGCTTACTTTGGACCGTAAAATTTAAGAACCATTAGGTGGTTCAACGTGGGAAACTATTCTACATTTAATTTATAGGTGTATTAAACAAAAACTAATGGAAGTCTCACAAAAATAATGTATCAACATTAAAGATATAATCTTTCTTAATAAGTATACTAATCACTTATATTAATTTACTTACCAGTAAAAAGTTATAGTTTATCTCAACTGGAGGCAAAATTACATCATAGTAATGTTGTAAATACTTATTGGAAAGCCTCTTGTTTCAGTACTGTTACCAGGTGGCATAAAAACTATTATTTCACGCTAAAAGATGGTAGCAAAATTAATTCATATAAAAATGAGAACTATGGTCCAATCTATGAGTTCTGCTAATTTTTCTCCCATTTTCTTAGATAGACATAAGTTTTCTAATGTGCAGTATCATATTGTTTTATAAAATTAATAAGTAAAACGTTCGATAATTTGCTTAGTCGTTGTCAAAAAAGGTGACCATTTTGATGAGATCAGAATTTCGTAATAATATTTTCATTTGTTATGTTTAAGTTGATTATCGTAGTTATAGGTAATATTTGTATAGATTCGTATTGATTTTAACATATGAGAAGTAGGGATACATGTTCAAATAGTAAAGACCAAAATTACGAAAAACTACTATTTTCTAATGTAAAACTACTATTCGACACACTGTATAACTGACATAAATGTACAGAATATGTTTTAATATTTTCTATACAGATAATAAGAAGTTGTAGAATGCAGCCTATAATATTTTCTCTGCGATTCCGACTAATCATAATTTTTTCCATATTTCTTTTACACATTATCTAATAAACTAATCCCTGTAACTCCTCATAAAATGTCAATAAGACCAACAATACGAAAAGCTACTATTAGATCAAAATTTCTAAAAGTCACGTTCGATTTATGCTAATATATTTTATAAAATCACCTCTAATTGCATAGTACCAATTAAGTATGATCTCATTTTATTAAAAAAAAATAACTGACCTAATAGATATAGACGAATGCATATATGCATGTATGTTAAAAAATCACAGCACTTTAATATCCATTTTAATACTTTGACTGTCAAAGCAACGTCAAATATTACATAAAATCTAAGTAATATATTGTTGGGATACGTAAAACGGTGAAAACGAGTAAACACGCATATGTGTTCATTTGTATCGTCTTGGACGTCTGTGTTTTCTGTAGTCACGCGGTCTAGTCCCACACTGACCCTCGACAAAGAAAGTCGCACTGCCGTGTACGGTTTATATATACATATATTGAATAAAATAACTGTTGAAAAATTAAGATGTGTGACACTGAGTAGTAGGGCTGTTACATTTCCGAAGCTTCGACTCTTCGAAGGTTCGAAGGATTCGAAGGAACGAAGGGAACTTCGAAGGTGATGAGCATCGAAGTTTCGAAGCTTCGAACCTTCGCACCTTCGAAACTTCGCTTCGTTTCCAGTTAACGGATAAAAGAAATAAATTTTCATAATTTGTTTCTATATTCACTATTTGAATTATTTCAATAATTTATTGTTAAAATAATTGCTTAGACAATGTACACGTATTTACATAATTAATATCCGAACACATTTCTATAGATTATAAAAATTTATAATCTATAGAAATTTTTATAATCTATAGGAATGTGTTTCTATATTCATTATGTAAATACTTGTACATTCTTTAAATAATTATTTTAACAATGAATTATTGAAATAATTCACATAACGTATATAGAAACAAAATATGAAAATTTATTCATTAAAACCATTATTTTAACAATAAATAATTGAAATAACAATTCACATAATGGATTTAGAAACAAATTGTGAAAATTTATTTATTTAAACAATTATTTTAACAATAAAGAATCGAAATAACAATTCATATAATGAATATAGAAACAAATTATAACATTTATTTATTTAAACAATGTGCTATCGAAAGGATAATTCAAATTATAAATATATTATCTTATCAATAAATTATTGAAATAATTCAAATGGTGAATATAGAAACTTCGAAACTTCGATTCTCATCACGTTCAAAGTTTCTGAAAGCGAAGCTTCGAAATCTTCGACCTTCGAAGGAAAGTAACAGCCCTACTGAGTAGTCCTTTAACCTTCTTGCACTTTCCAGATATTAACCTATGGTATAATGATTATATTAGCACAATAATTAAATTTTAACTATGAACAAATAATTCCATCATCCATTGTGTATGGGTGGCACGACAGTCAATGTGTTAAAGTTTGAATTACAATAAAGGCAGTATCAAATAACAAGTAAATTCATTAAAAAAATCCACTTTGGTTCATGCTCGAAGAATATCAAATAACATATTGGATAATTTGATTACTCACTGATATTTAGCATAGCAAATGCGGTTAACAAAAGAAGAATATTACGAGACATCTTGATCTTGTAGTTTTTCGTAAAATACTTCAGATGAATCTGAGGACAGCTAGCAAGGAACACATTTTATACTCCGAAGAAATTCATTCGTATATACATTTGGTTTAACAAACGCAAATAACAGCGCGACAATGACAGCCCGATAAGAAATTTAAAAACATTTTCTGATATGTGAATTCTAGATCTTTGTTTGCGTAAGATATACAAAGAACATTGCATTTAGGCACGAAAAATATGCATATATCCTCGGAAAATGCGCACAGATTGTGAGTAATGTGTTTAACAAAAGTATATTGCATATGACATTGTCGGAACTAACCCAAGGTGATTTCATAATTATATTTTAAGTAACATTTTATTTTATGTATGTTTCCAACATTCAATTATTCACGCTTTTGGTTAGCTGAAAGAAAATTGTTGTACTATATCACCGGTTATCACGTACACATAGAGATGCATATTCATGTTTGCTCTAATAGCGTTCGCGAATGTTGTTTCAAATTTTCGTTGTTTCATTATTTACAAACTGGGATTCTTTTGTAATAGTTTTTCTTTGCCTTTCAGGTTAGTCTTTGAGCAGTCACCTGCGAAGTTTGTCAATATTAATTGATATTTCACAGTAATTCAAAAGTGTGTAAATATTTTCAACTAAATATATTCTAAAAATATGAATTTCAGTAAAACCATTAAACTAAATTAAAAAAATATCCAAAAAATATAAGTTCAATTAAACAATTCATACTACCTATAACATTAATAATATTAGTAAAATTCATAAATAAGACGAATGTAATTATGGTTTATACAAATATTATTTGGAATTTCTTCATGCAGAAAAATAAGAAACAAATGGCAAAATACTGAAAAGAAACTGTAAGAACGTCATACGAAAAAATATGCAAAGTAATCATGCTACGTTGTAATAATTGTTCGAAAGATTTACGGTTAATGACTTCCTCATTGAAATCATTGAATATCTTAATAAATAATTTGTTTTGTTTTCAAACATTATGCTACATTTCGATTTATTTTGTAAAAAATGCTGAATATTTCAGAGATACACAAAGGTAATTTAGGATCTATGGTCTAGTACTAATATTTGCAAAAAGAAAGATTTTATACGTGTACGTGGATAATATTTAATTTTATTAAGGCAGGAACCATTTGTAATCATTAAAAAACACAATTAGCATTACATTTCTATTCAATACAATTTATTTTTCATTAAACTAATAGTTAGAGAACTTAAAACTTTCTAGAATCCAACTTCCCATCCACATAAATCTAACATAATATATTGATATGTCGTTTAAAAATACTTATGGAAGGATTCTGCTTGTATATGTTAGATCAATCATCACGACAGAGTTAATCACGATACGAAACGCTAATTTTGTTGACAACAAACGCTGCTTTTGCTCCGCCTGTGTCGAAACTGTCTGTTTTTCTGTGTATGCAGGTCGTAAGCTGAGGAGGTAATAATGTTTGATCTTGCAAACGTGAAATCCAGTGCTAAATTAATCAATAAGCAAAGTGAGCATGTGCTTAGGGCATTGGGAGAAGGGAGCACTATAGAAATTTTCTGAATTTTACATCTTTTGCATAGTAATAATATTGCGACGTATTGGCATGCATGTGTGTGCGAGTGGAAAGAATGAAAGAATAGTGAATAGATGAAAATCAGTAGCGAGCGAGCAAAACTCTAACTTTTGTTAAACACACTTTTTAGTCAAAGTATTGAAAATGCTTAAGAAATCGTACCTACATGTCCACCCTACATCGCGTTGAAGTGATCCTGTTTAAGGGGGCCACAATAGTGCTTTGGGCCTCGTATGACTTTTGTCTTAATTCGGCACTGATGAAGTTTCATTTCTACAAATACGTCGACGGGTTCGTTAGTCTTTGCTTACCCTATTTTTCTAGACAATTTTATTGGATCATCTAATTTATTCACGTACGGTACCGCTCAAAAGAACGTGGACAGTTGTAATTTTTTGAGAATCGATGAAATAAATTAATTGTATTGAACGATATTTATTAATAAATTCTTTTATATGTGTTTATTAATGCTATTGGCAGAGAGTAATCTTGTCTACAACAGCACCTAAATTGAACCACTATGTAGGTACATTCAGGAAGAAAAACAGTTACAAAGATATATTAATAGACTGCGGATTTTTATGCAAAATAAAGATCGTCTGTATGGATTTAATCATTCTTTTAATTTCTGAATAGATGATCTTCCCTTATAACAGCATTCATTTTTTATTTTATGTTAGCTAAAATCATTGTTAGGCCCACTATAGATCAGTCGCATAATTATTCGGAAAATATAATGATATTTTGTTCCTGTATTTTTGTATCAATCTTTTTAAGAAAGACTCCTTTGAGAAAATGAAAGGAATGATAAAATTTTGTTACACTAGTAGAGTCGCTATTCAATACCAATCTCATTTTTCAAGGTCAACACAAGGTCATATCATATTAGGTCAGCGAATTCGTCTTAAAATCGCTTACAAAACTATTGGGATCTGACATTTTGAGTGGCGTCGTCTGCTGCCGAAAAGTAGAAATACTCTAAGCTTGGCTTGGCTTGGCTTATAGCAGCTTACAATGTTAACAGGTGTTAATTACAGTATAAACTTACGGTGTTAAAACAGGTGTTAATTATAAATAACGTTATAGAAGATACAATTTATCCACCGCGTAGCAAAAAATATTTTGATTACTGTACAGTGAAAGATTGTGATAGTACAGCGAGCAAAAATTTGTTGTTCCGTTTCAACACTTTAAAATGTAGTATGTGAAGTGAACTGCTTGAAATTTATAAGACCTCCGTTTCTAAAATATAAGAAACAATTTAGCAAAGAACTGTCTATTTTAACGGCTAAAATAGCTAAAGCTAGAGTGAATATTGAAAGATCTAACCAGGATATAAAGACTTTCAAAATTCTTGGTTCAGTGATGCCTATGGCATTGGTACCTCTAATTTTTTTTTTTTTTATTAACTCCCTCAAACTCTACAATTTGTCCCAGTGGACATTCGGTAGATTGTTTTAGCAAGATAAGTAGATTTAGCCCGTTGATATTTTCCCAGTAGACAATATCTTTTTAAAGAACACAACTTTAAACCTTGTGTAGAAGATCAGTTGGGTGCTTCCTGCGTAGTCTTCTAGACAAGTTTTCTGTATAGAGCTTCTTTGCTGCTTCGTTTGGATGATTTTCCAGTCTGAGTTGGTATCTGTTGCATAGACGGTTTATCTCCTCTTCCACGGAATTGACCTTGAGGTCCTTGCGAATTTGCTCATTTCTCACGTACCACGGTGCATTTACAATGGTTCTAAGGATAATGGATTGTAGTGCTTCAAGTTTGGATATGTGGCTTTTTGCAGCAGTCCCCCATATTTCTATGCCATAAGTCCATATTGGTTTAATTATAGATTTATATATTAATAGTTTATTGTTCATATTAAATCTTGAATTTTTACATGTAAGCCAGTACATGGTGCGTCTTTTTAAGCGGATTTGCTCTATTTTGGTTTTTATATGATGCTTCCAGGTCATTCTTGCATCTAGATGCATGCCTAACTATTTCACAGTTTCAGTTTGAGGAATAATGGTTCCATTTAGGGTGATAGTTGGGACACTGCCTTTTCTTAGAGTGAACGTGATGTGTTTGCACTTGTCAGAATTTACTTTTATTTTCCATCTATTTAACCACTGCTCAATTTTTAGAGAGTGTTGCTTGAGTATAGAGTGAGCTTTTGTGGGATCAGAGTGTGAGGCTAAAATAGCAGTGTCGTCCGCGAAGGTAAATATCATTGATTCTAACGTAGTAGGGATATCTGCAGTGAATAGCGTGTACAAAACAGGACCTAAAACACTGCCCTGCGGTACTCCTGCTTCAATGCTGTGGACTTCCGAGTATGACTCCTGCACCTTCACGAAAAACGCTCTATCTTCAAGATAAGATTTGAGGAGTTGGTAGTAGGGTAAAGGGAATGCTTCTTGGATTTTGGTCAGAAGACCTTTGTGCCAGACTTTATCAAAGGCTTTTTCGACATCAAGGAAGAGAGCAGTACAGTATTCCTTTCTCTCTAGTGCTGCTGTAATTGAATTGGTCATTCTGTGTATTTGCTCTGTAGTAGCATATTTGTTTCTGAAGCCAAATTGGTGGGAAGGTATAAGATTTTTTTCACTAATTATTTCTTTCATCCTAATTAAGATTATTTTTTCTAGCAGCTTAGACATTGAGGGGAGGAGTGAGATCGGCCTGTATGATGACGGCAGGTGAAGGTCTTTGTTTGGTTTAAGAAGCATAATAACTTGAGCTATTTTCCAGAATATGGGAAAGAATTTGATTCTTAGTATGGCATTAAAGATAATAGTGAGGAGTCTAATTGCCTTTGGAGGTAGCTTTTTAAGAACTTTTCCCCCTATTGGATCAAATCCAGGTGACTTGTTATTGCTTGTTTCAGAGATAAGCTTAGCTACCTCTTTAACAGACGTTGGGGGTGTAATTTTGATGGGGTCCGTTTCATTTGCTACACAGAGACTGTGGTCCATGAGAGCATAAGTGGGGTCAGTAATATTTGGTTTAAATATATTTTGTAGATATTTAGCGAAAACGGTAGCCTTTTCAGTAGGAGATTTAGCCCATGTTGAATCGTCTTTTTTGATAGCAGGAGCAGGAATTATTGGCCTTTTAAATCTCTTGGTGGCTTTCCAGAGTGAATAATTTGTGTCTTCGTTGGGTGATAGATTGGTAATGTATGTATGAAATTCTTCATTGCAGTGAGTTTGAATTAGATGTTTAATTTCTTTGTTGATAACATTAAGTCTCTTTTTGTTGTTCGGAGTTTCTTGCCTTTGCCAGATACTTTTAATCTTGCGTTTTTCTCTAATTCTTTGCAGTACGTGCTCAGGGTACGAGAGGAATTTCCTATTATTCACTTCAGGTTTAGTAGCTAACCAACATGCTTGCTGTATTGTATCGGTGATGTTTGTTACCGCAATCTCAATTTGTTCAGGTGATTTTAAGGGTATGTTGCAGTTAATATGTTCTTCTAGGTATTCTCTAAATTGGTCCCAATTAGTGGTATTGTTAGAAAGGTGTGATGAAGTGCTTGATTGCGATGGTTTAAATAAAAGATTAAGTAGAACAGGGGAGTGGTCGGAAGTAAGATCTAGGCTGGATTGAATTTTGAAGTTATTTTTTGACAGTCCTTTTATAATGGCAAAATCGAGTAAATCTGGGGTTTTTTCCTGGGCAGTAGGCCAGTACGTAGGTTCACCGGTTGAAATCGCATTTAGTGATAACTTGAGTATTACTTGTTCCAAGATTCTGCCTCGTGGTGTAACTGTTTTGGAGCCCCAAAAGTTGTGTTTTGCGTTGTAATCTCCGCCGGCAATAAATTTATTCCTTAATGATTTGAAAAAGTGCTCGTATTGTTGAGCAGATATTTTATGTTTCGGAGGAGAATATACAGCCGCCAATGTTATGTTGCCATGTGGCGTGTTAATTGTTACGGCAGTAGCTTGTGTATGCGTATCAGCGGTAGAGCTATGGAAAAAATGTTTAATGTCATTTCTTATTATTATCGCTGTTCCTCCATGAGCTTTGCCAAATGGGTGCTTGGTATCGTAAATATTGTAATAAGGGATTTTAATGTGGTTCTTGGCGGTAAGGTGTGTTTCTGAGATAAGTATCACGTCGATTTTGTTAGTATGTAAAAAGATTTTTAACTCGTGTAATCTTTGTTGTAGCCCATTAGCGTTCCAAATAACAATATTTAAGTTGTCCATTTTAGTTATTGTTATTGTTTAGCATGAGTGATAGAAGTTCTAACATTTTATTTATTTGCTGTGATTGTTGAGTTAAAAGTTGAGTTTGTTGCAGAATCATGCTGGTTATTAATTCAGAATTTTTAGTTGACGTTGTTAGTAGATCTTTTAATTCTGTTAACGTTGAAGTGGAGTTCATATTTTCGGGCAATGCGGATGGATCTTTACTAGCTTGAGATCGAGCTACTTCAGCAAATGTTTTATTAATATTTCCTATACCGTTATGTACACCCTCTGGAGCATTATTGTTTTGATTGACATACGTTACGTTAGGCGGATTTGAATTTGGACTGAACATTTTATGTCTAAGTTTGGGGAAAAGTTTTTGCTGCAACTGTTTTCTCACAACACAACCTTTGTAACTTGCCGGATGGTTTCCCTGGCAGTTTGTACATTTAACATTATTAATTTTACCTTCGTATGGACAACTCGAGGACCAATGTTTACCTGCGCATTTCACGCATGCTGGAATTCGGTTAAAGTAATTCTTGGTGTGGCCATATGACTGACAGCGTAAACATTGAGGAATGTCCCTTTTTGTTTTGGGAGGTTCAAATGATACTATCATGTTATATAGCCTGTCGACTTTGTATATCTCTTTGTTGTTTACATTGGGTTCAAGTTCTATGAAGAATAGTGGCAACGGCTCCTTTGTAACGCTTCTAGTGATATTGTTTATTTGTCTTACCTGGTGGTTGAGTTTTTTCAATTTATCGATTATTATACCTGTATCGATACTATGATGCATCCCTCTTAGTACTACCTTGTAACTTCTTTCTTTTTTCAGCTGGTAGGTGTAGAAATTAGCATTCTTTTCCTTCAAGGCTGAGGTGAGCTTTCTGTAGTCCTCGGATGTATTAACTTGGATTTTGACTTCACAGTTTTTTAGTTGTTTAATGGTGAAGTTGTCGTTAGCAATAGTTTCTACAGTTTCAACAGTTCCACAAGCGGTCCTATGACTTGAGCTTCAATGTATATTGGAGGAGATTTATGTTGGGGATTGACGTTGGTCGTTATATTGTCTTCAGTAGTATCGTCATTTAGATTTTGTAGAAGGTTGAATGGGTTATTTACGGGCACATTGCTTAACCATTTAACTTGTTGTTCTTCGGAGACCGTTGGGGTATTGGTTGGCGAGATTTTTTTACGCTTCTTCGATGATTCGTTAGCTTTCGAGAGGTCAATATCCATTGCCGCTGGAGTTATTTGCGAATTGAGGTTAAGTTGTAGATTTTTAATGGTATAATTTTCACCGTTTTTTTTTAAGGCTTAGCTTTGGGATTCCGTTTGAAATCATAAGCGGATCGAACTTGCCGAAACGGCAAGTTCCCTCTTCGTTAACTGCACTAGTAAACAGAGCTATTGCCGGAACGTAGGGTGTAAATATTACTTAGCGTAAACACACACGCACTGTCGCAAGAACACGTCCTATCGCCTCGAAAGCTCGAAGGCAACTTTGGTACCTCTAATAGAAGATATTTGTACAATTATTTATGGAGCAATTAATATGTCCTCACCAATTCTAAGCGATTAGAAATTTATTTTTGTGAAATTAATTATTTGATAAAACATACTTTAAAAAGTCGCTCTCCTTCAACGAACTTTCTTTCTGCAGGGTTTTGTACTCGCCCACTTACAAGTTTCACCCATACTTACGAAAATTTTAAGGAAAAACAAAAAAGTAGATATCAATACAATGTTAAGACCAAGCACTTCGTCGCCATATTGGATAGCTATATATAAAGTCCCCCCTCCCCCATGTCAGATCCTAATACAGTCAGACATACATAGAGCCATTCTATATGAAACTTTTTTCCGAATTCCTAACAGTGCGATTTGTAGACCATTGAAAACTCATCAACGTTTGTTGGAAACATTTTTTTGTCAGACTGTCGGAAATGCTTAAAAAATCGTGGGGACTAAATTGTAAACCACCTTGTATATCAATCGAATCTTCTATAACTTCATGGACATTAGCATTACTGCATCAGTATAGTGTTTTTGTGGCTTCTTATTGAAAAGTCTAAAAGGATTTAAAAAATTTTCATCAACTCGGTATATTATGGCGAAGAAGCTATAGATAATAAATACGTTCAGGCATAAAAGGCGCTTGGGTGAGCAATCCGTATTTTCTGAATATACGACTACCTAGTCATAGCTAAAGTCTGTAGATAATATTTCGATTTAAAATATTTAAATTCTCTATTTCTCCAATTTCTATTCACTGGTTTTGATTAAACTACTGCCAACTTCATCTTCAACATTCTCACAGAGTTAAGAAAGAGGATTGAGGTGCACTTAAATATGCACTTCACGAAATTTTCGTATTTTTAGGAATATAAAATTTTAGAATAGATAAGAAAATGAAGTGAATGTAGAATACAGATTTTTATCAGGCTGCGAACATTATGAAAACCAATAAACTTACTAAATACTGGCTATGGAAGAAAAAGTTAAAGATGTTATTTCTCATTCTAGTGTTTCTATTTTGTTGTTATTATTGGCCTGATTTATGGATTTATGATAAAAATGAAGAAGTGGAATACAAAACAAACAAATGTAAGGTGTTAGGCTGTATAAAATCCTTTTTTGCTGAATTTGCAGGAGGAGAAAAGCGTAAACTTTCATAAACCGCTTAAACATATTAAGTCGCATTGTAATTCTTTCGCGACGGTTTTATTGTTTGCGGATTTAATTTGTATAACATGCCGGACGGATTAAGAAGGATATTATTCGATTGTATGGTCATGCAGTTGCAAAAAAGTCTTCCTATAAAAGCAGATTATAAAGTGCACCGAAATACGGTGCAGAACCACATTATACTTATTTCCCATTCAAGCTTTTTTTAAACGTGATGAAACTGATTTACTTGAGATTTTGACAATCTTTTTACTGTTTTTACCATTGATAATAAAAATTTTACGAAATCAGAATAAATGCAATCTTATAATTATTATAAAACTATATATTTTAGTGGTGCTCGGCAATTCTAGTGTTGAAGAACATTGTATTGCAAAATAATTTCCTTATGATAGCTAAAATTGCTTTAAATAACGAAAGAAATATAAGGTATAAATACCAAACGCAAACAATTAAACAGTCGTGACGAATGTCACACAACGATTTAAAAATGAAAAGGTGTACAATACGATGGTCCTTAGATATGCGAATCAAAATTTTTTGAGATTTTTCTGGTCTTACCCACATAAATTGTGAGACTTACTGAGAAAATGTGTGCAAAATTTGGAAACAATCGGTCAACCCATGACGCATTTGCGTTGAAGTTTTAAAATTTTGATTATTTCATTTTCAAGCATAATTGTATTTCGTTATTTTGGAAATATCGTTAAACATTCTTGAACAAGAAACAATACTTCATACGAATAATGATCAGATTAATGTTACTTTCGAAAAACGTAAATAAAATTTAAATTTTACTTACCATTAAATTCAGTGTATGATGCAGAATCTGACAAACGGGGATATATCAAATTTTGACACACCGATTTTGATGAAATTTTAGTGAGAGGTAGTTTTTAGAAAAATATTGGACTCATCTTTTCGGCCATTATCCATGTTGAAAGGGTGGAAATAGCCCTTAAAGTTGGGCGAAATCAGTGGAAATCAACAACTTTAACACGTTGAGCCCAGCGCCGATATTGCTGTCTTTTCCGTTCAGCCGGCAGCGAGCGAGCACTTAACGGCTAGCGCTTAGGCGATATTTGATACAGGGACCGACGCTGTCCAAACGAAAAGTCCACTGTCGGTCCCCAGGGACCGACGCCGGGCTCAACGTGTTAAGGGCTGTTTTCACCCTTCAGCATATATGATGGCCAAAAAAAATACATCTAAAATACTTTTCTAAAATAAATTTCATTAAAATCATGTGTCTAAGTTTGATATGTCCCCTTTTGTCAGATTATGCATCATACAGTATTTAAGTGTTGAGTGCCAATGACATTCGAGGGCCATGATGAGATTCGGCCGACCAATCTCTTTCAAAAGGCGGGTAATGGTAAATCAAATTTAAAGATCTTGTGTGCTTTTTTAAAGTGACACATAAATCTCATCACTATTCATCTAAGGGATTGTCTTTTACTCATGAATGTTTAATATGCCGTATTCCGGTTGAGGGATTAATAAACGTTGTGTGTTTGTGGCAAATAAAACACTAATTTATTAATAAAACTCCTCAATTATAACTCCAGTCACAAAGTAATAGAAGTGCGTAACAATGAATACTTCGTCGAAAGTCTGACAATTTGCGATGTACTAGAATTCGAAAATGAGAGGTCTTAACTCTTCTGAGGATTTTTGTATCTATGCTAGTTTCTGACTTTTTCTTGAACTTAAATAGTGGTCCCTTAAAGAGAGAGGGAATGTAGGTCACTATAATGATGTCATAGCGCTGATTATTGTGTGACTAAGGGTAGTGACCGGACGAGGTTTACTGTCGAAAACATCTTACTTACTATCGAAAACATCTAAGCCACTATTTATCATAAAGTAAATAGTGGGACATTATTAGTGGAAATTATTATGGTAATTAGCAGCAACACATTTTGAGCAACTTTTTCCTTTTCCAATATAGGGGGGTCGCTTTTAGTTTTCGAGATATTTGCAAAAAACTATTGCTAATACTGTATTGAATTTTCTGTATTCTTGCACCCTTCGTGGCAACGTAAGCCTGCTCCGGCGCGGCGTCTGTTTATTGTTTTTATAAACACGCTGTGGAGATGAGAGAGAAAACAGTATCTCATTCTGGTCATATAAGATGAGTTTTCAATTTTGAAAGACTACTCTTGGATCCCCGCTTGCGTGGTTACCCTGGGGTCGTCGACAACTCATTTCATCGACACGATTTAACCGGCATTAACTTTTGTCGACACTATGTTTTCATCGGCAGGGTCAGATCGTCGACAAATGTTTTCATCGACAGTCTACATTTAGCGACACGGTTAAGTTCATTCGTTTCACTGACATAATCCGTTGCATTTCAAATTACATAAGTCTTGGCTTAAAAAACGTTTAACTTATAATGCTCAAGCAGGGTGTGGGCACGGTGTCGACAAACGGTGGGCAGGGTGTCGACAAAAGTTAACGTCGGTCAAATCGTGTCGATGAAAATATTTGTCGACGATCTGACCCTGCCGATGAAAACATAGTGTCGACAAAAGTTAATGCCGGTTAAATCGTGTTGATGAGAACAGTGTCGATGAAATGAGTTGTCGACGATCCCAGGGTATCCCGCCCTCTCCGACCCCTCACGACCTAACCACAACTGATTCTATTCGCATGATTTTTTCATTGCAAAAAAACAAGGATTTAATTAATTTTAATCCATCTTTTTATTTGTAGTCTCAAATATTAAAATATAAAATATTAAAGATCACCAATTGGAAATATCTCGGCAATTGCCACAAAAAATGTGTTAATCCGATTAAATTTAAGATGGATTAAACATTAATCAAATCCTTGTCCACCGTGTCCTCAGTTTTTTACCGTCTATATCTTGCACAAATATCCCAGAAATTATTGTACTATTTCCTTTAACGAAATTATGATAGTTTAAATATTGACACTTTCTCGAGTGTTCAAATACTTTTTGGATCCACTGTATACTTTGATACGTAGACAATTTATCAAAAATGTAGAAAAGTGTCGCTGTATCGAAAGTGTGGAGAGGAAGTTTCTAAGTGGAAAACAAGCTAAACCATTCGATTTATTTTTAGAACAAAATTTATATTTTTCGAGAATAATGTTTATTTGATCAAATACATAGCTTATACAACGGATTTCTTCCTTCCACGAATAAAGACAATGCCGACATCGATGAATATCCAAATCGATTGCACAATATAATTCCTCTTACATTTCTTCGATGTTTCACATAAAACGCTGTCATAATAAATTTAGAAAAAGGAAACTATAATTCCTACTAAACATAACGGAGAGCATTATTTAACATTCCCTTCCGAATTACATCCACTTACAATTAGTTCTGACAGCTAACTTCATCTACTCTTACTACTAGTCTCATAACCTACGTCGTGTCCTCACGCGTAGTGTGAACACCCGCACACTGGCACGTCCTCATCGTTTGCACGCCCAGCGTTCTTATTTACTTAATCTACTTACCTTAATCTTACTTGATGCTCATTATCCTGCTCTTCATCGTACTATCTCCAGTCTATCAGATTCATTCATCCCCTCTTTTAGTGCTCACGCCTGTCTTCCTCATCAATGTCGAATCCTTCATTTACCTCTTGTATCCTCCATTTGAATTCTCTTCATCATCCCTCTTCCTCCTTCATCCTCCTCTCTACGCATCCATTCAACGTGTGTTCCAAATTTGGAACCCTCCACTCGTACGCCCACCATTCTCTTTTCCTCCCCGAACCAATATATCTAGTCTCCCTTTCATTTCTTAATGTGGACCTAGTTACCCTAATTCTCCACCTCATTTCCCTTTATGTGGTTTCGTAGACGTTCAGATTGCTCTTCTATTCTTATCTCCCTATAGATAGCAACTCCTACTTCGTCTTATTGCAACTATTCTATTCTTTTACAATTCCTTATTATTAGACTGTGGATCTTTATGCAAAATAAAAATTTTCTCTCTCAATAGTAACAAACTAAAGTAAAATATAGTGCTGTCGCGAGAAAGCAGCGGCCACGGGTCAGAAACATCCCACTCATCGTGTACAGACTAGGGTTGTTACTTTCCTTCGAAGGTCGAAGATTGCGAAGCTTCGAAGCTTCAAATATCGAAGCTTCGCTTTCAGAAACTTCGAAGGTGATGAGAATCGAAGTTTCGAAACTTCGTAGCTTCGAAGCTTCGAACCTTCGAACCTTCGGAACTTCGAAACTTCGAACCTTCGATTCGTTTCCAGTTAACGAATAAAAGAAATAAATTTTCATAATTTGTTTCTATATTCACTATTTGAATTATTTCAATAATTTATTGTTTAGATTGTTGAGACGTGATTATGGTATGGCCGGCTAGAATTTCGGTTTGGGTCTATTCTACGGTCCACTTTGGACAAGTGCCATTGTCGAAGGGTTCTTCTAACGTCTTGGAAGAATTTATTGTTTTATGACCCGGGTACGTCTGGAAACTATCAGCTGACCATGGGAAAGTCAGCCTAGCCGTGCAGCTCTCAATGGCACTTGGCGTAGCGTAGGCCCACTCCTAGCGCCAGGGGGGCCTATGGCCCTAAGCCTAAATTATAGTTTCCGGCGAAATTGCAGGAAACCGAATGTCGTCTGTTTACCGACACTCGTTACGACGTATTTCATCTATGGGCGTTGCCCTTCTTTGGGAGGTCATTTGTAGCGTTCCAAATACTATATCATTGGCTGGGGCCCCCACTATTTTGTGCTTTGTGGAGGGATTTTTCAACCCCACGAGGTTACTTGTGTCTTACGCGTTAGTTGTAAGATCGGTCGTGATTTCAGAGTCGAATCTATCAGTCGCAGTTAGTCGTGATTTAAGAGTCGAAACTATCAGTCGCAGTTTAAGAGTCGAAACTATCAGTCGTGAATTAAGAGTTGCGAACTAGAATCTTAAGATACAATCTCTTCATTATACCGTCTCTCTTATACCGTCTTTCACATTCAGTTTATTAAAGTTACTTAGTTATCCGAAACCCGATTATCTCTTTATTTAATTTACCTCTCTTTGAGGTGTGTATCTCAGCGGCTCAAAAATTACTGTTTGAGCACTGACACGACACAACATAGATAATATATTTATAATTTGAATTATCCTTTCGATTTCACATTGTTAAAATAATTGTTTAAATAAATAAATTTTTACAATTTGTTTCTATATTCATTATTTGAATTATTTCAATAATTTATTGTTAAAATAATTATTTAAAGCATGTATTTACATTATTTTAAAATAATTATTTAAAGCAGTATTTACATGATGAATATAGAAACACATTTCTATAGATTATAAATTTGTATAATCTACAGAAATGTGTTTGTATATTAATTATGTAAATATGTGTACAGTGTCTAAACAATTATTTGAATAATAAATTATTGAAATAATTCAAATAATGAATAGAAAGAAATTGTAAAAATTTATTTATTTAAACAATTATTTTAACAATAAATAACTGAAATAACAATTCAAATAGTGAATATAGAAGCAAACTATAAAATTTATTTATTTAAACAATTATTTTAACATTGTGCTATCGAAAGGATAATTCAAATTATAAATATATTATCTTAACAATAAATTATTGAAATAATTCAAATAGTGAATATAGAAACACATTATGAAAACTTATTTCTTTTATTCGTTAACTGGAAACGAATCGAAGGTTCGAAGGTTCGAAGGTTCGAAGCTTCGGAAAAGTAACAGCCCTAGTACAGACACGAGTCTGTACTACAGACACGATTCCTCAAGATTCCATTACCACTTGCTGCCAGTGTTGGGCCGAGCGACCAAAACAATCGGCACCAGCGTGCCAGGTCAGGTATATCGATGAGCCAATATTTAGTTTCTTATTATTTTTTTATGAAAGTTTTACCAACACATTCGTAACATTTTTACGATTAAGATGGCACCAAATATGACATATAATTTTAATAATATTCACCTGTTTAACTGACAATAATAAGTTCTTAAAGTACAAATTTACAGAATTATGCCATAGTTGGTCTCATTTTAGTCCGAAAAATGTCATAAATATGTTGATAAATGTTTCATGAAAAAATGATAAATGAAACAAAACAGTTTTGTGATTGCATTAGTATTGGCTCACGGGCATACCTTGACCCGTATCATGTTACATTTCTCGACCGAGTCATGCAGTCGAGCTTCTTGGTCCCTGGAAGGGAATACCCCGCAATAGTGGGAATAGTTTCATTGGATTTATCGTGTATAGCCTTGTAGCTTTTAGCGCAACAGTAATGTATAAATGCATTTCCATTCTTAACAAGTCTAATAGGCTGAAAATTGTAGAGCAATATTATTAAATTCTTCTAATGAATTTACTGTTTTATATTTCGCCTTCTCATTTTTGTCATAAATGCATAAAATCCGCAGTCTACATATCACTCTTTTTATATGTGTATATCCTCATTCCGAAAAACTTAGTTCAGCCGCGCCTGAACAACGGAAGGAACTCTCAACTCTAGTTCGAAATGGGACCAGCGACCGACCCTTGGAATTGTGGGTGAACTCAATAAATAGTCTCGTAGATTGAGAAGTGAATAAGTTTAATATATGAATTAAGATATAATATAGTATAAACCCTTCGTAATTGTTACTCGCTGGTTTCTCGCTTTTCTCTCTCTCTCTCACTCGCACTTTCATTAGACGCTCTCTTCTCACGATACTGAATCGTTTCGTTAGCAACGAAGAACTCCCCCGCTCGCTCGACGCTCGCTCGCCATTCGCAGTCTAAGACCATACCTAACCTAGAAAGCTTTCCTTACGTCGACGTACACATCGTGCCATCTCGGTCCCATTCACACCGCGCCTCGTGCTCTAAACCAATCCCACAGGAATAGGGCTTTATCGTTTTACTCGCGTCCGGCAATCTACACAAAACGACATTTGGCGTGCAGGTAGCCAGCACGCATTATAACAAATGTGCCTCTAGAGTTGTTGTTGAGAAATTTCTAATTACCTCTTGGAGTTTAGTCCGCGGCCTCAACAGCTGACCATACTGTCATAAAGCATAGACCTACGAAGGTCGCGTGACGGACTATGTGATAGTCCCCTGTCGGTGTAGGTGTGATTTCACCCATAGAAAACCGTCGACGTTGCCAAACGAACAACCACCACACCTTCACTCCACATCAATTCACCTCGAGTACATGAAATCATAATTGTTAGTCTAATTTGAACTCTCGCCTGATGAACTACATATTAGACTTCGGAATTCTCAATAGACACGCGGACCATCCGCTACAATTGCGTATACGTTCACTACTTTAGCACTGTTTCACCGTCTGTTACATTCATCAGTTTTTTTTGTTATTTTACTAAATCATTAGTCACAAATATTACCTATTATTATAATCTTTATCGTCCTACAAGATCGTAAGGTCGCAATTAGTAACAACATCGTCCATTCGAATAAGAAATTTGCGACTTCGTATAGACTCTTCACCCGGAGAGTCTGCGGCGCGAAAATTATCTGAGTCATCGGATAAAACGAACTTCTTCCATCTTTTCTCAAGGGGAGGGATTTAAATAAATTGCTAAAAATGAGTTAGATCATTTCAAAACTATCTATGTTGACTTTAAACGAATTTGAGATATTTGAGGATTTCATTTTTTGAACATTTCGAATGAGATTTCAGAGTCTGAAATTCAGACATATCTTCAATAAAACATAATATTGAGGTGTCGAAAAGTTACCTCCTCGCCAATTTCAATGAGCTTTAAATATGTTGTCAAGGTCGCCATTCTGAACAACTTTTTCCTTTGGAAGTATATAAGAAGCGGTTGGCTTTAGTTTACGAGATATTCGCAAAAATAGTGTTTTAAAGTTGCTATACGCGACATGAGTATCTCGCGAGGACATGTAACATTTGACGTTGTGTTCGACGAAGACAAAACACAAACTATCGCACGCTGTCGCACAATGCTAGTAGCTACAGTCTCATTAGTAGTTTCGGGGAGCAACAGGTATAATGAATTACATGAGACATGCGGTACTTTCATTGAATTTGTGCAAGCAATAAATTCGGAAGAAAAGTGTATAGACTTTCTTATCCAAAAGAATAATTTTCAATGACCAAATTTGTTCTTCATGGCGGGGGAGGGGCTCTGCTTGGAAACATAACACGAACTCACTCTGAAATTCACAATTCGCAAAATGATCAAAACTATCGACCGCGATGCCTAAAAGCTCGAGTTATTAATTAGTCGATATTAATACTGTTGCGTGGACGGCCACGTAGTTTAGGCATAGCTACAATAAAAGTACACTCCTGTAGCAAACAAAAGTCTCTTTATTCAAGAGAGGAAGTATACTTATCTTTGACACGTCCGTTCGGTTCGAGGTTCGTGAAGCGACTCGTCCTTTGTCCCTGTTATATCGTCGTCCAGGCAATCATTCTGAAATAACGTTAAAAAAACGAAAATCACAAAATCTATTGATGTCATCATATTGACCCTTTGTACGGTTTCATTTCACTTTTGAAACATTCCTTTATTATTCATATCAACAGAGTAATTCAAATGTTCTGTTTTTCGTGATTCACCCTGTATGCGTGCATAATCAAATATTTGTACAGTTACGAGGCACGCAAATATGAAAAATGGTTTTCAAAAAAATGCATTTGAAGTTTTTGGTGTTTAATCCTTTGCAAACGAGGCATTTTTAAAATATCGAAAATATTTTCTTTAGTAAACTAAACCGTACATCAAAGTCTTAAACCTTTTAGTGCCGACAGAAAAATTAAACTTGAACGAAAAATACTGAACCAAAGTGATAGTGAAGAGGAATTCATAAATAAGAATAAGATATCGATTCTAATACTAGAATAAGATTCTAATATGATAATATATATATTGAAATAAGATATTATTAGAAATCTGTACATTAGAATAAAGCGATTACTTTTCACAAATGAAACCGACAACAATACATCGTTGTTTTGCACTAAGCGTACCGTATCCCATTCGGAATTTCACGGATGTCGCGGTATAGTACACACAGACAAGCTGGTATGAATCGATAGGTTTTTGGCGGGAGTACTTAGAGAATTGGTTGTTTCTGTGTTTATTTTGTTTTGACGAGTGACAATGGTTCAAAATGTGTCGCCATTTATACATAAATGGGGTCCAGCTAGGGACTAATCAGCGGACGCGAAGGATTCTGGTCATGTATCTAGCGTTGGAAAGGTGTAGGGATACAACCATAGTAAGGATACAGGATACATTTCACAGAAAATCATTATTTATCTGTTTATTAAAACGAGATAATTGTATTACATAGAATTTGAATTAGTTCAAATCAAACTAGTTAGAAATATTCTCGAAATTTACCGATGCTAGAATATTAATCGTTTCTCAAGCTCGGCACGTCAGTAGCTGCGGCTGATTGTCGCATATCGTTATGTTTCTTGACCAAAATTCACATTTCGTTCACATTGGTGTACGATATGTTTACAAAGGAAATATAATAATAGCTGTTCCATTTCTTCATCTTCACTACTATTAGGTTGGTAGCAAATTAATGTCGGTTTTTCAATTGTCACAATTTAACGCTTAGTATGGAGATAACTTCATTCCATTCTGGTTATCTCATAATATCATTTTGCAGTGCAGTTGTCGCTCTACATGCTGGTAGATATGCTTTTGTTTATTACTGTTAATTTGTGTTTACTTCAGGTTATTGATTTCAAAATGGACAAAAAGTAAATTCGTATAATTTCCTTATACGAGTACAAAGGTCGTAAGGCTGCGGAAGGGACAAGCAATATTAACAATGCATTTAGGCAAGATACTGTAAATGAACGCACCGTGCAACGGTGGTTCAACAAATTTCAAAGCGGAGATGAAGACGAAGATGGTCGCGAACGACCTTATACAATAAATTCCAGAACACCAGACTTTTACACAATTTGAACTAAAAATCTGATTTCCTTCTGATTTTGATTAATAAAGTTTATTTTATGTCGAGATATGTGATTTTAAAGATAAAGTATAAAAACCGACATTAACTTCCGACCAACCTAATACTTATTGTATTTACTCGTTTTCTTTTCTTCTAACCAAATATTTTTAGGGTAGAATATACTATTTAGAAAACTAGCGAATGAATAAATAAATCTGATCACAAATTGAAACAAATAAACACTTACACATGCAGCAAAAGATTAAATTTATACGAGTCAATTCACGATGCGATTATACAAGAGTGCACGTACGAAAACAGAGAAATTGAGACTGAATTGCAGTTGCTATATTACATGAAAGGATAAATTTTATGTTAGATCAGTTTAGTAAAACAGTCAATGTATAGTCAAGTATGGTATACACGCCTTCCGTAGTGAGTAATTTAATTAGAAGGAAGTTTGCGAACCCGCAAATTCCACAATTATGAAACTTTGCACACAAGTAGAGTAAGTAATGTCTAATACAACCCCATTTGTTTCGTGCGATTTCTCGCATTAAAGAGATGAAATCAGCCTTTGAAAAAATTTCAATAATTTCTTTTTCGTGAAATATCTCATAAACAACAAATGATATTAAAAGAATGTTTAAAAAACTCCCTATAAAAAACATTGTTAAACTATACCTATTCATGATTTTTGTAATTAAATTCTTTTTTAATCTATACGACTATAATTATCAAATTCAAAGTCTATTTTATCATTTTATGTTTAATCAGGTGACCTCATACAGCAATACTTGAGAAATTTATATTCATGTTTAGTTTGTGTACATGAAAATTACCCATATAAAATTTATTTATAATATTGCAACAATATTTATTAATAAAAACAACAATTAAACATTTGTATCTTTTTTTGTATGTGAGTTTATTTGTACAATTTCTACAGATGGGAAACATCGATTGCATCGATGGTCATTTCTACTAGTAACTCTACGTAATTTTATGAATTTGTAATAAAAATGAGTAGATCAAATACAAAACAGTAAACGTATTGAATTGAAATATACTGTTGTCATATTTCTGGCCTATTACAATTATATTATTAATAGAAGAAATGAATGTCTATGTGACTCCTGTGGCTTGAAATTAATGCAGACAGTTTTTATTTCGCGAAAAAATCCGCAGTCTAGATATTATTATATAATACGCACGCGCGCGCGTAATTATTAGATTAGTGCAAAAATACTTGCATTCTTAAATAACAACTGCACAGCAGTACATATGTTAAAGGGATATGAAATCGGTACTTCTGGGTTTCTAGTCTACCTGCTTCATAAAATTTGAAGTTAAGATATGAACGCTGATAAAACTCAAAAATATCCGGATATGAAAATGTTCAGAGTTTAAACAATTCTCATGACGGAAAGAGTAGTTAAATTTTCGAACAATTTTACTAAGTAGACAAGGCAGACAAGCTTATACGATCCTTTCGATGCGCAACGCTAATTCGAAAAATGAAAATTCAAAAGACTATTTCAATAAAAAATTTAGAAATCTAACATATGAATTCTAGATCGGTATGACTAGTAACTACTTTAAATTACGACTATTTATTCGCAACGTTATTTTGAACTTTTTTGAGATGTTCAATGTGCATTTCGTAGAGTAGCGTTGTGCAAAAATGGTCCACTCGCGCGATTTTGTTTGTAGTACATATCAGGGCTTCGGAGTCGGAGTCGGTGTTTGGGAGTAATTGCTGATCACTGGAGTCTGAGCCGGAGTAAGAAAAAGGGTAATTATTTACAAGTTGGTCCTCCTCACCGATTTTGATGAGCTTGAAATATGTTGTCAAGGTCAACATTCTGAACAACTTTTCCCTACATATGTTATCGCCGCTCGGTTTCAGTTTTCGAGATATTCGCAAAAAACTATTGCTAACGGCCGACCCGCTTTGCCCCCTCCACGACCTAACCCAAAACTCATTCTATTCGCATAATCTTTGCATTGTAGCTTTTATCCAAAATTTGATCTAGTAATGGAAAAATCATGTGAATAGAATGAGTTGTGGTTACGTCGTGGAGGAGGCGGAGAGGGCCTGCTGTCAACATAACATTTGTAAGAAGCAGAATACGTTACGCCTATGCTGATATACGAAAATCCAAGAGAGAAAATTCAATACAGTATTAGCAATAGTTTTTTACGAATATCTCGAAAACTAAAACCGAGCGGCGGTAACATGTATAGGAAAAAGTTGTTCAGAATGATGACCAAAAATAATTACCAGAAAAAGCTACTATCGACTCCTGGAGTCGGAGTCAGAGTCGGAAAAAAATATATCGACTCCGACTCCAACTCTGGCTCTTTTGTTTATAAATCATTAAAAGCAACAAGTGTCTTTATGAAATATTAGAAATTATATTAATTTTCGAAAATGGAAACTTTATCGTTAGTATTTCACAAATTGATACGTATTCTTTAACTATTTCCTGAAAATGAGAAAGTAACAGTCGTGTTGTGTTGTATCAAAGTTATCTGTTCCATGATCTTAGATATAATACAATATTTCAACTATTTATTCAGCTCTATTACGACTTTTAATTATTTTGAGTACATATTTTTTCAATGTCAACTATCAGGTATGTCCGTATACCTGGGATATACGAATCTGGGTGTCAGATGTCTCAAAAGCTCATCGCAACCAAACTCGTAAAAGCCTAGGTATGAAGTTTAACTTCGACAATGCTAACTGAAATTCCCAGAAGCATGGTAGCGACAGGGCCGCTACAAATGCATAAAACTAAATCAACTTTTTTATCAGAAAATATTAATACAATTGTCTGTAAAACTCAGTAATGATGATCTGTAATCATTATTTTGTAAAAGTACACTTTAAGAAAACAAACGTAACGTGTACATACAAATCCCAATTTTTCAGTCTTGACTCCGTTCCCTAACTTTAATGCGAAATAGCTTGAAAAATTTAATATTATTCACTTGTTATGTACTTAAAAAATCTTTTATTAATAAAACGTGGTAAAACAAGTAAAACCACGAATATATGCAAAATTACGAAACTCATATAAATTATGAAGTTAGTATTGCTGAAGCACACCACAACAAAATTATTTCACTTTTTAATAGTTTCTGATCTGTTAAGTCCAAAAGCATTAACTGTATGCTCCTCTTTGACCAAAAGGTATTTTTTCGGAAATATGGTGTTTCAGTTCACAGTATTAATTTTATGAATGTTTAGTAAACTCACAAGATAGTTTAACAATCTAGAGTTAGCGATAATTATTTAATAACAATTTCATAATATTCACAATAATATAAAACATTATCTCCTACTTTTATAAATAGATGAAGCAAGGTATAAAAATTCAATTGTTTGAATAATCATGGCTACTGTACTTTTATAATATACGATCAAAAACATAATGTTTATTACAACCAAACATATAATAAGTTGAAACGAGAAGTTTTGATTTTTTCACAGTGTTCTCATACAGATAATGCAAAAATCCTGAAAGAAGTCAGAATGCATTTGATTATTTGAAGTGAAGGTTTCGTCGCTTCAGTAAAATGAAAATAGAAAAAAGTGCGTTTAAGGTCAATTTGAAATTAAGAATTTCACACTCAATTACTTCAAATTGAAACTATAAGCGAATTCGCAAAGAGAAAGACTTGGAGATCATTGAAACTTTCATAGTCATCGACGAAACAAAAATGGAGAGCATTATACGATGAAGATGAGGAAACTTGTTTTCTCTTTTGAAACATTTGAGAATTTAAGTGTTTACACGCTGAAAGTCCATTTTCTGAATTGACATTTGAATCTTTCCCTGAGAAAATGGAAACATCCCCATAAAGAATTAAACAAAAATTTACTATACCTTGGGACTTTAACGGAAAATTGTAAAAAGAATCGAATTGACAAATATGCCTATTCGAATTCAGTTCTATAACAGTAATAAATTAATGTAAACGTAACTTATTCAATATTTTTGTACTACATTCTTTTTATTTTTCTTATATTATTTTTTTATTATTTGTGTATTTCATATTTTTGTGACGGAGCCAACGAATCACAAAATTCAACGTTTTAAATATGATTGAAGGTACTAGAATCAGACAAGAATATATACTTATTTTTTTAAGCAGCTTAGCGAAATCAGAAGAATAAATAAACTATAAATTAGCACACAACTCAGTAAACTGAATTATGATATAGTCTCAGTACACGGAAAACTGATAAAAAGTACGTTCAATCAGCATTAAACGGATTTCGTCGGGTGCAATTTCACGAAGTGAGGCAATAATTTTATTTACCCACAATATCGTCGTATTTTTAACAATGGCAATTTCATTTCAAATGTTGTATGGTATCAAACAGACAAAGAATGTTGTAATAATCAATTTTTCAAATAGGAAGAGAGAACGTAGATTTCACGGAAATTTTTTAATCTTTGAAAAAAATAACATTGTACTTTCTTATCTCTGGAATTATATCAGATGTTTACAATTAGATGATATTAGTGATTTATAGTACAAATTCGTGGCACATTGAAACGGCAAGTCAAATAAATTTATCATTGTCTGATTTTTTAAAATAAGTAGATCCTTCTTGTTAAGGAGAAATAAATAATTTGCGAATTTATTTAGTGTCGAACGATATTATACAATACGGCTCAAATTTTTTAATGTTTCTACGTTAAGGATAATGATAAACATACAAATTTTTAAAAATTTTTATTGCATCAAGAAGAAAAAATGAGTAAATATTAACAGCGGACAGGGATGATGAATTAACTCGTCACCCTTGGTTAACAAGTTAAAAAAGATGAAGATAACCTGAAAAATTACTATAGGGGAGAGTTGCTGAATTTGGAACACCTAAACAGTTTTTGATGTATATAGAGATGGAAATAATTTTAATAAAAACGAAATAGTGGAAAAGAATGTTACTATTTTAATCTTTAAAGTAGTACATCTTGTTTCTTAATAAACACAATTTAAAATGCCAAATATTCAATTTATAAATATAAAATCATTGGTCCAATCAAAGAAACTACTTTACTAATTTGGACCTACTATGATATTTCAAGTTGGGCCACTAATTTCATTAGCCACAATTGATGCGAACATATTTCTTCATTTTTAAACTTCCTACTCCAGCACATTGTGTATGGACCCAGCTGTGACCAAATTCCTCTAAAATTTAAAATTTATTAATAAAATTTCTAATTAAATCTGAAATTCCTCTAAAAGTTTTTGAAAAATATTAATTAAACCTGAAATCCCTTTTATAAAATTTGTAATCAAACTTGAAATTGGACCGGCCCAATTTAGGAGACTACAATGTGATCCAATGTGGGCAACATGTACACAAATTTTAAACGATTTTACTTAACTTTACTCTCAACTTAGGTTAATAAATCTATTATTACAATTCATATCTAAATAAGTTTGTTTTCTAAAGATATAATAATATATTTTGTTACTTACTTTAAAATAGCATGAGTGCTTCATCACTTTCAATAAAAACTTGAAGTAATGACTTCTCAAAAACTAAAATCACTTTATTAACCGTAACCATGTGGTGTTTGCTCGAAAAAAATGGATGCAGCAGACAAATATACTTTCAAGCAACGTAGACTGCCAATTTTACAAACAAATGTCTCATAACGATCAAGTTACAATGGTGGTCCAATTTAGGCAACGGTCCAAGTTCGGCAATTCTCCCCTACATTGCCACCACAAACATGATGGCTTCGAAACTATGATACAGTCTCGTAAAAAAATTTCATTCCAATCATTTAAACTATAATCCGTAGAAGAAACAATTTGTAATTGAATTTCCTACCTTGATATAAACTCTACACTGTTTATTAAACAAAAGATACAGAAACACAGAATAAACATATAAAGAAAAGAAATAGAGCATAATTACTGGACTGGAGATGTTCATAGCATTTTCAGGAAATTTTAACATCCAATAGAAAGTTATTTTCTTCATGAAAATTTCCAATAGACTCGACACGATCTGAAAATGTTCTCACCGTTTTGTTGCATTTTTCGCAATGAAATATTATAAATATACTGCGGATTTTATGCATTAAAGACAAGAATTGATTGATACAATTTAAAACAGTAAAAAGATTAAAAGAACTGAAGAATGTCGGTATATTACTTTGAACTTATTATAATCATTAAACGAAGAGGAAAACTTTAATATAGTTACTATTTCTAGCGATTGATGCAGATCATTTCTATTTTGCATAAAATACCGCAGTCTCATTACAAAAATATTGACTTCTTGACCACATTGAATGTTTACGACATCCCACCTATAACTCAAAGCGGAAGTTTTAATGAAAATTCTCAATGGCAACCGACATATATCTCTGAAATAGCAGAAATATTCTAAATGAATACATATCATACAGTCCCGAACAAAAGTATTCTGACATCTTTTAAAAACAAATAACTTTTTTAAAATTTGACCAAACGTCGTGATTTTTCGAGATAGAAAAATTAGTTTACTTGGCAATGTGAAAATAATTTTTTTTTAAAATTGCTATTGGTTGCAATTGCGATAAAAAAAGTGAAGGCCACGATTTTTAACTTTTTTATCTGAGTATGTAACGAAAAACGAAAAGTTGCCTTTTGTAAACCTAAGAGAGTTATTTACATATACAAAGTTTCATCGAAATCGATTGATGAATAAAAAAGCTATAGGTATTCAACGATGTAAAAATCTTTGGATTTCGTGCCAGCGATTTATTTAAATTGCCGTTTTTCACAATTTTTGCCATTTTTAACCTTTTGACAGCGACGCACTTTCGCAAGGAACCATCAATACACAGGGTGTCCCAGAAAGAGTGTAAAAATAAGAAAGGGGTGATTCCTGAGGTCATTCTAAGCACCTTTTTCCTCTGTCAAATCGCACCGAAACGCTTTGTTTTCTAGTTATTAACAAAAAACATGGACCAATCAAAGAACAACTATGTATACCGGGCGGATTCCGGCTCGGCGGCAGATCCCCCTGAGCATGGCGTTGCCGCGGACCTAGCCGGAATCCGTCCGCTGTATAATTTACTTAGATCTGCGAAAGTAAACCTAAATTTTCATTATAGGCACAGATAAATAAGTTAAAAATCATGACCTTTATGTTTCTCTGCACAATTTCGACGTATAGTCATTTTTAAATAATTTTTTTATACATTACCTAGTATGCTAGTCTTTGTAACATCTCAAAGGAATTCTAATTGTTTAGTACAATCTTAAAAAAGTTATTCGTCTTTGAGGGGTGCCTGCATACTTTTGCCCGGGATTGTATATTCCGCCTCAATAAATTTGTATGACTATTATCTACCACTGAGGTATACTATAAACGGAAAAATGCGATGCAACAATGACGCAATAAGCCGTTTTCTTTCACGACTAGTCGTATTAGCAGTAATATTTTCTGATTTCCATATGCAAGAGATAGGCCACATCATAGTAGTTAAATGTAATAATCGCCAGGAATTTTTTTTACAGTCCTTATCTAGCTTTCAACGTCTTAATGTTTGCTTCTCTCGACTTGAATTTACACACGGCGCGGATATAAAGGTGGTAGACCACAAGGTGAGCATCAGTACAACCGGAAACTCTCGACGCTTTATTTGCAAAATCAGATTAGCGGAACATGTTTCGCCTTCCTTTTGTTTTGTTCACTGTATTGCTCACGCTTTACACCGGTGGGTATTGAAATTACAGAAAATGTTTTTACCATATATTTCAGTGTAATATGTTGTAAATATTGCCATAGAGATTGGTCATCATTACCTTTTAATTAAAGCTGACTTTTGAAAAAAAAAACAGTTCTTTTAATACTAGTATTTTCAAAAATCTAGTTAGTTTTTGCAAAAGCAGAATATAATAAAAGCAATAACTAAATATTTGTACTTACTTCAAAATTTGAAAAATTTAAAGAGTATAGTGAAGTATACTAACATAAGTAAAGTAACTAACTACAAAGCAAAAATTGGATAAAATAAGCATAATTCTTTAGTTCATCCAACATTTATGAAATTAAAAGAATTAAATACACTCCGTACACAACAAAATAAGTAAAATAACAAAAATCATAATATGATTCATCAAAGAATAATATGATTTCAAAAAATAGAAAATGTGTTCTGAATTGCCACCGATCAGTCTCTGAACAAAAAATAACATGACATGATTTATGATAATATGCTTATGCCCGAGATGATTTCAAGTCAAACCGTTAACATTTTTAATTAAATAAATAATTGATTTTTAAACTCGATTTTTACAAACTGATAAATCCTTTTTGTTTACTATCCACTACTCCGACGTTACCTAACTAATTTAAAAGTTACTGAAGATATTTTCTTACGTAGTTTTATATTTATATAAAAATATATTTACAGTACGTTTTAAAAAAATATTGTACTAATAAATCATTGTATCAATTAAACAGTGAGTGCTGATGACCGCTGTCCACCCAATGAAACTTGGAATGACTGCGGAACTGCCTGTCCAAAAACCTGTGATAATCCTGATCCAAAAATTTGCACAGACGTTAGTATTATACATAAAAACATTATTCTATAAGCTATTCGCGCCATATTTGAGCTATTTCGAATAATTTAACACGTTGATTACCACGGAAGTCCATTAATAGGTTTCTTAAAGTCTGAGTTGTATGTAAAAGAAATTCAATCATTTTCTCTTCAATAATAATTTCAGTTAGTTACATTATATTAATTTTAAATGTTTACTGAATCATGAATAAAATTTTGATCAATTTGCCGAGCACTTCCCAACCCTTTATCTTCAACTTTAAAAAGGCTAGTGTACAATTGCTTAATTGCCGTTCACAAAAGTGTTAAAAATGATTGTCGTCATTTGAAATTAACTAAATTATAGTATAAGGTAAGAACTTTATTATCAGGTAACTAACAATTGAAATTAATGACGCTGATCGCTTCGATGAATGAAATAGGTGAAGATAGGTGAATGAAATAGTCTCTTCATTGAATAGTTTTTTATTAAATTATTAGAAACAGTTATTCAATTATCAGACATGTAAAAGTATTTTTCATTTACACTGTATTTATTTTTCTTTTTTCTGCCCAGTATTTTCTTTGTGATAAATGTACTTTAAATAAACTTTATTAACACAAGTATACGGAGCAGCAAAAATGACCATTTTTTTACTTTATAGAAATAAGAGGAATGTATTTATTTTTGCCTGCAATTATTATAATATACGCTCAAAGAAATTTTATTGTATAATTCCCCATGAATGCAATGTCAATAATTGTAAACCAACAAATTTGAAACCTGTTAATTTAAAGAGTCCCGTATTTTTACTGTTGAAACATTAATTAATGAATGTCTGAAATTGCATTTTGGTTTCAGCAATGTGTTATCGGCTGCCAATGCAATCCGAATCTTCTAAGGAATAAAGCAGGAGAATGTATTCCTGCATCGAAATGTTAATCATCTTTTCGTTTTCGTTATTAAATATTACATGAAATTGTAATAATTATTTGATGTTGTAGTGACAAATATAAAGTTAAGAATTTTAACTGGCATATGTACGTATATGTATCAAATTTACTTTTATTTACCCTTTTTTAACGATAATGTTTTGTATATTGTAAACGTAATGCGATACAATCAATATATACTTTTAAAATATTTACTATCTGAATAATGTAAAATCAACATAAAAGACTAAAATATAATATATCATTACCCAAAGCTGTTAAAAGCGAATAGTGTATAAGAAATGACAAATAGGAATTTATTACATTGTCCGGAAAATTCTTTTCGCGTTCATCGCTCGAGGCTTTATATCTCGCTGTGATTAAATAAATAATCAGATCACTCTACCGTCAATGGTATGGTCACTAGACATCCTCTGGCAGTACAAGAGAGCAGTTCTCGACGTCAGTAGCAAGTGTATCGAGCATCGAGTGTTTTTCGCGTTGTGAATGATGGAAAACCAAAAGATGCATTTGCGTCATTTATGTTTCACTGCTTTAAAAAAGGCAGTACGTCTAAAAATACTGCAAAGGAGATTTGTGACGTTTATGGGGACCTGTCTATGACTGTTCAAATAGTCCGTAATTGGTTTAGAAGGTTTAGAGCCGGAAATTTTAGTCTTAAAGATGAAGATCGCAGCGGCCATCCATCCACCACTGATACTGATAGGTACCGAAAATGATACGAAGAGCAAACAAAGAGTGAGAAATATTGCACTCATTTCGAGAAACTTAAGGAAGCTATGCGAATGAAACTTTTAGAGCTTGATTGAGATGTTCTACCACATCCTCCATACTCTTCAGACCTTGCACCATCGGACTATTATTTGTTTCTTTCCCTAAAAAATTTTCTACGCAATAAAAAATTCACATCAGTTCATGAAGTAAAAAACGGCCTCGAAGAATATTTTAATAGTAAGCCAAGGGAATTTTGGAAAAGTGCCATTATGAGGTTCCAGGAGAGATGGCAAAAGGTGGTAGAACAGAGTGCATCACACATATATTATTCAAGAATAGAACACAGAACAAAAAGCATTTTATACTGTAGGCGTTGGTTGCGTTCGACCGTTGGCAACCGGTCGCTGGCAACCGACCGTTGATGGCTTTTGAACGTTCCAGAATCATCGGTTTGGCGATTGGCCGTTAGCAACCGTTGCGAGCCGACGGTTTTTGTTTATCGCGAGGACCATGGTCCGTCTCAGTGTCGCCAGATCAACCCAAAACTGGGTTGATTTTCCACTATCCCATTCCACTCCTGAGCACACTCCAGCGTTCCTCACTAAGAGCGTAGACTGGTCTGAGTACTGTATACAATTGATGTACTGTAAATTCAGTTTTTGTGTGAATTCTCAAACAATTGTCAAACAGAGCTCAATTAATAAAGTAATAGTATCATCTAATCATAAAGATAATCTTTATACCTGTACGTTGAAAATAAGTAAGTCTTATAGCAATTTCTGTGTTTGCACGTGTCATCTGTAATATTGCAAATTTCTAATTTTGACTACTATTTGCATTGTCCGGAAATATTTAGTCATAAATATCTTCCATTTTTTCCCAAAAAATGGAAGATATTTCCGAAGCTTCGAAGGATTCGAAGGAACGAGGGGATCTTCGAAGGTGATAAGAATCGAAGTTTCGAAGCTTCGAACCTTCGAAACTTCGAAACTTCGAACCTTCGATACGTTTCCAGTTAACGGATAAAAGAAATAAATTTTCATAATTTGTTTCTATATTCACTATTTGAATTATTTCAATAATTTATTGTTAAGATAATATATTTATAATTTGAATTATCCTTTCGATAGCACATTATTAAAATAATTATTTAAATAAATAAATTTTATAATTTGTTTCTATATTAATTATTTGAATTGTTATTTCAATTATTTATTGTTAAAATAATTGTTTAAATAAATCAATTTTTACAATTTGTTTCTATATTCATTATTTGAATTATTTCAATAATTAATTGTTCAAATAATTGTTTAGACAATATACACATATTTACATAATTAATCTACAAACACATTTCTGTAGATTATAAAAATTTATAATCTATAGAAATTTTTATAATCTATAGAAATGGATAAATACTTGTACATTCTTTAAATAATTATTTTAACAATGAATTATTGAAATAATTCACATAATGTATATAGAAACAAAATATGAAAATTTTTCACTTAAACCATTATTTTAACAATAAATAATTGAAATAACAATTCACATAATGAATTTAGAAACAAATTGTGAAAATTTGTTTATGTAAACAATTATTTTATCAAGGAACTATCGAAATGATAATTCAAATAATAAATATATTATTTTAACAATAAATTATTGAAATAATTCAAATAATGAATATAGAAACAAATTGTAAAAATGGATTTATTTAAACAATTATTTTAACAATAAATAATTGAAATAACAATTCAAATAATGAATATAAAAACAAATTATAAAATTTATTTATTTAAACAATAATTTTAACAGTGTGCTATCGAAAGGATAATTTCTTTTATCCGTTAACTGGAAACGAATCGAAGGTTCGTTCGAATTCGAAGTTTCTGAAAGCGAAGCTTCGAAATCTTCGACCTTCGAAGGAAAGTAACAGCCCTAGTGTACAGATGTTTTGTCAACTTCTCTCATTTACTGCAAGTTATTACGACGTTGTTGTATAACTCCAATATTGATTAAATTTTTTAATCTAGGACCAAATGTATTGTCCGCTTCGTGTAAATATATAAAAAATGAGATAAAATAATACTTGAAATGGTAATTTAATGATGTGGTGTGTATATATGGGATGTCTGTGCGAACTGTGTATTTTAACTACCACCTACCTGCAGCCTTTAATAACCAGAATTCAATTTATTGTCGACTAGTATTACCAACTCATTCATAATATCTTAAATTTCCATCGAAAATTGATTGCTGCTTCGATACCGGCACGGCAATAAAATATTTAGTAAACAATTAAAGATATAAAATTTTATCTAACAAACATACAGGGTGTTCGGCTACATGTGTGACATTATGATCATTCCACAAGTAACCCTAAGATGAAGTTCAAGAGTAACAATACCACGGTTTTAAGTTCGTTTTACATCCTTAGCGATCACTAATTCATTTGTGGGTTGGGACCTCGTCATTTTGCATTCATTTCATCATGTATAATTATTAACAAAATATTTAATTGATCACCTTATTCGTGTATCAATGCTTCGACCCTAATTAGACATCCCGTGAGTTCCATTGTATATCGGTTCATATTGTAGTTCAGTTGTATATCGGAAATAAATGCGGAAGTTTCAGATGAACGCATTGCATTCTGCATACGATACTCATAGCGCTCATAGTGAGTTACTCAGGTTTCACGACCATTTAATTATTATCGGTACATCATCAACGATACTGTTGGTCGCAGATAACAAGAAGTTGCCGCGCAGGTGAAGAAGATTAATTACACGTGCAGCACCTTGCCCAAATAGCAGATGCAGGTGGCTACTTCGTTGTTTGCATTCTTAATACTCATGTACGTAAAGGTTTGTTGTATACATTGTGCTTTCTACATACTGTGGAATGCCTGTAAACGTACGAAAGTGTGTGAAGATAGTTTGCCTCTGTGCATACTAAAAACACTTTGTCTCTGTGTCGCACGGTGGTCAATTTGACCAAAAACGTGGACAAAATTCATGTGTTTGTCAATTGCAGGTTATTTACTTGAAACGTTGAAACAGGCCAGTCTTGGGAGTTTCTCGATTCGTAGAACATTATTTTGACGTTATTTCTTTGCTAGGGTAAAAAACTATCCTTACAAATAGACAGCAAATTTTATACATTTACGACAAAAGTAAGTAGGTTCAATTTAAAATAGTAAAAACATTAAAGAACATCAATATATTTTCCCCAGCCTATTAAAATTGTAAAAGGAAAAAATACAGATCATTTTTACTTTGCATAAAAATCTGTCTACTTATAAGCTGCAGGTACTTCAGACGAATGAAATTTTGCTAGTGACGTTAGAACGTAATTTGAAACAAATGTCTTATAGTATTTATTTTTATTTATAGTATTCTAGTTATGAACTTTCAAGGAACCAATTTTTTTGCATCTTCAAGTATAAGTATTCTTAAACATATGTAAAATGTTTTTCTTTGTAAATAGTGGGAAAACGATATAATTGCAAGCATGACATAGTCTATGTATAATATATAATACTACATTATAAATTATATAATACATATTTTCACAAATAAAAATGATAATTGGTAACTATTTGTTAAAATAGCTTCTTAAATTCTGATGACGATATACTGATAACGTAATAATATTGATCAGAGAACCAAAAATATTTTTTTGAATTGTGTCCACGTTTTTGGGCAAATTGACAATTGTTAGTCGTTATTTCAGTTGAAGTTATTGAAACATTCGGATAATTGTTGTCGACTTGCTTTATGCCTGACAGTCAAAACATCATAACTTTTAATTAGAGCAAACTTCTCTTGGTCTACAGAGAAACGTGTTAATAACGATTTTAACTATTTTTCCACTTTAGGCACACTTGGGCACACAAAATTACGATTAATGACAACTTCAGTGTGTCCTGAGATAGTGTACAAAACATTGTAGGGGCATTTTTTGTCAAATTCTAAATAAAAAATTTAATAAATTTGTTTTTACTATACTAAAATCACTCGCTAATATTAATGATAACACAGTATTAAACTCGGCATTTTTGCATTAAACTTCGCGCTTCTATTTTAACAAGAGACTCGTACATTCACTACAAGTTACTGGTAATTTATACTACATAACTATAATGCTAGTATTATATAACACAACATAAGAGTTTTTATAAACCGAAATAAAATTCTATTTTGTTGTTGTTAATGTATAGCCATTGGAGAACATATAGACACACAATAGATATACATTTTCTCCTTTTTCTAGGAAGTTATGAACTACAAAGAAATTCTAATCACTGAAACCGTAAAATAAATGGTATGGCAAGGGGTTAACGAAATTACTCCTCTTAAAGTTTGTTATGTTATTAAATGACTCGTTTGAAAACATACAATCTAAACAAACTTTATTTTCTTACATCCTTTAGTACTCTAATTATTACTATTTTGCATAAAGATCTGCAGTTTACGTATGAATTACTACATACGTAAATATGTAAATTGGTTTATTATTTTGTCCAGCACTATAGTTCTGTTTTAAATTTTTAGCGTTAATTAGATTGCTGTCGCGTTCAAGATATATGTGTTAGGTAACGAAAACGTCACCATTTCAACTAAGGGTTAAGTATAACCCTCATTCACTGTTTTGCCATTTTGATGATTTTGATCAAATTGCTGAAGATTAATTTAGCGAGCAATAATTGCAGCGATTCCTGCGACTGTCACGCTCCACGAATATCAATCCTGGGATTTACGATCCCAGGAGGATTTAAAAGAAAATCCACGCGTTGGTCGCGATCACGCATGTTATACGCTGTAATTATTCGATTCCTTCCCTTTCAACGTTGTACAGGATAATTGGTATCTGGTGGTACAACCGAAAAGGAGATGATTTTGCATTAAAAGAATAAGTCGAAAATAAAGAATAAAATTTTTTCATACGAGGATTTGTTTCCGTGAAAATCAAGTATGAAAGTTCAGCGAATACGCGTGCTATTGAATAGGAATCGTCTGACGCGTTTGTTCATGACCTACTGGTGTCTACTTCTTAGGAATCCTAAGCACGCGAACTTGACGGGTTTTCTCGAAAACAATGCCAGAATATGAAAAAAGTTTATCCTTCATTTTTTACTTACTTTTCTAATGTAAAATCAACCCTTTCTCTTCCCCCTGTATAAAACAATTTTTGCACATTTGCTGTTCACTTACTTCGTTTTATAGAATAAATGCGCCTTATTTCAGCTCCTAACCAATAGACAAACTTCCTGAAAACAAATTGCCTAAAAAACAACTACTAATAAACTTTTATATATTTCAATGATCACAATGGTCTGACCACTCCTCACTGCCAATTTGTAGTCTTAAATCCCAATATTAGAAAACATTTAGAAAATAGTACAATAATAAAAACAACGTTTATGATGACTGACTACTGGAACAATTACCCTAAGGAGGTACTTGAGTTTCTTAAGAAACTGTTCTGATATTACAGCCACAAGTAGTTCACCGAAAATAAATCTGTACTATTCCGTACAATAGGAAATATTCGCAAGAGGCGGAGGGAGAGAGAGGGAGAGGGAAAGGGAGAGAGGGGGGAGAGAGAGAGAGAGACGTTCTACCGCCATTTACATATAAAAATACATATACAGGGTGTATCCGAAATCGTGATACAAGGGACTAATTGATGATTCTACATGCTAAAATAAGACGAAACAAAGGAATAACATTTTTTTGTTTGTCACCTCGTTTTTGAGAAAAATGAGTGTAGGTGCGTCAAGTACGTGTGCTTTGCATTTGTAAAAAGTAGAATCTGTACGTCATGAATAGACTGCAAATGTTTATGCAAAATAAAAATTTTCTAATTTCTTTGCAAGACATAGAAATTCAACAAAAATTAATTTTGTCCCTCAACTACTTGAATGAGTTGAGAACATTGTAATAATACTATTAGATTAGATCACAGTTTTATATTTTATCTATTCATTTTCTTATAAATGGATAAAATCCGCAGCATAGTCATAAACGGACACGTCAAACAATTCCTATTAAATAGCAATAACTCACATATTCGCCGCATTTTTGACATTTAATTTTCTCGAAAACAAAACCTCGTATGAAAAAATTATTTTCTACATTTTTGACTTATTTTTTTGTGTAGGATTACTCGCTTTTATGTTATATTATCAATTACCGATTACCTTGTATATTTTGTAAATATACACCTTATGTTCATGCTTATCGAGGATGTAAGTAGTAATACTTGAAGATGGAATAGCTCGAGATTGGAGATTTTCGCGAGTCTCCGGTTCGTGAAATCAATATTATTAAAACCTAATCAAATTGAGAACACTGTTGCCTACATGAAGTGGAGGTGCTCGTAAATTTTCCTTCGGCTGCTAGAAAACCAGAAAAAAGATAGAAAATAAAATGATCCATTTCCGTGGAGGGAGAAACATATGGTGAACTTGCATAATAAAATTCGTACATAAGTGGGTTTGTAAAAATATGTTTCACCTCTCATCCGTTCCATCTGTCCTTTTGGCACGTTTTCCTTGTGCACACTGTATGTGATGATAAATAGTAAAAACCAATATGCTCTGAAAATTTTTTCATTTGTGAATGTTGCAGTCGATCGTATACCTGAAAGCACAGAAAATTCTTTTCATATTTTTGATAAAACAATTTGCAAACATCGCTATATTTCTGCATTATATTACCTTTTGATCATTATGTCAATTTGTCACCAAGAAACCAATTAAACTTAGAGAGTTAATTATATTTTAATATGATTGTAATTTCTGCAATTTACGGTATTTCTATAAACAGTCAATATTTGCGAAGCCAAAGTTTAATTTCCTTTGATTTGCAAGATCATATTGCAATATGATTATAATTTCTACAAATAAGCGTTCTTATATATAAATAGTTAACCTTTGCGGGGCTAAAGCTTAATTTCCTTTGATTCGTAGAATTCTAGTTCTTTGTAATGTTTTGACTGTGTATATTCAATTTCAACGCGACAAGAGAGGATGTTAAAATGTGTCCAAATGGTAAGTCGACCTTTATTTTACGACAAAATGATGGGAAAGTTGTTAAAACAGTAGAGAAATTAGAAAACGCGTGGGGTGAAACATTGACATTCTTTAATTTCAAGTATTAGGTCGTTCCATAAATCACCCTCTTGTTCCACAACCTCGTACCACATTTTTGGTAAAGACATTATACCGTCACTATGAAATTTCTGTGGTTTTTCATTAAAATACTTTTCCATCCACAGCACGAACTTGTGAGATAACCTAATTAGTTATCGTCACGTAAAAAATGAAAGAGATGTAAAAATTCAAACTCTATTTTACAGTCAAAAGTGAATATTTTGGTTGTATGTGAAAACAAACTAAGAAAAATACAATTAACATTCGTGCAAAGGATAAACATAACTTGTACTGTAACTTGCATAGAGGGTGAGTCGAAACATGTGGAAAGTACAGTAGGGACTGATTCAAGGCACTAAAATAACAATCTTTCACGTAGACACCACAGAATTGAATGTTAGTATGTTGTTTTCCCTGCGTCGTTTAGGTGTCATATAAATATTACGAACAACAGTGAATGCACGATAATTGTCCACAACACAGGTCCGGCCAGGGACAATTATCGTGCAGAAGATATTATGTTTCGACCTCTGCCGAACGTAAGGACGGACACCGAAGCTCGACAGGCCTCGTTTGGCGAGAAATGTAACACAATACGGGTCAAATATATCGGTGTGAGACCGCTACTAATCCAATAACAAAACTTCTTTATTTTTAATTATTTTCTTATGGTACTTTCACCGTCATATTTGTGGCATTTTTCTTATGAAAATGACACCTAATATGGTATAATTCCGACGATATTTACTTGTAAAATGAATGACGAATGTTTCAGAAGCAAAGAATAAGGACAGCACATTTTTTAACTATGTAATATTATACTTTTTATCCTTTATTTCGGCATTTTTTTAAGACCTAATTCTTTAAAGACCATGTTGAATAGGTCGTTGGATTCATTCTGGTGTCATCTGAAACGGTATTGAATAAAAAGTATGCAGTGATAAATAAATAATCAAAACGACTTCGATTTTTCAATAAAAATAAAAATTTTCCAAATTTTCTTGTATTGTGATTTGTAGAAGACTGAGTACTGATTACTTTTTGTCGGGAATATTTTTTTCTGACAGCGGATCAATGATCGTAATAACAATAATTTATTTAACATAAAAAAATTGTTATTAAATATTTTTTTATGATTTTTTGTCGCTTTTTGGCCACTATACATTATTCGTACTTGCCAGGGACGTGGGACTTAGATTATTTCGTACTTGCCAGGGACGTGGGACTTAGATTATTTCGTACGTTTTCGGATGTAATATTGTGTTTCTATTATTATATTCCAAATATAGTTTTGTCACGCAAAAACTTCGAGCATCAAAGCCGCGAGACGCCCCACAGTGGCCAAAAAGTGACAAAAAATCATAAAAAAATATTTAATAACAATTTTTTTATGTTAAATAAATTATTGTTATTGCGCTCATTGAACCGCTGTCAGAAAAATGCCTGCTGCATTTTTTGCGACAATAATCTAGTGAACCGAAACTTTATTTAATTAACATAAAAAATTATTATTAAATATTTTTTATGATTTTTTCGCTTTTTGGCCACTGTACGGCGCCTCGCGGCTTCGTTGCTCGAAGTTTTTGAGTGACAAACCTATATTTTGAGTATAATAATAGAAACACAATATAGCATCCGAAAACGTACGAAATAATTTAAGTCCCACGTCCCTGGCAAATACGAAATTTATGTCCGAGGGATGTCTCACGGACGTAAAAACGGATGTCCATGGGACGTCCGAAATTTTGATCCAAGGGCCGTCCCATGGACGTACACGACGGACATTGGACGTATCGGACGTCCAATGGACGTACGGTGCTATCTGGGCGGTCTTCTGGTCTGATACCGACATACCCAACCCGTGTAATGTTACACTTCTTGGCGACCGAGGTCGTGGGGATAGGTAGTAGGGATAGTTAAGGGACGATTATAGGCAAGATATTTGGTACAATTATCGAGCATTCTCCGTAGTATGAAGTAATTGGAGTAATTAGTATGAAAGTTACGTTTAGTGAAAAAAGATTTTTCTGTATTTCTAATAGTGCATTGCGTCTTGAAAATGTTCTAGTTCACAGTTGGAGCTGACTCTTTTTCCAATAGAAAATAAGCTGTAACTCGAAAAAAAGGTCGTACCGGACATGTAAACTATTTTTTTTATTTCAATGTCCTGAATCATTTTGTACGTTCCACGTGTTTTAATTTACCCTGCATCTAATTGTAAGTTACAGTACAATTTATCTTTTATTCCTTTCCACGAATATTAATTATACTTGTATCCGTTTACTTTCACATTGTTCGCGAGTTTGTAATGTCGATCGTATTCACCGTGATAGAAGACGATAGTCTCACCGTATAGATGTATATACGCCAGTTTTGCGAGCAATTCACGTTGGTCACGATTGACAAGTGGGGTTGTTGTAGAGACGGTTGCGAAGTGGAGAGTTTGTTTTTAAAAAAAAAAAAGGGATTGACGGAATGTGCGAGACGACACGGCTTTTTCTCCGCGATAAATTATTGGCCTGGAGTGTTCCGCGAGTGGTCCCGGGTAAAGAGAGATTTGGACGTTGGGTCCTTGTGCACTCGGTTCGGCAAGACTTGGATTCTACCAGGCCGGTTGCACATTTGAGAGTCGAGGGCATTGGAAGCGCTGAAGCTCCTTTGCAGTGTACACCGAAGCTGGGACGGATCGCAAGGCTAACCGTAGTGCTGCCGGCGAAGGAATGTCCTAAGGGCAAGCCGGCAATCGTCCAGAGAGTTCCGGTGGAACTCTACTGTGGGGACCACTGCGCGTTGAGATTTTGGTTATAAACGGTAAGAGAGCTCTCTTAGTTTTAAATTAGAATGGGCATTTAGTATTTAGTTTGTTAAGTCGTTGAATCCCTGAAACCTCGTTAATTATCTAAAAAATCCGGCGTAACTGCTGAGCTTTCGTATAACGAAATTTATGTATTACTTCCTTTGATTGAATAAATCTAATGCGCCTTGCTTCGGCTTTTCCTCGTAATCCGCCGAGGTTTTTACGCCGAAGCAAGAGTTTTGTTTAACCGGGAAATGGTGTGTCTTTATTTTAGTATAAGTTCGAACATTGTTCAATTCAGAACTTCGCTTCTGCGCTACGAATTTTATTTATCTGAATTAGTAAGAATGATTAAAAACATTCCGAAACACACATAAAATATAAATATCAAATTTTGACTGAAGAACAGAGTTTGCACGTTTAAACAATAAATACTTGAAGTTAAGGATTTTCAATGTTTAACTCTATGTGTTTAAATAATGGCGAGTTTACACTTTCTTAGAAACTAAAAAAATAACAGCTTACCAATATCTTAGATGCCTCAGCTACGACCACTTTTTAACATTCTCCTTTGTTAGCTCAATTTTCACTGATCGCATAAGACATAAGGGACATCGAACGCTACTTACGAGTTTAGGTTAAAACATACCCCGGGAGAATAGATAATTTGAAGGTACAAGCTGCTAATCCTTGCCTAAAGTAATCTGCAATTTCCCGTAGGCGTTAGCTTTTCGTTCGCAAACGAATATCTTCTTAGTAACTAAAGCGAAAGCAAATAGCTTACATAAATAACAATACAATTATTTTACATAAATAAAACAATAAATTCTATTTATTTGTTTGAAATAAACAATATCGTTTCTGGACTTTCTGCACTACAGATTGACTAACAACAAATTTTGAAACAACTTGTCGTGTTGATGAACCACTTTTAAGTTGCAAAATAATATCATTCTCTACACTTGCCGACAACGGCTTCATCACACAACGTTAAAAATACTACAATGCGTGTTGTAGTAGAAACTATGACAGACTAACTACTAGTGTACCTCTGGTCACGTACATCAACATTACATGTTGACAAAGTTCGTATTTACCATCTTTGATTCCGAAAATTCCAACGCGGTCCAAACCAGATTCAATGAAAACAGTTTTTATCTACGAAAACAACAATGATAACACGAATCATATAATTTTTTGGAAACTCAAAGCATCCTACATAAAGCCATATATGTATTTTGCTTTTTTTGTATTGTACATGAAAACATTTGATAAAATACTATTTATGTTAAAATTTCCTATGTGTGTTAAGTTTTGCTCCTAACAATATATAACACACACTACACAATACAAACCTAAACTTAGGCTGAATAAAATAAAGCAAAACTAACATTTAGTGTATAATTGCATGAAAAATGCTTTAAATATTTTTCCGTTTTGACTAAATGCAGACTGGAAATGCAACATTTCGTCGAAGGCTCATTGCAGTTTATCACAAACATCCTTAGTGTGTTTAAGAAGTTTTACTTTTAGAACAGTTCCTTCAGTCAATAGGAGCTCTTCAAGCAAGTCTGGGCCTGCGATCGTAACCACGTGCGCTGGTGTGCGTGAAGAACTGCCAACGCTGAATACTAAATTCGATGTAAAAATTCAGTCCGGATAACTCCGGAACCAAATTTTCTTGGCTTGTAATCACACGCTTGTAATCAGAACTACAACAGAATAGTTAATTAACTTTCATAATCGTAAACAAAATTACTAATTTATTGATTATTCTCAAATATTAATAACTCTACTAATTTAGATGATAACGAAATGAAATCTGTGCGAAAGTGTTCTATATATCTTTTTGAAACGATTCCCGAAAGCAAGAATTTACACAATTTTCTTAATGCACTTGAAAATTGCTAATCAACGAACGCTGTTTGTTGGAGAATTCCCAGCGTCTTCGCCCAATAGTTACGCCACGTAGCGTGGTGACAGCACCTCCTGGGTGCAGGCAGTTCGCTAACGTTTGCACTGCCGCGCGTTCGAATTCTATTCGAGTTCAAATCTCAATGAGTGGGACAAAGCTTCCCAACCTCATCCACTTCACCACATCGTCGCAGCTTTACCGCTACACGAGACATCTCACCGGTTAGGTCTTGAAAATCTCCGGCCAGACTCGTCGTGCAAGTGACCGATAAACCTGGTGAGAGGGAGCCTCACGGATCTGCAGCAGTCACTTTCTGCAATAAGCAGTCTGTCCTTACAGAGCCCTTGCTCGACACGGTGGCACCGTAAGGAACATACTTACTTCGAGTGCACGTGGCCCAAGGGGTACATCCACCATAAATAATTCGCTCAGGATGCGCATCAGCAGGAGGCAAGTCTCGTAATCGCCATCTAGCTGTAGGCAAGCGAGCTTCGAGCTCAGCTCAGCCCCATCACGACTCCTGCTGCTTCGACATTTCAACAAGCCAATCTCATTCCAAACTCCCGGAGATCTCACTGCCACAATTCTCGGGGAGTATCTCAAGTCGCCAGCCTTCCTGGAGATGTTCACTTCTTTCATTCTCAACAAGGGCCGTCTCACCGAAGTGGAGAAACTCCACTATCTCAGAGGGTGCATGGGGGGGCGCACCATCAAACCTCATCGCAAATCCAGCACTCATCGAGTGTGGATGACATGACTCTCTCACACCCTTCTTGGAGTTTCTCACGGAGAGGTATAACAAGAGGCTACTCATCTAAGCTCACCTGGATCGCGCATCTTTAGCACCTCAACTACGCTGTCTAAGAACTCAGCCTCTCACATGAAGCTCATTTCATCGGTTACCGAGGCCACCACTGCGCTGAAGACCATGGGGATCACCCATGGCCTCGCGGATTGTCTGCTGGTGCACCATGTCTCACGCCAACTGAACCGTAAGACCAGGGAGGAGTAAGAGAACTCTCTGCGTCCATCTCAGGAGTACCCAACCTTTCACCGGTTGGAGCTCTTTATCAAGGCGAAGGCACTCGCATATGAGCGACTCGAGGCAACACTCACCCTATCGCTATCGTCAGTCTCTTCACGGTGTCCTTCCAAGGCCGCAGCTCACATCTTCTCTCAACAGAGCTCTTCGTCTCAATGCAGCTCCTCAGGTCAACGCTATCCCTGCGACTGCTGCCAATCCAATCGTTTTATGTTCATGTGCTTAAATTCCGACAAATGCCTGTGGATGACCGGTGGGACATATTGTGCACGCGAAACATCTTTTCGAAAATTTCTGTGGAAGACACACAACTCAAAACTACAAGTCGAAGATAGTCTGCAAGATTTGCGACAGCAAGCACGACACGATGCTCCACCTATCTCCTCGCCGGGATCCTTCAGATCAGCCGAAGCCTTCCACAACAAATCTCAAACACTGTTTCAGTATTATGCCTGAACAGTAACTATGCAGTTGACCTTTATATTTACACAAAACGTTTCAGTCATTACAAGGCCAAATAAATAATAGTATAACATATCTTATATTTTAGTTCAGACGAATCCATAGAAAAATTGTATGACAAAAGCAATTGCATAACTTTTAATATTAAAACATAAAACAAACTAGCATTTAGACAAATTAGCATTTCTTTAAAGCAACACGCAGGAAAATTGGATTTCAAAGTACAAAAACCTATAAGGAACATCTATCAAAAATAGTAAACTGCATAAAGATCTGAATTGTATCCTAATGGTAAATTGTTTCATCATATTTACATGATAGTAATTTGTTTTTTTTCTGAGACACCCTGTGTCAACAAAAAATTTTTTGTTTTTATTAATGGAGCAAATAAAACTTACTGAAGTAACTGTATACATTGGTGGTCAGGTTAAATAAACGTACACAGAATTGGTTTATCCGTTGCTCCAAGCACTCATGTATATTTCTGTCTCGTTTTACACAAAATCTCTTAATGATGTGTCTCCTCAGAAAATGAACTTTCAAGGGTATCGTATATTTAATATTATGAACCTCCATGTATTAACTTACTTCGCGCAGGAAAACCCAGATATTATCACAGTTTCTCTTCCGCGTTGAAGTAACTTACAATTAGATACAACAGTTTGTTTCCTTTTTCCCCTGTAGACATATTACAACCCTAATAAAATGCCTGTAGTCACAAGCGCAACTAGAACATTCGCAATACACCGAAATAGAATTCTACGAAGTTTGTTTGAATTCAATGGTCATCTTCGATTCCATTATACTTCTGATACAATCGATCGTGAAAGCGCATTACGACAGATTGTTGGCAGTATCGATGTTACGATTTATGTTCGTTCTGCATTCTTGCCAGGTGAGTACAGTGAGGAGCTCAAAAGTCTGACGATTATACGATAGCAGATTCTGTTAATTTACTTTCAAAATTATATCTCCGAGCCATGTGCATTTTTTATCATCAATATCCGTTGCAGAGTGATCCAAATTGCACGAATGAAAAGCAATTAAGAAGAAACATTTCGCGAAATCTGAGCTCCGTAATGCACGCATAGCACGCACGCGCAGAACATTAATATGAATGTACTTATGCGTTCAATTCGATTCGTACGAATATATCCATCTGTTCATCCTTAACTGAAGCATTGGCACCAACGCTGCTTCATTGACAATCTCAGCGCGTAATTAATATAATCACGTGACCGACATTTAATGTCTGACCTTTCATTGAACGCCCACACTCGCAAATATTGATGCCAACAGGAAGCGATATCCAATGTTGATCGTATCAACATTTGATGGCTGCCCACATGCGTATCCAGTTATAATCCTAAGCTCAAGTATTAAGATCTCGATTCAAGATACACACTGTCATTGAATTCGTTTGTTGGCAGGAAGATTACTCGATTACAAGCCCGAGGCTTCGATTTGACGTTCTCGAAACATCCAAGTTTCGTTCGGTAGTAATACCAGTCTAGTATGTTCGATTATTCGCCGCTTAAGATTGTTATTACTTCCTATGATACATGGTCTAATATGGTCGGTAACAATTCTGAACAGTGAACTAACTTCGAATAGTTAAAATATTCATTGCGAACTACTAGCGAGGAAGATGTTTAAACTTGAAACTACAAAACATGTGTTACGAGTAACTTCATTAATCTAAAAATGTTGACTTTCCTTTTCACACTTTCCAGGTTTCTGAAGAACCTCGATAGAACTATTAGACAATTTCTTCCTTCGGGTGTTGCCTTTTTCAAATATCTATTAACACAGCTTGGATCTAAACTATATTTTAAGAACTTGGATACGTCTGAAAAATAAATATTTTAAACTGCAGTTGATATTCAAATCAGTGTGAATACAAAGTATTAAGAATTTGGACTTCGTTTGAATTTCCAACAGAACACAGTTGAATTTTTAATTTTAAGGAACAACTTTAAACGCCATGGAACTTTGAATAATCACTTCGTTTTCACCTTTACATAAAAATTATCTTATGGAATTCTATGAGACTTAAAAAACAATTAAATTATCATTCTGCACATTTTAAGATAAGCTGAGATATAAGAAAATAAATATTAACTTTTTGGACATAGTTTCTCGCTGAGGAACCGGGAAAGTATAAACAAATATCCGATTGACTTCTATCAAGGTCCTTTACAAAACTAGAAGTGCAAAGAAATCGGAATTTTCGGAGTAACGAAATTACATTATCATTAAGACTGCGGATCTGAATGCAAATGATAAATTTCATCGTTTACTTTACAGAAACCAGGATAAGTAACAGTTCAATCTACCAACTAGAAAATGCCTGTGGAAAGCATAGAGTAGAAATGTCACTAATGCTTGTCACTAAACATGTATTCCTGTATTTTAAAAATGTTTACGTTCTATAAATGCATACAGATCCACAGTCTACTTATCATATTGCTACAATTTTACAGTGATCGCAAGGTTGAAGGATTTCTCCTATAACTGGAAAAAATCGAAGTTTATTGCGCTTGTACAATATCTTTCAATGATTCTGAATATGGGACGATTTATTGTAAAATCATTGAAAGAAATTGCGTGTTGTGCAGGAAGCTATAGTAAGATTCTTTGAATCAGGAGATTAAGTAAACGTATACTTATTGCATTTGCCACTTAAAATTACTCTGCAAGCACTACATATAAATACGTAGAAAAGACAATAGTGCGACTAGCATTAAAAGCGCGTGGTACTAATATAAATATATACGTATATTGTTCATTCGCCTGTAAGACAGACCGCATGAAAACAAAAATATTGACTTTACTTTTCACACAATAAACCTTCTACTAGTTTCTTTAACCATGCACAAAAAAACTCAGAAAAATCCTTATACTTTCACCTTCAAAATATCCAATCAGATATTTGGACTTCATAATAAGTAAATAAATGGAAAAGGCTTGGAAAACGACTAACAATTAAGAACGTGGTACAAACATTATTGTTCTGATGTTGTCTCTCTTTAAAGGAAATGAACAGCAAATAGACGGTTGAAAGTTGAAAGCTCGAAAGCCCCGTTTAAACTTAATCACGAAGTTTATACCACTTAGTAGAAAGCCCCTCGATAAATATCTATTTTTACATAAAACATGACGAGAGTACCATCGGTCGCAAGTGAAATGGACAAATCAACAGGTCATGTCGATAAGCTGAGTCCATAGACTAATTCCACCAATGATTCATATCCCATTTCCTTCAGAAAAATCGATTTTAATATAGGTAATATGTAACCTGTTCCATTTGAAGTCCAACAAAATTTTATTCTCTGTTACACTCGACAATAAACTCGGCACATTTTACATAAAATCAGACCATAACTCGTGTTGCTACTACACTCATTGACAACTGATTTGACCAACTTTTGACATTCTCAACTGCAAATAATTTTGTCGTTCCTTAACACTAAGAGTACCGAGAACTAGAGTTCTTTATCATCATACGATAAATATAGAAATGCTATCATTGAAATTTTACGTGATTCTTATTGTAATACATGGATGCATAAACTTATTTAATAATTTAGCATAGAAGCCCTGTATTGATTTCGATAACCGCGACAAAAGAGATAAAGGTGCTATTATGATTACAAGGTACTTCTAGTGTTAAAGTGATCAGTTTCTTTAAACATACGGATGGATACGTTTGCTCTGTTATCAATGTAATGGCAATAGAACCCATTCGTCTTTATTCGTTATTTCCATACTTTCTTTGATGTATTTTCTGATACAATCTTCTACATGTCCCTTCTAGAAAAAATAAAATATACGTGTGGGGATAAGTTCTCAAATATTTAGCTAAGACAAATTATTTCGCAAAAAATGCAGAAACTATTTGAAATTCTTTTCTTTAGGAACACGAATTATTAAGAGGCTTTGTATAGGAATAATGTTTAGGCCTTAAATAGGAATCTGTAGCCAGGAAAAAAGAATTAATGGAAACCATGATATACTTTGGTAGTCGAAAGTATTCAATTAAGTGATTAGTGCAGTCGAATATTATGTTTAATTATGAGGCAGAATGTACGTATTTATATCTACATTAAACTGCTCCGATTGCACATGTGATAAGGAAGATTACAGTGATTCAAGACAGTCATCGTCTCATATTGCATTTTCTTTTTCTTTTGAAACGTGCATGTAACAAATGATTAAATACTTTCGAGAACTACTACTTTTTCTATGTTTCTGAATAAAATATGACTATTCATTTTAAAACTATAAAATATGTAATAAATACTTTAAATATGTCTATGCCTACATTTACCTATCTGTCTATACTTATAACGTAATATGTATGTAAGATAGTCGCTCTTTATATACTTCATAGAATTTGAAAGATGTGCATCTGTGCAACAAGTGATTCTTTTCGTTAATTATATTGATCTGAGGTCCATCTACCTTTAGAAATCTATTTATTCATTGTTTTGTTTAAATATATGACAACCTCATATTCATAAATTAATAACAAAATAAATAATATTCTTAAAGTAAAAGAAAAGCCTTTTCTCTATTACATGATAATATTTTTCATGAATATAAATAAATAAGAGTACAGAGATTAAATAAATACGTGGTCAATGGCCACACTTAAAACTCCAAAATCTTAAGACTTTTAAGTTATCAACTATAGACTCATGAATTCGTATATGAGCACTACTTTTCTACTTGTTTGGATTTATGCTCGAATCCGATATATTAAAACGTCACTTAAATAGAAAATTTCCGTATACTACCCTGTGCTTTAGAATCTAGAAAGACATTGAAATGCGAGGAAGATGCGTTGAACTTTATCAAAAGAGAGTAATGGTACCTTCAAAATTCATTTAAATGTTCAAAAGTTTGAAAAATTTACGTCTGAATTACTAAGGGCAGTGCAAATTCAGTACTGTTTTGACTGTATAATTAGGAGAGAACTTTCCTCTAAAAGATACAAAGTTATTAAAAAAAGAAGCCAATCAATAATTTTGTAAAAGTTTAATTAGTATTTGCTCCATACGATTAAAACTGCTACTTCCTTTGTAAAGAAACATTTTAACCATACCAATTATCAATCCGCCTAAAATGTAGTGTTTACAATATTTATCTTCTTAAAAGAGGTTCTCATCACTTTTCCAACCTATTTGTTGAACACATTGGCACTTTAGTTACCGCTAATTAATTGTACGTTTTTCAATATACTTAATAGGTATATTGTTGCCCAACGGTTCAATCGCGTTTCATTTAATTTTCAATATGAAAAATTAGAAAATTTCACCAAATTTCAGCATGTATAAAAGTTTGGTATACTAATTCATAGAAAATGTTAAAAAAAGATATCAGAATACTTAAGAATATTATAACAAAATAAAATATGAATGTATAACAGTTTATTAAAATATAAAATTATAAAACAATAGGAAAATCAATACGATCTATTTTTTGAAACTTCGACTGAGAGAGAATTACTAAGAGAGAAACTTTGATTGAATTTAATTTTTCTTCGTACCTCAGTCCTCTCCTTTTGAGAAACACAATATAGCAACTGCAATAATGTTGAAATTGAACTGGTTTTTACTCTTAAACTAAATCTGAATTTCGAAAAGAGAAACTTTTTACTAGCAGCTACATAAAATATAATACATATGTGTAGAATATGACGTTCAAGATTTATGTTCAGGATACTGCGATCAAACTCTCGGGTGGTAGCGTATACAATAGTACGCCAAAAATTTCTCACAATTCTGTTTTGGTCATGAGTAAATTTCAAGCCCCAGAACCCTTTTTATAAAGATCTTTCTTTGTGACCTCCATTCTCTTCAGAAGCAAACAGCTCGACCAAACTCTATAGTATCATGTCCTACAAAAAGTTGTCTTGTTAAATGTTGTAGAAAATGAATTAAACATGATACATGCAGTTAGAAAATCATAAATTTTTTGATATACGATTTCGAAATTGATCGACGCAGAATAAAACAGACTGAAAAATATCTCAAATATGTCAATATTTGGGGAGGATGTTTCTAGTTATCATAAAAAGTTGTTCCGTATATGGAACACCCAAAAAGTCGTAGGCTTGTTCAATGTTAGAAATAGTTCAACTCATTTCTAAGTAGAACAATGAAATTTCTCAAAAAGGCGCTTGTGATATTAATACGTGTCGAGAAGAGATTATTGTATGGAATGGAATCTATGTTGGTGATTAACATGATGTAATTTAGCAATAATTTCGTCACATTTTACCAAAAAATTCAAGAACTTTTCATATGTTAGCATATATGGTTATATTATATTTTTAGCTCGATCACTAATGCAACACGTTAATTCTTCATTACGCATTTACTAATCTGAAACTTTCACTGCTAAATCGATGAAATTCTGTTAGAATGAAACGATATACAATGTGATTGGGAGACCGGTAAAGTAGACTTATGCTACGCATAGTGATAGTTATTTTATAACATTGTATTTGATTTTTGTTACTCTATATTTTCACTAGTTTTAAATGGGAACGAATCTCTATTTTCAAGACTTGAAAATAGATCTTCAAAGTACTACTTCATCCCCGTTTCTTCTAAAAAAAAATAAAAAAATTCGAAATGCATTTAGTGCATGGGTATAGTGCATATATCTGTTTAAAACGACGATATACTCTGAGAAACGTGTAATATTTAGGACAGTATTGTAACGAACGTTTCATTGTGTTTAGACAAGTACTGACGAATGTACTATCTGCCCCCGATTTCAGGTATCATACTCAAGACTTAAATCATCTCGTTGACTACTTCGAGGCGTCACTTAAAGCTTTCAATAGTTTTCATCCCTATTATACTTCGGAGCCTGTCCGGTAAGATTTGATATATTCGAGAGCCTCATTATTGTAACGCTTAAGCTATAAACTATTTGAAAATATTATAAGTTTTTTCACCATATGGAATTTTTCTTCTATGTAAAACAGATTTTTTATGAAACCTACGTGTGCGGCACAGAATAAAAATGGCACCAGTCTTAGGATCGCTAAACCGATTTCTCGTTAGATTATTGTTCCGTTTAAATAATATAAAGTAATAATAGACGCGTTCTTAAGTGTATATAAAGTGTATATGAATAAATCTGTAAAAACGTGTTCGAAATTTAATTAGCGTGGTAAGTTGACAAAAACGCTAGATAATTAGTTTCAAAATGCTAATACATATATAAATGTAAATTGTAAATGGTGACCACTGTGTAGGAAAAAAGAACAGTTACTTTTTATCAGTCGAATAGGAAATTGTTGAGCGACATACAAATTATTTGAAAGCGTAAGTGTTTCGAATTCGTCTTGTTCTTTTCTACTGCTAAGAGAGATTTTTTGTATTCGCTCCAAACATCTTAATTAAAATGCACTGTGTGCATGATACTTTCTGACTACCTATAATGTTTCTTTTTTGTTACGATCTCATTTTCTTGTAGATCGTAAACTAAATGACCGATTCGTATTCCATTAAGTGCAACATGAAATGGAAAGTAATGTGTCAACTAAATTAAAATGTTCGTTAAGTAATATGCAGCACGTGCACCAATTTAAGCTACAGTCATTTTTAAATAATCAAAATTGTTGGTCCACCTTACAAGTGCAAATGGCGAAAACATTATGCCTGGTTTTACACATTAGTTGGTGGATCCATGGCGCAAATGATAGATTTCATTACGCTGGCAGCAGCCAAAGATGCATACGGCTGCCATTCTTTCATGCGCGAGCCGTCTTTGTAGTCGGAAATACCTCGAATCACAGCGAAACTCTCACGGCAATTACCCAAAATACTTTCGACCACAGCGTCCATTTCCGCGTCGAATGCCAGTGCTCCAAAGCGAGCTGAGAATTTCTGCCTAAGTTGGTCGTCACGAGCAATATATCTGCCGGATGCAACGGGTGCTAAATGAATCCGAGGACAACCATCCGTTCTAGAAAAGTAGGAACAGTTTTCTATACATTATTAAATATAAAAATGTATTGTATTACGCCTCGACAGTAACAACTATGAAGTTGACCTTTACATTTACACAGAACGTTTCAGTCATTCCAGGGCCAAATAAATAATAATATAACATATCTTATATTTTAGTTCAGACGAATCCATAGAAAAATTTTATGACAAAAGCAACTGCATAACTGTTAGCATTAAAACATAAAACATTTTTTAAATGAAAAATTAGCATTTCTTTAAAGCAGGACGCAGGAAAATTCGATTTCAAAGTAGAAAAATCTATAAGGAGCATCTATCAAAAATAGGAAACTGCATAAAGACCTGAATAGTATCCTCATGGTAAATTGTTTCATCATATTTAATAGTAATTTGTTATTTGATTCTAATAGTATCTTGAAAAAAGACTTACATTTGTCGCACAATATTATTCATTATCATGCAGAACACAAAATGTATTTCCTTAAGAAAAGATAGAAAATGGCTTTCTAACAGACTGTGGATCTTTATGCAAAATAAAAATTGCTTGCATTAATTTCAAAACACAGCAACTAAATAGGAATTTATTTCTCTAATTAATACTTTCATTAAGTTGCAAGTAATGTATCAATATTCATAGATTCCTTTAATCTTTCCCCTGTTTGAAATTTCATCTACTCATTTTTGTCATGAATACATAAAATCCGTAGTCTAAATTAATAAGTACTACTATATAAAATGTATATAAAGTAAATGTACCTTTTATTCGTCGCATCCGAAGGAGCAGTTGGATGCGCTACTTCAATAACATCCCTTTCGCCGATAGCCATGTACAATTTATCAGATTCTGGTCGAGGCGCTTTGAAATCATGTTCTGTTTGATTGCACAGAATATCTAAACCATCTTTCAGGTACGTTTGCCATGGAGGATTTGTTTCATTCTCGGACTGAAAAGATAGAATGTCTAAATAATCAATTCGCACAATTCAATCAATAATAGTTGAAAAACAGCTGTAATGTAAAACTGTACCTGTTCCTTAAGATTTGCGGCTATTTCTTGAAGACATAAATTTGGTGGACAATATTCTTTAGTTTCAAAGTGGTAATTACCACTTTCATTCATCTTTGCACTTTCACAATATACATAAATGTATTTCTTGTTATTAAGAGTAGGATGCGAAATAACAACATCCCCAAGTCGTACATGTTTATTATAATCAGTGTAATGAGGTACACCTCCTCCATTTCCAATTAGAAACACAAAATCCACTTTTTGGAATGTACCTAAATAAGATATTGAATCATTACATAAATAGCTACAATATATAACACCTATTCTGCGTTTCAATAAGTAATTCTTGTAGGACTGTAGGATCCTTAAAAACAGTTATTATATCGGTTTCGGTTCTTGATACAGTCATGGAGAACCAAATACGTCTCATAACTGTTATAAGGTATATCAGTTCTGACTTATATTGGTTTCGGTTTCGGTTCTTCAGAATCAATATTTATCGATTCTATAACTGTTATTTTCTGGTTCTGGTTTGGTCAGTCAGTCAGAACGGATATATATATCAGTTAACCTAACCCGGAACCGAAAAATAATAGTTATAGAATCGATATAATATCGGTCCTGAAGAACCGAAACCGTAACCGATATACCTCATAGCAGTTATGAGACTTTTTCAGTACTCCATAGTTGCTTCAGTCAGAACCGACGTATAACTGTGTGAAACAGTTATTTTGGAACTTTTTCAATCCCTGGTTTAAATGCTCATAATTTATTATACATATATATGATTATATATAAATCAAATTGTTCAGAAACTAAGGATAATAGAAAAAAGATTTCCAGATTCTTGTTCAGTGCATCAAATTATACAGCAATTACCTATTGGTTATTGGAAGACACAGAAAAGAAATTAAAGTTTGTTAAACACTGTTTGAATTTCTAATCGCTATTACTTCATTAATTTTAAGTCTGTAAAGATAAACACATTTTCGAAATCCTAATTATACAAGGTGATAAGTAAAACTAATGACGAAAAAATTCCTAATAAATGTAAGTAGAAAAATTAATATTTTCAAAGTTATAAACAATATTTTGCTGCGCTGAAAGTGACTTTCTCGCCTAGAGAACTTTGCACCATATGGGAACAATGGATTACCTTATCATTTATTCTTAAAAAAGAAATTTAATAAGATAATCCTAGTTTATGATACGTGTTACCAGTGGAAAACAGACAATCCATTGTTTCCATACCGACCGATATCTCTCGAAGCGAGAAAGACAATCGATCGACCCGACCCATGTTTACTAAAATTATTTTTCATAATTTAGCGGTTACTATCAATAGAAATTACAAACCCTTTCTTATAACCTCATGTAAATGAACCTTTTCTTCTTTTTGGAGTACAAAACTGGAACTTTGAAATATGAAATCATTGTATTTCACAATATAGTGTAATAAATTGTAATAAAAAACTAACTAATGCTAAGATACCTATCTAATTCGAAATTTTAAAATGGTCGCTAATAACCAATAGTAGATGATGCGATCTTAATTAAAGTTATTAAAACAAGATAGTACAAATATTTAGGGTAATATTTACCCAATAATCTAGTAGTCGTATTTCCAGCCGCAGTCATTGCTTCTCTAGTATGGCCTACAGTAGGCAGTTTTGTGCATACAATTCTGTGCGCACCAATGTTGCCTAATGTATAAACGTTCGATTCCCCTATAACAAAAAGTAATCATGGTTTGCATTGTAGGATTTTATGTTGTCGGACAATCGAAAATTTGTGTATGATACATGTGCACTGTGCTACTATCTGCAGACTGATATCGAACCTGTGTTATATGTGAATAAATTGTTTAAAAATTAATCATTCCATACAGATGCAATTATATTCGGTATCTATTGCCGAATATATGATTTAACGAGTTATTTGAACACTCATTAATATCTTAAAAAACTTTCTTAAGAAGTGACAAATAACTGGCATAACTTGGTTGCATTTATAAATCATAAAATTTCTGAACTACTTTATGCAAAATATTATGTTGTAACTCATAATCGAAAAGAATTATGATAAAAGATCAATATCAGTCACATTTAATGGGACAAAACAAAATGACGTGATAACCATTATCCACCCTTTGACAACCAAAACAAATGAAGAAATTGAAGAAACACGAGAAGAAAACCAAACTGGAATGAAAATGAGTTTAAACTTAAACTATGCCCCTTTAAAATGCACGAGTAACAGAATCAATTTTTGGATGAATATCCCTGAAAATGTAAACATTTAAGTACGTAGATATAAATGTATGCATAATGATCTTTTGAAGCTTGCATAAACATAAACGTTTTTGTATCATCTCGAATGCTTGGAAATGGTCGAATATTTTCTTGTCTCATTTTTGTGTCATTTTAAATTTGTAAATTTAGTTTTCCTAACAAAAATGCCAAAATAAATGTTATGAATATAACATTTGCTGTATATTCAAATTTTAAATATATCGAAAAAATTGTTTACCTTATAAAAACTCGACTATCATAAATATTAATATCATCGTATATTTTGAACTTTGCAAACTTGTTGTCGACATCTTACTATACTATGATTTCCGGATGATAAATTTAGAAATTTAGATGCAATCAAAAGCATTAATACAAAAAATTGTTTTAATTCAATCAAATTATATATACGAAATAAGGCTAAGACTGTCAAACTAATAAGTATATTTTGAATATGTATTAATTTGATTTGACACAACGCGTTTATGTTGATCGCGTCTGAATTTCTGAATTCAAGCTACAACTTTCGAATATCCAAAATATATATTTTTTATAAGAAACAATGATTTTTTTAAAAGAACTTGTTGCTGTTAAAGTGCATAGAAAGCTGACTAAAAATTCCAAAATTAACAGTTGTTGAATTCAAGCACTTAATTCGATATAAGCCGCAAGGGGCTTGGGTATGTTCGAAATCCGTTCAATGTTTTGGACCTAATATACGTTGCAATACGCTTAAACAATTTGAATGCCCATCACTCAAAATATGGTGTGATACCGTGAAGTTGATATATGACATGTACAATACAATAACAATAAATAAGTATTCTTCTTGTTATGACAAAAACAATATTTTAATAAAAATGCTCCTTAATGAAAAATTTGATGTAGCAAAATGGCTCTTTCTTCAATCCAAGCAATTGGCAAGCTATAACATTTACATATGTGACATTGAAATTGAAAAAGAACTATTTTACAAGCTACTTTACCAAAACGGCATGTTACACGCAGTGCTCCATTTGTTGCGTCTGTTGAGTTTGCCGTACCTGAAGTTTCATGCATTGTGAAATACACAAATTTTTGAAACACGTTTTCTACTTTTAGCATATCGATTTGCGCATAATATTTAACATTAATATTTCTAATCAGCATTATTATTTTATATGAATTTTCAATAAAAAAAAACATTAACTTATATTTATTTAGGCGGCTTTTGTATATGTATACATACACATAAGTTTCCTGTTCCATTGATATGATAAAATTACACATAATCGATAGAAATAATATGGATCGAAAACAATTGATATCTTACCAACAGTAGTGTAACGGACGTAAGTTTCTTTATTTTCGATCATCGAATCAACTGCCAGTTTTTCACAGTACTGGGCTGTAATGATAGCTATAGTAGGTTGTTTTGCACTTGCCATTGTTGGCATTTGTTTCACCACCTACAAATGTAGGATAAAATATTCTTACACTGTTTAATGATTGTTTTAAACTACTGCACATTTAAACAAAATTTACTTGAATTTGTGTATCTTGATGTACTACTCTTGTGAAAGCTCCATGATCCATTGCTTTTACAACACCTTTCTCTTGTAATTCTTTCAATTTTGCTTCAACGGCTGGAGGATCCCAACCATATTCTCTGCAAAAATACGATATTAAACAAATTTGTTTTAGTGAAATGTCAAATACTAGTTTTTGGAAAGAGCCGGGAAGGCATTGGATCAAAACGAGTCGGGTTCTCGATAATCCCGAAAATTCCGAAAATTTTCAGAAATCCCAAAATTTCCGAGAACCCATTCCGACCCGATATTTTTGGGTTCTCGCACGACACCTCTACTAAATATGTATAAATCAAATCTTACTTTGCTAAGTCTACGACTGTAACTGGATTTGGATAAGCAGATTCAATTAACTCTAACACCTTTTCTAACGTCAGTTCAATAACTTGACCCAAGACTGTTTCATCCGTGGACACTGTTGAACAAAAAGATAAGGTATTAAAATACGACACACAGTAAAATAATGCGAATTTGTAAAATTGTAAAGCATATAATTGCTTGATGTTGAATAAATGATATATAATTAGCTTTGCAAACAAAACAAAACGTTGGATATTAAATAACTACAATTTGTGTATGCTAAATGTTTATCTACCACATTACAAATAATTAACAAAACCGTATTTGTGATTTAAAACTAGGCCGCAACTTGCACTACTAATTCCTTTAATAGGATTGCTTACGCAGAAGTGAAATCTATGCATCTTGTATGGCAGTAAACAATCATGAGTACAAGGTGAGTACTTTATATGGGTGTATCCTTCCTCTACATGGTAATGTAGTAATGAGAGACCACTAAATAATTTATACCGTGTCTAACGCGAATAAATGTATACTAAATTTTAAATACATAGTTAAATTAGAAATTAATATTAACTGTAATTTAAGTTACAAATACTGAATGTCTTGAAACAATAGATAGTAACATTATTTATGTGTTAATAGTCATGCAGTTTCTTAGAAATGGTTTCTAGTTAAAAATATGTGGTTAAACAAACTTTTCTGTTAATTTGTAAATCATTTGCAGAAAATAGAATAAAGTCAAAATATTTTCAATGTCTATTATACTTTCTCAGTGAAATGTTTTAGAATGGTTTATAAGAATATACTAATGCAATTTGAAAACTAAAACGTAAATTATGTTAAGCCATTGTTGTTATGGTTATCATTGCTTTGTGTGAAGCAGCATAATGTAGTATATCTACCGGTCAACATACAAATGAAACATGTTTATTTTTCATTTCTCTTTCTTCCTATACCGCACATAGAAATGAAACATCAATAAACAAAATCCACTGTATAATAATAAGATATATACATCTAGATAAACAGTGACGTGAGACTTTTAATTAAATTTTGACCGGCAAATATGAAATTTCTTTTTATGTGATAGACAGTATACAAAAGTTATCATGTAAATAATAAAGAATTGCAATAAAATATACAACTTTTTTCATTCTCTCCAACCTGATTTCCAAATATTCTTACATGGAGGAAGTGTGAACAGTATATGACCAGTATTAGCTGTGAATAACAAAGATTTAAAATAAACTTTTTATTCCAAACAACCAATGAGAGGATAATATAACATATGCAAGAAATCGTGAGCAAATTAAATGATTTATACAAATGTACAATGTGGATTTCCTTTGGTTTCAGTTACAACGAACACTGAAGCAGTATTACTGCAGCATCTTTCAATGAGGAACCATTTAGTTCAATGAGCCTAATCAAATAAATCTTGATGCTACTACCTACTCGATAGTTACTTCATTAAAATGAGAATATATTTTAAAGCTCATTAAAGCAACCAACTGCATAAATGATTCTGTATTCAAATTTATTTTCAAAAAATTTTCATATATTAACTAATGTAATTTATAAGTAAGAAATATTTATTTAACATTCTACTTACATGGCCTAGCTGGCAGATTGACTGGTTCCTCTAACTGCTTCAATTCTACTTCTATCTTTCTGATGCTAGGATATTTGTGCAACATTAGCTTCATTATTTTTGTAATAAATCCAACATAATCTGTAACAAGAGCACATACTGTCTTATGAAAATATTACTTTATAGTATTAATAATCATTACATGCTAATACTATGCTTAGCAATTTTTACATAGAAGTATGTACAGTCAGAGACAAAATTAAGTGGACACCCCTTAAAAACAAATAATTATTTAAAAATAGAACCAATGGACTAGTGTTTTTGTTAGATATTAGAAGGATTAGTTTACTATGTGATGTATAAAAAACAAACTAATGAGAAATTACTATTGGTTGAAATTGCAAAAAAAAAGTAAAGGTAACAATTTTTAACTTTTTTATCTGTGTCTATAATGAAAATTTAAAATATGTCTTTTGTAGATCTAAGTAAGCTATATACACACACAAAGTTTCATCAAAATCGATAAAGATTCGTATGAGCTATAAATAATTACAAAAATTATGAGAAACTGCAATTTAGATCAATCATAAGCCCAAAATTCAAAGATACTTACATCTCTCACGCTTTCTTATGCGTAAACCAATTTCAACTTTGTATATGTATAAATTTACATAAATCTACAAAAGGCATAGTTGTAAATTTTCTTTATAGGCACAGATAAAAAAGTTAAAAATCGTGTCCTTACCTTTTTCTTTGAAATTCCAAGCATTAGCAATTTCAAAAAAATTTATTTTACTCATTACCTAGTAAACTAATCCTTCTAATATTTAAAAAAAAAACTTAAGTGATTTGGTCAAAAAATCTTTATATATATATATATAAAGTAATAATGATTTACGATTTATAGAAAAATACAATTATAGAATTTGTACTTTTAAATAACTCTTACCTCGTGGAAATTCCTGAGGACTGACTAATTCTCTGAAGAACTCTTGTGCTACACTTGGATGTTCAGCCTCGGACAGTGTGTCTATAAACCAAAACTGCAAAGTTCTGGATTCTTGAGTATGCTTTCCAGTTTGGCCACTCACTAAAAACACTCTAAATTGCAAGCAAAGATGTGCTGGATGTACTTCACCATTTGTAACTATAACAAATTTTCCAATATCATGTTTCATATATATTAACAATATTCTAACAATACAGAGTTTATAGAACAATCTATGTACCAGCAATGGCCTGTTTGTTAATAACTATTCCTTTGTGATTTCCCCCAGCAACATGAACGTTATTTTCTTTTTCATTCTCTGCTGGTGGTTCTAAAGCTTGCCTTTCTATTATAATCGTTGTTGAATTTGCTGTCTTGCATTTTGGAGTCATAACAATATGTTCTGTTAAATAAAAATATTTCAAAAATATGAGTCAAAGTGTTTACAACTTGTGTAGTTACAATTACTTTAAAAAGTAGCATGCAGGCAATAACATGAGAAACACATTGCCATTAAAATTAGGAAACCGTATATGTATTTTTTATGTAGAGTTTATCGTATCCTGTTACTTATCAATGGTTCTATAAATAAATGAATGTAGATGCACGTATGTACACAATTATTGATATTTGTAATGTCATGTAATTCACATATTATTTAAAAGAAGCAATATACAAGTCATGAATTTTTTTTAAGAAAATTCATTTCAGTATATTTATAGTTTCTCAAGATTCACCTGTTTTACTATCACCCATTTTGAAAGTTTTTCTTATATCTTGGACCTATATCAAATAACTTGTGTCACTAAGCAAAAAAACACGAAAGCAGCAGTAAGACACGAGCTTGTACTGTATTAACGATGAATAAACGCGGACTGGTGCACGGTTTCTTAACCAACTTCTTTATTGTCCCACCACAGTCTGCGATTTGCGCCTGTCAAAATGAGAGCGCAGGCTAACCTCTTTCTTCTATTGAATCAACATTTTCTCATGTACTCGGGCCACAACAATGCTTGAAACGTAACTAGCATAATAAAATAGATAAACATTCTTTCACGGTAAGCATAGATAAGAGTAACCGAAAAGCTTAAGCGCTACTTATTGAAAGAACAATTATCGATCGTAATGATGACACATGGCACCGCCCTACGCCATATTTATATTTATATATGACGTGTGTGCTCCAGTTACGTCACCTCTCTTTTCGTGAGTCGTATTCGTCACAAACTCATAACTGTTCGATTATGACGTCAATATTTACAAGTGAACGCTAGCTTCTTGAAAAGTTAAAAAGCATTATAATTTACTTTATGAGTGCAGAATTATGTATAAACATGAAGCTAAAATGCAGATGAATTAACAAAAATAACTATTTTGTAATCGAGCTGTTACCAAAGCAGTCCGTATATAATATATTGGTTACTATTAACGATAAGTCTCATATATTACAAATATGTGATAGTTATACATATTTTTAATTGATCTAGAATGTATGTAGGATATAGAATTTGATTATAATATCATAAATTGTGATATATATAAATATAATTTATGATATTATAATCAAATTCTAAATTCTAAATTGTAAAATTATATGAAAAATACGGACCAATCAGAGCGCGACCTAGAGGCGTGTTGGCAGAGACGGCCGCGCGCGACAGAAGTCGAGCGATGGTGATACACCGCGGTCGAAAGCAAGGAACAAACAAGAGAAGAAAATTTTTCGAGTCCTATGTCGGATAGTTCAAATTTGAATATGTTGTAGTCTTTAGTAGCCTATGAAGGAATCTCGAAGGATTTTTCGAAATCTTAAAAAATGTTGGTTTTACAGACGTGTAAAGAATTTTTTTTCATTAAATTATAACACTAGAACTAACGTACCGAAGAAAAGGAGTTTTGAGGAGCTTGTAGTGAACACGTAAGAGTATCTATTGAAAATATTTCGATTTGGAATAAATGGTTTTTTCACCATTTATTTTGCAAATGTTTTAAACAAATCCAATTTTCCTATAGCCGGGACTGTTTTAAAAATTCGAAAAAAAACGTGGTGACAGCTTCAAGTCTCCTCTTTACGGACCTATTTGTTAAAAGGCAGACGCTTTAAAATTAACGGAATTAAAATTATTTAAAGCGAACGCTGCACCACGATATTACAGTCGCGAACGGCCCCAAAGGCGCGCGGCACGAACAGCACCGCACACTCTAACACCGTCAATACATACTGGTAAAACTGACTCTTCACTTTTTAGTTATTAATGTTAAAAACTGAGAAAACCTTGCTTACCTTGGTTCTCCTGTAGAGCCCCAGCGAGGTGAAAATGATTCCTGTATTCACAAATAATCTGTGTGCAACACTGAACCTGCCTACTCGTTAAATTCACAAGAGCATTTTAATTATTCGCTCTATGAAATTATCGAGCAGAAGGGGTCAATGTCCTTTCACTGCACGATACACCCCACATTGTTAATTTATTCACGATCACAGTAAAACTATTCACATATATCCATTGGGCCCACAAATGTTGAATGAAATCCACACAAATTATTCACAGAAGTCCACATATCACGCACAACTAGTTCACATTTGATGCACGTAAATCGACTGTTTCGACTGAGCGTGGACGTCCGTCTATGCTCGCGATCGTAGGAAGACTAGTTCAGAACAGCTGACGAGGTTAACGGCCTTTCAATAGCACACTGCCGATTTTCATTTCAGCAACTGTTCGATGGAACCGTGTTTTCAAATGGAATGGGAAGAATAAATGACCGCCCCCTCTTCAAATCGGGGGTCATTCAGGTACGCTTCTACCCCCGAGCGTGGCCATAAACCAGCGCCTTGTGTCGAAGCTCGACCTTGACGATGGCTCGACTTCTGGTTACCAAATGTGTACAATAGGTCAATAAAATGCTAAAAGTTTTAACGAAGAGTAACGGCTTTTTGGGAATATTGCTACTACGGGTAAGTCGGTGTTATTAGTCTGTTGTTTCGGAAAACGTGCAGGGCAGATGGGGCATCGAAGGAGGCCGCAATTGAATTACCTGCAGTTGAAAATGCTCTTTCCGCATCCACGCTGGTTAGTGGTACTGTTAATAATGAGCGATATATGTACTTTATCTGAATATTTGCCGCGATGTCCTTCATCTTATAACAACTCGGTCTCTCGTCTGACGGTTTTGGATATATCTATTTTTTGTATTATTGTTCTCGGAAAATTTTTTTATTTGTAGCTAATTGTAATTTCTTCTCGAGAGACAATTCTTTTTCGATATTAACATCATCATCATCTTCAACGAATTCTTCTGGATAGGTTTGTGTTTGCTTTTTATAAATGTTTTTGTGGAAATTGACGACGAACTTAATTAAATTTGACCTTGTTAGCTTCTTTTCTTCCTTTTCGTTTTCTTTATTAAAGTCGTTATAATTATATAAATATCTTAAAATATTTTCTAGTTCACTATGCCTTTCCTGTATACGAATTTTCAATGCACTGTTATACTTCCTCACACAGTGGCGTGTCCTGATCTTTAAGTGATTGCAACATAAAATTTATTGTTGCATTCGCTGTTAATAAGTTGGAATCCTTCCGACATAATGCTTCCACAGACAGCCTTATTGGAAGCAGAGCTGATACAGTTTTTGATATTAAATCGAATTCGTTATCAGAAAAATTAATTTGTAAATTTCAAATAATAGTAGATGTCCTAAAAAATATTTATTATTTATAGCTAATACCGAAAATACCAGTATTTTACCTTAGCAAATACCGGTTTCACGAAATTGCAAATTAGCACAAAATACCGGTATTCCGTATACCGGTGTAAGAAAGGCTAGTAGCAATATTCCCAAAAAGCCGTTACTCTTCGTTAAAACTTTTAGCATTTTATTGACCTATTGTACACATTTGGTAACCAGAAGTCGAGCCATCGTCAAGGTCGAGCTTCGACACAAGGCGCTGGTTTATGGCCACGCTCGGGGGTAGAAGCGTACCTGAATGACCCCCGATTTGAAGAGGGGGCGGTCATTTATTCTTCCCATTCCATTTGAAAACACGGTTCCATCGAACAGTTGCTGAAATGAAAATCGGCAGTGTGCTATTGAAAGGCCGTTAACCTCGTCAGCTGTTCTGAACTAGTCTTCCTACGATCGCGAGCATAGACGGACGTCCACGCTCAGTCGAAACAGTCGATTTACGTGCATCAAATGTGAACTAGTTGTGCGTGATATGTGGACTTCTGTGAATAATTTGTGTGGATTTCATTCAACATTTGTGGGCCCAATGGATATATGTGAATAGTTTTACTGTGATCGTGAATAAATTAACAATGTGGGGTGTATCGTGCAGTGAAAGGACATTGACCCCTTCTGCTCGATAATTTCATAGAGCGAATAATTAAAATGCTCTTGTGAATTTAACGAGTAGGCAGGTTCAGTGTTGCACACAGATTATTTGTGAATACAGGAATCATTTTCACCTCGCTGGGGCTCTACAGGAGAACCAAGGTAAGCAAGGTTTTCTCAGTTTTTAACATTAATAACTAAAAAGTGAAGAGTCAGTTTTACCAGTATGTATTGACGGTGTTAGAGTGTGCGGTGCTGTTCGTGCCGCGCGCCTTTGGGGCCGTTCGCGACTGTAATATCGTGGTGCAGCGTTCGCTTTAAATAATTTTAATTCCGTTAATTTTAAAGCGTCTGCCTTTTAACAAATAGGTCCGTAAAGAGGAGACTTGAAGCTGTCACCACGTTTTTTTTCGAATTTTTAAAACAGTCCCGGCTATAGGAAAATTGGATTTGTTTAAAACATTTGCAAAATAAATGGTGAAAAAACCATTTATTCCAAATCGAAATATTTTCAATAGATACTCTTACGTGTTCACTACAAGCTCCTCAAAACTCCTTTTCTTCGGTACGTTAGTTCTAGTGTTATAATTTAATGAAAAAAAATTCTTTACACGTCTGTAAAACCAACATTTTTTAAGATTTCAAAAAATCCTTCGAGATTCCTTCATAGGCTACTAAAGACTACAACATATTCAAATTTGAACTATCCGACATAGGACTCGAAAAATTTTCTTCTCTTGTTTGTTAATTGCTTTCGACCGCGGTGTATCACCATCGCTCGACTTCTGTCGCGCGCGGCCGTCTCTGCCAACACGCCTCTAGGTCGCGCTCTGATAGGTCCGTGTTTTTCGTTAATAACTCCTTAACAAAGCCGAAACGGCCATTTTTGCAAAGGAAAATGTCGCTTCAAATGGCCTCAGGAACCTCCCTTTTAAAGGAACTCAGACATTTTTAGGACACCCTGTATATACATATATAAAGACATCTAAGAGGCGTCTTTTAGGCGGCTTTTGAAGGTCTCTTAGGCGTCTTTTGGGCGCCTAAAAGACGACTGTTTCGGAATTTAAAAAAAAAGTCATATCGACGGCGGCGGCCTGGACGGGTAAGATCGGTAGTAGTTGTTGGCACCTGCCAGGGAGCTTCCTGGTTATAGTTTTGTCGTCTACTACAGTTGTTGCGTGTTGTGCTCTCGTCGTCGGAGTCTCCAATTTGGCGGCGGCTGAAATGTTTAAGGACTGAAACGGCTTAGGACGGTACTAGCGGGAAAGGCGTTTTCTTGTCTCTCTGTCCATCTGGTGACGAGCGTAGGAGAAAGCCGCCACATTATATTAAAGATATATTACGGTCGTCTCAGAGAATTCGTTAAAATCATATGAATGGAAGTAGAAAAATGACTGCCCCAAACTTGCGCAGTCACTTTTATTATTGCAGCGGCGCAGATACACATCTTACATTAATTATTGTACCATTAATTAATTTTTGTTCTCGAATCGTGGACAATAGCTCATCAGTTTCGCATATATTACCCTTTTTTATTTAATTCCGTGAAAAAAACAATTAAATAGTAAAAGTCTATATAAGGAATTTCTCTACTTTTATAATCCATGTGTTTATAATAAATGATATTTTGAAAAATATTTTCATTATCATTCCAAAAAACAGGAAACTTAAGAACCAGTATTTTAATCATTGCACAGCAAACCGATCCCTGTCATAACATCTCCAAATTCAAGTTGTTCAGTCTCAGAAAAGACGCCTTTGAGACGCCTTATTTCAGACGCCTCAAAGACGTCTGCCAAAAGGCGTTTCTTAGTCGCCTTATTTCAGGCGCCTCAAAGACGTCTCTGAGACGCCTCAAAGACGCCTTTTTGTGACCTAAGACGCTCAGACCTAAAACAGACGTAAAAAAGACGTCTCTAAGACGACTCGTGCTGTTTGGGGTCTAGCTGTTTTCACCCTTTCAACATATATAATGGCCGAAAAAATACGTGTCAAATATTTTTCCGAAAACTATATACCTCGCACTAAAATTTCATCAAAATCGGTGTGTCCAGATTTGATGAAATCTCTATCTTTGCAAGATTCTGCATTATAATCTTTAAAGATTTTGTATGTTTTCAATGATGTACTCAAGAATGTTGAATGTAGTATTTCCAAAATAACGAATACAGTTATGTTTGAAAATGACATAAATTCATTAAAATTTTAAAACTTTAACGCAAATATGGCGCGGATCCCTATTGTCCGTTTGTTTCCAAATGTCGAACACATCATTTTCTCGCCAAGTTTCACAATTTAAGGGGGTAAAACAAAAAATCTTAAACAAATATTTGACCCCTATAGCTATCAAGTCGTTAAGTATAAAACTTGACAAATGACAATGTCATTTGTGTTATATTTGTCGAGTTTCATACTTAACGACCTAATATATAAGGACTACCATACTGTAGTTCAGGGATGGGCATTTTTGTCTCAATTGGAGGACAAACTGTCCTTACCATAGCGCCCACTGTCCCCCGTCAGCATCCGCCGCTACCATAGAGTAAAGGAAACAAGTGCTTCGCCCGTCGCGAACAGTGCGCAAGCCTCGCGCATGAAAGAGTGATTGGTGGGAGAAGCAGGCGTTTGAGGGGCTCCACCCGTACCCATGCCTGCTGTAGTTACTCGCGACAGGAAAAGCGCGTCCTTTCACCATGGTAATGGTATGCTGATGGGGGAAAATGGACTCAATTGAGGGAAAACTGTCCCTACCATAGCACCCACTGCCTCCGTCAAGTGTCGCCAGATCGTGGAAATTGAGGAGAATACAGTTACCCTCTCTCTGTCATTACCGGATTAGTCACTTGACATTATGATAGATGCAAGACAGCGACAGAGAAGAAACGCGTCACGTGACCGAGCCGTGGCGGAAGCATGAGGATACCACGGATTTAATTTTCTAAGTCCGTGAGGGATGCTCGCCGCCGGGGAATGGGGCAATAGCGTCGTAGAAGGGGTAAGATAGAATGGGAGGTAAGTCTTACAATTAATCGTACTTCATGAAAGAGAGGTTGATGGGGAAAGCAGGCGTTTAAGGGACCCCTACAAAAATATCGATATTTTATATGTGGTACGATTTATATGTTTGATGAGATTCCATAAATAGATCATTTTCGAGAATTTGTATTTAATAGAAAAACACAATATGCTCAGGATCTATTTAATGTTTCTTGACTTTAGAAAGATCAATATTGGCTTCGTGGAATGTATGTACAAGGCACATAAATATTGAAATTGTTCTTGACTTTGAACCATCAACGTCAAAAAATTAAATGTTGTATTTTATCATACTTTACCAAGGACCAACTTTGCGGAAAGAACCATGGGTCGCAAGTGATCCATTCCCTTAAAAAATAACAACTTAAATATAACATTTCATATTTTCCAATATATTACATTTAAATTATGAAGATTTAGTTTCTTAGAATCGCATAATAAAAACAGAACCGAACACAATCATATTTGGTCTATTTTTAGTAATATTTTACTTACAAATTTAGTCTATCATATTCTTATGTTGACCCTTCTTTACCAAACCGGCTCCGTTAAATCATTTTTCATTTCGTTCCTTTTATTTTGCTTAAACAGTTAAGATGTTGAAGAAGAATGACCAAGAAGTGAAAAAAAATTAAAAAAAGATGGTTAAGATTTTGACGCATTGACTGTTGATAATCATATTTCAAAAGAATTAATGCTTATAAATGGTAAGTAATGTCAGGTAAATATTTATCATGTTTAAAAAGGGTTCGAACTTTTAATTAAAAATACTTACCAATCGCTAGATAAAATTTTCATTGTTATTTTGACTGTGGCATTCTAAAAATCTCACCAATAATTTTGTTGGTGATTTTTAGTGTAAACAAATTTAACAATTTCTAAAATCTTATCCACAAGTGCAGTTGCTTAAATTCTGACGCCAAATTAATTTGCGACCAATGCATCCGCGTCTTCAAATCTTTGTAATTCCTGTAATTTTCAATATATCTCAAAAATTTTATCACATACGCAGTCTAAAAGAATAATTTTTTGAATTTTTATATAGTTATTTGCTAAACAACGAAAAATTTTCAGAACATCTCTTGATACGTTATTCACATTATTCGATTATTCACACAAGTCTACATTACAATGTATAATTTTTGAAATTCGAAACAAAATGAAAACTTTTAATATATATTGTCTAAAGAAATGACTTTAAAATTTTTTATAATTGGATTCTTGATAAAAAATACAATTTTCAAATCTTCTCAGTGCCTTTAGTTCTTGTGACATTAAAAAAATATACTTTTCAACCCCAATTGTGAGGGTTGTTTTCATTCCTTTAACGTGGAATTTCTGCGTAAATTTTGTAAAAATCTGGGTGCCCAGATTGGACATGTTCGCTGGCCAGTGCTTCTCATGTTGCTTTTCAACTCTTTCAGAGGCAAGCAATCTGTAAAAAGAAAGTAGTTGGTGATTTTTGAAATTCTATCTCCGCAGATAATGTTAGCGATAAGATTCCGAGCTTGCCACTCAAATGGACACCGTGTATTCTATAGAGGAAATTCACCTAACACCGAGTACTAGTACAATTTTATTAAACAACTGAAACATACCGGAAAGATTTCGCCCGTGATAAGAGCGAGAATAAGTTAAGGGGAATTCTGTTTTTCTTAATCAATAGTACTATACATTCATCATACATATTACATTTTCAAAATTCCAAGCAGAAATTGGAAAAAGATAGGATAAAATCACGAAATCTGCGACACAGACGTCGCACAGTGGGTTGAAACGCGAAAAACGCGGACAAAACACATTTTTGAAGTTACCTCTAAGTTTAAATTAATAAAAATGGTACGGTTTTATAAATTTTGAGGTGCTGAATTCGAATTAATAATCAGATTTTGTTTAATTCCAAACCCATAAAAGTTATGTAGGGTTGCATATTTTTGTTTGCTATAATCGAATCAGAAGTAGATAATACATAGTCTGTGGTTATGGTTAGTGTGATATCTGGACCGTTTCTGTGTGTGATCTTTTCTAAACTATTTCACGTATTTATTTTGGGCTTCCATAGATTCTCCCGAAAGATGTCCTATAGCAGGGATGGGCAATTTTGCCTCAATTGAGGCAAAACCGTCCACACCGTAGCGCCCTCTGTCCCCTTCCAGCAAATGCGGTACAATGGGGCAACGAAGACACGAGACATCAGGGTACGCAACGAACGTGCGCGCTGCGTGAAAGAGAGGTTGGTGGGAGAAGCAGGCGTTTTAGGGGTTCCCCCGTACCCACCACTGTCCTATAGAAAGAAGCATTGCTTTGACTATTTTTGCTCCATGAATGAGTACTTTGCGAACAGAAGCTGGCATATAGTATATACCAATTATAATTGTCCACATATAATTTAGCCGTTTCTTGTCAATAACTATTAAATGCAACATCATTTATTTCTCGGCCGTCATTCAAAACTGTCAATATATTCGCAAATCGTTAAATTAATAGTTCACTGACACCGGTTATTTCAGAAAATAATTTTGCATTTTCAAAAACACGTCTAGCGGTATTACCATCGTTTAATGTACCATATCCCTATATAGGTAAATCTACAAAACATCCATTTTCGTTTCAAAGTCATTTTGTATTCGGCGCTTCCTTATTTCCAGTAATTCTTTATGCGATAATCCTGTTATTTCACTATTTTTGACGATGCTTTCCTTTTTCTAAGTCCAGTCTATGTATATGGAATATGGAGCACGCACTCTAAAAATGCAATTCGGCAGTGTAAAGGTGAAAATCCAAATTCTACGTAGATAAAATCTTCGGAGAACTTGGTAGAAATGTTGTAAAAATTATTCATTTCTGAAATACTGCATTTGCATATGTAATAGCGCATACTTGACGTATCTGTAAGGGCATTGCAAACTTTGTCGTCTATCATATTCAGCAGGATTTTAAACTGCACAGGAATGTTGCCGAAAATACATGGTAATAATTTTTATTTCTTTCTGAATCCGTTCCTCTTCTTCTTTAATTAAATGTTTGGTCTTGTGTGTCCATTGGAGAGATATCTGTCTATAAAATCGGAAACTGGACGGTCTTGGACTTTCCCAATATACTTTTCATGAAAATGTTCCAATCAGTTTCAGAGATACCATTGCCGTCATAAAAATAGTTTCATTTGACTGGTCTTTATCAGAACTTTGCCATCCTTGTTTACACGCAGAATGGCCAGAGCTTCCACCCATTTCCCATTTGGATATCAGACAAGTATAGGAACAAAAGTTCCATCGGCCCTATACTTGAAATCGTTGGTCACTGACGCGACGAGTGACATTTGACGCACCATGCGGATGCCACCGCGTCGTCGTTTTTATGCGTTAATATACAGAGCTGCAGCTGAATCCTTTTTAGTTATATTGTATATACATCTATCACTATCGTAGTGCAAATTTTAATGCGGCAATCGGTTTATAACATTATTTGAGTGGAAAAAGTCCTCGAAAATTACACCTTATTTCATCAATTATTGTAGGTGTTGTATACAACTTAAACAAACAAAATCCATTGAAACAAGCTTTCAGTTGAGCACATGCTCAAAATGCTCAATCATACGTGTATTAAGTTATAACGTAGCAAATGCAACGATCTTCTAAGAAAATCAGTAGGAGTTAAATGCATGAAGTTTTATTGAACTTCAGTATTTAATTGTAGGATACGGGAATGAAATTTTGGAAAATAAAATACAGCAAATGATGGCTTATTTATCTACAAATAACTTAGTAATAATATTTTACATCTTTCTTTTAGTTGAAAAAATAGGTTTTGTCCGCGTTTTTTGCGTTTCAACCCATTGTGCGTCGGCCCCTCGAACCTTCACAATTACGTGTATGATTATTAGATTGAAAATTTTATGCACTTATGGCAAAAATGTGTAGATAAAATTTAAAACATTAAAAACATTTAAAGAATTTAAAAATACTGTTGTATATTATTTGTAGCTCATAAAAATGATTAATTCTTGCAGTAAATGTTAACAGTTTTGATTTTACATAAAAATTCGCAGTCGAATAATTACTGAAGTAAATCCCCATCTATTACGCATCACATTTTATTAATTAATTTAAATTATAAATCATTTATTGTTAAATTGTAATAGTATATAGTTGTAAGTACTGCTTGTATATTTTGAAAAAAAACATACTTCATGTGAAGTGGAACTTTATTAAATTAAAAGAACATAAATTATACGTATAATAGTACAGCAAGTTATTCATTCATTATCAAATAACATTGAACATGGATGAGATATTTTCATTGACGCAACAGGATATAGGTGCATTGTCATATACCTGCAAAAGTATATCTGGATTCAGAAAGGTTTATCGATCTTATTGTTAGACCTTTGTTTTCTATGAACTAATTATGAGAGAAAAAAACGTTATTATCACAACATCCGATCACTCGTGAAGATCGTATTACGATAATAAGAAGGTTTACATTTACGTTACAATAAATATTACAATCATATTACGATATAGTTAAAATTTTATGAAATCTGAGGCTATACACAATCATATTTAAAATGTTATTTTCCAACGTCATGACGAGGACATAATTAAAAGAAACCCCATTAATGCCAAAAATTATTTTATAATTCGATTATTTATTACGTATTTCGCACAAGAATACAAATAAAATTTATTTTGTAATTATGTTACAATCTGAATTTTTTAAGTTTATGTAACAATTGTATCGTTAACTAATCTCGTGGGTTAACAATTTTACTCTCGAAAAAATAGTAATGCTACCAAAGCCCACACGTATTTTCTTCGAAATCAATCTTCGCTTGCCAGTGCTTGCTTGTAACACTATATGCTTCTCAGTACTGATAAGCAGATTCATAATTCCCTCGGACAATTTCTACGTTCTACACATATAGGGTGTACATTTTTACCGTTTGAAGTAACTGTCAAACAGTAGTATAAAAGATGATACGAAAAACTGCAAGAACGTTGTTTGCATTGTTTTCTTATGTAGATTACAATGATGTAAATAAAAAATATTTCGTTCAAAATTTTCAAGGTCGTTTGAAGGTCACTTTGCATTTTTAAATGGATAACAGAAATACGAATTCTACGTTCAAGTGATCTCGAATCAATGCAAAATCGTAAGTATATTGCGAATCTTTACGCAAAATAAAAGTTTTCCAGGTCGATTGTAAGACAGAAGTTATTGTATCTTCTGTCTTATTATTGAAATCTATTTCTTGTCTTATAAATTTTAATAAATCGTAAATAATGAAACTATATTTTTAAATTCTTCTAATGTTTTTCAAGTTCTATATTTTACCCCTTCATTTTTGCTATAAATGCATAAAATCCAGAGTATATATAGTATATACACATGTATAGTCATAAGATATTGTTGAAAAGGGGAAGTATGAAGTTTTCTGATCTTCTTTTACAATATATGCTGAAAATTTGCACATCATCTGTTTGAAAACTATACAATACTATACATATACTTTAACTCCTGAAGAAAGGCATAAGCGGAAGTATAAGCTGCTACAAAAATTCTACCTGAAGATGCAAAGCGATCTTTAAATAACCTTTATAATTTGGATAGAAAAATTTATTATTTACAGTATTATAATTTACAAAAAAGAATATAAAAGAAACGTTCTTTTTCCTCATACGATCTGTCGTTTGGCAGTTATTTCAAACGGCGGGAATTCATAGATACCCTGTATAGACACAGTGGTTGTATTCTCGCTGAAACAAAAGACACATGTTTGATAAAAAATGTTTTCTTTATGTAATAAAAACTGTAGATTCATATAAATGAAAAAATAACTATACAGTGTGCTCGGTAATTAGTAACAGAAAATTTAGTATATGATTCTATTGCAAATAATTCAGACACCGGGACAATAAAATTCTTAAAATTTGATCACCTCGTGGTCTGGCCACGCTATACAGGGTGGTCCGTTTAAATAAGAACACCTAAATATCTCTTCAGGTTATTGTGATGCAAAAAATATTTGTTACGTAATGTGCGTGGTATCAATGGTCCAAATATCTGGCACGAATATATTTTTCCGAGGGTCATTTTTTTCGGAGTTGTCAAGGTCATCGATGTTTTTTGGTACATAACTACATTTTTTTATTGCATCGTGTAACTGATGGAAAAATACATTCAGATATGTATAATAACATGCCTTTTAAATGACCTTGATCCTCGAAAATTAAAGTTTTACCTAGAACTGATGTCGAATATCTTCGGCCACGACTCCTGAGCCTATGAACGCGAGGAAAATATTTTTTATCACACTAAGAATATCGATCAACAAATGTGTGTATGTGTTAACTGTTAAAACAACACTCACGTTCTCTTAAGTTATCATCAGAGATGTTCAAAATGGCGTCCTTCTACGTTGATACATTTTCTGAAACGTGCAATGACCGACTGTACAGATCTTTCAATTGTTTCGACATTAATATCAGCACAAGCTCTAACTATTCGATTCTTCATATCCTCTGGTGTAGTTGGTCGTTCATTACAAACTGTTTGTTTCAATTTTCCCCACAAAAAAAGTCCATTGGTGTGAGGTCTGGTGAACGCAGTGGCCATCCTACAACTCCGGTACGACCAATCCATCGATTTGGAAATTTTAAATCCAAAATTTGTTTGACAAGGCTGATACCACATTCTTAAACGGATATCTAGTGATACATCATAAACAAGCATTTGTAGCTCATTTTGCAAGATTGTTGCATACTTTTCTCCATTTAAAATACCGTTTATGAAATAAGGACCAATTATTTGATTATTTAATATGCCACACCAGACATTTACACTCCACGGTCTTTGTTTATCCACTAATCCACACTAATCTTAACCAGTGTGGATTGTCAGTTGACCAATAATGCATGTTTCTTAGATTTAGCTGTCCGTGGTTGGTGAAAGACGCTTCATCAGTAAATAGTACTCTTTTAAAAAATGATTCGTCATTTTCGTACTGCTGCAAACCCCACCCTGTTTATTTACATTCACGCTCTTGATGTAGAGTCTTGGTCAAAACCTACGATCTCAATAGACATCAGTTCTAGGTAAAACTTTAATTTTCGAGGATCAAGGTCATTTCAAGGTCATGTTATTATACATATCTGAATGTATTTTTCCATCAGTTACACGATTCAATAAAAAAATGTAGTTATGTACCAAAAATCATCGATGACCTTGACAACTACGAGAAAATGACCCTCGGAAAAAAATATTCGTGCCAGATATTTGGTCTATTGACACCATGCACATTACGTAACAAATATTTTTTGCATCACAATAACCTGAAGAGATATTTAGGTGTTTTTATTTAAACGGACCACCCTGTATAGAGAGTGTATACTGCAATATACAGTCGTGACTTCAGTGAAATAATTATCTAGGAATCTTCCGGACACCACTACGAGGGAGACAAAGTAAAGATAAGTCTCATTGTCGTCCTTGATTAAATAAAAGAAAATATTGTAAACATGTATAGTGGCTATGAGGCCAGCTAGTTTTAGAACCTTCCTACAAATAAAATTGTATGACTGCATAGTTGCCAGCCGTGATCTCATCGCAACAATGACAATATTTTACAATTAGTATTTACATGGATCGTATTTTTGCATAGCCCAATAATATATTATTTGTAGTTTTCATTTCGATAAAAATTTTGTTTAATTCTGGTAACGAGATAAAGTTTCTCTCCGATAAGTTAGACTCTACCTGTTAGAGTAAATTGCTGCGCTATACATAGTCCATTGGTATGATTCACATCAGATACCTTGATCCATTCAGTCATACAGTCCCGCCAACCGCGCGTGCAGGATTGTTCATTGGTTCATGAAAGTGCAGCTGAACCACAGCTCTCTGAAGAAAATTTTCTTTCGTGGTGGATTGCTGTTTTTTCGAATAAATCGACGTGTTCGGTTTTGTTGTAAAACAGAAGGTACGTTTTCGAAAGTGAATTTCATTTAATCAAGTGCCTATTCGCTTTTATAATATTTGTAAGTAGATCAACGAACTATAATCCGTCCAATGAGACGAGATAGCTACGACTATTGGTTGCCACTGTCGATCTTCAGAGGTGAACTATTATTCTGTTGATATTTTTACAATGCAATGGTTAAAAAAAATATTCAGACACCCTTTAAAACTGAATTATTTTTCAAAATTGGACTAAACGACGAATTCTTTTTTAAGATTAGGAGGATTGGTTTATTATTTATCGTGTAAGAAATTGTTCTTACTTCATAATTCATAGGGATCTGATCTCTGTGAGCCGTCTTTGTTCTGCTGTTTATCTACTCTCTCATCTCATTGGGCGGATAATACCCACTATTTATATAGGTAGTCAACTGTTACTGTCAGTTTTGTTCGAAGAAATCTCAGGTACTCGGAGTTGGTATTACACCGGGAATTCCCTAGATTGTAATCGGGTTTTCCAATTTTCCCTTCTTCTGTGCTTGTTCTGTTCAAACGAATTACATTTATATTGTAAGCAAAAAGTGGTAAACCTCAGTGTGGTGTTAAGGTCGCTAGAATATTCACGTTATTTACATGTGCTTTAACAGAAGTGCGCCCACTTAACGATAACAACACAGCATCGACACTTCTCTTTTTTTCCTTTCCTCTCCTTTTAGTGAGAGTACATGTTAGTCTGACGTCTGACGTAGTTTCGGTATTTTGTTGTGTTAATTGTTGGTACAATATTTGTCTCTATAATTTGCTAATCGGTATTATTGTTATACTAGTCGTTTGCTTGACGTTCCCAATAAATATTTCTATTGATATTGTCGATGAACTCGCATACTAGCAGAAGTATTTTATTGTTTCGTTTTCTTTGCATCGTACCAGTATCGAATCTATACACATAAGGTAACCGTATGAATTCTAAATTTATTTTATCATTTAGTGGGACAGCAATTTTCTATTTCTATTTTGTAACTCTAAAGAAGTGATATATTAGATAAAGTGTTACCGGTATGTTTCATAATTGTTTGTAACTAAGTTAATATAGTTAATATTGTTCGCAATTAAATGTGAAAATATGAAATTCATTACGAGGTTTCAGTAAACTTAAAAAAAATTTGCACGAATAATTTTATGAATTATGCCAAAAGATGTTATAAGACTATCCGAAAACGAACTGATTGCTATTCGATAAATAAAGCTTATGTACGTATTCAACATTACTTTTTTTCAATTTTTTAATTCAGATTGTTCAAGTCATCAGTACAAACTTATGTACAGCAGACATAATTTCATTCAGACATTGTATGTATATACATACATAAGCCAAATGTTGTAGATTAAGTTTAAGATTGATCTAGGTTAGATAAAAACTAAATGTTGGATTATATGTATATTCGTAAAACAGAGAAAATCCATTTTGAGAGCGAAAAGTAAGAATCACGTACACGTGTTAAGATCATTTTTTGTAAAATTTTATTTTAATTTATTTGAGTTACATGAATAATCGTCTTGCAGTAAATATAAAATTTCTGATAAATTCTTTCGTACAATTATTCTCTTATCTTATTACTCATCAGCGACTGTTAGTTGTTGCGGTAAAAAAATTAAATGATAAAATAAACATTACGATAACTAGTTTAGATAATGACTCAAAAGACATACATAGTTTCAACCATGACCTTTATAACCACAGATTTTTCTACTACCGAGACCAAAGCATTTAAATAAGGAATCAAAATCATCATGCCAAGTAACGGCGTTAATGAAGGTAAACATTCTTCCTTTTCTTTCTTATACTATGATAATTACAACAATTTTCCTATTTTGATCTTTGTATTTCTTTGTTCACGCTGCGTTTTCACATGACGACGTCGACACGGCAGATGGCGCCAGCGTGGACAAGTTGATCGAGAAAGTGAAATCGCTCGCGATATTAGAGGAATCCCCGAATGATGATGCTAACGCAAGATGTGATGAATGTACTACCTGCATGCAGGTCGGGCTATTCTCGGATATTCAAATGACTGTGTACCACATATTACACAAATTAATTGAAGGTGGAGTGAACAAAGTCATCTTAATTGACGCGCCAAGCGGAACAGGCAAAACTCACCTTTTATCCACTTTCGCGGAAAAATACGGTGATGGAGTACAGTTTGCCGTGTTCAGAAGAGATCAAGCCAGCCAGCTTACGTTAAGGCAGGTCTCGGCTTATACATATGTTTCTTACAACATGCGCAATTTTCGTCTGAATTATCGAGAAGCACTATGCATGTTTACTGTGAGTAATTTAGACAATATCGATGTTCTTTACAAGCTTGTAACATACGCAAACCAGTATGTGCATGTTTCTCATGTGATTAAAGTTATCATCCTGGATGCATATACTATAGTTTCACCACTCATGTTACTGTTACTATACATAGTGTCATTAAAGAACAAAATAACTTTAATTTTTGCGGGAAATAAGATGCAGCTACGTTCTATTAACAACACTCCGCAGCTCCATAACAGAAATAATTTTGATATCCTCGAGATATTTAGTGATATGACGATAAATGAGCTGACTGCAAATTTGCGTACTGACGACAAGAATTTCTTAGAGAAACTGTCACGTTTTCGTAATGCGATCGCCAGCTACAAGACTAAAAAACAAATTCCATTTCATTTCAATTTGCGTTATTTGCTTTACACTCTTTTCCGAAACAAATATGATCCAAGAATTAATGAAAACTTTGATGCTCTCTACATGGCTTCATTTCATCATGTTATTACAAAACGTTTGTATCGATTCATGAGTAATTTGGATCCAAATAAGTATCGAATAGAGCCATTTCTCCTTGTGCCTTTCAACTGTAGAGACACAAACAAGTTCTTTCCAGGATTGCTTTTGGTACAAAATTTTAAATACGTTTATATCACTGACAAAGGCGTTCATAATGTTGTTGTACTGGAGAATATGATTTTCGACGGTTCTGGAATGTTGTCAGGGTTGGTTATTCGTTTTGCAAATGGCAGTAAACAAACAATTACTCGTTGCATCCTGAATTATTATCAACTTTTACCAGCCTATCGTAATTGGTTATTGGATCAGATGAAAATTCCAAGACATGTAAAACATGACATCATGAATTTTCCATTGAAACCATATACGATGACGTATCATGCTGCTTTAGGCCACACGATTAGTGACCCAGTGGAACTTAGTACAAATTGTAGTGATGCAAGTTCCATCTATGTTGGCCTTTCTAGTCTGCCATCAGAGTCAAATATTTACAAATTTCATGCTGAAGAAGACTTCTTAAGTTTTGTGTCAACAGATTTTATGGCGAGTGTAGACAACCAAGAATATTATTATCGTTATTCGCCACAGGAGGCTGGTTTCAATATGTTAGAGTATCTTGGCAACAAAGATGGTGAGGAGTACATAAAGTCATTTTTAATGGGAGTCTCGTGGATTACCGTGGATAAAATTAATAGTTTTGAAAATAAAAAATCAATGGGTTTCTTGCGTATTAAGCGTAATGTATATGAGAAGAACAAAAAGGAGGTGGATGCGACAACACTTTCACCCTTAATGGAAATTACTAAATTCGTTAAAGATAATCCTACCGTGATACTTGATACTATTAAAAATATGCGTTTGGATAACAAGGTTAATATGAACAATACAAAATCAAAGGAATACAGAAAGCTGAAAACATATGAATCTTTGAAAAAGGCATATAATGAGTGGCTGGTACACGAGAAAGAAAAAAATAAGAAATAAATTTTGAACTGCTCTGTGATTTTGATGACAGCAATTTTGACTTTAATAGATATATTTATTTGAATAATATATATTTTTTCGTTTGTGAGGAAGTAGAGAAACAATTTTTACCTCATTAAATATTTATAAGATAACGAAAAAACTCTGATAGTTTATATTTAGAGGTAACTCTTTCCATTTTTTTTTAGTGCATTTGCTACTTTATCATTTAATCGTATAAGTCTATACGGAACTGAGCAAAAGTGCCACTTATTATAAACTATAATATTGTATTTTGAATATTATAACGATTGAGATAATGCCGCCAAAATAGATATATTTCAATCTGTATCTTCTTATTTCTTTATATCGATGTTTGATAAATACATTGATATGTATTTCAGTGGCTTACTTAAGTACCTTAAAATGTTTACCAAAAATTGATTAGCTAAACTTGTATTCCATGTATAATGTTTTTATGCTATCGTGTGTATGTATGTATATGTGTATATGTGTGTGTGTGTGTATATACACATAATATTTGTAATATTTTTATGGTATTACATAAGGTATTATAACAAGAATGGCTGAAGTATACAGTACTTTTTAAGATTTTTATGTTACTATGAATTATACTTCGAAAGTTCCACCAATACGTCTTTAATTAAATTAAATTAGTTTGAAACGAATTTTGATACGTCATTATTTTATGAACATTATTGAAACAAATTGAAACTATTGCATTTATTTGAACGTTTTTATTTTATGTATTTTGTTACTTTACTCGTATCAAAATTTCTTAATTTAAAACCTGTATTTTGATACAAGTTCCTAAATATGTTGTATTGTTATGTATACTATTAATGTTTATGGTTAATTTCAATAAAAATTTTATTGTATAATAACATATTGTTTTTAAACGATATATTTGATTTTATTATTACAATTTATCGGAAACAATATATAGTCTTTTTTCATGTGACGAAGTAATTTAAGATATACGCTGCTCAAAATTGTTATAAGGTATTTACTCATTAATTGTTTTATTACGAATTTAAGCGAAACGAATTAAATTATATCCTAGTTATATATATACACAGGGTGGCCCACATAACTCTGAACAGCTCAATATCTCGAAAACTATGCCATCGATTTTAAAGTTCTTAGTCTTAAATTGCATGGAACTGAAGGGCCTTTCTGACTACATAAACGTGAGGTGGCCTCCCTTCCCCTTTAACGGGGGAGGGGAGGTACCTTTGTAATTTTAAATGGAACCCCCTATAAAATGTTACATATTTAGATTCTACACGAAAAAACAAGTCAATTTTGTCTGAAACATTTTTTTGTCAGATACTTCCATGATGAGATATAACAGTTTGAAGTTTCGAGTTGTAGGTACTTGAAGCGCTCGGAAATAGCGTTATGGAATTATACGCGCTTGAGTCCTTTGCTTATTCGTGAAGAAATAAAAGGTACTTTAAATTAAATATTCAAAATGTCCACCACGGGCTTGTAAACATTTATTTACTCGAAACATCAAAGTTGTTCTAACATTTTTTAACATTTCGGGAGTTATTGAAGCGCAAGCGTCACGTATTCTTTGTTTCATATCCTCTTTTGTCGTCGGTGGTTCAAACATAACTTTGTCCTTTACAGATCCCCATAAGAAAAAATCTAATGGTGTTAGATCGGGGGATCGAGGAGGCCATTGACGAGGTCCCCCACGACCTATCCATTTGTTCCCAAATTTTTCGTTCAAAAATTGCCTGGTGATGATTGCAAAATGTGGAGGAGCGCCGTCTTGTTGGAACCACATTTCTCTTCTAACGTGCAGTGGCACATCTTCTAAAAGCTCAGGCAAATGATTTTTTAATAAATCACAATAACTTGCTGATGTTACAGTTTCTTGAAAAAAATAAGGTCCAATCACAAAATCTCCTATTAGGCCACACCAAACATTTAAAGACCATCGATGTTGAAAGGGAACACATCGCATCTAATCTGGGTTTTCCACGGCCCAATAATGCAGATTATGTCTATTTACATGCCCTGAATTCATAAAAGTGGCCTCATCGGAAAAAAGTATTTTGCACAAAAAGTCATTTTCCACAACACCCTGCAGCCACTCACAAAATCTTACGCGGTGATCGTAATCTGCTATCGAAAGCTCTTGTGGTAAAACCATGTGATATGGATGATACTTTTGCCGTTTCAAAATTCGTTGAATCGAGTGTACGTTGATTAATATGAGGATTTAATGTAATTGCAGCAAGAATACTGGCACTATTATTTTCATTAGTGACAGCTTTAGGTTTATTGCGAGTTTTTTTACACAATTCACCGTGCTCGCGAAGTCGCTTTTCTAAATTATGAAATATTGCATGACATTTTTTGATCCCATAACGTTCAAAAAACATCACTGCTGCACGCCGATAATTTTTTTGGCATTCACCTAACGTTAATAACATATTCACTTCTGTGTCAAAAGTAGCCATAATCACAATGTTACTGCTTGAATAACAGCTCTAAACTGAAAACGTTTTCATAGATAAGTGAGTCAAATTCAAGAATTGTAAATATTATTGTTTGTGTTTCTTCATGAATAAGCAATGGACTCAAGCGCGTATAATTCCATAACGCTATTTCTGAGAGCTTCAAGTACCTACAACTCGAAACTTCAAACTGTTATATCTCATCATGGAAGTATCTGACAAAAAAATGTTTCAGACAAAATTGACTTGTTTTTTCCGGTAGAATTTAAATATGTAACATTTTATAGGGGGTTCCATTTAAAATTACAAAGGTACCTCCCCTCCCCCGTTAAAGGGGAAGGGAGGCCACTTCACGTCTATGTAGTCAGAAAGGCCCTTCAGTTCCATGCAATTTAAGACTAAGAACTTTAAAATCGATGGCATAGTTTTCGAGATATTGAGCTGTTCAGAGTTATGTGGGCCACCCTGTATATATAGTTTTTGAAAATTAAACAAAGATTACATAAATAAAACATCCCTAATTACACTATCTGGTTTTAATTCAGTAACAAATAGGTGTTCCGTCTAGATTTTTATGCGATAAGTAGAAATTTCAAGTTCGTTTTTCCCAATCTTCTTGGGTTTTCGAAAAATTTAATTTGGAAGAAAGACAAACTTTCAAAGTATCCTCTGTGATCGATCATTTATACTTGTGAGAACCAATTGTTTAAATACCCATGTAGCACAAAGACGTCTGAACGTCCTGCGAACGTCTTCCGAACGGGTAATGTTACAAGTCTGAGCGTCTTTAAAACGTCTCAACGTCTCAATATATTACGTACATGAGCGGTAGGCACGGGTGGAGCCCCTCAAACGCCTGCTTCTCCCACCAATCTCTTTCATGCAGCGCGCACATTCGTTGCGTACACTGATGTCTCGTGTCTTCGTTGCCTCATTGTACCGCGCTTGATGGAAGGGGACAGAGGGCGGTACGGTGTGGACGATTTTGCCTCAATTGAGGCAAAATTGCCCATCACTGACGTACATACAGATATCCCGTGAGACAATACATATAAATATTTGCCCAAACCATTATACATATACTTTTCCAAACACAACACATTTTTGATAACATTAGAAACGCTTAAAAACGTCTTAACAATGTTTGAAGTGAGCGAAGCAACGTTAATGCACCATTTTCCCCGGCTACCTTCCAATCATTTAATTTGCGAAATAAGAGTTCGATGCAAAATCTAATTAATCCTTTATGTGAAAACCGTTAAACAAAATAACACAAACTTTTTTTCATGGAAAAAATAAAGTAGTCACTTCATGTTCGCAGCAGGGCATTTTAAACAAGCGCAGCGCATTTATAAACAAATATATGCAGTCTATACCAGTTTCAATTTTTAATGTCAACATTGCATGCGCGACATTTCTCGTACATTGTTCGTTGAAATGCAAATCTCTATTAGCATGAGATAGTATCTTATATTATACATATAATAGCTTTTATGAATGCATAAATTGCGTGAATGCACTTATTGCCAGAAAGTGGGGGAAGTTGTAACTAGCAGGGGAGAACATTGAACATCTGAATAAAATGCAAGTTGACGTTTAACAGGAACATCTAATACTTTTGCGAACACATAATCTCGCAAATGAAGACCGAGCTATGGTTGCATGTTGAGAACAGTTGTTCAGATTTATGACTTTGACAACATATTTCAAGGCCAATGAAATTGGCGATGTCGTCCCTATTCCAAACAACTATCTGACTTTCCCATTTAATCTACTCATTTTCGTCATTAATACATAAATTCCGCAGTCTAGTTATTCTTGTTCACAAATTGAGTAGAAAGAAAGTGAAGACCCAGCAACAACTGAAAATTAATCTGCAACCTGCACTGTTCCGTACAGCAGAAAAGGTTGATCGTAGCTTCGTAAAAGGTGGAGGAAGAGAGAGTGAGCAAGATATATATATATATATATATATATATATATATATATATATGTATATATATATATATATATATATATATGCACTTACAAAAAAATTACTGATTTTGATGAAATTTTGAATATTGAGAGTTTAGCCGAAAATATTTCGCACATATTTTTTTTATAGGTGGATAAAAAGGTTTAGGGGTTGGAGTTGCCTCTCAATTTGGAAGTTCGAAAACTTTTCAAGCTCAATAATTCGAAAAGTAGCAGGCGTACACAAATGAAAATTCCTTAAATTTTTATAAGGATTTAATAATATGATGAAAGAGAAAGAGTAAAATTATATGTGGCGCCATAATGGTAAAAAAAACTCGATTAATTGATATCCCATCTTCACAGACTCTATGATGAGGTATATAATTGTCCGTTTGATTGACTGTAAAGGTAATAAAAATTTTAGACTGATTGTTAAAGGTTACTTAACTCTTTCATCACAGTTGGCGCCTAAAGGCGCTTTGAAAAATTGCTATACACAAAGAGGAAATCGGTGGCCTGTAATTGATGGTACAACCTGAAAGGGACAAACTTATTTTTCGTCTGACGCGACCGTTCATGACCTGCCGATTCTACTTCTCAGAAATGCTAAGCCATAAACTTGATGGATTTTTAAAGTCGATTTTCTCGAAAACAAAGCCTTGTATGGAAACTTTTATTGTACATTTTCGACTTGTTCTTTTATGCAGAATCACTGCCTTTTTGGTAACACAATTAGATACCGATCACCTTGTATAAAACAATTTTCTGTATATATGTTGTACATTTTCTTCCACATAAAATATTGCTATTCTAAACAAATTTTTTAAATCGTGTTATAGGGTAAATGCGCCTTATTTCAGCCAATATTTTAACCAATAGTCAGCCTCCCTGAAAAAAAATTTCCTAAAAAATATAACTAGTAACGAACTTTTATATATTTCAATGAGTACAGTGGTGAAACCATTCCACATTTCCAATGTGAAGTCTTGCGTGTCCATATTACAAAAGATTTATAAAATAATACACTAATAATAACAACACTTAAGATGACTGACTATACTGGCCAGATACGATGCGAAAATGGTCATTATTACTTGAAATTAACTCGATATCGTAATTTAAAAGTTGAGTGGAAGGTAATCTGTACTGTTCCATACAATAGGAAAAGTTGATTGTAGCTTCGCAAGAGGCAGGCGGAGAGAAAGGGAGAAAGAGAAGGAGAGAGACGTTGCAACACCATCTAAAATTCAATGTAACAGCCTGTATAATGTTCCACATACTTTTGCGTATATCTTGGAAACGAAGGTCGAGCGGCCATGACATATTATACTTACTCATTCAAATTTATAGGAGTTTGTTAGCAGATATCTCTTATCTTTAAGCAATTTATTTCAGCATTCTTGCAATTTATAGGCAATTCTTGCAAAAAAACCGATTCTCGAATCGATTCTAAATCGCAGCGACAAAAATCATCGATCCTTGAAAAATTGATTCTTTGAAAATCGATTAAATAAAATCTATCGAAATACCATTTACAATTCAGCATAGCATATTAATATCAGAGAGGAATGAGAGTGTTCACGCCAGGGGTTTTACCGTGCCAACTTTTTACTGTTAAGCCTGCCTTTTTACCCCCTCTGTGGCATGGATCAGAACCAGTTTCAACAAATTATTTAATTTGAACATAAAATAATGTTTTAATAACGAATCAATAAGCAATATGTAACGTACATCTCAGAATCTACATCATCTTTGGAGAGCAAAGCTAACCTCGCACACGAGTGTAGCGTACCCAATAAGAGTAAGATGAAGAACCCAAGTCGAAACCAAATCGAAACAAAATCATACTTGAATCTAATGAATTGTGGACACAACGACCTAAAGGCGACTCGGGTTGTCCCGGGGACGCGACACCCCGAACCCACTCACGGGTCCCATCCCGTGAGTGAGCCCCCGAGTTCAGGAGCAGATCCAATTAGAAATCCAAAAAGAAATATGGAAGGTTTTTCTTGAACGTACACGTATTCTGAAATGAAAACTTTGTATGCGGATTATTAATTGAAATTAACTGCTGAAGATGGGCCAAGGTAAACGAAAAAAGCATTGAAGAGACCTTGGCCCACCCCGTGCTAGCTTAAGGTAGGCCAAGGAAGTTTTAAATAACCCTTGGTTTACCATAAGCTAGTTAAAGGTAGGCCATGGTAAGCAAAAGTATTTACATCTGGCGGACCACTGGTCAGCCCCAGGGTAGACAAGGGTAGACCAAAGTAGTTACTGGTGGAGGACTCTTGATCAACCCTAAGCCAGCTGAAGGTAGGCAAGGGTAGGCCCGAATAGCTCTGGAAGATCACTGGTTATCTCCAAGGTAGGCAGGATAGGCCAGGGTACCTCTGGAGGATCCCTGGTCACCCCCAAGGTAGCCGAAGACCCTCCTGGTCCCGGAGACCGCCCGCTCCTTCCGGAGCGGCCGTCCCGACTGACTGACTGAGCGCGCTCACCAGACTAGATGCTTAGGGTATCAGCGATGCGCAGCGCAATGAAACTCTCCCCACCCCAACTAATTTCGGTAGATCTCGATCGTCGTGATAATAATTATTGGTAAATGTATTATTTCTGGCTGTATAATGTTTATAACAATGCCTTTTGTCAATGATGTCGACAAGCACTCCCTTAACCATCTTACCATATAATTTTTTTAGTAAAAGTAGGTAATAGAACTCGAGATACAGAATAATTTATGATATATGAATATCACTAAGCATAATTATATCGAGAAAATGTAATTACTGAATTTATTATCTCGGCTTGTTTAACGATTATATTGTGGCGGATCTTCCTTTGTTTTAAGGAAGTCCCGTCGGTCATCAATTCGATAGTGACGGCCTATCGCTTATTACGGGCGGACAGAAGGTCCGTGTTCGTAACCGCGAGGGTCTTGCCTAGGCCCAAAGAAATAATTACCTAGCGGAGCCTAAAGTTGGATTTTTATTCGGAAGGTAAACTTCGACGCAACTCTAATCCCATACGGGTGCCCTTTTTAGGATCGGAGATTAATGATATTTAATATTTATCTATGGAATGAAATGTAACGGATGATTAATCAATCTGAAGGTTCTGTTTACGACCAACGTATCAATATATTCTGAACAAAATAATTATGATGGTACATGGAAAGTTAAATTTTAAATCGATGGTCGGCTTGTTTGACAATGGTTGAAATTAATATTAAGTGGCTGAATACATTTGAATGATTTGATACAAATAATACTTTCGTGAAAGTCCATAACATGGGCTTGTAAAATCTGACCATTGTATAATATTAACAACAAATAGATAAATAAACAAATGTCAACAAATTAAATAAGATAAAACCGTAATAAATAAATAAGATATATACATGTATAAAGAAATATAAATCTCTCCTTAAAATTGTGTGTGTATAAAATATAAGATGACCAACAATATAAATTGTACTGAAATTAGTGTTTAAATATCGCGTTAGTTTGAAACGTGCTTGAATTTCGCAATTATCGCAATCTATATTCGTTGGTGACTCCTCCGATGTTATTCGTCTGAGTGGCCAATAACCCACAATAGATCAAGTAAAAACGGCGTGACTTTCCGGCTGATAGCGCCGCGTAGCGGATCAGCTGTCACGCTCTCGCCACGTTCGTCGACGCCTGACGGTTCGCGTTCACTTGCTCATGAGGCGTGTTAGCGAACAGTTGCTTACGAGTCTTCCCAGCTGTCATACACTCTCCAGTCGCGCTGTTGGATACTTGTATCAAGTCTCTGACGGCGACACTATTGGCACTGACTGAACGAACGGAACAAGTCTCGTATACGAGATCGTTCCACCCGTTATAAGAGAGCCGGCTAGCCCTAGCGAGATTTATCGAACTCTGGATCTTCCGAGTTCGGATAATTAACCTGTCACCTACTCTTCAGTCGCGCTGTTGGATACTTGTATCAAGTCTGTGACGGCGAAGCTATTGGCAACGACTGTACGAACGGAACCGGTCTCGCATACGAGATCGTTCCACCCGTTATAAGAGAGTTGACAAGCACGAGCGAGATATATCGAACTCTGGATTTTTTTGAGTTCTTGATAATCGAACGTTATATTTTCATTGCCGTACGGCCTTTCGGACCGGGCGACGCTCCCTTTATGAGCTCGCGACAGGTTATTCGAATAGCGACGTACAGGCAATAGTGACCACGATCGAGCACCGGTATTGACAGTGCATCGATCACATAAACAGTGCATGGTTGCGATAGCTACTTAGACCTACCTACTGTGGCTATTGTTTCACTGCACAACAAGTGTATTTCGGTGTGGTTCCCCGAATTCACTGCCCGTCGTTTAAGAGATACTCTTGAAAGGAATCGTGTTTCCGATTCCGTACGGCCACCCGTGTAACACGGAGGACACTCTTTCCGAGTACTGTCTCTGCCATAAGCCCTGGCATACACTTTGTCGTCACAGCGCAGCAGGAACCGAAACTCGGATTGTGACGGTCAATTTACTGTACACCCTCGCTAGTTCTACGTAACTGGTATATTATTCGGTGCGGGAATTGCTCGGTCCAGCCACAAGTCTTGACTCGTAAGTCCTAGTCTCGTCACCCTCCTTTGAGAGAGAGCGTTCGATCGAAGAGACGAAAATATCGGCAAGCTTGACCCGTTCAACCGACATAGTGGCACCTGCCACATACGCCGTCGTTAATACGACGGAGATAGTATTCCGAGTGGGGATAGTGACTGGTTGAACACACTTACGCTATACGCCCCTGCTGTTGCGCGCAGGTAGTAGTTTTTGTGCGTGTAAGTGGTGAGTTGGACCACGTCTTCCACCGAGATTCCTATAGCCGCGTGACGTATTGAGTCACGTACGAGCTTGGAATCAAGGTTGTTGAAGCACGGGATAATTCGGCTGGATTATTGAACTTGGAGCCTTACAACCTCCTTGTAAGATTAACCGCCACCCCCACGCAAACGCCCACGCAGTAGAATCGGTTTAACCGTGACTACGCCAGTGCGAGCGGACGGATCGTCGATTCTCGAGATACGACAACAAATACAGTTCACTAACTCTGCGTTTTGAGCAGATTGGCTGTATTCCCCCTCCTTCGATAGCGATTATCGCAGTCAGGAGCGTACGGGAAACAGCGTCACGAACGGATACACAACGTATTGAATAGGTGGTTTCGCAACTTTGTTCGTTATTTATTTTTACAGACGTCAACGTCGCTAGACGCATAAGGGACGACCCACAAAGGGAGACTGACCAACTAGCGCACCGCCTGCATCTCAGGGATTTTTGATCTAATAAACGGCCCATCATTAGGTGGTTCACTATCAATATAAACCCGTTGTACAAAAATTTACTTTCCCACAAAATTCCTATTTCCTCATATTCGAGCCACCGTTGAAAAGCGTTGAATTGTATTATACAGTCCATCTTTTTTACAATTAGAAATTCGACGGTACGTTCGAGAACCGTCCCGAATCAACTCGTACGAGACGCCGGTAAACCTCAGCGAGGGAAATCCCAAAATCAAAACTGATTGCTAGAGGCGTTTCCGAGGTTCGCACGATCCATTCTATGGTCAACACACACTTTTAACAGTTTATATCAAATGATAACGAAAGAAACTTACCAAGCGTTTATAATAATAAGTCTCACACTTAAACGTGTGTATGTAGTATACAATATGTATATATATAAATATATATTTGTCTACGACTTGGTAGGAATTAATCTGCTAGCTGATGTATCTGCAAAAGAAAGAGAAAACCACACAAATCCCCACCACGCATCTTAGCCAATTGGATTCGATTTCTTTTGTTCGCACGGTTCAACGACGAGTCTTATGGTGTTCTCTCTCCTTTGCTCACGCTTGCTCTTTCTCTCACTCACTCTTTCGCTCGCTGCGTACCTACCAACGGTCGAGCAGAGATACACCTCACGTAAACACGCGGATCCTTGAAAACGCTCAACATGCTTGCTAGGGTTATCCCAAAACGCTACGCGGTGCCAAGCATGCCATCGCGACATTATTAGATTTTACAAACTTCCTCGGCCGTTGGTAAGGCATCCTTATGCTATGACCCGACCGACGAGTTCGCTGTTCTTATTGTTCTAATTATGCTTTAAAGGTGGCGGACAGGGCGTTATTGACTCTATTGCTATTACAGTATTAACTGTTTACAAATTCGGCGGTTTGCTGGAATGTGGCCTTGACTGTTTCAATATACGCATCTTTGGACGACGTTGATTCCAAGGAGGGTATTTGTTATAGAATACATTACCGCGATATTAATAAAATGAATCTAACTTCGTCAAAGGCCGTACTGCGTTCGATGAGAGGAATCCCAAAATGCTGAAGCATTATCAAATGACAGTACCGCCGACGGATAGAGCAAAAGAATAATTAATTTATGTTCGGAACATAACAATATAATTATGGATACCTCACCACCTAATTTTTCAATAAAAATGGCTAATAGTACTCGAGGTACAAGGTAACTTTTATGCATGAACATTTGGAGTATGCAAGATATTAAATTCTCACTAATATGCACAGTTCGATTAGGACAAGAGTTACCAAAATTATTTATAACTAATTAACCTCTTTCAGAATCGAGCTGAAAACTATACATGAATGTTGCCGAAGGTCCATGCTAATATTTATAAAAATTCCCTGATTAACTATTTATCAACAATTTTTGAGGAGGTAACTTCCATCTTCTATGCCCACCGTGTGTAAGACAAGGAGAGTCAGACTGTGTGTCAAGGATACAGACACAAATCGTTGTGTCACCTGTCTGGAAATCATAAATAACTAATTAACTAGGCGTCGAATCTACATAAAACTGCAACGGGAATTAGCTGAGATATCATTCTAGATCCTCCGATCGCAAAAGTGCATAAATTAAATCTCCAAATTTGGAAGAATATTTTTTACGGGAGATCTGTTAAATTACTTGAGTTTATTTTAGAACAAGACTTAAAATAATTGTTTATAACTGTTTAATCAGAAATGAAATGTGACGGAAAGCTATATGTGAAAGCAGCTGAAGGTCTATTCTATATTTCCTAACTGCAAATATTTATAAACAATTCCTCACAAGTGCGTTACTAATACATTTTCTGTCGAGTATACACATTATTCAGCAGCTTTGTGTCTGCCTTTCTTTCTCTTCGTAAATATGCATAAGTTCGTCCTTATCAGATACCAACTTCGTTATCACCTTCGCCAAATTTTTACTAGGGGATTCGATTTCCTGTTAAAAATAGGCGACACGAGTGAATAATACGTGGTTCTACTTACATCTACATCCATCCGCGCTGATGGAAGATTTATATTTTCGCAACATTTGGATATAATGTTGCGTATATTGGTTTTCGCCGAAAAAATTGGTTTTCATTTTTTTCAATGAATAATAGCCGTAGCTAAAAATATGAAAAATATTGGAGATGGTGTTGATGACAATACCTCATGATTAAATTAATGTCCAGGATGGGCGCTCTTAAGCTTCGATATGACATCTGTATTTTTTCGAACTTTCTCGGGTTTTTCATTTCTTACAACTAGAATTTGCAACTAAAAAATTGGAAAATATTAAAATACTTATTATAATTAATATTATATTTAATTTATTATTAGTTACCTTTTAGTTACATAAAATCTAACTTAATCTAATCACATTCATTCACTCATTCCCTCATTCCCATTTACTTCCTCTTATTCCTTACTTTATTTATTCCTAATTAATTTTCCTGTCATATCTATCCTGTCTACCCTATCTATTGCACCTTTTACTATATTACTCTTTGGATTTCCTATTCCCTTGTCCCTTCCTTGCGTTGCACCTCTCCCATTTTTCTTTTTATTCCCTTCTCCAGATTCCTTAACCAATTGCCCACCTTCTCATCCTTTCTCTCGCTCACTACCTCCTCTATTCTTATCCCTCTTTCGACTTCCCTGCAGTCTCTTACCAGATGTTCCAACGTACCAAACTTATACCCGCACAGGTCACAATTCCTTCCTTCCTCCTCTTCCCAATATTTGTTCCACCTTTCCAAATTTTCGCATCTTGTTCTTGCTATCCGCCGTTGAATGTTCCCTCTTTTTTTCAGGTATTTCGGTAGTCCTGTCACTCTAATGTGTCTGTACCTGGGGTTATACCTAGATTCCACTATTCTGTTATATTGTTCCTGCTGCTGTACCGCTACATCTCTTGCTTTTATTGTCTTTCCCATGTCCTATCCCACTCCTTCCTTCATCATTTGTTCCACACCTTCTTGACTAAGTTCGTTTCTCTTTATATACTCCTGCCTTTCTCTTGTGCTTCTGGTTTCTATTCTGTCCCGTTCTTTCTCTCTTAAACATTCCATTACGATTTTCTTTTCTCCTCCTTCCCTCAGGCTTTCCTCGAATCTTAACGCTCTTTGGCTCGCTCCGATTCTTATTTTCTCCCTCTTTGTCTCTTCCATTACCAGATAGTTTGGCGTGCGACAATCCAATCCCAAGGTCCATTTTATGTACTTTATTTGTACACATTCCACCTCCTCTTTGTCTTTATACCCCCACAGTAACACTCCATATAACAACACCCCCAATACCAACTTATCAAACAAAAACATTCTCATTCCAAAATCATTTTTAAATTTGCGCACTCCTATGACCCACACCTGGTTTACCCTTTTTATTATATTTGCCCTTTTTATTCTTTCCCTCATGTGCTTTGCCATATTCCCATTCCTTTGAAACATTATTCCCAGATAGCAAAATTCTATAACCTCTTCCAACTCTTCTCCTTTCCATACCCACTTTCCTCTTTTCGTCTTCCCTCCCCCTTTTCGGAATATCATTACTTTTGATTTTCCTACGTTCATTATTAATTCTTTCCTTTCCACGTCCTCGCTCCTTTCTTTTTCAACCTTCTCAACACCCCCTTTAGCTCTTCTTCTCTTGTCGCCAACATCACCATACCATCAGCGTATGTCAGTCCTCAGAACCTCTCACTCCCTACTGTGACTCCTCACATTATTCCCCTCTTCATGTCTTCTTCCATGTCTGCTATGTAGGTAGTGAACAGCGCTGGACTGAGTGGACACCCCTGTCTCAGTCCCTTGGTTCTCCAAAATTCCTCGGTATCCCCCTCCTTTATCCTCACCACGTTTCTCGTCTCTACATATATCTCCTTTATTCTACTTATTAACCTTTGAATTACTCCTCTCTTTTCCATTTCTTCCCAAAGTTTCCTTCTTTCTACTAAATCAAATGCCGCTTTCAGATCTACAAACAACGCGTATATCTTTCCTTTCTTTTTCTGCGTTTCTTTCTCTACTACATGTCGTAGAATGTACGCGTTGTCTATCGTTCCTGTATGTTTTGGAAAAACCGCTTGTGTCTCCGGGAGGATTCCCTTTTCTTCTATTTCCTTCCACAATCTTGTGTTCAGTATACCTGCATAGATCTTGTACAGGCTTATCCCTCGGTAATTTGTCGATTTCTCTGTATCCTTTTTTTTGTGTAATGCCACTATTGCCGCTTTCCTCCACTGTTCCGGGAACCCTTTCCCTTCCCAGACGTTTTTGATTAGATCCTTCAGCTTGCTCCTTGTATGCCCTCCACTGTAATTCCATCCCACGGTCGGTATTGTATTATCACCCCCCGGTGCTTTCTCCTTTTTTATGTGTTCTTCTATTTCCTGCTCTGTTAGCTCCGCATCTTCTTCGTCTGTGATCTGCTGCAACTCTTCTTCCTCTCTTTTTCTCTCGTCTTTTCCTCCTAATAGCTTCTTAAAGTGCTCTTTCCGTACATTTGCTGCTATATTGTTTCTTCGTTTGTCTTTTTCTTTCTTTCCTTATTAATGTATTCCGAAATTCGTTTCTCTGTCGTCGCTGGTCTTATTTCTCTCTGTTATTCATCTTCTCTATGCACATTCTTTTAAATTCTGCTCTTTCCTCCAAATATTCCTCCTTCTTAATTTTCCCCCTTTTCCACTTGCTTAGACATCTTCCAACTCTTCTTTTCTGTCTGATACATTCCCTGTCACACCAGAACTTCTGTACTATTTTCCTCTTTTTCATTACTATCTCCTTCGTCTTCAAATTTGCTTTTACCGCCGCTTTTAACTTTTGCCATTCTTCTTCTATTCCTCCTTCTGCTTTTCTCCTTCCGCTTCTCGTTCCGTCCCACCTTTTGCCTTTACTTCTAAAACCAGCGGCTGGTGATCCGATTCCAGTCTACTTTCAACATAGAATTTCGTTGTTCTATTCCACCCACTTTTATTCGTAATTTCATAATCAATTACTGATGCCCCTCTCTTTTCTATGGACGTAAATTCTCCCACTTCATCCCCTTGCATATTGCCATTCAAAATGTGTCATCCCCTTTCTTCTACCACTTTTAGCATTCTTCCACCCTCACTATTTCTCACCTTATCTTTTGTATTTCTTGCTACTTGCTCATCCTCCAATTCCCCTCTATTCACTTTCCCTTTCGTACCTATTCTCCCCCAATTATCAGTACCTCATCTTTTACCTGTTCTAACTTATCGTTCATCGCCCTAGTTAACTATTTTACATAAAATATAGTTAACTATTTTATATAAAACAATTAAACCGTAGGTTCTAATGCAGGCCAAAGATGCTGTAGGTTCTGAGATGTACGATACATATTGCATATTGATTCGTTATGAAAATATTATTTTATATTTAGATTAAATAATTGATTGGGCCTAGCTCTGATTCATGCGTTAGAGGAGGTAAAAAGATGAGGTAGGATCTGTCCCAGGCTAGACTTAGACTAGGGGGCAGCATTGTACCGGGCACAGCAATGCCCCGGATGCGTGAGCACTCTCATTCCTTTCTGTTGCTATATAGCGGAATCCGTTTATCTAAATCGCACATCAAATGCAATGTTTTAATTCTTATGGCATTTTAGAACTGATTTACAAAATAAAGTTGTTCAACAACAAAGTAACTCAATATTAAATGTACAACTTTTATAGCACTATCGAGATACTAATAGTATCTCATGATGAGATACTGGGTTGTATTTATTTATTTATTCAGGACTTGATAAAGGTAAGAATTAATAATAATTGAAGCATTCATTAATCATCATTTATTAAGAATAGGTGTTCACAAGGATGACTTTGACAAAATATTACAATGTCATTGAAATTGGTGAAGTCGCCCTTGTTCTAAAGAATTATCTGATACTCTTGAGGAACGGGTCTGATATTAGAGAACTCTACACTACACGACAATACTATGAGACACTATACAAAACTATGCAAATCTGTGTTATGAAATATAATTTGTCCTCCCTATGTACAATACAGCGTTATTGTTAGTAAGACGTATAATGTTTTCTGTAAAAACTGAATACAAATACTTTAATTTTATTGTTTCTTGACAGCCTGTACAGTCACATTTATTTTTTAAACCCTCCAACAATCAATCCTTTTGTTATAAATTTATGCTGTTTTTAATTATTTTCTGATTTAAACACCAACTTTTCTTTTATACATATTTTTTTAATTTTTCTATATTAAGACTCCTTTCCTGTAGAGTATTCTTTGTCGTTTTCTAACTGGTATCTCTCAATAGTATTCTATAATCTTATATAATTATCGTCTTCGAAAATAAACTTTGATTTCACTGTATTATATTCATATTTTACTTGTTAATTATTGATGATGCCCTTAACCATTCTACTATTAAAGTTTATACAAATGAACTTTATAATTGTTTATATATGCTAGTTTCTTTTCATCTATAGTCTATATCATAATACCATCGCAACGTGATTTCCTTTCTTTAAATCATGAAATTGAGCCATTATGTTGATCTGGATTAAAACATTGGTAAATGTTGACACCCGGGGACCCAACTCCAATGACCTTGACCTCGACCTTGACATATCGTGTTAAGGTTAACATTCTGAACAACTTTTCCTTATACATGCACCCGTCGTTTGACCTCAGTTTCCGAGATATGTATTCGGAAAAGACTATATAAATAAACTGAGATTACGAGTATACTTCATTCTGCAAGATTTGGATATGTTGATATACAGGGAAAGTTTCGTAACAAGACGAATTTGAATAACCCGTAAGTTAATTGTTATACGAACAAAATTTTCAAACAAATTTTGGGAAATACAGTGCTGTAATAAATTTTCTGCTACTTTTTATACTTTCAGTTTTTCAAATGGAATGCCCAATATTTCTTCTTGAAATCGGTGCGATTAAGCGCCAAATTCTGCGTAATATTAGTTCAAATGTACTAATAATACGTTCTCGCACATCTCTGGCTGTCGCTGGTGGTACGCCATAAACTTCATGCTTTGAAGGTTTAAAAAATGAAATAAGTTCGAGAATATCTCACTAATTATTAATTTCAAGCCGTACTTGACATAATACATTTCCACACAGAATTTGGTACTTTATCCGAATACCAGAAAAAAATATCGGACATTTCATGTAAAAAACTGAAAGTGACCCTCGTATCTCGATAAAAAAGCAAAGTAAGAAAAGACAGATTAAAGCACTGTATGTTCCGCTGGAAACCATGCAACATTCGTTTGAAAAGTTTTTTCGTACAACAAACAACTCATGAGTTCTTCGAAGTCGTCGCGTTAGGCCGTGATTATACATGTGTATAGAGAGCGGCGAGCGGCAAGTGGCAAGTGACAAGTGACAAGCGGCAAGCGGTAAGCGGCAACAACATTTCCGGCAGCGACATTGAGCGACGCAACGTATGAACAATAATGAACAATCAAATGAACCTTGAAATCGTACTGCAGTTATACGAAGAAGAAAATATAGTGGTCATCCAATTAATGATATGCGTTCGGTCTTTGGTAAATTACACCATTTTTACTGTGAATTGCGAAATTTTCCAGACAGATTTTTTCAATATCGACGAATGTCAGTAGAATCATTTGATGTTCTGTTGAAGAAAGTGAATTGAAAAGTAGACCACAAATAGAAGAAGATCGATTACTCCGGAGGAGCGATTAGTATTAAGGTACCTATTTGTATAAGTATCTACATATGTGTAATTAAATGAATAGACAGTTAAATGATGTAATTGTCTATCATGTACATAATATGTACATGAAAATAAAAAAATAGTCATTTTGATGCTAATAATAATAATAATAATAATAATAATAATAATAATAATAATAATATATAAATAGCCATAATACATAAATAGTCATAATACATGATACATAAAATAAACGTAATACTTATTATAAGTAATTATATACATTGTATAATACACAAACTATATGCTAATAATAATTGGTTTCACGGAATAAATACAACATCTTTCTCCGACGTTACCGTTGTTACCGGTTGCTGAGACCGTAGTTTATTTATATCCATATTTTGAATCTCGCCTCTTATCTCCAATTTTTTAATTGGAGATAAAGATTACATAAATGGAAGCAAGCTTCTAAATAATTGGAGACTTTTACTTTTGTTATTTATATCGTTTTTCAATAATTCCAATCGTTGTTCCTCTTATTTAAAAAATTCGGTATCTATATCTCGTTTTTGCTTTTTATATTTCCATTTAAATTTTTGTGAAATTCTTGAATTTGAATGACATTCTGGATCTCGAAACTGGGCATTCGGTGGAGTGCAAATGGTTAATACTTCATATTCCACAAACTAAAACTGAAGTAAAAATTTAATTTTATTTTTGTAATTCTTTTATGTGTCAAATTGCCTTCACCACGAGTAGCAACAACATAATTTTTTATGAATCCCATGATTTTAAAATAGGGCCATCTAATTTTACATGTGGTTGCTTTTGAGCCTGATTTGAGTGGTGGAAGTTTTTGTAATATCTTTCTATACACGTCCTTTAAATTCTTCCCTTTCTGTTTCGCAACAACTCCTAAGATCAAAAAGATTTGCGTTAATTTTTCAAGCAGCATATTATTTAATTATTGTAATACAGGTATTTAGCTCCAGGATCAGCCTTTCGTTCATTGGCATTATCTTTTCGAATGGGTCAATCAACTGTAGGAAAAATTATATTAAAAACATTTAAACAAAAAATTGTTAAGTGCATTGAAGTAAGAAGTAATCATTTTGAACACATACCAAACTGAAGTACAAATAAAACGATCACAACTTTTCTGCATTTCCCTGCAGGTTTGACCTTGAATGACCTTGAATCATAGGTAACTGAACTCATCTTAAAACGGACTATTTCATAAAATATATCAGAACAACATATAATTCCATTTAAAAGAAGAAAGTTGACCTTCACCTCACCTTGGAGTGTCCACCGGGGAAAATAGAAGTTCCACCCCCTCGATACTGAACAACTTTCATCTGAAACATTTTTGTGTATAATCAATATTTTTAGAGATATTTGTCTGTAACGCTTGATAATTTCCACCCTGTATATTTAATGCGTTTGATTTATTCTCTGCCTCTTTGTCGTCAATTATTTCACCGTTCTTGTCGCTTATCGTTCGCCGCCCTCTGTATAATCACGGCTTTACGAGACTCATCCTGTATAAGTTCATCAAAAATCTAATCACATCACTTAACGATAGGTCTAATACAATTTTTGATGAACTTGTCGAAAGCAGCGACCTCGCCGATTTGAAGTTAGGTTCGTGAGGGTGCGGTGAAGGTCGGAACATTGCAAGCACTAATGAGGCCGGCCTAATAACTCGTTCTTCCACTAGAGTTAGTGTTTTTAGACGATCATCGACGTATTTTAAATGAAATGCATGCATTAACACTATGTTTGAAATAATTAAACAGAACACAACGATTTTTGCTTAATATCTTGGAAATTTTTCTGTAAGGATGGAGTTTTCCCTGTTCCGTCATGAAACCCTCTGTGCGAACGGATAACCGCGCGACCGAGCTGAGGTAAAATTACCTAGTGACGACGCACAGTGGTCAGTTTTCCGAAAAAGTGAGACAAAAATCAGTATGTCTTTAAAATTTAATTTATTCGCGTATATTAGAATTGAGTGCATCTGTTAATCTTCGTAGATAGGTGTATCATTCTTGTCAACCAATGATTTAACATCACCATCGATTATGATGAGTATTGCCAATGAAAATTCCACCAGGTCTATTATAATGAGATCCGAGGTAGGTACATGCAAAGCATAAGAAACAGATTTTCCACGTTCATACTCCCCAAAAATTGATTTTGACTGCCTCCAAAATGTATTGTATTAAATGTGTATATAAATGTAATGTATTTTTCAAAGTCTTTTATATTTATTGGATATCAGGCGCTTGAGCCATTTTATGACTTTCAGACCATAAATCTCGAGATACTGCAAAAGGCCGCAGCTACTTTTGGATTCTGCAAATGCAGTATTAAGTACCGAAGTATATCCAATAAGAAAGGAGAAGTTCTAGTAGGTTCCAAAGAAGTTCTATGTATATAAATATTCAAATTATGGGATATATTACGAATTACATGAGTTATCCAAATAATTTTGTTGCTATTGTTCTACTCTAAAGCCATATTTTCAGTTTCTTAAGCAATTCAGAAAATAATTTCTAAAATAATTTTTGTACCAGTTTTCGTATTTATCGACCACTGTGCGACATACCGACCGTGGACATCATAAACCAAAGACCAGGTGTAACGACTAATTTAACGATTTTATGCATCCGAAAGAAGCACAGCTGATAGCCACATTTTGAACCTTCTATACCGTTAAACTACGAAAATTTGTAATTGCAGCTGTCTGTAACCGTGCGTACTTAACTCCCCCTCTACCTAATTGTTCTACTCTCCTCCTCTACTTATCTTTTCGCTATTTCCAACGTTTTTCTGACACGTCCTATAGCCAATCAAATTCGGTTTTCTAAAACTGCACCTACATCCGAGTTCTCTTAATATTTTAACTGTTTCGACAACTGATTACTCTAAGAATAGCCGAGCCTATCTTAGAGATGCAAGCTAAGTCTTGTAATTACGAAGTAAACAGAAACTGTTCTCCGGTGTTTCACTTTACACGCATTCCCCGTAATTCCTATAGGCGTGATCCGAGTTCCGTACTTTGTGGACCGACACAATATAACATTTATAACATTTCACGTTCATGTTTAAGTTTTTCAATCAAAATACCTTTCTCATACCGTTCAGTTTGGCTACTTAATAAAAATTATCTTACAGTTTTGTCATGATTATTAGAAAGTGTTATCAGCTACTCATATCTAACTTCGTAATTCTTAGAAATATTAATTACAATATGACGTTGAAGAAAGACTTCTCAAGTGGATCATGTACAATATAACATATATAACACAAAAAAATGAAATTACTTTTTGTAACATTTTATAGAGGGTGAGTCACCTAACGTTTGTACCCCAAATTGAAGGACGTTGAGTAATTATTATCACTGAATTCCTAATGAAACGAGTTATCATCGTGGATGCTCAAAGAAGGGTGGTTCCATTTTAAAAAATTAAGGCAATCTTGATATCTCGAAAAAATGACATAAAAATAATAATTGTGATGGCATCGTGTGAGCTTCATTAAACTATTCAACTTTGTCCTCGATCATTTAAACCTCAATTATACTGGCTAAATCTGGGTTACATAACTACACCCGCGGAGTACTTTTGTTCCCTAAAATTTGGATAAGAACAACTGAATTTCAAAAGTTAGTGTTTCTTTGGCATGCTGTAATAATTAAACATTCTAAAACGAAAACATGATCACTCGTTAAGAAGATAACAAAAAACAAGTGTGAGATGCTGATCCTCGTAGAGAATGCACGAATGCTTGACAATGTGCTATGTGGGAGATAGTTGCGAAATGGTGTGTGGTTGGGTACGTCTTGTACCCCGCCAATGTAGTTAAGGGTTAATGTATCTTTGTAAATAACAAAGACATTTGAGGTACAAATGCTGTACAAATGTACAGGGTGACTCACCCTGCATAATGTCTTATAGTATTGTCGCGGAATGTAACGCAGTGTTACAGCAAGTGTGCCATATGAAAATCGTCATTATTGGTCGAAATCAACTTGCTACCGCCATTCACAAGCTGAGTAGAAGGAAGGTGAAGAACCAGCTACAAGTGGTTCACCGAAAATGAATCTGCACTGTTCCGTACAGTAGGAAAGGTTGATCGTAGCTTCGCGAGAGACGGACTTGCAGAGAGAGACAGAGAGAGAGAGAGAGAGAGATAGGGTGAGAGGAGGTGGGGCGAGAGAGAAAGAGGAGAGGGAGCGAGAGAGAGAGGGAGTGGGGAGGGCACGCGTGCTTGTCGGGTGGTGCGAGTTTGACAGGGCGGTAAGCGAGGGTGGCGGGTGAACGATTATGGGGGGGAATGCGGCGTCAGTGTACCGCGAACCACCGACGAGTTCGCGTCGCGTTGCCGGACGTTGTCGCATCGTCTGTCTAGTTTCTTGATTCATCGATCGCTCGATGTTCACCGGTCCCTTGTTAAGAACACGGATAATCGTCTGGTGATCGGTCGACGGTGCCAGTCCGACGATTACTGGAGCGAAAGAAAGAGAGGGAGAGAGAGATGCGATCGTTCCCAGGCGACCGACGGTTTTCCATCGCAGAACTACGACCCCGCTGATCATAGGTTCGCCACCGGAGTAAAACGAGACAGCGTGGCGTCTGCTCCAGTGAATAACCTGCCAGCCAACAACGCTACCGAAGTGCTCGCTGGAACGGGATGACTGCAAGGGAAGTCACCTTAGCCGGCGGTTCTCCTTGGGGATTCCGCATGCATGGTGGACATGACCTGCATCAACCCCTACGCATATCTAGGGTGAGTCTATTTATGGGGAAAATGTTCCATCTCGTCTGGATTACGTTCGAATCGCCGGCACAGATTTTATCGACGACAATTGAGCCGTTTAATGCGAAAGTGGTGAAAGTCAATATTTGTCTATTTAGTTTAACGCCATATCTCAAACGTTTAATCATCGTTGGCGTTAGATAGCTAAGTTTCCGTAAAAATAACGATAAGAACATTTAAATTTTGTGATATTAGATGACAAATGCTTCAATTAATAAATTCAGTACCAAATATAACTTTTACATTTCACTTACTGCTTCATTATAAGGTAAAGCATTTTTGTCGCTAGATAAAAAGCGGTCCTAATTGGCGTCGTTATTTTCACGCATTATAGTTTAGTTATGTAAGGTTAATCGTCTTTGAATAAAATAATTGTAGCGTGACTTGCATAAGACAAACGTAACATCCTTTGATATTATTGTATTTTATAGAACTTTTGCTTAACCCCTCGCCGTACCATTTCCTTTAAGGCTATAGTAGTGATCGAAACGTCTTTATCCCCAAAAATGTCACAGAACATGAACTACATTTACTTCAATGCTTAAATATTGATTACAAAATAATACAATTTTATTTTGTCTAATAAGAAAGGCGTAACATTCATGTTTGGTAGACTTTGTTTAAAATCTTCATCGCGAGTCCGACTTGCTATAATATGGCAAGGAGTTAATTCTTCATTGTCCAATGCTCAACTGTTTTAGCTTCCACAATTTTTGCATTAATTCGTTCAGCTCACTTCGTCAACACCATCCCTGATCGAAAACCGTTTTCATCGAAAGCCAATACTTCCACGAGACTGTTCACTTCTATAAAAAAATGTTATTTAACGCGTTGACTAGCAGCATCACAGACGCGTGACAACCATGATTTGATTTTTCATCAGGAGATCCGAATCAAATTACGTTTGTGTATGTGCTTATTTAACACGTTCGCTGTCTAGACTTCTAGCGTCCTGCAGGGCATTGAAATGTTTAGTCTAACCTTTGGCGACTAATGTGATTTCTCTCTTTTACTTCAGAATTTGCAACATCACTTAATTCAATTACATTGACGTAACCATGTAGCTTTGTTCTCCTACACTGATTTTAGCCTACATACATACTACATGCCGTGTAATTGTAGTACTATTGATGAATGTAACATAAATCAGTAAAGTAACTGATGCGAAAGTGAATGTTGAGTCTGGCTCAACATAGGACCGGAAAGGGTTAAATGTTCATTTTTCCTATTTTTTATTATTATTGTTGTATGTTTTACAGTCGGGAACAAAATTAAGTCGACACCCTTCAAAAAGTAATAAGTTTTTCTTTAAATTGGACCAAACGACGAACTTTTTTGGGATGTTGAAAGGATTAGTTTTTATACCAAAATTTGCATGAAAAACGTGAAGATTACGATTTTCAACTATTTTATCTGTACCCATAACGAAAATTTAAAACATGCCTTTTATAAGTGTAAGTCAGTTATATACAAATACAATATTTTGGCGAAATCTGGTGACGCATAAAAAAGGCATTGAAAGCTGTAAAAATCTTTGAATTTCCAGCTTGCATTTTATTTAAATCTCGGTTTAATAATGACTTTAATTAATATATTTAATTATTTATGGCTCATTGGAACCTTGATCGATTTCAATGAAATTTTGTGCATGTATATAACTTACTTAGATCTACAAAATGCATATTTTAAATTTTCGTTATAGGCACAGACAAAATCGTTAAAAATCGTGACCTTCGCTTTTTTCTTCGCAATTTCGACAAACAGCAGTTATTAATTAATCTTTTGTATACATTACCTAGTAAACTAATCCTTCTAACATCTGAAAAAACTCAAATCATTTGGATCAATTTTAAAAAAGCTATTAGTTTATAAAGAGTGTCAGTTAAAATTATAACTAGGATCTTCATGCACTTGTGACGGAAATGGGTAGGAGAAATACAAAACTTTGGAGATATTAAACGAATATAAGTATGCTGTTGCATTGTTTTCGACTTATTAAAATTATTAAAAGAAGGAATACATTTTCAAATTTAGTTCCCTAACTGGAGATTCGCAGTCTAATTATGACACACAGTATTCGGAGAACTTATAAGTTCCCTGTAACAATTATTCTTTCTGTTTTAAGAGAGGATGATAGAGAACGTGTTAACGAAGGTTTAACTGTAATCACATCTTGTCTGTTTTAGATGAACTTTGTACATTAACCCTTTGCACTCCTACGTCGAGTGACTCATTTACAATTTTATTCACAAGGACTCCTATGTCGGGTGTTACTCGACATTTCTTAATTGTCTAATTATGCATGACATTTCATAATACTTATTTCTGTTTACTTAGATAAACAATATAAATGTACATTGTTTAATATTAGTACCAACCAAGGAACTGTCTTTTAAAGTACATATTAAACAAAACACTTGACATGATACGGAGTTGTTGAGAATAGAATTGAAAGAAAATTCTGATTGCAGAGGATTAACATTACATACTTTGTTCTAAGAGTTTTAAGAGTTATTTTATATTCGATTTGTGAAAACTCTACACCCTACAAGATCATATGGTTTTGAACAGAATATTTAAGCGTAAAATATGATAGATCAGAATATTCTTTAAACTAGTATTGTTAAAGGAATTGAAAGCAGGATAAGTACCGAAAAGATAGAACATTGTGAATTTTACATAATTTCATTGAACCGAGTGGTTCAAGGGTTCCGTTCCGCAACGTTTCTAGGAAATCTGTTTAAAAAATCTCTTGGTGTAATACTAATAATATTTTAAGGCATAACAGAATTGAATTACTTGGTATTTTATAATTACATAGATTTACACGTATTTTCTGAATACTGTTTCATTTAGGTTTACTGAATTACTATTTACACGTATTTTCTGAATACTGTTTCATTTAGGTCTACTGAATTACTATTAACCAGAGAAATAAAATTTGTGTGTATCAGTTGCAAGGTACCGAGGCTAATTTCTTTTTTCTTTATTAATAACTTTAATTTCGTTGAAAATAATCTACTATTCTACTGTTTCTACTGTTTACAAATTATACATATTCACTGTTTGGATAATAGTAAATAAGCTGCGAATCTCTGTTCAAGTTATAATTTTTAAGGGCTAATTTACATACACAGATCTTGTTAGAAGATAATGTAGATAGTTAGAAAATGTAATCTGTTACAAATGTATAAATAGTTGTAATCTACTAACAAGAAACGATGTTAGTCCATAAACGAATTACTAAAAATCCAAAATAATTAATTTACTTGACTATCATTGAAATAGTTGTAGTATTATAAAGAACTATGGTCTTACAAATAGATTTTTGAATTGCTTACATTTTCGTATAGTGAAAGACGCGACCTAATATTGAAACATACAAATAGTTAAGTGCATTGTATAACATGGAAATTTTCCAAAGCGACAAAAGTTCAGTTGAATAATAGCGTATTCAATTATTCATGAGTGCCACTTTCAGTCGTCACCATTATACAAGGTGTATCAGAATATACATATAACTTCGAGGCTAAATTTATCATTAAAAATGATCTGAAAAAACTTGTTTTCTATTTGGCAATGATGCAAGTTTGTAAAATTCTCTATGTTCAAAATACAGTGCGCAGAATGGGTTCGGCAGAGCTCATAATAAGATATCAAACTTGAATATCAAAAATTCAGCTTGTAATCGGAGTTGTTATTCAAATAAAATGTACTGAAAATAATAATTGTCGATTATGATATATCAATAATTATACTACACATACCCCAATAAATATTATTTCAATTAGTAATTACAATTCATATGTCATAAATAAATATTTTCAAACACGCTTGTATGTAAAGCTTGTATGTAAAAAAGAAATAAAATAAATGTTTAATTACAATCTTATTTAAATAAAAGTATTTCAATTACCATAATACTTCTAATACTTTCTATTTGAAATGTACCTAGTTATGGTCGGAGATGACTTTATTAATCTTGAGAGTTAATTAATATTAATATTGAGAAACCTTGATAATTTGATAATTTGATAATTTGAAGTAAACAGAAAATTTGAAATGCATGCACGTGACAAAAATGTTGAACCGTTAGTTTATAACAGAATCCGGTAATAACCATTGTGGGAAAAATAAGAAATAAAGAGAGAAAATAACGTGACAATGGTACAAATACTTCATGGCGCTTGTGGTCGATTTATCAGAAAATAATCTGATGAAGAATTGAAAAAAGACAGAAAAATCTAATGCAAAAATTTGTTAATCCTTGAAGAACTGACTGAAATCGTTGGGACTTTTGATTCATGCATGTAAGTGCAGTAGAACTTAGTTTTTCTATAGAAAGTGTCATTTGCTAATTTTAATAGTATACTAAAACGAGAGATATGTTTAAAAAATTTATATCCGTAGCAAGTATTTTAACATTAAATAAACGTTTATATAGAATTTCACTTTGTGTTATTGATGGACAGACTAGTGAGATTTTAATTTTACTTAAATATAATACTATATTGTTTATGTTTACGATAATATGATAACGGTTGTGCTGACAAGTTCACTAAAAATACATTGATGTGAAATAGATCATTTAGAATTACGAAATATTGTATAGTATATATATTAATCATTGCTTTTGCATAGTATACTATAACACAAGTACGCATTGTATATTTATTACTGCAAATAATTAAAAATGTGTTTCATTAACTTCTATGCCATAATACTTTTCTCTAACCAAACTTTACGATTGTAATGGTAAATTACTCCTATGTTGCTTCGCTTGTCTCTTAGATGATACAGTTATGGTAATTTTATTCCACTGATTCGAAAGTTCATAAACAAAAAACAATATCAAAACTAGAATAATTATAGCATGCACATTGTTAAACACGAAAATCGTACACATTAACAAAAATTAATAGTATTATTTTATTTTCATGTGGAAGAATTTTCTAGTTGCAAAAATAATTCTTTTTTTTTATTTTGGTTGTTTCAAATTAGTCTATAAAATTGAGACTTTACGGGTCCGCTGTCTAATGATGAACGATGAGGTGTATGTACAAGACATATTAGAAGGAACATTGGAAAATGGTGGTGACTATGCAATTGATTAATCCTAAATAACTAAGTTTTCGTAAAAATGACGATCAAAACATTTAAATCTTGTAGCATCAGATGATCCAGTAAATGCGTCAATTAATATATTCAATACTAAATATGACTTTTACATTTAAATTAGAGTTAATAAAACTGTTATTTGAAGACGCAACCGCTTGTGTTCTATTTTCAAATCGTGCGTATACCTTTGTAATCATCTAATATTTTACCCAGCATTGAAACCGATGTAGGAATATCGTTTATACAGACTGGTCCAATTACTTTGACCACCTTGAATATTTCCGCTATTTGTAATGATATGATAAAATTAGACAAAATTTGCATGGTATAGAGGGGGAAATATTGTGATGCAAACAATTTCTTACAGGGGTGAAGGTGTTTCGGAGATTTCAAGGTCACCTTAATTTCTTTATATGGACTGGCCTACCCTTTGTATCGTGAATCGATAGAGCATCCAATTTTTCTGAAAAATGTATTGATTTCCAAAACACGTCTTCAACCTAATAATTAACGAGATATTGTGAAAATAATTTTCAATGCGTATCTGGTACCTGGAAGTTAGTAGATGCTCTTACTGATGTCTTTCAACTTGAATATGGTTAGTACATATGGAAAATTAATTCGACAAGATCACGCAAGAAATTATTTTGGCAAGATCTCGTATAAGAATGTTAAAGGTGGATTTCTCGTGTGATGGCAGTGAAACAAATAATTTTTAAGAATTTTTTTTAGAATAACTCTTGGATATATGGAACTATGCAGTTTTGGGATGCTGAAAGATAGTTTTGAAGTACAAGTGCTATTATCTTCTTATTATTTGTTGTATATTACCTTTAATATATCTGCATATTTCTCAAACTACACGTTTTATAAACTGGCGTGCACGATAATTAAAAAACCAGTGAAGTAATCAACTTCGAACGAAGTTCATTCATTTCTTTACATATTTTTTAGCGGTTGAACCTAAAATTTATATTGAATTTTTATTTATAATATCTTATTAAACAATATGAATTTAGTTGTGGCCGAGAAAAGTAAACTTTTCTTTTCAACCCTAGTAATCTTCTAACTGTTCATGCTGTTTCTAAATTGGTTGAATCCCAGCATAACGTATCTAACAATAAGTTTAAACTTTTTGTGGTTCGATCACTGTGACCTACGCACCACTGTGGGTAAACAATGTCTACACTACCGAAGCTGTTAAAAAGTCTTGAATATTATGCAACAAACAATAAGAAGAATTGAATTAAAAAAAAACACTTACATTTCAAGACTATCATTTTACACTCCAAAAAGGCCTAGTGCCATATACGCAAAAGTTATTTTAAAAATAATTCTTAAGAATCACTAGTTTTCACTGCCATTACGCGAGAAGCCCACTTCAATATATTTTTAAGTAAAATTTGATACTCTATCGATTCATTATACAAAAAGTAGGTCATTCCATTTAAAGAAGTTTAGGTGACCTTGAAATCTCCGAAACAGCTTGACCCCTATAAGAAATGTTTGCATCACCCTATCTATGACATGCAAGTTTTGTATATATATCATTTTTTCATATTATTACAAATAACAGAAATATTCAAAGCGGTCAGAGTTATTAGGCCATCCTGTAGGAATATGTAGACTGCTCATTAGCTTTGTGTGTTCCGAATGACTTTTGAAAATGTTCCCGCCGGTCTCAATATATCTTTCGCAGTTGTCGCAGCTTAATTTACGATGTGCTCGGTGTCCTTTGCCACCGTCCGACGTGATAGCAATCGCATTAACATTACATGCTTGCCCGTTATAAAATGAGCGACCTAGCAGGCGACGCAATTAACGTACGCTCAGCTGTTCCGGTTTAATTGCGTTCGATCAATACGTTCGGAGAGTTTTTTTGCTGGTTCGATGTACTTGAATTCCATGTTTCGAGGACTTTGAACGGCCTTGACGTTTGCTGGGTTTTAATTGAACGATATACCGTCTTAATGGTGATCGACAAAAAACGCGGTGCATGAATAAAATCTTTTTTTTAAACTCTTTTTTTTTCTTGAGAGTCACTTCCTTTTTTGTTCGTACGATAATTGTCCACTCAGCTGTAAAAGTGCCACACGTTTCATCGATCGAATATTATCGTATTGAACGATTCTCGATGTGTTGCAACCATGTACATTTGCATGTTCACATGCGTTTTTTAATTGTCAGGACGGATTTTCGTTCTCTTTGGTTATCTCCGAATGGGAATAGATTTTAGTCGATCGAAACGTTTCGAGTGTTTTCACTGTTTACTAACTTGAATTTGTGTGTATAAATGATGACAAACGAGTTAGGCACACTGCGTGACAAAAAGATAGCACACCCTGCATTTTTTAAAGTTTTGTAGTAAAAACTGATCAAAATACATTTTTTTGGCTATTCTTAGTTTATGTTATTATTAGTTTATGTCATTATTTTAAGCATGACTGTGTGTTATAACATGCTCAATCTCGTTCACAATGTTCATATCGACAAAATTCTACGAATGCAGTGTACATTTTGTACAATACTACGCAAGCAGAATAAAATGATAGCACAAGCACAAAATCTACGCTTCTCAGTTGTACATGAGCTACTGAATAACAACTATCGAACATGTAACATAGTGAATTAAATATATAATAACATTTTACGATTTACATTTTTTATAAACGATAATAGATTAATAAAAATTGGTAGCCAAAAATTGGCTAAATGCTCGAGAAATATATACCATATCGAATCTAAAAAATTACCAATATTCAGTAGCACAAATATCGCAAGTATCAAACAGAAAACGTAAAATTATGGAAAAAAGAGTTCTATACGATAATTTACAACTTGTTAGATGAACCTGATGGTGTCCATTATTATTATCATAATTTTAGACAGAAGCAAGAAATTTTGCGCTGTCGCCAAATGGTAGGTGGCGGCTGCGTAATGATTTTGTCCGATATTGGCTATTATGAGAAAATAGACCTAAAATTTATTGCAGGAAAGCTGAATAGTACAAAGTATTTAGAAATTATTGATGAACAAATAAAATATGCTATAAGTGTTACCGAAGAAAAATTCCCTTTCCAACACGAAAACGTTGTAGCTTATACTGCAAAGGTAGTGAATGTGATCTCAGCATTACTAAAAATAGCGAAATCTTGTTGGGGTAGTATACAAAACTGTCAGACATTTTGAAACCGTTGAATTATTTTAAACAATCTATTCAAGAAAAGTGAGAAAAATTGACTGAGAAAAGTATTAAAACATTATATACATCTTCACGTAACAGAACCACTGCTGTCATTCATTGTAAATCAGGCGCAATAAAATATTAAATACAAAATATCATTAACAATTCTGTTAAGTAATATTTTAGGTTTCTACATATACACATAAGAAATAAGTGTATCGATATTTTTCCAGGTAATATTTTACACAACACTTACTTACGTCTTTCTTCATTATTTGATAATGACTTTCAGAATTATTTTGGCGTTATTTAGGATTCTATTTAACAAATTAATCATGTTAGGAAATGTTCAGCGTCATTCAATTACTCCTCTAAAAGATAGTAATAACGCTCTAATGCATATAATGTATAGTTCAAACTGTTATAATTTTTACTATACTGTCACGAGCAAACTATTGGTACAAAAACTTCTTAATTATATAGTTGCATTTGTATGTAAGGAACAAAACGACAATCGGTTAATTTTTTTAAAAATTACAATTATTCCATCTAGAATTTGAAAATATTCTATATATTACACCTTGACTAATTGCAAACGAAAATAAAATAATACTATGTATGTATTAGGTTGTCTCAAAAGTTTGTTTCGCAATGTGCACGTTTAATATTGTCAAATAACACGAGCATAGACAGAAAACTTCTTCTAAAAAGAATTTTACCCAAACATTTTATTATTAAGTTATAAAATTTGCCTTTTTGCAAGACCAGTTTGAATTTGCATTACACACATTAATTGAAACTCAGGTATTATTAATACCTAATAAGTAAAAACCAATTTTAAAAATATATAATTTTCGGTGCAGTTATGACTGAACTGCGGATCTTTATGCAAAATAAGAATTGTCTGCTTCAATTGCGAGAAACAGATGTCAAATAAAATTGTCATTTTTTCTGTAATAATTGTAGCAAGATGAAAATAATACGTTGTATTACGGCTGGGATGGGCATTTTTGTCTCAATTGAGACAAGACCGTCCCCACCATAGCGCCCACTGTCTCCCACTAGCATCCGCTGTTACCATAGAGGAAGGAAGTGCTTCGCCCGTCACGAACAGTGCGCAGGCCTCGCGCATGAAAGAGAGGTTGGTGGGAGAAGCAGACGTTTAAGGGACCCCTACCGTCAGTGTTGGGATGCGGTGCATCCTTTTTCGCGCATGCGCGGCCAAAACAGTTACGTATCTATATCATGATGACGAGGTAGTGGAGCCCTAAGACAGTTATATTGGCGGGAAAGTATCGAAACAATCTATTCCGGACAAAAAGACTTCAGGACGTGTCCTACGAGTTACAAAATGTACACAAATATACATGTTATACATTCATTTTTCAGAATCAAATCATACCAATTTTTTAAAATTCTGCTGGGTGCTCAAGGTACCCCATTTTATCGAGAATCTTACTTTACTGAGGCCAAAATCGCCGCGCATGCGCGAGAAAGGATGCACCGCATCCCAACACTGCCTACCGTGCCCATCCCTGTATTACGGAATTGAATATATGTGTTGTAATACATATTTTTAAATTCTTGTAATCTTTCTACTGTCTTAAATTTCATCTACTCATGTGTATCATAAATACATAAAAACCGGAGTTTAGTTACGACTTAATAGTGCACTGTTACTGAATTAATTTATGCAATATTTTGTGCGTAGTTCGTTACATACATAATAATAATTTTTAAAGAAATTAACAGAGTATCATAGTGTTCCTTACATTTACATACAATTATTATAGTTAGGAACTAGCTATGCAAACATTTTTGTCCGTTATTGCATTTCTTCTTTGAATGTAATAACACGTACCGCTTTAACCATTAACGCTGATTCTGAAAATTCAATTCCATGCATATCATGTATTTATATCGAATGCGTCTGTCCATTACTTACCGTTTCTACTTGCTGTTAACAGTGACGTAAATTCAGATAGTATGCGTTTTACAATCATCAGTAAAAGCGGTAACTGCGAATAATCGATAAACACTTCAGTCGAGGCACTTAATGCTTTTTCGATACTAAACAAATCGATGAAACTGACAGAATTTTCATGTTTTACCAGAAAATGTAGAGACAGTTTTCTAAAAATAAAATTCTGGGTGGTACAACGATTTAACACCGTGTAGTAAATAGATTTCAGATATCTATTTACTTGTTATAGAAGTTTTAATTGTTCTATATATTTTAAACAGGAATCGAAAGAATTGATATTCTGAATGTTATTTATTTGTTATATGTACGTAGATCATTCACAGTATGAAGCACATTTACGTTTCTCTCGTGGAACCTTACTTCATAAACTTTTTTATAAAGTTTTGAAAATCCTTCTTTAATAAAATTATTTCTACATAGCTTATTTTCATGGAACGTTTATTATACAGATTCTAAAATACCAGTCCTACGAGTACGCTTTTTAAAAAATTTTCGATGCATACCTTTTTCATCGATATGAGTTCGAACACCACCTAATTGTAAGCTTGTGGTTGCTAATAACTCTTGTGAGGTTGATCCATATTAAAAAAAAAATTTCTTTCTAAAACAAAACGTAACTGTTTAATCAGATCTCTGATTTTAAATGTTTGTACTTTTGTTTCGAACTCTGATTTTGAATATTTGTATTTTCTTCCAAGTGCTCATTAATCAGTATTTACCGATATGAATTATGTTTGCCTGCAAAGCGAAAGATATTTTGATTATTTAATACTGTAAAAAAACTCGTCTTTTAATTACGAAGTAACAAGTCTTTATCGGAAGCGTGGTTCTCGTTAATTAAACATATTGCAGACTATCAATGTTACACTGTACCGATCAATGTATTCATGGTACACAGTTTTGTGATAAATTGCCGCGAATGAAAGACATTCATTGTATCTTTCAACGTTGGCCTCTGTGACGAGGATGCTTCCGAACAAAGAACTTGCAGAGAACTTGAGAAGGATAGAGCTTACATTGTCAAAGAAAACTGCGAGCAATTTCCTGACAATAGACGACGCTTCGCGCATCGAACGCAGATACTTCCGTAGATGTTCCAACTTTTTTCACATAATAAATCGAGTGTTCGACTCTGACACTTGATTATCTTGCTTTCAAGTTTATAGTTCGAATTTTGTAATCCTAATCGGACGCATAGAAATAAATATTTTCAATAGCGCATCGTGTTTACTAATCGTGGAGTCACTGACTTCAGATTCAGACTTCAAACTACTGTATTCTAATCATAGTTCTCTTCAGGCTTGGACATTATAGAGATAAATTATTTGAAAAATAACTGTTAAGACAATATTTAATCTCATTTGGCTACATGTCATTTGAAATAATCATATGTTAGTTAGATTTGAACAACCAAATGATTTTTTAAAAATTATTTCATGTTTGTATTTTGTGTACTAAAGAACAATTTTAAAAGCGAATGCAGCTAAACTTTAATCATTAAACTACAAACATTGAGTTACCTCAATAATCTCTTCCTGAGGTGAAATTACTTATTATTTTATTTGAACAATGTAATTGTAATAAAATGTTATTTGAAAATAACTTATTTCATTTAACTGCCAAATGAAAATAAATTTTGCACATATATAATCTTTATTGTCTTCCCTAAGGGTTGCAATTTCTTTACAATCTCCTCCTTTTTCATCCTCCCCAATTCTCCTAAACCTAGTAACAAATTTTGTATGTTTTTGTATAAAGTATTTCAAATTATTATTTGTTGTTATTTCAAATGAAATGCAGCCAATTCTGGTTCTCAAAAATTTAACAAACTGAAATAAGTCTTAAGTAACTTATTTCCGATTATACAAATAAATTTTGCATCTTTTAATTTCAGCTCACAATTTTTTAAAAATATTTCTGTCTAGATATCTGAATATTTATATTTTTTCAAAAAACATGGAATATAAGGATTTACATTTATAGTATTCAATCATATTAACAAATATTTACACTCAATATTCGACAATGAAAACTTATCGAAACCACGGTATATAAATAAAAAAGTAATAATTAAAGTTTCATAATGGAAAACGTTATAAATGTTTTTATGCTATATCTTTTTTTTGTTCTTATATTTTATGTATTATAAATAAATTGCGGATTTTTATGGAAAATAAAAATTTGATGAATTGATTGTAGGAAACAGGAATTACATAGACATTTAATTCTTCTGTTAATAATTTGAATAAGTTACAAACAATATAAGCGAGTTCTTAAAATCGTTTGATATTTTCACTATTTTATGTTTCATTTTACGCAGAAATGCCTAAACGCCGCTGTCTAATTATAAATATTTTAAAAAGAATTCTACGCATTATAGATATATGAAGACTCGAGGAAATGTACAGCCAAAAAATAATTTATAAAAGCACACCACAGCTTATAGGATTTTCGAAATAAAATATTAATGAGCAACATTTATTCAGATTTTAATAGGTATCCAAATATTATTGGGCAATAATGTGAACACTTTCCTAGTTTCGTCGAAACAGCCATGATAGTGTGAGATATCTACATATTTATCTATGCGAAGAATATTGCTCGAAGGCGACCAAAGTCATTAATATGGAACACGTTTTGCAAGATCGAAAGAAGTCGACAGTCGCTCGAGAGTTTGAATTATACATAATACAATTGCGGTTACGAAATTTTCACAAATTCGGTAATCTGAATATTATTAAAGAAAGAATTTTCTATAAGGAATTAGAGGTCCTTCTTTCATGTTCTTCCATCATATGTATATTTCTTTTCATAAATTGTTGTATGAATTTCTAAATGCAAATTAAAATTAATTAACTTCGCCCTTCTTGAAGACTTTAAACATTTTAATGCGTGTCTTAGGGAGAATATTTTCAGACTAGAGTTGGACAAATTTTATTTAAAATAAAATAACAAATAATCATTTGAAATAATGAATTATTTATATTTTTATATTTATATATATATATATATATATATTAATTACATATAAAATTAATTTTCATTTGGCATTTAAATCAAATGTTAAAATAATTTATTTATTAAACATTACTTTAAAACAATGTAATTTAAATAAAATAAGAAATAGAAGATTCATCCGAAGAAGAGGCTATGAAAGTAACTGAACTACTTATTAAATATGGATATGGAAATTCTTGTACATGAAATAGTGTAAAATAATATATTATGTACACAAGAGTGCAGTTGACGATGTTGGCATGAAATAAATAAAATTATAAAGAGTACAAATTGTATTTGGAATTAAAATAATTAAATAATTAAAAAAATTATTTAGCTGTTCAAATAAACTAAAGTATGAAGCTTTCAAATGGGATAATATTAACCATTTATGCAAAAATGGTACAAGTTAAACAGTTAATCATTGTGAGTTAAGTAAAAGTTCAATAAGACACAATAATAAGCCATGTTGAAATTATATTAAAATGATTCTATTTAATGGCGATTAAATCCTTGAGATGCGGGGTTAAATCAAACGGACAAATATTGATTTACACCACTTTTGCATTAAACTGCTCATATATGTATTGCCTTAACGATTATTTTTCGAATAATTTACTTCCATAATGCCCAAACCGGGTTTGAATTAAATTTTATAAAAATCTTTAAAGCTTGCTTTAAATGACCGAGAAAATTGTTCGTTATTCGAAATGTGGTGGGTTTGCAGAAAAGAAATCTTGCGAAGTTTTCAAATATGAAAATCTAGAGTTAATGAGATATATAGTGCTATACAATGATTTGATAAATAGCAGACGATATTTGTATATATTATGTCAAGACAGTCAGTACAGTTCTTTAAATTCAATTTAAATATTAATTAAAAAGTATATACACATACGTCGATTAAGAAAAATTGTATTATGATTTCATCGAGTGTTTAAATCATTAAAGTCGCATTGTGTATCAATTGATACATGTAATTATACACGCGTGCCTCTTTGTAGCCCGAAAAATTTACGCAGTAGCCAAGTCGTGACCTTGATAGTGATCGACATTGAGACAACTACCTGACGCTAGCATTCATTACTGTGCTATTGTGATTAAGCGGCGCACGATCGTCTAAAATTACACGTGCTATTTCTTTTTAAATTGGACAGCATTCGCAAACTTGTATTCCTCGGTTGCTAGTAGGCAAACTAACTGTATCATAATACTTGGTCACTCCATAAGTAATGTCGTAATTTGACTGTAATTTTTAAAGTAAAATGCTAAGGATGTAGACCCCGACTTGATCTTGACCCACATTTATTTTTAATCATCGTTGCGTTGTTCATTATTAGTAGATTTTATGTATTTGTGACAAAAATGATTAATTGAACATGAGACAGTAAAAGCACCAGAAGAATTAAAGAATATTATTATATAAATTATTACATACTTATGCTTTAAGTCAGATGGTTTAGACAACAATATTGTTATATAGAGATATTAAACTATGCCATTGATTTTAAAGATCTTAGTCTTAAATTGCATAGAACTGAAGGGCCTTTCTGACTACATAAACGTGAAGTGGCCTCCCTTCCCCTTTAACGGGGGAGGGGAGGTACCTTTGTAATTTTAAATGGAACCCCCTATAAAATGTTACATATTTAGATTCTACAGGAAAAAACAAGTCAATTTGTCTGAAACATTTTTTTTGTCAGATACTTCTATGATGAGATATAACAGTTTGAAGTTTCGAGTTGTAGGTACTTGAAGCTCTCGGAAGTAGCGTTATGGAATTATACGCGCTTGAGTCCATTGCTTATTCATGAAGAAACACAAACAATAATATTTACAATTCTTGAGTTTGTCTCACTTATCTATGAAAACGTTTTCAGTTTAGAGCTGTTATTCAAGTAGTAGCATTGTGATTATGGCTACTTTTGACACAGAAGTGAATATGTTATTAACGTTAGGTGAATGCCAAAAAAATTATCGGCGTGCAGCAGTGATGTTTTTTGAACATTATGGGATCAAAAAATGTCAAGCAACATTTCATAATTTAGAAAAGCGGCTTTGCGAGCACGGTGAATTGTGTAAAAAAACTCGCAATAAACCTAAAGCTGTCACTAATGAAAATAATAGTGCCAGTATTCTTGCTGCAATTACATTAAATCCTCATATTAATCAACGTACACTTGCACAAACATCACATATTAGTCATTCATCGATTCAACGAATTTTGAAACGGCAAAAGTATCATCCATATCACATGGTTTTATCACAAGAGCTTTCGATAGCAGATTACGATCACCGCGTAAGATTTTGTGAGTGACTGCAGGGTGTCGTGGAAAATGACTTTTTGTGCAAAATACTTTTTTCCGCTTTTATGAATTCAGGGCATGTAAATAGACATAATCTGCATTATTGGGCCGTGGAAAACCCAAATTGGATGCGATGTGTTCCCTTTCAACATCGATGGTCTTTAAATGTTTAGTGTGGCCTAATAGGAGATTTTGTGATTGGACCTTATTTTTTTCAAGAAACTGTAACATCTGCAAGTTATTGTGATTTATTAAAAAATCATTTGCCTGCGCTTTTGGAAGATGTACCACTGCACGTTAGAAGAGAAATGTGGTTCCAACAAGACGGCGCTCCTCCACATTTTGCAATCATCACCAGGCAATTTTTGAACGAAAAATTTAGGAACAAATGGATAGGTCGTGGGGCACCTCGTCAATGGCCTCCTCGATCCCCCGATCTAACACCATTAGATTTTTTCTTATGAGGATATGTAAAGAACAAAGTTATGTTTGAACCACCGACGACAAAAGAGGATAGGAAACAAAGAATACGTGACGCTTGCGCTTCAGTGACTCCCGAAATGTTAAAAAATGTTAGAACAACTTTGATGTTTCGAGTAAATAAATGTTTACAAGCCCGTGGTGGACATTTTGAACATTTAATTTAAAGTACATTTTATTTCTTCACGAATAAGCAAAGGACTCAAGCGCGTATAATTCCATAACGCTATTTCCGAGCGCTTCAAGTACGTACAACTCGAAACTTCAAACTGTTATATCTCATCATGGAAGTATCTGACAAAAAAATGTTTCAGACAAATTGACTTGTTTTTTCCTGTAGAATCTAAATATGTAACATTTTATAGGGGGTTCCATTTAAAATTACAAAGGTACCTCCCCTCCCCCGTTAAAGGGGAAGGGAGGCCACTTCACGTTTATGTAGTCAGAAAGGCCCTTCAGTTCCATGCAATTTAAGACTGAGAACTTTAAAATCGATGGCATAGTTTTCGAGATATTGAGCTGTTCAGAGTTATGTGGGCCACCCTGTATATGTGTATCTATATATATATATATAACTATCTATGTAACTATCACACCTTTTCTGCATTTCCCTGTAAGTTTGACCTTGAATGACCTTGAGTCATAAGTAATTGAACTCATCTTAAAACGCACTATTTAATGGCGGATAGTAAAACATATCATTCCATTTAAAAAAAGAAAGTTGACCTTCACCTCACCTTGGAGTGTCCACCGGGAAAAATGAAAGTCGCACCACATGATGTCCCCCCTCGGTACTGAACAACTTTCATATAAAACATTTTTGCGTATAATCAATACTTTTGGAGATATTCGTCTGTAACGCTTTATAATTTGCACCCTGTATAAATATATTGAATGCGTTTCATAGTGGTACATAATATTTATACACAAATTCAACGTTAAATACGAAATTCCGTTTGTATTTTTAAATTATCGAATCAATTTTTACAGAAATATATCTTACATTGATTCAGTCTATGTCATTTGTTTACATAATCATAATGCATGTATTGTCCACGTGACATTATGAGGGGTTTATTCTACTATTTTGAAGATTGTTAATGTGTTTAAAAATGTAAATCCCCAAGTTCACCTGTTTCGATTTAACTGCGAAAAGTTACACATTTTGAATCAATATTCTTTGTACAGTACAAAGTCTTTATTCATGTAAGGTTGTAATTAGTTGTTAATTATCGTGGCACGACCTGTTTCGATTAGTTCGACCATATACTCTAGTGCAAAAACTTACTGAGCATGTCGCCTTCACGTTACATATATCATTTATTCCTAATTTTCTTCTGAAGATTCTGAAAAATTTGAGAGTTAAAATTACATAAAAGAACGGTATAAAAGAAAAGTATAAAAATGTAATTGTAATAATTTCATAACTTCAATGAAACGTTGACATTTTGGCACTTCCTGTATCTTTTAAACTACATAAAATAAACAAAAAAATCTTGAAAGTTTCTGATATATGTATTAGATTATCTCATAGGTCATAAGTAATGCAAATTTCGTTATATATTTTTGTTACACCCACGTAAGACTTCGGTATATGTATAATTCAATGGGTTGTAGACAATGATGGAAAAATATACATACAACACTAATGGTTGCGAATATGTTTCAGTATTTGAATATCTAAAAACATGAAAAAAGTCCCATTACTTATGGGACAATATCGTATTTTATTGGTAGTAGCATTCCTGATGTTTCCCACAGTTTCACGAATTACACCACAAAATGTCAAAACTTCCATAACGTTACTAGACAGTAAAATTTGTTTAAATAGTTTGTCTACTTTGGGAGAGGAATTAATTACAATTATATCATATGTCCAGCTTGATTTAAAAATATTCTTGACATGTTTATTCAGCTGCACTCTTCATTAGGAAAATGGTTCTTGAAGACGTAGCATGTTTTCGTGTTGATAGTTATGCACACAATTCTCCGATGTATATACATATTGTTAGCCAGTTAATTCGCTAGAAGAGAACTTATTTCAAGGAAACAGTCAGTTCATCTGCTAATGGAACAGACGTATCAAACAGAGGAGTGTCGGTCGATATAAATAGGAACAGGACATGATCTTTATGATCTATTAGTGCCTATGAGTGTGAAGTAGCATTTATCACTGCAGTCACGTTTATCAACGTGTTGAACAATAAAGTGGAAGAACGTTATATAACGTACATTTCGGAAAAGTGAAAAATTGGTTGAAATACATAATCGGTATTTATGTTGACGCGATAATATTATAGGTAAGGGTAACATTTTGTCCTTGTAGTGTAATTTCTTTGTGTCCTCCGACGCTGTGATGTTTGTTTACATTGCTCATGAGTAGTGGCGTTTAGTTAACCCTCAATGGTGAAGTGTAAACTTGGTGTCAATTTATTAGAGCAATAAGTTTGTGATAATTGTCAGTTTAACCGGCCGGAAAGTAAGTTGACATATAGAAATTTTTATTTTAAGAATTGAATATTGTAATTAAACTCGTATTTTCATAACTCTAATATATGTAATAGTTTATGAAACAATTTCCTGAAAAAGTGAATTGAAATAAAACAAGGGAAAATCAATAATGCCGAAAACAAGGGAATTGGAGGCTTCAGAGCGAATACAAATTTATAAACGAAGAATGGATGGAAAATCCTTACAAACGATTACTAATGAGTTTGGAATTTCGAAAGAAGGCGTTCAAAAAATTTGTGAAAAAATACAAATGATAGGGAAACCTGAAAATTGTGTTAGATCAGGAAGGAAAAGAAAAAAACATCAATTCTTCAAGATGGGGAGATTGTGAAGCAAGCCAACAAAATCCATCCATTACAGCTAAAGAAATAAAAGAAAATTTGTCATTACCAATCGGGACCACACAAATTAAATGTCGTTTGTCTGAGGCTGATTTACACGGCAAAATATCTAGGAAAAGACCACACATTTTTCAAGTAAATGCTGGCAAACGTTTATTGTTCGCCAAAGAACATTATAAGAAACCTCTATCGTTTTGGAAAAAACGTACATATTTTCTTCTTTTATTTGAATTTAACTCGAATTTCGATTCATCACTCCAGATGATGCTAAATACGAGTTTAATTACAAAATTCAATTCTTAAAATAAAAATTTCTATATGTCAACTTACTTTCCGGCCGGTTAAACTGACAACTATCACAAACTTATTGCTCTAACAAATTGACACTGCGTTTACACTTCACCACTTGGGGCTAAACTGAACGCCACTACTCATGAGCAATGTAAACAAACATCACAGCGTCGGAGGACACAAAGAAATTACACTACAAGGACAAAATGTTGCACTTACCTACAATATCATCGCGTCAACATAAATACCGACGCGAGATATTTTTCTTCGAACAATTTGAAAGGATTAACTCATTGGTGCCCAAGGGATAAATATAAAATAACATTAAAAATGGATTAGACACATTTCTGATATTTGACGTTTTCCAAGTATGAATGGGTCGAAAGCTCTTCTTTAAATGGAATTTAATGTTTCATAAGTAGACTGCGGATTTTATGCATTTATGACAAAAATGAGTGGGAACAATTTAAAGTAGTGGACGGATTACTAGAATTTAAGAACAACAATATATTGGTTTCATCTTATTAAAATCATTAGAGGAGAAAAGGAACGTGTATTTTTATTTTAAACAATTTTTATTTTCATAAAGGTCCGCAGTATATTCATAAGTAACTGTTTCTTTAAAGTAGAAATATTCTTTAATACCCCTTCTAAACGCACAAATCAGTTTTCATTCATTTATTATCCTGTTTAGCTTCTTTATATTAGATGCATTATATTTATTAATGTTTTGTTAGTAGCATTATGGATTCTAGTATTTTCACTAGTAATTCCAGTGGCATCATTTGTCACTTTCGCTGCATTTTGAATCATAATCGATTGATATTTATCTATCTATGAAATTACCTTGTTCGGTTTATTTTGTCGATGAAGGTTATGAGGATGTGTCGAGAAATTTTAATATTAAGATGTATATTATTAATAGTTATGACGACGCTCGAAAAACATAAAATGATTGGTGATGAGGAAATAATTAATTTCTACACCTTATATAATGACTGACAGTAATATTCGGACAATATTTAAAGGGGAATTTTTTTGAAGTGGACCAAAGGATTTGGATTTTGTGTGAAATTAGAACAATATTAGTTTACTACGCTACGTGAAAAAGGAATTGTGAAATAATTGTAATTGTTCAGAATTGTGACTGTTATATAATGTATACAGTAAGTGACACATGTTTACCATACTTTGTTTTTAAATTTTACGTGAAAATGGAATTTTGAAATAATTGTAATTGTTCAGAATTGTGACTGTAATATATGTATGTATATAGTAAGTGACACATGTCTACCATACTCTGTTTTTAAATTTTCAATATAAACCCAGATAAAAAAGTTGTATAAAGCAACCTTTAACGTTTTCTCCGCGATTCCGAACTAATTGCAATTGAAATAAAATTTTCACGTCAGTTAGTAAACTAGTCCTAACTTCTCAACAAATTTTAAGTTGTTTGGTCCAATTTTAAAAGAGTTGCGTAACTTTTCTGAAAGTTAGTGACTCTGAAAGTGACTGTATTTTACCCAGCATCGTCTCTGACTAGAATTTGAATAGTCGAAAACGTAACTTGGTCATTCTCCACCATCCGACGTACGCGCAAGTTTCCTTGACATTGCCGGCAGCAACAACCGTGACATATTAATGTTGTATGCTGCCACAGAACAGTGCAATTCACCTTTCATGATCGTTGCGTAACCGCATTAATTGCACGAAGACCTCGAGGCGCTCTTATGTCGCCCATTTACAACCAGTGTTACGTCACAAAGTGTATGCACGTACTTTACAATGTTCCCGTGACCTTGAAATAAAACACCAATGTCGAGTTTACTATGCGTTCTGTTACTGATCCACCGGTGATGAGATCAAGCCTTTGATTGTTATCCTGTTTTTCGTCACGTTTTCCGAGATGTTTCCCAACGATTTTTCGTGCTTAAGAACCGCATCCGAGATAGAAGGTTGTTACAGACAGGTGAATACACAGGTATGCAGTTGCAAATACGCGGGCGCAGTGGACGCAAGATAAATCAATAAAATCAAGATAACAGAGGACTGTTGGAGAAACTTTCTATTTAGCCATTTCAGCTTCTGTATTCGAAGAAATCAGCAGAAGTTTAGAAATCTCGAAAATAGTTAACATCTGTGATATTAGTCTATCTCTTCTACAATAATGTCTATTATATTAGTTTATCTCTTCCACAATGTATTCCTATTTTAGTTACAATCGAGATGGAGAATTTTTATTTTACATAAGGATCTACAGGTAACTCATTAAAAATGTCATTAAAGATTGCTTTCATTCATCACAAAAACGATCACGGAAAGCAGAATTTTTTTATTCACATGCAATTTATTCATATAGTAAGTAACAATGATCTGGTGATCGATTAGAACACTTATTTAACAATCAGTTCTCGAATAAGAAAATGTATTGTAGGTGTCATGGTAGTGTGCAGTGAAAATTTAGTGTGTGTGTGTGTGTGTGTGTGTGTGTGTGTGTGTGTGTGTGTGTGTGTGTGTGTGTGTGTAGTTTTGAATGTATCTTTGTAGTATTTTATTGTCAGAGCAAAATGTTAACAACCTTGGACGAAATAAATTACTGCAACGAAATGGAAGTATGTAATCTGCTGCTGTGCCGTACAATGCAGTGTGTGTCACGTTGGTAGGAATGTTGTTTGTATACATACTAAGTAGCCTCAGTTGAAACGCGAGTTTAGTAATTCTTGTATATTGTGTGCTTGAAATTCTGTGTTGTTGCGTACTTATTAATATTTACTGTTGTTATTAAATTACTTTACTTTTACAAATGTACACAATAAGAAGGGACGAGAAACATGTATAGTTAAGGTATCTGTATTAAACTGTTTTTAAATCTGAAAATATGTTGTTTCAAATAAAGTAAAATGACTCTAATATATAATAATTTTTTTGCTCTTGATTCTAAAAACTTTTAAGCATGAGTATATATGACTCTAATATATAATAACTGTTTTGCTCTTAATTCTAAGAATTTTTGGCCATGTATATATTGTGTAGTATTAATTAAATGTTTCTATTTATAAATACTAAATTTCATATAAAATTAGCTTAGTACATATTCGGACTTTACTGAGATATTTAAATACTTTAATAACAAGATTTAATATCCAACCTAATCTGAACACATTATTTTCAATCTTCATCTTGAATAAACAGCCTGAACATTATTTTCAAAGTTTTTGTTGTCGACATAATCAATACATCACTTCACACTAATATTTATGATTTTTTATTTATTATCAGATTCTCGAAAATAATGTCCAATGTTTTTGAAAAGACTTGTCTCCATTTCTCCATCTGTTATACCATGCAAAAATATCATAAAAAAAGCACTCTAAAATATCTTTAAGCTTTATGATGAATCGAGGTTTATTGTTGCACGAACCTTTGTTAAGACATTATAACAGTTTAAATATCGAAAATTTTTCGCAAATTGGATATTTAGTGTGCTAATACTTTTCTTATCCTGTAAAATTATCAGTATATTATTTTTAAATTTAGGTTTACCATCGCAACAACAGTTAGGCTGTTAGCAAGGGATCGATATATTATTTTCGGAATTGAAATTGTTAAAGGGAAAAAGAAAGTATTGGGCACCTGTTTCTTACAATTGATGCAGAAAATTTTGATTTTATATGAAGACCAGCAATCTAGCGACAGAGTAGGTGAAACAAAACAGTGAAAAAATCAAGAGATTTTAAAAATTCGACTTTATTATTTATAACTCATTCAAATGATTAAGAGTAGATTTAATTATCAATGCAGCTCGTGCTTCTTGGAATCGACACAAAAAAATTTGGTTTTCTGCACGTTTAACGATAATAGTTAGTGTGTAATCATGATAAATTTCAATTCAAAGTGTGGAAATTAGATTTTGAGGACTATTCGTCGCAATCTTTGCGGTTCAGTTCACTGTGATGTGGAATTGGCGCCATCGTTATTACTACACGGAATTATAAATAAAACAGTAATGACGTATAGGTGCAGGTACGCTGTATTCTCGCGTCTATTTCAGTTTATTCACAGTGTCGTCATCGCCGAACATAACAGAAAACATTGGAAAATTGGGCTTCTCAATTGTGAGGGAACGTCGCGCGTCGCGTCGCGTCGATGACGATCATCAAGGGGACACGATGCATCCGATGCCTCGTAAAGCGTAACTCGTATTCACTTCCGGAGGCGTCAGTACGGAATTAATGTAAATTATGCATCCTTCTGCGCAGGAAACTCAACCAAGATCTATTCATTACCAGTTTTTCATTTTCCAATGACTAATATAAGCAGGGAATAAATGTCTGAAATGTTCTTCCAGATATTTTCTGCCATGTGTAGTATATCAGTAATTGTTTGTCTATTATTTTGAATCATGAATGAACGTAAAATGTATGTCATCAACATTTACCGAATCACTTGACTACTTAACATGTTTATTCTCAATTTGTACATCATGTAAACACTAATAAACTTATAAACATTGTGAATGCATGCACATAACTTATTGTTAGACCTACAGAAAGCGTAATTTAAATTTTCATTGTAAGCGCAGATAAAAATGTTAAAAATCATGACCATTACTTTTTTCTTCACAATTTCGACCAACGATAATTTTTTAAATAAATTACCTAGTAAACTAATCCTTCTAACATCTGAAAAAAACTCAAGCCGTTTGAACCAATTATAAAAAAATTATTGTTCTTTAAAGGGTGTTCGGATATTAACTTTTGAAATATATCGCTTGTCACCGCAACCAATCACCACTTATTTCAACGAAGCGTTGTGATCTACATCAACTTGGCCGGTATTCCCAGTATCATCGCAAGCTAGCGAAACGGGATTTACGACTCTGCGAAATTCGGTACACAAATTGCGATAATCGAGAACGCTACATATTGTATGAGGGAGGGAAATTTCAGTTGCAGTTATTTATTTCAATTAGAGTTATTCGTTTACACTTAATTCCATTGCCGGATTAAGACCTTTAGAAGCCTTCAGCGTGTTAGAGTTTCTGAGGCCCCCTTACACACGATCACTGTACCACAATGTAGGGTGGACCTGTATGTTAATTAAACAATTTCGATAACACCTGCCAACAAAATTACCCTTTTTTTGTCACAAAGGCATTTATAGACGTCCTTATAGACTTTCGTGTGCAGAACACGAATCCAAAAGCCGTCTGTCGTCATCAGCCCCATTTTGAGAAATTTTATATTGAAGACAAGTAAAAAATTCAGCTTTCAGAATTTGCTGTGCTTTAGCCCGAAAAGGTAGAAAAATCCTGTAGATTCCCTAAACATGCCGGTAATATTTTTTAATATTGTAAACATTTTCACATGTGTAATAAATGTTTAATGTCCAAGAGACACTCGGTTCGCACGAATTTTTGGGCACATTTATCGATGTCGCATAAAAAATAAGGGTCTACCCTGGAATATAATCATATCACACGATAGCCCAAACTTTCAGAATCGGCTCTTAGACTTTGGAAAACATTTTTTGTTTCGGAGATACAAAACAAAATAGGTGCGCATGTAACGAGGTTCGGTCAGTGGTACTCATTCACGGCGTGCCGCACGTGTGCGAAATGGGTGTCTCTTTGACATTTAATATTTATTACACATGTTTAAATGTTTATAGTGTTATAAAAAAAACCAACGTATTTAGGAGAGTCTAGCTTTTTCGGCTGATGCAGAAAAAATTCTGACAGTTGAATATTTGACTTTCTTTCCAAAATCAAACTCAAAAACTGAGGCTGATGGCGACAAACAGCTTTCGGTTTCGTAATCTGCACATGAAAGTATAGAGAGACGTTATAAATGTTCTCTGTTACAAAATGAATGTTGACAAGTGGAATTGGACTAAAAAGTATTTTTAACAAAAGTTAGAGTTTTCTAACTTTATAGAGAGATTTTAAAATTAAAGCTTTGTGAAGGTGTCAAATTCAGAAAATTTCTATGGTGGCACTCTTCTCCTGATGTCCTAAGCATGTGCTTGTTTTGTTTATTGGTTAGTTTTGGACGGTTTAATGGTATAAGTGTAAAAATATAGTATATAATTGTTAGCGGGGAAAGTGGAAAAGAAATAGACATACTTGGACTATCATACTAATGTAATTGAAAAGATATAAGCATGATGTGTAGCACGCAGGCTCGGCACAGAGGAAGTGAACGAGAGATCGGAACCGGCGAGCAACGCATCGGCAAAATAATAGCATAATCGAAGAAACGGATGTCTGAGCCAGGATTGCCAACCCAATTGTATAATAAACGTTCTAATAAAAATAAAATCATTTAAAAAATACATTTCAGAGCAGTGGTAACGTCAAAGCAACACTAATACTGCCAGAGCATGTTACATGAAACAGTAATATGTATTAACGTTGACTGCCACGCCAGTCATATATAATTGACATTATTCTTTAACCAGGTTGAGAAATTCATTTTTATTGTGGTGTATTTTAACAAGTATAATTTCATTTGGATTTAAAGCATGTTTAATTTCGTCTTCGTTAACTAAATTATCTTGATTTTATATGGCTTTTGGAGATTGCGATTCAGAAATCAAATTATCTATTAATTTGTGTATGCATATAAAATGGAGCGAAAGCTGGGTTTGGCCGGTGCGGATTCTTCTCGATATCAAACCAGGAATGAATTAGATTGCTTTAACAATTCGGCAGCTACGAATGTTGTAGAAACTAACAATTGGTAGATTCACGTAGTGTAATAAATATTCAGGAATGTGTACCTACCTAGTGTAACTCATCGAATCGTCTGAACAAACGTTACCATGTGGCGAATAAAATAAATATAGTGTTCTATTAAAAGACTTAAATTCTTTTTCGAAACTCCACTTGACCATCTATACTTACATACATTAAATTCTTCCTCAGTTTTCCTTTCAACAGCAAACGATTTTTGTCGGAAAAATTCTTTCTGCACAGATACTGTTGTAAATATTAAAATACTATTTATACTATTATACTATTATAGGTATTAAAATTGATTGCAGTAGTTTCTAATAAATATGTTTGATAAAGTAGAATATTTTTTGTAACGTCGATAAAGATCGATCTCTATCTGCATACCGATTTAAAAGTGTATTTTATACCTTTTATAAACATTCAATATACATATCTCAGATTATGTTCAACTTGATATTCTATCAACACTAATCTTAATTGGCCTATCAATTCGTGTTTAGTGTTCTAGGTTAAATTCTTTACTATTCAACGATTTATTTCAGCATTGAAAAGTATAATTCTTAATAACATCATCGCTATACTCATCATCATGACAAATCATTTCTCTTATTTATTTAAAAATTATTTCATTTCAATCATCAGCCGCTCCCCATTTACTCAACATGATTTGTTCTGTAATGTAAATTATCACAATGGCGAAAACATCAATATGCTGGAAAGGTAAACAATTGAATTTCTAAAGTGCTGGTTTAAGATTAAAAATTATAATAAAATAGGATTAGAGTAAGGACGTGCTACTTTTTCAGAAACTGAAAAATATCAAATCGTCACAAGAGATGAACGGGGGTTAAATATTGAAAGTATTAATTGTTGTAACGTAAATATAGGTAACGAGGGCCGGTCATATTGAGCTAGTCATCGTTAAATCGCATTGCTTATTCAATGATGGTTCGCATGACCCCAATCAGAAACATAGATTGTCGTCCTTATTATGCAGCCTGCGTCAGTTGACACTGTTACGGTTATGAAGCATGGTCTACGTGTCGTAGTTATAATACATAAGTATGTTGACCCGTGCAGGAAACCGATTTTCAACATACAGTTACTCGATAGTTTTATGTAAATGTAGATGATTTATTTGAATTTCCAATTTGGTAGATTTTATGCTCCAAAGTCACCTGTTTTCAGATCATATTTACCTTTTTGCAAACTAAATTACTCTTTTTCAGACCAAATTCACCTTGTGGATGAGTCGAAAGTGAAATAACAAAATACCATTTGTTAAGATTTTATTTGAAGTTGCTCGGACAATCATGTAGATTGTACTGACTTGCAGTTGAAAGATAATCAATTTACTATAACTTTAATACTAGGTTTATGGGGCACTAAAAGTGACTATGTTGCATTAGTTTATAAAAATAACAGAAACGTATTTATTTAACTTTTAGCGATTTCTATTATATTATATGTAAAATTAAATAAAATTGATTAATTTTTCATAGATGCACCTTTACCATCTTAATAATCAGTAATTGGGGCATCCACAGTAATACCCACACTTACCCTAGTATTTGTGCACGATATAAGTGACATTTTGGTTTTGAAGTTTTCATATACAGTAGCCGAAATAATCTTAGTTTCACTTTATTTTTGTGATGTAATGGTATTTCTTATGTCATATTTCTAATTTTATTTGTCAGTAAGTGATTTTTTATAATGTAATTAGTAACACACACAATTTGTTTAATAAGTATAATTATTATTAACATGGTTCGAAAATTTGAATTACAACATTGGAAACTTATGTGCGAAATAAACATAGGTTCACACAATGTTTTTCTATTTATTTCAACAATATCACAAAGACAAAGAAAATTCAGTATTTAATTGATCCCGCATTGTTTTTTATGATTTTAAGTATTCTTTACATTGAATCTATTAATTTTTGCAATATTTCTCATCTGAGACCACGCTTCTCTGATGCTATTTTGTAATTGATTTACACTATAACATTGTTTCCTATTACTGCAAACTTTACGAGCTAAAGTTCCTCAAAGGTTTTCAATTGGGTTAAGGTCTTTTTTTTGTGGCCACGGCAAAATCACTTTGCAACTGCAGTTTTTCTACTTCAGAGTATTTTTTACTCGATTCTACACGTGCAATTTGGACACTATCATGCTGAAAAATTGAATTTGGTCAACCAATTCTGTCACCATATGCCTCTAGTACATATTGTAATAATTTTTGGTACTTTTTAGCATTGGCCTTTATCGGAAACCACATGATTGGAGTCTTATCGTTATGGCCAAACGCTGCCTAAATCATAAGGCTGTCTCCTGATCTCTTTTTAATCGCGCAAATAGTATCAGTAGTACTAACCATGTGGACCGTCTAAATGAAATTTTGTATCGTCTAAGAAAATCTCACTTTTCCATTATTTAGCTCATGATAAGTTGGGTAAAATCTTGGGTAAAGTCTAATTTCTCATTTTTGTGAAGTTTAGTTAGAGGAGCCTTTTGTCACATTTTATACACGAAAGTGTTTTACCCCTTTCTAAAACTTGTTGTACACGTCGTATAACAGCTGGGAAAATTATGTTTTTCCTTATTTACTACTCGTACAATTTACTTTTGTGAGCTCCATGAAAAATTTATCTCTCTGAATTAACTTCTTTGGATGGCTTATATATTTTTTTTAGAGCCATATTTATCTTCTAATTGTACAAAATGGTTCACAATATTTAAAGAACTATGCATTTTTTTTCTGCAAGTTTTCTGTTTGTAAGATTCATGTCCTTGAAAGTAGTGATTAATCCCCCTTCATGATCGTCTAAACTAGTCTAATGGCTTTCCATGATCCATTATGCTCTAAAAACATTAAATGATTGTATAATTTATATTGAAATATAAACATTAATGAGTTTTGCTTTTACATCATAAAATTTGTTCAATCTAAAAATTATTAAAAATATTTCTTTAATAAATCACTGTGAACCTGTGATTATTTCACTCTGTTAACACGATAACTTTCAATACATTTGCTAACAAACCACGACTAACTATCTCCGCTGCCGAAATTTAAGTGACTGCTGCTACAGTGAATAGACCACGTCCATTGAAAACAACAACAAACACCGCAAGATATGTTCCACAACGTAGACAGAAATAAGAACACTAAACAAAGTAGTTTGCACAGTGAACCTATTATTATTTCGACCACTGTATATTCAGACATAAGTGTATTTGTAAGTATTAAAAAGTGTCAGCTTTCCAGACCTTGTATCATGCAAAAATATCTTAGACAAAAATGAACGACGTACTGCAAAAGTAGGAAGTTCAAGCTTTAAAACAAGTCCAGGTATAATATTGCACTACTTTTTTCTTACAAAATTATCATAGTTCAATCCCTTGTACTATAACATCGAGTCAGACCCGTGGTGAAGATTTCGAACAGAATTTACTAAATGTATATGTTGTTAACGTTCTTTAATCCGAAATAAAATTCTATTTTGTTGTTATCAAAATATAGCAATTAGAAAATACACAGACATACAATCAGTGTCGTCAGAAACACTCAAAACTGGGTGGATTTTCCTCTCCTCCTTTTCCCCTTCCACTATCCCATTTCATTGCGTGTTGCGTCCCCGCCGCGCATGCGTAACATGTGCACGTGTTAATCTGGTTATCAGAGAGGTGGTAAGCTGTAGTCCCCTCGATTTCAGCGATCTGGCGACACTGCATACAATGGACACTTTGCTTCTTCTTGTAGGAAAGTATGAACTACATAGAAATTTTCTAATCACTGTAACTGTAAAATAAATCGCTCCACATGGGCTTAAATATCGACAATGGGAAATTTAGAGTTTAAATGCTTCTTGGATCCACTGTAGTGGCATTGAAGAGTGAGAAATGCGTCAAGAACACTAAGAAATCAATTGGACACGTTCGAGTGGGTCGATTCAACGACCCGGTCGCCGGGAATGTTAAATCATCTGACCATATCCGTGCCAAAGTGTCTTGTCCTTATTTTTAGAGGAAATTGTAACTGGTTACTTCGTCTGGATTCCTCTGCTGGGCGATAGACCGAACAATTTCCTCAAAGTTTTTTCTTGGACAGCTCTCTCTGACTCAACTCGAATAACAAAAACATAACCGGGGGAATTGATGAATTGAGAGCAAATAAACTGGGAGCTCGTGCTGCGGCCCGATCGTATAATCGGTCTGTAGCTTTTTTTATGTTTATTGGCGAGGCACGCGCATGAAATTCTGCTGAAGTAATCCGTTTCGATTAACTGGAGTGCAACATTCGACTGGTCCGAATACCACGACCGTTAAAAATAGATGACGAGTTTCGAGTGTTCGAACATCGCAAAAGAATTTGAAACGCGCGGAACGAGCTATGCATTTGTAATGCCGAAACCGGGTTCCTGAGTAAATTAAAAATTGCTGTGATTCGATAAATAGTTGAGCAGGTCTCTTATATGTATTTTTAAAAAGAACGAAAATTCTCGACGTTGTTTGTCGAATATTTTTTCACCCGATTCGAACAGGAAGCCATGGTGAAGGGAGTTGATGCGCTATTAGCTAAATTCAGTTAATTAGTTGCAGCTGAACACGTTCGTGTATAACGTATGTTCGAACTATTTTGCAAAATATGAGATTCTTGCAATTTACATGTTTCTATTGATTTGAATAAATTCAATGAAGATTGAGTTATTTTAACTTTTCGTCTCTGTTAATAGTGAATTTATTCACCCAACTGTGTATCATGTCTTTGAAACGTTATTTTCGTACGTAATAGACTGCGAATTTCATGTATTTATAACAAAAATGAGTAGTGATAAGGAGAAACAGTAGAAAGATTAAAAGAATTGAAGAGCTTTGAGTTTTGGCCTACTGAAATTTTAGAAAAGAAAGACTCTCCTACGTAGCACGTGTTTATTACAGAAAATGCAACAAATTTTTATTTTGCAGAAAAAGCAATATTTTGTAAAACCTCCGTGATAAAATATGTCGGAGAAGATAAGGAACCAAATAAAACAGAGTTATTGTAGATAGCCCTAGTAGATCCTGATAAAAGGTACATTTTATATGGAAAAACAGAATTTTTGGATAACGTATTTTAAAGTTTAGGAAAGAAAAAAAGAACTCTAGAGACTGAACTATTCATCAGAAATGAGCAATCTTGGTCTTAAATTAAACTTGAGAATACGTAGAAAATATTTAACTGAAAAACGAAATTCAAAATTTTTCTTTGTTTTGTTAAATAAATTACGTTTATTTTATGGCACATATTTTAGGTTGCGAAACTGGAACTCACAGTGTTAATAATTAGACTGTCGATTGTTATCCAAAATAAAAATTGTCTGTATCGATTGCAAAGTACTGGAACCAAATAAAATTTTTTTTTCCATTAATAATTTTAATAAGCTGATGACGATATGTCGACATACTTAAATTCCTTTCATCTCCTTGCTGTTTCATGTTTTAAGTATTTATTTTTGATTTTTTATTTCAAAATCAGCAACCTCAAAAATTCCATAATATCTAAACAATCTATGTAATGAAATAAAAGTTTTGAATTTAAAATGTATGATACTGAGTAATCCTTCAGCCTTCTCGCATTTACCAGATTTTAATAATTAAATTGTAAAGAATTATTGATTTGAACACGAGTGTAATGTTTAATAATGGCTTCATATCGACGCTAGTCGAATTAAGGAGGGGCAGATGGAAACAAAGTAAACGAAAACGTTTCGAATTTTAGTTTGCAGGAAATACTTTCAATATTTAAAGCGAATTTAACAATTTGCGTTAAATCAGGCCGAATGTACGGATCGGAGAATCATTATGCATATTTGAAATACAAATACTACGGCCCCTCGTAGTCTTTGTATGAACAGACAATGCATCGTTAAATGTTAAACGAAAGATCGATATTTTTTAAGCTTGCAAACATCACAGAGATAATGATTCGGAGAATTATCTGGTATTTTCGTTTGGGAGGAAATTTCGCGGGTGTGCCGACTGCATTGGCGTACTTTGGATTAGGGCTGATTCAGTCACGCCTACCCCTATGCAGCCGGTCGTGCAGGCTGCAGTTCTGCTGCGCGGGTCTGCAGGCGCCGCTATCGATCACTTTTACCTCTGAATACGGCCAAACGTCCCGTTGCGTTTTTCAAGGTCTCACCGAGAGAACATTGATAGGGAAACTCTCCACTCCGAGCTTATTGTTATCGTTCAAAGAACTTAGAAACGCGCTTGAGAATTACGTGCATATTATTTGTACGAGTGGTCGACAGCGTGAGCTAAAGAAATGTTAAATAACCAAACAGAGTTTAAGAAATACGACGTACAGTGGGTCGTTTCTATAAAATAGGTGGTATTAATTCAGCAATTTTCACGGCATGAAATAGGTTAAACCAAGTCTTTTCGTAAGCTAATACTTGCTTCGGATAGACTGAAAAGGACACAGTCTTATGTATAATCACTAGACTGCGGATCTTTATACAAAATAAAAATGATTTGTATCAACTCCAAGGGATTCGAGCCAGATAAGCAGTCTATTCTTAATTTAATAATTTCAATAAGCTCAGAATAATAGATTGGCATTCTTAATTTAATTTAACTATTCTACTGTTCTAAATTTCATCTACTCATTTTTGCCATAAATGCATATAATCCGCAGTCTACAGATCACATTTGTTGAATAAATTTAATAATCAAGTTCGAGTCTTTTGAAGTAATGCATCAGTTTGTTTCTACTAAAAATCTTTTATATTTTTACCTCTTAGTAAAGTCGTGATTCATGAGTGCAATAACACGTAAAATAATATTCGATATTGTTCATATTGAACTAGGATAGGAATTTTGTAACATTTTTGGTATATTTAGGTATATCAAAATTGTTCCATTTATTACGTTTAGGAAACACTACTGTTAAAATGAATTCAATATGTAGCTGCGGCAACTTGCAGCTGTCACCGTGAGACAATTTTTTGATTTAGGAAAGAACTTATAAATATTAGGAGTGAGTTCTTTAACGATCTGAGAGAAGAGGATGTGACGCAACTAATAATAATTTAATAACAATTTCAATGCTAACTTTCGTTCAAATTACGTTCTTTTGTACATTTAAGTCTCTGTTCATTTAAAATTCGTTTAGGCGTGTAAAACTCACAATCGGTCAAAATCGTCATTTTCGTTAACATTAACTCATTAACTATTTACTTCCGAGGTGGTGCCTATAAGATATTAGTTGCTTAAAATTTCTATCCGTTTTTAATAACTTCAAGAAAACTAAAATCAATATATCGATACTCTTAAATATTATCAATCTTTGTACTCTTTCGAATTGCACCTGCCCATTTTTACCATAAATGCATAAAATCCGCTGCCTAGCTATTAATTATAATTTTCACATAGAGATAGGCAGTTTTTTATTTTTTTGGTAAAAAGGCAAAAGGATTCATAATTTTTCACGTTTCTCTTAAATGCATAGAATCCGGAGTCTAATAATCACAACCACTAGTATTCTATATATTTTCCCTCATCTTCTGGAAGTGATAAAACAATGTACATTGTAAAAGACTACTGTTTGTGATTTATGTTCATGTATTTCACCTTTCATAAATATGAAAAGAGATTCATATTACTTATTGGACGACCTTATATTAATTTTGCATTTTCATTTTTAATGTGAAATCAACTCTTACTTTGAACTATCTTCATTACACACCGGATATAGTTTCTAAATTGTAACCGAAGAAACTAGAATTTCACTTCACTCGCAGTGCAACCATTATTTTGTAAAATAACAGTTTTGGAAGACGATTATTTTTATAAGATTTGTGAAATTACTACACTTCACTGTGCGTTTTCACATGCTATGTGTTTAAAAGGTTTTTTGCTTACAAGCTATACTTATAAAGAAAAAGATGACAATAATGATCTTAAGCTACATATACATATACATAAGTGGGCCACATAGAATTGTAATTTATTACGTGTAACGAGAAATTCCTTCGCGGTTTCAATGGAAAGTTTCTAATGACTCATACCACTTGGTATTCATCATCTGCATTCTAACTGCTGTCCAGAACAAATGTAGGTAACTACTATCGTGTATCGTCACACTTATTACGATATAGGTCCGTTTATGCTTTACTTATAAATAAATCGTGTTTTCACCACTCCACTTTCGTTGTAATAAATAAGATGTTGTCAAGTATGACTAATTTCTTATTTTGTCAACTCGTACATATATTAAATCTATTTTTCAAGAACCACTCAAGTGTATAAATACTTAAATATTTTTTCATTATACGAGTGTAAAATTAGAATTAAAAATATTTATAATAGTAAATACCGTGGTAATTATTTACAAAAGGATATTCCTCTCCAATCTTCTCTCCAATCTTGTACAGCTCAACATTTCGAACAACTTTTTCCTCTGAAAAAATGTCGCTCAGCCTTCGTTTTTTAGATAATCACAAAAAATTGTTACGATGTCTACAGCAAACTTTGCCTTTTTCCAATTACCAAATCCGCCCTTTAACCTAAAAACAGGGTTCCTTACCGATTTCGATGAGCCTCAAATATGTTATCTAAGGTGTGATTCTGAACAACTTTTTCCTGTACATGTTACCGACGCTTGGCATTATTTTCCGAGATATTTTTGAAAACTTGTTAGATTCACTACAGCGAATTCCGCCATTTTAAATGAATTTTCATTAGGTCCAAGTTAGTTTTCTTGAGGAGAGGCTCCGTCCTGCCATAAAGCAAGAGTTTGATCAATAAAAATGTAGTATTCATTGCAGTAGGTATCCCTCGCTTTTTGTTATTATCTCGAAAACTAAGGACCAAGCGACAGTAACAGATACTTATTGAGAAAAGTTGTTCAGAATCATGTCCCTGACAACATATTTCAAGGTCATTAAAAGAAACAGTTGGGTCCGATGCAAAATATTGTGCAGATTTAAGAGGTGTATGTAAAAATTTATTTCAAGATCATTAGCTACAATATCAGTAACAGACAGTCTAATGGTGATCACAATGATGATGATCTAATATACCTATTCCATCTAACTTTACTTTCTGCGATTGCTATAGTCAGTCTTATAAGTGATCTCAGTCCGTAAGTATTTGCGTATGCTCGAGTGTACATGATTATATCAAGATGGTGTTACATTATCATCATTTTCATTATGTTTCATAATTTTATTACAACTGTGCTTGTAAATTGATAATACATTTAAGATACTTAATATGTAATTTTAAGAATTAAACGAATGAATTCTTGTGTTCTATTGAATGTCATAATTACATATTATGATAATATTTATTATACATATGTATTAGTTAGTTAGTTTAGTTTATTTTCAGCTCCAATGGCCCTAAAAAGAAATCGGTTTCCAATTTCATTGCATTCTATTACATACTTTACATTTATTATGTATAAATATTATATAATTGATATATATGATAAATATTAATATAATCAGTAGTATAATACAGTATAAATGATATATATATATATATATATATATATATATATATATAAGAAAAAGTGGAAAAGAGCGTATTTGTTCATATCACACTTAAATTAATAGCAATTTATTAAATACAGACTAATGTATTAGCTGTACAAATTAATTCGTGGCTCTCACAGTCAATCAATTGTTACTTTATCTTGAAATAAAATCTTCCAACTATCATTTAGAAAATTCATAAATCATTTATAAGATGAAGTAGATGCATAGGAAGTGATGGATATTATTTTGAACACTAAAATGAATTTTTGTTGTTTGTAATTAATCAATAAAAATAGGGCTATGAATAATTTATAAACCTAATAGTAGTGTGGGAGTGTTTTGAATTATGCTATATTCATTCTTACTGGTGCTTCAAACTCACCATTCGAGTGCAGAGGGTTCAATGAATAATTCCTCATGAATGAATCTATATAATTTTAACACTATAATACCGAGTTAAGAAATGCAACAGACTTCAAAATATATACAATACATACAATTTTTGTTGTTGTACGTGCATCAATGAAGATGTTTATTCGAAAATTTTTGATGTAACCTCTCTGACACTAGAACTACGCCACCCGTTCAAGTAACGCGTTCCAAATTATTTAATTTATAATGACTAACACTAACACGAACTACCCAACCAATGAAGATGACTGGTTCCTAATCTTTTCTTTCGCAATTATCGAAATTATAAAAATAAGTTAAGGAATTTGGAATGTGTTATTTGAACGGGTGGCGTAGCTCTAGTGTCAAAGACTGTGTAAATATTTCTGCGAATCGCAGTGCCTCGAAAGCCGTAAAAAATTTATGAAACAGGAGTTTTATGGATCGGGTCCAGGGTCCATCTAACAGCTGTGAACGGCCCTGAACAGCGGCTCGGTTTACGACGTTAAGTATCGAGAGGACAAGGCATAGTCGTGTGTTTTCTACGCTTTGCGTTATGCGGGCGTAAGCGTGTGTTCTGTTCGGAAGGGGCGAAGAACCGAACTGTACCGAGGGGAAGGCACACGCTGGCTCGCACATGACTCACCAACTTACCGAATGACCAATGAACTCAACGGGGCCCCTCCTTACATTTGGAATGCAGATACAGAGTTTAAACTGTAAATATGGTGCAACAAAAACAAGCACCATTTGATAGGGAGTTTTACCACTCCACGCTGACCATCAATTTAACGTGATCACATACAGTCAGTCATAGTATCATAACACAACTATTTAAAACAGGATAACTTTCTTAAAGGAGGACCAGACAACTTGCATCTGCTAGAGAAATTCGAACAATTACTTTATTACATGACGCGACAAAGAAGTGGTCTCATGTAGAAAATTTAAGAAATATGTTTTGCAGATCCGTATTAATTATACGTATTTTGAAAATTTTATCGAACTCGGTGAACGTTGCAGTGAGGTACAAACTCTTAAAGATGGTGAAAATCACACTTTTCACGATTTTCGGCCTTTAACTTTAATAAATCCAAAGATCCTCACATCTTTAGACAATTTTCAGAATATATTTAACTGACACATATTTTCCAAACGCAGTTTAAAAATTTTGTATGCAGGCTCAAATAAAATCGTTATAAAAAAGGCAAGTTTTAAAATTTGCTTCGTTATTCCGACCAATCGCAATTTTTAAAAAATTTTTTTCACGTCAGCTAATAAACTAATCCGAACTTCTCAACAAATTTTAAGTCGTTTGACCCATCTTAAAGAAGTTATTTAAGTTTTTTGAAAGTGTCGTCTTAAAAACTTTAGTTTTTAAAAACTTGTGTTTTTACAAGAGTACGAATATTACTTTGGGTTACCGTGTATGTATAGCTACACAGCTGGTGTATAATATTACAAGAAGATGCATTAGACTTATTAAGACAAACGTAACAGTTTTTACTGCAAGATCGTCGAGGTAGTTACTGACGCCGTCATTGCCATCAACGAGTCGCTGACAGATCGGTTTTTATGAAGAAAATGAGGATTATTCGGAGAAGAAAGAGTTATGAAACAGTCTTACCGTATTGTGTATTTTTATGCTGAATTTGACAATTGACGATGATTTTAAACGTATATAAAACAATTTGCAGACTTATTTTAATTTAACGCATTAGCTACTGGCGATTGTTTCATAATTTTTAGAATCTATGATTCATAGCTACGTATTTGTTAATAGCCTCTTTGATAGCAATAGCAATTTTTATTCTGAAGCAATAATTAATCTTAATATCATAGGGACATCTAATAATTTTATTTAGGATTATTGTGTAAAAGAAGATTTTAAGCTGTCTCTTGGTATAGTACAGTTATTGAACATAGTATCAATAGGCTTAGACAAAGTGATTTAATATTATTTCTTTAGTTTCTGTAATTTAAGTGAAAAATATTTGTCCGACAATATTTAATCCGACAAAGAAACAAGAATACAGGACGATAAGTAAGGACGAAACTGGAATTTGTCAAATAAGACATAAAAAAGTCACATTAGAATTATCGTTAATAATTTAAATTGCTATTTATATTGGAGCAAACACATCGACAGAAATAACTATTTCAACGTACGACATTATTTGCCAATAAAATGAACATTTTCTTTTTAACATAAACAATGTCGTATGTATTTGTTTCTCTGAAAAATTGTCTGTAACAATTATAAGAAACAGACACTAAATAAAATTGTCATTTCTTTTTTAATAATTTCAACAAGATGATAATAATACATTGATGATTTTAAATTTTTTAAGTGCATTTATTGTTTTTTCATCTATGCATAAAATCCGCATTTGCCTTCTCTGTATTTATTAATGCAAGCGCCTGATAACTAGATCTCTATGCAAAATCAAATCTTTATGCATCATTTGGAAGAAAAAGTATTTGAATAGAAATCTATTTCTCCTGTTAATAAATTTTAACTATATCAAAATCACGTGCTTACGTTCTTACGATCTCTGATGCTTTGACTGTTGTACGCTTCACCTACTTATTTTTGCAACAGTTTACTGGTAACTAGACTGCAGGTTTTATGCTTTTACGACAGAAATGTGTTGGTGTCATTTAAAATAGTAGATAAATTAAAAGAATTTAATAACGTCGATATATTATTTTCAATTTATTAGGGTCATTAAAGAAAAAAAGAAATTATAATATCTTCTGTTTCTTGCAATTGATGCAGACTTCACTTATAACTTACTGGCGAACATGTACGCGTATCTATCCAGTAAACTCGGTAAAAATCTATTTCTATTCATAAAAAAGTGTCAATTTTCAATTTGACAGTAATATCTCTCGATCGGAACATTAGGATATTGTAGGAAATTGTACACCGTATACTCCCCTTTGAGAAATTATTTCCGAAAGAAACCGTTAATTGTTAAAAGCACGCGATAGAGGCAAGAGTGGCGTTTATTGCGCGTTATATGAATTAGGCGAAGGATCGCCAATGACCTCGCTAACCTAGTGGTCAAAGCAGTCACCAGCAAGTGAAAGATCCTGGGTGTCCTGGTTCCGGTACCCGATCGATGGACTCGGTTTTCCTCTACGTAATATTAAATCTTCGTTATCCTCATAATATGTCATAGTATTATTAGTAGAGTGCGGATCTTTATGCAAAATAAAAATTGTCCAAATCAATCGTAAGAAACAGAAGTTAAACGAAAATGCATTTTCTGTTTTGATAACTTGAATAAGTTATTAATTCAAAGAACTACTTGAAAATAATATAACAACATCATTCAAGTCTTCTAATGTCTTTACAGTTTTGTAGTTGGTCCGCAGCCTAATTACGCTGTCCAACAGCCAAAAACGTTTCGATTTTCACTATGCGGTTCTTGTAGAATTTCTTGCGCCAATTCCGAATGTGTCCTTCATTTCTCCCCTAGGCACACAGTTTGTGAGAGATTTGATTTTGAAAAAAATACATATTTTTCAACTTTAAACAAATATGGTGATGTTATTATAAAAGATATCGAATTGTTCTTGGCAGCAAACGATTCTGTAGACTTTCCCGAATACAGTGATATCCATATATTTAAACGTGTTTAAACAATCATTAAAGATGAGGAGAGACACTACTTTTGCACCAAGTTTTGAGGGTATTTTTCAGTTATCTTAAAAAATAAGGGTCCAGCGTAAAATCGAACTATATCACGCGATAGAGCAGACTTTTATCGTAAGAACCCCCCCTTTGAAGTTTGCAACATAGATGTTTATACCGAACCAGAAAGCAAAATATCTACGGCCGACATGAGTTGCCGCCAGTGGTGCTCTTCCACTAGCGCGGTCGTTCGTCGGGATACGGCGCAACGGCGATGCAGTGGCTAAAAGCGTGCAATTATGTCAGTTTATTTAAATGTTATATTTATTAATGTTATTTATTATTTATTACTATATTCTTTTTCTATTAGTATATTTATACCTTATAAATTATTTTATAGTAAAAATGGGAATTTGACAAGATAGAAAACATATCTAAAACTTCTTTCTTCTTGACTGATGTTTTTGAGATGTTTCCGCTTCTGCTATTAAGAAAAAGACAATGGAACCATGCTTGCAGACTATTGCTGGAACATGTTTTCTATTTTATTAAAATCTCATTTTTACTATAAAATAATTTATAAAGAATAAATATACTAATAGAAAATTCCATTTTCACATTTATGAAGAATAAATATACTAATAGACATTTCCTTTGTTACCACTTATTTAAGTACTATCGTTCAGCGAAGAATACCTTAGCACGAATAGTAATAAAAGTAAATTGACTATCTTGCAGAAGAGCACAGTAATACATAAATACGTTTGTTTTCATTTCATTGTTAATGACTTTGATGTTGTCCTGAGTAATGCTGATTTTGAACACATGTTATTTTTTTTGGTGTGAAAGTTCGAAGACACGAACTGAAGTAAAAATAAAACGATCACACCTTTTTTGCATTTCCCTGCAAGTTTGACCTTGAATGACCTTGAGTCATAAGCAATTGATCTTATCTTAAAACGGACTATTTGATGGGTGGATAAAAAACTCCATTTAAAAGAAGAAAGTTGACCTTTACCTCACCTTGGAGTGTCCATCGGAAAAAGTACCACCACACGATGCCCCTCTCGGTACTGAACAACTTTCATCTGAAACATTTTTGCGTATAATTAATATTTTTGGAGATATTCGTCTGTAACGCTTTATAATTTCCACCCTGTATATTTCTAAAGCGTATTACGTATACATGTATACAATATGTACATATACATATACATATTATTACATATACCTTATTATGATTTGCAATATAATCATGTGGCAATATGAATAACGGTTTCTTACCGAGAGAGGTATCTAGTATAAATTATTACATTTTCCTTTATTAATACATGGGAGAAATATAAAGTTTTGCACAATATGCAAAAATATATTTCTGTAATTATCTAATCATGACATTTTCTGCTCGAGTCCCATTGATCTAGGATAAATATGCTTTATATCTGCGCTTACCCAGTAGTCAGCCTTTTCGAAAATAAATTGCTTAAAAATAAGAGATATCTGCATGTTAACAAACTTCCATACATTTGAGTCTGCCTATTCCTCCCTTTCAATGTATAGTTTCATGTCTTCATATGAAACATTTAGAAAGTGTATTAATAATTACAATGCCTAAGATGGCTGACTATGGGCCTCAAACTATTGGAACAATTGCCCTGTGTATTTTCTATAAAAATATATAATTTGCAATCTAATTATAAGTGATGTGTTGTGCGATCAATATAGAAAGACATTATGTCCTGTATAAAATTTTTAGATAGATTATTTTAGAAGTGCGTCTATTTGGTACCAGATAACAAAAATGACGAATGAGTGATGTTGTGAAAATTCTCCGACTACAATTAGAAAAGAAAGTGGTGGGAAGTAAGGGCGCAGACTAACAGTTTCATAAAAAATTTCAAATTTAGCTATTCACTTTCCATTGCACCGTTTATTTTGAATTGTGCCAGGTCAGTACGAGGTAGAAAAAAAAATGGTTGAATGAGGAATGTGTGAAAATTTCCTTGGCTGAAGCGAGAAAGAAAGTGGCGATAAGTAACGGCGTAGCCTAAGTTGACGATGGTTAGTTCGTACGGGCCTGAGGGTCCCGTATGCCTCGACTTCAATAAGCGGTTGTCGAGGTTCCCCAAGAGTTGGCTCAGTGGCAGCGATCGCTGACTCTCGAGTACAATCGTTCGTGCGGCGAGTACCAATAGCTACGACTTGGAACGTGCACGTGTACCCTTGCTCGTGCTACTCGAAACCTACCCGGTGGACTAACGAATTTTCAAATATGAATAAGCGGTACAACAACAGTGATTCATACAGTGTTTAGTTCCTTATCTGACGAGGAACTGCGACCATCGAGCAAATTTCTATCGGTTCTCGAGGATAGAGCATCGCCTAGCCTTATCTATTTTACTTCATAATCTATTTACCGGAGATATCGTGTGTGAATGCGATGAAGTGCAATTATCGAACAGCGTGATAGTACGATTGAACATCAATCGCTCATCGTTTCGGTCCTACCGTGCCGCGATTGCCAATTTTTGGATTTTGAAGTGTTGTAATGTGACGTCGAATATAAACAAGTCGATGCGTGGTCTGGATAAAGTTGTGTTCAAGTTGAGAGATCATAGGGTCGGATAAAAGGAAATTCTTCCGCGATGGTTCACATGAGCTATGCTCAGTGGGCTTGCCTGCCCTACACTTATCGGAACAAGGTTCGTACGCTAGATTAAGTCTATTCCTCTTTTCAGCGTACTCCACCCTTTTCATTCGGTGAGAAATTCTGCGATAGGTATTTGCAGCGTTCGCGGAAAATAAATGGACCACGGCATCGAATTGGCTATCGAATAAGGATTGGTATTTTTCAATTAATTTTACTTGGCGGAACTATGCGAAAGATACTATCTTGTTTTAATAGGTTGCCGCAAAAGTTCTTTTCGGTTTCGAATGATATGTACAACGTGAAATCAGAATAGTTCTCTACTCGAGTAAATGGCGTGGTTAACACGAGATCTATGGATCTTTACAAGATACTATTTTATATTACTTTATAAAAATAATAAGTATGTGTCTATACAAATTTTTAGTAAATTTTTTTGTAATATATACACAAATAACTTCAGCTGAATAATACCTTATGAATGCATCTTTACCATTTTAACAATTGTAAATTAAAAATATTAGAACCCGTCATTTTGTAGGTCCTGCAAACCTAGTGTTGAATTGAATTGTTAATTATGTACATTGTTTTTCTGAATATAGATATGTTCAATATTGCATAATATGCCTACAGAAAAACATTTATTAACTACGATGAGCTTTATAAAAATAACTAAGAACATTGCTTTCGAAAATAGCTCATTATTGAATTTATTCAAAATTGGTATGTATTTCTAAAACTCTTATGAGAAATATGCCTTTTTCGGATTTCTAGGAGACTTTCAATTTCTTTAACCCTTTGATCGGTCGGCGAAAATCGAGAATGCGGTCCAAAAATTGTCTGCCTTTTTTCTTTGATTAATATCAGCAGATATATTGTTCTTAGGTGAAAGAAGTCGATATTATTGGTAAACATTAGCTTATTATTTTAGAAAAATAAAAAAACGAGTAAAAATAGTGTACAAAATTTATAAAATTGTGCAAACTATTATTTAAAAATTGTTATTTTTAAATATTATAATTGCAAAGCAGAAAAACAATCAAGGTGAAATTATTTATAAATTTTCATAAATAATAGATCATTAACAAACTGCAGATCTTTATATAAAATAAACATTTTCTGCATCAATTGCAAGAAATAAATACCAATTAGAAAGTTCACTCACTCTTCAATAATTTTAATTGATTGAAAATAATATATTGACATTCTTAAATTCTTTTGACCTTCCTTTTATCTTAAAATTCATCTACTCGATTGTGTCTTAAATGCATAAAATTTACAGTCTATTAACAAGAAAAAATCCGCGCTGTTTTTATGTACTGGTATCGTTTGACGAAATCAAACATGCGCGTTGCAAAAAGAACGGACAATCTAATATTTCTGTATTTATTTAAGGAATATTAAGAGAAATGATTTTTATTATTGAAATACAAAAGGTTCCATTGGTTTTATCAATTATGGTGTGCTTCGCGGGAGGAGATACTGATATTGATATAATAGGGTGTTGCACTTATCGTGTCCTGGAATTAAATGCGCGCAAATTGCATTTTTAATCAATCTTGAAAATAAACATATTATATTCTTTTAGGGAGTATTAAGGAAGAAAAAATTAGTGTTTTATTTATTTTTGTTAGCAGACTGCGGATCTTTATGCAAAATAAGAATTCTTTGCACTAATTGCAAGAAACAGTTGCCATAGTAAAGTTTCTTTCTTCCTTTAATGATTTTAACGAATTCAAAATAATATATTGACATTCTTAGATTTCTTCATATGTATAGTATTTTAAATTACATTAACTGATTTTTTGCATGAATGCATAAAATCCGTAAATCATAAAATCAAATATGAACTTAGTAAAAAAAATTAGTGTAAAATTTAGAATGTTTCATGTTTCGTCATTTCTTATCTGAAAAAAATTATACTACTCTAAATACAATATTGACATGGCACGATCGGTTATCGTTAGTAAAGTAAATTGTCTTGGAATGTTCATTTATTGCATAAACCATGAAAGTACAATAGTTTGTTCACTACACAAACATCGGTTAATCGAATACTTCACTTTATTCTTATCTTGTTATCTTAGTGTCACATTCATTTAAAGTGATTCAACCTATTTCTATTGTTGACGAGTTAAATTAGAATTATATACTTACAAACAAATTAATTATTATTTATATGCAGCGTAACAGTACATACAAATTTCAATAAATGATTTTGTCAAAAGTGTGGCAAGAAACTTGACAAAGTATTTCCTATAATTTTCTACTTCCTTGCACACCATTCTTTTTACATTGTTTGATAATTACTAAAAGAAATCAAGCATTCCATATATTAATATACCAATTTGAAAGTAAATTAAACATCTTGTGAAGTATTATTGCACTTTATTTTGAACGTTTTCGATAAAGTTGTTTAGGTATAAAACAGGTGCATTAATAAATATTAAAGTTATTTCTCTACGTTATTGGACGCAGTACGCTGAACAAATGGAATGCTTGAAATTACTAAACTTGTTTTCATTATTAAATATGAAATAATCTTTGAAAATATTTTTACTTTATACTCCATATACTATTTTACCCTGCATTTGTGTCGTACAATAAGTCCGCAATTTGTAACCTATTTTACTGCCACGTTAGTGTAATAAAGTAATATGAGAAAACTACATACGAAACATAGTACATTATTGTATTTATAGTTTACAATTGGTCTAGAAAGAAATAAATCGATTTTTCGAAAATAGTTTAATGCTCAAAAATTCTCATGAAATGTTTTGTTGATTTGTACATTTTGTACATTTTCCCCTGTTTTACGAATGAAAGGTGAAAAGATATATTCTTGATTTTCTCGAAATGGGCCGCGACAAGAACTATTAGTTTACTTTAATCCAGTTTAATTTTTCGTCTGCTTGAATGCAAAATTTAAAAAAATGAGTGTTCGTTTAAACTTCAATGAGATATATCTGCTACACCAAATAGTGCTATGCAAAAATGGTTTTGGCAATGTCTGCCATGTTCTGCTAGTTTAAGATGTTTGGTTCAATCCTGTAGCAAATACTACATAAATATGATATAATAACACGTACATATTAATTTTGTAAAGAGATATGACAGGATTTGAACACTGGTTTTCCGGGTGAAAACATGATGCGCTACCATCACGCCACGGCTGTTTTAAAGAAATATGTTTTTATAGAATAAAAATGTTGAACTAGTCGGTCAGTAGGAAACTCCTCAAGCATTGAGGATATTTTCGTGATCCTATTTCCGTGGTTCACCCTATATAATCCTGTATCTATTGTACGGCGAAGGTTAGTTTCTTCGTGGCATCCTGCTCTCGTTCATCTCCAATAAAGCCGTTTGAATGAACGACATAATGATTAATTGCTCGGCGAGATTATTAGGGAGCCGCGAAGAGAGAAGTGGCGTAGAAAGCAAAATTCCTTGCCTTCGGTTCACTATACGCCTCAACGTTCGATGACTCTCGCGTCACTTATGCGAATGCATTTATTTCCCGCTATTGCCTCGGAACGTTCTATTCGTTTTCTCGTTGCACGCTCGTTGAACTACCACCAACAAATTTTATTCAAAGCCTCCACGTGAGAGTAACTCGCGAGAGTAGCTTTTACGCTCGCAATACCGCTCGTAATTATTCGCAAGACTAAACGTTTAAAAGATAAAATGTTACGCTTGTGAAATAACACCGATATGCATAGGAAGCTTGCAGATTACGTTTCAACGCGATAGTGTAAGTACTGTTTGTACTTCAAAATAAGAATAAATTAAAAGAATGAAGATATTGATTCCTTTGATGTGATAAAAAAATTAAGTGTTTTAGAAAAGATTTAAATGTAACAAGGGGTAGATCATTTTAACTCTCCAAAAATGTCCTATGTTTTCAGGAACCATTTTTAAGGGTAATTAATAAGTGAAAAATTCCGGTTTTTTTAGTGGGATTAACGGAATTCTTAACTTTATTCTCTATTTTTTCAGAATAAAATATTAAAACATGGCAGAGTTATTAGCTGTTTTTTAAATGGTTTTCTATTGCTAAATCGATGGATGACCGTTATTCCAGACAAAAATTAAAACGTTAGAAATGAAAAATTTACTTTATTTTCAAACTGGAAGGTATTGTTTAAAATATAGCATAGAATTTTTAAGAAATTCAATCATTCGTAGAAATGGCAGCAATTCGAATCGAAAAAGTAGAATATTCGTTTACAACTTGAAGCAAATCGATCGTAGGGCTCTAGAGATTTTGTGTCGGTCGGATGAGAAAATATCATTTCTTGAACAGCCCAAAATGAGTTTCAACCCTAACAATATTTTATTTATTACACCCGGATCGTAAGAACGTTTTAAATAACATAAAGATTTCAGATTTTAAAAAATCGTATTAATTCAACATTCTACACACTTGAAACTACAAGAGAATTGAACAAAATTCGATTATTTTTAATGATAAAGGTGGTATACGCCTTAATGGTTAAAATGAAAATTTTAACATAGATAAAAATATTCTATATAAAGATAATATTTCATTAAAGGGGCTAATAAAATTGAGAATAAATTAATTATTCAGTTTTTACCCAATTTCAATCTTAAAAATAGTATCAACTATATGCGATTGCTAATTTTTTTTAAAGACTTAGAAAAATCAGTAGGGAGAGTCCCCCAACGCCAAACGGCATTTAATACCGACCAGTAGTATTTTATTAAATAATTGCAACGTAAAGAAATGGTTTAACCCATCGGGTGCATGAGGAAACATTAGTAGAAGCAAAGAATGCAATACAACTAATAAGTCCCACAAAATAAAGAAAATGAAAACAATGAAATGATTACAGGCCTTAGAATTCATTCGAAACTAAAACATTCTATTCAATGTTGCTGCTAAAAAAACTTTATGTATAATTTGTTTATAAAGTAATGACAAAAATTGTATTCAATTTTCGAGTTGTCAAGAATAGGATCATGGGTTTAGTTGTAACAAATCTAACATATTTTGAAAGTGTCTGCCATATTTATGTTAAATAAATATATTTCTCCTTATTAAACTGAATACTATTGGATATTATTGAACTGGATATTATTGAAAGGTATTTATAATTTCATATATTTTAAGCAAGCCGTATGTGTTAGTTGCTTGGAGAAGTCCCCCTATTGATATTTTATTATGCAAATAATTAAATTATTCTGACACATTAGTTCTGATGTTGTTTACGTATCGACATTTGTGAGGGAAGGGTTTATTATTAACTCTTATGTGAGCTTCCAGAGTGAACCTAAAAATATAACAATAGAAATAAAATATTTAATATTCATTCTTACTGAAATTGGAAACGAAAGTATTAAATCAACACACATCACATAGTTATCGACATTTTGATTATTGAACTCTGCTGTTAATATTGTTTTAAACCATTTTTAGTGTTCGTTCAATTGAACTTATTACATTTTTTTTATTTTGATCCATACATTTTGAAAATTTCATGAATCTATTGTACCTTTTTGAAGGAAATATAGTTTTATTAGTATTAATGGTGTAATTTCTATTAAAATATTGTCATGAACGTAAACATACCTCAATTTTCTAAAAACTTAATCTTGTTCAAATTGTCACTACATGTATTTATGCACTGTAAAATTGCAAAAACATCAGATGGTTTATTCAAAACGTGAAGTGTTACTAGAAAAAGAGTGTTAATCACTCTAATGAAGAGAGTTATTCATGCTAACAATGATATACAACATTTTCACTCGTTTTTTAAATACGGTAAAAAATGAAAGATCATCTATGAATTTTACGTATAAACGTTAGAATTTGTAAGGTATAAACGTTAGAATTTGTAAGGTATAAACATTACTGACTAGAAGGAAAGTGACAGAACCATGAAATCAACGCATAACCATAGTTGGCTGTAATACTTCTGCTGATTTCACATGCATACTCTCGGTTTCCGGCAGGGATTCAAGGGGAACAGAAATGTAGTTAACACTTTCCTCGTTGCTTCAGGCATCGTAGTTCAAACGAAAGTTGCGCCATTCGTTGAGATAGAAAAACTGTGAATCAGCGTCATCACCTGCGGCGCACCAATTTCGATTAGACGCAGAACTGTGAAGAACATAAAAATATAATTGAGTCTCTCATATACAAATTAAGAGGGAGAGATGTGTTTTACATGAAAAATTGTTGAATAGTTTATATTTTTATATATTCTTTACAACTTATCCGTTTTCTCTTCATTACTACTAGACTGCGGATTGTATATATTGTGGTTATAATAAACTTTATTATATATATTAACAGTGTGGAAAATAGTAATATTTTCGAAAGGGATTACAAGGGATAACGGTATGAAAGATTAATGTAATGATAAAACAACAGAACAGAGGAATTGGAACAAGTCGATATAAGATGAACATAGAAGTGAAGAACATAGAAAATACCATCAAAGATTGGTTTCTGCAAGGAGCATGAACCACCTAATTTCCTAATATTTAACAGTATGCATTTATAATAAAACTGAATAAACAATAGAAACGTATGGTAAATTTAAAAATACTCTGCCTTATTTCCAACTCATTAAAATGATTAAAAATGGAACTAAACTGTGTATGTCATATTCATAGATACAATTTTTATTTTGCATAAAAATCCGCAGTCTAATTATTACTGTTACCTACTTATCGTTAGTTACTAGAAAGAATTATGAGCAAAATTTAAGTAAGTAATTTAATCTAAAATATGTATTCGTTCAAGTTTCAATAATTCATAATGAAGAAATTATTATGTAATATAAAATCAAAATTTTCGATTTACATATCTATTATACAGTGCATGTCCTTTTATTTTAAATACCCGAATATTGGGTAATATAATTTTTATATTTAACCCCTTGCATTACAACCTATTTTACAGTTGCAGTGATTACATCTTTTTTGTCGTCCATAATTTCCTAGAAGAAGACGTATTTTTGTATCTAACGTGTGCGTAGATATTCTCCAATGGCTGTATATTAACAATAACTGAATAGAATTTTATTTCGATTTAAAAAAATTTAATAACGTACATATTTAGAAGATTCTGTTCAAAATCTCCATTAGGAGTCTGACTCGTTGTTGTAGTATAAGAGGTTAACAGATGATATAAAAAGTATGGGACATATAACAATGAGAGTGGATTGCAATACACTTAGTTTTTCATGATGATGAAATGTGTGTATCAAAATGTTTGGTCAATCATCAATTTTAAGTATCTTCTAGTCAGTGCTAATAGAAACTCCAATAGAAACTTCGAGAAACTTTTTAAAATCTGCTGTAGCGTTTTGATCAACTGTTTGCAAGTTTCTAGTTCGTTGTTTTCAATAACAGTCGATCGAATAGTACTTAAAACCCAAATCGAAGGAAAACTTCTTGAAGTGACTGTTAATTGTGATTGGTAACCTCTCGGAGTAAGTCCTTGGACCTGAGGAAACTATGTAACGAGCCAAGTACAATATAAGGAGGTTCAAAATTAACCGTAGATTAACGGCGAAAAGAGGGCAAAAAGCAGACAGAGAGGTATCCGGGAAGAGGAACAGGGACAAACACGAAACACGTCAGAATGCCGGCAAAAAGAGAATTAGAGAGAGGGAGAGACGCTTACAAATCGGCGATTCTAATATTGTCCTAGGTGCTGGCCGGTGGCTCGCGACAAGCCGGACGCAGTGAACTACCCGTCTCGATGCTATCGACATCGACCGACTCGTTGTCGTTGATCTCGTGAACCATCATCCGAGCAAAAAAAGAAAAAAAGAAGTCGTGGACGTAATGATGTTTTCTGAACTAGTTAGGTTAGTGCACGCGTGTAACCAGTGAGTCGTTTGTTACGCCACCGTTTCAACAATCGGAGATTAATCGCTGGTAGGTACCTCTTGTCCTTCGCCTCTGCCCACGTGTATTAGCATGTGAATATGTCCGCTGAAATTTGAATTTCGCATCGGTGGCCGTGCGAATTTGAATTCGAATCGAAAGGTATGCCGGCGCGTATCGGCTTCCGCTAGAATTCGCGCGAAACTTGAGACGCTACGAGCAAATGGCTATTTTAAAACTAACTACGTTTTCCTCAAGCTCGTCAGTCGAAGGTCACTCTAGCGATGCTAAGAAAAAAAGTACGATGACCAGAAGTACGTAATTTGCAATGAGAAAGTAATTAAAATCCGGGAAAAAATGGGGAATAGATCGCGAAATGAAAATATACGATGCACTGTGGGTCGTTTCTACGAAATAGTTGGAATTAATTATGTCCATGTCCATGTCATGAAATAGCTTAAAAATAGGTCTTTTTGTAAGCTTATCCTTGATTGAGATATGTAGATTGAAAAGGATGCAGATTTATATGTGATCTCATTTATTAAATAAATAACAGTCAAGTTCTTTAAATAATGTATCAGTCACTTTTCTTCGCGTCTCAAGTGTTAATTGCATGTTCTGTATCTACACGAATATTTTCTTGCTTGTTTCGACTAAAAACTTTTATATTTTTGCCTCCTACTAAAGTCATAATTGACTATAACACTATAAAATAATATTCGATATTCTTTATATTGGACTAGGATAGGCATGTTGTAACTTCTTTGGTATGCTTAGGTATTATTACCATTATTACGTTAGGAAACATCACTGTTGAGATAAATTCAATATTTAACTGCAGCAACTTACTGTTGTAGCCGCGAGACAATTTTTTGTTTTAGGAAATAATTTCGTAATAAATAGAAGAGAGATGTTTAACGATTTGAGAGAAGCGGGTGTGACGCAACTGATAATAATTGAATAACAGTCTCAATACTAACCTTCGTTCAAATTATATCTTTTTGAAATCTGATGTTTCTGTTCATTTAAAATACTTTTGGGCGTGTCAAACTTTAGTTGGTCAAATTTTAAAACTGAATATGAAATTTAAAGGAGTGCCCTGGTTTTTCATTTTCAAAAATTCGATTTTCTTGCATTTTCTGCAAGTATAAATGTTATAAAATATTTGTGCGAAACGATTTGTTTGAATTCGTAAAATTGACATAGTAATAGGTGTTCGAAGAATGCAACTCGTTTTCATACGATTCATAACTGAATCTTCAAACACGTTTTACTCGAAACTGTCGCCACGATATCTCAAATTCTGTTTAGTTGACCAATTGACTGAACATTTTGAGAACATCTTCACCACACATTCTGTTTTATTTTTTAACATGATAAATACGGGAAATATTTAAAAAATCAGTAATTTGAGTTCAAAATGTTGCTATTTTTTTACTGATCATGATTTTCAATTTATTTTGGTTTAGACCGGAGCTACATTCATACTTCCTTATTTTTGTGTTTTTGATCAGTAGAAAGACCGGAATCATGACAACAGCCAACAAATGTTTTTTTAAAACATACACTATATACTTACTATATACTTACAAAGAAATATGTACATATATAACTTATGTAATTTTGATTATTTTTACTTTAAAAAATACCTTACGTACTTCATCTACCCATAAATATCTGTGCAAAATCTTGATGCAAAAAGTTTAATACTTCGTCTGAAAAAATACCAGAATATCCCTTAACGACGTGGGGTTTACTCTTTGCTTAGTTGTGGTGCTGTTGTAACATGAATTTGTGGACACTTTTATTTCAAAATCAGAAGCACGAGGTTTTCGGAAAAAAGTAATTAAAATCCAGGAAATATAGGAAAGAGACCGGGAAATGAAAAATACACCGTCAAAAAAGAATAATTAATACTCCAAAACAGGATGTGAAGTTTAACAACGAATGTTATACGCTTTTATTATTTATGGTGCAATTGTTAACATAAAGTAGAGACTACGAAATACTGGCTTACTAATAAAGTGTATGAAGTAAAATTTGCAGGATTAATGTACAGTATGTTGCACATACTCGATACCATATCCTCACCTGTATGGAATATATTTCTGTCGGTGAAACTTATTTAAATTTGGTTTGAAAGTATCATTTGTATACAATCGAAATATTGTAGTAACCTCAAATTAATAGTTATATATTAATGTGCAATTTAATAGCAAGCATAAAACTTTTAGTAATGATCGATCCATACTTGATTCCAAATGAAAGTTACTTTGAACCAGTTGTTCGCTATTTGTTAAGAAATGAAGACTATAGATCCAAGTATACAGAAAATAGTGCTCTGTTTTTAAAAAAATTCTGTTCGAATTCATGTTTCATTCAAGAAAAAATATATGTTCCTGTGCGAAACTTCACTAATAAGCGTTCCACTAGAACACATATTTTAGAATCTGTATAATAACATTTCCGTGGAAACAAGTTAGCTAAAAATGATTATTAAAAAAAGGTTCCAAGACGAAAACACAAACAAGCTCTCAACTGTGAATTTTATCTATGTAAATATTATAAATAAGTTTCAGAATATTAATTTAACTGTAAGAATTATTTAATACTACTCTAGTACTATTCGATGAATGTTCAATATTTCCAATAGTGATTGAGAACTTTTTCAATTCTTAAGTGGACTTTCAAAATCTACTTTCAAAATGCAATGACTCAATTAAACTATATTTAATATTATATTTATATTTAATATTCTCATCTCATCTAAAAATCTCATCTAAATTCACAAATAGTTATATTATTAATAGTTACGCATTAAATAATTATTAGCATAAATTTGAGTAGGACCGCATCGGTCTCAATAGTTCACTTAATATTGATAAACGAAATATCTACTCTAGTGTTAATTATATACAACAGAGTTCTCCTCTCCGATTTTTGATGACCTTGAAATATTTTAATCAGGGACATGATTCTGAGCAACTTTTCCCTATACATATATGTTACCGTCGCTCGACTCTTCATTTTCGAGATATTTGCAAAAAACTACGGACATTCACTGCAGCGAAGTCCACCTTATTTTAAATAACCAATTAATATAACCCGACCTAACCAAAATTCATTTACAACGGCGGAATTCTCTATAGTGAACCGTTTTTTTACAAATATCTTGGAAAATAAGACCGAGGTATGATAAAAAAATTCGTGCAATTTTCGTAATTCCCGTGCTACATTTGTCGGATTGATAACCTTTTTTGTTGATGTGTTGCTTAACCTGTCATTGACGATTGTGCCAATTGGCAGCCATATTGGATTTGACAGCAATTTCATTGCTTGTTCCGGAATTTCTGTCCAAAAATAGGACAGAAATATATAAATAATAAAATACATAAACATATAAAAATTCCTCAAAGATGACAGAAACAATGAAAAGAAGACGTTTTACGATCATTGAAGAAATAAAAACAAAATCGCTGGAGGAGCAAAACGATGTACCAAAATCTGCGTTAAGATGTGTTTTGAAGATTGGAATAAACGGTGGCATAAATGCATTATATCCGATTGGGACTATTTTGAAGGGGACAATATAAAAATTGATGAATAAGTAAATATTGTTTTGTAAATTAAAGTATTGCATGAATTTTTTTATCATACCTCGTATACGAAAAAATTGTTCAGAATCAATTGTTCGAAGTCCATCAAAATCGGTAAGGTACTCCTTTTATGTAGATTGTTATCCGACGGAGGGTTAGGTTTGCACAGCCTCTTTAAACAAATTTTGGTTAGGTCTGGGTTAGGTTCTTGGGTTGGGGGTGCAGCGAACTCATCCTAAAGAACAAATTCGCTCATTGGGAAAAGACGGAGTTCACTGTAGTCATCCCGTTATCAGCTTTTCGCGAATATCTCGGTCACTGAATCAGAGCGACGATTTGTATAAAGGTAAAAGTTGTTGAAAATGTTGAGCTGTATAACATATTTAAATTTCACCAAAATCGTTTAGGAGGACTCTTTTGTTAGTAATTACCCTTTTCTTTTTCTGATTTCATTGGAACTTGTACTATGAAAAAATTTTTTAAGAAAGTCCTATGGCCCATATTTTAAAAGGATCCTTTAAAAAGTTGCGTACCTCTTTCGATCGTTGGTTCAAATATCTGGATAACTTGACTAAAAATGAAGGCAATCTCCGTGAAACGAAAATATATCATAAATGAAAGCACGCGTGGTTAGATACAAGGGGTTGCGCAGAGGTAGTATGCTTCCTGGAACTTTACCAATCTCGAGGGAATAGGCTAGGTGACTCCATCTATCCTGTTTAGTCAGTAATAAAGTAGGATTATACCACCTACAATGACAACCAGTATCGCAAGATAATATTCTTACACCTGTCACGTCGCTTTCAATTGTGAATCGAATTCAATTACCTCGTAGAACCCGTCGAGCTTTAGAAACTATTCAATGACCTGTCTGGAGTCACCTGGGGCTCGAAATCCGGCGTTGTATAGCTAGCGTAGGTGCAGATAATAGCTCTTGTACTTACAGTACTGTGCAAAAGTCTTTGATCACCATGTAAAATTCACACTTGAATAAATCTCTGTCAATGACGCATACTTGTTATCATGCATTAGATTCTATTACTTCGTTATGCTATACCTAGTCTAAAAAGAATACGTATGTTTTTCGTATTTATTGGAAAATGTAGTAAAGGAGTTATTAACTGACCATCTCACAGTTCTGATTTAAGTATTATTGAACATGTTTGGGATTTTTTGGACTAAGCACAAACAAAAATGCAGATGAACTGTTTGAGGCGTTACGACCAGAATATCAACAAATTCCAAGCGAAATATTAATAAATTATATGAAAGCTGTACGAGAAGTGTCGAGACGCTGTAAAGAAGGCAAACGATGACAATAAAAAATATTAAAGTTTTTATCAAATTTATAACATTATAATATTATATAATATTTAACAATACATTATAAAATGATATTAGTATAATAAAATATGTATATATGCTCAACTTAATTGCGTGTACGCTTTTTAACCAGCAAACATGTAAATTTCTAGTGTAATATGAGTGACCTAAGACTGTTGCATTGTACTCTATGGACTATGTAAGTACAATGTAAGTATTTTAGTCTCTCGTGTTAATTAAATTCACGAAACAGGTGATATGTCAGGGATCGAAGGATTTTTAGAACGTTTTAGTAAGGTCTATTTAAAACACGAACCGTGGAACTTTTATTAAAATGTGTTCTAACAGTAGAAGCGTTGCGCCAATGGGAACAGATACAGCAAGTAGTTCAATAAGGTACAATGAATCCGTAAGACCTTACTTCGATAAGGGCACGTCGAAATCAGCAGTTAAACAAAACTCCGTAGAATCGTCTGAATTTGTACATTTGTACAAAACAAACTTCGGCTTTCTTTCGGTTTAATAAGAAAAACAAGGAAAAACTAAGTTTAGGGGCGTGTAAATAGTGGACGGTGGCCTATCGTAAGTTTCTCTTCGTATGATGTTAGGGATGTTACCATAATCTGATACTGTATGATGTTAGGGATGATACCATAATCTGACGATGTTTTAGACTTTTTGATATTTTCCATAATTATGATCAAATTCTGAAAAGTAATAAGGTATGAAAGTGTATCGTATCTAATAATTTTACCAGGTATAATCAGTTTTTAAATATTCGTTAGACTCATTATCAGTATGGTGTACTGATGTCGTTCCTGAGAGTTTAAAATGAGCATAGCCAGAATATTTTAAGATTTTTTTGCACAAATTTACAGCAGTTCAAAGGTTGGCCGTTCTTCGGTTATAAATAAGTTCAGTTAATAACCACTTGTTTGACAATTTAATTCGACAGATTCAAATAAAAAACATATTATATTGTGTTTGACTTGTGATGACGCATTTAAATAGGCATTTATGGAAAAGGAAATAATTTGTATTGCTTCAAAATCAGTGTACAACGCAACGGTTAGGTTGCTATTAGAAAGATTTTAGCATTATCAAAACAAATTATTTGAAAAATAATTGTTAAAATAATATATTATCCTATTTGGCTACATGTCATTTGAAATAATCATATATTAATGTACTTTATCAGCCAAATAATTTTCTCAAAATTACTTCATTATTTGAATTTCATTTCATCTAACATTTGACCAATTAATTTGGACTCTCCAAAATTGTATGTATTTCCTGTACTAAAAAACAATTTTAAATGCGAATGTAGCTAAACTTTTTTAGTTACTTCAATAACCTGTTCCTGGGGTGGAATTATTTATTATTTTACTTGGACAATGTAATTGAAATAAATAATTGTTTAAATATAATAATATTTGACTTAAACGCCGAATGAAAATAAATTTTTTATGTTATTTGCAAAATACGAATAATAAAGTATTTCAAATGATTATTTGTTATCTTATTTAAAATGAAATATGCTCAATCCTGCTATTAGGTATATTAATTTATGATGGAAACTTAAAAATAATCAAATTTTGTGTACGAAACCCACGACATCTCCGAGACGTGATTTTAAGTCAAGGGGTTAATCAATCGTCCTTTAATTTGGTAGAATAGTGTATTAGAAATTAGAATTATTACTTTGGTGGTACGCAGTAATTACGATTCGCTAAGTATGTTAATTTCGAATTGTGCATGAGATTCTTTATTTGAGACTGACACTTGATGTTTTCGAACTGTACCAAGTACCACGTAACGAGGCGGCATTCTCGCGTTCGTTGCCTTTTGTACAACCCACTCGCAGTCGGACAAATACCCGAGACGGCAAGTCTTCACGACTATCACGCGGATGACAATCAAATAATTTCATTCTCTCCGAGTATTTCGTGAGCTTTCGAGTATTCAGGCACCTCAGGTATTCGTGGCTAAATGCAGTTACTACCTATAATTTAAGGTATTACCTACCTTCGTACAATTGTAAAATAAGACAAGTTCAACCATTTTTTATATACAGTATGTATCTATAGTAACTGGGCTGAATTACAACTCAGCTATTATTGGAAAAAAAATTGTAGAGGAATGTTTTGCATGACTTAATAGGCTGTATCATCCTGCAATGCGGCTTTTTACAAAAGTGCATCGGCGTAGTTGCAAATTGCAGTGTTTCTCGTCGTAACCGTAATGGTGGAGCATTTGAACATTTACTGTAAGTGCTAGAAAAAAGATACATATTTTAAAAGTAATGAGTTCTTCGTGACTGTACCCTAATAGTTTTCTTTTATTCAGAATAACACGAGGAATCGATTGAGGTAAAAAAGATCTGCAACTTCACTGATGCATTTTTGTGAATAATTGTATTGCAGAATGCTAAAGTTTATTCATTCATGCAAAACTTTCCTTTACAATATTTTCTTATCTTCAATAACAACCGAGTTGTATGTCGGTCCAGAATAGATACAAACCCTAAATGTTGTTTCTTTTAAAAAAATTAGTAAGTATATGTAAAAATCAATATGTATTTATTATTAAATGGTATTTAAGGAATATAACTTTGCTGAAAAATTGAGCTAAATATCTTAAACTAAAAGAACGTAGTAGTCCCTCTTTTATAAGTTATTACTGGAAAACATCGATTGCGGTACCAGATATATTTTCATAGCGATTTTTGCTCACCTCAAACTTTCGAAGCTATTTTATAATAAATTATTATTTTTGTGTGGCATGCCATTATAAAGTGCAATGTTCGCTTCATTGATTTATGCAGATGATTTTTATTTTCGTTGCTAGTGTTTTCCATTTGATACTGTCAGAGATGAAAAAGTATAAGTTTGAGTTATTTTATTGCACGTGTTCAGAATGGGAATAAAGAAAATAAAACCGAGAAACCTACGTGCAATATTAATCATAGCATTCTGACAGGTTGTCGAGGAAAAAGATTTTTTATGACCTTTTCTTGAGAAGTAGCTAAAAATGCTTTCGAGGATTTCATGCGATTATGGGACTCCAGAGCTTGATATTAGCAGGATTAATAAACTTATTTTTAGTTAACAGTATTTGTAGATATTAACATACATGTTCACTCTTATTTAAATTCATGCAATATATTGTATGCCGAGTGGTTTAAAGCTGACGGTACAAGCTGCAATTGTTTTTACACTAATCGAATATATCTGTTAAGAGGGGAAGACGTTATAGAATATTAAGAATGGAATGATTTTTACGAACTTTTATAGGAAACTACAAAGCGGTCCTTTTTTAAACGTTTAAGATAATTTACCCCATAGTCGCGGAGTATGTACTAATTGTTTCGTTCATAAAATGATAGAAATGGATACGTATAAACATATGTACATAGATATACACGCAGGGTCTCATTTTTTACAGGAGTAAACGATGTTTTTTATTCCTACATCGTAATATTGTTGATTGGCGTAAAAACTATAAACAAGTACAAAATTGGTAAATTGGTAGAACTTTGAATGAGAATTTACGATTTTGGCCAGGTTCTGTATTGTTTATGCAAAAAAGTGGTTTAACACATTTTTGGTATAAATATTTTATGTTCGTCGACGAGAGTTAGTTCTTGTTTAGTTGTATGCATCGAGACGTTTCAATTTGTCGAGTAGTTTTTTCTCTATCGAGTCCGTCAATTTCAAACTAGTTTCGAGAAGAACGTGTTGAAAGTTTTTAGCAAATATACATATCTATCTGCACAATATGCTCGCTACTATTTCATCAGCTGTATCTACATAACCATATACTTTGAATTTCTGTCTAAAACTTTATGGATATTATATCTATGTGTGTATAATCTTTATCGATTAAAGCAAAAAATCGACGTTTTGAAGTTGGTAAAACTAGTTCCTACCCTGGACCATTCGTCAGCATTATTAATTTATTAGTAATCAGAAGATTTTACGCATTTTTGAAAAAACTAAGTAGTTTAAATACAAAAGAGTAGATGCACAGATTAGAAGAATTTAAAACTATTACTACTATTACAGTTCAAAATTATTACCCCTCTGCATTTGGAAATATTTTGACTTGTAAACCAAAATTTCTTCCGATCTAGAACATTTTGATTCTATATGATTTTTTTTCACTTTATGCATATGAAACTGATACAATTTACTCACACAGTACGTAAATGTTAAGTAATTTATCAAGTGAACAAATTTAATAGTGTAAAAAATAATTTGGATAATGATATAGCAATTTCTAGTGGTGTCTCAGAGTCGCCAGTCGAGTGCTGAGAGTTAAAAGAAGAAATCAATTTTTATGTAACGTCTATTACTTGTAACTGACACAGAAAATTGTTATTTTGCATGAAGGTCTACAGACTATTTATTACTAATGTAATTTTTGCATAAAAATTAGAAGAACGCAGTTTGAAACATCATGTAAGAACGCGGAAGAATAAATTAATTTTTAATTTGGTTGAAATTTAAATGATCATAGATTGTAAATAATCCACTTTCATCTTTTATTTAATTGTTAGACATTTTCTCATGCTACTGTGAAAAAGGCCTCAATCAAAAGAGTCTTAAATCTGAGAATTGTTGTTCTTATTTCCATGTATTAGATATTTATTTATATATTTTTTATAATGATCAATCTTTTATCGACATATAATTCAGACATAAAAACTTAAGTAATTTCATCCTTTACTGTTCCTAACTTGAGTATCTTAAATATCTCACTTATTTTTTTATGATAGGAAAAACGTTAGGTGGTGAAAATATTTGGTTTGAGGATGCAAACGTAATGATAGAAAAACACATTTGCTGGAGCTTATTATTTTTTTGGAAATTGCAATTTTTTTAATGGGACTACATAGTTTTGTTGTCACGATATGATAGCTATGGTCACGGCAAATCCAATGACTGATAATACATTCATTATACTCTTTTTTTACAGTGTTTGTCAATAAGTTGACTTGCTGAATGATTCATTTAGAATTTAGAAGAATGGAAAAGCTAATTTTCTTGAATACTTTCTCGGAAGTATTTAGTGACCGTATAAACTTCTAATGGTGACACAATCTTTACATGCTGCACTTAAGAAAGGTATTTTCGTTGTCTCTTCTATATTATGCTCGTTATGTATAGGTGTCATTAACGCTGTTCTCCAGTCTTGTGCTGCAGCATTCTCAAGCCTGGATGTGTTATCGCTGCTTTCAAACATTTTTTAGGGGCCATTACATTTTGGGTCTATGTTTCTCGGAATTACAACACTAGTATCTTCTAAGGAAAGTGAAATTTTGTACGATATATTCATAATGTAATTTTAAAAATGCTAACTATTAAAGAAAAATTTCTTTAGAATATAGCAAAGATCACATAATTTTTGCAGCAGCTTATTTTTTCTGATTATGCAGAAGATTTGAATAGTTCTAGGATAATTAAATTTCTATGACAATCTTTTCTTTAGAAATACACATATGTTTCTACATCTATTAATTTCACTCGCTGCTCTGCGTTAATGTATGTTCAATAGATTTTCGTATAACGTGATCAAAAAATTGTTTAAAAAGACTGGACATATGTATTTTATGTCGCAATGAATGTAAAGCAAATGCATAAAAAATTGTTTAAAAAGATTCATTTGCTGCCAGGTAAGATACGTATACAGTGGATCGAAAAAGTATTTAAACACTACATTTCCGATTCTAGAAAAATTGTGATAATTTCCTGAAAAAAATACTACAACCATAGGCCTGGACTAATTTTAAAACTTGAAGCCTCTAGTTTTGCAAAGCAGCGTTCATTTTCCTGTAAGATATTTTTACACGATGTATCAGATGGGAAACTGAAGACCAATTTCTCCTAAAAGATTGTGCAAATTCAAACGTCTCTATAAACTTTTAAAAATTTTTCTCGAAAACTGTTCCTCTTTACAACGAATTCTTAAAAATTGCTGTACGATTTTTTTACTGTTTCACGGAAGAAAAATGAGGAACAAGTTCGGTCGTGTAAAGTTGTAGTGGTGTAACTTATACTATTTAAACTTTAATCTTTAAATCCATGGTGGTTTTAGTCACGAAGAAAATTTTCAAAATTTTCGCAGACGTTCGAATGTAATAGCATTTTCGAGCAAAAACACATCTTCGGTTCCTCGCCCGTTATATCCATGAAAAAAATCTTAGAATAAAATGAACGATGGGTTATGAAACTAGAGACTTCTAGCTTCAAAATGAGTCCAAAATGTTTTACGAAATTCTCACAGTTTAGACGTAGGTAATTTTTCGACAATCGCGTATTTAGTGTCCAAATACTTTTTGGATCCACTGTTACGTATATAGGTATTTTAAATAATTTCTTGATCGCGGTATACAGCAGTCTACCGTATACGTTGTATGAAGTAAAAATAATAAATAAATTATTTGAAGCAGGTGTTTGGATAACAGTCTATTTACTAAAAGTACATTATAGTCCTATAATCATATAATATATATATTTTCAGAAATACCGGTGTTTTAAATTAATTCTTCTAGTTAACTAAGATGAATACGCGTAAAATGAAGTGTGTAAATTTTCTAGACGCTTCGTTTTTTGGTAACCGACTAATAGTCCTTTTGTTCCAAGATATTGTTCAGAGGATAATATGCAGTTGCAGATGGTTAAACAAGGATAGCTGGTTGATGCTGGTTTTTGGCACGAGCGTCGATAATCGATAAAAAGCAACATCTGCTTCTCTTCAAATTTGTTTTTTTTCCTCTCAGTTTACGATAATGTGGGTGGGCGTTTCTATGGTTCTCGATAGACACGTACTAACAGCTTGAGTTGCTTGTTAGACAGTGGACAATGTACATACTCTGTGGCTGGCTTGATACTCGTCTCGTCTAAATTGAATTAATTCAGGGTGAGATCGACGAATCGTACAATTGATAGGGCTTTGTGTAATTAACTGCAAGTAGTACAAACGCGCTACTGATCCCATTTAACCTCGAGTCATTCGTTACATGGCAGAGGAACAATTATTAGGGGGTTTAAAGACGTCTTCACTAATGTTTCAGTCATTGGAATGGAGTTTGTATAGTGTAATTGACTTTATGTAAAGAACAAGCTGTGTTTGAGGTTTGCTATTAGCACATTGCGTTCACTTTGCAAACTGAGGCACAAACTCTGCAGTAATTCATTCAAACAAGTATGATTTATGACGTTTCACATTTTGTATTAGTAATTACGATTATTTGAAATTTCTAATTAAAATTGTAAGCATTTGCAAATTCTTAGTTTTACTTTTTTAATATTCATCTATAGTTAACAATAAAGCAAGATTCATTTCTAAAATAAGAGGTGTAATTTGCGTATTTTTTATATTAAAATGCATTTAATTATAAATGTTCTTAGTTTTGAAGGAAATTGATACGGAATACATTTATCACATTAGACGTCACATTTATACATTAGATATACATTGATTTTTACATTCTTAAACCCACCTACTCCGAATTTTGAGTAATCAAGACAGTATATACCTACTGAAAACATTCAATATTAATTTCATTGATGTTGTATTGAAAATAAAAACATTACGGGTTAAAGTATGAAAATATGATACTATTTCCCAATTTCTATGGTTAGAATTATTTATATTATTTGTGTATTATTTGTTTTGACCAAATAGTTATCAGTAAATGATTTGTCGGTAATATCGTGGTAACATGTTATTTTAGTTCCACGATTTTCCACACATCTCGAATGTAGAGTTCTTCATTATCATCAGTTTCAGTGGGTAAATCAGTTTAGCACAAATTCTACTATTACCATACAATCAACATTCTTAAAATTTACATCGTGAAACATGATAGTTTAATTTGTAAAAACATTTAAAATGTAAAAGCATACATTATATATGTATTTATTTATTGTATAGTTGTATAGTTGTATAGTTGTAAAGCATGTTGTCAATATTACTGACAATTATTATTGATAATTATTAACGATGCTTAGGGTTATTCACAGCTTCAATTATCAATCTTCTTAAACATATTTTTGAAAGTACCTCTTGTAGAAACTCTTGTCTTTCTGTTGTTATTAATATAAAAATAAACTATCCATTACTTGAATCGTCTGAAATTGAGTAATTAAATGACAATTTTTATACTCTAGGTTAAAACAAATCGGTAATTGTATCGCGCTTCTTGGTAACATTAAAAGTATAAGAGTACTTTTACAAATGGGTCAGACGTTTACTGTGAAGTTAGTTCTGTAATAACTTTCATTCAAATAATTCTTAGAAACTCTTTGCCGCATTGGTCGAAAAGTTTCAAGTTTTTAAAACTCGGTAAAGGCAGAATCGATCCACTCTCCTTGTCGTCCTCGTTGACGTATCGACAACTCAGGGGACGTCAAGAAAGTTTTCAACATGTTGAAGTTCCGAATGTCAGGGCAACGAAAGTACACGGTGAGAATCTTAAGCAAAATGTTTAGGAACTTCTAAAGATAGTTCGCGAATGTACACACTTCCTAAGTTACATATGTTACTCTGTCGTCTTTCATTATTGTTTCTGTGGACATGACAGTTCAGTCGCACACACACAGTAGTCCCTGTTTAATAGACATGCTTTTATATTAGCGTGTTGCATACAAATGGAAAAATAATATTGCGTAGCTATAGAATACTTTAACGAAGTTTATTATGGAGTAAATAATACACAGTAGTATGTGAAACATCGAAATTATCGAAATGTCTATGATTACACACGTTTATTTTTTTAACATGCTTCAGCCATAGTTGCCGATGTTGCTGGAAGCATTTTTGAAATCAACTTTCTCACCTAATTTCTTGCAACCATTCTGCCGAGAAAATATGTAAGAGAAGTCAGTAGTTCTCGTATGATTTTAAGAATTAGTATTGTAAGAAATGGAATATGTAAGATAGGACTGGTGCGAGAGCACGAATGAGTATGAAATTACTGTGATAAGAATGAATTTGTAGTATGCATTTAAATGAATGGAGTCCAATTGCTAGAAATGGTATAAAAAAGAAGTCGAGTCATGTTTGTGTTGAGTTAATAAAGATTATTTATTATTCTGTTTCTGTAAATAGTTATATTAATGGGCCGTACTGATGAAGTTTCCATCATCTAAATAGGATGAAAAAGCTGAGAATGTGTTGAGAAAATGAGTTCTAGATATATTTCATTTCACTTGGTTTGTAGAAACTTGGGCGATGAAGTTATTTAAATGGATTTACGCTATATACATCAACATTTTTAATTGCTTTTGCATAATAAAAAAGGGTCTGGACTTTTCTAAACCTACTGCGTATTTTTATGGCGTTTCTATTAACTGTAAAATGAAATCAACAAACAATTAGATAAGAGACGAGGTTGGGTAATTTGCTACTTGCCGTGAGGCTTATTACTAAACTGCGGATCATAATGCATTTATGCCGTGTTAATATTGTTAATAAATGCTAAAATATAAAATGTGACAGAATTTACTACGACTATTTATTTGAGATCTACAAAAGCTGTTATCAGTGGAAATAAAATTTGATTTCATTCCACTTTCTTAAAATATGTCTGCAAAAATGAAAAACTTCATAAACATCCGCAGTTTACTTGTTACCTATGCATAACAAATCAATCTATTCCACGGTATTATAACTTTATACTACAATGACATATTTTGTAAATAATAATGCTGACTAATCGGTGATCTAATTATGTGAACAAATAATTACCCAGTTGATGAATTTCTGTTGGTGGGAATGAGTATGAACGGGCACCATTTGTTTAAATTATATTTGCGTGTAATGTTGCGTGTACTATTCCGTGATAGTGAATTAAAGAAGACAAGTGATAAAGATTAAATATATGATTAAATCTTTGTATCATAACTGAAAAGAAATATAAATTTTTGTTGCAGGTCAATCCCGGGAGTAAAGCGGCTCAACAGGGGGTGAGAGAAGGCGATTTAATTAGCAGTATTAATGGAAGAAGCACTCGGGATCTAACAAACAGTGAGGCGCACGCATTCTTACGGAACGCTGGGGACCAATTAAAACTTGGTTTGAATCAGTAAGTTAATTTTCAAAAGATCAGAAAATGTAGACAGTGTCCTTGGTATAATTACGTTTAACCCTTAACCGGACTTATGCATTTTGACCTTAGCCTTCAGTAGCAAGTGGAAATAGAAAAGTTAACAAAACTTCTCAAGTCTTGTTGGAAACTGAACATAGACATTAATTTTTCTCTTATTAACACATTGTCTGCCATATCAACGTCCATACAGGCAGAGTTGAGTAACATACTATTTCAAATAGTAAATAGTAAATAGTTTATTATATTTGAAATCATACGTGCACTTTTAAAAATAAAATAACTTATTTGTTAGAAAAAGTTTGTAAAATAGTATCTATCTAGAAGGATTCTCAAAATAGTGTGAATTTTATTTAAGGGAGTGATTCTACATGAGAAAATTTTATTTTATGTTTTAGATTACCTCAATGAAAATAGTTTATTTTATGTTTTACATTATGAAAGTAAAAATATTTTATTTGCAGAAATTTTCCGTTTATTTAAAATAGTATTTTATTTACATTGTGGAACAAAGAGTATTTAAAATATTATTTGAAATATTTTTGCTCCTAATTTTTGCCTAGCTCTTTATACAAAAAAATAGAAAAGTAAAGATTTATTATAATAATAACTTTCTTGCATCTTTAAAAATTGATTTTCAAGTTTGATGAAAAAATTGTGCCACTTTTATACGGCCAATGTGGCAGACAAAGTGTTAGTAGTTCAAAAGCATTGCAATTACTACAAAACTTGCAAATGAAATAAGTTTTGACGCAGATGGCGCGTGATCAGTTGATGTCGAGGTTTAATTGATTTTCTCATAACCATATTACTGTACCATATGTCTAACTGACAGTAGGAGAAGAGGAAGCACAGTTAATAGAATTTCTGCGCACAGAAGTTGTTCTAATAAAACCTCAAACGTCCATTAACACGCAATATGTTCCATATTAATCCGTTCGTTTTTTTTTGCCAAAACAGTTAAATAGCACATACTATTTCTTTTGTAAATCACAATTTCTTCTCTATCATTTTTTTGTTCTAATTCAAAATATCAACCTTCTAAACTCTAACTGATTGCTGTGATTGACGGGGTAATATACATACACGCATACATGTAATAGGCAGCAAAATGTATACATTTATCAGAATTAAATTCTGTGTATGAACATAGAAAAAAATCTCTAAGAGAAATTGGAAAAAGTGTAAACAACAGAACTGTAACAGTACAATCTCTATATTCTGGATGGAAACTGAAAAGTTGCCTTGCACTTTGATCATGAAAATGAAAAGTTTTTGTAAGTAAAATGAATTGAAACAAGTAGACCGCGTTCACGGTCGAGAGATGAGAAAGCGGATCGACTAAAGGGTTTATTGAACGTTGTAGACCATGGAAAGCAGGAGCCTATAGGGTTATTAGACGGTGAAACAGGGAACCCTGAGAGCGAATCTCAGCACTCAGATGCCTACACTCAACTTATTCAATAGAGCATTTATTCAACGTTTACATTCATTTATACTTTTGATGCTTGAATGTTCGTGTTTATGAGAGCCTTTTAAAAAACTCCTTATAAAAATGTGCACCGTATTGATCTGGCATTGACATACAGTGGGTGTAGAAAGTGTTCGTACACCGACTCATTTTGACTAATATATTGTGAAATTGTAGTTTCTTAACTAATTTTTTATAAACAACGAGTTTGTACATATTCTCGGAAATCTCTAGAACAGATACATTCCAAAAGATTAGTTTGCTGAATAATTTGCAAAGAAAAAACAAAATATTGACCGAAATATAAAAGCAATAAGTATTCGTACAGTTCTGATTTCGAACTATATACAAGAGAGTTTCTAATGTAAACACCTTACAGGATTGTTTACTAATTATGACTGACATCGTTAGCATGTTTGGAAACGTTGTCAGTGTCAGTCGAGCTCGAGATCGTATTACTATTCGAAACTGACGATGAAAATGAGATGAAAACGTAGAGAAAGTACGATAGAAAAAAGAAAAATTATTATTAATTTGCAGAATCAATGCAAAAGTTTATCGGAAATTTCGCGGATTATAAACCGATCTCGCTCAACTATACAAAGTATAGTTGATAGATACGGATTACGAAAAAAGTTGTAAAACAATCCAATAAGTGTACGTCCGCGTAAAATTAACCGACATACCGCACGAGCGATTATTAGAATGGTAAAACAAGATCCAAGGATAAGTGCAATAAAAATAGCTGAGCACCTTAGAGATAATTTGGATATTGATTTCTCGGTAAGTACTGTACGTAATTTTTTGCGGAGGCAAGCGTACCACGGTCGGGTGGTCTGTAAGAAATATTTCGTGAGTGAAGCAAATAGGAAGAAAAGATTGGAGTTCGCGGCTCGACTGCGTTTTGGAGAACTCCGTGTTCTTAACTTTTTTGAATTTTTTTTATGTGATCCTGTAGATATCGACGAAGAAATTCTGAAAATGTGTGTATGGTTGTTAGGAATTCACTGGTTTATAAGTTATACGCGTGTAAAGATGAGCAGTTTTTGACAGGTTAGAGCGTCGCCATATTGGATATTCGTTGAGTAGTAGAGGTAGGTAGGTAGGTCTGTTCAGTGCATGTCCTGGATAGATCGTGAGTATTCAGCGCATGTGTTAGATAGTATGGTATATTTGCGGGAACGGCTAAATAGTAATGAGCGCATGCGCTAGATGACAATTCAGTGGTTACACATACTTTGTGAACATAAGCAAATTCAAGTGTTTTTCACAAATTAATTATTAATAAGTTTATTGTTGATTTTGAAATGGCTAGATCAAGTATTAGAAATTTTAACTTTAGAGACATGCCAAGTAGTAAAGAAGAAGCAATTAGGTCGTCGTGGGAGCGGAGAAGGCCGGCCCGACCATGGTATAATGTTTCGCATTTTGATTTAGTAAATGTGTTATTATGTATTACGTCCGTGTTTGTGCTGCCATCTAATAGATTTGTTCGGAAGTATTTAGCCTATTTTGTGTGTATTACCTAGTAAATATATCAATATGGCGGCGCTGTAACCTGTCAAAAAGGCTTAAAAGTGTTCAACTTTATATGCGTATAACTTTTTAACTAATGAATTCCGCGCATTAAGATTTTAATTTTCTGTATTTTCTCGTCGAAATCTATAAGATTGTATTTAAAAAACTTGAAAAAAAGAGTTCTCCAAAACGTAGCTAAACTGAGTTCGCAAATGATAATGTTACCACACCAATGGAGTACTGGAACCAGGTGATCTTTACAGACAAGAGTAAATTTAATATTTTCTGGTCTGATGGACGCTCTACTATATGGAGAAGAAAAAATGAAGAACTGGGTCCACAAAATTTACAACCTACAGTAAAACACGGCGGAGGCTCAGTACTCGTTAGGGGTTGCATGAGTGCAGCTGGTGTTGGCAAATTAGAATTTATTGACGGAATAATGAACCACCGGATTTATATTGACATATTGAAACAGAATCTATCTTTCAGTGCACAAAAAATGGGCATTAAAGATAATTTTATCTTTATGCAAGATAATGATCCAAAGCATACGGCGTATAATACGAGGATGTGGATATTACATAATAAGCCAGCATATATAAAAACACCACCACAATCTCCTGATATTAACCCCATCGAACATGTATGGGATTACTTGGAACGTCACATTAGAAAACATCAAATATCCTCTAACGAAGATTTAAAAAATGCTCTTATCGAAGAAAGGAATAAGATCCCATCCAGCGTAACAGCGAAATTAGTAAATTCAATGCCAAGAAGAGTCGCGCAATTATAAAATCACAAGGAAATCCTACAAAATATTAATTAACTGTTTATTTTACTTTTTAATTGTCAAATGAATTTAATTTCTACGTTTTTTTCATGAATTCCGAATGAGTTTCAGAAAAATGTAGCAGCTGTACGAATACTTACTGCTCTTATATTTCGGTCAACATTTTGTTTTTTCTTGATAACTTTGCAAATTATTCAACAAACTAATAATATTTTTTGCACTGTATCTATTCTAGAGATTTCAGTGAATATGTACAAACTCGTTGTTTATAGAAAATTATTTAATAAACTGCAATTTCACAATATATTATTCGAAATGAGTCGGTGTACGAACACTTTCTACACCCACTGTATATCGATCGCGACATACCCTAAATGGATCATATTTGGATCATATTTACTTGTTTAATATACGATCCAGTAAAACCTCACTTATCCGAATTAATTGGGTTGGGATAACAGAACAGTTACCTAGCTGCAGTTTTAGATCGAATCTCTACTGATTTGTAGAATAAATGGTGTTGTGTATGTATCGCTTTAGATTAAATAATTTACATATGAAACATTTAATTGGGTAATTGAAAATTCAGATATCATCGGTTCGGATAATCGAGGTTCCACTGGATCTTCGATCGAAGAAGCAACTGTGCTGCGAATTGTGTCATGTTTGGTCTCAATGTCACAAGTACGTTGGTAAAAGTTTCACAACAAAGTAATTAAAATGAAAGGCTTTGTCACATTAGTATTGTCTTGCCGCGACATATAATTTAATTAGGGGGGATAGATTTTTCACACATATCGTGCATATCTTTTAAAAATATAGTAGGACATTACTGTGCTTGGTAGACTTATAGCGTCTGTTCCAAGAAAGCGAGTGGAGTCTGCCACAAATACAAATGTTCACAGCATAGCAATGCGACACGGTTACTATTGAATGATTATCTTATTAACTGGGTTGGGTTTCCGCAACGAACAAACGTAGTATTCCTACTCACGTTCTTCTTATCCCGCCCAGCCCTGTATGTTCCAGCCTCATGTAGCTCGATTGATTAGGGGAGACCTATTGCACTGCTAAGTAATCACAGACGGGCGAAGGATGGGATCCACCATCAGCCAATGAAGCGATCGTAGAATTCAGTAGACACGTTTTGTAGAGCTGTATCAATTATACATAGTCTGAAAATGTCAGCAAAATCGGTGAACGTAATAATGAGTTACAAATATTAAAGATGTTAAAAATTGCAGTTTTCGCGATTTTCGGCCTTTAACTGTAATAAATCTAAGAATTCTTACATCTTTCAATGCCTGTGGTTTTTTTTAAACGTACCTTTTAAATTTGCAATATAGGCCGTCATAAAAAAGTTGTTAAATACAACTTTTAGTATTTTCAAAAAACAATTGCAATTTTTTCAAAAAAATTTTTTCACGTCATGTAGTAAAGTAATTGTTCTCAAAAACATACAAGTCGTACGGTCCAATATCATAAAAATTATCGTATTTTTAAGAGTGCCCGAATATTTATGGGATTCATCGTATGTTACCATAATTTGTTGGAATCCTACACTTCTTGATATTTTTCGTAGCCATCCTTAAATTCTGGATAGTACAGAGTAATGCTTGAAAGTGTATCGCCGTAGTAATCTGATCTTGTATAATAAATCTGGAAACATTTTTTATAGTGAATACAATGCACAGACGTCGCTATTGGAAGACTCATAGTTTTTGAAAATCTGTAGCACAAAATTAAGATTTTGAAGTTAAAAATTTTAAGTAGTAGTAGTAGCCATTTCAGCCGTGTACCAACAAATCACATACCAGTGATGAAAGTTAACAATTTTAGGGGGGTTATATTTTAAAAGAAAATTTTTAAGCTATGAAGTTATTGCAAAATAATAACCTAATTATTTTATCTGCTTTCTTGTTATATTTTAGTTTGACGCTTATTTATTGCTTAATCTATTTACCTTAAAATAATCTTTCTAACTCTTGATAGGCAGTAAGATTTATTAAAAAAGATATTTGTAAAACATGTGTTTTGTACCAAGCGATAATATTTAGCCATTATTTTTGCACCAACCAAATACCTTTTGACCTTTCCAGTAAGTGAAATATTGAGTCTATGTTGTTTCACTTTGTATCGCAGTAGTCGTTTGGTAACTACACGTTTTTGGGGTTCTAGGGCAAACTCTTGTAGGAGACGGGTAATTGCCGAGCTGTCAATCGCGTGTGTGTGTTCTTCTTCTCTTTCACTTCTTTATCTTCTCGCTAAAGTCACATTGAGGGGTAGTGGAGTCACTAGGTAAGGGAATAGGGTGCGCGCGTGTATGTAAATAATGTGTTGGAGTAAGGGGCGTTCCTTGTTTGTAATAATAGATTCCATGAAAATTTGTGTAGAATTTTTGTCACTCAACTACGAAAATATAATTTTCTATCAAAGTATGAAGTGCAATTCAATTTTAGAATGTTTTTACTTAAATATCAGTGTAATCAGTTTCTTTAAAAGTGTTTAAAAATTAACGTATTTAACTTTAAAAGAAAAAAATCCTATAAAATATTACCTATTTTGCATAATCTGTTTTATCGTCAGTGACATATTACATAGATTTCCATTATATAGTAATAAATAAATATTCAAATAAATAAAGCGTAACATTCTTTAGCCATAACAATTTTTAAAAACAGTTATTATAAGGGCTTAGATTTTTAATGAAGAAGAAGTTATTAAATGATAATTTTGATCTAGGCATTTTTATCATTAATGGAACATTTATTCAATTGTATTTGACACTTCGAATTTACTTGATATAACAAGTATAGTCCTCGCAGCGAGAGTTGGCACAAAATCTCGTCAGTGGGGTGCAGGGAGAACGGTGGTCCCCACTCTTGACGCAAGGCTGCAGATCCCACCATTGATCAGTGGATCCCACTCTTACGCTTACGTTTTGGCGGGGACGGTCGACATAGGTGCTCAGCGTCACCACCATCTTACTTCATGGTCACCACATCTCTCTGTTGCAGTCACACTCAATACGCTCGTTTGTTGTCTTCATCAAGCGATTCGGCCAATCGCGGAAGACGTGTAGCGCGTAGTGGGACCATCACGTGGTACCCACAAGTTTCTCTGTGCCAACTCTCGTTGCGCGGGCTATACTCTTCTATTTTAAATGCTATGTATTTTCACGTTATTTCTATAATGTGGGTATACAATTTTTCAATTGATCGCCATCCCTATCTATTTTAATTTTTATTTAAATAGTTTTATTTATTTCAAATTTTTATAAACTTGCCATAACATATATTTTATTATTTGCAGGGAAAATATTGGTTCGCCCAAAAGACGAATTTACAAAAGCAGTCTTCAGGAAAACACCACTACCGAAATTCTTAGTAGTAAGTGACATTTAATTATTTTACTTTTAGCAAATACTTTCTGCAATATTGAAAGTACATGAACATTATACGAGAAAAAGCTTTCGAAAATTTTAGTCTTTCCATCGAATGTTAATAGTATTCTACACTTTAAAGCTTGTAGATACAATTTCTACATTTAAACTACATTGAGTATAATATTTTATTTCGTTTGGCAAATCTCTATGAATATTTAATATATAAATTGTGCAATTTAAAGCTATAAATCTGCTTCTTCTTTTCCCTTCTATAAAGATTATTATATTAGACTGTAAAATTTTATGCATGTATAGTCTACGAAAATCTTCAATAAGTTATAAAATATAAAATTTAATAGATATGGATATCATATTTAAATTCAATTTCGTTGAATGTGACTTAAAACCTGGAAATTTGCATAAAGTTTTGTAGTCTAATGGTTGTGCAGTAGAAACAGTCAAAGAAATTGACTGAAATATTGATCTGTTCACGTTGAATCAAATTTAACTACATAAATGGAAAAATATTAGGTTTTTTGCTTCTTATTTTAATTATCAGTTTTATAAAACATTTAAATTTAATATATTATTTTGTGTTGCAGGGACAACGACGACGAAAAATATAAGCACATCGAATACACAGATTGTAACGACAGAGTCCAAGAAAAACGAAAAGAGTAAGTATTTACTAACCTGCATGTATCCTTCAACCTTCGCGTGACTGAGGCTGGGTCATTATAGATCCGCGTCCTCCTAAGTAATTGCATGATTTTTTTTCAGGTTATTTAACAAGAAGATAAAGTCTATTTTACGAAAATAATTTTTCCAATTTGTTCTCCTTCGTTCTACATCATGTTTAGATACATGATATTTCATCTTTCATACATACGTTTCTATTTCTTTTGTCAAATTCGTTATCAATATCCAGTTGTCAAATCCTTTATCAATATCCACTTAATGAACTGTTATTATCTGTAAACACATTATTAGAAAGTTGTCATCTAAATGAAAAGTTATTAATAAAAAATAAAGTCACTCATCTTAAACTTCTGCAAATGTTCAAATGCGATTTTAATTATAAAATTTTTGATGGACTGCATTCCTTTGAATACTATTTTGTTTTACATTTTCAAAAAATATTTGTTAACGTATATTATTTAGTCGGTAAACTGTGTTTCCAATCACTGGACTGCGGATTTTATGCATTTGTGACAAAAATAAGTGGTAAATTTGAAAACGTTAGGAAGATTAAAAGAATTTAATGATATCGATATATTATTTTCAACATATTAAAATTATTAATGAAACGACTAAATTTTCATTTAGCTCATGTGTCTCGCAATCGATGCACAATATTTTCCATTTTGAATAAAGATCCATAGCCAAGTAATCACAAAGACATTAACAATTATAGGAACATAAATAGTAACTCCGACTTATCATTAATTAGTATTCGACATATCATCTTGCGATACTACTTGAAATACTATTGAATTAAAAACACCTGCTACCACTTACTTAAGAAGACATTTAAGACTTCGAGATAACCTTGAAGATAACGTGAAACAGACAATCTGTTTAAATTGTCATATTTGTCTGCTTAAACAGTAAGATTTTTCCTCTTTAACCCTTTCGATGTTTAGGTCGAATATACTTGTCATGAAAATATGGCAATTTCTCAGTTAACGACAAATATACTCGTCATAGAGAAAAAGATTTGTTTCAATGAAATAGTACCCATTGGATTCTACACATTTTTTCCAACAACTATCCCGCTTTTATAAAAACTCGGCGTCCCTGTGTCAATTTTCTTAACAATGTTTCAAATGTTTTCTTGATTTGCTGGAGGTATTTTCGTTGAGGAAATGGCTTATGTGTTTAAAAAAATTAAATTTAATAAAGATTCACAGTAAAGTTTTATAATTTCAAGCATTTAGTGTTGTCGATCATTATCATGGAGCAAATTGATGCTTTTAGATTGCTTAATGCCGGTTGTTTTTTTTGCAATTATGTATTAATTTCTTCAATTTCGATGCAGTAGTTCCCAGTTATAATTGTTTCTCCCGACTTTAAGAAATTGTAATGGATTACACCGGCCATCAAATTTAATTTTCAATTTTTTAAAACTTGTTTTTGCTGTGTCATTGCCAAATGCCGGGTTCATGTTCCGAGCAAATGTTGTTGCATTGTTACCACTTTTCCACTATTACAAGAAGAATATGCGAAAATCACGTCGATTCATGTTGGAAAGCAAAATGTCTATATGTAAGATTAGACGCACAAACAAAACAATTGAACGCTGGATCTGACATAGGAAAGTCTACCTTTAAAACTAGATACACAATATGCCAACAAATTTCAATATTTTCTAATAAAACACAATTTAAAATATTGATACCTCAAAATCAATATTTTATAGTATTCAAACGCCCTTTAAATCAGAATAATTTGTTTAAAATTGCACCACTCAACTTGACATTTTCTTTTGCAATTAGAAGCGTTGATTTACGAAATGACGTGCAGAAATGATTTTGAAAAAATTGCAATAGGCAGGCATTACATAAAAAAATATCAATGGCACTTTGTAAAACTTTTTTTATTCCAGCCCGTACTGAAAGTTTAAAATATGCGTCTTGTAGACCTATGTTAGTAATACACATGCTGAAAATTTCATCGAAATTGATTAATGTATACACGTGTTACAAGCGGTTCAAACTGATAAAGATCGCAGTTTTTCACAACTTTAGATTAGATTTTGCTTAAAATCCACAGATTCTTACATATTTCGATGCGTGTCGTTTTTTTCTGCGTCAACCGAATTCGATGAAATTTTCGACATGTGCATAACTAATATAGATCTAGAAATCGCATATTTTAAATTTTCATTGCGAACTGAAATAAAAAAGTTTTAAAAATTGCCATTTTTACTTTTTCATGTAATTCCTACCAACTGTAATTTTTTCAAATTTTTTTTTCACTTAGTAAATCAATGCTTGTATTTGCTAAAGAAAAAGTCAAATTATTTGGTCCAATTTTTAAAAAGTTATTCCGATGTAAAGTGAGTTTGAATACTTTCGTTAGCCACCGTAGGTGATGGAATTATTTATTCAGATTTCAAAAAAATTTTCACGTTAATATATTCATTGTACCAAATTTGATTAATATCTAGAAAATGCAAAAAGCTTGAAAGACTACCCAGTGTTGTACATTTAACCTTCTCAATTTTTATTTAATGAAATCAGTTATTTCGATTTAATGGAATACTTGAGGTTGCTGGATTGGCACTCAACGTGCTAAGATTCGAAAAACAAGATCAACTCAAATCTTCAAATTTTTGACATACACCATTAGGATTCTCAGCCCATCATATTACAACCTAATAATTGGCGTGCTCGCGAGCGTATCGTACCCATCTCTATGGTGCACCTGCTTTCATAATCATAGTCCCCATTTGTGTTCCTTGAACGGTGGCCGCACCCCTTCGTTCACCTGGAAGACGCCCTAGAAGGCGACCCTCTTTTTCCTTTTCAAACTACTTGACCCACCTTTCTGTCAGTATTCACATACACCTTGTCCAGTGTGCTAGCAAACCTCTGTTCGTGTACTATTCAGTTATATTTTTTATGAGCTTCTGTGTGGAATTATCGATAAAAGCGAACTGCATTGGACTCCGATAGTTCACGTGGACTTTCGAAATGTAAATAAAAGGACACGTGAAGCATTTTCAATGATGTCACTCGGAAATCTGAAACGCATTGATTTGCCTGAAACAACAGGTGGTTACAGTAACGAAAGAAGAATCGTTTTTCGGGTAATTTGAAACTGAAACACAGAAACGGCGATACTACCTTGAATTAAATTTGCAAGTGGTCACGTTTCATCGGCACGGTAGGAAATTCACCGTTTTTCACCGGTCGACTCGTTACATAGCGAATTACATAATTCGAACCGGAACTATCGGGTCGATCGGTAATTGAAAACGGAAATACATCTCCAATCTCAATGGTTATAACCTTAATGATCACTGTGATGTGAAGCAAGTGTTAGAATTACAATCGCTTCAATGAAACATCCTTACTCGCTCAGGTGCGTTTTAAATTCTATAAACTCAAATTCTACACAACGAAATTTAAACCTGAAGAAACACTTCAATGAAAATTTCGAATTCTAACAGTCGAATTCAAATTTTCATCGTCACGGAAATTCCCCGATCCAAATGATCAAATTCAAAATTCAATTATAACGCTTACATTCATCTTCGAATGTCTTTTATCATTTCTTCTCCAGATTTTAAAACGAACTCGATAATAAAAAATATCATTCTTTGAAATCATCGCTCGAGTATATTATTATGCATTGATACAGTTTTTTTAATTGTATCCACCAGTTCTGATTTTTTTTGACAAAAATGAGATTTTTTGATTGCTCGCAATGCTTCGTCAGCATGAAACAAATGAGTTGTCATTCGAAGTCGTTTCAAGGGGTCGATACATTGATTACGACAAAACAGTCGATAAAACGACCGAAGTCTACTGAAAATGTCACCTCTGGTCGCAGAGGTTCGCGTTTTTTATCTTTAATCCGTTCGATCCGCTCGTCCCTGAAACGCAACAGACGATTCAGGTCTAGACGATTTGAAACGCATCTACGAACCCAGAAGAGTCGAGTCAGACACTCGAAATTGAACGTCGACGAACAAGGAAATAAGAACATCGTTCGGAAAGTAAACTCCAAGATTAAAATCGGCGAAATTGAGGAAGGCGGAAGTATAACGAGGAAGAAACAACTCGAGCATGACCAGTGCGAGCAGCTGGAACCCTTCAAGTTCCTCATCGAGCCTCCAGCTAGCTTTAGAAACGCCGAAACCAGGGAAAATTTCGAGAAGAAGCTGAACACTTTAGACCTGAGGAGAATGAACACCGTAGCCATCCCCATCTCCGATTCGTTCGATTCTGGATCAATAATATATCCGTGGAAACATCAGAGAATAAGGAACTGGAATGGTTTAGGTGATTCTCAGAAGAGAAGAACGAATTTTGGAAGGTTTTACGCCGACACGAAGGACATCCAGCGAACTATGATCGATCTATTCGTTCGACCGTCCATTTTAAAGAAAAAGAAGGTAGATGCAGTCCGTAGCATTCTATTGGAATCGAAAACTGTACGTTTCGAGGAACGAGATAGTCGGAACTTGTCGAATCGCAAAAATTTGAATATTGAAATTGAAGAAGACGTGAGCTCGCCAGAGGGGAAAAAGAATGCAGTGTTTATGGATACTATCGATGAAAATAATCTTTCGTTGATCGACGATGGGATTTATTTCGATAAATGCCTTGATACACAGTTCGATGTCGTTAAAAAACAGGGTAAAGTTTATGAACTATTCTTAAATTACTAATCGTAACCAGGGTTGGGTGTACTTTACTTGAAATGAGATAATAGTCATTTGAAATAATGAATAATTTCAAATACTTTATTATTTTTATTTGATAAATAATATAATAATAGTATTCTTATTTTATGTTTAATTAAAGTGACTCATTTTCAAATACTTGACTCCAATAAAATAATAAATAATTTTACATAGATTTTTAAACTAAACTGTACAATAGTAACTTTAACTGAGTTATATGCAACACTCTACATATATATAATACAATAGAAATCTATATTTCAACGTAGTTGATACTGGCAGAATTAGAAATTATTTGAGATTTTACTTGAACATGTACTTGATCAAATGAAAAATAAAATGAAAAGTTATTTGAAATAAGTTCCAAAAAACGAAATGATCTAAAGAAAAATTATATATCTGCTCAAAAAAAATACCAGGTGACTATTTCGAATAACATGCAGCCTAATAAGTGAACATTATCTTAACCAATATTTTTCAAATAACTAATTATCACTAAAACCACGGATTTTCCAAAATGGAGGGTTCCAAATTGTTTAATTTACAATTATTAAGGATTCATTTATGAGAAATTATTCAACAAATTTATTTCTTTGGACTTATATTATGTCAAAAATTATTAAAATTTTGAAGCAATATATTTCTTTTATTTTCCATAAAATAATGTAAAATTTTCAGGATTAGACTGATCATAGTTCAGTAGTTATATGCATATTTTAATGGTTAAATTGAAATTGGATATGTGTTGATGATGAGGTTTCAATTTACGATTAAAACTCTAACGATTCTATTCAATATCAATTTTAAATATATAATAAAAATTATAGTTGGACTAATATTTGTATAATGAAGTTGAGGTTTCAGTTGTAAAATTAGAATATGTGTTACAAATTATAATGATTGAATTCAATTTGAAGTATGCTTTCAAAGTTCAATTGTTGATTGTGAATGCTAATTTATAAGTGCAAGTTAAAATTGAAACCATAAAATATAACAGTATGATGACTATAATGATAATTTAAAATTATATCAGGTTATCCAATAATCAATACGAATATCCCTTCGTTCTTTTTAAAAATCAAATTCAAAAATATAGTCACAATGCGTATTATATGTGTGTATATAAACAACCTATTATATTGCGTTTTGTGTTTTGATCATTATATGATATGAGCCGCTCATTTGTCAAATTGATTAACTTTGGAAAATAGAATGCAGAGAAAATCGACGGAATAATATTCTTAATACTAGATTTAAACTTAAGAATATTATTTCGTGAATTTTCTCTGCTTCATATTTTCTAAAGTTAATCAATTTGGCAAATTAGCGGCTTATAGAGTAGATTTAGACTTTATAAAAGTGACAAAGATATGTCTATTCAGATTTTTAGCAATTTTTATCATAATATTTGTTCAAACAAATAAATTTATTGTATTAGGTGTATAAATTGATTTTATGGTCTTACAGTTAATCAATTGTAGCTTTATTTTGAATTCAAACTTTTCAACCATGATGTTTATAAGTAATCAATTTTACGAAGAAAAGGCTACGATCTAATATGCACGCAAACTCCTCATAAATGCATCTTTACAATCTCCATAGTCGTAAATGGAAAAAGTTTTGAATCCGTCATTTTAACAGTTCCTATAATTCTAGTGTTAAGGAAATTTATTCTAAATGTAAAAAGTTAAGCATCCATCAACTGCTTTAGCTGTAAAATATTAAAAAACTCAAAAGGTGGTTAACCAGTTTGGCCCGTGAACGGTTTATATATGTACATATGTTTTTGTAGTTTACCTCCTAAAAGTATTCAAGGAAAATCGCATTACTTATGAGATGATCTAATACATATTTCAAAAATAAAATGAAAGTACAGCTAAGAAAGTTCAATAAAGCAAGAATAATATTTGATTTATATAACTCTAAGTGTCCTAAATATAATTTGAGGTAGCCATTAGTGTTTTATCTCCTAAAAGTATGAAAGAAATATCGCATTACTTATGCAATGATCTAATATTTTCAAAATAAAATGAAATTACAGCTAAGCACGAACAACATTTGGTTTGTACAATTCTAAATTTCTAAAATCTAATTTGTGGCACCTGTAGCAAAATTTAAATTGTAGTCCAAGTTTCCGCAAGATTACAGACAAGATAGCGAATGGATGGAAGTAGCCCGTAGCCTTCTGATTGTGTAATTACTCATGGAAGAAACAATAAAATATATTTCATCGATTAATGACATAACTAAAGAGGTATCGAGATCGTAGGAATCTCTGTCGGGGGTTCGGTTAATGGGTGTTGAATGTATGGATAAAGGACGAAAGATGGAAGATGGAGCTGCGGAAATACGGGCTTGGCCTCTGCGGGGCATGACGCCAACCGGCGCACCTTCAAAACGTCCGTGTCCAGTATATTCGACGTCGATAACCACGCAATAGACATAACCAGAAATTCATTCGTACCTATATTATTACTCCGTTAACTACTCAAATGAATACATTCGTTAATACCGTCACAAATACAGTACCTGGACAACAAATTAGGACCACTCACGATTTTCAATATCCTTCATGTTTCTAATAAAAAAAGCCTGAATTATGTTTCAGTCGTGATCATGAAAATTGACATACTCTCATTTTAGCATATATCTTAGAGTAGCTGAAATGTAAAACAGTAAACATATTTTAGAAATTTAGAGATACTACAAATATTATGTTCCACTAATTAAAATAATTCAGAAAAAGAAATAAGTGTTTATGTAGATCTCGTATCTTGCAATTCATTTAATCATGTGTATGTGAAATAAATTAACGAAAAGATGTGTATTCAATTTCATTCAAGCTTACAGATCTTACTAAAAACCCGATAATCGTTGAAAATTATGAGTGCTCCTAATTTTTTGGCCAGACACTGTATAGCTGCAATTTCGAAGGTTCCTTAACCCCTCATATCATTTCCTACACAGCTACAGTGATTTATATGTATACTCTTTATCCTTAATAGTTTTCTAGTAGAAAGACAAAAATTTATATTTATCATATATCTACGTACAGAAAAGATAGAAAACAGTCTGTTTGAAATCACGTGTCTGAGTAGTTATTGTACGAGAAAAAGTTAAAGAGAGTCAAAATAATTTTATATACTTGTTTAAAGTTGTAATATAAAGCTTTAATATTCAGAACATATTATGATCTTCTTCTGCTAAATTGTTTTGATATTTCTTAACCTTCAGCGGGCAGGGAAGCCATTTTATTGGCTTTTGGATATTAGAAAATTAGAAAATATTAATATTAGAAAATGTTTTACTTCTTTTTCCTGTGAGAACCGCAAAGCCACTATGGCTTTAGCATTGACAACAAATTTGTATAAGGCATACCTCATATTATACATATATTAGTTGGAATAAATCTCCTCATTTACACTGTGCCATTTGCCGGACCTCTAAATTTTAAAGACGGTATGTTGCAATTGATAAAATATTTCGGTGTACTTCCGAAAAGACCATAACTCCGATATGTTTTATACTCTGGATTCTTACGAATTTTGACGTGCTGATTACGAATATGATAGTGAAAATTGGCGCAAATGTTATTTTGAAACACTATTTTCATAAACTTAAACTTAATGTTTAAGTTTAGGTTTTGGTTTAGGTTAGGTATTTTTAGAACAAATAGGTTTATTTTTTAGTTTATATGAGGTTGTTTCATTTCTTCTATAACGAACAGTCGTTTAACTTAATGTTTAAGTTTAGGTTTAGGTTAGGTAAGGTTAGGTTACTCCTTTTGGGGATGAAGCTTCCCGCAGAGGGTGGATCTCGTTATGCGTGGAAAGTTAAGAATCCAATGATACAGAAAACACGTGGGCAAGGGGGAGCTTTGCTGTATCCCTTTCTAGTATTAACTAATGAAATTAACAATAAAACTTGATTTGTGTTGGATGAGTTATATGGAGTTTTGAACATTTAATATCGTTTTTCTCATAAACTATTATCTTTATGACAAAAATCAATAGAACATAAAATGTGTATTTCGATGGGACCACCAACTTTTATTTGAAGTATTTTTCAAAATTAGCATTATTTACGGAAATAAATGCAAAAGCTATGATTTTTATGATTCTTTCGTGGTTTCTGCTATGAAAATAACATTTGCGACAATTTTCACTATCATATTCGTAATCAGTACGTCAAAATACGTAAGAATCCAGAGTATAAAAAAAATCGGAGGTATGGTCTTTTCGGAAGTTTATTCAAATATTTTAACAAGGATGATAAGCAGAGAAACAAATGCTGTTAGCTAGACTGCGGATGTTTATGCTCAACTTTCGTGGATTATTTTATAAAATTCAGGATAAGAAACAAGTTTAATTGATAAACTAGAAAATTCCTTACGGTGAGAATAGAGTAGAGATGTCATTAATGTTTTTTACTATGCATGCTTTCCTGTATTTTAAAAATGTGTAAATACTATAAATGCATAAGTATCCGCAATTTACTGATAACGGACGTGTTCAAAGATTGTTCTCGCTAACGTACAAATAAAATTGATATCCATTGATTTGGAAAATGGACGGACACATCGTGAAACAGTATTGTTATTACTCGATGTTCCAACATTATTGTTATGCTCACTTTAAATTGTATTGTTTGCATTGGTTGAATTTGAAACATTCCCTCGACTCAAACAATTACAAGAATCATTTTTACCTGACGCATAACCGCTCCTACTGTTATAATTGTTACTGTTCTCCTTGACGCGAGAGCAATTTGAGATTAGCTCAAGCATTGCGAATGGTCTTCTTGGCCTCATCGCCGGATCAATTACGTGGTTAATAAGCACGGTGTGCGTCTTGATTGTTCGATCGCGACCCTTTGTGCAACCTTGGATCAAAGGGGTGAGAAGCAATTGTCATTATTAAATGAGGAACTCGAACGGTAAAATGAACGCTAAATATACCGATCACGTAACGTAACTGGTGTGTGTTATGAATGTGATTGGGATTGAATTTATTTAAATTTTGTACAGTTTTCATCATATCTCCTTGAATAACGAAGTGTATTCAATTATTTCCTATGAATTCGTTTTTATAATTTCATTAATTGTAAACTAGAGAATCGATAATTTGACTGTAGTAAGTTCAGAGTTAAATATCGTAATATTCAAATACTAACAGAACTTTATATAAATATTCGAGAATATAACAATATTAGTTAGTCCACATTAATATCAATCTTTTTGTGTCTTGAATTTTATATAAGCAGATATTATAGACGAATTATAGCATTTTCTTTGTTGTCATGACAAATATGAGTAGGATTAACAGTAAACAGTAAAATCATTAGGAGAATTTAAATGTGCTATTTCTATAACAATATAATTAATGTTTAGGACCATTCACTGCTTTATTTGTATTCCCATTCATTTAATTAATTCTTTAGAAGCTGAATAAACGAATAACGTTTTTGATAACCTGAGTCCAAGGGTTAAGTCTATTAAAGCAGGTAATGACCTCTACTTTATTCTAATTTTTTGTAGTCGAGTTTATTTATTAAATAAATGATAGTCATTGTGAGTATCACGATGAGCGGAACATCCTATACATACGCGATAAAGACTTGTGTGAGGATGCAACTATTTTGCCGGCAATTCTAAAGACGAAATGAGGGAGTTCTACAATTTCTCCAAGAGCCACACGCAACAACAATTTAGTGTCCAGAGAGTATTAAACTACGCCGGCATCTTCTAATCATATTTTACGAGGTACACCGTGTACCATAAACATAATATGAGTTTCAAGTACATTTATCCGACAAGTTTATAGCTTTGTTGAAACCACTTACATTGTCCAACAAATTTCAACTTTTTTTATATTTCTCAATTACTGTTGGATGGTTCTTATAGAGTTTTTCGCGCTGTTTCCGAATCTGCCCTTACTTTTTCTCCTACACAGTTTTTGAGAAACATAACTTTAAAAAAAGAACCTATTTTTAAATTTAAACAAATAATTGAATTGAATTGAATTGAATTGAATTGAATTGAATTGAATTGAATTGAATTGTTCTTTGCAGCAAAAGATTCTGTAGACTTTCCCTTCATATCCAATATTAATACATTATGAATGTTTAAATGTGATTAAACGATCATTAAAGACGGAGAGACCCCATTTTTGCACCAACTTTTGGGGATATTTTTGAGTTTATCTCAAAAATTAAGGGTCTAGCGTAAAATCGAACTATATCACGCGATAGAGCAGACTTTTATGTTGAGAAACCCCCCATTTAAAGTTTGCAACATCAACGTTTTTACCGAACCAAAAAGCAAAATATCTACGCCCGACACGCGCTGCCGCCAGTGGTGCTCTTCTACTAATGCGGTCGTTCGTCGCGGCACGGCGCGGCGTAACGGCGATGCAGTGGCTAAAAGCGCAAATTATGTCAGTTTATTTAAATGTTAAATTTTATTAAATGTTATACTATTGTTATTTATTATTTATTAGTACATCTATTCTGTATAAATTATTTTATGTATTTTCTTAACGTTAGTCTCTTGTTCATAGTAACTATATTTCATACTAAAAAGGTCTTTTGTAACAAAAAAATAATTTAGTAAGTTTTTCTTTTGTATTTAGTTTTCTTTATTAAGCACTTCCACAATAAGCGATATTAAATAGATTTTAATATTAAATTATTTTTTGTTACAAAAGACCTTTTTAGTATGAAATATACTATGAACAAGAGACTACATTAAAAAAATTCATAAAATAATTTATACATAATTTATACATAAGTTAGCATAATTGTTGGCTTTTAGCCACTGCATCGCCGTTACGCCGCGCCGCGCCGTATCCCGACGAACGACCGCGATAGTGGAAGAGCACCACTGGCAGCAACTCATGTCGGGCGTAGATATTTTGCTTTCTGGTTCGGTAAAAACGTCCATGTTGCAAACTTCAAAGGGGCAAGATAAAAGTGTGCTCTATCGCGTGATATAGTTCGATTTTATGCTGGACCCTTATTTTTTGAGATAAATTCAAAAATATCCTCAGAAATTGGTGCAAAAGTGGTGTCTCTCCGTCTTTAATGATTGTTTAAACATGTTTAACACTAGATTTACGGAGCACTAAAATTGATTATTTTACATTGCTTTATAAAAATAATAAAATTGTATTTACTTAGATCTACAGCGATTTGTATTGTAATATGTACACAAAAAAATAAATCTATCTAATAATTCCTCACGAATGCCTCCTTACACTCTTAATAATCGTAAATTAAAAATTTTCGAATCCGTCATTTTGACGGGCCCCGTAAATCTAGTGTTAAACATTCATAATGTATTAATATTGGATATCACTGCATTCGGGAAAGTCTACAGAATCTTTTGTTGCAAAGAAACAAGTCATGTTTCTCAAAAACTGTGCGCGTAGGAGAAAAAGTAAGGGCAGATTCGGAATCAGCGCGAAAAACTCTATAAGATCCACCCAACAATAATTGAGAAACAAATTTGGTGTTGGACAGTGTTATCGTTTCAACGCTGAATTTCGATAATCATAAAATTACAGTTTTGCTAACTACCTAACATTTAAAATTTGAGTTTCGCTAATGGTTTCGTAAACTTGTAGTTTTGCTAATTAATTACCTAACATTAAAAATTCGAATTTTACTAATGACTTCATAAACTCGTGGTTTGGTAACTACCTAAAATTTGAATTTCTCTAATGATTTTACAAGTTCGATGTTTTCGTAACTGGGTATCTAATATTAAAAATTCGAATTTCACTAAAGATTTTATAATTATGTGATTTTGTTAATTACCTAATATTTAAAATGCGAATTTCAATAATGATTTCATGAACTGAAAGTTACATTTCGACCTTCAAATTCGAAATCCAGTATGAAATCCTAGGCGGCAAGCAGTTAAACTCAAAGTGCCATTACATTACGTTTCCAACGATTGAATTTAATATTTGATAAATAGAACCGAATTTTGATTGGCAGACTTTAGATTTTATGCATTTTGGGCAATAATAACTTGATGAATTAAAGAGCACTGAGAGAATTTGAAGAACGTCAACATACTGCTACATTATTTTTAACTTACTAAAATTATTCAAAGAAGAAATGAATTTCTGTTTAACTTCTGTTTCTTGTAAACGATGCAGACACTTTTATTTCATATAAAAATGTGCAGTCTACTGATTAGAATTAAAATTTGTATCAACATCATTTTGAAATTTGTGTTTACATTGCGGAGTGTAGAGTATTGTGTTGTTGTCTCCTTTTTGTTATTTCTTTCAATACATTTACTATACAACGGAACAGTTCCTGTCGTCTCAAAGTGAAATTACATTACGTTCCCAATGATTGAATTTAATATCTGATAATAGCTTTTTATGCTTTTATGGCACGTGCAGATTTGTAAAATTGGAAGGGAACGTGCACATCAACAAGAATCAATATCATTTTTATTTTATTTTTACAATAAGGAATCTTTTAGTCGATGGTTGAAATTTGTTTCTAATTTGAATTATGATTAAATCTAAATTAAAATGAGAATTTACATAAAGATCCACAGTCCATTGATAAATAGAACTTAACATTATTTTGAAATGTGTATTTAAATTGCGAAGTGTAAGGTATTGTGTTATTGTTCTTTTTTGTTCTTTCTTTCAATATATTTATTACAAGGGAACACTTTTTGTCGTCACTGTACCACGCTTGTGTCATGCACACATACTTTGAATCAAGTTTTGTGAGTATTCGAGGCACACGGTCTCACCCCTCGTTCATGAATACCGCCATTTCCGAGTTGAACTTCCTTCCGAGTAAACAATAGCGGTACAACTACTATCGTGAACACACCCATTCATTTTCCACACTTTTCATTACATCACCAGTGACAACAGAGCCGCGCGACGAATTCGATGCGGAAGGATTCGGATTGAAACGGAGTTATCGATTTTCAGAACATTTCGAAACAGAACATTTCGAAACAAAAGTTAATTTGATTATGATGAAAAATTCACGTTGTCTCAATCGTATGATAATTAGTTTGTTCCTTTTTATTTATAATACAAGCTTTATGAACATTGCCGTTAAAAACTTTTGATTTTGTTTTTTAAAAACGCATGTATGTTGCGATCGTAATTTGTATTGCTGTTACAAATAATTACCGTTTTGTTACGGAAGCAGAAAAATATTTTAAAAAAATCTTTTATTTATTGACTATTATAAATTAGGAATTAAATTTAAATCACGATTGTTAAGTTTCAATAGGTATACAAATTTAAATATTACTATTTATATTAATATTATATTCAAACTTTAATGTACAATGCCGTTCAAAATTATGATTATTTTGTTTTTTAAAAAAGCATGTGCATTGTAATCGCTACATTTATTATTGTTACAATTATGTATTTGTTTAATTACTATAGCAAACAAATATTTCCAATAAAACTTTTATTTAGGGACAATTATAAACGGAGAGCTAAGTTCAAATCTTTATATTCTGAATATGAGAACTTATTATATAAATTTAAATTTGGATGATGCAATGGTACCATTAATGCAATTCAAATTAAAAAGTTGAATGTATCTGTAATGTTCATGTCCGTCAATAGAGTTTAAATTTAAAACCAGGTTTTAATGGCCAAATTCGAAGATAAATTTAATCTCATTCAGTCATATGCAAATCTAAATGTAAACATCAGTATTAAAATTCGAATTCAAATGACCACATTCAAATTTTAATAATTACATGCAAAATCACACTTTAATGTGCAAATTCGTGTTGAAGTCTAGTTTCAAGCGATCAAATGCAAATTTAACTTCCAACAGTCGTATTTGAAGTTAAATTTGACTTCATATTTCGATGGCTCATCGTATTTAAATGGTGAATTAGTGAATTGAATTGGAATCCTTTCAATTTAATAATTAAATATAAATGAATGAACAACCTTGGAACTATTCACAGTTTGTGTGAATTATTAGTTTTCACCCGTTTTAAATGCTATTATTATAAATAATTGAAGAAATTAATATTTCCTGTTGTCATATATTTCTTATTCCAATTTTGACAAGTAATTTATTCAAATGTACAAAGCAAAATGAATAATTTACAGTGAAAAGAAAGAAGTAATTTAGACGTCTTGACGTTCAAAGATGTTCTGTCATTTCTCTGGTCCTTGTTGCTGAAAGGTGAATGACACTCTAATTAGGTTTAGCTTCTCGAGATTTCAAAAGGGTTGCTCGACTTCTCTCGACGTATAATGCAACAAACTCACTGAAGTCGGTCACGACAATATTGATTTACACTGTCTAGGTAGAATAAAAGAACAATAAAGTATTAATTATACTTAGCTGTTAAACAACAGTTACGCACTCTGTCCGATGACAACGAACTAAATAAAACAAAATATTTTGTTAGAGAATAATATTTCCAAAGTAATTAATATTTCTAACCATGTTAAGTTTCTAAAAATATTGAAAATTTAAACAATTCCATAACATTTCATGTTTTTTCTACAATATCTTATTATTTCATGTAGCATGGAGGAGAAGAAACATAGGTATCTTTCGTGAAGAAAATTTTGCAAATTCAAACGTCTCTACGAGGATGGAAAAATTTGTCATGCCTGAAACCACCATATGTAGATAGATGTCAAGACTTAGCTTCTCCTTTAAAATGTCTACTAAAAAATTACTGTACGTTTTTTTTTTGTAACCATTCTATTAATCTTCGAAAAGTATGCGGCGTTTAAATGTTGGAAAACTATGGATAATTGACCCTCAATTGTTTAGGGAAATAATGATTTTGTGTTTTAAAATTCTTGTCGAATCTTTGCCAATGATTAAAAGGGAGATATAGTATGATATTTCTACAGAATTATTTTAAATATATAATATGTTTATTTCGATCTCGGATGAAAAAATTTACGGAAAGTTTTACGACGCTGCATTAAATCAAAAGGACAATTTGAGAAATTACATAAACAATTCAAGCGAGGGTGGGGAACTGAGTGTGTTTCACGGCTGGCGGACCTGTTCACGCTCATCGTCAGTCCGTTCTCGCGATTCATGGACCCTAGAGGCCATGTCGGTGATTCGTGGCCCTTTGACATTTCATTCGGAACTCACAAGCCACTGTCACGCGAACCTACTGCCATTTTCGGTGATTTCCGTGTACATCAGGTTTGTTCCAAACAATTTTATTGCTTTCAAACTGAACTAAAGAAAGTTACACCACGTTGAACTGGCAAATTAGTTTAAATAATTTCTCAGTACAATGCAGGAATAGAATCTGTCTTTTATATGATGATTTTGAAAGATTCAAATCAGAAACGAGCAAGAAATTAAATTCACGTATGAATTTAAGGAATCAGGCAAATGTAATACTAAACATGTAAGAAATGTGGAATTAAATCATTAAGACTGAATTGTAGAATCCTGTAATATAGACATTATGCATTTATAGAGTTTGCAAATGTATAAGGCAGATGTATGAATCGAATCTGGTTTTCAAATAATTATTTTAAAAGATTCAAATGGAAAACGTGTGAAAAATTCAATTTACATGAAACCATTGGGTAAATTTAATATTAAACTTGTCAGAAATATGAAATTAGTTTTTATGTATGTAGATTTACACATTTATAGGATTTGCAAATATGAAACAAAATGATTGAATAAATATTAACAATTAATCAAATTCGTAGCGTAAGTAAACAAAGAAAATTAGGTAATGAACGTAGAAATTATTTTATTATAACATTATAGTAAAATTCGTTTGTGTTTATAATTTGTAATTCATGTTAATTTCTGTACCAGACAAGCAACTAGTATTTGTTTTTTTACACATACCTATGTTATGTTTCTGTAGTCTATTATTCTTTGTATTTTTTTCGTTAATATTTGATATTAATCATGCATTACTAGTGAAATTAATCTGCATATATGAATTCGTTCATTAAATTATGTACTATTCAATTTTGAATTAATCATTTGAATAATTATGCTGAAGTCATTTTATCAAATATCCAGTTCTGACACAATTCTACGATCAGTACAACTTTCATGTGTGATATAAATTTTCGCAATCAAAGCTCATACTAACATTATTATCCAACAATATTCTGGCTATATTTTTCAAGATTCTATAATTTAATATCTGTAAGTTTGTAACATCATGCTGTACATGTATTTGTAGTTGGATTTACGATAAAATCAAATATGTATGTTCTTAATTTTGCTACATGTTTTCCTTACATTTCTAGAATTAAGTATATATTTTTTCAATGTTACATGATAATTACTACGTTTTCATAGAATTATGACACTAATTTTAATTAATTTGTTTAATCATAAATGAATATTGTTGCATTTAATATTTTGACTGGACAAGAGCAAGAGTTCATTATAAATTTCCAGTCATTGAATGTTGTAGCAGATATTTGCATAATGAAATATGTAGAACAATTTAATATAACATATTTACACAGATCAGACTACACACTTAGAAGAATCAGAACAAGCAGCGAAGTGAACACACGTATATTCATCATCATCATTCAACTATTATAAATAATACACCTCTATGGAAACCAACATATGGGTTGTCCAACATATTTGAACACATATACCATAGTACATTCTCCACAAATGCTACAAATAATGTAAAATATACAATTGATTTCATGATGACATTGTTAATTAATGGTGTACATTGCGGGTAATGGACAAAATGTGGTCTGTAAACAGTCCGTCGTTTTTTCCCAGGAAGCATTAGATTACCCTGTTGCGGGTAATATAACAACGAATTTTAATTGTTCAATATTATTAGAGAAGGTGTACCATATTGGGAGTATCTACCAGTTCGTTTCAGATGAATAAAAATTGACAGCGAAGGATGGGAGCAAGTAGAAGTGTACAATATCGTAGGGAAATTAATAGACTATAATGCTTCAAACTGTCGGTAATAGTGAAAAACAAAAAGTATCTGAAACTTTGGGGTAACTGAAACAATACATATAAAGTAACAATTTTATTATGGCACATGTAATTTGGAATAGCAGAATTTCAATATAACTTTACTTTAAAAATTAAAGAAACGAATACATAGATAATGAAATTATTTTCACCTATGGCTGGACCAGTGGCGCGTTGTGACTACTTGGGGCCCCTGGGCAAAGTAGAATTTCGGGGCCCCTAATCCCATGAAAACCTTTTACATAAAAATTCAAAATATTTGGTTTGTATTCGGGGCCCCCTTTTGCTTGAGACCACGGGAATTTGCCCAAGTTACTCATAGGGTAATCCGCCACTGGGTTGGACAACGGATTTTATGCATTTATGACAAAAATAAGTAGGTGAAACATAACACAGTAGAGAGATAAAAGGAATTTAATAGTTTCCGTTGCAGTTACGACAAAGAAAACATTTTAATGCATATGCCGATCTTCATCTTATTTCCAATATTTCCAAATTCAGCTATGTGAATTGTATAATTGGCATTCCTGGCAGTATCAATATTATTAACATCAACTTATGGAAATTATGAAAGAAACAAACAAATTGATATTTGATCCCAGTACCTTGTAATTGATACAGAAAATATTTATTTTGCATAAAGATCCGCAGTCTACTTATGATCTAAACACTTTATCTAACTGTAGCCTCTTAATGGGCTTTCCAATAATTGTACTATTCCAAAAGGAAGCTCACACATTTTCTTTTACGTAATAATTTCACACGAAATTATTAGATTCCATTTTACTGGTTTACGATTGAAATTCCTATTTCTGTCGAGACATAGACTTTCAAAAATTATGAAATACTCGTCGGTAGATAATGTATTACGTATTCTAAGTCTTAAAATTTCCTTACAGTAGTCGCAGACACTACAACCGGTGTCATAACTAGCACATTCATAGTGCAGCTACATTTCAAACTGCATCAACTCCTCTCTTCTTTTCTTTTCGTCGTGATTCACATTGCAGATGTGACACACAATATCCTCCTCAGTATTCAGTCTTCGGTGTTCTGAATTAGCAACACAGCATGAACCTGTAAAATTTCATGCTATCTTTTGTAATCTCGAAATAATCGTAAAATTTACACGAACCCATAAGACTAATACACAAATGAGTAGATCAAATCATTTATTCTAAAGTTTTTACATATTTTAATGATGGTAGCAACCAGTGAATACTTGCTACAAAACATTTACAAATTGTCATTTTTTTATTCTGCAGATTGATTCGGAAATGTCAAAATTACAATTCATTCACAAGTATTGTTAGAAGACTGCGGATTTCATGCATTTATGGTAAAAAAGAATAGTTGGATCTTAAAACAAGAGACAGGTGAAAAGAATTTAGGGAAGAATTTATAAAAATTATTAAAGGAATAAAGAAATTTTTATTTGGCTCCTGTTCATTGTAATCGATGCAAACAATTTTTATATTGCATAAAAATCCGTAGTCTTGTTATTAGTTTTCGTATCTAGTTATTATTACTTTTTTTAATATTATTTCGTGCTTGTTTGTTTTGCAGATGATACAAAATCTGGTCACAGCTACGTAAATCAAAACGGTGGACCGAAGAGTTCCTCGATCGAGCAACGAGACGAAAGCAAATCAAGTAAGTAACAAAGTGCTTAGTTCTTCTTCGAAATGTTACAGAACATTTTTGAATGTTGAATTGAGTGTCGCAAGAATGCAAAGAAACACACGCTTCTTCTCTCTTTCCGCTATTTCTCGCGCGCATCTTTCGTTTTCGCTTGGGTAATATAATCGATTTGGAAGTAAATCAAACAGTTTTTTTCAACAAGAAAAGAGACTAACGCTTCTTATCATCGACATTGTTATTCGCTGAACTAGTGTGAATAGAAAATATATTAATATCGGCGACCGTAATAGCAGGTACTAAAAAGCATTGTCGTAGGAAGCTTTCGAAAACTGAAAATAACAAATCTGTTCAGAAGCAGAACGAAAGTACTTACATTTTCTTTTGTTTCTTTCACATCCAATAAAATTACTACTATACAGAGTGTTTCCCCAGCTACGATTTTAGTAAAGTAGACAATTCGGAGTGAAGAGGTACAAGTGAACATACAGTGAGAGACATGAAGTATTCGTGAGATTGGTATTTTGCTTTGAGGATCAAAACCACCTATATTTATAGCTGTAAGTCCAGGAACGCGTGTTGATAAATTATTAAAGGTATATCCGTAAACAGCTGGAGTATAATAAACTATAATATCTAGCGGAAATGGATTTCGATAGAAACTCTCTATATTATTATTCATTGCAAATTCATTTATGGTAAATTTTATCGTGTACATTATATAAATTAATAACATTTACAATTCGCGGTAGGAGATAACGAATGCATTTGAAAGTATTTTTAAAATAAAATTATACATATCGACTATTGGCATTCCCAATATTTTCTTAAACTTTTTTACGTATTCGTATGCGTTTTTATTGGGCTAGTGTAATTAAAATTTGATCGTCTCAGAAATATTAGATTGTTCGGTCAATCTTAAACCTTTTCTAAATGTACATTATAAATATTATACCAACATCTCGTAATAATACAATTCTACACCATTCTGTTCAATAATCTTCTGTAATCCATTTGGTAGAGTTAATATTCTACCCGAGATAAATATAAATAAAATAATTAACAAAAAGTGAACAAGTAAAATACTACCTGTCTCAATAAATTAATTTTTAGCTGTAAATAACTGTCTATAATGTAAGATTGTTAAAGGCACAAGTGACTACAGAAAGGTTTAAGACTTATCAGATAGCCATATATTTGTATAGGTTCATAAAAATCATTAAACCGCATATGACTGTTTCTTAAACGACGTTCTAGTATCACAGCATTAAAGTCTATACAAATTATTACATGTGTATATGGAAAAATAATACAATCATTTAAATTGCCATCTTTCTTAGATTGGAATAAAACACAAATTATTTGAGGTTTGTTTCGTTTCTTTATATTAACATAAAGCCTATTTCATGACATTAACTTCTTGATGTACAAATATGTCTCTGATACGTCATGTGTTTTTTATACCGTTGTACACAATGAAGTGAAAAATTGTTTAATATTAAGAGAAAATATTAGCAGCGACATGTCTATTATTATTCCAGGAACATATCTGTTTTGAATTTATGCAAACATTCATTATTAAACTTACACAAATGAAGGGTTAAGAAATAAATGGTATCATTGGTCACAACGAATTTCATTTAATTCGTATGTTAAAGGGTTAATTGTGGAATACAGTATTTCTCATGTGATTTCTCAGCTTACTTCTGAAAGGCAAACGAAAAATTGCTCTAGTTAAAGAAGAATATAATGGTTGCTTGATTTTAATAAAATGAGACATCAATTTGCCACAAAAGGAGTGCGATTTAGCATCTTCAGGAATTTTTCTTTGGAGATTTAGAAAAAGTAAAGAGGACGCCAATAATTTAGAAATAGAGTCCCAATTATGTCAAATTATAATGGAGAATTAAGTTAAACAAGAGAGACACTTGAATGCTATAGGAACAGCAGCATATTTGGAATATCAATTTGTTTAATGCTAGAACTACCGAGCACATAACGCGACTGATGTAGAAACATTGCTTTATGATAATGACCAGATTGGATTTATTCAGATTTTGCAGGGGGTATTATTATAATATGTGCTTTAATGAAGTTCATTCAAAAACTTTTCATGGAATCATTTTTATAAACTATATAATTGTAAAAGTGTTAAGTTAAGTGTTAAGTGTTAAGTGTCAAGTGTTAAGATGAATCAAAATTTATAGAATGTTACAAATAAATATTTATAATATCATAGGGAAGCTAGTAAATTAGTATGTATTCTTTGAGCTTTTAACAATAATGAAAAACAAGAAGTATCAGAAGTTTTGATATAACTGAAAAATGTCATAAAGTAACGATTTTGTTAAGGTATAGGTAATTTGAAATAGCTTCAATTTACCTTTACTTTAAACATTGTTAATTATTTAGAAAGTACCACGCATCCTCGATTTTGATGAAATTTAAATACGTTATGTAGCTACACATTTTGAACAACTTTTTCTTTTTCCAATATGGGGGAGTTGCTTTTAGTTTTCGAGATATTCGCAAAAAACTATTGCTAATACTGTTATGGCGGCTTTGAATTATGAAAAGATGGAAAAAGGAGATGGAAGCGTTTCGTCCTAGGCCCGCTAGAGGACTCGTCGGTAAGGCTATCTAGCGGACCCGTGCCTTAGACGCGGGATGTCGTAAGGACAATTTAGGACGGTATATATACAAAACAGAGGAAGATTCAGGTAGTAGCGAGAAAGGTGTTGTCGTAGTGTCCTTCTGTTGACGAGCGTAGGAAGTAGCCGCCACATTATCCCCTTGCCAGTGGTCCACGATATCTGCACAAATTTCCCACTAATTACGCTGATCTCCGCCGGAATCCAAGGAGGTCGCTGGAATGTGTGCTGCCAGTGTGCTCGCCAGTGATGCTGCCGAATCGACAAAGTTGAGTATCTCCCTAAGCCGCTTGTAGGACTCATATAGTCGCACAAATAATGGAAGAACGTCGCAGAAATGTAGATACGAAAACGTCGCACAAATTTAGATGCGAAAACGTTAAACCATATAATGCTGCAAAGATGACGTCAGAAGCGCATAGTAGGGAGAAGTCCTCGCTGTTGGTCGGGCAGTAGTTGAGGCAAGGCAGTGACAGAGTAGTCACCTTCCAGTCTTCCCGACGTTATCCGTGGTTTGTTGATGTTGTCGTCTCCTCTGCTCAGAAGGTAGCGTTGTTGTTCGTTTGTCGGGGTCACCAATTATGGCGGCTTTGAATTATGAAAAGATGGAAAAAGGAGAAGGAAGCGTTTCGTCCTAGGCCCGCTAGAGGACTCATCGGTAAGGCTATCTAGCGGACCCGTGTCTTAGACGCGGGATATCGTAAGGACAGTTTAGGACGGTATATACACAAACAGAGGAAGATTTAGGTAGTAGCGGGAAGGTGTTGTCGTAATGTCCCTCTGTTGATGAGCGTAGGAAGTAGCCGCCACACTGTATTGAATTTTCTCTCTTGGATTTTCCGGATGGCCGGCCCTCTCGGCCCCCTCCACGACCTAACCACAACTCATTCAATTCACATGATTTTTCCATTACTAGATCAAATTCTGGATGACAGCTACAATGCAAAGATTATGCGAATAGAATGAGTTGTGGTTAGGTCGTGGAGGGAGTGGAGAGGGGTGACCACGCATACGAGAATTCAGGAGTGTTCTTTCAAAATTGAAAGCTCAACCTACATAGAGTAAAACCCTGTTTTTTATCTCATATCCACAACGTGTTTACAAAAAAAAGTAAACAGACGCCGCACCGGAGCAGCCTTACGTTGCCATGGAGCGTGCAACAATACGTAAAATTCAATTCAGTATTAGCAATAGTTTTTTGCGAATATCTCGAAAACCAAAAGCGAACCCCTATATTTGAAAAGGAAAAAGTTTTTCAAAATGTCGAAATCTATTGTATATTTAAATTTCATCAGAATGGGAGATGAGTGGTACTTTCTACATAATTACCTAAACATTAAGAAAGCAATCTATGGAGCATATAGTACATACTAATCTCTTAAATTGAAATTACGTCTCTCACACACGATACTACATACTTCGGGCCAAAAGTGAATTGCACGTCTCCCACTCGTGGTTTGATGATTTTACTTTGATGAGGCATTTATGTATTTCTCATAGTAATCATCAGTTGTCATTAAAATTTAGGATTATTTCACTTGAAACTAGACCATCTTAAGATAGTGTCATAATGCAGTCGTATTCGTCGATTAAATTCCAACACGAGTGGTTAAAATAATGCAACTATACAGCACGGTTGTTCACATTTCATTTGAAATAAGATAACGAATAATTGTATTTGTATTTTACGAATAACACAAAAAATTAATTTTCATTTGTTGTTTAAATGAAAGTAATTATTTTCAAATAATATTTTATTTGAATCATTTTTTATTTAAATTACATTGTTCAGATAAAAAAATAATAAATAATTCCACCTGAAGGAGAGGTGATGGAAGTAATCAAATTAATTATTAAATTTAGATATGTGATAACTTTTCTAATTTAATGATCAAAGTTTAGGTGCAATCTCTTTTAAAATTGTTCTTTAGTACACGAAATAAATGAAATTTTTGAGAGTTCGAATTATGTGATTAACTGAAAGATAAGATGAAAAATTATTTCATCTTCATTTAAAGTTCTAATAATGAAATAATTTTCTAAACGTTATTTGACTGTTCAAATAAGCTAACATATAATTATTTCAAATGGCATGCAGTCAAATAGGCTAATATATTTTTTTAATGATTATTTATCAAATAATTTATTTCGATAATACCCACGCTTGCTATACAGATCTCAAGTAAGTTGAATTTGACTCGAATCTGACGATGCGACACACGATTTATATGTGCCTATCCAAAAGAAATCCGCGTTTTCAAATGGTAATTTTCGAAACAATCTCCACGAATACTCGTATCGCTCATTGTACCTCAATCACCGATCGAACTCGAGGCGAGTGAAAAATCACCGATTACTCAAAGAAAGATTCCCGCTCCTGGGATTTCATAGGATTCCACGAATCCGCGGAGTACGCGACAGACACAGAAGAGATTAACATGCCACAAGGCACGCGAAACCGCAGGAATCGTAGGGGTCGTAACAAAAGGCGGTTCCAGCGGCCCGAAAAATCTCAATGCGAGCTGGAGAAACAGCCAGAAACTGTGGAAGCTCGCAAGGACGTAGCAACGAACGAGTCACTAGAAAAAACGATCGAAATCGAGCCCTACAATGTTGAAACGACGACGACGACGAGCACACAGGATACAATATCGAGAAGATTGAAGGAAGAAAGACAAAGAATCGAAAAGCTGACCTTGAATTCGGACGTAAGAGTGTTCGAGGTGAAGACGATCAGCACCTCGCCTCTAGCAGCAACGATCGAGCATATTCCCGGTGTGGGTATTTTGGAAGTTGGTGGCAAGGATAGGGTAGAGGACACTGTGACAATTTCAGAGCCAGTCGAGTCCTTTTCGGCGAAGAAAAGAAAAGATGGAAGGTTGCAGATTCGTGATGTCAGCGACAGCGACGTGGAGACTGATAGCGTCAGACCGGTGATCGTGGAGGTAGAAACGGATTCGGAGGATTCGAGACGCACCTGGGACAGCGTGATGCCCAAGGACGTGGAAACGAAGCTGAGGAGCTTCATCGAGAACCTGAAGCTGCCCTCTTACTCTGACGAGGAGGTGTGCAGACAGGAACGGACGAGCTCGACGTACAAGAAAGTTCGGAAACGCGGGAATTACGAGCACTACCATACGAACCGGTTTCTAGACATCATACAGGAGGAGGTGGAGAAGCTGTCGGAAGACGAGGAACAGCATATCAGGGACTTCATTAACGAAGAGATTGGCAAATACCGACGGGAAGAACGCCGGACTAATGGGAAGCACTGGAGCTTGGAGGAAGAGGAGGAAGACGATGAAAGGTCGCAAATTGCTGAAACAAGGGAGCACGCGGATGTATTAAAACTCGGGGGAGCTGGCGAGGACACGTTGAACAGCGGAAATGTTGAATCGGGAAACACCGGAAATGATTTTAATAAACTGTCTGTATTGGAGGAGGTTGAGTCGAAGCCCAAAACTGAGCGGAGAGGACACAATGTAACGATAAATGTTATTGACACGGACAGTGAAGAGACGACTGAGAAAATTGCTGGAGAGTTACACGGTTATGATGCGAATGAGGAATTGAAGACAGACGTGTTGAACTGTGGAAAAATTGACGATGAAATCTTACGAAATGTGGATTTGAATAACCCTGACCAGAAGGTAAATGAACAATTAGAATTAAAAGAGGAGGAAGGATCGAGAATCGATGTCGAGAAAAAGGAGTACGTTGTGGAAGTAAATGTGATTAGCGTAGAGAATGAAGAATCGGTTGTAGAAGAATCAAATACTAATGACGGAACAAAAGAAGATTTAAAGGTAGGTGCATTGAACTACGGAGAGACTGTCGATGATGTCAGAAATAATGTTGCGTTGAATAGCACTGAAGAGAAATTGAACGAGCAATTAGAATTAGAAAAGGAAGAATCGAGTTGCGATGTCGAGGGGAAAATAGAGAAGCGCGTAGAAGTAGATTTAATAGAAAATCGTAGTGTCGATGAAGATTCGAGTGAAATGTTAAAAAATGAAGAACTGAAGACGAAGATTAATGAAAGAAGTGTAGAAGAACGAATAGAATTAGAAAAGGAGGACGAAATGGAAATAAAAGAGGAGCATATGGAAGATATAAATGTAATCGAAAATACAAAATCGCCTAGCAAAACGGAGGATGAAGTGAAATCGGATCCGATAAAAGAGGAGCGTATTGAAGGTACAAGCATAATTGAAAACACAAAATCGCCTAGCAGAACGGAGGATGAAGTAAAATCGGAACCGATAAAAGAGGAGCATATTGAAGATACAAGTATAATTGAAAACACAAAATCGCCTAGTAAAATGGAGGAGATTCAGCTTAATGACGAGAAAATTATAGAATCGAAGGTAGTTGACACAACGGAAGAAAAATCACGGACGGAAGCACTAGAATCGAAGGAAATCAATAATGCGTGCGCAGAAGCTAATTTATTACAAGACTCGGAGACAAAAGGCGAATCTACATTGGAATCCACGTCGGTAACCTATTCTAACGAAGAGTTAGAATTAAATGATTCGGAAGAGCAGTTACCTGGTGAGGCTGCCACTGCGTCTGGCGATCAATTATTAATCCAATCCGAAACAGAATTAAGTTCGGAAAATAATGAGAATATTTGTAATTATAAATCGCAAGAAGTGGAAATATTAAAGGCAACCAAAGAGTCGCCATCTACAAGTGATATTACAGACAACACGTTGAAAACTCCATCACCAGAGTCTGTAAACGAATGTTTTCCGATAGATGAAAATGAAGATTGCAAATCCGAATTGAAAAATTCGACAGTGACAAAGGAACGACGTCCCCCAACGCCGCCGAAAAGGTCATCCAGTCTGTCGGACGATTTTCCAGAAAAATTTCCGAATCCACCATCGCCTCCAGTTCGACGGACAGTTTCTGCGGATCCTCCACCTATCCGTCCTCCGTTGCCAAAGGAAAATTTGGCAATCCACAAGACTCTGAATATCGTCAGCGGTTTATTGACTGATATATCGAGCAGTGACGTGACCGTCGAGAATATTCACGACGTTCTCAGCAGGGTGGACGCATCCACGTTATCCGAGCAACTCCGCGAGATCATTGATGATCTAAGGGCCCACGGGATCAGAAATTTCCATAGTGACAGCATCGCTATATTGCGTAACAATCTCGAGAGACTTGGCAATGGGACGGATCCTGAAATAACGCGTGACCGGTCGCCCGAAACCTCGCGCGAAAAATGGCTGTTGCTCGAGTCGTCGACGACACCTCGCGCCGAACGAATAACGATGGCTGAAAAATCGAAAGAAAACTGTACAAAGCTGTTGACAGTCGCGGAGAACGCAACTAGCGACGCTAACGGTCCAAAAGACAGCGACGAAGAGTTCGAAGAAGTTTACAAAACGAACGAAGAACAGTTAGACACGGAGAAGTTCGAGGCTCGAGACTCGTCCAGCAGCGCGACTTCTTTCAGCACGGTGAAATACAATGCCAATGATGCCTGGCAGGCGGATATTTGCTCGATAATAGCCGAAGAAACCAGGAAAAGTAGGGTAAAGGACTTAGACTCGTCCACTTTGAAAAGCAAACTTTCTTCGTTGAAAGCTGAGGATTCAAATACCTTGAATGGAACGGACGTGTCTCCGGAACCAATACCCTACTCGCCCGTGGAGAATCTCTACTATGTTCCACTGGACTCAGACAGCAGTTCGGTGAACAAGCACTCGGCAAACAGTCCCGCACCAGAGTCCTTGATCAACCTCTGTATAAAAAAGCTTCTGTCGATGCCCTATGGCTTGCAAATAATCAACGAGATAACAGTGCCGAAATTTAACATCTTTAAAAGCCTGCGCTCTATCCCCAGTGTGCGTTCACCCGAGACGGCTAGACTAACACCTGACCCATGGAAAACGACTGTTTCAGAGCCAAAGAAACCGATGGATAAAGTCGTTTCAGAGAACTGGGTGGGCCTGTCCACGTTAAGGGATCCCAGGCTCCTCGTCTGTTTGTCGCCTTCGCAGCAAAAAACGGCGATCACAACTAGCCCTGACAACTTGCTGAACCTCCACGCGAAGTTCCTGAACAGACATAGGTATTATGAAGATGAGCCACCTCGTGTCGCCGTTCCAAAGTACAGGTGCGAGGTGAAGAAGCCTGAGACGGAAGACAGACCGACCAGGTTGCTAGAGATTCTGAAGGAGAACTCGAACCAGCCAAAAGCGAAGGTCGAAGATCAGTCTACAACGCATAGTCAAAATCAGCGTCTGAAGGTCATCCAGCTTCGCGACTGGCTGAACCTAGCGAGACGCGATATCTCTAGCCACGCGTCCCTCTCCGATGATTTGTTAATAGAACCGCCGGGTGAGGAAGTTCAGACTGATAAGCGTGACAGCAGTCGGCCGAACGCAGCGAAAGTCAATAGTCTCAATTTGAATTCGCCGGAAAGAAGCTCGTCGCCTTTCGGACGAAGCCCGATCACCTTGAACACCGCCATCATCGACAAAAACATGCCGGACACCGGTGGAAAGAAGACACCTCGGAAGACTATAGAACCTCGTCAGGGTATCAATCCAGCTCTGATAGATGATAGGGTGGAACCACCGGCACCTGTGAAGCGCGTGGTAAACGTAGACAGGTCTTGCATCGATACAACCAGCATCTTCGATCAGAGTCCAGCTAGGAAGCACCTGGAGCCAAGAAAATATAAAATTGACGATGACCTGAAGCATGACACTGCTGCCGAGATTCTGGAGAACTTGAAGAAGCTCCAGGCAGAGGATTATAAGAAGCCTTACGCGTCTAGAGACTATTTAGTGCAGCAGTTGAAGTATATAGAGCTGTTAGAGAACCAGTTGAAGAACGTCATATTGGCCGAGGAGGAAGAGAAGGAGGCGTTTGAGGACTTTGAGACGCTCAAGAAGGCGCAACAGAATAACGCCGGTGCCGCGAAAGATGACAGTGATAAGATTCGAAGTGAAAGCTGGAGTGGAAAGTCCTCGAACTTGGACAAAGATGATTCAGAGGTGATCGACAAGCGCGAACAAAGGGATTTAACGAAGAAGGTTTGTCATGGAGATGGTTTCCGCGAGGAGGAGTCCAGCGATCACTTCGAGAGCGTGGTGGTTACTAAGAAAGAAAATAGGGGCAGTGATATAAAACATGAAACTCGGAAGAACAAGAAAGTACAGAATTCGGAGTCGTTCCGTCAAAGAATGTACGAGGAGTACGTGCACAAAGTTTTAGAGAGAGAGGAAAGAAAGCTTCACAAGGTGGTCAAGATCAGTACGCACGAGGACATCCACAGGCCCAATGATAAATTGGGAAAAAGCGGTACCAATGTCGAGAACGAATTTATCCAGAAGGCGAGGAACAGGCTGAACAAGTTCGGTATTCACCTGGATGAGAGCGAACCGGAAGCTGAAAAAGATTCAGGGGCAAAAGAGGATGTGGTTAAGAAGAAGTGTTTAATCGATGGCAAGGAATTCGAGGACGCGAAAAAATTGCCGAAGCATCTGCTAGAGTTCCTCAAGATGTCCGACGACGGTGAGTCTCATCGTACCCAGGATTGCTGTGTTGTTGATCGGTGTTACGATTGAACGCTGCCAATGTGAACCCTTCGTTTGAGTGCTCGAATGGCGAGGCTGACTGAAAACTTGAAACGATCGCTACTTGGATAGAATTGAGTACGTAACTGCCACTAACAAGCGCATTAATTGATGTATTGTGTGTTGCGTTGTAGCAAGCCATAATTATTTTCGTGAATTTTACTTTCGTCACCTTCATTATTCATGTAAAAAGAAAATTACGGATTTGTGGAAATACCTATGTTTGATATTCGAATTTAAATTGAAAGTTGTCCGTGAAGGTTTATTTTACCACGTGAAGGAATTGAATTAAAATTTATGTAGATTCCACTATTTATGTTACAGGAATTGTCAGTCTAAACTAAAGGCTACAGTACAAAACAAAGTGATCTTTAACACGTTCGAATCTCCTTAACGAAAAATTATAATAATTTAGCATAGGAAAGTCATGAACATTTTCATATAAACAATGAGATCGTAGACGTTCATGTACAGTGGATCCAACAAGTATTTGAACACTAAATTTTCGATTCTTGAGAAAATGCTAATATTTGAACTATGATAATTTCGTTCAAAAAACAGTACAATAATAAATTTGGTCTCATTTTATAGCTCGAAGCACCTACGTTCGTAAAACAGAGGACTCGCTTTTAGTCGAAAATACTTCAAATTGAATCGTCTATAAAAGCATCAAATAATTTTTTTCTGAATGAATGTATTACAGATTTGAAGATTGAATCGTCCCCTTTACATCAACTGCTTAAAACTTAATATATGATTTTTTGGCTGTTTTATAGAACAAAAATCAGGAACAAGGTCTATCTTATATTATTGCAAAGATGGCAGTACACCATTCATTTAAACTTCAATACATCGACTAGAAAAAATCGTAGATCAAGTTTTACGCATTCGTTCTAAAGGGAAACTTCAATCTATAAATCAACAGTAGTTTCAGTCACAAGAAAAATTCAATATTTTTACAGACACTTCAATTTCTAACATTGTGGACCAAAAAGGTGTCTTCAGTTTCTCAGTTGCTGTATCATGCAAAAATGTCTTAGGAAAATATGAATGATAGCTTTAAAATGAGTCCGGGTATCTTGTTGTACTATTATTTTAACGAAATTAGTTCAAATATTGACCATTTGTCGAGAATCCGAAATTTAATGTTCAAATACTCTTGTATTTAATCCACTGTATGTGATGGCGATAGCGAACGTGTTAATATCAATTTCGATATCAAACTCGAATGTCACTCGTACATTATTAAGAATTTAAATATTTTTTAAACAAATGTTTCGTGCGAGAACACACTGTAATCTCCGTACTATTTGTTTACAATGGTCTTTGCGCTGGTTAATTAGATGCAACGAGGAAAGTAAAATTTATGGTAATGGGGTGTGTGCTAGTTTTTATATTGGAACATAGATGTCTCGTGTTTGTCGTTACTAACTTTACTGAATGAGGAAAATGAGCGACGGCATGAATTACTGCCAGTAGAGTGTAAACATTAAGAGATAAGTATTGTCAATTTTTACGCGGATCATAGGTTATCGTTGTACAAGTAGGATGACAAAAATGGTTGACTGACGCCAGGAAATTCTAATTGTTATGAACCCTCGATAGTTCATAGCTTTCATTTAGTATAGTTTATGTATTATAAAATTGGATTGATTTATAACGCTAGGAAATATCAATGATTTTATAGTTAGCAGTTTCTTAATACTTAAATACGTGTTTTACAAATGAGAATAGTTACATCTTTTTTCATAAAGTGACAAATTTTATCAATATATTTTATCTTAATGTTATAAACGAAAATTGTCGATAGCAGGTCACGTTAAATTACCGTACGCAATCCACAGTATTTTTGAGTAAATGTTTATTTTGATACTAAACTGAGAACTTAATTAATCGAAATTTTATTAACTACAGTAAAATTAGACTTAATCAATAGATATAGTGAATATATATATATATATATATATATATATATTATAATTTTAATAAATGCGTTTCGGACATTTGTCCTTTTATACAAATGGTAAAAGTGCACGTGTATGTCTAGAAAATGTGTATACGATTTTTTAATTTTTACACCGACCATTGTACAAAAAATGACATTACAATAAGTAGCTTTAATACTTCGACATCCCAAAATTTTTACTCTATTGTATTATAATTTTGTCCATAACAGAAACAAAACATACATACACGGTCAGATATAATACATAATTTAGAATATTTTTTTAAATAATACGTTCCATATGAAATAATGTCTGATTTTAATGTTACTTTGAACATCTTCTATGTCAGAACGTGACACTAACAAAATTGATAGCTACACTTCTACTTCGATTCGATTTTCATCAAGAAATGATGGAAGAATGTTTAGACATATCTACAGTCGGGGGTAAAATTTCATGGACACCCTTTGAAAATTAATAACTATGTTATTACTATTGCTCGAAATTTCGAAGAAAAAAGTGGACGTCATGGTTTCTAACCTTTTTATCTGTGCCTATATCGAAAGTTTAAAATGTCTTTTGTAGATCTAAGTAAGTTATACGCATGTCCAAAGTTTCATCGAAATTGATTTACCCATAAAAAAGCTATATAGGCATTGAAACATGTAAGAATCTTTGAATTTTTACCATTTTCATTTATTTATAGCTTACAGGAACCTTAATCGATTTTTACGAAACTTTGCGCATGCACATAATTTTGTTAGATCTACAAAAGGCCTGTATTATATTTTCGTAAAATATAAAATCGTGACTTTTACTTTTTCTTCATAATTTCGACCAATAGTTGTTTTTGATTAATTTTTGGTATACATTCCCTAGTAAACTGATCCTTCCGACGTCTCAAAGATATTCAAGTCGTTTGGTCCAATTTTAAAAAGGTTATTTGCTTTTTAAACAATATCCATTTAATTTTGCCCTCGACTGTACCTGCTACCTTGGTCCTAAAGAAAATTTGTCCGGCCCACGACGGATATCCATTTATACGATTTATTTGTCTTCGATTCCGAATCACGTGGACGAGTAACAAGTCAGGTTGGTCGGTTGCAACCTGAGTTCATGATTCATTCGAGAATGAGGAGTTAAATATAGGTGAGATCGGGAAATAGGCCAGTGTTCGTAGAACCGTAGAACATTTGCTCGCGCGTCCAGCTTCACGCCGGAACCACCGTCTCTGTTTTGGCTATTTCCGACCGGTTGCGACATAATCAACATCCGCCATTTTAACTGGAGCTCCTCGCCTTCAGACCTTAACCCTTTTTCCAGCTGGCACCTTGCACACGGAACCGTATTTTTAATTAACGGCACTCGCGCTTTTTTTCGACACGATTTGGTTACAATTGAATTCTTGTTGTTTCGAATCCTAGGAATTTCTCAGGAACATACAGTCGGTATAGAAAGTATTCGTACACCCTTTAAAAGCGAATAACTTTTCTTAAAATTGAACCAAACGGCTTGGGTTTTTTTAAAGATTCCAGAAGGTTTAATTTTCTAGGTAATGCGTAAATAATGGTTTTAGAAAGTTGCTATTGGTCGCAATTTCGAAGCAAAAGTAAACGTGACGATTTTTAAGTTTTTTATTTATGTCCGTTATAAAAATTTAGGGAGTGCCATTTATAGATCTAAGTAGTTATACCCATGAAACTAAGTTATACACATGCACAAATTGTATGAAATTGCGATTCGACACGTTATACGCGGAGTAATTTTGTATTGCCTTCCATTTTACTTTTTATTTAAGTTTAAGTGCATTAGCAAAATACTTGTGTACCCCATATCTGCTTAATCTGTTGCAATCGAATCTATTGAGACACGAGTGAACATTTTTTAACAACGCATGAATTATATAGTGTTTTATAAATTCGATAACGTCAGTGCGCACAGACTGGCATGGCGTTTAACGTGTTAAATGAATCGCAAACCCCAAATACAAATATTTTTACGTCATGCAATGCCTACAGCTTTTTTATTCTTTTTTATAACCTACTATGATTTACAATAGGCATGTTTTAAATTCTCATTGTAGGCATGGATGACAAATTTAAATATTGTGACCTTTACTTTTCTCTTCCAAATTGCGGCTAATAGCAATTTAAAAAAAAATTAGTTACACATTAGCTAGTAAACTAGTCCATCTAACATCTCAAAAAAGTTAAAGTCGTTCGATCCTCATCTAAAAAAGTTATACGGTTCTGAATGGTGTATGAATACTTTTATCACTGACTGTATTAGGTTGCTGCAGAAATAAGTGCGGTTTTCATCTGCTTATCAATTCGGCGATTTTTCTGAAGTAATACTTCTCGTATTTAGTATTGGGTCATGTTTGCTGACAAAGTGAAAATGGAGAAAAGTAAATTCGTGCGATTTTGTTAGAGTTCAGATTAGTGGCAAAAATAATCCGTTCGTTCAGACGGCTATTAATAAGCATACAGTTCAATACTGGTTTCAAAAATTCCGTGAGACGGATAAAAGTCTCGAAGATGAAGAGGATCGTAAACGTTCTTCCGCAATTGATAATGATTAGACTGCGGATTTTTATGCAAAAGAAAAATTGTTCGTGTAATTAGAAGACACAGGAGTTACATAGACTTTTCTTCTTTTAATAATGTTGTTGAGTTAAAAACAATACAACAATTCTTTTGACACTACACTTGCCGAGCCATGAAATTAACTGACACATGTTGCCTTATAAAAATAACAAGATTGAATTTATTTGGTCTTTATGCGGTTCGTATTATAATATGTACTCTACTAAATATATTTATATAATCATTTCCCAGGAAAACATCTTTATAATTGAAATAGTTGTAAAATAAAAAAACTGGAAATCGGCTATTTTGACCGGTGGTGGTAGGTTTAGTGTTAAATTTGTTAAATGTTTTTACTATCTTGCGTTTGATCTATCCATGTTTGTCATGAATGCACAAAATCCCCACTCTAATAATGATGAACCATAGGTTATTGTCGAAGCAGATCCTTGTTGACCGAAGGTGATCATACAACAGTCATTCGACATTTAGCTCACATTGACGGATAAAGCAAAATACACAGTGAAGAGCAAAAGTGAATCAACACCATTTGAAACAGCATAACTGTTGAAAAATTAGAACAAATGATTTCAGTACTTTTGAGGATTTAGACGAATTAGTTTATTGGATGAGGAATAACAAAATTTTAGAAAAAATTGCAGTTTTTCGGAATCGCGAAAGGAATAGTAAAAGTTGATTTTTACAATTTTTTTATCTGGGTCCGTATTGAAAATTTAAAAAATGTGTTTCATAGACTCAAATAAATTTTGACAATTTCCGATATTGGTTAATTGGTTTATGAAATATAATCGATTAATAGTGAGAAAATAGTAGTTTTTCACGATTTTCGGCTTATAACTGCAATTTTTCCTATTTTTAATGGATTATGGCTCATAAATCAATTAACCAATATGCATGACACTTCCCGCGTGTATTTAATTTATTTACGTCTATAAAACACATTTTTTTACAGTTTCAATACAGATCCAGATATAGAAGTTGTAAAAATCAAATTTACTATTTTTTCATCGATTGTAATTAATTGGAAGTTTTTCGATATCTTTTTTACATCTCATCTAATAAACTATTTCTTCTACTTACTCAAAAACACTGAAGTCATTTCTCTTCACTGTATATAATTTTAAAACTGAAGAACAAAATCCGCAAATTTTAATTGCACCGACCTAACACATAGTTGTAGTAACAATATGAATGGTTTTCACACGTCATGGTAACAACTAACAAGTTCATGAATCCAAAACGATCACCGTGGAATATTTCTGACACGTTCCATTTATTTGTTAGAGCTTCCAAGTGAAGGCGAACGATCGCGTGAAGACTGTAAGCAGATTTAATACAAGTCGTAATTTAACCCTTCAGTGTACAAAAATATCAATTTTTCCGTGGATATATTTTCTACAAACTTAGAACTTTCCTTATATAATGCGATTGTTGTTGTGATGTATAAAACTACTACAGTTAGAAGACTTTACTGTACCTTAATGCTTCAGATGTAAATAACTCGGTCTAATGCGGTTAATATGCAACACTATTTATTGTACACATTAATAAACATTGAATTTAGCAATATAACTGAGTAACTCTTGTAATATTTGAACAATCGTGATTCCTTGTTTAGTTTGAATAATCGGGGTTCTACTGTACTAGTAAAACAAAAGTTAATTGAGGATTTCCGAGTTAATTTAAAGAAAATTAAATCAGTACAAATTTGGCACTTAAAGGGTTCAAGAAATTATGTTTATTCAAGGGATATTTATTTAAGGCAATAATATGTTAATTTGGTACTAATCAGGTTGAATAGACTGAAAATGTAAATATACGCTAGGGGAAAAGTTTTCTTCGATTTATATAAGGCATTAAAAGTAGAAATTAGATGTAATATCTGCATGCAGATTTTCTTTCCGAATTTTTACAATTTTTTCGGGTCACTGCTTTTTGCTACGACGTCATAACTAGAAAATGAGAGAGAGAGAGAGAGGAAGCGTAAATATTCCACGAGTTTTTTCTAACGCTTTGGAGCACTGCTAAATTGCGCTTTTGGAATTACGCAAACTCATCCATGCATGTATAATGCTTATGTGTTGATTATAATTAGTTGCTATTTTTTTTACATATTGGGCATGGTTTTTTAGTTGAGAGAAGTGGTTATGACAATGAAAGCGATCTGTTGCACGAGATCGACAATGCTTTGAGAACCGGCCGAGGATTTCTTTTTGGTAAAGGTGCGTTTATTTTGTGCATGATTTTGTATAATATTTAATTATGGAAATAAGTGAATTTATTATATTTATTTAAATATGTGAATAAACGTCGGATGTAAGATATGGAAAAATGGAAACTTTTAGGTGCAGGTAAATAAATAAAATGAAAACAATTGTTGGTAAACGTACTATATTAAATTAAAATTACGTAAATATCTATTTTCGTTTACTTGTAAATATTATATTAATATCAATACTATTATTACAAATATTTACTATAATTACAAATTGAAGCAACAAGATTATCAAGATTCATTGATTTCATGAATATATACTATATGTACTTTAATACAGTAACGTAATAATCAATCGTGAAAGACAAAGATTAAATATTTAAACTTTTACAACGGTAACGTATGGTTGAGGTTTAAATTCAGTGTCCGATTTCGTTACATTAGATCCATATTTTAGAAATATGTCTGCTTCGTGGTTATTATAGTTTCAAAATGTTTATATAAAACAGAATCTATTTCAAGAAATATTTTTAATGTTGTACACGACGATTCATTTGTCTCGCCCAACTACGGAGAAGTTTAATTATTTTATTCGTTTAAAAATATTAATGGAATTGTCAACATTAATGTGAACATTAATATTGCATTGATTGTTGAAAAAGACATGCAAGGAAGAACCTGTTGACATTAATATACATAAATTTTGGTGTATAATTGCCCTTCCCCTACTTAAAAATTTATAATTGAAAAAACCATCACTTTGAAAATTACTACTGCTAACACAGGATGTTTCATATACACGATCCACCTATACGTTTGAGGAAGGGTTTTTTTATTTTGATTTTTAATGAAATATAAGATTTTATCTTATTGAAATAAAATATTGTAATACATAAAGGAATATAACAAAGTATAGTAGTTACATTACCTTCATTTCTCGAAATTGTTCTGACCTTATAAAAATAAGGAAATTTACTATTTTTCTTCTTTGTGAAAGCAAGTCCTACCAACTTTATACCAAACCTACCAAATAGATCAAAATAATTGGTTTTAGATATCTTCTTTTTGAATTATAGATTTAGAATTACATCGAACACTAATACCTACATTTATTTTTTCATATATCTTACAAAAATATGAACAAAATAGCATTATTTATGGGATGAAACAAAGATGTTTTCATACGGAATTATTGAATAGATTTTTGCACTTAAGCACGTAAGTAATTGATATCATTAGACTGGAAATTTATGAAAAATAAAAGCATTCCAAATTCCTTGTGGGGGACAGAAGTTAAGTAAAATGTATTTCTTCTTTTAATCATTTTCATAACTCGAACCTAATGTAATAACGAGACTGCGAATTTGATGCGTTTTTAATAAAAACGAGTAGGTGTAATTTACAGCAATAAACAGATTGGAAGAATCTCAAAATTTCAATACATTACTGTTTGCTTATTAAAATTATTGAGGAGTGAAAACAATTTCCATTTGACTCCTGTTTCTTCCAATTAATGCACGAAACTTTTTTCAGCGTCTTCACACTTTTACATTTCACCTATTAGTGTTTGCCACAAATTCATTAAATCAGCAGTCTAAATATCAGTCATTAAGTGTCTTATGTGTAAAAAATGATTAGAAAAAATACAAAACTTTGTTGACGTTACATGAATTTAACCTTTCGTTTGAAATGATCTCTCAGAAAATGTTAACAAGAATTTATACTATATTGTAGTCTTCAGTTCCGGGAAACGTAAAAATGTATGGTTATCTTCTATTACTACAATAATTAAACTGTTTGTTTGCAACATTAGGAATACAATACATCGACCTGATGTCACCAAAATGAGATTTGTCCTCAAAGAGTTAAGAATGTATTACTTTCAATTTACTAAAATATTAAGTGAAGGAAAACATGTGTATTTAACTTTTGTTCCTTACAATGGTCTTAAAAAGATTTTGTTTTGTATAAAAATCCAGGGTTTAGTTATTATGCGTGAACGATTGAAGAACATTAAATCTTTCGTATACACCTAATAAAATTTTAAATATCTCGAAGTAAAAGAAGTTGTTAACAAAAAAACAAAAACAGAAGGAGAAACTAATGTGTGAAAAATATCGGATAGGTGAAAACAATCGTTACATGGGATCGTTTCTATCAGTGCGAATTTTTAAACGCGATGAGACTATTCTGAATCGCTGGCTTCTGCGTAGTTATACGGCGATGTAGTGTATGGCGATGGCGGCGGCAGCGTCGCGACGCCTCTCAGTAGTTCTCCGTCATCCTTGGAGTTTGTCTATTCGCGCGAAACACGATCGCGTATACGAACTCGTGGCGGTCTAGAGAAAGATACGAAGGATAAGTTATGATAGAGAAAAGTGAGTGCCGATGGATGCAAAAAGTGACATGTGTGGGAAAGATGAAACATAAGAAATGAAAAGTGCAATTTACCGCTCAGTGGCCAGTTTATGCTAATTATAAACTAATTGCATACGAGCTAAAGGAAATAACCTTTTAACAGAGTTTCTTCAAGACCGCGAACTGCAGATACCACGGTGTTATCGTAAAATTTACTTTTCAACCAACGGTAACATTTAACACTCCTCTCCGTTGGTAACGGTATTATTTAATTAATTAATTTGATAATGTTCAATAGTGGACAACCGGTGTGTTGTTTTCAGAATCAGTAGTTCGGTATCTGAGAAAAATGAGGGAAAATGATTCTATGTGGTTCGTGTGCTTAACACACTTCTATAATAATGGAAACTTTCATTATTAACTTTTAGATTCAAGCACTGAAAAGTCGTTGAAGAATTGGAGTAATTACTCACTAATATTTGATACTTGCATATTTATAGTTAAAGAAAACGGTCTTTACAAATTGTATAATAATTATCCGCTAATATTATCTCCAAATAATTCATCATTTTGCACCTTTAAACAAATTCAAAATAATCCATAAATTCGAGCCAAAATTGTGGGTTAAGATAACATTTTTTTCTAAAATAATTTACTATAGGATATTTAACAAAGTGAAAAAATTTTATTTTACATTTGCATTATAATAATTTAAGCACCGTTTGGATTTTTTATATACAGGTACACTTTGTGTTTGATTCTCAAAATGGAAGGATAAAAATGTCTTAATGTTCTTTATTCAACTTCAAATGAACACACTACTAACAACTTTATTAAAATTTCTTTTTATCATTTTCATACATAGTAGATGCATATACCTTTATAATTATATTAATAGTTAAAGAAATGATACATAAGTAACATGAAGCAAGTAATAGCAATTAAGTGAATAATAATATTGATGATTTGTTTTGGACTTAAGAATAAAATTAGTTTTTAGATATTCATATAAATAATGAATATCATATTTGTTAATGGCTATCATCAAAACTGGTCACTGAGCATCGCTTATAGGATTATATGGTTCAACAGGTTGTCCCTGTTTGAGAGTTAACACAGACTACGAAAAGTGTCTGATATTATTTTTCTTCTGTCGCCGCGATTATCGGCTGTAATGAAGTATGTTTTCTGTGAGATACGTGAAAGTCAGAAGATCCGAGGAAAACATAAAACGGCTGGGTAGCCATATCTCGATTACATAAAGGTGTCGTGTTACCGCACTATAGATTGCACGAATTTGCAATATAGATCCGCGTCGACGGACGAAAATATTCGTATGCATAAAAGAAACACTGAGATAACCGACAAAAATTTTAACTTTCAATTTACAACAATACAATAGATATATATGTATCAATTGCTTTCGAATTTCTTCAGAAAATGCTGAACATAAAATTACATTGTCTTTATTAAACCAACCAGAACTCAAGTATTTTCTTTTCCGTACGTCCTTTAACTTGTTCATTTGATCATTTAAAAATAAATTCATAAGATTATAAAAGTATTTACATTTAAAAAGAAAATTAATACATCCATTAAAATTTGTGATTTCAGAATATTACATAAGATGCATAAGGAGTAAATGTGTTTACCCTTAAAATAATTTTATATTGCATATGTACATATATGAATCATAAGCTTTAGTGAACATTGCAATCTTAATATTACTTTTGCATTAAGTACAGTAGTTCTATTACATTGCGAATATATAACAATTAACAGAACAGCATTGTGACAAAATAATTATCATATAATTGTATATTTAAATTCTACCACTTTAATCAAGTTCATTGTCAAAGCACAGCGTATGAATTATTTATATAATTCTGATTAGTTACAATATTAACTTTTCGTTTTTTTTTAAATAAACTCTAATTTTTAAAAATTCTATAGTCCACAAAATAAGGTCACAGTAGCATTTTGTTATCCTTTGATTTTAAATAGAAACTTGTTACTTTCATTAAAGCAATAGTTCGGAAAAGTGAATGTTCGTTCAAATATGCTTAATTATTTAAGTGAAATAATTCACTCTTTAATTTGCAGACTTTCGTAGATATGGCAGACAGTCAACCTCCAATGCACACTACACTAAGCCCTAACCTTGACGACTTTTCCGCTTCCGTATACTTCTCTTCTTTTTTTTCATTCCAAGCTCATCAAGCTTGCTTCCCTATTAATGGAAGGTAGCGGCCTCAGAAAGACGCAATTTAACGCGGCTCCTATCATGATTTAAGATTGAAGTAGCGTCTCAGTCTTCTACGGTATAAAATCTTGGGTTATGGACCCCTAAGACTTTCTACAAATCCGAACTTCCATGAAACACAGCGCTTTTAAAGCAATAGAAAACACTCCAAGCATAGAAAGGATAAAAACACGATGGTTTAAACATACGTCTATCGAAGACTGTATAAAAAATATGTTAGGGATGATTATTTGTCTCTGAAATTGAATTTAGCATACAGTGTCTCCAAAAAGTATTTGAGCACTGAATTTCCAATTCTCAAGGAATTGTTAATATTTAAACTGTGATAATCTCGTTAAAAAAAATTGAACGAATGATGGTCTGCAAAAGTAGAGGCTTCGAGCTTTAAAGTGAGTTTAAATTTATTATTCTACTTTTTTTTAACGAAATTGTCATAGTTCAAATCTTGTCAATTTTTCGAGACTCGGAAATTTAGTGTGCGAAATTTCAAATTTTTTGGATCCACTCTCTAAAGCACTCAGAGTATGAAAAGAATCAAAATACGATGGCTTAATACCTACGCTAATCAAAGACTGTATAAAAAATATGTTAAGGATCATCATGTATCTGTGAAATTAAATACAATTTTTATATAGCATACGTAAAAGTAAATATTTCGTTTGCGATATTAGACTCACAAATCTTTTTATTTTCGATTGACGAACAATATGTTAAATATATTAAAAAAATCATATTGTCCACATTTTATATTCAGAACAAGAATATTGTATATACTATATTTATGATTATTTTGCCAACATAAAACATTTTCTTTGTAATCGCAAGAATTTGTTGTACTGATTTCAAGTATTAAACATTAAGTTTCATAAGCTCATGTACCGATTAGGAAAATCTCTTATGATATATATATATATATATATATATAGACAATAATATATATAATATAATATACATATACATCCACCATGTAGAGCTGGTGGAGTCGTTAAACTCATTTTTGTGATTTCAGAGAACGTTATGTTCGCCCCTACTTTTAAAGCTTCGTCCGCAACACCAGGTACAGTTGCAAACGCGCTGTGTGACATTAACGGAATGTTTTGTACCTTTGTGCGGCTATTAAAGACAAAACGATATTAATATATTGTTAATAATAGATATTGAACTAACAATAACATAATAGAGCAGTGAACAAACAAATCGCTCATTAGTATTTATATGTCTGGAGTGCTGAACTTCTAAACTAGGTGTAACATTTATTTTTACAATATGACGGGAGAAAATGTATTTTCATTTACAATGTATATTTTTCTGTGCTGTTTGTCACTTACTCTTTAACTGGAGCAGCTAAACGGAACATCTTCTGTACTAACATGGGCTACATACGATTATAATAGTCAGAGGAAACAATACGAACTGCATATTAATATGGTACGTTTATTCTTAGAAAAAGTGTATAGGTGACCTGGGTAAATGAAACATCTTGTCAGTGATAATTATCTTTTCATTGTTCAGTTTTAATTGATTAAAGTGTACCTTTATGTGTTAACATTAACAATTTCCCCTTACCTGCTTTTACATTCGTGGAAGTATGTGAAAATTTGAATATTAATACCCGTGATATTTTTCTTCGAGTTGGACGATAGTTATTCAAAATAATGGATAACAAAAAAATATCGAATAAATTCAATTTAGTTGTAATTCGAAAATAACACGAATTAATGTATCCTTCATTCACGAATAAGTTATTTCTATCATAAGTTATTCGTTATTTGAAAATTTGAAATAAAAGCATAATTTACAGATTCCTAAGAGTAGATGGAAGTAAACATAGTACTTACGTAAAAATGATTATTCATTTCAAAATTTTTATTTGTTTACATTTATTGTGAATAATAAATACCGAATAAAGGTTCTCTCGAAAAATAATTGAATAACGATTAATTATTTATTCATTATTCTTATTCAAATAAAATTGTATCGAAATAATGGCCAAGTATCCGTAACTGTTCTCAAGTATCCTTCAATAGTATGAATCAACTAGGAGACTGTATATTAATGTCATAAGTATGTTTCCATTGTAATCTAGACAAATGAAACGTTCTAATGTTAACGACACTAACGTTTGCAACATTTAGAATATGAAATAATAATAATAAGGAAATTATTGACTGACATATATTTACTAAACGCACACATCAGAGTGTCCTAAAAATATTGGAGCACCCAGAGTTAAATAATTAAAAATGGTTATTACAGTCAAAAGCGATTCAATAAAATACTAATAAGAGATAAATGACGAATAATGATAAATAGTGACACGCGCGTTCGAATATTACCGTGATCCAACGTGATAAATTGCACTGTACTATATGATACAAACGCTATATACGTCAATGAATTATCTTTCGATTTTTAAAATTTTATTTCAAACAACTTAATTTAACAGTTATAGATTTTTCCTTCAAGTTTAGGCATTAAATAGCTTTTGTGAGCGACAGTAATAGTTCGTTTTGGTACTCCAATACGGACGGACGTTAAAATGAAACATTATTCAACCACTATTTATACATAGCGTGAGAACAGGAAACGAGCTGCAGTTCAAGATTTTAAAATTAGATTTTCGTGGGCGTGGATATTAAGGTTTCTCTAATTGTTATTGTCGATGGTTACCAGAATGCGATGCCCAGTTAGTTTTCTGGAGCAAGACGTTCAACACGATGCTAATTTTCGAATTGGGTAACGCGACCGTTGCGTGACAATGTTTCTATCACCGTTTTGTCTTACTGAACCACAATATGAGTTTTTGTCGCCTTCTATATATCGCAAATGGACGTACTTCTTTCCACAGAAACTCATAATAAACCTGTTTCACGCAAACTGTTCCGTATTAGGGTCATGCACGGGAAATAAATTATTTTTACACGTTCGCTACTGCCGTCACACATATGGTGGGCTGAGAATCATAGTGGTGTAAGTCACATACATACATGGTATTTTGAATAAAATTATGTTTTGTGTTTGTTGTTATAAAAAACTCCATATTTATCTAATTAAGATTTACGTATACCGATATATAAAGACTCCCACAAATATTCTGACACTCTGAAAAAGACGATAACTTTAAGTTATCTAACGATTTTTGATATTGGAACCTATGGTGTGGATGTTTTGAGAAGTAAGTCAATTAGTTTATTATGTAACGTGAACATTTTTTGAAAAAATTGCAATTAGTCGGAGTTGCAGAGAAAATACCAACAGTTCTATTTTATAACTTTTTTATGTGGGTCTATATTGTAAATTTAAAAAATACGTTTTGTAGATCTGTGCTGTAAATCAGCGATTGAAAACAAAAAGCGTAAGGTGGGCTTATACCACTATGATCTGAAATGGCTCGTTCTATTCGTTTAGTGACAAAAGAATGAGCTTCCATTTTTTAATAAAGAATGAAGTCCTACATCATCTAATGTGGCCGGTAAATAAATTATGCTTTTAAGATTTGAAAAACCATATTAACTCCAATCTTCAGAATTTGGACTTACACCTCTATGATTAGCCATTTGTGACGTTCACTACATATCTCGTAGTTCACTCAAATATAGTCAATTATTTTATACACTTTGCTATTTAAAGTAAGATGACTTTAAGTGTCATATTGCGAATTTATGCAAGGTAGATATCTTTTCTTGATAATGCAAGTATAACGCTAAAAACTGTATAAACCATAACATTCACAAAATTCTCCTACATCTGTTAGACTATGATGTACTTTCTAACATTTTTAGTTTTCGTTGAATATATTATGCCATATTATAAATACATTGTTTCAACATTTTAATAAAATCTAGGAATCATAAAACAATTTTTAATAGAACGTAGATCAAGAAAAAGAAGGTAAATGAATTTAATACACTCTGATGTTTCGTGTCATAGTATTCGGCATAATATTCAGAGATTGCATATCATCCTTCTGTTAAATTGTTTTAATATTTTGTAAAGGAACTGCATTGCATTTGGTAAAACATTTTAACAGTGAAGGTAAGCAGGTAAATGTGCAGAAAGTTCCATTTATCTTATTTTCGCAATACTTGACCACAAAATTATTGATATTACTAAGTACATTAATATTAGAATTATTTCCCACATGAAATGGTTAGTTGAAAAGTAGGTTATTTGAAACGTTTTCGCACTGCAGTTATAAGTCATAAAACTAATTTGAATAAAATTATAATAACAATATTAATAATGCAGATATGAAAATTCCTAACGTGGAGTCAGTAATCTGTTTGAAATTTGGAGTTTCTAGAAAAAAAAACGTATTAGAGCGAATAGAATGGTGCCATTTAACTAATGAAAGTGTGTTCATCTCTAATAATCAAAATGCATAAATTTCAATTGAAAATTTACTTCCTTACTAATGTATAGTTACAATCAATGTATCTTTTGCATACTGCTCCGACGATTTCCTGGGATCTGTTGACGTAATGAACTGAGAAATCGTCGAGGAAGGAGCGATTCTTTATATAATACACCCACGCGGCCAAGATTAGCAAGTCTATGTTGATTTTGGCTCGATCTCGACGAATTCACGTGTTTACTACGGTACAAAGACCCTAACGCGTCTTTTTTCGGTTCCGCTTGAACATTGTTTACTTCAACATACATAAAACGGTTCAATTTGGTTACTAGTGAACTGCGGACTTTATACAATTATGGCAAAAACGATTACGCGAAATATACAGGTTGGGGCATTTATCCTGGCCACCTGGAATATCTCAAAAACTAAATTCCAGAGCAAAAAAATGTTTCGAATAAAAGTTATTTGTTTCAAGACGTAGATTAAGAATCTGTAATGAAAAATATATATTTCCATTTGAAAAAATAAAGTTGACTTTGGAATGACCTTGAAAACATGATGAAAATAAAAAATGGATACGACTGCTGCATCAGCCCCTCCTTGACTTAAACGTTTTATTTGAAACATTTTTTCTCCGGAATTTAGTTTTTGAGATATTCCAGGTAGCCAGGATAAATGCTCCACCCTGTATAGTTTTTCTCAAGTTATTATAATTAATAGAACAAGAAATATTCTGTTTAACACCCGCTTTTTGCAATTGATGAAGACAATTTTTATTTTGCATAAAGAGCCGCAGTCTAGTTGTCAAGTACTAATAAAATATTGAATTGAAAAATATTAATGGAGTATTTACGAAAAGGAATATTGCTCTTAAGAACTTTTTTGAAAAGTGTTCCGATGAAATAGATATTTTAGAGTCTATAATAAACGTACTATGAAACAAATTATTTTAGATTAATTTTTATTTTGCATAAAACGCTGTCGTCAAGTTATTAACCACTAAAAAGACATTGAATCACAAAACACATTAGATATTAAAAATGTTGTATATTACAGATTATATCATTGGCATTATTAAAATATGAAATAATAACTTATTCAAGTAATTCATTTTAATCACAGAAATCTGACTATTGTTGCAACGACACCATATATTGATTTCCATTATGTCAATCTTCTTTAAGTGCATCGACAGAAGTTCTTACGAATGAATAAGATAAAGAATATTCAGTATTGAACCAATAAGTTATTATTTTGTACTCTCATTAATTTTGAACGTTCTTAACTAACGGCTATCCATACTGTAATCTTAATAACTGAGAAACGTTATTAATTTCATTAACAAAGTAATATTATGCTTATGACGTTGTATTATACAAAAAATGAATATGTTTGATTATTAGGTTTGTCTACAATAAGTAATGCATTTCTATTTTCATAAATCAAATATTTCAGCTGCTCATACAACATTCGTGATTAAACATCAACAAGATGACAGTTTCAGGAAAAAAGTTTAAAGACACGATTTCATTTTAAACGTTGCAAGCTTATTGCAGAAATAACTTATGTCATTTGCTGATTCAAGTTAACCCTGCTGTATTATTTTCTTCATAGCTACAATCATTAGAACTATGTATATTATGCTTAATAATTTCCTAGAAGAAAAAAATCTGTATTTGTTGTATGTCTCTAGTTATCTTACAGCTTCAATATCGATAACAGACAAATAAAATTTGTATTTCGATTTAAAAGAAATTGATACCATGTATATGTATTTAGTATAGTGCGTTTGATATCTCCGTCACGAGTTTGACTTTCCATTATCAGGCAAAGGGTTAGTACATAAAGTTGTGCAATGTCGTTTAACAATCGAAATTTTGAATGTTAGGCGTTTGGTCGCCTGGAAGCGAACCACCACCGCCTCCGAAGGAACGAAGTCCTGAACGCAAAGACTCCGAAAAGGATACTGGAATTCCTCCAGTCTGGACACCATCCAGCGCTACTTCCAGCCCTGTTCCAGAAAAGAAAGAATTTCGCCCGGTGCAATTCCAGAGCCCCACTCTAAGCCGGAAAAAATTCACGCAACAGGAAGTAAGTTAACCTTTTGCTCAATAAATCTTACAAGATTAGAACTACGAGCCCCGACAAAACGAAGGGATCCATGTTTTGTAATTTACGATTATTGAGACTGTAAAGATGCATTTGTGGGAAATTTATTCCATAAAGGGTATAGCCGGATAAGATGGTCTGAAGTACCCTCAAACCAAATTGATTTTTGGTCACACCATTCTATTGGACGCCCAAAGAAAACCCTGTGTGAACACGGTTTCAATGCATTATGCTCTATTTCTTCCATTTTGCTCAATAAAAAATTACGAAACATAGTAAATTTTTTCCGAATTTGTAATTCCAAAATCGATTTTTAAAAAATTCCAAACTCTTAAAATTCTTGTATTTATGTATATTGAAGTTATCAGATGACCACGTTTATATTATTATCGTAGTTGCATTTAATTGTAGTTAATCCAAAAAATGCATATTTCTCATAAAAGTTTTAGAGATACCAGTTTTAGAAAAGTTCAGGAGGAACTGTTGAAAGAAATGTTCTCAAGTTTTTCAAATTTGTTTATAAAGTGGATCGTAGTTAATAAAATACATAATCGATTTTTCGTTACTTTTCTTTTATATTTAGAGAAACAACGTGCATAGTTAAAAATTCAATTCAAAGTCATAGAATTGTGGAACTCACACTAAATTCAAATATACATACGCAGCACTATCGAATGATGTGACTAAAAAACAAATTGGTTTGAAGGCACTTTTGGCGGTCTTATCGGACTATAATCTTTATTTTGTTGGATATACAGTGACTCTAAAAAGTATTTGAACACTACATTTTTCATTTTCGAGAAATTGTTGATATTTGAACTATGACAATTTCGTTGAAAAAAATAGTACAACAATATATCTGGACTCATTTTAAAGCTTGAAGCCTCTATTTTTGTCATATATCGTTCATTTTTAACTAAGATATCCTTGCATAATTCATGCCGAACAGAAATTTTTTGGTGCTTTTATAGACGATTAAATTTGTACAGAACGAGTTCAAATTGATTATTGTATTATTTTTGTTAACACTATTATAGTTCAAATATTCACAATTTCTCAAGAATCAGAAATTTAAATGGAAGCTCTAAAAAGCTGAATTAATACATTTTTGTAGATTTTATAAAGTAGGGAGGACCGGGGTCAAAAGTAATAGGGGGCGAAAGTAACATTGTAAATAATTCAAAATCTATTACAGCTATTATCGCAATTTTTTTATATATTATGCATAACTCGTGTTTCAACATATAAATTGTTATTTTACTCATGCACATATGCAATTAAATTATATACTGACGAAAATGATTTTTCGATGCTCTAAAGTAACTTTTTTTTAATGGCTAAAAATTGTAATTACTCGTTTCGTATGCAAGCAAGGGTTTTTTTTCTTTCTGGTAATCTTTAATCAATCTTTGTATTTATCTCTTAAGCATTTATTTAGTGAAAGTTTGTAATCTTAGTCTACAACCATGGTCAGGGACAATTGTAAGAGCAGTGGTAGGGGTCGGTAGTAACGTTACAATAACAAGGGACACCAGGATAAGAATATGAATATGAACATATACAAAAACAGCGAAGAATGAGAATAGAAAGCCACTAAAGAAAGGAAAAGCTAAAAATTATAAGAACGGGAGTAAACAATGCATTGGTCCTGAAAATATGAAATATTATTGCACTGTGTCACTATTCATAATGTTCTAGCACGCCGAATGAAAAATAGGTGCAATGTATGGAATGTAACGATTGAGCACATGAAGAAAGCACTAAGTAATATAATTTATAAGTTTGCCACAGTTGCGAATTTCAATGGATCTGAACAATCTGTAGTTGTTTATTTTTCATGTGATAAATTCCTTAATAAAGTTTAATAAATACCTTAATTCAAAACAATATTGTGTTCTATCAAACTCATGCCGTGTTGCTAATTACTTAAATATTACTTGTTACAAACAAAAAATACTGTGGTTAAATATTGTCTTGTAAATAATGTTTCGTAAGCATAATAGTTTTTGCGTAATCGTAGTCCAAAGCCAAATTGTTACATTCGACCCCGATCTTCCCTACAATAGTCATTTTCAATGCTCCGTAGATTTAGGTGTCCTGGTTTCACGCTCTGATTAAAAGACCATTTTTGAGGAATTTTTTAAATTCCGATTTCGACTCCGACTCTCAAAATTGAAAAAATATGTACTCAAAATAATTAAAAGTCATACCTATAAGTTTCCATTTTCGAAAATTAATATAATCTCATTAATATTTCATAGAGACACTTGTTGCTTTTAATGATTTATAAACAAAAGAGTCAGAGTTGGAGTCGATGTCGATATATTTTTTTCCGACTCTGACTCCGACTCCAGGAGTCGATATTTTTCTTACTCCAGCTCCGATTCTAGTGATTAGCAATTACTCCGAAAATCCGACTCCGATTCCACGACACCGACTTCGAAGCCCTGCTTAAAATACGATATACCATAAAAGTAACTTAAAAGTACAGTTTAAAATATGATAATATCATAAGAGGCAACGTCATTTTGTTTTTATCCTATTGGAGTTAGCAAATAAGAAAATGAATTTTCGTCGGATTCCAGTTTCTCTAAATTGTGTATAAAATTGCAAGTTTGCATGGACATCCACAGTTTATCGATGAAGTTTCTTTTATGCGTTTTCATGATAGTCGACATAACATTTTTTAATGTATTTTTCAGGTGACAGGAGAAGCACCGCCACCTTGGGAAAAAGAAGGGATAAGGGAAACAACAGAAACTAGTTACGACAGCAGTAGCACCCGAATCGTTAATTCTCACTCAGCCCCGTCGGAAGGATTAAACTCTCTGGTTACGGCGCCTCGTTTGCCCCGTGCTCAGAATCCAACAATTACATTGCTGCAGAAAGCTCGAGGTAACGTTTCGGATTACAGAATTTTTGTTTTGACACGAGGGTTGATGAATGAATCCTGCTGCTTGTGTTTTCAACGCGATTCTATCTCGAAGATAAACGTTCTTTTATGTAAGGTAATATCTTGGAATTTGTGAAAATATAATAGGGATTACAGTATTTCATCGATAGAAGACCACAACACGGGTCTGCGCAGGGTCGTTAATACGCGAGGGATATCATTGTTTGAGGTTTGCCGAACGTAGAGAAGGACAGCCGACTTCGAGAGGCCTCGGTCACCGAGAAATGTAAACATAATTAATCCAAATTTCCAACTTCTTTATTTTTCATTATTTTCTTATGGGACTTCGATGACCATATTTGTGGCATTTTTATAAGAAAAATCATACCAAATATGATATAATTCCCATGATATTTACTTGTATAATAGACAATTAAAGTTTCGGGCGCGAGGAAGGATAGCGTATGGGAAAAAAAGAGACGCGGAGAGTCGCAGTCGGCGGCACAGTTCAAAGGCTCGCGCGTCCTCACAACGTACTACCAAGGAATAACTTTTTTATTCTCACTTATTTTTTTTATGAGATTTTTGCTAATAGATTTGTGACATTGTTCTGATTAAAATGATACCAAACACGATATAATTCACGATATAGGTAAGGTACATAACATCGGTAAGGCAACAGTAATGCAATGACGACACTTTTTCATTTTTAATTAATCTTTTATGAGACTTTTACCATCATACTTGTAATATTTCTCTGATCAAAATTGTTCTGATTATACATACATATCTATTTTTTTCATTGACGATGGAGTAAGTTTTGGTGACAGACAAAGAGAGTAAATAGTAAAGAAAGGGACACTGCAAGTCGCATTGTCTCGTTGAAAATATATTGGATAATATGAACAATTGCAAAATATGTCCGGTCCCATAAATTCACCGTAGAACAGTTGTCGGCCCTACGTTGCAAATTGCATCTACGTGCCTAAATCCAAAATGTAAATCCGTGACCGTGTCATAAACCATCCCCAATTTATAACCTCGACATTGGTTTTTCCGGATTTTCTTAGGTTTCCCTTCTCTGCATTCTTACTATGTATGATCGACCAAATCGCAGAAGGCGAGGCGGTTAATGTAGATGTATCTGAGCTTCTGCCCGTTTTCAAAGTCGCGAAATGTCCCACACCGCGTCTCTTTCTTTCCCATACGCTAGCCTTCCTCGCTCCCGAAACTTTAATTGTCTATTACACAAGTAAATATCATCGTAATTATTTCATATTTGGTATGATTTTTATTAGAAAAATGCCAAAAATATGGTCATCGAAGTCCCACAAAAAATAATTCATAATAAAGAAGTTGGAAATTCGGATTAGTGTGGTCTCACCGATATACCCGAGTCGCATGGTGTCATGTTTCTCGGCGACCGAGGCGTCTCGAGCTTCGGGGCCCCTCAAGGGGGTACACCCCGCACTAGTGGGGATATCTCCGGGACATTTACGTGCGAGTCATTTGGGACATTTACCGATGAAATACTGTATATGATTCGGTGAGGCAATACTATTCCAATGATTTTTTCCAATTATTTTTTTATGAAGCTATTACCAACATATTTGTGACATTTTTCTGATCAAAGTGAGCCCAAACGTCACATAATTCGAGGTTTATTTGGTTGTTCAATTCCAAATTCAGTAGAACCTCGATTATCCGAACCGACGATATCTGAATTCTGTTTTATTCGTATATACGTGTAAACAATGCAATCTGTAACGATTCATATACAGCACTATTTATTATACAAGTTAGTAAAGATTCAATCTAACACTGTAGCTAGGTAAGTAGTTCGGATAGTCGAGGTTAAAAAGGTAAATATCATATCGTGTTTGGTGTCATTTTAATGAGAAAAGTGTTACTAATATGTTGGCCAATGTTTCATAACAAAAACATTAGAAACAAAAGAGTTTTACCATTGCATTAACATTGTCTTGAATATAAATCGGGACATTACTGTATTTGTACATTTGATGTGGAAAGTACATTCATTAATGATAAAGGCAAACGTAAGAATATATTAATTGTATAAAAGTGAATATGTTTGTTATTTTATGAAGGGAAAAATAAAAAAATTTCAGATTGTTTTGAGGGAAGGTTCAATTGTCCTTATGCTTCATTAAGTGGACTTTTTTAGCAATCTCTATTGGTAACGTTTGAAGTATTAAAAAGTGTTTTAGTACTATGCTATGCTAATTAAGTTTTTAGTGGATTATTTTATATTATTAATAATACATTTGCAATAGTCCACTATTTTATATTTGATAAAGGGGTAAGTGCACCAATTTTTTTTTTTAAATATCGTCAACTTTTCTATCATATTTTCTTAATCTACATTACTATTCCTAGTTTTCAATAAACATCTAAATAATTTGTTTAACAATCATATTCAACGATTTTGATCGAATACTTTCTGGCAAGGTTAGTCTTGCCGAGATTCATTAATTCTTGACATTTTTCCTAAATGATGATCGATAACGAAGTAGGGTGTTCAAATGCAAAGATGAAAGAGTACACCGTTCTTGGTGAGGGACTATGAAATTTCAGTAGAAGCGTAAGTGTTAATGAAGATCCCGAGATGAGGTTACCACGACTCTCATCTCTCTGCCTATCGAATCCTTTTGATCAGGCTTTTAACGCAAATCATATTATTCAGTTCTGAAAGCAATGTTACTGCTGTGGGAAAATTTCTATAATTGTAAGAATTACTAAATGAGTGAATTGAACTCTCTCAATTAATGAGATTCCCTTAGACAAGCGTTGAATTTAAAGCTGACTGGATTTCATCGATTGCGTCTCAGTAATTTAAGATCTTTCGCTAAGTGGAGACACACCACTTGCATTTCATTCGATGCAGCGCTGTGATTTATTGACATAGATATTACAGATGAATATTAATAAATATTGCAAATAAATGCAAATACATATTAATAAATATTAGAAATAAGTGTAATTATATTTTAATAAATATTATACGTTCAGAGTGGCAATTGAACACTCTGACTGCCAAAGTCGCAACTTAAAAAATTCAAAAGTTAGTGTAAGAATTTATGTTTCAAACTGAACAAACAATTCCGTCACCCACATATGGGTGAAACGGCAGTCAACGTGTTAACTGTAAGAATTATGTAACCACTTGTACTATAGACTCGTGATGCAAGTTTAGTATAAAGACTACTAAATGTGTATGTTGCTAATTTCTTTTAAACCGATATGAAATTCTATTTTTGTTTTGTCAATATACAGGGTGGTCCACATAAAGGTACCCACCTAAATATTTCCTTCAGCATAGAGAATATTTTCTGTAGACAATATTTTTATGCCAAGAAAATTTTTCAATCTTTTCACTCACTGTTGACTTCTTCACTATGCACTGAATGAACAAACTATTAGAGACACCTGCATAAATTGACAAATTTATATTGAAACAGTCAACTTCTAAATGAAAGTCTAGCTACACTGAATTCTTATCATCTGTAGGATGTATTGATGTTTGCAAATTGCAAGTGTATGTTTAGCAATTCTATACGCTACATTATCAGCCACATAAACAATAAATATATCCTTCGTACAGTGGCTCTAACCATTTCTTTATCTACAGTAAATATTAAATTCATGTCTAATAAATTACATACAATGTATGTTTTATATCGATGCTACTGAAGGAGATATTTATGTGACCATTATGTAGCTACTGGCATCCAGAACGATAATGAAATTGGGTTTGTTACAATAGTCGAGAACATTTGTTCTTCAGAACAATTTGTATTTTTATATTCCATAATTTCTGAAACTTTTACTGTCACAATCACTTCTTATATTATGAATTTCTTACGTCCACGTTTTAAACGAAATCTAAACAGTGCCATATCTTTTTCGGTCCTTGCTGAAAAGATTTCTTATCATTTCAGAGGGACAGTTACCAAAAGGGGCAGCTTACTTGGATGAAAGTGAAACGGTGAAACGTCCGCCGAGCGACGAGAAGCCGTTGATCAGTCCCGGGGAGATAAGTGAGTAAAATTTTTGATCGTCGTCAGATTGTCAATAATATGCAACCTGCTACTGTTCGCCATTTAAATTTAACCACATCCGTGTCTGTAATCTCACCGTGGTTCCACGCGTCGACTAATTTGGAAGTGTAATCATTTAGTTCTGTCGTGTCGAATAAAATCGGGGAAAACGTGACTGAAAAACGCTGGCACGATGCACGTGAAGAATCTGTCGAGTAGCACCTTTTGGTTGTAATGTTTATCCACGAATTCAAAGTTTTATCTGCGCGAGTGTTAACTGAATTGTGAAATTCAACTGATGTCCGCTCAGTCTACACCGTGAAGAAAGAGTACGAGAGCGAGCCGGAAACGGAAAACGAACCGCCGAAGAAGATGGCCGATTTGGGTCCTCGAAAGTTTGAGGGTATCGGCCCAACAACTAAGGAGGGTATTCCTCTTGTGTTAAGATCGGTAGGTCCAGTTGAAAGATAACGAACTTGTCAAACGAATCGAATTTGTCAGGCGCAAGTTCTATTTCGATGTTCTTTGATATCAGATCTGACTGCTTCTAAAATAACAGAACGTCCTTTATATTATGTAATTAGAATTTGGTCGAGTTTAATTTCATTCCGAGGACAATGCTAAACGATGACACAATTGTTTTTGGTGAGTCAGTGTCGGCAAATTATGATTCTATACAGGGTGCTTCGTTTATCTTAATCACCGTGAGCACGGTGGAGGTAGTGGATTCAGTACCAGAGAGGGAGTAGATCTACTATAGTACTTTCATGATGCAGTGTGTTGACATTAAGAAGGCCCTAGAATTTCTCGCAAGTATTCTCATGTGTTACTATTTGTTTTGTAGTCTAATTATAACTAGAGTTTTAGTGTTATGTATGAATTAGTAGTATTTTATCATCTCCTAAAATTTAACCCTTAAATGAACTATTGAGGTCGTTGCGATCCCACTCAAATTTATGTCAATAGTTATTTAATGCGTAACTATTAATAATATAACTATTTGCGGATTTACATGAAATTTGACTATCTCATTATGTTTCTATTTACCATTTCGATGGAGATTGTTAAAATACATTTTGAAGGTTCATTTAAGGGTTAATATGGTAAACGGTCTTTTCAAATACAAAGATGAATAGAACTTATAGGAAATTATTTATAGTGCTATTGAAAATAGTAAATGATATACATATTTCAAATAAGAAACAAAACTTTTGCAAGAGAGCTATTTTTATCTCAATAATTTGATGTAGATATCTATTTTTTATTTATACATTTTTAATGAGTTAAAACGCCTCTGAGTATGCCTCTAAGTATTTTCATTGTTTAAATAAATTTACTTTTTAATGTCGTTTAAATGATGAAATATTACAAACACTTTTCGAAAACGTTTTATGTCGAATAAAATACTTTATTTTTAAAGTTGTGCACACAGTCTAAAATAAAATTAATTATTTACCATTTGAAATAATATTTCATCAATTCCTAGTGGAATACAATAGAATTGTTAATAGAGTAAATTATTATTGTAGTATTTCAATTTTTATGCAGTAATCTATACAAATTTATATCTTCATGAACAAGCTAATACATGAAATTTGTAACGTAAAGTTATTAGTATGATGCAACAATTTCTTTATTAATTTCTTGTACGAAGTTACGAAAAAGTTGCACGTTGAGGTCTACATTGTTTTTATACGATAGACAATAGACAACTTCCACTTTAGAGTTTTCGTTATATTTGTGTTATCAAAAATATTTTAACAGGAGATTAAAGTATACAATAGTACAAAACGCGTTTCCGTGGAAATATTTGTGTTATTATGAACAATGTGTCTTGAATCATCATATCTGACAAGCATTTTTTCTCTGTTTATTTTCCTGTTCCTTCTTGTATCCTCTAAGAAACTGTAATTTCATCTTTCGTTATTGTTCATGACTTATTTTCATCCAGTTCAATTTAAAGATATTAGAGTCAATTATTTATTACAAAACAGAAGTGATTAATGTAACTAACATTAGTCATTTGATCTTTAGTGATTGCCAATGAAATGACTAATTGAAATATAAATGCTTTGCGAGAAAATTACAGTATTATTAGCTGCTATAACCGTTAATATACAAAATTGTTAGAAATAACATACTTTGTGCATAAGTATTGATAACTCTCTTTATATGTTTATAAAATTACCATATACACAGAACTTAATACTAAACTTACCAAGCATTAAAACTACTAGCGAATGTTACCTTATAAACATGGCAACACTATATTTATTTAGATTGTCCGTAATTTCCAATATAATCGATGCTTGGACAAGGAAGTTTATTCCATTATTTTTCATAAACGAATTTTTATAATTTCAATAATTGAAAAATATAAAACCGGTCATTTGACCGTGGTAGGTTTAGTGTTAATATCTATCTTTATACGTAGACACTCGGTATGCACATCGTGCAATGGAAATATGCAGTTATTTTTTGCAGTAGATCATGTTTCTGCAGTTTCTGCATAAAAAAAAAATTAGTCAGCAATAATCAAGAGAGATTAGTGCAACTTATATTATGGATAAAGCATTCCACTAAGAGTTCAAACTAGATTAAGAATTATGAAATAAACGAAGCAGTCTGTATGTCAAGTATGCTCCATAAGATTAGACATTGTCCTTTGTGATTACTTTTACAATAATAAAAATTCTGTTAGGTAAAGAAATTCGAGTTGTCTAAATCGAGTACAATTAACGCTGTCATACTTATATTGTCTGATTCGGTGAAAACGTTTTAGGAAGTGAAGGAGAATAACCAAACAAAATGGTACAAGAAAATGTACGACTCGTTGCATCGCGCGGACAGAAACGGTAAGTTTCTGTTTGTAAGTTTGATTACACGAAACCATCAATTATATTAAAACACATTACAATGTAGTCATAATTTTAGTCATTACCTCATACAATTGCAGTTAAAAAAATTAGTTGTTAGAGCGAATGAATATACGATAATATACATTCTACAGTGTATTCACTGCAGAAAGTGAAATTAATATTGGATACCAACACAAGTAGTTAACTATTTTTTCCTAAGTCAGTATCTAGTCACCTTACTGAAAGCTTATTCGTTTTTATTTATTAAAACTCCTTTCTCGAAACAGAAATAAGTCACTTATGCTAAATTTCATACACATATCATACGTACGTATTGAATCACAAGTACTCGTGGACAATATATGAGGATAAGTCAGAGCAAATTACGAATTTATATTGGGTAGTGTAAATTACTACTTAAGGTAGAATAACAAGACGGTCCAAAATAAAAATCCGGTAGAATAGTAATTTTAACAATTTTCTTACCTTAATAGGTTTAATTTTAATTAAGGTCTATAATAAGAAAAGTTATTCTTCTACTTCTTTTAGTTCTTAAGGTTGAAAAAATCATTTAAGTAACAATGTGTGTTTTAATAACAAATGCAAGTTACAACAATTCTACTGTGTATTATGCGAAAATATATTACGAAGTTACTTTTAAAAATTCACTAGTCAAATAAAGAAATTTTTCTGCCCACATTTATGTCTAAAACATTTTATATATTTAGTTTTACAGTAAAAATCATTTATTATAAAAATGTCTATATTCGTCGTAGTTTCCAAAATATGTAGAAGAGTCGAAAAGCAATTGCAATTAAATTTGTACTGACTAAGAAATAGCAAAAGAAAAATTTGTGTAACACTTTTATAGTAATTTCCAACAAAACTGTAAAATTTAAATAAAAATGGGACTCTCTTAAATGTACAAGTGTCTTTGTAAGCTGTTAATAGCAGAGAAGGGAGTTGTTAATAGCCGAATAGTTCATCATGGAAACAATAGTAAATTACTCGCTTAATGTGTAGAATAGATTTGTAATGGTAAGAAAGGATGATCACAAGATTGATTTTTAATCTAATTTTCAGATGATTACGTAACCATTCGTTACAAACCAAGAAGAGGTGAATACATACGCGTCGTGCTACAAAATTGCAATAGCAAAAGAACTAACTAATAATGCAGCTTAGTCGAATTAATTAATATTCCTCGAGAATTACCATGTTCGTCGAGGTCTATTGTAACTAATTGTTAATGCGTGAAAGTAACCAATAAACAATGTGTTCAAATAATACCATACTTTATTTAATAACCTGCTAACACTAAATGTTCATTGCAGCTTTGTTTCCAAACGATTCACACGCAACAGCGATTCTTCACGCTTATGGCTGGCAACTCTGACTCGGAATTACCTGTGCACAAGTCTGAGCCTTGCCGTTGCATGATCTACTTTGAAATTACCCTCATAACAAATTGTATGACTTTGTTACAAATTGGATAATTTTTCTTTCTTTTTTCATGTAATATCAAGAATTTTATTACTTCATATACGAAAAAATTGTAACCAGTTGCACATTCAATAAACAGACATAATTTGAAGAACTACTATTGGGTTGGTGAGAAAGTAATATCGATTTTTAACGATGTTATTGATAAGATTACTTGTATTTTTATTTATTTATTTATAAAGGTCGTATCAACAACAAGGTCATTACCGGCCACACGTGGTTCACATAAATTATAAGAACTATAAGAACAGTATTGTTTTTTTATTATTGATTAGTAATTCGGTATAAAAAATCTTGCGGAAGAAGGTAACAGAAAACTTTAAAAGTTTATTATATGTTAATGATATTAATAATATTAAAAATATTATAATGACACATCGAATATTACATATATATATGTATGTTGTGAATCCTTGAAATGGGCGGTTCCTGGTTTTATTTAGTGAAACTTTTTCCTTTGCAAAAATGGCCGCCTCGGCTTTGTTAAGGAGTTATGCACGGAAAACACGAACTAATCGGAACACCGTTACAGCGGATGGATTCCGGTTCGGCCAATAGTAACGTTGCGCTCAGCGGGACCTGTTGCTGTGCCAGAGTACGTCCACTGTAACGACGTTCTCATTGGTGCACGTTTTCCGTTAATAACTTCTTAACAAAGCCGAGGCGGCCATTTTTGTAAAGGAAAAAAGTTACTTTATATAACCTTAGGAACCGCCCGTTTCAAGGATTTACAACATTTTTGAGACACCCTGTATAATTGTTTCTGGATGTCAATAACCTCACAGTAAACTGATTTTTATGCATTCGACATTGAAATTACTTTCCCATCATTTCAATACAGTTCAATACATTGTAAAAATACTAGATGTATTAAAAAGATTACATTTTGTGAAATTTATTTGTAGCACTGGAATTATAGCAACGAAGATATTCATTAAAATGTAGACTATATTTTTACAAGTTGTAATCATTTCTTTATTAATGATAAAGTAAGAGAGTTCTGTATAACAAGTATTTCTAATTTTTTGGTGATGGATTAGGTTTAACATATTAGAATTGGAAAACACTGTAATAAAGTGTAATTTCATTCTTTTCAGGAACCAGGTACGGCTACGGAAGTGGTTATTTAAGTGAACCGGAACATCGCTTGTATACGGAGCGTTCTGCAACGATTGACAGCCATCGACGACTGCGAAACAAAGAAAATGACTTCACTACGTCTACTATGCCCAGAAAGTACGAAATTCATTTGCCTATCGCTTCATTTTTTTCACAAAATTAATGTCCTTTACAGGTGGTCATTTGAAAATACATTAATATTTTACTCATAATTTTACTCATAATGAATTTCCAATTAGTATTCATATATGTATGGAAATTATTTGTCATATAAAAGATCTTGAAAATGAAAGTTCCATGATGTAACAACGATATGTTTGCAAACTTATAATGCTACATTGAGTTTCCTATTTTTATATAAATTTCTATATAAAGATTTTATGTAAACCAGAGCATTATTTGTTATATAAGAGTCGTACGAAAGCCTACGGAGTTCGAATAAAACAATTATTGCTATATTTTCAATAGTCAATACGATAGGAGGTAATAATCAGTCATCTAAACTAGCAAAAATAGAAACCAACGATTTCTATGCCTACTGTTATTATAGACATCTTAACAAATATTGATTGAAGAACTTAATACTTTGTTATTTGACATTTAAAAATGTCTAAGTTGTCATTGAAGTCTGTAGAATATTCATTTTGAGAAACGTAATCTCATTGTCAGTCTAAATATTTGGAAAGTATATCAAATAATTTTATATTAATTACTTGGTAAATCAATTAAATACAAATGATATTTGTATAATTTTAGGAATGGAACACTGAAGTACAGTACAGACGTTTACAAAAATCAACCAGGGCGAATCGAGGACTACGAACCAGGACGATCGTCAATCGCCGAAAAGGAAGCCAAGGAGGTAAGCATTCCAATTTCTCGGCAAACTAACAGTTACCTATTTGTAAATCCATTTTTCTCCAGACAAGGATTCACTGAAATTACGAAAAATCTAATTAAAACTCGACTGCCAATACAGGGTTTGCCCAATAGTTGTGACCACTTTCCATATCTTCGTTATTTCTAATAATATGAACAAATTATATATATATATATATATATATATATATATATATATATACAAATCTTGCACGCTATAAAGGGGGAGATATTATAATTGAAACATTTTTTATATGGGTGAAGGCGTTTCGGAGATTTCAAGGACACCATGGTTTCTTTATAAGAAATTTTGATTTGAGTATCAAATCTTGCGTAAAAATGTATTGACATTCATATGTCTTAAACCTAATAGTTAACGAGATATTATCGAAATAATTTTCCACATGCACTCACCATATTCAGGTTGAGGGACATCAGTTCGAGCACTTACTAGCTTCCAGGTAAATAGTAGATACGTATTCAAAATTATTTTGATAATATCTCGTTGCCTATCAGGTTTAGGACACGTGGAGATCAATACATTTTTGCACAGCATCTGATACTCTATCGATTCACGATAAAAAAGATAGAACATTCAAAGAAATCAAGGTGACCTTGAAATCTCCGAAACGCCTTCCCTCATATAAAAATTTTTGCATTGCAATATTTCCCCCTCTATGCCATACAAGTTTTGCATGTATAATTTTTTTCATATTATCACAAATAACGGAGATATTCAAGGTGGTCCAAGCCATTGGACCACCCTGTATGTTCCATTCAGCTATCAATTTCGAAATAATATCTCCTCACCCTTTCTGTATTCCGATTAATGTTCAAACCTTGGGTTTCTATTTACCACTTTGTGCTCGATAGTCGAAAAGTATACCTGTGGTTAAGTTTAATCACCCTTCGAGGCATCTCGAAATTCAAATCGAAAATAGTGTGTCCGAAACATGATCGTTTGACATGGCTTTGCTTCTAGCCGACTTTTGTCACACGGACCAGAAGGAAGGTAACGATTAATCGAACGATTGAAATCAATTTTCGAAGCAACCGCTCGTTTTCTTCGTTTCTATCGAAGCTTCTTTCCTTGGCGGAATCGTTTTTCGACGTTCTTCGCTGACGAGACCTTCACTCTCATAATTTCTCGATCACTTCCTCGGTTTTTGGTTCGCTTCAGTAGCGCTGCTTCTAGTCTTTCACTTCTATTGATTTTGCTTTCCATCTAATGAAAACTTCACGTCTTCAAGATTCGAAGCATGAATTACTTTTCTGCGTCGCTGGTGGCGGATTGGGTGCGATCACTTCTTTCTTTTTCAATAATACAATTCAATGTGGCAGGATATTGACACTTTATCTACTGGAAGCCTATCAATAGGCTTTTCAATAATTGTGCTGTACCAAAAGGAAGCTTAAAATCTTCTTTTACATAATAGTACCAACCGTAATTATTAGATTACGTTACTGATAGTAACTTGTTGGTTTATGAATGAGTTTGCTGTTGCTATTGAAGGATCAATTAAAAAGTCCTTAGGCATGAACCATGAACTTTCAAAAATTGTGAATTAATCACTGGTACATAGATAATGTGTTAGGGGCTTCTCGTGTAACAGCAGTGAAAACAAGTGATTTTTAAAAATATTTTTTAGAATAACTATTGGATTGGTATTGAAGTACAAGTGCTAGTTCAATTCTTCTCATTATTTATTGTATATCATAATATATCCGCATATTTCTCAAAACTATGTTTTTTAAACTGGTGTGCTCGATAACTAAGAAACCAATAAGATTTCGGATAAAGCTCATTCATTTCTTTACATATTTTCTTAGTGATTGAACCTAAACTTTATGTTTGATCTTGTATTTATAATATTTTCTTAAACAGTATAAATTTTACTAAGAGGCCAACAGACCAAAAGAGTAAACTTTTCTTCTGAAATAAAGTTATTCCAACTTTCATTAATCTTCTTTCAAAATAGATTCAATTCAAGCATAAATTATCTAACTTTAAGGAAATTTCTCAGTTTTTGTGGTTCGATCACCGTGATGGACGTACTACTACGCGCTAACACTACCGAAGCTGTTAAGAAGTCTTGTATATTATACAAAAGATAATAAGAAGGATTGAACTAAAAAAAAATACTTGAACTTCAAGACTATCTATTTACACCCCAAAAAGTCATTAAAAAATCATTTGTTTTTATTGCCGTTACACGTGAAGCTCCCTTAAGTGGGACAGTTTAATTATTATCTGTGACTGTTCTAATATTTTTTCTGTAATACTGCACCCGTGCAATACTGAACACTTTTGTTTTTAATTAATTTTTATGAAGCATTTATCAATATATTTGTGACATTGTTGTGATTAAAACCAAACACAACACAATTTGGATAGTATTTGCTTGTTTAATTCACAATACTGAATGAACTTCGATTATCTATACTAATCAGTGGAATATGAGTGTTTGGATAATGTGCTAGATTAACTTTTTTCTGATTTACAATAATTCATATTGTATATAGATCGCTTTAGATTGAACTGTTTGCGTATGAAACACGTATTCGGAGAATTTAGACATCACGGGTTCGGATAATCGAGGTTTCACTAAATCGTCAAATGAACAAATAAATATACTCTAAATTACGACGTGTTCGGTTTAATTTAAATTAGAAAAATGACAGAAATATGATGGTGACAGATTTGTACAAACATAATTAAACACAAAAATTTTGTCATAGGATGCAATCATATATTGTATTTAATGTAGAAAATATTTTCATTAAGGCTCAAGGTAAATGTAGAAAAATATCAATAGAAAGACGCATATGTTTGTTATTTTATAAAGCATACAATTTGATTTTTTTTTATCTCTGTCGTCACTTTTACTGTACGAAGTATTGAAAAATGTTGTAATGCTCTTTCATGCAATTTAAATTCTTACATAATTATTATAGTACGTAATGATAGGCATTCATATTTATTCTATTTTGTAATATTTTATCATATTATATATGCAGTACCATTTTTCCTTTTTAATAAACGCTTATATAATTCTTTCAACAATCACATTTACGGTTTTGAGTAAATATTTATTTTCTGCCTGGGATACAAACTATTGAAGCTATAACGATGATTTTGTTGGAAATTAATTAAGACTATTATATTGTATGTAGTAAAAATTGCACGAACTCTATCCAAAAGTGCAATCATTTTATTTTTAGAAACAAGAAAGCTGTTTGATATAGTATTCGATAATTGTAGTGTTGTAGTCTATACATATTAAATATTTCTAAATATGTATATTAAGCGTGTAAATATGTAAACTACATAATTGCTTTGGGATTACTTGGTTATAAAAATTTAGCTAACGCTAATGACTGTATAAAAATGAAATAATTGACAAACTGTCTAAAACAGTGGAAAGCGTGCAACAAATATACAGGGTGAGTCCGAAGAAACAGGACATCTAAATATCTCCGTTACTTTTCGTTGTGCAAAAAAACTTCTTAGGACAATGTTACACTGTTTGAAGGCCCACATGTAACGGTGTAAGGGAAAAAATTGTCAAGGCCATTTTTTATGATATTTCCAGGTCATCAATGTTTTTTTAAATGGAATGATATATCTTCGTTAACGTAATGTTGTAGCTGACAAAATAACGAATTCATCCATGCAACACAATATGACCTACAACTGATCTTCAACCCAGAAAAATGGAATAAATAAAATTCAACGTGTAAAATTCATTTGCTTTACTCTGTTACGCAAAATGTTCAAAAATATTCCCTTGAGCTGTTACACATTCATTTAGCCGTAAAGTTACAGAACGTACTGCTGTGTAATTCATTTCTAAGGGAATCGACGCACAAGCCCTGATGATTCTTCCTTTCATGTCGTCTACAGTGGTTGGTGGTTCATGATAAACATCGTCTTTCAGTTTTGCCCATAGATAGAAATCAAGGGGTGTAAGATCTGGTGAGCGAGCTGGTCATAATACGGGTCCGTTACGTCCAATCCAACGATTTGGAAACTTGTTACTCAAGAATTGTATTACAACACGGGAAGAATGGTTTGGACACCCGTCATGTTGATACCACATATCTTCACGAATATCCAAGGGTGTATTTTCCAGGAGAATTGATAACGATTCTCGTAAAAATGCAATGTATTTTTCTGCATTTAATGTTCCGGTGATAAAGTGAGGCCCAATTATTTGGTTGTTTAAAATTCCGCACCAAACATTGACGGACCATGGTCTTTGTTTGTCGACTGTTCGTAACCACAGCGGATTTTCAGATAACCAATAATGCATGTTTTTTAAATTTACCTGCCCGTGATTCGTAAACGAAGCTTCATCCGTAAATACTACTTTATTAAAAAATGCTCTATCGTTCATCAATTGTCTCAATCCCCACTGGTAAAAGTTTACACGATTTACAAAGTCTCTACCATAAAGTCCTTGGTGAATTGATAGGTGAAAGGGGTGAAATTTTTGTTCGTGGAGTATTTGCACTACACATTTTTGACTAATGCCACTTTCTCGTGCGATTTGCCTCGTACTACCATGAGAGTTTATATCCACTGCTGCCAGAACATTAATTGTGTTTGCTTCATTCCTTACAGTCCTCATATTTGTACAATTTTTATTTTCAACACTACTAGTTTCACGGAATTTATTTATCACATTGAAGTAAACGGAAACTGATGGACAATTACGATTAGGAAATCGGTCCTTGTACAACCGCATTGCTTCTCTTAAACACTGTCGACTTTCTCCATAAGTGAAAATCATATCAATTTTATCTTCCTTCGAGTAACGCATTGTGAAACGTTCATCGATAAACTGATAGATTAGAAATCTTTGAAACAGTGGAAATCTCATAGCAAAAAGATCTTCAGAGTAATTAGTAGTTGATAAACACGATTCTGTACGAACGCATAGGTGAAGGTATTTATGATATCATAAATGTCTTTCTGTCAACACCGAATCTGTTATTATGTTGTGTATTGCGATACATTTGAATGGAAGCAGCTAAAGGAATATTGAACATTTTGCGTAACAGAAATGAAGCAAATGAATCTTACACGTTGAATTTTATTTATTCCATTTTCCTGGGTTGAAGATCATTTGTAGGTCATATTGTGTTACATGGATGAATTCGTTATTTTGTCAGCTACCAACATTACGTTAACGAAGATATATCATTCCATTTAAAAAAACATCGATGACCTTGAAATCTCATTAAAAAAAAAATGACCTTGAAAATTCTTTTCCCTTACACCGTTACATGTGGGCCTTCAAACACTGTAACGTTGTCCTAAGAAGTTTTTTTGTACAACGAAAAGTAACGGAGATATTTAGGTATTCTGTTTCTTCGGACTCACCCTGTATACATATCCATCTTTTTGTATGAAATGGATTTATTGCTCTTGAATTATTATAAATAACAATAAACACTGTTGTTATATTCTTCTTATTTCAATATATCACACTATTTACGAATTTAAAAAATTCTTATAGCGTTCCTTTCTCTAAATTCACAAATCAGTGTGAAACTTTGAGTGATCGCAAACTTTCTGCCAGCAGTAAATAAATATTTTTAACGGAAAATTTAGATGGAAAGTAGTCGCCGAAACCGTTTAACCATTCAGTTATTTCTTTTCTTTTTCAATGTCATTGTAACCTCATACTGAATTAGCGCATGTATTAACGCCTTATTAATTCTGTGTTTCTAGTGGTGGGACGAGGTCATGGACATATTTGACGGGGTACGCATTTTTTCATATACATACTCGTAATTAATGTGTACTATTTATTTCTCTTCCTCTGTACATCTTCGTCCTATCTTGCTCCTTTTCTCCATCTTCTCATAAATTAGCGTATAATTAAATGTTTAATTAAGATGTAAATTTAGAATTAATATTTAGTTTGTTCGCAATTGAACAATGGTGGACAAAGAATTTCAATCCGTTCGGTCATCCTTACAAAACCAATATTATACAAACGAGATAAATAATATAGGAAAACAGGCCATTTTAGAAAATATTTACTTGTATAATTAACTTTACCATGATTTCCCAAGTGTTTAATACGAAAGGCAATATTGTTTTCACTATCGATTTATAAAATATGAAATAACATAACTGTAGATCGTATCACAATTTTGCCAAGTAATTCAGATTAATGAATAAAAAAATATGGTTATTTCTGTTTGTAGAAATGTTAAGTTTAAATACAATTCAAGTAATTTAAAAATTTTGACGAGGTAAGTGTATATTCGAAATTTAAGCAGAAACTCGAAGACGATTAAAAATATCATTTAATAACAATTCTGATATCATTTCCATCATTAATGCAGTAATCATTATTGCAATTATATAGTGTTTTAACATATGTCGACATTTTGTGTGAGCAATCAAATCACGCATGCCAACTGACCTCGAATGACGGCAAACAGTCGCCTCTGTGTGCTTAATAATAGTAAACATATTACTAAAATACCGAGAATACTGTTCATCCGAGTACAAATGCCTCTATTCAGGTCTGTAGAAATTAATTTACTACGTATTCAAGTTTCATCCTTATCTATGCCATGATGTTCTTTAGTTTACACCACGAGGGGTGGGGGGCTGAGGATGTATCTTGAAACAAATATTGCCATGTCCTCTCCGACTTTCCCTTCGGCATGAGCTTCACGACCACTACACCGGCAGGTATCGTGTTTATGATAGGAACAATTCAGGTGTAGGTGAAGAATTTTCAGTGCCCAAAAATGACACGAATTTAAATTTAATTGATCGTCGCGACATTGGCACAAGAGTAACTTATCGCGAAATGGCAACGTAATTCGAAAATAAATTTAAACCGGTGAATAATAAATAATTCGCTCCAACAAAGAATTAATTTTAACAAAAATGAGGGTTACAAATCTTGATTTCTATCGAATAATGAAGGACGGAAACTGGTACTTACCAAGTCTTTGTTTTCGGTCGTACATTTTCTGCGTTTCAATAACACAATCAGAGTTGTGTTGAATTACAATTGAATTGCTTCACGAATTATAATTACGAAGTAATTCAACTACATTGTATTACACTGTATTCGTAATTCGAAATCCAGTCACTTCATTCAATTAAATTACCATGTAATTCGTTTTTATAATTGAAATACGATTTCAAAATAACGTATAATTATGAATTATACAGGGTGTTTCGTAAATGGTGGGCAAAACTTTAGGAATAGATTCCTAATGCTTAGAGAAGACAAACATGTTATATTAACATAGGTCCGGAAATGATTAGTTTCCGAGTTATTAAAGTTTCTGTGCCACAATTCTCGTCACATCGTCTTAGAGGAAATGTCCAATATGTCCACCTCCTGTCTCAATACAAGCCTCAGCTCGTCGTCTCATTGAGCTCCGAACATATTCCCAAATTCCTGGCGTGGCGCGTATACATGAAATGAAGTATAAATTATAAACTAGAATACTACACCTCGATAACGTAAACATAGACCGGCGATTACTTCAAAAATATTGTTGATGCCTTTAAAAGGGCCTTTAAGACGATGCGACGAGAATTGTAGCACAAAAACTTTAATAACTCAGAAACTAATCATTTCCGGACCTATGTTAATATCACTTTTTTTTCTTCTCTAAGCAATAGGAATTTATTCCTGAAGTTTTGTCCACCATTTACGAAGCACCCTGTATATAAGAAGAATAAGTGGTGGTAAAACGAAATTAAGAGGGAATTAGTGGTGAAAAGAAACTATGTAAAAGTTTGAAAAATACAAAAATCAGTATCAGTGATTAACATGCTATTATTCATAAATTCATATCATGTGATCAAAGATAAACTTGTTTATTACGTTCGTTTCAGAAAAGAAAGTGCATAGGTACCTTCTTTGTCTAACTTACAATATTTACAGTAATCCTTTAATATGACTCATAAGACAAAATTAGTACAAAAAAATTAATGCTTTAATAGGAAAGGCCTAAAAAGAAGAATATGCAATAACAGATGATACGCAGTACAGTCACAAAACATAAACATAAAATTGAGTTGTCTGTGAATTCGATACGGAATTTTTCACTGTAAGCGAGTAACGTGCAAATTGAGTAATCACATTAAATTAAATTGTATTTCAATCACATTTTATTTAAATTACATTGTATTCCAACTACATTGTATTTCAATTACACTCATGATTCGTGTAATTAGGAATTCAATTAAGTGAAATGCTGTGTAGATAAAATACAATGTAATTAAATTACGTAATTCAATTAGAATGTATGTAAATTAGCACAATTCTGAACACAAGACACGACAGTACGACGCGGTTTACAAGGACAGAGGGTGGTTTCGGGATAAAGAAACGCGAGTCCGTCCACTTTGACTGTTGGGATTATAATGAGTCGCGGCCGAATAGTTGGGACTGTGGGCGGGGAGAGTGTCAGGAGTACGATTTTGGGGTGTTATAGGACGCCAATAGAAGTGGCGACGATTGTCTTCGACGATCGGCAATAGCCCCCAATTTTACACCAGCGCGGCCCGGCACGAAGGTGCGCAAAAACCCCTCTGAGGCAATACACGATGATGTTCGTTGTTAGAACTATCTCCCCAACGCAAAATAACGAAACACATATATATGTAAGATATCTCTCCTGTAATTTAACACAAAAAGTAGATGGCTTCTGCGTATTCTTGAGAAATGGAAAACGCGCGATAATCAGCTTTCACATTTACTCGAATTTATAGACATTCCTCGAATTGAACTTCAGAATGTTTTCTTTTACAAATTGTTGTTCTTTCGAAAAGTTAAATTACAGGAGAGATATCGTACATATCCAATATTATGTATGTACTTATAAATTCTGTACCGAAAGTCTTTCGTTATTTTGCGTTGGTGGGAGAGTTCTAAGAATGCGACGTCATCGTGTATTGCCTCGGAAGGGTTTTTGCGCACCTTCGTGCCGGGCCGCGCTGGTTCGAAATTGGGGGCAATCGCCGATCGTGGATAACAATCGTCGCCACAAATTTTCTATTGGCGTCCTATAACACCCCATCATCGTACCCCTGGCACTCTTCCCAACCGCAGTCCCAACTATTCGGCCGCGACTCATTACAATCCCAACAGTCAAAGTGAACAGACATGCGTTTCTTTATCACGGAACCCCACCCTCTGTCCTTGTTAACCGTGTCGTGGTGTCGTGTGTTGTGTTATTGAAACACAGATAGTGTACGACTCAAAACAAGAATCGTTACTTGGTAAGTACCAGTTTCCGTTTTTCATCATTCGATAGAAATCAAGATTTTTAATCGTCATGTTTGTTAAAATTAATTCTTTGTTCGAGCGAATTATTTATTATTCACCGGTTTAAATTTATTTTCGAATTACGTTGCCTTTTCACGATAATTTCCTTTTGTGCCGATGTCGCCGACTATCAATTCAATTTAAATTCGTCGTGCGATGGACATCGAGTTTATTTAATTGTAGTACAAATTTTTCGGCACTGCAAATTCTTTACCTACATCTGAATCGTCCCTATCATAAACATGATACCTGCTGGTGCTGTGGTCGTGGAACTTGCGCCGAAGGGAAAGTCGGAGTGGATATGGTGGGGACTGACTCGTCGAGCAGGTGAAGAGCAGGAGCAGCAACATCTGTTTCAAGAGCTATCGTTAGGCACCCTTGCTGTATAGCATTCCATTGAAAAAATTGAAGGTCACCTTAATTTCTAAGGTGAGACTTCGGAAAAGTCCCCCCACCCTTTCGGCACAAGATTTACGTCATTCTCTTCGTTTTGACATGCTGACCACGAAATGTAATTGTCATTTTACTCGAAAACTACTCATTTCCGCCAAACATGACAATTACATTTCGTGGTCAGCATGTCAAAACGAAGAGAATGACGCATGACGTAAGTCTCGTGCCGAAAGGGTGAGGGGTCTTTTCCGAAGTTCTGCCATTTCTAAAAAAAATAGTGCAACTACAAAAAAATTACATACGCCATTATATAGCTTGCAAAATGCAGTATCACTATTCCTTTTTCATTTTTGTTTAATATTTATTATTTGCTATAAAAACGTTGTCCAGTAATAGTTGTTTTTTATTATTAATTGTCCAAAAGTTGTTTAAAAAGCGTGTTGACTTATTACTGCAAAAAATACATATATACAGCACTTTTAAGTAATTTTTTAACCGCGTTATGCTGTAGTCAATTTTTTCAGATTATTAAAAGGGAAAATACATTTTTATTTAACTTCAGTTTCTCGGAAATAAAGCAAAGAATTTTTATTTTGTATGAAGATTTGCAGTCTATTCATAATATCAGCTTTCATATTCTCAAACAAATGAAGGTTTACTTTTATCGCCGTATTAAATTTCAAGTTAATTAAATTTATTTCTATCATTTAATAGCTTCATGCGTACCATGCATTACGTCGGCACATCAATTACAATATTCTAGCTTTATAATTATATATTTTCAATATTTTTATAGTTGTGTCTTCACCTCGATCGCATCAATAACACTTTTGTTCTCGTTCAGAATTCTCACCATTTTCTGCGTCGGTAAATCCTTCTTTTTAGAAACACTGGGTGGGTGTGTGTGGTATTATCGCTTCTCATCTTCACAACGTGTTTACAAACAAAAAATAAACAGATGCGGCCCGAAAATCCAGGAAATGGAATAACAGAAGAAACAAGCAGAATTAACTCCTGCAGATAACTCTGATCATACATAGATAGGTTGAGCTTTCAATTTTCAAAGACATTTCCTGGATTTTCGGGCCGCATCTGTTTATTTTTTGTTTGTAAACACGTTGTGGAGATGAGAAGCGACAATACCACACACACCCTCCCAGTGTTTCTAAAAAGGTTTCCGTTATGAAAATAACATTACTGATAGTTTTTTGCAAATATCTCGAAAACTAAAAGCGACCCCCCTATATTGGAAAAGGAAAAAGTTGTTCAAAATGTCGAAATCTATAATATGTTAAAATTTCATCAAAATCGGAGTACGCAGACCTTTTTTATATAATTACCAAAGTTGCTATTGTTGATGATTAATTTTTTAAGAAACTCGTAATTGTAAATTATAAATGTTTAACATCTATTTAACACGAAAATTATATTCACATTTTCAATCAAGATAATATTAAATTTCTGTAACATTTTTATTGTATTACAGTTGTCACGAGAATAAATGTAGAAGAGGCTTCATTAAATTCGAAGACGGAAATTCATACACTAAGTTAATAATGAATCAACTTGATAGAATGGCACTTATGTGCACGATTTATTACGATTGCACTGTGGTGTAGATAAGAATGAAATGGAAAATTTAAAGCTTTTAAAGCCCGAGGACATACAGTATTTAATGTTGAAACTTTCGTGTATAGGGTGCGTTCACTTGGAGAATTTCAACATTTTGTCAATTATTGTTAATTACAGCATAAAAAATCACAATAATAAAGTGTGCTCTGTTCATGGTTCGCTTCAGTAGCTACCAATCAAAGAGTTTTAATTGGTCTGCGAACAATATCGATTACCTATTGATTGCCTCCGACGTTTCTATGTACTTTCTATAGTTACTTATAGAAGTATTTTCCCGTTCTTGCTCTGAGCTTCCTTTTGTGAAACTTATTTTCTTTTTCTCAATGCATTGTACTTAATCATTGTACGTAATCAGTTTAGCAAATAACTGAAATTCTTTGAGTCGTACAGTGACTTCAATCAAAGTAGTTTTGTTCTAAATAGACCAAATGACTTCAGTTTTTCTACAAAGCTAGAAGGTTTAATAGATGACGTGCAATGAAAATTATGGAAACATTGCACTTAGTCGGAATCGTGACATAAATAGTAAAGCTTTTTTCTACAGCTTTTTTATCTTGACCTACAATGAAACTTATAAAAATGTATTTTGTGAAATCATATACTCAGTTAGCTAATCCTTTTTCGAGCAAATTTTGCACAATGTTTGTATCATACTTTGCGAGCAAAAGGCGGTCATTGTGGTGTAAAACCGTGATTAGAGCAGAATTTGGCCCCCATTTGCTATGAATTGGCTACCGAATCTTGTCCATGCCATGCCAAAACTTGCATTCGTTTAAAAGGGCAGGTCAATTTCGCTAAGAGAGAACTCTGAGAAAATATTTGGGCAAAGTCGAAGTAATTATACAACGTTGTAAGAGGGAAAATGGAATTTTATTTAAGCTTCTAAATTACATAATTTATTTTTAATCATTTTCTTCTCTTTTTTCTCTCTCACAGCAAGATTATTTACTCCTAGAGCAAGGTTAGACCCACTCTTAGTGTGACCGATCTGACCTCTTAAACAAATGCAAGGTTTGGCATGGATTTTGCATGGACCCTTAGCATGGAACTTTGCAGTCAAATACCGAGCCTAATGCGGAGACAGACGGCTCAGTATTTAATGTCAAATTTGATGCCAAATTCATAGCAAATCAAGAGCAAATTGCTTACTGGGTATGTTATACACACGCTGAAAATTTCATCAAAATTGGTGAATTATATAGTTTATGAGGTGCGATGATTGAAGATGGTGCTAATTGCAGCTACTTGTGTAACTTTTACTATAGCAGGAAAGACTGATTTTGTCAATATATTTTTCACCTACTATATCATATGACTAGATTGCATATCTTTGTGCATAATAAAAATGTTGTACTTTAATTGTTAGGTACAGAAACTAAATACAAGTTGATTTCTTTCATTAATAATTTTAACACGTTGGAAATAGTATTTAGATATTCATTATTTCATTAAATCTTTCTCTTGTTTTTAAATTCACTTATTCATTTTTGTCTGTATACAACTTGCATCAGTACATAATCTGTGATGGAAGCAATTACGATGTTGGCAAAATGTTGTGACGATAATGTAAAATCTCACCAGCAATAATTGCAAAAATGAAGTGTTTCATTCCCTCTCAAGAAAGGAGTGGAACAAATAGCTAGTTTATGCAACAAAGTAAACGTAGTTCATGTAATTCGCGTTTTTTTAAACCCATATAATTCAGCGAAGATAAATTAGGGCATTATCCATGAATTAATGTGTGTACATAAGAAAAACTTGAATGAAGTGAACAGTGTGTAAAAGTTTCTTATAATGGTTCATGTTGTCGCTAGGATAAAGTCTCTAACAGTTTTTAATTTCTGTTTGGGTAGCCGCTGCGGTCAGCGTTCCTGTAACAACACGACTCATTGATCATGAGAGGTTTTATTTTGTTTTTATGTTAATCAGTATACGTATCAATAAGACGTTTGAGTAGTAAACATCTATTCAATTTAAGTTCCAAACTTTACATACAAATTTCGAAAATATGACCCTCTTTGATTCACTCTCGTTACCAATCCTTTAACTCTGACTTGGTGATTAATTAATCCTATACGTAGAATACCTCTTAATGATTTGTTTAGGTCATTTTCTTAGCAGCTTTCGGTAACAATTTTTAACATTTCGTGTCTTCTATAGCTTCAGCCCTCTATAACTCAAGTTTTTTGGAGTATGAACAAGATATGAGAAGTATATTGTAAGAAGGAATTGAAAAATATATATAATGTGATTGAACTCGAAAACTGCAAATAGACAAATGTACAGTATTGTGTGGATAAATGTTGCAGTCATTTTATGTCATTTTATATTACCACTGACGATTGTTATACATATACGTATAGAATATAATCTTATACAGGGTGGCCCACATAACTCTGAACAGCTCAATATCTCGAAAACTATGCCATCGATTTTAAAGTTCTTAGTCTTAAATTGCATGGAACTGAAGGGCCTTTCTGACTACATAAACGTGAAGTGGCCTCCCTTCCCCTTTAACGGGGGAGGGGAGGTACCTTTGTAATTTTAAATAGAACCCCCTATAAAATGTTACATATTTAGATTCTACAGGAAAAAACAAGTCAATTTTGTCTGAAACATTTTTTTGTCAGATACTTCCATGATGAGATATAACAGTTTGAAGTTTCGAGTTGTAGGTACTTGAAGCGCTCGGAAATAGCGTTATGGAATTATACGCGCTTGAGTCCTTTGCTTATTCGTGAAGAAACACAAACAATAATATTTACAATTCTTGAGTTTGACTCACTTATCTATGAAAACGTTTTCAGTTTAGAGCTGTTATTCAAGCAGTAACATTGTGATTATGGCTACTTTTGACACAGAAGTGAATATGTTATTAACGTTAGGTGAATGCCAAAAAAATTATCGGCGTGCAGCAGTGATGTTTTTTGAACGTTATGGGATCAAAAAATGTCATGCACCATTTCATAATTTAGAAAAGCGGCTTCGCGAGCACGGTGAATTGTGTAAAAAAACTCGCAATAAACCTAAAGCTGTCACTAATGAAAATAATAGTGCCAGTATTCTTGCTGCAATTACATTAAATCCTCATATTAGTCAACGTACACTTGCACAAACATCACATATTAGTCGTTCATCAGTTCAACGAATTTTGAAACGGCAAAAGTATCATCCATATCACATGGTTTTATCACAAGAGCTTTCGATAGCAGATTACGATCACCGCGTAAGATTTTGTGAGTGGCTGCAGGGTGTTGTGGAAAATGACTTTTTGTGCAAAATACTTTTTTCCGATGAGGCCACTTTTATGAATTCAGGGCATGTAAATAGACATAATCTGCATTATTGGGCCGTGGAAAACCCAAATTGGATGCGATGTGTTCCCTTTCAACATCGATGGTCTTTAAATGTTTGGTGTGACCTAATAGGAGATTTTGTGATTGGACCTTATTTTTTTCAAGAAACTGTAACATCTGCAAGTTATTGTGATTTATTAAAAAATCATTTGCCTGCGCTTTTGGAAGATGTGCCACTGCACGTTAGAAGAGAAATGTGGTTCCAACAAGACGGCGCTCCTCCACATTTTGCAATCATCACCAGGCAATTTTTGAACGAAAAATTTGGGAACAAATGGATAGGTCGTGGGGGACCTCGTCAATGGCCTCCTCGATCCCCCGATCTAACACCATTAGATTTTTTCTTATGGGGATATGTAAAGGACAAAGTTATGTTTGAACCACCGACGACAAAAGAGGATATGAAACAAAGAATACGTGACGCTTGCGCTTCAGTGACTCCCGAAATGTTAAAAAATGTTAGAACAACTTTGATGTTTCGAGTAAATAAATGTTTACAAGCCCGTGGTGGACATTTTGAACATTTTATTTAAAGTACATTTTATTTCTTCACGAATAAGCAAAGGACTCAAGCGCGTATAATTCCATAACGCTATTTCCGAGCGCTTCAAGTACCTACAACTCGAAACTTCAAACTGTTATATCTCATCATGGAAGTATCTGACAAAAAAATGTTTCAGACAAAATTGACTTGTTTTTTCCGGTAGAATCTAAATATGTAACATTTTATAGGGGGTTCAATTTAAAATTACAAAGGTATCTCCCCTCCCCCGTTAAAGGGGAAGGGAGGCCACTTCACGTTTATGTAGTCAGAAAGGCCCTTCAGTTCCATGTAATTTAAGACTAAGAACTTTAAAATCGATGGCATAGTTTTCGAGATATTGAGCTGTTCAGAGTTATGTGGGCCACCCTGTATATTCGGTAATAATATAAACACGTTTGGTTACGCTAGTAAGTAATATTATAATATATATTGCTGTTAAATTATAATTGCTAATTCCAAATGGCTTCTTTTTGTGTTAACACGAGTCAACCTGTCTTGTTGTATTATATACAATATTTTATTTGAGTAGGAAATCTATGTTTGTAATAATTTTCACAATAGTGTAACTTCAATGTTACACAGCATTACAAGGAATCCGTTTTTCATCCTTTTTTCTGTACAACATATTTGTTTTCTTTACAACATACTAATGTACTATGTTTCAAATTTTCATAGCATATAAATTTTTAAGAACCTGGTAGACTGGAGTGACTGTAGTATATTGTATAAATAACTAGAATGATACACTTTTAACCATGTATTTTACATGTGAAAAGTAATCCAATTTATAATATATATTTCAATTTCCTTTTTCTTCCAACTTCTTCATTTTAACCATGTAAAAATTTAAAATACTGTGGGTGATCATCAGACCTTTTTCATTTGACAAAAATCAGGGAATGAAACACATAAAAGTGAAAACGTTAGACGAATTTAAAATCACTGTTACTAAGTTACTTACTTGTTATTGGAGCCAGTTGCATAAGTTGAATTTAAGAATGTCAATATATTGCCTTCAGCTTCTTAAGATTGTTGAAGAAGAAAAGGAAGGTCAATATGGTTATTGTTTTTTTTAATTGATGTGGACAATTTGTATTTTGCATAAAAATTCGCAGTGTAATTATAACGATCAATTTTTAAATGATAGCCGGTCTATAATGAATTCTTAGAATTGTTAGTTTCTATAATGTATTGGTGTTTGTAAATTTTAAATTGCAGTTAGTAATACTGTAGGTAATATTATATTTTTCCTATTGTAGCTCTAATAATTTGATCACCCACTGTATTTGCTAAAAACGTTTACAATACATACATTCTGTTATGTATCAACAGAACCGGTCTAAGATAACATTCAATCACCAGTCATACAAATTACTCACTTTCTTAGTTTTGGTGTATGGTATCAGCTACATATAATTTTACAGTCCATTCAAGATTTTATGCGGTCCAATACTTAGACCATATACAATACTTATAGACCTGGCTTCAGATAATTGCCTTGGAGCCAAGATTAAATCATCTACTACCGTAATGGGCACGGTAGGGGCCTCTCAGACGCCTGCTTCTCCCACCAACCTCTCTTTCATGTGCGATTCCTGCGCACTGTTTGCGACGGGCGCGACTTCCTTTCTCTATGGTAACGGCGGATACTGGTGGGGGACAGTGGGCGCTATGGTGGGGACGGTTTTGTCTCAATTGCGACAAAAATGCCCATCCCTGATTTACTAGATAACAGTACTAGGGTAAAGTATTTGGTTGTTGCGTATGAAATGTCTGAATTTAGAATGCAAATTTTATAAGACGTTCTGATCAACAAACACAATTACAGTGTATAGGTTTATTGTATACCACTTTGAGGTATAAAACTGACCCTTAAGGTCTTCTCTTCAATTTTAATTCGGATATATAATTTTATTTTTATATCAATTTTATTCCAACGTCAATCGATGCGATCGTCGTGAACTCTTTTTATATGTGTGAAAAACAGCATATTGTTGATATCATTATCTGATGTTTATAATAATGATGTTAATAGTAAAAGAATCTTTACAAAATGGTGATGACAATCTTGTAAATAAAGCACGTGAATGACCAAAAAATTCAATTCCTACGGTAATACAATCGAGAAACTTGTAATTCATTGATAGTACACGTTGATTACAATGGTACTTTCTTAGATCAATAAGTTTATTTAGAAGAAAGCTGCGGAAATTTAACGTTATCGTTAAAAATCGGACATTTCATGTGCAACAACCTAATACTATAGTCTCTCGGAAAGTCACGGTGTCGTGAAGCTAAAGTGTTAAAAGAGAGGGGGGGGGGGTCGTCAATGTATTTCATTCTGTAATAATACATAGTTTATTTGATTACTTGTTCATTTTTGCATTACTCTTATTATTTTAAATAGTGCTAACTAATTTTGTGAATCGTGATTTGGAAAAAGTTAAATTTTAAGGTAGATGTTGTTAATATGAAATCTGCATTTATTTTACGCTTTTACCGCAAAACGTGCTTCGTCTCGTACATTATCCACCATTTTAAGTTATCTTGTGACGTCAGTTGTGGGCACTGTTCTCCGTTATCTTGGCTCCATAGCGTCTTATGCATATCCTATACCTATGCCGGGTCTATGTACAATGGCGTGCAAAAGTATCCGGACACCCTTAAAAACGAATAACTTTTTCAAAATTAGTTCAAACGGGTTGAATTTTTTTGAGAGGTTAGACGCATTAGTTTACTAGGTAGCGTGTAAATAGTTTTTTCTAAAAATTGCTATTGGTCGGAATTGCGACGAAAATAGTAAAGGTCACGATTTTTAACTTTTTAATCTGTGCCTGTAACAAAAATTTAAAAGACGCGTTTTACAGGCCTAAGTAAGTTATGTACATGTACAAAGTTTCATTGAAATCGGTTAACGTCGTTATGAGTTACAAACATTTAAAGGTGATTACATAAGGACAAAATTCCCTGGAAAGACCGAAAATTTGCGATTTTCACCCTTAAGCTCCCATCTTGCAATGTTCGTAGCTCATAGCAACATTAACCGACTTCGATGAAACTTTGCGCATGTATATAACCTATGATGATCTACAAAAGGTATATTTTAAATTTACATTACAGGAACTGATAAAAAAGTTTAAAATCATGACTTACTTTTTTCTTCACAAAATTTCGACCATTAGCAATTTGTATAAATAATTATTCGCACGCTACCGAGTAAACTAATCTTTCTAATATCTCAAAAAAACTCAAGCCGTTTGAACTAATTTTGAGAAAGTTATTCGTTTTTAAAGGGTGTCCGGATACTTTTGCACGCCACTGAATGTATAAGTGTGCAGGGTGTTTCACTGAATTGTTTCAGGCTATAACTTCGTTACAAGTGCAGTTACGAAAAACATCAAAGGAAAAGGATACATGGTTTGAAGAGTACTACATCCGTAGGACCTCATTTTTTAAAAAGTGCAATGGTGCATGTGCAATCAACTATTACATTATATTTTTCAGATATAAACCCATAGTTTTTTTTACATAGATAGATTCCTCACGTTATTCTACGTAAGTAAAGTATTGGGATAGAATGGCAAAAAAATTATTAGTTACTGAGATATTTCTAAGAAATATCTGCATTGAAGAAGCTTTGTCAGAAGTGTATTAAGTGTAACTGAGAAGCGTTTGAGCATATTCTTCACTACAGATATTTTATAGAAATACCTCGATAACTAATAATTTTTTTGCCATTTTACCCGAATACTTTTTTACGTAGACTGACGAGAGGAATCTATCTATGTAAAAAAAAGTATGGATTTCTATTTTAAAAAAATAATGCAATTGTTGATTGCACGTGCACCATTACAGTTTAAAAAAAATGAGGTCGTATTGATGTAGTGCTCTTCAGACCATTCATCCTTTTCCTTTAGTATTTTTCTGTAATCGTACTTGTAACGAAGTTATAGCTGGAAACAATTACGTGAAACACCCTGTATAGTATGGTCTAAAGTCCAATACTAGGAGTGTGCAGACTGTCTTATGTTTCGGACGTCCGAGTGTTCGGGTCGGATCCTCCGAACTCGGGCGCAGGGATTCTAATCCGATGCCTAACCCTAACCCAAACCCGATTAACCAAGGAAGGTTACTGCAACCCACTGTAACCCATACTAACCTCGAGGGAACGGTTCTCAAATCCTAGAGAGAGCGCGTTAACCCGCTCAGAGCGGGTTACTATTAAATAGAGATTCACAAAACCTAACCCGCCGTATAACCTGAATCGTAAACTAATTATAGCTAAATATTGACGCACAGGATCTTTACGAACCATTTTAATTACTTTTATAGTTTCCACTTTCTTTACAACTTAAATTTACTATCTATTTACTTAACTGTTTACATTAAATATTAAACTATTAAATAACTAATTCAATTATTAAAAAACCAAAATATCAATTGCTTTATTTATAACTTTATAAATAAATAAAAATTAATAATAATCTTTTGAAAGCATATACTATATCAATAATCGACACTGAACACGACGTGTGAAATAAGAATGGGAATTGGTGGGTGGACCATAACATTAGAAAATCGAAAAACAATTCATCGATCCCTTTTCCTTTCCGCTCTTTGCCTGTCGCGACTCTCGCGACACACTTCACAATTACTGAAAAGACAAATTTCTTCACATCAATAATAAGTTGTTCTCATATTATTAAAAATTTATTCATAGATAAATTCAACTGATTGGCACCAAAGCATAATTATATTATAAATAAGAAAAGAAGTTGAAACTTCTTACTCAAAGCCCTCTCTTAATGTGGGATACAGTGTTTCATTGGTTACAAAGAACCGAAACCGATTCGAGTTACTATTGCAATTCCTGTTTTAAAGCTTTCCGACCATAACCCGCTCTTACCGGGTTAACCGGGTTACAGTTGACCATCTAGTAGCCGGTTCTCAAAGCTACGCGGGTTACAGCGGGTTATTGAGAACCGAATCCGATTCGGGTTAGGTTTTTGATCCGTGCTCGGGCGGTCTCGGGCGGGCGTCCGTTACAAACGAACGCTCGGACAGTCCGAGACAGTCGGACGGTCCGAGACAGCCGGGCAGTTCGATACAATTGCGATTTCGGACCCAGACCAACAATTTCGACAGTTTAACCTCTTCGAGCAGTCCGACTATGCAAGCAGCTCATCGTGTATACAAAATTGATATCATAATTGATTTTTAATATAAATTTAAATTTAATTAATTGTTTGTATAGTATTACCAAGCGTTTAGTACTATAAATAATGTAAATGCGTAAGGAAAACTAATTTCTATGCACAAAGAGAGAAACAAAAAGTTTTAAATATAGTTATATATTATATATTTTATTCGCATGTAAAAAACACAACTCCTGCACATTTTCAGGCAACAATCTAGTACGAGTTGCCGTTACTATATTTCCAGAGAGCGAAAACAATCGCTCACTTGTTACCTGGGTTGCAGGTATTGCGAGATAATATTTTGCAACTTTACTCAGTATTGGATATCTTGGTGCGTTATTCCACCACCAATCTAAAATATTAATTTTGCGTGATAACACGCCTTCCGAAAAATAACTCTGTATTTCCCGATTGTTGCGTGTTTCAAAATTGGACGTTTCAATTTCCGGGTTGCCCAACGTCTTATTAAGAAAGTCTAGTAAACTAGATTTTTTACAAACAAAAAAATTACACCAAAAATCCAAAATCATAATATAATCATTAGAAATGAATAATTATTTATCCCAAATCCTATCCTAATAAATATTAACTTAATAAAATAATATAATTTAAATATTAATTTAACACTTCCCACTATTAACAAACAACAAATAAAATTTTTTAATAATCTTAAATTTTCTTCTTATTAAAAAAGTTTAGTAAACTAGATTTTTTACTTCCATCTATAAGTAATCCAATGGAAATTTCAATGAAAAAAAAACTTCAAATTATATTTTATTTTTTTTAGATTACCAGACTTTTTTAATAAGACGTTGGGCAACGCGGAAATTGAAACGTGCAATTTTGATACGCACAAAAATCGAGAAATACAGAACTATTTTTCGGAAGGTGTATTATCACGAAAAATTAATATTTTAATTGCAGAATATTATCTGGCAACACCTATAACCCAGGTAACAAGTAAGCGATTGTTTTCGCTCTCTGGAAATATAGTAACTGCAACTCGCACGAGATTGTTGCCTGAAAATGTGCAGGAGTTGTGTTTTTTACATGCGAATAAAATATATAATATATAACTATATTTAAAACTTATACTATACAAACAATTAATTAAATTTAAATTTATATTAAAAATCAATTATGAAATAAATTTTGTATACACGATGAGTCGCTTGCATTAGTCGGAGCTTGAAGAGGTTAAACAGTCGAAATAGTTAGTCTGGGTCCGAAATCGCTATTGTATCGAACTGCCCGACTGTCTCGGACTGCCCGACTGTCTCGGACCGTCCGACTGTCTCGGACTGTCCGAGCGTTCGTTTGTAACGGACGCCCGCCCGAGACCGCCCGAGTTTTTCTGAGCCCGCCCGAGTCCGATATCTCGGACGTCCGCACACCTCTATCCAATACCAAGTGGTCCATGATTTGTGAGACGCTGTTATAGAGGGTTAATATTTCGCGAGTAGTTGAACGTTGGGTTACTATTACTAAGGCCACGACCTAACTAAATGTCATCAATTTAGTTCACGCTAATAAGATCGCTATCCATTTCGAGGTATTGTACACTGTGATCGATGTCCGTGTGTTTGTGTGCGTGTCTTTGCTGTTTGCGTATCTTGTGCACCTTCAACGTCCATCCTGGTTCTGTGGATGGTGACTACCACGCTCAACCGACACTTAACAACCGGACAGTGGTTGAACGAGAATGGACATCCTCAGGGTACGGGGTTGGAGGAGTTTCGGAACGGGCAGCTGTTCTATCGTGGTCTCGGTGGTCTCGGTGGTCGCGGTGGTATCAGTGACAATGTAAGGGTACCAGCGGTCAGCAGCTCGAAAACCCTCGAGGTCGTCCCTAAATCTCGTCTAACCGTTGAGGAATCTTCCCACGCCGGTCTCCGTCACGTTAAACCTGAAACGAGACAATGGTCGAGCAACACTATGCTCGATCATTCACGGAAACTGACTCTCGATCGTAAATGCGAAACCGGCAAGGACGATCCCTGGAAAGATCGGATCCAGCGACCTCTTGATCGGGCTGCCGACTGCAGTTGGCACGCTGGCATGTTGGAAGGAAGATCAAAGAGCTTCGTGCTACCGGATCGTTGCTTGCACCGATCGAACTCGCCGATCCATGACAAATCGGTGACACTACAAGCTACCGGCAACGAGCAGTATCGTCATCCTCACCAGCATCACCACCACCACCATCATCATCATCATCACCATCGCGTCTCGCCTACTTCTTCTTCTTCTACGTCCTCTTCTATGTCTAGCAACAATCATATTATGATACCGTCACCGTTAGCGACGAAATCTTCTCTTCTTGCTGGACACGCTTCACGGGTTAGAGGCTGCAATCATCATCAAGTAGTGTGCACGATGATGTTGTTTCCTCTATCGTTTTGTTCTGGTCGGTCTGTCGGAAAGTTCTGTACAGGCTTTCGTGATACGCAATGACAAATTCGATTTCAATGCTCAATTTTGTCAACTAAATATGAATTCCGATCGTGATTAATTTCAATTTCGAAGGTTAAATTTGTGATTCTAACGATCAATTCGGAGTTTACATTATAGTGCCCAAGAGATAATTCAATTCTCGACGTTGATTGTCACGATCAAATTGTAATCGACAAATGCACACAAGTTGGACCCCCGAGCCAGAGTATATTTAGTTACACTTTTCATACTTTAGAGGAGAGCCCATTAAAGATGTAGCTTGTAACTGTGGAATCCGTTAGAGACACGTACATAATTTTTCGAACACATGTTAAAAATGTATCATTATATTGTTCAAAAGTGAAATCGTGTGTACCGGTATAGTTGCTTTTTGGAAAAAAAATATAAATTGGATTTGATATTGTTTGGCTGGACTTAATATTTCAGTGATTTAATATTAACATGTCTTAACTGAATAGTGTTGGTTTCAATATTGTATCTTTTCTTGTATGACTTAGTATCATAACTTTCATAGTGGCCCTATCGTATCTTTTGAAGAAGTTATCAAGTTTAAAATTATCTTAACTTAGCACTGGATTTTAAATTGTTTGACTCTAAAGTGATGAACTATGCCCACTATGTAATGAACTTCATATCCTATACAGTTCACAATCGCAAAACCAGAAAGTATTACAGGACTTTATTCTGAAAAAGCACTTACTTATGTATTTAAAATGTAGGACAGAATCATGCAATACCGACCGCTCTAAGTTTTCTTGTTACATCTTAGGCTAGAGCCGGTAGAAATCAATATTTAAAAAACAATTTGTAACACAAATGAAACTTAATAAAAGGTGGGAATTTAATTTAACGAAATTCAATAATAGGAATTGATTATTTGCGAGAGTGAAGAAATTATAATTTGAAGGAAATAAATTGTCGTCCAGTGCCGACCAATTACGTATTTCGTAGATTTTCCGTCTAAATGATTAATAATGTTAAAAGAACACATTTACAAGATAGAATACGCATTTTTATTCAAATTTCACTTATATAAATGATAAAATAATCATATATTATTTTATTTTTTTGTCGGGTTTTTACATTGTTTCTTATTTTCTTTTCCTAATTGTGCTTTAACTTTTCTGTTTCTGCTTCTCTTACTTTTTCGTTTCTTGCAGCTTTTCCTTTCTCTACTGCTTTTGCACTATTGTTTCATTTAACTCTCTTTCCGTCGCATTTATCATTTTTTCTTCACTCAGGTTCTTTTTTTCTGACCTTGGTCTGTAAAAGGGGTTGAGGTTAAGATTTCGGATTGTTACGTCCGTTGTTTTCTCTTTTTTGTTTTCAGTTATAATGTGTCACTTCTAGGAGAGGTCGGGTTTACTATTTCCATGAAATATGCAGTTACGCCAGTTGAAGAATTTAATGAAAGATTAGCGTTAATATCTAAAGTGAGTGATGATGGTTCAGCAGATTCAATTGGAAGGACAGTTGATGCAGGTTCAGGCTCTGACTCTCGGTAGTGTTTAGAAAGAATAAAATCCAAGTCAGTAAACACAAAACGATTTAACAACCAGAGTCCTCTGCATCTCAAAGCGAACTATGCCAAATCCAGTCGGCAAATGATAGTGTACGCAGTATCAACTAATTCAGCAACATCTCGTTAGGAAATGTTGAGTGGTTGAAACCTTCTCATCCAGTTACTGAAAGCATTGTTGAACATCATCTAACTTCATTTCAGTTGCCAACAGATTGTACTTACAGATAAAAAAAGTTTGGTCTGTATTCGTCGACGGCTGATTGGTTGGTACTGCACGACAGTTGGATCTAATCTATACGTGCAGTTGGATCTAATAATATACAAACAAAATTGCAAAACAGGGGGCTGCTTATTACACTTAATAGACCAGATATAGTGCATATAATTGAACAAAATCGTTTATTTAAGCGAGCAGAGGTCGGCAAGAAGTGCTCGTTTCGGCCGATTCTCGAGAGCTACACCTCCTTTTCCCGACCGCGCGTCCGCTTCCCGTGACGGCCTAAGTTCTCGAGTCAGCTCAGACTCGTACCGTATGAACTGCGCGTGGCGCATTAGGACGACACTAGTGTCAATAGGTTTCCACATTATCGCGGAGGTACTACTGTCAATAGGTATTTTTTTGTCAGTGGTATCCCCTGTAGGCCTATTCCACTATGTAGCATGATAATTTCGGAAAATGAATTTAAAAAATAAACTCGGATGATAAATTTGAAAAATAATTCTTAATTTCATCGTCAACATTTTATTCAGATATGGAAAAACTTCTTCGTGGACGTTTAGACACGTTTGGTAAATCAGAAGTATTATATATATTATTTCAGTGTTCGGATCGACATATCTGTGTGAGTGTACGTTCTCCACAATGCAGAACATTAAAACGAAAAAGCGCACCGGTTGAACGATTCTTCTCTATCGTCTGCGATGCGAGCAGCAACGTCCAACCTTTCATTCGATACTTCTGATTTACCAAAAACGCATTGACAATAGTACCTTCGCGATAATGTGGAAACCTGTTGACACTGGTGTAGCCCTAATGCACCACGCGCAGTTCATACTGTACGAGTCTGAGCTGACTCGAGAACTTGGGCTGCCACGGGAAGCGAGACGCGCGGACGGGAAAAGGAGGCGTAGCCCTCAAGAATCGGCCGAAACGAGCACTTCTTGCCGACCTCTGTAACCGAGAAACAAAATATCAGATCGCAAAAATAACTTTTAACACTCGAAATATCAACGAATACGTTTAATGTGTCAGAACAGCGATAACAATGGAATACACAATATGGCTACTATGGCTAATTTCTATATTCATTTGTTTTCTTAAATAAAATGGTACCATATGACCGGGAAAATACAAAACTAATTCTGATCGGTATTCTACGTCGGTCGGTACTGCACGACTCTCCCCTACTAGAATCAGAAAATACGAAGAGTCCTTTATATTGTTTGGCTCAGAACCAGGAATATACTTAATAGCATTTTTACACCATTATATTAAAAACTAAGTGGCTTAGAAAAATAAAAATGTTAACATTAGAAAAATTGGGGTGTGAGAAACATGTAGAATGTAATTTTTTTAGAAAGGGAACTTAATACATTTTGGTTTTGAGGTCCACATGTTGATCTCAGTGACCTTTGAGTTTAATGTTTGAGCTTATTGTTCACAACAAATTTGGTTCCTACGATTAAATTCAAATTCGATATCGAACTTCAATCGTCAAAATCTAATTTCTTTAAATAATAACGATATTCTATTTTATAAATACATTTCCAAAAATTTTCAGACAGACATAATTAGTACGATATTCAATACTAGCGTTGTTAGCGGGCTCCTACGTAATAGATTGGAAATGTTATTGAAATTCTTTTATTATACAAAAATGATTAATACTCTTACTATGTATAATGTATAATGTATTTCTTTGAAAATAGTTTCGCGAAATGTTTTGTGATAAATGGTTTCGTTTTAGAGATCCTCAAAGATGAAAATTAAAGGCTCAACTAATAATTGCACTATTGACACTTTTCCTCGATCGGTCTTGACGTATTTCTCAATTTTTTATTTAATAAATATATATAATATATAATAAATATACCTATTGTTAGTCATTTTTTACGGACTTTACACAATTTTTACACATCTAAACCAATTTTATCATAATGAATGTAATGATATCGTAGCGAATACGAGAATTAAGTGCTCATTTTTATCAAAAACATTGTATTAAATATGCATGCACAAGCTGTAACTTAACTATTATTACGTAAAATGATCCAGTGCATTTATTGGTATGACATAGGCCAGGCATGGACAGAAGTTGCTCGATCGGAGACGATTTTCAAGCGTTACCCCCACTCCACCTGAAGTCGCTCGAGAACTAGGATCATCATGGAGAGCGAGACGCGCGGGCGGGTGGAGTGGGGGTAACGCTTGAAAATCTCCTCCGATCGAGCAGCTTCTGTCCATGCCTGACATAGGGCATAGCCATGTGAGAGTTAATCGAGTCAATTTTCTAAGCATTATAATATCTCACAAGTATCGCATGAGTTATACAAATCGGAATCAATATCGTCTTCTCAAATCATGCGAGAAACTAACGGAAAGTGTTACATAGTTGCATTAACTGTTAACTATCAAGGATAATCATAATGTAATTCAATCTTTACTCCTTTACGCCGTGAAATTTTGTTATCTTCTTCGAAATCGTGCATGTAACATGCATAGTAATAAACACTTACTCTATTTTATAAATACTTTTTATTAAAACTGAAGATTTTTACTGATTTGAGAAGTTCCGCGGGGCTTCTAGGACCTCATCTCAACAGTTCATAGTTAAAAACAATTTTAGTATTTCTCTGAACATCAAGAAGAAGTGTTATATGAATAGAAATAATATTATTAATTCTGTATAATAAAAGAATCACGGTGACTCATTCCAATGAAATCTTTGACAGAACTTTCCAGTAGATTTACTATAATGTATTTTCTTCTTTCTTCTTTTCTGCTTTGATTTCTTCGTCGTTCTCACTTCTCTGTAAGATGTGGTGTATTCGATTTATGTAGTGTCCGTGTTTTTCTTCTCGCTATCGATGTTCACTCACATACACAAAAACTCTCTTTCTGTTATTCTTCTGTCTTCTGTATCAGCCAGATTATCCAAACTGCATTTCATTTGCTCTTCCGTTGTCGATTCCCAAGCTTAGCATAGCCGAATGTCGCATGTTTTATGGATACAGTACCGATTGTTTGTTGTCCACTGAAAATACTCTTCTTCTTTTAAAATATATCCAGTGCCGTATCAATTCGACTCAAAAGCATGATCTACACGGCGAAGCGAGAAACCTACATAAGATTCGTCGAATAATATTGTTTTTCTCTTTTGTTTCCAGCCGTTCGATCAACGTGATACTCGTCCTGTGAAACAGTATATGACCCAGTGAGTGATCATGTTACTATTTACTTTAGAACCTTATTTTATTTTGTTTTTGAGAAAGAGACTGATTTCGTAAAGCTTTTGTATTTTCTAAAATTCAATTCTAGTGAATAAACTTAATTAACTTAATTTTTGAATTGTAATAAAGTCACTGAATTACTTTATCCCTAGGATACCGCGAGTTGGGTCGATTTTGGCCCAGAGTTGAACACAGGAGTAATAAGTTAATGTAATAAAATTGTTATGTATGCTGTTACGTATGACAACGAGAGCAATACTGTTACTTATAGTTTAAAATGAAACCATCCTTTTGATTTTTACATTGATGCAAATGAAATTGAATCACTTAAAGTAATTTTTCTTATTTATATTTTCTACCTGACATACAATGGCTCCAATAAGTATTTGATCAGTAAATTTCTGTTTCTCGAGAAATTGTCGATATTTAAACTGTAATAATTTCATTAAAAAAATAGTACAACAATATAATTGGATTTATTTTAAAGCTACAAGCTTTAATTTTCACTTTCGCCATCCATCGTTCATCTTTATCTAAGATATTTTTGCAGGATACAGCGTCTGGGAAAGTGGAAGGCGCTTTTATGGTCAAAAATGTTACAAATTGAAACGTCTGTAAAAATATTTAAAAATTCTTCTCGTAACTTAAACCACCGCAGATTTAAAGATTGTAGCTTGCCCTTTATAGCGATTATTTAAAACTTGATTCGCGATTTATTCCAGTCGATTTATTGAGCTTTAAATGAACGTTGTACTATCATATTTGCAATAATACAATGAGGTACACCGTGAGTTATACTGAATCGAGCTTGTTCCTCCTTTTTATTATATTAAATAGCCGAAAAAAATCGTAGATTAATTTGTAAGCAGTTTTTGCAGAGGGAAAGATTCAATCTTTAAATCTGTAATATATAGATTTATTCTGAAAAAATTTGTTTGATGTTTTTACAGACGATTCAATCTGTAGCATTTTCGACAAAAAATGTGACCTCAGTTTTTATCGAAAAGAAAATAAGAAAAAATGATGCTCTACAAAAGTAGAGGTTTGGAGCTTTAAAATAAGTCCTTTATTATTATACTATATCTTTTATCGAGTATTAATTTCTCTAGAATCGGTGTTCAAATACATTTTAGATCCGCTGTATCTATGAAAGTAAATGAAATCAATCTTACTAAAGTTGTTGAAAAGAAATGATATATTGAAAAATATTTTAATATCATTGCAGTGCTCTCAAAGAGTCTGGATACGAAAGTGACTCGACGCTGGTGTTTCGTCGAAAAGAGGACATCAATCCTCTCAGTCAATTTGAGCAAAGATTGGCGTACAAAACCGTGCAGAGTGGTGGAGACGTTCCTCTCCATGGACTCCGCAAACCAGCCCCAGAACGACCAAAGGGTGAGTAATAGTGAATGCAAAATATTGTTCGTTTCAAACATTTTAATATTTTCAAAAGTTTTGAGCTAAGTTTTTTCTTCTATCTTGGTGTTGTTTGATCTTACGCAACAAGGCATGTGTGCATAGAATTGCTCGTAAGAATTGCTCGTTTTTGCCTCATTTACTGTCGTGTTCTGTGTGATTACTAACTTTTCTCAAGAGTTCATCGAATCTGTGCATGAGCGTCGTCGTATTATGGAATTTTTCTCATGCGCGAACGACATACTGCTTAAACGACATGCACCAATTTTAATGAAACTATCACATTGGAAATAACACAGTTCCAGTGAAATAGAATATTTTTGCTGTGGGTGTTTTGTATTTTTCAATCATCGCAAATAATGATTCACCAACAGTCTATACGTGAGCAGGTTTACGAAAAACTCTGTTCATTGATACTAATAATTTCTTTCTTTCTGTGTGTAATAATTACGTTTAAGTTGATATACTTATTAATATCTCTAATTCCTGGGACCGCTTACGAAGGTTAAAGTAAAATATTTTGTAAATATGTTATTTTTATAATGAATAAACATCGACCTCTATGGCAAATAATGTTTCATTTTGCATAGTAAAGCGTTTTAAACTACATTACATACTTTTATATTGAAGATAAATATAAAATTAACGATATTTATCCGAAGTTCTTGAAGGTCTTTTAAAACCCTAAAGCAGTGATTCTCAACCTTTTTTCGTCACGGTATACTTTTAAATAATTAAAAAATTTGGCGGCACACTAACAATAAGATAAATTTAAAAGAAGTTTACTTGGTTAATTGATTGATGTACATACAATATATTTTGTAAAAATAGCATAAGATAATAATTTTCAATGAAATATAAAATGAAATTGCATGACGAAGTAAACAAAATGTTTACATACTGCTGACGTCGCTTATGTATGGGTACTCGCAATGGCGGCACACTAAAGTGTCGCGTTACAGTGGTTGAGAATCACTGCCCTAAAGGATAAAGGTTTCAAGGCAATAATTTCTTTGTTCACATTCATTATGGAAAAAATTGTTTTTGCAGGTAGAAATTATACAAATTTATTATACGAATTTTCCACTCAATTTATTTAAAAATTTAGTAACAAAATAATTTTTTACCTTTTACATAGAAAAATTATAATTTCTGAATATCAAACTTAAAGGTGACAAGTTTTAAGATGAATTTTCTAACAGCTTCTTTATTTATGTTTATTCCCAAAATCATGAAAAGATTTTTAAACAAATGAATGAATACTTAAGTTTTGGAATTACATTATTCAATATTTTCTTTATTTGCCTTCATATCATAGTTCCGAAATCATAAATAAATTAAAAGAAAGAATCAATAAATAAGCACTAAGGTTTCTAATATTTTCTTCGCGTATATTTATAATTTCAGAATCATAAATAAATAAATCAATAAATAGATTAAAAGAATCAGTCAATATAGAATTACTAGAGTTTCTAATATATTTCACGTATATACACAGTGTCAAAACCAAATAAACAGTAGAACAAGTTTCATCAAAATCAGTGTGTACAGTTTAAGAGATGTATCATAGCAGAGTTCAAAGTTGCGTCTACAAATATGATATTTTTCGTGTCTCTAACAAGTACAATCGTAGACAGAAATATTTTCCAACACTGCTTACAACCTCAGCTAGTCCAGCTTCCATTTTCGATGCATTATTTTTTCCCCATCTTATCGGTTCACAATACACAGCACCGCTCGCCTCGGTATCTATTGATATTGGTGTCCAAGTTTGATTCTGCTTAAATCTTCTCAATACGATGCACCAGCAACTACCACCACCAAGAGGAACAAATTCCAATCTTCACGCTGAGTTGGGCGAAAGTCAGCATCACTAACGTTTGAAATTCAAGGAATATCTTTCGGTGAGAGGGTTCTTCGGGACTTTCGCGCGATCCTACAAGACAAAATGAAAACTTTGTCCACAGACAACTCGGGCGTCGAATATTTCCCCGTTTCGGCCACACTGACGCGTATACGTGTCCACCGGAAGTCGTCTTCGACAACCTCGACAAGTACGATCAAAAGGACCTCCATTATCCAGAGTTCAACAAAAAAAATGAATGGATCCCGAGTTTTGTCGAGACCGCCGTCCCCACCTCGGAGACAGTCATCCCGAAACAACAAGACCCTGAAGATGTACACCAAGCAACAGCTAAAAGACACTTGTCAAACGTTAAGGTCCAGGCACAAGCAATGTTTTTCCGCCGACAAAGTGAACAGCGTTTCCTCTAATTTAGATAGGTGCAAAAGGGGTCGCGATAGTCTATCCAGTCCTACTTTCAGCACTGCAGGATCAAAATTTGCTGGTGCAAAGAAGTCTGAAGTCTTTACGAAGAGTGACAGTGCGAGAACGCGTTTTTTGAACAAGAGGCTGGTCAAATTCGGTGAGTCGACTGAAAAGGTGTCTTCAACTGGCAGAGGCTTAATTGCTCACGCTTCGAAGAGCTTGGACGAGAAATCTTCAAAGACAGTAGTGTCATCAAGGTGTCCGAAGGTTGTTAGGAAGGTAATTGAAGCGCCCTCGTCTACAAAGACGTCAACGTCATCGCCGTTGAAGTCGTATTCGGTGTTATCAGACCCCAAGAGAACTAGACCAACGATCAGGGAACCTCCTAAGCTTGTCTCGAGCAGGGAATGCTTGCGTTCAGTGACATCGTCGTCTTCTGAAGCGATCAGCGAAGCGAGCAAAAGGAAGAGACCCATCGAGAGACCCCAAACTATCGTCAAATCGATCATACGTAAACCTGAAACGATCCAAGTTAATCCGATTAAGAAAAAGGTGGAAACGAAAAAGAAGAAAGATAAGAAGTTGACGGAAACAAAGAGTCTCAAGAAAGAGAACATTGAAAATGAAGAGCCGAACATTAGGCAGAACGTGTCGAAAGATAGGTTTTTTCAGAATCTTTTCCTGAGATCGATCCCACCTGCGAAAAGTGTCTCGAGGAGGTCTATAGTTCAGGAACGTGCTAGGATCTATCAGGAAAACGCAAAGGATACTTACAGATCAGAGCCAACGCTGAAATCTCTGAGCATCTACTTAGCCAACAAACGTTCAGTGTCGAACTCGAGGTTCAAGAATTGGGAGCGTACCTCTTCCATTAGCAAGCTTGACGACTTTGGATTGTCTACCAACTTGAGAACTCAAAGTTCAGATCTGGTGAAGATCAAAGAAAGAAGCCTAAGCGAGCCGCCACTGAAGCCATCATCCTACGAATCCTCTTCGGCGATCAGATCCGCTGCTTGTCGACGTCTACGGAGCTTGAAACACGACAAGTCTGACGTTCCTAGAGCTAGAAGCGCGGAAGGGTATCAAGAAAGGTCAAAGCTTGGATCAAATTCGTCATTGACAAGAAGCTCGATGAGCTTGTCACCGGGTGATCGGGAGGAATATCATCAGTATATACTAGGATTGTTGCACGAAAGAAAAAAGTCGGAGAGATACAAAGAGCTACATAACTTCTACTCCAGCCTGGAAAGGCTCGGCGAATTGGAGAGGACTTTCTCTTCCAGCGACTTGGCGAGAATGAAAAGCGAGGACGTGATAGATTACGATCGTTGGAAAAAGGTTAGATCGCAAGAGAAGGCCGAAATCGAAATGAGCAAGCTTTACGGGCAGCTAATGGCTGTCCAGAGAGACAAGGACCTCCTATTTAGTACCAAAGACGTGGACAAATTGAAATGGAAGGGTGACTGGGGTCTGAAGTGCAAGGAACGCTCCGTGGAAGACATAGTGCAGAAGTTGAGGAAGCTGCAAACTGATGATTCAGAGTGTTCGAAGAAGAAACAAACTTTAGACGCGTACAAACCTCTGTGGAGAGGCAGGTCAGTGATGAACGTAGCGAGCACGATGCAGCAGAAAGCGAATGAAGAGCAGAAAAACAAATTGGATCATCTGCAGAGAAATCTTGGAGGCAGCAACAAATTCTGGAGCAGCTTGTCGATCGAACAGGTGGCAACCTTGAAGAAACAGTTGAACGAAATCTACGGCAGTGATCAACAGAAGCTTGTACCTTCCAATATGGATGTAGACGTTCCCGATGGTCCAAATCCTCTTTTGAAATACGAGATTGTAGTACCGGACCACAGTTCTCGAAACGGAGGAAGGGGACTACACGTGCGATGTCACTCGATGATCGCGTCCGATCTAGGTCCGAGTGACCGGAAGTCATCCTCTAGCTGTCCAGAATCTCGGAAGACTATAGAAGAACTACATGGCACTCCATCGAGCCAAGTAATTATGAGCGAATCTGAAAAGAAAAGACTTTCAGTCACTCTTGGAAAGGAGGTTTTAGACAGAGTCTTCCAAAGAAGACTGTCAGTGGCATTAACTCCCAAGGAGACTCGAGGTAGCGTAGCCTCCATATTAGCTACCCAGAAAGTCCCTAAAGACTCCAGTTCACCCAGCGTGATAAACACGTCACCCAGAAGTTGCTACTCTTTAGAAACTGATGGCTCCTCGAAGGCTAAGAACGACTTCCTGCTGATTTTAACGCCTAACAATAGATGTCCAGCTGACAGGAAACGTGCGGAAAATGTCCTACAGGAATGGTCACAGAAACCGCCCTCGTTAGCGATCACATTGCCTCAGAATAGCGGTCAAACGAAAACAACTACCTCGAGTAGTGAACGGGATAGTACTACAGGAAGCTCCGATGCTTCAGTGAAGACCGTGATCCAAAAGACCATTGCGCCGGAAGCGGTTCCGAAGAAGATCGAGTTCTTCGAGAACGTTAAAACGGAGAGCAGTTTCCAAAGAGCAAATCCAACCAGGTTGTCCTCGTCTCAGAGCTTCGCCGATCTGAAAGAGCTATTTGGCGAAATAGAGTCGGCCAGATTCGCGACATTGCCTGGACAGAGGACAGGAAGTAAAACGGGAGAGCGGAATGCCGTCACGCGACAGTTTCATTGCCCACTTGACCGTGAACGCGACAGACCACGTAGCGTCAGTCCATATCGTGCCACCACGAGGTCGAATTCGTCCTGCAGCCTAGAAAGTGTCTATCAGCGATGTTACTCGCCGGACCCGGGCAAATACTGGCGAGCCTATCAAAAACTAATAAAGAACGGGACCGTGAAGAAGCTCAGAGTTAAGTTCGAGAGCGCTGAAGACATCTCCAGCGGCAAGGTTCAACCCCCGAAGAGGTTCCGCAGCGATCCCGAACTCGCGCGGAGTTTCTTCAGCAAAGTGGATCAGTGTAGGACGTCAAGGACTCGCGAGTTGACAGACGTGGCTTGGTTGAGACGGAGATACGAGACTAGGAAAGGCAGACGAGGCGAGTCACCGCCTATTCCGCGCGTTCCTTTGAAGAAAGAGGACTTGTCGATGCCTCACATCGATGTTATCAGCAAAACGGCTGAGTTGAAGGACTCGGTGGGCTCGCAGACCGTTGTAAATGGCCTCGTTAGGAAGGCGGAGACGGAAGAACTGGAGGCGAAGAAGCCCGTTGGTCGCATGAGGAAAAAGTTCGAGGAGTTTGGCCAGAAAACCTCGATCCTGGGTGAAATGTTCACTTCGTCGCCGGATGTGCACGAGCTGAGAGACATTGCTCCCTATCTAGCTGGACGCTGGGTTGCGCACAGGTACCCTAATCGGAAAGATAATATGCGGTCGCTATCCTCTCCACCGGATCTCGCTGGAAGACAATCTCCCTCGCAAAGTACTCATTCGAATATTAAGAAAACAGAGATCAACAAAGAGAAGAAGCTAGGTAGATTGAGAGCTGTTTCGTCCAAGGAGCCGCCCAGTCAACAGTTCGATCCTGACAAACACAGGCCCAGGTTTAGGTACCAACCTCCTCCGCCATCGCCCGCGGGACCTCTGCGTCAGAAACACAGTTGGTGCTCGCCGATTCCAACCTACACCGCTCGACCCACTGTTACTTTCGAAGGTCTGAATGGTAGATTGTAAACAGTAGCTTCTGGAATACGTTGATAGTCGCCTACTACAATGTATTTTCCCTCGTTCCTCTCCTCGCATTTTCCACGGTTTCATTCTTTATCTCTTCCTGTTCCTCGCTCGCCTGATCTACCGCAAGACGAGCAAGTAACCAGGTGTCATTTCGCAATTAGAGCATTTCACCGTTACCGGATTAACATTGAATCCGCCTTTTGGTCACTTCTGTGCAGCCATTCGTATGGAATGGAACAGCCTAGTTCTACTTTCGTTCGTTTTTCGTGAGCTACTCTGATCCGAATTAAGTGGATATTTAAAATTCTATGCTCGTGGAAACAATGCTAATTTCAGTAAACGGAGTTACGGATCTCAATTATGGAATCACACACACACACAAAATTGTTATAGTTTTATTGCCTCTGATCTATTCGCGAGACGATTCTTCAAGCGCGAACGTTCAAGCTGTGTTTTTGAACGAGACATCAGTTCGAGACACCGATATCGATCGATGCCGAGCAATTCTCCTCCATTAACCAAAAGTTTTGTCGAGTGTTTTCAGTAACTCTCAACGGCGAGTGAATTTCCTTCGTTTGTTCATTGTAGCGCGGCTAATTATTATTTTCCTTTTTTTCGGCTATAGAATACTCGAACGCACCCCCGCCGCCTCCAAAATCTCAACATCACAGAGACGACTGCCAAGGTAACGCTACATGCTGATCATGTCTTTTTTTTTTAGTTTTATTCATTAACAGTGCATTTAAGGGTATACTCCGTCGATCGCATTCATAATGATAATAACCTTTTCTTATCAAATGTCGCTATAAAGGGCTGAGCAAATGATTCTTGCTGCTCGGATCATAAGCCAGCGAACGATGAACGGCAAGAATTATTCTGTATAATTCCAGCAATGTTTTAAGTGTTATTTACTTATGTATGTTAACGAATAATGTTCATCAAGACGCTTTCATCAGACCACATAGCTTAGAGTTTTTTTGTTGCTTTCGTATCACTCGAGTTATTTTGGAGAAGTGTAACTGCTGTTGGATGAAACAGAGCATGAAATTTGCTCATTATGCATGATATAAGATGCCATCTTTTATGTTGTGGGGGGAAGATGAGTGATTGTTTTGCAATGAATGAAGCATGATTGCGAGATACGTAGCATTTTGTATTGAAGTATTTGGTATGGAAAAATAAAAAGTAACTCAATGGTATACATATGTAGTACACGTAAATGAAGTGATCTCATGATGCGATGGTAATATATTCACACCTGTGGAGCGTGACAACTCTATAGCACATAATTCAATCGTCGTGAATAGACTGTGGATCTTTATGCAAAATAAAAATTTTCTAAGTCAATTGTAAGCAACAAGAAGCTCTATATTTATTTCTTATCTTAATAATTTTAATAAAAGTACTATAATCGTATTTTTAAAATCGTCTGATATGTTCACTGTTTTGTGATTTATCTACATACCTATTTTGTCATAAATGCAGAAAATCCATAGTTTAATCATGCATTTTGATCCTAACCTCGAGGAAAAAATGAATATTAGGCTACCAATTGATATTTTGAAGTTTCGATTCAATAAAAAATAATTATATTTGAAAATTGTTTATTTGTCATATTCTGCAGGTACTTTTATTTTCTAAAAGGTCCCACAACATCTTAAATTATTAATAATTTGATGTCTAAATATTTCGGAAGTGATCAAGTTATGAACGTTCAAATTATTTTTGCTAATTTTCAATATGAGATACTAAGGGACATTTGTTTGATTCTGAAATATACACCTGGTGATAAAAAATACTTTCGAAGTTGTGTTGAATATCTTTTCATTATTATTAACGGTTTTTTATAAAGTAGTATCTTATCTTACAATATCTGTAGTCGATATCAAAATGAGTTGAGGAACTTTCGATATAATGATCTGAAAGTAAACTTTCTTATGAATAGATCGTAGATTTTTAGGAAGAATAAAAATGACATACATTAATCTGAACTTACAGGAGCCGTATAGTCATATTTAAATATTTTAAATGTTTCTATTGTTTTCCATTTGACCTACTCAGTTTTATTATGAACGCATAAAATCCGTAATCTAATTAGTAACTGTAAAATAACAGTTTCCTCCATTGATTGTAAGAAACAGGAGGTAAATAAAAACGTATTTCTGCTTTCAATAATCTTAATAAATCGAATTTTTTCAGTGCTTCACTGTTTCATATTTCGCTCATGTATTTTTACCGTGAATACAGAAAATCCGAGGTTTACTACTTATAAATATTTATTTCTTGAAACCATTGTCAGTCCCTTTTTTCTTATTTTCAATACTAGTACAACTAACGTAATTCACATGCTCATCGTAACTGGAACGTACTGTATGATAAATTCTGTATAGTATTAGTCTGAGGAATTTTTCCCTGATGCATTTTCGCAACAATACAGTTTAGATCAGTATCAACGTACCGTAACAATGCCTTCGGTTCGTCAAATACTTTTTACATAATCCAGATAGTTAAAACGGTGGCAGTGTTTCGCTATTATAATGGTTAGATTAATATCAGTTTTAAACGCAATATAAATAAGTTCTCTCGTGTATCAAGCAATAAATTAAATATTCGAAATCTTTCTACAATAGTAAGAATAATTGACACGTGTAATGTATTATTGTGAAAAATTTCTTCCTCCAATACGCTGTCTATAAACAACGGTAATTATACCCACTTCCCCATATAAATTCCCAAGTACACAGGCAAGACAACTGAAAGACCTTGTTTGGAGACGAAATAGATAACATGTTCTTCGTACATACACTCAAAACACTGCAAGGTTAATTTGTGTAAACGGAACCTTGACAGTCTTGAACTCTAAATATAACTGTGATCGTCATTGAAATCATTGACGTTCAAAAACCAGTGAGTCACGTTACGATATCGATTGTGTACTAACTTATCTAATCTGCACTGATAACCGATAACACATATTCATTGCTTAACGCCATGTTGTCGAGATAGCCATTTCGCATAGCTTGATAAAACATATACAAATTATTACTTCTTTATACTAGAGCGGAAATTAAAAATACAAAATAATTAAAATTATAAAGTAGAACAAACAAATAAATGTATAAAGTAGATCGAACTGCACGTTTACAGCTGTTTGTAGAAATATAATAAAAGCAAAGTCTAATATTAGTTATAAACTGAAACTCTGCTGACTTATTGATGCTTTTGCTCCATTGAATAATCGCCTAACGATTTTTACGCATTTATGGCACTTGCCATTGGCTAGAATATAAGATAAAGTTTCCTTTTTTAGTACTAATAAGCAACATTTCTAATTTATTTTTATCATATGAAATGTTGTAGTCTATAAAGGAAATTTTTCTCTTATTTATATATACAAATACAAATTCATTGGAAGATCCACAGTTTATTCATATTTCATCTAACCAGTGACTTTAATGATGAACATTTAGGGAGGCATAACGTAAGACAAGTACAATTGACATTATAAAAATTTTGTCACAATTAATGTAAATACGATGTATTGGATTGTAACATAAATTTGTTCTATGGAAAATATAAATATGTTCTAAAATTAATGATTTAGTTATGACTCATTATAAATGTTAATAATTGTGATTGAAAAGACGCCACTTGCAGTTAGGAATTATACAATAGACTGAGTATAATTCTGTACTTTATTAATAAATATCGAGATATCGAGCATAAACGAACGTATTTATGTTACGCCGTAATAGTTGATACGATACTTCTTATTGAAATAAGAAGAAACATAAGACAAATAAATTTGACATCACAAAAATGTTGCTACGATCAACATAAATAATATGTGGTTTACACAGTAAATACAGCAAATGATTAAAGAATTATTTCTTGTTTGAATTAATATTGTTAATAATAAACTAATTGTAAGAACAGAATTATAATTATCAGTAGACTATGTCTATAGACTATATATTTATGCAAAATACGAATTTTCTAAGTAAACTGTAAGAAACAAAAATGAAATAAAAATTAATCATTACTTCCAATAATTTCAATAAATCGAAAGTAGAGTAACAACATTCTCAAATTGTTCTTACGTTTTCAGTTTTGTATTTCATCTATTCATTTTTATCTTAACTGCATAAAATCCGCAATTTAATTATTACATATCTTTCTTTAATTGGTACTTTAGCACACTGAATTAAGAGGATATTCTGACTTTCGATGCTGTTCCTTCAATCATTTGTATGAATTTTTTTCAACTTCTTGCATTGGGATGTTGTACACATATTTAATGGTATTTGGACTACATAAGTAATTTTTTTAAAGTAAAAATAATAGTTATATATGTTTTTATAGACTACGTTTTGAAAAACTTGTAATGATAATTGCTATGATTTCAGTATTTCTGCTGCTACAAAAAAAACGGGGAAGTATATCAATCAGTGTTAATGTGGCTATGATCTGAAACAAACTAAATTAAAAATCTTGATTATTTACGAAACGGCGGCATTTTGAACTCAACTTATTGATTTTTTTAAATATTTGTCCACCTTTAGTACGTTAAAAAAGTAAAAAAAGCGAAGAATTAAAAATTTGTTGGTTCACGCGATACAGACTATAAGCTGAAAATCCTTTTAAAATTTCAAGTCAATTGGTGAACCAGAACCTGAGATGTCACGGCAACAGTTTTGAAAGATGTGCTTTCGAGAAAAACGCGTTTAAACATTCAACTTTCAATATCCCACAACACGGGCTGCACTCTCCAGACGACTATAACTATGTGAATTTTACGAAATCAAACAAATATTTTTTGCACCCATAATCTAAAACACTTATACTTAAATAAAATATAAGGGAAAAAAGTCAATTTTTTTGATAATGAAAAATCAGAATACCCCTTAAATTGCTACGTCTAGTACACTCCGGGACAAAAGGATAGCACATTTCGAAATTAATGTCATTTCTGTTTATTAAACATTATTGATTAAAAAAATTTAATTTATAGAGTGCCTTTCTGGACAGATATGAACGAAATGAAATGAAGCTTCATTGACCTATCTATTTTTATATAAGGAAATAGAATCATTAACGAAATATAGAGGGATAACATGATAGCATACTTAACGAAAAACTTAAAATATAAAACAATTATTTTGTGGGACTTCCTTTACATCTAATGACATCAATCATTCTGTTTGGTTAAGATTTATACAATTTTTTCAATACTTCTTTAGCTAATATTCTCTCACTCGTCCAAAGTGCACAGTTTTAAACCAATAATTTTCAATAATTTTGTGGCCATGGGATCTTGCTGGCCAATGCAAAACGCGAATAATTTTTGAAGAAAAGTATTTCATTACCGCTTTTGCCGTATGGACTGCGGCATTATCTTATTGTAAAATGTATTTGTTTCCAAAAATTCCTACAGCATATGTGTTTAGTTGTTAATTTATCATTTGAATATATAGTTCACTGTTCATTCATGCTTTTATAAATTTCATTTCGGTTTTACTCCAATATTCAATACCCGTTCAAATCATCACACTGCGACTTTACGATAGTAATAACTTAGGCCACCTGGCCCATTCAAAGTAAATCTCTTCTTCGTCAGTAAATATTACTCTTCGCCACGTTGTTCATTCGGCAAATCGTAAACGGAACGCTTTTTACTTCTTCTTTAACCAAGGTCACTTTAAGTTAGTGTTTACACTAACTCTTTCTGTGATTGGTCTGGCAGTCATCCTCCAATTTGGTGCTGTTTTCAATATTGCACGTTTTTCGCGAGCAGTTGAAATTTCTGGACTCCTATTTTTCAATAAATTCTTAAAAACTTTTCTACTTCTGTTTACAATTTTTAATATTTGTGTATTTCAATATTGTTCTTCCTTTAACTTCAATATCGTAGGTATTTCACATTCATTTAGTTTCTTTCCATGACCAATTTTGAACAATTTATTATGATGTCTTTCATCAAATAAGCCCGAGGAAAGGTTTACCAGTTACGTTTTACAGTGAATGTTTTCTCTTCGGTAACTTATACACAATTGAGACGCGTCAATCTGTTACTTGTGCCATAATTTTTTCCCGTTTGCGGACTACGATATTTATGGTTTTCATTCCTGGGGTTCTGTTGAAGTAAATATTATTGTGAATAATATTCAGTAAATTGTACATACCGGCATGTCCAAAGATGTTGAAATATTAAAATATTTCCTTTCTTCAAAAATATAAGATATGCTATTTTTTTGTTCCGGACTGTACATCGAATCAAAAGCTGAATTGAGAACTGTGTCGTAGGAAAATGTCCTCTTGATCGCAAACTAAGACAGATTGAATGACGTAACAATGGAGTAGATCAATTGCTCTGGTTGAATAGATTTGAATGACTCCTGCGTTGGCGGGCGAATAGAAATTCGAGCGTTTGCAGCAAAAATAGTGATGCATCGGGAGGAGGAATCGCGTGGAAAGTGGAGGGAGTGCGAATCGGCTCGTTTCGCCTGTTCACGGTGAAGAAGAACCGTTGTTTGTGACTGGCGAGTTCAACGTGCACACGCCGATAACTTTATCAACCGATCATCGAGGCTAGACGCGTATCCAGTATGCTTTTCCGCCGTACACCGTAAGATTTCGCCGCGCTGAGTCGCGATTTAGTCGCGAACCGACGCGTCAAAGCGTTACACGCTGTTAGAAATCGCTCGCGGACTCCTCGGCGTGAAACGCATCGAGTTTTTGCAAGTCGAAAGCGAAACACGTCGGTTTACGCTGTGGAAAATAGTGGAAAAGTGTAAAATATCGAGTTGCTCAATTGTGCAACGGTGGTAACGTGCTCGGTTTTAAAGTGCATTCGCAGTGCATTCGGTGGTAACGTGCTCGGTTTGCATTCGTGCTCGAAGACAATCGTTGACGTTGAACGTCAAATGCGATGTTTTTTGAGCCGTTCAATGCGCAATGTGTCATCCGCAGCGTGTTTCATGTATGAACTTTTCGATGAATAGTGTCTTAATTTATGCATAATAGTTACGTCAGCCCTGTTGTCCTAAGTTTATCTACACGTCACCGTGTTATTTCGGTTTTGTTCCGACTTGTTTTCCTTAACGTTTAGAACTGCAGTATGCGTATGCGAGAGTTAATGAAAATTGATATCATAATTACAAATTGAAGTTCGTTGCGAGATTATGGCCCGTGACAAATAAGTCATCGTGATGCAAGGGTTGTTCGGTGTCATCAATTCTTTTATATTGCGATCGAGATTAGGCTTTGCGTAACTGATAGGAATTAACGGTACACAGCATTTACATTAAATTATCTTTATTTGTTGCTACAGAAATATGAGGCAGGAGAAAGAAGTAGTGTCAAATTAAGTTGCAAGAGAATTTTTTCATACGCAGGATGGTTTATTTATGTTGATCATTTTAACAGTATTTGAGGAAGAAATTGCATAGTTTAGACCACTGGCAAAATTAATTTATTCTGTGATAAAATGTAAAAGAAATATAAAAGACATATCTCATTCATGTATGTTTATTCTTTTGAACAATTTGCATATTTTAAACAACATTTCATGTCCTCATAAATATTGGGAAACATTAAGTCTATTTATGTGGTTTATTCTGCGCAATAAAAATTAACAATATTATAAATATTCTGTGCATAAAGTGCAATTATTATTTTAGAGAAGATTTAATTTGCCAAGTCAAATAATATATGAAACATGCTAATAAATACACGATACACGTGTTTGATGTTAATACATAATACGTTTATTTTATCTATTTCGCTTATGCAATACGTGAAGAGCTTCTTGATACGAATAAGGATGCATATTATGTAATATTCTTTTCGATATTTTCTATTAATCGTAGTAGGTAAGTGAAACCTGTTAAACAAAATTGCCACAAATAAAATCATTACAAACAAAATTAATTACGAACAAAATTACGAACAGAAACGTGGAGTTTGATGAAGGATATCACGAACCCTTTCCGGTAGAGAAACTTCGTGGCCAGTTGTTTTCGATCAAGTGTAGAATTAATTGCGTGATAATCAACGATAGGGAATAGAAAGTCTGTTTTGGTTGAGCAACCGGTGGCCAGGATTTTAATTAATATCCTTAATTGCACAATAGAAGCGGCAGCGTTGATAATAAGCAATAATTGATGCAATCGCTAGCCTTTTGTATCGCTAATTAACACCTTCGTGTAAAAGTCGAAAAACTAAAATTGACTTGTAATTAGTCTACGAAGAGTGGGCTCGATTTTAACAATAGATTCATCGAGGAAGTTTTGAGAATACAATTACTGATGAAAACTGAAAGCAGACCATGTTACGAAATAATATCTCATCCTTAGAATTGATTATGTACTATTCAAGTTTTGTAGCAATTAGCTGTTCACCAATTTGAACAAAATTTTAAGTACCGAATGCCTTTTCTTATGTTGCCTTTGTAATTGTTCGAAAACAATTTTCTTGGATGAAGGAATAGAATAGTAGAATACGTTAGAACCCACGGATAAAATAGTTACGTTTTGTTGTTGAATTATTTTAATAAAAAACATTCTAGAACTGTATTGTGCAGTTCATTTGAATGAGGTTTTACTTTCAAAATGTTTTGAGTTCTTTTAAATTCATTTTTTAAATGATACTTTTTTTCTTTCAGTCAAGATTTAGAAAATCGCTTGACTGTCTTCTAATTTTGATTATTCCATCTTGCAAATTACTCTGCAATTTTCAATTCGATGTACTGTAGATAAATCACGACTGAAGTTTCTCTTTAGAAATTTAACTCGTCAGTCGAGAAATTCATCAAGTTGAACATTTATACTGGAACAGTTCGCAGATATTAATTTTGTATTTGTGGAAAGCATCATTTTTAATGCTAAAAATTATATATGGGCAAATTATTTCAGTAAAATGATTCAAAATATAAAATATAGTAAGTGTTACGTTATTAAACTTATTAAATTTTGGCAAAGTTAAATTAAATTCATTTCTACGTTAGTGATATTCTATTAACCTAATGTGATCTAAATAAATTATTATTTCAGAATGAATTCTTTTTCGCAGAAATATAATTTCGCTACCTTTTTAATAACGGTGGTTGAAATTAAGTAGTTATCGCAATGAAACGTGATTACATCGTTACGCTCAGAGACGAAATCTCCCCTGAGAAAGGTGTTAAGCTGCACGCTCATAACTGGCATTCTATTCAAATTAGGAGTCCCATCTCGACCTGCGGTGTGGAATTGTTTGTTCATGAGGAAGAGCCACACTTTTTATCGTATAGAACGATTTCACCTACTTTAATGATCCACTTCTTTTATGTGGCCTCCGTGTAACGCATTATTCGAATGGTTCTCATGAACAACATAAGGAAGAATATTGATTTGAGGAAGAATTTCTTCTTGACACATCCTGCAGGTTCACATGAAATTTCTTCCCTATATATTTTCGCAATAGGCGAGAGAAATCGAATCATCCATGCGTCAACGTTTCACAAGCTGAATATATTCTGGTTCAAATTCCCAATTGTTTTTACCCCTTTCCTCTTAACTACCTTTGTATTCATATATCCAAAACTTTAAATACATTATACTATTTTTTAAATTCATTTTAGTACCATGTTTATCGCTTATCAATGTACATTAAATCAAGGCTAATTCAGACCTTACCTGTTAGTAAAAATATGTCACTACTGATGAAACGAAAAGCAATTAACCTAAAAAATAGACAAATTGAGTAACATTTAAAAAAATTAATATTTTAAATATTTTCTTTTAGGAACATTAATAATAAATATTTATAGCCGTTCTACTACTTTAAAAATTTATTTTGATATGATATTTTCCATATTTTTTTAATACGTTCATCAGTGTTTATTAAAACAAGGAAAATGCAAGCCTTATCTGTTAATAAAAATAACGATGTTCCGGTTGATGTAACGAAACGTCAGCAACTTAAAAAATTAATAAACTAAACAACCTTTAAAAGTATTATTAAGAAAAGAGTGTTATTAAAAATGTCTTTAAATGTGACTCAGTATTGAAACTGTTCTGTAAAAATGGAGAGAAAAACTAAAGAATAGAACGGTGAAATACAAATAATCAGTCATATTATTTTACCATTTGAAAATATTCGTTTGTACAAGTTCAAGACGAATGAACTACTCATATACTTTACAAATGGTCAATATAAATAGAACATCCTATACATTTTACACGGTTCAATGAAAGATTCACTACAATTCATATTCATTTGATAATCATACCCTTGACATGATCGTAAAATCAATGAAAGAATTGTATTGTTAGACGTTAAACATTGTGTTACACGTTAAACACTTTGTTAGGCGTTTAAGAAAACGAATGATAAATTATTTTTATTTTTGACTACTTCGAAAAGGAAAAGAAAATGGAAACTTTCGAGTATACGAAAACACGAACCGCGGATTGCAAACTTCCGGCAGCTTTGAGGATTGTCAGACAAGATCTTCGTGTGCTGTGCAACACCCATGACGTCCGTTACAATCTTTAAAAGCAGATTTTTGATGTAACAAATAATGCTTAACCATGGAATTGGAAAAAGTCAAGAGGCTAATGGAAATGTAGAATTGATTTAGAACTTCTGTTTTTCGGTCTCCAATTATTTGAAATTGACATAAATATATTTATGTACATGTCAATATTTTGTACGAATTGGATATTATAGTTTAGCCATGAAATTTGGAACAAACTTTGGATTCTTTTTTACTACAAAATTACATTTTATTATTGAACTGTTTAACTATACTTTTACAAACAATTTCATGGTCGTTACTATAAGGAAATATTTTAAAGAATAATTGATTACTCTTCTTTTACTTTTCATAGATAATAAAGTTGGAATAAAAATTACTTTGATATACCATCAAATAAACGAAAAGAAAATCACATTTTTGCCACCTATAGTTATAGCAACAGCCGATATTGTAGGTGTATAGTGAGTTTATCATCATTCATCAAAGAGATCAATAGCCTCTGCTGTCTTAAAAATAATTCGACCTTGCTCCTGCGACATTGTCCTAGAATATCTCCCACTATTTCTACCAAATCGATAATTAAAGCTATTTTAGTAGCTCAGTTACAAAACATGTTTCACTTTAGCTCAGGTCTATTATTAGTTTGATCGAAAAGTTCTATCTCTGTGATTTTAATTCTACTTTCGTAATCTTTTTCAGACATTTTTACAAGTCATAAAAAGTTTATACTTTTAACATTGAAATATAAATCTAGTATTTTCGCGAAAAATAGTTGCTTTCATGATTCGTTTAGTAAAACTATGTTGCAATAAACTGCAGCTTGGGAATTGCATACAATACGGCTATCCACCAAGTGGAAAAATATGTAACGGAGATGGCTGAAAAAATTCCTAATAAATTTATTAATATACAAATATTTATATATATATATAAATTATTTATATATACATATATACATTTTCTGTCGCATTCTTAGATCAAAAACTTTGCAATTATTTTGTTATTTAATCTTGGTGATAAACGATGTAATGGAACACGGTAATATAATAAAATATAATTGCTAAGGTTATGGAAACTATTGGAAACAAATTAGAAACCGATCCACATTGAATAATGGAGGTATTAAACTGTGTATTTATATATATTTATGGGTTTTCAAATCTTTCGAGAATGGATAAAATAGAAGCAGGAATGAAATCCTATTTTTTCAAATATTTGTATTCGTTCATTATTGATACAAGGAAATAAATTGTACCTTCTTCATTTTTTATTTTTGGTACTTGATCATATGTAAATACGTATCAGTACTTCTAGCCTAGTTACAAAAATAAATATTATATAGAAAATTCATTGATAAATAGTTTAGCAGCAATTTTCTTTTGCAAAGACAATAGAACTTTTCGATCAACTTAGAATTCGTTAAAAAGCAACAGTGGATTGCTTACATTTAGTGCACTAAATATATTTGCCCTTATTGTAGAAATTAATAATCCTCAGTGAATTTTAAGCAATCAATTTAGTGCATCTTCGCAGTCCACTACATTCATGATTGCTAGTACTAGTATTATTGTAGATGACATTATGCGCTTTGTTCTAATAATTATAATCTAATAATTTGATCAACCGCTGTAGCATCAAACATTAAACTTGAAATAAAGAAATTCTCTAAATTACAGTTTAGAATATAAACCTGAAAATTAACGTAAACTTCTGTTCAGTTTTATAAAACTATCACGCGTGTGCACTGTATTCTACTACTCCTAGCAAAAATTATTTAATGAAACTAATCAAGCGTCTGTAATCGTAACTGTTCATATCTCAAATCTGGAAATATTTCCATTAACTATAAAGGCAAATACAATGATAAAACTCGTTATATGTATATAAAGCAAATATTGATATAGAAATGGATATGTTTGTTTTTTCAAAATATACAGAATGAGCAAATTAGACACTGATTTAAGGAGCAGATTAATCACCCCCACGCATTCAGAACACCTGACATATGACATGAGTTATCTAAATTACTCATTTTCATCGTTAGAAATATTAAAAAGTGTTCTGATGCTTAGTCTTGCCACAAAAGTTTCTACATAATATTTACGTAAAAGTTGACAGTCTATTATGTTATATTAAGTAAAAAATGACTGTATTAATATTTCTCGAAAATATGGTTAACTCTTATCCCATATTTGTTTGTACAGTGGGTCCAGGAAGTAAAAAGTGTTCGTATAATAATAAATTTTGACTCATTTTAAAGCTAGCAATCTCTAGTTTCATGAATCATCGTTCATTTTATTCTAAGATTTATTTTCATAATGTAGCGGGCGAGAAATTGAAGACGCGTTTTTCAAAAATGTACTACATTCAAACGTTTGTGGAATCTTCAAAAATTTTTTACTACCGTGAATGTACCACAGTTCTAAAGATTGAAGGTTGCTCTTAGCCATGGCACCTTAAATATTGATGTAAATATTTTTCAAAAATATACATACGTAAAAAATATAAATAAAAAGTATAAAAAAAATGAATTACAGAATATCATTGCTCGAAATTGTAAAAAAAAAATTAATGGTCACGATTTTTAACTTCTTTATCTATGCTCATAATTAAAATTTAAAATATACCTTTTCTGGATCTATTTAAGTTATATAAATACGCGAAGTTTCACCATAATCTATTAAGATTGCTATGAGCTACAAATAATTAAAAACACGTTAAGTCAAATATATTCTTTCTCACACATTTTCCCGTATCACTAAAAACAACGAAGATATTTTAGGCGAAAATCTTAGTTGACTCACCTTGTATACGGTACTATTATTTGCATAAATTTAGTTTATTCGAATTATTCGCTCAATACAATTTATTCAACAATCACATTCACGATTTCAATCGAATAATTTCTGCCAGGGGTAGTATTGATAAAACAAAGGTATAATTTAAAAACTTGCCACAAGAAATGTCACTTAATATCGATCGATTAATTCCTCGTCGTTTAAATTAACGTTATACAGTGTTTCCGATGAAACAATGAAGAAATTCGGATTTAAACAATGAAAGACACCAAGTGAAAATGTCGGAGAGAAATCTATCGCGCGTCCAGGATCTCGAAAGGAGTCCTGAATGGACAAAACTAGCCAATGAGATCAACGATCTCGAGAAGATGTGTCACCTGAACAACCATCGACATTCCAAGAAACCATTGCCAAAGTATCAGAATTGCGAGAGACACTCCGTGCCGCAAGTACAAAAGGCGACATCCGTCTGGATCGATGACTTCGAGAATCATCGTCAGTCCTCGCCCGACCATTGGAACTGGAAGCCGAAAACCGAATTCGAAAGAAGCTACTTCTTCGATGAATACCAAAACCAGTTCGAAGAGAATGCTCAAAAACCATATAATTTTCCCGAAGAATGTCAACGAGACCAAGACCAGAGTCGATCATCGAACGAGGAAAAACTCTCAAGCTCTACTTACAAAGGCACCAGAGAAAGACTGCACGAGATCTTTGAAAGAAATCGGTACCTGAGGAGACAGTTCTTTTCTAATTATGTCAACTACTATCCGAAAGATTTCGAGACCCGGAAGAAGTGTAACAGTGGATTCGGTAGCACGGAAACATTGACTAGTCAGAGCAACCAGTCCTCGATCAGCAGCATAGATAGGAAGCCTCGGAGTGGCGTGAACATCACGCCGGAGCTGGAAGAGCAAAGCTCCCCTGGAGATTACTCGAAGAATACTCTATCAAGTTTTCGCAACCTCCCTAAAAACTGTCTAAGCCCGGACGATGCTATTGTCTCCGGGACGGATTTACAACAGCGAGGAATTACAGAAGCGACTCTAGAGAACGCGAAAGAGAAAGAATCCGCGAACCGTGTTAACAATGAGTCACCGAGTCGAATTTATTTGGATCATCGATTTCCCAATCAACAAGCATCAAGAAGCTTTATAGATACAAAGACACCTAAGACATCACGCGATAATCATGATAGCAACGGAGCAACAAACAAGTTTTACGAAAAACGCGAACCTGCAATTTCAAAACATGTCTATGCTTCGAGTTCATCGAAGGAAAATAAGAGTTACTGTCAACAGAGTCTCTGCAAGTCGTTACCAGATTTGTCGTTCCTGCAAAACACTCATCCCGTTGAGGAAAAAGTTCGTTCATTTAAGGACCACTTGAACTCCATTGAGAAATTGAAAGAAAATCATGGTCGTTTCGCGTCTCAAGCTGATCTGCCGAGTCTGTCGCGGAATATGAGCTTGAGGAGAGTGAAGATCATGAAAATCCCAGCTCCTTTGGACCTGTCCAAGGTGAATGAAGAGTTCGAAGAGATGCAAGCGTTGGAAAATGTCAACGTATCCTTGATTCGTGATTACGATCGTCCTCTGAACGGTTTGCCGACAGTAATAAAGGACGAATGCTCCGACGATGACCAGTGTACGGAGAATTCGTCTTCTTCTCTAACGGAAGGTCATTCTGTGAAGTATCAAAATAGAAAAGGGAACGTTTGGTCCACAATGGAGGAGCTACAGTCGCCTCAGCTTGTGTACAATTCGAAAAATACAATCGTCGATACAGGAAAAGATACGAGTCAGCAGAGATCACGGCCAGCTGAGCTCACCGGGGCTTTGTCCGATCAGGTGAATTCGATCAGCGGAGCTTCCGGGACCGGAACCACGCTTCCTTCAGTTTACGGACCGATTCCATACAGTCAGTAGACACGCACATAATTTTTTGCGAATACATTCTCTTTCTGCGTTCCACCATTTTTTGATGAATTAGTTTTAGATTGTTGGTAGTAAACAATTTCACGAAATTAAAGATTATGAGGGCATCTTCGTCTCATAAGTTCAAAAATTAATATCTTTAATTGCATAAATTACAGAGGTGGGTAAAGTTTTGGAAAACAAATATTTCAAATACTATATTAAATAGTCGCTGTTACACAATTCAAATAATATACTATATTAAATAAATAGAAAAACTTCTGCATATAAAATGCTTTTATTTCGATAATATAAAACATAAAATAAAATAGAATATTTTTATCCTGGTAATCGCAAACATGAAATACAATATTTGAATTTTGCGTTAAATAGCACTGAAAATATTTCTTAACCATGAAGATAGATAGAGGGAACAGGTAATATGAAAATGCAAGAAACCGTAACATTTTGGAAGTTATTTAGCTCGTTTAACACTAGGTTTACGGGACCCGTCAAAATGACGGGTTCTAATATTTTGAATTTACGATTGTTTAGATTGTAAAGATGCATCCATGAGAAATTAGTCAATAAATTTATTTCTTTGGGTATATATTCTTTAAAAAATGGCTAAAAATTTGAATAAACTTATTCTTGTCATTTTTGGACTGTTATGTAAAATATTGACTCTTAATGCTCCGTAAACCTTATTAATGCGACGCGTTATATTATGATTTGACCAAATGCTACATGAACGGATGCTACAAATTCTACTTTACTCCGAAAAAATTAACACTAAATCTAACGACCGTTACAACTGACCAGTGTGTGTTACCTTATAAAAATGGCACGATTGAATTTATTTATATTTAGTGCGATTTTTACTATAATGCAGCGGTTTCTAACCTTTATGCTACTACGCCACCCCAAAAAAAATTTTTCTTCGCGCCTCCCTACCTTTTACTTTCTTAATAGATATAATAATATAGACGTGTTTTAAATAATAAAAACTTTATTACAAAAAAACTGAAAACAACAATTAACAGAATAATAACAAGGTTTTGCTATAACATATACGTACATGTATATTTATTTTCATCTTTATTTTCATATTAAATTCTTTTTAATCATATCTAACGCATCAAAATTTAATGCGAGAGCTATTGTTGTTTATTGGTACAAAGTTTATCAAATCTTGGGGGCAATGTGGAGTGTGCCACTCGTATCTCTTTTTCGAATACTGACCTGGCTCGATATTTGGTTTTCATTGCAGGCAGTGCTGAAAAACCCGTTTCGCATAAATAAGACGTGACAAGCATTTGCATTGCTTTGTAATACAAAGATTCATAATCTCCGCTAAGATTCATCCAAAAATGGAATTAAGGTTTCATTTTGAAGATATTATGGTATGAAAATTAATGTTTTATTAACAATTTTGGCGCCTCCCAGGTTGAGAAACCGGTCATTTGATCGGCGGTGGGAGGTTTAGTGTTAATATTCAAACGTTTAGCATGCTTGAGGAATGCTTACTCGATTTTATAAATGTAAACAAACGTTACGTTCACCGAATGTTCAGCTCAATAAATAATTTTGACATACAGCGAACACGGCGATACGTTTATTATATTATAATTATATTGTTATATTAACCCTCGGACGACAAACTGTTCCTACAACTATACATATACATTACCGCTCATGGAAGTATGGAAACTTGAAATTAAGCAAAAAAATAAGTACAGAAATTAGCTCAACGCAAAATAATTTAATTTCTGATCAGTTTTTCATTTTATAAGTATAAAATTAACGAATTATTCATAAATAATTCAATAGTATTGAAACAGAAACAAATTAATAACTCTTACATCTAAATGATCTTTTCGAAGCATAATCCTACTTTGGCATTTATTGTATCTTTCGTTAATCGTGGCATTTGTCGTATTAATTTTTTTATTTTTTCATTTGGTATAGTCCTCTATGCCTCTTGTAATGACGTATGAAAAATTCATGTAGATTTTACGAAAATAAAATATTAATCATTTGTTATTCAGTAAATAAGCAGAGAAATGGTAATGTAAACACATTTTATACAAGTTACGAATGATTATTTATTAAAAGAACTTTTCAATGAAGTGTCCATACTTCAATGAGCGGTAGTGTAACTGGTGATGTTTATGACTCAAAAATCATATTTTCTTCATATTTCAATTAATCGCCAGAAAACTGTTAATAAAATGTTGATTTCCATATTCTGGGTCAAATAATCCCAGAATCTGCTGTCGGAGGGTTCATACATCCGCAACAAACATTAACGACGAACAGGTGGGAGGGTGGTGGGTGGTGGCGAACGATCGTTCGTTCGTTTTAGTTTCACTACAGATCGATTTGGTAAGCGTTCGGCCATAAGCAAGCTTGGCCATTATAAAAATAAATTATTTGTAGGATAATCGTTATAATAATATGTTATCATATTTGGCTACATGTCGTTCGAAATAATCATGTGTTAGTTTATTTGAACAGCCAAATAATATTTTCAAAATTATTTCATTATTTGAATTTTAAAATCAAATCATTTGTCATTTCATCTTTCATTTGGTCAAATAATTAGTATGTACTCTTCAAAATTCAAGTTATTTCGTGTACTGATGAATGATAAAAGCGAATGCAGCTAAACTTCAATTATTAAGCAACAAAAATTAGCATATCTAAATTTAATAATTAATTTAGTTACTTCAATAACCTCCAACAACGTCTATTTGAAGTGGAATTATTTAATATTTTATTTGAACAATGCAATTGAAATAAAAAATTATTCAAATAAAGTATTTGAAAATAATTTGTTTGACTTAAACGCTAAATTAAAATAAATTTTTTATACTATTTGTAAAATACAAATAATAACGTACTTAAAATAATTTATTATTTCGAAAGACTATTTGTGATCCTATTTCAAATGAAATATACCCAAACCATAATAATACCCAATCTGGCTATAAGTACAGTAAATGTCTCGATATATGTAAAAACTTCAGGATCGAAATGTCACTTATGTATTGCATAGACTGTATTTCGTCATTGCATTAATATACTATATACTATCACAAGTGTAGATATAAAGGATAGCGAATAAACAAAACATCGACATCAGTGTATCGGTGAGGTAATATTAATCTAATAATGAAACTTTTTCTATTAGCATATTCATGACACTTTTCATGTGTCTTGTTTAATTCACGGTACAGTGGAATCTCGATTATCCATACTAACAAGTGGAGCATGAGTGTTATGATAACAGAACAGTTGCGTAGCTGCAGTAATAGATTAAATGTATGCTGATTTGTACAACAAATCGTGGGTAAACCTTACGTTTAGGGGAGGATGCTCCGATGACCTTGACCTTGACATATGTTGTTGAGGACAACATTCTGAACAACATTTGTCATTACAACTACCCGGTGCTCGGTCTCAGTTTTCGAGATATTTGCGAAAAACTATTGCTAATAGTGTATTAAATTTTCCGTATTCTTCCACGCTCCGTGGTAACGTAAACCTGTTCCGTGGCCGCATCTGTTTATTTTTTGTTTGTGACAATACCACACCCACCCACCCAGTGTTTCTAAAAAGAAGGCTCTCACATTATACAATATAAAATCAACTGAGACGAATACAGCATACATGTATTATATTATCGCATTTGATAGTAAAACAAATTGCAAAACCTAACCCAGACCTAACCCAGACCAATATAGCATACATGTATTATATTATCGCATTTGATAGTAAAACAAATTGGTATTGGTTTCAGTTGATTTTACATTGTTTAATGTGAGAACCTTCGTCTCAGAAACACTGGGTGGGTGTGTGTGGTGTCGTGTGTTGGTTAGGACTAGGTGGCGGGGGTCGGCGAGCACGCAGACGAAATTATGAGTACCTCGAATAGTATCTATATCAAACTGAGAATTTTATTCTGTATTTAAATGGTCTAATGGATACATAGAATTCATTATTTCGAAAAAAGCATCAATGCGTTTATCAAAATTGTACGTTCTTTTAAATAAAAATTCGGCAATACAATTAGTATAATGATAATCACGTATGCCATAGCGAGGAATGCTAGCAATAGTTTTTCGCAAATATCTCGAAAACTAAGACCGAACACCGGGTAGTTGTAACGACAAAAGTTGTTCAGAATGTTGTCCTCAACAACATATGTCAGGGTCAAGGTCATCGGAGCATCCTCCCCTAAACGTAAGTTTTACCAAATCATGTTCTATATGGATCGCTTCAGATTAAGACTTTAGAATTCAGAATTCGGATACTATCGATTCGGATAATCGAGGTTCTAATGAATCTTCAATTTAAAAAACCAATGTGCTCCTACACATGTGATGTTTGGTATCATTTTAATGAGAATAATATCACAAATATAATGGTAAAAGTTTCATAACAAAGCGATTGAAAACAAAGAAGTTCTGTTATTATTTTACATCTGGATTTTGCACGACTATGTATTGTGAACATCTCTTGTGCACATCTCTTTCACAGGTATCGAGCCATTACTGTACCTATATCTCGATCTTTTTATGTTCTTCTGAATATATATGAATCGTGTATGAGATTTTATGCCAATTTAAATCGACTTGTCCAGAATTTATCAATTAGAAAAGTGTTTAGCTGCATTCATGCAAAATCATAACAAATATGAAATGGTTTAACGCAACTGTTTAGCGTCTGGCATAAAAACATCTCCACTCTGGTTCTAATTAGGCAGAAATGAAGTTTTATTAGATTGCTGCTTTATGTAATAGAGGCTTTTACACTATGCTTAAATTAATTATCAACATTGAGCGTGGCTCATTCTTGAGCATTGACAACGTTCAATTTTGTGCATAGCTCATTCAAATCGTTATAAGCTTGATCATTTACTGTGTCAACAATATTAATATTATTTTTGATTTATTCACATTTTTAGCAATATAAAGTCAATTGTTCTGATGAAAAGAGATCAGTTTTCTTCTATAACTCGTTCAATTGTTCATTTTTTTCTTACAGTTGACATAATTGTAGTATAAACTATCTGATTTGAAGAAAATGACTCATTTTTTATATTCATACGATAACAACAATCTGTACGTTATGTCAACAAGAGCTTACGTCTGTCACACCGGTTGACATGATTGTGCGCTGCCCAATAAATAAATAAACAAATGCAATTAAAAAACAATTTTCTTGGAGTTTAAGGGTTCATTTACATATCCCTCGGAAGTTTATTAACATATTATCAATAGGTTTTAGGAAGAAATTCGTAAAATTCACGTATTTTCATATCTGTTACATCAGAATCCCCTCCTGATTTTAAATTGATAAATATGCGCATAATGAAATATTCTGTAAAATATTTTAGGCTGATAGAATTCATGGTTTCTTTTAGGATTCGTGTCAAGTACTAATTGAGATTAATTAATCTTAACAATTGACGATATCATATTTGTGTATACAGGTGAAACGAATGGAATTAGTTACACTCGGTGAGTGTACGGAAGTAAATTAAAGGCTCCATCTATGCGAATTAATTGCATTAGTCATGCTCTTAGCGAAATTATTTACGAAAGTTCAGTTATGGAGATCGTCTGAATCATTAAAAATTTATTACGGAAAATTTCATCGCGTTTCCTTTAGTTTATGCATGAACTCTACGTATGTAGTGTATATAGTCATAATTATTTAATAAAATTTTCTGCAATTTTCTTAAAACAAATGAATAAATAATTGAAAACGACAAAACAATACCTCAACTTTAATTGGTAATGACGACATTGCAGGGTGAAAAACGTGATAAGACAATTACTTTTAATCACACAGCGTGAAATTATGATGGTTAAATGTACAATTATAATTAATTCATTATACTTTCATCATATGTTGCAATTAGTATTGCGTAGTATTATGTTTCTTTTATAACATATGTATTTATATCTGAATGTAATAAATATTAGTAGCGTTTTAACTGATACTAATCAACTTCAAATGCATGTTTGAATACAAATATTTGGACTTGTGCAAGTACTTGTCAGTAAAAAAGAATGTTTTGCACATTAATAATCACTAGACTGCGGATTAAAAATTTAATGCAAATTAAAAATTGTTAGCATGTACTATACGATACGGGAACTACATACACATTTATTTCTTTTCTTAATCATTTTAATGAGCTAAGAGTAATAGAACAGTGTTTTTATGTTCTTTAAATGTTTCGACTATTTTAAATTTGATCTACTCATTTTTGCCATAAATGCATAAAAATCCGCAGTTTATAACGAGTAACTAATCTTTTCCTAAATATTTTTCAGGATGAAGATGAAATGTTACTATTTAAGTCTCTCTATTAATTAATTTCAAATTCTATTAATTATCAGCTATTTGTTTATTTTTGTAGTAGTAGTATTACACTTGATTTAAATAATTAACGTGTATCCACATGCATGTAGATCAGCATTCTGGATAAGCTGGGACACGATACACGATATGCAGATACACGTCTCTCGTTTCGCGAGTGTTATTTTACAGAGCATGGGATTTCAGAGTCAGTGTGATAAATAATTACAATTACGATGTCGTGAGAGATGACTAGAAAATTCTAATTTTTTATTCACATGCAAAAGATTAGCTAGTAATCTTGTTACATTGATGTTTAATTTGTTAGAGTTTCTTTCAATTTTAGTAAAGTGACAGTGGTACTACACTAAACGTACTTAAAAACTTCTAATCGTGTCTATATTTTTGAAATAGAATAATGATATAATTTAATATAAAGAAAATACATATACTGGATGTTATAGAATTAAGAACAGAAACAATGAAAGGAAAACAGAAACTTATTAATTTACTGCGAATTCTTATGCAAAATGAAATATTTTTAATGAGTTGCAGTAAATCGACACCAAATAGATAGTTCTTTCTTTCTTTAATAATTTTAATAGATTGACATTCCTAAATTTTCTTAATCTTCCTAGTATTTCAAATCTCACGTACTGAAGTTTGCCATAAATGCATAAATCTCTATTTATTAATTAGACATTTCAAACATGGTGCAATAACATTTCAATCTCGATAAATTATGGTAAATTATGGTAATATCTGTAACATTATACAGTGTTGGTCATATCAAAAGAAACTTACAGTCGGATGTCGTCCTTGCAGTGTTAACATAGGCCTAACTCAGACCATAAAGTTTAAAAAATTACGAAATAATCGTCGGTAGACAGTGTGTTAAAACCGAAACCAGATAATTGTCCGTTTCGATCCGTGGTGAAACGACAACGCGCATAAAATGAGTTCGACATACTTTTAATCAAACTGCGAGATGGTCGTCGCCACGCTGGTAATAGTGAATGCAAATTCACCGTGTAATTAATATCGATTAATTGAAAGCAAAGAGTAATAACGGTGGTTCACTGTCGCAGAATCACCGAGGCGTTACGTGGAGGGCGAGGTGACGATTCACTACCGTTCGCCAGTGCGTACAGAGGCGAAAGAGCCATTGAGCGAGGAAGAGCTCAGTCGCCGGAGTGCAGAGAATATGCGACGCGTGTATCAAGAAGAACGTCGTCGCAAGTATCTTCAAGAACTGCACGATATTGATTCACGACGGCACACTGACAACTTCATGTAAGTACCGTCACTTGTTACTCGCTCGTTTGTGTCTGACACACACGGTCCACATCACTGCCGCAGAATAGGGATGATCGCTGACGTCGAATATTACTTCCTCGGTTCCTTTTAAACTGAAAAAAAAACATGTGAAACGTGCGCAATTCCTTCTTGGTACACTTCCACGGCCGTCGGTAGATCGTAGAGTTCAATATTGTAATCTGTACGTTTAGAGTTCAGTATTGTAATCTGTACGTTTGGGTAGACACTGTTTTCTTTGAATATTTAGTTTGCGAATTGTTTGGACAAATACAGCGTTTTGTGTACAATAGATGAAATATCTACGGTCAGCTTCATAATTCTTTTCACACACTTTAAATCCGAATAACTTTTTTATACATGGATTAAACTACTTCAGCTTTTCTGCCACTGAATTATCCCCTTACACTATAATATCAAGTCAGACTCGTGATGAAGATTTCGAACAAAATCTACTAAATATGTATATTATTAATTTCCTTTAAAGCCATCCATACTTCTATTTTGTTGTTTTCGAAATATAGCCATTGGAGACTGCATAAACATACAATAAATATAAACATCCTTTTTTTCTAACAAATTATAAACGGCAAAGAAGTTCTAATCACCGCAATCATAAAATAATTCGTAGTGCAGGGGGTTAACGAAAATATACATATCGTCAAATAAACTAATCCATCTAACGTGGCAGAAAAACTAATGTCATTTGGTTCTGTTATAAAAAAGTTATTCTGATTTAAACTGTGTGCCATCAATTATAAAGCTGACTATAGATATTTCATCTACTGTACATAAGACGCTGCATTTACCAAAACAATTCGCAAACGATTCAAAGAAAACAGTGTCTGCCCAAACGTGCAGATTACTACACATATATTATTAGTTGTATCTTAGAAGATACAACAATTTAATAGCTTAAATAAAACAAAACTGAATTCAAATATTTATCTTTCTACCATAATAAATAGACTGCGGATCTACAGGGGCCCACAAAATTGTTCGTACGCCCTTTAAATCAGAATAACTTTCTTAAAATTTGACCAACCCACTTGACCTTTTTTGAGCAATTAGAAGCATTGATTTAGTAAATCACGTGCAAAAAGGAATTTGAAAAAATTGCAATTCGTATCAATTACATGAAGAAATAGAAATGGCACTTTTTAAAACTTCTTTATTTTCGCCTATAATGAAAATTCAAAATATGCCTTTTGTAGATCTATGTTAGTTATACATATGCTGAAAATTTCATCGAAATCGGTTAACTCAGAAAAAACGACGCGCATCGAAAGATGTTAGAAACTATGGATTTTAAGCAGAAACTGACCAAAAGTCGTGAAAAACTGCCATTATCGCCACTTTCAACTTGTAGCTGATGTGTTTGTTAACTGATTTCGATAAAATTTTCAGGATATGTGTAAATAACATAGATCTACAAACCGCATATTTTGAATTTTCATTACGGGCTGAAATAATAAAGTTTTAAAAAGTGCCATTTTTATTTTTTTATGTAATTCCTATTAATTGCAATTTCTTCAAAATCCTTTTTGCACATTAGAAAAGTAAATCAATGCTTCTAATTGCTAAAAAAAAATCAAATGGTTTGGTCAAATTTTGAGAATGTTAATCTGATTTAAAGGTCGTACGAACACTTTTGTGGGCCACTGTATATGCAAAATTAAAGTTGTCCAAATCAATTGTAAGACACTAAAGTTATATTAAAGTGTGCTTTAATAGTTTGATTATGTTAAAAAGTCGAAGAAAGTATAAAACTATTTTTAAATCCTTCTAATATCATCTTAGATCTATTAATTTTTGAGTGAAAGTAAGAAACGCATAAAATCCACCACTGCAACTCTACATGCTCGTAACTGTTCATGCCATCGAGTCTTGACCCTGATCTTCAGTTTTTCCATTCCACGCGTCCACATGTGTCTTCACATGAGTTCCCCAGCAGTTAATAAACACTGTTCACGAATGTTAAATGTGTAAATTAAACTCATTGTCATTTTTTTTTATCGTAAATTGATTTCAGACCATCCCAGAAGTCACCGATTCCTCTGAACCGTTACGACGATTTTGTTGACGATCTCAGCCACAGGAGCAGATCTCAGGAGCAAACACCGGAACCAAGACTCGTAGCTAGAGCACTTTACAACTTTATCGGGCAATCATCGAGAGAATTGAATTTTCGTCGTGGTGACATAATATTTGTGCGTCGCCAGGTAGACAAGAACTGGTACGAAGGCGAACATAATGCCATGATCGGATTGTTCCCATCAAATTATGTTGAGGTAACGCTGCTAACTGAATTGCGCGCTATATCTCTGCGTTTCCTGTTTTATGAAAAACTCTAACTATGAATTTAGTAATTCGATTCAACCCTTTGACATGCGAGTTAACACTAGATTGCCGAAGGAAGTCATTTTGACTGCTTTTTAATTTCAACTAGAAGAAGAGTCGATCACCAATGATGAAAATGAAAGTGTCATCAATATGCCCAGGAAAATTAAATTTTTTTTCTTGTTAATATTTACTAATAACTTGTTATATAACTGTAAATAATATAAAAAATATTAAAAATTAATTTTAAACTTTCTTTACACATTCGTTATTCTTTCACAATGCAGTCATTTTGACTGCTTTTGGGCAATATAGGTATATACTAAGTTTCAGTCTTTCTAGTGTTAAATGAAGTTCCATGCGACTAACGATACTATTCATTGTTTAACTAACTTGTATTCATTTTTAAAAGCAAATGAACGAACAAATGACGTTATTAGAATTACACGTTTATTCAGCCCTTGACTTTTGATTTATTGTTTATCGACTCCTTGATTTAATAACTAACTTATCATTTGTGTAAGTTTAATATTTTGTCTACCGAAAGCCTATTAATAGACCTTTTAATCATTGATTCTAAAAGAAGTTCGTTAATTTTCTTTTGAATAATAATTTTAGAAGAAGTTATTATATATATATATATGATATATATATATATATATATATATATATATATATTCATACAATTAACTTGATTATGAACGAAATTGCTGTCGCTTTCTTAAAGAATTATTCAGTAGCAATGGCAATTTTAGACACGAACTAACAATAAACACTCAGGAATGTAATCCAATTATTTGTTTAAAATATTTTCAAGTTCCTTTTTGATATACATAAAACAGTTGTTAAGAATCATTCTAATAGGCTATTAGAAAATTATCGGTAGATAAAATGTTACAATGAATTTTCGTATAAATCTAAAACATGTTTCTGGAATGATGATAGCTACATATGTCGCAGATAATATTTGCTATTAATATTAAGCAATACTTCACTTCAATGTGTATAATGGCATAAGAAACACATGACGTATACGCCTTTGCGTGTGAAGATGTTAATATTGCTCTTAACCGATTACTAATTAAAATCTTCTTAAATTTCTTGTTCATGAATAAAATCTTCACGGGACAAAGCTTTATTTGAAACCGTTCTTTAGAATTCTTAGCTTCTAAGTATAAGACTTGCGACGCGGCGCTGGAAATAGATTTACTATCCCCTTTCGTTGAATCCTTACAATTTTGCTTGTACTCGGCGTATTCCAAAATAAATGCCATTTCACGTGTGTTATAGATTTTACCATATGATGGCATGCGAACGACACCAAAGAAACCATACGAGGGACAGGCACGCGCTAAATTCAACTTCGTTGCTCAGACGAATCTTGAACTGTCTCTCGCAAAAGGTAAAACATGAAGTATAATACCCACATTACCCAAGTTAGCCTTTTAGCTACTGTACGCCACTGTAGTTGCTATCGTATATGTAATCTTTTAGAATTATGCGTCCCTATTAGATTGTGGATATGTATGCAACATAAAAGTTACCTGTCTTATTTGTAAGATGCAGAAGCAAAATAGAAACAACTTTCTTCTTTTAATAATACTAATAGGCTGAAGATAATATGTTTTTAAAATCTTCTTACCATTTTAAATTTGGTCTAATAATTACTTTTGTTACGAATGCATATAATCCACAGTCTAGTCATTATTGGGGCATTATTGGGGATATACACTCCCGTCCATAAGTCACCGGACACTTACTAAAAGGCGTTGATTCAAAATCAACCAAAATTACCCAAGACCAATTTTCCTGAAACTTTGCATATTGGTAGCCCTTCGGGTCTAACATTGATTCCGTGCAAAAACTTTTTCCCAGGACATCACGGTTACGGGGGGGGGGGGGGGAGGAGGGGGTCAAAGTACGTATTTTGCGAAATCTATTATGTGCTGTAACTTTTAATAAAAATACGATATCGACCCGACACTGATACCAAAAAATCATAAAAAATTCAAGCTTTCCAACGATGTATAAGTTTATGTAATTTATTTATTGCTAACATAATTTTTTCACGTTTTTCGTGTTCTTAAAGTTGTAAAAAATTCAGAAAAATTTCAATTCCCAAAAAAAGTATCGCCTGATTTTAACCAAAAACGCTGCATTAATAGTATATTTCATGCCCTTTCGAATGGTGTTTGTCTTACCTTGGGGAAATTATTCATTTTTGAGTTATAAAGTAAAATGTGAGTAGAAGTTGAGGCGCGCGGTCAACTACTCGACCTGTATATTCATTTCAAACGTGGAAATTATTTATGATTAAATAACTATTTTGCTAAAAACAAATAAGTGTACGGTGACTTATCGACGGGAGTGTATTATTGTATGCCATGGCAGTCTTCTTAAATTTTTTGTATAACATTAAACAAAAATGTTGCAATATTGTTTACGCTTCATCCACGCAATGATATGGTGTAGCTAACAGGTTAACAATATCTGTATTATAGCTTTTATAATACTAAAAAACCCTTAACTGTCGAAATCGATTCTTTTTCGTTTATAAACGATGTCAGGTTGTTGGATGCATTAGTTTCTTTCAAAATTTTACCGAAAAACGGTAACTTGTTATAAAACAGTCTCAACAATAACTTTGAAACATAAGCATAAAATAAAAAAGATCGCATGCGATCAAAATTATTCGAAATCGGATAAAACATTTGAGGTCGTAATAGTCTAATAACTGAAACGAGAATATTATTTTACAGGAGAAATCGTCGTCTTAACGAGAAGAGTCGATGAAAACTGGTACGAAGGGCGAATTGGAAATCGAAAAGGAATATTCCCCATATCTTACGTCGAAGTTCTAACAGAGCCTGGTCATAGATCAGGTACCCAACTCAATTCCGATTTTCTGCGGTCAATAACTTACTGTTCTAAATCGTGTGTAACGGTTAGACTGCGGATTCTATGCAGTTGTAACACTAATGAGAAAAAGAAACACAAATCAGTGAAAACAGAAGCATTTTATAATATTGTTATATTATTATTAACTCATTAAACCCATTAACCATTGGACGGTGGACTTTTCTCACAACTAAACAATTGATGATCCTTAAAATCAATCGTAACTTCATTTATGAATTTTTTTATACATATTTGTAAACATGCTTCTTGTAAAACCATTAGTTATGTTATTGTTCGTAATGTTACAGCTATTCATTTAATTTAATTGTCAGAAATTGAAAAAATAAGTGACGATTCTAATTCTCCTAGACAAAATAAGAAAATAAATTAATTTGTATTTTGTCTCAGTTTATTACAATTGACGATAAAAATGTTTATTTTGCATAAATATCCGTAGTCTAGTAATGGAATAGATGTCTTCTTTGTACGACTTTGTAAAATCATTTTTAGTGACTTTTAATTTCCCAAATAACTCTTTAATAAGCATCTATTTACGAACTAATAAGCAATTAATTACAGAAACACCGACACAAAGCAAGCCAGTCGCTTCTCCAGCGGCGCACAGCCTCCTGGCGAATGGATCAGCTGGAGGAAAAATGAGTATGGGACCTCATCACTATATGCCGTCCATACCGGTTAACATAAACACAACCCAGCCCCATTACAACTCACTGGTAAGTTGTAGAATTAATGTTCTTACTGTAATTATCTATAACTCCGATGGCCATTAGACTATTATTATTTCTAAACTTTGTTATCTTTCTCTTGTTCACTGTTTCTACTACTTGTTAATTAACCCATTGACGTACAAAGACGTCTCGGATACGTCATGTGTTATGTTATTTTACACATTGAAGTAAAATGTTTAATATTAATAGCAAATATTATATATATATATTAATAACAACATCTCTATTACTATCCCAAGAAGATATCTATTTTTAATCCATAGGAAAATTCATTGTTGACCTTACACAAATGATAGGTTAAATAATAACTGGCACCTGTGGTCGCATCGAATTTCATTTAATTTATATGCCATTGGGTTAATAAGCCTATGATTCTAATAATATAATTTGTTTCTTCAATGGCTTGTAAAAATGAATAGACAGACAATTAGCTAGACCTCGGTATGCAATTTTCTTATACAGTGTGATAGAAAAAGGTTCGATACTTATAGGCTTTATGTTATTCACCGTGAGGAGTAAAAAATGTAAATGTTTAATCAACATAGGTCCTAAAAGCAATCCTTTCTCTGTAAAATCAACTCTTCCATTACTGTTCCATATCATAACCGGTTCTCTTCGTAACACATTGAATGTATTTTGTGTTGCTGATTATATACAGGGTGTCCCGCGACTCTCGTCGTAGTATTTTTAAGAAGTAGAAACAGTAGGTCATGCACAGACGCTTCAGATAGTTCCTATAGAACCCTCCGATAGCGGAACCTGGGTCTATCTGATCCAGGATATCAAAATAGACATGTCATTACACATTGTTTGGCAATTAAATTAAATGGACAGTTGTTACATTAGAAAAAAGGGAAGACTAATGTGTTTACAAAAAATACTTTCAAAAATTTTAAAATGAAGCAGTAAATAGTCATAAACATCATCAGTTATATAGTTGCAAGAACGGTCCGCTATCCGAGAGTTAATAGCACGCGTAATTGCCGAATTTTCGAATTTGATTTTCATGAAAACAAAGGCTCGTATGAAAAAAATTTTGTTCTACATTTTCGATTTATTTTTTAATGTAAAATCATCCCCTTCTCAATTGTTCCACTAGTTGCCGATCACGGTGTATATTCAAAAATATGATACGAAACCTCGAACAAGGGTCTACGTTATAATCTACGTCCTGACTTATGGTCAACCGATTAGGAGGTGATACTACATGTAAAGAGGAGTCGAAAAGAAAGAATAAAATTTTTTCATTTGGAGCTTCGTTTCCGAGTAAATCGAGTTTGAAAATTCAGCAAATACGCGTACCATTAGATAGAAATCGACTGCCGCATCTGATCATGACTAACCAATTCTACTCTGTGCATATATTAATGCACGCGAACCCGACGAATCTTTAAACTCGATTTTCTCGAAAACAAGGCTCCAAATGAGAAAATTTCATTCTTTTTTTCGACTTATTTTTACATGTAGAATTAAGTCCTAGTCGGTTGACCATGAGTTGCGGAACACCCTGTATAATACTATATACACTTCATAGACGACTTGTATTTACAACCTTGTGTTTACGTGTACCTCTCGTGTTTACAACCGTGCACTAATACTTTCAACTTCTCTGTGTTTAAAGCGAAATAAATATGATCATGATATGGAACGCTATTAAATAATAAATGTTGATTTTACAGGAAAAGGAATGGTTTAAGGACCGATGTTAAATACATTGATTAGACATTGTTTTAATCCTCTCAGTGAGGCACTATAACACCAATAAATATCGGACCTTCTTTATCATCCGGTATACATATAGAAACAGAAAATTATCACTACACTGCGGATTTTATGCATTTATCACAAACGTGGATGGATGAAATTTCAAACAATCGCGAAAATAAAAGAATTTGAGGATATCGATGCGTTATTTGCAACTTATTCAAATTCTTAAAGAGAGAACTGAATTCTTATTTATTCCCAGCGTCTTGCAATTGATACAAACAATTTTTATTTTGTATAAAGATCCGCAGTCTAATTATCAGGGTTAAAAATTCTTCGAAATGTTTAATGGCTCATGTTATACTTTATTTTATATAATTTTTAGCCACGTATGGGAGGGAGCAAATTGCATGTCACACAACTCAACGAAGCACTGCATATCAATACACACTCCGAGCAAATACCGTAAGTATCGATCAACAAATGTTATTAATATACTAATTTGTTTATACATAAAATCAAATTTCTCCTGCGAAATATAAATGATGGGCTCGACTGCGTTTTGGAGAACTCCGTGTTCATAACTTTTTTGAACTTTTTTTTATGTGATCCTGTAGATATCGACGAAGACATTCCGAAAATGTGTGCATGGTTGTTAGGAATTTACTGGTTTATAAGCTATACGCGTGTAAAGATGAGCAGTTTTAAGCGTTTTTAACAGGTTAGAGCGTCGCCATATTGGATATTCGTTGAGTGGTAGAGGTAGGTAGGTCTGTTCGGCGCATGCGCTGGATAGATCGTGAGTGTTCAATGCATGTGTTAGATAGTGTGGTATATTTGCGGGATCGGCTAAATAGTACTGAGCGTATGCGGTAGATAGCAATTCAGTGGTTACACATACTTTGTAAACATAAGCAATTTCAAGTGTTTTTCACAAATTAATTATTAATAAGTTTATTGTTGATTTTGAAATGGCTAATTCAAGTATTAGAAATGTTAACTTTAGAGACATGCCAAGTAGTAAAGAAGAAGCAATTACTTGGGCTCAGGATTGTGGATTGTTGCGAAAACTTAAAAAATGTCGTATTCATCGGTGCGAAATAAAAATTTATAACAATAATCGTGGAATCGGTCGTTTTCGGTGTCCAGTAATTAAAAGTAATTACTAGTAATTAAAAGTAATTAGGTCGTCATGGGAGCGGAGAAGGCCGGCCCATGGTATAATGTTTCGCATTTTGATTTAGTGAATGTGTTATTATGTATTACGTACGTGTTTGTGCTGCCATCTAATGAATTTGTTTGAATGAAGTATTTAGCCTATTTTGTGTGTGTTACCTAGCAAATATATCAATATGGCGGCGCTGTAACCTGTCAAAGAGGCTTAAAAGTGTCCAACTTTATATGCGTATAACTTTTTAACTAATGAATTCCGCGCATTAAGATTTTCATTTTCGGTGTTTTCTCGTCGAAATCTATAAGATTGTATAAAAAAACTTGAAAAAAAAGAGTTCTCCAAAACGCAGTTAAACCTAAATAATGTTTTCTTATGATTAACGAGTGACGAGGAAGTCACGGACGAAATAATATGCTTTAAATTGGCTTACATTTAGATCCAAACGTGACTTTATTTGAGCTACATTACGTCATACTGCAGTACATGTATTTTTGTTTAACAATTACGAAACATAAGGATTATAGGATTAAGGTAATAATGCTAGTCGCATTTAGAAACTCAAATGTATATAATACTATGTATTACTCAGAATGGCTTTATTATACTTAGACTTTTGAAGGAAAGACAAAATAAAAACCAATGTAGAATACTTATTTATAATTGTTCTTTTACCATTTTTCGCTAACTCAGTGAGTTAACTTCCACAATGTGAAAGTATAAGTTCCAATTTACTTGTTGAGAAAAACTAATTTTAATCTTCATAAATTATGCGTTTAAATTTTTTAAATCATAAGTACTAATTTTCTGAGTCTTAAATTGCAATTCTTTTGAAAAATGGCGAATAACGAACTATGATTATATGAAACAAGAATGCTTGGTAGCTATGTTGTAGAAAAACTGTAAACGTAGCGAAGTTGTAATCGAAAACTTTTTTCATTACCCAAGTCAAACAGTTAAAAAATTGTTCTAGAAAGGAAATTGTGAAACGAATTGTTTTATACAGTTCGTTTGTCATGAATACCCTTTGTTATACCTTTTCTTACCGGCTCGCTGAGTTTACTATTTCATTGAGCTGTTACATTTAAGTATACCTTCGACCAAGGCTCCCACGAGCATTGTCAGGAGCAACACCGGGAGCAAAAACCATAAAACAGAATGTGGAAGTCCACCGTTAAGAGTGAGAATTTATAAGACGAGTCGTACTCACAAGAATTCCTACAATATTGGCCTATGCCAGTTCAGATGGAGAAAGTCGTAACAGTAGAAATGTCTTTTTTCTATTCTGGGAAAATATCAGAGCATTTCACAAATAACTTTGCTCCTTGACGTGAAGCTTAGCGTTAAATATAACGTTTAAATGAATTATTTCTACTTAATATTCAATCATTGTTTTCTATGATGTATTCCCACCAATTTTCTAATTTCTCGAGAACGTTAATAGACATCATTTAAAAAAGAAAATGTTTTACTTCAATCCTTGCCGTATAATTGCTTCACTGCTATAATGATTAGAATTTTCTTATGTTCAAAAATTTCCTAAAAATTTCACCTTTAAAAATTCGTCGTTGATATCAGGAATTTGGTTTAAAATCAAATATAATGTATACCCGATGTTGGTAGGGCTGTAAGTCATGATTCCAATCATTCTGAATTTGTTTATAAAATACAAACCTTTCAATTTTACATTGTTCACCTGTTTTTGTCAAAACAGTGAATTTTTATATCCGAATCTACATCTATGTTAGATTGAGTTGTACATTTAAATTTTAATCTGATTAATCTCTTCTTTCAATTTAATCACGAATTCTGCACTTCTCTTGCGATCAGAATGATTCCTGTGAGATTCGTGAGATGCAGTTACATCCTACTGTTTGTCAGAATTTCTGAATTTCTTGGCTAAGTCGTAAACTTCGTCTTCTGGCTAAACCATGTAATGAATTCGTCGTGCGATCTTCCGGTGCGGAGCGATTTGAGTATTACCGCTCTTCGATTGTATTCTTGGTTCATGGCTGACATTTTTTCACTTGTTCACTGATTGGTGGATTACATACAGTATTTTATCGATAAATGTCCCAAGAATCTATCCTATAATTGCCCCAGAACTATCACCGGTACTTTATCACTTCTTCATTTTTTTATTATTTTTTGATGGAACTGAAAATGATACCAAATATGATATAATTATGATAATATTTACTTGTGCAATGAATAATAAAAGTTCAGGCCGCATAGAGTCGAAGACCTTTGAACTGCATCGACTATCTGCGTCTCTTTCTTTTCCTTACGCTGTCTTTCTTTGCGTCCGAAACATTTTTCGTTCATTATACAAGTAAATATTATCAGAATTATATTATATTTAGTATAATTTTAATTAGAACAATGCCACGAGATGAAAAATAAAAAAGTTTTGTTATTGGATTAGTAGTGGTCTTACACCGATATACCGGACCCGTATTATGTTACACTTCTCGGCGACTGAGGCCTTTGGAGCTTCTCTGTCTTTTTCTACGTTCGGCAAAAGTCAAAGAATAGTATCCCTGGCCCGTAATTGTCCCTGGTCGGACCCGTGGTTTGAACATTTATCGATAAAATAGTGTAGTGTGTTATGAGCCGAGGGCTAGGCATATGCGTGGGATGGAGGATGGAATAAGATGTACGCCTTGTAGCTTATTGAAGAAGTAAGATACACTTCGAGCGGCGAAAGTGTATCGTTGCGGGTTGCTAGCTACTGGTAAGATCAAAAGCATGTGAAATTCACTGGACTTCTCTTTGCTAAACCTGACATAAAATAAGAAGGTACCTGACAAACAACAAGTTGATGGCTTTATCTGCGCACATGACACAGCAGACGTTAGATACGAGCAATACTCACGCTTAAGACGATATACAATATTATCTGCGTGAGTGTGAAAAAGATCTACGCCGTGAATGTCGAAGATATATCCCCACCACTGGAGGATCCCTTGGAATCGGTCAAGCACTAAACACGTTTGACGACCAAGTTAGCCGGGGAAGGGGGGGGGGTCGAGTATTGAGACTCACATTAATGCAAACAAAAGATTGCAACTTTTCTAATTTTTATTTTGTTTTAATTAAAATTTTACCATTGTATTCGTCCCTCTTTTCTAATTAAAATTACCCCAAACATGATATAGTTACGTTCATAATTACTTGTGAAACAAGCGATTAAAGTTTACATACCTGCATCGTAAATGTCAAGTCCGAAACTTTAATCGCTTCTTACACAAGTAATTATGATCATAATTATATCATGTTTGGTGTTTCTTTAATGAGAAAAAAGAAACGAATACGGTGGTAGAACTTTTATTAACGTTAGACCAAAAATAAGGAATTTTTATTTTTGAATTTAAGAGACCGAGCTGGCACGAGTCCTTTGATGTTTGCCGAATCCCCGAATCTCACTCCCTCTTTCTTTTTCATTCGCTATCCCTCTCTATATTCGGCACACTACTAAGAATGCAGTCCCTATTATACGAGTATCGAGCGGCAGACCCGAAGCGTAGCTTTTACGGAAAGAATACTGTAAATCACATATCACTCGTCTTTAGGTATATGAAAATTCATGACGTTGTGGGTGATCGATCGGAGACGCAGAGACTTTACAACAAGGCAACCGCGCAATGAGATGCACGAAACAGGTTCCTTCTTATTTCGTATCAACTACAGTATCGCAGTTAGTAACGCAGCTTCGTTGTGCTCGTACCCTAAATTGTCGCGGGGTCTATGTCTGACGCTTTTCGTTTTAACGCACCGAGAAATGTAGGGGTGATTTACGGAAATTCTAACAGTATTGGCCGTACAATATAACCAACTGGAGCAATAATATTTCGCGTCGTGGTATATTTTGAATTGAGTTCTAATGGCTCGAATCACTCGATTTTGAGAAGAAGCCATGCTCGTTATAAGTATACTACAAAAATCGGGTTAAATAATGGTGGGAGGGACGCGCGTCTCTTGATTAGAACTGAATTCTAGAATAAGTGAGTTGCCTTATCAACAATTGTTTTGTTTATATATCTTATTTGTAGAACTACTCGAAAGAATTCCGAATTTATCTTGACGGCCCTGTAGAAGACAGCAGGATTACTTTTGGCTAACAGGATATTCTTGTGATTTCAGGTACCGAGCCCTCTATCCTTACAAACCTCAAAACGAAGATGAGCTTGAGTTAAAGGAAGGAGACATGGTATATGTAATGGAGAAATGTGACGACGGTTGGTACGTCGGTTCCAGCCAAAGGACCGGTTACTTCGGCACTTTCCCGGGGAACTACGTGGAGAGATTGTGAGGAAGTACAACGAGCTGCGATTATCGAACTAAAAGTTACTTCTACCAAAGCACTAAATCGTTAGTATAGACGAGTCTTCATCGTTCACGCGTCGACGACAAGGGACAAAAAAAAAACAGTCTTCCTTCTAACCAATCACGACGTCGGCGGGCTGCCCTCTTGGCAGCATTGCCGTCGATTTTACCAAAAACCTTAACGTAAAGTTACCTAATGTGTAAGTAGTGTATAATAACGATTACATAGTTATTTATTATACCATTCACGGAGGCGAGGTCTGGCGGACGTTGCACGGTATATCAGAATTTAAAAGAAAACGAGTACTCGGCGGCTGCTGGTAATTAATAAGCGAGTCATTAAAGCAGCCTTCCGATTTGTGAAACAGCTGTTCGAGGGTCAAAGGTATTTTAAGTCGAGGTGGTTGTATCGAGCTTCCAACGGTTCGATAAAGCTTCCACGCATTGATTCTAGAGCATTGATCTTCTTTTAATTGTATCTACGACGAGAAACGTTTTGTCGAGATTGGTACGGATCCAGATTTTTCTTAGAGACTAGAGGAGTGAATACTTCGAGGAAACACGTTTCCTTCTGTGTTTGGTATCGTAGACAAAAAGAGCCATGCTATTGTTATATTTATCAGTATCGGTAAGGAATTTCTAATTGAAAGTTTGCCTTCCCAAATTAATATTTTTGTAAAGATTATTTGTACCCAGAGTTATATATGAATTATATAATGTATAGACGGTTTACATATATATTACTATATACATATAGTTACAAGTTATAGAAAACGTATGAATATCATTAACGACGTAATTATCTATGCACGTGTTAAAGTGCACAACATAATCAGACTTAGTTAAGACTTTCGCCGATATCGCAATTATATTAATAATGTCATCAAGGAAGGGTTGCATCAAAGTGACAACTCTTCGTAAAAAAGAAATATGTTTCGCCAGGACGAGACACCAACAGCCTATTTCCAAGACTAGGAATAAAACTAATGTGGATCCACTCGGAAAGCAGACAATACTTACTATTATTGTAACTCTGTAGAGCATTGAAAAAAGAAAAGAAAACGAGCACGTAGCGAGGGCATTAATTCAACGAATTGCGACTAATAATCATTTTAACCATAATTTTGGATCGATTACCCATGTCTATGCTGGTGTGTTTCAGAATTCTAGGCACAGAGTGAACCGATTTGTGAGTCTCTTAAAAAAAGAATAAAGAAAATTTTAATAAACGTGTGTTTCTTTTATTGAATGGAACTTCCGAATCTCTTTTTAATTACAGACCAATTTACTAACTTCAAAAAATCAACTTCTTTTTGCTTTAATTAATATCATCACACATAGAGCTTATGCATCTACAGTTTCAATTCGTTACATGATGAAAACCACTTAACACGTCGACTGCCACGTCAGTCACAAACGGATGACAATGATCTTTAACCAGGTTGAGCATTTCAATTTAGTTTCACAATGCGAAAGGATTAATTCTAGTTTCAATAATTGAATTACTTCAATTTTATGAGCATTTTTAGGGTCGATATTCGGTACTTAATGTATTAACTATCCTATCACAAGTGTAAGAATCCCAAAGAAATAAATCCGTACGTTATTCATTTCGTTTATTTAAATAAATACGAACAACTGCAACATCCAAATACAAAGAGCACAACAACTGTAAATCTGTAAACTTAAAACTAGTCGGGCCTGAAGTTGAAATACAGAAGGCAGAAGTCGTTCGAGTTGATGGCTGGCATTGTATAGAAAACAATTGTTAATTAGTTTTGATCAGTATCTCCTTCCAGATCAAGCTCATGGCCCATCGTTTCGCAAGACCGACAACACTTTCTCCTGAATGCTGGGACATTGCAGTATCGTTTCAAGCTCGGTATGGAGCAAAACCGATTCTTGTCTCTCCAGCAGCGAGCTGGAAACTGGATAGCTTTGGTCGCATAACTGGTGCAGACGCGTACCTCTGTCTTCACAGTATCTCCATCGCAGCTGTAGAGCGTTTCGTTCTCTGGGGCAATGCACCTGGCTATTCGAGATTGTATTCCTTTCCCATTGCTCTTCGAGCACTACGAAAAGTATAAAGACACGAGATGTGTAACGAGATATGTTAAGAGCTGAACTGTACAATTGTCCACCACCTAGCTTTTGGTACTAATCGTAGTGTTGTTGCGATGAAAGCAACGACCTTGGATCCGAAATATTGCATTCATCGAAACTAGAGCTATGACTTATGAGATACCCGGGTAAACGAAAATTACCTGAGTACCCAGGTATCTCATGAGACAGTCGGCTACCCGGGTATCTCATGAGATAGTCGGCTACCCGAGTACTCGGTTATCTCATGCGATAGTACTCGGTTCCATGGATTGAAAACTGTTATGATATAGGTTCCGGTTCTCGAAACAGTTATGATGACCCGAACCGCGGCTCGGGTAGGGTAGTAATAATTCTAGTAGAGCCAGTTCTGAGATCTCATGAGATATTTGGGTACCCGGGTACTCGGGTACTCTGCTGTCTCATGAGATACCGGGTAACCCGGCACTCGGTTATCTCATGAGATAACCGGTTATTTTTGCTCTACCTGGATGTCGGATACCCGTGTATCTCATATACTCGGGTAACGGTGCTAGCTCTAATCGAAACAGACATGGTTCCCCGAGATTCTCCTACCTTTTGCCGCCAGCGTTGAGCCGAGGGACCAAAACAATCAGCACCAGCGTGTCGAGTCAGGTATGTCGGTGAAACAATGCTAATGTAATGACAAAACTTCTTTGTTTTTTATTGAGACCAAACACGATATAATTTGCATCATATTTAATTGTTTAATTGACAATAATAAGTCTTTAAAGTACAAATGTACATAGCCAAATATGCACCGAATTATGTCACATTTGATCTCATTTTAATTAAAAAAATGTTACAAATATATTGATAACAGTTTCATAAGAAATGAATGAGAAATAAATAAGTTTTACAATTGCATTTATTGTTTCAACGATCAATGCTTTTGATGTTTGCCGACTACTCGACTCCTAGTCTCTATTTTTCACTCGTTGTTTTCCTTGCGCCCATTATAAAAAATTAAATATGTAAATATGATCCACATTATACCGTGTTTAGTATCGTTTCAATCAGAAAAATGTCACGAATGTGTTGATAAAAATTTAATGAAAAAATAATTAAAAAGAAAATGTTTTGTCATTGCAATAGTATTGACTCATCGATATACCTAGCCCCGTGTCATGTTACATTTTTCGGCGGAGTCGAGCGGTCGAGCTCCTTGGTCTCCTGTGGGGCATACCCCGCAGTAGTGGGGACAATTTTATTGCAACTATCGTGTACCGTCTTGTAGCTTTTATCGCAACAGTACTGTTTATATCATTTTATTCGAGTCGACATGCTCAATACGAATATGACTTTCGTTTTTGGCGGAAATTACAAGTTCCTGAGATATTCGCAGAAAACATTCTTTCTAGCACATTGAATTCTCCTCATAACTATGCGTCTATAACACAGACATTTAAAATCGAGGTGACCTCCATTTTCTAAAAAAAAATATTTTCTTCAAATATTTTGTATTGTAGAAATTTTCTGACGGCAATTGTCCATCGCATCGTACATATGCAAAAGTTGTGAAAACCTTTCATGGAGGTGTTAATATTGACATGAAGAAGCGTGAGAAAACTAAAACTGTGTCACACGAAAGAAATTTAAGATTGATAGTGGCTAAAGTTAACGAAAATCTCAACATTAGTTTAAGACAGGCTTAGCCAACCCACGGGCCACTTTGATGACGTGTAACGTTACAGCGGGCCGCATTTTAGGTAAACATGCTTTTAAAAAATGTAATACAAATACAAAATTAATGAAACTTTATTGCTATACTATGATTCAATATAATTAACTCTCGAGTCTTAATTAATGAGATATTTGTTTATCCTTTCTTTCACTTAATTTTTGTAAATCTATATTTATGTTCGACGTTGCACATCTTAGCTGGATTTCTAAATTGACATCAGTTAATGAAGCACGTGATGAACTCTTTGTAAATTTCATCTTCGAAAAAAATGTTACACAAACATATGAGGATCCAAAAGCACTTATAAATCGTTGTACAAAATATCTTAAGTTGAAATATCTCTCGGATGTAATATGAGTATGTATTGTAAAAATTAATTTTTGATGTGGACGCAAAAATCGTCTGTCGGGCCGCACAATTTAACGTGGCGGGCCGCGTGTTGGCCAGGCCTGGTTTAAGACAACTTGAACGTGAACCAAATATTAGCAAAACTAGCATAATCCGAATATTCCATGGAAACAAATTGAATATTAGCGATTGATCTGTCAGATTTAAGACTTCAGAGACTTACATATCCGCAGGTTCTCACTTGTCGATGAAAAGGAATATCATATCTAATTTGAATTTTAAAAGTCAGAGGTTACTTCCAGGTCATTTTATTAATATGCCTAAATGTGTTGTAATATGCAAGGAAAACAAATAAACATTTACAAGAAAAATATCAATGACTTTGAAAACTTCGGGAAAAAGATCTTGCATTAAAAACATTTGTTATCATTAAAAATAAAGGAGATATTTAGGTGGCTACATTTAGGTGGACCACCATGTATATTATATAATAATAAAATTAAAATTATTTTGTAAAAACTTTTAACAATAAATTTGAAGTCCACTAAAATCAAAAGTTCATTCGGATGTGGTAAATCACAAAACAATCATTAATACACAAACCAATATTGCATTTTCTGCAATCATATCACGTATCACTTCGTTTATAATGTTTCTCACAAACATAAAAAACGAAACGGTAGATCTCCCAAATTTCGTTTCCCACCTCCCACTACGCTCCAACTTTGTGGGTATTTCCGTAAAATGTCTTTTACCAGCGCCAAATGCAATTCATTAAATTTTTGTTTCGCACCAATAGAATTTTGGTATATGATGTATGCATTATATATTGGTAAATCTAGTAAATGCAAAAATTACTTTTTCTGCCATTTTGTGGTTTTCCTTGTAGAATTAAGCGTACTTAGCATCATATCAATTGTGTCTAAAGCACCCGATGTTAGAATTATAATCTACAATGCACGATAGTTTGTTGTTCTTTAACCCTGTTCGAAAATTTCTTTTCTCAGTTTCAATTGATCGAGCTGTGTATAAAGTAGACAATATCCAGACATTCTCCATGTTACGCCATTTCATTGCCAATAAATTATTCGTGGATTGGTAGCAAATTTCTGTTACATTCAATATTCTTCCATACGCGGCATTCCGCTTCTATTTTTACGAATAGTTCCAAATGCATTGGTTTTGTGCTCATGTAACAAAATATACAGGATGAAAATTATAAAGCGTTAGAGACGAATATCTCCAAAAATATTGATTATACGCAAAAATGTTTCAGATGAAAGTTGTTCAGTACCGAGGGGGGCATCATGTGGTGGAACTTTTATTTTTCCCGGTGGACACTCCAAGGTGAGGTGAAGGTCAACTTTCTTTTTTTAAATGGAATATGTTTTTTTATCCACCATCAAATAGTGCGTTTTAAGATGAGTTCAATTACCTATGACTCAAGGTTATTCACGGTCAAACTTGCAGGGAAATGCAGAAAAGATGTGATCGTTTTATTTGTACTTTAGTTCGTGCCTTCGAACTTTCTCACCAAAACAATAACATGTGTTCAATCTCAGCATTACTCAGGATAACATTATTTATGTTTTACTGTACTCTCCTGTAAGATAGTCAGTTTACTTGCATTACTATTCGTGCTAAGGTGTCCTTCGCTGAACGATAGTACTTAAATAAGTGGTGAAAATAGAAATGTATCAAAATTGTTTTGATATATTTATGGCACTAGGAGAATGCAGGAGAAATTACAGAATGGCTGCTAATTTGTATGCACAACGCTAGCCAGATCGACAATCAAAATTGCATATGGCATTTAAAAAATAGAACAGCGTTTTCTCTGTTAAGGTTCTGTGCTTAAAAACTGCATAATGTCCATTAAGCGCGAAATACGTCGCGTGAAAACAAGAAAGTCAGAATATGCGAAGCTTGTGCTAAGATAAATGTTGAAATGTTGAGCAAAATTAGAGAATCATTTAAACAAAGAATTGTTAAGTGCATTGAAGTAAGAGGTAATCATTTTGAACACATACTAAACTGAAGTACAAATAAATGAGTTAAAACCTTGAGTTATGGGTCATTGAACTCATCTTAGAACGCACTATTTGATGGTGGATAAAAAACATTATTCCATTTAAGAAAAGAAAGTTGACCTTCACCTCACCTTGGAGTGTCCACCGGGAAAAATAAAAGTTCCACCACATGATGCCCCCCCCCTCGGTATTGAACAACTTTCATCTGAAACATTTTTGCGTATAATCAATATTTTTGGAGATATTCGTCTCTAACGATTTATAATTTCCATCCTGCATACACGTGGGCTCGTATACCAATTGTCCGTAATTACGTATGACCTCTTTTCGAGGTGCGGTTGAAGAAGTGTCATAGCAACATTTCCAGAAATCCGAATGACTGAAGTACTTTGATTTATTTTTATTTCTTTTCGGTAGGGATTATAAAATACAATACGTAATTACTTTCACAATCACAAAGAATAAATATTTTGATGCCAAACCTAGTTCTCTTCGAAGGTATGAACGGTTTCAAATAACATCTGCATTTGTATAATAAAAGGCTTTCATCAATGCTCAAAATTTCATGTAGGGTAAGTGATTGCGAAAAGAATTTTTTCTTATCGTATTCTGTCGTTTTTTTATTATTAAGTCATTATTGTAGTGTAACATTTGTAATAATAACGTGTACTTGTCTTGTGCAATTATTTTTCAGAAAACATTGGTTTTCAGCATTTCATCGGTGGACCAATACTCCCTCAAAGAAAGTTTCCTCCCCGCGGCATTAGCACTGTAATGCATACAAATCCGCAGATTTCACAAACTGAAGCATCTTGTCAATTGTTCAAACGTGAATTTGTTTTAGATGCTATATGGTCTTTTACATACTTGTATTTAGTTGTTCGTCTGTTCGGTAATATGAGCGACCAATTCCTCTGAAAAGAAAATTTGAAATGCATCTAAACTCCTTTTACTCCGGACCTTCTGTCCTCAACGATGTGTAATATGGGCGTCAATTTCTTTTTTTACAACAAGTACAATTTCGATTTGTTTACGGTTCTCGATATTTTGAGTTAAATCCGGATCTTCCTCCTCCGAAGACGTACTTAATCATCTGGGCCGCTTTCTAATATTATTTCTACCCACAGCATTATTTATATAGTTGATCCCATCTGCTTCAGAGTCCGATGAATTGTAATTTTTATCTATTTCACTGTCGTCTCTTGTAATATATTCATCCAGTGAATTCGACATTTGTTAAGCTATTACAAATAAAAATTAATACTGTTGCGAATGCCGCAAGCAGTACTTTTCGCGTGCCGCGACATTTTACAACAGAATACTTTATTTACACTGAATTCATAATTAGTATATAATATACAATTATATTGACGGGTATATCGATTTTATGACCGATCCTGTCCAGCGATCAGTTACCGACTCTTCACTTGTCAATTTATCAACCATCTCTTGACAAAACCTCTCTTCTAGTATTCCTTTAGGGGTTGTTCACCGCAGGGCAGGTTTGCATTACGGCGACTTTACATTGAACACGCCGCCGTAACAATATATTGATTTATATACGGTACTATTGTAATATTATTCGCAATCACAACTCCCGTGGTGTGGTAAGAATTACAACTCTCTGCAAATGTACAACCCTGTTCAAAAAGTTCCAGGACAGGTCAAATAAAACAAGTAATATTCAGTTATTCATCAATTTCTATTATGCCACCTTCAAAGTATCCCAAAAATTAAGTTTCCTTGATGGTATTTAATTCTTTTAGCGAATTTGTTTATCTCTTCAATCGATTGAAATCGACGCTCCGTACCGGTTGTTTTAATCTCGAAAAAAGAAAAAAAGTCACAGGGAGCTTGATCGGACGAATACAGTGCCTATGGCCTAAAGAATGAGATTTGTATCATTTTTACCCAAAATTGCAAACAAGCATTGAGGTGTGAGCCGGTGCAATCAATTTCAACATTATGAAGATCGCCACACGCTCTAACCTCATTTAACAAACTCGACTGCTGTTTATAAACTATTCGACTGCTGTGAAGTTGGCATACACTGAAAATATATGCGTCCACACCGATTGCTTTCGCTAAACGCATATATGTGTGTATAGTTCGCACCGATAGCTTTCGCTGGACGCACATATGCGTCCACAGCACTCAAAGGGCGACCCTTTTAATCCTGTTATTTCATGTTCTATAATGAGTTCGTAGAATAATTTGTTTCACTTTGAATTTATAAATTTTGTCTTCAAAGTGGCTAATATTTTGGATTTTGAAACTTCGAAAGGTTATCAATTTACGTATACCAAAAGTTTTGTAAAATAGGAGACTTAAAGAATTCAAATTTGCGGCAGGAATCTTAAACGAATACTGGTTTCGTTTTAGTTAGGTTTTGTTGAGGGGGGCGTGCGAGAGAAGAAGCGAAGCAACTAATCTGTTTGCAACAGAAGCGGCCGGCTATACCTGTGGCTGTGTCACAGAGGCACACTTATGGGCAGGATTCAATGCGCTAGCACGAAAGCTTACAAATAGCTCGGTAACTTGTAATTTCCGCAAAACTAAACGAAAGTCATATTCGTATTCAACACATAAAAACGAGTGGAATTATGTATAACAGATGTCAGAACGTGAGGAGGGGGGGGGGGATTTGAAAATCTTACCATGTTAAGAACTACAGTAGTGCTCGGTTAACTTTGACTAAAATGAAACGCTTAAATTTGCACGATCCATCCCCACTCTTCCCCTAACACTTTTAGTGCCTCGAACTCAGTGGAGCCTTATCTCTGTGTATAAGGAAACAGAATGAAACTGATTGAGAAACGAGAGACGAGTCGTACTTCAAAGAGGTGCGGCGAGTGTAAATGGTAATCGTGTAATAAAGAAAATGTCAAATCTAGTCATTTTTGTCTTACCTTCTCGAATGTAGCACCGGCAGATTATTGAGATTTTTCTGATTAAAATGAGTCCAACCATGACGTAAATCGAACTAGTTTGATAGACAATGTAAATAACAAAATTCAGAACACACGTACCGTCCGTCCATCAGGAGATGGCAGTGAGAAACTTGCAGGTACCACAGGATTTCCCGTCTGCGCGCTACACGTCTACTGCTATTGGCCGAATCGCTCGACAAAAACGGAAACGCGCGTATTCGTGTGACTGGAACAGAGAGATGTGGTGACGCTGAGCGCCTATGTCAGGGATGGGCAATTTTGCCTCAATTGAGGCAAAACCGTCCACATCGTAGCGCCCTCTGTCCCCTTCGAACAAGCGCGGTACAATGGGGCAACAAAGACACGATACATTAGCGTACGCAACGAACGTGCGCGCTGCATGAAAGAGAGGTTGGTGGGAGAAGCAGGCGTTTGAGGGGCTCCACCCGTGCCCACCACTAGCCTATGTCAACCGTTTCCGCCAGAACGTAAGCGTAAGAGTGGGGTCCGCAGCCTGGCATCTAGAGTGGGGTCTCGCAGTCCCCCTGTACCCCACTGCCGAAAATCACTGCCATCTCCTGATGGACGGACGGCACACATGATTTCTATGTATGAAGTTCATAAAAGTGGACCAATTTACGTAATTCCTGGTATAATTTTATTCGAAAGAATCTCAACAATCGGTTGATTCTACGTTCGAAAAAGTAAGACAAAAATGACTGAAATTTAAGTTTTCCTATGTCCTTTTCGAGCTATGGCCAGATCCTTGGAAGCGAAACGCTATCCTTGTAACGCAAGAATTTATTTTTTGTATCCCAAACTTTGCAAATTTAAGTGAGCATTACTGTGATCGAGCTTGAGTGACGACCGCGAGCGAGTTAGCGATCTTCGCAGCATGGAATTTTTTCTCACCGAGGACCAGTCCGTGAAAATCCATTGCCCTGGACAAGGAATCCGATTACATTCTCGACGCTTTATCGGAATAGCAGTTGTTTTACAGGTGGATGGTTGCACCATTGTTCGATAAACCTCTAACTCGTTGTCCTTGTTCACCTCGGTGTCATTAAAATCGGAATGGACGCAGTACAGTTCTCGTAACTGGACACCGAAACTACCGCATACGTGCGAACAACCTTCCCATGGGCCTGGTAGCCATTTGAAACTGCAACTGTAACAATATTCATTCATTTGTAGAGAAATTTTTTGGTTTATAGTAGAGTCTTTTAAAATATGTCCGGTAGAAACCTGGATTCTGTCAGAGTTCAAAATTCGGAAGAATTTTCAAAGGAAAGATCCGAAAAGCTAAAAATTCAAAATAGTTTTTTCTTATTTTTAGCTATTATTATGCAGAGAACTTGTATTTATGATTACAAAGACTAGAAATAGATTAGATGTCATATATTAAATGCGCTTACAGGAAACATCATTAGAGTCTGATTACTAGACATAAAAATGAATAGAAGAAACATAAAACAGTAAAAACAGTAGAAGAATTTGTTTAAATTATCAAGAAACGAAATAAGTCTCTATTTGTCTTTCATTCGATGAAATTAATGAAAAATATTTTTATTTTTTATAGAAATCCATAACAAGTACATTACTCCTAGGATGACGGGACTAGGGTCCATATGGACCCAGAGTTACAAACGTTACATCTAAATTTTAATTTTTTTCTAGTCAGTTCAAATCATTTGATATTCGTATCAGATTTCATAAAAAGATTATTGTCCTTCTTAAACGAGTCGGCTCAAAAATATGTAAAAAATTGATACACAAGGGATTTAAATGTATCTAGCCATTGCAACTACGAAGTCGCCAGAAGTTTAAAAAATTTCAGTCGATAATTAAGTTTTGGAACACTCGTTCTTAAAGGAAATGCTTAGATTTATCTCCATTGTGGGGACAACTGACCCCTTACAATTACGCATTAAACATTATATAATTACATCAGAACATTTTCTTCTTCCTTTCAATAAACATAATTATACATTTTACTATAATTTAGTCTTCAACAGCATCATTGCCATTATACAGGGTGTTTCATTTAACTCTTCCACCCCTAACAGCTTTGTTAATTATACAGATACAAGACAATATTTCGAGAAAAAATTATCGTATTTTGAGGCGAACATAAGTCTGTGTGGGTGAAGGTCATCTCTTGGCCATATTTTCCGAGATCTTAATAACAGTAATGTTATTAAGCAATGTTTTAAATGGAATGACCTACTTTTTGTATCGTGAAATGGTAAACTATTAAATTCTGCGTACAAACGTATCGATCTATGTACATAGGTCGTAATCATAATAGTTAAGTAGATATTATCGAAATCATTTTCCATATATAGGTCTTTAATATACCTTATTCAAGTTGAAGGACACCAGTTCGAGTACCTACTAGCCTCCAGGTATGTAGATATTTAGTTGGTACATATTGAAAATTATTTCGAAAATATTTGGTTAACTATTTGGCTTAGGACATTTAAAAAAACATTAATGTTCGTAAGATCTCCAAAAATAGGACCTTGAGATGACCTTCACTCACACAGACTTATGTCCGCTTCTAAATACGATAACTTTCTCCTCAAACATAAATGAGACACCCTGTATAGAATGTTCCAATTCATTACTCGAAGCGCACGTAACGCTAGCATTACGATCAATTACGGTATTGTTACTGGTTACGGTGCTAAAGTAAATAAGAACTTACCGATTTGTACAATGAAATGCGTTGTGTAAGAATCGTCTTAAATTAAATCGTTTACTTAAACGTAATCATGTTCAAATTAACAATACGGCGTCCACACAATAGAACGTTCATATAACATGGAAATCTAATTAAAACTGTACTGTACCTTTAGTGCCACAGCTGTTTCTTTATCTCCCCCCACAAAATTGATTAAAAATAGAAAATCGTTCATTAATTGTTATTAATCCCTAAAGGTAAAATTTTGTGATAATAATAAATGAATGAATGAATGTACAAATGTATAAATAAACATTTTCATAATACGAATTAGGTATTATAAAGATATAAATATGTCTTCGAAAGTCTGCTGATAGGATAAAACTAGACGTTTATGGAAAAGCAGATGCTAAATGTTTTGTACCTGAAAACGTTGCATTTCTCTATCTCTTGACTCGGCTTGGTGGTCAACGGACATTTTCTCCGTGATACTATTCTACCTGTTTCTTCATGTTTGCAGACTATCATCTTCTGACGCGTTCCACCACCGCAGGTTGCTGAACAAAAGCTCCAACCCCCGAATACCCAAACGTATCTGTCCTTTGCGTCCCTGTCGTCCCGATTTAAAAAATATTCCAAGAAGATTGCCACGGAGATCCCTTGCTTTATGATTCTTTCTGATATTACAACCTGTTCGAAGATGAATAATATGATATCAAATGTAAAGGACTGCAAATGTTAAAGAACATTTCGGTTTAGATTATTCTAGATTAACGCGTTCGTTACCAGCATTTGTGCCGTTGCTCACCCTAGTTGTCCAAATGTTTTATTAATATATTATCTGCTATGTTGGTCATTTAGAGTTGACGTTATTCTTTTGATCAGATTTAGAAACAAAGTGTCATGACTAAACTGCAGATCTTTATACAAAATAAAAACTCTGTGCATCAAATTGTACAAAACAATAGTCGAATATAATGTATGGTAAATATTTAGATTTAGGGAGGCATCCCCGATGACGTTGATCTTGACATATGTTGTCAAGGACACTATTCTGAACAACTTTGCTTTATACATTATCCGTCGCTCGGCCTTAGTTCCCGAGATATTCGCGAAAAAAGAGTGATTGGAGTAGGTTTTTATTTACAGTCAGTTTGAACCATCTCAAATCTCCAATCACTCTTTCTTATGGGGTGGAAGGTATGGTGCATGGTTATCGTACAATTAACAATTTGATATATTAATTTATTCGCTATTATTATGCTCATCCAATGGGTAGAAATGGTCCATAATTTCGAAAAATTTATGAATATGATCTGTATAATTAAATTGCCGTTTAAAAATAAACTTGGCCAAATAGTGGGTTAGATCTGGGTTAGATCTAGAAATGCACTTGTAACTTAAGATTAACTGAAGTTTTTCGCGAATATCTCGGAATCTAAGGCCGAGCGACGGATAATGTATAAAGCAAAGTTGTTCAGAATAGTGTCCTTGACAACATATGTCAAGATCAAGGTCATCGGTGATGCCTCCCCTAAAGTAAACATTTACCAAATGTATTTCTTCTGTTATTCATTTTAATGAATTGAGAGCAATGTAACTATATTTTCAAATTTTTCTAATGTCTTCACTACTATGTATTTCACTTATTTATGCCACGGTTGCATAAAATCCGCAATCTAATCGTGACATATTCGATCACACTGATTAGGACTTGTAACATATGAAACGATTAAAGAACTAATTACTTTGATCGATTTGAATTTTCCAGTTTCAGTTTCTTCCACTAATTTACTTTGAAGTTGTGGAATTTTCAAGGCATGCAATTTGGTAATTAATATGTTGAATGTGGTAGGATCTCGATTTTCCGAACCTTTCATATCTCTGCGGTGGTCAGGAAGAACGCTGCATGTCACATACTTTCACTTTCAAGATATTGCCGTTTAAAGTTTTGATCACTAAGGCTTTAACACAGGACATCGGTTAAATTGTATTATTTTTTTGAGCCTATCGAATTTGTTTTCATGACTTTTTTTTCTAGTTCATACGTAAATCCTGTACTATAAAGATCAATCAATGCATAAACTCAAATTTTTTGAAATTGAGACATGCGGCGTTTTTCCTTGCAATCTATGATCTCAACAAACTTCAAATGTAGTAATGCGAATGCAACAATATTTATTGTATAATTCACTGATAATTGAATCTAGCACTGCAACTAAATACTTGTCCTATTATTCCAACAGGTATATTTTCCTATTTTATGCGGATAATCAACATTCCACTGTACCTCCTTTATGAAGTATTGAAAAAATGTAGTAAAATATCATGGAACCTCTGAATAATATACTGGTTACTATGACTTTGGACTTTAGACAACAAAGCATATCAAATTAATTTTACTATTATTAAATAAAATTCGAGATTGTGGACGTCACATGTACCTGTGACGGCGGTAGCGAGCGTGTTAAAGTATTCAGTAAATCAAAAATGTACAGTTTAAATTCTAACAATCACGTTCAAATTTCCAAGCTTTACAGTATTTCATCGATAATCGTCGCCACCACGGGTCCGGTCGGCGACGATTAAAGTTCAGGTAATACTATTCTTTGACTTGTGCCGAACGCAGAAAAGGACAGCGAAGCTCGAGAGGCCTCGGACACCGAGAAGTGTAACATAATACGGGTCAAGTATGTCGGTGTGAAAACAACAATTAATCCAGTGACAAAACTTCTTTATTTTTTATTATTTTTTAATGGAACTTTCACCAACATATTCGTGGCATTTTTGTAATGAAAATAATACCAAATAAGATATAATTCCGATAGTATTTACGTGACTAATGGACGATGAAAGTTTCGGAAAATTATTGTAAATATGAAGCGAATTATATCGTGTTTGGTATTATTTTAATCAGAAAAATGCCACAAATGTAATGGAGAAAGTCTCATAAAAAAATAAGTAACAATAAAAAAGTTTTTTTTTATTAGCATTACGCTGTGAAGACACGTGGGCCTTTGAACTACGCTGACGACCACGACTCTTGGCGTCTCTTTCTTTCCCATGCGCTGTCCTTCCTAGCGCCCGAATCTTTCATTGTCCATTACTCAAATAAATACCATCGGAATTATATCTTATTTGGTATCATTTTCATTAGAAAAGTGCCACGAACATGTTGGTGAAAGTTCCATAAAAAAATAATAAAAAATAAAGAAGTTTTATCATTGGATTAGCGGTGATCTTATCGTTATACTCGATCCGTATTATGTTACACTTCTCGGCGACTGAGGCCTCTCGAGCTTCACAGCCCCTCACGGGGTATACCCCGCGGAAGAAGGGATTGTTTTGCGACAATTGTTGTTCAGAATTTCACGACAATTAACAATGAAATACTGTAATAGGTTCGAACAACATGAACCTGGTTTTTTACAAGGGAATTAAGTAATTTTTATGATTCAATTAAGGAGGTATTCTGGTTTCTGGGACCATTTCTTCACCAATTTGCAGGAACTTTTTCCAAAAGAACCATTGAACATTTTGTATTGTATTAGGGTTTTGCACAAGTATTGATATGTAAGCGCATTGCGTAAGTTATTTTTTTTTAAATAAAATTACTCAAAGTTACGTGACTTATGTATATACTTTTCTATAGACTATGTTTTGATGAACATGTTTTGACTGTTGCCATGATTCCGGTCGTTCTGCTGCTTAAAAATATAAAAATAAGAAAGCATGTTGATCAGCGTGAATGGCAGCTCGGGTTTGAACAAAATAAATTAAAAATTCCGATTATTTACGAACTGTCGGCATTTTTATCTCAAATTACTGATTTTGTTTGCCTTTAGCACGTTGAAAAAAATGGGAAAGAAAAGACGTTTTGAAATTTTAGTTCGTGAGATGACAGGGTATGTGCTGAAGATCTTCTCAAAATTTCAATTTAATTAGCCAAATGGAACGTGAGATATCGTGGCAACAATTTCGAAAAAGTGGCTTCGAGAAAAACGCGTTTAAAGATTAAACTATGAATTATATGAAATGCGAGTTTCATTTTTCAAGCACATATAACTACATTAATTTTACGAGTTCAAACAAAACGTTTTGCACAAATATTCTACAACACATACACTCAAAGAGAATGAAAAAATTCGATTTTTCGTAGATGAAAGACCAGAATACCTCCTTAATTCAAGGAAATATATCTTACTAAAATCACAACGTCTTCAGTGGCAGTGCCATACGCTTTAACAGAGTAAGTGTTACTCCCGTGCTTTTGAATTCGATACGCAGCGCCTTGTACAATCGTTAAATCTCGTTTGCGAGAAATTAAATTTTCCAGCACGTTTCGCCTTCTCCGTCCATCGCCCACCACAATCGATAAGTTATCTTCGTCGAAACACGGATCATCCGATAGCGTGATATTCATGAACAAATTGTGAGCTTCTCGCGGTATAATAGCGATTCGCGTCACATCTGGAACAGTTCAATTTAATTTAATATTTCCATAGAAAAGGTTTTGACACATGGAAAAATCACTTATTACGATACGAAGATATATTTCAAAGTCGTTATGTCGTCTAAGTACTCGAATCCAGGATTGGGCAAATTTAATAATTATTTGAAATGGTAAATTACTTTAAATACTTTATCATTTGTATTATACAAATAACGTAACAAGTTTATTTTCATTTGGTGTTTAAATCAAATAAATTATTTTCAAATATTATTTTATTTGATAATTTTTTGTTTCAATATTATTCAAATAAAATAATAAATAATTTCATCTCACGAAGAGGTTATTGAAGTAACTAAATTAATTATTAAATTTAGATACACTAATTTTTATAGTTTAATAATCAAAGCTTAGCAGCAGTCGTTTTCAAAATTGTTCTTTAGTACACGACATAAATAGAATTTTGTAGTTTACCAATTATTTATTCACATGAAAGATGAAATGAAAAATTAATAATAATAATTTCTAAAAAATTATTTGGAAGTTCAAATAAACTAACGTATGATTATTTCAAATGACATGTAGCCTAATAGGATAATATATTATTTTAACGATTATATTTCAAATAATTTATTTCGATAATGCCCAAGCCTGATTGAATCCATGCATAATTTTGAGTACTCCTACTTTGAGTATTTCAGTTTTATATAGTGTGTTTCATTGATTAAACCGTGTATGTTTATGCAACGTGCAAATTCTAAAAATAATTTTTCAAAGGCCAACACCCAATAGAAACTCATGTTTTTACATAGACAGTATTAATCCATTCGCTGGAATATAAACATTGTATAAAGGCTTGTTTGCATAGCTCAAATTGTAACATATGTATAGACATATGTAGTATAACAATAACTGCAAGCAATTTTTCTCACGAGCACGTAAGTAATTGAATGGTACAGCTGTGGTACGAGACCGCGACATATGTATTGAGGTACATACGTATAAGACAGTCTATATGTTATTGTCAAGACTATTTTTCTTACTATTATTAATAATTTCTCTTTTACGTATTTATTAGGCAGAAATAAATAGAGAGATAAATTATAGAACGATACTTAGCAAGCTGTGAAAAATGACACTCAAAATACTAAATCGTAAAAACTGTGAGAGACTATTTATTTTCTACCACTTTATTCTTTTTAAATATAGTTTGTCACTATTAAAATATATTTTTATTGTTGAAAGAAACTTTTTCCCTGAATATTTTAAAAAAGGAGGAAATAAATGGAACAGCTGATAATAGAACATGATATACATGAAGAATGATCTATTGCACATGTTAATGTCAAGACAACTTTCCTTAGATGTAAAAATAGTAAGAAGATTAAACATACCGGGTATTATCAAAAATTTTCTCTTTTATGTATCTGCTATGCACCTAAGATAAATGAGATCCTATAGAACAACGTTCACAAATCCGATTTGTAAAAAGTCGTCGATATTTAAACTATGATAATTTTGTTTATAACGCTAGCACAACAATGAACTTGGTCTCATTTCAAAGCTTGAGATTTTTACTTTCACAAACTATCATTTGTTTTTACCCAAGACAGTGTTGCAGTTACAAACATTAAAAAGTTTTGTTCATGAATGAATCAATGATAGATTTGAAGATTAAAGTCTCCCCTTTGCAACGAAGTAAAAAAGATTTCATGTACGATTTTTTAAGGCATTTTATTATTCATTGAATGACAGACGTACTGCCACATTTACAGTACTAAAAGAGCGTTTTACACGACCGAACTTGTTCTTGATTTTCGTTTTATGAAACAGTGAACAAAAATCGTACAACAATTTTTAACAGGTCGTTGCAAAGGGAAGGCTCCAATCTAAAATCTATGATGGCTGCAACCACGAAAAAAAATTTCCAATGTTTTTGCAGGGATGTCAATTTATTGCATTTCTTTAGGAAAAATGAAAGAAAAACTATCGTAGCAGAAAATGATCAATGTTCGACGAAAGGAGAAGCTTCAAGCTTTAGAATGATTTCAAATTTCTTTTTGCAATATTGTATTTTACAATATGGCCACAGGTTAAATATCAAAAATTTTTCCAGAATCAGAAATTTTGTGTTGACATTCTTTCTGGATCCACTGTAGCCTGTCTTATCATAACAGTTCTATGGTGTGAAATTTCACGGAAAAAATATTTTCTCGTTCCTCGAGGCGAGCCTCGCTAACAACTAATCACTTGTCTCCCTCTTCCTCCCAGCATTGCTGCTCTCTAAACTGATTAGGGGTGTTCCTTCTCCCGAGCTTTCTGACTTTGACGGAAACTTGGTCGGCACTTCTAATAACTCAATTTGAACGGTGACTGGACTGACCTCGACGAAGCTTTCGCTGAAATTTGCTGATGACATTCTCGCACGTGGAATTGTCTCCGTCGCATACGCCGCACGAGTCCAACGCTTTCGTCGATCCAAAGACAGTGTCGCATCCGAGTTTATGGCATTCGCCCTGCAAACAATATTTCATTAATTGCGCACTGAAATCAGTGTCGAGCGAAAACAATTCGATTAATGATCGACGATTGTAGCTGACGTGGAACCATGTTTGTGATTAATGATTATGTCTAACAATAAATAATCCAGCAACCTTGATCAATGAAGAACTGAAGTAATCAAAGCAAATGTAATCACCAGAAATGATTAACTGAATAACCATTAACCGCAATAGCAACCATTGAATAATAAAAGAGATTGTTAAAATGTATAAAATTGTTTATGGAATCGTTTACGTCTGTGACAAAACATTGAAATCTCGAATTTTGATAGGTGTTTGAACATCATATTTCGGAAATACGAGTAATTTCACAATAAAGCAATGTTTATAAAATAATGGTCTATTGAAAAATTGTTTTTGTACATGTTATTGTGAACAATTATATGTAATTTAAGAATCCTTCTAGTTTTGTTAAATTTTAAACAATTTTAGGAAGGATTACGCGTTTCTCAATTATTTTGTGACTAACTAAGTAAATGAATGCCATGCATAATAAATATCATTAAATACAGTGTGAAACAAAAATTAGTCTACAATATTGCATCACATACAAATATAATGCAAACAAAGATTTTGCCCTGCATCATTTAGTTTCCCTGTGATAAATTCTTAAATATGATCTATTTGTTGTGTACTTTAGTGGAATGGCACCCTTCACTTTTTTTAAGCAAATTGCTGAATATAATTAAAAATAATTTACGTAATTTCTGTGCTCGTCAAGATTTTAATCACCTGTATGCATATATCTGTGGATCCATAAGCACAAGGTGTCCCGTCGATCATGTTTTCTCTTGCGTAGAACAGCTCCCCTGATTCCTTATTCCTGCAAATCAATTGGCACTTCAGGTTCTCTTTGTCAGATTCGTACGGTAGCCAAGTGATCATGTTGTTATTCAACCGAATTCTCTCGTGGTGCACGATACTATTAAGTTTAGAACACTGTTGAGCCCTGAGGTCAATCGGCGTGGAACATTTTGGTAGATCGCACAGTTTGCAGTCTTCGCTCGGACCCGAACAGTATTTTCCACCGTAGGCTGGCCTTTGCAGGGAAAATCGAAAATTGAGATCAATACTTCAGCTGTATTACCCAAGGGAAATGTACCACCAGTGGAAACAAAACAAATCTTTGCTTTAAACTACTTCTTTTTGCGTCAGCAATCCACGAATATACAGTAAATATACAGTTTGTATCAATTGTTGTAGCATGCATGAGATTCTTCATCCATTTTGAGAAATTATAAAGAAACTAACTACAGTCAGTATATAAGGCGAGTCAAAGAATTAGGGTGAATTATATCTCTAGTGTTAGAGTCAAAAGAAAGTTGTAGATAAAAAAAGTGAGTATCATAAGAAGGATCATGTTTCCGTAACTCCATTTTTCTTCTTTGACGTTGTATCTATAAAATGCAAATGTATCTTACAAATGGTAACGGTAAATATTACGTTTAGGGGAGGCACCTCGGAGGACCTTGACATTGACATATGTTGTCAAGGACAACATTCTGAACAACTTTTCTCTATACATCTACCCGTCGCTCGGACTTAGTTTCCCAGATAATTACAAAAAACCTTCGTTAAATTTTGTCTGTAAGTACACTGTATTCTCGTACATTATTCTCTATATACGTACATTATTCTCTGTCAAACGGAGATATAATAAAAGTTGGCTTGAGGTTAGGTCTGGTAATCTAACCCAGACCTAACACTTGAGGTGGTCCAATTTCAGAGAATGTCTTCGATAACATATGTCAAATCCAAAATCAGATTCATGTAGATACTGGCAAATTGCAATATGGTAGCATCGGTATATTTTTGTTCATAACTTTTTAATAAAAAACGAGTGACGGCTAAAACCTCTTGGGGGTCGCTTAGAAAGGTGGCCTTGATAACATATGTTAATACAGTATATCGTTTTAGCCTTCAATACTTAAAATAACTGCTATATTTAGAAAACTTCTGTTGGTTATAATTTTTTAATAGACAACGAGCGCCTGCTAAAACCTCTTGGAGGTTATTCCGAGAGGTGACCTTGACAACATATGTCAAGGTCAAGGTCATCCGAGGTGCCTCCCCTAAACGTAATATATATCTTAGTAACTCCTACGAAATTCCAGAAAATAAGTGTTAATATTAGCGTACAGACAATTTGATTCATATCCTTGTGTATACTAATGTTAATATTCATTTGACCACTCAGAATATTAATATCTATGCAGGGTGAGTTATGTGTCTGTATCACCAAACATTATTCATTTGTTGTATAAAAAAATAAATCAAACGAAAGTTGTTTAAGATCAAATATGGGTATACAACGTGATAATTACTTTCTTGATGTTTTGTTACCTTTATGGACATATCAGGATGACTTTTAATTTTGGTGTCTGACTCAGTATTCAGTATTCTTTCGAATCACAAGGTCAAATATTGCACATTGTGAGTCAAAATGTATTTGGAGTCAAAAACTAGTAAACACCGAAATATTATTTAATTAATCTGTAATATAAATAATGCTCAAAATACTGTTCTTAAATTCGTCACAAGCGTGTAGATGATCAATGAGACCGAGTAACAATCATTCAAGGATATCATTCGCTGAAGAATATCTCAATAATGTATATTATATAATTGTTAATTTCGATATATTTCAATACATTTTTCCTCAGTATTCAATATTCTTTCGAATCGCAGAATTGAATATCACATCTTATAATACAAAAATTCAATGTCGCATTAATAAAAAAAAACTAATTACCATATTGTGTGTCCTGTTCGTTATCAAACAACTTTCGTTTGAAATGTTTTTTATACAATAAACAATTTATGATTTAATTTAGATAGTACAGTTAGATGACTCCTTAAGTGATACCCTGTATATAGATAGGTTGTTAGTGTGTATGTGATCCTTTACAAAATAACTCAGTTACGTTTCAACTCAGTTACTTATCGAACTCTTGTCCAGGGTGTCCTACAAAGAGATTATTGTTATCGAGTCAAAGAATATTAGTATAAATATAATTCTTGATTTTTTGCTACCGATCGGCCTTAGTAACCACCAAAAAAGTGTTTAAATACTAAGTTAGTATTACTAACAGCGGTTTGTTACATTTTCGTGTTCGGCATTGCACTCCTATTCCGCAGGTCCTCGAACATTTCTCCCATGGTTTCCATGGACTCCAGCCTCCATCTCGAGGTTTGTTCAATGTCATACCAAAATCGAAAGTCCTCCTTTTTGATGATTGGCAACGCCCATTTATACACCACTAAAATTATCATTAAACAATTAGAATACTAAATTGGCCATTATTGTATGATAGCAGGGTTTTTCATACTGCAGTAGAACCACACTAGTTGCAATTTCGTTTATTGCACAGAATCTTCATTCGATGGCTACTAGCGACTCACAGCACGACGTGTTCAAGGTTGTGCGACTCGTGGTGGGGATTGTGGTCTGATTGTGGTCTGATTGTGGTCTGTTCCATAACCTCGATTTTTGCACGCGTTTTCAGCCCTGTCTAGTGCAACGAGCGAGGTTCTACTGTATAATAACAAAATTCATTTACTTTAGAAGCACCGCATAATGTGCCTTCCAATGGTGGCCCCTTTTTAGTCTTGCAGGTTTCAGAAATGTTCCTATTGCCGCACCATAAATGGGAACATGGCTCCACAACATTGAAACTTTTGCAAAGTTCATAACTAAAACAATGCAAAATGTACGAGAATATATATAATTTATACTGTGAAAAATATAAATGCTAGAACAGTATGAATATAATAATTAGACTGCAGATCTTTATGTAATCTAAAAACTTTTCAAGACAATTACATGGAGCAGAAGTTAAATGAAAATGTATTCCTCCTTTGGATAATGTGAATGAGTCAAATCTAATGTATTAACACATTTAAATTTATTTAATGTATTCACAGTTTTACATTTGTCTTACCCATTTTTGTTATAAATGCATAAAATCCGCAGTCTAATGATACATAGTAATATAGAGACATTTTCTAACGTCTTATCACGGATTAACACACCAATATTGAAACATTGTGAACTATAGTAATTAATGTTAAGTATGTGTAATAAATAGACTGTGGATCTTTATGCAAAATCAAAACTGTCTGCTACAGAAGCTACAAAGACATTTCTTTCTATTCTTAATCATTTTAATCAGTTGAAAATAACGCATCAACATCATTAAATTCTTGAAATGTTTTTACTGTTTTGAATTCGATCTACACGTTTTTGCCATAAATACTTATATAAATACTTATCACAAGACTGCGGATTTTTATGCAAAATAAAAGTATACTTCATTAATTACAATAAACAGTGACCAAATAAAAATTTCCATCTCCTTCAATAATTTTACTAAGTTGGAAATATACATATAATGTACTGCCATTTTTAAATTCTTTTACTCTTTCTACTTTTTTAAATTATACATGTTCAAGATCATTTAAATCATAAATATATAAAATCCGCAGTCTAGTATCAAGTAATGTCCTTTTTTGCATTATGGATTCTTATTATTTTATTAATTTTCGATCTTTTGGTGTCATCTTTAGCATGCAAGTACTGTAAGCAACATCAAAACGTGTTTAATATGTGTTTCACGTATCTAGCTTGACAAAATTTTTCAGAAGTTATTTGAACATCTGTTTAAACATATATCTAAAATAAGATGTGAAGATTTCGTGTGAATCTGAATAATTTAATTCAAATTTAATCTGTAAAAAGCGTGATTGTTCACGCTTGTCCAGGTCGTTTGCCTACAGACATTCATGTAAACAGTCCTTTAAGTAACAAATATAATAAAATAAGCGTTCAAATAAAATACCTCATACTCATAAATATTGGTTCGAATATATTAAATATTTGTAGTATTATAATATAAAAATTCGTGCTCACTATTGGACACTTGAGTCAGAATGAGAATTGCATTTAAATCCACAGTCAGCTAATTAGTAACCTGCTATTTGTCGTTTGTTAAACTACTGGTACATAAAGTATCTAGTTACAAAGACTGTTTTACACTAACTAAACATAAAATTACATGTTTTTCAACTTAGGCATTGCAAATACATGAACTCCTGAATCTATCGATGATAGTTTAAAAATTCACTTTCTCAATGTCTGATGTTATTATTTATTGTATGTATTAGTAGAAGATAATAAAAGAACGTACCCTTCGCCGAATTCCACTCGACATTGCTCATCCATCGTAAAAGTTTCGCGAATGGAAGCCTTTAGGGGAGTGGAACTGCCATATGCTGGTTTGTTCAATAAACAGGACCACCGTCTGCAAACATTTGCTTCTCAAATAAACCCTGAAATAAACATACATCATACGAATCGAATGATTATCTCACCTAACTCTTCGATGGAATTCCTTCTTTGAACAAGCGGACCAATAAAAATGATGAAATGTTGCAGCCACCATGGGTGCCATCACACTTCCTCGCAAACCTTCTTCTCTGCAAGCGTTTCCGGTTGACTCGTCGCCATCATGACTTAATCCTAGACTATGAAAACGTCTTTGTACATCATTCAACTCATACAAACTTTTTTCATGATGCTAAAAATATTGGACTGGTAAGAAATAAACAGGGAAATTTAGTTATAACAAGACACAGGCTTTTAACACTAAGTTTAGCATGGTCGTATTGGAATTTTTTGTATGACATTTATTGGAACTATAAAAATTTATTCATGAGTAATGGGCGCAGTAAATTTCCTTGTGCAAGCATATATTATAATAAAAATCGCAAAACAAATGTTGTTATTTTTATAAGGCTGTTCACCATTTACTTTTAGTATTTGGTACGTTTAGTTTTAATAGATTTTACAAAATGTGCAAATGATATATTTATAGCTATTTATTCTTGTCTGAATGTTAAAATAGTATAACTTGGGCAATTGATTAAATAACACAACAACACTGCAATAGATTAATTTTCCTTTAAATTCCAAAAGTCGGTAGATATAATTTTTCTACTAATGTAACAGTAATTTAAATAGACCTCGTGCTTTTCAGAATAATCATATCTGATAAAATGTCTAATTCTAATGTAATCTATTTAATACCTTCACGCTTTGCATTCCAAATTTTTTTCTATTTTGTTCTCAACAACTCCCTATCATTTTATCGGCTTTAAAATGAACTTCAAAAGACAATTCCTCGATTGGTACTAATTTTAAGCAATTTTTTCCCTAATTTTATTGAAAGCATAAAATATAAAATTCATGTACATATAATATAATATACAATGTAATAATACATTGCTTATCCAATTGTAAGTAAAAAGGAAAATAATATTATAAAATACAATGTATATTTAAACTGTCAATTTATACATACGAGTTCTTGTGAGTAAAATTCATGTCAAGTCAGACTCGACGTAGAAGTGCAAAGGGTTACTATAATTATGTTATTTTCAAAGTTGATTGAATCATAGTAAAATTGAGACTAAAATTCTAGCGATTGATTTCGACTTCGGATTTCAAATTTATGACTTTCCTAGATCATTGCAAACTTACATATGTGCCATTTCGTGAGCAATGATGAAAGCACTGGTTAAGCCTTCGTCTCGATTTAAAGCACATGATCTTGCAGGGTTGCATGCTCCAGAGACAGGTGCATAGCCAGAGGGACCACCGATATCTAATCGCGTCAGCCATATTGCAACGTCGTGATGCATGTTCGCTGATGTTAACATTTTTTTATTCCATTTGTTAACATTTTCAAGAGAACGCCTGGAATCGCCTCGACGAACCTGACGCATTAATAACTACTGTAACTACGTTCCATATTCATATGATCAACATCACACATGAAGTCAAATATTCCTTAATACTAATAACAAATATTATCAGCAACATGTTTACAACCATCCCAGAAACATATCTGTTTAAAAATACAAATATCCACTGATAAGCTTACATAAATGGTATAAGTTAAATAATAAATAGTATCTTTGGTATCATCGAATTTCATTTAATTTGTATGTCGAGAAGTTAAAGACAAATCAGAATATTAATTTGCAATATTAACTATCCTCATGTGACATGTAGATTTTTTAATTTTTGCTAAATGCATTCAGACCTGAGCCTACATATAATTACAATAAATTAACTCTATAACTATGAGATAGATTAAAATGTATTCTGGATTTCTGGTTTTACACTTAATATATTGAAAGCATAAAGGTGCTTTCACAAAAAACCATTAAGTATGAAGAATTGATTTTTTCGTATGTTTATTGCAATAAAATTCAATTGTGGTTTCATTGAATTTACTCAGCTACTTTACAAGCCACTTTCCTCAACTAATAATTATATTGCGAATCTTTATGCAAAATAAAAATTTCCTGCAACAATTAAAAGAAACTGGAGCCAAAAGGGATTTCTTTTACTCGTTACTAATTAAAATATTTAATAAGCTGGAAATATAATATATCGACAAGTTTAAAATTTTTTAAATTCTTCTGTGTTTTATATTTCACCTACAAATTTTTGTCATAAATGCCCAAAATCCTCTGTCTACTGTTAATAGTTCTTACATAAAATAATAAAGCTGGAAAATGCATTGTTTTGCTTACCAAACTGTCCCTTCTTTCTGCATACAAAATCATTCGTACGATTACCAAGATCATATTTGATTCGAGCGATGGATCCATATAAATAGCACTGACCTAAAATCAGAATTTTTAAATCGTTTCCATAATTTCGGTACGTCATACCATGGATTTTATTAAGACAAATATGTAATCGAACTAATTATCGGGCTTCATGCAAGTAGCGTCTGTAAATATTTTTTATTATATTTTCGTACAATGTTTAAGAGTGCCAAAATATATTGTTGCGTTCGTCTTCCATGAAAGTCTACTATGGAATAATCAGCACCTATTCCGAGTTCTAGCCAACGAGTTGACGATTCCTTAATGATCATTTTCTTTCCTGAAAATATACCAACATTTTTATTTTACTATTGAAGTTTTAGTAATCAAAACTCAACTTTACATTGATATTTAAAATTGAACTTCGACTCTAAAATACAATTTTAGCAAACAATCATAATAATACAGTAATTAATTATAAATTGAATTCTAAATTTTTTCGAGTAAAATTCAAATGAAATAGTAATTTATGACACAAGATATATCTTTCCAAGAAATAGTGGTTGAAATAAAATTGTTACTCCAGATCCAAATATTAGAATCACATTTTCGAATTCAAGTTTAAATTGTATTAAAATATAATTTTATCCAAATAAAAATTATATTTTATAATTTAACATTGTACCTACTGCTAGCCTATTAATAGGATTTTCAATGACTGAATTATATCAAAAGAAGGCTCAAAAATATTCTATGCAATAATAACCCGAAAGAAATTAATAGATTATGTTACAGAGTGCTCTTTCTTGTTTCGCGATTGCTATAGAAAGATTTATTAAGAAATCCACATTTAATTATTGTGGTAATGGTTTCTAAAAAATATAATATTAAATAATTGCCGGTGGATAATGTGTTAGTAGGTGTACAAATTAATTCGTGGTCCTCACAATTAATCAGTTCTAACTTTATTTTGAATCCAAATCTTTGCTTCTTTATTAAATTAATTTACTAAATTAAAGAATCATTAATTATTCATAAAATGCAGTAGATGCAGAAACTGTGATGAAAATTATTTTCGACAGTAGAATATGATAAATTTGTAAATAATCAACAAATTTATGAAGCAATAGCTACGAATTAATTTGTATACTTAACAACATTCAAACTAAGATGTTATAAATTAAAATGTAACTCTGTTTCAAATTTTCCTCACTCGGTATTTTGTTCCTCTGCCACGAGGGACCGCCAAAGTAACTAATATCGTCCGGATTTTCATCGACTTCTATTATTGTGTCATTATATTCAGTTAGATCCTCCTCTTTCTCGTCGTACAAAACTAATTTTTCAGCTTCTGGATAATCCATGTCAAACACATCACCCGATAAATTATAAAATTCTGGAGTGTAATGATCCGTCGTATCCCGTTTCTTTCGTTTTGATTTTCCACTTTTTTTCTGGAACCCTGTAATCAGTAAAAATGTTAATGATAATTATAATAATTATTAAAATAAGTGTTGCGTTAAATTTGTTTTGTGTAAAGCATTAGAGCTCTTGAACCGTACACCCTTTGCATTTTCTACGTGTACATATGAAATTCCATCGTAACCTGAGCTATGCGGGCCATCATGCTGATAATTATTTACCCAGTTACGTAATTCTGTTGCATAAGTAGATCCGTATTACAATACTTAAAACCGCATTTTTGTCATACGTTCAATGAAACTTTAACAATTTTTCTTCCAACTATTTACGGTGAATTTTAATCAACAATTTTTGTAATGAGGTCTGCTACACAGGCTCACTGCTGAATTTTAATTAATATTTCTGCGATTTGCAATGAAAACTATTTTCATTATTCAAATTAGATTAGAATTCAAGTCTAAATTGAATTAAATAATAATAATATTTCAATGTAATGGTAGCATACAGTTTACGATACTTAGCGCTATTGTAGATTTCTGAGTAATATTAATATGTGACGTACTGCTGTAACAAATACCTTTTATTCTAATTTTAAGAACTTATTCTTCAATCATTTTTTATAATTATTCTAATAAGCAGAATGCTTATATTGATTATCCTGCTACGTTCTGCTGCATTTAGCATGCACTACACAGTGTTAAATAGAATAATTATGATCTTGTTCAATTTAATTTGAACGAAATAATGATTATTAAATTTAATAATAGCATACATATCGTTTATTTTAGTTTTAAAAATTTCTTTCCCATTCATATTAATATAAATGAAATACTTACATTGGTCATGCTGTTACGTTCTCAAGAGCTTTTTATGTGTACACTACACACCATTAAATATAATCATTATTATTCTGTTTCAATCTATTGTTGAATTGGAATCGATGTCTAGTTAATCAACTCGTAGAGTCCGCTTTTAGGAAGATTTTAAAATTATATTATTTCCGACCTATTAGAACTATTAAGATAGAAAATATCTTTTTATTTAGCTTCTATATTATGTTATTTAACATCTAGTTGTAATTAAGGTACACCAATTTTCGTTTGCATAAAAATTCGCAGTATAACCATTATTGACCGATTAATAACCGATGATTAGTCTCTCGGTATTTTTTCGGTGAATTTGTATTATGAAATTAATTTTTGTTCATGTTGTAAACAAAATAAAGGATTTCCAATATTTACTTAATATTTTTCCATTACTATTTCTCGATGCATCTAAATCTCATGATATTTTGAAATTTGCAGAAGTTTAATTATTCGTAATGGTAAGATAAACTAATTTCGTCTTGAATCGTGGGAATAAATTTTTATTTATCTTTTTATGTAATAGATTTTCACATGCACTATATTATAATACTATATCTTTATAATTCGACAGAGTGAGCTTAAATTGCATTATCATAAGTTATTTTCGTTACGTTTATTTATTTTGTTCCACAAGAGAGTACGAGTCTAAAAAAGTGTTGGTAGCATTTATACGCTTTCCTGTTCATAATTAAAACTAATAAATAATGGTTTACGTAAAAACCGTCTTATTTCATTGCTTGTTACTGAATGGGTTAGACTTAGTTATATTAATTTCCCCACAAATTGCGATCGTTGACTTATTATGTAGGTGCAAAAATAATTGCAGTTTTCATCACTTTAAGCATCAGCGACTTTTCTGAAGTGATATTTGATCTTATTACATTTATATAATAATATCAATGAAAAGTAGGAAGTTTCATCTATCCATTTATGTTAAGTATTTCGTCGTAATTGTTTATTGTCGGATTATGTTTGCAGTCAAAGTGAAAATGGAGAAAAACGAATTCATGGGATCTGATTATACGAGGTTAGGTCAGGATGCAAAGCGGCAGGAACTGCACGCAATATTAACAATGCGTTTGGCCAGGAGACTATTAATATGCATACAACTCAACACTGGTTTCAAAAATTCCGTTATAGAGACAAAAGTCCCAAAGATGAAGAAGCTCGCGGAAGTCCTTCTGCAATTAATAATAATGATCCAAGGACTACTATCGAATCAGATCCTCGAAAAACATCTCAAAAGGTTGCAAAAAAACTAACATTTGATCATACAACAGTAATTCGACGTTTAGCTCAAATTGACAAATAAAGCAAAATATATATGTAGCTTTAAAATTCAAGAAAAAATTGCAATTATTTTTGCACTAACCTAATACCTCCCGAGGCAACTGTATAAAAGCGACCATCACCTGACAGTTTTCGAGGCCTCAGAGAAACAACGTCGAAATCTTTGGACAACCACCATCCGACTTTCGGGGACTCGTACATCACGTGTTTCCCATCAGCCAAGGGTTCGACGAAAAAGGATGCTCTGTCCGTTACCATGATCGCGTACATCTCCTGTTCACACAATGTGACAACCACCAAAGAACTGTCGCCTCCGTCCAGGCTGCCTTGTCGAAGCTGACAGCCGGATTGTACCTCATAAATCTCGGATTTGGTCCTCGTCGCGTACACCCAATCCACTTTGAAGTTCGAACCGAGCATCACTTTGTCACTTGCGACCGTTCTCAAGGTCCAATTGCTGATCTCGATGATCACTGATCCATCTTCGTGCATCTGATCGACGGTCGATCTTCTGCCACGAGCGTTCTCGTTCACGATGATGCGCGGATAAACAATCTCGTACTCTTGCAGACTCTGCAGAAACTCGTTCACCCGCGATTTCGTCGCGATCGTGCCTATCAACCATGTGGTCAGAAGGACACTGGGTAGCTTCGATCGTTTCATGATGAAACCCATGAAATTTCACTATAATTTTACCGTTTTTTATTCAGGAGACATCGTTAAAACCTCTGTAGACCTTGGTTTGTCGTCGCTGGAGGATTTCCGTTCTCATTTTAACATGTCGTGGGAGAAAGACTCAGGGACAGTTCATCCAGATGAAAGATCTCGTGATTTCGCGAGCATCGCACAGAATTTTTCGACATCTTTCCAGCATACAGGAGTAAGTTTCGATGAACAACAACGTCACTCGTATAAATCAGCAACGGACAAAGCCTCGAACGGTGATACTAGAGCGAATAAGAGCGCCGACAACAATCACTATCGCTTCTTCTCTAATTTGTACACTGGAGGTTCAATTAACGCGAAGAGGACGTGACAACCGTGCAACTGGCAGCCACATGGACGAAAGGCACGCGAATGCACCAGCGAATTGTGCGTAAGATCACGCTAGGCTGGAAAAAGCAGCAGCCGCCCACTGAAGTTCTAATAATGGCAGCTTTATGTGCAATCACCGAGAAACGAGGATGCTGGCGGACTCATTGTTCGTACGCGCCGCTGTTAACGAGGATTTCGTCTTCGGCCACGGCTGGGAGAATTCTCGTTATAGGCAGAAGCAACCGATCAATCTAATCGAGGGGAATTAAATCTGTTCCGGTTGCTTCCGTCGCTCGAACGCGTGTTGTTGACTCGCAGAACGATGCAAGATAAATTACGAAATTTATTTATTTGCTTTTTGCAAGTACAGAAATACGCAGACTTGGAACAAAGTGTTTACTTACAGCGCGGGAAGATGAATTGGGAATTTTTAAATGCACACATTTATTTATTTAGCTTTTTTTTACAGATACTTAAATACACAGTCGCAACAGAAAGTATTTACTATTTGTGTACCAGCACTCCCCAACCTTTTCACATCACGATTTAATATATTTGTTTTTTAATGACACCACGGTTCAAACATGTATAATATACACAATAATAAACTTCTATTTATAATTATATTAAATATATGTAGTAACTAACATGTATAATTAACTGAAGTCACTCTATTATAAACATAAATTAAATTGTGCATGTTTAAAATCACTTTTACATTTAAACAATAACTAATAACTTATTAAATAAATTCTGAATGTTTAACTGTTTTACAAATACATAAATACACAAATTTAAAAGAAAATATTTAAGTAGCTGCAGGACGCAGGAAGATGAATTGTGAAATTTAACTGCACAAAATTGATTTATTTAGTTTTTTACAGATGCGTATACACAGTCTTGAAAGAAAGTGTTTACTACAGTTGGTCACAGTGACAATCGGTCACCACGTTTGCTTTGTCAATTTTGGCTACAATAATATTTCAAAAATAATATTTCATCTGTATTGCAGTTTGCTTGCATTTAAAAAAAACCAACTTTGAGCATATATCTCTGGGGTAAAATGAATATGCAGCTTAGATCACATTTATCTACGGTGAACGATTTTCACTGTGAGCCACTGTATATATGTACCAGCGTTTCTCAACCTTTTCGCTGTGCTATCAAACATGTTTATTTTTAATGTTCGAATAATTTAGAATTTTTGTGTTTACGGAAACCTACTACATAGATAAATACAATTGTGCTTGTTTGACAATAACTTTCACATGTAAAAAGTAATTTATAAAATACTTTGTGAATTTTTAACTATACGCCATTTATTTATTTATTTTCTTACAGATACATAAATACACAGTTTCGAAAGAAAGTATTTACTCCGTATCAGTGTTCCTCAACCGTTTTGCTGCACGATCTAATATACAATATTTGTTTGTAATTGCATTGCAGATTAAATATGTGCAATATAGAATTTTTGGGTATTGGGAACTGAATGGAGTCACTCTATTATGTAAAAAGTAATTGACAATAAACACTCAAATTTTATTCTTCCCTCAGCCTCTTCATTTTAATTTTGGAAAGTGATAAAACTAACAATGTTATATAGAACAGGGTATTCCAAAATTATAAAAATCGTTAAAACAATTTGAATTATATTTATTAAAAATGGTTACATACAAAAACAATATGAAATACTATTTAATTATTCTTCTCATAAATTAATCACTTTAATCATAATGGTTACGGCCCATAAGTTGAGAAATATGCACTGATGATGACTTTTAATGATCGTCCTTCTAAGTAAAAAATTACATGAGATATTATTCTGTAATAATGTGAATTTCAGTCAATGTGTTTTGCTAAACGCATAATACTTTAATTTCGATCTCATGTTAAAGAAGAAAATTCGTGTAATGGCATTTCCGAAAATGTGAATGACAAAAAAATAGTTTGACGACACCCTGTAAATTGAATGACAACAAATCATTCTCGGTAGAGAAATTAACTTTTTATTATTGTTCGATGGTAATTTTGTTCGTTCTACGTAGTATGTATATACAATTTATTGAAACGTGAAATTTGGGGAATATTTATTTTATTTATTTTGTTGTTAACAAAAAGGGCTATGAGAGGAGTAAATCTGATGAAAACTAAGTTGGAGCGGTGACTTCCGAGAAAAAGATAAGGTACTGATTTCCAGGAGGATAAAGACTATACTGGACTTTAAACTGAATGCTCCCATTTAGGTTGTATAACCGCATTAATTGGTTGCAGCTGTATGTGTACATACAGCGAAAATGATACAATTACATGAATTTGGATACTTCATACAGGAACATGGTATAATAGACTTAGAAACATCAATCCCACGAATACGATTATATTACGAATACTTCCATTTTTCTCATAAATTAAACATATTAGACAATAATATATATTTATAAAATTCTTCTATTAATATTCTCAAAAAGCACTAGTAGAAAGTTTATAGTTAGTAGACTGCGGAATTTATGCATTCGTGACAAAAGTGAATAGATCAAATGCAAAATAGTAAAAACATTTAAAGAATTTAAAAATCCTTTTGTATAAAAATGCAGTACACTATATTTGACTCAGTAAAATTATTAAAAAAGGAAGTAAATGTGTACATAGGTCTTGTGTCTTGTAATTAATGCAAACAAACAATTTTATTATGCATATAACAACATATATCAACTATTGTTCGTATTCTACAGATAATTTTTATTTTGCTTAAAAATCCACGGTCTATTAAATAAAAATTAGTAACTCGCTCAGACGATTAGAATATTTCATACCCCATCGCCTCAAAACATTTTTTAAGACATACACATAAATGAAGTAATTATTTTGAGTGTTTTAAATATCTGGTATAAAAAACCCTTAATTTATACTTTCACAGTGTGAAATTTCAAGCGACAATATATAGTAACTCCCATAAATATTCGGACACTCTTAAAAAGCCGATACCTTTTTAATATTGGTCCCTACGGCGTGATTTTTTTGAGAAGTTAAAACAATTAGTTTACTATATGGCATAACAAATTTTGGAATAAGTGCAATTGGTTGAAATTGCAGAGAAGATACTGAAAGTTGTATTTGACAACGTTTTGTTGATCTGTTCAACGTTTTTGTTGATCTGTGTCAATTAGAAATATTCTAATATTTTCATCAAAATTGGTCAACGTTGGAATGAGCTACAAACGCTTATACAATGCGGTCACTAATAACCTGGGAAGGGACATGTGACCTAAATAATTCAATTTAAAAAAACGCTTACAGATGGTAAAAATTGCAGTTTTCGCGATTATCGAACTGTAACTGTAATAAATCTAAGGATCCTTGCATTTTTCAATGCTTGTCGTTTTTTCCATGTCAACCGATTTTGATGAAATTTTCAGAATATGTATAATTGACACAGATCTACAGAACGTATCTTCTTAAAATTTCGATATCAGCCCACATAAAAAATGTGTAAAATACATCTTTTCGTATTTTCTCTGCAATTACGATTAATTACAATTTTTTCAAATTTTTTTCGCGTAGTTGTTTTCACTAATTTGTCTATCTTCTAAAAAAAAAATTCAAGACGTAGGGTCCAATATTAAAAAACGTTATCGAGTTTTTAAATTTCCGAATATTTATGGAAGTCATTGTACATGTATAAAATTTTTAATTTGATTTTTTAAACATCTCGTAAGTGAATTCGTTAATATGAAGTGTCGTTTTCCACGTGTAAGAAATGTACAAAATGAAATAGTAAACTGGATTTATTTACAGAAATGTCGTCAGACGGTATTTTATTTACAGTGTCACGACGGATACACAACGATTGTCAAAATAATTTGCAACATAAGAGCTAGAAATAGATCGACTCCTTTTCTTGATAAGCGTTCGGCAGCCCCAGTACCGACATTGCAGAACGATTGTTCGCAGCAAGCGGTGCAAGCGTACAATTTTGTACGTTCACCAATTATTATACATCCGGGTTCACATTTGCTTGTGCAGTTCCTCTCAGTGGACCACGTTTGCGGGCTTGACGTAGAATTCTCTGTACTGGTCGTGTAAGAAAATCGCTTCACCTGAAGAATTCAATTGAATATTAAGCCACTGACAATTAACACTAGATCAAAAAATGCGTCCACGCCAAGCTCTTTTAATAAATTGATCCCTCCGAGCATGATAAAAATTGCTAAAAATGAATAAACGTATTCTTGTTAGTTTTACAAAGTAACGGAAAATAGTCACTTTTAGTACTCCGTAGATCTAGTGTTAACAGTACAAATGCTTCTTTTATCTTTCTATAATAATTCAATTAACATAATGATGGTTTTAAGTATTTAGATATTAGATACATTCTCAACATGATCGAGATAATAAAAATATATAATATCGTGTTTTTCAATTGTTGTGAACTTGATCAGCTTTTACTCTTTGCTGCAGTATTATTTTTGGAAAGAACAATAATTGCTTGAAGAGCAATGTCAAAGATGTAATAAATTCTTGCACAGGCCGAATCAACAATTATTCAAATTCCTATCGTCGTTTGTCATTACCATGCAAGTCCTTTTGTCACCAGTGCATTTGTGCTCGAAAGCACTATAATTTCCGGTTAGATTGGAACATCTCTCTCCATCTTCCAATGTGTCGCATTGATAACACCATAAATCGTTCACTCGTTCCGAAGCTTGGTGAGTTCGATGTTCCGTGGATAATAATTGTCCTTAGGGTCCCATGAAATGGAAAAAAATGTACGCGTTTATGATGTTATCATCACAACATATCTGTAAAACTATTTAAACAATTATACAATTATTTTAGAAATTTACTTTAAAAAATGAACGTTTCTCACGTGGATTTCTAAAACTGTATTTCAAATAACATAAACACTCAAAAATATCAAATTCAACGAAGGTAAAGATAAATGTACTCATTCAACAGATTCGATAATTGTTTAATGTTGTTTGATTAATTTCTAATTTTCAAAAATAAGCCTATATAAATTAAACTTGAAATATCGATGGTATTTTACAGTTTCTATTTGAGTTGCGTAGAGAAACGCGGACAAATTGCAAGAGCAATGGTACGAGAAGGAAAACCGTTAAACTAATAATGATTGATGACTTATAGTAATTGAAATAAATAATTACCATTCTCCAAGTACGCGAAATATACCGTTTCCGATTTAAACGTTAATCCGCATCTAAATAGTCTCTTCACTATCGAAACGAGTGAGTTTGAAAAACGAGAGCTCACCATTGGCGACTGCGATCGACGTGATTAGAAAGCACGTGACAGCGGCACATGTCTCGCCCGCCATGTTAATCAGGGATCGGTTCACCAAACTTGAGGAATTAGAGGCTACGGGGTTGGCTCTTTCGATCTACGGCCGTATCGTTTTAGCAAATCTGTCCACGGGACAAGGCGAAAGGATTGAAACGTGACGCGGAACGGTTCGCGTCTGATGGACCGCCATGTTGAGGATGGCGTCTGCGCTACAACGTCCGCTGCTCTAGAAACCTCAAAACTCGGAAAATCAATATGTATGGCAGTCGGAAGGTCCTGTCCCTTAACCGAGACCGTTTGACGTCAAACTTTCTGCGCATCCGCGTCACTTTCAGGAAGCTGAAAGTTCGATGATGATCCCCGTTAAGCTAAATCAGTCTTACAATCAGTTATACTACCCGCACCTCTTCAATTGTTGACGCCCATGCGTTTCACCCGTGGCAATATATTCTAGTAACATCTTTCACACGACTCGAAATGAACTCTCATTCTACATCAGCTGGATTAGACAATTGAATAAACAGAAATTCAAATAGATTTTTAATTGTTCGAAATTAACCTTCATACGCTCCTCAGATTGCATAAAATATCCTAGGATAGAATCTCACCCATTTTTGCTTTACACTTTAGATCAACAAATCAAAAATATATCTCATAATATAGACAGAAAAAAATAAATCGTTTGACAGTATGTAAAAAAAGTAAATGGGTGAATTCACACACTGAGGAACGTGTGACGCTTAACATGAGAACTACCGGACCACAAACGCGACTAATGTATAATACAGTGGCGGCCATCTACTTAAGTACACCCTTTCCAAACGATCAACTGTTTTAAGATTGGTACAAATCGGAGTTATGAAAGAAAAAGTAAAGTTCATGATTTTTAACTTTGTTATCTGTGCCTATAACGAAAATTTAATACATGCCATTTATAAATCTAAGTGACTTTTATACATGTACAAAGTTTCATGGAAATCAGGTAATGCACAACAAAACCATGGGCATTGAAAGAGGTGTAAATCTTTAAATTTCGGGCTTAAATCGCTTTTTCTCACCATTTTGAATCATTCATGGCTCGTAGCAACCTTAATCGATTACGTTGAAAGTTTTTTATATGTACATAATTTACTTAGATTTAAAAAAGACAAGATAGATAGAAAAATCATGACCTTCTCTTTTTTGTTGACAACCACGACCATTACCCATTCAAAGAAAAGTCTTTTTACATATCATCTAGTAAACTACTCCTTCTAAGATCTGAAAAAAACTCATGTTATTGGGATCAATTTTGAAAAAGTTATTTGTTTCGAAAGGGTAAAATATGAGCAGCTGGCCGCCACTGTATATGCATTTATAGTAATATCAGTATTAAATTCATGCATATTTCATATGATTTTTATGGTAACATACACTTGAATACCGAAGTATTCTAAATAATAAAAATTTTTCAGGAAGTTGAAAATGTCTCGTATTTCCATACGAATCTAAATTAATTCTCATTAAGGAACAGTTTTGTTAGAAAATTACGGTAACAGAATTGGAAACAGATTTTTAATTGTTCGAAATTAACACTCGAACTATTGAGCCCTAAACGGGACTGATGTATATTCTTTCGTAATAATACCAATATTGAATTTATACATATTTCATAGGATTTTTATCGTTTAATTAATTCGTTACCTTTTATTGGCAAATTTATTTGTCATTCACCAACAACATCATCATTTAGGTTACCTCCAATACGGTGGTTCGAAGCTTTGAATTGTGAGAGCCACGAATTAATTTGTACACCTAATGTATTAAATAATTTTTCAGAAACGTGTAAGTTCGATGCTGATCCTCCTTAAGCTAAATAAGTCTTACACTTAGCCCTACTAAATACCCGTACCTCTACTATTGTTCACGTCGAACAATAAATGCGTTTCACCCGTGGCAACATATTAAACACAGTTTAGTAGCATTCTCCACGCAAATATGAATGAACTCTCAGCGTGCAACAGATATATTAGAAAATTAAAAAGACGGAAATGCAAACAGATTTTTTACCCATTCACATCATTTGACGAACTGAGGACGCACCATTGGTTTGGCGCATAAATCATATGACGAGCTTGTTGGTATTTATTCATGATGCCGTTGGGTTAATTGTTCCAAATTAACACTAGAACTACCAAGCCATAAACGTGACTGGTGCATTAGGCCGTTGCATATGAAATGTACGATCGCAGATTGCAAATGTAATGAGCTTTTCGATATAGAAATACTATTATAACTGGACTGTGGATTTTTATGCAAAATAAAAATGGTTTGCATTAATTGCAAGATACAGGGGTACAAAGATTTTTTTCTTAATAATTCTATGGAATTGAAATTTATACAACAACATTACAAGACTGATTAAATATTTTGACAGTTTCACATTCTAGCTACTCAATTTTGTCATAAACCCATAAAATAAAAATAGATATATAACTTTCATTTTAATTTCAAATATTTATTACAATGTTAATCGATGTGATTGTTATGTATTCTTCTTACATGAGTGGAGAAGTACATATATTGATGATAGCAATATGTGATGTTTGGTCAAAATACGATGGTAAATAAGTACACTATCCGTTGATGCTATAAAAAAACTCAAAAATGGAGATGACTTTCTTATAAATGATGATTAATGTGAACGATAAAAAATACATATACCATCATAACACAATCAAGAAACGTGTACCTGATTCGTTGACAGAATACATACAGGGTGGAAATTATGAAGCGTTACAGACGAATATCTCCAAAAATATTAATTATACGCAAAAATGTTTCAGATGAAAATTGTTCTTTTAGTTTTCTTGGTGGACACTCCAAGGTGAGGTGAAGGTCAACCTTCTTCTTTTAAATGGAATGATATGTATTTTTATCCACCATCAAACAGTGCGTTTTAAGATGAGTCCAATTACCTATGACTCAAGGTCATTCAAGGTCAAACTTGCAGGGAAATTGCAGAAAAGGTGTGATCGTGTTATTTGTACTTTAGTTTACTATGTGTTCAAACTGATTACCTCTTACTTCAATGCACTTAACAATCCAATATTGAAATGATTCTCTAACTTTACTCAACATTTCAACATTTATTTCAGCACAAGTTTTGCATATTCTGACTTTCTTGTTTTCACGCGTCGTAGGCTTAATGGACATCACGCAGTTTTTAAGCACAGAACCTGAACAGAGAAAACGCTGTTCTAGTCTTTTAAATGCCATATGCGACTTTGATGGTCGATTTGGGTAGCGTTGGGCATAGAAATTAGCAGCCATTCTGTAATTTCTCCTGCATTCTCCTAGTATCATAAACATATCAAAACAATTTTGATACATTTCCATTTTCACCACTTATTTAAGTACTATCGTTCAGCGAAGGACACCTTAGCACGAATAGTAATGCAAGTAAACTGACTATCTTGCAGGAGAGCACAGTAATACACGAATACGTTTGCTTTTACTTAATTGATAATGACTTTTATGTTGTCCCGAGTAATGCTGCTATTGAACACATGTTATTGTTTTGGTGTGAAAGTTCGAAGGTACGAATTAAAGTACAAATAAAACAATCACACTTTTTCTGTATTTCCCTGCAAGTTTGACCTTGAGTCATAGGTAATTGAACTCATCTTAAAACGCACTATTTCATGGTCGATAAAAAAACATATTATTCCATTTAAAAAAAGAAAGTTGACCTGCACCTCACCTTGGATTGGCCACCGGGAAAAATAAAAGTCCCACCACATGATGTCCCCCTCGGTACTGAACAACCTTCATTTGAAACATTTTTGCGTATAATCAATATTTTTGGAGATATTCGTCTGTAACGCTTCATAATTTCCACACTGTATATTGATTATAATGGTGTTCTTGGTTGATAACGTTTATTTAGGGAAATGTTACGTTTGTTTATATCAATTGTTAATATTTCGCAACAATGTAATAGATTCCTTTATAATAATACCAGCATTGAATTTATTTATATTTCATACTACGTTTGTGATCGTATGTACTCGAATAAAGATAGTTTATGATTATAAAAAAACAAATCTGAAATCCGTTATTTTGTTGGACTCGGTAGCTCTAGTGTTAACATTATTTATTAGAAGCCTATTATTACGATTCTTAATAACTGTTCTATATCACAAAGGAACTTAAAAATCTTCGTTTAAAAAATAAACACGGACATGAGAGTTTATTGTTAGTTTATTCTAAAATGCCATTGCTGTAGAATAATTCTTTAAGAGATACTCAGTTGTAAATCATAACCGTTTAGGATCTATTAAACAGTCGCCAGTAAGTAATGTGTTAATCATTTGACAGTTAGGAGAAAGTCGCCTAACAGCACTTAATTCCGGAGACTAGCACCTTTTTAAATAATTGCAATATAACGAAGAGAGTTACGTCATGAAAAGGTTGAGATAAAATTAATGGGAGAAAAGAATCCACTGAAACTAATGAATTTCACGGAATGAAGAAAATGAAAACAATAAAACGGGCACAGATCTTAAAAACTGCTTGAAACTAAACCACTGCTAACGAAACTATGCGTATGATTTGCTTATAGAATAATGGTCAAAATTGGATTCAATTGCAAGGGTTGTCAAGCACACGTATAAGATATTGTGTAATTTATAGTAGATCTGTTTGATAAATGGTTCCAGGGCTGCAAGGATGGACATATCGGTATTTATAATCGATCTCAGATGGATCTCAGTGTTGACAATGGCACCAGAATTCTTTAAACTATTCTTGAAAGTTACCTTAATTCTTAGCTTGTCTTGAAAATAATTAAAAATTTAATCACTCTCTCATTACTCGGTAGTTAAAAGTAAATAAAAAATGGTGACTGTCTAGATGTAATATATTAATGTAATATAATATAATAGATGTAATACAGATATTAACAATAGACTGCTTCTCTTCATGCAAACTAAAAATTGTCTACCTCAATACCAGGAAACAGGAATTGAATTCAAATAGAATTAATTTCTTAATAGGATTAATATTAATAATAATATAGCAATATTTTTCAATTCTCTTGATGATTTTGCTTCATTGTATTTCGCCTACTTAGCTTTCCTGTAAATGTATAAAATGCGCAGTCTAATTATCAATTTAACAATTATCTAATTATCTAATTATCTATTAACAATTTCATATAGTTGTAGCATATATGAATGTGTAAAGCATAATTAAATAAATCTGTACAAGCGTTACTTAAAGTAATTTTTTTCGAGAATAAAAGAATGCGATATTCCCAAATTTGAAATCTTCCAAAAATTGCTATGCAAAATTATCAATGTACTTATATGTAACAAAACTGTGAAAATACTTAATCCACTTTATAAAAGTACAAAATATAATTTCAATTGAAATCAAAAAGTTTGTGTCAGATTTATTAAATAATATTAATATTCGATATACAATATGTATGCGATTAATGTAACTGTGAATTACATAAAAAGTATTATTCATATTAATCTTTTACATTAAAGAATAGAATATTTTTCTGGTTATTATAAGTAACCTGCAACAATTTATGCAAAGCTTTTCTAATAATTTGTAACGGTCTGGCTTCGCGGTCCGCGATAGTGGACGCGAAGGGTACCGCCACTAAATGCTCGTAGAGCCAGTCCAGGGTACGGAGGAGGGATTGAGGAGCGTGAGAAATAAAACCACTCGAAGTACGAGATAATAATGTACTTTATTCGAGAAGACTGGTCGGTCGGTGACTTTCGGAGCACCAATGACGGATTGCAACCCGTTCAGCATGGACGCAGGTTGCCCGCGATACATACAATTTGCTCTACGGTAGGCGCGGTGCCGGTAACTTGTGCAGCGATACGACCGGGCTCGATGCCGCGGTGACGGAAGCGATACAAGGTAGAGAGTGATACAGGACGTACCAGTACAAAGGACGCTATACGGACGAGATACAGGAGCGATAGAGAAGCGATAGAGAAGCGATAGAGAAGCGATAGAGGAACGATAGAGGAACGATAGAGGAACGATAGAGGAACGATAGAGGAACGATAGAGGAACGATAGAGGAACGATAGAGGAACGATAGAGGAACGATAGAGGAACGATAGAGGAACGATAGAGGAACGATAGAGGAACGATAGAGGAACGATAGAGGAACGATAGAGGAACGATAGAGGAACGATAGAGGAACGATAGAGGAACGATAGAGGAACGATAGAGGAGCGATGCAAGAGCGATGCAAGAGCGATGCAAGAGCGATGCAAGAGCGATACAGGGGACCGTGATGCGACGGTGACTCACGCCTATGCCGGCTGTCGCTCTTACTCCCAGACGGATCTGCAGAGCAGAATTGCGACAGACGTCGCGTCGCAGGACGATGAGACGGCCGACAGTGATGGTGGACGCGCTACGAAACGACCGCGGTAACGACGGCGCTTCACGACCTGTAGAGCGGAAATGCAACAGGCGACGCAGGATGGTAAGCCCTTGGTGGGGAGTCGTGAAGCGAGAGGTGCGTTACGTCTCTCAGTTGAGTCCTGAAAAGGACTGCTCCGGAATAACTCCGCAGAAACGGTGTTGCGGCCGGGTATATATACCCGCCGCTTTTCATTTTTAGCCGCGAGAAGTCCCTTCGTCGCGGTGGCCCTCTCGCGGCCACGGTGCGGACTAAGTCGCGCTTTCGCGCTCGGACGTGCGCGAGACCAGTGCCAAGGACCGCTTCGTTGCACCCCCTTCCTGTTTTGGGAAGCGGAGCGCCTGGGTTCATTGTTCGGCCTGTTCTGCTTCTTGTTTTTCGGGTTCCTGGCTGGTGTGGACTGCCCCACGTGGTTGACCTCTCCGGTGGTTCGCCGTAGGTGTAGTGGCCACTGATTGGCTGGTCGTGTCCGGTGGTGCAGCCTGGGTCTCCCCTTCTCGTTCCTGGTACAGTTTCAGGTCCCGTACGTGGACCGGTATATTTTTCCGCCAACTTCGCGTTGCGGAAGGCGGCCTTGTCCGACAATATGTGGCTGCGCCGGAGGACCTTGGCTCCAATGGGCGGTACTCATACTCGTCGGTGACGGTCGAAGTTCTGCTGCTGGCTTTGAAAGCTCTGTGCTAGGTTGCATTGGGCCAGTCCCCTTGCTTCGCGAAGGCGCTGGAGTCTCTGGTCGAGGCTGGTACAGGCGGGCCGGCGACCGGCCTCCTGGTGTAGACTTCCAGGATTGACGAGCTCTCGGTCATAGTTTGCGTAGGCCGGCGAGTAGACGATGGAGCTGTGGTGCGCCGCGTTGTAGGCGAACGAGATCTCGGGGCAGTGTCGGTCCCATTGCCGTTGGGATCGTCCGGTGAATTGCCCGATCATGGTTTTTACGACTTTGTTTACGCGATCTACGGGGTTGCACTGGGGAGTGTACGAGGGTGTGCGACGGTGCTGGATACCCCACTCCTGTAGAGCGGCGGTCAGTTCCTTTGCGACGAACTGACGACCGTTGTCAGTGACGAGTGTGCAAGGGCAGCCGTGTCGCAGAGACCATTTCCCATGGCTGATGCACCGACGTCGCGTGCATCAGTCCGGCCGGGCCTTCTTGCGACGGCTTGTGTTTTTGACAGCTCTCGCAGGTTCGTACGTGACGGGCGCCTTCACGGAGCATGCCTGGCCAGTAATAATAACGGCATAGACGGATCAGGGTTTTGGCTACGCCTAGGTGTCCGGCGGTCGGACTATCGTGTGCCTCGTGCAGGACTCGTGGACGGTCAGGAGTTGCGACGCATAACTTCCAAGCGTCTTCCGGCGGCTGGTCGTTGAAGTTCAGTGTGTCGAGGATGTGTCGGTAGAGCCGTCCCCATTTGATGCAGTATTCTGGATGGTCACTGGAGTGGTCACGGATGTCGTTTTGCATCTTTTGGTACTATGGGCAGCAGCGGGTCGCGCTCGCGCTGCAGGTTGCGAGTGGTTGGCGCGAGAGAGCGTCGGCCATGATGTTTTCCGGGCCACGACGATACCGTATTTCAAAATCCTACGATTTTCTCGAGCCATTTCAAACACTGGTGGTCGGTCAATACGACGAAATGGCAGCCCTCGAGATAATGTCGTATCTTCCAGATGCCCCATCTTACCACGAGATATTCGAGCTCGGTGGCCGAGTAGTTGCGCTCGGCGGTGTTTGACGTCCGGTTTGCGTAGGCGGTCACACGTTCGCCCTGGTCCCCGGTCTAGGTCAGAACGGCTCCGCGCCCTTCCTGGCTAGCGTCGGTCTGGAGGGCGAATTGCTTCGTCCAATCTGGTACGGCGAGAACGGGGGCTTCGGCTAGCCGGCGTCGAAGCTGGTCGAATGCCGCCTGCTGCGACTCCTACCAGCGCCAGGGTTGACCCTTCTTCAGCAGGGCGTTCAGCGGCGCGGCAGTCTCGCTGACGTCTGGTAGGAATCGGCGGTACCAGGAAAGGAGTCCCAGGAATCGGCGGAGCTCCTTGGCGGTGGTCGGTGGTGCGAGCTCGGCGATGGCTGCAGCTGTCTCTGGATCGGTATGCAGCCCCTCTTGGTTGACGACGTGGCTCAGATATTTGAGCTGAGGACGCGCGAATTGACATTTCTCCCAATTCGGCCGCAGGTTCGCTGCTCGGAGCCGCTGGAAAACGTCGATGAGGGTCTTCTCGTGGTCGTCGAACGTCGGGCTGACAATCACGATGTCGTCCAGGTATGCAAATGCACGGGGTGCCATATCCGACGTGATGGCCCGATCGAGCAGCCTCTGGAACGTGGACGGAGCGGAGTGAAGCCCAAAGGGCATGACCGTGAACTACATTAAGACCTTGCCCGGCAAGGTAAAGGCGGTTAGCGGTCGGCTAGTTGGAGTCACCTGCCAATACCCGTTCTGCAGGTCAATGGTAGAGAAGTAGCGGGCGCCGCGGAGTTTGTCGAGGGTCACCTTAATCTGCGGTAGCGGATACGCATCCTTTCGCGTAACGCGGTTCAAGCGGCGGAAATCGACGTAGAAGCGGTATTTGCCGTCTTTCTTTCGGGCGAGCACGACCGGCGAACTCCAGGGACTTCGTCACGGCTGAATGACTCCCTCGGCGAGCATCTTCTCGACCTCGTCGTCGATCACCTGCTGCATGGCAGGATTTCTCGGCCGGTATCACTGTTTGATCGGCGTGGAATCTCCTAGCCGAATTTCGTTCTCGGCCAGAGGTGTAACGTCCGTACGGCATCGAAGTCTCGTTGCTCTCGGACGAGCAGGGTCTGAAGCCGTTGTTCTTCTTCTGGCGTGAACTGGGTGAGTCCCTGCGGTGCGGAGAGGGCACAGGTGGCACCGGTGCCGATGGTTGTACTGGTAATCAGTGGTCGGTGGTTAAGGTGCACCTCGAAGTGCAGACGGGCGAGGATATCTATTCCTAGGAGGACGTCGTGCTCCATAGTCTTCAGGACATAGTAATCGTGTTCTATGTCGGTTCCGTCGATTGTGGCCCACCGCGTGAGTCGTGTGGAGATGCTGGTCTCGGCCCCGTTGGCAAGAGTGATGGCGCTATCTACGGGTTTAGGACGCCAGTTGGCTTGCAGGCATCGATGTGCCATGCTCCGGTTGACGAAGGAGCAGACGGAGCCTGAGTCGATGGTATTCGCCAAGGACGGCGGTGACGAAAAGCCGGTTGTCGGTGATGGCTTCGGCCGAATTATCTGCGCAGGCCCGGCCCCCGAAGCGTTTCCCTGGCATCAGGGACAATCGCGCGTGAATACCTCGTCTTTTCCGCAGAACGAGTTGAACCGTAGCGAACGGTTCGGACAGTTGAAGCGCGAATGTCCAGGACGCTTGCACCTCCAGCAATGCGTCTCTCTGGAGTACGGGGTCGTCAGAGCGGCGGCAGGTCGTCGTGCTGGATGGATGGTCTGGTACGGCTGGCGAAAAAATGGACGGCTGGCTGGTTCCGAGGAGTCTCCCGACGGACCTCGCGCATTGTCTCCTCGATTTGCTCGATGGCCTGGATCAGACCGGTGGCGTCTTGAACATCGCTTCGGCGGATGTACATACGCAGCTCGGCTCACATGTTATAATACAACGAGTAGAGCGTGCGTTCAGTGGTATACTTTCCACGGCGACGGATGAGGGTCATCAAGGCCGTCGTGTAGCTGCGGACAGGTTCGATGGGCCCCTGGCGTCGACTCGCGATCTGCTGGTCGAGGTGTCGCAGCTCGGTTGGCGACAGACAGAATTTCCGGAGCGCTTCTTCAAGTTACTCCAACGCCGAGATGGATGGTGCGACGTTTCGGTACCAGAGTTGAGCCTCTCCGCGCAACAACTCTGGGAACCCTTGGAGAAGCTGGGCCCCGGTCAGGTCGTATGCCTGTTGGAGCTCCTGGACCCGCTCCAGGAAGGCGTAGAGTTCGCGACCATCGAAGTGACAGTTCCACTTTCGCATCTGGTCCAAGACCGTGGCAGTGGATGCCGTAGCTGAACCGGGTCGGTGGTTCGGATCGGCGTTTATACATTGCCGTCGATGAGACCGGCTAGGAGTTCCTCGTGGAATTCCTCGAGGTCGCGGGTTCGGTCGACCTCCTCCTTGTAGTTGGGGTCGTCGGCTGGACGGTTCTCGAAGTCCATGGGGTTCTGGCGGCCGTGCGCGATTAACCGCTGGCGTAGCTGGATCACGGTCGAGACCTCGGCGGCTTGTAGCTCGCGGATGAGCTCGACTTTCCTCAATTTATAAATCCACGCAACGGCCATTTTCGGTGAACTTATAACCTAGGTCTATGTGTGCGGACGCGCGTCAGGTTACCTCGGGAGATGCTCTGAAAGTCCCTGTTCGGGCGCCATGTAACGGTCTGGCTTTGCGGCCAGCGATAGTGGCCGCGAAGGGTCCCTCCACTGAAAGCTCGTAGCTCTAGTCCAGGGTACGGAGGAGGGATTGAGGAGCGTGAGAAATAAAACTTCTCGAAGTACGAGTTAATAATGTACTTTATTCGAGAAGACTGGTCGGTGGATGACTTTCGGAGCACCCCTGACGGATGGCAACCCGTTCAGCATGGACGCAGGTTTGTCCGCGATACTGACTTACTCGCGACGGTGACTCACGCCTTTACCGGCTGTCGCTCTTACTCCCAGACGGACCTGCAGAGCGGAAATGCGACAGACGACGCAGGAGGGTGAGACGACCGATAGCGACGGCGGGCGGTAAGCCCTCGGTGGGGAGTCGTGGAGCGAGAGGTGCGTTACGTCTCTCAGTTGAGTCCTGAAAAGGACTGCTCCGGAATAACTCCGCAGAAACGATATTGCGGACGGGTTTCTATACCCGCCGCCTTTCATTTTTATTCGCGAGGAGCTCCTTCGTCGCGGTGGCCCTCTCGCGGCCGCGGCGCGGACTAAGTCGCGCTTTCGCGTTTGGACGTGCGCGAGACCGGTGCTGGTTTAGCGCGAAGGACCGCTTCGTCGCAAATTGTACCGTTTTAAATTTCATGTAGGTACTCATTTTTATCATAAATGCATAAATTTTACAGTCTTGTTATGGGCTTATAAATAGCAGCATTTATAAATATTTTCATTTATAATTTCATTTGCATTTATAAAGTATATTCTACATATTCTTATTATCTATTATAAAGTATAAAGGATACATACGAAGTAAAATAGGTAAATTTAGTTTTCGTTATAGTTAAAATATAGTAGTTGTGATTTAAGGTGATGCATGTGGAAGAGCATGACATGAATGTTGGAACTTAAGAAAAATTATTAATTATTGGAAACTTAGTCCCTCTTCTCAACAAGGAGGCTGAAAAATAAACTTATCTTTGTCTTTATAAAGTATAATCGCAATTATTTATATTAATGTATTTTACGTATTATCTAATAAATATATTCTGTATATCTTAATTATTCATAAAGTATAAAGGAAATTATCAACATTGGTGTATTCTGTGCAGTATCTAATAGATATATTTTCTACTTTTTTGTTTGATGGGCTTGGCTAGAGGGCGCGCGGTGTGTATGTTGGGGAATGTGTGAGGAAAGAATTCATAGCGAAATAAAGGTAATAGAAGTAAATAATTAAGGTAAAGCAAAGTGAGAACATAAGTGCATGGATCGTTGGAGTAGAGGCAAGAAGAAGAAATAGATAAATAGATAGCTCGGAGAGTAGTGAAAGTGAGGTTGGGTGGCAACGTGGTAAATAACGTGGTAGGATAGGTCAAATAATATACAGTACAATGACGAAACGCGGGAAAAGGTAGGGTTAAGAAAGAGGGATACAATAGGGGGAAATAGTTACAACACAACAAAAGTTGGAAGAAGGAAAAGGGGTAGACCCGCAACAGGAGAGGGTAAAAGTAAAGAAGATAAAAGTAACAGGAAAATAATAGAACTTTGGAAAACAGACACAGATAGCGAAGAAGAGCAAGGGGGAAGGGGGAAGGTAGAGTAAAAGGCAAAAAAGAAAGATGAGATGAAGACACCAATTAGGGGAGAGGATAGAGTAAACATACATACTGATTGACAAGATGGAAAGGATGGCACAAAGGATACAAGACATAGAAGACAGATGGAAGTGTAAAGAGGACGAACTGTGTAAGAAAATGGAAGGAATGATGAGTAAAATGGAAGAAAATATGAGGACGGAAAGATTACAAAAAGAAGAAGAAGAAAGGAAAGAATTAATAGAGGAAGTATTATGGAAAGTGGATGAAAAACAAAAAACAGACAAGGGAACAGAAGACAACAAGGAAAAAATGAAGAAGATATGGTGGGAGATGAAGAAAATCAGAAATGAGTTAGAAGCCCAAAAGAAAAAAGAAAAGAAGAATAAAATATTCTATATTTTATTTATGTACAAACTATAAAAGAAATTATTGATTTTAATGTGTAAGTTGAAATTGTTATTGATATTAACCTAGCTACAACAGTACAAAAGTACAAGAACAATTCATAACAACAGTTACGAAGATTATGTATTTACATTAACGTAAAGAGTATTTCATTAAATCTTTCCTTTCATCAAAAACTCTCAATTAGAAAAATTAATACAAAAGCGTTATCACATCCTTTTGCCTACACAAAATGTAAAATCAAAATGTAACGAATATAAATACAAATGTCGTATCCGCTTAAAATATATCTAAAGGAAGAAAATAGTCACAATTAATGTATAATACACACACGCAACACCGAAACTCCTAGGTTCACAATAATTATTAACATTTTCCTGTGAATACTTTTCTGAAAAAAGGAAAGAGACATTTCGCGCTGCACTTCTCCCATTATTTTTACATTTTGCATGAAAACTATGCACAATAAAATTCCTAGGAAATCTGACTCGCATGTGTGGCAAAACATGATAAACGATGAACACTATAATTATCCAGACGTAAATTTTCATTGAAACTTAATGAACTAAAATTACAACAACGATATTAACCGGGAAGGACGTCGCTTTGAAATCTAAGAAAAGGCCAACGAATTTAAAGTTTAAAGGATTCGAAATGACAATGGGTGAAAAAGTCAAAGGCGAAACGAAGTAGTGGCTCCGTTGGGTGAGCATTCACGAAGAATCCTCCGACTTCGAGCCATTACGCTCTTGCAAAAGGGAGGAGAGGAAGCAAGTTCAGAAGGCCTTTGCTTTGATTATTGGTACGCTCCACGGTTAATAACAGCACTCAAAACGAAAGGAACTAAACGGAAAGGGTACTATTGAACCAATTTTACACCTCTGATGATAGCATTAATTAAGCGAGCCTTATTCCGGTTGAGGGCAGACACAGACCGTTTCCAATGCCAACAATAAGTTGAACGAGACCTTAGCTAAAGCAGCCTTGAATTTAACCTACACTCAAAGCTAAGCTAAAACTACCGCGGACTGAATTGAATTCTAGATCAGGCATGACCCGAGCATAACTTATCTTAATCACAGACTTACACAACTTACGCCAAAGACAGTCTAGGTAAATGCTGTCCTACACATTCCTCGACAAAATGATATTACACATGTGCTATCTTTAACGTTTTGGCTGGGAATAACAAGTTAACTCGTCATTCGTGGTTTGCAATAATCTGTGGCAAATTTTTTATCCCCTTCTTAATTTAGCAAATCATTGTTTTACTTTACTGTGTCATAATATACACATTAACATAAACTACTTTATAATTACATTGACTGTGAAATCATTTTCATAATATCAGTTTTATACATTCATGTTGTGGCTCTCCGAATGTTCATGATTGAAAGGTTAATTTCTGTAGAAAAGGAACCTGTGAGACGACTAACAATAACCTAATTATTATTACACTATTAGACTATTACTATTAGAAAATGATCATAATTATTACTAGACTGTGAATCTTTATGCAAAATACGAATTTTATAAGTAAATTGTAAGAAACAGAAACGAAATAAAAATTAATTTTTCTTTTAATAATTCCAAAAATCGAAAATAAGGCAATAACATTCTCTGTTCTTCTAACGTTCAGTTTTGTATTTCATCTACTCATTTTTATCGTAACTGCATAAAATCCGCATGTTAATCATTACAGATCTTTCTTTAATTGTTACGTCAAGTGCATTGAATTATTGTAAAAGCTGAATCTGCTAAAAAAGAGAGTGTATCTCACTGGCTTTCTGAGCAAGCGAAAGGAGAGTAGAAATTCTAGACTCGAAGTGATAGCACATTTAAATACAATGTTTATACATATATTTTCACAAAGAAAGAAGTTACATACTACTTATCAGGTTATTAATAACGGGTATATTTGCTTTTACTATCTATGAATTCAAGTATCCGATTTGGTAATGATTTATCTAGTGTTTTAATTGTATCCTGCAACAAATGGTTCCATTCTACCATAATAACTTGTTTTAATCGTTAGATATTATATCATACTGCTTGGCATTCGTATATACATATTTATATCCGGGGTGTGTGTTGGTCATGGAAAAACCGATGGTTTTTCTTTTTCAAAAAATTGTTCGACAATTGTAGCTCTGTAAATCTTAGCACTACCATGAAGAAGTTTGCCTTTGATAATTTGTTGCCCGTGTTCATTAATTTGTTCTGAAACTAAATGTACGCGTTTTGACTAATAACTTTTTCTTCAAGAAATCGTATATCCCATTTTATATCGTGTTCTCGCAAGTCTTTTTTAGCACTACTATAGTAATAAAATGAAAATCCATTTCGACAGTCCAAGTTAAATTTCATTTCGTTAATACACAAAATACGTTTTCTTTTCTTCTTCCAGTGAACCATGAGGTTTTTGCCTCATTTTCAATTGTTGTAGCGAACACTTCGGACATGTGCCGTAATCCTGGCATTTTGAACAATTTCACGCAATGTCGACGTTGAATTTGATGTGACATGAATAATCACTCAATTATTGTAATTTTGGGTTCTTCTTGCTGCGATCCATGTTGTGTTAGGTTAAGCCAGTTAAAACGATAAAACTAACTGTTGATTGTACAACAACTCACAAAGTAGTGAATGATATTACCACGAAGTTCGAGTGCAATATCATTTCACCTTCATGATTTCTGTTTTTCTTTTGTTTGCTCAAAAAGCTATCGAGATAAACTTCATTGACGAACAGTATCCTTCTGTCTGCATCGCAACAATTACGATACCGTGTGTTTCATTCAAAAATCCTATGCAGTCTGCGAGAAATTAAAGATGTTATTACTCTATGTTCGACTCATTGAAATTATTAAAAAAACAAATTTCATTTTTATTTTATTTCTATTTCTTACAATTCACTTAGACAATTTCTATTTTGCATAAGGATTCACAGTCTAGTCATAATTCTAATCATTTTCTTATAATTAGGTTCGTTCTGCCTGCATCGTAACAATTACGATGCTGTGTGTTTAATTCCGAAATCCTATGTAGTCTTCGAGAAATTTTGTCAAGGAATGTGGTTGAACCTTTATTGACGTAAAACGTGTTCGTAACTGTTTCAAACTACGCAGAGCTCAATCAACGTCCGATCCACAACTACGCAAGCTTGCGTCGCGTCGGTTGTGGTAGATATAATCATCGTCGCGTTATTACATTATCGATAAACAACGTCTTATTGATCGGGCCGAAGGCGAGCGATAAAAAACTTCGTCGACTCTACCGTTATATATAAGGTAATATAAATATTGAGTCACTGGTGGATCGGCGCATTATTTCGCGAGATAATACAGGATATGAATGGCGTACGTAACCGAGCCGAATCTAAATCGATTTACAGCGGAACTTCGGAACGTGGATACGGTTATGTGCTTTCTAAGATATTCACTGCAGAGACTGCGTACATGCGTGGGGAATTTATTTTCTCTCAGCTTATCGCGCTTCGTCGCTTTCATTTTTGCCTCCTTTCCCTGAAAGAGTTTGCCGCAGTTTTCCAGCATACGCGAGTTTTTACCACACATTCCTGCTTCACACTATCAATTGTAAACGATAAAGCGGAAACACAATACGTAAATTAATGGATAAACGTTTCCATCGTGACTTTGTTCAACGTTTATTATTTCGCCTACTTTGTGCAGATAAAATTGTATACAGTTAACGAAGTAAAACGATTTCTGAATACGGATATATTATTTTCAACTATTCAAAATTATTATAGAAGGAGAGACATTTCAATGTAGCTTCTACTTCTTGTAATCGATGCGGAGAATTATTAATTTGCATAAAGATTCCTAGTCTAATGACTAGGCTGCGGATTTATGCATTTATGACACAAATCCGCAGTCTACTAATGATATATGGAGTACAAATTATGAGTTAATGAACACATCATGGAAACATTCTTAACAGTACATACAGCGAATGCAAACAGTATTTAAACATTACGATTTTCGAGAAATTGTCAATATTAGAACTGTGATAATTCCGTTAAAAAAAATAGTATAATAATAAATTTTGAGTCATTTTAAAGCTTCAAGCCTATACTTTCCCAAGCCACTATTCATTTTTTGCTAGAATGTTTGTGCATGATATAGCAGTTGGAAAACTGAGGTAACGTCTTTAGTCAAAAATGCTACCAATTGATTCAATTCTGTAAAACCATCGCAACATTTTTTTCTGAATGCATCTATAACAGATCGGAAGATCGAATCTTTCCCTCCGCAACAACTGCTTGAAACTTAATCTACGATTTTTTTGCCTGTTCTATAAAATAAAAATGGGGAACAAAGGTCTCGTTAGGTCTTCACGTTGTACTTTATTGCAAATATAGAAGTACACCTATCATTCAAAGATCAGTAAATCGACTAGAAAATAATCGCAGATCAAGTTTTAAGCATTCGTTACGAAGGAGAAGATTGAATCTTTAAATCTTTGGTAGTTTCAGCTACGAGAAAAATTGATGAATGTTTTTACATATGTTTCAATTTGTAACATTGTGGACCAAAAGAGCGTCTTCAATTTCCCAGCCTCTGTATCATGCAAAATATCTTAGATAAAAATGAACGATGGATGATAATAGTACAGAGTTCAAGCTTTAAAATGAGTCCAACTATATTGTTGTACTTATTCCTTTACTAAATTATTACAGGTTAAATATTGACAATTTCTGAAGAGTGGGAAATTTAGTGTTCAAATCCTTTTTGGATCTACTGTAAGTCGTTCCTACAAAAGACGTCTATTATTTCAACCTCTATATTCATTTAATTTGCTGTTTTTGACGGCTAGATTGCGGACTTTGTGCATTTATAACAGAAACGAGTAGGTAAATTTCATACAGAAAACAAATTAAACAAATTTCAGAATACGCATATATTATTTTAAACTGTTCAAAATTATTAAAGATGGGAAGACTTTTTTAATTTTTCCTGTTTCTTATAATCAATGAAGTAAATTTTTATTTTGCAGAAAGATCCGCAGTGTAATGGCGTGTGGAATTAAATTTATGCGTTAGTGGGACGTTATAGCATTTTACAATGTGTTGAGGTAGCATAATTGATTGGTCACCATTTTTTAGTCACCACTTTAATTCTTTATATATTTTTATCTGGCTAGGTTGTACTAATATTTAGAAGCTCTTGAAATTCTACATCTCTAAGTGTATGATAAACTCTTAGTATGTTGTGTTATATCTTGTGTGGTATGGTTATTACCAAATTTAATCGATTTGAAACATTCATGAAAGTAAACTTGGCTCGCACAGATACAGCACAACTGAAAAGTAATAAAGTGTGGGCTAAGAGATACAAATAATTTACAAAATGGTCCAACTCGACCATAAATTCTCGAAAAAGGAAGAGTATATCAGTTTATCTAACTCTACGAATGTATGTTATATTGCAGTACTAACTTGTTATTTGCTAACTTGTTATAATTAAATTTCGGATTTGGCGTATTTATGACAAAAGTGAGGAGGAGAAACAAAAAACTGTAAAATCACTACAAGAATTAAAAAATATGGCCATTTATATTGAACTCATTATGAAAGGGAACAGACTTGTATTTTACAGTTTTGTATTATATCACTGTTTAATAAAAGACAGTAGCTCAAAATCTTATTTGCACGCTAATTTTAGATGCTGCTTCTGTGAGATCCGCCATTTTCTCCATCAATTGAAATATCACTGCGAACGATCTATTTATGTGTATTTATCTCATCAACATGCAAAAGCTACTTTTCATTTGAAGACCATGCTCTTTATTGATTAATGTCGTAAAATAATCTTCACGAAGATAAAATACAAGACCCGCTTGATTTATTAAAGAAACCGAAATCCTGAAAGTTATAATATAATAATACACCCTCCCCGTCGCTAATAACCATGCAGTTGATGCGACGTAAAACTGTTAAATAAAAAATTGAAAAAAAGAGTTAATCGACATGATGATCCTAAGATATTTTTCGTCCCAGTTTAGCACCTTTAACATCTCATAAGGTATTTCTTTTGATTCTTGAAAGTTTTAATACCGATGCAGTAATAAATTCATTTATTTTAGACTTATCTAAACGTCATGTGAAGTATTATGCTTTTCGGTTAGAATTCGTTCATTTGTACATAATGATGCAAGTATATAAATTTTTATCTTGATACTTACAATAACAAATTCATTTATTTTAGACTGAACTGAACGTTATGCGAAGTATTATGCTTTTTGGTTAGTATTCCTTCAGATGTATATGGCGATGAAAATAATTAAATATTTAGACTTAACGGATCGTTATACGAAGTATTATGATTTTTGTTTTAGAATTCATCCAGTTGTATATAATTATAAACATTTCTTTTGATACATGCAAGGTTTGATACTGACGCAGTATTAAATTCATTTATTTTAGACTTATCTAAACGTCATGTGAAGTATTATGCTTTTCGGTTAGAATTCGTTCATTTGTACATAATGATGCAAGTATATAAATTCTTATCTTGATACTTACAATAACAAATTCATTTATTTTAGACTGAACTGAACGTTATGCGAAGTATTATGCTGTTTGGTTAGTACTCCTTCAGATGTATATGGCGATGAAAATAATTAAATATTTATACTTAACGGATCGTTATACGAAGTATTATGATTTTTGTTTTAGAATTCATCCAGTTGTATATAATTATAAACATTTCTTTTGATACATGCAAAGTTTGATACTGACGCAGTATTAAATTCATTTATTTTAGTCTCATCTGATAGTTACGTGCAATGTTATGTTTTTTGATTAAAGTTTCTTCAGTTGTAATGGAAGTACTTTTGGCTTTCATTCGAACGTATTCGCTGCAAGGACAATTTTAAATTGACATTACTGCTTCTTCGATTATTTCAGAACGGTTTGCTGCAGTTGCATGTTTCATAGGGGTGAATAGCCGCAGAGAAATCGATTTCACTTCTGCAAGGGACAAGTGTTATTGCTTTCACTTGAACCTTCTATGACATTGTCTCGTCTCCACATACATGTTTCTATTGGATGTTAATATACAGAACGTTTCTATCTCTTGACGAGTGTTCAGCTTGTCTCGGTCGCCGAAGATGTGCTCAATATTAACATGTAAAATTTGTCTTACCTTTTAAGTTCATTAAAGTTTCATGAAACTAGAGTTCTTGGCATTAATATGTAACATATTTCGTTTGTTTGAACCACGTTTGTGGAATCTATGAAAGGAACTTATAATAACCGATTGGATTTCCTTTATTCATTATGGAAACATGAAATCGAAGTACTGTTTTCTATAATCTTAAGTATGCTCGAAATGTTCAACATATTCCGATCACTTAAAATGAAACTCATTACAATAATAAATAAGATATCTTTTAGTAGATTTGAAAATACAAAGTAGATAGTTGAACATCATTTGCAGAATGTTTAATCTATTATTGTACCGGCTATACGCGAGTCATTTTGTATCCTTTGCGATTTCCAATTGGTAATCTAACATTTTCTATGGCATTTTAGTACTTCAAGTTTACAGCCAGCTAGTGATGCTCCTCGTAAATTTATTTAGGTTAAGAAGGGAAACATAAATCATAATAGTTGCGTGTATACAATGCGCAATGTGATATAGTATACTCATTAGGCCATATACTCACATGACTATATGACGTATATGTATAACAAGCGATTTGATCTATTATTTAGTACCTTACATCAATCTCATTCGCTGACAAAGATGAACTGCGAAATGAACGATTTTCAAGGAAGCCTTAATTATACAAAAAAAATGTATGGTTATATTAAATTCTCTAATTTTTCATGATATTTATGAACAACAGAACATTCGATAAAACCGATTATCACGTTTCCCGCATGAAATAACGCATTGTGAAAATTCGGTTCGCTTTTATCGTCATCGTAACTGTTCGGAAAGGTACATAATAACCTGTAAATCAATTCCATATCTTCAATCTATAGGGGTGATCGAAACAAGTTGATAAGGGGTAGGTTGTAATATTTTCGACACTCGGTAAGCGAAATTCAACCAGAATGAGGTATAAAAAAATGTTTGAACTACCCTCCAACGTAATAGAGCGAACATGTACGGATATGTACGTGTATGTTTACGGATATTATTTAATCAATTCAATTATACATAACAAATAGCATATTCATAAGGACATCAATGATTATGTCCTATATTCCGAACTAATCTGATTTTATACAACGGTATTTACACAACGTCATTTAGTAAGACCATGTGGAAGCATTTAAAGAATTCAATAATTACGAGTAGGCTGCATATTTTCATGCATTTATGGTATTTACAAATTTTTTAAATATAAGAAAACATGTATAGTAATAAATATAAATGATATTCATGCCGCATTTTTACCATGAAGAATTTTCTAATTAGTGAATTGCATTTTCCCCTATCCCTATCCTAATCAACACATTACTGTAGTGTTGTATAAGATACAATTTATTATTAAAGGAGGAATACTATCGACGTTACTCGTTTCACAATCGGTGAGGCACCGATGCCTTGGTAACAGCCGTAGATTATACATAATTAGACTGTGGGTTTTATGCAGTCGTAACAAAGCTGAATGGGTGAAGTGTGAAAAAGTAACAATATCAGAGGATTTCATAAATATTACCATATTATTTTAATGTTATTAATCCTATTCAGAAATGCAATCCGTTTCTATTCAATTGCTGTACGTTGCAATTCAAGTAGACAACTAACAAGAAGGGTTAAACCTCGAATAAGGGTCTACGCTGCATGTATTATACATGCAGGGTGTCCCGCGACTCATTCGGTTTATTCGAACATATCGCGATCAGAATTAATTTCTGAATCTGATCAACGATTAGTCTCACTCAGATGCAACTGATGTAGCAATTAACCTGCTGGATTTTATTAGATTGTATGTATACAGTTATACAGGGTGTGCCGCGACTCATGGTCAACCGACTACAAGGTGATTCTACATGTAAAAATTAGTGTAAAAGAAACAATAAATTGTTTCCATTTGAAGCTTCGTTTTCGAGAAAAGCGAGTTTAAAGATTCGTCGGGTTCGCGTGCATTAGTATATGCACAGAGTAGAATTGGTTGGTTATGATCAGACGAGACAGCCGATTTCTATCTAATGGTTCGCGTGTTCGCTGAATTTTCATACTCGATTTACTCGAAGACGGAGCTTCAAATGAAAAAACTTTATTCTTTCTTTTCGACTCCTCTTTACATGTAGTATCACCTCCTAATCGGTTGACCATAAGTCAGGACGTAGATTATAACGTAGACCCTTGTTCGAGGTTTCGTATCATATTTTTGAATATACACGGTGATCGGCAACTAGTGGAACAATTGAGAAGGGGATGATTTTACATTAAAAAATAAATCGAAAATGTAGAACAAAATTTTTTTCATACGAGCCTTTGTTTTCATGAAAATCAAATTCGAAAATTCGGCAATTACGCGTGCTATTAACTCTCGGATAGCGGACCGTTCTTGCAACTATATAACTGATGATGTTTATGACTATTTACTGCTTCATTTTTAAATTTTTGAAAGTATTTTTTGTAAACACATTAGTCTTCCCTATTTTGATATCCTGGATCAGATAGACCCAGGTTCCGCTATCGGAGGGTTCTATAGGAACTATCTGAAGCGTCTGTGCATGACCTACTGTTTCTACTTCTTAAAAATACTAAGCGCACGAACTTGACGCATTTTCAAAGTCGATTTTACTGAAAACAAAGACTTGCATGAAAAAATTTTATTCTACATTTTCGACTTATTTTTGCTTACCCTGTATATTACGACAAAAATTAATTAGGGTCAATGTAGCTTATTTCTGTCTCTACTCAGTAGTCAGCCTTCGTGAAAATTAATGGATTAAAAATAACAGTATATTAGTATACCGACTACTTACTTTAAATGGCCGACTAATGGAACAATTACCCTAGGTGAAATACAAAGGAGTAGTATCAGAAGTATTTAAAATCTACATAATTTTGGATACACCTATTTCTAGTAATTGATACAGAAAATTTTCGTTTTGCATAAACACTTTGGATGCCAGATCAGCAGGTTCAAACATTCCATAAAATAAAAGTAATTTATTTGTCGAAATGAAAGTTGAAAAGTTATGATGTGTGATACTGAAAGTACTGTTTCAACTTTCTTGCATGTTGCAGATCCTAACCAAATTCGCTATACTCAATACGGTAACGTCAACATTTATTTACTACTACCATTTCTGGGGCATATGGTACTAAAAGTGTTTATACAACATAAGGTGTTTCCACAGGAACAGACCGCGAATCAAGCATCGTCCCAGAAGGGTTAAAAAACCTAACATCGTAGACTCCATCCCCTAACATCCCACCGCACGTCATGGTTACAAGCAATCCCTTGCGCACGATAAATTTAAAACCGCTTTGACGTAAAAAGTAAGTCACGCACATCTGACGCTGGCAGCTAGCGCGTGCCAGTTGGAATAGAAATTCGAAAACTCGGAAGGGGTAAAAAAAATAACAAAAAGTCCGTATCAACCCAATCCGATCTCCCGGTGGCGCTATGTTCATACGATTGATTTGTGGTTAGGGTATGCATAGTGATGGCCAGCGTTTAATGCGTATGCAATTGAAATAAGTGTAAAATACCGAATACTTCAACTTAATACAAAAATCAGCTAACGAATGCTTTAACATTTTGTATTTAACCATGTCATGGAATGTGAAATACTTCAGCAATTTGTATATAAGAACTCATCAATTACCAAATACAATAGTATTTCATATTTTTGAGCTGCTAAAGACATAAATATTTGTATTTACAGTATCACATAAATATATAAATTTATAAATTTCAACCATCAGCTTTGAATTTTGGGTGAAATATTGCTACGAGAGCAAGTATTCGATATTCGGCATTCGGCGAGCACTTAAATACAAATTAAAACGGTATTTCACATTCCGCAACATAATTAAATACAAACTGCCAATGTATTCGTCAATTGATTTATGTATTCCATAGAAAGTCCTTTTGCCCATTACATATTGGGTCAGATTCGCGACTGGCAAAACCTGAAAACCGATTCCGCCAGTAATTGAGCCTTTTAATGCAAAAATGGCGCAAGTCAAAACAGTTAATCATTGAAAAACGAAGAACTAAGTAAAACTTCTATAAAGCGCAATAATATCAAAGGATATTACAATTATTTTAGTTAATTAACCCCTTGCCGTACAATTTAATTCTAAGGTTTCAGATTAAAACGAACTGCTCCATTCCGTGCGATGCACTAAATACCAATCGATGCGGAATAAAATAATTTTGTATTTCTTCAAAATTAATGTAAAATTGTTAGGTTGCTATTACATAGGGTAAGACAGTAGGGACTAATATTTAAAATAACTCGGTATCTCTGGAATTTATCCAAAAACGTTTTAATGAATTACGTAGCATTTTAAAAGACGCATCGAATCAGTACAATTTTATTTTTGATATCTCATTTTTTCTGAGCTACCAAGTTGATCTTGTGTTTTTTCCAAGGTTTCTTCAAGGTCAACTTAAAGTCATCACATTATAGGTCACCAGATTCGTCCTTCCATCTGCGACAACGTGGTATTAAAAAAAAGGTGCATCGAAATTGAACAAACTCAAAACCACCTTGGTATCACATAAAATAAGATATAAAAAATCCAATCGTACTGATTCAACACGTCCCATAAAATACCACATAGTTCATTAATAAGTTTTTTGATACAACCAATAGATACAGAATTAATTTATACACTATACCTTACTGACGTAAGTTAAAATTAATCAAGATTGTCGTCTGAAACACATGACGTCTTTGAGATGTCATCTTAAGGCGAGGAGTTAAACCCTTGAGATGTGGTGTTAAACTAAACAGACGAATATTGACTTTTCATTGAACAGTTTGATCGAATGTTATTCAGACGATTAGTACAATAGAAAATACTACATATGTCTGTCTTCTGTGGCAGTAGGTGTAATCTTTTTAAATAAGTACTTGTGCATTTACTGTGCATTCATTGCCTTCTGAAATACAAAAATATAATTATTTTAACGTTACCATAATCTTACGATGATTTGGAATTTTTTAATATTTTCCCTAGTTATCCCCAAATTCTAGAAAACGAACAATAATGCACGAAAATATATAGCACCTAACAATCTGACCTTCTGTATTCAATTGTGAAATATTCCTCAGAGTCGATACAATTTACATACTTACGTCGTCCCCGAGGGGTTAAACTATTTATTTGATCATGTTAGAAGGGAGTCTACTGCATTTATTAAATGAAATCTGCGTTAACCAGGTTCGGTGACCGGGTGCTATGTTCATACAGTGTTTGACAAAATAATAGGAGGTTTGATATATTTGAATATTTCGTCTAATTAAAAGAAGAAAATGTACATTCTGCGCAACCTATATATTGGATGCGTCCTCTAAATCTGAAGTTTATATGGTGTACAAAAGGGATGATAAACAACAAAATAGAGGAAAGAGATCTTGGTCGAACAAAATGATAGGACATTAGTAAGAAATGAAAGTTGTTTTAGAAAAATGTTGTTAAAACATAATGTTAATATTTGGTAAGACCACCTTTCCGTTCTAGGACATCTGATAAACGCTTTAGAATTGTTAAATATCATTTTTCTATTCGTTTTTGTGCTAATAGGCACCAGCTTTTCATAATACTATTTGCTAATTGCTTTATGTCACTCAATTGCTTCTCACCTGCATATACGCTTCTTGACAGGTCAATTCAGACATACAAAAATATAATAATATAATAATATTGACGCCAAAAGAACCAACAGGCCATACAGGGTGTTTGAAAAATTCCTGCAAATTCCTCACATAAAATCTAGTCGAAAATAAGGAATATAGTTTTTTCATACGGGGCTTCTTTTCCGAGAAAACCGAGTTTAAAAATTTAGCAAATACACGAATCATTAGATAGAAATCGGCTGTCGCGTCTGATCATTACCAACCAATTCTACTCTGTGCATATACTAATGCACGTGATCCCGACGAATCTTTAAACTCGATTTTCACGAAAATGAAGCCCCGTATGAAAAAACTATATTTCTTATTTTCGACTAGATTTTATGTGAGGGATCATTGCCAGTAGTATCACGATTTCGCAAACACCCTGTAGTGAAGTGCGTCATTATCCTGTTGAAAAATATAATTGCTGCCTGCAATGCAAACCGCGGACTGGTCTAATCGTTTATATATCTATTAATACGACATTGTAGAAAATTTATCTCAGTTTCATCATGGTATTCTATACTGACTAGGGTTGCCAACCGTCCCGGATTGGCCGGGATTGTCCTGGAAATGAAGTTGCTGTCCAGAATCCCGGTTGAATGTCAAACTTCCCCGGGATTTCGGAGAAAGCTATCGACCAATATCACCTACACTCCAAAATAGTTCTTTCTATTGCACATGACTTCGTGTCAATCCATAGTGAGATTACATATACACTGGTCCCCCAATTTACGCGGAGTATCCGTTCCACGTGGATTCGTTTTACGCGAATGAAAATCACTTAAATAAAGTCTGTCAGTACAAATATTGGAAATAAAAACTTCTAAGAAAATATATTTTCTATCCGCGTAAATTAAGGACGCGCATAAAAACTGCCACGTAAATTGTGGTATAATTTGCTGTGTAAAGAAAGTGCCACGTAAATTGAGGGACCAGTGTTTATATTTCGGTTTTCGGCAATATGTCCCGGAATTGTCTCAGAAAAAGTTGGCAACCATAATACCGCCTCCCGTTTTCCGACAGCTTAAACCTGCTTCCTCTTCCCTCCAATCGCGAAATTAAAATTCTCTTCCGTCACGATCGTCTGAATTGAATTCTTTTTTCGTCACTGAAATACACATTTCTCCACTTCGTTTTCCGAAGAACATGATCCAGTGCAGACTTCAAACGAGCTTCTTTATGTCTTGCTTTAATATTTTGCGTTCAATAAATACCTAAGAATAGGATACATGTTAAATGTCGTATCATTCTGACCGACCAAGATCGTGTTCACATTTTTTCCTCTATATTCTCTTTTGCGTGCCATACAAACTTGAGATTTAATATGGGTACTTTAGAGGGCGCGTCTAATGCACAGAACCGTGTAAAATGTACGTTTTCTTCATTTACCTAATTATACGAAATATTTAAATACATCGAAAATCCTATCATTTTGTCCGGCACACTCTACGATCGATTTCTGGTTAGGGTCTGGGATCGCTGGATGGGAAACCCCGAAATCCGAGTCTGACTGGCCAGTAATTGAATGAAATCCAGATGATCGGTGTTTACAGGGTGCGCAACACGTGAGAGACCGCCAAAAGTGGCGTCGGGTAGAATCCACCCCCCGGTAAAACTGGCATCGGCTGGCGGATCCTACGGAAGCAGTTTAAACGTCTAAGAATCCTCGGTTTCGGTTGGTCGCCGGGCTCCGGGTCGATGGTGGAAGGGGACGCCGGGTCGCGACCAGCCTCGCAGTACCGCTTTGACTCTCACCGCGGTAGCCTCGTTCACCTTCATCCCCATCGTTCCGAGACGATCGCACTCTGACATGTCTTTAGTCTGAGTATCTGGCCCCGCGAGTCCTCGTGCCTCTGCGAATCGGTTCGCTAAAAGTTCACCGGAAGTTTACCGAGGGTTCATCGAAACATTCGTCAGTTGTTGCCGCGCGACGGTAAATGGTATGCACGCACCCGCACACGGTGCGAAGGAAATCATTTACGGAGTAAATCGCTGAGAAGGTTAACCGCTGGCCGAACGATTTTATGCGACTGTGTAATACCCGCCGGTTTCAGCCTGCTGCATCCGCTCTGCTACCCCCGTTACCCGTACAGACCGTCGACCTGCCAACGTTGACTCGCCGACTTACCGACCAGGCCTGGTGAGTCACGATTTTTTTGTCACTACACTCTACTTTTTCAGCGACGGGAATCGGTCGCGATCGAACTGCGCATTCATCGATGACGGCCTGGGTATTGGAGATACGCGGCTAGCTTTCTTAGCACTTGAACAAATATATCAGTCACAATGACTTGTTTCTTTGATATTTTCTTTTATAATTGTTGAGATTGTAAAATGTTTTTAACGCATTCGCTACCACGTCCAGTCATATGTGGATGACAAAATTCTTCGTATATCTTCAAAACTTAATTTAGTGCATAATGCGATCTTGCTCTTTTAGGACTACAACTAGTGGGTGGATCAAAATGATGTTTCCCTATTTTTTCTTTTATAATTGATGGAATTATAAAATGTTTTTATGAGAACGTTTTTAACACGTTCACTACCATGTCTGGTCATATATGGATGACAAAATTCTTCAAAATTTAATTTAGTGCATAATGCAATGTAATTTTTTTAGCACTAGAACCAGAGGGAGGATCATAATGAGTTGTTTCTCTGATTTTTTCTTTTATTCTTATTGGAATTATAAAATGTTTTTATCAGAACGTTTTTAATACGTTCACTACCACGTCTGGTTATATGCAATTATTTGAACCAAGCTTCGTTGAGATTTCGGGATTTGCACTGTATAACACAGTTCTAGAAGCAATCTCTGTGTATGCTTAAACTCTACAGTTTTTATCACAGGGATAGTGAAAACCTGATGTGTTTAGGCAACTCTGGATTGAATAGTGTCTGTGTTGTTTTCAGCAATGGTGATCATAATTGTAATACGCTATTAAGTCTGTATTTGGCTCAAGGGAAATTATTTGTTTAAAAAATGTGATACTACATTCATCTATCCTCTAAGTATTAAGAATAGATTTTTTATTTATTTGACTAGAAGAAAAGTATAGCAATTCAAATTGACGGTGCCTAAGGACTGCAAAATTAAATAGTATTAAATTCAACTCATCCTGTTACAAAATATAAAAAATATACTGCCATAGAAGATTGATAAATTCTTCGAATATCATGCTATACGTTAGAGTTTTAAATAAACGCGTGTATAAAATTCACTTGATTTTCTTTACGTCAAATACAAAATCGTGGTCGTGACACGTATCTGACGCTCGTAGCGGACGTGTTAAAGTTAGCGCGTACAAGAAACGCAGTAAACAATGACGCTAATAAATGCACGGTTCATCGTGTTATTATGGAATTATGTGATTCAGGAAAATATCTTGTAAATGTAATTCATTGGTGATCATGCTGACACTGTTTACAGCAATTCAACAATACTCAGGGAATGTTTATTGCTGAGAGATATTCTGGAATTCTACTGGGAAATGTAAACCGTATCAGTACACCATTACTACTTTTGCTTTCCATTAAAGTTCTTATTAGATTTTAAAGTGTTTAAAGTTTAAAGTTAAAAGTGCTTAAAGTTAGCAGGTACAAACAAGCAAACGATGATGTTAATATATGCCCGATTCATCGACTTTTCATGAAACTGTAGGGATCTAAGAAATCTCTTGTGAATATAATACGTTGCTGTACATAGTGTCGTTGGTTATAGTAATTTTACTGTATTCGAGGATTGTTTACTACTGAGAAATATTCTGAAAACCAACTGGGAGGTATAAATCACCTCAGTACACCACCAGAGATTACTTTTCCTTTCCATTATGGTTCTATTAGATTGCTGGAAAATAACTGATTGCGAGTTATGTTTGCGTCACCATGGCTCAGGGGTGGTTGGGTTCTCTGCACAGTTTTGCGTAATTAAAATCAATTTTTAACGGTGCAAAATATTCGGGATATTTCATCTCTGCCCAAGTGAAAATGGAAAAAATTATTGACATTTAACGAGTAGACTTTAAAATTTCAAATCCTAAACAGTATCTAATACAATAATACATAATACATAATTATACGATAAATAATATATTAATAATAAATAGAATTAAATTAAAAATAGATTTTTTCCAGCATAAAAATATCAGTATAAAACGATAATTAATACCATCAAGTACTACGGCAGACATAGACACATCATTTCTATCAGCAATTAATTTTTATTACAATCTATTGAGTACACCAAACTATTTTTATATTATTAACACCAGAACTACCAGACCAGAATGACTTGTTTCCGATTTGTTCGAATGTGATTATTATAATTACGAGAATATTTTCATGACTAATTCTCCAAATAACTTCTTCATTCAAGCACAAACATTCTGAAATTTGAATAAATCTAATCTTATCATTATTATAAAACAATGTACAGTGGATCTAAGAAGTATTTGAATGTGAAATTGGACTCGTTTTAAAGCTAGAAGCCTCAAGTGTCATAATCTATCGTCCTTTTTATTCTAAGATTTTTTCGTGATGGAGTGGCGAAAACCTGAAGACGCGTTGATCCTCGAAAATACTAAACATTCAAACATCTGTGAAAACTTTGTCAAATGTTTCTCGCGACTGAACTGGACATAGACTTGAAGATTGAAGCTTCCTCTTTACATTGGCATCTTAAAAATTGATGTACGATTATTACTAATCGTTTTATCGAACTTTGAATGAGTGGTATGCCCCCAACTTGGTTAGACGACCGAATTGTAATTCATTTTTGTTCCATAAAATAGAGAGAAAAAAATTTGGTAAATTAATTTTTATGGGACCTATAGAAATCACTGACACTTTCCCTGACACGGTTTTCACCGACAACGTTTCACCGACAACGTTTCATCGACTACGTTTCACCGACTACGTTTCACCGACTACGTTTCACCGACTCCAAATTTGACGGACAATAATTATGGCCGACAACGCATTTAATCGAAAACGACTTTGACCGACAACGACTTTGACCGACAACGACTTTGACCGACAACGATTTTGACCGTCAACGATTTTGACCGTCAACGATTTTGACCGCCAACGATTTTGACCGACAACCATTTTGATCGACAACGACTTTAGCTGACGATAGTATTATCCGATGGTAACATTGTTGACAACAACGTTAGCCGACTGCGTCTAATTCTTCGTATTGTGTAATAATTATACTATTTTCATACAAAAGTAAAAGTGTCAGTGCATTCTTTGCAGAACTTGTACCTTCTAAAGATTGTGCTGACATTTTTTCTTTAACTATACAGCGCACTGACACTTTGTCTTGTTTAAAAGAATAATAATTACGTGAATCTGAAATCAGATTGTTTAAATCAGAGATCGAAACAAAGAGTTATTTTTTGTTTCTAAAAATATTTTGTTCGAGCTTATACGCTTCATTTAGGAAAATATATATGTCCCTATGGAATTTTCGTGGCGAGAAATGTTACTATCAGGAACTTCAATAAAAAGTGCTCTCATGGAACAGATACTTTAGAATCTGTATAATAAAAGTTCCATGAAAACGATTCATTTAGAGCGTGCATTAAGGTAGCTTCTTTAAAAGGAACATGAATAATCTTTCACCTATGAATTAATAACGTGAACGTATACGGAATATCATTTTAATTGTAGTGATTATTTAATACTGTTGTAGTACTGTCCATTGAATAATATTCAGTGTTTGTTTTAATGATTGGGAAATCTTTTAATATTGATGAACAGAATATATGTTCCAGTTGAAGAAATATGTTCATTTTGATATTTTATAGGTTCTGTTCAAACTAAAACTTTTACTTTCAAGAACTTGTCTTTATTTGTACTCATCGACATTCCTAATGTTAGTACATTTTTCAAAAAATATTCCGCTATTAAAAAGTTCTAGAAATTTTTCGAACCCCAGTTTAAATACCTTTTGGATCCACTGTACATATCAATTACATTTAATCCATGGTAGTTCTAGAGTTAAATAACTTGTTTTGATTTTGTGTGACTTTTATGGACACTAACGTGACAGTCATCGTGATGAAAAGAAGTGAAAATAAAAGTGAACTGAAATAGGATGATTTCTAAACATATCCTTGCTTTTAACGTTATATTCGACAAACATCAATTTGCCAAAAGACAGCTTAATCGCAAATTATGTATATTAAAATTCAGACACGTTCTCGTTATCACCCATTTGCTTTGACCGTGGAGAAAGTCTAAAAGTTGTTCTCTTTCGCCAGAGCGGAAAAAACAGTAAAAAAATGGCATTTTAGCATCTGTGAATATGATGGTAATCAGGAAGGTTGAAAGTGATCAAGATTTTCAAGAAATGGCCATCGAGAAAACCAGGATCGGGGGAATATTCGCACATACATTCTACACGCAGTCTTTGTCTCGTGTACATGCAATTTGAGGTCAAATTGTAATGCTGCACTATGTAAATTCAAAGTTTCGTACACTGTTTGCGATTTTTCTACAATGATTGCCCTCTAATCAGGTAAGTAGTATAGTTTTCAACAAGTCCTTCACTCATTTCGTTGTGGATATATCGTTGAAATTCTACCGTGCATCGAAAACAAGTGATTTTTAAAAATTATTTGTAGAATAGCTATTCGATATATAAAACTAGGGCTTTTTGGGATGTAAACTGATAGTCTTGAAGTGCAAGGATTTTTTTTAGTTAAATTCTTACGACAGTGTAAGCATTTTTGGCGTGCAATGTAGCGTATGTCACAGTGATCAACACGCGAGAAGTGAGAAATTTTCTTAAGGTTAGGCACTCTATGCTGGCATTGAACTTATCTTGAAAATAAAATATAAGAAGTTGGAAAAGTTCTAGGATTGGGAAGAAAAGTTTACTTTCTTCGGCCGATTAATTAAATTCATATTGTTGAAAAAAATATTATACATAAGAAATATGATATAAATTTCATGTCCAATTCCTAAAGAAACATGTAAAAAAATAATGAGTTTCATCCGATGTCGATTACTTTATCAGTTTTTTAGTTATAAAGCACGCCTGCTTAAAGAACGTATTTTCGAGAAACATATACAGCATATTATATATTAGAATTATATAAGAATTGAACTAAAACAAAATTCTACTATTTCAAGACTATTTGTGTACATTCTCCAAAGTCCCATATATCCAATAGTTATTCTGAAAGCGAATTCTGAAAATTCACTTGTTTTCACTGCCTTTGCACGACAAAACCCCCCTTAGAACCTACAGAAAAATTCACGTGTTTACGAATATCGGAAAACTGTTTTTGCGCGTGTACAGTTCATGAAGATATATGGGGCTGTCTGTTCAAACACACCGATGCGACGGTCACAATAGCTGTCTGCCCCACTCTGCGCATTAAAATGTGGGATGGACAGTTATTATGACTGACGGTGTAGGTTAGTGCGTTCTTCTCGAAAAACTGGCAATGTTACTGTACTACTGTAAGTCCAAACTTTAACGCACTTCATTCTGAAAATTTCAAATACGTCTGATGATACTATTGAAACACAATAATTAAAATGAAAACTAAAGATTTATTCCAAATGTGATATCTGTATAAATATTTTAAAGGAAATGAGCTTTCGTATCAGTTAAGTCACTTCATTCTGCTAAATTCAAATACATCTGGCAATGCTATTGAAATACGATAATTAATGCGAAACTAAAGATTTATTCGAAATAAGGTACCTACGTAAAAATTTTTAAAGGGGAAGAGCTTTTAACTTAATCAATATATACCATCCTAACTTTATAAAAACTAAAGAGTTTTTGAAAAACTCTTCCATATGGAATAAAAGCTACGCTACAAAAACATAGGTTGTTTTGTAAACATGGTTTACAGATATCATGTTTGTAAATAAATACAAGTATTTATTTGTACTCTTTGTTATATCGTGCGTCCTTCGTTTTAACGTTTAGAAATACTACGGCCAGTAAGATAAATATAATACAAAAGAAACATTACTATATTTGCACAAATCTTTTATTCGTCATAATTTGATATCCTCAGGTTTCTTTCATTTATACTGAAAACAATCCACTTTTCGTTAGCATAAGGAGTAAGAGCAAAAATAACAGAGGCATTCAGCAAGTTTGTAGAAGATGATTTAGACCACTGCTGCAACGATGGCAGAGCACCATACGCAGCAGACATAATATAAAATTGCATAGAGTTTTAATGAGGGTCATACTCAAAATGATGGGAATTTAAACTAAAAAATTCTGAGAGCTAGTATTTCAAGTTAGATCTCAAGTTACATACATATGCAGGGTGTCCCAGGTTTTAACAACCAAATTTTTATCAGTATATTCCAAAGGTCTAAATAACAAATATATGTGATATCAACATAGGTGTGAAGTTTATTAAAAAGTTACGATATAAGTATGAATTACGTAAGGAACAATAGCGATCAACAGTCTGACATGAAGTTGCTGCGATACATTTACATTTAATCTGTTTATACGAGTCGTGTTTACTATATTGGGACAATGGTAACATAATACTCTCAGCACTTTTAAAAATAATTAATAATAATTGACAATTAGAATTCCCTACGTAATTATTATTTTTATCGTAATTTTTTTATGAAGCTTTAAACGACCTATGTTTAAAAGTTTGACTGTTAAAACCTGGGACACCCTGTATTTGTATGTATGCATTATATTTATGCGTGTATACAACTTTTTCAGTCTTGTAGCGTGGTTCAGTTACATGATATTGTGTTAACAATTTCAAAAATGTACTGCAAGGATGACGTTCATGTTAATATGGAGATTCATTATGAAATATGTGTGAATATGACGTAGAATATTTTGGATTTCCGAAGTTCGACGATATTGTGATTTATTATGTTACATATGTTATATGTGTATAAATCTGATTTAATTTCATAGAATGATTCAGTTATCTAATATTGAGTTAATATGAAAATTAATTATGAAATACGAGTGAATTTGACTTACAATATTTTGAATCTCAAAAGTTCTATGATGTATTATGATTTATTGTTCTAAATATTGACATATTGTTATATATTAATATAATTGTAGTATATAAAAGTGTTAGTGTATATTAGTACTGATATTCGTATTTCTAAACGGAAAGATCAATTTTTGTCTCTTGGATCTAAAATACGGTTAAAAGCAGAAATTTACTCATTATTTATAAATTCGTCTCCTAAATATTTTTATTAAATACACTATATTTCATACTTGGAGATGAGAGGAAAAATTCAAATTTAATTCTTGAAGTGTAAACATTGACATGATTTTGTCGAGCACCGGAATGAATAGTACAGTCATATGTTGACCTGGAAAACAGTCACGTTATAAAAAAGAGTCAGTGCTAACTAATATTTCACAAATTGCAACATCCGACAGCAGTTATATGTATTAAGTTATGAAAATGTTAATTATATTGTCTCAATCCTAGTTTATAAGCTACCTAAGTAATGTAATGTTAGCATGCAAAGCCATGTGCATGCTGCTAATAATCCCATGTGGGGTTTTATAGCTTAATAAAAAAAAAAAAGTAAAATTAATCAGGTTGTACAGGCACGGTGTCTGAAATTCCAATTTTCATCTGCTGGTTTAACACTGCTCCCTAATAGAACAAAGGCAGCAAAAATTGAATGTACCTGATAGAAGAGGGAAACGATAGTCGATTTATTTTATATTTCTGCGACCGGCTATCTGGACGTTTCATTTCGTTTCTGCATTTCTTTAAATTTCAGTTAGGATCTCCGTAACAATCGCAAGACTGCACATCGATCGCGCAGCAATCCCGTTCCTATGATACGTCCAGTTATTTAAATAAGTTGAAGCATCAGTTTTCTGAAATTCTATCTCTCGCAAATTTGTTCGTTTGTTGCCGATCTCGTGAAATATCTTTCCCTCTCTGCGCAATGTAATATATTTAACGTGCAGAATGTTCCATTTACGCTGACGGGCAGCATTTTTCGTTTATTCAGATCGCTTGGAAAATATTCCAAGAAAATTGTGTTTAAATTGTATCACAGCAATGCCCTGAGGATGTTAACGCAAAATTATTTCTTCATGATCGCGTTTAAAAAGTCTCAAATAAAGTTGAATTATATCCCACTAATATTAAGTATTTTCTGGAAGCCTTGAGTTTAAATGATTTACTAGATAAGTAATTTTTAAATTATTATGGGATACGGTTAAAGGTTTTGCAGAATGTGTTTGTTCATGTTTCAAAATAAGACAATTTAATTTTTGTGTTCATTATTATACAAATGATTATATCCTTTCTACAGTATATCATCTTTAATAGCTTGACTTTTCAGGAATTCCTGCACAATGGCGCAATTTTTTAGTAATAATTCAGCCACAGTTATTGGTATAATATAAGAAAACAAGTTTGTAGTTATGCCTACACGATCTTTGCAATATAAACCTACACCAGCATGATCAAAAGAAAATTGGTGTGTGCTTAGACCACATGGCAGAAGTGAAACTTCTTTCTCTAGTTTTTTTTCGAATTTTTATTAACACATAATGACATTTAATTTTCTATGATTCTATTATTGAAACAATTGGCTTGTGATAGCTAAAATATGATATAAATATTCTTGATTCAATTTTGTCTAAATGTCTTGCAAGTACTGCATCGAGAGTGGTTCCTGATCTTGTTGTCGCTTCATTAGGATTATTTACCATTTCCAATCTTAATTTACTTCTAAAAACTTCTATTAAAAATTTTGATTGTTCCGATGTAAAGTTCACGTTGAAATCTCCACTTAGCATCATCGGAATTTTATCATAATATTTATTAAGCAATGCCGAATCCTCAACTGTATATGTTGATAGAATAGAATTTCGTTTCATCGTTTCATCGCTTCACGGTTTCATCGTTTCATCGTTTCAACGCCAGATTGGTTTTACTCCTACCGCGTCGAGGTTTTGCGCCTAACGCGCCTAAAGAAGTTTCACTTCAAAATATTGAATTTCTAATCGATGAAATGCAGAAGAAACCATTTTTATAGGAAAAGAATTTGGTAGACAATAGGACTTTAAATTTTTCTACACGACTGTAAACAAACTTTTGTTATACAGACCATAATCAAAAATGTGGGTAGAAAACTATTGTTGTTAATACACAAAGGACCTTTTCGCATTTTCTTTTGTATGCTCGCAAACTTATTAAAACAGAAACATTTCCTATTGCGGAATATTTTATGCGTTTATTATGACACGAAACCATGCAGAGAAGAGTAACCGATACTAATGTTTAGAGAAGCATTTTGCTTTTTAATTGTGTCGCGTCGTTTCATTGTGAATGAAGTATTCTGTACGATTAACACGAATTATTTCCCTATCGCGAAATTTTACACACTGAATTGAAATGGAGCGTAATTTCCTACATATTGCAGATATTCGATCGGTATTCGATATAAAATGCACGCCTCCTCGGTGAACGTAAGCGGAAAGGAGTCGCTTATTCGTTAAAAATGGATTCCGACAATTTAATTAAATGGGTTATTAAATGATCGTGTTTTGTAACGTTCTGGGCGTGCGGTGCCTTTAATTGAACACCAACGTGAACGTAAATACGCGTAACACAGTGTTTACGCGAATGGCAACCATTACGCTTCCAATAGTACAGAATTTTTGTTTATCTGTGTCTAGAAAAATTCGTTTCCGTGTATATTTAGCCATTCTGTTCAAGTGGTCGCACAGCAGACCCGAATAAAATGCTTTTTCACATAGTAAATAATAAATAGTCTGTTTCATTTGAAATCATATGTGCACTTTTGAAAATAAAATATTTTATTTGATAGAAAAAGCCTTCAAAATAGTATTATATTTGAAGGATTCTTAAATTAGTGAGAATTTTATTTAAAATGTTTTAGTTATTTTAAATTCTTTTTCCTCTTATTCGTAACAATCAAATATTATTTCTGAAAATATTGAATTGCGCGGGGTATAAAAAATAAGAGTAAAGCCCGTTGTAGCGTGATTCTACACCTGTGAATCTGGTGGAGATTTGTAAAAAAGACCGTACAAAAGTGTCCTTAATATTGAAAATCAAGGTCGAAAGTTTTTTTCATTGCATCATGTACTTGTAGCGAGGACCATAATCTCGAGAGATCCATAAATCGAAAATGATACGTTTTCTTGAAAAACGACACGGTATTGGGTGCAACCGTGGAGGGGATAGCTCTACATAAAAAATAAGTCGAAAATATGGAATAAATCATGATTTCTTGTATTTTAATATTACGTGCTTCCTCGATCTATTTTATTGCTAAGAAAAATTGTAAATACTATTTAACGCAAAGTTCAAATATTTTATTTTGTGTTTGAGTTTATCAAAATAAAAATATTGTATTTTATATTTTAGATTATCAAAATAAAAATATTTTATTTTCGGAAATTCTACTGTTTAATTAAAACAGTATTTTATTTGAATTATAGAACAACGACTATTTAAAATAGTATTCGAAATGTTTTTTCAAATACTTTCTCAAACCACTACAATTTTAAAGTCGTAGCAGATTCAAAAGTGTGTGAAAATGAAATTTCCGATTTCTAAATTATAATTTCAAACTGTGATAATTTCGTTAAAAAAAATAGTATCACAATATAATTGCACTCATTTTAAAGCTTAAAACCTCTACTTTTGCAATCTATCATTCATTTTTTTAGGATATTTGTGCAAGATGTAGCGTCTGGGAAACTGAAGACGCTTTTTTGGTCCACAATATTACAAATTGAAACGTATGTACGTAAAACATTAGAAATTTTTAAACATTAACTCAGGACGTATTGATCTTTACATTTCCGTCACGTTTAACAGCCGAAAAGTGGTCAAAATATAAACAATAATTGAAACATTTAGTAAACATGCTCAGGGTTGAATATTCAATAAGATGAAATAATAAATTAACCATGTCTTGAATTTTTAACTGCGTATACCAATTCATGCTCTAATTCGGATGTAGGATAGTGTTCAAATATAATTTTTATAATAAGACATTTTACAATTAGATCTAAATTGGATTACTTTAAAGTTTAGACGTCACTAACTATATGTATATTAGTTGAGACATTACGAATATTATTTCGATCACGTACTCGTCACATTATGCGTCTCAAGAATATTAAATATTACCCCTTATCACTGCAACCGGCAGTGCTGCTTACCAAGCTTAAGCCAAATCATTCCGTAAAATTCTCGGAGTGATAAAGATTAAAGTTTCGTAAAATGGTTTTCGAAGAAATTTGATTTATCTGAAAAACTATTGATAGGTTGTTTAAAACATCTACTTCAAAGTAAACTTTTTGAAAAAATTAATCAATTTGGAATCTTGAAGGAGAAAAATTTATAATTTAGTTGATGTTCGTTACTTTTTATACATTCTAAATATATAAGTTTGTTACTTAGGTACTTATGTATATGTATGTCTTGATGATGAAGTCAGTGTATAACACGAAAACCGGAACATAGTTTTAATACGAGACTTCGAAGTTCCAACAACTTTTCTTAATTAGTAGTTTCTGCTCCGTTTCTTTTAATCCAATGTCTCTTTGAACTCGAAAATTAAAGCTACCGTAACCATCAGAGCTCCCAGTGTTCACATCGATTACTTTTTTAAGGATCAGCTTGAAAGACAAATTTACGTGTTCAACATTGGCATCCCTTTCGCGTTTGGAAAATAAAATTGTTTCCTGTTGCAAATCTGTAGTAGGACTACAATATTATATTTTTTGTTTAGAAATTAATTTACTAATTTAGAATATAGTCACTCGCATAATTGATGGCACGCAGTTTAAATCAGAATAACTTGTGTATAAATGGACTAAATGACTTCAACTTTTTTTGAAAAATTAGATGGATTAATTTATTAGATGATATGTACTGAAAATTTTAGAAAAATTACGTTTGGTTATAATTGCGAAAAAAATTGTAAAAGTGGATTTTTACAACTTCCTCTTCGGCCTGTAACGAAAATTTACAAAATGTGTTTTATAGATTTATGAGTTATGTACATGCTGAAAATTTGATCGAAATCGGTGGATTGATTTATGAATTATAAAGAAGAAAAATGCAATGCATTGCTGCTCAAGAGATGAGGGATTCACAAACAGAATTTTGCAACAGAACTTTCTGTATGATTTAAACACGGTTACTACTGTTGTACGATGTAAATGAAACTATCTCTTTGTTCTATGAAGCAGTGCAGAATGTGATAAACAAAAGTGTGGAGTAGTTCGAGGAAGATTGCGGACGAAATAAAATCTCACACGCTAGGCTTCACGACACGGACACCAGTTTCCACGAATATCAGTTATGAAAGTTTTATAGTGTATACAGGGTATTCAAAGAAACGTCTATTATTTCATGAGTTCATAACAGGCGCCGGAGATGCGAAAACTTTCAATGAAAATCTTGAGAACTGCTTCATCTTACCTTCTGAAAAGATACTCGACATATTTCTTCATCATTTCACATGTCTGACATTTGTGAATCGAAGATCGATATACTTAGCAAATAAACCACTTAATATCAATAAAGTAGTCAACCAGACTATTAACAATATACTAAAGACCCTACAAAACAGTAAAAATGGAATTTTCTAACATTTGATATGCCTCTATGTTCCAAAATAACACTACTGTTCACCAATGAATAACCTGCAAAAATACTTTTTCCACTTAAGGCGTTAATGGAAGTCATGTTGTGTATGATGCATTATGTATACTTCCAACGGCAACGCAATTCTTCTGTTAAGCCCTCTGACGACGGACTGCGGGTTTATTTTGACCCAGAGTATCAAAATCGTCATTCAATTACTCTATACTAGCTTCTGGCGAATTATTTAAATGAATAGCTGGTGTATTAGAAGCAATAGAACGAACGATCGTGTCTGTAAGAAGTACTTCAAAAATATGTTTTAAAAAATTCATAATTAAAGCGTTGTATGGTTCTAAACATCATCAATGATACAGGGTCCAATTTAATGGTTCGCGCGCAATTATTTCCCACACGATAACTTGTTGTGACAAATATATCAAATCTTTATTCTGTTTCGGGGAAGACATCTTATGGTGGCAAAAAAATCGGCTAAGCTAAATTTTGAACAGCACTAAATGACCTTGAACGACCTTGGAAGACGAAAGTGTTATAGGTCAGTGAATTCGCCTCGGGATAGGTTACATGTTTACCTAAATAAAAACATTCAGTTCCATATAAAAAAAGTGAGAGGAATACATTGCTGTCTGAAGGTAAAATAATCTAATCGAACAGTACATCCTATAGGGTTTGTGTTTCATACATTTTGAAAATAGACTATAAAACAATATCCAAAGTATCGTTAAAAAATAGATAGTTTAATGCTCACTTTCTGAACCTTTTACTTAATAATTGCGAGTTAATAATACTGTTCTTGTGCTGTATCAAATATGATTTTACATCTGTCAAAATAGTGTTCCTGATTTATTTCTGTTAACTGATGTGCTTAGATGGCATCTTTAATGCTCTTAATATTCTTTGCGGTTTAAAACCTTTACTTTAAATTGTTATCTTCTACTGAGCATTTTTCTGTATATCTTTTACTACGCAACCTCATTTAATTGCTCCTTTGTCCAATTATACACGTGGTCACACAAATTTACACTTGGAACCATTTGTTTATTACCTTTAGCATTTTTATAGTCTTCATTACTCGTGTGGTATATGATGAAGCACAATTTGATTTAATCGAATTCAACAAATTTGCCTAAATCTACTTGAATTGAATATGCTGTAATTAAAATTTATCGTTTAGTTCATAAACCGGAAACCAGTCTGCGTAATAACATAAATATTCTGGAGCAGTCCTATTACTGCTGCGAAGAATGTGGGAATTTGTCATTCTTGAAAAATAGAAGTAGACAAGTAGGACAGGAAGGAGAACAGAAATAGAAGTGAACAGAGATAGAAGTGAAATAAATATGAACAACCTGCACCAAAAAGGCAGAAGCGAAATGAAATTTCAAAATATATTACATAAAGCAACAAGGGCTGTTGTACCTACAGCTTTTACTTCTATCTCATGATTTACGTAGGTGTAGCTTTTGTGTGTCAAAGAATATTTCAGTGATGTGTATGTTACGTCAAGAAGAGAATGGAAAAATTGAGAAGTACAGTAATTATTTCGTTAAAGAAAATAGTACAAGAATATATTTGCACTCATTTTAAAGCTTGAAGCCCCTATTTTTGTCATACATCGTTAATTTTTATCTAGGATATTTTTGCATGATATACAGCGCGTGGGAAACTGAAGGCGACTTTTTCGTCCAAAATGTTACAACTTGAGACGTATGTGAAAATATTGAAAAATTTTTCTCGTGAGTGAAACTACCGTAGATTTAAATATTTAAGTTTACAATGAATGCTTAAAACTTGATCTACGATTTTTTCTTGTCAATTAATTGAGTTTTGAACGAGAGGTGTACCTCCATCTTTGTAATAATATAAGGTACCCGTGAAGGTCACACTACCAAACTTGTTACTCAGTTTTGTTCTATAAAACAGCCACAAAAAATCGTAGATTAACTTATAAGCAGTTGTTGTAGAGGGGCATTCTATCTTCAAATTAAATAGATTCATTCTGAAAAAAATATTTGGTGCTTTCACAGAATTGAATCAACTTGTGGCCTTTTTGATTAAAAACGTGTCCTCGGTTTTTCACCTGTTATGTCTTGCGCAAATATCCTAGGAAAAAATGAATGGTGATCCGCGAAAGTAGTGTCTTTGAGCTTTAAACTGAATCCAAATTTATTACCACACTATTTTTTTAACCGAATTATTACAGTGAATTATTCGACGCATCAGAGTGAAGTGACAATGAAGGTGGAAGCAGTGAAATTTAAAAAAAAGATGCAACAAGCTCTTGTGCTCTATGATGCCCGAAACGGTGAAATCTATGGCATTATTATCGTAAAATATAAAAGATTCAAGTGAAATTGAATATTTCACGTAACACGAGTCATGTGAAAAAGGGATCGTAAATTTTAATATCATAATTTTTTATTCTAAATTTTCCTCAAGAGAAGATAAAACGACAGAATCAGTTGAAATAGTTGAGAAGTGTCCAAATAAATCGGAAAAATCCTGTCAAGCATTTACAGGAGAATTTAATCGAATTAGTAGATTATTTGGAACGGGAATTTTAAAATAGAGTCCATAAAAAATATTCAATTTTAGATGTAGAATGTGCAAAAGTTTATTAGTGACACGAAACGGAGATGTCGAGGGTGAAAAGTTGTTGATTCGACCTATGCCATTTTCCAAAAGTTTAACATTCAATCTCCTGTAAGCCATTGGGACGGACAGGTAAAATGTTGCAAGTCTGAGAAAAATTGATGACCATGTTACAAATAAGTTCCTGTGCACGACAATCGTGAAGTTAATGATTGTGTTTTGTATGACTAAATAATTCACGAGGATATATTGCTTTTCCTGTTTACACTTCAATCCAGTCACTCCGGAAAATATTTTTAAACGAAACAATATAATATTTTGCGTTCATTTCTTGTTTAGAACCTAATTATTAAATAAATTGCCAAAAGCAATTTACAATCCCCTATCGAACACTCTAAGTTTAAGAAAAAAAAGTTAATAATCTTAGTACGAAATACTGGAACAATGAATATAGTGTTTCATATTCTTTACATTTTTCTGACCAACTAATATCATGTTTTGCAATTAGGTGCACAGGATATTTCATAAATTATTGGACATTTCTAGGGTGTCGATTCTACACTCGAATTGTAAGCTGATTTAAAATATAGGGCGTCCCGCGACATTCACATCTTGAACCTGCTGATTTGGCGACCAAAGTGTTTATGCAAAACGAAAATTTTCTGTGTCAATTACTAGAAATAAGTGTATCCAAAATAATGTAGATCTTAAATACTTCTGATGCTACTCCTTTGTACTTCACCTAGGGTAATCGTTCTATTAATTGGCCATTTAAAGTCAGTAGTCAGTATATTAGTATACTGTTATTTTTAAACCATTAATTTTCACGATGGCTGGCTACTGGGAGAGACTGAAATAAGCTACATTGACCCTAATTAATTTTTGTCGTAATATACAGAATGAGCGAAAATAAGTCGAAAATTTAGAATAAAAATTTTTCATGCAAGTCTTTGTTTTCAGTAAAATCGACTTTGAAAATGCGTCAAGTTCGTGTGCTTAGTATTTTTAAGAAGTAGAAACAGTAGGTCGTGCACAGACGCGTCAGATAATTCCTATAGAACCCTTCGATAGCGGAACCTGGGTCTATTTGACCCAGAATATCAAAATAGACATGCCATTACTCATTTTTCACTAAATTATTTTGGCCTCGTTCCTGAAACACAAGAAATTATCGAAAAAGTTTACATTCTCTGTAGAATACTTTGCTTCTTCCTCTATGTAATTTTCTGCTGTTCAGATTTCGAACATTTGCGGGTGTAAAGTGTGTCTGAGGAGGGAAAGAAAAGGGAGCGTTTCGTCGTGGGCCCTCTAGAGGAATCGTCAATAAGGCTATCTAGCGGGTCCTGCCTTAGACACAGGGATATCGTAAGGATGGTTTAGGCCGGTATACATATATAGCAGAGATCGGCAAGAAGTGCTCGTTTTGGCCGATTCTCGAGGGCTACGCCTCCTTTTCCCAGCCGCGCGTCTCGCTTCCCGTGGCGGCCGAAGTTCTCGAATCAGCTCAGACTCGTACCGTATGAACTGAGCGTGGCGCATAAAGGTCGATTTATACCGCCGTGCGGGATTTTTTTTACGTAGGTTAGGGTCTAGAGAAAACCCCGACCGAGTTTTCGCTTTCACGGCGACCAATTTTTCAGACCGCCACGTCCGGGCCATTATCTCGATGTCTGAGCATTTCAAGATGGCCTTTCGGGAGCGCGTTGACAGTTCCCTGCTGTGCATGGCACAAAAAAAGATGTTTTCAGGAGTTTCATAGCTCCTTGTGTAAACTATCGGTATCTCTTCTCTACGACATCGTGGAAATACGAAGTTTTCCTGTCCCTTGGTGGAAAAGCATTTTACACATTCTGATATTCTGCGTAAATTGCATGTGTTGTAAAAACGAGAATAACAGTTATTTTTTTAATTCAATTATTTTTATCATTTAATTCATATTCCGTGTGAAATCGGATCATTTTTACATACAGACACCGTCAAAGCTTGCTACTTTGTTATTATTAAAGATAGAAACATTTTCTTCTTTTTAATTATCATCGCAAAAGACTTTTATTCTTCTTAAATAATTTATCGTTCTATACGCAAATGTCATTTCTTAATACAAAAATATTAGAAATATCTAGACTATTGTTGTTGTATGCAGTAGAGTTTTTTTTGGAATTACTTCGAAAGGATTAACACTGTCGCGTCCAGGGCAGGATCTGGGTTAGGTCTTACCGAATGTTCACAAGCAGATCTGGGACGAAACGCTTACGAAATTTGTATACATAATTTAAAAACTTACACGATTGTACCAAGAACTGAGACAGGATTTGCAAGGCCCTACCGACAAGTACGCAAGCAATTCCGGGACGAAATAATTTTATGTCACCTCTTTTTGTAATTCACATAATATTCGTAATAACTTCTTCTTCCGATCTTAGAACTGTTTTTCTTTTGAAAATTGGAGCTTATTAATGAATTTGTTTAATATCTCTGTCAGTCATGTATATATGAAAAAACTCTTCAAACAAAAGTTGTAGTATGTAAGGAGGTGAATATAGTATCAGGACAAAAAAATTTTTCTATATATGTTGTGTTTATGCTATATATGGATTATTAAAGAGAAAAAAAAGACAAATTTAACGATATATCATAACGTCTATTTAAGTCAAGATTTAAAAAATTGAAAATTTTCAAATTCGTTGGGCGCCCTTTTGCGAAAAATATATGTTTTGGTCAAAAAATAAGGTCCACCCTAATGTATACATACGGTATACATAAAATACTGAAAGTTGTATTTTTAAACCTTTCGAATGTGAGTCTGTATTGAAAATTTAAGAAGCATGTTTCACAGACTTGTGTCAATTAAAAACATTTTAAAAATATCATCGAAATCGGTTGATGCGGAAAAATGCTGACAGATGAAAATTGCGAGAAACTGCAATTTTTTCCACCTTTAAATGTTTAATATTACATAATATACTCCTAAAACTCAGAAAAGATTGGTATAACTTAGTTTTTCACGGGAAAAACACCGAAAAAATTGGTTTTCATTTTTTTCAACTATGACGCACCAGTCGCAGGAATTTGAAAACAAATGAGTATATTACTTATGATGGTATCTTATTTCTAAATTAAAGTTGTAGGTGTGCTCTTTCATCTTCTATATGAAATCTGCATCTTTTCAATTTTTTTCATGTTTTTCATGTCTTAAAACCAAAATTTGCAACTTTCACGACGAACTTCGAATAGTTCTACTTTACACTCGACGTTGATAGAAAAAACATCGGTGAAATAACGTTTTAAATCATACATTTATAATGTTTTTTCTGCCTTGGTGTAGCTACACCACAGCCAAAGCACGGCGAGAAATTGCTCGCCGAGCAACTTGTCCGGGACGACGCCAAATATCTCGGAGGTTCTATCTTAGGTATCCCATGCGGGTTAGAGGGGTGCGTAAAGTGCTCGGGTTTCGGTAGCAAGCGTGATGATTTCAAAAGACACCGTCGTCTCGAGTGGCCTAGGCCCCGCACGGCTACGTATAATATAGCCGACCGTGCAGCCGTGATCCCGCACGGCAGTATAAATCGATCTTTATTCTACTTATTAACCTTTGATTTATTCCTCTCTTTTCCATTTCTTCCCAAAGTTTCCTTCTTCCTACCGAATCAAATGCCGCTTTCAGATCTACAAACAACGCGTATATCTTTCCTTTCTTTTTTTGCGTTTCTCTCTCTACTACATGTCGTAGAATGAGTCAATAGGTTTCCATATTATCGCGGAGGTACTATTGTCAATGCATTTTTTTTTTAACAATTTGAAGAACGAACATTCACACAGATATTTCGACCCGAAGATTGAAAAAATTCGGAGTGCGAAATTTCTGAGGAGAGGATATCAGAATAAAATAAAGAATAAAATTTTGGCAATGAAATTAAGAATTATTTTTCAAATTTATCTTCCGAGTTTATTTTTTAAATTTATTTTCCGAAATTATTATGCTACAAGTGGAATAGGCCTACAGGGGATACCACTGACAAAAAAAGAAAATGCATTGACAATAGTACCTCTATGGTAATGTGGAAACGTATTGACAGTGGTGTCGCCCTAATGCGCCACGCGCAGTTCATACGGTACGAGTCTGAGCTGATTCGAGAACTTCGGTCGCTACAGGAAGCGAGACGCGCGGCCGGGAAAAGGAGGCGTAGTCCTCGAGAATCGGCTGAAACGAGCATTTCTTGCCGACCTATGATATACAGGGTTTCCCAAAAATGTCGTTCTTCCTTGAAAGGGGCGGTTCCTGAGACCATTTGAAGCGACATTTTCCTTTGCAAAAATTGCCGTTTCAGCTTTGTTAAGGAGTTATTAACGTAAAACACGGACCAATCAGAGCGCTACCTAGACGCGTGTTGGCAAAGACGGCCGCGCGCGACAGCAGTCGAGCGATGGTGATACACCGCGGACGAAGTAACGAACAAGACAAGAAAATTTTTTCAAGTACTATTTCGGATAGTTCAAATTTGAATATGTTGTAGTCTTTAGTAATCTATGAACGAATCTCGAAGCATTTTTCGAAATCTTAGAAAATGTTGGTTTTACAGACGTGTAAAGAAAAGTGTCAACTTTTTTTCATTAAATTATAACACTAGAATTAACATACCGAGGAAAATGAATTTTTAGTTTAAAAAATGGGTTTTTCACCATTTATTTTGCAAATGTTTCAAACAAATGCAATTTTCTTATAGCCGCAACTTTTTTAAAAATTCGAAAAAATGAGGTGATAGCTCCAAGTCTCCTCCTTACGGACCTATTTTTGAAAAGGCAGACACTTTAAAATTGACGGAATTAAAATTATTTAAAGCGATCGCTGCACCGCGAACGACCACCGCACACTCTAATATCGTCGACACATACTGGTAAAACTCACTCTTCATTTTTTAGTTATTAACGTTAAAAACTGAGGTAACATTGCTTACCTTGGTTCCCATGTAGAGCCCCAGCGAGGTGAAAATGCTTCCTGTATTCACAAACTATCCGTTGTACAACACTGAACCTGCCCACTCGTTAAATTCACAAGAGCACTTCTAATATTCGCTCTACGAAATTATCGAGCAGAATGGGTCAATGTCCATTCACTGTACAATCAGGCCCACATTATTCACGATCACAGTAAAATTATTCGCACATATCCATTGGGTCCACAAACGTTGCATGAAATTCACACAAGCGATTCACAGAAATCCACATATCACGCACAACTAGTTCACATTTGATGCACGTAAAACGACTGTTTCGACTGCCGGTGTACGAAAAATCGTCCGGCCATGCTCGCGACCGTAGGAAGACTAGTTCAAAACAGTTGAAGAATACAACCGACATCAGTGTGCTATTGAGGGGTCATTAACCTCTTCAGCTGTTTTGAACTAGTCTTCCTACGGTTGCGAGCATGGCCGGACGATTTTTCGTACACCGGCAGTCGAAACAGTCGTTTACCGTGCATCAAATATGAACTAGTTATCCGTGATATGTGGATTTCTGTGAATCGCTTGTGTGGATTTCATGCAACGTTTGTGGACCCAATGGATATGTGCGAATAATTTTACTGTGATCGTGAATAATGTGGGCCTGATTGTACAGTGAATGGACATTGACCCATTCTGCTCGATAATTTCATAGAGCGAATATTAGAAATGCTCTTGTGAATTTAACGAGTGGGCAGGTTCAATGTTGTACACCGGATAATTTGTGAATACAGGAAGCATTTTCACCTCGCTGGGGCTCTACATGAGAACCAAGGTAAGCAAGGTTTTCTCAGTTTTTAACGCTCGTAACTAAAAAGTGAATAGTGAGTTTTACCAGTATGTATTGACGGTGTTAGAGTGTGCGATGGTCGCGTATCTAATAGCTGTTCGTGCCGCGCGCCGTCGGGGCCGTTCGCGACTGTAATATCGCGGTGCAGCGTTCGCTTTAAATAATTTTAATAACGTCAATTTTAATGTGTCTGCCTTTTTAAAAATAGGTCCGTAAAGAGGACACTTGGGACTATCACCTCGGTTTTTTTTGAAATTTTTAAAAAAGTCCTTGCTATAGGAAAATTTTATTTCTTTAAAACATTTGCAAAATAAATGGTGAAAAATCCATTTTTTCCAAATCGGAATATTTTCAATAGATAGTCTTATGTGTTCACTATAAGCTCCTAAAAACTCATTTTCCTCGGTACGTTAATTCTAGTGTTATAATTTAATGAAAAAAAGTTGTTTACACGTCTGTAAAACCAATAATTTTTAAGATTTCGAAAAATCCTTCGAGATTCGATCATACGTTACTAAAGACTACAACATATTAAAATTTGAACTATCCGACATAGGACCCGAAAAATCTTCTTCTCTTGTTTGTTCCTTGCTTTCGTCCGCAGTGTATCACCATCGCTCGCATGCTGTCGCGCGCGGCCGTCTCTGCCAATACACCTCTAGGTCGCGCTCTGATTGGTCCGTGTTTTTCGTTAATAACTCCTTAACGAAGCCGAAACGGGGATTTTTGCAAAGGAAAATGTCGCTTCAAATGGTGTCAGGAACCGCCCCTTTCAAGGAAGAACGACATTTTGGGATACCCTGTATAGGAATCGGCGACGGATCAGGTACTAGCGGGAAAGGCGTTGTCTTTGTCTGTCTGTCCATCTGGTGACGAGCGTAGGAGGTATCAACCAAAACTGTTCTACAAGAGGACAGAGCTTTTGTATAATATTCGTTGCCGTAATGCAAATCTGCAATGCGGTGAGCAACACCCTAAAGAAATAATAGAAGAGAGGGTTTGTCAAGAGACGGCTGTTGAATTGACAGCTGAACAGTCGATAACTGACCGCTACTCGAAGCAGACGTTAAACGACATATTGCACATTGCTATTGTTAATTGAATATTTGTAATAATGTGCTCTATAATAAAAATATCACGAAATTACCCACGAAATTCGCAACAATATTGCACTTTCTACAAAGAGAGATACACTTTGAGGAATATGTTATGGGAAGTTTTTCATACGATTTCTTGCATGTCTATCTTGATCTTTATGTGTGAATTCGTAGTGGTGCAGAAGATCAAAGTAGAGCAGCAGGCTTCTGGAAATGTACCCTGCTGTTAGATTGTTGTTCTTCCGCAAACATTACTGCTGCTGCTTGCGTGGTATGAAAAATATCTTGCAACTAAATATTTAAGTCTCGCCGGACGTGTATTCATAGAAACTTTTTTCATCAATTTCGTCCGTATAATTGACCCTCCAAATATGTCTCATATTATGAAAATCATTGTATATTCTAATGTTGCGATTTCGTATTGAGAAGTCTTCGCATATCTTTCATAATTTATTATGGTCTATTCGAGACACTTTGCGCTAAATGCTGTACGACTATAGTGTCAAAGTACCCCTTGTTATGTTAAGAACTGGGAAAAATGTATGAACAAAGCCTTAGTAACTGAAATGTTTCTATTATTAATAATTACGTTGCATTCGTTTAACTTGTTGGAAAAGTATATGATAAATTTGTCATGAAAGCATTTATGCTAAACAGATTCAATTCAGATTTGTGTAATATATGATTTATATGTAAATCTATAGGTATGAAAACGTACATTATTAAATAATTGAATAAGCTGCATCAGATAAAACAAGGTTTCCATATTACTGTTCATTATTTTGAACAGTTTCCTTTAATCATATCGTGTGGTGCGCTATCTTCGTTAATAATGTCTTTGTGAAAGCATTGCTTACAAATAAATTTGCTCTGATGCACATAATAGAATACTGTGTAATATGATTAACATTATAAAGCTCTTAACCCAATCATTTAACGAGCATATTATAATTTAGTTCACTATTGTTCTTTCCAAAAAGATCTAATAAACAGTTACGTGGCAGAAACTTCTCCCACGATTAGTACATCTAACTTAAAATGCCTTAAGCAGTATTTTCTTGTATAACCAAACATTGTTATGCAAATAAATTCCATAAATTGCCCTTCCTGTGTACGTGAATCATGTTAAAATTTCATTCTTATGACGCGTCATCCCTTCAAACTGCCTGCAGCTTTATGCAGAATAGATTTGAAACGCTAGAAAAAATCACTTTCTTCGAAGGGAAACTTAAATGGTAGTGTCCTTTAGAAAAAAATGTAAGTATTACAAATATGTCGATATTCAAAATATTGATTTGAAGAAACTTTAAACTATGAAGAAATTGTTTCGTTATCTCTTTACTGCTCTGATTAAAAACGTTTCATAAATATTAATAAATACCGCCTTATCTACCTGCACATCTTAAAATAATTTACAATCTCACTCACATCAATCATTAATCAATCCTTAGTTACACCTTATGAGATCGCGTTCGACCGTATATCGACTCTCGCATTTCGAATCGCATAAAACGACTATATAATAATAATTTGTAGAAGAAGAATAATTGCACATGAATGTATATATATATATAACATAAAATAATTTATACAGAATAAATATACTAACAAATTTGGTGTTGGACAATGCAATCAGTTTTCGTTTTTTGCAACACATGTGCAATGTACGTATAATATCAGAATGTGTGACGCTTTTCCACCAAAGGGCGGAAAACTATCCCATTTTCCATGATGTTGTAGAGGAGAGATACCGATAGTTTACTTAAGGAGCTGTGGAGCCCCATGAAAACATTTTTTTTATGCCATGCGCAGCAGGGAACTGTCAACGCGCGCTCGGAAAGAAAGAAGTATGGCCCTTCGGACGCGCGACGGAAGAATCGGAACCGCACTGGCTCCGGAGCGTGCACACAGCGTGCTCCCTATACCAAAGCTATGCAGAAAAACCTCTCCGGGACCCCGGCCCGGTTGTGTGTGCCGAGACCTTTACCGTTATCTGGAGACGGAGGGTTCGCAGAGCCTCGCAATTCGTCACTAACTTTCTCTTTCGCAAACGCAAAGCGCAAAATAATTAGTTCACGGCACGGGAGCCAACGCGACAGTGATATTTCGCGATTTCCGTGAGAACGATCTACCCGGCGATCCCCACCTTACTTTTCGTCGGTTTCCCTAATTGGGCGGTCTCGCGCGCGAATTTTAATTGTGGGCTCCTACAGAACGGCTCTGTCTCTAGACTCTTTCGAAATTTCGTTTACGATCGCCTTACGGCGAACGGGGTATCCTTGACGGTTCCAAGGCGCTCTCACACCACCCACGCGTATGGAACCCCTTACTACGGGATGAGACGGCGGCAGGGCCTTGTACGTCCTTGTCGGAAAGTCCGGTGTTGGAGGGGTTCTAGTCCTGCGTCGTCTCCGGTTGGTTCGGCCCGTGTGTGCGAGCTGCCCCTTTCTTCCACCTGTGCACACAGGACCTTTCTTTGGCCAGCAAATTACGAGGATGGAGTCCCACGAAGCGTGCCGCCGTAGGTACCGGTAAAGGGTTGGTGGTGCACGGTGCACATTCTGAAACTTGCCGTACTCGGCGCGCGCTTTTCGAATTAGCCGCCGCGCCGGTCGGTTATTTACGCGGAATTTCCTCGGGGAGCGCTCTTGAAATTTGTGACTGTGCGCCTGTCACGCGAGAGGGCAGTCCGGTCCATTTGAACTGCGGCTTTTACCCGCCGAACGTAACGTAAAAGTGACGTCGCAAAATCTGCAACGTCACAATGTATAATAAAGAGGCAGCTCCATTTTTAAGTAATTTGAGTAAACCAATAAAAGGCAATAAAAAGTAAAACACTGTTTCAAACATGCTATGAATTTATGGTCATCAATATTCGTGTTGATAAACATTTACATTGTACAAGAAATCGATTCCTTTTTCACTACTTCAATTAATGGAGTTTATACATTAGAACTTGTTGCTACTTTTGTACCAAAGAAGAAAATACTGTATAATATTTTTCATTGATGTAGTAAAATAATATTCATATTGCCAGGAGTATTTTTATATAATTTTGTATGTGTTCATAAAAATTTGATCACCTATTGGAAATTAGAAAAGAATCGGATTTTCCAGTTAACAAATTTTCTTTGTTAGCAATGTTACCCTCTTTTAATAGTAATGTGGTTCAGTATGGCGCTATTATTTTAATATTATTATAATTATCCATTATTATAATAGACTGCGAATTTTATGGATTTATGATAAAAATGCGTAAATGAAATTTGAAAGAGTAGAAAGATTAAACGAATTTCGCAAGTTATTAAAGTTATTAAAGAAAGAGATTTCTACTTAGTTTCTGTTTTCTGTAATTAGAATAGACAATTTTTATTTTGCATAAAGATCTCCGCAGTCTAATTATAACTTTTAAAGGACGTAAAGTTAATTAATTACTGCATTTCTCGAACTGATGCTTATGCATGCATAAATGTGCAAAAGAAGAGTATTCTTGACGGTACAGTTACAGATAATAAGCGAAGCTAGTTCGATCGTGTTACAAGTAAAAGCCATGAATCATCGATCTCTGATTTTGATGAAACTGTATAGGCTTGTACATCATCTAACAATAACAGAAGCGTGTTTTTTTAGCTGCGGCAACTCAATTTGATGGCATATAACTATCCTTCGTTCTTCGACCCCCAAAAGCACTAACTCGGAAGTAAGACACGAAAAAAATATTTTCACAAAAATTGAGTGGTTTTTCACACACCAAAATGAATCGTGTACATACGTACAATAGTTTTCATAACAGAAAACACGACAATTTCATTTTTCATATTGAACGTGAGTAGTATTTGCTAAATCCAGTGTCGTTTATAAATTGTAAATATAATATATGTATACTATATTTGCTCTATAGTTACTATATACGCCGCTCGGTTTTAGTTTTCGAGATATTCGTAAAAAACTATTGCTAATACTTTATTGAATTTTCTCTCTTGGATTTTTGTATATCAGCATAGGCGATCGCTTAACGATGCTCGTAACGTATTCTGCTTCTTACAAATGTTATGTTGATGGTCGGTCCTCTCCGCCCCCTCCACGACTTAACCACAACTCATTCTATTCACATGATTTTTTCATTACTTGATCAAATTATGGATGAAAGCTGCAATGCAAAGATTATGCGAATAGAATGAGTTGTGGTTAGGCCGTGGAGGGGGCAGAGCGGCCCAACCACGCATACGACAATCGAAAAGTAGTCTTTCAAAATTGAAAGCTCACCTCATATATGTATGACCAGAGTGCGACCCTGTTTTCTCTCTCATCTCCACAGCGTGTTTACAAAAGAAAAAGTAAACAGACGCCGCGCCGGAACATGCTTACGTTGTCACGGAGCGTGCAAGAATACGGAAATTTCAGTACAGTATTGGCAATAGTTTTGTCACAACACGTATAGGGAAAAGTTTTTCAGAATGATGACCTTGACAACATATTTCAAGGTCATCACAATTGGCGAGGAGGACCAACTTGTATATAATTACTCGATGTAGTTGTTATGGTCGCTAATTCAAGGATTTCTTTGTATTCCTAAAACTTTTTTGTCGAATCCTCATTTTACGACATGGCTGAACGATATCTCTAGTTATACCACATGTTTAAAATTTTTGAAGAATTTTCAACATATTACCGCTATAAATTTGGATTATTAGATACATTGATTACCAAATAAATTCTGATTTTTTTAAATTTTTACAATACGAAAAGCGAACATAATCTAAAAGAATAAAATAATAGTTTTCGGCATCCAATTAACGATTATGTTAGCATTTCCAATGTTAGCTTATGTTAGCATTCTTGTTATCCAAATAGCATTTAATTGCATATCTGAATTGTGCTAGCCTAGCACAAATCAGCACGACTGCCAATTTTCCCAGCACAACGATATTAAGAGCACTTTATACTCTTGTCCGTGGTCCTTCGCGCTAGGATTGTAGACGCGTATTTGGACTTTGTAGTCATCCGACAAAAACAAAATTGAAGACTATTATTTGCAACAACTTATTTCCTTATTAAATTTTCAAAGTGATACTTTATCACAATGTTAGCACAACTGAGCACAACAGAGAAAATTGAAAAAATTGGAAAAAATTGAGGGGCTGCTCTAAAAAACGTTTTTCTCCATTTTTTTATCGCATTTTTATAATATAGTGTTAATATTTCAGTACAATGTAGTACACATTTAGCACAATTTAGCACAACTATTGAAATTATATAATATTATGTGGGGGACTAACTTCTATGAGGGTACTGGCTACACATTTTTATTGGCTGGTTCAGCAATTAATTGGGAGTCCCGAAAGCAGCATACTGTTGCTCTTTCGTCCATGGAAGCAGAATATATGGACATTACAGAAGCGGTCAAAAAGTATCTATTTACGGAATTATGTAACAGAGTTAGGCTTTCAAGAATTAAATAATATCAAGCTCTGGACTGATACCCAAAGGGCATGATTGCTTGCGCAACACAATGTATATTATCAAAGAAGCAAATATATATTGATATACTTTCTCTCTCTCTCTCTCTCTCTCTCTCTCTCTCTCTCCCTCTCCCTCTCCCTCTCCCATCCAAGATTTACAGAGAACAAAATATGAAAAATATTTACTCATTGTAATTGTGATTTGTTGATCATTATTCAATTGTCGTTCTTTACGCTCATTTCACTTCCGTGCAGTTACTGTTCTGTATGTTCATGTTTATTATGTTGTTATAAGTTCTAAATCTAATCTATCTAATAAAAACAATAGACTGAAGATAGAATAGTTATAGAAGATATCGTATACAATACATAACAACAAATTAATTCACGGGTACGATTTCAGTGACACATTTGGCAACTTTTCTCAGCATATGGGTTTGAGTACAACATAATATATCAATTTAAATTATTTTGTTTTATATCGTTCGTTGGGTGCTACACTATTATTTTAAAGTAACATTTGGCAGAGTCTGTTCTTTCCTACACGGAATGGTAAAAATATAATAAGGAAACAGATCATCCTAACTGCGGCAATGGTAAAAGAAAGATTGAACAAGGGAAAAGCGGAAAGTACATCCGTACGCGCGTACTTAATTTAACTTTGTTATCTCCGGCCGTCAGACAGGTGAATAAGCGGGAAAATGAAAATTTATTCGCTCGATTCTCGGTCAGTCCTTGGATTACACGTGGACTCCACATTGAAAGCACAATATGGAAGAAGAAGTTGGATTCAGACGATGAATACTGTCGACCCGATCGTACCATACATTCCCTACGATAATACGGAATGTGACATTACGTGTACATGCAGTTACATAGCACAAACAAAAATGAAATTGTTCATTACGCAAAAGTAAGTCATAAGTATGTAAAAATTGCCCAAATTAAATGTAACAGTACAGGCGTTAAAAGAATGCATTTCCTTTTTTAATAATTTTAATAAATCGAAAATAATATACCAACATCGTTAAATTCCTTAAATACCTTTATATGTTTGTATTTGACCCAACATATAATAATTATCATCACATATAATAAATTATCTGTATCAATTGTAAGAAACAAGAGCTAAACTGGTTCTTTAAGCATTTGAAAACGAGTGTCACTCCTATGCCAATAAAAAAGTGATTATTTTAAAATAGTATCTAACCAGTTTTAATCAAATGCAGCGTTTTATTGTTTTACTATTAACATTTGTCTTATTAATACATAATCTCGTTTTATTGAAAAATGAAAAATTCAATAGAAGACTGTGTTTGCAAAATGTTTCAATAAGATGAATATAATCTAATAATAATATTCTTCATTTCTTTGAATCTTAAATCCGTTCTAAATTTCCACACGTTTGTCATTAATGCATAAAATTCCCAGTCTAGAAATACGATACTTTCATGTAACTTGTTTCTAACAAACGTGCGTTTATATGCGACCGGAATACTACGAAATGAATTTTAATTACAATTACTTAGTTATAGTACTAGATTCAATCTTTATTGATGTATACAATAAATAGTATTTAATAAATAAATAGACTGAGGATCTTTATGCAAAATAAAAATTGTCTGCGTTAATTCCGAAACATAGAAGTCAAATCAAATGCTCTTCCTCTCTTTAACGATTTGAAAAAGTTGCAAATAGTACATCGATGCTCCTAAATACTCTTAATGTTTTCCTTATTTTAAAATACACCTACCGATTTTTGTCATAAAAGCAATAATCAGTGGTCTATAAACAAATAAATAGTATTTAATAAATCAATATCATTGAATAAAGAAATCTAGTGAATTGTTTCTTATAAGGGCATCTTTGTAACTACAATAATTATGAAATAAAAAATCTGATACCGATCATTTAAAGATATTTTCACGAAATGAAATCTCGAAGATATAATTTAAGCGATCCTGGAGATCAAGGCACTGGTCCACCTCGTCCATTCAATTTTTTATTAAAGGTGTCGTTTCAATTTTGTTGGATGTTCGTTGCAAGATGAGCTGAGGTTCCATCATGCATAAGGCATTGTTTCTATCTTCCGTTAGAAGGTATCGAGTGTAATGTTAACGGCAAGCTGTTAAGCAGTATGATACGTACGATAACCTCCAAAGCGGGAGAGTTACTAACTTCAACCGAAACAACAAATTATTTATAACTTTGATACTATTAGCTAACATCTAAGGTATATAGCAAGTATTATCTACCTTAGAAGTTATGAACTCTATCATTATTTCGGCCTGTATAGAACCAGTCCACAATCTTATTTCACATAGCGAACGCTGAACATGCATTGTTTGTATTATAAAGAAGTGTTGTATACAGGTTGACTCATTTAACTATACAACCTGAATTTTCTTGAACACTGTTTGTTGTATAAAAAAATGTTTTAAAACGAAATAGGTGTAAAAATTAATTCTTATCTCTTCCTTCGTGAATTTATTGATTATTTACTAATAATTAAAATATATTCTATTGTCAAAAATAATTCCCATCACATTTTGTGGAATTACTTCATCTTATAAATAAGTCTTTAATACGAAGGCTGGAAGATTTGCATTTAAAATAAAGTTAGAATTGGATGATTTATAATAAATTATACCTAACAATAATTACCTTATTGATGTTCCATTTCCTTGTTAAAATACGAAAACTGAGGTATTGAGTCGTTTTATGATATGTAACGTCTGTGCTGATGATTCGAAAAAGTGTGGAATGTCGAATAAAAAACTATTAACATATATGATATTAAAAACTAATATTTACCGAGGTATTCTTTAGTTCATTTTTAATTTAAATTCTGGAAACACGTAAACATGCGTCAGTCGCTTTCATTGATCGTCTAAAATTCTCTACATTAAACAATATCTCAACGAACGTTAGTTTTTGATCCCATATTGCTTAATAGTTTTTAACTCGGCATACAATACTTTTTTAAATCACACGAGCAAACATTAGACATTGTAATAACAAAATCCAAGACCACTTTCACAACTCGAGAAGAGAAACAAACATCAACAAAGTAATTTCGCTCTATTCAATACCAATCAACTTATTTGAAACAGTTTTTTATACAACAAACAGCTTTCAAGAAAATTTTGGAGTGGTACAGTTGAATGACTCAGCCTGTATATTTCTCATGCTCATGAATACGTTTTCACTGAAACATGATAAATGACGGTAATAAATCTTCTTACTTAGATTATGTTAATTTTGTAAAACCAGAAATATCAAGATCAGTAGTACATTAATTGTGCGCTCAATGTACTGGATGGAAATTACCAACTGTAGTACAGTTTTTATAATACAGATCCCGAAAGTTTAACAAGTGCTATGTTCATACGTTCATCATTGCACGTAATGGAATATTTGCTTTCCATCAATCCTGCTGTATTATATAATACGATAACAATATACGTTGCATTAACATTGTCACACTTATCGAATAAGAAACTACATTCAATCGTGCACAATAAAATTCAAAATTAATTCTCTTAAACATAAAGTTTTGTATAGAAAAATATTATTCTACATTTTGCAAGTGCGCACGATTGTACCATATTACAACCATTATGACATATTCTATGCGCGCACATTCGCATGAGTCTTGTTAAGCTTCGAGCGAATAAAGACGTTTCGTCTTCAATATAAGAGAATCTCATGGGACACAGTTTGTTTCTTATTACAGGACTATAGAAGTCTCGAGATTATTCGGAATAGTTTATTTCTATGTAAGTACCGAAGATATTTATGTCAAATGAACGTTCTGGAATCACTTACGAAATTCTGCATGGTTGTATCTGCAAAATTATCATCTTAGAATAGAAGATACTTACCACCAAATTCTTAAAAGCAATTATGACAGACTGTTTCAAGTTAGAATATGCGTAGAAAAATGTGCAAAGTTGGAAATGTATTTATACGGATTCATTAATCAATCTGCTCCAGAAATTAAAATATAAATGAAATTACAGTCACTTTAAACACCTACTTTCTTAAACATCGGCTTAAATGTTAAATGATAAAGTTTTGTACTATACCTTCACTAATTGTAACTCCTGTATGTAAAATTAAACTTTAGATTTACATTAAATTTGACACAATTGTGTATGAATATAATCATCAGAAGTCTTGGACAATCTATTTTTCCATTACTATAATTTAAACAATGAACTGCCAACATTTTACACGTTACTAAGCGTCATATTTTACGCAAAAACTATTACGAATTAATTCGAATTTCACCGCTAAACAACTGTACAAAATAGATATTGTTGTCACTTGAGTTTATAACAATTCAAATAATGATTTCAAAAATTACTTAAATTTGTCCAAAATCTAATAAAATTATATTTGATTCTTTAATGTTAATTCGTTTTTTACTACTACATGCTATTAACAAAATAATTCAATTGTGAACAAAAGGTTCATAGAACATTTTTTCTTTCATATTGGTATTGGTAATAGTATGGCAATCCGGATAACAGAGTAGCGCAACTTATAGTCTTATCTATGTTCAGTTTAAATATGAAGACCACAAAATAATATATAAATAATAAAATAAATGTTACAGTATTTTGTGAAAATATATATGTCTAGAGTTCAATTTAAAAAAAAATACGAACGACATTAAAATCTCATATAAAATCATATCGAAAAAAAATCTCTAACAACATTGGATTCTACAAATAATGTAAGGTTCTTGTAAACAATTTTTCCAAAAGATTACAAGCACTATAATTGACACGTTCCGTTATTTTACATATGTGAACTTGTTGACAGTGGTTACAAAGGATTTTTGATAGAAATAAAGTTCAAGAAAAAGCACAAATTCATATTCAAATTTTTTATAGCAATAAGTACACTATCTTCTCTCATTAAAAGTTGAAATCGATGATATGAACAATCACAATAAGTAATGCATATCTAAGAAGAAAGCAGAAGTCTGGGATCATTTCAGAAAACTGTTTCTGATAAAACGATTAGTGACAAACACAGTTGCGATTAACACATTTACCACCACGCCAACGCTGACCACTGCATCTAACATTGCAAGCAAAATTATCCAAACCCATTACTCTCTTAAACCAATTTGTGTCGCACGGATTTTGATCTCTACGTTCTCGGGTAACCGCATTTGCGTCATTTGCAGGTCCCATCATGAAATCGTCCACAGCTTCGCGTTTCAGGATACGCTCTGTAAAGAATTCCCCAGTTACCAACCTGACTAAACATTTCCTCCGTAGCTCAAAAATATTTTACGCCAATCAAAAATATTAACTAAAAGATGTATTCAATACTATTGGCTGCAGTATGTAATGTAATCGATGTATGCAGTATGATTAATGTGTGCGGTGCGATATAATGAATGTTTGGTGTGAAAATCGCGTTATCGTTATCGTCGTTGGTTGATTGTTTCTTAAATTCCTTCATTACATTTTGTACGCATTTATTGTTCCGTTTTTATATTTCTTATAAGTTGATGTATTTCATCAAATATATACTACATTTATATACTGTGCCAATTCGATGAAATTTTTGATCAAATTTTGATCATAAACCTTTTTCTGTTGTAAAGATTTAGTAACAAATATACCAAAACGATTTACACTTATCAGTGCCGTCAAAAGTTCTTAAATAAAATTTTAAATATATTTCTTGGTTATTGTTTTAAATTACAGTGAAATGGAGTCAGGAATACGAAACTATTACTAATACTATTATAATTAAAATATTAGTCGTGTCTTAAATACATACTAATGTAAAATCCTGTGTAATCGTATACACATAAATAGTGATTTTCTGGGAAAGTGATTTCATTGGTTCAATTCTGCTCCTCGCACACGCATTTGTTTTAAATTAAAAACTGTGTAGCGTCAGATTGAGAGGGAGAAACACTTCCGATATTTTCTTTTGTTTGTACTTAATCGAAAAGTTTAATCATATCGCTAAAGAAAATGTTCTTGGTCAAAATAGTCATTCTTCAAAGCAGAAAATGTTTAAGAACTTCTTTTGAGTGGTTCTTACATATATACTAGTCTAAAACTTTGCTTCAACTTTTCGATTACATTACAACAAAGGAACATGCTGAAAAATTACTCTTTAAATTTCATACTACATACCTTTCGAATTGGAACAAAAGACACTTTTAGCAAAATTAAAAAATTCTAGAGTCGTTTGGAAGAAGAAAAAGTGGCATTTCAAAATAACATAAAACATATACCTTTTTAACCATTTAAACTATCTGACTTAAGCATTATGAAAGTATGTTCAATGTATAGGTTATTCTCCTCAAATATTCCACTCACTATTTCTATTCACTGATCTTGATTAATATGTAAATACTATCCCTAGCAAAAATTATTCACTCAAACAAATCAAGAGACTATCATTGCAATTATTCGTATTTTCAATGTGGAAAATATTTCCTCAATGATAAAGGCAAGTGCAATGACAAAACTTGTCATGTACATATAAAGAAAATCTTAATATAAAAATATTTGTTTTTACTTTCATAATGTACAGAATGAGCAAATTAGACACTGATTGAAGGAAGGGTTTAATCATCCTGAAGCGTTGAGAACATTTTTGTAGCAATGTCAATAATCATTTTCATCGTCGGGAATATTAAAAAGCGTTCTTACTTTCGCCTGTACGATCTTTCTACTCTACATTGTATTAATTGTATTCTACTCTGATTGATTTGTTGACCGTCGTAAAAACAACGTTATGATTGATATAATTAATTTTGACTATAATTAATGTAATATGTAATTATATTACTTACTTATCGGGTGTGTTAGCTCATTGTTAGCATCTTGCGGATCACTCTCTGCGCAAACATAGGCGATCGTAACCGCAATACAAAGAGCAACGAATAGCTTCATTTTCGATCTAAGAAAAATTGACTTGGCAAATGTTGTGAATAGATCTAAAGGCAACTGGCGCTTCTCGCAGATGGATCTAACGGCTGATCCTTATATACATGTTTAATCATAACCGGGAGTATGATATACTTCAGAAATAGCCACTTCCTTCCCACAAAATTTCCTTCGATACGCAGCAGAAGGACACACGCTTGAGAATATCAACTTTTATATCTATGACATAGTGGTGTCTAAAATAGCATTTCCGTGCAAGTCTTTCTGCTAAAGGAAAAATTTATATTATGGAGTAATTTCAACAAATCATTTTTAATTAATCACCATGAAAAGCGTATAGGGTGGTTTCTATTTAGATTGGGAGTTTTATGCATTTATCACCAGACTGCGGATTTTATGACAAAAATGGGTGCATATAATTTTAAACAGTTGAAAGATTAAAAGTATTTCAATATATCGGTAGATTATTCACAACGTTATAAAAATGACTACAGAGAAAAATAAATTTCTATGCGGTTACTGTGACTTGCAATTCATGGAAATAATTTTTATTTCTATTTTCCATTGTTTATTATTAAGAATCTGCAGTCTATCTATGACACAAATTTTATGTATGATTTTCAAAACAATAAAATTATCAAGAAAAAAAAATGTTTACGTAGCTCGTATATCTTATAATTAATACAAACAATTTTAATTTTACATGAAAATCCGCAATCTAGTGATTTCTTATACAAAAATAAATGTAATGTGAAGCTTAAAATTCATCATTGAAGGCTTAGTTCTCGAGAGAATTAAGTTTCCGTAAGGAGAAATGGTAAGTCGTATACAGACACGTCAATTAAGAGAGATTATTATACCCGATGAATTTTCATTGAGTCATTTAAAAATAGATAATTATGAACACTTGTGTACTTTCAGCAGTGCATATTACAAATGATACACAGCGAATCTTAATGTAAAATACAAATTGACTAAGTCAACTGGAAGAAACAGAAGTTAAATGAAAATGCATTTGATCGTTCAATAATCTGAATCGGTTGAAAATAGTCGAACATCGTCATTGAATTCATCTAAACGTCTTTGCAATTTTGTATTTCGCCACTTTATTTGTGTCACAAGTGCATGAGATCCGCAGTGTAATAATGGAAATACTTGTTGAATCTCGCACGGTTGATTCGTTATAAACGACCAAGGTAACTTACATATTTTTATTTGATGAAAGTATTACATATTTTTATGCAGCTTTTCATTATGAATTTATACGTCACATTAAATTAACGTAACTGAAATTAAATCTACCAATGCAATTTACGTAATATGCAATCATCAAATCGGTCAACGCTGCAATGAGGTACATACGTTAAGAGATGGTAAAAATTGCAGTTTATCGCGATTTTAGGCCTATTAACTATAATAGATATAAGTATTCTTACATCATTCAATACCTGTCGTTTTCTTCCGCGTCAACCGATTTTGATACAATTTTCAGAATATGTATAATTGACAAAAATCTACAAAACGTATTTTTTTAAAATTTCAATATAGGCCCGCATAAGAAAGTTTCAAAATACACAAATTTAATATTTTCTCTACAATTCGGACCAATTGCAATTATGTATTTCAAATTTTTTTTTCATGTCATGTAGTAAACTAATTGTGTAATTATTTACATTAGGGGCTTTCCTCACCGATTTTGATGACGTTGAAATATGTTGTCAAGGTCATCATTCTGAACAAGTTCTTCCTATACATGTTACCGCCGCTCAGCTTTAGTTTCCGAGATATTCGCAAAAAAGTTTCAACATCTCGAAAAGTGATCGGAGTAGGTCTGGGTTAGGTCTGGGTTATTTATATATTTATATATTTATATACTGGGTTATTATATATTTTCTTGATTGTTGCAGATATCCAAGAATTCGTATAGTTTCATGCTTAATACTCTGTATGCTAACACAGCTGACAATGAAATGAGTTCGCGTTCGACACGATTCATTTCACGTTTCAGTTCGTAAACATAAACAAACAAGACAGTGGATCTGAACTGATTGAAGTCATTTTAAGTTGTGACCGTGGCCGTGTTATCGCCGGCCACAATTTCAAATCTAACCCAGACCTACTCCGATCACTTTTCGAGATGTTGAAACTTTTTTGCGAATATCTGAGAAACTAAAGCTGAGCGGCGGTAACATGTATAGGAAAAAGTTGTTCAGAATGATGATCTTGAATGATCACTAATTGTTCTAACTTCTTGAAAAAAAATCCAAATCGTAGGGTCAATATTACAAAAGTTACCGTTTTTTTTATTAGTATCCGAATATGTATCAGAGTCACTGTATATTATAGAAACGGTCCACTGTGCATCGTTTCGGATAATCAATGTTATACTGTATGTAGGTTTAACAATCAATGAACGGTTTTACACATCTCGAACGTGCAGGAACGAACTGTCGAAGTTAAATGAAAATTCGTGGTCGAATTGGAATTCCTGCTGGGACACAAAGGAGCCAAAATGGACAGGATTAGCAATAGGAATTCTGAGCATTCGGTCTCAGTTAGACCACAAACACATGTAGCAATCAATACAAATCCACTTTCGGAAACTTTTCCATTGACCCTCTGAAAAAGTTCTCGCTGCTTGATATACGATGCTGACAAAGTACAAATTCCTTCGTCTGATACGTGGACAGAAATTGAAATTCCTGCCCTCTTTCTCTGGAACACGCTCTTAATACAATCTGTTTTGCGAGATGACATACCACTTAATTTCTCATCTTAACTTCTGTACAATTCAAGATCATTGAAAGCTTCGTAAATTTTAATATGGTTTTGAATTTGTTTAGAATCTAATATAACTTGTAATGGAACATGCCATTTTCCTTCTACTGGTTTTTACGAATCATAACCGCCTCCCTCTTTAAATAAACATTCTAAGCCTAATAATGTACTTATTATTAGTTATTACTACATTGCAGTTCTTCGTGGAAAAATAAAAATTGTCTAAGTCTTTTGTAAGGAATGGAAACAAAATAAAAATGAATTTCCTCCTTTACTAATTTTAACAAGTCGAAAATATATTAACGATCTATGTAAATTCTTCTAATGTCTTTATAGTTTTGTATTAGGTTGTTGCATATCAAATGTCCGATTCTAGAATGCAAATGTTATGTAGCGTTTTGATCAAGAAATATTATTACAATTGATTATTATTTTGATCATGAAATATTATTTTAAGGTACAACTTTTAAAAAAGTTTATTTCAATGTTAATCAATGTGATTGTCGAGTATTAATTTTATATGAGTGGAAAAATAACATTTTAACGACAGCATCATGTGATGTTTGGCCAAAAATTTGTCGATTAATCAATGCCCTATTCGTCGACGGTAAAGAAGACTACAAAATGGAGATGAGAATCTTGTAAATGATGAACGTGAACGACAAAAAAATCCGATTTCTACCTTAAAACAATCAAGAATCTTGCAATTCATTCGCAGAATACATTGATTAGAATATTGCTTACTTTGATCCATAAGTTTATTTCTAAGAAGATTATGTTTGCTTAATGTTACTGTTAACAATCGGACATTTCATATGCAACGACCTAATATTTCACTTATTCATGTTTGCAATACAAGAACAGAATATGTTGAAATTATGATAGCGTTCGATTTAATCAATAAGTTTTATATAGAAAAAGATTATGTTCGTTTAACGCTACTGTTCGAAATTGTACATTTCATATGCAACAATGTAACGCGTAATCACCCAATGAAATTGTTCGAGATTAACGGTGACCTCTACAACAAGCAAAGTTAAATCTAAATCTAGCAAGTTCATATGAAAACAATCATGCAGCGAGAGTAATTTCATTAGTAAAACAACACATTAAGAACTGTGTTGCGTGGTTGTTCAGAGCAGGTGGTACTGTGGTTTGTACAGTTGTAGGGGGGTCGGGAATTGCAAGTTATAAGTGTCCTCGAACTTGCGTTATTGTAGAGCAGATCACGGGATATAAATTAGCGTAACGGGTAAGTGTCGTGCATAATGTATAATGATAATTTGAAGAGAACTTCCCGTGCAATTTAGGTATTACAACGTCGAAGGGTATCACGGTGTATAAGAGAAGTACAATCGGATGAACTAGCAGCCAAGAAATACTACATTCAGAAGCCAGTAGCTGTTACACTATTACATGCTGAATGCGTTACTATGATACGGAAATGCAGTAGAACATCGTGTACCCAATTCTGCTCGGCGCCCGTAATTTGCATTCGATTATTGAAATTAAATTATGACGTGAATTTGATCGTTAGAGGTGAAAATCGAATCACACGAAAGCAGATGAAACGTAATCATTTATGGATTTCAACTTCCCTATTATGGGTCGGATAATAATCTGTATTTTAACAATCGGAAATCAAACTCATGATCTAATTCACGCTCAAACCGAAGTTCAAATGATAGTGCTCAATTCAAAACTTTAACGGTTGGGTGCACATGCAACAATCTTGTCCATTGGCAATGGTTTATAGCTGACAAACTGCAAATGCAGAAACCACGTTGTGGTAAATCCTCTGTTACTCCGGCAATGTCTTTCCATGTCTGACAATCTACAACTCCTGGTTCAATACATTTTCTCTGACCGAATGTCGTTAAATCAAACGTTAGATAAACCACGATAAAGCGTTAACTTCTGTTTCATTGAACATTTCGTTGTTCCATTTGAAAATGAGACTTGGATATTAACCCTTTGCACTCGGAGCTATTTCAACTAAAAAACCAAACATTTCTTCTAACCTAAAATATTTCCATCGTACATAAGTTTTTTTCATTATATGCGTACGAAACTGATATAGTACCTCATACAATATTTAAATGACTAGTAATTTATTACATATGAACAAATTTAATCATGTAAACAATATTCTGAATAATGGTGTGGCAATTTGTAGTGGCGCCTCAGAGTCGCCATTCGAGTGCTAAGGGTTAAGCGCGACAAACAATTTGTGCATAGCGTTTCCAATGACATAGATTAATGATTCGCCGAAGTGAAAGTTCTTAAGCATTCTCAATAGTTTTGTATTTACTTCAACTTATCGACACAAGCACTTCTATCATAGGTGACCTTATTTCGAAAAGATCAAGTCGTAGTTCGCAGTTTCCGCGAGAAATTTCTTGTAAGTTTAGTTTACTGCAAGAAAAACAGTTTTAAGTACACTTTCAACTATACAGTGGATGCAAAAAGTAATTGAACACTAAATTTCCGATTCTCGAGAAATTGTGAAAATTTTAAGTATAATAATTTCGTTAAAAAAAATAGTACAATAATAAATTTGATCTCAAATTCAAGCTCGAAACCTCTACTTTCGCAGACTACCATTCATTTGTTTTCTAAGATATTTGTGCATGATATAGCAGGTGAAAAACTGCGGACACGTTTTTGGTTGAAAATGCTATAAATTTAATCGCTTGTAAAAGCATTAAAACATTTTATTACTGAATGAATCCATTAAATTCGTACATTGAATCCTCTTCCCTACAACAACTGCTCGAAACTAATCGTAGATTAATACGATTATTTCTTTTGGCTACGTTATAGATCAAAACCGAGGAACAACCGTGCGAGGTCGTCACGGTGTAAATACCTCATATATTATTGCAAAGATGGAAGTACACATTTCGTTCAAAGCTCAATAAATCACATGAAAAATAAGTAGATCTAGTTTCAAACATTCGTTGTGAAAAGGAAGCTTCAATCTTTAAATAACAACGATTCTTCGAAAATGACAAATATAGTGTTCAAATACTTTTTGGATCCACTGTATATGTATATCTGAAAATACCTGAAATCGATTGTATTGTTGACAGTAAAAATATTTTTAATTAATATAATTTGTAAGATTATATTGCTGCAAAAAAAACATAATTTTAATTGCACTTTCAATTATTTATATTTGAAATCGATTCCATTATCGACTGTAAGCAAAACATATTGTCCAGTGCGCTTTCAATATATTTTGAATTGATCGCATTGTTGACAGTAAAAGTATTTTTAATTAATAAAAGCTTTATTCAGTGTTGTGTGTTGAGGCGAAAGTACGTATACAAACCCTTCAATATCATCGCGTCGAATATTTCAAATCCAACAACAACAGCTTTTACACATTTTCGAAAACAAATACCTATCACGCATAGTGGTCCTATGAAGTAATTGAACACTATACAGGGTGTTTCGTCTAAAATAGAACACCTAAATATCTCCTCTACCTCTGGAAATACAAAAAATGTTTCTAACGTAATCTAAATGGTTTCAAAAGACGAATCAGATGGAAGAATCGTTTTTTATAAATTGTAATTTTTTAATCGTATTCTCAAGGTCACTCGTTTTTTTTACATATATACACATATTTTTTGTTGTTGTATGTTATAGCAAACATTATTGTGCATTCACCCGTGTTTAATAGCACGACCTTAAAATGACCGTGAACTCTAAAATTTGCTAATTAATGCAGAACTTACTTTCAGCGACATTTCAGATTTCAACGGTAACAGAAATTCGACCATGAACTTGAACTTGTAAATAAACACATTGTATCATTCCTCTGTGTACGTAGAGAGTGAGAGACATATGTATTTAAGAGTTTGCTCACTCCTAGATTTCTCAATATATCGACAAGCGATCCATAATGCGTTATTCAGAACACGAGAAAATTCAAAGGGTTTTAATTTACGGTGAAGCTCGAGAGTGTCTAAGAAAAGCAGTATGCTGGATTTTTAGAACATATTCTACCAGGTTTATTAGAAGATGTACCATTTAGGGACCATCTAGTATTATGATATCAACACGATGGGTGTCCAGCACACTTTTCCCATATTGCAACACGTGTCCTCAACGAAAAATTCCCAAATCGTTGGATTGGACGCAATGTATCTGTATCATGGTCGGCTCGTTCACCCGATCCCACTTGATATTTTCTTATGGGAGACATTAAAGGGTACGGTTTATCCAGAGCAGCCCACGACGCCAGAAAATACGAAGGAACGAATAATTGCTGAATGTGCTGATATGAAACGTGAAATCATCGAAAGGGCTGTACAATCTGTCGTTTTTCGCCTCACGAAATGTATTACAACGGAAGGACACACTTCGAACATTTATTGCAGTAATAAGTGTGATTATTTACAAGTTCAAGTCCATGGTCGAATTTCTATTACCGTTGAAATCTGAAATGTCGCTGAAAGTAAGTTCTGCATTCATTAGCAAATTTTAGAGTTCACGGTCATTTCAAGGTCGTGCTATTAAACATGGATGAATGCACAATAATGTTTGCTATAACATACAAGAACAAAAAATGCGTGTGTATATGTAAAAAAACACGAGTGACCTTGAGAAAACGATTAGAAAATTACAATTTATAAAAAACGATTCTTCCATCTGATTCGTCTTTTGAAACCATTTAGATTACGTTAGAAACATTTTTTGTATTTTCAGAGGTAGAGGAGATATTTAGGTGTCCTGTTTTAGACGAAACACCCTGTATATTATCAATATTTAAACTGCGATAATTTCATAAAAAATTATGTTACGTCAATAAATGCTCATGTTCAAGCTAGAAACCTCTAGTTTCATAATCTATCGTTCATTTTATTCTAAGATTTCTTTTCATGATGTAGCGGTCGAGCCACTGATGACGTGATTTTCTCGGAAATGTTATACATTGAAATGTCTGTGTAAACTTTGAAAAATTTTTTCGTGAGCCCAGATCATAGATTTAAAGGTTAAAGACTTCATAGTTATAGTTGTAATGATAGTTAAGTCATTTTATCGAACTTTGAATGAGTGGTGTGACGCAAACTTTACAGAAGTATAAGGTACACCAGGAGGGCTTTAAACGACCGAAGTTGTTCATCATTTTTGTTCCACAATGCAGAGATAAAAGTACGAGAAAATTTTTTAGGAATAATGGATCTCCAATGTCCCACCTGCTACATCATGGAAAAATGTCTTGCAACAACTTTTCGGCGACACTTTTCAGGTGTAACACGCCGATGTATATTTCCATCATGATGTTTATGGTATTGGTTGAATTGACCTATATATTTATAAAAATTAATCCAGGAGTAAATACATAGAAACAGCAAGGAAATAACAATCTGTATTAATGTGCTATTATGAACATTATATCCATAAAAACAGATTCATTCGGAATTATTTGACTTACCAACGTGAATATCTGTGGCTGTAAGGAAAAACGCATATACAACAATTTACAGGGTGTTCAGGCAATAGTAAATATTAGAAAAAAATGATAGAGGAAAAAGTAGTACTGTTTTCTACACGCAACAAATTGACTTATGCATTTTTGTTGTATTTACATTATTTTGATAGAAACGAAGGTGACTTCAAATTTTTTAAATGGAATGCTATATATTTTTTATGTCGTATGAAAGCGTGTGTCAAGACGAATTCATCCATCTACTACACAATGACCTTCAAGGTCATGCAAGGTCAGAAATGGAAGAAATGGAAGAAACAATTTGAATATTGCGTACCAATGTTTTTTGCGCACCAAATTTAGAGTTTTTAAATACGCAATTTAGAGACTATTGGGAAGACCTGCCACTATCCATTACGCAAGGTATGTACTTCCAACAAGATGGGGCACCACCACATAACAGTAGAATCGTAAGAAATTATCTTAACGACATGTTTCAAAACCGATGGATTGGAACATACGGACCTGTCAAGTGGCCTGCAAGATCTCAAGATTTATCACCTCTGGACTTTTATTTATGGAGTACTATTAAAGAACTAGTTTGTGAGACACCGCCCAGCGATATAAACGACTTGAAAAACAAAATAACACAAGCATGTGGATTAATAACTCGGACCACATTAGTAGAAGCTACCAAAAACGTAATTAACAGAGCCGAAATGTGTATTCATGCGCAAAGAAGCCATTTTGAACATTTGTTTTAGCCTCATTAATAAAGAATACTTGCAAACATATTGGTACGCAATATTCAAATTGTTTCTTCCATTTCTTCCATTTCTGACCTTGCATGACCTTGAAGGTCATTGTGTAGTAGATGGATGAATTCGTTTTGACACAAAAAATATATAGCACTCCATTTAAAAAATTGGAGGTCACCTTCGTTTCTATCAAAATAATGTAAATACAACAAAAATGCATACGTCAGTTTGTTGCGTACAAAAAGCAGTACTACTTTTTCCTCTATCATTTATTTCTAATATTTACTATTTACAAAAAAAATGCTGGCCAGTAATAGCCTGAACACCCTGTATATCTGTTATACACAAATACATATACAGGGTGTCCCACGTAACAGTTTTCACGATATTTAAGTACTTGCGATAATCTGACAAAGAATATTTTCAACAAAAGTTGATCAGTTTACGATTGGCTATATATTGCAATAAAAAATGTTCGAAAAACATTTTTTGCTACAGTATTGTCAAGGTCACCTTCATTTTTTTAAATGGCACTTTGTATTTTTGACTTAACAGTATTATAGCCCGTGTCAAGACGAATTCGACGACCTAGTATACCATGACCTTGGGATGTCCTTGAAGGCGAAGAAATGAAAACTTCAACAAAACATGACAATCTGCTTGAATGGGTGATAATAACTTGTGTTTATTATTAAGACTCGAAATTACATTCAATTCAGAAACCTTGACTAAATGAACGCAAACGATTTCGTAAAAAAGTCACATCACATTTTCGAATTGAAATCCGTTTTGTTGGAGGCACAATTCCGTTCTTTGTAGTAAATTTGCATTGGATTCATTTCTTCGCTTTCAAGGTCATCCCAAGGTCATCCCAAGGTCATGGTATACTAGGTCGTTGAATTCTTCTTGACACTGGTTATAATACTTTTAAGACAAAAATGCAAAGTGCCATTTACAAAAATAAAGGTGATCTTGACAATACTATAAAAAAAAATGTTTTTCGAACTTTTTATTGCAATAAATAGCCAATCGAAAACTGATCAACTTTTGTTGAAAACATTTTTTGTCAGATTATCGCAAGTACTTAAAAAATCGTTAAAACTGTTATGTGGGACACCCTGTATATCTGAGGCTGTAAGAAAAAATGCCGCATATCACGTGTTTTCCGTTTCGAGATATTGTTGTTTAAAGTTCTGATCACTAATTCGTCGTACTAGTAATGTTTCCTTGTTTTCTTCTTGTAATATAAGTGTGCATTTCTTTCACTTTTGATAATATTGCATATTTGTATAATTGATGTGAATAATAATAGAAAGCATAGTAATTTTCGTTTTTTGCATTAGTTTTGCCTAATGCGTATGAATTGAACATTGGACTCCGGTTAAATTGCATCATCTTTCTTAACATATAGAATTTAGTTTTCGGACCTTTTTCTGGGAAATACATAAATCCTACATTCTAAAGCTCAATTAATGCATAAATTTAAATGTTTTAAAATTGTGCCATGCGCCGTTTTTCCTTGCAGCCGCAGATACCATTTTCTTGCTGTTTCTATATGTATTTACTCCTGGATTATGTTTTTTAATTGTTAAGTTCATTGTTAGTACGGAAGAACGGAGCGCTGGATATTCGCCCGAGCCATCAGGAGCGTGCCCAAGTGCCAGCGCCCCAATATCTCCGCTCTTTGATCACCACTAGATGTAGGTCTTGGAGCCTGAATCCAGCACCAATTTTTTTGGAGCGACTCAAGTTCGCACCGGTCTTGGTGCCCGAAGAGCCATGGGTGTTACTGCCGCCTCCGTAGGGATCGCCTGGACTGAGGGCGTCGAGGGAGGTTCGCTTGAGTGCGCCTGCATTATGGGCACCGTTAGGATAGGGTCCGCAGTGTACTGCAGAATGTTGAGTGCGGTCATCATAGCGGCTGGAGCAGGGCTGTCATGGAATGTCCAGTCAGGTTCCTGGTCCTCTCTGGCACGTGAAATATAAGGGACTCTCCACACATGGTTAATGTAGCGAGTGACACGCTTTCCCCTGTCCTGCTCTATGGCGTAGCTGGTCTTCGACAGTTGTTTGAAGACGGTTCCCAGCTCACGCTTGTCCTTGCGGACGAGAAAGGTCACCCGCTCTCCTACAGCCATTTGGCAATGTTGCACCCCGTGATGAGTGTCGAACGGTTCCTTCGCACTGCGACAATTGTCCTCCATATGGACAGGGTGGCCCTCAGTTTCGCCTGACTATTTGATTTCGGGTGGTTGATGTGGTACAGGAAGTGTGTCGATTGCATCTCCGTGCAAAATGTTTTAAAGGCCTGTGACGTAAACTGGGTGCACTTGTCGGTGACCAGTATGTCGGGAGCACCATACCTGGCGAAGATCTCCCGACATAATTCACTGTTCGACCTGCCGACATAGTCGGCGTGATAGCGATATCCAGGAACTTGGAGTAGGCATCCACGGCGATGAGGATGTAAAGTCCGTGGATGGAACCGGCGAAGTCCATATGCACTCGCTCTATGGGTTTGGTAGGTGCGGGCCACGGTTGAAAATGTGCTTTCCTCGGCGTAAGAGCGCCGGTATCGTACTGCCGTATCACGCGCTCGGCGTCATCTGACAGTTTCGGCAAGTAAATGAATTCGCGGGTCAACTGCTTCATCCTGTCGACGATGGTGAGGTCGTCCCTCTGTCTGCAAAAATGTTGCAGTGCGTCTGTGTCCAAAGCGGGGGACTATTTATTGGTCCGGATGGTTTCCATTACTCTGCTGAGGATCCTCCAACGTTGACGTCTTCAGGTCGTCTTGCAGCTTCCTGCGTTGTCGTGCCGGAACTTCTCAATTAGTCGCGATAGGGCTGTTTCGGCCTGCGGTTGATTATAAAATCGTTCGGGCTTTGGTGTGTTTCCGAACTACTATCGATACGCAGCTATCTCGAAGGACCACCTTCACAAACGTGAAGGACTAAATGACACGTGTTAACAATCAACAACTTTAATAACAATTAATGAATTGGTTAATTTACAAAACGAGGTTCTCGACCGACCGAATTATGGTTGCAAAGAGCTATTTGCTATGAAACCTACAACTTCGTGTCGCGATCTGATCGGAGGACCGGGAATAATCGCCCTCAACACCTTGGTCCTCCCTCCCTTTTTCTAATTTTCCCCCTACTCCTGGAATTACGCGTCCGAAAAGTGGCTGCACGAAGTGGGCCCTAGACTCGAAAGGGTGGTACCGACCGTGCGGCCGGGTAACGAGGGGGGTGGTCCGTGACGCTACTAGCGGAGTCCAACCGTGCTGCCAGATTCGGGGATTTCCGGTCATCTGACGACGGTGCTGTGGCCTCGTCTTAAGGACGTGTAAGGCGAAACACCCTCGGCAATGATGCAGTGGAAAGTTTCTCGGAAGTTTCTGGAGAAAGTGGGCTTTGTCTTCGGGACGGGCGGCAATGCCGGTCGTTTGATCAACGGTGACAGGCCCAAACCGTAGCCAAATTACAGAGAGACCCGTCCCATACCCAAGACAAGAGTGACCCTGTCTATGCCGTAACAATTTGTTGCAAGCAGCCGCTACAAGGGCATCAGCTTGTTCGAAGTCCTGAGTGATATTTTCTATGCGGAAATCATATCTGAGGAACCTCAGAGCCTATCGCTTCAGTCTGGCTGCCGCCATCGGTTTTAGACCCTTGGTATCTTTTGCTTGGAGCAGTGCGACAAACGCCTTGTGGTCCGTCTGAAGGATGAATTTCGCTTCCACTCGTATTTGCCGATTATGGTTATGTTAGACTCGGTATAATATTGCAAGCGCACATTTCTATTGCCAATAGATGTCGTGACATAGTGTATTCGACGCTTACCAATCGTAGAGATCGCTTGAGCCACGACGCACAGTGGTTCCGATCCAGAAATATGGGGACATTTTGCCAAAAAATCAACTATCTCGCATAGATGTCTGTTGAATATGTTTTGCTTTCTCAATTTCCAGCAATCTCGAAAATGAAAAAAGTAATAAACTGCAATAAAAATTGTTACTGTTATCGACAGTTAAAGTTGGATGTTTTGAAGATAGCATTTTTCATGGAAGAAATTGGTTCCTTTCTTTAATATGTCCTGACGACTCTTTTCAATATTTTTCCACCACTTTTTTAAAAATAAAAAGTATATCTTTAAATTACAAATTATCACTGACAATTAAACATTACTGTTTGTTATTTAAAACAAATTTAATGCTGACTCCATTGGGGAAAATCCTAAAAATTCTTAGTAATTCACATGGAATATCTTTTGACTCTCGAATATTCCCAGAATTTTACAAAGTGGACTATTCTCAGCATATTTTCTTTTATATAATCCTGCAAGAATCGGAATCACCTTCTTCCATTTTTACAAATTATCATTGTTTAAAGCTGCGCGCTTCGCTTTGCGTATAGGAGCTAGGGGCGCATTCATCGTCGAGACTATGCTACACTAAAATTCCTTTGGCCACACGAAGTGAGGTTTTCAGGACATAGAGCGACATTATAGGGAATTCTTCATAAGATACACACTTTCAAATGTTTATGCTATAATATATATAAACCTTCAACAACGATATTCACTGCCATTCTGCATTCAGTTGATACAAAGCCATACGAGAGTGAATCGTGCAACTGTTTGAGCGTTACATTATAATTTGAATGCAATTATAAACGTATGAAAGCTAATTTAAGTAGTTCTATGCATAAAAGAGAAATGTTATCAGCAGAGAAAGCTCTTTGTACGTTTATAACAGCAGACCTGTCCAAATTTCAGTATACGTCCATTAGAAATGACGCTATACTGTACAAAACCAATCAATGGCCGTCGTATGCGGCATTATTAAAAGAAAAAAAAATTGTTATCCACCAAAGGAAGCTATAGATGTAACCGAAAAATATGCAAAAGTTGAGTTACAAAGTTTGTTAGATGACGAGGCTAAACGAATTTTAAAAAGCGTAGGTGATTTACAAAATAAGTCAATTGTCTGAGGAGGCCTTAGAGAGGAGACATAAAGATTTTAAAAATTATAGAAGTAATAAAAGCCGAAAATTTTCACACACTGCTACAAATGAAGATATATTTCATAGATTATTACTAACTTCTGATCCATATACAGGGTGGCCCACATAACTCTGAACAGCTCAATATCTCGAAAACTATGCCATCGATTTTAAAGTTCTTAGTCTTAAATTGCATGGAACTGAAGGGCCTTTCTGACTACATAAACGTGAAGTGGCCTCCCTTCCTCTTTAACGGGGGAGGGGAGGTACCTTTGTAATTTTAAATGGAACCCCCTATAAAATGTTACATATTTAGATTCTACAGGAAAAAACAAGTCAATTTTGTCTGAAACATTTTTTTGTCAGATACTTCCATGATGAGATATAACAGTTTGAAGTTTCGAGTTGTAGGTACTTGAAGCTCTCGGAAATAGCGTTATGGAATTATACGCGCTTGAGTCCATTGCTTATTCATGAAGAAACACAAACAATAATATTTACAATTCTTGAGTTTGACTCACTTATCTATGAAAACGTTTTCAGTTTAGAGCTGTTATTCAAGCAGTAACATTGTGATTATGGCTACTTTTGACACAGAAGTGAATATGTTATTAACGTTAGGTGAATGCCAAAAAAATTATCGGCGTGCAGCAGTGATGTTTTTTGAACGTTATGGGATCAAAAAATGTCATGCAACATTTCATAATTTAGAAAAGCGGCTTCGCGAGCACGGTGAATTGTGTAAAAAAACTCGCAATAAACCTAAAGCTGTCACTAATGAAAATAATAGTGCCAGTATTCTTGCTGCAATTACATTAAATCCTCATATTAGTCAACGTACACTTGCACAAACATCACATATTAGTCGTTCATCGATTCAACGAATTTTGAAACGGCAAAAGTATCATCCATATCACATGGTTTTATCACAAGTGCTTTCGATAGCAGATTACGATCACCGCGTAAGATTTTGTGAGTGGCTGCAGGGTGTTGTGGAAAATGACTTTTTGTGCAAAATACTTTTTTCCGATGAGGCCACTTTTATGAATTCAGGGCATGTAAATAGACATAATCTGCATTATTGGGCCGTGGAAAAACCAAATTGGATGCGATGTGTTCCCTTTCAACATCGATGGTCTTTAAATGTTTGGTGTGGCCTAATAGGAGATTTTGTGATTGGACCTTATTTTTTCAAGAAACTGTAACATCTGCAAGTTATTGTGATTTATTAAAATATCATTTGCCTGCGCTTTTGGAAGATGTGCCACTGCACGTTAGAAGAGAAATGTGGTTCCAACAAGACGGCGCTCCTCCACATTTTGCAATCATCACCAGGCAATTTTTGAACGAAAAATTTGGGAACAAATGGATAGGTCGTGGGGGACCTCGTCAATGGCCTCCTCGATCCCCCGATCTAACACCATTAGATTTTTTCTTATGGGGATATGTAAAGGACAAAGTTATGTTTGAACCACCGACGACAAAAGGGGATATAAAACAAAGAATACGTGACGCTTGCGCTTCAGTGACTCCCGAAATGTTAAAAAATGTTAGAACAACTTTGATGTTTCGAGTAAATAAATGTTTACAAGCTCGTGGTGGACATTTTGAACATTTAATTTAAAGTACATTTTATTTCTTCACGAATAAGCAAAGGACTCAAGCGCGTATAATTCCATAACGCTATTTCCGAGCGCTTCAAGTACCTACAACTCGAAACTTCAAACTGTTATATCTCATCATGGAAGTATCTGACAAAAAAATGTTTCAGACAAAATTGACTTGTTTTTTCCTGTAGAACCGAAATATGTAATATTTTATAGGGGGTTCCATTTAAAATTATAAAGGTACCTCCCCTCCCCCGTTAAAAGGGAAGGGAGGCCACTTCACGTTTATGTAGTCAGAAAGGCCCTTCAGTTCCATGCAATTTAAGACTAAGAACTTTAAAATCGATGGCATAGTTTTCGAGATATTGAGCTGTTCAGAGTTATGTGGGCCACCCTGTATAATCCCCGATATTTCGATACCAAATTCTATCAGTAACAGCGCCGTTGTAGAATATCAGTTCCACAATATTAGTTTTGGTCGATACGGTAGGATGTGACACGGAATGGTAAGGGGGCTCTAGAGTAGGGCTGCAGGCGAGCTCAGAAATGCGAGCCGAGCTCGAGTCGAGTCGAGCCAGGACTCGCTTTTACGAGCCGAGCCGAGTACTCGCACGAAGCGAGCAGCTCGTAGTCGATGCGAGTACTCGACTCGGCTCGTTCGGTCCAGTCGAACTTAGCTCGGTTCGCACCACGCTCGCACCGAGCGTGCGATTCGTACGAAACGAACGGCTTGCATCGCATGAAGGGGTCGACTCGAAATAAATTCAAGCGTAATATGACATGGTGCGACTTATAGCGGGAAGCTCGGCACGCCGATATTATCAATCATTTTGGTATATTAATATATTTTGATAGTAAAATTGACATAATGTTGAGTAATGTAAATTCGGAATTTGTGCAACCCTGTTATTGAAGATATTTATGGGATAACAACTATTTTCTAGATGTATATAAATAAGTAGATATGATCTGCAAAGTGCATTATTTTATTAGTTTCTGTATGCATAAACGTACTCATCTCGCGGGTATACAAACATTGGGGCTATTTACTTCATGGGGTGAATCTACACTCCGGTTTAGCGTACAGTCATAAATAGGTGTTGTCGAAAGATTGTTTGCAATGTTGATAATTAATGTTGAATTTCGTTAGAGTATTATTAACTAATTAATTAATTTGGACCTGTTTATTTAAAAAAAAAGTGCTAAAATTTGTTATACTTGTACACGTATTTAAAAATTGCAAGAAACGCTATTAAATAAACATAAAGTATATTACATTTTACAGTATTAAAAATGAATTCTTGTTAATATTCTTCACTCCAAATTTCACTTCGATATCTTTAATAGTTTAAAAGTTATAAAAAAAGGTCCCCGTATTTCTCGATCGGGACCACTGTGCGACGCTTCCATTCCTCGCAATTTGTTTTTATTTTTTTCCCGCGGCACGACATGCGACACACCGCGGTTATGCGACCCGTTTTCGGACACAGATGGCAAACCGCATCGACTAATTTGCACTTCGTGTGCGCATGCCCACCACCACACCCGTTCCACTTAGTGTCCGGGGCTATGGTGGGTTTTGAAGCTGGTTTGAACGGTCGACGATTGTATTTCTCGCGCATTTCACTGCGTTTTTTTTCTCGAACTTTGATTGTATTACACTATGAGTAGTGACGGAAGCACTTTTAGTCGGATTTTCTAAGGTTTTCCGCATGGACGCGACGTTGAGGTGAGCCTAGAGCACGGCGACATCCTTCACCGCAGCGTTCGGTTCCTTCTCGAGGACGCATAGCGCAATCCTTTCGAGCCGTTTGTTCTCCTGCGAAAAGCAAAACGACTGCAGGAGCAGCAGGGTGATCAAATTGTCGTCCGAGAGGTTCGCACGATCGAAGTCTGCCGCGTGCCTGTTGATCGTAATCGGCACTTTGTCGCGGAAGAGTTCCCCTAACACTTCGAGAAGTTCTTCTTGCCGCATCTTCGATGGGTCTTGGAGTGCGACGTGGTCCACCAACCTGTCAAACTCACTCTGGCCCAGCTTGCCTAAGATCAGACGAGTTTGCATATCTGGTGGAAGCGATGCCGCTTCTGTGACGATCGTATACTCGTAGTGTACCAAACATTTCTTGAATGGCTTTGTCTCCCAACGGAACCGTAGGCATACTTTCCTAGCCAAGCACTGAGATGATTACACAGGTCGTTTAGTGGCGTTGTTTGATGTTCGGTCGACGTGGATGGTGTTTTTACTGCGCCTTCCTTCTGCAATTGAAATTGCAGGAGATTGTCGATGGCCGCCGTGAGGGCCTGGAGTTGTTCCGCATGTTCAGCCATGGTGATGCTCTATTTTTCCGCAGCGTCAGTTGTTGGGTTCGTTGTTAGTACGGAAAAACGGAGAAGGTTACACTAAGTGAGAGTCACACTTTCCGTAAAATTTTCTTATTTCACTAAATTAGTCGATTAAAAACAAACAGTTTAAAAAAAATCATTGTTCTACGCCTTCTAGTTCCCGAGCATCTCAAAATTTGGTTTTCAACCACAACATGGGGGATTATTGTTACTCTCCGGATATGAACCATTGCAGATAAAAAAATACTTGTAATACATTTTTCGACAAACTGTATCGTCCAAAAATCTCATTAAGATCGGTGTGTTACACCTGAAAAGTGTCCCTTGATAGAGGAAAATGTAAACTACTTTGCGAAAGTAGAAGCTTCAGGCATTAGAATGAGTCCCGGCTTATGGTGGTGCTATTTGTCTTTACACAGTATCACAAGTTTAAAGTTAGTGTTTAAATACTTTTTGGATCCACTGCATATACATATAAGCTGAATTAATCAAGAAATTAGTCTGAACAACTTTATAGTTTTATTATGAATAGGTTATTATGAAATGAAACTTAATAATTTCTTATGAAAAGAATTTGTTTATACATAAGCATAACAAATTAGAAAATTATTATATGCAGCTAAACATTCAACTAAAAGCTTTGTCGTTAGATATTTCTTTAGGATTCGAGTTAATTGCTGTAATAAAGAACTTTTATGTTCCTCCACAGCGACAACCATAATTTTATCGGTTCAACGTCGAGGAAGACGCGATTCATTTCCAACTTTCCAGAACTACCTGCGCGATCATAAATCACAAATTTGATCAAAATGGGAAAAGTTTTCGATTCTATGTCGAGTAGCCAACCCTCGAGTAGTAAAAGTTTCAAAATGTTTCGGTCGTTTTAGATACATTTGATTTTAACGCGATATTGATGCGTTATAAATACTGTAACATATTTATGCCGGTAGTGAATAATAGAGTAAAACTTGAGAAACGAATTCATTGCAAAATGGAATAATATATTACTCAAACAAAGATTTGATGCAGTACGATTCTTGTGATCAAACTACGAGTGTTTGTGCAAATTTTATAAACATATTTTAAGAAAGCAGAGTCAAAAGTAGAATCTGTTTCAACAAACAGAATGTCGTGTAAGGCTATTTTAAAGACTCAAATTTGTGTTCTATTATTGTTAAACATCTTCTAAAAGTTACAAATGCAGAAATTTAGAAACATCTGCAATCTACTTATGATAATTTCTTTTTCCTTAAATAAAGGATCATTTCAATCTGACTGATTATAATATAATTAATAGTACTTATTGAAGTATATTCTCTTCTTTAAAAAGATTAGGATTTGATATCGACAGCTAAATCGGTTCAAAACATAAATTTCAGCGATTAAATTTAAATGTAAATTCAACATCGGCAGTACATTTATGATTATGTGATTTCCATAAAGAAGACGAAAATTTTATTGGAACTATTGGAATACAAATAATAGTTCTTATTGAAACATATTCAGTTTCGTTTATTTCATCCTTTGACATAAAATGTATAAATTGTTATCGGCGGTGAAATCAAATTTAAATTGAAATTCAACGCTAAAAATTCCACTTGAGTTCGACTATTGAATTTGGAATTTCACACTATTTCTTGGTGGATAAGAAATCGGCCGGCTACTTTCTATACGCTTTAACTTTGTAGCGCTAAGGGTGAAACGTGGTCGAGGAGCACGATCGATACACTATCTAAAGCTGCACTCACCAGGTCTTTGGTTTATTGGATATCACTTGATATCTTTGAAGGAATTGCATTCGAGGATGGCCGATTCGTTGGAATACTGGTGGAATTAGCAGCTTCGCAGACTAAAATATAATCAAGAGAGTGCGACTTTTATGAATTTATGACAAAATTGAATAGCTGAAATTTAAAATAGCACAGTTATTCAACAAATTTGGGACTGTCAATATATTATTTTATAAAGAAAGAAAGAAATTTATGTGGATTCTATTTCTTATAATTTAGGAGATGAGGATTACAATCTTTGAAAAAGAGAATACAATCATTCAGCGACTGTTGTATGTGTGCAATATATCTCAAATGTACAATGTAACCGTACATATTATTTCACTGTAAATATTTAAGGTACAATACCAAGTATATCATATTATACAAATTTTATTCATAATGTTATATAGACTATATTAGATATTATACAATACAAGTTAAAAAGAAAGATATTATAGACTCTCTTAGAGCGTAGCGAAACATGTAGTACAACTAGACATAAAGTGATTCCCTATTCAAAAATAAATGAAAAATGTATAATTAAATTTTTCATTCAAAGCTTAATTTCGAAAACTGAATTCATGAATATTCCAAACCGTTTACTGAAACATTGCGCATTGTTTATGTTCTTAGTACTGACATGAACAATTTAAATTACGATAATTACATGTAACATTGAGTTGAATATTGAAATTCTTCCATTGTTTCATAATATTTGTTTAACCCTTAAGTGAACCTTCGAAATGTACTTTAAAAGTGCAATGACTAAACTAAATCATATGTAATAATCATCTCCATCGAAATGGCAAATAGAAACGTAGTGAGACAGCAAAATTTCATCTAAATCCACAAACAAATATATTATTAATAGTCGCATATAAAATAATGATTAGCGTGAATCAATTAGGGTCGCATTGGCTACAATAATTCACTTAAGAGTTAATAGTGATGAAAATAAAATAAATCAGCGGGAATCTTAACAAATAAAGTAGAAAATCGGTTGGTAAGAAGTTGGACCAGAAAGTATGAATCTTTAAACATTTGCAAATTCATAAACTACAAGAAAACGTTTACGTTATCGAAAATGAATAACTTTCCTACGATTATGCTATCATAAGACATTTCTTAGTCGACGAATTACAATATTTTTCCTGGTCCTGCATTTTATCAAATAATTTATGAAAATAAGAATTTGCAACGATCTATAAAGTAGTTGCAGTGGTTACAAGAGCTCTTGGATGATACAACTATAAAATACTTGTAAACGGCAGTATAACTCCCGGATCTCGTAGCTGAGATTAGGAGGTATTAAAGATTTGATCCTACGATCAAACGAACGACGCGAATAGATAGGCAAGTACGTTAAAGCTGGAAGAGGTTATGATGGTATGTGGTTAGGACTATTGTGCGCTAGTTTCAAACTAGACCATCATCTTCTGATTCTGTTTCTGAACGTAAAGGTAGTTATTTCGTTTTAACACGATAATAAGCACATCGACTAATCGTATTACTGTCAAGTGGCCACTTCAATACTTTATGCTATATGTGAACCGCATATGGTATAGAAACCATACAGCCATAGAAACTCAATTTCTGATGTATCACTTAATTAGGCTTAATGTTATAAGCAACTGTTCTAATGATTGATAATTAAAAGATCTATAAAAAGACCTTGATGAGACTGTTCTAACCTTATATAGCACTTCAATGTCTCAAAATATAAAAGTTTTGTTGTAATGTGTTTTGAGATGTTTTTTCTTTTGAAGAACCTCGTATTTAAATGTTTAAAATCATCGGTAATTTTTCAATAATGATGACACTTTTTCATCATCGTATTTTGAAATGATCCAATGTAGAAAATTCATGATAATTTTTGAAGAACACTAAAAAATTGAAAAGAACGACCATTTTCTTGTTTCTATTCATAATTTGTGTTGATTTACAAGAAATATTTCACGTAATTATAATTACCTTTAAGATTCGAAAAAAGAAGTTAAAACACAAGAACACACTCTACTGAAATTCTTAAAGTAACGGAAGACACATGGTCCATTTTTCGTAAAACAGTAAAAGTTTTCTGTAAAAATATGAAAATATTAAATTTCTAACGGAGCTAAAGTCTATACGGAGTCATTTCAAAGTTAATAGATCTAGATCTCTAAAATTAATTTTTCATCAGTTGCAATAATACCAAGATAAAAAATATAATATGCACATATATATATATATATATATATATATATATATATATATATATATATATATAGAGAGAGAGAGAGAGAGAGAGAGAGAGTAGAAAATTCTATATATATAGAAAATCCTATTTCCGGTTAGTCCCAGAAATTGTAACTACCACCATTCGATAGAGCGTACTCGAATTAGTTGGTAAAATTTTTTTACTTTTCAATAAATATCACTCTCCACCATTTTAATAGGGGTGGACAGGTGGTCTATGACACCCTGTATACACATATACATATGTACAGGGGGGAAATTATAAAGCGATACAGACGAATATCACACCTTTTCTGCATTTCACTGCAAGTTTGACCTTGAATAACCTTGAGTCATAGGTAATTGAACTCATCTTAGAACGCACTATTTGATGGTGGATAAAAAAACATATCATTCCATTTAAAATGAGAAAGTTGACCTTCACCTCACCTTAGAGTGGCTACCGGGAAAAATCAAAGTCTCACCACATGAACAACTTTCATCTGAAACATTTTTGCGTATAATCAATATTTTTAGAGATATTCGTCTGTAACGCATTATAATTTTCATCCTGTATATATGTTCGATAATTTAGTAACAACAAAGCTTTACGAACACGGCTGTAAATGGAATTGTAAGGGGAACCATTAATGAGTATTGAGCTGAACGGGCTCATTAAAAATATTACTAATAATCCAAATTAATTAACAGTGGAACATTTCAAACCTGAAGAACTGCTTCAAAGTTACATAATTTCATTATACGGCATACATCGAATACAAGTGTTTGCTAATTAATGTTACCAGGCGATGGTAGAAAAGAACCAATTCTTTGATCTAAGTTGCACAATGGGCTAGGATGGCAAAAAGCTGGACAAAATTCATGTCTCTGTTAATAAATCATTAATTACAAACAGAACGGTTTTAGGGGTTTTTTGGGTCGTAGAATCTAATTCTGGTATTACTTACTTGCTAGAATGAGAAACTGTCTTTATAAAACAACCCTTATCTGGGGTGTTTTTCACCTTATAGGTGAAAAGTTAAAACTTTACAGATGATTTTGAATATAATGTTAAGCAATTAATGTCTGATTAATGTATTGATCTAGTTTTAACCTATTTTATTTAGGAGCTGTGCACTGTGTGACGTATGAAACAAAATCGGTAAAAGATGGAAAAGGTCGGCCGCATGATATTAATTTTGCGTTAAATAATGTCGATACCTGCGCAACTGCCTACGTTTTACCTTTGATATTAACGCGTTTCCGCAAGAGGAGAGTGACTTTCGTTGAATCGTGGGGAGGGAGGGGGGGGGGATCTGAAACCAATTCCGTTTCCCTTTCCTGTCTCCCTTCGACCTTTCTATTGAAACGTTACCGAGCGGACTGAAACGACCGAGAACGTCCACGAAAACAACTACAAGAAAATCCAACGAATCGGATCAAGCAAAAGTAGAAGCAACGAGAAAGTTTCTCGAAACACATATTGGACCCGTTGTTCGCACTGGTGTTTCTTGTTCCGTTAACTTCGATCGCCGACTGATCATATTTCTGATACACTGAAATATAAGTATAGGTACATCTCGTCGAACATTCTGCAAGAGGATAAGATAATTTCAGTAACCTGTGCAGTACTGTGCATTAATAATCGATTACTCCACTCTCATACGGCGAGCTGAAAATCAAAGTGGTGTATAAGTCCAAATTCTGAAGATTTGAATTAATATTGTTTTACGAATCTGAAAGGCCTCACTTATTTACCGGCTGCGGTAACTGATGTAGAACTTCGTTTGTTATTGAAAAGTGGCAGCTTATTCTTTTGTCACTAAACGAATGGAACGAACCTAATTATTCTAACTTCTCCAACAAATCCAAAACGTAGGGTCCAATATTAAAAACGTTGTCATTTTTTATAGAGTGTCCGAATATTTATGAGAATCACTGTATATCGGTATAAGTCAATCTTAATTAGATAATTTGCAATTCTTATAGTTTTCTGAACCTATAAAAGTGTTCTTGCAACCGCAATGCACATATGCAGTTTTTTATATCAACAAACGCAAAACATTAACTTACTTGATATACTATATATGTGTCTTACACCACTATAATTTTCAGCCCACCATCTACAGAGTACACCTGATTATTTCCTTAACTTTTCGTTTTATATAAAAAAATGCTCAGGATAACGTTGTACTATTTCGAGGGGCACATTTGATGATGAAGACATTTTTCAATGACAAACTGTATTGTTTTTAACCCCTCGCGCCCGGAATCCTTATTACTTACGGACGATGCGATAAATTTTCTTATAAATAAAGGACTTCGAAGCTCTTCCCTTACTTTATTAAATAAGCAAACTATATCTGAAAAATATATGAAATCTGATGATTTTTACTTAAAAACTTTGTTTCCTTGCTAAATTCAGCTTACTTGCAGTTTACGTTGTTTACGTTTACGTTGAGGGGTTAATTATTCTTTTATGAAATTTTCATCTATATAATTGTAATGTCTTCCTGATTACAATGAAACCAAGCATGATACGGTTCGAAGTATATTTGATTGTTCTATTGACGATCTTGTAGAACTTCGATTATCCAAACCGATGATATCTGAATTCTTTATTTTCCGAATAAGTCTTTCACATAGAAACAATTCACTCTAGTAATGTTTATTTAGTAATGAGTACACCGTTCTTTATTTTCTATTATTGCTATCATTTGATTTTGCAATGAGTTATATAGTTTTTGTATTTCTTGCATGCAACAACTTGTTTAAACTAAAGTTCATTCGAACAGTAGAGAATTAGATAAAATTAGATGAAATAGATAAAATGTAGATAAAATAGAATAATAGTAATAGTAACGATGGTATCGGAACAAGCAAAATCGGGAACAATAGAACGGAACACAACAGGCTGCCAAATACTGGCACGAACCGATTACCACCAAAACCATAATCAAATTGCAAATGCAATACATTAGGAACGTGCCAGGAAATATAATTGTGACCGATAGAAATGCCCAACGATACTAATACGTACATCAGGGGCACTGTAGTGGAAAACAAAACGCATAAAATATACGACCGACTATAATAGGCAAACAACAAAAACTTTCCTGTTACTTTATCGTCACAATGAACAAAATCAGAGCTGATCATCATCACCTTGCTGGCTCTCTTTCTCGTATTGGATTCATTGACAACCCTATGTGTAGATGTAACTGTGAATGTGAAACTCTCAATCACGTCCTTTGGCAGTGTAATTTATACGATACGCAAAGATCATTATTGCTGAATAATCTTTGGGCGTTTCTATGTTTCTGGCTGGGCCCAACGTTAAGGCCTGCCTCTATATACTTTCATTCCTAAAAAACTATAACCTGCGTGTTTAAGGAAAAACAAAAAGAAGCAAAGCAATAGTGATGTACCCTAGCTTTTAGTTTGTAGTCGTTACTTTCTCTGTAAACTTTGGTTTTGTTTGTACCTAATGTAATAAATCTCATAAAAGATTTTCTGAATAAAGAAAAAAGAAACAAAAAGGTGCAGTACATATACGTACAGTGGGCATACCACTGTACGATGCTAAACAAAAAAAAAACATGTAAGACACATAAGCCACGAAAATCAATAAATACGTAGACTCGACTGGTGCAGTAAACTGTACCCGGAAGAGAACCGCCGTGCACATAGTTCTTATAATCATGTTTGCAACGAGAATTATATGGGCGTTGGAATCTGGACGAAAGGTAAACCAATCTTCTTCCATAAACGAATTTATTAGATTAAACACTTCTCGGCAACTTCGGTCGGAACATTGAGGCTTCTAGGCAGATCATGTCTGGGTTATTACTGCAATCTCTTGACTTGATATTTTCCATGAACTTATATGGCAGATATTAAAGAACGAAGGGACAAGAAAAGAAATTATCACTATGACGCATTAGAGTGAAATGTTCACTTGGCTAATTAACTCCAAGGGTTATGAAGAATCGATTAGATTCAACTAGTCGTCCAGCAACGTATGTAAGTGCTCGCTGATGATACTTTGAAAACGTTGGACAACCACCTGCACATTTACCGGAATAATCCACTAACGAATAAAACAGCAGTAGCAACAAGTTTTATGAGGGGTAGCTTCTCGTGTAACGGCAGCAAAAACAAGGGCTGAACTTTCGCTCAGCGGATAACAAATTGTTCACTTTCGTAAATGAAATATTATACAATATCACCAAAAAATGATAAAACTCGAAGTTCCGATGCGCGGAACTGAAATTTCACTGCGCGGAGTTCACTCGTTCAAAAATTATATTTTGTTATGTTCTGTCATATTGGTTTTCGGACGTAGGAGCGGGTAAGATGTACTCACCGGATCCGCTAGATGACAGTACAAGCACATATGAGTGACTTTTGACAAATCGAGAGTGAGTTGTAATCAGGTTCGGGAGGTGGGGGAAAGATTTATTAATTCTCCTTAAATAGATTATTTATAAAGTTCAAAATTATATAAAATTACGTATTATATTATGCTATATTACATTATATAAAATTGTGTAAGAGAGAACAGTTTTCGCCAAAGTCAAGAGGCAAGCCGATGTAATAGAATCTACTATATCGCCTTGCCTCTCGTTAATAGATAATAATAATGACAAGAATGTATTTATGCCGAGCCTGCACGAGTTTTATTCCGACATACGTTCACTGTAACATAGCTCACTTGCGGTGACAGTAACATAATTCGAAAAATACGTTTTCCAAAAAACGTGAAAAACAGTTTTTGACCATGATGCACATTGCAGTTCTTCACAATGACAGTCACGACATCATCCGTAATAAGTGGACTGCGAATTTTTATACAAAATGAAAATTGTCTGCATTAACTATAAGATACAGGGGTAGAAATTTATTTCTTTATATTCTTGAAATGTTTTTAACGTATTGCATTTAATCTACTCATTATTGTCATAAATGCATGAGGTCGATGCAGTCTGACAATGAGACACATATATGTATTATACTAGTGCGTAGTGTAATACGCATAAAAACGGACAACGAAACTGTTCTCTACCAGCCAAATTATGATAATAAATGATAAGATTTTCGTAATTAGTAGAAGAGTGTCTCCGTAACATACTCATGGTGGTATTTACTTAGTAATTTCTTATAAATTCATAATGTTACAATAAAAATAGTTGGTACAATCATGGAGGAAATTATTCTACAAGCAAAAATAAGTTAAAAAAGATACAATTTCTTTTATATATCTCATTGATTTCAAAGAAATTGATGTTGATAATTTATTGTACATTTTAAAACGTTCGAAGATAAAGACTATGATACGATAAATTGAAAAATATTGAAAGTTATTGTTAGACCAGAGTTTTTGTAGTTACATTATTACTGCACATTTTTTGGTGAAGTACTTGGTAAAGTACTTGGCTTCCGTGCTCAATAGTGATTGACGTATAAGGAACCCGAAGACGCATCGTGGCAATTAATTCGCTAGGAGTAGGATTCCTTGGATCTCCAGTCCCCTTAGGAACATTCGCATGCTGTCATTCCCGATAATGAACTTTCTCGTAGCGATTTCCACCCCCGTAGACTGCGTAGTGTGCAGGAGTTGTAACCCTACCAAATGACTTCCCATAAAAGCTACTATCGCAAACGATTCGATAACTATCTTGCTGTCCTCCTGTGATGTTTCAGTGCTTAAGAGATCGCATAACTAAGTAGATAAGAAAATCGATTATAAATTATCGATTACTACAAAGATATAGGTTTTCTACCTTCATTGCAACAAACTTGAGTAAAATTGAAATTTATTTCCTTCGTACAAAAAATTCAATGAAATATAATTATACACATTAAATAAATTTTATTTATTTTATGGTTCATTAAAAGTGAACAAATAAACACAGGCAAACACACGAGATTAATCCAACTTTAAACAAAATCATGTAAATATTATTAGTATAGTATATAGTATATAGTATAGTATATGGTTATACATATTACTTTATTTTAAAATGTCATGTTGAATTTATTGTGTGGTATTTACACACTGATCAAAATCGTTCAATACTACCTACAGTTGTTAATTGTTTCCACATATTAAATACAAATGTTACTGTAGCATACATTATTGTAGTGATAGATATGCAGAGATGTTATCATATCATACATTTTTGTAGTGATAAATTCAGATGCTATTGTTGTATACATTTTTGTAATGATAAATACAGATAGAATATCTTAGGTGCCAGAATCCTAACTTTTTCACGAATACTTTGTAAATGAACAAAACGAATAATAGTATTACTGATCTGTGTCTAGTAGTTTTTCACCAAAATAAAAAGAACTCTATACTAGTCCATTATACAAAAACTTCCAACAAGAACGCGTCAACATTATTTATATTTTCATAATTTCTTGTTCTCAATATTTAGTGAAGGAACTTATTATAGAGTGAAGGTACGGATGATGTATGTATGTTCGTGTGTATATTAACAGACAACCCTGTATATAGCTAAATTTGTAAAAATAGATGATCGATAATAACAGAAGAATTTGGAAGAGATCGCCCGAGCGGTTGCAGAAACACATCGGTTCTGAACATTGGTTATCCGTGTGCCCAAATATATTAAATAAATCGTTTTCTTACGGCTTTTCCTTACATTATTATGCTACCTTTTTATTTCCTTGTAACTTGCGATTTAAATAAATGAACAAACAACAACAAACAAGTATCGTACACTTTAATATCAAACATGTTCCACACACATACACATACAATGATAAAAATAAGTAAATCAGCTTGCATATGAACACGAATAATAGAAATTTGAACATAACGTACAGTCGGTCACAGTAATATTCGGACATTTAAAAAAAACCATAACTTTCTTAAGTTTCTATCAAACTACTTAAATTTTTTTAAGAAATTAATTGACTATGTGACAAAAAAAATTTTTGAAGATTTGCAAAGGAGATACCAAAAATTATTGTTTACATCTTCTTTTATGTTGTTCTACAGTGAAAATGCAAAAAAAAAAACGTTTTGTAGATCCTTATCAATTATATGCATTCTGAAAATTTCATCAAAATTAGCCAACATTGCCATGAGCTACAAATTTGTGAAAATTGTAATTTTTCACGCTTCTTGACTCCTAAACGTAATAAATCCGAGGATTCTTACGTCTTTCGATGTGTGTCGTTTCTTCCCGCATCTATCAATTTCGATGAAATTTTCAAATTCATGTATTTCTTAAATTCTCGATGTAGGCCCACATAAAAAAAGAAGATGTAAAACACAACTTTTAGTATTTTTTCTGCAATTCCGACCAACTTAACAATTTTTTCAAAAAATTTTTCATATAACATAGTTAATTAATTATTCTATCGTCTCAAAAAAATTTAAGTAGTTTGGTCCAATCTTAAAAAAGTTATGGTCTTTTTGGAAGTGTCCGAAAAGTACTGTGACCGACTGTAGATTTGTCCTGTTAATAGCGTAAACGCAAGAACGAGACGCGTGACTTAACCAGGTACCAGATCTTCATGTTTACTAAGCTTTATACCCCGGCTTTGAGGTCCAAGTACATATCTTGATTGCATTGTGCAGCTAATAGGCAAAAGCGAGGAAATGCAGTGTTTCACCGAATCAAGAAACGCTTGACACGTGCTCTCTGGCATGCAGAAACTGATGTCCTTGTGGAATACCTACTTTGATCTGTAACGTCCGACGTGACATTCTTCAGTTTCCTTGGTAATAGAAGCTTCAATCGAATTGCGATCTCGAATTTCATTTACTATTTTACGATACCTACTTAACCAGTTAGCTGTTTTTGAAGAGTATACTCGTCATGAAGAAATGGCACAGCTTTTTGTTATGACAAATATACTCGTCATGCATAAAAAATAGCTATAATTTGCTGTTTACATTCCAATTTTAGTAAAATATATTCTTAAATTTCAAGATGTTTTGAATATTTGGAGGCCAAGACGAAATAAAACGCAAAAATACGAAAATATAAATAATTATTATGAAAAAACTGTATACAGTGTGCACAAAGTAGTTCGCTTAGTTCGCTTTTTTGCGACACATTTTAGGTACACACTTATCAAAGAGGTCGCAACAGCTAACTGGTTAAGGGAGGCATCACGTGTAATGACAGTGAAAACAAGTGATTTTTAAGATTTTATAACCATTGGATATCTGGACTAGGCCTTTTTGGAATGTAAACAAATAGTCATGAATTATTAATTTCATAATTAATTGTATAATATAACATACTTCTTAACAGCTTCGGTAGTGTATGTACTAAGCTTCGGTACTCACTGTTGGTGAGTAATGTAGCGTCCATCACACTGATCAAAACACAAAAAGCGAAAAATTTTGATAAAGTCCATAAAGTTAGATAAATATTTTATGCTAAGATTGAAGCTATTTTGAAAAAAATGAGAAGTTGGAACGGTTCTAGAATTCGCAAGAAAACTTTACTTTTTTCGGTCAATTAGTTTTTATATTGTTATAAAAAATAATATAGATACAGAATCAAACATAAATTTTAGGTCCAATCCCTAAACAAATATATGAAGAAATGAATGAGCTACGTCGGATGTTGTTTACTTTACTAGTATTTGAGTTATTGTGCACGCCAGTTTATAAATACTTTAAAAAAAGTGTATATTATAATATACAATAAACAATAAGAAGAAATAAACTAAAAAAAAGCATTTGCACTTCGAGACTTTCTGTTAACATTCAAAAAAGGTATAGTATAATATATCCAATATAGTTATGCTAAACAAAAATTCTTAAAAATCATTTGTTTTCGCTGCCGTTACACGAGAAACCATCCTTGAGAAGAGTTCTCTTCCTCTTTGCATAGAGTAAAAAACCAACGATTTATCTGTGTCTAATATTCTTATTAAAGTAACATATTAATACCTTTCTGCATATTTCATAAGAAGACTGTTTTACTAAAATAAAAATAGTCTGCGATTATTGCGGGATACAGGAGTTACATTGACATTTATTTATTTCCTTAACACTACACATATTGAGCCTTAAAAGCAATTATCTTATAAAGATTACAAAATTTAATTTATTTAGACTTTGTGCGGTTCTCTTTGCAATATGTGCTATACTAAAGATATTTATTCAATCATTTCGCATGAATGCATCTTCATAATTTCAATAACTGCAAAATAAAAAATCTGGGACAGGTCATTTTGACCGATAGTATAGCGTTAAAATCAAGTACAGTGTATCCAAAAGGTATTTGAACACTAAATTTCCGATTCTGGATAAATTTTCAGTATATTACCTGTGGAATTTTTGTAAGAATCAATAGCGCAGAAATGATTGGGTACTCATTTTAAAGCTTGTAGTATCTCCCTTTGAAGAACATTGCACATTTCCTTCTAAAATATTTCCGCGGGTGTAAAACTGAAAACTTATTTTTCCTGTAAAATGCTACACATTGAAAACTCTGTAAAAACATTGAAAAATTGTTTTTGATGGCTGAATCCATCACAGATTTGAATATTGAAACCTCCCCTTTTCAGTGACCTTTTAGAAATTGTTGTACGATATTTTTTTCATTTCTTTATACAATGCAAATGAGAAACAAGTTCGGTCGTGTAAAACCCTCATGATGTACCTGTAAAGTTGTCTGTACATCTGTAATTCAATACTTCATAAAATGGCCACAAAAATTCGTACATGTAGTATTTTACATCGTTGCAAAAGAGAGACGTGAATGTTCAAATCTACCATTGATTCATTCACCCAAACAATTTTTTAATGCTTTTAAAGACGCTTCAATTGATAGCATTTTCAAGGGAAAATTATAGTTTCAGATTTATAAAAATCATAAAATTATGAAATTATAGTGTATGAAAGTAGAAGTCTCAATCTTTAACATGAGACCATGTTTATTGTTGTGCGATTTTTTAAAATTAAATTATCAGTTTGAATATTGACGATTTTTCGCAAGTCAGAAAAATGTTCAAATACATTTTGGATCCATTGTATTGCATTGTAATAATGACAAGACTGCATACAATTTTTATTCTGATATGTGTTTAAATAAAGAAGTTCTTTCCAAAATTTTTGATGAAAACATTTTTATGATATCACTACTTATGAAAAAAAAACTATCATTTTGAGTGGTTCGGTAGTTATAGTGTTAATCAGTTGAAAATAATACAACAGTACATTTAAATTCCTTAAATATTTTCACCGGTTTACATTTTTTCTCCTTTTTTGTAATATATGCATCAAATCCGCTGTATATTTATAAATATTCTGGAATGGTAGAGAAAATTGGGGAAAACATCATTTATGATTAGACTGCAAATTTCATGCGTTTGTAGCAAAAATACGTAAATTAAATACATAACAATGAAGATATGAGAAGAATTTGAGAATATTTGTATAGTATTTTTTAGTTATTAAAAGTATTAGTAGAAGCAATATATTTTTATTTAATTCCCGTTTCTTACAATTAATGCAGAAAATGTATATTTTGCATAAAGTGCAGCAGTCTATTTAGGATGCTTTCCGTGTTCATGAAAGCTGTGACCCAATTTTCGACCAATTATAAACTTTTATAACTACTGATACTGTTTAGGTGAATATTGTTACATAAATTGTGCTATTTCTGAAGTATAAATTCATCATGATAGTCCACAAAACTGAAAATGTGTCGACGTTGCTATTAAGAAAATATTAAAATAACATTTCATATATAACTTTGTTTGCACTTTTTTATTTATAATACATCGTAATATTTTAATTCAACCTCGTTTTAATAATTCAACAAAATGCCACTTGGTCTGAGCGGGCTTTATGAAAGCTATACTGGTTAGGAATTTAAAGATTTGAATAAATTTTGTAAATGTTATAATTGTTGGAGACAGGAAACTGGACTGGAGATTTTATCCAGTCCATGTAGTAAAACCGTAAAATCATATAATGTTAACGTTCCTTTTCTACCATTTAATGTACGCTATTATTTAATGGAGAGCTAGTTTTTAATGAACATCGCTATCAATTCTTGTTTAACTTTTTGCTTTATAATATTGAGTCAATCACGCGATGAAGGTTTCAAACAAAATCTACTAAATGTGTACGTTATTCTTTCCTGTTAGGCTTGATTAAATTATTCCATTTCTCCGTTATCGATATTTAACCATTAGTGAAAATGATTTATGTACTTATAAACTATAAACGAATTGTAGCTGTAAAGAAAAGCTTAGTGCAAGAGGTTAACTATATTAACACTTAAGCTACCGGAAGTCTATTAATACATAATTTTCTTTACGTAGAAGTTCTAAAAGAAATGATTACACAAGATCACTCGGGATTGCTCACTAATTTAAATTAAAAACTGCTGCTTCCAAAAAATTTGTTAGAAAACCCTCAGTAATTTATCATTTGTTTTTAATAAACTAATTTATAACTAAGTTATTACTACACTGTGGATTTTATACATTTATGACAAATGTGAGTAGATTAAATGCAAAACTAGACATTTAAAGAATTTTAAACTCATTAAAATTATTTCCTAAGAAATAAATGTCTGTTAGCTCCTGTATCTTGAAGTTAATGCAAACAATATTTATTTTCCATAAAAATCTGTTTCTAGTCATTACTAGATGTTTAGGTAAATGCAGCGTAAATTTCAAATTCTAGCAGTTTTATTCTTGAGGTTGGGGTTTTACCCCATTTTTGGTGCGTATAGATAAGAAGCCAGTTATTGCCAAGAAGTTGAAAGAAAAAAAATGTTAATTAGAGAAATACCATTCAGACTACCCTGAAAGACATTTCACAAATCGATTTCCATTAGCATGCCGTTCTAGCGCGTTAAGCCTCGCAAACCACCTTCTTGATATCCTATTGGACAGTGTTCCTCTCCATCTTCACTGAAGCATGAGAATTCTTCCTTTTGCTATTCCCTCTTGGTTTCGCCGCCCTGTTGATTGTACCAAACTGGGGTGGAAAATTCTCTTTGAAAATTTTCGAGAAAATTCCGAAGAAGAGGATGCTCTTTTACACATCGCGCCGCGCCACCACTATGACCTTCTGCTCGTTACAAAGAAATTTCCTTTCAATAATTGATATCAAAATGCACTAAGCTGTTATTGTCAATAATAACGCAATAATCTCGTCATTTCTTCCACTATTCTCAGAGATCGAACTTAATTCGCAATTATTGTAGACTGATACGCATAGCTGTTGAAACACTAGACAAAAATTAAAACATATTCTATGTACACAATTATAACAAATTTTTACTTCATTACTTTAACTTCAAACTATTTAAATCATTGAGAATGCAATATTTTTGTTTACCTAAAAAACGAATACATCGTTTTATATTACAATTGTAAAGCAAACTACTGATTTTTTAATTACTATTGATACATTAAACTTGTATAGCTATTAATCCTCTTAAACTTCAAATCTTCTACGAGTTCGTTTTTGTAACTTCTCACTTCAAGCTGTATAAAAAGTATTGTGTGTTTTTTCCATAAATCAAACTCCTATAAAAATGATTATATGAATAATAAAAGGCTGTTATTCTATTAAAAAAAAAGTATAGAAACAGAGCGCTGATACCTATTTGTTTACCAGCGCTCTGTTTATTAATTAAGGACGCGTCTGTAAGCTATGTTTACCAGCTTTAAGGAAAGGTTCACTAAACAAGACTTAATACGTGACGGAAAATTGTAAAACGAAAAGAGAGTAGCTTGTCCTCCGTAATGGACGGAAGTCAAGAAGAAACCTAGTGTAAAGATACAGTTTACTACAAGTATCGATCCTGTATTTAGAAGAAGGAACAACGCTTGGAAATTACAGTAATGTAAACAGTGCCAGTTTGTTTCTAAACTTTATCGGAATAAATCATTGTAACTCATGAAAAAGAATAACAAAAAACAAAATAAAAAGTGTCTAGCTCAATTGTAACGAACAGAAGTAGAATAGAAATTAATTTCTTCCCTTAATAGACTAAATAAGTTTAAAATACATTGGATGTTCAAATTATTAGAGCCACAGTACAGAAAAATAGATTTTTTAACCAGGAGATGAGTAATGTAGTCTACAAATCTACTAATTGTATTGTACATGTAAACTTCCATTTAATAATCCATTAAAGTGACGATAAACTTAAATAAAATCTGTTAAGTATGAACGCTATTTTTTTCTTTTAAGTTAGAACAAAATTCTGTCCTACTGCCGTCAATATTTCTGTGGTTGTCAGGAAGAACGCCGCATGTCACATACTTTCACTTTCGAGATGTTGCCGTTTAAAGTTTTAATCACTAATGCTTTGACATATAGGACATCGGCTAAATTGCGTTGTTCTTTTGAGCCTTTCGAATTTGTTTTCATGACTTTTTTCCTGGTAAATACGTAAATGCTATACTATAAAGCTCAATTAATGCATAAACACAAATTTTTTGAAATTGTGACATGCGGAGATTTTCCTTGCAACCACAGACTTAAGCATTAAAGTAAATGTAGACATAATAAATTTAAAATGTCATTTTTTAAGAGATTATTGGAAACGAGAAGCTCTAATCATTGTAACCGTGAACAAGAATGTACGGTAAGAGATTATGCAAGTGATTATAATAATTTGGTCACTACAATATTTCGGGCAGAGAATCATAGTGGTGTAAGTCGGATACATGGTATGTCGAGTAAAATAATGTTTTGCAATTGTTGTTGTTCCGTCGCAAAGGAACCGTACAAAGGGTCTTTCCTTTAGACTTTATTTATGGCGCCTACGTGACCCAGAGGCCAGTTCCGAGGATTAAGCTATCGATGCACATTTGGTGACCAGTCGAGCCATTGTGTAACCCTCGTATTCTTTTTGGTCTCCTTAAGAGTTAGACGTCATAAATCTAGTACTGACGGAGGATATTCTCTAGCATCCTTTAGCATCGGCCTCAGAGGGAGTCGGGTACGGTCCCACTCTTTCTCCAGGGCAGGCTCGTTTAGGGCAGCTCAACAAGTCATCAAGAATACACTGATTGGAAAACGCAGAGTTCGGCAGGAACCAATCAGTGCATTTCTTCTGCATGGCAATGGATGTCACCGTATTGATACCCAAACTAGAGGAACTCCTTCACAATATGACGAATGTCCTCACGAAAAATGTGACTCTCGGTCAGTCACAATCGAACGTTCAGAAAGCATAGATCAACGAAAACGAACGAAGACACATTCGAGCGAGACAAACGAGTCTCTCGAAGTCGAAGTCAAGTTCATTCAACGATCTCATACAATCAAGTCAATCGGAATTCATAGAATTCAAGTGGAGTTGATGGTCGCGAACTCCCACGCGTATAAGGCAAGGCCTGCTAGATTAGCCTTACTGGCGAATCCTCTAGCAGGTCTGGGACGAAACGCTAATTCTCACGAAATTCACGCTTCGAACAGTTGTTACAAAAATCTCCATGTATGTATTCCAGTTGCAAAACCACATCTGTAGGTTCAGAAATTTATTTTACAACTTTTCTCTGTACGCCTGTATTGAAAATTTAAAAAATATGTTTTATCGATCTGTGTTGCAAATCTGCGGTTGAAAACAAAAGAGCGTGAGGTGGACTTACACCACTATGCTCCCAAATAGTTCAAGTGACAAAAAGGTAAGCTGCCATTTTTTATTAGCGAATGAAGTTCTACATCAATTGACGTAAATAAATGATGCCTTTAAGATTAAAAAAACGCTATTAACAATATTATAACTTTCCGCCCTCCATGTATTGGACTTTCAACATTCTTCTGAGGATTTTACTGTTTTATATTTCACATACTCATTTGCATAAAGCCCACATAGCATTTACGAGGGTCTCGTTCGTATAACATTTTCTTTTCATTTTTAAGAAGACGGAGACCAGTGTATGAAAATTTATGAAGAGGATGGGGCTGTGGTTGACGAATTGCGAATCAAGTTTTCCGCCGTAAGCACTTGCTTTACGAATTACATGTTACCGTCCACCATACTGTGCATGGGGATGAAATCTTTTATGAGGTAGCCTGAGGGTCCCAAGCCCTTTCGGACTCTGTGCTTAAACGACCCTTACCGTATCACCTTATATTACATCTCTCGGTATTTGTAACACGTTAAGCGCTATCGAGTCTACAACCGCGCTGGTGGAAGAGTTCTGATTAACAAATATGCTAAGCTCCTAAATCTAATTTTATTCCCATGATAATTTACAGACGATTGAGAACACGATGCTGCAAGTTAAAATTCCAATCGTGAATCCATTTTAAATCCGACTGTGTTAAAAGTTGCAGACAGATTTATTTCCTACGATTCTGAGTGATACACTCGCAAGAGACTTCTGTCGATACGTATCGTTACTTCCAACAGTTTCTCCGGATTTAAATGATAATCCTCGACAAACTGAGATTATTAAAAAGAATCGAGTTTTGTTTCTTACATATAGCCATTACAAAATAGATTAGAAATTAACGTGTAGTAATATGGCGGCTTTGAATTATGAAGAGATGGAAAAGGAGAAGGAAGCGTTTCGTCCTAGGCCCGCTAGAGGACTCATCGGTAAGGCTATCTAGCGGACCCGTGCCTTGGACGCGGGATGTCGAAAGGACAGTTTAGGACGGTATATATACGAACAGAGGAAGATTCGGGTAGTAGCGGGAAAGGTGTTGTCGTAATGTCCCTCTGTTGACGAGCATAGGAAGTAGCCGCCACATTACCCCCTTGCCAGTGGTCAACGATATCTGGACATATTTCCCTCTAATTACGCTCATCTCCGCCGGAATCCAAGGAGGTCGCTGGTTGTGTCCTGTCAGTGTGCCCGCCAGTGATGCTGTCGAATCGACGAAGTTGAGTAGCTCCCTAAGCCGCTTGTAGGACTCTCGCACAAATGTAGATACGAAAACGTCGCACAAATTTTAGGTGCGGAAACGTAAAACCATATAATGCTGCGAAGATGGCGTCAGAAGCCCATAATAGGGAGAAGTCCTCGCTGTTGGTCGGGCAGTAGTTCAGGCAAGGCAGTGACAGAGTAGTCACCTTCCAGTCCTCCTGATGTTGTCCGTGGTTTGTTGATGTTGTCGTCTTCTCTGCTCAGAAGGTAGCGTTGTTGTTCGTTTGTCGGGGTCACCAATTATGGCGGCTTAAAAGTGTGTGAGAGGAGGAAACAGGAGAAGGAAGCGTTTCGTCCTAGGCCCGCTAGAGGACTCGTCGGTAAGGTCATCTAGCGGACCCGTGCCTTGGACACGGGATGTCGTAAGGACAGTTTAGGACGGTATATATACAAACAGAGGAAGATTCAGGTAGTAGCGGGAAAGGTGTTGTCGTAATGTCCCTCTGTTGACGAGCATAGGAAGTAGCCGCCACAGTAATATTGCTTATATAGAGTTTGTTATGGAGCTTATATAGAGCATGTTACATAAAGTAATACCATTATTTGCACTAGAATTAATACTAAACCTACCACTGCCGAACAATTGGCCGGTTTGAACTATTATTGAAATTATAAAGATGCACGTTGATACATTTTCAGCAAATGATTGCATAAATCACCTTATCTATGCTCATGTTATTATAAAAATTGTACAAAATCTATATAAATTGAATCTCGTGATTTGTATAATGCAAAACATGTCTGTGGACTTCAATGCTGGATAGGTTTAGTGTTAAAATTGGTAAAACGTTAGGAGAGGATACTCCAATGGCTTTGTCCTTGGTATATCTTGTCAAGGACAGTCTCTCTCTCTTTAGTAACTTTTATGATATCTTAGCCGTCGTTCGTTTTTTATTAAAACGTCATTCACAAAAATTTTATAGATTACATTGTATGTTAGTCAAAATTTACAATATTTCTCAATAATTGAATGTGTCTAGCGTTGTTGCTATGACAAAAACTTTGCCACTAAACACATCCAACACTAAAAGTAAACGATGTCTTTTAGAACTGACAACATTGAATTTATTTAGATTTTCTGTATCTATATCATTTATATAATTATTTATACAATTGACATTATTATTTATATAATTTATATTATAATTTATATAATTATTTATATGATTTCTTTATTTGTAATTTTCTTATAACTAAACTGCGGATCTGTATGCAAACTAAAATTTTTTTATCCCAATTGCGACAAACTGGAGTGAAACAAAATTTGTTTTCTTCTTTACTATGCTCGAAAGGCTGAAAATAGTACAATAACATTTTCAAATTCTTCTAATATATTTACTCTTTTAAATTACTTCTACTCATTTTTGCCATAAGTGCATAAAATCCGCAGTCTAGTTTTAACAGATACTTTAATATAGAAATGTAATCCATCATTCCTAATAAGTGTGCTTTTATGATTTTAGTAATTACCAAACAAACAGCCGATCATTTGGCCGCAGTAGGTTTAACATTAATAGATAAAATCGCAAAGCATATAAGCTTCTAGGAATATAGTTCTAACAATAATAATAGAATTTATTTGAGACGCATCAGAGATACGAACATTTCAGAAGACGCCTGTTCTTATGTCAGCGTTATCGATTTTTCGCTTTTAGTTTATTTTTATCTACGAGATCGGCCAACTCTCACTTTTCTTTGCAGATCATCGGACTGAATGATGTTGTTGCTAACAAGCGGCTGGAAGTTTTACGTACACTCCATTCCGAATCGTTTGAAGCAGAATCAGACGAAAACAATACAGTATTGTCTTGATGTACAATATTTCAAAAAAATGTGGACGATGTTTCTGAAAAATTCATCCCTACTACCATTGGGTATTCCCCTTAAAGGGTCTACCAGCTCGGTCATCGAGAAAGGTAACATGGTATGGGATTAGATAATGTATATCGATGAAAGAATACTAATTCAATGACAAAACATTGGTGTTTTCACCATTGTTATAATAATTATTTTTCTATTTGATCTTTACCGAATATGCAGGGCGCAACATTTAAATTGAAACATCTAACTATCTTCGTTTTGCAATGTTTTAAGGATTACGGTAATGTCTGAATACGTATATGTGAAAACTATGTCACTTATCAGTGAGACATTAGTGACGCGGTGACAAAACTTTTTTGTATTTAATTATTTCTTTATGAAACATTTGCCCACATATTTATGACATTTTCCTCATTAAAATGAGACCAAACAAGACATATCTTGTTTGCTCTCATAATTTGGAATCATAATTCGGAGCACTGTTAAACTGACGATATTTGAATTCTCCAGTATTCAAGTATGTAATCCGTCTTTCACATGTAAACTATTTATTTTGCATACAAATCTGTAAAGGTTTAATCTAACACCGTAGCTAGATAACTGCTTTATTTTCATCCGAACACTCATGTTTCATTGATTAGTTCACATAATCGAGGCTCTAGTACAGGCATGTCCAGAAGTAGCTCACTTGGACGCAAATTCGAGGGAGACGCCTACTTCTCCCGCCCGCGCGTCTCGCTCCCCATGGCGGCCGTAGTCCTCCAAGCTCCTCAAACCTGTGCCTACCGCTTGCAATATGTACCGCGTGTGGCGCGTTGGGGCGACTCTCGGACCCACGGTAGGCACGGGTCTAAGGAGCTCGTAGGTCTACGGCCGCCATGGGGAGCGAGACGCGCGGGCGGGAGAAGTAGGCGTCTCCCTCGAATTTGCGTCCAAGTGAGCTACTTCTGGACATGCCTGCTCTAGTATATCGTGAATTAAACAAGCAAATATGATCCAAATTGTATCGTATTCGGTGCCATTGCAATCAGAAAAATGTGACGAATGTCTTGGTAAAAGTTTCATTGAAAACTCATTAGCAGCCTGCGGTTGTTATGCATTTATAATGTACGATCTTAGGAAAAAAGAGGACACCGGGTATTGAACTGGCCTCACGAATTGTAGCTGATCAGCTTCTGCACAATGAGCAATTTATTTTCGAGAAAATCGACCTTCAGACTGCATCAAGTTCGCATGCTTAGCATTTGTAAGAAGTAAAAACGGTAGGTCATAAACAGACGCCCCTGATGATTCGTATTCAATACCACGTGCGTTCGCCGAATTTTCAAACTCGCAAGGAGAAGACGCGGTCATGGGGTCTCAGACTTTTTCGAAACTTTGCATATTGGTAGATTTCGTTCTCCTGTTTATGAAAATGCAGCATTATAGACGTCGATACTCAACAACTTTTGAGATACGTTAAGATTGATGAAGTTAGTGTTTCTTTCATATTATATTCCTTTGCAATAAAATTTTTATATTTTGTTTCCTGTAGCTACTATGAGTGTATTTTCATGTGCAAAATACAATTAATTAAAATATATAAACTGAATAGAAAAAAAAGAAAAAAGGAAAATGGGATTTGAACACTGGCCTTCCCGGTAATGTTTTTGTTGGTAACAGTCGGTTTATTATATCACATATTTACATTAATAACATAAGAAACAATCGTATACCTATAAACTTTTTATCTTATAATAATTGCATTTATGTGTAGTTCCTACAATTAATGCTTAACTACTACTACGTCTAATCAGTCGATATGCATTATATCTCTTATGTCTAATATGTGTTTTTGCACATATTTGGTATCGTGTCATATACTCTGTTGGAAAGGGAAAATTACATTATAAAAAACCTATTCATTTTTTATATTTTACACCTCTCTGTGCACCTGTTTGTGGTATTATATTAAGGTTATATTTGTTTTGCTATATATTCTAATATACTATATATCTATTATGCTGTATCTAACTATATGATTGCTGTATTTATATAGTTGTATTTATTCTTAGGTTACTTTGGTATGCTTATGTTTAGCTTTATCACAATATGTATCACAGTTATATTTCAAAGAATATAGGTAATCTTTGGTATGGCAGTCTATGTTTGAATTTAAATGATATATTATATTCTCTAATTTCTGTTAAGTTTTTAGTTAATGGATTGCTACTTATATGATTTTTATACAAAGTGGTTGCTAGTTCATTACTGTATTCTCCAATATATTGTATGTCTGTCCCTTTATGCATTTCTGCTATTGTGACGTACCTGTTAGTTGATAGTGTGAGCCTAAGTAGTTTATTGCATTACTTGAAGTTTGTTTATATGTGTTGTTGCTGCTCCACACATATATATGTGGACCAGCAACAATTATAAGATGGTGCCATTGGTTTGACCTTGAAGAGTCATTTGAAAGTCACGTGAAGGTTACCTCTATTTTTTATTACATATTCTTGTAGCTGATCTCGAGAACTTTCCAAAACACTATAATCAAATGTTTCTTCATCAATTACTTTTCGAGTTATAAGGCTTCAAAGGTACTATACTACCATATCCTCGGATCATTAATAATGTAATTCTTTCCCTTTCAGTCAATACCATTTTGGCGACTACCGAAGGTCTTTCTTACTTTCCATGATATACGAACAAGTCATTTACTACCTGTATGACGAATACAATCTGCATCTAGTATGTAGCATCTAATTTTTTAATATTGTGCAATTTCGTGGTAGAATTAGATGCTAGATACTGGATGCAGATTGTATTCGTCATACAAGTAGTAAATGACTTGTTCGTATATCATGCAAAGTAAGAAAGACCTTCGGTAGTCGCTAAAATGGTATTATTAATGATGCGAGGATATGGTGGTATAGTACCTTTGAAACCTTATAACTCGAAAAGTAATTCATGAAAAACATTTGATTATAGTGTTTTGGAAAGCTCTCGGGATCAGCTGCAAGAATATGTAATAAAAAATAGGGAGCGCCATTTAGAATAATTGAGGTAACCTTCACGTGACCTTCAAATGCCTCTTCAAGGTCAAACCAATGGCACCATCTTATAGCCCTTGCGAAACTATAAAATACATGTCTGAACCATTTTTCTCTAAAATGCTTTATTTTTGAGATATTCGACTGTTTCCAGACTTTTCTAACACCCTGTATGTTGTCCATAGGTGAGTCCTGCATCTAGATGTACTCCCGGTAATGAATCTAGTACGTTACCATCACGCCGTTTGGCACTTGACAAAAACTTCAACCAAAACCGTACTTAACGGCTTAACGGGTATAATGAAATTTAAATTGCAAATATCTCAAAAATTATTGATTATCGACGGCTAAAATGCTATATTTTCATAAACAGGAGAACGAAATCTACCAGCATGCAAAGTTTCAAGAAAATCTGAGACCCCATGACCGCGTCTTCTCCTTGTCAGTTTTCTCGGAGACAAAACATCGTGTGAACAAATATTACTTATTATATATTTTCGAATTATTCTTTTATGCAGAATCGTTTTAATTGGGATATTTCATCTTTTTTTTCAAATAAAGGTGAGTTTAGTATCAATCAATGTGTTTGTCGTGGAAAAATAAAAATATTAACACAGCATTGTATGTTTGGTCATAATATGGTAGTAAATGAACACACTGCTCATCGATGGTAGGAAAAACTCAAAATGGAGATGGCCATCTCATAAATGAAGAACATAAACAACCAAAATATTCCAGTTTTACTGTAGTACAATCGAGAAACTTGGCATATACAAAAGTTCTATTTAAACAAAATTTATGTTTATTTAACGCTACTGTTAAAAATCGGACATTTCATATGCAACAATTTAATACAACACCCTGAAATATGTGATTTTTGAATATAATGAGTTACCTACGAAGATTTGCATGTACTGGAAAGTTCAATATCGATTCCAGGGTTTCCCAGACGACTCGTTTATGGTTGTGAGAATTCGATCAATAGCCAGACTGAATCCTGAAAAGGAATCGAACGTCCTCCGCGCGCGCGTTTGATAGAATTCTCCCCTTTTCTCCTACTTTCACGTGGAAAGCGACATTGAGCGCGGCTCCATCACGTTATGAACTTATTCGGACATTGGTAAAGCAAAGATACGTTTCAGCGAATGAACTCAATTAACTTGGCGAATGGGAGGTAAACGCGGTCTATGCCAATAGGAAGTCAATTCTCGAACTCTTCCAGTAATTGGACAATAATTCCAATCCAAACATTGTTCTGCAGATTGAACGATAATCGATAGTTGCTGATTTGTCAGCGAGGCACGTACAACCTGTAGTTTCTCAGCGCATGACAATCGATGACACTTTATAATCCTGTCCAGAACAGTGACATTGATTGTTAGCCAAATTTTTTCAACATTCTTGACCATGGCTTTCAATGCGACTTTAGAGCACAGCTCGAAATAAACAAGTATTTATTTTCCGTTTTTAAAAAAATTATGTTCAAACCGATCTGTTTCGTTTAACAAAATCTCTGTGCCTCTGGAATTCTTATGAAAAGAAATATTAACCTTAGGACCTTTTCTCCTGAGGAACCGATGTTGCAGAACCTTTACAATAAAAATTCTTTGGTAACGAGTTCTTTTGTAATGTTTGTTAAAACAGTTCCTGGAAATTGAATGAAAAAGTCAAATTATTGTGTGCTAGTTTCATTTAACAATATGATATCATATAATTCATGCATTCATTGAATAAATGGTATGGAAATCGGAACAGTAACGATTAATAATTTCAAGAGAAGTATTGAATAGGAAAGACTCTTTTCTTCTTTCAAGAGTACTTCTCCAGAATAATGGGTAAATCAAATTCTTGCATAATTTAAATAAAATACTACCATAGAAATTCTATAATGTAATATAATATATTATAATAATATAACATTTACATTTTTATGATAGAAAACATGAATTTGCAACTGCTTATTATTATGATATACTTCGGACAAGATACACATCTTGCAACATAATATATTCGTACATATTATAAATAAGTAATGTATTCAGAATATCAATTTAAAATCTAACGAGAATAATCATTTAATATCGTCGTAATTTTATTTATTAAAAAAATGTATGATCCTGTTATAGAGCAACTTCTAGTTTTATATTTTATTATTTACTAATTTTTTTATTTCATTATTATATAATTTTTATGTTCATATTAAACCATACTTTTTATATTCAAGAATACTTCTTTATCTATTCTCATTGGAACTTACAGTATTCAAGAACATTTGAAAAAATGTTTCTCTTGCAAGCACTATATCAAATTACTAATCAAATGTAATGGGGAAGAATGTGTGTTACTCATCAATTTATTAAAACAATTTTCCAATCAAATAACTTTAAATAAAAATATGAATGGAGGCACGTAGTAATTCTTACCATTAAAATTAATAATCATTGGTTGGAATTCCAAAAAAAAGTAATGGTCACGATTTTTAACTTTTTCATCTGTGACTATTCTGAAAATTTAAAACATGTTTTCTGTAAAACTAAGTTAATTATATACGTGCACAAAGTTTCATCTAAATCAGTTAACGCATAAAAAATCATAAGCATTGAAAAGTGTAGGAACCTTTGAATTTTCGGCATAAGATTAATCTAAGTCGTATTTTTCTTACAATTTTGTAATTTTTATTATTTATGTCTCATAGCAACCTCGATCATCTTTTATCAAACTTTGTGCATGTATGTAACTTCCATAGATCTACAAAAGGAATATTTTAAATTTCCATTATAGGCACAAATAAAAGAGTTAGAAATCGTGACTTTTACTTTTTTCTTCGGAATTCCAACCAATGGTAGTTTTTAATTAAATTTCTTTTTGTACATTACCTAGTAAACTAATCCTTCTAATATCTCAAAAATCTCAACTAGTTTGGTCCAATTTTAAAAAAGTTTTTAAATGGTGTCCACAAAATTTTGTTCCCGACTGTATATAATTATCAGCTACGAGCTATTCTAAAAATAATGATATAAACATGCATTCGTTTCATACATCGATACATGAAGATTTGGTTTTGCAGTAATGCATATGAAGGACCTCTTTAGGATATAAAGTAAAGAACAAACCATAGATTTGAATGAAAATTGTTTATTGAATTATCAGTGTTAGATTTAGTGGTTCAGGATATTCAACTAGGATCAGAATCAATCTTATTTAAACAAGCACAGACTTGTTAATTAATATTGCATAGCTTTATTACTATTTTGCACGCATGTCGTGTTTCGAGACAGAGCAGAAGAAGATAGAGTAAGAATCGTAGAGTATAGTAAAGAATAGAAAGAGAGCGCGCAGACTGTTGAGTGGACGCGGTGAATCTAAAATATCCTCTCGAGAAACCAAAGGTTGCGACAAATTCAAGGAGCCATTTGTGATGAAACTGTGGTGAACCTGCAATGCTTCATTATCGGCAAACGCAAACGCCGTTTTGACATCTACCACCCCTACGCCTTTGAAACAAACATCTAGTAGCGCAAGCTGCATGATTGGCGCTGAACCACTGCGTTTGGAAGGAGAGAACATCGCAAGTAAATCTACGTTGTCGACTGTTCACATCGCCAACAGGAAGCGCAACAGCATTAGGATCAGCAAGAGCTCCAGCATCGGCTAAAGCGTAGGCTACAGCGTCAGAGATTGCATCAGCATACGCATCAGGGTCCGCATCACGTTCGTTTATGCGCTCTGAAAAATACAATTCACCATGTACTTTTCTCCGAACTAGAAATGTTTAACCCTCTTGTTCATAATCGAAAAATTTCACACTGTTTCATGAGCGGGGTACACGTGTACCGACCTACTAATGACCATTATTTAAATCCCGTTCAACCGATTTCAACTTTCGTTTTCCATCCAAATGAATGAAATAAACAAATTCAGCAACATAGTGTAGGAGTGTAAGAGAAAAAATAAAACTCTTAGTTTCATTTATTTACTTTTGCAAATGTACACACATTTAAGCAAAAGGATAATGACTATACTGGACAACTTTATGAAAAATAAAAATTTTCTTCATCAGTTGCAAAGGACAGGAACTACATATGTACATATAGAAATTCCATCCATTCTTTAATCATTTTAGTATGTAGAAAATAACACGTGGAGTTTCATAAACTGTTTTATAATCTTTCCACTGTTTAATGTTTGATCCATACACGTTTGTTATAATTGCATAAAATCCGCAATCTACTAATGAAATTGATACAAAACACAAATAATTTATTGGGCAACTATAAAATATTAAGAAGTAATAACAGCCTTAAAGGACTTATTTCGATCAGACAAAGTAATGACTAGGGGAATATATGACGACACTGAAACTACACTGACTGCTGAACAACCCCCCCCCCCCCCCAACGCCCTCCAAATCCAACAAAGTCATTATTAAACTGCGGATCTTTACGTATTCGTAGCTCCTAACAAATTTCAAAAAATGCTCGAGTATAAAAATCGACAGAAGTTTAAACGATTTTTATTTAATATAGATTTATTAAAACTACCACTATTGAAATTTTGATCATTTTGTAAAAACAAATGTTACCACTACAAGCCAAGATTCATTTTAAAGCCTTCCATTTCTACTTTATCACTGCCGTGTTCATTTTACTCTAACATATTTTTACACGATGTAACAGGTGGAAAACGGAAGACCCATTTTTTTCTAAAAAATGCTGCAAATCCAAAAAATTGTTTTCGTAATTGAAACTATCACAGATTTGAAGATTCGAGTCTCCTACAATTGATCTAAATCGCAGCTCTCACGATACTTGACATTTTTAATTATTTATAGCTCATAATAACAGTAATCGATTACTTGTATCTATGATGCAAAAGGCATATTTTAAATCTACATTGCAGGCTCAGATAAAAAAGTTAAAAATCGTAATCTTCACTTTTTGCTCCGCAATTCTAATCAATAACAATTTTAAAAAAAATTATACGTTAGCTAGCAAATTAATTCTTCTAATATTTAAAAGAAATTCTAGTCCTTGGTACAATTTTTAAAATTTTATTCCTTTTTGAAGGGTGTACTTATATTCCTGTCTAGCAGTGTACGCATCACCATCGTCAACATGTAAAATAATTTGTGAGATGAAATTTCATGAATGCACAAAATTCTATATTCCCTTTAAACATAGTACAAATATAAGAGAAGAGATTATTACTATTGCAAGAAAAGCGTAATGACATTCCTTTACTGCGTGTCAACACGTTTTCTTCATTAAAAAAGACTTTATTATTACTCTGAAGGTAATTTTATTAACATAGTCATGCAGTTGTATTACTTACTTAATTCGTATGATGGTCCATCATCTTGTGGAATACTTGCGGCAGATGCGTAGGCAATGGTAACGAAGACGCAAAGAAAAGCGAAAAGCTTCATGTTTGATGCAACAAAATGTTACTTGTCACTGACTGTACTTTAAAATGATCTAGGAGCGAATGATGCTTACTTCGCGAAGACTGCAGTTTATATACTTAACCGAATCAAGGGCAATACTGCATTTTGATTATTCTCCACTTCCGACCCGCGAAATCGTAAGGAAAAACGCAGATAATGTCGGAAGTGAACAGTGGTTAGATTTGACGTATCCAGATTGAAGATATTTCAATGCAAAGTGTTTTCTAATCATAGAAAACATCTAAAAATCTTCAGTAACCCTTCATTTCCTTCTTAACCTCTTCATGGACGAATTTTCTAAAGAAGAGATATATGATAATATAGTATAATATAATAATTTTTGATTAATTAATATATTATCAGTGAATAAATACGGCGGATTTTTTGTTTGTACCATTAGGACATTTTGTAGTAATTCTGTAGTTCTCCAACAAGTTTTCAGTTTGTTTTATGTAGACTAATTTATTACTTACACATATGTGTCAGTACCTCCGAAGAGATTAATTACACGAATAATTCTTTCAAATTATTTTGTCATAGTATTCGTATTGATAAAAACTTTATTACATGTGCGTTCATTTCGAAAAAAAATGTGTGTTCGTATATGAACGTTTCCTAAAACAATTTCACTTAACATTGGTATGAACATTATAACAGCAATAATTACTAATCTCCAAAGAAGTACTGAACAGAAAAGGCTTTTCTTCTTTTATAGAAGAAAATAAATAAAATAAAATTTTTGTACAAATGTAATAGAATAGGACCATAGAAAATTCTATAATATCGCATATACATTTTTTTTAGGTGGGTCGGAACCCACCTTAATAAAAAGTAGGTCCCGCTAAGAAGTAGGCTGATATAGACTGAAAAATTAGGCGATAGTGAGAGTGGAAGAATGGAAGAAGGGGAGCGTGGTAAAAATGGATTTGAAACCCTGAGGGGACCAAATATCATTACCTAACCTAACCTAACATGTACGTTTTTATGATGGATAATATGAATTTTCAACTGCTTATTACAATGTCATTTAGTACTTGTGCATCAGTGGACGAAATAACATGTCACGCAACGGGGTTTATGATATACTTTAGAGAAGACACACCCCTTGCAAACATAACGTCTTCGTACATTTTGCAAACAAATAACGTATTCTGAATATCAATTTGAGTTTTTAACTAATATAATCATTTAATGTTGTTGTAATTTTATTTATTAAATAATATTCGATGTTTATTATAATATTTGAAGACTTTTATTACATTGATAAACAAAATATGCAATCCTGTTATACAGCAGCATCTAATTATACTTTATTGATTTTCAAGAATTGATTCCACAAAATTTATGGATTACATATTATATTGTTAAGTAAAAGATGTTTTAAGAAATGTTCTAAAAGAATTTATTTCCACGGAGTTTTTATTGTCGAGATTTTAGTATATGTATCTGTTCAATGAGAACATTTTTTGAGAAGTTCCTAAGAGCAACAATTTCTCTCATAACAATTCCACAAACACAGATATTATAAACTAAACACATAAATTCGAGCAGACTTTCTTTAAAAACGGAGCACTGTTTTATTCTACGATTTGTTTGATCCCTGATTTTAAACACTTAAAAAGATAATACAATTCAGCTAAAACTGGCCAAACATACATCTTTTTGCAATTAACGCACGTGTAATAAAGTTTTTCTCAATACGGATACTATGACAAAATAATTTGAAAGTATTCAAACCATTCTATTTATTTCACAGAATATTTATTTACCTCTTCTCATCGAAACGGACAGAATTCAAGAACATTTTAAAAAATATTCCACATGTACTATATCATATTACTGATCAAATGTAATGGCAAGGAACACGTATGCTTCAGAAAAACAATTTTAGACTAAAATAATTTTAAATGTACATGTGATTAATATAGTTACGAAGTAATCGTTTCGTAATGGAACAATTGCCATTAAATTATATGAAGTAACTTTAAACAACAAACAGTAACGTAAATAATATAAAGATTAAAGGATGTTATAAATCTTGATTGACAAAAGTTGATTCACAGTATTGGATAAACAGGAACTATGTTGGGAGTAAGGTCAAGAACAAACCATAAATTGTAGTGAAAATTGTTTATTGAACTACCAAGGTTTCTGAATACGTTGTACTTCCTTAATTCAAGTTGAACATCAACGATGCGACAAGTTATCGTATAATAAAAATAAGGCATCCAATCAAGCAACCATTGTTTGTGACCAATTCAGAGAAACATTTGGAGCGAAACAATGGTTTTTCATTATCGACAAACGCAGACACCGTTTTGACATCTACCACCCCTACGCCTTTGAAACAAACATCTAGTAGCGCAAGCTGCATGATTCATGCTGAACCACTTAGATGTCCAGGAGAGAACGTCACAAGAGAATCTACGTGGTCGGCTGTTTACATCGTCATCAGGAATTGCAAGAGCATTAGGGGCGGCAAGAGCATTGGAGTCCGCAAGAGCATGAGAATCTGGAAGGACATTTGGATCCGCAAAAGCAACAGCACCGGCTATAGCACTTGCTACTGCATCAGCAACAGCATCAGCATACGCTTCAGCGTCCGCACCACGTTCATTTATGCGCTCTAAAAAAAAAAACAAATCTCCGTATACTCTTCTGCATGTCATAAATGTTTAAAATGGAAGATTAAAATCTTCTATTTTAGCGGTTTTCAAGCTTTTGTCATCCGTGACACGCTAAAGCCAACTGCACCTTCCTTAAATGAATCAATTGTTTCACGAGAAACTTAGCCCTGATTGCTTACAGTATGTTTATTTTGAAGAGACCTTTTTTATATTTATCCTCTTTTCAATTTAATCTTGTAATTATCTCATTTACGAAAATCTTACAGCTCACCGGTAAATGTCGCTACTGTATGCATGCAGGGTGGGGCACTATAAACAGGTCACCTGTATAACTCGCTTGCTTTTGAAGATAGAAGAAAATGCATCCGACGAAACTTACTTGACATCGAGGCGCTCGTAATATGATGTCATTAATTTTTATATAGGTGTAGACGTCAAGGAGATATGCAGGTCAACACTGTTTTTTTAAATGAACCGGTATGGTTTTTTATTTACATTCTGATAGTGTGTTTCAAGACGAATACAGTGACCTAATATGAAGATCATTCAAGGTCACGCAAGATCAACTGCGATAGAAAACAAAGTGTCTCAAAGCAACCCTCGAACACAACGACGATTTACATGTAACATGTTATTTACGTATTCACTGCTACTTCAAGTGTTCAAAATGACGACCTTGAACTTGAAATTGGTCCATATTTCATTGATGGCACTGAAGATGGCACTGATGAATTACTGAATATCGCTTCAACTGCTACTGAATAGTAGAATATAGAAGAATATAGAAGAATATAGAAGAATATACTAGAATATACTGGAATATACTGGAATATACTAGAATATACTAGAATATACTAGAATATACTAGAATATACTAGAATGTACTAGAATATACTGGAATATACTAGAATATACTAGAATAAACTAGAATATACTGGAATATACTAAAATATTCTAGAATATACTAGAATATACTATACTAGAATATACTGGAATATACTAGAATGCACTAGAATATACTGGAATATACTAGAATATACGAGAATATACTGGAATATACTGGAATATACTGGAATATACTGGAATATACTAGAATATACTGGAATATACTGGAATATACTGGAATATACTGGAATATACTAGAATATACTGGAATATACTAGAATGTACTAGAATATACTGGAATATACTAGAATATACTAGAATATACTAGAATATGCTAGAATATACGAGAATATACGAGAATATACAAGAATATACTAGAATGTGCTGAAATATACTAGAATATATTAGAATACTCTAGAATATACTAGAATATACTGGAATATACTAAAATATTCTAGAATATACTAGAATATACTATACTAGAATATACTGGAATATACTAGAATGCACTAGAATATACTGGAATATACTAGAATATACTAGAATATACTGGAATATACTTGAATATACTGGAATATACTGGAATATACTAGAATATACTGGAATATACTGGAATATACTGGAATATACTGGAATATACTAGAATATACTGGAATATACTAGAATATACTAGAATATACTAGAATATACTAGAATATACTAGAATATACTAGAATATGCTAGAATATACTAGAATATACGAGAATATACAAGAATATACTAGAATGTGCTGAAATATACTAGAATATATTAGAATACTCTAGAATATACTAGAATATACTGGAATATACTAAAATATTCTAGAATATACTAGAATATACTATACTAGAATATACTGGAATATACTAGAATGCACTAGAATATACTGGAATATACTAGAATATACCAGGAAATACTGGAATATACTGGAATATACTGGAATATACTGGAATATACTAGAATATACTGGAATATACTGGAATATACTGGAATATACTGGAATATACTAGAATATACTGGAATATACTAGAATGTACTAGAATATACTGGAATATACTAGAATATACTAGAATATACTAGAATATGCTAGAATATACTAGAATATACTAGAATATACAAGAATATACTAGAATGTGCTGAAATATACTAGAATATATTAGAATACTCTAGAATATACTAGAATATACTGGAATATACTAAAATATTCTAGAATATACTAGAATATACTATACTAGAATATACTGGAATATACTAGAATGCACTAGAATATACTGGAATATACTAGAATATACGAGAATATACTGGAATATACTGGAATATACTGGAATATACTGGAATATACTAGAATATACTGGAATATACTGGAATATACTGGAATATACTGGAATATACTAGAATATACTGGAATATACTAGAATGTACTAGAATATACTGGAATATACTAGAATATACTAGAATATACTAGAATATGCTAGAATATACGAGAATATACGAGAATATACAAGAATATACTAGAATGTGCTGAAATATACTAGAATATATTAGAATACTCTAGAATATACTAGAATATACTGGAATATTCTGGAATATACTAGAATATACTAGAATATACTAGAATATACTGGAATATACTGGAATATACTGGAATATACTGGAATATACTGGAATATACTGGAATATACTGGAATATACTGGAATATACTAGAATATACTAGAATATACTAGAATATACTAGAATATACTAGAATGTACTAGAATATACTGGAATATACTAGAATATACTAGAATATACTAGAATATACTAGAATATACTAGAATGTACTAGAATATACTGGAATATACTGGAATATACTGGAATATACTAGAATATACTAGAATATACTAGAATACACTAGAATATACTAGAATGTACTAGAATATACTGGAATATACTAGAATATACTAGAATATACTAGAATATACTGGAATATACTGGAATGTACTAAAATATTCTAGAATATACTAGAATATACTATACTAGAATATACTGGAATATACTAGAATGCACTAGAATATACTGGAATATACTAGAATATACGAGAATATACTGGAATATACTGGAATATACTGGAATATACTGGAATATACTGGAATATACTAGAATGTACTTGAATATACTGGAATATACTAGAATATACTAGAATATACTAGAGTATACTGGAATATACTAGAATGTACTAGAATATACTGGAATGTACTAGAATATACTAGAATATACTAGAATATACTAGAATATACGAGAATATACTGGAATATACTGGAATATACTTTAATATACTAGAATATACTGGAATATACTGTAATATACTAGAATATACCAGAATATTCTAGGACATTCTAGAATATACGGGAATATAGTATAATATACTAGAATATCCTAGAAGAATCCCTGGTCATTTGATATGCAATCACAGTTGATATGCAAGACCGTATAAAAAGACCTTACTCTGTAATAGATACAACTGAAATTTGTCAGGCAGTATCATCAGTATTGCAACGTTTTAGATTATGTCTCCGTGTTCAAAGTCGTCATTTTGAACACTTGAAGTAGCAGTGAATACGTAAATAACATGTTTCATGTAAATCGTCGTAGTGTTCGAAGAGTGCTTTGAGACACTTTATTTTCTATCGCAGTTGACCTTGCGGGACCTTGAATGACCTTCATAATAGGTCATTGTATTCGTCTTGAAACACGCTATCAGAATGTAAATAAAAAACCATACCGTTCCATTTAAAAAAACAGAGTTGACCTTCATATCTCCTTGACGTCTCCACCTATAAAAAAATTAATGACATCATATTACGAGCGCCTCGATGTCAAGTAAATTTGGTCTGATGCATTTTCTTCTATCTTCAAAAGCAAGCGAGTTATTCAGGTGACCTGTTTATAGTGCCTCATCCTGTGTAATATGCAGGTATATGTAGATTTGGTAACAAACCTCAATCAGTTGAAGAATTCAATTCTTAACATTAATGCTCCATATAATTTACCCCCTATAAACAATACGACCCATGGCAGAAAATATTCGATCAAAATTGTGGATATGGTTTTTGAACAAATTATTATTTGGGCGTATATTAATTATGAAATATAGTAATATATGTTAGGCAAATATGGGATAAGAGATACTGATGTTTTAGAAAAATATGAATAAACCGATGACTTCATTTGCCTTTTCACCGAACAAAATTTAAGTAGCATGACAAAGCATTAACACACTAACGTTTCTAACGATAAAGATAAGGATAGACATTGCTAAAAAAATGTTCAGAAATCGTGGAGATGATCAAATCCTTCCTTGGATCAATATCTAATTTGATCATTCTGTACATTATAAGAATACAAACATATTTATTTTTATATTAATATTTTCTTAATAAATGTCGCGTTTTATTGTTGAATTCGTCTTTACCGTTAATGGAAATATTTTACGCCTTGAAAATATGAATAGTTACCATGACAGACACTACATTTGTTTGATCGAATAATTTTTGTCAGCGGTAGTCTTGTACAATTATAAGGAAAAGTTATTGTTACTACTGATAGAGAGATAGACTATATGTATATCTAGTTACATTTGTACGCTACAAATATCAGTTATAAGTCATAAAGTTGTATTACTTACTTGATTCGTAAGACGGTCCATCATCTTGTGGAATACTTGCGGCAGATGCGTAGGCAATGGTAACGAAGACGCAAAGTAAAGCGAAAAGCTTCATGTTTGATGCAATAAAATGTTACTTGTCACTGACTGTACTTTAAAATGATCTAGAAGTGAATGATGCTTACACCGTAAAGACAGCCGTTTATATAGTATATGCTACATTTTGATTGTTCTCCACTTCCGACCAACGAAACTTCCAGGAAAAACGACTTAGGGAGTTACTCGTGGTTAGATTTCACAGAACCAGATTAGAGATATTTCAATATAATGAGTCTTCTAGAAAGAAGATTCTAAAATTTTTGCATCTAAATTTTATTTCAATATTTCTGTAACCTCTTAATTCGAAATACTCGTGAACTCGCCATTTATGCTTGATATATTCTGTTTATTAGTATCATTTCATTTTTTCTTAATTTAACGAATACTTTTTTCTCATTATTGTGTCATAACATTCATATTCATATAAAGTTTATTGTATTTGCGGTGATTGCGGCCGAATGTATGTTACGTTCATTCCATTTGTCTTGTGTTACGTTACGCCCATGCAGGCAGTTAGAATCAGGGCTCGTTCTAAACAGTTATCTTCTGTTTTTGAAAATAATCTGCTTGAACCAGGATTGGACACATTACATTTGAAAGATAACAAATAACACTGTCCAACACCAAATTTGTTTCCTAATAACTGTTGGGTGGTTCTTATAGTGTTATCTGCGCTGATTCCGAATCTGCTCTTACTTTTTCGCGTACACGTACAGTTTTTGAGTAACATGACTTTGAAAAAAAACCTATTTTTCAACTTTAATCAAATGTTGTGATGTTATTATAAAAGATATTGTTTTTCGCAGCAAAAGAATCTGTAGACTTTCCCGAATACAGTGATATCCAATATTAATACATTATGAATGTTTAAACATGTTTAAACAATCATTAAAGACGGAGAGACACCACTTTTGCACCAATTTTTGAGGACATTTTTGAATTTATCTCAAAAAATAAGGATCCAGCGTAAAATCGTACTATATTACGCGATAAAGCAGATTTTTATCTTGAGAAACCCCCCTTTGAAGTTTACAACATCGCCGTTTTTACCTAACCAGAAAGCAAAATATGTACGCCCGACATGAGTTGCCACTAGTGGTGCTCTTCCACTAGCGCGGTCGTTCGTCGCGATACGGCGCGGCGCGGCATAACGGCGATGCAGTGGCTAAGAGCGCGCAATTATGTCAGCTTATTTCAATGTTAAATTTTACTTAAATGTTATTTATTATTTACTAGTACATTTATTCTGCATAAATTATTTGATGTATTTTTTTAATGTTAGTCTCTTGTTCATAGTATATTTCATACTAAAAGGTCTTTTATAACAAAAAATAATTTGATACAAAAATCTATTTAATATCGCTTATTGTGGAAATGCTAATAAAGAAAACTAAATACAAAAGAAAAACTTACTAAATTATATTTTGTATATACTATGAACAAGAGACTAACATTAAAAAAAAAAACATAAAATAACTTATACAGAATAAATGTACTAGTAAATAATAAATAACATTTAAGTAAGCTGACATAATTGCGCGCTTATAGCAACTGCATCGCCATTACACCGCGCCGTATCCCGACGAACGACCGCGCTAGTGGAAGAGCACCACTGGCGGCAAATCATGTCGGGCGTAGATATTTTGCTTCCTGGTTCGGTATAAATATCTATGTTGCAAACTTCAAAGGGCGGTTTCTCAAGATAAAAGTCTGCTCTATCGCGTGATATAGTTCGATTTTACGCTGGACACATATTTTTTTAGATAACTTCAAAAATATCCTAAAAACTTATTGCAAAAATGGTGTCTCTTCGTCTTTAATGATTGTTTAAACATGTTTAAACATTCATAATGTATTAATATTGGATATCACTGTATTCGGGAAAGTCTACAGAATCTTTTACTGCAAAGAACAATTCAATATCTTTTAAAATAACATCACAATATTTGTTTAAAGTTGAAAAATAGGTTTTTTTCCAAAGTCATGTTTCTCAAAAACTGTACGTGTACGCGAAAAAGTAAGGACAGATTCGGAATCAGCGCAAAAAACTCTATAAGAACCAACCAACAGTTATTAGGAACAATAAAAAAAAGTTGAAATTTGTTGGACAGTGTAATCATTCGAAATCATGAATTATATTAAATACTTCATTATTTGTATTTTACAAATAACGAAAAATGTATTATCATTTGCCGTTTAAGTCAAATAAACTATTGTGAAATAAAATTTTATTTCAATTACGTTGTTCACATAAAATAATAAACAATTTCACCTCAAGAAGAGGTTGTTGATGTGACTAAATTAATGTTTAAATTTAGATATGTTAATGTTTGTAGTTTAATGATTAAATTTTGGTGTATTCACTTTTAAAATTGTTCTTCAATACGCAATATAATTATAATGAAATGAAACGATAAATAAACGATATTATTAGGGTAATATATTGAAGTTTAGAGAGGTAATAAATATTTACAGGTTATGTTGCTCACATACTCGAATTTTTCGATTTCATCGCACGTGTTCGACTTTGATTTACTTATTTTGATCGTATCGTTCTCGCAATAAAAGCTGTCTTGCGACGAAGAGACGACCTAAGAGAAGACCAAAGAGAATAATGAACGCCTCTTCTTCTTTTCAAGTTCAAGCAAAACAATAAAGTAGCCGTCAAAGGACCTGAAGAATCGTGAAACTTAAGAGTGTCAGATGGACATATCGGGGCCCTTTTTGTAATAAACGTTGTCACATTTCATTGTCGCATGTTTTGCTAATAACAATACTAAATGTATATATATATATATTTATATATGTATATATATGTATATATATATATATGTATATATATGTATATATATGTATATATATGTATATATATGTATATATATGTATATATATGTATATATATGTATATATATGTATATATATGTATATATATGTATATATATGTATATATATGTATATATATATGTATATATATGTATATATATGTATATATATGTATATATATGTATATATATGTATATATATGTATATATATGTATATATATGTATATATATGTATATATATATGTATATATATGTATATATATGTATATATATGTATATATATGTATATATATGTATATATATATGTATATATATGTATATATATGTATATATATGTATATATATGTATATATATGTATATATATGTATATATATGTATATATATGTATATATATGTATATATATGTATATATATGTATATATATGTATATATATGTATATACAGGGTGGCCCACATAACTCTGAACAGCTCAATATCTCGAAAACTATGCCATCGATTTTAAAGTTCTTAGTCTTAAATTGCATGGAACTGAAGGGCCTTTCTGACTACATAAACGTGAAGTGGCCTCCCTTCCCCTTTAACGGGGGAGGGGAGGTACCTGTGTAATTTTAAATAGAACCCCCTATAAAATGTTACATATTTAGATTCTACAGGAAAAAACAAGTCAATTTTGTCTGAAACATTTTTTTGTCAGATACTTCCATGATGAGATATAACAGTTTGAAGTTTCGAGTTGTAGGTAAGCTTTCGGAAATAGCATTATGGAATTATACGCGCTTGAGTCCATTGCTTATTCATGAAGAAACACAAACAATAATATTTACAATTCTTGAGTTTGACTCACTTATCTATGAAAACGTTTTCAGTTTAGAGCTGTTATTCAAGCAGTTACATTGTGATTATGGCTACTTTTGACACAGAAGTGAATATGTTATTAACGTTAGGTGAATGCCAAAAAAATTATCGGCATGCAGATATGATGTTTTTTGAACGTTATGGGATCAAAAAATGTCATGCAACATTTCATAATTTAGAAAAGCGGCTTCGCGAGCACGGTGAATTGTGTAAAAAAACTCGCAATAAACCTAAAGCTGTCACTAATGAAAATAATAGTGCCAGTATTCTTGCTGCAATTACATTAAATCCTCATATTAGTCAACGAACACTTGCACAAACATCACATATTAGTCGTTCATCAATTCAACGAATTTTGAAACGGCAAAAGTATCATCCATATCACATGGTTTTATCACAAGAGCTTTCGATAGCAGAATACGATCACCGCGTAAAATTTTGTGAGTGGCTGCAGGGTGTTGTGGAAAATGACTTTTTGTGCAAAATACTTTTTTCCGATGAGGCCACTTTTATGAATTCAGGGCATGTAAATAGACATAATCTGCATTATTGGGCCATGGAAAACCCAAATTGGATGCGATGTGTTCCCTTTCAACATCGATGGTCTTTAAATGTTTGGTGTGGCCTAATAGGAGATTTTGTGATTGGACCTTATTTTTTTCAAGAAACTGTAACATCTGCAAGTTATTGTGATTTATTAAAAAATCATTTGCCTGCGCTTTTGGAAGATGTGCCACTGCACGTTAGAAGAGAAATGTGGTTCCAACAAGACGGCGCTCCTCCACATTTTGCAATCATCACCAGGCAATTTTTGAACGAAAAATTTGGGAACAAATGGATAGGTCGTGGGGGACCTCGTCAATGGCCTCCTCGATCCCCCGATCTAACACCATTAGATTTTTTCTTATGGGGATATGTAAAGGACAAAGTTATGTTTGAACCACCGACGACAAAAGAGGATATGAAACAAAGAATACGTGACGCTTGCGCTTCAGTGACTCCCGAAATGATAAAAAATGTTAGAACAAGTTTGATGTTTCGAGTAAATAAATGTTTACAAGCCCGTGGTGGACATTTTGAACATTTAATTTAAAGTACATTTTATTTCTTCAGGAATAAGCAAAGGACTCGAGCGCGTATAATTCCATAACGCTATTTCCGAGCGCTTCAAGTACCTACAACTCGAAACTTCAAACTATTATATCTCATCATGGAAGTATCTGACAAAAAAATGTTTCAGACAAAATTGACTTGTTTTTTCCTGTAGAATCTAAATATGTAACATTTTATAGGGGGTTTCATTTAAAATTACAAAGGTACCTCCCCTCCCCCGTTAAAGGGGAAGGGAGGCCACTTCACGTTTATGTAGTCAGAAAGGCCCTTCAGTTCCATGCGATTTAAGATTAAGAACTTAAAAATCGATAGCATAGTTTTCGAGATATTGAGCTGTTCAGAGTTATGTGGGCCACCCTGTATATGTATATATATGTATATATATGTATATATATGTATATATATGTATATATATGTATATATATGTATATATATGTATATATATGTATATATATGTATATATATGTATATATATGTATATATATATGTATATATATATGTATATATATATATATGTATATATATGTATATATATATGTATATATATGTATATATATATGTATATATATGTATATATATATATGTATATGTATATATATGTATATATATATATGTATATGTATATATATGTATATATATATATATATGTATATGTATATATATGTATATATAATATTAATATTAATATACAATGAATACCATATTTGAAGAAGTCTGTATGAAAGAAGTGAATCCGGTATGTACTCCCTTCAAGTCAAATGAGAAATTTAGTAACAATAGAAAACCTCAGTCAAAAGAGGCAAGACAAGAAGTGGCGGAGAAACCATAGAGAGAACTAACAATAATAGTAATTTAACTAATTTTAAGTAAACAGGTTTAGGACACTGGAAATACAGGGGTAGGACACTGGAAAGTTACCACTTGAATGTTAAGATATTTACTAGGAATCAATGATTATAGCATTACGTATAAAAAAACAGGTGAAACATTAACTGTCTTTACAGATTCAAGGTGTCAGGTATTACAGAGAATAGGAAATCATGTTCTGAAAATGTAATAATAGGACAGCAAGTTTTTTTGCGTTTATGACAAAAATAAGTAGGTGTAATTTAAAACCGTAAAATACATTAGTGGAATTTAAAAATACTGCTTTATTACTTTCAACCTTTTAAACATATTAAGATAGAAAACTTTCTATTTAAGTCCACTTTGTTGCATTTCAGGTAGAAAATTTTTATTTTGCATGAAGATCCGCTGTCTAGTACTAGTACTGTCAATTTACTACAAAATTGAGTAGGTGCATTTTAAAGTTTTGGGAAATTACTTCTATACATTATGCTCAATCTATTAAAATTATTAAAGAGAAATGTTCTATTTGGTTTCTATTGGTTGCTCCGTTGTATTAAAATCGGAAAGTCTGTAGATTTATGAAGATGCAGGGCTTTCTGAGATATATGTATTCACGCTATCACTAGTCAGCGTTTTTCTTGTAAATAGTAAATATTAGAAAAAAATGAAAGAGGAAAAAGTAGTACTGTTTTATATGCGCAATACAATGGTGCATGCATTCTTTTTGTGTTTATACTATTTTGTTACATAGGAAGGTTACCTTCAATTTTTTAATTGGAATGCTGTATATTTTTTATATCACATGGAAGCGTGTGACTAGACGAATTCATCAGTACACTGCACAGTGATCTTCAAAGTCATGCAAGGTCAAAAATGGAAGAAACATTTTGAATATTTCATACCAATGTGTTTACAAGTATTCTTTATTGGTGAGGCTACAGTAAATGTTCAGTATGATTTCCTTGTGCATGAGTGCACATTTTAGCTCTATTAATTACATTTTTGGTGGTTTCCACTAATGTAGTCCGAGATACTAATGTACATGCTTCTGTTACTTTGCTTTTCAAGTCGTTTACATCTCTCTCTCTCTCTCAATTTATTTTGTCTTTTATTTCCATTGCACTAGTGATAAATGCGTATCATATCCGCATTCTCGTCCATCGAATAATAATACATTACTATGCGATATTACTAATTGGTGTCGAAAGTAATACTGAAATTGTTTCATCATAGAAGAAACTAGAAGTAAACACTCTGATAGTGAATGACAACATCATCTGATTCATATGAATAAGGAATACTTGTATACACATTGCTATGAAATATTCAAAATGTTTCTTCCATTTTAGACCTTGCATGACTTTGAAGGTCACTGTGCAGTGTACAGATGAATTCGTCTAGACACACGCTTTCATGTGATATAAAAAATATACAGCATTCCGTTTAAAAAATTGAAGGTCACTTTCATATCTAACAAAATAGTATAAACACAAAAAAATTACATGCGCAATTGTGTTGTGCATAAAAAACAGTACTACTTTTTCCTCTTTCATTTTTTTCTAATATTTACTATTTACAAGAAGAACGCTGGCTAGTGATAACGTGAAAACCCTGTATATCTTTGAGAGATGTTGCCTTTAAACTAAGCAGATCCTCTATCATTTAGTCAATAATTCTGTTAGATGAGGTGATTTATATGGTAAAAATAATTCGTAATGCGGAAATTGGAAATTGAATCGAAAGCAAACTTCGATCATTTTGGGTGCTCAATCACATTAAAATGTAACAGCAAGACAAACACAGACAGAATTGAATCTTTCGGCATCTAAAGGGCTTATTCAACAAATTTTATGAAGAATTAAACGATTGGTGTGAACTAAATAAGCTTTAAAACCGTCTTTAACGCGGAATCATAAAGTAGCACGACTTGTTTTTACCAAAATGTACGTTCCCTGGAATGAAGAATGAAAAAATATCAACTTTTCGGACGGATAGAAATTTAAGCTAGATGGACCAGATGGTTATAAGTATTATTGGCACGATTTGAGTAAGCCACACGACATTGCTGAGTCGAAGTTTCGGTGGTGGGAGTGTTGTAGTTTGGGCTGCATTTAGCTTCTTCGCAAAGACGCCAGTATGTTGGTTGTCGACAAGAATTAATTCCCAGAAGTATACAGACTATACAGAACATCTAAAAGATGTTTCGATTCCGTTCATGGAAGTAAGGTATTCTGATGAATCCATATTTCAACAGGTCAACACGGTCGTTCAAACATCATGATTAAGCATGGAATGATTTTGCAACAAAAACTGGGAAATACTTAGGAAATACCAGCCTGCAAATAAAAATAACTTGAAGCTATTTTGAAAAACGGCAGCAATATACCACATTAACATAGCCATAATCATTAACGTTTTGATTTTATAGAGCAAATAAATCATTATTTATTAACTAGAACTATAAAAAATCCCCGTATCAGAACTACATATTTTTTAATTAATCACTTAAAATAAAAAATATATTATTTTGGAACTATTCAGATGTGTTTATACTCAACTTAATATAACAACGATAACTACGAAGAAATTACACATGGCACTATGGTAATTTCGCGGACTGTATTATCTAGAAACGTATCTTTTTAAATGCAGATAAATAAGGAATACACTTACCCAAATGCCAAATCATGACATAAGAATAGCCCTTTTTGATATCGGTATTTAAAAGCACGGTGTGGAATGCCGAAACTAGTGGATAGCTTCTTTCCTAGCCACCATTTCTACAATTATAGCTTGTTCGATCCAGCTGTTTATGTATGCTCGATCTGCGCGCCGAGCTTGAGGGTAAACCTCGTTTGCTTCAATACAAGTCTCCTGAGATAAGAAATATTATGCGTCAAGATTTATACAAATTAAACATCTGTATTCTTTCTTTGAAAAGCCCTACAAGACGTACAAATTAGAATGAACAACCGCACTAAAAATATTAAATAATAATTAGGAGTGTGCGAGAACCCGAAAATGTCGGGTCGGGACGGGTCGAGAATTTTAGAATCGGGACAGATTCTCGAATATATAGGGATAGCCGAGAATTTTCAGGATTTTCGAACATATTCGGAACTCTTGATCACATTCCAGTTCCCGAATGTATCGGGATTTACGATAATTTTCGAGATTATTAAAATAATCGAGAATCTGAATGTGCTCGGAAATTCTGAAATTTTTAAGATGGTCCAGACTGTCGAGTACTCGACATTTTCGGGTTCTTCTACAACACTAAAAAAATACAATGAAAAACAGCGTTAAAAATATGAAGTAAGAAATTTTGTTTGAAGCCATCTTTGCCTATATGTACAATATAGTGTTCCTAAATTACGCCAAATCACAGGATCGTTCAATTCTCTGTCGATTACCATAACATAAGAGTGTTCTGCTAATGCATAATCGTTTATGTACAGTGACATACGAATGACTTCTAACAAGGAGGAGACACGGTCATTGGGTCTTAGATTTTGTCGAAACTTTGCATACTGGTAGATTTCGTTCTCCTGTTTATGAAAATATCGCATTATAGGCGTCGATACTCAATAGTTTTTGAGATATTTACAATTTAAATTTCATTATACCCGTTAAGCCGTTAAGTACAGTTTTGGTTGAAGTTTTTGTCAAGTGCCAAACGGCGTGATGGTAACGTAAATACTAGATTCATTACCGAGAAGGCCAGTGTTTAAAAATCTTTTTCCTCTTTTTCCATTTTTTCTATGTTTTCTGTTCAGTTTATCTATTTTAATCAATTGTATTTTGCATATGAAAAATACGCTCATAATATCTATAGGAAGCAAAATATAAAAATTTTATTGAAAAGGAACATAATATGAAAGAAACAGTAACTTCATCAATCTTAACATATCTCAACAGTTGTTGAATATAGACGCCTACAATGCTAAATTTTCATAAACAGGAGAACGAAATCTACCAATATGCACGAGAAAATCTGAGATCCCATGACCGCGTCTTCTCCCTGTAAAAGGTTGTAACCACGTTGAGAGACACAGTTTAGCGGCGTGTTTGCCAACCGCAAGATATTTACTCGTAAGTGTCTTACGGTCAACCGTTGGATCAAACTGTAACTGTATTAGATAGCAGGATGCTAGATCACCCCATAAGGAGGCAGACTGTGGAGAAATGGACAACGCGCAACAGTAACATCTGAAATTAAAGTATTCATTAAAAGTAGTTACGAAAGACGTCGTGTTTCTAGCACACAGACACGTTCCTCATAAACAATAAAAATAGATCTCTGCGTTTCAACCACACAACACCTTCACTGTCATCATTCTTTATTAGTTTAGATGGTACATTCAAGAAATTATATTTTTCTGGTAGAAGGGCGACTTTATAACATACATCGCCTAACAACTTCCAAAGGCAAGACATGTCGGCGCGTTCGGTAATAGCTGAAAATAAATTGTTCAATGTTAGTTAACGCGACCCAAATATTGTTTATTAGCACTTTCCTTCGCCAAAGATATACAGACATCAGCCAATCCCTTGCATGTAGACACGTATTGCGGTTTAGTTAATAATATTTCTCCGAAATCATTCTTCGCATCAGTGTACTGCTCCTGAATCTATGAAATAGAAAGCTGATATATCGTTCAGAAAAGCCGATCTATCGACTATCACGTACTAAGAGGATTAAAATATGTCAGGGAATACCTGACTGTAATGAAGTATGAAAAATATACGAGGCATCACTCTTGTGTTATCTAATAAGCACAAAAAAAGTTTGGAACTGTATAGAATGTTTCATTTGTGTAGAATAATTAACTCAGAAGTTATAAATATCCACCAGTTATTTATTTTCCAGAAACCTGACAAATAAAATAATTCACACCTGTTGTTAGTATCAGCTCGAATAACACATTGGAATGCTTTAATATCCTGAAATCCATCTTTTTGATCAAGGTATTGCTTTCCAAGTTGAAACCAAGCCCACGTAGGACCACCATCTTCCGCAGTCAAACGTTCCAGTAGTTGCATATTTGTACTCTGCAATCAATAAATTTTATTTGCACTCAAATACATAATCAGAAAAATTATTTCTTAAGCGATATAACCCCATTTTCTACGAATTGTGAATGATAAACTTTAATCCAAATCTTTTAGTAACAATTACATTTGAACAGATAAAGTTCATGTCTTACATTTTATTGAAGGACTCAAAACCGGTATGATGTTGATACCGGTAATGCACTTATAAAGGTATACCGGAAACGATAGAATAACGAAATCGTTACATTAACAAAATATATGAATATCGAAACTAAAATAAATACCGATATTTAGTGGTTTTCCTTTTGCCTCTAAATCGTAGCGTAGCTGTGGCCACAAGAAAGAACTGAATATTTCGTTTCTAGAAGCCTAGCAGCCGCGGCCGCGGGGGTACCGATTAGTATTGATATACATACGTGTTCGGTCAATTTTACTTTCCTTCTATTATGTCTTTTTAAGTGTTTAAAATCAATGTTCAAACTAATCCTAGAACAAATCAAGGTTCTGCTTTTAATGAAAGTCTGCTCGAATTTATCTGTTTCGTTTAACAAAATATCTGTATTTGTGGAATCGTAACGAAAATAATTATTTCCCTTAGAAACTTCTTTAAAAAGTGTTCTCAAAAAGAGCAGACTTTCTTTAAAAAAAGGAGGCTTGGTTTATTCTAGGGTTAGTTCGAACCATAATTTTATTCACTGGAAAAGACATAATACAAGGCAAATAAAATTGACGGAACACACATTCTTTCGCAATTAACGCACATGTAATAAAGTGTTTATCAATCCAGAGATTATGACAAAATAATTTGAAACAATTCAAACCATTCTCTTTATTTTCCAGAATATTTCTTCACCTATTCTCGTCAGAATGGACAGTATTCAAGATTTTGAAAAATATTCCACACGTACTATATCATATTACTAACCAAATGTAATGGCAAAGAACACGTATTTTCCTTTGCTTTATGAAAACAATTTTAGAATAAAATAATTTTAAATGTTAGTGCGATTAATAGAGTCACGAAGTAATCGTTTCGTAATGGAACAATTGCCGTTAGATTATAAGAAGTAACTACAATCAACAAACAGTAACTAATTAATAATATATAGTTTAAAGAATGTAATAAATCCTATGAATATGGAGATATAAATATGCGTTCATTTCATACATCGAAATAAGAAAAGTTGGTTGACAATAATGGATGCACAGGACCTGTCTTAGGTATACGGTAAAGACAAAACCATAAATACAACTCAAAATTGTTTATTTAACTGCCAGGGCTTCTGCATACGTTGTATTTCCTTAATTCAAATTGAACATCGACGATGCAAGAAGTTATTGTATAATAAAAATGAAGTATTCAATCAAGCAACCAACGTTTGTGACCAATTTAAAGAGCGAAACACTGGTGTATCATTTTCGGCAAACGCAGATACCGTTTTTACATGTACCACCCCCACGCCTTTGAAACAAACATCTAGTGGCGCAAGCTGAATGATTTGGGGTGAACCACTTGGATCTAAAGGAGAGAACGTCGCAAGTGAATCTACGTGATCGGGTGCTTATATCGTCATCAGAAATTGCAAGTGCATAAGGATCCGCAAAGACATTTGGATCCGCAAAAGCACCGGCTACAGCGTTTGCTACAGCATCAGCAACAGCATCAGCATACGCATCAGCGTCAGCATCACGTTCATTTAAGTGCTCTAAAAAAACAAACCTCCGTTTACTCTTCTGCATGTCATAAATGTTTAAAATGAAAGAATAAAAGTTAGAGAACACACTACAAATTCAAGTAAAAATTGTTTATTGAATTGCCAGGGTTTTTGAATAGGTTTTTTTTCTTAATTCAAATGAAATGTCAACAATGCGACAAGTCATAATAAAAATAAAGTATTCAATCGAGAAACCAATCCAGAGAGCCATTTGTAGTGAAACAGTGGTGTTTCATTATCGGCAACGGCAGCGACCGTTTCGACGTCTATCATCATTTTTAGAAACAGAAGGACGTTTGGATCCGCAAGAGCACGAGGATCGGCTATAGCATTTGCTACTGCATCAGTATACGCATCAGCGTCAGCATAAGGTTCATTTAAGTGCTCTAATAAATGTTTAAAATGAAAGAATAAAATCTTCTGCTTCAGCGATTTTCAACCTTTTGTCTACCATTACAGGCTAAAACCAATTGCAACTTATTTAAATGTATCAATTATTTCACGAAAAACTCGGGTCTTGTTGTTTACAGCATGTTATTTATTTTGAAAAGATCTTTTTTTATTTTTATCCTCTTCGCAATTTAAAAATTACTGTTGTATATCATATGCAGGTATATGAAGGAATGGTAACAAACCTTAATCAGTTCAAGAATTAAATTCTTAACATGAATGCTTCATATAATTTACTCCTTTTAAATAATACTACCCCTGGCAAAAATAGTCGATCAAAATTGTAAATATGGTTGTTGAACAAATTATTTGGACGTATATTAAATATGAAACATAATAATACATATTAGGCAAATATGGGATTTGAGTTAGTAATATTTTAGAAAAATATTAGTAAACTGATGACTTCTTTCGCCTTTTCACCGAATATAAAATAAAAAACTGTCTATCTCTATGAGAAAATTCTAAAAAAATTAAGTAGCATGACAAAGCATTAGAGCACTTGCATGTGTCTAACGATGAAGATAAGGATAGCCATTGATAAAAAGATAAAAAGAGGAGATGATCAAATTCTTACTTACATCGGTGCGTAATTTGCTCATTCTGTACAATATTGTACATTACAAGAAAACAAACATATGTATTTTTATATTAATATTTTCTTAATACATGACGTGTTTTATTGTTGCATTTGACTTTATCGTGAATGGAAATATTTTCCAAATTGAAAATATGAATATACACTACCAGACAAAAAGATAGCACGCGTGTGCTATCTTTAATTTCTCGTGTTAAAATTATGCTAGCGTGAAAACTCTGTGTGGTATGTAAAACATACCTTTTGCGAATATGTAAAAAGAAAATAGATTGGCTTCAGTTCAATGACTTCTCCTAGTTGAAACGGAAACACACAATCCGATGCAGACAAAATGATAGCACACTTGAAAAATAAAGATATATATTTCATAAAACACAACTATATGTTTCATGAAACAAAAGTATACATATTTCTTATAACAATGTATACACCAAACTACATTTTTTTAATAATGTGTGGAAGCTCCTTTGTTTTCTATGACTTCCACCATCGTTTTAGGTAAAGAATTATATAGTTCTTTAATTTTTGCCTGAGCTAAATTTTTCCATTCAGTTGTAATGCAAGTTTTTAATTCATTTACATCTGAAAATTGTCGGCCTTCAGCATACACTGCTTGCGAAAGCATTGCCCAGCAATGTTCAATGATATTAAGGTCGGGTGAGCCATTGAAGAGTGGAAATATTTTCGTTTAAAAAATATTGCTTAACAATTTTAGCAGTATGTACTGAAGCATTATCTTGTTGGAACATATATGGTGTTTTAGAAATACGTTCTCTATATGTAGAAATTTGATTTTTTATTAGTTCGACATAACGGACGCTATTCATTGTGCCTTGAATAAACTTAATTTCTGTTTTTCCTTTATATCCGACACCAGTCCAGACCATTACTCCACCGCCATGCATTTGACGTCGAATTTTTGTTAGTGGTTGCTTACGAACATCACGATAATAATATGTACATCCGTCTGGTCCATCAAAATTGAACCTCTTTTCATCCGTAAAAATTACTTTTCTACAAGTCTTCTCCTAAAGTACATGTGTTCTTGCAAATAACAAACGTGCCTCTTTATGTCTCGCTTTTAATGATGGTTTTGCTATTATTCTAGCCCGCTTTATAATGTTACTAGTCTAAAGTACACGACGAATATTTTGTATATTTGTTTCGACTCCAGCTTTCTTAGCGATCTCCACCGCAGTAGCACAAGAATTGGAAGCAGCATGTATTATTGCTCGCGTATCACGTTCAGATAATGCTGCTGGCCTTCCTGTACTTTTCTTTTTTCCATATGCACTTGTATCTTTCAACAAATTATATATATAACCTTCCAACTGCGACTAATTTCTTTTGCAATTTGAGTAATCGACAATTTTTGCTTTCTTAGAGCTAAAATTGTGCTAATTTCGCTTTTACTAATTTTTTTGCCACAACCCATTATGAGAATAAGAGTGTGACAAAGCTCTAGACAGAAATTGAACACTGTAACTCAATAAAAGCTCACGAAACACTGAAGAATATGTAAACATAGTTCCGGTGTGCTATAATTTTGTCTGCGTCAGATTATGTGTTTCTCTTCCAACTAAGAAAACTCATTGAAGTAAAGCCAACCTATGTTATGTTTACATGTTCATAGCAGGTACGTTTTCCATATATTTTAGAGTTTCCACGCTAGCATAATCTTAACGCGAGAAATTAAAGATAGCACACGCGTGCTATCTTTTTGTCTGGGAGTGTATGTATAGTTACAATGACAGACACTACATTTGTTCGTTACAAAGATCTGTTGTAAGAACTGTTTTCTCAATTTTAAAAAGCATTCTTATTATCACTTTGAAGGTAATTTCATTAACATAGTCATACAGTTGAATTACTTACTCGTTTCGTAAGACGGTCCGTCATATTGTGGAATACTTGCTGCAGATGCGTAGGCAATGGTAACGAAGACGCAAAGAAAAGCGGAATGCTTCATATTTGATAGAATGAAACGTTACTTGTCACGTACAGTACTTTGAAAGAATACAGTAGTGATTGATGCTTACACCGTAAAGGCAGCCGTTTATATACATATCCAAATTAAGGAATATGCTACATTTTGATTGTTCTCCACTTCCGACCGATGGAACTTCCAGGAAAAAGGAAGAAGATTTCGGCCGTTAATCATGGTTAAATTTGGCTGAACCAGATTAAAAATATTTCATTCTAAAGCGTCTTCCATTTAAATTTCGTTTCAACATTTCATTAGCCTACATACTGGAAAAACGAGTTAACTCATCATTTGTATTGGTTATGTCAGTATCTTTTAATGTTCTTCTTAATTCAACGAATATTTCTTTCACATTATTGTGTCGTAGAATTCATATTGACATAAAGTTTATTATATGTGTTTCGTCTTTCTGAGGGTTTAAAAGAGAAATCTATAGAAAAACTTTTATTTTTTATTTTATTAAATCTATTTAACCAAAACTTTGACTGTCACGGAAATTTCTTTGTCCGTTCTCGTCGGAAGCCATGTTAAAAATTGAAAAATGATGCGGTTATCAAGGTAATTTATACCTGCCCAATAATTGTTGAATCTTGAATGTTATAAATGATCAAACATATTACTATTACATTTTATATTTTATTAGTTTTATTATTTTTATTATATTTATTATTATTTTTATTATAGAAGCGTTCAAAGTTATTGATGGATGTCGCACGTGATGTATATACATATCTTTAAATGAACTAAACTGAAACGTGCAACAGAATTTTTCCAATTTCATTTAGTTCGCAAGGTGGAATGTTATCCCTGAATTTAAGTTATAACAATTCAGTACGTATGCATTTAAATTTCAATTTTCTAAATTGGATTTAAAAAGGTCAATTTAACATTAAACATGCCAAGCACTGGAAGTATCTGGTAAATGTTGCCTTTTAAAGGTGATAACATTGCATTTTTTTTAGATTTCCAGCAATGTTTATCATAACAGATGGTTTTGTAAGAAAAGTCATTTTCCATGATGTGTCAAGTTCGGTATCGAACTTTAAGCTATTCTTTCATGAAGGAACAAAAATAAACGAGACTAGAAATTGGTATTCTGAACAGTCTAGTGAGATTGCGCCAGCAATACATGTATCAATCAATACAGCTCCGTTTTAATAGCACTCGGTACGTAATATTCGGTGCCGACAAAGTACAAATTCTTTCGCCGGATTGCATACTACATAATCTTTCTTCTCCTGATTTCTCGTGGATGCCATAAGAAAGAATGCAATCTCCGGTTTAGTTAGAGCTTCTTATAAATTGCTTAAAAAATATCCATATTTATACAATTATCTACAATCTCACTTATTTATCAACGAAATTATCGCATTTAGAATAAAAAGAGAAGAAATAATTGTTCATACATGAGATATTCTTTATGAATTTTTTTCTTACGACTTTTATTTCACTTAGATCTATATATGTAATATATACAGAATATCTGCATCTATGTACAGAGTGTCTGTTTTATCTCAATCCGGTGAAATATCTGTTCAAAGCAATTTTTATTCAGACATATGATTTGTAGCTTCATTCCTTTAAGAGATATTTTACTGTATTGAGATATAACTGGCACTCTTTATATATTTTTATATATTATATAATTCTAAATATATATTTATATATTAATATGTATAATTGTACATTATATTATAATATAATGAGTGCATGATTGCAAGTAATTCCCCAACTTAGTAAGATGATAATACTAACGTTTGAGATAAGTATAATACTGTCAATCTTTAAAACTATGATCTATAATTTAATCTAACACTAAGTGACACGAAAATTCGAATCATTATGACCACTGATTTAGTAATGGAAATCATTAATTTGCGTAGAAATAAAAATTGAATTCATCAATCATACCGAATTACTTATTGACATTAATATAGTTGAAATAAAATATCATTGGCCTGTGAATTTTATGCATTTGTGGCACACGAGAGTAGGAAAAAAAGTAGTAGAAAGATTGAAAGATTTTAAAAATGTGAATGTATTATCTTGAACTTATTATTATTAAAGTTGTAAAAGAAAGAAGGAAATTTTTATTTTTCTTCTGTTTCATACAATAGAAGCAGAAAATTAGTATTTTGTATAAAGATTCACAATCTAAATACATGTCGCTTTTCTCGTCAATATGGAAGAGAAAATAAAGTAGATATATTATACTTATGCGAAATTTATACGAAAATATTTCAACAATTTTCGAAAGAACTCTTTATTAATAAACTGTGTTTTAATAAACATTATAAACATTCAGGATTACTCGTGCATATATTAAATATGGTTTAGTCAAATAAGGAAACTTTAGTTTATTTAATGCAGTCGTTTTCAATGTTAATTGAACTAAATATATTTCCTAAAAATATATTTACAAAATTGAGAACATTGAGTTTTCAATATTGATTTTAATATAAACGTAAATGAAGTAATTAGTATCTAATTGATGTAACGATTCAATTTAAACTGTAATAGCTATTATTTTGATAATTGTATTGTTTGCCCACAGGACATAATTTTTCAAGGACAATGAGGAAGCAATCAAACAGCGCGTGCCTAAGCACAGGAAGCAGCATTGGTGAACCACAAATCATTGTGGAGGAAAGCGCACAAGGGGAAGAGGATGCGGATCAACGCAGGAACGAATCACCTCCGCGATCTCTAGATCCAGATTTACCATCCTTGAATCCTGATTTGCTGTATCCGTGGAGGGAAACCAGAAAGCACTCTTTGCCGACCCCGCAATGTACTTCCGGGATAACCGCATCCCAGGTACTGTCTAATCTTTTGCGCATTACATTTACCTTGCCTGATAATACAACATCGAAGAATACTCGAGCCAGTAATTTGTTTGGAAACTTCATTTCAATTTCACACATTCATAAATTAATTCATATATTAATAATATATGTACATTATTATTATTATTATTATTATTATTATTTAAATTCTCTATCAGGGATTAATAAAACACTATAAACAGTAAATTCTGAATATAATTGAATTTAATCTATGCTCACCTCAAATGTGAGCATAATTTTGGAAAAATTAACTCTTACATTTCCTTTGAACTCTGGCTATCGAAACGAAAAAATGTTGTCAGACACTGGTATAACACGTATTTATTGTGTCTACACATGTGTCACATAAATTATTATTATCGTCATATCGCATTTAATGTGCAATACCTACAGTTTATATGTATAACGTTGTTCAAGAGCGAGGTACAGCAACAGGCTATTTGAAATCTGACCCTAAACAATACCACAGACTATAATCATTATAATGTAAACCCATCGAAATTAAGTAAAATTTGTTACTGCTTTCTTCGAAGTATAATTGCTACGGATTTTATGCACTTATGATGGAAACGAATTAATACAATTTAAAATGGCAGAAAGATGAAAAGATTTTAAGACCATCAATATTTCTTCAACTTACTAACGCGTTACTTACCGGAAGCCTGTTACCACAATGCTCGAAGGCTATTCCATATCAGAATAAATCTAAAAATCTTCTTTTATAAAATACTCCTAACAGAAATTATTGGATTATGTTCCCGAGAGTGGCTTGTTGATTCACGGCCAAAATTGCCATTGCTGTTCAATGATTCTTTAAGAAATGTTCAACTACAAATCACAAACGTTCAAATTTAAAAATTTGACAACGTTAAGTCGCCAGTGCACAGGTCAAATATATTCATTGTTCCGTTAACATTTCTTCTAACAACTCAGAGCTTTTCTTACATAATACTGTCGTCGCTACACGGCATAAAACTGTCTCCTAGTAAAAGAAGAATTCATTGGAGAATTCCAGTTTAATGGCAATTAATACAACACAAATTGAATTCATAGATCTCACAGACTCAATTCGTGCACTGGAGGATTAAAGAAAGAAAGAAACTTCTCATTTCTATAGCACGTGGCTACAGTTTGTTACAATCGCAGCCGACAAGTTTTATTTTATTAGGTCTTTCAGATAATTTTGCAGATTGCTCATGGGAAGGTATGGCCTATGTTGCGTTTATGTTATGTGACTGCTCTCTTTTATTTTTTACAAATTAGATATTCTGGAATAAGTAAACACTGTATAGTTCTCAGCGAAAATGGGTTTACAACTATAATTCAGTATTGCATTTTGCTGGCTGGAGACAGGCAAAGTTATTATTTGTAACCGATTAAATCAAGTTGCACAAATATTTGTTAACAAAAAATTTGCAGAACTTTCTGGACGACCTAATATATAAAGATCCGTAGCCTAATAATTCCTAATGTGAACAGGTTTTGTCTAAAGTAATTCGTATGTTCAGGTAAGACGATTGAGCGAGCGTGGTGGTGAAGGCTCAGGCCCATCACCAAGAGAAGCTGCGTTTCTGGCAACACTATCACAAGCACCAGCACCGCAAGCTAGTGGCGGTAGAAGGCACTCCGTCGTAATAATCTCTAAATTGCCAACGACTCCATTTGGTCGTAATCGCCGGGAATCTATCGCCGCTTTTCCCCTAGGAGGAGCTACTAGAATATTACCTAGTCGCCGCGACTCGAAATCTGGTTTATCTGGCCCACCGAGCAACAGTGGGAGCACTCATAATCTTCAGCTAGACATTATGGACAATATTGCGGAAATTAAACCGAGAAAGGTGAGAATTGTACACAATTATATTTCAATTGACGAATCTGGGTCGGTCGGATTCACTCCTACGAGAACAATTCAGATGAAGCGTAGCTCAGTTGTTGTAGAGGGAGTACTATCCCAGCGCTGGACACACTGGTTTTTCTTAACACTAGTTCGCGCCTTTTGGCGCAGGTGCAGGGACACGCAATTGCATACGCACACACACTCATCCGCTCCGTCGCGTCGTCACGGGAATACCCAATTCATCGGCCGATCTCTCTCTACACTTAAATTAACATTATACAGTAGAGTTACGATAATCCGACATCCAATAATTCGATGAGCCGCAGCCTCATCTTCAGTCTCACTTGTTTTGACTACAAGCATGAAGCAAGAAGATAATAACGGCAGCCGGAACAATATTTCTTAGCGTACAAGTCTTATAGCATTTCTTAAATTTATAAAATTTGTCGTGTGCAAAAAAAATATAGTTTCACAGAAATGATTAATTTTCATATACTACGAAATGATTATTAAACTTAAAAACCTGACTATATCAAGCACGCGGATTTACGAAGTTTATTTAAAAAAAAACATAAATTATATTGCATTCAATATGCAATATGATGTACTTTTCCCATTAATAATTGGTTCCTTACATCTATTTTCGGTGCGTTTGATCGCTAAAGCAATGATTTTGCGATGGTAACATAAATGAACATAATTATGAAAAGTGAAGGAAAGTCAAGGATTTTATTATACATTCTGTTGTTGCAAACATAATGTTCCTTCATAACGTAATAAGCAAGCTTGGACATTATCGCAACAAATTATTTGTATAATAATTGTTAAGATTATTATCCTGCTATTTGACAACATGCCATTTAAAATAATCGTCTGTTAGCTTATTTGAAGAGTGAAATAATTTTTTTTACATTATTTCATTACTTTAAATTCAAATAATTTCTCATTTCACTGTTCAAATAATTTGTAGTCTCTAAATTGTATTTATTTCGTGTACTGAGGAACAAATTTGGAAGCATCTGCAGCTAAACTATTAAACTAAAAAAATTAGTATATGTAAATGTAATAATTTATTTATTTACTTCAATAACCTTTTACAATTAGTACGGTGATATTAATTATTATTTTTTATTTTAATAAAATAAAACATTATTTGAAAATAATTTATTTGATTGAAACGTCAAATGAAAATTAATTTTTTATGTTATTTGTAAAATACAAATAATAAAGTATTTTAAATAACTCATTACTTCAAAAGATTATTTGTTATCTTATTTCACATTAAATGTGCCCAAGCTCAAGGTTGGTAATAAGTATGAAATAAATACATTTTTTCTTAAATATAAATAATCATCGAAATACGCTATAAGTAATTTTTCATCATGTCATGGAAAAATCGACATAGTGAATGGACCGAGACTGGACCGCGATCGAATCGATAATGTGTATCGGCCCTTACAGTTCCATATATTCCTTAATAATATAATTATATTATTAATATATTCCTTATTATTCAATTACATAGTATACTAGAACGGTTGTGGTATTTTTTAATTATTCTCCATATGTTAGTAGAGCTAGATATGACAATAATTGAATTACATTATATAGAAATAAGTATTAAAGTGAAAAAGAGGGAACGCATTGAACCACAATGGGTTGAGCAACGAGCATTTATTTATTAAATGCAGAGTGAAAGAATTCTATAATACTACCACTGGCAGAAAGTATTCAATCAAAATTGTGAATTTGATAGTTGAACAATTTATTTGGGTGGAAAATAAATATGAAAAATAGTACTATACACATATTATACAAATATGGTATAAGAGTAATGATATTTCAGAAAAAAATTCATAAATCGATGAATTTTTTTGTTTTTTACCAAATACAAAATTAGGGAACTGTCTATTTCTATATAATCATTATGAAAAATCTCAATAACGCGGAAAAGCAATAGAACACTTCTTAATATTTCTAACGGTAAAAATAACATAAACAAGACGACTAAACTGTTCTATAAAACAGTGTTTAATGTACTCATTCTGTACATCATGAGAAAACAAAACATGTTTATTTCTTTATTAATATTTTCTTTATACGTATATGGCGAGCTTTGTTATCATATTTGTCCTTATCGTAAATGAAAATATTTTCAACCTTGAAAATATGGAGAATCGTAAGCACAGCTGCTCGATTTGTTTGATCCACGGAAAAAGATAATCTAAAATAAGATACCTATTTTCAGGTTCGTGTGAAAATGTACAAAACGTCCACTGAACAAGTGTGCGAGATTCAACCGTTAGAAGGTAACAGTTCCTCTCAGAGATATACTCAGTACCAGAAGACATCACCTCTGCAAAGACGAGCTTCGGAAATACCAAGAGCCATGGGTGCATCTGGTTCCGGTACAGCGGGTATCGTCTGTTCGAACACCGATCTAATATCGATCCTAAGCTCGCTAGCATCGTCAGCGACAGAAATCAATCGATGTGGTGACGATGCTTCAAGCTTGCGGGAAGAAAGCAAGTCCAGTTGGTCTGGAAAGACGACCGAGCAGAAGCGAAATCGACTGAAAAGCTTCCGCTCGAATAGCTTCGACGTATCTATCCTTCACGAGGCAAAGGAGAAGCTGACTGGCTCCTCGAAGGCAGCTGCCTCCTCTGTCATGGCGCCTTCCAATTGGTTCACTAAAAGGCATCAACCAATGTCGAAAAAACAGAAACCGGAGAGTCTGATCACGGCCAGCTTGAACTTCAAATTCGATAAATCGAAGGTTGTTAAAGCGATGAAGGAAACGCTTGGGAAAAGCTCGCCTCTAGGAGATCTCAGGCACAAAGTCGTCTGGGATGACAGCAGTGGCACTAAAGTGGATGCTCAGGTTCGTAAATAATTTTGTTCTGTAACCGATCGAACAGAAATGATACCTCACGATTAAAATAATGAAGTCTATGCATTTGTACAAATATCTACAATCATGAACAAAAGTACTGCCACATATTTGCACGTCTATGTTGAGTGTGACTTGACATTTTTAAATTTCGAGTTAAACGTGCATTATATATTATAATTTTATTTTCTCTTACTTAAGTAAGCTTAGATAAAAAGGAACTCGGTTTACATATTTTCATATCTTAACCGACACATCCTTCCGTACGTCCACGCACCAATTCATACACTCTACTTTGTACAACCGCAGAATCTTCCTTCGTTTTCATATCCATCCCTCTGCTCTTCTCTTTCCTTTCTCTTCTTAGCTTCCTCGGCCATTTTATCGCTTTCTCTGACCCCTTCTCATTCAGTGTTTCCTCTATGCTCATACCCCTTCCTAGTTCTCTACATTCCCTTACCATATAATCTAAATCACCGTAATATCCTCGCACAACTCACATTTCCGACTTTCATATTTCTCCCAAAATCTATTCCACATTTCTAGCTATTACATATAACGATATAGAACAGGTGACGGCAACCTATCACCCTGAGATCACCAAGTGACCCATTTGCTAATTTCAAGTGACATAAAGTATAATATATAAAAATAAATTATAAAACATAAACATGAATCAAGTACTTTGAGAAAATCTGAATAATAAGATTAATATTTTAGTTTGATTACAAAGTTTCAGAAATGAACATATTCGAAATACAGCGACATTCTCCGAACGAATCTTACCATTGCTCAACGAACAAGTCGTTCTCTTAATTATAGAACTTGTTGAGTAGTTCAATACAGTAGCGCGAGAACAGTTACTCAAGCGAAATAATTATTATTAATTATTAACAAAAGATTTTATTACCATGGACAAACAAAAAGCAAAAAAGAGATCATTTCAAGATGTGTGGACTGAAAAGTACGAATGTATCGAAAATGGTGATAAATTGATATGTACTTTATGTACACTGTAATTACCTCCAGGACTCACAATATTGAGCGACACTTTTGAGTGAAATGAATTTGACTTGATTTAATTTGATTTAAACACTGAACGTGTATTAAATTATGAAAAACAAGAATTTTTATAGGATTTTTTCTACCAGCCACAATAACGCTACACCTGCCAGCTTTGTTGCAGTTCTTAGCATTGGTACCAACGGAAAACCGTTTACAGAGAGCGAATTTTTGAAAAACACATTCATAAATTGTTCCGAACACTTTTTTAATGACTACGCAAATAAAAAACAAATAATTGAGAGAATTAAAGAAATGCCATTATCAGCTAGAACAGTTCAGCATCGCATTGAACGAATATACAGGGTGGAAATTATAAAGACTTACAGCTGAATATCTCCAAAAGTATTGATTATACGCAAAAATGTTTCAGTTGAAAGTTGTTCAGTGCCGAGGGAGACATCATATGGTGGGACTTTTATTTTTCCCAGTCGATACTCCAAGGTGAGGTGAAGGTCATTTTCCTTTTTCTAAATGGAATGATATGTTTTTTTATTCACCATCGAATAGTGCGTTTTAAGATGAGTTCAACTACCTATGACTCAAGATCATTCAAGGTCAAACTTGCAGGGAAATGCAAGAAAGGTGACATCGTTTTATTTGTACTTGAAGTAGTATGTGTTCAAAATGATTACCTCTTACTGCAATGCACTTAACAATTCTTTGTTTAAATGATTCTCTAACTCTGCTCAATATTTCAACATTTATCTTAGCACAAGCTTCGCATATTCTGACTTTCTTGTTTTTCGCGTCGTAGGCTTAATGGACATTACGCAGTTTTTAAGCACAAAACCTGAACGGAGAAAACGCTGTTCTGGTCTTTTGAATGCCATACGCGATTTTGATGGTTGATCTGGATAGCGTTGTGCATAGAAATTAGCAGTCATTCTGTAATTTTTTTGCATTCTCCTTGTACCATAAACATATCAAAACAATTTTGATACATTTCAGTGAAGGATACCTTAGCACGAATAGTAATGAAAGTAAACCGACTATCTTGCAGAAGAGCACAGTAATACATAAATACGTTTGTTTTCATTTCACTGATAATGACTTTGATGTTGTCCTGAATAATGCTGATATTGAACACATGTTATTGCTTTGGTGTGAAAGTTTGAAGGCACGAACTAAAGTACAAATAAAACGATCACACTTTTTCTGCATTTTCCTGTAAGTTTGACCTTGAATGACCTTGAGTTATAGGTAATTGAACTCATCTTAAAACGCACTGTTCGATGGTGGATAAAAAAACATATCATTTCATTTAAGAAAGAAAGTTGACCTACATTTCACCTTGGAGTGTCCACCGGGAAAAATAAAAATCCCACCACTGATGCCCCCCTCGGTACTGAACAACTTTCATCTGAAAAATTTTTGCGTATAGTCAATACTTTTGGAGATATTCGTCTGTAACGCTTTATAGTTTCCACCCTGTATAGTAGAATGTCGCGGAACTGAATAAATCAGCCGGACTGATTTGTTATATTTATGACGAAATTGTTTTAAAATCAAAACACAGGAATATAATTTCTGCATTAATCTTTCGTAAATATATTTCAACAATAAAAAAACCGTACCAAGCAAAAGAGTGGGTCGTAATGTACATAATTACCAAATTAATTGCTGCTCCAAAATAAAATTTCAGTTTATAAAAATTGTAGCAGTATTGTACACATTACTATTTCCTTTGCCCGCCAATATTAGAATGTAACTTTTGTAAAGTTCGGATTAATTCTCATTTTTAGAAAATCGTAAAGAGGAAAAGAGTCTCTCGAATTTAAATCTAAGTTTCAATATACATAGATATTTGATATTGAAAATGAAGATGCCGATCAATCTTGAATTTAAATTTGGCCGATAAAATATATTATAAAAGTTCTAATAAATTAATAGTGCAATCCATAGCTTTGTGATAGAACTAGTAATGGTTTAAAATAGAAAGTTGGTTTCCAGGTGTTAGGCACCGCAATCGAAAAGATACTGACAGCACAGAAAGGAAGTGACGCAGAAGCACCCGGTACATCCGGGAAACCATCGGTATCACCAAACAAGCAAAAATCCGGAAAAGTGACCAATTGGTTTTCAGGAAATGCGAAGGAACAGCAAGAGCAAACCGAATCCTGCGAGCAATCAATCTGTTCGTCGCTAAAAGATCTATTTGTTAAGTAATCTGCAAATACGTTTTCTAATAATTTATTCAAAGACTACCACGACCTAACGATTAATAATCTACCGATCATTAATTCTAATTTATCGTATTGTAAATAATTACTTACTTTGATCGCAAAAATTCACTGCAATTCTATATCATTATTGATTTTGTCAAATTTCATTTTGATCATTAGTCTACAGGGTAACTCAAAATAAGGTCTAATGAATGTGGGTCCTAAAATGATTTGTCATGTCTTTGCGAATTATCGAATTCGCGAGAACGTGTACTATTACCATTTAAAAAACGTAAATTATCATCCAGAGAAAGAGAAAAAGAATTCTACATATTTCTTGCGTGTTTTCTGTGGAAATAGAATCCAATGATTAAGAAAAATTTTTAATTTGATCATAGTACTTATTTCCTCTCTGATGTATACTGTTTTATAAATGGCAAATGTAAAATCAGAGTTAAATAAGTACGAAAGAAAATATTAAATGACGCCAACAAACTTACCTTTATCATCAGGTCATCTCATACATGACGTTTTATTTGAAATAAAACTTAACATTAATAAAAATGTTTTTTAAAGATAATATTAAAAATTAGATGTCTTAAAAGGTTTGTACAAATTTTTCTACTACAAATAAACTTGCTAGCAACATTCTTTATTATTTGTATGTAATATTTCTGTTATTTTTATACATGTTTATGTAAAACCAGTGGTTATAAACCACCTTTGTCAATACGTTCACTTACAAATATAATCAGGCTAAAAGACCTTACAAAATTTAAACAATAGACCATATACTAATACATATGGTCCAAGTTTTTCTAACCTCCAAAAACGTACAAACAATAATAAATAATAGAACATAGCACATTCAATAAAATCGTATGAACTCTTCAAGGTATCTAATTTGGAATGAAATTTTAATAATGTTAAATTTTTATACACTGATATAGTACTACATAGTTTCGTGTATAACTCTTATTCAACTTAAAAATGTTATCTCACATAAGTCTCTTTTCCTCTATTGGAGCATGTATTCAGAAAATGTTTAAGTATGACCAACAGAATCTGAAAAAAATAAACGTCAATAACGTCATTAAATAGATGGCCTGATGAATATAGCCGGTTCGATGGATGTAGCTTTCAATACATGAATGTATTGCCACATAAATGTTGTTACATACGAAATGTTGTTACATACGAAATGTTGTTACATACGAAATGTCGTATTTCATACGATTTACACAGAGATAAATAACATATTCAAAATTGTTTCTAAATAATAGACTTTCTTCTTAAAGAAAATTGTTTTTTTTCGCTAATTTAATCAAAACGATAAAATCAAATGATTAAACGAAAATCAGTACTTTAATTATTTGCAATACATTTCGAAGCCGATATTTCAGTGTGTATCAACGAATGCAACTTCAAGGCTGAAGTTTCAAAGTATAATTAAATAATGTCGTACAATAAATGTTGTATGGTGTACTATAAAAGGGAATCTCTTTTTATGAAGAAGTAAAATTCAAAATGAAAATGTTATTAATTGTTGAAAAGACTAAAAGTAATCGTAATGACAATTTAACGACAATCCGACAAAATTAGATCAGTCAGTATGCTGGTTTTTTATTACTCAACGTTGATAATATTACTGTTGTATCAAAAGAATACCTAACGTTACTAGAAGAAAAATATAATACGTGTATTTATTTGCCTTTGCTGGTCAAGGGCTACTCAATAAATAATTGTAATATATTATATGAATACATATATTATGTGTATAAGAATTGACGTGTACTTTTAATAACAATGCGCTGACATAATTTGTTTAGTGGAATTAGAGAAATCTATTGTGTAGATCATCGGGATTTAAGTAATGTTCATGTTGCCTCAAAATGTCCCTAAAATCATACTACAAAATGAACAAGTGCAAATGATTATATGGCAATTTTACGGATATAAGACATGTTGAAAAGGAGACTTACGAAATATACATGTTTCATTAAAAATGACTATTGCCCTACATATGTTGTCACTTAAGCGATATAACATTGATAAAGTAACATCGTTTCTAGAACAATGGAATGCCGCAAAAGCGAAATAAATAATTACAAATTAATATCTTTAAAAATCACATGAGGTCATGATAAATCATAAAATATTGAATATTTTTTGTTTATATTTTGAATACGAAAATATTTCGAAAATGAATTTAAAATTTTGCAGATTTGTTATTTAAAATCACTAAATGTCATACTTCTTATCGTGAAGTACATACTATACACCTGTGTAAATGTATACTACTAAGCTTATAACAGTTATGACATACTCTTTTGTTAGGGTTTCAGAACTAAAACACGTGCTGGTACAAGAAAATGTAAAGAAGAAATATATTCTATAATGTTTGTGTTATACATAGTCTTTACATTATACGTAATAAAGTAAACTTTATCATCTACTGTTTAGGAACTCATACTTGATACACTGTGGTCTTTCTACAACTGCCTACTTCCGCTTTTTCGTTTACCACGCCACGTATGTGTTTTCGCTTCGGCATCTTTAAATCAATATATTGTGTGATTTATTCAAGTCCATGGATCGATAATAACGAGATGTATATTTAAGAGTTTGGTTTAATTAATAGTAAATAGAGTACACGTTTCACATATGTTTACATTCTTGTTACGCAGCGTTGCCCGCCCCTCCCCCCCGCCCACCGAGTGGCTGACTTCATATGTAATCATGTCATCAACCTATATTTCAACACTCTCACTGTTTATTATCATATGAAAAGTTACTTAATCACAGACATAAATCCTTTTAGTCTTCGAACAAAGGATAATGCAGTGATTGCTCTTGAAGAAATAATGGGTGAATCAACGATATAGTGAAGATATCCACAATCTGCTTCTTCGTGTTGATATATTCCCGATTGAAATTTCTATCATACCTTTCACTTAAATAGTTGAACCGTATGCCTATATGTTTTGTTTTTTGGTGGAAGACAGGATTTTTAATCAGTTTTACAGCACTCTTGTTGTCAAGATACATAATCATATCAACTTCATTCAGGTTTCAGTGTTTCATCAGTTTGCGTAGCCACATGACCTCCTTTGCTGTTTGGCATGCACCTATATATTGCGCTTCTTTATTTTTTGTAACTTTGTCAATGTGCAACTGTGTACCTTTCAGATATTTTATGATCCCCTTCACATTTAGTTTTCGAGATGTTTGCTAAACGTGTGATCGGGCGATCTAACTTATTGAAGTAAGTTGGGATTAGGTCGTGGGAAAGATAGAATTGAAAGTGAGTTGGGATTAGTTTGCGAGGGAGCGGAGTATGTCGGTCGGCCTAAAGAATGAATTTTGGTAAGCTTATCCACTCAAGAATACTACTCGCGTTGTTCACAACATAACAAATGTCTGGTCTCGTTCTGTGACCAAATACATTAGGCTGCCTACAGCTTCTCGATAAAGTGCCTAAGTAGGTGCTCTTTGATCGACTGGATACATTTCTGTCCACATTTGATGATTCAGGTCTCCTGGAATAGATACTATATTTGCATCTTCAAGTTTGAACTTTCCTATTATCTCCCGAGTATAGGTTGATTGATAAATAAAGATCGACTTGTGTTCAATCTGAATACCCAGAAAAATTCCGACTGTTGCGTACACAATTTCGCTGCAGAAAAACTATCGTCAATATGTAATGCCATGATATTCCTTGCATCCTTCTTAGCACTGTAAAATGTACAAGAATCTGCACTTGTATTGCTTTTAAGTTGTGTTTCTTCAAAATATTTGTAAACTTTTGGTTCCAACATCTAGCTGCTTGCTTTAATCTGCAGTGGCCCATGCAGCGCGCACGGCGCCAAATTGTATGTACAATAGGGTAGACCTTATTTTTTGACCTACGAATTTTTTTCACACCACCACCCCCTCTCCCCCACACTTAAATTGTTCCTTTAGGTGAGAAAAAGAATTTGTGCAAAGTTTGAGATCGATCGGATAAAAGAATCACGTGGCGCATTTGTATTGAAAATTTTGGAAATTTTAAAATTCATCATAACTACAGCATATTACATATTGTTGAAATTGTCTTTTTTTCTAAATAAGATTATGGAAAAAAATATATGATTTTCTTTAAATAAAAATATCGATGACCCTGAAATTTCGAAAATATGATTATCAAAATTTTTTCTATTTTGCCATTATATTCGCCGTATTGTACAGTGCAATTTTCTCCTCTGGCATCTTTTCGTATAACCACAAATAACAGAGACATTTAAATACCTACATTAAAATGTAGCAAAATTGATGGTAGCATATATTTCTGTATAAGTAAAATAACATATTAGCAGTTGTAGTGTTGTAATGAAGCGTACTATACAGGGTGGAAATTATAAAGCGTTACAGACGAATATTTATCTCGAAAAATATTGAATATTCGCAAAAATGTGTTAGATGAAAGTTGTTCAGTACCGAGGGGGAAATCATGTGGTGGGACTTTTATTTTTTGTCGATGGACACTGTAAGGTGAGGTGGCGTGAAAACTTTCTTTTTTTAAATGGAATGATATGTTTTTTTATCCACCATGAAATAGTGCGTTTTAAGATGAGTTTAATTACCTATGACTCAAGGATCTTAGCCTTGAGGGAGATGTAGATGGCTTGGCGGAAATTTAAGAGTGTACATATAAAGTCCACTTACTCCCAGCATCCTATCCGGAGACATAAGTGCTCCGGAGACGGAACGGCGCGCGGCGTACCGGAGAAAGGTGAAGGTAGTCCGGTTGACGGGACTAGGGAAACCAGACCGTAATATTAGGACTCCTTCATTAAAGGGGACTGCGAATGGAACGTTGAATGATTCTATGGAAGTGAGTGATATTGAATGAATCGTTTGAAGTTGACAGCGATGTAATAGTTACAGTGAGCGTGGGAATTTTAAGAGTTCTCAACATGGTTTTATGCTAAAATATTGTATCTTTGTGTATTTCCGGAGTTGGTCTGTGGCCGAGGGGTGACACGTTGGAGAAAGAAATTACATAAAAAAAAAAGAGAAAACCGTGGCCAGCCGCTCCAGAAAGAAAAAAGAAGTTAGGAAAAGAGGAGGAAAAAATCAAATATTGCATTAAGAATTATTGTGTTGTATTATTAAAGATTATTAGCCGCTGAATCCCCCAGGTTTTCAAACCGTGGTTTTCCCTGCGGCAAGAAAGTTGTCTTTCTTGGGCGAATGCCGAGTTAGTTGTGGTTTTGATGGGTCCACGGCTTTCGTTTCTGTTTGTTTATTCCCACATGACCATAGGCTTTATTATTTAAGAATTTGTTATGTATACACATCCCTGTTGGAGAGGGGGGGGGGGAGTGTTACGAGTGTGTATGAGTGTGGATCGATTGTATCGATTTCGATAGATATCGATGGATCGAGTGATCCTCGTTGCATCCTCAATTGGGAAACGACGATATAGCAAGGACAAAAGAGAGTCGGTGAACGGACGCAGAAAGATAAGTTCCTCTCCTCTCCCTAATAAAGAGTTATCTTTGCTATAACAGTTTCGTCATTGTATCTAGGATGCCAAATCTACGCTCGCGCAACAATAGTTTTAAACAATAAATGCCCTTCGCCATCCACCGAACATGTTGGAAAGTTCCAGGAGCTCAAAAACGGTATTATGAAAAGGTATTACCTAAAAATACTAGCACGAGTTCAATGAATTCGCGACAATCTTCTCGTGGATGTTGCGTTTGCAGAGTCTGTTTTGTAAAATTTATCAGCTCTGGTACATTTCTTATTTTTTCTACAATAAATGCATCTTTCACTCCAGGGTGGAAGTTTAATTGATTTATATTGGGTCATGCTTACTGCTAGCGTTCAAAAATTGGGATGTTTGGACCAGAATATTTGGACATCTTTTCTCAAGAACAAATCTCGTAACTATTTCGTAGACATGGGGTCTGCACGGAAGCCCCATATTGGATGTTGTCGTATATGTACATGAAAGTTGCGTGTACCTTGTCGCATATGTCCCACTCCCGGAGTAGACCATGGACAGCAAGACTTGATCTCTTCCCGTAGAAGACGCGATTGTAAGAATTCCAAGTAGCTGTTCACATCCTGTGCAAGTTATAACGACAGATAACCTTTTCTTTACTGACTAGAGCCGGTAACATTTTACCGTCCCAATGAACAGTAACTGCCTCAATCTCATATTGGGGAAAAGTTGCACGCAGCATTTGACTACGTTCCGCGCCCAAATGTGTTCGATAACGACGAATCGATGTTCGATTTATGATCAAATCGTTAATGTCGTGACCAAGAGCTTGAGCAGTTGCTACGATTATCCAGTCGAGAGCATCGCGATCACTAACTTTACACGTATCAAGCGTTGCTACAAGCTTTAGCGTAATAACCTGTTTTGAACCGCGTTTTCGCTTAGATTTGCTCGGGCCAGGTTGTTGTATCGCAATCGCTCACATTAGACTCCAGCACAGGATCCTCAGTAAGTCACCATCTTTCTTCGTCGTCGAATGATGCAAAGTTGATTGTTTCTGCTGATTGTAAAAAATGTGAACAATATGAGTAAAGAGAAATAAATTTCAATAATTTTACTTTAAAACGAATAATTTTTGAAAAAACTGAAAAAAATGATTCTTCTTTCGCTTGACGAAGCGCTTGTCTCTGTTCTTTTGCGTAAAGGCTTCGATCTCCTCCAATCATCGATCCTGGTCGTTCTTTTTTTCTTTGATTCTGAAGAAATTGTTTATCTTCATCGATCGTGATCATCTCTAAAGCATCACCATGTACGATACCGAAAAGATCATCTAATTGATCACGAAACTGTTATTCCCGTTGAACTTGTAGCTGCGACCGTTGTTTACAACCCTTTTGTAAGTCCTTCCACTTCTGTTATACGGACTCCAATCTCTCGATGCACTTACTACTTTTCCCACAGTACTTTCACTTCTTTCACAACAAGGTGTGCTCTAGGGAAGATTCAATTCCACTTTCCGCAAATTGTAAAACAGAATGCGTAAAACTTCTCCTTTCGATGGCAACTTAGCGTCAATAATTTGATTTTCATCATGTCCTAATAAGAACAGTTTTTTGTGACTTCTACTCTCCATTATGCTTCTAATTCTCACGATTCTCTGATGTTTCTACGTGTTCACGCAATTTACCGATGAGGATCAACTCAGTGTTTGATCCAGCAGAGGTGTAAGTCTCTGTTCCGAATGATTTCGGCACCGAGTAGAAAAATGCGTTTTCCCGGCACGTCTTACGGTGAAGGGTTGATTTAGTAAACTTGACACGGATATTGTTAAAATTTTTAAATTGGTTATGATTTTATGGTGCTGATAGTCTTTTCTTGGATGTTGGTTTGAGACTGACTATGCCGGACAGTTTCCGGGTCGTCACCGACTTACACCTACGCCTGATAGACTACGCAAACGTAAATAACGAAGGGTTCGGCAAACGAATTTTCATTGGCGGAAAAAAATATTAGGAGGTTGAACAAGTTCTCGCTGTTTTCCGAAAGGTGGTAATACCAGAACTGCGTGAATTTAGTTTCAGATAGTAACGTATCTATAATGAAGTACTACATATATGCAAGGTTAAAATTCAGTGTATGTCATTCCACTGAAATATAAACAATTTTTCTTTCATTGTGCTAAATGTCGAATTTCATGCCCAAGAAAGAGTAATTGCGGGGAATTTTACTACACTATTTTATTAAAAAAAAATCTGCAGCTGAAGCACACAGAATTCTTGTTGACACCTACGGCGACCATGTTCTGTCGGAAACAATATGCAGAGATTGGTTTAGACGCTTCAAAAATAATGATTTTGATCTTGAAGATAAAGAACGCCCTGGCTCACAACAAAAACTTGAAGACGAAGAATTTGAGGCATTACTTGATGAAGACTCGTGTCAGATACTAGCTGAACTTGCAGAATCATTAGGAATTGATCACACAACAGATTCGAAACGTTTGAAAGCATTAGGAATGATTCACAGGAAGGACGTTGGGTGCTGTACGAGTTGAAGCGATTTTTCGGCATGACAACGCGCGGCCACATGTTGCAAAACCGGTGAAAACGTTTTTGAAAACACTTAAATGGGAAATACAATCCCACCCGCTGTATTCACCAAACATTTCCCGATCAGATTACCATTTGTTCCGATCGATGACACATGGCCTGGCTGAGCAGCGCTTCCAATTTTATGAAGATATCAAAAAATGGGTCCACTCTTGGATTGCCTCAAAAGACGTGTCGTTTTTCCGACATGGAATTACTATGCTGCCAGAAAGATGGGGAAAAGTAATGGCTAGCGAGAGACAATACTTTCAAGAACATATTTTTTAACAATTTTTTAAAATAAAGCATTCATTTCATAAAAAAAAACAGCGAGAACTTATTCAACCTCCTAATATATTTTTCACTTGTTCCGCTGCATTTTTTACGGTAAAACGGTCCCTGGTTGGGGTTGTTATGATGAAAGGAAAGGAGATCCTATCGTGTATAAAACAGTCGAAATTGTATACATCGCTTAACACTACGATCACTGCTCAGAACATACTAGCAGGCACGGTACTCTAAAAATTTTGTTTCTTGTTCAATGCTTATGTGGCTAAACTATTTTCTAAATATTTTCGGATCTTTAACGGTTTCTGAGGGGTACAGACTCTATACCTGAGACAGGCGTGACTGTCACTTTAGGCTTCTTACAGTCTTGGTCTACATTCTTGTAATACATGGAAATGTTTAAATATTTTTGTTCTTTGCGTAAGTTTCCGTAAATTTTAAGGAATCAATGCTATGTAGGTCGTAACAGTAATAATTCATAATAACTAACGCAGTATTGAACAGAAAATACTTTCTTCTTTTCAAAATACTATTACTACAACGCGTATATTTTTATGATGAAAAATGTAAATTTGCAATTGATTATTATAATGTTATTTAGTACTTGTTCATCAGTGGACGAAATAACATGTCACGCAATGTCATTTATGATATACCTTAGAGAAGACACGCATCTTGCAAAATATCATCTTCGTACATTTTGTAAACATATAGCGTATTGAAAGTATCAATTTAAATCAATTTAAATCTGAGATAATCATTTAATGTTATTGGCATTTTATTAATTAAATAATATTTAATATTTGTTATAATATTTGAAGACTTTCATTACATTGTTAAACAAAATATGCGATACTGTTGTAGGGCAACTTCCAGCAGATTTCATAAAATTTACGGTTTATATATATTTATATATATTCGAATAGACTTTCTTTACAAACGGAACCCTGGTTTATTCCAGGGTTACTTTGAACCTCGATTTTGAACACATAATAGAAAGACATAATGCAAGTCAAATAAAATTGATCGAACACACATTTTTTCGCAATTAACGCACAGGGAATAAAGTTTTTATCAATACGGATACTATCAAAAAATAATTTATAAATATTTCTTTATCTATTCTCGTCGAAATGGACAGTATTCAAGAAGACTTTGAAAAATATTCCATATGTAATATATCGTATTACTAACGAAATATAACAGTAAAGAACACGTATTTGCCGTTGCTTTATGAAAACAATTTTAGAATAAAATAATTTTAAATATAAGTGTGATTAATAGAGTCACGAAGTAATCGTTTCGCAATGGAACAATTGCCATTAAATTATAAAAGGTATCTATAAACAACAAACAATAACGAATTAATAATATTCAAATTAATCGATGTTATGAATCCTATCAACATGGAGATATAAATATGCGTTGATATCATACATCGAAGTACGAAAAGTTGGTTGACAATAATGGATGCACAGGATCTGTCTTAGGTGTACGGTAAAGACCAAACCATAAATACAAGTGAAAATTGTTTATTTAACTGACAGGGTTTCTGAACACGTGTATTTCCTTAATTCAAATTGAACGTCAACGATGCGACAAGTTATGATAAAAATAAAGTTCCCAGTCGAGAAAGCAACGTTTCTGACCAATTCAGAGAACCACTGGTAGTGAAACAGTGGTGTTTCATTATCGGCAAATGCAGACACCGTTTTGACATGAACCAGAAGCATTCCTACCTCTTCCAAGTTTACATCTAGCAATGCAAGCTGCACGATTGAGTAAGGTCAACCTGGGTGAAAAGGGGCAATTGAATCTACGCGGTCGGCTGCGTACACCGTCATCAGGAATAGCAAGAGCGTTAGGGTCCGCAAAGACATTTGGATCCGCAAAAGCATCAGCACCAGCTATAGCATTTGCTACTGCATCAGCTACAGCATCAGCATACGCATCAGCGTCAGCATCACGTTCATTTAAGTGCTCTAAAAAAACAAATCTCCGTTTACTCACTGCATATTATAAATGTTTAAAATGAAAAAATAAAATCTTCTGTTTCATCGATTTTCAACCTTTTGTCTACCATGACACGCTAAAACCAACTGTATCTTATTTAAATGTATCAATTGTTTCAAGAAAAACTAAGCACTGATTGCTTACAGTACGTTTATTTTGAAGAGACCTTTTTTATTTTTTATCCTCTTTACAATTTAAAAATCGCTGTTGTATATCATATGCAGGTATATGAAGAAATGACACAAACATTAATCAGTTCAAGAATTAAATTCTTAACATAAATGCTTCATATAATTTACTCCTTTTAAATAATACTACCCCTGGAAAAAATAGTCGATCGAAAATGCGAATATGGTTGTTGAACAAATTATTTGGACGTATATTAAATATATAACATATAGTAATATATATTAGGCAAATATGGGATATGAGTTAGTGATATTTTAGAAAAATATTAGTAAACTGATGACTTCTTTTGCCTTTTCACCGAATATAAAATAAAAAACTGTCTATCTCTATGTGAAAATTCTAGAAAATTTAAGTAGCATGACAAAGCATTAGATCACTTTCATGTGTCTAACGATGAAGATAAGGATAGCCATTGATAAAAAAAATGTTCTGAATGCTCGGTGATGATCAAATCCTTCCTTACATCAGTGTCTAATTTGCTCATTCTGTACAATACTGTACATTACAAGAAAACAAACGTATGTACTTTTATATTAATATTTTCTTAATACATGACGCGTTTTATTGCTGTATTTGACTTTATCGTGAATGGAAATATTTTCCAAATTGAAAATATGAATATATGTATAGTTACAATGACAGACACTACATTTGTTCGCTACAAAGATCTGTTGTAAGAACTGTTTTCTTAATTTTAAAAACCATTCTTATTATCACTTCGAAGGTAATTTCATTAACATAGTCATACAGTTGTATTACTTACTCATTTCGTAAGACGGTCCATCATATTGTGGAATACTTGCGGCAGATGCGTAGGTAATGGTAACGAAGACGCAAAGAAAAGCGAAAAGCTTCATATTTGATAGAATGAAATGTCACTTTTCACATACAGTACTTTGAAAGAATACAGTAGTGATTGATGCTTACACCGTAAAAACAGCCGCTTATATACATATCCAAATTAAGGGATATGCTACATTTTGATTGTTCTCCACTTCCGACCGACAAAACTTCCAGGAAAAAGGAAGAAGATTTCGGCCGTTAATCGTGGTTAAATTTGGCAGAAACAGATAAAAAATATTTCAATGTAAAGCGTGTTGTAGAAAGGAGTTATCTACACACTGGAAAACCAAGTTAACTCATCATTTGTATTGGTTATGTGCTGTCAGTATTCTTTAGTTTCCTTCTTTATTCAATGAATATTTCTTTCACATTATTGTGTCGTAGCATTCTTTAGTTTTATTATAGTTTATTACTATAAAAGAAACGCCGTGCGCCGGGACATACATAGTTTCAGAGTATTCTTTAGTTTTCTTCTTCATTCAGCGAATATTTCTTTCACATTATTGTGTCATGGCATTCATATTGACATAAACTTTATTATATGTTGACACGTAATTTTCGTTTTTCGCGACCTCCAAGGGGGTCGGGAACGAAAAGTCACACCGGGTATGTTCCGGGCGATCGCGCGCCCCTAGATTACCCGGGACAAAAACGTAATCGCGACAGGTGTTTCGCGAAAGGGTTTGACAGACTAACTTGATCGGGCGCCAGACGCGATTTCGCGTCCACAAAAGATACAGAACGCGATACAGCCTGAATTACGCAGTATTTATTCGTGAAGAACAGGGCCCAGGGTTCCAACAAGCGCGCAGGACGAAGTTCGCGGTTATAATATAATTTAGTCATTACGGGAGTCGATACAACTAGACTATTACTACTTTAGATAACCGGTATTTACGGACGCGGAACTTACGCTAGCACGCGGGAAATATACTACGGTAGCCTAATATTTACATGGCGTGTACTTATGCTAACTCGCGTTTACAAATTAAATTACAATTATATTAGGACGGTACAGTTACCCGCGTTCTCTTCCCGGTAAACTCCGCGAAAGGTTTTTCATAAATATCGAAAAAATACATGACTCACATGTATTTGGTAGTGGAAGGGGAAAAGGAGGAGAGGAAAATCGACCCAGTTTTGGGTGGATCTGGCATCACTGGAGCACACGTCCCCCACTGAGACCGTAGACTGGTCACGTGACCTGCCCCGCAACGTGTCACGTATTACTCTGGTCATCAGAGAGGTGGTAAACCGAATTCCCCTCGATTTAACCGATCTGACATCACTCTCGCGGCGATCAAGGCGTCCCTCTCTTCCCCTCAAGCCTCTCCCGCCCTACGCGATAATTCGGTAGATCTCGCAACTCGTCGCGCTGCGCAGGGACGTTCTCGACGCGATCGCTTCCCAACCCGGCGATCACGATTTTTCCATAACGGCCGATTTCTTCGACCGGGAGCGTCAAAGACCACTCCAGGATCCGATGAGCCGCAGCGGCCGCGGTCCCTTTCCCTTCTCGCCAGGCATGGCGTCGACAGGACGGAAATCGACGGTGTTCATAAAAAGGTTAGTGGTCCCCCATCAGCGCCGCCTGGCTACTTGGCCTGTACTCTAGTATCCCTTTGGTGCCCTCCGGAGTATTTCTTCGTCAGGGAAGCAAGCGGTAGTCCCTAAGCGAGGCTGGCACAGATGTCTTTTTGCCGGGAGAAAGGCATCCGAGCCCTGTGGGCCCGGGATACGGTCCTGCAATTTGTGGAACGCGCCACGGTCGGACGCGTTAATATTTTCTTTTACATAAATTCGAGTTTACCAGGGAGAGCACTAGAGAACTTCAGCCCTATTGTAGGTAGCCCGGTCCTTACTAAACATGTTCTTGCCACGTCACAATGTGTTACATCTTTCTGAGGGTTTAAAAAAGAGATCTATAGAAAAACTTTTATTTTCTATTTTATTAGTTCTTTTTAACCAAAACTTTTACGTGTAACATAAATTGTCATTAATGTCATATCGCGTTTATTTTACAATACCTACAGTTTATATAACGTTGTTCAAGACCGACGTACGGCAAAACAGGCAAGTTGAAATCTGACCCTAAAGAACACCACAGACTGTAATCATTATAACGTAATCACATCGAAATTGCGTAAACTGCTTTCTTCAAAGTATAATTGCTACTGATTTTATGCATTTATGACAAAAACGAATTAATACAATTTAAAATGGCAGAAAGATGAAAATAATTTAAGAACATCGATTTTTGTTGAACTTATTAAGAACGGGACCGCAGCCGACAGTGGCGATACAGGGCAGGCCATCCGTTAATTCGCAACAGTGGCCGGATATGGTGACAGACATCTTAAAACGCACTATGCGATGGTGGATAAAAAACATATCATTCCATTTAAAAAAAGAAAGTTGACCTTTACTTCACCTTGGAGTTTCTACCGGAAAAAATAAAAGTCCCACCACAGAATGTCCCCCTCGGTACTGAACAACTTTCATCTGAAACAGTTTTGCGTATAATCAATATTTTGCCAATATTCGTCTGTAACGCTTTATAATTTCCACTCTGTATATTTCTAAAGTTTGTTTCCAAAAATCGATCCTGGTCAGAAGGATGTCAAAGTTAGTCTGCCCGACCGTCCTCTTCAGTTCCTTCCATGAAACCCCGTGTTCCAGGATGCGTCGATTAGTGGGGCGTCGTGAGGTCCAATCAGCAGGATAGTCCTTCCTCTAAGGCGACGCGGCGACGCGTAGGGCCTCTGCTGCTGAGGATGCAGTGGGTGCCTTTTCCCACCCTTGTGAGTAAGGCCTCGCGTTGGTGGCCCAAGAGAAAACGGGTCTGCAAGTGCGCACGTGCACACAGCGTGACACCTACTTGACCCGGCCAAGTTGAACGTCGCTGCTCATTTCCTCTGACAAAGGTTCTTTACTGGAAACAGCTAATTTATGATGCGAGCTTTGGAAAACTCGTAAAGCTGTCTTCCTTCCCGTCGCAGTCCTTCGGTTAAGAGGGCCAAGTACCAAGAGTCCATCCGAAACGTTTCCGCTCCTTATATTTCTTGCAGCTGGCATTCCCTTGTATTATTTCCCTACTCGAGTGACCGTCTATTCTTAATTGCAATAGGTCCCTGACTGAGATGCGCATCCCCGTCGCCATTACGGCAATAATAATTCTTATATTATTCCGACATTCAAACAACGCGCGCTATCATGGCGGTGCATATAGAAATGGCGACGATCTAGATTCCAGCCTTAGACCACGGACCTAAGGACTGTGCATGATTCTGCGGAGGTGAGGCGAAAGACGGAAGAGGTATCAACTTGTCGGCCATCTTGGATGGCAAACACTGTGGTGCGCTCTATAGGCAGTGTTGGGATATGGTGTAAGATTTCACGCGCATGCGTGGCAATTTCAGCCTCAGTAAAGTAAGATTTTTGATAAAATGGGGTACATTGAGCACCCAGCAGAATTTTAAAAAGTTGGTACGATTTAATTCTGAAAAATGAATGTATAATTTTGTATTTGTGTATATTTTGTAACTCGTAGGACACGTCCTGAAGTCTTTTTGTCCAGAACAGATTGTTTCGATACATTCCCGCCAATATAACTGTCTCAGGGCTCCACTACCTCTGTCATCATGATATAGATACATTACTGTTTTGGCCGCGCAGAGGCTCCCGAGGCGCTTGAAACGCTTGTGCGTGAGTACTGAAGTCGGACGTCGGACGAAGTCGGATCCACTGTGACCGTACCCTTAGACCTCGTCTAAGATTCCGGCAGAGAAGAATGAGAGTGCTCACGCCCAGGGCACAGACTTAAGACTACTACAGACATTGCATATTATGGGCTTTTCTGTCTAGGCCTCGGGGGGCCACAGTGGCCCCCGTACCATTTCGGTGTCGCGCTCAATGTTACCGATAGTTAACGAATTTAAGCGTATTAGCAAGAACTGTATATTCTATATACTTGATTTTCACTACAGGTTCTTAATATTATCACCGACGAGGTATAGGATACACCTAACATCCAATGCATTTTTCTGTCACACGTTTTTGGGGTCACGTAACCCCATTACCATTTTCGTGTCACATCCTGTATTACCAACTGGAACTAAAATAAACTGGCAGCGACCTTAGTGGTAGAAATTAAAATTAAAAATAGCTATAGTCACTGTCACTGCAGTCTCACAAATAAATACAATATTGTTTTCTAAAATGTAAAAAAAAATTTACAACCAAATACATCGGCAATTTAAATTATCTGGAAAAGTACTAAAGAAGTAACAAGTAAACAATTTTTATTAAACAATTAAACAATTCATTAAAAAATGATTACACCAAATATATATTCATTATGATAATTATCAGAAGATAGGAATAATGTTTTAATGGATTTTAGTGGAAACTTCATTCCGATATCTCTTATGGTTCAAGAGATATAATAAAATGTCGCCTTTCTCGATCCGGCCCACCAGAGTTGAGCAATATTTAAATAAAAAATTATTTAAATTAACGATTCGAATAAAAAATACTTTATCTTTATTCGTTATTAGAAGATCCGAATAAAAAATATTGACACCGGCACAGGTATATCGGTATGAAGCCGCTACACTGCTAATTCAATTGTAAAACTTCTTCATTTTTTATAATTTTTTTATGAGACTTGCGCCAACATATTTGTAGCATTTTTTCAATTAAAGTGTTTAGTGTCAGTTTAACCGGAGGAGTGCCGCAAATAAATTGGCGCAAGTCCCATTAAAAAATTCTGAAGAGTAAAGAAGTTTTGCAATTGGATTAATAGTGGTTTCACACCGATATACCTGACATGGTGTAGCGTCAATCGGTCCCCTTTATTGCACTACACAGACACGGCTACGGAGGCAGCCCGAACTCCAGGGCCTGGGCGTTTAGCGCTCGTCGTCGTTTATTCGACGAGCCGACAAAAATTTATTTGACCGCACGAGCTCGCTAGCTCAACAAAACTGTTTTTGCAATGTTTTAAGACCTAAAGCCATAGTAAAGTAGATCATTGGATTCGTCTTGACATCAGCTACAGCAACATGTAATAAAAAATACTTAGTGTTTTAGACTTATGGGATTTTAAAAAATGAAATCTAGTCTAATCAGACGGGTAGGAATCAAAATCGCGTAGGAACTGTGGTCGTGTTGTCAAGAGACGAATTCATCGATCAGCTGATCGCGTCGATCCGCCGTGTCCGGCCCCCCGCCGCGCAAGCGACTCGATCCACCCTGGGCGCCCGCGGGGAACGAGGGGCATGGTGCGTCGAAGTTGATCGATAGATTGTTGTCGATATTTATTTGTCGATATCGTAATCGTCATGCAAACGTAAATTCTGTAAACTGATACATGTGAATACTTAATGTAATATGCACAATGCTGAATAAAATGAAATAACATGTCTAACACTTAGTGGCATTTCAATAAATAAGGGGACCATTTTTTTTATCAAAAAAGTTAATTTTTTCTATTGAGATTTATAGATAACTGAGTAAGTGATTAACGTTTGTTGGAAACATATTTTTGCCAGATTATTCGAAATGTTCACGACATCCCCAGAGGGCTTCTTTTGGGCCGCCGGTGATGGGCACAATGCCCTATTGTGCGGAAGTGCACTGATTACTTTATTGCTGGATAGACCGACGGCAATGATTTCAGGTCTCTAATTTCCTAGGTGCGAAGACCCAGTTTTAATAACGGCGCATCGTCCGCGTCCATTTAAAGAATGGACATTGCCTTGCACTAAAAAGATTATTTCGTATATAAAGAATTAAATGACTTAATTATAAAAGTAATAGTGGAACTAAGCTGAAGGAAAGGCACGTATTTTAAGGTACAGGAATCATATTAATAAAAGAATTTTAATTATTTCTTGAACTCCTCTTTTTTGTAATAATAAGCAACTTTTAAATATTATCATTTAAAGCTCAAAACTGTAAAATACATGAAGAAAATGATTTAAAATTGTTGTAATTTCAGGTGGAAAATAAATGATTCGCAGAGATGTATGTTTAACGAATAGATATAAAGTTTATTAAAGTACTGAATACTGAAGCGTACAAATGACATCGGTTTGAAATAAAAAGGGGATGACTACAGTACGGTACAGGCGTGCTAACCTACAAGTTATACCTAAGGCCTCTAGTTCTTTTAAAAGGTTGGCACCTCCCAGCGGTTGATTTCGTATTCCAGTAAACCTGCCTCATAATATTTCACCAAAAATAAAAAAATAAATATGATTCATTGTCAAATTTTGAAAAAAGAACTAATAATTGTATATCGAACATTAACATATAATAACAGACCCGTCGCAACTTGTAACGAATATGGAGACTCGCATAACAACTGTCATCAAAATTTTTCTTGACAATCTTTTGCATATAGTTTTTGTCATTCTTTTGAAAATCGTATTTCATAGCAGAAGGTTCAACGAAACCAACAACGATTTATATGAATCAATTCCAAGATAAAAATAGCGTTAAATAGGTATTTCAATGTTCAACAATAATTATTATTTTGTTTACTATCAATAAATGAAAGTTTATTTATATGAATCGAAAAAGCATTTATTCAGCTTTAAAATGAGTATAGAAACAAGGAGCCTTATATTTAAACAGAGATTAAATATTCAGGTTGAATTAATTATGTATTAACTCGTTTCGCTTACTTTTCCAAAATTGTGACAATAACGTGGAAAATAGCCGAAATACGCGCTGCGCATTACACGACAGTAAAAATTGACAACTATGCGACGAATATTCTCGGATATTCGTTACCTCCGGTACGATTCCTTCGATATCTTAAATTCAATATAATTCCTAAACTCACCACTCTAAATCGTAGAGGGCATACCAAAACCTCTGACACAGACTTAATTAACGAAAATAATTTCGAAAATTCACTTGTAGGAACTACTAAGTTCCCAAAGTGAATATTTTCGTCCAACAAATATGAACGAAAGGAGATTAATAATTGTTCATCGCGAGTTAAATGATTACTAAAATCTACAAAGAAAACTAAACACGCGGGACATTTACTTTTCTCTGTAGATTTCTTCGCAACGTATCCAGCGAAATACTCTATTGCACACGCTTCTAAAGTACATGTGGATGGAGAACATACAGATGCACTGATTGTGATATCTGTATGTTCTTCATCCCCCTCATCTTCTAATACTACTTCTGCGGCATCCAAATCTACAGAGGCTTGCTCATGTTCGGCTAAGATAACTGCCTCCTGCAAAAGCATTACGCCATCGTCGCATTCATTATTTGCATACGGTGAACTATAATTTAAATTCATGAATGCACTTTTTCGAAAAGCTTGACGTACTGCTTTTGCAAAAGGGTTTCGATTGTAGGTGCCACTATGCATTCTCAAAATAGAAAAAAATGTCTCTATTACGTCAGAATTTAAACGGGACACCCTCGTTTTGTAAATCGCGCCACAATTGCACGGTAGCACCTACAGATTGACGTTACCCCACAAAACAAGGTGGCACTTTGTGTCCATTTGGAGTAATTACTTTCCAATTTTCTATATGATATAACTGCTTCTCCAGATTATTTGCAATATAATCTGTAGAAGCAGATAAAGCACGCTTGTTTGGATTAGGGTCACGTACAACTTTACTATTTAAATTGTCAAACAAATAATTTAAGATTTCGAAATAGATTGCCGTGTCTTGCATGGTACTCGAATTAACGGCTGCAATTGTACATGCTGTGAGCATAGCTGAAGAAACGCGTTTACTAAAAACTTGGAGAGCTAGCTTACATTTCATTCGGTCGAAAATACTTGGCCTTACATGTTTTTCTGATAAACAGTAAGCAGCTCTGGTTAATTTAGAATTTTCAAGGTTCCATAATGAAACAACATCGCACCAGGAAACGCGAGAGCCATTAATTAAAAAATCATGTTCTAATAGATTATTCCTGACGCTCTTAAATAAATGTAAATAATCAAAGAGGTAAAAAATTTTGTGGCCATGTCTAAGAAAATAGGATACTCGCGCCGATACTCTTTCTTCAGATATGCTTTGGAAATTTGTTCCTTGATCAGAAACAATCGCTCGAACGCTTAGTCCGATTAAAAATAAAACATCTAAAACATTATCTAATGGTATTTCTATTTGTAACGCCACAGTTTCTGTAATAACATTTTCTATGATGTGTTTTACTTACATGTCGGTCCATTTTCCAAAATACTGTCACTATTTAAAATATACTGCACTGCTATACACTTCGCGTCGTTCACGATACCTTTAAATCCGCGAGACCGTTGCACTGTGAGAAACAAAACATTGTCGCGAGAAACGTAAGGGAGTTGCGAGAAAGACAGAACTATTGAGAAGAGGATGTACAATCATTGCGGGAAAGACAAATATACGATTAAAGAAAAAAATTTAAACAGTTATGACATCAATTTGTGAAACTAACATTTTTAAGTATTCTAATTGCTGTTATGATTTCTACATTGGTTCTTACACCAATTCTGTATAGATTTCAAAATAATTCTGGAATTCGTAAGACAATTATACATCTTTAAGTATAATTTTAGCTTTTTCATCATTATCAGTAAAGAAATACTGAAACAGTTTCATAAAATGTATTTTGCAATAAAAGCAAAACCAAAAACGATAAAAGAACTTTATTATGGTAAAATAAAAGAACAGTATACACATATGTATCATTTTATAACGTATTTTCTACGATCATCATATCTTAAATACAGTTTCAGTAGCTTCATAAGTTTTAATTACAAAAAATATCAATTTAGTAACTGATATTTTAACTTACAATTGAAAACCGTACATCGTAATTTAATATAGTGCTTAAAAATGTAGTCTATGTAAGTAAAAGATCTCAATTATTTACCAACATTTATAAAAGTATTACGATTCAAATAAAATTTGTATGAACGTGTGCAGAAACAATCAAAGTAAACACCATAAAGCTGTAGGGGATTTGCTAAAAAAAATAACAATGCAAGTAATAAATTACGTACACGTCGAATAACTGTATAGAAATAACATCATAATATTATTTACATCAAAATGAAAAACTATACAAATGAAATTTTTTCAAATAAATCTTTTGTAATTTTGTAATTAATAAAAATAGTCAAATACATAAAAATAAAATGAGTATGCGAAAAATAGTTATGACCATCACTTTATTAATCTGCGTTATACACTGCAGTACTATATTTCATAAGTATCATACTAAATACTTCATCTCCACTGTTCAAATATACGCTCCATATATATTTGTAGCCTCCAAATAATATTAAGAACGTGTAGTGAAAATCAAGTATATAGAATATACAGTTCTTGCTAATACGCTTAAATTCGTTAACTATCGGTAACATTAAGCGTGACACCGAAATGGTACGGGGGCCATTGTGGCCCCCGAGGCCTAGACAGAAAAGCCCATAAGATGCAATGTCTGTAGTAGTCTTAAGTCTGTGCCTCTGATTTTTTATACAGTCGGTATTTCAGAACATGTGACAAGAAGTCCAATAAGATGTTAGGTCTATCCTATCTCTCGTCTGTGATATTATTTGGAGGCTACAAATATATATGGCCCGTATATTTGAACGGTGGAGATGAAGTATTTAGTATGATCACAGACGAGAGATAGGATAGACCTAACATCTTATGGGACTTCGTGTCACACGTTCTGAAATACCGACTGTATAAAAAATCGGAGGTTTTGGCACAGACGAGGTATAAGAGTAGACCAATCACCATATGGGGTTTCGTGTCTCACACAAGAACAACTGGTTTTCGTACGCCCTCTACGCTGATGAACGATAAATGTCGGAACTAGATCCACGAAAGCGCTCAAAAACAAATGGCTAACGAGCTGTGTCTGTGGAAACAGTTATGATATCGGTTTCGTTCCCTGAAACAGTTATGAAGGACCGATATTCTAAATAACTGTTATGACGGACCGAAATTTTGGTTGATATCGTTTTGGATTATTAGAATATATATAGATCTGCTTTCTCCTATATGTTCAAATTATATATTTCTTTATTTCATGTCATTATGTTATATATCTAAAATTATTTTTATCAGTAAAATATTAATAAACAGAAATACCAAATTTTCAAATTATAGAAATACAGTACATAAGCTTACTCCATACGTATAATTATTATTTGCATTCCTACAATTTTCTAACACTATTAATACGCATCTCTTTTGAATATGTGGGGTCCGCATAACTGCTAATTTGAAAAGCAACAGCCGTCTCGCGAAAGTGGTGATTAAATACCGTAATGTGTCGCGAAAGACAAGGCGCGAAGAATGTGCGTGCGAGAGAGAAAGAAAGAACGTGAAGACTGTGCATTGGAGAAAAAAAAAGAGTGCGAAGAATGTGCGTGCGAGAGAGAGAAAGAGCGCAAAGAGTGTACGTGCGAGAGAGAAAAACAGCGCGAAGAGTGTGCGCGCGAGAGAGAAAGAGTGAGAAAGATAGAGTGCGTGCGGCTGTAACGTGTGCGACCTCCCGATGACACCAGTGCCCCGTCACTCGTCCGTTCCCATTCGTTTCGGACCGTGATCCGTGATCCTGTCGCTTCCTCCGGCCGGTGCAGGCAGGGGAATCTCCAACCGCGGTAAGTGCCCGTCCCACGGAGGGGTGCATTTTACACACCCCCCCCCCCGATCCCGTGTAAAGCGACATTTATAAAACATGCATTTCTTGTAACCAAATATACCATTACATGTACAGTATTTCATCGGTAAATGTCCCAAATGTCTCGCACATAATTGTCCCTGAGATATCCCCACTAGTGCGGGGTGTACCCCCTTGAGGGGCCGAGAATCTCGAGAGGCCTCGGTCGCCGAGAAATATGACACCATGAAGCTCGGGTATATCGGTGAGACCACACTAATCCGAATTTCCAACTTCTTTATTATTCATTATTATTTTATGAGACTTCGATGACCATATTTGTGGCATTTTTCTAATATGTGGAAAACTAAAACCAGAGGAAAGGGTTTCGAAAGAGGTAGTAAGTTGATCAATTCTCGCCTGATCGCTGTCCAAACGCTGCATTAGCATGGTCCGGTCACCGTCTATCCGGTCCACCAGCCTTTCCGCCAACGCAGCAAATCGTTTTTCTCTAAGTTCCGATTCTCGAACCAGAGCGAAGAGAGCCTCCAGCGATGCTCCATCTCCGGCATTCAAACCAGCGTTCGAGACGTCCAGCGTTCGAGTCGACCTTGATATTTCTGCGGTGCCTGCTTCCACAATATTTATCCCACTTCTGACACCAGTGTTACGCGAGCGACCGCGTAATTTAGGCATACTTAATAAAAGACCGTTATAAAAAGGTAATTAATCTCTTTATTAAAAGAGGAAGGGAATTGCACGTCCGACCGGTACGACGTTCGTGAAGCGACTCTGTCCTTTGTCCTTGTTATATCGTCGTTTAGGCAACGACGATATAACGGGAGTACCTATTTTGCCACATTCGTAACAATATAATTCCGATGATATTAACTTGTGTAATAGACAATTAAAGTTTCGGGCGCGAGGAAGGATAGCGTATGGGAAATAAAGAGACGCGGAAAGTCGCAGTCGGCGGCACAGTTCAAAGGCTCGCGTGTCCTCGCAATGTATTACCAAAGACGAGAGATAGGATAGACCTAACATCTTATAGGACTTCGTGTCACATGTTCTGAAATACCGACTGTATAAAAAATCAGAGGTTTTGGTATGCCCTCTACGATTTAGAGTGGTGAGTTTAGGAATTATATTGAATTTAAGGTATCGAAGGAATCGTACCGGAGGTAACGAATATCCGAGAATATTCGTCGCATAGTTGTCAATTTTTACTGTCGTGTAATGCGCAGCGCGTATTTCGGCTATTTTCCACGTTATTGTCACAATTTTGGAAAAGTAAGCGAAACGAGTTAATACATGATTAATTCAAACTGAATATTTAATCTCTGTTTAAATATAAGGCTCCTTGTTTCTATACTCATTTTAAAGCTGAATAAATGCTTTTTCGATTCATATAAATAAACTTTCATTTATTGATAGTAAACAAAATAATAATTATTGTTGAACATTGAAATACCTATTTAACGCTATTTTTATCTTGGAATTGATTCATATAAATCGTTGTTGGTTTCGTTGAACCTTCTGCTATGAAATACGATTTTCAAAAGAATGACAAAAACTATATGCAAAAGATTGTCAAGAAAAATTTTGATGACAGTTGTTATGCGAGGCTCCATATTCGTTACAAGTTGCGACGGGTCTGTTATTATATGTTAATGTTCGATATACAATTATTAGTTCTTTTTTCCAAATTTGACAATGAATCATATTTATTTTTTTATTTTTGGTGAAATATTATGAGGCAGGTTTACTGGAATACGAAATCAACCGCTGGGAGGTGCCAACCTTTTAAAAGAACTAGAGGCCTTAGGTATAACTTGTAGGTTAGCACGCCTGTACCGTACTGTAGTCATCCCCTTTTTATTTCAAACCTATGTCATTTGTACGCTTCAGTATTCAGTACTTTAATAAACTTTATATCTATTCGTTAAACATACATCTCTGCGAATCATTTATTTTCCACCTGAAATTACAACAATTTTAAATCATTTTCTTCATGTATTTTACAGTTTTGAGCTTTAAATGATAATATTTAAAAGTTGCTTATTATTACAAAAAAGAGGAGTTCAAGAAATAATTAAAATTCTTTTATTAATATGATTCCTGTACCTTAAAATACGTACCATTCCTTCAGCTTAGTTCCACTATTACTTTTATAATTAAGTCATTTAATTTTTCATATACATATTCATATTAAAGGTAATGGTGTTAACAGGATGGGCCGCGTGAAGGGGTGAAAGAAGGTCTTTACCATCCCAGAGTATGTTAAATGTTCGCACACGTCCGTAAAGAAGCAAACAATTCAAGAAAATCACATGTTGTTATGAAATTTAAAATTCTTGTACAGAAAAGTGGAACACTGAAAATACTCATATTCATACGATTGTGCATACACATGTACATATATACATGTATACACATGCTGTAAAAAATGCAATATAAAGAAAATCTAAAGCAATCAGTACAATTTTTTGAATGTTAAATATACAAGTTTTTTCATTACAGTTACATAGTAAGATAGTTAAAATGCTATAAACAATAAAAAATGTTATGAGAATACCGTTAATTGTAAGGATTTTATAGAATGAAAGTTAGGGAAGTCAATATTAGCAATTCTGAAGCACAAGCGCGCCCACAAGAAAACGCAGGTAGAGGTATCTAGAACATTACAAATAAAAAATCATTTTGTAATCTGATTACGTACATATTAAACGCATATATTACGTGGAAAAAATCAATAATATCCTTATAGATTTCAGTAGAACACAAATTGTGCACAGAAGTATTGTTGATCATAAAATCGAAGTTTAATTAGATTTAACCTTTTTGCGTTATCTAGCGTCACGTTGAAACTTAATACTGTAATACAATACATTATTAAGAACATAGCTAAACAGGTTTCAGCTCCGGTAACGTGCGGCTTTGAAATTAGGAACGTTTTTCCTGTAACTTTCATCAGTATTCTGTTGAAAAAATATAATATTTCGCTTTCACGTTTGATATTATTAAAAAATGTTTTGGATAAAAGTTTATTGGTTTTATAGTACTGTAATGTGATGTATTTAGTTTTTTTATAGGGAAGTCGTATAGAGGACATGTGAAAATCATTGTTGTTTTTTTTCTCTAGATATAATCATATCTTTTATAATGCATTATTTGATTCGATTTACACATAACCTACAATCTGCCATTTAATAGTTGAAGAACAAATCTGCATACAAAGCAACAACAAAATGAAACAAAGAGAATAATTCAAGAAAAATTTAACAAAACAATGGGACTGAAAGTGGATTACGTAAAACAAAACTTCAGTACGAGCAATGGTGGCAATACGTCAAGAAGATTTTGTAGTAATCCGAAACTAACAACACAAATAACTGGAGTAAACGAGGATCTGATTAACCGTTTTTCTATCATACTCTAAACCTCTAATTGCGGTTGTACAATTGATCGGGGAAAATTTGACAAAAATTGCAAAGAAACTGCCGGCCTACATGTGCACCTGTATAGCTGGCACGCCATGCCAAACACAGTTCACAAAATACTTTTGCATGACAGTAAAGTCATGGATCATTGGAAATCGATTACTTCGATCCATAAATCTTGGAAAGCGTTGAATATTTAAAAATTGTTCAACCTTATCCAACAGATGCAACTATACTTTGCCATATTCCATTACTTCAATTTTGTTTTGATCCTACGTATCAATACTTACAGAATATGAGTTAGGAACGTTCGATCATGTACCGATTTTTTGTTTCATTCTTCGAAGACGAATGTCGCAATGCGCGGCAAGTTTGAATTTTTCAAAAATTCATCTATGGTTATGGCATGGCAACTAATTAAATGTTAGAAAAGGTGGCGATAACTGAAGAAAAAGAATTTACCGTGATAAGAGAGATTTCGTTGGCAGGTGACAAGACGGCTAAGACGGCTTCGTTCCCGGTGGTCCATGGACGATCCTTGAACAGTTACAAATAAATGTCTGTGGTTGTCGTTACGGCAAATACAGTAAGACCCCACTCAACGCTGGGGGTCACGTTCCAATAAGTTTCAGCGCTATACGAAACAGCGTTAAATGAGGTCATCTTAACACGTAAATAATGGGGATAAGAGAAACAGAATAGAGAATACGAAAAATTATCAGTTTTATTTGTTTCATTTTGTAACATTTATCGCTAAATACTTTTTTATTACATTAACTATAGACTTATTTATTGCTAACATCGATTTTTATTCATAAAACATTCATGAAAATAAAAAAAAGGTTCGAATAAAGTTATGTTTATGATGAGGAAGGTTCTTTTTTGTTTTTTTTTTAAGAAGTCATTTAACGACGATTGTTTCACTCAGCGAGCATTTGTCGATAACAAGACATCGCATCACTTAATTGTTTCAAATGTTTGATTGTACATGCCGATGGCCGCTACAAACGTAACAAAATCGTGCACGATTTCAGGGATTATCCACACCATTTTCGATTTTGGGAAATCCCAATACTACCGTGTAATATTGAAACAACGTTAAGCGGAGTCTCACTGTATGTACATTACATAAATTGTGCGTCTACAAATGAAATGTAACTTATTATTATTACTATTACATTTTCCAAATTTATTTTCTCGAAATTATCATGCGACATAGTGGAATAGGCTTACAGCGATACCACTTACAAAAAACGCATTGACAACAGAGCCGCATCGGTGTTGTGGAAAACCTGTCAATACGATTGTCGCAGTTAATGCACCAGACGCAGTTCATACCGTAGGGGTCTAAGGTCGGTCGAGCAGTACTGTACGTCACGGGGGCAAGACGTGCGTAGGGAGCGAGGAGACGTAACTCTCGAAAGTCGACCAAAACGCGCAGTCAAATTCCAACTACTGTTTTAAACCTTCTAATAGAATAGTACCATTTATTTGAAAAATTTGTTCGTCCGACAAACTTGGAGTTAAACAAATAATAGAGCAACTATTTAAGAATCTTTCGATTTGACCGGTACAATCAACGATCCACCCCATAACTGTATTTTCTTCTTCCGAAGAGACGCAACATCGAGAAACCTTACCTCTGGTATCCATATACTTATCAAGCTGACGAGCACCAGTATTTGTAACAACACGCGGACGAATTTCCTTTGATACGGCCACACGCCGCAATAGGTCAGAAAATACTTCGCCTGCGAGTACGCGGGATCTTCAAAGAAATCCATATGTAGCCGCGTCTATTTACCGCGTCGGTTCTTAGATTCTGACGAGCGTGCGTATTCAACTAACGGAGAGAAGAAAGTGTCCACTCGAAAAAAGCACTTATCTGGAGTCTGGACACGAGCGGTGTGATAACTATGGATGCAACCGCTCGTACATGTTCAATTTGGATTTTGATGAGTATGAAAATTGTTTGATTCCGTAGAGAGAAAGAAACGTAGGAAAATTGTCATCGATCCGGGGTTAATAACGCTCGCCCATGAAAATAATACAGCCTGTCAATCGAGAGCTGTGGGAAACTGCAGTTTGTTAGTCAATGTCTTGAAACAGTTGCTGGGGGCTAGCGAAATTAGACGATAATTCAGCCTCAAACCGCTTTTTAAATAAATATGTACTTCGGACAGCAGCAATCGTTGCCGACTCGTTTGCCAAGTGGATTGCATACGTCAGTGTTGCTTCAAACTCGAACGAACCGATTACGTTATTATTCTATGTATACCACATACTCTATATCGTCTACGTACATATACATAAAACGAAGAATCCGCAACTATGGGGTAACAGTTGTCGTGTCGTTTTCTTTTTATTCGCTGGATGGATCAGAGATACTTACGGCTTTTTTAATCGCAAACGAAATTTTCAGTCAACTTTTTGTGTCGTTTTGTCCTTAATTTCCACGGTTACACTTGGTAATTCGGTTTTTTTCACACATCTAGGAAGAAGACCAAAGGACAAAGATATCATCGGTCGGGAAAGAACAGTCTTCGCGGAGCAAAGAATAACAATCGGACTGGATCTCTGTCACTTCTCGTCGACGTCAGATACATTGACCGCGTTCTCGAAACGATTCTATAGAGTGCATTATTGCAGAGTCGCTTTCTCTGAACACGTGAATTCGTGTTTAAAGGGAAACTATTCCCTGTCATGCAATGTTTATAACCCGTATACTGGATGAAAATTGCGAAATCGTGACACAATCGAAACAACTTAAATGAAACGATGAAGTATCTGCATACATAGCTCATGTAATTTGTCTGACCGTCGCGTCGTATCGCGCGCACATACTACTTGCACATTTCTTTTCGGGTTCTATTCTGGTTGTATGTTGTATCATGATTTCGCGACGCCCGCTACAGCATCCTTCATATCGTACAGATTACGAAAAATGCCTTCTCAGTGAATAGTACCATTAACGGGACTTGCTTTTACAAGTTAACATTTGCCGGTTAACGATTATTACCCCACGAAAACCGCAATTTCTATTCGAATTCTAAACGCAATTGATTTTTCAGATGGACAAAACGATACAACTGTGGAATGAAAAAAAGTATAATAATTTTATTCAGTGTGTGCCACCGTTTTTGACGATGTTTGTCGGGACGGCAAAATATCTTAACGTTATAGTAAACATGGAAAAGGTGACGAAATCGTATCAAATTTCGGTCGAAACGATCGGCATGGTTGGTTCACGGATGTATCGCGTTTACAGGTGAAAAAGATACTCCTACGTATTAAGCAGGATTCGGAGCGTTGGGCAAATCAACCGGAGGATCAGATTTACCGTCAACTCAGCATCAAAGGAAGACTATACGTCTCGGTTTTTGCGAGTAAATCAATCGCAATTCGTAATCGTTAAACTGCGGACTTTTTGCATTGAGTGCATCGAGTTCATATTACCTCTCTAACTCGAGCAACTTATAAATACATCGGGCTTCGACATTGCGAAGTCCTACGATCCTTGTAACCAATAAAACTACAGATTTTTATTTTTTTTTTTTATTATCGCGACGTAGTCAATCTTGTAGTGCTTGAGTTACGTCAGACAACTTGTATAATCTATACAATAATATTTCTGGTAGAATCGATTCGATTCGTATATCTACATATTGTACAAAATCTAGGTAGATAAAAAGGACGGCGATTCGACCTGTTTCAGCGTACGGGGGTGTCGGGACAACATTATATCTCGTGTTCCCGGTATACACGGCTATAACCGAGACTGTAAATCGCGGGAATAGCTCTGAACCCAGGACTCTTTTGTATCAAACGGATTACCACGTCGATCAAGAAAAATACTTCCTTTGGATAACTTTACACGCTTACTACTTGACCATACTGAGCGTGGCTCTGATAGTGGCATTGGATTCGCTCTACATTATCGCTATTCATCACTCCTGCATTCTGTTTACCATTGTTGGGTACGCGACCGTTATCATAACGTTTCAAAACCTGGGACTACTTGAAATAAGACTTCCTCGGTGCTTTCCGATCTATGCTAAAAAACAACAGTATCGTTCTCGAATGATCACGATTTCCTCCTGAATAGGTTCAAACTAAGAACAGCGCACATTGTAGATAAGAGCATCTTGTACCAAGACAACGCGTGGCAGAAACTTAATATCGTACGACTTACGAGAGACGACCAGGATCAAGTGTACCAAAACATTGTACACTGTATCGCTGAACACAAGAAGGCGTTGGAGTAAGCACATTATCAAACGCTATTATTATACGATAATAATAATTTGCACGATGTCTGAGTGACTGTTTCACTCTCTACTTACAGATACGTGAATCTGCTTCAGTCAACGTTCTCGACGACGCTGTTCATTCAAATTGGTATGAACATCCTGTGCCTTAGCATCAGTGCAGTGGAAGTACGTAATGAATGGACTATAGAATAGTAGTCGAATAGTCTAGTGGCCCACTACTCCAAGTTGGATCACTGGTGCTTCAACTTGTTATGCTTTTCATCCTGATCTCGTGGAACTTTGCAGTTGTTGCTATATCTAGATCAAATTGATATCGCACTGGGAATGGGAAGCTGGTTGGGCGGACAGGCATGTCATTTGTTCTTCCTCTGTCTTCCTGGGCAGAGGCTTTCAAACTCCAGCGAAGACGTATATTATAACGCGTAAGGATAGACGTTCGTTCAGGAATTTGTGTGTCGGAAACGGGTCATGGCCACTTTATGCTAAAGGAGCTAAATAATACTCCAGCGATTATTCTTCTAGGGTGGAATGTATGTGGTACCTGTTTTCCTCGAAGACTACGGTAGTTTATCAATTTTTCCTCCAGAATACTGTAACACCTCGACAATTGGTAGCTATGAAGTTAACGGTGTTAAATATGGAAACGTTTCAAGCGGTTCGCAATTTTGAAACGACCCCTCATCCATTCAACAGTAATCGATTCAATTTGATTAAACGAAAATCGGTTTTCAGGTGACACGCCTGGCTGCATCGTACTTCACAGTGCTGTCGTCAACGCTGTGAGTCGTGAGTGAAGGTAAAGACAGCCAATGAACGATTAAAAGGAGTCATGTGAAGAGTATAATTGTCTCGAGTATTTATCGAGTAAGCTTCTATTACACGACATTACCTAGGCTCAGTCGATACACCGATAATGTACAATGTATAATCTATAATATACATATAATGTATAGTAATAAATTCAAATGGTGCAGCATGCCAATGGTAGTCAAACTTCTATTTACACTATACTTTATATTTACATCACGACGAAATAAATCTCAGTATACAATCGTGAACATTTACACATAATATGTATTATGTGACTCGTCACGTAATTATAAAAAAAATGTTTTCGTTGCATCAGTTATCAGTTCTTTTGCCATGATTTAAACGCTTAATAATATATGATAGATAACTTAGTAATGTACCATAGAACATAATGTGTACCGTAAATACCACCGTAAGCACTGGTAGAAGTCGCAGATTTTTAACGTGCATGTTAAATTAAAGAATGGAACGACTGAAAGCGGTCGTTCATGCTCGAAGAGCAACAAATTGGTGGAACACAATCGAAACGGCGATAGCTAATTGCTGAAATTGTATTACTTATTGAGCACGATGTCTTACAATTAGAAACACTTTCTGTAATCTTTCTACCGTCGATTTGTACCAAATGGTATCGCAACGTAACAGATGCTCGGACAAAATCATTATACAACGCTGAAGAATCAATAAATTAATATCGCTAATTTCGTATACTTTCGAACAAATTAAATAAGTCATAAATGCATTTACAATTTTGTGATTTCTACCTGGAAAATAATAAAGAACAGATTTTTCTGATCAGCCTGCGCTGCCTCTAGTTTCTTATCTATTCTCACTACAACATTCTCCGACGCTTTTTATTTGTTTCTACCTTTATTGTTGTCGTCATCCTCAATCTTTCCCTTGCCCCGGACAAATTCCGTGCTCAACTTGGGTGTTCCCAAACGTTCACCCTGAAGAATTGCAATTAGTACCGTTAGTTTGAACTCAATAAATATTATTTTAGGGGAACATTACCGCTGTTAGAAATTTCGTAAATACTTGATAAACTCTAGTGCTATTTCATTCGAAAATATCCAGTTGGCAATAGCACTGCATTTGATGATGCCAGTCTTTAAAAATTTGTCAATTAAAACCGCCGTCATCTGGTAATGATTCTTCCATAAAGCGTACATTAGTCTTGGGCGGGGAGTCCAGACACCCAACGGGTGGCCTAACAGGGGGGAATCGACCGCATTTCCCTCCTGGGACGATTATTAAACTGAGGATGCTTCGGTTGGACAAGCGTACGCGGATCAAGAACACCCTAAAGAGCTTAGGGGCCGGCGCGGCGCGGCGTGGAGGAGTTAGTGGGTATACTCGGTCTTGCACACCCACATAACCTGGCCTTCTTCCCCTCTAGTGAGATATCCGTAATGAGTTTACCTCCACGTTAAAAGAAAAAGTTAGAAAACACACTATAAATTCAAGTAAAAATTGTTTATTGAATTGTCAGGGATTTTGAATAGGCGTATTTCCTTAATTCAAATGGAACGTCAACAATGCGACAAGTCATAATAAAAATAAAGTATTCAATCGAGAAACCAATGTTTGTGACCAATTCAGAGACCCATTTGTAGTGACACAGTGGTGTTTCATTCTCGGCAACGGTTGCGACCGTTTAGACGTTTATTAAACATCCTTCTTAGAAACAGAAAGCGGGCGTTTGGATCCGCAAGAGCACCAGGACCGGCTATAGCATTTGCTACTGCATCAGCGACAGCATCAGCATACGCATCGGCGTCAGCATCACGTTCATTTAAGTGCTCTAAAAAAACAAATCTCCATTTACTCACTGATTATTATAAATGTTTAAAATGAAAGAATAAAATCTTCTGTTTCATCGATTTTCAACCTTTTGTCTACCATGACACGCTAAAACCAACTGCACCTTATTTAAATGTATCAATTGTTTCAAGAAAAACTAAGCACTGATTGTTTACAGTACGTTTATTTTGAAGAGACCTTTTTTATTTTTTATCCTCTTCGCAATTTAAAAATCGCTGTTGTATATCATATACAAGTATATGAAGAAATGGTAACAAACCTTAATCAGTTCAAGAATTAAATTCTTAACATAAATGCTTCATATAATTTACTCCTTTTAAATAATACTACCCCTGTCAAAAATAGTCGATCGAAATTGTGAATATGGTTGTTGAACAAATTATTTGGACGTATATTAAATATGAAACATAGTAATACATATTAGGCAAATATGGGATATGAGTTAGTAATATTTTAGAAAAATATTAATAAACTGATGACTTCTTTTGCCTTTTCACCGAATATAAAATGAAAATTCTAAAAAATTTAAGTAGCATGACAAAGCATTAGATCACTTTCATGTGTCTAACGATGAAGATAAGGATAGCCATTGATAACAAAATATTCTGCATACTCGAAGATGATCAAATCCTTCCTTACATCAGTGTCTAATTTGCTCATTCTGTACAATGCTGTACATTACAAGAAAACAAATGTATGTATTTTTATATTAATATTTTCTTAATACATGACGCGTTTTATCGTTGGATTTAACTTTATCGTGAATGGAAATATTTTCCAAATTGAAAATATGAATATATGTATAGTCACAATGACAGACACTACATTTGTTCGCTGCAAAGATCTGTTATAAGAACTGTTTTCTTAATTTTAAAAACCATTTTTATTATCACTTCGAAGGTAATTTCATTAACATAGTCATACAGTTGTATTACTTACTCATTTCGTAAGACGGTCCATCATATTGTGGAATACTTGCGGCAGATGCGTAGGCAATGGTAACGCAGACGCAAAGAAAAGCGAAAAGCTTCATATTTGATAGAATGAAATGTTTCTTTTCACTTACAGTACTTTGAAAGAATACAGTAGTGATTAATGCTTACACCGTAAAAACAGCCGCTTATATACATATCCAAATTAAGGGATATGCTACAGTTTGATTGTTCTCCACTTCCGACCGACAAAACTTCCAGGAAAAAGGAAGAAGATGTCGGCCGTTAATCGTGGTTAAATTTGGCAGAACCAGATAAAAAATATTTCAATGTAAGTGTCTTGTAGAAAGGAGATCTAAAAATCTTCCATTTAAATTTCGTTTCAACATTTCATTAGCCTACATACTGAAGAAACGAGTTAACTCATGATTTGTATTGGTTATGCACTGTCAGTATGTTTTAATTTTCTTCTTAATTCAACGAATATTTCTTTCACGTTATTGTGTCGTAGCATTCATATTGACATAAACTTTATTATATGTTTTACATCTTTCTGAGAGTTTAAATAAGTGATCTATAGAAAAACTTTCGCGAAGATACACACGGATAAACTCGCGTGGCAGTATTTAACGCGATTCTTTATTATACGCAGCGCTTAACAATGATACAAAACCAAATACTTCGTTGTCCGTTCTACTCAAACGTCACCACTCACGCAGGATCGATGCACGAAATCCGTAAGAGGCCACGATGAGTGCTTCCTTCGTTTATCTCTTTTTAGGAAAGACCAAGAGCGAATGCCCTTCACATCACGACGGCAACCGCTGGCCCGTGATTTCTACCACCTTCCTCATCGATAATTAGGTTTTTGCGAGAACCGATCCTCGCCGGTTTCGCAGGACTGCCGGCCCCGACTCGACCTTTAGGTCTTACCGTGCAAGTTAATCCAATTCTCAGGAAGGTGGTCACACCCACCTCCTTGGTCATAAAACGGGCTTAGATTGCTGCTATCAGCGTTCTTATTACTTGGCCTTCATACATGTGGTTTCCAACCATGCGGTTTTCCGCACATGTTTCGCGATACCGGCGAGACCCCCCCCCCCCCGCGGTGGCTCGCAGGAATTCAATTAACTCTTAACGCATACCTATAAATACATATTAAACGCACAACTTATCCTAACGCGCATAAAATTGGTTAACAATGCAAATCGCACGCACACACAAACGCAACTTAACAATCTATTTAGAAGCGCAACGCAACTGAAAAAAGGAAAATACTATTCGGTCCGCAACAGTACCAAACACTAAAAGTATCTGGTAAACGTTGTCTTTTAATGGTGATAACATTGCATTTATTTAGATTTCCAGCAATTTTTATTATAACTGATGCTTTAATAAGGAAAATCATTTTCCATGAATACATTTTTACATTTTCAGTAATTGTCAAACAAAAACACCGACCATTTGAAGTATTAAATTCGGAAGCGAACTTTGGCCTCTTCTTTCACACAGGAATAAAAATACTAAAGACTAGAAATTGGAATTCTGATTATTTTAGCGAGTTTGTGCCAGAAATACAGGTATCGATCAATACAGTTGCGTATTGAGAAACTTCCCCATTCACGGCAAAAGCCGTGCCGACAAAGTACAAATTCTTTCGCCGGAAACACGAACGGAAATTGAAATTGTTGTCTACTTTCTTATGTCAAAATTGCATACTACTTAATCTTTCTTCTCCTGTTTCCTTGTAGATCTCTTAAGGAAGAATGCAATCTCCTGTTTAGTTACAGCTTCTTATAAATTGTTTGAAAAATATCCACATTTATACAAACATCTACAATCTCATATATTTATCAACGATACTATCGTACTTAGAATAAATACAGCAAAAAATAATTGTTCATAGATGAGATGTTCGTTATGAATTTTTTTTTACGACTTTTGTTTCAATTAAATCCTTTTGATTGGAGATGTATCAATTATAGAACATTTCATTTCACAATAGATAGTCTAGAATCTAGAGGAATAATATAATGAGTATATGTATTAGGAGGTTGAATAAGTTCTCGCTGTTTTCTGAAAGGTGGTAATACCAGAACTGCGTGAATTTAGTTTCAGGTAGTAACGTATCTATAATGAAGTAGTACATATATGCAAGGTTAAAATTCAGTGTATGTCATTCCACTGAAGTATAAACAATTTTTCTTTCATTGTGCTAAATGTCGAATTTCATGCCAAAGAAAGAGTAATTGCGGGGAATTTTACTACACTATTTTATTAAAAAAAAATCTGCAGCTGAAGCACACAGAATTCTTGTTGACACCTACGGCGACCATGTTCTGTCGGAAACAATATGCAGAGATTGGTTTAGATGCTTCAAAAATAATGATTTTGATCTTGAAGATAAAGAACGCCCTGGCGCACAACAAAAACTTGAAGACGAAGAATTTGAGGCATTACTTGATGAAGACTCGTGTCAGATACTAGCTGAATTTGCAGAATCATTAGGAGTTGATCACACAACAGATTCGAAACGTTTGAAAGCATTAGGAATGATTCACAGGAAGGACGTTGGGTGCTGTACGAGTTGAACCGATTTTTCAGCATGACAACGCGCGGCCACATGTTGCAAAACCGGTGAAAACATTTTTGAAAACACTTAAATGGGAAGTACAACCCCACCCGCTGTATTCACCAAACATTTCCCGATCAGATTACCATTTGTTCCGATCGATGACACATGGCCTGGCTGAGCAGCGCTTCCAATTTTATGAAGATATCAAAAAATGGGTCCACTCTTGGATTGCCTCAAAAGACGTGTCGTTTTTCCGACATGGAATTACTATGCTGCCAGAAAGATGGGGAAAAGTAATGGCTAGCGAGAGACAATACTTTCAAGAACATATTTTTTACCAATTTTTTAAAATAAAGCATTCATTTCATAAAAAAAACAGCGAGAACTTATTCAACCTCCTAATATGTCGGAGATCGTCGAAGGATTCCCCAACATGGGATGTTTTTGTTTGGTTTTCCTGCCGAGGGGAAAGTCGGCGGACGGATTAACCACCGAGGAATCGATGAGCGAGTTAATCGTCAACAAGCCTCCGAAGAAGCTAGTTCATTTTGTGTACCACTAATAAAGTATTTCGTTATTTCAGCCTACAAGTGTTTGACGGATTGCCCGAGTTCCCAGCCCCGGTAAATATGTCCAGAAATAAAGCCATGGATAAAGATCTAACGGCAGAGTCATCTCCTTCTCCGACATGTACATGAATTCTATATGTCGGAGAAAGTCGAAGGATTTGCCAACATGTGGCATTTTTGTTTTGTCTCCCTTGCGACCGCGGACCCTTGCTCCACCGGTCGACGGTCCTCACCCTCTTAACTGTATTGAGTCGATACTATTGACCGAGGGGAGTCGACGGACGGATTACTCACCAAGGGACAGATAGACCCGCATTCAGTGACGAGCCTCCGACGAAGCTAGTTCGTTTTCGTAGTTGAGTAATAAAGTGTTTCGTTATTTCTGTCTACGAGTGTTTTGACGGATTGCCCGAGTTCCCCGTCCAGATGGATACGTCAGTAACCAAAGAAATTTTAGGAATTGAAATTCCTATGAGAGAGTCTCCTTCATCTCCGACATATGGATATTATACAGGGTGTTTGCGAAATCGTGGAACAACCGGCAAGGGAATAATTCCTCACATAAAATCTAGTCGAAAATAAGGAATACAGTCTTTTCATACGGGGCTTCATTTCCGAGAAAATCGAGTTTAAATATTCGTCTGGTTCGCCTGCATTAGTATATGCACAATGCACAGAGTAGAATTGGTTGGTCATGATCAGACGCGACAACCGATTTCTATCTAATGGTACGCGTATTCGCTAAATTTTCAAACTAGATTTTCTCGAAAATGAAGTCCTGTATGAAAAGCTATATATGCTACAACCAATCACATGCAATTTTCCAAGACCACACCTACATCCGAGCTTTCCTAAAAAATTACGCGACTCCGCCATTAGAACTTTCTCGACCACCGAACTACCGGCATTACTATTTAAGTATAACCGAGCCTAACTTAGATATAACCGAATTAAACGAGTTTGTTCTCCAGAGTTGGACTTTACACCCCTTCTTCGTAAATCCTGTCGGATCCAAGTCCCCTATTTCGAGGTGACGATTCGACACCACATTACTTCTTTTCGACTAGATTTTATGTGAGGAATCATCCCCTTGTCGGTTGTACCACGATTTCGCAAACACTCTGTATATTTCTATGTGTATATTGGCAGAGTGTCTGTTTTGTTTTTATGTATTTATGACAAAAACGAATTAATATAATTTAAAATAGTAGAAAGATGAAAAGAATTCAAGAACGTCGATAGATTCCGTTGAGCGTATTAAGATCATTAAAGAGATAAAGAAAGAAATTCCTACGCGGTTAAGTATTGTTTCTTGCAATCGATGCACAAAAAATCAGGCTGTTTGAAACCTGACCCTAAATAATTCCTGAGATTATAATCATTAGACTGTGGATTTTTATGCAAAACAAATATTTATCCAGTTAGCCATAGGGAACAGAAGTGAATTGAAAATACTGTTCTGTTTTGAACAATTTGAATAAATCGGAAATAATAAAGCGATATTCCTAAGTTCTTCTAATGTTTTTCCAGTTTCGTATTTCCCCTATTCATTTTTGTCATAAATGCATAAAATTCGCGGTTTCATAATCATTAAGGGTGTCAAATTATACAGGTTACAGAATGTTTTTTACATACAAATCGATCACATTACAACATTTTAAGGTATTACTGCTATTGTTACATAATTTACATCTACCTCACTTGTGATTAGTTATTATATATACCAGGAGTGGCCAACTTTTGTGTACATAAGATCTATTTTTTATCTTAAAATGTGTCGCGATCGACTTGTCATAGGCGTAGTCTAAGTGGGGAGAGGAGGTGTGAAATACATACTATGTTTATACACTGTGTTTCAGTACGAGGTACACTCTCGCGAGCTATGGGTAGATAAGCAAAATATATATGTTCAAACATACGTAGTTACCTACGTAAAAAACAACATAATTATTTAACGGGCCAAAAAAGTCACGTCCAGGGGAATTAAAACAACATGACTAATTATTGACAAAATTAGTTTAAATTAGCTACAGATAAAGACAGATTTAGAATTAAAAAATTCTTTTTGTTACCTTAACGTTAATGGGAAGACTGACAAAGATAATAATAATGAGTCTTCAGTATGGGAATCAGTCAGAACAGAACGTTGTTTAGTCTTCGTTAACTTTAAGTATGAAAATGCCATGCGTAAGTGTGTGAATGAAATGTGATTAATATCATTATATAACTGTTCTTTTACATTTTCACTCATCTTCTCAATTCGTCGCATCACAGTGTTTCAAGACAGTTGTAGATCTTGAATGGCAGCAATAATTTCACTCTTGTTCTTAAAATCATTACTTTGAATGATGCAGTATTTACTGCTTGTGACTTCAACATTAGCTTTTTAGAAACTTTGTGTTGATTTGTTAATTGAGTTTTAAGGTCCCTAACTTTACGCTTTCTAAATTCGGAATTTGGTGGATAATCTGTTTGATACGTGTTATATAAAGCTAAAAAATGTCTCTCCAGATTATCATTTTTAGCAATGGCTATCGAAGTAAGGCATATTCGTTTGAAAAACAGATTGCAGTCGCGGCATCGTGCAACAGCTAAAACATCGCGAGCGATCGACCAAAATTGGCTTCGCGATTGACTTGTTGGCCACCTCGTGATATATACCATCGTAACTACAAGGGCATATAATTCTCAGCGAACTAATATTAAATTTGCCAATAGCGTGCTAATTCTAATTGCAGCTATTGGTTCAATATTATTTTGAATGATTTTACAGCACACACAGCACACACAATTTCAGAGTTATCACACTTATTGATTACAAGATAAAATAGTTTTTGTTTGTTGTATAGTTCTCTTTATCATTTGCTGTAGCCACATTCTGGATATCTCCAACATACGCTTTCTGCTTCCTTATTAAAGGCGTCTCGGGATGCGTATTTCCAGTTTCTAAGCTAGAGGCATTTTGTTCAGAATTTGGTTCAGCATTTAATGTAACATTTGGTACAGCGCCACATTTCAATACTCGCCGCGAACCCCAGGGAGATTGAATAAAGCAATCATACTAAAATGTTTCGAACAGACTCGTGCACTAGCACAAAATTCTAAGTTTATTCGTTGTGATTTTTAGGAAATCTGTAATTAATGTAAAGCAAGGGACAATAAATAACCATTAATTATCTGGCAACCGTTACGAAGAAAAGCTTGTATATAATAAACATTATATATTCATTTTATCAGTTATAAGTTATGCTATAATAAATATTTATTGACGCCGCACAGATAGGTCCCACAGAGGTCCCACAGAGGTACCAGTTAGATCACAGGACGTCCATAGAATACGCATATTACCATCAAATAGTGCGTTTTAAGATTAAGAGTTCAATTATCTATGACTCAAGGTCATTCTTTGTCAGACTTGCAGGGAAATGCAGAAAAGGTGTGGTCGTTTTATTTGTACTTCAGTTTGTGCCTTCGAACTTTCACACCGAAACAATAACATGTGTTCAATATCAGCATTACTCAGGCCAACATCATAGTCATTATCAATGAAATGAAAACAAACGTATTCATGTAGTACTGTGCTCTTCTGCAAGATAGTCAGTTTACTTTCATTACTATTCGTACTAAGGTATCCTTCGCTGAACAATAGTACTTAAATAAGTGGTAAAAATGGAAATGTATCAAAATGGTTTTGATATGTTTATGGTACTAGGAGAATGCAGCAAAAATTAAAAGACTAGAACATCGTGTTCTCCGTTCAGGTTCTGTGCTTAAAAACTGCGTAATGTCCATTAAGCCTACGACGCGTGAAAACAAGAAAGTCAGAATATGCGAAGCTTGTGCTAAGATAAATGTTAAAATGTTGAGCGAAGTTAGGGAATCATTTGAAGAAAGAATTGTTAAGTGCATTGAATTAAGAGGTAATCATTTTGAATGCATACTAAACTGAAGTACAAATAAAACGATCACACCTTTTCTGCATTTCGCTGCAAGTTTGACCTTGAATGACCTTGAGTCATAGGTATTTGAACTCATCTTAAAACGCACTATTTTATGATGGATAAAAGGACATATTTAATTTCATTTAAAAAATGAAAGTTGACTTTCACCTCACCTTGGAGGTGAAAGTGTCCAACCACATGATGTCCATCTCGGTTTCATCTGAAACATTTTTGCGTATAATCAATATTTTTGGAGATATTCGTCTTATAATGCTTTATAATTTCCACCCTGTATATTAATGTTATATACGTATTGTTGCGACTTTTACTATTTCGCGTCGTACGCCGCGGCATCACGAAATATTTATTTACAAACATTATTTATAATACAACTTTTACAACTTTATATAAATATATCGGTTTCAGAATGTCTTTTCTGCTCGGCTGTCGATTCTGTCTCTCTCTTCTGTACAACGATCAACACTTCGTTGACAACCCCTATCTTCAATTATTCCCTTAGGGGTTCATCACGGCATTACGGCGACTTCTCAATATTCACGTCGCTGCGCCGTAAGTTTCGTTTCGGTTGATCAACAGCAGTCGAAACGAAACTCTCGCCAACTTCCGTTTACTTCCGTAACCTCGTGCTGTCATCTCATCTTACGGCTATCAATCGTAACCTCTTCAAGTACCTCTGCCTGAAAAGTAGGTAAACAACAGGAAACAGTTACCCAGGTGGCCTTTCCAGACAGCTAACGTCCTGACATACATCCTCCGACTCAAGGGAAAACCACTAAAAATCTTGAGTAGAACGTCGGTACTCTTTTCCTTAAATGTCGTCCCTCACCCTTCCTCTTGCTTTTTCGTCTTGAGGCATGAGCACTTCTTTCTTGAAGAAGACTTGCGAACTTCTTTTTTGTAGTCTTCCCGGGTGTTCCCACTTCCAGACAACCACCGAAACTCCCCCCCCCCCCTCCCCCAGGATTCACATCCAATTAACGCCGAAATTGGAGTAACGTCGGACTATCTGCCTTCTTCTACCCTCAAGAACTGGCAGTCGCTAACCCGGCCAATTCTGTTATTCTTCGCGCTCTTGGGACGCGTACAAGATCATCCTTTCATCAAAATCCAGATACGTCCAAGTGTCTCCAGGCGTTGTAACAGCAACAACTCTGCACCTGACTTGTATCCGGTTGTCGTTACCGCCAAACACCTCCAGGACAATATTTCTCCAAAAAATACTTCCAAGTGTCTCCAGGCGTCGTAACTGCCACAACTCCATACACAATTCGTGCCCTGTTGCCGTTACCGCCAAACGCCTCCGGGGCTGTATGAAACATGAGAAAGAGCACCTAACACCTCTGCCGCACTCGCCGGGTCAGCCTGCCCTGCAGCACAATCTTATCGAAGGAAGTTGGCCGATGAGCCTGTATCAAAGATGATTTTCCTCTTCTCAGTTCCCACGATGTCCTCGATGGGTTACGCCGACTTCTTTTCTTGAAATTTTTGTACGATGGGTTACGCCGACTTCTTTCCTTTCTCCCGACAGTTCCGCTGAAGGTGGCCCTTCTGCCAGCAGCTCCAGCAATGCAGCTCACGTTGCTATCCACGGGTGCGTTCCAACGTTCACTCGGAAGAAATAGTACGGTTTAAACTCCGGTCGAAAATTTGTTTTCTTAGCATTAGCAATTCGAGGACTTCCATCTCTAGAGCTCTGGTGACCGCAGTTCTAAGAGATGTGAAGTCCTTGTACCGCAGCTTTTCCTTAATCTTTTCATTGGCCAATGCCGTTATGAATTGAGAAGCGGCCAGCCTGTCTCGAACATCAGCGGGTGTTCGAGATTTCAGACCTCTCGAATGTTCTTTCCGTCGCGAGCTATTTCGATCCTGCCTGTTTCTTGCGAATCGTCGCAACGAGTTCTTATGTATAGGCCTTGCCCGCAACAGCGTCTGCCTATACATAAGAACCTCTTGTTTCGGCAGTTTTTCTGTACCTCGTCGAGCTCAGCTGACGAGCTCGACTCGTGCATCGCGGTGAACGACCGCGATTGTAAACGTCGTCGGCGCCGGCTGTTTACGTTTCCCGCTGTACTTGTCTCGTGGGCCATCCTTCCGATATTCCATATTTTAAATCCAACGCCTATTTTCCATTGTCTCCCTCGCCGCAAAGGTCGTTAGGGCAATGCCCCGATTACCAACGAACGTTAGGTGCTGGCGGATCCTTGCAATTTCAAAAATCCCACTCCTCAATCCTTCCTAACCGATGGTCCCGGACAAGTATAAATAGGCGCGCCGAAACCGCGCTCGGTCTAGTCGCTCTTCGACTGTATTACTCGTAACACACGCTTTTCTATTTACCGTTGTGCGCTTCACTTCTGTAAATCGCTTCTCTAGTATTCACGTGCGCTTCACGTGAATATTATCATCTCTCACACCTCGTGCGCTTCACGTTGTGTGCCTCCCCTCATCATCACTCGCATCTCACTTGGTAACATCTTTCATCTTTTCTTTGTATCATATTCACCTTTTGCTTTGTACACACTATTTTTCTTAATATATCAACCTTTTACCAGTTATACATTTCTCACTTTTAATACCCCCAACTTAGCGATACCTTCACCTTCATTCCTACCTTTTCCATCGCTATAGATTACAACAGCGGGGCATTCCGAAAAAGCGGTCTGTGCCAACTTCTCAATTTCGGTGGCCAATGCAAACACTTCCCTGGTCGCTGTTTATAATTTTGAAAAAGCACATAGTTCAACTTTGCGAAATTCTTAGCTCCGAACCTGAACTCGATCGCGGAAACTATTTCGCAAAACTTGAAATACTTTTCAGCGGACAAGGAAGTCAGCACTCCATGAGCCGAACCATCTAACGCCGCGATTAAGGCAGCTGCCTTTCTCGCTTCGTCCCAGTTATTTACTCAGGCAATCATTACAAATTGGATTCGGTATTCCTCCCATGACGTAGTCCCGTCAAAACGCGTCGGTTTCACTACGTATCCCAGGTCGGATACGGACCGCATCGCGCCCTGTCCCGCGAGCAACGATAGTACCGACTGAGGAGCACTCACATGGATACTCGGAGTAAATCGATTATGTACACTCGCGATATTTAAGCTATTTGCATTCTCCGTATTATTTACAAGTATCTCCGAATGTCCCAAAACCGAAACCGCGGATTTCTCCGACGCGAAATTTCGCAACGAATGCGATAGCACCTGGCATTGACTCTCGATGTGTTGGATCCTCTCCTTCATGCGAGCCTCCCGTCCGGAGACAGCAGCCTGCTCCCGTTCTTCGCGTCGAAGCCTGTCCGCTTCGAGAAGCGCCTCAAACTGCCGCTGCTGTTCCTGCAACTGTCGCTGCTGTACCTGCAACTGCTATGTGATACCTCGCTGGAGATTCTCGAAGAGAGTCCCCAATGCCAGTGTTGCATTGCCGATAGAGTCTTCAATCCCGGACGAGCCCCCAATGTTGCGACTTTTACTATTTCACTTTTAAATATCACGAGATATTTATTTACAAACATTATTTATAATACAACTCTTATAACTTTATACAAATATATCGGTTTCAGAATATCTTTTCTGCTCGACTGTCGATTCTGTCTCTCTCTTGTGTTCAACGATCAACAGTTCGTTGACAACCCTTATCTTCAATTATTTCCTTAGGCGTTGTTCATCACGGCATTACGGTGACTTCTCAATATTCACGTCGCCGTAAAAGTATATGCGAGTGTATTATACTATCTATATATACTTAATCCATGTGTTTGTAATAAATGTAATTTTAATTCAATTTAACCTCACATATGATCGTTGTTTAATAGTTTTAAACATTAGAAAAACATTTCGTACACAGGTTTTTAAATGTTCTATAAACGTCTTGTTAACGTCCTGTTAACGTCCTGAATATGTCCAGCTGGAAGTCCGCACGGGTCGTCCCATGGACGTCCAGCGATCTAAGTGGGACCTCTATAGGACCGACCTGGGACATACGGACGTTATTTGAACCAGTTTGGACGTCTCTGGGACGTACAGAAGGTCCGCTACGGACGTCCATGGGACGTCTGGTTGCTATCTGGGTATCGATATCGTAGAACAAGGGAAAATCCGGAAAAGTGACCAGTCGGTTTTCAGGAAATGCGAAGGAACAGCAAGAGCAAACCGAGTCCTGCAAGCAATCAATCTGTTCGTCGCTAAAAGATTTATTTATTCAAAGACTAACACAATCTAACGATTTTTAATCTACCGATCATTAATTCTAATTTATTGTATTGTAAATAGTTACTTTGATCGTAAAAATTCAATAGAATTCTGTATCATTTCGAATTTGTCAAGTTTCATTATGTTCGTTAATCTACAGTCAGAATAACTCAAAAGTAAGGTCTAGTGAATATGGGTCCCAAAAATGATTTGTCATGTCTTCGCAACTTTTCGAATTTACGACCATGTGTACTGTCATCGTTTAGAAGAGAAAGAGAAAAACAATTCTACATATTTCTTGTGTGCTTTTGTGGAAATAGAATACAAACTATAAGAAAATTTTAAATTTGATCAAAGCACTTATTTTCTCTCTGATGTACACTGTTTGATAAGTGGCAAATGTAAAATCAGAGTTACATAAATACGAAAGAAAAGATTAAATAACAGCCAGCAAACTTACCTTTATCATAGGGTCATCTCATAAATGACGTATTATTTGAAATAAAGCTTAACATTGATTCAAATGTTTATTAAAGGAAATATTAAAAATCAGATGCCTTAAAAGGTTTGTATAATTTTTGCTACTACAAATAAACTTGCTAACAACATTCTTTATTATTTGTATGTAATATCTCTGATATTTTTATATAATTTTATGTAAAACTACGTTTGTACAATACGTTCAAATTACAAATACAGTCAGTTTACAAGGCCTTGAAGAATTTAAACATTAACAAATTTCTATAGCAACAACAATATTCGAACAACGAATTTGAACTTTCGAATAAAACATACTTTCATCTTTATTCGTTATTCGAAGGTTCGAATAAAAAAGTATCTTTATTCGACAAGCCTCGAATAAGTACTTTTATTCGACGAGAATGTATCCGACGAATAAAGATACTTTACTGGTTATTCGAAGCGCAGTTATTCGTCGAATAAAATTTTATTCGGACACTTAAGGTCGGGTTATACAGAGCCGTCCGATATCGGACGCGTTTTTCGAGTGTTTATACATTTCCATCCGAACTTTGAGGCAACTTGAGAAGCGTTCGAGATGCTCGAACAAAGGCCAAGAGCCGAAGATCGTGTCACTTGCTACCCTAACCCCAGGGGTTCCGAGAACCTTTTACTCCGCTCTATAGCTCGAGAGATGCCTATGCTAGAGTCGGACGACTGGCCGCAAAATATTTTCCTCGAGGATATGCTGTGCGATCGCTGGCGGCACGAAGGCAGAATATATAACGTTTATTTAAAAAACTATTAACTGGAACTTTTCAGAGTTCATCGTGCTAATAGGCGGGAAATTCCTTGCTAAGGAATTTAAACGTTATAACAAAAAAAATAACAATTTCTTACTATGGTAACGAAAAAAAAGAATATCATATGACAAACTGTACTAAACAACTCCGGTGGAGGTTCAGAACGTTCTGGATCGTTCAGTACGCTGCCGTCCTAAAAAACGTTGACGGTGGACGCGCAGAAAAATATAAAAATAACATTGTTTACTAGTAATAAGAGGTATTAATATATGCTTATTGAATAGTTACGTGATCTACATATTTAGTATTACAATAATAAATTACATCATTTCACCATAATTAACATGGGCCCCGAGGGTTATATAATAATAAGAATTTAAAAATTTCATGAAATTTATATTTAGTCATCTTTTTACGCATCAATCTGTGCAAATCTGGGACTCTTTTGCACTATGATCACGAACCTTTATCAAATGTAATAAAACGGATGTAATAAACGGCGTCCTGTATCAGCTCATTGCGACGCCAATTTTCATATCATCAACCTTTTCAAGGGCTCAATTTAAAGGGGAACTTCAAGGAATAGAACCACATTTTTTCCAAAATTTAAATCACTGGTCCCTCAACGAAAAAAACGTAAAAAAAGAATCTGTTTAAATTTTTCGGCATTATAAAATGGTTTGTCTGAAAAAAATTATTTTGTAATAGCCCAATCCTTTCCGAATAAAACGAAAAAAAGTTAGCTCAATCGGACAAACAGTTTCTCAGATAAAAATTCGCAAGTGAGGCCCGTTTTCGCCAAAATGGCCAAAAATTTCGGACTGTCAAACCGACAAAATTATGACTTAACCCCCACCCCTGATTCCACATGGAGTACAACATATTTAATTTATAACAAAATCGACGATGGTGCCTGCAAAAAGTGATCGATTTGGCATGGAATGAGCCCGGAGTGTTTCACATGTCATGTGTGGCGTGTGAAATTTTTACATGGTACGTACAGTTGCAAAGTATGTATCGTAGTGGGCGAAATCACACTATTGGTTTCGCTAAACTCAACATTTTATTATTTTCCGGTGTATCTGAAATAATTTTTCTTATTATATATTAAGTTGGAAGGAAAGGTCTGTCGCATTTTAAATAAGCATGTAATTTTGCTTGTACATCGAAAACACATGTAGCCATTGAGATACGGGAATTAACAGGTAACCTGAAATATGACAACAAGTTGTTACAAATAATGGAAAAAACCGAATTTCAAACAGGAAGAATCGTAGAAAACGACCATTTTGTAAAAAAATTTTTCACACTTGAACCGATGGAAAAATTTTCAGAACAACAATGTCTCTAATATATTTTCTAATAATTATTTTAAATCATTATATAAGAAAAATTCATCAAGTGGCAGGAACGTTCCCTATTTCCATGATGTTGTAAAGGAGAGCTACCGATAGTTTACCTAAAGGAGGTTTGGAGCCCATAGAAACCTTTTTTTTGTGCCACACACAGCAGGGAGCCGTCACCCGCTCGAGCTATACGGCCTTCCGACTCGAAGAAAAAGAATCGTTGAGAAGTCGGACGCCGATTTCCGTGTGCGAACACTCCCATTTAAACCTGGGTTAAAATGTTCGGTCTGATCCGAACTTCGGACATGTATAACCCGACCTTTATTCGTCGGCTTCGAATAACCTTCGAACTTCGAATAATCTTCGAATAACTTTTACCGACGCCCGAGTGCCGAGCACCGAGCGCCGAACTTCAAAGACCAACGACCTTAAACTTTCACATTTTTCAATGTACTTTCGTAAAAAATTACGAATGCATTGATACGTAATGTAATGATAATAATTACAATATTGTTGAAAATAGTTCGAATGGTGTCATGTTTGGACTCATTTTCATCGAGATAATCTCTACAATTTATTCGTATTAAAAGCATGAAAATTCAAATTGTAAATAATACTTTATATTCTCCATCTGCTTAAGTACATTGTATGCCGTAAATCGGTCGCTGGTTCGAGACTAGACTCTAGGCAACGCGTTTATTTGAACTAGCAAAAGTTATTCGAAGATTTCGTCGAAGTCTTTGAATAAAGACACAGATAAAAGATGAAAATTTTATTTGACGCTACGAATAAATGCGCTTGGAATAACATAAGGAACTTTGTTCGTCGGATAAATTCTCGCCGAATACAATTATTTAGTCAATAAACGTCGACTTGGGGGTGGAGGTTTAGTGGGTATTACCATTAGACAGACAGACGAGATATAGGATAGACCTAACATCACAGACGAGATATAGGAATAGACGGGACATCCTTAGACCAGGCATGTCCAGAAGTAGCTCACTTGGGCGCAAATTCGAGGGAGACGCCTACTTCTCCGCCCGCGCGTCTCGCTTCCCGCAGCGGCCGTAGTCCTCCAAGCTCCTCAGACCCGTGCCTACCGCTTGCAATACGTACCGCGTGTGGCGCGTTGGGGCGACTCTCGGACCCACGGTAGGCACGTGTCTGAGGAGCTCGAGGACTATGGCCGCCACGGGGAGCGAGACGCGCGGGCGGGAGAAGTAGACGCCTCCCTCGAATTTGCGTCCAAGTGAGCTACTTCTGAACATGTCTGCCTTAGATGGTCATGAGCATGGTCAAAAGCAGGCATGGGCAAGGGTGGAGCCCCTCAAACGCCTGCTACTCCCACTAACCTCTCTTTCATGCGCGAGGCCTGCGCACTGTTCGCGACGGGCGAAGCACTTCCTTCCTTTATGGTAACGGCTAAAGCTCGACCGCTCGACTCAGCCGAGAGAATGTAATATAATGCGGGCCAGGTATATCTCGTGGGCCAATACTAATGCATTAACAAAACTTTCTTGTTTCTCATTATTTTTTCATGAAACTTTGTCTAGTACACTCGTGACAATTTTCTAATTAAATTGAGACTAAACCTGATATAATTCGATTCATGTTTACCCATGAGAATGTGTACTTTGAAAATTTATTGTCGCTCATTACGCTTGCAAACATGTGTAAAATTATGTCATATTTAGTCTTGTCTTAATCAGAGAAACGCCACGAATGCATCGGTAAAAGTTTCGTAGAAAAATAATTGAAAACAAAAATGTTTTGCAATTGCATTAGTATTGGCTCATCGACGAGCCGATACCGATTGGGGATCCGATACCGATCAGTCGGTGTGCTCGAGGCTGACGCACAAAAAATCGCCGCAGTCATAGGGACACTGCTATAGCCTCATTTCGCAGATTACAATATTTTACAACTCAATGAATATTATCCCGAGTGTATCCCTTTTGTCGAATGTAGAATTGGTGTGATGCCACTACTAATCCATCACAACGAAACCTCTTTATTCTTCATTATCTTTTTATGGAACTTTCGTCAATATATTCGTGGCATTTTTCTAATGAAAATGATACCAAATATAATACAATTCTGATAATATTTACTTGTGCGATGAACGATGAAAGTCTCGGAAAGAAAGACAGCATATGGAAAAGAAAGAGACACGGATTGTCGCGTCAGCCGGCACAGTTCAAAAGCCAGCCCTCTTTGGGTCCGAAACACTCATTCACTGCACAAGTGAATATCAGAGGAATTATATCATACTTCGTATCACTTTTATTAGAAAACTGTATAAAATACTGTAGTACCATAGACATTTTCCATTTCTGTTCAAAATAGACCTAAAATGTTATTCGATTTCTTTTTGTTTAAATAAAATAAATTGTCTCCTCCTTTAATCCTTCCATTTATTTCACTTCTTTAAATAATTAGTTTATTGTAGGGTGAGTGATGGAGGAAATTTTGATATCGAACCATACATTTTTCCCCATATTATTTTATACTTAAGTGTAATTTTATAGTGCTCTACGATTTTGAAGGCACTATACGATTGATTCTCTTTAAAGTTCTCCAAGATCGCTACTCCAAGAAGTCCTGTCTTTTTGCTTTCCTTCAACTAGCTTCGGAGTCAGGCTTGCACGATCTGGCTTGCAGCTCAATAGCTATTGTTCGCGTGCCATGAAACTCCAGATGTGGCACAGACAGGCACAGGATACATCAAGCTAGGTCTGCTAGGCGCCACGTCAACGACGCACTAAAGGACTGAAATGTGGAAACGGATTTGGTATTTCAATAATTGTTGCAAAAACCTGTTGCTCTTTAAATATGGAGGTACTATGCATGATATTGAGTTTTAAAAGATTACTGAACAGAGGTGTAATGCAACCCCGTAAAGAACGATGTAATGAAGAGCAAGCTACAATATTTTCCCGTAAAACTATTTCAGAGTCGTTAAAAAATATTGTTAAAATTATGTAGTAAAACTCCTATAGTTGTGCTAACCAAAAAAGGTGGAAAAAATTTTTATTCGTGAAATAAAAAAAATATGTCCCTCAATAGTCTCAAACCATGTCAAAAAGTTTTCCTCGGTTCCGTAGTCAGGCACGCTACACTCGAACCCATCGGCGAAGCTTGAAAGCAATTTCGTAACATTTGGATGTAATATGTGTACCGATGTTTATCGGAAAAATTAGATTTTATCGTTCATTATTAGTAACAGAGATCCATTTTGTTAATAGTAACCGTAGTTAAAAATGTGAAAAATTGGAGATATTGTTGACGATGACAATACCCATAAGTAGGTTTTGATCCCGACTAAAATTAGTTCCGATTCGGGCGTTAGAGGGGGTCAAAAGTGGAATCAGGATCTGTTCCAGGCTAAAAGTTAGTTCCGATTCGGGCGTTAGAGGGGGTCAAAAGTGGAATCAGGATCTGTTCCAGGCTAAAAGTTAGTTCCGATTCGGGCGTTAGAGGGGGTCAAAAGTGGAGTCAGGAGCTGATCCAGGCTAGATTTAGACTAGGAGGCAGCAGTATATCGGGCACGGGCAAAACCCGGGCGTGAGCACTCTCATTCCTCTCTGGTAGTACCGTCTGGTACCGTCACCTTAAAATGCCAGTGATTTTAGCTTCCTCTACGCTTTGAGAACGGTGAATTTGAGAACCAAATTCAGTGCGACTCGGGTTCGACTGGTCAAACTTCTACAGCATTGTCAAGTCTAAAATACGCAACGTTGTCAGATTATGAGTTTTCAACACATCTAAAAATCATCGGAGAGCGCGATTGCGAAGAGGCTCTCTTCTGCCCGTTGCGCCGTAAAGAGAGCGTATTGGAAAGAAATCTCCTTACGTTAACAACCTTACGCTGGCTTATATCGAACTTAATTTCTTTCCATTTAAGATTGTAAAATATTTGTAATGTTTCTATTTCTACCTATTGTAAATTTATTATTGCATTATTCGAAGTTTTATGCTTAACTTTAATTTAATCTCAAATTTATTTTCAGACAATACAAATCGAACTTCAATATAAATGCTTAATATTTGTCGTATTAAGTTAACAAAATGGGGGAAGTGCATTTTTTCATCTTAGTTCCATTTTTATATAAACATATGTTTAGTAATGTCAACATCATTGGCCGTGTGAAGGCGCGCACAAAGGGCTTAGCAATCCCAGAATACACTCAACGTTTATAAAATTATAAAGCAATATAAACAAATAATAGTAAAAGCATCAGCGTGATGAACATTTACAACACAACTTCTATACTCCATCAAATGTAAATATGCTGCCAGATGTAGTTCATTGGTGTCACTGTCTTTGGAAATTTCAATTTCAATAGAATAATAGCATATTTCCCCGTAATTTGGAAAGCCCTATGCATCACCATACTAAGGCAAACTCGCGCAACCCCAAGCCCCAAACAGGTACCCCTCGAGCGTACCCCTTCGATTTCGCGACGACGGAAAATATTTATGCCGAGAACCTGTGTACCAAGATATACAGGAACACAACTTTGCATTCGCAACAAATTAAAATTAAAAAACCGTCCGAAAAATTGTTTATAACATTGTAAATTATTGTTAATTTTTTTATTTTACACATAAATGCAAATGAACCATTTGGTTAGGAAAAATTGTAAAAGATTTCATAATGTTTTCAGGTCAAAATGCACCTTGCTAGATTTTCTGCCCTCCTTTAAACATCGTATTGTGTATATGTAAGGATACGCACCCATACCATTGAACCAACCTTCACCATTCAGGTAGATCTACCCATGCGGCACAGTAGTGGTAGGCCCATGCCTGGTGTAGAGTTACACATAGAGCATGATAGAACTCTACACCAGGCATGGGCGACACTGGCTCAAAAAACACGTCACTGCTTTTCTCCTTTGCCTGCTCGGCAAGGCAGTCCCCACCACGTCCACTCCGACTCTCCCTTCAGCACGAGCCCCACGCCCCACGATGCTGCATCGGCAGGTAGGTGCAGCATCGTGAGGCCCGTGCTGAAGGGAGAGTCGGAGTGGACGTGGTGGGGATTGCCTCGCAGAGCAGGCGAAGAGGAGAAGCAGCAACATGTATTTTTGAGCCAGCGTCACCCATGCCTGCTCTACACCATCAAAACGTTATGAAATCCTTAACAATTTTTCCTGACTAAACGGTTCATTTGCAGAATATATTTTCTCTCAAACTTTTTCTGTTCTCAATGCGTAGAATGCGTTAATATAAAAAAATTAACATTAATTACCAATGTTACAAACAATTATGCATATATATTTTTACAAATGTCCAAGGCCCAAAGGTGTAAAATCCCACTGTGGTGGTCTTTAGGTACAACTTTTTATATGTATAGCTCCGAAATCAAGTATTAATTCGATTATATGCAGCTGAGCAGTGAAAACATGCAGTTATAACAATAAATATTATAGTGTAACTAAGTGTTAGCATACTTGCTTATCATATAGTTTACTACTAGTTTATTAATTTCTCACAATAAATAATGTTATTGTAAATAACCGGTGGGTAAAAATTTATGAAATGACAGAAGATCTGTGCGTATTATTTATATCTATTTATTACATTTTTATGTAATTATATAGCTATGTATGTATTACTAGATCAAAATGTAATAAAAAAGCTATAAAATATGCATATTATGACGAAATGTAATATCAAACTACAAAATCGAAAACATTAGGAAGACGTAAAACGTAACATTACTAAATTTCCGTTAACGATACAATAAGTAATTTTTCGATAAATAAAAAAAGGCTTTATAAATGTCATATCACAGACGAGAATCTCATCTGTGGTCATATTCAACATTTAAACCGAAGCATCACGTATGTTTGCTCCCGCCGAATCATATTAAGTACACGTAATGCGAATGGAGTATAAAATTTTTTCTTCGTGTTAATAATGCTCAGAAAATGTTTTTTTAGATTATTAATATTGCACGGACGAAACTATTTAACATTATCGTACATTATACTATAGTATTATACTGTGTAATTAAATTTATGTCAGTGTAAATAACATGTGTAGGAACTTTATCTTTTGTATGTTGTGGTAGACATGCGGCACATGCTTCGTATGTACTTCAATGTACTTCTATCCTAGTTGAATTAGCTTAGCCTTATATAAATAACTCATTACTTTTTAGGAAAGTGGATATTATTTTAAGCGCGGGTATGTTGGGTCCTTGTATAAATGGTTCAATTCTATATGGTTCTTTCCAACCGAATTGCTGCAATTTTGTGACCAGATTTTTTCTCAATGTGTTGTATATTGGGAAGTTCCATAGGATGTGGTTGAGGTCTTGGTTAAGATGACCACCGTCACAATTGCTTTCTTTAGTGAAGCCAACCCTTGAACGGGAGCTTGCAAGGATATAATGATTGCTTCTGTATCTAGAAATCCACCTGGTTGTAAATCTAGAGAGGTCCTGGTTATGGAACTAAGGTTTTCTAGTTGTGTCGTAAAATGTTTCGAAGTATTCCTTTGTGCGTTGCTTCATTTGTCCACTGTATCTTTGTCTTCTCCCACAGGTTTATTTTTAGTTTGTCGTTGAATTCGAAATACGAAATTAGTTGTTGGTCTGTTTCAGATTCCTGGCAAGCCTGTTTGGCTAAATGATCTGCAAGTTCGTTGCCTGTTATTAGCACATGAGCAGGAATCCACATGAATTGTATTTGGTTGACTGTTTCAGGATGTTTTTGGAAGTCTGAGATATTTTTCTTGATGTCGATGATGAAGTTATTTGTATCCTGGGGAAGAATTTTCCCTGCTAATGCCTGTAGGGCAGGAAGCGAGTCAGAGCAGATGATGGTTGGATGGTCATTATTGGCGATGGCAAGATCTACAGCAATTTTTATGGCGGCACACTCTGCTGAAAAAACAATTGAGGTTTAGTGTTTTTTGGAAATTCAACTGCTTGCATATGCATGCTGCTCCAGTGGATAGAGCGTCCTGTTTTTTGGAGCCATCTGTATATATAATTGTGTGGTTTGGAAAATTCTGATTAATAAAGTCTGTAAATTCATGATTAGGAGCTGGAGAGTCTTGGAACGTTATTCCTGTAGTAAAATCAGGGATAATGTCTGTGAGGATGCTGTGCTATTTGCTCCAGATATTGGGACACTTCACCCCAGCATTGCAGGAATAGAATGTTCTTATTCTTGCGTGTTTGATGCGTTCCGGTATTGAAGTTGGCCATGAAGTTGGCAATATGGATGTTAATGGGGTTTGAAGAGTTACTGTAAGTTTTTAGCAAGTATTTTGTTCCTAAGTAAGTTGCTCTGCCTTGAAGGCATGGAAGCTTAGCCTCAGCTAAGGCAACCATGTTAGGTGTGGAGAATTTCAAGCCAAGGGAGTACTTGACAGCAGCGATTCGGATCCTCTCTAGTTTCAATAATAATTTTTTGTTGTGGATGGGGTAATACCACCAGCTTTCATATTCTAATCTAGATCTTATTCAGGGCATTACTCAGGGCCTTGTATATAGATATAAGGGTTTGAGGGTTGCAGCCCCACCAGGTACCTCTGAGGAATTTGATGACGTTGGTTAGTTTTGAGCATTGTGTGGTCAGCTGTTGTACTTCTTTGTCGAAATGTAGTTGATGGTTTATCTGAATGCCTAAGAACTTAGCATGGCTGCTATTGGATACGATTTGATTGTCTATCGTAAATGTGATGGATCCAGGTGCAATAACTGGATTGGAGAAAATCAGAATTTGTGTTTTTAATGGTGATAGTTGTAGTCCTAGAGCACTTAGATTGCGATTAGATAACAGAGATTGCTTTTTCGATGGCCTGTTTAGTATGAGGAAGGGAGTTACTTGTGTACATTAGTACTATGTTATCTGCGTATTGGTTGACTTGTATCTTAGCTGAGAGATCCTGAAGGATGTCTTTGAAGTAGATGTTGTACGGCAGTGGGCTAAGGACACCTCCTTGTGGAACACCTTTGTAGATTGTGCGTAGTGTATGTGGAACGTTGGGCGATGAATCTGTTATCTCTACATTTCTGTTGTATATCCAATTTTTAATGAAGTGTAGCATATTCGAAGAAATTCCCATGTCCTGTAGTTTTAACATTAAGGTATTGTGGTGAACGTTGTCAAAGGCACTGGTAATATCCAACAATGCAGCAATTGAGCATTGGTTTTTACGGAGACTGGTTTCTGCTTGAAGTATAATGTTGCCAATGTTATCGTGGTATGATCTGCCCTTACGGAAGCCTGCCTGTGTCGGATCCAGGAGACCGTGGTGCCCACACCATCATTGCAGGCGGATGATGATTAACCTTTCGAAGAGTTTGCAAAGGCATAAGGTTAGTGTAATGGGTCGGAAGCTATTTTTGTCTTGCTTTGGGATAAAGATAACTTGAGAATGTGTCCAGTCAGAGGGTATGGTATGGGAGGTGTAAAGATCGTTGAAGATGTCAAGGAGGACTAGTCTGCTTTTAGCTGAGAGGTGTTTTAGCATAAGGTTGTCAATGTTATCAGGGCCTGGAGCTGCTTTTGGTTTCAAAGTGTCTATGGAGAAGTTAAGTTCGAGAAAGTTAAATGTGTCTTCAAGGAGGTTATTGTATGTGTTGGTATCTAGGTCAGGAGTCGGGAACCCATGGTGGGGCCAGTTTATCGATAGCTGAATTGAGAGCTTCTGTGTGGTCAACCATTTGGCTGCTGTTTGAGGAGTTGTTAGTCCATTTGTTTTTGAAGATTCGATGTCTTCTTGGTGATGGCTGCTTGCTTTTTGTAGGCGATCCAGTCAGCTATCCAAAGGGTATGGTTCCACTTCTGAAGAGCGGCCTTGCGGAGTCTTACTGCTTTGTCGCAGGTGTCGTTCCATCAGGGAACTGGATTTGAGGATGTCTTGTTGTGAGAGGAGCTCTCTATTTTCTATTACTGCGTCTTTCATTTTGTTGATGAAGGCATTGTAGCGGTCGGAGGCAGATTGGTCTGTGTATTGCGATGATTGAAAATAGTCCCAGTTTGAGTCGAAGGACGATGTGTAATCCAGCCAGTTGGTTTTGAGTGTGGAAATTCTGTTGGATTTTCGATTGTATGTGTGTTTTTCAACTTGTATTGTGAGTTCGGTGGGATAGTGATAGAGCCTAATGGGTCATGTAGTTGTATAGTGTTTATTCTGTGAGCTATGTCTGTTGAGGAGATTATTAAGTCAAAGTTGCTGTGTGAGTGTCCCGGTAAAGGAATTCTTGAACGGTCATTGACGTTGTGTACTATTACGTTGTGTTGTTCTATTATCTTGTTGAGATTTATGCCTGATGTGTCGTTCATGTCGCAGTCCCATGATTGATGTCGAGCATTAAAGTCACCCAGTAAGATGAAGCTACCTTCTTCTTGCAGGGCTGAAGTGAATTTTTTCCATGGGTTTAGTTTCAGACAATGCCCTGGAGGTCTGTAGCAGGCTGCGATATTGATGACGCAGTTAGCGTTTTCGATTCTTATGACTTTGTAGTCTGTCGTGGTATCATCGAGGTTAAAGTTGTTTATAATCTTGTATTTTAAATTTTTTTTAAGAAGAAGGCCGTACCACCTCCTTTGCCATGTGGTCTGTCTGCGCGAATTGAATTCAAGCCTTGTAGTATGAATTCTGAGTTAGGACGGAGCCAGGTTTCGGTGCAAACTATGAGATCGTAAGTTTTCCCTAGGTGTTCTAGTTCACTCTTTTTGCTCCTTATGCTTCTGCAGTTTCAGAGAATTGCTTTGACTCCACTATCCATTTTTTTTTAATTTTAGAGCTTGATCCGTACTGTTTGGCTGAGGAAGAGGTACTGGTTCTTATGAGCAGTTGCGGAGGTGTTTTTATTTGTGCTTGTAGAGGATGGATTGTTGATCTTAGTTACTGTTTTGTTGAGCATGTTTTGCTCTTTGTCCTTTAGTGTTGGTTTGGCGGGTGAGATCCTTTGGTTCTTTGTGGACGATGTTTGGGAAGGTGGAGAGGTAGTCGTGCGCGTGTTGACAATGTGCTGTGGTTTCCAAGTGTTAGCAGCAGGGAGTGGTTGTTCCTGTCAACCAATTGGTTTAATTTCCATGATTTTCTTTTGAGGTTGTTTTTGTAAGGGAGGAAAATTCTCTACCGTGGGAATAGGGTTGGTGATTGGTTTATTGAGCGGGCTGTAAGTGGCATTAGCGATTTTCCTGGCTTCCAGGTGCTAATGGTTTGATATGTCTTTATCATGTTAATTTCTTTTTCTTTTTTGAGTACTTCACATTTGTTGTACAATGCGTTATGATCTTCGTTGCAGTGGTGACAAGAAGGGTTGTTGGCTTTTGGACAAAGCTCCATGTTATGTTTTTCATTGGCGCCACAGTTTTTACAGATAGGGAGGCTTTTGCAAAATTTGGCTGTGTGACCAAACTTATAACAATTGTAGCAGGTTTTGATAGGTTCGATCTACACTTCAACTCTCATGCTTAGAAACCCAAATATTTTGACGGTGTCGGGGAGAACGGTTCCCTCGAAGGTTAGGAGAACGGTTTCGCTAGGGATCCATTCCACAACTCCCGAGTCCAAGTTCTTGTGTCTTCTGTTGATTCTCTTTGCCTGTAATATCTTGCAGGTAGAATCGCAGTCTTGTAGGAAGTTAGTGGTGTCAAATTCGGTGCTAAATCCTTTAAGAATTCCAGCTCGCTGTACCCTATATCTGGGAATGAATGCTTCAATGTAATAGGTATGTAGATCTTTGTTCGTGACAAATGTGTTAGCCTGGTTCGCTGATTTAAATTTGATTTCTACTGATCCTCTGCCGCATGGGATCAATTCTTCTACTCCGGCTTTTAAGGTGCTTATAATTTTTGCCATATGAAGAAATGATTTTTGTTTGTTATATTGAATATTAGTGAAGCGGGCTTTGACGTACGCTGAACCTTTGTGTGTCGCCGGGTATACATTTATTGTCTTATCTTGGCTGATCTGGGGTGTCGGAATTTTCAAGGAGGTATAACCCGCGCAGCGAGAGTTGGCACAGAGAAATCTGCGGGTACCACGTGATGCTCCTACTGCGCGCTACACGTCTTCCGCGATTGGCCAAAACGCTTGATTAAGACAGCAAACGAGCGTATTGAGTGTGACTGTAACAGAGAGATGTGGTGACCATGAAGTAAAATGGTGGCGACGCTGAGCGCCTATGTCGACCGTTCCCGCCAAAACGTAAGCGTGAGAGTGGGATCCACTGATCAGTGGTGGGATCCGCAGCCTTGCGTCAAGAGTGGGGACCGCCGTTCTCCCTGCACCCCACTGACGAGATTTTGTGCCAACTCTCGCTGCGAGGACTATATCTATTTTTTGGACTTTAAGGTCCAGCGACTCTGCGCTGTTCTTCCTTTTTAAGGAGTTTTCTTTATTAATTATTTTGTTTTGTTTAACAAGTTCCTGATGCCAGAGGGACAGATCTGCTTTGGAATCCTGTTCATCCATGATGGCGTCCATTTCGCCAAGGGCCATAGGGCCCCAGGCGCGTGGGGTACTCAGCGGGTTTGATTCCTCAATGCTTATTTCGTTCCTCACTTATTTTAATTATTCCTAAGATCGAGATAAGAACGAAATTGTTATTATGGGGATACGTTGTCGGAATTTGTACACAATATCACAATTTTCAAAAGCAGGATCACCACCCGAGTTTAGGCCCAAAAAACCGATCATCAGAGGTTTTGGTATGCCCTCTACGATTTAGAGTGGTGAGTTTAAGAATTATATTGAATTTCAGGCATCAAAAGCGTAGTTGTCAAATCATATCCGAGAATATTCGGTGTATAGTTGCCAATTTACTGTATTTGTCATGTAATGCGCAGCGCGTATTTAGGCTATTTTCCACGTTACTGTCATAATTCTGGAAAAGTAAACGAAACGAGTCAATACATGATTAATTCAACCTGAATATTTAATCTCTGTTTAAATATAACGATTCGTGTTTCTATACTCATTTTAAAGCTGAAAAAATGCTTTTCCGATTTATATAAATAAACATTTATTTATTGATAGTTAACAAAATAATAATTTTATTTAACGCTATTTTTATCTTGAAATTGATTCATAAAAACTGTTGTTCGTTTCTTTGAACTTTCCGCTATAAAATAAAATTTTCAAAAGGACGACAAAAAATATGCAAAAGATTGTCAACAAAAAATTTTAATGACAGTTGTACATCTCCTGCGACGAATACATTGCTGCTGGATTGTTCACGATCGAATGATGACTATCGACTGGTTCTTAGACAGTATTTGCGAACCGTAAGCAAGGCGATTGGGCTCCTTCGATGCCACATGTGCTCTGCACATTTTCCAAAATATGCCATCGTCGAGTTCTTTATTTCCGCATCCTTCGTTGAAGGCAAGGCGCTTTCCTGGTTTATTACCTGCTACGTCAGCACTTCTCTGGGACACGCGGAACGCCCGCGTGCGTCACTCGGGGGTACAAGCGCACCTGCCCCCATAAACGTACCGTACCCCATAAACGAGCGCCTTCACAGTCGAAACAGTCGATTTACGTGCATCAAATGTGAACTAGTTGTGCGTGATATGTGGACTTCTGTGAATCATTTGTGTGGATTTCATTCAACGTTTGTGGACCCAATGGATATATGTGAATAGTTTTACTGTGATCGTGAATAAATTAACAATGTGGGCCGGATTGTGCAGTGAAAGGGCATTGACCCCTTCTGCTCGATAATTTCATAGAGCGAATAATTAAAATGCTCTTGTGAATTTAACGAGTAGGCAGGTTCAATGTTGCACACAGAATAATTTGTGAATACAGGAATCATTTTCACCTCGCTGGGGCTCTACAGGAGAACCAAGGTAAGCAAGGTTTTCTCAGTATTGACGGTGTTAGAGTGTGCGGTGCTGTTCGTGCCGCGCGCCTTCAGGGCGTTCGCTTTAAATAACTTTAATTCCGTCAATTTTAAAGCGCCTGCCTTTTCAAAAATAGGTCCGTAAAGAGGAGACTTGAAGCTGTCACCTCATTTATTTTCGAATTTTTAAAAGTCCCGGCTATAGGAAAATTGCATTTGTTTAAAACATTTTCAAAATAAATGGTGAAAAACCATTTTTTCCAAATCGAAATATTTTCAATAAATACTCTTATGTGTTCACTACAAGCTCCTAAAAACTCATTTTCCTCGGTACGTTAGTTCTAGTGTTATAATTTAATGAAAAAAAGTTCTTTACACGTCTGTAAAACCAAGATTTTTTAAGATTTCGAAAAATCCTTCGTGATTCGTTCATAGGTTACTAAAGACTACAACATATTCAAATTTGAACTATCCGACGTAGGACTCGAAAAATTTTCTTCTCTTGTTTGTTCCTTGCTTTCGACCGCGGTGTATCACCATCGCTCGACTTCTGTCGCGCGCGGCCGTTTCTGCCAATTTTCGTTAATAACTCCTTAACAAAGCCGAAATGGCCATTTTTGCAAAGGAAAATGTCGCTTCAAATGGCCTCAGGAACCTCCCCTTTGGAGGAAGCGAGACATTTTTGGGACACCCTGTAGACTCAAAATTATTGCCGTCGTACTATTCAGCAATAAAACAATCAGTTCACTTCCGCACAGTAGGGCATTGAGCTCATCATCAGCGGCCCAAAAGAAGCCATCTGAGGATGTTTTACGAGTGCCGAGTGCCGAACGCCTGGTCCGAGGAACTCATGCTGACTCGGTAGCCGTGGTCGAGTAGTGCAATAAACGCGGCCGATTAACCCGACACCCAGTCAGGTACATCGGTGTAAAACCACTGCCAATCCAATTGCAAAATTTCTTCATTTTTCATAATTTTAATGGGATTTGCTTATTTGTGGCATTCTTCCGGTTAAAATGATACTAAACTGTATATATATATAATTCTGCCGAATATTCCAAACTACGCCTCAAAACTACAAAAGTAGGATGTCTCTATAGGCAAGTGCGCTAGACGAAAGATAAATCTAGCGCACTTGCCTATAGAGACATCCTACTTTTCTGTTTTTTCGGCGTGATTTGTGGCCCCGCGGAGACCTTGAAATTCGTATCAGATTTCTCTCGGCTCGTATACGTACATACTGATCTAACTGAGTGTGTGTCATACATTCTCATCCATGAGTCCCCAATCGCGAAAGACTGTTTCGTAGTTCACCTTTTCGCCGATAAAGACGCTAGTTTACCTCCTGCGCAAGGTACGCAAGACCCAAGTCCGTAATGAATCCTTAGGCCAAGCATGCCAATAAATATCTAAAAAATGAACGTTAAGACAATTCTAGACATCTTTACCTAATAAATATGGTCCAAGTTCTTCTAGCCTCCAAAACGTAAAAACAATAATAAATAATAGAACATAACACATTCAATAAAAGGGTATGAAATCTTCGAGGTACATACCTACTTTGGAATGAAATTTTAAAAATATTAAATGTTCATATACTGAAATATTACTACACCTTTTTGTGTATAACTGTTATTCAACTTAAAAATTTGATCTTACATGCGGCTCTTTCCCTCTATCGGAGACAGTATTGCCACATAAATGTTGTTACTTACGCAGTACCGTAATTTATACGATTTACACAGAGATTTTCAAAATTGTTTCTAAGCAATTGATTTCGAAGCCGACAGTTCAGTATGTATCAGAGTATGCAACTTCAAGACTGAAGTTTCAAAGTATAATTAAACAATGTCGTACAATAAATATTGTATGGTGTTTTGTAAAAGGAAATCTCTTTTTATGAAGAAATTTTTGTTTATATTTCGAATACGAAAATATTTCGAAAATTAATTACAATAAGTTACAGGAATATTAAATACACACTAATTTATATTTAATTACATTACAGATTTCTTATCCCCGCAAAGTACGTACATACTATATACCTCTGTAAATGTATACTGTTAAGCTTACAACAGTTATGACATACTCTTTAAATCAATATACTGTGTTAATTTCCTTTTGTTATCGTCTAACCATTTGGCCATTGAAGCTGTACATTTATGATTTCGTTGTGTTATCAATATGAATTGTGAAAGCCACTCAGCATCGCAGTTAATATTCTTGTTTGACGGCCTGTGAACAATTTTAAAGTTTCTATATTAACAATGGATATATTTAACTCTTTGCGGTCTAATATTTTCAACCGTGACCGAATTTTTTATATAACTAACTAATTATACTATAGAAATATATTAAAAACAAGTTCCATATTTAAAAATCGTGCTCCCTTATTTATATTCGAAATGGTTTAATATAAATAAGTAGTTAAACGCTCTTTATAACTTTATTTAAATTCATAAAGAAATTATTCTAAAATGTGATTTGAGATGTACAATAATGTACATGCAAATCTTATGGGATTTGAATGAATTTTTTCATAATAAATTATGCTTATCATAGGTGTTGGTATCGAAAAAAAAGCTGATTCACAAATTAAACATCAGCGCATGTTACCAAGTTTAGGCAGCTGTATGTTTTACCCTTCTTGTTTCCATATGAAGAACAATATACATAATATAAACAACATCTTTGATGTGAATGATTCGCGATCACTTAGTAATTGCATTTATTATTTTTATAGGGAATTTAATTTATCGCCTTTGACAAAATAGCACTCCTCACAAAATAATATAGAAGTAATATAGAAAAAACTTAATACTGGAAAAAGTTACACGTATATGCAACTTTTCTGGGTTACACCAGAACCAGATAATTTGACATAAGAAACTTGTGTGTAATAACATTAAACCGCAAAGGATTAAACCATGTATAAATTCAAGATACAGCATCAAGATAATAGCTTTAGTAAAATAATTCCAACAGGTTATAAAAATAATCTTGAACATACCTAGGTAAACATGCTACTATAAATGTAGCCCAACTTTCAACGGCATCTGGGTAAGTTAACAGAAGCTTCTGTACGGATCTAACACTATCTGATAACGAAGATTGCGCAAAATGGTTAAAAGACGATGCGCAAGCCACGTGTACAGCATTTGTATTTACGATATTTCTGTTGAGGAATAGTGCTTTTTGTGCACACTTACTAAAAGCCTGTATATCAGTTTCCAATAAAATTCTAAGTAATTGTATCCAATATCTTACATCATCTGCAATTAAAAATTAAATACATTTAATTAAGTGTTCCAGAAATAGTGATAAGAAAATTGATAATTTTGTATTGAGAATATATCACATACCAGGATAATTGAAAATTGCTTTAGAAAGCGTTGAAACAGCACTCTTAACGTCATTTTTTATCAAATAAAAGTATGATGTCAAATTAGCAACATGATGGCCATAGTCTCGATGATTTTCATATAATTTCAATTCGTTGAGAATTAACGTAGTCAAGTTTAAATCGCCGTGTAATATACCTAATGCTGCAGCCGCAAAAAAACTAGTTACAACCTGCGGCTGAATTTGGATACATTGGAAAAGTAATGTTTTGGCATCGTGTACTCCCTGGAAGGTGTATGCTATGGCAGCCATAGCACATAATGTATATGCTTTTTCTGTTTCAGTGTTGGTGAAGGAATGAAGTGTTGTATCATAGGCACTGTAAGATTCTTCATACTTCCCAGCTGAAAATAAAGAAGTCATATCCGAATGAAATCTGAAATTTAATTTAATTGAAGAAAACAGGAAAGAAAAATTAAGGATTCTAACCTTTGAACAGAGACAATGCTAAGTGGCATTGCGAATTATAATTAGCTCCTCTAACAGCCTCAAATAGTTTGATAGCCTCTGAATATTTCTCGAGTTGTATTAAAACACGACCTAAATTCATGCAGACAATATCCTTCTCTTCGGGAACGTTTGTGTGTATAGCTACAGCAAATTGTTCAGCAGATGATTTATAAAGTTTCTGCCTCTCTAAGAGTAATCCATATGCATTTCGAGCGTAACAATCTTCAGGGTGATATTCTGTAAGTTAACAGTAAATAATACAATTAAACTGTGTGTTGTAGATAAAATAGTGATTAAGTAACTTTGTGCTTGTGTGTTTGTTTGTAAACTGACTATTCTATAGAAGTTACTATTGTACGTAAGTGTTTGAATTCATAATTGTTGCGGGTACGTTGCGAAAGTATTTTCTACGTTTGTATTCGCGCCAAATGTGTGTAGAAAGCCGCATGGTTGGAAACCACATATAATAGGCCACGTGGAAAGGTTGTTGATAGCAGCGATATAGGCTCGTTTTTGACCAAGGAGGAGGGTATATCCTAGAATTAGGTATGAGCCGGGGCCCGTAGGCCAGGCGAAGCCGGCGAGAAGCGATTCGTGCAAAAACCTAATTATTGATGAGGAGTGGGAGAGACCGCGGAGCCAGCAGTTGTTTTCGTGGCGAAAAGGGCATTGGTTTTTGGGCTTCCCTCGAAGAGAGATTGTAGTACACTAAATTCTACGGACGATAATAAGAGAACAGTTTCCACTCTCACGACTCGCGAAGCAAAAGCTGTGTTCTGGATTATGTGTCAACACTGTGTTCCGTAGCATACAGTCAGCGAAATTTCCCTTATTTCACACAAAATTTCAGATGTTTTTGATTAATATTGATTGAATTTTTAGTTGTTACGGACTGGGATAGTTAGATGTCTTTTTGTTTCCCTAATTACAATTGTTTTCTTCATTTTCTAATTCTTGCGTACAATTTTAATTATTGCAATAATTGCTAATTATATTACCATATTATATTAATTATTATGACTATATTACCATAGTTCCAACCTATATATTTCTGTGGCATTAATTTTTTGTAAGTATTGTGTAACATATTGTTGCGTCTGAGAAGTCCAGACTCGGCCTGGACATCTCCGCGTCACCTACTTCCACAACGTTCATAGTACTTCCTTCACGAGGCATCCCACTTCTGATACCAATGCTGCGCGGGCGACCACGTAACGTAGTCATACTCAATAAAGAAACCGTTATAAAAAGGACAATCAATCTCTTTATTCGGAGAGGAAAGAAATTGCACGTCCGACCGGTATGACGTTCGTGAAGCGACTCGCCCTTTGTACTTGTTATATCGTCATCTAGGCAACGACGATATAACGGGAGTTCCTACGGGAGTGTCATATTCGTAACACTATAAATAGTTTATCTTCAGTTATATAGGGTGCGGCAAAAATCCATATTTCAACAGGTTAAACGTAAAAATTAAGAATGGAATGGTTTTGTAACAAAAATTTAGATTAATGCACTCGCCCGTTCCCTAGACCTCAACGTCGTAGAAAATCTTCGGGAAATACTAGTCCGCAAGGTGTATGTAAATGGAAAACAATTTGCAACAATAGCAGAATTTAAAAATAGCTCCAAGTTATATTGAAGAATGATAGCAATATACCATATTAATATGTATATAATCATTTTATAGAGTAAATAAATTATTATTTATTAACTGGAAATATAAAAATTTCGCTCATCCCTGTATCAGAAATACATATTTGATAAATTAATAACTTAAAAGAAAAAATATGTTACTATTGAAGCTACTCAGATATGTTTGTATTCAACTTAACCACTTGCACTGGCAACTATATCACAAATGCGTGTTATCTTGACATGTGTGGCACGTCTTTCCAACGCAAGTGGTTAATATAACAAAGAACTAAATTACAATTACGAAGAAGTTACACGAGGAACTATGGTAATTTCGCGGACTGTATTCTCTCGGAACGTATTTCTTAAATCCAGATAAATATGAAATACACTTACCCAAATACCAATTCATGACGTCTGAGGCGACAAATAGAGCATGCATGTTTTCTATTATATAAGTATAAGAAGAGTCCTTTTCGATATCGGTATTTAAAAGGACGGTGAGTACCCAATGAGCATATCCAAGTGCAGCTTCATTGTGATACCCAAGTTGTGTGGAATGCCGAAACAAATCGATAGCTTCTTTCCTAGCCATCATTTCTGCAATTATAGCTTGTCCTATCCAACTGTTTATATATGCTGGATCTGCGCGTTGAGCTTGAGAGTAAGCCTCGTTTGCTTTATACAAGTCTCCTGAGATAAGAAATATTCTGCGTCAAGTTTTATGGAAACTAAACTTCTGTATTATTTCTTTGAAAAGCATTATAAGCAGTACAAATTAGAATGAAAAACAGACCTAAAAATATTGAATAATAATTAGGAGTGTGCGAGAACCCGAAAATGTTAGGTCGGGACAGGTCGAGAATTTTAGAATCGGGACGGATTCTCGAAAATTTCGGGATTATTGCATATATCAGGATTCCCGAGATATTTCAGGATTTTCGAAAATATTCAGAATTCCCGCGTACATTCGAGTTCTCGAATGTATCGGGATTCACGACAATTTTCGGGATTATTAGAATAATCGAGAACCTGAAATTTTCGAGGACCCGACTCGTTTCGACTCGATGCCTTCCCGAGCCGTCCCGACCATCAAGTACCCTACATTTTCGGGTTCTCCCACACCTCTACAAATTAGAATGAAAAACAGCGTTAAAAATATGAAGTACTTTCTTTGAGACCATATTTACCTATATGTAGATACAAAGTTCCTAAATTACACCAAACCATAGGATTGTTCAATTCTTTGTCGATTGCCATAGCATAAGAGTGTTGTGCTAATGCGTAATTCTTTATGTACGGTGACATACAAATGACTCCTAAGAGATTCCAATGTAACCACGTTGAGGGACACAGTTTAACGGCGTGTTTGGCAACCGCGAGACATTTACTCGCAAGTGTCTTGCGGTCAACCTTTGGATCAAACTGTAACTGCATTAGATAGCAGGATGCTAGATCATGCCATAAGGAAGCAGATTGTGGAGAAATTGACAGCGCGCAACAGTAACATCTGTAATTGAAATATTCATTAAAAGTAGTTATGAAAGACGTCGTGTTAGTAGCACACAGATACGTTCCTTGTTGATAATAAGAATAGATCTCTGCGTTTCAACCACACAACACCTTCACTGTCATCATTTTTTATTAGTTTAGATGGTACATTCAAGAAATTATATTTTTCTGGTAGAAGGGCGACTTTATAACATACATCGCCTAACAACTTCCAAAGGCAAGACATGTCGTTGCGTTCGGCAATAGCTGAAGATAAATTATTCAGTGCTAGTTGAAGGTAATCATTAACGCGTCCCAAAAATTGTTTAGTAGCACTTTCCTTCGCCAAAGCTATACAGACTTCAGCCAATCCCTTCAATGCAGACACGTATTGCGGTTTAAGTAATAATATTTCCTCAAAATCTTTCTTCGCATCAGTGTACTGCTCCAGAATCTACGAAATGGTGTAACTAATAACAATTTCCAATATGGCTGAGAAATATTGATCTTCTTAGTACCCGAGAGCTGATATATCGTTCAGAAAAGCCCATATATCGGCTCTCGGGTACTAAGATGGTTAAATTATGTCAAATAAATATGTGTAAATAGTACTTACTAATTTAATAGTTGCAAGCTGTGTCAGCGAATATAATAAAGTAGGACATAATTCTAATGCCCGCTGATAAGATCTTAACGCTGACGTATAAGCACCGCGGATGAAATAAGCGTCTCCTAACGCTTCCCAGTTATGGCTGGTAAAAGAAATAAACAAATAAATAAATATTAGATAATTTTCAACGAATTCTGATAATTATTTTTAGACATGCATAAACGTCTCCTTATGAAACCAGCTGATTTGTTTAATTAATTTTAAAAAGCAATCTCAAAATGTTGAATTTAAAATTAGATATTGCAAATTCGAAATTAATTATAAAGCATATCATCTGTATTGAAGTATGAAAAATATACGGGGTATCACTCTTGTGTCATCTATTATACTTATATAGTATATAATTTTTTTAATCAGCATAAAAAAGTTTGGTATTGTACAGAATTTTTTATTTATGTAGAATAAATAAAATAATTGACACCTGTTATTAGGATCAGCTCGAATAACACGTTGGAACGCTTTAATAGCCTGCAATCCATCTTCTTGATCAAGATATTGCTTTCCAAGTTGAAACCAAGCCCACTTAGGACCACTATCTTCCGCAGTCAAACGTTCAAGTAGTTGCATGTTTGCACTCTGCAATCAATACATTTTATTTTCACTCAAATACTTAATCACAAAAATTATTTCTTAAGCGATATAAATCCATTTCCTAAGAACTGTAAAAGATAAACTCTAATTCAAATCTTCTAGTAACAATTACATTTGAACAGATAAAGTTCATGTCTTATATTTTAATCAAGACCTTAATTAAAACCGGTATGATTTTGATACCGGTAATGCACTAATAAAGTTATACCTGTTAGCATCAACGCGTTTTAGAAGAGATTTATAGCAGAGTCTTGGCCTGTGTGAGGTCTTACAGAGGGATGCTTGAGACTAAACAGAACCGTCGATGGACGATGGCAGGCGACCGCGTTGGGTCTTCCGGCTATCGGCCGTCACGGGGATGTTTATGAGAAACGGATGAGTGAAAGTTTGGAATGACATCTTGAGAGAGAGAGAGAGAGAGAGAGAGAGAGAGAGAGAGCGACGAGTGCGTTCCACAAAGATTGGGACTGTGTCCTGGAGGAGCTGGCCACGGAATGGGAAAGGCGGGTGTGCCTTCTGGTAAGACGACTGTGTTAGACCGCTCAGCACTTACCCTAGAACCTTGAAGGGATAAAGTCTTGCATTTCGAGATTCCTCCAATAAATTTCTAACATACCGAAATCGTTACAGTACCGAAATCGTTACAGAAAGCGCATAATGTTTCGTTTTTCAAAACCTAGTGGCTGCGGCCGCGGTGATGTCGATTGGTATTGATATCATAACATCGTAGATACGTATGTTACGTAACTATTGTAAATTGTAATATCATATTCTTTTTCATTCGCAAATATAGTACATATGTCTATTATCATAAACATGCTGGGCATTACTCTGATTTCAGAATCATAGCAACTGTAGGACTACATATCAATTTCGGTATTTGCTAACATAATATTGATAATAAAGTAATACTGGTTCTAAATCAATACTTAAAAATACTTTGAAAATTATAATGAAATAGAGAAACCGAAAAAGTAAGCGATAAATACCGATAAATATACTAGTATTTTTATGTAGCGGTATGACATCATACCGGTATTTTCGTACTTTGGTTCCTATAACAGTTTCGAAAGTACACCCGAAAAATACCGATATTTTACATTTCAGTAGAAGTTCCTAATTCGGATAGAATTTTCGTAATATAAATATGTACTGCATTGCATTGATTACTTTGAAATAGATTGTGTTATCTTTTATTTTACTTTTTCTTTTAGAATGCGAATATTGTACGTGATTGTTAATATTTGAATAGTCGCGTAAACCGTTTATCAAGGCATTGCCTGTTGTCGTAAAGAAGGCAGCTGGAAGGAATGCAGGTCTGATTACTTATCAAGTACACATAACTTTGCTATTGGTCGAAGTGATAGTCAGCAAATAAAATTATGAGAAGGTAGGGTCTCCTCTTGCCTCTATGCCTACCCAGCTGTCTTCTTTACAGCCATTAACATTGCTTATACTCACATAATTTTTAAGAAGCCTATATACAGTACTTAAACCAATGCCAGCTTCTTCAGAGTTAGGGTTAATTTGTAATGCTTTTAGGTAACACCTCCGTGAACGTTCCAAATCGTTACCATACTCACGATAATAATGTCCCAAATAAACCAGACACTCCCAATTATATTGGTCTGCAGTAACACCATTTAAAAATGCCATTAAACTGTGATTGTACTGCTCCCTTTCGTAATGTAAGCTACCAAGAAGAAGCCAAGCTTCTGGCACTTCCAAAGCTAAGTTGAGAGCTTCTATTGCATAGTCAAGCTGATTTTGCTGTTTGAAGTACAATGCTCTTACAATAGTAGCTTGAATTTTCGTATCATTTTTTGATTCCAAGTTTTGCAGTATAACCAATGATACGTCAGGATCATCCAATAATACGTGAATACGTGCATAGAGTAAGTCTGCTTGCGTAGAAGGATGTCTATTTATAAGCTAATTAAGGAAAACGAAAGTGTAAATTTAGTAAATTATAAGAATAAGCTAGATATAATGAATATGCTAGAAGTTATCTTGTAGTTTAAGCTGAGCAACTTAATGGGTATCTATTTCAACAGAAATGAACTTAATTGAACATATGCGTAAATATAATGTTAGAGTAAAAAATGTTGTAAATCATTTATATATCTGAGAAGAAGCTAAAATATTGGGTTTCCTTTCTATTCATATATGCATTTAACAGATTCCTTATTAATGTTCTGTAACACCTACTTTTGGTAATCTCAATTATATTTGTTTAGCTGTGCATAATTACATATGTCACCCCCCCCCCCCCATCACGTAATCAACAATTTATCAATATATATTGTTAAATTTTTAAACGGAATACTGTGCTTTAAAAATTTTGATAAAGAACTAATTTGATTATAATTAAAATAAAATGATCTAGAACAAAAATAATCTAAGTTCCTTTTTTACAGGTACCTTAAATAATAAATGATTACACTTATATGATTTATTATGTAATGTTAGGAAAGTAATACTTAAGTAAAGGCATAATATCTTACATTTTCACACATTTGTGCAGCAGTTTTCCACTTCTGACTGCTGTTACTTCTGCTCATCGATTCTATCAATAGTAATTCCATTTTATACAATGATTCATTGCTTATTTTATGGTTTAAAAGTTTCATGGCTTGTTTCATGGCATTTTCTGTGTCCTCCCAACAATGTAGTTGAGAACTTATTTCACTTAATGTAATCCAACCATATAATGATTGTGGATTTATTGCAAGTGTATTTTTCAGTATTTGTCGTGCTGTAAGCAGATCGTTTCTTTTTTTTAAATACACTGCTTGAGCAATTGCGGCATCATGCGAGTCTTCATGTAATACTATGAGAGACTCATAATATTGTATTATATTAATATCATCATAGTTACTATAATTTAAAATATTGTGTTCATAATAAACACGACATATATATTCTGTAAATAGAAGAAATTACATGTATTAACAATTTTTCTGCAATGCTTAGGAAATTGGTAATTTAAAATGATTAAAATTAAGATGAGATGAGTCCTGGCACAGCGTAAAGGAGGTTCCTGCTCACACCCAATGTTTAAGCTTTGATGTCACAAGCTACATAGTATGTGTGACTACATTAGCTAATAGTTTGACTAAAACCGAAACACTGACCAATCGGCAGCATAGTTGTACCCCATGTCACTGAATTCTTGCCAGGGGCCTTCTTCTCACCTCATCACGATACATACAATATTTTAATAGAATATATTGACCAAACTTACCTAATGGTAACGTATCATCGGCAAATTGTTGATGCATGTTTATAGCTTCTTTTATTACAGCATCTGATTTACATTTATCATATAGTACTTCTAAATATTTCCCATAGTAATTTTGTCGATTGCTAGTTCCAGTATCATAAACAACAGATGACAGAACACTTTCTATTAAATCTTGATAATTATGTAGTCTATTAAATCTATGTGTTAATATTTCTGCAAGCGTTACATTTATCGTCTTTATTTGTTCATTATCCAATTCTTTTCGTAATTCAAGTAAACATTCAATGCTCTGGCCAAGTACCATGTCATCTTTTATTTGTAAAGAAACCTCTAATATGTTATTTACGATATCTAAAAATTTACGGTTACTGCAAAAAGTAGATTACACATAATATTTAAATTATAAGAAGAAACTGAGATTTATAACATACAGCAAAATTTTATACCTCTTTATTTGCAACAGTTTGCAATAGTATGATATTAATTTGTTACGACTTTCATCATCTATATTATTTAACTTATCTTCATAATGGGCAACCAAACTCTCCCAAGCTAATGGATTGTTAGGTTTAATTTTTATCGCCTTTTCAAGTATTAAAATTGCTTGTAGTTTATATTCTTCACGAGTTATCATCGCACTAGCTAAAAAAGCTAGGGCGAAATAATTGTTTTTGTCTTTGCTTAATACTTTTTTACATTTCTTAATCACACTTGGATATTCCTTCTGCCGAAGCAACTGTACAGCTTCACTCAAAAGTACCTTTATTTCATCTGACATTTTTACAATAATACAAGTATATATTATGCGAAGTATGGTAAAAACAGCATAAAATAATTAACTTCTTAGTCAATGCCTGATCATTGAAAGCGCAATTAGAGAACTTAACCATAAAAATACTTCTCTACCAACGTATATACACGTTCAATTATAACGTACAATAATCACGGAAGTACACATTTTTATAAGAATATCTTCACTGTTCAACTATAATTCAATGTTAATAACGACCATCATCACTTTTCAGTGTTTATCATGTTATTATTGTTGTTAGCAGATCGTCGCCATTTTATATTAACATCGCCACGATAGAGCCCAATAGAGACAGAGAGGAATGAGAGTGCTCACACACGAGGTTTGGCCGTGCCAACACTTTTGACCCCCTCTAACGCATGAATCAGAACTAACTTTATTAGCCTGGAACAGAACCTGCTCATATCAGAGAGAAATGACATTGCTCACGTCCGGGTTTTGCCTGTGCCCGGTATACTGCTGCCCCCTAGTCTAAATCTAGCCTGGCACAGAACCCAACTCCACTTTTTACCCCCTCTAACGACCGAATCGGAACTAACTTTTAGCTTGGACCAAAACCCAACTCCACTTTTTACCCCCTCTAACGACCGAATCGGAACTAACTTTTAGTCTGGATCATAACCTACTTATGGGTATTGTCATCGTCAACAATATCTCCAATTTTTCACATTTTTAGCTACGGTTACTATTAACAAAATGGATATCTCTGTTACCAATAATGAAAGATAAAATCTAATTTTTCCAATGAACATCGGTACACTTATTGTAACTAAATGTTACGAATCTACTTTCAACATCGCCGATGGGTTCGAGTGTAGCATAAAATAAGTAGGTTTTTATTCTTTTCTTTTTTCTACAAAAAATCCAAGACATGAAATGAAACCATAACTGCAATAATGTACAAACGCAATATGAATAGTCAGTTAGAAATATATTATATATTTAATATATAATGTAATTAGACGTACAAAAAGACATAGTAAGTAGATAAATCATTGTGATAGGGACTACAGGAACAGACGTTAAAGTACAAACATATATGAGACTGTTGTTATGTATTCTTTGTAAGTTACTGTTATGTAAATAAAGAGCCTTTGAAATGAATGTTCCTGACTACGGAACCGATGAAAACTTTTTTGACATGGTTCGAGACTATTGGGAGGACAGATTTTTTTTATTTCATGAATAAAATTTGTTTCCATCTTTTTTGGTTAGCACAACCATAGGATTTTTACTAACTAATTTTAACAATATTTTTTAACTATTCTGAAATAGTTTTACGCAAAAATATTGTAGCTTACTCTTCATTAGATCGTTCTTTATGGGACTGCATTACAGCTCTGTTCAGCAATCGTTTAAAATTTTATATCATGCATAGTTCCCCGATATTTAAAAAGGAACAGACTTTTGCAACAATTATTGAAAAACCAAAAGCGTTTCCACATTTCAGGCATTTAGTACGTCGCGCAGTGCTCTGGACTCTGGACACCCCGTTTTCGTGGCCAAAATTATTTTAGCATTATTTCAAGAGTTAATATCATAGTGCTGTAGATCGTTGAATTCGTCTTGGCGTCAGCTGTATGATTATGAAATAAAAAATATATATTGACTTCTACAAGATATGGGTGTCCTTCATATTTTATGAAAAAAAATGTTGTAAAAATTTTTTATATTGAAGTTTATAAAAGACTGAATGCTGATTAACTTTTGTTCAAGCCATTTTCTTGCCACATCATCGCATATAATTAAAAAATTGTGGACAATGCTTCTCGAATGTAGTTTCGTCTTGGCTTGCATTAAAAATACGAACAGATTACATTTTTCAACATGTTTAAGCATTAAGTAATGCTACAAATAGGAGTAATATAACATATATATTATGATTTTTAGATTTCCAATTCTATATCCTCCAATTATTCAAGCATGGGCAAATCATATTCGTTCTCTTCTCCTAAATCTTCTAAATCGCTAGGAGAGATGTTTCTCTGTTCACTTCGTATATTGCACTAAAATCTAATGTGATCAAGAGAAGTATCCTCGGACCAAACCGATATCTATTATTTATAAAAGAAAACACTTACGCGAACAAGACTGGCGCGAAGAAAACATACGTACATTGTAACTCCAAGCTGCTATGCAAGATTCAAGTGGAACTGCGTATGCAGGCGTCCAGTAACATATACTCTCCTTAGTAAATGTTTAAGCTTTTCTGTATAATTCTTTTCAAAGTTTGAAATGCTATTACCCTATTAGCACAAAATATTGTATACACATTCATATAATATTAAAAAGAGATTCAATCTTTTTTTAATATTCATTTAAGAAACAAATATTTTTTTTTAAATATGCAGGAAATATCTATTTCATGTTACGAGAAAAATATTTTTTTCTAAATATTAAACAAAACTTTTCCGATCTATACAACTCCCTGATTTCGCATCAAAATCGTCTGCGCGTCTTCCAACCTACCAGCAGCTCCCCGATTTCGCATCGGGTTCGTCTGTGCGTCTACCTCCTACTGACTCCCCGATTTCGCATCGGGTTTGTCCACGAAGTCTCTCAAACATCCTAGCGGCTCCCTGATTTCGCATCAGGTTCGTCCATGCACCTTAGTAAAAATTGAAAACCATATTCCTCTTTACCCGTTTGAGTTCCAGGGGTATTGAAAAAACACTGTCGAAGAATCCCAAACAGCGCAACCACGCTTTCTCTAAATGACTACGAAAAGACCCAAGCAGCGTGATAGCGCTTGTTTTATTTTATTTTGCAATGTATTATTGCATTATTATAGTATTATTCTACCTATTGTAAAATGTACTATTTACATTAAAAGGAGCTGTGTGATGTACTTGCGTCAGTAAATCTGAGTGCGCGACTTCGACAATCGGTAACGCACCGTCAGTTGTCCACAATGCTCGAAATGTGCTGGGTTTTCTCGACATAAAATCTGAACAGCGCGACCGCGCTGGTTGGGACTCAAACGGTTAAACTACAAACCGCTCGTCGGCCACGCGCGCTACCGCTCGGCCCAGGCTCGTAACAATACAGAATAATTTTTAACACATGAATATTATCAATATAATTGTATTGAACAACTGTAGTTAATAAATTTACTATTTCCGCTTGTTTAGCTCTAAGTTCTAAGAATTCCTTTTTCAACGACCAACCCATTGGCTATCTTAATTACCATCCAATTTAATCTTTAATCCAATGTAATCTTTAAAGTCACATGCTTCTAAACAATTTAAAAACTGTCATTAAGTGCAAAAGATATTTTTTGTCTTCGTCTATGATATTTATCTGTAATAGGTACTAGTGTAAATTCTAACAATATTTAAATTGATTCAAAATTGTATGAATCCTTCCGTGATCCGTTCGGAAACTGTACGTTATTGTTTCAAATAAATAACAGATAAATGACAAAATATTTTCATTTAAAACCACAATATGTAAAAAAAAAAAAATAGCAGAATATCCGGGACTAAAATGCGCGTGTGCCATAAATATTATACAAATACCATTACGCGTCGGAGTTATTACCGCCAGCAAAAATTGCAGGAATGAGAGAATAACAATTAAGAATACATGTCAACCAAATGGTTTAAATATGTAAATCTTCTTCATTTTGTTGGCACTATCCGTTAAAAACCATGCTACGTGTACACAGGTGTATCATTTCCCGCCAGTAAACCAATTTCGTCTACATATTGAATTCTATGAAGTTCACAGTTCGGTTTTACTTCTTGGATAAATGGAGTTTTTATTTTTCTATTCGAGGTATGTATAAACATTTTAGAGTTTTCAACGTTGTAATAATATTTTTACTTGACCGTTGCTTGTCATAAAGATTCACAATAATCGAACTAGATAATACAACATTGTTATTTTATTATGAAAGATTATAAATCTTTAAAAACTGAATAAACTACATCAATTATAAAGGCACGCCATTTATTTGCAAACGAAAAGAAAGGAAGTATCGGATTGTAATTTTTTTGAAGTACTATATAAAACTATATAAAACAAGTACTATATAAAAATTATATTATTTTCAGACCTCTAACCATAATGGGTACAGTTATTTATCTTTGTTTGGCTATTTTGCCGGTGATCTATTCGTTTAAGGTGAAGTATATTTTCTGATATTTATAATTAGTGTTTATATTAGTTGTTCCATAAACTAAATATTGTAAAATTGCGTTATTAAATATTTTCTTAACAAAATAAACTTGTCATTTAAAGGTAGTAACAAGAAATATTATACGAAATATTTTACATTGTTTTTCAGATTCACGAATTGATGACCGCAGACGAAGTGATGGGAATATTTCATACAACGCATGATTCTGGTATAAATGTTATATTTGAATATGTTTCTTCGCATTTTTATTCGTGAAAAGTGACATTGGGATTGTTATTGTAAATCATTGAACCAGTTCGTTAACATTTATAATTTACAAACTTTTCCTTTTAGTTCCCGACTACGAAATTGTGTCGATGCTGTATTCTATAAACGCTACACAAGAAAATGGTACCAGAAAAATGTATATGAACACCTTTAATCGCGATATTGAACTTACTTTAAATCCTACCGAGGGATATCTTGCTAGTGAAGACACCCCTTTATGGACTGTCAAATCTGATAAAGAAGCACCAGAAGGCTTGCAATACACTCTTGTACCAAAAGTATGCAATTAAAAATTTTATATAATGGATCATTAGTTAAATAATGGGTATTACAAAAATTATTTTAGGCACTAAAAGATATCGGTACTCCAATGCAAGACGAAAAATCAGGAGCAGCGATATTGGTTACATCAGAAAGTGAACAATTTCCTACTTTTGTGAGTACTACAGTTTGATATAATAGTATAATATTTTCTTAATTGCAATTGGTTCACTAGTAGCAGAATATTTTTAATTGATCACGTTTCGTGTTTCACCCTGTATATAAATTGTAATAATACTATATACTATTTTCCTTATGAATTGTCAATTGCAATAGAATGTACAATTTCTGTTGTAATAGATGCATGATAGTTTGATAGTAAGGTATAATAAAGCGATGATATCTTCTTTATCGTGTAAAATTGTTTTAGGACGGATTTCTTCCATCGAATTTAGTTATACGTTCTTTACCACGACGCATTATTCGCCTTTTGTACGAAAAAGACGGGTGGTTCGAGTCCCATTTCAATAAAATAGCAATTATGGAAGATCTAATGTACACTTATCATCACATTATCTATGAAAAAATTCCGGAGAAATACTACGAAAGCTTTAGTAAGTTTATCTTATACTTACAAGATAAGTATATTTGTTATATAATTTGAAATCATTTTTGTTATGAACAGTAGTTTTTATATCTTTTAATTCTTATTGTGATACTCTTACGTAAAAATCTTATTTTTTTTATTTTTCAGGGATTACAAATCCGCTGACTAACATATACCCAATTCCAGATGTGGTATACCCAGAAGTTTTAGTAGTAATTGATTATAATCTATATTCGTAAGTATCATTTTACATAATTTTTATTTATTTCGTATTTTAAATAATACGATAAATAAATCCTTGTACATAATTTCTGTATCATCAAATTTGGATATACATATTTCTTTTATGAAAATGGGTCTACAATTTTTATTATAATGTACCTTCTTTTTTATTTTGAATTCTGTTTTCAATGTAGTATGCTGGGCAAGAACATCGACCAAGCTAAACGATATATTGTTGCGTTCTGGAATGGAGTTGACTTACGATATCGTGCATTAACGAAGCCAAAAATACGACTAAATATCGCTGGTATAATTATAGGAACGGTACGTATTTATAAAAATTAAATGTTACGGTAGAAAGTCTATATCTATCATTTTATTACAGGATTTGGGAGCAATTTCATATATTGAGAATAGCCGTTTGCAAGCGAACTTGGTAGATGCTGATCATGCTTTGCATGGTATGTCAACTTATTTCTACAAAGAAAAACGATTCCCGTGGAAAATGTATGACATTGCAATGACAACGACGCAGTAAGTCATTGGAACTCTTCTGAGAATTTAATTAGGTCGAATACAAACTAAATTCATAATATTAATAAATTGACCACTTCATATGGCGAATAAATCAATTAGAATGTCTTGATTTTTGCAGTTTGAATTTATGCACTAAAATAGATGAACATTTATGTGATCCTTCAACATTAGGTAAGCGAAAAGCAGTTCTTCCGCCATTTTTTAATTAATTGTGAAACTTTATATTACATACGGGAGAGTTGCCGAATTTGGACACCATTGTAGCTTGACCAGTATAAGACATTTACTTTTGTAAAATACAATTTTACAAATACCAATACATTTTTTATTATAATTCTGTCAAATTGATGAACTTTAAGAAGTGGCCACCCTTTGCGCCGATACAGAGCCTTAAACGAGTTTTGAAATTTTCGACAATAGGAAACAGATCTTCTGGTGTCATTCGGCCCCACTCCCGGCCCAGCGATTTCTTTAAGGACTCCAAACTCTGTGGGGCTTAGCTCGTAATCTTCTCAATAAAATTTATCTTACTAATTATTCACTAAAAGACTGTTTTAAAACAAAAATATCCATTACAGAGTGGAGGTACGGATGGTGTATGTATGTTCGTGTGTATATTAACAGACAACCCTATATATAGCTAAACTTATAAAAATAGAGAATCAATGATAACAAAAGAATTTGAAAAATAACGATCGCCCGAGCGGCTGCAAAAACACGTCGGCCGTGAACATTTTGGTTATTCGTGTGCCCAAATAGTTAAATAAACCCGCTTTTCGTACAGCTTTTCCTTACATCATTGACCCGAAGTGTCTTCTTAATAGTCACATTTTGATTGATTTTGACCCGCATCCAAAAAAGGTTGCCGACGCCTGGGCGAGAGAAAACGTTAATTATTTCTTTGACACTTTAGGAAATGTTGTCTACAAATTTAAATTCACTGCCGAGACTATATCTAATATCGATGAGTTGAGTTTTTATTCGATTTATTACTGTTCGAAAAGCTCCCGAAAAAGCGATTGCTTGTAAAGGAAAATGGCAAGTTGGGACTGTAATAAGTGGCGAGTGTGGCGTGAATGCTACAATCGTATGAGCAGTCAGTGCTGCTGGAGTTTATATTCCACCCATGATCATTTTTAAAGGAAAAAAGTTTAACAATGATCTTAAAATTCCAGTAAGCTTTGTCACAGTTTTCGATACAGGGTACATTAATGAAGGCATATTCATCACGTGGCTACAACATTTTAAAAATCATGTGAACTGCAACAAAGACAAGAAAGTCCTTCTACAACTTGATGGACACATTACAAATAACAAAAACTTGGATGCTTGTAACTTTGCTAGAGATAACGGAATTGTGTTACTGCAGTTTCCTGGGCACACTACCCATGATCCCCTACAAATTTATTTTACGCAGGCGCAAAAAATTCCTTCGTCAATACAAAGGAGACAAAATTTCTCAAACACAAATATCTCAATTGCTTAATGAAGCATACGGGAAAGCGGCCACTGTAGCAATAGCTGATAGTGACTTCCGTGCCTCTGGTGTTTGTCCTGTAAACAGGCATGTTTTTCAGGTCCATCAGTTTGCAGCAACGGATATTTTACAACGGTCTAATAGTCCTACTAAAATTACAGTTAATCGTACAAATATTCCGATATTTCGTCTTCAAATAATAATGGAAGCAGTAATAATAATTCTGCTGTACCTAGGGAAAAATCATTTCAGGGCATGCTGCATTCCATATCACTTTCACCAGTAAGAAATTCACAGACAGATTCTTCAAACTCTCGAAGTACAGAAATAGCTCGGAAAGCTGTTATCATAACAAGCATTAGTTATAAGAAAAACATTAGAACAAACAAAAGAGAAGACAAATAATAAAATAGAACCACCAACTTCTATTAAGCAAAAAAAAACGAACAAATAAAATTAAGTCTACGTGGTTTTGTATAATATGTGAAGAAGTAAAGGAGAAAGAGATAGCTAACGAAATTGATGGTCCAACTTAAGATACCATAGGTCCAAATTAGAAAACCAGTCTCTTCGATTGCACCTATGACTCTATATTTATAAATGGAATTTTTGGTATTTCAAATTGTGTTTACTAAGAAACAAAATGTATTATTTTGAAGATTATAATAGTAACATTTTTTTACTATTTCACTTTTATTAAAATTATTTCCATCTCTATCTATATATATCAAAAATTGTTTAGGGGTCCAAATTCGGCCACTCACCCCTATACAACGTGTTCTGTTTATATTGTGCGCATTATTAACTTTGTTATTTATGTCGATATAAAAAATATGTGACGAGAATGTGGTAAATTTTGTACACTGCAACTCATTTTTTTCCATTGTAATTATTTTGTTAGTAAGCAACCAATATGTTATTTTTTTAACTCAAAAGTCGTCTGTAAAATTCCAAAAATATATTTTCGATTTATTTTTAAAAACCATTAATACAAATTAATGTTTACAGGTTACGCTTATGTAAGAGGCGCATGCAATAGAAACATTACAACAAAAATGACAGAAGCCGTTGGTGTAGCAGAAGATGATGGTGGTTTTAGTGGAATTATACCAGTAGCACACGAGCTGGGACATTTGCAAGTTTTTATTTCTTTTCTAATAAATAGAAACTTCAAGGGCAAATATCTAGTATAGTTAATATTTTTCAAAATTTCAAATATGTTTTCCCAGACTAGGAGCCCACCATGACGGTACTGCAGACGATTCTAAAACCTGTTCTGCAAGTGATGGTTATATCATGACGGGATCTCTGAAGTTAAGCGAAAATCAATTCAAATGGTCTAATTGCAGTGTAACTGCACTTCAAAAATTTATTGGGTACATTTCATATACTAATTGATACAGAATAAATAATCTACGAGTATAATAGTTTAATCACAATCATATTCAGACTACTTTTAGTCATGAACAATTCGGAGTAGTGAAATATTAGAAAGCCCCACAAATATAGAAAGCAGATTTCTAGAATATAAATTAAATGAACTACAATATCGTAGTGCTAGAACGCGCATATAATTTCTAACGATTTTGATAGATTGACAAAAGTTATGAAAATAATGATTTCAGCAATTTTAGTGCGTGTACTAAAATTTTCTTTAACATTTTAGACTTAAACGATTAAATACTTAATCGTTTCTTATTCAAATTGAAAATTGCTCCATTATGTTCGACAAAATAATCAACCACGTGATCATGTATCATGATCTCTAACAAACTTGCGTGCATCCTTAAGATCGATTGTCGAATTTCGTAATGAAACTTTAAATATACAGGGAAACTTTAAATCCCATGTTATAATGTTCAAACTTTGTCAGTATATTTTATGGCACTAAATATGAAAAAAATATTATATAAACATAGATCGCATAGAGCTTTATTAAAAAGTTACAACAAAAATACGGAGTACAAGTGGGATAGTAACCGATTTGCTGTTACTGCGAGCATTGGCTCGAATAGATCAATGTATTTACAATTTACCATCGTCACATACAGAGTTAATCAATACGCTATTTCAAAATGTCTACCGTTCTTGACAGTACATGATTGACAGCGATCAAAGATCAAATTTATAACTGTGCGAATTTCGTTTCAATACTCGCAGTAACAGCATGCCGGTTGCTATTCCGCTTGTATTCCGTATTTTTGTTATAACTTTTTAACAAAAACTCTATGTGACCTATGTTTAAATAACATTTTTTTTTAATTTAAAGAGATAGAATATACTGACAAAGTTTGAACATTAAAACCTGGGACACCTTGTACATTCTTAAGATATAATATTATTGATTTATATAAAAAAATTATTTTTCAACCTGTTATACAAGTTGTTCTCTTTAGTATTCGAAATTTACGAAAACGAAAACATTACAAAATTTTATTTTAGTGGAAACGAAGCAAAATGTCTCTATGATAAGCCACCGAAAGCTACTGCGATAAGACGTCTCATGCCTGGAAAATTAATGTCACTTGACGATCAATGTAAAAAAGTTTATGGCGGTATCGCGTGTAAAGTAAGTATTTACAAATCATAGTACTGAAATTTACAATAATGATGGTATTTTCTTGCTAGAAAAACACATCCGAGGTTTGCTATAGATTGAAATGCGAAGTTCCTGAGAGCAACGGCTTGTGTGTAGCGATTGCAGCAGCAGCAGAGGGTTCTTCTTGTGGAACTAATCTTGTAAGTTCATAATATTAAATAAAATTCAGTTAGCAAATTTTATATTTTAAAATAATCAATAATTATGTAGTAGTAAACAAGGTTACACTGTATAAACAAATTTCAACTCTTTCCGTAGATATGTCTTGATGGTCAGTGTGTATTGGAAGGAACAGAAGTCAAAGATGAAAGAAATTATGTAGCAAAAATGGAGTAATAACATGCTTACGGTTCTCTTGCAGATAAATGTGAAAGTCGGTTATTTTTAAACGGAAATTAAATTATATGAAAAGGTTGACTAAAAGTTTGTCATACTCAATCATTTAGTACCGACTGAACATTCATAGGTGAAATGATCCTTTAAGCAGTATATATAAAAATGTGTTTTACTATACAGCTATCATTTGTCGTCTGAAGTTAATAATAAAAAATATATGGAAATATATTAGTAATAGAAACTTTTATAAACTAATCCTATACAATATCATATAATAATATACAAAAATATATGTTTGTCAATGTTCGGGCGAAACCGTGGCTACGCCCGATAATACTGTGGGCAACGACCGGGCGACCGCGAGGACCGCCACGGTCCCAAACAAACTCGCACGCGACCGCCAAGCGCCCGCCCGAAACGGTTGTAAATTCGAAAACCACGATCCGCACTGCCAAAACCCTTAGCAACCCGCGCCCCGCTACCCCTTCCCGCCGGTGAGAAGGAGGTGATATAAGTCACCGCGCACCGATGCGACGGTTAGAACATAAGCAAGCGTCGGATTAAGAAAGTGTCGAAAATTCAAGTAAACGATTTCGGAATCACGAACGGTCCCCCGCGACCCAAGAATCTCAAACCGCGAACTACGCTCAGCGTATCGCGGTGCATCTTTTCCTGCCGCCCACGCGGCAATAGTCGGGCCGTGAACGCGTTGTAAGATATTGTATATCAGTGGTGAACATGGGTGGAGCCCCTCAAACGCCTGCTTCTCCCACCAACCTCTCTTTCATGCAGCACGCACGTTCGTTGCGTACGCTGATGTCTCGTGTCTTCTTTGTCCTATTATACCGTGCTTGCTGGAAGGGGGCAGCGGACGCTACGGTGTGGACGGTTTTGCCTCAATTGAAGCAAAATTGCCCATGTCTGTTGTACATAGTTCTCGTTATACGTCGTGTCCGTCCGTATAATAAAGTTCGTGCTGTCCATATCGCAGTGTTGTTTTCTCGTAACCGTCCCTTCGTCCCCGCCGGCAACATTCGCTCCGGAAAAGCCGGAACAGTCAATAAATAATTTTATAAACAACACTAATATTACCTTACAACAGCGATGTCCAAACTTGGCTCCGGGAGCTGTATCGCTTGTCTAGGTCTCACTACGAGGAGGTTGCTGCACACGAGAGCCGAAAGGGAATCAGAACGAAGTCTTCCTTCGTTCTGGCTCCCTTTCTTACAACGACGATTCTTACAAATTAAGTTTCATGATTCTTACAAATTAAATAAGAAATTTAAAACTCTAACATCTAAAATTCAAAATCGGTATCTATAGAACTACTTTAAATCGCGACTATTTATTCGCAACATTAACTAGACATTTGATCAACTTTAAAAATTGATACTAGTACAACGCGTGTGACAATTTGTTTCGCAACACTAGTCGAAATCGCGGATGTACCCATCTCAAAGTTGATCGTTGCAGTTCGAGCATGGGAGCCTGAAAAGTCGAAACAGTCTAAAGCAAACGCGAACTTTTGGTGCGCAACGCTAATTCAACGAACAGAGATCCAAAAAACTATTACTTTACAGTTTCTGCAAAACAAATGGCGACCATTTATTTCGCAACGCTATACTTTAAACAAGCTATATCGCTGATACAGCTGCGATTATAATTGTAAGGAAGACTAACTTTGATCTGTGTTCAAAATCAACTAAATGCAACGCGTGGTTTTCTCGCAACGCTAGTGCAAATCGGGGACGTTCCCATCTTGGCTGATCGTTGGGGCGGTGAGGCCTGCCCATGTTTAACTAACTACTTTGACACTCTACCACTACTCTACTTCTACAGACGAGTAAAGTAACAAGGTAGTGACGAAATGACTTCTCACCCGAAGAAGCGAAGCCATTGCAATGATTGCCCTCTCTGAGCCGATCAGCACGGTAATGACTTCATGTCGGATACTGAAACTGGACCGGCTCAGAACCCAAGGTAAACGAAGAAAGCATTGAAGAGACCATGATCCACCTCGAGCAAGCTTAAAGTAGGCCACTCGGTATCCGCTAAGAGGCGCGTGCGGAGACCTCCTGCCTCGGCAGAGGGTCTCCGGGGATCGTCGGACGGTTCAAACGAGGGTTTGGCCGTTCAACGGTCGGTCCATGTGGGTGAGGGGCACTACGGCACAGCCGTCGTAGTGCTCTGAAATTAGATTATAATCGGAGGAAAGACTTCTTCTCTCCTGCAGGGGTGAGCATTTAATGGAGGATGGGGATGACGCTGGTTTGAAATCGCGCGACGGTAAGCAGGGGTAGCTCTGAATGACCACTGGTCAACCCCATAGTAGGCCACTGGTGGAGGAGGCAGTGTGCGGTCCGGGCCGTCCTCCCCGAGTACCAGCGGTGGACTCGGGAGGGGATGGGGCGTACGATCTCGTACCGGACGACGCAGGTACTGTCCGGGCACGGATGCTTCGGAAGGTATCTGTGTCGGATCGGTCGAGAGGAGACGGCGGCGTGTAGCCACTGCGGCGAGCCGGAGGATACGTCGGAGCACACCGTGGAGGAATGTCCTGCATGATCGGGCGAACGACGTGCACTCCGGCGTGCAGTGGGGTGGGACCTCTCGCTCCCGGCGATCGTTTCGGAGGGAGTCCGGAGCGGGAGGATATGGGGGGCTTTCTCCTCCTTTTGTGAGCAGGTGATGCTGCAAAAGGAGGAGGCGGAAAGGGAGCAGGAATGGATTCTCGCTCCTGGCCGCTTGGCGGGTAGGAGGAGGCGCAGAGTCCGGATCGTGAACGGGCTTCCGATGCGACCTCCTTAACGCGGGCGGGAACGCCCTTGACGGACGCAGTGTCGGGGGGGGGGGGGGGGGTAATCCAACCCACTCCGCGATGTTCTGGCCGTCAATGGCGTCCCCGGGGATCGTCGGTTGTTCCGAGCGAGGGGCTAGGACAACCATCGGGCGAACCGAATGGGGGGGGGGGGGGAGACCGGCGCGCCATTCATCGCGTTTCCGTGTTTTTTCATTTCTTCGAAATGAAAATTATTAATCTTAATTTTTATTGGAATTGATTCTTTGTACGAGCGAGTTATTTATTATTCACCGGTTTAAATTCATTCTAGAATTGCGTTGCTTTCTCGCGATAATTTACTCTTGTATCGTGTCGATCAACTGAATTTAAATTCGTGTCGCGCGATAAAAATCGCGATTATTATAAATTTTAGTACACGGGACAATAGTGCACGGGACATCCGGGACACGTCGTTAGCTCGATACAATTTGTGGGGGGTATCGGCTATACCTTCCATAGGCATAAACGGGCCTGGTAGACCTGCAGAAACCAGATCGCGGCTACCATGTCCCTCGTACCCCAAAGCGCCTACTTTTGTCGAGGTTCCATATTTGGAGGCCAACGTCAGTGCGATATCTTTAGAATAATTAATTTAAGTACTATCGATTTGTCGAACGAATGTATGAAGGAGATCAAGGGATGTTTGAATTGAAAATCAATTCCAAGTAGAGTCCCCGGGATCGATATTGGTCGTGGTCGTTTTGCAAATTGTTGCATCGTTGGTACTGTTGCTCGGCACTGGATGCACTTGTACCCGCTTCTCGGGTGCAATCGAATTGGATCGCTGGCTTCGGTTGGTACCCAGCTATCACCTGCATGTCTGCTCGGAGTTGTTTCTTATGATTTTTTTGGCTTACTGTGGCGCCGAACAAGTGAGCGAGGCCCGGTGGAAGGTGGTGGTCCTGGCAGCCCGTATCCTATTGCGTACAATCGTAATTGTAGTAGATATTGTTTCACGGTGTTCCCCGATGGCACCTTGGACATGGGCTCAGAAGGACGATTGTAAGCCGTAGGTCTCCGACCTCTTCGTGCCTGGCCATTGGAATCTGTAGAAACCCCTCTTTGAGCGCGCAGATCGGGTTGTCTGTGCATCTCTGTCGAGCCCAACGTGCGACAATTTTAGTGTCTATTGTTCGTCTATCTCACTTCCGGATTATTGTATAGTATAAGTAATTAGATCATTGAGAGTATTAGATTGGACCATTTTTGAAAAATTTAGTCCATTTCTGTGGTCCCTCGGTTTTTGAATAGTCGCGTCGCGTATTGGAAGCAAGGGTTGTAAGCCTAACCAACAATTCATCGTGGAAGAAGAACCTTTTTTCAGGCGTCAGCTGTAATCTGAGTAAGTGGATATTTCATTTCTCCATTTGATAGATGAATCGAGTATTCTATAATTATAGGTTCATTGTGTCAATTATTCAGGTATATTCAGGTAGATTCTTAAGACAAAGCACGGGTACGTCACGTTTAATAGAGAACTTTTTCCAATATTTCGAAACGTTGCTTTGTCGAGAGGATCGCCCGAGGGTCTCTAAATATTTTCTTGAAAATTTTAGATAAATGCATGAAATATTTATCAAAATGTATTCCAATTAAATTTTGAATCTTCATTCCAATTAAATTTTGAATCTTCATTCCAATTAAATTTTGAATCTTCATTCCAATTAAATTTTGAATCTCCATTAAAATTAAATTTTGAATCTTCATTAAAATTATATTTTGAATATTCATTAAAATTAAATTTTGAATCTTCATTAAAATTATATTTTGAATATTCATTAAAATTCAATTTTGAATTACAAGTCGATTCATTTTGAAAGCATAAAACAACATTAAACCGTACACAATTTAAACAGTTTTTTTAGTTAGGATTTTCAGGATATTGAGATTCCCTGTTCGTTGCTCGAACCCTTTCGCGTGCCTAGGCGCTACTCGGGAGGGTGAGAGCAACAGGCACATAGAATATTGTTTCTAACATAAATATGTGTGGCGACTGACAATGGTTAGCGTATCGTGCACGACGCATTTTCCACTTCTGCGAGTGTGTGGTTAGGCAGTGGAATTGCGTCGGTTCTTTTAATTTGATTTGGTAGCGTATATTCCAGTCGATCCGCGACATGCTACATGGATCTTCGTGGAATATGTGCGCGCGTAGTTTCTCAATTCATTGATGAAAACTAGGTCTGTAATTAATTAAATTAACGTCTCGCAATGATCGCTACCATTGTCAGTCGATTTCAGGAAAACTGGTACGTATCTTAGAGTGTGCTTGAGTGAGATCGAACGTTGGGGTGTCGGAGACGTCCCGGTAAGCTACTTATCCTGCCTAGCCCTATATTTAAAAAATTTGCCATTTTTTAAATATAGGGCTAGGCAGGATAGGTAGCTTACCCTCTTGGTGTGACTGTTGATTCTAAGTAGGTAGGGGCCGGGGCTGGCTATCGCTTTCTCTTTCGGGTAGGCCGCGACTCGCGCGGTAGTCAGTCGCTGGAAGAGCTTGAACTTTCGACTCGAAGCTAAATCGAACGAGGCATGACGTTCGATGGATACTTCGTGCTCGATTCTTCTTGCTCGCATAGCTTTTCGCGGACGCGGACGCAGACGCGAACGCGAACGCGCGCGGATTAGGGTCTCGTAACGTTGCGCACCTGCTCGATTTCACCAGCGGAACTATTAGCTTCTCTCGAGACTTGTGATTCGTCTCGAAAGTCGTCGATCGTTTTCGCTGCGAGCACGTTTAGGATTACAGTTTGTTGGCGGACCGTCGAAGAAAAAGAAGATGCCCGACAAACTGTCGCTCAAGAGGGCAATTATTGCAATGGCTTCCCATCTTCGGATGAGAAGTCACTCCGTTACTACCTTGTCACTGCACTCTTCCGTAGAAATAGAGTAGTAGTAAAAGTAGTTAGTTGCATGCATGGGCAGGCCAGGCCGCCCCAACGATCAGCCGAGATGGGAACGTCCGCGATTTACACTAGCGTTGCGAAAAAACTACGCCTTGCATTAGTCTATTTTGAACAGAGATGAAAGCTAGTCTTCCCTCCAATGATAATTAGTATAGCGTTGCGAAACAAATAGTTACGATTTGTTTTACAGAAACAGTGGAGTAATCCTTTTTGGATCTCTGTTCGTTGAACTAGCGTTGCGTACCAAAAGTTCGTGTTAGCTTTAGAGTATTTCGACTTTTCAGGCTCCCATGCTCGAGCTGCAACGATCAGCTGTGAGATGGGCACATCCGCGATTTCGAGTAGCGTTGCGAAACGAATTAACGTACGCGTTGTGCAAGTATACATTCTCTAAGTTGATTAAAGTTCATGATAACGTTGCAGATAAATAGTCGTAATTTAAAGTAGTTCTAGACATACCGATCTAGAGTTTCATATGTTATATTTTTAAATTTTTTATTAAAATAGCTTTTTAAATTTTGATTTGACGAATTAGCGTTGCGCATGAAGAGGATCGCGTTTGCATTACACTGTTTCGACATTTCAGGCGTCCATGCTCCAGTTGCAACGGTTGCCCGGTGGGGTGTAGGCATTCGCGATTTTTATTAGAGTTGCGGGAGAATCACAACGGATCAAGTTAGTGTTGCTAATTAATATAGACCTGCATTTGTGTAATATCGATACAATTGCGATTGACTCACGCGTCTAGACACTCGTTGCATCGCATCGCGTCTACACAAATATTGGAGAACAAACCTAAAAGGTGCGATTAAATTTTAAGACTCGCGACCGCGTTTCGGTGTAGAAGGTTAACATTGCAGAACCAATACCGCAAGGCGCATACGAACACTGAATTCTAGAGATATTTGGATATTTAGATTAAATCCATTTAGAATAGATATTGTTTAGATTCTGGATTTAGAGTTTTTGACACCGGCTAAAACGTAGAGCATACGCCCACCGGACCACTACGTGTAGAGTAGAAAAGTATTGGCACATTCTCGGGCCTGGCTACCACGACAGTTAGCGCAAAACCACGTGCACGTGGCTACGTTCAATTCCCCGCGGTGTGCTCCAACACACGACTGGTTTACCGTTCCATCAATGGAACAAGTGTCTCCGTTGTCGTTGAAAATACCGTACACAAAAAAAAGACATATTAAGTTATGTCACGTGTGGCGGTACGCACGAAAATACCACGGTAACCATCGTATTAGCATCTAATGCGATGGAGCCGTGGATATTGGAGTGACTTGCGATGGCGGAGTAACGCTGTAGCTTCATCTGAACGTAGCGACGTGCACCTTGGCCAATTGATGGCGTGTGAGCGCTAAATGCAAGGAACCTGCCACTGCGTTTCACCAGCATGTATTTCTTCAACCAACGTGGTGGTTCGCCCGCGTTAGTGAGACATACACGATGTGTATGTTCAGCGTATCGAACGCCTTGTCGGCCCGTAAGGTAAAAGATGAGGTATCTTTACGCTGATAGTGCACCGCGCGTAGCTTTATCGACGGATTTTAGTGTTCATTGCGCCGTGCAAAACTGATTTTGCCATGTCCGAATTTGTAATAATGGTCGGGACCGCGAATTATAGTCCCCCCAGTAGCGTGTTACGATGAGAATTCGCAAATCCGACCCGTTTAACGCAGAAGATCTCCAACATGCGTCTACACGCGATGCGATGCTTGTCTAGAGGCGTGCGCCAATCGTATTTATATCGATATACAATGGTCGGCAATGCTTTTGTTTTTCTTTAACGAATCTACGAAAATATTTAAAAAATATAGGAGCTTTGTGTTAGAGTTGCGAAACATGATATGCCGCTCGTACTGCACCCAGAAACGACTGTCCCTAATCCTGCTCCTACTCCTAAATACTCGCAGCCATTGTTTGCCCTCAGAGTTGCGTAGTCTGAAGAAATTAAAGTGCACGGGAGTTTTCCATATCGAATTAAATAAATTAGCGTCGTGACAAATAATGCTCTGCTGCTCGCGTTTCTATCGAGATATTTTATTACTTATTTTGTATATTAGCGTTGCGAAAGAACGATATTCGGTTTGATTCCCTCCCCATAAATTGAAATGGCTGCTATCGTGTTTCCATTTAGAGTTGCGTAAGAAAAAGACAAAAGTGCACACGGGAATTTGCAGTTTTGAATCAAATATTAATTAACGTCACAATGGATAGTGCATTGCACGCGTTGTTTTTGAGATGTTCAATGTACATCTCGTAGTGTAGCGTTGAGCAAGAATGGTCCACTCGCACGCGTTTGTTTGAAATACGCATATCGAGTGGACAACCATTTTGCATATGTATGTACCTTTTTCTTGCTTTTTTTTCATGTGTTTATCCAAAATTAAGTATGTTTCAGATACTTTGCTCGTTGCAGACCGAACCCCACGACGGCAAAGTTCAAGATTTCACACGCCTTCAACTTCTGGATCGTTTGTGGTTGTAATACAAAATTGTATTGGTTGTGTAAATTGTTATATGTCCGTATTTGCATGTATGTGTCGTTTGTCTTATTATTCTATTTATTAATTTATTGTACATATTTTGTATGTCTGTATGTTTAAGTGTATGTAAGTGGAGAATAGGTTAGCTACCCCTACATACGGCGACTCTATTCAATATTCGGACTCTCTTAAAAAGACGATAACTCTTTTAATATCTGCCTCTACGGTTGGAACAATTAGTTCACTACATGACGTGCAAAAACAATTTTTGAAAAAATTACAAATTGATCGGAATTGCCGAGAAAATCCTCAAAACCGTATTTTACAACACTTCTTATGTGGGCCTATATTGAAGAATTTCAAAAATACGTTTTGTAGGTCTGTGTCGATAATAGGTACGTACCTATTCCGCAAATTTCATCAAAATCGGTCAATGTTGTAATGAAGCTACAAACATTTAAAGATGGTAAAAATTACAGTTTCTCGCGATTTTCGGTCTTTAACTGTAATAAATCTACGGATACTTACATCTTTCAATGCGTGTCGTTTTTTTTCGCATGAACCGATTTTCATGACATTTTCGGAATATGTATATAATTTACACAGATCTGTAAAACGTATGTTTTAAAATTTTCTATGCAGGCCTACATAGAAATGTTGTAAAATACAGTATTTAGAATTTTCTTTGTAATTCCGACCAGTTACAATTTTCTCCAAATTTTGTCCCCACATCACATAATCAATTAATTGTTCTAGCTTCTCAGAAAAATCAAAGTCTTTGAATCCAATATTTAAAAAGTTCTCATCGTTTTAAGAGTGTCCGAATATTAATCAGAAGTACTGTAGTTAAGCACACAACACAATGGGTAAAACAAAATGAAAGACAATATGCAACATGCCTATATGTACATATGCGCATTCAAAGGGAAGATTAGCTTTTACACAAGACTTCGGTCGGGTAGGCTTGCAATTAGGCTCTCCTTGCTATTCGTTTGTTGTACATATACTAATGTGTATCACAAAGAGTCTATGTGTATATACAGATTTATTTTTGTATTTTGTAATTTTGTAATTTTCCGACGGGTGGGACGATAAAGAAATTCCAAGTGGGTGGGTGGGTCTTGCTCGCAGCAACCTCCACGTGGTGAGACCTGGATAATCGGTGTGATTCTCGATTTATAATATTCTGTTGGGCAAACATATAAAACACCAATTGCTCTATGAAATATTTAAAATCGACAATCATATCGAGCTAATAGCTGTGAAACTAAAAGTTGTGGTTAAATGATACAATTACGCACCGATCTATATCGGTTCACTTCAAATAATTTTCATGTTGCCAGTTTTAAAATATCCGCATTTAAAAAAAAAGGGTCCGGAGAGAAAACATTTGCGGCTGTACTCTAATTTCTTTCAGATTTGTCAATTTTCCGCTGCAATGAAAACATTTTCATTAGATGCTCTTGTATTTTTTTAGTTCAACCGTCATAATTTAATGAACATAGTTTGACACTTTATTTCCTGCATCTGTGAAATCAACAATTTTTAAAATTTCGAGAAATTCCTTTGTAACATGTTCATACGATTTGTTCGAATGATAATTTATTCGTTTAAAGTGTATAAACTATTGTAATGTACATTCACTAGTGACACGAGTAATAAAAATCATGTTACGTATAAAAACCAAATTAATTTTTCTGCAATTCGTATTTTCGTAATACTTTCTTCATAAATATTATTTTCATCGTTCAAATACACGCGCCGTATGCATTTGTAGCTTCCAAATCATATTAAACACCTATAGTAAAAATACAGTATACGGAATATTCAGTTCTTGCTAATACCACAGACGAGGTATAAGAGTAGACCAATCACCATATGGGGTTTCGTGTCTCACACAATAACAACTGGTTTTCTTACGCCCTCTACGCTGATGAACGATAAATGTTGGAACTAGATCCACGAAAACGAGCAAAAACAAATGACTAACGAGTTGTGTCTGTGAAAACAGTTATGATATCGGTTTCGGTCCCTGGAACAGCTACGAAGGACCGATATTCTAAATAACTGTTATGAAGGACTGAAATTTTGGTTGATATCGGCTTAGATTATTTGTATATATCTAGACAGTATTATATATATAGATCTGCTCTCTAGTATATGTTCAGATTATATTTTTTTATTTGATAAAACTCTTTTTATCAGTAAAATATTAATAAATAGAAATACAAAATTTCCAAATTATAGAAATACAGTTTTTATAAATCTTGAACGTACATATAAGTTTATTCCCATACGTATAATTATTATTTGCATTCTTACAATTTTCTAACGCTATTAATACGCATCTCTTTTAAATATGTGGAGTCCGCGTAATTGCAAATTTGAAAAGCAACAGCCGTCTCGCGAAAGTGGTGCGTAAACACCACAATGTGTTGCGAAAGACAAAGCGCAAAGAGTGCGTGCGTGCGTGCGTGCTCGAGTCGAGCTTAGCTCGGCTCGCATTTTGCGGGTGCTCGCACAGCCCTACTCTAGAGCCCCCGGGGCATAAGACAGAAAAATACATTGGGTGAGTGGTCTACTCTTATACCTCGTCTGTGGTACTAGGACATTTTCTACAGAATCGGTAATTCAGAACCGTAGACAGAAAAATGCATTGCATCACCGACGAGAGTATCTCCTTGAGTGGCTCCCGTACCATTTCGGTGTCGCGCTCAATATTACCGATAGTTCACGAATTTAGCCGTATTAGCAAGAACCGAATATTCCGTATACTTTATTTTTACTATGGGTGTTTTGGAGGCTACTAATGCATACGGCGCGTGTATTTGAACGGTCAAAATAATATTTATGAAGAATGTATTACAAAAATACGAATTGTAGTAAAATTAATTTGGTTTCTATACGTAATATTATTTTTATTACTCGTGTCACTAATGAATGTATATTATAATAGTTTTATACACTTTAAACCAATAGTTTACTTTCTTTACGGTAATGCGGCAACATGGAACAGATCCTGCCTCATCTTTTTACCCCCTCTAAAACATGAATCAGAACTAACTTTTAGTCTAGATAAGAACTAGTTTCAACCAATTATTTAATTTGAATATAAAATAATGTTTCAATATCGAAATAATATGCGATATGTAACGTACATCTCAGTACGTACAACATATTTAGACTACATCAGAACCTACAATCTACTGCAGGAGTGCAAATCTATTTAACACTCGCTCACGAGAGCAAGAGTTACATGTATTCTGAAACGAAAACTTTGTATTTGGATTATTAATTGAAAATAATTGTTGAAGCTGGGACATAGGAAAAGGAAGAAAGTATTAAAAGTCTTACATTCTACTATGAAATACATATTTACGCAAATTCTAAATGTGCAGCTATTAGCTCGATATTATCCACTACATGCAAGATACTACAATTTATAAGTTATAATATCTTGCGCATTGTGGATAATATCGATTGCCCAGGTCTCACCACGAGGAGGTTGCTGCACAAGAGACCCGAAAGGGAGTCAGGACGAAGTCTCCCTTCGTTCTGCCTCCCTTTCTTACAACGAAGATTCTTAGAAACTAAGTTTCGCAGGTCGCTAAATGGAGAAGTAGTCTTTTTCATGGAAAAGACTTCTTTTCCATTTAGCGTATGTCGAGTAATTATTGCGGGACAAAGTGTGAATTGGAGGGACCAAGGGCGAATTAGGCGGAAGGCTCTGATTCTTTCAAAGAGACAAACAAGATCGAACCAGAGCAGAAGGCTCTGGTTCAAGGGTGACGCGACGCGTTCAGTGCTTACAAGTCCTGAGCCGACCAGTCCGATATCCGCCACTCCATTACCAAAAACGATGGCAAAGAGATGCGCTCAAACGGTTTCTGGCGCTACTGGGTGACATGAGAACATGGCGTGCCCAGGATTACGTTAACACAGAGGATCGTCAGAAGACGAGTGAACGAGTCTCTTAGACATCTCTCTCAATGACTTCACGCCGGATACCGAAACTGGACCGGCTCAGAACCTGCAAGCAAGGCCGACACAGCAGAAGGCTGTGTCGGAGTCGGAAAACGGAGCGAGCAAAGTTAAGTTACGGCAATAATTACTCGACATAATTACAACGACGATATACAATCTTAATACCTAACGCACGCACTAAAACTAATTTATAAATAATCTGGAGTCTTCGTTCGATGATTCCTCTTCGATCGATGAATTTTCTTCTTTCGATGAATTTTTTTCTTTCGATGAATTTTCTTCCTTTGATGAATTTTCTTCATTCGTTGTGACTAACAAGAGCAAGATGAACGACCCAAATCGAAACAGAATCGATAACCAGTTGAAGCAAAATGGAAACAGAATCGAAAACCAGTTAAAACAGAATCGAAAACTAGTTGAAACAGAATCGAAAACCAGTTGAAACAGAATCGAAAACCAGTTGAAATAGAATCGAAAACCAGTCGAAACAAAGTCGAAACAAAATCGAAACCACATTGAGCACAAATCTAATGATTTGTGGACGCAACGACCTATAGGCGATTCGGGTGCCCCCGGGGACGCGAGCCCCCGTACCCACTCACGGGCCCCATCCCGTGAGTGAGTCCCTGAGGGAACTCCGATCCAAGCAATATTGATTTCAAAATAAAAATATCAATTTCCAGAAATAAATATCCATTTCCAGAAATAAATATCCATTTCCAGAAATACATATCAATTTCCAGAAATAAATATCAATTTTCTTAAATAAATATCAATTTTCTGAAATAAATATCAATTTCCTCAAATAAGTATCAATTTCCTGAAATAAATATCAAATTCCTGAAACAAATTATCAATTTCCTGAAATAAATATCAAGTTCCTGAAATAAATATCAAGTTCCTGAAATAAAAATCAATTTCCTGAAATAAAAATCAATTTCCTGAAATAAATATCAATTTCCTGAAATAAATATCAATTTCCTGAAATAAATATCAATTTCCTGAAATAAATAACAATTTCCTGAAATAAATAACAATTTCCTGAAATAAATAACAATTTCCTGAAATAAATAACAATTTCCTGAAATAAATAACAATTTCCTGAAATAAATAACAATTTCCTGAAATAAATAACAATTTCCTGAAATAAATAACAATTTCCTGAAATAAATAACAATTTCATGAAATAAATATTAATTTCAAGACAGATATATCAATTTCGAGACAACTATATCAATTTCCTGAAAAGAATATCAATTGAAAGTCTTACAAAATTAAGTATTACCATTCTTACAAATTACATAAGAAATTTAAAACTCTAAAGTCTAAAATTCTAGATCGGTACTTCTAAAACTACTTTAAATCGCGGGTATTTATTCGCAACATTAACTAGACATTAAGTCAACTTTGAAAATTTATACTATTACAACGCGTGTTACAATTTGATTTTCAACGCTACTTAAAATCGCGAATGTTCTTATCTCACAGTTGATCGTTGCAACTGGAGCATGGGCACCTGAAATATCGAATCATTCTAATGCAAACGCGATCCTTTTGATGCGCAACGCTAATTAAACAAATCGAAGTTCAATATACTATTTAAATAAGAAAAGAACTCTGACGTCTACAATTCTATATCGGTGTCTCTGGAATTACTTTAAATCGCGACTATTTATGCGCAACATTAACTAGGCATTTGATCAACTTTAAAAATTGATACTAGTACAACGCGTGTAACAATTTGTTTCGCAACGCTACTCGAAATCGCGGATGAGCCCATCTCACGGTTGGTCGTTGCAGCTCGAGCATGGGCGCCTGAAATGTCGAAAGACTCGAAATCAAACGCGAACTTTTGGTGCGCAACGCTAATTCAACGAACAGAGATCCAAAAAAAATTACTCTAATTCAACAAATCGAAATTCAAATTGCTATTTAAATAAGAAATTTAAAATTCCAACGTTTAAAATTGTACATCTGTATGTCTAGATTTACTTTAAATCGCAACTATTTATTCGCAACATTTACTACACATTTAATCAAGTTTTAAAATTGATAGTAGTACAACGCGTGTGACAATTTGTTTCGCAACACTACTCGAAATCGCGGATGTGCCCATCTCCCAGCTGATCGTTGCAGCTCGAGCATGGGAGCCTGAAAAGTCGAAAGACTCGAAAGCAAACGCGAACTTTTGGTACGCAACGCTAAATCAATGAACAGAGATCCAAAAAAGATTACTATACAGTTTCTGCAAAACGAATCGCGACTATTTGTTTCGCAACGCTATAGTTTAAACAAGCTATATCGCTGATAGAGACTACTATTATATTTAGAAGAAAGGCTAACTTTGATCTCTGTTCAAAATCGACTAACGCAACGCGTACTTTTTTCGCAACGCTAGTGCAAATTGCGCACGTTCCCATCTCGGCTGATCGTTGGGGCGGCGAGGCCTGCCCATGCATGCAACTAACTACTTTTACATTCTACTACAACTCTATTTCTACAGACGAGTATAACGACAAGGTAGTGATAAAATGACTCACTCGAAGATGCGAAGACGTTGCAATGATTGTCCTTTTGAATGACAGTTTGTCCGGCATCTTTGGCATAAAACCTCGTCTGCTCCTTCCGCCCCATCCCGACAATTTGTTTCGCACCGCTACTCGATATCGCGGAAGTACCCATCTCATAGTTGATCGTTGCAACTGGAGCATGGGCGCCTGAAATATCGAAAGATTCTATTGCAAACGCGATTCTTTTGACGCGCAACGCTAATTCAACAAATCGAATTTAAAATGCTGTTTAAATAAGAAATTTAAAACTCTAACGTCTAAAATTCTAAACAGGTATCTTTAGAACTACTTTAAATTCCGACTATTTATTTGCAACATTATCTAGACATTTTCAACTTTAAAAATTGATACTAGTACAACGCGTGTAACAATTTGTTTCGCAACACTACTTGAAATCGCGGATGTGCCCATCTCACAGTTGATCGTTGCAGCTCGAGCATGGGAGCCTGAAAAGTCGAAAAACTCGAAAGCAAACGCGAACTTTTTGTGCGCAACGCTAATTCAACGAACAGAGATCCAAAAAACGATTACTTTAGATTATATGTAGAACAACAACAATATGAACTTTAAAAGCGCAGTTATCAAATTGAAATGTAATTTTGAACCGCGACTATTTGTGATTCGCAACGCTACGCTCTAAACAAAATTTTTCGTAACATTAACTTTAATCTCTGTTCAAAATCGACTAAATGCAACGCGTGGTTTTGTCGCAACGCTAGTGCAAATCGCGGACGTTCCCATCTCGGCTGATCGTTGGGGCGGCGAGGCCTGCCCATGCATGCAACTAACTACTTTTACACTTTACTACTACGGTATACTACTACTTCTACAGACGAGTATAGTAACAAGGTAGTAACAAAATGACTCACTCGAAGATGCGAAGTCATTGCAATGAATACCCTCTCTGAGTCCATCAGCGCGGTAATGACTGCATGCCGGATACCGAAACTGGACCGGCTCAGAACCCAAAGTAAACGAAGGAAGCATTGAAGAGTCCATGGTCCCCCCCGAGCTAGCTTAAAGTAGGCCAAGGAAGTTTTAAATAACCCTTGGACTACCCTAAGCTAGCTAAAGGTGGACCATGGTAGACAATGGTAGGCCATTGGTGGAGGACCCTTGGGTAAGCTTAAGCCAGCTGAAGGTAGACAATGGTAGCTCTGGAAGTCCACTGGTCAGCCTCAAGGTAAGCACAGGTAGGCCAGAGTAGCTCTTGATGACCACTGGTCAACCACAGGGTAGACCACTGTTGGTCCACCCTAAACCAGCTGAAGGTAGGCAAGGGTAGCTCTGGAGGACCACTGGTCATCCCCAAGGTAGGCAGGAGAGGCCAGGGTACCGCTGGAAGACCCTCCTGGCCCCGGAGCCCATCCGCTCCTGCCGGAGGGCCCGGCCCGACTGATTAGACTGAGCGCGCTCCGCGAGCTTAGGTAGCCAGTGATGCGCAGCGCGCAGCGAAGCGCAACGCTCCGCACCCCAACTCGTTTCGGTAGATCTCAATTGCCGTGATAATAATTATTGATAAATCTATTATTTCTGGCTGTTTAATGTTTATAACAATTCCTTTTGCCAACGATGTCGACAAGCATCCCCCTGTCTATCTACCAACTAATCTTTTAGTAAAAATTGCTAATCGTACTCGAGGTACAGAACAACTTTTAAACCATGAATATTCATACGCATTAATTTCTTCAACACAACTCACTGAAAAATGTATTGTTTCCAGCTAGTTAATATTTATAACAATCTTTTTGCTAATGATGTCGACAAGCATCCTCTTGACTATGTACCATCTTATTTTGAAGTAAAAATTGCTAATAGTACTCGAGATACAGAGTAACTTTTAACACACGAATATTACCAAACAATATTATATCAAGCAAATGTAATTAATACTGTTACTATCTCTGGCTGTTTAATGTTTATAACAATTCCTTTTGCTAATTATGTCGATAAGCACTCCCTCGACTATTTGACCATCTAATTTTTCAGTAAAAATATGTAATGGAACTCGAGATATTGAATATCTTCTGATACATGAATATTCGCGTGCATTAATTTATCGAACACAATTCACTGATAAATTTATTATCTCTAGCTGGTTAATATTTGAAACAATTCCTTTTGTCGATGATGTCGACGAGCACTCCGTTGACCATCTTGCCATCTAATTTTTTAGTAGAAGTAAGTAATAAAACTCGAGATCTAGTATAATTTATGATACATGAATATTACTAAGCATAATTATATTGAAAAAATGTAATTAATGAATTTGTTATCTCTGTTTGTTTAACGATTACAACGATTATATGTTTGGTCACCTCACCACCCAATTTTTTAGTAAAAATAGCTAATAGTACTCGAGATAGAGATTAACTGTTATGCATGAACATTTGGAGTATACAAGATATTCAATTCTCACTAGTATGCACAGTTTCATTAGAACAAGAGTAACAAAAATTATTTATAACTAATTAACCTCTTCTAGAATCGAATTGAAAACTATACGTGAATGTTGCCGAAGGTCCATTCTATATTCTTCGAAAGCTAATATTTATAAAAATTACCTGAAGTAATTTATCAACAATTCGTGCGGAGGTAACTTCTGTCTTCTATGCCCGCAATGAGTAAGACAAGGAGAGTCCGAGTATTTGTCAAAGGTAAACACACAAATCGTTGTGTCACCTCTCTGGAAATCGTAAATAACTAATTAACTAGGCGTCGAATCTACATAAAACTGCAATAGAAATGTAGCTGAGACATCATTCTAGATCCTCCGATCACAAGGAAAATTATTTTTTTACCAGAGATCTGTTAAATTATTTGAGTTTATATTAGAACGAGACTTAGAATAATTGTTTATAACTATTTAGTCAGAAATAAAATGTGACGATAAAATATATGTGAAAGTAGCTGAAGGTCTATTCTATATTTCCTAACTGCAAATATTTGTAAACAATTCCTCACAAGTGTGTTACTAATAAATTTTCTGTCGAGTGTGCACAGTATTCAGCAGCTCTGTGTCTGTCTTTCTTTCTCTTCTTAAATGTGCATAAGTTCGTCCTTGTCGGATACAAACTTCTTTATCATGTTCGCCAAATTTTTACCAGCGGGTTCGAAGTTCTGTAAAAAAATAGGCGGCACAAGTGAATAATACGTGGAGTATTTTTGTACGAATACAATTGCGTTTTAAAGCTGACGACGCTGTAAAATCGAGCCTCCTCGGACACACACTTTATGTGTTGCAATCTCATGTAGTTCACCATCTAACCGTTCCATTTCGATAGAGTCCGCTATCGTACTAGGATATTTTCTACAGAGTCGGTAATTCAGAACCGTAGACAGAAAAACGCATTGCATGCAATGTCTGTAGGTATCTTAAGTCTGTGTAGTTAGTTTTGATCGATGCGTTAGAGGGGGTAAAAATATGAGGTAGGATCTGATCCAAGCTAGAGTTAGACTAGGTGGCAGCACAGTACCGTAATTAGGATTCACATAGTCCGCTTGAGGCCGCACTATACCAGAGGCACCCAGAGGCACCAAAACCTCGGATGTGAGCATTCTCTCTTGCTATTGCATTTCTTCGAAAAGTTCTTTGATTCAATCAAATTTAATACAAGTATCATCACAGACGACCTCGTCTGTGGTATCATCCAAAATATATTATAATCTTAAAGGAAGGTTTTAAATTATCAATAATAATTCAATATTTTTCTGACCCATCATACTAGGCTGAGTGGACTCATTTAAGAACAGTGCGAACAATAACCTGTGTAAGGGATAGAAATAGGTATTTGTCTCACGCGTTGTTTTTTGTGAATTTGAGTTAATATTATAATTTGAAAATAAAAATTTGTAAAGTTGTTCCCTATAGTATTAACTGATAAAACCTTATAGCCTGTACATTACAATGAATCGCAGAAATGTTAAAATAATTTAATACTTCTTGTATTTTAATTTTATACATATATAGAAATCCTTTGTGTATATCGTAGTATTTATAAATGCTGTTCTCTATTTAAAAATAAAGTAATAACAGACACGTTTTATTAGTTTATTGATCCATTATATCCGAAAAATTTGTTATATTTTACATTGAAATATGAATCATATTTTGTATACCATTGAAAATATGTTAAACTTATCATTACATTAATAAGATAAATTAGATTCCTTCATAGTTTTGTATACATTGATACATCACTATCCGAGCACTGATAATCATTGTAAGCATATGTTCGTTCAGTACGAGGGTGGTAGCAACCCATCCAAAACTCGTGCATATTTTAATTCGTTCATTGCCACGCCGGTCATATTTAAGTAACACAATTTTTCATTTATCTTGAAAAATTAATTTTATTTGAAATATTGTTGATTGAATCAAATTTTATTGAGATTTGCCCGATTTGATTAAGTTCAAGACGCAATCTCTATGATCAGCTTTAACTTAGCAGTTTTGATTACAATGACTATATCACTTACAATTAGATATTGTAGGATTCTGTTGTGGATGACTATTCGGCAGTCAAGGAGTTAATAGAAAATCATATACTCGTTTCAATCTGAAAATGAACATACAGAACTTAAAAATCATAAATCGATATGTGCATCCATGAATCCAAAATCACTAGCACCATAATTTCGGGAAAATGGGTATTATCAGAATTTTCTAATTGGAGTACAGAGAGTATTTGTGAGAGGTAGATCTAGTAAAAGAAATAGATGGATAATAAACGCAAGGAAGAAAATTCAGAAGGTGAGAGAGAGAGAGAGAGAGAGAGAGAGAGGGAGAGAGAGAGAGAGAGAGAGAGAGGGAGAGAGAGAGAGAGAGAGAGAGAGAGAGAGAGTGAGACAGTGAGAGAATGAGAGGGGGGGTGTGGCAGGGCGAGAGAGAGTGCAGAATCGATTGAAAAGGATAGAAGGCGGAGTGAGAGAGAGGTGTATAATGTAAGATGAAAAGAACCGGCTATAGAAAGGGAAAGAAGCACGAGAGTGATACGAAAATCGGCAATCGAGGGAGGGAGAAGGAAGTATGGAAGGGTGAACCATCGAGCGATGGTGGGGCATGCGAACGAGTTTGGTTTGGTGGAGGGAAAGAGGGGAGTAAGTGGAAAGCCTGACCCGCTCCAGTCTCGAGCTAGCTACGAGTAGTGTTTATACATTGTGATGTGACAATGACGGTTCTTATAATTGTAAAACGACGCGTTATCGTGATCAGCTGATCGACTCCGTCAGTCAACCAGGGGGAAACTGAGTATCAGACCCGGTCTTCGCTAACGAAAAGAAGTTACAGAAAAGATATATACACATCACGGGGGGGGGGAAAGAATTCAATTTTGGTGGCTATGTCGTTGCACCTGTGATAGGCTTTGCCTCCAAAAGAGGCCAGCGTTGCCCAGTCTTGTGTTTTCAGTTTTGTGGGTGTATTCTGTGCACGTATGATTCGCACGAGTGATAGATAGATGTGTCTTAGCCATGCCTGCCGTGCGGAAGTACAGAAGGGATACCAGTGAAGTGAGCTGCTGCCTCAAGTATGTGATATTCGGATTTAATGTCATGTTTTGGGTGAGTGTATATAATTTTTTCTTACTCCCATTATTTTTATTTGATCCTTATTTTATCTCGTATATATGCAGAAACGATCAAAGGACCTCGTCAGGATGGAGGTGAAAGATAGGGATAAAAATACATTGGCAATTATTATTTCGGTTAAAGGATAGGTGTCGCTAAGGACAGACTCTCGAAGAAAACTCTGTAATTTATATGATATGAAAGTAACGTTATAAAGTACAAGTATCGGTAATTTATTATATACATTATGTAAAGTGAGAGTGTAGCAGCAGATGTCAATTATCGACGAGTGTGGCAGAAATCAGTGAATCATCTTGCTCTATGTGTATATGATTTTACCGTTATAATGGGTATTCTCCGAAAAAGGATGTGGTGTAAATAACTGTGGAATAAATAACAGTATCTTCATTTAAAAATGAAAGAAAGAATTTTTTCCGGCATTGGCGCGACCTTGGATGAAATCTTTTCGCGGTTTGCGTAATGAAAACAAATATTCTTGCGAGGAACAATGCTAATGACCTGCGATGCACTTCGTTTGTGCAGCAAAGTGCTCAAATTGTAAGTACCACAATCCACACATCTGCGTCACGGTCTGTATACCTCGTAGCATTATTTCCGAACAGTGTCGGCTCTAAACTTTTAGAGCACAATGTACGCGGGTATAGTATGCTCATATAAGTAATTATGAACGTTTTCCAACCGAAAACTATCGTTTCCCTATTTGTTATTAATTCCTGCGTCAACACGAATATTTTTCAATGTCACGATCTTTGTCGAAGTTATTGCCGTTTGAAGAATCCCATCACAAATGTTGCCTCCAGAACTGGTTCCTAATAAGTGCAACCGGCCACTGTGGCAAAAATTTGCTTTACTTAAAGGAAATGCGACTGTCTGCCTTGTTTTGGCGGTGAGAGTTTCGGCGAGCACTCGACCATTCGAAGATAAGGGTAAACTGTTTTCCTTAGCGGAAATAAAAGCCAATCAACTCTAAAATGATGAGAACACATTATTTACCGGCGATTATTCCACAATCTTTCACTGTATACGAACTGAAGAGCAAACATCATGTTAACTATCAATGAAACAACTATGTATTTACGCGGAGGTATTTTAGTTTGCGGAGACGTGAAATCTACACTTTTTGAGCAAACTGAACTAAGCAAAGGGTCTAGCAGGATAAGAATGGTCTAGCGGCCTCAGGCAACCATTTTTTTGTGTATTAATATATTGTAATTAGTATTGTGGGAAAACAATGTATTTAGGTTGAAAGATAATCCCCCAAAATTTTAAGTCGCTAACCCTTCATATAAGGATAATATGAGGGTAACTACCCTTAACCGTATAATTTTTTTCTCAGTTGTTAATTAATATATTCAGATGGAATAAAAACGAAAATACTTGATCTTACATATACTTATATATTTTTCACAATTGTTATCAAATTATTAAGGGTAGAAAAAATCATTTAATTTTTTAGGGGTGGGGGTTGTTGGTCGAAGGTTGAAAGTCACCCTTCGAGTGACCACTTCCAAAAAATTCAAGGACAATGTTCTGTTACCGATCTAATATATACAAAAATTTCAAGATGGCCGGATTTGAGGAACGTAGTTAAATATTTAAAACAAATGAAATTACGCCATTATAATATAGGGATAATACTATTAGTGGTAGATTTGATTAGTGATTATATGTATTTATTAATGATTCTATGATACTCTGGCTACGACTCTCACTGTGGCACTCTTAGACTCATTCGGTTTTTTTGCGACTCGGTCTTAAGACTTTTCGATCATTCTGTTAGGTCCACAATTGACAACAGCAGAAGCAAATTCATCACGCTTTGTAAACAAAATAAGATGGGTTGTTGAAGCCGTCCATGTTGATATCGCACAAAAATATCGTTTATTACACCACAAAATGGATAATAAACTCCTACCTCGTCTTGACATCAATGTGTCAAATAGCGTCCTTTCTACACAATGAATTTGATAAAAGATTAGATACCGATTCAGAAATTACAGATCTAATTATTAATTATATGAAGAAACAACGGATAAAAACAAACACGGTTCAGAAGTTAGTAGGAGCAAAAAAATTAGGTCGCCGTAGAAAACCATGTACACCAATGACTCACAACGTTGTAATGGATTTTCCGGAAATAACTGAGAAATATTTGAAAATCTTATTTACAGGTAAATACATACTTTAATACTATTATTTACCCGTATTCCATATGTATATTATCATCACAATATCCAGATAAGAATTATTAATTACAGTCGTAAGAAACACTGCACTGTTTATACATTATACTATTACAAGGGCGTAATTTCATTTGTTTTTCAATATTTAACTATGTTCCTCGAATACGACCATCTTGAAACTTTTGTATATATTAGATCGGTAACAGAACATTGTTCTTGAATTTTTTGGAAGTGGTCACTCGAAGGGTTGGTTGCAATCCCCACCCCTAAAAAATTAAATGATTTTTTCTACCCTTAATAATTTGATAACAATTGTGAAAAAATATATGATATGAAGGAGATAAGATCGAATATTTTCGTTTTTATTCCATCTGAATATCTTAATTAACAACTGAGAAAAAAATGATACAATTAAGGGTATTTACCCTCATATTATTCTTATATGAAGGGTTAGCGACTTAAAATTTTGGGGGATTATCTTTCAACCTAAAACCATTGTTTTCCCCATAATACCAATTACAATATATTAACAATAAATAGTGGCCTGGGGCCTCTAGACCATTCTTATCCTGCTAGACCCTTTACATAACTTAATAAAACTACAATTATAACTAATATCAAGTTTCAGATTGGTTATTCACACTTTTCCTTTTTCTTACGTACACATTAGAGATCGACATTTTCAGATAAACAAAAGAAATTGGCTTCTTAAATCATTGTCTACCAACAATCATATTTAATTATTGAAAGTCCATGGTTAAGGATGTTTTAACATAGATTCTTCAACACCAATCGCAACTTCGACCGCAAATCAACAGGTCACCCTCAGTGTAACATAATCTAATAATTTTATTTGATATTATTATGTAAAAAAAGATTTTTAGGTTTCCGTTTGGTACAGGACAACGATTAAAAATCCTGTTACAATAGGTTTCCGGTAGATAAAGTGTTAATATGTATGTAAATATGCAAATATAAGAGTTCTATCGTTTATTCTGTTTATTCTAAAAATATTTCATTTTGCTCTCAATTTCATATAGCAGACATGTAAATTATAGTAAAAAAGTACTACACTAAACGCAGTAATTTGAAAATTATTGCATATTTATGAATTTTTTCAAATGAACTCCAATTTGAAACCTTATTGGATTCATTCATATTTGATAGAATTCTGATAAAATCTGTTTAGACCAGATGTTGGAGAATGAAGCATTAAAAAATGTGATATGTGGTATTTGGTAAAGTCTTAGCTAAGTGCACGTGCGTTCGGCAAATATTCAAAAAAAATATTTCTGTAGATAAGGTTGTAAATAGATTTGAGTCTAACTTCGTCTTTACTTATTCGCATAACCATCCATTTTTACTGTTTACTATTTTAAACTTATCCTGTCATCTTAGAGATACCTTTTAAGTTGTATTGTTTCGGATGAAAATTATAGTATGGCAAAAATCATTGGAAATGACAATGAATATTTCGTTCGCGGAAGTTACTATGAATCATTACAGAAAAACTGAAACGTTAATATTGATTTATTAGATGTTTCAGATGATTTATACATCGATACGAACGTATCAATATTTATTGATCATACTGTACGTATAATATATTTACACACATACTTATATTTATTGATCCTTACTCTGCTAACAAAAATAGTTCAGCAACTCGAAAATTCAAAAGCATTTCAAATTTTATACAAAAGTAGTTCATGTGATGTTGAAAAATGACCTTAAGGATGAAGACACCCTGCAAAAGTAATTTTACTTTTCATACCATTGTAAATATTTATAAAAATATATAAAATATAGGAAAATGAAATTAGAAAAATGTATAATACATAGGAAAATGTTAAACTAACGTTGCATTATTTTTGTAGCCTATATGGTGAATGTGAAAAATTTTGAAAACAATGTTTTTCAAAATTTATACCACCCATAATATTTTGAAGTTTAATTGTTTACGATATTCATAGTCCCTGAAAACCACCACAACTTTTAATTCAACTTTTACTTTTATCCTATATAATTTCCTAAAATACTTTGGACAGCATATTTAATTTACATGACAGTTAAAACGAGTTGAAATGTCATGTACAAATTCGGAGTGGTCTCAACATATAAAATACCAGTTATGTCCCTTTATTTAATTTTCATGTATATGAAATATTAAAAGACTGTGGATCTTTATGATTAATAAACTTTAATTAATAACACTATTCTGTTGAAAATAATGCATTGACACTTTTAAATATTTTTTAATTTTTCTATTTTAAATTGCAGCTAATCATTTTTCTCATAAACTCACAATAAAATTCACAGTCTAGATATTAAACATTACGTGATCGATGTGTGTTACGATATGTTATTGCGAAAATTTGTGGAATAATGATATGTAGACTGCGGATTTTTATGCAGAATTAAAATTGTCTACATTAAATGCAAGATGCAGGAGCTATTTAGACATTCGTTTAATTTTTAAATGATTCTAACGAATTAATAGTAATACAGCCCTGTTTATATCTTTTTCAAATCTTTTTACATTTGATCTACTCGTTTTTTTCATAAGTGCATGGTATAAAATTCGCAGTCTAATGATATGTAATATAGAGGACGTAGGAAAATTAACGAAATCTTTGTTTATGTTACAACGTGAATATCAGATGATAATTATACGATTACAACACTTCTAGCACCGATGACGCAACGATTAGAAAGCGAATCGGTTACGGGATTTGATAGAACTCAGCAGTCGTCCGTTTTCTGTTTCACTCTAATTTGTATTATCCGTTGTTCTTTGTCCGAGCGTTAGGTGCTGTTAAGCATGCAATAGGATGATAAGCAATAAATCGAGACAGCAGAACAAGTTTGAAGAAGCGTCGAGGAACTTAGATCCCCTATCTTAACGATTTACCAACTAACGTTTTGCCAGGAAATTATTCATTATCCAAGCATGTAATCTTAAATGTAGATCGAAAATAATCTGTGATCTTCTTGTATCCAAACTGCAAGACACAGAAGCTATATAAACATTTATTTCGTTTCTTAATAATTGGAATCGGATGAAAATAAAAATGTTTGAGTTCACTAAGCGTTTTTTGTACTTTGCATTTGATCTATTAATTTTTATTATAAATGCATAAAATCTGCAGTCTACTTATACTGAACGTTTTGATCATCATCCCTCAGATTCGAGCATCGTGTACTTATTGGAGTCCAACACAATGCAAATACTAAAATAAATTATTTAAATATAGACATTTACCAGTTCATAGAAATTGGAGGGAACTTCGCACTATCGCGTGGTTATCAATATCGAACTTTTCCAGTAATTATAAGCTGTTAAAAATACAATATCATAATCTGTCAATATTGCGTTAACATTGTTTTGCGACGAAATTATATTGGCAGCGTGAGTGTACATATTATACAGGGTGTCCCAAAAATGTCTGAGTTCCTTTAAAGGGGAGGTTCCTGAGGCCATTTGAAGCGACATTTTCCTTTGCAAAAATGGCCGTTTCGGCTTTGTTAAGGAGTTATTAACGAAAAACACGGACCAATCTGTGCGCGACCTAGAGGCGTGTTGGCAGAGACGGCCGCGCGCGACAGAAGTCGAGCGATGTTGATACACCGCGTTCGAAAGCTAGGAACAAACAAGAGAAGAAAATTTTTCGAGTCCTATGTCGGATAGTTAAAATTTGAATATGTTGTAGTCTTTAGTAGCCTATGAAGGAATCTCAAAGGATTTTTTGAAATCTTGAAAAATGTTGGATTTGCAGACGTGTAAAGAAAAGTGGCAACTTTTTTTCAATAAATGATAACACTAGAACTAACGTACCGAGGGGAATGAGTTTTTAGGAGCTTGTAGTGAACACAGAAGAGTATCTATTGAAAATATTTCGATTTGGAAAAAATGATTTTTTCACCATTTATTTTGAAAAAGTTTTAAAGAAATGTAATTTTCCTATAGCCGGGACTGTTTTAAAAATTCGAAAAAACGAGGTAACAGCTCCAAGTCTCCTCTTTACGGACCTATTTTTTAAAAGGCAGGCGCTTTAAAATTGACGGAATTAGAATTATTTTAAAACCTTGCTTACCTTGGTTCTCCTGTAGAGCCCCAGCGAGGTGAAAATGATTCCTGTATTCACAAATTGTTCTGCGTGAAACACTGAACCTGCCTACTCGCTAAATTCACAAGAGCATTTTAATTATTCGCTCTATGAAATTATGTCCTTTCACTGCACGATCCGGCCCGCATTGTTAATTTATTCACGATCACAATAAAACTATTCACGTATATCCATTGGGTCCACAAACGTTGAAAGAAATCCACACAAATGATTCACAGAAATCCACATATCACGCACAACTAGTTCACATTTGATGCACGTAAATCGACTGTTTCGAGTGCCGTCCGTCCTTGCTGACGATCGTAGGAAGACTAGTATAGGACAGCTGACGAGGTTAACGGCCTTTCAACAGCACACTGCCGATTTTCATTTCAGCAACTGTTCGATGGAACTGTGTTTTTAAATGGAATGGGAAATCGGGGGTCATTCGGGTACGCTTCTACCCCCGAGCGTGGCCATAAACCAGCGCCTAGTGTCGAAGCTCGACCTTGACGATGGCTCGACTTATGGTTGCCAAATGTGTGCAGTAGGTCAATAAAATGCTAAACGTTTTAACGAAGAAGTCAAGGCGCTTTCCTCGTTTATTACCAGCTACGACGACACCTCTCTGGAACACGCGGATCCCCCGCGCGCGTCACTCGGGGATACAAGCGTACCTGACCCATAAACGGACCGTACCCCAGTGACGCACGCGGAGGATCCGCGTGTCCCAGAGAGGTGTTGTCGTAGCAGGTAATAAACGAGGAAAGCGCCTTGACTTCTTCGTTAAAACGTTTAGCATTTTATTGACCTACTGCACACATTTGGCAACCATAAGTCGAGCTTCGACACTAGGCGCTGGTTTATGGCCACGCTCGGGGGTAGAAGTGTACCTGAATGACCCCCGATTTCCCATTCCATTTGAAAACACGGTTCCATCGAACAGTTGCTGAAATGAAAATCGGCAATGTGCTGTTGAAAGGCCGTTAACCTCGTCAGCTGTCCTATACTAGTCTTCCTACGATCGTCAGCAAGGACGGACGGCACTCGAAACAGTCGATTTACGTGCATCAAATGTGAACTAGTTGTGCGTGATATGTGGATTTCTGTGAATCATTTGTGTGGATTTCTTTCAACGTTTGTGGACCCAATGGATATATGTGAATAGTTTTATTGTGATCGTGAATAAATTAACAATGCGGGCCGGATCGTGCAGTGAAAGGACATTGACCCCTTCTGCTCGATAATTTCATAGAGCGAATAATTAAAATGCTCTTGTGAATTTAGCGAGTAGGCAGGTTCAGTGTTTCACGCAGAACAATTTGTGAATACAGGAATCATTTTCACCTCGCTGGGGCTCTACAGGAGAACCAAGGTAAGCAAGGTTTTAAAATAATTCTAATTCCGTCAATTTTAAAGCGCCTGCCTTTTAAAAAATAGGTCCGTAAAGAGGAGACTTGGAGCTGTTACCTCGTTTTTTCGAATTTTTAAAACAGTCCCGGCTATAGGAAAATTACATTTCTTTAAAACTTTTTCAAAATAAATGGTGAAAAAATCATTTTTTCCAAATCGAAATATTTTCAATAGATACTCTTCTGTGTTCACTACAAGCTCCTAAAAACTCATTCCCCTCGGTACGTTAGTTCTAGTGTTATCATTTATTGAAAAAAAGTTGCCACTTTTCTTTATACGTCTGCAAATCCAACATTTTTCAAGATTTCAAAAAATCCTTCGAGATTCCTTCATAGGCTACTAAAGACTACAACATATTCAAATTTTAACTATCCGACATAGGACTCGAAAAATTTTCTTCTCTTGTTTGTTCCTTGCTTTCGACCGCGGTGTATCACCATCGCTCGACTTCTGTCGCGCGCGGCCGTCTCTGCCAACACGCCTCTAGGTCGCGCACAGATTGGTCCGTGTTTTTCGTTAATAACTCCTTAACAAAGCCGAAACGGCCATTTTTGCAAAGGAAAATGTCGCTTCAAATGGCCTCAGGAACCTCCCCTTTAAAGGAACTCAGACAGTTTTGAGACACCCTGTATGTTAAGGGCAATGTGTCTAACAAGTAGACATCGCGACCTCTGGGTCACCGATTTTGATGAAATTTTGCACCCTTTAACAAGGTTTTGATCGATGGATTAATACATAAACTCATCAAGTACAAATACCCGACCAAAGTGATTAAATCAATACATTCATACATTACAAACAGAAAATTCAAAGTTAAAATTAAAAACATCAAAATCAATGAAAACATAATCACAGCATGCGTACCCGAAGGCTGAATCTTAGGCTCCATACTTTTCACTATCTTTATCAACGATGTACACAGTCATTCAATGCAACAGTAGCAGTTAAACAAATTCAAATTCATGCCTCACAATTATAAAGTTACTTTAAGAAGTGGAAAATAACATTAAATGCAGACAAAACAGAAGGAATAGTATTCTCCAAGAAAGTTAACGGTAATAAAATTTTGACTCCAGTAAAAATTAATGATACAGTAACAAATATTAAACATAATATAAAATATTTAGGTGTTGCATTAGACTCTAAACTATTATACAGAGAACATATTAAAAACATAATTATGATAACCTATGCAGCTATGAAAAATCTGTACTTACTCATGGTAAAAAACTCCAAACTCATTATTAGAAACAAAATAGTAACGCTGCACCTATTGGAGAACAACAGCGAAATAAAACTTACAACGTTTTCAAAATAAATGCTTAAGATTCATCACAAGTAAAGATAGGTATACCAAAATAAGAGACTTAGATTTAGAGGCCGAAGTAGAATATGTACTTAAAAGATTATATAAATCATATAGCGCAATCATTCTATTATACACAACTAAAGAATAGCCCTTTACTAGTTAATACAATATAGGATTATCTTAGTACAATAACAGATCAAAAACTAAAACATTTTCCTTTTTATAAGTTAAAGCTAGAAAATACTGAGACTTAAAAATGTGATATAGATATGAAAAAGTAGATGTAAGAAACAAACAGGGTCAGATGGATAAACTCTATTGTAATAATCTAAACTCGCAGTTGTAATAATCTAAACTCGCAGTTGTAATAATGTATAACCGAAGTATGTGAGTGTATTATAGCATAAGCCCGTATATATATATTTTTGTAAAAATATTTCTGTTATGTAAATAAAGAGTTTTCGAATGAAAAAATGTTTTCAAGCGGACAGCCATTGTTCAAATCTTGCTGACTGATTCAATTTTTTGTCAAATTATTTTTCATCTTACATTTACGAATTATTTATCTCGACGTATGTGTGTATTATTATTTTCAATTAATTAGATTTCACGCATAAAATTACAAAATGAAATTGTTAGATTAAAATACTTTCAGTCATTCTTATGTGCAGCAGCGGTGTTCGTCGTAAAAATAAACAATACATAAATAACAAAAACACTTTGTACATCGTATTAATGCACTTGCATCACGTAATGCTGGCATTATTTTCTAATAGTTCCGGGAAGCCCGACTGATTTATATTTTCAAAAATTTCTATATCATCGGATAGTCCAGCGGCGAACCATGCGTATTGCAACGTATGCTTAAAAATAATTGCAGATAATTGGTGATGTATGAGGGAATGTATTTTAATAGCATCTTCTCTTCCTGAAATTTCTCGATCATATTCTATTAAATATGTGCAGTTTTGTATTCTTTTTAATAAATTTTTAATCTGCCTGTAAATATTATATAATAATATACACATACATAGAAATAAATGATTCGTAAATATAGAATGAAAAAAAATTGAATCGGTCTGCAGAATTTGAACACTGGTGTCAGCTTGAAAACATGGTACGATAGCACCGCGCCATGCGGGCTCTTGTTGTATTATGGAAATATACAGCATTAAAGAGCGGGTAATAATCTTTAAACGTTAATATCTCAAAAACTATTGACTGGCGGCTCCTATAATGGGGCATATTCGTAAAGAGAAGAACGAGATCTATAAGTGTGCAAAGTTTTATCAGAATCGGTGACCCGAAGGTCGTGATGTCTCCTTGTAAGATGGCGGGCATTCTACATATAGACTGCCTGATATTTCGGGCAATGTATATAATGGGCAGGTATTTCACAAATTGCCCGGACATTTTATATAATATCCACGGTTCGTTGGGCTGTGTGTTAAATCCATACTTGACATTCTGTTATGTTTATCCTTTATATCGGTAAACGTGTCGATTAGGGTCCTCCTCTCAGATTTTAACGGGAAGATCTATCCCAGACCATCACCCTCTAAGCATTCTGTATAATTATCGGGCATTTTATAGAATGACTGAAACTTGTTAAGCGTATTCGGTACATTGCACGAAAAATCGGACATTCTATAGAATTAGACACACTGCCCGTTACTTATACACTCTTAACACTAAATCTACCATTCGAAATTTTGGAATTATAAAGATTCTTCGAGAAGAAATGGCTGAATAAATTTTATTACTCAAACACATCCAATAAAAATCATACAAACTCTATATAAATTCAATCTTGTCGCTTTTAAAAAGTACCACGGACCAATCACTTTTAATGTTCGGTAGGTTTAGTATTAATGAACCTTAAATAATTGCCTAGTGAAGATACTATGATGCATTTGACAGAAGGGACATGTCAAATTTTTCTACGAATGGCAAACATACAAATGGCCTAACTGGGTGCCGTGAATAAGTCATTACAAATATCTAGTTTATCGAGGAAACAATCAAATTTTAACAATCAAGACATCAATAAATAAAAAGTTAGTTGGTTACAATATAGCATATCGCCTTTTTGGCGTTATTATTAAATTAACACGGTAAACGTGGAACAATTGAAATACAAAAATACGATTGTGCATAAGGAAAAGACTTGTTTATCCCATTTCTGTTTAATCTGTTTCAATTAAATTTATGAATTAAGACAGTGTCAACACTTTTTAACATCATATGAATTATATATTAAATATTGTTTTGTAAATTCTATACCGTCAGTCCCCAGGAACTGAGATAGAGTTTAACGTGTTAATTGATTAAAAAATATGTGAATCTGTATTAGAAATCAAAGATATGGAAAATGAACAAATGATGAAATTGATGAAAAACAAAAAAGTGTTGTATAATAGGATATCTAAAACAAATATTTTGAAAGCATATTACAATGATTTACCAATAATGCACCGGTGTATGCTTTTGCTAGTTCAGTCACGAAATAAATCTCCCGGTAAGGGGTTGAAAGAGTATCCACATTATAAATACATACCACGATTGATGCCTTGTGCCACGTCTGACACCTTCGAGACGCTTTCAGGCCAATGTAGTTTAAAAAGCAAATTGTCGTAATCGTGCTCGCATTGCGCGACTTGGTTGAACTTTTATTGCGCAAGTACGCAGCGTGTAAGTGGGTCAAATATGGAGGGCTGGATGACATGCGTGGATGCGTAAGGAGGGTAAGTGCACTGATGCTGTTCTTGCATCCGTGTCCTGAATCGCTGACGTTCTATGTTTCCAGTTAACTGCCAGACGAGATTCAGAAAGCCACTTGCGACACTGGTCTACTACAAATTTCTGAATCGGAGGCACTTAACACGTTGTCTTCCACCATCCGGAAAAATATTTCTTGTTCGACTTATTTCTCATTTTTATTATCGGGGATTTGCGTGAGCAACAGTCTTTTAAAAACATGGAAGTATTTTATGAAACATTTGATTCTAACGATAGGACAACGAGACAGAATTAAATGGAGTTACAGTAATGTTTCGATATACATGAAAGACGTGTACACTTTGATATGAAAAATTGATCCCCAATACTACGGGGTGTACTCCTTTAGTTGTCGAGATAATGCGACAAAACAGTTTTGTACTTAATTTTTTTCTTAAGGAACTTTGACCAGCATGGTTATGCCATTTTTCTAATTATAATGAGATATCTAAATTCTCCGTATACGTGTTTCATATGTAAATGTTTCAATCTAAAGCAATTAGTATACACAATTCATCGTGCAATTAAGTAGCATTGTAACTTGTTCTATTATCCGAACACTGATTAATTCTTCTGATTGGTCCGTGTTTCTCGTTAATAACTTTTAAACAAAGCAGCGGACGACATTTTTGCAAAGGAAAATGTTGCTCCAAATAATCTCAGGAACCTTCCATTTCTGGATACTGAAGGAATTTTGAGGCACCCTGTATAGCCGATACAGAACCAAAAAATATCAGTTGCAGAACTGCAAAACCGATATGAGACCGATACGGGACATATTATTGGTTCTGAAGTCTGAAGAACCGAAATCGAAACCGAAATCCAGAACCTAAAAATAACAGTTATAGAACCGTTATAATATCGGTTCTCAAGAACCGAAACTGTAACCGATATAACCGAGGACCGATATTCTCGTTATAACATTTTTTCGGTTCTCGTAACTGTTTCAAGAACCGGAATCGATATCATAACTGTTTTAAACCCCTGCCTAAAACTGACAACTCAACAATTTAGAAGATTTCTTACTGCTTCGATTGAGAAATCTTATTTCTTGAATTAATTCTGCGTGTTCGTGTTGCTGGTTATACATACAGACAATGAACAAAAATTGGCTTTTATTAACTAATCGTTTGAAATTCTCGTTATTACGATTTATTATAAAAATTCTAGCTCCATTCGTTCAATGATTCTCCGCGTCTGTCTCTTCGAATGAAGCCGATAATTTAGATAATTTAGATGTAGACATCGAGATACGCCTACTTTGGGAGTACTATGTCAATCAGTCCAATTGCTATAATATTTCGTCCTTACAAGAAGCGCTTCGGAGACGTCCATGAAATCTACTGATATCTCGAAACAGTTCATCAGCCCCGTCAAATTATACGGAGTATTAAATTTCTATTTATAGTGCTGTGCAGGGTGCCATTTAAATTAAAATTTGATCGGTCAAATTCATATTCATGCGTGGCGAGGTAGAAAATTCAAATCCGGTCGTTTCACGCTAAAGATCGGTAATTCTGGTGAAATTGGAATATAGTAACATTTCGGATGGAATGAAATTAAAGGCTATAGCCGGGTTTGGGGGTCAAATTCGCCCCTAGCCTCGATTTTAACGATTTTGAATCAGCCAATAGCCTACCAAAAAAGAAACCTTTCTGCCAAGTTTCAACCCCATATCTCATATATAAGGGTAGTTATAGAGGAAAATCGAAAAACCCGTTTTTGGTCCATTTTCCCCATTTAATGACAATTAAACATTCTGAAAAAATCTGACACATTTCGAATACCAAGCCACATATTATATATCGTTTTCAGATTTTTCCGTTGCAAATTCTGGTTCTAAGACATGAAAAACATGAAAAAAATCGAAAAAATGCAGATTTCATATAGAAGATAAAAAATCACACCTACAGATTTAATTTAGCAATAAGATATCAACATAAGTAATACCCTCAATTTTTTTCAAATTCCTGAGAGAGGGACATCATAGTTGAAAAAAATAAAAACCAATTTTTCCGGTGTTTTTCCCGTGAAAAACTAAGTTTCGGCCAAATATGAAACAGCTTGTGATAATTGGTATGATCCTGTAAAAAAGATCTTTAAATCGTCTTCTGTCATTTCCGGAAAATTAAGAATATCGGTGGAAGATACGGCTTCAAATGGCTTCTTTCGGCGGTTTCAGTGTTGTATTTCTACTTCTTGTGGTAAACTATTTATTACTTGATCTTCACTCAATATTCTATCAGTTATAGCATCGAAAAGTGTGACATCAGAATTAAGTCTTTTACCGAACTTATTATTGAGGAAACACGCAATCCTGAGATATGACTTAACCGTACCGAGAAGTTTGTTGTCAAGCTGACGGTGTAAAAGCTGGTATTTCTTTCCTAATATGCCATGTTTAGCCAATTAATAATACTTCGATTATTAATGACAAAGTCGGTGATTTCACTTTGACCGAAAAAAGACTTAGAGTGTTCACAGGTATTAGAATGCTACCGCGTGTAACGCACGTTCTTCGCTTTAGCCCATCCGGACGCAAGTGGCGCTCCCTATCCGCCTTCTAAATCCGGGCTTACACGTAAAACGCCCATGTAAGGTCGCCTTAAGTTTATAATACTTCAACAACAGGGTTAACGTGGGAAAATGTAATTGAATTCTGTGATTCAACACAGACATAGTTCGGCCAGCAGAGATACTCACTACGATTATTAATAACGATCTATTATTATGTATCTATTCTGGGACGCAAACACAACTCTGTATGTAAATATTTACAATTTTGTTTTTGGCCAGGTTTTCAGCTCAAATACCACTCTGTGCATCGGTTCCGCAGTCCGAGACCATAGCCGCTGCACCAACCGGCATTGGAATATATCGTGCTCAGTATAATTTTTCGTTTTTTATATTAAGCAAGTTTCCAAGTCTGAATAATTTTTTTCTGAACGTAGGAATGTTCATATTACATAATAAATTCTTAGAACTCAGAAAAGGTAGGTATAACTTAGTTTTTCACGGGAAAAACGACGGGAAAATTGGTTTTTATTTTTTTCGACTACGATGTCCCTCTCTCAGGAATTTGAAAAAAATTGAGGGTATTACTTATGTTGATATCTTATTGCTAAATTAAATCGATTTTTTCATATTTTTCATGTCTTAGAACCAGAATTTGCAACGGAAAAATCTGAAAACGATATATAATATGTGGCTTGGTATTCGAAATGTGTCAGATTTTTTCAGAATGTTTAATTGTCATTAAATGGGGAAAATGGACCAAAAACGGGTTTTTCGATTTTCCTCTATAACTACCCTTATAGATGAGATATGGGGCTGAAACTTGGCAGAAAGGTTTCTTTTTTGGTAGGCTATCGGCTGGTTTAAAATCGTTAAACTCATTTTAAAAAGTAGGTTGTCGTACTGTATGTTATCCTCAGATCATGAAAGATGTAAAAAATGTAATTGTCAAACGTAAACACAAACTGTAACAACAGTTACCTTCATGTTTCTAATTTTAATAGTTGGATGCAGTTTCCTTATTAGTTTCAATACCGTGGACACCATCGCTAATGATTTTTCGAATGATTTTAAGCATTCACAAAATAGGCAGTTATTCAATATCATAATTATAGAATTATTTATTAATTTTGTGTCCCATCCTCTGCTCTTAGTTTTGTGGCATTATATTGTTTGTATTTTATAATTTTTTCCATTGTTATGGAAAGTTTCTTGTTTCTTATGGAAAGTTTAGATTTTATTTTGCTCAACAGGTCCCATAAAAGTGGAGACAAATCTCAGCAACTCAAAATAATAATGCAATTTCAATCATGGTATAATAAAAGAAGTTTAATATTAGTATTAGTTATTATAGTATTCAATTATTAAAATTTAAAGTCATTTACGCTAACGATACCATGAAGTGCTGTCACTTACCTCGTATAAATACGATGAAGTAAAAAACCTCCGTCGTTCCTTAAAATAACGTTTCATATAATTACTATCGCAAAATACAAATTTTTAGCAATGTTTTGTTTTAGGAATTTTAGTTAAAGCTAAAAGACAATAATTTTCAAAGTAAATATGACAAAGTTCTTGTAGAATTGTTTCTGTACAATAAATTTTCTATTAGGTATTTGTATAATTAACCTGTACATATTATTAACCGCATCATTTTGCACGATATCGATAATTAAATATTTGAGAACTCTGACGAAGTGGAATGATGCACATTCCTTAATGCGTCTTCAGTAATTCGATTTTGTTTTAAAATTATAGCTTATTTGTTCCATTCGTTTGTAATTCATTTTCATTTTTAATGTAAAGCTTGTGATTCGTGTAAGGAAATCCATTGCTATAATTAAACCAGGCACATTCAGCCTCACGTCTGCATTGTATAGGCACCTATAAAATGGCATATCGGTTTGTAACTGCATATTACTTACAATGGGCATGGAGTTATGTATTTCAATAATGAATAACAATGCATACTTGTAAGTACTGTACGAACCGACCATGCTACATTTGTATCCAAATATACAGCGTTATATTAAAATATCATTTCAAGGTATTATAGAAATGCGCAAAGGAAATATAGAAGTTAAGTGAAAATAAAATTCAACAAGAAACAGTATTAATTTTCGATAAATGTGAAATCAATATAATTGATCAGTGTGAATATTGGATTTGCGATGGTGTTAATTCTTTCACGATTTACTTTGGGTAGTTTAAATAAAATGATGAAAGATCGTTCTTTGTGCTTTTAAGTTTGTGATTCTACTTCTAGAACCGTGAAGAAATATTGGCTGTATTAATTGACAGAAGTATAACTCGTAACAGTGATGTCAGAAATACCCAAAACTGGGTGGATTTTTCCTCCCCTCCTTTTCCCCTTCCACTATCCCATTCCACTACCTGAGCAAACTCCAACGCCCCCCACTAAGACCGTAGACTTGCCACGTGACGTGCCGCGCAACGTGTCACATATTACTCTGGTTATCAGAGAGGTGGTAAACTCTATTCAAGGAAAGGTGTTTTTAAGTAGTTAAAAAGTAATACTATGATCAATTCCTTGTGCAACGATTTATTTTATAGTTACAGTGATCCGAATTTGCTTGTCGTTTGTTATGTCCTAGAAGAAAAATAAAATTGATATCTACTGGGTGCTTACATATTTTACAGTGGCTGTATATTGACAAAAATAAAATAGATTTTTACTCCGGTTTCAGAGAAATTAGTGAAATAAATATTTACTAGACTTTATACTAAACTTGTATCATGAGTCTGAATCGATGTTACAGTAGAAGGGGTTATAAAGTTTGATATACTTTCTTTCAAGATAAATCTTTTGAGTCACGATAAATAGGATTGCTTATCTATACACATTGTAATAATTAAATATTTTAAATTTTCAGAAGAATGGTATTAGAAATAACGAAGCGATTGATACATAAATACATAAATAAATATAAATGTTTATTCATTTGTTTGTATGTAATAGGTAAACATCTTTACCAATCCTCCTCAATCCGAAGCCTTATTTACAATCTCTTTTGTTTGATATACTGGCTTAGCATTGTCCTTAACCCACTATTATAATCTTGCAGTTAACGTTACTTATACAAGGCGTCCGGAACATAAGGATACAATTGTGCTTTTCTATTACATTGTCGGAAAAGTTCTGCACTTTTTCTGACTATTAATCTAATCTATAATCATCTGTGATCATAACGATAACGCTATTGCATTACTCCGCCGCGCGCCGGTGTACAATTTTCCGACAATGCAACATCCGCGGAGATACATTGATGATATATTTAGAATACAATGTATTCGTATAATGCCTCGTTCCCAAAGTAATCGAATTTACAAATCTGTTGGGTATGTTTGCATCCAAGACCACGGTTAGTAGAAACTGCAAGTCATAAACGGAAACATTGCCTAATTTCTATGCAATGGTGTTCCTACGATATCCAAATACGATTATCCCGAAACACAGTTCATATCTTTGCTCGTAGAATGACCTTCTACACAATTGTATCACCTGAGACATCGTGAGAGCTTCTGCAATCGCACACAAATCGTATGCATCTTTTTTTCGTTATCATCTTCATTCCACTACCTCTTTCCGTTTCTATTATTCTTTCGCAATCTCTTGCTGGAAAAGTTGGAATAATCTCAAGTACAGTAATACCTCGATATACAGTGGGTGTAAAAGGTATTTAACGTAAAAGTATTGTATCAACAATTATTGACACATTACCTAGTTAACTAATCCTTTGAACATCTCAAACGAACTGAAGTCGTTTGATCTAATTTTAAAAAAGTTATTTGATTTTTAAAGGTGTACGAGTTGTTTCTAAAAATTGCTATTGGTCGAAATTGTGAAGAAATATTTAAAGGTCTTAATTTTTAACTTCTTTATCTTTACCTATAATGAAAATTTAAAATACGCCCCTTGGTAGATCTACGTAAGTTATATACATACACAAAGTTTCACCGAAGTCGGTTAATGTTGCTATGAGCTAAAAACATTACAAGATTAAAGTTTAAGGGTGTAAGTCGCAGATTTTCGGTATTTTCAGGGAATTTTGTCCGTATGTAATCACTTTTAAATGCTTGTAACTCAACAACGTTAACCGATTTCGATGAAACTTTGTACATGTAAATTGTACTTCTAAATTTTTATTACAGGCACAGATAAAAAAGCTAAAAATTGTAATCATTACTATTTTCGTCGCAATTCCGATGAATAGCAATTTTTAGAAAAAAATTATTTACACGCTACCTAGTCAACTCATGCGTCTGACATCTCCAAATAATTGATGTCGTTTGATCCAATTCTAAAAAAGTTATTCGATTTTTAAAGGTGTATGAACACTTTGCACACCCACCGTATGCCAGTCTGAGAATCAGTGGTGTAAGTTACATACATGGTATATCGAGTGAAATAATGTTTTGGCTCTGTTGTTATAAAAAACTCAATATACACATTGCGGTTGCAAAAACACACTTATACGTTCAGAAAATTATAAAAAATTTCTGTACAGTATTTTATCGATAACTGTCCATACTACGGGACCAGCTGGGGACAGTTATCGCCCAGGTATACTATTCTTTGTCTTTTGCCGAACGTGGAAAAGGACAGCGAAGCTCGAGAGGTCTCGGTCGCCGAGAAGTGTAACAAAATACGGGTCGAGTATATCGGTGTGAGACCACTACTAATCCAATGACAAAACTTCTTTATTTTTTATTATTTTTTTATGGAACTCTCACTATCATATTCGTGGCATATTTTTAATGAAAATGATACGAAATAATATATAATTGCGATAATATTTACTTGTGTAATCGACGATGAAAGTTTCGGAAAATTATTGTACACATGATCGGAATTATATCTTATTTGGTATCATTTTAATTAGAAAAATGCCACGAATATGTTGCTGAAAGTTCCATTAGAAAATAATAAAAATCAAATCAGTTTTGTGATTGTGTAGTGGTCTCGCACCGATATACTCGACCCTTATTATGTTACACTTCTCGGCGACCGCGGCGTCTCGAGCTTCTTGGCCCCTCACGGAGTATACCCCGCAGAAGTGGGGATTGTTTTGAGGACAGATATCGCCCAGATATTTGGGACAGTTATCGATAAAATACTCTATGTGAAAATTAAAGCACAAAACAGAATTTTATATAATTTATGAGCGAATTATCTAATTACGATTGACTTATAGCGGCAACAGTAAAAAGATGATATTTTTTTTTTAATATTGGACCCCACGACTTAGTATTTTAGAAATTGGTTGGAGCTGCAGAGAAAACACTAAAAGTTAAATTTTACAAGTTTTTTACGAGGGTCTATATCGAAAATTTACGAAATACGTTTTTTAGATTTCTGTTGTAAATCAGCGGTTGAAAACAAGTGCGTAAGATGGACTTACGCCACTATGATCCCAAATAGTTTGTTCTATACGGTTAGTGACAAAAGCATAAACTGTCATTTTTCCGTAAAGAATGAAGTTCTACATCGATTAACGCTGCCAGTAAATAAATGATGCCTCTAAGATTCGGAAAAAAATATTAACTCATATATTCAGAATTTCGACTTATACCACTATGCTTCTCAGCCCACCATATGTGAAGGAGCTTTCGAAAGCTTTCTATGTATGTAAACTTTTTCGTTTGTAATTATTCTTCTGTGCAACTTTCACCAACATATTTGTGACGTTTTCCTAATTAAAATGACACCAAACATGACGTAATCCGAAGCACATTTGTTTGTCGAATTGACAATTTAGTGGAACCTCGATTAGGCGAACCGAGGAAATCTGAAATGTCCATTATCGTGTTCTTCATGTGAACAGTTCAATTTAACGCGATCTATATAGAACATGATTTATTATACGAATCAGTAAAGATATAATTTAGCATTGCAGTGATGTCATTTTTGTAGTACCGAACATTTAAATTTCGCTGATTAATTCGATAATCGAGATTCTACTGTATCATAAATTAAATAAGTAAATATGATCTAAACTGTGTCATGTTTGGTATCATGTTAATCAAAAAAATTTCAAGTATATGTCGGTAATAGTGTCATAACAAAACCCGTTAGTAGATTGCGGATTTTGGGCATTTATAGCAAAATTGGAGAAAATAAAATTTGAAATAGTAGGAAGATTAAAAGAATTGAAGTGGCCCAATTCAACAAGTAATGGTTTTTATCACTTGTAATTGATAAAGAACAATTTCATTTTGCATAAATATATGCAGTCTAATCATTAGAGACAAACGATAGGGTAAAAAATCACATCAAGCATACTGTGATTTTTATTACATCGTGTTATATTATTCACAATAAGACAAAAATTAAAAAGAATAAACAATGGCATACACGTGCAAAGTTCATAGTTCAAAGTTTAAAAATCAAGATAATAGAAAATTCTTATTAATACAAACATTTATGGAGTTAACGTTTCAGTAAATATACATACTGCATTGTATAATAATTTTCCTGGAACAGCTTATAACAAGTCTCCGATGATGAATTTCAAATTATTTCGGCGTAACGGCGATGCAGTCGCTTTAAGTGCGCAATTATGTCAGTTTATTGAAAAGTTATATTTATTATTTATTATTATATTCCCATTTTATTAATATATTTATTCTTTATTTAGTATTTTATAGTAAAAATGGGAATTTACAAGATAGAAAACATACCTAAAACTTCTTTCTTCTTGACTGACGTTTATGAGATGTTTCCGCTTCTGTTATTAAATTCCAACAATAGTCTGCAAGCATGGTTGCATTATCTTTTCCCAAGTATCTTGTTTCCATAACCAAAATATTTTTATGGAACCTTTCACTGTGTCTCTCGGTGTCTCTCCGTCTTTAATGATTGTTTAAACAACCATAATGTGTTAATATCGGATATCACTGTATCCGGGAAAGTCTACAGAATCTTTTGCTGTAAAGAACAATTCAATATCTTTTATAATAAGATCACAATATTCGTTCAAAGTTGAAAAATATGTCTTTTTTCACACTCAAATTTCTCAAAAACTGTGCGTCTATGAGAAAAATTAAAAGCAGATTCGTAATCAGCGCGTAAAACTCTACAAGAATTGCATAGTGAGAATTGAAACGTCAAAAAAAAGTTGAAATTTGTTGGACAGTGTAATTAATAACTTCTACTAAAGAATACTAGTAGAGTATATACGAAATATCTAGAATAAAATTAGCACCATTACTAGCTATAATTGAGAGTATGGTTGAGTTACCTTAGACAGACCGTGTCGTAATAATTATCAGCTTATTAACATGTTAGCAAAGAAATTCCTTCATCGTGAAATAATTATGTACTTCGTAGAGCAAACTCCAGCAGATCAAATTACATTTGTTTGTTAAATTGTACATTGTCTATCTTTAACTAAAAGGCGTTGATTCAAAATCGGCCACAATTACCCAAGACCAATTTTCCTGAAACTTTGCATATTGGTAGCCCTTTGGGTCTAACATTGATTCCGTGCAAAAACTTTTTCCCAGGACATCACGGTTACGGGGGGGGGGGGGTCAAAGTACGTATTTTGCGAAATCTATTATGTGCTGTAACTTTTAATAAAAATACGATATCGACCCGGCACTGATACCAAAAAATCATAAAAAATTCAAGCTTTCCAACGATGTATAAGTTTATGTAATTTATTTATTGCTAACATAATTTTTCACGTTTTTCGTGTTTTTCAAGGTGTAAAAATTCAGAAAAATTGCAATTCCCAAAAAAAGTATCGCCTGATTTTAACCAAAAACGCTGCATTAATAGTACATTTTATGCCCTTTCGAATGGTGTTTGTCATACCTTAGGGAAATTATTAATTTTTGAGTTATAAAGTAAAATGTGAGTAGAAGTTGAGGCGCGCGGTCAACTACTCGACCTGTATATTCATTTCAAACGTGCCGGGTTAAAGGCTTAACGGGTATAATGAAATTTAAATTGTAAATATCTCGAAATGATTGAGTATCGACGCCTATAATGCTATATTTTCATAAACAGGAGAACGAAATCTACCAGTATGCAAAGTTTCGACAAAATCTAGGAGCCGATGACCGCGTTTTCTCCTTGTTAGTTATAATGCTAAATTCAATCCTCATTGAATGTCAATGACAATCACAAGTCTTGCATATGGATCACCTTGGAGTGATTTATTTTAATTCGAAGTTTGTTTGGACAACGCAGACTTCGGCTATCGCAGGTTCGGGTAATCGAGGTCCTACCGTACTTTTAAAAGTTCTAGCTATCGAAGATCAAAATATTTTTTTAACACAATTCTGTAACGGTATTTTCTGCGTAAGCACCAGGTAGAAAATTACTATTTCTATGAGAAAATAATTAGTCTGCGCGCGAGAAGTAATTGATGTATAACGTCTTCACGAGCGGTTTTCATGGAAAAGCGTACCTTCGCGTAGTCATGCTCTGGCGAAGGTAATATCAACGAAATGAATAACTTAAAACCTTCCTTCCCCTGTCACGTGAACTCATATCATATTTCAGTTCTATCAAAATTCCTGACATCGTGTGATCGATTTGGCGTAGAATGACCGAATTCATACATACAAAATAGTATAGCACTGGAGCCCTGTCAGACCTACTGGTCTATAAGTCATAGCTTAACGCCCCTGGGAAATTATCCAGATGTGTCGATACCAATTTCTGACAGCCAATAAGCAGCGTCGTTGGCTATCACATTTCACCAGCGCCCATCAGATACGGCCATACTTGATATCACCACGTATTCGGAGGACCAGGACCACGGACTACACTTTCTCACGAAGATGCTTGTACAGGTCCCCTTTTTACGGGAACGAACTTGAGTAATATGACACGATGCAGTGGGCCAGAATCACAAAAGGCTGGACAAAATTCATATCATGGATAATTATACATTATTAATTACAAACAGAACGGTTTCAGAGGTTTTCTGGGTCGTAGAATCTAATTGTAGTATTACTTATTATCTAGAATGAGAAACTGTCTTTATAAAACTATCCTTGTAGGGCGTGTTATAATCTCGAAAATTTAAAATTTGCTAGTTGATTTCGAATGCAATTAACGTCTTGTGAACATGTCCTCGGAAGTAAATTAGATAACACTAGATTTATGGAGCACTAATAGTGAATATTTTGCATTACATTATATAAATAACAAAAGTGGGTCTATTCTCATTTTCAGCAATTTTTTTAATACTATGTACCCAAAGAAATAATCGTATATTAAAAATACTAGAATCTGTCATTGTTATGGGTCCCTTAAACCTAGTGTTAAAGAGTTAATGTTAATGAAAGTTATGATTTTTACTAATTGCGAGTTTGTCACACCTAAAAGAATTCGAAATAATTGGAGGCCTAAAATTACAAAACAAAAACATAATGCGACCAAAAGTTAGCATTTAAGTCCACGGATTTCGATGCAAAATAAAAATTGTTTGCATTAATTTCAAGCTACAAGAGCTACAAGACATACACATTTATTTCTTCTACATTTAAATTCTTTAAATGTTTTTACTTATAGAACTTACTATTCATTTTTTTTTATAAATGCCTAAAATCAGCAGTCTAATTACACCGTCCAACAAATTTCAACTTTTTTTATGTTTCCAAATTACTGTAGGGTGGTTCTTATAGAGTTTTTTGCGCGGATTCCGAATCTGCCCTTACTTTTTCGCCTACACGCACAGTTCTTGAGAAACATAACATTGAAAAAAACCCTTTATTTTTCAACTTTAAACAAATTTTGTGATGTTATTATATAAGATATTGAATTGTTCTATGCAGCAAAAGATTCTGTAGACTTTCCCGAATAAAGTGATATCCAATATTAATACATTATGCATGTTTAAACATGTTTAAACAATCATTGAAGATGGAGAGACACCACTTTTGCACCAATTTTTGAGGATATTTTTGAATTTATCTCAAAAAATAAGGGTCCAGCGTAAAATCGTACTATATAACGCAATAGAGCAGACTTTTATCTTGAGAACCCCCTCTCTTCTACTAGCACGGTCGTTCGTCGGGATACGGCGCGGCGTAACGGCAACGCAGTGGCTAAAAAGCGTGCAATTATGCCAGCTTATTTAAATGTTAAATTTGATTTAAATGCTATTTATAAATTATTTTATGTATTTTTTTAATGTTAGTCTCCTGTTCATAGTATATTCCATACTAGAAAGGTCTTCTGTAACAAAAAATAATGTACTACAAAATTCTATTTAATATCGCTTATTGTGGAAATGCTTAAAAAATAGAACTAAATACAAAAGAAAAACTTACTAAATTATTTTTTGTTACAAAAGTCCTTTATAGTATGAAATATACTATGAACAGGAGACTAATATTAAAAAAGTACATAAAATAATTTATACAGAATAAATGTACTAATAAATAATAAATAACATTTAAACACAATTTAACATTTAAATAAGCTGGCATAATTGCACGCTTTTAGCCACTGTATCGCCGTTACGCCGCGCCGCACAGTGGTGCCGAGGCGGCCAAAAATCGATTTTATAAATTTTCGATTTAAAAAAAAGAATATTATTTTTGTATTACCAAATAGTGAATGTATAATATGTCAAAGTCCGATTTTCTAAAAAAAATTTTTTTACGGAGATATTGGCATGGCAAGTACCCTATTTTTCTCTCTTGGGAATTCACCAGTTTTCAGCATCATAGTTATTTAATCATTGCGTCTATAATTGAATTCTTAAATCTCTGCAATTTATAGGGGTTATTACACATGCTTTAAACTATTAACTGGCACAAATAATTGTTCAATAAAGTTGTTTAACATTAAGCAATATGGATTAGTCGGAAGCCTCTTTGCGTTACGCTCATTGTTTATTTATGGAAGCAAATCTTAAAAGCTTTAAAGAGCTTCGGTATGGCACTACTTGTGTTGGTAAGGTGATATATTGAAGCAACTTTGTGCAAAAAATCTCGGGCAACTTCGGACAACCTTCGCCGCAATTTAAGTTTAAATATGAACTTTTAGAATTTCCAAGAATGAATCGCACGGAAATTACGATTATTTGGAGTTTAGGGTAAAAATTTTTAAGGATATATTAGTTGGTACAATTAGTTAGAATGAATTGTTTGAATTAATTATTTTTAATAAATTGTTTAAATAAAAAAAGTTAATAATAATTTTTCATACTGAATAAATAAAGTTTTCGTTCATTAGATCTCTGTTTTTCTAAAAGGTGGCAAAAAATCCGTAAAGATGAAACTAACTAACAAATTTGTTACCATTTTATCGTACATTGACTGAAAAGTGTACCGCCGGCATTAGAATAACCCAAGATACACCACGAGGAGGTTGCACGGTCGGACTTTGTCGGAGCAAAGTGGGAAATCGCACACGTAATTGGGATTCCAAAGAAACATCCTTGTTCCATAACATTTCACACAAGTCACTGTACATTATCTTGAAATCACACATTTTTGTTTTAAATAAGTATTCTGATGATACACACGTAAAACAAACTAAAGAAATTTCAAGCGAACTGGCCAGTGGTCACGGTAAAACTGTTAAGGCCTTTTAAAATGTCTCGGAATATAACCGTTGAAAACGTGGCAGAAAACAGGGATGGTACAACTAATTGTGGAAAAAACCACATTTCTCATACCGTAGAATCATCACAGGGATTTTCCCGCAATCTTCTTTAACAACACTTGGAAATCCAGAATACCTGGATTCTCGAATGTATCACTTTCAGGGAGTAAAAATTCATGTTTTAGGTGAAATTTTTAAGGGACATATCTTAAATAATAAAGAAAATTGTGAAATTCATAATTAAAAGAATATTTATTTTCTTTTTTAAAAAATTGTTATTACAATTTTTTGTTAAATAAACAAAGTTTTCGTTCAATTTGCGAGCACTCTCACAAAAATTCAATAGGAATTTTTCTGACAATATATACTGACCTCTATAAAAATAACTTATGTAATATAAAAAAATTGTTATTAAAATTTTTTATACAAAAAGGATTAACAAATCATATACATTTCACATTTTTCTTTATTATTTAAAAATATTCCTTAAAAATTTTCACATTAAACCCCAAATAATCGTAATTTCCGCGCGATTCATTCTTGGAAGCTCTAAAAGTTGATATTTAAACTTAAATTGCGACTGAGGTTGTTCGAAGTTGCCCGAGATTTTTTACACAAAGTTAGTTCAATATTATACCTTGCCAAAACGATTAATGCCAGACCGAAGCTGCTTAACACTTTTAAGATTTGCTTCCATTAATAAAAAATGAGCCGAAAACAGAGATGTCCAATTTGCACATATTACTTAATGTTTAATAATTTTTGAACAATTTTTTGTAGCCACTTAAGCGTTGCACTTGTGGCAACCTATCCACAAAGTTTTAAACAAATTCGTTGGATAGTTTCGGTTTTACGGATTTTTGACCGCTTTTTGGCCAATTCGCACCAATGTGCGGCGCGGCGCGGGTTGTTTAAACATGTTTAAACATTCATAATGTATTAATATTGGATATCACTGTATTCGGGAAAGTCCACAGAATCTTTTGCTGCAAAGAACAATTCAATATCTTTTATAATAACATCACAATATTTGTTTAAAGTTGAAAAATAGGTTTTTTTTCAGAGTCATGTTTCTCAAAAACTGTGCGTGTAGGCAAAAAAGTAAGGGCAGATTCGGAATCAACGTAAAAAACTCTATAAGAACCACCAAACAGTAATTAGGAAACAAATTTGGTGTTGGAGAGTATTACAGACAATAATGTACTCTGGATTCGTAGACTTACGAAATAACATTACACATATACATAATACAGATTACTTGGTACGAAAGAAAATTTTGCAAAGAATATCTATTTTCTCTTTTACCGATTGCTGTATAACTCTATTAAAGAAACATTATTCTTTTCTATTCTGCAAGTTCCCGAAACATGTTTGAAGTATGTTGTCGTCACAAATATAGAAATAGCATGTTGAATTTACTCGAAATTCACTAAATTGTCCTTCTCTATCGTCGAAGCCATCGCTCGTATTTTCATGGCATTGACAAATATCAAGAACATTTCTGCGAAAATTAGATTGTCGTAATAATCGTTGGTGGTATGTACTTTCGCAAAATTCTTTGGCTTCACAGGATAAAGAAATAATGAAATGATGAAAGGCGTAACAAGTAACTAATATTACTGAAGAGCCTTAAATTGAATTCGCACGAAACCTCACATGTATCTGTAATTTAATATCACTCTCCTCTAAACTGTTCAATTGCTGTTTCCTTATCGATCACAGTTTCACGTTCACAGAACGATGTTCTATGTAAATGTATTCACCCCTCCTGTTGCTACTAAGTTTCCCATTTGTCATCATTAGATTGCGGATTTTTATGCAAAATAAACGTTGCTTGCAGTGATTGCAAGAAGCAGGAATGAAATAAAAATTGTTTTTTTCTTCAATAATTTTAGTAAGTTGGAGGGAATACAGTGATATTATTAAATTATTTAAAATTTGCAGCTGTTTTAAATTGTGCTTTTTTGTCATAAACTGTTTGCATTGATTGCACAAAACTAGAGCCAAAGAAATATTTCTTTCATCAATAATTTGAATAATTCGAAATATATCGACGTTCTTAAATACTTTTACTCTTGTTAGTATTTTAAACTTCGCGTACTCATTTTTATCATAAATCTGTGAAATTTGCCATCATTTCTGTTATTATTCATCATGTTATAGTCATTATTTGTTAGATCCATAGAGCTCCAAAGTGAAAGCAATAAGTTAAAATACAAATGGAGAAATAATATTCTAACCAAGCTTTAGAACAGGGATGGGCATTTTTGTCTCAATTGAGACAAAACCGTCCCCACCATAGCGCCCACTGTCCCCCACTAGCATCCACCGTTACCATAGGGGAAGGAAGTGCTTCGTCCATCGCAAACCGTGCGCAGGCCTTGCGCATGAAAGAGAGGTTGGTGGGAGAAGCAGGCGTTTGAGGGACCCCCAACGTGCCCATCACGGCTTGACAAAAATATAACACTATACGGAATCGATTATATGTGAATATACAGTGACTCACAAAAGTATTCGAACGCCCTTTAAATCAGAATAATTTGTTTAACATTTCACCAAACAACATGTCATTTTTAGCAATTAGAAGCATTGATTTACTGGCATGCAGAACAAATTTTGAAAAATTGCAATTAGGAAAAATTACATGACAAAATAAAGAAGGCACTTTTTAAAATTTTTTTATTTCAACCCGTAATGAAAATTTAAAAAATGCTTCTTGTAGACCTATGTTAGTAATCTACATGCTGAAAATTTGATCGAATTTGACTAACATATACATGAGCTATAAGCCGTTGATCCAAAATTGTTTGGTCCAATTTTAAAAACGTTATTCTGATTAAAAGGGCGTTCGAATACTATCGTGAGCCACTGTATGTACAATACAATAGCATATGAGAGAAGGGCTAAAAGTGATAATTAAAAAGCTAAATACTAAACCTATTGAGCATTAAAAATGACTGATATGAGTTGCTTTATAAAAATTAACATTTTTACATAACAATTACACAGTTTGTATTCAGCATAATATGAGCTTAAATAAGAAAATGTATGTAATCATTTTCTATAAGTGTATCTTTATAGTTTTGAAAACAATGTAAAATTTGAAATCGCTCATACAACCCACAGTTGAAGATGTAAATTCCTGTAGCAGTGTTTCGGTACTTATCTTTACACAAAATAAAAAAGCTGCAAACGAAGTGTAGACTTGCATGTAAATGGGATTTATTTGCACGCGAATAAGAAGGCTGTACTAACGTCAGATCAAATTCGATCTAACGTTCAAGGCTACATGATCGATCGTAAATCGCGTTAGCTGCTTAGGTTTTTGTGTCAAGCCTACCGTGTTTCTTTCGTAAATTGAGGTTGCGTAGCATTTTGCAGGATTTGCTTAAACATCATCAGCGAAGTGTTTTTTTCCCTTTGCCGGTGCTTCGGCCGGATTGGTCTTGCGAAATTAGATCGTGCCAGTAATTATTGACGCGTAATCTCTCTCGTTCCGGATTCCAATCAGAAACGTTTCAACTTCCGTCTGCGCACTTGAACGTCACGGAAATTGCTTTATCCCCTCCGCAACGCTCCGTTCTACTACCGAAGAAATTGAGTTTCATTTTATTTTTCGTTTCTCGTCCCTTCCTCTCTCGCAAAGATTCAGTTAGCGCAACTTAATATTCATTCTATATAACATTTATGTTTCACCTCGAATAACAGTTATGATTAGACGTTGGATCTATATGCAAAATAAAAATTGTTTACATCGATTGTGATGAAGAGGAGCTGAACGTAAGTGGCATTCTCCGTTTAATGATTCTAATAAACTGAAAACTAATATGTATATCGAAGCTCTTACATTCTTTTGATCCGTATACCGCTTTAAATCACCCCTACTCATTTTAATCATAAATACGTACAGTCAGGCACAAAATTAAGAAGACACCTTCTGAACCACTTTTTAAAATTGGACCAAACAACTTCAGATGTTAGAACTGAGATGTTAGAAGGATTAGTCGATTAGGTAATGTGTAAAAAATTAATCCAAAATTATTATTGGTTGAAATTGCGAAGATAAAAATGAAGATCATAATTGTTATATAATCCTATAATGAAAATTTAAAGTATGCCTTCTGTACATATAAGTAAGTTATATGTATACTAGCTTCCAAGCGATACCGATTTAAAAAAAATTTGTTTAAATATTGCCTAATAAACTAATCATTCTAATATCTTCAAAAACTCAAGTCGTTTGACCCAATTTTAAAAAAGTTATTAGTTTTTAAAACTTAATTTCGTCCCCGACTGTAAAATTCTCCGTCTAGACCAGTGCCCTGAAACCACAGTGCCGCGGCACACTAGTGTACCGCGAGGTGATCTTGAGTGCACCGCGATTTTCTCGAGAATAATTGAATTTTTTAACCACCACATTAGTTAGAAATTTCTCTAAGTCAAATATTCCTCTAACTATTTTATTGTGTGTTTTATCTAATAAAAACACATACGTATTATTGTAATTTATGTATTTGCAAGCTTTTACTTGCGGTGTGCCGCGGAATTGTCGAAAAAACGTTGGTGTGCCGGGGAATTTAAAAATTTGCTTAACACTGGTCTAGATTGACAGTCGAGTTCCGTCAATGAAAGCTTTAGAACAGGCCTGGCCAACCCAAGTGGTTTCACTGGCCACTTTGATGACGCGTAACGTTACAGCGGGCCGCATTTTAGGTAAACATGCTTTTAAAAAATGTAATACAAATACAAAATGAATAAAACTTTATTTTTATACTATGATTCAATATAATTAACTCTCGAGTCATAATTAATGAGATATTTGTTTATCTTTTCTTTCACTCAATTTTTGTAAATCTATATTTATGTTCGACGTTGCACATCTCAGCTAGTTTTCTAAATTGGCATCAGTTAATGAAGAACGTGATGAACTCTTTGTAAATTTCATCTTCGAAAAAAATGTTTCACAAACATATGAGGATTCAAAAGCACTTACAACTCGTTTCTTATAAACAATGTTACTCGCTTTCAGTAATATTTGGAGTTCGTGGATATCATATATAGAACTGGAGTTCGTAGTAGCACTTGCGCATTATAACAATGACACAAGCAAATTTTTATTTATTTAATATTGTTTGTATACATATAACGAGAAACAAAAATTTCAATAGAAATATAAAGTCGGTCTATAAATGCGGTCTGCGGGCCGCGTGTTGGCCAGGCCTGGTTTAGAAGTTACAAAAGGGGTTACCAAAAACCATTCTGGAAATTTGAATGACGTGCATTGTGAGCACATATAATACCTGAATGACTCATTTCATCGGTTGAATAAAATCCCTGACACCTCGTAATCATTGCTTGAGGCCATGCTTTTGACAACCTCAGAACCACGTAAAGAGCCGTGTCGGAATTACGTTCTAGGCTATGCATGAGGTAACGAGCCATATTAAGCTTGAATCCTCAGCTGATATTATGAAATATTCCTAGATACTGCTCATAACAGAGCACATGGATTGAACCACCGTAATACTAGTGGGTCGTCGAGGTAAACCCAGAAAAGTCTTCGTATCATGAAATACATCTTCGTATCTTCAAATTCTAGAAAAATGTCAATAGATTTTTTTATCAGTTTGTTCAAAAGTAATGAATGGTATAAAGAATAGAATTTGAACTTGTACCGGAATCCGGTGCAGGCTCGCTTCACCTCCTCCTTGTCCATTTTCATTATCTCTTCCGTTATGGTGGTCTTTAAGGGAGCTTTGGTATTGTGATACTTTGCATTTACCTTTTTCTCGACTACGCTCCACATGTAATAGTCCAGGGGATTGCAGTCAGGTTTGGCTAAAATACTATTTCAAATAGTAAATAGTAAATAGTCTATTTTATTTGGAACCATACGTGCAGTTTTAAAAATAAAATATTGTGTCTGTTAGAAAAAGTTTTTAGAATAGTATTGTACTTGAAGGATTGTGAAAATAGTGACTTTTAATTGAGCGGGTGATTCTACGTGAGAAAATAAATCGAAAATATGCAATAAATTGTATTCATTTGTCGCCTCGTTTTCGAGAAAATCGATTTCGAAAGGTTTCTTCCATTTTAATATAACCTGTTTCGTCAATCTAATTTCATCGTCAAGAAATACTTTAAATAATGCTTAACACAACATTCGAATATTTTATTTTGTTTCAGATTACTACAACAGTTTAGGTTTAGATCAGGCATGTCCAGAAGTAGCTCACTTGGAGGCAAATTCGAGGGAGTCGCCTACTTCTCCAGCCCGCGCGTCTCGCTCTGCGTGGCGGCTATAGTCCTACGAGCTCCTCAGTCCCGTGCCTACCGCATGCGGTATGTATTGCGTGTGGCGCTTTGGGGCGACTCTCATACTCATAGGTTTCCACATCACCCATGAGGAAAATATTAGCATTAAAACAGACCAACGTACATTGCTGAGCGATTCCTCGCTATCATCTTTGATGCGGATATCGACATCCAATCTCCCTTTCGAAATTTCGGATTTGTCAAGCAATACTAGTGAAAATGCGCAATAGTCAACCTTTGAATAGCGCAATAAGCAAGCTTTCCTAATTGTCAGTAAAATTTTGACAGTATAATAAATTCCAAATTTATTACTTCGAAATTATCGTGCGACGCAGTGGAATAGGCCTATAGGGGATAGCACTGACACAAAAAAAAAACGCATAACCATAGTACCTCATGGGTGATGTGGAAACCTGTGGGTATGAGAGTCGCCCCAAAGCGCCACACGCAGTACATACCGCAAGCGGTAGGCACGGGTCTGAGGAGCTCGTTGGACTATGGCCGCCACGGGGAGCAAGACGCGCGGGCGGGAGAAGTAGGCGTCTCCCTCGAATTTGCCTCCAAGTGAGCTACTTCTGGACATGCCTGGTTTAGATTATCAAAATAAAAATATTTTATTTGCCGAAATTTTGCTGTTCATTTAAAATAATGTTTTATTTGAATTGTGCAACAACGACTATTTAAAATTTCGTAAAGCCTGATTAATCTTGCCTTTCAATTTGATCACAAATTCCGCGCTCCTCTTCCGATCAGAACGATTCCTGTGAGTTACTCGAAAGGAAGTTACCACCAACTGTTTGTCAGAATTTTGGAACTTCTTGGCTAGGTCGTAGACTTGTATCTTCTTGCAGCCAAACCACGTAGTGATTTCTGCGGACGATTTTCCGGCACAAAGCGATTCGAGTATTGCCGCTCTTCGGTCGTATTCTCGGTTCATGGCTGACATTTTCCCATTTGTTCACTGATTGGTGGCTTACATAGTGAGTTACTTTATCTGCGATTGCTTTGTTTCAGGTACCAAACATTTTTTTGAATTATTATATTTTATTTACAACTGGCTATATAGAGCCAACCAGCAGATCGGATGAACGTAGGTGTCGCATGCGAGTGGATGACGCTGAGCAGCGTTTCCATTAATGGAGAACAAAAATAAGTTATTTTAGACATTTTTGCGAAAATGTTAATTTTTATTAAAATGGAAGTCAAGTGTTAGTAAATATTGCAGAAAGCTTTCTAAAAACAAAGTAATTCAAACATTTTTAGATTTATCTTTAATTACATAAGTTCACCTAGATTTTTTATCTAGATTTAAATTTTTAGATATCATTTTTACATTAAAAATTTTTCTGTACACTGGGAACTATTATCGATGATGCAATTTATTTTTTTGTACATATAAATAACTATTACTGACAGCTAGAATTATTTTCGGTTAAGATTAACCAGTATCGCTGATGAAAATTATTTTTTTGGTCACAGATCACCATTATCGATGACACGAATTTGGTTTTGGTTACGTGGTAATCAATATCGATAGTGGGACCTTTATTTTAATTACTTTTAGTCATCGATCAATCAAGCGATCAGTGATAATTTTATATTTTATCATCTAATGTGTACAATCAAAATTAAGTTTCACAAATAATAATTTATGTAAATTATGTGGTGATGAATTGCGCAGTCGATCATTCAGCATTATTTTCAAACCCGGGAAGGCTCTTTCTATAGTAACCCGTGTAGCAGGAACTGCGTGGCAAATTGCAACAAGTTTTGCTAAATATGCCAATGCATATATGTTTTTACACTCCAATATGCCATTGTTTTGGTCTCTATATCGACATGCTTTTCTTTATAGTTGTCAATTCATTTAAAAACATAAATTCTATAATTCATTTTACATCGTGCGTAGATATTAATTATTAGTAATATTATTAAAACAAAATAGTAAGATTCAAAATAACCAAAGTAAAAGTCTCGCTGATGTGATTGATCAATATTTTTTGTTAGGGGTAGTAAAATCAATAGTAACTAAAATAAAGTTTCTAGTATCTTCTAATTTTTCCTCGATACTTTTTTTTTGTTTTATTTAAGTTTACCCAGACCCCTATGTGGGGTTTATACAACTGGACCTACAGTTTATTAAAATCACATAGAAAATTTCCAGAGGTGACGGAAGGATTTTAACACACGAACACAGCTTTTGCAGTTGCGCGCTCTATCCACTGATGACAATACTTATGTTGCCGTTCATAATTGTAGCTTAAAAATCATGCAAAATAGTAATTTTAGGGAGTAGTATATACTCACCGTAGTATCAGTAGCAACTACAATAAAGTTTCTAGCATTTTCCAATTTTTCCTCAACAGTTCTAGTAATAATACTTAAATCTCGTCATTCTCGAATATGGCTTAAAAATCCTGTAAACTACCAACGTAAGACAAATCCGGTGGCATGGAAGATACGAAACATAGTTCCGGTTCAACTGGTGCTGTCTCTCACGAAGCTCCCCTTTGCATCATCAACGCATGGGCCCCGCAACGGATACGCGCACGTAATTGTGTCAATAAAAATAATACCGGGGACACGATCGAATCAATTTATCGGATGCAGACCCACCGCGTTTAAATTGCATCGTGTTCCTTCCTTTCTCTCTCTCTCTCTCTCTCTCTCTCTCTCTCTCTCTCTCTCTCTCTCTCTCTCCCGATTCAATTTATACGCAAAAACTCAAGGATGTGTCCGTGATTCCCATGAGAGCCGTGAGTTTCTCGGCAATAATTAAGCGAAAAATATGGGAGGAAATTGCTCGCGACTGTTCGAGATGAAATCCTTCTATAAAAGCGCAGCGTTATCGAGCCAAGCCTCGGCTACCTCACTAACAGTTTTTAATCTCATATTAGATAATTACTCTTTATTCGGGGTGTCCACTTTTGTGCAGGTTGCAGAAAAGATTCAAAACTATTGCGAGATTTATGCTAATTAGAAAAAGAAGGATAGGCGGTGCTTGAACGAGTTGGTACACAACTCTTTGCTGGATTTTCTCATCAGCAGTGCCTTCTAATGAATCATATTAATACGATTAGGTCCTTAGCACATCCTAATATTTATTGTGCTAGGTCTTACCAACGGGATCTTGAAAACATTGCCATCATCATCATTGACTAGTATCTCATTGAGTAGTATGTATCTGTGTCAGGAATTAAGAGCCCCTAGAGAATTTATCCTTGTACCAACTCGAATAATTGAGTGGCATTAATAATTATGTGGGCAGAGATTATGGCTTGATAGCAATTTTATTAGACGATACATGGGCTATATCATGGTGAAAACGTCAGAAGCGATCGAGCTAGACAAATGGGTACTTCGTCATCGGTTATTCGACACTAGGGAATTTTCGTGTTATCTAGGGAAAATGTTGAACGTCACTTCACAAAACTTTGTTGCTCTTTATTTCAATCGTTGTATGGATTCTCGGAAAGTAATTAATGGATTTTTTGCTACTGACTTATTATAGCATCCGTGATAAAATATAACTTTTAGAACGGCGCAGCGTAATGCTACGGAAAGAGTAAACAAGACTAGACGCATGCGGACTGTGTATTGATTACTTACCAAACCGGGAGTATAAAAAGTAAAAAATGTTGGAGTAGAGGGTGCTGTCCTCAAACTATACTATTTAAAAGAATAAAATTTTTTCCTCTTTCTCAATCAGGAGTTTTCCAGTCACATCTGTTATCGTACTAGTCTAAGATGAATAAAACGATAAACACCACATTTTTTAACACGTTATCTTATAGCACAACTTGTTCTAACGATTTTTTTAGACCTTATTAATCGTCACAATTGTATCAGAACAATTAACGAAGTTGTATTATTTATATAAATTCGACGGTCAAACTTCTGGGTCAAGCTTAATGGGTATAACCGGATAAGATGGTCAAAAGTGCCCCTGAACCGAATTTTATCGACGATGGATCATTCGATAGGGCATCAAGAAAAACCATACTGTGCAAAATTTCAACCCTGTATCTTGATCGGGAGGGTAGTTATGGGGTAAAATCGAAAAATCAGTTTTTGGCCTATTTTCCCTAGTTAATGATGTTTAGAAATTCTGGTAAAAATCTGACACGTGTCAACAACCCGAATGCATACTTTGCAATTGGTTTCAGAATTTTAAATTAAAAATCCTGCTTGTAAAAAATCAAAAACCTCAAAAAAATCGAAAAAATGCAGATTTCACATGGAAGTTCCAGAGTGACTAGCTTTATATTTTTACGGTACCGATATATTATTACAAGTATCGTATATGAATTTTTTCACATTTTCGGTTTCTTGCGCCGTTGTTAAAAAAAATAAAAACCGATTCTTTCGCCAGTTTTTCCGTGAAAAACTAAGCTAACCTTCAAATTGTAACATTTTATTCATTCTGTAAGCCTATTGGACACTGATAAACCTTGAACATTTCACAGAAATAATTAAAAAATTCAATTAACTTGATTAGTATTCTGCTATGTCAGCGCATAACATCTGAAAATATTAACCATGTTTCCAACAGCTCGATTGGGTCAGTGAGTTAGGCGCTCAACTGTGGACATGCTTATACTATGTTCGCGCTCGGCATAAGTCTACTTTTTTTTTATTTAATCAATTCTTTTTTTCTAACTATGCAATAATTAGTGGTATTTTTCTAGAACCAATATTTAAATATTTAGAAAATATGTTACGGTAAAATACGTCAAGAAATAATTTCGGAGCAATCGTTATTTCATCCATTTTTAGTTATGCATCCTCTTCATTCTGGTAGTATTCAACATTTTCTGCAGTAAATCTATACGTGTTTTCAAGTTTTAAATAACACTGTCCAACAAATTTCAACGTTTTTTTATGTTTCCTAATAACTGTTGAGTGGCTCTTATAGAGTTTCTTGCGCTGATTCCGAATCTGCCCTTACTTTCTCGCCTACACGTACAGTTTTTGAGAAACATGACTTTGAAAAAAAACCTATTTTTCAACTTTAAACAATTATTGTGATGTTATTATAAAAGATATTGAATTGCTCTATGCAGCAAAAGATTCTGTAGACTTTCCCGAATAAAGTGATATCCAATAAAATTTAACATTTAAATAAGCTGGCATAATTGCACGCTTTTTAGCCACTGCGTCGCCGTTACGCCGCGCCGCGCCGTATCGCAACGAACGACCGCGCTAGTGGAAGAGCACCACTGGCGGCAACTTATGTCGGGCGTAGATATTTTGCTTTCTGGTTCGGTAAAAACGTCGATATTGTAAACTTCAAAGGGGGGGTTCTCAAATATAAAAGTCTGCTCTATCGCGTAATATAGTACGATTTTACGCTGGATCCTTATTGTTTGAGATAAATTCAAAAATATCCTCAAAAATTGGTGCAAGCGTGGTGTCTCTCCGTCTTTAATGATTGTTTAAACATGTTTAAACATTCATAATGTATTAATATTGGATATCACTGTATTTAGGAAAGTCTACAGAATCTTTTTCTGCGAAGGACAATTCAAAATCTTTTATAATAACATTACAATATCTGTTTAAAGTTGAAAAACAGGTTTTTTTCAAAGTCATGTTTCTTAAAAACTGTACGCGTAGGCGAGAAAGTAAGGGCAGATTCGGAAGCAGCGCAAAAAACTCTATAAGAACTACCCAACAGTTATTAGAAAACGAATTTGGTGTTGGACATTGTAATCTGTTATAGAGAAAAGAAATAAATTCAAGTTCTAGAAACTGCTCCATTTTTATTCAATTCCTGTGAGACTTTTGCTTTTTGTACCTAGTTTTTTATGTGGAAGAGCAATTTTGTATGAACCATCCAGATTCGTTAATGAAATATTTCACCCTTCTCTAATATTCAGTGAACTAAGCAGATGTTTCGACATCTTTTAAAGTAAAGTTATAAATCAATGAAATATACTTGGAAATATGAACTTCCCGTGTTTCATTAACTTTAATTGTATCTTCATAACAGTATCTTCTGGTCATTTTAGTCACAAAACAAAATGCAACATGGAACAATAATGGACGATTGGGCTACATCCTCGACATGCTAGGACCATTCTATGCAAACCAAACTGATGCGAAAATAATGCGGATCGTATTCAAGATCCAAATGGTTTGTAAGTTCTTATGAAACCAAGGAAGATATGTATGTATTGTTGATAGAGGTTTTCGAGATGTTCAATCTCACTTGCAAGAACATGGCTTTTGGAACTGACTACAGACGAATCTAATGCTCCTCGCAAAGTAACCAAAGTTCGTTGGGTAGTTAAGGAATTCTACAAAAATACCATTGATTATTACATAGTTAGAAAAGTTCGAAAAAAAAGAATTGATTAAATAAAAAAAAAGTAGATTTATGCCGTGCGCGAACCTAGTATAATCATGGCCACAGTCGAGCACCTATGCACTGACCCAATCGAGCTGCTGGAAACGTGGTTAATATTTTCAGATGTTATGCGCTGACATAGCAGAATACTAATCAAGTTAATTGAATTTTTTAATTATTTCTGTGAAATGTTCAAGGTTTATCAGTGTCCAATAGGCTTACAGAATGAATAAAATGTTACAATTTGAAGGTTAGCTTAGTTTTTCACGGAAAAACTGGCGAAAGAATCGGTTTTTAATTTTTTTAACAACAGAGCAAGAAACCGAAAATGTGAAAAAATTCATATACGATACTTGTAATAATATATCGGTACTGTAAAAATATAAAGCTAATCACTCGGGAACTTCCATGTGAAATCTGCATTTTTTCGATTTTTTTGAGGTTTTTGATTTTTTACAAGCAGGATTTTCAATTTAAAATTCTGAAACCAATTGCAAAGTATGCATTCGGGTTGTTGACACGTGTCAGATTTTTACCAGAATTTCTAAACATCATTATTTAGGGAAAATAGGCCAAAAACTGATTTTTCGATTTTACCCCATAACTACCCTCCCGATCGAGATACGGGGTTGAAGTTTTGCACAGTATGGTTTTTCTTGATGCCCTATCGAATGAACCATCGTCGATAAAATGCGGTTCAAGGGCACTTTTGACCATCTTATCCGGCTATACTCCTTCAAATGAAGTAAGAATTGAGGCTTAAAAATCTCATCGTAAATGTTAATAACCTTGTTGCTTTTCTTTTTATTTTTCCAGTGGTTGGGTTTGGGCATCATGGCTGTGGGTGTGTGGGCGTGGGCTGAGAAGGACACGTTTAACAACTTGTCTCGTCTCACAAACGTAGCGCTCGATCCAGCGTTTATCCTTATTCTAGTCGGTAAGTTATGGATCTTATTGTCTTTGTCAGCTTTCACGCGGACAAGAATGTCTAAATATTTAAATGCTTTGTAAATAACAATCTACGCTACAGGTACCGTAACATTTGTCATTGGATTTACGGGATGTGTTGGTGCACTCAGGGAAAATACGTGCCTCTTAGCTGCAGTAAGTACTAAAGAACTCGATCAGGTGCATCAAAATTGATGAGTTTCATTATTCCATCAAATCTCTTGTTCACTACACTATAAATAAGCCCTTGCGATAAATATTTGAACTGCTTATCTATTTCAGCGCGAGAATACCCGACATGCGCGACTTATTTGATTCTATCGACTAGTTTTATCGCTAAAATAGAACTTTAGCGAACAACTTTTGAACTCCTCAACTATTTTAGTGCAAAAATACCTGACGTGTGCGGCATATTTGATTCGCAGTATCCATTTTATACTGTCGCAAATGTATAAAAGATGCAAGAAATCTATCCGGTTCACAAATCTTTATTCATAGAATACTATGATACATAGCCCCTCTATATTCAGGGTGTTTATTTATCAGAGCCGAGTACAGTGGAACCTCGATTATTGGAACTAAACAAGGAAACATTAGTGTCCGAATAATAGTACACTTATATAGTTTTAATCTTTATTGATTTGTACAATAAATATCGTCAAATATGGATCACCTTAGCATAATCTATTTAAATTTTAAGCTTCTTGAGATAATGGAGACCTAAAATAACGAAAGTTCGGGTAATCGAAGTTCTACTGTACTGAAAATTCAAAAATGCATTTTATTCATTTCAAGAATTGATAATAATAAATGCACACTTCCACATTAATTACTTTTATGTCGTAGAGTATTGGATAATTGACAGATTTAAAAAACTCTAGCAAAAATATTAAACGACGTAAGTCAGAGGAACATTAATTATTTATTAAACATCTGGTTTAAATAGGTTACGATCACCGTCATTTTTTCTAGCTATTACGCCTGTAGTGCGAATATTTTATCTATTAGTTGTCTAAATAAAGAAATTATTCGTTTGTTGAATTCATTTGACTTCGAGCCCTGTAAAGTATCCAATACTACTTATTTAACAACAATAACATCATGCATTTTTATGAATCTCCTAAAACCCTAATAAAATCGAAAAAGATCGAACAAGAGTACGTACAGTGTTTCTCAATAATTTATGTTATTACTAAACTGCGAATTGTATGCATTTATGGCGAAAATGAGGAAGTCAAACTTTAAACAGTGAAAAGATTAAAAGGATTTGAGAATATCGATGCGTTATTTTCAATTTTGCAAAGTTTTTTAATGGAAGAATGGCATTTCTATTCGTCTCTTACTTCTTACAATTAATGCTGATCTATTTTATTTTGTATAAAGGTCCGCAATTTAGTTATTAGATTTTCCTAAATGTTGATGTTAATAGCGTCATGCATCTAGTAATAATGTGCAGTTTCTAGGTAAATAATGGGGACCATGCCATTCGAAACGTAAATCATCGTAAGGCATTGTTAACCTAAACATTCTATTCATTTCGTAGTCTTTTGAGATTTCTGACAAAACTAATTGCCATGTAATATTGTATATATCTGTTCCAGTATGCAATATTTCTGGCATTATTGTTGCTAATGGAAATGGCAGCTGGCGTCTTAGGTTTCATCTTTAAAGACTGGGTGAGTTGCAAACAAGTTTACATGTAGAGATAATAATGGCTATCAAGGATTCATAGTAGTACATTATTAATTGTAAGTTAAAATCTCTAGCAACTTCAAATCTGTAGAATCTAAATTAGCAAGAATTATGAATTATTTAGTTCCATTGTACACTTACCTCCTGTAACTCTGAAACATTCTCTATTTCCTTTGGACGTGAAGTAATGTATGCATTTGTTCATAGAGGATTATCATATTCGTTTATTCGAATGTAGTCAATATCTTAAACCTTGAACTTGAATCGATAAAAAGATATTGTCATCCAGTATGACAAGAATATTAGGAAATTATGATATGAATATATGAAGAAGAATCCTGTTTGTCTTTAGATGTATATAAAAACTGTGTTTTTCGGTTTATGCTTTTGAACTTTCCTCATTTCTTGTATATATAATAAACATGTTTGTGGCATATGTGCTGTTGAATATATCTCTCTATGTAACAAATGTATTCACTGAAGTTGTATAAACATTCATATACTTGGTTGCCCCAAAAGTTTGTTACTTTAATGTTATTGATTTTTAATTTAGAAGAAACTCGAGAAATATTAAAATATTAACGGACAGGTGATTGTATTATTTGTATATATTCGTGTTATTTAACAATTTGGTAAATTTCTGTTCTTTCTTCGCCGATTTCAATGAGCTTTAAATATGTTGTCAAGGTCAAAAATAGTTTCTTAAAGTTGCTAAACGTGACGTGAGCATGCAACATTTGACCTAGTTTTCGACGAAGACAGAACACAAACAACTGTCGCACGCTGTCGCACAATGCTTGTAGTTACAGTCTCGTTGGGAGTTTCGTGAAGAAACAAGTGTAATGAATTACTTGAGACACGCGGTCTTTCGCTGAATTCGAGTGAGCAATAAATTCGGAAAGATAGTGTATAGAGTTTCTTATCGAAAAGAATATTTTCAAGAACAGCATTCACTATTCTAAGTGCAACGAGCTTCTAATTCTGAATCGCAAAACATTGTTGTTCCGTTGTCGAATTCCGCATATTTTCAATTACCAAATTTGTCCTTTAGGTCGCATCCCCACCCTGGGAAATGCATTACGAACTCACTTTGAAATTCACATAAATTTAAATCGAAAATGATCAAAACTATCAATCTAACCATTCGCGATGTCTAAAAGCCCGAATTACTTGCTTTTTGCTGCCATTAAACTAAATTTCAGAGTGAGTTCCTGTTAGGTTTTTCGGGGAGGGGGAGCAGGTCCTCGCCCTAAAGGATAAATTTGGTCATTCAAAATAGGCAGAATTCACAATACTTTCTGACAGGTTTTGCGAATATCTCAGAAACTAAAAGAGACCGTGATATACTTCCTAAGGAAAATGTTTAGAATCATGACCTTGACAACATACTTTGAGGAAGTAATGTTTCGACAAGTGCACGTTATGAAAAATCTTTTGGCACAACCTAGAACAGTGTTGCAAAAAACATATGTATTTACTTCTAAGTTTTGTTAAATAAATTAAAAATATATGTGTAAATAAATGTGATTTTTCTCGGGTGACTTATTAAGTCAAGAATAAATTATTTCGACTTCCTCTGTAATAACAGGTATACGCGAGTCATCGATAACTCTGTTCTCAATAATTGCTTGTCGATACTTGTCACTAATAACAGCCATACGTATTACTATGATTGTAACAACAGATAAAGTCGCAAGCCACTGGTGGCTTCCAAGCGTTTATCATTCACTACAGAGAAGATCCCGACCAGCAGAATCTCATCGACTGGATTCAGGAGGATTGGGTATGCATCATGGTGTTTAGCTCGGTTTTAAATATTTATTTATCATTGAGACTGAAGTTTACATTTAACTCTCCGACGGCGGAATCTGGGTTTAGTTTGACCCAGAGTATCAAAATCGTTAATTAATTACTCAGTTTGTAGCGATTAAATTAAATGAACAGATGTTACATTTGCAAGTACAGAAAGACTCCAAACATATCTTTAACAAAATTGATAAGTGAAGCAGTGAATAGTCCTAAAAGGGTCCCACGGAGATCACCGACACAAATTTCTCTGACAACATTTCACCGACTTCAGATTTGACCGACAATAACTTTGACCGACAACGACTTTGACGGACAATGACTATAACCGACGACAGTATCATCCGATAGGATTAGCCGACTGCGTCTAATTCTTTTTTTTCTGTAATAATTATATTTTTATGCAAAAGTAAAAGTGTCAGTCCATTGAATCGTTAAAGAAAAAAATGTTAGCACCATCTTTGAAAGGTAAAAGTTCTGCAAAGTACTAATAACTCAAAGTAATTAATGTAATAACTATATTATTGCAAAATTATATTATCAAGCATACGAAAGTTAAAGATTTGGCACCTCCAAGTATTGTGAAACCTGGTATTATTATTAGAAATTTAAAAGCAGTGGTAAGTAATTATACTCGAACATATCTTCCAAGTGATAAGAATTTAAATGAACAAATATGCTATGAACGAAAGAAATTAAAAATTTCTGAGCCACAAAATATATTAGAATTGTATTTGCCAGAAGAATTATCAAAAACTTTAAATGGAGAGCCATTTGAAACAGTTGTAAAAGATATATGGTTCACACTGCATTATACTATTCAATTACATGTACTACATTATACAAATGTATTTTGTTCAATTTGGTTTAATTGCGTTTCTTCGTAAATATGTTCTTCCTTTCAGTATATCAAGGAAAAAGTACATAATCAAGGAGTTAGTACATCCTTGTTAGTAAACAACATATGAATTTCGTTGTAGATCATGTCATTGTTGGTTATTACTATCGTCGGTCAAAGTCATTGTCAGGTAAAATCGTAGTCGGCCAAAATCGTTGTCGGTTAAAGGAGTTGTCGGCCAAAATTATTGTCGATGACAAAGATGTTTGTGTCGGTAATTTCCATGGGACCCGTCCTAAACATTGTTAATTACACAGGGTATTCACGCTATTACAAGAAAGCTTTTTTCTTAAAAATAATAAATATTAGAAAAAATGAATGAAGAAAAGTAATACCGTTTTTTACAAGCAAAGTTATGGCGTGTGTCATTTGTTTGTGTTTGCGCAATTTTTTTTAGAAATGAAGGTGACCTTCACTTATTAAATAGAATTCTATGTGTTGTTTTATATCATATGAAAGCATGTGTCACGACAAATACATTTGTATACGACACAATAACCTTCAAGGTCATGCAAGGTTAGAAATGGAAGAAACGTTTTGAATATTCCGTACTAATGTGATCACAAGTATTCCTTATTGACGAAGCTACAGTAAATGTTAACCCTTTGCGCTCGGAAGTATTTTAACTCCATAACCAAATTTTCTTTTTCGATCAAGAATATTTAAATTCTATATGATTTTTTTTTCATTTTGAAGAAATGAAACTGATATAATACCTCATAGAATACTTAAATGTGTGGTAACTAATTTATTGAATATCAATTTAATAATGTAAGCTATATTTTGAATAATGGTATAGCAATTTTTAGTGGTGCCTCAGAGTCACCACTCGAGTGCAAAGGGTTAAATATGACTTTCTTGTGTATTCGGCTCTATTAATTATATTCTTGGTAGTTTCTTTTAAGGGTGTCCCATATATTAATGTACATGGCTGCGATCTTTTGCTTTTCAATTCGTCTGGGTGGGATATTGTAAACGATAATTCCGAATGTTTTTTTCCATTTCTGACCGTGCATGACCTTGAAGATTATTGTGACGTGTACAAATGAATCTGTCTTGACAAATCGCATACGCCATTACATTACTTGCAAAAAAGAGTATTACTTTGCCTCTCATTTTTTTTTCCAATATTTATTATTTCCAAGAAAAACAGTGGCTAGTAATAGCGTGAACATCTTGTATAGTTGTCAGAATGGTCTGCTGTTCAGGGTTATATCTTGCCATTAAAATTCCAATTTTAATTAGTAAAACTAAAACTTTGATTGAGAATTTTAAATTCTCATTTCGAAACAGAATTGCAATTATAGATTGCGGTTGCAATGTTATATTTGGCCATTATAATTCCAATTTTAATTAGTAAAACTAAAACTTTGATTGAGAATTTCAAATTCTCATTTCGAAACAGAATTGCAATTATAGATTGCGGTTGCACTTATCGGCGGTGGTTACAGTCAATTTGTTGGAGCCTTGACAATTTCGTATTTCACAGTTGCAGTGTTGCGGCATCGAGGGGCCTAAAGACTGGGATCGTAACAATTATTTCAATTGTTCTTCGAGCGACATTGGCTCGAGAGAAGCGTGTGGTGTGCCTTTTAGCTGTTGTAAACGAAAACCAAATGTAATTGCACTAATAAAATTCAATATAAATGCAGGGTCGTCGAAGTAAATCCAAAATGTCATTATTTGTACAAAAGTAATGCATGATATAAACTATATAAAGAATGGAATTCGAGCTTGTACCTGAACCCGCTGCAGACTCGCTTCACCTTCTCCTTGTCCATTTTTATTATCTCTTCCGTTATGGTGGTCCTTAAGGTACCTTTGGTATTATGATTTATCTTTTCCCCAACTACAATTCACATACAATAGTCAAGGAAGTTGCAGTCAGATCTGGGTAAAATACTATTTCAGATAGTAAATAGTTTATTTTATTTGAAATCATACGTGTACATTGAAAAATAAAATATTGTATTTGTTTGAAGAAGTTTTTAAAATAGTATTTTATATGCAGGATACCGAAATAGTGTGAATTTTACTTGAGGGAGTGACTCTACATAAGAAAATGAATCGGCAATATGGAATAAATTGTATTCATTTAACGACTCGTTTTCGAGAAAATTGACTTGGAAAATGTTATGGGTTCTTGCATTTTAATATTACCTGTTTCCTCAATCTATTTTAATCGTCGAGAAATATTTTAAATAACTTTTAACGCGACATTCGAATATTTTATTGTATGTTTTATATTATGAAAATAAAAATATTTCTTTTGCCGAAATTTTACTGGGTATTTAAAATTGGCTATTATTGAAATCTTTTTTCTTTAAAATTTGATCAAATTCTGATTGTAGTTGAGGCTACAGGAATGCCACATGTCGGCTAAGCAGTGATGACAGAGGTTTCCATAAAGCCTAGTTAATCTTTCCTTTCAATTCATTCACAAATTCCGCGCTCCTCTTGTGACCAAAACGATTTCTTTGAGTTGCTCGGGATGCAGTTATCTCCTATTTTCTGTGAGAATTTCTGAATTTGTTGGAAAACAAATCAGATCGTAATCTTGCGTCTTCTTGTAGTCAAACCACGCAATGATTTCCGCAGGCGATTTTCCGGCATGATGCGATTCGAGTATTGCCGCTTTTCGGTTGTACCCTCGGTTCATGGATGGCATTTTTTCACTTGTTTGCTGAATGGTGGTTTACATAGAGAGCTACCTTACCAACAATTGCTTTGTTTATATTTGCCTTACTTACATCGTATTTGTGGGACTGCTCGTAAAAGTTTCGGATTTATCTCGATGGCACTGTACAATCTCAGTAGGATAAGTAACTATTTTTTGTTACTGTTAACAGACTTAAGCAATGTTAACAGAAATATTATTGATAGAATTCAAATTTGATTTAAACAATCTAATGTTTCTGATGCAAGAAGATTAATTTAATAAATCAAAATTTGGGTTACGATGTAAAAATTATTATTTATCTAATCTATTTGTTCCTGAGAGTAATACATACATGCTTTATTTCTTATTCAAAAATACGGACGATGAAAGTTCAATTTACGTGCAACTTTGCTGATCAAATTCAAAGTGAATTTAAACAATTTGAAGTTCGCACGTGAATTTATATTTTATCTTTCGTATCTTTAAATAAGCAATGAAGCATGTATTACTCTCGAAAACAAATAGATTAGATAAATAATCATTTTTCACCTTAGTGTATCTTTAAATATTTCTTATTCTTTTTCCAGGAAATCATTAAAAATAAACAGTGTGGCTACGACGTTAGGAAACCTAGCTACGTAAGTAGACGTTCTTTAATACATCGTAACAGTTATCGTCGAAATAGAACTAGATCATTTACTTATCGTGTACATAAATTTCTTTTTCTTAGAAATTCTCTTAGCATTACTTACTCGCCTGCAGTCATTGATCAACAATTCCCTAAATTATTATGATTATCGTCATCCATTCATGATCATCACACTATCGACGTTTGTTTTCTGTTTCGTAAAACGTTCCATGTTACAATGGCTCTCAGTGATTTTTGTTATTACTAAGACACAGTCACTAGCAGCTCGTAACATAGGTTTGTTAAGGACGTGATTCTAGTAATAACATATATCATTGAGAGTCTTATAATCTTTTTCCCCTGTTTAAATTATCAGGGACTACAAACTTGCATTGCGTCTACAGTCTTTTCAAACAGTTTCACGGATCAATTAATTTTCGAAAATTTTAGAAAAAATAATGTTAAAATTATCAGACAAAAGATCTAAAAGGAATGATACAGGTAGATCAAATAATTATAAAACAACCCGTGACCGCTGGTAGTATGTTTTTATGATTGACGATAATTAAAACAAACCATCAGTTCTCAAATACTCGATGATTATTGTGAAAGTAATTGACACCGGAAACAAAATAAAAAGATATTTAAAATAATTCAAAATATTCACTTGCTCTTACGATATTTTTTCAAACGTTTCATAAAAGAGACACAGACAATCTCTGAACTAATAATTCTGTAGATACCTAACAAATATTTGAATGTTCTTAATATTATACAATATTTATAAATGTGGGATCAGGACCCCACAGACCGAATACCGTATGGAGATTAGAAAGAGTCAGTGGGTTCCGTCGGTGTGTGCAGGAGCTGATCAGTTACTAATCGCGAGTCCCGGGTTCGATTCCTGGTGTGGCTGGTCCTCCTTTTTCCTAAGATCCTGGATATCTACGGAATATTACATAACAACCATAATTATTTAATATTATTGTAGTACTATGCATTAAATAGTATTTGGTGTTTGTAGCAATGATTAAGAACTTTTTTAACATTGATAAACAAAATATGTGATGCTGTTGTAGAAACATTTTATTTTCACTTTTTATAGGTTCTGTTCAAATTCATTAACACTTTTAATGTTAATGTATTTTTTTTAAAAAGTTCCACGGTTCACATTTTAAATTAAACGTATTCAAAAATTCTATTTAGAACACATTTGACCCCAGATTTAAATGCTTAATCGAGTTATCCATTAGACACTCTAAGTATATAGAAACGAGGTTTGAAAACAAACACGTTTATTGAGAAGGAAAACTTTTTTCCAAACAAAGATCGTATATTTTGAATTGTTGTATATTCTGATGGCAAAGACCTCAAAAGTAAATACAGTATTGTTGCGATAAAAACTACAAGGCTATAAATGATAAGTGCAACCAAATTATCCTCACTACTGCAGAGTATACTCTTCGATCGGTTATGAAGCTCGACTCGGCTGTAACATGATACCGGTCAAGATATATCGGTAATTCAGTACAAATGCAATGACAAAACATTTATGTTTTTTATTAGTTTTTCATGAAAGTTTTATCAATACATTCGTGACATTTTTCTCATTACAATGATACCATACACGATATAATGTCGATCATATTTGCATGTTTAATTGGCGATAATAAGTTTCGAGTGCAACGAAGGTAGCGAATGAAAAAGAAAGAGAGACTGGAATTCGGATAGTCGGCAAACACCAAAAACATGAAAAAATAAATGCAATTGTAAAACATTTTTTATTTTTCATACTCTTCTTATGATACCTTTACCAATATATTTGTGACATATTTCTGAATAACATGAGATCAAATATGATATAATTCGGTGCATACATGCCTATGCACATTTATACTTTAAAAACTTATCGTCAATTAACCCCTTACGGTATCTTGACGAGTCAGACTCGTCATGAAGATTTGAAACACATTGTAATAAATATGAATGTTATGCCTTCCTTTTTAGACGAAATAAAATTTTACTCTTTCGTGATCAATATTTGAACATTGAAGTACATGTAGCCGTATAAAAAGAATGAATTTTCTTTTCTCTTCTGTTACATTATTGGGGATAAAGACGTCCTAATCACAGTAACCATAAAGAAAATGGTACGGCAAGGGGTCAGCATGTAAACATGAACCAAACTATGTCATAATTAATCCCATTTAATTAAAAAAATGTTTTATGAGAAAGTAATTAAAAATAAGCAAGTTTTGTCATTAAATTAGTATTGTTTCACCGACACGCTGATGCTGATCGTTTTGGTCGCTCGGTTCGACGCTGGCGGTAGAAGGCAAACGAATCTCGAAGAATCGTGTCTGTACACAATGAGTGCAATGTTTCGAACCCGAGGTCGTTGCATTCGTCGCGACAACATTGTACCTAGAGCTCATGCAAACTGTAATGTGGTCATGTCTAGAGGTGTTTTAAAATTATTTGAGCTGCCTGTATACACAATGCATTTGAATGATTTGTGTTAGTAGGCGATTATCTCGAATTGTTTGGTTACTACTCTAGCAGCTGCAGGCACGATAACGTAGGTGTAAAACATGGAGGTTGAAGTTATTTGTCACAGTTTGTTTTAAATGGTTTCTGTTTACCTCGGGGAATGCAGACTGGAGAGAGGAGTATATTCGAGAGAGGTTGTCTAAGAGCAGGCGAGGAGTGGCTAGAATTAAATCTCGTACCTGTCGCTGGTACTGTTGTCAGCACTATGGTTTTACAGGTAGATTCTAAAATGAATGTCGTATCGCCCTGCTAACTGAAAGTTTAAACTTTCTCTTTTTACGTAGTATTAATACTGAAAACTTTCAAACTCGTCCATAGTCGTGAGTTTGAGTCTTTCTAATCCCAACGCGTAATATTTTTCGTTAGGACAGTACCTAATCGTTTCGTGAATAACTATGTCACCAGCAGCTCCTAATCTCTCAGCTGCTTCTGCTGATATTAGGGTGCAACCTATAGCAGCTCCAAAGCTGTCAATGATTCCTGTTGTTACTAGAACGAGGATCCTATTGGTTCCTAATTAGAACTGTAGAAAATGCTAGACAATTTTTTCCCAAGTGACATCACGAATTATTGAGAGATATTAGACTATTACTATTATAAGATATTGTTAGAGATACGAGAAAGTTTTAACTTCCGAAAATGATCCATTTCTTTTGTTTTAATGGCGGTTCGCAATTGTCGCATGTAAATGTGACGTGGATGTAATCGTTAATTAAGAATTTACTTTCATTTTGATTTGATTCGCTTGGAGCACACTATTTAACGATTCTCAGTTGCTCTTGCAACCGTAAATATATTTAATTATGTCGCGACCAGTATGTATTTGCATATTGTACTCGAGTAAATGAGCATCGCTAGACGTCTACGTGAAGCAAGTAAGTACTTAAGAGAGCTGAGAATATTAACCAGCACATACATATACAGTCACTAATAAAGGAGACATTTTTACGTTTTTGGTTCACACATATCAGAAGGGTAAGTACGAGTTCGATTCGTTGAGTATATCGAATTCACGACTTGCTTCCAACTAATTATTTCTACCTCACGTATCAAAACCAAAGATAATTTATACTTTGATGGTTGAGTTTGATTTAAAAATAATCATTGAAACTTGAAACTTTTTGTAAAAACAGTAAATGCTATATTTTGAGTATTCTAAAAGAGGATGGTGTCCTTAAGGAGAATCGATAAATTAACAGAAACCATTCATATTTAATAAACAACCGCTATTAATATTGTTACGACGATATGGAATCGCGACAATCATGAAGTTGCATTCTCCCTGCGGCATGCTGAACATATGGCAGAGAAGTGAAGATCAATGAAATTAGTCTACGTAATGTTATTTACAATTATTGTAAATAAACTGTTGTGCTCCGTGTTTTACGTTTATTAATATAAATGTGTCCGTCGGCGAGGAGGAGCTGAAGTTTCCACAACTATATCTAATTGATTGATATTAATTGGAAAGCGACTCGGGTAGAAACGAATTAAAACGGAAGAGCGGAAGTTATTTAATAATCCGACCGCATATATCAAGAACACGTCAAATGCTCACCAAAATAATTTCTGCATAAATGTATATTATTCATGTAATTTTAATAATCAATACTTCAAAACGAATCAAAACAAAACATTAGTTCCTTCCTGCATTATAAGGACAAATAGAAAATTAAACTAAAAAGAGAAACAATTCATGACAATGCAGAGACGCCATCTTGTACTTTCTCCTTCAACCACTTATCATTGCCAGATGATCTTTGAAAAATGCATTTCCAATAAGATATTAGTTTACTTAATCAAAAGCAATAGTTAAATAATCATACGTTATTTTATTCGATTGTACATCATTTTCTTTTTAATTATATTGATCGTTTGATACTTAATAATCATTTTCAATTTGTTCATTCCCAACAGATTCTCACTTAATGTAAAATCCTTGAAGGAGAAAAAAATGTGTGTGCTCATTTAGAATTATAATTTTGGGACAATACTTCAAATTACTGTACTGCCTAAGTTTATTAAGTCACTCAAAATAATTTTTAAACGCCAGGAAGTAAAAAAAATTTACTGGAATAAATGATAAAATATTGGAAGTAGTACAATATTAGGTACTTGGAAGTTTCTGCCGTTTACTAATAGGTATCGGAAGTAATAGTATAAACAAGCATCAAGATTTTTAGTATATGATAACTGAGTTTATCGTGAACAGCACGTGTTTTCATTACAGTGAAAATGTCGGCTCTCCTGCCGATAAAACAGCATATAAGGGAGGTGCTGCTGCTCTATTTCATTTTAAGGAAAAGTGAGTTTGATTGTCATTGTTTGGTTGTAGAAGTTTATGGTGCGTTATCCGAAAGAAATTGTACAGGGTGTATAAAAATTATATGTCACGACTACCATAACGGGATTCTATGTCTCTGGATCGGTGGAGATCTGTTAAAAAAAATGGGCAGCAATATTGTCCTTGACCCCTTTTTCAAGGTCAACATTTTTTTTTAATTCATCCTATAGTACTCGTCGCGAGGAACAAAAGTCTCAAAGAAACCATGGGTCTCAAGTCAACCATTCTCATAAAAAAGACTTTAAAGTTCCGTAAACTATTTTATTTCACATGTCTACTGGGTGTCCTAAGATAGTATAAACGTGGAGGGGATGATTCTACGTGAGAAAACAAGTCTAAAATATAAAATAATTTTTTTCATTTGACGCTACGTTTTCGAGAAATTAGAGTGTGAAAATCCGTCAAGTTCGCGTTCCTAGCGTTTGTAAGAAGTAGATCAGGTAGATTATGAACAGACGCGTCAGACGATTCATATTCAAAATCAAGCGTATTTGCCGAATTTTCAAACCCTAATATCTCGAAAACGAGGCGTCAAATGAAAAAAAAATTATTTTTTATTTTAGACTTGTTTTCTCATGTAGAATCATTCCCTCCATGTTTACACTATCTTAGGACACCCGGTAGACATGTGAAATATAATAGTTTACGAAACTTTAAAGTCGTTTTTTATGAGAATGGTTGACTTGAGACCCATGGTGGTTTCTTTGAGACTTTTGTTCCTCGCGACGAGTACTATTTGAAAAATAAAAGAAAATATTGACCTTGAAAAAGGGGTGAAGGACAATTTTGCGGCCCATTTTTTAAATAGATCTCTACCGATCCAGAGGCATAGAATCCCGCTATGGTAGTCGTGACATATAATTTTTATACGCCCTGTAGAGATTGGTTTCAAAAAAGACAAGCATCACCGTGGTGCACCAAAGAAATTCCAAGACGAAAAATGAGGAACCTTTCTCGATGATGATCCATGTCAGATTCTTATAGAATTGTCAGAAACACTGTTAATCGTTCTCGAGAACAGTTAGTCAATTCAAGTCAAGCATTGAAAGAATAACGTTCAGAATATGCTAAAAGACATGACAAAGAGATTTTTCAGCATGACAATGCCTGACCACACATTGCAAAACCAGTCATGGAAACGTTGGAATTGCTTGTGTGGGATGTGCTGTCATATCCATCATATTCACCAGATATTGCTCCAGCAGATTACCATTGATTCTGTTCAATGCAGCATAGCCTTTCTCAACAGTCCTTCTGTTCTTATGAAAATATAAAAAAATAAAATTATTGGATTATTTCACACGAATCAAATTTTTTATCGCGGAATTCGCTTACTACATGAAAAGTGGGAAAAGATTATAGCTAACGACGGAAAAATATCATCTATTTGTCTATTTAAGCAAAGAACCTTTATTTACCAAAGGAACGACAGAAACTTATTCAAGTACCTAATACATACTGTTCGATATTTCAAATGTCCACCACCTCAATGTGATACTAAACTATATTGGATTAATTTATTCGCGAGATTTGAGAAAGTAGTCGACCGCCTTTGTTTTCCAGAACTTTGAAGTTGCCAAAGTGATTTATGAAAAAGGTTGTATTGAGGCTGGGGAAGAATGGGTGGAACGAAATCTCCTCGCGATTGCGACTGGCGCGGTTGGTACAGCATTTGCACAGGTATCATTTCTTTATTTATATGCATTCTGTTCGTTCCGTCAGGCCTGCAACGCTTTACTTTTTATAACAGCTTTCATGCTGTGATCGATACATACACGGTTAAATATAATACAATCTACTCCCTCGAAAATCTCGAATTTTCATTCTGTCTGTTTCTAAAAATTAAAAAATTGAAAAAATTATCTTAATTTCCGGATGTAAAGAATCAAGTTTATCCAATTATATTCAGGTATTTCCTATGACACTTTCATCAATGGATTAACGCGGGTTTCTTTGATGGAAAGAACGCTATACATAGCGATATGCAGATAATATTAAACAAACCATGCAAGGACATCTGATATTAATACGTTATTGCTTTATTGATTTGTTTCATAATGGAAACTAAAAATAATGAATAATTGTGGCCTACTTTAATTTCATCGTCGGCAAATTTGCATAAATGTCTTGTTAATTCATTGTCTTCTTCCTTATTTCTGACGTATTCTATTTTCTATTCTTATTTGACAATGAAGGAATTAGATAATGGTTCAAATATTGAATATGATTGGATAGAAATTTTCGAGATTTTTGATGTATAATATACTGCAAATGAATTTAAATTCCTTTCATTAAATCTTGACCATTTCATACACACTATCTTTCCGAGTTAATATTTTCGTACTAGTATTACTACTGAGTAATATTTTATAATATTTGTATTTTTGTATACTAATTAATGTGAATAATAAAATTATATAATATTAACAATAATAATAATAGTAATCATAACTTTTATTCAACAATTACACAAATCTGGGATTGTTGTGAAAATTTTCTTCCCCACTTCCATACAAAGATTTTTAATATCAATATTATTTTTATTATTATTATTTCGCTATTACCGTGCATTCTATAAACATTGTTCAGACATTACAATTTTACAAACACGACGAATATTTACTTCCTATTAATCGAATTTAATCAGTTTGATCAATCGGGTTTGATTAAAACTTATACAGTCGAATTTGATTAAAATGTAACTTCAATTTCCTTTCAACCATTAGTTTTGTACATAAAATTTCTATTGTATCGTCTCGTAAATCAGCTTTCTAACGCGCGGCTAGTCTCTCCATAACTGTTAAATTTTTGTGCTGTCTACTCAGTTTGTATGCTTAAATTAGGCATGTGTGTGCATCGCGTGGTTTGACAATAACTGTTGCATGCGACTGATTGAAACCGATTGTTTGTTTTCAATATTCATGTTATGGTTTGCAGAGTTTAATAAGTGTTCTGAAATCTTCGCCTCGTCTGAAGTTGAAGGGAAATAAATGGGACATTGGTTTTCCTAGTCTTTGCAATTTGACAATTCAACAAGAAGTCTACAGAACTATGGAATTTTTAATACTGCTTATATTTATACAACTTTCTTCCTTGAAAACTTTGTAACTAGACCGAATAAGTGAAACACTGTACCGATATTAAACAAGTTTTCCTTGTGTATTAATTAAATTTCACTATATTGAAAAGAAATCAAACATGTCACTTCAAATCAAACAAGATCATACAAGATCGATCATACAAATTATAAAATTACTTTTTTAAATAGTTTATAGCAAAACCAACCTACTATCGTACAGTTACACTAATGTCTGCTTAAGCCCTATCTTATTTGTTATTAACTGCAATACAAAACAAAAAGATTGTTACACAGTATCATAATGATGTCAACGCATACTTTTCGAACAACCATCTTATTTTCCTCCAACGCAACGGTCTGAGCTATTTTCATCCGGCAAATTTCTCTTACTTTAATGAACGATTGTTTATGAAATCAAGTAAACGAAGTGTTATTTTCAGATTCTAGGGATCTGTTTCGCCCAGAATCTCCGTGCGGACATATTCGCTCAGAAGGCAAAATGGCATTGACAATCCAGAGCCCCCACGGCTGTGTAGCATCTCGTTTATATCGATGCTAACCGGTACCGTTCATCAACGGTGGAGAACCCGTGGAGAATGCAAAAGAACGGAACGGGACAAACTGTTCTGCAATTTCTCGACATTCACCGGACCTTTCTGCCACTTGTTAATCGAGGAAGAAGGAACTGGAAAGCTGGTGAATCGAGGGGTAAATAGCATATCGAGACCTTATGGTCGATCGACGCGAAGTTGTGGGGGCTAAACGGTGAACCTGGCCGATTTCACCGCAAAGTAAACACTCCTATACTACCGCGTCGCGCCGTGATGAAGGCGGAAGCCATAGAACACAATAACTTTACGTAGCCCCAATTGGTCGTTAAAACGGTTACTGGGGCCACTTAGGCATATTGATCCTGTATTATTCGCCGACGCGTTCCCTCCATCGAAACACAATAATTCGCGACGAGGGGCCGAAGAACCGATCGCAAACCGCACTTTCGAATTTATTGGAAACTTTACGCTTGGTTTACATTCATGAAGGAGACCAAAATCCGCAATCTATTGACAACAGAAGTAAAGAATTCTATTTGGACATAAAGAGAAAGAAATGAAATTTTTATCCAACACATTTTAGGCAAATGGGTTAAGATGCTTTTATTATACAAATTGCCAGATTTATGAACTATTTTGTCAATATAAAACAATACCAAACTATCTTCCAACTACTATTTATCCTGATAAAAGACATCGTGTATTGACAATTTTGATATTTCTCAGAATCTAATATATTCCAGAAAGAAACTTTCCGATCGGTTTTTTGTAAGCTTTGTCACATGTTCTCGTGTTTTAGAGATGGGCACAATTTTTCTCGAATATCATTTCCATACAAAGATTTTACCTGCTGTTGTTCAAATAAGTCAAAATTATCATTAAAATGTAAAACAATATTTCATTTAGACTTGATAGAAAGCAATTGAGAAAATGTTTGTATTCACCCTCTTATCAAAGAGACACAAAATTATGCCCATCTTAGCTATTTAGTAATATGATATTATCGTTATAAATAATCAATTTTTGCTTCTTATTCCTTTAAGTGAAGGAAGGAGACCGTTTTATTCGAAGAACAATGTTGAGTTTTATAGGGTTGATGTGTCTTAAAAGTCCGACCAAACAAATGATGAAATATTTTGAATTCATGGATGTGGTGAGATCATTTTCTAAAATGAACTTTAAAAAACTCGATGAACAGTAATTTAGTATAATACCTGTGTTAAAAATCTGCCTTAGCATTATCGTTAAGAAATGGATATTCCTCAACGACTCAATATTCTTTCAACTTATTCAGGCGTCACAAGCTATAAATTCACAATTGAACTCGATGACCGTAACTCAGTTTAGTGTCAGCGTTAAAAATCTGCATTAGTATCATCATTGAAAAATTAACATTCCTCAGAGGCTCAATTTCAACTTATTCAAATATCACAAGCTGTAAATTCACAAATGAACATATGCTCAGAGTCGTGTTTAAAGCATCAGTTATGCTACTCGTTAATAAATTTAGTCTTGAGCTATTCAAATTGCTCTCAATATCATAAAACCAGAAAATCAGTCCTTAATCAAAAGATTTATTTATAGCGTATTGTCATGCATACAAGAGTCTTTATTTACTTCATCCTTGCTTCGATCACCAGCAAAAAAGCCTCCACCCACACGAACACATTATTTTCCCCTTCACTTTGTCTCTTGTGCTCATATATGTCATAGCTTATTTTCTTCCCCCTATTACGCAATTACCATATTCGACATAGAAGCCCACACTCCAACTTCGTGTCAATTCAGACCGCACCCTAAACAGCTTTCATTCTACGGCTGGAGTTTACTTTTCTCGATTACCTTTGTACCAGTTTCTCCCCGGTTTTCCCTATATTCGTTTTCCGGTCACATGCTAGCTTGACAATATGTTTGCTCAATAAGAAGCTTCTACTTCCCCGGAAAATATAGTACTCGCAGCAGTTCCCGCTTAATAAACGCATTTTTTCCCTTCATATTTGCAGAGTTACGACCGTCATTTCTTGGAACTGCTCTTGTATTTATATTTTATTTCTACATAGCTATCCTGCCTTGCCTTCGATGATAAGGGTCAGAGATTCTCAGAACATCTACCCCTTTCAATAACGTGTGTAACGCTGTTCCACGTCTCCGTCCATTACCAAGTTGTATCTGAACATGTTTAGGGTACGTTTATGTTGGAGCTGCGATAAATGCGATTAGAGTGACAAAACGTTGATCATTTGACGCCCGTTTTATCCACTTGCCTTATGGTTTCTTTTGCAGTTACAGTGATTAGAATTTCTTTGTTGTACATAGTTTCCTATAAAATAAGGAACTTTAAACTTTGAACAACTGAGGCTGTGCTATTATCATTGCTCTACTATAAACACACCAAAGAAAGATATTTTAAGTAGCTTCTATCGTCACTGTGATTAACGCTTTTGTAACTTTTTCTCACAGATTCTACATAAACGTGTACTTTTTAAAGATAATACGACATTAAAATAGAATGCTACCTCTTCCATTAAAATCTTCCGCAGTCACATCACCACCCTCAAGCTAAATCCGATGATCAAATGCTAGCATAAGGTAGTAGATTAGCAGTTGATGAACCATATCGAGCATTTTCATAAGCCCGAGGACATAAATCCTCAGGTAAGTCCTATTCATGTTGAGTGACTGTGTAGTATATAATAAGTCCATGATAACAGTTTCGATTACTATTGTTGGAGTTACGGTGGTTAGGCAAAATAATGGAAACATCTTCCATTCTTTGTTATCTAATACAGTAATGTCTCGCGAGACAATACTAATCCAATGAAAACACCTTTGTGTTTTTAATTATTTATTACGAAACGTTGACTGACATATTTGTGACATTTTTATGATTAAAATGACACATTCGGAGTATATTTACTGGTGCAATTGACGAATTAGTAGAGCCTCGATTATATCCGAACCGATGATATCTAAATTATCCGAATAGGACGTGTTTTACATACGATCCATATACAACACGATTTATTGTATAAATAACTGAAAATTTATTTTAATCCCCTACATTTATTGTTCGATATCTCTCGGTATCTTGAGAACCGTACTTGTCGGTCGAGAATATCCTTCGTCAAGGCTAAATTTATGACGCGTAACTCTTCAGGAGGTAAAAAAATAGAAGGTTTAGCGATATCTCGATTGGTCACTAAATGTTGCATTGATTGCTTAATCCTCAAAAGTGGCCTCTTAATCATGAAAATGCCATAAATAAAATCGAAGGAAAACCGCATGTGTACGGTTCCCTTGCGATGGAATACTTATTATCCCTACCCAACGATTTAATTCATACAATTGATGCCATTTGAATGATTCCGAGTTTACAATAAATCTTTGGGCTTACATTTAGCGTTTGTGCTTCTATCCTAAGACAAGGATCTTCAACTGTAATAGAATATTCTGGTTCGTGTCATAATTCTACATAAGTAGTTGGCTTAAAATTGTGCGTTCGTTGATTTAACAATATATAATTATTAGATAGTTTCACCATTTCGAGGCTATTGCTTGAGATTTCTGGCAGTGGAATTAGATGGTGAGCGTGATATTTTTTCGGTTAAACTGTACTTTGGAGGACCAATTGTTTTTTAACTTTTTGTATGCAGTCCTATAGATTTCGAAGAGAAAACGCCGAAAATGAAAGTCTTATTGCCAGGAATTCACTGGTTCAGAAGTTATGCGCGTGTGAAGTTGAGCACTTTTAAGCCTTTTTACGGGTTGAAGCGCCACCATATTGATACGTTTGCTGGGTGGTACACGTAAGATCGGCGAAGTAGTAGTACCGAGCAGATCCGTTAGATGGCAGCACAAGCACGTACGAAATAATAACACGTGTATGAAATCAAAATGCGGAACATCGCAAGCGTGGCCGACCCGGCCCTCCCCGCTCGCACGACGGCCTAACCCCAAACCAACTATGACTATTTTACACGCGTAGAACTTCTAAATCAGTGAATTGCCATCTAGCGCATGCGCTAGTACTACTTAGCCGATGCGCTGAACACGCACCATTTATCCAGCGTATGCGCTCAACAGTCCTACCTCTACTACCCAGCGAATATCCAATATGGCAAAGCTCTAACCTGTCAAAAACACTTGGAATTGCTCATATTTACACGTGTATAACTTTTCAACCGGTGAACTCCGGTAACCAAAACTTGAATTCCATGTACTAAAACTTACACGTCTATTATTTTCTCGTCAAAATGTGTAGCATCGTATACGGAAAACTTGAAAATTTTTGGTCCTCTAAAGTACAGTTCAGCCTTTCCGTCCTTCAATGATTGTTATGCGGATTTCGAAACAAAGCCGTTCATTAGGAAGAATGGTAATCGATATTTCGCTAATGTGAATAAATTCGTAAATGTATTTAGTTTCTGCGGGAAATGGTAATTGATTTTCGCCATACTTTATTGACAGTTGTCGAATCAGTTCGAGTAATTGTTCGTGTTCTATAACCGAAAGGTTGATTTGTTCCTTTTCCGCGTATAATATTAGCAATAGTCTTCACAGTTACAATATTTATTAAATGCAAGGTATCTTCTTGTAAAATATGAACAAAGATATTGTCACACAAAAGTTGTAAGTTTTCTGAATATCCAGCTATGCGTTAGAATTAAAAATAGCAACTTGCAGAAAATTAATTCTATTTCTTTGTGTTGTAAAAAATCGGGATTGTCATACATATGGTGATGTGACATCTGAATTAAAACTGAAGATAGGGTATTAAGGATTAGCTTGTACCTTGAAATTTTATACCATAAATCCGCGGATTGCAATAGCATTTCTGGATCAAAACTTCTTCTAGGATTATCATTCTAAAATGGGACATTTCAGATGGAACATTTCTGTTGTCACGGAAAATGAATTCAGTTATATTCGTGTTTTCAGTAGACATCATTTTCACGAATGCTCAATGGAAACGTTATTTGCAGCCAATATAGGTAGCTAGAGTGATACGCGCGACAGTACAAGCTGTATACCTATTGTTTGCTAATGTGAACATTTTTTTTCTAATGGTAAATCCAACATTAATATACATACCTGCAGCTTTAAAAGAAGATTTTTACGTCGATTATGTTAGAAAGATGATTTCCTGCCACCTGTATATTCAACATTTCTACAGAAAGGAAATTAAATCAATTCTGTATGCGTCGTAATTTAAATTTACAACACATGATATGATAATCAGGGAACTTCTAATTTTTCTCTGGCAATACTGCTTTTTAGGTTTCATAAGAAGACATGTTACAATTTCATAAAATGTTGTAAGTGTAAGGGTTGTTGTTAAAAGAAACACTGGTAGCGAACGTGTTAAGAATAATTTTGAAAATTGCGGTATGTCAATTCACAAAATTTTGAATATTTGCTATGTGACCGAGGATTCTGCTCAGACTTAAGGTTTTTAACTTCATAATCATTCTAATACAGATTCTGTAAACGCTCATAAGATTCATACCGCAGATCTGATTTCGAAATTATTTTGTTGGCTACTGTCATATATAACACAGTCTTGGGACAATAGTTACTCAGTTTGATACATTGTTTAAGATTTGTTGCTTAAGAGGTCATCGTTTCCGGAAGTCCTTAATGGATAGGGTTTCAATATGACTGTTCTCTACTGTTCATGCTATTGTGATCAATTTAGAGTACATTCTTCCTTATTCTTCCTTTGTCTACATAAGGAACATGTTCGAAACTTCCAATTTTGTTACTATTATATATACGCTTTTACATATATTTATAGCAAAGACATTCCATTTATCATGTTATGAAACTGTACACATACTCGGATCCATTATAATTTGGTAACTAGAACTTACATTCCAGTTTCATTTCACTTGACCAATAACTAGATTTTATGGTCTTTAGGATCTTTATGTAAAACAAAATTTTTCTGCTTTCATTTGTTTAACAGGAGCTAGATAAAACTTTCTTTTCTTCTTTAATCGTTTAAATAATTTAGAAGTAATATATTGATACTATTAAATTCTCTTGAGATGTCTACAGATTCAAACTTTACCGGCTTATCTTTATCATAATTGTATGAACTCCCCAATTTAATCATAACTAGACTCCGGATGTTTATGCACGAAAAAATATGCAGACGTACAAGAAAAATATGCAAATGCGTACGAAAAATATACAAATGTACTCAAAATATTTAATATTAATGCATTCTACACTTTAATTACAGATTTCGTAATAAACGGAATCGCCATCGATCCAACTTTTCATTAATGATGTCCTGCTCTTTCGAACTTCTGGAATTTTGTAATCACTTTGATAAATTCGCACAATTCTTAATAGCATCAAACTAGTTGGACTTTACCACTCGAATCTGAAATGTAAGCTGAATTTCTAATTAAATGTCTAACGCTCGATGAATGATTAAAAATTGTGAAAACATACTGTATTGCGGTCTGTAATTAGTATAAATGTCACGTATACACTCTCGGAAGTGTGCTCTTATGGCTGTCATGTGGAATGAACTTACAGATACATGTTACGTTAAATTATTTTAACATACATGTGTTTTCAACGTGAGCATGAAATATGCACAAATAGGACAAATAACATATACATTAATATATTGCATATCTTTTTAATGTATTTTTAGAAACTCCTAATCACGACAAATATTTATGCCTTGGTCCCATTGCTTTATCTGTTTATTATGAAAATATGTATTGGCGTCAACATCCGGAGCCTACTCATAGCAAATGTTTAAACAACCCAAGTTGCCAAATCTAGAAAAAGTAGTACATACAACCTATGCGATTCTTTAAATCCCTATTAATCTTTTCGCTTTACGATTCTTTTAATAGTATGCCAAATGAAAAACAGATCGTTGTAAACCTGCGTTCAATAATGATAGCATAAAAATAGTATTTCTTTTCGCCTAAAAAATACGAGTAGTTTCCGTTCCACCACTTATCAATACGTCTCGACTATATCAAGAATAATTTTAAAAACTGTGTCACGGACCTCTAACTCCTTAACGATAAATGATACTTAAACGTTAGACCACACGCTGATAGATATGAAGAAATTTTGTGTGACGCAAAACGCACGTCAAGTCTAATTATTCAAGTCAGTTTTCAGACTAGATTAACCAGTTTTACTGTAAGACGAGAAGAGGAAGTCGTGATCTAAATGCTTTGATTCTCAAGACTATAATTTTTCTACATAAGCCTGTATCGATTAACCCTTGCGTCCATTTTAACCGAGAAAATACAAACACTTCATTGTTCAATCGTTGGTATGTAATTTCAATTGGCAACTGCTCCATTAGAAGCAATTGAAAAATGTGTCTCGAAAAAATATTTTGAAAAATATTATTAAAAAATAGATAAGCAATGCTGTTAAATACTTCAAAGTATTCTGATCAAACATATTTAGAGTCATTTTTGAAGTTATAAATTCCATGTGCATTTTTCAAAATGATCTCACCTTGTTAGTGCTTCTCGTTGATAGACGAAATGTTTTAAGATTAACGTTGGAACCAAGAAAAGTATTTTATTTCAGATTTTATCCTGTATGCAACATTAAGTCAAAAAAATGGAATTCTCCATTTGAAGCTTCTTTAAGAAGGTGAAAATGAGGTTTGAATATTCGTCGGGTATGCGAGCATTAGTATTTAAAAGTATAACATTTTTTGACTGATCTCTTGTTAAAAAATTGTTACATACTTCCGGTCCAAAATGCTCTATAAAACTTACCGTTGTCCTTTTCTAATTGATGCTTCGAGTGAGACAAGTATTGTCAATAACGTTATGATAAGCAATATGAATGAGTTGTTACTTCGAGTGAGATGTACGTTTAAAGTGACTGCTGAAAAAAATATTAAGAAACTGAATACTGTGAGAATGACAATCATACCGTTTATTGACACAATAAAATATCGTTTCTAATATTTTGTGATATTCTTCATAGAAGCTTACGCGCATTTCTTTTTAAGTAGATTTGAATAATGGCGGCATATGTTGAGATTCTAGTCCGTCCGTTAAAAAAATTGATCTGTTAACTAGGAGAAGTTAATTTATATCATTATATTTGTTATTAGAAATCGAAGTTATCTGTTTTTTCGTTTTAACTATAAATGCATTCAATCTATTCGATTCGTTTCCCAACAGAATGTTTTGGTTAGCTTATAGAACGATTTATTTTTACAAACAGTAACATTTCAAAAGTTTTTGTCTTCTTAATTATTGTTATCGTGCGCATTGATAATTAAATCAATAAGGAAACACGAATATAAATATAAAGAGTGCGTCACATTAATTTATTATTGTTGCAATTACGTTGAATTGCAGTTATTAAAATATAGTTTAAATTCGTCTAATACAAAACTATCACACCAGTCTAAAATTTCTATGGTCTTCTAAGGTTAGGGGAATTTAATTCACTAAAAAAAATAATTGAATTAATTTATATACGAGTGTAACAATTAAAATTTTTTTATATCACCGTCTTCAATAGTTAATTTATACATATATATTTAATATATTTACACGCTCCCGAAAAAATAAGTGATACAACTATCGAATTTTTTGCTTTTTTTTATGATAATTTACTTCTATTACTGCCGTAAAAATAGTAAAAATTTCTATTGAATTGTGAAATCAATGAACGAATCGAATATATTGAGTGTGCATGATTGGGACGGTTTCCAATTGAGAAATGACGGTGGATTCATTTCTCAAACAGTGGAACGAGTCGGCGTCCTATACTGTTTTGACTTCCACATACCGAACTCACTGACATTTGTGATTCTTCTCGTATTTATGTTCTTTAAGACACAATGTTGTGGGCACATCAATTGACATTTCCAAATGCCACTCAACTGCCGGACAGAAACTTCGAATTTTGATTTTTCTCGGACGTGTTTCATTCGCATTTGTACGTATCGACAGAAGGAACAATCCCGTGAAAATGTAGAGTTCAAAATAGTGATAAAAACATGAACAAGAAAAAAGACAAAAAGGGAAACGAGGAAGCGGCTGGACCGCGGATTCGCAGAGTTGCTTCAGTTTCAATGAAGATGTTGCTTCGTGAGAATAGAGTTCCATAGGGATACATCTCTGATCCTAATTTCTCAGAGAATTGATTTTCCTAGAAGAAAGAACAACCAGCGTACACAATCATCAAGTATGCATGCGAAAACTTCGATATTTTCTACTATTAACACACGTGCTCTAAACTCATTATACAGAAAGTGTTTCTAGAGACTCCTCCTGTAAGACTCGTTACATTTTACTAGATAGATCAATCTAAGACACTTCAATGTAATTATCCGGCCAACAACCGGAAACCGAGTTGTCGTTGTTTATTCGTAGAACGTTCGTCCTTCCAGATCATCCGCTTCAATTGACTTATCTAAATACAGTAGAACCTCGGTAGTTTTACCCGCCACGCTGGTGCCGATTGGTTTGGTCGCTCAGCTCGACGTTGGCGGCAAAAGGTAAAGGAAACTCGAGGAATGGTGTCTGTCTCGATGAGTGCAATGTTTCGGACCAGAGGTCGCTGCTTTTGTCGCGACGACACTATAGAAGTCGAAGATTTCAGACAGTTGATTGGTTACCTCGAGAGTTGCAAGAAGCTTGATGCTTGCAGGCTTACAATTACCAAGGTTCTACTGTAATGCGAACGATTTTGTACTACGATGTTCTCTCGATAGAAGCTCGTTTGGCTGGTTTTACTATAATCTAACTGATTAATTTTCGGTGGGAACGTCTTGTCAGATGCTCGTTAAATCAGTCAGCCGTGAGTGTACAACGAGAGAATATCGTAAACCACGTGATATTAAATAGCTGTAAATGTTTTTGACGGATTAAGTTAATTAACTCGATTGTATTGTATTTTCGAAAATAATGTGGATAGATGTAACGCTTGGTTCTCTCTGTGAATTTCTGATTCGTCTTCTTTTGATTTCCTGGTCCAACGTTGACACAGACTGAACTCTCTCCTCGAGAATGGACCACGAAATACATACGTACGTTCATGAGTTAGTTTGTTAACCATGAGAGCTGACAATTCAAAGGAGAACGCTTCTAAACGTAACATTTCTTCAGAATTTAATTTCATATGTCTGAAAATATTTTTCTACGGATTACCAACGTTTGGGACATCTACAGGCTAAATAAAGTAGTTCAAATGATTTGACTGTAAATAAATTATAAATAAAGCTTTTACAACTACCACAGTTTTATGGAACATCACTGGAAAAATCATTTCTTGGCACCTTTACAGTTCAACAACTAGTACAAAAAAATATTGTATATAGAACTACTTAATATTAGAGCCACTTGCATAGATTGACGAGTGTATATAAAGTAATCGATTTTTAAATGGAAGTCTAGCTATAATGAATTCTTATTACTTTTGTAAAGTATTTTATAACGTACTAAATTGTAAATATGCGTTCAACATTACTATACGTAACATTCGTCACATTGGAAATAAATATATTTTTCGTATTGTGGCTCTAATAATTTTGTTAACTGTTGTACGTTTATATTTTCTTTGACTTCCCAAATTCAAATTAAGTATGAAATTAATTTCTGACGTTCATACAAAATATTTTATACAGTGGGTGATCAGATTATTAGAGATACTTGTACAAATTGACGAGTTACATTAAAACAATTAATTTTTAAATGAAAATCTAGTTACGTTAAATCCTTATTCTTTTTCTATGAAGGATTAAGGTTTACAATTGTAAAAATACAGTTAACAACACGGTAGGCAAGATTATGTATCATATGGACAATAAATACATATTTCATACCGTGGCTCTAATAATTTGATCACGTAGTGTAATATACATATAATAATAAGTATAGTTAAAAGACAGGAGTTGACATAACATGCTCTTAACGTTGGAAGAATTAACACTATGCGCAATATGTCAAATAATAATGATGTATAATCTAATTAAGTCATTTGTTCCATGTCGAATAGTCGTAACGACTAATTGGAAAACGTTACAAAAAGCTTAACATTCAATGTGAAAGATAAAGTATAATCTATATTTAAAGTAAAGAAATACCTCAATTTCATATCTACAATAATCAAAGATGAAACACTTTTATTATCACTCATTGTGAAACATACATACTGACACTAAACCTTTCGAGCAATAAAAATAGCTGGTATGCATTGTCTTATAAAAATAACAAGACTCAATTACTTCACTGTGCGATTTTTATTACAATATACGATTGGATAAAGAAATCTATTGAATCAGTTCCTATGAAGGCAAATTTATCACTTCAATAATTATAAAATAATATATCTAAAACCGGTCATTTGATCGTCTATGGCAGGTTCAGCGTTAAATGACTGAATATTTTACTTTGTAGTGGAATGAACAAAATATTCATAAAAAAGTTTGTAATAGATGTTTAACAGATTTGGTCAAAACCATTTAATCCTTAAAGTCTGATTTTCTTGGTTTATAACATTTTGTATATATTTTGTATATTCAAGGAGTTAGAATTGATTGTAAGTAGACAGCGAATATTATGTATTGATGAGAAAAATGAGTACGTGTAATTCAAAACAGCAAAGATATTAGAAAAATTCTAAAATGCTATTGTATTCTTTTTAGTTTAGTAAACATTTTAAAAAAAGAAAATAACTTTCTATTTTACTGCAGTTTGTTGTAATTCAGATAGAAAATTTTTATTTTGCATAAAGATCCGCTGTCTAATTATAAGGTATGTAACTTTTTTTTCAATATATCGTTTTATTGAATTTTCATAAGACAACAATTGTTATTATATCAGATATCATTATCACCAATCATAATTGCGTTTTAATATCTTGCATTTAACAATAATAATAATATTAATTCCTATTTTAGGGTTTAGACTGTGGTGACGTCTTTAGTGGAATGGTTTTTTTCAACAATCGATCGTGTTCGCAAAATTTGCACTTGACTGTCGACTGTACTTTGTTTCCACCGGATCGAGGATGATTTAAAACGTTCTGAAAGTAATTTTTCTTGAATTAAATTAATATAGATGATGGTTTGCCAAGAAAAGTTTGTAACTATTGTCATTAATGAACCCTTAGATAAATTCCTGGTTCATTTTACAAACAGGTGTATATGACTAGTAATTTTTACTGGGCACTATTTACATCCAACGAAAAATTCAAAATATAAGTTTAAATGAAATGAAATGAAATTAAGTTTATGGAAATTTAAAATTAGACTACATTGAATTTTGTTTGGATATTTAATTACAAGCCAATTTGTATGACTATTTTCAAAGCGCTATAGTAATTTGATATGTTATGTGTATCACTACAACATCTGCTTTTTCAAATGCAACTTTTCCATTAAACGTTGTATAATAATGATAATACAATTGTATTTGTTAATTACCAGACAACAATTTTCATTGACATACAATTTATTTTAGCAAAAAAATTGTTTAAAGTACTGATAGCTGGTTGAATTGAATGTAGAGAAATACATATATAACATAATGTAAAACTAATTAATTTTAATAATTATTTAATTCGTTTTACTTACTCGAGTTGCAAGGAATAATCACAGATCGTCGACAATTCACCAATTGTTGCATGTGTTGGTTTTCGGCATTTCTTTGATTCATTAGGCAACAGCATTTACAAATTACAAGTTGAAAATACACTCGAAACCTATAAAAATAAACTCCAATTTTATTTAACAATTTCATCTTTTAGATTATTTTAAGTACTATTTAGCTTACTACATATTACTTTACTTACTATTTTAAAAATAATTTAAAATTATTATATTATATACTCAAATCCATAGCAAATAAGTAAATAACATTATGGGGGAAACTAAACCTCGATGAAAGATATAATGTTTTTTAAATAACTATGGTAAGTAGAGTAATTTTGCCTTCAATAACTATCATGTTATGGGATAATATATGCATGGATAATGCATGTATAAATAAGTAAGAATCGTGTTATTTGTAATAATTAATGCATCAAATAGAAAACTGGAACAATTCACCTATTCAGATATTATGCGTTAGTTACTGATTTCTATCAATTTTCAATCATCTAATTAAATATTTAGCAAAGGTTCGGAAAATTGCTGTTATGGCCATCAATGTGCTTCAACAGAAAATATGACTAATCCAAAGTTTTCAAGATTTTCAACTTTCGAGTTGCTAGAATAGATAGACCACAATAGACCTCAATAGAAACATCAGACAGTTTCTTCATTTTTGTATTTTGTAATGTAAGGAGATTTCCGAAATGTCAATACATAGTTTTTATATCTTTCCATATAATTTGAAGTATACAGTAAAAATTCTCATCCAATCAAATTCAATTCTCTGGAATACAACTTATAACATTGTATTGCTTATGTAAAAAGTATTTAACAATTGAATTGTGCAGTTTTGTGCAGCGTTAAAGATATTTAAACATTAATAGTACACGTATGTATTTACATATAAAGCAAATTCCTTTATAAGAGGTAAGTTATATTTTATATTAAAATGAAACAATAAATAATGCAGATTAAATACGAATAAAGAGAAATGATTAGATTAATTATCTAACAGAGATCAAACCATTCATTTAACATAAAAAAACTCACCTACTAAGCATCCAGTAGTAGATAATGGGGTTTATCATGGCATTTGACATAGCAAGCCAGTAGAAACCTAAGTAAACATGCTGGATGTACGTACTATATGTAAATTTTTTGTAATGATGAACAAAAATAAAAATTCCGTGATAAGGCAACCAACAAATTGCAAATATTGCAATCACTGTGATGAACATCTTGACAACCTGTAAGTAATGTGTTGTTCTTCAGAGTTTTAAATAGAAATCTAAATCATCGATTTTTATTATAGTTATTTATGTATGAAGGTAGTTCGCTAATATGATCACCATCTAGTTGGGGAAACCCTTTGGATCTTTCAACATACCTTGCGTTTAGATTTCATCGCTTTCTTCTGGTACTGCGTAAGTTCCCCTATAGATTTTGCGGCCCATAATTTGCAGCCCATTAGTGCATAGCATATCGCCATCAGTGTCATGGGAATTAAATATGTCACACACAAGAATATTATATTGTACCTAGAACAAAAAACATTCTGCGATAAAGCTACGAAGAGTTCATACAAATTAATACTAAATTTATGAAAGATGATTTCATTGGAAATGATTCATTACATTTATTTATTCAGAAACATGTTGTATTAAAAACCACATGAGATCTACATAAATTCAATATTGTCATTTTGATAAGGTAACGCATATAAGTTGTTAAGGCTCAGTAAGTTTAGTACAGTATTTCATCGATAATCGTCGTCACCACGGGTCCGCCCAGCGACAATTAATGTTCAGATAATACTATTCTTTGACTTGTGCCGAACGTAGAAAAGGACAGCGAAGCTCGAGAGGCCTCGGTCGCCGAGAAGTGTAACATAATACGGGTCGAGTATGTCGGTGTGAAAACAACAATTAACCCAGTGACAAAACTTCTTTATTTTTTATTATTTTTTCATGGAACTATTTGGATTATTTGGACTATTTTATGGAACTAACATATTGTTGACATTTTCCTAATGAATATGATATCAAATAAGATATAATTCCGATGGTATTTACTTGAGTAATGGACGATATGATCCGAATTATATCGTGTTTGGTATTATTTTAATCAGAAAAATGCCACAAATATATTGGAGAAAGTCTCATAAAAAAATAAGTAATAATAAAAAAGTTTTTTTATTGGCATTACACTGTGAGGACACGTGGGCCTTTGAATTCTGCCACCGACTGCGGCTCTCCGCGTCTCTTTCTTTCCCATGCGCTATCCTTCCTTGCGCCCGAAAATTTCATCGTCCATTACTAAAGTAAATACCATCGGAATTATATCCTATTTGGTATCATTTTCATTAGAAAAATGCCACACGTTGGTAAAAGTTTCATAAAAAAATAATAAAAAATAAAGAAGTTTTGTCATTGGATTAGTAGTGGTCTCACCGATATACTCGACCCGTATTATCTTACACTTCTGGGCGATCGAGGCCTCTCGAGCTTCGCGACCCTCACGGGGTATATCCCGCGGGAAGAGGGATTGTTTTGCGACGATTATTGTTCAGAATTTCACGACAATTAACGATGAAATACTGTATTAATTTCATATAATTATATTCTCCGACCATATATTCCTCCGAGTCTCTTAAATGATAGACGCTAAAGTACAGTTGCCTATCTTTATGGAAGGGTGATCGATAACTGGTGGTACAATCGCAAACGGAGTGATTCTACATGAAAAAAGTAAGTCGAAAATGTTAAATACAATGTTTCATATGAGGATTTCGAAATTCGGCGAATACGCGTGCTATTGAACAGGACTATAGGCCGTTCAAAAAAAACAAGTCACCAGGCGTAAAAAGACTCGCATGACGGCGTTCTGACAGAACAGGAACGTATCCTTCAAATATTAATTGTACTATTTTCCGTGCTAAGTTCTAGGACTTGTTATGATCGCCTCACGAGGTTTGTTGCATAGGCATTTAACGAACGTAATAATGTTTATTACTATACTGTAGTATTATTCGTTGCAAATATACAACAAGACCAACATAGCAAATATGAATGCAGACACAGAAACCAAGAAAATCACAGAAACTCAGGTTACAATATGGCGTGACGTGTTTTATTAACTGATACAAAGCCGGCCCTGTAATGAATAATTGACAAACATTTGAGAACATTCGACAGTCAATAACAGTGGCCGATGCTTTTCCCGCATGTTGCCATGTGCATATTTTGTTTATGTCTGGTGACTCGTCTTTTTGAAAGCAGTATAGACAGACTCGTCTGTTCATGACCTACCGGTTCTGTTGTTTTATAAATGCTATATAAGCATGCGAACTTGATGGATTATCATAGTCGATTTTCTCGAAAAAAACCTCATATGAAACAATTTATTTTTTTGTCGCGCCAGTTACTGAACATCCTGTATAATAAGTAGAAAATGTCAAATAAAAGTAGTTCATAACCAATATTCTTCTTATCAAATTAAGTTAGAATTTCGGACCTGTACTACCAATGTTCCTACCGTAAGAGATATTCAAATTTCTGTTCTTCATATTCATGAAATAATTATTTGTAGAGTGGAAGGGTTTTCTCAGGAGAGATCGAAACGTAAGGTTGGAAGAATATGCTTTATTACTCGAAGTGTGCGAGTCGTCGTTGTCAGCTGTTGTCCTGTGACGAAACGTGGGCGACGACTGCACGTCATAATATTGTTCGAGGAACGACGCTTTCTCCTCGCGTAACTGACATGTATATCTCAGCGCACGGCGCGGCATTTCTCTTACATATTATAAGGGTGTTCCGCTGAAAACAGGCCATCTGAATATTTCCTCCGTCTGCAATAATATTTTTTATTTAATTTAAGTCGTTTCCAGAGACGAATCTGATGCCGGACATTTTTTGTTTATAGATGTCATTTATTAATGGTTTTCAGTGAAATTATTAATTAGCGTCGTCCCCTTACATTTTAACTTGACCTTTTTTAATCACTTCGTTTTAACCTACAAGTAACAGGACAAAGAAAAAAGAACTGTCGGTCGGACCTCGATCACCTCGAAAAAATATGAAATATTGCTGAAACGGTTGAAAACGCTATATTTTTATGGAATACACCGGTAGATGTAGATAAGAATCAGACACGAGGTGATTTCTTATGAAAAAATGAGAAAAAAGTATAAAATACAATTTTTTCATATGACACTTGGTTTTCGATAAAATAGAGTGTGAAAATGCAGCGAATACGCGTGGTATTAGCTAGTAATCGTCTGACGCGTCTGATCATTACCAACCAATTCTACTTCCAGTGCGAACTCGACGGATCTGTAAACTCGATTTTCTCGAAAACGTGGCGTCAAACAAAAAAATGTTATTGTTTTGTTCGATTTGTTTTGACATGTAGAAACATCCTCTGCTCGCTTACACATGTTATTCGGCCGCACCCTGTATACATGAACAAAGTTTCATCGAAATCATTCATGGCTGCTATGAAATTTGATTGATTGAAAATAGTAAAATTGTAAGAAACTTTGATTTAAACGAATCGAAAACCTCAAATTCAAAGATTTTTACATCTTCGAATGCCTATAGCTTTCTTATCAGTCAACAGATTTCGATGAAACTGTGTAAATGTATATAACTTTCTTTGATTTACAAAAGGCATGTTTTACTTTACTTTTCCTTCGCAATTGCAACCAATAGCAATTTTTAAAAAACATTATTTACACATTAACTAGTAAACAAATCCTTGTAACATCTCTCAAAAATCAAACTTATTTGGTACAGTTTTAAGAAAGTTATTCATTTTTTAAATGGTGTACGAGGACGTTTTACATTGACTGTATGCACGAAACGTATACATCGCGCCCTCGCCTCGCTGCAAAAGTGACACAACCCAAACACGCAATTTTCGAGTTATAATTATGAAAATGTGTTAGAGACACACCGTGACCACGAATGAAAATCTCATTCATCTTCATAATGTTTTCAGTGGAGAGTAGTTATGTTGTTTCTCTTGAATTATGTGGAGCTGTGCCCTCCAAATTCAGTTTATTATTAGTTCTGACCTGACTCGAAAAGTGTTTTCCGAAATTAAAGAATACAAATGAAGAAAAAGTACACTTTAATCTGTTTTATAAGTAGTACTCTTCTTTGTTTATAAATATGATTTGCAAAATACTCACTAATTCTGTTTGCAAACTGTTTGTAGTTTCATTTGAAAAACATACTTCTTTGAGTTGCGTTATCTTTGCAGCAAAGATATGTTTGCTATAATGTTAGCTATATGTTAACTATAATGCTAGTTGCCTAACAACTAGAGTCACTCTCATAATTGATGGCACACACTTTAAATCGGAATAACTTTTTTATAAATGGACCAAACGACTTCACTTTTTCTGCCAAGCTAGAGGTTTACTAAATGACGTGTGATGAAAATTTTGGAAAAGTTACGTTCAGCATGAATTATGAAAAAGATCAGTAAAAGTTGATTTCGCAACTTTTTTATGTTTATTCAGTCAACGTGTTAAAAGACTCTTTTAATGGTTGGTGGAATGTGTCGACAAACAAGTACACATTAGTTGTTGACAGTATTCGCCATGCAATTAATGTTATGGAATCTTCTATAGAAGGTACAGCAACCTACAGATTTAAGCAACATACGGTTTTTGTGTGTATTTATACGTATACTAGCTTTTGCTCGCGGCTTCGCCCGCACAGGAAACCGTTTAATGCCTTCGGAACTTGATATTGTTTCTCCATAAAACCTTTTAACCCTCCATTCACCCCTATAAAGCTTTAATTTTATGTCATGTCGCCATCTTATCCCATGTTTGATTAGTTATATCAAAGAGCATTAAGACTAAGTTTCAAGCAAATCCGACCGCAAATAAAATATTCCTCATACAAACTTTGCAACCCCATTTCACCCCCTTAGGGGTTGAATTTCGAAATATCCTTTCTTATTCCTCGTATAGATCATAAAGGAAACCTCTGTGCAAAATTTCAGCTTTCTACGTCCACGAATTTAGCCTGGTCGTTGATGAGTCAGTGAGTCAGGACTCTTTTTATATATGTATATAGATTGATTGTATACGCAGTTAGCCTCGTTTCACACCTGAGCTGACCGTCCGCGCTGCGCACGCGGAACAAATTACCTACAATGTTATGGGAGCTTTCACAGTTCAGCGGACGGTCCGCGCGCGGAGCGAGCGTCCGCACGGCTCCTCCGCGTCCGCGCCACAGAGTTCCATTGAAACAAATATAGGTTTTCACAGCCCAGTGGACTCCGTCGCGGAGCAAGCATCTATGTAGGTACTGTGGCGGCCTTGATGAATTCTGTCAAAATCAAAAAACTTTTCATAGAAATGAGATAAAGTGATGACTTTTTTTAAAATTAAAGCTGAAACATTGCAGAATATGGGGAAAATAGAGAGATTATGATACGAACGTTTTTTAACCTTGAAAAAATTCGTCAAATTTGCACAATTATGTACTAAAACTATATTGCAGACTATATAGTATCGGCTACTGAAATACATGATATATATAAATAAACAACATCGAGCGTGGACGGTTCGCTCAAGTGTGAAACGGGGCTTAAACGGCGTGTTATCGTTGCTCGGCCGCGTAGCAATAGCAGGTGTTCGTACCGGCCGAATTCCACCGATTGAATCCTTTAAATTTAGCGAATAACAAGGATCATACGATTCGTCGTGAGCCAATCCTCTCAAACCCCGTTCGCCGAGGAAAGCCTATTTAAGGTACTTCCCTTGGCGACGCGCTCTCTTCGCGCTCTGCTTGCATTTTTTCCGTTCCGTTTTTCTCTGCGATTCTTGGCTCTTTTCTATCGTCCAGTCACTTCCGTCAAGTGTTCTTCGCTTGTCTCATGAGACATTGCCTTGCTAGTCTCGCGCATCTTTCATTTTGCGTGCTCTTCGCGTTTGCCCTCTCGAATCACTCTTTTCTGCCTACGCTTTCGAGAGCCAGTAGGAAAGAGGTCTTTCCAGTGCGGTCAGCGTGTTCGCCGTGCGTCGATTCGGGACAAAACTCATAATTTATAAACTAATCAATTTTCGAAGTACGACAGCCATGTCCAGAAGTAGCTCACTTCGAAGCATTTTCGAGGGAGACACCTACTTCTCCCGACCGCGCGTCTCGCTCCCCGTGGCGGCCATAGTTCTCCGAGCTCCTCAGGCTCGTGCCTACCGCTTGCGGTATGTATTGCGTGTGGCGCTTTGGGGCGACTGTCATACCCATAGTTTTCCGCATCACCCATGAGGTACTATGGTCAATGTGTTTTTTTTTTGTCAGTGGCATCCCCTATAGGCATATTCCACTGCGTCGCACGATAATTTCGAAGAAATAAATTTGGAAAATAGTTTTTATTATACTGTCAAAATTTTACTAACGATTAGGAAAGCTTGCAATATCCGCATCAAAGACGATAGCGAGGAATCGCTCAGCAGTGTACGTTGCTCTGTTTTAATGCTACGCATTTTTGAAAACGAACATTCGCACAAATAAGTCGATCCGAACATTGAGAAAATTCGGACGACAAAAACAATGACAGGTTCCGTAAAAGGTCTGTACGGGCAGTTTAAAAGGCGTGGCTTAATGATCCCGATGATACACTGTATCATACATCAGGAGGCGTTATGCGGGAAAGAAATAAAATTATCTTTTGCAATGAAAAAGGTAACCAAAATTATTAACAGTATCAAAGGTGTTGAAGTTCAATATGTCCCCAATTAATGTACCAAAAATCACAGAGGTACTTTTCGATACTTTTTTTAAAACTCAAGTCAAAGTTGATAAACACTTAATATAAAATATTAAGACAAATTGTTAATATTGTAAAAAAGTTAGCCTGCAGTCTGAAAGGTCTTATGATACTAAACATAATTGGTGAAAATCAAATTAATCAGACAAACATTTATGAAATGGCATGTGTTTAAAGACGTTGCACCAAAAAATGGGATAAACTTCAAGCATAATTATTAACAAGAAAGTAGAAAATTTAATAAATATTATAAATAGTATTAAAATCTACGTTCGTTTATGAATACTTTAAGATATAGTAAACTATATATTTTAGACTTCAGTTTTTCGACTTTTGACCATTGCTCGTTACATTGTGCGGTGTCGTAGTTGCGCCCATTCATTCGCGGCAAGATCTCCACCGCGCCGGGCAAGATTTTCGACGCGGGTGGCGTAAATTACCGTGCTAAATTGCCCATGTTACAAAAGAAATGTCTTATATCTGTCAAGGTACAATGGTAGTCCAATTAAGGCAACGGTCCAAATCCGGTAACTCTCACCTATTTTACTACAAATAAATACTTACGAATACTCGGTGTTGCTGTACACATAATCTCCGTCTGGCCACGATAGGTAACATGTAGTTCTAGTCTTTCCATTCGAATACCTGTAATTAAGACGCGAGATTTGTGCCATTTACTATAGTTATGTTAACTCGAAATGAATATGTAGTAGATTTTATTATCTCCGATAGTGAGATAAAGACATTGGAAAGAATCTTCAGAAGAATTAAAAATCAAACAAAATTTAAACAATGCAAAAATGCCTCAAAGATATATCGAAGCACACAATATTGATGAACATCAATAAAAAGGTGATGATTTTACATAAAGCAACTTCTGGAAAGTGTTCTATATTACTCTATAACATTTGGTACATTTAACTTAATTTTTCAAAAGTGTGAAGTTACGTTTCGAGGAAACTCGTTTAAGACTTGAAATTTCAAAAAGGGACTGTTAGAAGGAGCGCGGTGATAGTTGCATAGTTTGGTATCAATACTTAAGAATCCGAAGATAATGTGACACAGATTTTCGTCATAAAAACGATGCAAGCTCCAGTATACAACAGCTGCTGGCAGATTTCGCACAGCTGTGTCACCTTGCACTAAGTAATGAGAAACACGTGTGGTAACTTCTATTATCAAGGCTGGCTAATAAGTGTGTCTCAAGATTCGGACAATTTCCGTACCTGGAATTTATATACAGGGTGGCCCACATAACTCTGAACAGCTCAATATCTCGAAAACTATGCCATCGATTTTAAAGTTCTTAGTCTTAAATTGCATGGAACTGAAGGGCCTTTCTGACTACATAAACGTGAAGTAGCCTCCCTTCCCCTTTAACGGGGGAGGGGAGGTACCTTTGTAATTTTAAATGGAATCCCCTATAAAATGTTACATATTTAGATTCTACCGGAAAAAACAAGTCAATTTTGTCTGAAACATTTTTTTGTCAGATACGTCCATGATGAGATATAACAGTTTGAAGTTTCGAGTTGTAGGTACTTGAAGCTCTCGGGAATAGCGTTATGGAATTATACGCGCTTGAGTCCATTGCTTATTCATGAAGAAACACAAACAATAATATTTACAATTCTTGAGTTTGACTCACTTATCTATGAAAACGTTTTCAGTTTAGAGCTGTTATTCAAGCAGTAACATTGTGATTATGGCTACTTTTGACACAGAAGTGAATATGTTATTAACGTTAGGTGAATGCCAAAAAAATTATCGGCGTGCAGCAGTGATGTTTTTTGAACGTTATGAGATCAAAAAATGTCATGCAACATTTCATAATTTAGAAAAGCGGCTTCGCGAGCACGGTGAATTGTGTAAAAAAACTCGCAATAAACCTAAAGCTGTCACTAATGAAAATAATAGTGCCAGTATTCTTGCTGCAATTACATTAAATCCTCATATTAGTCAACGTACGCTTGCACAAACATCACATATTAGTCGTTCATCGATTCAACGAATTTTGAAACGGCAAAAGTATCATCCATATCACATGGTTTTATCACAAGTGCTTTCGATAGCAGATTACGATCACCGCGTAAGATTTTGTGAGTGGCTGCAGGGTGTTGTGGAAAATGACTTTTTGTGCAAAATACTTTTTTCCGATGAGGCCACTTTTATGAATTCAGGGCATGTAAATAGACATAATCTGCATTATTGGGCCGTGGAAAAACCAAATTGGATGCGATGTGTTCCCTTTCAACATCGATGGTCTTTAAATGTTTGGTGTGGCCTAATAGGAGATTTTGTGATTGGACCTTATTTTTTTCAAGAAACTGTAACATCTGCAAGTTATTGTGATTTATTAAAAAATCATTTGCCTGCGCTTTTGGAACATGTGCCACTGCACGTTAGAAGAGAAATGTGGTTCCAACAAGACGGCGCTCCTCCACATTTTGCAATCATCACCAGGCAATTTTTGAACGAAAAATTTGGGAACAAATGGATAGGTCGTGGGGGACCTCGTCAATGGCCTCCTCGATCCCCCGATCTAACACCATTAGATTTTTTCTTATGGGGATATGTAAAGGACAAAGGTATGTTTGAACCACCGACGACAAAAGAGGATATGAAACAAAAAATACGTGACGTTTGCGCTTCAGTGACTCCCGAAATGTTAAAAAATGTTAGAACAACTTTGATGTTTCGAGTAAATAAATGTTTACAAGCCCGTGGTGGACATTTTAAACATTTAATTTGAAGTACATTTTATTTCTTCACGAATAAGCAAAGGACTCAAGCGCGTATAATTCCATAACGCTATTTCCGAGCGCTTCATGTACCTACAACTCGAAACTTCAAACTGTTATATCTCATCATGGAAGTATCTGACAAAAAAATGTTTCAGACAAAATTGACTTGTTTTTTCCTGTAGAATCTAAATATGTAACATTTTATAGGGGGTTCCATTTAAAATTACAAAGGTACCTCCCCTCCCCCGTTAAAGGGGAAGGGAGGCCACTTCACGTTTATGTAGTCAGAAAGGCCCTTCAGTTCCATGCAATTTAAGACTAAGAACTTTAAAATCGATGGCATAGTTTTCGAGATATTGAGCTGTTCAGAGTTATGTGGGCCACCCTGTATATTTTTCCCTAGTTAGTTTATAGTTGCATCAACATTATAGTCTAAAATTTATATTGATTCCATCAATGGTTCTTTTTAAATTATGAATTCATTTTTTACGTTAATCTCAGATGTTGGAGGTTATTCGGCGGAAGATGCCTACGGTTTTCTATTAAATGTCTACAGAATTTAATATTTATATGTCTACCAAATTGATAAATTTTGTTTGTTTTTAAATTAACTCTCCAATGCACGGGCTAATAGAAATCCTCACAACGTCTAAATAGAATCTTTCACTTTTTCTTTTTTCTATTTTATGTAAGGAAATGCATTTTCATTAACCTTCCGACAGCGGAACCTGCGTCTGTTTGATCCAAAATATCAAAATCGAATTAAATGAATAGCTGTTACATTAGTTAGAGAAACCGAAATACTAACGTGTCTACAAGAAATGCCGTAAAATATGTTTACAAAAATTGATAAATAAAGCAATGAATAGCCATAAACATCATCAATTATACGGCTGTAAGAACGGTCTGTTGTCCGAGGGTTAATGAATTTTGTTTTTTCTGGTTGTACTGAGGTCGTCGCTTTATTACAAAATGTTACTACGAACAAAGGAAGTGAATATATTTAAGCTTTAGTAATTTCAAGAAGTTAAATAAACATCAATTTTCGTCATGGGTCTCATAGATCAAACCCGTGCACCTGAGGGTTAACAAACATTAAATAGTAATTCAGATATAATTTTAAAATATACTCTCACAATGTGTAATCAAATTATTAAAGTGACGCACGACAGTATGAGAAATACATATTCATTATCCATGGGACGGATAATATCGCCTATATTGTTATTAAACGTAAATTTTAAAATATCTTATAAAAATAGCAAGAATTCAATGTAGCTTCACATAAACTGTACGTATCATATGAAAATTGATTGCTTTAATGTAAACTCGTCACTGTATACAAGTTGCTATAATAATTTGATCACCCACTGTACAGGGTGTATAAAAATTACATGTTATGACTACCATAGCGGAATTCTATAATTCTGGAGCGGTGGAGATCTGTCAACAAAATGGTCCGCAAAGTTGTCCTTGACCCCTTTTTTTCAAGGTCAAAATTTTTTATTGCATCGTATAGCACTCATCGCAAGGAACAAAAGTATCCTGGGAACCATAGGTCTCATGTCCACCGTCCTCTTAAAAAACGACTTCAAAATTTTGTTAACTATTTTATTCCATATATCTACAGTAAGGACAGTAAGTCCAAAGATGGTGTAAACCTGCAGGGAGTGATTCTACATGAGAAAATAAGTCTAAAATATGGAATAATAGTTTTTCATTTGACCGCTCGTTTTCGAGTAAATCGACTTAGAAAATTCGACGAGTTCGCGTTCCTAGCGTTTGCAAGAAGTAGAAATGGTGGGCCATGAACAGACGCGTCCGACGATTCCTATTCAATAGCACGCGTGTTCGCCGAATTTCCAAACTCTAATTTCTCGAAATTATACCATTTGAGACACCCTGTAGACATATAGAATATGATAGTTTACAAAACTTTAATATTGTTTTTTAAGAGATTGGTTGACTTCACTCATATGGTTCCTTTGAGACTTTTGTTCTTCGCGATTAGTACTATACGATGCTATAAAAAAGACCTTTAAAAAAGGGTCGAGGCTAATTTTGCGGCCCAATTTTTTAACAGATCTCGATCGATCCAGAAGTATAGAATCCCGCTATGGCAGTCGTGACATAGTTTGTATACATCCTGCACGATATGTCGTATGTTAAAACGAATACTGTGTATTTTCTGTTATTGACTAACAGAGAAAAAAAACAGATACGATTGTGTTAAAATCTACTCAATAAATCGAAGTTATAAAGTGGATCTAAAAAGTATTTGCACACTAAGTTTCCGATCTTCGAGATATTATATATATTTAAGCATTCAGAATTTCTTAAAAAAAATAGTACAACAATAAACTTGAACACAGTTTAAAGCTCGAATCCTCTACTGTTGCAAACGATTATTCATTTTCGTCTAGAATATTTGTGCATAAGGTAGGTGAAAAACTGAGAACACAGTTTTCGGTCGAAAATGCTAAAAATTGAATAGTCTGTAAAAACGGCAAAAAATAATTTTCTGAATGAATCTATTACAGATATGAAGATTAAATCTTCCCCTTTATAACGACTGTTTAAAACTTAATCTCCGATTTTTGTAGCTGTTTTTTAAAACAAAAATGACGAACAAGTTTGGTTAAATAAGCTTAAATAAGTAGATAAGGTAAATATAGAGTGTCATCCCTAATCTCTCCCAAACAAAATCTAGTGGTCAAATACTTTTTGAATGCACTGGAGTCATTTAGGATCTTCCCTAACTTGGCATCTTTCCCCGAATTACCTTAACATTTCGGTAACATGTACTTTATGTCTGTTTAATAAAATAAAAAAACCAACGCATTTCTCACGAAGCGAGTGTAAAAAACGTAATAAGGAACGCGTCCAAATGAGAATGTGTAACCCTCAAAATGTACTGTAACGGGTTCCTGTCTACGGTAAGTGAGAAAAGATCCTCTTACCTTACCGTATCATTCGAACATTCACATCTCTTGTCACGCGTACGTGGTAGAAATAGGAAAATCAAGTTTCTCAATGTTGGATAACAAATCAATTTCATTCTGCGTTTAGAGTTTATTTAATCGTGTAGAATCATCGCCCTTTTCGAGATACAGTAGAACCTCGCTCGTTGCACGAGACGGGACCAAAAATGCATGCAAAGATCGAGGTTGTGCAACGAAAGACTAATTATAACAGTTTGTAGTGTTGATATTTTTATGTTACTACACCACGATCCGTACCACGAGTTTCAAAACTTATCCGAAATGAATAACATACATTGTTGTAGACTAAATAGCGTTAAAGAAACTGTTGTATTTTCGTGTTTGTTTAGGTTACTATTGTATGTAATTGTTTAAATTTATAATTGTTGCAGATATATTGCGAAAGTACTTTCCAAGTCGCATTATGTTTATTATGGTGTTTAGTTGCTATATGTGGATTATAATTGTACAAGGGGACGCGAGGAGAGAGCGAGAGTTGTTGAAGGTTTTCGAGTCTCCTGAAGTTGGGATTCCCGCCGGCTGCGCAAAATGTGTGTAGAAAACCTCATGATTGGAAGCCACATATCATAGACCACGTGGTAAGGTTGATAGCAGCGATTTTGGCCCGTTTTTTAGCAAGAAACGATTCACGCAAAAAACTAATAAAGGGCATTCGTTCTTGGGCTCCCCTCGACAACAGATTGTGTTACGATAATTGTTACTGATGATAATAACGGAACACTTTCGACTCTCCTTGCGGCCTCTTACGACTGGCGAAGCGAAAGCTCTGTCCTGGATTAAGTGTTAATATACTTGAACATACAGTGACTCATAGTAATATTCGGACTCTTCTACAAAGGCGACAACTTTTTTAAGATTGTAGCAAACGACTTGAAATTTTTTGAGAAGTTAGAATGATTAGTTTACTATGTGACACGAAAAAATTATAATTGGTGAACATCGCGGAGGAAATTTTCAAGTCTGTTATCTACAATCTTTTTATCTGGACTTGGATTGAGAATTTAAAGAAGTGTATTTGGTAGATATCGGTTATAATTCTGGAAATTCATCGAAATCGATTCATGTGAAAAAAACGACAGGCATTGAAAGATGTAAGAATCCTCTTTATCATAATTAGAGGCCGAAAATTACGAAAAACTGCAATATTTACCATCTGTAAACCTTTGTAGCTCATTGCAAAGTTGACCGATTTTGATAAAATTTTCGGAATATGTATAATTGGCACAGGTCTACAAATCGTATTTTGTAAATTTTCGATATGAGCCCACATAGAAAAGTTGTAAAATACAACTTTTACTATTTTCTCTGTCGACCAATGGCAATATTTTCAAAACTTCTTTTCATGTCATATCACAAACTAATTGTTTTAACTTCTCATAAAAATCCAAGGTAGGATCCAATATTAAAAAAGTTATCGTCTTTTTAATAGTGTCCGAATATTTATGTGGGTCACTATAGGTTAACGACTCGTGATGAAAATCGCTTTGTATAAACCGAACGAGGATCCCGTGCAATAATAAACAAGGCTGCAATGTGCCAAATTCTACTGTATTTTCAGTGTCCGTTTGTTTCGAGTGAGTAATCCGCAACTAATACATCTACTGTTCGGCTAAAGTGTTTGAAACAATTAAACGTGAGGCTTCCTTGCAACTAATTTAAGACACAAACTTTTAACAGGCTTCGGCAAAAATATGACTACAAATAATTTATGACTGTGACTACCTCGACGATTTCGTTGTTGAATATAAGAGGCACGGCAAAGCCAGTACCGAAGCGACTGTCCATACTACAATCATAGTTATCACTGATACCTTTCGAGATACACGAGGCTTCAGTGGCGTCATGATGGCCACGTACCTGTAATCAGAAATTCACTTTGGCGAAAGCAATTTTAGAACATTATATAAAATAGTACGATGTGTATAAAATTTATAATGCACGCTTCATAATGAAACTTCGTAAAATGTGTTAATATTATAATAACTTTGCGTAGTTACAAACATTATACTGGATAGTCTACTAACAATGCAAACCTCTTATTTCTATTCAATATTTATTATTAAAGAATTAGTGTAAAAGTGAGGAGAGTAGCATCACGTCTCTCCGTCACTCGTCAGTCGTCCGATCGTCTTATGTTTTAGACTATAAGGTTCGGATGCGGCTCCGCTGGAGTCAGTGCCAGTCGAAACGCCGTTGTAGCATTATATAATATATCTTTTTACTTCTATCAGTGCGTTAATTATGTCAAGCCCTTTCCCACGTCGTACATTAGTAAGTAATGTCTTGTTAATAGAACCATATACTTTTAATATAGGTAGGTATAGTAGGTACTGATATTTGATCCCCTCAGGGCTTCAAATCCATTTTACCACTCTCCCCCTTTTTCCACTCTCGCCTTCTTCCACTTCGTTCGTTTTTATTACGGTGGGTTCCGAACCACCTTCTGCCAAAAACACGCGGCGTATTGGGATCTGACATGGGGGCGTGGACAATATATATAGCTATCCAATATGGCGACGAAGAGCTTGGTCTTAACATTGTATTGATATCTTTTTTTTTTGTTTTTACTTAAAATGTTTGAAAGGAAGGAGAAAACTTTGTGTCGAGGGAAAAGCATCGGTATTATGGGCAAATCCAGCTGAGGATGACAGTGCTAAATTTAGAACTAACATATTTTGTTATATATTCTAAGTTTGACAAAAAATATTTAGCTTTAAAAGTTACAAGAAATGACAGTTTTATTTCTTCAATGTTGACTAAATTAAAAAATATTTATTATACGAATATGTTACATAAAATTTGTTTATTGGAAAAAATGTGTGATGAGAGTAAATAGACTTAAGAAATAATAACAAGTGACGAGAGTACAGACTTAATAAATATTGACGAGTTTAATGTTACTTCGAAAAGATATATTTATTAAATATATGAAATAAATACATGTATAAAAATCTATAAACTATGTTTTGTCAAATAATTCATTTTTCACAAAAAATTTGTTGTTTAATATACCTTCTAAATTTACAATTATAATTTCAATTTCGTATCGCTTAGAATTGGTGAGGACATATTAATTGCTCCACAAATAATTGTACAAATATCTTCTATTAGAGGCACCAATGCCACAGGCATCACTGCACCAAGAATTTTGAAAGTCTTTATACGCTGGTTAGGTCTTTCAATATGCATTCTAGCTTTAGCTATTTTAGCTGTTAAAATAGACTGTCCTTTGCTAAATTGTTACTTATATTTTAAAAATGGAGGTCTTATAAATTTCAAGCAGTTCACTTCACGTACTTCATTTCAAAGTGTGAAAACGGAGCAACAAATTTTTGCTCGCTCTACTATCACAATCTTTCACTGCACTTAACACTGTAAGTTGCTATAAGCCAAGCCAAGCCAAGCTTAGAGTATATCTACTTTTCGGCAGCAGACGGCGCCACTCAAAATATCAGATTCCAATACCTAACTAAGGGGGTCACCCCCAGCGTATACCTAGGCGGCACCCATCCAAGCACTGGCCGCGCCCAACGCTGTTTTACTTCGGTGATCTGACATTTTTTTTTGTTTGTAAAATCTATTTAGTATATAACATATTTACATTTAGGTTTACAACAAAATATAACATTATAAACACATAAACATTTTTCAATAATTTAGTTTGTACGTAGTTCCTACAATTTATGCTAAACCTACTACTATTATTAGTCAGTCGATACCTTAGGAATTGGTTCGATAAAGTTTTAATGAAATGTTTGTATGGGGAAAGTAACGAATGATTTATTCACCCAATAAGACGCGTAACAAATAAACAATAAACAATAAACAAATAACGAATAACAATAACCGCGAAAACAAATACAACGATAATAAACAATGTACTAGCACGAATGTACAACGGCTTGGATAACAACCAAATAGTCCGTAACGTACTCGTAGCCGATGCTCACTGTACTGTCTCTCGTGTCTTTCTGGCATTCTGGCCGAGGGTTTTCGTCGTCCGAGGAGGACCCCCAGAATCGTCATTTGGGAAAATTCCTCAAGGGCATGGGAAAGTTTCTCCTAAAATTACCCTCGAGGAAAACACGCAATCGGGGACTCCATGAGGACCGGGCCAGGGTTCTGGCAATCGTCAACTTTATTGCACAGTCTTCAGGCCCGGCCTCCTACAGTTAGCACTTGAGGAAAGAGAGGATCTCCGCGTCCGAAGATCCTTTCTTTCCGCGTTCGAAGATCTCTTAATTCTAGTGTATGTTAATTCGAATGCGGTATTTGGTACATGTTTTGTTTTTGAGAGGGAAAATTATAATAGAAAAAACCCTCCTTCACTTTCAATTTTACACCTAAGTGTGTACCTGTTTGTAGTTTTTTAATATTGCATGTTGTATTTACGTTAAGTCCTACTGCACTTAGCTTGTAATTTAGATTTTCTTAAGTCCTATAGCTATCACATTTTCATCAATCAATTTCATAGTAAATAGATAGCTTTTGATAAGGTACTTTATGCTTAAAACTAAATGGCACATTGTGGTCTCTAATTTCTGTAATACTTTTGGTTAAGTTACTACTAGCTATTTGATATTTGTAAAAACTAATGCTAATTCTTTAATGTATTGTTCAATGGGTGGGATCTCCGTGTGCTTGTGTAATTCTGTTATTCTGGTGTTTCTGCGAGCTAATAGTATTAGTCTTAGCATTTTGTTTTGAAATATTTGCAGCTTATTCATGTTTGTTGTGGCTGCGCTGCACCAGTCGGGTGTTTTATAAGTTAAGATTGGCCTTATTATCATTTTATATATAAGTTTTTTATTATGTACGGATAAGTGGGAGTTGTATACCATTAGTGGATATAGTTTCTTGAGTACTGAGTGTGCTTTTCTTATGCTTTCTTTGATATGACATGCGTATGTTAACTGTGTATCAAGGTGAACTCCTAGATATTTAACTGTGTTTGTTGAACTTGTTTTGTATGCATTTACTGTTATTGGTTGGAAGATTTTGTATTTTCGTTCCTTTTTCTTTGAAAATACTATTACAGTAAATCCTCTATAAACGCATAAAAGCTGTAACGGATAAACGCATAAAATATATCCCCTCCACTTAGTAATTTGATCTCGGCTCGGGTATATCGGTGTGAGTTACTACTAATGCGACGCGGAGAGTCGCAGTTATCGGCACAATCCAAAGGCCCGTGCGTCATCACAATGTAACACCAATCTTTAATCTTTTTTATTTGTAAAAGAAACACCGTGCGCTGAGATATAATACATACACAAGTCAGTTACGCGAGGAAAAAGTGTCGTTCCTCGAACAATATTATGACGCGCGGTCGTCGCCCCATATTTCGTCACAGGACAACAGCTGACCAGCGACGACTCGCGTTCTGAGGACAACGCCGAATTCAGATGTTTTAAAAAGCGGCAGTTAGCATTCGCACTTGCCCGAACGTACTTCGAGGAATAAAACGCATTCTTTCAATCTTACGATTTTGATCTATCCTGTGAAAACCCTTCCACTCTACATATTATTACTTATTTTTTTATGAATCTTTCATCGATATATTCGTGGCATTTTTCTGATTAAAACAAGACCAAACACGACATGATTTCAAATGTGTAAATACTGTTGTAGTATTTAGTGGTTTAAATGGCTATGAACGTTTTGGGCGCAAAGAAGGACAGCGTATGGGAAAGAAAGAGACGCGGAGAGTCGCAGTCGCCAACTCAGTTTAAAGGCTCGCACGCGGTCTTGCTTTACATGCGCTGTCCTTCTCTACGTTCGGCTCGGCCTTTGAAGCTCGAAAAATAGCTACCCGTAACGGATAAACGCATAGCTATCTCCCCGAGGTTTATGCGTTTATAGAGGATTTACTGTACTTCTGCTTTGGTTGCGTTGAGTTGGATTTTCCATTTTCTATAGTACGGTTCAAGTATTGTCATATGGGTTTGCACTTGCTTGGCACCTATTATGGCATTGCAGGAGTATGCATAGATGGCTGTGTCATCTGCAAATAAGGCTAGTTTGGTCTTAGTAAATTTAGGTATGTCGTTCAGGTATACGTTGAATAGTTTTGGCCTTTGTGCGGAGCCTTGAGGAACTCGTGGTCTAATCAGTCTTCTGTTTGATTTTGTATTACTTATTTGTACTCAAAGGTGTCTGTCTTGTAGATACGAAGCTATGAATTTAATGAGCGTGGGTGGATATTTCTGTATTATTAGTTTATGTAGTAGCCCTTCTAATCAGACTCTATCGAAGGCTTTTTCAATGTCCAGCAGAAGCATAACCGTTACCATATCGTTGTTGAATCCGATGGAGATGTCGTTTGCAATTTTTGTTACCTGTTGTACTGTATTGTGTTCTTCCCTAAAGCCAAATTGTTCATCTATTATGATTTTGTTTTCTTGTTCAAATTTGTTTAGCCTGATGTGTACTATTTTTTCAAAGACTTTACTCATTGTAGGTAGAAGACTTATTGGTCTGTAGCTGCTTGGTTCTGTGTCCTTTTTCCCTGTTTTGTGTATTAGTATGATGTTTCCAGTTTTCCAGCTTGATGGGTAGTGATGTTGTTTTAGCGTAGCATTCATTATGTACATTAGTTGTATTATTGCTTTTCTGGGCAGATTCTGTAGTATTATATTTTGTATTCCATCGGCTCCTGCTGCTTTTTTTCTAGGTAGATGTTTAATAATTGTGCGAATCTCTGTTGGCGCTGTGTAGTATTTAGATGGATCTTCCATTACATCTTCCTCGAGGAATTCCTTAAGGTTCCGAGGAATTCCGCAAGTTCGATAATCTAGCCAAATTAACCCGTGCTTCAACAACCTTGATTCAAAGCTCGCGAGTGACTCAATACGTCACGCGGCTACAGAAATCTCGGTGGAAGACGTGGTCCAACTCACCACTTACTTGCACAAAAGCGGCTATATATAGAGATATATTGTAAGCGTGTTCAAGCCAGTCACTATCCCCACTCGGAATACTATCTCCGTCGTATCGACGACGACGTATATGGCAGGAGCGACTATATCGGTTGAACCGGGTCAGGCCTGCCTAGCTGTGCCGCGCTCGCTCAATCAAAGGAGGGGGGGGACAGGCTAGGCCTTACCTGCGAGACCTGCGGCTGGACCAGCCAATTCCGACACGGAATAATATCCGAATCCCGTAGGAAAGGCAAGGGCGTAAGGGAAATTGACCTTCACAATCCGAGTCTCGGTATCTGCAGCGCTGGGACGTCAATGCGTATGCCAGGGTTTATTGCAAGAACGGAGATCGGAAAGAGTGTCCTCCGTGTTACAGAGAGTTACAGAGAATATGCTGCTATTATTGTTTGCAATGTAATTATATATTTTTCTTCCGCTGCTATTTAAATTTGCATTGTTCCAAGCTGGGTGTGTTGCATTGAGGTCTCTAATTATTATAACTTTGTTTCCCGTTTTCAGTAGATCATCAATCTCTTTTATTTTGAAGTGGTTTGAGGGGTTATTATATGCTCCTATTATGTTAGCTCCGGTTGCTAGCCTAATGGCGATACATTCTATTGTCGTTTCTTTGTTTATTTTTACTTCTTTGTGTGGTATACTGTTTTTGATTAATATTAAAATTCCCCCCGAGGCTCTCTGTGTGTTATCTTGTCTAATGCAAGTATAGTTTTTAATTTTCAGTTTGATTGTCTCCTTCAGTCTTGTGTCGTTTATTATTAATATGTCAACTTTTTGTCGTATTATGAATTCTTTGATTTCATTGATTCTACTTTTCAGTCCGTTCGCATTCCAGGTACATATTCTTATAGTTTTGTTAGCCATCCAATTTATCACAGAAGTTTAAGAATGTTTCAAATTGTTCAGTCTTACTTTTGCATAGGGTGAGTTGTTTCCTTAGTTCCTTCACAGCGTAGCATTTCCTTAATATTGCACAATTTTTTAATTTCGTTAATTTCGTTCGCTAGTTCAGACATTTCACTAGTATCTCTAACAAAGTTAGTTGTTTCGCTGACCCTTTGGCCTGCAGTCCTAACAGCGTATGTATTTTTAGGGCTCCGACCTTGCCCATGCGTTTCCTGTTGTATTTATTCTGTGTTGCTTCCTTATGCTTGGGAATGTAACTTCGTCATTTATGTTAGGTAGTTGTTTGTTGTGAGGAGGAGTACTTACTATCTGTGGTGCCAGTTTGGATTTTGTTGCTATCCACTGAATTCTTCTTTGGTATGCTTCGCAAATTGTTGCATTTGCTGGGTGGTTTCCCCCACAATTGGCACATTTTGCAGGTTGTTCCCTGGTTTTTGTGCAGTCCTTTGTAAGATGTTTTTCTGCACACTTTAGGCAGACAGGCTCCGCATAGCAATTTGATGTGGCATGGCCCCACTCTTGACACTGCGCAGCCCTTCTTTTGGTCTTGTAGTCTTCTCACGTGACCTTAATATTACATATGTGTAGGATCTCAGGAAAAAGGAAGACACCGCGCCGGGAATCGAACCCGGGCCCTCGCATTGGTAGCCGATCGACTAACGCGCTCACCCACGGAACCCTCCCCCTTCTTCATAATTTCCTACGGTATTTGTGGTCTGAGGGGTTCTATCCCACACTCGGCCGTCCTGCAAAGACATTCGCCCACGAATGTTCATTACAGCGTCATCGTCTTTTTGTGTATGTTTGGCCTCAGCGCCATCAACACAACTTCTCGCACTCGTCTCATAACTCGTATTTCGCAATTCGCACTTTTTCTCGCTTCGCTTACGTGCGACCTCTTCGCTACGCTCGCTTTGTTTTCGTCTTCGTCCGTTATCGTCGCCATTGTGCGGTGATCGGTGCTCCCCCCATCCCGGCTGAGCTCCCAAGTGTAGGATCTCAGGAAAAAGGAAGACACCGCGCCGGGAATCGAACCCGGGCCCTCGCATTGGTAGCCGATCGACTAACGCGCTCACCCACGGAACCCTCCCCCTTCTTCATAATTTCCTACGGTATTTGTGGTCTGGGGGGTCCTATCCCACATATGTAATATATTTTTTGGTTTAGTATTGATAACTTCACTGTTGCCGGTAAGGAGACCATGTACAGAGGTGTGTTTGTGCCTTTCATCATATGTACACTTGTATCGGGAAGTCCGTGTTTTGTCAAATCGTCACGTATTTCTGTCTCCCACATGACTGTGTGTAGACCTTTGATGACGAAGGTTTTCCTTCTTTCATTGTGGAGTGTATGCGTGTGGAATTCTACTTTGTTTCTTTGGTATTCCTCTTTTAGTTTATTATAGTCCTCTTTCGAGGTTGTAAATACTTCTGTTTTATGTTTGTGGTATTTGATGTGGTATTTGTCATGAAGTATGTATTTAAGCATGCTAGTGAATTTTGCGTGGTTCTCAATGCTCCCATGTATGACGATGGGAGTTAGTCTTTTTGTTTTCTGTATAGTTTTCTTATTTGTGGTTTCTGTATTTGTCTCTTCATTTTCATGATCCATGCTCGAGTCTTCATCTGACGAGAGAATATCGTACCTATTGCTGCAGGGAATTTCAGTGGTGATTTGGTGTTTCTTCCTTTTATTAGCTCCTGTATTTTTCATTGTGTTGGATATGCGTATTCTTTTCTCTCTTTTGATAATTATACTGTTTAGATCAGTTTCATGCTGATCTTCCTTGGTTTTCGTCTCATGTGATATAATGAGGTTATGTACTGGTTGTATCTTGCTTCTGCCTTCATATTTGTGCTTAATTTTTTTTGTTGATATTAGTGTTCGGATGTTTGCTTTTGATTTACGTGGTTTTTTGTTAGTCAGTTTTGTCACTTTTAGTACCTTTATCACAGTTTAATTCGATAAAATACGTCGGAACGAAATCTCTGAATACCTGGCACGCTACCGGGTGATCTGGTGATCTGACGAGAACCGTTTTTTGCAGCGAGACAATGGTCGTTATAATATAATTTTATTATACAACAATGATAGTAACTTCTGTACTAATTACGTGAAGCTTAAATAAAAAAATACATAGTTTCTCTTAACAGTTTTAATGAGATGAAAATAATATAACAGTATTCGTTTATTCCTGTGATGTTTTCAGCGTTTTGTGTTCTGCCTACTAATTATTGTTGCAAACAACAACAGCAAATATGTTAAATGCGCAGTCTAATAGTAATGATTATAATAATAACACGAATGCAATGTCTGCAGATACATTAACATTGTTCAACTAATATGCATTGTTGACATGTTTAGTTATTATAAAGTAGTTCAACACGAATACATGAAAGGAAAAAGTTGAAATGTCAGATTGCTTGAAATATTGAAGGCAGTTTATGCTGTTTTATACGTATTGTTCGATCCTCAGATGCAATTTGCGCTCTTCTGATTTTCCTGGAATGGTTCAAGCATTTCCTTTCAAACAGGAATTATAGGATTCCTGAATCATTCCTTTACGAAGCGAAAACAATACCTGTCGACGAGACGCACTTTGCACTTAATTAAAACGCTCTGCTTCGTGGACACGATTTTAACTCCTTAAACATTGTAACTAGAATACTAATCGGCATACTTGTGCATAACGGGACACTGTTCACCAAGGATGCAATCCATTTTGATTGATGTTAAACTCGAAATATGCAATTGTTTCGATCAAACATATCCCCTAAAGTAAGTTTTTACACTTCCGTTTCATAAAGATATACAATACTATTCGTGGTTTTTCAGAACTTGAGAAAATTAAAACAAGTAGGCCATGGTTGGATTCGTATTTGAATTATTTTTGCATTCGGGTTAATTTGGGATGAGATTGCGATTAGAGTTAGTGGTTAGGTTTGTATTTTAATTATTTCCTATTTTCAGAATTCTAAAGCTGTGGATAATTCGATGGACTCTCTTAGAAGTGATGTATAGTTATTCTTTTCATTTTATTTATTACCTCTATTTGAGGCGTGTATCTCATCGGTTCACTAATGCAGTTTGAGCACTGACACGACTTAAAGACGAAGATTTTTTAGATTTTTTAAAGCCTAGAACAGTACAAAGATTAGTTGTGAGTACGTTTCGCAATAGAAGTCGATCCAGTTTGCTCACTCATCGTTCCTGCTATTGAGAAAAAGTTACGCAAAATCGTATCTGGAGCAAATCGAGTGTAATATATGACTACTTGAATTCCCGCTCAGTCTCATGCAGATGAGGAGAACTATACAGTTGTAGAATACAAAGTCCAGTTATAATTTGACTAATCCTCGTAATTACCAAACTTGTGCAATCTATGAGGATTATTTCGATTCGCAAGGGATACTCATTGTCAGCACGATCTCATTGACCCCAACCTGCAAAACGTAATTCAGCGTAACGACGTCTATTGTCCATTTGCAGTTTCCGTACTATCTAAGAAGTACTTAATTCTGTGGGTTAGTATGCTTTGAAAAATAAATGAGGATGCACTAAAGCTTTCCGCATAAGAAAATACAGACAATCCCTGAAGGAGCACGGTTATCTGGTTCCGAGAGTAATTTATTTATTCGTGTCAACTGTATCCAACTTTTAGACAAATGCGAATAATTCTTCTTAGCATTATTAATCCTTTGCCATGTAATATTGAGTCAGATTCGTGGTGAACATTTCAAACTGTATCTACACTTCATTTAAGTTGAAATAAAAATCTATCCTTCTGTTATTAATGTTGAAGTATTAAGATAAATTTAGCTATAGAATGAACATAAATTCTCTTCTTTCTTCTATTAAATTAATATGGACAAAGATACCTTAATTATTGCTGTTTCGAAGAAAATAATACAGAAGCAGGATAAAAAGGAAACATTTGAAACCGTACAACTAAAATACTGTGTTGGTACTACAACTAAAACATAGAGAACATTCCACTTTTACGAACAACATGAACCGTGTTGGCTGTTTTCCGTGTTCTTGAACGAAATTAACCGTTCGTACGCAAAAGGAACATACCACGATTTAAAAGAATTTTTACATTGCTAAGGATCGTATTTAATAGATTTATAAAAATTTAAATATAGGACGAGTAGGCATTCAATTTATACAATGAACAAAATCATGTGGAATGAAAATATTTTACGTCAACAGAAATTCCCAGGTTATGGAGTTAAAATACTAACTAATTTTCAGTTAAAGTTCATGAGCGATGGATTAAAAGAATCTTCATTTACATAAATGAAAAGAAAATCTTGCGCAAGTCGTACTCTTCGTGTCAATCTAAATCATTTTCAGTTTTCGTAGAATAACTACATTTATCTGTCGTCTAAAAACAACAACAACGAAGACTGACATGATTCGGTCATTCTTACTGTTTACTAATAATTTTAATTACCAATTCGAAATTCTAAAAAAAGACAATACAATGGCAAGTGTAATAGGAGAGCAATGAAGTTAGTTAACTTATGGCTAAAATGGTTTAAGAACCTTTTGTTTATTATTACCAGACAGCGGATTTTATACATTTATGACAAAAATGGGTAGGCAGAATTTAAAACAGTAAAAACATTACAAGAATTTAAAAATAATGTTATATTATTTTCAACCTATTAAACATATTAAGGAAGAAAATCTATTTAACTCCCGTTTGTTGCAATAATACCGGTAGAAACTTTTTATTTTGCATAGAGCGTTAAAGCAGAATAGATATAGAAATAACACGCTGTATTTGTTATTGCAAATCAGAACCTAAGTAGATTTAAAAATGTAAAAGCCAAAGCCCCTCAAGATCCGGAAGGACAGATGAAGTATCAATAAATATATAATAATACTCTAACACGTTTCATTCAAACTTCATTCTCCTATAACATTTATTTGCTGATTACTATAATTGCAAATAGAAAAATAAAACAAAATATCTGTGTAAAATTTCCTGGTTTACTTAACCCGTACGGTATTTTAAAACTCTTGAAGTCCCTTGCAACTTTAAAAAAGGTGTTTATGGAATACATTATAATAAATTATAATCCATTTGCACCCTTGTGGCAGAAACAGTTGGATTTCCTTTCCTCTAAAAATTTTAACTTCAGGAGTATCTAAATCGTTTTAACCAATAGATTAATATAATATATAATACATAATAATGACTAGTAGAAATATAATATGCAACGAAAAGTTCGGACACAAGCTCATGTAAAACTTATATACAAAATGAGCTAAGAATTTTACAACAAACTATATTGTGACTTTAGCTTGTTTTTTTACAAAAATAAGATAATTGTTAGGTGACATGTGTAGATCTTTCCTTCCATGACACTTAAAGTAGAGGTAGTTCTACTATCATCAGTACAATTCTTTTTACGTGCACTACAATGTGCAATATAATATATTAATATTTGTTTTTGTGGGAAATTAAAAATTTGCTTTGTTTCGAATTATCTAGATAATAAACATTAGTTTGTCATTACCTTCTGATTAATTGGGCGTATATGCAGGACGACATTTCTCCTGAGACAGACTACCAACCGAACGCTATGTTATGAATTTTGAGGAACTCGAAACATGATTTAATTTATGCAATATCTCTAAGTTTCCCTCAAAATTTTTGAAGAAGTACAAGCCACTAAAATTTTAACCTGTTTCACTAAAATTAGTTGCACTGATATATTCATATGTATGAAATTTTTATAAAATTACGTCCTGCGTCTTACGAAATTAATTTATTTGTTTTTAGTTTGTAAAGAGTTAACGTATTTGAACAAAATGTTTGTTTAATCTCAAAAGTGATTGTCAGAATTTAGAAACTGTAAAGTAATTTTTATTTGGAAACGATAGGTCGAACGTTTACGTGAGTACCACGCTCTTCAGTGTGTAGTAATTGGCGCACAATGGCGCAGGTATCTGGATTGCTCGTTTAGATCGCACAGTCGAGTGACTGCGTCGTAATGTCTGAAAATATGTAAGTATGAACATGTACTTTACACAATAAAGCTGATTTCAAAACCCCCAAAAATTCAGAAAAAATTATTTTTGATATTCGAGAATGAAATTTTAAAATTCGTCTTATTGAGATAGCAAAAATAAATAGAAAAATTCTGTAAGCAAAACAATTAATTAATTTGTTCTTGCTTCTTGTGACCTCTATTTCATCATTTATAGTATAAATAGAAATACAGTACATAAATAGAAATATAGTACATCTAATAGAACATTTTATAAGTGAAAGAATGTTATTACGTTTATTATTTTGGACCGTATATCTTGTAACTTTTATTCTGCATACATAACCTACCATCTTTCTAGGGAACCACAGGCGTCCTAGTAATTTTTGTCAAACGAATCATGAACATAATGTATGAATTGAATTTCAACTACGCTACTGATTTACTAAAAAAAAGTGCCTATCGACCGAACTATCTACTATTCTTGGCCCCTATTTAATTACACTGCTGTTGGGTTCATTCGTTAACGCTGGAATTTCATTATGGTACCTATGCCTGAGTGTCCGAGTCGATAAATTCCAAACTTTTTACCGCATACTTTTTCCGATAAATTCGGAACTTTAAAGATCCTGTAAAGTATTTTTGGAATTGTGTGAATATCTTCTACATCCTTTGATGGAGTGCTGGCGAAGGAGAAGTATTAATCAACGATAAGAGAATAGCTCCAGTAAATTAAAATAAAAATCTATTAAAACTATTTCTATTTGACCAAAATTTACCAGTTTTATACTTGAGAAACATTAGGAAATCAAGGTCATTTAATGTTACATTACAACAGAAATATGAATTATAAATGTAGTGGAAGCATGAGATCTTCTTAAGACAAATTGAAGATACTAATAAACAAAAAGGAAATATTAAACGTAAAAATGAAAAATAGGTATTTCTTGAATAACTTTCATGATGCAAATGACTAAAATAAGTCACACATTCTGTTAAGGTTATAATTACAGAAGTAAGTATGTGTGAGGAAAATTTTCATTTCAAAAGAGCGCTAAGTGTCTAGTGACAAATATTTTTTCCACGTGAAATGATGCATGCAAATATAAACTCAACGGTTTTTTTTTAAATAGAAAAACTGTCCCTTTCATATACAATGTATTACGAAAGTATTCGAACGTCCTTTAAATCAGAATAATTCTTTTTAAATTGGACCAAACTACTTGATTCATTTTTAGCAACTAGAAGCATTGATGATTTACTAAATGGCGTGTTAACAAGATTTTTAAAATGCGTCTTTTATATTTTTTCATGTAATTTATACCAATTGCAAGTTTTTGAAAATCTTTTCTGCGGGTAATTTGGTAAGTCAATGGTTCTAATTGCTCAAAAAGAATCAAGTCGTTTGGTTCAATTTTATAAAGGCTATTCAGATTTAGAGGGCGTTCGAATACTTTAATGAGCCACTGTACTTCATTTGTGAGAAAGTGGATATTATTAATTACTAGTATATTTGATAGAGAATATATGTAGATCGATAGGTGCTATATGTATACAGGGTGGTCCACGAAGCATGATCACCTTAGATTATTCTGCTGTTAGCGGTTCGATCGGAGGTTTTTTAACTAAAATAAATAAATAAATTTTTTGTCAACCCTTCTTTCCCCAGAGTTATCAAGGTCACCTTCAGTTTTTTATAGGTAAAAAGTATTGTTTCTTCAACTAAACCAAAGAAAGATAAAAAAAATATTATTTACTTTAATTCAATCGATGCTCAAAATAGTGTACTCTAGCAGCAAGACACACATGTAAACGGTTAAGGAATGACTGCATAGTTCTTTATATGAGGTCTGGGTTGATGCTTTACCATACACCGACAATTCTCTGTCGCATATCTTTCGGCGTTATGCAAGGTTCTTTAGAAACCTGTTCTTTCCATGCGACCCATAAAAAGAAATTAATGGAGTAAGATCGGAAGAACCAACTAGCAATTGACTACACTGCCACGATCGATCCAATATTTTCCTGTTGAGTATCTACTTAACATGCTGGGCAACCGTCATATTGATACCACATCTCATTACGATATAATGTCGATTCTTCATCGAAAAATATTGTAATTAATTTTCAAGGAATGCAGCGTATTTCTCGCCGTTTAGTGTACTGTCTACAGTTCCCGATCATACCGCGCCAGTCATTAACGTTCCATAGACGATGTCTTTCCCATTGTCGTAACCAATTAGAATTTTCTACCGACCAGTAATGCAAGTTTCTAGTGTTTACTTGACCACGATTCGTAAATGTCGATTGGCCCGTAAACAGCACTTTATCAAAAAATAAAGCATCAATTCAAATTCGTTTCAGTATCACCTAAAAGATAAGTGAAAAATATTGTAAGTTTACCTATAAAAAACTTTTAATCGAACCCCTAACAGCAGAATAATCTAAGCCGATTACGCTTCGTGGTCCACTCTGTATAGGCCCCAACTTATCGACCCGTGGTAGATCAATAGTTATGCATTGATGGCGTATAAGGCGACTAGCGCGTATTTTACTTTTCCGTTAGATTCGTTGTGCAGTTCTCCTCCACGCGTCCATGTGGTAGACATGTACTTATTTATTCTTCATAAAGCATAGTAAAATATACATAGTGTAATAATAATATACAGTGTGGGGCATTTATCCTGGCCACCTGGAATATGTCCAAAACTAAATTCCGGAGAAAAAAAATGTTTCAAATAAAAAGTTCAAGTCAAGGATCATTTTCAAGGTCATTCCAAGGTCTATTTTCATGTCAAGGTTTATTTTTTCAAATGGAAACATATATATTTCATTACAGATTCTTAATCTGCGACTTGAAACAAATAACTTTTATTTGGAACGTTTTTTTTACGGAATTTAGTTCTGGAGATATTCCAGGTGGCCAGGATAAATGCCCCAACCTATATATCGTGTTATTATTTCAAACCTCCTAATAATTTTATATATGTATAAAGTAATTATTATAAATAATTGCGTTGCATGATATCTGATGAAGACATTGTATCTTTTTGTGTTGGTTCGTTTGTTCGTATAAATAAAATGTTTAAATAGTGCGTTATTTACTTCGTATTTGAAATTTTTAGTTTCTCCCTTTAATAGTCTTAAGTTGTATTTAATATATCGATATTCTTAAATCTTTTTAATCTGTTTACTGTTTGAAATTTTATTTATACATTTTGGTCCAGGACATATTACAGGTTCTGAAGTCTGATCAACTGAAACCGAAATCGAAATCGAGAAACTAAAAATAACGGTTATAGAACCGTTATAATATCGGTTCTCAAGAACCGTAACCGTAACCGATATAAGCGAGAACCGATATTCTCATAAAAGTTATAACATTTTTTCGGTTCTCGTAACTGTTTCAAGAACCGGACTCGATATCATAACTGTTTTCAACCCCTGATGAGAACGACTTCATAGGCTTGCAAAATTATAAAATTATCTTCAGGAAGAGTGAATTCATTTTTCAAAATTCCATTGGGTGGCTCGTTGAAAAAATAATAAGATTTTAATAATCAAATCATCAATATTCTTGCTTCACAATATTTTATTAAGCAAAGACATCACTTCGCTTTATAAAATATTGTAAACTGACAACCATAGCGAGCTAATGGCTTTAAAATTCACTCTTTCAAACTATGGTAAATATTTCCTTCCAAAAACCAGAAACGTATCAAAGTCTCAAATGCGAGAAAGAAACGTGTACTATTTTTGGGTTATTGAAATTATTAAAACATTTGTTTGGATCTTCAGACATTATTGAACTATTTCAACGTCAGTAAGATATTGTACTCTAATTGTAAGACTCTTTGAACACTATACTGGACCGTGACGTAGTATGCCACAGATGCGAGTATGGCACTATTTGTGTAATAATTCAAGAGAATCTCTCTATTAACAACTACAATCGACAGATGCACAACCGGCCATTATTTCATTCTCACTTGCTTCGACAGGTCTAACTAATAACCCTAAATGCCACTGCGGGCAGGACACATAGAATACAAACTCAATCTTATAGCAACGTCCTTTATGCGATGAGCAAAGATTACAATCTCTAAAATAACTGCAGAAAATGTTTTTTCTCTTCCATTATCATGTAAGGAGTAATATATTGCTTTTGAGGCTTACTATACGGTTATGCAAACTTATATGTATATTTGTTTTTTAAAGATTGTAAGCTAAACATATCATATCAACAATTTATCCTAGAAAATAATGTAATGCCTACTGATATGAAATAATAATGCAACAACCAATTGCATAAAATGTAATGCTTTTTCCCTCTGTATATTACATAAAGAATATTGTATTGCAAAATAATTTTCTTATTAAAGTTATAATTACTTAATAAAAAAAAATGAGAACGGCAGTTGGTTTTGCAAAGCGGCGAAGCCACCGTTTTCCGATATCACAAATGGTAAAAACCCACTTAGACCATGTTCTTAAATGCCAGAGGCTGGAACGCAAACGAAGGTGTTCGATGATTCATTGTATGTTCTTTGAAAGAGAATACCTGACGTTATAATTGTTGTCCATCCTCCCTTCCAGGAAGCGCCGTACGGTGGGGCAACGTAGACAAGAGATATCAGTGAACGCGACGAACGTGCGCGCTGTATGAGAAAGAGGTTGGTGGGGGAAGCAAGCGTGCCCAGCCCTGGTGTAGGGTGTAGAATGAACAGCTATTATAATTTGAGGTGTCCTCTCTTAAAAAGCAGACCATAATTAATGTCTGTAAATGTAAATCGATGGAACGCGCATAACACTTTGCGAATAGAAGAATAAATTCAATTTATTAATTACTTCCGGCTTGCGACATAGCTGTAGAGTGAACAGTTACTATGACCTGAAGTATCACCTTTCATAAAGTAGACCATAATTAATGTTTGTAAATAGAAATTGAATACGTGTATGATATTGCGAATAAAAGAGGTCAACTGAATTAATTAGATAAATAAAATTACTTTGAATACTAGGCCTAATAATAATTAATATAACCAGAGAAATGAATTGAAACTCTTAAAAGGAGTATAATATTATCATACGCGAATTTTATTGTAATATTGAAAGTACAATGTCGCTAATGTCAAAAAATTATCTTAGAATAGGTCAGTCCTTTTATGTGCTTTGCTGTAAACATAACACAGTTAGCAAGGAGTGATATTGAATGGGAGCTTTTAAGGATTAATGTTATTAAGGCAAATGTTACCTTTTAGTAGTCTCGAGAGTCTCGTTTTTTGCAACATTAAATGTGTAAATTCAATATCGCAGTTTCATTGTCATATTATGAACAATCGTAAATTTCTTGATAACAACGTTTGCGATATATGAGATATTTACCAAATCGATTTACTCTACAAATCAAACAATATAAAATTATTGCTAAAATAATAATCATCTGAAGTTTGGTAAAAATTTGGTCATTTAATTATATTAAGGACACTATAAGGAAATCTTAATCAGGAAGACTTAAGCTTGTCAATGACTTCTATGAAATTTGAAAAATTTGTTGCACCAACATTGCACGACATTTAATTTCTTCATTAAACAACCTACATACGATATCGTTGCGAAATGTCAATGATTATTAGACTGAAGATCTATAAAGATCTCTAAAACAACATAATAACATTGTTAGATTTCACTATTTTATACTCCACTCAGTCAATTTTTCAAAAAATCCATAAAAATTCGCAGTCTAATGATTATTGTTTTTCTTGTCCATTAATTCGTTACACAGAGTAGTACTACACACATAAGCATGAAATTCAAACTAAAACTACAACTACAAGTATGGCTGAAACTAAAATTACGGTTTGATTAAACTTTTAGTAGAACTCATAATATTGGGAAACTGTGCTTCATGATTTGATTAAACTTTTAATAGATCTCATCATAGTAAAGCACAGTTTCCCACAAGAGAAATATTTTTAGATGATTCGAATCTGTGTTCCCGTTGAGGAGAATCCGCGGACTGAAAACTTGTTGATTAAATTCCGCATAAGAGACTGAAAATTAGTACAAAGAAGATCGATAAGAAACAAGCGACGAACTCTCAGTTGTTCTTGTATACTAAAGTGTGCAACTAATATATTGCCGTTGTCTAAATGAACTGTAGTTATACTGGGACAGATAGTAGAAGCTAAAGTGTGAATTTCTCTGAGAAATGGATCATTCCATGCCAAATTGATCACTTTTTGCCGTCACCATCGGCAACTTTGTTCTAAACGGAATATGTTGTACTCCATGCGAAATTAGGAGGAGGGGTTTAAGTCATCATTTTGCCGGTTGAGAATTTGTTTAAAAATTGCAGGCCGTCGAAGTTTGCAATTTTTGCCCATTTTTGCGACAATAGGTTTCGCTTACGAATTTTTATCTCAGGAACTGTTTGTCCGCTTGAGTTATATTTTCTTTAGTTTTATTCATAAAGGATTAGGCCATTATAAAATAATTTTTTCATCTTCGATAATTAACTTTTTAATGTCGGAAAATGTAAACAAATATTTTTTTTACATTTTTTTCGGTGAGGTTTCTTAAATTTAAAAAAAAATATGGACATATTCCCTGAAGTTTACTTTTCAAAATGAGCCCTTGCAAAAGATGGAGTGTAAAATTAGTTTCACAATGAGTTGGAAAAGGGCGCAGTACCCTCGTTTCAGGTAGGAGAGTCGTGCGCTCCGCTAATTACGGTCGGTTGTCTGTACCGCTGCGCTGGTCTCAAACCAATACTTACCAGCAGACTTCTTATACAACTAAATGACCCTATTTATACCTCGAGAAGAATATGAACAACCACTCTTGGCGAACGACACCTTTTTAATCATAACTTCATTTATAGATGTTAGTTTCTGTACTAATTGAATATGTTCTACACAAAAGGTGTCCTTGCTCAATAGAAATCACGAGAAGGTGGTGGTTTTCCTCCATTGGGAAGGAATAAGGAGGGGTTATGGTCAGAAGTATGGGTAGAATCGTTCTGTAGGGTGGACTATAGGAATATACATAGTATTACAGGAAGAAATATAATGAAAACTATTTCATTACACTAAAAACAGACCCACCATTATCGCACGAACAAGATTTACCTAGTACTTCTTTATTTGATAGTGGCCTAAAGCTATGAAAGCTTCTACTGCCTTTAATTGGTAATGCTGTTGCAATGTGAATTGTTCGCGATTAACTTTTCGCCAAAAGTGACAAAAATTGCAAACTTCGAAGACCTGTAATTTTTAAACAAATTCTCAACCGGCAAAATGATGACTTAACCCCCCCCCCCCCCCCCTAATTTCGCATGTACTACAACGTATTTCATTTAGAACAAAATCCCCGATGATGACATCAAAAAGTGATCGATTTGGCATGGAATAACCAAATGTAATTTAATTTAATGTTATTGTATTATTCTCCTAGGTAAGAGTTCCTTTTAGCACCCACCTCTGATTGCCTTCAAACTTACTCTGTAGCACGGACCTAAAGGACTGTGCATAAAGTGGGTTTATGGGCGAGAGGGGGTGTACCATTAGCGGGGAGGGAAGGTAGACTGCTGCCATATTCGTAGGATAAACTAGTGTTGCCATCTATATAACGGTGCGGGAACATTGAAATGATTTGATTCTGAAAAATGAATGTATAACAAGTGTATTTGTGTGTATATATATATATAAATATGAAATATTAAAATTTAATATGCATTTGCAGTGACTCACAAAAGTATTCGCTCGCCCTTTAAATCAGAATAACTTTCTTACAATTTGACCAAACCATTTGACTTTTGAAAGAATTGCAATTCGTAGGAAATACATGAAGAGATAAAAATCGCACTTTTTAAAACTTCTTTATTTTAACCCATAATGAAAATTTGAAATATGCCTTTTGTAGATCTATGTTAGTTATAGATAAGCTGAAAATTTCATAAGCGAATATAATTCACACTTATTCTTTGTTTTGAGGATGGGAAAGAGGAGTGCTACAATAACTAAGCAAAATATATGATAAAACAATAAAATATTTTATTTGGCAGAAAAAATTAAAGAATTCCAACCTTTGTTGCTAGGGTAAGGAAAACTGCCAAAACCTTACCAGTATTCACAAAACAAAAATTACATTGCATTATTACAAAATAGTTTATAACTAAAACACTTTTCTAAAAAATAAAGATAAAATAAATAAACAGTAAAAATAAACAAATCGTTGCACATTCGACTCCAATATAACTGCCTCATGGATATATAATATATAATATATTATATATAATATAATATACTGCATCCCTTTACAATACACTTTGTCATTTTTGTAAATTAATGGGTATCAACGCACAAAACAAACAAAGCCACGACGATTCACCAACCTTGCCGCACATGTACCGGGTACAGAGTGATCAGTGGCCGAGCGTGGGTCCGTAGCGTGGGTTACATTAGTATTTAAAGTTGCCTATAGAGCGCACCACCGATTTGTCCTACCAAGATGGCCGACAAGTTGATCCCCCTTCCGTCTTTTGGAACGCCCCCGCAGACTTATGCACAGTCCTTCAAGTCCGTGCTCTGTAGACGTCCCACGAGGTGTCTGACAAAATGAAGGTGGCGCCGTGGCGCGGAAATTAAATCAATTTTTTCTGGCGAAACACAATTTTAATATCGGATTGAGGCATAAAAGTACAAATCAGGATTATTAAGTAAACTCCACGCCCACTCAACCTAACCTAACCTAACCCAAACCCTAACCTAACCAAATAAAGTAATATAACTAGTTTAATATTGGCCTGACTGGATAGCACAATTCCTGGAAGATGTCACTCTCTATATTCTTTCCAAATTCCATGCCATTGATCTCACTAAAACACGCGCAACATGTTGGGCCACTTCTTGAGGCTTCCACTCGGGATCATTTTGATTTGATTCATCAGAACTGTCACTCGCTGTAACTTATTAAACTTATTAAAGACAAGAAACAACAGTTTAGGGTGTGTTAATAAGTGAAAATGGCGGATACGAGTCATTAACGCAAATAGTTTGTTGCGTATGCGCAGGTCATTTCCGCGTCACGTGACGAACCCACATGACTCTACTGGGCATGGGCAAATTCTCGGGTAAGTTGGGAGCCAATCGGAGGTGGGTGCTAAAAGGAACTTCATCCTTCTCATATTCTATTAATAAATTCTATTCTATTATTCTATTAATGAATTTTCTTCTACCATTCTAAGAAATTCAAGTTTCTTTCATGCACCGCATAATGTACATGCACGACTAAAACAAATCAAAACCGGCGATTGACATTTGGTTGTTCGAACCACTTCGATGGATAACAGAGTTTGCTTCTGATCTTGCGTCATATTTCGATGACATCGATTCCGGATACCTTATTTTTATTCATTTGCAGATTGTAGTTTGCATGTTATAGTTTGGTCACACGCACAGGTTCAACAGAATTGTACAACAATTCTATATCCTATGTTGTAATAAAAATTTAAAATACATTTTCGAATGCAAATTTCATTGCAAAACACGTGTTTAAATATCGCGTTAGTTTGAATATTTTGTTCGAATTTCGCGAATATCGCGATCTGTATTCGTTGGTGACCCCTCCGATGTTACTCGTCCGAGGAGCTCGTTAACCCACAATAAATCGAGCAAAAACGGCGTGACTTTCTGGTTACCGGTAAAAGTCAGCCGATAAACACGGTAAGCCGTTGTGCACCGGTCAAATAATGTTCAAATTAAACTCGTTCGCGATGGTACGGTGAGACAGAGAACAATGCTTATATACAGACATTGAACCGAGACAGACAGGCAAGAGAGAGACAGCGCCGCGCAGCGGCTCAACTGACACTCGCGCGACGTGTGTCTAAGCCTGCCGGCAGTGATGCCAGAATCGTGGAACCGAGGAACTTGCCCCTCCGGTGGATCCTCCGGCTGGACCCCCCACTTTGACGTACCGTCGTCGCCTTACGTTGTTTCTTACTGCGCACGCGCTACACACAAGCGTACCTCTAGTCTGTCCGTGTGAGCTGCCTATTCGACTCGACGGCGTCGAGGTACGCCTGTGTGTAGCGCGTGCGCAGTAAGAAACAACGTAAGGCGACGACGGTACGTCAGAGTGGGGGGTCCAGCCGGAGGATCCACCGGAGGGGCAAGTTCCTCGGTTCCACGATTCTGGCATCACTGCCTGCCGGTTCTTCGTCACTTGCTCACGAGACGTGCTAGGAGCAACTTGCTCACGAATCGTGCTAGCGGTCACTTGCTATCGAGAAGTTCTAGCGGGCGCCTGCTCCCTAGTCCTTCTGGCTGTCACTAAACTCTTCGGTCGCTCTGTTGAATTCTTGTTTCAAGTCTTCGACGGCGAGCTATTGCAACAATCGCTCGAAACGAACTGGCCTCGCTTACGAGATCGTTCCGCTCGTTGAAAGAGAGGAGATGAGCCTAGCGAGTTTTATCGAACTCCGGATTTTCCGAGTTTCGATAATTATAAGTATTTTTATACATTTTTCACTGCCGTACGACCTTTCGAACCGAGCTGAGCTCGCATACGAGTTCACTACAGGAAATTCGAACAGCGTTGTACCGGCAATAGTGACCCGATCAAGCCACGACATCTCCCGGGCTTTGATAATATAAACAGTGCACGGTTGCGACAGCTGCTTAGACCTTTCTAACGTGCCTATTGTTTCCCCGCACGACAAGTGTATTTCGGAGTGATTGACGCGAGTTACGTAATCGCTCCCCGAATTCACTGCATGCCAATCAAGAAATATTCTTGCAAGGAACCGTGATTACGCTTCCTTACGGCAACCCGTGTTTCACGGAGGACACTCTTTCAGAGAACGTTCTCTGCCATACGCCCTGGCATACGTTTTGACGTCCCAGCGCAGCAGACGAACCGATACTCTGATTGTGATACGGTCAATTCATTATACGCTTTGCGGAATTGATCGGTCCATCCACAGGTCCTGAATCGTGAGGCCCAGACTAGTAGATACATAGACACTCCGTAGACTGAGAACGTGACGACGAGCTCGGCAGTCTCGACCCGTTCAACCGACATAGTTGCACCTGCCATATACACCGTCGCTTGTACGACGGAGATAGTATTCCGAGTGGCGATCGCGACTGGTTGAACAACGCTTACGCTATACGCCGTTATTATTGTGCGCAGATAATAATTAGTGCGTGTAAGTGGTGAGTCGGACCACGTCTAACACCGAGATTGATAGCCGCGTGACGTATTGAGTCACGCTCGTGCTTGGAATCGAGGTAGCCGGAGCACGGGACAATTCGGCTGAATTATCGAACTTGGAGCCTTACAACCTCCTTGTAAGATTGACCGCCACCCCTACGCTCACGCACACGCAGTAGAATTGGTTTAACCGTGACTACGCCAGTGCGAGCGGACGAATTCTCGATCATCGAGATAAGTCATAATACAGTCCACTAACTCTGCGCTTTGAGCAGATTGTCTGTATTCCCTCTCCACGATAGCGATTACCGCAGTCAGGAGAATACGGGAAACAGCATCTCGAACGGGTACGTTACGTATCGTATAGGTGTCTAACATCTTCGTTCGGTCCTTTTGATTTTTCAGACGCCAACGTCGATAGACGCCACGGGACGACCCGAGAAAGAGAGAGAGAGAGAGAGAGAGAGAGAGAGAGAGTGAGAGAGAGAGAGGGGGAGAGAGGGGGAGAGAGGGGGAGAGAGGGAGAGAGACCACGCACGCGGACCGCGAGTAAAAAACAAGGGTTGTTTGATTCATTAAACGGCCCATCATTAGGTGGGTCACTATCAATACAAAACCGCTGTACAAAATTTACTTTCCCACATCATTCCTATTTCCTTATATTCGAGCCACCGTTGAAAAGTCGTTGAATTGTATTATACAGTCCACCTTTTTAACAACATGTATGGGTACATTTCACTATTATGATTCATATTTGAAATATAGCCCATAACGGTATATATTAATTCCAGTCTCATTTTTCGCCGTATTTTTTTACACGATTTATTGTTACAGTTTTCATGCATTCTGAGCACGTTTTATTTGTATCTATACAGTTATTCTATAGAGTTATTCTATAGTTATTCTAGAATATACATATAAAAAGAGACTAATCTTTCTACATGTCAGATTGATCTTCGCATTGTCCTATTTATATATCTAGAGAGATTTGCACTTAGCAGCAGTAAAATATTTAAAGTGTAAACTGCATTATGCGTTCGTCGTTAAAGACCGATATGCATTAAACCCGTGATGGGAATGGTAAGAACCCCTCAAACGCCTGCTTCTCCCACCAACCTCTCTTTTATGCGCGAGGCCTGCGCACTGTTCACAACGGGCGAAGCACTTCCTTCCTCTATGGCAGGCATGTCTAGAAGTACCTCACTTGGAGGCAAATTCGAGGGAGACGCCTACTTCTCCCGCCTGCGCGTCTCGCTCCCCGTGGCGGCCGTAGTCGCCCGAGCTCCTCAGACCCGTGCCTACCGCTTGCGGTATGTACTGCGTGTGGCACTTTGGGGCGACTCTCATACCCACAGGTTTTCGCATCACCCATGAGGTACTATGGTCAATGCATTTTTTTTGTCAGTGCTATCCCCTATAGGCCTATTCCACTGCGTCGCACGGTAATTTCGAAATTAATTAATTTGGAATTTATTATACTGTCAAAATTTTACTGATAATTAGGAAAGCTTGCTTATTGCGCTATTCAAAGGTTGACTATTGCGCCTTTTCACTAGTATTGCTTAGCAAATCCGAAATTTCGAAAGGGATATTGGACGTCGATATCCGCATCAAAGATGATAGCGAGGAATCGCTCAGCAGTGTACGTTGCTCTGTTTTAATGCTAATATTTTCCAAATTTATTTTTTCGAAATTATCATGCGACGCAGTGGAATAGGCCTATAGGGGATAGCACTGACAAAAAAAACGCATTGACCATAGTACCTCATGGGTGATGTTGGAACCTATGGGTATGAAAGTCGCCCCAAAGCGCCACACGCAGTACATAGTACATACCGCAAGCGGTAGGCACGAGTCTGAGGAGCTCGGAGGACTATGGCTGCCACGGGGAGCGAGACGCTCGGGCGGGAGAAGTAGGCGTCTCCCTCGAATTTGCCTCCAAGTGAGCTACTTCTGGACATGATTGCTCTATGGTAACGGCGGATACTGGTGGAGGACAGTGGGCGCTATGTTGGGAAAAAGTGCCCATCTTTGCACTAAACCAATGTTACTATCGTATAATTATGTTATTATCTATCCGGGCATTTGCCAAAAGTTACATAGTTGATAGAGTGACCGTGATTTATTAAATAAAGGATGTAATAACGTCTAATTGTCACAGTAGCTACAGTGTAGTAGTTTTAATTGATATCTTGTAAAAGGATTATTGTTAAGCCCTCACCAAATATATACCATATGTATCTGCTCAGAGTAAACATTCTAAAACCAAACAACATGCTTTCGAGAATGCAGAACAAGACATCAAGATATACAGAGTGTGCACGCAATTACGAGACAACGTGTTCCGTAATTGTAAATGATAAGAACGTTGCATATATACTTAAATTGCATAATTGCAAACTTTCTCTTTCAGTCGTATGCTTGTGTGACTTGAAGATATCAGATAATAACACAATAAAACTATCAATTGTTCTACGTTTTAGTTGTTACATCTTTATCTATTGTTATTTATGGAAGAAATATTGTTTAGTCATTTTATGAACACCATGTATTATAGAATGATCTGTCCAGTAAATGGACGCTACATTGTTGAAATTAGGATTCGCAAATTGTTATTTAATTTCCTGAGTGCTATTTTTATAAGAAGGCAGTGTCATTGTCAAGACCTTACATTCCAGAACACAATTCTAACAATATTTTGACCGTTTCTTTTGAAAGTGGTGCAAGTCCATTTTCTTTTGTTTCGAGAAAATTAAAGGTTAGCATATCTATCAATTAAAAAATATAGGTTAAATATGTCAAGTTTTGTAATGTTTCTAGAAATTTATCAATATGTAATTTTATTATATAAATTCCTTTTAGGCGAATTTAACTAAAATAATGTATATTTACAGAGTGCAAACGGACTTACACAACTTTCATAATTAGTCAATTGTAAAAATCATTTAATTTCAATTTTGAAAAATCAAATATCACTTGAAATATATTTTGTATTAATCTAATTTTGTTTATAAATAATAACAAGAAATAAAATAGAAGTAGTATCTCTTATTTTGTTGTTAATTATATTTATATCTTATTAAACTTAACATAAGATATTGCTATTATTAAATTTATTTATGCTCTTTATGTGGCAGTGTTTTGAAATATTCATGATGCACAGGAGGTATATAAGGTAATAACTGCTCCATATCCTTATATTTTTCATATGTAATAGGTCTGGCATCGTTATACAAATTTTTTTGTATAATACTCTTATCCGGCATTTCGCTTAATTTTGTTTATTCGTTGCGTATATTTTCCTTCATTTTCTTTTGCAGAATCGAAGTTTTCACTAACAATATCCTCATCTGATGAAGGTTCTACCTCTATAATCCTTCTTCTTTTTTTACGTTTCATTAATTTGTTTTTCTTAGTGGAATTGTCTTCTTCCTCCGATTCTAACAAAAACGAGTAGGTGTAAATTAAAGCAGTGGACAGATGGAAAGAAAAAAAAGAATATCAATGGCTTGGTTGTACCTTTTAAAAATCATTAGAGGGCGAAATAAGTTTTTATTTAGCTTCTGTGTCTTGAAATTGATGGAAACAATTCTTATTTTGCATGAAGATCCACATTCTAATTATTACGATTGTATGCATCCGTATAGTATTAACAATTATCCAGTAACGTTAATACTGGATATAATGTTGCAAAGTTCTGTGTATCGCCTTTAGAGCCAATGTATGCTATTAGCAGGCTCATCGGGGTTTTGTTTAACAGCGATTCAATAAAAAAGTTTCAACAATAGTACGAATAAAATAAAGGGCACCACTTTTGAGGATTAGGCACATTGACATGATTTAATAATGCGATTGGATGAAGAAGAGACACAAGTTACGCCGTACTCAGGTGCTTTATGCGTCACCTTAAGTTCGTTTTATTGTTCCCGGCAGTAACGTTGTTTTCAGTTGCAGCACTTGCTTATCCAAAGTTACCGTTGTCTCCAGTACTTTAGTTTATATATCTCTGTATTAAAGTTCGTTCCTGCGAAACTTTGTTTTGAATACACATTTCGTCAAGTTAAAAGCATCTCGTTGAAGAAAGCTATTGAAACTAGAGCATAGTATGGAAATGACAAGTAATCAGAATCCTGTCTGCTACACTGAACCCAGTGTGCTTCTTGGATGAATTGTTCTTGTAATTCGTTTTATAGAAACATGAGTGCCGGACGTTCATTGTTATCGTTAAATGGATCTATTGAAAGAAGTATGTCTAGGACTTTATTTTGTTTCATTTTTAGTCACCGTATTGTCAAAATTAATTGCATACGTTTGGAAAACTACTTGTACATAAGTTAATCTAAATAATTAAGAATTATTCGTTCATGTCCATTTTTAATAATCGTAGCCATATTTAATTAATCTTCTCGTACCTCTACATTCTGTTAATCCTGAATTATTTTTTAATTAGTAATTGTTCATAATGTGACACCTTTCTCGTCGTATATTTTATTTAAACTTGAAATATTTTACCCTCAAAATTTGAAGTTTATCCTAGCAATTTAAGTACTCAACATTTCATTTACTTATCAATTTCCTTATTAACATACAGTCCACGACACTTGATTAAACGCTTTGATATTTTTCCTGTATTGATGTTTACTAGATTTCGAATTAATATTTTCTATATTTCTACGAACAGTAGGTGTTATTTAATGAAGATGTATGCATTTAAGTTGACACATAAAATGCTTAATGTAAAAATTTTCTAATTTTCCAAATTTCTATAAAATTCTATATTTTCCAAATATAATTCAAATTTTCCCGCGTCACTAGAATAATCGCATTTAGGTCTTCTTTTGTTTCTGGCTGCCGCCATATTGATTAATCCCCTTCTTACTAGCAGACATGTAGCAGACAAATTCTATAGAAGAAACTGTTTAAAGAAACAAAAATGGTGCGCGCAAAACAGTTGAGTACCGAAGAAACTGGAAAAATTAAAGTATTTAAAGAAGAAGGATATTCTAAAAGAGAAATTGCTAAGAGATTCGGAAGAAGTACATTTGTAATTCGTTCTTATCTAAAAAATAGTAAAAATTATGGGAAGTTGTACAAAGGCAGAACCAAACAAGCTCTTTCACACAGAGAAAAGCGACTAATTTTGCGTATTGCTTCGAATTCATACAAAAGTTCTAAGCAAATTGCACAAGACGCTTATGTTTCAGTTTCTGTACGCACGATACAAAGACTTTTAAAAAGAACACCTGCACTTACAAGAAAGCATTTGAAGAGAAAGCCATGTTTGAAAGAAGGTCATAAAGAAGAGAGATTGAAGTTTGCAAGAAAACATATTTGTTGAGTTAAAAAATGGGGACAGGTCGTTTTTTCAGATGAAAAGAAATTTAATTTTGATGGTCATGATGGCTATTGTTTTTACTACCATGGTTTAAGAAAGGAAGAAAAGATTTTGTCACGTCGCCAACATGGTGGAGGATCTTCCTGGTTTGGGGAGCTATTAACTCCAAAGAAGTGATCGATTTAAAAATTTTGAAAGAGTAAAAGCAAGACTGTAAAAAATACCTGGAGACTTCAAAAGCAGCGAAAATTAAGATTTTTGAAGATTTACAGACTGATCAGTGGATATTTCAGCACGACAATGCTCTGATACACACTGCGAAACTAATTTTAACATGGCTTCAAAGGCAAGAAATAACTTGATTAGCATGGCCGGCATTGCCGCCTGATTTGAATTTCATAGAAAATGTCTGGGGATACTTAACCAGACGAGTATATATAAAGAATCGTCAATTTAATTCACAAGAAGAGCTCATAAATGCTATTCAGGCAGAATGGAGAAATATACCAATTGATTATATCAATAATTTTTATAAATCATTACCAAATAGAATATTTTCTATAATAAACAAAAATGACGGATTAACAAAATACTAGTAAACAATATTCGTTGGTATAATATTATTCTATTGCGATTATATTCTCATGCGTTTACTCAAGTGACGCGGAAAAATTTGTATTATATTCTGAAAAATAAAAAAATGTTACATTAAGTATTTCATGTGTCAACTTAAATGCACATATCTTCATTAAATAACACCTGTTCGTAGAAATATAGAAAATATTGATTCGAAGTCTAGAATAAAGCAATAGAAGAAAAATATCACTGCGTTTAATCAAGTGTCGCGGACTGTATATTTTCATAACTCTACTATAAATTTTTAAAGAAGTTAATTTCTCTCCACACAATCGTTTGGCAAATAGTTGGGGAAACTAAATAAATTAACGTTAATTCAATTCAAACGTACTTTTAACTTTGAATGTAGCAGTTGGTAGTCATATTCAAAGTTAAATTGCACTACTTATTTAAAATTAGCATTTAAAGTTAAATTTGTATTTAACTTCCGAAATTTACATTTGACATGCGTACAATTCAAACAACTTTCCACTCAAGAGGAACGTTAGTGTGATGATAATTATGTTAATTCAAAATTTATCTAACTCTAGAACACGTAATATTTGGTCGTGATAGGATTGTACGAATTTCGGGTATCGTATGCCAATTACAAAAATCATTAAGTTTAAGATTTGATCAATTATTACTTATGGAGGATTATCTCCTCGTATATTTCGATTAGAATTTTGTAATCCCTTTCCTGAGAACGAAAAACGCCCTATTTCGACCCCTTCATTTATAGAAGGGTTTACTATGCTCCAGCTGGATGCAGCATTAAATGGAAATCTTCAAAGCACCTCGATTCAGATTTCACGGTATACAGGTTGAACCACGGAATTAAATCAATTTAGATTACTCTGTTATTAACAGGCCGGTCGAAATTTGTTATCAATTATAGCACGGTTCAGAGACAGCTTGAAGACGATTATAATCAATTTTTTGTCAATCCTTCTTTTTAGGAGTTTTCAAGGTAACCTTGAATTTTTTTTATAAAGAAATCTATAATTTCTTCACCTATACGTTAGTGAATATTAAGACGAATTCAATAAGCATCATAACAAATTTTGGTAATTATTCGGAAAGGAGATTACTGACTTCAATGACCTTGAAATATGTTATCAAGGTCATCATTCTGGACAACTTATTCCTATACGTGCTACCCCTGGACAATCATGGTTTGCGCGATATTTGCAGAAGACTGTTGGGATAACTATAGCGAACTCTAGCATTTCCCAATGACCAAATTTGCCCTTTAATTTGCACTTCCTCCCTGAGCACCTAACACAGTCCTAGCTAAAATTCGTTCAAAATAAGTATACAAACCTTAATTAGGCTAAGTACTTTAATTTTTCTTCGACTTACCAAAGACCATAGAGTGTTAGATTTCTATATCAATTTAAAAAGAATCTTGTGTAAGTCTGGGCTCTAGGTCCTTTGGGGAGGGCAGAAGCCTTTCCCCCACCCTAAAAAGCAAATTCAGTCATAGAAAATTACTTTTTTTATTGGATATGTATTAGATCGTTCGGATTAAATGTAGGTAATGTTTTAAACCTATATATTTCTTATGTTCCCATCCCAATCCAGCCATACCATCGCGTAGAGACAGCGATTGGTACAAGATCATGACTCGTGATGACAGGAAAAAGAATAATATAAAGTATACGAGAACTATGTCGTGTTGTAAGTTAGAAAACGGACCATGTACAGTAGCAATAGTTTTTTGCAGATATTTTGGAGACGAAGATCGTCCGGCGGTAACATGCATAGGAAAGTTTGTTAAGAATTATGTCCACAACAACAGATTTCAAGATCATTGAAATCGGTGGAGAACCCCCTATTCCGAATAATTAACCAACATTTTGTTTCATCTGGACCGATAAATGAATCATGCTAGTTCGTAAAAAAACCTCACTGCTTACAACTGGAACGACAACGCCCATGGAGTGTTAATGTATAATGTGGTATGATCGGGAACTGGATATTTGGTCTTTATTTTATCAATACTGCACCAGCACTTTTTGAAAATTGCAGTGAATTGTAATCAGATGTGGTAGCAACATGACGATTGTCTTGCATATTATGCTATGACATCCCGTCAAGTGCTTGATAGAAAATTTCCTGGACATTGGATCAGACGTGGAGGAGTAGTAAATTGGCCAGCTCGTTCACCCGATCTTACGCCGTTAGGTTCCTTTCTGTAAGGTAAATTGACAATTTATTTTTTTAATGCTTTCTCGGTCCAGATGAAAAAAAAATTTGTCATGGTGTTTATTGAATTCGTCTTAATATCCCTTAAAAGATAGGTATAAAAAAGTAAGGTGACCAAAATTTACTATAATCGTCTTCAGGCTCTCTCTCTCTCTCTCTCTCTCTCTCTCTCTCTCTAAAAAATCTAAACTGATCACGCTCACTGTATAAACCCTTGAATTTTAACCCTCTTGGGGACAGTGTACTTGAACTAATTCTCTCTTAACACTGATATATCCTCTTCTTTTCATACATCCATACTTTGAAAGAAAGAATTACTACAAAGAAAGAGAGAGAGAGAGAGAGAGAGTCATTGGCAAAGAGTATAATAATACATTATTCAGATTAAGGAAACCAATAGTGTAATTTCGCTGACTGAAATTTCTTGCAACTTAATTAATACCATCCATAGTATTGTTGCGGAAACCTCGCGTCCGCCTCGCCGCTGAACAAATATTTAATAATTACTGTAGAACTCGGAACTCAACAGTTTATTTACAAAGGGAGAATATGCGCGTCCTGTAGATCTGTGCGCGTCCTCTCTCTCAGACGTCTCGGATCGATCTGGCGACCTCCTTATCAACACTGTCTGTTCAATTTTATCGGCTTCTCTGCGGTATGTTCAGCATACCACAGAGGAAAAGCACCTTCATGAACTTGGTGATTCCATATCGTCGTAACAGTATTATACAAAGCACATTGGTTCTCCAAGCCTGCCGGTCAATTGGGATCTGACATTTTGAGTGGCGCCTTCTGCTGCCGAAAATAGAAATACTCTAAGCTTGTCTTGGCTTTGCTTATAGCAGCTTACAGTGTTAACAGGTGTTAATTACAGTATAAACTTACGGTGCTAAAACAGGTGTTAATTAAAAATACCGTTATGGAAGCTCCAATTTTTCCACCGCGTAGAAAAAAATATTTTGATTACTGTGCAGTGAAAGATTGTGATAGTAGAGCGAGCAAAAATTTGTTGTTCCGTTTCCACACTTTGAAATGAAGTATGAGAAGTGAACTGATTGAAATTTATAAGACCTTCGTTTTTAAAATATAACATACTATTTGGCAAAGAACAGTCTATTTTAACAGCTAAAATAGCTAAAGCTAGAGTGCATATTGAAAGATCTGACCAGCGTATAAAGACTTTCGAATTCTTGGTTCAGTGATGCCTGTGGCATTGGTGCTTCTAATAAAAGATATTTGTACAATTATTTGTGGAGTAATTAATATGTTTTCACCAATTCTAAGCGATTAGAAATTTATGAAATTATGATTGTGAATTTAGAAGGTATATTAAAAAACAGATTTATTTTTGTAAAATGAATTAGTTGATAAAACATACTTTAAAAAGCCGCTCTCCTTCAACAAACTTTCTTTCTACAGGATTTGTATCTGCCCACTTACAAGTTTCACCCATAATTACAAACATTTTAAGGAAAAACAAAAAAGTAGATATCAATACAATGTTAAGACCAAGCACTTCGTAGCCATATTGGATACCTATATATATATTGTCCACGCCCCCATGTGAGATCCCAATAGTAATCGATCTGTTAGTCCTATTATGTACCTGAATCGCCGGACTCCTTGTCCTCTGGCGGCTTCTCCTGACTGCAATTGTTAAGTGACGGCGAATTACAAAACGAAATTCCAAAGAGGAGCAAGCGTAGAATACGGCGATATTTTAAAAAAAATTTCACACTTGAACCGAGGCAAGTAATGTGCAAAGTAAAAATATTTTCAATATTTTTGCATTAAAAAATGACATTTGCGTATAAACTGATAAATTATTTTAAAAGAACAGTCTATAGTAATGATAATTAAATGGTAAGAATGTTTATTTCTATAATAATAACCGTGATATAAATGAATATAGTTTTCGTACAAATCGGCCAAAATGGCTAGTATTGAAAATCTGAATCATTTAAACAATTTCGGAGATAACAGAATGACAGCTCAAACCCACCCTATTTTCACTTGGGCTACAACATAGTTTAATTTCAGCAAAATCCGCGACATCATCCAAAAAAAGTGATTCAGTCAACTCCAGATGTTTATGCACGGTGCAAATGGTGTTAAAAGCATATGACATTTATGCACGAAAAAATATGCAAATATGCAAGAAAAATATGCAAATGTGTACGAAATATTTGATATTGATGCATTCTTATTACAGATTTCACAATAAATGCTTTTTTCATTATTATCATCAATAACGATGTTCGAATCCTTTGTACTTCTGCCATTTTTGAAATATTCAAAAACGCTTTAATAAATTCATACAATTTTCAATTTCATCAAACTAGTCCGACTTTACCACTCGAATCTTAAATATAAACTGAATTTCAAATAAAGTGTCCAACGCTCAATGAATGATTCAAAATTGTGAAAACATACTTTATTGTAGTCTACAATTAGTATAAATTACATGTATACACTATCTGAATTGTTTACTTATGGTCATTATGTGGAATGAATTTTCAGATAGATGATATATTAAATGATTTCAACATAGATATTCAACGTGAGCGTGAAACATGCACAATTGGGGCAAATAACATATACATTAGTATATTGCATGTTTTTAACACAACCGTTTCAGATTTTTCATTTCACATTTATTGAAGTTATCGATGCTTCCACTGGAAATGATTATACACGCAGCATTATCAAAGTATAGATTATAATAAAAATCGCACAAAATCTAAAAAAAACTCAATCGTGCGATTTTTATACTAGTCACCTTTAATGGTCGGTATGTTTAGTGTTAAACATAAATATGCAAAGGGTAAATATTATGTTTAAGGGACCCACCTATAATGACCTTGACCTTGACATATGTTGCCACTCGGTCTTAGTTTCCGAGATATTTGCAAAAAGTACTCTTTATTCTGGGACGGTATTCAAAGAGAAGTTATGGTTGAAGTTGATTGAGATTAGTGTGGAAGGCAGGGGGGGGGGGGGGCGTCAGGTCGGCCTGACTATGCTTGTAATATTACGCATTTAGCATGGGTGTTCGAAGGTATGGTCGGATCAGCCCTCTTCACCCTCTCGCGATCATAACTCCAACCAATTCCAAACCGGTAAAGTCATAGTTTTTCGACAAGTTCACTATGTACAACAAGTACATACATATATACCATATTCTGGATTCTTAAATATGTAAGCTATAGTGATGAAGTATAGTGATGATAAATAACTTTTCAATCAACAATAAGTGACGGCTAAAACCTTTCGGTGGTTATTTCAGAGAGTGCCCCTGATAACATATAACAAGGTCAAGGTCACTGGAGGTGGGTCTGATAAGGGTAATATTTACCATACAAAGCATATACATTATGCAAAAAATGTATTTTTAAAACTTTCTAATCACGAAAAATATTTGTAGCTTGGTCCCATTGCTTGATCTGCTTTTTTATAAAAATATGCATTTGCACAAACACCCGGAGTTTATTTATAATATTAAAGTTACGAGGCAGTTACTGATATATTCCAGGAGCTATCTGATCTCGCATCAGGAATTCAAAACTATTTTTCAACCTATGCGACTCGCTGATTTCAACGTATCGGGTTCGCCTGCATCCTACAGCTCTCTGATTTCAATGCATCAGGTTCGCTGTATTTTTATCCATCGTCCTAACAGCTTCCCGATTTCGCATGGAGTTCGTCTGCGCGTCTATCTCCTAGTGGCTCCCCGATTTGTCTGGGTTACGCTACGTTCGATTTAGGTGATGTCATTTTTGAGAAGGTCTTAGTGCCTCTAACGAATTTATTGGGATCGGTAGATTTTCGTGAGAAATTCAGCTCGATCGTACCGCTTTGAATGGCACTTGACGCATCATATCCTGAATACAAACATTTTTATGACTTCGCATTATGTCGATGACGCTACAAGAAATATACACCACGCCCTCAATTTACGTGGCAGTGTTTATACGCCAGTCTCTTTTATACATACACGGTAAATTAGAACACTATTTACGCGGTATTCTTTATGCCTTTATCCCTACATACCTAAATACCTACCTAAATAAAGACTTCATTTCCGTCCTAACTTCTATTTCCAATGTTTTTTCTTTTCAATAAACATAATTATACATTTTTCTATAATTTAGTTTTCAACAGGTGTGTTTGATGAATTACCGACAAATTTCGTAAATTATGACTAAATTTAATAAATCATCCATAAATTTAGTTAGTATATTTATTAAACTTTAAAATCAGATTAAATTGAATAAGTCTTTAATCAATGCAACATTAAACTAAATTGGTTTATAAAAGATTGTGTTGCAGCTTCCAGATCAATTATGTCATACAATTTAATAAATCTGGTTACTTTTGAAGTACAGATTTAAAAAGTAATTAGTGTTTAATAAATACTACATCGAGTTAAATTAATTTATAAGCAATAATAATTGAAGTGACTTCACACAACTGTCTCAGTGTCGTTTTAAGAGGTATAAGGACTTGATTCCTTTGCATTTTCGTAAGTCAATGATGTTTACTTATTAAAGGACATACGAAACATAAGATTATATGCATTTTTATGAGTCACTGGAACTTACCTGTCAAAGGAGATAACGACCAGCGTAAATACGCTCGAGGCTACGGTCAAGTGGGTAACAAAATTATTAATTGTGCAGTACACAGCGCCGAATGGCCAGTCAGAGTTCAGCTGAACGGTGAAGTTGAAGGCGCAGTTCAGCAATGACATCATTAGATCAGCCACAGAGAGATTGACTAGGAAGTAATTGGTAACAGTGCGCATTCGTCGGTGAGCTGGAATAATGTTCATTAATTAACATTATGCTGGGACATATACATACTGTGCAGATCTGGAATTATGTCTTCCGAGGAGACACGCGGATAAGTTTCAGCTACTTGTATTCATTAAAATGACAAGCCCTTGTTCACTCTTCACGTAATGCAGTGTAATCCCCTTGATTAATGACATTTCGTAACTAGGAAACAGTTTCGTGTAGGTTAGTCATATCTTCAAAATATGATCATTAAGTTCTTCTAACAAGTTGAGGTAAAATGCCATTTCTTTGTTATCAACGATTAATCTTCAGAATGAATACAATCTCTTTATTTAAATGAATTTTGGCAAATGTTTGTTTCAGAAGTGGCAGCCCCGTGACATTGACCTTGGTATGTACTCGTATGTATGTATACTGTCAAGGACACTCTCTCGAATAACCTCCTTCACTTCTTAAACAGTTGTTAATCGATGAAAATATGACATTTTTCAAGCGATTATCTCAGACTTCTGTCTGTTAAGAACGAAAATATTAAATAGAATATCAAATAGAATGTACTAGATATAATAGAAGAATAATGACAGAAAATACTAAGGTAAGACTTCGGAAAAGTCCCCCCACCCTTTCGCTTATACTACTATTACTACTGCATGAATCCTGCGTATACCTACGCGCCCGAGACGGCCTGGCGCTGCTTGTATGCAGCGTTAGACCCCCCCCCCCCGGCTTTTCTGCTCCTCGGCGTAGCGGCTGACAATCAACCTATATAACGGGTGATCTTGTTTTTAGTATAGAATATAGAAACATTGGGATTTCCAAGATTTTTAATATTGACGAAGGTGAGACGCTAAAACATTATTCGCTGGAAAGAAAACTAACCCAGACTAAGTCAGGGTGCGATAACGGTGTGACTCACGCTACCCCATGCGCCCGCACCACCCCATCTAACCCAGACGAACATCTGAAGTCTCACCTTAGACCTTTAAATTCAGAACCCTACAAGAACACGTTTTTCACGACAAAACGTACTCTAATACAATAGCTTGTAGCGGTCTGACTCCGACACTAATAAAGAGACGGTCGGAATCACCACGTATAAAACTTTCTCAAGTAACTAAACATCGATCCAACCGAGGACCTAAGTAAGTCCATACAATTAGCATTCCCACTGAACTAATGGATTTTCGGTAAGTTTTTAAGCTTTACATATGTTATCGAATTTGATAGTTAGCAGATGAGAAGTAGCAATGTTTTAGCGTTGCACATTCGTCAATATTAAAAATCTCGGAAATCCCAGTGTTCTTATATTCTATACTGAGAATACCTTTTTAACAAGTTCACCCGTTATATGGGTTGCTTGCCAGCCGCTGCGCCGAGGAGCAGAAAAGGGACGGTAGTATTCATGTAGTATTAGCAATAGTTTTTCGCGAATATCTCGAAATCTACTAATTTCCGCCAAAAATGACAAGTGCATTTCGTAATCAGCATGTCAAAACGAAGAGAATGACGTATTTCTCGTGCCGAAAGGGTGGGGGGATTAAATATTTATGAAATCATTGATAATTACCAATCCTCCCAGATTATATTTTATCTCCAGATCTGCATAGTATAATAGTAATAAAGATTATTAATACATAGAGAAGAATTGATCTGTCGTATACAAAACCGGAAATTCGATTCAGCTTCCAGTAAATTCATTGGTCTTTCTCTTCAAACTCATATAACATATACAAAAATACATAGTACAATCACTGTGGAATTTTGAGACTTGAAATTAGTGTAATCACATACAAATAATAAGTCGTTAATGGATTATTCCACGCGAAATCGGATACTTTTCGGAGTAAGTTTTCGGATATTGATCAAATTCAAATACGTTGTAATGTTACGTAATATTGCGTCTTTCCCACTAAATTGCCCAATGAATTGAGTGAGTTGGGATTAGGTCGTGGTGGGGCGGAGACGGTCGGCCTAATGGCCGGTCCAACCACGCATATGGAAATCCAGGTTTAGGTCTAGATTACGAGAATCCAAAATTCATTGCAGTAGTAGCATAGTTTCTTGCGAATATCTCAAAAACTAAAAGCGACCCACTACAACATGAGAAGGGAAAAGTTGTTCAAAATGTCGAAATCAATAACTATTCAAATTTCATCAAAGTCGGTGAGTGGGTCGTAATGTCGTAATATAAATAATTACCAAAATGTTTCTTAGGAAGTTAGACGCTATATCAAAATCTTGAGTTTTGGGAAATGATAAAAATATAAACTGATATCTTACTAGAATAATCTGCAACTTTAAGAATTAAGTGCTTGAACCTGATGTCACTAATATGATGACTAGATTGTGAATGTTATGCATTTATGTCAAAAATGTATGGGTCAAACATGACACTGTAAAGACATTAGGAGAATTTAATGATGTGATATTATTTTCAACTTATACAAATTATTAAAAGCCCAAATACATTTTCATTTAATTTCTGTTTTTTACAATTGACTTGGACAAGTTTTATCTTGCATAATGATCCACCGTCTGATACTGACATTTGTCCTCAAAGGATTAAAATAATTACATAATAATTGTCTATTATAATAATAGCGGATAAAGTCCTTCGTTGTCTTGGGTCTACCGATTATTTAGAAACCACATTCCAATAATTTGTATTCCTATAGACTGCCCTGCAATAACTATTGTTGAAGGCATTACCTACAAATAAGAAACTGACGGGGAATTTATGAACTTCTAGTACCGTGCGGTACTGTTATTTTAAAGTACATGCACGAGATGCTTTCTACACGATTCTTTACGCGTGATGATTAATTGTCCAATGACGCTAACTTCTTCCTACATACTTTTGATACATTTTTATTACATATTATAACAAAGTATAATACGTTTATTCAAAGCTGTCTCAATCAAGTCGCAATGTCGGTTGCCTGATGCCCATAAGGAATTGCTATTCAAAGATTACTTAATTAACAATTTTGTAATATGTTATAACATGGAGAGAGTAAAAGTACCCCTGATATTATAAAAAGTGTATAAAAGTACCTACAAAATAGAATAACCCAATTGAGTAAAATTTATGGATCGTTCATACAATAGTTACTTAAGCCTACACCTTCCAGTGTGTAAAAAATAATTGTTCCAGAGAACAAAATAAACAGATGTGTCTTTCGTGTCTGAAAAAATTCTGTTCGATCCTATTGTATATACCGTTGAAGACAATATCAGTTCTTTTGGAATTTTCATGACAAGTAGTAGTATTACCCTTAGGAATTTCTATAAACCGTCTTCTGACGGAACAAGCATTTTACCATCTGTGCAATGAAAGTTCCACTAAAACTATTTTAGAAACAATTTAACTGTAGTAATTAATTAACCCTTAAGTGAACTATTGGGGCACAAGCAGCCTCATTCTTTATGCTACCCATTATTTAATGTGTAACTATTACTAATATATCTGTTTGTGGATTTAGATAAAATTTTACTATCTCAATAAGTTTCTATGTACAATTTGAACAGAGATGAACATTAAATATAAATATCGACCCCTTTTTCAAGGTCAACATTTTTTGTATTTCATCGTACAGTACTCGTACCGAGGAACAAAAGTCACAAAAAAACATGGGTCTCAAGTCAACCATACTCATAAAAAACGACTTTAAAGTTTCGTAAACTATTTTAATTCACATGTTTACTGGGTGTCCCAAGATAGTATAAACGTTGAAGGGGGTGATTCTACATGAGAAAAGAATTCTAAAATATACAATAATTTTTTTTCATTTGACACCTCGTTTTCGAGAAATTAAAATGTGAAAATACGTCAAGGTCGCGTTCCTAGCATTTGTAAGAAGTGGGTCAGGTAGATCATGAACAGACGTTTCAGACGATTCATATTCAATATCAAGCGTATTCACCGAATTTTCAAACTCTAATATCTCGAAAACGCGGCGTCAAATGAAAAAAATTCATTGTCACCTTGAATTACGAAACTTGGTTCCGACAGGATTTACGAAGAAGGGGTGTTAATTCCCACTCCGGAGAAGAACTCGTTAATTTTGGTTAGAACTAAGCTAGGCTCGGCTACACTTAAAGATATCGGTAGATTTCGAACCCGTGTTGCTTTACTACTTATAGGTTCCAAAAAATTCAAGATACTGAGTGTTATCACAGTTGGCGATATTCATGGCATCGAAGTATTTCGTCTATAGGCGTTGCCCTTGCTCAGAGTTCATTTTGAAACGTTAAAATTATATTAATGGCTAAGAGCCCACTATGTTGTATTTGGTGGACGGAATTTTCAACCCCACGAGGTTTCCTTATTCATATGTCTTCGCTGCAAGGCCACTCGCGATCTAGAGTGGAAAGTCGAAACCAGCCGAATTTCATATAGTCAACCTCTGCTTCATATTCTTGTACTTACGCCGTTCCTTACAGCCATTTTATTAAAGTTGTACCTCTCATTGAGGCGTGTATCTCAGTGGCTTACTAATTGCAGTTTGTGCACTGACAAGACACAACAGAACTTACTTAGATCCACAAAAGGCATATTTTATATTTTCATTATAAGCGCAGAAAAAAAGTTAAAAATCGTAAAAATTACATTTTTCTTCTCATTTTCGACCAATGGTAATATTTAATTAATTCACGTTACACAGTACCAAATAAACAAATCCTTTTAATATCTCAAAAATCTGAAATCGTTTGATCCAATTTTAAGAAAGTTATTAGCTTTTAAAGGGTGTACACTTAATTTTTTTCCCTGCTGTACATATAACTTATACTTCAGTCTATACGATAACAAGCACAAAAAGACAAAGTTTTCCCGACAATGCAACGCTTTTAATCAAATTACTGGTGCTCAGTTACCTATTCAGTCGTGATTATATCTTTGACATCAAAGGATACGAGAAAAACCTGTCGAATCTGATGCTAAAAACGCGTTGATTTCAGTTGAAAAGAGTAGTAGATGTAATCTTTGATGAATTTCGCGCACGCCATGTAATAATGTAATTGGCAGAGACGGCCGCGGGCGACAGCATGCAAGCGATGGTGATACACCGCGGACGAAAGTCAGGAACAAACAAGAGAAGAAAATTTTTCGAGTCCTATGTCGGATAGTTCAAAATTGAATATGTTGTAGTCTTTAGTAACGTATGAACGAATCTCGAGCGATTTTTCGAAATCTTAAAAAATGTTATCATCGTTAATATCATTGACACAGAGTCAGTTTTACCAGTATGCATTGACAATGTTAGAATGTGCGGAGGTCGCGTATCTAACAGCTGTCCGCGCCTCGCGCCTTCGCGGCCGTTCGCGACTGTAGTATCGCGGTGCAGCGTTCGCTTTAAATAATTTTAATTCCGTCAATTTTAAAGTGTCTGCCGTTTCAAAAATAGGTTCATAAAGAGGAGACTTGGAGCTATCACCTCATTGTTTTCGAATTTTTAAAAAATTCAGGGCAATAAGAAAATTGCATTTGTTTAAAACATTTGCAAAATAAATGGTGAAAAAACCATTTTTTTCAAATCGAAATATTTTCAATAGATACTCTTATGTGTTCTCTATAAGCTCCTAAAAACTCATTTTCCTCGGTATGTTAGTTCTAGTCTTATAATTTAATGAAAAAAAGTTGACACTTTTCTTTGCACGTCTGTAAAACCAATATTTTTTAAGATTTCGAAAAATCCTTCGAGATTCGTTCATACGTTACTAAAGACTACAACATATTCAAATTTGAACTATCCGAAATAGTTCTTGAAAAAATTTTCTTCTCTTGTTCGTTACTTCGTCCGCGGTGTATCACCATCGCTCGACTGCTGTCGCGCGAGGCCGTATTTGCCAATACGCGTCTAGGTCGTTAGTAACTCCTTAACAAAGCCGATACGGTGATTTTTGCAAAGGAAAATGTCGCTTCAAGTGGTCTCAGAAACCGTCCCTTTCAAGGAAGAACGACATTTTTGGGACACCTCTGTATATTTAAGAAACTTTAATCCTATAGGGCCCGAGTTATGTTATCATTACTTTTAAATTGAAATTTTCTCTAGGCACTTGGAGCTTGTTCAATTTAAAACCTGTCCAAATAAAAAATCGTGTGTACTTAGACCACACGGCTGAAGTGAAACTTTTTTCGGACATTTTAATGAAATTCGTACGAGAATGAGCAGGGGGCGTCAGAGCGAGAAGGAGAGCAAAAGAGAGTGGGGGTTGATGCGAACTCATATAATGGCAATATTACGTAATTTATTTAATTTTTTCGGATTTTTATTAATACTTTGACATTTAATTTTCTATGATTCTATCATTGAATCAATTGGCTTGTGCTAAAATATGATATAAATATTCTGGATTCAATTTTGTCTCAATGCCAATACTGCATCGAGAGTTGTTCCTGATCTTGTTGTCGTTTCATTAGGATTATTTACCATCTACAATCTTAAATTACTTCTAAAGAAAAAAAAATTCTATTAATAATTTTGATTGTTCCGATGCAAAGTTCACGTTGAAATCTCCACTTAGTATCATCGGAATTTTATCATAATCTTTATTAAGCAATGCCGAACCCTCAACTGTATATGCTAATAGAATAGAATTTCGTTTCATCGTTTCATTGTCAGATAGATTTTACACCTACCGCGCCTAGGTTTTACGCCTACCGTGCCTAAAGAAGTTTCACTTCAAAACAAATTTCAAAGTAGAAATACTTTCCACAATAAAAAATTACCAACATGTTTGTGACACTTTTCTGAATAACGAAACGACTCCAAACATGTCATAATTTGGAGCATATTTGTTTGTTCTATTCACGCTTTTGTAGAACCTCGATTATCCGAACCGATGATATCAAAATTCGCCATAAACTGTGCGATTTAAAGCGGTTCATATACACAAAGATTTATTGTACAAATCAGTGAAGATTTCATCGTGCATTATATAATGGTTGATTAGTATGGCAAATAAATGTTCTACTGTATCGTGAATTAAGCAAATAAATATAATCCAAATTGGGTCGTTTTTGGTTTCATTTTAATGAAAGAAACGTCACAAATATGTTAGTCAAAGTTTCATAAAAAGATAATTGAAAATAATAAAGTTTTGTTACTCTATTACTAATACAATTTCACCATTGCGTGTAAATACAGTGATAAATAAACACGTCTGGCATACGAATTTTGTTCCATTATTTTCAAAATTTATCTTTCTGCACGTTTGATCAAAGACATTAGGTAATGTTTCGGACACGACCGATGACCGCGAGATCCGAAGGAACAGGGAGCTGGAAACGCACAGCGCTGTGCGTGAAGTTGAAAAACCACGAGAGTCTTTATGCGAGCACGTGCACGAGAATAAGTGGACTGTATTTTATCTCAGAATTACTGTACAAAACGTAACAAAATTAATAAAGAAACTGTACAATTGAATTTACGGTGAGTTTACACTCGCGACTTTGCAGCGGCAGACAATCAGATGAGCGAGACAGAGACAGCGAGAGATCTGATTGTCGCTACGAGATGTTCGGAAGTGTTCGAAATTCTAGGAACGGACGAGATTCCGAAATTCCGAGAACGCCGCGGATTGGTTACGCAGGATCACCCGTTAATTAGCGCCCGCGGATTGGGGTTCCGGAGTCGCGTGATCGCAAGGTAGACGGGGTGTAACGGGGATCCGCGTAACGGGCTCACGACGGTTCGTGAGAGCGCGGGGCGAGCGGACGAGGGATTCAAAATGCTCATCCTGAGCGAGCGTGATCGCGAACAGGTAACTTTATTGGTTTATTAAGGGTTCCGCCTGGAAAGGTCGCTGTATTGATTATGTATAACCACCAACGAAATTGCCGATAGAAAATTACAACCTGCAATTAGGGGCTCCATGTTAAATTGTATGAGCACACAAGAAAATCGTAAATGAATGGATCTGTGCACATAATTAGAATGTTATATTACATATAGTAGTTGCGTCCCTATATGTATGTATAACTTCATATGATTAATGAAAATTTAGTATTGCCGTCATCGATATCACGTTCTATTAAAAGTAAAACGGATTATGTATGTCGCTTTTGAATCGATTCGTGAACATGCTGCGCATTTTAAACAGATACAAAAAGAATTTCATTTAAAACTCGTGCAGGCTTGTTACCAAGATACATTTTAATTATGTCTTGTTTCAGTCCGATTTTCAAGCGATACTGATTACGGAGACTTCGCCTACATGACTTTTTGATCGCTTCTTGAAGCCACATGCTGCTCTAGGGAGGTCCGTTCGTTTACCCAAAATACTTACTCGTCAAGGGAAAAACGTATCGAATATAAATATTTCAAACATCAATTTTCAAATTAAATATTCGATATCTAAAGTAATGAACATAGTGCGTGCAAATGTGAGAACTTGGTCTATAAGAAAGCTGCACAGTTATTTTAAAACCATCTTGACACACATAGTATGCATAAATCGTATTCTTCTATCTTTTACGCAGATTGTCAAATTTAAAATTGAATTCTCCTTCTAAATGAGATAACGTTATTTAAACTAGAATATATTTAGTAGAGACCGAATACATAAATACATAAAACTTGTAAAACAAACGACGTTGTCTTATTAAAACAGAGTAGGTGCAAAAGAGTAGATACACTTTTTATATCGATGATAGAAATAACGCATTTATAGAGCATGTCGTTTGACGGTAAAGAAAGATCAGCAAATACTGCTCGTAAGACATCCCGTTGATATCAGAACCTTCTTGTTAATGGAGTTTTATGCTGACTTCCAACTTCGCGCTCTACGACTGTTTCTTGTACAAGGTGTGTTCAAAAAATTCGGGGACTTCACTTATATATAGTTTATTCGAAGGCTTAATGGCATTTACAATATATCGCCTTCAAAATGCGCTCCTTCTGCACGTATACAATTTTAAAATCTTTTTTGCCAACTTGCGAGTGTTTCCTTTCAAGCCGCTTCAGCTCTTCCTGCGATTTTGCAATGATGTCCTCCATTTTTTAATCTACTGGTTTAATTGCTGCTTTGTCTCCACAACGTATTTGTAAAATTTTCATCGGTTTCGGCTTGATGCAACAATTTCTCGGCGATGTGTTTCCTGTTCCGTTTTTGCTCGGTCGTCAAAATTCTCAATACAAACTTTGAGGCTATTCTTGTGTATCCTAGACTCTCAATAATAGGATGACACGAACCCATTGATATGCCTACTTGTTCCGTCGCAAGGAACCGTACAAAGGGTCTTTTCTTCAGATTTGTTTATGGCGTCTACGTGACTCTGAGGCCACTTTCAAGGATTAGGCGCTCGATGCACATTTGGTGACCACTCGAGCCATCGCCTAACTTTCGTATTTGTTTCGCCTCCTTAAGAGTTACGCGTCATAAATCTATCACTGACGAAGGATATTCCCGACCTAGAAGTACGGTTCTCGGGTTACCTAGCTTCGCCCTCGGAGGGAGTCGGGTACGGTCCACACGCTTTCCTCGGGACAGGCTCGCTTAGGGCCGATCTAAGAGTCATCAAGAATGCACTGATTGGGGCATGCAGAGCTCGGCAAGAACCAATCAGCGCACTTCTTCGGCATGGCAATGGGTGTCACCATCTTGACACCCCGAAAAGGAGGACCGCCTTCACGATACAACGAAGGGTCCTCCCGAAACCGCGACAGTCAGTCGGTCGCGATCGAACAGTTGAACGTATAGATCTACGAAAACGATTGAGGACACTTTCGTGCGAGATCAGCGAGTCTCTCGAAGTCGACGTCTAATTCAATCAAGATCTAATACAATCATTTTAACTTCAGAGAATTCGAGTGGAGTCATCGTCGTGAACTCCCTCGCGTATAAGGCAGGGCCTGCTAAATTAGCCTTACTGACGAATCCTCTAGCAGGCCTGGGACGAAACCCTAAATCTCGCAAATTCTTAAATCGAAACAATCATTGAATCGGCTATCTAATATTAATTTGCCGGGTAGTAAATCGGTGATTTCGGGATCGACGCGTCCATACGATTAGGCTTGAGATTTACAACCTCAAGCGGGCACGAATCATCCGCGCGTCGCTCTCGAGATTCGCGCCGTGCGAACACTACTTGTTCTGACAAGTCTCTAATTGTGAAACGACGATTTGCTTGGAAAAGGGCTTCGATTTCTTCCTTCTTCTCTTCGGTAGTGAAGGATGAAGGTCTTCCGGCTCTTGAACCATCTTCAACGGAAGTTCGACCACTTCTAAATCTGTTGTACCATTCAGAAATTTTCGAACAACTCATACAAGTATCACTGAAAGCAATTTGAAGCATCTCCACTTGTCGCGTCGCGACACTTTAAGGTGTCGACGACAAATTCTAACGCCGTCGAACGGGCCTAACAGCCAAACAAGGCGAAGACCGCGTCGCGCCTACAATAAATATATATATATATATATATATATATATATATATATATATATATATATTGTGACGTTGCTTCTTTTCCGGCGCGTTTTCCGCGGACGAAACGAGATGCAACTCCGGGATTTTACAGGCGCTGAGACCGGGCCTCGGCCGGCCGTACGGACGAGGTCCTCCCGGCACAAAACGCGATTCGAAAACTCGATAGCGATACGAAAGACCGATGTTCGGGCGCCAGGTATCGCGAAGATACCACGTGAAACGAGACGGTTTTCTACTCGTAGAGAAGCGAATCGAGAATTTTCGTTACCGAGTGTCACGTTACGCTACGCGATTCGCGAAGGGTCAGAGGTTCGGACGCTGGAAGGACGGGGACGGCCCTTACGGCAGAGCGGATCTCGCAGGTCAAGAAATGACACTTCGATTTGTCTCGAGATTAATTTAATCGGTGTCAAGCGTTACAATTTTGGCGGCCACGTGGCCGCGACCCGAGAGCCCGCGCTCTTCATACAAGTTCAGCGAAAGAGTGGACGTTCGTAGCGCGGGTTTGTCAATTCTTTAAATATCGCGAGAATACGGTAGTTCGGTATTGCGATCGAGGAAATCGATACTATTGCTCGCGAACGCAGATGGACGGCGCAATTACAATTTGACTGCCGTGTCGATTCCCGGAACGGAACGGAGAGAGAGCATGCGACGGCACGCGATCTTTGTTCTCGCTCGCTCGCGCGAGCACGCTATACCCGTCGTCGCGATTTTACGCGACCGAGATCCGTAGACGGTTTACTCTAACACCAAGAAAATTACACTCACTTTTCCGACGCGACTCCTCCGAGGAAAACTTCCGTTACGTGACGAAATTTCAGGCTCACAACGCCGGCAAATGGCGTGAGCCGCGAACACGAGGCGAGAGGCGCCTCGACTCGCACGAACTCGAGGGCGATACGAGAATCGGATCGTCCTTACACGAAATTCTCAAAAAAAAACACCTTCACGAAATTAAATAGGGAAGGATCACTGAATCGACTTACCGTTTCGTAGGTGACGTATTCCTTGTCTCAGCCCTCGGTAACGTTCGGGCACTAACGACAACTTAGACAGATTATTTGGTTTCGATAAGGAAGTCGGCACGACAGTGATCCTTCGCGATTTCGGCAACGAGGATCTACCCGGCGATCCCCACCCTACTCATTATTAGGAATGCCTAATTGGTCGGTCTCGCACGCAAAATCATTAGTTTTGTGGGTCTCCGACGGATGGCCCTTGGCCTTAGGCAACATCCGGATTTGCCATAACGATCGCCGTGTGGCGACCGGGCTGTCCAAGACGACCCAGGATGCTTCCACACCACCCACGCGTATGGAACCCCTTCCTGCGGGATGAGACGACTTCAAGGCCTTTTAGGTGGAGTTCCTGAGGAGGAAAGTCCGATGGTGGTGGGGTTCTAGGCTTGAGCCGTCTCCGGGTTGTTCGGCCCGTGTGTGTTGGCGATCCTTTTCTTCACCAGTGCACTGGACGTTTTCGGTAGTTCACGAAAAGAGATCCCACGAAGGGAGCCGCCTTAGGCTTCCTGAGAGGGCTGGTGGTGCACGGGGCACGTCCTGAAACTTGCCGTACTCGGCTCGCGCGGTTTGAATTAGCCGCCGATCGGTAATTAACGCGGAATTTCCTCGGGGAGCGCTCTCGAAATTCGCGACTGTCGATTCGGTACGCTAGATGGCGGTCCGGTCCATTCGAAATGCCGTTTCGGCCGCACCAGATAATGGAAAAGTGACGTCGCAAAATCTGCAACGTCACAATATATATATAACTTCATGCGAACAAGCATATGGTGAAGATCGAGTTCCACCTAGCTTGTATAAATATCGACATGAACGATAAGGTGAAGATCACGTTCCATCTGCAGTGTGCACACTTATACGAATTAGCGTCGGGTGAAGAACGAGTTCCGCCTGTAACGTATATATATAAACACACGACATACGAAATGCGAGTAAACAAGACTCGGCTCACTCTGAGACAGCGGTCGGCCGCATTTAGGCAATCGGAGACCCACCGTTACGGGTTTTCGGCATTATATTATAGCGTAGTTTATGAACCCGAGGAGGTATGCGTTCCTTCGGGTAATGCACGCGGCCGATGGCTCGACGTCATAAAACAGTTGAACGAAGACCTGGTCACGGAGTGGGGAGAGCTGAGCTCCACCGGCAAGAGGGCCGTGCCGGAAAAGTAGTTACCCAAGAATATTATAGACGGGCGTATCGAGAACAAATTCTGTAAACGACAAATTGATTAATAAACCTACCATAATTACCAAGAGTGTTCTCTATTCATCTACGCGAAGCGAAACCACGGAGCGTGCGGGATCGATCCGACGTGTAGGAGTTCCTATAAACAACACCACTGTTTCACATGCGTTTTCTTAACATTAAAGCAAAACTTTTTGCACGTGTTCTGCTAGTGGGAATCACTCATCTTAAAGAATCGCCGAAGCTACAACTCACAATTTACGGCGACGAATAATTACTAGACAACTAAGCAACCGGTCACTAAGAAACTTGGAACACATATAGGAAAACAATCGAAGATCATATGCTGCGAGTTTAATTTTTTCTATTGATCCGAACACCATCTGTACCAGAAGTCCCCGAACTGTTTGAACGTACCTTGTATTATATTTCCTTGTTCATTCATTTAATTTGAATGGTTACTTGGCGGCCGGTGAAAACGCTTCATTTATATAGCAAGGACTTGTTAACCTCCAGCCATACCATTCTCTTTACGATTGCAGTGATTAGAAAGTCTTTATCCTTAAAAATGTCGCAGAAGAGAGAAGAAAATTTATATTTTCTGTATAGCCACATTTACTTCAATGCTTCAATATTGATCACAAAAGAATAAAATTTTATTTCGTCTAGAAAGGAAGGCGTAACGTCCATATTTTTTAGACTTTGTTTAAAATCTTGACTACGAGTTTGGCCCGTTAAAATACGGCAAGCGGTTAACTTTATACTTAAAGTTATCTTGATAATTATAATTAAATTTTTATTTCACTTTTCCAGCAGATGAAGTTCTAAACTAATATCGAATTTATTTACCGGATAAATTCTCTATTAATTACTAAAGTTTAGGATACTACAGAAATGGAAGGTATTGAGTGTTAAGTATAGTGTGTTCCATGCCCCTCACTGCGTCTGAACAGTAAACTACTTACGGAACATTGTTACAGTTTACGTATTTTAAATGTGTTTCTTTTCTCGAAATGTCGTAAATAATTGAAGATTATCAATAGACTGCGGAAATGCATATTTTTATAGAAAACAGGTAAACTAATCGGACCTGGACAGAAATTTACGTCATGATTGGATTATTTCAAAAATATATTTTTTATTTTGCATATTTTGCATATTGCATATGTTTTGCATAAGTGCATATCTCTTGCATAAATGCATAAATTTTGCATAAGTACATATTTGACTATTTATGCTACGCCAGACTAAATAAGATAGATGCGCTAAATTACACATAACTTTCTTGGTACATGGACTAAACCGAATTGCTGAGGAAGTGCGACTGTAATTCCCTGCTGTTAATAAATTAATATCTGCTGTTAAGAAAGTATTTTTAAAAGCTCCACTACACGTCGAAATTTATAAAAATAAATTACAAATATGCCATTGCCACCAGAACCTGTAATAACAAGATGGGGAACCTGGTTGGAAGCAGCATTTTTTTATGCAACGCATTTAGAAGGAATTAAAGACGTCATAGAATCGTTCGATGAAAAGGAGGCTTGGTCAATTAAATCGGCAAAAGAAGCATTACGATGTCAGTATATACAACAAAATTTAACATTTCTTCAGAGCCATTTCCAAATGTTATCTGAGGCCATGAAGAAATTGGAAACAACAAGAATACATCTAACGGAATCTATAGATTTGGTAACTACAGTTACAGAAAATTTAAAAAGTATACCCGGTGATTATGGAGAAAAGCTTACACATAAAATGGAATCTGTATTAAAACTAAATGTACACTTCAATGTATTATTAAAAATAAGCAAGATTTTGAAGGGTGAACACGTTGAAGGACGACAAGAGGTTCTGGCAAATCATTGGGGTAAATTTAAATATGCCCCTATAACATCATGTGATGTAGAACGCTCTTTTTCAGCGTTATAAATTAATTTTAACAGACGAGAGGCATCAATTTACAATCGACAATTTAGAAAAAACTATTGTTGTATATTGTAATTCAAATTATAATAAATAAAACAATAAAATAATTTTATATTTTACCGATCCGTACATACATTCCCTATACATATATTTAGCATATACCTTCCATACATCGTGCATATATTTTGTATTTTTTTTGCATATTTCGACATATTATAAATGCATAAAGATCCGCAGTCTAATTATCAATTTAACTCGAACGAAAAGTTAAAAGGTTAATTACTCAACGAACATAAAATTAACAATGAAAAATAAAAAATAATTACAATTAATGACAAAATATAGAAATAATGTGTAAATCATAATGTAAATATGTATACAGGGTGGACCACGAAGCATGATCAGCTTAGATTATTCTGTTGGCGGTTCGATCGGAAATTTTTTTATCTAAAATGACATGGTTCAAGGTGAGCTTTAAGATGATTGTACCAAATTTTTTCCCAGAATTAGTTATCATGATCATCTTCAGTTTTTTATAGGTAAACGTACAATTTTTTGTCACCCATCTTGTAGGAGATACTGAGACGAATTATGCTACCCGTTCCGTCGCGAGGGGCCATTCACTGTAGTTTCACGAATCATTTTGTTATGCATTCGTGACTGCACGTCGATTTAACACTAAACCAGCAAGCACAAAACATATAAAAGTGAAACGCCTTATAAAAGTGAGAAGATTGAATTTATTCAAACTTTGTGCGGCTTTAATCATAATGTGTACTTGCATAAAGAAGCCACTTCAGTCATTTCCTATGAAATTGTTTTTATAATTTCAATAATTGCGAGATGGAAAACCGGTCATTTGACCGTGGTAGGTGTAGTGTTAAAGAGATGGACGTTCAGGAAACAGTTAGCCACCGATCGAGCTATAACCTGGATTCGTCATCCTTTACATTCGTTCGTTTTACAGCGAGTCATAGGCTCCCCTTATCCAAGTGACCCGAACTCTAACGAGAGATACGGTCTTCGGATTTCTGAGAGTTCGCTCGACTGTTTTTTCTCTTTCTGTCTCTCTTCTTCCACCCGAAGGCTGCTCGGGTCAGCCGTGGAAGGTGAAGAGTTATCAAAGGTGTGCTGAGCCGGAAATGCAGCGTTCGGCAATACCCAATCAACACATCGCCTTGCGTTTATCAATGGACGTCATTGAAACCAGCCTATATTCGGATGTGGAACCTTCTTGACGACGAAGAAGGTTCCCCCACAAGAATAAAAAAACAAATGGTCCCTCCGAAAACAAAGGTTCCTCCCGAAAAACAATTTCCAGCTGCTTGGAGAAAATCGATATTCTTATTCGTGCTATCGTAGCAAACGAATGTACATTTTGTCGCTAATCGTAGCCGGACAATTTTTACTAAAAATAAATTAGGGATACGTCGCGCCATCCTACGCGATTAAGGCATGATCTACCAGTCAGCCTTACTGACGAGTCCTTCTGGTAAATTTGGGACGAAACGCGGCTTCGTACAATAATAAAAAAAAAATTACCCAAGATTAATTTGGCGGGTAATCTACCGGTGAAATCGGCGGGATAATCCGCGACATCGTCAATTTTTAATCACGCCCGATATTCACGATCGAACACTACCCTTGCATAATGTGCTGAGCAACCGTCATGTTCATACCACATCTCATTACGATACAATACCGATACTTCATCTAAAACAAATTGTAATTCATTCTCATGGATTACAGCGTATTTCTACCCGTCAAGTGTACCGTCAATAACGTAAGGTCCAATTATCCAGATCCCGATCACACTATACCAGACATTAACGCTCCATGGACGTTGTCTTTCCACTTGTCGTAGCTAATGAGGATTTTCTACCGACCAGTAATGCAGGTTTCTGGTGTTTACTTGACCATGATTCGTAAATGTCGTTTCGTCCGTAAACATCAAATAAGGCATCAGTTTGTACAGTATTTCACCGATAATCGTCGTCACAACGGGTCCGGCCGGCGACAATTAACGTTCAGATAATACTATTCTTTGACTTGTGCCGAACGTAGAAAAGGACAGCGAAGCGCGAGAGGCCTCGGTCGCCGAGACGTGTAACATGATACGGGTCATGTATGTCGGCGTGAAAACAACACCTAACCCAGTGACAAAACTTCTTTATTTTTTATTATTTTTTTATGGAACTTTCATCAACATATTCGTGGCATTTTTCTAATGAAAATGATACCAAATAAGATATATTTCCGATGAGATTTACTTGAGTAATGGACGATGAAAGTTTCGGAAAATTATTGTAAGTATGATCCGAATTACATCGTGTTTGGTATTATTTTAATCAGAAAAATTCCACAAATATATTGGAGAAAGTCTCATAAGAAAATAAGTAATAATAAAAAAGCTTTTTTTATTCTCATTACACTGTGAGGACACTCGGGCCTTTGAATGTCCAAATCGCTGTCCTTCCTTGCGCCCGAAACTTTCATAGTCCATTACTCAAGTAAATATCATCGCAATTATATCTTATTTGGTATCATTTTCATTAGAGAAATGCCACGAATATGTTGGTGAATGTTCCATAAAAGAATAATAAAAGATAAAGAAGTTTTGTCATTGGATTAGTAGTGGTCTTACCGATATACTCGACCCGTATTACATATGTTACACTTCTCGGCGACCGAGGCCTCTCGAGCTTCACGGCCCCTCACGGGGTATACCCTGCGGAAGGAGGGACTGTTTTGCGACAATTATCGTTCAGAATTTCACGATAATTAACGATGCAATACTGTACTTGGTCTAACGTACATCGTCAGAACACTACACGATTCTTGATGTAGTGACACATGAAAAGGATGAACAGGGTTATAATGTAGAATACGTAAAACACTGTACCTAAAACAGCACGTGCGTTTGCATCATTTGTTTTAGTCTTCGAATACACTTTCTTTTGTAGATTTAAACTGTTAGTATCTCGAAGAGTTTTAATTATTCGTCCGAATATGCAACGTGAAGGATAACGCTTATTAGGAAATCGTTCATCGTATAATTGCTGAGCCAACACGGAATTACTCCCGCATCTCGATCTTGTTAGTATTGTAAATCATCATGTAACGCAGTGCGCGTACACGTAGATCACGAAAGACTAGTAACAGTTCACGCTCGATATCATTAAATGTCTTCGATGGTACAGAACAAAATGTTTACAAACAGTACGTAAGAGATCTAGTCAGTAATGACTAATTCTAATCTATCAACAGCTCTGGAATGTGTACAACAGTGTGACTTGATAGAATCTTGCAAAATTCTTCCAACTAAGAATTTTCTTCAGCTTTTTTAGATTCAGAAAAAAATATTTGTTATGATGAATACCGAATTCGTCTCAGTATCCCCTAAAAGATGTGTGTAAGATATTGTAGGTTTACGTATGAAAAACTGAGGGTAACCTTGATAACTCGTGACCTTGGGTGACTTTGGTAACTTTTTATGTTACGTTACACCTATAATAGAAATAGAATATTTTTTACCGTTCGCATTATATTTGTGAAAGACCCACTGATTTTCGCCTTTTCTTTATGATTTTCAGTTGAAAACATTGCAACCTATGAAGTGATCCGTCTGCAATCCACAGAAATTCGTCGAATACGCGAATATCATTGCATATTGATAAAACTTTTCCAGTCCATTTCCAGTTTCCATTCGGTAACAAACACCGAGGCTAGAATTCAATTGCCAAGTCTTTTGCATGAAGATAGCGGAACAAAGATACAATATAAATACATCACCGTTCAAAAATGTTATGTCAGTTACCGTAATGGCACTTATACGAAAACGGAGATACTGTCGTATATTATTTTATAATTCAACTGTTAAACAAGTGGACCGTATTTATAAAATATATCCTTCACTATAACTTCTCCTCCATTCTCTGACCGAATTGCCTTCAATTTCTTTCCGGATTGATTTTCTATCAATATTATTAATTAACTTAATTCTTCTGTTGGTTCGTCCTTATCCTTTAACACTATGACTATCATAACTCCGGAATTATAGTGACGAGCTAAAGTGAGCAATAACTTTTTAAAAATTTGACCAAATGACTTGAGAATTGTTGAGCAGTTAGAAGGATTAGTTTACTAGATGGTGCGTAAAAAAATTTTTGAAAATATTGTATTTTATCGGAATCGTGATAAAAACAGTAAAAGTTGATTTTTACTACTTTTTTATGTAGCTCTGTTTTGAAAAATTAAAAAATATATCTTATAGACTCAAATAAATTATATACGTGCTAAAAATGTCATCGATATTCGTGAATTGGTTTATGAGTTATAAACGATTAAAAGTGGGAATAATTGCAATTTTTCACGATTTTCCACTTATAACTACAATTTTTCTCACTTTTAAACATTTATAACCCATAAACCAATTGACAAATATCGATGACATTTACAGGACGTATATAATTTATTTGAGTTTATAAGATACATTTTTTAAATTTTCAAAACAGAGCTACATAAAAAGTAGTAAAAATAGAAAAATATTTATTTTAATATTTATAAACGCTATGCAAATTAAAATTTTCATGAACGTGTCTTTATCAACGCTTTCAATGTCACAACATTTTTAAGAAAAAGTCCCGCGGCAGATGTCTTAAATAGAACCTGTTAAAAAGGTCTGGAAGTCTTTTGATCACTGTTTATAAGGCAACACACTCCAGTCAGCTTCAGTGCTAGTTAAGTTTAGTATTAATTCTCACTCTACCAAGGTATTTTTTAAAACGGCAACTACTAAAAGGACGGAGACATTTTGTGCCCACCTCCAAAAAATATTTTCATCGACATTTTTCAAGTTGACTGAATAATAAAGTAATGATAAATAAGCATCTTTAATATCAAAAAGACATTTCTTTATTAACTCTAAGAAAGCAAAATGCGTATAACATTTATCCTTTATTATTCACAAATAAATTTGTGGTTTGACGTTACATCTATTAGAAGACTGCGAAAATTTATACAAAATAATAATTTTCTATGTCAATTGTGAGCAGTAAAAATGACATAAAAATGAATTTTTCCGTTTAATAATTTTCAAAGCCTATCATAAAATAGTGTATCAATATTCTTAAATTCTTGTCTTCACAGTTTTGTATTTTACTTGTTAAATTCTTTCATAAAGGCATAAAATCCGCAGTCTATTTATTAGACATCACGGTCTTCCGATTTTGCAATTATTTCATGTTGCGTGTAAATTATTGTTTTCTACATGTACAGTGGTTCCAAAAAATATTTAAACACTATATGTTACCCATTACCGAACTCGTTTTAAAGCTTGAATCCTCTACTTTCGAAAAGCAGTATTCATTTTTCTGTAAAATACTTTTGTATGATACAGTAGGTGGAAAAGAAGACCTATTTCTCATAAAAATGCTGTACATTCAAACGTCTCCGAAAACTGCCAAAAATCTTTCTTGTGATTGAAACACCATAGATTTGAACACTGAAGCCTCCTTTTCATAACAAATTTTGTTCACTATTTTATGGAATAAAAATGAGGAGCAAGCTCGGTCGTGTAAAGCCTTCATGCTGTACTGTAACTCATGCACTCATGCTACCGTAAAGTTGGCGGCACACCTCTCATTCAAGACTCGATAAAAGGACTAAACAATATCGTACACCAACTTTTAAGATGTCGTTATAAAGAGGAAAATTCACAGACGTTTGAATATAAGGGAAACCAGTACTAAAAGTTCCGATTTTGAGGAAACATAATATAAATATATTCTTCTTCATTGAATAGTTTATTGTTAAATATATTATACTTCAAAATTAGAACCTTAAATTTAATATATTGTAATAGGTTTTTTCATATATTTTTAATTTAGTTGTTGTTGGGCGAACCCGAACATTTTGCTCCGTTGTGAGGCAAGTTGTTTATCACATTGGGGCAAGTTGTTATTAAACAGTAAGATTCGTTAATAATTAAAACATTACTAAAACACCCGTTTTTAATGAAACGAACCACTATTATGTAATATTTATTTATTTATGTTTTGGTTAACAAAGATGTACTACCTTTAACAGAAAATCAAAATAAAATAATAACTACAAACATTATTTTCGGTATGAAATTATCTTTTGCATATCTTGCATTCCATTCTTTATATCTCTTTTTGAGGCTTGTATATAGAGTGAGTCACCCAACGTTTTCACCTCAAATATCGTATTTGTTTTCAAAGATACCTTGTAGATAGATACCAAAGTGACCTTGAATGACCTTGAGTAATTATAGTCACTGAATTCGTAATGAAAGGGACTATCATTATAGGTGTTTAAAAAAGGGTGGTTCCATTTTAAAAAATGAAGGTGACCTTGATATCTCTAAAAAAATGACATAAAAACAAAAATTTTTTTTATATCGTGTGAGTCCCATTTTACCATTCAACTTTGTTCTGAAGACATTTAATGTACCTTTGATAACAACAAAGATATTTAACACGAAATTAGACCGCATATAAACCATTGCCATGATAGAAAATTAAAATTGCAAACTATACGATTCATCAGAATCACATTGCGGGCAAACATATGATGCCTCATTGTTCTCTCGACTGTGATGTGGAATATGGATCGAATTAAAAAATCTTAACACACAGTAATTATTACCTACTTATTTTATTTTATATCATACATGCACTTTTAGAAATAAAATATTTTCTTTGTTAGAAAAGTTTTTAAAATAGTATTTAGAATAGTTTTTTATTTGAAGAATTCTCCAAATAGTGCGAATTTTATTTAAAGAGGTGAGTCTACATGATAAAACAAATCGAACATACGGAGTACATTTTTTTTTCATTTGACGCCTCGTTTTCGAGAAAATCGAGTTCTAAACTATTGTAGATTGTTGCATTTTAATATCACTAGTTTCCCCAATCTATTTTCATCGACACAAAATATTTTAAATACCATTTAACGCAAAATTGAAATATTTTATTTAATGTTTTTGATTACATTACATTATGATGAATTTTGGAACAAGGACTTTTTCGTTATTTATTCTTTTATACATAAAATTGACCGTTTTTTAATATATTTTGATTAAACTCTCATTCAATATTGCCATTTTGATTTTCTTGTCTTACAGTGGTTCATGCTATAGTCATTGGTGTAAAGTTTAAGAATTTCTATAGTTTTTATAATTACTGAAGATCTTACAATGAGTTTTGATGATCAGCATTTGCACCCCATACTTTGTAAACACTATGGTGACCGCTATCTATAAATTACACTACAGCAGGAACCGCAACAAAATAATTTTGTTGTATATTAAAAGGATCTACAAACTAAGAACAAAAAGATTTGTTTACAAAATATTATGTATTGTAAGGAGAAAAGTTTTTAAGAAATCGCCTTAAGAACATCATATTGAACAATAATTCTTCTCAGAATTTTACGCGATCTGATTAGTAAAGATGATATAAAAAGAAGGTATTTTCTCCTTTGCGGTGCGAGATTTAGTGAAAAGTTCGCTCTCGGTAGAGAAAAGCTGTGGAAGTTAAAAAAATTAGTGAAGGAACAGTTGGTAAGGCTTACCGAGTACGATCCAAATGACAATTATATTTCCTCCTGTCGCTATCAGCACCATCACGGCGAATATGGAAGACCAGGCCAGTTTCTGCCACCAGGGTAGGTCATATGGGCGCTCTTTATAAACAGACACACATTCGACAAACTCGTATCTAATGTCACGTTGATTTGAACTGTGGAGGGCCTCACTCACTACCATCATCAGTTCGCTCTCATTTAACATTAACAAAAACCCGACATTTAGTCCGAGAATCGTCGCACTGCAATTGTACACACCGGACAACGTCTGATTGTTCATATTTGCGAAGATTGTCTCCAACAGTTTTCATAAAAACTTGATTTCTCCCTAATGGTCCGTTCAGACCAAAAGTCGTGTTACCGTATTAATACTGTATCGCCATATTTGCCGTATATCAAAATTATGTATCGAATTGAACATTCGGTTAAAATAGCATTTGTTTATACTTATATAATCGAGTAAGCATTCTTTGAACGTTGTAAACGTTCGACGAATACTTTAGCAAGCATAGACGAATGCTCGTTTGAATTGCAATTTCGTCGAAGTGGGACTGAAAGAGCATTTCATTTGGTCTAAGTCTAAGTTGTTTAGTCACGTGCACCATAAGGAAACAGTACTCGATCGAACGATGTACCCTGCCACGGCACGACAGTGAATCCTCCCTAGATTCTACCAACTTTATTTTTGTATCATGAATTTTCTCTCTTCACGTTTGTTTGTCGGCAAAATTGATATATACAGCGCGCTATGGCATCAACGGGACAATGCGACAGGAATAATTCTATGGTGAAGGGTAAATGGAATATGTGTGTTAACAGTTTCTTATGCTTCGCTTCGCTTTCGTGGCAACTGATCTGAAAAATTCGAAAAATATTTGTACAGTGCGTACCACTATCAGCGCACTTTAAAATTAAAAGTAATAATTTAACTGAGGATCTTTATGTAAAATGAGTCGTTTAATTCGAAAGTTATGTCAGTCAATATTTTTCTCTTTGGTTTAACACCGCGCCTCAAGGGTTTAGTCGCCATTAAATGCAATAATTTTAATATAATTTTTATTGTGTTTTATAGAACTTTTACTTAATTCCTCATTACCTAATGATTAACTGTTTTGGCTTGCGCCATTTTCGCATTAAACGGTTCTAATAAATATTACCTGAGTCAGTTCCCTTAATAATTTTAATAAATTCAAAATAAACTCCGTGAAACTTGATATTGTTCACATTGCGCCTACTCATTTTTCTCATAAATGTATAAAATCCGCAATGTAGTAACAATTAATAGAAACAACTAAAATTACATTCAAGAGTTTCAAGAATTATCGGTAATATATTTTGAAAAATGAAAGCCTACATACTATACTAGACTTGTTTATCATTCTCCTAAATATGCATAGCATGTATAATTTTCATAACAATATAATTGATAAAATGATTTATGTTCAATTCACTTTGACCTAGACAATGAGATGTATAATAATCTATGTCTTATATAATTATTTAATACAGGTAAAAAATTATATAAGAGGTACTGTATATAATACATATTTTCTGTATGAAGTACGTAGATATATTTTCTTGAAGAACAAATTTTATTTTAATAATAAATGTTCAAAAAGTGCAAGCACTTATGCTGTCAATATTACTATATACAGTTAAAACAGATAATCATTGAAAAATATACTTAAATTTACAAGATTTAGAATTTACCTACATACACCTACAATTGTTAAAATTTCAATTTCAACCTAACCCGAGATGTCTGAATTTCTAGCTAACTATTGTTATTTTAAACCATCTGCCGCATTCTGTATTTGAATACGCAAGTGCAATCTTAACAAAAGAATAAATCTCGAGGAAAAGATCTGGCAGTTAAAGATAAACAGTCGAGGGAAACTTTAAAATCTCGTAAGGATTTGTTCGCAAAACTGATTTTCGGAGGACGTTAAAAAACAATTTTCAGTCACAACAATCATAAAATAGAATGCAACAATAATGAGGAATAGTGATATATCAACTTCATATCGACCTTTGAAATTGTAATTCAAACTGAACCGTTACTACACGAATTGTACCGTCGAAATTTAAGTTTCGATTTGGCTGTCTATCGGAGTTGAGTGAAATATTTGCGTACAACCAAAGGGGAAAAAGTTTACAAAAATTCCAGTTGACCAAATCGAAGTGTGTACTAAAATCATAATTGTATATTTAAAAGGTAAACGAAAAATTCGTCTATCTTCGTGCGTTAACTATTCGAATTAATTGAAATCGGACGCGTTCCCATAACTTTCGAAACGGACGCGCACAATTGTTCACCGATCCGACAAGTGAACACGAAGTACTCTAATTGTTCAGTTTAAATGTCGTTTACTAAGTTGTAAGATCCACCGTGCGGTAGAACCTCGACGGAGATACTGGAGCTTCGAAATCGTATTCATTCAAAGATATGTGCGCAATGACTTGCGCTCTCGCAGTTTCCCTCCTAACGCCTATTCTGCTCCCCTCCGTTTCCCGCTCCCCTTATGTGGTTAGAAGTGTCAACTGATCCAGTGTATTAACACCGAAACGTTGCCGAAATTAACGACCCTTGTTTATTTATTATTTACCACGGGCCCAGCGAAATTCACACTCACCGATAAAACTCCTCTTTAAGGAACCGCTATAGTAACTTTTTATGAACGCAGTGAGGGTATTCTGATTTCAAAGGCCATTTTTTTCACTAATTTTTATTTCAGATCAATAAAAATTATTTCAGAAGAACTACAGTGGATTCGAAAAGTTTTTAAACACTGTATTTCCCATTTTAGGGACTCGTTTTGAAAGCTTCTATTAGGTCATTGAATATGAAATGTCCGATTTCAGAATCCAAATGTTATGAAGTTTTTTAATTAAGAAATACTATATTATAATCTATAGGTTTATTATAAAGGGTGAGTACCCTAAGATTTTCACCTGACATATCTCCGTTGTTTTTAGTGGTATCAGAAAACGTGTGAGGAAACAAATATTTGACTAAAGTGGCAATTATTGTAATAGAAAATTTTTTTCTCGAAGTAATAGTGTCCAAAATTTCAAGGTCACCGTTGTTCTCTTATATAGGATGATATATTTCGATATTTTGAACTCTTCCGAAGATCATTTAGAGGTCAGTATATTATACATGGTTGAATTTGTTTTTTAATTAGCTGGAACATTATACCAATCAAATTCCACTTAAAAAATCAACAATGACCTTGAAATTTCGGAAGATATGACTATGACAAAAATCTCTTTTACTGCAATATTTGCCCCTTGAATGAAACATTTTTTCCTTATATACATTTTCCCGTATCGCTACGGCCAAAGAAAATATTTTATTTTATTCTTATTTTTATATTTTATATTTTTATATTATATTTATATTAAATTCTCAGGTGACTCACCTTGTATATCATTTCTAGATACAAAGTTAATCTTCTGAGCCCTAGCTTCAGTTTCTATTGTATTTACATATCCAGCTTTACTTTAAAATAAAGTTTATTTCAATATCAGTAGATGTGATCGTTATGTATTCTTTTCACATGGACGAGCAAATAAATATTAGGTTGTTGAATAGAAAATATTTGATTCATAACAATAACTTTAAACAAACATACCTTTTCCCAAATGAAACTTATTGATTAAAGTAAGCACCATTGCAATCATCGTATTCTGTCAACAAATGATGAGTTTTCGATAATGCTACGGTAAAAAATACATTTTTTGGTCGTTCCCCTTCATCATTTATGAGATTGTCATCTCTATTTTTGAGTTTTTTCTATTATCGACTAACAGGGCGTTGATTTACAAGCATACTTTGAATAAATATCACATAATGTTGTCGTCAATATTTTTATTGGGTATGTGACGGATGTAATGGATATGTAAATAGAAACTGGAGATATAGGTCTTAAAAGATTGGCTTCGTATCTTCAAATGATATGTAATAAACATGTAGACTCTAATATTATTTCCTGATTAAAACACTTGATAGCATTTGCATTCTAAAATCGGACATTTCATATGCAACAACTTAACACTTTCGATATCCATCGTTCATCTGTATCTAATTGTATGATTTTTCATGATTCTGTGACTGAGAAAACTGAAGACACTGTTTGTTCGAAAATATTACAGATTGAAATATCTGTAAAAACATTGACAAATTTTTCTTGTGAGTGAAATCACCATAAATTTAAAAATTGAAGATTCCCCTTCACAACGAATGCTTAAAGCTTGATCTATGATTCTGTTTGGCCGATTTATTGAGCTTTGGATGACAGATGTATTGTTACCTTTGCAGTAGTATGTATAAGACACACCGTGAAAGTCTTACGCAACCAAACTTGTTCCCCATTTTTGTTCTATAAAACAGTCAAAAAAGTCGTAGATTAAGTTTTAAGCAGTTATAGTAAAGGGGAAGATTCAATCCACAAATCTGTAATAGATTCATTCGGAAAAGATTCTTTTGATACTTTTACAGACAATTCAATTTGCAGTATTTTCAACCAAAAACGTGTCCTCAGTTTTTCATGTGTTATATCGTGCAGAAATATTCTCAGGAAAAATGAACGATGGTCTTCAAAAGTAATAGTTTCAATCTTTAAAATGAGTTCAGATTTATTGTAGCACTGCTTTTTTTAACGAAATTGCCACTGTTTAACTGACAACAATTTGATCCACTGTATTAACCATTATCACTCCAACCACTGACGTCCGGCGTTTTACTTCAAGTGTGCTTGTCACGTACTCCTGTTTTCAGACATGCTTCTTCCGTAATCCATTGAATATTGTTTTTGGAAATTTCTCACGCTCGTCGTTGTTATCCGGTAATTTATATGAAGAGAAGGCCAAATGGAGGTCAGTCAGTTGTACGTAAACAGTCAAAAAGGCTCCGAAGCATGCATAGAGTGGCGGACAAAAGAAAGTTTATTATTAGAATTTTTGTATACGAGTATTAATAACTTTAGCACTAGATGGTTTATCAAATGTTGATAACATTCACCTAATCTGGCAAATCCTCATCACACAATATGACATCAAACTTTTTTGTTTATTCGTCTGTTTTCTCATAATGCGCTTACAATCCATTTTTCGTGATTCGTGGAGAAGGCAAAACTAACTAACATCTGTATTTTTAATTACACAGATGAATCAGAATAATGAAATCGATTTGCACACTTCAAAGGTGATATCCAATTTTTTTGAGAAAAAAAGAATTTAAATATTCGAATGCCGACCACAATTACCAGATTTCAATGCCATTGAAAATCTCTAGAGAATTTTAAATTAGCACATACTCCCTCAGGTGCTCCTACTAACAAAGAAAGTATTACTTTGAAAACATTTCAGAATTCAGACACTTCAAACAAAATCTGCTAAATATGAATATTATGCTTTTCGTTTAAAATGAAATAGAATGTTATTCTTTCATAACCAATATTTAAGCATTAAAGGAAACGTAGACATACAACAAATATATATTTTTCCTCCACTCTTTTGTAAAATTATTACAGACCAGGAAGTACTAATGATTCTAGCAATTAATATAATCGTACGGCAATGTGTTAAGTGCAAGTATACCAAATAGGATATAAGCTGTAATAGACAGCAACGGAGATCCTATAAAGTAATAAATCTAACGAAATGTTTAAATATCAAAATTGTAACAAAAATGTAGAATTCAACTTACTAAAACTATCAATTTTCTATCCCCTCTTTTAGTATTCTTGTTTCCATTATATTATAAGATGTAAATATTTATAAAAAAATTCATTATTGCTTTAAAATAAAATTTCAGTTTGTAAAAATTATGGTAGTTATCGTATACATTACTATTTAACCTCTCGTCGGGCGCACTTGGTTCTGAAACATCATCGTGCGCACTGGATTTTACAGATCGGCTATTGATTAAGAGATCTTTTACTAACTGGAATGTAACTAACCATCGGAATAATAAAAGAACATAAGTGTAACGTCCAAATATTTTAAGGCTGAATCCGTTATTAAAAAAATAAAAGGACAAGACAGGTGGCAAAGGAAGAGCGGATTTCCCTTGCATATGCAATTTTGGGTTCGTTCTTCGGTAAAAGATTAAAATCTAAGACTTGAACTTATAACATTTATTGAGGGGGGGGGCGAGTATTTTCGTGTATTGCTTGAAAAGTGTCGGCTATCTTATTTGCTTTTTCCTCGTCTGTGTAATGGTTGCTTGTGCTATCTGTTCGAACAGGGATTTTTCGTGTTTGAGTTTCGTGAGTTGGTAGGTGGTGCATACGGTGTTGTCGCAACTTTTAATTTTTTCGAGTTTGGACTGCCAGATGAAATTGTTATATTCTTTGATTAATTTTTGGATTTTTCAGGTTTGTAGATGTCTTTGGAGTTTGTACATAGGATTTCCCGTTCTTTGGTATTTTCTCCTCATTTTATTCCATTGTCTGATGATGTCGGTTAGGAGCGTCTTCTTACGTGGGGGTAGGTAAAAGTGGGTGCTGGTGGATCTTTTGAAGGAGTGGTTAATATGATTTTGTAGTTTATCTATTTCTTCCTCTATTGCTGTAGTGTTGTTTATTTTGGAGCTTAGGGGATAAGTATTGTTGAGGATTCTGTATTCGTTCCAGTCTGTGGTGGGAAATTCTCTGAGGATGAAATGTTGTTTACGGGATTCTATGTTTAATATTACTGGGGGGTGGGTGGAGGGTAGGTTGTTGTCAGTGGTACAGTTCGTCATGTATGGAATGTTAGTGAGGAATATGTCAATATTGGAGGGGGTTGAGTTTCACTGCCTGTGTGTGAATGTGTTGCTGTGGATGATACGATAGTTCTTAGATTCTGAGTGATTTTTGAGGATGGTGCCGTTTATGTTGTTAGTGGTGTTATTCCATAATTATTGCAGTTAACGTAGGTTGTGGTCATTTTGTTTTTTAGAGGGGAGTAATGATTATTTCAATATTGAAGATTGGGGGTTGTGGGATAGTTTGGTGAGGGATTTGGTTATGGATAAGGATAGCTACTCCGCCCCCTCTACGAGTTTGATGTGGTCTGTTTGCTCTGATGATTTCGTAGTTTTTAAATTTGAGTGTGTCTGTGGTGGTGAGCCAGGTTTCCGAAACTAGGGCAATGTGAATTTGGTTTGTGACGAGATAATTTTGGAATTCTGGAAGTTTGGGTAGAAGGCTGATAGCGTTCCATGTCATGAATTGGGAAGGGATGGATTTCGTATTAATCATCAAGTTGTTGGACAATTGAATGATTGCTCTGACTTTTTCTATGTAGGTTTTACAGGGGAGATATTGGGTTTGTATAAGAACTACGATTTTGAGGATAGAATCCAATTCACCGGATGAATTTATGGCTTTGATGGAATCGGCAATGTTATCTTTAGTTTCTGTGGACTTAGTGGCGGCTGCTTGAGTGTATGACAGGGTTGGTCGGATGGAGGTGGATCTCTGGGTTACGTTGTGTCTTGGTGGTATTTGAGGGAGTAGTAGTCTGGGAGAAAGATGAATGATGGTTGAGGGGATGCGGTTGTGGTTTTTTGCCTTTTTTTGGAGGAAAGCAAGTAAGGCAGAGCACTTGTAGAAGTTAACTGGGTGATCTCCTTTGAAGTTTGCGCAGGTTGCTGGAGTGTCGGGATTTTTTTAGCAGGACCTGGTGTCGTGGTTACCTGCGCAATTGACGCATTTGTACTGTTTGTTGGAGTTGTTGGAGGTGTGGCCGTGGGTTTGGCACCTGATGCATTGTATAAAGGGTTTTTGGGAGGCGTATTTTTCCCAATAGTGCCTGAGGTATTCTATGGCTCGGATTCTTTTAACTTGTATGAGTGTTGTACCTGTTTTAAAGGTAATCTTAAAGATGGGATACTTGGAGTTTGTATTTAGCTCTGAGCAGGATAGAGGGTCGAGTTCTTGATGATTTTTCAGACTGTTTATAATAGTTGTTGGGGGACATTTAAGTAGGCCTTTGGCTACTACTGCCTTTCTCGGAGTTGAGGGAGTACGTGTGGATTTGTTCATTAACGCATGTGTTTTTGAAGAGATTGTAATCTACTATGTTTTGGAAGTTGATTTTTAATTTATCGTTGCAGAGCTTGGTTTGGAAGTTGTCGGCGTAATGTTGTTTGAGTTTGTCGTTAAATTTTATGAGATTGAGATTACCGTGGATGTATATAGGAGGGAGGTTCTCGTAGGATTCTGTAGATGGGCGTTTTGTGGTGTCAATATTGGAGTTTAGAGGTTATGTGTTTTAACGTTTAGTATTATGTTATCCATACCTGGGGTTATAATATATGGGAAAGGAAGAAGAGAAGAACAAATGGGCAATGAAAAGGCACTACAGAGGAGGAGAACACGTAGCAATATAACATGGATTATTAACAGACAAACAGAAACGAAAGGAGAAACCAAAATAGATATTTATGTTGTAGGTTGTAGGTTTAAGATTTTACGTTCTAGGTTGCACAGTTCAGGTCCCTAGATTAGGGTTTAAGTTTAGGTAGTAACAAGAGAGATACAGACACACACACACACAGAGAGAGAAAGAGAGAGAGAGAGAGAATTAATTATAAGAATGTGTCAGTAGTATAAGAATTGTAAACCAATTGTCTAGAATTGTCAAGTCATCGTGTCTGGGTTTGTGTTACGATCGAGTAGGGGCACTGACATTTTTGAGATATTTATTGGCGTGCTTTGCCCTAAGGATCCGTTACGGAAAACGGGAAAACAGACCAGCCTTAGGGTCTAGTTATACGCGACGGGAACCCCGGAAACCACGGTCGACTAAAATATACGAACCGTGCGTGGTCGAAGGCCACTCGAAAGGCCGGTGTCCTTTGAAATCGTGTCGCTCGGTACCGAAACCCGAGCATTTTCCGCACCTCTCTTCACCACTTGGGATGCCCATCGAAATCCCGGATTTCGAACGGTACATACGAAAAATGTTATAAATGTATGATTTAAAACGTTATTTCACCGATGTTTTTTCTATGTACGTCGAGTGTAAAGTAGAACTATTCGAAGTTCCTCGTGGAAGTAGGTGCAGAATACAACAATATAACAAAATAACAATTTATTACTAAAAAAGACAATAGACTTCCTTAAACAAAATCATCATAGTCACTGTGTGCTACATAGATCTACTATTGAGATATCTATGTATGTGTAAAATTAAGCATACAATCTGAAGCCTGACTTTGAATATTGAATGTTCAGGTAATTATATTGCAATGGCGTTACGGAATCTTAGTTTCTGTGATTTATCTCTTTCCCCGTAATTAACGAGAGGAATATCGAGAAGAATTTGGTTGATTGAACCGACTTCAATGAAATTTTGCGCATGTACATAACCTATGGAGATCTACAAAAGGTATATTTTAAATTTTCATTACAGACACTGATAAAAAAGTTAAAAATCGTGACTTCTACTTTTTTCATCAAAATTTCGACCATCAGCAATTTGTATAAATAATTATTTACAATTTGTTTATTTTCAATTACAAGTTCAAATATGAACAAAATCTGAAACACTACTCAGAAAAGTGTCAGATTTCGCGTGAAATTGCCCAATTTCAACATTTTTAATATTAGTACATAACATAGTATACAATAGTTTTCTTTAAAGAATTCTCAGAAAGTATTAATTCAATTCTCCCTCTTTGAAATTTGGTTTCCTAATTTGCGGATCCTCGAAACTTGCGTTCAGGTAAAAGACCGCCAAAGGATACGGCAATTCAGGTATTTAATTCTAACTGCATCGACTGATCGACCGCTATCCACCGGCAGGCTCGGAAGATCCATAGTCCTTTTTACGACATCCTAACGAACCACTATTCTATTGCATTTAGCTTAACAGGTATTTCTCATTTTTAGATTTGAATAGCGAGCCTTAGAAATCGATTCCTTCGATCGATCAATCTTAGACAGCGTTAAATATTTTAGAATTCCTCAACTTTATCCATCAGATGCAAGTATACTTTGATATATCCCATTATTTAGATTTCGTTTAAATCCTCTGGTACAGAATATTAGGAACGTTCGATCAGGTACCGGTTTTTTGTTTCGTTCTTCGAACACGGTGTCAATTTTTCGAAAATTCATCTATGGCTATGGCATGACATTTAATAAAAGGTTAGAAAAGTGGCGATAACCGAAGAAAAAGAATTTACCGTGATAAGAGAGATTTCGTTGGCAGGTGACAAGACGGTTAAGACCGCATCGGTCCGGTTGGTCCATGGACGATCTTTGAACACTTACAAATAAATGTCTGTGGTTATCGTTACGACAAATAGAACATTCATGATTTGAATCTTCTGCAAACCTGAGGCGATTAAACGACGTTGTTGGATATACAGGGTGGCCCACATAACTCTGAACAGCTCAATATCTCGAAAACTATGCCATCGATTTTAAAGTTCTTAGTCTTAAATTGCATGGAACTGAAGGGCCTTTCTGACTACATAAACGTGAAGTGGCCTCCCTTCCCCTTTAATGGGGGAGGGGAGGTACCTTTGTAATTTTAAATGGAACCGCCTATAAAATGTTACATATTTAGATTCTACAGGAAAAAACAAGTCAATTTTGTCTGAAACATTTTTTTGTCAGATACTTCCATGATGAGATATAACAGTTTGAAGTTTCGAGTTGTAGGTACTTGAAGCGCTCGGAAATAGCGTTGTGGAATTATACGCGCTTGAGTCCTTTGCTTATTCGTGAAGAAATAAAATGTACTTTAAATTAAATGTTCAAAATGTCCACCAGGGGCTTGTAAACATTTATTTACTCGAAACATCAAAGTTGTTCTAACATTTTTTAACATTTCGGGAGTCACTGAAGCGCAAGCGTCACGTATTCTTTGTTTCATATCCTCTTTTGTCGTCAGTGGTTCAAACATAACTTTGTCCTTTACATATCCCCATAAGAAAAAATCTAATGGTGTTAGATCGGGGGATCGAGGAGGCCATTGACGAGTCCCCCCACGACCTATCCATTTGTTCCCAAATTTTTCGTTCAAAAATTGCCTGGTGATGATTGCAAAATGTGGAGGAGCGCCGTCTTGTTGGAACCACATTTCTCTTCTAACGTGCAGTGGCACATCTTCCAAAAGCGCAGACAAATGATTTTTTAATAAATCACAAAAACTTGCAGATGTTACAGTTTCTTGAAAAAAATAAGGTCCAATCACAAAATCTCCTATTAGGCCACACCAAACATTTAAAGACCATCGATGTTAAAAGGGAACACATCGCATCCAATTTGGGTTTTCCACGGCCCAATAATGCAGATTATGTCTATTTACATGCCCTGAATTCATAAAAGTGGCCTCATCGGAAAAAAGTATTTTGCACAAAAAGTCATTTTCCACAACACCCTGCAGCCACTCACAAAATCTTACGCGGTGATCGTAATTTGCTATCGAAAGCTCTTGTGATAAAACCATGTGATATGGATGATACTTTTGCCGTTTCAAATTTCGTTGAATTGATAAACGACTAATATGTGATGTTTGTGCAAGTGTACGTTGACTAATATGAGGATTTAATGTAATTGCAGCAAGAATACTGGCACTATTATTTTCATTAGTGACAGCTTTAGGTTTATTGCGAGTTTTTTTACACAATTCACCGTGCTCGCGAAGCCGCTTTCCTAAATTATGAAATGTTGCATGACATTTTTTGATCCCATAACGTTCAAAAAACATCACTGCTGCACGTCGATAATTTTTTTGGCATTCACCTAACGTTAATAACATATTCACTTCTGTGTCAAAAGTAGCCATAATCACAATGTTACTGCTTGAATAACAGCTCTAAACTGAAAACGTTTTCATAGATAAGTGAGTCAAACTCAAGAATTGTAAATATTATTGTTTGTGTTTCTTCATGAATAAACAATGGACTCAAGCGCGTATAATTCCATAACGCTATTTCGAGAGCGCTTCAAGTACCTACAACTCGAAACTTCAAACTGTTATATCTCATCATGGAAGTATCTGACAAAAAAATGTTTCAGACAAAATTGACTTGTTTTTTCCGGTAGAATCTAAATATGTAACATTTTATAGGGGGTTCCATTTAAAATTACAAAGGTACCTCCCCTCCCCCGTTAAAGGGGAGTGTACATATACGCGTATAGTATACCTACTATACCTGTATACATATACGCGTATAGTATACCTACATGGAGTTGTTCAGACTCCGTTTAAGAATCTGCTCGGTTTCGGCAAACAACTCCGTGTCGTAGAATTGAACTTATCTTATACGATAATTAGGTATAATAAGAAAAGTAATAGAAGCAATTAAAGTCTTGGATACCACTCTTGATTGTAGGTATACATTATGTGCGAATAAATGAAGATGCATAATTTTTAATTCATTCTTTTAAGCCTTCCGATAGAATAGTACCATTTATTTGAAAAATATGTTGGTTCGACAAACTTGGAATTAATCAAAGAATAGAGCAACTTCTATTTAAGATTCTTTTGATCTAAACGGTGAAATCAACGATCCACCCCATAACTGTATTTTCTTCTTGCGAAGAGACGCAACATCGAGAAACTTTACCTCTGGTATCCATATACTTATCAAGCTGGCCATCACCAGTATTTGTAACAGCGTCCGAACGAATTTCCTCTGATACGGCCACACGCCGCAATAGATCAGAAAATACTTCGCCTGCGAGTACGCGGGATCGTCAAAGAAATCCATAGGTAGCCGCGTCGATTTACCACGCCGGTTCTTAGATTCCGACCAGCGTGCGTATACTCCAAAAGGCGGCAAGAAAGTGTCCACTCAAAGTCTGATAATCATGTATGCAATCGCACGTACATATTCAATTTTTATTGAAATTTGCATGGGTATGAAAATTGCTTAATTTCGCAGAGAAAAAGGAACATAAGAAAATTGCCATCGATCCGGTGTTAATAACGCTCGCCCAGGAAAATAATACAGCCTGTCAATCGGGGATATGGGAAACCGCAGTCTGTTAGTCAAAGCCTTAGATAAGGTGCTGGAGTCGATCGATGATTCAGCCTCAAATCGCTTTTGAAATAACTATACATCAGACAGTAGCAATCGCTATCGACTCGTTTGTAGAGCGGATTGCATACGTCGGGATTCCTTGAAACTCGAACGAAACGATTACGTTATTATTCTATGTATACCATATACTCTATATCGTCTACGCATGTATCCATAGAACGAAGAATCCGTACTTTTGGGGCAACAATCGTCGTGTCGTTTTTATTCGCTGGATGGATCAGAGATACTTACGGTTTCTCAAATCGCAAACGACATTTCCCGTCATCTTGTTGTGTCAAATTGTTCATAGTTTCCGCTGTTATGCTTGGTAATTCGGTTTTTTCTTACATATCCAAGAAAAAGACCAAAGTACAAAGATATCAGCCGTCTGGAAAGAACAGACGGGGCAAAGAATAAAAATCGGACTGAATCTCTGACACTTCTCGTCGACGTCGGATACATTGACCGCGTTCTCGAAACGAATCTATAGAGTACATTGTTGCAGAGTCGCTTTCTCTAAACACGTGAATTCGTGTTTAAACGGAAATCATTTTCTGTTATGAAATATTTATAACCCGTATACTGGATGAAAATTTCGAAATTGTGACACAATCGAAACAGCTCAAATGGAAGGATGAAGTATCTACATAGTTAATGTAAATTGTCTGACTATCGCGTCGCGTCGCATCGCGCGCACGTACCACTTGTTGTAGACATCTCTTTTCGGGTTCTATTCTGGTTATATACATAACAGAATCCTTCAGATCGTACAGATTGCGAAAAATGCCTTCTCGACGAATAGTACTATTTGCCGGTTAACGATTACTACCCCACAAAAACCGCAATTGCTATTCGAATTCTAAACGCACTTGATTTTTCAGATGGACAAAACGATCCAGCTATGGAACGAAAAAAAGTACAACAATTTTATCCAGTGTGTGCCACCGTTTTTAACGATGTTTATCGGGACAGCAAAATATCTTAACGCTATAATAAACCTAGAAAAGGTAACGAAATCGTATCGCGTTTCGTTCTTAACAATCGACACGGTTGGTTCACGGATGCATCGCATTTACAGGTGAAGAAGATACTCGTACATATTAAGCAGGACTCGGAGCGTTGGGCAAATCAACCGGAGGATCAGATTTACCGTCAAATCAACATCAAAGGAAGGCTATACGTATCAGTTTTTGCGGGTAAATCAATCGCAATTCTTCATCGTTAAACTGCGGACTTTTTGCATCGAGTGCATCGAGTTCATATTACCGGGTCATTTCATGCAAAATCGATTACTTTTTGACGTCACCATCGGCGATTTTGTTCTAAATGAAATATGTTGTAGTCCATGTGAAACTACGGGGGAGGGGTTTAAGTCATCATTTTGTCAGTTGAGAATATTTTTTTTTAAATTACAGGCTTTCAAAGATTGCAATTTTTAACCATTTTGGCGAAAATAGGCTTCACTTACGAATTTTTATCTCAGGAACTGTTTGTCCGAAAGAGCTAAATTTTATTTAGTTTTGTAACCGTGTGGATTACACGATTACATATAGCGTCATTGGGTGCCACGTCACGGCACAGAGGTACTTATGTATATACAGGGTGTCCCAAAAATGTCTAAGTTCCTTTACAGGGGAGGTTTCTGAGGCCATTTGAAGCGACATTTTCCTTTGCAAAAATGGCCGTTTCGGCTTTGTTAAGGAGTTATTAACGAAAAACACGGACCAATCAGAGCGCGACCTAGAGGCGTGTTGACAGAGACGGCCGCGCGCGACAGAAGTCGAGCGATGGTGATACACCGCGGTCGAAAGCAAGGAACAAACAAGAGAAGAAAATTTTTCGAGTCCTATGTCGGATAGTTCAAATTTGAATATGTTGTAGTCTTTAGTAGCCTATGAAGGAATCTCGAAGGATTTTTCGAAATCTTAAAAAATGTTGGTTTTACAGACGTGTAAAGAACTTTTTTTCATTAAATTATAACACTAGAACTAACGTACCGAGGAAAATGAGTTTTGAGGAGCTTGTAGTGAACACGTAAGAGTATCTATTGAAAATATTTCGATTTGGAAAAAATGGTTTTTTCACCATTTATTTTGCAAATGTTTTAAACAAATCCAATTTTCCTATAGCCGGGACTGTTTTAAAAATTCGAAAAAAAACGAGGTAACAGCTCCAAGTCTCCTCTTTACGGACCTATTTTTTAAAAGGCGGGCGCTTTAAAATTGACGGAATTAGAATTATTTTAAAACCTTGCTTACCTTGGTTCTCCTGTAGAACCCCAGCGAGATGATAATGATTCCTGTATTCACAAATTGTTCTGCGTGAAACACTAAACCTGCCTACTCGTTAAATTCACAAGAGCATTTTAATTATTCGCTCTATGAAATTATCGAGCAGAAGGGGTCAATGTCCTTTCACTGCACAATCCGGCCCACATTGTTAATTTATTCACGATCACAATAAAACTATTCACATATATCCACTGGGTCCACAAACGTTGAAAGAAATCCACACAAATGATTCACAGAAATCCACATATCACACACAACTAGTTCACATTTGATGCACGTTCGATGGAACCGTGTTTTCAAATGGAATGGGAAATCGGGGGTCATAAACCAGCGCCTAGTGTCGAAGCTCGACCTTGACGATGGCTCGACTTATGGTTACCAAATGTGTGCAGTAGGTCAATAAAATGCTAAACGTTTTAAGGAAGAAGTCAAGGCGCTTTCCTCGTTTATTACCTGCTACGACGACACCTCTCTGGAACACGCAGATCCCCCGCGCGCGTCACTCGGGGATACAAGCGTACCTACCCCCATAAACGGACCGTACCCCAGTGACGCGCGTGGGGGATCCGCGTGTTCCAGAGGTGTCGTCGTAGCAGGTAATAAACGAGGAAAGCGCCTTGACTTCTTCGTTAAAACGTTTAGCATTTTATTGACCTACTGCACACATTTGGTAACCATAAGTCGAGCCATCGTCAAGGTCGAGCTTCGACACTAGGCGCTGGTTTATGGCCACGCTCGGGGGTAGAAGCGTACCTCAATGACCCCCGATTTCCCATTCCATTTGAAAACACGGTTCCATCGAACAGTTGCTGAAATGAAAATCGGCAGTGTGCTGTTGAAGGACCGTTAACCTCGTCAGCTGTCCTATACTAGTCTTCCTACGATCGTCAGCAAGGACGGACGGCAGTCGAAACAGTCGATTTACGTACATCAAATGTAAGTGGATTTCTTTCAACGTTTGTGGACCCAATGGATATATGTGAATAGTTTTATTGTGATCGTGAATAAATTAACAATGTGGGCCGGATCGTGCAGTGAAAGGACATTGACCCCTTCTGCTCGATAATTTCATAGACCGAATAATTAAAATGCTCTTGTGAATTTAACGAGTAGGCAGGTTCAGTGTTTCACGCAGAACAATTTGTGAATACAGGAATCATTATCATCTCGCTGGGGTTCTACAGGAGAACCAAGGTAAGCAAGGTTTTAAAATAATTCTAATTCCGTCAATTTTAAAGCGCCCGCCTTTTAAAAAATAGGTCCGTAAAGAGGAGACTTGGAGCTGTTACCTCGTTTTTTTTGAATTTTTAAAACAGTCCCGGCTATAGGAAAATTGGATTTGTTTAAAACATTTGCAAAATAAATGGTGAAAAAACCATTTTTTCCAAATCGAAATATTTTCAATAGATACTCTTATGTGTTCACTACAATCTCTTCAAAACTCATTTTCCTCGGTACGTTAGTTCTAGTGTTATAATTTAATGAAAAAAAGTTCTTTACACGTCTGTAAAACCAACATTTTTTAAGATTTCGAAAAATCCTTCGAGATTCCTTCATAGGCTACTAAAGACTACAACATATTCAAATTTGAACTATCCGACATAGGACTCGAAAAATTTTCTTCTCTTGTTTGTTCCTTGCTTTCGACCGCGGTGTATCACCATCGCTCGGCTTCTGTCGCGCGCGGCCGTCTCTGCCAACACGCCTCTAGGTTGCGCTCTGATTGGTCCGTGTTTTTCGTTAATAACTCCTTAACAAAGCCGAAACGGCCATTTTTGCAAAGGAAAATGTCGCTTCAAATGGCCTCAGGAACCTCCCCTTTAAAGGAACTCAGACATTTTTGGGACAACCTGTATATGTCGGTGTATATATGTATGTATGTACCTGTACGTGTATATTTATGTGTATATCCGTGCGTTACGAGTATGTTCCCCACCACGTGTATTAGCAAAGATATCGGTGGTCCTTTCTTAATAAAGGACCGCAGGACTCCCCGCTAATTAGTATGCGCGCGCATACATCCCCACTAAATCTAGATCGAAGGAGGTCCATGCGCGACAGATCGAAGACATTCTAAGTCTGGGAACGGTTCGGGTAACAACCCAAAATTTAAAAGATATACGGCGAAAACCGGTACGCGAACGGGAAATCAAACCGATTTGATAAATTCGCAAACCGACCAATTTATCCTCGTTTCGTAAGCGCTTCAAACCGAGGAGTCGCAGATGCAAACCGCACTGTGGCACGGCCGACAACCGTCAATTCGCAATTAAAATAATAAAGTAAATTTGTAATCTTAATAACGGACGCGTAGAGTCTCCTTTGAATTACCGAAACGTGAAAGCGCGAGTATATCCATCCGCATACGCGTATATACGGAATCTTATTCAGAGTCTCCTTCGAGTCACGGTATCTTCCAGCCGTCGGAACGTTTCCGAGGCCTGTTACGGAATTACGCCCTGTGTAACTGGTAATTGAATTTTGATCACGATTAGCATCACTGAGGCTCACCTTTCCGGCTCATTCAGGCAACCGAAGTGACGCTCAGCTCACGTACCTGCCGGATCTTTTGGTTGTACCTGTTTGCCCTTGTGAGGCGTGGATTCATATGTGAACCCGTGTGATAAATTCTGCCGTAAAGTACCGAGGCACACCTCGTGGACTCATTCAGGCAACCGGAGTGACGCTCAGCTCACGTACCTGCCGGATCTCTTGGTTGTACCTGTTTGCCTTCACGAAGGGATGGACAAGATACTAAAGGCACCTCCGCCACGCTGGGCGGAAGATCCAAACGGGTCGACTTGAGAGAGTCCGATTCGCTCGCAATAGCGATTAAGAAACTTTGAATTACGAAAATATCAAAATCGAACTTCCCAGGCGTAGATTCAAGCGACGGGTATTTTAATACTCGTGCTCGTGCAATACACGGATAAGAATAGGCGAACAGTCGTCTCGAGTCGTGAGTTTGTTCACGTATACAAATTCCTATAAGGTCATTGTGGGACCATCGTAAACACATTTTTACCTCGCATTCGTAGGCATTGTTTTCTTATCGAGCGAACGCCCGTATAGCAATATGTGCGGAACATACATGTACGGAACGTGTATTTTGAGAAATTAAGAATATACTTCACTCTTACCAGTGAAATCGTGTTCGGTCCTTTCACAACTTGTCAGACCTTTCGCTTTCCAGTGCCTGGAGGCACGAATCCTTCGTTAACATATAAGTAGGGTTGTAACCGCCCTGTTATCAATCAGAATAGACAAGGGAAGCACCAATAGGTAGTCGAAGCAAAAATTAAAGAGCAAATAAAAACGGTTACAGTTTTATTCATAAAGGGTTAGGCTACTATAAAATAATTTTTTTAACTACGATAATTAACTTTTTCATGTCGAAAAATATAAACAAATTTTGTTTTTGCATTTTTTCTTTGAGGGGCAAGGGTTTCTTAAATTTTGAAAAAAATGTCATATTCCCTGAAGGTGCCCCTTCAAATGATCCCTTAAAAGAGATGGAGATTTAAAAATTGACGTCACAATGATCTGGAAAAAGGCGCAGTATACTCTCGTTTCAGATAGGCGAGTTGTGCACTCCGCTATTATGGTCGGTTGTCTGTACCGACTAAATGACCATATCTATACCTCGAGAACTATATTAATAACGTTCTACAAAAAAGGCGTCCTCGCTCAATGGAAGCCACGAGAAGGTAGTGGTTTTTTTCCATTCGGAAGGGATACGGAGGGGTTATGGTCAGAAATATGGATAGGAACATTCTGTGGGGTGCACTTAGGTATTATAAGAAGAAATATAATGAAAACTATTTCATTACGCTAAAAACGGAGCCATCATTATCGCATGAGCAAGTTTCAAATAGTGTTTCTTTATTTGATAATGACCTAAAGCTATGAAAGCTTCTACTGCCTTTAATTGTTAATGCTGTTGCAAAGCAAATGGTTCGCGATTAAAACAGCAGTAGCTGCACGTCGCATAGATACGGACACACACCAGCGATACAGACAGCCGACCATAATAGCGGAGCGCACGACTCGCCTATCTGAAACGAGGGTACACCGCACTCTTTTCCAGCTCATTGTGATGTCAATTTTTAACACTCCATCTCTTTTAAGGACTCATTTGAAGGGGAAACTTCAGGGAATATGACCATATTTTTAAAAAAGTTTAAAAACCTATGCCCCTCACCGAAAAAATGCAAAAACAAAATTTGTTTATATTTTTCGACATTAAAAAGTTAATTGCCGAAGTTGCAAAAATTTTATAATAGCCTAATGCTTTATAGATAAAAATTCGTAAGTGAAGCCTATTTTCGCCAAAATTGGCAAAAATTGCGAGCTTTGAAAGCCTGTAATTTTTAAACAAATTCTCAACTGGCAAAATGATGACTTAAACCCCTCCCCCGTAGTTTCACATGGACTACAACATATTTCATTTATAACAAAATCACCGATGGTGACGTCAAAAAGTCATCGATTTGGCATGTAATAACCCTACCTCTCTAACTCGACGGAACTACACATTTTTATTTCTTTTCATTATCGTGACGTAATCAATCTCGTAGTCCTCGAGTTACGCCGGACAACTTGTATAATGTATACAATAATATCTCTAGTAGAATCGAGTCAAAGTAGAGGTAAATAAAAGAACGACGATTTTAACCTGTTTCAGCGTACGGGAGTATCGGGACAACATTATATCTCCTGTTCCCGGTATACACGGCTATAACAGAGACCGTAAATCGCGGGAATAGCTCTGAACCCAGGAGCCTCTTGTACCAAACGGATTACCACGTCGATCAAGAGAAATACTTCCTTTGGATAACTTTGCACGCTTATTACTTGACCATACTGAGCGTGGCTCTGATAGTGGCATTGGATTCGCTCTACATTATCGCTATTCATCACTCCTGCATTCTGTTTACCGTTGTTGGGTACGAGACCGTTATCTTAATGTTTCATAGTCTGGGAATACTTTAAATAAGACTTCCTCGATGCTTTCCGATCTGTGCTCGAAATCGACAGTATCTTTCTCGAACGATCACGGTTTTCTTCTGAATAGGTACAAACTAAGAACAGCGCACATTGTAAATAAGAGTATCTTGTATCGGGACAACGCGTGGCAGAAGCTTGATGTACATCTTACGAGAGACGACCAGGAGCAAGTGTACCGAAACATTGTACATTGTGTCGATGAGCACAACAAGGCGCTGGAGTAAGCACCCTAGCAAACACTATTATTATAGGATAATTTTGGTGGCTGTTGGAAATGTGTGTGAGAGGAGGAAAAGGAAAGGAAGCGTTTCGTCCTGGGCCCGTTAGAGGACTCGTCAGTAAGGCTATCTAGCGGGCCCTGCCTTAAACACAACGATATCGTAAGGACAGCTTAGAACGGTTCCCACATAAATGGAAACACCTATATATCTGTCGTATTTACAGTCCTATCAGAAAACTTCAGAGGACAAAGTGCCACTATTGCGGGGGGCAAATATAATGGTAAAGAAAAAAATTTTTTATGTCGTGTTTTTTAATGAAATTTCAATTTCACCGATGTTTTTTTAAATGGAATAATATATTTTTTTTACGATAGCATGATAGACAATAAAAAACTGAATTTAGTGGATACCACCCTTTTGACCTTGAAACGACCTTGAGCAAGAATAATTATGCTGGAGCGGATAAAATGTGGAAGTTTAAAACTTACGTGTTTCAGCAAAGATTACGCGTTGTTTACGGCGGGTTGACCTTTACATATTATAATAAATGTTCGAAATGTTGACCATCCTCATTTATGCAATATTGCAATCTTGCATTAAATGATCTGTAGGCATTGTCGATTTCCTGAGACGTAATTGAAGCACATGCTGCAGTAATCCTTTGCCGCATATCCTCTGGCGTAGTGGGTTTATCTTTGTACACAATACATTTTATCTCGCCCCATAGATAAAAGTCCAATGGTGTCAGATCCGGAGAACGGACTGGCCATAGAATTGTTCCTCGCCGCCCAATCCAGCGTCCAGGATATTTCGTATTTAGCATCGTTCTAGCAACTTTAGAATAATGTGCTGGACAACCATCATGTTGAAACCACATGCGCTCCCGATCGAATAACGTAATTTCTTCTAAAAGGCCCAACAAATCCTGGCGTAAAAATGCAGCATACTTTATACTGGTAAGAGTTCCCTGTACAAAGTACGGGCCTATTATTTTACTACATAAAATTCCGCACCATACGTTAACGGTCCACGGTCTTTACTTTTCTACTCCTCTTAACCATCGTGGATTCTCAGCTGACCAGAAGTGCATATTGTGCAAATTTACTTGCCCATGATTGGTAAAAGATGCCTCATCCGTAAAAAGAACTTTGTGAAAGAAAGTATTGTCCACTTCTAATTGAGATTGAAATAGTCGGTGGCAGACAATTCCTGATGTAAATTCAAGTGATATGGGTGAAACTTTTCTATTTGCAGTATTCGTGAAATACTACTTCTGCTAATACCGGACTCTTGTTCGAGTTGTCACAAACTTGCATGTGGATCATTAGATACTGCAGCTAGGATATTAATTCTATTTTGTTCGTGCGTTACAATTCTTTGTTTATTACGATTTTTAGAACTTACACTACCGGTATTTTTAAATTGTTTTACTACAACGGAAAATGCGTGTAACGAAGGACAAATACGATTCACGAATTTTTCACGATACAAATGTACTGCTTGCCTCAAAGATTGGTGGCTTTCGCCATAAGTGAAAACCATATCGATTCGTTCCTGTACAGTATAACGCATTGTTATCATTTTCACGTCTCGAATTCAAATAATGCAGAAGGAACAACGTACTTATTCTAACCGATTAACCTTCTGTTAACGATCTCAATGATACATACTCTAACATAAACATACGCTGTTTACTATGAAAAATATTTCAAACATTTATTGTGGTTTGTAAAGGTCAACCCGACGTAAACAACGCGCAAAATCTTTTCTGAAACACGTAAATTTTAAACCTCCACATTTTATCCGCTCCAACATGATTATTCTTGCTCAAGGTCATTTCAAGGTCAAAAAGGTGGTATCCACTAAATTCAGTTTTTTATTGTCTATCATGCTATCGTAAAAAAATATACTATTCCATTTAAAAAAACATCGGTGACCTTGAAATTTCATTAAAAAACACGACATAAAAAATTGTTTTCTTTACCATTATATTTGCCCCCTGCAATAGTGTCATATTGTCCTCTAAAGTTTTCTGATAGGATTGTAAATACGACAGATATTTAGGTGTTCCCACTTATGTGGGACACCTTGTATAGGAATCGGCGATGGATCAAGTACTAGCGGGAAATGCATTGTCTTTGTCTGTCTGTCCATCTGGTGACGTGCGGAGGAGGTAGCCGCCACAATAACAATAATTTGCACGATGTCTGAGTGACTGCTTCGCACTGTACTTACAGATACGTGAACCTGCTCCAGTCAACGTTCTCGACGACGCTGTTCATTCAAATCGGTTTGAACATCCTGTGCCTTAGCATCAGTGCAGTGGAAGTACGTAATTAATGGACTGTAGAATAGTAGTCGAGTAGTCTAGTGACCCACTACTCCCCATTGAATCACAGATGCTTCAACTTGTTATGCTTTTCATCCCGATCTCGTGGAACTTTGTAGCTGTTGCTATATCTAGATCAAATTGATGTCGCATTGGGAATGGGAAGCTGGTTGGGCGGACAGGCATGTCATTTGTTCTTCCTCTGTCTTCCTGGGCAGAGACTTTCAAACTCCAGTGAAGACGTATATTATAATGCGTAAGGATCGACGTTCGTTCAGGAATTTTTATGTCGGAAACGGGTCATCGTCACTTTACGCTATGGGAGCTAAATAATACTCCAACGATTATTATTCTAGGGTGGAATGCATGTGGTACCTGTTTTCCTCGAAGACTGCGGTAGTTTATCAATTTTTCCTCCAGAATACTATAACACCTCGACAATTGGTAGCTATGAAGATAACAGTGTTAAATATGGAAACATTTCAAGCGGTTCGCAATTTTGAAACGGTCCCTTCTCCATTCGACAATAATCAATCCAATTTGATTAAACGAAAATCTGTTTTCAGGTGACACGCCTGGCTGCATCGTACTTCACGGTGCTGTCGTCAACGCTGTGAGTCCTGTGTGAAGGTAAAGGCAGACAGTGAACGATTACAAGGAGTCAAGTCAGAGAATATACATATAGTTGTCTCGAGTATTTATCGAATAAGCTTCTATTACACGACATTGCCTCAGCCTAGTCGATACACCGATAATGTATAATGTATAATCTATAGTCTATAATATATAATGTGTAGTAATAAAATTAAATGGTATAGCATGCTTCTATTTACATTATATTTTATCACTATGACGTTAACTTGACTCAAAGTTAGTAGCAAATATTCGAATGCATACCCGAGAAGCGCGTGGAAATACACGAGCAAGGACAAGCAATCAAAATTATATATCCTTCCCAATTCATTCGATATCTTTCAAAATTTATTCACAATCATTCACATTTTACTGTCGGATTAGGGCCCCCCAGACCACAAATTCCGTAGGAAATTAGGAAGAAGGCGGGAGGGTTCCGTGGGTGAGCGCGTTACTCGATCGGCTACCACCGCGAGGGCCTGGATTCGATTCCCGGCGCGGTGCCTTCCTTTTTCCTGAGATCCTACATTACTAAAAGTATTCTAAAAAATATGTCGAAATCTACCTGATAATATACATGTAGCGGCAACCTGTTGTTGAGAATAGTAGAAAGCAGATAGCCCGACGCTACTCCACTTTCGGTTAATTTATGGTAGGGTCAGTGATTGAGGGTGGCCTCTCAAGGCGTACTTCCATCGACGAAGAAACCCAAGATGATGCCTGGCAACTGAAAGTTGTGCGGACGTCGGATGGGGCGATTTCGTTGACATGTGTTTAGAAATTTAGGGATCTTTAAGTATAGCAGGCGACTCGAGGTCGTACCGCTTGTTTAAGGAACAAGGATAGTTTTCCTTTAAAGGATCTGGCCACGAAGTGCGGAAGGCGGGTATACTTTCTGGTAAAGGCGCTATGATTGACTGCTCAAGACTTACCCAAGACAGAACCGTCAAAGGACACAGCCATAGATTCGACGCAGCTCTAGTGAATTTCTGACATACGTTTTCGAATGAATTTCAGAGTACATATGTGGAAACAAGGGCGGCGAACGTGGAGTCGGAAGTCAGAAGTCGGTAGTTAGCAGTCTTCTTCGGGATGGTGCACCCTAAAAAATGTAGATTCGGAGAAAAAAGGATTAGAATTTTTTGAGAATTGTAGGGAAATAATTTTGAAAATTATTTATTATTTGAGCTGAACAATGTTTATTCACAGCCTGTGGTCTGTAGTAGTCTTGTTGATCTCTCACGTAGGTAGTTCACTAGCTGCCCGTTCCATTTCAGTAGAGTGCGCTATCGTGCTAGAGCTGTGGTGGATATGTCTCAAAAATTATTTGGGGGTCCGTGGATGCGGTCTAGGTGCGCATTATCTAAAGCCAAGAGGCCACCATAAGGCAGAAGTTCAATTCAACAACTATATAGAAGCAAACAAAATGTTAACGTCTCCAAGTCTCAACGAATTGGGCATCACAGCCTTCACTTCACGTTACAAGATGGAAAAAAAAGGGATTTTAACGGGATGCAGTCGGGAGTTTGACGTGGACGATCTGCTTACGCAAACATCCTTCTCGTATAAAATTATATATGTAAAACGCCTCAACAAAAGGTATTTCAACCAGAAAACGCAATCCAATGAATGGCTCCCCAGCCAAACCATTCTTATTACTTTCGAAGGCAGTACTCTTCCAGATAAAATTCAACTGTATAGATTGCTGCAAAAGGAAATCACGCCTTATGTGGAACCTGTAAAAACATGCAGAAACTGTCTAAAGTATGGTCATACTCAGAAATTCTACAGGAGCCCTGCAGTATGTTTCAAGTGCGGAGAAACCACTGCCGAAGAAGGGCATACCTGCACAGTGGTCAACATCTCCTGTTTCCACTGCAAGGAAGATCACCCATCATTCCACTCCAGCCGCAACGGAATGAAATTAAACAGAGAAATCAATTATCTTCTGACTCAAAAGGATATATCAATTTACGAAGCCCGTTCCATGGCTACAACACACTAGGTTTGACAAACGAGAACAATTGCTGGGTTGCAAACACCAAGGCTTTTACGACAGACAGATCCTTCCCTCCTTTACCGAAATAAACTACGAAAGGTGCTTTTGAACTCCGCCGGATCGGAGGTACAGCTCCCACAACATCTGAAACACCAAACCAATGGAAAGAGAAGACCATTAAAACATATGCCAAAGGAAACACCAGCATGAGAGCCTCACAAAATCCACCCATGCTAGACAAAGCGCAATTAAGTACTCAGTCAACAACCTCAACCGTATTTCCTTGCCGCAGTACCAAAAAACCCACGCCCAGCAAACCAACGGCTGCGTATCAGGGGACAAAACCATCACCCAGCCCCAACAATAAACTCAACAATGCATCACGCCTCTCCACATAATATCAACATTCTTTACTGGAACTGCCGACAACTCTCTGGGAAAAGAGATGAATTACTCAAACACGCTAATAATTACGACATCGTCGTCTGTGTTGAAACCTGGCTACAGCATCACCTGCTTTCAAAAGAGACACACCAAACAGTCGTGGTGGCAGTACCATCTTCCTGCTGAAACGCACATTGCAGGGGACAATATTAACCAACTGTGCGATACCAGACCAACTCACAGAAGTGTTAGCGATACAGGCAACAAACTCCCACGGCAACCTAACTATATGTGGGTGTTATAGACCACCAAACTCTACCTACAATCAAGCAGACTGGCATAACCTGCTCCGACATTTGCAACAGTATGAGTCCTCCCTGTTAATTGGAGATTTCAATGCTCGCAACACAGCCTGGAACTGCCGTCCTACAGACAAAGCCGTAATTCACAAGCAGTCACATTTCTAGGCGTTCGAATTAACCAGGATCTAAATTTTCATCAGCACCTAAGCAATGTCACACGATCTTCTTAAAAACTTTTAAACATCATCCGCTTTCTCAGAGGCACATGGTGGGGCACGGACTCTATGGTATACTGTCTTCCTTTCACTTTTCCCATACACTCTCAACTAAAACTGAAGCTGGAGAGGATACAACTCTCTGTTGCTCGACTTGCTCTAGGCCTCAGGAACTCCACCCCCAACAATGTCATTCTAGCGGAATCCAAACTCGTACTACTGGAACACCACGCTCACTTCCTAGGACAATAACATATCACAAAAATATTTGCCAACCCAACTCACTTCCTTTACAACATCAGAAACAAATATCATCACACCATCAACCCCACCTCAACCAATGTGATCACTCCACCCAGGCTTCTGGCTGACATTGTCGACCAAACTTGGACCAACCGCAACTCCGTAGCAATCAACCCTTGCCTGTCGGTATCGGTCGAACACTCTCTACATCTCTACCATCTCGCTGAATGCAATCTGCAGTACGGTTTGGATCTCCAAACCGGCACAGATATAAATTTAGACTTTTCCAAAATAACAGCCACAGCTTATCCTGGTCATTCAATCATATACGCAGGTGGCACCAAAACCACCTCAGGGTCCTCGGTGGGAGCTGCATGGTACTATCCTTTATTAGCGAAAGCTGAATCCATTAGCTTGGATAGATCCATGTCTGTTTTCTCAGCCGAAAGTGTTGCCATATACAACGCTCTGAATTTTACCCAAAATCATCCCGACAAATCCATCCGCATCTGCTCAGATTCTCTCAGTGCGATCCAATCTCTCTGCAATTCCACATCTCTTCAAACCAATAATTACATTCTCAACATTAAAAAGAAATTGGCAAAGTTTAAGGTCTCCAGTTCCAGTAACGAGAGAATTCAATTCATGTGGGTGCCTGCTCATGTAGAACTCACGGGAAACGAGAAGGCAGACATCCTGGCAAAGGAAGCCACCTCCAAACCTCCGCACTCATTTTGGACAGTACCAGATCAGAATCTCTTCGCATCTTCAAAAAAGATATGTGGGAGCGATCCTTAAATCACTGGACACGCAAAGCTTTAGGACATAACAATCCCCCAACAGGAGAAATTTATTTCCATCGCTTCTTCACCAGAGACAAAACACCTTGGTTCTCCCAATACCAGCTAACCAGAAAAATGTATCTATCTATCTGTAGAGCTCCTTCAAATCATTATAATTTGAATGAGTCTTTACACAAAATTAATCTTGTCAGCAGCCCAAAGTGGAGTGTGGTCTATACACTCAAAGCCTTAATCACTTAATCTGGCTATGTCCACTTCTAGAGAGCAATATAGATAAAGTAATCAAAGATTTAAAACGATGTATGTGGCAACTACCACTATCTGGAGATATATTTCTAGTCTATAGAAAATTATATTAAAATGCACGATTCTTTATTAATTATGTAAGCAATGTATAAATATTATAACTATGGTAAGTAACAGTGATGTTAAAGTATACTAATATTTATAAATGTGGTATACATTTTGTGGACTCTCGGAAAAGTTTAGTGTTGTGATTTTTCAAAAACTGTATGTATATGATAGATATAATTTCATAAAAATTTATATATGATACCATTAAAATGTTATTAATAATAAATTGAAATATATTGAAAGAAGAATAGATTCTGTTAAATAACCTGCATTATTGCAGTTACTTATAAACTCTGTTAATTCTGACTGATCAAATTGAATTATTCGAATTCGAATTATTTATTCTTTCGTTAATAAATTATATTTCGTTTGAGAACTAAATTATTTATGTTCACTCTTTGAGTATTTTTTCGGTTCTGTTATTTAACAAAGAAATTCGTTGATAAGAAACAATAATAAAATAATTAATATTTACATGATGTCTTAAAAATAATTTAACAATTTAAAAATAATCAACATTAACATTATCGATAACATAGAATTTGTCATTATCGACAACCGCCACAGAGCATTTTCGACAGAGTCGGTAATTCAGAACTGTGGACAGAAAAATGCATTGCATGTGCATGCAATGTCTATGTCTATAGGGATCTTGACTTTGTGTTTGCATATTTGGGTTTCGCGTGACTTTGTTTACCACAACCAGAAATTTCTCAAAAATGAAAGTAAAAAGGAAATCTAACTCAGTAAAAGTTCGACCTCTAAAGAAAGCTATAAAAATTAAACGCAAATCATCGGGTGTCGAAGGAGAATCAACTGTATCGAAAGCATTAAAGAATGTTAAAATAGTTTTGGAGGTTAGTCATCACGTGTAAAAATGTAACCTATATATTACGACGTTTGTTGAAAACTGTATTTAATTCCACAGGAAAAAACTGCAAACTCGACTAAAAGGGTATCAACATTACGAGCTAAATCACGTAGCCATAAACCAATAAAGAAAATAATAAAAACAAAAACAGAACGTGCAAGAGGTGTTGTATATTTAGGTCACATTCCTCATGGCTTTTATGAAGAGCAAATGAAAGGTTATTTTAAACAATTTGGAAATGTAACCAGAGTGCGAGTTTCTAGATCGAAAAAAGTAAGTATATTTTTAAAAATTCATAAAAAAATAAAATTCCACAATTTTATCACCAGTGATAATATTTTCGAAAATTTACATAAAATAAATTTATTACCATTGATCGATTTACACAATTATATTCAATAGTCTAAAGTCACTTTCGAGGACATTGCAAATACTTCTACTTGTAAACTAATACTAATGTAGAAGTGCTAAAATAGAAGTAGAACTGCAATGAAAATGAAACAAATACAAATTAACGTTTTTGTATTTTAGACTGGTAGAAGCCGTGGTTATGGGTACATTGAATTTGAACAGCCAGCTGTAGCAAAAATAGCTGCGGACACAATGAATAACTATCTAATGTGTGGTAGACTACTGAAAGGTATAGTGTAAAGATTTATCTAATATTCTATATAAATAAGTTCATTTATGGTAAATCAAAGTCAAATATAATTTTATATTGTTTAGCTACATACATTCCTCCAGAGAAGCAACATACACGCTTCTTTGCTGGAACTCCATGGACGAGTGAAATTTATCCAAAACTAACAAATAGGAATGCTACAAACACATTAAGAAATAGAAGAACTAAAAAACAGAAAAGTTTTGTACAGAGTACAGAAGCCAAATTGTCTGCTCTAGAACAAACATTGAAAGATAAGGGCATTGATCTCACATTTGTACCGAGTGACATGAAAGCGTAACAATCGCATAAATACCTTTAATGTTAATAGTGCATAATTACAGCGCAGAAATTGAACTTAAGTATTATAAACACATTAAATGTAATCTTTTTGTATAAAATACTATTTACAGTGATACGGTAATTTTCTCGGCTTTCTCAATACGGCTTTCTCAAATTTGAATAAAAATAGTTGTTTAGGAAGCAACTTTTTCTTGACTATTTCCTGCACCTCCTTTTGTTCTCTTCCATTTCATTCGTCTATTTTGGAACCAAACCTTCACCTAAAAAATAAGTAATTATATAAAACAAAAATTAATCATACTTTCGTGTTTCTGGAATGTAAATCCTGTGATCTAATCCTGATAAATCGAGTGTAGATTGAATGATGAATTTAGGGGTACTCTCATTTTGATTCACCTGGCGCTCTGTTAAATCTAACGCCACTGCTATTTCATAACGGCGTAATCGTGTGAGATAATTGCTGTGTGCGAATTCGTACTCCAGATGCTGAATCTGTTGTTTCGTAAATGCGGTCCTTTCCTTTCGAGGTTTCTCATTGGTTAATCTTTTCCTTGGTTCTGAAATGAAACAATTTTCTTCTTAGTTGTTTAACATCTTATTCTTTGTTTAGTTAAGTATAATATACAACTGTACCTCTTTTAAAAACAGTCAGCTTTTACATGACTAATTTTTATACTGTTGTTAATTTTACTTGTTTTATTTGTACTTGTCCATTTTACTTGTACATGGTTTTTTAACATACTTCACTTACTTTTACTGCTTTTAACTATAAAGACTGTGTAAAAAGAGATCTAGCTGTATCGCGATCTTCATGGACAATTAAAACAATTGCATAGTTGTTCAAAGTCAATGAAAAATTATTTGCACAAGTATAATAAGCATGCATTTATGAGTGCATCATCGTCAACACGTTCACCAGATCAGACGCCATTTAGACTTTTTTCTTTGGGGAAAGCTAAAGAGCCGCCATTTACTAGTAGAAATCTAACACTGTAAAAGGAATGATGAATCATAATCTAAGTTTATATTGGTATTACAATCTTAGAATTGAATCATCATTTTGTTGTTTAAAGTCTCTTGATCTTGATCGAATTAACACAACTTAGGCATAGTTGAATGTTGATGATCTTCAGAACTTTGTCTTCCCGATTTTTGAAAAATTGTTTGATGTCAAACTATGATAGTTGCATTAAAAAAAAAGAAAAGTACAGCAGCAAATCTGAACTCATTTTACAGCTTGAAGACATCACTTTCACACTGCATTATTTATTTTCAGCTAAGATTTTTTGTATGTTGTAGCAGGCGAAAAAATGAAGACATGATTTCAAAGATCTGTAAAAACATTAACAAACTTTTTTCGTCATTGAATCTACCGTGGATTTGGAAAGATGAGCTTTTCTTTTCTAATGACACCTGAGATATTACTCTACGCTTTGTTTTTGCAGTTTTATCGAACTTTGAGTGAATGATATACATATTGTCAATGTAACATAAGCTACACCACGAGAGCTCCATACGACTGAACATACTCTTCGTTTCCGTTTTATAAAGCAACCAACAAAATCGTAGATCAAATTCCGAGGAGTCATTGTACAGAGGAAACTTCAGTCCTTAAACTTACAGTGTAGATAGCGTTTTCACAGAACTTTGAATTTGTATCATTCTCGAGTCAAAACGTGTCTTCAGTTTCCCACCCGCCATATCAAATACAAACGTCTTTTAAAAAAATTAAGTAACAGATGTGAAAGTAGAGGCCGTAAGCTCTAAAATGAAACCACGTTCATTGTTGTAAATTATCACAGTTTAAATATCGAAAATTCTTTAAGAATCAGAGATGTAGTGTTCAAATAATTTTTTGATCCACTGTATATCTGAATAAAAATTAATTAAGTAGAAAGGAAAGTTAGTTCGTTTTTTACGAAAGTAATAGCGTGCACTGTCGTTTTGTTTAGGGCGGCATCATATTCGATGCGTCATTGACAAGTTGCAGCCGTGGTTGCTGACAAACGTGCCGCTCATGTAATGGAAGTTGCTGGAATCGTAAGATGATCTGCGATAATGTAGAGAACATGGTCGGATCGCAGCGCGGGCTCTTAGCTTTGCTTCCGTGCCGCTATCACAACCATAATTGCTGACTGACGTCAACCAACAGAAGCTTCGTTACACGATTTCAATGGTCAATAGCTGCCAAAATATTATTCAATGAGAATTCCCACTTGGAACCACGAATAAAAGTTACATTCTGCAGAAATAAAACTCAGGAATAACTATCGTTAAGATTCAATACATTTCTACAAATTTCAGTCTTATTCTCGCCTTAGATTTTTCAAATATAATAATACTAAATATAAGTGTCATTTATTTCTTTCAAAACAAAATAAAAGTTTATCATCTTGTTATCAAAATTTAAGCATTAAAGTATACATAAAAACTCACTAAATATAAATTTTCTTTTTCTGTTAGGCACTGATTAGGCACGAGAAAGGAATTAATTATTGAAATCGTATAAGTAGACAACGAATTATTTATACAGTAATAATAAACATAGATAAGTGAAATACAATATTTTATATTTTATGAAAACACGATTAAGTTATATAAATATTTATATTTTGTAAAAACATTAGAAAAACTTTCGAACATTATGTTCGTTAACATATTATGTTCAATTTATTAGAATGATTAAGAATCGAAATCAATTGTTATTTCCCGTCTGGTTCATATGTAATCTATAAATCCACAATCTACTTACAAGGAATTGAAAAAGAATCACTTTCATCATTGGTGTATCTACTTAGTGTTCAAAATATGGAAAATGCTTCAACGAATGAAATTTATAATTGATACCTAGCGTTAAACAACAAAGATCTACACTAGCTAACAAAATAAGGGACTATTATTTATCTTTTACATTTTTGCCCCAAACAATAATGAAGAAGTAACAAATATTAAAATGCATCCCAACTATTATTTATTATCTTGATATTAATACTACAGAAAATAACATCTGTGTTTTGTTTCGTTAGCGTCCTCGCATTTGTTAATTATTTTTCAGCTGAATAAACCGCGTGTAAAAATGTCTAGATAACAAGGCTGCGATCTCACTGGAAAATTAACTATAAAATATGATGTATAAACATATTCATCAGAGATTTTAACAAAGATGTTAGCAAAAATTTAGTAACGTTCAGTAATTGTAGGCAATGCTTCATTCTATACGATAATTTGCATTGGAAAACGATTTCGTGTATCAACAGGGTCACGACCATACACGTGCGTCTAAATTGATTTACTTTTCAATTGAATAAAATAAAAGTTATTGATTGACCTCTCCAATTTGTTAACCTAATTAAAATGTAATAAGGATAAAACATCTATGATCGATTTTAGATCAAATGATGAAAAAAATGGCAATAATCAATAAGAAAAATTATTTCACATTATTGAAGCAGTGAGTAATGGAAAAAGATATTATACTAATTATTAATTATAATTATAATAACTTCTGTTAAACTTTTACGTTAAAAAATAGGTACGGACTCTTTTCTTTATCCTAGCATTAGTCAGAGAATACTTGAAAGAAAATTGAATTGAATTTAATCTGTACGAAATGTTATTTTATGTGGCATTAATATAAAACTTAAGATAATAAATAAATAGTTTGAATTATATGCAATTTAAAGTTTGCTACTTTTTCATTGTTCTTTGGAACAAAAATGTAAAAGATAAACAGTGATGTTTTATTTTTATCAACCACTCCATCTATTAATCAACATTTATATTTTACTATATGTACCAATAGTTTTTCATTTTACTTTCCTGGTTTATCTAAAAACAGCTAATAAAAAATAACTTAAATCACATTATATTGTTATCGAATAATTTGAAAATCAATGCATGGAATTAAAAAAGATCTAGTAGAATTGATTACTAGTAGATGGGCTCTGAGACTTTAGAGTATAATAATTTCCTGTAACTTCGTGACAGCAGTTCTAGACTAGAAAAATATTTAGACTACCATGGGCTTCATTGTAACCATATTGGCGACAGTAAAGACATCAAATGAGACTATTAGAAGTTAATTACCAACATACTACCTAATAACAGCGCTCTTTCGTCACCGATGTTTGTCACGCCCTGCGAATATTGCCACAAGTGACATTTAGCTTCATCTCCAGTATTCTGCACAGTATTTTGAAGAAATGGAACCTCCCAGGCACGAAACATCGTGGTGGTGATTTCACGGTCTTGAGTTTTTTCGCAAATAATGTCCTGATCTTTGTCCAGATAATGAGTATCCTCCTTTTCAGTATTTTCATTATAATATTGCTCCCACCTTATTATATAAAAAGAAAGAATAATGTAACTAATAATTAAAATAGTAATGTTTAGATTATAGATCTTTATGCAAAAAGAAAATGTTTTTAATCAGTCATAAGTAACAAAATTACATGAAAATGTGTTTTTTCTTTTAATAATTTGAATATGTCCGTAATAATATAACAGTATTCCTAAATTCGTGCAATGCCTTCACAGTTTTATGTTTTACATATTTAGTTTAGTCATAAATGCATGAAATCCACAATCTACTCATTATAATATGGCATAAATAAATTAATAAATCGTTAGGACACATTATATCCCATAAAATCGCGCCATGATTGTTTTCTTATTTTTCTACTCTCTTTTCTATTATCTATATTATACAGAATGTAAATATGCATGAAATATTACATAGCTATATTATAGAGTGTTTTTCTTCGATTTTTTTATTTTTTCTTATTTATATCATAGAATTTATTAAAAGAATAAGAAATTTAATATTCGAACCAGTAATGGTTTAATAAATTTAAGGTAAGACAAAACGACTAAAACTATTATGAAAAATGTGTAGAAATTAAATATGTTTCTAATATTGAATAAAATGTGTACGTTAAAGCGTTCTGAGACATTAAAGAGATATCTACTTGTGTACATTGATTTTTTAACAGAATTCCTTCTACCATATTAGATAAACTATGAAACGTTAAATTCACATTTTGATCGACAAATAAAAAGGAGAAAAAATTAGAGTAAAATTTTATTTCTTTTACTAATGATTTCAACGAAAGTGAAATAAAATGAACTTGTATCCAGTTAACTTTTTTTATAAATTCAGCTTCTTATTTTATACATTTTTGTAAGTACTTGTTCACTATAAATGTTTCGTAAGCTATTTCCGCTTTGATAAATTTCGCTCTAAACGTCGAATCGCGTTAATAAACTAGTTTACGACTTCAATAATATATTAAAATTACTTACATCCTTACACCAACTAAATTGCAGCAGACAATACATTTTGACGTCATGTTTTATTTAAGTATTATACTATTATAGAAATCGTTTCGTTAACATATTCTCTACTATCATAAATTTTGCGCATTTCCCTTATGAAATATGGATATTAGTTAACAGAGAACAGTTAACTACGTGTTCTAATTTTATAGAACAACAACGCGACACACATAAAACTCATTTAACTCTCATTACCCAAAGTATGAGTTTGTGATCGGTATACACGTGTAAGGATTATAGAGAATATATTATTTGTTATTTAGAAATGGAAAATACAGAATAATGTACCAAAAATTTCTTTCTACGAGTTGTTTATATATGAATAGTATAAATTAAATAAATACTTTATCATGTTAACGATCTTCCATGAAGTTATTGCAAAAGCTTCCATTCAAATTACTTTATATGATTAGATTGAAATTTGCCTACCTTTAAACTGTGATAATTTTGTAGAAAATTATCGTACGACAATTTTGAACTTATTTTCAAGCTAGAAGCCTTTAGTTTCATAATCCATCATTTATTTTATTCTAGGATTTTTGCATGATGTAGCGGGCGCGATACCGAAGAGCCTTTTTTCTCAAAAAAGCTATACATTCAAACGTCTGTGAAAACTTTGAACAATTTTATTCGTGACTAAAACTACTATAGATTTAAAGATTGAAGGTTCCTTTTGACAACGACATCTTAAAAAATGGTGAACGATTTTTTTTAGTCGCTTTATAGAGCTTTGATTGAGAGGTTCGTCACTAACCTTACAATAGCATGAGTTACAACATGAATGCTTCACACACCAACCACGACTTTACATGAACTTTTTTCTTATTTTTATATGTATATATTAAACAGGCTTCAATCTTCCAGTCTATGGTAGTTTCATTCACGAGAAAAATTTTTGAATGTTTTCGTAAATGTTTGAATTTGCAGCATTTTTGAGAAAAATGAGTCTTCAGTTTCCCACTCGCCACATCATTTAAAAGTATCTTAGAGGAAAACGAACATTGCATTGCGAAAGTCGAGGCTTCAAGCTCTAAAACGAGTTATGTCTTGTGGTTGTACTATTTGTATTTATAAAATTATCACAAATATCGACAATTTTTTCGGAGAAATGGAATGTTTAAATACTTTTTGGAACGACTGTAGACATATCAATATTTTCACATTCTCCAATAAAAATCCTATCATGGGTACAAATATAAAGCAATGGATGCAGCTACCATTTCACTCAAATATTTACTTATGTACAAAAAAAACTATTCAAAGACATTGTATTTCGTACTAAGCTTGTACACTACGTTTACCTGTACATTCGATCATTGTTCTGCTCGAAACCGGAAAGCGGGGCATTCGCAGCATAAGACGAAGCCAAATTAATTTCGCCGGTGCCATTCATCGACGTGGATATATTGCAAAGATTCGATAAATTATTCCAAAACTTCCAGTTCCCAGGACAACAAGAACTCTGGAAATTCAGTTGAAGGTACGGTGAGGAGGGAAGTGTAGTTTCTAAGGTATTCTCCAAAGATACTTCTTCGGGCTGTTCCATTTTGTCTAGAACGGAATGAATATTATTCAATATCTATCAACCAGAAATGTACAAGTTGCTTCTTAACTATAGATCGTTTGATTCCATCAGGAATTCGCAAAATGCTCCGAGACAAGCTAAAACAATTCCTCTGTGAATTAGCATTCACACATGAGTTTATATCAACGTATATCATTTTCTTACAATTTGTGTACAGGCATTTAAAGATAAAAGCAAAACGCGTGTTTTATCGGCAATGATAATGTTTAGACAGCGGATTTTATGTTTTAATGACAAAAATGAATAGCAGAAATATAAAACTGTAAAAAAATTAGATAAATATAACAATAGTGTTATATTAAATTGAAACTATTAAACCTAATAAGAAGAGAAATTTTTTATTTTACTCCAGTTTGTTGCAAGTAAGGTAGAACATTTTTATTTTGCATATAGACCGCAGTCTAATGACGCAGTGCAACAGGTTAAAAAAAAATGTTGTTTCTTTTTCAATCGCATACGTATCAACACGCAATTTTTCATACGACTAGCCAGAGCAATTAATTATAAATGTCGTAAGGTAATCAACTATTCGGCTTTAAGATACCATAATCTGTCAAGATTATTTAACTCAAACTTATGCTATAAGGTGAATTCAATATGGCGTGCGCAAGAGGAAAAATTTGCAATTCACGCGATTAATCGATGGTGGATAATAACGACGACTGAGATGCTTGTAAAAACTATGACAAAAGTATTCTTAATTATTAACAGCTACGAATTTATACCAACAATTTAACCATGTTGCGAGTAATATAACTGAATTTTGTAAAAAAAAAACGTATATTAACATTAAACATTACCGCACCTTGACTGGTATGTGTTGCCTCGTAAAAATAACCAAAATTTAGATTTTGTGTGATTATTATTATAACGTTCCTGGATATGAAAATTTTTTCAAACATCTTCCAGGAAGGAATCCTCATATTTTCAATATTCGTAAAATAAAAAATCAGAAATTGCTGATTTTATCGGTAGTACTAGGCATAGTGTTAATAATACATTTTGAAGAAATCGTTGATTGGAACGGAAATTAATTCGAAGATTATGCGATTTTTATGTTACATTCGATTTAGACTGCAAGGACCCTTATTTGTATCAATGATTTTATAAGGGACATTAATAGTAAGTTTAAGAAAATACATGGCCTCTGACATGATTGGTTCCTGGATTATTAATCATAATATAACATTTATGCGCACTATTGTTAATACAGTAACAGACACACAGATATGATTAACGTTGACAAGAATGAGAAATTTTAGATAACTCATGAGTAAGTCAAGTCAGTAATAAAGTTTAAGAAAATACATGGTGTTTGACATTATTTCTTCCTAAATTATTAATAACTGTAGAGTATTGATGTACACTATTGTTAATAAATTAACAGATACATAGATGTGCGTGTGAAAAGAGTGACAAATTTGAAATTGCTCTAAAGGAAAATTGAAATAAGTCAAATTTAAGAGATTAATGTGAAAAACATACTTTTCTTTCACTTTTTTATTTTCTGACAACTTCTTTCACTTTTTACAATTCTGCAACAGCTGAGCACGTTAAATGGGACACTAACGTCAGATCGAGCACTACTTGTGAACTGTCTTAGCACTAACTCGGAAATGTCAAACAAGCAGACGTTAAAGCACTCCGACAGGCAGTTAGAAATCGGGGTAGATGTGTGGTTGGAGAACGACCGAGGTGTGGGAGGAAGGCTGAGGGGCACACGAACGTTTTTTCTGAAATTCATCCGAGTTTCATCTTCTCCAAACAAATCTTAATTATTGAAGGGAAGTGTGAACTGACATATTTATTTTACCATCTCAGTTTGAATTCAAGTTTTTCCAATCGAATTTTAGTTTCAATTAATGAGTTGCAATTTACTACGTATAGCTCAGTAGAAAATGATAATTTGTTTATACATATCGTATATTGTACTCATATAAATACATAAAGATATAAAATTTTATTCTTCATCGAAAATTGTACTATTTGTGAAGGTTAATTATAATTTAAAATTTAATTCATCGTCTGAACGCTTTTAGTGATGATAACGACTGTATTTGGTTCTAGCGTAATTTTCAAGTATTATACTGAAAAACTATTTTCTACGCCTGACCTACTAAACAAATATTTATATACTGATAGCACTGAACTAAAAAGTTACATTTTCCTGTTGCTTCTCCTAATAGAAATCGAAAAGTACGTATACGGTGGGTGTAAAAAGTATTCGTATGCCTTTAGAAATCCAATAACTTTTTTAAAATTGGATCAAATGACTTCAATTATTTTGAGATGTTAGACGCATTAGTTTACTAGCTAGTGTGTACATAATTTTTTCTAAAAATTGCTATTGGCCGGAATTGCGACGACAATAGTAATGATCACAATTTTTAACTTTTTTATCTGTGCCTGCAATAAAAATTTAAAAGACGCGTTTTATAGGTCTGGGTAAGTTATGTACAAAGTTCCATCGAAATCGGTTAACGTTGTTATGAGTTAGAAACATTTAAAGGTAATTACACAAGGACAAAATTCCCCGAAAAGACCGAAAATCTGCGACTTTTTATAATGATTAGCTCATAGCAACATAAACCGACTTCGATAAAACTTTGTGCATGTATATAACATACGTAGATCTACAAAAGGCGAATTTTAAATTGTCATTAGAGGTAAAGATAAAGAAGTTAAAAATTGTGAACTTTACTTTTATCTTCACAATTTCAAAAAATTATTCATACATTACCTATTAAACTTTTAACATCTCAAAAGAACTGAAATCGTTTGGTATAATTTTAGAAAAAGTTATTTGATTTTTAGAGGTGTACGAATACCTTTTACACCCACCGTATATCATACACAAACAGAAAGTGGCAGCGCCCAAACTCACCAACATGACTGAAAGCTCTAAAATATTGTATTCAAAGAAACATTGTATTTCAATATTTTTACTCTTGCTCTACCGAGCATTAAAATTGGTTATTGTGTATTAGCTTGTAAAAATAACAAGACTGAATTTTCTTAGATTTCCCTTGATTGTTATTATAATATATGCTTAAATAAAGAAATCTATCGAATCAATTCTCGTGAAAGCATTTTTACAACATCAACAATTCTAAAATACAAAATTTCAAACCGGTCATTTGACCGGCGGTGGTAGGATTAGTGTTAATGATCGTATTTATATTAGTAATTCCAACTAATACTAATTAATCGTAGTTATGGTTTACAAGATTTCTAATAATTAATTATTCTGCAACAGACATCAGATTTCTCGACCGTGAATAATAAAGTTCGCGAGCGATTACATTTTATTAGTGCCTGGAAGCGTTCATCAATGAGCATCTATCATGCAGTTTTCTGCGAAGTTCAATTTGTAAGTTTTGTATGCACAATATATGTAGTTCACTTATTAGAGGTATCGAGTATTAGTAGATTAATGACACTGTGAATATTAAAAACTTTTACGCAAAACACGTATAAACATTCGAGTTACTCAAACATGAAAAAATATAGCAATGGGAATCGATCAAAATGGTTTACATATAATTGAATTAATTTAAATAGACAGAATGCCATTAGACACATTTTCACAAAACTCGTATAAAAATTTTAGTTATTCAAAAATGAAACAAGTAGTAATAGGAATTGGCCAAAAATTATAATAAATAGTTGAATACATTTTAATTGCATTAGAAACTTCTACATAAAATTCCTATAAAAATTCTAATTACTCAAAAATGAAGAAAGATAGCAGTGGGAATCAACCAAAACTGGCTACAAATATTTGAATAAATGTTTTTATCCAAGTTTATAGTTTACGCAAGTCTATAAGTGAGACTTATTCAGCTGTTTATAGTATATCTAACATAAACATATTAATCATTGCCGTTGCCGTTTATTAGTTACGAAATTAAATTTCTCGTAAATGTCAGTGTTGAAAAAAAAATCTTTTTTAATAATTTCTCTTTTTTTTAATTTAACTTTTTTATTAATAATGAAAATATTTTTATAATTTTCGTGATTGTAAAATAAGTAATTTGACATTGGTCATTTTACGGACAGCGGTTTAATGTTAATTTTTAAATACATTTTGTTTAAGATGAATTGGATTACATAATTGACACAATATTTCACAAGTATATAGTTTAAATGTCAAGAGTGGCAAGACAAAAGATGCCACGTTAATAGAAATAAATTCATAGCTTTTGCGGCATTGAATTTCAACGATCCGTTCGAAAATAATTAAGAGGCGGACATTTCATATAATGCGTCCTAATAATAGCCCAGATTGAATCGTGTGTGTTAAATATCTGCGTGCAATGTATATGTACAGATATGCAGACTGTCTGTATTAATTGAGAATTTGTTCTTATAATAACTTACGTGACTTATTACTTAATTCATTAACCTCTTGATATATGAATGAAATGAAATTCGATATGACCAATTCGATGTAAACATAAAAATGAAGTTCCGTATAAATTCAAAACACACATGTTTCTGGAATGGTAGTAGACATGTAACTGATAATATTTGTTATTATTATTAAATAACAACTTACATTAATTTGTACAATGTCGTAAGAAACACATGACATATCCGAGATGTCTTTGTAAGTAAAGGGGTTAATAACTCATTCATATAAGTTCTAGTGGGAATAGAAAGAGAAAAGTTCGTGAAAGTAAAAGTTTTAGTGGGAATAAAATTTATAAAATATAAAAACAAGAATTTTTCTGTAACAGAAACAGGTACCTTGTTTCAGAATATTAAAAAAGTTCTGAATCAATGTAACAAATGTACTGGAACGATATTAAATAATTATTACTGTTAAATCAATATTCTGAACGTGTTACCTAATAACCACTTTTGATAAACGTTTAAAACTAACTTATTTCCACGAGTTTCCTATTATACAAATTCTAAACTATTTAGTTCATGAGAACACTTTAAATAAATTCCTAAGGATAACATTTTCACTCATGAAAATTCCATTGGAACAAATGTGCTTTTAAACGGAACCTATGAGGTTGAACACAATTTTTTGAGAAACGAAAGATTATAAAAATTATGATTTAAATCTGATAACCCCGCTTTTTGCGCAAGGTCGGAGCTGTAGGGTGAGCGACATTACTGCAAGTTAAGGTGACAGTGAAACGATATTAGAAACTGTTTTGAAATCGATAGAAGCTAATTGAAAGTACAATACGTATAAATTCACTTTAGTTGCATATGTGGTACCAGTTTTAAATCCTTTTTACTTAATTTTTATTTAAAAGTGGAATTTATTTAACAAGCGCACCCAGTATGATGAATATCTGTAACACAATGTTTTCAATAGAACAGGTTTTTATGCTGTACTACAGGGCCTGTACTTCTCATTGATCAAAGAAAAGACTACTTACACATCTTTTCTTACGTGTTCCAACTCCCTATCAGGTTGATTATGATGTTGCTTTTTACTATTAACATATTCTGTACGATGTTCCTTAAAATTATTTTAATAATTTGTTTCTTTCTTTTTTACGGTTTAATTAGCCCTATTTCAGGGAATCAAGAGCGAAACTTTGTAAGCGATAAATTATAAATAAAATTATTATATATACTTTATTGATACATAGATGAAGTATTAATTTACAACGAGTATTATAACTTTTCACTTTGAATTATCTGTCTGAATTTGTATAGATATATCTTTTTTTAAGTGTGACCGTTTCAAATTTTTAAATGAACATAAACTTAACATAAACATATCTGTAAACGTCGAGAAAGATAACAAAATAACAGCCATGGCATAATGTCAAAACGGAATATAAAAATATATTTTATCTATTTTTAGTCGTCATTACAAAATAGAATTTTAGATATCATACTAGTAGCTCAAATAAGCAGATTTGAATACTATAACTAATATTAACTTTCTTCTTGTTACAAAGTATATTGCCAACAGTTTATCACCTCATTAACCCCTTAACCCTATACCTTGTAATTAAATTGTGGATTTTATGCATTTATGACAAAAATGAGTAGATGAAATGAAAAATAGTAGAAACATTTAAAGAAATTGTAAATACTGTTGTTCCGCATTAAATAGATTAATGTAGGTTCTGTATCATGCAATTTGTACAGACAACTTTTATTTTGCACAAAAATCCGCAGTCTACTTATAATACGTATAAAGACTCATAATGAAGATTTCAAATAGACTCTACTAAATATGGACATTATTCATTTCCATAAATCCAAATAAAGTTGAATTCTTTTGTTACCAATATTTTTCTTGTAGAAAATCATTGACGATAAAGAAGTTTAAATCATTATAGAGATCTTTCTTTGGAAATATATGTGTAATTGACAAACATCAAATATCATTATTTAATTTATACCCCGACTTGTTCATCAAGTTGAAATTGTCATAAAATTAGTGGCATTGATATCAATTTATTCGTTTTGAAATGAACTAAACTATAGTGTACGTTGCAAACTACATTATCAAGTAACTAATAATAATCACTAATAACTCTAACCGTTTATATAAATGAAATACGCAAGACTTGTGTAAAACACGAAATTCACACAACAGTCAATGTGTTAAAAATTAAGTTTTTCAACATCGATTTCGACAAGGACTAGTTTTTTTTGTTTAGTTTAATGTAACACTGCAAAAATGTGTATCCTAAACGGTGTTGCAGAAATGGCTTTGATACTTAGCTCAACTTTTCAGTATACTACATAAATATTGTATAATAAGATGTACATATTGGTCTTTTAAAGAAACACAATTTTATATATAGATAGATCGTTGAATTTCTCTTATTTTTCAATCCATTAAAGGTATGTAACTCTTTAAGGTATTGCATTAAATCTGATTGTCGTTTCGAATAAACTCACGATCTTTAAGAATTAGATTATAAGACATTCTATAAATGACTGATCATTATCATAAATCAATCTGAAGTCTGCCTAAGCAAACAGGGAAAAAGAGAAATGTGGAGCGTGAAAGTGGCTGGAGGGCAACTCCCCTCGCTTGCTAGAGCTTCCTCTCAAGAGGGTCTTGCACCCTTCAGTTAGTCACGGCTATTGTTTAGCTTCCTTTTTCAGCCGATTTTTGGCTGGAATCGCGTCTGCCTGGGAAACAAGTTGTACATCAGTGTAATTCGAACGTGTGCTTGACAGGAAACGGAGTTCCGTGAAATACGAGAGATGTTCTAGGTGCCACGCAGTCTGGGACGACGTCCCCGACAGGGAAATATTTCATCTTAGCCCGTACTATCCTGAAAAACTTTCACCAATATTATTGTTATTCTTTTTCTTTCATATAGCAAACAATGATTAGTGAAAGTATGAGAAATTTGTTTTCAAAAATAACAAGGATGAATATGTTCATGTTTATTGCTAGACTGCAATTTGTAGTCGTTGAGTAAAATTGAAAACAATTGAGGAGCATCGGTATAATGTTATTAGATGATTGCAAAAGATCCTGCCCGTTTTAAATATGTAATATAGAAATGAAAACAGCAGATGTACCAAAGGAGATAAACAAACTTCATATTTGTGTAACTTTGAAGTTACATATCAATATATTAACATTTTTTTGTCTAATTTGATTTTTGATCATAATGCGATAAAAGTATCTTGTTCTGTTTCGTCTCTTTCGTAACCAAGGAAATGGTATACTACTATTCGATTCTTATTTCACACATCAAAGTATGTCCACTCCGTTTTTTTAAAACTGCGAATTCATTATTAAATTGTATCCAGAGGATGATATTTGCTGATTTCATGTTACATATATTTTTTAATTTTATAACACGAATTTAGACAATCGAGAGTTAATCAATTATATATTAGGAGGTTGAATAAGTTCTCGCTGTTTTCCGAAATGTGGTAATACTAGAACTGCGCGAATTTAGTTTCAGATAGTAACGTATCTATAATGAAGTACTACATATATGCAAGGTTAAAATTCAGTGTATGTCATTCCACTGAAATATAAACAATTTTTCTTTCATTGTGCTAAATGTCGAATTTCATGCCAAAGAAAGAGTAATTGCGGGGAATTTTACTACACTATTTTATTAAAAAAAAATCTGCAGCTGAAGCACACAGAATTCTTGTTGACACCTACGGCGACCATGTTCTGTCGGAAACAATATGCAGAGATTGGTTTAGACGCTTCAAAAATAATGATTTTGATCTTGAAGATAAAGAACGCCCTGGCGCACAACAAAAACTTGAAGACGAAGAATTTGAGGCATTACTTGATGAAGACTCGTGTCAGATACTAGCTGAACTTGCAGAATCATTAGGAGTTGATCACACAACAGATTCGAAACGTTTGAAAGCATTAGGAATGATTCACAGGAAGGACGTTGGGTGCTGTACGAGTTGAAGCGATTTTTCAGCATGACAACGCGCGGCCACATGTTGCAAAACCGGTGAAAACGTTTTTGAAAACACTTAAATGGGAAGTACAACCCCACCCGCTGTATTCACCAAACATTTCCCGATCAGATTACCATTTGTTCCGATCGATGACACATGGCCTGGCTGAGCAGCGCTTCCAATTTTATGAAGATATCAAAAAATGGGTCCACTCTTGGATTGCCTCAAAAGACGTGTCGTTTTTCCGACATGGAATTACTATGCTGCCAGAAAGATGGGGAAAAGTAATGGCTAGCGAGAGACAATACTTTCAAGAACATATTTTTTACCAATTTTTTAAAATAAAGCATTCATTTCATAAAAAAAGCAGCGAGAACTTATTCAACCTCCTAATAGTATTATGTAATTACTGAACTGCGGATTTTATATATTTATGACAAAAATGAGTAGATCGAATACAAAATACTAAAAACATTTAAAGAACCTAAAGTTACTGTTGTACTATTTTCTTGTCTCAATTGAGACAAACCCGTCCCCACCATAGCGCCCTCTGTCCCCTTCCAGCAAGCGTAGTACAATGAGGCAACGAAGACACGAGACATCAACGTACGCAACGAACATGCGCGCTGCATGAAAGAGAGGCTGGTGGGAGAAGCAGGCGTTTGAGGGGCCCCTACTGTGCCCACCACGGATGTAGATCCTGAACCGTGCAAATAATCCGAAAAATTTTCAGTTTACATAAAAGTTCATCTAGTAAGCACTAATAGACCACCATTTTGTACAATTTTCACCTAACGTTTTACAAGCTGATTGATTTCGTTTTAGTAATAACTGTGTGGTTTTTTTACTAAAAATGGTCGTCAAATCTCTGAAAATCGGACACGGACATTGGCAATCATCCAGTAGTTTCGATCTACCAGAATTATTATAATAAGAAAGACATTCCTAAATGGTTCTCAGTTCTTGCAATAATGCACACAATTTTTATAGTCGATTGCTCCAGAAAATATTGTGTGACGTCAGCCATATTTCATTTTCCATCAGTCTAGATGATACGCAAATTAATTTTTAAGCACAATTAACTTTGAATGAGAATTCGAAGCGATCTTTCCGATTGCACGACGTTTGTTATTCTGTCTCTATCGATGTATTCTTATGACTTTATCGATCTTATTGGACTTAAATTGCATTTTCATGAATTATATTCGAAATGTTAATCTAATTCTTCATAACTTCTGTGCGTATAACATACAGGAAATGCACATCATTTTCATAAAATTGCAATAAAAAGTTTTAAATATTTTTGGGTAACTACATTTAATTGCACGTATTTTTGTAGTTCATCATCAGCTGAAAATATTCACACGATAGTGAACATGTGTGGCTTTATCCTGCAAGATAAAGTTCCCATAAAGAGTTAGTTGCCTGGATTTCTCATCAACGATGAAGAATTCTCTTACGATGTCACTAGGTTAAAAGCTGGGCACCGTCCATCGCAGTGTTACTTGTTGACTGTTATACGAACTGATTCACCTAACACGACCACCTGAAATATTGAAACGACTGTCTCGTTTCTTTCTATATTATTTTATTTAGTTCTGAAACTATTTGAATATAAATGCATTTTTGTAATTATATCCGAACTAATCACTTAATATGAATGGATTTTAACACTAAACCTACCACGGTCAAAATGACCGGTTTTCTATTTTACAATTATTGCAATGAGAAAACGATTTCATAGGAAATGACTGAATTGACTTCTTTATTTAAGCACATATTCGTATGGAAACGGTACAGAGTTTAAATAAATTCAATCTTCTCAATTCTGTAAGGTGTTTTATCGTTATATGTTTTGTGGTTGGTAGGTTTAGTGTTAAATGTGAGTTTCTAACTTGTTATTCAACCCTTTACGATTTCCCATTGTAGTGATAATTCTAGAATTCCAAAATTTTAGATAATCTGCTTGACTATTAAGAATACATTAAAAATTCTATAAAACAGCATTAAACAAAGTAAGCATTTTATAACATGTTATATGCATCTACATATGTTCCAAAATAATACTAATTCCCACTAAGCAAATGTGTTGCAAAAATTCCTTCTCCACTCAAAGGATCAACAATATTTAATAATTTGAGGAATTTTATTAAAAAACAGTTTAATTAATATTATATGGGCTATTTTTGAAGTGGTTCTTTGCTGTGTTTAGAGGAAACAATATTTGTACTGTTGAATAGACGAACTGTTTGCAACTGTTGCGACAATTGCACTGTTGACTGAAGACTGCAGAACAATTGTATTGAAGCTTTTGTTACTACTGTATTATTTACCAGTTATACACATGTTTAGTGCAATTTCCACTACCTGTTAAAGTATCCAATTGATGGTCTATGTTGAAGTATTCTCGAAAACAACCGCTACACGAACAATATGATTATCGATGTGCAAAATTGTTTCAGGAATCTATTAACGACACACAGCAACCGCCTGTTCTAATGGACTGAATTAAAAATTGTAAAACTTATATCACCATTTCATACATCCATTTTTTTATTGAAGTCAGAATGCATGAAAAATTGTTGCATCTTTTATGAGTAAGAATGAAACATTCTTCTAAACTAAATATATTTTAACCATATTATTTAAATCACACTATTCTAAGTATAAATATAATTGGTATTACTTTCCCAATATTCGTTCAAATTTCATTTATGTTTTATTTAGTTATCAAATACAAAATTATTTGTGGATAATAGACAAAATGATCAATAGAGCAAGTGCAAAAAAAAACAAACAGAACAGTTCAAGAATATTGCTAGAATATTTTCAGCTTACTAAAATTATTACGAGAAGAAATCAATTTCTATTTAACTCTCGTTTCTTGAAATTAATGCAGAAAATTGTTATGTTGCACAAATGTCTACATTCTATCAATAAATTAATTCATGCATTTTTGTTATTACAATAGAAATATCTAAAATTGTTAAGACAATTGTTAAGTAAAGTGTCATAAACAGCAAAACATCGGTTCAATGTTGAGCAAAAAGTCATTAAAAAATGCTATAATAAAGATAAGGTTGAATCCTTTTGTGCGGACTAAATCCTTCTCTAACAGATTTTCAATTAATCTAAAGTTTAAATCATTATTCCTAAAAAATGAATCGTTCAGGAATAATGCAATTGTTGACTAATTTGAAGAGTTTAAAAACAACTCGTAAAAACAATGTTATATTATTTTTAACTTACTAAAATTATTAAGGCAAGAAATGAATTTCCATTTAATTCCTATTTCCTGTAATCAATGCAGACAATTTGTTATTTAAATATATAAATTAATGTAATATAAATGATTTACATATTACAGTCGATTTACAGATAAATTGTTTTCTTTCATTGAATATTAATCTGAGATAGAAGCGTTGCTTTTAATTATATTTCATCTCATAGAAAAAAATATGAATTGATTTACCACGAACATTTCATTATTGTATTGCAATATCTGAGAACTGCAGGAGGGTGTTTTTCCTTAATTAAATGAGCATTTCGATCCAATTTAATTACTAAGCTTTGCGTGTTAAAATTTCACGTACATTGGACAAATATGAATCTAAAATTGAAGTGAACAGTGCGCGGAAGTTCTTTTAGAATAATTATCTAATCATTATACGTTTGGTACCAAGGCTTGAAAACTGCTACAATACTGATTTCGGAGTGACTAAAATAACTATTATCTATTTCGGTTTCCATATCGATTCCATAACCGCTTTTTTCAATTTTATATCAGTTCCAAAATGGTTCCAGACCCGATTCTCGTATTGTCTTTTCCTTAATTAATATCATTAATTATTGCATTTACAGCTTGCTGTACATGTTGTACGTAATTTTTACAAAAACGTTATAGAAAGAAGAGAATCATCAGTACGTGCCATTGATTTCTAACGAAACGATTAAACAAATGAAACAGTAATGTATTTTTTTCTGCTACATTATCGAGAATAGAAAACGAATAAATCGAAATGTCAATTTCTCTTTTCCAATTATTTAATCTTATATTACAGTTAATATAAATATTGAAATATAATAATACAATATAATAAAATTAATTATACATATTAATATTCATCAAATATTTTCTTGTACTTTTTATATCTTTAAACGAATTAATAAATTTCATTCATGATGTCTAATTTCATTTACAAGCTTCATTAACAAAATAAAAATACCATAACACGTTGGCAATCAGCATCACATATCTGTGACGATCACGATTTATATGTCACATGAAGAAAATTCTATGAATTTTGCGCATACCATTATTTATAATTTTAACGCTAGGCATGGAATTCAGAGAAATTGCAACTTTTTTGTAACAATATGTTTTCTCATATTTTACAAGAAGTACGTATTGTAACTACGAAGGCTACTGCTATAGTAAATGTCGATCACGAACGTGTTAAACTTAATAGTGGTAATTCATTTTTAGTTAAAATCTCAATCCTGCAACTGATTTAACCAAATATTATTTCCGTCGGATAGGTGTACGATTTTAATTTTGAGCAACCGCATGTTACGCTGAAGTATCTGATTGTGGGTCCCAACATAATCGACATAAATAATTGGAAATCTTGAATATATACTGATAATAGAGACTGTGGAGGAACGTAGGAAGAAAGGAAGGAACGTTCGAAGAATGAAGTTCTTCGTCCACTGGCACTCGAAGCGCCGGTGGAACAAGGACCGGCATAATGAGCCATACAGACTTTCGTGTGGTCCGCGAATGTTGCTAAGTAAGGGATTGATTCACGGCCAGTTATAATACCGCCAAACCAAAGCCCTAATAGATTCAGGTCAATGCCACTGCCGTTCTTCGAAGTCGTTCATTATGTGAGAAGAGAGGGCCCCGTTCTCATGCCACACAGGTTGCTTGCAATACCTGCGCGGCAGCCTCGGCCACTAATTCCCAACGAGCGCGTAGATACACTACCAGACACACACGTATTCGAACGAGCCATTTTTTTTTATTATTATTCATCAACAAAATTGTTTTTCACAGAAACGTTCAACGTCTGCGTCTATTTTTACTTTGACCACTGCGCCACCCTTACATAAGTGTCACAATTATTTGCGTAACTTTGAAAAAAATTAATCTTTGTAATATACTCGGTGTGTTAAATTCGATTAGAGTCTCCGAGATGTAAGAGGCACTTTCATTTTTAGTTTTCATTGCATTAGATGTTACGTGTAAAAATTGATTCGTGGTCCTTACAATTGATCAATTCTAAGTTTATTTCAAATTCAAATCTTTTACCTACCATATTGGAATTTCATTAATTACTCGTGAAATGTAGTAGAATGTACTTACTGTTTACAAATAATCGAATTTTCGCATTTACTGATTCGCAGGTGTAAAAATAATTAAGTAACCACAAATGAAATGATTTTTCGACACATTATTTTTCAGAATGCTAAAACAAAGCTAAATTAAATTACGTCGACAATGAAGCAGAGTAAAATACAAACAAGTTTTCTTTATGGATTGGAATCTTCCATAATAAATACTTAAATGAAAACAAAAGTGGTACGGCGATTCTGAGAATTAATCTTTTTTTTGGTTGTAGTATCGTATATTTTATAGGATAAATGGACAAAAAACTGTGCAGCGAAGTGGATAAGCTGCATCAAATTTCTTCTGTGTATTCGCTAAAACATGTATCTTAACAAAGGAAAAGTTAACGGATCGACGAGCAAAAAGGAACATCTTAGAAAACTGAAATAAAGTTACCGCAATTTGAATTTAGATTTTTTATAATGATTATTATCAGAGATTAGTGTGGAGGGTTAACAGCATTTTTTTTACCGAAAGTTGTTTAAACTATTGTTACTATTTATAATAGATATATTATCAAGCGTCACTAAAGGTTTAACCACTTCGTGCTTCTCGACGTCTAAATGCATCATGTGCGTAATGTTTGTCAAATTTGATTTTGTATTATAAACAGATAATAGTTATTATTGTAAAAGTGATTATATTTTTACAAATTCATTTTAAAGAATATTTCGATTGAGTTTAAATATATGGTGAAGTGAATAGTGAAGTTTTATTCGTGTATTTACACAGTTTGTGTCATATTTTCTTTATACGTGATATCGAAGGATTTCCATCATGAAAATCATCGCAGTGCTGAATAAATGACGAAATGGTCTATATATGATGCGTTGAACTGATTATGGTCGTCAGAGTATGATAGTCACACATGAAATATTCTTCCGGTAAATACATCTGTATACATCTAACTCAAGGGGATGTATTTTTACACTTGATCAACGCAGGTTATTGCTCTCCTTGCAAGTGATTCTATGTTTGTATTAATTTCAAATTGTGTTCATGCTGTACATCATTTTTAGATAATGAACATCTAATGACTAACACTATTGAAAGCTGGAACACTATAAGTGTTATCTCCATAATTTGTACGGTTTTTCTTTTATAATTTGCCATAAGAATATAAAACTCTAAAAAATTATAAAAGCGCATTGGGTAAGAACTGTGGAAAATTTTATAATGTGTTCTAGTCTCATACAAAAGTAAGTAACATATTAATAGTAATTGAAACGCAAAATGAAGGTAGCAGTCTCTGGTGAAGAAAAAGAACTACACAACTAAAAACAATGAACGTCGTGAAAATGAAGACTGCAAAATATGAATTTCGAAATTTTGATTTAATGTATAGATTATTTTAATGCCAAATGAAAAATAACTTCTTTATAAAGAGTATATTTAAATGTGAGAGTACAAATTTCATGACTAGACCACAAATCTGTTGTTCACAAAAAAAAACACTTAATATACTGAAATAACGTTAGGAATACTAAAATATTAACAAATATGAAAATAATTTACGTGTCAAGTGTGGTTTTACCCACACATAAACTGAGCAAAAAACAAGTAAAAGAAATATTTTACGTAAACGATATTATTTTGTGTGAGAAAAAAATGAGAAAAAAAGGTTTGATTAGAAAATGATCGACAATTGTTGCAATCCTCAATAGCAGCCGTTTTATGTGCATAGCTGACACTCCATATTGAATGATAGTTTATGAAACAACCTAAAAAGAAAGTGCCATTCATTATCTTCACATAAATTTATTTTATGATCATTTATGTCCATTTTAATGTTCATTCCTGAAATATCATTTGCTATAGAAAGAAGAATCATAATTTTAAATGGTAAAAATAGGAAAAAATAAATGCAGTTTGATAGCAACTCAGTAATGGCTACCCCTTGGTAGCTAGAAGCGTCGAGCATCATAAAGTTTATGTACGAATTAAATGCTCAGCATATCATGAATGAAAATTACACATTCCAATACATATGTTTACTCGTTTTATTAAGGCGACAAAGCATTATGAAAGTAATGATGTTATATCACGTACTGAAATAATTGAGACAAGCGTTGATGATTATTCATAAAAAAAACTGTATTATTAGTAAAAAAGAAATATACCGGAATTGAACGACTAAGATATGAATAAATATATGATAAGTATTGTTTCACTAAAACTCTATAACACATTTTTAAAAAAAACTTCAAAACTGTGAAAAAACTACGGTGTTTAATAAATTACGTGAAACCTAAAACCTACTTTCCCTGTATTAAAAAGTAAAATAAAACTGTGATAAAATTTTTCTTTAATTCTTAAGAGATGCGTTAAAACTTTTTGTCTTATAAATAAACCAAAGCTCGAACGGATTCTGATACTTTTTAATAAGCTATATTGGAGTCTATTAGAGATAGAAATTTTTAAAAAAATTTTTCATATTTGCAGTTCTGATGAGAAAGGATAAAGAAACATTATTGAAAATAAAATTGTTGTTTCAATTAGAAATAATGAAATATGAAAATAAAAATATTTCTACAACATGATCACATATTGTATTTAATTAACAAGTTCAGTGCTCATTCAGCAGTCTAAAAAATTCCATAAATTTAAAATAATTTATTGAATGAAATAAAAATTGTAAAGTTAAGATATACGTTACTAAGCATACTCTTACACCCTTCTAACATTTTACAGAATCTAACTAAATTTGCTACACTCAATAAATGAACGCAAAAGATTCATGATTTACAAATCTAATCAAAGTGTTAACATGTGTAAGTAAAATCTAAAACAATAAAAAGATTAAAGGGAATTAAGAATACCAATATAATATATTGGGTTTATTAAAATCGTCAAATAAAGGAATGAATATTTATTCAATTCCTGTTCCGTGTAATTATGGCTTTTGGTCAAAATGTAGTCGTAACTGAACACACCATCGACAGAAACATGTCGAAACTGAGATAACAATCTCGTAAATGAAGAACATGAACGAGCAAAAAAATCAATTTCTTTTTTAATACAATCCAGAAACTTGTAATTCATTGGCAAAATATGTCGATTACAATGGAGCTTACTTTGATCTCTTACTGATCTTACTTAATATATGTATATTATTTAGAAAAAAGTGATATTTGTTCAACGTTACTGTTAGGAATCGGCCACCTCGTGTGGCACCTCAATATCCTAATAAATAGACTGCGGATTTTATGCATTTATGGCAGCAATGAAGAAATGAAGATATCAAAAGAATTTAAGAATATCGTTGCATTATTTTTAATTTATTAAAACTACCAAATGAAGAAATACATTTTTACTTAATTCCTGTATCCTACCACATTGCAGAACATTTTAATTTTGCATAAAAACCCACAGTTTATTAATATCATAAATTCTTCAAGAGGAAAGAGTGATATAGTGGTGAAGTCTGTTACAACAAATCTCTTACTGATCTTACTTAACAAGTTTTATTTAATGACAAGTGATGTTTCAACGTCACTGTTAAGAATCGTACATTTCCTATCCTTCTTCAAGATGCTCAAACGATAGTGTAGTGAAGTCTGTATTTTTTGAAATGGCAGTATGTTTTGGGGGATTTCTGCAGGTAGATTATTAAAGTTAGTCACTGTGTACGCAGACAGGACCCTTTCCGAACTTAATGATTCGATCATTGAGATGGGTAGCAGCCAGCAGGGTGGTGGAAACGAATGGCGTGGGTCGGAGTAGTAGGAGAAGTGCCAGCGAACCAGGAGAGGAGCGGCCCGTGTAGAAAAGTAAGCTCGATCCCAGTTCGAACGGTTCGCCGCGATCGTTCCGTCTCTGATTTAGCCGTTTCGCGTGCAATTCGATCGCGCGAGGAAACACTCTTGTCCGCTCCTTAGACGACGAAGAACCGAAGGAATCACGTCTGCGAAGACAGGCCCACTTCCGGCGCTGGTCATTCCCGTTTCCTCTTTGTCATCGAGACACACACACATACACACACGGAAGTCTTTTGCTACCCCCGGAATGTCTGTGCTTGGTGCCCATAGGTTGTGCGCTGTCAAATCACGCGTTCATCCTCCAAGATCTGACATTCTGAAAAGTACGTACAGTCACTGCTCCATTATCCTCCAATCTATCTCAAACAACGGAAACTATCTCCTTAACCCTTAAGTGAACTAGACCGATGCGGCCCTGTTCAAATTTATGCTAATAATTATTTAATGTGCAACTATTAATAATATTACTGTTTGTGGATTTGGATGAAATTTTACTGTTTTACTACGTTTCTATTAGGTTTTCCCAGAAGTTTCTCTCGCAATGCGCATGTTTAATATTGTTATATAACACAAGCATATACAAACAACGCGATAAAATCTATTGTTTTATTACTTCTTAAGCTTTTTTTTTTATATAGCCTAGCAATTTTCTTTCTTTAAAAACTAGGTGGAATTGCATTGTGTGTATTAACCGAAAACTAATATTTACCATTTCGATAGAAATTAAATATAAATATAATATTATATAGAATTTAATTGAATAATTGCATTTTTCAAATGCATTTTCAAGATGTACTTGAGGGTTCAACACGTCGGAAGACCATATGACCCGTTTAATGCAAAAGTGGTGTAAGTCAATCTTTGTCTATTTCGTTTAACACTACGTCTCGAGGGTTTAATAGTCGCTAACGGATTTCTATGCAAATTAAAAATTATGTCCATCGATTGTAAGAAACAAGAAATGCATAGACGTTTATTTGTTTTCTTAAGAATGTTAGTAAACTACAAAATAATATAATGGAGCTTCTAAAATCTTCTGATAGTTCCGCTATATTGTGTTCGATAATATTGATGAACACATTTTTGTCATAAACGCATGAAATCTGCAGTCTAGTCATTAGATAAAATAATTATGATAAAATTTTAGCCTGACTTGTATAATACGGACATTAATACGTCCATTAATATTTGTGTGTTTTATAGAACTTTTACATAATTCCTCGTTATTCAATGACTGTTTCGACTTGTACCATTTTTGTTTTAAACGGCACATATTTTTATATCGTACTTGTACAAAGATTAGAACTTTAGATATGAAAGAGATATTAAAACTATTTAGATGTTAAAGAGAAAGATATTAAATTGCACCATAACATGACTTGAGATTTATTATTAGAAACTACATTAGAAATGTTTTAACTTGATAAAGTATCTTGCAGTCGCTAATAACTTAAATGTTGATGCGACTATAAATAAAGGTAATTAAAAAACATTTCATTTCGGGTTAAAGAAAATTGATAACATACATATTTAGCAGATTCTGTTCGAAAACGATATTGTAGTGGAAGGGGTTAACAATGAAGACGATTCACCCTTGTGTATTGCTCGAGTACTTGACACCTAAGCATTCATTGGTCAAATCTACTTAATCCTTTGCGCTCAAAGTTACTTTGACACCAGAATTCGAACATTTTGTCCAGTCCACGCATAACCCAGACCTAGAATATTTTAATTACACATCACCTATCTCATTTCACACGTACCACTCTGGAACGTTTAGCAATTTATTAAACACAAAGACATTTAGTAATGTAGGAATTATTTTGAATTATACTATAGTAATTTTTAACACTAAACCTATCACAGCCAGTCAAATGATCAGTTTCAGATTTTTATTTTACAATTCTTGATTTAGCTATTTTCCCGGAAATTGATTCAATAGATTACTTTATTCAGGTAGATATTATAATAAAAATTGCACAAACCATAATAATAAGTTGAATCTTGTTATTTTTATAAGGTAACACAGCCAGATACTTTTAATGCTCGATAATTAGTGTTAATGATGCCTCAAAGAGGATAATCGAGTGCAAAAGATTAAAAATGTATTAAGGAAATATCTTGCTTTGTGACTTAGAATACAAACTTATATCTTTTTATGAATGGAACCAGGAAATGTTTAGGTGAAATTATCTTTGAGCAGTGCGCAAGGCTGAGAGATAAATGATAAGATACCTGTGTGCTAAAGTTAGTTACTCATTTTTTATATGTTTATATACTTACGAATCTATGTAAATATACGAGTATCAATCATTTTGTGTCGTGTATGCAGTGAAAATGAGTGAAGCACGTGAAATATTTTGTACATTACTGTACAAAGAAATGTAACGTCCTAAATATAATTATTAGACTCCGAATTTTGATGTAAAATAAACATTGTTTGTATCAATTGGAAGGCACGAGAGCTATATACACATAGATTTTTTTTCTTAATAGCTTTTTAAAGTTCAAGACACTACAAGCGTATTTTTAAATTCCTTAAATGTTTTTATAGTTTTTAATTTGATCTACTTGTTTGTGTCATAAATGCATCAAATCCGCAGTCTAATAATTATAGTGGCATAATCATTTGCGTGAGTAATCATTTCTATAGAATTCGTTTCTATTGAAATCGTTTCTATAATTTACAGGTTTGAGCAATTGATCGAAAGAAGTATTTTACACAATCGTAAAATGCAGTGATTTATAAGCTACATGTATCTAATAAGACACTAGTTCAACGATACTAGACATTCCTTTTTCTCCCTATTGGCAGATATAGCCAGTAAATCAATTCCTTTAACCTCTGATATTTAAATTCATGATTGAATTTGATCCTCGGTGCTTGAATTACTTACGAGCATTTCTATATAAACGCATTCTAACGTATCAATTGGTATTTCAGTTTCAATTTAGCAATATCACTTAATTCCTTCGTAATTCAAATCCAAATCCAAATTCCAATAAATTTCAGTTATTTATCTAGGCTGTAGCAAACGATGTAGTGAAAAATAACTATACAATTGAGGAAAGTTGATAATTAATTTAGATAATTATTAATCTTAATGAACTTATAAAATTCTATAGGGTCTTACCTTAAATACATTTGAGCATTTTTACTTGAAACAATTTTATTTCTTAATATTAAAACAGTTTATATTTCATTAACCCTTTCATTATATATATATTTACATTATATATATACATATACATATATACATTACATAAGACAAATGATTATACTACCTTTGTACAGTTAATATACTGCAGCTATATAATGATTATTCAGTGTACAAGGATGAATTTGGTAACGTTGCAGTCATTGTTTTGAAAGTGTGTCACGAATGATTTTTCTAGCTATTTTGACGATCGTCGAGCATCGATGGCCGTGTTTCGAATCGGACGATATTTGTAGTAAACAAACGGGCCAATGTTTCGACTCGTACGCTGAAAATCTAACGCAATGCAAGAACCGTGCCAGTAAAGTTTAGCGTATTAATCACGCGTAGTGTTCAAGCACGCCGGTCGAGTGCGTGATCCAGAACCAGATCTATTGCCCGGCTGTGACATTTCTATCGATGAAAGAATCTTTTGCTTCGATTTGCATCATGAAAAAATTACCGACATATATCTTCCATTCAATGAAACTAATCGGTCCGTGGAAACAATTTTCGACATCGATGTTCATACAATAATCATACAATTAATTTCCAAAGTGACTTCCTTCGACGAAGCTGCGTGCAATGAAATGTGATTCAGGATTAGGGAAATAATAAAATCGGAAACACGAACGAAAGAGAGCGCACGTTCGTTCGGTTGTAAAACACATGTTAATCTCATTAAATTCTTGTGTAGAATGGTGGCCTTGGTGGTTACTTTTGCCAGGATGCCTGGCATCCTGGACAAGATACATCGAAGAATATGACGCCATCAGAGTTGCCAGATGCGATGCCCGTTGCGGAAGAAATTACACCGACGAGGTAACTATGCATCGCATGGTTAATAAAGTACATTAATCCGTACTACATAATAACTGTTCAGGCGTATCCACTTCCTCCTAAAGTAAATATAAATTTCAAGCTGTGTAGCGTTTCAGCTACAAATTCGAACTTTTCAATTGATTTCGATCTTGATCGGTGAAGTACAAATCTGAATATCGAGTTGAAACGAAAGCTCGGATCCCGGTTAAATTACCTCGAGATTACTGTACATTTGCGAGCACCCGGCGGGTACGCTGTCATTTTGTCACGGCGCCACCGCAGGCCGGTTTCCATCGCACTTTGTAACAAATCGAGACGTTGGTAGTCCCCAGGATCCGTTTACCAAGCGTTCCGTGGCTCTCGCCTGTTCCTGAAAAGCGGTGTGCAACATTTTTGATCGTGTAGCGATCAATTTTGAATATTGATGGGCAATTTGGCACTCGTTAACGTCGCCGTATAAACTGGTTCTCTGATGGACACCAGAATCCCCGGAGAACCTCCGATGTTGTTTCAAGTCACCGAGCCAGAGCGTACCAGTGAAGCACTGGAGTGGCGAGGTTTTGTGCACTTTCGTCTGCCACTGATTAATTATACGAATGTCCCTGAATTCGCATCCACTTGAATCGTCCTCACGCTCGACGATTTACGAGGTTCGTCACGACAGTACAAGGAACTTCGAAAATGTTAATTTACTCTTGCCCTTTCCATAGCCGATTACTTGCCTATCTGTTTCGGACACGCGATCTATACTCCTCGGAAAAAATAAACAATTCGAGCCGTGAACATTCCAAAAAACAACGAGTCCAACGTTTCCTGAAATCGAATGATTTTTTCCTCTTACTTTGTTGCCATCTTCTTTCGTTCATCTTGCATCTACTATTAGGTTGTTGCGTATGATATGTCCGATTCGTAACACTAACTTTAATTAAACGAACATAACTTTTCTCTAAATAAATAAAACTTGTCGATAATAATAAAAATGTATAGGTAAAACAGTGAAGACATTTCGAACATTAACTATGGTACCCTCATCTGATTAAAATCATTAAGAGTACATTTCTATTGAACTACTTCTTGTAATTGATGCAGCCAATTTTTATTTTGCCTAAAAATCCGGAATATAGTAATCAACACATTCAGTCAACGAATGTGAAGCTTTTCGACTATACTATAGTTAAAATGAAATTTTTTGGACGTTCGCGTTCTTTGTTTGCGATATTGTCATTTCTATTTTCGAGCTTCTTCTGTGATTGATGAACAGTGTGTTCATTTACTACGATATTTTGAAGAGACATCGCATAATGTTTTTGTCAATATACAGGGTGTCCCACATAAATGGGAACACCTAAATATCTGTCGTATTTACAGTACTATCAGAAAACTTCAGAGGACAAAGTGACACTATTGCCGGGGGCAAATATAATGGTAAAGAAAAAAAATTTTTATGTCGTGTTTTTTAATGAAATTTGAAGGTCACCGATGTTTTTTTAAATGGAATTGTATATTTTTTTACGATAGCATGATAGACAATAAAAAACTGAATTTAGTGGATACCACCTTTTTGACCTTTAAATGACCTTGAGCAAGAATAATCATGTTGGAGCGGATAAAATGTGGAAGTTTAAAACTTACGTGTTTCAGCAAAGATTACGCGTTGTTTTCGTCGGGTTGACCTTTACATATCACAATAAATAGTCGGTGGCAGACAATTCCTGATGTAAACTCAATGATGTGGGTGAAACTTTTCTCTTTGCAGTATTCGTGAAATACTACTTCTGCAAATACCGGACTCTTGTTCGAGTTGTCGCAAACTTACATATGGATCATTAGATACTGTAGCTAGGATATTAATTCTATTTTCTTCGTGCGTTACAATTCTTTGTTTATTACGATTTTTAGAACTTACACTACCGGTATTTTTAAATTGTTTTACCACAACGGAAAATGCGTGTAACGAAGGACAAATACGATTCACAAATTTTTCACGATACAAATGTACTGCTTGCCGCAAAGATTGGTGGCTTTTGCCATAAGTGAAAACCATATCGATTCGTTCCTATACAGTATAACGCATTGTTATCACTTTCACGTTTCGAATTCGAATAATGCAGAAGGAACAACGTACTTATTCTAACCGATTAACCTTCTGTTAACGATCTCAATGATACATACTCTAACATAAACATACACTGTTTACTATGAAAAATATTTCAAACATTTATTGTGGTTTGTAAAGGTCAACCCGCCGTAAACAACGCGTAATCTTTGCTGAAACACATAAATTTTAAACTACCACATTTTATCCGCTCCCACATGATTATTCTTGCTCAAGGTCGTTTCAAGGTCAAAAAGGTGGTATCCACTAAATTCAGTTTTTTATTGTCTATCATGCTATCGTAAAAAAATATACTATTCCATTTGAAAAAACATCGGTGACTTTGTCCTCTGAAGTTTTCTGATAGGACTGTCAATACGACAGATATTTAGGTGTTCCCATTTATGTGGGACACCCTGTATTTATCTTCCCATTTAAAGAATACGCGACGGTCACATCGATTCATATTGAAGTAAACTTTATTTAAAAGTTAAGTTGGATATGTAAATAAAAGCTGAAGATGGGACTTAAAAGATTAGTTTTGTACGTTCAAATGTAACAATCCTGCCGATTACAGTAGTATTTCCTGATTAAAACGCTTCATAACATTTGCATTCTGCAATCGAACATTTCATGTGCAACAACCTAATATTTATATGTAAAAATTAATTCGGTGCCTCTCTTCATGGAATCAATTAAATGTCCATTTCAAAGTTGAGTATTTTTTCATCACTTTGGGATTTCAAAGTACTAATTTTAACACTTATAAATGGACTGCGGATTTTATGAATTATAGCACAAAAATGGATTAAATGCAAAGCAGTAAAAGCATTAAAATAATTTAAAAATACTGCTGTATTATTTCCAACCTATTAAAATTAGAAAGGAAAGATATGCAATGTTTATGTAGTTTCTGTGTCTTATAATTAATGCAAACAATTTTTATTTTATATAAAATCCGGAATTTACTTATAGAGCATATAGAAAGGATTTGTATGTTAACGTTATTTAGTTAATGCTCATATTGAAACATTAGAAAAAACGTAGAAATATTTTTTGAGAACGGATTCATTACCTACCTGACCGAGCTCACTAATAGTTACAACAAATATTTTGAAGATTGAACGAGTTATCATTTTTCTGTGCATTGACGGAGATTTTGTATTAAAAGGACACCGAAATAACTTTTACATCTACGGTGGATCTAAAAAGTATTTGAACACTACATTTCTGAGTCTCGAGAAATTGTTAATATTTGAACTATGATAATTTCGTTAAAAAAAAGAATACAATAGATACAAAAATACAATTTTCGCAGAACATCATTCATTTTTTTCTAGGATATTTGTGCATGATATAGCAGTAACAAAAATGAGGAATTATAAATTTTTATAGAACAAAAATGAAGAATAAGTTTCATCTTATGAGGCCTTCACGGTGTACCTTATATTATTGCAAAGATGGCAGCACAACATTCATTCAAAGCTAAATAAATCGGCTTAAAGTTTTAATCAAGAGACAAATTTTTCAATGTTTTCACAAATGCTTTAATTTGTAAAATTCTGTACCAAAAAAGTGTCTTTATTTTCCCAGTCGCTGAATCATAAAAAAAATATTTTAGATCAAAATGACCGATGGATTGTGAAAGTAGGAGCTTCAAGGTTTAAACTGAGTGCAATTATATTGTTCTACTATTCTTTAAACCAATTTAACACAGTTTAAATATCAAAGATTCTTCGAGAATCGAAAATATCGCTGTCAAAATAGTTTTTGTAAAAAGATTTGTCAGAGAAAAGAGTAACGCTGTTTCGAAAATCAGTGGAATTATGACATTTTTAAATAGTTTTGAATATGATATTAGATGGGAAAATATTTATAACATTTGTTGAAATATTAATTTCGTAGTTACTGTTTATAGCTTCTACAGTATATTCTATAAAAAAAAGTATGAGCGACAACTTCAATCGATCAATGACACGTGCATATTTAAGTCTGAACGCATTGTAGGTTTCGATGATATTTCCTTATTACAGTTTTACGAACTAAGTGATAGAAATACATTTTTCATAGCGGAAAATGTTTCTTAAATGTTATTAAATTACGAATGAGTTGGAAACAGTCATATCAATAACTCGTACAGCTTCAAACATGGTCTCAATTACCTACTACTTTTCTTTTTATTTGGTATAGAGAAAAGTGCGAATGGTTTTCTACTAGAATAATGCAAGTCAATTTTTGTCTTGAATTAATATTGATACCCAGATCAATATTGAAATCAATTTTTAACACTTTACTTACCTACTTTAATTTCTGAACGTGTCTTAACACATATTTTATAGCAATAGCAGTTAGAATTATGAAGTGAAAAGCTTCAAACTTTTATCTTAGGATAGCTGTTTAAAAGATGATTTTGAAAGAATTTGCAGTATTTTTTAGGAAAAATGAGTCTTTGATTTCCCACATGTTACATGTAAAAATGTCTTAGAAGAAAATGGACACTGTTTTACGGAAGTAAAGGCTGCGAGTTTTAAAATGATTCTATGTTTATACCTGTACTATTTGTTCTTACGAGGTTATCACAATTTGAATATCGACAATTTTTGCGAGAATCAGAAATGTAGTATTCAAATACTTCTTGGGTCCACTGTAAGTACTCCAACAAGCATTGCCACTTATTGAGATAGTAAAGCAGCGGATTTTTCCGCATTGCTTTCAATAGAACCTGAATATTATATTTTTAGACAGGCAATTCTCATACAGCATGTTACTTTCACTTAATAGTCCTACTATTAGAAAATCTAGGTACCATTTGCTTCGACATAATAAACCATGAAGTTTATCTGTTGCCTTTTAAGGTTTTTAGTTATCGAAGGAAGGCAATCGAGTTGTTTCTTGAACGGTCTGCGGTTAAATTAATTTGATAATTTTCATAAGTGATACGCCGAGATGTGATCTTACACACACGTTTATATTTATACATAAATATATATACATATACGTGTATACATGTATACATGTATATGCACGGACATCTCATGCAACCGGGTTGTTAAGTTATGTCGTAAAATTGCAGTGTTGGATCTTAAAAGTTGTGCGGCCGGGCCGTGGCATGAAATTACGCTGGCATTTACTGCGCGACTTCCCTTCTTTATGACAATTGACCATGTAGCAAAAAATAATTGCCGTCGTTTGAACTCCCAAAGATTCAACATTTAATAAGGTTACCGGCACACCGGACTAAAATCACGAGGTAAAAGCATACAAAAATCCCGCTACCGCGATTATACCCACCACTCTCACTCCAATTACCTCAATTAAACTTGTCCGATAGTTATGATATCGTTAACAATTACCAGCAGCGAGATTTGCAAGCAACGACAACGTTCACGTCGGTATTAACCGGAAAAAAACGAGATCAAAGACCCCAGTCATATTGATTCCTTTTGCAACATGTTTGCGAAATTGATATATTAATTGTACAGTTTCTTTTATCGATACATGTAAAACGGAAGAGTTTCGTTGCCATCAGTCATACAGGATGTTCTCTGTACTTTCTCCAGCTATTGGAGAGAAAGTATTCGGGAGAGAAATTCGTGTTTTTAACCCTTTAAAAATGGAAGTCTCTTATTCTTTACTCCCATTCTTTCAGATAAATTTCACGAATCATTGATATACATTTTGTTAAAAAATAATGAAATGTGAAGAAAGTTTTATAGCACTATAATAGTAACATAATCGTTACCGTATATCTGAATCTTGTAATTTTGTGCCAGGAAAACTGCGATAATATCAAAACGATAAATATTCTAGTTTTTGAAGCTACGAATACAACACAATTTATCTTTATAATCATCAATCATTTGCGTATGGAACTATCCTTGTCACAACAAATCGTGTACACATAAATGGTGAAGTTTGAAATTAATTAATAAATTATTTTACTTGTTCTTGCAGACATCTAAGTAACAATAACAGTAAAGTAATAATACCTTTACCTTTCATTCAATCTAAAATTATTACTTTTAAAAAATGTTCTCAATCTGTTCCCATTGGAACTTACATATTAGGACGTATTTCAGAAAAGTTCTACGGTTTATGTTTTAAATAGAACTTTCAAACAGAACCCTGATTGAAATGCTTTATGGAGCTACAATAATCTGTTCCGAAATGTATACAAACAATATGTCACGACTACCAAAGCGGGATTCTATACGTTTAGATCGGTGGAGATCTGTGAAAATAATGGGCCGCAAAATTGCATCAACCTCACAAGGTTTATTAGCGACTACAAGCTTACAATTATGTGGTCATTTATAATTTAAATTCGGTTGAATAACTTTGTGTGCTTCAAGAATTTTATTAGTTTTTCGCAAGATTCCTTTGATTCGGTGGCATCTTTGATGTTTCCTGGAATTTTGTATCTTCTTCTTTCTTGATGATAGAGATGGCACGCTGTAACTAACTGCTCGTTGCGAGAAACTAAAATCTTAAAGGAACAATGGATGAAGAAACGAGTTTAAAGTTTCATAAGCTATTTATTCCATAACTCTACTTGGGAGTCTCAATCATGGATGATTTTACATGAGAAAATAAGTCTAAAGTATACAATAAATTTTTCCATCTAACGTTTTGCTTTCGAGAAATTAGAGTTTGAAAATTCGGCGAACACGTGTGCTTGGATTGTGCTCAGGAACGTGAACTTGACGGATTTTCAAAGCCGATTTTCTCGAAAACGAGGCGTCAAATGAACAAACATTTTCTCATGTAGACTCACCCGCTCCACGTTTATACCAGCTTGAGGCTCAATGCAGACATACATACTAAAATAGTTTACGAAACTATGAAGACATCTGTTAAGAAAACGATCGACTTGAGACCCATGGTTAATTTGAGACTTTCATTCTTCGCGATGAATACTGCACGATGCAATAAAAAATTTGATCTTGAAAACAAGGGTCGACAATTTTGCGGACCATTTCTTTAACAGATCTCCATCGATCTAGAGGTGTACATAGAATTCTGCTATGGTAGTCGTGACATGTAATTTGAATACACCCTGTACATTATAGAATAGATTGATCGAAAAGTGTTTCGTTTATTTTCTTGTTTGATTGTTATTAATACTAGGTCATAGAAGTTCATGCATTCACCGCGTATTCAATACAAGTTCATTTTATTTTTCGTTTTGCCAAACTCGTTCGCGAAGGAAATCGAATATTATATAAATTCAATCAAGTTGCTTCTGCAAAGCAACAAAGCGTAAACTTGCAGAATCTTGCGCAGTCTCATTATGATCTTAATACTTATTTTATTACAGTGTATGGAAAATTGCTTGGACTCCAATTACACGAAACCCGGTTACTGCCCTGACCAGGCATCTCTGTCACCGTTTGAGGCTGCTTGTTTAACAGCCTGTGTCGATGATTCTCGTTGTCCGGATTTAGCAAAGTGCTGCAAACACGACTGCGGTGTGACTTGCGTGAATCCCATCGGCTTGGACAATAGAACTGGTACGCACGCGATTATATTATCATACGCTTTTTACTAACGATTTGATCAAACGTTAGTACAGTAATGCCTCGATAAATGTGAACAATTTGATAACGAAAGGTAGCTTATATCGTGCACAGGCATTAGGCCTTGATCTCTTGCTGCTAGAACGTAGAAGAGAATAATGAGTAACAATACTAATCTGATGACAATACTGTAATTTTTAATCATTTTTTTCAAAGAAACCTTAACAACATATTCGCGACACTTTTCTGACAGGAACGACACCAAACACGACACCAGACACGACAAAATTGTGGAAAAAAAGTTCTGAACGTTCACAGATCCTACCTGCTCGCCAAAACGGCCAACAATAAGAACGACATCAAATTCGGAGATGATTGCGAGACAAATAACAGACAGTATTGATATAAACACTAATCCAAAGATTATTAATAAAAAGAATATTGCAGAAGCATTCGTATTTGGATGAACAATATAAAATTAGTCGTCTGCAATTTGCAGAAAAGTATATATTTATGAAGGAAAAATGCTGAAGAGTCATATTTGCGAACAAGAAGAGATTCAATTTACAACTTGTTAGATGAACCTAGTAGACTCAATTATTTTTATCATTATTTGAAACAGGAGCAACAAATTTTGCGCCATCGCCAAATGTAACGTGGCAGCATAATTATATTATTGCTGTAAAAATGATTAGCACAAAGTACATGGAAATTATTTACCAATCAATAAACGCTACAACTGTTGTTGAAGATGAATTCATTTTCCAACATTAAAACCGTGTTATTCATACTGCAAAGGTAGTGACGGAATACATTTCCTATACTATTACCTATATGTATATGTTATTAAACGTATGGTAACATAGTGTATAGAGACAAATTTTAGTGGCAATGTAAAAATAAATTAAAATCATGTATTTTAGTTTTTGTCCTGGTGTGTATATGTACATTGTTAAATTATACGTTTGCAACTTCAGGAATTTGAAGTACAGTCTTGATGTCGTCAGTATGTGGTCATTCGAACTCAAATGATTAATTGTGAAGCAATTTGAGACCGAAAGGTAGCTTATATCGTGTACAGACACTATTCCTTGATCTCTTGCCGCTAGAACGTAGAAGAGGATAATGAGTAACAATATTAATCTAATGACAATACTGTTATTATTAATCATTTTTTTCAAAGAAACTTTAACAACATATTCGTGACACTTTTCTGACTGGAACGATGCCAAACACGACACAGGTTGGATCGACATGGTGTTCGGATAATAGAACAGTTACTTATGTAGTCACAGTACCAGATTAAATATTTACTAATTTCTTGTATTGCTGTATGTGTATACTTAAAAACATGTTAGAGAACAAATAATTGAGATATGAATTAATGTAAACTTTCAATAAACTGTTTATAAATGAAACTAAAACTGAATATTTATAGGAGCGATACTAAAACCATTTTGAGTTGTTTTATTGAATGCGTATAATGGAACATAAAAGAAGTACGTATGAAGTAAAATGAAGAATTCAGATATCGTCGGTTCGGATAATTAAGGTTCTACAAAATCGTCGAGTGAACAAACACATTAGCTCCGAATCGCGTCATGTTTGCACTCATTTTATTCGGAAAAGCGTCACAAATGTGTTAGTAAAAGTTTCATCAAATATAATAAAGAACAAGAAAGTTTTGTCACTGGATTAATATTGTCTCGCCGACATATCTATTCCCGTGTCATGTTACACTTCCTGACTATCGAGCATCTAGCTCCTTGAAGAGGTATACACTGCAACAGTGGAAATATATTTTTCACAAATATCGTGCATGTCTCTTTCACATACAATAGAGGTGATTACTTTACTTATATCACGTCTATGAACATTTTAGATTTACCAGAAGTGCCGGAAAACCTACAAATCAGGCAACAGAAGAGCAATTTAGTTATTCTCACTTGGCGAGAGTCTAAAATACCTGACGACGACGTGAGATATTTAGTGGAGGAACGACATTTGCTTGGTCCGAGATACTTGGAATCCAGATTAAGTTCTTGGACGGTGCAACATGTTTCGACGAAATCGCACGCGACCCTACGCGCTCGACTGAAAACTGGACATTGGTATCAGTTTCGTGTGGCAGCCATCAACGGAAATGGTTCTCGAGGATATTCTCAGCCGTCCAGACCTTTTAAAACGAAAGGTAAGTCTGTACAATGAGTATTGGTGACCAGCGTTCCGCGAACTATGTGCGCTCCAAATTCTCCAACCTGTTATGGATTTTCAAATTCTGCTCTGCGTGTCTTATTGAATTGTTGCTACTATGAAAAAGATAAATTCTAGAACATAACTGTGACGTTAAACCTCCAATGTACCAGTAAGGGCCGCTGCCAACATTCTACAGATAAGATCCGAGAGAAACAATTTGACTTTTATGTTAATTAATAAATAAAATCTTTTCACTCGTAACGAGATTGTTTTGTTGCATAAAATTGGTGTGATGAAAACGAGGATTTACTTAACTCGTTCGCTACCACCATTTGTTTCACTGCCTACCTACATCATTAAAATGTTTGAATAAATGCAATGTAAATACTTACTTCATGAAATACTAAAATAATTTAGCAAAGGAAAGTCATGGACACTCTGAATATTATACTGCTGAATGTCGTAGTATACAGGGTGTTCACGATATTACTAGCCAGCGTTATTCTCGCAAATAATAAATATTACAAAAAATGAAAGTGGAAAAAGTAATGCTGTTCTTTGCAAACAACGTAATGGCGTATGTAATTTTATTGTGTTTGCGCTACTTTTTTAGAAATGAAGGTGACTTTCAATTTCTTAATGAATTCGTGAGTCAAGACAATGGAAGAAACATTTTAAATGTTTCGTAATGATATTATTTAGGATATACCTCCCGAAGTGGTAAACGACTTGAAAATCAAAATAACGCAAGTATGTGCATTAATATCTCGGACAATATCAAAAGAAACTACCAAGAATGTTATTAATAGAACTGAAATATGCATTCATGCACAAGGAAGTCACATTAAACATTAGCTACCATTTATTCCGATCAATGCAACATGGTCTTTTGCAGCACAACTTTTGTAGAATCCACTTATTACATGAAAAGTGGGAAAAGTTTAACAGCCAACTATGAAGTATACTTTGAACAAAATATTATTTATTTTTCTCTTCAAACAAAGGACCTTTATTTACCAAAAGAACGGCAGCCAAACGACACATTACAACAAAGTTTAAAAAACAAACATATTGTTTAAAAAACAACCATTACCAAACGGTATTACATAGTGCGATGATGGTAGCGAACTCGTTAAGCTAATAAATTAAGTTGGAAACAGAATAACAATTTTCTTGATGCACCGTATAGACTCAAACCATGGAGAGTTGAATCTAATGACTAGACTGCGGATTTTCTGCATTTATAACAACATTGAATTAATAAAATACAAAACTGTGAAGACCTTGGAAGAATTTAAGAACACTATTACGCTATTTATTTAAATAGAAAATTTTAATTTTTTGTAAAAATACGGAGTCCACTATTGACACATTTTATAATATAATATATAATTGTGATTTGGCAAATTCCTTCAGACAAGAAATTGTTTGTTGACCTCGCGCGATATAACAAACATCTGTGCAGATTAATTTTATTTAAATATTATACAAATATTACCTATACGCAACTGACTAAGATGGTAGTCAAAGCTAGACACTGAAATTGTATAGAAAATGAAAATCGTACTGCTGTTATCTGGAAAGTTACAAGTGACGAAAGCATTAAGTCCACCAGTAAAGATTAGTCTATTCATATATTTTTATTTTATTAACGCTATATTGTTTCCGATGTATTATCGAAATTGTTCTGACGAAACTAAAGTTACTGGGTTGCTATTTCATGGTATATTTTTATCTCGCCTAGACTTTAGAAATAACAAACATACCGAGTATGCTTGGTTCAGAATCTGAAATATCGAGAATGTCAGATAAATAGGATTTATTAAAAATTTATACATTTGAATAGTTGATTCAGTCTCACCGACATGAAAGATGGTAGCGTCAAATCTATACTCCGAAATCGAGACAATTGACATTTTAATTTGGTAGCCAGGGTCAGCAACATAACGGAACGTTGCAGTGAAATATCATGTTCGTACCATTTTTTATGAAACACACTGTCCATCATTGTTGTACTCTAATTTAACGAATTATAGTTCGTTATTAAAAATATTAATGAATAGTACAGCAATCTTAAGTTTACAATATGGTCCTCAATAAAATAGATGTATTGTTATTAGAGTAAGCTCATAAAAAACGTGTTGTTTCAACTGAGGGAATTATTGTTTATTGACATTAAAGATAAATTCTCAGACAATAACAATAGCAGCCTGACTTGTTAAACATTCGAGTTTTTATTAACCCGTTTTTCTTACCAGAATACAGTAAGCAGAGCATAATTCCAAACTATTATATTGTAATTGACTTATATTTTCTTAACAATAAATAAAAGAACTGTAATTTAATCTAAAATGTCGCTTTCAAAATTTCACAAAATTCTTTTCTCATAGAATAGCAATATAAATAGTAATAAAAGTGTCGGATATTAACATTATTTGCAATATAATTGAACTTTCTGTTTCTAGAGATCTATTATCATGAATTTAAGAATTACTCGAAATTAATAATGTATACGTATATGTATATTTTTTACTCGAGGAATTTATGCCTTCTATTACATCACAATGTAGTAGCAATTGAAAATGTATATCATTGTTATATAAAACAGGAAACCATACCGCCTCCAATAAATGTTGAATGCAAAAACACATCATATACAACTGCATCAGTGCACCGCATGTGTATAATAAAATAAAACCTCTTAACACAGCATCGGCACTCTAGAAATAATATATAAATCTAACATAAATAAACAAATGAGATAACAAAAATGTGAAATTATATCGTGGCATATACCGTTATCACCATAATACTTAAAAAACAGAACCGAAAAACATTGTTTATGTACAGAGCTGCAATGTTCGGCGAAAATATTTGTTTCAATACGGCAGCCATTCTGTAACACGTGCATAAAGAGTTTAGATAGGGCAGACATAATTGTTTAGAGTATTTTCTTTGCATCAAAATAATGATAAGTGATATTTAATTGAATTACTTAAATAGGATATGTGCATTGGAATTGTTGAATGCGTCAAATATATGAATAACTGACATAAATGCACAAAACGTATTTTTCAAATTTTCATTACAAACCAAGATAAAAAACTGCTAAATCAAAATTTACTATTTTCTTTTAAATTCCTGTCAGTCATAATTTTCTTTAAATTTTCGTTTCATATCATGTAGTAAACTAATCCTTCTGAAGTCTTCAAAAAAGCTCAAGTTGCTTGATCTACCTTTAAAAGAATTACACCAGTTTAATAGTGGGATGCATAGAAACTTTCTTGACTGACTGTATAAAAAAACTATATTTTTAAGATAAAATTACGCTCGAAACATAAGCGATAGAACTTATGTATTAATCCAATCATAGCATACTTTACTACTGTTTGATGATGCCGAGTGAGCAATCTGACTTCCTGATTGACAGTACCCTTAGCCATGGAAGTAGGATCCTTTTGTAGTATTGATATTAATTTTAACTCCATGTACTTGTACTGAGCAGTCATCAAAAGGATCCAATGTATAGTGTATACGTCTAAGCTGGCTTTTCGGATAAAGGTGATAACTCCGCCGAAAATCTGAAGCGCCGTACCAGCAACAAAGATGACTACAGAAAACGGTTCCTTCGCCAAAATCATTGGAATTTGATAATCCGTGCAATGGAACTGACTTTTATGCAATATCGCTATCAGTGGTAGCATCGTCCATGCGAAGAGTGCAGCTGCGCTACCAATAATATAAATTTGCTGAACTTTCATAAGCGGTGCCAGCAACTGAGTTGCAATTGACCTGAACATCTTATCGTCTGCGGCAAAAATCATGTTTAGAGTCCCGATCAATCTTTTGAGCGAGTCTTTATTACTGTACAAGATCGGCAGGAAGAAAAAAATATCGAACGTAACCACAAAGTTGACCGTGCTGTCTCTCAATGCTTTCTCCTTTGGCACGTAGAATATGCCGACGATACAGGCACTTAGATACGTCAGTTCGATCGTCCATATCATTGCCACATATAGTTTCAAAATAACAGGCATTTTCGTTTTCTCGCTCGTCACCGGTAGAAAGTTACCCGACAACATATTCATAAAAACGTTCCAACGGTTCACATTTCGGAAGTTTGTCTTCATTTCGGTGCCACCTTCCACGTAGTTTTCAATAAACCGATGGGTAAAAAAATGCATGTCTTAGCACTAGCTGAAATTGATTCTTCTAAATTAACTTGTTAGCAATAGTTTCATTAAAACTAATGGAATGTCAACATTGTCGCTTGTATGAAGTTGCAAACATATAATTTAGACATTGATATATAATTTAATTCTCTGATGGAACTCATAATAGTTCACAGTGTTAAAAGAAATGGAAGACGTTTTTATTCAATTTTAATTCACACTGCAATTCGAAGACACATGTGTACACTCGGGGACAAAAGGGTAGCTATTTTTTTTTAATTTTTGTAGTAAAATCTGGTACGAATTCATTTTTCATGGCATTTCTAATCTCGGGCATGACTGTATGTGTAACATGCTCATTTTTGTCCACAATATTCATATTGATAAAATTCTACGGGTGCGAACGTAAATTTTGTAGCCCGCGAAAGGGACAAAATGATAGAATCGAAATATAGTTAATAAAATGTGTAATAACATTTTGTGATTTCCATTTATTAAAAAAGACAATAGATTAATAAAAAATGGGCCGTAGAATAAATTGAAAAATGAACAATATTCAGTGGCGCAAATATCAAAAGTCACAAACAGTTATACTGGATTTATTAAATGATCCAGAAAATTGTGGAAAAAAAAGTTCTAAACGTTCGCAGATCCTATCTGCTCGCCGAAACGGCCAACAATAAGAACATCAAATTCGGAGATGATTGCGAGACAAATAACAGATAGTATTGATATAAACACTAATCCAAAGATTATTAACACTAGATTTACCAGACCAGTCAAAATGACTGGTTTTGCAATTTCAATTCAAAATTCCTACTGCATGTAACATTTTCTTTCCGAAATGATATCATGACTTTTTTAGCCATAACTAAAGAATCAGTTTTATGAACTTCATATTATTTTATATGTATTCGTAACAAATATATTTTTTGTTATTGACACTTATACCAGTACAAGTCAAAATGACTGGTGCACGTTTCTATACGATGAAATGACATTGGGGCAGCTACAACAAATGATAAGCACTGCAACGTTTTTTCGGGACAGAATATATGATTCTGGAATTGGAATTGTATAGTTACTATACTATAGTATTTACTCAAGGTTTTGGGCCGCACATAAGGTTCTCCTTGGGTCCCGGACACTTGGCTATCTGTAAATGCGAACTCGATACTCGGGGTTTCTGAGTGTCTTGGCCGTGCTCGGTCGAATCGCTTTTGGGCGAGTTGATTGAGTTGTGGCCCGTAAATTTCTAGCACTGGCCCTATCAATATTATTCAACTTTTTGTCATTCTGACCGGTCTTTGTAGAAGTAGATTTACTTAAATACCCGGTAAATCTAGTGTTAATAAGAAGGATATTGCAGAAGAATTCGTATTTGGATGAACAATATAAAAGTAGTCTGCAATTTGCAGAAACGTATATATTTATGAAGGAAAAATGCTGAAGAGTCATATTTACGAACAAGAAGAGATTCAATTTACAACTTGTTAGATGAACCTGGTAGACTCAATTATTATTATCATTATTTGAAACAGGAGCAACAAATTTTGCCCCATCGCCAAATGTAACGTGGCGGCATAATTATATTATTTGGTCCGATATTGGCTATTATCAGAAAAAGGACATAAAATTTATTGCTGTAAAAATGAATAGCACAAAGTACATGGCAAACAATAAGCGCTACAACTGTTGTTGAAGATGAATTCATTTTCCAACATTAAAACCGTGTTATTCATACTGCAAAGATAGTGACGGAATACATTTTCTAAAAAAAAATTCAAGTCTTCGATTGGCCAACGACATCTCCCGATCTCAACATTATTAGAATTAGTGGGAGGAATCTTGTCATGGTAGTATGCACAAATAGCAGACAAATTTGAAACCGCTGAATGATTTTAAATAATGTATTCAAGAGAAGTGAGAAAAATTGACTCAGAACAGTATTAAAAATTACAAGATTATATAAATCTTCACCCGACAGAACCACCGTTGTCATTAAATATAATGAAGGCGCACACAAGTATTAAATACAAAATATCATTTACAAAGTTAATATGTATTTCTAATTTCAATACACCTGTGCTATCATTTTGTCTCTCTAGATTTTGACAAAAATGTTATTTTCGTCAAATCAAATTAAACAGGTTGATCAAATCCAATTTAATATTACCTATATATGTTATTAAACGTATGGTAACATAGTGTATAGAAACAAATTTTAGTGGCAATGTAAAAATAAATTAAAATCATGTATTTTAGTTTTTGTCCTGGAGTGTACATGTACATAGTTAAATTATACGTTTGCAACTTCAGGAATTTGAAGTACAGTCCTGATGTCGTCAGTATGTGGTCATTCGAACTCAAATGATTAATTGTAAAGCAAAAATCTGCCATTTCTTCAGATTGTCATACTTACCATTATAGACAGACCTTCAGGGACAACCGAGCAGTAATTATAACATCCTTTGCTAAAATGTTGCACCACGTGTCGAAAGCATTCCATCACTACCGCCGACATTATCATTCTATTCACAATCCACGTTCCTTTATCAACTTTGCCGTGGTTGCTACCACCAATGGCCGTTCTTCGTTATATCGAGTGCGCGCGCAAAGGCCATTATAGTTTTTTACGCTGTAATTATCGATCATTTGCCGTGCAATTACTGGTCCCTGTATGTCCCTTTGATCTCGTGGCCTGATGAGACACAAGGGAACCTCATACGGCAACAAATTATCGTTATTTGATCTCTGAAGTCTAGAGAAATATTTCCTTGTTCAAACGAAAGTCCGATGAATGAAACACTGTAGCACAATGAAATCATTCGGCATTCCGTTTGTGCGCGTACTCGCTTTGTTATTTGTTGTCGGCTTGGAAAGTGGAAGGCATTTTATTGTTTCCAGAGCCCCGAAGTCCCAAAGAACCGCAGAATTTGACGTTGTCCGGCGCGCGGCTAATCGGAGGGAAATTACGCGTGATGCTCAGATGGGGAAAACCAGCCTCGGATGTGCCAATCACCTTCTACAAAGTATTTTGGAGCCGTCTCGTACATGGTCCGACCAACAATTCCCTTCTCATTTATCACCGTACCATATTGAAAGTAAGTTTCCATTAACGTATTCTCATGTCGTGTTGGATTCCGAGTTTTGAAATCGTGTGCAACACTTTATAAAAATCGGAAGAGATTTTATTTAGAAAACGTACACGGTGGCGAGGTAACGTACAACCACGTAACCTACTGGTGTTAAGTGCGCAAGGAAAAAGCTCTGCTCTGTTTCGACGGACTGCTATATATAATATGTTTTGGACAGGAAAATATGTGGAATGGAGTGGGAAAAGGTGTGCAATGGAAAGGATGACGTGGAAGAGAAAAGGCCTAAGGGTTGCTTGGTCCTAGTGACTCACAAGGAGATTTTGCTGAAACTTTCCATACTGGTAGATTTCGTTCTTCTGTTTATGAAAATATAGCATTATAGGCGTCGATACTCAATAATTTTTGAGATATTTACAATTTAAATTTCATTATACCCGTTAAGCCGTTAACTACAGTTTTGGTTGAAGTTTTTGTCAAGTGCCAAACGGCGTGATGGTAACGTACTAGATTAATTACTGGGAAGGCCAATGTTCAAATCCCTTTTTCCTTTTTCTCCATTTTTTTCTTTCTTCTCTGTTCAGTTTATCTATTTTAATTAATTGTATTTTGCACGTGAAAAATACACTCACAATATCTATAGGAAACAAAATATAAAAATTTTATTGGACAGGAACATAATATGAAAGAAACACTAACTTTATCAATCTTAACGTATCTCAAAAGTTGTTGAGTATCGACGCCTATAATGCTACATTTTCATAAACAGGAGAACGAAATCTAACAATATGCAAAGTTTCGAGAACATCTGAGAGCCCATGACCGCGTCTTCTCCTTGTGCGATGTTTTGGATAATGTGTCTGCGGCTTACTAATGATGATGAGTTGGCGTTTACACGAGTTATCGGGTATACAACAGTTTTCCGAACAACATTCGGAAAACTTCATTAATAAACTGCATATTTCTCTGCTAAATAAAATTTTCTAAACGTTATGTATGAGGACTAAACATAAACCCTTGCACCTTGTGTTTAGTTTCCTAGAAGAAAAAGAAAATTTATATCTACCGAGTTCCTATGTATTCTCTAATGTAAGGATAAAGAAGGTAGTGAACGGGAGTAAGGATAAGACGGAGAGGTGCAACGCAAGGAGGGGACAGGGAAATAGGAAATCCAAAAAGTAATATAGTAAAGTGTTCAATAGATAGGGTAGACAGGATAGGTAGAATGGAAAATTAATTAGGTATAGTAAGGAAGAAGAGGAAGTAAATGGGAACGAGGGAGCGGGTGTGAATGTGCTTAAATTAAGTTTAAGTAATTTTATGCAAAGCCAAGTCCGATTCTTAGCTCTGCGGCTGAATTAAATATTATTGTTGTGGGATCAGGACCTCCTAGACTAAATACTGTATGGAGATTAGGAAAATCTTTCGTTCCGTGGGTATGTGTAAGAGTTGATCAGCTACAACCGCGAGGGTCCCGGGTTCGATTCCCGGCGCGGAATTCCTCATTTTTCCTAAGATCCTACATTATTATTATTATCATTATCATTATTATTGTGTATTCTCTAATGGCTAAACGTAGGCATCAACAAACTACAATTTTATATCGATTTGAAGGAATGTAGTAAAATACATGATAATTCTGAAGAGAAAAGTACATCGTCAGAATCCATCCCCACAAAAAGAACTATTAGAACCACTACATTAAACTTCTCCATTTTAAATAAAGTTTGGTTAGAGTTTGAGATAGATTTTTTGAGGTAGGGGTGAAGAGGGGTGCAGAGCCCTAATTTTTAATCTTTGTTCGTTTTGTTTTCCTTTTCAGGATAAGACCTGCTACGAACTGAAGGATTTGGAACTGAACTATCAGTATTTTCTTCAGGTGCAAGCAGTCGCGTTGTACGGGGGCCGCAGGCTGGTGTCACGAAAGTCTTCGAAGGTCTTCAATAGCACGGATTACATGGTGTATGGTAAGATACAGTAAGAAACTCGTGTGATTGTTCCCCAATACTTTGGTAAACATCTCTACCGAGCTTAATAATCAGGATAACAAACGAAGAAGTGCCCTTTAATTGAAGCCGACCGAGAGAGACGTTCTCGCAGGTGCGAACCAAATCAGACCAGCCTTCAGCTGCGACGTATGATTTGTCAGTGCGGTGAAGTCAGAGCACGATTGGTTTGGCCGATGCACCACCAGGTGAAGGCGTACAACGTTTCTTGGCGAGAGGAATCCTGCCCATCATCTTACGAGAAGCGTCTCCAACAGAAGCAAACGTTCTGGAAAGTCGTTCAGGTATTATTCCACTGGAAAGATCATTCTGCATCGACATACAGTGGCTCACGAAAGTATTCGAACGCTCTGTAAATCAGAATAACTTTTTTAAAATTGGACCTTGTTAAAATTTAAAATTGGATTAATGTTAATACAAATTTTTAAAAATTCTATTAATAATAATAAAATATATTTATCAGATATAATTATTAAATATTATTTTCAATATGCATAACTTTTGTTTTAATATTAATATTAATGAAATTTACGAACTTTAAATGTACATTATTGAATATTTTAAAATGTTAGTTAATATTAACGAGACTTTCCGTTTACCATTCAATCATTTCTTAACCATTAAAAAATATCGGTTTCGGCACAGCCTTGATGGCGTAATACAGGTATCAAAATCATACTAGTTTTAAGTCTGCTTTAGTTTATTAATACTCTTGTAAATATTAGTGGATAATTATTAGTTTATGTGTAGTTTTCCGTGTCAGTCTTAATTCTTAATTGTTTCGTGACTGCAAACGGAAAATCTCGTTCGTATTAACTAAAATTTTAACACATTCAATAAATTATATTTAAAGTTATTAAATTCCATTGATATTAATACAAACGCTATGCTTATTAACAATAATATTTAATAATGATAGTTGATAAATATATTCTATTGCCGTTAATAAAATGGACCAAAATTAATTAACACTGACATTAAGCATTAACATTAATTATTAATGTCTGTTAATAAGACATAAGAGTCGCGGAATATCTCGTTTGTAATCGGGAAGCAGTTAATGCATACTACAGTATTTGATCGATAAATATCCCAAGTGTCTGGCCTATAACTGTCCCATAACTATCCCCACTACCGCGGGGTATACCCTGTGAGGAGCCCTGAAGCTCGAGATGCCTCGGTCGCCGCGAAGTGTAACATAATACGGGTCGTGTGTATCGGTGGGACCATTACTAATCCAATGGCAAAACTTGTTTTTTTTATTATTTTTTCATGCAACTTTCACCAACATATTCGTGGCATTTTTCTGATGAAAATGATACCAAATATGATATAATTCTGATAATATTTACTTGTGAAATGACGATGAAAGTTTCGGACACAAAGATTCGCGGGCCTTTGAACTGTGCCGGCAGCCGCGACTATCCGCGTCTCTTTCTTTTCCATACCCTGCCTTTCTTTGTGTCCAAAACTTTCATCATTCATTACACAAGTAAATATTGTCAGAATTATAGGATATTTGATATCATTTTCATCAGAAAAATGCCACAAAAATGTTTTTTGTGAAAATCCCATAAAAAATAATGAAAAATAAAGAAGTTTTGTCATTGGATTAGTAGTGGTCTCACACCAATATACCGGACCCGTATTATGTTACATCTCTCGGCGACGGAAGCCTCTCTAGCTTCGCTGTCCTTTTCTACGTTTGGCAAACGTCAAAGAATAGTATCCCTGGCCTGTAATTGTCCCTGCCCGGAACCGTGGATTGGACATTTATCGATAAAATACTGTGTAACTATATATTGGAAAAACCGAAAATATTACCGGTAAATATAGGTAAATATATCGGTATTTTCATACACCGCATGACATCATCCCGGTATTTCTATATTGCGGTTTCTATAAGAGTTATGAAGATATAATAGAAAAATACCGCTACGATACCGCTATAAGTCCCTGCTAATCATTGCATTTTGTAGATTTCGATAATTTATTGGCATGCTGAAAATTTAATTGAAAACGGTTAACACTGTTATGAGCTATAAACAGTCATAGATTATGTAAATAGCAGGATTTCATTACTTCGGACCAAAAACTGTGGGAAGTCTGGAGATTTTTACATCTTTCAATGCTTCTAGCTCATAACAACATTAACCGATTTCGACGAAATTTTTGACGTTACCGCGCATATCAGTTACCGAGATCTACAAAACGCATCGTTTAAATTTTCGTTCCAGGATCAAAAATGTTAACAAACGCAAGTTTCTTCTTTAATTTGTCCTTCTAACTAATTGCAAAGTTTGAAAAAAATTTTGTAGACATTGTCTAGTAAACTGGTCCCTCTAACATCTAAAAAAATACAAGTCGTTTGGACCAATTTGAAAAATGTTATTCCGTTTTAATCGGTGTGTGGAAAAAATATGTGAGTCATTGTATCTAATTATATTTTTACGATATTTTTGGGATGCTTTTATTTATACGAAGTAAAACAGTTTAGGCATCAATACGACAGAAGGGTAAGTCACAGAATAATGCAAAGTAATTGGTGATTAATGTTTCGCTTTATTACTTATTATAAATTTACATTTTGCTATTGGCTCTAAGTAACAAAATGACATCAAGAATATCGGCTGTTAAATTATAGCGTAAATTCGACAATATGTATATACTTCAAAGAAGAGAATAATCTCTCTACACTAACCCATGTAGGTGGAATAGCTAGGGCTATATTAGCTTATGAATACAACCCCGGCATACTATCTTTGTTTTTATCCCAAAATTGTAATATATTTTCTTTGGAATTCAGACGAGGATATTCTAAAAATTTCTTCATTAAATTTACTATATCTATGGCACAAGCAGCCGTATTTTAGCGGTATTTTTATAATACTATTTATTATTATTATTTCCAGACACCACATCTCGATATACATCTCCGAAGGGAATGTATGTACAGTGTCAACGTTCGAAATATTGTGGACAACGAGAATGACAATGAAAATGACAAAGAACGTGGCGTCAGCATCGAGTTCCTCGCTAGTGGATGTCAGAATGAATATGATCAAAAAGGCAAAAAGCATACCCGCGGAAAGACAGTGCAATGCAAAAGCAAATCGTCGAGGAAGAAACGACAATATTCTGGACTGTTTGTGAAATAACATATTGTTTTTTTAACCTTGTCTATCAGTTAAGTGATTGTTACTTTAATATTTTCTCATCCATGATTACTGAAAATTTGATTAATCATCGGTAACATTAAGATTTAATTAAGGAGCTGCATTATTTCGTAAGTGTATAGTAACATGTATGAACTGCATATGTAAAATTTATTTATAATCAACTGGAAGTTCGATCTGGGACAAATTCACCCAAAAAGTGAACAAGTATTAAATATGGTATATATGTTGACCATGCTACGATATACATATAGACAGTGTTCGGTACAATACTGTTTGAAATGAAAAATAAAAATATTCTCAGAGATTATTCTGAAATAATATTTGAAATGTTTATTTGATTTTACAAGTATATGTGATACGTATTTCAATTATACACTTATCGGTATGAACTACAAATAGCTATTTAAAATAAATATTCTACTGTTATGCATGTAGTGAAATTGTTTTCGTTTCGATTATTTTCGTATATGACCGAATTCCCCTCTAGAAGATACGATGAGTCTAAAAAGTATTTGAACACTAACTTTCCAATCTCGAGAAATTGTCGAGATTTGAACTGTAATAATTTTGTTTAAAAAATCGTACGTTAATATATTTAGACTCATTTTAAAGCTTGAAGCTCCTACTTTCGCAATTCATCGTTTATTTTAATTAAAAATATTTTTTCACGATTAAGCAACTGGAAAACTGAAGACTTTTTTTGATACAAAATGTTACAAATCAAAATATTTTTAAAAACATTGAAAAATTTGTCTCGTGACTGAAACCACCGTAAATATAAAAATTGTAGCTTCCTCTTTACCAAGAATACTTAAAATTTGATCGACGATTCTTTCTGGTCGATTTATTGAGCTTCGAACGAATGGTGCGCCGCCATCTTTGAAATAATATAAGGTACACCGTGAAGGCCTCATACGATGAAACTTATTCCTCATTCTTGTTCTACAAAACAGCCAAAACAATCGGAGATTAAGTTTTAAGCAGTCGTTGTAAAAGAAGAAATTCAATCTTCAAATATGTTATAGATCCATTAAAAAAAAATTGTTGTGGTACTTTACAGACCGTTCAATTTGTAGTACTTTTGAACAAAAAAGTGTTCTTAGCTTTTCACCTACTCCACTATATCATGCACAAATATGTATCTTGGGGAAAAAATGAATCATGTTGTGCGAAAGTAGAGCCTTCGAGCTCTAAAATGAGCCCAAATTTATTATTCTATTATTTTTGTTTAACGAGACTATCAGAGTTTGAATATCGACAATTTCACGATAATCAGAAATGTTTAAATACCTTTTGGAGCCACTGTGTCTATGGATAGTTCGTGATATGCATAATTATGTTTATATAAGTAAAATAAATATTTTTCCTGTATCCCCAAGAAAATGTGTCAAATAATTATTTCCAATACAACTGACAAAAAATATCATTTTGAGTAAAAGTGTAAGGTAAACTTGTCGAAGTGTTACTTCCTAGATGATTTCAATGAGTTTTAATAATCCACCACCATATTGGATTAAAAGTATTTCAATTACCGTTTTCCATCAATTTGAAGTATACCTAGCTCTGCATATAATGTCACATTTTCATGTAAATTTTACGGTTAAGGGGCTACATAACTTTGGTAAATTAAAAGAATTCGAATTTTTAAAAATAGAGGTACGTATCATAACAAAAACGGTGTTTTGCAGAAATGACTGCCACGTTCTTCTAGTTTAAAATGTTTAGTTCAATTTTTCTACCAACACTACTTAAACATCATATAATAATACGTACATATTGATTTAAAAAAATGAAACATCATTTTATATATTGACAAAATTGTTGTAATTCTCTTATTTTTAAAGCATTTGAAGTTATGTAAGCCCTTTTTTATTCAGGTATGACTACTGATAATTCGATAATAATAACACATGAAGGAATTTAAATATACAAACACGGTTTATTACGAGCACAGCAGTTTAATGAACAGAAAGCTGAACAATGTAAAAAATAAATTCGATGTAGACATTCCGACTGAAGAATATCCATCTACATGGTAATAAATTTTTCTGTTTTTGAGATCTTGGGTGGGTCTGAAATTGAAAGCCAAGGTGCCGTTAGCCGTGCCAATACTTTCAAAAACGTTTAACTGCGAACAAAAGAAAAATGATATATTAATTTCACATTTCATTGCCATAACAAAATACTCGGTTTTGCATCGTATAGAAACAACGTCCTATAATTTTCTCACAATCAGAAGAAACAAAACAGTTGTAGGTTTAATTTGAATTTGTTATATTCGCCGGGTGTTGCAAAGATACGTAAAAATCACATAGATTTCCACTTGAAAATTATAAATTGACTTCTGCAAGCGTTCTCAAGATCATCGCAAAATCAACTTAACCCCTTGCCCTACAATTTATTTTACGGTTTCAGTGATTCGAACTTCTTTGTAGTTCATAATTTCCTAGAAGAAGGAGAAAATTGATATCTATCCCCCATATTTCAGAAATTATTTATTTAAGGAAACGTAACGCTCCCTACAATGATTAAAAAGACACTATACCTTACGTTGCAACTACAGATAATACCATTACAATTCCGCAATAAAAATTCCCACTCCGATTCCAAATTTATCGGCGTTTGACGAATACTGTTTACATACCATAAAAGACAATTTATCATCGTGGTGATGGCATCAATATACAAAGAATGGGACGGGTATTCCCCGAAATTGATGTAGCGATTTCTTCATTAATTAAGGATATGAACATCACTACAATTGCAGTACTTCTACTGCTACACAACAAACTATGTACAACGCGAATTTCGCTCCAACACGCTTCAAAACTCACGATTTTCCCTCTAATACGAAAAAAGAAAGAATGAAGCTCAATATTTACTTGTGCTTTGTATATCAAATATTACATTTGTATAAAAACTATTTATATATTAAAAATATTACATTTGTACAAAATAGTTTTGTTACAACTTTCAATTATTTTGAGCACATTTTTGATTTTTGTAAAATCTACTAACATGGAGTCGGAATCGACATATTTTCTTCCAATTCCGACACCAGCTCCAGTGAAGATTAAATGCTAACTTCAAAAGTGCTCTTAACCCTTTCAAGGAACTCTAAATACCTATATTGATTACAGTTCACAATGACCTGTGAATAGTAATACTATAATCACCGTCATGAATGCATGCAATGAATTAGTTAAATATTCGGTTGAATGGAAAATTTGTGCCGTTTCTTCGGTATAAAATTAAAAAACGATTTTATTTTATTTCAATGTAGTATTGTCCATTTTTTCTATGACCTCCAGCCATCTTTCGTGTAGCTTCATTATTCCGTCCTCGTAAAACTAGTCCGATTTCTGGACAAAAACCTGTTCTAAATGCCGTTTGCAGTCTTCCAGGAAACTGAAGATTTTCTCATTAACCCCTTGCACTACAATTTTCTTTACATCTGCAACAATTAAAACGTCTTCGCCGTTTCTAATTCCTTGGAAGAAAGATAAAATTTGTATTTGTTGCTTGTCTACGTTTGTTTCAATGCTTAAATATTGATATCAAAGGAATAGAATTTAATTTCGTCTTAGAAGAAATGGATAACATTCATATTTAACAGATTACAGTCACTCCCATTAATATTCGTACACTCTTAAAAAGACGATAACTTGTTTAATATTGGACCATACGGCTTGGACTTTTTTGAGAAGTTAGAATAATTAGTTTACTACATGACGTGAAAAAGAAATTTTAAAACAATTGCAATTGGTCGGTATGGCAGAGAAAATACTAAAAGTTGTGTTTTACAATTTTTTTATGTGGCTTATATTGATAATTTAAAACATCCATTTTGTAGATCTGTATCAATTGTATACATTTACAAATTTTCATCCCATTTGGATTACGTGGAAAACAGCAACAGGCATCGAATGACGTAAGAATTCTTCGATTTATTAGAGGTTAAGGCCGAAAATTGTTAAAAGCTGCAATTTTTACCATCTTCAAACAGTTGTAGCTCATTGCAACGTTTGACGATTTTGGTGAAATATTCAGAGTGTATACAGTTGACACAGTTCTACAAAACGTATTTGTTGAATTTTCAATATGGACCCACATAGAACAGTTATAAATAACAACTTTTAGTATTTTCTTTGTAATTCCGACCAATTACAATTTTTTCAAATTTTCTTTTTTTCAACGTGTAGTAAATTAGTAATTGCTCTAACTTCTAAAAAAAAAACCAAGTCACATGATCCAATATTAAAAACGTAATCGTCTTTTAGAGTGTACAAATATTAATGGTAGTGACTGTATGTCTAAAATCTCCGTTCCGTGTCTGACTCGGTAGGGAACGGGTGGATGATAATCGCAGGGTGCTAAGTCCGGTGAATATTACGAGTGGGGTAAAACGTCCCTACCAAACTGTATCAATTTCTACCGAGTGGTCAAAGACACATTTAATGTTGCACTGTCCATCTCTAAATTAACATAAAATCCATAAGACGCAACTAATCTTCTCAAAATTTTGCTTAGACTTATTTTTGCTTTAAAATAGTCATATCAATTTTTAATTTAGTTATATCAATTTAATAGGTTATATCAATCAGATCGAAGTTAACCACAATTATTTACACACCATTCATCGGTTAACAAAACGACACGAACTTTCCACTCAGCCCAATACATTTTATTCGCAATAATATTTACGATACTATAGATATAGACGGCACTAACTTAACCGACACCATTATCGATTAACACGTTGAATACCATCCGAAGTTTTTGCGTTTCACGCTATTTCACCTATTTCGTCCATTGAAGCGATAAATGTTATTAGTAGCAATTGTTAGTAGTAACTAACAATTACAATTACAACTTGCTAATGAAGTTTTCACCTTACACTATATTCTAGTTAATTTCTAGAATAGTCTGTGGATTTTTATGCAAAATACAAATTATCCAAGTCAGCTGTAAACGAAAATGTGCTTCCTTTTTCAGGTATCTTAAGAAGTGGAAAATGATAAGACAATGTAATGTAATTTCAGTTTTGTATTTGACTTATCCGGTTTTGTCACAAATGCATAGAATCCGCAGTCTATTTATGACAATCATTTTTAACACTTTACCTATTGAAAGCCAATTAATCGGCTTTTTAATGGCTAAGCCATATATAAAAGAAGCTCAATAATTTTCATTTAAATAACCATTTCAGAAGAAGCTGTTACAATGTATTAATTTTAAAAATGTGTTGTATTATGAATGAAATTGTTATCACTTTTAAATAATTTATTGAGGAATTCTCAACCGTTGATCTCTAGTTTTGAAAAAATTATTAGAAAATCGCCGCTATGTAAAATATAGATAAAGTGATATGTAAAGTATAGTAAAGCATGAATGCCCGTGGCATTCAACGTGTTAGGATAATATTAATCCTGTGCACTCGAAGCAATTTTAATTTCAAAATCTAGACATCCCGTTCAACCAAGAACAGTTTCATTCTATAAAATCTTCTTTTGCATTTCACACATGAGATTGAACCTGTTTTCTCATACAACATTTGAAGTTTCAATAATTTATAGAATACAGACTAACTTAATAATATGAAAACTGTTTTGAGTAATGGTATGGCAATTATTACTAGTGCCTTAGAATCATCAGTCGAGTGCAAAGCGTTATAATCACGAAAATCTACAGTGATTGACTTGCCACTTGTAGCTGGTTCATGTGGGTGTCGGTCAAAACAGTGCGAGTTAAGCCAGTGCCGGCGATTTCAATGCGAAAGGGTTAAATTTAAACGGAAAATCCTTCGTTGCGTAAATAGACGACTGGTACCCTCTTTCAAAATAAGCGATGTATACAAGGTGTTTAGTACTATGTGGAGATCGTTGTATAAACATGCCTGCATTCGAGTTGGAGCCGCAATTTCCGTGAAGATAAGTAACCTACGTATACAACGTGAGAACGGCTGCAACGTTTACCCACTGAAATTACACCTACAATACTGCCGCATGTTACAAAACGCATTGTTTATCGGGAAATGTTTACTTTTCGCTATTTTCGTACGTTAAATATATACAGAAGCATAATTGAAAGAATGAAACCATTTCCTCTAAAAATGACTATTAGTATATTAAATAAGACAAAGTCTCAGAAATCTCAAGAAGTACTTGATTTTGTATTTATTTTAGTTTGAGAAACGATTAATATTCTATCTCTGTTGCGTTTAGGTTACTAGTTACAGTATTATGTTCCTGACTCGATTTTACAGCAATTCAAAATACCAACAAAAAGATATTTATATTGTATAAAGTTTTAAAGACCTTTCGTTTACGTAATTGCACGGTGCACAACTATACTTCAATTTCCTCATGAAATTGTCCGTTTCATTCAAAATGAAACTTTCAATGACTCGAAACTTTAATTTTTCTTAAACTCTGTAACTTCACATAGGACATCAATAAAAGTATCAATATTTTGAAGTGAAACTTCTTTAGACGCGTTAGGCGCAAAACCTCGACGCGGTAGGAGTAAAACCAATCTGGTGATGAACGATGAAACGATTTAGTAAAACCTCGACGCGGTAGAAGTAAAACCGATCTGACAATGAAGCGATGAAACGAAATTCTATTCTATTAGCATATACGGTTTAGGGTTCGACATTGCTTAATAAAGATTATGATAAAATTCCGATGATGCTAAGTGGAGATTTCAACGTGAACTTTGCATCGGAACAATCAAAATTATTGATAGAATTTTTTAGAAGTAAATTAAGATTGGAAATGGTAAATAATCCTAATGAAACGACAACAAGATCAGGGACAACTCTCGATACAGTATTTGCAAGACATTTAGACAAAATTGATTCAAGAATATTTATATCATATTTTAGCTATCACAAGCCAATTGTTTCAATAATAGAATCGTAGAAAATTAAATGTCATAAAGTGTTAATAAAAATTCGAAAAAAAATTAAACAAAGAAGTTTTACTTCATCCATGTGGTCTAAGCACACACCAATTTCTTTATTGTTCAGGGTAAAAAATATCCCTTAAATATTAATATGCATCTTTCGTCTTCCTGTGAAGCGTAATAATTACAGTACACGTAAAAATAATACAAAAAATAATGTCACTTCGCATCTTATAAATTCTACGAAATGTTTTGAACAACGCTACTGGACATACTTCCTTATTTAAATAACAAATCTTTTAATACTTCATTGGATTGCATCATGGAGTATGATAAAGAAACGATACGAATTTATTTGTATTTGTATTTTTCAAGATACGTAGAAAATCCAAAAAGTAGCAGAATAAAAATACCTGATACTTTTACTGTAGTTTTTCGCAAATCTGCAATGTTTAAAAATATTGGAACATTCGAGTCATTGAAATTCCTATGGTGCAAGGAATAACAATGTCTGTGAATCCAAATTGAAACTGTTTTGTTTCTAATTGAAAGTCTAGGAACACATATTAACAGCCGAATAAACAATCATAATCAATAAACTGCGGATTGTATGCATTTTTCGTAGAAATGAGTACAGCAAATGCAAAATAGTGAAAATATTTAATAGAAAAAATACTCTTGTATTACTTTCGACTCATTAAAATTATTTAGAAAAGAAATACATGTCTATCCTGTTCCTTACAATTACTTTAGGCCATTTGTATTTTACATAAAAACCGAAATATACTAATAATGACATATAGAAATGATTTGTATGTTAACCCCTTCGCTTACAATATCGTCTGAGCATAATTTGTTCTGAACATAATTTAATAAAGATGTATGTTATTAATTTCCTTGAAACCGAAATATAATTTTATTTTGTTGTTGTTAATGTAATGCCATTGGAGAACACATAGACATGCAATAGATTTACATTTTCTCCTTTTTCTAAGAAATTGTGAACTACAAAGAAATTCTAATTACTAAAAGCGTAAAATAAATCATAAGGCAAGGGGTTAACATTATTTAACTGAAGCTCATATTGAAACATTAGAAAAGACATAGAAATCTTTTTTCGAGAATGGACACAAATCCACACTCTGATAAATAAATCAAATGTAAGAACTTTCTATAGAAGACATGCATTTATTTTTAGGTAAATAGATAAGTGACTTTAAAATAAATCTTATCTAACTAATATATGTAGATCTAAGAAGATAATGATCCTCCTGACCCATTGTAATCCCACTGACCTGCTGATCCGATATCGTACGTTTTTCAGTAAGAATGTACCACATGACGCTTTCCTGGCATTCTGGAGTAGTTAGTGAACCATTATAACGGTAATAGGTTGTAAAATTCTTCGGGAGGAGCTGTTTAGGAAACACCTTGGATTTCAATGTTACTGAGCTCGGGCTGGACGTCTCTGGACCATCCCATGCTGATACTAGTTTCGTTGCTTTTATAATAGGCGCTATATCAATATTATCTGATTCACTCAACTGTAATATCATACATCTTTTTGTCAATAACATGAATTATCATATTTGCAGAAAAAAAATCGGACTCTGCCGGTTTCCTTTGCGACGCACAGTGAGACATTTGCCTCGCAAAAGCTGGCCAAAAGTAGAAATTTTTAGTTTGTCCAAAAGAAATGAAACTTTTTTGTCATGTTCCTGAATACGCAAATAATCTATAATAATTTTGTTCCATAAGTAGTAGCATTTAGTAACAAATAGATACTTGAAAGTACACCATTCTTGTGATCAAGAAAAATGTCGAGAAACTGATATTGAAAAAATGATTTTCTCACGAGTGTAGTGTATAAAAAGGAGTTAAAAACATATGTAGGATGTAAAGGTAAGCATGTAAAGTAGTTCTGCGGCTTTTTGCTTTATTTTCTTCTGTGATTTTGATAGAACAAAGAACCGAGAGTTCTTTTCTTTTCTTTCATAAAATTAATATATGACATACAATTACATCTTCATACGTCAAAACATCTTTTTATTTTTTATTTATTTTTAATGTCTATACGTTGCCTCGTGTATACCTTAAAAAATTAGGTCCCGAAGAGTGACTAAATTGCATATTTTTAATATTCTTGTTAAAAATGCCCATCCTCAAATTTGTTTACGAATTAAAACTTTTGCTGAATGTTTACTCGATTAATTTGATCTTTACAAGTTATCTATGGTATTATAAGATATTTCAAACCTAAGAAAATAGACTCTGTTTCGAATTTCAAAAAAGGTGCCTTCAAGCACCACTCTAATTTTTTACATTCTACTTCTGGATAAAATAATCTTTAAATAGCAATTGATTTTATTTTCCCATCTTTGCCCAAATTGGAGAAAATAGCCGAAACGCAACGCGTTCACTCCCGAGACGTACGCAACGGTAGTCGAGCACATCACCTGTCGCTTTCAAATCTTCACAATGCGAAAAGATATGTATCTCTGATTTTTCGCGTATTACTTCTGTATACATTGTATTTTAAGTAGCAATTGATTTTATTTGCCTATTTTTCCCCGGATCGGAGAAACCCATTTTCTTATATCATATGGATTTTTCACGCATTTCCGTGATCTGGCAAAAAAATGTGTCCAGAAAGAGTTAACTGATATTCAGCCGTTTATAAACCTCAATATAAAAGATTACAAACCAAGTATTTCTTATAAAGAATTATGGTCATCGTAAATTTGAAATGTCGCTGTGTATTTTTTATGACATATTGTTGTAAATGGCGTAAAGACGAATCCAATTACCTACTACAGGTATTATGGCTTTGAGTCTTAAAATAATGCTAAAATCACGTGGTTCTGCGATTTAACAATGTACCCAAAAATGGACAGAAAACAGACTAAATTCAAAAATATTCTATCAATCAGCCAATCTAAATTTGACTTCCACTTCCTTCGTAGTACAGTATTTACTCGATAAATGTCGCAACCACGGGTCGGGCCAGTGACACTTCGTGTTCAGGTATACTATTCTTTGACTTGTGCCGAACGTACATAGAAAAGGGCAGTGAAGCTCGAGAGCCCTCATTCGCCGAAAAATGTAACATAATACGGGTCGAGTATGTCGGTGTGAAAACAACGCCTAACCCAGTGACAAAACTTCTTTATTTTTTATTATATTTTTATGAAACTTTCACCAACATATTCGTGGCATTTTTCTAATGAAAATGATACCAAGTAAGATATAATTGCTATGATTTTTACTTGTGTAATGGACGATGAAAGTTTCGGAAAATTATTGTAAATATGATCCGAATTATATCGTGTTTGGTGTTATTCTAATCAGAAATTTGTTGAAAACTGGTGAAATATTGGTGAAAATCTCATTAAAAAATAAGTAATACTGAAAAAGTCTTTTTATTGGCATTACACTGTGATAACACGTGGGCTTTCGAACTGTGCCAGCGACCGCGACTCTCCGCGTCTCTTCCTTTCCCATGCGCTTTCCTGCCTTGGGCCCGAAACTTTCATCGTCCATTACTCAAGCAAATATATACCATAGGAATTATATCTTATTTGGTATCATTTTCATTTGTAAAATGCCACAAATATGTTGCTAAAAATTCCATAAAAAAATAATAAAAAATAAAGAAGTTTTGTCATTGGATTAGTAGTGGTCTTACCGATATACCCGATCCGTATGATGTCATACTTCTCGGCGAGCGAGGCCTCTCGAGCGTCACGAGCCCTCACGGGGTATATCGCGCAGGAGTGGGATAGTTCTGGGACCCTTCTTGTTTAGAATTTTGTGACACTTATCGATTAAATACACTGTAGTTCCCTTCTGCGTTAATATATACGAAAGTATTCAAACGCATTTTAAATCAGAATAATTTGTTTAAAATAGCACCAAATTACTTGTCTTTTTTTTAGTAGTTGGAAGCATTGATTTATTAAATGACGTGCAAAAAAGATTTTGAAAAAATTGCAATTCATAAGAGTCACATAAAAAAATTAAAATGGAACTTTTTAAAAGTTTTTTACTTGAGCTCGTAATGAAAATGTAAATTATGCGTCTTGTAGATTTTTGTTAGTTATACACATGCTGAAAATTTCATCTAAATCGGTTGAAGGAGAAAAAAGACGACACGCATCGAACGATGCAAGAATCTGCGGATTTTAAGCAATACCTGACGAAAAGTTGTAGCACAACTCAGCGCAACTGTTGACATTATTTATTTCAACAAGTGGGGGGCTAACTGCTAGGAGACTGGAAAATTGCGATTTTCCCCACTTTTAACGGCTTGTAGCCCGTGTGTACGTTAACCGATTTCGATGAAATTTTCAGCGTATGTATAACCAACATAGTTCTACAATTTGATAAATCAAATCAATTTAGTCAGCCTTTTCGGGGCAAATTTTGGACAAATTATTTTGATTTAGAGTGCGTTCGAATGTAAAACTGCAATCCCTTACCTAGTTATTGAAAATCATTTTCTACGTCAGTTTCTTTGCGTCCAGCGTCTGTTGCGATTCAACGCGGACTTATTTGCAATGGCAAAGTGTCGCATTTTGAACTCTGATTTCACTTTGGAAGACAAGAAGTTACAAGGAATAGTCATGTTGAAGCTGTTTGAACGTCTCCGTGACAAATCCTTGCAATTTGACAACAAATTTCACGTTCACACTTTGTTTTTTCAAGTCAAATAACAAATCGTAGAGCCACATGAACACACCCCTACTAAATTCTTTATAACAGATCTCAAAAATGCGATCAACAAAGTCATCAAACTTTATCTTATATCTTTGCAAGGGAACTGACAGAGTCCGGTTTCTTTTTTTATCACGCCTCGCATGTAACACGTTCACTGTTCGATTATTTTAGTAAGATGGAATACAGACAAAGGCAATGGCTATTTTAAAAGCAATAATCAAAAGCCTTCTCTTAACACTTTGATAAACAAAGACGTCGCAGATACGCCATGCCTTTTGTTATGACATTGTCCACGTTGAAATAAAATATCTTTAAGCTTTAAAGTTAATTTTCTATGAAGAGCCTCTTCTGCCTTCAAATATGTATGATGAATTAACCTTTTATCCTAAATCTTCATGATCCACGTAATGGGCATGGAACTGTGAAGCTGTTAACGCGTACTCGGGTCAATATGACTTTCCAAGGGTATTCTTGGTTCTTCATATGATATACACTTTCACATAAATATAACTTATATTGCTTTTTTGTGTATAGTAGAATAAAATTACTTGCAGACTGATAAATTGTTTTATCATTGATAGATGAATCTTTAAACCCGTTTTTCTAGGAACCACATTTTTTGAAACTGTTGCCACGATATCTCAAGTTCTAGTTGAATAATTGACTTGAAATTTCGATCTTCAGTACATACCCTGTTAACCCACCGACCAAAATTTTAAAAATCCGTTATGTTTTTCTAATTTTTTGAACATGTTAAAGTAATTAAGATTTTTTATTTATTTAGCTTCAGGGCACAGCTACAGTTATGCTGATTACGATACGTCTCAAGTTTCATGTTTTCAATCAGCAAATGGACCGGAATCATGGCAACAGTCAACATATTCTTTTTTTTAAACCTGAACTAAAAAAAAAAATTTAACTCATGTAGTTTTGATTACTTTTACTTGAAAAAATTTATGTATATACTTGAAATAGTTTTCCTAAAAATTGGTAAAAAATGGCATTTAAAACCAAAAGACCTCTTTAATATTGTCAGTACATTGGACTATTTTAGTATTATAAAGCATTCTTTTACTTCAACCTACATTGATGAAATAAATAATTCTGCTAAGGACGATACCTCGTATAGAGCTGCAACGACGGCAATGGCATTCTCATGATTTGCAGCTACGCTAACGTTTGTGAATTTGTTGTGGTAATGGACGAAATGGACTTCCAACGCATCACGAACTCCATCCACAGTGTGTTCAGCAGGCCAGTGAAAATGTATTTGATCCAGAATATATGTGACTGTTAAATCTCCTCCTTCCAGGAGAAAAGTGTCCTCGGTAAATCGTACCACAACTAAGAAAAAAAAGAAACGAAACATTCAACTTTCAAAAAGTTGTATGTACTCCACAATTAACATGCCAATTGTGTCGTGAAATTTTTTAATATAAAAACACTCGCCGATGAGTTATCAAATTATTATGAACACTTCGAAACTACTACTTATTTGATGTTTGGTAACAAATGGAATTAATACTGTGCTTATAATAATATGTACTTCTTTTATTGCAGAACATATTGTTATGTTTTCCATAGCATATGACGATGATATAATATTGTTTGCAGAGGAAAATTGTTATGCATTTATGGTCAATTAATCTTTATGTCATAAATGTTTAAATATGAAAATTACACCTTTTTTTAGTGCTATTCAAGTTCATGCAATTTAAATATGGGAGATGCTTGGAGATACTTTTGCGCAAAAGTAGAAAAAAGTACAATAGTAATCATTCATTAAAAAGATTTAAGAGAGATTATATTTTATTTTAATCATTACTATAAAGTGTAATGTATTTAGAAATATACTATAGTATTTTGCACGATTATAATACTATAGTATTTATTTATTTTGCACTACTATAATAAAATAATATTCATAAAGACAAGAACTATTTTATGCCATTTTTTCATCTGTTCAGAATAATTTGATCACCCGCTGTAATTACTTGGTTTTGAACTTTTGTCGGCGAATGTATTTCTATTTCGCTTCGGCACCTACCGGAGTGACCATTATTAGCAATTACTCCAGTGGCCGCGTGTTCGTACTTTATGAACTCTAGAGGCCTAAGATCTTTTTTCACGGTGTTCGCGCGATCAATATTTATCGGTGACTGTCTTTTTCCAGTCGCGCATAATCCTGGCCAATGTGCAGGGTCTAAACAGAAAATAAAAGGATACTTCATTTATTTACTTTCATCGTTTCTTTCATCGATGAATTTAAAAATATATGCATTGTACTGCGAATATTCAAAACGTTCAATGGAAACTGTAAATCACTCACAAATCTGTTGTTACATATGAGATGTCCGATTTTAGAATACAAATGTAGTAAAGCGACTTGGTCAAGAAATACTAAATAGACGGCGGATTTTATGCATCTATGACAAAAATAAAAACATGAAACACAAGAATTGTAGGGTCATTGGAAAAATATAAGAATGTTGTCATATTATCGTGAACTTGTTAAAACTGTTGAGAAAAGAAATACATCTTCATATAATTTCTGTCTCTTACGATCAAGATACACAATTTATATTTTGCATGAAGATCTGCAGTCTAATTATTATATTGTACATCGCATTAAATGTTATATGTATATAAAAAATACAAATTAGTTCTGTTTTTTCACGAGTTCGGTCGCTTCAGAAAGTAAACTAATGAAAAACATTCTTAATGATTAAAATATGTTTGACGCAAGGAGAGGCGAAGAGACGTCGACGCCGCACAGTGGAATAAACCAATGAATTCTGTATCAAAATCAAAGAACTTTTGATAGAAATGAGATAGAGCTATGAAACTTTTTTTAAATGAAAGCTGAAACTTTGCAGAATATGGAATAATTATGGAGATTGTGGTACGAACGCTTTTTAACCTTGAAAAAATTCGTTAAACTTGCACAATTTCAAGAAAATTGTGGTTTTTCCAATACGACGCGAGGAAAAAATTTTTTTTTAACATGCTATACATCATTTCCCGTAGATTTTTCACGCTGATTTCAAATCTGGTCTCAAAATTTGTCTCCGACCTCGGGATATTTCAAAAAATCGATTTTTGTAAACAAATCCAATGAAATTATCATTTTTTCGTTGAAATGATTTGATAACCCACCAGTTTGAAGGTATATTGTATTCTCGTATATAAAACACATTAAAAATAGACATAATGAAGTATTTGAACTTTACAGTTACTTGCGAAGCAAGAAACACTTCAAATATCGTGAGTAGTGAATGTGTGGCTGTAATGTATTTTCCATAATTATGTTTTCATTTATTATTGAATATAATATCGTCCGAAGCTGTAAGGCATTAAATGCCCCGCGGATTCGCTGTATACAGAGTTGAAGTGATTAAAAAGTGTTTAATCAAGTCGCAGAAACCCGGCTTCCATTATCTACTTCGCGAATTTTCAAAATAACGAATATTACTATAATGCTATTAAATAAGAAATGTTACAATTCTCTTTTTTATCGATATTTACAGGTTTATCACACATCATTTTAAGGTACACAGCTGACTTTTAAGATTCTATCTTCAGTTTTTATTTAGATATCCACCTTTTCTTTTAAATAATGTTTATTACAAAGTAAATTGGTCAATGCGATTGTCGCGTATTCTGCTTATTTGAATGGAGATGTAAACATATTGACGATAGCATTAGGTATATGATGTTTGGGCAAAATGTGGTAGGAAATGAACGCACTATTCGTTGTTGATGGAAAAACTCAAAAATGGAGATGACAATCTTGTAAATGGAGAATATAAACGACCAAAAAATTTAATTCTTGCCGTAATATAATTGAGCATCTTCATTACAATGGTGCTTACTTTGATCAATAAGTTTTATTTTGGAAAAAGTTATGTTTGTTTAACACCACTGTTAAACATCGCACATTTCATATGCAACAACCTAATACGTCGTATATTGAACAAACCATTATCTACTCGTTAACTCTACTTCTCTACGTATGTTCTCCATATTTATTTTGATAACAAGTGTTCACAACAGTAATCAAGGTTCATAAAGCTTCATTTACGGAGACAATTATAAAATTCAATATCAAATTATTAATAAAAAGTTTCAACGAGTAATTGTAAAAATTGTAGGCTGTTAAAATAGATAAATTTTCATTATAGATAAGTAAAAACTGTATTCTTAAATCATTTATTTTGTAACATTTTTTTTATCTCTCTATCAAAGTCAGTAATTTAAGATTTATTCAGTCCATAACTCTTCATTTGTCACTTGAAGGTTTATTTAATGAAATTGAAATGACGAGAATAAATAGATTACCATGATCACCCCAATATCCCCAATGTAATGCTCCCGTAACCACGTATAAACCTGAAACAAATTTCAATTTATAAAATAGAATCAAAATCAAATTTCAATAAATCAGTACCGATTCTAATTTAACTTCCAGAAGATTATGGTTGATTAAACACGTATTAAATAAGTAAAAAATTATACAGATTGAATGCAAAATTTCGGAGAAGATAGTACTCTTTTTTTGGCTCATTGTAAATAATCTTTGCCAAAAACGCGTTGAAATATTTACAAAAGTTCCTGACACACGGTACTGATAATTATTGATTTCTCACGAAAATCTTATATTTATCGCATTGTTGTCATACTTTAAGCCACAGTGACGGTTACAAGATGACGAATTGTAGAATGACGAAAAAGTTCCGAGGAATGTTTCGCGTTATCATTAAATATTTTAAATTGATACACAATCAGTGGTTCAAGTAACACCGGCACTTTCTAAATTACCGCTTTATATACGACCGGTGAACAATTCGAACGACCTGGTGATTTTAATGAACATAATACACGCTTCCGGTTGCTGAACGGGGATTACGTCGAACTGTCTATGATTACATTAAAATCTTCTTATGGCTTTTAGATATATGCTTTACAACAAAACAAACTATATACACCAAACCAAACAATCAACAAAATCTTTCATAAAACTGATGTAATCGATGAAACAATTTAAAGAACAAGGTTTCTGTCATCCGCCATTTTGAAAAGCTGTAATTATTCAATCGTGTCAAAATAAATACTTGTTTTTTTACGCATTGTTCAAAATTTCACTGCATAATTAATGTACATTCGATATTGTCATAAAAAACGAAATTGAAAAGCAACAAACACCAATTATCGATAATTTAATCCAAGGATGAAATACCTTCTTAAATTCCTCTTAAGAAAAAAATTACCGCAAACTCAAAATTTGCATGAAGATGACTAAGATATTTTTCGAATGAAAACAAATTCTTTTCATGAATTAATTAATATTCAAAAGTTTTTCTTTGGATAGTGAATATATTTGCTTTTCTTCACTGTAAAAATTAAACTGCAGTTCTTCAAAATATAGTTTTTCTAAAAGGATTTTAAACGGCACAGCTGATATTTATTTCATTTATTTATTATTTCCAGTTATTCACATATGAATTTACACATGGAAACCGCAACGCGTTGGTAAATGATGACTGTGGTCATGTATTTTTCTAATTTATCTTTTAATAGGTAGGCTCCAGAAAAAACGTGAAATAAACAAATAAAAAATTGGTCTGCTTACCTACGATAATATAAAAAATGACGTACGAGCTCTTCATCGCGAAATCACCGTACTAAACTGTCAGAGCTTACGATCATCCGATGATGCGTACGTGATGACGATAAGCATATAACTGGTGTACGCGACGCGAACCTAACTGGCTAACCCCGAGATTACGCGAGACCCTATTGCACGGGATTTAGTTTGTGCATCGTGCTCGATGCATAATGGTTACTATTTCTATTAAGAGCCACCAATCCACTATTCCTTTGACCTTCTAACCGAGTTGATTTTTGATAGTAAACGCCCATACAGGCGCAATAAGAAACGACTGAAAATGTTTTCGCAACACCGCACCGTGGTCCGCCGCGAACGCGAATTCGTTCTACTATATACTGTGATATAATAAGAACAATAACAACAAGCACGGTAAATTAATATAAAATTGAAGAACTATTACATAATGATGTAACATGTGGAATATTTCAATAATTGTCGGGTCTTAACACGAATAAGTTCGGTCATGTTCAGAATCTCTTTTTATTTATTGATAAAGGACAAATGGATTCTTTTCACAATAGGTTGTAACTAAATCGTTACAATTAAAACATATATTTGCAACCGAACGTGCTTATGTTGCAACCCAATATTTTATGAATTGTTTAAAAGAAATATTTTCTATTGGTAAATGTAGTACAAAATATAAAAAATCACCATCAATTTCACAGGGGTTTCATGGGCCTTGTCCACCTGAAAAATAAGTGTTACATTCATTAAAAATATTTTAATAATCGAAGTGTAAAGATAAAAGAAACTTTGTAACATTACAAATGCATGCCTACAAAAATATTCCCCTGATAATGATTTAGTACAAACATTGTTTAAATGTTTGACTTATGTCGTTTAGATTGTAGATTTTTACTTGAATAAGACACAAAAGCTAATTTTAAACCCACATTTTTTAAATTTCTAGTAAATAAATACAAAAATTATAACGTTTACTTTTATTTATAATCTAGTAATATCTCATTATTATACCAGGATAAATTTTTCAAAGACATATTTATTTATTTAAGAATAATTTGCTTTTAACTTTTGAGCACCAATATACGTGCTTAAAACCTAATAAAATGGATACTTTAATTAAATTTTTACTTACTCCATATTTCGATTAAACTTTTATTTGCTGCTTATTTTCATTAAATTTTTATTTCGATTTTAATATAGTAGTATAGAGAGAATAACCTTTATGTAATATGTAGAAGACTTTCCAAATCAAAGCGTTTCCAAAGCTTTAATTTGCATAACTATGCACTATAACTACCAATGATCATTATCATTGTTTGTTGTCATTATTTTCGAACACATTGGAACTAATCTAATCGTTGAAAATACACACGAACCTATTAGTTGTTAGTATCTCTTGTTTTATATTATATAGATTTTTTTGGTAAGCGTTAGTGTGATTTTCTTTGCCTTTACCGTACTAAAAATATCTTCGATAGAAACTATTTTTGTTGTAGTTTACTGTAACTTGAAAACAAAAAGAAACAGAAAAAATAAAGCCACAAAAGTGGACATGCTTTCCCTAATATTTGATACGAAATTCTCATGGTTTATCACTGTAGTCCGCTAATTCAATCACAACAAAAAATAAATTCACTGACATACGTTAGCCTCCAAAATACAGACTGCAAAATTCTAGCGAGTAAACTCGTCTGAATGGGAATATTCAGATATTTTTAGATGTCTAAGCCCGAGGAGGATTATTCGAGTCACTTGTTAGACTTACTTCAACGATGTACCAAATGCAGCATATCTGTACATGACTGGAAGATGAAGCAGTAGTAGTCACATTTCCAAAACTTCAATTTTTGTCTTAATTAAGGACAGTTAAATCACTTTCAAAGCTGTGTCTTTAAAAACACAGGGATAATAGCGCACCTACAGAGACAACCCTTTGGCTGCTTCTGTTTTCGGAAATCTATAGTAATTGAAACTAATATTTGTAAGCATTAAATAATTTTTGTAATGATGAAAGCACTACGTGTAGCTATTAGAATATATTTGTAATTTCATTCTCAATTTAAAAATATCTTTACTTTTTTCAATACAACTCGCTATCTTTTACAGCTACAACCTTGCTCGTATTGTTACCAAATACAGTCAGTTAAACAAGTGTTCCCTTAAAGTAGAGAAACTTTCTTAAAAGTGTTTGGAGGGATTAATTTACTATAAAATATGTAAAACAGTAAATGGTGTGTAAGTATCATAAGGTAATATAAAATAGTAAATATTGATTTATAACTTTTTTACCTGAGCCTGAGTAAGTAAGTAAAAATTTTAAAAAATACATTTTGTCGATTTATGTGAATTGTATTGTATTTGTACTGAAAATTGCGTCGAAATTAAATAACGTTGCCACGAGTTGGAAACGACTGAAAATGATGAAAAAATAAATCTACAAAACATATTTTTTGAATGTTCATGAAAAGCATAGGCAAAGACATTGTAAGAAACGACTTCTACTATTTCTTTTCTATTCCAACCAAATACAATTTTTTCGAAAATTCACGTATGCATCAGCTGGTAACCTGATTCTTCTAAAAGCTCAAGTCGTTCGATGTAATTTTAAAAAAGTTGTTCCGTTTTAAATTGTGTACGGAGGCTTTTTTATTGACTATCTATACGACTGTACAAAATTCTCGATTTAATTGCAAATAAAAAAAATTCATAATCTGTTGTCAGCTTGAATCGAAATGGCGAACACTTAGCCACTTAACGTAAATAAATGCAAATTCGAGATAATTCCCTTGAACGGAGATTTGATTACTGGATAATTATAATTGTAATTGTAATCTATTTATAATGTTGACCTCGAGCCGGAGGCGGGTGGAACGGTGGAACAAAGAGAGAAAGACAAGGGAACGAAGAAAAGGATGGAAGGTAAGACGAAGCATCGTCCGACAGAAATAGAAAAGCTGCTCGAAAGTTTAGTATCACCGAACGTGAAGTTCCATGTGGTTCAAGTACCATAGCCTGGTTTTCGTCTTGTGCACGAATAATTATCATGCGTGTCCCAATAAGATCCTCTCTAAGGAGCCGGGATTCTTCGTCGACATCGACCGATCCGGACCCAAGGGAACGCATTAAAGACTATTGCCGCAAACTGGTCGCTTTCATGTGCACCCAAGTGGGCGTCGGTGGACTGGTCGTGGGTTACGCAATAATCGGAGCATTCGGTTTCAGGATGATCGAGTCCCAAGCCCAACTTCCGCCGACCGTCTGTGTCCGGGAATTAATTAGGCAAGGATACGCAGACAAGTTGTGGTACAGCACGGCCAGCAACCAGACAGTCAACGTGTTCAACAAAACGACGTTTTACCTATTATCCAATGAAATTCTTCGAAACTACCAGGAAAACTTTACCAGCAGCTACAAGAAGGAGAATTGCAGCGGCTTGTCGTCGGTCGATCTTTGGTCTTTCCCCGCGGCGATGATGTTTTGTCTCTCCGTCTTCACGATGATCGGTTATGGGACTCTGGTGCCCCAAACCCCCTGGGGCAAGGGGGTCACCGTCATCTACGCGGTTTTGGGAATTCCTCTTTACGTACTGTACTTCCTGAATATGGGCAAAGTGTTGGCACAGACATTTCGCTGGCTGTACACGTGGCTGCACGAGTGCACCGGCAAAAAGAAGCCAGGCCAGAGGATCACCGTGCCTTCGACAGCCTGTCTCTGGGTAATCTTTGGATACGTCTTAGGCGGTTCGGTGATGTTCGCGGAGTGGGAAGGATGGGATTACTTGGACAGTGCTTATTTCTGCGTGACATCGTTGTGTAAAATTGGAATGGGAGATCTCGTACCTGGTTGGACACACGGTGACCTGACTACCGACAGTCAGACGAAGTTGATCATAAATTTCGTTTATTTATTGCTCGGTATGGGACTCATCGCGATGTGCTACGATCTCATGAAGGAGGACGTTTACGTGAAGGCACGGGAACTGAAGGAGCAATTTGTTCAGATCGTCGACGCCGCTCATTACCAAATAGAGACTTGCTGTGGCTCTGGAATGGTAGACTGAATGATAAACTTTAACTATGCGGTCGACGTGACAAAAGTGATTCTTGCGATAAGTTTGGGATTACATTCTGATCAAGATCTACGAGATAAAGTTTCTAGAAGAAAGAATAACTACTTCCTTTTGAGATAAGGCCCTCGAAATCTTCAGGTTCAATAATATACATAAAAATAGTGAATAAATATGATTGAGTCACTCATGTTAATTTGAGTGATTTATCATAATAATTTGATTCAAATATGATATGTACAATATGTACAGTCATATGAATGACTCAATTTGTGAATTGTGAAGTTTCGAACAAAACGAAAGTGTGAAATAGAATCTCTACAGGCAAACTTTGCTGTAGAGAAAGCCAAATTTGAACGTGCTTAAGTAATTATTATTCTTTTCTCTACCTTTACTCATTATTCTCATCAATTAGAAATGTGGACCAAAACAGAATACAGTTATATTCTACTTTGTACAGTTTTAAATTAATACTGGGAAAATGTGTGACCATTTTTTTTGCTAATGCGCAAAGCAATATGAAATGTTTACTTTCTTCTATCAGAATATCAACATCACAGCATTTAATTGCAGGTAATTTATAACTGCTATGACCACACGATAAAGTTAAGATTATATTATCAGAATCATCACCAATAGAGTACAGTATTAAGTGAACATTTTGTACAATATTGTGACCCGCAATACGAAAATTTTGAAATCACCGAATTCTATATTAGAAAAAAAATGTAAAACATAGAATAATTTGTTTAATAAGTTACATTTTATCTACAGTATTTGTTCGTGGACATTATATATACATACAAACGTAAAATAATAACACAACATCTAAATAATGAATTCATATATTCAAAATGTCATTTAAGGATTACACTTAGAAAATTGGTCATTTTTTGAAGAATAATAGAAATAACGCAATAATTCGTACTTCAAACAAAGAATGAATATGCGACAATATTTTCATTCATTCAATTCCTTCCATCCGTAGATAGCTTCCCTTACCTAATTAAATCTGCCGAACACTGGATAACATAGATTACCTTATAAAATTTACAAAATCGACTTTACTTAGGTTTTACGGGATTTTTATTATAAAATGCCTCTATATTACTCTTTATTACAAACGTCTCTATAATTTTAATAATTGCGAGATACAATACGCAAACCCAGTCATTTGACCGACGGTGGAACGTTTAGTGTTAAAAGATCTACCTATGTAACTCCTTAACTTTCAGCAATACTAAATTTCGCTCGTTTCATGTTTAGTGAATGGGAAATCATGACAAGGGCGAAGAACTGGAGCACTGCGGGTCGCATCCTCTATTTTCTTATTCCGCTAATTCGATTCCACCAATCCATCTCCCTTTGGGTGCTGTGGCAGCGGCTGCTTTAGCAACCTCGAGGCACGAGAGCTGCAAGTATTTTGCATAGGAGTGAAAGTTTAGAATTAGTCGAAGCGGATATAATAAATTACAGAACGCATTGAGACGGTTGATAATAGTGTAGTGTAATCTAAAACTGTTGAGTACGAATGAAGATTTTTTGGGACAGAGTGGACAGTTTCAAGTGACCGGACTTAGACTTTTGAGGAACCCTGTGCGATTGAAGAATGAGAGATATCGTATATCAACGTCATGTCATATCTAAAATGAGACATAGATAGCTGACTCCTGTTTTCCACTCAATACAAACATCCAAAAATTTTCCAAAACCCCGATGATTTCATCCTTGACTTACTCATCCACAAGCTCTGCCTCATCCTCAACCTCTGTTCCTGCAGCATCATAATCGAACCTTACCCTAGCCACGTCATCTTCAAACTCTGATCTCGTTGTACTAGCCCTTACGATTTCTAACATCCCACCACTCAAGTTTAGAACCTATCATCGTTTTCCCATAACTCCACAGAGAGATTTTCCATTTTCCAAATTATGAAATCACCATTCGATCCTCTCTCATCTACTGTCTGTTCCACCGACGAGCTGTACCGTTGTCGTCATTTTTTCGTGTGAAGGTGTATCTTGCACATAAAAAACTTGTTAATAGAATGCAATAGAGAGAGGAGAGGAGGGATGAAAAAAGACTATAAGAATGGATATAAAAGAATTAGGAAGGAGGTAGTCTGTGAGAAGCCTACAGAGGGAAAACAGCGAGCCATTGTGGCGGAGAGGATACATGCATCAACTATTTTCAATAAGCTATTACTTTTGCTTGCAAATGCAGTTAGGAGCAAAATTAAACCAATGAAATAATTTTTTTAAAAAATCATTATCTGTGTATTTATTAAGTCCCATAGATTTCAAGAAGCATATGATTTTACACTTATTTTAGCTTTAAAACGATTAATATTCCAATTCTATTACATTTAATTTACTAGTTACAGTATTTTATCCATGACTCAGTTTTGCATCCAAAATATTAACAAAAAGATATAAATATTTTGTCCAAAAACATTTGATACAAAATATCAATAAGAGTAAAGTCAAATATGTTCAAATCTACTAGTCATAATGTTTTATAAGCGTAATCTGTATTGTAGAAAAGACTAAACCGAACACTTTACAGTACCACAAAAAACGAGTTTCAAAGAGTACAAAGACAGCGGAAAAAATATTTGTACGTGCGTGGATGAAAAAGATCTTTGTCATTTATTTTCTCGCACCCGTCACTTCCGGCTTGGTTACTTCAAGCCGCGCCAGATAATTAAGAAATGTTAAGGTGTTTTAAATAATGTTTTAAATAAATGTATAAGAACTTTGTTATGAACGATAGAGTATATTGATCTATGACGACTGTACAAAGTTGATGATGCTTATGTGGAGAAAAATGCCAGTTAAGGGATGTGAAATTTGTGGTGGTGATGGTAGAACATAGTAGGAGAAGATTGGGGTAAACGGTGGAAATAATAGAGACGCTGTCTTAGGATGTTAATCTTATGGTGTCAGAAAGTCGCAGAAAAAATCGGGCAAGTCCCGTCATGTCGGACTCAAGAACGCTCTTAGACTTTATTGTCTCGAGTCGAGTAGTCGGTCTTTGGCACTACGTGTCAAATTCTAAGTGATATATAATATATTCCAAAAGCGGAGGAAAAATCGACATCGATGGCAACAAAACCATCAAAAGAAGATTCTGATGCAAGATGTAGTAACAGTAGGGAGAAGTCTTCGGGATGCAAACTTTAGAACTATGGAAGAGAAAAAATCTCATCTATCAAAAACAAAACTATCAAAGCACGTTAAACATTTGCGCATAAATAAAAAATTGCATAATTGAGATTAAAATAGTGATGTGATTAGATGAATCGGAGATTAGTAGATTTGGATGAAGTTGATGTTGGATTCGACGAGGAAAAAATGACAAATATGGCATGTGAAAATGATGGTGCACTCATGATATAGGGGTGTTTTACGTCATATATCGGTAGATTACTGTGTCGCGTTTAAAGTTAAGAGACGAATTAACCAGTCGCCATACAAAGAGATAATACGGTAAAAATTGGCGGAAACAATAGAAAATATGCCAGACGAAAACAAAGACATTGGTTTTCATGTTCTCAACAGGACTGTGTTACGTGCATCGAAAATTTTAAAATGACCAACACAAGGTCCAGAATTAAATCCAATCGAATAATCTGGACTTTCTTGAAGGGGCAATTAAATAGAAAATATCTTTCTTGATCATCTTCACCAAAACAATTATGGGACCTAGTAGAGGAACAATACAGATCAAAATCTCGAGAATATTATAAAAATCTATTAACAAATAATCCAGGAGTCTTCAATAAAATATTAACCCTTTGCAATCGATTGGTGACTCTGAGTCATCATTAAAAATTAATATACTCATCCAAAATATTATTCACATTGTTAAATTTGTTTCGTATTTAATCAATTATTAAGTATTTAAATATTGTACGAGTATATAAATTGAAAAGTATCAGATAGATTTGAAATATTGTAAGTCCGAAGAAATGTTTGGTTTTGTACTGGTGCAAAATTGAATCGGCTTTAAAATACTGTAACAACAAAATCAAATAATATAGAATTGAAATAATGTTAAACGTTTCTTATGTTCAAATGAATGTAAAATCGTGTCCTCTTCAATTTTTTGTGGTTCTGTTTTAATAAACCCATAAACAATGATGTTCTGGAAAAAATGATTTCATTGATTCCATTTTGCTCCTCGCTGTACATTGTCGAAATCTTTACCACGTGAACACGTGGGGTTTTCTTAAAACAATTCCTACACCAGCATTTTGGGAGAAAATTCCCCTGTTATGATTACCTGTGATTAAACTCGTGAGGGTAGTGCGTGCACTACAAGCTGGTTCGACTTCTCTTCATGGAAGAGTAGAAAGATAAGCTGTGTTAAACACAACTTGGACGTTATGCTACAAAAATGGTTTGGATAGTGCCAAATTCGTGGGTCTGTGTCCTACGCTATATTTAATCTGGTATCTCGGATCTAGCTTCGATCTATGAGCCTTAAGTGAGCGTGAATTCTTCGATAATGGGGATTATGTAGACGAGAATTTATGCTAGGTGCAGCACAGTAAATCGTAAATATATTTCATATATTTCACTCATCTGTTGACCTATCTTTGATTAATTTCTATATTCCAGCAACTGTTATATGAACTATGTGTATATTATATGTATATGTGGTGAATCATAGCGGAGGCGTGCTATTAATCGACCAGTGAAATGAAGTTTGTCATGCTTGTCTCACAGTTTTAATCAATTCAAAAACAGTTATAATAATGTTTTGATATATGTACATACAGGGTGGTGAGTCACCTAACGTTTGCACCTCAAATATCTTTGTTGTTTCTAAAGATACGTAAAATATGGTAAGGACAAAATTGAATGGTACAATGGGGCTGACACGATACCAAAAAAAATTTTGTTTTTATGTCATTTTTTTAGAGATATCAAGGTCACCTTGACTTTTTTAAATAGAACCACCATTTTTTAAACACCTACAATGATAGTCCCTTTCATTATGAATTCAGTGACTATAATTACTCAAAGTCATTCAAGGTCGCGGACAGAGATAACGTATAAGATTTAACATCGATACATGCCTGTAAACGGGCTTTGAAGGAATGTTGAACTCTGTCCGTGACCTTGGATGCCTTGAGTAATTATAGTCACTGAATTCGTAATGAAAGGGACTATCATTGTACGTGTTTAAAAAAGGGTGGTTCCATTTAAAAAAAGTCAAGGTGACCTTGATATCTCTAAAAAAAATGACAAAAACAAAAATTTTTTTTTTGGCATCGTGTCAGCCACATTGTACCATTCAACTTTGTCCTTACCATATTTTACGTATCTTTAGAAACAACAAAGGTATTTGAGGTGCAAACGTTAGGTGACTCAACCTGTATACTATGTAAAAATTTCGGGCCCAAAATATCATTTACGTCGTGGACAGACACTATTCGGTCATCTCTTATTTATGATACTTTTTTCGTTATTTATATTACTTCGCGTCGTACGCCGCGGCATCACGAGATATTTATTTACAAACTTTATTTATAATACAACTCTTATGACTTTATATAAATATATCAGATTCAGAATATGTCTTATCATCTCAGCTGTCGATTCTGTCTCTTTCTTCTGTTCCACGGCCAACAGTTCGTTGACAACCCCTCTCTTAAATTATTCTCTTAGGGGTTGTTCATCACGGCAGTACGGCGACTTCTCAATATTCACGCCGCCGTAACAATATTTATGACATATTTCTGATTGAAGTGACACCAAACATGGTACAGTTTGGATCAAAGCTGGATGTTTCATTCACGATACTGTAGAACCTCGACTATCCGTTCTGATCTGTGGAACATAAGCATTCGGATAACAGAATAATTACCTAGCCACAGTGTTAGATTAAATGTTGTATATGGAAACACTGATAATAGGAAATTTAGATGGCATCGGTTCGGATAATCAAGAAAAAACTAAACTAAATTATATCGTGTTTGGTCTTATTATAATCTGGAAAATGTCACAAATGTATTGGCAAAACTTTCATAAAAAAATAATTGAAAACAAAAAAGTTTTGTCAGTGTGTCAGCTTTCGAGGTTCTGGGCCTCTCAAGAGGTCAGCGGAAGTGAGGACGAATTTTTCATAAGTATTGTGCACGTCTCTTTTACATACATCAAGACATTGCTATGCTTTCGCAGCTTATATCTATCACGCAGAAATAAATAAATTCCAAAAAAAAAAATATATCGTTATATACGATAACGTCACTTCATATACATAGTCCCTTATTTAAGGCTGAGCTGCGAATATTCTTGAAGCAGATGTGAGAATTACTGACTATCTCTTCGATTCATTACATTTGTAATTGAATAAAAAATCGAATTAAAACATACAAAATATTACTGACATAGAGAGAAAGGTTCGAGCAATTTCAAGAAAACAGGGGGTCAATTTGGCGAATATTAAATAGAAATTACTATAACATCTTGAAAAGTAAATTCTCAAATGTAATAATTCACACGTGAAGATAAAACACATGTTAGTACAGTTTATTTGCATTTGACATATTCCAGATGGACCCGGTCGATCTGCTGTTTTGCCTATTTTAAAAGCCAATCTGCCAAACCCGGTCGAAGTGTGTTAAAGACTATATTTTTCCTAATATACTTTTGAATGCAAACTATTTCCATTCGTGTAAAATGTAAATCTAAAACTAAGTTTATTACTAAATAAACATCTCAAGTGGATCTGATATCTGCAGTACTCTGAAGAAAAGATTAAGCTAAGTAGATAACTATCGTGTTCAGCGGTGTAATATATCTGATTTCCTTAGAAAAAACATTTGTTCATAATGATTTTTCACCCCACTACAATCTCTCTAGACTGATAACGTTTGTGTACTTGAAATCAAGTGGACAATTATTGTAATGGTCCGCGTATGATAAGTCTTTTTCTTCTAATTAACAGATCACGATTCATACGGTCCACGGGAGAATCCCTCATACCCCATGCTAAAACTTTAATTTTCTTTTTAAGAAACCACTGCTGCGTGTGCTTTAATGTGTGCACTGCTGCATTATCATGTTGTTAAATGAAATTGTCGTCTTCAATATTTTCTGCGAATGGTATTAAAATCATTTCTAACAATTCTGTGTATCTCCCGAATTCATTTTACGGCTAATGAAACAAATTGGAGTCTTTTTGCAGAAAATGGTTTGATCGATTGATCTTGAAGATCAACAACGATGTCGATGTCCAACCGAAGTAGATGAAGACAGAATTCGTAATCTACTGGATGAAACGCGAAGTACATATATCGGTTCAAGAAATGTTTGAAATTTTGAATATCCAAAAATCATCTATCCACAGACATTTAAGGAAAATGGGAATAGTAACGAAGCTGGATGTATGGGTGCTACGCCAGCTCACGGAACGGAACCGTGTATATCTTTGCTTGCACGCAATGAAAAAGAATCATTTCTAAAACATTTAGTGACCGGGAATGAAAAGTGGATTCCACGCGACAATCCCCCAAGAAAACGAACATGGACCGATAGAGAAGATCCACCACAAAAAGTTGCAAAACAAGGTCTACACCCTCTCCTTTCTGTATGGAGGGATTATCAAGGGATTTTGTATTTTGAGTTTCTTTCTGCCAATCAAACAATTAATTCAGAGCAGTACTGTACTCAGTTAGATAAATTGAATGAAGCAATAACAGTAAAACGCTCATAATCACCATAATGCAAGACCACATGTGGCACAAAACGTGCAAAAAAAATACGTTTTTACCGTAATTTTCATCTATATTCACATAATTATTTATTACTGTATATGATCGATTAATTTGTTAGCAATTTTACGATTAGAAGAATCCGTTCCTTTATAAGCATTAATCGATGCCTTTTCCTCACTTAATAACTCTTTTATTCGCAATACTTTAATACAGATGAATCGAACGATGACAAATACATGATTTGTATGAATTTGAATACCAATAATTTTAGAATATTCACAGTTTGCGGTAGTTCTTTGCTTCGGAGGCAATCAGATACTAAATGGCTTTATAGAAATTTCGCAGCTGTATTGCGCATCGCGCAGGAAAGAATTAAAACAAATGCAAAATGTAAACTCAGCTGAGTAGATAGCACATTCTGTATTTTCGAAATACCCGCGGAGATCGAAGGAGACGAAAGAATTATATCGACAATTATTACAACCAACAAATATTATAGTACATTATACATATATATCAAGCCAACATGATAGAAATATTAACGAAGTTACAAACAAATATTAATACATTCATGAAAGCTCTTGTCTTTGTGCCAAATATATAATAATATTATAACAACGGTATGTGCAAGTTATGAAAGAATTGAATTAACATTATTTCTACGATGCTTGGGGATGATTGCACTTTTCTCAAATTAGTTCTCATGTTGTGTCTAAATGTTCGTTGTCTTGAGTGATTATGAGAAAGTGAACAACTATCCTAACCGACGACGGTAACGTCAGATTTCTTCTCCTGAAAAACAAGCAATAGCATCACCTGTCTTGAGTGATTATGAGACAGTAAGCAACTATTATGACTGACGCACAGTGGGGCATTTGACCCGACAAAGCGTACAAAACTACCGTAAAATTCTCATCTTACTCTCCAAGTTCTCATATCTTTGCTGAAAATCATTTAAAATTGATGAAACAAACGCCATTTTAAATTTATAAAATTCACCGCTAACGTGAGTGTATTCAAGTGGAAATGTTTTTTCATATTTCTCAAGTGCTATGTTAATCAAACAATATTTTCCGTAATTTTGAGGTATACGATCGAAAGGTTTGATGATTTCCATTTAGAATAAGTTAAATTTCAATTTGGGAAAATAATTTTTAGCAAAGATAATCGTTATGTGAAAAAGAAGCTATATGTATATTTGAAATATTTTGTATATGGTACAGACATGTATACAGTTTAAAACACTCAATCAATCGTAATCATAGTCAATTGACCAGTAATTATAAAGTTATTAACACATTACCTATTTTAAACTCTTCACGTGCCGATCGATGCAAATAGCTTCAAAACAGTAAACAATTCATAGTACATAGTAAAAATAATAAATAAACGATATCAATACAAATTAAATGAAAAATATAAATAAATAAAGCATAAAATATATAAATGAACAAAACTTTAACTGAATAAAATTAAAGAAAGATTAAGTTCGAAATCTCAACAATTTCTTCTGTGTTTCGTTGAACATTGCACATGTCTAACGAATTTGGTCGTGTAGAGATGAGTGTACACTTTGGACAAAATGAGTTGTTAAACTTGAATTCGGACGAGTGCGAAAATAAATCTTTTTACCATTATTATCATAAACGTTACGAAAAACGATCACACAAGAAAATCACTCTGATTCATTCGGAAGTATAACAAAAGCATTAACGAAGTTTTAAAGTAAAGAAGAAAATTACCGAATTATACGTCATCTTCAATTATTAATAACTACAAAAATATATATGTTACGATAGTAAAAGCTACACGAATGCATAGTTTATGCCTACCTAAAAATCTTCTATACTGCAAGAATTCATATAACTTTCTTAAAACATTTGAAAATTGTTAAGAGACAATTGAAGTTAAAGAGCAGGCATTGGCATTTTTGTCTCAATTGAGACAAAACCGTCCCCACCATACAGCCCGACATCGATTCTATTTTGTTATCTCGCGATCCGCTCATTCGGAAAGGCGGGAAATTAAACAAAACAAAACGAAACATTGTACTTTGACGCTTCGCTCGCTTGACAATCGTTACTAACCGTTTAACTTGTTTAAATAGGTGACTTTTTTTATATCGAGCACAGGATCAAGTACGAAGGTACGCTGGGTGGGGGCAACGAAGGCACGAAGCATGCGTGATCGCGACGAAGGGGCACGCTGCATGAAAAAAAGGTTGGTGGGAGAAGTCTGAGGGCCCCCTACCGTGCCCATCACTGTTTTAGGGTATAGTGGAGAAAGGAACGTCTATTGGCCAAAACGTGGCCAAAAGTCAATTTTTCAACTCGGTCAAAAACGAACGAAAATTCCAATGGCTTCCTAAATGTACAGACTAAATTTTAGCATAAACTTAAGTTGCTATAAGTCACCCATTATTTTTTCTTTTTAACAATTTTGAAAACAAGCAAAAATGCAAGTCAGTATGATCGCATTTCTTCCTGAAATTAACGTTGTTTGCCTCATTATACTTTTTATGGGTAATATAGTTGCAGTAAAACTAACTGCATATTTGTATGTGTAACAATTAAGAGTATATACAGGGTGTCCCACATAAATGGAAACACCTAAATATCTGTCGTATTTACAGTCCTATCAGAAAACTTCAGAGGACAAAGTGACACTATTGCAGGGGGCAAATATAATGGTAAAGAAAAAAATTTTTTATGTCGTGTTTTTTAATGAAATTTCAAGGTCACCGATGTTTTTTTAAATGGAATAGTATATTTTTTACGATAGCATGATAGACAATAAGAAACTGAATTTAGTGGATACCACTTTTTTGACTTTGAAATGACCTTGAGCAAGAATAATCATGTTTGAGCGGATAAAATGTGGAAGTTTAAAATTTACGTGTTTCAGCAAATATTACGCGTTGTTTACGTCGGGTTGACTGTTACAAACCACAATAAATGTTTGAAATAATTTTCATAGTAAACAGCATATGTTTATGTTAGAGTATGTACTATTGAAATGGTTTAGAGAATCGATATGGTTTTCACTTATGGCGAAAGCCACCAAAACCAAGCCATCAAAATGATCTCTTCCGACCTATTTCCCTGTCTTTTATTTTGTTTCATGACGATTACAAAGCGGTTGTAAAAAGTAGACGATTACAACAGTAGTAAAAAGAAATAGGTGATTTTTATTTTTTATTTATGATAATGCCATTTTTTAGAAGAATGAACATTGTTCAAAAACATAATACCAAAAACGACTTTTATGGAGGCAAAATCTTGCCCCACTTTTGAAATAAATTTTCAGTGCGCATGCGTCTTTAAGTAACACCGCCGTGAACATAACTGCGTATAAAATTGCGGTATCGATTGTTGCATTATAAACAGCTGTATAGAAATATACCACGGAAAATGATTTTATTCAGGAACACTGACACATATGTGTAGTTCCTTGTTTAATTAAGATTATTCTAAATAAAAAGAAATTAAAATCTCTTACAAAACTACTCATATTATACTCATAACATTATAGAATTTCTCATCAATAAAAAGAAAAAATTCGTCACCGTATGGAAGAAAAAATTTAAATCATTACTTCATTAATTTTATGTGCTTTGCATTCGTCTTTATTTTAACATCCGTAGCCTCTTTGGTATAAAAGTAATTTTATGTTTGTATTTAATTGCATATACAACAAATATAAAAATATCAAAAAAAAACAAATTTAGTAAAATGTTTAACAATATTCATTTATGATTGTATAATATAATGTAACAAAAGTATCATTTTAAGTTGAATGAAATTCGGGAAATTATACACATATTTCAAGTGCAATTTTTTGCTTTTTTAATACAATATTTAATAACAATATCATCTTATCAACAAATAATATCTTAATATCAAAGGTTTCGCTCCTACAAAACTGCAATGCGTATATTTGTAAGAGCAATCATTATAATGATGAGAGATTCTGGCCACATCGTCATTTCTTATTCTTCTAGATAAAGTACTGTATGTATCAGTTTCACGTATCTTCTATCAACAAAATATATCACTAAAACTTATTTTGTACAGTCCTCCTGTCTGTCTGTCATTTTATTTACAATAATAAAGTAAAATTTCTAAAATATCTATTCGATTTACAAAATGAAGAGGTTACCTTCTTATCGAATACTATTTATAACATCATGTTACGGTCCTGGAATAGTCACGTGGTTTTATTGTGATATGATGTATGATGCATCTATCCATTCACAAGTTTAGTTATAAGAAGTAGTTTTCCTCGTGTGCAAGTAGTTGTATACAACTTGATACAACTCTATCATTATCCAACATATAATTTGCAGTAATTCAATAAATTAATTAAAACATAAGTATACAAGAATTTGATAAATAATAATATTGTGAGTAATAAATCGATATACAAATGAAAATGTTTTACTGTTTACAATTGAAGATTATTCGTACAACGTTAAAAATTTCTCGTCATTATTGTGTGTCAGGTTGTATCAAAGGACAACAAGAAACTGACAAAGATATAGAAAAAGAAATAATCGATAAACTCGAGAGATTGTCTTTGGTTGATTTGAAAGACGGTCAAAATATTTCTGCACTGAAAGCAGCGATTAACTTTACAGAATGTATACGAACTGCAAAAATTGATGAGACAATTGAACCTATGTACAATCCGTTTGAAGAAAAATTAATTCCTTTGCGAGATGATGAAGTGAAGAATAGTATTAGCAGACAAAAAATTCTGAAAAACGCTGTCATTTTAGAAGAAGAATATTTTGTAGCACCCTATAAAAGCATTACAAAACAATGAGTGCATTAAGGATCTTCGACAAAATAAGTGCAAATTTTATAAGCTTTGCAGAGCGTGGTTTTGTTTATGGACCTCAGGGTAGAATGTTGTTAAAAAATCTGGAAGAACATTGGTTTTTGCATTGTATTACAATGTCACCTTATAATATATTTTTATCAGAACAGTTTAGTAATACCCTAAACTTCATAACTAAAAGTCCAATGGGCAGAGTCCCATTCGGACTAGCTACTATAAAAGATTCCAAAGATATTTGGAATGAAAATATTCAGCCGATCACATCCAATGTATATAACAAGAAAGCGGAAATAGCCATATTTACTAACAGTACGGAAGCTGAAAGTTTGTATCATAAAGTACAAAAAGAACGTAAAGTTTGGTGGCGCAAATTAGCTCAGCAACCATCTAGATTTAAGATTACAGAAACAAAGAGGATCGAAGATCTTGATTTGGTAGATATAGAAGCTCAATTTTCATTTGGTACCATCACTGTAGAAAAAATAATTTATCATACTGACATTCAAAAACTATTGCTTCAGGTGATCTCTTTCTTCTGTTTCAACCATCGACTTAAAAGTTTAAAAATAAAAATCATTTATATGGAATATTTTATTTTCAGATTGATAATAAAAATGATCTTGCCGACATACAAATGGTCGAACATGTAGTATCTTTAGATTGGGGTTGCTTAGCACTACTATGTGATGCTTATGACGTAGATGAAACAGCTAAAATGCATATACATTCTAAATTAGCACCACACAAAGTTGCGATTCATATAAAAAAGTCAGACAATGAAACAAATACTGGAAGTGATGATTTAAATCGCTTTGTACTTTACTTAAATAACATGCTTAGAACAAAGGGCCTGAATACTATATTAACCATCTCAGAAGAAGTTGTGAATGCGTGCTTAGTTCCTTTTATAGTTTTAGTTGACAGGACTAGTCTCGAAAATGGCATTATACATGTAACAAACAGGTCAACAACTCTCAACCAAGCAATTCACATAACTGATTTAGTAAAATATATAACGATGCATTGTTAACCAATTAATATGGTTGAATATTTTGTATCAATAAAATTTTTGTATTACACTTGTAAAATATATTATTGGTACAGATATTCTTTTAATTCATAAGGAATATAACAAATTGTAAAAACAGTAATAAATTTCGTCTCAGTTTTGTATTTGATATATTACTCACTAATTTGTGAAATATGCAGCTACTTTATTCTGTCATATATTTTTTAAATAAATGCACTGTTATGAAATCAATAAGAATAACATTCCAAAAAGTACATGTAACCACATGGAATTAAGACGAACAGTTACACATATTCATGTTTAGCAGAAGTACAAGAATAGGAATGCTTTGTGCTTAATAAAATTGATACTTTATACAGCAAGCATTCCTCAATTGTTTAAATATTGCCAAAATTTATATAAACTCAATCGATATATTACCGCTGAGAAGAGCACTTACATTTTTTCCAAATAATAATACTTTTACAAAACTAAGCAGGTAATTGTAATTTTTTGCCTTTAAGAACTTTGGTAATATAGAGGTAGAAAAAGTCACAATAAAGAACTGTTTGTACTAAACCAGCAACTATGGCAATTAGATCGTAATGGTCTTCTGCATAATAACGATATAGCCAATTTAACAAGTAAAGTCCTCTATACGAGCCCAAAGCGAAGAGGTAATGACTGGTAATGCTTTCTGCTTCTCCTGTTTTCGACACCAAGAATAATTGTGGTAGTATTGCTACGGATTCTAGGTAAATGCTGAATGACCATAGAACCTCAACAGCAGAAAATTCATGGTTGATTAGTAATGCCAATAGTAATGTTGGCAAAAGCAAAAACTCGATTCTGAAACCAATTAATTAAATGATAATATATGGTGCAGGGAAAAGTACAATGTAATATTTAGTAAATATAAAAGCATACCTAAATGTGTCATGATTATGATCATATGTTGCTTTAAATTTCATGTACATTAAAAATACAGTAGCATAGGAAGTTACTATAAAAATGATTTTCATAAATGTATTGTATGCTGAAATGTATGTTGTTATCAAGTCTAGATAACGCATTGTATATACAATTGCAAATAAAATTTGTGATTTGCCACTGATACCTGTAAGATTTAAGAAAAATTTGTTAAATAGCAAGAAATGTTTAACACAAAAAAGGTATACCTATATTATATATCTAATAAAAGTGTAAATAGTTTCAGTGTCAAATACCGGCACAACTCCGTGTCTTCCATATTTTAAGTAAAAGAATGATGATCGCAAGGACATGCGATAAATCGCCTAATAGTCGAAATATGTTCATATTTTCAGTTACACAAAGGTATTTTTCCTACGAAAGTAAAGACTTCACAGACCTAACTCGGCAAAGCATACAAAATATGACGTGGCTTTGGCTGCAACATCAGCAGATGGCCGACCGATCAACCTCGTTTTGAGTTATCTGTGTATCTTTGAAATGTTTGTAACCAAGTTATATTTTGGTCAATGCATTTCATTTTTAAATTGACATGACTTTTACCAACTAAATGTATTTGTAATAAACATAAAAGAATATATAGCAATATAAACTAATAATAAATAAACGTAAAATATAGTTTCCAAAACATTTTTATCAATAATTTTCTATATCCTTATATTATATACGTTATATTTTGCAAATAATCTTAATTTAATTACTGTTATCTGCATATTTTAAATGTATAATCGCTAAAATATTTTACTCCGCATGCAATATTAGAGACTAGGAACCAGGAACGGCTAGGGATATAATTCTAGTTAGGGCATAGCCAATTATAATAATCAACACAATAAGCTATCTTCACAAAATTACGTGTCTATGGGTGCGTTCCGTTTCACGCATCAAGCGCATGGATCGCATTCAATGTGATGCGCGCATTGATACTAGTGATGGGCACTATCGACTAATTTAAACTATCGACTACTTACTATTTAGTAACAGCATACTATCGACTATTTAGTCGATAGTTTTCAGTCGACTGAAATTTCGCTTTAGTGGTTATGTCCAGTCATGTCATCAAATCTACTGCAACACCATCGATGTATTTACCTTTTGTAAAATTAATTCATAATTAGAATTTCAAAATTGTAAGAGGTAAACAAGTTTTTTTTTAAACAATCACTACTATTTCGATTTATCATAAGCTATTTAATATTTGTACTTAAACAATTACCTGCTCTAAATTTTTGGTAAAAATCAATTAGATTATAAGTAATAATTTCCTGAATTCTTGAAAATATTATCTAAAATCAAATAAGTGTTGCTTCAGTATAGGGCTATTTAAAATTATGGCATTGTTTCATTTTTTCTATATCAAAATGTAATCTATAGAGTTTAATGTTGCCATTTCTCCTCATTCTCCTAGAGTAGGTAGAAATATTCCTATATTAGGAATTTAAGAATAAAAGAATTTCATCTAAAAAACAGTTTAACTGTAGTAAGTTATTCCAGATTGCAATTTAAAAATATTATTTTGTCCAAATTTTTTGCAGATAATCTATTTTTTCTTTCAGACAGAACTTCTCCGTCCACTTGTGTGTCCATGGAGTCATGAATATAATGTATAAATATAAAGTATTATAAAATATAATTAATGGAATAATGTTAGAAAATTACAACGAACAGTTTAGAAAGAATAGTATAACAAAAACGAGCCCTCGACAGTGTGATGCCACGACCGTTATAAATTACTTCAAGCTTGTTAGCTAGCGAGCATCAACAGTGTTCCTTAAAATTATTGATACAAATACAACATTAAAAATATTTACACCTTATTCATTTGCATTATTATCCTTCCTTATTAAAATAATATTACTAATTACTTTTAAATTTTACATATAACAAAATATATAAAACTTCGTAAAAAAATTAAAGAATGATTCTTCTGTTTTTGATAGAAATACTATCTGCCCCTGTTTGAAAATTTCATTATAATCGATTGATTTTGCTATATTATAGCATTCGACCAATAATTGTATAATTATAGTATATTTGCATTAGTTTGAGTTGTGCATAATTAAATATACACATGCTTAATGAATTAATTACTCGATACTCGCCAACGAATGAATCTATTTAATAGTAAAACTCATTCAAAAGTCCCGCCGCTTAAATTCAGTTGATCGGTAGCTCCAGCATTGTATGGATCAAGCGACAGCTTCAGACAACTGAATTTTGTCGATAGTTCGATGGTTCAAAAAAGTAGTCGACTGAAATTAGTAGTTAGTTCCTATCGACTTAGTCGATAGTTTGTAATCGATGGTGCCCATCACTAATTGATACCGTGCGCATGATGCGTGATGATGCGCGCTTGGAAACGGAACGCTCTCCATGCATTTGATGCGAATCAAAAATGGCCGCTTACCATAGATATAGGAATACAGGGATGGAGCACGGACTTAAGGACTGAGCGTAAAGTGGACTTATGGGTGAGAGGGGGCGTGCCATTAGCGGGGAGGGAAGGTAGACTGCGGCCATGTTTGTAGGGCGAACAAGTGTTGCCATCTATGAGCGGGAACATTTAAAATGTACAATTGAATGGCGTATATTCTAAGTAAGTCAATTGTGACTTGGGTAATAAATTTGTTTTTATTTAAGTATTTGTTATCGTAAAGGATGTGTTTTGAAAAATTTTCAGTGCTCTTATAAGGAATGTATAAAGAATCAATAACAACACGATATATTTTGTAGGAACAGAGACGGTAATACGAAAAATATATATAGTTTAATTAGAGAAAGTCACAATAAATACAATTAATTACACTTTTTAGGTTCGCGTCTCAATCTCCGTCTGAGTTTTACGATTTACGTCTCGAATCACAAATGTTTCCGCACCGAACTCGAATCCACGCCGTAATAATTTACAATCTGAAACCCGACATCACTCAGTGATGTTACATGATAAATTTAAAAATTTGATATGAATTGATTCTGAAAAATGAATGTATAACAAGTGTATTTGTTAAATATTAAAATTTAATATACATTTAGGGAAAGGGAAGGAGTGCTACAATAACTAAGCAAAATATATAATAAAACAATAAAATATTTTATTTGGCAGAAACAATTAAAGAATACAAACATTTTTTGCTAGGATAAGGAAAACTGCCAAAACCTTACCAGTATTCACAAAACAAAAATTACATTGTATTATTATAACTAAAATAAAACTTACGTTAATAATGAATACATAAAACAAAACAAAATATTGCACATTTGGCTCAGTCTTTTCTGAAAAATAAAAATAAAATAAATAAACAAATAATTGCATATCATGCTCCAATATAACTCAAGTTACCCTACAATCTAATGTCCAGAAAACAGTATTAATTTATTAAAATGAGATCTTTTACTACTAGCTACATTATTTTTTTGCTTACATATATAATTATATCTAACCTTAACATATTTATTAACTATACACTTTATGAGGTGTATCCTATGGTCGAAAAGGGCATTTTGATCATTGCAATGGTGGAGTAACTGTATAAATAAATTATTTGTATCTATTTCCCGCATGATTACATTTTCCTGTCTTTTCTTCTATTATTCTCTCTTAAGACTTTCAATGCCAATTGATGTCTTCTTTTTAATTTAGAGATCTGCTCCCGTAACATTTGTTTTCTTGGGGAATGAAACAATCTTCTCGGGGAGATGCACGTACATTTGTCCACCGATTTATTCGATTGCAATAATGCACCCACCTGCAATACAATAAAACCAGTTAGCAAATGATCAAATTAGGGTACACCCTACCGATTTTGCTGAAATTTAGATATTGAAAGCCATTTTTACTTTTTTATAAATAAACCTATCATTTCTTTACCATATTACACAACGCCAGATAACTTTTCATTTTAAACTGTATACATTAGATAGTAAAAACTTACATCTTCATTTTTTAATTCAGGTTCACTTTTTAATACTTTTTCAATAACTTCATGTGAACCAGTATTTACCAAATGCCTTCTCTTTTTTCCTATAACGATCATTGGTTCGGTAAATCCAACTGAATCACTAGTTTCTACTTTTATTACTGCAGAACTTGCCTAAAATAATAATATTATCACAAAATGAGTTTGTTATTCAAATGAAATAGTATGTAAAGTAAAAGTCTTATGTTATAGCTATCTGAACATACAGAAGTCAAAGGCTCCTCAGTTGAAATTTCTTCGCACGCATTAAAATTTCCTTCCTTTTCAATTTCTGGTAATTTTACCTATAAATATAAACACATTTATTAATATCACTTATGGGTCATTCCACGTGAGAACATAGACACTACAGACTACAGAATATTTAAATGTGAACATAATCCAAAAATTTACTCCAAAGTCTGTAGTGACCTATGAACGACGAAGCCGATCAAAATGAATTTTTGGGTACTTGTAGTGAAAATATAAGAACATCTACTAACAATGTTGTTATTTGACGCCAAAAATGAACATATTGAAATTTGAAAAATATATGAAATTTCATTCCAAAAATGTATGGTATAATGTAAAGAGCTTATAAAATATTACATACATATGGTATAGCATTCTCCTTCAATCTTGTACATACTAAAGATGTTCTATCCAAATGTTCATGTCTAAAATGAACCAAACAAACAGCCGCACGTTTCGGTAGAACTGAATTATGGAGTCCTAGACTCTTTAACCACAATTCGCGTTTTATAGGACATTTGGGAAATCTGAAAATGAATTATACAAAAACGTTGCCTTTTCGTAAACTAAAATTTGTACGTGAAATTCCTTCTTCACGTATATTAAGATTATATTAATGAGACATGCAATAAAAGTTTCAATGTATTTTACTGTTACTTACAAATGAAAAGTAATTTTCATAGCTTTCTCCGATTCTTCTTGCTTGCGATTCTTGATCGATATTCTATTTGAGCATCCCTTTACAATACAGCTTGGCATTTTTGTAAATTAATGGGTATCAACGCACAAAACAAACAAAGCCACGACGATTCACCAACCTTGCCGCACATGTACCGGGTACAGAGTGATCAGTGGCCGTGCGTGGGTCCGTGGCGTGGGTTGCATTAGTATTTAAAGTTGCCGATAGAGCGCGCCACCAATTCGCCCTACCAAGATGGCCGACAAGTTGATACCCCTTCCGTCTTTCGCCTCACCCCCGCAGCATAATGCACAGTCCTTAAGTCCGTGGGATGGAGCATGTCGTTACGGGGTTGGCAAATTTAGAGACGGGGACGAGGTAGATTTACGCCTAATTTTCATTGGCTGTGTGCGGCGCAAGCGCAGTACGTCATTATGTATGCAATGCCACGCATTGACACCACTGATATATATACTATGGATTGGAGATGCTTGAAGCGATTTGAAGAAGACTTTTGCATGGTGCGCCGCCAACTATCGGTTTATGTACTATGTACTTCCCTTCGCCCCGCGATCACCCGCGGAGCTCAATACTTTACCACGCCACGCCACTGATCAACTGTGATCAACTGATGCCATCCCTGTATTCCTATATCTATGGATAATACAATAATACCAGCTGATAATACATGCAAATACATGTCAGTGACACTCTCCGGTGTAAGTTATCATTTTTACTTTCAAATGATTTGTGATATTCCATAACTATTTAATAAATTCTTGGAATTCGTCAGCACCAATTAAAATGCTTCAGCGAACACTATTCAATAGAATATCTTTTCCGTTACCAAAAAATGTTTGGTTAGGATATTACAATAAGTTTTCTAGCGAAATATTTAAAGACGACAGTAGTGAATCAGAATCGACCAAAGAATCTGTAAACAGTGCTGAATCTGCCTATGATACAGAAGAAGTTACTAAGCTACTCGAAGAATCTGCAACATATAAAAATACGGGTGATACCAATTGGGCAACAACACCATATCCTAAGGATGTTTCAATTCCAATTGAAACAAAACCGATGATAGATCCAACAACAACGTCTGTTTTATTGTTTCCTGGTCAGGGTACGATTAAAGTTGGCATGGTAAAAAAATACATGCATTATCCTGCTGCCAAAGAACTTTTTGATATTGCGAATGAGATAATTGATTACAATTTGTTAAATATTTGTTTAAATGGACCACAAGAAAAACTAGATAGAACTGAGTTCAACCAAATAGCTACAGTTGTGTCATCGCTGGCTGCCTTAGAAAAAGTTCGTGAGGATAGGCCTAGCGTATTTAACAGTTGTGTTGCCACAGCTGGTTATAGTGTAGGAGAAATAACTGCTTTAATATTATCTGGTGTTCTTTCGTTTGAAGATGGAATTAGGTTAGTACATGTCAGAGGAAAATCTATGCAACAAGCGTCAGGCCTAGTACCTCAAGGAATGTTGTCTATTACATGCACACCAAAAGCAAAAGTTTATGAAGCTTGTAGAGAGGCAGAGAAATGGGCAATGGACATGGGTGTTGAACAACCCGTGTGCCGGTAAGAGATCCTTATGCAATTTAAATTTCAACTAGTGGATAAATATACAAAACAAATGATATAATTAATTTGTTTCAGAATTGCAATCTATTTATGTACAGAGAAGAAAATACTAGCAGGAAATAATGAAGCACTAGAATATATTGAAAAAAATCAAAAGCAATTTGGTTTGGCTAATGTAATTAGATTACCTGTATCAGGAGCATTTCATACATCTCTAATGGAATCTAGTGTGAAGCATGTTGCAAGAATGATAGATTCATTCACAATAGATGAACCTAGGTGTCAAGTATATTCTAATTACAAAGCAGAACCCTATACAGGCACAAGCTGTGTAAAAAGATACATATGTAAGCAAATTGTTTCACCAGTTAAGTGGGAACAGTGTATACAACGTATCTACAGTAGGCCTCAAGAATTACAATTTCCAAATACTTATGATATAGCATCAGAAGGAAGAATGAGAACTATTTTAAAATTCATTAATGCCAAAGCATCACGTTCGTGTACTGTAATTTGATACAAAGTTATGTTGTTATAAAATGTATATAATACAATTTTTTCAAATCTTTTATCTGTAGCTTTTTTTATTATTAGTTCTTTTTTAAATGAATGGGAAGGATATCTGAATTAAATGAAAAGCTTTTGGTTATTTAAATAAGATGTTGTAGCAATTAAAAATGAGCAAATATTTCATTGCAACAAAATTCCACAATTGGCTTGATAGATAATGATATTATATTTTAACACAACTTTTTTCGGCATTCAAAAAGTATAAAGTATAATTAACAAGTATATTTTAGAATAAAATTAACAATTATAGAGTAATTTTATATTATGGAACTATATCTCTTCAATATGTACTTTGCCTACACAACTTCTTATTTCTGTTTACTAGAATTTTGTACAATTGTTTTAACAGCATATAAAAGCTACCTAATTATAAAATTAACATTTTCAATTGGGTTTATTTTTGACAATGTTTGGTAATTGTTTCATCGCGTAAAGTAGCGTTACACAAGTAAAGCAAAACTCCCGCGTGTAATCACAAATATGCATAATAGCATATTTACATTATTCAATAATAAATAGAGTTTTATTTATTTTTATTATAAAATTTTTTTTGAAACGTTTTGTGATTTGGTAATCGATAATGAAACCAGAGCTGGTGAGGTATTATTTACCAGGCATTACATACGATCAGGTATGGTGTTCGATAGGGATCTTCGATTTCGATTCGATTCTTCAGAAAATTGATGGAGAATTGATTATTTATCGAAGAATCGACCTTTTTTTGAGTAATAAGAACGGACTGTCCAACAGAATTTTTTCATCTACCATCTACCCGATTATTTTCAAGAATCTGTTCATACAACTAAAAAAGAGTCGATTATTTTGAGAGCGATTCTTGAAGAATCGAACATCCCAAGTATTCAACCAATCAAATGACCTGAATTCAGTAGTTGTTGCATAATAATTACGTTATGTCGGTCCCCATAATGTCGCATTTCGATATTCGCAATCTATTGGCGCAACCAACCACGAGATAGCAGGGAGTTGTTAACAAATCAGGACGAAGACAAAATGGTTTCTACTATTCCCGAGCGTCTCACAAGTTGGGGAACGTTAAAGAATAATTCTCGCATAAAGTTCTTCAGAACACAAAACAGCTACATTCTCTAAACAATGTATTTCGGAACACAATAACGTGTACATAGCGTTGTATGCGATTTAACAGATAGAAAGGAGGTTATGATTTTCGCCAGAACTACAAATATTCTGAAATATAAAATATAATAACAATATGAAGCTAGTGAGGTAAGTAAAATAAAAAGAATAATAAATTTATAAAAATAAGCACAGCATATATGCGAACACATTTTCAATTTAAAAATTGATTGTTATTGTACGTAATTCTGCTATCGAATTGATATTATATTTTTAACATCAATTAATAATTTTAGGTTTTTGATGAAACTCAGTCACGAGACTGTAACAATAGAATTAAAGAATGGGACTCAGGTACATGGCACTATTACCGGTATGTCAATATAACCTATACGATTTAATATTATTTATGACATGTATACAAATTTAATGATCAAAACACTTTATTAAATACGGAAAGGTGAACACAACAATATTCAATTTCGTCACAATAATGTATATTGCAGATCATTTAAAAAATTATGCAATGTTATTAGAATGAATGATCATGAAAATATTATAATACAAATGAAATAAACATAAATTAATTTTTGACAGTATAACATAATTTAAAACGATAAATTTATGTCGTTGAATTATGTTTTTATATGTATATAGCTTAGTTATTTCATAAAATTGAGAGTGTAAAGAATTAAATATTAATATAACTTAAACGATCATTATTATTGTATATATTTATAGTAGTATTTAGTCATTATCTAATTATAAATAAAGTATATATTTTTAATTAAAATTTTTTAATACTTTTCTCAAGGAGTGGACGTGGCAATGAACACACATTTAAAAACAGTGAAGATGACTATAAAAAATAGGGATCCTGTGCAATTGGATACCTTAAGTTTACGAGGCAATAATATAAGGTATTATATACTGCCAGATTCATTACCATTGGAAACCTTACTTATAGACGACACACCAAAAGCCAAGGCCAAGAAAAAGGAAGCTGCAAGAGGTTTGCATTTACAAATAAACTTTAATGAACAAGTTTTGTGTCAATGTAAGTATTACATTTATCTCTTTTAGGAGCTGCACGTGGCAGAGGACGAGGTGGTCGTGGTACTAGGGGCGGCCGTGGTGGACGTGGTAGAGGAAGAGGCAGACGATAGTTACACAGTGTGTTTTAATTAAACAAATCTAATTCAATTCTGGCACATTTAAAGAAAAAATTTATATTTACGTAATGTACTATGATATGACATTAACATAATTCAATAAATTGTACTGATTTTGTAATTTAATGTCAATATTTTGTATTGTATTTTGTTCTGGTAAATTTGTTTGTACAAGTTTTAATTTGCTATTATCAAGGTGACTTAAATTTAAATGGATTTATTGTAGGTATTGTTACGCCACACATAATAATATGTATTAACATTATCAGTGTTAAAATTGAAGACATTTAGACCAGGCCTGAATCTCTACTCCAACTTGCACAAGCACGAAAGGGGAATATGAGCTCACGTTAGCTCACATGAGCCTACTCCGCTTGACATAACCAATGGAGGTGCTAGCCATAGGGACACATTCACAACGGCTGAAAAGATTGCATTGATTTGTGAATGTCATGGCACAGGCCATCTATCCCATAGTTCACGAGTATGATCTCATTCGCATTGGTTAGGAGCCCATCTCGGACCACAGCATTGGGGATTGTGTTTGATGTGGCGAGTACTCACTGGTACGTTAGGATTAGCCATGAATTCCACGGTATCCCGCACATTCTCGAAGTAGACACAACCAGAATCAGGGAGGAAGTGTAACGGTCCAGTTGTGCTACTATTACACACTTGATGTTGCCAGATGCCGTATGGCCATGATTTGGAAGTAGGAAGAGCTGAAGAAATCGCGAGCGTCTGCTGTGTTAAAGATGCCAAATCAATATTTTGCATTGACTGTTCAAGCTAATTGCTGCCGTTGTGACTGCAACCCCTATTCCTCTGGTGGAAGCCTGCACTGGCATCATGTAGGTCATCTGTTGTTGAACTAAACCTTGTAAAGCCTCAAGAAGTAACTCGGAGCTCAAGTACTTTATTCCCCTAGCCAGTGTCTTGGCATTCTTCATCTTGTGCTTTTCTTTCATTCGAGTTTTATTCCACAAACAATCCTTTTTGCCTTTGGCTTTACTAAAGTCTTAAAGGATTGCTTAAAATCCTTTATTAAATAGAAGCAGCAGTTTCTCCCTAGGCAGAATGTAGATATGTGGGTCTAAAATATCGATATCACAAACATAAAAATTTGCAACTGCGGTTTCATCTTCGCACAGAATACTCATAAAAACTAATATTCTGTGGTCTCTGTAAGCAGGAATACTAGCATAGAATTCCCACCTTCAGTGTGTAAGGTCTCGCGTTGGTGGCACAAAGGAAAGTAGTCTAAAAATGCGTTCATGTACACCGCGTGACACATACTTACTTGACTATTGCTGTCCAATTCCTCCGGTAACTGTCCATTGTTTGAGACGGTTCATTTATGATGTGAGGTCTTGAGCAAACTCGAGAAAGCTGCCATCCTTCAGACCCTGTTCTCTTCGCAGTCCTGGGGGCCACATTTCGAGGACTCATCCAAAATGTTTCTGCTTCTTTACTGTTTGCAGCTGGCATTCCTTTCTATTATTTTCTCTATTCGAGTAATCGGCTAATCTAATCGTAATATTTCACTGGATAGCTATATACATCATGTTCCTATATTGTTCGAATATTCAAATAACGCGCGCTATTATGGCGATAGGGATTAATAAAATGGCGACGATCCAGATTCCGGCGACATTACAGAACCACTGAATGCCATTTTATCTTTACCCTCATTGGTTGACTACTTACTGATATTTAGCGATTGGTTATATAGCTAAATGGTGGGGACAATGCAAATCAAGGATAATCAAGGAATACAACTTCTTTGCACATGCGTGGTGGAAACTGGTTTGGAGCAGTGATGGTATATGGTCGCGGTTTTTTCGCGCATGCGCGACTAAATGCAGGAACGTACCGTACGTCTTGTGTTTGTGGGTTAAGTAGGGGAGAACTGTTATTGGCGGGAAACCGGACAGAAGAGTGCAGGACGACACGACGAGACGACCGTACTTCGAAATTTTGGTAAGCTAATGTTAATATATTCGATTCCATAATGGCAACTAGTATTGGAGAAGGAGCTACTTGTCAATTCATATTTGAAAATCGAAAAAAAATTTGCGAAATTATGCAGGGTGACTAAGGTACCCCATTTTAGCCCAACTTAGTACTTTACTGATGCTAAAATCGTCGCGCATGCGCGAGAAAACCGAGACCATATACCACACTGATATATATATCAGTGATATACCATCACTGGTTTGGAGAAGCGTCGTCTCTGGTGAACGTGAAGAAAGATTTGAATACGAGCAGAGACGCACGCATACACATTTTGAGGTTATGTATTGTTAAACAAATTTCATAAATGAAAATAGTTCACTGACGATTGTGAGAGTTATTATAGAAAGTTCAAAGTGTCTTTATTAGTAATATTCAGCAAACAATGCCAAAATATTACTGTGATTATTGTGACACCTACTTGACTCATGATTCACCGAGTGTACGCAAGACCCACTGTCAGGGTCGTAAACACAAAGACAATGTCAAGTACTTTTATCAAAAATGGATGGAAGAACAAGCACAGCATCTGATCGATGCAACTACTGCAGCATTCAAAGCTGGAAAAATTGCATCTAATCCATTTGCAGCGAATAAAGGAGCAGCAATTCCACCACCATCGAGTCTTGGACCTAGACCTGGGGTACCACCTCAGGGTCCACCAGGTATGATGCCACCTCCTGGAATGCACCCTGGTGGACCAATGGGTCCTGGAGGTCCAATGATGATGGGACCACATGGACCTATACCTCCAATGATGGGCATGAGACCACCTATGATGGGCCCCATGGGGCCAATGGGACCAATGATGGGTCCTATGGGACCTATGGGTCCAATGAGACCACCTATGAATGGACCACCACCGTCTATGGGAGGACCACCACCAATGAAAACATAATTCAAATATATACTATTTTAAACCATTATGATTTTAATGTAAATCACTCGATAGTAAGAATGTGTACATACGGTTGTAAAAGATGAAACATACATTTTGTGAATGTTGGGCTATTTAGCAAATCTACAAATCTCCTAAGGACTAAATAAATTTAAACATGTCTCATTCTAATTTGTACATGTTTTTTTTACTATTAAATTTGATACCTTGATGTAAATAAAAATCTTTATTAATAGTAGTAAAAATACATAAATATAATTATATTTTGATGGAGAATATATATAAGTAATATATGACTTCTTTTTAAACAAAATCTTTTTATTGACTAAAGTTGACAAAGATATTTAATGCATTATAGAACATTAGATTATATAAAGGTGTCCTTTCAATTTATTAAATTGATGTTAACAAAAATTAGTAATCTGACTTTTTCAATGTAAGAATCAAATAACAATGTTGCTTAGACAATCATGCAATATTGGTATACACATAGTGTATAATGTTGTATTCTCTTGAGATTAAGTTCCAATATATAATTTCCAAACAATCCTATCTTAGACTTACTATACATACATTTATTTCCTTAAGTTAACTCTTTCTTTAGTGACACCATACATACATAGTTGTCAGTTTATTTCTTACACCTAACATAATTTCTCTGCTTTTAACGGCAGGATTAATTGTTTCAGATGGAATTCGATCCATATTCATAAGTATTTCATATTTTCTGTAAACTATCAATTCGGGCACTCTGCAGCGAAGAGATAAAATACAATTAAATTTTTGTACTTTGTAGACAATAATATAATAGCTTACAAAGAACAAATTAGAACAATCCACTCGGAGGGATTTAAATATATTACAAATTCTGTAAAGTTAATAATTTTACACGGTTTTTCTTCCTTACAACTGCAGTTTAATATGACCACGAATTTAGGTATTTAAATTTCAAAATGAGATGAAGTTCAAGTCTATATCAGATGCACAATTTTGACACATAAAGATCTATACTTTATGCACTTTTATAATTTTCATATCCAGTAAAAATGTTTAGATGTTGTTACTTTTTATAATTCTTTGTATGCTTTAGTAAATACTTAAAATAATAATTCGTCATTGTTTCAAAAAGGATTCACATTTTTATACACAGTCTTTGAATACATTTTACTTAAAACCAAAATTCATTTTAGATAACTACAAAATGAACTCACATATTGCCGATGGTCCTTTTCTAAATTTATTAGTCTCTGTAGCACATCTATGTGTTCCTGTTTAATATTTTTATCATTTATTCGCTTTTTTACCTCTTCTACAGCTTTGTTCATGTATGGTAAATTGAATTCAAGCGCTTCATTTATTACCTTTTGAGCCTTATTTTCTACAGACAAATCAGTACTTGCCACTCCATTTTTCGCAACGTCTGTATTACTTTCACTAGTTTTCCTCTTCTTTTTCTTTTTTTTCTTTGAAGCAGATATTTGAAGGTCAATTGTATCTATATGTTGCAAACTAGATGTTGCTGGTGCATTATTATTTTTTACAGTTTCCATATTTTTTTCAGAATCATTGTCATTGCTTTGTACTAGCGTACAGAATGTACGTTTTATCTGATTATTTCCAGGTTGGTGTGATTCTGTACTGATCATTGGTATACTAGTTACATTTGGTTTGGGAATTCTTTCCTGAATCTGATTTATCGTATTTTCCACTTTATCATTAGTTGAAGGGTCGTTATTACGCGGAGGCGTCGTTATTACAGTTTCTATGGGGTAAAGTAAATTGCTTTCAGAAACAGTAGTTCTTATAACATTGTCATTACGTTGAACACTTTCAGTTGTTGAAATCGTTTCAATAATTGTACAAGCAGGTATTTCTTTACTGTGGTCCTGAATAACATTTTTACTGGATGTAGAAGCAGATGTTTTCTTCATTTTTGCTTGAGTAAAATTTGTAGTAGATATGTAAGTCGGTATTTTCTTGCCTTGTTCCAGAATAACGTTTTTAGTAGTTGCGCAAGTAGGTAGTTTCTTGATTTGTTCTTGAGTAATATGTTCAGTAGATGCACTAATTTTCTTGCTTTCTTCTTGAATAATGTTTGATGAAGTTTTACTGCTATTCTTTAGATTTCGTTTTTCTACTTTCTTCTGTGGTTCTGGAATATTGTTTCGTTGCAAACTTTGTAAAAATTGTGCATATGGATCAGGTTTCTTTCTTTGTTTCTTAGATTTCACATTATCGATCTTCTTAGATTTTGCATGTTTATTAAATAAGTCACGTAACTCCTTATCCGTCAACGTCCGTGGCAAATAAATTTCATTGTAGGTATAAATACATCGTAAATACACTTTATCAGAGAAGCCTTTGCTCTTGTTTACACATTTCTTCACTGCTTTAATAATTTTCCCAAATTTCTCTGGCCAGTGACATACTGTGCTGTTATAAAGATTTAGTAATCTACTTCGTAAACGCAATATTCTATCAGTAGTAGTATGTAATATAGAAGAATCACAAATTCCAGTGAGTGACGATTTTAATGATTGTATCTGCTCGGTTAGAATTCGAGGGTTATCTGAAGTCTTTACCATTTCGCCCCACTTCGTATAGAAAATATTTAACATTTTCCTTCCATCGCGTGGAATATTTATATACACGTTTAACAACCGCTTGTCTTCGTCATTTAGTTTCAACCAATAATTGAAAATATTATATATAAACAATGGAATAGAATTCAATGCACGTACTCTTACGAATAATGCTCTATTATCGGTACGATATATTATTAAATCAAATGAAACTATCTTTATCAATTCATTCAGAAAAGACGGGGGGAAATCATTTTTTAGAAAATTATCCATTTGAGAATATAAATCCCCCTCTAATTCTCTTTGGAGTATTTGGCCATTATTTTTCGATGTTTGAAAAGAGCCATATCTATATAAAATAGAAGAATATTGAAGATCACCTAATCCTTCTCGGATTACTACATTCCTTCTGTTCCCTTGTTTGCTTCTGTCATTTAATGGTATGATGTCTTCACTTGCAATATTTCTTCTTTTTTCGTATTGTGGTTCCCCCATGTAGTTCGTTACAAATGCTGGTGTTGGAAAGTGTTGAGACCACCTGTACTCGTGGCATGTAGAGGAATCGTGTCCGCGCCTGGTACAATTACAACAGTAAAGCAGATCTGCAGGTTTCATAACTTCAGATAAATTTTCTGGGATGTGTATTTCAGCACTCTGTGTCTGAAACGATAAAAATTAATGAAAAACTTCGTCGTTTGCCTATGTCAAAGATTTCTATTATTCTGTAAAAAACAAAACTAACTGTCTGATGAAATCTTCTCCAGTGGTCAGGGCATTCTGTTGACTTGTGTCCTATGGCTTTACACATGTCACAGTATAATGTACGACAAAATTCACAAGTTTTTCTAAATGTACCTTGGTTTTTACCACACTGTAAAGTAATAATATGTAATTATAAGATTATAATATAATATATTCCATATGAAATATATTCGAACCGTGAGGCACATTTTCTGAGGACATCGCGTTTCCGTGTGCCCTTGAGTACCGCACATATAACAGCGAGGAGGTTTTCTAGGTAGTGAACAATTGTATGCTTGGTGTCCCACTTCATTACAATTATTACACTTAACGTTCCAAAAGCGTTTCCTCTTTGCAAAATTTGGCATTAAATCCTCGTCTAAAATGGCCCACAGTCTTGGATCCTCTGCAATTCATTCAAAGTAGAACTTACACTTAAGGCAGTTGTTCTATCGTTTATGTCTTTGTGATTTTAATGAAACATTGCAAGCTAAATCTAGTGTAATTATTGCCATAGTTTTCTTTTTTAATTCAACGATACACCTAATAATTGTTAAGTAACGTTCAGTTTCAAAATTGAATAAGGATTAAATAGACTATACCTAAGGAGGATTTCTATAGTAATAGAAAGGGAGTAAAAAATACAAAATTACAGTAGATATCAACCAGAGGTGTGCGAGAACCTGAAAATGTCAGATAGGGACTCATCTCGACCCACCCTGACCATTGGATACCCAACATTTTTGGGTTCTCGCACATCTCTAATATCAGCACCATTTTTTCTCATTATCATGAATGTTGGATAACACTACTGTAGTTATCAATTTAAAAACTTACTTGACATTTTACTTTGTATGTCTTGCACATTGAAGTTCTCTTGACCTCGTGATTCATTATAGAAGACTTTAAGTTTTTCAGACATTGGACGGAAGAAATAATCTTCCCAAAGTGTTCTAGTTTTATCCTTGTCTCCATGTTGATCAGTACATACTTCAGAAGGTGTATCTTTCCTGTATGATTGTTTACTCTGTTTTGCATTAACAGAACACACACTCTCATTCTCTCGGTGCCTTTTTCTACTTGAACTTGGTTGATTAGAAATTTCAAAATTTGTTACATCTTCCATAGAAGTAACTGACTTGTTCTTATCTCTCTCAAATACAACATTACTATTACCAGAAGGTACCGCTGGTACACGAAATTCGGGTATATTATCCTTTTCGCTACTAGACAATGACTTTCTAGTCTCATTAAGATTCTTATTACATATTTTACTCGTCGAAGCAGATTTGTTTTTCTCAGAGTCATTTTTATTTTTATTATGACATTCTCCTGATTTATTTCGTACATTTTTACTCATTTCCTTTATTTCTCTTATACTTGATGCACCCTTTTGAACTTCTGAGCAATTTAAAACTATATCTTCTGTTGTACTATTTATTAATTTATCATTAGAAGAATTTGTCTTTCTTAAACTAGTACGTGACACTTTTTTATTAGTTTTATCTTCCATTATAAATGAGCATTCATCTGAATCATTATTACTTAATGCATCTGAATCATCCGAATCTTGTAAATTTATAACAGGTGGTTGAGGTTTTGGTGGAATTGGTACTTCTAAAATAGATTCTTCAGAATCAGTTTCTGTATCCGATGACAACAGTATCTCTTCTTCAAAATAGTCATTTGCTTTCCACTGCTTCTCATTTTTTGTATATACATTATATTTTGAATCTGTTTCTGTTTCACTTATAGAATTCGTGCGTGTATCAGATTGTTGAGTCCCCTCATCTTTTTCCTTAATTTGTTCTTTCTGTTCATTCTCTTTTAAACTCATTTCTTTTTCTTCTTCCAATTTTTGTAATTCCTTTTGTAAATTTTCATATTTTTCTTGGTATAACTCGTTGATAAACAATTTTGAAAATTCATACCTTTTAAGTATATTGTCATAATTAACATCTTGTCTTATAATACGCAATTTTTCTTGGATGTTTTCACCTCCAGTATCAACTCGACTATTTCTAGATTTTGAATGAGATTGAGTTACAGATTCATTTATTTCAAAATTTAAATTTGTAGTATTTAATTCTACTTCACTTTCTTCTTCTGCTTCTGGTTTAATACAAACATCTCTACTTGTACTAGAAGAATTAGAGTGATTAATAATTTCTACTCTCTCACATGTAGATCCTTTACTGCCCTGTGAAATAGTAACATTTTCTTGAGGATGTTGTAATGTATTCGATACATTTAAATTGTTTTTTTTATCTTTATCCAATATTTCAATTTGGTTTCCATCGCAGGTAGAATTAACATTAGATTTATTAACTTCCTCAGCTAAGGCTGGCTCACTTGTTATGCAATTACTTTCATAATTTCTACTAACTTCTTCTTTCCGAGCATTATCACTACATGTTCTACTACTGTTTGCTTTGTTATAAAACTCTTCATTGTCAGTACTCAGAGGTTCAAATTTAATGTCTGGTTTTATATCCACATTTTCTATGTTATTCGACGCATAATAAATCTTAGCGTATAAGTGGGATTGTATATCACGATTAGCTTCTTCATCATCGCTATTTTCAGCTTTACAATAATCTGCAACAATCAAACTAACTTATTAGGATCATTATTATATAAAAACAGTGCAGGTTATAATGTAGTGTTCTCACCCCGAAATATATCGTCTTCCATATTTTCTTATTTGACACGTGAAACTATTTTATATTACAATATTTTGAAGACAACGCACGGAAAGGAAAAAAGGGTTTTTGTTGTGGTTTTAAGAACAGGATCATGTATTCTTAAAGACCACATGTGCTTACATGTTGCCTGTAAACCTTCGTTCTTTATTCTGCAATTATACCTACTATCATCGCAATAACACAGTTTGTTCTGTACATTAGCAATCCACAGGTTTTGTTCTGCTTGGTTCTGCTATAGGCGAAAATAAGAAACAAAGATTTCAGTCAGTAATGCCAGGTGTAAGGAAAAAATGATAGCGTAGACACAGAACGCTATGTGTGTGAAGAAAATTTCTCTCTGGTAGAAATCGTCAGCATCAGATGTAACAGCAATGTAAACGAACATAGAGGACGCTGATAGGGAAACAATATTTCCTATATAGTTGATGAACTATATCACGCCGGATGCATACGGACACGGACTTAGAAAATATCCGAAGTCTGTGTTGGGGCCACTGATCTCTATACTATGGATACAGGATTCGGATTCTGGAAATGTCCCGAATTGAACGTAGGACTTGGATGACAGCGCCGCTATCGTTCGACCGGTGTACTGTACCCCTCGTACTCCTCTTCACCTCCGTGATCCTCAATACGTCGCCATGTGTTTGCGTCCCTCTAGATGGCGCTGCTTTCAATCGAGTTGATTGGACGTCATTGACACTTTTTATTTCGCAGGGTGTCAATGGCGTCCAATCAACTCGACTGAAAGCAGCGCCATCTAGAGGGACGCAAACACATGGCGAAGTAGAGAAGATCATGGAGTGAAGAGGAGTACGTGGGGTAAAGTACACCGGTCCAACGATAGCGGCGCTGGCATCCAAATCTACGTTCAATTCGGGGCAAAAAGTTGTGTGGCTGGCTTATGGCAATACCGTATCCATAGTATACAGGGTGTCCCAAAAATGTCTCGCTTCCTTCAAAGGGGAGGTTCCTGAGGCCATTTGAAGCGACATTTTCCTTTGCAAAAATGGCCGTTTCGGCTTTGTTAAGGAGTTATTAACGAAAAACACGGACCAATCAGAGCGCGACCTAGAGACGTATTGGCAAAGACTGTCGCGCGCGACAGAAGTCGAGCGATGGTGATACACCGCGGTCGAAAGCAAGGAACAAACAAGAGAAGAAGATTTTTCGAGTCCTATGTCGGATAGTTCAAATTTGAATATGTTGTAGTCTTTAATAACCTATGAACGAATCTCGAAGGATTTTTCGAAATCTTAAAAAATGTTGGTTTTACAGACGTGTAAAGAACTTTTTTTCATTAAATTATAACACTAGAACTAGCGTACCGAGGAAAATGAGTTTTTAGGTGCTTGTAGTGAACACAGAATAGTATCTATTGAAAATATTTCGATTTGGAAGAAATGGTTTTTTCACCAATTATTTTGCAAATGTTTTAAACAAATGCAATTTTCCTATAGTCGGGACTGTTTTAAAAATTCGAAAGAAAACGCGGTGACAGCTTCAAGTCTCCTCTTTACGGACCTATTTTTTAAAAGGCAGGCGCTTTAAAATTGACGGAATTAAAATTATTTAAAGCGAAGGCTGCACCGCGATATTACGGAGGCGCGCGGCCCCAAAGGCGCGCGCACGAACAGCACCGCACACACTAACACCGTCAATACATACTGGTAAAACTGACTCTTCACTTTTTAGTTATTAATGTTAAAAACTGAGAAAACCTTGCTTACCTTGTTTCTCCTGTAGAGCCCCAGCGAGGTGAAAATGATTCCTGTATTCAGAAATAATCTGTGTACAACACTGAACCTGCCTACTCGTTAAATTCACAAGAGCATTTTAATTATTCGCTCTATGAAATTATCGAGCAGAAGGGGTCAATGTCCTTTCATTGTCCTGCCATTGTTAATTTATTCACGATCACAGTAAAACTATTCCATAGTAAACTATTGTATTGACGATGGCTCGAGTTCTGGTTACCAAATGTGTACAGTAGGTCAATAAAATGCTAAACGTTTTAACGAAGAAGTCAAGGCGCTTTCCTCATTTATTACCTGCGACGACAACACCTCTCTGGGATACGCGGATCCTCCGCGTGCGTCACTGGGGTACGGTCCGTTTATGGGGGCAGGAACGCTTGAATCCCCGATTACAATAGTTTACTATGGAATAGTTTTACTGTGATCGTGAATAAATTAACAATGGCAGGACAATGAAAGGACATTGACCCCTTCTGCTCGATAATTTCATAGAGCGAATAATTAAAATGCTCTTGTGAATTTAACGAGTAGGCAGGTTCAGTGTTGTACACAGATTATTTCTGAATACAGGAATCATTTTCACCTCGCTGGGGCTCTACAGGAGAAACAAGGTAAGCAAGGTTTTCTCAGTTTTTAACATTAATAACTAAAAAGTGAAGAGTCAGTTTTACCAGTATGTATTGACGGTGTTAGTGTGTGCGGTGCTGTTCGTGCGCGCGCCTTTGGGGCCGCGCGCCTCCGTAATATCGCGGTGCAGCCTTCGCTTTAAATAATTTTAATTCCGTCAATTTTAAAGCGCCTGCCTTTTAAAAAATAGGTCCGTAAAGAGGAGACTTGAAGCTGTCACCGCGTTTTCTTTCGAATTTTTAAAACAGTCCCGACTATAGGAAAATTGCATTTGTTTAAAACATTTGCAAAATAATTGGTGAAAAAACCATTTCTTCCAAATCGAAATATTTTCAATAGATACTATTCTGTGTTCACTACAAGCACCTAAAAACTCATTTTCCTCGGTACGCTAGTTCTAGTGTTATAATTTAATGAAAAAAAGTTCTTTACACGTCTGTAAAACGACATAGGACTCGAAAAATCTACTTCTCTTGTTTGTTCCTTGCTTTCAAGCACAGTGTATCACCATCGCTCGACTTCTGTCGCGCGCGGCCGTCTCTGCCAATACGCCTCTAGATCGCGCTCTGATTGGTCCGTGTTTTTCGTTAATAACTCCTTAACAAAGCCGAAACGGCCATTTTTGCAAAGGAAAATGTCGCTTCAAATGGCCTCAGGAACCTCCTCTTTGAAGGAAGCGAGACATTTTTGGGACACCCTGTATACACCAGTGGGCTTATGGCAATACCATATCCATAGTATATATGTCAGTGGTTGGGGTCAGTGATGCCAGAAACGTCAGCTTTTCGCGCATGCGTATTCGCGCGTGGCATCAGTACTGTACTACTGTTCAAATTTTTGAGTGTTTTTTAAGGCCCTGTTTTAAAAATAATGTTTTTCATTCAACATTCACATACTTTCTTTACCTAAAAAAGATCAGATTATACAGGATAACATAATATAAAATTTTATTTTATTTGGCAGAGTCTATAAAGAATACCAACATTTGTTGCAAGACAAAAGGATACTGCCAAAAACCGTTCCAGTATCAAAATTAACAAAAATATATTTTCTAATTATATAAATAAACAAGTAAATTAAAAATAACGTCCGTTATCTTCAAGTTCGTCTATGGCAGTGCTAGGTCCCGGAACGCCACCTAGATGTTTCTCTTTTTTGGCGCGTATACGTTAGTGAATTCCGCGCGCGCCGCAGTACGCATGTGCGAAAAGCTGACTTTTCTGACATCACTGGTTGGGGTCAGTTGGGGTTGTGGCTGGGGCTCTGTCACTGATATCAGTGGGCTCTGTGAGCCGCGAGCACTGGTATACATATATATCAGCAGGGAGGAATTCCTCTCTGCTGGTATACATATATATCAGCAGAGAGGAATTCCTCTCTGTCGATGTTAATCGATGTTTTGATCTTGTTTTTGGTGGTTGGATGGATCGTTTGAAAGAAATTCCTTCTCTCATTATGTATATAGTCTATAGTCTATAAAATACTATATACATATAGCATTATCAGAGAGGAATTCTTCCCTGGTATTATGCACTTTTATGTGGGAATTTAAATTAGAAGTATTGCCACTCGTTTTTAAAACTTTTCCACATATTCCGCACTCAGCTTCATGGGCAGACAGTTTTATAAAATTTGGCACATTTTGCTCTTTGGTGGCATAATTATAATAAAATATAAAACAAATAAAGGTGATTGTGATAAAATACAACAAATTAATAACAAAGAATAAAAATTATAACGAAAAAAATAGTAATTAAATATAACAAAGATTTTTTAAAGTACTGCACGATTCTTCAACGCTATAAACGTGATTACATCCTCAACAACATATGATGATATTCATTTGCTTGAGCGTATTCGAGCGCACATATTCAACGTATTATTTTAAAGTTTTAAAATATCCCGCCAACAGTCACGGAGCCGCGAACGAGTCGAGTAGAACGAAAACATCGTCGAAATACGTACTGATAGAGTTTTGTCATTATTTCAATGTAATATTTATAACACTATATTAGAGCAGTTTTCTATTTCCGTCCACGACTCGTAAAATTGATCCGATTAATTATGGGATGATCTACATTAAATATAACTATATCAACTATTTGAAAACATCGATATCATATCCATAAAAAAATATCGATGTATCGTCGCTATCCTTACCCCCATCACAGACGAGAGATAGGATAGACCTAACATCTTATGGGACTTCGTGTCACATGTTCAGAAATACCAACTGTATAAAAAATCAGAGGTTTTGGTATGTTCTCTACGATTTAGAGTGGTGAGTTTAGGAATTATATTGAATTTAAGGTATCGAAGGAATCGTACCGGAGGTAACGAATATCCGAGAATATTCGTCGCGTAGTTGTCAATTTTTACTGTCGTGTAATGCGCAGCGCGTATTTCGGCTATTTTCCACGTTATTGTCACAATTTTGGAAAAGTAAACGAAACGAGTTAATACATGTTTAATTCAACCTGAATATTTAATCTCTGTTTAAATATAAGGATCCGTGTTTCAATACTCATTTTAAAGCTGAATAAATGCTTTTTCGATTCATATAAATAAATTTTTATTTATTGATAGTAAACAAAATAATAATTATTGTTGAAAATTGAAATACCTATTTAACGCTATCTTTATCTTGGAATTGATTCATATAAATAGTTGTTGGTTTCGTTGAACCTTCTGCTATGAAATACGATTTTCAAAAGAACGACAAAAAATATGCAAAAGACTGTCAAGAAAAAATTTTAATGACAGTTGTTATGCGAGGCTCCATATTCGTTACAAGTTGCGACGGGTCTGTTATTATATTTTAATATTAAATATTGTAAGGTTCGGATGTGGTAGGGGTTCGGAAATTAGACAGGAATGTAATATCTAAGGAACACAGAACATAAATTTTATTCAGGAAAGGTTCTCTACAAGGATTGTAAGATTTGTGCATATAATGGAAGTTTTAGATAAACGATTAGGATTTGTATTAACAAGGAACTTTGAATTTTAAGGAATCAAAAGGTCGAGAAGGTTAGCAACGTTTCGTTTGAACAAATATTTAAAATAATCATATGAAGCTCCATCATCGGGCGTCCGGTTTATTTCAACCGTACTCTCCCTCCGACAGAGTCTGGGTCTCCACCCGCGTGTTCCAGTACGTTCGGCGGCCGGTTTATTTCAACCGTCCTCTCCGAAGCGTACTGTAGGCACTAGGTGATTTCACCCTCAGGCGGCCAGAAAGCTGCCCTGTTCTCTCCTCTCGGCGGGCGGCCGGTTTATTTCAACCGTCCTCTCCCATGTATCCAGAGAGGCGACCAGGTGCAACCACTGTCCTCTCCTGGGCTGCAGGGCGTCCGATAGCATTGCTTCGTACTCTCCCATCCTGCGGGCGGCCGTGGGCTTACCTCGTCCTCTCCCACAGGTGCAGCGAAGTGCGCGCTCCGCGATAATCGTCTGATATTTATATCAAGGCGTTGCTAACCTTATCAATAACGCGTTACTAGGGGTCGAGAAACTTCTCGGTCCAAGATGTTCTAGAACGTTCGCGAGGTTTCGGCCGCGTTGCCGGGCGCGGCTCTTTTGTTGATCGTTCCTCGTCACGCTGCAAGGATTCTCGTTCCTCGTCGCGTTACAATATACAATTATTAGTTCTTTTTTCCAAATTTGACAATGAATCATATTTATTTTTTTATTTTAAATCATTTTCTTCATGTATTTTACAGTTTTGAGCTTTAAATTATAATATTTAAAAGTTGATTATTATTACCACCGACGAGATACTGTTAAAGACAGCCAGCCTTACGGGAGTTCGTGTGCCCGAATAATTCAAGCGTTCTCTTACGCCCTCTAGGATATATTTTGGCTGGAGTAAGAAACAGAAGGCCACCGACGATATTTCGTCGGTGCAGAAGGCCTCTGAGGAGATTCTTGAGACGGTGAGACGGCAGACAGCAATGAGATCAGATGTTACATTCTCGAACAAACATTTTGGTATTGGTTTTTAAGGCTTAAAATACTAAAAGTAAAATTAATATCAAAGACAAAAAATCCTAGAAATTTTGTACGTAAGAAAGTATGAAAGCATATTTAGGAAAATCAATATTCAATAATTCCTACCTCTGAATTCATACGAAATACCTCATTTTGTAATTTAAAAATATTTCATAAACAAACATTATTTCCTTACACTTTTTAATAATAATTGTTCTAAGAATCGATCTCTGGAAACATACATATGTTGAAAAACAGATTAACGTTTATTTGACATACTATATCGAATAATATAGAGTTCGAAAGAGACTCGCGAGGATAAATTAATATAATACATATAATATAATTGTAGGAGCATCGATGCAAACAGCGATTAAAAAATAAAAACATTATTTGTCACGTGACAAAAGAAATGATTATGGTTATCTGTATTCGACACGCGTAGAATAAAGTTTTATTCGATGAAAATTGATTCGGCGAATAAAGATAATTTTTTTATTCATCGTTAGCGGTGAATAAAGTTATCATTTTCATCTGTACCTTTATTCGACGTTTTATTCGACTTCGAATAATTTTCTGAGCCGCATTCGAATACTATAGCGAAGACCGAGCAGTCAAAGATTGGCACACGCGTTACAATGTATCGCCCAATAACCAGAGCAGGGATCGAATAAACTGTGAACTCTCATAAATCGAAGTTCTTTCTGGATATGTTGCTACCGTAAAAATTTGTTCGATGTCCTTTTTCAATTTCCAAAGAAACCTGAGATTTTCGAATTCTTATGTTTTCCTTTTTTGTAAATAAGATTTTCAACCGAAAAATCGGCAAAAATTCGTAAATATATATCAATATCAATATCAATAATCGCAATTCGTCAGATTTTTTCAATATTTCTGCATGCAATTAAATACGGGTGATTGACCGAAAACCATTAACACGAGACTGCTCTAGGTACGTCCTTTAAAGAGAAAATATTCCAAATTTAATTATAAAAAAATATTTTAAATAGGAAGTTAAATTTTGACAAATAAAATAAGATTAGATTAGATATAAAATAAGACATTCAGCGTTCAAGAGAGACTGTTCCGCGATCCCATGCCGAACGGAGAAAAGGACGGAGTAAAGCTCGAAGGCCTCGGTCGCCGAGGAGTGTAACACAATACGGGTCGGGTATATCGGTGTGAGACCACTACTAATCCAACAATAAAACTTCTTTATTTTTCATTATTTTTTTATCGGATTTTCACAAACATACTTGTAACATTTTTCTGATGAAAATGATACGAAATATGATGTAATTCCGATGATATTTACTCGTGTAATGAACGGCGAAAGGTTCGGGTGCAAGGAAGGACAGCGTATAGGAAAGAAAGAGACGCGGAGAGTCCTACTTTTAAGCCTTCGCGTTCGACTGCTCGATTTTCGCCGCGTCGCGCGTCGCACAATGGTCCCAATCGAAGAATTAGCTGTTCACAACTATTGTAGTCGTTGAATTCAGCCCGGCGTCAGCAATAACATTATTAAGCAAAAAATATATAGTGACGATTAGAAAATCAAGGAGACCTTACAATTTTATCGAATAAAAAAAATTGTTTTATGTAAGGCGTGCAGATGTCTTAGAACTCAGATCGTACGTGTCCAAAACTACCGTAAAAGTGCGTATCAATACAAATAATTTCGCTCGGAGTTCGTCGATGCTTTCGCAAGCAATGTCAAAGTATTCTGCCCTCCCGAGTCCTTCGGCTTCCACCTTGTTTCGAGCTTCGCCTTCCGGGGTCTGGTGCGTCAACGTGACGCCTAGGCTGGTCGTAATTCTGGGGCGGGGCGTTTCACATTTAATTTTTTATATTGAAATTTATAGAAGAGTGACTACCGAGTAATTTTTATCAGAAACATTTTTTGTCAGAGCACTGGAAATGCTTGAAAAATTACAATAACGTGTGAATAATGAATGATATTTAATGTATTCTTGCAACAACAGGTGATATTTGAAATCTGTCTTCACATCTGCAATTCTTACACGAAGCCACACAACTTTACCATGTACAGTATTTCATCGATAATGGTCCACAACACGGATCTGCGCAGGGACGTTTGTAGTATAATAATTTGAATTTTTCTTTCGATAGCACATTGTTAAAATAATTGTTTAAATAAATAAATTTTATAATTTGTTTCTATATTCATTATTTGTATTGTTATTTCAATTATTTATTGTTAAAATAATTGATTAAATAAATAAATTTTTACAATTTGTTTCTATGTTCATTATTTGAATTATTTCGATAATTTATTGTTCAAATAATTGTTTAGACAATTTACACGTATTTACATATTTCGTATAGGAACACGTTTCTATAGAGTATAAAAATTTATAATCTACAGTTTTTATAATCTATAGAAATGTGTTTCTATATTCATTATGTAAATACTTGTACATTCTTTAAATAATTATTTTAACAATGAATTATTGAAATAATTCACATAATGTATATAGAAACAAAATATGAAAAGATATTCATTTAAACCATTATTTTAACAATAAATAATTGAAATAATTGAAATAATGAACATAAAAACAAATTGTAAAAATTTATTTATTTAATCAATTATTTTAACAATAAATAATTGAAATAACAATTCAAATAATGAATATAGAAACAAATTATAAAATTTATTTATTTGAACAATTACTTTAACAATGTGCTATCGAAAAGATAATTCAAATTATAAATATATTATCTAAACAATAAATTATTGAAATAATTCAGATGGCGAATATAGAAACAAATTATGAAAATTTATTTCTTTTATCCGTTAACTGGAAACGAATCAAAGGTTCGAAGGTTCGAAGGTCCGAAACTTCGATTTTCATCACCTTCAAAGTTCCCTTCGTTCCTTCGAATCCTTCGAAGCTTCGAAGAGTCGAAGCTTCGGAAAAGTAACAGTCCTAGTTTATACGCGAGGAATATCATTGTCTGAGGTTTGCCGAACGTAGAGAAGGATAGCCGAGCTCGAGAGGCCTCGGTCACCGAGAAATGTAAACATACCTAATTCGAATTTCCAACTTCTTTATTTTTCATTATTTTTTTATGGGACTTCGATGACCATATTTGTGGCATTTTTCTAATAAAAATCATACCAAATGTGATATAATTCCGATGATATTTACTTGTGTAATAGACAATTATAGTAATAAAAATTACGTTTCTGCTTTCTACTAAGGATCTCGATAAGAACGATTGAATTTGATCGTTTCTTGTAGATTGTATTTATTCTACCTTTTTATTCTACAATTATTATAGAAAATTTTTTTTGTCTTTAAGAAAAATTATTTTATAAATATCCCATTAATTAAATTAAGTGTAAATTCTGATATTTTATAAATTCCTACATCTACAGGCTATCGATTATAAAACAGTGATTCCAATGCTGAACAATAAGGAAAATAAGTAGGCGATAAGAATTTAATGAAATTATACAATAATATGTAATTATTTTCCAAGAAATCACAGAATAGATAATGACATTCTTCATTTATTTATTACCTAAGGTATTACAACCATTTACCTCTACGCCACTCATGCAGTCGTGCGCAGTTGACGAGCAAATGGTCTATGTAGGTAGAGAGCGCGGAACTTTTAGCACCGTGGAACTTCATAAGTCTACTTTATCCATTCCACGAAATCACCGGCGATGCCATCGGACCCGTTACCGACCGGTTTGAGAGCCCATCAGAGCCCACTTTTCGGCGCAACCGAATACACGGGGGCTGGATGTCTTTAACAGTATCTCGTCGGTGTTATTACAAAGAAGAGGAGTTCAAAAAATAATTAAAATTCTTTTATTAATATGATTGCTGTACCTTAAAATACGTGCCTTTCCTTCAGCTTAGTTCCACTATTACTTTTATAATTAAGTCATTTAATTTTTCATATGCGAAATAATCTTTTTAATACAAGGCAATGTCCATTCTTTAAATGGACGCGGACGATGCGCCGTTATTAAAATTGGGTCTTCACACCTAGGAGATTAGAGACCTGAAATCATTGCCGTCGGTCTATCCAGCAATAAAGTAATCAGTGCACTTCCGCACAATAGGGCATTGTGCCCATCACCAGCGGCCCAAAAGAAGCCCTCTGGGGATGTTTTGAACATTTCGGATAATCTGGCAAAAATATGTTTCCAACAAACGTTAATCACTTACTCAGTTATTTATAAATCTCAATAGAAAAAATTAACTATTTTGATAAAAAAGATGGTCCCCTTATTTATTTAAATGCCACTAAGTGTTAGACATTTTATTTCATTTTATTCAGCATTGTGCATATTACATTTGTATGACGATTACGATATCGACAAATAAATATCGACAACAATTTATCGATCAACTTCGACGCACCATGCCCCTCGTTCCCCGCAAACGCCAAAGGTGGATCGAGCAGCTCGTGACTCGTGGGTGCGGCGGGGGACGGACGCGGCGGATCGACGCGATCAGCTGATCGATCAGTTTGTCTCTTGACAACACAACGACAGTTCCTACGCGATTTTGATTCCCACCCGTCTGATCTGTAAGAGTTTCGTCGATCCATTTGCTATCGAATGCACATAAGACTGACATTAGACTAGATTTCATTTTTTAAAATCCCATAAGTCTAAAACACTAAGTATTTTTTATTACATGTTGCTGTAGCTGATGTCAAGACGAATCCAATGATATACTTTACTATGGCTTTAGGTCTTAAAACATTGCAAAAACAGTTTTGTCGGGCTAGCGAGCTCGTTTTGACCACTGTGCGGTCAAATAATTTTTTGTCGGCTCGTCGAATAGATGAAGACGAGCGCTAAACGCCCAGGTCCTGGAGTTCGGGCTGCCTCGGTAGCCGTGGCTGGGTAGTGCAATAAACGCGACCGGTTGACCCGACACCGAGTCAGGTATATCGGTGTGAAACCACTACTAATCCAATTACAAAACTTCTTTTTCCTTCATAATTTTTTAATGGGACTTGCGCCAATTTATTCGTGGCATTCTTCCAGTTAAAATGACACTAAAAACTTTAATCGAAAAAATGCTACAAATAAGTTGGCGCAAGTCCCATAAAAAATTATAAAAAATGAAGAAGTTTTACAATTGAATTAGTAGTGTAGTGGTTTCACACCGATATACCTGAGCCGGTGTCAATATTTTTTATCGAATCTTCTAATAACGAATAAAGATAAAGTATTTTTTATTCGAATCGTTAATTTAAATAATTTTTTATCTAAATATTGCTCAACTCTGGTGGGCCGGATCGAGAAAGGCGACATTTTATTGTATCTCTTCAACCATACGAGGTATCGGAATGAAGTTTTCACTAAAATCCATTAATCATTATTCCTATCTACTGATAATTATCGTAATGAATGTATATTTGTTGTAATCATTTTTTAATGAATTGTTTAAATTATATTGTCTTAAAATAAAATTAAAAATTGTTTACTTGTTACTTCTTTAGTACTTTCCCGGTTAATTTAAATTGCCGATGTCTTTGGTTGTAAATTTCTTTTTACATTTTAGAAAACAATATTGTATTTATTTGCGAGACTGCAGTGACAGTGACTATAGCTATTTTTAATTTTAATTCCTACCACTAAGGACGCTGTCAGTTTCTTTTAGTTCCAGTTGGTAATACAGGATGTGACACGAAAATAGTAATGGGGTTACGTGACCCCAAAAACGTGTGGCAGAAAAATGCATTGGATGTTAGGTCTATCCTATACCTCGTCGATGCCCCCATTATCGCGCTTCGGCACGGACGCTCGCAAGTCCGTGCGCTCAGGTCGCCGCAGCAGGCCAACTCGCACGAGCGATAAGAGGGGAATGAGTTCCATGGAAATCACCGACACGGTTTTCACCGATTCCACATTTGACCGACAATAACTTTGGCCGACAACGCCTTTAACCGAAAACGACTTTGATCGACAACGATTTTGACCGAGAACGACTTTAGTCGACGACAGTATTATCTGATAGTTACATCTGCGTCTAATTCTTCTTATTGTGTAATAATTATGTTTTTATAGAAAAGTAAAAGTGTCAGTGCACTGAATAGTTAAAGAAAAAATGTTAGCACCATCTTTAGAAAGGTACAAGTTATGCAAAAACTGCACTGACGCTTTTCCTTTTGTATAAAAATATAATTATTACACAATAAGAAGAATTAGACGCAGTCGGTTAACGTTGCTGTCAAACAATATTACTATCGGATAATACCCCAGACAGCACAGTATGCCATAGGACGTCCATTTTACGTCCACACGTTCGATGTCCCGTTTCGGATGTCCGTGGGATGTCCACGGGACCTAAATTTCGGTTTTTTACGTTCCAAGGACGTGCGTGGGACTTAAATTTCGTACGTTCCAGGGTGCAATATTATGTCTTTCTATTACGTATAAAATATAGTTTTGTCACGTAAAAACTTCGAGCAGCGAAGCCGCGAGCCACCGCACAGTGGCCAAAAAGCGATAAAAAATCATAACAAAATATTTAATAACAATTTTTTATGTTAAATAAACAAAGTTTTGGTTTACTGGATCATTGTCACAAAAAATGAAACATGCAGGCATTTTTCTGACTGTGGTTCTATGAGCGCAATAACAATAATTTATGTAACATAAAAAAATTGTTATTAAATATTTTTTTATACATTGCTCGGTGCCTTAGCATTGCACTTCTGGTTGGCCTTAGTTGCCCGTCCTGGCGCTCCGTTGACGGCGCGCCCGTCGACTCAACGACGGCCAATCGATCACTTGGACCGATTGCGGTTCACTCACCGTCCAACCAGAACCAGACTAATAGATCGGGCTGATGCCCCTCATTCTAGGGCGTTTCTTTTTCCGGTTCGATTATTCTTTTTTCGACCCATTTCGACCATCGTGTGACACAGAATTTTGTAGTGCTCGTGTTTGCACCGGTCGTTACATTAACGTGGCTCAGCCGCCGCTCTTTTGCCTGTTCAGCAAGTACGAAGTGCTGACTATTGTCAACTTACAACTACCTGTCATTTAGCTTTTGCACCACCATCGTTTCGCAACAGTGAATTGATGAATCGATGAGTTTCAGGTAAGTTTTTATTTCATATTTATTTTCATTAATTGGAAACATGACTGGCAAGATTTGTAAACACTGCACCTAATAAAAACTAAAGTTTCAGAAAACTAACAAAGTCAGGAAGGACTTTATTGTTCTATAGTCCTAGAGCAGGGATGGGCAATTTTGCCTCAATTGAGGCAAAACCGTCCACACCGTAGCGCCCTCTGTCCCCTTCCAGCAAGCGCGGTACAATGGGGCAACGAAGACACGAGACATCAGCGTACGCAACGAACGTGCGCGCTGCATGAAAGAGAGGTTGGTGGGAGAAGCAGTCGTTTGAGGGGCTCCAACCGTGCCCACCACTGTCCTAGAGAAACAAATGAGGACTATCATCGAGCATCAATATCTGCTACGATGTTTATTAACAGATGTGTTGACACGGGTGGAAAACATCGAAAAAATAATTGAAAAAAGGAACCACGACAAGGGGAAACCAAAACATCTATTTTTCACAAAAATATTGTTTCCTCCTCATTCAGATGAGGAGGAGCTCCAGAAATTGGAGAGTCATTTTAAAGATGACGACAATTTCAAAAATACAGTAATTAATAAAAACCTTAACCATAACGCCTCCAAATCAAAAGTTCATACTCGATTGTAAATAAATTATTAATTTGCAGGCCCAAGAATTAGCAGGATCGGCGATGCCAATACCATATATACACATAAGACTGTATACATTTTTATAAATGAATAAAAATATATATTAATAAATATATGTGAATAAATAAATTGTTATAAACAAATATATTCCTATACATTTTGATTCCATTTCACCTTATATACATATATACGAACGTTGTTTAGTAGATTTAAACAATAGGAAAACATTTCGTACGAAGGTTTTTAAATATTCTACTAACGTCCCGTTGACGTCCTATTAACATGCAGGATATATCCGACCGGACATCCCACGGACATACTATGTACGTACTATTTTCTAAATGGGACCTCTGTTGGATTTACCTGAGACGTAAATCGTACATATGTCGGACATACGGAAATCCCTGGAACGTACAGAATGATGTCCGGTACGGACGACCTTGGGATGTCCGAGTGCTGTCTAGGTACTGTCGTCGGCTAAAGTCGTCGCCGGCCAAATTCATTGTCGATCAAAGCCGTTTTTGGTTAAAAGCGTTGTCGACGAAAGTTATTGTCTGTCAAATCCGGAATCGGTGGAAACCCTGTCGGGGAAATTTGTATTGGTGATTTCCACGGGACCCAAGGGAAATACGGGTGATCGTTGACCGTTGCGGCAGACCGGCCGAGCGACTGAAGCGCGATAGTGCCTGATATGAACATATACATTGAATTCTCGATAATTGTCCACAACATGGGTCCGGCCAGAGACAATTATCGAAGAAGATATTATTTTTCGAATGTTGCTGAACATAAGGACGGACAACGAAGCTCGAGAGGCCTCGGTCGCCGAGAAATGTAACACAATAAGGGTCGCGTATCTTGGTGTGAGACTACTACTAATCCAATAACAAAACTTCTTTATTTTTCATTATTTTTTTATGTGACTTTCACCAACATATTCGTGGCATTTTTCTAATGAAAATGATACCAAATATAATACAATTCTGATAATATTTACTTGTGTAATGAACAATGAAAGTTCCGGACGCAAAGAGCAGCGTGCCTTTGAATTGTGCCGGCGGCCACGACTATCTGCGTCTCTTTCTTTTCTATACGCTGCCTTTCTTTGCTTCCGAAACTTTCATCGTTCATTACACAAGTAAATATTATCAGAATTATACTAAATTTGAGATCATTTTCAGTAGAAAAATGCCACGACTATGTTGGTGAAAGTCACATAAAAAAATAATGAAAAATAAAGAACTTTTGTTATTAGATTAGTAGTAGTCTTCTGGTCTCACATCGACATACCGACCCGTATTATGTTACATTTCTCAGCGACCGAAACGTATTGGCCCCTCACGGGGTATACCTCGCAGTACTAGGGAAAGTTCTGGGACAATTACGGGCCAGATATTTGGGACAATTATTGAGAATTCACTGTATATACTTATCTACATATACAGGGTGTTTCGTTTATCTAAGAACGGAAATATCTCGTGACGCACTGAAATTACAAAAAAAATTTATTAACAATCATATTATATGGTGTGCAGCTTATAACGCGGCAACCAGATATTATCTGTTGCCTACAAAAGAAGTTACAGGTTTATAATATAATTTCTAATGTTTTGTAACTGTTCCGGCGTTTCCGGATTGAATGTTGCCGGCAGAGACAAAGGGACGGTTACGAGAAAACAACACTTATTGAACAGCACAAACTTCAATGCAGGGACGGACACGACGTATAACGAGAAATATGATACACTTATATACAGAAATGTACAACGCGATACGCTGCGCGTAGTTTCGGTTCGCGATTCTCAGGTCGCGGAGGACCTTTCGTGTTTCAGTGCAGATTAACGTTCGCTTATTTAGTCGCTTGCTTCTTTTGTCGAACGGTCGCATCGGTGCGCGGTGTCTTATATCACCTCCTTCCCATCCGCGGGAAGGGGGTCGCGGGGCGCGGGTGTCCGAACGTTTTGGCGGTGCGGAACGCGATTTTGAACGTTCAACGGATTTCGGGCGGGCGCTTGTCGGTCGCGCGCGAGTTTGTTTGGGACCGTGGCGGTCCTAGCGGTCGCCCGGCCGTTGCTACCGGTATTATCGGGCGTAGCCGCGGTTTCGCCCGAACAGTAACAGTAAATAACATAATGTGATATATCGTTGAATTCGTCTCGGAAAATGCTATCATGGTTTAACAAAAAAATATATGGTTCCATTTAAAAATCTTATTTTATTTTTGAAATCCCCCCCCCCCCGACCATCATGGCCCCGAAAAAAAAGACACCATATGATTGTTCCCTTCATACCGAACAATTTTTGTTAATAAATTTTTTTTGTAACTTCAGTGCGTCACGAGATATTTCCGTTCTTAGATGAACGAAAAACCCTGTATACGTAGACTATAGAATTCTGTGCGCATACTAGATAAGTAAATACATGCTGCGCAATCAAACTAATAATGAATTTTTAATTAATTATATTTCTTTTTAAAGTTGTCATTGTGATAATCGGTTAAATAACCATTTTATTTACATATGTACTTTGGCATTGTTATCAGTGAATAATCTACAGAATACAGTAGAAGCCCCCATAACGCGGGAGATATTGAATCTTTTTTCTGAGGTTATTCGAAGTAAACTTTTTCCTTTGCGCAAATGTTCTCGGCGGCTTGTTATTAACGAAAAACACGACCAATCACAGCGTGACCACAGCGGACGGACATATTCCGGCTTGCCCAATGCCAACGCCAATGTTCACTGTAGTCGCTCTGTGATTGATCTAATTGCAATTTTTCCGAAATTTCTTTCCGCGTCATATAGTAAATTAATTGTTTTAGCTTTTCAAAAAAATCTAACTCGTATGGTCCAATACTAAAAAAGTTACTGTCTTTTTGAAAATATCCGAATAATATCCGACTCAAATTTTAAGATGTTAGAAGGTTGGAAGTTTATTAGGTAATGTACAAATTTTTTTTTAAATTGTTATTTGTCGCAATTGCGATAAAAAAAGTAGAGGTCATCATTTTTAAGGTCTTTATCTGTGTCAGTAATAAATATTTAGAAAGTACCTTTTATAAATCTAAACAGTTATAAATACTTTTTACACTGACTGTAGATATGTATAATGTATGAAATCAGTTTAAATACATGTTCTATCGGCTAGTTCAAATGGGACTAATGAGAGGTCCGTCACATGACCAAATGGACCGCCATTGTTGTGTTTTGTAACAATTTTATAAAGGGTAAAACTTTATTTTTCGATAATGGTATGTACACAGTTTCTATGCGCTGTGGACTCGCCACATTAGTGCTTTGCGCGTCCTCTTTACAATGTTACTGCATCCTTTGTATGGATAATACGAGTTAGTACATTTATTTGCGACGATGGTTTGTTTGTATTAAACAAAGATACAAATAGGGAAGGGTTTATATGAAGAATACACACAAATTTTATTGTGCTTAAATTTATATTTGTAATAACTTTTCTAGGTTTTAACCCCTAGATCTCCCTAGTTCAGATACGACTGATTTGGAAAAATTTGGCGATAGTGTGACCAATCAGGGTCTTCCATAGTTCGCGATCGGTGCAGTTGATAAATGAAGGATTTGTGTTTGTCAAGGTAGTTTTGTTTACGCGTAAATTTTCATTCGGTATCAACTTCGCGCGCGTTTTGTGTGTGCTAAGAGGTAGATGAAGGTGCGTAACAGTTTCCCTCAGGTTTCGTATTAAATTCGAAAGGTATGGAAATTCTCGACTTGGAGAAATGTATTGTAATGCGAACGCTTGTCGTACGGAGCATACGAACTATGTAGGGAAGAACGATTGTTAAAAAATGGAAAACTGTACACAAACTGCCACTTGAAATTTGCATTAACAACTTTGTAATCTTTTTTCATGGATTCTGTTGAAATAAAAAGTGAGGTTATCTTGGTGACATCGGATAGTCTTGTAATCTACGTTTTTACTCATAGGTTATGAAACCACTTATAGTTACTCACAAAATTTAGCATACATTTATGAAAAGAAGGAATTAAATAATTAATGAGCTTTGTATAATTTTCTTATTACTTGAACTGAGTCAAATATGTTGGTTTGTAGTGGAAGAGACAAGTTTTTTTTCTCACAGGTTATATATTGTTTCATGATTTGTTAAATATTTTATAAATCAGCATATTTTGAAGGTTAACTATGCTTTCTTATCTACCTGTTTTTCTATGACATACTGTATTACACGATATTGTGATAAAGTGTTTGTAACAGTATAAAATTGTTTACTTGTAATCATGTGTTTGACATTAATGTTGATTAACCTATACTTTAATTAATTCTACTTTATTGTAGTTATATCCATCATTCTGTTTAAATTCAATACGTTCCATGATGCTTCGGTATTATAAATTATTCAACATTTTTTAAGCATTTTATAATTATTCTTCAAGTATAAATAATTATTTTTCTTTATCCCAAGTTTTTAGAATGTATGGAAAATTAAATGGAATGTAATTCAAAACATTGCACATTGGTTCCTTGTAGGGAATTTCCATACAACATTGTTCTAGAAGAGATGTATAGGAATATATAGTTAAAAAATTTCTAATTTTTATACAGTTATGTCTATAGAATACTATTTCACTTTTTCTACTTTTCACTGCCAGTAATACTATTTAATTGCTTAAATTAAGCATTAGCTTCTTCAGATATCTTCAATTGTTTTTATACTTCATAAAATCATAATTTTATATTAGTGAATATTAAATTTTATGAGTAACTGCATATGTAAAATTAAATGTGAAATAGTATAAATTTTTTAAAATTTAAACATGACAAGATTCTGTTAGTTTTTAATAATAAAATATAATACTTATCATACAAGTTTGTTTAACCGGAAGCCTAATAAGATTTTTTATATTGCATTTAAAATTATCTAATTTCCAATTGATCTAATAGTGTAAATACTTAATCAATATAAATTATCATTTGTTTACTGTTCATATAACTTGAAATAACTTCCTTTATACATTGAATCCGTCTGAAGTTAGTGAAGAATTTACAACTTGTAAAAATGTATCTTGTTTTGTAACAAAAATTGTATGTAATAGAAATTTCACTTTAGGTTCATTAATATCCCAAAGAAATTTTACTTAGAATTTTATGAAATTTAATATTAGGGTATAATTTTCATATAATTATAACACAAACTAATTAAATTTTTTCAGTATTTAAGATGTCCCGCAATCACAAGGACAAATATGAAAACTCTAACCCACGTCGTACTCACACTTTCATGTCCACGGAGGATGCAAACTCTGGGAAGAAATCTTATTGGCCGGAGTTGGAGATAACAGGCAGTATAAGAAATCTGAGTCCAAACTTATGGCACTTAACGCATCTGACAGCATTATATCTCAATGATAATAGTTTGCAAAGGATACCAGCTGAGATTGGTCGGATGGTTAATTTGCGTGCTTTAGATCTCAGTAGCAACAAATTACGTAGTTTGCCAGCAGAACTGGGGGACCTCATCTACCTCAGGTATAATTTCTATTTGTTTGATATAATTAGATAAGTTCTTTAGCTAATTATATGAAAACCAAAGTAATAATATTTTTTATTGTAAATTCATTTCGTGTTTCAGAGAGTTATTATTGAATCAAAATTACCTTCGAGTGTTACCGTATGAATTAGGAAAGTTGTTCCAATTGAAAGTGCTTGGACTTCAGGGTAATCCACTCAGCAAAGAAGTGATGGCATTGTATGGTGAACCTTCAGGGACTAGCAAGCTGCTTTCGTATATGCTGGACAACTTACAAGGTATGTAAGCATGATACTTTTTTATGATATGTAACTAGAATGACTGTTATGTACAGACAAGGTTTGTTAGTTTATACCAAAACAAAATACAATTCCTTGAGTGCTAGTTCCAAGGACAACTATGAGGGTCTCTAGAATGCTGTGTTATATATGGTTTAGCTATCTTAGGGGTGCACTCCTTGATCTGTCAGTATTGGAAATTACAAGGTGAATCAGCTAAAGACTACCGATTACAGTGGGATATTGTTATCAAGATTGCATTGCAGTGGTTGGGTAAGAAATATGCAACAGAAAAAGCTATAAAAAATAGAAAGGAAAATTTAAGTTAACAGCAAAAACAGGTTCTTGTCAAAACATTGTACTTGATCCACATGACTAAATGTTATAATGAATTCAAATAGGGACTTAGCCACTAATGTTAAATTAATATATTATCTAAGTATAAGTTATGGTAATTTTTCCACAGGTAGTTTTATACTAAGCCCCATATAAACAAACTTGAATGAGTGAGCCGATGTATTATAATAGTATAAATTTCAAACACGTCAGAAGCAATTATGACATTATATTAGATACTTTTAACAGAGAATAAGTTTGGTAAGTGACATACACAGATTTTGATGTAACATTACACAATTGTTCATTGAATTAACTTCAGAAATTGAATACGTTTGATTGATATTAGTTTTGTTTTTGGAGAAACTCTCTTTGTATCCTTGTATTCTGTTTCTTTTAAAGATAATTTTTTTCTGCGAAAATTAAGCTAATCCTTTCTCCGTTTTAAAGAACTTTTTACTTTTCCAGATGGATAGACATGTCTTGTTACTTCAAATCCAACAATGTCTGGCAGTAATAAAAAAAATTTTGAAATAAATGAATTTTTCCATAAACATTACTACTCAGTGCTTATCAGTTACGATAACAGTTAATACCTAAATACAGAAAATTAGAGTAGTTTACAGATAGTAATTATACATTGCCATACATCGTTAAATTTCAAATGAATAGAGGTTTTTATTCATTTGTAGCAAATAAGAATTTCTATAAATCAAATAAAAAAGTGGACTTACATAAAAAAAGATAGTTTGTCTCATCAAACGTATAGGTAACATCAGCGAAATACAGTAATATTTTTCAATTGATTCAATAAACAGTTGTGTAAAATTACATAAAGATCAACATGTATTACTTACAGAACGTCCCTTGTAAGTTCAATCGAATAATATCCGTATTTGAAGGTACTGAACAAGATTTGATAAATTTATAAGCAAAATAGTATGACTTTTTAAAAGTAATATTTCAATGTCTTTCTGTAAACTAGTAGAATTCAAAGCCTTTGAATGCAGTGGGCGTATACACGTGCTCAGGGTAAAATAGCCAGTATGATCTAGGGTCGTATATGTGCGCTTAGAATAAGAACTTGAACTAATTGTTTATGTTTAATAATAAGTACTTTTGCAAGCTTGAAGAATGGGTTCGCATGTTAGTAAATACACCTCACATCTAGTTATGCCTTGCTCAACCATAAGATATGGAATAATATCTGTACAAAGCGCTTGACAATTCTTTTCTAGCCATCAAGAGTGTTTTTAGGTGTCTTTTTGATATACAACGTGTCTCAGGTTAAAATGTGTCAAACTTTGTGAGTATGTTGTATGGATCTAAATAAGAAAGAAATGTTATATAGACGTAGGTTGTTTAACGTTTTATTAAGAAGTTATATACAAAAATACAAAATTCAAAGGGAACAGTTAAGTGAATATTTAAATGCATGTCGTTTTATGCGGGCTGTGTTTACTATCTGAAGTCATTAAAGTAATACTAATTATTACCACTAATCACTTAATACTAATTATTACTACTGATACTAATCTTACTACAAAATTTGCAGATGCAACTAATATTCCATTTCAAAATGGCCACTGTCTTTAGCAATACACGATTGACAGTGTTCCAAAATGGAATTCATTACTGCACGAAGTTCATTTGTATTTCGTTTCATCTGAGTGAATGAAATCATTAATTCTTTATCCCTCCTTCCTAATTCTTTGTTTATTACATGTATGTAGTCTTGCTTTATAAACTTTCTCCTTTCAAGTTCCCTACACATAAAAGTCAAGTGGCGTAAGATTCCATATTTTTGTTGATAACTTTTTAATAAACCGTTAAACAACCCATGCTAATATAACATTTTTTTCTTATTTAGATCCACAGAATATATAAACAAAGTATGGCACTTTAAACTTGGGACACCCTGTGTATAATTGTGGGACAACTATTTAAATGTTTGCAGGATTTAGTGTTGACTTTTAGCGACCTGAATCATTCCATTCAGTTATATTTAAATTTTATTGTTAATGCGAATTCTGAACATGGCTCGAGATGGTTACGAGCATGGAGAATAATTAAAACGGCAGGACTTATGATGCATCATGTAGTAAAAGAAATAATCATTTTGGAAAGGTAAATGATGTAACGAAATAGTCGACATTAAGATGATTTACCAGCGTTTTTAACTATGTTTAAGATGATTATTTTCTGAATGGATTTAAAAGTATAATAATGATAGTAACAATATGAGCGGCTTTTAGGAGCTTTTTAATGTGTATTTTCATGTTCCGCAGACTTTAGAATTGGTCAATATTCAATTTAAAGTTGTTGAAAGGCAACTTTGTTTCGGGTATCTTAGGAGTAAAGCGAAACTCAAATAATTTTTGCCATTGTTCAAGCGTGAGTAATCTAAAGTCAAGACAATAGAGATAAAAGATAAAACAGAAATGGAAATATTTGTTTCAATACATTTGTAAAATGTTTAAAAATATATGCATTTAATATTTCGGCGAGGCTTATCTGATGGAATTCAAATCATATTAGAATTAATTCAAAAATTCTGAATTAGAAGATTAATGATTAACATTTGTGTTAGTGTACATTATCTTGTAATAGTTTTTACCCTTACGGCATAGAGGATTGTTCAACCAATATATCCAAGCCTGCCCCAGAGCCAAGCTATCAGACCAAGTGGAGCTGTACAGTCTCTGGCCAAAAAATTAGGGACACTTATAATTTTCCAAATTTTCGTGTTAATTATAGAATTAAGAAGGCCAGAACATAATTTGATAATAATTTTTATTAACCACTAAAGTATTACATACATACATATATATATATATATATATATATATATATATATATATATATATATATATTTATATATTTGTATATTTGTATATTTGTATATTTATATATTTATACATTTATATATTTATATTTGGCCAGGGACTGTAGAACCCACAGCCACGGTACATACTGGTTGAACAGGATCACAATACAAAATCTTATCGTCTCCGCGAGATGATGTATAAGTTGTATTTGAGGTGGATACAGGCCATTTCTCGACATTTTCGTAGAGTCATTTAAGTGGGACAGAAGAACTCTATACTGAGACGATCCACGGTCTCACATGGTTCCAGCGCCTAAGTCACGCGTATTTTTCGAGGATTCACCCAACTATGTATTCAGTTAGGTATCTATGTATATGAGTATTCGTAACAGCTTCATAAGCACACTACCGTGACCTATTCCCAGGGGGCTGAAGGCGTCTTCCGAAGATTTCCCTCATGTAACAAAAAACTTCCTCATGTCTAAGCTTCGATATAGACATAGGTATGGGTGGAACATGCGAACTCGAGTGCTTCAAGATCGCTAAACTCTGTTCTGGACAGAGGGCTAGGAAGAGGGCTAGCCCATATACATGACCGAGGATTGTTCCTATTTCACGGGAGTTATCGGTCGTGGACTAGCCGGTGCCTGTTTCATCACCGGGTGTCAATAGGAAAGGTATCGTGGACTAGCTGATGCCTGTGGATTACGGAATGGAATTTTGCCTTGTAACGTTCAAGAAATTTTTGGTACACTTTGAACGGGAATAGTATACTGATGTGGGGAGAACTAGTCGCTGGAGTTTCAAAGTATACGCATATGAAATAAAAAGATTTTAATATACCAGATACGGAGTTCAATTTAATCTCTATAAGAGAAAAGTCTAATACTTGTTAGGGTCTCGTGTATCCGTGGAGGTATTATTTTCCCTGCTCTCAGTTTTGACGGATTGAGAAATGCGGGGATGATCGTAACTAATTTGGTTGATGGCGACGATACGTATAGTGTTGTCGCGATGAAAGCAACGACCTTGGGTCCCGATACATTGTACTCATCGTGTATAGACAAGATTCCTCGAGATTTCTTTACCTTTACTCAAAACAATCGGCATCAGTGTCTCAGTGAGACAATACAAATCCAATGACAAAACTTTTTTGTTTTCATAATTTTTTTATGAAACTTTTATCCAACACATTCGTAACATTTTTCTGAATAAAATGATATCAAACATAATGGAACTTGGATAATTTGGACTATAACATGGTATCATTTTAAACAGAAAAATGTCACGAATGTGTTGAAAATCGTTTTATCAAAAAACAATAAAATATAAACAAGTTTTATCATTGCATTGGTATTGGCTCACCGATATGCGCCCCCCCCCCCCTCAAGGGTTATAGCCCGCAGTACTGGGGATCATTTGATTGCACTTATCGCGTACAGCTTTGTAGTTATTATCGCTACAATACTGTACTGATTAATTTGGGTCGAAGGGGACTATATAACCTATCTCCAGTGCTGGATTAACCAATAAGCACGTACATAGGTCATCAGGAGAAGGTTCATCTTTTACATAGCAATAATATTACAAAGTGTTTATGTGCATGTGTGCGCGAGTGAAAAGAATGAAGAAATAGTGGAAAGATGAAACTCAGTAGCGAGCAAGCGAAATTCTAACTTTTGCTAAGAACACTTTTTAGTCAAATGATCGAAATTACTTAAAAAATTGTACAGATCCTTCCTACATTCCGTTGAGGTGACCTGTAAGTGCTTAGGACCTCTAAAGATTTTACTTCAAGGCCTTTATGTACCCAAAACTTCCCTAGAAAATGGTAGGGAGGGTACGGATCTGGGTAGAATTCCTCGGGATTTCCCTAGCCTGCTGTACCTCTGCGGGAGAGTTGGTTTTTGGGATATACAAGCCGATCCCCTTGAATCAGCATTTCGGTTTAAGACTGAAGTGAAAGAGTCATGCAGGAAAGGTCCCTGTACGTAACAACCCTTACTGTACTTCCACCTCTAAGAGTGTATACGATCTGCTATGAATAAGGAACCGAAATCAATCAATTTCTCTGTACGAGTTTCAGATTAAGTTTAATGATTTTGTGGATCATTTGCTTATGCCCTTGCGTGTTACAAGCTATTTAGTAGAAGTGTGATCGTGTGATGTTGGAAACATGAAGTTTTGCTACCAAAATTAGGTACACGTCTTATGACTTCTTCCTACTTCCAATTATGAAATAAATGAAGCGGCATTTTCACACTGGAAGAAGTTCTCGTTGAACCGTAACAGACGCGGTCGGAAAAAATTAGTTTCAAAAAGCTTTTCAGGTATCGGAGAATTGTTGAAATCGTTATATCAACGCTATATTGGGGGAGATAAAAGTCGGCGGATTAATAACACAATGAGAATTTTACGTCCAATTTCAAATTACGTGTTTCTACTAAATGGCTCGTAACACGTGTTGAAGTATTAACAGCTCAATGAAATTTGGCAGATTAGTACACGAGGGCATAAGAAGGTGACCCGTGAAGCCATTAAGACTTATCTGATACCGACGAAGAGAAACTTTTTAGATAGTACCTCGTATGATTAGCCCTTAACGGACGTTAGCGCTACGCACGTAATATACCGCTAGGTCGTCAATTTATTTCTACTGATTCAGTTTTGTTACCTCCCACGTGACATACGTACATTATTGGTTAACAATCATTAATCATTAACATTGATTAACAATTAAATTTTTGAGAATGATCTGCATGAAAATACGATGGATCAGTGTGATATTTTTAGCCATACAGTAAGTATAATGAACACGTTATACTGGAATTATAAGAAGCATCATTCAATCAACATACTCCGAGTGAGATTACATATATTAGACAGAGGGAATTCAAAAATGTTCAAAACGAAATTATTCGTAGGCGAATGATAACAGTACTTTAGAAACATTGCTTCAGAAATAATTTATTAATCGAAGATGATGCTTCCTAATTTACTTATATGTTTACTGTATTAATGAGTGTTAAATTATAATTGTATTCGTTATACAACACGATTCAGAGAGTTATGACGTTTTATTTTGCTGTTATTGGCTTTATAATATCCTTCGTTCATGAGCTAGCTTTTGAGAGAAAATAATTAAATCTGTCGGAGTTGGACAGGAAGGTGGGGCACGTTTCATAATTGTTTAAACCATATTCGCTGCAAAGTTCGTTAAATATACTTGTTGAGAAGTGTAAACGTATGGAGTATAAGACATTTGATTCTTTTAATCATTTGTTTTTTGGTTCTTAAGAGTAAAAATAGTCGCATAAGTTAATGCGACTTTTCCTTTGCCGATGAATATTATCAAAATATAAGATATATTAAGAAATTTGTTAAAAGAATTTCTTCCAGAATTTTTCAAGTTTTTCAATATAACATTTTAGCGTGCCTTTTAGTAACATTGAAATGTAATGTATAGTTTCCGGATCGTGATGCAAAATAAAAAGTTTGTATATTTATTACAAGAGGCAGGAGCTTAATATGAATTTATATTTTTCGCTAATAATTTTGATAACTATTTGGAACAGAGGCGATCATCGTCGATTTCAATGACCTTGAAATATGTTATCAAGGTCATCGGAAGAACTTTTTCCTATACATGTTACCACCACTCGGCTTTCCTTTTCAGACATTTGCAAACAACTATTAGGATGACTATATCAAAGTTCGTCTTTCCCCAATGACCGAATTCGTCCTTTAGGGCGGGGAGGGGGGGGGGCACTTTTTCCCCAAGAAATCTAACCCAGATTTAACCATAATTCATTTAAAAGCTGTACAAACCTAACCCTCCATGTAGTAACAACCCAGAAACGAGAATCCTTACCGATTTTGATTAGCTTCGAATATGTTACCTAAGGTGTGATACTAAACAACTTCTCCCTATACATGTTACCGTAGCTCGACTTTAGTTTTCGAAATATTTATAAAAAACTGTTAGGTCCACTACAACGAACTCTGACATTTTAAACGAATTTTGGTTAGTTCTGGGTTAAGTTTTTTGAGGAGAAGTTTTGGTCTGTTCTTTTTTTTTGTAAATATAGGAAAAAGTTGTTCAAAATAATGAACTTGCAACATATTTCAAAATCGTTTAAATCGGTGAGGTCGCCACTATTCCACTTATTCTCTAAATAATGAGAATAATATATTAACACTGTTAAAGTCTTTTAATCTTTCCACTCTTTAAATTGCACCTACTCATTTATGTCATGAACGCATAAAATCTGAAATCTAATGATTAATTTATTTCAAATAATGCGATAACTTTTAAAATCTATTAATATTGGAAAAAATACCTTCATTTCAACGTATGTCTTTCTGAAATAATTCTTCGAAGTATTTTGTTTCGTATTTTCTGTCGTAATATTTTCGAAAGTCTGGATATCGTACACCCTTGAACTATTATTGCAATTTTCCTTTTTACTTTCTTTAACTGCGTCTAATACGTCGATGCAATGACACAACATGACTGAAGTACTCCCTCAGTATTCGCTGTTGTTATATTTGATATACATATAGGGTGTCTAAAGCAAGGTTATACAATTGATAATCTCGGAATCTATTGAAGACATAAAAACGTTCCCTTTTGTGGGAATTAAATAATACGAATTGTCAAACTTTTTAGTGAGGGAGAAATCATTTTTTGTTATTAATTGCGAGACATAGTGGTCTAATGTCGATTGTTTATAATGGAATTACAGACATGTAGTGTAAGACCATTTGATAGTACCTATATTTGAGAACACACTCAACGATCTATAAAATGTAGATTCAATTTTGAGTGGTTGTGCAACATTATACGTTTATATTGTATTACCATTAAGCATTTGTCATTAACCGAACATTATAATTTGAAGTACAAAGTTCCAAATTACGGTCCTTGTATAATTATTTTTTCCAACGATTAAATATAATCAACTATAAATGTAATCAACTATTGCTTACGAAGCAATGTAATTTTTTTAGCGACTCCAAATGGGTTAACCAATACGACTTCATTTTTCGTGTTTAAAGTTGTAGCGGGGCGTTATGACGAACTTAAAATCTATAGAAAATGAAATGAAATTGAGAGAAAATGATTTCTACTGTCATAGATAGGATCTATTATAAATACAGTTGTTTATTGTTAGTGCGTAGAAGTGCCCGAAAGTTAGGAAAACTCGCTGGCTCCGTGGTTTCCTTACCTTCTGCTTAAAGGATGGTCGTAAATATAGTCACAGTAGAGTAAAGTAAAATCTGAATACAGTACACTCTATTAATAATCACGGTGTGAGGGAAGTCAGCATCTTGGAGAACAATTCTCACCAAAGGCCGACAATTTCTGTTAAAAATTTACAGAACACCATCTTTTTACTTAGGTAAATATGTAGTAAATAACATTGAGTCAGACTCGTGTTGAAGATTTCAAACAGGATCAGCTAAATATGTACATCAAGGATGGCTATTTTTGTCTCAATTAAGACAAAACCGTCCCCACCATAGCGCCCACTGTCCCCCACCAGTATCCGCCGTTACCATCGTAGAGGAAGGAAGTGCTTCGCCCGTCGCGAACAGTGCGCAAGCCTCGCGCATGAAAGAGACGTTGGTGGGAGAAGCAGGCGTTTGAGGAGCACCTGCCGTACCAATCACGGATGTACATTATTAATTTCGTTTAAATCGCGAAATACGATCGCGTGGTTCTGCGATCTGCCAACGTACCCAAAACTGCAAAGAAACCGCGGGCTAAATTCGAAAAGGTTCTATCATTCAGTCAACCTAAATTTTACTTCTATTTCCCATCTGCATTAACCCTTAGCACTCGACTGGCGGCTCTGAAGCCCCAGTAAAAGTTGCTATACCATTATTTAAAATATTGTTTACATTGTTAAATGTATTATTTTAAATTTAATACATTACTAAACATTTTAGTATTGTATGATGTATAATATCAGTTCCATACAGAGTTGTGCAGTAATTAATTACATGAGCAAAAATGGACTATAATTTCAATAAGAAAATGGTTAAATGGTCCAAAACATAAAAATTAGTGATTTAAAAGAACAATTACAGTAATTGTAATTGAGTCTAACAATGTAGTCGTGTTAAGTAATTGCAATTACTCCTTTCAATTACTGTAATTGTAATTGTGGTCCGCAATTACAATTACCGGTTGAGCTAAAGTAATTGCAATTACCAATTACAATTACATGTAATTGTAATTTTATTTCTGCAGTTCCAAGTAATTTTAATGCAATTACGAGTAATTGCAATTGGTAGTTGCAATTACTCAACGCCAAAATGGCACTCAGAAAGAAGTAATTAGATACCTACTCAATGGAAATGTCTAAAAAGAACAAACAAAAAACATATGTTAGGTTACATTTATTACTTTTTTTTAGTGCCATTTTTGCGTTGAGTAATTGCAACTACTAATTACAATTACTTGTAATTGCATTAAAATTACTGCAATTTCAAATTACACTAATTGGTAAGTAATTGTAATTGTAATAGAAATTACATTTTGCCCAACTCTGGTTCCATATCCATCAAATGACGAAAATTGTATAGAATAGAAATAATCTAGATCGGAAGAAATGTTTGATTTTGGAATTAAAATAGCTCCGATTGCAGAGGATTGTTATAGCGATTCCAACGGCTGTGCAATCCCTTAACAGTAAAGTGATCAGCAAAGTCATCAAACCGTGTCTTATACCTTCGCAAAGAAGCCGACAGAGATTGGTTTCTTTTTTATCACGCCTCGTACATAGTTTGATGTGTATAAATATTCAGTCTTGTCCACCCTAACCCAAGAAAAGATAACAGGACATATCCCAGGCGTGGGTAAGAAGTGCTCTCTGCTCTGGGAGCACCTTTTTGCGTAGAATACCTCGAGAAGGCGGAGTTTCGCTGCTCTCGATTTCGACCGTGCTAGGACAGTGTCCTAAGGGACAATTTTTGGACATGTCTAACATAGCTCCCCGTTGCGTCATGGGATTCGCAGCTAATGGACGAGAAACCATATCTCATTTGTCCTCAACGTTTCTCATTTTATTTTTCCGAGTTCTTGGGAGGTGTGAAAAATTATCTTGTCACAAATTCTCCTTTACTCTCCTCTTTTACTCGAGACAGTGGGCTTTGAAACTGTCAACCCTCAAAATAAAAAGAACCTCACACAACGGCAAGATGTAATCATAATGTACGGTTAAGGATGTATTCATTGAATTGAAAAGAAAATAAAAAGTTTCTGAGATGTGATAGCGAACAATTCGTCATTTTCGGTTAATAAGTTAGTAAATGTCTTCCTTTCATGGTTTACTCGTCAGATCTGGACCCTTCAGATTATCACTAATTTTGTTATATTAAATGTAATTTAATCGATACACATTTTAGCTTTTTTCTAAGATTATTTGTTTACCTGCAACTCGAACTACAGTATTTCATCGTTGATTGTCGTGAAATTCTGAACAATAATCGTCGAAAAACAATCCCTCCTTTCGCGGGGTATACCCCGTGAGGTGCCGTGAGCTCGAGAGGCCTTGGTCGCCGAGAAGTGTAACATAATACGGGTCTAGTATATCGGTGAGACCACTACTAATCCAATGACAAAACTTCTTTATTTTTGATTATTTTTTTATGGAACTTTCACCAACATATTCGTGGCATTTTTCTAATGAAAATGATACCAAATAAGATATAATTGTGGTGATATTTACTTATGTAATTGCTCTCAAGGCAATCCATAGCTTCTATAAACCGTCGAAGAAACCGAGTTGTCGAAAGTATTTCGAATCAGTGTTTATTGGAGGCCTTCACTTATACCTTTGCTGTCAAATGGTGACTCTAAGTCACCAGCAAAAATTGCCATACCATTATTCTCTAAAAATTCAATTGTTATATGAGAAAACATGTTTATTTTCAGGTGCACAATGTAAAAAAGATACGCAGAATAAAAATGTTCTAGCTGGAAAGAATATCTTGATTTTGTGATTACAATTGCTTCGAGTGCAAAAAGTTAATTAATTTTATAGGTATTACAGTGTTATTTTCAGAGAATACAGTATAAAGATGGTATTCTTGAACTAAAATATTTTCGGAAGATCGATTTTTTTCGATTTGTTACACGGGATCTCTTCCTTAATGGCTCGGAATTAATAATACTCGTCCAGTTATAATTTGTTCTTGACATTGAAATGTGCTAATTCTAAAGTGACTGTTATATTTCTATATATGTATATGCCATAAATACGTAAAAGTCGGTAATCCAGTCACAGTGTTCTTATTGGGATCTGACATTTTGAGTGGCGCCGTCTGCTGCCGAAAAGTAGAAACACTCTAAGCTTGGCTTGGCTTGGCTTATAACAGCTTACAGTGTTAACAGGTGTTAATTACAGTATAAACTTACAGTGTTAAAACAGGTGTTAATTAAAAATAACGTTATGGAAGTACCAATTTTTCCACCGCGTAGCAAACAAAATTTTGATTACTGTGCAGTGAAAGATTGTGATAGTAGAGCGAGGAAAAATTTGTTGCTCCGTTTCCACAGTTTGAAATGAAGTATGTGAAGTGAACTGCTTGAAATTTATAAGACCTCCATTTCTAAAATATAAGAAACAATTTAGCAAAGAACAGTTTATTTTAAAAGCTAAAATAGCTAAAGCTAGAGTGCATATTGAAAGACCTAACCAGCGTATAAAGACTTTCAAAATTCTTGGTTCAGTGATGCCTGTGGCATTGGTACCTCTAATAGAAGATATTTGTACAATTATTTGTGGAGCAATTAATATGTCCTCACCAATTCTAAGCGATTCGAAATTTATGAAATTATAATTGTAAATTTAGAAGGTATATTAAAAAACAAATTTTTAGTGTAAAATGAATTATTTGACAAAACATACTTTATTGACTTTTATACATGTATTTATTTCATATATTGAATAAATATATCTTTTCGAAGTAACATTAAACTCGTCAATATTTATTAAGTCTGTACTCTCGTCACTTGTTATTATTTCTTAAGTCTATTTACTCTCATCACATATTTTTTCCAATAAACAAATTTTATGTAACATATTTGAATAATAAATATTTTTTAAAGCTAAATATTTTTTATCAAACTTAGGATATATAACAAAATATGTTAGTTCTAAATGTAACACTGCCATCCTTAGCTTGCCCATAATACCGATGCTTTTCCCTCAACACAAAGTTTTCTCCTTCCTTCCAAACATTTTAAGTAAAAACAAAAAAAAAGATACCAATACAATGTTAAGACCAAGCTCTTCGTCAACATATTGGACAGCTATATATATATATTGTCCACACCCCCATGTCAGATCCCAATAGAAATTTCGTTCACTGTACAGTGTTTTTATTGGGCCTGGTTTCATTGCCCTCAGCTTCGAAGGAGCCGGCACAGTGCTCTCCAAGGCAATCTCTACCCATTGCTGCTATAAACCGTCTAAGAAAGCGAGTTGTCGAAAGTATACACTCGTCAGTGGAAATAGTTGTCCACATAGTCGTCGAGGAGTCGAAGTGGAATAGACAATTATTATGGTCGTGTGTGTACTGTAACATTGAATAAGCACTGCGTCTGGGTCAAGCTTCGGAAAGTCGCCAACCAAAGACATCACCATTTAATGGTTTTCTTCTCCCATTCGGCTTCACTTAACGATCCCGCCTGCTCAGAAGAGCAGGAAGTTACTTTAAATGTCTTACCTTGTATGTGCAAATGATCCCGTGTTAGTGTTGTTCACAAGTGGCCCCCGCTCGGTGCGAATTAGAGCTTTTGCACGCGACATTACAATGGATAGTGACAGTGGTAAAAACAGGAAATTTTAAGGTTCTCTCTTAAGGTTGTCACAATAACGGAAGTCACGTAGAGGAATGTCCTATTTGCTCGCGAATTAAGTTTGAATGGTACAGGTCTATGGGCAGTATAATGTGGGCATGGTCGTTAGACATAATTTAGTACAGTTGTAAATTAAAATTTTCACACATGGATCCTGTGAATACATCATTAAATTTTTGAAATCTCAAACATTTAAGGTATTTTAAGACGGAAAACTAAATAGAAGAGGAAAGAAAATTCTATCCAGGTGTACAAGCTTATTTTTGAGTGGGTAAAAACAGAGGTTATATTGTTATGTTTTCTGTAAAATTATTTAAAAAATACGTTTTATTTTGGTTTATAATGAAAACAGGAAGTTTTTGTGTTAATATTGTGAAAAACGATTTTATTATAATTGATTGAAAGACTACCCGCCTTTCTCTGTTACCCGAGTTCAGCCTAGGTCTCAACATGCCATTGAACTAGAGCGGCCTTCAAGAACCTAGGGATTTCATAAAGCTCACTGTCATTTAGACAAGCAAGCTTGACTCATGAAGACCTTTTACTGGCTTCGGGAGCACATTAGTGCCCACATAATTTAATTTCTTTTAACTCCGGGGTCAAGTGGGTGTGCCGGGGCGCAGGCGTGCTAGGTGTACGGGTGGTTAGGTCGGAGAACATGGGGGAATTGCAAAGGGGTCCAGAAGGGAAGGCGTACTTCTATCCATTGTGTTCCACAATTTTTGCCAGTTACCCAATTGCTTGAAAGGTCTCGGTTGTACCATTCCGTTTATCCATTGTTCTCTGACTTTTACTATTCGTCAGCGTTGCCAGTCATTTCCTGCTCCTCCAGACGATATTCCCTTGCCATTGTCGCCCTTCACCTTCTCTTCACTTTTCTTCGTGCCAGGGGGTTGTTCTTCGCGTATCTCGAATCAAACTGCACCGGAAAACTTTTCGCCAGATGTAACGAAATCTACTCGAATCCGTCGTCTAAACTGTTCGTTCTCAACACCCGTTTATGACATAAATGAATAGGTATAATTTAAAACAGTAAAAACATTCGAAGAATTTAAAAATATTGTTATATTATTTTCAACCTATTAAACATATTAAGAAAAGAAATAAATTTCTACTTCACTCCAGTTTGTTGCAATTCAGCACCTTTCCATCGGGTTCAATATACAAAAATTAAAAAATACATTTTGTAAATTAATGTCAGTTACACAGAGTGTTAATAAAACCCATTTAAGATCCCCATGGCACAATAGAGCATGTCACACTGAGCAAGAAAAGCTTTAGCAAACAAAGATAGAAAACTCAACATATAAAAAATTAATATTTTCACACTTCTAATTAGAGTGCGCTTTTGCCGTTGGAACTAAAGATTTCGTCCGATTTTTCTATTAAACACGTCAAACGCCTGTCGTTAAATATAACAGACACTCGTTCTTTTAAAAAATGTATTCATCCTCAAAATTTAACGATACTAATAATAAATGCTGTACTTCAATCGTGGCTGAATTATTTATATCTAATAGAGTAGCTGGTGTAATCGTTAGCTTCCAATGATTATTTCAATCCTCTTTGATCGCCGGCATACATAGTCAATCGAGAGGATAGATTCGAGAGCTCCTTGTAAATTGGTTTGAACTTCCTCCTACCGTAACCGTATAACTTCCTACGAAATGGTTAGCGCAATGTCTACATTCGTTCCTCAATAGGAAATTCACGGCGACGGTTTAACGTTACGGTAGCCCCCGATCATGAAACTTCACTGAGTTTGTATATTGTACACAATCGAATGGTCGTTACCTTTACCAACATTAACCCTTTTAATGGAAAGTGAATCGAACAGGTTAGGAAGCTTCGCTCTGCTGAGATCCTATCCTATCAATTAGGGTTTTCTTTGACTAGAGCGACTGAGTTCTAACTTAAACCTACAGTCAGTGTAAAAAGTATTCGTACACCATCTAAAAACGAATACCTTCTTTAAAATTGGACTAAACGGTTTTTTTTGAGATATTAAATGAATTAACTTGTTAGGTAATGCGTAAATAATTTCTTTTTAAATTGCTGTTGGTCGTAATTGCGTAGAAAAATGTAAAGGTCGCGATTTTTAAGTTTTTTATCTGTGTCTGTAATGAAAATTTGGAAGGTGACTTTTGTATAATAGATCTATGTAATTCAGGGATGGGCATTTTTGTTTCAATTGAAACAAACCGTCCCCACCATAACGCTCACTGTCCCCCACTCCTTCACTGTCGCGCATGAAAGAGAGGTTGGTGGGAGAAGCAGGCGTTCGAGGGGCCCCTACCGTGCACAAAGTTTCGTCAAAATCGATCAAGGTAGCTAAGGAATATAATTCATCGATAATAACAGAAATAGTAAGAAATTGCGATCTAAATGAATCGCAAACCATATATTCAAAGATTTGATCCCATACATGTTACGATGCCTCTAACCTTTTTATGCTTCAATCGATTTCGATGAAACTTTGTACATGTATGTATATAACTTATTTAGATTTACAAAATCCATCTTTTAAATTTTCATTATAGGCACAAATAAAAAACTTTTTTAAAAGAAATTTGTTTAAAATATTATTTACGCTAGTAAACTAATCATTCTAACATCTCAAAAAAAAATTCAAGCCATTTGGTCCAATTGTAAAAAAGTTATTCGTTTTTAATGATGGTACGAATATTTTCTACACTGAAAAATCAAAAGTACCGTAATAGTATTCAAGTACTAAATAACAGTATTATAGTGTGGTTATATTGCTATAACATTTAATGGTAGACAATGTAGGTTGAATTTCTCTGATAATATCAGAGAAAGTTAATATATTCTGTCAACCACTTTCGATGTTTGTATTGAAAGTTCATGAAGGTATAACCAGTCTGTCGACTAAGATTATCATTTGTTTATTATACGTTTTTTAAACGATTTTCGAACACTACATATTTCTTTGATCTATAAGACACTTTTGCTAATCTTTTATGATTTTCTGCTTTAGAATTATTAATGATACATTACTTAATAACATGAAGAACATTAACCGTTTCGGTGACACTAAAAGACCAGTTACAGGTTTATGGACAATTATGGATATAGTTTTCGAATTTCCGAGTAGTTAAATACTTTTTCCAGAATTATAGTAGGCAAATTAAAGTGAAAGCTTATGCATATGAAGACAAAAACTGTAATTGCGGTTGTGGCGTTGCGGCATCCTGTATACATTTACATGTTTAAAAATATGATGTATTTATCCGAAGCGAGAAAATAGTTTCAATTGACTCTCTAAGTATATCTAACTAACTGTAGAGTTGTGTTCTCCCTTGCTTTTTTTAGATTTATTTATATATGAGTTATGCAAGGGTCCGTTTAAGATGTAGCACTTTTTTGAGAAACGTTCTTATGTTGTCAGTTCCAATGGGAATGGATAAAGAAACACGCTGGAAAGTAGCAGTTTCATTGTCAATAGTTATTATAAAATATAAAAATATCAATTTATTTCTTACCGGGACAGATATTTTGTTCATTAATATTAAAAGTTGATCATTGTAAGAAATATTAAGTGATGCTCAATGAGTAGTGCTAGAACAATATTATATTTAATACTAATTACTGCAATTTGAAATGATTGAAAGATTAAAAGATTTGGAGAGTATCGACATGTATACACTATTTTTGGCATACCAAACTTATTTAAGGAAGAATAAAATTCCTAAGTCGCTTCTGTTTCTTGCAACAAATGAAGATCCTTTTTATTATAACAATTCTCAGAAATTTTTTATCTTAGTCTTTCAATTTATAGTATGATATAATTGTATCGCGTAAATTATTTTCATTTATCTTATTGAGCATAGCATATTGAGCATAGCACTTTCGGGACTCATATGTACCATACAAGAAAACTGCTTCGACATAATGTCCCAGTTTTTAAAATTAACGTACAACTTTGAAATTTGATTTGTACCTATTCGCAGCTTACAAGGAGACTGTACAGCCTGTCCCTCACGGATTTAGTTGAGATTTTACAGAGTTATAGATCTCGTTCCCCTGATTAGGAAAATACCCCATTATAGGGGCAGATACTCAATAGCTTTCTAGATATTTGCAATTAAAGTTTCATAACCGTAAAATGTCAGTTTAGTTCAGTTTCCTACCAAGCAGTGGTGTGGCGTAGCGGCAGCAAGCTGAACTTCTACGCCGCAGGCACGGGTTCGAATCTCTTCGAGGTAATTTTGTCGAATTATGTTATATATTATTTCGTATTTTGTATTTGTATTTATATTTGTTGTTTGTTATGTATTATTTTAATATTATTATTGTTTTATAATTATCATCTTTTGTATATGTAGTAATAGATCAAGTGTTTCTTCTATAAAATAATCAGTATCATTTTGAATTAGCCCTTTAGCGAATAAAAATATTGTATTTAAAATTTATTTAACATTGAAATTGCATTTTTACATGTAAAAAAAAAATTTTTTAAAAATTACCACAAAGGGATACGAACCCGGACCTGCGGCGTAGAAGTTCAGCTCGCTGCCGCTACGCCACATCACTGCTTGGTAAGAAACTGAACTAAACTGACATTTTACGGTTATGAAACTTTAATTGCAAATATCTCGAAAACTATTGAGTGTCTACCCTATAATACGGTATTTTCTTAATCAGGGGAACGAGATCTATAACTCTGTAAAATCTCAACTAAATCCGTGAGGGACTGGCTGTGCGGTCTCCTTGTTAGTCCAATCGATTTCTGTAAGAAAATATAATAAAATCCAAACAGAAAAAGTCGGGTCGAGAGAGTTAAATATAATGTATTAGGTTGATGCATATTACTATCTTCAAGGTTCTGCCTTAAGTTTTTATTGAGATATCTAATTCTATCTCTAAATCAATTTTATTGCAACGTCAATCATTCTTGTCGTACAAGGTTGTCGTACATTTTTTTATATGAATGGAAAAACAGTTTCGTGAAAATGTGGTGCTTAAAGAAAACACTGGTCGCCGATGGTAAATGAGGAAAATGAACGACCAAGGGGTTCAATTCTACAGTAATACAGTTTAAACTTGTAGTTTATCGACATAATATGTTGCTTACAATGGTGCCTACTATGGCCAACAAGTATATTTAGAAGAAATATGTGCTTGCTAAACGTTACCGCTAAAAATCGTACATTCCACGCGCAACAAGCTAATACATGCAATTCCGAATACTTTTCGAAATAAAAGACAACTTGTTCCGGTCCCTGATTTACAGTCATCGAAGAAAATATTCGTACCCCCATTAAAAACGAATGACTTTCTAAAAATGAATCCAAATAGCTCGAGTTTTTTTTTGGAGAATGATCAGTTTACTAGTAATAATAATTATTAATGTCCGAGAATCGCGCTGATTGTAAATTCCACGAATTCCATAAATTACGAGCAATAGCAGTTTTTGAAAATATTATTTACGCAGTAGCTAGTAAATTAATCCTTCTAACATGTCAAAAAGAAAAGAAAACAAACAGTTTGGTCCAATTTTAAAAAAGTTCGTTTTTGAAGGGTGTACGAATACATTTTACACTGACTATACCCTTTTGTTTACATATCCCTTATCCTGTACCTCGTTTCAGAAGATTCTCAGTTCCTTTTATTGGGCAATTTCGTCGACGCGATACATCTGGCACATGTGGATACACGCGGAAGGATCTCGTTGATTCTTCAGTCGCCGTGTGGGGAAGTAGAAAGCAGAGAAACGCTTGTCACGGACAAATAAGAAAATGTTCGTTTCGGCGTGTTGCCTCGGCGAAAGAAAACTGGGTCTCCGCTTGTCGACGGGACAAGTGAAAGGGGTCCCCCGACCCCAAAAAAGAAAAAAAACGAATAGGAAAGAGGAAAAGAGAAAAAAGAAATTACGCGCGATTCACTAAGCTGGCCGGTGCCCCTCACCCGTATAATTACACGGGGCCTCGGTCTCGGGCTCCCTGTAATTGAGGACGAGCCTGAGAGGAGAAAGTGAACCGCGGTTTTGTGTGTACACCGTGGCGAGGGCTCGCATGATTCATTCATTATTCGGTGCATACGGTGTGCACGTGGTTAGGCGTCGAATACGACGAGCTGTGAATCGCGATGACTGTAGCAGATTGATGTATATCGTAGATCCTAGGACCTGGCTACATTACAAACACTATGAAACTCGATGCCGTATAGTCGTATCCACTACGAGCACCTCGAGGAAGATTTATAGTTCTAGTTGAATCTTAACACGATATACCCGGTGACAAAAAGCTTTCGGATCGCCGAAGGTGGATTAACACGCTGCGAGTGTCACGTCGTACAGTGTGACGAACAATGGACAAATTGAAGTCTAAAATATATACTTTATTATATCTTAAAGTATTCATAAAAGAACGTAGACTTTCGTAGACTTTCGAACGTAGTCTTAATACCATTTATAATATTTATTGAATTTTCTAACTTCTTGTTAATAATTATGCTTGAAGTTTATTCCACTTTTTGGTGCAATATCTTTAAACACATGTCATTTAATAAATTTTTATCTGATTAATTTGATTTTTACCAATTATGTTTAGTATCATAAGACCTTCCGGACTGCAGACTAACTTTTTTACGATACTAACAATTTGTCTTAATATTTCATATTAAATGCTTATCAATTTTTACTTGAGTTTTAGAAAAAGTACCTAAAAGTACCTCCGTGATTTTTGATACATTAATTGAGGACATATTAAACTTCACATTGACCAGAATTTTAATTGCACGAATTTGCACAAAATAGAAAAATAGGCGAAAACGTTATGAAAGCACTCGGCGCTAAGTTACAAGTACATCTTTAGACCTAACCCAGACCTAACCCACTATTTGGCCGAGTTTATTTTTAAACGGCAATTTAATTATACAGATCGTATTCATAAATTTTTCGAAATTATGACCCATTTCTACCCATTGGATGAGAATAATAATAGCGAATAAATTAATATCTCAAATTGTTAATTGTACGATAACCATGCACCATACATTCCATCTATAAGAAAAAGTGATTGGGGTAGGTCTGGGTTAGATTTTTAGGCGAGGAGGGGGTTTGCCGCCTCTCCCCCAAAACAATAGACGAGTTTCGACTTGAGATGGTTCAAACTGGCTGAAAATCAAACCTACTCCAATTACTCTTTTTCCCGAATATCTTGGGAATTAAGGTCGAGCGACGGATAATGTATAAAGCAAAGTTGTTCAGAATAGTGTCCTTGACAACATATGTCAAGGTGAAGGTCATCGGGGATGCCTCCCCTAAAGTAAATATTTACCGTATTTGGGTATTTAGCTGGTTGCTGTTTTATATGAAACCATACGTGCTCAATAATATTAATATCGGGCGAGTGAGGAGGCAAATCTAATAGTGATAAACCATGATCGGTAATCCATTTCACTGTTTTTCTTCTTTTGCTTTGTCCTTAGGGTCGTTGGTTTGCTTGTAAACGATTTCTTGAGTTGAAGCACCAAAAATCCTTAAGATGGGTAAAAGTGGTGTTTAAAAAATGTGGATATAGTCTTCAGCATTCATCCTTCCATCAATTTTGAAGATCTTTCCAACAGCGTTGCCTTTGATACAGCCCCAAACCTTAATATTACCATCGCCAAACTTTACGGTTGGTAAAACGTGGCTGTCGGTTAGCTCAAAAGCTGGCATTTTCCATATCCACTAGCGACCATCTGATTCAAACCTGTTAAGTTTACTTTCGTCAGACCATACAACCCTTTTCCAGTTATCAGCTGTCCAGTTTATAGTACTTTTCAGCAAACTGTACTCTCAGTTTTCGATGTCTTGCGGTAGGAAGTGGTTTTTTCACTTTTTCAAGTGCTACATAACTTTCCTGTTTTTAAGGAACAACGAACAATATGAGCACTCACATTCACTTCAAAACTACTTTGAAGGGTTTTCTGAGCTTGTACCACATTATCAGCTTCTCCAGTTCTTATTAATCTAACTAAACTTCGACGGTTGCGTTCATTTAATTTTCGACGGCGACCGGTAGAGCTTCATTCCGAATTCGAATAACACTGGAGTAGTGAATTCCAATTTTTTGAGCTACTTGTCGCATTTTCAAGTCTTGTTTAAGAAGAAAAACGACGCTTTGAATTTCATCATTGGAAATCAGCTTCATGATTCGTAAGAAACTTTTTTTGTGCGAAAACATTTCAATTTGAGCAGCTGTCTGTGCACGCGAAACGAGTGTAATTAAAAATTAACTTACCTGATAGAAATTTTCAAAATATGGCAAGAAGAATAATAGAGTTCAAAGCTGTTGCGATTGACTGAAATAGTTTTGCCCAGAGCTGCAGAGTCGGTAGACAAAATTCATAACTCCGATTCCGACACCAACTCCTCTTTTTTTACCTTCGACTCCGACTCCGACTCCGACTCCTCTTTTTTTTACCTCCGACTCCGAATCCGACACCGATTCCGACGTCAATTTCGACTCCGACTCTCAAAATTGAAAAAATGTGTACTCAAAATAATTAAAAGTCGTAATAGAACTGAATAAATAGTTGAAATATTGTATTAAGTCCAAGAATATGGAACATATAACTTTGATACAACACAACACGAATATTACTTTCTCACTTTCAGGAAATAGTTAGAAAATACGTATCAATTTGAGAAATACTAATGATAAAGTTTCCATTTTCGAAAATTAATATAATCTTTAATATTTCATAGAGACACTTGTTGCTTTTAATGATTTATAAACAAAAAAAGCCAGAGTTGGAGTCGGATTCGATGTATTTTTTCCGACTCTGACTCCCGACTCCAGGAGTCGATATATAGCTTTTTCTTATTCCGGCTCCGACATCAGTGATCAGCAAGTACTCTCAAACTCCGACTCCACGACTCCGACTCCACGACTCTGACTCCGACTCCGAAGCCCTGGTTTTGCCTCCAATCGGTTTTACAATTAGTACGCATTGCGGACAGTTTGTAAACATTGAAACTCTTCTTTTAATAAGACAATAGTGATTGTTGACATCAGAGCTCTACCACCTCCAATATTTTCTGTGAAATCTAAACGAAATTACGACAGTTTTTAGAGTCACTGTAGCTATAACAGTTTAAAAAGAAATTTTTGTCTGAAAATCTAGTGCTGCATTAATTTGTGCGCCAATGTTTCCCCATTCTGAATTTTGATTAACTAAAAAATTCACGACCGCCGCTTCTTAAATGTCCTTTGTAAGTCCAGCATTACACTCGAACCTTCCCATTCCATTTCCCAAGTGGGACATCCTCTCAGAATGTGTTCAAGAGTATTATCGGTGCCGTAGCCGTACATTTACCTAACTTACGTATGAAACCAGTGAAGCAGCTATGTAGCTTCATAATTGCTTCAGTCAGGTGGAAATCTAGTTCTCTATGCTCCTTTTACGTTTATTTCTCAATACCTGAGATCTACTAATGATTCTTCCTACCTTTATACATATCTCAAACCTCAGCGTTTCTAGGCGTTTCTATTGTCTACATTTATATTGTTCTCACTCTGGTTGGTAATTTTGTTCCCCATCCACAACAGCGTACACGCATTAGAATATTTTCTAATATAAATTATACAATACAGTTTTCTTATACCTGGAGTACGTGAAAATATTGTACGCTAGCAACAAGCGTACACAGTATCATTACAAACAATGAAAAATATTATAAAATATTATATAAAAATTAGGTTATCCCAATACTTCTAATATTGCTATTGTATAACCAATTTTTGAAAATGGAACACTAAGATTGATTACTATGAAGCCGTAAACTAATCGGCAGTGAATCTACTAATAAAATTTATGGACATAGACAAGCTTACAATGTGATTGAATGTTTGTTTACGTTCTGCGACCCTTATCGGCAATTACAAGAGTAGTATGCCAACAACGAGAGAATACACAAAAGTATTCGTGCTTTGAGACAATTTATTTTCTCTTGCAGTTGACCTTGAGTGACCATGAATACCTTAATAATAGATCATTGTATTCGTCTCGAAATACTCAATTTGAATGTAAGTAAAAAAAACATACTGTTCCATAAAAAAAAAAAACAGAGTTAACCTTTATATCTCCTTGACGCCTTCACCTATCAAAAAAATTGGAGCCTATGAGTCCTTCGATACCAAATAAGTTTGGTCCGAGGATTTTCTTCTATTTCCAAGAACAAGCGAGCTACATATTCAGGGGTTCTGTTTTAAATGTCTCGCCCTGTATATAACTTATTTAGGTCTGCAAAAGGTACCTCCTAAATTTCCATTACAGACCCAGATAAAAAACTTAGAGACTGTGACCTTTACTTTCTTATTCGCAATTGCGACGAAAAGAAATTTTGTAAAGAAATTATTTATGCATGATCTAGTAAATTAATCCTTGTAACATCTCAAAATAGCTCAAGCCGTTTGGGCCCATTTTAACAAAGTTATTCGTTTTTTAAAATTGTGAACATACTTTCTACACTGATTGTATGCTGGCCACCATGTGCAACCTTCAGGATATTATTAAATCCTTGACATAGAATATTCATAGCATTGATAGAATTAATTTTGCTGTATAATGGGGAATCATAATTTCGATCATCTCAGCAGTTATTCTAATCTGCATAGTTATGGCCTCATTCAGTTATCTCTATCGCATTATTCTCCACGTATCGTATTATGCGTATTCCATAATAGATCTCGATATTTAGCAGATTCGAGCCAAATTCTAGAGTATGAACGCTATCATGAACAACAGCATCATGCTTGTTATTTATTCTATTTATTGTCCTTAAAAACAACGTTTTAGTTTATAATAAAATTTTCTTCTTTTGTGTCACTCGTATATCGATTTTTATGCATTTATGTCATATGCAGATATGTATATAAAATACTAGAAAACGTGTACATTAATAATGACTAACGATACTTTCACGTCACTCGTGTCATTTAATATTGATTAGGGAAATCAATTTCTTCTTATCCTGATTCTTAAAAGTAAGGCCTCGTAAGGAGTCTTTTAATTTCTAATAAAGTACCAAATTATATCCAATTAATTGTATAGTTCCTGATTGTAAGTGGCTCATTTTCGATTACGATTATGTACATTTACAATAAGTCGTAACTATTATGATAAAAATGAGTAGATCAAATGTAAAGCCCAATGGTGGGGATGAAATTTTGACAGTTACGGAGAGAATACTTTATATTACTTTCAGCTTATTCAGATGATTAAAGAGAAGAAGAAGCTTCTACATGGTTGCTGTTTCTTGCAGTCTTGCCTTTACTTTCACATTTATCCTACACAAAAACACGAGATTTTGTACAGAGATCCGTAAACCAGTGATTATACAGGGTGGGGTATTTATACTGGCCACCTGGAATGTCTAAAAAAACTAAATTCCGGAGAAAAAAATGTTTCAAATAAAAAGTTTAAATCAAGGAGGGGCTGATGCAGCAGTCATATCCATTTATAATTTTCATGTTTTCAAGGTCATTCCAAGGTCAACTTTATTTTTTCAAATGGAAACATATATTTTTCATTACAGATTCTTAATCTACGACTTGAAACATATAATTTTTATTTGAAACGTTTTTTTCTCCGCCGATTACTTTGTATAATATCGAATTTTCAAAGAAAAAATACATAATGTTGTTTTAACGGAGAAAATCATTTTATTTATGATAAATGAAATTAATACCCAATTAAAATAGTATCAAATAAACATGAATAATTAAATAATACTTAAATATTGAAACAGGCAAAACAATTAGATAAAACTTAGCAAAGAAATTCAACGCTCAGCGTAGGCAACCTATTCATTACGCGCAGGGATACAACAGATTTTTACTTTTTTTTCTTTGGAAAAAGATTACGCATTCTCTCGCATGCAATGCAAATAACATTAGAATGTTACTGAATACTTGTTAAATTGATTTTCTTGTAATTAAGTTGCAATTCTCCTGTATTATTATTAATAAAACAATTGCCTTTCCGTTTAATTGAGATCATTTTTCCCTAATAAAATCGATATTACACAAAATAATCGGTGAAGAAAAGAACGTTTCAAATAAAATTTATTTGCTTCAAGTCGTAGATTAAGAATCTGTAATGAAAAATATATGTTTCCATTTGAAAAAATTAAGTTGACCTTGGAATGATCTTGAAAACACGATGAAAGTATAAAATGGACATGACTGCTGCATCAGACCCTCCTTGACTTAAACTTTTTATTTGAAACATTTTTTTATCCGGAATTTAGTTTTCGAGATATTCCAGGTGGCCAGGAAAAATGTCCCACCCTGTATATTAGACTGCGAATTTTTTCTGCAAAATACAAATTGTCTGCATTCATTGTAACCTACAGAAGCCACGTAGACGTTTATTTCGTTTTCTAATCATTTTAATGACTCGATAATAATAAGGTAGCATCTTTAGATTCTCTAAATGTTTTTACTGTTTTGCATGTGACGTTTCTCATAAATACACAATACCCGCCAGCTAGTGATTATTAATATGGTTAACGTGGTGAAGATATTTGAGCATGAATGGCATAAAAGAGTTGGAATCCAAACGATCGTCTATTGAAACCACAGTTTTGAACCTAACCGGCAGTTAGCCCTGTCGCCTGCTCGGATTCTAATTTCATTTATCCGAAGAATTTCCGTTTTCATTAACTAAACGTGCAATCTTACAATTATGATTTCAATCGGAATCACTTTATTTCTTAAAAGTTCAGCTGAATGCGGGTTGATTGAATCGCATTAGCCGCCGAGGCGATTTCAATTTATAAAGTTTCTACACGGTTGAATACATTTAAATGGACTTGGCCGATATAAAAGCAAAGATCGCATTTACCACGTTTTTATGGACGCTCTGCGCGCGGCTCTGTGTGTATCGCGTCGAATCGCGTTCACTGTGGTTTTTGCAATTCGCTGAACGATTCGGACGTGGGAAAGCGCCGAGTGTTTTCAGCCGGAAAACTCGTTGCACGCTTCCCCCGACCGGATACTTCTTTTTGAAAGTTGGCCGCTTTTTATTGCCTCCTTCCCACAGTTCCTCAAAAATTACTTCATTCGTTAAGTTGAAAGGTTCGTTCGCAGAAGGAATTGCATTAGTCCTCATTTGCAGTGTGCCAGCGTTATCTCGGAATCTCCGAAGTGAGATCCATTATCAATGTTCGTGAAAACGATCAAAATGAAAACAAGAGTACGTCGTTAATCGTTTCATTCGTTAACACCAGCTGAACCAGCATCCACCCAAAACTCCGTCAAATCGAAGCGATTTATTTAACCCCTTGTCGTCCAATTTTCTTTCGACTTTGTTTAAAATCTTCATCACGAGTCTGACTCGTTGAACTACGGCAATGGGTTAACCAAACGAAAATTGAAGAATCAACGCTTATCGCTGCAGATTAATCTTTCACCTCTTGTCGTACAATTTTCCTTTCGGTTAGATTGATTAGACTTCTTTCCTCCAATAATTTCTCCGCAGAAACGGAAGTTCTTCTACTTTTTCATGTTTCACCTACAAAATTTTATTTCGACTTACAAGGAAGAAATAACGTTCGTATGTAACAGATTTTATTATAAATCTTCGTTACAAGTGTAGCATAAGATTATATGATTCCCATAAACAGATTCTAAGAAAATTCATTGAGTGAGAGCAGAATGGTTTCATGTGTTTTTCTGCAAATGAATAACACGTATTATATTACTGAAGACGGAGAAATGGATCAATTACATTCTCTATTGGACGAATTCATTTCTGTTAGAAAACAAGATTACTAAACCATTTAAATTCTTTTTGATAGTTTCAATCTTTTGAGATAATCGTGTTTTGTACATTTAACACGGTTATATTGTATGTATCACCATCAAAATTAATTTCTATCTCATACGACATACCTACTTTAGACTATGGCTGTTACTTTCCTTCGAATGTCGAAGCTTTGATATCTTCGACATTCGAAGGAAAGTAACAGCCATAGTCTAAAGAACCTTCGAAACTTCGATTCGTTTCAGTGAACGGATAAAAGAAATAAATTTTCATAATTTGTTTCTATATTCACTAATTGAATTATTTCAATAATTTATTGTTAAGATAATATATTTATAATTTGAATTATTATTCCGATAGTTCATTGTTAAAGTAATTGTTTAAATAAATAACTGTTCACAATTTATTTCTAAATTCATTATGTGAATTGTTATTTCAATTATTTATTGTTAAAATAATTGTTTAAATAAATAAATTTTCATATTTTGTTTCTATATACACTATGTGAATTATTTCAATAATTCATTGTTAAAATAATTATTTAAAGAATGTACAAGTATTTACATAATGAATATAGAAACAAATTATGAAAATTTATTTCTTTTATCCGTTAACTGGAAACGAGTCGAAGGTTCGAAGGTTCGAAGGTACGAAGATTCGAAGCTTCGGAACTTCGATTCTCATCGCCTTCGAAGTTCCCATCGTTCGAAGCTTCGGAAAATTAACAGCCCTACCTTAGACTACAGTTGAATTATTAGAACAGTCACTCAGATATAATGCTATATTACTATTATTTTTTTATTCATATTAGATATATCATATTAGATTATTTTTATTAATTTGTACAATAAATAGTATCGCATATGGGTCGTCTTCAATTTTGAGCTATTTACATCTGGAGCATGTGGGGTACTAAAGACAACAGACATCAGAAGTCTGGACGATTTAGTTTTATTGGTCTACGTGCCAAAAATTTCATCGATATTAGTCAATTGGTTTATGAGTTATAAACGATTCAAAGTGGAAAAAATTGCAGTTTTTCACGATGTTCGACTTATAACTACAATTTTGCCCACTTTTAATCGTTTATAACTCATAAACCACTTAACCAATATTGTTGAAATTTTCAGCTCTTGCATATATAATTTATTTCAGTCTATAAGATACATTTTTTAAATTTTCAAAACCGACCCAGATAAAAAACGTAGTAAAAATCAGCTTTACTAAATTTTCAAAAAAATGTTTACGCATCATCTAGTAAACTAATCTTTCGAACTACTCAAGAACACTGAAATCATTTGGTCTAATTTTGAAAAAGTTATGCTGTTTCAAATGGTGTTGATATACTTTTGCTCGTTACTGTATATCCCACTCCGAAAAATTGATATCTCTTAGGCGTACAAAGCAGTGACAGATCAACTCGAGTCTGTAGCGTGTCTGGCGAATGTCTCTTCCTGTTGGTAGTACTATCGTACCGGTCGACTGCGATAGTGGGACACGTTTCGATGGCTGAGCCGACCAAACGGGTTGTGTTCACGTTCTCATTCTCGTTCTCGAGTTCCAAGTACACGGTTCACTTTCTACGAGCACCTGACCCGTGCCACCCAATGGGCTGCTCGAGTGCTTTCCTTGCTCGAACTATTATTAACCGCGAGCAAATTCGTTGTTAAATCGCTCGACGAAGGATAACCACCGACTTGTTTCTCCCTCGACGAGTTATCGCCATTCTCAAAGCCGCCGACATCCGTGGTTAAGGGGCATTCCCATTTTTTCCTCTTCTCCGTTTCTCGTTTGTTCGTCTCCGAAAGCCTTCCTTTATATGGGGAATCATGGTTTACTTCGGAGCTGGACTACTCGTTAAACTTTGTCCCGGTTTTTCGTTTCGGGAACTTTCGCGAAACATTTTTCTTTTGTCCATCCAACACGTTTCTACCGTTTCATTGATCTCGCCGGACGAGATCCGATCACACGTGAAATATAGATGCTCGTCCTCCGATCCGGCTCGACCGGCAATCTACTATGCAAAACCCGCTATGCGAAACATTCGGATTTAAGGGGGCAAGGAGAAGTTAAATCATTAATACCAAGTAAGGAAACTCAAATAGTTTAATATGAAATAATTTTTTTATGGTGCAATACTAGTAGTTACTTCTTAAAAAATTGTTGTTTATAATGTAACAATCGATTTAGCAATTTTCTATGCGAAACTGACTGTGCAAAACATTCGGATTTAAGGGGGCAAGGGGAAGATTAAATCATTAATACCAAGTAAGGAAAATCAAAAAGTTTAACATGAAATAATTTTTTCGTGGTATAGTACTAGTAGTTAGTTCCCAAAAAAATTATTGTTTATTATGTAACACTCGGTACAGCAATTTTCTATGTAAAACTCACTGTGCGAAACATTTGGTCTTAAAGTGGGTAAGTTTAAATCATTAATACCAGGTAAGGGAAATCAAAAAGTTTAACATGAAATAATTTTTTCGTGGTATAGAACTACTAGTTAGTTCTTAAAAAATTATTGTTTATATTGTAACAATCGATACAGCAATTTTCTATGTAAAACTCACTGTGCGAAACATTTGGTCTTAAGAGGGCAGGGAGAGGTCTAAATCTTTAATACCATGTAAGGAAAATCAAAAGGTTTAAAATCAAATAATTTTTCCGTGGTATAGTTGTTAGTTTTTAAGAAATTATTGTTTATAATTTATTTCAAAAAAAGAGCCATATTTTGCCTTAAAAGTCGTTTTTGGCACTATGTTCTTGATCAAGTCAAAATCTATTATTTTTTTACTACTGCTGCCCGGTGTAATAACTTATTTTTCAAGTGATGAGATGCCACATTGCCTTCGGTCATAATAGTTGCTTACCGTCTCATAATCACTGAAGACAGATGTCATTGCTTATTTCTTAGGAGAAGAGAACTGATGTTACCGCTTGTCATGATGGTGGTTCATTTTCTGATAGTCACTCAAGATTAAAAATATGTTTTTGGAGATTGTTTATAGGATAGTTAGTAGTGAAGAATTCCGGGTTTTCACAGTGATATTAACTTTATTCACCATCTTTTCATAAAAAAATATTAAAAAAATGTCAGTTATTCGCTGTTTTTTAAACGGCATTTTATTCGTACAGAAATTCTGACAGAAATTTAAACGTCTGAAATAATTTTTTTCTGTTCTCAAATTAGAAGGTAGGGTTACAATGTAGCGTAGAATTTTTAAGAAATTCAATTATTTGTATAAATGATAGCACTGCTGCAATTGAAAAATCAATTGTAATAATTTATAACTTAAAAAGTATTTGACATACGAAAACAATCCTACGCTATATTTTAGAATATTGTATGTAGAATATTCGTTTATAATTTGAAGCCAGGTGATTATCCACTTGACGGTGTATGTGTATATAAAACTAATTTAACGCTTTTCACGTAAATTACGGAAAGTGTATGTAACACTAGCAACGACCGTGTTAATCAGGCTTTCAATCTGCGACACGTGAAATACGATGGTTAAACCCTTAATAGCTAGAAATAACATATTAGATCTGGTTAGGTGTAGATTAAATACAAACGGATTTACATTGCGTTAAAACTACAATACGATTCGGTGTGTAGGTGTGAATGGGAGTGACACGTTTAGTAGTGGTGTTTTGAAATCATTGTGAGAGATAAATACAATACGTTCTCCTGTAAGAAAACTGTGTACAGATAAGCCTAGATGACCAGTTACCAAGAGCAACAAGTAGTTTATCTTTAAAATTAAATTTTGATAATTTTCATAACATCATTGTAACATCAATAATTTAATTATCTTCGTTGACAGCGGACGGATTTCGGTTCGGAGCAGTGATACCAGAAACAACCAAAACTGGTTGTTTTTTCCTCTCCTCCTTTTCCCCTTCCACTATCCCATTCCACTTCCATGACCACACTCCAACGTCCCCCACTAAGACCGTAGACTGGTCACGTGACGAGCCGCGCAACGTGTTACATATTACTGTGGTCATCAGAGAGGTGGTAAACTGTATTCCCCTCGATTTAACCGATCTGGCGACACTAGTTCGGGGGCAGGGAGGGCAATCTCCCATGTATAATGTGCGGACCTTATATCCCTCAACTAAAACCCATATACAGGGACCACATAACTCTGAACAGCTCAATATCTCGAAAACTATGCCATCGATTTTAAAGTTCTTAGTCTTAAATTGCATGGAACTGAAGGGCCTTTCTGACTACATAAACGTGAAGTGGCCTCCCTGCCCCTTTAACGGGGGAGGGGAGGTACCTTTGTAATTTTAAATGGAACCCCCTATAAAATGTTACATATTTAGATTCTACAGGAAAAAACAAGTCAATTTTGTCTGAAACATTTTTTTGTCAGATACTTCCATGATGAGATATAACAGTTTGAAGTTTCGAGTTGTAGGTACTAGAAGCGCTCGGAAATAGCGTTATGGAATTATACGCGATTGAGTCCTTTGCTTATTCGTGAAGAAACACAAACAATAATATTTACAATTCTTGAGTTTGACTCACTTATCTATGAAAACGTTTTCAGTTTAGAGCTGTTATTCAAGCAGTAACATTGTGATTATGGCTACTTTTGACACAGAAGTGAATATGTTATTAACGTTAGGTGAATGCCAAAAAAATTATCGGCGTGCAGCAGTGATGTTTTTTGAACGTTATGGGATCAAAAAATGTCATGCAACATTTCATAATTTAGAAAAGCGGCTTCGCGAGCACGGTGAATTGTGTAAAAAAACTCGCAATAAACCTAAAGCTGTCACTAATGAAAATAATAGTGCCAGTATTCTTGCTGCAATTACATTAAATCCTCACATTAGTCAACGTACACTTGCACAAACATCACATATTAGTCGTTCATCGATTCAACGAATTTTGAAACGGCAAAAGTATCATCCGTATCACATGGTTTTATCACAAGAGCTTTCGATAGCAGATTACGATCACCGCGTAAGATTCTGTGAGTGGCTGCAGGGTGTTGTGGAAAATGACATTTTGTGCAAAATACTTTTTTCCGATGAGGCCACTTTTATGAATTCAGGGCATGTAAATAGACATAATCTGCATTATTGGGCCGTGGAAAACCCAAATTGGATGCGATGTGTTCCCTTTCAACATCGATGGTCTTTAAATGTTTGGTATGCCCTAATAGGCTTTTTTAGGATTTTTTTTAAAGATTTATTAAAAAATCATTTGCCTGCGCTTTTGGAAGATGTGCCACTGCACGTTAGAAGAGAAATGTAGTTCCAACAAGACGGCGCTCCTCCACATTTTGCAATCATCACCAGGCAATTTTTGAACGAAAAATTTGGGAACAAATGGATAGGTCGTGGGGGACCTCGTCAATGGCCTCCTCGATCCCCCGATCTAACACCATTAGATTTTTTCTTATGAGGATATGTAAAGGACAAAGTTATGTTTGAACCACCGACGACAAAAGAGGATATGAAACAAAGAATACGTGACGCTTGCGCTTCAGTGACTCCCGAAATGTTAAAAAATGTTAGAACAACTTTGATGTTTCGAGTAAATAAATGTTTACAAGCCCCTGGTGGACATTTTGAACATTTAATTTAAAGTACATTTTATTTCTTCACGAATAAGCAAAGGACTCAAGCGCGTATAATTCCATAACGCTATTTCCGAGCGCTTCAAGTACCTACAACTCGAAACTTCAAACTGTTATATCTCATCATGGAAGTATCTGACAAAAAAATGTTTCAGACAAAATTGACTTGTTTTTTCCTGTAGAATCTAAATATGTAACATTTTATAGGGGGTTCCATTTAAAATTACAAAGGTACCTCCCCTCCCCCGTTAAAGGGGAAGGGAGGCCACTTCACGTTTATGTAGTCAGAAAGGCCCTTCAGTTCCATGCAATTTAAGACTAAGAACGTTAAAATCGATGGCATAGTTTTCGAGATATTGAGCTGTTCAGAGTTATGTGGGCCACCCTGTATATAGCTATACAATTCTATACACATAGAAATATACCTACCGGACAGTACGATTACTTTAAACTGCTTTAAACTTAGAAGTAAACTTATGCTTAAGGAATATAATATGTTTTGTATCAATACATAATAATAATATAATAATACATAGTAATATATAATAATACATAGTAATATATAATAATACATAGTAATATATAATAATACATAGTAATATATAATAATACATAATAATATAATAATACATAATAATATAATAATACATAATAGTAACACTGTATTAGTACATAATAGTAACAATAGTACAATAATACATAATAGTAACACTGTATTAGTACATAATAGTAAGACTGTATCAGTACATAATAGTAACAATAATATAATAATACAGAATAATAATAATATGTTCAGAGACTCTTCGGATCGAGACGGTTCACATACAGAAGCACCTGTTCGAATTTCGTTTAATCAGAGATATTGGTTTAATCACCAAGCATTCAAATAATTTTTCTCACAACTGTTGAACCACGATCGTCCTTCGCCTTGGACGAAGTGAATGTTACTCGGGAGTCTTTTCTGCATAATTTCCAATTAAACATAATCATCGTTATTACAGTACCTAGTCTGAAAATATTCGAGAAAAAGATAGTTACAAACACCTGCATCGTGAAAGCAATGATAAATATGTTCGAAATAAAACCTACAAGAATAGTTGCTTAAATAGGTCATATGCAAACCAATTTATTGAGCGTTGTCTGAAATGGGGAAGCGTTTGAACATCTACTTCAATAGACATTTTTTTAAAAATATAGTTTAATAATTTTTCAATAATAATTTTTTTCTCTTTCGACCTCAATACTTTTTGACGTAAAATTACGAGAGGAATTTATGTATGTAAAAAACCTTTGAATTTCCATTTAAAAAAGTAATACAATCTTTGATTGTACATGCATCATTGCACTTAAAAAATAAGGTCCTACAGATGTGGTACTTTTCGAATCATTCATCCCTTTCCTTTGATGTATTTTTGTAATTGTATTTGTCCGTATTCTAAAAATTTCACCAGAATCGTGTCGATGCGGCAAAAAACGACAGGCTTTGGAAGATCTAAGAATCCTTAGATTCATTATAGTTAGAGTTTGTAACTCATAGCAATGTTGATCAATTTTGATGAAATTTTTAGAATATGTACAATACACACAGATCTACAAAATGTATTTTTTAAATTTTCGATATAGACGCACATAAAAAAATTGTAAAATACACCTTTCAGTATTTTCTCTGCAATTCCGACCAATTACAATTTTTCAAAAATTTTTGTTCTCTTAATGTAATAAACTAATTGATCAAACTTTAAAAAAAAATCCGAGTCGCAGGGTCCGATATTCAAAGAAGTCATCGTCTTTTTAACCCTCATCCATCCCTCTTGTCAATTTGACACGTTTTTCACGTAAAAGGTGATGCTATTCTGCCATTTGTAGAACAATTGATCTGAAACCTTGTGACTTTTATTTTGTTAACGTTAAGTATATATATTTAGTATTGTTAATAACAAAACATGCGACAAGAATATGCGACAATATTTGTTACAAAAAGGGCCCTGGTGTGTCGATTTAACACAAATAATGTTTACGATTCCTCAAGTCCCTTGACGGCTAGTTAATGGTTTGTAATTATTACACGACAATTATGCATTCGTTGTTCAACTCCTTCAGAATGCATTCCTAGAAAGACTCTTCGTCGAAAGACAAAGTTAGGAATGATAAGATCGAAACAAACCGAAGTCGAACACGTGCGAATGAAAGCGAGAAATGCGAAAGATGCGAGCAACATATTGTTTAAATATTTATTGCTTTGTTCTCAATAAAACAATTAGCGAAATTAATTATATATCGTCTCATTTCATTTGATCTTTCACCATTTTGTCAATTTGATACACGAGCAAAACATTACATTGTGAAAATGCAAGGACGGATGAGGATTAAGAATGTCCGAATATTTATGTGAATCACTGTATATATGGAAGGAATAAATTCTTTCCCATAACTTACATTTGTATGGTTTAGTATTGGGATCTGACATTTTGAGTGGCGCCGTCTGCTGCCAAGAAGTAGAAATACTCTATGCTTGGCTTGGCTTGGCTTGGCTTACAGCAGCTTACAGTGTTAACAGGTGCTAATTACAGTATAAACTTTTTAGTGTTAACAGGTGTTAATTACAGTATAAACTCGCAGTGTTAACACGTGTTAATTACAGTATAAACTTACAGTGTTAAAAGAGCTCCAATTTTTCTACCGCGGAGCAAAACAAAATTTTGATTACTCTGCAGTGAAAGATTGTGATAGTAGAGCAAGCAAAAATTTGTTGCTCCGTTTCCACAGTTTGAAATGAAGTATGTGAAGTGAACTGCTTGAAATTTATAAGACCTCCATTTCTAAAATATAAGAAACAATTTAGCAAAGAACAGTTTATTTTAAAAGCTAAAATAGCTAAAGCTGGAGTGCATATTGAAGGATCTAACCGGCGTATAAAGACTTTCAAAATTCTTGGTTCTTGCCGGTTGATGCCTGTGGCATTTTGTTGCCTCTAATACAAGATATTTGTACAATTATTTGTGGTGTAATTAATATGTCCTCACCAATTCTAAGCGATTCGAAAGTTATGAAATTATAATTGTAAATTTAATAGGTATATTAAAAAACAAATTTTTCTTTTTGTAAATGAATCATTTGACAAAACATACTTTATTGATTTATATAAATGTATTTATTTCAGATATTTAATAAATATATACTTTCGAAGTAACATTAAACTTGACATTATTTGTTAAGTCTGTACTCTAGTCACTTGTTATTATTTCTTAAGTCTATTTACTCTCATCACATGTTTTTTCCAATAAACAAATTTAATGTAACATATTCGGGTAATAAATAGTTTTTAATTTAGTCATCATTGAAAAAATAAAACTGTCATTTCTTGTAACTTTTAAAGCTAAATATTTTTGATCAAACTTAGAATATATAACAAAATATGTTAGTTGTACATTTAACACTGCCATCCCCAGGTGGATTTGTCTATAATACCGCGCTTTTCCCTCAACACAATGTTTTCTCCTATCTTTCAAACATTTTAAGTAAAAACAAAAAAAAATGATATCAATAGAATGTTAAGACCAAGCACTTCGTCGCCATATTGGCGATCAGATCCCAATATGTAGTGCTTGATAGTATTGTCGTGGAGTGTATATCCCATTTGTAGAGAACGAAACGTGAAAAATAGCGTTTCTCTTTGCGGTAACAGGCATTTAACGGTGTAAAAGCAGGCCCCACGTTACTAATTCGTATCAAACCGCGGTAATAAAATACCGTAGAACCAAAGTTCGAGTCTGCATAGGAGGAAATCACGTGTCTCGGATTTCCACTCGAGCGATTTGCATTGACTGGCGGGCCTGGAAACCGTTCGTCCGGTAATAACTCTCATCGAGGTTCATGATATTGGGAATTACGTGTTAGGGGAGTACCAAATGATACGTGTTAGTCACGCTTTTTTTTCTCTTAACGTTTCCTCTACGGATTCGTCCAAAGGAAAGTCTTCATTTGCACCGATTATAAATTTTCGTTGCTGCTATTGGTTCGTGGGAAGGTACTTAAACATTTCTTCTTGATAAACTGCTTAGATAAGCGAGTCAAAATTCTCAAAAATTACTGTTAGGTTGCATAATAAATTCGTTCGATTCGAATGTGTCACGTACAATACATATTTTTTAACAAATATACGAGAACATTCTATGAAATAGGCACAGTGGACGCAAAAAGTATTTGAAAATAAAATTTCTGATTCTCGAGAAATTTACGATATTTAGCCTGTTATAATTTCGGAAAAAACAATCGCACTGTAATAAACTTGGATTCAATTGAAAGCTTCAAGATTCTACTTGCGCACACCAGTATTTATTTTTCGGCCGTGTACTTCCGAAAAGATCATACCTCCGATTTTTTTATACTCTAGATTCTTACGTATTTTGACGTGCTGATTACGAATATGATAGTGAAAATTGGCGCAAATGTTATTTTCAATCAATATTTTCATAAACTTAAACATAATGTTTAATTTTAGGTTTTGGTCTAGGTTAGGTATTTTTAGAACAAACAGGTTTCTTTTTTAGTTTATATGAGGTTGTTTCATTTCTTCCATAACGAACAGTCGTTTAACTTAATGTTTAAGTGTAGGTTTAGGTTTAGGTTAAGTAAGGTTAGGTTATTCGTTTTGGGGATGAAGCTTCTCGCAGATGGTGGATCTCGCTATGCGTGGAAAGATAAAAATCCAATGATACAGAAAATACTTGGGCGAGGGAGGAGCTTTACTGTATTCCTGTCTAGTATTAACTAATGAAATTAACAATAAAACTTGATTTGTGTTGGATGAGTTATATGGAGTTTTGAACATTTAATATTGTTCTTCTCAAAGACTATTGTCTTTATGACAATAATCAATATGACATAAAATGTGTATTTCGATGAGACCTACAACTATTATTTGAAGTATTTTTCAAAATTACCATTATTTACGGAAATAAATGGAAAAAACTATGATTTTTATGGCTTTTTGGTGGTTTCCGCTATGAAAATAACATTTGCGCTAATTTTTTACTATCATATTCGTAATCAGTACGTCAAAATAACTTAACCTTACCTAACCTAAACCTAAACCTAAACTTAAACATTAAGTTAAACGACTGTTCGTTATGGAAGAAATGAAACAACCTCATATAAACTAAAAAAGAAACCTGTTTGTTCTAAAAATACCTAACCTAGACCAAAACCTAAAATTAAACATTAAGTCTAAGTTTATGAAAGTATTGATTGAAAATAACATTTGCGCCAATTTTCACTATCATATTCGTAATCAGCACGTCAAAATACGTAAGAATCCAGAGTATAAAAAAATCGGAGGTATGGTTTTTTTGGAAGTTTATCCTTTTTCGGTAAAGATAGTTTTACATGATGTAGCGCAGCAAGTGAGAAACTGAGGATCCATTTTTTCTCAAAAACAATAAAATATTTTTTCGTGAACGAAAGTTCCATAAATTTGAAGATTTTACACTTCCCTTTACGACGACACCTTAAAAATTGATGTAAGATTCTTTTTCACTGTTTTATGGAACAAAAAGAAGGACCAAGTTGGTAGTGAAAAGACCTCGTGGTGTTGTACCTTATGTCATTATAAAGTTGGCTGTACACCTTCCATCTAAACCTTAATGAAACGACAAAAAAATTCGTAGAAGTTTTTTGGGGAGACTTCAATCTCCAAATCTACGGAAGATTCATTCACAATACAAATTTTCCAATGTTTGTTGAAACGTTTCAATCAGTTGCATTTTTGAGAGAAAGCGTGTCTTCAGTTTTCCACCTACCACGTCGTACAAGATTATTTTAGGCAAAAATGAAGGATGGTAAGTAAAAGTAGCAGATTCAAGCTTTTAAATGAGACTAGGTTTATTGTTGCACTACATATTGTTTTCAATGAAATTATTACTCCAAATATTTCCAGAATTCGAAATTTGGTGTTCGTATCGGTACTTTCTGTCATAAAACAAAATGACACATACATCATTGATTAGGAAAGTTTTCTACGGAATATAGCAACAGTCCTGTGAAGACATGCAAACGGACTTATTACTTGATCCTTTAATAGTAGAACTACGTTTGATTTTATTGTATTAGGTTGTTGCATATGAAATGTTCGATTGTTAACAGTAACGGTAAGCAAACAGGATCTTCTTCGAACTAAACTTATGGATCAAAGTAAGTATCATTGTAATAACGAATTTGTGAACGAATTGTAAGAATCTTGATTGTATAAAAGTAGAAATCGGATTTTTTTGTCGTTCACGTTCATCATTTACAAGATTCTCATCTCCATTTTGTAGTCTTCTTTACCGTTGACGAATAGGGCATTGATTAATCGACCAATTTTGACGAAACATCACATGATGGTATCGTTAAAATGTTATTTTTTCACTCATTTAAACGAATACTCGACAATCACATTGATTGACATTGAAATAAACTTTATTTAAATGTAAAATTGGACACCTAAATAAAAATAGAAGATGAGATCTTAATATCAGCATTGTACCTTAAAATGATGTATAATACCTCCATAGATTGTAATAGTAAAGTATTTCATCGATAATCGTCGCCACTACGGGTCTGGCCGGCGACGGTTAAAGTTCAGATAATACTATTCTTTGACTTATGTGGAACGTAGAAAAGGATGGCGCAGCTCGAGAGGCCTCGGTCGTCGAGAAGTGTAACATAATACGGGTCGAGTATATCGGTGAGACCACTACTAATCCAATGACAAAACTTCATTATTTTTTATTATTTTTTTATGGAACCTTCACCAACATATACATGGCATTTTTCTAATGAAAATGATACCTAATAAGATATAATTACGATGATATTTACTTGTGTAATGGACGATGAAAATTTCACAAATTATTGTAAATATGATCCAAATTATATCGTGTTTGGTATTATTTTAATCTGAAAAAGGCCACAAATATATTGGAGAAAGTCTCATAAAAAAATAAGTAATAATAAAAAAGTTCTTTTATTGGCATTACACTATGAAGACACGCGGGCCTTTGAACTACGCCGGCGACCGCGACTCTCCGCGTCTCTTCCTTTCTTATACGCTATCCTTTCTTGCGCCCGAAATTTTCATCGTCCATTACACAAGTAAATATCATCGCAATTATATCTTATTTGGTATCATTTTCATTAGAAAAATGCCATGTATATGTTGGTGAAGGTTCCATAAAAAAATAATCAAAAATAAAAAAGTTTTGTCATTGGATTAGTAGTGGTCTCACCGATATACTCGACTCGTATCATGTTACACTTCTCGGCGGCCGAGACCTCTCGAGCTTCACGGCTCCTCACAGGGTATACCACGCGGAAGGAGGGATTGTTTTGCGACGATTACTGTTCAGAATTTCGCGACAACTAACGATGAAATACTGTATTTCTTAATCAAAACGCTACATAACATTTGCATTTTAGAATCGGATATTTCATATGCAACAACCTAATATTTTCAGTGAATTAATTTCTAAAAGCTTATATCTTCGTAAACGTTCCCTAATCTATTACTATTAATCAGCTTAGACCAGACCATTACAATCGATTACCAAAAAATACAGAAATATTTATCACCGAACCAAATATCACTGCTCGTTCGTGAATAATAATCATGAATTTAAAGGTCTCTGAAATTTCTCTACACGTTTATGCATTTGATATCGTTCCAAAAATAGTGTTCGAGTGAGGAATTTGATTGAATATTGAATAGGTATTTTTTCATCTGCAGTGAAATGCTCTCGTAGCAGGGAAATAAAACCCCCAAAATTTAAAGTTGCGAGACCTATTTAGTGAAACAATATTAAAATATTATGTATAAAGTGGAATTGTCAAATGCGTTTATAAACAACGAATATATCTACCTAAGTGATTACAGAATCCGGTTCTTTAGAAAGTGTATTAAAATTTTATAATGAATTTTTCTAAAATTATTTTAAATAAGTTAGTCGATTAGAAATAATAATTTCTAGTTTAGCTATAATTTAAAAAAAAATTACGGATCATGGAAAAAGCGTATAGAGATTTCTCAATTTTTGATGCTATTTTCACCTCCGTAGTATAAAGGATTGCAGTCCAAAAAATTCCTGTGAAATATGATTCTTCGTTCTAGCTATGTGTGATATTTCAGCGAAAAGTAGTAAATTCTCATTTCAGAATGGTTCCGTAGACGAACTTCATTGAACTAAATGAGTTGATGATAGTTGATAAAAGTAGATAGTAGTTTAGAAACTACCGTCTTACATAGTTTACGATCTACGAAAGGCGTGGCAGTTGATGTCAGAGTAGTTTACTTTTTGATGCTACAGATAAGTAATGTTTAGTAGCTGTTCAGAAAATAGGTTGAGTTAGAGAGATAATCATTACGAATGGCCGACTATCACGGCGCACACCTCGCAGTTTATAATAAATTCAATCCACCAGAGTGCTGTTCTGCGTTTGCAAAATACTTGACCCGCGTGTGAACTTTGAAGTCAATGTACTCGGGAGCAGCTGCGTCAATTAAAAGACATCTGTTTTGGTAAATAAAATTGTACAGTGGATGTTCATATTATTAGAGTCACATGTATACTATTTTTGTATTAATCTCGGCTTTCCTAGTCAAGGGATGAGCTCGGTTTACATCTGTCTTACGTACTAACATTAACGTAACACTAATAAGAAAATAAAACGATATTTATAAGAAGAAAATACTTATAACGAACTTTATGCTTGTAGAAAACTTACAATGTAAAACTTATATATTTAATACTTTCGATATATCTGTGTATATCTCATATTTAAAGACTTTATCTTGTACAAAATCTACATTTAATAAGTACTTATAGAGCCATGTATATATGTATAACATATAGTTTCGTAAATTGTATATTTTAAATTTGCAAACGCGAATGCTTGATACAAAAAATAAGAAAGATTCGGCTTGGCTAGGATTTCATTTAAAAATTGATTGTTTTAATTGTACCAAAAAGTAATAAACAAAATATATACATGAAAATATGCATTAGTATATAAAGACGTCAATGTGTGCAAGTGGCTCTAATAATTTGATCACCTACTCTATTTAATTCTCACGTTTCTTTGATATAATAACTATAGATTGCAGAAATAAAAATAAAAATTGTCCACATTGATAGCAAGATATGGAAGCTACGTGGATATTTTTTTTTCTTAATAATTTGAATAATTTAAGTATTTTTACTATGCTACATTTGCTCTATTTCATGTTGTTATAAAATGGGTGCTCAAATTGTTACAACACTTGATATAAATGTACAGTTTCACATTAAAACAATGAATTTTTTACAAGCAAATAATAATTAATTGACTGTTTAATTGCAATATGGTACGGGCATGATACAGTAGTAATAAACTGTATAAAATGTATCGAAAGCATGCCGAAAAGAATTAAAGGAGATTTTTTTTTATTCATTGTTCTTGTTTTAGTTTTTCGCCTATTACAAGCTTAGTTAGTGAGCGAGTTACAAGTGTATAACTAAATATGAAAAATTAACAGTAAAATAAAGATTTTATGTACATAAAAGTATAAACTTATAAAAGGACAATTTCTCTTTTGTGTAGTATTTATTTGTACAATTTTTTTAATCCTATTTTCTTCTTATTATTTTGTTACTATCGTCTAATATCAAAATGTCCTCATTGAGTGCTTATTAATTTATTGTTGTAAACACTCTGTTCGAATTCTCATTGCACTGTGAACAAATGTAGTCTCTTATACCCTCCACAGTGTTCGCTTTCAAAATTTGATTGCATATTTTCTATAATTAGCTTTAAAAATTGAAACTTTTCATATATTTCTAATGATGAATCCTCAAATAAAGATATTTCAATAAAAAATAAGGTCGTAACCTTAATAATTGAAGCACCCACTGTGAATGCATAATCCACTGTGTAACATCTTTTCCTGTCGCCATAAAATTGTAGAAACGTAGAAAAATAGAATCACATCAGTCGTAGCCAAACAACTCGGTCAGCTCGTTTTTCACTGGAACCGGGTGGCTTTTCATGGAAACGGTATTAAGATTCTTGACGGTGGAAAGTAGAATCACAGAAAACAGTGGACATTATGCGGGAGCAATTTGAAAAGTTCGCGGCCTAACAATGAAACCATACAACTGTAGGTTTCAAATTACTTTTATTTTTCAATGTGGTCTTCGCAAGTCTGAATGCGGCGCATCCCGGCAATGTTCCAGCACTTTCATGCCATCCAGGAAATCACCGAGAACTTTTCGCATTGGCTGGTATAATTGATTGGGTAAAACCAACCAATACCGCGGTAAATTAATTTGCTTATGCATCCAGAGAACCGCGCATTACCTTGGTTTGCCGGCAGGCCAATATTTTCTTACGCCTCCGATGAAAATAATACAACCGCCGCCATCGCCGACGCGACGACGCCGTTGTCGCGGTTAAAAAAGAAATTCATTAGCCCACTTTCTCCGCGCGCAGTTCTTATCCTTCATCCATAAACCTCCGGCTTAATAAACGTCCCGTAATTAATGCACCAGAACTTTTCTCCGGCAACAGGATCGGTTTGGCTCGGCTCGGCTCGGCTCGACACGGCACGGCGCGAGTCGATTACCCCTTTTCTGCACACAACTTTCTCGAGATCGGTTCGATGTGCGTCAGAGTCCTTTCTGTAGAACGGATCTATACACTAGTGCTCACTGAAATTCTCAACGTTTCGGATACGGAACTAAATAATCGCGTTACAGGATAAAGTACACTCCGGGGCAAAAAGATAGAACGCATTACGATTTACATAATTTTAATTTATTTTCACATTGCAAGTGAAATTTGTTTCCATACACTATTTCAGTACACGTTTAACAACATACATAAATGAAATCGAATTGAAAAATAACATTTTTGGCAGAATGCAGTCGGACAAAGTGATAGCACACGCGTCTGGAAACGCACCATTTGCGCCTTCTTTACTTTTTGATGTCAGCAGAAGTTCTTTTATTAATCAATTTTTCACAATTCTCTTCAATACGTTGTTTAAAATCATTGAACCGTTTCAAATTGTTTGCTATTTTTGTATACTACCCTGACGAGATTTTTACAACTACTTTTAATAATGTTGAGATCGAGAGATATCGTTGAACAATCTAAAATTTGAAGTTTTCTTTAGGAAAAGTATTTCTCTATTACCTTTGTAGCATGAACCCCATCGTTTTCGTGCTGGAAAATGAATTTATCTTCTACAAGACTTTTGGCATATGCGTCTATTTGTTCATCAATAATTTCTAACTACTTAGTGCTATTAACTTTCCCAGCAATAAATTTTATGTTAATTTTCCCATAATAGCCAATACCGGACCAAATCATTATGCCGTCACCTTCCATTTGGCGATGGCGCAGAGTTTCTTGCTCCCGTCTCAAATCATGATAATTATAATTGAGACTGTCGCACACCGGTAAAATGTCTAATTCTAGCTGGACAAAAATGATTTTTCTCAATTATTGAAAAACATATTTAATTGAGAAAATATATTATTAGATATACTGAGCCAAATAATTTTAACAATTATATCTCATTATTTCCATTTAGTGACTAATATGGTAATGAACGTTAACCTAAAAACGTGATTACTACAACCTGCTGCTTAGTGAGAAATTTTAAAATTTCAGATACATACGGTATTTTGCGAAAACAGTTGTTCAAAGTGTGGTTCAACGAATCGAGTAAGGCGATGACAATTACGCAAATATTTCAGTAGGTCCTTGACTATTTTCATATTAAAGATATTAATGAGGAAATAGGAAGTGTTATTAAGAATCGTATTAGAAAATTAGCTTATTTCTCAGAAATGGACGAAGAGTTGTCAGATAAAATCAAAATTTGAGAAAGTGAATTCTTCATAGTTGGAAGGATTTACTTACTTTCCTGAGCTACAAACCAATATATAACAGCAGCCGTCAACATCTAAAGGCCCTGGTCGGCATAGAAAACTATTTCATGACGGATGTGAAAAAACAAAAGAACGCCGAATTCAAAAACTAGTAGAATCGCATAGCAATAACGAAATAATATATGCTGCACAAGTAAGTTTAAGATCAGAAAGAAAGTGTAGTGCAGCTCATATTGGGATCTGACACGGGGGCGTGGACAATATATATAGCTATCCAATATGGCGACGAAGAGCTTGGTCTTAACATTGTATTGATATCTTTCTTTTTGCTGTTACTTAAAATGTTTGAAAGGAAGGAGAAAACTTTGTGTTGAGGGAAAAGCATCGGTATTATGGGCAAATCCAGCTGATGATGGCAGTGTTAAATTTAGAACTAACGTATTTTGTTATATATTCTAAGTTTGATCAAAAATATTTAGCTTTAAAAGTTACAAGAAATGACAGTTTTATTTCTTCAATGTTGACTAAATTAAAATTTGTTTATTGGAAAAAATTTGTGATGAGAGTAAATAGACTTAAGAAATAATTACAAGTGACGAGAGTACAGACTTAATAAATATTGACGAGTTTAATGTTACTTCGAAAAGATATATTTATTAAATATATGAAATAAATACATGTATAAAAATCAATAAAGTATGTTTTGTCAAATAATTCATTTTACACTAAAAATTTGTCTTTTAATATACCTTCTAAATTTACAATTATAATTTCATAAATTTCGAATCGCTTAGAATTGGTGAGGACATATTAATTGCTCCACAAATAATTGTACAAATATCTTCTATTAGAGGCACCAATGCCACAAGCATCACTGAACCAAGAATTTTGAAAGTCTTTATACGCTGGTTAGGTCTTTCAATATGCACTCCAGCTTTAGCTATTTTAGCTGTTAAAATAGACTGTTCTTTGCTAAATTGTCTCTTATATTTTAAAAATGGAGGTCTTATAAATTTCAAGCAGTTCACTTCACATACTTCATTTCAAAGTGTGGAAACGGTGCAACAAATTTTTGCTCGCTCTACTATCACAATCTTTCACTGCACAGTAATCAAAATTTTGTTTGCTACGCGGTGGAAAAATTGGTACTTCCATAACGTTATTTTTAATTAACACCTGTTTTAACACTGTAAGTTTATACTGTAATTAACACCTGTTAACACTGTAAGCTGCTATAAACCGTGCCAAGCCAAGCTTAGAGTATTTCTACTTTTCGGCAGCAGACGGCGCCACTCAAAATGTCAGATTCCAATAGTGAAAGCGGCTTCTTCTGCAAATTCTTCTACACATTGTGAGCGTATGGATGTGTGAGAGTATGGACGGTGTAGGTGTGCGTGTGGACCGCACCGCATTTTAACATTAGAATATCGGCGCCTCGCAACACCATCGATCGCCGATGCCCTTCTGTTTTAAGAAGCAAATATGTTTTACCAGCGGTTTTGAAATAAAGCAGTTGTCGTTGGAAAGTGTTGTGAATAGAAGCTCTATCACCGATCTCCGCTCTTTCCCGGCCTCCCATCCTCACAACATCCAAAAGAAATAAAACAACAATTTCAAACACCACAAATTAAAAAAGAGAAAATTAGCAAGGAAGAAGCACTAGCTACATTTTTGGATGGAAAAATGACAAAACAGGCGTATGAGGCAGAGCAACAAAGATTAAATATGCGTGGATTTAGTGCTTTTCCTTCATATCTTTACATACTTGAAGCATAAGAAGGATGCTATCTCGAGGAAAATAAAATTACTGATATTTCCGCAGAGGTACCTTTACAAGCTTTAATCGATCATACTGTTAAACGTCTTTGCGCAGTTCAACAAGAAGTATTGTTGCAATTCAAACAGAAACTAAATGATCCTACAATTATATTTAAATGGAGCTGTGATGGGACCTCTGGCATGAGCAGGTACAAACAACGCTTCCGAGAATGTGATGAAAGATAACAAGACAATTCGATGTTTGTAGTATCACTAGTACCATTGTAAATGTTTTTTAAAGAAGAAGATAATAAGCTAATATTATGGTAAAATAGGATACCATCAAGCACTAGATTTTGTAGACCAATAAAAATATTGTTACTATCTGAAAATAAGGAATTAATCAAAGTTGAAACGGAAAAGATAGAAAATGAAATAAAAACATTAACTTCTATAAAAATAATGATAGAAGGAAAAGAAATAAATATAAAACCAGTACTTCTTTTTACCATGGTTGATAATAAAATTTCTAATGCTTTGGTGGATGTGTCTTCTAAAAAATGTTACATATGTTGATGTGGACCTCGTGATATGAACAAACCCTCAGCATCATCAGCTGCAACTTCGGACATCCCGTCAGCTTATACAAATTTGGCCTATCTCCTTTACATATGAAAATTCGTTGTTTAGAATGTTTACTTAAAATTTCCTATCGTTTGGAAATTAGAGATAAAATAGTAAAAAAGGAAAACAAAGAAAAGATAGCGAAAAGAAAGGAGAAAATGCAGAAAAGATTTTGGAACGAAATGGGTTTTCTCGTTGATGTAATAAAGCCTGGTTATGGCACATCTAATGATGGCAATACAGCTCGTCGGTTTTTTGAAGATCGGTTGCTATCAAGTGCCATAACAGTATTTAATAAATCGGTGCTTTGTTATGCTGCAAACAATTTCATGTTGATATAAAATAGATCCTAATAAATTAAGAGAATATGCTTCAGATACATTAGAAACATATTTGGGCCTATATCATTGGTAATTTCTCCCACCAACAGTGCATAAACTGCTTATACATGGGTGAGAAGCAATTAAACATGCCCTGCTGCCGATTGGCCAGCTCTCCGAGGAGGCATAAGAGTGTAGGAACAAATGTAATAAGAATAAGAATGTACAGAGAAGGAAATACCAGAAAATGTTCACGGGAATTCGCAATGCAAGATATATTTCATATGTTACTAGTTACCTCTGATCCCATCATAAGTAGTTATAGGCGAAGAACAACCACATCAACTTCGAAGCCATTACCTGAAGTTAATTTTTTATAGGCGCGGATATAATAGTAGCAACCAGACAATTCTAACGATAACACATCAGAATCTACTGACAGCGATGAATCTGATTAGATCGCTTAATTATAGTTTGTAATACGAATAGTATATGTAATTTAGTTACTGTAATTATAGTTTAAAAAGAAGGAATTATATTAGTCATTTTCTTATTTTCACATTCTTTACCTTCCATAAGTCAGAAATATAGAAATTTAAGAAAAACATCTGTTTGTTGTAATTTTTATGTTCAATTCCTTTTAACAAAAAATTAAATATCATAATTGTAATTATCAAGTATCAAGGAGGATATAAATTATTCAAAAATAATTTTTTTTATTGGTTAGTATTTGAAGTCGCTTCAACTACCAAGGTTATTAGCAACTATCTCAATTGTCAGTGGAGGAACTGGATTACAGTGTCTTAGATATGTTGATGTCCTTACAGAAATTGAGTATGCTTCGTTGAATTGGGGCTGAAGTAAGAATATTATTCAGGTTTCCATATAGACCGTATTTTTTCCTCTCTACGTTGTAGTGTGGACATTCTGTGATTATGTGGATTATTGATAGTCTTGTGTTACAAAAAATACATATGGGAGGAGAATTGTTCTCCAGTAGGTATGCATGAGTTAACTTTGTGTGTCCCGATCTAATTCTGGTTATTATAGTTTGCTCGGTGCGCGTGAAGTTTGGGTTGATATTTAAATCGTAAAAATTTGGTATTGTCTTATGAAGTGTACTGTTATTGAAGGTTTTCCATACTGTGTTCCAGTTTTCCTTGAGTAGTTGTTGGATGTGTTTGTTTATGTCAGATGGTGTGTTACATATGGGTTGGTTTTCCGGTCTGTCTGTAGTTGCAATTCAAAAATAATTTTGTCCACCTAAAATCGAAACATTTACATTTACATTTATTGAGTTTTTTAAGATGTTAGACGGCTTAGTTTACTGAGTAATGTGTAACTAATTTTTTTTTAATTGCTATTGGTCGTACAATTTCTCTTGTAGCAATTTCATTCTCTTACCTTATCAACTGAGATAAGGCGCCACTCAATGCTCTGCCAAGGGGAGGAACCGCGGTGGTCGTCTTCGATTTTAACACTAGAGCTACCGGACGAGTTAAAATGACTTGTTACTGATTTTTTCTTTCAGAGTTACTGCAATCATAAGAAAGTTTCCATTAAAACTTTTTATATGAACGTTTATATGGAATCATATATTATCATTAAAATTGTAGGAAATCTGAATAAATGCAATCTTGTTATTATTATAAAGCAATGTATATTAGTCTAGATTAGTGCTTGGTAGTTTTAGTATTAATGTACTTATGCATGGTGGTATATAGTATACGTGTTTGTGATGATATACATATGTAAAATATTAGGTGAAGCTACTTAAAAGCATTAAAAGTTACGTACCTTCAATACGCAATACAGTAGTCCCGCGATTTAAGCCAATTCTCAGTTCTCTGCTGTGACTTAGTTCATGAAGGGATACTATTCTTTTGTGGCCGCGCCGACCGCGCCGAACGTAGAAAAGGACAGCATGTAAACACTATCGCTATTCTCGTCTACGTCCGAAAATCACTGTACATATCGTCAATTTGCACTCGGAGTGATTTAATTAAAAAAACAAACATTTCTTCAAACCTAGAATATTTTCATTTCTCATGATTTTTTTCATGTTCCGCATATGAAACTGCATATAATACCTCGTACAATACGTGAATGTTTAGTAATTTACTAAATAAGAACCAATTTAATAATGTAAACAATATTTTGAATAATGGTATAACAATTTTAAGTGGCGCGTCAGAGTCGTCATTCGAGCGCTAAGGGTTAAACCACTAAATACAGTTAAAATTATATCGGTTTTGGTATCATTTTAATCAGAAAAATGTCAGAAATAAGTAGGTGAAAGTCCCATAAAAAATAATGAAAATAAAGAAGTTTTGTAATTGGATTAGTAGTGATTCACACCGATATACCAGACCCGGGATCAGAGTACGCGGCATGTTCACACTGCTCGGTGACCGAGGCAGCTCGAGCTTCTCGGCCCCTCGGGGGTTACCCCGCAGTGGAAGGGGTAGGCGAACTGACTTAGATCGCAATGCTCCGTCGCGCTTAAATCGCGGGTCTACTGTACACATAAGTACGAAATGGCAGAGTTCCGTTTCCAATGTAGTATTGGCAAAATTAATCCAAATTCCGGTTGTTCAAAATTTGAAAAAATTATTTTTTCTGTTTTCACTTATCATTATAATTAAAAAATTTCAGAATTACCATGAACTTCTTGGAACCGACCTCGACATGACAAAACGAAGCGATTATATTCGATTACATTCAATTATTCACCATTAACTTCAAGCACCAATACACACAAATATCATAAAGTATGCCCAGAAAGCCGCCAAATTAATTTCAACCCACGAAATAATTTCTTATGTAAACCAACTAGCTTTTCCTGATGAGGTAAAAAGCAAGAAATACACATGTGACAAACAACCATTTATTCAATGCTTTTGGTGCCGACATTTTTTGTGTTTTAAGTGTATGTACGACGATTACCATCTTGAATCACGTACATCATTATTATAAGTGAAACTACAAAAAACAATTTTTAAAAATCAAGAACAACCGGAATTTTCTCCGATAATCTCCAAGCTTACTGTCTCGCTACCAACCAACTTCGACAATACTACATTGGAAACGGAACTCTGCCATTTCGTACTTTATATTGAAGGTACTTAATCTTTAATTGTTTATATATTTAATGTATTTAAGTATCTCTACCTAATATGTTATATATGTCATTAGAAACATGTATACCAATACCGTGCAAAACTACATTAAAATAGAAGATGACCACCTCGGGTCTTTCCCTTGTAAGTGGCAGGGGAATAGTGGGGATGAGTCGTGGACATTTAAATGTAACAAATTTAGCAAATTCGAGTGAGCACTGCTGTATTCGCGATCTACATGTATACTCGTTGCTTTGTCTTGTCGGGTCATGACAGGCATATGTGTGCTCGTGAATGCGAGAACGTGTGCACGGGCATAACCACACGCGATTTCCTGCCTTTCTCTACAGCCAACAAACTGGGCAAACGAACCGAATCAAACGATAAGGCATTCACTTGCCGGCACACACCGGCGAACAGAGACGCGAATGTGGGCAGTGGGTAGCACATCTATTATAAACGAGACTCCTTATCTCTGAGAACTAACCGACACTGCTCTTTCCCACGTTTTGTTGCTCCTGTGGCCTAACAGGGCGTTTCCTTCCCTAGGAACTATGCGCGCCGAAAGATCAGTCGAATTTCGTTGCACCGAGTCGAGATTTCTCCCATTATAATGTTGTTCTTTCTTTTTTTTCGAGTGAAACCTCGCTGATTTCTTCGGAGATTGTTCTCTATCGTCAGGAGAAAGTTTCAGTTTGATTTCTTCTCCAACTTGAAAGATACTTCTCTCGGATAGTATGACTCTTAGCAATTCCGCTCGTTACGTACCGAAGGAAATAACAAGCGTGGAATAATCAAAATGATTACACTACCGGCGCGTAAACAGTATGACTGCCGAGATGATACGACTGAAAGGAAATTATTAGTTCTTCCTCACCTAGGACCAAGGGTCAAAAGATTGTACCTACGTATTAGGCTCGAATATGCCACTGGTCAGTAAGCATATCCCGCATGCCGTTATTCTGCTTGTCTGTTGGTTTCTTGTAATCTACAATTCAAGAGTTGCGTCTGCGGTTCGAACTGTCCTCATAACACAATACATTATGTATGGGGTGAACAGGTGTTGCTTTCTTCCTACCCCTTTCTTCATCTTAGACAACTGCATACGATTGGGGGTGGTGTTTTTTGCAAACAGAGTGGGAAACTTTAATATTGAGGTACTATAGGATTTTTAATATGTTAAACGTCATAAATAAAATGTGTGCTATTATTGTTTGTCACTAATAGACTGCAGATTTTATGCATTTATGATAAAAATGAGTAGGTGCAGCATGAAACAGTAGAAGGATAAAAATTATAATCAACTAATGGGAAGTTATATTATTATATATGTATTATAATTACAATGATCATATTAGTATAATCAACTAATTAAGTTATTAAAACAGAAAATAAATTTTTATTTGCTTCCAGTATCTTGTAATTGATGTAGACAATGTGTATTTTGCGTAAATATCCACAGTCAACTCAAATTAACTTCACTCAACTATTTTCTATGTATTCACTACATGTATTCTGATAAAAAATCTCCTATAAGATGGCTACAATTAAATAAAATTAAAATAAAATTCAAAGCAGTTGTGTATCATTAATTCATGAAGTGATAGTGAATAATATAATGGTATTATTAAATAATATTTTATGTAAAATAGTACAGTGACATAAGGAATATATGATGTATTTGAGACGTCTTTGTATGTCAATGGGTTAATTCTACTTAATGGTTTAATGTAACGGAGAAATAAGTTACCATAAATCATGGAATCTACGAATTTAATACCGTAGATATTTTATTTTCATTAATTAATAACACAAATTGTCAGTAGTTGCAAGTAAATAATTATTATATTTTTATGCGCGGGAAATAGCACTGGCACATTAGTAAAGTTGACATAAGTAATATCTACTATTATAGAGTACACAAATGCAAGTTTACTAGAAAATATTCAAGTTTGAAGAAAGTCTTAAATTCTTTTAGCAATAATATCGGTACATATGATACTGTAAACTGTAAAATTATATCATATTGTTGCACAAGATAAATAGAATAATGTGTCTCATAGTAATGGGAAGAAATGGTGAGTTAGTACGGAAGCTTGAAACTGTAGGTCTCAATAGAGACAAAATCGTCCCCACCATATCGTCCACTATCCCTCACCAGCATCCGCCGTTACCATAGAGTGCCATAGCGGAAAGAAGTGCTTCGGAAAGAGGGGCTCCACCCGTGCCCATGCCTGCTGTAGGGCTTTATAAAAACATACTTTATTGAATCAGAGTTACTTGTTGTTCGGTTTACAGTCTGCGAGGTACTACCCGTATGATCTTTGTTATAACATGCCTTGGATGCACTGACAACAACGATTAAACATAAACTATTACAAAACTGAGTTATTTCTAATACGTTAGATTAAAGCAATTATTTGTTAACTTATATTAAAATAATGAGTGCATTATACTATAGCATATTATCTTCTGATCTTATGGATTATAAGAATCAAGTACTTAACATTTCAAATGTATTCAAACAGAATAGAGTTCTTAAATGTCAAATATAGCGAATAAATATATTGTAAATAAAATTTGTGCTATTCTTAATTAGATTTATTATTACAATGTGATATATATTCTATAAGAAAAATGTTATACTCTATATATTACAAATGTTAATTACCTATAAAAGTATGTTTTTAAGTCTGGCAATTATTAAACACTTGTCACTTTTATCGATGGATCCAGATTTTTGATATTTTTAACACTCTTAACAAAGAATTGTAGAGAAAATTGAACACAGAATGCCATAATCTCTCAGATCAGTCAATATCAGTTTTCGTAATTATGATATTTTATTAAATATGACATGTTCCCTTTATGGAGTATAATAATTTGAATAATTCTCATTACGAATTTAAGTGAGAACGTGTACCAAATTAATTCCCCTTTCTTTACACAAAATACGAGATTGCGATTGTTATACGCGTGTACTGCTAAAAGGGAACACGATAAACCAATATACGAAAACCAAAAGAATAAAGAATAATTTCATAGTTTATTAAAACAATGGTCCGAAACATAATTTATTTAATCATTAAAAAACGAGCAGAATAAGGCAGAATAAAACATAAGGCAATCAACGAGTTAACAATTGTTTATACAATATTATATATTTATTTATATAATTTCAAATTATTTTAAATTATTATAAATTTATACAGTTTATACATATTAAAATTAACGTATTTACAAAAATAATAGGAGATATGATATATGTATATCAAATATGAAGTTTCATAATTTCAAATATGAGGGAAAATTCATAAATTATTTTGTTAGTTCACGTTTCATTCTTCCATATATTATGGTATCCCATTTAATTCTCCTTTGTAGAATAACAATTACGAATTACTGCAAATATTACAGATGCATTTCTTTGTAATGTACTCGTTTTCATTTATTTATTTCTGAGAAAACTCAGACAGTAAAGCCACAGTCCGGAAAACATATTTTTTGTCCATCTGATCGATAATGTTGCCTACACAACGGTTTTCAAAACTATTCCACGGTTCATGTGTTAAATGAAACTTATTAAACAGTTCTATAACTCTTTTGATCTATGCGAAATATTCAGATTTTTGTTCTACCATGTGATAAATAACGTTGGCTACCGTGTTGCTAAATGCATATTTGCAATGTACAAACGTTAATTCTTCATTAAGAAGATAGTAACAATTCTGTGTAGCTATAGTTTAATTTTAAAATTGATTGCATTAATGCAAATTCGTCAATATATGCAATTTGTTCTAATAATTTGATCACTTACTGTATAATCTAACTGTTAAAATCTTAACGGCTCTTACACCAATGCCTTTACTAATTAGCTTTTACTAATTAGCAGAGTGCGAATCGTTATGCAAAATAAAAACGTTCTGCATCAATTGCACAAAAAAATGAATCGTTATGCAAAATAAAAACGTTCTGCATCAATTGCACAAAAAAATGAATCAATTATGCAAACTAAAAACGTTCTCATCAATGGCACAAAAAAATGAAGCACTTGCCTTTCGATTTATGTTACAAATAAAAGCTTGAAAAAAAAAAGAAAAGAAAATTGATATTTATAGTATGCCTATATTCTTTCTAATGCCTAAACATATATAACAGAAAAATATTATCTTTTTTCTGATTAAGAGATCGTAATGACATACATATTTAATAGATTGTGCTATAAATCATCACCACGAATGTTCTGAGGCAAGTGCTTAAATAGGAATTTGTTTCTCTCTTCAATAATATTAATAAATTGAGACTAATATGTTAACATTTCTAAATTCTTTCAATCTTCCTGTTATTTTAAATTTCACCTACTAAATTTTGACATAAATTCATAAAATCTACAGTTCACTAAACTGCCTTTGATGAATCAATATACATAGTACCTCACAGTAATATTAGGACTCTTTTAGAAGGACGATGACTTTTTTTAGATCGGACAATACGACTTCAATTTTTCTGCAGAAGTTAAAACAGTTTGTAAATACGTGATGTGAAAAAGAATTTTTTGAGAAAATTACATTTGATGAGAATTGCAGGAGAAATACTAACAGTTGTTTTTCACAACTTTTTTATGTGAGTCTATATAGAAAATTTAAAACATACGTTTTGTAGATCTGTATCAATTATATAAATCCAAGAAATTTCATCAAAATTGGTTAACGCTGGAACGAGCTATAAGCAGTTACAGATGGTGAAAATCGTTGTTTCTTTCGATTTTTGGTTACCAACCATAATAAATCTGAGATTCTTACCTCTTTCAATGTAGTTTTTTATCGCAACAATCGATTTCGATGCGATAAAAATATATATATTATATATATATATATATATATATATATATATATGTTTTTTACAACTTTTTTATTTGTGCTTGGATTAAAAATTTTAAAACTGTATTTGGTATTCTATATGTACATAGATAAAAAAGTTGTAAAAAACAACCCTGAAATTGTTCCCCGCTTGTTAAATTACAATGTTTTCAATTTTTCTTTGCATGTCACATAGTACACTAATTGCTCTAGCTTCTCAAAAAATATATTCAAGTCGTTTGGTCCAATCTTAAAAAAGTTATAGTCTTTTAAATGTTTCCGAATATTACTGTGAATCATTGTATGTATACAGGGTGGGGCATTTGTCCTGGCCACCTGGAATATCTCAAAACTAAATTCCGGAGAAAAAAATGTCATATCCATTTTTAATTTTCATTATGTTTTCAAGGTCATTCCATGGTCAATTTTATTTTTTGAAATGGAAACATATTTTTCACTGCAGATTCTTAATCTACGAGTTGAAAGAAACAACTTTTATTTGAAACGTTTTTTTCTCCGATTATTATGTATCATATTGAATTTTCAAAGAAAAAATACCCAATATCATTTTAACGGAGAAAATCATTTTATTTATGAGAAATTAAATTAATACCCAACTAAAATAGTATCAAGTAAACATGTAATATAAATGTATAATTAAATAATAGCTAAATATTGAAACAGGCAAAACAATTAGATAAGACTTAGCAAAGAAATTCAACGCTGAGCGTACACAACCTGTTCATTACGCGCAGGGATACAACAGATTTTTACTGTCTTTTCTTTGATTACACATTCTCTCACACGCAATGCAAATAACATTAGAATGTTACTGAATACTTGTTAAATTGATTTTCTTGTAATTAAGTTGCAATTCTCCTGTATTATTATTAAGAAAATAATTGCCTTCCCGTTTAAGTGAGATTATTTTCCCCTAATAAAGTTAATATTATACAAAATAATCGGCGGAGAAAAAAAAGTTTCAAATAAAAGTTATTTGTTTCAAGTCGTAGATTAAGAATCTGTAATGAAAAATATATGTTTCCATTTGAAAAAAATAAAGTTGCCCTTGGGATGACCTTGAAAATATAATGAAAATTAAAAATGGATGACTGCTGCATCAGCCCCTCCTTGACTTATACTTTTTGTTTGAAACATTTTTTTCTCCGGAATTTAGTTTTTGAGATATTCCAGGTGGCCAGGATAAATGCCCCACCGTGTAGATAAAGTCTTATTAAGCATACGTACAGTTCCTTTCTGCAGCTGGTATTGTTGCTATCGACGATCCCAATGTTTTCGTCATAAGCGTTCGTCTCAGAGCACAGTCATTCACGGTGTATTCCGAGAAGAAAGGATTGCTTTGAGAAGAGGCAGCCTACGTCCACTTTCTATTCCTCGATTGTCGCCGTTCTCTAAAGTTGGTCGATAGGAGGCTGGCAACGTGTTCGTGAAACGGTAGAAATTTCACCGGCAGCGGCGCGGGCTGAACCATTCGAGTTAGTCGGTGTTTTATTAAAAGGCGTCTCTTTGTGTTTTCAAGAGCAGGTACAGTTATCGAATTTCCCCGCTAATGCCACAGCTTTTTGAGCGAGGGGAATTAATAACTATGTCACCAACATCGTTCCCCGAGAAATTATTCTCATTTAATTTGTAATCCCCGTTACAACAACACAATGCCGGTATTACAAGAAAGGTTCTATGCGAGTACAATGCGTCAGCATTGAGAAGGGATAAGATGATGTCCAAGCAAACAGAAGGATGATGATTCAAAAGGGACGAACGTTGAATTGGACCATAAATCACCTGGCAGAATGTTGCAATTGCGTAAATGGAGGGAACGGTGAGCCTCGGCGATCGCCTACGCTTTTAAATAAATGATCTCTACAGGATCCACGATTTATACTGGGTGATTCAGCTAAAAGCGCCACCTAAATTAGTTATAAACTATTTTAGTATATAATAATAATTATAATAATATCTTTATTTCAGCCTTGCCGGCCATGAAAGGGTATAGCCGGATAAGATGGTCAAAAGTGCCCAATTGCGCTGACCCAATCGAGCTGTTGGAAACATGGTTAATGTTTTCAGATGTTATACGCTGACGTAGCAGAATACTAATCAAGTTGATTGCATTTTTTAATTATTTATGTGAAATGTTCAAGGTTTATTAGTGTCCAATAGGCTTACAGAATAAATCAAATGTTATAATTTGAAGGTAAGCTTAGTTTTTCACGGAAAAAATTACGAAAAAATCTGTTTTTATTTTTTTTAACAACAAAAAATCTGAAAAAATTCATGAACGATAACTATAACAATATATCGGTATTGTAAAAATACAAATGTTGTCATTCTAAAACTTCCGTGTGAAATCTGCATTTTTTCGATTTTTCAGAGCAGGATTTTCAATTTAAAAATCTGAAACCAATTGAAAACTATGCATTTGGGTTCTTGACATGTGTCAGATTTTTACCCGAATTTCTAAACATCAATAAGTAGGGCAAATAGGCCAAAAACTGATTTTTCGATTTTACCTCATAACTACCCCCCGGATCGAGATACAGTGATGAAATTTTACAAATTTTGAAATTTTGAATGATCCATCGCCGATAAAATTCGATTCAAGGGCACTTTTGACCATATTATCCGGCCTTTGGACTTGGTTTAGTGTACAATTCAGTGTTATACCATTCACACATTCTTATCATTCATTCATTCATTCATTCTCTCTCTCTCTCTCTCTCTCTCTCTCTCTCTCTCTCTCTCTCTCTCTCTCTACTTAGACCTGAATCTAACCTCTGGAACCTGAGTGCTGCAACCTAAAACCTAAAATCTTACACTTACAACCTATAACCTAAATACCTATTTTCGTTTGACCATTGGTTTCTGTTTGGTTGTTAATACTTTATGTTATATTGCTACGTGTTCTTCTCCTTCTCTGTAGTGCCTTTTATTGCTGATCTGTTCTTCTCTTCTTCCTTTCCCTTTGCAGTTTTTAAAGCCATTCCTCTATCTTCCTGTCTCTCTTTCCACTCCCTACATCTTCCAACCTGATCCCTTTTTCCACTTCGCTACAATCCCTCACTAGATGTTCTAGTGTTCCAAATTTATAACTATTTGGTATATGAAAAAATGGTTAAACGAAAGTTGGTGGGTTTCAAGGGTAGCATACAATATAATAATTAGATTTTTTTATCGAGATATAACCTTGAGTTCCTTTGTTGTAAAAGGTAAATTTTATCTTGTGGTTGAAGAGAGAATGAAATCCTAAATAAAAAGCTATTAAGGGTATTTGGGATGAAAGACGTATAGTTACCGAGATTATAGAATCTAAAAGATATCTAAAATCAGGTTGGGCGGTTGGATTATTTGTTAACGAATATATAACTTTGCCATTTAAACCATCCCCCCTAGCTCTAATAGTTCCCGAGATAGGGGAGAGTTGCTGAATTCGAGCCTCCTAAACAATTTTTGATTTACATATACAGAGATGGAAATAATTTTAATAAACACGAAATAGTGGAAAAGAACGATACTATTTTAGTCTTTGAAGTAATACATTTTGTTTCTTAATAAACACAAAATAAAATACCAAAAATTCTATTTTTGAATTTAGAGTCATCGGTCCGATCAAAGAAATTGGTTTCCTAATTTCTTTATTTTTGAACTTTATTTTAGGAAAAGTTAAAAATTTTTAATTAAACTTGACATTGGACCGGTCCAATTCAGGAGACTACAATGTGGTCCAATCTGGACAACTTGTACAACAAATTAAAAAGATTTTACTTAACCTCACTCTTAACTTAGATTAATAAATCTATCATAGTAATTCATATATAAATAGGTTTTCTTTCTGAAGATATAATAATATATTTTGTAACTTACTTTAAAATGGTACGAGTGCTTCTTCACTTTCAATAAATACTTTGATCAATGACTTTTCAAAAACTAAAATCATTTTATTAACCGTAACCACGAGTTGAATGCTAGAAAAAAATGGACGCAGCAGGCAAGCAACCTATATTGTTTATTTTACAAAACAAATGTCTTATACCGATCAAGTTACAATGATGGTCCAATTTAGGCCACAATCTACTTCGGCAACTCTCTCCTATTCGACAAAATTTGATTCGGACTCCAAACATTGAGAGTTGTTTTCACACCATGAATATGATGAACGATGACCGATAAAAAGCAGGTGTTGAAAACAGTTATGATATCGATTCCGGTTCTTGAACAGTTACGAGAACCGAAAAAATGTTATGAGAATATCGGTTCTCGCTTATATCGGTTACGGTTACGGTTCTTGAGAACCGATATTACAACGGTTCTATAACTGTTATTTTTAGTTTCTGGATTTCGGTTTCGGTTTCGGTTCTTCAAACTTCAGAACCTATAATATGTCCCGTATCGGTCTCATATTAGTTTTGCAGTTCTGCAACTGATATTTTTTGTTTCTGTATCGGCTATATAGGGTGTCTAAAAATTCCTTCAACATCCGGAAATAAGAGGTTCCTGAGATCATTTGATACGACATTTTCCTTTGCAAAAATGGCGTCCGCTGCTTTGTTTAAGAGTTAATAACGAAAAACACGGACCAATAAGAGCGCAGCTACAGCGGATTGATTCTGGCTCGGCCAACGGCGACGCCACGCTAAGTAGGACCTGTCGCCGAATCGGACACCGTTCGCTATAGCCGCGCACTGATTGGCCCGTGTTTTCCGTTAATAACTCCTTAACAAAGCCGCGGACGCCATTTTTGCGAAGGAAAATGTCGTATCAAATGATCTCAGTAACCTCTTATTTCCGGATGTTGAAGGAATTTTGAGACACCCTGTATAGCCGATACAGAAACAAAAAATATCAGTTGCAGAACTGCAAAACTGATATGAGACCGATACGGGACATATTATAGGTTCTGAAGTTTGAAGAACCGAAACCAAAACCGAAATCCAGAACCTAAAAATAACAGTTATAGAACCGTTGTAATATCGGTTCTCAAGAACCGTAACCGTAACCGGTATAAGCGAGAACCGATATTCTCATAACAGTTACAACATCATTTCGGTTCTTCATAACTGTTTTAGTCAGAACCGATGTATAACTATTTCAAATAGTTATTTTCAGAACCGTTTCAACCCCTGCTAAGAAGATATGGTCTAATATTTTTGGAAAAACTACTTCGTCCCAAAGTTTCGTTAAGATTTGGTGATGTTACTTCGGGTTCATCCCTTGTTAGCTGAATCGCCCTGTACTTTGACTTTGTCCCGAGTTATATTAATTAAAAAAGACAAATTCTGTTTCATAAATCTGCAGCACGGTGCAGTATATGTGAAGCGAAGAGGCTTGGTTTATGTCTTCCGAGGCTTTTCCCTGTCAAATACGTTCAGGAACTATTGGCTTTGCAATGTTATAAATCGTTGCGTACGCGTTCGAAAAGTAACGCGTGACGCCCTTTTTTGTTTTTTTTTTGCCGAGCAGCTGACAAAATCGAGATGACAAACGACGACTCGTTATCAATCACGATAAATTTCCGGGCAAGCACGCTATATTCGAAAAGTTTATCGGTAATTTTGCATCGTGTTTCACGGGGATAATGCGCATTTACTCGCGTCGTCACTCTGTTACAAACATCGGCTGCGCCCTGTCTCTGCCTCCCTTCGCCTTTTTCCCTCGACCAGTTCTACCGGCATGTCATGAATCAATAATAACGTTCGGCGACGAAGCATCCAGTTACATGAATAAATTGAATATTCCGTCGTTATGAAGTAAACAATTGTCACGGTGACATAAATTCCTAACTGAATAAATATTTAATTTACAGCTGCCGGGAAGACTCGTTTCCCAATTTTTTTAGATCGTTAGATTTTATTTAACTTTACTGTTCTCTCGTTGTGTATGGCACTCTAACGAAAGTTTAGGCAAAACAAATGACATCTCGCGGTCTCTTTTCGTGTTCTCTCTTTTTTTTACTACGTGCAAGTTATAATTTTACGAAACTGCTGTTGACTCTTATTTCAGAATGTCTAAAGGATATTGAATAACTTTTGGGACCCAAAATAATAAACAGTTTAAACGCGACAGCTATTTGAAGTTATTGGGGTGTGTTACACCACATGTGTACAGTATGCAATTTTTATGCAGTGTGTTCAGTAAAAGTTAAGCATTTGTATTAAAATTCTACCGTTATAACTGGGGAATGAAAACAACAGTTGTTCCGAAAATTTTCATGAAGATTATCAGTAAACTTGTTTAGTATTTAACACTTTATCTACCGGAAACTTATTCATTTTTAACATTCCGCACATTTTTTTATGCTATCAGCAGGTTCAACTTTTAATGAAAATCTCGAAATTTGTATTTTAATGTAAATAAATATAGTATTACTATTATTATCAATATTTGTAGAACATATTGTGTTTCCATAGGATTTTAAAGTACTGTGCTATAATGCAGCTGTAAAATCATTTTTTAAATAGTAAACCCAAAAGAAACGATTAGATTATATTACTCGATGTAATTTGTTGGTCCTGATGAATGATTTTTAGGAAGTATTGATCTTTGTCGGTAGATAATGTCTTAAGTTCAGAATACTAATTATGAAATGTAAAGGCAATTTTTCGACAAACTATATGATTAAAAATTTAAATGTTTTTATTACAGTTAACAATTATAAGCAACCAAAAATTTGTTACGTTTTCTATAACCATTACTGATGAGGGGATTTTATTCCTATTCCTTATAATAGTTATCTATGAGAGAATCTGTAACATTAAATAGGCAGAAATATTTACTGAAAGAAACGTACTAACGTGGTCGTGCTGTGCAAAATTGATGTGTTCACTAAAATCATCAATAGAACGGATATATGTATACAAGATTACGCAAAATAAAAATTGTATACGGAGATCCTGGAAAAGGAGGTGTTTAATAAAAAAATATTTTTTTTCTTAATAATTTGGATAAGTTGAAAGTAACAGTATGCGATAATTCTTCTGACACTTTCATTGTTTACCAGAACAGTTTTGTGTTTCGCCAACTCATGTTTGCTATAAATGCATAAAATCTAAATCGTAGATGAAAGGAACATTTATTTTGACTTGTAAACTAGCTCTTTTCTATTTCAACTACTGTTAGTTTAGGTTAAAAATTTACTTTTCAATCAAATGTTTTGTTTAATCCGTTGCTGACATTTTTACCATTCTAGTGAGGACGTTTTAGAGAAGTACATGTGTAGGAAAATGTGCATGCGGGTTGTTCCAGGTGTCCTCCAAAGAATGGCGTCAGCATGTTAAGCAAACACAACTGTTCCGAAATTTAACATTATTCTTTTTATTTTTATATATTGAATCTGCTAACGTCGTTTTGTGGAAAATGCTTGGGCCACCCTACGTAATTTGATATTTCATACAAGGATTTTATTAAATTATTAATAACTTAATGTATTTATTAGTTTATGAGAAACAAAGTCGACCAACTTGAAAAATCATGTTTCTAGTAAAACTCTTTCTCGTCTTTGAAAGACAGTGTTTCTTATTTCTAATTGTTCATAGATATCTCAAGGCGTATGTATTGGCAGTTACAACGTTATGAACAAAAATTATGATCATATATTTCAAATAAAATACGGTATAGTGGCAGATGAATAAAAACTTCCATTTTATAAAATTAATTTTTATAAAGTATTATTTGTTCATTACGATTTGCAATTTCCTGTTTGCCTTCAATCTTCTGTTCGATAAAATTTGTCATTTCTTTGTTTAGATTGAAACGTTTACATATAAAACACGTGTTCAGTGCATTTAGACATCATCGGTGGGGATAAACTAGGTTCTATTGAATTTAACAAGTAAATATGACACTAATTGTGTCGTGTTCGGCCTCATTTTAATCAGAAAAATATCACAAATATTTTGGTAAAAATAATTATTACAAAAATGTTTTGTAATTAGATTAGTATTGTCTCGATGTCCCAAGGGGTACACTCTACGATAGTGGGGAACAATTTTTCACAAATATCGTGTACATACATCTCTTTCACACATATCGAGGCATTACTGTAAATTGATTTTTTTAGACATTACTCGAACAAATGCATCCAAAATTCAGGTTGACCTACAGAATGCCGTGATATATGCGGTCCTTTTAACAATAAGGTCCGAAGTTAGTCTCTCGTTATCCCTATCCAACCTCGGCGATTAAATATAGCTGTACCTCATGGGGTTAAGAAATTCATGAATAATTACTTGGTTTCTTTTACCTGAATGCGAACAAAGATGACCATGATCCATATCAATTAAGCAATTTCCGTGACGGGTAATTCGTTGTTCGTAGAATGACGAAAAACAGGCTGAACGTCGTTAGAGTAAAAAGGGTTGTAAGAGGAAGTTTCAGCAAAACATGAGGGCTGTTTTGTCTTGCTCGCACGCCTGGGCTGATGTTAAACTAAAGTAACTGACGGGACAAGTATGCAGTAGGATAAAAACCTTGTTCCGACGCGATAAAATTGAAAGGAAAAAATCATGTGACAGAAGTACCACGGGGATTAGGATATTCTTATGTATCGGAAATAAAATTGAACGTAGACACACCCAATTACAGTAGAGCGTCAATTATCCAAACCAATCGGGACCGAGATGGTTCGGAAAATCGATCAATTCGAATAATTAGATATACGTGTACGTACCTAATTTATTTATTTAACTATAGTAATTAAACCTAAAATTACTTACTAAATACAATACTATGCAAATATATATATGTACTGTATATATGTACAATACATAGTAATTATTTACAGTAAAGTAATATACCTATTGCTACATCAATCGGTACCGCTACACTAGTTCCAAGAAGTGGTGAGGATAACGACGATGACCAGTGGTTCGAATAATCGAGATTCGGATAATTGACGCTCTACTGCAGGGATGGGCATTTTTGTCTCCATTGAGACAAAACCGTCCCCATCATAGCGCCCACTGTCCCCCACCAGCATCCGCCGTTACCATAGAGAAAGAAGGTGCTTCGCTCGTTGCGAACAGTGCGCAGGTCTCGCGCATTAAAGAGAGGTTGGTGGGAGAAGCAGGCGTTTGCGGGGCTCCTACCGTGCCCATTCCTGCTCTACTGTATACATAGACTGATTTATGTGCACGTATTTGAAAACATGCCTTGCAGTATCAGATGTATTCTCCGGTAATTATATAGAAAAGGTTTGCGTACTCCGATTTTGATGAAATTTTAATATATTATAGATTTCAACATTTTGAACAACTTTTTCCTTTTCCAATATAGGGGGGTCGCTTTTAGTTTTCGAGATATTTGTAAAAAACTATCGCTAATTCTGTATTGAATTTTTCGTATTCCTGCACGCTCCGCGGCAACGTAAACCTGTTCCGGGGCTGCATCTGTTTATTTTTTGTTTGTAAACACGTTGTGGAGATGAGAAACGACAATACCACACACACCCACCCAGTGCTTAACACGCACCCAGTGTTTCTAAAAAGAAGGTTCTCACATTATACAATATAAAATCATCTGAGACCAATACAGCATACATGTATTATTCAACACACGATACCAAACACACCTACCCAGTGTTTCTGAGACGAAGGTTCTCACATTAAACAATATAAAATCAACTAAAACCAATACCAATTTGTTTTACAATCAAATGCGATAATATAATACATGTATGCTGTATTGGTCTCAGTTGATTTTATATTGTATAATGTGAGAATTTTTTTTTAGAAACACTGAGTGCGTGTTAAGCAGTGTGTGTGTGTCTGTGTGTGTGTGTGTGTGTGTGTGTGTGTGTGTGTGTGTGGTATTGTCGAAAAGATAATAAGGTTTTAATTAATATTTAATTCATTGCTCCATAACATATTAAAATTTCATCAAAATCGGAGTACGCAGACCTTCTCTATATAATTACCGTATTCTCCTTTTTTCAAATAGTGGATACTTTTAAGAAATCCATATTTGTCGTGTTTCGTACTATTAAGCAGAGTCGATTATTTATTTATTACCTTTTATATTTTTAAACCATGTTATTTGTACTTTACAGGATTAAATACAAGGCGTTATTTCTATATCTATTCTATGTTAATCAATGCAATATTATAATAAAAAACTAACATCAATTCTAAAATTTATGATAATGAACGGAGGTTTCATCGTACCGCTTTAGCCCCTAATTGCCTAACTATTAAGCAGTATTTGTTAGCTTATGTGTAGTGTTTATAATTTTATAAGTTTTATAAGCCTAGGTACATTTTAATCGTAGTATCTGGCCTAAATTGTTTTGGCATGGTAGTTTTTACACTTTTCAACAGTTTGATGCTACAATTTTATAATTACATAGATCGCGATTGATCAATTATGAATTAAAGTATAAAACGTTGATATTTTTATATTGGAAAATAAATATTTGTGTAGCTGCTACTATAACAGTATGTAAGTACAAGCTTTTCAATTACATATTTAGAAAAATCAACTGGTTAATAAATAAAAATAGACTACAAATTTTTATACTTGTGATTTATACAATAAAATGTATGACAATTCAAATTGTTAAACTACATTGTGAATTTCATACATTTATGATAAAAGTGAGTGAGTAAGATTTGAAACAGTAGAAAAATTTAAGAATATCTATACATTGTTTTTAACTATTAAAATTATTAAAGAGAGAAAAAAATGAAATTCATATTTCGCATAAAGATTCGTGGTCTTTTAATTCGTATAATTTTTAGTACGTGTAAAATTGTAAACATTCCAGTGTAACAGTTACGTAGGGGAAAGTTGCTCGCAGTTAATAAAAAGTTATACAGAAAAACTTGGTACACTTTTCATTTAAAAAATTGAAGTTACACTACGTTTTTCACGCTTGAAGTGGAGTTGTTTCTTCTGTTATTATATCACGTGACGGTTTTAATAATCTTTTATAATATGATCTATCTTGAAACAAGTAATCCTGATAGCGTTAATAAGCTCGTACACCTCGGCTTGTAACACGTAAGATGAAGTACCTCGTACATCGTTCTAATACATAAGAATATTATTCAGCTCACATCAGTTGAAGGGCAACATTATTCTGTACTTATGAATATTCAATTTTTGCAGTAAACATACATACACCTACGGCGAATATAGAACTTCTCTCTCTGCTAGGAAATCATTAACCACAAAGTGGTTCTTGCCAGCACGGTTATGAAATAAATCCCGAGGCAAAGGGTTAATATTTCGGATATTTAAACGCTAATATTTCATCATGCGAAATCGATATGCAATGAGTATATTATATATGTGCAATAAAAATGGAACTTTTGTCATTTTATCGTTACGATTATAACTTTGATTAGAATAAACTATATGCACTCTTGTGTATTATCAACAGTTAACTAATCACGTTAAATAACTTCTTCAGCCGTGATAATATAAAAAATATTTTGTATACAATTTTTTTTGGAAATGAATTTTATATTTGACTTTAATTTCTGAATGATTTTAATGTCAATTACCACAATACGAAAAATATATTTATTGTCCATAATGTTGCCTATAGCGTTACTAATCAGAAAACTAATACGAACTCAGTGCAGCCAGGCTTTCATTTAAAGATTAATTGCTTATAAATGAAAAAATAAGGGTAACCTCATACGTCCTAAAAAAGAATAATCTTGACACAGAATATTCTTAGCTGATATTGTTCGCGCTACCACCGTCCAGCGTTTTTCTTGTAAATAGTAAATATTAGGGAAAAAATGAAAAAGGAAAAAGTAGTACTGTTCTTTATGCGCAACACAATGGCGTATGCAATTTTTTTGTGTTTATACTATTTTGTTAGATATGAAGGTGATCTCCAATTTTTTAAATGGAATGCTGCAGATTTTTTGATATCACATGAAAGCGTGTGTCTAGACGAATTCATCCGTATACTGCACAGTGATTTGATGCGGTATCGTTATAAAAGGAAAAATTAATAGCAAAACGTATTTGGAAATTATTAAGGATCAAACAAACACGTACACCACCAGAATTTGCCGGAGAGAAGTATACTTTTCAGCAGGACAATGCCGCAGTACAGACTGCAAAAGTAGTAAAAGAGTACTTTTCTCGAGAAACAATTCGCGTTTTGGATTGGTCAGCAAGGTCACCCGACTTTAACATTATTGAAAATTGTTGGGTAAATCTTGCCCGAGCTGTATATGGAAGTGGCAGACAATTTGGAAATATTACCGAATTAAATAAATATATTCAAGATGAGTGCGAGCAGTTAGAGCAAAACACTATTAAAAAACTCTATAAATCTTTGCCGTCGAGAATGATGACTATTATTAAATGTGAGGGAGGAGCCCCAAAATGTTAAGCATTAAATATCATTCTTTAATTTATTGTTACACATCATTTTAAGTCAAATGTGCTATCATTTTGCCCGATTATGTTTCCTTAAAAATTCTTTTTTTTTTTAAATAAAATTGTATAAACTGACGAAATTCAATTCAATTTCATTTGTGTATGTTTATAGAGGTATTTTGCAAGAATGTGTAAAAACGAAACCTGGGTTTTAATGTTAAATAAATAAAAATTACGTTAATTTTAAAGTGTGCTATCTTTTTGTCCCGGAGTGTATGTAGATGCATAGTGTATTAATAAAGCGATGGAAGAGAGTATAAAAGCTGTTGTTATTCATGTTGCGAAAGATCTTTGTGTACATAATCTCGAGGAAGCTTTGTCAAATAACGATAGAACATTGTACTCGTTTGAATATCTGTGACTGCACTGTCTAAACCGGCGCGATTCCACCTTCCGCCGTTTCTGGATCCGAATGAAAGAATTGTATGCCGAACGTGACACCCTTCCTGGATAGCTAGCTCCAATGTTTAATGCGCGCAGGACCGGAAACCCGTTTTTGCAATCGGTACCCGTGAGAATTCGAAATTTTTAGATAGGTCGATGCCGTAGCCTGGCATAACTCTTCTGGCACAAGATCGACCGTACCTTCGGGCGATATGAATGCAAATGATTCGCCTTTGTGTTATAGGAACGTTGAATAGATTTTGGTACTTTTGGTACTTCAGAAATCACTCGGCAACAATCCTACTATGAAAAAACGAAAATATATTATTTTTATTATTGGTTCTAGTTTCGAATGTGTCAGGTATTACTCCGTTCACTGGTGGGTTCTTATGATTCTTATCATTCTGAATCTTTATGTAGATTTACACTATTATACATACAGTTGGCTAGTTTGATATTAACTTTTCAGAAATACTGGCACATACGGTGACTCCCATAAATATTCGGACACTTTTACTAAAACAATGACTAATTTAGCATAGAACGCTACGGCACATCATTTATTACATGACGTGAACAAATTTTTTAAAAAATTTGCGATTGGTCGGAATTGCAAAGAAAATAGTAAAAGGTGTATTTTACAAATTTTTTCTGTGGGCTTATATTGTAAATTTTAAAAATATGTTTCTTTGTTTCGGGACCTACGACCTACATTTCGTCACCTTTAAACAGTTCAATTTTGTCTTAAACAGTCTTTTTACACGTCTATAAAAAACAAAAATATTTAGATAATTCTCTTTGTACATACGTACCACTCTGTACATATAGAAACACTGGTACGTACAAAATCATTGTTCTACTAAATGTTCATAAATAAATAAATAAGTCTTCTTCAGCAATTTTGTACAGAAAACTAAAATAGAGTTTTAATTACTTTCTAAGCTGTTCATTAATCCTTTGCGCTCGGAGCTATTTTCATTTCTAAACCAAACATTTCTTCCGACCTATAATATTTCCATTCTACTTGATTTTTTTTCATTCTATGCATATGAAGCTAACATAATATCTTACACAAACAGTATTTCATCGTTAATTATCGTGAAATTCTGAACGATAATTGTCGCAAAACAATCCCTCCTTCCGTGGGGTATACCCCGTGAGGGGCCGTGAAGCTCGAGGGGCCTCGGTCGCCGAGAAGTGTAACATAATACGGGTCGAGTATATCGGTGAGAGCACTACTAATCCAATGACAAAACTTCTTTATTTTTTATTATTTTTTTATGGAACTTTCACCAACATATTCGTAGCATTTTTCTAATGAAAATGATACCAAATAATGTAATAGGAAGGATAACGTATTAGAAAGAAAGAGACGCGGAGAGTCGCGGGCGTCGTCGTAGTTCAAAGGCCCGCGTGTCTTCACAGTGTAATGCCAATAAAAAAACTTTTTTATTATTACTTATCTTTTTATGAGTTTTACTCCAATATATTTGTGGCATTTTTCTGATTAAAATAATACCAAACACGATATAATTCGGATCATATTTACAATAATTTTCCAAAACTTTCATCGTCCATTACTCAAGTAAATACCACCAGAATTATATCTTATTTGGTATCATTTTCATTAGACAAATGCCACGAATATGTTGGTGAAAATACCATTAAGAAATAATAAAAAATAAAGAAGTTTTGTCACTGGGGTAGCTGTTTTCACACCGACATACTCGACCTGTATTAAGTTACACTTCCCGGCGACCGAGGTCTCTCGAGCTTCGCTGTTCTTTTCTACGTTCGGCACAAGTCAAAGAATAGTATTATCTGAACGTTAATTGTCGCCGACCGGACTTGTGGTGGCGACGATTATCGATGAAATGCTATACTTAAATGTTTAATAATTTATTAAGTACAAACAATTTATAATATTTTGAATAATGATATAGCAATTTTTAATGGTCTTCCTAACTTAAGTCATCTAAGTGACGATTGTGAAACATCACGAAAAGTTGTCGTACAACTCGAAATAATTTTTATATTATTGCATTGGACTGTTTGCAGTGAACTGCTAAATGATCAATTTTAGATTAATTCTATAAGTATATGCGCATATTGCGTTTAATTTTAGGCTTTTTCTGTAAATAGTTTCAGATGTTACACACATTAAATATGAATTCTAAAATTTCGAAAGTTGTAATTTTAATCATTACTTCCAAAACATTAGTAAAAAACAGTTAATTGACTATGAAACTAATACAATATATCAAGAAAACAGTAATTAACGATAACATTTAATACGTTGAACACTATTAATTTGCTTAAAACTGATTGTCATAAAACTAATGCTACTGAATATCAATTTATTAATACAGAAATTAACTAGATTATAGTGTATGGAGGAATCTTCATTGTCAAGTAACAAACAATTGTTATCAATCGCACTTTTCGTTTTAATGAACAAAATATGCGAACCTGTATGAAACGCAAAAAATTGGTGTGGCATTGAACGTGTTAAAAATCAAGCAGACATACAGAAATGTTCAGTGTCCCAATGTTAGATCAACTTTCGCTGCACAGGGTTAACGTTTAGAGGATGTTTTCACTTTGAAGTTGCAGAAAGTAGTGGAAAAGTACTTCTCAATGCTGAAGTACTCTTCAAGTGCGCTGAGTACAAAGGAACACAACCGAAAATTGTCGAGTTGCCGAAGTCCCCTTGTTAGTTTCAACGACTGGCTCGCAGTTTCGTGCGCGAATTCAATTTCTCGGGATGAAATACAAAATGATTACCGGTCGGGTCGGATCGGGTTGGGGAGAGATGGTCGTACTGCTTTTTTCGTTAGCAGCGTCATGGAAGTTGAAGGGTTATTGGAGGTAATGGGACGCAAGAGTGAAATTGGAAGGCGTTGCAGATAGTTCGCACGGACGACGACGGGAACCGATGTGTTTTTTTGTTGTTGTTGTGACAAGTCTTGTTTCTAAAAGAAAGTTTCATCCCGGCGGGATTGGAGTTCGATTTCTCGGCGGCCAAGGAAAAACCGAGTAGCGCCGACTACAAAACGAGGGAGAGTGAAAGCTGTGGCCCCGGTGTGTTCTCTTCTCTTCCTTTTCTTTTTCGTCGCGTTGAATACGAATTGCGGCACGTGGCTGCGCCGAGACGCGCACGGTACCAGCTCGACGTTTCGCGACAGAAGGATATTCCCCCCCCCCCATGAAAACAAACGTTCGACGTGCTCGGAAACTTCGATCATTCGATTCGATATCGCAAGACTGGACTTTTCCAATTAGGCTCCGCCGAGATTCATGACAGCTTCAACGTCGACTTAAAAATCTTTACGTACGCGCGCTATTGCTCATAGTGTAAGATAAAAGGCCCAATTTCTACTCGTACTAGATTAATGCTAATATTAAAAACTCATAAAATGGATTTCTGTATAAGTAATGTCAACCAAAATTGGGTATTAGAAGCATTGATTTACTACATGACGTGCAAACAGGATTTTGAAAAAATTGCAATTGGTTTGAATTGAAATCGGCTGACGCAGTGAAAACGACATGCATCAAAAGATGTAAGGATCTGTTGATTTTGAACAGAAACTGACCAAATGTCTTGGTAAAATGGTAAAAAACTGCGATTTTCACCACATTGAATTGCTTGCATCTCGTGTGTACGTTAATCGATTTCGTTGAAATTTTCAGCATGTCTATAACTAACTTAGATCTACAAGACGCATATTTTTAAATCTTTATTACAGGTTCAAATGAAAAAGTTTTAAAATGTGCCTTTTTCATTTTCTCCTGTAATTCCTAGGAATTGCAATTTTATCAAAATATTATTTTCACGTCATTTAGTAAATCAATGCGTTTATTATAATTGCTCAAAAAAAGTCAAATCTTTTGGACAAATTTTTAAGAAGTTATACTGATTTAAAGCGCATTCGAATACTTTCGTGGCTCACTGTCTTTATAGACATGTTAATGTAACCATAGTGGTCCACAAAAGTGTTCGTACGACCTTTAAATCAGAATAACTTTCTTAAAATTTGACCGAACCACTTGACTTTTGTTGAGCAATTAGAAGCATTGATTTAGTAAATCACGTGCAAAAAAGATTTTGAAAAAATTGCAATTAGTAGGAATTACATGAAGAAATAAAAATGGCACTTTTTAAAACATCTTTATTTTAGCCCATAATGAAAATTCAAAATATGCCTTTTGTAGATCTATGTTAGTTATACACATGCAGAAAATTTCATCAAAATCGGTTCACGCAGAAAAAGACGACACGCATCGAAAGATGTAAGAAACTATGGATTTTAAGCAGAAACTGAACAAAAGTCGAGAAAAACTGCGATTATCTCCACTTTCAACCGCTTGTATCTCACGTGTCTGTTAACTGATTTCGATGAAATTTTCAGCATACGTGTAAATAACTTAGATCTACAAACCGCATATTTTGAATTTTCATTACGGGCTGAAATAATAAAGTTTGAAAAAGTGCCATTTTATTTTTTTATGTCATTCTTACTAATTAAAATTTCTTCAAAATCTTTTTTCCACGTTTTAGAAGTAAATCTATGCTTCTAATTGCTCAAAAAAGGTCGAATCGTTTGGTCCAAATTTAAGAAGTTATACTGATTTAAAGCGCATTCGAATACTTTCGTGGCTCACTGTATTTACAGACATGTTAATACAACTAAGTCATGGAATATCTCTTTCATCGAATTGTTCCTTCTTTTGGAATTAAAAACTCTCTTTAGTAACAGAATAAGTATTGAAGGAGAGAAAAAAATCGATGCGAGATATTTACATCAAAGATTTAATTCTGAGAAAAATCGAACATCAAAGAATCGACTCAAAATATCGATCTTTTAACTAAAAAAATCGATCTTCCGATGGATCGAATTGGAATTAAACATTTTTACCTCGAACTTTCGAACGCGGAAGATTTGATATCTTCATTATGGGATACATATCTTGTATATGGTAGGTTCAGAATCATAGTAGCGTAAGTTCAAATTCTAAAGATTTTATTTAATATTGGTTTTCGAATCTTAAAGGCATTATTTATTTACCGGCAGCGTTGATTCATGTAGAACTTCATTCTTTACTGAAAAATGGCAGCTTATTCTTTTATCACAAAACGAAAGGAACGAACCATTTGGGATCATAGCAATGTTAGTCTACCTGGCCTTTCTTTTGTTTCAACAGCTGATTTACAACACAGATCTGCAATACGTATTTTTTAAGTTTTCATTATAGGACTACATAAAAAGTTGTAAAATACAACATCTGGAATTTTCTTTGCAATTTTTTCAAAATTTCTTGTTTCACGTCGTGTAATATGTGAACGTATCACTAATTGTTCTAACATCTCAAGAAAATCCATTTAAAAAGTCCTTTTAAGAGTGTCTGAATATTTATGGGAGTCACTGTATATCGGTATAAGTCAATCTTGATTAAATAATTCGATTGTAAATTTAGAAAATTCTGTTTCGTACTTTCATTTTTACATACAGACAGTTTTTTTTATAGTTTCTTGAAGCTATAGATATGTTTTGAAAACCACAGTACGTAGGTTGGCCTACGCCTAAATTGATAATTCGTATCAAACGAAGAAATAACATTTATGATTTTCTTTTTGTGTTAAAATTTATGCGGTGATTCTATTGTAAATTCACAGATGTCTCGCTAAAGAAATCTAATATTTTTTGTAACCTTTTTGCCACTACATTAATTTATTTAGCAGTTGTTCGAACGACATACCACGCATTCAAGGTAAGTGATTGTTGTCGTCTAACAAAATCTATCGTCGAATCGTAATCGATTAGCAATTTGCATTTTGAGCTGGTTCAATGGTCCTACTATACTTTGATGTTTTTCTGGATAATTATCATTCACTGATGTACCTCTATTCATTCGTTAGAAATTGATGTTCATTCGCTGGTTATTCGGTCCATTTGTCATTTAATCCTATGTCAGGTGTTGAACACAAGCTGCAACCATCAAATATTGTTATAATTGTGTTGTACAATGTAAGAACTTATCAATAACCGCAGCCTATTTATAGAAGCACTCAGGAATTGAAAAAACGATTTGCAATTACTAATTTCCAGTTTTTTATAACAACGAACGCGAAACATTAATTACTCGATATACCATGTATGTGACTTAGACCACTATGATTCTCAGCCGACCATATGTAACCGACAGTCTCACCCAGTTAAATAGATAAAAGATGGCGAATGGAGGTCAAATCGCGGCGAGAGAGGATAAAAACGTATAGAAGGGAAATCTGTGAGCGAGCGGCGAATATAACAGATACACACAGAAATTTCGACTCGACTCGATAATATCGCGGTTAGTGGGACGATCACCGGAGAAAGTTACCTTCTCCTTTCTCGCCGTTTCCCTGGCTGACCCACTCATCTACCCGCCGCGTACTCGGAAACCTTCTCTGCTCTCGTCTCGCGACGTGTCCTCCTTTTGTAATTCATCCTGCCACGAAACGCTCCGTTTCCAACTAATTAGACCAATTTTTACCGAAACCAAAGAAACAGTAATTGCGATCTTCCCAGTTAAACCGTGTAACTCCGTGACAATACCGTTTCCCAGAGAAATTCTCACTGCGCCACGCCGCGCCGAGCTGAATCGGAATTTTCGTAGGAATCGTAACGATTATCTTTCCTCCGATAATACGGAACGGATTATTGAAACCGAGAATGGTGCGTAATTAACTACGCGCGCTCGAACCAGAGCCTATAAATGGATTTTCTTTGAGTCCAAAGCGCGTTCCGGAAGCGTTTCAGAATTTCGCTGCAACTAAATACCCGTCGCACAGTGGTGGGTCGTTTCTATAAAATAGGTAGAATTAATTAAAAAATTTTGCATATCATGAAATCGGTTAATACTAAGTCTCTTCCTAAGCCAATACTTGATCGAGATACAGTGAAAAGGTCACAGACTTATATCTGATCTCATTTGTTAAATGAATAATAGTCAACTGCGAGTCTCTTTAAGCAATGTATCAGTCAATCTTCTTCCCGTCTCGAATGGATTTTTATAGTACGGGGATTTATCTGTTTCCACTACAAATACTTTTATACTTTAACCTCCTAATAAAGTCGTAATTCACTATTACATTATCAGATAAAATAATATTCGATATCCTTTATATTTCAATAAGGTTGCTCAAGTCGTTCCACTGTCCAAGTCGTACCTTTTAAATATTATTATATATTGGACGTAATATCTGCGCCCCTACGGAAAAAAGATTGACTATTTAGACACTTTGATTCACATATTGTTCGTCTGTCGCCGATACCGTGGAAACGTAAACTCTCGACAAGTAAGTTTATCATCATTGTCTTATAATTTTCTGTACACGTAGTAACTTTATTGATTCCCCTAAGGGTTACAATTCTTAACATTTTTCATCTTCTTCCATTTTACCTCCTCCTCCCGCTCCTACAACTAGTCTTATAACTATCTTATGATTCTATCTTAAATTCTAAACTTATATTAGATATATGTATATGGAGAGAGAAAGAACCTATTTACAAAAGAATTCGCTATTTACACTATTTACATTAAATTTTCTGTACATGTTTCGTAGTTCAACTAGCAAGTAAATTATTAATAAAATCATGCTCCTTATTTTGATGTCATTCAGTATCGTTTAAGGAGTTTTTTACTGCAAACAAAATCGTATTAGCTTTATTCAGTGTTTCGTTATGTTCGTTTGAAATCTAAATTGTGCCGTGTCTTAAGTCGTACCTCATCAAACGATATAACGTCTACTCCGAATAAAGAAGAAATCGAGAAAGCTGCATATAAAAATAAAGCAGACGTTAAAAGAAAGACACAAACAATCAAAAGTTAAAAAGAAAACTGTCCAAACAACTAAAATAGATTGGTTTTGTAATATAAGTACAGAAGCCCGCGAAGAAAATATGATTCAGTGCTTGAAATGCAGCACATGGACTCATGATTTATGTGCTGGTGTTGACAAAACAATAAAGAAATGTGTCTGTGATGTTTATACTAACTGATAATTTAAATAAATTCTTTAAGAAACAGAAAGTTTTGTTACGTTCATTTAATTTTATACTTGGGTACGACTTCAGCTATAGGTGGTACCACTTAGGACACTGGTTTCCTTAGTCGTACTAAATTTGATTTTATAACTTTTGTTAATTATATCTAAGAGAGTAGACTGTTTGGAATTTTATCGTAATAAATATGAACAATGTTCACACAAGTTTTAAGTGACACATGAAATTTTTATTTCTTTGATAAATCCTACAATTTATACCTACTTTTTTTTATGGGGTACGACTTGAGCAATCTTACTCTACGTTAGGAATATTGTAACTTCATTTGGTATGGTTAGGTATGTCAACATTGGTCCATTATTACGTTTAGAAACTACTGTTCAGTTGAATTCAAAATTAACTGGCAAAGTTTCATTTTCTTAAAAATAACCTCCTTAATAAGGGTAGTTTTTCAAAGACAGTTTCTCATTCTAACAAAGTAGTAATACCAGAATTAGATTCAACGACAGCAAACCCCCCAAAAACCGTTCTGTTTGTAATTAATTATTAGACCGTGGATTTTTATACAAAATAAGAATTGTATTAGTTAATTGTGAGAAACAGAAATTAAATGAAAATATATTTCTTCTTTTGATAATTTCAGTAAGTCGGCAGGAAAATAATATCTCTGAAAACTTTTAATACTTTTGCAGTTTCGGATTTGAACTACTTATTTTTATCATAAATGCATAAAATCCGCAGTCTATTAATAATGTACCTATCATTCACAGAGACATGCATTTTATTCAGCTTCTCGCGATTCTGGCCCACTGTGTATCGCCTCTGTAGTCCTTTCTGAACTTCGTTCTGATGTAGTCTAAATGGGACATGGTCTCGGTGGATCAATAAGACATTGTCCTGAAGCTAAACAATAACTATGTCGTGCGTATACAACGGATCCATCAGTGAGCTACTAGACGATAGTTTTACTATCCTGCGGTCCTGCGAGATGCACTGATAATGGATTGTACGTTTCAATCTTCATTCGGTTTCTTGTGCACGTTTGGTGGTGTGCAGTCATAGGTTCTCCATATAGATTGTATGCACGTTGCAATCAATGTAAAGAGACAGTATGATTTTTCGAATCAAATAATTTAAACAATTTTAACCAGTACCCTCGCATGAATAAAAATGACTACTTCATCTAAATCACTATATCACAAAGCTACTTTTATGGCAGATCACAAGCAATGAATTTTTGTCATTTTTCAAAGAATGCGATGTAGATTTTTCCATTTTTAGATCTATACACACGTATTTGAGATTTTGAAATAAAATTTTTGAAACCGTGTGTTGCGTATTATGATGGACGCCTTTCTGCCATTTTTAAATTGGTTTTATTGATATGCTCTTTAGAAATTGTTTTTTTTTGGGCGCAGAATTAATCATTTAACTGAAAATGACGTTTTAATTCACCATTCGAGTTTGCTGTCACCTTTCAGAAACTTTTCATTTTCATTTTAATTAAACGAAAGACTTTTTTATTTCGGTGCGTCATTATCACTAGATTTACGGCACCCGTCAAAATGACGGATTCAAACATTTTTAATTTACGATTATTAAGAGTGTAAGGAGGCATTCGTGAGGAATTATTAAATAGATTTATTTTTTTGTGTACATACTACAATAAAAATCGCTGAAGATCTAAGTAAATACAATTTTATTATTTTTATAAAGCAATGTAAATAACCAGTTTTAGTGCTCCGTAAACCTAGTGTTAAATCCATATGGAAACAAACTATGTTGTAGGTAATTACGTTAAATACGATAAAATGTTTGTCATCTCAATTGTACTTGTCTTTCATTACGTCATTGTAACAGATCAATATTGAAAAGTCACCCAGTTAAAAAGTTAATCCACATTCGAAGAAAAAAATTAGTGACCTTTTTGGTCAACTGCATATCTATTTTCCTTTTGCATTGAGTTTTTATCAGTATATAAATTTGATATCAACGCACAAATTAAACTCGAGACTTATAGCGATCCATTCGTAACCACTAGATTGCAGATTTTACTGAAATGTATTTTCTTCTTTTATTAGTTAATAAGAAGAATCATTAAGGAAATGTATTTTATGTATTTTCGCTGGAGGTATATTTCCTTTTATCTCGACATAGAACGAGCTCTAGAGACGGGAACTCTCACGATCGTGATTGAAATGACTCGAGACCGTTGTCTATCGAGAACAATGGGAAGATAAGGTATACGGAAATTGAAATTAAAACTATTATACCGCAGGACCCCCCAGACACTTGAGATTCGTTTAAAAACTAGGAAAATCAGGGGTGCCACCGTGGTCCTGGTGTTTAATTCATGGCTGGTCGACGAAATCCAAGTTGGCTGCCTCTCGTGTCCTGCTTACATCTCTGTTCTTTAAAAATTCACGGCATTAATTTGAAAAATGTTTATTAAATCGTTCGCAGTATATAAAGCTTTCTTCCATGCAAATCGCACTATATTATTTAGAATCATTTCATATTTCATATTATTTTTAATCATTAAAGAGATTCATCGCGAAGAGAAACGTACGGTCTTTATAATTTGAGCCGTCTATTTTGAAAGTGACCTAAGTCCATTTATACTTAAATTGAGATATCTAAGAGTTTGCGTTTCAATAAAATTAAAAATATACGTATAGGATACCAATGTGTCATACTGCTTAAGTGTATCCAAAAGAGTTAAATTTATAATTCCTATTAAAATAATAACAATTGTTAAGTGAAGAATATGTATTTTCTTACCAAAAATGGAGTTAAGCCACTTTCAAAGTTAACAACCAGATTCTTTATAAAATTTCGAAGAGCCCAAGTCCATTCGACATAATTTAAAATGCTTCAACTTTACAACACTTCAAAAACATAATTTATGTAGGATTTCCCTATTTTAATTCGAAATTCGTGATCGAGTTGAATAATCGATCTACGCGGGCAGGGGTAAAGCAAGGGGTCGACTCGTTACAGATAATAATAGTTTAATCAAAATCAAAGGATGATGGAACAAACATGCGGACAACTGTACCACTTGGCGACCGACGCGAGACTCCTCGATGTCGCCTCTCGCTCGCATTTCTTTTCTCGACGTTCCTCGCTTGTCTTTGCCGTTCGTTTGTTTTACGGAGCGAGCGTTGCACCGGCGTTCGCGGGACGCGCGTATCGACCGTTTTGGCGGGAATTTAGGCATCCCACACTCGGCCATCCTGCAAATCTTCGGACCCCGAAGATGTCCCGGGATACGGCTTCATATAATCGGCCGCAGTCGACGTAATTCTCGGCCCTTCGGTTTCGCCAATTCGCACCACTTCATATCGATCGTTCCGCTTGACTTTTACAATTTTATACGGCCCTAAAAATTTCGGTTTAATTTTTAGTCCGGTTCCGAACTGCGTCCTTTGGATAGCTACTAAGTCCCCTTCTTTATATTTAATCGGATCTTTACATTTTCTGTTATGGCCGCGACGATTTTCCTCTTGAATTTTAATAATATTTTCGGCTGCCGCGCGCCTCAAAACATCACGGTTCGCATCGAACATCTCAACAGTTTCTTGTTCGATAAGCGAAAGGATTCTTACATCTTCTTTCTGTCGCATCTTAACACCGAAAAGTATCTCGAATGGAGTCATACCCACCGCACGCTGAAAACTACTATTTAAACATCGTTGCAGCCGGTCGACGTATTTGTACCATTGGTCGGGGTTATCCAACGAAAGTTTTGTCAACACCGGAATAATGGTACGGTTAACGCGCTCAACTTGCCCATTCGCGCGTGGTACACCTGTCGTAGTCGTAAGATGTTCAATTGACTCCGACGCGCAATATTCCTTGAATTCGTTAGACGTAAACGCGGTTCCCTTATCTGAAATAATGCGCTGCGGATTTCCGAAAATTTTTTGTTGCGCGATCAATCTACTTAGCACTTCCGCGGTATTCGTTGTCTTCGTTGGGTAAATCCATACAAATTTAGCAAAAGCATCTACTACAACTAATATATACTTGTACTTCTTACCCGTCGATACCATCGGACCTTGGTGATCGATATGATACGTACACAATGGTGTATCTCCTTTGGGAATGGGGGAAAGCATCCCTTCCTTTTTACCTTTTTTCTTTTCGGCTAATATACACGGTACGCAACAGCTGATTACTCTTTCTACTCGCTCGCTTAAATTCGGAATATAAAATTCCTCCTTGATTCGCTCTACAACCTTCTTCACTCCAAAATGTCCATTCTCATGCACTCGTCGAATAGTATCTACAAACATACTCACTGGCAGCACCACAATCGTTTTTTCACCATATCTCTTTAACAATAAATCATTTTCTATTAAATAGTCCTCGTACGATTCCCTTTCCAATACCTGCTTTATGGCTCGGATGCGTTCATCTTCGTCTTGTCTCTTCCGAATAATTTCGCGCATCTTATCTTCTACGATACACACCGGATATCTACTCAGCGCATCAACGTGTTTCAGACGCTCACCCGATCGGTGTTCGATTTTATAATGGAACTCTTCGAGAGTTAACGCCCATCTCGCAACTCGCGGACACAAATCTTTCTTATACAATGTCTTTTGCACCGCTTGGCAATCGGTAATTATCGTGAAATCTAATCCTAATAGGTATACCCGAAACTTCTGCACTGCTCTTACTATCGCCAATAATTCCAGTTCATACGAGCTGTACTTTCTTTCTGCATCTGTCGTTTTTTTGCTCATATAATGAACAGGGTGAAACATCTTTTCATCGCACGTTTTTTGAAGTAAAACTGCCCCGTACCCGTCTGAACTAGCATCGGTATGTAATTCGGTAATTGCCGTAGGTTGGAAAATACGTAATACGGGTTTGCAACATAACGCGGTTTTTAACGCGATAAACGACCGTTTTTGCTCTTCGTCGAACCGAAATTTAATGCCGTCTTTTAGCAAATCTGATAATGGATACGCTATCTTCGCATAGTTTTGTATAAACTTCCGGAAATATCCTGTAATTCCGAGGAAACTCTGCACGTCTTTTTTCTTCGTGGGCTCCGGGAAAGCTTGTACCGCTTTAACTTTATTCGGTGACGGGCCGACGAGACCGTTCGTAATCGTATGGCCTAAAAATTCAACCTCTCGTTGCAGGAATCTACATTTTTTCCAATTGATCCGTAGCCCGTTATTCTCTGCGACTTTCAACGTAATTTTCAAATTTTCAAAAGCATGTTCATCGGTTGTGCCCGGCACGATTAGATCGTCCATATAGGTTATGACTGTTTTACTTCTAACTAGCTCGCTAAAAATATTATCAATAAATCGGAGGAAACTGGTAGGACTGTTACATAGGCCGAACGGGGTTCTGATAAACTCGTATTGCCCGTCGGGCGTTACAAACGACGTGTACTTCCTACTTTCTTCAGCGACGGGAACATGGAAAAATCCATTTTTGAGGTCGAGTACTGAAAAAACTCGCGCACCTGATAAAGAATCAATACAGTCTTCGATCAAAGGCATCGGAAATCTATCTTTGACCACGTTCCTATTTAATTCGCGATAGTCTATACATACGCGATACGAGTTGTCTTTTTTCGGCACGATAACCACGGGACTAGCATATTCGCTACAACTTTTCCTAATTATCCCCTCCTGCAACCATTCTCGTATTTGTCGATCTAATATTTCCTTTTCCTTAAAAGCTAAACGCCTGGGACGCAGCCGGACTGGATTTTTGTCTATAACCGTAATTCGAGTTTCGACCGCTGTTTTTACATTTTTAACCGGCTCATACCTTTCTACAACGTTCCGCAACTGTTCCTTAAATCGTCCATTAACAATGTCCAATTCACGTTGTTCGATGCAGTTAACGCTCGCCAGATCACCCATCAGGACAGCTTCCGATGCATCGGCGACCGATTCGGGCCTCGGAGTCACTTTTCTTATCACGACTTCACCTTGGTTTATCTGCACTTGCACATCTTTTAAGAAGTCTTGTCCTAGTATTATCTCGTTTGACATTGCGTCATTTGGCACCACAAACATTTCAACGTCGAAATCATTATTGCCGACGCGCACTTGCGTTTTAAATCTACCGACGGGTATCGTTCGCGCGTTTCCGAAGCCGGTAAACACCCGCGATGTCGACTGCAACTTAGGCTCACCGATTTTGCGACACGTGTCTTCTCGCATTAAATTTACTTCACTTCCCGTGTCTATAAGCGCGTAACAAACAACATTGTTTATAGTAACTGCGTTCAGTCTGTCTTTTACACTTCTTACACAGCTGACATTGTCCCCACTAGTTGGCGATTTTACCCGCGTTTGGCAGTCTTTCGAAAAATGCCCGAACTCGTTACACGTAAAACATTTAGGTCCCTTTCCTTTATTTGTGCAATGTTTTACATCATGTTCCACTGACCCACAGGAAAAACAGTGCATCCTCTTCTGGAACCTTGCCTCTTGAAACCGAACTGGTCGTTGTTGCATCTTCCTGGTTTCTCCGTCGCGTTCCTTCCTTTCCCAGTGGCGTTTGCTGCCCTCGGCATCCTTTTCTTTCTCTTTTCTTCGGTCGTATAGTTCCAACCTTCTCCTTAATTCGTAAAGCGACGCCGCTTCATACAGCATCGTTTTGCTGTGTTCTCGATCCTGGATGCCATTAATAATATGTTCGATCAATGCATCCTCTTCTACGGATCCTTGGCTTGCGATCTCTTGCATGGCTCCCACATATTGTCGCGCGCTCTCGTTTGGCCGCCTTTTCCGTTTACGCAATTCTTCGTGAATTAACGCGCCGTTCATTTCCGCCTTAAATTCACGCAACAGCCTCTTTTTTAGAATTTGCCACGATACTATCCCTGTTTCATAGGTGATAAACTGTTTCGCCGATCCCTGCATCATTCTTTTCCCGTATAACAGTTTTTGTAAGTCGTTCCATTCAAGCAACGCACTCAGTTCTTCGAAATCGTTGACCCACTTTTTAATTGGTAATTTGTCGTCACCTGTGAAATATGGAATGCTGTTGTCGACGTCCTTAATTGTGAATTTGATCACTTCTCTTCTTGAAGCTGCGTGCTTCTTCGGTGTGTGATCTTTTCTATGCTCCTCTAGTGCACTTTCCATATCTTCGTCCGAATCATTGTCCGTTTCCCCGTCTTCGGATTCTCCTCCCTCCTTCTCTGTTTCGACGCATCTGGAATTCTTCAGCCTCTCTCGCAACTCGATCTTCTTGCCTTTATCTGATAGTTGCAACTGTCTTAATTTTCCTCGCAACTCTTTAACCTTCATTGCGTCGATCATCTCTTCCGACAATTCTTCGTTCGTCTTATCCTTAATCTTCGTCCCGCTTTCTTTCAACGCTTCCAAGCTGTTCTTTGTCCCTCCGTACATCCTTGTGATTTTCTGATTACAACGTAAATTAATACGATTGTCGTTCGACGACTGCTAACAACTTTTTCCGGTTAGTGGTCAACTTACACACTGCCGTACAACTGGATAAATCGCGAATCGACACTTTCGACTTTAATTTCAACTGCACTTCGTAACTGAATCGTACCGATCACTTGATTTAATTGCCCACGCGATCCCGGACGAGCCCCCAAATGTAGGATTTCCCTATTTTAATTCGAAATTCGTGATCGAGTTGAATAATCGATCTACGCGGGCAGGGGTAAAGCAAGGGGTCGACTCGTTACAGATAATAATAGTTTAATCAAAATCAAAGGATGATGGAACAAACATGCGGACAACTGTACCACTTGGCGACCGACGCGAGACTCCTCGATGTCGCCTCTCGCTCGCATTTCTTTTCTCGACGTTCCTCGCTTGTCTTTGCCGTTCGTTTGTTTTACGGAGCGAGCGTTGCACCGGCGTTCGCGGGACGCGCGTATCGACCGTTTTGGCGGGAATTTAGGCATCCCACATTTATGCAATTCGGGAAATTTTCTAACTATACTAGGTTCGCGCTCAGCATTAGACTACTTTTTTTTTATTTAATCAATTCCTTTTTTTCTTCTTTTTTTAAAGAAAAGCTTAAATTGGAATATTTAGATGTATTAGGTGTACACATTAATTCCCGTTGGATTTACTTAAATGGAACCTTTTCCTCCACCGTGTGGGTCTCCATATTACGACCTTATTAGAATTATAGAATATGAAATTCAAGTGATATAACCTCAGAAAATTCACAGTGTGCTTGGAAAATACAATTTCGACTGACAAAACGCAGATTAAGCGCTGGTCGCTTCTTGAATTTTCATTAAAAAAAGATGCTCGCGAGATTAAAGAAATGATTTGTATGGCATTAGCATGCTATGTCCTATGTCCTATAGCAGTGATGGGCACGGGTGGAGCCCCTCAAACGCCTGTTTCTCCCACCAACCTCTTTTTCATGCAGCGCGCACATTCGTTGCGTACGCTGATGTCTCGTGTCTTTGTTGCCCCATTGTACCGCGCTTGATGGAAGGGGACAGAGGGCGCTACGGTGTGGACGGTTTTGCCTCAATTCAGGCAAATTGCCCATCACTGTCCTATAGTATAGCATATGCTAAAAATGGTTTCAGAGATTCCGAAATAGAAATTTCAATCTTAAGTATGGTGAACGGCCTGGACATCCGAAACAAATCGGAAGACGAAGATTTAGAGCAGCTGTTGCCCAATAATTCATGCCAAACTCAATTAACACTACACCTACCATGCCTTCAAAGTAACTAATATATTGTTACAAATGTGGCACAAAAGGTACACCCGTTATATCATCGTTGTCTAGACAACGACGATATAACAAGGACAAAGGACGAGTCGCTTCACGAACGTCGTAATAACCGACGTTATTTTTTATTCACTTGTTTATTTATATAAATAGAGAATATATTTTTGTTATTTTGGATACTGGAAAGGTTCTCGGCAGTTTTCTTTTGTCTTGCAACAAATGTTGGTATTCTTTATAGATTCTGCCAAATGAAATAAAATTTTATATTATTTTATCCTGTATAATCCGAACTTTTTTTAGGTAAAGGAAGTATGTGAATGTTGAATGAAAAACATTATTTTTAAAACAGGGCCTTAAAGAACTCTCAAAAATTTGAAATTAGTACAGTGCTGATGCCATGCGCGAATACGCATGCGCGAAAAGCTGACATTTCTGGCATCACTGTGTACCGATCGGACGTGCAATTCTCTTCCTCTCTGAATAAAGCGATTGATTGCCTTTTTATAACGGTTTATTTATTGAGTATGCCTAAGTTGCGTGGCCGGCCGCGCAACAATATGTTGGATTGTTAGCAATAATAACGCAACTGCCAAGGAGCAGAAATGAATTTCGTTATGAATGAGAAATACTGCATTTCTCTAACGTAAAATAATAGACCAGATGTAATCAGACTCAAACCCATAGGCCTGGTATTTCTGGTACCCAAGGGCCAGGGCAATAAACGATGCAGCCTTGGGTTTTTCCTTATTTCAAGTGGGCGACTGATTTTCTCTATCGCCTGCCATATTCTTCTCCTTCACTTCGAGTCCGCTATCCGAACCGTTGAGACGTCGCGCCGTTAAATAAAACATATTTTGAAAGAATTCTTCAGCGTTTTCAGTTCCTTAGACACCCATTTCCCAACAGTTGCATTGTAAAAATGGTGATATTGAATTTATTTGGATTTCGTGCGCTTCGTATTATAATATATGCTCTACTATATATATTTACTTAATCATTTCCCACGCAGGGATCTTTATAATTTCAATAATTGTGAAATAACAAATCTGGAATCGGTCATTTTGACCGGTGATGGTAGGTTTAGTGTTAGAAACTTGCTACAGCATTAGGGATTACCCAACAAACCATTATTGTCCGGTTGCAACAGCAGGATAAAATTCAAGAAGATAATCGCCGAGTCCCACATGGCATAAGCCGGTTATAAAGCTGCACGAAACTGCGTAGCCTCATACGGTAAAAACGACTACAGATACTTTTGATTGGTTAAACTAGGAAATTTTACCACATCCAGCGTATTCACCAAACCTAATTCCATCGGACTTTCACTTGTTCCGTTCCTTCCAAACACCATTTAGTGCAGGCCTGGCCAACCCAAATGTAAAATAAAACCCAACCCAAAAATAAAAATTTTTTTCATAGATTGCTACAAACAGGAGTCAAGTAGAAGCTGAAGAATTCCTGAATTATTTTATAAAATTGAAATAATTTATTTAATGAAATAACAATTCTAGTACCATGTCAATATTATTATATTTTGCAGATCCCATCCAAATATGATTCACTGAGTATTGCAAACGTTTATTATAAGTCTGAACAAACAATTCCGTCAGCTATACAGGGTGACACTTCAGTCAACGCGTTGACAACTAAATAAATCGAGAATCACATATCGACATCCTCGAATTTGTTTAATCTCCCGGCAGCTTTAAATTTCACCAACCCATTTTCAGTTCTCCAGGAAATAATTCGGAAAATTTAGAACACGCGAAGATCATTTCTAAATGTTTCAAGCACTCCGACCACGTTGCTGTCATTGCACGAAGTTAATTTCGAAACCTGTTACTATTCCGCGTTGCATTCGGAAACATTCAAAATAAATTGTATCGCTTCAAACATACAATCGCTGTTATAACTTCCCCAAGCCGGAATCCAACCGAATTTTGCGCAAAAAGCCGCGCAGAATTTATGCGCAATACTCTCTACAATTATAATGAACAATACAACGACGATGGAACTAATGAGTCGCGGTATCATCGAGTGTGCGCAATGTTTCGAGAGGAAGCTCCATTCCGTGTAATCGACACGCAATCGAAGTGCACATTTCTCGAAAACTACATAGAATTTCTGAATGAAACAATCAGTATCATAATGGTTACAATGCAAAAAGAAGGAATCTACTCATAACTGGCGGGCTGAGAATCATAGTGGTGCAAGTCACATACATACATGGTATATCGAGTAAAATAATATTTTGCGTTCGTTGTTATAAAAAAATTGGAAATTAGTATTCGCATATCGTTATTTCAGTTCCTGAGTGCTTCTATAAATAGGCTGCGGTTATTGATAAGTTCTTACATTTTACAACACAGTTCTAACCATATTTGATGGTTGTAGCTTGTGTGTTCAACACCTGACATAGAATTAAATGACAAATGGACCAAATAACCAGCGAATGAACATCAATTTCTAACGAACGAATAGAGGTACATCAGTGAATGATAATTATCCAAAAAAACCGTCAAAGTACATATAGTAGGATCATTGAACCAGCTCAAAATGCAAATTGCTAATCGATTACGATTCGACGGTACATTTTGTTAGATGACAACAATCACTTACCTTGAATACGTGGTATGTCGTTCGAACAACTGCTAAATAAATTAATGTAGTGGCGAAAAGGTTACAAAAAATATTAGATTTCTTTAGCGAGACATCTGTGAATTTACAATAGAATCACCGCATACATTTTAACACAAAGAGAGAATCATAAATGTTATTTCTTCGTTTGATACGAATTATCAATTTAGGCGTAGGCCAACCTACGTACTGTGGTTTTCAAAACATATCTATAGCTTCAAGAAACTATAGAAAAAACTGTCTGTATGTGAAAATGAAAGTACGAAACAGAATTTTATATATTTACAATCGAATTATTTAATCAAGATTGACTTATACCGATATACAGTGACTCCCATAAATATTCGGACACTCTTAAAAGGACTTTTTAAATGGATTTTCTTGAGATGTTAGGACAATTAGTGATACGTTCACATGTTACACGACGTGAAACAAGAAATTTTGAAAAAATTGCAAAGAAAATTCCAGATGTTGTATTTTACAACTTTTTATGTAGGCCTATAATGAAAACTTAAAAAATACGTATTGCAGATCTGTGTTGTAAATCAGCTGTTGAAACAAAAGAACGCCAGGTAGACTAACATTGCTATGATCCCAAATGGTTCGTTCCTTTCGTTTTGTGATAAAAGAATAAGCTGCCATTTTTCAGTAAAGAATGAAGTTCTACATGAATCAACGCTGCCGGTAAATAAATAATGCCTTTAAGATTCGAAAACCAATATTAAATAAAATCTTTAGAATTTGAACTTACACTATTATGATTCTGAACCTACCATATACAAGATATGTATCCCATAATGAAGATATCGAATCTTCCGCGTTCGAAATTTCGAGGTAAAAATGTTTAATTCCAATTCGATCCATCGGAAGATTGATTTTTTTAGTTAAAAGATCGATATTTTGAGTCGATTCTTTGGTATTCGATTTTTCCCAGATTTAAATCTTTGATGTAAATATCTCGCATCGATTTTTTTCTCTCCTTCAATACTTATTCTGTTACTAAAGAGAGTTTTTAATTCCAAAAGAAGGAACAATTCGATGAAAGAGATATTCCATGACTTAGTTGTATTAACATGTCTGTAAATACAGTGAGCCACGAAAGTATTCGAATGCGCTTTAAATCAGTATAACTTTTTAAATTTGGACCAAACGATTCGACCTTTTTTGAGCAATTATAATAAAAGCATTGATTTACTAAATGACGTGAAATAAGATTTTAAAGGCTAGCGGAGAACAGAAAATAATAGAATAAAAGAATATAATAGAGTAATAGAAAATAAAAAAGGGAACTTTTTAAGATTCGGAAACAATATTAACTCAAACCTTTATAATTTCGACTTACACCACTATGAATACCAGACCACCGATTACTACACTGCGTGTTTGATTCCGAAGTTCTATGCAGTTTTCGATAAATTAAAAATACCACACACGCGCTATCATTTTGTCTACGAGTGTAATTGCTGCGAAACGAATATCTCCGAATAAGTCGATAAATTGCCGCACATAACGGCAGGAATTTCCGTTTACCGTTTAACCGGCTTGATCCACCATTTAAACGTCACCGGTTTAGGCAATAGTTACGAGTGAATTCTCTGGCTAGATCAAAGACGAGAAAGCGCCGCGTATAATCGCGCGTAGCTTTCCGGGGTGTAGGTACACGCCCTCAAAATTGCGGCTGCTTTGCGCTATTAAAGTGAAGCGCGAACATGCCCGCGGAAAATAAGTGGGCGACTCACGCACGTTCTATGTATAATCGACAAAGAGAGGGAATCGGCGCGAAACGCCTCCGGGGATATTTCCGGCGACACCTAACGGCGTATATGCTTCGGAACAGTTGAAATCGGACGGGTGCGATGACAGAAGCTGTGAAAAGGGGCTTGGCGGAAGCGCGATTCCATCATGTGACAATTCCCTTTGACAGCGAACACCTGAAGGCGAGGGTCCGTCCGAGATCCGGAGAGACCGACGACTGCAAGCCACAGGCGAAAACCTGCTGTTGCTACTGCCTCCTCGGCAATTGTACGACACACCTTCCCATAGAATTCGTTTCATTGGATTTACGACTCGCGCAACGCGGAAAATTTTAATCTTGATTGTTCACCGGGCCCGTTCGGTTTTCTTCACGCCAGCTGACAATTCCCTTTGACGACAATATGTACTACCTGGTGCGACAATAAACTAGACTCGCAACTGCAACGCACAATCGTTCACGAAACCATTCGGACGATTAGGCTCGCAACATTTGAAAGCCGATTCTCCGTTTCGGACGATGACGTTATGGGCGTTTTTTCAACCTTTTTCGGAAAAATGTGGATTAGTTTTTTCTTTTTTTAATATAGTAATGACTTTGATTGCATATGGACACTTCGGAACATTGCACAATCCCAAAGCACTTCAGAACAGGCTTGGTTATTATCGAAATAATATTTGGCTATATGTCATTTGAAATAATCATATGTTAGCTTATTTGAACATCTAAATAACTTTTTCAGAATTATTTAATTAATTGAATTTCATTTGAAATTTTTCATTTCATCTTTGATTTCATAAAATAATTCGTGTTCTCCAAAATTCTATTTATTTCGTGTACTGAAAAAAATTTTAGAAGTGAATGCAGCTACACAATAACCTGTTCTTGAGGTGAAATTATTTAATATTTTATTTGAATAACGAGGTTAAGATAAATACTATTCAAATAAACTAATATTTGATAATAGTTTATTTGATTTAAGGGCCAAATAAAAATAAATTTGTTAGATTATTTGTAAAATACAAATGATCACTTTTATTATAGGATATGTATATTGTTATATTTTCAGTAACATATGAACATGATTTTATATTTTTTTTGTGATTAAAGGAGATGCTGCAATAAAGAGGCAGCTCTACTTTTAGGCAATTTGTAGTCAATTAATATTCATGTTGATAGATTTTCATACTGGATAAGAGACCTGTATCTTTTTTTACCGTTTATTATAGGACAATAAAGAATTCAAATAGCACCGATTCGAATAATTGAGGTTCTACTATATCGACAATTGCACAAGCAAGAATGCTCCGAATTATGTCATGTTTGGTCTTATTTTAACCAGAAACATATCGCAAATATGTTGGCCACAGTTTCACAAAAGAATAGTTGAAAGTAAAAAGTTTTGTCAACGCTTTCACATATACATATCGAAACATTACTGTAATTTTACGGTATGGTTAACAAAGTCGTTGGGCACGTATTCGTATGCTTTAAAATAATATCTAAGAAAAAGCATAAGGTTTAATGTTAAAAAGTACCGATGACATTGAAATTTCGTTTAAAAAAAAAAGAGTCTAAAGACAAATTTTTTCTTATTTTTTTTAATAGTATACCTTTATTCTGAGAAGTTTTCCCTACAACAGTAAATAAGGCAGATAGGTATTTAGATGATTAGCTGACACCCCCTGCACGTTTTCTACGGTGATTTTCTAATAAAAATAAAGTGAAATATAGGAACTTTTCATTTCTGTTTACTATACACGTTTAACACTTTGGCCACCGTGTCGCCCATATCTGGGTCACGGTATTCTTTATACAGAACTGAAAATTAATATTCACGTTGGTAGATTGAGTGTATCTAATTTGCTTACGATCTGCGAAATGAAAAAGGTTTGAAACAGTAATTAACCTCTTGCCCTATAACATCGTGTGAGACTCGTGATAATGATCCTGAACGGAGTCTAATAAATATTTATGTTACTAATTCCCTTTAAACCGAAATTGAATTCCATTTTGTTGTTATTAACGTACAGGCATTAGAGACCATATAGGCATACAATAAATATAAATTGTTTCCTTCTCCTATGAAATTATGGACTACAAACAAATTCTAATCACTGAAACCGTAAAATAAATCTAGGGCAAGTAGTTAATATCAGAAAACTAAATTTCTCAGTTTTTGTTTTGTTAAATAAAGTGCATAATTTTGTATAATTTTTATGATTGTTGAGTGAGCGATCAACGTGTTAAATAAATTCGAGTTGGCGCTCTGGGTTCTTTTTCGAATCCTTCCTGTATCGATCTACTCCTTTTTATGATCCCTTCCTTCCCCGAGAAAGTCGTGCAGGGAAAGTGTCCTCGCTTCGAGTGCTCGAACGTCGTTGCAACGGTAACATCTGTAAACCATCAACGAGTATCGGCGCCGTTGGATAAGGACATTGCGTCTGGACAGTGTCTTCTTTTCCCGTATCCCGTCCACCCTCGCTTTAACTGATGTTGTTGGCGCGAGAAAGCGTCTCTCGCCTTTTTCTGTCCCATTTCCTCTCTTCTTTTACACTTTACAGTATCCCTGATATACTCAAGTGTTTCGAACAATGTGGTATTTATAACAAGGGAAAAGTCGATTGTATCAACCAAATTAGAAAGTAGTTGGACGGCATATACAGTGACTCCCATAAATATTCGGACACTCCTTAAAAGACGATAACTTTTCTAATATTGGACCCTACGATTTGAATTTTCTTTGAGAAGTTAGAACAATTAGTTTATTACATGACGTGAAAAAAATATTTCAAAATACAATTGGTTGGAACTGCAGAAAACATGCTAAAAGTTGAATTTTATAACTTTTTTATGTGGGCCTATAATGAAAATGTAAAAAATGCGTTTTGTAGATTTGTGTCAATTATACTTACATATTCTACAATGTCATCGAGATCGGTCGATGAGGAAATAAACGATAGGCTTTGACAGATGTAAGAATCCTTAGATTTATTACAATTAGATGCGGAAAATTGCGAAAAACTGTAATTTTTACCTTCTTTAAATGTTTGAAGCTCCTTGCAATGTTGACCGACTTTCATTACATTTTTAGAATATGTTTAAAAACCCCACATATGTGTAAATGCCCAAATAAAAATGTTGTAAAATACACCTTTTAGCAATTTCTCTGCAATTCCGACCAATTGCAATTTTTTTAATAATTTGTTCGTGTCATGAAGTAAACTAATTGTTCTAACTTCTGAAAAAAAAATCCAAGTCATAGAATGCAATATTAGAAAACTTGTCTTTTTAAGAGTGTTCTAATATTTATGGGAGAACTGTATATGTCGTTCAACTACTTTCTATTTTGATTGATACAATCGACTTTCCGTTTGTTATAAATACCGCATAGTCCGAAACACTTCGGTATAACTCAGATACTCTAAAAGAAGAGAGGAAATGGGACGAAAAAGGCGAAATGCAGTATTTCATCGTTAAAAGTCGTCAAGATCTGAACAAGAAACGTCGCCATACAATCCTTCCTTCCGCGGTGTATACCCTGTGAGGGGCCGTGATAATACGAATCGAGTTATATCGATGAGACCACTACTAATCCAATGACCAAACTTCTTTATTTTTTATTACTTTTTTATGGAACTTTTGCCAACATATTCGTGGCATTTTGCTAATGAAAATGTTACCAAATATGATATAATTGCGATAATATTTGCTTGTGTAATGGACGATGAAAGTTTCAGGCGCAAGGAAGTAGGCGTAGCAGCCCGCGTGTCTTGGCAATGTAATGCCAATAAAAAAACTTTTTTATTATTACTTATTTTTTTATGAGACTTTCTCCAATATATTTGTGGCTTTTTTCTGATTAAAATAATACCAAACACGATATAATTCGGATCATATTTACAATACTTTTCCGAAACTTTCATCGTCCATTCCTCAAGTAAATACTATCGGAATTATATCTTATTTGGTATCATTTTCATTAGAAAAATGCCACGAATATGTTGGTGAAAGTTCTATTAAAAAATAATAAAAAATAAAGAAGTTTTGTCACTGGGTTAATTGTTGTTTTCACACCGACATACTCAACCCGTATTATGTTACACTTCTCGGCGACCGAGGCCTCTCCAGCTGCGCCGTCCTTTTCTACGTTCGGCACAAGTCAAAGAATAGTATTATCTGAACATTAATTGTCGCCGGCCGAACCCGTGGTGGCGACGATTATCGATGAAATACTGTATTGTGTCGAATAGGTGGCACAAAACGAAGATCTCTTTAGCGACGCATCAGTCAACTTACTAAATACTACTTACTTCTTCTTTTAACCCCTTGCCTTACGATTTATTTTGCGGTTTTAGTGATTAGAATTTCTTTGTAGTTCATAATTTTTTAGAAAAAGGAGAAAATGTATATCTATTGCATGTCTGTATGTTTTCCAATGGCTGTACATTAACAACAACAAAATAGAATTATATTTCGGTTTAAAGGAAATTATTAACATACATCTTTATTAGACTCTGTTCAGAATCTTCATTACGTCTCTCACACGATATTGTAAGCCAAGGGGTTAATACGAATTATGTTCATTCAAGGAGAGGCGTTCATTTGCTGGACAGGTCACCCTGTACAATGAACTTTCAGTTTTAACGTTCATTCTCCGGGCCGAATTAGTTCGTTAAATCGAGATTGTACTGTATTCAATATCAATTAAAATTCTTGTGAACTGCGTTTTTAGGATACAAAATGGAAAATCTATATGGCCGGAAATGTTTGCACGCCACCTGTGTACGTGCGTGCAGTGTATCGGATTTTCTAGATTCTAGATGTAGTTTTGCAGTTTTCACGTGAAATATCGTTGTCGGCTATAAATCACTGCGGCCGTTTTTCGTTTTAAGCGCGCTGCGGCAAGCCGTAGACAAGTTGGTTTCACCTGCGAACACGTGATCAGAATTCCACGGAAGACCTGAGACGTGTGGCCGACGGGCTGATTGCGTGGCCCACCTGTGGTCATCCATCAGGTAATTCGGTTACTCATAGAAGGAGTTCCCCTACTAACGGACACTTAGGCATTTTCTTAAATAAATAGAAAAATATGATATTTTATTTCATTTATTTTGCTTTGCTTCTAAATTAACAGTATTAAAAACTAAATTAGATGGCAAAATAATCAACGTTTCCGTGATAATTAACTTAAATTAACATTATACTTACACGATACAACAGTTCGGTAAAGGTCAAAATGTTAACACTAAACCTACCAAGCATTGAAAGGATCTGGTAAATATTGCCTTATAAAAATGGCAACACTATATTTATTGAGATTGTTCTGCATTTTTATAGATGCTTAGACAAGGAAATTTATTCTATTATTTACTATAAATGAATTTTTATAATTTGAATAATTGGAAAATATAAAACCGGTCATTTGATCGTGGCAGTGTCGTCACTTCGGTTAAATCGAGGGGAATACAGTTTACCACCTCTCCTATGACCAGAGTAATATGTGACACGTTGCGCGGCACGTCACGTGACCAGTCTACGGTTTTAGTGGGGAACGTTGGAGTGTGCTCACGGTAGTGGAATGGGATAGTGGAAGGGGAAAAGGAGGGGAGGAAAAAACAACCAGTTCTGGTTGTTTCTGGCATTACTGGACCGTGGTAGGTTTAGTGTTAAAGATATACAGTGAATCCAAATTATGACCATTTCGTATAAACAAATAATACAACCATATGTCAGGACTTATTTTAAAGCTTGACGTCTCTACTTTCGCAAAGCAGTGTTTATTTTCCTCTTACAAGGATATGTCCCGTCGTGGTCATCTTCGATGCTAATGTTCTTTTGCACGGTGGCAGTATGTGTACATGTTTCTGGTAATATATGTAAAATATTAAATCTAGAAACTTAAAAACATTAAAGATATAAACAGTTAAAAATTACGTACCTTCAATGCACAGTATGAGTATGAAGTGGCAGACTTCTATTTCCACTGTAGTATTGCTTTTACAAAAAAATGTTAAAAAATTATGTACAACGGGGATTTGATCCTACGATCAGCTTACTAGTCTTGCTACCAACTAATTTCGCCAAAACTACATTGAAAACGGGACCCCATTAGCCTGGACTCATTTTGAAGCTTGAAACCTCTACACTCACATAGAAGTGTTCATTTTCCTCCAAGATATTTTTAAGCCTCCTTTTTACAACGACTCCTTAAATATTGACGTAAGATTTTTTTCACTATTTTATGGAACAAAAATGAGCAACAAATTTCATTGTGTAAATAAGTTATATTACTGTAAATTTGGCGGCATACCTCCGATTCAAAGCTCAACAAGAGGATTTAAAAAAATTGTACATCAATTTTTAAGATGTCGTTGTAAGAAAAAACTTTTTCAAAGTTGTCGCAGACGTTTCAATGTATAGCATTTTCGGGAAAAAACGCGTCTTCAGTTTCTCGCCCGTTACACCATAAATATAGGCAATTTTTTGAGAATCGGGTATTTAGTGTCTAAATGCTTTTTGGACCCATTGTATTGTCCGGCATTATGGGGACTTCCACTTTCACCTGGTATTGGGAGACCCTGCGGGACGACGATCGATTCCTTTTCGTGCACTCATAGAACATGTACGGGCCAATTTCTATGAAGTTTCAGGAGGCAATAGGCTACGTCCGAACAGAAGCAATGGAAGAAAAAATAGAAAATTCTCGTGTTAATCAGAGAAGGGAGAGCCAACGGTAGGATGGGCCATCTTATTACAAGATGCAGACACCGTTTCTGAAATAAATGTGCCCGGTTTTCAACAAACATGCTCGTAGACCCTCTTTCCGCGCATTCCAGCTGTTTTGTGCTCATTGCGGGCTTTCCTCTCTTTGCCAGCCCACCTCTCCAATGTGAAAAAAAAGATAGTAAAAGCTGCCGGACGAAAACATCTGGAGAGCCCATAGCTTACCTTCGTCATCCGGCCACTTTCATACTCTTGATTGTTGGGTTGTTAAACTTCCTGTTTCGCACAAAAGACCTGTTTATTTATTCCGGCCGTTGGAACGTGTTATCTCCCTTCTAAATTGCGTTTGATGATTGAAGACGATAGTTTAATCGTCTATTCTTTTCATTGTAACATCCACGACGTTAATTGTAGGAGCAATTAGTCGGCTAACTACTCATATAAATTTTTACAAGTCGCTTTTTTGTTTATCTTTTTTTGTGGACAACAATTCGAAAGCTTAATATTTATAAGAACTGATATGTATCGTGTTTATGGGTATTATTATTGAATTAGCCAAAAGAGATACCTCCCTTTTTTATTCAATGTGGCATTTGTATTATAAAACACAAATAAATATTATTAATACGGATTTATATGTAAAATAAAAATTGTCTGCATCAATTGCAACAAACGCAAACCACCTAAGAATTTCTTTCTTTATCTCTTCAACAATTTTAGAGGTTTGGAATACTTCGACAAACATTCATTCTTTTAATCTTTTCATTGTTTTTAATTAGAGCTACTCTTTTTTTCATAAACGTATCAAGCCTCAGTCTAATTACTACTAAATAATAGTAGGAAGTTACCAAAAAGATAAACAATCTACACACATACTTCGTATGGGATATGATTGTAACGTTCAATTTAATAGAAATAACTATATTTATATCATTATTGGATTACTTAAAAGAGTAAGAGTAAATATAATAAATAAAGGAATACATTGGTAGGTGATAGAAAATTATCGGAACTATAAACAATACACAATAATTTTTTAGCTCGTTATGTTCTAAACTGTACAATTTTGATTTTCTATCATTATCTTCAGAGTAACTATAAATATCTTTTAAATTAACATATACACAAGCTCGCGAGAGTATTCTAACGCTCTTTAAAGCAGAATAACTTTTTGGAAATTGAACGAAACAACTTCACTCTTGTTTAGCAAATTAGAAGCATTGATTTATTAATTGACGTGCAAAAAAGATCTTGCAATTGGTAGGAATTACATGAAAAAGTAAAAATGGCACTTCTAAAAATTTTTTTATTTCTGTCCGTAATGAAAATTTAGAATATGCGTTTTATAGATCTGTGTTACTTATGCACATGCTGAAAATTTCATCGAAGTCGGTTGACGTGGAAAAAAACATCACGCATAGAAAGATGTAAGAATCTGTGGATTTTAAGCAAAAACCCAGGAGTCGGAGTCGGTGTCGGAGTTTGGGAGTAATTACTAATCACTGGATTCGAAGCCGGAGTAAGAAGAAGCTATATATCGACTCTTGGAGTCGCAGTCACAGTCGGAAAAAAATATATAAACTCCGACTCCAACTCTGGCTCTTTTGTTTATAAATCATGAAAAGCAACAAGTGTCACTATGAAATATTAGAGATTAAATTAATTTTCGAAAATGGAAGCTTTATCGTTAGTATTTCTCAAATTGCGCATGGAAAAGATGGGATATCATTAGAATGATATCACACACGATATAATTCGGATCATATTTACAATAATTTTCCGAAACTTTCATCGTCAATTACACAAGTAAATATCCTCGCAAATTTTATCTTATTTGGTATCATTTTCACCAGAAAAATGCCACGAATATGTTGGTGAAAGTTCCATCAAAAAATAATAAAAAAGTTTTGTCATTGGATTAGTAGTGGTCTCACCGATATATACTCCACCCGTATTATGTTACACTTTTCGGCGTTTCGATTGTTTTGCGACAATTGTCGTACAGAAGTTCACGACAATTAACGATGAAATACTGTATGCCAGTTACTTTTAAGGCACGGTTGATTTAGTGTTGAAACATGAATACTTTTTGATCATGTTGGAGCGTCTATCTGGAACATAATGGACAAGGAATTTCGTTAAATCGCAATTTTTCTTGTTTAGACTTCGAACTCTTATCTAACGCATCGAGAATCAAAGTCAGAGACTTTTGGAGGCGAAACAATAACTACTACAAGTATATTCGGTGTGATTATGGAAAATATGAAAATACAATTACAACGTGTTCGTAAATGTACGTCCGGCAGTGCACGGTTATAGCTCCCACGATAAATCTACTAGCTGGTTTTTCCGCTAGGCTTTTTATTTCTGAAAGGAACGATGCAGTGGGGAAAAATAAACATCGGAGCCGTGCATATTGTTCCCCTGGGTGCTTTTGATTTCAAAGCATCAAGTGCGGCTGTAAAACGTCGCGAGCACGTGTGCGTTGTGGAAAGAAGAAAAGGGAAGGGAAACATAAAAGAATGAAGCGCTGAAGCTGGAACTTTTCGACAGTGAAACATCACAGATGCCTCTTACCCGAACAAAATCCTTTTTCGCGTTCCGCGAGCAACATGCAGGGACTTTTCAATTACTTAGCTGTGCACATCGCGCGGCGATAATTACGGCTGAGTGATCCGAGTGATTTTAGGGAAATTTGTTTCGGCGATCCCAATTTTAATATTCTCGCAAATTATCGAATTGTCTTGAAAATTCATCAGAAGTTTCATTCAGAATATTGCTCCATTGTCCCATAGAATTCACGTTCAATAACACGCTATAGACGGACCGCCATTTTCTCAGCAGATGCTTGCACAGCTATTAAGCGCACACAAACTAATTAATTTACCAAGTACAAGCTGCTATTCTTTTCTAAAATTTCTCCCCCGTGATTGTTAGCAAAATTAATATTCTTAGTAACTTTCTGGCGTCCGATAATGACGTTAGAGAAGTTCGGGCGGATGACAAACAGAAACAATTTGCGGTGTAGTGGGGCAGTGTTTGCGGAATCATCAGCGTTTACGATGCGGTTGATACATCACTCTGTTTTATCATCTAACAAACCATTTATTTGTCATGTCTTTCGTTCGTTTATTTTTTGGTGTATTTCTTTAGGTCGACTATGTTCTGTATCTTTCTAGTGAAAGAGATAGTTTATGCTCATGTAGTTGAATAATAATTAGACTGTGGATTTTATACATTTATGAAATAAATTAGTAGATCAAATGCAAAATGGTGAAAACATTTAGAGAATTTAATGATAGTGTTGTATTATTTTCAATTCACTAAAATTTCTCGGAAGAGAAATCAACGCGAAGGTGAATACCTTCTGTATCTTGCAATTGATATAGACAAGATTTATTTTGCACAAAAATTCGGAGTCTAATAATAATAATGGTGAACTATTAGTTGGTCGGTGTTATGATACTGATATTTCATATAGAGTATATGAACTCCCTTATCCACAGGTTAGAGATATTCATTATTTCGTTGACATTTCTTTTAAAATCTCGGAGCTTTTCTTAGATAATGCTATTTCATTGAGAAATTTCAAGATAATTTAAACGATATTAAAACGGTACAGCTTAATCAAATTTTTATGAATATATCTTATTATATATATCTTATTATAGAATTTTAAATTTAATTGTATTTTTGTTAATAAATTTTATTATATTAAATCTTAGAGGCGTTTTAGATTTAATTATATTTTTATTAATACATCTGATGAAGTTTAATTTTATAGGAATTTTAAATTTAACTGTATTTTTATTAGTAACTCTTATAAAATTAAAATTTATTTGTATTTTTATAAATTTTTATTAATTCATGGATCTCATAGACCCAATCCGTTCATTGGAGGGTTAAATGACAACTTTTACTGTATAAGTATATATATATCATATTTTACTTATTCCGTACGTTCAATTCATTTAAAATATTTTCCATTATCTTGTTTTCATTATTTCGAATATAAAACCAAGTCATTCATCTACTTGTAATAAAGGTTCCTTAATGATACATTCTTAAGAATGTGCTCGTGAAGATCTTTTCACACTTTAAAATTGCCTGCTCCTTAACAAATTTTTCAAATTCTAAATGAATGGAAGTCTACTGAAAACGAATGCGGTGAATGGATAGTACGAGATAAAATTTGATATTTCAACCCGTATTCGTCTCTTATACCTATTTGACATACTTTCCACCATGTATAATGCAAGTTGCGTTAACTGTAAAAGATAGAATGTATTGCTGTTATTGTGAGTAATACAAAATCTTACGTCTGAATGCACAGAAGTTTTTATTTTCAATACAAGAATTTGTAAATGTAAAGAAATGTATTAGGTTTCGGAATTGAACACTGGATTGGACTTCATTTGCGTAGATTTTCGATGGATATTCATATGAAACAAATCTAGTAATGTTCTATAACATATTTTAATTTCATCCAAATCGGAGAACAGGACCACTTTGTAAGTAATTACCCAATCTTCGTATCTCGATAAAACAGCGACACCTCAAATAATTAATCATCATATTGTATGCCCCACTCAATATTAAACAACACTTGTTTTAAAACTTTTGTTATACCACAAATAATTTATAAGTAAGCTTTTCCATAATTGAGCCGTCAATTTTGAAAGTGACCTAAGTCCATTTATACTTAAATTGAGATATTTAAGAGTTTATGTTTTAATAAAATTAAAAATATACGTATAGGATACCAATGCGTCATAGCTTAAGTGTATCTAAAAGAGTTAAATTTACAATTTCTATTAAAATAATGACAATTATTAAGTGAATAATATGTGTTTTCTTACCAAGAATGGAGTTAAGCCACTTTCAAAGTTAACAACCAGATTCGTTATAAAATTTGGAAGAGCCCAAGTCCATTCGACATAATTTAAAATGTTTCAAATTGAAAAAACAATACTCAATTTATTTTATATTTCTATGCAACACTTCAAAAATACAATTTATGCAATTCGGGAAATTTTCTAACTACATAAATTACATAACAATTTACTGCTCATCTACATTTTGTGTATGCGGGAGGGATGTCATGGTGCACCGGTGGTATACATCGTATTAAGTCCATCATTTTATATTTCTTATATTTTTATGAAGTGGTGTCAATACAGTATTTCCGAACTTTTTTTTATTGAAATCATTAGTTACGAATTCGTGTTCACTATCTGAATTAAATGGTCTTGTTTTTTTACTCTTCCCCACGAGTGTATTTATATAATTTAATATTTTAAGTTTTATATTCAATTGTAAGTGTGCATTGCGTGAATTTTGTGTTCACTGTATTAATTAAACGTACTGATTATTCAACTAAAACATCTTTCAAAAAACTGATGTTAACTTGTTAAATACTAATTGATTAAAATTACCTTCATCACTGCCTTCGGACATTTGAAAATCCGCACTTTCGGACATTATCAATAATTAATTGGACTTAGGCCACTTTCAAAGTAATGGTTTTAATTATTGAACTAACTGTGAAAACTTATGTGTCCAAAATTATCGTGTATACTCTGAATATACTTAACAGTAAACGTTGTTTATGACAGATCACTTCAAGTTGTACACGTTACTACGGTCAACAGAAAATAATTAACAAATGGACTTAGGCCACTTTCAAAATAAACGGCTCAATTGTAGTGTACCAAAAAGAAGTGCAGAAATCTCCTTTTACATTGTAATTCCACACGAAATTATTAGATAACGTTAATTGAATTGAATTGTTGGTTTACGATTGAAATTGCTGTTACTGTTTGAGGACCCATGAACCGTAGATTTTATAAAAATTATAATATAATCGCCGGTAGTTGATGTGTTATAATAAGTGCCGTTGTATTAAGTCGTAACATACATTGGTCCCATTTTTTCGCTTGGTGGCGTAGCTTCATTGTTTTAGCCAGTTGCCAACTTCACGGTGACAGGTGTCACCGAAAGTTTGTGCTGTATACGGAGCCAATTCTGTCAATGACTCAATGTGCAGAAAGTGATTTCGCAAAAAAAAAAATGAAGGGGGATTTTAATTTCACAAACGCACCTCGTACCAGACGTTGTCACAACAGACGTTGGAGAAATCAAGGCATATTTCAGCTGCCAGAAAAATGGGAGAAAGTCATGGGTGTACTTCCGAAAAGACCATACCTCTGATTTTTTTATTCTCTGGATTCTTGCGTATTTTGACGTGCTGATTACGGATATGATAGTGAAAATTGGCGCAAATGTTATTTTCATAGCGGAAACCATGAGGAAACCATAAAAATCATAGTTTTTTCCAAAGTCATAAATGAAGATGGCCAACACATAATTGATTAAACTTTTGTACAAAATTTGAAATGAATCATTTTATAAACGATTTAATAAAAATACGGATTTATGTTACGACCTGATACATCAGTCGTGTTTGCCGCTTGATAGTTCCAGTGTTAATGGTTCAGAACCGATCAAGAAAAGAATTGGTTGATTGATTCGAAATTGAAACCACCTACTGCAGGCAACTGGTAGAGGCAAGCGCAGTGACATGCAGGTAGATGAGGTACCCGTGACCGAACAAGACGCGGGCCATCTTACCATAAATCGAAATAGGCTATAGCTAGGGTGCGCAGTGCTCCATTGTGCGCAAGTGTGCTGATTACCATTATTGCTGGAAAGTTCGACGGCAATGGTTCTTAGAAATTGTGTCCGCGGAACGGGACTTTTTAATTAAGTGCATGCCGTTCGTGTCGTCAATAGGTATTGTCTCGCCACGCCATAAGGGATAATGCAGAAATTTTAGAATTTCTAGCCTTAACCGTTCGAGGAAAATCGCGAGAATAAAGCTGTGCAACTTCTGTGGCGGAATAACTAACAATCATCAGAGAATACACCGCGATGTCTTATTAGTAGACTGCGGATCCTTATGCAAAATAAAAAACGTTTCCACTGATTGCAAAATATAGGAGTTAAATAAAAATTTCTTTCTTTTTTCAGTTATCTTATTCAGCTAAAACTAGTACACGGATGTCCTTAAATCTTTTTAATATGTCCATTGCTTTAAATTGTACGTATTAATTTTTGTCATAAATGCATCAAATCTGCAGTCTACTTATTAGGTTTATACAGAATAATTACGGTTTCTATCAATTTAAAGTTTAACTGTGTAAATACTTTACTCTTCTTTTTCACATTTTTAGTTGTTTACATATTGCATACCAGGTATTGGTTATTTCGACTGCATCTAAACCATTGCCCAAAGAGGCAGAAGATCATAACCATTAAAATTATTTATCAGTCAATATGTGTGAACCACTGAAACGGATTAAAACTTTCGCACACAGCTTATGGAATAAATTAAAGGATCTGTTTTAACCTGTTCATGTTGTTTATTTGAAACTGTTGAAGTAAAGATAGTAAATGGTAAATTTCTGTTTATCCAATCAAATGTTGTATACAGGGTGTTTCATCTAAAACAGGACACCTAAATATCTCCTCAACGTCTGAAAATACAAAAAATGTTTCTAACTTAATCTAAATGGTTTCAAAAGACAAATCAGATGGAGGAATCGTTTTTTATAAATTGTAATTTTTTAATCGTTTTATCAAGGTCACTCGTTTTTTTACACATATACACACATTTTTTGTTGTTGTATGTTATAGCAAACATTATTGTGCATTCGTCCATGTTTAATAGCACGACCTTGAAGTGACCGTGAACTCTAAAATTTGCTAATTAATGCAGAACTTACTTTCAGCAACATTTCAGATTTCAACGGTAACAGAAATTCGACCATGAACTTGAACTTGTAAATAATCACATTTATGATTTTTTCTTATGGGGGACATTAAAGGGTGCACGTTTAGCAAGAGCAGCCCACGACGCCAGAAAATATGGAGGAACGAATAATTGGTGTATGTGCTGACATAAAACCTGAAATCGGCGAAAGAGCTGTACAATCTGTCGTTTTTCGCCTCACGAAATGTATCACAACGGAAGGACATCATTTCGGACATTTATTGCAGTAATAAATGTGATTATTTACAAGTTCAAGTTCATGGTCTAATTCCTGTTACCGTTGAAATCAGAAATGTCGCTGAAAGTAAGTTCTGCATTAATTAGCAAATTTTAGAGTTCACGGTCATTTCAAGGTCGTGCTATTAAACATGGATGAATGCACAATAATGTTTGCTATAACATACAACAACAAAAAATGTGTGTATATATGTAAAAAAACACGAGTAACCTTGAAAAAACGATACAAAAATTACAATTTATAAAAAACGATGCTTCCAGCTGATTCGTCTTTTCAATCATTTAGATTACGTTAGAAACATTTTTTGTATTTTCAGAGAGATATTAGAAGAGATATTTAGGTGTCCCGTTTTAGACGAAACACTGTTGGATACGGTTAAATTTGAGGATATTCCCTATCGTCTAAGTGTGTATGTGTGCAAATGTTGGTATGCCTGCGTCTTCGTTTGAGGTGCGTATGCCGGTCGATAGATTTGAAATCGGCCGAGCCCAGTCGATCGAAGTCGGTTAACATAAACAGTCACGTTTTTGTACGAGGTGTTAAGCGCGTAGAGACAAAGAGTTGTACACCCTGTGTCTTCACTATTTCCGTGAAGTTATTCTAAATACTTCTTTTTCCACTTACTTCCAAAACCTTTCGGGTTTTTCTTACTATCCAACCTTTACAAACACCCTGTATACAAATTAATTCCTGTGTTCTTCCTAAATGCGTTGTTTATTTACAAACACTCAAAACAGATTATGATCTTGGAAATAATCTTCATCTAATACAATTACAAGTTGTTGTATCTTAGTTATCTGATGAAGTCTTTATCTTTAAAAAAAACACGGTGACTTTGATGCCACGAAGCCAACAATGCTTCATTGCGCTTATACCTTCTAGTTATGTGATATCGTTTTCATTTTGAGATCCTCTTAACCCTTTGCGGTTCGACGTGTTTTCTCTCTTTTATTTCAGGACCTGCAAAAACATCGTATAACTCAATTGCATTCCCATGTGTAGCTCTGCCAGTCTATGTAGAACAGTTGAGAGATATTGCAATTGTTGTTACGTACCATGAAATTATGGCATTATTAATGAAGGTAATGTAAATCACAATCACTATTGGCGCAAAAGTTAATGTCGAATCTTGCTCGACATTGGACCGGAAAGGATTAACATTTTTATGTCAGGTGATGTAGTAGGGGAAAGTACAAAAAATTATCAATAAATAAATTTTATAAATACATTTTCATTAAATTTTTTTCGTAATATCAAATTTAGAACTTCCTGACTCATAATAATTAGAAATAAAACATATCTTAAATAATTTGAAAAAAGACGTAACAATATAATAAAACCTGCGTTTTTGCCTTCTTGAAAATTGGCAGATAGCCCCGGAGAAGATTTCCACAGTTCCTTTATTAAACTTTTCGCCTTAAAAACGTCACAATAGTAACATGAGCATGAAGGGTCGATATCTGCACTTTGTTCATGTGCCCAATCTTTGCATTTATTACACTGGATCTACTTTTCTTCGAAGCTTCGACCGCAAAGAACGCATCTTGTTTCTTGACTACTTTTGAATTTTTTAAAAATTTTGGTCCGTTTATTTCTAGCTATAGGTTTTGGTACTTCCTTTTTATATGACCAAGATGTTATACATTCAGTTCTTTAACTTCTCCGTGAACGAGTTAAAATGCGTTTCTTAGAAAAGCATCCAGGGTTGTCGTGTGAGTGTCCGCCCATACCTCATTGACATTACTCAATAGTTTTCTATACATTAAACGATATAAAAGGAATTTAGTAAATTTTTTTAAATTCATAAACTATATGAAATTTTTGATGCTAGAATTAATAAAACATGCCACAAGATGTACGTCTATTGCAGAATAAATTTAGATGAAATTTTATGATCCCAGTAATAATACTTTCTCGGAAGAGAAAATTAAATAAAATACCTGACTCGCTTAGTGCTATTACTAATATGCAATTGTTTTCGTGCAAAAATAGCTACGATATCGACTGTCATTTGTTTTCTATCTTAGTGGAATAACAAAGATATTGTTACGAATGTGGCAAAATAGGTACTCCCGTTATATCGTCGTTGCCTAAACGACGATATAACAAGTACAAAGGACAGAGTCGCTTCACGAACGTCGTACCGGTCGGACGTGCAATTCCCTTCCTCTTTTAATAAAGAGATTAATTACCTTTTTATAACGGTCTTTTATTAAGTATGCCTAAATTACGCGGTCGCTCGCGTAACAATATTAAAATGTCCGGAGCTACCCGTTGTCCGGTGCTACTCGCCTTTCTCCTAGTACGTCTTTTGAAAAACAAAAACTGATCGCGGTTAATATAGTAGTATGTCTTTCTTAAATAAGAATTAAAATGCGATCTTAATTTAAACTTTCTCGCTAGCAAAGTGTTAATAAAGTTATAGTTGATTGATTGCGAGGGCCACGAATGCGAGTATATGCACCTCATATTTTTCGACGTTAGTACGATTTCCAATTTGTACAGTTTCCAGTTTGTTATAGTTCCAGTTCGAGAGCCTGACGGTCGAGAGCTAACAGTGATCGGCGAAATATGAAATTTAATTTCCTACGGCTCAAATCTAAACTGGATCCGTCAGTTTCCGCCGATCAGAGTTCCATTTCCTCGGGAAACGAGAGCTCCTCGCGAAAAAGTTTAGTTCCGGCATCTTCGAAGTATTTCTGCCCCGTAGAATAAGTACCTTTTGAGTTCTACATTCAGCCATATAAGACAGCCACATATCAATTTCAAAGTTTCTTTCGGGCTAAAGCTGTAAGTGGCTTACGGGAGCCCGGAGCGGTGTCCCAGAATGCGTCGCCATCCCTCAAACTTCCATCGGCGACGTACACTTCGAAATTAATGCTCGGGAGTGCTATTCCCCCTCGGTACGCAATATGAAATTCCAGAGTGGGGTAAACGCGTCATCCATAGAACGGTGCATACGTCTAAATGCGTTGGCTCGGTTTGTAATATCATCGGTAAACCTGGCACGAGCACACGGGATTCTTAATGCTAGATATTCCATATTGAATAATACGAAGTACTTGTGTACCCTGAACTTTGCAATTTCCATCGTCGACTGGCGCACAATGAAGCTTCGAAACTCGCTCGCTCGCTCGCTACGAACCGAGATCAGGCGATTTTCGAGATAGAAAATGTCTTTTGAAAGATCACAGGCAGTTTTTTCGTTGAGCGAACGCACATTCTAACGATTAGATTTTCCTGGGAAGGGTAAACGAATTTACATGAATACTGAGGCTGGAGGATAATCTCGAGAATTTAGAATTTGCTGATTTGCTAAAATCCTTAACCCGTTGAAGACTAATGTCAGCATATTATCAACATCGCGCTCGTGCATCTAATTCCTAAAGTTCCAAGCAAGTAGTTGCGTTATTTAAATAATGCAAGATGAGCACACACTATTCTTTTTTACTAATACATTTAAGACTATGCAACATGATACAGATCTCTGAGAAAAATATCCTTAATATTTTAATACATCCTCATCCTCAAACGATTAAAAGATGCTAACTTAGCTAACAAATTAACAAATGCCCAACCGGAATATTTTCTTCATTGATCTTTCTGTTCTCTCTGCTATTTTAAATAATAGTATTAATACAAATTTAATTTCAAATTAAATTAAGTAAATTATGTTATTTTTCGTTCATGTTTACAAGTTATATTTATTTACTGCAAAACACACACGACTAATATGATTAATGTTGGTTTGTGATTAGTGATGTGATGATATGACTAATTTTTGTCATGTGGTCGGATTGCTATCAATCTTGGAGTTCATGACAACCTAAGACTTAATTTAAAAGAGAAAATATGAATTCTTTGTGGTCTTAATCGTTTCTGAAACTTTTACCATTCTCTCTGCACAAATAATTATATTGAAATAATGCTTCAGTACTAATCTTGAAGACACAGACGGTAGCAAAGTATTCTTCTAAAATATTCAACATATTTTTACTAATTGTTAGAGTTAGTTTTAGAATGTTCTTATACATTAATCAGAATATACAGGACGTACATCGCATCAAACACGTGCACACTATACGGAGGCAAACCAACGAACGCGCGAAGACGCGGGAGAAAACAAAAGCAACGCGATTCCAACCACACAACAGAATCGCCGACACAACACGACGCGCGAATTTTTAATCATTCTCTCTCATACTCTCTTGGTACAATTAATAAAACTCAAGACAGCTCTGAAATGAACACATACATACAAGAGTTATACCACGACCTATCAAGATCTGGAAAAGAAATTGTGATAGCATGGATCCCGTCTCACAAAGATATCTACGGAAATAAAATAGCCGACCTCGCTGCAAAAATTGCAACTACAGGAAAATGGGAAAACCAATCCATATGTAGCACACCATCTAATGTAAAAAAACACATCCAACAATTACTCAAGGAAAACGGGAACACCGTATGGAAAACCTTCAATAGCAGTACTCTCCACAAGACAATACCAAATTTTTACGATTTGAATATCAACCCAGACTTCACACGCACCGAGCAAATTATAATTACCAGAATTATCCACACTACAACGAAGAGAGAAAAAAACACGGTCTATACGGAAACATGAATAATATTCTTACATCAGCCCCAATTCAACGAAGCATACTCAACTTCTGTAAGGACATCAAAATATCTAATACACTGTAAACCAGTTTCTCCACTGACAATCGGTGTAGTCGCTAATAACGTTGGTAGTTGAAGCGACTTTAAACACTAACAAAAAAGAAAAAAAAATCGTGGATCAAGTTTGAAGCATTGGTTGTAAAGGGGAAGCTTCAGTCTTAAAATGTACGGTTATTACTGTTACGAGAAAAACTGTTTAATGTTTTTCCATCCACTTCAATTCGTAACATTCTGGACTAAAAAAATGTCTTCAATTACCCAATCACTGTATCATGCAAAAATATCTTAGACAGAAACAAACAATGGATAGCACAAGTAAAGGGTTCGAGGTCTACTGTTCTTTTTTTTGAACACTAAATCTGATTTATTCTAGAATTGTTGAAATTATAAAGACTCCATCATAGGAAATGATTAGTGATAAATTTCTTAAATTAAACATTATAAAAATAGCAAAAATTCTGTATAAACTTAATCTTGTCGCTTTTACTGCTCGGTAGGTTTAGTGTTAACAAAATAATCACAGTTCAAATATCGACAATTATAATGCTGAAATAAATACGTTTTGGATCCACTGTGGACGAAAAAATGCGTTGGTTAATATGAATCTACGTTAGAGAAATGTTTGTCGCGTCGGTTTCGTGGAAAAGTAAAAAAAATCCATGAAAAATACCTTGAACAGTCAGAGGTTATGTATGCAGGTTGTTTTTAAGATATAAGTGCACACGATTGTGGCTGCAGGATGCGCGTGCGGAGCGCAGGCTGCACGCATGCATATTGGAAGGCTGGCTGCCATGCGGACGTGCTGGCATTTGGCATTGCGCCGCATATTATCCAAGGATGCACGAAATACCTTGCCATTTGCACACAGGACACGCTCGTTCGACGTTGTTGCTGTTGTTGCGTTGCCGTTGCCGTTGCCGCAGCCTCGTTCCTCCATGTTCAGAGGGCTGTGACACGACGCATTCGATCCCTCCTGTCTCGCTACGGGAGAGAAATGCGTCTTTCGAACAGAACAGGACGGGCTTTCGCGTTATCACCGAGAATTTCTGCGGCTTCTGTAAATGCATTTAAACCTCCCTTAAAAGTACTTCATCCTATACTATTAATTAATTAATTCAACCAGGTGCCGAATGAAAGTGTTAAAATTTTCAATTACTTCTGATACAAGAGTAATTTTCCGACTGTTAACTTTTTTGTTCTAAGAACAAGGTTATAAAGTGGTGTGTGTTCATTGGATCTTCTATCCCACAAATATTCGTATAAGAAGAGATCTTTTATTTTTTCGGGAATGGAGAAAAGTTCTAGTCTATCAACAACAGTTATTTTGTTTGCATTTTATAGTGTAGAGCATTTTATAATCTAAACGAAATTAATGCTTCTAATGATTCATCTAATGAAGGAAATGAAGGTGATTCTGAATTAAAAGCAGCTTTACTTGAAATTCAAAAATAGTACTTAAAAGGTAGACTTAACTAGCATTACCACTTCACAGTGTTCCTGCTACACAAGTTAGCGTGGAACGAGTATTTAGTGCTTCGAAATTTATTCTTAATGACCGAAGAATGAGTATTAATGAAATACCTTGAAAAATTTATTACTCATAATACTAAACTTTGAACACTGAAATTATGGGTAAATAATGCCTTTTGTTTTTTCTAATTTTTCTCTCAATGTAAGAATAGTATAAATAATTGTATACAAATCACGACTTACTTACCCATCTACACAATTCATCCTATTTCCAATTCCTTAAATAATACTGACTGAGAAAGTAATATAAACTTTTATATTTTACTTTAAAATATCTATTTAATAATATATTTGACCCTAAAATTTTTATTTTCGAATATAAAATAATTGAGCCCCTCAGCGCCGAGCTACGTTCTGCAGTAAAATTTTACTTCGTAAATTACTGAATCTTATTTTCTAATACTTTAAAGCCTTGTTTTGATACTCAACGTTTTCTACGACAGTCAATAAAATTCGAACCGTGTTCTTTTACTGATTTTTGATTTATCGAATATATTGTTTGAAAAGTAATCGTTAAGATAATATATTATCTTATCAAGCTACATGACATTTGATATAATCGTGTTAGTTTATTTGAACATCCAAAGCATTTTTTTTTTTAATTATTTCATTCTCTACATCTAATTTTTCGTAACAGCAAGGAAACATTTAAAAGGTAAGATGATCAGTAATATCCTATTAGAAAATGCGATATTAAATAAATGAATTAAGAATTCGAAGATATCTTCGTCATTGAAATTCCCATTCTTTTTTTTTCTTCATTTGTCTTTTTATAATGAATGTTTAAAGACTTTTTGATAAATTTCCGTAACGAGTTAACGCTGTCTAAAACTTTTCGTTAGGATTATTATTTGAAGGATAAATAGTTGCTTATTTTTAATAGACAATGAGTGGACTGCTTAGATCTCACAAACTTTCTACATTCTCATTTTGAATTCAATATAAAATTTTTAATTGTTCAAAACAACGATATTAAAGAAATTAAAGACACGTAAGACGAAATGATAGTTGCTTATTTTTAATAGACAATGAGTGGACTGCTTAGATCTCACAAACTTTCTACATTCTCATTTTGAATTCAATATAAAATTTTTAATTGTTCAAAACAACGATATTAAAGAAATTAAAGACACGTAAGACGAAATGATTGTTCGAATCATAAATATTTTTCATAATTCAATCTTCTGATATTTGAATACACTGAAATGCATAAACTAAGAACTTTGATGAGTGTACAAATTTACAAAACTTACGGAGAATTTATTGTACCAATATCAATTTGTTATCTTTCACAGAAGCAACCTATCTCTAAATTAGATTGTTATAATACATTGTTGGCAACGTTTAGTGAAGACATATAGGAATAATTGTCTTTTTATTGGAATTGAGAAATTATATTTTATCATTAAATTTTATCTGATGATAACACTCAACGCAAAAGTCGCTTTTTATCACAAGAATACCAGAATATTGGTTTCCTTGACACTTCGCATCATGTGATTCAAATTTCGTAAAAATTCACTAAAGACTATAAAATGCAAACAAAAACATTACACAGATTATTAATTACGTTTGATAACTTTCAAATGAGTTCATATTCAATTATTAAAATTGGAACTTCATGTATAATTTAATTACCAAAAATGGAACTCGATCTCAGGTTCATACTTGGAAATTAAACGTAGCATCGAACTAATTACATTACGTAATACTATGTAGAAATGTAGAAATTATGATTTAAAATTTTTTTAAATAGAATACAATTATAGTCTATTCGTCTTGTTTTTTTCTTAATGAAAACAAAATTCTTCTATTATAAATTCTTCTGTCTTCTATCTAGCTTAATTTTCAATAAATTCTTCGACATTTCTTGTTACTCAGCTAGTCAATCAGTCCACAATATCTTAAATAGTATATCAACTTTTATAGCACATTAATTCAATTTAGGATGTCTTAATACTTCTTCTCCTTACCTTCTTTAACGTCGCATCGACATCTTGGTCATTAGCGACGACTATGTGCTTTGTTGATTAGATTTCATCCCATAGGTCTGCAGACTTTATGTATTTTAGTAGATTTTCTCTGGCTTGTTTCGATTTGTATATGTCTTCGATTTCTTTAGGGATTTTGGTATGCTGCGGAGTTGGTCTAATCTGATGCATTTTAGAATTATGTGTTCGACAGTTAGTGGTGGGTCGCAGTGTTCACACTGTGGCGGGGTTCCGTTTTGTAGGAGATATTAGTCTTGTGTGTCCAATTCTTGTCTTTCCTCTTGCTTGGTAATTCAGGGAGAAGGTTATGATGTGGTACTACTATTATTTTGTGTGGTCATTGATGGTTGTCCATTCGTTTTGTCGCTTTTGAGCTAGTTTTCGCCAGATGTAGAGTCGGAGAGTTACAGAATGGAAAAACTCCAACATCCCCCTATGGACCGTCAAACCACCAAGTGTAAACCTCAGTATGATAGATACTCGCCTCACGAAGTACGAAATTAACCCGCTCGAAAGCAGAGCCAAATTCCACGAAGTCGAACACAACACCAAAGACTCCTACCATATATATACGGACGCATCCAGTGTTCAGGCAGTGAGTGGAATTATTATGTAATATCAACAAATAACTATACAGGGTGAGTCCGAAGAAACAAAACACCTAAATATCTTCGTTACTTTTCGTTGTACAAAGAACTTCGTAGGACAAAGTTCCACTGTTTGAAGGGCCACATGTAACGGTGTAAGGGAACAAATTTTCATGGTCATTTTTTTTAATGAGATTTCAAGGTCATCGATGTTTTTTTAAATGGAATGATATATCTTCGTTAACGTAATGTTGTAGCTGACAAAATAACGAATTTATCCATGTAACACAATATGACCTACAAATGACCTTCAACCCAGAAAAATGGAATAAATAAAATTCAACGTGTAAGATTCATTTGCTTTGTTTCTGTTACGCAAAATGTTTAATATTCCTTGAGCTGCTTACATTCAAATGTATCGCAATACACAACATAATAACAGATTCGGTGTTGACAGGAAGACATTTATGATATCATAAATACCTTCACCTATGCGTTCGTACAGAATCGTGTTTATCAACTACTAATTACTCTGAAGACCTTCTTGCTATCAGATTTCCACTGTTTCTAAGATTTATAATCTATCAGTTTATCGATGAACGTTTCACAATGCGTTACTCGAAGGAAGATGAGATTTATATGATTTTCATTTATGGAGAAAGCCGACAGTGTTTAAGAGAAGCACTGCGGTTGTACAAGTACCGATTTCCTAATCGTAATTGTCCATCAGTTTCCGTTTACTTCAATGTGATAAATAAATTTCGTGAAACTGGTAGTGTTGAAAATAAAAAATGTACGAAGGTGAGGACTGTAAGGAATGAAGCAAACACAATTAATGTTCTGTCAGCAGTGGATATAAACCCTCATGCTAGTACGAGGCAAATCGCACGAGAAAGTGGCATTAGTCAAAAATGTGTAGTGCAAATACTCCATGAACAAAAATGTCACCCCTTTCACCTATCAATTCACCAAGATCTTCATGGTACAGACTTTGTAAATCGTGTAAACTTTTGAGGATTGAGACAATTGATAAACGATAGAGCATTTTTTTAATAAAGTATTATTTACCGATGAAGATTCGTTTACGAATCACGGGCAGGTAAATTTAAAAAACATGCATTATTGATCATCTGAAAATCCTCGGTGGTTATGGACACTCGACAAACAAAGACCATGGTCCGTCAATGTTTGGTGCGGAATTTTAAACAACCAAATAATTGGGCCTCACTTTATCACCGGAACATGAAATGCAGAAAAATACATTGCTTTTTTACGAGAATCGTTACCAATTCTCCTGGAAAATACACCCTTGGACATTCGTGAAGATATGTGGTATCAACATGACGGATGTCCAGCCCATTCTTCCCGTTTCGTAACACAATTCTTGAATAACAAGTTTCCAAATCGTTGGATTGGACGTAACGGACCCGTATTACGGCCAGCTCGCTCACCAGATCTTACATCTCTTGATTTCTATCTATGGGGAAAACTGAAAGACCATGTTTATCATGAACCACCAGCCACTGTAGACGACATGAAAGAAAGAATCGTCAGGGCTTGTGCGTCGATTCCTTCAGAAATGAATTACACAGCAGTACGTTCTGTAAGTTCACGGCTAAATGAATGTATAGCAGCTCAAGGGAATATTTTTGAACATTTTGCATAACAGAAATAAAGCAAATGAATCTTACACACGTTGAATTTTATTTATTCCATTTTTCTGGGTTGAAGATCATTTGTAGGTTATATTGTGTTACATGGATGAATTCGTTATTTTGTCAGCTACAACATTACGTTAACGAAGATATATCATTCCATTTAAAAAAACATCGATGACCTTGAAATCTCGTAAAACAAATGACCTTGAAAATTTTTTTCTCTTACACCGTTACATGTGGTCTTTCAAACAGTGTAACTTCGTCCTAAGAACTTTTTTTGTACAACGGAAAGTAAAAGAGATATTTAGGTGTTCTGTTTCTTCGGACTCACCCTGTATATTTGGATAAACTTCCGAAAAGACCATACCTCCGATTTTTTTTATACTCTGGGTTCTTACGTATTTTGACGTGCTGAATACGAATATGATAGTGAAAATTGGCACAAGTTTTATTTTCATAGCGGAAACCATGAAAAAACCATAAAAATCATAGTTTTTCCATTTATTTCCGTAAATAATGGTAATTTTGAAAAATACTTCAAATAAAAGTTATACGTCTCATCGAAATACACATTTTTTCATCACATGATTATTTAAAATGATATGTAGCCAAGTAGGATAATATATTATCTTAATCATTACTTTTCAAATAAGTTATTTCGATAATGTCCACGCCTGTTGTCATCAAAGTACGTCTTTACAGTTTGAGCTCAGAAACAGAAGTAAAGTCTTCTTATATACTTAACATAATTATGAGAAGTGAAGGAAGATCAAGGATTTTATTATACATTCTGTTGTTAAATAAGTGTGAAAGGAACAGGCTTGGGCATTATCGAAATAAATTATTTGAAAAATAATCGTTAAGATAATATATTATCCTATTTAGCTACATGTCACTTGAGATAATCATCTGTTAGTTTATTTGGACAGCCGAATAAGTTGTAAAAATTGAATTTGGAATGAAATTCAAATTATTTATCATTTAATCTTTCATTTAAATCAAATAATTCGTACTAATAATTAATTTAGTTACTTCAATAACCTCTCCGTAAGGTGCAATTATTTATTATCGTATTTGAACAATATCATACAAGAAATCTTGTAAAGAAAAACAAATAACGCAGAATAAAACAAACGAAGTATTATATTTTTCCATTCATTTAAGAGAAACCTCAAGCGTCAGGGGCTAGATGAACTCCCCGAATAATATATTTACATTGATAAATGCCTTCAACCGTTCTGCTGTTTTAAATGGCATTAACTTATTTTTATCACGAATGCACAAAAGCCGCAGTCTACCGATCACGAATTCGTCGACTGTGAAATAAATTCAACCGCGGTCATTGAAGAACGATCGCTCGTAGATGCACTTTCCTCTTCGATCGGTTAACGTCCAGACTAATTTTAAGACGGAATAATCCTTTAAGAGATAGATAGACAGATAGATAGAGCGAGAGAGAGAGAGAGAAAGAAAGAGAGAGAGTTTCATTAGTCAGATAACCTAAGACCGTGAATCATCGCCGAAGACAGAACTGTACGGTATCGAGTGCAAAGGGGTCGTGCGAAACGGGTCTAAAAGAACTGTGGTTCATTTACAGGAAGATTTCTAATCCCTCTTATTTCTATCGGTGCCTGCGTTCCACGCTTCCCAAATCATATTGGGCATAACGGCAACAGGATTAATCGCAGGCAATAACTCGTTGGCACACGTGCTCATTAAACAAATAACGAGCAAGAGACAGTCACGTGCTGGCCCACAATGGATCAAGCGTACCGGCGTATGTGCAAACTTGCGGCGGGATACCGTTGCGAGCTATCGCTGGAATGTTAAAAGAACAAACCGTGAAAACATTAAGGGAACGTGCCAGAATCGTGGCGTTAAGAACTGTTCCCGCGCACGCAGCGCCGGCGGTTGAATGAATTGTTTGCTCGATGCGCGGCAAGTTTCTCTTCGGTTCTGTGAAAAATGAAATTTCATTAGTCCTAATAACCTGCACATTACAGCACATCTTCCGTCAGGCGAAGAACACCAAAGCTGCGGGACTCGATTCGCGGATTCGAACATTACTTATCTTCCGTCTTAGCATTTATATATGCCCGTGCACAAGTCACTGGACACCTACATTAACAAACGTGAAAACAAACCGAATTGATATCACGAACCTTACAAATATTCATTCATCTTCCACATTGTACACGGAATATGTCCCTGATATTCGCCATAGACAGTTTTAAATCTTTGCGGACGGGAATTTGTTAACGCTAAACCTACCGAGCCATAAAACTAACTGGTATATGTTGCCTTGCAAAAATGACAAGATTGAATTTATTCGGCCATTGGATGGTTCTTATTATATGTACTACTAAATATATTTATTTAATCATTTTCTGCGAAGGCATCTTTATAATATCAATAATCGTAAAATCAAAAATTTGGAACCAGTCATTTTGACCGATGGTGGTACACTATAACCTTGAAAAATCGATTCTTTGAAAATCGATGTAAAAAAATCTATCGAAATACTATTTATATCCATATGCATTCTGCATGGCATATTACTATATCGCGAAATCCGATTATGTTAATAGGACATAAAATGCAATGCTTTAATTCTTATGGCACTTTCGAACCGATTAAAAAAATCAAGTTCTTGAATAAAAAAAGTAACTCAATATTAAGTGTACAATTGTTATACAACTATCGAGATACCAATTATATCTAATGGTGAGATACTGTATATAGTATATCATCGTCAAAAGTTGTCAAATTCTGAACAAGGAACGTCGCCAAACAATCCCTCCTTCCGCGTGGTATACCCCGTGAGGGGCCGTGAAGCTCGAGAGACCTCGGTCGCCGAGAAGTGTAACATAATACGGGTCGAGTATATCGGTGAGACCACTACTAATCCAATGACAAAACTTCTTTATTTTTTATTATTCTTTTATGGAACTTTTACCAACATATTTTTGGCATTTTTCTAATGAAAATAATACCAAACATGATATAATTCGGATCATATTTACAATAATTTTCCGAAACTTTCATTGTCCATTACTCAAGTAAATACCATCAGAATTATATCTTATTTGGTATCATTTTCATTAGAAAAATGCCACGAATATGTTGGTGAAAGTTCTATTAAAAAATAATAAAAAATAAAGAAGTTTTGCCACTGGGTTAATTGTTGTTTTCACACCGACATACTCGACCCGTATTATGTTACACTTCTCGGCGACCGAGGCCTCTCGAGCTGCGCCGTCCTTTTCTATGTAAGGTACAAGTCAAAGAATAGTAATATCTGAACATTAAACGTCGCCGGCCGAACCCGTGGTGGCGACGATTATCGATAAATACTGTATAAATTTTTAAATTAGATTGATGTATTTATTTATTTACTTATTCAGGACTTGGAAAAAGGAGGAATTAACAGTAATTTAAGTATCCATTAATCATCATTTATTAACCTTTATTAAGTGGTTATTTATTAATCAGTTTCCTGATCGTCTACTTCTAATCTCGAACTCTCCCGTACCTCCCCTTGAATCAAAGATCGATTTATATAAAAAAATCGATTCGTTTAAAAATCGAATATCCAAGAATCGATTGAAAAAATATTTAATATTTATATAAAATATTGACGCATAACGAAAACATTGAAGCTGGACAAAGCTATTGCTGTATCCTGAATATGCGATGCTTGAATGAAACGATGTTTGTGTTTTTACAGGCTGGTTGTATGTCAGTGTAGTTGTGGACGCGCAAGAGTAGTGGTATCGTTTGATGGGGGAACGCAGATGAAATGCAAATGTCAAGGACCCCAGTTTATGGCTGTTTGACCCTGCGTGAGCGTGCCATGGTCATTTCAACTCTGAGCTACCTGCGTAGGGTCGCAATATAGGAAAAAGGGGTGAAGACAACCCTCAAAGGAATATTGCGTCTGTTCGACCATGGACCTATACATACAAATATTAAAAATCAGCATATTTTTAAAAATTGATACTTTGAACGAACCTTTACCAAACAACTCAAATTTTTACTTGATTCTAACTTTTTCATGATTTATAGAAAGTCCAGATTTGAAAATTCCTGAATTCGTACTTGAAACAATCAACAATTTATCAAAATACGTAGAACTTTAAAGAGTACAATTTTACTGAAACATTGACTTGCTCGGTCTTTGCACCCAGGTCTTCAATTACTTTTTTTATACGATAAACAAAATATATGTAATTCAATTATTTGATTTATTGAGCTACAATTACAACATAATTCAGTATACAAGCAGTAAAGGTTTAGTATACATATACTGTAGCAAAGTAACTGTTCTATTGTCCAAACACTCGTGTTCCACTGTCTAGTTCAGATAATCGCGGTTCTATTGTATCGTGAATAAAATGAATAAATATGATCCAATCTGTCTCGTGTTTGATGTCATTTCAATGAAAAAAACGTCACAAGTATGTAAAAGTCTCGTAACAAAATAATTTAAAACATCAAACTTTTCTTACCGAATTAGTATAATGAAATAGTGTTTATACAGAATATAAGTGCTATTTAGGCCTCGTAGTTTTCACATATATTGATTTTAGGATAAGGTTGCTCAAGTCGTACCCCATAAGAAAATGTAGGTATAAATTGTAGGATTAATCAAAGAAATAAAAATTCTATGTGCCACTCAAAACATGTGTGAACATTGTTGATATTTATTACGATAAAATTCCAAATAGTCTACTCTCTTAGATATAATTAACAAAAGTTATAAAAGCAAATTCAGTACGACGAAGGAAACCAGTGTCCTAAGTGGTACCGCCTACAGCTAAAATCGTACCTAAGTATAAAATTAAACAAACATAACAAAACTTTCTGTTTCTTAAATAACTTATTTAAATTATCAGTTAGTACAAACATCACAGACATATTTCTTAATTTTTTTGTCAACACCAGAACATAAATCATGAACCATAAATGTATTTTCATTGCGGGCTTCTGCACAAATGTTACAAAACCAATCGTTTTTAGTTGTTCGGACTTCTTTCTTTTTAACTTCTATTGTTTGTATCTTTCTTTTAACGGCTCCTTAATTTTTATAGGTAATGATAAAGAGTTAACTCTTAAGTCGTACCGACACGATTTTGGAATTTCATGTAGATACGACTTAATTAAACACGGTACAATTTAGATTTAAAACGAACATAACGAAACACTGAATAAAGTTAATACGATTTTGTTTGCAGTAAACAACTCCTTAAATGATACTGAATGACTTCAAAATAAGGAGCATGATTGTATAAATAATGTACTTGCTAGATAAACTACTAAACATGTACAGAAAATTATAAGACAATGATGATAAACTTACTTGTTGAGAGGTTATGTTTCCACTGTATCGGTAACAGACGAACAATATGGTTGAGTAGTCAATCTTTTTGCCGTGGGAGCGCAGATATTACGTCCAATCAGTGTCGCCAGATCCTCCCAAAACTGGATGAATTTTCCTCTCCTACTTTTCCCCTTCCACTATCCCATTCCACTACCATGAGCCACTGATACCAGCAGTGTTGGGATATGGTGCAAGATTTCACGCGCATGCGCGGACAAAACAGTCATGGGAATACACGGACTTAAAGGACTGAGCATAAAGTGGGTTTATGGGTGAGATGGGTCGTGCCGCGAGCGGGGAGGGATGGTAGACTGCGGCCATGTTGGATGGCAAAACTAGTATTGCCATCTATATAACGTTGCGAGAACATTGATATGATTTGATTCTGAAAAATGAATGCATAACAAGTGTATTTGTATATATATATATATATATATATATATATATATATATCTGTATATATATATATATATATATATATATATATATATATATATATCTGTATATATATATATATATATATATATATCTGTATATATATATATATATATATATATATATATATATATATATATCTGTATATATATAAAATATTACACATTCAGCTCCAATATAAATTTATAAATAAATTATGTGTATCTATTTCCCGCATGATTGCATTGCAAATTCGCGCAAGTAGTATTTAAAGTTGCCTATAGATAGCGTTGGGATATGGTGCAAGATTTCTCGCGCATGCGCGGCCATAACAGTAATGTATCTATATCAGGCCTGGCGCGGTTGGCTCGCGGAACACATGTTGCTGCTTCTGCGCTTCGCCTGGTCCGCAAGCCAGTCCCCACCACGGCCACTCCGACTCTTCCCTTAGCAGTCTTAGGCTAAGGCTAACGCTAAGGGAAGAGTCGGAGTGGCCGTGGTGGGGATTGGCTTGCCGACCAGGCGAAGCGGAGAAGCAGCAACATGTGTTCCGCGAGCCAACCGCGCCCAGGCCTGATCTATATCATGATGACAGAGGTAGTGGAGCCCTGAGACAGTTATATTGGCGGGAATGCCTCGAAACAATCTATTTCAGACAAAAAAACTTCTGAACGTGTCCTACGAGTTACAAAATATACACAAATACACATGTTATACACTCATTTTTCAGAATCAAATCATACCAATTTTTTAAAATTCTACTGGTTGCTCGAGGTACCCCTTTTTATCGAGAATCTTACTTTACTGAGGCTGAAATCGCCGTGCATGCGCGTGAAATCTTGCACCATATCCCAACACTGGATATCAGTTCCATGAGCACACTCCAACGTTCACCACTAAAACTGTTGACTAGTCACGTGACATGCCGCGCAACGTGTTACATATTATTCGGGTCATCAGAGAGGTGGTAAACTGTATTCCCCTCGATTTAACCGATCTGGCGACACTGCGTCCAATATATAATAATATTTAAAAGCGTATTACTGAATAGGATATGCTGATAGGTAAGTGTGAAGAGCTATATATATACAGTGTGAAAGAAAAGATCGTACGAAATAATGGAGAATTCAGGTATCACTGGTTCGGATAATCGAGATACTAAAGAATCGTAAATTGAACAACAAGTAAATATGCTCAGAATTATATTACGTTTATTTTAATCAGAAAAATGTCACAAATAGGTTGGTCAGTGTTTCATAAAAAAAAATAATTAAAAACAACAAAGTTTTGCCAATGAATTAGTATTGTTTCACTAATAGGAAATCAAGGAATAGTGTTTGTACACCAGGATGCTTCTTAACAATAGGGATCAAACATTTTGATCTTTGAGATGCTCTTGGTCTTACCCCCCTAAATAGTGAGACTTGGTGACAAAATGATGTCTGACAACGGGAACCCATGTTGCATTTGCGTTAGAGTTTTAAAATTTTAGTGATTTCATGTCATTTTCAAACATCACTGTATATCATTATTTTGGAAATGTCATTAAACATTCTTGAGTAAAAGACAAAATGCCTTAGATGAATAATGATGAGATTTTTATGTGTTACTGTAAAAAAAACATACAAAATCTTTGTTTCGAAATGCAATTTACGATGCAGAATCTGGCAAAGGTGGATGTATCAGATCTGGACACACCGATTGTGATAAAGTTTTACCGAGAGATAGTTTTCAGAAAAATATTTCATTCCTATTTTTTTCGGCCATAATTCATATTGAAAGCGTAAATGCAGCCCTCAAAATTGTTGATTTTCACTAATTTTATTCAACTTTAACGACTGTTTTTACCCGTTCAACATAGATAATAGTAAAAAAAAACTAAAAATTGTTCCGAAATTTCATCAAAATCTATGTGTCCATACTTGATATATTCCCATTTACCAGAATCTGCATCGTACACTGTATTTAATGGAAAATCAAATTTAAAGATTTTTTATGTTGTTTGAAAGTAACACATAAACCTCATCACTATTCATATAAGGTCTCATCACAAATCTTTTCTTCAAAAACTTTTAACGGTATTTCCAAAACAACGAAATACAGTTATGATTGAAAATGATATGAAATCTTTTCTCATTTTCTCACTAGGTCTCACAATTTAGGGGGCGTGTCGACCAGAAAAAATGGAGAGTCGAAAAATGAGGATGACGAACCTATTGTACACGGTACACGTAACATTTCGATTCCGAAATTGCCACATATATCGAGACATCACCGTAAACGTAAAGTTCGCTTTATTGTTTGTAGAGGCAATAATTCTGTTCTTTGTGCTTTATCTCGTTTCCGTGTAAAGTACCGAACTCTCGGTAGATGACCACTTGACATGAGTAGGATCGTTCACGTAAGCTCGATAGAGTTGAAAACGAATGACCATTGGCCGATACGATGTGCTTAGTCAGCTACTCGAGGAAGCACCTGCACATAATGTCCGACGTCGCAGCATGGACGTTCGTAGATAGTTGACTGCCTCTGGAAAATTCGGAATACTCGATTTCACGGACGACGAGGCTCGCGGCATTACGCGTTCGTTGCTCCTGCAGAAGTCGAGAATCTCTCTCTCTTCGATCCTCTTTCTTTTTCCCTTTTCTTTTTCGCTGACCCGCTCTCATGAAATCTATCTGTTATTTTCTTTTCATGTTCGAATTAATCCAAATTTGAATCGTAACGTCGACTTTGAACGATACAACTTGATCCGATTCACGAGTTCCATCGAACGAATTCGGCGCCAACGTAACTTTCGAGACGTTTTCGAGTTTCCGATTCGCCGGGAAAAATTTTCGCGACTGGAAAGAACGCGAGGAACGCGTGGCATTGCGTCAGGAGCGTCGAGTGAATTTTTCGTCCCTCGGCTCGCCTCGAAATTTCGTCACTCGATTGCAATTCTACGCAGTGCACGTGTATGCGCCGGGGATCAAAGGTTTCTAAACGGCGCATCATTTTGTAAGGTATGTTGCTGTATTGCTGGAGATACGTTTTGCGTGGAAGTTTGCATTTGGAAACCCCACATTTGAACATTCCAATATAAGATATCTCTCTCTCCGCACATTCCGCGGTGGTTAGTAAATATACAGTAACGGTGAGCACTGGGAAGCGAGACCGTTGCCAAGCTGTTTTCATTGCGAGCGCTATTTACCTGGAAAAACTCTCGGCTAACTCAACATTTTAATTGGTCCCTTTTGGCAACCGTAAGGTTCTAGTGAAATCGAAAACACTATTACAAGTGAAATGGTTACTCACTGTGTAACAAAAAGATATCACATCTTGTACATTTTCCAGTTTTCTAGTAATGACTGGTAAAAATACATTTTCCATGTTATTACTAGCTTTTGGCATGCCCAGAATATTCGTTTCAACAAAGTACTACGAATGCAAATGTAAATCTTTTAGTAGGCAAACGGGACAAAACGATAACACAAGCAGAAAAGTTAGGCTTCTCAGTTGGGCATAGTACACAAGCTACTGAATAAAAAGTGTCGAACAGGGAATATATTGGGTTATTCGGAAAGTAATTTCGTTTTTCCAAAGGAAAATGAAAAACGATTTTTCACTATTTATTTATGACTTCGGTAATGTAGTGACCACTTTGTTCCACGATCTTTTGCCATCTTTCTGGCAATTTGGAGGTGTTCGTAGAGTACCTGTGTTTTATTAGCAGAAAAAATAGTCATATTATTGTACTTTTGACGCGTTCATTTAAAATGATATTTACACAACTTAAAAAGTATTGAAGAGGACGAAATAAATGGTGATCCGATGGCACATCCTCTCTGTGAACAGCACACAACTTATTCCTTACTTGCACTGCATTTTCACCCTTGCGGTAATAAAACAGCAAAATGTGACGGATATGCTCACCTTGATTTTCCATATTTGATGCGGTGACAAAAAAAATGCTTGGAAGATTATAAAATTCTATAAGGCACGAAATGACGTCCGAAATGTCAGTTCTGAAAACATACAATGACTTTGCGACTTAGAATAATGTTAAGTAATAATACATGGAAGCAATACCATCTCTGCACGAAAAACGAAATTACTTTCCGAACAACTCAATAGTTAATAAAATGTATAATAACATATTGTGATTTACATTTGTTAAAAACGATAATAGATTAATAAAAATGAGCCATCAGAAGCAACTATGCGCTCCGGATATATTGAAACTAAAAAATGAACAATATTCAATGGCACAAATATCAAACTTTACAAATCGAAGTAGTCAAGTTGTAACGGATTTATGGAAAGATCTAGAAAATTGTGGGAAATAGAGTTCTGAAAGTTTGCAGATCCGTGTAAAAAATGTTTGGACATCCCTTAAAAACACGTAACTTTTTTAAAATTGGACCAAACGACTTCAGTTTTTTTGAGGTGTTAGAATTATTAGTTTACTAGGTAGCGTATTAATAATTTTTTCTAAAAATTGCTATTGGTAGAAATTGTGAACAAAGAAGTAAAGGTCACAATTTTTAACTTCCTTATCTTTGCCTACAATGAAAATTTAAAATACGCCTTTTGTAGATCTACGTAAGATATATACATGCATACAGTTTAATCGAAGTCGGTTAACGTTGCTATGAGCTAAAAACATTACAAGATTGAAGTTTAAGGGTGGAATTCGCAGATTTTCGGTCTTCTCTGGGAATTTTGTCCTTATGTAATCTTTAATGTTTGTAACTCATGACAACGTTAACCGATTTCGATGAAACGTTGTATATGTGCATAACTTACTTAGTCCTATAAAATGCGTCTTGAAATTTTTATTACGGACAAAGATAAAAAAATTAAAAATTGTGATCAATTTTTAGAAAAAAATTATTTATACGCTACCTAGTAAACTTAGGCGTTTGACATCTCAAAATAATTGTCAAATCAAAGTCGTTTGAACCAATTTTAAAAAAGTTATTCGATTTTTAAAGGAGGTGTACGAATACTTTGTACACCCACCGTATATTATTTAAACTATCGTGCACGATAATTAAAAACTTCATACGAAGCTCACATTCATCTGTTCATATACAGGGTGTCCTACGCAACTGGAACAGGCTGTATCTCCTAAACGGCTGAAAATAGAATAAATTGTTATAGGTCAAAGTTAAATGGTACCATATGTGCACTTTTGTGCATCGGCGCATCAGAAAAATGCATCTGCCACTTTTTTTAAAAATAGAAACCTATATTTTTGACTGCACCAATTAATGTAGTCTTTTGTGTTCTATATAAAAATATTATCATACTGATGACCTAAATTTATTTGTTAGGACGTTATCGTAACTGAAAGTTACAAACATTGTAATGGAGCATCTCGAGGTACTCCAGAACCAGTGATGCCAGACCTACCCAAGAGTGGGTTCATTTTCCTCTCGTCCCTTTCCCCTTCCACTATCCCATTCCACTACCTGAGCACACTCCAACGTCCCCCACTAAGACCGTAGACTGGTCACGTGGCGTGCCGCGTAACGTATCACATATTACTCTGGTCATCAGAGAGGTGGTAAACTGTATTCCCCTCGATTCAACCGTTCTGGCATCACTGTCCAGAACACTTTCCGACAGACCGAAATCATTCACAAATCTACAACAATCTTAGCTGCGATAACTTCCTAACGAATTAGTTTAGGGCATAGGTATGTTTATACTTTTATGTAGAACACAAAAAACTGCATCAATTGGTGTAATCAAAAATATAGATTCCCATTTTCAAAAGAGTCGCAGATGCATTTTTCTAATGCATCGATGCAAAAAAGTGCATAAAGTTACATGCATATGAAGCACCGTCCGATACCATGGAACTTTGACCTATAACAGCTTCTTCCATTTCGAACGGTTTAGGATATACAGCCTATTCCAGTTGCGTGGGACACTCTGTATATTTCGTTAGGGATTGGACCTAAAATTTATATTTGATTTTTTATTTATAACACCTTTTTGAACAATATGAAAATTAATCGGCCGAACAGAGTATACTTTCCAAGTTTTCTTATTTTTCTTTCAAAATTAGGTTCCATCCCAACATATAGTATCTAACTTTAAGGAAATTTTTCACTTTTTGTGTTTTGGTCACTGTAATAGACGCTAAGTTGCACGCCAGCAATGCTTACACTGCCGACGTTGTTAAGAACTCTTGTATATTATACAATGCATAATAAAAAGAATCGAACTAACGAAAAAACACCTGTACTCCAAGACTATCCGTTTAACCCTTGTGCAACGAATTATTTTATGGTTATAGTGATTCGAATTTCATTGTCGTTCGTTATTTCCTTAGAAAAAATCACCCGTTTTCACTGCCGTGGCATGAGAAGGTCCCGTTAAGTGTGATAGGAAATTGTGGGGTAAAAGCTCAATACTTGTTTTTATACATAGAATGAAACGAGTAATAATTATTGAATCAATACAGATCTCCCGCATTCACTTGTAATGACTAGATGAGAATACAAGAACTGTAAGCTCTGTAATTGTATCATGATAATTGATCGCCCCTAAAGTTGTAAAGTACGTGCATCCGAAAGAACTAAGTTTCACCTTGTACGTGATAAAAGTTGATTTAAGATTGTAAAATCTTGGGCAGAGAGTGGGACAGAGCTATTGTCTTGTTCAGTTGTCCGAGTCGACCTGTATAAAAGCCAACGACGGATGGGCTCACGAACCTGTGCTGTATACGCTTAAAAGTGTAGCCTCTGGTGCATTTGTTGCTCTTTACATGCAAAGGGAAAGGTAATGAGTATAGTTTGGCTGAATGAGAGCGGAACCATGCCACGCCTGCGCAAGAAGATACGGGGAATGAAGAGGGAGGCACATATACTGTGTCACACTTTGTTATACACCGTAGCAAAACCACGGAATAGTATGGAATGAATAGTCTACTAATTCGAGCGGCGTTTCTCAATAATTCACTACGATTAATTATTCTACGATGATTCACTAGAATGTATTCTCCTGCAGGTCTTCCTCTGCCGCATTATGAATCATACACTGTTGAAATAAAAATGTTTTCAATCAAAGCTAGAAACTTGAGATTCTAACAATAGATAAGCTAACTTCTCTTGAAAATTGATGAAAGTATGCAGCACTTACGTATCATAGAATCATATTATCATACTCATAGTATCTCTAGAAAGAGTGAGCAACATATTTACTATACCATTTATAGCACTGCATATCAAAACTAATTAATGATATTCTGTAATGTATTATTTAATTATATTGGCTGCTTCAACGTTTAATTTTTGACATCATGCTTATTTTAAGGAAAGTGCCCTTGAACCGAATTTTATCGGCGATGGATCATTCGATAGGGCATCAAGAGAAAACATTCTGTGCAAAATTTCAACCCTGTATCTCGATCGGGAGGGTAGTTATGAGGTAAAATCGAAAAATCAGTTTTTGGTCTATTTTCCCTAGTTAATGATGTTTAGAAATTCTGGTAAATTTCTGACACGTGTCAAAAACCCAATTGCATACTTTGCAATTGGTTTCAGATTTTTAAATTGAAAACTCTGCTTGTAAAAAATCGAAAACCTCAAAAAAATCGAACAAATGCAGATTTTACAAGTCATTCTAGAGTGACTAACTTTATATTTTTACAGTACCGATATATTATTATACGTATCGTATATGAATTTTTTCACATTTTTCGGTGTCTTGCGCCGTTGTTAAAAAAAATAAAAACCGATTTTTTCGCCATTTTTTCCCTGAAAAACTAAGCTAACCTTCAAATTGTAACATTTTATCTATTCTGTAAGCCTATCGGACACTGATAAACCTTGAACATTTCACAGAACTAATTAAAAGATGCAATTAACTTGATTAGTATTCTGCTATGTCAGCGCATAATATCTGAAAATATTAACCATTTCCCAACAGCTCGATTGGGTCAGCGCATTAGGCGCTCGTCTGTGGACATGCTTATACAAGGATCGCGCACGGCATAAGTCTACTTTTTTTTTATTTAATCAATTCTTTTTTTTTCTAACTTTTCTAACTATGTAATAATCAATGGTATTTTTCTAGAATTCTTTTAGAACCAATGTTTAAATATTTAAATATTTAAACATTCGGTTCAAGGGCACTTTTGACCATCTTATCCCGGCTATACCCTTTGAACCTTCGTTTATGCTACTCTTTACCAAATATTTTATATTTGATGAGAAGTGCTTATTGTATGGCCGGCTCGAATTTCGGTTTGGGTCTACGCTGCGGTCGATTTTGGACGATGTTATTTTTGAGAGTCTATTAGTGCCTTTTTTACGAATTTATTACTTCACGACTTGGGTACGGCTGGAAAGTGTCAGCGGACACGCTTGAAAAAGGCAGGCTAGCCGTACCGCTCTCAATGGCTCTCGACGTAGCGTGGGCCCCCCACATAGCGCCAGGGGCCTGTGCCCCTAAGCCTAATTTATAAGCTCCAAAAAAATACGAATTTATGGCTTATGAAAATTTTGAAAAAATCCTACATCCTAAAGATTCGATGTAATGTAGTACGATTTTTATTTGTTTTGGATCTATAAAGTCTGTTCTCATTAAAAATGGGATTCTATTTTGCCTGTGCCCCTAACCCTAATTTATAAGTTCCAAAAAAATACACATTTATGGCTCATGAAAATGTTAAAAAAATGCTAGAACATGAAATTCGATGTAATGTAGTACGATTTTTATTTGTTTTGGGTCTATAAAGGCTGTTCTCATTAAAAATGGGATTTTATTTTATTACAGTTTCTTAAACTTACTACACTGTTCTATAGGCGTTGCCATTGTTTAGAGTTCTTTTTGAAACATCCCTAAAATTGTATTATTGTCTAAGGACCCACTATGTTGTATTTGGTGGAGGGAATTTTCGATTTTATTAAAGTTGTACAGTCACCAGGAAACCCGATTATTATATTTATTTGATTTATTACCTCTCTTTAGGGCGTGTATCTCAGCGGCTCAATAATTGCAGTTTGAGTACCGATACGACACAACAATATTCTCCAGAATTTAAACCTTGCATGGGCAACCAAAATGTATAGACAACTTCAAAACTTTTGTATGTAATAATTTCTGCAGAAATGTTTATTTCGAAGCTGTAAATCGATATAATAGTGAAGAAAGATTGGTCATTCACAGCGGTTTTGTAATACTTCTAGAAGAGCATTAAACAGTTGTTGAAAGAAATATAGTAAATGTGTACACAAGGGCTAAGTTCGAGTTTATATTGTTTGCAAACATTTTGCGACCCACTTACGGGGCTATTACTGTTTTACTCTAATATTCAATGAACTGCTCTTCGTTCTCTCTGGAGCATCTACTACCGGTAGTGGGCGCTAACTTCGGTTTATCTTAAAATTGCAAACTCTCTCAATGTGACGTTTTTCGTCAACTTAATGGTCCACCAAGACGTCCGTTCGACTAACTTCTAATATGTCAAAGACCGAAGTTCGCCTCTCAGATAGCAACTTTACGAAAGCAAGCTAGTCAAAGACCAAACTACGTACTTGTCCACTAGCACCACGGAATCGAACCTTTGATGAATAGCGATTAAAACTACACGAACCGTGCGTGTTTCGAAGCTCTTCGATACTCTAATTTAATTACAACGGACGGTATTTCTACAAGAACACTACTGTTTTCAATAAAAAATATTAATTTGGTAATACAAGTAATGAATGTTTAGGAAACGATGACGGATGGTTGTAAAAATTTTTGTTGACAAATAGCAATCTTATTGTAGACTTGTATGATCACACATTTCTTTATATTTGTGACATCAACATATGCGTTGAAAATATAAAGTACAACATCAGTGAATATCGTCGATAAGTTTGGTTACCGGTATGAAGATTAAACAGTATAACATTTTAGCAGAGGTAACTAGATCTTTATGCAAAATAAAAATATTCTAGATTAATTGTAAGAAACAAAAGATTAATACAAAATTATTCTTCCTTTTAATAATCTCAATGTGTCGAAAATAATATAAGAACATTCTTAAATTTATGTAATGTTTCCATAGTTTTATGTTTCTTCTATTTATTTTTATCACAAATTCATGAAATCCACAGTCTAGCGATAACACTGACTTTTTAAAATGGTTTTCGTATAACTATTGAGATAATAGCTAATTGCTAACCTCAACCAGTGAGTCACAATTCTATGGTTATTAACAGAGGACTTGAAGTTTCATGACACAAATTTTTCCATAACAAGGACAGTGTAGCATAAAGAGACTGTACCAGTAAGCCACCAGTTAAGAGTAAGATCATGTTACAATTATTTATAACTTGCTGCCTTTTGCTATAGTTAAGGAAATAATCATTCTTACACTTACCTTGCAACTTCTTTTCTTATATACAGTTGTCATTTTACTTCTACTGTCAATTAGAAATTAATAAAGTAATCGTAAAAGTATAAATTGTAATCAAAGCAGATGTACCAGTACATGATCACTAAACTGCGAATATGCAATTTTCAAAGTAGGAAAACGTTGAGAAAGCGGATTCAAATAAAACCTTATTCGCAATAATAGTAGCGTTTATAAGTCTGAAATACATAAAAATCGTACTAAATTCTGTCGAATTTTCTGACGTTTTTTCACATTTTTCTGAAGTTACAAATGCGTAAAGATACGCAGTCTAGTGATTATAGAACAACTATTAAGTGGATAAAACAACAAAACAAATCATAAAATAATAAAACAATGCCTTTACGCGGAATATTATGTAAGTTTTCAATGTTACAGTAAATTACTATTGTATACAGTATCAGTGTCGCCAGATCAACCCAAAACTGGGTTGATTTTCCTCTCCTTCTTTTCCCCTTCCACTATCCCATTCAACTACATGAGCGCACTCCAACGTCCCCCACTAAGACCGTAGACTGGTCACGTGACGTGCCGCGCAACGTGTTACATATTACTCCGGTCATCAGAGTGGTGGTAACTTGTATTCCCCTCGATTTAACCGATCTGGCGACACGGTACAGTACACACACACCACACCTTAGAAATCACTAATGCAGAAATCACTCTGCACTAAAAACACGTGCAGCAAAACCTATTTTACTAGATCGTTGCGTACGAAGTGTCCGATTTTTAACAGTAACATTAAACAAACGCAACTCTTTTATAAATAAACTTATTGATCAAAGTAAGCATCATTGTAATCAATGTATTTTGTCCATGAATTACAAAATTCTTGATTGTATTACGATAGAAACCGAATTTTTTGGTCATTCACCTTCTTCATTTTCAAGATTGTCAAATCCATTTCGTAGATTTTTTTACCATCAACAGCTAGTACATTAATTAGTCACCACATTTTGACCAACAATCACGTAATGGTATCAGCAATATGTTGTTTTTCCATACAAATAAAAAGAATGTACAATAACCGTATTGATGATCGTTCAAAAGTAAAATTGGACACCTAAATTGATATTGAAGATAGGAGTTTGAGAATCAGCTTTCTACCGAAAATCGATTTATGTATAATAATCCCGTAAAATGTCACAGCATTTCTTCATCAAAACGCTTTATAATATTTGAACTCTAAAATCGGATGTTTCATATGCGACAACCTAATATATTAATTATAAATATGATAGAAATCTTCAGCTTCGATCTACTACGTATCGACAGTTGCTAAAAATGATTAACTCCTTGCACTACAACAACGAGTAAGACTTGTGAACAAGATTTCGAACAGAATCTTCTAATAAGATTAAGGGTCTTAGATTTTGTCGAAACTTTGCATACTGATAGATTTCGTTCTCCTGTTTATGAAAATATAGCATTATAGGCGTCGATACTCAATAATTTTTGAGATATTTACAATTTTAATTTCATTATATCCGTTAAGCCGTTAAGTACAGTTTTGGTTGAAGTTTTTGTCAAGTGCCAAAGGGCGTGATGGTAACGTACTAGATTCATTACCGGGAAGGCCAGTGTACAAATCCCTTTTTTCCATTTTTTCTTTTTTTTCTTTTCAGTTTATCGATTTTAATTAATTGTATTTTGTACATGAAAAATACACTCATAATATCTATAGGAAACAAAATATAAAAATTTTATTGAAAAGAAACATAATATGAAAGAAACAATAACTTCATCAATCTTAACGTATCTCAAAAGTTGTTGAGTATCGACGGCTATAATGCTGAATTTTCATAAACAGGAGAACGAAATCTACTGCCACGAGGCAAGTTATTAACAAGCGAAGAGAAGGCATCCATTGATGCTTACAAAGGTATGGGGTGTTCTAATCGATCAATTACGAAAAAAATTAATAGGTCACGTACTCTGATAGATAATTATATAAAATTAGGCGAAGCATATGGTAAGAAACGCCATGCAGGTGGAAATAAAAAATTGACAAGAAGACAAAATCATTGTTGATGAAGTTGGCAGCAAAGGAAACAAAAAGTTCAGCACAACTTCGTACTGAGCTACAGTTGCCGATAACAACAAGGCGTGTGCAGCAAATTTTAAAAAGTTCAAGGCGATTTAAATGACAAAAATGCTGCAGAAACCAGCACTCAAAGAACGACACAAACAAGCACGCCTCGAATTTGTAGAAAGACATATCCTGGACCCAAGAATGGGAAAATATCATTTTCTCCGATGATAACAAATTTAACTTGGATGGGCCAGATAGTTACAAATTCTACTAGCACGATTTAAGAAAAGAAAATAGTGTTGCAATGAGTCGTAACTTCGGTGGTGGCTCATTAATGATTTGGGCTGCATTCAGAGCCAATAAAAAAACACCAATCTGTCGAATAAATCATAAGATGAATTCGACACAAAATACGGAGCTGTTGGGGATGGTCTTAATACCATTTACAGGAAAAATTGAGACTGAACACTTCATTTTTCAGCATGATAACGTCTCAGTTCGTGCATCACGGCAAACAAAGGAGTGGTTAGACGACAGAGCTATTAGGATTTTGACATCGCCATATTGTTCGCCAGATTTAAACACAATTGAGAACCTGTGGGGAATACTTGCACGAAAAGTATATGACAATTGCAAACACTACAACTGTATTTCTGAGATGTGAATTGCGGTGAACGAAGCGTGGGCATTCATTGAAGCAGAAACTCTTCATACTTTGATATCATCAATACCTAATCGAATTTTCGACGTTATTCGAAGAAATGGCAATTATCCTAAGTATTAATTTGTAAATATAGAAGAAATTTTCGATAATCTTGATGTTATCTACTTAAAAAACGTGAGGCTTTACGGAAACTTCGCAGATCGGCTTTGTTAAACTATATAACTTTACGTTTTTCTATAAGTAAATAATATATCTATGAATGTAATCATGTAAATGGTTTCTTTTATTAATCCTAAAAAGCTATCGTGCATCAGATTCTCATTATTATGACATAATTATAAGATTTCACCAACAAATCGGGTGGCTTTATGGAAATTTCGGGCACTGTACATGAAGTTCCAGGTGACCAGCTAGTAAAGCTTCATAGAATACGTTAACATTTCATGTTAGATTATTAGCAATAATAATGCAACTGCCAAGGAGCAAAAATGAATTTAGTTGTGAATGAGAAACACTGCGTTTCTCTAACGTAAAATAACAGACCAGATGTCATGAGACCCATGGGCCTGGTATTTCTCGTACCCAAGAGCCAAGACAAGAAACGATGCAGCCTTCGACTTTTCCTTATTTCAAGTGGGCGACTGATTTTCCATATCGCCTTCTAAACTCTTTTTCTTCACTTCGAGTCCGTCAGTCGAACTGTTAAGACGTCCTTCCGCGCCGTCAAATAAAACACATAGCTAAAGAATTCTCCAGCGTTTTGAGTTATTTACAAAACCATTTCCCAACATTTCATCCTAAATCACGGTGCACTTATAAACATTACGTCCACTGTAGACGAACGCGTTTCGAAGATCCCCGATACCCTAATTGAATTACTTTTCTGGTTGACGACCGACCGCTAACAGACGAAAGATATTCAAAGCATTCATTTGGTAATCCCTAGCGGGGACATGCATTGTCAAGTATGTGCCACCGAATATTCAGCGTACTCGTGAAGCCTATGTCAGCTGGACGTCGCATTTCCAAAAGAGCGGTATTTAGAGAATGATTTCGAGGCACGTGCCGATGCACAGTGGCTGGCATCGATACCCGCATCCGGATTTTCAAAGGAGTCATTCGACGAGGTATGCCCCTGCTCCGTCCGTGGAACTATCCGAATAGAATGCCAAATCTCCTATTCACTCGGCTCTCTTACGCTCACGCACGCGCACACACACGCCCGCGCGCACGCGACGTCTCCGTTCCCTGGTTTTCGGCCTATCCTCTTCCCACTTATCTCCTATCCAGGCGGGAGATCCCGGTGGCATCTAGATCATCTCTCATTCTCTCTCTCCCTCCCGGTTGATTAATCGAACATCCAAGTTCAAAGGCGTTCGCCGTCCACAATCTACGTAATCTCGGGGGCACTTACCGGAGCGGTACGTGTTCGACGATCTATATTGATCACTTGATCGTGATGGTTCAGCGACACGCGAGACGCTACAAGATTGTTTGATTAAACGCCGGGCCTTAACGATTGGCGAGATAATGGTCAACCGAGCGATAACCGTGAGACGTTCCCGAAGACCGGAGTCTCCATATTGCGATATTCCGATGCTTCTGTTTTCTAATCGCGACTCTTTCCGCTTGTTTCTTTTCCGCGAGCGTGTTTGCCATGGGCGGCTGTCTCGTTGGTAAGATTATTTAAAACGGAAAATGGTTATCGATCATGGAAGCTTCGATGATTGCGATTGCGGTGCGATGCATTCCGTGGGCCGTCGATGATTCACGCTACGATTTTTCGACTACTTGCCCGAGACCGATTATGAATTGCCTCGTACTTCACGCGTTTTATGCTTCATCGGTCGTTTATGATTGCTCCGGAGATTTCCCTCGGCAAGATGGCGATCGCGCCCGGCTATAGAATTCTGACTGCCAGTATAGATTACCGTACATTAAAAACTGGTATTATTGGACAACTGCGGATAGCGGGGCCGATGCTCCTCTTGTGGCCATCTCGCACAATGATCTACGAGGTTCACTAAATGCACGGGGTGAGTCCCACGATTGCGATGATCTGTAACTACGGCTTCTGGAAGATGGAAGAAAATCGCGCAGAAAAATGTAATATGCTTTCGCGAGCTGCGTCATTCTATTATATGAGACGAGCGTTCTTGCAATGACGCGCACGCGGAGTGTAATTGCACGTTCGTTTTAAACGATATTACACTAGTTCTTACGTACGATATGTTAGATTCAAGTGTGTAAAAGTCAGTTCCTCACGGAATTGTTCAAGATGCCAGAGAGTTTTTAACACTGGAACTACCAAACGAGTCAGAATGAGTTCTTGATTTTTTTTCTTTTAGGATTACAGCAACTATAACAACGTTTTCGTGAAATATTTTTTTATGAAACTTCTTTATTCGAGCACGCAATACGATCAAAATCGTGCAAAGTCTGAATTAATCCAGGCTTGCTATTACTATAAAATAATGTATTCTAGTTGAGCTTAGTGTTAAATAGAAATTGGTATAAAAAGAAAAACCTTTTAGCTTGCGTGAATTTTGTATTATTCACCTCTTGACATACGAATTAAATGAAATTCGGTGTGATCAAAGTTACCATTTATTATTTACCTTGTCAGTTTTGTAAGCTAATAATGAATTTACTGGCTAAATTCAAAAAGATATGTTCCTGAGGTGATAACAGACATGTTGTTTGTAATATTTGCTTGGTAATATGAAACAATATTTTGCATCAATGTGTAGATTAGCTTAAGAAACATGTGACGTGTACGAGACGACCTTCTACATCGCGGATTAATTTAGGAAATACAAGAGCGGAATAGTCCCTTAAAAAGTTTACATATTCGTTTAAATTGATAACGTAAAATAGGAATTTCGTAAAGATCTTCGCGATATGTCGATATTATTTTATTCTTTTAATCTTTCAGTTGTTTACAATCGCAGCTACTCAATTTTGTCGTAAATGCATAAAATCCACAGTCGAATTATTACGCAACAAATTAGAGATGTCTCCATAGCGACCCCAATGGAGTGTAAAAGGTGAACTTCCTGTTTTTTGTTTTATCAAAGAATTTGCATTAATTTTATCCAATTTGTATGGTCACCGAGTCAGAATCATTTACATATCAGTAATAACACAATAATTCAAGAAATATAATTATTTGAACAGTTTAATGCAAAAGTAGTGTAAGTATTTGCCTGTTTGGTTTAACCTCTTAGGCACGGCTGAATTTTGCGCGGGGCTGTTTCTCTGTACGGCAGAGTTCAACGAGAATTGCGTGTAAACAATTAAATGAAAAGCAACGATTCATATCTGACACAGGTGTATCAAAAACAAAGACTATGTATTCTGACTGTATATTGTTAACACCGTTATAAATCGATGTGAAGACAAAAAAGTGTGAAACAAAAAAAGAAGACGATCATTTAATTCAAACGGTGAGCGAGTCAGCTACTAGAGTGAGCCACTGTAGTGGCGCGTCGTGCCTAAGAGGTTAACACCACATCTCAAGAGTAAATCGTCATTAACACGATCACGTCGGCGTGTACCATCGGTGGTACACGTGGTGGTTTTTATGTCAATGAAATAAGTATTGACAATAAAAGCTATACTATACTAATATCATGCTCTAATAAATGCATAGTAAGAGTAAAGGTTAAACTTCATTTTGGAGAACTCTTTTTTTCCCAGTTTTTTTATGCCATCCTATAGATTTCGACGAGAAAACGCCGAAAATGAAAATCTTATTGTGAGGAATTCATTGGTTCAGAAGTTATACGCGTATAAAGTTGAACACTTTTAAGCCTTTTTGACAGGGTTAAAGCGACGCCATATTGATATATTTTCTAGGTGATACACATAAAATGGGCCAGATAGTTACGAGCAGATCCGTTAGATGGCAGCACAGACACGTACGTAATAAGAACACATTAACCCCAAATCATACGCTCAGTACTATTTTGCCGATCCCGCAAATATACCATACTATCTAACACATGCGCTGAACACCCACCATCTATCCAGCGCATGTGCCGAACAGACCTACCTCTACCACCCAACGAATATCCAATAAGGCGACGCTCTAACCTATCAAAAACACTAAAAATTGCACATCTTTACACGCGTATAACTTACTAACCAGTGAATTCCTAACAACTATACACACATTTTCGAAATGTCTTCATCGGTATCTACAGGATCACAAAAAAAAGTTCCAAAAAGTTAAGAACACGGAGTTCTCCAACACGAAGTTCAGCCAGAGTAAATTGTGCTGCTGAACCTGCAGTTTTGCTTAACAAAATTTTGAGTACGGCGCCACCTAATGGAGCAAAATTTCAAAAAACAGCCCTGGCGTGAACGTGTTAATTAAAATAATTCTAATATAATTTTAGTGTGGCTTGTATAAAATTATTTTTGCATTGATCGGCTCATTTATAAGGAAGCCTGTATAAAAAACGAACAATAAAAATCTACAACTGCAAATTATTCTATACATCCTCGTTAAAGCAATTATGATGTTGAGCGATGCAGATTATTATTAAATCACGTAAACTAATTGCATATAATTTTTCGTAACAGAGTTACACCCAGATCGAATTGCGACTCCGACCGGAAAATAGAGACCCGATTGTTATATCTGATACCACCATATAGCTCTTATCGTAATTGAATATGAACAAGCATCGCTTCTCTTAATCGAGCCGTCTTAATGGGTGTGCGATCTCACGCCGTTATGTCGCTATATTTTAATCACGACATTAAAGTCGATTGATACATCGTCGGTAGAAAACAAGCGGATAATGATGGAGATTTCATTTGCAAGCGACATTCGTCATTCGTCTACGCTATATACGATATTACGCGATCGGTAGCATAGCCGCGGCTCAATTAATGCCAAGATAATCAAATCAATTATTGCCCGATGAGAGGCGAGCTCGCATAAATAAATGTTTTAATTTAACGAGCGCGTTTACGGCCATAGCCCGTGAGCCGATTTAACCTCGTCCGACCGTCCCGATGTCCTTCCATAACATTAAAGAAATGTTAAGGGGGTGATAAAGCACTGTACACGGTGTGCAGAAAACACGCGAGCGAGGGACGAACCTCCTCTCTCGCGGTCCATAAAGTGCGAGCCCGATATGGAAAGGCAGCGCGATGCGTTAGACTGTCCGCGAGTTTTCGATTTACGACGTGACGGGATCGAAGTTTATACAAGCACTGGCTTTAAGAGACCATCGGTTTTCCGTGGTCGGCTCTTTTTATTCGATCCCCACTGTACACGCTAGATCCTATTTGCATAAGTGGATAGAATAATGCCGGTAAACGGTGAACGCCGCAGCGGCAGATCTATGTCCCGAGGGTCAACGCACCAGTCTTCCCCAATGTTTTCAAACAAGAACAAGGAAGCTTATCCGCCAGGGAACTGAAATGGGAAATGTTCCTAGGAAAAGAATGCTACTTATTCTTTCATCCGTTGATATATTGATCATTCTTTTGCCGTACCGTACCGGCTGACTTTTCTGCTACCGATAGGTAAATACGGTGGAAGTATACCTCCTCTCGCATGGATAGTATATTGCTTCCGAGTATGTATTTTGATCCTCCCATCTTATTCAGGATGTATGATATATGTACAGTCGGTCACAAAAATATTGGAACACAATATAATTTTGAATTCTAAGCTTTGTATTTTGAATGGATATGCCATTATGTACAAACCTGAGTTGAATTATGTTGAAGTACAGTATAAACCAGGGGCCGCCAAACCTTTTTGACCATCGACCCCTAAAAATTTGCCAATTCTCTTATCGACCCCCTCTATAAAAAATGTTAAAAAAGAAAAAAAAACGTGTTTCTTAAATGATTTATTTTATTTTGACAAAATCAAATGTTTACATAAATCAATGAGAAGGATGTGCTTGATGACGCTTGGCAAGATTAGCAATGATTGGTTCGAAATTTGTTAGTTTCAGTCTTAAATCGCCTAGGGGCTTCACATTCAATTTATTTCTCTGCTTTGTTAAAATAGAATTAACATGACTGAAGCCAGATTCAACCATATACGAACTTGGGAATGCAATTAAAATGGGAAATGCCGCATTGTAATTACAACTGTCATTCCAATCAAAAATCGTATATACTGCGTTGCTGTCAAAAAATTTGCGATTGAATAACATATGTATTCATCTACCCCTAATCGACCCTGTAGATCGGATCGACTTCTAATTATATTATATCGACCACTAGGGGTCGATATCGAGCACTTTGATGATCCCTGGTATAAACTATGTATTCCTTAAAAAGAGAAAACAGCTGGTTTATTATCAAGAATTGCGTTGGTCTAAAGGAAAAATCTGAAAAATGCAAAATTTTACGTGACAAAAATATTGGGACACTTTATTGGTTTAAGATTTAAAATAAAAGTATAGGAGTTTATATTTAGCAGTGATGTGGGTAAAATTGTGTTTAGTATTGAGGACATTTTAGAGAAGTATAAGAATTTAGGTATTCTACAACATAATTTAAAAAGGGTACCACAAATATGGGGCTTGAACGGTGGATTGTATTCATAAGGCCCAAATTGTGCAGGAATTTTTACTGTACAATTGTGCAAAAGTATTGCAATCCCCTCCCTAATCCACCGATTTCAATTCCATTGAGTATTTGTGGGATGAATTGGACCGCAGAGTTCACAAAACGACAATACATAACGAGTTCGCAAAACGACATAATTACATATCCTTTCAAAATACAAAATTATATTGTGTCCCAATATTTTTGTGACCGACTGTATATGTGTATTCTAATCCAACCGTTTTAATCAAGCAGTGTTCATTGCATTCTTGCTTTGTATTGAATTAGGTGTACAAATTAATTTATAGCCCTTACATTCTGTTAATTGTAACTTCATTTTAAATTCCGATCTTTTAAAGGTGTGGACTCCTGCGCGCAGCGCTCCAAGCGGCCGCTAGGGGAAACTCGAATGATAATGTGTTGCACACACACACTCCGCTAGATTAGCCTATACGTATACGAGCAGAGAGGAAACTCGTACGAGATTTCAAGCTATTTCAAGGTTCCGCGGGGCCCCTTTCCACGGCGAAAAAACGCAAAAGTAGGAGTTTTGAGTATACACGTCCACTAAATGAAAGATAAATCTAGTGCGCTTGACTATAGAGACAGCCTACTTTTGCGATATTGAGGCTTACTTTGGGATATTCGGCAGCATGTTGCCCATCCGAAATCGTTGTAGGCCGCGTGACGTCACGACATGTTGAATCTTTAAGTATCTGTAGATTTAGGATTCTTATAGAGACACCTGGATGCACACCCGCTAGCGAGGGCACATACAATGTTGATGAAACGTCTATTATGTTATTTATTTACGTATTTTAGGCGTAAGAAGTAGACTTCGAGAAAGACATAGTTCCGGCATTTGTCACTACGAGCGCTGATATCTGTATTAGAAGTCTACTTTTTACGCCTAAAATACGTAAATAAATAACATAATAGACGTTTCATCAACATTGTATGTGCCCTCGCTAGCGGGCGTGCATCCAGGTGTCTCTATAAGAACCCTAAATCTTCAGATACTTAAAGATTCAACATGTCGTGACGTCACGCCAAGTACGCCTCAATATCGCAAAACTAGGCTGTCTTCATAGTCAAGCGCACTAGATTTATCTTTCATTTAGTGGACGTGTATACTCAAAACTCCTACTTTTGCGTTTTTCGCCGTGAAAAGGGGCCCCGCGGAACCTTGAAATAGCTTGAAATCTCGTACGAGTTTCCTCTCTGCTCGTATACGTATAGGCTAATCTAGCGGAGTGTGTGTGTGCACACATTATCATTCGAGCTTCCCCTAGCGGCAGCTTGGAGCGCTGCGCACAAGAGTCCACACCCTTAACCCGGCAGGGCCCACGTGAACTTCTGAAACGAAAGTGTCCACGTGGGGTGTTCATAAACCCCCAGTGAAAAGCAATATTTATACTTAATGTTTTATGTTTATTGTAACATTTATTTATACTTTTGTTAAAATAATAGTATAAAATATATATACACCATATACAAACTAGTTATCAGAGTAGTTATCTATGCCTTCTGCAGGAAGGTGCACGCACAAGAAAGAAATACTTACCAAAATATAAAGAAAGTATAGTAAGAATTGTAGTGATACAAAAACAAGAATAAACTGACTGCACTGTGTAAGTAAACGATGTTCCTGTGAAGAAAGCTCAATCGAAACTGAAATACTGAATATCAAGAACACACGGTTGAAACACTCGCTAGCAGTGATGCCAGAATCGTGGAACCGAGGAACTTGCCCCTCCGGTGGATCCTCCGGCTGGACCCCCCACTCTGACGTACCGTCGTCGCCTTACGTTGTTTCTTACTGCGCACGCGCTACACACAAGCGTACCTCTAGTCTGTCCGTGTGAGCTGCCTATTCGACTCGACGGCGTCGAGGTACGCTTGTGTGTAGCGCGTGCGCAGTAAGAAACAACGTAAGGCGACGACGATACGTCAGAGTGGGGGGTCCAGCCGGAGGATCCACCGGAGGGACAAGTTCCTCGGTTCCACGATTCTGGCATCACTGCTCGCTAGTATACATAAAGAGAGCCGAAACTGTAGAAATACATTTTGAGCGCACAACACAAAGTCGGCGACACATCAATACAGCCGCTATCGAGTTTTAAGAAGCTACATTGTATGGCAAACTGTAGCGAAAGAAATATGAGAAATAGTTAGCATATCTCAACGGTGGGGATCCGCTGGACCCCCACGTGGACAGTGCCCGGTTAAGGGGATCTTTCCCCGTGTAACGATAGTGAAAACAAGCTATTTTTAAGATTTTCTTTCAGATTAACTATTGGAAATATGGGACTAAGACCGCTTTGGGATATAAACGGATAATCTTGAAGTCAAATGTTTTTTTTTCTGTTCAATTTTTCTTGTTAGTTATTGTATAATACGCATGTTTCTCGAAACTATGTTTTTTAAACTGGCGTGCACTCTAATGCAATAGAAAACTATTAAAGTAATCAATTTCAGACGAAGCTCGTTCGTTTCTTTACATATTTCTTTAGAGATTTTTGTTTATATATTTTTTTTTTGGTTAACTGAGACAAATTTAACTAATCTGCCGAAAAAAATAAACTTTTCTTGCAAAATCCAGAACTTTTCCAACCTTTAATATTTTTCTTTCAAAGTAGGTTCAATCCCAGCGTAAAGTATCTAACTTTAAAGAAATTTCTCACTTTTTGTATTTTGGTCACGGTGATAGACGTTGCACGCCAATGCTTACACTGCTGATGTCGTTAAGGAGTCTTGTATATTATAACAATGCATAATAATAAGAATAGAACGAGAAGAGAAAACACTGGTACTGCAAGACTATTTGTTTACATCCCAAAAAGATCTACTCCCATGCATCCAATAGTTATCCTAAAAAACATTCTTAACCCCTTGAACTATGATTTGTTATGTGATTGCAGTGATTAGAACTATTGCATCGATAATACTTTTCTAGAAGAAAATGGAAATTTATATTTACTATTTGACTGTATATTCGCCAAAGGTAATATATCGACAACAACAAAATATAATTTTATTCCAGTTTGAAGGAAATTAATGATATACATATTTATTGGATTCTGTTCGAAATCCTCATCACGAGTCTGACTCGATGTTATAGTGCAAGGGGTTAACCATTTGCGGACGTGTGTCTGCTGACAGACGCCCAAACAATTTTACCGTTCTGCGACTGTGAATAATTTTTAAAGCAATTAATACTCCCGAAAAATATGAAACAAATTTTTACTGAACACAACACATTACCCTTTCATTTAATTCATACACCAAACTCCTCAGCAAACAATTATGTTCCACAAAGAAAATTTATTCGACCCATCAAAGAATATGCTAAAAATAATCCCCGTCTGCTAAGGGTTAAAATCACTTGTTTCCACTGCTGTCACGCGAGAAGCCCCCCTGAAACCCTTGCCATATTTTAACGAGTCAGACTCGTGATGAAGATATTAAATAAAGTCTAACAAAGATGAAAGTTTATTTTCAGACGAAATAAAATTTTACTTTTGTATAATCAATATTTAAGCATTGACGTAAATCTAGTCAGGCAAAAATATAAATTTTCTTTCCTCTTCGGTGACACTGTAATTATTGTAGCCGTAAAGAAAATGGTATGGCAAGGGGTTAACCCTTACATTGGAGATTTATTTATTATTCGCAAATTGGAGCGAATGCGTGGAAAGTAATGGAGATTATTGTCGAGAGTGAAATTTGCTTATTTGTTAGAAGTGGTCATCTGAAATGAAACTTTATTTATAATTTAGAATTTCATTTTATAAATTAATGTAGGCAGTCGTCTTGTAACGTTTGCAATACACGATAAATAACCATGACGAAGGTCACTTTTTACAAACTTATTTTTTTAGACTAACATTGTTTTCTTCTTTTTTGTTGCAGGTATGTCGCTAAACTTAACCAAGGTAGATCGGTGAGTTCGTCTTTCTATTGTTACTATAATTATACCCTTGGCAGCAGTCTTTGCTTCAGAACTGTCTTTGGCGCAATTCGAATGAAAATTTTCTGTTCTGCTTTTCCTACTATGTAGTTTGGAGTCGCAAAACCTGTGCGAGTGTATTTTGTAGACCCATTTAATTTTTCATCTGAAATTTTAGTTAAAAAGAGGTTGAGTTTTTACAAAATGGAGAAACATTGAAAGCTATTCGAAATACATGAGAATATACGGTGGTTCACGAAAGTATTCGAACGCACTTTAAATTGGAATAACTTTTTTAAAATTGGACCAAATAATTTGACTTTTGCTTTACCAACAACAAGCATTGACTAACTAAGTGGGATGCAAAACAAAGGTTGAAAAAATGAAAATTGGTAGGAATTACACGAACCCATAAAAATGGCACTTTTTAAAACTTTTTTATTTCAGTTCGCAATGAAAATTTAAAATATGCGTTTTATAGATCTATGTTAGTTATGCACATGCCGAAAATTTCATCGAAGTCAGTTGACGCAGAAGAAAACGACACGCATCGGAAGATGTAAGAATCTTCAGATTTTAAGCAAAATCTGACCAAATATCATGAAGAACTGCAATTTTGATCAGTTTGAACCGCTTGTAGCTCGTTAATACATTAATCGATTTCGATGAAATTTTTATCATGTGTATTACTAACATAGGTCTACAAGATGCATATTTTACATTTTCATTACGGGTTGGAATAAGAAAGTTTGAAAAAGTGCCATTGTTATTTATTTTATGTAATGCCCACCTATTGCAATGTTTTCAAAATCTTTTTTGCACATTATTTAGTAAATCATACTTCTAATTGCGAAAGAAAATTTCAAATTGAGTGTTGCAATTTTAAACAAATTATTCTGATTTAAAGGGCTTTCGAATAATTTCATGAGCCACTGTATATCAATGATTGAACATCATATATGCAACTGTTGCCTTAATTTATTACTGGTGATATACATATCTGCATTTATTACAGTAGAAATTACTTCTTTCTTTACAATAATGTGGGTCCATCTTATAGTCCTTCTATTTAGAATATACTGTTTAATTAATTCGCAAACATGGGATGGATTTTCGAAATCGTGATATTTTGTCTCCTATAACGAACCCAATTGATCATATAAATTCAGTCGTATGATGAGTTTTATTACATTTTTCTATGGTTTTGTGTAATATAAATTTCATTTTGTATGTCTGAAATAATCATTAGAAAAAGTAGTTATCCATTAATATGTAACTAACTCCTGTAGCTGTCTTTACGAATTTACGTGCAATAATTGAAACATAAATTTATGCTAAAAAATGCACAAGATCGACCTATTAAGTCTACCTATTATATGAACAAAATAGATTTCCAATTTCCTATTTTAATTCTGCGGTTTACATCTAAATGAATGCCATTTTTACAAGTTACAAAGCATTAATATGAACTCTAGCAAGTTTGTAAACTTTCATATTTTTATACGTCAAGTTACTATAACTCTCGAAGTTATTAAGTTAAAGGTAATATAGGCTGTTCTTTCTTTTGGAGGACCAGATGTTTTTAACTTTATTGAACTCTTTTTTAACTTTTTTTTATGTAATTCTGTAGATTCGATGAGAACATTACGAAAATGTAAGCATTATTGTTAGGAATTCACTGGTTTATAAGTTATACGCGCGGAAACATGAGCAATTTTAAGCGTTTTTGACTGGTTAGAGCTTCGCCATATTGGATATTCGTTGGGTGGTAGAGGTAAATAGGACTGTTGAGCGCATGCGCTGAATAGATGGTTATACGCGTGTAAACATAAGCAATTTCAAGTGTTTTTCACAAATTAAAGTTTAATCCATAAAATTCGCATTCTTTAAGTCAAGGCAGTTAAGGTTTTCTACATTTGTTGTGTATTTTTTCCCTGTTTAGCAGTATCTGAAGTATTTTTTTAATTACGGCAAAAATGAATAAAAATAGATAGGATCCTTAACAGGCAACAACGATAAACGTACAACTGCTGGATTAAATTTCAGAATGTATAGTAATGAAAATAATTGCTTCTAAACCCTTACAGGTGTAATTCACAGTTCTTTTGTAATACATTCCCGTTACAAATCATGATAGAAAATAACTAATGGTTCAAATACGGAAATGTTGAAGTACTTACGGGCCACTATGTAAACTGAAATACATACAGTTAATCCTGCTGCAACGCTCGGGTAATTGTTCTAGCAATATTTTGAGAATTAAATTGGATGAAATCCAATTATGGGGAAGACTTGCCTACACGAGGATTGTAATACACGGTGTGTCTCATTTATCTGAATATATTAAGTTGTTAGTGTGATGATTAGTATGATTTAAATAATTTTCTTGCGGATGATTTATACAAGAAATTTTGGAGACAACATGAATTTTTAACCGAATTATGGACAAGTTTTTGTATATTTTTGAAATCCTTATTAGATGGAGTAGCTTTTACTGTGAGTTTTTCAAAATTTTGCATTAGGAAGTATAACGGCTTTTTAAAATATGTGTATTAATTGATTATAAGGTCATGTGTTACCGCCGTATAATTCTTACTAACATGGACGATTGAAATTGTTATCATTTTCGTTATTATCCCGTAAAATGTTTATCTCGTTTAATATGCGCATACTTTACCTCCACTGTGACATTAAATAAAATTTTCATAATGCTGGATAGTCATGAATACAGTAAAGCGGGCGGATACGGTTCAAGTATGCATAATTTATTCTTTGATACAGAAATGCGCTGCACAAAATATACACAACGAGAAACGAAAGTGTTTGAATAGCGAGATTTTGAAAGGATTATTATAAACAGAAAACTTGTATAAATATTAATAAAGAAGGTATGGCGGCTGAAAAGTGTGTGAGAGGAGGAAAAAGGAGAAGGAAGCGTTTCGTCCTAGGCCCGCTAGAGGACTCGTCAGTAAGGCTATCTAGCGGACCCGTGCCTTAAACGCGGGATGTTGTAAGGACAGTTTAGGACGGTATATATACAAACAGAGGAAGATTCAGGTAGTAGCGGGAAAGGTGTTGTCGTAATGTCCCTCTGTTGACGAGCATGGGAAGTAGCCGCCACAAAGGCGAATAAATATTTTTGAAACTTATTCTGTCTATATCCATATATAATTATATAAACACAATCCACAAATTGTGTATATATTTAATGATAATTACAAATATTGCGTGATTGCACAAGTTGATCTTCAATGGATTGTGTACAACTGTGTACTTTCTGTTACTGACTAACAAACATATAGACATTAAACAAAAGAATATAGATACGATTGTGTTAACATATACTACATAAATTCGAAGTTGTAATTATTTGACATCTTCCTCACAAATCACCTCAATGCTTTTTGGGAAAAGGCCTGTGTTCGATCACTCGACACTTATCAGTTGCCAATACAGTGGCCGAAATAATGATAGGTTCACTAGTCGCGTCGGCTGGTCTACTGCTTCTACTTTTGTTTACGTTATCGAATGTGTACTGTGGTGTTTGTTATTATTCCGTAAGAATGTGCCCTACGCACTATATGAACAGTAGGGTGGACCTTAGTTATACTTGGTGAAAATTATTTTGTCGAATTTTTTTCGGGACACCCCCTAGAATTGTGACACTTGACGCAAAAATAATGTGTGCAAAATTTTAAATCGATCGGACAACGGGAAGTGCTGCCGCATCGACTTTGAACATTTTTTAATTTTGTAACTCGATTTTCTCCACTGTAGTATATCATTAGTATATATTTTTATATATCGTTAAATTTGTCTTTCTACGCACTATAATAATGCAGAAACAAAATGTAGCATTAATTTAAAAAAAAAATTCGTGACCTTGAAATCTCAAAAATAGACTTTTCAAAAAATTTTTTTTTGCATTATATTTAATTTAATAAACAATACAACTTTTGTCTAAGAAATTTTTTTATATTTTTATAAATAGCGAAAATATTTAGACATACATATGCTTATACATGATACATTATTAATATATATACAATATACATTATACATATAATACAGTACATTATACAAAAAACTAAAATTATTTTAGAAAATTTTTTTGAAATAATTTATTTATCTCGTAATGACTCTTTTGATACATCTGGATATTGTTTCCTATTTTCGGAAATAATTTGTAAAATATATTGTTTCTCCTCTTCATTTTTTGATAATAACTGATTATAGTCTTGAATAAGCTTAATACCGCGATCAGCAGTGTCATTAACAACTTTTAAGTTTTGTACAATGTTTAGTCCAAATTTGAAATCCTCGTCATCTTCCCATGAATCGTATTCCCATTGATTAAAATTACCTTCATCACTGCCTTCGGACATTTGAAAATCCGCACTTTCGGACATTATCAATAATTGATTGTACTTAGGCCACTTTCAAAGTAATGGTTTTAATTATTGAATTAATTGCGAAAACTTATGTGTCCAAAATTATCGTGTATACTCTGAATATACTTAATAGCAAATGTTGTTTATGACAGATAACTTCAAGTTGTACAAGTTACTACGGTCAATAGAAAATAATTGACAAATGAACATAGGCCACTTCCAAAATAAACGGCTCACTTGTACTTCAAGACCATCTGTTTAACTCATTGTGCTACGATTTACTTTGTGGCTACTGTTATTCGAATTTCATTGTAGGTTATTATTTCCTTGAAGAAAAAGAAGATTATTATCTACTATATCTTCTAATGGCTATGTATTGTCAAAAACAAGATAAATTTTATTCCGGTTTAAAATAAAGTAGTAACATATATACTTAGCAGACTTTGTACGAAACTTGTATCACGCGACTGATTCGATGTTATAGTGTAAGGGGTTAAACCCCAAAAAAATCTAGTCGCAGATATCCAATAGTTATTCTAAAAGAATTCTTAAAAAATTCTTAAAAATCACTTGTTTTCATTGCCGTTACACGAGAAGCCCCCCGTAAGTGTATCTAATGTTGCTTTAAGGGAGCATTACTGATATTTGGCAACTTTCCCTAAATGACGTTAGAGGCACAGCGGGTGGAATATGTGACGAATGTGTTCGCATGCGAGATAAAGTAGATAGGATTCTAGACAGTGCACGTGTCATTGGGACGGAAATTCGTAGTTCTCTCGGTAAAACCCGCTCGTACGGAAAATCGGGGTGGTATGGCACGGCATAGTATAGCGAGGATGGAGGGGGTGAGGTCGAGGGCGCGCTTGGGACCGTACGGCTTGCTCACAGATCGCGATACGGGCTATTAAGTGTATGCAAAGCAGAGTTAATTTCATTGAACTTTCCGGTGGCTCCCGCGCGCGCAAACTTTTGCCTCGGAGCCATGAAATGTGGGGGTTTAAACGGCCATCAGGAGAATACATAATGAGGATGAGAAAACTATACCCGGGATACAGTGGCTGCGAAGTAAAATACCTGATGGCACGGTGTCGTGCTTAACTCGTTGGATACATGGCTCGCGCCTCCACTTGACGGAAGTTACTGTATTACAGTGCATTACGGGCCGGCGTTGGCGGGAGTGACGAGCTTCCGTGTCATTCTTTTGCCTCCAGTTGTCAGTTGCCAGTTGCCGTGCCACCACCGCCATGCCGGAACACGATTTATGTAGAATCACTTTGCCAGGGAACTTTCTAATTGAATGTCAACGGTACGGACAGGGGGTGATAACATTGTTTATGGAAAACTCTTTTAGGGAACACCGTTTCGCCGATTAATTCCACGCCTTGGAACGAATCATCAAACTACCGATAGTTTTGTCGAAATTATTACATAAGTATTTGATGTAAAAATTATTTCGCGGCACTTTCTTCGTTTTGATAATAATCTCTATCGTTTTATATACGTTTTCTTCGTCTTATGGGTTTTTTAGAAACTGTTAAAGTAATAATTATGTACTTCATATATGTGTAGAGGGTGTAAAGAAATGTTTGGTCTTAGCTGCCATAGACGTATTCTACATCTTCGGATCGATGAAGATCCGTAAAACCAATTTGCCGCAAAATTTTCTTTGACCTTGAATTTCAAGGTCAACTTTATTTTATTGCATTGTATTCTACGCGTCATGGTGATAGAAATTGTCAAAAGAACCATGTGTCAAAACTCAATAGTTCTCATAAAAAATAATAGCAAAGTCACATTATATTATTAGAACAACTTATTATTATAAAAATTGTTTACATTTCTAAGGAAGCAAGCAGTTAGTGTTGTTGTTTATGTGCTGTTTATCAGAAGTCTTACATAATCAATATTACCTTCTTGAAAAATGTTCTTCAATTTTTTCTTCTATGCCAAAGAACCGATCCATTTTTCTTAATAGAAGATGATCATCTTTCGAGACCTAGAAAGTAATATTGATTATGACTGATTATGCTAGACTTCTGATAAACACCATATAAACAACAACACTAAATACTTGCTTTATTAAAAATGTAAACAATTTTTAAGAAAATAAGTAGCACTAATAATGGGACTGCTGTTATTTTTTGACAACTATCGAGTTTTGGCACATGGTTCCTTTGACACTTTTTATTCCCATGACGCATAGAATACAATACAATAAGAAGATAAGATGTCCTTGAAATTCAAGGTGAAGGGCAATTTTGCGGCAACTTTCTTTTACAGATTTTCATCGATCCGAAGATGTAGAATACGCGTATGGCAGACAAGACCAAACATTTCTTTACACCCTGTACATATCTCACATATACGTACCTCAGTGTTGTGCGTAATTTATCCTTTTGCACTCGATTAGGGCACTTGTCCCAATTACTGCGCCATTAAGCTAACTTGTTACTTTCTGAATTTATTAATGAATTATTTGGTTGTAATTTCATCTGTAAAAAATTTATATTGATTCTCAAACTCTCTCTTTATTAGAAAATTTTGCTCAAGTTAAAAATGTTTATATTTCACAATAATGTAATTCACATTAGTGTGCCTCCAATTACTCTGCCTCACTGAATACTGCTCCCTTACAAATTGTACAGTAGAACATCGATTATCCCAATACAGGATGAATCACGTCATGTACACGTTGAAAGTACATACACATCTAACAATACATCGTATTATAAGTGTTAGAGTTAGTTTCAGAATGTTCTTATACATTAACCAGAATATACAGGGCGCACATCACATCAAACACGTGCACATTATACCGAAGCAAACCAACGAACGCTCGAAGACGCGGGAGAAAACAAAAACAACGCGATTCCAACCACAGAACAGAATCGCCAACACAACACGACGCGCGAATTTCAATCATTCCAACAATACATGTTTATATACAGTGGCGTGCAAAAGTATCCGGACACCCTTTAAAAACGAATAACTTTTTCAAAATTACTTCAAACGGCTTGAGTTTTTTTGAGATGTTAGAAGGATTAGTTTACTCGGTAGCGTGTAAATAATTATTTATACAAATTGCGAATGGTCGAAATTGTAAAGAAAAAAGTATGTCATGATTTTTAACTTTTTCATCAGTACTTGTAATGAAAATTTAAAATATAGCTTTTGTAGATCTCCATAGGTTATATACGTGCGCCATGTTTCATCGAAGTCGGTTAATGTTGCTATGAGCTACGAACACTGCAAGATGGGAACTTAACCCCTTCCCGTGCCATTTAGCTCGACGAAACTTGGGCCCAAGCGGTAGGCATCGAAGCGCGCTAAACAGGCCAGACTGATGCTTGTAAACAGTCGCAATACGAACTACAAACTATCGGTGTGTTTTTTACTTTTTGCCAAATCTATGATTGTTGTGTCGTACTTTCCTCTTCACTACTCTCATCTATAATCATACGCCTTATACGCTTTACGACTGGCACAAACGCGTCACTATCAGAGGATTCGTTATCACTGCCTTCATTTAACATTTTTGTATCTTGCATTTTGAAGGGGTTTCTTAAATTTCAATAATTGAACTGCTTCGTAACAGCAACGATAAGAATTGTGACTAACTGTCATGAGGTACTGATAGGAACTAACATTCAGTCACGATCGTAACGGTCAAAAAATCAGTCCGCGAGCTCGGCTTGTTATGTTCACGTTTTGCCCAAGTATCTGGTCGCGAGTCTGACTCGCGATATTCGTGTGTGGGCTAAAATCTTCATCGCGAGTCTGACTCGCTAAAGTAGGGTAGGGAAGGGGTTATGGGTGAAAGTCGCAGATTTTCTGTCTTTCCAGGGAAGTTTGTCTTTATGTGATCACCTTTAAATGTTTGTAACTCATAACGACGTTAATCGATTTCGATGAAACTTTGTACATGCACGTAACTTATTTAGACCTGTAAAACGCACCTTTTAAATTTTTGTTATTGGCACAGATTAAAAAGTGAAAAATCGTGACCTTTACTATTTTCGTCGCAATTCCGACCGATAGCAATTTTTAGAAAAAATTATTTACACACTACCTAGTAAACTAATGAATCTAACATCTCAAAGAAATTCAAGCCGTTTGAACTAATTTTGAAAAAGTTATTCGTTTTTAAAGGGTGTCCGGATACTTTTGCACGCCACTGTACGTATTTATTTACATTAACTTTGTGTGCTGGCTTTGTGTTATTAGGTACATATTCTTTCACATAATGGTTTAATTTCTAGTTAATTTATGACTTGCTCACGATCCTTTTTACCGCATATACGAACGGATTTGTTTACCAATTAGTTCGGATAATCGACATTCTACTGTAATTCTTTTTTCAATAAGTGTTTCTGTGTATTTTTATGAATTTGACAACGCAAACTTCTTTTATTCATATACTGCTTGGAAGTAAAAATAGGTTTGACAGAAACAGACGAATACACTAATACAGACAAGCCTAACTTTGACTACTTATTTAGCTATGAAATCACATTAGTAGGCTCATTAATTGATACAAGTACCCTAGCTCCTAACAAATATTATGTTGTCCCAAAGTTTTTTCCATAATGTGCACGTTTATCCTCATGCACTACGATTTATTGTACGGTTGCAGTTATTAGGGCTTCTTTGCAGTTCATAATTTACCAGAAAAAAAAAAGAAAAATTATATCTATTGTATGCCTACAAGTATGTTCTCCATTGGCCATATATTGACAAAAGCAAAATAGAATTTTATTTCGGTTTAAAGGAGGTTAATAATAATACATACATATTTATCAAACTCTGTTCAGAATTTTCATCACGAGTCTGACTCGATGTTATAGGGGTTACCATGGGATTGTCGACAACTCAATTGGCCGACACTGGTTTCATCGACACGATTTGACCGACATTAACATTCGTCAACACTATGTTTTCATCGACACGGTCAAATCGTCGACAGGTTCTAGTTCATTCGTTGCCACTGACATCAAATTCGAATTTCCTAATGTACATGAATGGTTCTCATGTTCACGACACATTCAGATGCTTGTATAATAAATAATAAAGACAATTACAAACGTTGTTATTTATATCAATGTTTTCAATGCTACTTTATTAATCAGACATAACCCATACCTATTCCGGACCTAACCCGGATCATCAATTACAAGTTTTTGTTTTCCACAAATAGACGAAATAACTTCTATGACTCCTCCAAAATTAATCTGGCTTGCCGAACTTACGGTATTGTTTTACGAACAATTTAACACAACAATTACGTAAAGAAAACGTACTCACACATATTAGTATTACAAATTGGGATGTATAATAACAACAATTTCTTATGTAATTATCAGTTCGTGGAAACGAATGAGCTCAGACCTGTTGGTAAATACGGACTGTCGATGAAAACATTTGTCGACCATTTGACCGTGTCAATGAAAACATAGTGTCGACGAAAGTTAATGTCGGTCAAATCGTGTCGATGAAAGCAGTTTCGGCAAAATGAGTTGTCGACGATCCCAGGGTAACCCATGTTATAGTGCATGGGGTTAATACTGTTAGGTAACACAAGCATATACAAAGAGCCTGATTATCTGTTAATTATCTTTTTTATTTTTTCCCAAACTTCCTCTTATTTACCTTTGTCATTTAACTTTTGAAAAAGCTAGACTGAACTTGCATTGAATGCATTAATAAAAAACAAAACGAACTTTCGGGACAACTTAATAATTTAAACAATTCAAAATGATGGACAGATCAGTGTGTTCAGAAAAATTCACAATAAGATGTGGATTTCGTGTATGTATTTAAAATGTGTGAACAAATCACATGCAAAACACAAAGATCATTTGAAAAAATTTAAAATACTATAATATGTTCAGCTAATTAGAAAGATTAAAAAAAGTAATAAATTTGTGATGTACCTACAATGTATAACATCTGTATCTTGCAATGAAAACAGACAATTTTTATTTCGCATAAAACTGCACAGTATATTCATAATTAAATGTTAAAAATAAATCATTATCATTTGTGCAGCCATCAAAAATGTCCATTTCCCGAGGGTTCGAAACCGCTTCGAAAGAATGGTAAACACCTAAAGAAACTGTTAATCCAATTAAATTCATTCGACAGTACAGGCTACGTTCCGGTTTTCCCCCTTTGCTTTTCCATGGCGCAACCGTTGCACAAGTTCAGAGTGCCTCCCATAAAGCGTGATCCTTATGTAATAAGATTACGTTATTATACAACGACGATACCACTAGCCTGTAGAAAAAAGGAGGATCATGGAAATTGCTTTGGGCGCGATTAACGATCCATAACAGGTAGATGAAACAGAACTATTTACCAACCGGTTTTGTATCCTTTCTTTTCGCGATATTCTATTCATAGCGGGGAACTTGCGTAACCAATGACAAATTCGCATTATAGACGCCAGCTTTCTATAGCGACGCGCTCGCACGTCGCGTGTAGGGTTACATTATGCAAAATTATGCAAAGGCCTGTGTAAATAATTGTACGAAATGAATGCCGCGCCTCAATTAGCCACAATTTTCTCGGCCTGAGATACGATGCCAACGTGTGTGATCTAACATTGTCTTCTTCTCTTTTTGGTTGCAGGTATGTCGCTAAACATTATCAAGGTAGATCGGTGAGTTCGTCTTCCTATTGTTACTATGACTGTGCTCTTGGAAGCTAGCGCGCTTTGCTTCGGAGCTGCCCTTGTGACGGAATCTGAATCAAAATTTTCGGTTTGGACTTGCAAAACTAGTACTTACGAGTGTTCTTTGTCAACCCAATTAATTGTTTATCCGAAAATTTTATCTGAAATTTTAGTTGAAACGAGGTTGAATTTATGAAACTGAATTTTGCAGAAATAAAGAAACATTTAAACCTATTAAAAATAAATGCGGCAGACTATATTCAATTCTTGCCTTGACAAGGAGCCATAAATAGATTTTAATCTGTTACCAGTGATATACAAACAGTGGCTCACAAAAGTATTCGCTCGCCCTTTAAATCAGAATAACTTTCTTAAAATTTGACCAAACCACTTGACTTTTTTTGATGAATTAGAAGCATTGATTTAGCAAATCACGTGGAAAAATGATTTTGAAAAAATTGCAATTAGTAGGAATTACATGAAGAGATAAAAATGACACTTTTTAAAACGTCTTTTTTTTAGCCTATAATGAAAATTGAAAATATGCCTTTTGTAGATGTATGTTAGTTATGTACATATGCTGAAAATTTCATCGAAATCGCTTGACGCAGAAAAAAAACGACGCGCATCGAAAGATGTAAGAAACTACGGATTTTAAGCAGAAACTGACCAAAAGTCGTGAAAACTGCGATTATCACCACTTTCAACCGCTTGTAGCTCATATGTTCGTTAACTGATTTCGATGAAATTTTCAGCATAAGTATAAATACTATAGATCTACAAAACGCATATTTTGAATTTTCATTACGGACTGAAATAATAAAGTTTTAAAAAGTGCCATTTTTATTTTTCCATGTAATTCCTACTAATTGCAATGTTTTCAAAATCTTTTTTGCACGTGATTTACTAAATCAATGCTTCTAATTGCTCAAAAAAATGTCAAGTGGTTTGGTCAAATTTTAAGAAAGTTATTCTGATTTAAAGAGCGTACGAACACTTTTGTGGGCCACTGTAGAAATGTGTTAAACAATTGAGGAAAACGGCAAATATAAGATGAGTAGTATTTTTGTGCATTCCTCCAAGGCAGTGAAAGGAATGAAGTAGCGGGTCTGGTAAGAACACGAATCATTACGATGACTCATATTACAATTTAATAATAATCTATTTATGTTTGAGCATCGTTACTAGGAGAAATGCGATTACTAGTATCCAGGGTCCGTTACCAAGTATCCCCCAGCTATTGGGATCGCATGACTGTTATTTATTATCCTATATTTACACTGGAGACCGTTATTAACGGCTCATATGAATGTTGCTTACTTGCAAAATCTGCATTAATTAATCAAAATGCATATAATGTTGGATAGGCGAGGCACCAATACCCGATACGGGTCAGGAAAGATCATTGTGCGATTACCGATCAGAATCGAGCGTACTCGCAGTTGGACGACGAGTTCTCTTATGCAAGAAATGACAGGTTCACAGTATATAGCCCCATTAACACCGAGACATAACGACTGGTAGTCATTAAACCTGCTTACTACACAATTACCTGCTTGTGATCGCGGTATTCTTCTTTGTAGTTTAGTAGACTCATATTCTCAAACGATCAAGCCCCCTAAATGACGCTTGACGAAACCCAAGTGATCCATTACGAAAAGAGATTGTCCTCGGACAACGTATCGCAAAGGGCAAGAAAAAATCTAAAAAAATTGACGGCACTGCCGGTTATGATACTATGTCGGGGAACTAAACAGCAAAATGACGTGTTTTCATATTTTCGAAAAATCTGCATTTTCCGCATGTGCCTTAGGACCCAAAATATGCCACATTTTTTAGAATTTTAGAAAGCATCAAAGAGCGGGAAATGCGTGGAAAAGCGTGAATTCTAATTTACCCTGTAACTACCCTCATGGGCAAGCTAGAGGGTTGCAATTTTACTCAGAGGGGTTTTTCTCGGTCAGCTTTTCAATTGTTCAATGGTCATTGAAAAATCTCTAAGGGCATTTTTGACCATCTTAATAGGCTAGGCCCTTTTCAGCAACCTGAACACACTAAACGCGAAAAATTTTAGTGGTCTTATAAGAATTAATATTTTAGCTTCCAGCCCCGTTAGATCTAAAAGAAATTACAAAGTAAGCAATCTGATTTGTTGAAATTTAACTTGAATTAATCCCTTGCTTCATCAGTTATTTATTTATTTTTTGAGTGAGCATTACTTTTCCAATAGGAAAGAAATTGTGGCATATTTTTATTGTACATGTCTGATGTTTGCAGATGCAAAATAATGTTTCGCTTTTTTTTTTATTAAATACTTCAAACCCTTGTGGATTTACTTAACTTTACAAGCATAGAATTGTAATACATCTGAATGCATAAATTACAATTTCAGTTAATATGACCCGGTGAGGAATATTTCAATTTCAACTTTTAGTACAAGATAAGCTTTTAAATTAATTTTATATAACTGCCCATTGTAAAGTATTAGAATGTAATTAGAGATTCAACAATTTTCCAATTAATTTTTCCGTCTGATACAGGTTTGAATAATATGATACCAATTTAGCAATTAAGAGAACACGAAACAGGGGTTAAATTCAATCTAAATTTTGTAGGAAATATAATTGTACTTGATTCACAATTGTGATTAAACGCAACTGGTGCCGATGAATCAGTTTTGATTTTATTGTTGTTTAGGTTATTGTTAAATACCAATTCTCAAAATTTGTTCCTCCTCTAGCTGAAATTCGGGAATATCTATAAATTTAATTTTCGTAATTAAGCTACACATATTTACGAATTTAGAAGAAATTAATTAAAAAATTGAACTTTAACTTAATTAAAGTTTTTATCTCGTCTGGTTCTCAGGCAAAAATTAATAACAACTACTGCAAAACGTGTATTTAAAATCTTAGTCTTAGAAACGACAAAGAAATCGCGTCAGTATCACAAATCTGCTCTGTAATTATACTTAATAACATTTTTCATTTTTATTGTGCATTGTTCCTTATGCTGTTGTTCAATCATTCCGTTGGTTGCTAATTAAAGATAAGATAAAGTCTCTACAATCTAGATTGTTTCTATAAGCTTTGTAATGTTAAACGCATTAAAATTTACAACTATTTTTGTAAATAATCCATATTTTTGCAACCTAAAGTGTGAAAACATAATCGCAGTCACTAACGTTGGAGGTATATGTTTCTTCATTTTTTAGAATCTATGGAGTAATCCATGTGAAACGAAATTTGTGTTACAAGCTTTTAAATATTAATGTGTATTTTCTTGGAAACTATAGTCAATACAATGTAATACTAAAACAGCATTTAATACTTTACAAAATCTTATACAATATGTTTCTCAAATAAAAATATTAGAGAAACTTTCTTACTTTAAACCGAAGTTTCTAAAAGTTCCGTCTAAAATTCTATAAATCATAAAAAGCTATATTATTATTAATATGACAATTTTCTTATATTTGCTACGGTTTTTGCAAATTAAGGTTAAAGAAGTTCTTTAACCCTTAATTACTTGACATTTCTATTGAATACCTTTACAAAGATAAATTAAATAAAAAACACCAAACTTTTTGAACCACCAAAGATAGATAGTATCAAAGTTGCTGACAAGAATAATATGATAGATTATGTAGCCGCTAAAAATCAAGAAGTTGATGCTATCTTAAAAAATCTAAAAAAATTAGTACATCATTCAGTAATTGAATAATTAAACAAAAAGATGCTTTAAATTAGGGGTCGAATGAATCTGTTAAAATGTTCAATAAGTAATGAAATAACTATTTTACGACTATTATTCTTTCTGTTCCGTGAGACACATTATAAATAGAATACAGGGCATTAACGAAAACCTATATCTCATTCACTTTTGTGTAAATAAGAAACATTTTCTTTCTTAAACGAAGAATATGTTCTGTTTGAGCAGGAACATTCATTCTGCTCTGGAAACGTTGAAACAATGATAATCACCATGTGCTCTCTCTTTTCCATTTATTCTACTTCCAATTCTTACTAATTTTCCTTGAATAATTTAAAAATATTTGTATCTTTCATATTTCATCGAGAATAAAATACCTGTTACAATTGAATTCTTGTAACAAAGTATTACTGAACAAGCTGATTGAAAACAGAAAAGAAATTATTTAAAAGTAAAAAGTTCGACAAATAACTTTTATTTAATAGAACCTCTGTGGTAAACACTTATCACTAGACCGCAGATCTTGATGGAAAATAAAAATTATTTGACTCAATTACAACAAGCAGAAGCAAAATAAAAATTCCATTCTTCTCTTTAAAATTTTAATAAGCTGAAACTGATACATTGGCGTTCTTAAATTCTTTTTATTTTCGTACTGCTTTAAATTACATCTTTTCGTTTTTGTCATAGGTGCATAAAATCCGCTGTCTACTTATCACATATCGGGAGAAGCAAGTTTTTCGAATAATTCACCAAGTCTCGGTTGAGTGTTTCTTAATAAATGTATGTGTGACAAAACAATAGTGGGACAGTAGGTCAGAGTAGAGTAGAGCAGAGTAAACCAAGCCATGTACTTCGCTGTTAGATCGTTACCGCGTTTTATAGACGTTCCTGGTACATAGACCGTGGTACAAACAGCCGTGTGCAAACATAAAAATTAAGCTTGTGCAAACATCCGTGTTTCAATGCAAACAACAACTATTTCCATCAATTCGGCTTGTAGAATCGGCCGCCTAAATTGATCCCACACGTTATGAAACGTCCTGTATATCATTCTTTATAACGCGAAGAAATCTTACTTAGAGGAAATAAGGAAGCGAGTGGGGAAAGATAGTGAAAGCAAAGGTGAGAGTGGGAAGGCTCTTCGACCTGAATTGTGTCGGTGAAGGTTTGGCAAGCAGATGTTCGTTTCAGTATTTTTACTCCTGAGTTTCATATCTTTTGCTTACGTAGCTGCAAGCGAGATGCAGATTTCACAGGCTAAACTAGAAATTGTAGATCTGTTTATGCAATCGTAGAAGTATATCAAATGTAACGGATAAACTGCGCAGCTTCGTGTATTTATACGATAGGAAATTTGTCGACGAATGAAATACAAATTTCCATACAATTTAATACAGTTTTCGTTTATATTTTATTCGTACAATTATTCCTACAGAAAATAAAACTCTCATCCACTTCAATCTCTTGAAATCTGTTTAATAAATTCGTTCAAATTTTTGTTTAACACATAACTCATCCACACATATCATATCCTAAAGCTGTACTTGCCGAAATGCATACGACCATTGCCAAAAATTTGAAACATTAGAACATATAATTATCGCATATTCATCGAAAAATAAGGACAATGTTCAACATAGACACGATACTAAAAAAGGTTATTGGTAATCTAAATAAGTTATAATTCTATTAAATTTTTGAAAGATGTTAACTTGTGCCATAACATAATTTAAGAATTGGTATTAGATTCCGAATTAGAAATGTTATAATTGGTCAAAATATCTTACTGTCACTAATGACTTAAATGTTGATGCGACTATAAATAGATGTAATTAAAACAAAAATTATATAAAATTGCGAATCTGATAAGTTTTTTGTATTAGCTATTGTTTCGAAAATTAACCTTTGAGAAGTGCTTTCACCCTCACAAACCAGCAAGAATTAAAAAAAGTACCTACAATTTTGATTGACATCCTATACAAATGCAATGTTTAAAAAATATCGAACTGTTGATGAATCATACCATACGATGAATAATATCAAACTCAAAGATGAATAATACCAAAATTACTGACAAGAGTAGAATAAACTTTTGAAAATCTAGGACAAAGTATAGAACATAATTTAGTGCGTAAATAAGTGATCAAAAGAGGGCTTTGAAGTACGGCTCAAATCGAACTATTCAAATTTAACTAAATAACTGTAATTTTATGACTATTATTTTTTCTGATTCAAGAAAAATGTAATAAAATGCTGAACAGTAACTGAGACTTTTACTCCATACATTTTTGTATAAATAAGAATAATTTATATCTTTAAAATTAGAATATGTTCCGTTTAAACAGAAACATTTATCTTCCTCTCTAAAAGTTGATGCTGTAATTGGCAGGTATTGTACAAATGTCTGGAGCAGATACAGTGAATCCAAAAAGTATTGCAACACTAAATTTCCCATTTTCAAGAAATTCTCGATATTTAAACTGTGATAATTCCGTTAAAAAAATGGTACAACAATATACCAGGATTCTTTTTCAAGCTTCTACTATCGCAGACCATCGTTCATTTTTGCATGATTGACTGGGAACCTGAAGACTCCTTTTTCATGCAAAATGTTACAAATTGAAACGTCTGTGAAAACACTGAAAATTTTGCTCAGGATTGAAACTACCGTAGATTTACAGATTGAAGCTTTCCCTTTACAACGAATGATTAAAACTTGATGTTGGATCTTATCTAGTCGATTTATTCAGTTTTTAATGAGAGGTGTATACCAGTGTCGCCAGAAACGCCCAGAACTGGGTGGATTTTCCTCTCCTCCTTTTCCCTTTCCACTATCCCATTCCACTACCATGAGCACACTCCAACGACCCCCAATAAGTCATAGACTGGTCACGTGACGTGCCGCGCAACGTGTTACATACAGTAAGTCCACGATCTAAGTCCAACGGAACATTGCTATCTATGTCCCTTCGTCTACTCCTTTCACTGCGGGGTATCCCCGGAGGGGCCGAGAAGCTCGAGCTGCCTCGGTCGCCGAGTAGTGTAAACATGCCGCACAATTTGATCCTGGGTCGGGTATATCGGTGTGAATTACTACTAATCTAATTACAAAACTTATTTATTTTTCTTTATTTTTTATGGAACTTTCACCAACTTATTTCAGGCATTTTTCTGATTAAAATTACACTAAAAACTAAATAATTTCAACTGTATTTAGTGGTTTAATTGACGATATCTACAGTGACTTTCGGACGTAGACGAGGATAGCGGTTCGTGTTTACATGCTGTCCTCTTCTACGTTCGGCGCGATCGACGCGGCCACAAAAGAATAGTTTCCCGTCTCGAGCAGCAGAGAACCGAAACGGGACTTAGATCGCGGAAGTACTGTATTACTCTGATCATCAGAGAGGTGGTAAATTATATTCCCCTCGATTTCAGCGATCTGGCGACACTGGCTTGAAGGCCTCATACGATCGTTTTATGAAACAGCAAAAAAAATACAGTATTTCATCGGTCAATGTTGCAAATGATTCGCACGTAAATGTCCCGGAGATATCCCCACTAGTGCGGTGTGTACCCCCTTGAGGGGCCGTGAAGCTCGAGAGGCCTCGGTCGCCGAGAAATATGACACCATGCGGCTCGGGTATATCGGTGAGACTATACTAACCCGAATTTCCAACTTCTTTATTATTCATTATTTTTTTATGGGACTTCGATGACCATATTTGTGGCATTTTTCTAATAAAAATCATACCAAATATGATATAATTCCGATGGTATTTACTTGTGTAATAGACAATTAAAGTTTCGGGTGTGAGGAAGGATAGCGTATGGGAAAGAAAGAGACGCGGAGAGTCGCAGTCGGCGGCACAGTTCAAAGACTCGCGCGTCATCAAAATGTATTACCAGGGAATAACTTTTTATTATTACTTATTTTTTACGAGACTTTTGCTAATAGATTTGTGACATTGCTCTGATTAAAATGATACCAAACACGATGTAATACGCATCATATACAGGTGTATGGTCATTATGTATAGGTCAGGTACATAACATCGGTGAGGCAACAGTAATGCAATGACGACACTTTTTCATTTTTAATTAATCTTTTAGGAGACTTTTACCATCATATTTGTAATATTTCTCTGATCATAATTTTTCTGATTATACATACATATCTATTTTTTTAATTCACGATGGAGTAAGTTTTGGTAACAGACAAAGAGATTAAATGATAAAGACATTAAAGACACACTCTATTGACGGGGACATTTCGCGACTTTGAAAATGGGCAGAAGCTCAGCTGGAGCCACATTAACCGCCTTATCTTCTGCGAATTGGTCGATCATATTTTGGATTATCACCTAGAAAAAACGAATTGTTATTCTAAACCTTAAAATATCATGAAATATGTAATTACATAACAGCTAATTACTTTTAGTTAAATACATTACCTAAATAATACAACTTGAGCAATTGCGTATGCATTCGCAACGGATACGGCGCACGGTAGTCGAACGAGACGATGCGACTTACAGTGTCCCTTTCTTTACTATTTACTCTCTTTGTCTGTCACCAAAACCTACTCCATCGTCAATTAAAAAAATAGATATGTATGTATAATCAAAAAAATTTTGATCAGAGAAATATTACAAATATGATGGTAAAAGTCTCATAAAAGATTAATTAAAAATGAAAAAGTGTCGTCATAGCATTACTTTTGCCTCACCGATGTTATCGGTACCTGACCTATACATAATGACCATACATCTGTACATAATCCGAATTATATCGTGTTTGGTATCACTTTAATCAGAACAATGTCACAAATCTATTAGCAAAAGTCTCATAAAAAAATAAGTAATAATAAAAAAATTATTCCTTGGTAATACATTGTGAGGACGCGCGAGCCTTTGAACTGTGCCGCCGACTGCGACTCTCCGCGTCTCTTTCTTTCCCATACGCTATCCTTCCTCGCGCCCGAAACTTTAATGGTCTATTACACAAGTAACCAAATGGTCATCGAAGGCCCGTAAAAAAATAATGAAAAATAAAGAAGTTGGAAATTTGGATTAGTTATGTTTACATTTCTCGGTGACCGAGGTCTCTCGAGCTCGGCTGTCCTTCTCTACGTTCGGCAAACCTCAAACAATGATATCCCTCGCGTATAAACGACCCTGCGTAGACCCGTGTTGTGGTCTTTTATCAATGAAATACTGTAATCATAGATTAAGTTTCAAAAAGTCAATCTTCAAATCTATAATGGATTAATATTACATCTATAATAGATTAAGAAACAAATGTTATGATGTCTTTACAGACGATACAATTTGTAGCATTTTCGACTAAAAACGTGTCCTCAGTTTTTCATCTGCTATATCATGCACTATTATCCAAGAAAGAAATTAATGATAGTCTGCGGAAGTAGAAGTTTCGTGGCTTCGAGCACTGTTTTTTTTTAACCAAATGATTATCATATGTAGTTCAAATATCGACAATTATTCGCAAATCGGAAATGCAGTGCTCAAATACTTTGTGAATTCGCTGTAGCTCCTAATTTGGAACCTGGAACTGTTTGGTTGTCCGTAAAAAGAATTACTACAGAAAATCAAATTTGTTTGCATTTCTTGAAATTTATTTAACCGAAAAATCGCAAGAACGTATCTTGAGCTACTTTGCGAGTGCATTGGATTTTGTTAGGTAAATGCGCGTAACGATTTTAATTAATCTTTCTCGTACCACCGTAGCATACTTCATTTAAAGGAAAACTAATTATTCTCCGTGTACTAGGAATTCGACGCGGAAAATTTAAAAAATGATCCGACAAAGAAGCTCTCGTCGTTCGTTTTATCATCTCAAGGCGAACTTCCAACAGGCGGCAAGATTACTTCATATTTTTCCAGTTTGAAGTAAAGTACGGGGGCAACTTTTAAAGTTGCAAGGTACAAGCTAAAAGTCTGACGTCCTCCACATTCAGGTTAATGAATAATCATTTTTCTACTTTGTAACCGGCTCAGTATACCGATGCGAGGGCGTGGGATCGATGAAAACTTCCTAGGATAAGCCTTAATTATATCGTTCTCGAGTTATTGAAATCTTTCGAACATAAATGGGACAAACAACGAGCTGAAATAGACATGGAAACCGAGACAGAGATAAATATAGATAAGGGGCACAGATGGGGAAGCCAGGCATAACACCGGACCTAGATATCTTCAAGGATCTGTAAGATAGTTTCACCTACAAATTGTTTCTTTGCAAGTTATTTTAACTGGAACTTCGTAAGGTTGTGAACTCGATATTATTCGAACGCCGCCGTTTTATTTGTTTCCCGAGCCTCGAACAGCGACACGAGTAATACTGCGTCAGCTAACGGAGAAACAAGAATTTCAATTTTTTTTTTCACCATATCCACCCATTCGGAGTTAAATGGTTTGCAAACGCGTAGTCGATTAATAGAATGATTTATTCCGCAGAACGAAGTATGCCGCGTATAAAATCGAGAACTGTCGCGCTCGTGATAACGAAATAACTATTGCACTGTTGGAAAAGTTTTAAACCTTTTATTTTTGTTCTTTAACCGAGAGCCACAAAAATTTTATATCTACGGAATAATGGCGCTACCTGCAACATGCGTATTATCGCAAGGATTTTTATCCATTTTGTAAAATACTCCCGATAAAGAATTCGACCGACTTTATCATTGTTGCAATGTAAATGTGATGTAAAAGATCTGCAGATGATACTGTAGCAATTGAAAGGAATTTTTTTAACTAATATACATCTTCAAATCTTCTATCTTTAACTCAGAGATCGGTGTTACTTTTATTGGCAATACCAGAATCAAACTATTCATTTTTTGTCATCGATGTTACGGACAGAGTACTAAAATAAAATATTGTATCATTGCGTGTGAAATTAGAGGGTTTTAAATATTAATTTTGTTGGGGTCTCCAACTTTTTAATCAAATACAGAATTATAAATTTTGTAATTGTTAGACTGCGCATTTTATGCATTTATGAGCAAAATTAGTAGATCAAATGCGAGATAGTATAAAAACATTTAAATAATTTAAAGATATTGTTGCACTGTTTTCAATTCTATAAACTTATTCAGACAAGAAATAAGTGTTCATGTGGCACCTGTAGCTTGCTATTGATACACACAATTTTTATTTAGCATAATAATCCGCAGTTCACTAATTACAGTTCATTAATTTTTGTCTTGGCAAAAACAAGCTGCACATATGTACTTACGAAGTTTTATCTCGGAAATTATTTGTTGAATTGCGTTAATTCTTTTTAATTTTAATCGGTAGTGTTTGGGTTATTGTAAAAATACATTTTTAATTAAAGATTTAATTTGCTCGTATCAATAATTATTATATAAATTTTTCTTTTTATTAAGAAATTCAAACCGCTTTCAAAAGAACAGTACCAGCAGCTGGTAACATCTTTACCGATATTAATTCATGAAATTATCCTGATCTTTTCAACTTAAGCCGTAATAAAAAAGTACATGTTTCAGATGTTCTATTGTCAATATATAAGTGTGAAGCATATGCAGCGTAGAAACTTTTGAAACAAACATCTTCTCGATCGTTTATTTTCATCCGTGTTTTATTTTTGGACGCTATTACGCGTAGTTTGCGAAGCCTATGTTGTATTCACTACATTCCTCTGACTACACTCTCTAATCGATTACCATTTATTCTAATTATTTGACCGCGGCAAATTTGCAAATCAAAATTTGTCTGCATCAATTGCAAGGCATAGCAACTAAATAAAAATCTACTTCCTTTAACCGTAGATCTACGGAGCACTAAAATTTAATATCTTATATTACTCTGTAGAAGTAGCAATTCATAATACAGTATTTCATCGATAAGCGTCGCCATCACGGGTCCGGTCGGCGACGATTAATGTTCAGATAATACTATTCTTTGACTTGTGCCGAACATAAAAAAGGACAGCGAAGCTCGAGAGGCCTCGGTTGACGAGAAGTGTAACATAATACTGGTCGAGTATGTCGGTGTCAAACAACAATTAACCCAGTGGCAAAACTTCTTAATTTTTTATTATTTCTTAATGGAACTTTCACCAACATATTCGTGGCATTTTTCTAATGAAAATGATAAAAAATAAGATATAATTCCGATGGTATTTACTTGAGCAATGGACGATGAAAGTTTCCGAAAATTATTGTAAATATGATCCGAATTATATCGTGTTTGGTATTATTTTAATAAGAAAAATGTCACAAATATATTGGAGAAAGTCTCATAAAAAATTAAGTAATAATAAGAAAGTTATTTCATTGGCATTACACTGTGGAGACTCGTGGGCCTTCGAACTACGCCGGCGACCGCGACTCTCCGCGTCTCTTTCCAATACGTCAGGGATGGGCAATTTTGCCTCAATTGAGGCGAAACCGTCCACACCGTAGCGCCCTCTGTCCCCTTCCAGCAAGCGCGGTACAATGGGGCAACGAAGACACGAGATATCAGCGTACGCAACGAACGTGCGTGCTGCATGAAAGAGAGGTTGGTGGGAGAAGCAGGCGTTTGAGGGGCTCCACCCGTGTCCACCAACGCAATACGCTATCCTTCCTTGCGCCCGAAACTTTCATCGTCCATTACTCAAGCAAATACCATCGGAATTATATCTTATTTGTTATAATTTTCATTAGAAAAATGCCACGAGTATGTTGGTGAAAGTTCGATCAAAAAATAATAAAAAATAAAGAAATTTTGTCATTGGATTAGTAATGGTCTCACACCGATATACTCGATCCGTATTATGTTACACTTCTCGGCAACCGAGGCATCTCGAGTCTTAAATTTTTTGAATAATTCTCCACGAATCTCAACAGTCTCAATAATCGTAGATCACAACATTTTTAATCCGTCATTTTGACGTTCCCGTGGTCCTAATATTAATAACTAATAAATTGAAGATAGTAGGACGGTATTTTAAACCCGTATTATGTTACACTTCTCGGCGACCGAGGGTTCTCGAGCTTCACGGCCCCTCGCGGGGTATATCCCGCGGAAGGAGGGATAGTTTTGCGACGATTATAGTTCAGAATTTCACGACAATTAACGATGAAATACTGTAATGTATCTTAAAAAAAAAAAATTTTTTTTGAATAATTCTCCACGAATCTCAACAGTCTCAATAATTGTAGATCACAACATTTTTAATCCGTCATTTTGACGTTCCTGTGGTCCTAATATTAATAACTAATAAATTGAAGATAGTAGGACGGTATTTTAAAATTTTTTATATCTGCCTACCATATTAACCCTTTGCACTCGGAGCTATTTCAACTAAAAAACCAAACATTTCTTCTAACCTAGAATATTTCCATCGTATATAATTTGTTTCATTATATGCGTACGAAACTGATGTAGTACCTCATAGAATATTTAAATGTTTAGTCATTTATTACATGTAAACAAATTTAATCATGTAAACAGTATTCTGAATAATGGTGTAGCAATTTGTAGTGGCACCTCAGAGTCGCCATTCGAGTGCTAAGGGTTAAATTTCACCTATTTCTTTTCATTATAAATATAAAATCCATAGCCTAATTAAGAGTACACCGTGTAAATACTTAACCCTCCAACGTACTATGGTCGGGAAACTCTGAAAAAGAGGCCAAAAGTAAGATTTTCAATTTTAAGGTTTTGAAAAAAGTTTTTGCTACAAAAGAGGTTTCCAACAAATGTTGATCAGCATTCACTTCTCGACAAGTTCCAATATACACAATGGAGACCACCTCGATTCTTTAAATGTTCGTACATATTTTTGACTTTATCTTTTATAATATTCTAGCTCGTGTCAAGACGAATTTAACGAGCTGGTATACTATACCCTCAAATCTTGAAATAACACTGAAATACTTGTGGCCGCAAAATTCCACACCATAGTGAAACGCTAGTTTCCGAATGTATTTTATCTAAATATTACATATTAAGACTATCATTTATCTACTCGATTTCTGGCGATTGAATTAAATGAACAGCTGTTACATTAGTAACAGCAGAAATATCAATGGATTTGCAAAAAGTTTTCTTAAAAATTATTTGCGGACTATTAATTATTATAATCTCTTCTCACCGTAATGGATTCATTGATAATAAAAGCTGCAAATCAAAATTCAATGAATGAATTGATTGAAATGATTAAAAAATTGCCTGAGAGAGGTAAACTTCACGAAAAACAGCAAACGGTAATTAAAAATGAACATGCTCGTATTTCGCAGAGAAAATTAGCGTCGAAGCGCCATGTATTGATCTAATATGTCGGGCTCGATATTCACTGTTCGTCTCTTCCATATGTATAAAAATATTTTAGAACGCCGCCCAGTGGGCCACATCGTAAGAAGCTGAATAAAATTCATTCTTCTGTTAATTGTACGCAATTAGCTACAAACCGAACGGTTTTAGGGTTTTTTGGGGTCGTAGAATCTAATTCTGGTATTATTTATTTGCTAGAATGAGAAACTGTCGAATATTATTTTATGGTGTCGTGTAATAAAAAATTACGTCTTCAAGAGACTAAAAAGGTATAGCCGGATAAGATGGTCAAAAATGCCCCTAAGCCAAATAAATTTTTGGTCAGACCATTCGATAGAGCTACCAAAGAAACCCCTCTCTGACAAGTGTCAAGTCGATACCCCTATCACAGTAGTAGTTGTAAGGTGGACTTGGTTTTAGTGAATTCTGCGCTATTTCTTCTGTTGTGTTCAACAAAAAATTATGAAAAAATTCATGAACATTTTACGCAGCAGCACAAATGACAGTGAATTATTTAAGAATTTTTGGTTAAAAACTCAATTTTTAAAAAATTCTGAAAGTATAAAACTGCCGATTTTATATTGAAGTTTTCAGAGTACCACGTTTATATTATTATGTTAGTTTTGTTTCATCGTGATTAATAATGTGTATAAATTAACGAAAAAAAAGTTTTGTTGACCATCTCATCCGGCCGTACCCTTTGATTATTATTTACTTAACAAGTGAGATCAGATATAAGTCTTTTCAGTCTATCTCAATCAAGTGTTAGTTTACGAAAAGATCTAGTTTTATCCTATTTCATGATATAAAAGTTTTTCCATTAATTCCACCTATTTTATAGAAACGTCCTATTGCGCACCGGTAGAATTTCAGGGGAATAAAAGTTTCGATGTATTCATGAAATTTTCGGTTCCGTAACGTTTGAAAATTTTCGAGTAGAACGAATGTTTCAGTTACTCATGAAATCTGTCTATCGTCTGTCACTTCCTTTGCCGATGCACACGTCTGGGAAATCAAATCTCCGCTTTGTTCGCGATAATTCGTCAGTATTGATTAACCAGTACGATTGCGATGTCCCTCGGTGGAACGAGACTTGTATCGAACCGTCGGCGTCTGTTGGTGTGCAAGTCGCCACCCACCGCACCTACGCACGCACCGACACGCACACACAGAAATATTCCATGGTATACCGTCCTATTCGTAAGCTGTTGTGTTCCTCGTCATTCTCTCCTACATTCGATGACCTGCCCATATACCATCCAGTCAGATTCGATGTCGTTCCATATCACGGTTCTAACGTATCCGTTAGGATATTGCTGCTACAGTAGCCGCAAAAAGTTTCATCCGCGAAATATTATACACGACCACATAATAGACTCTCCATGCCTTACGATCTATGCCACGGTTCCACTGATCAGAGCTAATTCATTAGTCATGAACCATTATTCACCCTTAGACATCGGATGCCTTTGATGATTTCGGTAGCAACCACAGCTAGACCCACTCAAATCTATACGTTAGTAGAATGTGTTAGACTGGTTTGATAATAAGTAACTGGATTTAATGATTTGTATAGTATTGTCGTGCTGGAATTCGTTGTAACCCCTTGCCTTGTGATTTATTTTACGGTTTTAGTAATTAGAATTTCTTTGTAGTTCACAATTTCTTAGAAAAAGGAGGAAATGTAAATCTGTTGCATGTCTATATGTTCTCCAATGGCTTTACATTAACAACAAAAAAATAGAATTATATTTCGGTTTAAAGGAAATTAATAACATACATCTTTATTAGACTCTGTTCAGAATCTTCATCACGTCTCTCAGACGATATTGTAAGCGAAGGGGTTAAGTGCTATTGTACAGGTGTGTTGTCGAGTTGCGTTTCGTATGAAGTGCGTTGTTTCAAGTGATTTTTCCAAGTCGACTGTTTGAGGTGACTTTTCCAAGTTAGGTTCGGTGTGAGAAATATCCGGTATTTATACCTTTTTGGTGTTCGCGTAGCGCACCAATCAGGTGTGACTTCGTTTGGTCGCAGGTTTGCTAAGGGTCGCGCGCGGTCGCTGCATCTTCGGTCGCAGGGTGTGTGTTTGGCGAAAGTTAAATACAGTATTTCATCGATAATTGTGAAATTCTGAACTATAATCGTCACAAAACAATCCCTCCTTCCGCGGGGTATACCCCGTGAGGGGCCATGAAGCTCGAGAGGCATCGGTCCCCGAGAAGTGTAACATAATACGGGTTTAAAATACCGTCCTACTATCTTCAATTTATTAGATATTAATATTAGGACCACGGGAACGTCAAAATGACGGATTAAGAATGTTGTGATCTACGATTATTGAGACTGTTGAGATTCGTGGAGAATTATTCAAAAAATTTATTTTTTTTTTAAAGATATATTACAGTATTTCATCGTTAATTGTCGTGAAATTCTGAACTATAATCGTCTCAAAACAATCCCTCCTTCCGCGGGGTGTACCTCGCGAGGGGCCATGAAGCTCGAAAGGCCTCGGTCGCCGAGAAGCGGAACATGATACGGATCGAGTATATCGGTGTGAGACCACTACTGATCCAATGACAAAACTTCTTTATTTTTTATTATTTTTTGATGGAACTTTCACCAACATATTCGTGGCATTTTTATAATGAAAATGATGCCAAATAAGATATTGTCAAAAGTATGAAGGAGTGTCGGAAAATACATGTTCGGAGACTGAACGCGCATCAATTTTCATTTTTATTTAGAAAATCTCGATAGAGATTTATATACAGGGTGCCTCACCTGATTTTGACATTTGGTTTACGTCACTATTATGATATGTAGCGAAAATATTTTGAGTAATATTTTAAAGGCTTCCAGTGGGGCATATAATGGTTTTGTAAGCGGTCGCGTAAAGGTCATGCGAGGTCAACTTTGTTTTTTTAAATAGCATTATATATTTTTTAATGCACTCGCTGATGCAGCTCGGCATTCTCTATAAGAAAAGTATCTAGGTATGTCGAAAAATCATTATTTTAAGAAATATGTTGATTTAAAAGGCCACGCATGAGAAAGGATAGCGGAATTAGATCATGTTGCATATCCAACCACAGAGGCTCATATAAAGCGAAGTCTTGTCGCTGAATATGGCAAAATATGGTACAATACACATTAATTAATGTAGGGCAATCACTAATCCGTCGATATCAAAAGTGCCATGATCTAAATGGTTATTAATAGACTGCGGATCGTTATGTATAATAAAATAAAAATTGTCTGGGTCAATTGTAAGAAACTGAAGCTACATAAAGATGTATTTTCTCTGTTAATCATCTTAAAAAGTAGAAAATACTATAACAACATCTTTACATTCTCGTAATGTCTTTATACCTTTATATTAGACTTTAGACCTATTCATTTTTCGCATAACTTCATAAAACCCGTAGTCTAACCATTACAATGAACCTATCTTGTAAGTAAAGGTAAGTGATATTTAAATCAAGATATTTCTTAAAATAATGATTTTTCGACATGGATAGGTTAATACTTTTTTATAGAGAATGTCGAGCTGTATCAATGAGTGCATTAGAAAGTACATGATTCCATTAAAAAAAAAGTACATGGTTGACCTTCACTACTATACGCGTCCACCTACAAACAGACCAATAATATTATAATATTCCCCCCTCCTCCACCTTCGCAGTCTTTAAAAAATCACTCAAAATATTTTCGGCACATATTATAATATTGACATAAACCAAATATTGAAATCAGGTGAGACATCCTGTGTACAGTGGGGAGCAAAATTGAACCAACGATATCGTGTTTACGGAAAATCATTATTTGTGTATTCATTAACCCTCGAGTGGTACCATGTTTATTTAAGAGGGTTTTTAAAAAAAATGTTTCGGTTATTATAGATGAAGTATTTTAAACTTTTGTATACATGTTTGGCTATATTTCAAGACACTACTGTTTAATTTTTACGAATTATCTTTATTATTATTTAAATGATTCCACAATTCCCGCAGTACATCACTTTTCATGGCTGCCATGATATGTTCGTAATGAATCTATGAATATTCTTATAATTTCACACGACGAATCTACGAAATCAGAATATTATTCAATTCTTTTAATTCAATATGATAATGTTAAGATAAAATTGTGTTTTTCTGTTATCAATATTTAAACATTAAGATGTTCTATTCTCCCTTTATTTCATATCCATAAATTTTTTAAGTCTCACTGTTTGCACCTTTAGAGAGAAATTCAGAAATGCACCACTAATCTGTCAACCCTAGACTCTAAGTTATTCTTGTAATGTTAGCATGCATGGCAATGTGCATGTTGCTAATAATCCCAGAAGGGGTTTTATAGCTTAATAAAAAGACAAATGAGGACGCGGAACAAATATATATTTTCTGTCTGTACTAGGAAATCATCTTGTACTAATCAAAAAAATTAAGATTTCACATGGAAGTTCTAGAGTGACTAACTTTATATTTTTACAGTACCGATACATTATTATAAGTATCGCATATGAATCTCCCGATCGAGATATGGGGTTGAAATTTTGCACAGTATGGTTTTTCTTGATGCCCTATCAAATGATCCATTGTCGATAAAATTCGATTCAAGGGCACTTTTTATCATCTTATTCGGCTATACCCTTTGTTAGAGAATTATGATTATAGTTTTTTTCGTATTCAACAATTGATTTCATAAGCACAACACATTCGTTTTTATTATGGAGAGTATATGTGCAAGATATTTATATTGGGCACGTATTTTTCAATATAGTGTGAAAGTTGTATTAAAAAGCTGGCAGTAATTACTAGACTGCGGTTTTTATCCATTTGTGGCAAATACGGATAGATGAATTACGAAACTGTGAAGACATTAGAAGTATTTAAGTCATTACAATTAAGTATTATTATTAGACATCGGATTTTATGCATTTATGACACGGATTTTATGCATTTATGACAAAAATGAGTAGGTGTAATTCAAAACAGTAATAAATCAGAAGAATTTAAACATATTGTTATATTATTTTCAGTCTATTAAACATATTAAACAAGAAAATAAAATTTTATTTCCCTCCAGTTTGTTGCAATTCAGTTAGAAAATGTTTATTTTGCATAAAGATCCGCTGTCTAATTATTAGTTTCATATAAAAACAGTAGGTACCTCAATATTTATAAACGGTAGATAGTGCGCAACATGATCTCAGTGTAATCGCATTATTTTAGTGGAATAAATTTAAATAATGATCTGTGATTAATCGCACACGACAACGTCAATGTAACGTATTACTTTCCTCCGATAACGCTGCGATGAATTTTATATCGTATCAGTTTTTTAGTTGTGGTATACAAATTCATCGATACGATTATTATGAAGCGCTTAATGGAAGGAAAATGATCGTTGGAAAAAGAGATGTTTTTCATCACAACGCGATAACGTCAAGCCTATCAGCCACAAAGTTGGTTAATAAATTCGTTCGCCGCCGATTTCATTCGAATGCCGGCTCAAAATGATCTGTCGGATTTAAGTTAATTCTATTACTCATAAATATTTATCAATTCAATATACAGGGTGTCCAACATAAATGGGAACACCTAAATATTTGTCGTATTTACAGTCCTATCAGAAAACTTCAGAGGACAAAGTGACACTATTGCAGGGGGCAAATATAATGGTAAAGAAAAAAATTTTTTATATCGTGTTTTTTAATGAAATTTCAAGGTCACCGATGTTTTTTTAAATGGAATAGTATGATAGACAATAAAAAAACTGAATTTAGTGGATACCACCTTTTTGACCTTGAAATGACCTTGAGCAAGAATAATCATGTTGGAGCGGATAAAATGTGGAAGTTTAAAACTTACGTGTTTCAGCAAAGATTACGCGTTGTTTACGGCGGGTTGACCTTTACATATCATAATAAATGTTCCAAATGTTGACTATCCTCATTTATGCAATATTGCAATCTTGCATTAAATGATCTGTAGGCATTGTCGATTTCCTGAGACGTAATTGAAGCACATGCTGCAGTAATCCTTTGCCGCATATCCTCTGGCGTAGTGGGTTTATCTTTGTACACAATACATTTTATCTCGCCCCATAGATAAAAGTCCAATGGAGTCAGATCCTGGCGTCACTTTGTCCTCTGAAGTTTTCTGATAGGACTGTAGATACGACAGATGTTTAGATGTTCCCATTTATGTGGGACACCCTGTATATACATCTTCAGTTGCAATTGATCAACTTTCCGCGTTCGGCTTTTAAGCGATTTCAGGAAAAATTCATCAGTCGTGGCCTTTTCCGAGTAATCCGTTCCCCAATAATAAAGCTCCGCCGCTCTGTATGCATGTATATTCACCGAATCACCGTTTTAAAACAGACCGAATTTCACGGGTTGGTGATTTTATTTTTAAACGGAGGCCGCGCATTAAATACATATAATTTGCAATATAATCATGTTAACTTATGTCAAAAACCTCTCGTTACGCCGTTATTATGCGCGGGCTACACTTGTCGCGACCACGCGCAGTCGTTTGGAATAATATGTAGGTAATCTCGTGCACAAAATTAAAATGCATTGATGGTCATGCTGTCATAAAAAATCCGCAAACACTGTGAATAAAACAAGCAAAAACAAGGATCTATTCCCTTAAATCTGCCACCGCTAAATGACAGATTTTAGATTTTTATTCTACAATTATTGAAATTATTAGGCACTTCTCTGGAAATTCAGTGAATAGATTTTGTTTACTCAAGTACATGTTGTATTAAAAATCGCTCGGAATTATTTGGAATAATATCTAATTTCGTGACCAACATTAAAAACTCTGTTATGTTGAAAAATATATATGAAATATAATATATGTATTTTTCAATATAAAAAAAAATTAACCAAAATTGCTGAAATACTCTAAAGTAGAAAAGCTAAAGAATTACTTCTTCATTATTGAAATTATTAGGGTACTTTTATGGAAATCGATGTAATACATTTATTTATTCAAGTATCTACATATGGTATAAATACATTCAATCGTATTATTTTAACCCTTTGCACAGAGTGCTATTTTAATACCAAAAACCAAATTCTTCTGGACCTGTATCTAGAATCTGTTTTAATTTACGCGTATAATACTTAAATGTTTAGTAATTTATTAAGTATAGATTGAATAATATGAACATTATTTAGAATAACGGTAAAACAATTTTTAGTGGTGCCTCAGAGTCACCACACGAGTGCAAGGGGTTAATAGGTAACACATAGTACTAGTTAGACAGTGGATGTTTATGCAAAACAAAAATTTTCTGCCCGAATTGCAACAAACTGGGGTGAAATGGAAATTTATTTTTTTACTTAATATGTTTAATAGGTTGAGAATAATATAACAGAATTTTTATAAATTCTTCTAATATTTTACTATAGTAAATTTCACATACTCATTCTTGTCATAAATGCATAAAATTCGCTCTCTAGTAATTAGTTTTAAGGCCCAATAGATTTAATGTTAATACTGTCTTTATCGATAAACTAAGAGGCTAATTCGTAGAATTCTGAATAGTATAATGACAAAGTGTAAAAACATACATATACTTTAAACTTTAGTATCAGCTCTAACGTATTACTGATCTACATATATGTATAACTGCTACAGTATATAAGATATATAATTGTTACATACGACGATACTTTAATCTACAGACTTTACGTGACCATGAGTAAAATGTTCTAGTCATTTTACAATTATTCGATACTACCATTTATATGTGACATGAGTCACATAGTTAATCTAAAGGAAATGTAAATTACAATACAGGTGTATTACCAATTGTATTTGCAAAATAACCTTACTAAATAATTTGTTGCTGCATAAGAACTTGAGAATCATTTCACGAAATTACGAAATTTTAATAAACATATACCTACAATGTATTTCGCAATAATATATTTGCAATATTTATGGATAAAGGCTGTATTGATAAATTTGAACAGTCATTTTATTAATTTATTTATTTATTAATGAAAGCCTTTTTTTATTATATTTATCGTTCAAGGTATTCAACGATTTCTGAACGGCGAGATATTTTAATCACATTTGAATATGATTGGCAACATAAAAATTATTATTCATCTCGCGGTATAAACATTGTTACTTCGTTGCCGCATTATTCTGTTATAAATTTTCAAAATTTTTCATAATCTCGGCATTGTTGTTATTGATTCGTGGGATCTCTTTATTAATACGAATTTTTCATTGTTCGCATTATTTTGATGTATGACCTGTTATCGTAAAGGACGTGTGTATTGTTACGCACAACCCAATTCGGATTGCACTACGAGATTAGTATGTTTGCTAAGCATTGATTGTCCTGGTCAGCTCTCGTTGGTCGCAGCATGAGGGCTATCGGAGCAATCGCGATAACATGGACCGATGCAATGTCGGCGCAACTGAAAGTTCTCTGGAATTAATGAAATTGGTTCATTACTGATACCGTATTTTAACAATCGAACAAACTCCGAAATGATTATACCAAGCTGACCTACATGAGAATTCTCGTTTCACTCACCCGACGCTTTTTTGGTCTCCTTTCTCTTATTGCAGCCGAACGATTTTATAAATCTATCCGCAATCGAAAAATAATAAAAATAAGTTGATTGGACGATCAATATCAATTTTAGCGCATTCACTGACGAATCAGTTATTAAATACCTACAAAATCGAGGCAAGTTGTTTCATGACACAGAAAATGAAAAGTCAATGTTTATAGCCCGATGTATTAGCAGCTGTTAAAAGTCCATAAACAATTATATCGCCTCCATACCATTGGCACGCAATCAAAATGTTAAATACAATTCCCAGTTGCAAATTCCGAATTACTGTGAGTCCTTTCTGTAAAATGAACAGGGCGATAAACTGGAAGTAATGCTTATTTAATGCAAAATACTGCTACTTGTTTAATAACTACAATACTTAAATCTGATAATGTTAAAAGCGGTTGCTAATTACGTTATTGTTAATGCTATATCTCGGAAATAAACATCTATACAGTATTCCATCGTTAAATGTCGTCAAATTCTGAACACGAATCGTCGCAAAATAATCCCTCCTTCGGCGGGGTATACCCCGTGAGGGGCCGTGAAGCTCGAGAGGCCTCGGTCGTCGAGAAGTGTAAACATACCTAATCCGAATTTCCAACTTCCTTATTAATCATTATTTTTTTATGTGACTTCGATGGCCATATTTGTGGCATTTTTCTAATAAAAATGATACCAAATATGATATGATTCCGACGATATTTACTTGTGTAATCGACGATTAAAGTTTTCGGCGCGAGAAAGGATAGCGTATGGGAAAGAAAGAGCTGCGAAGAGTCGCAGTCGGCGGCACAGTTCAAAGGCTCGCGCGTCCTCACAATGTATTACCAAGGAATAACTTTTTTATTATTACTTATTTTTTTATGAGACTTTTCCAAACACGATATAATTCGGATCATATACAGGTGTATGGTCATTATGTATAGATCAGGTACATAACATCGGTGAGGCAACAGTAATGCAATGACGACACTTTTTCATTTTTAATTAATCTTTTAGGAGACTTTTACCATCATATTTGTAATATTTCTCTGATCATAATTTTTCTGATTATGCATACATATCTATTTTTTTAATTGACGATGGAGTAAGTTTTGGTGACAGACAAAGAGAGTAAATAGTAAAGAAAGGGACACTGCAAGTCGCATCGTCACGTTAAAAATATATTGGATAATACGAACAATTGCAAAATGTATCCGGTCCTATAAATTCACCGTACAGCAGTCGTCGGCCCTCCGTTGCAAATTGCATCTACGTGCCTAAATACAAAATGTAAATCCGTGACCGTAAAACATCAACATTGGTTTTTCCGGATTTTCTTACGTTTCCTCTTCTCTTCATTCTTACTATGTATGATCGACCAATTCACAGAAGACAAGACGGTTAATGTAGATGTAGCTGAGGTTCTGCCCGTTTTCAAAGTCGCGAAATGTCCCAGTCGCGCGAGCCTTTGAACTGTGCCGCCGACTGCGATTCTCCGCGTCTCTTTCTTTCCCATACGCTATCCTTCCTCGCGCCCGAAACTTTAATCGTCTATTACACAAGTAAATATCATCGGAATTATATCATATTTGGTATCATTTTTATTAGAAAAATGCCACAAATATGGTCATCGAAGTCCCATAAAAAAATAATGAATAATAAAGAAGTTGGAAATTCGGATTAGTGTGATCTCACCGATATACCCGAGCCGCATGGTGTCATATTTCTCAGCGAACGAGGCCTCTCGAGCTTCACGGCCCCTCAAGGGGGTACACCCCGCACTGGTGGGGATATCTCAGGGACAATTATGTCGGAGACATTTGGGACAATTACCGATGAAATACAGTATATCGGTGAGACCACTACTAATCCAATGACAAAATTTCTTTATTTTTCATTATCTTTTTATGGAACTTTCACCAACGTATTCGTGGCATTTTTCTAATGAAAATGATATAATTGCCATGATATTTACTTATGTAATGGACGTTGAAAGTTTCGGGCGCAAGGAAGGATAGCGTATTGAAACGAAAGAGACGCGGAGAATCGCGATCGCCGGCATAGTTCAAAGGCCCCCATGTTATTACTTATTTTTTTGAGAGACTTTCTCCAATAAATTTGTGGCGTTTTTCTGATTAAAATAATACCGATAATTTTCCGAAACTTTCATGGTCCATTGCTCAAGTAAATACCATCGGAATTATATTTTATTTGGTATCATTTTCATTAGAAAAATGCCACGAATATGTTAGTGAGTTCCTTAAAAAAATAATAAAAAATAAAGAAGTTTTTTTATTGGATTAGTAGTGGTCTCACACCGACATACTCGACCCGTATTATGTTACACTTCTCGGCGGCCGAGGCCTCTCGAGTTTCGCTGTCCTTTTCTACGTTCGGCACAAGTCAAAAAGTAGTATTATCTGAACTTTAATCGTCGCCGGCCGGACCCGTGGTGGTGACGATTATCGATGAAATATTGTACTACTACTACAATATTTAAGAAGGCATACCGTATACCCGTAAAGAAGAATACAAGGCAGATAAAAATGTAATTCCTGTTTCAACAATTTTAGTAAGTCGAAACGAAGATAACAATATTCTTAAATAATTCTTCTAATTTCTTTACAGTTTTATGTCCGACTGATTCATTTTTGCCTTTAATTCGCAATCTAATTATTATATATTGGTACTCCTATAGGACAAGGCAAGTTTTGTTATGAGATGAATAGACAGCGAATTTTATGCATTTATGACAAAAATGAGTAGGTATGATTGAAAACAGTGAAAATATTAGAGCATTTTGAAGATATTGTTACATTAGTTTCTATCTATTGAACATATTATGAAAGAAAATAAATTTCTATTTTACTCCAGTTTGTTACCATTCAGGTAGAAAATTTTTATTTTGCATAAAGATCCGCTGTATAGAGATGAATATTATTCACAACTTTTGAAATTGAACCCAGTACGGATATAACGATGTTTAATAACAATGCCAGTGTTTAAAACGTTGAACGCCATGTGGTCGATGACCAGTGCTATGGAATTACTTAAAAAACAATTAATTAATGCCACTGAATATCAATTCATTAATGCAGAAATTAACTAGATTATACTGTAATGTAAGAATTTCATTTTCGAGTAATTACCAATTGTTATTTATAACGTCGATCGTTTCTATCAATAAAATGCTAATTGTGTAAAACGCATAAACTTCGCTAGTCAGCGACTGTGTTAATATACTACATGTCCATACTCACAAAATTTTCTGAGTTGTTTAAAAATCTGTTATCCAGTGCTTGACATAATCGTCAAAATGAACAAATTAGATTTTCCATTTGTATTCGTTTACTTACGTTGTAGTTGAATATTAATTACGCATCTTGATTCTGTGTTACTAAAACAGTAGAATTATTTGTTGTAGAACAGACACGATGGTTTGTTAGATTTATTCTGCCATTTACATTCCACATTCGACAAAATAAATTTACTGGTTCGACATTGTGTCTTTATCACATTCTTTAACCCTTTGAGGACGAATGTCGACAGCTTGATTCTCCATCTAATTCCTGAAGTTGCAAACATTAATTATTCATATAACAAACTACCAATTCATATTGTTTATTTTTCCCATTATTTAAAACTTTGATGCATCATCCAGTCGTCTGAGGAAAATATTCTTGGTAGTTTAAAGAATCCTCGGCTGCAAACTGTTAAAACACAAAACAATTGTTACAATTCGATTGCAGGTTTTCATGCAAAATAAAAGTTTTCAGCAGCGATTGCAGGAAATAGGAGCCATATAGAAAATTGTTCTTTCTTCAAAACTTCTAATATTATACATTGATATCTTTATATCATTTCAACTTGCTTATAAAGAAACTATTAATGCATAAAATCCGCAGACTAGTTATAATATTCGTCTCAAAATTTGAAAAAAAAAATGGGCACGGCGAGTTCTGATATTGTACTACTCGATTGGAATACAAACTTTAGAAGAGCCAGATACTGATACAAATTTATTACGGCATTCTAAAAAGGTGAAAGCTTTCTTCATATTAGTCAATCGTTTACCGCGACGTCGATAGATATGGAACGTTTTATCATCGGTAAACTCCAAGCCAGAAACGAAAGCGGTTTGTCATTGTCGTGGTGCTCGCGAGCATTTCGACGTATCGCTTTCACCGTAAAATCACTCGTTTAGCCGCACTTATCGAGCAAGATTTTCACAACGGTCACGGTGTACTTTCACGTAACACTTCGACCGTGTTCTCTCTCTCTCTCTCTCCTTTCTTTCTCTTTTTCGTTTGCGCGCTCTCTCTCTCTCCCCCTCTCTTTCTCCACCTCCCTTTCCGTTGCTTTTGATACGCGTCATTTCTCTTTCACGAAAAGCCCACGTATCGCAGTTTCGGAGTACGTACCCAGCCGGGCCAATGGCGTTCGAGCATGATTAGTTTTCTACACGGAATACCCGTTAGGAAAGTGTGTCAAGATGCCCGTGAGTTTCTCCACTCGGCTGGCTGGCTTATAAAATTATGATAAATTTCGTCGCGCTACAGATACATTCGCGACCAGCCCGAGAAAGCTCCCTTTACAAGCTCGAGCTTGACAGCCGGCAGGTTTATCGCGCTTCATTAGTCTTCCTGCCGCGTCGACATTTATTCCAGTAGAATTCCATGAGCAGTTTGACAGTCGTAAACATCTCCGAGGAATGAATCAGCTGTATACAGCCAGTCACGCGACTCGAGGATGGCTTCGCGGCTGAGAATTCTGTCTATTGTACAATTAAGTTGCGAAAAAATACTGTTCGAATGTCGAACTAAAAGAGCATACTAGAAATTAGCCGATTTTCTACCTTGGTGACAACGAACAATTTTAGTAGGCCATTTTTCTAGATCTGTTGAAGAGTCCGAAATATAGAATTATTAGTAGACTACGGACCCGTGCGCCAAAATTAAAATTTTAGGCTGAACTGTACTTTAGAGGACCAAAAATTTTCAAGTTTTCTGTATGTGATGCTACATATTTTGACGAGAAAATGATAGACGTGTAAGTTTTAGTACACGAAATTCAAGTTTTTGTTACCGGAGTTCACTAGTTGAAAAGTTATACACGTGTAAACATGAGCAATTTTATGCGTTTTTGACAGGTTAGAGCGTTGCCATATTGGATATTCGTTGAGTGGTAGAGGTAGAACTGTTGAGCCCATGCGCTGGATAGATGGTGGGTGTTCAGCGCATTGGCTAAGTAGTACTGAGCAGTGTAGTCCAAGTTGGTTTGGGGTTAGTTAAAAGCGCTAAACTTTACACGCGTATAACTTCTGAACCATTGAACTCCTGGCAAAATAAGTCTTTCATTTTCGGTGTTTTCTCGTCGAAATCTATAGGACTGCATAAAAAAAGTTTAAAAAATTGGTTCTTCAAAGTACAGTTTAACCAAATTTCATCAACATTTGTTGCTAGAAACAGGACAGACATTTCTTTTTGTCAGTGTGGCTGATATGTTTTGTCTTATAAGAATAACACGGTTGAATCTGTTTAGATTTCCTGCGATTTTTATTATACTAGTTTCTCCTAAATGTTCGTTTCAATAGTGTCCAGTCGCTACAGCGATTTTTTGAGCAAGCTAATGGCGCAGTTAAATAAATGGAAGCTTAAGAAATAATAAAGTATTAGCAAGAAGATGATAACGCTATTCCTATACGTTGGCGTTGCCTCATAACATCAGGATTGTTTGTAGAGAATATGCTTCCTACCGGAGAATAATGCTACAGATTTAATAAACACACACGGATGTTTTAATATACATTATTTTAATATAATATAATGATGCCGACCATGCGGCTACAGAACGATACAAAATATGCATGATAGCGTAATAGAAGTAGGAGAAGAGGAATAACGCGGGAACCCATAACAGGTGTCGCCACTTAGTTGCGTGCTTATTGCCGCGCGATTATGAGCGGCTCAACACGCCCCCTCAAGAAGCACGCTCAATCTTGAAACAATTTTCTCCAGGGCAACAACCAAGCTCATTTACGCATCTCCAATGCGTCACCCGTGCTAGCGGCTTGGTCAAAATATCCGCAGTCATTTGGCCCGTTGGAACGTGTTTGAGGGTAACCAATCCCTTTTCAACCGCATCTCGAACAAAGTGATGCCGAATGTCTATATGCTTAGTTCGTGAATGATACACGGGATCACTAGCCAAACACATTGCCCCATTGTTGTCGACATTCAATGTAGTCTCAGCAAGTTTCCTGAAACCTAATTCGTCAAGGAGACTTCTTAAATGTAATACCTCCTTCACTGCCTCAGATAGACTGATGTATTCCGCCTCGGTAGACGATAATGCCACAGTACGCTGCTTCTGCGACTTCCAGACTATGGCTCCGTTTGCGAGAAGGAATGTATAGCCCGTATAGGACCGCCTGTCATGGGTACATCCACCCCAATCTGCGTCCGAATATCCCAATAGCATCTTATCGGACCTTGTATATTTAATCCCGAGAGTCTTCGTACCTGCTAAATACCTTAAAATCCGCTTTCCAGCCCGTATATCGTGTGGTTGCGGATCACTGACAACTTGGGCAAGCCTAGATACTGTATTTGATATATCTGGTCTGGTACCTACAGCCAAATACATTAATGAGCCTATAAGCTCGCGATACCCTTGGTTGTCCTTTATTTTGTCTGTACAGGAACTACTTAATATTTTTCCCGTATCATTTTCTGGATGAGTTGCTTTCAACTCCGCTGGAGTCATTATGGGGTTACAATTACTCATCCCATATCGAGTAAGAATGTCATTTACATAACCCTGCTGACTCACCATGACAAAATTATGTCCTTGAGCGATTTCTAAGCCCAAACAGTGTTTTGCCAAACCCAAATCCTTTAATTCAAAGTTGTTGGCCAATTTGGATTTCACCTCGTTTACCCACTCGTCGTTGGTGGATGCGATGAGTAAATCATCTACATAGACAATCAACAAAATTACATCTTCATTGCGTCTTGCGTGGTACATACACGGCTCCCCCTTTGTTGCATGGAGACCAATATCCATCAATTTTCGAGAAAGTGTTTCATGCCACTTTCTGCCTGCCTGACGTAGCCCATATAACGCCTTTTTTAATTTGCAGACATTTTTACCCTGCTTCAGCTGGCGTAGCATGTGATTTGATCGCTCCTTTATCACGTTGGAAGTATTCTTTTGTTCGCTCAACGACTTTAACATCTCCGGGAACATATCTGGTACTTCCATAAATACATCCTCATCGAGCGATCCATTTAAATATGCTGTGACCACGTCGAATTGTCTTACTTTCATTCCAAAATGTGCAGACAATGCAAGCAAAAGTCGGACTGATTCCAGTCTGGCCACAGGAGCAAATGTCTGATGATAATCCACACCATGTCTCTGACTATAACCTTTTGCCACTATTCTCGCCTTCCTTTTGTCGATGCTTCCATCCGCATTGTATTTATTTGTAAGAACTATACGACTGCCTATAACGTTTCGTGTTACTGACCTTTTGACGATTTCCAGAGTATTGTTCTTAACTAGACTTTCAACTTCCGACAATATTGCACGCTTCCACTCTTCTTGCTCTGGCGAAGACATAGCTTCATCTAACGAAAATTCAGCAATTCCAGAAAATGTCTCGTATTCAATATTTCGTGTTTGTTCATTCGGTACATCGACTTCGCTTTCTTCTTCAGGCACTGCACCTTGCTGAAACAATTTTCGTGGTCTCCCACGGTTTCCCGTACGTATTAACTTGGGACGTCCACGCCCCCTGCGATTATTATTCTCCTCAATTCTTGCTGGTTCAATCGATGACCTTGGAGTATCATCCGTGATCAAAATTGGAGACGAATCCGGCGATCTCGACTTCTCCACGTTAACGTCATCATATATTAAATTTTCGTTGGCAATTTCATCTTGAATATTATGGTTAATAGTTTTATCGTCTTTATCAAAATTATTTATATCCTCTTGAAATCTTACATCGCGTGCAATAATATGTTTCCTCTCATTTGGTAACCAAACTCTATACCCTTTGGTTTCTCGGGAATATCCTACAAATAAACCTTTTAACGTCCTCTCAGCAAACTTATCCTTTGTCGGATCCTTGTTGAGTACATACACCGGTACTCCGAACGTTCTCAGGTGAGACAGATTTGGTAGTATACCTCGCCATTTCTCATATGGCGTTTTACCACCTATACTGCTTGACGGACATCTGTTACGAATATAACACGCCGTCCTAACTGCATCAGTCCAAAGCATTTTTTGCAAACCAGATTGTACCATTAAACAACGTGCCATATCCACCAACGTCCGATTCATACGCTCAGCGACTCCATTTTGCTGAGGAGTCCGAGCCACAGTCAATCTGCGTTCAATTCCAGCCATTCTAAATAATCTGTCAAATTCATAATTGCAATATTCACCACCATTATCAGATTGCACGCATTTTATTTTTCTACCTAATTGGTTTTCAACAGAACTCCTATATGCCATAAAAGCCTCTAAGACACCAGATTTGGTCTTGAGAAAATAAACTTCACACCATCTTGAGCTATCATCAATAAAAGTGACAAACCACCTTGCACCATTTACTCCTTGAGTTCTCATAGGACCAACTACGTCTGTGTGAACAATACTTAATAACTCATTTGATACTCTTCCACCCTTAGGAAATGGAACTGCAGTCATTTTGCCACGTATGCAAACATCACATGTTGACATTTCTTCAGGATTATTTATGTTCAACCCTCTCGAGCACTTTGTTAACTGCATTAAATCCTTGGAATTTAAGTGTCCCAGACGTCTGTGCCATAACTTGGCCATCGAACTTGATTCTGCAACACTAACTGAGTTTACACTTTCCTTAATATAATACAAATCACCTGTACGCTCTGCTTTCAAAATCACTCTGCCACTTTGGTTTTTTACTATCGCAGATTCTTTTGTGAATATTACAGCATGCCCTTTGTTTGTGATCTTTGCCACGGAAACTAAATTTGTCCGTAGGTCTGGTACATACAGGGTGTTCTCCAAACGAATTGTCTTTTCTTCATAATAATTGGATATTGGAATATGTACGGAACCTTTTCCCTTCACCTCGCTAGATACTTGAGAGGCCAAATTAACTTTTCCACCACTAGACATATTTATGGATTGAAAATTATCCTTATCTGCACATAAGTGCGTTGTACATCCACTGTCCAAAATCCAGTTGCGACTCCTCGACACATGTTCATTTGAGGAAAAACCTGCAGAATCAGCAACTGAATATGTAACACAAAATGTATCGTCATCAACATTATGTGATGAATGTGAATTATTAAATGTTTGTCGTGATTTGCACTGTGGAGATTTATGCCCTAATTTGCCACACTTGTAACATTTTATTATACTTCTTGTACTTCCCTGTCGGTCAGTTCTTGAGTTATTTTCAAATTGATTTCTCCATTTCCAATTATGATTCTGGTTGTGCGAGCTATATTTTTGCTTGAATTTATTATCTACTGCAAATGCTCCAGGAGAATCAGTTACATTTGATTTGTTCCTAGCTTCACTTTCTTCAAGAATTTTTACCTTGAGCATATCAGGAGTAGGCAATTCATCACGAGACTCAATTGCGCACCTAAAGTTTTCGTAACTACTTGGAAGACTGTATAACAACAGGATAGCAGTCATATCAGCATGTATACCTATGTCCATGGCAGCTAACTTATCAACTGCATCAAAAAATTTATTTAAATGCTCTCGAATATCATCGCCTTCTGACATTCTAGACAATGCCAACTGCTTGAGAAATATGGCTTTTCTCGCTGGCCCTTTGGAAGCATACACTGTCTCAAGTTTCCTCCAAACTTCATATGAAGTTTCGCATCCTCGAATCTGTTGCAACTCCTTCGGATGTATCAATAAGGTCAATTTGGCGCGAGCCTTACGATCATATTTTATCCATTTTTGCCTCGCATCTGCATTATCTCCGCCCGGCATTTGTATCTCTCCACTAACGTATTCCCATAACTCACCCTCAATTAATACAGCTTCTGCATGAATTCTCCAGGAGTCATAATTCTCCTTTGTCAATAATTCCATACGAAAACCACTCATCATTGAAGACATCGTTATTTGTCTTAATGGGAAAATTCAATGGGTAGACTGCGTGAACACGTGCTTCGATCAGTTTGAGGTTATAACCTCTTTGTTTCGATCATTTAAGACGAATATATAACCATGCCTGGGCCCATAACCTGTAGAGAATATGCTTCCTACCGGAGAATAATGCTACAGATTTAATAAACACACACGGATGTTTTAATATACATTATTTTAATATAATATAATGATGCCGACCATGCGGCTACAGAACGATACAAAATATGCATGATAGCGTAATAGAAGTAGGAGAAGAGGAATAACGCGGGAACCCATAACAGGTGTCGCCACTTAGTTGCGTGCTTATTGCCGCGCGATTATGAGCGGCTCAACATTGTTACGTTACGAAAATAATTTAAATAAAGAAACGTGTATAATCATTTTCAACGGAAGCATCTTTATAAGTTCCACGATTACGACATAGAAACCGGTCATTTGAGCTGCAGTCGTTGGTTTAGCGTTAATAATTTTAATAGATTGGAAATAGTACATCGATACTTTTCAATTCTTTTCATTGTTCTTTCATTGTTCTCAATTCCAATTTAATCTTTTTGCTGTTTTAAATTTCACCTACCCATCCTTGGTATAAATGCATAAAATTCGCAGTCTAATAACACTGTCCAACACCAAATTTGTTTCCTAATTACTGTAGGGTGGTTCTTATAGAGTTTTTTGCGCTGATTCCGAATTTGCCCTTACTTCTTCGCCTACACGCACAATTTTTGAGAAACATGACTTTGAAAAAAAAACATATTTTTCAACTTTAAACAAATATTGTGATGTTATTACGAAAGATATTGAATTGTTCTTTGCAGCAAAAGATTCTTCAGACTTTCCCGAATACAGTGATATCTAATGTTAATACATTATGAATGTTTAAACATGTTTAGTCTATCATGAAAGACAGAGAGACACCATTTTTTAACCAATTTTTGAGGATATTTTTGAATTTATCTCAAAAAATAAGGGTCCAGCGTAAAATAGTACTATATCACGTGATAGAGCAGACTTTTATCTTGAGAAAACCCCCTTTAAAGTTTGCAACATCGACGTTTTTACCGAACCAGAAAGCAAAATATCTTTGCCCGACATGAGTTGTCGCCAGTGATGCTCTTCCACTAGCGTGGTCGTTCGATGGGATACAGCGCGGCGTAACGGCGACGCAATGGCCAAAAGCGCGCAAATATGCCAGCTTATTTAAATGTTGAATTTTATTTAAATGTTATTTATTATATATTAGTACATTTATTCTGTATAAATTATTTTGTGTACTTTTTTAATGTTAGTCTCCTGTTCATAGTATATTTCATACTAAAAAGGTCTTTTGTAACAAAAACATAATTTAGTAAGTTTTTCTTTTGTATTTAGTTTTCTTTTTTAAGCATTTCCATAATAAGCGGTATTAAATAGATTTTTGTATTAAATTATTTTTTGTTACAAAAGACCTATGAACAGGAGACTAACATTAAAAAAATACATAAAATAATTTATACAGAATAAATGTACTAATAAATAATAAATAACATTTAAATAAAATTTAACATTTAAATAAGCTGGCATATTTGCGCGCTTTTAGCCACTGCATCGCCGTTACGCCGCGCCGTATCCCGACGAACGACTGCGCTAGGGGAAGAGCAGCACTGGCGGCAAAAACGTCGATGTTGCAAACTTCAAAGGGGGGCTTCTTAAGATAAAAGTCTGCTCTATCTTGTTTTTTGAGATAAATTCAAAAATATCCTCAAAAATTGGCGCAAAAATGGTGTCTTTCTGTCTTTAATGATTGTTTAAACATGTTTAAACATTCATAATGTATTAATATTGGATATCACTGTATTCGGGAAAGTCTACAGAATCTTTTTCTGCAAAGAACAATTCAATATCTTTCATAATAACATCACAATATTTGTTTAAAGTTGAGACATAGGTTTTTTTTCAAAGTCTTGTTTCTCAAAAATTGTGCGTGTGGGCGAAAAAGTAAGGGCAGATTCAGAATCAGCGCAAGAAACTCTATAAGAGCCACCCTGCAGTAGTTAGGAAACATAAAAAAAGTTGAAATTTGTCTTATACTTGCACTTATTTTTACAGTCTAACAATTGAACAATTTACACGATTTGGTTTAAATTAGACCTACTCGTTTTTGTTATACAAGCATAAAATTCGCAGTCTTATAATTAGACCCTAACAATGGGTCCAATTGTAAGACTCGAATAATGAGTTCAATTGTTAGGGTCATTAGACCCATTATTAGGGTCTAATTATAAGACTGCGAATTTTATGCTTGTATGATAAAAACGAGTAGATGTAATTTAAACCAAATAGAAGATTGGAAGAATTTAAAGGTGTCAATATATTAAGTCTTATAAAATTGTTGCTGTAAAAGACAGAAATTTCTGTTTAATTTGGACGGTCTAATATTCATTTCTCCAGGAAATAATGAAAAAGTTTAAAAAAATCAATTTTCCCCAGTTAAAGCATTGTGCTTTAGAAAATTCAGTAGGCAAGTTTGTCGTGGATTGTTGTCAATCACATTCGAAAATCATAAAATTCCTGTTACATGAAAATCATAACCGAACACCAATTTACTTCACTAACTTCACATCTGCGCTTATGTCCAATAAAAGTTTGTTGTTTTGTTTAATTTTTGTCAAATAGACCGTGCAACGCTTGACTATGTATTTACGAGTGATGCGAATTTATGCCGGTGCTGATCAATACGCCATTTAGAGGTTTCTCTATTATTTTTTGATAATTTTAATAAGTTATGACAAATATAAGAGTATCTGTAAATTATTTCAATGTTCTTATTTCGTATTTGATCTAATTCAATTTTATTGTAAACGTATAAAATTCACAGTCTAGTAATAAAGCAATCAGTTGTCTATAGGTATGTGTGGTAATAATTTACTCGAAAAGTAACTATTTGCCAATAAACTATTCGTACCATAAATCTATTCGTACTAGAAACTCTTGCTTATAATGAATGCTCCGGAACAATATCGCAATTTTAAAATATGTGTTACTTGATTGTTAGACAGCGGATTTTTATGAAAAATAAAAATTGTCTGCTTCCATTGCAAGAGTCAGGAGCAAGATAGATATTTGGTTCTTACTTTAATAAATAGTAATAATTTGCAAATAATACATTGGCGATCTGAAATCGTTTTAATCTCTTTAATGTTTTAAAGTGTACGTACTCAGTTTTGTTATAAATGCATAAAATCCGCAGTCTATTGATTACTTTTCATGAAGCGATAAAATATTGAAACGATACACTTCTGCGCGCCATTTGAGTGAGCTGTAAAAGAGCCAAGAATGATCGAGCATCTGTGTGTAAACGTCATTTAGCCTTGAGCCCGGACCTGACCTACGACAATCGTACTGCGCACCGAACTAATCGTCTAAGAACGATAATACTGAATATGTCATGGTTACGCTGCGAATCTCGATGTAAATTACATTTTGTCGAGTTTTTTTTTGGATGATTCGAGTTAATTGGTAACTCGAGCTTTTTATCGAGGGCTTTTTATCCAATCAATGAATTGTAATTTCTATGCAAAATAAAAATTTGTTAACGTAATTTACGGAGATTGTGGTCAAACCGAAATTTATTTCTTCCGTCAATGATTTGATTGCATTGACGTTGAAAAAAAATAAATAACATACATGATGTCAAGATATTTTCTAACCATTCTATCTTTAACATTTATATTCTGTCTAAGTTCATAAACATTGACAGTCTACAAATAAAGTCAGATCACAAGTAAAGTCAAACATGGATTACATATTTTTCTGCGTTTGTTTCAGTCACGATTTTCATAGTTATAATTAGACCACGGAATTTATATGTTTATGACAAAAATGACTAAGTGAAATACAAAATTCTGTAGATATTAGAATTGACTTATCAAAAATATTGAAAATATGAAACGAAAAAGTACCTTTGTATTCCGTTTCTGTTTTTTACCATTGAACCTAAAAAATTTTTATTTTACATGAAGATTCGCCATTTATTTATAATATTCACTGAAAGATACAAAGAATTTAACAGAGAAAAGTGAAAAGATTCTTACTACGGGTTCGTGACCATAATATAGAATATATGTAGATGATGCTAGTAGGAAAAGTTTGAAGGTATGTTATTTTATCGCATTAAATAAATTCGTATACAGGATGCGGCACAACTTAGTCCCCGCGATTTTTCAGCCCCTTCGGATGGTCGGACAGAAAAGTGTTTCTTACCAAAGTTAATCAGTCCGACAAGAAATTGCAATTTTTTAAATTAAAAAAGAAAAAATTTTCAACAAAAAATCAAGGTCGCTGTCATATCTTTAAATGGAACTGGGTATTTTTAACTTCATAATATTGTAGGCGACGTCGAAACGAATTCAACGACCTGCTATACGATGACTTTCAGATGACCTTGAAAGAAAATATCGCCATGAATCAAGTGCCAGAATATTTGAAATATTTCGACGGTGCATAATAGCAACGCCTCGCATTTAGAGGTAAACAAATGAACGTACACATTGCTTCAGAACTTAACTCGCAAAAAACCAAATTTATACGGAACCAAATTGAAAACAATTGCATGTAATGAACTAACAGATCTTGCGACACAAACGAACAACAGTTGAGGATATGAGCATTCACAATGTTTACGTTCATTTGTTTACCTCTAAATGCGAGGCGTTGCTATTACGTACCGTCGAAATATTTCAAATATTCTGGCAATTGATTCATGGCGATATTTCCTTTCAAGGTCATCCGAAAGTCACCGTATAGTAGGTCGTTGAATTCGTTTCGACATCGCCTACAATATTATGAAGTTAAAAATACCGAGTTCCATTTAAAGATATGACAGCGACCTTCATTTTTTTGTTGAAAATTGTTTTTTTTTTAATTTAAAAAATTGAAATTTCTTGTCGGTTAAATACTGATTAGCATTGGTACGAAACATTTTTAAAACCGTGGGGACTAATTTGTGCCGCACCCTGTATATGAAATCAAATAATTGAACCATGACAGAATAAGCAATTGAGTGACGTTTGCTGAATGTGGTTTCGATCAGCATCTTTCCAGAGTCTAAAGGAATCCTAAGTATCAACGATTTTAAAACTAAACCTACCACGGTCACATGACCGGTTTTCTATTTCACATTTATTGAAATTATAGAAACGCTTTCATGGTAAATGACTAAATTGACTTCTTTATTTAAGTACATATTATAATGAAAACCGTAAAAAGTTCAAGTAAATCCAATCTTCCCACTTGTATAAAGCGTTTCACTTTCATATGTTTTATAGTTGGTAGGTTTAGTATTAAAATGAAACGGTCAATTTTATTTTTAAATGAATATCTCGCTGCATTATATTCTTTATGTCCTTTTATGAAATATCGATGTTTATTCGTTACGTGAATAAGAACTGTGGCTTTAAAAATTAAATCACCCACAATAATATTAAACTGATCACATAAAATAGCGAAAACAATTTACAATTGATCAGATGCAAATGTGATGTACATAAAATAACGAACGAGTTTTCAAAATCAATTTGTAAAGACACTTTTGGAGGAATTTTCAACCACCGAACAGGCGCGGCGCGGTGGGGTATGTCTGTTTCCAGGCCGTTGGAAGTTAAAAATTATGATTCAAATGCAAATGCGATTGCGACTCGTCATTAGCTCCAGAAATGGTTTTCATTGGTGAATAATAAAGCACAATTTGCAAGTCAATGTACAGAACAAAGAATTCGAAAGATAATGCTACCTTATTCGATGGTCCGCGAAAAAGAGCTGAAAGAGCATACGAATTGCGCGAACCTTTGAACGCGCTTGATATAGTTGATGCCGTCTCCTCGCGGTTCGACAAGTCTTCGAAAATCCGTGCCACGATGACTAATTTATGTCTTGTTTGTGAGATAAGCTTTAACCAATGGCGCGGATGAAATCAAACCAATGCTACCGGATACATGTCAGAATCGCAATCGTCGGGAGGAGATCTAGCGTCCACAACGACGCACAATAAAGAAAGGACGTGTTTTATGGTTTTCATCTTCTAGACTATGCAAAAATATCGTCAAAACATGGAACAATGGATTGCGAAAGTAGAGGCTTTCAAACGAGTCCAGGTTCGTTGTTGTATTTTTTCTTAGGAGATTATCACTGTTTAAATATCGGCAATTATTTGAAAACTGATAGTTTGGTGACCAAATACTTTTTAGAGCCGCTGCATGTATTTACTAATTTTACATATCTTTCGTATTTAGTTCTCTTGGATTTATTATATTGCCCCACAATCTTGATGCTATGTTATGTAAAATTATACAAGCATTACTTATTAGCAAATAATAAATATTATATACCATATTTATAAATTAAGCGAAGGAGTTATATCATGATTTTGTCATCCATCTATTTTTTTACAGTGGATGATTTATGAATTAGGTAGAATATTTCCCTCACTAGCTTCTTATCAAGTGTCTAAAAAGTGAAAAACAGCTGTGGGCTATATTGAAGACATTTAATATTTCTTTATTAAGAAATCCTATTAAAAACAGAAGAAACTATTAAAGAAAAAGTGACTCAACCATTTTTACATTATTTAGTAATAACTACGCGTTCAATAAGTATCACTTTTATTGAGAAATAGTCATGTTATTAAGATACGTATTTTATATGAAATCCGGATACATGATAGACGGAAGTCTATATTTTGGTAACAATGAATAAAATCAAATACTTTTTTGGCCAGTTAAAGTCATACCACGTTCGTAATTATTGAATAGCAAGAAATTGTTGAAAACTTTTTCTTCAAAGTGAAACTGATTTTTTCGCCTTCAAGGTCACTTTGAGGTCATGGTGTGTAGGTCGTTGAATTCATCATGACGCCGACTACCACATTGCATTATGAAAAATACATGTTAATATGCAAAAAAATACGATGACCTTGAAAATACCGTTAAAATGACCTTCAATGGATTTTTTTATTATCATCTGATGTACACCTTAAAACCATTGTACATCCTATTTAGTTATTTTTTCTTACTTTTAATAGTAGCGGATATAATGTAGATGTTCGATTTAAAATTACTAGTAACTAAAAAGATATTAATGATTTAAAATATTAGTTTTATTTTTTGCAAAATTTCTTTGAGATTTATTGATAACTGGCATTCATTTAAATAAATATTAATTTCAACTGAACGACTTTTTTCAAAAACAATATGTAGAATTATGGGTATACAATAAACCACACTCTTTAAAATACGAAATGGAATTTATTCTAAGTATTACGTCCGAAGACACGTTGTGAGACACGTCTTGACTGTTCGACAAAATAGACACGAGTGAGGATCGCTCTGGAAAGAAAAGTAAACGATGATCTAAGAAACAACTGAGAGTCGAGTATCCTTTGTTACCAACAATCAAAACGGTCACACACGAAACTCCCGTCATCGGTGTTTCGAAAAAAGACGTCAATTGGCGTCGTCAATCCACATATTATATGAGCCGTCAATTTTGAAAGTGAACTAAGTCCATTTATACTTAAATTAAGATATTTAAGAGTTTGCGTTTCAATAAAATTAAAAATATACGTATAGGATACGAATGTGTCATACTGCTTAACTGCATCTAAAAGAGTTAAATTTACAATTCCTATTAAAATAATAACAATTATTAAGTGAATAATATGTGTTTTCTTACCAAAAATGGAGTTAACCCACTTTCAAAGTTAACAAACAGATTCGTTATAAAAATTGAAAGAGCCCAAGTCCATTCGACATAATTTGAAATGCTTTAAATTGAAAAAACAGTACTCAATTTATTTTACATTTCTTTACAACATTTCAAAAACACAATTTATGCAATTCGGGAAATTTTCTAACTACATAAATTACATAACAATTTACTGCTCATCTACATTTTGTGTATGCAGGAGGGACGTCATGGTGCACCGGTGGTATATATCGTAGTAAGTCCATCATGTCCTTGTATTTTGCTGTTGTAATTTGTCTTATATTTGTATAAAGTGATGCCAATACAATATTCTCGAACTTTTTTTGTTAAAATCATTAGTTACGAATTCGTGTTCACTATCTGAATTAAATGGTCTTGTTGTTTTATTCTTCTCCACGAGTGTAATAACTTATATAATTTAATATTTTAAGTTTTATATTCAATTGTAAGTGTGTATTGCGTGAATTTTTTTTCACTGCATTAATTAAACGTACTGATTATTCAACTAAAACATCTTTCAAAAAACTGATGTTAACTTGTTAAATACTAATTGATTAAAATTACCTTCATCACTGCCTTCGGACATTTGAAAATCCGCACTTTCGGACATTATCAATAATTGATTGGACTTTGGCCACTTTCAAAGTAATGGTTTTATTTATAGAACTAACTGCCAAAACTTGTGTGTCCAAAATTATCGTGTATACTCTGAATATACTTAACAGCAAATGTTGTTCATGACAGATAACTTCGAGTTGTACACGTTACTACGGTCAATAGAAAATAATTGACAAATGGACTTAGGCCACTTTCATAATAAACGGCTCATATTACCCTTCCCAGCTTTACGTGGAAAGGAGCTAAAAGAGGATACGAATCGCGCGAACCTTTGAACGCACCTGATAGTCGATCCCATTTTATCGCGGTTCCACAAGTTTTCGGAAATCCATGTTACAATGACTAATTTATGTCTTATTTATGAGTTTTAATCAATGACGCGGATAAAATCGAACCAATGCTGGCCGATGCATATCAGAATCGCAATCGTCGAGTGGAAATCTCGCGTCCACAACGAAGCACGAATATTTGCCCGTGTTATCGCGCGGGTCGTGCCGCACGTTATCGCTGGTACGATCGACGTACCGTTAGTGATTGTTATGGGATACTTTTTAGGTAATATACGCGGCAAACAACTCGAGGAAGCTATTCTACATCTCGCGATGCCCGAACACGTTTCAGTCACATAATGTAGACTGTTTATCATGGGAGTGGTGTTATTAGTGGTTTGGCTTGTGGCAAGCTACACAAGAATTTGCTCTTCAATTTTGTAAAATATTCGATGTAATAATATACATCATTTTTAATCATAATATTCTTGTGTTTTTCGGACGTATCCCGTATCGCTCATCGCGGTATTTTCAATGAACACTTTATTCACGCTAATTTACGAAACTATTGTGGGATCAGGACCCACCAGACCAAATACCGTATGGAGATTGGGAAAAGTCGGAAGGTTCTTATAAATAGTGTGGGCCCTTTTTTCTAAGATCCCACACTGTTTATTCACGTTTATTTACAAATGTACAATTATATATGAACATCGACCGCGCGTCCGTCTCTGACAACTGTCCGATATCTGCTCGTCCGTTGTCAGTTGGTTAACAGTTTCTTGACAATCCTTCTTTTCTATTGTTTCCTTGGGAGTTGTCTATCGCAGGGCAGTTTTGCATAACAGCGATTTTACATTCATCATGCCGCCTCACAATGCGTCGACCAAGAGGGCAAAAATAAAAAATTAATATTTTTTAATATTTCTTTTTTACATGAATATATTAAGAAATACCCATTTGTTCATAAACATTCGCCAGAACAAATACATGACTGAGCATTCATGTAAAAAGAATTTTATTTGTCGTCATAACCTGAAGCATCACAATTCCTCCTATCATAACCTAAATTACGCGGTTGAAAGAAAAACCTTTTACAAAGTATTCTGAATCGAAATATTGAATAAATTGCAATGGCTCCTTTAATTCAAGATATATAATCTTTATTGTGGCACTCTAACAGGTTCTCACTTATTATATTTTTTATTTTATTGATTCGAATCGACCCGTTTATTAAAACGCGAAAGTGGAAATTGTAACTTGTGAATTGTAACTGTAACTTTGCAATTAAACTTATCTTATAAAAGGTTTGTAGGATGTTTTTCCATGCCACTATAGTCAACACATAAACATTCAACGCTTGTATCTCGACAACGGTTTATGTAAAAATAATGTCTTTGTAGTTTTTTGAAAATTTATAGTGTTTTGTCTTTGTAGTGTTGTAGTCTTTCTAGTGTTTTATTTTGAATACACTCATCATATACTCTTCTTCTATATCATACAATTTTTGTCCGAAACCTTTTTTTATACTACTTACAGTGCTTTGTCCTTTGGCGGAAACCACACGATTGGAGTCTTATCGTTATTGCCAAACGCTGCCCAAATCATTCCGCTACCTCCTCCATAATTCCTGCTCATTCTGATCTCTTTTTGATCACGCATATGATATCACTAGTACTGAGAACCACCTGGACCGTATAAATAAAATTTTTTCTCTTCTAAGAAAATCTCTCTTTTCCATTTTCCCGCCCATGATAAGTGATCTTGGGTAAATTCTAATTTTTCATCTTTGTGAAGTTTAATTAGAGGAAGCTTTTTGGTTCGTTTTGTACATTAAAGCACATTACGACTTTTTAAAATTTGTTGCACACGTCGTATAACAGCTGGCAATTTTAATTTTCCTCCATGAAAAACTTTTCAGGTATCCCTCTGACTTAACTTCTTTGGATATTTTGGAGCCATTTTTATCGTCTAATTGTAAAAATGGTTGAAAACATTTAAAGATCTATGAATATTTTCTGCAATTTTTCTGTTTGAGTGATTCATGTCCTTGAAAGCACTGACTAACCCTTTTCATGATCATCTAAAATCTAAAGGCTTTCCATGGTTCATTATGCTCTAAAGTATTAAATAATTACATAATTTATATTGAAATACAAACGTCAAAGAGTTTCATCTTTACATCATAAAATTTTTTCAAAGTCTGAATTATCAAAACTATTTTTTTAATAAATCACGGTGAACCTTTAACGCACCGCAAGATACGTTCCTCAACGTAGACAGAAATAAGAACACCAAACAAGATAGTTTGCGCAGTGAACCTATCATTATTTCAGCCACGGTAGGTAACAATACTATTATCCGACCACTCATGTTCCTCTAATTATTACGAATAATCGAAGTTCTACTGTTTCGCGAATTGAACAAGTTAAAAATCGTGACCTTTACTTTTTTCTTCATAATTTCGACCAATAGCCATTTTTAGAAAAAAATATTTACACGTTACGTAGTAAACTAATACTTCTCACATTTTAAAGGGATTGGTCGAGGGCCCAATTTTAAAAAAATTATTTGTTTTGTAGAGGTGTACGAATACTTTTTACACCCACTGCATATAACTTATGTATAGGCGTATATACAATAACTCACTTCATTATAGGCGCAGATAAAAAAATTAAAAACCATAACTATTATTTTTCATTTCGTATTTTTTTTATATAAATTATCTAGTAAACTAATACCTCTAACATTAAAAAAATAAAAACTCAAGCCGTTTGAAACAATTTTAACACTAGGTTTACGCGATCCGTCAAAATGACGGGTTACAAATCTTTTAATGTACGAATATTAAGATTGTAAAGATACACTCGTACGAAACTATTCAGTAAACTTATTTCATTAGTTATACATTATCATAAAAATCGCTAAAAGTTTGAATAAATACATCCTTGTCATTTTTATAAAGTAATGCAAAATTGTTACTGTTAATGCTCCGTAAACCTAGCATTAAAAAAGTTATTCGAGTTATATCGAGTCGTTACCGTACCGATGAAGTTTTGAGCTCATTCTTAACACTAGGTTTACGGAGCACTAAAATTGATTATTTTACATTGCTTTATAAAAATAATAAAATTGTATTTACTTAGATCATACGCGATTTTTGCTTGTAATATGTACACAAAAAAATAAATCTATTTAGTAATTCCTCACGAATGCCTCCTTACACTCTTAATATTTGTGAATTAAAAATGTTTGAATCCGACATTTTGTCGGGCCCCGTAAATCTAGTGTTAAGAAGGCCCTTAACATCCTCACTGTGCGCATATTCGCATCTTTCCGAATGTACATAGTAAGTTACCGAAACGTCCAACAGAATGCATTAACCTTAATTGTCCACATTTCACTGGAAGCGATTTCCACTTAGATCCAAAACACCTCGGTCGAGAGACGCTTTTCACAAAAGTTTTCGCCGTGGCACTTAGTTAGACCCGACCAGAAATCGTGCACGGTTGAATCCGTTCAAGAGCGACGTGTAAGGTTCGCCCGGTGGTTTTCTCGCGCTCGAGATCATGCTATCGTGGTTCCAGGTGGCAGCGAACAAGTCGGGGCGTTGGTGGCAGGTTTGATAATGGCAGTGCGAACGAAAGGAGGGATCCAACGTCGCGTTACTTCGCTCCAGATGAGACGTTCTAGAGAGTAGGTGGGTCGTATGCGAGGGTTCAACTCAGGGCGGTAGCGTGCCTCGGGCGATTGATGACTTGTGACCCACTTTTAAAGGCTTGTGGCCTAGATGCGAGGGTGCCGTGACCTGATCTAAGATATCAGGCTTCCTCCTCTCCCCTACACCGTTCTCCTCGCCCACAAACTTCCCGTCTCATCTTCCTTTTTTCCCCGTTCTTTTACTCTTTCTCGTCTCGTCCCCGTGCCATCTACTTCACAGATGACGGTTCTCTAGACGTGGGTAGTCGAGACATAACTCTTCTCCTCGCGGGATTCTCGTACCCTTCCCTTCTTCTTGAATTTCGCTGGGCTGTTACTCTCCCCTCTCTTTTAAGGTCGAACGTATGTAAATTTTAAGAAGCTTTCCATCCTAACATTACCTCTCTTCCTTGGTCAATGATTAATTGTTTTTCTTCTCTACATAATTTTCATCCATTACATGTCGTCTTCCTGATTCACCGATTACTGCATTGTTTCTTTTCTGGATTTAATTAACTGTTGCAAGGTCACGGATCTAACTATGGTTGGTCCACTTAAACTCCGACGCTTTCACTTAGAAACCGTTTAATGCAAACGTGGGTAAGCGAATATTTACCTGTTTAGTTTAACATCACATCTCAAGGTTTTAATCGTCGTTACATAAAATAATTGTAATATAATTTTAGCGTGACTTGCATAAGACAAACTATTTGATACTATTGCGTTTCATAAAACTTTTGCTTAACTCATCATTATCCAATGATTAACTCTTTTGACTTACATCTTTTTTGCATTAAACGGCTTATATTTTTATGAACCTACAGTGAATCCAAAAAAGTATTGGAACACCAAATTTCTCATTTTCGAAAAATTGCCGATATTTCAACTGTAATTATTTCGTTAAAGAAATAATGCAACAATTTTTCATTTCTGTCTAAGATATTTTTGCATGATATAGCGACTGGGAAACTGTTAACCCATTTTTGGTGTAAAATGCTACAAATTCACAGGTCTGTAAAATCATTGAAAATTTTTTCTCGTGAATGAAACCACCGTAGATTTAAATATATACTTAAGGAATACTTAAAGCCTGATCTACGATTTTTTCTAGTCGGTTTACTGAGCTTTGAATGAAAAGTGAAATGACAAAAAAATCGTAGATTAAGTTTTAAGCAGATTTAATCGTCAAATCTGTAGTATATTCATTCCTGAAAGAAAAATCTTTGGATGCTTTTACAGACGGTTCAGTTTGTAGCATTTTCGACCATAAACGTGAGTTTTTCACCTGATATCACATATATCGTTAACCGTGGGTTAACACGTTCCGTGCCAGACCGTTTTTTGAAGACTTCGCGTTCAGGCTGCGTGGGGCGTATACGCCCCACGCTTTACAATTGTATTGTTTTGTTTCTGGTGTATGCCTTACAATGATGAAAATAGTGCAAAATTGTAATTATGAAGGGGAGGGTGTACAGTTTAAGATGCATAACACAACAAAGCAATAAATTTACTTTTCTAGGTATTAACTTAACAAATACCTGGCTGAACATTACTTTACCAAGCGAGTCGCATCCTCGCACATAAAATTTTTTTATAATGTCTATGTTAGTTTAAAATAAAACATTTTAGTTGAAATATATTTAATATTTATTATTTAATATTTATGTGACAAGTTTGTATACAATCACAAAGGGATGTTACGGTAAACTTTACCCTCACAACTATCACAGAATGTTGCAACTTTTATAGTACAATTTCTTGCCGATTGGGAACCTAATTATCACGTGTGCAGTTGAAACAAGTGACAGTCGAAACAAATGACTACCACGCCACGTGGGGCGTATACGCCCCGCGATCAAATAAACGCAGCAGCAATAGTAGTAAGATGCCCATAATTGACTACATTATAAATTTTTAAGAAATTCTTCATTTTACAATGACAATACCCAATGGCTTGAACGGAAAGTTCAGCGTGGTGCGCATAAGCCTCACGTGGCACGGAACGTGTTAAGAGTTTCCATGTATAATGACATTTGCAGACTGAATTTTTTGTTCACGTTTTATACGCTGTAGGTTGATTTTAATAATTATTTTATTTTCTATAATGTATGAAATTATATTTGGTTTTGGTGTCTCCTGTGTCGTAACTCCTAACATTATCTGGACATTCAATCATTTTGTTTTATTAATAATTTATCTCTCAGTTTTGTTAAAATTATGATCTCAGACACAGTTTTTCAGTTGTTCCAGTGTACTTGTACTTTTTTTGAAATTGTATAGATTTTCTGCGAGGTCAATTTCATGTCAAAAATCGCAAAACTTCGTCACATCAATACATCAACACTTCATACGAAAATTACAAGAGTTCAGTATAGGTAGGCTTCTATTTAAAAATGGATTGCATTAATGTAAAATCATGATTCATTCAAATCAAATAAATATAGTATGTATAATATTAGCTGTTATTATGTAGAGTATATGCTATTTGTCAATAACAATTAACCTTCTATGGTTTTAATAAAAATTGAAAGTTGTGATAGCGAAAAAATCTTCTTTCAAATGGAATTTACGCGCACACAAAATTAATCGCATTGCAGTGTCGTATTTAGAACAGTGTAATCGTGACGGATAGTTGTTTTCATTGTTGACATGCTGTTTTCTGCCCGTTCAAAGAATAATAGAAATTGATACTCCCGCACCAAGTTCTCGCCATCAATCTTTGTGAAATAGGTTACGCAACAATCACATAACAAGGACAATTACAGTGTCCTTAATAACAGCCTTAGCTGATCATGTAACACGCTGTTATTATCTACAAGACGAAATTTATCTGCATCGGTTCAGTTCCTATCTTCAAAACAATGATAAAATGTAAACTCCGTTACCACAGCAATTATTTGCAGCTAAAGAATTTTCGAACGTACGGTGCATGCAAAAGGTAACTGTATTATTATCTGTCTGTGCCCTCATACGATACGAATAGCATCGTAATAAATTTGTTTCATTTATTTAATTGTTTTGAGTTAATTTGTCTTTGTATTGGTCATTAGTAGATTGCGGGTTTTATATATTTATGACAAAATTAACCGATCAAATACAAAATCGAAAAAGCATTAGCAGAATTTAAGGATATTATTAAATTATTTTTGACTTTTCAAGATGATTGAAAGAGAGAATACATTTTCATTTAACTTTGAATTAGCTTCTTACAATTAGCTTGGACACTTTTATTTTGCATAAAGATCCGCAGTTTAGTCATTAGCAATAACACAATAGCTATGAAATTAATTTGAACTGTGAGTCTAACTTAAATATTGGAATTCCGATGCAACTTATTGATGAAACTTATTGATACAAATTATTGATGAAACTATAATAATACGGGTATATTGTATTACATGTGTTTAAAATATTAAAAACGGAAAGCCGAAATACTGACTCAAGATGTTCTTAACAAGTTGCACTCACAGCTATTATAAATCCAAAACCAAACATTTTTTCCGACCTAGAATATTTTCATTCTATATGTTTTTGTTCAATTTATGTACATGAAACATACATAATGCCTGATACAATACTTAAACATTTATTAATTTATTTAAATACAAACAAATTTAACAATGTAAACAATATTATAAATAATGATAATGAAATTTTTAGTAACTCCTCAGAGTCGCCATTCGTGTGCTAAGGGTTAAATTCCGCAAATCCGATATATCGGCCAATAACAAAAGGATGAAATACACAAAAAGAAAAGAAAATAACTCGTTGGATAGAAACCCGGTGCGCAAAACAAGACGACGAAGTTTGTCCACCGGTAATTTCCATCATTTCCACTTTCTGGCCGCGGGGACAACATTCATATCCTCCTGTCTTTCCTGCTCAGCTTTCTTCGACGCCTATCTGAACTGTGACAGGATCGTCCACCGGAAGGAACGATGTTATGTGTGTATAAGCATAAAGTTTTGTTCATTGGTGCGGAGAGGTACATTGTAAAGAAAGGTGTCGAGAAAGAGGGACAGAACGAGCGCGCGAGAGAGAGAAAGCGGAAGAGAGAGAGGGAGAAAGAAAGAGAGACAGCTAGAGAGAGGGGAGATAGACTGAGAGAGAGAGAGAGAGAGAGAATGAGAGAATGAGAGAAGATGTGGTGGGGACGCGTGTATTGGCATCGAGTGGGGTAGTAGAAGCCGTAACGGTGGAAGTGGTAGCGGTAGAGTTAGTGGGGGTTGGCTCGCGTCGCAGAACGAGGCGAAATACGGTGTAGGCGCGCTCGTCGAATCCAGCTTCAGTGTCGTTCTGGCTGCGGCTTCGTACGGTTAGTCGGACGCGTTCGTCGTTCGATCACCACTTTCTCTTCGCATGATAGAGTCACCGATCTACCGCTAATTTCGGTGTAGTGTTAGTTCACCCGGTTCTACTATGACAATGGGCTAAACGTTCCATAGTGTCTACGTGAAAGAAAAAAAAAAAGAAAATCCGTTCGAACCGCGTCAATGTGTGACTGTGCTACCGCGATGTATCCAGGTAGTTAATGCAAGCTTGAAGTGTACGATCGATCGAGAAAGATAGTCGCATCGGCAGCACCGGTGGTATAAAATGAGCCCAGCCTCGCAGGGCGGAGTAGAGGTGGAGCGTTACATAGGTAGTTGTTTGATATCGTCGAACCTGAGGTCCGCGCCGCACAAGGCCATCGTGGCTAAGAAGGATCCGGTGTCGCGAGGGAAAACGCGGGGTTGTTACACGGGGCAAGGTTTCGCGAACGACCAGGTGCAATACAATCACGGAGGTTGGGCGGGCGCCCCCTTGATATCTATGACGTCGAGTCCGCGATGGTGTAACCAGAGATCGTCGCCTTCCCTTGTCCAACAACAACAACAACAACAGCAACAGCAGCAACAACAACAGGTCTGCGATCAGCAAGCGTCGACACACCTGCCAAAGAATCCGCTCTCCAGGCTCGCTATCCACACGCAGGGTGCGCCGCTAATCTTGACCGGTCGGTTTCACAATCGAGGCAAGCTACACAACAGCGGCGGGAACGTTAATGGCATCGGTAATGCGGCCTGCAGTGGTGCCTCGGTTAATAGTTACGTCCACGGTAATGGGAACGGTGCGACGAACGGGACGATGAACAGTGCCGTGAGGTGTCCGTCTCGATCGCTGAGACCCGATCCGTTGCCAAAGAAGCCGCAGGGAAGTCCGAAGCCCGACTGCTCCGGCAAGGAGAGCAGCAACAGCGGTACCGGGACGAGCAACAACATCGCGAACATCGACTCGCTGAGCATCGACAGCGACGAGAACAACTCTGAGAACAGTCTGCCGCGGATAATCAAACCGCGTAAGCGCAGAAAGAAAGACAGGAAGCCGGCGACGAACAACGTGGTCGCGGTCGGCGAGGTTGCGAAACACGAGGAACAACAGCAGTCCGGCGGGAACGTGGCCACCGATTCGGCCGTGGTCCCTTTAAAACCGTACACGGCCGGTTGTTACGAAGCCGCGCCTCAGCTCAGGAATCACAGAAGGCCACCCATCGCGAGGGAAAGCGTGTACGCCGGGTGTAGAGCGCAGACAGCGAGCATGTCGGCGCAGGAGATCGCCGACGCGAGTCAAAGGTATGCACACCGGCACGTGGAAGTGAAAGTACTCTACGACAACAGAAACGTCGTCGTACCGGTGCAAATTCGAACGGTCCCGAAAGGCGGCTACAGGCACAACAACCACCACCACGTGGTGCCGCGTTATATGCACGAGTACAACCTGGTCGGTTGCGAGGACGGCATCAAGGACGGATTAGGCTCGTGTCAGTGCAGGTACTGCGACCCTTCCGGTCTGATCTGGGACGTCGATCAGAATTGTTACTCGCCGTTCTTGGCCCCAGCCACCGCCGATTTCTGTTCGAACCACCACTTCTCCCACATGCCGTTGTTCCTCTCGCGACCAGTCGTCAACTGTCAAGGGCACAGCGTCGAGAAACTGTTGAACGACCATCGTCCGACTCATCAGGAGAAGAACACCGGGCCGTCCGGCGTCGTGCTCAGACGCAGCTGGAGCGACCCGTCCAGCTACTTCACCGAGGAGATCGCCGCGCCCAGTAAAGACGTTGGTGTGATCGGTGATCGGGGACAGATCGAGAGTGGCAAGCGTCGAACGCTATGGCGCGGGGATTCGATCGGTATACCGACGAATGGCGTCGGGTCGTCCAGGCCGGGAGTAGTGAACGGTACCGTGTCGTCGCCCAAAGGGTTGGAGGTCTCCACCGAGATCATCACGTCGCCTAACGGCCATCGAGACTTGGAGATTAAGTTCTACTCGGCCTCGCCGAACGCCCCGGCGACCGGCGAGGACAAGCTGATCTTCGCGGAGGAGGTCGACGAGGACGAGGAAGACTTCAGTGACATTTGGAGTTACCACGAGTCTAAATTGCAGCAAGACTTCCGTACGTTGCTGCAGGCAGAGGAGTGAACGAAACGCCCTCCAATCTGCCTGGTCTTCTTCTTCTCGTTCAAAGTAGTCGCGCGTGTGCGCTATTGTGGTAATCGATGTGGGCGAGGGCAAGAAAAGTCGAAACCGTGTGCAAGAACGAAAGGGGCAACCACCCTGGAGGTTCAATTAGTTCGCCGGTACTAGATGGAATCGAGTTCTCGAGATCTGTATGCGTATCGAATGTTTGCGAAGTTTGTGCGTTACGAATCTCGGTATGGTCGACGGTAAACACAGAGGACCTTCGAGTTGCGAGGGTGGCAGTTTGCGAGCAAGTCTGGGCCAAACTCTCGTGTTTTCTTACTCGGAGGACCGGGACGCGAATTCTCCTTCTAGCGATTCATCGAGGATTATTCAAAATTACATTGTCCGAATACGTATGAATGGGCAAAATGCAATCCGAGTCGAAATGACAAACTTTCAACCAAGTCGATCCTACGGTGCTTTAAATGGTCTCCAACGTTCGAGGAAATTTCGACATCGAAGTTTCGAACGTATTTTCCGAGAATGCGTGCTTGTTATTGTTCGAAGACAAGGTAATTTGTGCTGTGTACAAAGTCTCGGTTGCCGCCAGAGCATCTCAATTTTCATTAACCCCGACAGACCGTTTCCCTGTCGTCGACCATACTCGAGGCTTGTCCCCGCAATGACGCCCACGTTGCAATCTTCGACGATCGACGAATGTAGCCGCCGGTACCGAGCAAAGCTACGTGTCGAACGATTCTTCCTTCTAACGGTGTACGTTGTATACACATACTATACGTGACGTGCGTGCACGCGTCAGAGTAGCTTCTGGAGAATCGTACCTGGACGTAGCAAGTGCACGCGGTTCGTTTGTCGATGACACCGAGCTACTGATAAACGGTGGTTGGCTCGCATTTTCGATTGAATCAGTTTCGATGAAGCCAATCGGGAAAGCTAAGGGAGATGCGCGCTATCGGTTCTGCACCGTCGTAGGAACAAATATAGTGACTTTCTTGAAACTTTTGAACGGCTTCTTAAGCCTGTTTGGTCACCGGACCGGCTACAATCCACGAATCTGGGTTGAGAGTTCGCCGTTATCGTTCGCACGTATCTCAGGATTTTCATTGGAAAACAAGAAAGAATCGTTCATCCTTGTTTCGGCACTTCCGGCAGCTTCTTCTCACCGGCTACTATATTTGTTCCAGCGAGAGCAAAAACGCTCGCGTGTGTAATCTACCACTTCCTTGAACGTGTAACGCGAGCGGAGTTGGATATTATTTCCAACACGGTCTTCGAATTGAAATTGCGAACGAAACCAACGTGATCCGAGAATAATTAATAATCGTTCAACGGAATGAAATTATTCGTTATATCTGCGACCGAAGTCCGAGAGGCGAGGTTACGAGAGACACGAGAGAGTTCGGTACGAGAGAGCTCTAGTAATTTATGGTCGCACACATTCGATCGACACCAACGTTCGCAACGAGATAGCGTCTTTTTCTCGCAGCCGACGACCACCGTCAACGTGACAAATAGAGTCGCAACTGTTTAAATCGTAATAATCGATGGAATCGTCCAGTGATCGTCAGGAGAGCTCGTATTTCATGTCTACGCGGTCTCCTCTCCCCGCCGCCTAACCGCAGTCACGCGATGCCCGGCTGTGCTCTTCGCGGCACGATTCATTGTTTTCCCATCGAACGCCAGCACTTTGTGTGTTTCCCCTTCGAGTCCAGGAGTTTTTTCCCATCGAACGGCGAGCCGTCGAACGGTATTTTACATACTGTTCGCGAAAATGATGTTCTCTTATCGATTCGCTCCAGCGCAGCCTTATATTGTTTAATCGCTGGGTGAAGCCGGGTTCGTGAAACAGGGATGCTTTTAACACGTATTGAAAATTATTATTTCCATCCAATATTCGTTCGGTTGAATCGCACTTTTCAATAGTTATTCTCTTTGAAGCCCGAATGAAATGTAGTAGAACCTTGATTATTCGAATTAAACAAGGAAACATGACTTTTCGTATATTAGAACAGGTTCTTTGTTATAATTAGTCAGCGGATTTTCGATCACAATAAAAATTTTCTACCTGAATTGCAACAATCTGAAGTGAAATAGAAATTAACTTTTTTTCTACATATGTATAAAAGGTGGAAAATAATATAACAATACATACTTTAAAATTCTTCTAATGTTTTTACCACTTTAAATTACACCTTCACATTTTTGTCATATATTCATAAAATCAGCTGTCTAGTTATAATGCTAGATTCCAAGTTTTATTAATTTGTATAATTGCACATGGATCGCATTAGATCGAGCTATTTATATTCAGAAACATGTTTGTATACTAAATACTTCGGACATCGGAAGTTTAGATAGTCGAGGTCCTACTGTAATACAGAATTTGCTCAGAGAAATTCAAGATAAGTTTGTAATAACTTTTCTAGAATTATGTTTCGTTCGGGGCTAAATTGATCCAGCTTCACCGGCGAACGGTTAACATGCGCCAACCGGAAGGTCTGAGCACCCTTAAGTAATTGGGAGTACGCAAGAGCAGCGCAATAGTAATTGAACGCCGATTCCGGCACCTTACGGCTGACGCTTGTATCCAGGGCAGCTGTTGCACGGCGTGTTTCGCTCGAGACAGCTGATAACGCAAAAAAACCTGGGTAAACCATTCAACTTCTGCGCGATTGGTGAACTCCTTGGCCAGGCAGGGGCATCATAGCCTCTATGTAGAGCGGATCGTTCTTCGGGTACGCTCGACCGAGGTGATAGCTGCGTCGGTGTGTAGGTTATTCTTCTGCCCCTCAACCCGAGGTGGACGTGCATTACCTTGAGGTGTAGGTCGTCTACCTGATTTTTGGGGTTGGTACTATTTGAAACAGGCGGGTCGAATCTTCTGGCCTAAGTTGCCCACGGGGTGTCCATGAGGTTATTATGCCCTAAACGCGCTTTGAGCCACGCTGAAAGTTTTGGACCCTTCAGAATTCCTTTATCGAAAAGGCCTCTCCGAGTACCAGTATTCAAATGTTCTAACGCTAAACCTACCGAGCATTCAAAGTGCCGTGATACTCCATAAAAATGGCAAAATGGAATTTATTTCAACTTTGAACGGTTCTTATTATAACATGTCCTCTGCCTAACGATATTTATTCAATCATTTTCATGGACATTGCTTTGTAACTTAAATATCATTAAAATACAAAATCTGTCATTTTAGATCTGGCGCTTCTTGTAGGTTTAGTGTTATAATCGCTCCATTCATTTATCTAAGTTTCAATTTTGTCGATTCGCTGATTCCTTTAGTTAGAAATCATGCACACTTTAATTCAGTGGTCTATAATAATGTAGCCTGCTTTGGTACTATAAGTAATTCTTAACACTAGAATTACCACATAGAGGAAGCAATCAATTTTTTATTTCTCATTAATAGACTGTGGATTTTATGCATTTATAATAACAATGGGTAGATAAAAAATATTTTTGTATTATTAATACTTTACTTACCGGCCATTTTATAATAGTTTCTTTTACAACCAAAGATCAACAGTTGAGAATTTCTCAATACATTATTCATAAGCAAATGCAATTTTATTCAAAATTCAACAGATTTTTAGAATTAATATAATTTAACAACTTCATTTCAAATTATTATTTAAGGAAAAATGATGCAGCTTTTACACAAGCTCAGTCATTACAAAACCTATTATGTGCATTCTGTAATTTTACAATGAATGAAGACAATTTTTATTTTGCTTAAAAATCTATAGTCTACTCATCAGACTCGAGAGAATACGCATGATTTTTATGATAATCAATGCGTGTCACCCTTTGCGGTCTCAGCAACTTGTGCCATTTCGTTCCAGCTAGTCTGTATTTATTTGATAATTTTCGGACGTCATAGTTTAACTGTATTTGAATAACTCTAACAGGTAAAATAACACACTCACGCTTTTATTAATTTTTATCAAAGCAATATGAAAAATATTCTTGGGATCATCAAAATCGATTAAAAATATGCCCATGACAAAAATGAATAGGAGAAATTCAAAATTGTGAAGACGTTAATAAAGCAACATTGCTGCATTATTTCCCACTTATTAAAATGATCATAAGAAGGAATACATTGTCATTCAACTTGTGTTCCTTACAATGGATTTAGACGTAAGATTAGTTGAAACAAAATATAATGTCATACTCTACATATGGCCGCGAAGGGTCAATCATTTCTCACAGAGGCAATCTTATAATTTCAGAAGAATCTACGACGGTAGTTCTAGTGTTGAATTTTTCAAAATTAGGCTTGATATTGTTCCAAATGTCGCAGCTGTTTATCCAGCCTTTGAAAATAGAGATCGGCGACAAAGCGACTAGTATTTCGTTTGTGGCTCCGCGAATTGGCACGTGGGTGCAGCTGTTTCGCCGTGGACAGTACCTTGTCGTGATTTTTCACGAGAATGGTGTGTAATAAGGCGTAACAGGAATTTATCGAGGAAGATTCGTTCGCGTGTGCAGAGGTAACTGTACTTGGTTTAGTCAAAGGGCATCGCTGCCGATTTACGTAAACCTTTACGGAAACGAAACATAGAAACGAGTCGATCGATCACACTCGCGGGGACAGCGTCGCGTTGACTGCGATGGCGTCCGTGATAGGTCGACTTGTTCATCCTAAGAAAAAAGTATGCGTGCGACGGGCTACGATGTACACAAATCTCTTTTCCAACGTCTTTTTCGTACGCGATACGAGAACTTCACGTTGATAGAGAAACTAGGGGAAAAAAGCGACACATACATACGTATTTAATATACATACCCACGCATAAGAAAGCATCATATACCGCGGACGAGGTGTACGGTGTCTGACCCAACGTTCGATATGCTACCTTTGTGTCATCGACGGACTGCGGATTTTTGCGCTAATTTTTCGTCAACTCATTTACAAAAGCTTCCCCGTGGTCGAATGGAAATTCATTCGTGAGACAGTTTGATATTTTCATGGAATTGTTTACGTTTGAACGAAATGCGCCCAAGTCCACAGTCTGATCATCTTGTTACGAATTAATGCAAATACTTTTGCGTGTAACGAATTCGCGGAAACTGTCAACCACTAAGCGTGTTCGCACCGTGCAATAAACTCCTGGACAGAAATCTGAGAAGGAAATACGTTTCGAAAGTTGCTCAGGGTTTGTAGGAAGTGTCCCAACTCTAAGTCAGGTAGTCTTGTAAAAATCAGCGTCTCCAAAATGGGATGCAGCACCACTGGCCTGAGACCTGCTTGTGTCTCACCCATCGATCAATCCCAGTCACTAGGTGGACTGTTTTACGACTTTGCTATATATCTTTCGCTGAGAATACGGAACAAGTCTATTGGCGTCTACCAGGCTGTGCGTCCTCCAACGAAAAACCATCGATTCGAGGTATGCGATAATCGAGAAAGAATTGGACGAGTACAATACCGACAGTTGTCTTTCAATGTTCAATGCGGTGGAATTTTGAAATCCAATTGAAACAGAAAGTTCAAAAAAATGTATTTATTTGGTTTTGCATTGGCCTGTGTTAATCTGGAGACATACTGGCAGGTCTGTGGTAAAAAATAATTTAATTATATGTACGAAGTTTTAAATATAACAAAACAAAAGATATACGAGTTTCGTAAAAATCCGTTTTATAGTTTTTCTACACACAAAGAGCATTTTGTTTGCATTATATAATTAACAATAATGTTTTACAGTTCTATAAATTAGTATTTTGTGCATTAAATTAGTATGGGCGACAAAGATTTCTCTTTTTGACTATGTCGTTGCTGTAATTATAAAATTATAATTCTGAATGACAGTTTTAGTATAAATATTGCATGTAACAAATCAACGACGTTTTAAATCATACTTAATATCTTATTTTACAAAATCAGCATAAGAAACAAGGTTTTTTTGCCAATTGCTAGATTCTTTATACTAAAAATAAAATACACAGCTAGTTATGTTTGTTCACATCCCACGTTTTCTTGTATCTTACAAACTTGGGTATGTTATAAATCTAATCGTGATCCATATATGAAACTGTGAAAATATTAACACGCGATAATTGTCGTGAAGGCAATGTCGCACAATTGTTTAAACTTTGTCACATTGGCGCATTAACGCAATTAAGTTGAGAGCCCTAGTTTGTGAAAATGTTTAAAACAATGTAGTAAGGAGGATTGTTCAGTTTCGTAAACACCAATTGTGTTGCTCCGTACAGTCATAGCGAAAACCTGTGATTTCTTGAAAATCGCACTTAAATGTCCTTACCTTGAAGTATGCTTGTAATTGGTCTTAGAATTCATTTGCTGCAATTTTGCATACAACAACATTGCCAGATAAAGAACGAATAAAACTTTTACAATTTTCATTGCGTCTTAAAATCGTAAAATGCAAACGAGTAACAAACGAGTGATGAATTTATACGGTAATTGGTTACGCACACCATCCTCTTACGGACAGAATATTTTATTCGTAACTGTCGATTGCAGGGCAGATATATCTGTAATTCTGTAGCATGGTATTATTTTTTATTACTTACATTATTCCGTTGTGTATCCCTCTGAATCGAGAAATCATCTCAGTTGTGTCGTGTCGGTGCTAAATAAGTGCAGCAGCATATCCTTCCGTGAGGAAAATCCAAAGGATTTTTTAACGGATCTTTCAACAGCAGTAGTATCATACTTAGTAACGTAATCTCATTATTTCGTTTGGGATTGTTCTGTAAAAGAAAATTTTTAAGGATCATATTAGTACAGCACAACTATTGAAAAGCCGATTAATAGACTTCCGGTAGGTAAAGTATTAAAATCGAATAACTCAGTTCCAATTTGATGTGTCGAAAACGTATGAACCCCTTGCCATACCATTTTCTTTACGAATACAATAATTGGAACATCTTCGCCCCCAAAAATGTCACAGAAGAGGGAAGAAAATTTATTTTTGTATTACTACATTTACTTCAGTGCTTAAATATTGATTACGCGAAAGTAAAATTTTATTTCGTCTGAAAATAAAGTTATAACTATCATCTTTGTTAGACTTTATTTAATATCTTCATCGCGAGTCTGTCTCGTTAAAATACGGCAAGGGGTTAAGCTGTAAGCACAGAGTATCGAAACTTAAGATGCGGATCCACGTCAGAGAGACGTGAATTCCAGCAATCCATTCGTCTACTCCGTGCCTCTATCAAACCAATTCCTGTCTTCATGACATTGCTCTGAAAATCGTTGGATATTCGGGGCAGTTCTTCTTTCTAATTTCCTCCATCGCTTCTTTTGCTTCAGGAGATTAGGCACTACTTTGTTGAGGAACATAAATAAACTGACACGTCCATGCATATACATATAGCACATCCTCGTCATATGCCCACTTGGAAATATCATTTTCTCAGTCATTTTCCCGCGAAAATTGCGCTCCGACCTTTCAAGCCCCCAATTCTTTAGCGTTTTCATATTCTACACCGACTTTCTCAGCTGGGATAAGATCTCATGCGAATTTTATTCTACGACTTTCCGAGTATCGAAACCTGTCATCGAACGATCGCAGAGTTTTAGGAATCACGATATTGAAACCGTGTATGTTTTCTTAACCTTTTGTACTATAACATCTGGTCAAACTCGTGATGCAGATTTCGAACAGAATCTACGAAACATATACGTATACATAGTACGACCCCCTTATATGAACCTGTCGGGAGACAAGCTGCTTCATCCAATAGGAGTCCGCTTGTCTCCCACTACTGACCATGATTTTTCGTTCATTTAATAGGAGTTCACGTTCATGTAAGAAGATTTCGCTTTGCTAGAGATCAGTTAACCAGGCACTACTTAAATCTAGTTCATATAAACAGAGTTCCACTTTATGTTATTAATTTCCATTAAACTAAAATAAAATACATAGCCATTGGAGATTCCATAGGCATACAGGAAATATAAATTTTCTTCTTCGACGAAATTATAAACGACGAAGACATTCTAATGACTGTAACCATAAAATGAATCGTAGTGCAAGAGTTTACATTCAAGAGCTAGTGTTCTAAGAAAACGTGCTCACCTTCTTCGAGATCATCTTTCCTGAGATAACTCGCACACTTCGGGAAATCTTCACTCCTATAACACGTAATCGACTATTCAGAGTTTAAGTTCATAGTAAAGAGATTGATATCATGCTTGCTCTTCGCAAAGCGCGGGAGAGCTACGTAGTCAAACATCCAGACACATCAAGTACGCATTCAACTCTAAAGAGGCGTCATCATACGCCTGCACTGTCAACATCTGATCTTTGATCAGCGATTTCAGCCGCTTGATCGAAGTGATCGTTTTATCACGAATACGCTCGAGCGGAGTCATTCTTCCCATATATCTAAGCTGCGTTATCTGCCTATCTTTAGCAAAATGACATATAATAAAACCGCTCGCCCACTGGCGCCGGTGCATAATCATGTAACATAGAAGTTTGAATCTTAAAACCTCGCACGCTGGATACGATCGGCATCACGCTGCACAAGTTGGTTGAACATTTTACCTACCGAAAGTCTATTAATAGGGTTTTCAATAATTGTGCTGTACCAATACGAAGTTTAAAAATCTCCTTTTACATAATACTAAATAAAGATTACGTTACTTAGGGTAACTCGTTGGTTTATGATTGGAGTTTGTATTGCTGTTGAAGAATCAATTAAAATTAGTCGTTAGCCTAGGACCATAAACTTCAAAAATCTATGAAATAATCGCCGGTAGATAATTTCTTAAAATAGCCACCTGACGCTTGAGCGTGTCTATGTAGTTCAATCCCGAACTGCTCTCATCCCGCGCATACCATATCAAATCGTAATATAGTAAATGCTTGGTATGCTCATATTGCTCATGCAAATCGGAAGATCCAGTAACTGCAATTTCATGAAATATAATCTTATTCTCTAGAGTGGGTGGTATCTGTAATGGGCGCGGGTCAAATGCATGAACACGAATATTCGAGTTCATCCTCCCAAAAGAGTCAAGCCATCGTGTCCCCGGCGAAGCGTCGACATACACCACGTCCCTACCAGTGTCGCCAGATCGGTTAAATCGAGGGGAATACAGTTTACCACCTCTCTGATGACCAGAGTAATATGTGACACGTTGCGCGGCACGTCACGTGACCGGTCTACGCACTAATATATATACTATGGATAAGGGATTCGGGTTCTGGAAATGTGCTGATTTGAACGTAGATTTGGATGCTGTAGCCCAGATCTGTACCCCTCGTACTCATCTTCACCTCCGTGATCCTCTATACGTTGCCATATGTTTGAGTCCCTCCAGGTGGCGCTGCTTTCGATCGAGTTGATTGGACGTCATCGACACTTTTTATTTCGTAGCGTGTCAATGGCGACCAATCAACTCGATTGAAAGCAGCGCCACCTAGAGGGACGCAAACACATGGCAAAGTATAGAGGATCACGGAGGTGAAGAGGAGTACGAGGGGTATAGTACACCGGTCGACCGATAGCGGCGCTGGCATCCAAATCTACGTTCAATTCGGACCAAAAAAGCTGTGTAGCTGGCTTATGGCAATACTGTATCCATAGTATATATATATCAGTGAGTATACGGTCTTGGTGGGGGACGTTGAAGTGTGCTCGTGGTAGTGGAATTGGATAGTGGAAGGGAAAACGGAGGAGAGGAAAATCCACCCAGTTTTGGGTGGATCTGGCGACATTGGTCCCTCATGACAAAGCATCTGAATATATGTAATAGTTTCATTTGTCCATCTTCCATGGATGTAGCGTCTAACAACGCTATCATTTCTTTTGTAACGTCATTAGCCATTAAATCGTACTCTCTTTCTTTACCAATTCTTGTCCAGTCGATGTTAGAAACCTTCATGGTATAAACCCGCACATTCAGTAGCGTGTTTAACACGTTAAACACGGAGCAATTTTGTCACGCTTTCCATTTCACTTTTGTATTTACGGTTTAAATACAAAAATGAGATTTTGCATACGTAAAATGCTTGCTTACACTATTTCTGTTTTATCTGTATAGTCCGCGCTTAATCTTTTAGCGGTTCGATCGGAAGTTGTTTTAGGTAAAATAACTTGGTTGGAGGAGAGCTTTAAGATGATTGTACCAAATTTCTTGTCGACCCTTTTTTCCCCAGAGTTATGAAGATCACTTTCAGTTTTTATAGATGAACCTACAATTTCTGTACACCCATCTTTTAGGAGATACTGAGACGAATTCGTTTAGCACCATAAAAAGTATTTCTTCTTTATCTAAACCAAAGAAACATTAAAAAATTATCATTTACCTTAATTAAATCCGTTCAAAATTATGTCCACTAGCAGCAAAACGCTCGCGTAAACGTTTAGGAAATGACTGCTCAGTTCTTGCTATGACGTCTGCATTGGTGGTTACGCATGCATCTACACCCGCCCGCACTCTCCGTAAATCGAGAGCATCTCGATCTTCTCGTCGGTACTGTAAATCATCATGGAACGCAGTGCGCGTACACGCAGATTACGTAAGATCACTAACAGTTCACGTTTTACAAATAGTACGCGAAAGATCAAGTGAATAATGACTAATAATAAGAGTTTTCTTCAGTCTTCTCAAATTCAAAACAGAATATTTGCTTCGATGCTTGCCGTATTTACCAATACAAAACTGAAGGTGACCTTGATAACTCTGGGGAAAGAGGGTTGATAAAAAATTGGGTACGATCATCTGAAAGCTCTCCTCCTTGAGCCATGTTATTGTAGCTAAAGAAAACCTCTGATCGAACCGCTAACAGTAGAACAATCTAAGCTGATTATGCTCCGTGGTCCACCCCGTATACAATATTATATATTGTTCCGTAAATCTGACGCCGTCAGTCCCCAGGGACCGTCATAGCTTTTATTGTGTTAACGTAATTAACGTTCATCAATGTCTCTAGCTCTGGTCCACAAAGTCAATCATCTGAATCTGCGCCCGAGTAGACGTTACGAAAGAAATCCTGAAATGAAATTTCGTGATAATTATCGACAAAAATAACATTTAAAATCTTGCTGTCTTCTAAAACGAAAATTATTCTTTCTAATTCCTTAGAGCCAATGCCTTCTTCCCCTCCGTTTCATTGTTTAATCTTGTAAGGTTCTTTAGTTCTAACTATACTTGGCATCGCTGGCATATTGAGATCAATCGTTTACGCTTAATAACGAAATTAGCTGGAGAGGGAAACTTTTACCTCGAGGAAACATGATCTTTACGCGCGTTTCATAAGTACATTTATTGTCCATTATACATACTTTGCAATACGGTTACAGTAATTTCATGACCATGCCATTACTGTTACTGGTTGTATATGAACTCCGCTGTGTTTAATGCATACATTCATATTATTGTAGTAATATAAAATTTAAAACAAGGATGTTCTGAGGATGGGGAAACTGTTTGAATTCATTTGTGTCAAAAAGACCTCGCCGGTCGATTAACGGTTTGCACTCAACTGTTTCCGGTAAGAAAAATCGTAAATTTAATTAGCAACTGAGATGTTCCTTTCGAAAGTACATGAAAAAATTGCCGGGAATTGTGATTTTTACAAAATCCAAAATTTTTGATAATACATATATTTTATAGGTAATACTTCATGGTAAATCCCATATAAATGGCGCGATTATTTCCATGAACAATAAAAAAATAAATTTGTCCAAGTTTTTGGTAGGCGCTCCTAGAAAATTTCCTGTCTGCAGAGGGTTAACTATAATCTCGTACAGTAACAGTGAACATTATACAAGTTTTATTTACAATGTACCTGGCCGATAATAATGTTCTTGTTAACCAGGTGTTAATTGCTCAGTTTTATTCATTCGCTTTGTACATTAAACAAGCATAATACTTCAGATGTAAGGAACGAATACGAATTTCATTGTCAAGAATTGACATTTAAAAAAAATACAATCTCGTGTTTTCACCTCATCGTTTTTAGTTTGGAATTAACAATGTGTTGTTTAAAATCATGAATATTGAGTTCTAGCTAATTTCTGGTTATTGTTACATTTTTACATGTGTGTTTGCTTTATTGTTATTGACATTGCACATGTTTAAGAGTGAAACTAAAAGAGATTGAAAAAGTTAAGAATAACGGAAACGAAAACAAATTTTTATTTTTGAAACGATTTTAGAAATATTCCTATACAAAAATTGCAAAGTAGAATGTTTGTACCGAATCTCTGTTCTTTGCGATACTGACACACTTCGTCTCAATTGTAACGACATGAAAGTTAATAGAAAAGATTATTAACTGTTAGAAATCGATGTTAATATATCGATACTTTTGTGTTATATTTTGATCATAAAAATAAAATAAGAAAGTAGACTTCAACTGGAGTTAAACAAGCGGTAAACCTTGGTACTCGAACGATTAGGTGCGTACTGTATGTTACCAGTATTTAATCTGTTGCTGTAAGATTTGATCCACAGTAACAATAAATTCTTCTTTAAAAATTTCCTAAAACAGAAAGGAAATTTACGTTTATTCTATAGCTACGTTTACTTCACTGCTTAACCCCAGAATATAAAAATCGTCATTACATTACTCAGTTTCTGGTGATTAAATTAAATGAATAGCCGTTACACATTACGGACAACAGAAAGACTCGTGTATCTGCAAGAAGTACGTCGAAAAATATGTTTAAAATAATTGGTAAATACTATACATGATTGATAAACATTATCAATTATAGAATTGTAAGAATGGTTCAAAGGAATAGATTTTTATATCATCCTAAAGGAAAGGCATAACATTCATACTTACAAGAAGATTTCGTTTAATGTGTTCATGACGAGTCTGAGTATGCGGCTAGGGGTTAGAGGTGTTCAGTCGAGAAATCAATGGTGCAATCAGCGTCGAATACGTTCAAAAAAGGTTGTACGAATCGGTTGTGTGCCAGTGACTGCGGAAACAATGGCACAGAATAGACGAGCGAGAATGACACAAAACTCTCGTGAAACGTCGGGTCCGCCAAGAATCTCGTCCGCGACCACCAGTCCTCTTTCGTTTAGAGTGTAAGACCTAGACTGTAAGACGATCTTCTTAGATTACCACACACCGTTGTCTATTATGTGTATAGAGAAGAAAAGTCGCGCGTTGAACGTTCCGCCTTTTATTTACCATTAGACCGTTAGGGAAGATACGAAGACGACGCGGCAAGATTTCGAGGGCAGCGAAAGAAAGAAAGAAAAGCGAAAAAGAGAGCGAGAGCATTACCGACGACTAATTAGACGTAGAACGCTTTCGTGCTCCGGGCGATTTAACCGACGAGACACAAAGTTCTCGCTTGAAGAATTGTACGAGCAATATTTCTCTCTTGCTGGTTCGCACACCGAGTACGTAGCAAGTTTTATTGCTAAGTAGCAACAGACAAATATTGACACAGGCTGACACTTGTTAAAGCAGCACGTGCATGCGCGCGCGCCTATGAGTTACGCAGAGTGGAAGAAAGATAGAGAGAGAGACACCGTTGTTGCTGCTTTAATAACATCGCTTGTGGAATTCTTCGGGTACTCGCGGAAAAACCGTTCAGATTCACATTCGCCCTCGTTGCGTGTGCGAACACCAACGAATCCCATCGTTTAGTGTTTTTTAATTGATTTCTTGTCGATGTTCCCAGTCTTGAGTGTATCGCGATCCCTTTTTTCCTTTTCGATCGTGCGGTGGACTGCCACCAATCGATTGACTACGTTTCCGCAATGGACGAAGATCTTGTACGTCCTCGATTCTGCAGAAGGATCTTCAATCGCAAAAAAAATGTAGCTCGTATTGTTTTCTTGTTATCGTATACGCCCGCAGGACTATATAATTTATTTACAATCGAAATCAGTCTTTCTTTTTGTTTTGTTCTCTTTTCGTTCTGTGGCTCCGTGCGCGAGGACTAGCGATATTCGAACGCTTTGTGTCTCGTTGATCGTTCGAGAAAATCGAACAGTATGTGGGTGTGATTACGGCGTATCTCGTATTAGTTTTTGTAACGTTGAGAACCGTTTCTCTCATCGAATCCTTTTACTTGTTTTCTTTTTGTTCGTTCGTTTACCGATTACGATCGTTCGCCACCCGCATGTCTCCGCTATCTGATCTCCGATGGAGAAAGAGAGAAAGAGAATGAGGTGAAGTGGGACTTCGAGATGTACGATTATTGTTAAGTAATTTCGATACTTTTCTACGTTTCGTTGACGATTCCATTCGGCCGATCTACACGCGATACAACCATACTCTTCTCCTTCTCTCGTTCTCTCGCCTGTATTTATTTTACACATCGTCGTCGTTCGACGGTACAACGTATTGTGATAACACAACGATGATACACTTGACTCTGCTTCGTCGTCCAGACTGATCAACACCGATCTACCAACGTCGCTTTAGTGCTGTACTGCACTGTCTCAAATTACAGTGTTTGAAAAAATCCAATAAAAATGTCTTAATTTAATCCTGAGCGTTTCAGTGTGTTTTCCTTGGATCCCTCTGCGATGAACCCTTTAGGGACGACGTCAATACACCGTAATTTAAAAATTGATTACATCTGGTCAAATTGTTAGACACGATACACTTTCATACTTTATCATTTACCTTCTAAATTTTAGAATTTGAACATTGCGATGGAAAATATCGAAAAGTCTAACTAAATCATCAACAGATGAAGGTAACAATCCCTAAATTGTTTGTGGCTGCAAGGAAAGACGCCGCATGTCACAATTTCAAAAATTTAGATTTATGCATTAATTGAGCTTTAGAACAGCGATGTCCAAACTAGGGCTGTTACTTCCCTTCGAAGGTCGAAGACTTCGAAGCTTCGAACCATCGATTCGTTTCCAGTTAACGGATAAAAGAAATAAATAAATAAATTTCCATAATTTGTTTCTATATTTATTATTTGAATTATTTCAATAATTTAGTGTTAAAATAATATATTTATTATTTGAATTATCATATCGATAGTTCACTGTTAAAATAATTGTTTAAATAAATAAATTTTTATAATTTGTTTCTATATTCATTATTTGAATTGTTATTTCAATTATTTATTGTTAAAATAATGGTTTAAATGAATAAATTTTCATATTTTGTTTTTATATACATTATGTGAATTATTTCAATAATTCATTGATAAATAATTATTTAAAGAGTGTACAAGTATTTACATAATGAATATAGAAACACACTTCTATAGATTATAAAAATTTCCATAGATTATAAATTTTTACAATCTATAGAAATGTGTTCCTATATTAATTATGTAAATTTGTGTACATTGTCTAAACAATTATTTGAACAATAAATTATTGAAATAATCCAAATAATGAATATAGAAACAAATTGTAAAAATTTATTTATTTAAACAATTATTTTAACAATAAATGATTAAAATAACAATTCAAATAATGAATATAGAAACAAATTATACAATTTATTTATTTAAACAATTATTTTAACAATGTGCCATCGAAAGGATAATTCAAATTATAAATATATTATCTTAACAATAAATTATTGAAATAATTCAAATAGTGAATATAGAAACAAATTATGAAAATTTATTTCTTTTATCCGTTAACTGGAAACGAATCGAAGGTTCGAAGTTTCGAAGTTTCGAAGGTTCGAAGCTTCGAAACTTCGATTCTCATCACCTTCGAAGTTCCCTTCGTTCCCTCGAATCCTTCGAAGCCTCGGAAAAGTAACACCCTAGTCCAAACTCGGCTCCTGATAGCTGAACGCCGCACAGTGGGACAAACCGATGTATTCTGTGTCAAAAACAAAGAACTTTCGATAGAAATGAGATAGAACCATGAAATTTGTTTTAAATGAAAGCGGAAACTTTGCAGAATATGCAATAATTATGGAGATTGTGGTACGAACGTTTTTTAACCTTGAAAAAATTTGTTAAACGCACAATTTCAAGAAAATTATGGTTTTTTCAATACCACGTGCGGAAAATTTTTTTTAACATGCTATACATCATTTCCCGTAGATTTTTTCACGCTGATTTCAAATCTGGTCTCAAAATTTGTCGCCGGCCTCAGGATTTTTCAAAAAAATCAATGTTTGTGAACAAAACCAATGAAATTATCATTTTTTCGTTGAAATGACTGTATAACCCACTAGTTTGAAGGTATATTGTATTCTCGTGTATAAAACACATTAAAAATGAACATAATGAAGTATTCGAACTTTACAGTTACTTGCGAAGCAAGAAACACTTCAAATCTCGTGGGCGCTTGACGAATTGCTACAATTTTCGCTGGCACTCCTTTTAGACTGTGTGGCTGTAATGTAATTTAAATCGGATCTATATTTATTAATAATATTTAATAATTGTTATATAGCAGCATAGTTTCCATTACCCATAGCTTACTACTCAGAAGATGCAAATGAATCGTGGCATAAATTATACAGAAAAAATATGATACTGCATTCACGACAAAATGGCCGAAAAAGTAGAATGCTAGACGTTTTTAATCGATCATTATACCTAACCGACCCGGAGATTTCACTTATATTAATAAAAGTTCGATTGAGCCTGTACAAAAAACATAAGGCATCAGCAGAAGTTAAAAAATTCGTTGATGAGAAGTAAGTTAAAGAGATTGAATACTTATTTTACCTCCTGTGTAAATGAAATCATAATTATTGAAAATACATTACAGCCACACACAGTTTATAAGGAGTGCCAGCGACAATGGTAGCAATTCGTCAAGCGCTCACGTGATTTGAAGTGTTTCTTGCTTCGCAAGTAACTGTAAAGTTCGAATACTTCATTATGCTTATTTTTAATGTGTTTTATATACGAGAATACAATATACCTTCAAATTAGTGGGTCATCAAATCATTTCAACGAAAAAATGATAATTTCATTGGTTTTGTTCACAAAAATCGATTTTTTGAAAAATCCTGAGGTCGGAGACAAATTTTGAGAACAGATTTGAAGTCAGCGTGAAAAAATCTACGGGGTAATGATGTATAGCATGTTAAAAAAAATTTTCCGCGCGTGGTACTGGAAAAATCACAATTTTCTTGAAATTTGTGCACGTTTAACGAATTTTTTCAAAGTTACGAAACCACAATCTCCATGATTATTCCATATTCTGCAAAGTTTCAGCTTTTATTTTAAAAAAATTTTATAGCTCTGTCTCATTTCTATCGATTTTTCTTTGATTTTGACACAGAATTCATCAGTTTGTCTCACTGTGCGCCGTCCCAACCACCATTTGCCGTTTCCATAGCGCCGAGACGCGGCGAACCGATTAGCAATATACTCACTTCCCGCGTTAAAAAGATTACGTTGGACACCGCTGCTTTAGAATATAGGATTTACGTATTGACCAGAGAAGAAGTCATGAAACAAATTTTATAGGCTCAAAAAATAATGCAATTTAACCGGAGCCCAATTTTCACTTCATACACATTATGCAAACATGCAATATTATGCAAGGCGAAAGAAATGCACACATAATGCTATAAAAAGAAAACGAGGAAACATTACTACTGCGAAGAATTAGTGATCAGAACTTTAAACAGCCATATCTCGAAAGTGAAAATATGTGACATGCGGCGTTTTTCCTTATAACCATAAACATACGATCGGCCGTCGTCCTCGAAGGATCAACACATTGTCTACCGTCGATTATTTCGGAAATTTCGGGGGACTATAATTCATGGCTAAGGACATTTAAACACTGCATTCGCGACTACCTCTGTAACACTTTCACTGCCAGAGCAACAACCCCAAAATTCCACAAATCCAAAATAATTCATTTCATAACATAACTATTGCAAGGTTAACATGTAGGTTAACGTATTAACGTTATCCAGAAATTAATCAGATTTGGTGCAATTACTACAGGGTGGGGCACTAACTATAGCCACCTATAATAACCAAAAATATGATAGTAGTGTACAAAATTTTCGAAATACATAAAAATTGCATCGCACAACAGGGGCCGTAGTGGGGCGTTAATTTTTTGTTGCTAGGTGGAGTCGCTTCAGAGATGTGAAAGTCACCTTTGTTTTTTTAAATAAATCACTATGTTTTGATACCTGTTTTCTGATAGGCTATTGAGACGAATCCAACGAGGTGCAACATGAAAGGTCTTTGAAGGTCAGCAAAGGTCATTTATGACAAAAAAGGCGAAATAAACTTGCATTTACAGAAGATGTTCAAAGTAATTGCCATTGGTATCGATGCAATGCTGCAATCTTCTTGTCACGGATAGAGTAGTAATTGTCAGTATTTCTTATCACTTCGGCACGTATCGAATCATACGCTGTAACAATTTAGTGTAGAATAAGAAGGTTGAGGATATCTTTCAGCGTATTTACTAAACCTGGCAATGACAAATAAACACTTCTGGAGGATATCGCAGGACGTTAATAATAAGAATGGTAAGATTAGTATCTTCGAATCAAGCGGTTGTAAACGATGTACTTATTCTTTCGAAGAACATACCGATATGCTTCTCATTTACGGAGAATGCCAGCAAAATTCAGTGAGAGCCAGAGATTTATACGCTGAAAGATATCCTCAACGTTCTCATCCTACACGCCGTGCAATTGAATACATTTGTACAATAAGTTGTTACAGCATGTGATTCAATAAGTGTCGAAGTGATAAGAAATCCGTAATAAGAAGATTGCAGTTACCATTTCCAAAGGCAACGGCAAATGTAAGTTTATTTCGCCGTTTTTGTCATAAATGACCCTTGCTGACCTTCAAAGACCTTAAAGGTCTTTGCACACCCATCCGGGACGGGCCGGACCGGGATTTAGCTAGTTAGTTTAGATAGTTTTCTTTAAGGAGTTGTGGAGCCCCTGAAAACATTTTTTTTTGTGCCATGCACAGAGAGAACTGTCAATGTGCCCTCGAAAATGCAAGAATTATGGCCCTTCGGTCGCGAAAGGAAAGAATCGGAACCACACCGGATCAGAAATCCCGGAGAGCCCTCCCTATACCAAAGCTATGTAAAAAAAAACTCTCCGGGGCCCGTCCCGGATGGGTGTGCAGAGACCCTAATTCGTCTCAATAGCCACTATCAGGAAACAGGTACCAAAACATAGCATTCTATTTAAAAAAACAAAGGTGACCTTCATATCTCCGAAGCAACTCCACCTCCACCATTCTACGGCCCCTGTTGTCCGATGCAACTTTTATTTCGAACACTTTTCTACTACTATCAAACTTTCGGAGTTATTGTAGGTGGCAATATATAGTGCCTAACCCTGTATATTAGCGTAGTAATTCATTTTTAAATATGGACAAATAATTCCGTTGCTCATACATGGGTGACACGGCATTGTTAACATTGGACGCATTTTATCCTTTTGTTTATTTAAACTGGCATACAACATAAGTCAAAAACTAATCATTCAATTAACTTGAAATTTTACACATATGTAGCTAAATGTATTTTGAAGTATGTCTATTCAAATTCCTAATGACATTTTTAGATTTAATCATTCTCATTACAAAAAATGAAACGTTAAATTTCTGTCAAAATGTCTATTTCTTTCAAATCAAGTTGACATATTCCGTAGTTCCATTAAAAGTAAATTCTTGGTTTTTTAATATTTAGTCAGCACAGATGCATATCCTGATTACTATCGTATTCCTTGAAAATGAAAAACAAAACGTTTTCACGTTGTTTTTGCCCCTCTTACAAGAATATTCATTATAATGAACTTTAACTTTTCAGTTTTAGATTACTTTGATTTCGTTGGATCTTGAGACAGTGATTCCGTATGTGTTAATACATTGGCTAGAAGTGTTGGGTAACACAAGTTGACTGCAATAACGATCTTTTAGTAATAATTTATATTTCGCACGAGCAGAACGGTTCGTTTGATTAATAATCGCTCGTTTCTGTATTTTTGCTGGCCAGGCGAGGTAGCCTGGAAATTTATATTACAATTTATCGTTTTACTCACGCTACCAATAATAATCAGGGCTCAGTGTTCGCGTATCCTATCATCAACGTCGGGTACAAACAGCGACGCACAGCAGATTGCTATAAACGTTACCCCCATGATTTCATTTCAGATGAACGACGGATTCCATCAGCGGATACCAGGGAATTGGCCTCTGCAGAATGTTTCTTCTCTTTATTCGTGTTGCACCGCTACATAAAGTCATGTTGATTGATCCCGTTTAACACTGGCCAGCTCGGCCGATTATGTCTCGGACTTTTTCCCGCTGCGAGCATTGTTCGGAGTTTGTTTAAATTGATCTCGAGGGATTCTACTTCTCCGGGCCCAACAGATCGACTTTTTTAGCTTTTGTAATGCTTGAAATTTTGAGCATATATAGTTGAAAGATTTTGTTGAAATTCGAGTTTTTGTGGTCTTTCTTCGCTGCAGCATTTGCGAAAGAAATGACTAGAGTTAGAAAAAGAATATCGAACGGGCTTCCAATTGCTAATAAATGTTGGTGTCCTGTCCGTTTCTACGGAAAACAATTTGTCAGCAGAGGTATATTTTTCGCGATTTTCAAGTAAGATACTCTTTTAAAGCGCACCCTTTCTTTTATGACTATAAAAAGTCTTAAATCACTCTTTAAATTTTTGCATTTCACAAATATAACTATCAAGTATTTTGTAGTAATATTGACAATGCTAAAGAGTTTGAAATAAATTGTGTCGAGTTGAAATAAATACTTCATGTAAATTCGATTCACTTCAGATTTGAAATATATCTCCAGGTGACGATTCTTTGTTATCTGATTTTAAATGAAGTTAATATTAACAAAATTATTTTTATTTAAGTTAAGAGCAGGCTAGGTTCTTCTTAGATATTACCATGTCTTTAATTTATGTTATTTGTAGATTGACCATTTTTTAAATTGTTTATTTCAGTACAACTACTGTCACTTGAAACAGAATTGTTATTTATGCAATCCAAAAATCCTGCATATTTTTCAAGGATAAGTAAATGAACTAGCAAAAGTTTAAGTTCACTTGTCTATTACAGTATTTCATCGTTAATTGTCGTGAAATTCTGAACGTTAATCGTCGCAAAACAATCCCTCTTTCCGCGAGGTATACGCCGTGAGGGTCCGTGATGCTCGAGAGGTCTCGGTCGTTGTCCTTGATCCGCACAAGTCAAAAAATAGTATTATCTGAACATTAATCGTCGCCGGCTTGACCCGTGGCGGCGACGATTATCGATGAAATACTGTAGTACGTTTTAAAAGTCGTTCTTAAACTTTACATTCTTTTCTTTACTGTCAGAATAAAAAATCCCTTAATAATTAGAAACAGAGATCTCTTTATTCTTATGGTTGATTATATCATTTCCTTCATTGTATAAGATATGTTCTATGAAATCGACCACTTTCTGCTTTATAGCACACGGCGGAACGGTTTATCAGGAAACGTTCTGAAGTGTTGGCCACCGTCGATTTTTATGAAATGTGGTACGATGGTACCACGTCGGAAAATATTTAACACGTACTTCTTTATCGACAAACGTCCACGTTGAGACGACGGAAACAGCTCTCAAATTTACAGCTGGAAAGTCGGTTTAGTTGAATATCTCAAGTACCGTCTCGAAATTTGGAAGCAACAACTTTTATTGTAAAACTCTGTACTTAACTGGATATATCCACTGCAATATGAAACGTCAATATTATCTTCTTTCATTGTAATCAAAATTCGTTTATTTATTAGCTGTTCAAAATTCGTGCAATATACAGACTGTGGCTCTTTATACAAAATAAAAATACTCTGCATCTGTTGAACGAAATAGGAGCCTAACAGACATTTCTTTCTTTCTTTAATGATTTGAATGTATTGAATATAATACAGGTTGACTCAGCTAAATGGGATCACCTAAATATACAGTATAGTATCAAAACTGGTTATGTCCATCCGAAGCACTTGCAAGGGATTTATAAATTTTAGTTTTTCAATATTTAAAGTGAAAATTTGCACATATCTTTTGCAAAGCGTAGCACAGTATTTCATTGATAATCACTACGGTTCCGGCCGGCGACAATTAACGTTCGGATAATAAACTTTTGACTTGTGCCGAACGTAGAAAAGGACAGAGAAGCTCGAGAGGCCTTGGTCGCCGAGAAACTTAACATAATACGGATCGAGTATATCGGTGCGAAAACAACACCTAATCCAGTGACAAAACTTCTTTATTTTTTATTATTTTTTGATGGACCTTTCACCAACATATTCGTGTTATTTATCTAATGAAAATGATACCAAATAAGATAATTCCGATGGTATTTACTTGAGCAATAGACGGTGAAAGTATTATGTATTACGTTACACTTCTCGGCGACCGAGGCCTCTCGAGTTTCTCGAGGGATTGTTTTGCGACAATTATCGTTCAGAATGTCACGACAATTAACGATGAAATACTGTACTAATAATTGTTGAAATTACTATATACAAGGAATTTATAAAAATGATCTTTATAACGTTTTTCAAACAATTTCCAATATTTTTCAAAAATGGGCATAGCAAGTTTTGATAATACTATACTACTCAAATGTCTTTCTTATTCACTATTTTATGAAAAAACTTCTTAGAACAAAGTTGCACAGTTTCAAAGAGTCTATGCATCGATGAATAAACTATTTACTAAGTGTTATTATTTTACGAGATGTAAATGTCATCAACATTTTTATTTTTAAATGAAATACTGTATTCAGTTTTCTATACAAACGTAGAGTGTGGAAAGACAAATTTAACAACCTATAAAAGCATATTATTCCCACCATTTAATCTGGAACTATTTAAGTCCAAAATTCAAGTATAATTCTATTAAAATGAATCATTGATGTAAATTGAGCTTGTGTGAAAAGAAATAATACACACGATCAGTGGCGCGTTATTACTACTTGAGAAAAGTAGAATTTCGGAGTCCCTAACCCCAACTAAATAACTTTCACGTTGCAAAAGATAAAACAATTGTAAAAACATCTACATATTTATTATTGCATAAAAAGTGAAATAAATTCTCCTTCATCCATGAAAACCTTTTACATAAAAATACAAAATATTTGGTTTGTGTTCGGGGCCCCCTTTTTCTTGGTTCCCTGGACATTTGCCCAAGTTGACCATAGGGTAATACGCCACTGCACGCGATCTATCCATATAAAATATAAAAAGTCAATTGCCTTCTATGTCACGAAAAATACATATGTATTATGAACATTGATTGAACATTTATGAGTTTTCCGGCGAGTGGTTTATGGTTTATAGAGGAATATGATTTTTAATTGTTAGTAAGGAGCACGGACGAACTTGATGCGAAATGTGCTGCTAAAAACAGTTTTGGATTTCTGATAAGAGATCAGATAACTCCTAGGATATGTCTGTAACGACCACGTAACTTTAACCCTTAGCACTCGAATGTCGACTCTGAGGCGCCACTACAAATTGCTACACCATTCTTCAGAATATTGTTTACATGATTAAATTTGTTCATATGTGATAAATTACTAAACATTTAAATATTGTATGAGGTACTATATCAGTTTCGTACGCATATAATAAAAAAAACTTATGTACGATAGAAATATTTTAGGTTAGAAGAAATATTTGGTTTTTTCGATCGATAAGATTGTGTTGTGTGGAAACGGTCAACTAAGAATTGTCAGATCTGAATGGTGGGTTAAAATCAATTATTACTCAAAATTACCTGGAACTAGATTGTATATAACAGGAAACTAGCTCTGTTAGAACTGTTATTGTCGCGGTAAGAATTGAGTGTGTATGAATAATATTATTTTGTAGTTATGTACCTAGGTACTACTGCCTGTTGGATGACGCACTGGCGATGCCGGAAACACGAAGTGGTTTAATAATTATTCCAAAATAGATTAACACTGTACTCGCGGAATCTGCAATGTTACTCGATTCGAAAGAATGACAGATCTCACTAAATTACAACCAGCTCCAACACGAGATTCAGTGTAACGATGTATATAACCCAGGGGTTGAGAACAGTTATGATATCGATTCCGGTTCTTGAAACAGTTACGAGAACCGAAAAAATGTTACAACTGTTATGAGAACATCGGTTCTCGCTTATATCTGTTACGGTTACGGTTCTTGAGAGCCGATATTATTACGGTTCTATAACTGTTATTTTTAGGTTCTGAATTTTGCTTTCGGTTTCGCTTCTCAGACTTCAGAACCTATAATATGCCCCGTACCGGTTTCATATCGGTTTTGCAGTCCTGCAACTGATATTTTTTGATTCTGTATCGGCTATACAGGGTGTCTCAAAATTTCTTCAACATCCGGAAATAGGTTCTTGAGATCATTTAATGCGACATTTTCCTTTGAAAAAATGGCGTCGGCTGCTTTGTTTAAGAGTTATTAACGAAAAACGCGGACCAATCAGAGCGCAGCTACAGCGGAATGATTCTGGCTCGGCCAACGGCGACGCCACGCTAAGCAGGACCTGTCGCCGAGTCGGACTCCGTTCAATTTCAACCCCTGGCATAACCCGTTTGTAATTTACACACAGCCCCGGAGGGTTAAAATTCGGGGGTTGATATACCGTGAAATCTAAGTGGGGATGCTCTCAAAAATGTTCACATTAGGGAATCTTATACAGCGTGTCTAAAAAATGCTGTAAACTCTTGAAATAGACCTTTTTATTATTAACGAAAAACACGGACCAATCAGAGCGCGGCTGAATTCCGGCCCGGCGACAAGTTCCCCTGAGCGTGACGTTGCCATTGGCTAAGCCGGAATCCGTTCACCGTTGCCTCGCTCCGATTGGTCCCTGTTTTTCGTTAATAACTCCTTAACAAAGCCGAGATGGCCATTTTTTCAAAGGAAAAAGTTACTTTAAATGACCTCAGGAACCGACTATTTCAAACGTTTACGATATTTTTGCGACACCTTGTGGAATTGTCACAGTACTGAATCATACTTTGTGCCGGCTGCATCCAGTTGGAGGTATAGTCATCCTTTCTATAAGCAAAGGGGTTGGAATATGGTGTTTTCCATTCTCAGGAAAGAGTTTAGAAAATTCTAATTGAAATACACGCAGAGAAAATTGTCTGTACATATGTAACACACTAATTTGACCTAGGCATTATAAATAACAGGGACGAGACCGCGTTATCTATTCCTGACAGGAGAGTCTCATTAATCCATCGGTATAACTTCTGGAATGATACAATGGGAGATATATAAATTTCCATATTTATTAGCGCGTAACTCATTTGTATTCTTATATTGTTGCGTCATTTCCGATCGAAGGCGAGGAACTTCGAAGCGTCGAAGGAGGATTACTCTGTATCCTTTTTCGAGTCAGTCAACCGTAAAAACGAACGAGATCGCTCTCTTGAATGCAGACAGTCTTCTTGGTGCGCGGGATTAACGTCATACCATGATGGTTAACTTTTAATGTCAAGCGAAAAATTATGACATCCATTGTGCGGGATGTACCGTGTTAAAGCGTCAATTATGGTTGTTATTTTCAACTTTTTTATCTGCGCCTATAATGGAAATTTAAAATATGCCTTTTGTAGATCTAAGTAAGTTATGTACATGCACAAAGTCTCACCCAAATCGATTAAGGTTGCTATGAGCTATAGATAAAAAATGGGAAAAATTACGAGAAACTGCAATTTAGATTAATCTAATTCCGATGAAACGTTGTGTATGTATAGAACTAGATCTACAAAAGACATATTTTAAACTTTCACTATACGTACAGATTGAAAAGTTATAAATCGTGACTTTCACCTGTTGCTACCAAATTCCGAGGAATAGCGATTTCAAAAACAATTTTTTTTACACATTACCTAGGAAACTAACCCTTCTAACATCTAAAAGAAGTTCACGTCGTTTGATGCAATATTAAAAAAGTTATTAGTTTTTAATGGGTGTCCACTTAATTTTCCCTCCGATTTGTATATGCAGACTTGTCAAAGAATTTTTGGATCGCGTTTTGTGGAAATCTGATGCGCACAGGGATTGAAACAGTTCTAAAAATAAATGTTTGAAACAGTTATATACCGGTTTTGACTAAAACAGTTATGAAGAACCGAAGTGATGTTGTAACTGTTATGAGAATATCGGTTCTTGCTTATATCGGTTACGGTTACGGTTCTTGAGAGCCGATATTACTACGGTTCTATAACTGTTATTTTTAGGTTCTGAATTTTGCTTTCGGTTTCGCTTCTTCAGACTTCAGAACCTATAATATGCCCCGTACCGGTTTCATATCGGTTTTGCAGTTCTGCAACTGATATTTTTTGATTCTGTATCGGCTATACAGGGTGTCTCAAAATTCCTTCAACATCCGGAAATAAGAGGTTCCTGAGATCATTTAATGCGACATTTTCCTTTGCAAAAATGGCGTTCGCGGATTTGTTAAGGAGTTATTAACGAAAAACACGGACCAATCAGAGCGCGGCTACAGTGAACGGAGTCCGACTCGGTGACAGGTCCCGTTTAGCGTGGCGTCGCCGTTGGCTGAGACAGGATCAATCCGCTGTAGCTGCGCTCCGATTGGTCTATATTTTTCATTAATAACTCTTAAACAAAGCAGCCGACGCCATTTTTGCAAAGGAAAATGGCGCTTTAAATGATCTCAGGAACCTTCCATTTCCGAATGTTGAAGGAATTTTTAGAGACCCCATATAACCGATACAGAACCAAAAAATATCAGTTACACAACTGCAAAACCGATATGAGACCTATACGGGACATATTATAGGTTCTGAAGTCTGAAGGACCGAAACCAAAATCGAAATCCGGAGCCTGAAAATAACAGTTATAGAACCGTTATAATATCGGTTCTCAAGAACCGTAACCGATATAAGCGAGAACCGATATTCTCATAACATTTATAACATTTTTTCGGTTCTCGTAACTGTCTCAAGAACCCGAATCGATACCATAACTATTTTCAACCCCTGATTGTACATGCGTCTGTTATAGGTGTAAATGATTTAATGAACGAGCTGCTAAAGATGGATTTGTGCCATGAGCAGAATCTGCTGTCTTTAGTCTGATTGAAATAGGGTCGAGCGGAGACCTAAATTGTTGCTGGATTTTTGGTATTTGCTCGAGAATGTGTTGCTTTTTTATATCGACGGATGGCGGAGCTAGATACGTGTATTGTTAAAAATATGGTAATGCATTTCCTCACTGTCGTGATAGCCCGTCGTTGACATGCGAAGCCCCTGTTTATAGCCTTTATATCTCGGTTTACTATCTCACTATAACGTAATCTCTTAACCCTTCGAAAAACGGATGGTTTTATCGTCGTACGTGGCGGACGCTAGGCTCATTTTACGCCTTTCCGAATGTACACTGTGTTCCATTTAAGTGGGAACGTTCAAATTCCTCGTAAATTGTTGTAGATATACCCATATTGTTACTATCTCAAATCTATTCGGTATGCCGAGGTGTGAAGCGGGTTTTCGTACATGAAATTCCAAAAATCATTTCGAGACCAAACTCATTTTCTTAATCGAATGTTTCCAATGTTTTGCTCGTGCTTTTTGTAGATTTTTACTTTTCGTTAACAATTCGTAAGCACCCTCAGGTTGTAAGTACGTTCCTCCAATAGGAAATATAAATTTGTTCTACTTTCAAGAGTTCGGTGTTGTTAAAAGAATATTAACCCGTATGTTGGCAAACGCGTACGTGGGTATCCGTTTAGTCTAACAATTTTTTACGTTATTTTAAATGATCAAAAAAACACTCTGAATGTCTATGTTTTGGACACTATTACTTCAATTTATAATTTCAGGATAAAGTTTGATGCAATGAATCCTATACAGGGTGTCCCATTTAAGTTGAGATTGTAAAAAATCTCGAAGACATGTGATTTAAAAACAACGAACTGACACATGTCCTTTAGAGTTTCGAGTGGGGAGTCAAATGCTAGTCAACTATTGGTTGTCTAATGCGTGGGCATTTTCAAGGTTATTTCAAGGTCATTTTGTCTTTTTTTGTCAAAAACTCATATTTTTTATTTCGGAATCATATTTTACGTAAAAAAATGCACAACTTTTATTTGAAACATCTTTTTGTAAGTTCAATATTTCTCAAGATATTTAGCTGATTTTTCATGTTTATGTCAAGGATAATTTTGTTTTTCTATTAAAATGACAATGTCACTTTCTTCTGGAAGATTTTTTATTTCACTTAAGAAGATCATAATAAATGCTCGAAATTTTTACCCTCAACTTCCAGACACTTAGTAATTCGTTTAATGAAAGACTCATGATCACATAATCAAGTTCTTACAAACTTACAAAAAAATGTTTCAAACAAAAGTTGTGCATTTTTTTACGTAGAATATGATTCCGAAATAAAAAAGATGGATTTATGATAAAAAAGACAAAATGACCTTGAAATATCCTTGAAAACGCCCACGAATTAGAAAACTAGTAGTGCCATTTGACTCCCCACTCGAAACACTAAAGGACATGTGTGAATTTGTTTTTTTTAAATCATACGTCTTCGAGATTATTTACAATCTTAACCTAAATGGGATACCCTGTATGTTGAATCTTTAAAATAATTTATTTAGTTGCCAACAACATAAAGGATATCTAAATTCTTTGCACGATAAATCTAACGATAGTGTTAAGATCACTCCCAGACGATTCACGGTGAACTATGTGCACCAGGTGCTGACGACCTATTCCATGCCTCAGGAATGACTAATGACACTCATGTTTCTCTGTGTGGGTTGGTAAACTGTTATAATTCGCCCACCGACATCGTAGTACATCTATTTCGTCCTCAGGTTTCAGATCGTTTCCTCTTGTGTCTTATTTCTCTCACGTTTTGCCAATTTTTATACACACACACACACACAGTGAGTTAGGACACCCACGCGTCGGTGACACGTTTTCGATTCACTGCTAAAAATGTATTCTCAGTTTATCGGATACCAGAATAAGTCCGATCTTCCTGATGACTTCATTCTGATCAGTTCATTTTCCAAATTTTCGGGTGGGTGAGACTCCCACGAAATGGTAATTCCAACTAAATTTGAAATTTAGTTTAATTTTATTTTTCATGTACAACATTCATGTTTTGCAATTAGTAAATTCACAGTTTGATTCTACAATTCTTTTGGAAGTAGGTATCACGTAGTCTCATCCCTACTCATGTTGAATGGTTAACATTAAAAACTAACGGATCAATACTATAGCAACCGTGTTCCTGGGGAGAGTACGATTTCCGTGGCCCCTCGTTTTGAGGTTATATTTGTGTTCTTGGGGTTAATTCAAGAAAAATGTACATATAACATGGTGTCAAATTGGCCTAGTTTAGCCGGTAAAGTAGATTTCCTGTTTTTTATAAATTTGCAAATATCTCGGTAGCTATGCGAAATATGGCAAAATATCAAGAGACCTTTTTTGTAGAAAAGGAAATTTTATTCGCATAATCTTTGCATTGTAGCTGTCATTCATAATTTGAACTAGTAATGGAAAAATCATGTGATTAGAATGAGTTGTGGTTAGGTCGTGGAGGGGGCGGAAATCGTACGAGGGGCCACGGAAATCGTACTCGTGCCGTGTTCCTACTATCTGTTAATTACTCTTGCTTGATTAAAAATTACAAACAAACCTTTACGGTTAAATTATGTTTGTTCTTAAATTATCTTAACAAAAACTATGCAGATATTAATAAGATTTTAATGAATAATGGATATCTCTGGTATCAATCATTTTGTAATAAATATATCTGAAACTGTACTGATTAACGGAGAAGATTAAATTGCTAATTATGTAAAAGAAACGGTGATCTTCGTTAATACTAATATTAAAAGTTAAAATGAAGGATGTAGAAACCTCAACGGTATCAATGACTAATTCCTTAATATATGGATCAAATGAAATTCGATGTGACCAAAAGTACCATTTATTTTAGATCATTTGCATAGGTTTAATAATGAATGTTCGTATAAATTTGAAACAAGAAATTTTCCAGTATGATCTAGGACCTGGGATAATAATATTTTACTTTAATGTGTACAATGAAATAAGAAATGCATGGCGTACCCTAGACGTCTATATGTATACGTCAAAAGAATCAATAAACGATGAATCAATAAATGATGAATGTATTCACATGCTTTATTAAACAATACAATTTATTATAAAGCAATCGCATTTATGTATGGTACGTACAGGAGTCCTAGAAGGTATCCCAAAGGCATAATTAAAATTCTTAAAATGGTGGCCAATCCCATTTCTCGTTGTTCAACGAACACCGGGAGTGATTTTACTTTGACGTTTGCTACCAATACACGGAGCATCTACAGTGAAGAACAAAAGTGAATCACACCAATTGAAACAGTATAACTCTTTTAAAATTCTTGAAAAAATTGTAATTACGATGGAGGCTTTTAAGGCTTTGCAGAAAGGTAATGCTATTAGCGGGGTCTCGGATTTAGGGGTCTTTGGCTACGAATCGTTAAATCGTGAATATGAGTACTGGAGTTTGAAAGGCACCAATATTTTTTCAAACTTAGTCTATGGAAATCATCTTGATCTCTTTTTGGGATGGATAAAGAGAATTTAAAATTGGACCTATTATTGAGGGAATCTGTTGGATTAACAGCGATACGTTTGTTCGCTTTATTATAGCACCAGTGCGTAATTAGAGGAATATTATCAGCATTTTGGATTAAACCAGCGGTATCGCAGTAAAGGAAGGTCTGTGAGGAGGTATAACCAGTTTGAAGTTGTTTGCGGGAAACAGAATTATCTTATTATAGTTAGTAACTAGTATTCTACAAAATATTAAGTTATATTTTTGTGAGAGTACTATTTCAAATGTACACTAGAAGATCATGTAAGGTGTATTTATTCCAGAACTAAATGTTTGTGTTAATATACAAATAATGTTGTGTTTTAATATCCATATACTAATTTTAACATTCTAATACTAATCTTATACGAAGAAATACATACAGGATTTCTTAAGAAACGAAACATATCCATTGGAATAGTTAATGCTATTATAATACACCTGATAATATAGAAATGATCATAAATATTCATTTTGTCATAATTTCATAATTTCTTTAAAGTTCGTAAAACGTACATTAATTTGTAGGAATCTCCATACCCAGAGAATGTCCCATAACAATAAAATGAGTGAAGTCTAGGTCACTAATTAGCAGACATTTCTGTTATATGGGTGGGAAATTCTATGAAAATTGTCAACATCTATCATCAATATATGCAGTTAATTGTTATCATATATTTCGGCCATGCATCAACCTAATTTGCTTCTACAAACTCTGAATATAAAACCATTTCGTTCTTATGTGAGCACAGGATTAAATAATTATTTTATTTTCATGTTTTCTTTTGAGGATAGCTTTATTAGCTTTTATGTATATGGCACTAGATTCATAATTACATTGTCTCAGAACTCTCCCTACTACTGCGGGGTATACCCCGTGAGGGGCCAATAGGTTTCGGTCGCCGAGGAGTGTAACATAATACGGGTCGGGTATGTCGGTGTGAGACCAGAAGACTACTACTAATCTAATAACAAAACTTCTTTATTTTCCATTATTTTTTTATGGACTTTCACCAACATATTCGTGGCTTTTTTCTAATGAAAATGATCTCAAATATCTCAAACTCACCCTACATAGAGTAAAACCCTGTATTTTCTCGTACCCATAACTTGTTTACAAAAAAAGTAAACAGACGCTGCTCCGGAGCAGCCTTACGTTGCCACGGAGCGTGCAACAATACGGAAAATTCAATACAGTATTAGCAATAGTTTTTTGCGAACATCTCGAAAACTAAAAGCGACCCCCCTATATTGGAGAAGGAAAAAGTTGTTCAAAATAAGTTGCTGCATAATATATTTAAATTTCAACAAAATCGAAGTATAGTGACCCTTTCGCAATAATTACCAAAAGGGGGTCAAAGCAATTGATTCGATCAGCTGGCAAACATACTAATACCAAAACTTCTTTATTTTTCATTATTTCTTTATGGACTTTCACCAACATATTCGTGGCTTTTTTCTAATAAAAATGATCTCAAATATAATATAATTCTGATAATATTTACTTTTGTAATGTACGATGAAAATTTTGGGACGCAAAGAAAGAAAGCGTATGGAAAAGAAAGAGACGCAGATAGTCGTGGTCGCCGGCGCTGTTCAAAGGCCCACGACTCTTTGCGTCCGAATTACGTAATCAATTTGGTATCATTTTCATTAGAAAAATGCCACGAATATGTCGGTGAAAGTCCCATAAAAAATCATGAAAAATAAACAGGTGTTTTGATTGGATTAGTAGTGGTCTCACACAGACATACCCGACCCGTATTGACTCTCGAGCTTCATGGCCCCTCGCGAGGTATACCCCGCGGAAGGAGGGATTGTTTTGAGACGATTATAGTTCAGAATTTCACGACAATTGACGATGAAATACTGTAATATATCTCAAAAAAAAAATAAATTTTTTGAATAATTCTCCACGAATCTCACGGTCTCAATAATCGTAGATCACAAACCCGTATTATGTTACACTTCTCGGCGACCGAGGCCTCTCGAGGTCAAAAATAATATCTTCTGCACGATAATTGTCCCTGGCCGGACCCGTGTTGTGGACAATTATCGAGAATTCACTGTATTTGGTTTACATTGTGTCACACTGTAAAATAAGTAGACGTCCCAAGTTTTTATTTCTCGATACCATATTTTCCACTACTGATGTTTCTTCTAGAAAATCAGTATCAGGTCGTCATTCGGATCATTTTGTGAGTAGAGTTGTAATTAGACTGTGAATTTTATGCATTTATAATAAAAATGAATAAGTAAAATAGTCAAATAAAATGAGGAGCTAGTGAACGAATTAAAAGAACTTAAGAGCTTAAGATGTTATTTACTATCAACTCATTAAAATTATTAAAGGGAACGCGAATCTCTATTCGCTTCCAGGGTTTTGCAATTAATGCAGACCACTTTGATCTAGCATACAAATCCACAGCCTAGTTATAGTATCGGCGTATCGTTAGGCTAATTTTTCCAAAAGAACTCGCTTTCACTTGAAAGTTTTAACAACGGCTATCGTACAAGGAAAGTAACACGTATGAATTATTTAGAAGGAACAGTATGATTCGAACACGTATCCATTATTTATAACGAATAGGATACGACCCGATAGAATAACAAGTTGCGGGTATTCAATAATTACTGTACATTTTGTATGTCTGTATTACAATGATTCAGACGTTGCTTGGGTAAGACGTCTTATCCGATCTGACGCCTTAATTGACGTCTGCAACCGAAGACACGCGACGATTCTTCCGAGGCAGGCACGATCCTTTGCCATCGATCTCCACCCTTCCAGAATCATTGTCTTTCCCTGAGAAAGTCGACCAGGGTAAGTGTTCTCGTCTCAATTATTCTTCTCTTGCTGCAACCCGACATCCGCAGCCTACTTGACGACGTTGGTGACGTTGCCGAAGGACACTGCGTCTGGACAGTATCAGTCTTCTGCAACACGACCACCCCCGCTTTCACTGCAGCCGCAATACGTTGTAACCTACCATCCCCGCCTTTTGAGCAAGAATTTCTGACGATCATCGGACACTTGTGTACATTTCGTTCGTACATGCCCCCGATAAAAGATTATTATTAAATGCGAAATATAATTGCTAACATATCTTAGTAGGGTTGAAAACTAAGAGAAATCCAACAATTTTGTTCACTCATAACATTGTACCTTTACAAAATCAATATGTACATCTTATTATATTACGTTTAAGTAATACTTGCTGACAAGTTGAGCTAAATGTCTTAACCTGGAAGGACGTTGTAGCCATTTCTCTAAAGCTATTTCTGCAAAACACTGTTTGTAGTACGAGATATGTATTTTCGTGGGGTTTTCATGCACACTTTCTTAATTTTACATTAAACTAGACGAAAGATGGTTAATCCTTCTCGAAGACAATTTTAAGATTAATTTTGTTCCTTGACAAAATCAATATGTACATCTTATTATATTACGTTTAAGTAATACTTGCTGACAAGTTGAGCTAAATGTCTTAACCTGGAAGGAAGTTGTTGCCATTTCTCTAAAGCTATTTCTGCAAAACACTGTTTGTAGTACGAGATATGTATTTTCGTGGGGTTTTAATGCACACTTTCTTAATTTTACATTAAACTAGACGAAAGATGGTTAATCCTTCTCGAAGACAATTTTAAGATTAATTTTGTTCCTTGACAAAATCAATATGTACATCTTATTATACATTACGTTTAAGTAATACTTGCTGACAAGTTGAGCTAAATGTCTTAACCTGGAAGGACGTTGTAGCCATTTCTCTACAGCTATTTCTGCAAAACACTGTTTGTAGTACGAGATATGTATTTTCGTGGGATTTTCATGCACACTTTCTTAATTTTACATTAAACTAGACGAAAGATGGTTAATCCTTCTCGAAGACAATTTTAAGATTAATTTTGTTCCTTGACAAAATCAATATGTACATCTTATTATATTACGTTTAAGTAATACTTGCTGACAAGTTGAACTAAATGTCTTAACCTGGAAGGACGTTGTAGCCATTTCTCCAAAGCTATTTCTGCAAAACACTGTTTGCAGTACGAGATATGTATTTTCGTGGGGTTTTCAAGCACACTTTCTTAATTTTACATTAAACTAGACGAAAGATGGTTAATCCTTCTCGAAGACAATTTTAAAATTAATTTTTTTTAATCCTTCTCGAAGACAATTTTAAGATTAATTTTTTTTAATCCTTCTCAAAGACAATTTTAAGATTAATTTTTTTCATAGTTACAGCTATTTCATCTGAAATATATAACTTCCGTTTTTAGCTTATTTTGTTCTTAAAATGGGAAAATTACAAATGAAGAATCCGCTTCATGAAGGGCTAGATAAAACCTGCAGTTGTACGAATTTCCAAATAAAACTTTAGGAAAGTAGTCGAGGAGGATCATACTAACAAAGTATATCATTTTCATTTGAAAAATCGATGTTTGTTATGTTACCAAATGTATGGAGTCCTTTAAGCTCTGAATAAATGTACACGAACACTGCATAAAGTGTTCAATATTACTACAAGCATCTGCACAAGTTTTTTTTTATTATAGCATGTTCCGTCTCAAGAGAACCGTACAAAGGTCTTTTCTTTAGACTTTATTTATGACGCCTACGTGATTCGGAAACTACTTTCGAGGATTAAGCAATCGATGCACATTTGGTGACCACTCGAACCTCGCCTAACTCTGGCATATTTTTTCTGCGTCTTTAAGAGTTGCGCGTCATAAATCTAGTACTGACGAAGGATACTCCCGACCGAGAAGTACGGTTCTCAAGTTACCTAGCTTCGCCCTCGGAGGGAGTCGGGAACGGTCCCGCGCTATCTCCAGGGTAGGCTGGTTTAGGGGCAGATCACTAAGTCATCAAGAATGCACTGATTGGAGAATGCAGAGCTCGGCATAACCCAATGAGTGCATTTCTTCAGCATGGCAATGGTTGTCACAGTATTGACACTCAAAAATGGAGGACCGCCTTCTCGATACAACGAAGGGTCCTCCCGAAATTCACGACGGACAGTCAGTCGAAGTAGAACTTTCAGAGAGATAAATTCGCTGTAATCTACAAGACACATTCGAGCGAGATTCTCAATCTCTCAAAATCGAAGTCAAATGATTCATAGATTTATCTCATTAGTTTCGATCAAATTGATCGTTCTTAAGGTCAATCGGAATCATAAAACAAACGAAATAATCGTTAAATATTTCCACGCGTATAAGGCAGAACCTGTTAGATTAGCCTTACTGACGATTCCTCTAACAGGTTCGGGATGAAACGCCAATCTCAATAAATTCACGAATCAAATTCATCATTGAACTGGCTACTCAAAATTAGTTTGGCGGGTAGAAATCGGCGACAACGGAGTCGACGCGTTTTTAGAATAAATTAAATCACACTCATTTGAGATTCATTTTGGTTACCATGAGGGTAAAATTTCGAAAGTAAACACAGAATAATACAAAACGCAGTGGGCCTAAACCAAAATGCATATTACATTAGGATAAAATAATCTAATAATAATCTAATAATCTAATCTAATTTAATTTCTAAAATGAATATAAAAATGGCAACTATTGTACTTTAGGGGGCATCTATTCAAAAGGAAACACTAAAGGTTTGAAATTTGTAAAAATGTGGATTCCATGTAAAATGGAAGGGGACATCAAAACTGCTTAAACAATAGCTTTTAACTTTAAATAACTAAACTGTTATGGATTGGAATAACGATACCAATTAAAAATATAAAAAAATTAAATAACAAAAATACTTTATAGAAAAAAAGGCTACATGAAATGCAAAAGTAATATTTAGTATTGAATGTATTAATTGACATTTGTCGGAGTATTTAATATCATAGGATTCAAATGTTCCGATAGTCATTTTTACGATATTTTCGTTATTCAGGATTGGACGTTATTGTTTCTATGATTTTACAATATTCACAGTCCGAGTATCTAAGTTTGAATATATGTATAAAGGCAATGCCCTTTCTAAAAGCAATGATAACAAGCCTTCCCTTAAGTTCTTTTATCCTACAAATTTTAAAGAAGGTTAAAAGTTAATGTTATTTGCAGAGCTCGTTGTCTTAAAGCACGTATGATGTATTAATAAGTTTTTATCCTAAATCTTTACGACCCATATATGGAACATGGGGCTGTGAACTTGTTAATGGTCTATAACTTGTTAATGATCTGATAATAGAAAGAGTACACGACGTTACCACCAATAGTAAATTAAGGACCGCATCCGGAGGTAGAGTTTTCCCAGCACAGTAAACAAGAAAAGTGGTAGTAAATCCTTCGCATTATACTAGTTTCGTGTCAGAAATTGTAGGAAATGTTAAGGATGTGTGACGTGAGAACGATAAATGGTTATTTCTACACCGACGATACTCGCGGAGGAAGTAAAAAAATAGTAGAAGAATCTGCAGTGTTGAAACGATAACTGTAATCTTTTTATCAGTTGACTTTACGTTTTGTAAGACTGTTTATATTTTTTTAATGACTGGATTTTATCTGTAATTTACTTCAAAATGATGAGTAATTTCAAATACGCGAGAATCGTCGATTTTCCACATTTATTAATTTCAAGAACTCATTATTTCATTATGATTTAGTTAGTTCGATGTCAAATCATTATCTTTGCAACTTATTTTGTAAAAATTCGAACTAAGACAAATTTTGGATCTCATTTAACACACTAATTGCCAAGGCAGTATGTGTATGCAAGATTTTTGTAAAATTGATTTTTCTAATAGAATACAAATTAATAAGTTGATATTTATTACTGATCTGCGGATATGTATACATAGAAAAATCTTGAATAGATATAATAAAAAAATATTCTATTAGAAAAATCAATTTTGCAAAGATCTTATACACACTCCCTTAACAATTAGTGCGTTAACTGAGAACGAAGTTTTTCATAGTTCAAATGTTTACAATAGAAGTTGCGAAAATGACGATTTGACTTTAAATAATATATATGTTTAATAATAATTATATATATACAATGATTGTATATTATATATAATAATATATTATATATACAATGATTGTATATCACATAAAGAATAGCTACATATAATGAACTTGTTGATTTATTAAAATGATTAAAAGAGAAAATACAATTTCCTTTGATTTCTGTTTCTTACAATTAATCCGCAGTCTATTTATTACCGGCCTTAACCTTTTTGAAGCGAATATTTTATCACAAAGATTACAAGTTTAGATTACACTTAAAAAATGATGTTTTAATGAATAATATACCAGAACATCATATATATCAAGAGTTTTTGTCGAATATTCTTCGTGGCATGTACTTGACGCGGTGTTTCCATTTCAAAGCCACTTGTTTCCTTTTATTCTAAATAATTTAATTAATGTAAATGTCTGCAAAACGTTTAACGAAGCATTATTTATACGAATTAATAGAATGTCCTCATAATCGATAACACTCGTAACATTCATGATTTACGAGGATTGTATTGCATTTGGTGGTTGATGTTTCCAATATTTGAACGTACCATCTTTTCAAAGCAACGTTTCAATTTATCATTCGTAATTACGGGGAATGAATGAAATCTCGTGTTTGTTAATTATTTGAGAAATTTTCGTGCAAGCCTTTTGGATAGGAGGGTGCATTGTTTTATTTAAAAAGGGGGTAATTATTGCGGAATGGTCACTACACTCCGATTCTGATGAAATTTAAATACGTTATGCAGCAACACATTTTGTACACCTTTTTCCTTTTCCAATATAGGGGGGTCGCTTTTAGCTTTCGAGATGTTCGCAAAAACTATTGCTAATACTGTATTGAATGTTCTCTCTTGGATTTTCCTGGCGACCTTTGTCCCTCCACGACCTAACCACAACTTATTCTATTCACATGGTTTTTCCATTACTATATCAAATTCTGAACGACAGCTACAATGCAATGATTATGCGAATAGAATGAGTTGTGGTTAGGTCGCGGAGGAGGCGGAGAGATCCGGCCGTTATGCCAGCCCGACCACGCATACGAAAATTCAGGAGTAGTCTTTCAAAATTGAAAACTCACCCTATATAGATTAAAACCCTGTTTTTCTCTTACCCACAACTTGTTTACAAACAAAAGTAAACAGACGCCACTCCGGAGCAGCCTTATGTTGCCACGGAGCGTGCAACAATACGGAAAATTCAATACAGTGTTAGTAATAGTTTTTTGCCAATATCTCGAAAACCAAAAGCTACCTCCCTATATTGGAAAAGGAAAAAGTTGTTGAAAATATCAAAATCTATAACATATTTAAATTTCATGAAAATCGGAATATAGTGACTCTTTCGCAATAATTAGCAAAAGGGGGGTCAAAGCAATTGATTCGATCAGCTGGCAAACATATTCGAGAGTAACCTTTGAATGAAGATTGACGTTTCTACCAGGTGACAGTTCATTAACGGACCAACGTATTGTGCTCGCATTCAAAGGCCGAACGGGAGGATTAGTTCGTCAAATTATTTTATGACCGTCGCGTCGAGCCTCTAGAGCTGCATAGATATCCTGTTCTATGCCCAACTGAAGGAGCAATTTTCCGGCAATACAAGCCCCTGAATTCTCCGCACTACAATTCAAGTACCGTATTAGATACAACCATATCCTCTCGCATACATACACGCACAAAACACGTCACTGAAACAGTTCGTCACAGTTCGCGCAAACAGTTCGTCACAAACAAATCATACTTGAAAAATAGAGCATACTCTTTACAGTACAATAGATTTTTTAAAATTGAATCGAATCGCTTGGGTTGTTTTAACCTTTCAAATGGGGATGACGAGTTAATTCGCCTTTCGAATGACACCTCCCACAGACCTTTCATTTTGTTTTTAATTTAACGAATAACTCTCTGATTTTATTGTATGTCAGTATTCATATTACGATAAACTATAATATGTTGTATTTATGTTGATTATGTTAAAATTTGCATCATCCCAATTTTATTTATCTTTTGTTGCGTCGTGGTTAAGTACTTATGATTTAAAAATCACTCAGGTAAGAGGGTACACCACCATGCAAGTTTAAAACTATTGGAATAATACAAAATTTTGTTTTCAGTAATTGTTAAACAAAATGAAAATATCTGTTCAGGGGATATTTAGCAACACCTTGACTTTACTTTCACGTTTCTTTATCATTTAAAATTACAAAATGGCGACGCTGTATGTACAATATTTTCTATCTTCATGTTTGGCAGATCCTTCTTACAAGTGGCACCCAGCACCAAAAGTTGCTGGAATATAGGAGGCAGCAAATTTTTATGTGAACTTAATTAAGAATAAATACTTTTCAATGTAGAGTAGGATCTTTTAATAAATAAAAAAAGTATGAAAATGGCGGCTGTTTAAAGAATTGCTACCTTTTGTCCCCTACAATGAATTAAGCTTAAATATTTAAACGATTCAATATGCCGCCATATGAAAGACATCGCACGCTACATTGAAAATATTGATTCTTGATTAAGTTCACATATAAATTTTTTGACTTCCGTGTTCCACTCACTTTTGGTATTGGATGTCATCTAAGAAGGAACCGCCAAACATGATGATAGGCAATGTTGTATAATATCGTGATTTTGTAATTTTAAATAATAAAAAAATATGAAGATTAAGTCAAGGTATTGCAGAATATACCCTAAGACAATATTTTCATTTTATTTAACAATTCCTGAAAAATAATTTAATTTTATCAATAATTTCAAACTTACATAGTGGTATCCTCTTAAAAAGTTACAAGGTTTAATTTACTAGATAACGTGTAACAGAAATTTCTACAAAATTAAATTTGTCTAAATCCTGGAGAAAAAGTAATAGTTGATTTTTCAATTTTTTTATGTGCACCTATATTGAAAATTTGTAAACATCGATGTAATTTCTTCTGGTCCTTCTAATTGTTTAAACAAATTCAAGTTGTTTAGATCAATTTAAAAAAAGCTATTCTAACGTAACCATTTCACTGTAAGTAGGAATAATAAAAGTAATTGGATACAAATTATGTAAAATTTGAATATTGTTCACGTTCCGTTTCTGTGCGCTCTTTAATGAACTTGATTAAATATAATGTAACATATTTTTATGCATTTTTCCGATATTTCATTTATTGTAATTGAAGGAGTCTTTGATTTTGTTTTCCAGCTGCTAAGTTACATCAATTTTTCATGTTTGAGTGATCATGAAATGATTTTCTTATAGCACCATGTTATAATAGTACCAAAACTGTTTGACATACCTTTTTCGCAAAAGTTACCCGTCACTGGATACAAATCGTATAAATGTTATATTGTCCTGTTCGAATTATTAGGTTGTTGCATATGAAATGTCTGATTCTAGAATGCAAATGTTATGTAGCGTTTTGATCAATAAATACTGTTACAATCTATGGGGTTATTATACATCATTTTAAGGTACAAAGCTGATCTTAAGGACTTATCTTCAATTTTTCTTTAAATGTCCAATTTTACTTTTAAATAAAGTTTATTTCAATGTCAATCAATGTGATTTTCTAGTATTCATTTTATATGAGTGAAAAAATAACATTTTAACGAAAGCATCATATGATGTTTAGTGAAAATTTGTCGATTAATCAATGCCCTATTCTTCAACGGTAAAGAAGACTACAAAATGAAGATGAGAATCTTGTAAATGATGAACGTGAACGACAAATAAATCCGATTTCTACATTAATACAATCAAGAATCTTGCAATTCATTCACAGAATACGTTGATTAGAAGAATGCTTACTCTGATCCATAAGTTTATTTCGAAGAAGATCATGTTTGCTTAACATTACTGTTAATAATCGGACATTTCATATGCAATGACCTAATACATCGTAGTTTGAGCACCTCTGTCCGTTTTCAGCTAGGATTATACGTTTAACTTTGTACAATTTAACGTTTTGTTAGATCGTTACGATCGAGTGTAACCTAGATTTACGTCCCCGCGAAATTCAAAATTCGAATTGCGGTGTACGGGTACTAAAACATACCATGTTTGAGGATCCAAGCGTTAAACTCCAGCGTTAATTAGCTAATCATTGTGTTTGAACGCGAGACTGTTGGATAAAGCAGTGAAACGACCAATACAACAAACAAATCAATTTGTCAAAAAAAAATTATTTTATTCAACTGTATAAATCTATTAATAAAATGCGGTTAATCTTGCATTTTAGTACATAGCGGGAAATTTACCACAGCAGCAAACAGTACTGTCTAAACTGTATTGTCTACACTGTTCTTTTAATTGGCACTGTGTTTCATTGCTAAATTGTGAAATTTATGCAATTTACAACACCCACCATCATTCTGAAACTCAATACGGAACAATGGTCAATCAAATTTTCTTTTCTTTTGTTATGACTATGTATAACGAAGCGATCAATACAAGCAACCAATGTTCTGCTTTCTATTATTGTATAATCGATTAATTATAACTAAATTGCGGCTCCGTATGGTAAATAAAAATGTTCTACTATACTTGTAAAGATAAATAAACCCATTTAAAGTGCTTAATAAGAAGAAAAGAAGAATTATCTTGTTCCGCATATGTCTCATTTTTTAATTGAGGTTGACGAGTTAATTTGTCATTTGTATTTGTTATCACTAAAAATTTGTTTTCACATTTAATAATTTTAATAAGTCGATGATTATCTAACAATACTTCTAAATCCTTTTTATTCTTCTACTGTTTCATGTTTCATCTACTCATTTTTGTCATAAATGCATAAAATCCGTAGTCGAGACATCACTTTTCAAAAACTTTCCATTTTATTCTTAATTCAACGGGTAATTTATATTTACTTGTCTTTCATTGCGTCTTCGTAGTTGTTTATAATTAAAGATCACCCAGTTTAAAGGTTAATAAGTTGAAAATAATAAACATTACACTATTTCATCGATAATCGTCGCCACCACGGGTCCGGCCGGCGACGATTAAAGTTCAGATAATACTATTCTTTGACTTGTGCCGAACGTGGAAAAGAACAGCGAAGCTCGAGAGGCCTCGATCGCCGAGAAGTGTCACGTAATACGGGTCGAGTATGTCGGTGTGAAAACAACAATTAACCCAGTGACAAACCTTCTTTATTTTTTATTATGTTTTAATGGAACTTTCACCAACATACTCGTGTCATTTTTCTACTGAAAATGATACCAAATAAGATATAATTCCGATGGTATTTATTATATATTTGTTTAAATTTTTCGACATTATACAGTTGATTGTTATTGTTAAATAGGAATATAATAGGAGGCGCGGAGTGGTAGGAAAGTCGTCGGAGACAACAGTAAACGAGAAGTATATATTATAACAACTACATTAGTGTATCCATGCGACACGATGTCTCGGCTACAACGACTGTCGAAAGACTAAAGTCAAAAGACGCCTCGCGCGACGCTCGGCCGGCCGACTCCTCGAAGCAACGATCGGCCGCTTGTGATCCAACGATCAAAGGATCCCGCATCGCGATATTGCACAGTGTCGGTCTCCTTTTACAACAATTGTCGAGCTTGAAAAAATTATTTTGTAATAGCCCAACGCCTTCCGAATAAAACAAACAAAATCTAGCACAATCGAACAAACAGTTCCTGAGATAAAAATTCGTAAGTGAGGTCTGTTTTCGCCAAAATGGGCAAAAATTGCAAATGTCGAAGGCCTGTCATTTCTAAAGAAATTCGAAACCGGCAAATGATGACTTAAACCCCTCCTAATTTCACATGGACTACAACATACGTAATTTAGAACAAAATCGACGATGGTGCCAGCGAAAAGTGATCGATTTGGCATGGAATGACTCAACCGTAATGCGCATGTGGAGTTTTTTTTATAACAAGACTCGCTAAACATTATTTTAGTCAATATACCATGTTTACGACTTACACCACTATGATTCTCAGCCCGTCATATGATCGACGCAGAAATCAATACGATCCATTGTACTGTTTTCGTTTACATTGAAATGAAAGCGTTGCAAAGCAACGAAAGGAACTAAAGTCAACAAATTCACAACGGTATTTAATCTTTTCTTAAAGGATAAGTTTGTTGCTTTCCAAAAGTTTTGCTGTAAACAAGTTTGCATAAGAGAATGCTCGAAGTAGAAACAGTTGAAATCGTTACATCTTTATTGCATTCGAATGGCGAAAGCGGAGGATAATCCGTAGAACGGTTTTTCATTAAGAACAGAGCTACGTCAAAGAAATTGTAGAACCGCGAAGATGAGAGAATTATGAGTGTTAATTCTCGGAGGGGTTTTAACGAACACGGATTCCCCGTTGATAAGAAAGCGTGCAGGTTCACGCGTTCATTATTCGTAACAGACTCGTTAGTGGTGAAAATGTAAATGGCCCGTACGGGAGAAACGGCACGAAAGGAATGATAAAAGGATACTACTTCCCTTTCCTGAGACACTTCGCCGCCGAGTAAAAGTTGCGGTACGAGTTCGGAGACCGGAAACGCGTGCGTTTAACGTACTATAGCGATTAATCTTCGCGTTTGTTGAAGCAGGAAGGGCTGATCCAACTGGTAGATAATCCTGTGAACGGCCTCTTTTCCGTTGGTAACGATCAAACAATAATAATAACAACGTTCGCTGTTACATCTCAAGCAATACGATTGGATTTTTCTTTTCCTACGTATTCAATATAATACGTTTCTAATAACACATTATTCCCGGACGGTTGGCGTAGTTTTTGCTTCATTTGTTACGTTACGATTCTCGAATGAATGACTGGTATTTATGTTACCATAAATGCAGGGAATAATCGGGCTGGCTAGCATACAGTCGCAAACAAAAGTATTGACATAGCTATCTTTTAATTGTATGGTTCCATAAAGGTATCGGTATATTGCACACAGGTGGTTGGTGAAGTTTTTGAAACATTAGAATTATTACGTTTATAATTGCAGAATACTTATATGGTTTATTTGGACTTGTTGTATAATAAATGTTTTCGTAGGAACTCGTATTGATACATTCATAACCATACTGCAAATTTTATGCATTTATAACAAAAATGAGTAGATAGAATGTAAAGTAGTAACACATAAAAAAACTTTAGAAATACTGTTGCGTTGTTTTCAATTCATATATAGCTCTTGTAACATGAAATTAATGCACATATTTTTATTTGGCATAAATACCCACAGTCTGCTTATTACATTAAAACATATATCAACATTAAAACAAGCTTCCTAATTGCGCCAATACTTTTATTCGAGACTGTAATTACGCGGATGAATACTACTCCATTTGCTGTAGGAGGTACAAATAATGTGGAAGGCATAAATACATTCGTATAGAAGATTTTTTGATTAGTATATGTGGAGTGTATTCGTTCCTATTAGCGGAACGAAAATAAAATGTGTTTAGTCGTGCATTTGCCCAATTGAAATGAACAGTGCAGCGTGTGCAAGCGATACTCTTGTGCGTATCTGCTTGTACTTTCGGTACTGACGTTATCAGAACCGAAGGATATATGAGCCGTTTATTTTGAAAGTGGTCTAATAAGTCCATTTGTCAATTATTTTCTGTTGACCGTAGTAACGTGTACAACTTGAAGTTATCTGTCACAAATAACATTTGCTGTTAAGTATATTCAGAGTATACACGATAATTTTGGACGTTTTGAAGGTAACTGATGAAGGTAATTTTAATCAATTAGTATTTAACAAGTTAACCTCAGTTTTTTGACAGTTGCTTTAGTTGAATAATCAGTACGTTTAATTAATGTAGTGAAAAAAAATTCACGCAATACACACTTACAATCGAATATAAAGCTTAAAATATTAAATTATAAAAATTATTACACTCGTGGTGACGAATAAAGCAACAAGACCATTTAATTCAGATAATGAACACGAATTCGTAACTAATGATTTCAACAAAAGAAGTTCGAAAATATAGTATCGACGCCACTTTATAAAAATATAAGACGAATTACAACAGCGAAATACAAGGACGTGATGGACTTACTACGATGTATACCACCGGTGCACCATGACATCCCTCCCGCATACACAAAATGTAGATGAGCAGCAAATTCTTATGTAATTTATGTAGTTAGAAAATTTCCCGAATTGCATAAATTGTGTTTTTGAAATGTTGTAAAGAAATATAAAATAAAAAGAGTACTGTTTTTTCAATTTGAAGCATTTGAAATTATGTCGAATGAACTTCGGCTCTTTCAAATTTTATAACGAATCTGGTTGTTAACTTTGAAAGTGGCTTAACTCCATTTTTGGTAAGAAAACACATATTATTCACTTAAAAATTGTTATTATTTTAATAGGAATTGTAAATTTAACTCTTTTAGATACACTTAAGCAGTATGACACATTGGTATCCTATACGTATATTTTTAATTTTATTGAAACGCAAAATCTTAAGTATCTCAATTTAAGTATAAATGGACTTATTTCACTTTCAAAATATACGGCTCATATAAAAAATACTTGTGGTTGTGAAAACTGAACTGTAACGTTTGGTCGCATGGAGACCTTTCGACAACTCTTTGACTTGATATGACTTGTTTAACACTAGAACTACCGAACACTAAACGCGACTCGTATATATTGCCTTATAATAACGAAAACATTGTGTTTATTCAGATTTCGTACAATTTTTGTTTAAACGTGTACTTCAATAGAGAAGTTTACTAAAAAATTACTCCTGAAAACATATTTACAATTTCAATATTTGTAAAAGAAAAAATTAGAAACCAGTCATTTTGACTGGTCCGGTAGTTCTAGTGTTAAACGTTGTGAGCAGAATGGTAGACTTGAGCAGAATGGCTTTCGTCGCTTGTGTCTCTTTACAGCTAACCTCGCTGTGGGTGGGATGCAAGAATCTCTGTCTTCTATTTTGTCTTTCATTGGTTATTATAATAACTTGTCAACGCCTACCTTTGCGGAAGAGAGGGTAACCTTGTGCGCGCCTCCCCGAGTAATATCATCCCCTTGGGTATGGGGGAGAATCCGAGGTGGACACGTGGTACCCTCACTCGATGGGACCGGTAAGGCGTTGTAATCCTGCGCCCGGTAAGGTGTTGTAAAGCTTGGCCTGGGCCGCTACCTTAATTGATAGTGAAATTGGAAAAGTGGCAGGCTAAGGGTACACTGAAGTCTGCCATGCAGATGTTTGCATGTTGCGAAACATCTGTTTCGTCTTTGTCGAAACTTTGCATACTGGTAGATTTCGTTCTCCTGTTTATGAACATATAACATTATAGTCGTCGATACTCAATAATTTTTTAGATATTTACAATTTGAATTTAATCATACCCGTTAAGCCCTTAAGTACAGTTTTGGTTGAAGTTTTTGTCCAGTGCCAAACGGCGTGATGGTAACGTACTAGATTCATTACCGGGAAGGCCAGTGTTCACATCCCTTTTTCCATTTTTTCCATTCTTTTCTTTTTTTTCTGTTCAGTTCATCTGTTTTTATATTTTCATGCAACTTAAAAATGTTCTAACCTGACTGTGAAGACAAGATATAAAAATATATTTTGTGTACAGTGTGTTGTAAAAGGAGACCGACACTGTGCGATATCGCCATGCGGGATCCTTTGATCGTTGGATCACAAGCGGTCGAACGTTGCTTCGAGGAGTCGGCCGGCCGAGCGTCGCGCGAGGCGTCTTTTGACTTTAGTCTTTCGACAGTCGTTGTAGCCGAGCCATCGTGTCGCATGGATACGCTAATGTAGTTGTTATAATATATACTTCTCGTTTACTGTAATCTCTGATGACTTTCCTACCACTCCGCGCCTCCTATTATACATATTCCTATTTAACAATACAGTGAAAGAAATTATTTTGGTTTACATTAAAGTACTTTTATGTGCTCAATTTTTCGTTACTTTGTACCCAGTATATTCATATATGTTTTTTATCATCTTCAAAATTTTGTCTCAATATTAGTTACATCATTGCTTTTGTTAAATTTGTTTGCAAGTTTTCGGTCTCAAACTTCTTTTTCTTTCAAAGATTTTATTTTTCCGATATTTTCAATGTTTTATGTATTACATCGATGTGTTCATGAGTAATTTGTTTTAACAACTGTTGTGACCTATATGAATACAATGGAAATAATAATATAAATAATAACTTCATATTTGATTTATCGTGAAGTGTTGATTGAGTATTATTGTATAAGCAAGATTATTTTGCAGGTAATTTCTCAATTCTGTCATATTGTTCTTACCAATATTCGCGACAATGTAAGAATAATATAATGTATAATATTTAATAACAAACCAATAGATATGCTTTACTGCTCAATACATCTTTTTCATACCACGTTGCTTCACTAGAACCGTAAAAGGAAAAACTTCCATTGATAACAATAAATAAAGTCGTTATCCGTACGATACGGAAAAGGTTCGCCTTTGCCTCCAACTTCAATTTGTGTATTTGCATTCAAAGCTGTTCGAGCAAAATATGAAAAAAAAAAGAAGATACACATGTATCTTTAAAATAAGCACACTATGAGAAAATCCAATACAGACGGGAAAAGAGAAATATTGGATATGCGATGTAACTGTTTGAAAAAAATGTCGTGAAACCTGAATCAGTCTTTGTGCGAAAAGAGCGTAGCGAAGCGACTGTATTTGGAAAATCATAGGACAGAGAACGTGCAACGTACACGGACAGTAATTAAAACGTTTGTCTAGGATGGTAAAAGGCGCGAACACGAATCCCGGCAGAGATTCGAACTCTCTCGACTTCGGATCTCTTTTTTCCATCTCGAAATCTCGTTTGTCACCGGCGAACACGTGCCACACACGTTTTTATTGGGCAAAATCGTCCTGCTCGCAGTACCAGGAGTTTTTCGAGTACAGAACATTTAAGGTTCTTCTTAAATAAATAAAATAAATAAAATATTAGGTTGCTGCGAATGAAATGCCCGATTTTTTAATGCAAATTTTATGAAGTGTTTTGATCAAGAAATATTATTGGTTCGTAACATGAATTCATGCGGTTATCTTCGAGAATTACACTCCAGCAATTATCAAATCTTTGACTACTCGAAGTATTTATTTAATCACAGTTATCTGCATTTGCAATGAGTCACAACTAAATCATTCAAATTAGAACATATTTATATTTTGAACCGAACGAATTTATGTTACAACGAAATATTCTTAGACTGTGGATTTTGAATACAAACTTGTAGAGACATTAGAAGAGTTGAATCATGTTGATTATTACTCTCGACTTATTAAAATTATTAGAAGAGGGAATGCACTTTTATTTAATTTCTAATTTTTACAATTAACTTGGACAACTTTTATTTTGCATAAAAATCCGCAGCATAATTGTTATTGTTTACATGTTTATTGTATAACATTTTAAGGTATGTTACGAGCCTGTGCCGAGCGAAGCGCGCGTGGCCGGCGAGTGGTTTATGGTTTAAAGAGGAATATGGTTTTCAATTGTTAGTAAGGTGCACGGACAAACCTGATGCGAAATCAGGGAGCCGCTAGGGTGCATGAGAGACTTCGCGGACGAACCAGATGCGAATTCAGCTAGTCGCATAGGTTGGAAAACAGTTTTAAGTTCCTGATACAAGATCAGGTAGCTCCTAGGATATGTTAGTAATGGCCTCGTAACTTTAATATTATAAATTAATTGAGACAACCGAGCGGTAAGGTTGTGTCATGTGAGAACAGTCAACTAAAAATTACTGGATCTGAATGATAGGTTAAAATGAATTGTTACTCAAAATTACCTTGAACTAAATTTTATATTACAGGAAACTGGCTCTATTGCAACTGTTATTGTCGCGGTAAGAGTTGAGTGTGTATGAACAATATTATGTAGTTACCTAAGTATTACTGCCTGTTGGATGACGCACTGGCGATGCGAGAACACAGAGTGGTTGAATAATTATGCAAAGATGGACCCCCTAAATTTTTTTAATAAAAATTTCAGATTAATACCGTACTTGCGGAATTGGTTGAACTGTACTTTAGAGGACCAAAAATTTTCATGTTTTCTGCACTTGATGCTACACATTTTGACGAAAAAATGATAGACGCGTAAGTTTTAGTACACGAAATTAAAGTTTTGGTTACCGGAGTTCACTAGTTGAAAAGTTATACACATGTAAACATGAGCAATTTTAAGCGTTTTTGACAGGTTAGAGCGTCGCCATATTGGATATTCGTTGGGTGGTAGAGGTAGGCTGTTGAGCGCATGCGCTGGATAGATGGCGCGTGTTCAGCGCATCGGCTAAGTAGTACTGAGCGATATAGTCTAAGTTGATTTGGGGTTATTTAAAAGGGCTCAACTTTACACACGTATAACTTCTGAACCAGTGAACTCCTGGCAATAAGACTTTCATTTTCGGCCTTTTCTCGTCGAAATCTATAGGACTGCATAAAAAAATTAAAAAAAATTGGTCCCCCAAAGTACAGTTTAACCGCGGAATCTGTACGGTTATTTGATTCGAAATAGTGACTAGGCCCGATCTCACTAAACACAACCAGCTCCAAAACGAGAATCAGCGTAACGGCGTGTATAGCCCGTTTGTACTTTAAGTACTGCCCACGAGGGTTAAAATTCGAGGGTATATACTGTGAAATCTAAGTGGGGACGCTCTCAAGACTTGCATACTAGGGAATCTTGAAGATGTTCTCGAAATTTCTATATTAAGAAATCCTATGGAACTGTCCCTGTAACTGAATCATGATGCTTTGTGCCGGCTGCATCCATCTAGAGCAGGGATGGGCACGGTAGGGGCCCCTCAAACGCCTGCTTCTCCCACCAACCTCTCTTTCATGCACGAGGCCTGCGCACTGTTGCAAAGGGCGAATGCTGCATCAGCAGGTAGGTGCAGCATCGTGGGGCCCGTGCTGAAGGGAGAGTCGGAGTGGACGTGGTGGGGATTGCCTCGCCGAGCAGGCGAAGAGGAGAAACAGCAACATGTGTTTTTTGAGCCAGCGTCGCTCATGCCTGCTCTATGGTAACAGCGGATGCGGGTGGGGGATAATGGGCGCTATGGTGGGGACGGTTTTGTTTCAATTGAGACAAAAATGCCCATCTCTGATCTAGAGTATAGTCATCGTTTCTATAAGCAAAGGGGTGGAATAGGGCGTAACTAAAAATAACTATTTAAAAGGTATACGAATACTTTGTGCACCCACTGTAGCTACTGTTCGGTATTAGGTGCTGTCCGGCGTTAGGGGAACTCCCCCTATACTTACAATTTCGAGAAATAGGTCGAAAGGAGGTCTTTCGAAAATTTCAAGAGCGACACGTATAAAAGCTTTCCGATAAACAAAAACCACTTATTTCGTAAACAGCACACAACCGATTGAATGACTAGACGTATTCGGCTCGGCGACAAAATAGATGCAAAGGGGACGTATTACCATAAACATTGCGTCGGTCTATACGCCATACAATTTCCTCGAGATTCGTGCAGAATGAAGCATATCTTTGGTCCTCCCAAACGAATTTCCTCAGAATCGGATCCGCTTGCTGCTTGGACCGAGATAAGACGCTTCTACCGCCGTAACTCATATTGATTTCGTCACTGTGGTCTGTGCACGTCCTTTGATCGGTGTTTAAAGGACATTCACATGTAGAGGGGCCTAAAAATCGATTTAGGACATTTTAAATTGTTTTTAAAGGCACAGTAGTACCCCGATCATTAGAACCTTTGATATTTGAAGTCCCTATTATCCTAAAACGCTTCACAAGTAAATACAGTTCGTAACAGAAACAAAATAGGTCCATTTGCATTTTAGTTTTTAGCTTTGAAATTATATAATTGATTCGGCTGAGCCTTATCTCTGTCAGTGTTTAATAAGAACATTGGGAAATATTGCTGTACAATTTTTTTTAGTATAGTGTCTCAATCATGCACAATAAAGATTTTTATGATTATTCCCAATTTTTAACCGTAATAAAACATTAAAAATTAAAATGTACACTTGAAAAATTTATAAAATGTGGAACTTACGTTTAACCCTGAAAGCTGAATAGACTTAAAAAACTTAAAAATCGTAAACTCTTGTGGGTAGGAGGTTCTTCGTGAAACTGTACTTGTTTTGCGGAGTGAAATTAATGTCTTTATTACTATATATACAAATGGTCTTCTCTCGACTCCTCGCGATTTTGATCTCCTGACGAACCGCGGCGAAGTGTCGTCTCTTATTTTCGTCTCCGCGTTTGCCCTGGTAAAATTCCTAAACAACCCTGATTGGCTCACCCACAAGTTGGATCCTACCAATCAGAGCCGTTAGTTTTTCCGGCTCACCGCCTATTCCTTACGCCCTTGGCGTGCTTGTTTTCGGAACGGCGAGGTGATCGGAGGGGATGAAATTGTCGTGGGACTTTCCTTCAGGCCACCCGCGCCGGGCCCACATGGCGACAGGCCGATGAGTTCGGCCAAGTGCCCTTCAGTTAATCCCTTAATTTACGACGGTCTTTGTTTGCTATTGAGGACTTTTGGACAGAACTTCTACTAGACACGCGATATCGAAACCTGGAAATTGTCAATTCAAAAATAGCTTCGACGAACGAGAGTCGTAAATTACGTTGGCCGTTTGCACGAAAGAAAAAACTCTCTTTTGTGCGTACGACCGGACGCTACACTCTTGAAAATATAACGTGAAAGAATAAATGTCTTCAATAATTTATAGATTTTTCTACGACATTTTATTAATAAATTTATTCTATTGGTCATTGAAAGATTTTTAGAATTGTTCAGAAGTAAATCGATTCCAGCTTCCAGTATCGTCGTTTTCAAACTGTATTATACTGCCGGCAATTATCGTACACATCACGTACAAGATGGCGCCAAATACTCTCTATTGGGTTGAGGTCAGGAGACCGTACTGGCTAGGTGATAGTGCCAATTACTTTTTCTTGCAACCACTGCCTAGCGCTTGCAGAAGGTATGGTAGAAGATGTAGTGATTTCTTCAGAGTACGCCAAATCTTCATGTGTGAAGCTTGAGGTGCAATTCATTGTGTAATTGCTGCGTTCCCGTTGTCGAATTTACAGCTTCTTTACGAACGTTCTTCGTACGTTCACTTAGCAGTGGTAGTCTTCCCGAGGACTTTTTGGCGTCATATTCCTCGTCCTTCTTCATAAAATTGTCCGTAAAATGATGAGATCATCCAGGACGACAGGAAATTTCGCGATTACTTAACCCCTAGCACTACAAGTTATTTTATGGTTACAGTGGTCAGAATTTCTTTGTCGATCATAATTTTTTTGGAAGAATCAAGAAGTTTATATTTATTACATGTCTATATATTCTCCAATGGCTGAATATTACCAATAACAAAATAGAATTTTATTTCGGTACGTAGGAAATTGATAATATACGAGTCATTCCATGCCAAATCAATCACTTACTGACGTCACCATTGTCGATTTTGTTCTGAATGAAATATATTGTAATCCATGTGAAATTAGGGGGGCTTTAAGTCATCATTTTGGCGGTTGAGAATTTTTTTAGAAATTACAGGTCTTCGAAGTTTGCAATTTTTGCCCATTTTGGAGAAAATAGGGTCCATTTCCGAATTTCGAACTCAGGAAATTTTTGTCCGATAGTGCTAAATTTTTTTAGTTTTATTCGTAAAGGATTCTGCTATTATAAAATAATTTTTTCAACTATGATAATTAACTTTCTAATGTCGAAAAATATAGACAAATATTTTTATGCAGTTTTTTCGGTGAGGGGCATAGGTTTTTAAGATTTTGAAAAATATGCTCATATTCCCTGAAGCTTACCCTTAAAAATGAACCCTTCAAAATGGCGGAGAATTAAAAATTGGTGTCACAATGAGGTGGAAAATGGCGCGGTGTACCTTCGTTTCAGGTAGAGATCACGGTTTTGGTCGTGTATTGAGGATATACATACTATTGATATACATTTATGTATATGTGTATACAGAAATTAATACTATTCAGGTAATATTATATATTTATATGCATATGTATAAGTTCTGATGCCATATGTACGAGACCGTAACATTGTATTTCGCGGTACCTTTAAGTTCGGAATTAAAGATAGAGCCGCGGTCCTTTGAGTCCACATGCCGACATGGGCAACGCGATCCAACGGTTCCGACGAGCTTCCGAGCTCTATTAGTCGAGGTATAGCTTCTGAAGGGAGAGCATCAATAAAATGTTAGAAAAGTCGAAAATAAGCAAATGGTCGAAGCGGGCCATGTGGCTCTTGTCAATTCGTTGTCTCCCCCCCCCCCCCCCCCCCAAGGGAAAGTCCTTTAGGTTGGGGGTGTCATAAACAAAGAGGCATACTGTCGAAGGCGTTCTCACGGCTTAGGATTTTTGGGACAGCAGGACATTCTTGTTCTGACTGTCGTCTTGTACAGTTGCTTCGAATAAAGACTCTTGGTATTACGCCCACATTTATTTCAATTAAACATATCGCGTTATCCACCCCTCGGTTTTAATTGACTTACAAAAAGTATTGTATAAAGACATCTGTGTCATTATTATAAAATAACCTAGCTTCTCAAAACCAACACATACATATTCACGTGTACTAATATATATCCGTATTTTAATCCGTGTACTTGTTTATACACGGATACACGGTTACTGAAGTAAACGTGTACACGTGTATCGAAATACACGGATAATACACGGGTATCCGTTATTTTCAACACACGTGTATGATCCGTGTATTGAAGTTCAAGGGTACACGTGTGTCAATATAAGGTTTGATGTATAGTTGCACGATCTTCAACTCGTGTTTACGCTGATGTTTGTAATGTTTGTGTCATGAACTGCCACCCTGTTCTTCTGTAGCAACTAATTAAGACTTATTGGAATAGCGTTCCTTTGCGTGTATTCCCAGAACTGACGTCAGAAGCGTCCTAAGTGACGTAAATAATTTAGATTTGAAATGTACATCTCTGAGCCACAACTACGGTTCGAATGGATCCATATGAATGATGGAAGGCAATGATACACACGTGTACGAAAATATCCGAAATCCATGTCTAAATGGTGCTTCTCGACGGCTGGAAATATTGTTACAGCAAAAAGGAACTGTCTTTTGACATAAAATATAAACACTTTGGTTTTTCTTCATCAATATAAACAGTTATTCTATTAAGGTTTATTAACAGAAATTATGCTGTTTGTTCATTTTCGCAGATTATCATGTTAACTCTTGTATTTTTCTATGTACGATCCGTGTATTCGTGTACTTGAATACACGGGCACAGATGTATCACAATACACGGATAATACACGTCTACCCGTATATTCAAGTTCACAGTTATACGCGTATTATAGTATTTCATCGTTAAAAGTCGTCAAATTCTGAACAAGAAACGTCGCCAAACAATTCTTCCTTCGTGGCATTTTTCTAATGAAAATGATACCAAATAAGATATAATTGCGATGATATTTACTTGTAAATGGACGGTGAAAGTTTCGGGCGCAAGGAAGGATAGCGTTTTGGAAAGAAAGAGACGCGGAGAGTCGCGGTCGCCGGCGTAGTTCAAAGGCCCGCGTGTCTTTACAGTGTAATGCTAATAAAAAAAAACTTTGTTATTATTATTAAATTTTTAATGAGACTTTCTCCAATATATTTGTCGCATTTTTCTGATTAAAATAATACCAAACACGATATAATTCGAATCATATTTACAATAATTTTCCGAAACCTTCAATCGTCCATTACTCAAGTAGATACCATAGGAATTATATTTTATTTGGTATCATTTTCATTAGAAAAATGCTACGAATATGTTGGTGAAAGTTTTATTGGAAATGGGTTATGAATAACTATAAAAGATTTGTAACTTTGAAAACTCTGCTTTATTACAAGCTTGGAAGGACGTCTTAACGCTTCGAAAGTCGTATAAGAAGTAAAGAGAAAATATAGGGGTACAGAGAAAACTCTGTACCCACTTAACAGGAAATGACCAGGGCTGCATCTTGACTCTACCCCGAGAGCCCAGCCATAAACAGTCACAGGCCTATGTGCCTAATGACATCTGGTCTATTGTATCACTCTATCTAAGCGCAGTGATTCTCAAATATAACGAGATTCATTTTTGCATCTTAGCAGACGTATTAATACAAATAATCCAACAAGTTTCACTACAAAATAATAAAAAATAAAGAAGTTTTGTCACTGGGTTAATTGTTGTTTTCACACCGACATACTCGACCCGTATTAGGTTACACTTCTCGGCGACCGAGGCCTCTCGAGCTTCGCTGTCCTTTTCTACGTTCGACACAAGTCAAAGAATAGTAATATCTGAACACTAAACGTCGCCGGCCGGACCCGTGGTGGCGACGATTATCGATGAAATACTCTATCCGTATATTTTGATACACGTAAACATGTGTATTTCAGTGCACGTATATCCGTGTATTAAATAGTATCCGGACTTCTGCACGGATATATTAATTACATCTGTACATGTGTATTTTCAATACATGTGAAATGGGTATCTCTAGTTTCAGGTACGCGAGTCATGCGCTCCGCTATTATGATGATTTCTTTATTTTAGTCCATCCTGAGATTTCTAATCATCTACCTCAGCAAGATACGACCTTTAATTATATATTTATTGCAGACGAGATAGAATCAAGAAACAGATAATTCAAACTGTATAAAAAATGGTTCTGTATGACAAAAGAATAGCTAAATCAATTAAAATCACTTTGAAAAACATTAGCGAATAGTGTTAAATTTTACAGCGTTCTCATGAGATAGCCTCCGTAAGTCCACTGTCGACTCGGAGACACGCGTCGAATACAATAGCCAGTCGGCTCACACGGAATAACTTAGCATCTGCTTCTCTTGTTTACAAATTCTCGACTGGATGTCCGGTGACTTATGCCTATCGATTGCCCCTTTACACTCGCGGTGTATTAATCGGCGAAGCCCTCCTATAACAATTTATCAATCCACCCTCCCTATAGTGGGCTGTTTCTATAAAATAGGTGGAATTAATTATGAAATGTTCCTGCCATGAAGTAGGCAAAACTAGGTCTTTTCGTAAGCTAGTACTTGATTGAGATCAGGGACTGAAACGGTTCTGGAGATAACTGTTTCAAACTGTTATATATCGGTTCTGATCAAAACAGTTATGAAGAACCGAAGTGATGTTATAAGTGTTACGAGAATATCGGTTCTGGCTTATATCGGTTACGGTTACGGTTCTCGAGAACCGATATTATTTCGGTTCTAAACCAGTTATTTTTCGGTTCTGGGTTTCGGTTCCAGTTTCGGTTCTGTCTTCTGTCATTCTGTATTCTATTCTGTATTGTGTTCGGCCTTCTATATTAATTATTTAAGTAGTTATTTATTGTTATTTATAATTTAAACAATTTTTAAATAAATAAATTTTTATAAATTTTTTTCTATATTCATTATTTGAATTGTTATTTCAATAATTTATTGCTAAAATAATTGTTTAAATAAATAAAGTTTCATAATTTGTTTCTATACTTATTATTTGAAGTATTTCAATAATTTGTTGTTAAACTAACATATTAATTATTTGAATTATTATTTCGATAAATTAATGTTAAAATAATTGTTTAAAAAGTTAAATTTTCATAATTTGTTTCCATATTCATTATTTGAATTGTTATTTCGATAATTTATTGTTAAATTAATTGTTTAAGAAATTAAATTTTCATAATTTTTTTCCATATTCATTATTTGAATTATTATTCAGAAGACATACTACAGAAGACAGAACCGAAACTGGAACCGAAACCCAGAACCGATATCCAGAACCGAAAAATAACTGTTTTAGGACCGAAATAATATCGGTTCTCGAGAACCGTAACCGTAACCGATATAAGCCAGAACCGATATTCTCGCAACAGTTATAACATCATTTCGGATCTTCATAACTGTTTCGAGAACCGGAATCGATATCATAACAGTTTCAATCCCTGATTGAGATAGATTGAATAGGACCCAGACTTACATACAGTAGCGGACAAAAGTTTAAGACGAAAAGAAAAGAAGGAAGTAATAATTCAATTTGCATGAAAAACATAAATACACTGGTTTTATTTTGGTAGTAACAGATCAATAGTTTGTTTACATGTTGACAACAACAATTTCTATTATGTTTCTGAGCATAATATTAATAATATGCAAAAGAAAAACAAATCTATATTATATTTTCATGTTCAAAAGTTTAAGACTATGTATAAAAGAAAGATTTTATACGAAAAATGTGTGAAATATTTGATTTAGTTTAATAATTTGTCCAAAATCCATTATTTTTTATCACCTCGGCACATCTTTTCGGCATCGATTCTACTAATTTTTGACATTTTTCAACAGGTATGTTATTCCGAGCCGTTTGTATTATAGAGTAAAGTTCATTAAGATTTTTTGGTTTATAATTTGCCACACTTTTCTTTACTATACTCAATAAGTTTTCAATTGGATTTAGGTCTGGTGACTGCGAAGGTCACGGTAGTACGTTAATATTTTCTTCACGAAAAAAAGTTTTCACAGCTCGGGCTGCATGTTTTGGATCATTATCCTGTCGGAATATGAAACTATGAGTCATATTATTGTGTGCGTATGGTAACATGGTATTCTTCAACACGTCTACATACTCGAAACGGTCCATAATTCCATCTATACGACGTATTGGTCCAGGGCCGTTGCGAGAGAAACACGCTCACACCATAACCCTGCCACCTCCGTGTTTAATTGTGGGTAAAACGCATTCTGGTTTCCAATCTTCACCAATTCGACGTCTTACATATTGTACACCACCAGAAGCAACACGATTAAATTTCGATTCGTCTGAAAATAGTATTTTTTCCCAATATTGACTCGTTTAATGTTCGTGAGCTTCAGCAAACGCAAGTCGCATTTTCCGATTTTTGGAACTGAGCATTGGTTTCTTCCGGGGTCTTCGTCTTCTTAAATGGAAGTTTTCTAAACGTCTTCTAACAGTTCTAGCACTATTGTTATAGAAAGAACGTAATAGATGTTGCTTGTTAGAGAGATCGTCTTAAACTTATGTTCGCTGCGCACAAACGTTCAGAGGAAACAAACGACTGGAACGTCTACATTGTTTACATTTGACGATCACAACATTGAGATGAAGGAGGTGAAACATATACCTGTCTTACTTTGAAATATCAAACGGAATAGAAAGACAGTACTTGTATATTACGCGTATAATCGAAATTACAAATCATCGTCTTAAAATGTCCGCTACTGTATGTACATGTATATCTGGTCTCATTTGTTAAATGTAGAAAATTTTTATTTTGCATAAAAATCTGCAGCCTATCAATAGTATATAATTAATAGACACAGTAGTATATAATTAAAAGAACATTGCGCTTGATCTTACCTTTCTCAATAATGTAGACCTATACTACAAAATTTAAATATCTCCACACTCATGCAAACATACTAACACGAAACTCTGTTTATTACTGCGCCAACAAAACACTGTATCTATAATTGTATACTAAAGTGGTCGCTAATGACCTCGATGTTAATACGACCATTATAAATAAACAATATAAAAAAAAAGATTTAGCCAAGACCTACCACAGGAATGGATTCGCTTGCAATCTAAGCCTGATCGAAGCCTATGACACAAGCCTGATCAAGATCAAAATACAACGTTTACTCACCACCTGACCCTGTCCCAGTCCGCGTATATAGCATCACGCTAATTTAGACTTCACCCAGATAGAGCCTCTTCTTTGACGACTTGCTCGTCAATCGTTCCAGAAGCACCACACGAAGCGCGACGTTACGAATCGCTTAACTGAATAAATGGGCGACTGTACAACATTTATTCATTGATATACATACATACTTAGATACGATTAGTGATTCCATAAATCTATATCTCAAGCTATTAACGTTACTATGATACATTATTTCCGTTTGAATTTCATTAACACTAAACCTACCACCATTGATCAAATGACTGGCTTCAGATTTCTTACCTTCCTATTATTGAAATTATCCAGATACTTCCATGGTGGGTAATCGAGTACATTTTTTTAATACAGAAACATGTTATACATAGTAAAAATTGAACAAAATCTAAATAAATTTACTCGTATCAATTTTATCACATAATATACAGGGTGGTCCTTTTTAGCGAGGCCACCTAAATATCTCTTCAGCATATTGTGATGCAACAAATATTTTTTACGTAATGTGCATAGTGTCAAAGGACCAATATCTGGCAAGGATATTTTCTTCCCAAGGTCATTTTTTTCGGAGTTGTCAAGATCACCGGTGTTTTTTGACGCATAACTACATTTTTTTTATTATTGCATCGGGTAGCGAAAAATACATTCAGATATGTATAATAACATGACCTTGAAATGACCTTAATCTTCAAAAATTAAAGTTTAACGTAAAACTTATGTCGAATATCTTTGGCCAAGATTCCTGAACTTGTGAATGCGAACAAAATATTTTTTATCACACTGAAAATATCGATCATCAGATGTGTTAAGACAGCACACACTTTCTCATAAGTTATCATCTTCAGAGACGTTCGAAATGATGTCCTTCTACGGTGATACATTTCCTGAAACGCGCAATGACCGATTGTACACATATTTCAGTTGTTTCGGAATTAATATCAGCACAAGCTCTAATTACTCGGTTTTTATGTCCTCTGGTGTAGTTTCTCGTTCATGAAAAACTATTTGATTCTAGTTCTAGTTCATTTCAAACAGTATGTCGATTCACTGATAAATTGAAACTGATCAAGATTTCAAACCATTAGGTATCATCGGTATTACCATAGTAAATATGTTTATTTACATTCACGCTCTTGATTGTCGAGTCTTGGTCAAAGCCTGTGATCTCGATAAATATCAGTTTTACATAAAACTTCAACTTTCGAAGATCAAGGCCATTTCAGTGTCATGTTATTATACATATCTGAATGTATTTTCCGCTACCCGATGCAATAATAAAAAAAAATGTAGTTATGCGTTAAAAAACACCGACGATCTTGACAACTTCGAAACAAATGACCTTGTCCTTTGACATTATGCGCATTACGTAAAAAATATTTTTTGCATCACAATAAGCTGAAGAAATATTTAGGTGGCCTTACTTAAAAGGACCACCCTGTATACCAGTTATTCTTATACTCTTGGTCTATGATTTATTTTACGATGGCAATGATTTAAAGAAAATATACGAAATTTATATTTCTTGTATACCCACGTATCCTCTAATGACTAAATATTGACTACAAAAAAGAAATAGAATTTCATTTCAATCTAAAGAAAATTAACAACTTACATATTTAGCAGTTCTTTAACATTAACGATTCTGTTCGAAGTCTTCATCACAAATCTGACTCGATGTTACAATAGAAGGGGTTAAGGTGTGGTAGGTTTAGTGTTGACACGTGCCCTATCGCTGTCAGAGATACTACATCTGTGGTTATAAGAAAAAACGCCCTATGTCACATGTTTTCGAGATATTGTCGTTTAAAGTTCTGATCACTAATACTTCATATTATTAATGATTCCTTTTTTTTTAAGTTGTATCAACCTCACAAGGGTTACTAGCAACTACAAGCTTACAATTAGGTGGTCATTTATAATTTAGATTCGGTTGAATAACTTTGTGTGCTTCAAGAATTTTATTAGCTTTTTGCAAGATTCCTTTGAGTCGGTGGCATCTTCGATGTTTCCTGAAATATTGTATATTCTTCTTTCTTGATAACAGAGGTGGCACGCTGTAACTGTGTTCCATTGTGTTTATTGTGTAGCATCTATTACATTTAGGTTTATCCTGGTTTTTAATTAAATATGAGTGGTTGAGATTTGTGTGTCCCAGTCTCATTCGGTTGATTACTACTTGTTCTTTCCTAGTGTGCATTTCTTTCACTTTGCATCAAATTACATTTTTGTATAATTAATTTATAATTAATATATGAATAATGACAGAAAGACTAGTCATTTGATTTCCTAGCATTAGTTTTATCTAATGCGTATGAATTGATTGATTGATTGATTTTATTGTTTTTAACGTCGCATCAACTGCTAAGGTTATTAGCGACGTGGACCTACAGCTTATAAAGGTGGGCTCCGAACCACCTTGGGCAACGCAGTATAATATCACATAGAAGAATTTCCAGAGGTGACGGCGGTGGAATTCGAACTCACGACCACAGTACAGTGGCCGAAATAATGTTAGGTACACTAGTCGCGTCGGCTGGTCTACTGCTTCTACTTTTGTTTACGTTATCGAAAGTGTACTGTGGTGTTTGTTATTATTCCGCAAGCATGTGCCCTACACACTATATGAGCAGTCTGTCGAATATTAAAAGCGTTAGTGTGAAGACGTGCTTCTTTCAAAAAACTTTGAAAATTCTCGGATACAACATACGAAATAATCTTAGGTTCACGGTGAAATATATGAAAGATACTATTGATAGTGCAATTTTTTGAACGTTTTTGTATGGTAAGTACACGGACTAATAAAGTTTAAAAATGATAAAAAATATTTTATGTTCGTTTAATATTTTTAAAGCACAATGGCATGGAGAAAATCGTTAAATGATAACGAAAAGGGCCAAATTATTGCCTTTCACAAAACAACGTCTAAAAACATTAACACAGACGGACAAAGGGAAAATTTTTCAAGAAGCACGGAAAAATAAACTTGATGGTTCTAAAATAAAAACAAAATTAGACTTGCCAGTTGGTGTTCGACGTGTGCAGCATGTTCTGAGATTGAGTGGAACATTTAAATATAACTAAAAAGGCGAAAAAACCACCGCTAACTAATTCTACAAGGAGGAAAGGTTAAAGTTTGCAGAAAATCATATGTCATGGACTGAAAAATGGAAAACGGTGATTTTTTCCGATGAAAAAAAATTTAATTTGGATGGCCCAGACGGGTTTCAATATTACTGGCACGATCTGCGTAATCAAAAAGATGTGAAAATGACAAGAGTGCATGGAGGAGGATGTGTAATGGTTTGGGCTGCATTGGGCTGCAGCGGTGAGACTCCGATAATGTGGTTCCTACCAACAGCCAATGCTGAAAAATACCAGGAACTACTAGAATGCGTACTGGATGAATATGGCGACTAGATTGGTAGGTCTAATTTAATATTCCAACACGATAATGCAGCGATACATCGTGCAAAAACAATTCAAAACTGGTTTGAGAGGGTAAAAGTTGAAGTTTTACCCTGGTCATCAAAGAGTCCGGACTCAAATCCCATTGGAAATCTTTGGGGAATTTTAGCACGAAAGGTATACGCCAATGGAAAACAGTATTGCACTGTTTCCGTATTAAAAAATGGGATTAGAGAGGCGTGGTCTGCAATTAAATTAGAAACTTTACAAAAATTAATTGAAACCATGCCACGCCGAATATTTGAAGTGATAAAAAACAAAGGAAGCTCAACTAAGTATTAAACTATTTTTATTTCTTTTGTTATTATATTTTTTATGTAAAAATATATAATGAACCTATTTTTATTTCGTACACCAATTTTACGGTTTTCAATAAAAAATTTGTAATTAATACAAATTATATTATGTTATTCATTTAAATTATGTATTTTGTAAATTATATTAGAAAGAATAAATAATAATAAATAAATTCAAAAATACTATATGAAACACATGTTTATGTTAACAAATTAAAGTGAACCTATCATTATTTCGGCCACTGTATTTCTAGTCGCGCGCTCTATCCACTGAGCCACTGCGCGCCCCGTATGAATTGAACATTGAACTCCGGTTTAATTGCATTATTTTTTTGAACCTTTAGAATTTGTTTTCATTGCTTTTTTCTGGTAATTACATAAATCCTATATTCTAAACCATAATTAGTGCATCAACAAAAATTTTTGAAAGTGTGACATGCGGCGTTTGTCTTGTATGTAGCTACAGATTAATTTTATGCAGTTTGGTTTCAAAGTCGTAGTACACAGCATAATATTCAGTGAATCCATGACTTTTCTTTATGGGGTCTCAGATTTTCTTGAAACTTTGCGTATTGGTAGACTTCGTTCTCCTGTTTATGAAAATGCAGCATTATAGGCGTCTATACTCAACAACTTTTGAGATACGTTAAGATTGATGAAGTTAGTGTTTCTTTCATATTGTTCCTTTTAAATAAAATTTTTATATTTTGTTTCTTATAGATATTATGAATGTATCATTCATGTGCAAAATACAATTAATTAATATAGAGAAACTGAACAGAAAAGAAAGAAAAAAATGGAAAGAAAGGAAAAAGGGATTTTTCCAGAACACTGCCCTTCCTGGTAATGAATCTAGTATGTTATCATCACGCCGTTTGGCACTTGACAAAAACTTTAACCAAAACTGTACTTAACGGCTTAACGGGTATAATAAAATTTAAATTGTAAATATCTCAAAAATTATTGAGTATCCACGCCTATAATGCTATATTTTCATAAACAGGAGAACGAAATCTACCAGTATGCAAAGTTTCGACAAAATCTAAGACCCGATGACCGAGTCTTCTCCTTGTTACTTGTTTTAATATTTCATGCAAGAGATGACGATGCATTTAAACAAACATTTTTACAAGTACCGTGTTTTGGTTTTTGTTAACCCCGGAATTATAGATATGGCATCAATTCTACGCGTATATCGCCAACTGACTGTGAATTGATGCTAATTGACCTCGAGTCGCGTGTTGTTAAATTCATCTTAAAGTGTTGCATGCATTTATTGCGACTATGACTGCGAGAATCATGATAGAATGCACATATTCAATCATTGATGCTTTGTTTTCTTTCTGATGTAAATATGCTTCGTTAGAAACAGTAAAGAGAACAGTTACTAACAGTTACACTTAATTGACTAAGAAATAAAATGTTGTATACACTCTTAGCCCTCTATCTTGACCAGAGAAGTAGTTACAGGGGGAAATGGATTATTAGCTCGTAATGCATTTTATTTAAATAAATATGGCATATTTTATCTTTCGTCATACACAACCTTTCAGATTGAAAATCTTTATGGTTGAAAATTACAAACGCTGAGAAATATGAAAGTGAAGATCTTTTACACAAATCTAAACATGATGTTATGTATACTTTGGCAATACCAGGAGCACCCCAATTGTTCTCAGATTTTTAGGTTCTTCAAATGTGACGTAGTTGAACAAAATAAAAATTGATCTTTTAGATGGTTTTTGCTGGAGAAACCAATTTGATCTTTAAATTCTGGTAGTTTCTTTATTAAATGATCTTAAGTATTTTGATGTATGCCACAACATTATCAAGAAATTTAAACATGGATTTGGACTTGTAAGTTCTTAAATTTTATCTTCACGAAACAACAATAAATAGTATTTATATAAACTTGTTTTGAACATATTTTATCTTGAAACGTAATCAAAACCTGAGAATTAACAACCAGTAATTTTTCAACAGAAAATTCGAAATTATTTTGTTTTATATGCTATCCTAAAAATTAGAAAATCTCGTTGATATATTTCAGACTAAACTGCTGAAAGTCGGTATATATTTTCTCTGAACACGTTGACTGCCAAGTCGGTCGCATATGGCGGACACTAATCTTTTACCAAGTTTAGAAATTTATTTTATCGTGATGTATTCGAGTAAACCGAATTTTATTAAAAATTTTAAAATTCTAAAACTAAACTTCTAGTTTCGGTTTTATTAACTGTACTACTTTGAATTTGTGGAAATTTTTGGGGTTGATATTTAGTACTCAACGCGTTAATAAGCTACAAAATGGCTCATCTCCAATTTAATTCATTTGAAAATATGAATATTTTTATTCTCTTTTTCTGTTCACGAATTTAGTCCGAAAAGAGTGCGGAACTGCATAAACACTGTGGCGGTATGAATATGAGGATACAGTGGCGCGAATACGACACATTTAAAAGATTAAGTCGACTTTTCTTCAGGTATTTAAAGAAGCACCGATCAAAAATGTCATTGACTCTCCAACGCAGTATAAGACCGAGTCGGCGAGCGTCCTATGTGCGTTTTATGTGCGTGTGAAAAACTTCTTGATACGTGGTCGTGTGTTATCAGTGGTATGTCCAGTAGCCTAAGGTGGAGAACAAAAAAAACAGATGTAAGTAGGTTCGCGAACAAGTGCAACGAGTCTGGATGCCGCGCCGGTAGAACACGTTAGACCCGAGTAGAATCGCGACGAGTCCTATCCCGTGTATCCTCTTCTATCCTCTTCCACCTGCCATCACCAGTTTTTACGTCTTGCTCGTCTTCTCAGTTGCTATTTCTCCTTTTTTTTCTTTCAACTGTGTCGTCTCTCCTGCTTACCAAATTTTTTGCCGGTCTCTCGAACCTGCACGTCGAATGTGGACCAGCACGTCGCCACGGATGTTGCCCGGATATCGATAGCTACCAACCGGCAGCGGATACGTCATTTTTCTTTGTTCTATTTTGAAACAAGGTTATCGACTGCATAAACTTAAAATGACTTTGAACTCTCGTCAACTCGTGTCAAGTAAAGATGATATTTAGGAATTTTTTTCTTAAAATTATAATATTTTATAAAAAATACTTTTCTGTTGCGGCGTCATTTATAGATGCAGGTCACTGCACTGCTTACAAGATGTGAAGTGAAAACGATGGCCACATTTACAAAAAATGTTGTGAACCGATTCGAAAAACTCCACCGACATTATTTTCGCTATTGTATTGGCTATCGCATGAACCAAAACAATGAATTTTTCTTATTCATAATTTTATACCTAAAATTAACCGTTCGTCGTTTTGATTAAACTCGTATTAAACATCGCCATTTCGATTGTTTTGTCTCACAGTGATTCACACCATGGTCATTGATATTAAATTTTTACCCCCTATTTTGTAAGCAGTGCAGTGACCAGGGATTGAAACTGTTATGATATCGGTTCCGGTTCTCGAAACAGTTATGAAGAACCGAAATGATCTTATAACTGTTACGAGAATATCGGTTACGGTTACGGTTCTCGAGAACCGATATTATTTCGGTCCAAAGACAGTTATTTTTCGGTTCTGGATATCGGTTCTGGGTTTCAGTTCCAGTTTCGGTTCCAGTTTCGGTTCTGTCTTCTGTAGTATGTCTTCTGAATAATAATTCAAATAATGAATATGGAAAAAAATTATGGAAATTTAATTTCTTAAACAATTAATTCAACAATAAATTATCGAAATAACAATTCAAATAATGAATATGGAAACAAATTATGAAAATTTAACTTTTTAAACAATTATTTTAACATTAATTTATCGGAATAATAATTCAAATAACAAATATGTTAGTTTAACAACAAATTATTGAAATACTTCAAATAATAAGTATAGAAACAAATTATGAAACTTTATTTATTTAAACAATTATTTTAGCAATAAATTATTGAAATAACAATTCAAATAATGAATATAGAAAAAAATTTATTTATTTAAAAATTGTTTAAATTATAAATAACAATAAATAACTACTTAAATAATTAATATAGAAGTCCGAACACAATACAGAATAGAATACAGAACGACAGAAGACAGAACCGAAACCCAGGACCGAAAAATAACTGTTTCAGAACCGAAATAATATCGGTTCTCGAGAACCGTAACCGTAACCGATATAAGCCAGAACCGATATTCTCGTAACAGTTATAACTTCATTTCGGTTCTTCATAACTGTTTCGATCAGAACCGATATAGAACAGATTGAAACAGTTATTTCCAGAACCGTTTCAGTCCCTGGCAGTGACACCACAATAAAAAAATTGTGTTGAAAATTAAAAGAGTGCACAATGTAAGAACAAAAGTTGTTTTTATAGAACTTAGTCTATTTTAAGAAAAAAATTCCTAAATATCATCTTTACTTTAAATTATTTGATGAGAAAGTTCCCTTAAGAATTTCTGATTGGTAGACCGATCAGCTAACGATCACAACATCGCACAGTGCGTTGACAATGGACCAAAATAAGAAAAATCGACTTTCATGTTGGTATTTTACCCTTCGACGACGGTGCCTTTTTTCTTTTTTTAAGGTGGGGGGTAATCCGCCTTATGGATACCCTCTCCTCTCAACTGAGAGGCAAGAGGGTTATGTTGGGCTCTCCTGGCTGAAGGCCAGGCATACCAACTAAACCCACACTCTGCCGTGCCTTGGGTGTTCGGACCCAAACAGGTACGCGAGAACACAATCAACTGTATTGGGCCCCCCGTTGAATACCTATCCGGAGGGGAGAGAAGCTCCCCTCAAACCATTCCTCTACCGGAACTCGGTGACGGCATGCACCGTGTCCCCCTTTACTAGGGACCGCCCGATGGACAAGTGGGATCAGGCCCCAAATGTCCGACGCCCCCCCCCCGGATACTCCTTTCCCCCTGCTTCTCACCGGCGAGCCTAGCGAAGAATGGAGTATCCGTTCTTCCGGTAAGGCTAGTCCTTCTGAGGGGAGCGCACTCAAACCCTAAGAACCAACCCCTTTCCCTCTCCGGTGGGCGTGGTTACACCATTGTAACCACGCCCACTAACCCCCTCCCACGTTCGCTCGACGACGGTGCCTGAGTCTATTCTGACCCAGGGTATTAAAATCGTAATTCAATTACTCAATTTCTGATGATTCAATTGAACAATTAACTGTTACATTAACAACTATAGAAAGAGTAATGTATCTGCAAGAAGTACCTTCGCAAATATGTTTTGAAACATTCAGAATAAAGCGGAGAATGGTAAGCACCATCAATTGTAAAAGTTCGAAAAACGCTTTACCTGTAATTGAAAAGTTACTATCAGAATTCGTTCATCAATTACACTAATCTGTTCGTTTTAGAGAAGTGGAAATTTTTCATTATCTCCATATAGTTATTTTGATGTTGGTTTGGTTTTCCCATTTTCTTGAGATTAAGTTAATAATGTAAATTTAAACACTACTGACAAATTTGATTAAGGTTTTAAAAAATACTCTTCAAAACTCCTTCTTGACTTTTGGCGGAAATACATGTAGATATATGCTGTAAAAAATTATGCAAGATTTAACTGCCACTACCCGCCCTTTAATTTTTAACCATTTATTTGTGTCAGCTACTTATTGTGAATAAATTTCTCTTCGATACATGGTTTTCAAACAATCCAACTTCATTAACTATTTATAGAATGAAGTTACACAGTATAGATGATAGTAGTGTCATGCAAAGTCCACTTGAACAACTTCGCGAGGTACACAGCATAATGCTAATGTTGGCACATGAACTTTGTACGCTTATGTGTCGATAATAGTTTATGTAAAAACAAAAGTATTCGAGTTATTTATAAACGCCTTGGTATCACCTCCAAGAATACGTAATCGAAAATATAGGTTTCCACTCAAAATTGGAATTGCAATCTTTACAAAGTTTTCCAGGGTTACTGCAATGTCAAACAAAGTTTCCAACCACTTTTGAATGCATTAGAAGGGTAATATTATATTTATAAATGAATCTAATAAATTCCTTTTTTTAATAAAACAAGATTATGCACTGAAGAACTCGCCATACAAGTTACATAAAAAATATAGTAGCTTTGTTTAGTGAAAATATGGGACAAATTTTGTTTGAGAATAATCATTTTTGCACTGCCGTAATGTCGGAATTCGTCCACAAGAGATTAATATAATACAATATCAAAAGTCGCCATGGTCATTTTGAAAAAATGTTGACAAATTTCCAATGTCGTCAGTTTTTAACTTTTCATAACAGACTCACATGAATATTTAGACACTTTTAAAAAGTCGATAACTTTTTTAACATTGGACCCTACGACTTGTTTGGGGGGGGGGGGGGGGGGGGGTGGAAGAAGTACTAAAAGTTGTATTTTACAACTTTTTCGTATGGGCCTATATTGAAAATTAAAAGAATACGTTTTGTAAGATCTGTGACAATTATACATATTCTAAAAATTTCCTCAAAATGGTTGATGCTAAATTGACACGCATCGAAAAATGTAAGAATTCTTAGATTTATTACAGTTAGAGGCCAAAAATCGCGAAAACTTCAATTTTGACCATCTTTAAACGTTTGTAACTCATTGCAACGTTGACTGATAAGAAGAATTGAATTAAAAAAAAAACACTTGTACTTCAAGATTATCTGTTTACATCCCAAAAAGGCCTAGTGCCATATATCCAATAGTTATTCTGAAAATAATTCTTAAAAATCACTTGTTTTCGCTACCGTTACATAAGAAGCCTCCCTTAAACCATTACATACACAAAATATTTTATAAAAATAATAAGAATTCAATATAGCTACACTTCCATTTAAAAATTGATTATTTCAACGTAATGCCTGTTTGTGCAAGTGGTTTCAATGATTCAATCATCCGCTATACATAATACGTAACTATATGTATTATATGTATGTATATTCTGTAATTACAATACTAGAGAAACAAGAATAACGAATTCATATGTTCTAGGAGGTACGGAAATAATTCGTCTGTATTTCGTAACATGTTGCACAAACTGTCGCTTCCGCCAATTCGCAGTTTTGATGTTCGCAAGTATTGCTACAATTTAAGAAGCACGCTGTACAAGTGCTTCATCATAATGCAAGGGTTACCTGTAATTTCGTATCTAAGCTACATGCTCACGGCTTCTCTCGGAATGTACTGTTGTAGTTAAACAGCTTTATCTCGAATAGATCTGAAATGGCTAAGTTCAATCATTCCTTTTCTAACTTCATCAAGGTCAGATCCGGTGTTCTTGAAGACTCTCACCTTGATCCCTTACTTATGAACAACATGCTTGAATTGTCTTGCTATTGTCGATTTGACTTGTTTGCACATGGCTTAAAACGGTTTTATGGCACTTATAATGAAGGAAGTTCACTATTTATGCACAGCATGATCTTCTGCATTTAGAATCTTGGGGTACGCAACCAGTCCTGGGTAAAAATTATTGGAAAAATATATAGAACACTGTGTTAAATAATCGCCAATCTACAACTTAAATAAAGTATTACTTTAAATAAGAAATGAAATGTGAGCAAATATAATATTCTAATTTGGACAATCCAAAGTATAAAATAATTTGGTTTGGTATTATAAATAGTACATGAAGTATTTCCTAAAATACAAGAATCCATAGTAATGTAAAACGAAATTAATTTTCTTTTTGAGTATGGTTATTCACATGTAACACAGTACATTGTTCAAAGTTTTCACTATTTAAACTACAATATATCTCCGTGAAAAAGAATTAATCTTGCAAAATTAATCGGCATATTATATGTTAAAAATAAATTATTAATATATTTGCACTTTTTGAGGGACAGGTCAGAGAGTGGGAAAGAGAGAGCAATAGCAAGAGTGGTGCTCCCTTTTTCTAATTGACGAATTGGTGGGGAGAGATTCTGCTTCTCCTACTTGCTTCTACATACAGTAACCCCGCGATCTAAGTCCAACGGAACATTGCAATCTATGTCCCTTGGCCTGGTCCTTCCACTGCGGGGTATCCCCGGAAGGGCCGTGAAGCTCCAGCTGCCTCGGTCGCCGAACAGTTAAACATGCCGCGTAATCTGATCCTGGGTTGGGTATATCGGTGTGAATCACTACTAATCCAATTACAAAACATCTTTATTCTTTATTATTTTTTCATGGAACTTTCAGCAACATATTCGTGGCATTTTTCTAATGAAAATGATACCAAATATGATATAATTCCGATAATATTTACTTGTGTAATGAACGATGGAAGTTTTTTATTGGCATTACATTGTACGGACACACGAGCCTTAGAATTGTGTCGGCCGGCCGCGCGACTTTTATCGTCTCTTTCTTTTCTATACGCTGTCCTTCTTTACGTCCAAAACTTTCATCGTTTATTACACAAGTAAATATCATCGGAATTATATCATATTTGGTATCATTTTCATTAGAAAAATGCGACGAATATATTGGTAAAATTTCATTAAAAATAAGTAAAAAATAAAGAAGTTTTATTATTGCACTAGTATTGTCTCACCGATATGCTATTTTTTGTTGCGCCTTCGCCCGCACGGTTCGTGTTTGTATGCTGTCCTTGTCTACGTTCGGCGCGGTCGACGCGGTCACAAAAGAATAGTGTCCCTTCACGATCTAAGTCCCGGCAGAGAACCGAAAAAGGACTTAGATCGCGGGGTTACTGTAGCACGACCACGCGCCGCCATTGTTGGCTTCAACTCGCCCGTAAGACGGCTCAGTCAATGTCTACATATAAGTCTATGCTTGAAACGAAACGCAGCTCGACAACACTATACAACTTGTTAAATATAGTTACTTATTACCAAAACCAGTCTAACACATTTTACTAACGCGAACAAGAAATGCGCGGCAGTCACGCTCGCGGACTTGACGCAACAATTTTTTTCCTCTGTGAATGATATTTGTTTACTTAGAACAATATTTTCATTTAACATGTATATTAGTTTATTCAATATAAATATATTAATACTACCAATCAATATACGTAAATGTACTGCCAGTTTTACTGACAAGTTTCAGATCTTTTAGAGACTTTAACATTTTAAGATTGCTTTATTGTTCTTTTGTACAGCTTGAGCGGAAGTATTGTCCGCGTATTTGTCCGCCATAATATTATCGTCATTGTATCGTGTGGGATATTGCTCAGCATAGATTTTTATGTGCAGCTGTCTGGGTTGTGCCATACCGATCTACGACCATGATTTCGCATCTGTCTGGAATCATTTGAATTTTATGTCTCTTGAGCGACGAGGCTTTATGCCGGGTTTACTATACGCACATAAGGTACTCAATGGTATCGTTATCTGTCTCGGGGTTCTATCACATTTGAAATTGAATGCATCTTGGTTCATTTCACGTCACTTTTTTATTACCAGAACTCACGTGTGTTAGAGATTGCGAAAATCGTATAAGTTGAACTGTATTTTTTAACGATACAAATACTAGCACAATTAAACGAGTAAAATTCCCATTATTTTGCACAAATGATTCAACACAATTTTGTAAACACAATTTTTCAGATTCGTTGCTTGAATTGCTTTTATAATTACCAAAACATATAATCAATTTAGCATTAATTGTATTATTAGCAACTCTTGCAGGCTATAATGGGTGAAATTTTACTCCATGCTATTTTTTTATATTTTTAAAGAACGATATAACTGGTAACGTTACTTTTTTACGTATTTTACTCACGTATATTATTGTAAACGGTACACAGATAGCTCGAGTTGATATCGATGATAATTTTTAAGGATTTATGAAAATACTTTCTACGAATAGAATTTCTTAATTTTGTTTTCTCACAGTTTCGAGCATAGTGTAATATAAGATAATATATTGTATTATAACGCGGTCGCTAATAACCTGAGATGTTGATGTGACCTTAAATAAAGCAACTTTAAAAAAAAATGTTTACAGTTGATCTTTTTAGCAGAAACAGATTTTTCCTCTCCAAACAGCTGTCATTTCTATATTAATTAAAAAATGTTGAACATGGACATTATCTATCGACGATGGCTAATTTTTTATAATCTATGGTTCATGGCTAAGGATATTTTAACACATCATTCAGCAGCAACGGCAATTTCAATCGAGAACCAGCAAGTTCGCTAACGTGATCTAATAATTTTGTTTAAGATTATTATATAAAAGATAATTTCTAAGCTTCCTTTTGATACAGGACAATTATTAAAAAACCTATCACTAGGCTTCCAGTAGATAAATTATTTAATTCAATCCTCTGTATAATCCATCTTTCGAGCGTTGTTCTGTTCAGTATTGCCGCTAATTCGAGGCAATTAACGCTCTAGATTAAAAACAGTAAAAAAGGATATATTTCGCATTCGTAAAATACACTTAAAGTTCTTAAAGTTCAAAAGTTCTAAATACAATGTTCTAAAGTGCGAATGTACCGATATATTCTACGAGTTCTTCATGTTCAGTTTAACGGTTCGTAACGTTCAGTTCAATAGTTCGATGAGTTCTACAGTTCGTTCAATTCTGACGTTCGTTCAGTTCTACAGTTCGTTCAATTCAACAGTTTGACAAATTCTGATGTTCTCATTCCCTACCAAAGTTCAGGAACAGATCATTTCTTTGGTAGGAATAAAAAGGGAACGAATCACTAGTTCGGGGCGTAACCCTAAATTGTGCAACGTCTACAAACTCCGTGAATTCATTTTCCTACGTAAGCCAAGCAGCACTTTGCACAGAGCACCCTTATCTAAGGATCCTTTCCCCGAACTTGGTATCGCCTTTCTTCAGCGTGTGCGCCTGCGATGCGTTAATTGTCATTGAGCGGAGTACGGCTGGCCTGTTTTCCTGTTTCAAAACAGAACACTCTTTTCCAGCTGTACCCAAGCCCGTAATGAATCCTTAGGGCCAAGCACGCCAATACAAATCTCAAAAATGACACTGCCCCACTCGATCGTAGCACAAACCCAGACACGATGTCTAGGCAATTTTAGACAATCCGTTAGAGTTAGTTTTATTGGAAATGGGTGGTTGAATAAATTGCAAACAGTGTAATCTGGTATAAATTCTAGTTTATTCGACCGAGCTCGCAAGGCACTGATCTATACTATGAATACGGGATTCGGATTCTGGAAATGTCCCGAATTGAACGTAGATTTGGATGCCAGCGCCGCTATCGTTCGATCGGTGTACTGTACCCCTCGTACTCCTCTTCACCTCCGTGATCGTCTATACTTCGCCATGTGTTTGCATCCCTCTAGGTGGCGCTGCTTTCAATCGAGTTGATTGGACGCCATTGACACGCTACGAAATAAAAAGTGTCGATGACGTCCAATCAACTCGATTATATATATATATATATATATATATATATATATATATATATATATCAGTCTCGCAAGGACGTCGTATCGCGTGGAAGGCTATACTAGAATTGAAAAAGAAAACGAAAAGGCAACATGAAAAGTTCGTTGTCCACTTGAGACAAGGGCCAGGACAGCGTTCTGTCTCTTACCCAGGCAGTTAGGTATACGAAACACTAACTGGCCCATGGGTCCGCTGACATCTGGTTTATTGCCTTAGTCAGTGATTCTCACACGTAACTAAATTCATTTTTGCTTTCTGGATGACGCATTGTTACTAACAATCCAACAAGTTTCAGAATGTTCTTACATATTATAGGAGCTTCTCTCTCTCGTCTCAACAAGTCCAATTCTCGTTGTAAAAGATCGCGTTCTTGGCAAAGAATTTCTATCTCTCTTTCCGCGAGAGACGTCCCCGTCCCTATTTCCTGGTTGAACTGTAACTCTGCTATTCCTGTTACGTGTAGCTCTTGAATGGTGTCTTCAATGTTCGGGTCAGCGCTGATTAAGCGGGCAACTAATTTGGCTTTTGAGCCTAAGACAATCATGACCCTGGACCTGAGCAATTCTTTGAGCTCAACGATGGTTAAGTTGGCCAAATTTCTTTTACTTTCTGCCATCGTCACCAATATTCAAACGCGCACAAAAATATGTAACCGAAAGTCACGCCACGGATACGATACTAAAGATATCTACTAAAGTTCCTTCTAGTATTTTCCCTAACTTCCCGAAACTCGATAGCCGTGAACAAAAAATACTAAATTTCACGCACTACCACAAAATCTTTCGTATCCCACTTCTGAAATTTATAGGAGCTTTATTTAATAGAAGTTTTTCATATGACGGTTTGTTACAATCTGAATCTCGCTGACGAATTAATATTTACTAAAAGAACATCGAGTTGTTAATAGCAAATCGATCGTCAGCTCAGTATGACAGTCCCAGCTGATTGCCGACGATCGGTCGTCACCAACACCAATGTTCTAACTTGTGACACCTACAACATTAACTAGAATATACGGGACGCACATCGCATCAAACACGTGCACACTCTACGGAAGCAAACCAACGAACGCTGAAGATCCGGGAGAAACAAAACCAACGCGATTCCAACCACAGAAGAGAATCATCAACACAACACGACGCGCGAATTTCAATCATTCCAACACAATCCAACTGCAACGTCTCCAACATCCAGTTTGCCATGCTTCTTCTTCCTCTTACGCTGATCCACCTCCCGTTTCCAAATGGTCGTCAACGATCTCCACTTGCCAAGGGCCAGTCAAAGAATCCACTACACTACGCCCACGCGTCGGCTAAGCTTTTGGCGCGGGCTCATCATTTAATTAACCTATCGGTACACAAGCCGACTCAAAGCACCGTGACGAAATTTAATGATGCGTCGTCCGTCTTCAAAGTGACAGAGGGAACGTCGACTCTGCGTTGATTTCGAAACAACCAACAAATATGCGTACTAAACGCGGCCTCGGAAAGCGGTAGATCTGAAACGTCACACCAGTGTCGCCAGATCGATTATATCGAGGGGAATACAGTTTACCACCTCTCTGGTGACCAGAGTATGTAATATGTAACACGTTGCGCGGCACGTCACGTGACCAGTCTACGGTCTTAGTGGGGGACGTTAGAGTGTGCTCATGGTAGTGGAATGGTATAGTAGAAGGGAAAAAGGTGGAGAGGAAAATCCACCCAGTTTTGGGTGGATCTGGCGACACTGCGTCACACCATGGTCTCCAAATTCGTTTGTGCCTATTTGTTAGGTGGGTGCAAAAATAGTTGTGGTTATCGTCAGTTTAATCTTTAGCGATTTTTCTGAAGCAACGTTTAGGCTCGATACAGACTATAGGTCCGCTCACGGCCCGATCAAACGTTCCGATTAGAGCGGAGCGGGAAGAATTTACCAGGGTTGAGCATATTTCAGTTTTGAAGACTCTATAATTAATTATTAAAAGTTTCTTAATAAATATTTTAATAGCAGCAGTAATTTCAGTCACAAACCAATTAGTCGTTCCTAGTAACGTAATCCAATAATTCTTTTTGGGTTTATTATTTGAAAGAAGATTTTTAAGGTCTTTTATTCTTGTAGGAAAAGTATCAAGAATAATTTTTCGGAGATGAAAGCAGACACAGCAGTCGTTATAAATAGGTCACAAATGGTTTTTCTTACATTGTTTATAATAGTTGCGCTTTTATAAAATTCATACACCATAATTACACGCAGATAGTCTCTTGCGAATGATCATTTTCAATTGGTTTTTAACGAAATGGTTAATTCAACCAATTTTTGTTTTGAGTAACAACTATCTGCGTTACTAAGGACATGTAATACTCAAACATTATTACGTAAACATAATAATGATCGTGTCAATTATTGAAAATACAGCAGAACCAACTGACCAATTTAGAGTAATTAATTACCATGTACATATTTCTCTACGAAAATGGTCGTTCTCAGATGTTTTACTTTAGAATTATTGGAATTATAAAAATTCTTACATGGGCAACGATTGAATAAATTTCTTAATTCAAACGTATATTATATTAAAAATGAAGATAGCTCTAGCTAAACTCAATTTTGTTATACTGATAAAGCAACAAATGTCTCCTTCAATGCTCGGTAGGTTTAGTGCTAATTAACCCACTCGTGCTTTCACAGCACCGTCATAATTTCTGAACTGTTGGTCCCTGGAAGAATCCATTTATGTTCCGGAATAAATGTATTACAGTAAATTTTTTCGAATATACGTGTCGAATGAGATCATATTCACAGTTTCCGCATTATTAAAGAAAGACACGGTTTCATCTAATTAGTATCGGTTGCATTTAAAAAATGTATTAAACTTCACTGTTGTCGATTGATAAAATGTACTCCATCACACGTAAAGGTTTAGCCATTCTTATTACACCTCAGTCCCATACAAAGCAGAAGTTGCACATCTACGATTGCTAGTTTCGTATGCGCCTCGCCAATGGCTTCAGGTAGCAAAATATAGCGTTCTTTCTCATGTAAATTAGTATTTAGTTACCGAGGTACACAGTCGTGTACAGCATCGTTCACGGTTCCAGTAATGATCCAGTGAAAACTGCTTCGGCAAGGAATGAGAGCTGCCAGTAGATACACGGGTCTAGCAATCAGTTCATTGTATTTACAAGCTGTTCCACTTTATGGTCGGTACCATGACTATTTGCACTTATCGCGCTCTGTCTAATAGTCGCTAATTTTGTTCGACTATAACGCGGTGGTAGCTTTCTGCCGACAGTGTTTATTTTGATTCGTTTGAACGTGTATTACGACTCGTAAGTCGTGAGTTTCGTGCGTGACGCACCGACGCGATTTTTTGAATAAAACTCGTCCTTCCCGCTATTCCTGCACGTGACGACCTTTCGAAACATCCGCGGCGGAATGTAACGGGCAAACATCAGGAAATCATTGATAATTTTTCCGCGGACCATGCTGTGTCTGAATTATGAACACGTAAACCAGCTTGCTGCTCGTCCCGTGGGAGTCTTCGGTTAAGGGGGGCAGTCTCGTGTGGACGAGTCAAAAAATCGATTCATTTATTGTTGTACTTTTTAAAAGCACAGAACCTTAAAAACACTTTCCTCAAAATTGTATGCTTAAATTCGTTGAAATGGTAAAGTTACGACGATTCCAGGAGAACGATGCTCCGGACTTTAAACGCATTTTTTAGAGAGCTTTTAGGGACTTCCCATTGTTTGGATGTCTGTAACTAGACTTGCGATGTTCTACGATCACGAGTTGTTTTTTAGAAAACAGTTACAAATATTTATACGAAACAAAAATTTCAGTTAGAATAGTATCGAAATCGAAACATTACAAGTATTTTTCAAATTTGATAACGTCGTTTACTGCATTGCACTTTGCAAACGAGTGTGTCATGGTGCTTACATAGCTCTACTCTTTTCATAACTAAGTTTAGGGCAACTTAGAACGGAGACGTAGAACTTTATGTATCGTACCTTTGCTTTTATAAAATAAATGTTCGAGAAATTCACTCTTTGTTCCAAAGATTTACTTTATATCAAAGCAATACAAAATTAATAAATAAATTATAACTATATATTGTATATTAACCGTCCAACCAGAATGGTCACTGTTTTTGGCCGACCGGGGTAGCTGCAATTTTACGTTTTTTCACTGAATGTTAATCTATGTGAAATTGTACAAAGAATGGGGATCCGGAAGGATTTTGCAATATTCTGTCAGGAACATTACAAATTTACTAAAGGAAATATGGAAATGCGTAGCCGAGTACCCGGTTGGCTACACAAAATTGCGAAATGTCCATTAAGCTTGCGTGAAAACAAGAATGTTTATTGTGCTAAGATAAGTATTGAAATGTTGAGCAAAGTTAAAGAATAATTTAAACAAAGAATTGTTAAGTGCATTGAAATAAGACGTAATCATTTTGAACACATACTACACTGAAGTACAAATAAAACGATCACACATTTTCTGCATTTCCCTTCAAGTTTGACCTTGAATGACCTTAGGTCATAAGTAATTGAACTCATCTTAAAACACACTATTTGATGGTGGATAAAAAACATATTATTCCATTTAAAAAAAGAAAGTTGAGCTTCACCTCACCCTGGAGTGTCCACTGGGAAAAATAAAAGTTTCACCACATGATGTCACAAGTCGGTACTGAACGACTTTCATCTACAACATTTTTCTTTATAATGTCCACATTGTATAATATAATTATACATAATATTGTATATATAATATAATTATATTATAATATTATATATTTTAATAAAATTTACATAAATTTAGTGTAAAACAAAGGTGGGTGAAATAATATTTTGGGTGGTTTTAGCCGTTTGTCAGCGGAGCCTGGGTCTATTTGACCCAGAATATGAAAATCGACAATTAATTACTAAGTTTCTAGCGATCAAATGAAATTGACAATTGTCTACAAGAAATACTTTTACAAATATGTTTTCAAAAAATCATAAATATAACAGTGAGTAGTAATGATCATCATGAATTCTATAGTTGTAAGAATGATCCACTGTTGGAGGGTTAAGCAACTATTTCTGAAAAGCGTGTGAGGGTTAAATGAGCCTAGCGGAAACTCGTTGTCCCCGAAAGAATTCCGGTTGTCATGTCATCCAGTAGACCGTTTTTACTTTCGTTTTTCCAAGGAGCGAAAGTAATCTCGCCCCGAAAAAACGCCGGATACTTCAGTTTTTCCGTTTCCAATGTTATCTTGTTACAGAACCGCGCAATTCCCTAAAAGGGATACAGTGTTGTCGTTAAGTCGACTCGCGGCTAAAGTACTTGTGTTTTTGTTGTTTGGTTAAAGGAATTGACAGTTACACACGCTCCGAGGAGATGTTCGTTCGAGCTATCTTAATTTTCTTTCGATTCGATAATATCCTCTTAACTTCCGTCCGATAAAACTCCCCCGAGACAGTATTCCGCGAGGATGAAATTTATGGACTTTATATACGTTTTTCGAATTAAACCTAGAAATAGCATGCCTCGGGCAGTCACGTGGAAACCTGCGAAGAAGGAAGATAGTTCAACTTAGTTCGTCATACTTCCATTCGGAAAACATCTCTTAACTCTGTGTTTCACGGATCAAGAATATATCTGGACTCTGGACTGTATTCTGGACAACAGGAAAAAGATTGAAAGAATTTGAGAACATCAATATACTGTGAATCCAAAAAGTATTTAAACACTAAATACCCGATTCTTGAAAAATCGCGTATAATTGAGCCAATACTAATGAAATGACAAAGCTATTTTGTTTTTATTATTTTTTCATGAAACTTTTACCAACACAATACATGTTTAATTGAGGATAATATTTGTAAAGTACAAGTGTACATAGGCAAATGCGCACTGAATTATGTCATATTTTATGTCGTTTTAATCAGAAAAATGTCACGAATGTGTTGGTAAAAGTTTTATGAGAAAATAATAAAAAATAAAAAAAGTATTGTCATTGCATTAGTATTGGCTCATCGATATACCCGATTCGTATCATGTTACAATTTCTCGGCCGAGCTGAGTGGTCGAGCTTCTTGGCCCCTCGGGGGGTATATCTCACAGTAGGAGGGATAACGTCACTGCACCTAACCTAGACAGCCTTGTAGCATTCTTCGCGACAGTACTGTAAATTCTAGTAGGATTATATAATATTCCTCTATTCACTATCTTTTCCGATTAAAACAAAGACATTCATTTTATGTTATTTCTCTAATAATATGATCTCCCACTGTTAAAATAAAAAGATTGTTAGATTATTGCGTTTGAGACGATTGGTTTGTTCGGAATTTGAATTATGATTGCTACTGAAAGAGTGATTATTTGGAATCGTATATAGATTCTTGAGCCTAGCGGATCTAATAATATTTGTTTGGCTAAGGATGGTCTACGTCATATCCGCATTATGCAATTTCCAGCAGGGTGATGATACTAAACACATGTGTATTAATAATACCGGGACAAGGTGCCACGTAACAGCACGAATCGTTGTTAGGTAATTTACACCTATGGAAGTACGCACAGAACAGTCCAAGAACGTGCATGTGTGCGACGAGTCCTATTACGCGTAGGTGGATTGGATTCGCCGATGGATAGAGGACAACGGGGAACTGGGAGGTTCGGGGAGAGAATGATGAAACATGAAATTGCAATTGAATGGAATTGTAATGGAACGAAAGTGATTCTGTGTGATACGAGAAGAGCAGATTACGACCAATCTCCCGAAAGAAATTCGAGGCGCCGCCGCCGCCGCCGCGAGCTACGTAACTTTTTTTTTACGATATGCTAAGTATGTCGGTTTCTTCGTGAATGTTAATCAATTACCTTCGTGTGCGTGTGTGAGTTACATTCGATGAATATTCCATCTCCAAATAAATCATCGTAATTATTCAGTACTATAATCTTGCGCATATCGCGTTACAGTTTCTAAGAATTAACTATTCCAGCGATGAAATTAAAATTATAATAGTAAATTTCCGTGGGCATTAAATATTTCAACAGTAACATTAAAACTACAGTAATTAAATTCAAGTTGGTATTCTGACTCGTAGAAGTCAAATTTCAACTCTGATTTAAATTAAATGAAACGTACTGAATTAGGTCAATGTGTATGAAATATTCGGTGCCTTAATTGGGGGAATTTGATATAATAAACGATTTCATTAGTCGATGTAATTATTTATGTCAATGTAATTAATCAAATTATTTATGGTCTCCGTCGAAACATAGGTATGCGTGTTTCTACCTATTATTCATACTTATTACGGTATTATTTGTAACTGAAACTCTGGGTAAAGAATTAAAAAATTCCAACAATATTTATTTTAATGGCAGCTTCGATTAATAATAAATTTTTAGAATAAGTTTCTTGGAAAAAAGGATTACAAAGATATAGAACATGAAATGAAGTTCCATATTGTCTCTTGAGTCTGATTTAAAAGTTTTTATTGTTAATGCACATTGGTATTTCAGCTTTTCATCTGCACCCATAAACAGTTATGTTTGCTGCCGAAGCTAATACTAACTTGGTAAAAGTATACTTTAGGATCGAATTTAGCATAACGACGATGACTTCGGTAAATAAGATTCATTCACGAAAATGTAACAGAATATAGCAATTAGTAGAACAAAATAAATCTCGTATTTTAGGTTGGCCATTTAGATTTTTTATCTAACTTTTAACATGACTTTTGCATTGTGTTATAAAGATGACTTTTATAAATAAATACACCGAAAGTCGACAGGAAAGGAATTTCATAATATTTAATAGAATAATGTAGATTTTATTTTTATAATACAACAAGCTGTTTTGCCAGTGTTTTCAATCGCAGATATGTTGTCGGCGATCTGCTAAAAGTTATTACTGTTTACTTAACACACTGCGCTCCTCATGTTACAATATTATACTATACAGTACCGTTCATTGAAGTATGGACACTTCTATAAAAGTTTTTTTCTATAAATAATCATTTATAACTTGTACAAAATGTGTTCAATATAATACATAATAAGTAACTACAGTATTTTATCGATAAAAGTCCCCAACACGGGTCTGCGCAGGGTCATTTATACGCGAGGAATATCATTGTTTGAGGTTTGCCGAACGTAGAGAAGGACAGCCGAGCTCGGGAGGCCTCGGTCACCGAGAAATGTAAACATAACTAATTCAAATTTCCAACTTCTTTATTTTTCATTATTTTTTGATGGGACTTCGATGACCATTATTTGTGGCATTGATGAATGGAGTATGTTTCGGTAACAGACAAAGAGATTAAATGATAAAGACATTAAAGATACACTCTCCTGACTGAGACATTTCGCGACTTTGAAAACGGACAGAAGCTCAGCTACATCCACATTAACCGTCTTTTCTCCTGCGAATTGGTCGATCATACATAGTAAGAATGCAGAGAAGGGAAAACCTAAGAAAATTCGGAAAAACCAATGTCGAGGTTATAAATTGGTGATGGTGTATGACACGGTCACGGATTTACATTTTGGATTTAGGGACGTAGATGCAATTTGCAACGGAGGGTCGACAACTGTTGTACGGTGGATCTATGAGACCGGACATATTTTGCAATTGTTCATATTATCCAATATATTTTCAACGAGACGGTGCGACTTGCAGTGTCCCTTTCTTTACTATTTACTCTCTTTGTCTGTCACCAAAACTTACTCCATCGTCAATTAAAAAAATAGATATGTATATATAATAAGACAAATATGGGTCAGAGAAATATTACAAATATGATGCTAAAAGTCTCGCAAAAGATTAAGTAAAAATGAAAAAGTGTTGTCACTGCATTACTGTTGCCTCAACGATGTACCTGACCTATACATAATGACCATACACCTGTATATGATCCGAATTATGTCGTGTTTGGTATCATTTTAATCAGAACAATGTCACAAATCTATTAGCAAAAGTCTCATAAAAAAATAAGTAATAATAAAAAAATTATTCCTTGGTAATACATTGTGAGGACGCGCGAGCCTTTGAACTGTGCCGCCGACTGCGACTCTCCGCGTCCCTTTCTTCCCCATACGCTATCCTTCCTCACGCCCGAAACTTTAATTGTCACAAGTAAATATCACCGGAATTATATCATATTTGGTATGATTCTGCATTAGAAAAATTCCACGGAGATGTTGGCGAATGTTCCATAAAAAAGTAATGAATAATAAAGAAGTTGACAATTCCGATTAGTGTGGTCTCACCGATATACCCGAGCCGCACGGTGTCATATTTCTCGGCGACCGAGGCCGATTTGGGTCATTTACCGATGAAATACTGCAATATTTTATTTTCTTAAAATTCACTTGAATTTTGTATGCGTTAGAAAAAATTGCCCCACTTCTAAAACCCAGCTCTGGACACTGTCACAAGAGGCATGGACGTGTCAGATGAGAAAATAAAAAAATGAATGCATAATAATATAAAGGATAATAATAAAAATATATAAAGGAGGATAATAGGACGAAAATAACATTTAAATTTAAGAGTTATTAATTTGTTTCTGTTTCAATATTATGTAATTATTTATGCGTAACTCGTTAATTTTATACTTATAAAATGAAAAACTGATCAGAGATCTGAAATCTCATAACTAGACTGCGGATGTTCTTGCAAAATACAAATTGTCTACATTAATTGCAGGAGCTACATAGACGTTTATTTGTTTTCTCAAAATAATATAATAGTCTTTATAAAATGATAAAATGACCAGTTTTCTATTGCAGAATTATTAAAATTATAAAAATGCTTTCATAGGAAATGATTGAATTAACTTCTTTATTTAAGCACATATTATAATGAAAACTATTTAAATTTTAAGTACATTCATACTTTTCATTTCCATAATTGTTAATAGTTTTATAAAATTGAAATTATTACAAGAATATTCTTAATACTTCATCTACTGAAAGCCTATTATGTAATTGGCTTTTCAATAGTTGTACTGTACTAAAAGGAACTTTAAAGATCTTCTTTTACCTAATAATCCGGAACGAAATAATTAGATTACGTTGCTGAGGGTGATCAGTTGGTTTACGATTGAAATTGCTATTGCTGTTGAAAGAGCCATTCAAAAATCCTTAGCCATAGACTATAGACGTTCGAAAATTATGAAATAATGTGTTGAGTTCTTCTAATGTTTTTATTGTTTTCTTGTCTAGTTATAACATATACAAAATCACTTTTATACCATAATGCAGGGTTGCCTAACGATGGCTCTTGAAACAGACATTGCTGCTTCTTCTCTTCGCCTGCTTGGAGGGTCAATCCCCACCACATTTCCTCCGTCACAGGCTCCACGAAAACTACACCGGCACGTATCATGCTTATAGTAAGGACGATTCAGGTATAGGTAAAGAATTTGCAGTGCCGAAAAATTTGTACTACAATTAAATAAACTCGATTTTCACCGCACGACACGAATTTAAATTCAATTGACCGTCGCGACATCGACACAAAAGTAAATTATCGCGAAAAGTCAACGTAATTCGAGAATAAATTTAAGCGTGTGAATAATAAATAATTCGCTCGAAAAAAGAATTAATTTTAACAAAAGTGCGGATTACAAATCTTGATTTGTATCGAATAATGAAAAACGAAAACGGGTGCTTACCAAGTAATTGTTTTGCGTCTCAATAACACAACATACGACACCACAGCGCGATTCACAAGGCCAGAGGGTGGTTCCGACATTAAGAAACGCGCGTACACTTTGACTGTTCCGATTATAATGAGTCGCGACCGAATCGTTGGGACTGCGGGTGGGGAGAGTGCCAGGGGCACGATGATGGGGTGTTATAGGATGCCAATAGAAAATTTGCCGCGACGATTTTTTGTGTTGGTGGGACAGTTCTAAGAAACTTGTCCAAAATCGGGGGCAATCACCGATTGGCGGAGATAATCGTCGCGACAAATTTTCTATTGGCGCTCTATAACACCCAATCACCGTATCCCTTGCACTCTCCCCACCCGCAGTCCCAGCAATTCGGCCGCGACTCATTATAATCAAAACAATCAAAGTGAACGGACGCGCGTTTCTTAATCTCGGAAACACCATCGTGTCGGGGTTTCGCGTGTTGTGTTATTGAGACGCAAAACAATTGCGTGGTAAGTACGCCTTTCCGTTTTTCATTATCCGATAGAAATCAAGATTTTTAATCCTCATTTTTGTTAACATTAATTCTTTGTTCGACCGAATTATTTATTATTCACCGGTTTAAATTTATTCTCGATTTACGTTGCCTTTTCGCGATAATTTACTTTTGTGTCGATGTCGTGACGATCAATTGAATTTAAATTCGTAACGTGCGATGGAAATCGAGGTTATTTAATTCTAGTACAAATTTTTCGGCACAGCAAATTCTTTACCTACACCTGAATCGTCCCTATCATAAACATGATAGGTACGGTAACCGTGGAGCTCGTGCCGAAGGGAAATTCGTAGGGGATATGGTGGGGACTGACTTGCTGAGCAGGCGAAGAGGAGAAGCAGTAATGTCTGTTTCAAAAGCCATCGTTAAGCACCCCTACTATAATGCAACGCCGTCAAGGCTGCTTTTAAGTTCCCATGGGGGGTTGATGGTAAAAGGTCTGAAAATAATAAATGTTCCGTTGCGAAACCAGTTCTGAGCATCTCTACTTTTAAATTCACGTTAATAGAGTCAAAGGCGAATTATTTTATTGCAATGACATCTGGTCGCACTCTGACCTCCAAGTTGTGCGACTCAGGCCTGACACCAAACGCAGGTAGCGCGAGTCAGGCCCGATCGTGCGACCCTCCGTCGCCTACAATTTGTTTTGCATTGTGCCGAGCGCCAAAAATTCTGAATCGCTAATTGGTGGCCTGCTGGCCCACTAAAACTATATACAGAGTGTCCCAGAAAACCCATACCACCCATCTATAATCTAGAAAATAGGTTATTTTCAAAAGATCAAAGCGATTTTTTATAAATCAGGTGCGCTCTATCAAATGGTGATATTTTTATCTTCCGGTTTCTGCAGGAAATCGGCGATTTAGACCGGAAGTTACACTTTTCAAATGGAAGATGGTATTTTTTATTACGGATTTGGATTCTATACGAAAAAACAAGAAACTTTTGTCTGGAACATTTTTTCGAAAAATGTCATTTTATGTCCTTTAATTAACCTTCAAAATGAGTCTTGCGAAATAATGTTTTTACACTATCTACTCTTGGCATAACCCAGGATCTACGACGAGGACGTGGCAGATATCAGATCCCATGTGTGTGTGTGTGTGTTCACCGTAGAGATGAGGACCAATGTTTTGACAAAATTGATGTGACAACATTTAGCGGACAGATGATTCGATCTTGCAGATCAACGTCATCAACACATTAAGAGTAACAGAATTCTCATAGACCCGATATGCCGTATTCAAACGCAGAAGCTTAAGATATGATGCTCATTTTAGGTGAATGTGGTGATCAATTTAGAGCAGCTTCGAGGTTGTGGCGAGAGCGATACCCAGATCGTACTCCTCATTCACACAATGTTTTTTCTCGTTTACCTAAACGAATTACCAATAAAGATATTATTCAACCGGATCACAATGTAGGTAGACAAATTCGACGCCCAGTTAGGAACGAAAGGACGTCACGTGAGACACATACACAAACACACACAACACACACACACACACGGGATCTGATATCTGCCACTTCCTCGTCGTAGATCCTGGGTTATGCCAAGAGCAGATAGTGTAAAAACATTATTTCGCAAGACTCATTTTGAAGGTTACTTAAAGGACATAAAATGACATTTTTCGAAAAAATGTTTCAGACAAAAGTTTCTTGTTTTTTCGTATAGAATCCAAATCCGTAATAAAAAATACCATGTTCCATTTGAAAAATGTAACTTCCGGTCTAAATCGCCGATTTCCTGCAGAAACCGGAAGTTAAAAATATCACCATTTGATAGAGCGCACCTGATTTATAAAAAAAACGCTTTGACCTTTTGAAAATAACCTATTTTCTAGATTATAGATGGGTGGTACGGGTGGTCTGGGACACTCTGTATATGTATGTAGTATAAAAAGACCGAGACATCATGCACCTCTCTTGTCTATAATCACGAAACGCTGATCGGCGAGACTCCGGAATTCTTGTATTTCGTCAACCGATTGATCATGCAGTCACGTAAAATGAACGAACGCAAAACAACATTCAATTCATTCAATCTACACATTCTGAATCATTTGTTGACGTTTGTTATCAGTTTCCTGTTTGTTTTTGAAATATACATTAGTAAAATCAGTGTCAATCAGTTTAATATAGTCTTGACTGAACTGTCAGGATAACTGAAACATCCCTACCTTCATAAAAAGACGTAGGGATCTCGTGGATCTGCGGTGACGAAAGTTCTCGTGTCAAGGATTTACAACCCTTGGTGACTATAAGGCTAGTCACACCGACCGTGGACGACGAGAAGACAATAAAGAAGAGTTTCTGTGCTCGCGACCATTTTTCCTATTTTTACCGGTCTGTAGGTGTAGATAGGTTGAAAACCGCTGATTTAGCTGAGCCAATACGTCGATGAGACAAAAACTGTGTAGATATATGGTTCGGCATGAAAATTACGCGGGCACCGATCGAGAGAAAACTCGATTAAGCTGTAGAGAAACTTTTTCAACTCATTGTATCTCTCGAACTGCGAAGATGCGCATGGCGCGGGAACGATTTATTGTAATAAATGATCGTGCCCCGTCGCTTTTTGTTAAAACGAAACAAGGCACTATTGGTTTCACGACTGAAAATAATGGTGGCCGGCTCGAGTTAGTCGGCGTGGTACTGTGGTTGCGCGTTATTGAGAGCGCAGCACTGATTCTGATTGCTATGCAGGTGCATCGACCTGCTCGACGATTGATTTCGCACTTGCTTTGACACGGCGCGCTTTCATGATTTGCTACGGTCTAATCTAATGAATTATGACGCCGATGCGCCATTAATCAGCTTGTACTAGACTTTTCCCAACGCCGCACAGCTTCCTCTCTCTTTCTCTGTCTCTCTCACACTGCTCGATTAACATGTTTCACCGGCACACAATGCTATATGTTTTCGTTCGAATCGATATGGTTGCGCGCCACACCCGCTCATTACAGTTCGGCTAGCAAATCAATTTGTTTTACAGATTTCCGGCGCAAAGGTTATTTGCGCGATTCGTTTCTAACGTAAACGGTCGTTTAATTATCACGTTTACTGCCTCGTTGGTCGTATCTGGGTGACACAATTCTAGGTGTATGTTTAAAAATTAATTTGTTTCTTAATACTGTTGCGTATTGACTAAACTTCTTTTCTTTTATTCAGAAAATCTCGGGTGACCGATTTTAATCTATAAATGCAAATCATTCCTACACTATGTATTATATGGTTAACGAAAAGTTCAGATAAGAAGTAAATGTCTTCGTAGAAGCCACAATCTGGTGTAAATCGTTTTTCTGTAGGTGGACGCGTTGAGATCACATGAAGGTGACTTACGTGTTTTTTTAAATGTAATCCTATATGTTTTAATGCACTAATCGATGCAGCTCGTTAGTCTCTATCAAAAAGTATGAAGCTATTTCTGTTGAAACATCATTGGCTAAGGAGATATTTTGTCCAGAACATTGGAAAATGGTTATACATAATATGAATACTTACTGCTTTGAATCAACAGAAGATTACATTGACAGTAACAGGGCTTCAGAGTCGGAGTCGGAGTCGGAGTCGGAGTCGGAGTCGGAGTCGGAGTCGGAGTCGGAGTCGGAGTCGGAGTCGGAGTCGGAGTCGGAGTCGGAGTCGGAGTCGGAGTCGGAGTCGGAGTCGGAGTCGGAGTCGGAGTCGGAGTCGGAGTCGGAGTCGGAGTCGGAGTCGGAGTCGGAGTCGGAGTCGGAGTTATGAATTTTGTCTACCGACTCCGCAGCTCTGGACAGTAATGCCCGTTCCAACGTTCTGGATAAAATAACTCCTGGACCAATGATTTTTCGACATAAATAGATTTATACTTTTTTATAGAGACTAACGTACTACAGGAATTAATTCATTAAAAAATATACGAGTACATTTAAGATACAGTATGTAGATCACTTGCATACGACATCTACGCGTCCATCTGCAGAAAAACGATTTACACGAGATTGTGGCTCCATCGAAATCGTTCACTTCTCATCAAAACTATTTTTCTATATGATACATAGTGTACGAGTAATTCGCATTTACAGATTAAAACCAGTCACTCTGTATGTATGTATACATGTGAGCCGTTCAATGCAAAAGTAGTGTTTCGGCACGATCGCTGATCGAATTCATCTCATGCTGGAGTGATGACGGTTGGAATTGAGAGATTTAACAACGGTTTAACATTCAGCAATTTTAATATACAAGTATGGACTGTCCACGAGAACAAACGCTCCGAACTACTTTGCAATAAGAACACTTACAAGGAGAAGACGCGGTCATGGGGTCTCAGATTTTCTCGAAACTTTGCATATTGGTAGATTTCATTCTCCTGTTTATGAAAATAAGTCAAATAAGCGTCGATACTCAACAACTTTTGAGATATGTTAAGATTGATGAAGTTAGTGTTTCTTTCATATTATGTTCCTTTTTAATAACATTTTTATATTTTGTTTCCTATAAATATTATGAGTGTGTTTTTCATGTGTAAAATACAATTAATTAAAATAGATAAACTGAATAGAAAAAAAAGAAAAAAATGGGAAAAAAGGAAAAAGGGATTTGAACACTGGCCTTCCCGGTAATGAATCTAGTACGTTACCAACACGTCGTTTGGCACTTGACAAAAACTTCAACCAAAACTGTACTTAACGGTTTAACGGGTATAATGAAATTTACATTGTAAATATCTCAAAAATTATTGAGTGTCGACGCCTGTAATGCTATATTTTCATAAACAGGAGAACGAAATCTACTAGTATGCAAAGTTTCGACAAAATCTAAGACCCGATGACCGCGTCTTTTCCTTGTTAGAAGAACGACGCTGCCGCGAATACTTTAAAGACTCCGGAATTGTGACGATGTGACGAAAATGCGTGGATTGCAAGCGATTGCTGAGAGATTCAAAAACGAAGCGAAGATCGAAAGCACACGGTAACGCACGGCAGTTGAACTCGATTTCTTCGAGGTGGCGACGATTGGTTGGTCGATCGACAGTTTGATCCAATCTTTGTCCTCAGCATGGAATGCAAACGCAGGAGTTCGCCGTTGGCGTCGGTGTTTATGTTGAAAAGTCGAAAACGGTCGAGTGGTCGTGCGTCCGCAACTCTAAACACCAACGAGCGAGCAACGGCGTTCGAAACGGTGTCGATCGCGGTCGAATCCGTTTAAATTCTCACGCGAGGACAATCCCAAACAAGTAGTGTAAGTAAATATTTGTCTATTTGGTTTAACACCGCATCTTAAGGATTTAATCGTCATTAAATGAAATAATTATAATATAATATAAGGCGAGTCTCATAGCATAACGACTTCAAATAACTCATAAGTTATTAGGTTGTTGCATATGAAATGTCCGATTCTAGAATGCAAATGTTATGTAGCATTTTGATCAAGAAATACTATTACAATCTATGGCAGGAATGGGCATTTTTGTCTCAAGTGAGACAAAACCGTCTCCATTATAGCGCCCACTGTCCCCCACCAGCATCCGCCGTTATCACAGAGGAAAGAAGTGCTTCGCCCGTCGCGAACAGTGTGCAGGCCTCGCGCATGAAAGAGAAGTTGGCGGGAGAAGGAGGCGTTTGAGGGGCTCCACCCGTACCCATGCCTGATCTATGGGGTTATTATACATCATTTTAAGGTGCAAAAATGATATAAGGTCTCATCGTCAATTTTTATTTAGATGTCCAATTTTACTTCTAAATAAATTTTATTTCAATGTCAATCAATATGATTGTCGAGTATTTATTTTATATGAGTGGAAAAATAATATTTTATCCATAGCGTCATGTGATGTTTGGTCAAAAATTGTCAATTAATCAATGCCCTATTCGTCAACGGTAAAGAAGACTACAAAATGGAGATGAGAATTTAGTAAATGATGAACGTGAACGAAAAAAGTAATCCGATTTCTACTTTAATACAATCAAAATTCTTGCAATTCATTCACAGAATAGGTTGATTAGAATGATGCTTTGATCCGTAAGTTTATTTCGATGAAGATTATATTTGCTTAACGTTACTGTTAACGATCGGACATTTCATATGCATCGACCTAATATTTGTTGCACGAAAAAATGTTTCAAACAAATGTTGTATGGTTTCCTGAACGTCATACAGTGCTGTGATCTTTTTTAGGTTACTTTGCTTTTTCACCGAGATGTGAGGGCCACCTTCACTTTTTTAAATAGAATACCCAATATGTGTTCTCAAATTCGGATAAAGCACCAAATACTGTGTAAAAAAGTATTATAACAAATATAGCTTAGAATTAATAATTACTGAAATATTCTCAAACTTATTTCATTTTTTAAAGATTAAAATAGTAAGCTTATCGCAATCCACCAACAGCGACTGAAGATATACAAGGACATATTATTAGTGCATGTGATGCAATAACTGCATGACTAGAAAAAATTCTTCGTTCATTCATAATCCGATTACGCAAGTGCATTGATTGTACTGGAGCACGCTCAGAACACCGCTCGAAATCAAATTTATTTTACAGATATTTATGGAATTATTCATTTTAAGCCTTGTTAGGTATAATACTTATTTACGCGGAATTCGATACTCTATCCGAATTCGAGAAACAATATTGGGCATCCCATTTGAAAAACTGAAGGTGATCCTCGCATCTCGATAAAAAAGCGAAGTAACACAAAAAAGGATTAGAGCACTGTATGTCCCCCTGGAATCCATGCAACATTTATTTGGAAAAGTTTTTCGTACAACAAATAATTTACGAGTTATTCGAATTCGTCATGTTACGAAACTCACCGTGTATAATAATATAATAATTTTTACGTGGCTTGCATACGACAAATATACGACTAACATCCGTCGATATTATTGCGTGTTATAGAACTTTTACTTAATTCCTCATTGTCCAATGATTAACTGCTTTGATTTGCGCCATTTTTTTTAAACGGCTCATGCGTAAGTGTGCTTAGATTTACAATAATTTTATAAAAATGATGCTTTAGCTTAGTATGATACCTATGATATGATGTTTTAGAGAAGGAAAATATACAAGCAGGCTAGAATGTTAAGTTTAGCTATATTGATGTGCATATGTAGTGGAATTTATACGATCTATCAGGTTCTTGAATTTTCTGGTTACTCACGTTCTTCATTTACGAGATCGTCGTCTATATGTTGAGTTTTTTTCTACCATCTACGAATACTACCTTTATTTACCACCACATTTTGATAAAATATCGCATAATGCCATCGTCAATATGTTTATCTTTTCACTTCAAATAAACTTTACTTAAAAGTAAATTCAGATATCTGAATAAATACTGAAGACAAGCCAAATAAAAAGCTCTAATCTTTCTTTAACCCCTTGCACTATAATTTATTTTATAGTGCAGTGATTAGAACGCTATGTCATTGTATGTCTATGTAGTTTCCAATCGCTATAAATCGACAACAACAACATAGAATTTTATATCGATTTAAAAGAAATTCATAACATACATATTTAGTTGATCCTGTTCGAAATCTGCATCACAATTCTGACTCTGTATTCTACTGCATGCGGTTAAAACGGTATTATGCAGAATACACAGATTACAACACGGAATACGTATACTATAGATGCTTAATAAATCTGCAGGCTAATAAATTATTTTAATCCCTTGCAGTACGAATTATTTTATAGTTGCAGTGATTAGAACATCTTTGTCGTTCATAATTCCTTAGAAGAATGAAGTTTGTATGCATTTATTGTATGCCTATGTAGTGTCCAATCGCTATCAATCGACAATAATAAGGTAGAATCTTATTTCGATTTAAAGAAAAACTAACAACATACATATATGGTAGATTAGGTTCGAAATCTTCATTACGAGTCTGACTCAATGTTATAGGACAAGAGGTTAATTTTGTGTAATTTTTGGGGGGGAAATCTGTTTGTCACAACCAGTGTTGCCAGATCGCTGAAATCGAGGGGAATACAATGTACCACTTCTCTGATGACCAGAGTAATATGTAACACGTTGCGCGGCACGTCACGTGACCAGTCTACGGTCAGTGGGGGACGTTGGAGTGAGCTCAGGTAGTGGAATGGAATAGTGGAAGGGGAAAGGGTGGAGAGGAAAATCCACCCAGTTTTGGGTGGATCTGGCGACACTACTGCAACTTTCTTAGAGCAGAATGAATGTTTCAACGTACTTAAAACTTTTTTCTACTTTCAAGGAAATAAAAAATTCTTATGCACACCAAAAACGTATGAAATAAAATTATGAGTTAATTCACTGTATTTTACAACAGTGTTTCTTGAAACGGAAAAGATAATAGTCATAAAATTGTAGTTATTCTACAATTGACTGAAAATTTTAAATATATCCGTCAACTCCTTTGATTAAACAAGTGTGTATTCATTATACAAATAGTTTCTTTAAAGAATTAATGAAGTTGATGTTTGTTTCCAATTCATTAAATTGTACTTATGAAATATTTATGTTTTATGTTTCAGGTACATTCTATTTTTCGTTACGGATCGTTATGCGGAATAGTTTAGAAATAGATATGATACGCAGGAGGTATGTACCGTAATAACTACATCATGTCGTTATACTTTCGTCATAAAAGTGTTAATAAATATGGAGTTTTAACTTCGGCCTCCTCCATATAGTGTACTACTTTTTTCAATCTTAGCTTTGCACTTCGATACGATCCGACATTATTTCGTGTACATATATTATTAATTTAGCAGTACTCTATGCTTAAGAATTATGTATGAATACATTAATCGTATTTAAATTTTTCCACGTCCGTACATGAAATATATTGTGTTCGATACAGACGTGAAAACTTCATTCGCTATCATTCGTTTTTTATCATTAATAGATTGTAGATTTTATGCAAAATAAAAATTGTTTGCATTAATAACAAGATAAGTCATGCAGACATTCATTTGCTTTTTCAATAATTTTAGTCAGCTCAAAATAATATAATATTTGAATTTTTTAAACGTTTCCACTGTTTTGCATTTGAACTGCTCATTTATGTCGTAACTGCATAAAATCAGTCTTACGATTATGTAATTACATTCTACCAGCTCGTTGACTGCCGAACAATCATACCAGAAACTCATACAAAATCAAAGTAAATTAGCCATTCTAATAAAAACTGCAGAGTTAAACCTTTGCACTCGAGTGGCGACTCTGAGGCGCCATTAAAAATTGCTATACCATTATTCAAAGTATTGTTTACATCATTCAATTTGTTTGTATTTAATAAATGACTAAATATTTATATATTGCATGAGGTAGTATATCAGTTTTATATGCATAAAATGAAGAAGATCACATAGAATGGAAATATACTTGGTTGGAAAAAATGTTTCATTCTGGAATTCAAATAGCTTCGAGTGGAAACGGTTAACTGCAGGCAACTTAACAATAATTTTTAAAGGTAGACGAAAAATTGTGTTCCGCACTTATTACTGACGTGGAAAGTAACCGTCTTAACTCGTGGGTGTCACAATTAATTAATTGTAACTTTATTTTGAATTTAAATGAATAACAAATCTCCCAAATAACATAAACAGTACACTAAATTCAGAAGATAATATACTGTTTTATTACTATAATATTGCAAGATATAAATTTAACATGACTAATGATACTTGATGTTCAAGCTGCGTTAAAACTTAATAAAAATATATCCTTTAAGGCTATTTTACAGAATATGTTTCAGTTGTTTGTAAATTGTTGACAAATTCACGAGAAAATGGCTACGAACTAATTTGTACACCTAATATTTTTAAACAAAATCTTTACATTAAAAGTATATGTAAATCTTTGGGTTTCTCAATTTTTTAAAGAGTGGATTTAAACAACATTGAAAACAAACGGTTAAATTGTCAACTTTAAACGAACGGAACTGTGTTGGTGCGTGTGCTGGTCGGACAGACTTAGCGCCCTATGTATACAGGGTGGAAATTATAAAGCGTTACAGACGAATACCTCCAAAAATATTAATTATACGCAAAAATGTTTCAGATGAAAATTGTTCAATGCCGAGGGGGCATCATGTGGTGGAACTTTTATTTTTCTCGGTGGACAGTCCAAGGTGAGGTGAAGGTCAACTTCCTTTTTTTAACCACTTGCGCTATAAAGGCGTGCCACGCACGTCGAGATGCTTTTGTTCCAAAACCGACAGCGACGTGTATACCACTTCGATAGGCATTTGTCACAGAAACAAAAACGACGTGTTCGTCACGTCGGCTAACCCACGGCTAACCATAGACGCGGTGTCGTCAATATAACGCCGTACCGCATGTTATATTGTAGAGCGCGGCACGGCATCCGAAAGTTAAATCGTAGCGCAACTGGTTAAATGGAATGATGTTTTTTTATGATCTATATAATAAAACGATCACACATTTTCTGCATTTCCCTTTTTGATTCAAGTCAAAAAAGTTTGACCTTGAATGACCTTGAGTCGTAGGTGATTGAACTCATCTTAAAACGCACTGTTTGATGGTGGATGAAAAACATATCATCCCATTTAAGAATAGAAAGTTGACCTTCACCTCACCTTGAAGTGTCCACCGGGAAAAATAAAAGTTCCACCACATGATCTCCCCCTCAACTTTCGTCTGAAACATTATCAATATTTGTGGAGATATTCGTCTGTAACGCTTTATAATTTCCACCCTGTACATGGATGATCCAGATTGAATCCGAATCTAATCCAATGAAACTCGGTCGAAACTCGGTGGCGATTATTTTAAGAAGAATCATTTTACGCGATTATTTATGGAAGTCACGCTTACCGCGGGGCACACGTGCGCATATGAAAATTGTCAGAACGTGATGGTGTGCTGGCACGTTCGACCATCCGCCCACGGAAGCGGCGGTATTATTGTCCATTAACCATTCTTCCACTGGAAATTTGTAGAAATGGCCGGTGCTCAGTTAATATTCGACGCGGTTGCTTATGGCCGAGAATTCGGAAAGCTTCTCTGCAGGACCATGGCGAATATCGTGGGTTATCTTTATGTGTCGGGTGTCCCAGAATTATCGAGCACATTCAATTGCTTTATCAAAGCTTCGAGACCCGTTCGGAGATTCGTGTTATTGCTGAAACTCTCCGTAAATCAAATTAATTCCAGCAGAAACGCTTGCGGAAAAGATGTTCCGATTTTCGTTTTATATTTCAATTTATACTTGAATTCGAACGAAATTCCTAGAGTGTGAGAGAGTTACAAAACTCGAAAACCATGTTTCTATTCCGTTCACCAGCTTTGGAGTATTCTTTAAACAAGAGTTTACAAAACAACGAAGCCAATTCTGTTTTTCTCATAATTATATATTTTAAACGAATGCATCGGATTGCAGTAGAATTACAGAGAAAACAATGATTTTACGTTATTCAGAAAAATCGATTAATTTTCACCTGTGATGTGGATTTTAATTCTAGTCTCATGTAAAATTCTAATATAAATATCTTGTTTAATAATTATAAGACGTATTTATTTTAATGTGATTAAACATTTATTATAATATAATAAATCTATATCTAACATACAATCTGTATTTTTAAAACTGAGTATTACATCAGTAATTTTAAATATTTGCTTATTTGTGAAATATGCTGCAACCTTCACACGGTTAAGAAGTTGATCCTAATGTCCATAAGTTTTTCAGTGAAGCTTTTTTGGTGCCGCCAGTACACCTTTTATTGTGTTTTGGTAACAATGCATTTCTTTCCATCAGCGTGGTTTGTTCCTTCGATTTTCGAAAAGTGGACGTTTGTATTTCGTGAAAGCGACAAACCGTTTTGAGACGGAGGTCATAAATTTCAAATCCCGGAAATAAACGCGGAAAAGAAGATTTAGGAGCGCCGGAAATGAGTATAAACGAGTTCCCATGAAGCCTCATTCGAAACGAGGAAAAATGGTTTAAGCGAAAACGTTACTCTTCAGACTAATTCCGAATTGCACCGTCGACGATGGATTGCAACCAGCCAAATATCAGTGTATATTTGAACAGGTCGGAAAAAGGGTTTTACACTTTTCACAAAATTCACTTAATATTGAACGCATATGTTACTATCGCCCCACACACTGTACCGTTCAGAGATATTCGAACAATTTTAACCATATAATACATAGCACATTGCACTTGGGCAATAAAACAATTTCATACGGATGTTTCATACATAAAAAAAAATCTGTAATTATTTCCTTGTTTCCCCATTTTTCCCAGTCTTTTTCCATCATTTTCTTGATCCTCCTTTTGTTGATGACTGGGCAGAACGTCTACTCCAAAACTATTTAGTAGAACCGAAAAGTCAAAGTATTCAACAATGCTTAGTTTTTTATCGTTTTATATCTCATAAATATTACTTTGTATTCATTTAAAATATCACCATAAATATTCATTTTTTATTGTGAATAAAGAATTGCTTATTGGTTGTTCAGACAATCGTCCAACATTATTTAACGAAACCACACGATCAAAAAACAATACAATATTTATTTTTGTTTACTACAATATTAAACAACTTTTATCCAGTCGATATAACACCATTCACTTTTGAGCGTTGACAAACAATTGTTTACCATTTGTCTAGACGAAGAAATTAATTATTGTATTTATAGTATATTATCCACGTAACTTTGAAGTCAAATACTGCTATATCAATATTTTCGAGTTTACTTTTATTTGTAGCCACAATGTGATAAAAGTATCTTCTTTTATCATGTCTCCTTCGTAATAATGGAAGCCAAGAATCGCTATTGCCAACACTTATCTCGCTTAATATCGTAAATTCGATTTTTGTTTTTTAAACTTTGACTTCATTATTAATTTATATCTAGAGGATATTTACGGTTTTCAAGTTACATAAGTTTTTTTATTCAATTTATATTAAAAAATCGAACTATAGGTTTTGTTTAGTGCTTTATTTTTTTATATTGATAGAATAAATACAACGATAAACCTTTGTTCTTTCTGTTCAGGCAGTGAATGGAATTATCATGTATCTCAACAAATATATTTAACACAACATATTAATGACAACCATTCTACATCACAGCCATAATTTTAAAATAACAAAAATCCCTTCTTCGTATCCATTCATTTCATTTTAACATACAACCAAATTAACTTCATACACGTTTGTTTCATTCATAACTGTTTCTTTCGCATTCTCACCACAGATATCCCCACACTTTCCATTATAATTTCATTAATCCTTATCTGTGTATTTTATCGTGTTAATTTGACATAAATTGCTGTGTTTCCTGAGTAGCAATATGTTATGTGTACACTGTCTTCCTCGTGCATGTATAACGGAAATGAGTACATCAAATGTAAATCAGTGAAAACATTTAAAGACTTTTAAATTACTGTTTGCACTATTTTCAACTGATTTAAATTATTAAGAAAAGAAATTAATGTCTATGTAGTTCCTGTATCTTGCACTTAATGCAAACGATTTTTATTTTACATTCAAATTATTAGGTCAATTGGGTCGTTGCATATGAAATGTTCGATTTGTAACAGTAACGTTAAACAAACAACATTTTTCTGAATAAAACTTATTGATCAAGATAAACACCATTGTAATCAATATATTCTGTCAACGTATTACAAGTTGCCAAATTGTATTACGGTAAAACTTGAATTTTTAGGTCGTTGTCGTTCTTTATTTACGAAATTTAAACATTTTTGCGTCTTATCTACTGTCGACGAATAGTGCATTCATTTACTACCATATTTGAATGCTACATCACATTATACTATCGTCAATATGTTTATTTGAGTGTTTTATTAAAAGAACACGCGACTATCGCATTTATCGACGATGAAAACAACTTTATTTTAATCTTTAACTTGTATGCTTCTCAAAAACGAAACCAGCATACTGGGGTTATGGCAGACCCCCTCGACAAAAGGATTAAAGAAGTTATATATTTAAGCTTTAAAGCTAGATGAATCTCTTTGAATATTTTGTTTTTCTATAATGTATAAGTAACAGTAACATTAAAGATTGAAGTTTTATTATATTATAAATAGAACATTCAGTCTACAAAATTAGACACAGTAAAACGAACTTAGTGTGCTAGGAGACATCAGTGACCTCAGTATACCAGTAAAAGAGTTAACACAAAATTAGGTATTTGAATAAAAATGAAGATGGGACCTTAAAGATCAGCTTTGTGCCTTAAAATGATACATAATACATCTATACTATAAACGCATTTTTTTTTATCAAAGTCCTTCATTTTGATATTGTAATCAGCAAATTTTTTCTGTAGCTGTACATTATTGAAAAAGAAATAGCTGAACATTTGGATAGACTCATTCTTGTTATATTTATAAAGTGATGTGAAATAGTCACTTTCACTGTTCCATAGACCTAGCGTTAACTGTGAACAATGCGTAACAATTTTATTTTGACCTTATCCAGTTCTACCATAAGAACCGGTTCAGAAATGTAACTATTAATTTCTCCATCAAACTAATTTTCTACCATTCTATTAATTCGATACGAAGGAACGAATTGAGTCGAGAAAATACGAGCGGACGAGGGCGTAGTAATTTCCTCTAAATCTGTCGAAATTTTACGATTCATCAGTGAGCGCGTTGAAGCGCTAACGATTCCCATTTTTCCAAGAACAAAGTGCCCTAGTTGAACTTCATACGAGTCGTAAGAAGTGCCGGGGACTAAATCCTAGTGACATTAAGAGGCTTTGTAATCAAGCGAGTTACGATGCGCACATACCTTCTCCGGATGAAAGCAGAATCAAGCGAACGTGAGAAAAAGAGGAACTTAGGCCGGGGGGGGGGCGAAGGGGGGCATGGTGGAATGACGGTGGTGGGGAGAGAAGGGGAGTACAAGCGAGAAAAGAGAGAAGTCATAACTGGAGAGCGGCACAGATATCGTATATGGGTACAGATCTCGGTTCTAATAACCGCATGTACAGCTACGTACGTTCCACATAGGCTATCACGTACAGACGAGATCCTACTTACCGGCTGTAACGCTTAAAGATACATACGTCGCCCTAGCGCGCACAGCCTGTGTGTCACTGATGATGATGTTGATGAACGGCTCTACTACTGTAATTTCTGCGGTAACGCCCCATTGCCTTGCAATTACTCGCGCGAAATGAAGCGGTCAGTTTATGTGTTCGTGCCGCGTCCACGGTGGTGCTTAGTAAAATTAAAGACGCGCCGAATCAATCGCGCTCCGTGTTTTCTGCGAAATTAACGGATTTATGCCTCGGTAAATTCCCTCGACCCCACGGCTTCTTTCACGAAACCATGCTCGGCCGACGGCAACCCGAAAAATTAGATTTTTGTTAGTAACTAGAAGACATTGTTAAGGGATGATATACCTTTGAACAGTCTAAAAATAAGAGAGTTTCAGCCATTTTCTAAATTTATAAAATTATGTGCCTTTAAAAAATCAATGTAGGTATAGTATCTGATTGCATTATGGTATTTTAGTAGTATTTGCCGAAAAATTAAGATATATGAAAATAATTTATAATTTGTTCATAGAGCTGAATGGATAAATTAAATTGATAGTGTTTTGAGCTTTATGGGACATGGTTATGAAACGTCTTTGGTGGACATGGGCTTAAGAAAGAATATTTCTTGTCCAACTTCGTTATAATAGAGACATATTGTTGTTACAGTATTTTACCGATAAATATCCCAAGTGTCTGGCCTATAATTGTCAGAACTATCTCCGCTACTGCGGGATATACCCCGCGAGGGACCACGAAGCTCGGGAGTGTAACATAATACGGGTCGAGTACATCGATGACACCACTACTAATTCAATGACAAAACTTCTTTACTTTTTGATTATTTTTATGGAACTTTCATCAATATATTCGTGGTATTTTTCTAATGAAAATAATACCAAATATGATATAATTCTGATAATATTTACGTGTGTAATGAATCATACACTAGGCCGGATCCGTGGTTTGGACATTTATCGATAAAATACTGTATTTTCTATTAACCCTTTGCCGTACCACTTTCTTTAATGTTGTGAAAAATTTATTCGTCGTACAATTGTGATACTCCAAAGATAAAATGCCGATTTTCCGCCCAAAAACGTGCGAGTTTTTGCACGTGAAAAGGAACCAACTAATAAAGTATCGTTTGAGAAAAATTGAAAGCATCGTTTGAGAAGTACATTTTTCATTCTTACAGACAATTCGTTGAATTTTTTAACTTGAGAAAGATGTATTTTGCAAACATTGACTTCGCTCTTGTGCACTAGAACGTCACATCTATTAAAGACATCTGTCAACTTGAAAGTAAATTAACGTAGATTTGCCAATTTTTCAAATTTGTCTAAAGTAAACAGTGATTATATCTTTAAGATACAAAATTGCAGTAAAAAACAAAAAATATTCACTTTTTTAAATTGTCAATATTGATCATCCTTTCGTTTGCTATTGAGGTGATTAATTTAAAAAATAATATTATATTGTAGTTTTCTGTTAATTAATGAAAATTACTAACAGAAATCGGCCTTTCACAATATCCATAGTGTTCCATTATTTGTCAAACTCTATTTGTTCAGTAGATAAAATCGGACTGAGATTTCATTCAAATAAATTAAAACGAACAATGAAATTCTATTCGGACATTTTCTCTGCACGTACTTGGACCTGAAAATTTCATAATGAATTGGTTGAAATTATAATTAAGTTTCATCGAATCGTTATTGAAATTTTAATGCAAAAGACCTCTTCGACGGCGAAAACATTCAACAGGAAGGTAGTAGCTGAACATGCAGGTGTGTAATACAAAATATATCGCCAATCGCTAATAAATATTTCTGTGTTCGCTGCATTTAATTACATGACGTTATTTTCCTGGAGGATTTTGATTTTCTGTTGTGCCGGAGGTAGAATTTCATTTATATGACTTGTAAATTGAATAGAAGTACACAAGCATTTACCGATGCATAATAATGTTTGATATCGTATCAATTTGGAATTGAATTTCTGAAAACAATGATTTCGTAATTCTTGTTGGACGAAGTATTCCTTCAGTTTATAACGAAGATATGATACCGAAAAATATATTAAAAATAAACTAAATTATAGATCATGAACGACAGAAAGATAAAAGAATTATATAAACGAAGTTAACAGTGAATAATATGTAGATTATAAATATTTGTGTGAATACGTTTTTGTAAAAAAATAAAATTCAAGTAAACTGAAATCAAATGGAATTTTCTTTTTTTTGCTAATACTCTGTATAAATAAAAATCTAAATGAGCTACAATTATACATATTCTGCAATTCTTTGAATAATCATTCTTGAAAAAGTATACAGTCTCATTTGAAAAAACATGGATGACTTTGAAATCTCGAGAAATATGATCTTGATAGAAATTCTTTGTTCGTCACAATAATTGTTTCAACAATTCCTTTGAACTCTTTTCTAGCATCAGAGATAGGAGAGACATTTTAATAAGTTATCAAGTTATATTGTTCAACCTCTGTATACATCCTTTAAACTACTGTACCTTCGTTTCGGGGAGTGTTCTGGGGCGTCAATAAATAAATAGCAGAGATATTTAGGTACTCTCTTTACAGTGCTCCACCACGTACACAAATATAAAGGGGCGGCGACGTGGCTGACAAATTGCAAATCAAGGTGCCCATTGTACGCAGTCATTTTAAAAATCAGTCGCAACCGCCCATCGCGCTGTTTATGGGATGATGTAAGGGTGCAGGACCCAAAAGAGGCGCAGACATTGGTGGATTCTTTGACTGATGTGTCGCACCTTTGGTTTTATGACACCTGAATTGCTCTTAAGTCGCGAATCAGGCAAGAGTGCAGTTACTCGTAGACTTTAAGAGCCATTCTAATGACTTCGTCATCAGCCATCTTCTATTTTTGGTTTTTTGGTTCCTTTGCTTAGTGCGATTTTGGATTTCATACACATTGAATTTGAAATGGGCTTCAAAATAGTCTTTCCAAAATGCAACAACTGGATTAACTTCTGGGCATATGAATTAAATGAAATTCGATGTGGCAAAAAATACCATTTGTTATTTAATTTAGCGTTTGTGTAAGTTTAGCAATGAATTTTCGTATAAATTAAAAATAGATACAGTGTGGCCGCGATAAAAGCAACCTCGGGTCCAAAACATTGCACTCATCAAGACAGATATCTCCTGCCGCTAGCGTCGAGCTGAGCGGCCAAACCAATCGATACTAATACTAATGCAATAACAACACTTTTTTGTTCTCAATTATTTTTTCATAAAACTTTTACCAACACAGTCGTGTCATTTTCCCGATTAAGATGACACCAAACACGATATAATTTCAATTATATTTACTTGTTTAATTGACGGTTTCTCGGCTAAATCGACCGGTCTAGTCTCTTGGCCCCACGACTGGTATACCCCGTAGTAGTGGAGAGAATTTGTTTGTATTATACTACTCGTCACAAGGATAAAAAGTGCAAAAGGAACCATGGGTCAAAAATCAATCGTTCTCTTAAAAAATTATGGCAAAGTTTTTTCATTATCAAACTGATTTTATTAATATTATATGTTCATTCCTCAGTCAGATGGAGTTTATGGACCGTGATATTGATGAATCCGTCGTAAAATCTTTCTTGGCACGTGAATATTAAATATATAAATATTGTAAATATATTATAATATATATTTTAATTTTTAATTTTATTCTTACGACGAGTAGAATTCGACGTAATCGAACAAATTGATGACCTATTGACCTTAAAATTCAGTTTCCACCAAACCGAGGATGTAGAATCACGCTATGATAGTCGTGACCTATAACTTCTTGACATCTTACACTGTGTTTAACGTGACTCTATGTGTTACTTGAAAATTTATAGTAAAATATTGCAGAGAGTTTTCCTGGTAAGGGACACTTAAAATGTTGAAGAATATATTGGGTCGTAACAAAAATTCGTTTTAGACTTTAGGTTACGATTCTGCAGAAGCAAGTAATAGCGCGTAACGCCGGAAGGCTTCAAACTTGGTTGCATTCGTGACAAGTAAAATTATCAGAACATTCAGGGGTATCAGCACAAGCTTCATGTACCCATTCTTGGCAACTCGAGCATTGAATGCATTCGTTATCATTGCTTTCTAAGCAAATTGCATATCAAGTTTCTTTAGCGGTAACATCCGGTGAAATGGTTTAGTATTGAATAGTTTTTAAGGTTAGTGTTTGATTCAATTATGGATGGCAATAGTAAAGCTTTAAAATGAGTTTAGATATATTGCTATACTATTTTTTTAATGATATTATCACAGTTCAAATAGCGAAAATTCCTTCCCCTCCTCCCCCCCCCCCCCTTCACCGTGTGACTTGCCATTTTTATCTACAATCATGAAACACGAGATTTGAATGTGTTAACACTAAACCTACCAACCATTAAACGTGATTACTATGTGTTCCCCTATAAAAATGGCACAATTGAATTTATTTAGATTTTGTGCCATTTTCATCATAATGTATACTTGAATAAAAGAGTGTGCATAACCATTTCCAGTGGAGGCATCTTTATAACTTCCATGATTGTAAAGTAAAAAATCTGAAAGCGGTCATTTGACCGGCGCTGGTAGGTTTAGTGTTAAAAATAGTGTGAAAAATGAACCATCATAGACCATCCTGTTCATATTCCGAAATGTAGCCTATGCCACAATACTCTTTGCGTGACTTCGTTTATTATAGTCAGAGCAGCTAGGTGGATCTATGCGCGAAGCTTTCGGCACATTCGCACATGGACATTATTTGTTTACGCCTGGAATTTCGGTGGATACTCGGTCGTTTATGTAGACTTTTTGGTTTATCCTCTCTGTGCGTTTACGAACATTTCAGCTTTCACTGTATACACTTTGTAAGGTAAGGTCTGATACAAAGTTATGTTATATTCCTGTATGAATACCATTCCGCTCATTAGTCATGTGCAATCCGCCTAGACTTCTTCACAAAGTGTAGTAGAATCCTGTAGCAATGCCAAGCGTTGTCAAGATACCTGTAGTTTGTGGAACACTGTAATAGTGGAAAACGGTGTAAAATTTCTCGTAGTTTATCTACCACGAGGTGAGTTTTCGGTTTTCACTGATTTTTCACCGTGGTTTGCAAGTCTGTTCGGCTGTCTCACAAATAACGGTGATCCATGGTCTGTCCCTTTTCAGGGAGCTTCGATCCCATTGTTTAGATGTCTGTAACTAGACTTGGGATATTCTACAATTTCCAGTTTTTTTATAAAAGAAAGTTAAAAATATCTACACGAAACAAAATCTTACGTTAAATCAGGTTCAAAACATGACAAATACCTTTTAAATTTGATAACTTCGTTTACCACATTGCATTTTGCAAACGAGTATGCCACGATGCTTACATATCCTCCGTCTTTTTAAAGCGGAATCTTAGAACAATTTTGTTATCCCAACGTTTGTTTCATATCATACCTTTGCTTTTATAAAACAAACGCTTTTTCAAATAAATGTTTGAGGATTGATGGTACGCATAAATTCATTATTTAATCCAAAAATTTACATCATGACAAGCAATACAAAATTTTAAGCAATTTTTATTGCGTCGTTCGTTTTGATTTTTTTTAGAATACAATAAATAAAGACTCTTTGTAGAAAACACTGCAACCATCAAGATTAACAACTCTTTGTTTATAATTGGTAATTGTTCTACGTGCTAAAGGTGATACGGTAGTATAGAATTTTAGTGCAATTCCCTTTCGTGAATAGTTTATAATCAGTCTCAGTAGAAAACAATGTAAATACTACAATATTTATACGGATACTACATATTATTCATTTTATAATAATTTGCTTGGAACATTATAAAATATGCTTTTGTAATACATTAACTTGAAAATAAAAAGTACACATTAACAATATATCTGTAGTTTTCTATGTATCAGAATTGGTACTAATAATATACAAATTTTATAAACATAGATAATTGCCATATTCAGTTTTCGCTACAATTAAAAGATGGTATTACATACTAGGTGTTCTTACAAATATATAGTAGAGATGCAAGAAATGGAAAATTTTATTTAAATTGTAAACAGAATAGATTGAATCCTGTTATTAATTTAAAGTCGGGGAACCTTTTTTCTCCTGAAAATTTTGACTTACAACAATCATTGTTTTCTACCAGGAATCTGGAAATATTTTCCATCTATTTATAATTAACATCCAAAGACTTAACAGCAATTCGTTTCATTTTCGTAAGATTGTAATCCATTGCGGACGAGGATTTTTTAAAACATCCAATATCAAAGTTTTCAATGCGAGGAGAAAATAGAAATGTGTACTGATCTTGTGCTACTACAATATTTAAATTATTTGTTTGCAACTTTAAGAATTCAATATAATACATAGACCTGATGTCGTCAATATGACGGGATACGACCGCAAAGGATTAAATTCGCATTAAATTCTTGATTTTGATCGACTATGTGGTCCGTTATGCTATTTTTGTCAGTAATTTTGTTTCCCTTAAAATTTTTTATTTATTCTTTGTAGTTGTCAGACTTCCAACTTTAGTCTCATTTTTCATGCATCTTTTTAATTTGACGAAGGTTTCTATTTACTCTTCTTTGTGTTAGTGTTAATCTCAACTTTTGTCTTATTTTTTCATCTCTCTTTTTAATTTGTTGCTTAGAACAACCCCGTTAAGGCACAGTCTCGTGTAAGCGAGTCAAAAGTCGATTCTGTTTTATCGTACTTTTTAAAAGTAAAGTTATGGCGATTTCAGGAGAACGATGTTTCGGAGTACAAAACTTTAAATGCGTTTTTCTCGAAACGTACTTTTTGTCACCGGGCATGAATAAAATCTCAGAAACTACAAGGCCAATTGTTCTGAAATTTTGACAAGCTATTCCCCATACTACTAGCTCCCGCCGGTACCAAATTAATATTTCAACTTTGAATTTATCATACTTTTTTTTTTATTAAAACTACCAAAAGGAGAATGAATTTTCGAAATATGCAATTTAGGCATTAGCCATTTTGCCAATTTCCAAGATAAATTATTTATTTTCTTAGAGGTACAATATATTTATCGTCATAAGAAATATACTCCTTAAGAATCATCTTGATTTATTTTGTAGAATAGAAATATCCGATAGCCACCCCAAGATTTATAATCATCTACACCAGCAAGACACGTTTTTAAAAATATATGGAAAATATTACGTTTAGGGGAGGCACCTCGGATGACCTTGACCTTCACATATGTTTTCAAGGACAACATTCCGAACAACTTTTCTCTATACATCTACCCGTCACTCGGACATAGCTTCCGAGATAATTGCAAAAAATCTTCGTTAAATTTTGATTATAAGTACACTTTATTCTCGTACAAGCTGTCAAAAGGAGACATAGTCCAAGTTGATTTGTTAACTTTTTTATAGAAAACGAGCGACGGCTAAACACTCAATGGTCTTGCTTATGTTTGTTGGTTTCTGATAGGTCTCTACCTAACACCATTTTGAGGTCGTCCAATTTCAGAGAATATCTTCAATAACACATGTCCAATCCAAAATCACATTCATTTAAGTACGGGCAAATTGCAATATGGTAGCATCGGTATATTTTTGTTCATAACTTTTAAATAAAAAACGAGCGACGGCTAAAACCTCTTGGGGGTTACTTAGAAAGGTGACCTTGATAGCATGTGTCAATACAGCATATTGTTTTAGCCTTCAATACTTAAAATAACTGCTATATATTACAACATATGTCAAGGTCAAGGACATCCGAGCTGCCTCCCCTAAACGTAATATTTACCAAATATGTATATATTTATTGGCAGCAAGATAGAACCAAGAAACAAGTAATTAAAAATGTATAAAATTTGTTCTGTGTGACAAAAGAGTAGCTAAATCAATTTTTATGTTACCAAATTAATCGCCATTCGTTCTTCAGGGTGAAGATTTACGTTTTTTGCATACTGTAAAACGATTCATTTCTTTCTGTCCGTGTTGTGAAAAGTATTTTGTTAAAATGTGACGTTATAAATGAAACATAGTTTGTGTCAATTGTTAAATCATGAGAATTGTTATATTTTGCAGCGTTTATGTGAGAATGTCCCCTTAAACTTTCACCAAGCTGTCGTGCAACGATCGGCGCAATAAATCAGCATAATAACTGGATAGCGAATGCACGAATGATCAGATCATATCACGATGGCGGAATTAACACAGTATACTTTCCCATTTAATATTCTAAGAGGATACGATGAGTTTTGACAGAGACTTACATTCTGTTTGACATGATTGCTTCGGAATATGCAAAGCAGCTAGCCCTGTCCGTTATGTTGATACGGTGTTACTGGGTGCAGTACACGTATGCGTCATAAAACGCCATGTACAGGTTATGTACTGCTATGTAATTACTGAATCTTTGCGATTGCGAATGTTCCACGCGTGTACATCATTCTCAGCCTTAAAACCGTTGTTACCTACATTTTGCCTACTCCCCTCCCACCCGAAACAGTTTCGCGAAAAAGACGCGATCTTTTATTTTGGTAACGAGGAAAAAAGAAGAACATTTGCATTCGCATAATCGACTGCCCGTTTCACGAAGCAGCAATTAAAGCTGTTGAACGGAGATTATGAAATTGTTGCACAATTCAACGGGATGAAACAGTTGCGGCAATTATTCATGACAATGGGAATTTTATGAATGTTTAACCACTCTAAGGATTCAATTAAATTTACACGTAATTATGTGAAATATTCGTTTTCCTCGTTCATACGCAATCTCGATTTAGCAGTGGATATAATAAATCCTTTCGGTCAGACGCATACAGGAGAGATGATTGAACTATAATTAAGTTATGTTCCTTAACACTTACCAGGGTGTTAGTGTTTGTATATGATAGTTTGATGATTAGTATGAAGCCACATGTAGGATATATCCGCGTGAGTTTAAGGAGGACTTCTCGTCTAACGGTAGCGAAAATAATTGATTTAACAAATTTTGTTTTCAGAGTAACTATTGGACAAAGACTATACTTCTTGGGGATCTAAACAGATAGTCTTAAAGTACCAGTTTTTTTGTTAGTTCAATTCTTCTTATTATTTATTTTATAATGCGCATGTTTATCGAAACTATGTTTTTTAAACTGGCGTACATAATAACTTAAAGTCTAATCAACTGATCAATTTCAGACGAGGTTTCTCGAGGCACTGATCCAAAATTTCAACTTAATTTCTTATTTATAATATTTTTCGTATGGTATAAGATTAATTTTCCTATCGCGAAAAGTAATTCCCTATATTTATTTTTAAATGTTGGTTCAGTGCCAGCGTGAATAATCAGACGTTAAGATACTTCTTCATTTTTGCTTTAAAATAACTGTGACACTTGCTACACTATATGCTAATATTAATTACTTCGTTAACAAGGTTGACCGAGTTGTAATACATGTCACAAAATTAATATAACTTGAAACAAAAAAACCTTTTTCTAATAGTTTACAATTGCCTGCGTGTATGCCAAAAAGTTTTACTCCGATAATATAAATAGTTTTTTTACAAAAAAAATTTCGCAGAACTCACTTATTTTTGTATTTGGTACACGAGAATCCCCCCTTAAGGCGATGGTTCACCTAACTTTTGAATCCATTATTAGCAGTCTACGTTTTTTTTCAGTTCTCGACCATGATTTACCTTTTCCAGAAAAAAACGCGATTACTATTACAGTACTCACACTCGATTCATGGAGTTTAATGGTTTCTCCGCAGTAAATCAGCTCTAAAGTGTTTTCTTCCGTTCATTACAGGGGCGTAGTTACAAAGACCCACATTCGTGTGTACTGTGTTAATTATGCTTCTGATTCAGAACATCTAGATCTCCTCGACGTAATTGTTTGAGCTACTATTTATATCTTTTGCATAAAATCTGGTTGCAATTAATTCGCGTAGAGCATGTTACTGTGACGAGAAAGTCGTTTTATTATTAAGATTGTTGTGAATTAGCGCGATGGTTTCAGACGAAGAGAATTTTTAAAAGTTTACAAAAAAAGTTTTTCATTTATTTTCAACTGATTTAATAATGCTCAATCGATCTGTAATTATTCTATTAATTAGAACTCATACTTAATAGCGTTTTTGTTGTGACATCGATAGCGTAGCATGACAACTAAAATGATCATGTTTATTAAAAAACCGTTAGAGTACGTTTTTATGTACGCTAAAGTTTATTTTTGTTGTTCAAGATATGATGATCATAACTTGATTGAATGAGATCGTATAATTAGGAAACCTATAAGGATTGGAATTTAAATCAAGGTAATGTACGTTCGAAGATACACTTAAAATGTTATCGTTCAAAACATTGTTACATTTAACAAAGAGAACTGGTTACTTTTGTATCATGATGTAAGTACGTAGACCAGTGCACCAAATGCAATTTATGAACGACTAGCTACGTCATGAAAGAGTAGCTACCAAAAACATGAAGTGTATCATTTTTTCAACTGCATAGTACTGCTTTAATGTAATTATATTTATATAATAATAATTGCCATGCGCTGAATATCTTTTTCTTCTGTTTATTGTGCGTAATAAAAACTAACGTAAAGTATACTATTTTACTATTTTCAATTATATTTTATATTACGTCTACTTACAAAGGCGTTGATTCAAAATTGGCTAAAATTACCCAAGACCAATTTTCCTGAAACTTTGCATATTGGTAGCCCTTTGGGTCTAACATTGCTTCCGTGCAAAAACCTTTTTCCCAGGACTTCACGGTTACGGGGGGGGGGGGTGTAAAAGTACGTATTTTGCGAAGTCTACTATGTGTTGTAACTATTAAAAAAATACGATATCGACCCGGCACTGATACCAAAAAATCATAAAAAATTCAAGCTTTCCAACGATGTATAAGTCTATGTAATTTATTTATTGCTAACATAATTTGTTCACGTTTTTCGTGTTTTTCAAGGTGTAAAAAATTCAGAAAAATTGCAATTCCCAAAAAAAGTATCGCCTGATTTTAACCAAAAACGCTGCATTAATAGTACATTTCATGTCCTTTAGAATGGTGCTTGTCATACCTTGGAGAAATTATTCGTTTTTGAGTTATAAAGTAAAATGTGAGTAGAAGCTGAGGCGCGCGGTCAACTACTCGACCTATATATTCATTTCAATCGTGGAAAATACGCTTCCTGTAATTATATATACATTGTACATAACACAGCTATGCTATTGTTATCAATTCTATTGTTTTGAAACAGTGAGACACATTGGTTATATTTTACAATAATTATACCAGAATGCAGATATTGCTTATTTTATTTTATATCTTATTATACAATTATCAGGTAGCATACCTTCTTCAGTTTGTTTCGATTTATATTCACGACAGTATTTAATAATCTCAAACCAAACATACAGTGTTTTAAGATTTTCCGAAACGGATCTATTCACACTTTCATCGATACCCAGAATTAAAGGACTAAAAGAAACAATCATTTTCTTCGGACGCATCCATCTAGAATTTCTTCTCAACCTTCTAGAATGTTTCGCGCTTTGAGATTACTGCCGTCGTGGTAGGCATCTGTACTCTAAATAACAGTATTTCTGACAGTACATGTGACTACTAGTAAACGTGATTAGTGCAATAACTGAAATAAATAAATGTGAGTTCTAACAAATGCGAAAAATGTGGCATTTTTCTTTAAAAAAAACGAAGAAGGATAGGAAAATTAAATCAAATCAAGTGTTTTGTAAAAAATGTTTTTTAGAATCTTCATTTTCAAATACTGATGACCGAGAAGCTGGAACAAGCTTCCAAGGTGTAATATCACCTTCAGTACCAGTAGAGAGAGGTAGGAACACTGAATCTTCCGCCACTTTACCAATAAAAGCAGCTCCTAAGTGTCATTCGAAGTGTATCTTTGGTTGTAGAGGTGTTGAAGAAAAAAATCTTTCTTTTATTAATAAAAGATTAAGGACAGAAATATTGATAAATGATCATATTATAATCCACGAAAGATCAGTATGTTGCAAAAGGCATATCACAAACGACAGTATAGAGCAATCTTTGCAATAAATTAAATTGTAAATATTACTGATCAGTTATGGAACTTCAACGAAAATAAACCACATGAATGTAATTTTTTTGATAAAGTACACAACAGTGAATTAAAAACCTGGACTGGCTTAAAAAATAGCGAACTACAAAACTTAACTAAATACTGTTTCAATAGAAGCGAGGGCACTAACTCTATATACAAGGTGGCAATTTATTTAATGCATTTATATCGTGGTTCGTCTCAAAAAGACATTGGAGCTATGATAAATAAGTCACAACCTACAGTATGTAGCATAATTTCAGAAGGGCGAGATATTATTATGTCAAAGTTTGTTCCTCATTTTTTGGGGAACATAACAAGAGAGAAAATAAAACAAGAGACATCAAATATAGCTCGTCATTTAAACAAAATTCAGGAAAATAAAGATAATACATTTACCATTTGGGCCGGAACATGTGTATATTTAAATAAAAGTACGAACTATCGCTTCCAAAGAGTATATATAATCACAGGAAGCGTATTTTCCACGATTGAAATGAATATATAGGTCGAGTAGTTGACCGCGCGCCTCAGCTTCTACTCACATTTTACTTTATAACTCAAAAACGAATAATTTCTCCAAGGTATGACAAGCACCATTCTAAAGGACATGAAATGTACTATTAATGCAGCGTTTTTGGTTAAAATCAGGTGATACTTTTTTTGGGAATTGCAATTTTTCTGAATTTTTTACACCTTGAAAAACACGAAAAACGTGAAAAAATTATGTTAGCAATAAATAAATTACATAGACTTATACACCGTTGGAAAGCTTGAATTTTTTATGATTTTTTGGTATCAGTGCCGGGTCGATATCGTATTTTTATTAAAAGTTACAACACATAGTAGACTTCGCAAAATACGTACTTTTACCCCCCCCCCCCCCCGTAACCGTGAAGTCCTGGGAAAAAGGTTTTTGCACGGAAGCAATGTTAGACCCAAAGGGCTACCAATATGCAAAGTTTCAGGAAAATTGGTCTTGGGTAATTTTGATGGGCACGGTAGGGGCCCCTCAAACGCCTCCTTCTCCCACCAATCTCTCTTTCATGCGTGAGGCTTGCGCACTGTTCGCGATGGGCGAATTCCTCTATGGTAACGGCGGATGCTGGTGGGGGACAGTGGGCGCCCCACTGCATCCCTGATGTATGTACTAGGAATCATAGAATAATTCAAATTTTAATTTCTCCAATATTGAGTATACACATAAAAATTAAAATATAGAAGTACAAGTATGTTAGTATCTTTTATCGAAAGAGAAGTTTAATCGATTATACTTGCTTAGGAGAAATGATGTCGAAATTTGTTATCGTTATATGTATACTACTTGGAAATATGTATGTGTAGCCATAAATAATCATAAGATATTACTCTGGTGAACATACACAAATTCTCTTCTAAGCATATGCTAATATTCATAAAGTCCCATGTCAGTTTCAACTGATGCATGAAATGTTGATATTCACTTGGTTTAAGTCTTTGTATATATGTTACAGTATGGTGATTAAAAAACATATTTACGTATTGTGGAAAGAGTATTTTGATTGAAAATCAATTAAAAATTTTAGTATTTCAAATCTTTTCATTCACATTATTTTTGTTCATTTACTTCTACGAATATATCCAAATTTTCCGGTATTTCGAGTTTAAGTATTCGATATTAATTAGGAGAAAATAATTGAATGACAACTCAGTTATACATTAGATTTCCATCTCTTAGATAGATACAGATGTATAAAGGTTATATTACAATATTATTATAATTATTATATTTAATATAAAGATTACATTCTTTATCTTATAAAGATATAAATAGAAGTCACAAACTCTATCGATTCGATTTGCAGCAGGTGTGAAACATATGGCCATTTTCGAATCTTAATTGGAGATAGTAAATACGAATTGAAATAGTATTGGAAGCTTTTTATATAGGAATGAAATTGATCTAATCCGTGTTTGATGCTGCAAGAACCGGTATTTGAGGATGTACTGATCCTGTTTTTAGCAATAACTATCTAAAAATGCGAACCGGATACACTTCGTTCACGTTATTTAACACTAAACGTATATACCATTAAAAATGATTGGTATGCGATGCTGTATAAATATAACAAGATTAAATTTATTTCAGTCTTACGCAATCTTTATTAGAACGAGTGCTTGTATGAAGAAATGTGAACTATCTAGTAAATGAATACTTCAGTTGCATGTCTGTTGAAATTAGTATTCGCAAATCGTTATTTAATGTCCTCGGTTCAGCATTTGATGGTTACAGCTTGTATTAAAAAGTTGGCATAGGATTAAATGAAAGATTAGCCAAATAATCAATGAACGACCATCAATTTGTAATGAACGAACAGACGCCTATCCCTGTGAATGATAATTACACAAACAAACTTATCAGAGTTGATTATTGTGCCGAATAAGTTCTAAAAAAGAAAGAGTATCACTTTAGCGAAACATCTGAATTATAAATGTTATGTTTTCGATGAATATTTGAATTGTGATTAATCATTGGCTCTGTCACTCTGTTCGTTCATCTCTCACGAAAGCATCTTCGTTATTTCAATCAGTGTAAAATACAACATTTATGTAGAACCGTTATTTGACCGGCGATGGTGTAGTATTATAATACTATACGCTTTAGCGTTTATGCTCTAATAAAACGAAATGTTCAAACAATTATTTTGCGTGCCCGTAACAACAGGAATTAGCTTGTTCCTGTAGACATCTATTATTCGGAATGATGAATAGAATATTAGGAACCGGATCATCGGTAGGGTAGTATTCATATGCAGATCCTCTGGACACAGGCAGCTTTTACAGCCTTCCAATTAGCGGTGCATATTAAAGATCGCACGAAGCATGATAATTTACCAGTGGGACGATTAACGGTGCGGGCGCACGAGTAGAAAATGGTTGAGACAACATCACTTACAAGCGCACTCGCGCTCCAGAGATTTTAAGATCCATCATCGTCGATGGACACACCCTAATCCGGAAGAGTCAGCTAACATCGCAGGCTCTAATTGTGTCATGACCTTTGCTCTTTAAATATGAAAATCCGAGACCGTTTCAATCGTCCCTACCACCAGAACTAATGTATTTATCATATGCACGTTCTCTGATTTATGGATTAGAGTAGGTACAAACTACATATTGTGGTTTGCCAAAGTAATTAGAAGACTGCGGATTTCATGCATTTATGACAACAATGGGTGACAAATTAAAAATCATTTATGACAAAATAAAATAATTCAATGAAACTACTAAAAAAAGAAAAAAATTCCCAATTAGCTCGCAATGTCCTGCAACTAATGCAAACAATTTTTATTTTGCATACAAATCTGCAGTCTACTGAAGATTACGCGGAGTTTCTCGTTTTAACAGCAGTGAAACAAGTGATTTCTATAAATTTTTTTCGGATTAACCTTTTGCGGACGAGTGTCGGCAAATAACCGCCCTGGCAATTTTACTGTTCTGCAACTGCTAATAATTTTCAAAAAAGTTATTGCTCTCAAAAAATATCAAACAAATTTTTACCGAACGCAACACTTTTCCCTTCGTTTAATTCATATACTTATCTCCTCATTACACAACTTTGTTTCACAAGGAGAATATATTGGACCCATCGAGAACTATACTATAAATAATTCCCATCTGCTAAGGGTTAATTATTGGATATACAATAGCACTAGGCCGTTTTGGGATGAAAACGGATAGTCTTGAAGTGCAAATGTTTCTTTAGTCCAATTCTTATTATTGTTTATTGCATAATGCGGGGAGATTACGATTTCCGTGGCCCCTTGTTTAGAGGTTAAATTTGTGTTCTTCGGGTCATTTTAAGAAAAAAATGTATATCGCACAGGTGTCGAATTGTCCTGGTTCAGCCAGTAAAGTAGATTTCCTGTTTTTTATAAATCTGCAAATATCTCGGTAACTATGTGAACTATGGCAAAATATCAAGAGACCTTAGTAAATAGGTTTTCCTTAAATTTCTATATTTACATTTATAATTTAAATATATTAATAATTTATAATATATTTAATTTCTATATCTAAATTTCTTTTTTTTTTAATTTCTATACCGTAGAAAATTAAATTTCCAATAATTTATGTCCTATGACATTTTTTTATCAGCTGCGCAGTTTCCGAGTATATTTATATTTCGGTGAAGTTGCAGAACAACTGCCTCCCTCCCGAAATGGTAGTCGGGGGAACGTAAAGGCTGCGTTCACAACTGCTTATACGAGACTCAAGAAATGTCTATGTATTAAAACTCAATTAGCAGTGAATATTATTAACGTATTAGGTTAGGTTTGGTTAGGTTAGATATGTAAATCCGGCCGCCCTACCATAATACACATGTTTCTTGAAGATATGTTTTTTAAACTGGCGTGCACGATCACTAAAAGACTAGTAACGTAAATAATTCCAGACGAAGCTCATTCATTTCTTTACATATTTCTTTAGGGATTGAACTTGAAATTTATATATAATTCTTTATTTATAATACTGTTGCTTGGGCGCCTCCGTAATCTAGGCTTCACTAACGACGATAAAAGAGTTTGTTATAACACCGGTATTCGTTTTATAACGTATTCGTAATCTGTCGATATCGATGCCTTCGACAAACATTTGTAATAATATTTTTTTGCCTTTTCTTCCCAACCCTAGAATTTCTCCAATTTTTCATATTCTTCTTTCAAAATAGGTTAAATACCAGCATAAAGGAACTAACTTTAAGCAAAAATTTCTTACTTTTTGCGTTTTGATCATTGTAACACACGCTACATTGCGCGCCAACAATGCCTACACTGCCGAAACTGTTAGGAAGTCTTGTATGAAATAAATAATAATATGAATGAACTAAAAGAAATAACACTTGTACTACAAGACTATCTCTTTACATCTCAAAGAGCCCTAGTCCCACATATCAAATAGTTATTCTAAAAAAATTCTTAAAGATCACTTATTCTCACTGCCGTTCCGTGAGAAGCCTCCCTTAAGTGGCTAAATCCTAAACACATGTAAAATAACTTGTGATCTGGTTTATTCTAGCTAATATTAAGATTTGATGCTCGTCAGATTAATGCCAATTTCTGTATTATTTGGAGCTGAAAAAAAGTCTTCTAAGACTGCACAGGGACAAGGGAAAGTCTCTTGCTCGGCACCCAGTGTTTAGGCTTCGACGGCACATGCTACGCACTACGTAATATGTGTGACCTCTTAGCTGATATTTATAATTAAATATCAATTATCAATTACATAAAATATGCACGTCGTAAAGTTGTCAAAAGTTAGTCAATTATTAGTTATAGGGCCGACTTTGTATCAGTTAATAAAACACGTCACGAAAATATTGTAACTTGCATTTCTGTTCATTTATTGGTTTCTGTATCTGTATTCATATTTGTTGGGTTGTCCTTTTTTTTAAGTTGCATCAACCTCACAAGGGTTATTAGCAACTACAAGCTTACAATTAGGTGGTCATTTATAATTTAGATTCGGTTGAATAACTTTGTGTGCTTCAAGAATTAGTTTTTCGCAAGATTCCTCTGAATCGGTGGCATCTCTGTTTTATATTTGCAACGTATAATATCACAGGGTATTAATAATACAACAAACAAACTACGCAACAAACCGTCGTCTAGAATACGTCCGAGAATTTAGCATAGGAAATGTTACAATATTTGTACGATACGTTCCTGTTCTGTCCGAATACCGTCAATGTGCGTTTGTTCACGTCTGGTGACTCGTCTCGTTGAACCAACTATACCTACATACTTGTAACTCGAGGTGTGCCCTTCCCGCATTCCTTCCAAGGGACTTTTCAGCTCCCAATAATACTGTATTTTGAAAACAGTTATGTTGTTCAAGAAGAAAGAATGCAAAAGATTGTATTTTTTGGCTTTGAACATTTGTATATGCACGTGTATCTTGTTTTATTAACACGGTGGGAAACGTGTTAAAAGCAGCGTAAAATTAAATAAAACCTACCTACTTTACAGTAGAACTACCGAGCCCTGAACGTGATCTATACTTGTTTCTTTATAATAATAGCAGGATTGAATTTATTCAGATTTCTTATGATGTTGATGGCAATATGTGTTTGAGTAAAAAAAGTATGTATATTAACAACATTTTCATATAAACATTTCTATGGTTTCAATAATTAGATAAAAAGAATCTGAAAAGTCCTATCCGGTAGTTTTAGTGTTCAAAATCTCTATAAAAGTCGATAAAACGTAGACAATCATGAACTTGGAAGTGAATAAGACTTGTTAAAAACCCATATAACATTTAAAATTGGTAGATATGTTAGTATACAGGGTTTTCGCGAAATCGTGGTACATCCGGCAAGAGGATGATTCCTCGCATAAAATCTAGTCGATAAAAAGGAATATAGTTTTTTCATATGGAGTTTCATTTTCGAGAAAATAGAATTTAAAGATTCGTCGGGTTCGCGTGCATTAGTATATACATCTATAAACATTCTATAAAATCGAAGTTCCTAATCTGTTTAATATTATAGAACAGAAACTGAAACATTAAGATTCATTATGATTTAGTTATTACTAGACTGTGAATCTTTATGCAAAAAAGACGATGTTCTACCGCAATTGAATCAAACTGGAGTAAAATATAAATATATTTCTTTTCTTAATAGGTTTAACAGGTTGAACATAATATAACAGTACTTTTAAATTATTCTAATGCTTTTACTGCTTTGCCTAGTTATTACTATATGAATAATTGCTAAACTGTGAATTTTTATGTAATATCCGATTACCATAAATTACTTTACAAAAATTGAAGTTGATTGCAAAGAGTATACCTGGATAAGCATGAGCTTATCGGCGTTAGTAGCAGTTTTAGCATTTATGTTTAAAGAATGGTGTTTCTTGACCTTAATTACCATTTTTAAGAATTTCAGATTCCTACACCCTTTCATAAAAAAAATATGCGTACTTAATGAAATCAAAAAGCAAATGGTAATATTGGCTTTACTTCGTATTATTTTCTTAAAATTTAGTTCGTTTATTTTATTTTTTAGGGTCATTTTGCAAAGTATGTTCTTTGTAAAGACTAACATTATAACCCAATTATTATTTGTACAAGTTTCAAAAGTGTTGGTTTGATAAAACATTATAAAAAACAAAATAAAATTAATTTTTGAAGTTCATTATATTATTGTTTTACCTGTATTTTTTAAAAACTCTATAAAAGTCGATAGAACGTAGACAATTATGAACTTGGAAGTAAATAAGACATGTTAAAATTCCATATAATACTTAAAGTTGGTAGATATGTTGGTATACAGGGTGTTTGCGAAATCGTGGTACATCCGACTTAGAGGATGATTCCTCGCATAAAATCTAGTCGATAAAAAGGAATATAGTTTTTTCATATGGAGTTTCATTTTCGAGAAAATAGAATTTAAAGATTCGTCGAGTTCGCGTGCATTAGTATATGCACAGAGTAGAATTGGATGGTCATGATCAAACGCGACAGCCGATTTCTATCTAATGGTACGCGTATTCGCTGAATGTTCAACCTCGATTTTCTCGAAAATGAAGGCCCGTATGAAAAAACTATATTCCTTATTTTTGACTAGATTTTATGTGAGGAATCATCCCCTTGCCGGTTGTAGCACAACTTCGCAAAAACCCTGTATAATTGACCTGTATAATTGATCGGGCTTTCCTTGTTAGAGCAGCCTAATTTTCTAACTTCCTTTATGATCCGCGACTGATTAATATCTAACAGTTCTTTGCAGGGTTGCTATAGCCCGTATACCTGTATACAGAGATTTAAACAGTCCAGAGAGCAATGCGATCCCGTTTCTCGGTTTCCTCGTGACATATCACGAAAGGTTTCGCCATAATGCCACAATGTGCCTCGACACGGCTCCGCGTCGCTTATTATAGCCGGCCGATCGAGTTAAAGGGCAATCCTCCTTACAGAAATCGAAACAGTTTTGCGAAAGTGATTTAGTTTAGCGTGGAGTCAGACTTCTGGAAATCTATGACTAGTTAGTGTTCTCACGAACAGATTGTTCGGTCACGTCGTGCCCCTTATTACTCTGTAATATACGATTTCAAATGAACAAATCACTTCTTTTTATAAAAAAAATGTATATATACATTATCACAGAAAATGTAGTACAGTATTTTATTGATAAATGTCCAAACTAGAAGTCCGGCCAAGGACGATTACGGGCAAGGGATACTATTCTTTGACTTTTGTCGAACGTAGAGAAGGACAGCGAAGCTAGAGAGTCCTCGTTCGCCGAAAAGTGTAACATAATATCGGTGTAAAACCACTACTAATCCAATGACAAAACTTCTTTATTTTTCATTATTTTTTATGAGATTTTCACAAACATATTTGTGGCATTCTTTTGATGAAAATGATACCAAATATCATATAATTCTGATAATATTTACTTGTGTAATGGACGATGAAAATTTCGGACGCAAAGAAAGACTGCGTATGGAAAAGCGACGTGGATAGTCGTGGTCGCCAGCACAGTTCAAAGGCCAGCGACACTGCGTCCGAAACTTTTATCGTTCAATACACAAGTAAATATTATCAGAATTATGTTATATTTGGCATCATTTTCATTAGAAAAATGCCACGAATATGCTAGTGAGTGTTCCATAAGAAGATAATAAAAAATAGAAAAGTTTTGTCACTGAGTTAATTATTGTTTTCACATCGATACACTCAACCCGCATTATGTTACACTTCTCGGCGACCTCACGAGCTTCACAGTCCCGCACGGGATATAGCCCGCGGTAGTGGGGATAATTCTGGGACAATTATAGGCCAGACACTTGAGACATTTATCGATAAAAACTGTATTCCATTAAATATTCTATAAAATATCAGCCCTGTGACTGCCGTGGGGACTTAGTAAGGGGACTACTTAGTTAAGTCACTATGCATTTGCAAACAATATATGAACAATGTACATAGTATCTTGTACATCAACACAAAATGAAAGCTCATATTAAGCAAGGTAATGATTAGAACATGAACATTACTTTTTGTTTGATATGTATTACCAGACTGCAGATCTTTTGCATTTATGGCATATGTGAATTTCTAAAATACAAGGAAACGTGTATATTTATAAAAACTTCGAATCTAAAAAATAAAATTATTATGAAAATAAGGGTTTTCATAAAGATGCGCTGTCTAGATATTGCAAATGTTTTTCTGAATCTATACAACAATGTCCTTTACACATGTTCCATGTGGTTGGAAAGTTTTGAATTATTTCCGAAATATAGAAGATGTTATTACTAACAGTTTTAGAATCCTTAATTGTTTGCAAAGTCTTTGAAAAAACCTCTATGATAGTGAATATGTCGCAATCAGTTCTTTCAGAAGAGAATTCTGTCTTTTGAAAAAACTTTTTTTTGAAAACGTTCGTGTAAACCACATTTACATCGAATATAATTTGATTTACACAAGTCTTGACATTAAGTAAAACTAGCATTTATAATCCAAATGATAGATGTTCTCTGGTACCTACTGTAAGTAGAAATGGTAAGCAATAGACAAACATATTAACCTATATTTGTATCTGATTGCAATATGAACTGAGGAAAAACATTATTCTAGATTTTTAGTTTATCTTGCCGCACATAATTGCCACGTTTTGCTTGTGTTGTTATAATTTTCAAGTATACAGATCGACAATTTGTTTAATATGTTGGTGGCCGAGCTCACAATCATAAAAATCGCATAAAACTAAGTACTCAATGAAACAAAAATTGAAAAACTAAAGCTTAGGTAAATATTGCGAAGGGGTCACTATACTCCGATTTTGATGATGTTGGATTATGGGTATAAAATAACGTACACCCTCTTTAAATATAAAATAGAATTTATTCTACATAATACTTTAGAAGACACGTTCTGAGGCACGTCTTTACTCTTCAAACGAAATATTCTAGAGTGAGGACCGTTCTGGAAAAAGTAAACGATCGACCGAGAGTCGAGGGTCCCATAACGCGGGCAGCACAGATACAATGTATCAATTATTTGTATAGGCGCTCGAAAGTCAAGCGATCGAATGCGCCCACTAAATACAGAAGATTATTTTTGCTTCGAGAATAAATTCCAACAGATGAAATTTAAATATGTTATGTAGCAACATATTTTGAACAACTTTTTCCTTTTCCAATATAGGGGGGTCGCTTTTAGTTTTCGAGATATTCGCAAGAAACTATGGCTAATACTGTATTGAATCTTCTCTCTTGGATTTTTCTGACGGCCGCCCTCTTCACCCCCTCCACGACCTAACCACAACTCATTCTATTCACATGATTTTTCCATTACTAGATCAAATTCTGTATGACGGCTACAATGCAAAGATTATGCGAATAGAATGAGGTGTGGTTAGGTCGCGGAGGGGGCGGAGAGGTCCGGCCGTTAGACCGGCCCGACCCAGTGATGCCAGAAATGTCAGCTTTTCGCGCATGCGTATTCGCGCGTGGCATCAGTACTGTACTAATTTCAAATTTTTGAGAGTTCTTTAAGGCTCTGTTTTAAAAATAATGTTTTTCATTCAACATTCGCATACTTTCTTTACCTAAAAAAGTTCGGATTATACGGGATAACATAATATAAATTTTTATTTTATTTGGCAGAATCTATAAAGAATACCAACATTTGTTGCAAGACAAAACGATACTGCCAAAAACCTTTCTAGTATCCAAAATAACAAAAATATATTTTCTAATTATATAAATAAACAAGTAAATAAAAAATAACATCCGTTATCTTCAAGTTCGTCTATGGCAGTGCTAGGTCCCGGCACGCCACCTAGATGTTTCTCTTTTGTGGCGCGTATACGTTACTGGATTCCGTGCGCGCCGCAGTACGCATGCGCGAAAAGCTGACATTTCTGTCATCACTGGCCCGACCACGCATACGAAAATTCGGGAGTAGTCTTTCAAAATTGAAAACTCAACCTATATAGAATGAAACCCTGTTTTTTCTCCTATCCCCACAACTGTTCACAAAAAAAAAAGTGAACAGACGCCGCACCGGAGTAGCCTTACGTAGCCACGGAGCGTGCAACAATAAGGAAAACTCAATACAGTATTAGCAATATTTTTTTGCGAATATCTCAAAAACCAAAAGCGAACCCCCTATATTGGAAAAGGAAAAAGTTGTTAAAAATATCGAAATCTGTAACATATTTAAATTTCATCAAAATCGGAGTATGGTGACCCTTTCGCAATGATTACCAAAACTTATGATATTAAATTGCCTCTGCTACAGCCTGCACTATATTAACAATATTTTTGGATTCTTTATGCAAGTTATCTGGGAACGCACAGAATGGCACTTACAGTACTTGCAATATAGGTAAGTGGCACATTTAGATTGATCTACAACTAAAAGGTGGTGCATACAAGGGTTTTTTACACATATAATTTCTCCGTTCTGTACAGGACGTTAAAAAAAACCATTCGATATTCATATGATATATAGGACACGCTGTACTGAGTAAAAATGCCTTAGTAAACATAGGTCGAACGGTCAACCATTTCTGAGATATAAACATTTTTGTTTGCTAGTATCATGATGGACTTACTTGCGTCCATCACATGCGATGTTTACTTTAGTGTTTATAAATCACGTTCTGAATGTCCCCATTCCGACAGTAGATTTCGCGTGCACAGATTCAGAAATTGTGAGCGTATTACTCAAATGAAGAAATGGTCGATATGCATTTTAAATCTAGTAGTAAGTCAATCATGATGCTAGCAAACAAAAATGTTCATATCTCAGAAATGGTTGACCTTTCGACCTATGTTTATAAAGGCTTTTTTACTCGGTACAGTGCGTCCTATATACTATATAAATATTGAATAGTTTTTTGAAACACCCTGTATATTTTGAAGTTCGAGAAGTCTTTCTCTCTACTGAAAATTCTAGTTGGAATCGCGATGAAGATTTCTCGTATGGCGTCTCGTAGTTGCGAGTAGTTTTCATTTCTTTCAAATACGAATAAAATGATTTAACCATTGAAGTAAATATAGATATACATACAGTAACTGAGAAGGAGAAGACGCGGTCATCGGGTCTTAGATTTTGTCGAAACTTTGCATACTGGTAGATTTCGTTCTCCTGTTTATGAAAATATAGCATCATAGGCGTCGATACTCAATAATTTTCGAGATATTTACGATTTAAATTTCATTATACCCGTTAAGCCGTTAAGTACAGTTTTGGTTGAAGTTTTTGTCAAGTGCCAAACGACGTGTTGGTAACGTACTAGATTCATTACCGGGAAAGCCAGTGTTCATATCCCTTTTTCCTTTTCTCCATTTTTTTCTTTTTTTTTCTGTTCAATTTATCTATTTTAATTAATTGTATTTTGCACATGAAAAATACGCTCATAATATCTATAGAAAACAAAATATAAAAATTTGATTGAAAAAGAACATAACATGAAAGAAACACTAATTTCATCAATTCTTAACGTATCTCAAAAGTTGTTGAGTATCGACGCCTATAATGCTACATTTTCATAAACAGGAGAACGAAATCTACCAATATGCAAAGTTTCGAGAAAATCTGAGACCCCATGACCGCGTCTTCTCCATGTAAGAATTTTCTTTTTCTTCTGGAAAATGATTGAAAAACTGTTGTTGGTACTGGATTGTATCATCTGTGTGATATAATCTTGTAGTATCGTGTGAACAAGATCAAATAGCAACGCGTTAATTATTAAATCTGAAAATATCAATCCACCACCCACACACGAGAAACAAAGTAGCAAACGCTTTAGAGAAATAAGAACTACATACTCGCAATTTAATACGACGTCCTATAAATACTAATTGCGGATATCCCGTAGTAAATATCGGACAGCAATCTCTCCGTATTACATGAAAAATATTTCTTGAAAATTCCAAGTTCGTGGGAGGAACTGACAGAATTCTCCGAAAGTTATTACGTGGCTGCACGAGATAAATTACGGTATCGGCTTTTCCAGTACGTCACTAGGAAGCGTATGTGGCGAACGTATCCTTTTTCAAGCTCGTTTTTCTACGATCAACACATACATCGTGCTTGTTATAGAAGCGGGCAGCCTGTCACATAATGTTTTTTCTGCATCACCGAACTCCCGCCCGTTAAGCGACCTTCTTCACCTACCACAAAGCCCTGTACTATCTCGTATAATACGTTTCAATCTCCGCCCCATCGATGCTGCGCACCCGTTTGCTCGTGTATTATGTTGTACCTCAAGATCCTTCCGCCTAGGGCCAGCCGCATTAGAATGAAATCGCTTAAGCCGACAAGTGAATCCATTTTGTCATGAACTGATTCCGTTGCACGTGCTATTTACGAGAACTTTTTAGTAGCACTGTTGCGGTCAGCCGATGCGAACCAATTTTTCGTCAATCTTGCTTCGCACATCTCTTTTCGCTCATTTCGCACGCTACTCCGTGCAATACGTCAGAAATTAGGGGAATTCTAGTCCAGTAGGTCCACGAAACCGATTTCTCTGCATATGGAGGGCTGAGAATAGTGATGTAAGCCACGTACATGGTATGTCGAGTAAAATAGTGTTTTGCGTTTGTTGTTATAAATAGATCACATGGTTAAAGTGAAACTTCTTTCTTTAGTTTTTTTTCGAATTTTTATTAACACTTTATGACATTTAATTTTCTATGATTCTATTATTGAAACAATTGGCATGTGATAGCTAAAATATGATATAAATATTCTTGAATCGATTTTGTCTAAATGTCTTGCAAATACTGCATCGAGAGTTGTTCCCGATCTTGTTGTCGCTTCATTAGGATTATTTACCATTTCCAATCTTAATTTGCTTCTAAAAAATTCTATTAATAATTTTGATTCTTCCGATGCAAAGTTCACGTTGAAATCTTCGCTTAACATCATCGGATTTTTATCATAATCTTTATTAAGCAATACCGAACCGTCAACCGTATATGCTAATAGAATAGAATTTCGTTTGATCGTTTCATCGCCAGATCGGTTTTACTTTTACGCCTACCGCACCGAGGTTTTGCGCTCAACGCGCCTAAAGAAGTTACACTTAAAAAAAATTCCGTATACCTATTGCATTGCGATTGCAAAAACACATCTATAAGTTCAGCAAACTATAAAAGATATCTGTATGTGAAAATTAAAACACGAAATAGAATTTTATGCAAGTTTATGCAAGCGAATTATCTAATTAAGACTGACTCATACCGATATTGTATAGTAACTTCCATAAATATCCATACACTCTTAAAAAGAGAACTTTTTTAATACTGGACCTTCGACTTGGATGTTTTTGAGAAGTTAGAACAATTAGTTTTCGACATGACGTGAAACCGTTGAAAAAATTGCAATTCGTCAGAATTGCGGTGAATATATTAAGAGTTGTGTTTGATAACTTTTTGTACGTGGGTCTTCAGTGGAAATTTAAAAATACGATTTATAGATTTGTGTTGTAAATCAGTGGTGGAAAACGAAAGAGCGTAGGTTGGACTTACACCACTATCATCCTAAATATGTAGTTTGCTCTATTCGTCTAGTGACTAAAGAATAAACTGCCATTTTTCAGTAAATAATGAAGTTCTACTTCAATTAACGCTGTCAGTATACATATAAATGGTGCCTTTAAAATTCAAAAAACAATATTAACTCAAATCTTTAGAATTTGGGCTTACTATGATTCTCAGCCCGCCATATATCGAAAGTGTAGCACTTGGGAAATATTTGCTCCTACAATTCAGGGTTGGTCGAATTTCATTTGAAATAAGATAACAAATAATTATTTGAAATAATGAATTATTCGAAATACTTTCTTATATGAATTTTACAAATAATATAAACAATTGATTTTCATTTGGTTTTTAAATCGAACAAATTATTATCAAATAATATTTTATGTAAATGACTTTTTATCTAAAGTACATCGTTCAAATAAAATAATAAATAATTTCACGTCAAGATGAGATTATTGAAGAAACTAAATTAATTATTAAATTTATATATGCTAATTATTTTAGTGTTATTATTTAAACGCTAGTAAAATTGTTCTTTAGTACACAACTTAAATAGAATTTTAGAGAGTACGAACTGTTTGATCAAATGAAACGTGAAATGAAAAATTATGTAATATTGCCGAAATAAATTTGAAAAAATTATATGGCTGTTCAAGTAAGTTAACATATGATTATATCAAATGACATGTAACTAAATTGGCTAATGCATTATCTTAACGATTATTCTTCAAATAATGTATGTCGTTAATGCCTAAACCTGCTGCAATTTTATAATCGTATTCGAGAAAATAACGTAATTACAGCTCGTTTAATGTGCGCATCACAGGCTTATCTTTTAATATAAATTTTGTTTCTTTTCTTAATAGGTTTAACAGGTTGAACATAATAAAGGATGTCTCAAAATGATCTGACATTTTCATTTATTAATAAAACGTATTATTTATTTGAAAAGTACGAATGTTTTTATTTTAATATAAGATACGAACATGGAGGTTATGTGTGGAACACAATATCCGATAAATGGCCGCCTCGTCTCTGCAATGGTTCACTCTTTTGACGAAATCTTCAATAATATTTTGGCATAATTGCGGACTAATTTCATTAATGGTGCGTCCAATTGCTTCCTTGAGCTCCAGAATGGTCTGCGGATCATTGGCATACACTTTTTCTTTCAGAAAACCCCAAAGAAAGAAGTCCAGTGGCGTCGAATCGCACGATCTTGATGGCCTATTCATCTCGTCGCGGCGCGAGATGACACGAGCATGAAACTTCGTCTGCAATAACTGCATTGTTTCGCCCGCAGTGTGACAGGTTGTGCCATCTTGTTGAAAGAATAAAAGTGAATTTTCTTCATGCCATTTTCTTTCCTGATGCCAGTTGTCAAAGATTAATACTCTATGTTCGCCACAAAAATAGGGGCGCGCAATTTAAAATGTTTAGTCATTTTGAGACACCCTTTATAACAGTACTTTTAAATTTTTCTAATGTTTTTACTGCTGTGTCTAGTTATTACTATATGAATGATTGCTAAACTGTGAATTTTTATGTATTATCCGATTACCATAAATTACTTTACAAAAATTGAAGTTGATTGCAAAGAGTATACCTGGATAAGCATGAGCTTATCGGCGTTGTAGCAGTTTTAGCATTTATGTTTAAAGAATGGTGTTTCTTGACCTTAATTACCATTTTAAAGAATTTCAGATTCCTACGCCCTTTCACAAGAAAAATATGCGCACTTAATGAAATCAAAAGCAAATGGTAGTATTGGCTTTACTTCGTATTTTTTTCTTAACCCCTTAGCTTACAATGACGCCTCAGAGGCGTCGTAAGGTTATCGGAACAAACATGAATAAGACGCTTCAGAGGCGTCGCAAGGTTATCGGCCCAAACACGGATAAGACGCTTCAGAGGTGTCGCAAGGGTATCGGCCCAAAGTTAATTGTACCGCGCACGTGTATATACAAATCATAGGAAGTTTGCGATTTGTACAGTTTCGAACGCTGAGCAAAGTTGTTTGTGTCCCCGGGCGCGACCGACCTTGTTGTCGTTTTTGGACCGCACATTTGGAAATTCGCTCGTAAGGGAAGGGGTTAAAATGTAGTTCGTTTACTATATTTTTTAGGGTCATTTTGCAAAGACTAACATTATAACCCAATTATTATTTGTAAAAATTTAAAAAGTGTTGGTTTGGTACAACATTATAAAAAACAAAATAAAATTAATTTTTCAAGTTCATTATATTATTGTTTCACCTGTGTTTTTTAATACGTAGATCTCCTCACTTCATATGAAACAAATAGAATTTATTTTCGGAGGGTAACTTTGAAAAGCAATACACTAGAATATACTAGAATATACTGGAATATACTGGAATATACTGGAATATACTGGAATATAGTGGAATATACTGAAATATACTAGAATATACTAGAATATACTAGAATATACTAGAATATACTAGAATATACTGGAATATACTAGGATACACTCGAATATACTAGAATATACTAGAATATACTAGAATATACTAGAATATACTAGAATACACTCGAATATACTAGAATATACTGGAATATACTAGGATACACTCGAATATACTAGAATATACTAGAATATACTATAATATACTCGAATATACTCGAATATACTAGAATATAATAGAATATACTAGAATATATTGGAATATACGAGAATGTACTAGAATATAGTAGAATATACAAGAATATAGTAGAATATAAAAGCGTATACTGGAATATACTATAATATACGAGAATGTAATAAAGAATTAAAGAGCAGCATTACATAATTATCATTTTCAAAGGTTTTCCAAGTATCAAGTTGGAAGAACATCATAAAGAAACAGTAAATATTAATTCGTAAACCTCACTGATGTAATTATTTCACTTTGTATAAAACACTGCATTGGATTGTATATCGTTTTTATAAACACTCGAGTTACAAATCTTCTGAATCGATCGTACAGTGACGCAATCCGAAATCGTCAAATCACCCCGTGCGGTCGGCACTGTATTGAGACTACAATTTCTGTTGTGTTTCCCTTTACATCTAAAGAGTCTAACAACCGATCGAAAGATGTTTCGTATCTACCATGACCCGTCGTGCGATGTGGGACGCGGATAAATTCTGCAACTACGTGTATGTCATCCACTCTGACATTCTTCCGAAAACTATCCTGACAGATTGCCACGCATGGAGCGCGTGTTCCGTTTAAAGATCAGATGCGAAGTGATCTCGTTCTAATTAATGCAATTTGTAAATCCATGATATACATATATCAACGGCAATCCTATTGCGGTTAATAAATAGCACTCGGAAGACTAGCGCTGTATATTATTGTTCGCATAAATTACAGTATTCCTATTACGTAATCACGGCGCTCCAATCACGTAACGCGATTATAGGAGATCATTGATACGATTGTATGAGGGTTTCAATGGCCGAGAATGCTTTCGTCTTTAGAAAACTGTTCGGAAAAATTGTTTGCCGACGAAAGAGTGAAACGACTTTTGAATTGCCTCAAATGAATTAACCAATTAACTGTCCCCCTGTTAGTCTACAACAGGCATGTCCAGAAGTAGCTCACTTGGTGACAAATTCGAGGGAGACGCCTACTTTTTCCGCCCGCGCGTCTCGCTCCCCGTGGCGGCCATAGTCCTCCGAGCTCCTCAGACCCGTACCTACCGTGGGTCCGAGAGTCGCCCCAACGCGCCACACGCGGTACATATTGCAAGTGATAGGCACGGGTCTGAGGAGCTCGGAGGACTACGGCCGCCACGGGGAGCGAGACGCGCGGGCGGGAGAAGTAGGCGTCTCCCTCGAATTTGCCTCCAAGTGAGCTACTTCTGAACATGTCTGGCCTACAATGAGATTGCTGATGCAACTGTTCTATTGTCATTTTCATCTGAAAAATATTTATGTATGAGATATACAGTCGGGTACAAAATTAAGTGGACACCCTTTAAGAGCTAATAATTTTTTTAAATTGGATCAAACGACTTGAGTGTTTTAACATGGTAGAAGCATTGGTTTACTAAATAACGGGTAAACAAAATTTTGAAAAAATTGCTATTGATCGGAACGGCGAAGAAGCAGATACAATTCAGTGTTTTAAACTCTCTTTTATCTAAACCTGTAATGAAATTTTAATTAATGCGTTTTGTAGATCTATATCAATTATATACGCGGTGAAAATGTCATCGAAATCTGTTAATGTTGTTATGAGCTAGAAACATTTAAAGGTGATCTCATAAAGGCGAAATTCCCTGAAAACTCCGAAAATCTGCAACTATCACTCTTTAGCTCTCATCTTGTAATGTTTGTAGCTCATAGCAACATTAACCGATTTCGGTTAAATGGTTAAATAAAACTTTATACGCGTATATGTATAGCACACTTGGATTTGCGAAACGCATGTCTTAAATTTTCGATATGAGCATACATAAAAAAAGTTATAAATCGTTGCCTTCACTTTTCTCTTCGAAGTTCTGAACAATAGCCATTTCAAAATATTTTTTTTTACACATTACCTCATAAATTAATCCTCCTAACATCTCAAAGAAAAAACCAAGTTGTTTGGTTCAATTAAAAAAAATTTATTAGAATTTATAGGGTGTCCCATTTATTTTGCCACCGACTGTATATGAAAAGTAAAACTTTCATTTTACCAAATTGTCTTCTAAACTAATGAACTATTTGAATGCATTTCTTTATATAAATTAAACATTTTGTGCACCGATTACAAGGTACAGGAGTTAAATGGGCGTTTCTTTCTTTCATTAAATACTTTAATATATTGAAGACAGTATATAAATATTATTAAATTCTTTTAAAATTTATATTACCTTAATTTAGTCTAACCGTTAAATAGTCTAGAAATCGTAATAGAAAAAACAGGTCAAAATACGCTAGTTTTGGTTTTTCGTGTAACTATTGTTTCGGTCAATGCATGTAGTTGAAACTTGGTACAATGCAATTTTCATAGTAACCTGTCAAATGGTCAAATTGGCTAGCAGTCAAATTCCATTTAAATGATTTTGTGACTCATTTAACCTACATTTTCCAACAGTGTTTGAAAAACTAAGTTCCTACGTTGTTGCCGAATTATACAGTATTCCCTGAGAGCATATACAATAAAATTAGGCACTGTTGCGACGCCAGTTTCAATTTCAGTTTGGGTTTACGCTACGGTCGATCTAGGTGTTGTTATTTTTTAGGAAGTCCCCTGGTTCTTCTTTACTAATTTATTGCTTTACGTCCCGCGTACGGCTGGAAAGTATCAGCGGATTTTCATGAGAAACTAGGTCGGCAGCACGTGACGTAGCATAGACCCACCTATAGCGCCAGGGACCCGTAATTTATCGACAGATTTTGGAAATGCAAGGGACTTGGTGTCTTCTTCCTTGGTGTCATTTTATCGAGTTTACCTCTAAAACAACGCGCTAGTTTGTGGGCGTTACATAACATTGAAAGCCACGCTAAATACGTTCATCGGTCGAGACCCATACCCCACTAGCCTAATAATGGGTTGAGGAAAAAGTTTCTTCGTATCTCCCCGATAAATGTCGTACCATGTCATAACTCTGTTAATATTAATCGGATCTGGCATTATTTAAGTGCGTCTGAAAGGTGATATATCATAGATTAATTAAAAACAAGAAATTGTGATATTTGTTTATTTAGTCAAAAGTTATTACGTATAGAAAATGAGTAAAATAAAGAAGAAATTCGATACATTTTGAAATTTTATTACAAGAACGGAAAGAATGCGACTCAAGCTGCTAAAAAAACTTGCGATGTTTATGGACGTGATACAATATCAGTACGTGTGGCACAAAGCTGGTTCAAGTGTTTTCAATCTGGAAATTTTGATGTCAAAGATACACCTCGTTCTGATCGACCAGTCACTGAAAAAGTCGATGATATCATGCAAACAGTTGAACGAGACCGGTTTTACCTCAAAAATGGCAAAAGGTGGTCGATTGAAACGGCACATATTTCATTTAATAAAGTTTGATTAAAATATGGAAAAACTTGATTCATTTCTGCATTAAAATACAAACAAACTTTCTCCCCAACCCAATATTATTTGCGGAGGGAATTTTCTCGTTTACGTCTTTCGGATTCCTTTTCATTCACACTAGGTTATCTCGAACACTCGCATCAGTAACATCGTTCCTATTCGGATCTATAGCGCTGTACCTATAACTGTTCTGTTTCGTTAAATACATATATACAGCTAGAAGTCGGTGTTGAAATTATTGCTGTGATAAACTAAACCCTGAAAACCGGCGTGCATAATATTAATTTATCGCGCGAGCACGCGTCACATCATGAATACAATAATTTTCACGACGTTGATGACGCCACAACAGGTACACTGCGAATGTTTACGGATATTTATAGCATGTACAAATATTAAAAATACAAAAAACCTTGTATATGAATAAACATTAACAAATCTTTTAATTCATTTTGAGCAGAAGGAATGTTTTAGTCGACGAAAGAAATTTTTCATTTATTTTAGTTTTCGTAGAATTTGATATAAAAATGGGACTTCGCACAGAGATGCCTAGTCTAATTATACATTAATAACTTTTACATTGCAGACGACATTGCAAGTATCATGAGCGGTCACCAAACTAAAATATGTACTTTCGCGTTCATTATTAGAACAATTTTAGGAATAGTTGAATCATTGTACTGGATAGTTAACACAGGATACGCGAGCGTAAATATTTTAGTGGGCGGGCAGTTCACAAGTTGGCGCTTCGGGGGCTGTATTTCCGAGTTTGGTTTCACTCCTTAAACTCGAGTTACCACCGTTAAAAAAACATTTTTGTATTATGTTTGGCTCCGCCGTAAGCCCGCGCGGGGTTTCGCTAAAATCAAAGTCTTCGCCGCGAATGTTTGCATTGAACACAAGGGCCGCTGGTGTATCGAGGGAGAAATAGGTAGGGAGCGGAAAGGTTGATCGTTTAGCTACGATTATTTCCACGAAAATCAGCTGAATCGGAGAGCACAAGGCGAGAATTGTGATAGAAGTTGTACAAAATAACGTTATAACTGTGGCGCGGCACCGTCCCTTTAAGTTACAGCTCGATGCACGCGCCAATTAAGCGCTATGGGCTGGGCGCGGATTGAAAGAAAGAGAGCTCGATGATTTTCTGTTCCATTTTGTATCTCCGCGTTCATCATTTTCAATAATCGTCATGTGCGTCGCGAGAGAGACGGAGATATAGAGAGAGATAGAGGGAAGGCCGAAGCTCCGAAGCCCGAATACAAAGTCCATTGGAAAGCAGCGTACCGTAGTTAACGAACGAAACAACGGGAAAACGTTCCCCTAATAACGAGGCTGCAACGGGACGATATACGATCGTCAGTGAAGCAACAAACGAAGCGTTCCACGGGACACCGAACATCCTCCCGAACCAAAGGGGTAGATAAACACTGCGGAACTACAGGATATGGAAAACATCGGCGGGCGAACGAGCCCGGCGAGGTTATTAACAGTATCGCGTAACCCAGTAATTCTATTGTTACGTTCTCTTCCTCTTACATGCCCGACACACATGGGCTAAGACGTATTGTTCACGGATTCCAGAAGGTTTTCACATAATGATACGTGGACGCAGGTATGCGCCGCCGCGCGCCACCAAGAGACTACACGCCGCGGCACAATGGAACGATTTCGCCCCGGCTACGGCTAAGCTTCCATGATTCATATTAGAGGACAAGGTTCCCCAGTACCCTAGCTTCTCTACTATATTCATTAAGACACGTCGTACGCAACGCGGAGTACGTAAATTCCCGTGTTACGCTAAAAGAATTCGCGATTCTGTTTGGGGAACGATTAATATGTGCCGAAAGTTTGTATTATTTATTATAGGCGACGTTTTATTTTCAATGTGGAGTTTCAACATTTGTGTTTATTGAAAGAAAATCTTAATACTTTCGTGGACAGCGCACAGTGGGGTATTTGCCCGATTTGAGCGGCCAAAATTCAATTTTAAAAATTTTACATAAATTGTAAAATTTTTGTTGCTTGAGTTAGTTGAATATCTGAGGAACAATCTCCCATCATTCGTTTTCCCATTCATGTATCCATTAAGCACTGAAATTTGTCGGAAGCTTGAAAATCTGTTAACACACTGTCATTTCTCAACGAATTCACGTATTAGTAATTTTAACTTATTTGCATAAATTAAATAGATTTTTGTTTCATAGAAGTTTTTTTAGCTAAGTATAGGGTATACTCTTAAGAGAAATTCACTTTTGTACTATATACATTTTTGTAGTTATTAATATTTAAAGATAACCAACGATTCAATCACCTTTTTTATGATCTAAGACTTCGGTAATGATTTTGTTATTAATAGGCTGGGGACTTGTTATAGGCATTTATAACAAACATAAGTAGATGAAGCACAGAACATTGAAAACATCAAAAGAATAAACGTACATTATTACGTTATTTTCTATTGACTACTTAATAGCTACTTCCAAATTAATGCAGACAATTTTTATTTCGCGTAGACATCCGCAGTTTAATTATTAAAGACACTTTGAGTAACACGACGAAAAGTCAAATGATACGAAGGTTCGCGCATTTTTTAAACTTTCATGAGGTTAGCTATGTTCTTAAATTTATTGGTGTAAAAGTGAAACAGTATATGGTTATGTGCGCATGTTACGGTAAATAATTTTTATTATTTTTATTATACCGGTGTCAGCGGTTTAAAGGGTCCGGGAAAACGTTCAACATTAACGACGCAGGAAAAACATAATTAAGTGGCCTGTATTGTCCAGGAGAATGGAAAAATAAAAGCCCTCGAGATGTTTCTGAAGAAGGAAATGTTGCGAGGTGGGGTGTAGATGCTTCACCATGATAATGCACGCCCACGTACTACCATAGTTGGCCAACAATTTTTGGTGTGCGATGTAGACTGTCCTACAACCACCGTAATCGATAGATTTAAGTTCCGATGACGTCATTCTCCCAACTAAAGTCGACTGAACGGCTTTTGAAAGATTATCATCTTGGAATGGTAAAAAGGTAATTAAAAATATCGCACAAAGAGCTGTTAATAGTACAAGAAAATTGTTGCAGTTATGATCCAGTCGTGATTCAGTGCTATACATTTTATTAAGAATCTAAAAAAGAAGTAGAGTAATTTTATTCATGAAGGAAATATTGTACAGACAGCCCTCATACCGCACGGCATCCTATAACACGGTTTCGCTCTAACACGATAAGATAAATTGCGGGAACCCTCGTATAACACTGCAACCTATAACACTGTTTCGCTCTAACACGATAAGAAAATTGCGAAAACCTTTGTACAACGCTGTACTTCTACAGCACTGGATAATATGATTTTTGTTTAACATATTTAAAAACTAAATTACCTTAAAATAATGACGAGAAGGAATAATGAACTATATTGCCTTTGTATGAAAATATATAAATAAATTATAATTTACTCATTTATAACTCTATTCCGATTTTATAGCGGAAAATGTCATGCACAGGTTACGTGCCATCCGCGGCGAAACTTGCCGTCCCAGAGATACAGTGTTGCGGAAAGTCCTGCCGTATCTAAAAGGGCAATGCACTTTAAAAAAATTTTTAATAAAAATTAACTTGCTTATATAAAATTAAAAAAAAGGTTTGTTTTTAATAGGTTTTCGGAACGTAACCCCCCTTTTTGTACTGACTCTGGGTCTCATATAACACGGTTTCACACAACGCGGCATTTTCTAGAAACCTATCTACCGTGTTATAGGAGGGTTACCTGCACTTCAATAAGTTGATATGGTTTTCGATTAAGACATATACTAGATTGTGGATTTTATACATTTACAGCAAAAATGAGTAAGTAAAATAGGAAACTATAAAAGCATTAACAGAGTTTAATAATATTGTTACACTGTTTTCGACTTATTAAAATGATTGAAAGTAGAAATACATTTTTATTTCATTTCTGTTTCTTAGAATTGACTTATAAAACTTTGTATTATGTATAGAAAGCTACAATCTAAACATCAGTTATTAGAAAATATACATTAGATTATTTAACTATATCATGTACAATAAATGTTAATATTAATATATTATTTGCTTTGCATTAATAAATATCTATTATTCATTGAATACAATTTTTTTATCCACAGTTTTGTGTATCATTCTTTTTTGAATTTACATCACTGTCATATTGGAACCTCTGTGAATTGTATATAGAAGACATGTTTCATACTTCTTTTGTAATACGCTTCCATCGTGTTTGCGAGAATGATAAAAATAAAATTTTAAATACTGTGCAACACCAGAAGCAAGATAAATAAAATATAACAGCCGTTATTGACACAAAATACGCCCTATTGTTTTGCGTTTTAATAAGCAAAGGGATTGTTTGAAAAATAACCGAGGAGAGAGGTATTATAAAAGCTTGCGTTTATCAAAAATATTCATAAAGTAAACTGAAATAGTTAACACAATTATTAATCAGTAGTGAAGTGACAAAATGTGAAAAATTCTGTTTTCATTTATGCCCGAAAGTTGGCTAAAAAGGAAAATTTTGCAAACATCATGCTTATAATAGAATATGTTATTTAAAAGTGCAGTACTTGATAAAACATTTGTTTTCAAACATTTTAATTGCATTTATATGTATAGGAAAATTCTGAATGTATCTACTATTGAATAATTTTCTAAATAACCAGTTGGGAGAAATACATTATAAATCTATTGTATATATCTTCTTCTTCGTCACTCTTTTCTCGTGATCCACATTTGCGTTTTTTGTAAACATCGTGGTACGCACAGGAACATAAATAATTATAACATTTTTATTTAATAATCAAAATATAATATTTTATTAAAACATATAAAAAATTTTAAAATAGATTTGTAATGATAAAATTAGTAATTACATACGTAATTACATATATAATACATAAAGAAAAGTATAAAATATAATATAGTACATAATATAATACATTAACTAATATTAAATAATTCAGCAAAAATTATATTCACCTGTTTAACAAAACTTTTTGTAAAAATCATTTAAAGTCATCCCTGTTCAATGAATAATAATTATTAAATAGTTGTAGTGTGTGTACGACGGTTATGAACATCAGGCAAAATTCAGTGTGGCATAGCTTTCTCTTGCACAGAAGTTAGGACACATAGGGGGGACAATAATTCATATACACATTTATGGTAGAGGCAGGAATTTTTCCATACAGATATCAATTATGGGATAATAACTGGACACTAGACAAAATCTCATTTTTAAATATTTTATGGACATAGTTCTCTTTTGCCCGTAACCTCTCAATTTCGGATACGCGAAATCGTGAGTAGCCCTAATAAAAATTGATATGAGTAACACCGGATAACACTATACAGCCAACGATGAAGTAGACAGGGAGGCAAAGTTGTTCGAGCCTCGAAAACGAAAGGTTTTCCAGGAGCCGTCGGCGATCGCCTGCGTGCGTACACGCAGATGCTTGTAATTCATGCATTTCTTTGTAATTTCATGAATGTGGCCTCGTAAAGCGGCTAGAGCGAGACAGAAACGACTCGGTGCGGCGCGGCGGCGAGCCGATGCGATGAAAGAAACACGCGCGAGCGGAAAGAAGCAGAAGAAGGGAGGCGGCAGCGCACGGGCTCGCCGCTTGGCGCGGACATTGATTGAACTAGGAGCACTTGCCCCGGCATACCAAGATAATGCTACTAAATTATAGTGCCGCGGATACCGTGGCATACGATGCTTGACGTATCGCAATTAAAGGTAAATCCGAATAAGTTAACCAGCACGGCCGCGGTTTAAGTATCCCCGTTCCCCAGCTCTATCGTCGTTGGAATCGCGATAAACTAGAAGTCGCGGACGACCGGAGTGCTGGCGTATTTAGCTCTCTCTCCTTAGCTTCTCGATGCTATCACGAAGGTGCCAATGAGCAGGTGTGCGCACGCTATGCGCCGCTGTCGTCATGTCGGGCTATCACTCTGATAACTATGCGACGCTTACTTCTCTCCCTCTCTATGTGTTCATTCGAATGCACCTCTTCGTTAGCGCGATATACCGTCTAACGAGCCGTGTAATTGTCAGACCGGCTGGAAAATTAGCTAGATCGGTCCTGGGATCTCGATCTCGTGACAGAGACAATTTGTAGGAATCGCACGCGCACGAGGACTTGTTCGCCGATCTTCTTCTTCCTCAAAGGTCATCGACTGACGGAAGCTGATTTTCTATGTCTCGTGAAAGAGAGACAGAGAGAGAAAGCGTATACGTACCTACTCTATTTCGGTGAGCCGGTGAACCAGAGATAGGTGGACGCGCGTTGCACACCTTGTCGGGTTGTTACCACACTGCGATCTGACGGCTAGACAACATCGATTACCGGCGATAAATCGCCCCGTTGTCAGGCCTCTTTCATCTTGGAACGCAACCTCGATTTATGATGAACTTACATCGCGCTTCGTTAACGGTCCCGATCGGAACCTTCGCCGCAGGCGTCGATGCGACCCGACGATTCTAAAATCGGACTTTCCACTCGCCGGAGCGTCCCCCGAGCTGCTGATGCCTCGAGATACTACAGCGACCGATCATCCTTGAAATACGGACAGCCTAACGTAACTCGCTCCGAGAAATTTCACTTCGTGTATCTTTTATTTTCTTATCGGCAATGTAAACATTTTGGTTAACGCAGACACCGACAAGCCTGCCTTAACCGATTTCCTGGTCACGCTGATTATACGTTTTAAGCAATTACGTCCCATTCGTTTTCCGTGTTTTACTAAATGTTGTAATTAACCGATGCACTTTGGCCGTTTTTGCTTGTTTGTTGTCAGTAAAAGTAGTCGTAACCGTCTGAAAATTAGTAATAATTGCATATTATGTAGGGTGGGAAAGTAACCTTGAACGATTTCGTTGTTTTCAGTGATATGTGGGCAGGGGTTGAAAACAGTTATTATATCGATTTCGGTTCTTGCAACAGTTATAGAGAACCGAAAACGTCTCATAATTGTTAAACGATATATCGCTTTTGAGTCATATACATTCTATCGGTTCTATAACCATTATTTTTCGGTTCAGCACTTATATACAGGGTGTCCCGCGATTCATAGTCCAGTGATACCAGAAACAACCAGAACTCGTTGTTTTTTCCTCTCCTCCTTTTCTTCTTCCATTATCCCATTCCACTAAGATCGTAGACTGGTCACGTGACGTGCAGCGCAACGCGTCACATATTACTCTGGTCATCAGAGAGGTGGTAAACTGTATTCCCCTCGATTTAACCGATCTGGCATCACTATCATGGTTAACCGATTAGGGCAGGCATGTCCAGAAGTAGCTCACTTGGAGGCAAATTCGGGGAAGACGCCTACTTCTCCCGCCCGCGCGTCTCGCTCTCCGTGGCGGCCGTAGTCCTCCGAGCTCCTCAGACCCGTGCCTACCGCTTGCAATATGTACCGCGTGTGGCGCGTTGGAGCGACTCTTGGACCCAGTGATGCCAGAATCGTGGAACCGAGGAACTTGCCCCTCCGGTGGATCCTCCGGCTGGACCCCCCACTCTGACGTATCGTCGTCGCCTTACGTTGTTTCTTACTGCGCACGCGCTACACACAAGCGTACCTCGACGCCGTCGAGTCGAATAGGCAGCTCACACGGACAGACTAGAGGTACGCTTGTGTGTAGCGCGTGCGCAGTAAGAAACAACGTAAGGCGACGACGGTACGTCAGAGTGGGGGGTCCAGCCGGAGGATCCACCGGAGGGGCAAGTTCCACGATTCTGGCATCACTGCTTGGACCCACGGTAGGCACGGGTCTGAGGAGCTCGGATGACTACGGCCGCCACGGGGAGCGAGACGCGCGGGCGGGAGAAGTAGGCGTCTCCCTCGAATTTGCCTCCAAGTGAGCTACTTCTGGACATGCCTGGATCAGGGTGTCCAGAGTAGGGGCCCCTTACACGCCTGCTTCCCCTTCCTACTGTCAGTTTGCGCAGGCACAGCGTGTTCTCATCCCGCCGACCAAGAAATCGAGTAACCGACCCGTGCGTCATAAAACAATCGACAATCATCTTTTTAACGCGGGAAGCGAGCATATTCGTAATCGGTTTGCCGCGTCTCGACGCTCTGGCAACGGCGAATGGTGGAGGGGGCGGCGTTCAACTCCCGGGAGCCGAGTTTGGACATCGCTGGATTAGGAGGCGATTGTACATGTAAAATTGAGTCGAAAAGAAAGAATAAAATTTTTTCATTTGAAGGTTCGTTTTCGAGTAAATCGAGTTTAAAGATTTGTCTCTTTTTCGACTCATTTTTACATGTAGAATTAACTTCTGAAATATATCAGACTCATCGGATATTATTATAGTCACGTATAATTAGATACACTTGTAACAAATCTAACATATTCTTAATGTATTTGACATTAGGTTCCACTGTTCGTTTCTTCAGAATTGTAAATTAAAATTCAAAGAAAACTTGTGTAAAATAAATTGCATTCAGAATCCTAAGTATCCGATTAAATGAACAAAATAAATAGAAGATACATGGGTATTCAAAGAATGTATGTACACTGACTATCATAAATATTCCGACATTCTTAAAAAGGTGATAAATTTTTAAATATTGGACCATACGACTTGAATTTTTTATTGAAGTTGAAACAGTTAGTTTCCTACACCGCGATGAGAAGAAATTTTGAAACAATTGCAATTGGTAGGAATTGCAAAGAAAATACTAAAATATACGTTTTTCAGATCTGCATCAATTTTACAGATTCTGTCAATTTCATTAAAATCGGTCAACGTTACACTAAGTTACAAACGTTTAAAGATGGTAAAAATTGCAATTTTTCGGGATTTTCGGCCTTAAACTGTATTAAATTTAAAGATTCATACATCTTTCAATGCCTGCCGTTTTTTTTCGGGCATCAACCGATTTTGATGAAATTTTCAGAATGTGTATAATTGATATAAAACGTATTCTGTTTAAATTTTCAATATTGGTCCACACAAAAAAGTTGTAAAATATGACTTTTAGTACTTCCTTTGCAATCTTGACCAATTACCATTTTCTCATAGAGTTATGGTATTTTTTTAAGAATGTCCGAATTTTGATGGGATTCAGTTATGTATATTTTTACAAAACCTGTGGCAGTCGGAGAACTGCTCTGTACCGTTTGGTCACCCTAGACATTTTTCCATGGTCTTTTTTCGACGTATCGTGTATAGGTCGAGGTTGTCTTGTACGGAAGAGGGGTGCCTACGAACAACTTAAGCGTCAATAAAATGGGGAGCTTATTCGAATGTTTCTTCGTCGTATCCGGTGATGGTCGTCCCGGTGAGATGGGTCAATTTCCTGAATGGACGTACCCAGTTACATCACCCACGAGTCAACGGAAGTAGGTCTGGAAATGTTCTGGATTAAGGACGGAAATCGCTCGATCCGTGACCACCGTCACCCCTGGTGGTGTCCTCTAATTTGTTCCTCCCAGAAAAACGTTATCGGAAGCCATCTCGGATTGGTCTGTGAAAGGGGATGCAAGCACTGCGCTTGCATTTTCCATCAGCGACTAACAAACCTGTAACATTCAATGAAAAACAAAATTGGTTATCACGCCATTCATTAACAAAAATGAATACATTATTTACGGTGATTACTTCATACTTCTTTGAAGCCTATGATAGCTAAGGATTTCTTAATTAGTGTTTCACTATCAATGACAATTTCAATCGTTAACCAAGTAAACACTATCTGTACCAAAATCTAATAATTTCTTTTTTACTTTTTATTTAAAAGAATATTCCTTTTGATATAATATAGTCATTGGTACTATTAATAGGCTTTCGGTAGGTGAAGTGTTAACACAATGTTGACATTATTCTAAATTTCGCTCTATAAAAATTATTATCACGTTACTTGGCGTGCCAATTACATTTGGATGACGATGATCTTTAACTGAGTTTACAAATTCAATTTTACTATGATCAGAGCTGGGTAAAATTTGGGAGAAAAAATATTTTAAATACTATTTCAAATGAGCGTTGTTGTACAATTCAGATGAAATACTGTTTAAAATAAACAGTAAAATTTTCATAAATAAAATATTTTTATCTTGCTAATCTATAACATGAAATAAAATATTTTAATTTTCGTTAGATTTGGGAAGATTGGGAAAACAGATTGAGGAAATGGGTAATATTAAAATGCAACAAACCATAATATTTTCGCACTCGATTTTCTCGAAAGCAAGGCGTCAAATAAAAAGAATTTATTCCAAATTTTCTATTTATTTTTTCATCTAGAGTCACCCCTTAAATAAAATTCGCACTACTTTGAGAATCCTTCAAATTTTTCTGACAAATCAAATATTTTATTTTTTTACATTTACACTATTTACTATTTACTGTCTGAAATAGTATTTTGCCCAGATCTCATTATAATATATTCAAATGAATCGAATTTTATTCAGACTTGTAGAATGAAAAATAGGTAAACAGTATTTACTATGATAAATTGCTTTTCTACTTACCAGTTTCAGTATTATTATTTAAATTACTTTGATTTTGTGGAAATTTGTGTTGAGATGGAAAATACATGAAATTATTTTATTTAAGATATTTATGGAAGACCTGTTATGCGATTGGACATCAAGTATACATATATGTGTAGAAATTAAATAGCCTAATGGAACATAGAGAAAATATTATTACGTTATCAGCGGTTAAATAATTCTGAAAAATGTATAATCTTATGAAACAGATGTATATGCTATAACTAGACTGCGGATGTTTATGCAATTTGCAATTTTTGTAGACGAACTTTAAGAAAGTGTAATCAAATAAAATCTTATTTTCCGTGGTAGTCGCCTTCGTATATCAGAAATAGAATAAAATCATTCTAAATTCTGTAGAATGTTATATTCTTACAATTTTTGAAAATTTACAGAAGCTATAAATGCATAAAGATCCGCAGTGTAGTTATAATTATACAGATTTGATGTATTTGTAACAAAGGAAGTACAGTTTAAAGCAGTAAAAGCGAAATTTATTAATGTAACAATTAAATGAAATTTTTATTTGTTACCCGTTTCTTGCAATGGATGCAGAAATGTTTTATTTTACATAAAAATCACAGTCTAATAATAACTAAGGTTATAATCATATAATTGTGGAATATATTCTGCATCAATTGCAAGAAACAAGAGCTAATTAGAAATTTGTATTTTCCTTAATAATTTTCAAGAATCTTTATAGTTTTAGATGTTACTTACTCAGTATTAACTCAGTATTAACTAACTATTAAATGTTATATGTTATTGTATGCATTAATATATTAAGCAATGAAAAGTATATTAACTAATTAGAGAGTTTGGATATTTGCCCTGTATTGACGAAAGCTTGGTTTTAACGAAATTAATAGAAGTAGGTCAAAATTCATTGATAGAATTACGAGTAACATTCGGTGTTGTCGTTATGATAAGTCATCACCGTTGACGTCGTGATCCCACAGGATTAAATGAAATTAAAAGGAGGTTACTACCTATGCGCATAATAATTTTACGAGTCAGAGGACGTAAATTGCAGCAATCCAATTCAGATTACAACACGTATTTAGTATCATCCGCATGCAGATGTTGCAAACGTTAATTATAAGCTGCAGTTTTTTCCTCGACACAAATCAACTAAAAAACGAACAACACACATACCTCTACACTCAGAGTTAGGGATTGCAATACCGGTACACCGGTATACCGAATACCGGTATTTCGTGCTATTTTGCAATTTCGTGAAACGTAGTTTCGTTAACGTATTTTCGGTATTAACTATAAATAATAAATATTTTTTTGGGAGCATCTACTCTTATTTGAAATTTTCTAATTAATTTTTCCGATAGTGATTTCGATTTAATATCAAAAACTATATCAGCTCTGCTTCCAATAAAGCTGGCTGTAGAAGCATTATGTCGGAAGGATTCCTACTTATTAACAGTGAATGCAACAATAAACTTTATGTTGCGATCACTTAAAGATCAGGACACGCCACTGTCTGAGGAATTGAAAATTCGCATTGAAAATTCGTATGCAGAAAAGGCATATTGAATTAGAAAATATTTTAGGTCATTTACATAATTATAACGACTTTAAAAAAGAAAACTAAAAGGAAGAAAAGAAGCTAACAAGGTCAATTTTAATTAAGTTCGTCGTTAATTTCCACAAAAACATTTACGAAAAGCAAACACAAACCTATCCAGAAGAATTCGTTGAAGATGATGTTCATGTTAATATCGAAAAAGAATTGTCTCTCGAGAAGAAATTACAATTAGCTATAAATAAAAAAATTTCCACGAACAATAATACAAAAATAATACAAAAAATAGGTTTATCCAGAACCGTCAGACGAGAGCCCGAGTTGTTAGAAGATGAAGGACATCGAGGCAAATATTTAGAGGAAGTATATCATTCATTATTAACGGTACCACTAACCAGCGTGGACGCGGAAAGAGCATTTTCAACTGCAAGTAATTTTTGCAGAAAAATACGTTCCAGGCTTAAGGACAGTTCAATAGATGCATTATATTTTTTACAATCACATTTCAAAAATATGTAGTTAACAAATCAGTTAATGTTTTTTTCTAATAAACAACTGTGTTTTTGTACCTTCTTGAAAATTCCTAATACCGGTATTAATATCGGTATTCCGGTACAACATTTGAACAAATACCGAATACTGGTATTGTATTTTTGGTCCGGTATTGCAAACCCTACTCACAATGCAGGTCTTCAGTCTAAATTTCTAAAGATTGGCTTGGTACTCGAAAAACTGATTCTAACCCAGAAAAATCAAATGAAAAATATAACTATTACACTACTATTTTTATTAATTTTACCGTATTCATTAAAATAGTACAGACGATATTTTTCTTAAAGATTACTTCAATTATTTATACCTTTGCTGTAAGAATACATGCTTATTTGAGAAAATAAGTTATCGCACGATATTTTTTATATGTAGATGCAATTATTTTAAAAATTTCAATTTTTCATAGGATGAAAATTTAGTTAATGTGATACTAAACAAGTAGACATAAAAATATAGCGTTTGCAATAATTTATGATAATTTACAACGTGAGGCATAATTCGATAATAAAAAGACACCACATCATGAGATCACTGGTATCTTATTGCATAATGACTTTTAATTTCTTGTTGAAGATTGAAAAATTATTATCTTACCTCAATAATGATAATTCACAAATACGCTGTGAGTTTTTATGTTTCTATGGAATTTGCAAATGTGCAAAATTCAAGCAAATGTTTGACACTGGTAAACAATAACTAGCCTACAAATCCTAATGCAAATGCTTCTATTCATACATTATTTTACAGACATAACAAAACTTTTATGGAATACTTTTTTTCATATCTTTCTGTTTAGAACAGAAATCATTAACATTTCAATCTTTAATATGTGTCAACATAAAAGCTTTGTCAACATAAACATAAATGCCTAAAGATCAGCAGTACAGATTTATGACACCTCTACGCTTCAGTATGCAAGTCAGGTTACAGTCGCTCCTGTCCCATGAATCATGCTTATGACACTGGTAATAAATTTTCTCATTCTTTTCGTTTTTCCTCCGTTTCACTTTCTGCGGTTAAAAATTAGTTGCGGTTAACAATAACGTCTTCAAATTGTTTGCATTTATTACCCGGCACAACCTACTATTATGTCTTTTTATATTCATACTTATACGCGCCCAAGGCAACTCGATCCCGTTCAATGATCAAATAGCTTGACACGCTCGCTACCAGCCTCACACGTGTGTGACGACCACGATCTCGTATTTCACGTGAAGAAAGTCCATTCAATTTTACACGTGTTGATATGTGAAATTATAACGCATAGTGCAATATTCATGAAACCCATTCTCGTTCTTTACTTCTCATATTTCCTAAAAGCGGTGCACTACGTTCCACTATTTGCGACCCACAATGTTTCCTTAATCTTTAACTCCAGAACTTGCAGCAATACTTTTTTTATATGATGTGTATTTCGATATGTTACTTTAGCAATTTATTCGAACAACTTTATTTAATTCAGCCTCCGGGTTAAGAACTTGGCTTTACATAAAATCTAACTTAATCTAATCGCATTATGTCACTCATTCCTTCGTTCCCATTTACTTCCTCTTCTTCCTTTCTTCATCTATTCCTAATTAATTTCCCTATCCTGTCTACCCTATCTATTGCACCCTTTAGTATATTGCTCTTTAGATTTTCTATTCCCCTGTCCCTTCCTTGCGTTGCGCCTCTCCCATTTTTCTTTTTCTTTCCTTCTCCAGATTCCTTAACCAATTGTCCACCTTCTCCTCCTTTCTCCCGCTCACTACGTCCTCTATCTTTATCCCTCTTCCGACTTCACTGCAGACCCTTACCAGATGTACCAACGTACCTACCTTATCCCCACACAGATCACAATTCCTTCCTTCCTCCTCTTCCCAATATCTGTTCCACGTTTCCAAATTTCCGCATCTTGCTCTTGCTATCCGCCGTTGAATCCCTTCTGTTCCCTCTTTTCTCAGGTATTCCGGTAGTCCTGTCACTTTGATGTGTCTGTACCTGGGGTTATTAGAAACGATAGTGAAAAGATAAACTCTACGTTGTAAAGAATTCAGTAGTGGTGTGCCCGATGGGTACCCGAAATTTCGGGTACTCGAACCTCGGGTCGAGATCGACAATGATCGGATCGGATCGGATCGGGATCCCGAAAGTTTATAAACTTCGGGTACCCCCGATTTCGGGTATCCGAAATGGTAGTTGGGTCGGGTCGGGGTCCCGAAGGTTTTCAATATTCGAATTCTCGAAGTTAATGTGGGGGAAGTCTACGGTCAAATCAGCGATAAATAACTCTGAAACTCCGTGCATATTAAGACATTCAATCATCGGTTGTAATAATATTTCGATTTGTAGTAAACACTGTTTACGAAACAGTGCTCTTATACGAACAGTGTGCGGACGAAGAGTCCTTGTCTTGTAAGAACAGTGTTTACTAGAAGCAGAAACGTCCTTTACGTACATTATTTCACATAATGTATTCTAAAATATTTTTTTTCCTCGCGAAGTTTGATAACCGATCACACTAAAAATACAAAAATCATTCTGAACCTCCCAGTGAAAATAAAAGATTGAACTGAAAAATCATAAAACAGTAGGAGTGTGTGAGTACCCGAAATGGTAGTCAAGTCGAGTCGGGTCGGGATCCCGAATGTTTGCAATATTCGGGTACTCGAAGTTAAAGTAGTATTTATATAAGTATAATGGTGTTTTATGTTTTTTCAGTTCAATCTTTTATTTTCACTGCCAGGTTCAGAATGATTTTTGTATTTTTAGTGTAATCGGTTATCGAACTTCGCGAGGAAAAAAAATATTTTAGGATACATTATGTGAAATAATGTACGTAAAGGACGTTTCTGCTTCTAGTAAACACTGTTCTTACAAAACAAGCACTCTTCGTCCGCACACTGTTCGTATAAGATCACTGTTTCGTAAACAGTGTTTACTACAAATCGAAATATTATTACAACCGACGATTGGACGCCTTAATATGCACGGAGTCTCAGAGTTATTTATCGCTGATTTGACCGTAGACTTGCCCCAACATTAATTTCGAGTACCCGAATATTGAAAACTTTCGGGACCCCGACCCGACCCGACCCAACTACCATTTCGGATACCCGAAATAGCGGGTACCCGAAGTTTCGGGTACCCATCGGGCACAACACTATTGAATTATTTACAACGTAGAGTTTATCTTTTCAATATCGTTCCTAAGGTGTATGTATACCATAAGTTTTGCATTGCAAATGTCATTGCAACAGTCTGAATAAATATAACCTCGTTTGATAAAGTGTATACTAGTTGACACGCAATTGAATGTTGATATTATCATGACGTAAGATACTCTACAGAAATTAATAACTTCTGAATAACTTGATAAGGTATAAGAAACTTGATAACTTCATATGAAATACACTATACACTTTTATATCGTCTTTCACTGATGAATCATTAAAAGAAATTTAAAGCATACTGTATTATTTATCATTTCGAGAACACAATTCCAAAAGGTCATGGCTCACACCCAATAGCCTCAACAATAAAAACTATGTGATGCCGAGCCATAAAAACTCCAAATCTCTAATTAGACCATAGTCGTTAGTACCTAGTACTCTCAGTGTTCAAAACAAAAAACACAAACCTTGCCACAAGAGTAGAAAATCCTCTATTCACTGTATCGGCAGGTTAATGCATGGCAGCTTAACAGTTGCCAAATTGGAGTATCGTTTTACCATGTTTTTTCCACCATCGAACCTAGCCGGGGATTGGTATGCTAGAATGGTCAGACGTGTCACGTGATCCCCCGGGCGCTAAACCTGATACTTCGTACTAGGTAAATGTGGCCGGGTAAGATTTGTTGTCACTGGATGCTGCTCAAGAGGTAAGCACGACAAATCCTGATCTCCGAGCAATCGCGATACCACTCGATGAACGCGTCGACCTAGTTTCTCGGAGTTTAGAGATCAATGTGACCGGGGGAATCGAAGGAGGATATGTTTTTACGAGGCTGGCGGATGCGAGGCTCGTTCAACCATCTTTAAAGATTCCTGAACCGATCAACGAGGATGTACTTTTACGCGATTTCCCAAAATGTCTTTGTGCCGTTTCAGCTCCTTCCTAATGCCATATCCGAACAAAAGATTTGGTCGTGTTCCGTGGATTCTTTTCGGTTGCTTCCACGAGCCTCCGGGATTTATCTCTACATTTGACTTACTATTCTATCAGCCCGTTCATTTATCTGTGTCTATCATCTTTTCATAGTTCCGTTAAAAATAGTATTTCTAATTGTTGCGTGTAGTTTTGAGCCGATACATTTCTGTAGTTTTATTAGAGGTTTTGTAAGTACTGTATAACGTGTAAATATTTTATCTTTAGTTATTTAAAATAGTATATACTTTTAAGTTATTTAGATAATGGCTTTTAAAGATGCAGTACTTTCTAATACAGAATTTGCCTAAAAAATAAGCAGTTTCCCTGAATTAAAATTACGAAAAAATTACACATGGTACTAAGCAGTTTTGCGGACTGTATATCTTATTTGATTACATATTTGCCAAAGTGCTACAGAATCTAACGCAATCATAATACTGTCAACCCTCTTACAATACGATATTCTGGAAACATGATTTCAAAAATTGCGATAGTTCTATAACGCGATATTTTATAACACGGTTTTTATCGTGCACGATTTATTACTGTTCGACTACCCTAATATACCGCGAATGTTTTCATCATACTGTTTCGCTAATATAAACAGAGGGTTCTTATTGTTCCCATAATAATACTGATTTTGCATTCTGAGAACATGATTTCGATATAAACGAAACAAATAAACCGTGTTAAAGGATAGTTGACTATACTTAAATTGTTAAAGACGTTGAATAATCGAAGCCTTGGAATATTGCACTTGGTGTTGTGCAAGATCGGAGGACCATGCACATTATTGACCATCAACTATTACCTTTGCACTAATACTGTTCGAAAAGATGTGTCAGCGAACTCTGATCTGTGTGAATTTTATTACCGATGTAAGTATTGTCCTCGCAACGAGAGTTGGCACACAATCTCGTCAGTGGGGTGCAGGGGGAACGGCGAGTCCCCACTCTTGACGCAAGGTTGCGGATCCCACCACTGATCAGTGGATCCCACTCTTACGCTTACGTTTTGGCGGGAACGGTCGACATAGGCGCTCAGCGTCACCACCATCTTACTTCATGGTCACCACATCTCTCTGTTACAGTCACACTCAATACGCTCGTTTGCTGTCTTCCTCAAGCGATTCGGCCAATCGCGGAAGACGTGTAGCGCGTAGTGGGAGCATCACGTGGTACCCACAAGTTTCTCTGTGCCAACTCTCGCTGCGCGGGCAATACTTGTGCAGGAAAAGATTGTTCATTCGTCACCTTGATTATCTCCCACATTCTTTACATTCTCTCTACTTTGGTAAAGTAGGGACTACCTTTCCTTCTGTTCATCCTAAAGCTGGTCCTGTACCATCTCTTTCAATGAAATTCTGAGAGAGTTTTGGGCCTTGGCCTTTACAATATACATCTTGGAAGCTAGGAAACTGTAGCCAAATTGAACAAAGACCAAGACTTACTAAATTGACCAAGCTAAATGCCGCATGTTGGCTGTGGGTACGCTAAAGAAATCTATGTCGGAAAACTAATAAACCTCCCAGATGTCCATCCGTATCATAAAGTTGTCTTTACGTCCCAAAATAGACTTAATGTACGTCACGTTATGTTCATACGAAAATTGATGGTCAAACAAAATCCTGGTTAATAGGTTACTGGCGCCTGACTGAGGGCAAACAAACAGATCAGTTTCAGGAATTGTCATAGGGAAACCTATCCGGGTACTAGAATACACGGATATTCTTTCAGGAGACTTTCTCATCAAGTCATTTAAAATAAAGATAATATTTAGGAATTTTTTTCTTAATATATACATTTAAAAAAAAACAACTTTGGACTTAGTTTGTGTGCTCTTTTAATATACGTAAAAAAATTCTTGTTGCGGTTCCTGTTGTGGTGTCAGTTGTAGGTGGCGGTCACTGCAGTGCTTACAAATCATGGGGCGAAAGCGAGGACCATCATAACTCATTGTAAGATCTTCTGAAATGAAAAAACGTTAGAAACTTTTACAGTTTACATCAATGACTATGGTATGAACAGTGTGAGACAAAAAAAATCATGGCGATGTTTGATGCGAGTTTAATCAAAACGTAAAAAACGGCGAATGTTGCGTATAAAAGTAGGAATTACTAAAAAATGAATGTTCATGCGATAGCCAATACAATAACGAAAATAATGCCGCAAGAAGTTTTCGAATCAGATCACATCTTTTTTTTGTGAACGTGGCTACCGTTTTCATCCCATATTTTGTAAGCAGTGCAGCGACCTCCATCTATCTGTAGATAGACACCACAACAGAAACCGCAACAAAAAATCTTTTGGTATATTAAAAGTGTTAAATATAGGCGAAATTACAATGGACAACATACGGAGATGATTCGAACGAGATCAGACGGCGATGCTATTAGCTGACGAACAGAACTTAAAACTATGGGACCCACAATGGTCCCCCCACGCTGCGGTAGGCGGCGCGGCGGAAGTCGCAAACTAATGCCGCGGCGCGAACTTACAAGCTATTTTATATGCGGATTGCAATCGATAATAAAAAGAGTATTTATACTATGTCATAATTGCATAAAATTCGCAGTCTAGCGGTTAAATGAAAATTGTCTACCTCCATTGCCACAAACTAAAGTAAAATATTTTATTTGCTTTCTTAATAGGTTTAATAGATAGAAAATAATACAACAATATCTTCAAATCATTCTAATGCTTCTATAGTCCGGTGTTTCTTCTACTTATTTTTTATCATAAATGCATAAAATCCGCAGTCTAGTTATGAAAGTTCTACAGACGTGCCTTGAAAAGGCTGTTCTCCATGACTGACGCAGTAACCGTTGCTGCACTTGTAGAAATCACAACAAAAATACGTGTTTTAAATTAATTTCTTAAGTAAATTGGTCTTTCTAAAATCTGGTTGCACAGCTGAATACCTTATAAAAACGGCTGTAACAAAAGAATTTTCATAAGAATTAATTTCTTTTGAATAAAGAAAAGAAACTTAATGTCTAGTGCTTCATCACACTAAACGCGTAGAGCTACTATACATTATATCCTAAAGTACATTGTTAAGTTTAGGATCAAATGCACACCATTTGTAGTTGTCCTCGAAATATAAATTTAAAATAAGGATAGTTCACTAGCATTCGCGAAAATCATACATTACCGTATAAATTATGAGATAGTAACATAAATTCGTTCGGTTATGTTCAATATCTTCTTTTTATTTATTAACAAAGCAGATAATTGCAATTTATCAATTATGAAATCGTTAAAATAATACAATGTATGTTACAATCCAATATATTGTTATTATTAATAATATTTGAGATTTCTTCGAAGATGCCGAATATGATAGCTCCTTACCTTTTCAAGTGAGGTCATAACTCTGATCATTAGACTGTCGATTTGTATGCAAAATGAAAATTGTGTGCACGTATTTCAAAATACAGGAGCTACATAGACATTTAGTTTTCCGTTTCCTAATAATTGCAATACGTTGAATATAATACAACAGTATTTTTAAAGTCTTTAAATGTTTTCATTGTTTTGTATTTGTATCACAAATGCATAAAATCCATAATTTACTGATCACTATCATTGATAAATATATATTCTTCGCTTTTGTTGCTATTTGTTTATAGAACAGTAATTATCATTAATTATCGTTAAAAAGAACCGACTAGTTTTCACAGAATCATTTAGAAGATCAATAATATGCTTGATCCTTTGGAAATGTATTAGATCAAATTTTTAAGTAGATGAAAACTTATGAGAAAATACAATTGAACGATAGAACAAATAGGATGCCTCTGTCATTGCTAGCACTTTCGCAATCCAGCGAAGTTTCACCAAAATCGAATAAGGACAGTGGCAAAGAGTTCCCCATTGGAAGAACATTGCCCGCAACTACGCTACATGGCAGCTGAAACCATGAAACCATGTAACTATACTGCTCGCTGTGCCAATCGGCACGCTTTCGTTGAGCAGATCAGCAAACCACCCTGTTGTGGCATGACCAATGCAACGTCATGGAAATGGTTGTATCCACTATGTGACGCGTGCTCACACGATAAATTAATACTATTCGAGCTGGTATCACGGCAATAACTGGGACACTGACTTATGACAATATCTAGAGTGTCCCATGATTCATGGTCAACCGATTAGGTGGTGATTCTACATGTAAAACTGAGTCGAAAATAAAGAATAAAATTTTTTCAGTTGAAGCTCCATTTTCGAGAACATCGAGTTTAAAGATACGTCGGGTTCGCGTGTACAGTATCATCGCTAATCGTCGCCACCACGGGTCCGGCCGGCGACAATTAAAGTTTAGATAATACAATTCTTTGACTTGTGCCGAACGTAGAAAAGGATAGCGAAGTTCGAGAGGCCTCGGTCGCCGAGAAGTGTAACATAATACGGGTCGAGTATATCGGTGTGAAAACAACAATTAACCCAGTGACAAAACTTCTTTATTTTTTATTATTTTTTAGTGAAACTTTCACCCAAACATATTCGTGGCATTTTTCTAATGAAAATGATACCAAATAAAATATAATTCCGATGGTATCTACTTGAGTAATGGACGATGAAAGTTTCGGAAAATTATTGTAGATATGATTCAAATTATATCGTGTTTGGTATTATTTTAAGCAGAAAAATGCCACAAATATGTTGGAGAAATTCTCATAAAAAAATAAGTAATAATAAAATTGATTTTTTTATTGGCATTACACTGTGAAGACATGTGGTCCTTTGAACTAGGCGTCTCTTTCTTTCTAATACGCCATTCTTCCTTTTGCCCGAAACTTTCATCGTCCATTACTCAAGTAAATACCATCGGAATTATATCTTAATTGGTATCATTTTTATTAGAAAAATGCCACGAATATGTTGGTGAAAGTTCCATAAAAAGGTAATAAAAAATAAAAAAGTTTTGTCATTGGATGAGTAGTGGTCTCACCGATATACTCGACCCGTATTATGTTGTATTTCTCGGCGACCGTGGCCTCTCGAACTTCAAGGCCCCCCATGGTATACCCGCGGAAGAAGGGATTGTTTTGCGACGATTATTGTTCAGAATTTCACGACAATTGGCGATGAAATACTGTATTAGCCCTTAGCACTCGAATGGCGACTCTGAGGTGCCACTACAAATTGCTACACCATTATTCAGAATATTGTTTACATGATTAAATTTGTTTATACGTAATAAATTACTAAACATTCATATATTGTATGAGGTACTATATCAGTTTCTTACGCATATAATGAAAATAAATTATGTACAATGGAAATATTCCAGGTTAGAAGAAATGTTTGGTTTTTTAGTTGAAATAGCTCCGAGTGCAAAGGGTTAGTATATGCACAGAGTAGAATTGGTTGGTCATGATCAGACGCGACAGCCGATTTCTATCTAATGGTACACGTATTCGCTGAATTTTCAAAACTTGATTTACTCGAAAACGAAGCTTCAAATGAAAAAATTTTATTCTTTCTTTTCGACTCATTTTTACATGTAGGATCACCTCATAATCGAATGATCATAAGTCGCGGGACACTCTGTATATGTATTTAACAAAAAAGAATAGTTGTAGGTACAGTGAATATCCAATCTGATGAGGATGGAAAGGAATCGCAACGACGCAAATGAGAAAATTCCTTCCACAGATAATATTAGGCTAGTGGGGCATGAGCCTTGACCAATAAACGTATTTAGGGCAGTTTTCAGTATTACGCTACGCCCACGAGCTAGTGCGTTATTTTGGGGGTAAAACACTACCAAATCCCTTGCATTTCCGAAACATACCCATAAATAAGTACGGGTCCCTATCGCTATGGTGGGCCTATGCGACGCCAAGTGCCATTGAGAGCGTTACGGCCGAGCTAGATTCTGACGAAAGTCCGTTGATAGTTTCCAGCGGTACCCGGGTCGTAAAGTAATAAATTGCTTAAAGACGCATTAGGAGACTTTCTCAAAAATGACAACACCTAAATCGACTGTAGCGTAAACACAGACTGAAATCGGAGCTTGCGACGCAACAAACCCGTTACAGCTTGCGGCAATAAATAAGCAGAGGCTCGCGGAATGCAACAATTTCACCGAAAACAGCTCTATTATGCAATAACCAGTTTCAAACTTGGAGCATGTTCCGCGCGATTGTTTTTTTCCATTTACGGTATCGCGCGAATAATTGCATGCCGGTCCGTAAACCGGTAGCGTCGATGCGTCCGTAAGTATATACTTGCAAAAATACGACGCTTATCTATGCTAAATAGAAGCAATTACCGGGGAGAACTCGGTCAATCAAACGGTCTGTAACGATTCATCCTGATTTAAAGTATTTTTACGTGCGAAATAAGCGGCGTCATAAAACGGCTGAATACGCGACTGCAAATTGCACCTTACGATTCGATTTGAGCTGTCGTTCGACGCGTTCAGTAGCAAGGGAAAGGCCGAGTGCGCGCGCGCCATCGGCTACGTTTCTTGACATTAACGAGTGACGATAAAATATCAATCTGTCCGGGAGTCACGGACGCATGCATGCACGAACGCATATGCACGCTCGCGTGCACGCACGCGCGCACACAGTATTACGGTATTAGCGACATGTTAGCGCCGCGTCACATCCTTTGAAGCACTGGGACACACGGGACGTTGCAAATTTCCCGTTTCAGCGTCAAGTCCCACTTAGCGGGTCACCGAGGATTTCCCCGTCAGTTGTAACTGGAACGTGGTCGGGTTGTTTCAGTAGCTTTGTTCGTGGCATACCCGAACTTGTGCGTGACATGCCATATATTGCGCCGGACGCTTGCCTTTTTTCCCCCCTCCCTTGGTTCTTAACGCGTTCGGAATTCGCCCGCTGCAGCCATTATAATTGGCAGAACACGCTAGTTCGTTGGCCAAATTGAAAATATAATTTGACTGCGGATCCATCCGCATTTACACTGATGGACAAAATTATAAGACAACACATTTAATTGTCGTTATCGCGTGAATATACATACGTACAGATTTTGTTGGATGAGACATCTTCAGAGTAGTTTGTTTGTTGTTTGTTGTCAGTGTTTAAAGTCGCTTCAACTACCAAGGTTATTAGCGACTACACCGATTGTCAGTGGAGAAACTGATTTACAGCGTATTAGGTATTTTGATGTCCTTACAGAAATTGAGTATGCTTCGTTGAATTGGGGCTGATGTAAGAATATTATTCATGTTTCCGTATATACAGTATTTCATCGATAATTGTCCACAACACGGGTCTGCGGAGGGACAATTATGCGCGACGGATATCATTGTTTGAGGTTTTCCGAACGTAGAGAAGGACAGCCGAGCTCAAGAAGCCTCGGTCACCGAGAAATGTAATCATACCTAATCCGAATTTCCAAATTCTTTATTAATAATTATTTTTTTATTGGACTTCGATGACCATATTTGTGGCATTTTTCGAATAAAAATGATACCAAATATGATATAATTCCGATGATATTTACTTGTGTAATCAACGATTAAAGTTTACTCTGTTTGTCTGTCACCAAAACTTACTCCATCGTCAATTAAAACAATAGATATGTATGTATAATCAGAAAAATTTTGATCAGAGAAATATTACAAATATGATGGTAAAAGTCTCCTAAAAGATTAATTAAAAATGAAAAAGTGTCGTCATTGCATTACTGTTGCCTCGTATCATTTTAATCAGAACAATGTCACAAATCTATTAGAAAAAGTCTCATAAAAAAATAAGTAATAATAAAAAAGTTATTCCTTGGTAATACATTGTGAGGACGCGCGAGCCTTTGAACTGTGCCGCCGACTGCGACTCTCCGCGTCTCTTTCTTTCCCATACGCTATCCTTCCTCGCGCCCAAAACTTTAATCGTCTATTACACAAGTAAATATCATCGGAATTATATCATATTTGGTATCATTTTTATTAGAAAAATGCCACAAATATGTTCATCGAAGTCCCATAAAAAAATAATGAATAATAAAGAAGTTGGAAATTCGGATTAGTGTGGTCTCACCGATATACCCGAGCCGCATGGTGTCATCTTTCTCGGCGGCCGAGGCCTCTCGAGCTTCACGGCCCCTCAAGGGGGTACACCCCGCACTAGTGGGGATATCTCAGGGACAATTATGTCGGAGACATTTGAGACAATTACCGATGGGGCTGTACCCTGTTTTTTTCTCTTCGTTGTAGTGTGGACATTCTGTGATTATATGGCTTATTGGTAATCTTGTGTTACAAAAAACACATATAGGAGGAGAATTGTTTTCCAGTAGGTGTACATGCGTTAACATTGTATGTCCTGATCTAATTCTGGTAATTATAATTTGCTCGGTGCGTGTGAAGTCTGGGTTGATATTCAAATCGTAAAAATTTGGTATTGTCTTGTGGATAGTACTGCTATTGAAGGTTTTCCATAGTGTGTTCCAGTTTTCCTTAAGTAATTGTATCTTCAGAATAGTCATCCGTATCCCTTCCCTATTTTTCGCTATTCGTACCAAGTGTATATCTGTGGTTGCAAGGAAAAACGCAGCATGTAAAAATTTCCGAAAAATTAAGTTTATGCATTAATTGAGCTTTAGAATATTGGATCTACGTCAGAAAAAAAGTTAGGAAAACATTCTATAAGCTCAAGAATTTAATGCAATTTAATCGGAGTCCAATGCTCAATTCATATTCATTATGTGAAGGGAATGCTAGAAAGCCAAATGACTATTCTTTGTATTATCATTCACATTAATTATTCAAATATGCAATGTTATACTTATATTATAAAAGGAATGTAAGAAGACATTACTAGTATGAAGAAATAGTGATCAAAACTTTAAACGAAAACGTATGGGATTATTTGGACAGGGATATTCTAAAAACACCGACCAATCAAAAGAAGAGTTAAATCTACGATCAATTGCAGAATGGAAACGTATCTCAAAAATTATAAATAATATTCCTAATCTATTACGACATGTACTAAAACATAATAGTTATCCATCAAAGTATTAATTTGTTAACTATTTCATTTAGAACGTATTTTTTATGTTATCATTATAGATCGTTACGTGTGCGAACATTTTTGCGCCATAAGAATAATACGTTTGTCAATATATTGTTTATTATATTATAAATTAATGAGGTTAAACAAACGAAATTTGCTTTTCTGATATATAAAGTACAAACTTGAAAATAACAAAACATGAAAAAAAGGTTGACTTTGTTGTAGTCAAATGTACAGTGTAATATTGAATAAAATACTTTAGTGTTCGAATATTAATTAGAGCCACTGTATATTGGAGTACGAATTCAGCATTCGTAAACCAGCATTAAGTATCTACAATAGTATTCAAGCACCATCTACAAAAGTATTCTTTAACCATTCTTAAACTTTCTCCCTGAAGTTCTGTCGCACAGTTTACGCGCCGTCGCGTCACGTCGATATAACTGTTCAAAATAAGTTGTAAAACCGGAGAAAGTTAATCGCGATGGAAGCGCAATTAATATACTAACTTGTGTTCGATTACTTCACTCCGGAAAGTAAGACTATACAACTAAAATCATGTCACGAGGCAAATCGTTAAATGAGGACGAGAAAATAGAAATTTGACATTAGAAAATGGACGGAATGAATGCGTTATTGGAAATTTTGTACGTGATCCAAAAATTGTAGAAAGGAGAAAAAATCAAGAAGATCATCAGCCTCGTATTTTGTAAAGATAGTGGAACGAGTGATTTAGTGAGCGAAACACCTAACAAGAAAAAAATTTTCTATCAAAATCCACCATTTACAGCGGAGCACAAACAACAGCGCTTGGAGTTCGTTCGTAATCACAAAGCCACAAGAAGAAGTGGAGGAAAATTCTTTGTACTGATAAGAAAACAATGAATTTGGACGGACCTGATGGTTGGAAGTATTATTTCTGCGACCTTCCAAAAAATACAAGAATTTTAGGCCGTCGTCAGTGTGGTGGAGGTTCGGTAATGCAATAGACAGGTATTCCTTTTAGCGGAAATACAAATATTCAGTTTATCGATGGCCGAATTAATAGTATCGGTTACTAAACATTAATCAAAGAGCAAATTCGGATTTGTACTAGAACAATGGGGGCAGAAAATTTCGTTTTCCAGCATGATGATACTGCTAGCCACACGGCAAGAGCTATACAAAATTTCTTTAGTATAGAGAATATAGCAATATATCAATTAGTCAGCACGGTCTCCGGTACAATGTTATAGAAAATATTTGTGAACTAGTAGTGGTGTGCGAGAACCCGAAAATGTCGAGTTGGGGCGAGACGAGAATTTTTTTCGAGATTTGAACGAGTTCTCGAAAATCTCGGGATTCTCGAAAAAGAGTGTTCAGTACTGAATTACTGCTATGAGACTCGCTTCAAAATCGATCGCGGTATGAGATTTCCAATATTTGAGGCGTTTCCGGAAACGAGTCTCATAACGGTAATCAAGTACTGAACACCCTAAACTTTCCGAGAATCCCGAGACTTTCGAAAATTCCGAAACCTTTGAGAATCTCGAACATTTTCGAGAATCTCGCCATAATCGAGAAGCCCGAAATTTTCGAGAACACATCTCGTCTCGATGTCTTCCCGACCCGTCTCAACCATCGAGATCCATACATTTTCGGGTTCTCGCACACCCCTAGGAACTAATCATCCGAATGGTAGGTATATGAGGTTAAAATAAAGGGTCAAAATAAAGGAAGATTGACTCATTATTAATATTAAGAAAATGTGATAGTTTTGTTTAATCACAATCGTTTTTCCATTTTAAATGGTAGTATCTTATAATTTTGTCCAAATGAAAACATATACAAATGATGAAGACATTAGTTTAAAATAAAACATTTTACGTCACATATGACACTGTTTACGATAGTTGTATTACAAGCGCTTTCGCTCAGTAATTTCCATAGTGTCTTATAGTTTTGTCAACCAGTGTAGAACTTGCAAAAGAATTCCATAAATCAGTGGAAAAATTCAGAAATCAATTTTAAAGTATCGTTGTAAAGGGACGTCTTCAATCTCCACATCTGTGGAAGATTCATTCAGGAAGAATCTTTTTTAATGTTTTTACAGAGGCTTTAATTTACAACATTTTTGAGGAACAATGGGTTTTAATTCTCCCACCTGCAACATCATGTAAAATGATTTTAGAGGATAATGGACACTGTTTTGCGAAAGAAGAGGCTTCATGCTTTAAAATGTGTCTAGGCTCTTGTGTACTATGTGTTTTTATGAAATTATCACAATTTCAATATTTTTCGAGATGATTTATCTTTTGTTGCTAAAAAATTTTGTTTGAACTTATATGCTTTGTTTAGGACATCTGTTCCTATGTAATTTTTATGGCAAGGCGTGTTACTTTCAATGACTTCTTTAAAAAGTATTTTCATGGAACAAATATTTTAGAATTCGTATATTAAAAGTTCCATAAAAACAGTTTAGTTAGAACGTTTACTAAAGAGACTTCTATAAGAGAAACATGAAAAATATTCTAGCTGTGAATTATTTACATAAATATTACGAATAAATAACGGATTTAGGTTATCAAATTCAGTGTAATAATTATTTAATATTATTAGAGTACCGCTCATCGTATTCAGTATTTGAAATATGTTTGTTTTCATATTTTTCAGGTTGTCGACTTTTTTGTTCTAGCACCGTTCGAACTAAAACTTTTATTTTCAAGAACTTGTCTTTATCTTTCTCATCAACGCCTTTAGTGTTAGGACAGTTTATAAAAACAGTTCCACTGTTCATGTTGCAAATAGAACTTAGTAATAAGTTTTTCCACTCTTTCGATCCTTGGTTTCAATACTTTTTGGATCTACTGTAGCTGAATATTTTGGGAACGAAGCGTCACTTATGTCTTGTACAGACACTGTCCCTTGTCGTTCCTTTATTTTGCACGTTGAACTTCAAATTTCAATCAACTTGCAATCCAGCCCAATTTAATTGGTTTTTGCATAAACCTGCAACGTCACTATTTAAGTTATACGATTTTACGAATGAATTTTTAGTCAGTTTGTCAGAATTGCACGGTCGTATTCGCGAAACATTCGGCGAGTATGGTACCTTTCAAAGCAGTTTCTTTTATGGAGGGGAACTTTATAAGATGCACCGTGTATCTTTTCATCTTCATGTGTACATCACTTTCCCAGAGTTTTTGAGGGTACATCTTCTTTCGTACACCTAGGTACTTACATACAGGCTGCTATACATATATGTATAGACTGTTACACGACTCCTTGTTAGGAATGTATAAACATTCTACCTCGTACTCTCACGTCATCGGCTCGATAACTACACACGGTATTGCGATATAGCTACAAGAAATATGTACGAGCAAAACTATCGCATGAATGCAGTGAGTTTGATGACCTTTTCCATTAATAGATAAATTGTACTATCTCAATAAACAATAGTTTAATTATCACATTAACCGCTACGTTGTTCACTTGTGGGTGACACTTGTTATTGAGCAGATTTAGAAAATAATTTTTCTTTTATTTTTATTTATAAATTTTACTTTTGTGTAATCAATATTTAAGCATTGAAGTAAATTTAGTCATACAAAAATATAAATTTTCTTTCCTCTGCTGTGACATTTTTGAGGACGAAGACGTTCTAATTATTGTAGCCGTAAAGAAAATGGTATGGCAAGGGGTTAAGGGTATGTAATAATTGATACAAATTGTCTATTATTTCTATAAAATTAAAAATCACACCGAGCCAATATAGAACCCAGATTACCATAGTTCCCGAAATCGATCTACCGGAATAATGTAGATCTACCGGAATTCACAGTTTGATTCGTATCAGATTTTCTTAATCAGAACGTGTTACAACTTGTTCACAGCAGGTACCGATGGAAACGTAATTTCAAGTTTATTGTGTAATCTAGATCGTGACTAGATTTTAAATGCGCCAGCAAGCCAATGAAACACGTACTGTTACGAATAATGTGCTCGGTCTTACTTTCATCGGTGGAACGTTGTCCGGCCTTTCATACTGGTTTCATGGAGGTATAATGAAAGATAAGGAAATTTTTTATATAGCTGTAGTAGTTGACACATGGTCTCATTGTTTTGCATCTCTTTGAGGCCGCGTAATCCGTTCTGCGGGTTCCCCGTTAGTACTTTATCTCATTCACTTTTGATGTGTCTCGTTTTTCGTTCTCGTCAGTGGGCATGTGGAGAGGCTTCAGCCTGTTACAAAAAAAAACCGACATTATTTAGCCTTTGTGCACTGGTCGAGTCAATCCGACCTGAAATGGGCATAACAATTTTTCTGAACTATTTCCCTCGAATATGTTCTTCAAAATAAATATGACGATCTTTTCATGTGCATTGAACAAGAGGAACGAAATTATTATATCAACTCAATACGATGGTTTTATTTTTAAGCAAAATAAAAATGTTCTGCTTCAGTTGTAAAAAACAATAGCCAAATAGAAATTTCTTTTTTCTTTCTCTCCTTGACTATTATTAAAAGCTGCAAATAATGTATCGATGTTTTTAAACTCTTTTAACCTTTTTATTCGTTTGAAGCTCACTTACTCAATTTTGCCATAAATATGTATATAAATTCCGTAGTCTATAATAATTTGAGAACGTTTAATGATATTAGAGGGAATACCGTACAATCTATAACTGTTAATTATTGTAAAGCATCTTTGTGCCATGTTCTACTAATTTAATTAAATTAACTCTAATATCTATAAAAGAAAATATGAATTTTTGTATCCCTCGTATTAAATTAGTATGTGCAACTACTATTCAATTTCAAAATGGACCGTCTTTAGCAATACACGATTATCGGCGTTTCAATATCGAATTTATTACTGTACGAAGTACATTTGTATTTTGTTTCATCTCTCTGAATGAATCATCAATTCTTTGTACCACTTCGTTACGCGTATTTAGGGGTGAATTGCGTTTTGGAGAACTCCGTGTTCTCAACTTTTTTAAACTTTTTTTATGTGATTCGGGAGATATCGTGGAAGACATTCCGAAAATGTATTTATGGTTGTTAAGAATTCACTGGTTTATAAGTTATACACGTGTAAAGATGAGCAATTTTAAATGTTTTTGTCAGGTTAGAGCGTCGCCATATTGGATATTCGTTGAGTGGTAGAGGCATTTAGGTAGGTTTGTTCGGCGCATGCGCTGGATAGTATGGTATATTTGCGGGATCGGCTAAATAATACTGAGCGTATGCACTAGATGACAATTCAGTGGCTTAGAAGTTATACGTACATGTGTAAACATAAGCAATTTCAAGTGTTTTTCGCAAATTAATTATTGATAAGTTTATTGTTGATTTTAAGATGGCTAGTTCAAGTATTAGAAATTTTAACTTTAGAGACATGCCAAGTAGTAAAGAAGCAGCAATTACTTGGGCTCAGGATCGTGGATTATTGCGGAAATTTAAAAAATGTCGTATTCATCGGTGCGAAATGAAAATTTATAACAACAGTCATGGAATCGGTCGTTTTCGATGTCCGAATAATAAAATGTATAAGAAACTGGAAAAAAATGTTAAAATTATCCTTATTTGTCCTTGTTCTAGGGCTAACCTGTCTTTTTCATACTTAGTTGTTTGTAACCTTTTAAACAAAATAATGTCCAAGTTTGAATTAGCATAAGCTGTCACTGAACAGTAATTAAAATATACAGAATCATATACAGGATTTCAAAAAGAAGGTACAGTCCAAGATGGTTTGGGCTTTACCCGGCCCGACCATGATGTGTTATTATTACATACGTGTTTGTGCTGCCATTTAACGGATCTGCTCGGAACTATTTAGCCCATTTTATGTGTATCACCTAGCAAATATATCAATATGGCGGCGCTTTAACCTGTCAAAGAGGGTTAAAAGTATTCTAACTTTATACGCGTACAACTTTTTAACCAATGAATTCCTCACAATAAGATTTTCATTTGCGGTGTTTTCTCGTCTAAATCTATAAGAATGTATAGAAAAAACTTGAAAAAAAGGGTTCTCCAAAAAGCAGTTAAACCGTATTTAGTCTTATTTTATAAACTTTCTCCTTTAAAGTTCCCCACACACAAAAGTGGAGTGACGTAAGATTCCATAGTTTTGTTCATAGCTTTTTAATGAAGCGCTAAACAACCTATGCTTATAACATTTTTTTCTTATTTACACCCATAGCATATATTGACAAAGTTTGGCACTTTAAACTTGTGACACCCTGTATACACAAGATAACGAGAACTAAATGGATTCCCTTATAATTTTGTTGACCAATGTAGTCTGCTGGCGAACACGTTAAGGAATAGTGAACGTCACAGTAGTTAAAACCTAAGCTAAGTACTTATGTATATACAGCTGTCGAGGCGTGCGTGGTATTAGCTTAACCGACGACGCGACGCGACGGGTCGAACAGCATCCTTTTTACGTTATCGCTCGACCGTAATGAGATAGGCCACGAAATATCTGTGGATCTAACGATACCGTTCTATCACCAAGATCAATTCAGCAAACAGCTTCTCCTCGCGAGGAATATATCGAACCGTATTCCAGGATATTCGCGTGTGCCACTACAATCCGGTTAGCTGGTACGAGATTGCACGGAAATAGCCCGGAGATCATCGCTGTTCAATCTCAAAGTAGTCCACGAAACTCCGGCGCTGCTTCTCGAGAGGACGACTCGTTTATGTGAGACCGTTCCAAGTTCATCCCCCGGACGACGACGCATCCCCAGAGCATCCCAACGAATAAATTATCTGGCAGGGGTTGCTGCTGAGGTCCCGTGTGTACGCGACACCGAGTGGGCTACAGATGATTGCGCGTTATTGTGCGCGAACTGGCTGCTACGCAGTCGGTTATGGAATGTTAATGCCAGCTAATGAAGTCTGTCTGCCCGAGTGATCCGATTTCCGAGGGAATGCGGTCTCCAAGATGTCCCGTCGTTATTGACTGAAAAGCGCGTGTTCTACGTGCCCTGACTTCGTAAATTATTCGCGACGTAGCGAGCGAGTTTACCGTGCGACAATGATAGAGACTAGTTATTGGATGAATGCAAAACTTCCTGCCCGATCTTCAGAGGTGGTGGGTACTATCGGGTACACACGGTCTCGCAATTAACCTTTACCGTACTCGGTATACGGCACTCAAACGGATGTTTAGGTAAAACAAATGACATCTTGCGTCCTCTTTCCGTGTTCTTTTTTCTTCTACGTATAAGTTATAATTTGAAGAAAAATGTTCTGACCCTTATTTCAGAATGTCTAAGTTTTTGGGACTCAAAATAATGATTAGTTCAAAAGTGACAGCCGTTCGAAGTTATTAGGGTGTGTCACACCCCATGTGTGCCGTATGAAATTTTTGTGCTGTGTGTACAGTAAATAGTAATATTTTATACAAGTGACGCACGACTTAACAGACCAATACAGCGAAGATGTAATGAAATAACTGCTACCAAAAAACCGCAGCTTATTCATATAACAAATAATCATTTGAAATAATGAATTATTTTAAATACTCTATTATTTGTATTCTACAAATAGCATAAAAGAATTATTTTCATTTGGCGTTTCAATCAAATCAATTATTTTCAAATTATATTGTATTTGAATACTTTTCTATTTCTATTAAATTGTGCAAATAAAATAATAAATAATTCCACCTCAAGAAGAGGTTATTCAAATATGTAGATTAATGATTACATTCAGATATGCTAATTGTTGTAGTTTAATGATTGAAGTTTAGCTGCGTTCGCTTTTAAAATTGTTCTGTAGTATATAAAATAAATATAATATTTGAGGGTATGAATTATTTAATGAAATGAATGATAAAATGGGAAATTATTTTTAAAAAATTATTTGGCAGTTCAAATAAACTAACCATATGACTATTGCAAATAATATGCAGCCAAATAGGATAATATATTATTTTAACGATTATTTTCCAATTAATTTATTTCGATAGTGCCCATGCTTGGTGTGTGCTCATGTCACGTCAATTGGAATTGAAAACGGTATGGCTATATAGGTTGATTTTCCCAACGAAAGTAATCAATTTGTTAAATAGACACTAAAAGACTAAAACAGGGATGGGCATTTTCGTCTCAATTGAGACAAAACCGTCCCCACCATAACGCCCACTGTCCCCTACCAGCATCCGCCGTTACCATAGAGGAAGGAAGTGCTTCGCCCGTTGCGAACAGTGCGCAGGTCTCGCGCATGAGAGAGAGAGGTTGGCGAGAGAAGCGGGGGCCCCGTTTGAGGGGCCCCTTCTGTTCCCATCCCTGGACTGAAATATGACATCGTCTAAACTCGAATGCAGCGTCAACCCAAACAGTAATTCGACCTGGCCACACAATAGGTACGTCTCGAACCTCGGGGGGATCTTATCGCAATTTGGCACAGATGTTTATTTTCGTATCATGTTACATTCCTACGTAAAGAAGTTTCTCAATACGGAGAACGAAAAATTACCCTTTCGCCATGTTATGTTTAACACTTGGTTTGCGGAGCACTAAAAGTGACGATTTTACACTGATTTATAAAAATTAACAAGAATATACTTTAGATTTTTTTAGCGATTTTTGTTGCAATATGTGCTCAAAGAAATAAATCTATTAAATAATTATGAATGCATCTTTACACTCGCAATAATCATAAATTAAAAAATTTACACTTTATGGCGGCTTTGAATTATGAAAAGATGGAAAAAGGAGAAGGAAGCGGTTCGCCCTAGGTCCGCTAGAGGACTCATCAGTAAGGCTATCTAGCGGACCCGTGCCTTAGACGCGGGATGTCGTAAGGACAGTTTAGGACGGTATATATACAAACAGAGGAAGATTCAGGTAGTAGCGGGAAAAGTGTTGTCGTAATGTCCCTCTGTTGACGATCATAGGAAGTAGCCGCCACAACTTCTTCAGTTTGGTTATACATTGCGGTTGAATTATTATCCACGATGAATATGAAAGATGTGTTGTATTCCGTTAAATAGTATTTTATTCGTATGATACAACGGAACTTGATTGGAAACACATTGACAATATATTGTACGTTTGTGGAATATGATAGTAGATTACGATAGTTGAACGAAATGAGTGTGTGCTCTCGAGAACAGAGAATCTGAGAATCTGCCCTGTAGAGGGAAAACGGAGTATATATGAGTGCTAACTTGAATGGTGGGGGTTTTAGGAATTGTAAGGGCTAGAACGATAAGGTGAGAGTTTTGAAGTTGACGTGGTCAGAATATGATGCGGCAAGGACAGAGGTCGAGGATGAGTCAAGGATGAAATCATGAGTTTGTGTAGTATTGTGGGTGGAAAACAGGAAGCCGGGCATCTATGTAGAACAGTGATGCCAGATCGGTTAAATCGAGGGGAATACAGTTTGCCACCTCTCCGATGACCAGAATAATATGTGACACGTTGCGTGGCACGTCGCGTAACCAGACTACGGTCTTAGTGGGGGACGTTGGAGCGTGCTCAGGTAGTGGAATGGGATAGTGGAAGGGGAAAAGGAGAAGAGGAAAAAACAACCACTTCTGGTTGTTTCTGGCATCACTGATGTAGAGTGAAATGACGTTGGTATACAACAGATGAAAACCAGAGTATTTATGTGTATACGTCTTAAATGATTGAATTTAACTCACTAGTTCACTTTTCACAAGGCATTGACAAAGAACGATGCAAATGCACAACGTTTAGTCGTTTGCATAGATTTTCATCTTTTACATTCATTCTGGATGATTCATCCGCCATGTATGTACGTCCAAAGTGAAGTTGTGTAAATTCGCCTTTACACCTTTCATTGTGGATGAATCATCCGGAATGTACATCCAAAGTGAAAAGTCTAAATCCGCCTTCATACGAGATATGTATGTAATATCTATGTAAATACTAATATATGTAAATATCTCTGATTTGAGATATTTATTTGGAATATGCTACTGCTTTCTGATAAATGGAAAAGTTGCTTGGTAGATTTCAATATGGTGATTTTAATTTGAACACTCAACCCCGTACTGGTCCACGCAGTGTTTCCAAATCGCGAAATTATGGCCAAAAGCTCAAAAAGAAATTTTTCGTTGTGGATGTGGTAGATAATATTTTAGATTCCCTAACAGGGTTGGGCACATTTTATTTTAAATAAGATAATAATGAATTATTTCAAATATTTAATTATTTTTATTTGACAAATAACATGAGAAAAGTATTTTTATTCTGTATTTAATTCGAATCTATAATTTTTTGTTGTATAATAGTAACTTAGTAATAATAGAGAAATCTGTATTCTAGGCGCAGTTAACGATACTACCATGATAGAATTAAACATTATTTGAGATTTTATTTGAAACAGTATTGTATAAATAAAAAATAAAATGAAAAGTTATTTCAAATAAATTCCAAATAACGAAATAATCTAAAAGAATATTATTTGACAAATAACATGTGACCAAATAAAATAATACATTATCTCTAACTATTATTTTTCAAATCGTCTGTTTGGATATTGTCCAAGTCTGTTCCCTAATAGTACGCCTACAGAAAAACGGAGATACGAAGGTTTTATTACTGACAGTCGTTCACAAAAGATTCGGACACTTTTAAAAAGACGATAATTTTTTTAATTTTTAAAATTGTTTTAATTTTTTTAATTGGATCAAACGACTTCAATTTTTTTCAGACGTTGCAATTAATTTAATATGTGCCAAGAATACATTTTTTGAAAAAATCTGCAATTGATCAGAAATGCAGAGAAAGTACTAAAAGTTATTTTTACAACTTTTTATGTGGGTCTTCATCGAAAATTTAAGAAATACAATTTGTAGATCTGTGTCAATTATATGCATTCTGAAAATTTCATCACAACTGGTCACCTTTGCCATTAACTACAAACGGTTAAAGATGTTGAAAAACGTAGTTTTTGACGCTTTTCAGTTCCTAACCGTAATAAATCAGAAGATTCTTACATCTTCCTATGTCTGTCGTTTTTTCCGCATCAACCGATTTCGATGAAATTTTCAAAATAATTATAGTGTCTGTAGTTCATACTGTTATCTTTCAGTATTTGCAAAAATTGAGTGCCATTAAGTACCAAGCTGTTTGTAACAACATTTTGTATGACGCAGAATAACATAACTATTGAGCAGGCTCAAGCGTGTTTTTTCGGAAAACGTGTAGAAGATATGAAAAAATTCTGCAAATAAATATTGTACGGTTTCGCATCAGTTTATCACTGATTACAATGCATTTTTAAACTAGTATTTCATAATATGCATATCCGCCATACTGGATTCGCCATTTTGTTTTCAACATTTTAAAGTTCAGATTCGTAATCGGCGGCCTTGAAAACATTAATATATCCATTTTTGTCCACATTGATATGCGTTTTGAGGTTTTTACGATTACGACATTCTGCGCACCTTAGTGGAAAGTAACTCAAGAATTACGATTAAAGAAATCATTAGGAGCCTGAATATTGACAATTCATCTGCATTTCACCATTTAAAGAAACTTGAATTCAATTCAAACCTTGATACATTCCGCATTGTATTCTTTAACGTTAAAGGAAAAGCTAGGCCGCGTCTTTGCGGTGATTTTTCAGCATGTCATAGAAAGGAACCTTTCTTGGACCGAGTCGCAATGAATTGGGTGCAACAAAACAAAATTTGGAAACAAGCAGGTGGAAGTACAGAACCCGTGGTAAGTGCTGACTTGCATCCAATTATGGTATTGTTGTCGCTTTGGTGGGATTGCAGAGGACTAATTTTCTTCAAGCTTTTTCCACCTGGTGATGCAATCACATCAATAAGTACTGTGAGCAATTTTTCAAACACAGTACGAAAATTCATGAAAAATATCCGGTTTTGTTTAATCGGACAGGCATCATTTTCCATCATGACAACGTCAGACCGCACGTCGCCTAACAAACGCTGCAAAAACTGAAGGGGTAGAGTGAAAAGTCCTCCAGCATCCACCGTATTCCCCGGACCTTGCTCTTCCAGAATCTCATCTGTTCAAGTCTCTGCAGAATAATTTCAACGAATTTTATTTTCGTGGAGCTGTCGAAAACTATCTCCAGAGCTGCATTTGAGAAAACCCACGCAGTTTCTGCGAAAAAGGAATCCACTAAATTTGTTAAACGTTAGGAGACAGTTGTAGAAGCTGGTGGTGACTGTATAATCGATTGATAAAACTGTTTACTTTGAATTGTAACCGTTTATGTTTTATCTACAAATAGAATACGTATTTCCACACTCATTCAATAGTTAGCGAGTTCATCGCGACAATGATAGACCAGTTACAATAGCACAATTTTTCAATATGCAGTCCCCTTGTTTCTCGATGTGCCATCGGTGCAGAAACCTCTTTGTACAGAGTGTATAAAAAGTAATGGTCATCCGTCCTAGGGGTGAATCTACACCTCTGGATCGGTGGACATTTGTAAGAGAAACTTGCCGCAAAATTGTTTATAACAATGAAAATTGTTGTTAAAGTTTTTTTTACATCAACGCCTTCTAATCATCGAAAAGAGAAAAAGTTTGAAAGGAGCCATATGTCGCAAACAAATAGTTATTGAGATATAAGCTGTTAAAGTTTTTGCAAAATTTGATTGTGTGGAGTGAAGCAGCCTTTACGTTAGTTACGTGCTGTGCCGCTTAGGGCGCGGAGAGAGCAGTTATACGTATGGACAAAGGCCTACTACTACAGCCTACCCAACGGTATCGATGAGACAGAACATGATCGTGTGCGTGCCTCGAGACAAACGAAATTTAAAGAGACATTCGTCGCTATGCCCGTACCATGTCAACGTCTCCCTGCCCATTCAGATTATGCATTTAAATTTACAAACTATGAAATAAAACCGTATACATATACATTGTTAAAGATAAGAATATTAATCCCACATGATAAAGTACTAATGTAAAGTATACTTACAAATGTTTCATAATCTTCTATTCCTTCGGCAGATCCACAGGACACTACCATTTTCGCGAATACGTCTTAATAATTGTGCCTGTCTTCCAGCGTCAATGGCACCACCACTGTCTTTTATATCGTCTATTTAAGATTGTAAACACTACTTTCGAACAAAACACCACACTTTTACACAATCACTAAACACTACACAACACACTTTTAGAAATGATGATAGCGAACTAGGAATTTCAAAAATGCAAAATGCAAAAGCAGAATTGCAAGATTTGATTGTGTGGAGTGTAAGCAGCCTTTATGTTTGTAAGCAGCCTTTACGTTAGTTACGTGTTGTGCCGTTTAGGGCGCGGAGAGAGCAGTTATTCGCGAGCAGTCGTGTTTCGATTAGTTAGTCGAGTTAGTTAAGCTTAGCCCTTAGTTATTTAGCCTTTAGTCTATATTAAACGTATCTCTAACTATAACATACCTAACTGTAACATACTTGTAAATACCTATATTATCCTAGCAATAAACACTTTAAATATCTTACAGGAGTTATACGTATAGACAAAGGCCTTCTACTACAGTCCACCCGACGGTATCGATGAGACAGAACATGATCGTGTGCGTGCCTCGAGACAAACGAAATTTAAAGAGACATTCGTCGCTATGCCCGTACCATGTCAACGTCTCCCTGCCCATTCAGATTATGCATTTAAATTTACAAACTATGAAATAAAACCGTATACATATACATTGTTAAAGATAAGAATATTAATCCCACATGATAAAGTACTAATGTAAAGTATACTTACAAATGTTTCATAATCTTCTATTCCTTCGGCAGATCCACAGGACACTACCATTTTCGCGAATACGTCTTAATAATTGTGCCTGTCTTCCAGCGTCAATGGCACCAACACTGTCTTTTATATCGTCTATTTAAGATTGTAAACACTACTTTCGAACAAAACACCACACTTTTACACAATCACTAAACACTACACAACAAACTTTTAGAAATGATGATAGCGAACTAGGAATTTCAAAAATGCAAAATGCAAAAGCAGAATTGCAAAATTTGATTGTCGGAGTGTAAGCAGCATTTATGTTTGTAAGCAGCCTTTACGTTAGTTACGTGTTGTGCCGTTTAGGGCGCGGAGAGAGCAGTTATTCGCGAGCAGTCGTGTTTCGATTAGTTAGTCGAGTTAGTTAAGCTTAGCCCTTAGTTATTTAGCCTTTAGTCTATATTAAACGTATCTCTAACTATAACATACCTAACTGTAACATACTTGTAAATACCTATATTATCCTAGCAATAAACACTTTAAATATCTTACAGGAGTTATACGTATAGACAAAGGCCTACTACTACAATCCGCCCGACGGTATCGATGAAACAGAACATGATCGTGTGCGTGCCTCGAGACAAACGAAATTTAAAGAGACATTCGTCGCTATGCCCGTACCATGTCAACGTCTCCCTGCTCATTCAGATTATACATTTAAATTTGCAAACTATGAAATAAGACCGTATACATATACGTTGTTAAATATAAGAATATTAATCCTACATGATAAAATACTAATGTAAAGTATACTTACAAATGTTTCATAATCTTCTATTCCTTTGGCGGATCCACAGGACACTACCATTTTCACGAATACGTCTTAATAATTGTGCCTGTCTTCCAGCTTCAATATGGGCACCACCACAGAGTCCTTTATATCGTTTATTTAAGATTGTAAACACTACTTTCGAACAAAACACCACACTTTTACACAATCACTAAACACTACACAACACACTTTTAGAAATGATGATAGCGAACTAGGAATTATTCCGGCCACGATCAAAAAAGTTATGCTTTCTTTGCGATTCCCGCGTGAAAACTCTGCTCCGATTGAAACAGAAGAAATCGTTTCCAAGGAGATATTGATTTTTCGAGAATCATCTCAAAATATCGATTTTTGTGAGTACAGGAATTCGATCCCTCCTTCAAGTTTACATTCTTAAATAGACGATATAAAAGACAGTGGTGGTGCCATTGACGCTGGAAGACAGGCACGATTATTAAGACGTATTCGCGAAAATGGTAGTGTCCTGTGGATCTGCCGAAGGAATAGAAGATTATGAAACATTTGTAAGTATACTTTACATTAGTACTTTATCATGTGGGATTAATATTCTTATCTTTAACAATGTATATGTATACGGTTTTATTTCATAGTTTGTAAATTTAAATGCATAATCTGAATGGGCAGGGAGACGTTGACATGGTACGGGCATAGCGACGAATGTCTCTTTAAATTTCGTTTGTCTCGAGGCACGCACACGATCATGTTCTGTCTCATCGATACCGTCGGGTGGATTGTAGTAGTAGGCTTTTGTCTATAAGTATAACTCCACACAATCTAATTTTGCAAAAACTTTAACAGCTTATATCTCAATAACTATTTATTTACGACTTATGGATCCTTTCAAACTTTTTCTCTTCTCGATGAGTAGAAGGCGTTGATATAAAAAAACATTATCAATAATTTTCTTTGTTATAAACAATTTTGCGGCAAGTTTCTCTTACAAATGTCCACCGATCCAGAGGTGTAGATTCAGCCCTAGGACGGAGGACCATTACTTTTTATACACCCAGAAGCCTTTTGCACCCTAGGTGGAGACGGAAGCCACGCATGCACTGCATCCTTCAGGTATTGGCTTGAGGCAAATCAACGATCTCTTAAGACCTTATCATTATCAGCCGAAGGACTTCAGTAAACGGTGCTCGTTACCGCGAGATGTTCCTTGACAAGTTCAAGCAAACACCTGACAATGAGACTACCATTGAAAGGTGTTGGTATTGCGCGATAATGCTCGTTCGTGTGCTGTTGCTCATATCGCGTCGCTACTGGTATCCGATCATTATTCATAGAGCTTTGATCATTCGCCGTCAGATTATCACCTCCGGATCTTCTCCATCAGATATTAACACTCGAACTACCGAGTAATAAATGCGCCTAACGTACAGTAAAAGTTAAAATTGGTTCAAACGACTTGAGTTATTTTGACATTGGCAAAAGGATTAGTTTTCTAGATAATTTTAGAAAATTAATTAAAAATTGCCATTGGTTGAAATTGTGAAGAAAAAAAATAATGATCATCATTTTTAACTTTTTTTATCTGCGCCGATAATGAAAATTTAAAATATGTCTTTTCTAGATCTAAGTAAAATATATGAGCCGTCTATTTTGAAAGTGACCCAAGTCCATTTATACTTAAATTGAGATATTTAAGAGTTTGCGTTTCAATAAAATTAAAAATATAAGTATAGGATACCAATGTGTCATACTGCTTAAGTGTATCTAAAAGAGTTAAATTTACAATTCCTATTAAAATAATAACAATTGTTAAGTGTGTTTTCTTACCAAAAATGGAGTTAAGCCACTTTCAAAGTTAACAACCAGACTCGTTATAAAATTTGAAAGAGCTCAAGTGCATTCGACATAATTTACAATGCTTCAAATTGAAAAACAATACTCAATTTATTTTATATTTCTTTACAACTCTTAAAAAACACAATTTATACAATTCGGGAAATTTTTTAACTACATAAATTACGTAAGAATTTACTGCTCATCTACATTTTGTGTATGCGGGAGGAATGTCATGGTGCACCGATGGTGTATATCGTAGTAAGTCCATCATGTCCTTGTATTTCGCTGTTGTAATTCGTCTTATATTTTTATAAAGTGGTGGCAATACAATATTTTCGAACTTTTTTTGTTGAAATCATTAGTTACGAATTCGTGTTCACTATCTGAATTAAATGGTCTTGTTGTTTTATTCTTCCCCACGAGTGTAATAATTTATATAATTTAATATTTTAAGTTTTATATTCAATTGTAAGTGTGTATTGCGTGAATCTTTTTTCACTGCATTAATTAAACGTACTGAGTGTTCAACTAAAGCAACTGTCAAAAAACTGAGGTTAACTTGTTATATACTAATTGATTCAAATTACCTTCATCACTGCCTTCGGACATTTGAAAATCCGCACTTTTGCACATTAGCAATAATTGATTGGACTTAGGCCACTTTCAAAGTAATGGTTTTAATTATTGAACTAACTGCGAAAACTTATGTGTCCAAAATTATCGTGTATACTCTGAATATACTTAACAGCAAATGTTGTTTATGACAAATAACTTCAAGTTGTACACGTTACTACGGTCAATAAAAAATAACGGACTTAGGCCACTTTCAAAATAAACGGCTCATATACACATACATGCACAAAGTTTCATCAAAACCGATTAAGGTTGCTATGAGCGATAAATAATTAAAAACGACCAAAAATTGCAATTTAGATTAATCGCAAGCCCAAAATTCAAGCATTCATGTGACTTCCAATGCCTGTAGTTTTTTATGCGTCAACCGATTTCGATAAAACTTTGTGCATGTACATAATTTACATAGATCTGCAAAACGCATATTTTAAATTTTCATCACAGGCGCAGGTAAAACAGTTAAAAATTTAGTTTTTTATTAGTTTTTTCTTTGTAATTTCGATTCATGGTAATTTGCAATTAACTGTTTTAAAAATTACCTATTAAACTAATCCTTCTCACATCTCAAAAAGACTCGAGCCGTTTGAACCAATTTTAAAATAGTTATATGTTTTTATAGGGTGTCCGGATACTTTTGTACGCCACTGTGTATTTTCTTGTAATAATGACAAGACTGCGTCTATTCAGACTTTATACAATTTTTATTGTAATACGTCCTTAAATAATAAAGTTCATTTAAGAATAATATAATATGCACCAAATGTCCATGACTTGGAAGAACAGAGAATTTTTTGCACAGAATTTAATTTTTGAAGATGGAGTTCATGAATGGAGAGTATGGTTGTAGAAATAATACCTCTCATCTTCACTCAATTTTTGACATAATCTCCGAGGAAGTTGGTGAAAAATATATGAAGTACGAGACACTTTGAATAAAATTACGACAAAATGACACAAGATGAAATTGATTTTCAAAAAGGTGAATATATTCTGTGAGAGGTTGGATTTAAAGTGAAAAACCTGTGCATTATTAACAGACTGCGAATCAATGTGCAAGATTAAAAGTTTGAAAATCATGTGTTAGAAACAGAGGTTAATTAGAAATGTATTTCTTCGTATCATAATTTTAATAAGTCGGAGTTTTTAAATTTGTTGTATTTGTGTGTTTACAGGTTCGTATTTCACCTCATTATTTATGTCGTAAGTGCACGAATTTGCAGCCTAAATATAAGTAAGTAATATAATATAAATAAGTTCTGATTATAATATAATATGATTATAATAATATTCATTTATTCATAATTTTGGAAACAATTTTCCCAATCACCCTTTTGCCAACGAATGCGTTTCGAAGCAAACCTGGCAAATGAACGAATATTTACACGTCTTTTAATTAAACTGGCCACATTGAACAACTAATTACATTTTAAACATTCATAATCTGTAATTTATTTAAAAAATTCATATACATTGCTTTTGGAAACTATATTTTGCCGGAGTTGGTTCAGGTGACTATTGTTCATGCAAACTCCTATAAAACAAATAAATTAATCTTTCAGAATCTTTCGAATGTAAAGAAGTTCATGCAAGAATGGAGTTTTAAAAATGTTATTGCTATAACTGCTGTATTGTTACTATTAGACTGCGGATTTTGATGCAAATTTCCATTTTAGCAAGTCACTTAATACAAATTTTACAAGAAATTTGTTGACTCGAAAGTATATTCTGATGAAAATAAAAACAAATTGCTATTAATTTTTCTAATACTTATCGCTTTTTTTCATTATTATTATACAGTTGTAACCTCCAATGAGAGGTTATTCTGCAGTCTGTATTACATACATAATATTACAATAATAACCTTATCCTACTGTGTAGGTAATGTAATAAATACATATCAGTTGGAGGCACTTAATTTGTGATGGACGTGATAGTGATGTTATACAGTGACGTGCGAAAGTATCCGGACACCCTTTAAACACGAATAACTTTTTCAAAATTACTTCAAACGGCTTGAGTCTTTTTGAGACGTTAGAAGGATTAGTTTACTCGGTAGCGTGTAAATAATTATTTATACAAATTGATAATGGTCGAAATTGTGAAGAAAAAAGGAAGTCATGATTTTTAACTTTTTTATCAGTGCCTGTAATGAAAATTTAAAATATACTTTTTGTAGATCTCTATAGGTTGTATACATGCGCAAAGTTTCATCGAAGTCGGTTAATGTTGCTATGAGCTACGAACATTGCAAGATGGGAGCTTAAGAGTCGCAGATTTTCGATCTTTCCAGGGAATTTTGTCCTTATGTAATCACCTTTAAATGTTTGTAACTCATAACAACGTTAACCGAGTTCAATGAAACTTTATACATGTGCATAACTTACTTAGACCTATAAAACGCGTCTTTTAAATTTTTGTTACAGGCAAAGATAAAAAAGTTAAAAATTGTGATCTTTACTATTTTCGTCGCAATTTCGACCGATAGCAATTTTTAGAAAAAAATTATTTACACGCTACCTAGTAAACTTATGCGTCTGAACTCTCAAAATATTTCAAGCAGTTTGATCCAATTTTAAACAAATTATTCGATTCTTAAAGGTATACGAATACTTTGTACACCCACCGTAAATATATTATAGTATGTTTAGCTTATTAGCACGGCCCTGTTCGCGTTCGGTCGCATCCGCCGCAAAATTCGATCGTTTTAAGAATTGTTCTTGTAGATAGCAAAGTCTCGGGCATTATGGAATTAAATAATTTGAAATATAATTGTTAAGATAATATATTATCCTATTTGGCTATATGTCATTTGATATAATCATAAGTTAGTTTATTTGAACGGCCAAATAATGTTTTCAAAATTATCTCATTATTTGAATTTCATTTGAAAAATATCTGTATTAAAGAAACGTTGTCCGAAGTGTACATATTAAATGTAATGGAGAAATTCTTGAGCATGTTCTTCGTGATATTTCTTAGAAATATCTGGATAACTAATAATTTTTTCCAATCTAATCCAATACATTCTTACATGGAATGAAAAGAGGAATCTATCTATGTAAAAAAAGTATGCATTTCCATTTGGAAACATAATGTAATTGTTGATTGCTCATGCACCATTGCACGTTTTAGAAAAATGAGGTCCTACGGATGTAGTGCTCTTCAAATCATTCATCCTTTTCCTTTGATGTTTTTCTGTAACTGTACGTGTAAAGAAGTTATAGCGTGAAACATTTGCGTGAAAGACCTTGTATATCGATACCAGATTAAAACATGCAGAATGGTATCGATAATATCGATACAATATCGGCCCCATCAGTAATTAGAATAAACTTTATAGCTGCATTCTATATGATTGTTGACTCGCTCGCGTTATATTAGAATCAAGTTGTATCGATACCGGTTCGTTAATTGTTTTCTGGCTTTAGTAGCAGAGGAAGGGAAGGTTTCGTTGCGTTGGTGCGGTGTGCTCGGAATCCGAAGAATTTTTTACGATTTCGCGAAATCTCCGTGGCGCGGCGCGGCGCGGCGCGTTTAAATACAGCAAAACAGAAAAGTTGCGCAAAGAGTCGGAGCTGTTAGCTGAATTGAAAGTTCATCGGCCTTTCACTTCACTCCTCCATAAATTGTACCGCAGAATAACTCGAGATCCTTTCCAGCTATTATAGTACCTTTCGACTACTTTGCCTCGTCGATTCCATTTATATTCGTGCGGAGTCTCGCTCGTTCGTGGCTCGCGTTTATGCTCATTGACAGGAATGATGGATGTTTCGATTTTACCGGCGACTAGTATGATTATAGTTAATAGTTCGGCCACGTAGCAACGAAATTCAATCAATCTTTCTTTCGATCCATCGTCGGCCGATATCAAACGATCATTTATTGTCCCCATCGTGTGATCCTGAGACTGGATCGGGGCCTAATGAAGGTATGATTCCTTTACCATGATTCGATAAATCATGTTCCGTTTTATTTTTCCGGCGGAACGTGTCTATCCGATCATTGTAACTGATGATCATCGCGGGAAACGGTTACCAGTTCCGACGTAATACAATTTTGCGCAAGATTGGAAAGTATGTTTCGAAACTGGCGCGTTAACCTCTCGGCAAACTGAGGCGCACGCGTGCTTGCTCCCACACTGAATGTGTATGTACAGGGTGTTCCAATTATTAGGTTAGTGCACATGAAATGTCGGATTTCGTTTACTCGCGAAAGTGTGCTTCCATGGTTTCGCTATTTTTTTATTTTTCACGTAACCTCTTAAACAGTTTGATCGTCTACATCGAGTGTGACATTTCGTTCAAAAAAATGTTTTACAGAACTGTACATTTTTGCCATTTTTAAATAGATTGCGTCAATTGATATTCCTATAATATTTTTTATATGAATGTAAACTTGGCAGCAATGCTGCACAAATCACTCGCAATAGAAACAAAGCTTTTGGGGATTTTACTGTGAATGAGAGAGAAGTGTAGTGTTGGTTTTCAAGATTTCGTTTCGGTGATTTTTCTTTGAACAATGAGGCTTGCGGAAGACCTCATACGATGGTGCATAACAATGTCATTATTCATTTCTTCGTACTGGAGAAACAATTACAGCTGACATGTATATATTGACATTATATTGATGAAATCCATGAAAAGCTGAAAATTTTACATCCCCCACTCGTTAATCGGCATTGATCGATTCTCCTGCACGATAAAGGTCGACTGCTTACGTTGCAAAAGACTGTTATGATATTAAGCGGTATTAATTTGTATTGTAACATTTTAAATCATCCCCTTATTCGCCAGACTTATCTCCGACGGATTCACTATATTTTTAAATATTTGGATGATTTTTTTTAAGTATAAGCAATATAGACACGAAAACGATATAAAGAATTCAATAGCGACGTTTAAAGAACCTACAAACTCGAATTTTTATAGATTTGTGTTAAAACCCCATTAGCAAAACTGTATCCAAGCTGATGAAGCATATTTTGGTTAAAAAATTCTTCTAGTGAACGAAATGATTTCATTGTTACTCCAAGAAAAAATCCGACCTTTCAAGTCATTAATCTTTTTACTACGGTGCACTTTAGCTTAACACTAACCATACCGTGTGACTGGTATACGTTGTTTTATAAGAATTAATAGACTGAATTTATCTAGTTTCAGTTTGCATTTTTTATAACAACGTGTGCTCGATAATTGTATATCTTCAATGCGTAATTTCATAATTAGGAAATTAGAAATGTGAAATTGGTCATTTGAACGGTCGTGGTGCAGTTAGTGTTGAAACCATAAACGTTTTGCTACGCGATCTCCGCATGGCAATCGTGGCTAGCTGACATAATTCATAATTTACGCGTTGAGTGCCGCTTGAACTTTTGTGTGTTGTCGACAAGTCTTGCCTGTTTCATTTCTATAAACGATCAAAGTTACTAATAATTATTACTAGTTACTTTCTAATTAAGATTTCACCGTACACTATAATTTAGTCCATTTGAGAGCCATTACATTGATATTCAATGACACTAATTTTATGACATTCGCTTTTAAGCCAATCGATAGCATTAGTCGGTGTGTATTACGGTTGTCCACGTGTATAATTATTGCGCAGTGAAAGTACGAATCGCATTGTTAAAAACAGAAAAGCATTGAAAAGCTTCTAAATATTTCAAGCTTCATCCTTTTAATTGAATAAAAGAGATAATGTGGATATTTCTAAAAATTTCTTAGACACGTATGTAATACGTTTTTGGCATACAGTGGATCCAAAAAAAATTTGAACTTTAAACTTCCGATTCAAGCAATATTAAATAAGTTATCGTCTTTTTAAGAGGGTCCGAATATTTATGTGAGTCACTGTATACAAGAGTATGTATCAAAGGCTTGTATATGATGTTCAATAAGTTTTGAGATATTACAAATTAACGAGGAAAATGGAACAAATCACGTCTGGGTAGGGAGTATCGATATGACGGTTTCGATCGAATTCTAAAGTGCCGCAAGCGAAACATCGATACATCTGAGCAGTTGGAGAAGAATGGTGACCTAACAGGCCAATAGGTCATCGATAACTTCTAACGCGCAGTATCTCTATAACCATGCTAAATCAAGTGCATACTTCAGTAGCTGTTTAATTTACGTTTAAACGCATTATTAAACGATTTTCAAAAAATACAAAGTCCCATCCAGATGACAAAACTTAAAATGAAAAGCTTTCAATAATTTCCATGATAATTAGTTGCAAACATTTGCACTAAAAACCATGTACAGTATTACCTCGAAAATCTTCTATTACGAGGTCACAGAAGTCTTTTTAATATTCTGAGCTTGAAAATCTCGGACACTCTACTCTCTAATAACGATCTTTGACCTTTATAACCTTGAATATTCCAGTCATCAAAATCTTGTTACATTATGACCTCTAAAGTTTTGTTATGCTATGATCCCTAGGCTCTCGTATATCCTAATCACCAAAATCTTCAATCCTTTGACCTTGGAACTTTCGAACTATCTCAGGTATCGATGAGCTTACCTGTTTAAGTCTGTGACTTTAGAATGTCTAAATAGTTTTTGTTCGGTAGACTTATTTTTTAACTATTATTAGATTTTTTAATAACTTAGCTGTATATATAAGCTCGATAATTTTCTTTGAAATAATAATTCCAGAAGAAGTTGTCACACTATGTTCATTCATATAAGTTGCCAAATTATGAACGAAATTGCTGCCGCTTTTAGAGAATTCATTGAGAGATTCTCATCGATGATTATCGATTGTGAAAGGATTATTAGAAAATTGTCTGTAAACAAAGTGTTAAGTTTTATAATAAATAAATATATCAGCGAATATGTAGACAAAAACAGTAAAAGAAACATGATTTATTATGCAGCAACGCTTATTACACCTTGATCCGAATTGTGCTGTGAACTAAAGTTTCATTTTTGCAATGTTGTCGTTATTTTTCGGACACGTTCTGATTTCATTTCTCCACGTACATAATATTAAATATTCAAATTTTATTCAAGCACAAAAACTACTATTTACCATATTAGCTTTAGCCTAATAGATTTATTCATATGTCAATACAACATAATTGTATTCATTTCCCCCCAAATTGTGACAGTTAACTCCTTGCACATCAATATGTCAAACTCGTGATAAACATTTCAGGCGGAATCTACTAAATATTAACTTCTTTTAAACCGAAATAAATTTCTATTTTGTTGTTATCAATATAATAACCATTGAAGAACGCATAGATATACAGTAGATGTAAAGTTCCTCGTTCAAAGAAGATCTAATCGGCGTAATCGTAAAATGAATGGTAGTGCAGAGGGTTCAGTTACTTTCGGAGGTGAATATATCTATTATTGCGATAAATGCATAAAATCCTCCGCGTCTATTGATCAGGCATGAAACTACGAGAATTACATAATGGTTTTGATCGAAACCGAGGGATCCGGAATGCAATGGATCACGTAAACGGAAGCTGCTTGTGCCCTCCAGGTTTTTATTCGGCGTCGAGCGAGTATTGTAATTACAGTGAACGCGTAACGGTCCATTAAGCTCGTCAATGTTAACGAGAGACGTAACTTCGCGACTGGTCTAGATGTGTCAAGGCGCGTCGATATGCGGTTAGATAGCGATCGATAAACTGGTAAAAGGCACGGGATGGAACGGGCCCGTCCTCGGAGAAGAAGAAGAAGACGAAGAAGAAGAAGCCACTCCTACTTATCGGTCACGACCGATCCGCGCGTTCGCGTTCGCGTTTGATGTATGTACGCTGGTCAAAAGAAGGATCATGCCAACAAAAACAAGCAGTCTTGAAACGGGGGCAGGGTACGCTCCACAGGGTCCCTCAGAAAAAGATGATCTCCTAAGGGGAGGAGGACACGGAGCTAAAGGAATGTCGAGAAGCCTCCGTACAGAGAGTGTCGAAAAGCATGGCGGGTGTGTAATCAAGCGAACGTTGTTAAAGGGACCATCGAAAGCATCGCCGGCAACGCCATTCTGATCAGAGATTTCAGACTTTCACGGGACCTGGCAACACGAGGCATTCTCACCTTCGATCGTTTTGTGTGCAAACCGTGTCCTTTTGGAAGAAATATCCGAACGTTTCGTAAGGCAGCACCGCCAGTTTCGAATAACACTTCGGCACCGTGTCATTTGACCCCCGATCAAGCTAGTTGCAATGCTTGCGAAACGCTCGGATAGGTCATCCAAAAGGACACAGCTTGCACCAGTAGCTTCGACAAGCAAAACGATTGGAAATACGTTTCATTTACACACTGTGACAAAAGGATTGCACATACAGTGACTCTAATAAATATTCGGACACTCTTAAAAAGACGATAACTTTTTTAATATTGGACACAACTACTAGGATTTTGTTTGTGAATTTAAAGAAAACTTCTTTAGGAATTTAAGAAAAATTTATTAGAAATAATTCTTTAAATTCGTTTTTCACCATTCGCTGGTACATGAATTGGATGTATTTATATGTTATTATTTCGTTAAAAATTATACATTTAAGGGATAATAATAATTTGTAATTGCAGTAATTGTAGTACGTAAATACAGTATTTAATCGATAAGTGTCGCCAAATTCTGAAGGAGAAGTGTCGCAAAACAATCCCCACTTCCGCGGGGTATACCCCGTGAGAGGCCATGAAGCTCGAAAGGCCTCGGTCGCCGAGATTATAACATAATACGGGTCGAGTATATCGGTGAGACCACTACTAATTCAATGACAAAACTTCTTTATTTTTTATTATTTTTTTATGGAACTTTCACCAACATATTCGTAGCATTTTTCTAATGAAAATGGTACCAAATAAGATATAATTCCGATGGTACATATATTGTTATCAGACAGCGAATGTTTATGTAAATTTACATTTTAATAGGTTTAATTGTTAGAGCAATTTAAGGTAGAGTTTCATTCTCTTAGTTAATTATTTCAGTAGAGTAAGGAAATGAAAGAAATAATGTTTTATTTGCCCGAGTTTCTGTAGTCGAAATTAAAACAAGAAGATGATGGCAGTCGTATTGAAAAATTGTAATAATATTGCAATAAAGCTAATGCCTTCCATAATTTCGTAAAATATACTGTTCTCACTATTACAGTGTGAGGCAAAGAGGGCGGACATTTTTTAAAAAATCACAAAATCATTATTTTCGCAAAGAAAAGAGTTTTATTGACAGCAATATGCTCGTATTGAATTAGCAATTGACAAAATTAACAACATCTGACAAGTGGGGTCCGTTTTCATAGAAGCATTTCTGAAGGCTTTATTGGAAGTTGGCTTCCACTCTTCCCAACATCGCTCTGACGATTTGGGCGACTTCCATGCGAATGGCTTCCTTCAAATCGTACAATTTACGGAGCTTATGCCCGTATTGTATTCGTTACTGTACCTCATGTACGAACTGTGAACAGTCTGATTTCAGTGGATGTTAAATCGGCGACGAAACTGACGCTGGACTGCCGTGGCCGACTCGTTATTCTTCACGAAACTGTCGCACGCAAAAACGCGGTGCTCTATCGGTCCACGGTACCATGGCTTCTACTGCAAAACAAATGTTAACACCCTACCAACCAAATGGTAGCCGCCGAACGTCACCCTCCCACCCTCGGTCTGAATATTAGCCATTTCAAAGACATCCATCCTCTCTGCCTGACCCTGTACATGCATTCATGTTTCGCCTGCTAAATTTACTTGATGCAATAATGCTTGATTTCTCGTTAAAACTGTTTACAAATGAGAATGTGAGATAAAAATATTAGTTTGGGGAATATGTTCGTAGCGTTTTATGTTTTCTTCTATTCTACAACGATTTCTTTGTTCTTTAGCAAAGTGTTGTACATCAATCGAAAAAGCTCCTTCTGATCTACAAAACTGTGATAATCGTTGTTTTGAATAATTTAATTTTTTATTATTTTTCAAGCTTAGAATTGGAATATCCAGGAGGCAAAAATCAACATTTTCGACACTTGCTTTTCTTCGCTTTTCATCGAGGTCAAAAAGATGCCGTAGCCGCTCGGGATATTTGCAACGTGTACAGTGAAGGTGTCGTAGGCGAGTCTACAGCACGGAAATGGCTTGCAAAATTCAAAAATGGCGAATTTGACCTGGACGACACGCCTCGCAGTGGACGGCCTGGTGATATTCTAATTCTAAGCTTGAAAAATAATAGAAAATTAAATTATTCAAAACAACGATTATCACAGTTTAGTAGACCAAAAAGAGCTCTTTCGATCGATGTACAACACTTTGTCAAAGAACAAAGAAATCGTTGTAGAATAAAAAAAATATAAAACGCTACGTGTTTATTCCCCAACCCAATATTATGACAATTATGAAGAATTAATTCAATAATAATAATTCCAGAAAATTATAAATGTTTTACATATTATCTAAGTATCTACGTTTTCTCCGGATTATTTTAACTGTTTATGTTCATCTGTTTCGTAGGTTCTTATTTACATTTAATAATCTATGGTTTGGAAATATCAGAATGCATGAATAATATAGTAGGAAACATTCGGGTTTGTTGTATTCTTGCTTTTTGTAACAACAATTTAATACTATTAATTTAATTATACACGTGTATTATTAAGTTTCGAAATTCGATGTGGAACAAAGCTTACATGGACACGCTGGTCAGTTAATTTGTTATTAAAAGGGCATGTAGATGTGAACGTACCGCCCAAACGCGATCGAAAAAATTCGAAACGGAAATAACATTGGAGCGACTGGGAAATGTTCAAACTGGACGAGGGTCATTAATCATGGCGCTTTACGAGATGTTATTGACACAAATTCAAAAGCAATATGTAATATGTACTCGCACCGTGTCAAAAAGGTATGCGAAAAATAGGAACTGAACAACTAGTGCTGATCAAAGTTTTTATACAGCCTTTGTGTTTTCAAAAACTGTCCAACGAACGAATTTTATACTAAATGATTGGTAGAATATTCACGGAATGTTACAAATTATATCATTCATATTATAATTATTCATTAAAATTATAGTTAACGAAATTTCAACGTAACAAATTGGCAACGTGAAAAACAATTGAATGTTATCAATTGCAACAACACAACGCAAGCATACATGCACCAAAAATTTTATAACAGATTACTTTGTTCCGTAAAGAATGTTTTCAACGGAGAAATATTTTTTATAAATCAAAATATTGGTTTAAATTGGCAAAAATATTCATCTTGAAGATATAATAACACATATTATACTACATATAACAAGAAATCATTCTAATATAAGATACTTGAATAACTATTTCATAAATCCATTAAGAGATTATAAAAATTATTTCCAGAATATACAATGAAAGTTTTGAAAACTAAAGAGTCATACACTAACATTGAAGATAATTTTTCGTATGTATATAATCCGATAAATTTTACATGCCGGTAAGAATTTTTAAACCATATATTATTCTTTTATCGTACATAATTTTCCTTTTAACATGCGATAATAGTAAAATGTGCTAACACATTAAAGCTGTTTAATCATCCACAGAAAAAAAGTAAAAACATTTGCTGCATAAAATAGTCGTTATGTCGTTGTATAAAAAAGGTAAGGAGTAAACTCATAGCCTATTAATGTCTTAAAAAATTATTATTAGGTCATCCCACAAATAGGTAATGCAGATTCTGTTTTCATTGTTTGAAGGTAAAATACAAGAACATAATCACAACCATTAACCTCCTACAAATGATGTAGAACATAAAGACAAATATACAGAGATCCTAGTGCTTGTGATTTCTGTATGTCATCATCGAAAAATATAAAAGAAAATTTGCATTACCTATGGGATAACCTGGTATGACTATAACGGACTATGTACATACAAGCTATTAGCATGTTAAAGTTTCAAGAAATTTGAACAATTTTTCAATTAGAACAGAAATTCTAAAGTCAAGATTTATTATTGGCATTGCTATTTTAACGTTTTGCACTTTATACATAGGTCCTAATAAAGTTTTTATATACTCTATCTATTCTGGGTAAATCAGTGTTTAAATTTAACAACAAAATATTGTGTCGGACATGTATGTCGTGGCTGAACAGACGTGCATGACTGAAGTGTTAAATAAATGAATACAATAAGCTAGCTGCGTTAATAGCGTTGTTCATGATTGTGCATTATCCACGTGCAGACTGTTTCGAAGAATCTGTTTATACAGAAAAATGCTTGCATAATTATTGATGTACCTGCTAAATCTTTTTTCCAACTTCCCTCGTCAAAGTAGCTCGTCTTAGGTATACATAGAGCGGCCCCATATGAACGATTAAAACGACTGAAATAATAATGAAGCAGCCTGCGGTTCCCCATCTACGAAAGCAGGGCTAACTTTCCGGTGCAACTAATAGGGTATTAAACTATTGATGGTAGGTCAGTTATAGATAGAAATTGTTTGGAACTTTCCGGGGCACAGTCGATGGAGACGGTTCAGAGGATTTCCGCGAGGTGTTATCCGCCACGTAACCGGGCCAATATGATGGGACCCACACCCATCGGACAGTTCGAGTCTCCGTCGAAGATCGACTGCTAACGAGAACGTCGCTGCAGATTCTTCGGGACGTAGCGTTCCCTGGGGAAACATTGATCCCGGCCAAGTTTCTCGACTGACCGGTCCACCTTCAATTCCATTACCCTATCCTCTTTCTGGTCCCCAGCTGCATAAGCATAAATCAGCGAAACCCGATGGAGTAATCGAGGACGATCACGTTCACGGTCTCTTAAACCGTGGCAACCGAAGCTGCTGAGAGAAGAGGGGACATAGAACACGTACAAGGGTGGACGAAACCGGGAGCTGAGTCGAATCGCGGTAAAACCGCTTCAGGCTGATCCTCCTGCCCATGCCCGGAGGCCATTCCATAATTGAGTGGTTTGCATCTCGCTTGGCTCCGAGTAGCGGGATTCGAATTGTCCATAGATGAATGATGTATTCACTGGATTGGCGTCCATCCCAGTTTTAGCCACTGCAAAAAAACGCCAACTTTGTAACGTTTCTGCGATAACTTAGCGTTTGTCGTCAGCACTGTCTTTTCCTCTTCACCGCGTTTCAATTTGTAGTATTTTCGAGAAAAAAGGTGTCTCCATTTTCTCGTTCTCTACATTACGCAAAATCATCTTAGGAGAAAATGAACGATAGATTATGATCGCGGAAGCCTTTGAGCTTTGAGATGCGCCCAGATTTATTATTGTACAACTTTACTTTCCGAAATTGTAACAGTTTAACCTCTTAGCTACGGCACGCCTCTACAATGGCTTAATGATGGGATTTGAGACGCTTCGAATCGCTCCGGATTTGTATCGTACACCGTAGTACGAGTTCGAATCACTTTGAATATGATTCGAAGTTCAAAACTCTTGAAAGACGTAATCACTCTTGAGTCTTGAAACTCTTGAGTGTCTTGAATCGTATGCTATAGCCATCGAAACGCGAAACGCGACAGACGACAGTCGTCGACACCCATTGACACCAATGATATCTCATGATATCGACAACTCATAGATACGAGGCCTAGGCATAGACGAATCTCATAGACATTAAAATTTAACCCAAACGTATCCTGTCGACCGCTGTCAGCTACAGTAGCCCACAAAAGTGTTCGTACGCCCTTTAAATCGGAATAACTTTCTTAAAATTCTACCAAACCACTTAACATTTTTTGAGCAATTAGAAGCATTGATTTAGTAAATCACGTGCAAAAAAGATTTTGAAACAATTTCTATTAGTAGGAATTACACGAAGAAATAAAAATTGCAATTTTTAAAACTTCTTTATTTTAGCCCATAATGAAAATTCAAAATATGCCTTTTGTAGATCTATGTTAGTTATACATTGCTTAAAATTTCATCAAAATCGGTTGACGCAGAAAAAAACAACGCGCATCGAAAGATGTAAGAAACTATGGATTTTAAGCAGAAACTGACCAAAAGTCGTGAAAAACTGCGATTGTCACTACTTTCAACCGCTTGTAGCTCACGTGTTTGTTAACCGAAGTCGATGAAATTTTCAGCATATGTGTAAGTAACATAGATCTACAAACCGCATATTTTGAATTTTCATTTCGGGCTGAAATAATGAAGTTTTAAAAAGTGCCATTTTAATTTTTTTATGTAATTCCTTGTAATTGCAATTTCTTCAAAATATTTTTTGCACATATTAAAAGTAAATGAATGCTTCTAATTGCTCAAAAAAAGTCAAGTGGTTTGGTCAAATTTTAAGAAAGTTATTCTGATATAAAGGGCGCTTGAACACTTTTGTGGGCCACTGTATGCTTGTGTTTGAGTCATAGACACACACTTATAGGCAGAATTCAATTTGCTCGTAAAATAATTTTTTGCAAATATCTCGGGAACTTGGAATTTCCGACAAAAATAAAAGTCATGTTCGCATTCAGCATGTGGAAACGAATAGAATTACATATAATAGGTATCAAACGCTGGAGGTGTGTGTGTGTGTGTGTGTGTGTAAAGTTTGCCTGCTGGACTTTTGGTATATTTTCAAATTCCAGGAAGTGAACAGTAGTGCTTAAAAGTGTGTCACCTAATAATCTGACCGTGTCTAATCAATTCTTAAATACAGTAGTGCCCATTCAAATTTGCAAAATTTGGGATCCGGAAGTCTAGTTCTTGCATTACAGAATAGTGTTTCTTTTCCACGAATTGAGTCAAGCACAGCTCTAAAAAATAAGAGAATACATATAGTGAGCGAAAGCGAAATAGACGCAATCCGTCGATCATCGACGGTCAAGGTTCGAGGTCGAGGTAAAATATGAACGTGCAAAAAAGAGAATTTCAAATTCAGTCACTTTTGTCTTACCTTTTAAACGTGATACCAATTGGTTAATGAGATTTTTCCGATTAATATGCGTCCAAACATGACACAAATCGGTCTACTTTCATAGACTTCATACATAGTTCATACTTCATATACGAATGTCCTTGTTTTTGTTATTTGTATTACGTCTATTAAACTAGTCCAATCTACGTCGTGTTTGAACTCGTTTTAATAAGAAAAATTTCAATAATCCACTGGTACTGCGTTTGAAAAGATAAGACAAAAATTCTAGAACTTGAAATGTTCTTTATATTGCATGATTATCTACCTTTTATTTTTGCGGCATCTCTTTGAAGTACATCCGCCCCCTTTCCTTTAGTTTTATAGTTTTATTCTCTTTCCTTGCCTTCTAAGATAAGGCAACGCTGAGCTCGAAGCACTAATTGGTAGAGGAAGGGTGGGGATGGGTCGTGTATATTTAAGTGTAACAGATTTATCAAATTCAAGTAAGCACCACTGTATTTATGGATTGACATTGACATATTCGAGTTTTAGGATGCCCACTCTTCGTTGCTGTAAGAAGCAACGTTTTGATATTGCGTCGTCGATGACAAGGAAACTCTCCTGCGATCATAGTTCTGGACCAGAGTTGTGCAGAACTAGGATTGAATTATTTCATAAAATTATTCCTTCTCAGCAAGAGCGTTTAGTGTTCGTGCCAGTGTCGGCAGAAACACCCAAAACTGGGTGGATTTTCCTCTCCTCCTTTCCCCTTCCACTATCCCATTTCACTGCGTGTTTCGTTCCCGTCGCGCATGCGTAACATGTGCACGTGATAATCTGGTTATCAGAGAGGTGGTAAACTGTATTCCCCTCGATTTCAGCGATCTGGCGACACTGGATGAGAAGGTGCCATTTAAAATGTGGAAATATTCAGAGAACTGAAGAATAACTATAATAATTTATATTATTCAAAATATTATTTACATTACTAAATTTGTATTTAATAAATTAGATGCTAAGCATTTAAGTATTGTACGAAGTATTATATCAGTTTGATATCTACAAAAGGAAAAAGTCATATAATGGAAATATTCTTGGTCGGAAAAAATGTTTGGTTTTGTAATTAAAATAGCTGCATGTGCAAAGGGTTAATACAGGCGCAGTTCTTACAAGATTCACAAATTGTTATCTTCTTCGAACCTTGACGTGATATCTGCCCTTAACGCTGCTTTCTCAGTGAATTTGTTCAAACTTTTCTATTGGTTTCAAAAATGAAACTTCACTGTTCTAATGTCATGCTGAGCAGTTTCATGTGGCTCGGATGTCTTCGAATGAATATCAATTTCCAACTCGTGTTACAAAAAACCCTATAAAATAATGTAAATTCTATAAATCATTTTACATCATGTAGATACTAATTATTAATAATGTCCCGCCACCGATATTGGTTACCCGGAAATCAAAACAATTATCCTTGTTTCGCCTCCCTTATACATATCATCGTATATAACATATGTACCCCGAAAACAATTGTCGTTGTCATTAATAGTTATTCGTAATCAAAAATGAATTCCGTCATCGATAATACTTACAAATGATCAGAAAAATTTTAGTCATTCATAATGATTATTTGTAACCAAAGTCACTTAAAAAGTAACATTAACTCTTATGCCACAACTTTTGGAATGTTGGTTATAACAATTATGGTATTTGTTTAGGATCTCTATACAGGAAGGGCCACTCAATGAATCGGGACACAAATGAATAATAAAAATAATAATGGTCGTTGGGGTTTGAAGATGATATGAATAATTGTAGTTATATAATCAAATAAATAGTACATATTAAAATTCGTCAAAAACTTGTTTGTGCTTTTTGTGTGGAGTGCAAACGAATTTGAGGAGTCGATTGGAACCGTTTCGGAGTCGATACAGAGCCGAAAATGTGTAGGGTAAACTGTACAATAATTGTCACCCTAAGCCAAAATCGTAGTAAAAATCGTTTTATCTCTTTTTGAAATGTTTAGACGTGCTTAACTTGTTATTATTATAAGCTAATGGAGATTTTTCAACAAAATCAAACAGTTTTACAAGTCATAAATCTTTTATCATAAAATATATTCAGTGAATAACAATCGTAAGACAAATAATACAGTCATTGGCACATTTGGTAAACAGTAAGAAGTAAATGTTAAACAGGCTATTTGATTTATAATTAAGCATATACACGCTTATTACATCTGTGGTACAGTCCGAAATTAAGTTATAAAGCGATAAAGTATACTTTACTTGCGCGTAACGAAAATTTTAACAAAACTATTTTCATTGCACTGTGGTCACCGGCGGGCTTACTGGATGTTCTCCAGCGTTGCTAACAGTCATATGTGGAACTCTGTTAAGAAAACTTACAGCGTTGCTTTAAAATATAAATAAGAAGCAATAAAAAATGAATTTCTATAGCAGAAATTCTTAATATTTGCCGTTTAAATCAAAACTGCCAATAACTGATGCAGTGCCAGCAATAGTACAGTTTACCCTATAATGGTTATAAAACCGATATAGACATTCTGATATTCTTCTAATTTCAGTGGAAAACGTTTAAATAGATGGGGACTATTTTCAAAGAAAGGAATCCTTGAAACTTTCCCGTGTTGAACAAATCGATGCAATGAAAGTTCACGTAGACGGACTTGGGCGACCAGTAATTGTAATCCATGCGCTCTCGTTTGTCTATGGTTGCAAAGTTTCGTAACCGAACAGCTTACTCGTAATCAGGGCTTGGTACGATTCCAAATGTAACTGTTTAAAACGGTTATATAACAGTGACGATTAAAAACAGTTACGAGGAACTTTTATTCTGTACAATTGTTATTTCTATCAGAATAGAAATCGTAACTGACACGGATAATAGTTGGAAATTTCGGTTCTTCGTAACTCGTAACAATTGTTCAGAATAAAAGTTCCTCGTTGCTGTTTTAATCACCATTTTTATATCACAGCATTAAACAGTTATATTTGAAATCGTACCAAGCCCTGCTTAAGAGTAAGCTGTTAGGTTATGAAACTTTGCAGTCATAGACAAACAAGAGCGCATGGATTACAATTACTGGTCGCCCAAGTCGGTCGACGTGAACTTTCATTGCATCGATTTGTTCAACACGGGAAAGTTTCAAGGATTACTTTCTTTGGAAATAGTCTCCGTCTATTTAAACGTCTTCCACTGGAATTAAAATGATATTTCAGGGTTGCTAGGAACTAACTACGTCAAGAGCTCTACACGGTGTCACATTGGTAATTATCCAGTTCAAGGGAGCCACCTCCGATTTTAATGACCTTGATATATCTTGTCGAACAACTTTTTCCTATATATGTACCCGTCGCTCGTTCTTAGTTACCGAGATATTCGTAAAAAACTTTAGTTAAACTTAGGTTACAAGTACACTTTATTCCTGGACAAGGTGTCACCGAATGGTAATTAAAATATACAGTATCTCAAAGAGACGATGTAGTTGAAGTTGGTTTGGATTAGTTTTGTGAGGGGGCGGAGACTGCCGATCTGACTACGCTTGCAATGTCTCGTACTTTGCATGGATTTTTGTATGTTTAGTGAGGCCACACGGTCGGCCTTCGCCGCCCCCTCACGAACCTAACCACAACCAACTCCAAATTGGTGAGGTTCTAGCTTTGCGATAAGTTGAATAAAAATGTATTAAATCTGTTATACTTATATATTAACATATCCAAACTTTGTAGCATGAAGGGTTTTCGTAATCTCAATGTACTTATTTAAAGTTTTGGTTAATGTTCACTTTGAGGAACCAAAAATGTTCAACTTTTTTTTAATACAATGCTATAGATTTGTTACGAGAAAATGCAAAAACGCACATTTTATTTGTAGGAATTCATTGGTTCAAAAGTTATACGCGTGTAAAGTTGCCCAATCTCAAGCACTTTTGACAGGTTAAAACACCGCCATATTGCTTTGTATTTACGTGTCCAATCAACAGAGCTGCTACGTCACACCACAAGTACATACAAACTGCCATTTCAGAGCGGTAATTCGAATTCCTAATACTTAAATTCAGAACAATCCGCAATTAATTAGGTTCATGAGCACGGATCACTTGCAATTGTTAGTCGCTTGCGTGAATAGAGGACTCCGCCGGATGTCAAAACCCAAACACTAAGAAGTCGTATTACATACTAATCGAGCGCACGAGCATCGCCACTCGTATGTGTTTGTACTTCCACCTAGCGGATCCGCTCACTTCATTTACATCCGCTTCTACGTCCGTGTGCTATCACCTAGCAACTAGGTCCTAGTGTATCAACTGAGTAAAAACCAATATGACGGTGCCCTAATCTGTGAAAAATGCTTGAAAACGACCAACTTTACACGCGTACAACTTTTCAACCAGTGAATTCTATCATTCCCTCGTCTTGAAAATTTTTGGTTCCCCAAAGTGAAGTTCAGTCAAAGTTTTTTTCGAATATCGGAAAACACGCGTGTTATCTTTAATTTCTGATGCTATATTTATGGTAGCGTGAAGACTCTTACGTCATTGAGCTTTATATTGATGAATCTGATTTCGGCGCTAGGTTCGATCCTATTGAAAGTCAGCAAATTTGCAGTTATATCAGATAATTTATCTATTATTAAAAAAGTACTGAAATGCAAGGGTTTCCCTATTTCTTTAGTTTCCAATATCATCAAGGAAAGGATCTTTCAAATTTACCATCCTTTTTTAGTCACCCAACTAAAAGAGAAAAGAATTTCACAAACAGGTCCAATCAACTATAGAAATACGGCAGTCATTCCTTTTATAAACAATATCTCTTTTGACATTCAAAGAATCTTTAGGAAAGCTGGTATTCACACCATTTTCAATATATCTTCACATTTAAAAAAATGGTGTCCTCCTATCAAAGATAAATTACCTTTAGCAAACAGTTGCAACATAGTATACGAAATACCATGCAAAGGTTGCAACTTAACACATATAGGACAGACTTCCAGACATTTGGACACACGCATAACTGAACACAAACGTAATATTTTTCTTTCTCCTACACAATACACTGCTTTAACGAATCATTCAGTAGAATTTGACCATGGTTTTGATTTTGAAAATGTGAAGGTCATTGACAGAGAATCTAACTTACAACGTAGATTATTATTGGAAGCCATTCACATGATTAAACAACAAAGCGTTAATCTTAGGTACGAAACGCCTAAGATTCATGACTACTACGTGACATTACTGAACCAGTAATACCTAGTTATGATGATATTTCCAATAATTACATAGATTCCAACTACCTTTTGCCGCTTCACATGCTTTATATCAATTATAAAGTTTTCAGTCTAGAAAAAACTGGTACAAAGATTTTGAATGTGGACTGCTTATTTTGCTGTTCTCTTTTCACAATTTTTCTATAGTGTTGTTTCATGTAGGACCTTTCAATAGTAACTGTTCAGTTACGCCATTCAAGTTTGCAGCCCAAATCGATTTCAAACTTCTAACGATCGATATCGACCAACCAATCAGTTAACGTTGTCGTCCTGTATCATCAGCTAGTTCGCACGTTTGCGCCAGCACATGGTTCAGTTACGTATCTGCCACCATGGTTTCAACCACGTTCCGCCGTAACTCTTATTCATAAAAATATTTTGTTTTTCTTTTATTGTAACCGTTGCACAGCAAGTAAGTGTGTTTTTTACTTTCCATTCCGTTTTCTTGGTTCTCTACACGACTGTGACGGAATGCTAAATTTGGTTTTATTTACATTATAATTATATAATTTTTCAGACGCATAAAACCTGTTGAGAATGATCCACACACGGATCGAAACGTTGAGATAATAATATAACTGCAAATTTGCTGACTTTAATTCATTTTGATCGAAAGAAATTACACTTACTGAGCTTTATAGGTAGAAGTTTAAAGACAGAAATGGACTCAGGCAAAATGATAGCACACTTGAAAAGTATAAACGTTTATTTCATATTACGTAAGTTATAAATACACAGATAAATAAATAATGTAATCGTTAACCCTTGTGTGGGTAACTAAAACTAATTATAGTTAACTTGTTTCACTTTGGAGGTATAAATCTATATAATACTGAAAAAAGAAAGGATTGTCAATGCATTTTAATTAAATTAATTTCTGTTACTTCTCTTGTTCACGACTCAGCCACTGCGCGACCCTGACGCTACGCTATGTAGGACCTGCCGCGGAGCCGTGCTCAGCCGCGCTCTAATTGGTCCGTGTTTTTCGTTAATAACTCGAAAACAAAGCGTTTCAGCGTGAATTGGCAAAGGAAAATGGTGCTTTGAACTACGTCGGGAATCACTCCTTTCAGTTATGTCAACATTTTTCGGACAACGCTGTATTAATTTATAATAATAACAAGATTGAATTTATTCAGATTTCCTACGATTTATATTATAGTATATGATCGAATAAGGAAGTCTAATTAAAAAAAAATTTCGTTGAAATATTTTTATTACTTCAATAATTAACCTTTAACTGCTATAGTTGAAACATGAAATACTTGACGTTACTTTCGACAAGCGGTCTCTCAGTCTGCTACGCTGGCAAACAATAAAAGAATTTTACTAATAAGTGGAAACATATAAATATTTTTACGAATTTAACATTGGACTCTAATTGATAGATACATAGCGTGAGAAATCATAAGTTAAATAACTAAATAGGAAGAGAAACTGAAATGAATTTTAGAGCGGTCTAGTAGACCTACTGTAGTAGATAGGGGTGATAAAAAATCGGAAACAATTCCTACAAAAATTATTTGATATGAAAAAACAAATGGTATAAATGATTTCTGTATTATAACAGTGTAACAGATGTTGAGATGAATTCAACAAAATGCTATACCATATCAATTTGTTTAGAAAACCGTAAATTAATGGGATGGAAGTACTTGTCGATGCGTATGGGTACATGTTGATTATATTTGAACTCTCGTTGCTTCACGTCACATGAATGTGTTATCTTCTTGTTACATTGTACTCTAGTAAGTAGTACTTATTATGGAAATATGCCGATGTCCGCAGGAGAACTAGTTCTATTTTAAACTGAATAGTTAACACTATTTTTAGAAAATAAAATAGCAATTGCACTAATCTTCTAACACAGATGACGAAACATATTAATAATAGATAAACAGATCATTGTACACCAAATTACAGGAATGAATAGTTGAATACATTAATAGTGACGAATATGGAACTTTGACACTTTGCATATAAACGAAAATTAATGCTCCCTCGACTTTTTACTCGCGAACACTCCTGATAAATTGATTGTTTAACAAATTTGAAAAAAAAACATAAGCAATGTAGGATTCCATAGAATACATACGTATTATTATTAAAAGAGAAATACAATCGATTTTATTCTTTCTACAATTTGCGTGCGGGCGTTGTTTAGAATCCATCGAATGCCTTGGTAACAACCATAGATTATACATAAGTATTGCAGAAAATCTATTTTTGCTTATGAGAACACTGCAAATTATAATGCAAAAAAATTTGTACCTGAATTTCAAGAAACAAGGGCTAAATAAAAATGTAATTCTTTTTATAATAATTCTAATAAGTTACTTACTTATTAGAGTTTATTAGCTGCTTCTCAACAACGTGCTGAACTAAGTTTACATTTTACGATTATGTTGGATCATTAATTATAAATATCTAGGAGTACGAAATCTATAACTCTGTAGAATCCCAACTAAATCGGTGATGACAAGGCTTTGCAGTCTCCTTGTTAGCTTTATTTACTTTTCGTAATAAAAAATAGTTTCTATTTTTTTTTCATATTGTGTACACATTATAAAAATATATTAAACTAGAAGTTGGCAATTCAATTTCTGTCAAAATCTTTACCCTGTTATTAAATGTATCCCCTTATCCTACGATTTATTTCACGGCTATAACGAATTCGTCATTGATAATTTCTTGTACGGAATAAACAATTTTGATTTATCGTGTACCTTCGTTTATTCAAATGGGTAAAGATCAATAATAACGGTTTTATTTCGATTTGAAGAAAATGAGTAATATCCATATTTAGTAGATTCTGTTCGAAATTTTCATCAGGAGTTACTCAAGTAAATACCATCGGAATTATATCTTATTTGGTATCATTTTCATTAGAAAAATACCACGAATATGTTGGTGAAAGTTCCATCAATAAATAATAAAAAATAAAGAAGTTTTGTCACTGGATTAGGTGTTGTTTACACACCGACATACTCGACCCGTATTACGTTACATTTCTCGGCGACCGAGGCCTCTCGAGCTTCGCTGTCCTTTTCTACGTTCGCACAAGTTCAAGAATAGTATTATTTGAACGTTAATTGTCGCCGGCCGGACCCGTGGTGGCGACGATTATCGATGAAATACTGTATTATAGTTCAATAGGTCAACTAAAATATCCGTCGACACATTATGTACGATTTTCACTGTGAGTGACTGTATAGTAAAAGCCGCACAAAGTCTAAATAAATCGTGTCATTTACACACTCCATCTATGTACTTTTAGAACTCGGCGAGTCTAGTGTTAAACGTCTTCCACTAGAATTAAAGACGCATTTCATGCTAGCTCGAAACTGCCGACGTCAAGAGGCTGTGGTTGGACCGCGATTCGTTCGCCTGCGGGGAACGTTTCCCAGATAAAAGCGTAGTAAATTAAACGGTGTTTACCCTAAAACAGGTGCAAGGCTTGCCAAAGAAATTTTTAATAAGCGAAGATGTAGCTTAATCCGGGCGAGTTCGCCGTGAAAGAAAGTGGTTACCGGTCTCGCTCGATAAAATACAGCCGGGGCTTAAAACCCGCTCGGGGGGAAACCGGGCCAAGAGGATCACCGGCTAATTCCAGGAAGTAAATCCTGGTCATCCTGGACTGGTAAATTATTGCCACTCGAAAGAATGATTGGACGTGTCCGAGAGACGGGAGACGTGTCGTTTGCTTGCACGCACGCACACTCGATGATCACTTTCTCCGACAGGATCAACGGAGCAAGCCGATTGACGAGTTGCCGCTACGTTACGCGTTCGACTGTCTCGATGAATCTTCGTTACCAGCTATTATGTATTAATAGACTCGTCGAGCAATTTGCGCGTATACACTGCCAGGCCATAATGCATACTGGCTTAACGGTTTCCTCTCTCGGTACCGAGTGTTCGGGGTACGCGTACCGTGAACTCTTGCCATTACGTAATAAAATTATCTGGACTCAACGAGGAGGAACGGTTCACGCACAAACACCTCTTCTACCAACCCTGTCATAGATTTTTCCTGCCTTTTTTCTATCTTTCGTTTTTCGATTCGAATAAAAATGCCTGGTATTCAAGAAACTTATGAATATGACTCGATTGGGCGTAGCTGTTGTTGCTTGACCGAGCAAACATGACGCTTAAACAGCTGCGCGGGTTATCAGCGGGGAACGAAAGGCGTTCGTATATCCACGATCTTTGTCCGCAGCCTGGTCATTTAACTGTTATAACCGATTTTTCTTTTATTTGATCGTTTGGCGTTAACGGTATTGTTACCAGAAGTAGTTCGCAGTATGCTATTCATCATCTGGATAGTAGGATTATTATCCAGTCATTTTGTGGGCAATGACCCTATTAAACTTCCAGGGGAAAATGTTGAGTTTTTTCGTGTCGATAATTGTTTAATACGATCATTTCTTATTTGTAATTACATAGCAGACTGCGGATTTTTATGGAAAATAAAAATTATTCATGGCAATTTTAAGAAACAGTAGTTGCGAAAATTGCTCTTTTAATCATTTTAATAACTTGAGAATAATATTCCAACTCTGTCTTTACAATTTTGTATTTGGCCAATCCATTTTTGTTATAAATGCATAAAATCCGCAGTCTAGTAACCAGTTATTAATCTGTTGTTTCAAAAGATTGTCGACCTCTTTAACCGAAAGATGAGTTACATGCTAATTTATAACTACCTTTACGGGACCCGTCAAAATGACGGATTTTAATATCTTCAATTTATGATTATTGAGATTGTAAAGATTCATCCTTGAGGGATTATTTAACAAATTTATTTCTTTGGATATATATTATTTCAAAACGGTTAATGTGGACTGACACATTTCTTATCACATCATTTATTGTTATAAAGCAATATGAAATAGCACCTTTTAGTGCTCCGTACACCTAGTCTTAAAGAGAACGTTTCCTCAATTTTTATCACATTTTCAAAATTAGAATGATCTTCTCTTATGGTTTCGTCGAGATTCACCATTGTTGATCTTTTAAAATAATTTGTAGCACTTGCTTTTTATAGTAGTGCAGATAACGCCTCTTTCATTAAAAGTAAAAACCATAACTGAAAATGAAGAATTTTTAACATACATAGTCACGAAGCTATTTTGAAAATCGCTTAATTTTTTAATTAGAGTTGGACGTATGTTGATATACAGAGTATCCAAGATGTATTCGAACACTAAATGTCCCATTCTCGACAAATTGCCTATATGTATTTAATATGTGATGATTTCTTCAAAAATTACCGTACGACAATAAATGTGGGCTCATTTTAAAGCCAGAAGACGATTTTTTCATGATGCAGCGAGCGAGAAACTGAAAACGTGTTTGTCCCTCGAAAATGCCATACATTGAAACGTCTGTGAATGCTTTGAAAAATTTTTTTCGTGACTGATACCTCCTCAGATTTAAAGGTTGAAGCATCCTCTTTACAACGACATCTCAAAAATTGTATATAAGTTACACCATGAGGGCTTTACAGGATCGAATTTGTTGCTCATTTCTGTTTCATAAAACAGTGAAAAAATCGCACATCAACTTTTAATGACACGTTGTAAAAAGCCAGCTTTACTCTTCGAATCTATGGGACGTAGTATCATTTGCGAGAAAAATTTTTGCAAGTTTTTATAGTTGTTTGAATTTGCAGCATTTTTCGGAAAAATGGGTCTTCATTTTCCACCTACTACATCATGTAAATATATCTCGGAGGGAAATGAACACTGCTTTCTGAAAGTACAGTTTTTAAGTATTAAAATTAATCCTACGGCTTGTGGCAATGAGGCTTATGGCTGTCCTATTAGTTTTTACGAAATGGTCACAATTTAAATATCGACAATTTTTCGAATATCGTAAATGTAGTGTTTAAATATTTTTTGGATCCACTATATGTACATATAAATTCTAAAATGTACAGGGTGATTGTTAGCTGACGGTACAAACGAAAACAGAGCGATTTTACATAAAAAATATGACGAAAAAAGCGGATAACATTGTTTCGCTTGACACCTCGTTTTCGAGAAAATCGAATTTAAAGGTCTGTCGGGTTCGCATGTTTTAGTACCGTTAAGGAACTAGTTTTTGATCATTGTAGAGGGCTTTCCGCTGTAGTAATGGGTTTTCACGTAATAAGGCACTAAAGCACAGTTTTTCGCTAGCAAAAGATGAATATAAGGAAAAAATTTATAAAGTTGAAAGTAAGTATATTTGTTTATTAGCTATAGAAGAGCTTACGTGAAATATAATCTTTTTGATGGCCTTTCTGTAATAAATGGTGTCTCTTGTTTTAAATCTTCTTAAAAGTAAATTGCAATCCACTGGAAAACCAGTAGCACTCGTTGATGAATCAATTTTACTAATAGATTCTCCTCGTCTGTACTTAATACAGTCTTTTGGAACAGTCTTCTTTATAGCAAATTTGAAAAAGAAATATTATATTTTTTACCGGCAGCACGCACAGATCTTTTATTATAATTTATATCATGTAGAGTTTGTTGTAAACCTTTTATGTTATACTTATTATAAAAGCTCTTCTTCTTTTTACTTGCCATTTTAGGTTAGGTACAATACTTGTCTGAATAATCGAGTACTAATTAAAAAGATCGTATAAAATAAACTTATTTTTAGTATTATAATATAAACTTTACTCTTTTGTAATCGTATGGTGTCCTAACCTATTTCTTATTTAGGTGATTAAAAAATTAGTTAGACAAGAAAAATTGGAACAAAATAATTGATCATAGACTTTTAAATCAACATGATGTACAGGGTGTTCACTCTATTACTAGCCAGCGTTTTTCTTGCAAATAATAAATATTAGAAAAAAATGAAAGAGGAAAAAGTAATACTGTTTTTTGCAAGCAACGTAATCGCGTATGTAATTCTTTTATATTTGCACTATTTTCATGAAAATGTCGGGGACCTTTACTTTTTGTAAATGGAATGCTATATATTTTTTCATAGCATATGAAAGCGTGTGTGAAGACAAATTCATTCGTATATGACACAATGACCTTCAAGATCATACAATGTTAGAAATGGAAGAATCATTTTGAACATTTCGTATTAATGCGTTTACAAGTATACTTTATTGACGAGGCTATAGTAAATGTTCAATATAATTTCCTTGTGCATGACTACATATTTCGGCTCTATTAATTACATTCTTGTTAGCTTCTTCTAACGTTATCTGAAATATTAATGCACATGATTGCGTTAGTTTTCTTTCTAATTCGTTTTCATTTCTGGACGTTGTGTATCGTGAATGATATCTTTAAGAAATATTACGTAAGAAATATTCAAAAACTTGCTGCATTTCTGACCTTGTTTGACCTTGAAGGTCATTGTGTTGTATACGAATATACTTGTCCTGACACACGCTTTCATATGATATAAAAAAATATATAGCATTTCATTTAAAAATATAAAGGTCACTTTCATTTCTAAGAAAATAGTGCAAACACAAGAAAATTACATACGCCATTACGTTACTTACCAAAAACAGTATTACTTTTTCCTCCATCATTTTTTTCTAATATTTATTATTTGCAAGATAAACACTGGCTATTGATAGCGTGAATACCCTATATATAATAATAAAATTCTTGTTCTATATTGCAAATAAACTATTTCATAAACGAAGTATTTCAAAATACCTCAGTAAGAAATTACATTCAAGAAGGTTTTTCTGCAAGAGTGCTACCATGCACATTTATTTTCATGAAAACCCACAATATTAACTGTTTTCAAGTACAACGAATATATTTTTGAATTGACAATCCTTATTTAAAAAATTATTTCCTATAATTATCTGTTGACATAAGCTTACGAGAACGATTTATTTCACGAATTGATAAATTCTTACTGGTATATGCAGGAAGTACTATAGAATTGATCGGTCATGATCAGACGCGACAACTGATTCTTGGCTAATAGCACGCGTATCGCTGCATTTGCAACCTCGATTTTCTCGAAAACCAAGCATCACACGGAAAAACGTTATTCCTTTTTTTCGACCTATTTTTACATTTAATATCTGTTAGAAAATCAGGAAGGGCAGATATTCGAGACGGACCATGTGCTTTTCGTCGACACGCTTTCCCTCTCTTAAGACCTATGCTCCTTAAGGAGCATTCTCCGGTGGTCAGGAAGTCCTAAATTGTAGAATAGTCCATGGCGAAAAGAAGGACGTCCGCAGGACTAGGACTGGTGAAAATCACTTCGATATCGACGGTCCACGTAACTACATGTAGTTCGTGAAAATATATGACTTTTCCTTTATAAGCGCCCACACGTTTATTTCACACATGCCATATTTCCTTCGATTATCTTACATGTCAAACCCTGTTATGCGTCTATTGTATCTAAAGCTGGTTGTCGAATTTTACAAATTTGTCTGGGTGTTTAAAAGTTGCTAAACGCGAACCGTGACAACGTCGCTCGAAAAACAATTGTAGGGTGGCAGTGTCAGGACGTCGGGCAAGTTCCTGGATCAAGTGGAAGCAAGTTACTCTGGTGTAACGAGGCTCAAGTCTCGCCGATATTAAACTAAAACAGAAACAGCCGGCGAAACGGTCGGTCGGTTTGCATCGGCGATCCTTCGGTTTCGCCGGCAGTTCCGCTGCCTCCATTCAGAAGTTTCGTGAGAGAAGGAGCGAGAGAGAGAGCGGGAGAGGGGGAGAGAGTGAGTGAGAGAGTGTGACAGACCGGGGGAGAGAGAGGTCGGTTTATAAATACTCCGCCGCAATGTCACGAAGTGCAGAAGTTGCTTCCAGAGGGAAAAGTTTCAACACGCCCGAGTTGCTTTCCAACGGCGGGAACGGCGAGGACAGAGGAAGATGAAGAGGCTGCGCCAAGTTTCCGGTGGAGCATATTCGGAGATTGAATTCAGAGACGATCGTCTTAAAGTTCGCCGGTGAGAGATGCGCGTACGTCAACCGTTGCGAGTTGCACGTCGGGACCGTGCAATTTCGCGTGACAGCCCCGAGACATTATAGAATAAAGAGCCAGGATATTTTCGAGACACTTGGAGGACCAGCTACGGCCAACCCTTATTTTCCAAACACTCGAAAAATACTTCTCCTCGTCCCTGTCCTGGTCACTAGACTCCTAATATTTTTTGCAACTCCGTTGTTCAAGATAAAGCGCAGTGCTCTAACCGTTTCGCTTGAGATGGTCACGGTTTTTCATTTGACCAATTCTTTTTTAAAGGTTCAATGAATATTTCGTGCATGAAATAGAAATTGATTAATAATTATCCAGGAAAGCAAAAATCTATAGCAATTTTGCTACGTGTCAATAAAACATGCAAGAATCACGTATATTTTAATTGATAGACATTTGACGATAATAAATAGTTTGAGAGGATTTATTGGTTTGGATGTTGTTTTTGTCTTTAAAATTTTTCTTCAGCAAAAGGAAATGTGATTAAAGTATTTGCATGTTGCAATTTTTACATTTTGTTATTCAATATTGGGATTTTAATTTATCAGTCAGTATAACCGTTTGATATACATTCCTTGCATCGTTCGTGAAATAAATAACAAAGGGTATAGCTGCATAAGATACTGTGTAGAATTTTAATCCTATATCTCGATTGGGAGGTTACGGGGTAAAAATGAAAGCTCCGTTTTTGGCTTATTTTTCCTAGTTAACGATGTTTAGAAATTCTGAGAATAATCTGAGACATGTCAAGCATCCGCATACATAGTCTGCAATTCGATTCAGATTTTTAAATTGAAAATCCTGCTTGTAAAAAATCAAAAATCTTAAAAAAATCGAAAAGTATCGTCTATGAATTTTTTCAGATTTTTATGTTCGCGGCGCCGTTGTTAAAAAAAATAAAAACCGATTTTTTCGACGTTTTTTCCGTGAAAAACTAAGCTCACCTTCAAATTGTTACATTTTGCTACGTATATTATTATTAAAAAAATGACTAAAAAGTCGGTCGATTATTCTTAGTTATAATTATACCAATCGTAAATATCATAACTGCAAAATAATAGATGATAATAATTATTACATTATGCTTTAGAAATTCCCTTCATATAATAATGTAAATCATATTCTCTTTGTGAATCTGTATCAAAATTGAAACCAAATTAACAAAACAAGGTACCTTACAACAAAACATTTGTTTACAAATTCCTATAAGAAAAGAATGCTAGAAGTTATTTAATTTTTTGTACTTGAATTTAAAAAAACACGTTGTATGTTTTGTTTGAAAATAGCTTATTTTTTATATCGAGTTTCCGTTTTTTATATTCTTCTATTACTCTGGTTAAAAGCTCTGGTGAAGCTCAGACACCTGCGAACAAATATTAAAATAGAAAATATAAAAATCATAATAAATGTAGTATCTAGGGATGGGCAATTCTTGCAAAATTCGATTCTAGAATCAATTTTGAATCGCAGCGACAAAAATTGATTCAATAGAAAATCTAACCTTGAAAAATCGATTCCTTGAAAAACAATTTAAAAAAAAAATATATCGAAATACTATTCATGTCCATATGCATTTGGCATGGAATCCGATTATGTAAATCGGACCTAAAATGCAATACTTTAATTCTCATGGCACTTTCGAACCGATTTACAAAATTAGGTTGTTCAATAAAAAAGTGACTCAATATGAAGCGTACAACTTTTATAGCACATCGAGATACGAATAGTATCAGATTGATATATTTATTTTTTTATTTAGGACTTGAAAGAACAAGAATTAGCAATAATTTAAGTATTTATTAATCACAGTTTCCCAATCGTCCACTGCTACCCTAGTAGCATTTATGGTTGGCATTTCGTTGGGCCTACGTTGCAGTATTCGTTGGCCAACCGTTAGAAATGTCGCTATTTTTTTCGTTGGGCCAACGATTGCGGCCAACGTAGGGCCAACGATCATACCCAACGTAGAGCCTACGTCGCTATAATACGTTTGTTCTGATCTTCTCTTTTACGGTCGTTTTCACAGAATATAATAAATAATACTTAAACAATGTATCTCCACGGTAAAAATTGGAACAAAGAAAAAAAATTTCGTACTCTCGTCGGACTTGAACCTGGATCCTCTGCGTAGTAAGTTGATACGCTACCGCCGTAACTATAGACATTTCGTGGTTGTATATGCTATGATTTGAGTTACTAGATACGTCGACAAATGTAAATCATAATACATAAAGGGTTTCGTTACAGTATACGAGCACTAAGACCTCCGCATACTGTCGTTCTAAAAGCGAATGCAACACCCGTGCCTTCCCCTTGTCAAATGGAGAAACTTAAAGAAATAAATAAACTCCAAGGCTGCACACAATAAAACTTTGGTGCAACAACTATCGCGCAAAAATAACAAATTGTGAGTATATTTAGAAATATGAAAAAAAATGAATTTGGAATATAACATGTTTTTGGTTGCAGCAACATTACATTTCTGGTGTCTGTTAGACGATATATTTAAATGTTGGCAGATTTTCGTTGGGCCAATGTCGTATCACCGTCGTAAATTTCACGTTATTTAACCGACCATAATATCTGTAGGCCCAACGTTGGATATTCGTTGGCAAATTCACATCATTTTTCGTCGTCGGCCCTACGTTGGGGATCTGTAGGCAAAACCACTAACCATATCCCAACTAGCTCCCAACCGTTGGCCACCGTTGGCCAACTATAAATGCTACTAGGGTAATCTCGAACTCTCCCGTGCTTCCCCTTGAATCAAAGATCGATTCATATTTAAAACAAATCAATTCGTTTCAAAATCGAATATCCAAGAATCGATTGAAACAAATTGAAAATCGTTTTGAAAAAATCGATTCTTCAGAAAATCGATTCAAGGTTACAACGTCAGAACTATTTATCCACATTTCCAGAAAATCCACTTGTCACAACCTCAACTTTGTCAAACCAGGACACTATTCCTGTTTAACTAGATCTAGTTTCTACTTTCAAGGTAGCAGTCTTTAACTAAGCAGAGTTTTGATTCGTACATTTCTCTTTTTAATTTACACACAGAAGAAGTAAAAAATTTACATAGAAACATACATATTTGAGTTCAAGTAGTAATAATTTTATCAATAACTGATTTTTCAAGATCGATAAGAACTAGCTTTTTCGTTTAGTTTAATGTGAAAGTAAAAAATGTACATTAAGTAATACCGAGATATATCACAAACAGTGCTTTGCAGAAATAGTTTTGAGAAACTGGTTGCCACGTTCTTCTAATTTAAAGTATTTAGTACAATTTTTCAATAAATTTTATTTATATATCTTATAATAAGATATACATATTGACTTTTTAAAGAAACATAATTATACAATTAATTTAAAATTTGAAGAAATAAGATTCAAGAAAATAAATGTAAAGAAACAAAATTACGTGTATATGCATATATGTAGATCAAGTTTCGTAGAAAAGTTTTTCATATTTATCTGAATACATAAATCTATGTTTAACATATTTTCTACCGGAAGCCTAATTGTTTTAGGAAAGTGTTCGTCACGTCCTTCTAGTTCAAAATACGGTCTGTCACAGTACTATTGAGATCATAATAATTAATATTGGACCATATGACTTGGATGTTTGCCGACTATTCTAGTCTCTCTTTCTTTTTCATTTGTTGTCTTCGTTGCGCCCGAAACTTGTTATCGTCAACTAAGCATGTAAATATGATACAAATTATATCGTGTATGGTATCATTTTAATCAGAAAAATGTCACGAATGTGTTGGTAAAAGTTTCATGAAAAAATAATAAAAAACAAAAAAGTTTTGCCATTGCATTAGTATTGGCTCATCGAGTTACCTGATTCTTATCATGTTACAATTTCTCAGCCCAACTTCTCGGTCTCCCGAGGGGTATACTCCGCAGTAGGAGAGATATTGCCATTTCGCCTAATGTATGCCGCTTTATAGCTTTCTTCGCGGCAGTACTGTATTCTGAAAATTTCATCAAAATTGGTCGACCTCGAAATGAGCTAGAAACTGTTAAAGATGGTGAAAAATCGCAGTTTTCACGCTTATTGGCCTGTAACTATAGGAAATATAAAGATCCTAATATCTTTCGATGCCTGCAGTTTTTTCCGCATCAACCGATTTCGATGAAATTTTCAGAGTATATAAAATTCGTACAGATCTACAGACCATATGGATATTATTCCGAAAGGCACCAGTGGCCGATCTATATTAAATTTGGAGCATGTTATGAAGAATGTGGAAGGACCCCAAATATAAAATTTTAACTTCGGGAATTTACCCGTTTAAAAGATACAGATACTTCAGTGGAAGCTCCTCAATCACTGTGATCGTTTGCTTCGGACATGTCATCGTATTGTCTCACGAATTTGTTTAAGTAGAAAGTCGTCTATTATAGTGGCTAAAGCATCGAAAACCTATTATGACGGATTTATAATTGAGAACCTGTGTCTTTTAAACGCATGAATTGCCGAAGCTGAAATTGTATATCTGAGGTCCTTCCCTATCCCTCATAAAATACTCACCAGGGTTTAACTGCGTTTTGGAGAACTCTTTTTTTCAAGTTTTTATTATACAATCTTATAGGATTTCGACGAGAAAACACCGACAATGAAAATCTTAATGCGCGGAATTCATTAGTTAAAAAGTTATACGCATATACAGTTGAACACTTTTAAGCCTTTTGACTTTACACCCTTCTTTGTAAATCCTGTCGAATCCAAGTCCCCTTTTCCGAGGTGACCGATTCGACACCACAACAACGTTAACAAATACTAATAATAATAAACAACGGTTAAACTGTACTTTGGAGGACCAATTTTTTAAAACTTTTTTTATGCAGTGCTATAGATTTCGACGAGAAAACACCGAAAATGAAAGTCCTATTGCTAGAAGTTCACTGGTTCAGAAGTTATACGCGTGGAAAGTTGAGCACTTTTAAGCCTTTTTGACAGGTTAAAGCGCCGCCATATTGATATATTTGCTAGGTGATACACATAAAATGGGCTAAATACTTCGGAACAGATCCGTTAGATGGCAGCACAAACACGTACGTAATACATAATAACACATTTACTAAATCAAAATGCGAAATATTATACTATGGTCGCGCCGGCCTTCTCCGCTCCCACGACGACCTAACTCCAAACCATCTTGGACTGTACCTTCTTTTTGAAATCCTGTATGTGATTCTGTATATTTTAATTACTGGACACCGAAAACGATCGATTCCATGATTATTGTTATAAATTTTTATTTCGCACCGATGAGTACGACATTTTTTAAATTTTCGCAACAATCCACAATTCTGAGCCCAAGTAATTGCTTCTTCTTTACTACTTGGCATGTCTCTAAAGTTAAAATTTCTGATACTGGAACTAGCGATTTCAAAATCAACAATAAACTTATTAACAATTAATTTGTGAAAAACACTTGAAATTTCTTATGTTTACAAACTATTTAGCCGATCCCGCAAATATACATTACTATCTAACACATGCGCTGAACACTCATGATTTATCCAGCGTATGCGCCGAACAGACCTACCTACCTCTACCACGCAACAAATATCCAATATGGCGACGCTCTAACCTGTCAAAAACGCTTAAAACTGCTCATCTTTACACGCGTATAACTTATAAACCAGTGAATTTCTAACAACCATACACACATTTTCGGAATGTCTTCATCGATATCTACAGAATCACATAAAAAAAAGTTCAAAAAAGTTAAGAACACGGAATTCTCCAAAACGCAGTCGAGCCTTCACCAGGTTTCATCTCGATCGGCCACCGGTGCCTTTCGGATGGACAGCTGAATATATTTTTCAAATGCTTCATATGGACCCACATATTTCAATTTTTGCAAAATTCCTCCTTCACGCCATGTAGTGAACTAACTGTTCTAACTTCTCAAAAAAGCATCATATGGTCCAATATTAAACAAGTTATTGTCCTTCTAAAAGTGTCCCAATGTAACTATGACCGACTATATGTATTTCAATTTTTCAGCGTATACCACTTAAATATCAAATAATAACATGTACGTATTGATTACTTAATGAAGCATAATTATATGTATATAAAAACAAATTTTCGAGTTTCTCGTATTTTTCAATTGTTCATAGGTATGTAATCGCTTAATACATCGCACTTTATAGCAGAAAAGACGATAGTTACAACAAAAATGAGTAGATTTGGAAGGATGAGAAGATTAAATGAATTTAACACTAGAACTACCGAGCGCTAAACGCGACTGGTGTATATTGCATTCTAATAACGACAATAATGCATTTATTCAACTTCCGTACAACTTTTGTTTAAATATGTACTCTAATAGAGAAGTTGACTAAAACATTACTCCGGAAAACATTTTTATAATTTCAATATTTGTAAAAGAAAAATTTAGAAACCAGTCATTTTGACTTGTCCGGTAGTTCTAGTGTTAAAAATATGTATGTATTATTCGTAGGTTATTGATGTCATTGGAGGTGGAAGAAAATTTCTGTTTGGTTCCTGTTTCTTGCAGTTGATGCAAACAATTTTTATTTTACTTAAAGATCGGCTGTCTAGTGAGAAATCAGTTTTCGATAACCGATTGAAAATTTGAACAGTTCGATTCACCAACTGAATCCTAGGAAATTGTTTCGCGGAGCGTACGGGGGTTAGAGAGGATGAATAAAGTATTAAGAGCCGCTTAAAGGACCGACGAGGAGGATGTATAAAGAATAATCTGAGCGTGTGTCGGTCTAGGAGCCAAGCGTGGTGCAAGGAGAAAGGATGGAAGATTCAGTGGACGTATCCAAACGCGGTCTCTCACGTAGTCTAGCCAAGCTTTCGTAAGCTGGAACCTCCACTCACGGGTTATAAATAGGAAATAGATGCTCGTGGTGGGATCTCCCCTTCACTTGCAGTTTTCTCACCGTTTGTTAAGCGGCCACGGCTCTCCAGCTCGTGGTAGGTGCATTCTACCTAATCCATTTTTCGCGACCTCCTTCGTGGTCTAACGAGAGAGACCATCTGCGAAACGAGGTTAACCGTGCAACAGGAAACTACATTTTGACGTAACGTAAAATGCACTTCGCCACGGGGCGGATGTAAAGTTGAATTTCCCCGCGTTGTAAGCTGGCACGTTTGCCCGTGTGTAAGACATCGACGATCCCATGCAAGAAGTTTGCTTTTAAACACGCGGCAAACCCGTATTTGGAACTTTAAACGTGCTCCCCACTTTACAAATGCTATTTTTATCGTTGTTGCCGCGAATGTTTCGCAAACTGTTCTACCGATTCGTCCGATATCGTGCTCGCTTCTTATCGAACGCGTAATCCAGCCGCTACTTAATTTTCTTCATGGCTTCTTCTATGCTAGAATGCAGAATTTTTCTTTTTTTTAATTTTTGATTGGAGTTTTATGTCGCATCAACTGCTAGGTTATTAGAGACATCATATACTGCATAAGAATAGGTTACATTAATTGATTTCTCAATTTAGTTTCCTTAATAAATTGAAGGAAGTCTTGTATTTTCTTTTCTTTTAGGTTATCCTTTAGTGAAGATTCTAGTTTGCACTTGTTACGGGGACGGTCATATTTAGGACAGTGGAGGATAAGTGTTCTATGGATATTATAGAATCGCACTCTTCATATTGGGAAACTGGATTCTTTGATATTCTGCAGGAGTGTGTGATTTTAGAACGTCCAATTTTAATTTTTGAGATGGCCACTTGTGAATGTAGTAGGTATTTGAAAAATTTTTCGGTGACATTTTTAATGTGGTTGAGAACCATCTGTATCCATTCATCAAAATAGGATGATGTATGTTGGTTTGTAACAGATTTATTGCAAGCAGTTGCCCAGGCATGTACCATTATAATGCATCATTCAGTACAATTTCACACGGAAAGTAATAAGATGAATAAAGTTGAATCATCACAGAAACAGAAAGTTTTAAACAAAAAATTGGTGTGTGCTTAGACCACATGGCTGAAGTAAAACATTTTTCTTTAATTTTTTTCGAATTTTTATTAACACTTTATGACATTTAATTTTCTATGATTCTATTATTGAAACAATTGGCTTGTGATAGCTAAAATATGATATAAATATTCTTGATTCAATTTTGTCTAAATGTCTTGCAAATACTGCATCGAGAGTTGTTCCTAATCTTGTTGTCGCTTCATTAGGATTATTTACCATTGCCAATCTTAATTTACTTCTAAAAAATTCTATTAATAATTTTGATTATTCCGATGCAAAGTTCACTTTGAAATCTCCACTTAGCAAGATCGGAACTTTATCATAATCTTTATTAAGCAATGCCGAACCTTCAACCGTATATGCTAATAGAATAGAATTTCGTTTCATCGTTTCATCGTTTCATCGTTTCATCGCCAGATCGGTGTTACGCCTACCGCGCCTAAAGAAGTTTCACTTCAATAAACGTTATTGCTTTTTTACAATTTGCCATTCTATCAAAATCGAGCATAAAAGATAAATCATTCTATACTATAAAAATACGTATGTGATCTTCGTATCTCCTTTACGCGTCCACTTGTCAAAAAACTGCTATCACTTTATTAATTACTTTAAATCCTATCACTTTTATACAAAATATTTTCGCGTATTGTTTACAGTAACGAAGATATTTCAGGTGGACACAGTTTGTGGGACATACTGCATAAAGGACGCGAAAGAATTCAGAAAAAAGATACACGGAAGTTATTGCAATAAAATAATGAGCAAATCATGAAATGGTAATTAGTAACACTGTTTCAAGGATGTAAAGTAAACATGCTCGATTATTTTATGTTTACCCAATATAGTAGATCTAAATAAAACATTCGACACACTTTTGTAGTTCTTTTAAAATGAGGCACTTACAGCGACTTCTCGCAGTTACACAAGACTTTCCGCAGTTGACTCGCCTAAATGCAATTAGAGAGTAATGAAACTAATTAGATTCACGCCGGCGGCAACGAAGAATTTCCCCCCGAAGATAATAAACAGTTTCAATCAGTTGAAAAGGGATTTAAATAATTCTTATACCTTCGAATTTCCAATCTTATTCTAAAGTGTAACGATTTGATTGGCCGATGACGGCTGTAGAGGAGCATATTAAATGCACATAATCTCAAACGTTACTATTAACTTGTCAAACGATTGTATACGGTTATTAGCACTGCATTGATCAACCTCTCTAATTATCCTTTCTATCCTGTTAAATTCTTCGCCGCTCGATTAAACGCGATGTTACAATTGACCGTTTTATGAAATTCTGTTACACGTCACTAATTAACGACGATTAACAGAGAAATCGAACGATAAACGCAGACACACTTATCGCTGTAATGCAGAAAATAATAATAACCATCTTAATTGAAATCATTCTTAAATTTTCAATAATAATTATATATGTGTCGAGGTAGACAAGAGTTTCGAAATAGTATTAGAATGAGTTTGTGTAATATTTAGATAACTAGACTGCGGATTTTACGCATTTATGATAAAAATGAGTATCTGAAATTTAAGATAGCATACAGTCCATTTAAGAACATGCATATAGTATTTTCATCTCACTGAAATTATTACAGGAATAATTACATTTGTATCTGTCCGTTTTGTTGCTATTAATGAAGTAAATTTTTATTTTGCATAAAAATCCACCGTCTATTGATAACTAAATTGTACGAATTCACATTTTTCTAACTTACTATTAACACACCACCTGCCAGGAATTTACTAAAGAGTATTTAATCATTTTTCCAGTAGCAATAGTAATTTTTCTTGTAGATGGACAAGTCAACTCTACTAACATAATTTAATCATTTTCTTGTGATTATTATTTGATAAAAGGTATTTACGATCCTTTGACATTTAGCATAGCCATTTAAAATCCATTAATACAATTCGAGATGGTAAGATATTAACCTCTTCGAGTCAAACTCGTGATACAAGTATTATACAAACTCTACTAAATATTTATGTCACCAATTTCTTTTAAACTGGAGTAAAATTCTATTTTGCTGATGTCAATATATAGCCATTAGAAAGTACGCAGTCATCCAGTAGATATCAATTTTGTTTTACTTTTAGGTAATAACGAACGACAAAGACACTCAAATCGCTGTAACTATAAAATAAGCTGTAGCACAAGGGGTTAACAATGCGAACCAAGATGCAGTATTTTATCGATAAATGTCCCAAGTATCTGACCGATAATTGTCCCAAAACAATCCCCACTTGCGCGGGGTATACCCCGTGAGAGGCTGTGAAGCTCGAGAGGCCTCGATCGCCAAGAAGTGTAATATAATGCTGTCGACTATATCGGTGAGACCACTGCTAATCTAATGACAAAACTTCTTTATTTTTTATTATTTTTCGCCGTCCTATTCTACGTTCGGCAAAAGTAAAAAATAGTATACCTGGCCCGTAATTGTCCTTAGCCGGACCCGTGGTTGGGACATTTATCGATAAAATACTGTGTGTAGTGACTGAAACGAGCAAAGAAAAATGAAATAAACTTTCTTAACCCTCAGACGGCGGACCATTTTTGTAATTGTAGAATTGACGATGCTTCACTCCAATTTGTAGACTTTTTTAATTTTTTACATATATATTTTTGAAGGTACTTCTTATACACCCATTAGAGTCTTTTATTATTTCTAAATGTAACAGGTATTCATTTCATTTACACGCCATAAATCGAGTTCTGATTATATGAGGATTTTGATACTGCGGGTCAAGATAGACTCGGGCATCGCTGTCGGAGGCAGTGATGCCAGAAATGTCAGCTTTTCGCGCATTCGTATTCGCGCGTGGCATCAGTGCTGTACTAATTTCAAATTTTTCACAGTTCTTTAAGGCCCTGTTTTAGAAATAATGTTTTTCATTCAACATTCACATACTTTCTTTACCTAATAAAGTCCGGATTATACAGGGTAATAAGGTGAAGTTTGTAAATAAGTAAACATAGATTTAACATAATATAAAATTTTATTTTATTTGGCAGAATCTATAAAAAATACCAACATTTGTTGCAAGACAAAGGAAAACTGCCAAAAACCTTCCCAGTATCCAAAATAACAAAAATACATTTCCTAATTATATAAATAAACAAGTAAATAAAAAATAATGTCCGTTATCTTCAAGTTCGTCCATGGCAGTGCTAGGTCCCGGCACGCCACCTATCTAGATGTTTCTCTTTTTTGGCGCGTATACGTTACTGGATTCCGCGCGCCGCAGTGCACATGCGCGAAAAGCTGACATATCTGCATCACTGGTCGGAGGGTTAAACGAATAAACGATGCTTATGTTTTCTTGCTATATTTATCGAAGAAAAGAAATATAATTTTAGAGAAACCTTCAATAACATTTGAAATATTAAGATGCGGCAATGAAAACGATTTCCAAATCTCATGAAAGAACTACTTCGAAGAAAGATGTTTTCCATTAACACACGAATTCCTTGAAACTCCATAACCGACCCTTTCGGTCGTAGATGACTCACTTTATACTCTATATTTAAGTCGAAAGTTTCAAGTCGTTGTGAATAAAGGCCGTGCGAAACCGGCGATAAAACTTGCCCATCAATTATTGAAGAAATCGGTGTTTCGAAACATACGGCACGTTCGTGCCGTTAGACCAACTTTGCGCATAATAGAATATGAAATGATTAGGAACATGTTGACCTTGAATATCAAGATAGAAGTCTCTTTCGCAGAAAGGTTTTTCAGCGCAGCTCAATCTGCGTGCGTAGAATCCATCTATCGAAGCCATGACTCGTTTCTATAGTAAATTCCGGGAGCATATTGCGCGTTTAGATTTACATCCAGCGGCGTTCTAATGCGTTGCACCCAATCTACCGTTACGCGAAAACGCACGTGTTCTTCTGTTGGGATGTTTGCAACTACTTAGATCGGTAAATGGATCCTTAAACCGAGGCCGGTTATTTTCGAAATACCTGATCTCACCGTGAACGTCTGATTGTAATGGACCACCGCGGGAATGTGTACTCGCCGCGGCTAGAGTCCGGAAAATTAGCCCCGTTTCAGATTCACTGGATCAACTGGAAACACTACGGCTTATGATTTGCGGTTATTCGGTTTCCCTTCGCACTCCATCCTGCTTTGAACTGCTCAAGGTGTCGATCCGCGATGCCAGAAGATACTATGATTGCCGGGTCTGCCAATCGACGGAGATTGTCATTTATATAACACTTATTTGTACAGAGATCGCAGGTCTTCGTCCAGGCTGCAGTTTCGACACACCATGAAAAGGAAATAGAATACAAATGTTTATAGAATCCCATCTTTTCATGGTCCCCACAACCTGACAATGTACCTATCTTAGTTTTCACGAAATGGAAAATGTAATCTGCATTTTATCGTATTAGTTTAGAAATCACTTTTTCGGATTACTGATTTCGAGTTCAACACATTGAATTCAGGTATTCGAAATGAAATAACAAAATAGAAATCTAAAATTCATTAAATTCATTAACCTCATTGGTTACAATATCAATTTTGCTGGTATTGGTTCGTTTAAGATTGATTTTGTAATAAAGATGAAGCAGCAGGTTTTCGGATTATGAAAAGATGGAGAAAGGAGAAGGAAGCGTTTTATTCTAGGCCCGCTAGAGGACTCGTCAGTAAGGCTATCTAGCGGACTCGTGCCTTAGACGCGGGATGTCGTAAGGACAGCTTAGGCCGGTTTATATACAAACACAGGAAGATTCAGATAGTAGCGGGAAAGGTGTTGTTGCACTGTTCATCTGTTGGCGAACATAGGAGGTAGCCGCCACATTACCCCCCCTGCCAGTGGTCAACGATATCTGGACAAATTTTCCCCTAATTATGCTGATCTCTGTCGGGATCCAAGGAGGTTGCTGGAATGTGTGCTGCCACTGTGCTCGCCAGTGTTGCTGCCGAATCGACGAAGTTGAGAAGCTCCCTAAGCCGCTTGTAGGACTCATATAGTCGCACAAACAATGGACGTACAAATGTAGATGGGAAAACGTTTAACCAAATAATGCTACGACGATGATGTCAGAAGCGAATAGTAGGAAGAAGTGCTCGCTGTTGGTCGGGCAGTAATTGTGGCGATGCAGTGGCAGAGTAGTCATCTTCCAGTCCTTCCGGCGTTGTCCGTGGTTTGCTGATAATTGTCGTCTCATCTGCTGAGAAGGTAGCGTTGTTGTAGTTGGTTTATCGGGATCACCAATCACGAACATAAAGGACTGAGCGTAAAGTAGATATATGGGCGAGAGGGGTCGTACCGCGAGCGGGGAGGGATGGTAGACTGCGGCCATATTGAGTGGCAAAACTAGTGTTGCCATCTATATAACGTTGCGGGAACATTGATATCATTTGATTCTGAAAAATGAATGCATAACAAGTGTATTTGTATATATATACAAAATATTGCACATTCGGCTCCAATATAACTGCCTCAAGGCTCTGCTCACGTTACCCAACACTACCCTACAATTTAATGGCCAAAAAACATTACTAGTTTATTAAAATAGGTTCTTTTGCTACTGGCAACATTATTTTTTTGCTTAGATATATGATTGTATCTAACCTTAACATAATTATTAATTATACACATTATAAGGTGTATCCTATGGTCGTAAAGTGCATTTTGATCATTGCAATGGTTGAGTAAATTTATAAATAAATTATGTGTATCTATTTCCCGCATGATTGCATTGCAAATTCGCGCAACTAGTATTTAAAGTTGCCTACAGATAGCGTTGGGATATGGTGCAAGATTTCACGCGCATGCACGGCCAAAACAGTAATGTATCTATATCATGATGACAGAGGTAGTGGAGCCCTGAGACGGTTATATTGGCGGGAATGTATCGAAACAATCTGTTCCGAACAAAAAGACATCAGGACGTGTTGTGTTTTTATGTAACGTTTTATTGCACTGAACAACTTAAATACTAATTACAATATGAAACGTAGTGTATTTCGATCTTAATGAATTCTTGGCATGTAACGACCGGCCATGTGGTACAATGCGGAGTCTGGCCCGAGAGATGCTCGCTGCGACCCCTGGTCACGGTACCTCACAACCTCGACGTCTGCGCACGCAGTGCGAGAGCGCGAATTCAAACCGCGATATGTAACGGCATACATAACAGGACGTGTCCTACGAGTTACAAAATATACACAAATACACATGTTATACATTCGTTTTTCAGAATCAAATCATACCAATTTTTTAAAATTCTGCTGGGTACTCAAGGTGCCCCATTTTATCGAGAATCTTACTTTACTGAGGCTGAAATTGCCGCGCATGCGCGTGAAATCTTGCACCATATCCCAACACTGCCTATAGAGCGCACCACAGTGTTTGCCACTTAAGGATGGCCGACAAGTTGATACCCCTTCCGTCTTTTGGCACACCCCCGCAGGCTTAGGCACAGTCCTTTAAGTCCGTGTCACCAATGAAGCAACAGGTTTTCGGATTATGAAAGATGGATAAAGGAGAAGGAAGCGTTTCGTCCTAGATCCGCCAGAGGACTCGTCAGAAAGGCTATTGTAGGGGAAACGGTTCTGGGTGAGACAAGGAAGATAGAATGCACTTGCACTTCCACTACCGGAAAGGTCTTTATTTTTTACTCACGACAGCTTGAGAGTAACTCTTGAAAGCTTCGGACCCAAGCGTCCTTTTTAACAACCCTTCTTGCTTTAGCGCGCGTCCCTTAAGAACTAGGCTTACCAACTACTTAACCTAAGAATTGAAATAAACTAATGACTAGAGAATCTAGGAAATAAAACTAAATAACCTAGTTACAAATGAAAGATGGCGCCACACTATCTAGCGGACCTGTGTCTTAGACGCGGGATATCGTAAGGACAGCTTATGACGGTTTATGTACAAACACAAGAAGATTCAGGTAGTGGCGGGAAAGGTGTTGTCGCACTGTCCATCTATTGGCGAAAGTAGAATGTAGCCGCCACAAAGATAACTACATATACTTTTGAAGAATATCGTATTCTTTACAAATTTCTATTTGCTCATAATAGTGTTTCGTTGTACTAAAAAACATTACAGGGTTGAATACTTGCAAAAAGACTTATAAAACTAATAAAAATGTACAGAAAATTCTTCTTTTTCTGTTATTTAATAGACTACAGAAACAAATATATACAATAAGAAGCAACATAAAAAAAGAAATATGTAATAAAATGTTTCATAATAAGGGTAAACAAAACCTAAACATTGTAGTATACATTTATATAATACTTATTATACATTTTACTTAGAATTTATCTCGGTAGCTGAAAATCAAATTTGGCGGTGTCAGAACCCTACAGTGCAATTTTAAGGTCAAGTGTGAAATATGTAGCTGTCGCAAACTTTACGAGCAATAAAACTTCATCGTCAATTTTTAAGGAAACGGTTACTTTAAATTGCGTGGTTTCCATAAGTCGTTGAGTCAACTTTGCAAGCAAAATATGCTAACCAATTTCGATGCTGACATTGAAGGATTATAATGCAAAAAAGATTTATCTGAAAAAGGATTTATACAGAGTGAATTTTTTAACGTGACAATTTAAAGTCACACTGCAGCTATGAAAGACTAGACTGTATGAATAAACGTTTCAAACAAAAGTCGCGTCGTATCAAGGGAATGGCATGATGCGAATAACGTTTTTTACTATTCTCGTTTTTTATCGAGATGTGAAGACTACCTTAATTTTTTTTTAGATTGAGATACGCCAAATTTCGATACATTCAATCGATTAAAGATATTTTATATGGTACTTAAAATAAACTTTTTGCGAGATATGGTAAGCAATGACTGATCATGTTTGTAAATGATCTTCGTGTTGGATGTCAGATAGAATTGTCAACATATGATAGCCATCCGTCTTAATAAACGTACAATTTTTTTTGCTCATTTTCATCATAAATGATTATTCTATCATTCATTTCACTGTTATCGAGTAGTTTATGAAATTTCTCGTGTACAACGTTTACAGAACTAGACGACTATATGTTGACAATATTATCTTGTATACATATACTATAACAGGAAGAGTACTTACAAACATGACCTGCAATTAATTCGGCCTCAGGTCTGTGTACAAAGATTACTTAACACGATCACTGCCACGTTAGTCATACATGACTGACACAATTTTCATACTAGATTTCAACGTTATTTCGCAGAGTGGAAGGCGGAGTAAATCAAAATTTTGTTTGCACATACGAATTATAAGAAAGTTAAAAAAGCAGTGACTGTAATAAATCTTGACTTATCAGTTACGGGTTCCATTAAAAAATTGATTCGATTTCTTGGAATTTTGTCACGTGCTGGCGTGGCGCTTAACGTGTTAAATAAAACTTATTTTACTTGTATCTTATAGGACTCGAAATTTTCAAGTGTGTGCTATCCATTTTGCGATTGACTGTATATTAGGGTGGACCTTAGCTATATTTGACGAAAATATTTTTGCAACATTTTTTTGGTCTCACAGCCCCCCCCCCCCCACCAGAATTGTGACAAATGTTGAGAAAATGATCTGGAAAAAGTTTGCAGTCGATTGGATCATGGCAAAAGGGCGCGCAACGAATTTGAAAATTTTGAATTTTGTAGATCTTGAGATAAATAGATGTTAATGATATATCGTTGAATTTGTCTTGTTTTTCTCTTTAAGAATCCATATATAGCTTAAACAGTTGTTAATAGAAAAAATCTTTTTTCTCCTGATACTGTATTCACCTCCTACATTACCCAACAAAAGTTGTAGTATGTAAGGAGGTGAATATAGTATCAGGAGAAAAAAAATTTTTTCTAGGTCATTTTTTCAAGTTTTCAAGGACACGGATGTTTTTTCTATTAACAACTGTTTATGCTATATATGGATTCTTAAATAGAAAAACAAGACAAATTCAACGATGTATCATAACGTTTATATATGTCAAGATTTAAAAAATTCAAAATTTTCAAATTCGTTGCGCGCCCTTTTTGCCATGATCCAATCGACCCCAAACTTTTTCCAGAACATTTTCTCAACATTTGTCACAATTCTGGGCGGTGAGACCAAAAAAATTTGTTGGTCAAAAAATAAGATCTACCCTACTGTATATCAGTATAACTTTAAACTGTGTTATCTTGAAAGATCGTATATGTAATATAGACCATCATTTGAGGTTTCCAACTAATGTACGAGTAATTATAATCTGTCACGTTAGGAGAGTCGTCTTGTATCCACCGGTTAGAAAATGCAGAAGTCATTCGCGAAAGCCATGACGCAGCTTTTCTTTGTAACCGAATCGATCGTGCCGGTAGCTTTCGGAAACGATTAATCATCGTTCGATGGTTCCTTTCCCATAATGGAGTATTACCAGTCGGTGTACATTAAACGACGCGCAACTTGTATTCTACCCGTCCGGCAAGTAGATATGAAAATCGACGAAAAAATAGCGAACGCCGTGGCAAGCTACTTTTCCACAGGAAACCAGCCTCGATTCATTAAAATTCATAAGTTCAACGACAATAAAGGAAAAAAGTACATAGCGGGGGGGGGGGGGGTGAGAGGGAGGAGAGAGAAACTGCTCGTGGCGCGTCTCCTCGTGCTTACCTCTATCAAACAAGATCAGGATTACACTGATCCCATTCAGTTCTCGTGCGGAGCACGAAAAGATGTACAAAACCGAACGAAATGGAACAGGATGATACAAGGCTGGTAGGGACAAGGGACGAGAGCGAGCATCGAGGTCTTAATCAGAACGGTGTCATTTATCTTCGTCGCTGCATCTCTTCAACCAGGTGACACGAAACGGAATGGAGGTTGATACGTACCTTCTACCTACGCTACGTAACGATCGCGATATGAGCCCAGAAAGTCTTGCGGGAGGTGGCCTGACTAGACGTACCAGATGCGGCTCCCAACCGCGGCAATCCATCTTCGTTCTTCGCAGACGATACTTGTTTCGCTTGTTTGTCCTCGAAGACGGATAACAGAGATGACCGTCTGTCACGGCAGCCTCAACGTTCTTAACGCAACACGTTTTCAATCTCTGTTCCTTACTTCTCGTTACGCTAACCAAAATACAGCCATTTCTAGGCTTATGCGAGTACCTGTAATTTACCAGCCGAACTGAACTCACAAGGAGAAGACGCGGTCACCGGGTCTTAGACTTTGTCGAAACTTTGCATACTGGTAGATTTCGTTCTCCTGTTTATGGAAATATAGCATTATAGCCGTCGATACTCAATAATTTTTTAGATATTTACAATTGAAATTTCATTATACCCGTTAAGCCTTTAAGTACAGTTTTGGTTGAAGTTTTTGTGAAGTGCCAAACGGCGTGATGGTAACGTACTAGATACATTACCGGGAAGGCCAGTGTTCAAATCCCTTTTTCCTTTTTTTCCACTTTTTTCTTTTTTTTCTGCTTAGTTTATCTATTTTAATTTATTGTATTTTGCACATGAAAAAAACTTTAATTTCTAGAATCAGAATTGGGCACTCAGAAATAACCCATTCATTTTTGTTAAACAAGAAAGAAAACATGATCTGCGATATATGTAAAGTACCAGTTAACATAAATCATCTAATAATAGAATGCAAAAAATATGAGAATGAATGGAAAAATGCTAAGTTGCCTGGATCCTTACCCATTCTGTTATGTTCTAAGGAATATATCGCCGGTCTTGCCCAACTTATCAAGGATACAAATATGTATAAAATATTGTAAGAAAATGTAGCCTGTTGCTAATGACCTTTGATGTTGAAGCAACATTAAATAAATAAATAAAAAAAATACTCTCATAATATCTATAGGCAGCAGAATATAAAAATTTTATTGAAAGGGAACATAATATGAAAGAAACACTAACTTGATCAATCTTAACGTATCTCAAAAGTTCTTGAGTATCGACGCCTATAATGCTACATTTTCATAAACAGGAGAACGTAATCTACCAATATGCAAAGTTTCGAGAAAATCTGAGACCCCATGACCGCGTCAGTTCGATTGCACGAGCCGAGTAAATCGTTTGAATTTTCTGAGCAACTTGAAATCGACGAACTGTTTGAAAAAAATACGAGCAACACGAGAGAATCAAACGGCTCAAATATTTGATCCCTCGAAAAACTTCGATTTACTTGCAGATGAATTTTCATCTCGAAAATTTTCGAATTACTTGAATATACTCAAACTAGTTTCTAACTTTCGAGTTACCCGCAAAGGTTCGAATTGCGAAATTATCGTCGTATTTCTTTTCGATACAGTTAGTTAAATATTTGATAGCAAATACATGGATATTCGAATAACTTGAGCATTTCCAGCAACTTGTATAAATTGACGAGTTTGCATTAATACAATTAAATTTCATATGAAACCTACAGTTTATGTGAAGCTATATTGAATTCTCGTTATTTTTATAAAATATTTTATGACGTATTAAATTGCAAATGCACGTTTACTAACACTATAGCTAACATTATTCGTCGCACGAGTAACAAATATATTTTTCGTGCCGTCACTCTAATAATTTGATTAGCCACTGTAAGTATACACTTATATACGTATTCTTTGATTTCCAAAAGTAAGATTAAATATGAAATTTAATTCTAATAGAGTATTTAATCGTTAAAAGTCGCCAAATTCTCAACAAGAAGTGTGGCAAAACAATCCCCACTTCCGCGGGGTTTACCCCGTTAGAGGCCGTGAAGCTCGAGAGGCCTCGGTCGCCGAGAAGTGTAACATAATACGGGTTGAGTATATCGGTGAGACCACTACTAATCCAATGACAAAACTTCTTTATTTTTTATTATTTTTGATGGGACTTTCACCAACATATTCGTGGCATTTTTCTAATGAAAATGATACCAAACAAGATATAATTGCGACGATATATACTTGTGTAATGGACGATGAAAGTTTCGCAAAATTATTGTAAATATGGTCTGAATTATATCGTGGTCTTTTTCTGATTAAAATAATACCAAACACGATATAATTCAGACCATATTTACAATAATTTTGCGAAACTTTCATCGTCCATTACACAAGTATATATCGTCGCAATTATATCTTATTTGGTATCATTTTCATTAGAAAAATGCCACGAATATGTTGGTGACAGTTCCATCAAAAACTAATAAGAAATAAAGAAGTTTTGTCACTGGGTTAGGTGTTGTTTTCACACCGACATACTCGACGCGTATTATGTTACACTTCTCGGCGACCGAGGCCTCTCGATAGTATACTTGAACACGAAGTGTCGCCGGCTGGACCCGTGGTTGCGACTTTTAACGATTAAATACTGTATAATGCATACACAATATTTTTTATGGTACAACAATTGAAGGTACTGTGTATAGTCGGTGATTAAAGTATTAAAATCACTTGCATAAGTTGACAATTTTATATTAAAACTTGAACGAAAGTCTACCTATTTTGAATGTTTATCATTGTTGTATGAAGTATTGATGTTTGCAAATTAAAGTGCCCTTTTTCATAGCATGCGATTTAATTAACAAATAAAGTAGGTTCGTTTGGTAGAAATATAAATATTATATTTTTTACACATTTAATAGGGAACCGTAGCCACCTTCCCCTAAATTATATTAATCTTGAAAGACCTCGATTTCATTTAAAAGTTATGTTTCTGATCCTCTGTGGGAAAATATACACATGTGACATACAGTGCTGGACAAATAAATTCGAACACAAACATTATTCTTTTTGTTCGTTGTTCCCTCGATCGTGCAAATGTTTTGCTTCGCGAAGTCTTTGAATTTAGTTACACTCTAACTGTTGCAGATGGTACAGAAGGGTATGTTGTGTATTATAGAAAATAAAATAAATTGTTCCATATACAGGGTGGCCCACATAACTCTGAACAGCTCAATATCTCGAAAACTATGCCATCGATTTTAAAGTTCTTAGTCTTAAATTGCATGGAACTGAAGGGCCTTTCTGATTACATAAACGTAAAGTGGCCTCCCTTCCCCTTTAACGGGGGAGGGGAGGTACCTTTGTAATTTTAAATGGAACCCCCTATAAAATGTTACATATTTAGATTCTACCGGAAAAAACAAGTCAATTTTGTCTGAAACATTTTTTTGTCAGATACTTCCATGATGAGATATAACAGTTTGAAGTTTCGAGTTGTAGGTACTTGAAGCGCTCGGAAATAGCGTTATGGAATTATACGCGCTTGTATAAATAGATAAAAGTATTCGGATTATTGATTTTCAACTTTAAGTGACCTTGTGGAACAAGATTTCTATAGAAATATTATATTTGATTTCTTTTTAAATTCATCTTAAGTAGATATGAAAAAAAGTTTGCGAAAAATTTTAGAAGTAAAAGTTATCAGGGGGACTTTCTCATAAAATCATTTATAATAAAAATGATATTTAGGAATTTTTTTCTTAAAATATGCGGCATTTTATAAATAGAACATTTTGTCCTTAGTTTGTAAACTATTTTAGTATACAAACAAATTTTTTTTGTGCGTTTTCTGTTGTGGTGTCACATACAGTGGGGCGAATTAATATTCGGAGACTCTTTACAATACAATAACTTCGTTAAAATTAAATTAAAATTAAACTAAACGACTTCAGTTTTTTGAGATATTAGAAGGATTAGTTTACTAGGTAACGTGTAAATAATTATTTATAAAAATTGCTATTGGTCAAAATTGTGAACAAAAAAGTAAAGGTCACGATTTTTAACTTTTTTTATGTGTGCCTGTAACGAAAATTTAATCTCCGTATGTTACATACATGCGCAAAGTCGCGGATTTTCAGGGGAATTATGCCCTTATGTAATCACCTTTGAATGTTTGTAACTCATAACAACCTTAACCGAGTTCGATGTGTACATGTTTATAACTTACCTAGACTTACAAAAGGCGTCTTTTAAATTTTCATTACAGACACAGATATAAGTTAAAAATTGTTTTTTGGAAAAAATTATTTACACGCTACCTAGTAAACTAATCCTTCTAATATCTCAAAAAAAAAACTGAAATCGTTTAGCTTAATTTTAACAAAGTTGTTGTATTGTAAATAGTGTCCGAATATTAATTCGGGCCATCGTATGTACATGTAGAAGACGGTCACTGCACTGCTTACAAATTATGGGGTGAAAACGATGGCCATCATAACTCATAAGATCTTCTGAAATTAAAAAAAAAACGATAGAAATTTTTAAACTTTATATCAATGACTGTGGTATCGTTTTCATTCCATATTTTGTATGCAGTGCAGTGGTCGCCATCTATATATGACACCAGAACAGTAAATATTACGTTTAGGGGAGGCACCTCGGCTGACTTTGACCTTGACATTGTTGTTAAGGACAACATTTTTAACAACTTTTCTCTATACATCTACCCGTCGATCGGACTTCGTTTAGAGATAATTGCATAAAACCTTCGTTAAATTTTGGTTGCAAAGACCTAACCCAGACTTCAAGATGGTGTTAGGTCTGGGTTAACTTTGATAACATATGTCAATACAGTATATCGTTTTAGACTTCAATACTTAAAATAATTGCTATATTTTGAAACTTCTTTTGTTTATAATTTTTTAATAAACTACGAGCGCCGGCTAAAACCTCTTGGAGGTTACTCAGAAAGGTGACCTTGACAACATATGTCAAGGTCAAGGTCATCCGAGGTGCCTCCCCTAAACGTAATATTTACCGAGTGTACAAACTACGTATGAAAGTTCTTTTTGTAAAATGTATATTATGAGAAAGAAATTCCTAAATATCATTATATTGTCTGATAAGAATGTCCCCTTAACTCCCTAAACAATTAAGAATCAATATCTGCAATCTTACAACGATTAGACGCGCATACTTTCCGAAGTTCAATAGAACTGTTTGAATTTGCAAAATTGTGGACAAACGAAACCTGTGGGGAACGTAAGAAGTTTAATATTATATTAACCAATTCAAAACTTTTCAATGGCGCGTCAAAGTTGTGAGGTTAGATTATAATACCATCTAAGTACCGTTTAACTGTTGAATGAGCTTTGATCGTTACTTATCTAACTTCATTAAGTCAGAACAGCGTGAATGAATACATTTTTCTTCGTTTTGTACAATACTGCTGTGAAGTGTTTCCCGGTATATTCCATTAACGTATTCAAGCAGGATACTCCAACAACAATGTTGCATAAACTTCTATTACTGTCGTAGTTCGAATTTTAATTGCGCAACTGGATATCCAGTGACTTATGAAGTATTGTATGTAATAGTATGCATACCATTACGCAGCTATGGTACGTGAAAAATTGGTAAAATGGAAAACGTGTGCATTAATTAAAATCAATAATATTTCCACAGAATTTCCTCCTCGCAGAAATTTCTAGTGAAGTATTATTTCAGTGTTTGTAAAATAAGCTGTAGGAATTCCTGCAGAGGACACTTATTCAAGTTATCGTGAATCTGTAATAATCAGACTGTGGATTTTATAAATTTATATAAAAATGGTTAGGTGAAATACCAATTTGTTAATCCATTGAAAGATCTTAGGAATATTGTTAGATTATCTTCAATTTATTAAACCTATTAATAGATGAAATACTTTTTGATTTGACGTCTGTTTCTTACAATTACTTTAAAAATTCGGATCTCCCATAAAAATCCACACAGTCTAGTGATGATTTACTTATTACATCAAAACATTAATGTGGGACTACACAATACTTTTGAAATGAATAATAATTTCGTTGTTCATACTAAATGAAATTGAAGTAGCATTCCCTGTTTCATTACACTCATTACGTTAACTTTCTCTTCTTTCAAAAAAAGATCTCAAAGTGTGAATATCTAAAAAAAAAATGGAACTGCAGAGAAAACAACTCTGCATTCTACTCACGATCATGTTTCTTTAATACTAGATTTGCAGAGCATTAAAAGTGACTATTTTACGTTACTTTATAAAAATAACAGTTATTGCATAAAATTTTTAGAAATTTTTATATAATAATATGTACGCCGCAAGAAATACATTTGTTGATTGATACCCTATAAATGCATCTTAACGGTTAATGAATCCAAGATTTATAATTACTGTATGAGTAAATTATATACAGTTTCTTTAGCAGCAATATCTGCTGCAATAAGTCAATTTCGAAAAATTTTTAAGGCCTGTGCCAGTTCCATTTTTGTCTTTGCTTTGTCGAAAACGTTAGTTTTATTGGATTCTATGTTCCATGAATTTTCCCCCACACTTCTCACGGGATCTTTTCCTCGTCTTTCAATTATGAGATCGTTGCATATGGAATATCCGATTTCAGAATGCAAATTTTACGAAGTGTTTTAATCAAGAAATACTATTACGAAGGTACAAAGCTAATCTTTCAAGTCTTATCTTCAGTTTCTATTTACATATCCAACTGTGCATTTAATTAAAGTTTATTTTAATATCAATGAACGTGATTGTCGTGTATTCTTTTTATACGAGTGAGGAAATGAACATAGGCTAAACTGTACAGGGTGTATAAAAATTATATGTCACGGCAACCATTCTCTTGAAAAACGACTTTAAAGTTTCGTAAACTTATTTTATTCCATGTGTCTACAGAGTGTTCCAAGATGGTATAAATGTGGACGGGGTAATTCTACAGGAGAAAATAAGTTTAAAGTATACAATTTTTTTTCGTTTAACGCCTCCTTTTCGAGAGATTAGAGTTTGAAAATTCGGCGATTGCGCTTGATATTGAATATGAATCGTCTGACGCGTCTGTTCATGACCTACCTGATCTACTTCTTACAAACGCTAGGAACACGAACTTGACGGATTTTCAAACTCTAATTTCTCGAAAACGAGGTGTCAAATGAAAAAAAATTATTCTATATTTTAGACTTATTTTCTCATGTAGAATCATCCTTTCCGCATCTATACCATTTTGGGACACCCTGTAGGCAGTTGGAAGAAAAAATTAAAGTCGAAAAAAATTAAAGTTGTTTTTAAAGAGAATAGTTGACTTGAGACCCATGGTGTCTTTGAGACTTTTGTTCCTTGCGACAAGTACTATACGATGCAACACACAAAATATGTTGACCTTAAAAGAAGGGTGAAGGACAAATTTGCGGACCATTTTCTTAACAGATCTCCACCGATCCAGAGGTATAGAAACCTGTTATGGTAGTCGTGACATATAATGTTTATACACCCTGCACAATGATTGGCACCCCTTGCCGAAATCGTAGTAAAAATCTTTTTATCTCTTTTTGAAATGTTTAAACGAGCTTATCTTGTTATTATTACAAGCTAATAGAGATTTTTCAGCAAAATCAAATATTTTTACAAGTCATAAATCTTTTATTATAAAATATATTCAGTGAATAACAATCGTAAGACGAATAATACAATCATTGGCACATTTGGTAAATAGTAAGAAGTAAACGTTAAACAGGCTATTTGTTTTATAATTAAAGATGTACGCATTTATTATATCTGTACTACAGTCCGAAATTAAGTTATAAAGCGACAAAGTATACTTACTCGTAACGAAAATTTGAACAAAACTATTTTCATTGCACTGTGGTCATCCGTCGGTCTTACTGGATGTTCTCCAGCGTTGCTAACAGTCATATGTGGAACTCTGTTAAGAAAACTTACAACGTTGTTTTGCAATATATCATAAGAAGCAATCAAAAATGATTTTCTATACCAGAAATTCTAAATATTTGCCGTTTAAATCAAAAGTACCTATAACTGCAGTATTTCATCGTTAGTTGTCGTGAAATTCTGAACTGTAATCGTCGCAAAACAATTCCTCCTTCCGCGGGGTATAGTCTTCTCAGACGCCGAGAAGTGTAACATAATATGGGTCGAGTATATCGGCGATACCACTACTAATCCGATGACAAAACTTCTTTATTTTTTATTTTTTTTATGGAACTTTCGCCAACATATTTGTGGCATTTTTCTAATAAAAATTATACCAAATAAGATATAATTCCGATGCTATTTTCTTTGAGTAATGGACGATGAAAGTTTCGGGCGCAAGGAAGGATAGCGTATTGGAGTCTAGAGTTCAAAGGCCCATGGTCTTCACAGTGTAATGCTAATAAAAAAAACTTTTGTATTATTACTTATTTTTTTATGAGACTTTCTTCAATATATTTGTGGCATTTTTCTGATTAAAATAATACCAAACACTATATAATTCGGATCATATTTACTCGAAACTAATCATAAACTAATAAAAAATAAAGAAATTTTGTCACTGGGTTAGGTGTTGTTTTCACACCGACATACTCGACCCGTATTATGTTACACTTCTCGGCGACCGAGGCCTCTCGAGCTTCGCTGTCCTTTTCTACGTTCGGTACAAGTCAAAGAATAGTATTATCTAAACATTAATTGTCGCCGGCCGGACCCGTGGTGGCGACGATTATTGATGAAATACTGTAATGCAGTGCTAGCATTAGTACAGTTTACCCTATTGACGACAACATTATGTGATGTTTAGTCAAAATGTGGTACTAAGTGAGCGCACTGTTAGTCAACGATAGAAAGAGCACAAAAATATCGAAAAACACGCCATTCTTTTTACAGAACACGATGATGACGAGACTTATTTTAATCAATAAGTTTTATTGAGGGAAAATGAATTGGACATTTCATGCGCAACAACCTAATATTTCAAAAAACGCTAGTATCCGCCATTAAGTGCTGCCCGACTTCCTCCTTTATAATCGATAAAAATAAATTTCACTAAGTGTCACGGTACGGTTTAAATTTGGCGTCGGTAACGCACCAAGTCGTTTTTAATTGATGCAGGTTAATCTATGCTCATTATGCAGCGAATATGTACGAAGGACAAATACGGGCGGCTCGGAGGAAAACACAGAAACGTAACAGTTCCGTTCTAAAAGCGCTTGTTCGTGTTCTGCCCGCGGTAATTAAAATCTCCCACGGCGAGCCTGTAACGATGAAGCGACAACGTTCAATGCACGCGGTAATTGTTGTGACACGGCTGCCACGCGGCACGAACAATTTTGTTTATTCGATATTTCCAGCACGCTTCATATCAACGGATTACCGGATGGCGGCGTGGCCCTTCCGATTCTTGAAATTATAATAGACGTTTGCATTTACGTTCTTCCTTCCAGCGTGCACTGTCATCTCAATTCTGCACACGGTTCTACGCGAAGAATACACCGTTAAATCCGACATTGAAAAATAAACATGAACAAGTGATTTTAATTAATAGCGAGTGACGTGAACAGCGTTAGGCTGTTCCTGTTACAGAACAGATTATAGGAGAATTTCTGTCTTAACACATTATTTTACCGGCAATTGTTTCAAAGTTTTTGGAAGTCTATAGGCAATGTCTGAGGATCTTTTACTAGCTCATTCAATAGCAACAGTAACTGCAATCATAAACCGACAACTCATTTTCAACAACGTAATTTAATAGTTTCATTTGGGATTACTAGTAAAAGATTTTTGGCTTCCATTTATTATGACACAATTATTGAAAGTAGTTACAGCGTTAAACACTAGACATTTCTTCTAAGAACTCAGAGCTTTTTTCACATAATTGTTTGAAATATTTATATAATAAGACGTAGACGTAGCTTTATTAACAAACTTTCATAGAACTTTATTTCACACATCAAATGTTCAATGTCGCAACGTCAAACTGTAAAACTCTCATCGATTAATAACAAACGAGCGAGATGGTCATCAATGACACAATACTGCTATTGTTCCTATATTGCATGAAACATGAAACTGCTCCTAGTAAAAGAACAATTCATGCAGAAATTCCAAGATGGTTGAAAGAAAATGAAATCATTATAATCATAATTCATGGATCTCAAATATCATCCAAATCATATATCGAAATCTAAAACATCACAGAATTCTGCCATTTCAATTTTTATATGTAAATATAAAATAACAGAGGCTTGAATGATCCATAACACGACATAATGCAATGAAAATAGTGCATTTGACGTAGTACATGCTGTCAAAAGTGTTAAAATAAGCATTCACTTTAAAAAAGGACTGATTTCGATTGATCTAATAATATAACAATAATTTTTGTTATTGAAGATTTCTATTTAATCGGTATGTTAACTTCAGCAATAAAACATATTTTGCATTAAAAAATGTGAATTCTTCCCGTTGTTATAAATCTCCAAGTTCAAAGTATGCTACAACATATGTTTCGTGCTGTTACAGAGGAATTTGCGAGTAGATTGCGGCATGCTATTAGAAGGCAAGCATTTCGAAAACATGTTTCATTAAATTCCCATGATATCATTGTTCACGCATCGTTTACTATACACGATTTCTAAATTCCATTTAAACTGTGTTCATTTTTAGAATTCAGTATTTTTATTGTAGCCTTGTTTTCTGTTCCATAAACGCAATGGTAACGCTGATGTTGACACGCATCTGAGTTTTACGTGAAACATCACAACAAGTGAAATTGGCAATAGACTGCGTTATTAATAGACTGTCTTCATACGAAATATAATATTTCCTGCATTTGTTGCAAGGAACAGCAACGGTTTAGGAATGTTTGTCTTTGTTCAATAATAATTCAAGTAGGTTCAAAGCACATCGATACTCTTCGATTCTTTGAATATTTCTGTTGTTTTAAATTGTAGCTACTCAATCTAGTTATACGTAGATACATACTATCTGCAGTGTAACAATTCATTTATTGCATTATAACGTAAATAAGTTCTTTTATATACGATATTTCCACTTATTAAATAGTCGCTCTTTTTCTTATTAAAAGCATCTGTTTTATCAGAAAATCTATAAATGTCTTCTCAATTTTGTTAGACCCAGTTGTACAAATTTAGAATAAATCATAAGACTTATATCATATTTGCAAACGAACGTATTCAGGATACAACCTAATATATCAAAGACGAATCTAAGAAATATAATAGAATATAAAAGAAATTTAACATTGCTTCCAACTTAACGGTAATATATTAAGAACATTATCAGTGGAAAAAATCCTGTCTAACTTAAATTCATATAATTTACACTAATTTTAAGGAGAAGAATTCGCAGTCCAGCGATGATGAAGATGCACTTTTTCGCGTCAAACCTTTCGTAGCAGTTGAAACAGTGAAGATGCTGCGTTGACTAATGCAGTTTAGCTGCCAAAAAGATATGAGATCCTTAGCACAACCTCTGCCAACGCCGCACATACGTATATGACAAAGTCAGGAGAGTCACATTACTTTTCCTAATATTCAGGTTAAACCTTTTTCATTTTTCATAGAGAGTGCATTTCCTTTAATGAAATAGTATAACTATGAAGCATGTTAGCTAGATAACTTTTGCTAGAAAATGCGTTAAGCATTCATGCAAACAGCTAATTTTCCTGGACTCTGTTCGTAGAAAAGAAATTTAATATCAGAGAAGTAATTGTTCTATTATATGGCATAAAATGTATTTTCTGCACATCAATTTCTTCAATAATTTTGTAATTTATTTCGCAATCATGACGCAGTTAAATTTTGTTTCAGACCCTTTGATTTCAAAATAAATTCAAAAATATGTAATATTCTGCTCGCTATTACCATCGTTCAAACATGTTTATCAAGTGTTTATAATATTATAGAAATACATATCATTGTGTTTTGGAAGAGTTTATAAAATCGATTTCTGTAAGATTTTTAAGTTGAAGTAGAGCTAGGACCGAATTAAAGCTTATTTAACAATTCTTAAAGTTGAAGATTTGCCTTCGTTTTTTAACCAATTATTTTATTTAAGTTTTGTCAACTGAAATAATTGGTGCTACAAGGTAGCAGCTGCAATAAAAAAAAAACAAATCTACTGTTTCAAATGTGTTATAAATGAAACAATATTCGTATTAATAAATATTTACATTGAATATAAAATCTCTACGTTTCTTACGTGTCCAATAAATGCAATTTAAATATTGAAGCTATCTCTTTTTTGTACTAAACTAACAAAAGGAATACAGTATTTCATCGTTAATTGTCGTGAAATTTTGAACGATAATTGTTGCAAAACAATCCCTCCTTTCACAGGGTATATACCCCGCGAGGGGCCGTGAAGCTCGAGAGGCCTCGGTCGCCGAAAAGTGTAACATAATATGAGTCGAGTATATCGGTGAGACCACTAATAATCCAATGACAAAACTTCTTTATATTTTTATTATTTTTTGATGGAACTTTCACCAACATATTCGTGGCATTTTTCTAATGAAAATTATACCAAATAAGATATAATTGCAATGATATTTACTCGAGTAATGGACGATGAAAGTTTCGGGCGCAAGGAAGGATAGCGTATTGGAAAGAAAGAGACGCGGAGAGTCACGGTCACCGGTGTAGTTCAAAGTAGTACTGATTAAAATAATACCAAACACGATATAATTAGGATCATATTTACAATAGTTTTCCGAAACTTGCACCGTCTATTACTCAAGTAAATACCATCGGAATTATATGTTATTTGGTATCATTTCCATTAGAAAAATGCCACGAATATGTTGGTGAAAGTTCCATAAAAAAATAATAAAAAATAAAGAAGGTTTTTCACTGGGTTAGTTGTTCTTTTCACACCGACATACTCGACCTGTATTATGTTACTTCCCTGTCCTTTTCTACGTTCGGCACAAGTCACGTTAATTGTCGCCGGCCGGACCCGTGGTGGCGACGATTATCGATGAAAAAAATATCGATATTCTTTATTTTGCATACAGCATGTTCTGCATAATGCATATTTTTTCATATTGTGCACATTTTTGTAATAATAATAAAAAATATAATTGTTTCTAATAAATATCTATCTCGCTACAAACTGGTTACTCATATTCTTAAGTGATAATATTGTGAATAATAATAAATTACATACATATGTGTTGTGTGTGTGTTTGTGTATACTTGAACACATTGACATATGTTCATAGTGTATATGTAGAAAATTCGCATTAATCTCGACTAGCATGTGATAATTCTACGATTACCAGCAGAAGACGTCGAACAAGCTCACCGTCTCGAACGTTTAGCAACGATCGCAAAAATATGTCGCCGTTCGTCGAGGAGAAAGGAAATAATAAGTGAGAACGAATAATGCAAAGCAAGCAAGTGGATGGTCGTTTTAATTGATACGAGGAGCGTTATGAGAGAGTGGTAACGGAAGCGGCGGAGACCACGCACAGTTAGCGATTACATCGGAACGTTGATCGTCCGTTTAAATTATCAATGTTGCATTTCGCCAGTTTACAGCCGATAAATAACGCCTGCCCGCTCATAATGAAACATTCTCAGCCGTTAGTTACCACGCACCCGCTAAATTCTCCGCCGTTAAAATTTATTTAGCCACATTTCAGAACGCGAGTCAGAATTTATTTCGCCTCTTATATAATCGCGGTCGTGGGGAACGCGTCAAGAGGTCTCCGGCTGTTTGCGAATGGCGTTCAAACCAAACACATCGCACAATCAGTATAGAAAGGTATACTTGTACATCGATAACAGAATCGATTTACCAGTCCTACTAAAGCGATACGACCGAAAGTTAAAAAAATTGCATATTTCTGTATTTTCTTTAAGTATAAGTGTTGTAGAAAATGTATGCAGAATAAATTGTTTGAATTCGTTAAATTAAAGGGGGCTTCTCGTGTAATCGCAGTGATAGTAATTGATTTTGAAAAAATTATTAGAATAACGTTTGGATATCTGGGATTAAGTCTATTTGAGGTGTAATAGATGGTCCTCAAGTACAAGTGCTTTTTTTAGTTCAATTCTTCTTATTATTTATTGTAGAATATGGACTGGTTATTTTGAAACTGGTGTAAGTCCATTTTTTCTTCTTCCGAAATATTCAAAGGTTCGCATTTTATTCGATTCAAAAATATAAGTAACGTGTACTAAGTTTGGCAATGTTTCTATGAATTTTGAAATATTTAAATTGATGACATAAATGATTTCTATGTGAACTTAACTAAAATAATATATTCTTTCTGGGTCGTCAATGGACTTATACCACTTTCATAACCAACCGTTAGGCAATTTCATTTATCCACGAATTTGAAATTGATCAAAATATATGGATATTTTAAAACACCAAGTATGAATTGTTTATACATACAAAGTCCACTCTAAATTATTTACTTATTTTGTGATTTCTCAATTTTTTCCAAAAATGGACTTACACCACTTTCAAAATAAGCGGTGCATATATGAAAGTTCTTAACACCCTCGGCAGTGTAAGCATTGTTGGTACGCAACGTAGCATCTATCACAGTGATCAAAAAGTGAGAAATTTTCTCAAAGTTGAATACTTTATTATGAGATTGTACCTATCTTGAACGAAGAGTATGAAAAGTTGGAAAAGTTCTAGGGTTCACAGGGAAAGTAATTTTTTCTTGATTAGTTGAATCTACATTATTAAAAAGCAAATATAAATTTTAGGTTCAATCCCTAAAGAAGTATGTACAGAAATGAATGAGCTTCGTATGAAGTTGTTTATTTCATTAGTGTTTTAGTTACCGTGCATGATAGTTTAAAAAACATAGTTTCGAGAAACATGCGTGTTATACAATAAATAATATGAAGAATTGAACTAGAAAAACACTTGTACATCCAAGTATCTGTTTACATCGCCAGAAGGTCTAGTCCTATACAGGGTGTTTCGTCTAAAACAGAACACCTAAATATCTCCTCTACCTCTGAAAATACAAAAAATGTTTCTAACGTAATCTAAATGGTTTCAAAAGACGAATCAGAATCGTTTTTTATAAATTGTAATTTTTGAATCGTTTTTTCAAGGTCACTCGTGTTTTTTTACATATATACACACATTTTTTGTTGTTGTATGTTATAGCAAACATTATTGTGCATTCATCCATGTTTAATAGCACGACCTTGAAATGACCGTGAACTCTAAAATTTGCTAATTAATGCGGAACTTACTTTCAGCGACATTTCAGATTTGAGCGGTCACAGAAATTCGACCATGCACTTGAACTTGTAAATAAACACATTTGTTACTGCAATAAATGTTCGAAATGATGTCCTTCCGTTGTGATATATTTCGTGAGGCGAAAAACGACAGATTGTACAGCTCTTTCGATGATTTCAAGTTTCATATCAGCACATGCAGCAATTATTCGTTCCTTCCTATTTTCTGGCGTCGCGCGCTGCTCTTGATAAACCGTACCCTTTAATGTCCCCCATAAGAAAAAATTATAAATGTGATTATTTACAAGTTCAAGTTCATGTCGCTGAAAGTAAGTTCTGCATTAATTAGCAAATTTTAGAGTTCACGGTCATTTCAAGGTCGTGCTATTAAACATGGACGAATGCTCAATAATGTTTGCTGTAACATACAATAACAAAAAATGTGTGTATATATGTAAAAAAACACGAGTGACCTTGAAAAAACGATTAAAAAATTACAATTTATAAAAAACGATTCTTCCAACTGATTCGTCTTTTGAAACCATTTAGATTACGATGGAAACATTTTTTGTATTTTCAGAGGTAGAGGAGATATTTAGGTGTCCTGTTTTAGACGAAACACCCTGTATATGGCCAACAGTTATTCTGAAAGAAATTCTTAAAAATCACTTGTTTTTGCTGTCGTGACACGAGAAGCATCCCTTATGTAGTTACAAGCTACAAGCGTTTAACACTAGATTTACGGGCGTTTCTTATATACCTATCTCTACGAGTACCCGCCAAATTGACGGGTAAACGAAAATACGCATTTCCTTTAAAAAATCGATTTATTCAAATTAAGTCTAAATTGAACAATATTAGGCTTCACGTTTAAAAAAAATAATTAATAAGTAAAAAGTGTTTTTTTTTTAACTATCACGGAAATGGTAACAATAATATTAACGGTACAGGGTATCCTTCTAACTCTCCACTTTCAATATACTCAGAACTTGCACTGTCAGCTTTGCTTTGGTCTCATTCATACTGATCTTCTTCGGAGGTATCCTCAGAACAATCTGCAGAGATGTTGACAATTTTGTTCAATATTTTATTATACCTCCTGGATTTACTCATGACTGCTAGAAAAGGGGGATTGGTCAAAATAAAAAAACTGCTGTGCCTAAATTCAATTACCCTATTGTAAATACTTACAATAAGCGGAGACTGTCTAGAATAACTGAAACTTTTGCACACTGTCTTTGAAAAACGTTTTTACACTGCCACTGTAGCAATCCTACTGAAGATCGCTCTTGCTTTAGAGGTCTCATCGGCAATAGGCATAAGCGATTTCGTTGAAGACCCAAATAAACACTCAGGCCATACAATCCGCTTTAGTTTACATTATCGAGGCGCGATTGATATAACAAATTGGAGGAGGAGAAAATAAAGACTTTACTTTTATTCTTATATTTATTATTTGACGAACGAAGCAAACATATAAGGATTGTTTATGAAATAAGCTAGCCCGTCAATTTGACGGGTTTCGTAGAGATAGGTATACTACATGGAAATTTCAAAGATTAGAAAGCTTTAGGAAAAAATAATTGTGTGTATATATTCTTTGGATAAAGTGATTAATTTACGATGCAAAATGGTTCAAATTAATGCTATGGTTTTTGGGGTATTTCATTTCAAAATTTGGAATCCGTCAAATTGACGGGTCCTGTAAACCTAGTGTTAGAGCATGCAACCCGTGTTGCAAATGATTGATAGATAAACCTTTAAAAAGCGTTTTTCTCGAAACCACCTATTTGGAAATGGTTATCACAATATCTCAACTCTTAGTTGACCGATTGACGTCAGAGGGAATCTACTGCACAAACCCTGATACCGCATGAACCAACATTTTTTTCTTATTTTTTTATCGTTCCAAAGACTGAAAAATATTTATAAAATCGGTAATTTGACTTCAAAATGCTGTTATTTCGTAAACAATAAAGATTTTTAATTTCTTTTAGTTCGGACCATAACTACATTCATACTGATTGATAAACAACTTCTTCTTTTTGTTTACGATCAGTAGGAAGACATCATTGCAACCGTCGTATTATGTTTTTCATGACGTACTTTATAAAAAAATGTATAACTCATGTAATTCTGATTATATTTACTTTTAAGAAATTACAAATTTACTTCAAATACCAATAAACATGTGTGCAAAATTCAAATGCAAAAGGTCAAATAGTTTTTCAGAAAAATATCCCTAAATATTTCGTGCTAAAAACGGTCTCGAAAACCGGAATATTCTCTTAATGAAATTTTTATTATTATGTTAGGTTGTTCTGCAAAATTCGTTCCAATTTGCAGCAATTGCGGACAGATAATCCTTGTGTAACATGGGATTCCTGCAACACGATCTCGTTCTAACGCGATTAGAAAGTTGAGGAAATTCCCGTTGTAACATGCCACGTGTCGGAGAGATTCATTATTTAACGTTAACCTTAAAGCAAATGTCTGCTTCCAGCTCACGCCACGAAACTCGGTTTACGTTTGCGAGAAATTATAAAATATAATATAACTGGACTTGCAAAATAATCATTTTGTGCATCAATGTTAACACTAGGTTTACGGAGTACTAAAATTGATTATTTTACATTGCTTTATAAATATAATAAAATTATATTTACTTAGATCTTCAGCGATTTTTATGATAATATGTACACAAAAAAATAAATCTATTTAATAATTCCTCACGAATGCCTCCTTACACTCTCAATAATCGTAAATTAAAAATTTTCGAATCCGTCATTTTAACGGGCCCCGTAAATCTAGTGTTAAGAAACAGGAGCCTAGGAAAAAGATTTTTCTTTAATTGTTTTGGAAGATTGAAAGTAATACATCAATGTTTCTAGATTTTCTTAATATTTTTGCTATGTTAATATTGCACCTATCCATTTTGTCATACTTACAATTAAATCTCGGATTTTTTGCGTACATGACGAAAACGAGCAACTCTAATTTAGTACAGTAGAAAGATTGAAAGAATTTAGCAATGTCAATATGTAATTCCAACTTGTTAGAATTATCAAAGAAATAGGAAATCCTCTATATGCTTCCTGTTTCTTCCAATCGATACAGGCATATTTTATTTTGCATAAACATCCGCAGTCTAGTCATAAATGCATAAACTCTGCAGATTATTTATAACATTCATCGTTGGGTCATGTAAATTCACGTATACATTTTACGTACGAGGACTTTGAATTTATTGAGCATTATACAAGGGGTTAGCTAAAGCTAACAGTTGCTCGGATTTTTTTGGCCTTTTACACATACGGTTAACAAATATTAAAAGTCGTTTTTTACTACTTTGTTCTTTTGGTTGTAACGAAAATTTAAAAAATGTACTTTGTAAATTCATACATGCCGAAAATTTCATCGAAATTGGTGAATAAACGGCTACAATAGGATGAAAATAATTTATTTGTTTTTGTTTTAACTTATTTATAGCTCATAAACCAATTAATCGATTTCAATGAAATTTTCAGCATGTATATAACCTCTATGAATCTAAAAAAAAATTTCATTACAAGCGCAAATAAAAGAAGTTATAAAACGCAATTTTTACTATTTTTTCGTGATTCGGACTAAACGCAATTTTTCTAAAAAATGTTCTAGTAAACTAATCGATCTAGCTTTGTAGAAAAATTGAAGTCGTTTGTTCCATTTATAAAATAGTTATACTGATTTAAAATGTATGCCATCAATTATGGAACTTACTGTAAGTAAATAATAGATGATTTGGTTGTAAACAAAAATTATAACTAAAATTTAAACAATAGTATTTCTGCAATGTGAAAACTTTTATATAAATGAAACGTAATATTGTTATGAAATCCAACAAACTTTGTGCTTGGCAAGACCACTTGAATTGTAATGAGTTAAGAGTATCAGTAGATTCAGCATAATGTGAGACTGTATTAGTTTCTATAGATTTTTGTATCCTAATATCATTTGAGAATTTTGTCAGCTACAAAGGAATATTTTAATTATAAAAATTAGTGTCTCATTGATTATATTTTTAGTTACACTTAATCTGAGCATGTAAGGCAGGCATGGGCAAGGGTGGAGCCTCTCAAACGCCCTTCTCCTACCAACCTCTCTTTCATGCGCGAGGCCTGCGCACTGTTCACGACGGGCGAAGCACTTCTTTCCTCTATGGCAGTGGTGGGCACGGGTGGAGCTCCTCAAACACTGATCTCTATACTATGGATACGGGATTCGGATTCTGGAAATGTCCCGAATTGAACGTAGATTTGGATGCCAGCGCCGCTATCGTTCGACCGGTGTACTGTACCCCTCGTACTCCTCTTCACCTCCGTGATCCTCTATACTTCGCCATGTGTTTGCGTCCCTCTAGATGGCGCTGCTTTCAATCGAGTTGATTGGACGTCATCGATACTTTTTAGTTCGTAGCGTGTCAATGGCGTCTAATCAACTCGATTGAAAGCAGCGCCATCTAGAGGGACGCAAACACATGGCGAAGTATAGAGGATCACGGTGGTGAAGAGGAGTACGAGGGGTACAGTACACCGGTCGAACGATAGCGGCGCTGGCATCCAAATCTACGTTCAATTCGAAACAAAAAGCTGTGTAGCTGGCATATGGCAATACCGTATACATAGTATATACAGTGACTCAAACAATTGATCAAATGTTCCCACAGTGTTTAAACTTTTATTTAATTGAACACATGTTCATAAGATATATAACAAAATATTTTATTATAATACAAACATAGTTTTCGTAGTTCATATAATACAGAATTAACTTAAATATATTAGACTTTTTAAACAAAATTAAATGAAATTAACAAATTATGTAATGATCACTTTTTTGAGTTTGATAAAATGAAATATTAGTACTTCGTATACGTACGGAATAAGAATGCTGAAGAAGTCATTTTTCAGCACGATAACGACTCTAAACACCAGGCAAAAATCACCCAAGAATGGTTAACAGCTCATGGATTTACTGTTTTAGGCTGGCCCCCACAGTTTCCCGATCTGAACCCAATAGAACACCTATGGGGTTCACTGAAAAGAGCAATTGTCAACTTCGATCACAATTCAAGAAGTATTATTGTAGTGTGGTCAAAAGTTAAAACCGCTTGTGAAAATATTAAGACTGGACAGTGTAAAAGTTTAGTAGATAGTATGCCAAGACGCATAGAAACCGTACTGAAAGCGAAAGGAGGATATACGAAGTACTAATATTTCGTTTTTTCAAATTCAAAAAATTGATCATTGCATAATTTATTAATTTAATTTAATTTTGTTTAAAAAGTCTAACATTTAATTTAATCTTATATTATATGAACTACGAAAACTATGTTTCTATTATAATAAAATATTTTGTTACATATCTTATGAACATGTGTTCAATTGAATAAAAATTTAAACACTGTGGGAACATTTGATCAATTGTTTGTGTCACTGTATATCAGCGACCCCAAACGCCTGCTTCTCCCACCAACCTCTCTTTCATACAGCGCGCACATTCGTTGCCTACGCTGATGTCTCCTGTCTTCGTTGCCCCATTGTACCGCGCTTGATGGAAGGGGACAGAGCGCGGTACGGTGTGTACGGTTTTGCCTCAATTGAGGCAAAATTGCCCACCACTGCTCTATGGTAACGGCGGTTGCTTGTGGGGGGTCAGTGGGCGCTATGGTGGGAACGGTTTCGTCTCAATTGAGACAAAAATGCCCATCCCTGATGTAAGGTATCGAATCATAGCATCTACAGATTTGTAAAACGTACTTACACATCTTGTGATGTTTGGAAGAATCAAATTCTGTGAAACAACATTGATAATAAGAGATAACATATTGCAGATATTGCGTAAAACTTACACTGTGATTCCGTTTGAGTTCATTGGTTTCTTCTGACGAAAGTTCTCATAAAAGGTTCGAATCTGAAGTACTTGCAAACTGTTCAAACTACTGTCTCCTAGATTCGAGGCAACTTAGAAACGCTATTATTTTCCGAGATACTTATTAAATGTACGAAATTATTCACTTAAAAATTGTATCTACACGTACAATAGTTTGTCTTGTCTTCAAACCTAACTATTGAGTTTACACTATCTTTATAAGGATTTTTCTACATTATTTTAATTCAATACGGTTTCAAAAGAAGTCAAATGCTCACTTTATATTTCTTATATTTTTTTTAGAAATCTCCATTTAAATTCAACACTAAAATGCGACGTTTTTATTAGAAAGATACTCCTATGACTTACTATGTTTACATTTGAGGATGTAATTTAAAAAATGTTTTTAGTCAATCACATGTTTGGCCCGTTTGTATTCGTGAATGTGTAACATGTGTCTTTCTATAGTCGTTCTAGAAGTTTGTAAACTACCAAAAACATACAGATTTAATTGGCATTTTGTGTAGATTGCGTTTGAAAGAACTTTTTACTCGTCCTGGATTTTTCGGGATGAGTCCAATCTTCTGTTTTCACATGCATCGTAATTTTTTTACATGGTTTCCTTCACACACATTTTTTGAAAATCTATCTACCGTGTATAATTGCAGAGTTGAGTTGGAAATACTGTCTCTTTTGATTGCAAAAAAACTGTTTGTGTTATTCTATAGGGAAATTTTCTACACACGTAAACCGTGTTAAATGATCCACATTTAGAGGCACGAAAGTGTTTAAAATTGTTTACCAGTTATGCAATAATTATATTTATACGAGTTCATTTGGACAATTTCGTAATCAGGTTTGGCATGAGTTTTGTTGCAGCAAAATGGGCATTAACGATCTCTGCTCTTGAGTCGGTTTGAATGATTATTTCGCAAGTTTAAAATTGTACAAAGTTTGTTTTATCACCAGGAGAGATAAGTTTAATATCACTGACAGCATAGCGAGGAGTGCCAGTATTTTCGTTGACTTTATTACTTACTATCTTATTTCCGCCGAAACGATAAAGAAAGTGCGCTTGAAAATGATTTTCAACAATTGTATCGAGTATTTGGTAGTGTTCTTCGCTCTGTAATATAAATTATAGTAAATTGAGAACCATGGCAAACATTTTAGAGATCCATTGTTGCTACTAGAATGATGTGTTTCTGTTTAATCATCGTACAACATTTATTAGTTATTCAAAAGTAGCTCATTTATTTTAAAGAAGTAAACGATGTTTAAATCAAGACAAATCCATTTCGAAAAATTTATTCGAATTCGAATTACTTCCAAGTTGTTGTATACAGTCCGGGCTGAAACATTTATTGATTGAATTTTTTTTAAAGCTTTCTGTAACGTTATTTTTTGTCAATGGAAGTTCACGCTAGTTTACGCTTTTACAAACAAATTCAAAGGACATAAAAAAGCAAATGAAATATTCCGCATTTTGCGAACGCTTTCACTATGTCAAAGGTAAAATGGAATTGAAATAAATTTTGAATTTTTTCACATTTTGTAATTTTCCACTAGTTCAGTAATTTTTACCTTATACATAGTAAATACGGAAAATCGAGCAATTTTTTCACGTAAGCATCTGCACAAAAACCAGTACCAATCAATAACATGACTTGATATAATTTATGCGATAGCGTACCAACTGTTGATCGACTATGTCTGCGTTCTAATTCAGCAATTCTAAATACATAAGGATTGCATTGAAGTTTGCGTATTCATGCTGCTGGTTTATATTTCTTTCCTTTTCATACTAACATATGTACATATGTCAGCATCAGCTACAGCTTAATAAACGAAACGAGTCAGAGAATTGAAAAAAAAACACGGACACACATTTATTAAAGCGTAAAGGAAGTGAAATTAGTGCTAATATTAAAGTAGCGAAGCTAAGAAGTGGCGCTCCTTTGTACAATTTTTCCAGTATTTTTTGTAAAATGTTTCCTTTTAGGGGACATAGCCCTCTGAAAATTTCAAAAAATTAATTTTCCTTGAACATTTTTCAAAAACACAAATTTGTAGAATTAACAGAGTTGTAGATTCAAATGAAATAACACAGCTTTTTTGAAGAACTCTTTCTTCTTTCATGATTGTCCTGAAAATATCTCCTTTAGCAGAACTATTTTTATATGTGATTTTCCATTCTTTCAGTATATGTATGTTAAGTAAATGGATTTGGGACAAAGTATTGTTCGAATAAGTGTAATCAAAAACACACATACAACATATAATAAACTTGAATATTTAAAATAATAACAACAACTGTTCCGTCGCAAAACCGTCCGTGCTCAGGAACAAACGCGCGACCGAGGTCAGGTAAACCACCTGGCCACGTACCGACCATAGAAACCATAAACCTCATAGGACTCGACCAAACTACAGTTGATAGCCAGATGTTTTGAAGGCCCTATACCGCATTTAGCTACGACAATTAATAACTATAGACTTTTGTCACCTTGCGCACTCTACTCCCACTTCACCTCAATCTTTCTCCATTCCCTCTCTAGCTTCTCGCCATCTCCACCACTTTTTCTGACACACCCTACAACCAATCATATGCAATGTCCCAAACCGCACCTACATTCGAGTTTTCCTACAATCTTTCGCGACTCCACCAAATTAGAACTTTCTCGACCACCGAACTACCGATATATACTAAGTATAGCCAAACCTAGCTTAGATATAACCGAAATAAACGAGTTTGTTCTCCGGAGTTGGTCTTTACACCCTTCTTTGTAAATCCTGTCGGATCCAAGTCCCCTTTTTCGAGGTGACCGATTCGACACCACAATAACGTTAACAAATACTAACAATAACAAACAACGGTTAAACTATACTTTGGAGGACCAACTTTTTAAAACTTTTTTTATGCAGTCCTATAGATTTCGACGAGAAAACACCGAAAATGAAAGTCCTATTGCCAGGAGTTCACTGGTTCAGAAGTTATACGCGTGTAAAGTTGAGCACTTTTAAGCCTTTTTGACAGGTTAAAATGCCGCCATATTGATATATTTGCTAGGTGGTACACATAAAATCGGCTAAGTAGTGCCGTTATCCGTTACGTACGTGCACAAGCACGTACGTAATAATAACACGTGTACGAAATCAAAATGCGAAACATTGTAAGCGTGACCGGGCCGGCCCTCTCCGCTCCCACGACGACCTAACCCCAAACCAACTTGGACTATACCTTCTTTTTGAGATCCTGTATATGATTCTACTAAACCAGTGAATTGCCATCTAGCGCATGCGCTCAGTACTACTTAGCCTATCCGCGAATACACCATACTGTCTACCACATGCGTTGAATACCCACCATCTATCCAGCGCATGCGCTCAACAGTCCTACCTCTATCACCCAACAAATATCCAATATGGCGACGCTCTACTCCTGTCAAAAACGCTTAAAATTGCTCATGTTTACACGTGTATAACTTTTCAACTAGTGAACTCCGGTAATCAAAACTTGAATTCCGTGTACTAAATCTTACACGTCTATCATTTTCTCGTCAAAATGTGTAGCATCACATACAAAAAACCTGAAAATTTTTGGTCCTCTAAAGTACAGTTCAGCCCAAACAACGATTGAAACGTTGTGTCAAAAGCTTCTGACCGTTTTCGTGGACGCACCGAAATCGTCTCCCTTTTTTTAAGGGAATATAGTGAGTGGACAGCAGTACCTAGGGCCAGCGAACTCCTTTACCGGCTATAAATGATAGGTTTTTTGTCAAATGGTATTACCAGCATGAGATTGTTAAGGAGAGAATGAGAATTTTAAATTGGGAAAATTTTCAAAAACCATAAGTCACGAGAATGCATTACGATGAGCGTCATTTAATTTTGCTGAGGGCGTGCAATGATGTGATAAAACGCATTGAAATCGTCCCGACGTCAACGAGCACAGAAAAAGTCTATGGGTTTCAAGAACATATTGTCTGCCATCGAGTTCGGTCGCACACGGTGCGTATTTTCTGAAAAAGGAAAAGTATCCTAAATGGATCTTTTCCCCGCTAATAAGAATGCCACATGGATCAATTCGAAAAATAAAACTTAGCGTTCAATATGGTACTATAAGCTAGAAAGATTTATTTGTAAACGTTTAATTATATTTAAATATTATCAATCTTCATTAGAATGAATATGTTATTTAAAAAAATTTTGGAAAAATTTGGAGAATAAATAGATATTGAAAAGTTTACTAATACAAAAATTAAACATTATTTCTTGAAATAAAAGAATCTTTGTGTTGAATATACCTGTGGTGTTTGAAGAAATAATTTATTTAACCTCAAGTTTATAGATATATTGTTACTTATGATGCTAGTTAAATAATGCTATTATTGTACTAATATAGTAACAAAAATAAAAACATCATCAAACGATTGTATCACCATAAAATTAGAATAATGTATTCATTTTTCGAGTATTCGAACCTAATGATAAAGATAAACGATATTAATTATTCGATAATACATATGTATTACTACTAAACAATTTTAGTGACAAAAATGGGGCCTCCTAGAAGTTAGCCTCTCCTCCCCCCCCCCCCCCCCACTTGTCGAAATAAATAATTTCAACAGTTGTGCTAAGTTTGTGCTACATTGTGTTCGAATATTATAACAATAATATAAAAAATAATATAAAATAATATGGGTAGCTGCAATTTTGGACAGCAGAAACATTAAAAGAATCGAAGACTATCAACAGTCAAAACATTGCTTTGGTTCTGTTAACAGTATTAACGGAAGAAACAAATTGTTATTTGCTTCTAGCGCCATGTTATTGATGAAGACAATTTTTATTTTGTATAAAGTTCCGCAGTCTACTTATCACACTATTGTAGTGCAGTTAGAACACATTTAGGTATATCCGGTAGCATTTATCTTATTGATGACACTATTAAGTAATTCGGTAGTGGCAGCGATCCTCGCCATCCCCACCGCATCAATAAAATATCAAAACCATAAGTATTAAACCCTTTCGCCTAGCGAAATAAATGATGGTTGCGAGCGTGTTAAACGCTCCTAATTTTCTTCGAAAAAAAATCCAGCTCCGCCGACCGTCGAATAATTAATCTTGAGCCGTACCTCGCCGGTGCATGCGTAATAGGAGAATGCTAATGAGGAACAGAACACGGAAAACGCCGAAGAAACCTTGGATTCCCGAAAGGCCTACGATTTTTTGGGTGGTGGTCTCGGCGTTCCTTAATGAAACTAATAAATGTATTAATTAAACGCGTAATCGTCTCGGTGATTATAGTACTATAATTGGCAGCGGGGCCTGGAGGTTTTGCGAACGGGTATCGAATATGCTATTTCACGGGTCAAAAGTGTAATGTTCCGTACCAAATGCATCAGTCGGCGAGCCTCGGTGTGCGACGGTACAACTTCACATGTGTGTACGTAGGTGTGGACGTGCATGAGCGCACCTGGTGGCCGATTAATTATCGAGATATTTCGCGTCTGTGGTCGCGTGTGCACGTGCTTGTACGCGATGTCCGCGTTGCAGTTGCAGGCGGCTACAACGAGCGCGGACGACCTGAGAACAGACTACGACTCTCCGCTCTTTCGCGACTCTTTTGCTTTTTGGCTGCAAGCGCATATTGCAAGTCAAATGTCGGACAATGAGTCCCGTGTAAAATGGAAATGTCGCCGTGAGAAGCCAGCGCGCCGCCGCCCCGCCGAATTTACATGAGAATGCAAGCCGGAGGCCACGGTGACGCGATTCGATCGCAATTCGCTCCGTCCCCGCGATTTATTAGAATCTGTTTAACGTTTTCGCGTTTTAACGTTTTCATACGAGTCGATTTTGTTGACCGACGCGCCCGAGTTCGGCTCCTGAACATCACCGTGACCGCGAATCGAGATTTCCTCTCGCGATGTAGTTGTGCTCACTTAAACAGTGTAATCGGATATGGGGTCAAATGTGCCTCCAAACCAAATTGATCTCTTTCTTCATACCATTCGATAGGACTCCCAAAGAAAACTCACTGTAGCAAGTTTCAAGTCGATAGGGTAAAGTGGGGCTAAAAGTCCCGTTTTAAATATAAACCTATATAACAGTTTGGCGGCTGTTTTTCGGATTATGAAAAGATGGAAAAGGGAGAAGGAAGCGTTTCGTCCCAGGCCCGCTAGAGGACTCGCCGGTAAGGCCATTGTGGGGGAAACGGTTCTCGGAGAGCGAAGAAAATGAAATCCACTTTTTGTTCACCAGACAATATATTTATAACACACAACTGTTCGAGGGTAACTCTCGTAGGCTTCTGAATCCAAGCGTCCTTTTTTACACCCTTCTTGCTTGGGGCGCGCGTCCCTTAAAAAACTAGGCTTACCAACTACTTAACCTAAAAATAAACTAATGACTAGAGAATCTAGGGAATTAAATAAAACTAAATAACCTTTAGTTACGAACTACGGATGACGCGTTGGGAGTTGGCAATGATGGTCGCCACACCATCTAGCGGGCCCTGCCTTAGACACAGGGATATCGTAAAGACGTTTAGAACGGTATTGGGATCTGACATATTGAGTGGCGCTGTCTGCTCCCGAAAGGTAGAAATACTCTAACAGCTTACAGTGTTAACATGTGTTAATTACAGTCTAAACTTACAATCTTAAAACAGGTGTTACTTAAAAATAACGTTATGAAAGCTCCAATTTTTCCACCCATAGCAAAAAAAATGTTGATACTGTGCAGTGAAAGATTCTGATAGTAGAGCGAGAAAAAATTTGTTGCTCCGTTTCCATACTTTGAAATGAAGTATGTGAAGTGATTTCCTCGAAATTTATAAGACCTCCATTTCTAAAATATAAGAAACAATTTAGCAAAGAACAGTCTATTTTAACAGCTAAAATAGCTAAAGCTAGAGTGCATATTGAAAGATCTAACCAGCGTGTAAAAACTTTCAAAATTCTTGGTTCAGTGATGTCTGTGGCATTGGTGCCTCTAATAGAAGATATTTGTACAATTATTTGTGGAGCAATTAATATGTCTCCACCAATTCTAAACGATTAGAAATTTATGAAATTATAATTGCAAATTTAGAAGGTATGTTAAAAAACAAATTTATTTTCGTAAAATGAATTATTTGATAAAACATACTTTAAAAAGCCGCTCTCCTTCAACAAGCTTTCTTTCTGCAAGATTTGTACTTACCCATACTTACAAACATTTAAAGGAAAAACAAAAAAGAAGATATCAGTACAATGTTAAGACCAAGCACTTCGTCGCCATATTGGATATCTATATATTGTCCACGCCCCCATGTCAGATCCCAATATATACAAACAGAGGAAGATACAGATAGTAGCGGGAAAGGTCTTGTTGTACTGTCCATCTGTTGACGAGCATAGGAAGTAGCCGCTACAACAGTCAGTAGAGATACTTTTTTTGCACAAATTATAACCATCATACTTTCATTTTAAATAGGCTTCTTTGGGAGGTGAGTTAAAAAAATACCACTTGTACATAATTTACGATTAAACATGTTTGTTTTTGAGAATTCAAGAAAGATTTACCGTTAGATTTATTTCCTTCTCAGTATAATTATTATTTATTTGTCGAAATATGAATGTACTCAATATGGAACACGTTGAGTGTACGTAATATGAAACATGTTTCATATTGGTTGCACGCTTATTATGGGATGGCAATTAGAAAATCGAGGATACTGGTAAAAAATGTGTTTAATGCATTTGTTGTTTTTTATTGGGATAATGAAGAATGTAGTGCATCAGGTGCGTCATTCATGTGCCTAACGTGTATTTAGAAGAAAAAGAAGGAGATTAATATAATATAAATTTGAAAAATGCATGTTTCCATCGCAAATATAAATTGTCTTGAGTATTTATAAGTGAGATTGAGATAAATAAGCGAAAACATCTAAGAAGAACATGAACGATAGATTACGAAAGTAGAGACTTCAAGTTTTAAAATGAGTGCAGGTTTATCGTTGTACTATTTTTATAACGAAATTATTCCGGTTTAATTGCCCACAATTTTTCGAGAATAGAAAATTTAGTGTTCAAATACTTTTTTTCCATACTGTGTTCCAATTTTCCTTGAGTAATTGTTGGATGTGTTTGTTTCTATGGATCCACTGAAAATTGAATTTCTAAAGCATGCTGAATGTTAAGGAAAGTAACAAAAAGAATTTCGTTATAATTTTGTAATGCAACTTTTCTATATTTAGTATAACCTTTTTGTAAACTGATAAACATGATTTTTATACTTAAAATTACATTTTTCGGTTAGTTTTTCAAGGAAGAACACTTACAGCCAAGTTGTTAGTATGTATTTACTTCCCTTACATTATCCTGTCTAAAAGTTGCATTGAAAAATTCGTAGAAATAAAAATGTTCTGCCTCTCTCTTTTCTGCAGTCTGTCTAGCGATAGTATGCGCTGCAATATTTTTGCCAGGGTGACAGTATGAGAAAAATTCTGGACGACTTTAGTAACCTGAGATTTCGTCTATGATACACTGTGTAGCTGAAGAACAAAATGGGCAAAATTTTGGCCAGCTTAGGAATGAAAAATCCCGTTGCTGACTGTACGTGTTCTGAAGTATGTCATTTCGCCATACCTAGACTGCGGGCGTTTATCTACATTCACAATTTTTGAAGCTAATAATAAAACTAGAGAAATGAATATTATTTTATTTTCGGTGTTAGGGACTTTAATATGTACATGAAAATATGCAGTATAATGCTAAATATTATCGCATTGTACGATAATTTAATTATCAAAAATACTTAAAGTGTTTATTACGTTCGATAAGAACATATGACGAATAATATGTATAATATATAATGGATGGAGCTTCTCCTTTGGTACGAACTGCTATTAATCTTTCTTAGTTCTTGGTCAATTACGTCGAAACATTCTCTCCGAGGACCATCCTGCATAATTGCGTTTAGGTGAGCTTGCGCACACAAGGATTTCGATCTTATTTATTTATTTATTGGTGCCACAAACCATGTTTGATTTATATAGCATACATTAATATAACACTTTACAATACATAATGGAGTACATATCGTTATATTAGGTTAAATTAACATGAGCGGTAGTCACTAAATTTTAACTTTACATTTTTTTAGGAAATTAAAGATAAATAATAATGCTGTAATATCTGGCACGCTTAAAAAGAAATTAATGGTGTAGGGAGGGTGATATTTTCGATTGAGGAGTAGTTCAAACAATTGTCCTCGTTCGGAATCATATTCTGGACATTGCCAAATAATATGGTTAAGGTCTTGAGCCTCAGCTCCGCATTCACAGGACCCATCCGGAATGAAGTGTACTCTCGCCAGGGAAGCATTTAAATTATAATGGTTCGAACGGTTTCTGTTGACGAATGTAATGAAATCTCTAGGTAATTTGAGACCCGAAAACCAAGGTGTGTTTGAATTATTAAAGAAGTGCTGGAAAAAATATACACCTTTGTGTAAGGCTTCTTTCTTAATAGTATCGTTCGTAGACATTCTCATTCGACATCTAAAATCGCATAAAAAATCGGTAAATTGTATTTTAACATTTGATAGGGTTCCTGATTCTGTAGCTTCTTTGGCCAACAAGCCCGCCTTTTCGTTTCCTGTTAAACCAATATGTGCTGGGATCCAAATAAATTTGACAAATTTTGAATAACCACTGTTGGCGATAAATTTAAGATATTTGTCCTTAATTTCTATGAGTAGTTTATTACATTGAGGACTGAACATAGGCTCCTGTAAAGCTTTGACTACACTTTGCGAATCTGTGAGAATGAGAAAGTTGGAATCAGTGTGCGCGTTAACCACGTCTAAAGCTTGATTTATCGCATAACACTCTGCTGTAAATATGGACGCTTGTCTATGTAAGCTAATTGTTTTACTAATATCAAGTTGTGGGCAATAGTAAGCTGCCCCTACAGACTGTGCATTCTTAATTTTACTGCCATCTGTGTAAATCACAATCGTTCGCGGAGGAGTCGACTCAATAAAGCGCTTTAAGACTGCGTTAGGGTTGGTTGAGTTCTGTAAAGATAAACCTAATTCGAGGTCGCAGAGTGGAATACTAAATAATGATCTGTAATTGCACGAATATATGGGATATCTTTCATTTACGGCTATATCTCCAAGAATCTCTGAGACATTCGTGTAACATTGGAATAGAAGCGAGTTCTTCACTCTCCCGTTAGAGAGTATTGCTGTAAGATTTGTATTACTATCAAAAAGAATCGTGTTTGTTACTAGGTCTTTAAGGAAAAAACATTTAAGAAGGTATTTTTTTGCAAGAAAAGTAGTTCTGTCCAGAAAGTTAATGGTCTTTGATTCGCCTAATAAAATATTGATGGGCGTGCTTATCCTGTATCCTAATGTGGTTCTGATCGCAGCAAAATGTATTCGCTCCAATTTGAGTTGCAAATTTTTGTTTCTTGGAAATTACACGAAGCAGTTATATTTTATGACCGGACTTATGAGACTACCAAAGATCGTCATTAGAGTTTCCGGAGATACCCCCCAAGAAATTCCAGAGAGAAATTTCATTATGTTTAATAGTTTAAAACACTTTTTCCGTACCTCGTCAACATGAGTCTTAAAACTCATGTCGAAATCAAAGTTAATCCCTAAAAATTTGACAGATCCGCTGGACTTGATAGTTACATTATTGATTTTAATTTCAGTTTTTCCTGGAAGAATGTGTCTGCTATTAAAATGAACGAGTACTGTTTTATGGGGAGCTAATTCAAGGCCAATACTTTTAAGATTATCCTTAGCAGTTGTAATCGATTCTTCTAACAGTCTTATACTCTCAGCAACGGATCGGGAACCACAGTAGATGGCAATATCATCATTTCGATCTTATATTCAGATAATGTGAACGAGAATGGTAGGAAAATAAAATAAAAAAAATTCAGCAACAAAGTATTTCTTTTGGAAGTAAAATTGGAGATTAGAGTGAGAGATGAAATAAAACATTGAAAAACGATTGAAAGGTAATGTTATAATTAGAAAAGGTTGTGAATATCAAGCATTTATATAAGTGATCTTATTCTATCAATTTAGTTTCTATAAAAGGATGGATTTCGTTATGACCACTTTATTATATTTTTATAATTTGTATTTTTGAAGTAAGTATATTGGCATAGCTATTTTCTTCATTGCGATACATATATTGCTGTTGAAAAATAATTATTTATTTTTGGTCATTAAACGAAAGAAGATATTGAGAGATGCTAGTATATTACTTTATAATAACGCATCAAAGTAAATAAGTTTCAGTAGAAAAGTAAACATCATACAACCTGTGATTAAATATTTTTTAACTGTTAATAACCAGTCTTTGAATTTGGTGATTTTAATGCGTGCTTGATTGCAGAAGTGCAAACATAAAAACACGAACATTGAACATACTTCATAAAGTAACAAATTTGATTCTGGTGAAATAAGGTTACTGGCAAATAACTGTGAGGCTTTATGCAAAATTCATTCTTTTATGCTTTTAATTCTAATCGTACTTTATGTTAATTTGTGTTTGTCACATTCATATTTCATATACATTTAAAAATGTAGAATATATATAAATAACAAAAATTTTTGTTCGTTTCTTGGTTTTGAAAACTTAAATTTGAATTCATCCGCTTACGCATTTGGAGACAATTATAAAATAATTACAACCCTAACCCTCTAAATACCGATGATACATTAAAGTACCATTTTCATAAAAATATTGCTATGGAAATGTAGATCTTTTTGTACTTGTTCACTCGAATGTAATTTAAAATATTCCTATACGTATTATTGTAGCAAATAGTATAATAAATGGCATTGAACAAATGTTTACGTTTATACGTTTCTATAAGGAAAATGCAATATCTATTTAATTGTTACTTAATTGTTGTCTGAAAGCTTTTAAAACTGTTTTGAACTTACCTGGAACGTCAAGAGGTGTAAAACTTTGCAACAATGCAATCAAATACGCTTAGCAGTATAAAAGATAAAATCAGTATAATTCAGAATGTTCAAAGTTAAGTGAAAAAAAGTTCTGCCATTACTAAACCAAAACTTTTCCCAAGTTTGATTTGGTTGATTTTCTGACCCATATACATTGCTTATTCTGTACCCTACTTAGCAAATACTGACTACCCTACGTATGTGCTATCTACCCCTCACGATTGCGGATGAAATATCTCGCAATCCAATGCTGTTTTTCAGGCTCTGGGGATAAAATATCTCGTGACCTAATGTGGCTCCTCTGACGCTTTCGACTAGGTCGCGAATTAATTCATTCCCGATGTATAGGGTAGTGTGATTCTACCAGTTTCTGCGTGAACATATCAAATCAGCGACAAGGAAACAGCAGTAAAAATTGTTATTACTCTATTTATTAATATTGACCGAGTTACGATCACTGTATAAATTATGTTCTACCGTCCTCATTTCTAAGAAAGAAATATGTACAGCCGGGGACCAAATTAAGTCGGCACACTTTAAAAGACCAAACGACTTGTGTTTGTTGAGATCTTAAAAGAATTAGTTTACTCGGTAATGTATAAAGAGCGTTAATTAAAAATTACTATTGCTCGAAATTGCGAAGAAAAAAGTGGAGGTCATGATTTCTGACTTTCTTATCTGTGTTTACAATGAAAATTTGAAATATCCCTTTTGTAGATCTAAGTAAGATGTACGAATGCATACACAATTTCAAAAAAAAAATTTTACACATTGCCTAGTGTAATAGTTTATGTTTCATGGTAGTTGCCATGGGCATCCAAGGCATGTTAGAACAAACAAAATGCGGACAGTGCCTTATAGACCAGAGATGGGAAACAATTTTGCCTCAATTGAGGCAAAACCGTCAACACCGTAGCGCCCTCTGTCCCCTTCCAGCAAGCGCGGTATAATGGAGCAACGAAGACACAAGACATCAGCGTACGCAACGAACGTTCGCGCTGCATGAAAGAGAGGTTGGTGGGAGAAGCAGGCGTTTGAGGGGCTCCACCCGTGCACACCACTGGTTTACAGTTTACAGTCTATGACAGTGGTGGGCACGGGTGGAGCCCCTCAAACGCCTGCTTCTCCCACCAACCTCTCTTTCATGCAGCGCGAACGTTCGTTGCGTACGCTGATGTCTCGTGTCCAATGATGCCAGAATCGTGGAACTGGCCCCTCCGGTGGATCCTCCGGCTGGACCCCCCACTCTGACGTACCGTCGTCGCCTTACGTTGTTTCTTACTGCGCACGCGCTACACACAAGCGTACCTCGCCGCCGTCGAGTCGAATAGGCAGCTCACACGGACAGACTAGAGGTACGCTTGTGTGTAGCGCGTGCGCAGTAAGAAACAACGTAAGGCGACGACGGTACGTCAGAGTGGGGGGTCCAGCCGGAGAATCCACCAGAGGGGCAAGTTCCTCGGTTCCACGATTCTGGCATCACTGCTCGTGTCTTCGTTGCCCCATTGTACCGCGCTTGCTGGAAGGGGACAGAGGGCGCTACGGTGTGGACGGTTTTGCCTTAATTGAGGCAAAATTGCCCATCCCTGCTGTAAACCAAGCAACATATACTCCGATTTAATAAATCATATTATTATAAAGCCCTACGCTAGTAAATTAATCCTTTTAACATCTCAAACAAACTGAAAACGTTTGGTCCACTTATTTTTGTCCCCGGCTGTATATTGAAAACATAAGTTTATGGTTCACGTTGAAGGAAAATCCCATTTTCGCACGCGAGTGTCATTTATAGACTGCGGATTTTTATGTGAAAGGAAAATTGTCTGCATTAATTGCAAGATACGGGATATACATGGGTATGGATTTCTTTTTTAAATAATTTCAATGAGTTGAGAATAACGTAACAGTATTTTTAATTCCTTCAAATGTTTTTACTGACTTGCATTTCTCGTGTTTTTGCCATAAATGCATAAAATCCACAGTCAAAGCACTAATAATGAATAACCAACACTTTTTTACGATGTTGAATTAGTTTGAAGTTTTTATACTGAACGTTCAAGATATACTTTCCGCTTCAAATGTAAATTGATGTAAAGTGTTTCAGAGGTTGATCGCTAAATGGTTGTTTAGTGGTTTTCTCACAAAAATAAACTTTGCAAAATGATTCGTGAGAAGTTTGTTAAGGCCGTCTGGGTAAATAGTAAGCAAATAACAGCTACTAGAAAATTGAAAAAAATATTGTAGTTGCGATTATTAATAATCATAATTGTTTCTTTTTATGTTTCAGGTATGTTTCCGGTTCAATTTTCCAGCTTCAATTCAATTATACATTATACAGTAAATCGTAAGGTATGCCCAATTCCTACTTAAAGCTTATATTAATGACCAAAATTTTCTACGATGTTTAGCGAATTGCATTACCACGCAAAAATGCTTCTAGGAATAAATGAACGATGGATTGAGAAAACAGAGGATTCAAGCTTTAAAATGAGTCCAAGTTTACTGTTGTACTATTTTTTTTAATGAAATTATTACTGTTTTTTAGTGCTGAAATTTAGTGTTCAAATACTTTTTGGATCCACTGTAACTTGAAGGTTTAAAGCAAGCTGAGTGTTAAGGAATAGAGAGTAAATCAATTTCGTTATGATTTTGTATAGTTATCAGCAATGCAATTTTTTTATATTTATTATAACCTTTTCTGTAAAGTAAAAAGCATGATTTTTTGTTTTAAATCACATTTTTCAGTTCTACAAACTACAACGCTTTTAGAAAGAGGAATATTCAATTATGATAGATACCATTTCTATTTATGTACTTCAAAGAAGCAGTTTCTTTTTTCAGATAAAAATATGCAAAGATATTTCTGAAAACACAAACATAATTTTCAGAAATCTATCTCGTTCAAGTAGGAACATCTCGAACATTTTTCGAAAATATTCGATGAAGTTCTCGGACATTACAGTTAAAATTCGAATAGTAACAACTACTAAGAAGAGAAGCATAGTTTACAGAAACGAAATTTTCAAATATAACTCTTGAGTGGACATACAGACATCTTATGTATTTGCAGAATAATATTTTCCTGAATAATGAATCCCGTACATCATGTCAGAACAACATTATCCATAATAACAAAAGAAGCATGTCGCATTCTACGATATATGGACCGTCATCGCGAGGGAATAAAATACAGTTTTTACGAAAAATTCGTTAGACTAGGAACAAATAATTATTAAATCGTGTAGTAGATAATCGTTGAGATGAGTCATAAATACTTTTCGCAACGGATATTAAAAAAACTATTCAACGAAAGTGGACCGAGAAGAATTCTGAAAACGTTTAAACTGAGTCATAGTCGTTACACTCTCGTAATAATCGACATTTCGTAAAAAGTAGACTGCCGATTTTTATGCATCTACATCTTATTCAAAATCTGAATGAAAATGGATACTGCCTCTGGCAGAAAATAGTCGATCAATCACGCGATTGTTAAAAAAATTATTCGAGCGTTCATTAAAGATGAAAAACAAATTTTGCATGTACATATATTAAACAAGTATGATGGAGGAGATAGTGATATTTTAATGAAATATTATACCAAATATAAGATAATAAAATATCTAACGTTATGTGGAAATCATACAAATATTTAAATAGCTTGACACTTATTATTATAAGCATATTATATACATTTATTAATAATAACAAATAAAGAAACATTCATTTGCACATTAATGTTTTTCTTATATAGATAGCAATTTTTATTATTATGTTTGCCTTTCGATGATGTATTATTTCAATTTATTTGTGATCATCTAAATGTTATGTCCAGTTTATTCATAATAATGTGATCAGTGGCACGAATTTAACCGAAGGAGTTACACATTCTTGCAATAAATATTTGTTTCCTTTAATTTTAAAATATTAATGATACAAGAGGTTTAAGTGCGTGTGATCGTTGATGATGCAATCAATATTTCGCTATATATTCAAAATCATGTCTGACGATATATATTCGTAATCAATTTGCATTTAGTTAAGAAGTCTATCTAGCTGAGCCTACTTTAGAATAAGTACTTTGCTAAACTGAATATTAGCATTGTCGGAATTTTTAAACAATATTAGCAGAGAGGATAGCCAGGGAACTCAATTATTCAGAACATCCGGTTATCGAAACCATTTTGTCCCTCCTCCTCTATCACATGTTCGAATAGACAAAGACCCACCGTATTCCCACCTGAATAATGAACTTAATAGACCACTCGTGGCCACCTTGCATCGATGATCCAGTCGTGGCCATTTTGCCCGGATGACTCAAAGGACTAAAAGATAATGGCGCCCCTATTGCGCGCGCCCGGAATGAAATTACTGTTTAAACAATCTTCACGGACGACCCTTGTCCGTGCCAGCCTCGACGCGTTCACTCGACGAATTCGATTTTCAAACGATCCGGGAAGTCACGGAAAAGTTTACAGAGTTGCGGCTTCGACTCTATCAAACTGTCGAAATAGTTCCCATTTGTTTGGCGTCGATTCTTTCGGTCGTTTATACACGGGTAAACCCGGAAGCACGAACAGTAGCGACGGAAAGAAAGGAACAAAGAACTTCGCCGGTGAAAAAGGTCAATGTGTCGTTTCAGAAAGCCTCCCTCCCCTCTTACTCTTTCTCGTTCGAGATTTAAATGTTACCGGATATTAAACTGGCCCGTCGAGATAACCGTGTTCCCGGAAAAGTCAAACCGACAGATTTTAATAGTGGCGCTAACAACGCATTGTGGTCGATAAGTACGATAACTGGAATACGATTTAAAAAAAAATTTTTTAATTGCAAATCATTGTATAATTTGATTTATTAATGTCTAATACACGCGTATAAATATTTACATTAAATATGCACCAAATTATATCATATTTGATCTCATTGTAATCAGAAAAATGTCACGAATGTGTTGATAAAAGTTCCATGAAAAAATAATTGAAAATAAAAAAGTTTTGTCATTGGATTATTATTGTCTCACCGACACGTTGGTGACAAAAAATAAAGGAATTTCGAGGAATCGTGTCTCTCGCGATGAGGGCAATGTTTCGGATCCGAGGTCGCTGCATTCATCGCGACAACACTGTATTCGTAGCGGCGAAAGATCTCGTCACTGCGGAATACACTTTCCACAACGAAACAAGTCGCTTAAGAAGTTAGTCTATGATCAACTATCTATCTATCAATCTATCATCGTTACATCCAGAAATGCTTATTTAGTAATAAGTACAGCCTCCGTCACGCATGTGCTATCTTCTTGACTAGGAGTGTATCGGTTCGAATAATCGAGGTATGTACTACTGAATCGCGAATTCAACAAAAGCAAATATGCCCACAATCATGTCATGTTCGGGCTCATTTTAATCAGGAAAATGTCAGAAATGTCATGGTAAAGATTTTGTATGGAAGTAGTGAAATATAATCTGTTGTGTAACTAATTCTGTTTTGACATGACGAAGTCAATCCTGTAGAAGGTTTAATCTGGTACACACATTGTCTTGTAAATACTAATATCATAGTGTTATCCATAACATGATCGCTTACTGCGATTCAATAGGGAAGGCGTTCAAGAGCAAGTGAAAACTACTATCAGTTGATAAACACGAAAATATGGTAATTACGATCTACAGAATTCAACAAAAATAAAGTTGATACATAGGCCAATACGTTTTTATAAAGAATGACGAGCTGCATCGATTAATCCATAGAAAAATATGTTTGTATTTAAAAACATGAACGTGACCTTGAAATCGGCAAAACTTGCACCTACGAAGAACTGTTACTGTGAGCGCGATAACGTATTAATCGGGATTACAGACAGTACAAGTAGTACGAGAAATATTTAATACAAAAGTGTGTACATGTGCGATGCGAACAAGAGTAGAAGCTTACAGCAAGCGAACAGAAGGGCGCTCAGATATATAAAAAGGAAAGAATGCAACGCATGCGCAGTAATACAAAGCTCCTTCCAAACACCTCACGGAGGATTCAATACATAAAATAGTGTTAATCACAATAGTTACTACCATGATATAGTCGTCTTTATACTGAAAACCATTGGTTGATAAAGTTTTTCAATGTCTACAAAAATAGCAGAGATATTCACGTGCTAATTTTTACTGGACCACCCTGTATAATAATCCCTAAAACAGTGACTTCCAATGATACAGATGACGAACCTAGCTCTTCGAGTATCCCAAAACATTTAATAATAAAAACGGTTTAAGAAGGAATTTTTAAAATGCGATGTGATTTTAGGTCAGGCCACTATCATTTCACGTGGCCAATGTATCATTTTGTACAATGTCGAACGAACGTAAAAATGTAGCTGGTTGGGGAAAGGCTATCGTGAATGGTATCGGGGGCTGTAATGTCCAGCACAGATTTCCTATTCAAATTTTTCCTTTTAGGCGAATGGTAGGCTCTACATAGCACGCATCGTTTCGACTTTGTGAATATTTGCAAATAGCTGGGATATTTACTCTCACGCGCGCATGTACCAGCAGAACCGTTTGAGCGTGTCCATCGAATTGGAGACCCTGTATAACGTGTCGAATATAAATGCGTTCGTTCTGCAAAACGCTACGAATCAGCGGGTAACCGGACCGCGTGCATCGTTTGCCTAGTCTGGAAAAATGATCCTGAGAGAAGCCAATTTGTCGATACGTGAACCGAACTGGATCCCCTGTGTAATTTTGCTGAAATGATTTCCGAGCGACCATATTTTACGGACATAATAAGAACGTTTTACATAACGTGCCCCGAAATAATTACCGTTTCGTATTGCATTCTCTATACTGTGTACATTACATTATGTATTTGCAACACAAATCTTCATTGAAATTTGACTCGCGGCTCCTTGCTCTAACCGCTTAAAAATTGAACACTGTTCAACCATGTTTATTGCAACAAATATACGGTGTATCGATTTCAAATTCTTTCACATTTATTCTTACACATTTTAAGAATATGTCGAATTTCTTTCGTGTTAAAAATAACTTATGCTAAAAATTATAATAATTTCCACGAAGCATCTAAAACTGTTAGAAATGGTTGAATCGATGTATCGAAGAGTGTTTTTCATGAATACAGTTAGAACACATATTAATCTCGTTTTTGTTTTTATCGATTTTGAGTCTTTGGTTATGTGATATCGTTGTTCATGGTTTACATTTGTATTACACTTGCACATTTACTATTACGCGTTCTTAAATAAAATCCTAACAAAATACAAAACTCTTTTCATAAAAGGTGCCCGAGGTGATTCGGAACCCACCTTAATAAACTGTAGGGCCCATCGCGAAATAACCTTAGCAAAGAGTTGAGAGCGGCGTAAAATAAATAAAGAAAAAAAAAGATATTCGACTGAAATGTACGACATCTGAATATATGCAATCTCCTCATTATTATAAAGTAAGATACATTGACCGGTAGTGTCAAAAATGAAAATAGTTACAAACGATGCATCCACTGTATGTACTTCGAAGTACTCATCGAACGCACTTTTTGCAAATCTTCCAATTAAGATCCCCGTTATATTAATATCTGTGGTTTCCAGTTCCCATCATTCTTCCAAATTAGTAGCACGTTCCTGAGCTTCTTCTTATTCCATAGTGGTAAGAAGTGAGCAAATTCAACTACATTGGGACCAGATTTCTCACAAGTCGGATGCCAGAGCGTGTCTCCAGTGTATCAATTAACGGCGTACTACGTGTTTCTTTTTAATTAATCCGGAACGGTTTGTATTTCTGTTCAATGTGCTCGAACAATCATTACTACGAGGAAGTCGTCTTGTCTTCGCAAAGTTCTCCGCTGTCGTTCTTTTCTATTGAATGAGTGCAAAAGTTCATGCCTAATTTTTAGAAGTGGCGAGAAACCTTATCGTAATCTGGCACAGATGTTATTCTTTTGGTATCATGTTAAGGGGCCCTTAGACGATCAATAATATTGTCAATGTAGGTTGACCAATAATATTGAAGCTCACGTCAATAACGATCAATAATATTGTCAATGTAGGTTGACCAATAATACTGAAGCTTCCGTCAATACGCTTCAATAAACTCGTCAATCTAGCTATCAATACGGCGACTACGCACTGTTGTTTTGAAAAACAGTTGTGTACTCTGCCAGCCATTTTGCCTGTACGACCAGTACAACGTCCGAGTCGAGACTGACGAAATATTGACAACTAAACCTCCTAAACGTCAATGCGCGCATCAATATGGCTCCCGTCAATGCGCTTCAATAAAAATTTCTATCAATATGCTTCAATATATTGTCACTGCGTTTGAATCCCTTCTGAACGGTCAATTATGCCCTTTCAATGCGCCTCGTCAATATTATTGATGGGCGTATTGACAATATTGATCGTCTAGGGGCCCCTTCACATACTTATCGAAAGATAGTACCGTCGTGAGGCACTTCAGCGACAAACACCGTTGATGTAACTCGATTTGTGATTGAGAGCAATGCGCCAGATCGGTTAAATCCAGGGGAAAAGTTTACCACCTCTCTGATGACCAGAGTAATATGTAACACGTTGCGCGGCACGTCACGTGACCAGTCTACGGTCTTAGTGGGGAACGTTGGACTGTGCTCATGTAGTGGAATGGGATAGTGGAAGGGGAAAAGGAGGAGAGGAAAATCCACCCACTTTTGGGTGGATCTGGCGACACTGATTGAGAGGAGTGCTTCAATGTCGAGAACAAAAAATTACATTTTACCCATACTAGATGAAGACGAATTTACGCTTCTTCAATGATTGAATCCATTTTACTATTCGGCCATCATCCATGTTGAATGGGTGAAAAAAAACTCATAAAGTTGCGCAAATTCAATGGAAATCAACAACTTTAAGGGCTGTTTTCACCCTTTTAACATGAATGATGGCTGAAAAAAGTACGTGTTAAATATTTTTTCCGAAAACTACGTCTCACTAAAATGTCATCAAAATCGGTATTCCCAGATTTGATATATCCCACTTTGCCAGATTCTGCATCATACACTGAATTTAAATAATGTAAACCGTACAGTGGTTTACGAAAGTATTCGAACGCACGTTAAATCAGAAAAATTTGTTTAAAGTTGCACCAAACAACTTGATTTTTATTTAGACATTATAAGCATTGATTTAATAAATGGCGTGCAGTGGTTTACGAAAGTATCCGAACGCTCTTTAAATCAGAAAAATTTGTTTAAAGTTGCACCAAACAACTTGATTTTTTCTTAAAAAATATATACATTGATTTAATAAATGGCGTGCGAAAAAGATTTTGAAAAAATTGCAATTACTAAGCATCACAAGAAAAAATAAAAAAAAGCATTTTTTAAAACTTTTTTATTTCAGCCCGTAATGAAAATTTAAAATGTGCAACTTGTCGACCTGTGTTAGTAATATTCGTGCTGAAAATTTCATCGAAATCGATTAACGTACACACGAGCTGCAGGCATTTTAAAGTAATGCAAATCACAGGTCTTCACAACTTTTGTTCAGTTTTGTCAACCGATTTCGACGAAATTTGAAGCATGTGCGTAACTATTATGTAAATATAAGGGTTTTAACTAGTGCGATTTTTATTTTTTTATGTAATTATTACCAATTGCATTTTTTCTGAATATTTTCACGTCATTTAGTAAATCAGTGCTTTAATTGCTAAACGAAATGTCAAGCTGTTTAATCCTATTTTAAGAAAGTTGTTCTAATTTGAATGGCGTCCGAACACTGTACACCTTGTAATGATTCATCTATGGCATTATGTTTTACTCAAGAATGTTTAATGAAATTTCGAAAATAACGAAATACATTTATGTTTGTAAATGACAAGAAATCATTGAAATTTTTTAAACTATAACGCAAATGCTACACGGGTTCCCGTTGTTCGATTGCTTCCAAATTTTGTACACATCATTTTCTCACCAAGTCCTTAGGGGGGTAAAACCTGAAATAGTCGAAAGTTGAAAAATACTGTACATGGTGTTGTACTGTGAGTATGTAAAGTTACATTGATTTTATGTTCTTAAGAAAAAGTCATTTTTTAAAATTGCTGGGGTTCCTTTAATTATAGATAATTCTAAATTTCGGTTGGTACATTGCTATCTTCACTCTCACTTCTACACAGCACACAATAATGGGTAAACGCAAATTTTATTGAAAAAACGTCGAATCAACATAGTTTTTCAGGGCTAAAACTTGTATATGTTGCTTCCTCTATTTTCGATTATTCTGCAACATTTCAACTTTATCTTTATCGAAGAATTATCGGACTATCTCATTTCTATCAAAAGTTCCACGATTTTGATACGGGTTTCTATCAGATCACCGCCGATCATTTCACCGACAATGCTCCAATCGACTACACTTGACCGACATTGACCTCGCTGACAATAATAATTCACCGACATCAACCGACAAATGAATGAAAATATTCGACATTGACATTGTATTTAGTTAGGTATGTATGCGAAACTATATTTGTATACCATTATCGTCTTATTATTGTAAAGTAATAACTAAGGTATTATTATATATTGAAATAATTATAAAGTTATAAAATAATAACTATACATTGAAGGATGTAAGAATAATAACTAAACGTAATGAGTAAACATTGAAAAAGAATTATAAGGTTACACTATGTGCCAACGCTTTTAGGAATTACTATTGGGTCATTCCATGCCAAATCGATCACTGTTTGCAGGCACCATCTAAATGAAATATGTTGTAGTCCATGTGAAATTAGGGGGGTTTAAGTCATCATTTTGCCGGTTTTGAATTTTTTTAGAAATAACAGGTCTTCAAAATTTGCAATTTTCGCCCATTTTGGCGAAAACGGGCCTCACTTACGAATTTTGATCTCAGGAATTGTTTGTCCGATTGAGCTAAATTTTTTTTGTTTTATTCGGAAAGGATTGGGCTATTACACAATAATTTTTTCAACCTCGACAATCAACTTTATAAAGTCGAAAAATTTAAACAAATTCTTTTTTTACGTTTAGTTCGATGAGAGGGCATGGTTAGTTAAATTTTGAAAAAATATGTTTATATTCCTTGAAGTTTCCCCTTTAAAATGAACCCTTGCAGAAGATGGTATGTTAAAAATTGGAGTCACAATGAGCTGGAAAAGGGCGCGGTGTACCCTCGTTTCAGGTATTGTCCGCGCAACGAGAGTTGGCTCAAAATCTCGTCAGTGGAGTGCAGGGGGAACGGCGAGTCCTTCCCACTCTTGATGCAAGGCTGCGGATCCCACCACTGATCAGTGGATCCCACTCTTATGCTTACGTTTTGGCGGGAACGGTCAACATAGGCGCTCAGCGTCACCGCCATCTTACTTCATGGTCACCACATCTCTCTGTTACAGTCACACTCAATACGCTCGTTTGCTGTCTTCGTCAAGCGATTCAGCCAATCGCAGAAGACGTGTAGCGCGTAGTGGGATCATCACGTGGTACCCACAAGTTTCTCTGTGCCAACTCTCGTTGCGCGGGCTATAGGCGATTCGTGCGCTCCGCTCAACGGACCATAATCGCCAAAATGGGCAAAAATTGCAAATTTCGAAGGCCTGTCATTTCTAAAAAAATTCGAAACCGGCAAAATGATGACTTAAACCCTTCCTAATTTCACATGGACTACAACATATTTCATTTAGAACAAAATCGACGATGGTGCCTGCAAAAAGTGATCGATTTGGCATGGAATGACCCTATTGTCAGCGATGTCAATGTCGGTGAAACATGCGTCGATATAAACATTGTCGGTGAATTGCTCTTGTCAGCGAGGTCAATGTCGGTCGAGTGTCGTCGATTAGAGCATTATCGGTGAAATGATCGGCGGTGATCTGATACAAACCCTTTTGATACAAAGTCCGTCGGTTTGGCCCACTGTGCGACGTTCCGGTATTGATGGTAACATTGTGCGTGCCATAGTGGAAGATAACTCAAGGGTTACAATTAAGGAGATCGTAGAAAGGCTATATCGTATTGACAATTCATCTGCATTTCGCCATTTAAAGAAACTTGAATTTAATTCCAAGCTCGATACAACTCGGTACCGTATTCTTTAACGGAAAAGAATATGCTAGACTGCGTCTTTGCGGTGATTTCTCTGTTTGGATATCATGAAAAAGGACCTTTCTTGGATCGAGTCGTAACGGGTGACGAAAAGCAGAACCTGCACAACAACGTGCGAGATAAAAGAACTTGAAAACAAGCTGGTAGAAGTACACAACCCGTGGTAAGTGCTGATTTGCATCCAATGATGGTGTTGTTATCTGTTCAGTGGGCTTGCAAGGGAATAATTTTCTTCATACTTCTTCCACCTGGTGAAACAATCACTTCAATAAGTATTGTTAGCAACTCGCCAAGCTCAATGTGAAAATTCAAGAAAAATATCCTGTTTTGGCTAATCGGAAAGGCGTCATTTTCCATCATGACAACGCCAGACCGCATATTGCCTAACAAACGCCACGAAAACTGATGTTTTTAAGTGGAAAGTCGTCCCACATCCAGCGTATCCCACGGATCTAGCTCTTTTAGATTCTTATCTGATAAGGTCGCCGCAGAATAATTTGTATGGCAAGAATTTTAGTTTCGTGAAAGCTTTCGAAAACTCCACCAGCCTATAAAATGTTAGGAGTACAGTTGTAGAAACTGGTATAGCCCGCGTAACGAGAGTTGGCACAGAGAAACTTGTGGGTACCACGTGATGCTCCCACTACGCGCTACACGTCTTCCGCGATTGGCCGAATCGCTTGACGAAGACAGCAAACGAGCGTATTGAGTGTGACTGAAACAGAGAGATGTGGTGACTATGCAGTAAGATGGTGGTGATGCTGAACGCCTATGTCGACAGTTCACGCCAAAACGTAAGCGTAAGTGTGGAATCCACTGATCAGTGGTGGGATCCGCAAGCTTGCGTCAAGAGTGGGGATTCGCAGTTCCCCTTGCACCCCACTGACGAGATTTTGTGCCAACTCTCGTTGCGCGGACAATAGTGACTACATCACTGATTGGTAAAATTTTGTACCTTAAGGGGTGCTTCTCGTGTCACGGCAGTGAAAACAAGTGATTTTTAAGAATTTCTTTCAGAATAACTGTTGGCTGTATATAGGACGAGACTTTTGATGTAGAAGTGTTTTTTCTAGTTCAATTCGTCTTATTATTTATTGTATAATACGCATGTTTCTCGAAACTATGTTTTTTAAACTGGCGAGCACAACCACTAAAAAATTAGTAATGTAAACAACTTCAGACGAAGCTCATTCATTTCTTTACCTATTTCTTTAGGGATTGGATCTTAAGTTTATATTTTTTTATATGTAATATTTTTTTGAAAAATATAAATTTAACTAATCGGTCGAAAAACTAAACTTTTTCATGGGAACGCTATAGAGCGTTTCTAACTTTTTATATTTTTCTCTTAAAATAGGTTCAATCCCAGCAGAAAGTATCTAACTTTATGAAAATTTCTCATTTTGTTTTTAATCACTGTGATAAACGCTATAGATATTGCACGCTAACAATGCTTACACTGCCGAAACTTTTACGAAATCTTGTATATTAGAGAATACATAATAGGAAGAATTGAACTAAAAAAACCCATGTACTTCAAGAATATCGGTTTATACCCCAAAAAGGCTCCCCTCAGATATCCAACAATTCTAAGAAAATTCTTAAAAATTGCTTGTCTTCACTACCATTGCACGAGAAGCCGGCCTTAAGTGTAACCGCTTCTGTTTTATCTTCGAATCGGGCAAGAAGTTTAGCACTCATCCAACGAGTGCGTCGGTTCGTTTGCTGTTTACAGATCGCTGAAAAGGGAAGTGCTCTTCTCGATGTCATTCCCCCGATCCTTCGCCCGAGAATTCCCCGCGAGCTAATATTGCGCCATGAGAAAGTAATGATACCCCCTCGCACAGGGTGATCCTATTAACGTTAGCTGCAGGTGTTTACGCCTGTTGCTAACTCGACCGAAATGGCCGGTCCTTGGCTGCAGGCAGCTTTCCGGATCCTTTTGCTAATGATAACGTGGCAACGTTGCGAGAGCATACGCTGGAATCGCTTTTTATGAGTTTCATGGGGGTCTTCTACTCTTGAGACCGTATATTTTACGGCTCCTCTTATTATTTTTCGCCAGAAAAAGGTAATGTTTGTCACTAAAACAAGTGAGGGAATTCGGGGATAACCCCAAATTATTACTACAGTACTACACTATCCAAAGACGTTTCACACGTGAATAGATCAATATAATGCGACCAATATACAACACTATTTATCGTATAAATCGGTAAAGGTTGAATCTAAAACTGCAACCAAGTAACAGTTCCATTATCTGAACAATCATGTTCCACTGATTACTGTGGATAAAGAGTTTCATGTACAGTACTGCATCGTTATTTGTCGTGAAATTCTGAACAATAATCGTCGCAAAACAATCCCTCCTTCCGAGAGGGTCCGTGAAGCTCGAGAGGCATTGGTCGCCGAGAAGTGCAACATTATACAGGTCGAGTATATCGGTGCGACAACATTAATCCAATGACAAACTTCTTTATTTTTTACTGTTTTTTGGTGAAACTTCCACCAACATATTCGTGGCATTTTTCTAATGAAAATAATACCAAATAAGATATAATTCCGATGGTATTTACTTGAGTAATGGACGATGAAAGTTTCGGGCGCAAGGAAGAACTGCGCATGGGAAAGAAAGAGACACGGAGAGTGGCTGTCGACGGCACAGTTCAAAGGCCCACGTGTCCTCACAGTGTAATGCCAATAAAAAAAAACTTTTTTATTATTACTTACTTTTTTATGAGACTTTCTCCAGTATATTTATGGCATTTTTTTTTATTAAAATAATACCAAACACGATATAATTCGGATCATATCTACAATATTTTTCCGAAACTTTCATCGTCCGTTACTCAAGTAAATACCATCGAAATTATATCCCATTTGGTATCATTTTCATTAGAAAAATGCCACGAATATGTTGGCGAATGTTCCATTAAAAGCTAATAAAAAATAAAGAAGTTTTGTCGCTGGGTTAATGTATTATGTTACACTTCTCGGCGACCGAGGCCTCTCGAGCTGCGCTGTCCTTTTCTACGTTCGGCACAAGTCAAAGAATAGTATTATCTGAATATTAACTGTCGCCGGCTGGACCTGTGTTGGCGACGATTATCGATGAAATACTGTATCACGATCGATATTCACGACGCGAGTATTCAGTCCACGTAACTTGTACACCTTGAATATGTCCGTTACTTGTAATAATGTGAGAACAATAATAATTGTGATGTAAATATTTTTTATCTGTGTGAGTGCGTTTCAGAGATTTCGAGTTCATCTTGATTTCTTTAAATGGAAAGAGCTCCCTTCTGTATTATGGATCGATAGTGTATCAAATTTTGCGTAAAAATGTATTGACCTCTATATGTCCTAATGTAATAGTTAATGAGATATTATCGAAATCATTGTCAATACATACATACTACCTGGAAGTGTAGTTGACTGATGTCCCTCAACTTGAGTACTGTGAGTACATATGCAAAATTATTTCGATAATATCTTGTTAACTAATTACATCTAGGACATATAAAGGTCAATACGTTTTTACTCAGATTTTGATACTCTATTAAAAGGTAGATCTTCCCATTTGATGAAATCGAGGTGACTTTGAAATCTCCGAAATTAATTCATGCGCACAAAAAATGTTTACATCACAATATCACCCCCTCTACCTATATCATGCATCCTTTTTATCTTCATTTTTTCATATTAATACAAGTAACGAAAATATTCAAGGTGTACAAGTTGCGTGAACCGTCCTTTATATAGAATAGTTTTTTAACGCATTACTTACCGAAAGTCCATTAGCATGATTCTCAATAACTGTTCTCTATCAGAAACAAAACTTATCTACCTTTCACCCTCGGACAACGGACCGTTCTTATAACTATACATATAATTGATGTTCATTGCTATTCGCTGCTTTGTTTATGAATTTTTCGAAACATATTTTCGAAGGTATTTCTTGTAGATACGTTAGTCTTTCTCTTTCCGTCTAATGTAACTGCTGTCCATTTAATTTAATCGCCAGAAAATTAGTAATTAGATCTCGATTTTGGTATTCTGAGTTAAATAGACCCAGATTCCACTGTCGAAGGATTAAAAAATTATCTCGAATGACATAATTGGATTACGTTCCTGAGGATTTATTGTTAGTTCGTGTCTAAAATTAACTATGGACCATAAACGTTCAAAATCTATTAAATAGTTGCCGACAAGTGATATGTATACTGCGGATTTTACGTATTTCTGGTAAAAATGAGTAGTCGCAATTTAAAGCAGGAGACAAATTAAAAGAATTTAAGAGTTCTAACGTGTAAGCCCCGGCTAATTAAATTATTAAAGTAACAATGAAATTTCTATTTGGCTGCTGTTCATTGTAATCAATCCAAACAATTTTTATTTTGCCTAAAGAAAGCTTTGAAAAAAAATGTATTTTTTTTAATTGGTGATTGGGTTTGAGCAGTATTGTGGATGTAAATATCAATGAAGATTTTAATATTTTTTAATTAAATTGTCCTCGCTGAGGAAGAAAGAATATTCTGTATGTTGCAGAATATTACTGGAACATAAAACTCATCTGCAGACCATTCTATGATTCATAAAAGGAATTCATATAAGCTTCTGCGTCGCAATGATTACTTCTTCATTCGTAATAATTTCACAGAAGAGAAAAGACATTTATTACTTTAATGCTTAAATATGGGTTATAAAAGGATAGAATTTTATTTCGTCCTAAAAGAAACGCATAATATTTATATTTAGTAGAGTCTGCTTGAATCACGAGTCTGACTCATTATATACATCGGGGGTTAAAAATTGCTAAAATTAAAATGTTAAGATCTCCACAGTATTGCGGACATCCATACCAATGAAGATTTCGATATCTTCCAATTACTGTGGTCACGCTGGGCGAGAAATAACAATCCAAACATTCTAGATTAGTTATGATCTTCTTTCTCGTTTATTCACTTATAAATAGACTGCAGATTTGATGCATTTATGACAGAAATGAATAGAGATGAAACAAAACACCGTGAAGACATTAAAAGAATTAAAGAATATTATTACATTATTTTGAATTTATTAATGACTACTGCTTTCTACAATTGACCTAAAAAATTTACTTTACGTTTTAATTTCGAATTACCGTCAAAGAATTCTTTGTAGAATATTTTTAACAGTACAAGGATTATAATAAAATGAAAAAAAATCCACTTTTTAATTGTCTATAACAGGAAAGAATACTTCAACCTTTTCCTTGGGACAGTTTTACGTGAACCTACATTTCACTGTGAATTTAATATCTGTCATTATAAAATCTGATATTATATGTTTTCTTATTAAAACGAATGATTGGAGTTTTATTCAAATTATCTCAAATTAATTTCAAATGAATTAACCTTACGCCAATGAATAGAATTTCCTAGTCTTTAATCATCAGTCACGTTCATAACTATTTTGCAACAGATTTTGTTTGAATTATACATTTGTTTGTATGCTAGAATATACTTAAATATACTGGAATACACTGGAATATACTGGAATATATTAGAATATACTAGAATATATTAGAATATACTAGAATATACTAGAAATCTTGATCACGAGGTTGACTTGATACGACAAATGATTAATAGTAAACTTATCGAATGTTGTTAAGGTGTGTTACATGTTTAAAAACATGTTTTTAAGATTTACTTTAGTCACCTTTAGTGAGGAAAAGGTTAATAAAATGTGACGAACAGACAGAAATTTAAAGGATTTTCTGTATTCGGTATTTTCACAGAAGCCAATAAAAAAATATTGAGAATTTCATGTTCGCTATCCGAAATTAACTTTGGCATTCTCTTTGTGTATCAACGTTGGTAGATTCTGCTATGGTTCACATAACGATCGGGATGCTTGATAAATTCCATACTTGTGGCATGCTGGTGCTCGTCGGTAAATTAATACCGCGGGACTGGTTGGAGATGATTTGCGACGAGTAGGCTGCGGATGTTCATGCAAATTTGAAATTTTCTACGACAATCCATAGAAAAGGAAGTAAAGCAGAAATTTATTACGAATGAATTCGCTGCGAATGATTGGCATTATTTTGCAAAGATACAAATTTAAAGTAAAATTTTATTATCATACATGATTCAAATAAAACAAAATATGATTGCAATAAATTAACTGCCGATATGCATATGCAAATTCTAAGTTTCGTTCATGAATTTATAAAGAAAAACGTGTTAAAATATTATTGTGATAAATGAACGATTGATGTTTATGCATAAAATTCATAATTTTATGCATCAATTTACAAAAATGAAACAAAATTTACTGATTTTATCGAGTATTATTGAATTGAATATTGACTAATATTTGTGTATTGAAATATAAAAATTATACACAATCTGTGTAATCGGCGTGCATGTATGTATTTATTAAAGGCTTAACTTAAATCTATGGTGTGTAATCGGCATAAAAATATTACAATTCTGTTTCTTCCATTAGTTTGTTGAACACAACTGTTTCAAATTGATATTCGCCAAATTTATCTATTATTTTTATTTTTTTGTTTAAAATTCTTATTTCTTTTTTTTTATAAATTTATTAACATTCTATAATTACAGACAATTAATTAGACGATTTCCATGTCGGATATGTGAATAATTCTTTCACTTTTTTAAGACTTCTATTATTGTACGTATTATTGAACGTATGCTGCGAAAGAAAGCATAAGTGACCAATTATATTTTCAGGCATATAACTGGTTCTCATACCGGTTACAAAAATATTTTTAAAGCCTAGACGTTCTGTCTTTTCTCTTGTGTGGTTAATATTATATGTATAACGTATGGATATGTACTGCGTCATGTTTTAACAATCTTTGCCTGTAAGCTACACCATCTGTCTGTTTAAAAATATTTCTCATGTATTATATACACTTATCGACAAACAGAAAAATATTTTTTCAGAAACAATAGTCCATAAATTGGATCAATTAAATAAAAACGAATGGGAAAATAATTCCATTATCCCTACAGCGCACGAATAAATGAGCTTATTTAATAGTTTTCCATACAAGCAGCTCTATAATTTCAGTAATTATAAAGCTGGGGGTCTTAAATGGGTCATCCTGTACCGTCTGGTTGATCCAGTGTTAATAATCTCCGGTAATTGACTACACGTAGCGTAACCGATGCAGGTGTTTGTGAAGGAGCACGCCATCCACAGATGGAGTTCCCTGCGTGCTTTCGATCCCTTTCACGCACTACCATTAATGTTACGCGTTGACCTAAGAATGCTACTTCCAAGACTCTCGAGAGTAGACCTTACCAGTAAACACAGAGAGATCCAAGAGCGAATGTCTCTCCCGCCGATGCACGGTTAAATATACGTCAAATCTGCAATGTTTTTACAGAGTCGTTACGGTAATTTCGGAAAAATCATTGTATAAAGAAACACAGTTCATGTTCCAGGAAATGCCAATATATTTTTTCGCTAGTTTGTACAAAATCAGTGAATGGCATTAAGAATGGAATTACTCGATGCAGCCTCCACTATCTGCCACAACCTCCTTGATCTTCGCTCCCCCTCCTCCTTGTCCATTTTCGTCATCACCTCCGTGATGGCGGGCGTTATGGTATCTTTGGTGTTGCGATGCGTTGCATTTGCCTTTGCCTCGACTACGCCCTACATGTAATAGCCAAGAAGATTGCATTCAAGGGTACAGGAAGGCCACACGTCAGGAGACCAGTGATCACAGAAGTTTTCGTAAATCTTAATTAATCTTTTCTTTCAATTCGATCACGCATTCCGCGCTTTTCCTGCGATCAGAACTATTCCTGCCAGTTGCTCGGGCTGTAGTTACCTTCTACTGTTTGTCAGAATTTCTGAACTTCTTGGCTAGGTCGTAAACTTGCGTCTTCTTGTAGCCAAACCACGCAATGATTTCCGCGGGCGATTTTCCGGCACGAAGCGAGTCGAGCATCGTTGCACGAAAGGGCCATTACCATAGCAACGTCCGTGACATCACATATATCTATAACTACAACGACTTATGCGCACTATGCGACGGATTGTAGTACTTATTCCGCGACATCATTAATAAGACATCGTCGCGGATTGGTACTGGCCCCATAAGATTTCTAAAGATGTGAAGATTTCTTACGAATAGATTGCAGATTTTGATGGAAAATGAAAATTGTCTGCATTAATTAAAAGACATTTAGGGTACATAGACATTTAATTCTTTTATTAATAATGGTGACGCCTTCCGGATCTTCCCCACAAACAACTATATCGTCATTTCTCTCTTCCACAACTCCCTACTATGTACGTCATCGATATCCTTGTGTGACCATGTTTACCCTGCATGTGGCAAGCCTGGGTTCGGGTATTGCTGCTCTTCTGTCGTATTCTCGGTTCATGCCTGACATTTTCTCACTTGTTTACTGATTAGTGGCTTATAGAGTGAGTTGCCGTATCAATAATTGCATTATTTATATTTGCCTTACCTACTTTCAGTGTCTTAAGATCAGGTGAAGCTACCTTAGTAGACAAGGGTAGAGAAATGTAATGCCACGACTAGCAAAAGTAAACAGTACCTGTACAATTGTAGCACCGACGAATGGCTGAGGTTCTTCCGATTAAAATGAGTCCCAACATGCGGTAAATCGGACTAATTTTATTGATTTAGTATGGAGCAATCTACGTCCCAATTTTGTACCGCAGTGCGTCAATTTTCCGAAACAATTGGGACCGAGGTAATTGTTCGGATAATGGAATATATATGTACTTACTCAATTTATAACCATAGGAATTATCAGATACAAGAGTACTATGGAGCACTTACAACGATAGGACAATATGCATCAGACCAAACTTGCTTGGTATCGAAGGGCTTTTCGATGTTTCTAATTTTTGTATAGGTAAATGCGTAAAGGTGATGTGAAGGTCAACCTGTTTTATTGAATGGAATAATATGGTTTTTTGACCTATGTTACGAGCCGAGGGCTAAGCGGGTGATGCGTGACCGAGGTTATATAATTAGGTGACTTGGTTTTGTGGACTGGCCGGTGTGTATTTCACCACCGGGTCGCCACTTCGGAAGGGTAGGATTACCGTGGACTGGCCGGTGTGTATTTCACCACCGGGTCGCCACCTTGGAAAAGGAATTATTGTCGTGGACTGGCCGGTGTGTATTTCACCACCGGGTCGCCACCTTGAACAATGGACTGGCCGACGTGTATTTCACCACCGGGTCGCCACCTTGGAAAAGGAATTATTGTCGTGGACTGGCCGGTGTGTATTTCACCACCGGGTCGCCACCTTGAACAATGGACTGGCCGACGTGTATTTCACCGTCGGGTCGCCATATAAGGAAAGGAACCTGTGGACTGGCCGCCGTGTATTTCACCGACGGGTCGCCACCTTGGTTTATGGGATAGGTTATACCGTCGACTGGCCGGTGTGTATTTCACCACCGGGTCGCCACCTCGCCAAGGTATGGAACAATGGACTGGCCCACGTGAATTTCACCGTCGGGTCGCCATATAGGAAAAGGAACCTGTGGAGTGGCCGTAGTGTATTTCACCGACGGGTCGCCACCTTGGTTTGTAGGATAGGTAATACCGTGGACTGGCCGGTGTGTATTTCACCACCGGGTCGCCACTTCGGAAGGGTAGGATTACCGTGGACTGGCCGGTGTGTATTTCACCACCGGGTCACCACCTTGGAAAAGGAAGGATTGCCGTGGACTGGCCGGTGTGTATTTCACCACCGGGTCGCCACCTTGAACAATGGACTGGCCGACGTGTATTTCACCGTCGGGTCGCCATATAAGGAAAGGAACCTGTGGACTGGCCGCCGTGTATTTCACCGACGGGTCGCCACCTTGGTTTATGGGATAAGTTATACCGTGGACTGGCCGGTGTGTATTTCACCACCGGGTCGCCACTTCGGAAATGTAGGGACACGAGGACTGGCCGACGTGTATTTCACCGTCGGGTCGCCGCGTGGATCGGGAAATGGATAATTGTTATCGGCTCTCGTAACGTTATAAAGAAATTGATATACTTTGAGCGGCTAAAGTATATCGTTGTGGGAATACTAGTTCTGGGATAGAAATCTGATGTGAATATGGACTTAATAGAATTGAATTCCTTTAAAAATGTAGTACAATATATTGAATAATTAAGTAGGGGTTACAATTGTATTTGTGTAACGTGTAGTCGCGGATACTAATATCCCTTACTCTCGGTTTTGACGCACTGAGAAATGCGGGGGTTACGGTTCTCTAGTTATTTGTGCGATGGTATACGTACTGTTAAGGTATTGCTCGAAAAGGACTTTATCTGCTGTAACTTGTCGCAACGTGACTAGGTTTCAACTGTGCCCGATTGTGGTTGAAATCGTGGGCTTTATATACCCCGAAATTGTCTAGAAATTTGGGTGGGAGTAGGCGTGCATCTGGATGGAAATTCCTGAGAATTTCCCAGATGCAGCACCCCCGTGGGAGAGTTGGTTTTTTAGATACACTAGCGGACCGCTGCAGAGCAACATGTGTCTTCAAGAAGGCTCAAAAAATCACGTAGATGAATTTTCCGTACGTAACACCTATTATAAAAGTTACTCAAGGTTTCTCAAGATTACTCAAGAGCAGCTGGAATGGAAAATAAATTGGTTTGAAGCACTTTTCGAATACGTTCGTGTTCCCTCTGATTATGTGTATTGGTATACATTCATTTGGAACGCTTACATTGCCAACGAGTAGCATAGAATGGCCCCCATAATAGGTAATTATACTTGCCTGGAAACGCTCTATCAAAATGTAAATAAAAAACCATGTTGTTCCGTTTGTAAAAAACAGGGTTGAGATTCATATCACTTTTCCACCTCCGCCAATAAAAAATTAAGAACATCGAATTATGTGCCCCTCAATACGAAGTAAGTTTGGTCTGATGCAGTTTGTTCAATTGTTAAAAGCAAAAGAGTTATTTAGGTGACAAGTTTTAAGTGCTCCACCCTGTATATGTGCAATATGCAAAACTAATTATGTACAGGAGGGTGTATAATAATTATATGTCACAACCACCATAGCGGGCTTCTATGCCAATGGATCGCTGGAGATCTGTTAAAAGAATGCTCCGCAAATTTGTCCTTGACCGTTCTTACAAGGTCAACATTTTTTTTTGTATTGCATCGTGTAGTACTCGTCACAAGGAACAAAAGTCTTAAAGACACCATGGGTCTCAAGTCAACCATTCTCCTGAAAAACGACTTTAAAGTTACCCGACAACGACATAAAGTAGGGTTTCTCAAGATGGTATAAATGTGGACGAAGTAATTCTACATGAGAAAATAAGTTTAATGTATAAAACAATTTTTTTCGATTAACGCCTCGTTTTCGAGAAATTAGAGTTTGAAAATTCGGCGAACGCGGTTGATATTGAATATGAAATGTTTGATGCATCTGTTCATTACCTACCTGATCTACTACTTACAAACGCTAGGAACGCGAACTGGACGGATTTTCAAACCCTAATTTCTCGAAAACGAGGCGTCAAATAAAAAAAAAATATTGTATACTTAGGACTTATTTTCTCATGTAGAATCAACCCCTCCGCATTTATACCATTTCGGGAGACCCAGTAGACATGTGGAATAAAATAGTTTACAAAACTTTAAAGTTGTTTTTGAAGGGAATGGTTGACTTGAGACCCATGGTGTCTTTGAGACGTTTGTTTCATGCGATGAGTACTATACGATGCAATAAAAAAAATATGTTGACCTTGAAAAAAGGGTGAAGGACAAATTTGCGGACCATTTTTCTAAATGATCTCCACCGATCCAGAGGTATAAAACCCTGCTATGGTAGTCGTGACATATAACTTTGTTACACCCTGTACAGTAAAATAATATATCGATTGCTACACCAATCAGTCCCGCTACACTGGTTCTAAGACGTGGTGGAGATAGCAACGATGCAACCGTGGTTCGGATAGTCGAGGTTTGGATAATTGACGCTCTCAAATAGTCCGATGTACATCGTGTTTGAACTCATTGTAATCGGAAGAATCTCGACTCTCCATTGATGCTACAATTCTAAAGGTAAAACGACAACTATTGAAAATAATATTTGCTTTATTGCATGTCTATTTGTTCCGTCGTTTCCCTTTGAAATGCAAACTCTTACTTTGCCGGGCATCTAAACCGATGAAAATTTAACCGTGCACTACTGTGCTTCTCGATAGACGAAGTTTTTGCTCCTAAGAGTATAATCTGCAGGAGTTTGCTGTGAAGTGGTAACAAGCGCGAGAGGAACTCTTCAAGTAACTCTCGAGACTAGCTCTCATGCAGACACGTAGCATAACAAAGACCGGGGCATGGGCAGTACGGTAGTAAAACGCAGAGAACTCGGAGATTCACGGATCCACGCACAGATAACACTCGATGTCGTCATGCTCTTCCCACCGATAACGTATGTCATGCGATGGATACACCAGGTTAGACCGGGTTTACGACGCGGACGTGACTTCTTTGGAGTTTTTCAGATTAAGATGTACCCACACCTCGTGCACCATGTCATTATACCGTTTCGGCTCGTTATCTACATTGCTGAGAAACCTCCGAACCCTTATTTAGAGTTCAGAGTTCGCTCTCCGTTTATATGACTGTTGATGCGACATAACTCCGTGCGAAATTTTGGCACAGTCGTTAGTAACACTGCCGTGTTTAGGTTTCGTTAAGTTTTCTCATTATATGCAGTATTCGGAAACACTAGCTATCCTAAATAAAATTTGTCTAGATATAAATCAACATACGCAAAACTGCGGTCTTCAAAAGGTAGATAAGCAAATGTACGTGAATGCCAACAAAAGAGAAAAAGGATTAAAGTTTGCAAACGAGTTTATCAATAAAGATTATAACTGGACTACAACGCAGAATGTGAAACACATTTAAAGAATATAAAGAATTTTTGTTTGATTATAATTATTAAGAAAATAAACAAATGTCTACGTAGCTTGTGTTTTTTGTCAATTTTTGTTTTGCATAAAAATCCGCAATACGAATAATAACTTTTGGAAGAACGTTAATTTCCCGGATGAATGCAAAAAGGTATGTTCGGGTCAGATGAGAACTAAAATTTGGCGGAAGACAAATGAACAGTGGCGAATAAAAAAATACGAATTCAACCACGAAGCAGTGTCGCCAGATCGGTTAAATCGAGGGGAATATAGTTTACCACCTCTCTGATGACCAGAGTAATATGTAACACGTTGCGCGGCACGTCACGTGACCAGTCTACGGTCTTAGTGGGGAATGTTGGAATGTGCTCATGTAGTGGAGTGGGATAGTGGAAGGGGAAAAGGAGGAGAGGAAAATCCAACCAGTTTTGGGTTGATCTGGCGTCACTGCCACGAAGCATGACGGTAATAGTGTCATGGTCTGGGGGTGTGTTTCGGCACTTGGAGTTGGAAACTTAGAATTTATATATGTAGTTATTAGACTGCGGATGTTTATGCAAATGCATATTTTTATAGAAAATAGGTAGACCAATCGGACCTGGACAGAAATTTACGTCATGATTTTGTTATTTCAAAAATATATTTTTTATTTTCCATATTTTGCATATTTTGCACATTGCATATGTTTTGTATAAATGCATATTTCTTGCATAAATGCATAAATTTTGCATAAGTACATATTCGACTATTTAATGCTATGTCAGAATAAATAAAATAGATGTGCCAAATTTGTTGCACATGACATGTTTGGTACATGGACTAAACAGAATTGCTGAGGAAGTGCGACTGCAATTCCCTGCTGTTAATAAATTAATATCTGCTGTTAAAAAAAGTATTTTTAAAAGCTCCACTACGCGTCGAAATTTATAAAAATGAATTACAACCTGGTTGGAAGCAGCATTTTTTTATGCAACGCATTTAGAAGGAATAAAAGACGTCATAGAATCGTTCGATGAAAAGGAGGCTTGGTCAATTAAATCGGCGAAAGAAGCATTACGATGTCAGTATTTACAACAAAATTTAACATTTCTTCAGAGCCATTTCCAAATGTTACCTGAGGCCATGAAGAAATTGGAGACAATAAGATTACCTCTAACAGAATCTATAGATTTGGTAACTACAGTTACAGAAAATTTAAGAAGTATTCCCGGTGATTATGGAGAAAAGGTTACACATAAAATGGGATCTGTATTAAAACAAAAGTTACACTTTAATGTATTATTAAAAATAAGCAAGATTTTGAAGGGTGAACACGTTGAAGGACCATGAGAGGTTCTGGCACATCATTGGGGTAAATATAAATATGCCCCTATAACATCATGTGATGTAGAACGCTCTTTTTCCGCGTTATAAATTAATTTTAACAGACAAGAGGCATCAATTTACAATCGACAATATAGAAAAAACTATTGTTGTATATTTTAATTTAACTTATAATAAATAAAACAATAAAATAATTACTATTTTACAGATTCGTGCATACATTCCCTATACATATATTTAGCATATACCTTGCATACATCGTGCATATATTTTGCATATATTTTGCATATATTTTGCATATTTCGACATATTATAAATGCATAAAGATCCGCAGTCTAGTAATTATAGACAAGTGAGTCTATTTCAGTATTTAAAAAAACAATTTGAAGGTTAGTGCAAAAGAATTAGGAATATTGAATTCGTTTATGTTTTGTAGAGATAACGATTTTAACCAGGTAAGGAACCCAACTGTACCACTTCAATCTTAATGACCTTTTTTAGGATGACAGAATACATATTTTTTGTTAGAGTTGCTTTCAGAATTTTCTTATTCATTAACTAGAATATTCAGGACGCACATTGCATCAAACACGTGCACACTATACGGTGGCAAACCAACACATGCGAGTGAAGACGCGGGAGAATAAAAAAAAAACGCGATCCCAATCGCACAACAGGATTGCCAACACAAGACGACGCGCGAATTTCACTCATTCCAACATTTTTAATGATATATATGAAATATTTGCCGTAGTTACTTGCTAGTTTTAAAGATATAAATAATTGAAGTTACATAAATACTTATGTACTGTGAGTACAAATTCATTGGCGTAGAAGCCACGACGGCAAACATGACGTGTAGCGTGGCTTGTAACTGGAAGGTTCGGTGATCGAATCCCTCCTAAAGTTTTTTCTTTTTTCTGTAATTTTGTGATAATTAAACTGTGAATTTTTATACAAATTCATATTTATATGAACAGGGATTATAAACTGAGTATAAATAGGGAACTAGAGTGGCCCAAGAATGGCTACTGTATAACACCGTCGCAATCACCAGGATTACATATAAATAGACTGCGGATTTTATGCATGTATGGGAAAAATGAGTAAGTCCAATCTAAAATAGTGAAAAAATTAAGACAATTTAAAGACATCGCCGTATTATTCTCGACTTAATAAAATTATTACGGGAAGAAAGAACTTTTTACTTGACTCCACTTTCTTACAATCAATGCTGACAATTTTTATTTTGCATAAAGATCCGCAGTCTACATATAAAATATAACAGAGAACGCTTGGCAGAAATTAAAAATAAAATTAAAGGGATTTGCAATATCCAATAAAAATCATTTGAGAGAAGCATTGCAAAGGTAGACATTGAACCAAATTTTTTAGAAAAATTAGTAAAGTCGATGCCGCGACGATTACATCAAGTTATAAACAACAGAGGTAGTCCCACCAAATATTACAATTGGTCTTGTACATTGTTATTATTTAGTTATTTGTTATTTCATATCTTGCATTATTTTTAATGTGAAATCAATTTTGGTCACATTTTTGTTTCTGTTACATTTTTATAATAAAACATAATTGCTATTCCTTTAGTTTCCGTAAAAGTTATGATAATATGTTAAACTAGAAGTTGGTAATTCAATTTTCGTGAAAATCTTTATCCTGTTACTAAACGTACAATTAGTTAAAATATCCTTCTATACACAGCGTACGATTTTCAGTGTGAGTGATCGTATGTGCATGAATACAGACATGCGTAATATCACTTCCAATAGAAGCATCTGTATACGATTAATTTCTGTAAAATGAAAGAATCCCAGTGAAAGACGTTTAACACTTTATCTATCGGAAGCCTATTCATAATCTTTTCAATAATTCTGCTGTACCAAATGGAAGCTAAAAAATCTTCTTTTACACAATAATCCCAAACGATTACATTATTTTATTACGTTATTCAGAGTGAGTTGCTGGTTTACGTTTAAAGTTTCTGTCACTGTTGAAGAATCTATTAAGAAATCTTAAACCATGGGTCATAGACTTCCAAAAATTATCGAATAATCGCTGGTAGATAATGTGTTAACATTAAACCTACCGAGTTCTGGAAAGTAGCTAGTATGTGTTGTCTTATAAGAATGGCACGATTTATTTAGATTTCGTGCTATTTTTATTGTAATATGTACTTCAATATAGGAACGTGAAGAATCATTTCCAATAGAAACATCTTTATAGGTTCAATCTCTGTAAAAAAAGAAATCTACAACCGGCCATTGTATTGGCAGTGGTGGGTAACTTATTAAAATTATTATATAAAGAATGATATTTGTAATTAGCCCTTGTTTCTTGCAATTCATGCAGAAAATATTGATTTTACATAAAGATTCACAATGTACTCATAAACAATAATTGACTTTCTGCAACAGTTGTGTATAATCTATGGTTGTTATCAAGGCAATCGATGGATGTTAAACAACGTCGACATTATATTTTCCAATTGTAAAACGAGTAATATCGACATTCACTGTGAGTGACTGTGCGGAAGAGGATTACTTTGAAGAAGACACAGCCGATCGACTTGTCGTTCAGACGTAGTTTCAGTCATACACGACCGAACTCATAGTCTGTGGCCTGTGGTGCTGTATCCTAACAACGTGTGTCGAGCGGAAGAAGCTCGAATTAACCTGCTCGCAGGGCTCCGCCGTGGTAAACGGTAGCTGCGTGATAGAGGGAGCGATAATAATCCGATGGAACGACGATCCCGATCACGTCGTTGGTGGAACGGTGAACGCGTGTCGTTAAAAAGCCTAAATCTCGGTGCAAAATGCAGCCGGAGTCGGCGCGCAAGAAGTGAGAGTGCATGGCCGGTTGTACGGTGGACCAGGAAGTAGCACGATGGTACACTAACCGCACGAACTTTTTCTCATTGCCTGGTACTTTACGTAATTGACTTCCTAGTAGCAGTCGCGGATGGCACGGGTCCGAAAGGAGGCACGCCAAGCTAGGGCAGTTTAGCGCGCCGCGATTGCGCCAGCAGACAACGACGAAAGAAAGAGAGAGAGAGAGAGAGAGAGAGAGAGAGAGAGAGAGAGAGAGAGAGAGAGAGAGAGAGAGAGAGAGAACACGTGGGGAGACCCAGCCTCGACTTTCCGGGAGCTAGTTCGCCTCTTTTTACAAGTAAGCACATAATAATGGGAGTGTAAAATTCATAAAGCACGCTTGGTGCCGCGGCGCCCTAACACCGGAGGAATCTCCGTTGTTTTCAGTATAACGAGTGGAGACTGGCTGAGTCGAGAGTCCATCCGAACGTCATTCCCTCGTTTCCGTTCTCCTCTCTCCCTCCCTGTCTCTCTCTCTCGTCTCTGGACGCACCGAAACGGGATGACGGACATTTAGCGCAAAATAAAGAGCGACATGCCGACCATTTTACGAGGTTTAACTACCGTTGGGAACGTTTGACTCCACAGGCGTCCGTTATGCTTCTTAAGGAACACCAAGGAGGCTGTTGTTTCGTTTCATTACCACGCTATGGTATGTTTGCCCGGAAAAAGGCGATTACGGGGAGAACCCTGGGATAAGATTGTTCGGCAATTTGTGTTCGATCGGTCCTTTTTCCCCTATCGTTCGTGGCTAATGTTGCATCTCCTTTCGCCAAAGCTGGCTACTGCTTCGTATTTTCATGTTTGTTTACTGGGTTTGCTCGTTTCAGGATTTTCTATTATATGTACTTCTTTGTAGTTTTTGGGCTGATTAAAGCTTCTTTGGCTACGATGTTGCGTCTCTATTTTGTGTTCTTTAATTCGTGGCCCTTCTTTTATCAATTTGAATGTGTAGTAGTATTTTCTTATACCCATATGATATAAGGCTAGGACTATATTATATATATACCACTGTTTATTGTATAAATTAATGAAAATTGAATCTAGCATTATAACTAGACTGCAGATTTTTATGCAAAATAAATATTTTGTACATCAATTATAAGAAATAAGAGACGAGTAAAAAGTTCTATGTATCTTTACTAATTTTAGTAAGTTGAAAATAATATATTGATACCCCTGCAGTTTCTTAAACTTTTACTTTCAACAGTGGTGGAAATAATTTAAGTTCTCGAGTTAAAATTAACACTGTGTATAGTGGTTCAGCATCAGTCAAGTGATTTGATAGTAAACTGTGAGTTAACTCGGAACGTAGTTAACCGATTTGGCCTGTGAATGCCTTATATATGGTAGAGCATGGCACCATAACTACACAGTAGAATAAATCATTTATTTAGTCTCAAGAGCATTTTCTACAATTGACATGCAAAAATAATATGATTTATTGCTAATCTTGCAACATTGTGTTCAATAATATTTTATGTGTTTATATCGTTAGCAGCGTTCAATTGTATTATGTGTGTTTATTTTATGGGTAGCACTGGTAATGTTCAATGTGTAAAATAAAAGATTTACACTAAGCTCGAGGTTGCAATTGATGAACTGCGAGGACTACAAATTAATTTATACATCTAACACACAAACAAAGATTGAAACAAATGTGTCTCAAGAGCATTTTCTACAATTGAATTGCAAAAAGAATATGATTTATTGCTAATCTTGCAACATTGTGTTCAATAATATTTTATGTGTTTATATCGTTAGCAGCGTTCAATTGTATTATGTGTGTTTATTTTATGGGTAGCACTGGTAATGTTCAATGTGTAAAATAAAAGATTTACACTAAGCTCGAGGTTGCAATTGATGAACTGCGAGGACCACAAATTAATTTGTACATCTAACACACAAAGGAAATTATAGAAATGAAGCACTATTTTATTGAAGCATATTGAAATCGTAACTAGTTCATTTGTAGGACGAAAGGTTGGCAGTAGTTGAATTATCGTTAGCACACATGACGACCATTAGAATCCCCGCATAGCCCAAATCGTTCGACGACCTTTCGGAACGCATCCTGTCGCATTTGGGGCGTTACGTTATCTGCAGCATTTCGTATACGTGCACATAAACCATCCAGGGGTCGCAATTCCTGTTCTGTAGACTTCCGATTTGGTCGTTCACTTCCCATTTCATCGTGTGCAGTGTACAGGACCTTTTCGCTTAAATTTTGTTCGATAGCTTACGCGTCGTCCTGTCTGCCGGTTCTACTTTCTTGAATTTCTTTTCAAACATACCTACTTCTGAATTTATTGCACTTCGTTCTTTGGGTATTCCAGGTAGAAATTACTAATCGCAGACACGAACTTGCAGGACACATGATAATTTCTATTCAAATGTCTTCTGTTTCGCCAGTACTTACGTCAGTGAATAATAATAAGTGTAGCATGACAAGCGTATATTTTTTATGTATTTATGGTATGTGCAAATTTGCAGAGAACAAGAAAACGATTAGATTAATATTAATTACTAATGTTTTCGCTCCTTTTTTTACCACACGCAATCGACTAGTTGGTAATAAAGTTTTTCCTTCACTCAGATGTACAGGAAATATTTTGTGGAAATAAGAATTTGAAGAAAGATCGGTGTTATAACTATAAATAGATTACGAATTTTATGGATTTGTGGGAAAAGCGAGTAGGCGAAGGACAACATAATGAAAATATCAGATTATATTATTTGTAACGTGTTAAAATTATTAATAAAAGAAATAAATATATACGATACAATCGATGCATGAAACTTCTATTTTACATAAAGATCGTTAATATTATGTTTAGACTTTAAGGGATGTCTTTGGTCTTTAATATTTAGGTACTAGAGAAATAGATAATATATTTTTTTTATGTTGAAGGAACTAACTTTTGACATTGAACGTTACAACTATTTTTTAGTATCCCGTGAATTAGAGAATGTAGGAATAACATTTATCTATATAATGTGATTTTAAATCACGAATTTAATCATATAAATAATCGAGGAAGACAATCATTTGTTTCAGTAATTGTATTAGAAATCTGATTTCTTTGTAATTCTTCTTACTAATTATTAGTCCACTATCTTGGAAACTCATGTGCAAGTAATCGATGAATCAGAAGAGGTGTAATATTTTCGTTTTTTTAGGATTTAACGATAAATAGATATATTACTTTTTGATATGTTTTACAAAAGAAGTTGTATCTAGTTTTCTTTAGAATAATAATCATATTTAGCGTATATCTAAGGATGAAAATTTTCATAAAATAAGAAGATAAGAGCCGTTTATTTTGAAAGTGGCCTAAGTTTTCCACTTTTTTTATCTGTACATATGACGAAAGTTTGAAACACGATTTTTCTAAATGTAAGTAAATTATATACACTTACAGACAAAAGATAAGAAAACAGTTTAAAAATGAATAACTTTTTTGAAATTGGCTCAAACGACTTGAGTTTTATTTTGAAATGTTAGAAGGATTAGTTTACCAGGCTATGTGTAAAAAACGATCTGTCAAAATTGTTATTATTTGGAGTTGTGAAGGAGAAAGCGAAGGTCATGATTTTTAACGTTTTTATCTGCCTCTGTAACGAAAATATACAAGCCGTTTATTTTGAAAGTGGCCTGTCTATTTGTCAATAATTTTCTGTTGACCGTAGTAACGTGTACAACTTGAAGTGATCTGTCATAAACAACATTTACTGTTAAGTATATTCAGAGTATACACGATAATTTTGGACACATAAGTTTTTGCAGTTAGTTCAATAATTAAAACCATTACTTTGAAAGTGGCCTAAGTCCAATCAATTATTGATAATGTCCGAAAGTGCGGATTTTCAAATGTCCGAAGGCAGTGATGATGGTAATTTTAATCAATTAGTATTTAACAAGTTAACCTCAGTTTTGTGACAGTTGCTTTAGTTGAATAATCAGTACGTTTAATTAATGCAGTGAAAAAAATTAACGCAATACACAGTTCCAATTGAATATAAAACTTAAAATATTGAATTATATAAATTATTACACTCGTGGGGAAGAATAAAACAACAAGACCATTTAATTCAAATAGTGAACACGAATTCGTAACTAATGATTTCAACAAAAAAAGTTCGAAAATATTGTATTGACACCACTTTGTAAAAATATAAAACGAATTACAACAGTGAAATACAAGGACATGATGGACTTGCTTGTATACGATATACACCACCTGTGCACCATAACATCCCTCCCGCGTACACAAAATGTAGATGAACAGTAAATTGTTATGTAACCTATGTAGTTAGAAAATTGCCCGAATTGCTTAAATTGTGGTTTTGAAGTGTTGTAAAGAAATATAAAATAAATTAAGTATTATTTTTTAAATTTGAAGCACTTTAAATTATGTCAAATGGACTCGGTCTCTTTCTAATTTTATAACGAATCTGGTTATTAACTTTGAAAGTGGCTTAACTGCATTTTTGATAAGAAAACACATATTATGCACTTAGTAATTATTATTATTTTAATAGGAATTGTAAACATAACTCTTTTAGATACACTTAAGTAGTATGACACATTGGTATCCTATACGTTTATTTTTAATTTTATTGAAACGCAAACTCTTAAATATCTCAATTTAAGTATAAATGGACTTAGGTCACTTTCAAAATAGACGGCTCATATTAGGATTCAGAAATTCCATATTATTTCAGTAACAGAGCAAATATAATATTTATAACCGGTCGTATATAATGGATTTTTCTGTTTGCTCTTTTCTAACTATTTTTTTAATTTCCGAATGTTATCATAAGCATCTGGTGGATCGATATTTTTTTATCAATCTCCTGACCGACTAATGGCAGATGTAGGATAAGAAACTAGCACGTTAAGTAGGGAAACAATTCCTAATTGTTTGTCCGAAGGTGTTTTCTTGTCTCCTGCAATTAAATCCACCGAAGGATTTATCTTTTAATTAGTGATTCCATTCTCAACTCGTTGTCGAACCGAATTGAAAATAATATCGATCTCCTCGTCCACTAATTACCTCGAAACTAGACAATTACTGACAATACGAACCGTGCTTTATTCAATAATTGCACGATTGTCTCTTGTCGGCCGATGTTTCTCTATCTGTAGATCTTTAGACAAACAATATAATTAACAACAGTAAATTCTGGGCTGGAAACAGATCTTTGTGCGTGCGTGTGTTTTTTCCTGTACCAGCTGAGTAAATTGGTTCGAGGAAGGGAAAACTTGAGGGACTCGAGTGGGGAAATTAACATGGGAGTCACGCAAGAGATTCTGCGGTCGCAAGATTATTTAGTAAACGTGCCGCGCGATGATAATGACGAGCAATTAAATATCAAATTGATATACCGTTCGGAAATTTTTTTTTCTTTTGCCACGTAGGTACGGAATGGCCGATACGTGTCATAAAACGAGACCATGTACCTCGAGTTGGCACGGAACAAGGATTAGAAATTTACGCGACGCTAATTCCCGGGCTAATTTCACGTGTCCCTGTACGTAACTGAATTTAATTAAGCACTTTTTCGACGACACTCTCGCTAGGTTTATCCGGCGTTTTCTGTTTCATTTTGCTGGCTCTCGTGCGAACAGACTTGCCACGGCCAAAAATATTTCGACCGAACAGACGTACACTGCGAAAACCGTGACCCCCGCTCGTACGCGCGTATAGCAACCGCCGATCGATATTCCACTTATCCGCGTTTTCCCTACCCGAAGTTTTTCAGCGCACGAATCCACCAGCTAAACGACATGACCTCGCGATACACTCGATACGATCAGATGACAATGTGCCAAGGAATATTTTGCATCTTTGCTTACTTCTAACCTAGTATTCATTCCGAACGCATGGGTCCGGCTTCCACCGGCTTTGCAAAATTCAATTTTTTCCCGCATTTTCTTCGAATCTTATCGCCTGAAAATATTTGATTCCGCAGGTAAAAGCGTGAACTCTTTACTTCCCGTTAAATGCGACCGTCCAGGTAAGTTTTTGTAAAAGATGAGAGAGTTAAGTTTTTCAGTTTAATTTGTTCGGGAACGATAATCCTTTATTGTATACAGGTTGTTCACGGTTCAACCGTCCGTCCTTTTTCTCGTAAACGGTAAATGCTAGGGAAACATGAAACTGGAAAAAGTTTTACTGTTTTTATAAGTAATGTAATGGTGAATAATAATTCAATGTTATTGAATTACTGAATGTTGCTACGACCCATAAATGATTAAATGTGACAAAAACTGTGAAAAAATGCGATTCATGCTTGAAATTCAAAGATTTTACATTTTTCAATGCCTATGACTTTTGTATGCGTCAGCCCATTTTTATGAAACTTCTATGAAAATTATACTTAGATTTATAAAACGCATGTTATAAGTTATAATATTTTGAAAGTGACCTAAGTCCATTTATACTTAAATTGAGATATTGAAGAATTTGCGTTGCAATAAAATTTAAAATAAACATACAGGATAAGAATGTGTCACACTGCTTAAGTGTATCTAAAAGAGTAAAATTTACAATTCCTATTAAAATAATAACAATTATTAAGTGAATAATATGCTTGCTTACCAAAAATGGAGTTAAGCCACTTCCAAAGTTAATAACCAGATTCAGTATAAAATTTGAAAGAGCCCAAGTCCATACGACATAAATTAAAATGTTTCAAATAGAAAAAACAATACCCAATTTATTTTATATTTCTTTACAACTCTTTCAAAACACAATTTATGCAATTCGGGAAATTTTCTAACTACATAAATTACATAACAATTTACTGCTCATCTACATTTTGTGCATGCGGCAGGGATGTCATGATGCACTGGTGGTATACATCGCAGTAAGTTCATCGTGTCCTTGTATTTCGCTGTTGTAATTCGTCTTATATTTTTATAAAGTGGTGTCAATATTTTTTGTGGAAATTATTAGTTACGAATTCGTGTTCACTGTCTGACTTAAATGGCCTTGTTGTTTTATTCTTCCCCACGGGTGTAATAATTTATATAATTCAATATTTTAAGTTTTATATTCAATTGTAACTGTGTATTGCGTTAAATTTTTTCACTGCATTAATTAAACGTACTGATTATTCAACTAAAGCAACTGTCAAAAAACTGAGGTCAACTTGTTAAATACTAATTGATTAAAATTACCATCATCACTGCGTTCGGACATTTGAAAATCCGCACTTTCGGACATTATCAATAATTGATTGGACTTAGGCCACTTTCAAAGTAATGGTTTTAATTATTGAACTAACTGCAAAAACTTATGTGTCTAAAATTATCGTGTATACTCTGAATATACTTAACAGTAAATGTTGTTTATGACAGATCACTTCAAGTTGTACACGTTAGTACGGTCAACAGAAAATTATTGACAAATAGACTTAGGCCACTTTCAAAATAAACGGCTCGTAGATTTTCGTTACAGAAGCAGATAAAAACGTTAAAAATCATGACCTTCGCTTTCTCCTTCACAACTCCAAATAATAACAATTTTGACAGATCGTTTTTTTACACATAGCCTGGTAAACTAATCCTTCTAACATCTCAAAATAAAACTCAAGTCGTTTGAGCCAATTTTAAAAAAGTTATTCATTTTTAAACTGTTTTCTTATCTTTTGTCTGTAAGTGTATATAATTTACTTAGATTTAGAATAATCGTGTTTTAAACTTTCGTTATATGCACGGATAAAAAAAGTGGAAAACCATGAGAATCAGTTTTAACTTTTTAATAAATCACGTCGCCAGAGTTGTTCCTTCTTGTGTTCTTTTAACCTTTTAACCGAACGATTTTTAAATTATAAACGCTTATGGAGACACGGTGTTAAGACGAGTAAAATGAAGCGAATTCGAATGACGAATTAACTCGTCATCCCCAGCGAAAAGGTTTAAGTGCAGTACAGTATACACGAGTTAATGAGACATGTTTCACTGTGAACACAGGAATGTTCTAACTGTTTGATGCTCTATAACAGGCCTGGCCAACACGCGGCCCGCCACGTTAAATTAGGCCAGAATTTTGGCCCTTCGGACGCGCGAGGAAAGAATCGGAACCACACTGGCTCCGGAGCGTGCACACAACACTCCCTATACCAAAACTATGTAGAAAAAACTCTCCGGACGCCCGGCCCGGTTCTGTGTGCCGAGACCTTTAAGGTCGATTTATACAGCCGTGCGGGATCATGGCTGCACGGTCGGCTATATTATACATAGCCGTGCGGGGCCTAGGCTACTCGAGACGGCGGTGTCTTTTGAAATCGTCACGCTTGCTACCGAAACCCGAGCACTTTCCGCACCCCCAACCCCGCATGAGATACCTAAGGTAGAATCATTGAGATATCTGACGTGGTCCCGGACAAGTTGCTCAGCGAGCAATCTCTCGCCGTGCTTTGGCCGTGGTGTAGCTACACCGAGGCAGAAAAAACATTATAAATGTATGATTTAAACCGTTATTTCACCGATCTTTTTTCTATCGACGTCGAGTGTAAAGTAGGACTATTCGAAGTTCGTCGTGGACGTTGCAAATTTTGGTTTTAAGACATGTAAAGCATGAAAAAAATTGAAAAGATGCAGATTTCATATAGAAGATGAAAGAGCACACCTACAACTTTAATTTAGCAATAAGATACCATCATAAGTAATATGCTCATTTGTTTTCAAATTCCTGAGACTGGTGCGTCATAGTTGAAAAAAATCAAAACCAATTTTTTCAGTGTTTTTCCCGTGAAAAACTAAGTTATACCAATCTTTTCTGAGTTTTAAGAGTATATTAATAGTATATTATTAATAAGAGTATATTATATATTAAATAATATTAAACATTAAAAGGTGGGAAAAATGATAAGCTTCGAAGCTGTAGTTAACGGATAAGAGTAATAAATTTTCATAATTTGTTTCTATATTCACTATTTAAAGTATTTCAATAATTTATTGTTAAGATAATATATTTATAATTTGAATTATCCTTTCGATAGCACATTGTTAAAATAATTCTATAATTAATAAATTTTCACAATTTGTTTCTTTATTTATTATTAGAATTATTTCAATAATTTATTGTTAAAATAATATATTTATTATTTGAATTATCATTTCGACAGTTCACTGTTAAAATAATTGTTTAAATAAATAAATTTTTATAATTTGTTTCTATACTCATTATTTGAATTGTTATTTCAATTATTTATTGTTAAAATAATGGTTTAAATAAATAAATTTTTATATTTTGTTTTCATATACATTATGTGAATTATTTCAATAATTCATTGTTAAAATAATTATTTAAAGAATGTACAAGTATTTACATAATGAATATAGAAACACATTTCTATAGATTATAAATTTGTATACTCTATAGAAACGTGTTCCTATATTAATTATGTAAATACGTGTACATTGTCTAAACAATTATTTGAACAATAAATTATTGAAATAATTCAAATAATGAATATAGAAACAAATTATAAAATTTATTTATTTAAACAATTATTTTAAAAATGTGCTATCGAAAGGATAATTCAAATTATAAGTATATTATCTTAACAATAAATTATTGAAATAATTCAGATGGTGAATATAGAAACAAATTATGAAAATTTATTCCTTTTATCCGTTAACTGAAAACGAATCGAAGATTCGAAGTGTCGAAGTTTCGAAGGTTTCATTTTCATCACCTTCGAAGTTTCTGAAATCGAAGCTTCGATATTCGAAGCCTAGTCTAAATTTTTATACGGTGCGTACAGTAAAGGTTAACTAAGTTGCAAAATATTGTAGTCGACGAAATGACAATATTAGTTCTCCTAAAATTAACATGTTATTATTTTCTTGTGTATCTGGAATCATTTTTCATAGCAGCCATATTTTTATAGTAGTTCTAAGTGACCAATATTTGCAATTTCTGAAGCTGCGCGAATTAAAAAACGAATTTTGTCGCAATTGAACGGGCGGCAAAATTGGCAAATCAAAGATATTTCTAATATTTTTGTATCAAGAAATGACATTTGCGTATAGAACGATAAATTATTTAAGAAGAATAACAGTATTTTGCGATGATAATTAAAAAGAAGAAAATGTTTCTATTTTTAATAATAACCGTAATATAAATTATTTTCTGTAGGTATGTCGTTTTCGTACAAATTGTCCAAAGTAGCAAACTTTGACGGTGTCTGTATGTAAAAATGATCCGACTTCACATGGAATGTGAATTAAATGATAAAAATAACTGAATTAAAAAAATAACTGTTATTCTCGTTTTTACAACACATATGCAATTTACGCATAATATCAGAATGTGTAAAATGCTTTTTCACCAAGGGTCAGGAAAATTTCCTATTTCCACGATGTTGTAGAGGAGAGATACCGATAGTTTACATAAGGAGCTGTGAAACTGCTGAAAACATCTTTTTTTTGGGCCATGCACAGCAGGGAACTGTCAACGCGCTCCCGAAAGGCCATCTGGAAATGCTCAGACGTCGAGATAATGGCCCGGACGGGGCATTCTGAAAAATTGGTCGACGTGAAAGCGAAAACTCGGTCGGAGTTTTCTCTAGACCCAAACCTATGTAAAAAAAATCCCGCACGGCTGTATAAATCGACCTTTATACGGCCCGCCGGGCCGTTTTATATTTCAATATAAGTGTCACTGTTGTAATGCGCAAGTGCGACTACGAACTCCAGTTCTATATTTGATATCCACGAACGTCAAATGTTACTGGAAGAATCGGTTTCTTTAGGCAACCATCGGTCGGCAATCAACACCATTTTCCGCTGTTAAATAACTTCCCAAAAAACCAACCTTACAATTTCTCGAAATTTGCTAATGAAATAAAGTATCTTATAACTGCATCTGATGGTCGTTTCGCAAGAATTAGCAAAATATGATAAAATGTTTGAAATATTTTCATGCCCATTTCATGTTGACAAATTTTTGCGTCCACATCAAAGATTAATTTTTACAATACTTATATTACATCCGAGAGATATTCCAATTTAAAATATTTTGAACAATGAGTTGTAAATGCTTTTGGATCCACATATGTTTGTGAAACATTTTTTTCGAAGATGAAATTTATAAAGAGTTCATCACGTGTTTCATTAACTGATGCCAATTTAGAAAACCAGCTAAGATGTGCAACGTCGAACATAAATATAGACTTACAAAAATTAAGTGAAACAAAGAATAAGCAAATATCTCATTAATCAAAACTTGAGACTTGAGTTAATTATATTGAATCATAGTATAACAATAAAATTGTATTCATTTTGTATTTGTATTACATTTTTTAAAAGCATATTTACCTAAAGTGCGACCCGCTGTAACGTTACTTAACATCAATGTGGCCTGTGAAACCATTTGGTTCGGCCGGGCCTGATCTATAATTTCCAGCAATCTTTTCGTATCCCCTTAAAGTGAACAATCGAATGGAAAGGATTAAATTTCTCTAAACTGGAATCACACTTTGACCGAAAACTAGTTCTCGTTAAAAACGAATTGTTCTCGCACATCGATTCAAAATCTCCGAATTTTCCCACAGCCTTTGTACCTCGGATTTGATAGCGACCTCTGGGGTGTGGTTTCGAACTCGGAATAAAAAGCGCGAACGTTTCTCGATCGAAAACGAACAGGAACAGTGAACAGCGAGCTCCCCCGTGCAGCTCGCAGCATGGTAGCTAGCACTATATTGCCTACGGGGGCTTTAGTCCCTAGACACATTTTTCAAGTTTACTTCACTGAGGGTAAGTGTTTTAATACCTCATGAAGGGAAGTATGTTCGGGCCTTAAACTATAAATTACGGTTGCGTTGCATCTATCGCCGCCTGTGCTGCTACCGTGTAGCAAAAGGAAGCATTGTCGATTCAGCTCTCGTTTCGCTGTCGGTGGTAAAGTGGACTCGTTTTTGTCGGAATGCCGACCTCGACGGCAACAACCCTTCGCCGTCCTCGGTTTTCTGTTTTCTGCTTTCTGTTCCGAAACCGAATCCCAAGTTTAGACGGCGCGGTGTTTCTTCTTCGGCGTGCATCCGCTCTGTCCATTGGAACTGGTTCTCTTTCCATGTTCCCCGCCCTTATTTCCTCTTAATTACTCTGCATTCGCTCCCACAAGTATTCTTTTTCCCCCTGTCTCATTCTTCTTCTCTTCGGTCAGCCATCTCTTTCTCGTTAACATCCCTTCTTCGACCATTTTCTTGTTCATTAATCTTCCAGCTTTTTCTGTTTCTCCCGGTACCTGTGCCCGTTCCTCGCACGCTTTGTTACCCTTCGCCACTTTTGTTTCCCCGAGCTCTCGGTTCTTCTTTCACGTCGTCCCATGGTTTCCCGCCAGCATCCCGAACAGCTCGGTAACGGCGCAAACACTTTCTGGCTAACGGTCCTTCGCTATGGGATTATGCAAATTAAACGAGCGTCATGTTCGCGCGAACGATTTGCACGAAAACGTATCCAGGTTTCCATGGTCCGTCGATTCGCTGGACGTGATGCACGCCGGTACGTTATCATTTTGATTACACTGCTTGGATACAATAGCTTGCGCGCTCGCGTTGTTACCGGAATAAAATCCCCGGCTCTGCTTAATCAATGTTGCACCAGCTGTTATTAGGTATGATGTTATGTAGCCTCGTACTGTTACCTCGGCTGATATAATATCTGTGGCGATGTAATATCTGGCCATTCCAGGTTACGGCGTTTTTTCGCGGTAACTTCCACTGCTAAAACAGATCGATTCAACAGTGTGCCACCTAAATTACTTGTAAACTATTTCGGTATACAGGGTGTTCGCGGTAAATTGGACGACACTTTTTCTCAAACAGTAAATATTTTGAAAATATAGAACAAGAAGAGTTGACAGTATATCCTACTGGTAACATGATAACTAGACTGCGGATCTTTATGCGAAATAAAAATTGTCTGCGTTAATTTTAAGATACAGGAACCAAATAAGATAAGTCATTCTTTCTTCAATAATTCTAAAAAGATCAAAATAATGTTTTCATGTTCTTAAGTTCTTCTAATCTTTCTATTCTTTGAAATTTCATCTACACATTTTGATCGTAAAAGCATAAAACCCGCAGTCTAATGATAACCTATGTGACCCAAGTCAGTGACACCGTCAGTTGTTGAAATAAAGTGCTATATGTTTTTTTGGATAATCTTCCGAAAAGACCATACCTCCTATTTTTTTTTATACTCTGGATTCTTACGTATTTTGACGTGCTGATTACGAATATGATAATGAAAATTGACGCAAATGTTATTTTCATAGCGGAAACCACGAGAAAACCATAAAAATCATGGTTTTTTCCATTTATTTCCGTAAATAATGGGAATTTTGAAAAATACTTCAGATAAAAGTTGTAGACCTTATCGAAATACACATTTTATGTCGTATTGATTTTTGCCATAAAGACAATATTATTTGAGAAAAATGATAGGTAATTATTGACTTATACGGAGCCACTCTCGTTTTCAATGTCCTTTACATATGTTATCGAAATATGAAAAATATCCATGTAGAATAGAACACACACACACTAACCCAGACCTAACCCAGACCTAACCTCCCGTGTGTGTGCGTCCTATTCTACATGGATATTTTTCATACTATAAATGTATATATATATATATATATATATATATATATATATATATATATATATATATGTATACATACGATAAATCCGCAGTCTAGCAATCAAAGAGATTATACATCGTGATTGTGAACTCTTCATACACCAAATGAAATTCAACTCCATTTCTTAAATTCTTATTTCACTGTTAATTTATATCGAGCGACTCATATTTCATGGTTTCAAATTACATAAATTTTTGTATAGACATATGAAGAATGGGACCTATAAAGCGCTAAATATTTTTGTTCTTTATAATAATGAAATTTTTGTATCATTGCTATTGCAGTATTACATTACTGTACAAGAAATTGTTTATACTGATCAAAGAGTGTTATGTGCAAAATGATAAAATAGGTATGAATGAAATTTCGAATTCGTTTGTCCATTGCTATCATTTTTTAAATGGGGCGTTATATTTCTTTATAGAGCTGTTTGATAGCCTCTATTGGGGTGATTTCAGGTAGCTATTGTTAATAATTAAAGTAAAAAATGGTGGTGGAAATCTGGTGAACGTTTAATAAATTTTTGAATTTATATTCAAATGTTTCAAATGATTTACACACTCTCTGATATAATAGAATATGAACACTCTCATAATATATCGATATCGTGTGTTTTCATTTGTTCCGTATCTACAATACTTTAAGAATTAATGGCTCATTAATGTGGATACATAAGTGTGGATACACTATACAAGTTAAAGGAAAGTTTGCAATATTGTACCACTTAGTAGAAGTTTTAGACCCTCGGGGAAATTAGTTTCCTTTTCAAAAAATATCGATTATATATTATCCCATTATACCCAACTTTTTTTTATGCAATAGTAACACATTGAAAATTAAATATATTATTTTTTAAAGATAATGAACGTTTTTCAGCAATTTTTTGAAGAAGTGTTCTGAACTTGAGTAGGTGTAAGTGTTTGAAATCTTCTGCATCACTGATTAAAACCGTATATTTATTATAGAAGATATTTCTTATAAAATAACCTAACAATTCAGCATCTTGCATTTTTGTAATTTAACTTTCCCAACCTTAGATTCATTTTAAGTATGCAAAAAGTTAAATGAATATTGCTCCATGTGTGCATCAGGTCTCTACTTTCATTTTTAGTAAATATTCTTATCTAAAGTTAATTCATTGATTTCTAAGAAATACCATTCGTCGAATATCTAGAAACGTCTCAATTGTTGATTATGCAGGTAGGTATATCATAAGTCTCGTGTTTAAAGAACGTAACACACGTTACGTCTCAGCTCATAATAAAGACTATAAACGTTATCTAAGCTACATCATTGACACAACGCTAATACAAAAGAATTATGGAGATATGACAACATTGTTGAATCCCGATAACGTACACGTTGTTAGCATAAAAACAGACATTTTGTATTTTTCAAATTCCTATACGTGACCAAAGTTTTATTACAATCAGTAATTTCGAACTGAGTGGTGTCCCTCGTATAGTAGTGCATTTATCGAATTCACATCAATTGATGCAATGAGTGTGCACTGATAATTGTTCAATCTTGTACGTGAGTTTATGACCAGTGAAAATATCTGAGGCGGATCGGAACGACATTAATAATGATTTAATCGGACAGGTAATTTAAGAACAGGCATTGCCAAAGAAAAGACAGCAAGTAAATGAGTGCTGCAATCAACCGGTCTCCGTTTACGGTTGTTGGAAAATGGCTTAAAACTGAAGGCACAGTTTGACGCAGTTTATGCGTACACTGACAGATAAATAAAAATTGAATCCAATTAAAGATCGAATGAAAAGCTAATTTTGAGTAATTTTCTTAAATTATTGTCCTATTACACGTATTTTCGACGTACAGCCGAGGCAAAATTAAGTCGACAACCTTTAAAAACGAATCATGTTTTAAAAATTGGATCAAACAACTTAAATTTTTTGAAACGTTAGAACGGCCAATTTACTAGGTAATGTGTGAAAAGAATTTTTTTTTAATTATTTTTGGTCGGAATTTGGAAGAAAAACATGAAGGTTATGATTTTTAACTTTTTCATCTGTAGTAGTATAAAGAAAATTTACAATATGCCGATTGTAGATCTCTATAAGTAATAAAGTGTGTCCCAAAAATGTTCGAGTTCCTTGAAAGGGGTGATTTCTAAGGTTATTCTAAGAAGGTTTTTCCTTTGCAAAAATGTCATACGCGGCTTCGTTGTCGAGTTGTTAACGAAAAATAAGAGCCAACCAGAGCGCAGCTACCGCTGGCTGGCGCGGCCCGGCGGATGACTCTACTGAGCGGTAGCATTGTTGTCGCACCGTGGTCGAATCGTGTGCAAGAGAAGGAGTAATAATTTATTTAAACAAAACTCGCATATTCTGCCGTGAATCTCTTAATTTTGTTCTTACGATTGATCTAAATCGCAGTTTTTGAAATTTTTAAATATTTATAGCTGTTAGCAATCTTAATCGCTATTTAAGAAACTTTGTGCGTGTATATAACTTACATCGATCTACAAACAGCATATTTTAAATTTTCATTATAGGCACTGATAAAAAGCTTAAATATCGTGATCTTTGCGTTTTTCTTTTAAATTCCGAAATATTGCAATCTCTAAACAAATTCTTTTTACACATTACCTAGGTTTTAGTTTTGCAAATTAAGTAAAATAAAAGAACTTTTTCAAAAATTTCCCGTATTACCGTCATTTTTCAAAAGTTTAACTCTTTTTGCAATATACAAAAATAGTAGATTTCTACTATTTCCTTTTCCTTTCGACGGTACCGGGTTCAAACACAGTTTTACAGAATCCATATAAGCGTGGCATTTATATGAATACAGTAGTATGGTAGCATGAATCACTGTACAACAATTAGTTGTTCCCATCTTATAGTCCATGAAATCGTGTCTACGTGTCGAAATTACAATCATCTAATTCGTCACACCCATCTGCAGTTTCCTTCCACTTTCTCTCACATTCCTCCGTACCTGACCACAGTATCTGTTTTCCCCTCAAGATCATCAACCCTTCCGTTGTCTACCAGTATTTTCTCTCTCTCTCTCTCTCTCTCTTCGTTCACATCCTTCCCTCGCTTCCTTACCTTTTTCCCCTTCCAAATCATTTTCCACAACAATTTTTTATCCCCCAACGATCTGACTACAGCCAACAGAAATCTCTCTCACCGCCGCGCATAAGGATAAATTAACAATTTAGGACGACAAAAATATAAAATAAGATTTTGTTTGATATTCTGGTTAGAAATGCTTATAAGAAGACTGCTTAATAATTATCTTCAGAAAATAATTATCTTATAGTAGCAGAGGATGGTGTATCATGCACCTGTTTCATTTTTTTAATCTCTTGGGACTAGATTGGTTGGCCAATTTCACAACTTGGGCTGCCATTCTCTTGTCTGATTTCACTAAGCTTGATTCTACAGCCGATAACAGCTTTTGTAAACTGAGATCTGCTACAATTTGCTTAACCTGTCTCTGCTTATTGCGTCCAGAACCCTCTTCGAATGATTTTCTTGGCCTGCCTCGCTTCTTTTGCTCTAAAGTCGGCTGTATTTATGGAAGATTCAAGTCTTCATGAAGCCATTTCATGTGTTTGCTGTTAAAACGGTCGTACATGTATTTACAACGACGCCATTTCATCAAAAATTTCGAAACAAACACTTTAACTACACGTTTTATTTGCATTATATAATGTTCAGAATGTTCACTAACGCCACACTTGTCGAATATATACTTTAACAATCGTTCATTACACTTAAATGACGAAAACTTGAGAAACTGTTCACTTCTTAACACATCAAATAGTTCTTTTATCGTAATCTTCATTTTCTTTACAGCGCGGTCGGCATGACTACCTGTAAACAATCCGCTCTATTGATCGAAAGGGGAAAGAAGGGGAATCATTTTTTAATTTTTTATATTAGTTATAAGACCCTTTTTTCGAACTTGTAAAAAGAAATCGGTGTACTATTCGGAACTTTTTGTATAACTCTAGCTAAAGTAAGCATACCAATATTTTTTGAACAAAAACAGTATTTCATAGAATATAGTATATTAACAGTATATACAACTTACCTTTGTGTTAACAATAATTGCAAATGAAAGTACACACCTGACGCTTCAATATCCATGTAGAAAACTTGGTGAATTTAAATTGAAGAAAATAGGATGAACGCAATTACATCGCCAACAATTCTGGCGCAATTAACTGATATTGGCCGTCCGAAAGATAACTTTACCTTGCACATGCGCACCAACTACTGTGTTGGATTAACAAAAAAAATTCTCACGCTACATTGTGGGCTGTTTCTTAGGGTACGTTATGATGGTATTTGTCATTAGTTTACAGAAAATTTTTATATCTATTTTTGTCGTCGTAATTTAATTATTTGGCCTTATGTGCGCCGACTTTAAACAGAAACACACCAACTCTCGAGAAACACACATCGCTATTAAATTATATCGACTAACTATCAACAGAAACGAGTCGGTTTTAACCCGTACATCACTATTCCAGAAACAGTCCTCACGACTTTAATTAGGCGTCGAGCACACACGGTCAATCGCGGTCTAGATTAATAAAGTTAGTAAAGCCGCGAGTGTGTGACAGTACAAAAGTAAAAGAGTTGAGTACCCATAACAACACGTGCCGCTTTGCTAATAGATAAAACCGATGTTGACAGAAGTGGCGTGAAACAAACGATAACACTAGTTAACGTCGCTTTTAAAAGGCTCCTTGAAAGAGGAAATTAAACATACTGTGTAACTTTTTGTCATTAGTTTTGCTAATTCTAGCTTTCTATCATTAGTTCGGCTAAACGTACTTTGCTGTCACTAGCTTTATTAATCGTACTTTTCCGTCATTAGCGTTCCTAATTTTAAAATCCGTTGCGACAGCTAAAAGTCCTAAAGAACTTTTAAATTGATTCACTTAGATTGCAAACCTTTTACACTTTTGGAATTAAAGAATCTTTTTAGGAATTCCATACAATTGCTTGCTATATGTATTCTGGAGTAAGAGTACAAACTTTACCATTCTTCTAATTACAAAGTTGACAGAAGCAGAAAGCGGAAGAGTTTGCGATCCCTATAATTACAAAGTTAACAGTAACATAAAGTGGAAGAGTTGGTAGTCGTGCGTCACAAAAGGAGTGAGTTGTGCGAGGAACAAAGAAAGGAGGTTGAAAGTAAAAAGCGTCAAACTAAAAACCATTCTTTTCTTGTTAGAACAGTCTTGGGAAGTTTTTGTAGAAGTACTATGAGCTCCTTTTTTAACTACTTTCTTACTCGAGTGCCAACTATCAGTTCACAAGTTGAAATCGTATGTGACCAATTAATGACTGTATATCTTCAAGAAGATTAATCTTCGTCTGAAATATCTTCTTTTCATTTATCAAGAAAATGAAGAATTCCAATCAATCAATTATACAATCGTTGATTATAAGCAGGTTTTATTTAAACACAGTTATGTGCATTTTTGCAATGAGCCACAACTAAATCGTTAAAATTAGAACATAAGTATTTATATTTTCAAATTAACGAATTTACGTTATAACCGAATACAATTACACTATAAATTAAATATTTAATACGTAGACCATTTCGATTTCTTTGAGATAGAGGAATAAATTAATTTTATGTGTTATTATTAAATGAGATTTTTCTACGTTCCCTTTTTTAAATTTTCATAGAGAGAATAAATTACATTTAAGAGATCTTTTTTCTAGAAAAGCTTCTTTAGAGCCACCTTTGGAGAAATATATATATATATACACGGTGTCCCAAAAATGTCTGAGTTCCTGTAAAGGGGAGGTTCCTGAGGCCATTTGAAGCGACATTTTCCTTTGCAAAAATGGCCGTTTCGGCTTTGTTAAGGAGTTATTAACGAAAAACACGGACCAATCAGAGCGCGACCTAGAGGCGTGTTGGCAGAGACGGCCGCGCGCGACGGAAGTCGAGCGATGGTGATACACCGCGGTCGAAAACAAAGGAACAAACAAGAGAAGAAAATTTTTCGAGTCCTATGTCGGATAGTTCAAATTTGAATATGTTGTAGTCTTTAGTATCCTATGAAGGAATCTCGAAGGATTTTTTGAAATCTTAACAATTTTCTTCTCTTGTTTGTTCCTTGCTTTCGACCGCAGTGTATCACCATCGCTCGACATATTATATTTTTAGTCGTTGTCTGTTGTTGCAGTTATGAAGTCTCTTGCCATCGGAAATATATTTGAAACTTGTGTTCTAGTTTCTGATTCCTTCATTCACTTGAACGCAACGAATGAATTTTTTATCTGTTGCAAGTATGATTTGGGCTTGAAACTAAACTAACTTTTTTAAACTTATTTTAATTATAATATTTGGACTCATTTCAAAATTCGAAACCTCTACTTTCGCAGACCCTAATTCTTTCTTTTTTTCTAGGATATTTGTGCATTATATAGCAGACGAAAAACTGAAAACATGTTTTTGGACGAAAATACTATAAATTGTATCGTCTATGAAAGCATAAAAAAATATGGTTTTGAACGGATCTATTTTAATATTGCGTCTTTCCTTTCAAAACTACTGTTTAAAACTTAATCTACGATTTTTTTGCTGATTTATAGAACAAAAATGGGGAACAAATTTGATCGTGTAAGGTCTTCACGGTGTGCCTTATATTATATTATTGCAAAGATGGCAGTACATCTATCATTCAAAGCTCAATAAATCGACTAAGAAACATCGTAGACCAAGTTTTAAGCATTCGTTGTGAAGACAAAGCTTTAATCTTTAATAAATCTATGGTGGTTTCAGTCACGAAACAAATTTTTCAATGTTATCATGTAAGTTTCAATTTGTAACACTTTCGACCGAAAGAAACGTCTTCACTATCCTAGTCGCTGTATCGTGCAAAAATGACTTAGATAAAAATGAACGATGGATGGCAAAAGTAAGTACAGTCTTCAAGCTTTAAAATAAGTATATTGTTGCAATATATTTTTTTAACACAATTTTTACATTTCGAATATCGACAATTTCACACCACAAACGGTATTTTTCAGGAAAAATGGCTGCCATGTGCTTCCAGTTTAAAATATTTAGCTCAATTTGTCAGCAAATACTCCTTAAATATCACACAAGAAGAGATATTTCCATATTGATTTTTTAAGGAACCTAATTTTTCTGTACGAAAAAACTATTGAATGTCTCTGAATTCAAATGGTTATGTCATATACCGGGTATTTCACCTAACTTGACCCCCTTAACCGTTTGAGTCCCAGGGGTTATTGAAAAAATACTGTCGAAGAATCCCAAACAGCGCAACCGCGCTTTCTCTGAATGACTACGAAAAGACCCAAGCAGTGCGATAGCGCTTGTTTTATTTTATTTTGTAATGTATTATTGCACTATTATAGTATTATTAAAAGGAGCTGTGTGATGTGCTTGCGTTAGTAAATCTGAGCGCGCGACGTCGACAATCGATAATGCACCGTCAGTTGTCCACAATGATCGAAATGTGCTGGGTTTTCTCGACATAAAATCTCAACAGCGCGATCGAGCTGCTTGGGAATCAAACGGTTAAATGTATCGCTTATTTTGTATGATAAAAAAAACGTCAGGGGGAAAAAATATTCTGGGCCGAATTTTTTTCTCAATGTCATTTTTTTTTCGAGATTTCAAGGTCATCGTATTTTTTTTAACCCTTCCGTTACCTTGGACGAGATATCTCGCGACCCAATACTGGCCCATTAACGCTTTTGACGAGATATCTCGCGATCCGGTACTGGCCGATCAACGCTTTTGACGAGATATCTCGCGATCCGGTAGTAGCGGATTAACGCGTTTGACGATAATCTAGCTTTCTAGCACAAATATTTTTGACATTCTAGATGAATAAAAGGAAGAAATAAATACAGTTTTTATTAATTTAAATTAATTCAAACTTTTCAAATTCAAATTTAAATAAATTAAAATATATTCATCTAGAATGTCAAAATATTGGTGCTAGAGAGCTAGATTATCGTCAAAAGCGTTAATCCGCTACTACCGGATCGCGGGATATCTCGTCAAAAGCGTTGATCGGCCAGTATCGGGTCGCGAGATATCTCGTCAAAAGCGTTGATCGGCCAGTATCGGGTCGCGAGATATCTCGTCAAAAGCGTTGATCGGCCAGTATCGGGTCCCGAGATATCTCGTCAAAAGCGTTAATCGGCCAGTATTGGGTCGCGAGATATTTCGTCTAAGGTAACGGAAGGGTTAATGGAACTGCATATTTTCACTACAACAGTCTTATAGCTTAATAAAAAAAACGAATCCAACAAGGTGCAATATGTTGACCTTCACGTAACCTTTAGCGAGGAAATAATGAAATGTTTGTCAGTAACTTCAGTACGCGTTCGGGGACGGTAAATGAAGGAATTTCAATTTCATTGAAACAGTGTACCGTGTAATTGTCCCCGGTACTTGTAAACAGACATTCGTATTCTCCTTTCATCGGTTGATGTATGTTTACAACATTATTATCAAAGCGATAATCTTAGCAGAAGATTATCACTTTACAATCAGTATCAGCACAACAAGCTACGGTATCGGCATCGATACACTAAAGGTCACGTGAAGGTCAACATATTGAACCTCGTTGGATTCGTTTTTTTATAAGCTATAAGACTGTTGTAGTGAAGATATTTAGTCCCATTTAAAAAAAATACGATGATCTTGAGATCTCGAAAAAAATGACCTCGAGAAAAAAATTCGGCCCATCACCATATTGACGCCTTCGAACAGAATATTTTCTCCCCCTGACATTTTTTCTATCATACAAAATAAGCGACATATTTAAGGTGTTCAAGTTAGGTGAAATACCCGGTATATGGTTATGACTGCGGATGTTCATGCAATTTAAAATTTTTGTAGGTGAATTTTATGAAAGTGGAATCAAATAAAATCTTATTTTCCGTGGTTCCTTTATAGATTCGAAATAAATTAAAATCGTATTGAATTCTGTCGAAATTTAATATTGTATCATTTTTGAAAATTTTCAGGAACCATAATTGCATAAAGGTCCGCAGTCTAGTAACGAATTTCGTCGGTTGAAATGGTGAAGGTAAAAATGAATTTTTCACCGATTGTTGCTCGGACTGCGTCTCGAGTTCTGTGTAGCTCGTTCCTCGTTTTCCATCGTGTTGCACCTTTCTCTTGCCCGTGGTAGTAGACACATCCCTTACATAACAGTCTCGATTCTCGTGCACCGACACTGCTGTTTCCATTTGCGGCTAGTCGAGGGAAGTGGCGGCGATGTGCAATGCACGTGCAATCTGCGTTCTACTCTACGACCGTGCGTTGTGTACCTGCCTTTTCGTCCGTTCTGGCACACATTGTGTTAAAGCTTCGTCGTGTAATCGATATCCGATGCCGTTCGTTTTTTTTTTTTTTAATCGATTAGAAGACATTCACGGATCTATTTCCATTAATCGCAACGGCAATTTCCATTAATCCATCGTATTGAAAGGACCGAGTCAATGGAAACTTGGGCAACGAGATTGGAGCTGGACTCGACCAAGCTTGACGCACGTTATATTCTTGAACTAGATTTTTAGTTTAGTACATTAAAATACTAGGTCGTCCACGACAAGAATATACGTTAGAATTATTAGTTCTACAAGAGACGTACGCTTAAGGATGACTCTCATGTAATGGCGATAAAAAGAGATGATTTTTAAGAATTTTTTTTTAGAATAGCTATTGAATATATGGGACAAGACTTTTTGGGATGTTATCAGATAGCCTTAAAGTACAAATGCTTTTTTTAGTTAAATTATTATTATTATTATTTATTATATAATACGCGTTTTTCGAAACTATGTTTTCTAAACTGTCGTGCCCGATAATTAAAAAATCAGTAAAGTAATCAACTTCGGATGAAGCTTATTCATTTCTTTGCATAGTTTTTTAGTGATTGAACCTAAAATTTATATTTGATTTTTATATTTATTATATTTTCTTCAACAATTCAGTTTACCTAAAAAATGTAAACTTTTCGTACGAACCTTAAAACTTTTCCAACTTTTCATATTCTTCTTTCAAAATAGGTTCTTTCAAAATAAAACTCACTTGTGTTCACTACCGTTACATATAAAATTAATTAAGAATCTGCAAAGAATTAAATCAATTGAATCAGCAATGAATAAAATTAATTGAGAATTTGCAAAGAATAAAGTTACAACTACGATATAATATGGGGACATAAATGAATGCAGTTTTTATGTCTTCACTTTCTTAAGAAATTGTAATCTACGTACAGTCGGTCACATTAATATTGAGACACTTTTTTAGGCGATAACATTTTTAATAGTGGACCATATGACTCGGATTTTTTTTTTAAGAAGATAGACCACTTAGTTTAATACATGACGCAACAAAGATATTTTTGAAAAATTGTAATTGATTGGAATTACAAAAAAAATACTAAAATTTGTGTTTCACAACAGTTTTATGTGGATCTATATTGAAAGTTGTAACAAATACGTTTTGTAGATCTGTGTCAACTGTATACACTCTGAAAATTTCACTAGTAGAGGTTTCTGAAATAAAAAAAATATATGTTTCGTTCTATTGGAATGACTAATTAATTACAAAATGAATTATAAAAATATCAGGAACCAAAGAAGTTCGAGCTGCTTCAATGTTTTGTCACTATTAGTCTATGGATTTTATGGCACGTATAAATTTATGAAATATTCTAAAACATTTGTATTATTACGAAATAATGGCGTTTTGAGTTTAGTTTTCCTACAATGAATCTTCTAATTACCGAAAAAGATTTTGCTCTCAACTAAGATTTTAATAAATGATCAATAAAAGTTGAATACTGCATAGAGACCCGGAATCTAGCCATTATCAATATGTACACAACGTACACAATATGTATGTTTAAACGAAAGCTTATTTCACAGAAATCTTCTGTGTTGATTATGAACTTAGCTACATAAAATTCTCTTTCAGTTGTGATTATACGAAAAATATTCCTACTTACCGTCTATCGTGGTTCGACGAGCAATACATAACGCGTGTCATGTTTATGAACAATGTTAACACGGTATTTAAATGCTACCGAGTTCAAGGAAAAGCACAAAGAACATTAATAATGAGCAAAATTGTGTTTTGTCAATTACAGACTTGCCGAAACCGATTGCCTCGCCGTCGTATGCATTGCTGTGCCCGTCTAATTACAGATGTATGAGCTCTCGGTAACGTGTTTTGATTTTCCAAGTCTTCAAAAGCGTGATTAATACTTTCTATTAATTGATCCCGACTGTTTGTATAGCCAAGATATTGAAATTAAGAATTTTCTTTGAGTTTTTCTTTGAACTCGGTACCTACGTAGGGGAGAGTTGCCATATACGTACTGGTCTCCTAAATCGTACCACATTGAGATATCTGTTAATATTCATTGATGGCGACATCTACTAATATGTATGAAAAAACTCACTCATTTTTATTACTACATAACCTATTATTTGTATGAAAACGTGTTTCGTTTGCTATTTTTGTAGACGTGAAAAATATAGGTACGAGTGATGTAATATTTTACTACACTGAAATAAGCATCATCTGTCCTAAAATTATCCTAATAATATTTGTTTTGATACGACTACAAGCTTAGATTCCTTACATTACTTATTCCAAGGGTGCCTAACGGTGGTCCTTGAAAGATATGTTTCGGGGAGAGTACGATTTCCGTGGCCCCTTGTTTTGAGTTTATATTTATGTTCTTGGGGTTATTTCAAGAAAAAATGTACATATAACATGGTGTCAAATTTGCCTGGTTTAGCCGGTAAAGTAGATTTCTTGTTTTTTATAAATTTGCAAATATCTCGGTAACTATGCGAAATATGGCAAAATATCAAGAGACCTTTTTTGTAGAAAATGAAATTTTATTCGCATAATCTTTGCATTGTAGCTGTCATCCAGAATTTGAACTAGTTATGGAAAAATCATGTAAATAGAATGAGTTGTGGTTAGGTTGTGGAGAGGGCGGAAATCGTACGAGGGGCCACGGAAATCGTACTCGTGCCGATGTTTCTGCTTCTCCTCTTCGCCTGCTGGGCGAGTCAGTCCCCACCATGTCCCTTCCGACTTTCCCTTCGGCGCGAGCTCCACGACCACTGGTAGGTATCATCATGTTTATGATAGGGGCGATTCAGGTGTAGGTAGAGAATTTGCAGTGCCGAAAAATGTGTACTAGAATTAAATAAACTCGATTTCCATCACACGACACGAATTTAAATTCAATTGATCGTCGCGACATCGGGGCAAAAGTAAATTATCGCGAAAAAGCAACGTAATTCGAGAATAAATTTAAACCGGTGAATAATAAATAATTCGTTCGAACAAAGAATTAATATTAACAAAAATGAGGATTAAAATTCTTGATTTCTATCGGATAATGATAAACGGAAACGGGTACTTACCAAGCAATTGTTTTGCGTCTCAATAACAACACGCGACACCCCGACGCGGTTCACAAGGCCAGAGCGTGTTTCCGAAATTAAGAAACGCGCGTCCGTTCACTTTGACTGTCCTGATTATAACGAGTCGCGGCCGAATTGCTGGGTCTGCGAGTGGGGAGAGTGCCGGGGGTACTGGATAGGGTGTTATAGGACGCCAATAGAAAATTTGTCGCGACGATTATCTCCGCCAATCGTCGATTGCCCCGGATTTCGGACAAGTTTCTTAGAACTGTTCTATTGGCCCCCTATAACACCCCATCACCGTACCCCTGGCACTCTCCCCACCCGCAGTCCCAACGATTCGGTCGCGACTCATTATAATCGGAACAGTGAAAGTGAACGGACGGGTGTTTCTTAATCTCGGAAACACCCTCCGGCCTTGTAAACCGTGTCGTGGTGTCGTGTGTTATGTTATTGAGACTGAAAACAAGGGCCGTTACTTGGTAAGTACCTGTTTCTGTTTTTCATTATTGGACAGAAATCAAGATTTTTAATTGTCAGTTTTGTTAAAATTAATTTCTTGTTCGAGCGAATTATTTATTATTCACCGGTTTAAATTTATTCTCGAATTACGTGCCATTTCGCGATAATTTAGTTATGTCTCGATGTCGCGACGATCAAGTGAATTAAAATTCGTGTCGTGCGTTGGAAATCGAGTTTATTTAATTCTAGTACAAATTTTTCGGCTTTGCAAATTCTCTACCTACACCTGAATCGTCCCTATCATAAACATGACACCTGCAAGTGCAGAACAGGGGAAGCAGCAATACATGTTTCAAGGGCCATCGTTAGGCAACCCTGCTATAGACTCTCGTACATCGCGATACAAAAATTGTTTACAGAGAGAGTGTCTGTATGCATCTTCTGTGGTAGTAAGGGAATAGTTTTTTAAACAATTTGTACATTGACTACATATGCACTGCCACATTAAATACGTGTACAGTATTTAATCGGTAAATGTCACAACCACGGGTCTGGCCAGTGACACTTCGTGTTCAGGTATACTATTCTTTGACTGGTGCCGAACGTAGAAAAGGACAGCGAAGCTCGAGAAGCCTCGGTCACCGAGAAATGTAACATAATACGGGTCGAGTATGTCGGTGTTAAATCAACACCTAACCCAGTGACAAAACTTCTTTTTTTTTTATTATATTTTTATGAATCATTCACCAACATATCCGTGGCATTTTTCTAATGAAAATGATACCAAATATGATATAATTGCGATGATATTTACTTGTGTAATGAACGATGAAAGTTTCGGAAAATTATTGTAAACATGATCCGAATTATATCGTGTGTGGTATTATTTTAATCAGAAAAATGCCACAAATATATTTGTGAAAGTCTCATAAAAAGATAAGTAATAATAAAAAAGTTTTTTAATAGCATTACATTGTGAGGACACGCGGAACTTTGAACCGTGCCAGCGACCGCGACTCTCCGCGTCTCTTTCTTTCCCACGCGCTGTTCTTCCTTACGCCCGAAACTTTCATCGTCCATTAGTCAAGTAAATACCATCGGAATTATATCTTATTTGGTGTCATTTTCATTACAAAAATGCCGCGAATATGTTGGTGAAAATTCCATCAAAAAATAATAAAAAATAAAGAAGTATTGTCATTGGATTAGTAGTGGTCTCACCGATATATCCGACCCGTATGACGTCATGCTTCTCGGTGACCGAGGCCTCTCGAGCTTCACGGCATCCATCGGGATATACCCCGCAGGAATGGGAATAGTTTTGGGACACTTCTTGTTCAGAATTTTGTGACACTTATTGATTAAATACTGTATACAGCATTTATAAACAATTTTTGGATTGCGTTATGCGAGAGTCCATTGTACCTCCACAGCAGAATTTAAAACTTCATTTTTTCGGAAACTAAGCTTTGGATGATAAAATTTCATTTTATATTTTATTCTTGTTTTTTTCATAAGGATTCACGTCGTTCCCGTTTTTACATGTTATTTAATTGCATTCTGTGTAAATTGTAACTGGTATTAACACGGCTTCAATTGGTTTGAATTATATTCAGAGTTCTCTCTCGTCTAAAAAAAAATGAAAATCCAACAAATATTATTCATCATTTTATTGCGACGAATTATGGAAAATCATGAATACTAAAAATGCTTAAATTGTGCAGTCGAATGAAAATTTTGATACAATTCCGTATTGTTGTCGATCGTTATATTAATCTTACATTTAGCACCGACTTACAGTTTGTATATGCCGAAAGTTAACATTCCATTATTATCTAGAGAGGATATAAGTATTTTAGTAGTAACTACGTTATTATCTACAGAGAATGTAAGTACGTTTAATAGTAACAATTATTTTACACCCAGCTAGTGTTTATCCAGAAGCTTATTAATACGTTTAAATTTGATTTTTAAAATATCAACCATTTCCGTAATTCTTATAATGAATAAAAATAATGTTTTCTAAGTGTATTTATTATGTATTTATCTAATTGTTAAGTTTTAGTGAAGCAATACGAATTGATACAGATTTAGCACCTCGGAACCGAATATTTTGTTATTCGGTGTGTAACGTGTCACTCATAAATATTCGTTACTGTACCAATTAGTAGTGCGTCAATTCCTTTTTCACCGCAACTTCCAATTTTTATAGTATTTGTGGATGATAAAGTATTGACGTTTCTGAAGTTATTCATTATTATTGAGTGCAAGAATGAACGAGCATATTTTTCTTTTGTATAATAAAATGTTACAAGCTTCAGATTAATTGTGAAAATTTATATCGTCACGTATCTTGAAAAATGTTAACACGCCAATATTTTTTAAATTCACTTTACTTATGATATGTTTACTCTATATCCATTTTGTGATAACAAAATTTCTCCTCTGAAGAGTATTTGAAGAATAGACCACAATAATGTAACTTTCTAATTAAGTATATCCTCCATAGATTAAATAGACAGGAATCAAACAATATAAATAAAAGTTAACATTTAAAAAACTCTATGAATAATGAGGATTCAGCTTTTGAGTTTTAATATCAAACTATAATCCTTGAACAGGATATTACAAAAGTATTTACTAAAATCTAACGAATACTATGTATATTTAAATAAACAAGAAGTCAGTCACTTATTTCAAGTCATCAGTCTTGATAATAACAAATAAATATGTTTCGCAAAACTATCCGTTAATGCTTAGAAAATTTAATAGGAACGATATTTACAAACTTTTGTTGGAATCAGGTCGATATAAATTGACACATGCACACCGTTTCAAAAAGTGTCGTTTTGAGATAAGTTTGTTTTAAGTTTAAGCCTCCCAACGCGCAAGTATCGATGTGAGCTTATGTTTAGCTTTGCAACTTCGAAACTAAGTGGCATTTAAGATGCAAACTTTTGCATGAGACTTTTTCGTTTCTCCATAACTGTTCCAGTCTGAATTGATGTATAACAGTTTTAAATAGTTATTTTTGGAAACTTTTCAATCGCTGCTTCGAACATCATTTCAGTTGAAGGAAATTTTTCGAATTTTTGGCAACACCGTTAGATACTTATTTTAATCTATAACCTTAAGTTAATCAAGAATTAGCACATTAATGGGTGTCTTTTTCACTTTAGCCATTGCTTAAACTTGTATCTGCAGCAATAACGTAATTGTTGTGGATTGGTTCGACCGGCAAACGGCAGCGCTATCTGCCGTACGGTGAGAGAGTGAAGGAGATCGCGCGGGTTGAGTCAGAATAAAGAGCAGCACGAGGCAATTAATCTAACCTCAAATTCTCTAAAGCACTGTCTCCTTATTTTACCTAGTCTCGATTTGTTTCTTTAATAGTAATATTAAACTATATCACTTCCTGAGATATAGTTCACAGAATACTGCTATGTAAGTTAGAAGTATACTATTAAGTCGTAACATAAACATAGAGATTGAACTAAATTTTACAGAATCGTGTTCAGTTCACGAAGATCTATGAAATACTAGAAACGCCGTTTAAAAATGTTGAAATTTGTGGAGTAGCGTAATTTTAGAGTAGCCTAACGCGTTAATTATCCCAGTTTAATCGTTCCTATTGAGATAAAGGATTTCAATTATCGACAGAAGCATTGATCAAGGCGAACTATATAGTATAACGCATGGTTATAGAGGCACGTGTGTTGATTTACGCCGTGAGAGCAGGGCACGTGGCAGCCTGAGGATTCTTTCAATTCCCCGTTCCACCATTAACCCTGTTTCTCACGGTTCCCTCTTCCGTGCTCCCCGCGTCTTTTCTCCTACCGAATGCATTCCAATTGCTTGTCTTCGTCCTCCTTCCCGGGGTCTCTTTCTGATCGCTATTTATCTCCTTCAGCCTTTTGTCCCACTGCCTCTGCCGTGTGTTCAGCTTCTTGGCTCCCCGCGCGACTTGCAAAAAAATTAAATCGTCGCATCGGCTCTCCGAGCACAAGGTCCGCGTAATCTCCAGCTTACGCGGCACGCCCATTCGATATCCGGATATTTTCTCCTTGCATCGTATCCCCACACTAGCTTCCCCCTCTTTTGTGAAATGATTCTTAATTTCTTTTCTCTGAACGAAAAGCTTTCGCTGGGAAATGCATTTCGTTTGCAGAAAAATTCGTAACGGTGGTTAAAAGCACGAGTTTAGGCCCGGTTTGCGAACTTGACGTGCAGTACGGTACGAACTAAACTTTTTTGGCGGTTTAGGAAAAGTGACAAATACAATAGTGTCGCCAAGACTGTAGCTAATTCGGGTCAGTGATGCCAGATCGGTTAAATCGAGGGGAATACAGTTTACCACCTCTCTGATGACCAGAGTCATATGTGACACGTTGCGCGGCATGTCACGTGACCAGTCTACGGTCTTACAAGCAGAAGACGCGGTCATATGGTCTCAGATTTTCTCGAAACTTTGCATATTGGTAGATTTCGTTCTCCTGTTTATGAAAATGTAGCATTATAGGCGTCGATACTTAACAACTTTTGAGATACGTTAAGATTGATGAAGTTAGTGTTTCTTTCGTATTATGTTCCTTTTCAATAAAATTTTTATATTTTCTTTCCTATAGATATTATGAGTGTATTTTTCATGTGCAAAATACAATTAATTAAAATAGACAAACTGAACAGAAAAAAAGAAAAAAATGGAAAAAAGGAAAATGGGATTTGAACACTGGTCTTCCCGGTAATGAATCTAGTACGTTACCATCACGCCGTTTGACACTTGATAAAAACTTCAAACCATAACTGTACTTAACGGCTTAACGGGTATAATGAAATTTAAATTGTAAATATCTCAAAAATTATTGAGTATCGACGCCTATAATGCTATATTTTCAAAAACAGGAGAACGAAATCTACCAGTATGCAAAGTTTCGACATAATCTAAGACCCGATGACCTCGTCTTCTCCTTGTTAGTGGGGGACGTGATAGCGGAAGGGGAAAAGGAGGAGAGGAAAATCCACCCAGTTCTGGGTGTTTCTGGCATCACTGCTTCGGGTCCGAAACACTGCGCTCTACGCGACGGGCATGATTCCTCGAGATTCCTTCTACTCTTGCCGTCAGCGTCGAGCCGAACGACCGAACCCTGATCGGCACCAGCGTGTCGGTGAGCCAATACTAATGCAATGATAAAACATCTTTGTTTGTAATTATTTTTTCATGAAACTTTTACCACCATATTCGTGACGTTTTTCTGATTTAATATAAGATTTAACTCTTTGCACTTGATTCTCTACTCTGAGGCATCATTCAACATTAGTATACTATAATTCAAGACAATTCCTATACGTTACAAAATGTCTTTGTGTTTAATAAATTGCTAAAAGTTCAAATCTGCTCTAAATGCATTCGAATGAATATAGACAAAATGAAAAAGGTCATTTGCAACGGAAATATTTTAAATGAGATTAAGTGTCCTTGCATTATAATATTTAACGTCGTGTAGAAACCCACTATACAAGAAAGATACATAAATTTCCATTATTTAAGACAAAACTCGTTTTTTACAATGCTACAAATTTCAAAATACCGTAGAATCCAGATGGAAGAAGAAATAGTGATAAAAAAAATATGAAGCAAATCTTTGAGGTTCTTACTTATAACCAGTATTTTAAGAACAGAATTCAATAATATCAATTGCATAGAAAAGATTGCTCATGAAATATTATCTTAAGGAAACGTCGAATCTTGTCTAGTAAAATTAAAACAGAGTTTATTCATAATCTAATTAATTTTTTAGTACTTTGGACATTGATGATTCAGCGCACGCTTCCAAATCTGTCAGACAATCAGTTTAACGAATTAATCAGTCAGTGTCAACCTGGAAATTCCCAGTTCTGTAAGTCAATAAGTTTCATTAAGGACTCTTCGATTCAGAATCAAAATTATATATACATATACACAGGCTCGTGAATGTATTCGAACGCTCTTTATACCAGAATAACTTTTTTGAAATTGGACTAAACAACTTCACTCTTGTTTAGCAATTAGAAGCATTGATTTACTAATTGACGTGCAAAGAGGATTTTGAAATTGGTAGGAAGTACATGAAAACATAAAAATGGCACTTTTTAAAACTTTTTTTATTCCAGTCCGTAAAGAAAATTTAAAATATGCCTTTTTCTAGATCTATGTTATTTATGCACATGCTGAAAATTTCTTCGAAAGCGGTTGACGTGAAAAAAAGCAGCGCGCATAGAAAAATGTAAGAATCTGTGGATTTTAAGCAGAAACTGACGAAAAGTCAGAGCTGCGATTTTCACCACTTGCAACCGCATGTAGCTCGTATGTACGTTAGTCGATTTCGATGAAATCTTTAGCATGTGCATTACTAACATCGGTCTACAAGGCGCATATTTTACATTTTCAATACGGGCTGAAATATAAAAGTTTTAAAAAGAGCCTTCGTTATTCTCCCATGTAATTCTTAAAAGTTGTAATTGTTTAAAAATCTTGCTTGCACGACATTTAGCAAACCAATGCTACTAATTGCTAAAAGATGTGAAGTTGTTTGATACAATTTTAAACAAATTAAGTATACTTTCGTGAGCCAGTGTACGTAACTCGAACTCTGAAGCACCGCAGTCTCCTTGTTATTCAATAATTTACGAGAGAAATAATTTGATATTTAATACATTAATTATTTGAGCTGATCAGACACGAGGTTGGCCATCGTGTAATTCGACAGCACCAATCCCGGAGTATCTAAAATTAATATTAAATTACAGATAATCAATTTTTCAAAATTAAAAGCTTGTCCAATACATTAATTGGATTGTCCAATTGAATTACAGATTCCAATTCATTGTACGATATTCTGAGCTCGAATAATGTTCGAAAATGGACACAATGCCTGTTACTACAATGAAAAAGCGTTTCAAGAAGAAATGCTGTGCGAATTATAGCGGAACCTCAATAATTGGATGAAATCGGGCCTGAAAATACGTGAAAGCATCTAGGTAGTACATGCAATTACGAGATAAAAAGGCGGCTGCGTAAGGCCTCCCTCCGCTCGTTATAATTCTAATGAGAGTAAAATTTACGCTTCTCCTTTTACTATTGATTTTTCATTTTATTCTATCCGTAATAAGGTGGCCATTCCTCGAACCAGTTAAATTATCTGCAGTTATCGAGATTGTACTCTGTAGAAAAATTTTTATTTAGTAATCCTCATCTACATGGCACAATTCGTTTTAAATTCCCAAGGCAGAGTCTCGAAAACTCCATAGAAATTTTTAAATCATTGACATTCTTGGCGTATTTATTACAAATACAGCGGGATCTCCTATAAGTAATGTGGAGATTTCATGCATTTGTGGCAGAAACGGGCTAGAGCAAATTAAAACAGTACAAAGATTAGAAGAATTTTAAGCAAAAGTTGTAAGCAGTCTTTGTGAAAGGGAAAATATAATCTTCAAATCTGTAATAGATTTATTCAGAACAAAATTTTTTTATACTTTTAAAGACGACTTAATTTGTAGCATTTTTTACCTGAAACGTGTGCTCAGTTTTTCATCTATTATATCATGCACAAATATACTAGAAAATAATGAATTATGGTCTGCGAAAGTAGAGATTTTCAGTTTTAAATTCAGTCCAAATGTATTATTATACTATTTTTTTTAACGAAATTATCATAATGCAAATATTAACAATTTCATGAGAATCGGAAATTTAGTGTTCAAATACTTTTAATATGAAATGCGCAAAAATACGTACGATTAATTGAATGTATTATATTTAAATTTTGTACATTGCACACATGTATAAATTTATAACAAAATTATAAAGAAGAAGAATCCTCTTGGAGAACTAGACTGTGGCAGGTTCATCGACTTTTCAAAAACAAATCCAAAAATGTCTGTTTCAACTTGTACTTTTGAACCACATTTTTCCACGTTTATTGTTAGCGTTTTTATTTAATGATAAAAACTGCTTCTTATTACTAGACTTAATAGGTTTAATAGGTTGAAAATAATATAGCAGTTATATACTCGTTTTTGTCAGAAATGCATCAAATCTGCTGCCTACTTACAACATTTGTATGTTTTAAGATCGTTCATTGTAGAATACTCCATTGTAATATTACTGATTTTATAAAATGTCCTGAATGCTTGATTTTCAAGAAAATGTGGAAAACGTTGTTTGTAAGTACATTAGAATTCCTGCAGAAATAATAGAGAAAAAATTCATTTCTATTTTTCGAATAATATGATTTCTTGCATATTTGTTTAACGGTACCGACACTGACTGATCAGGGTACGAAAATATCACACTATGTCTGCAATAAGTAGAAGTGTTATCGAATTCGTTTCATTGCCTATAAATAATAAAATTAGTTTTTTTATACCCATACATAAGAAACGGTGTTACGTGTGCTTAATAGTTCACTGCTAGTAAAAATTCATATTCTTCCTTTATGGCAGGATGATTCATACGTTGCTTTTCAGAGTTTGTTTTCTACATTATTTTGTAATGTTTGATTTTTATTATTTTTTTCATTTACGTAGTGTTACAAATATACTAATCCTCTACTATTTTATAGTAATGAGACTATCAAACAAAAGTTGAGCATAAAATTTAGTGTCTACTGTGGTGAATAAACGATAGGAAATACATATTACTTTACTAGGATAGGATAGGATAGGTACTGATATTTGATCCCCTCAGGGTTTCAAATCCATTTTACCATTCTCCCCCTTCTTCCACTTTGTCCACTCTCAACTAACGCCAATGTTCAGCCTATTTCAGCCTACTTTTCAGCGGGACCTACTGTTTATTACGGTGGGTTCCGAACCACCAACATATTACTTTACTAATATACTTTAATAATATCACTTATAACTAGATATGAAACATTATTTAGCTCTCACACGTGCTCGCCGTGCTAACCTCAAACAATCTCACTCACATTCCGGACTCTCGCTCGCTCTAGCGCTCACTCTTCCATCTGTATCATTCATTCTGAACTCTCACATACAATATAAACAATCATCATTCACATCTACCTTGTCCATATCAGGTATTTCATTTTACGTACAGTCACTCCCATTAATACTCGGACACTCCTAAAAAGACGATAACTTGTTTAATATTAGACTATACGACTTGGACTTTTTTGAGAAGTTAGAACAGTTAGTTTACTACATGACGTGAAGAAGAAATTTTGAAACAATTGCAATTGTTCGGTATTGCAGAGAAAATACTAAAAGTTGTATTTTACAATTTTGTTATATGGTCCTATATTGAAAATGTAAGAAATACGTTTTGTAGATTTGTGTCAATTATATACATTCTGAAAATTTCATCAAAATCGGAGGACGTGGAAACTGCGACAGATTTATTACAGCTTAAGGCCGAAAATTGTGAAAAGCTGTAATTTTCACCATTTTTAAACGGCTGTAGCTCATTGCGACGTTTACCGATTTTGGTGAAATTTTCAGAGTGTATATAGTTGACACAGATCTGCAAAACGTATTTGTTACAACTTTCCATATAGACCCACATAAAACAGTTGTAGAAAACTACTTTTAGTATTTTGTTTGCAATTCTGACCAAATACATTTTTTCCAACATTTAGTTCATGCGGCATGTAGTAAACCAATTGTCCTAACTTCTCAAAAAAATCCAAGTCATATGGTCGGATATTAAAAAAGTTATTGTCTTTTTAGGTGTGTCCGAATATTAATGGTAGTGACTGTAAGTAAATAAACAACTGAATAGATATAGGCTTCGATATTTGCAGTTATTTATATAATATATAATTATATAATGTAACTGACTTGCTGAATTAATATGCAATTTTCTGCGAAAGTAAGGTAATCGTACAGATTTGAATTTGATATTACATTTTTTCCTTAAATGTATATGTATAATAAGTAGTACATATAGTGCATATTCTTTGTATGTAAACTCTATAATTGTATACATTAATTATAGTTTTGCATTGCATAAATATATTATGCATTATTATCTTAACACATCGTATATACACATTACACTAATCCTAAAGTGTTTATGACGGTATATTCAGTGATCTGAGTTTCGTTAGAATTTATAAACTGCAGGAAGATTAAAACAGCGATAAATAGACCGTAGATATTTCTGCATTTACAGCCTATAAAAGTGTAAACTAATCAATGAAATATTATGTCGCTTTTATGAATTTCCGCAAAGTTCTACATCATTCTTATCTCACTACAATCATTAACACAGGAAATATATTTTATTCAACCGGGAATTTCACAAATCTTTTTCTAAAACTGTACAAACATAAAAAAATCCGGTGTCATAAACTTGGCTGTGGCGAATCTTAAAATTTCCGTTCATATTTCATTAAATAAATTTTGTGAAATTTTACATGGGACCTGCTTTGATAATCAACTGTGTTAGCGCATGGTGTTACTGACTCATAAAACTAATTTATGTTAACAAAATTCAAAATGCGCGATATTATTGCATTTGTTGAATATATTTGAAATTACATCACGTCTTTATACAAATTAATGTCTTTCTTAATTAAATATTTACATTTACAATAGAATATGGTCAGGTATATCTAGGAATAGGAGTTTCTGGCAGTGAATTAACAGAATAACAAATAACGAAATAGGATGATCGGATAAAAATAGAGATATAGAAGCAAAGAAAAAGAGAATAAAATGAGTAATTACTATAGACATACTATAATTATTAAATTAAAAGTATGCCTAAGTGGTTACTGTATCTTGCTAGAGCTGCAGGCAATTTTTATATCACACAATGATCTGCAGTTTAATTACTAGGCTTCATAAAACAAATTTATGCATGCTTTTTCCTGTGTTTTTCCAGTAATTACACTTTCTTCAGTAATTCGCCAAAAACTAGAAGATTTTACAACAGTCATCAAAATGGCTTTCATCCAGCTGGACAAGTGATTCGTAACAGTTTGTTTCGAAATTTAGGTCGAGGTTAACTCAGATCTGGTAAAGTCCAAATGAATACTGTATTTCGGTTCCGATTAACCATGGAATCATCTGTGTCAATAATTGGCTGCAAATTGATGCTAATTTACCACAAACCACGGATTGTTGAATTCAAATTAAATGTCATGTGCATTTATTACGACTGCGATTATGAGGATCATGATCAAAACTCGATTTTATATGATTGAACCTATGTTTTGCATTTGACCTATACATTCTAAAATTGATCTCGCACATTTTATCTATCTATACCGTTAATTTAAATGAAGCTCGATGCGACCAGAAATACCATTTATTATTTAACTTATCATTTGTACAAGCTTAACCATTTGCCTTACGTTTTTTTCACGGCAGCAATAATAAGATTTTCTTTATTCTTCATAATTTTATAGAAGAGAAAACATAATGTTTAATTAGAATTATTTACACAAATGAAGACTGGAACTTCACTTTGTCCTAAAAGGGAGGCATAGCATTTGCTTGAGTTTAGTAAATTTAGTTTAGTGTTCATCACGAATTTGACTAGTTACTAACTCAAGGGTTAATAATGAATTTTCGTATAAATTCGTTTTATTGATAATCGTCGCCACCACGGATCCAGCCGGCGACGATTAAAGTTCTGATAATACTATTCTTTGACTTGTGCCGAATGTAGAAAAGGACAGGCCTTTCGAGGCCTCTCGAGCTTCAAGGCCCCTCGCAGGGTATACCCCGCGAAAGGAGGGATTGTTTTGCGACTGTATTGTTGATAATATTTGCTGTTAATATTCATCTGTATTTTACTTCAATGTGTACAATGTCATATAATTATTAAAGTCATTAAAGAAAGTAGTATTTGGCTCGTATTCTTTGCAATTGATGATAAAATAACATTAGTGATGTTTTTGTACGAGGAGGTTAATGTAAGTTCTCTTAGAAAAATATGCTATTAAATTTTAAAAATGACTTATATTTTATTAACCCTGCATAACGTATCGAGATAATAATCGGAAAAAATTCATTATTCAGTAATAAGGTAAATAAATTTAAGTTGTACAATGCTGAATAGAATTTGCGAACACTCCAATCTCTCAGCCACCGTACGAAAATTCAATTTTCAAATTGGAAACCTTAATAGCAGAAAATGAAAAGATATTGCTTAGAAATTTGAAAAATTAGCATTGGTTAGCCTTATAAGGGAACATATTCAAGTTACACAAGTCAATTTTGATGAAACTTACGTGATACGTAGTTTTTTGAAGAATATTTGATTCGTGTTTTTTTATCGACAACCATCCACATTGAAAGGGTGAAAACAGCCCTTAAAGTTGGAGGTTAAAATCACATTTTTTTAGATATCTCGGAAGCCAGAGGTCGAAAAAGTTTAATTTTGTGAGTTATGTGTGTTTTGAATGAGAAATGCAGTCGCTCAATAAAATGTTAACAAAAGCTATTTGTTAAAGCAGTATCTTAAAAATTCGACTTTTTTGCAGTTTCTCTAATTTATTGATAATTATTTTTAGTATTAACTCAGGTGTGTGATCTTTGATTCAAAATAGGAAATACGTGTTCTGGGGTTTCTTAATTTTTTGCCATTTCACAATAATTATGCATAATTAATGGTAGTGTTGCACCTCGTGTGGAGGGGAAGTATTCTGGCTTGTTTTGTAGAAGTATAAGCATTTAGTATAAACGTTTACAGTATTTTGAACGATGACACTGGGTTATATGTTTCCTTGCTATTCTTGTTATGACTATATGCTTCCACCAAAATGTTTATAATATTCATCGGATTGACATTCATATTTGTGAAAATGAATCTGAAAAGGAACGAACAGTAAAAGTAATATGATTATGATTTTTGAGATATCTGAAGTAATGTGATTTTTACACCTAACTTTGATGGCTGTTTCCACCCCTTCATTGTGGATGTTGCCGATAAAAAAACATGTGTCATATATTTTTCGAAGAACCATGTCTCGAATAAGTTTCATCAAAATCGGTTTGTGCAATTTGATTATGTTCCCTTGTTAGTGGTTCGTATCCCTGTGCAACATGTCAAGTTAATAATTAGACAAAGTGTATTATTTAGCGACTAGGTAAATAAATTTAATTTGTACAAGCGTGGACAGAATTCTGCTCCGTTTAATTGCATACCTTTTCGAAAGAATTTGCGAACACCCCCACCTCTAAGCCGCGGTCCGAAGAATTCTGTTTCTTTTCACGAGGCCGGCCATTGTCATACCGGAACACACGTTTCAGCGTAATTACAAATTAGAAGGGTTCGAGTTGTATTGGGTCAAAAAGTTGTCAGTGGGAAAGGAGGCGAAGGTAAGAGTGAAAAGTAACAGTGAAAACGAGTCGGACATGACCGCTGCGTAATTTCCCGCGGTTTGCCGCGCTATTATTCTGAAAGCTTGATGTATCGCATGGCATGATTACGGGTAATTAGCTGTTACGCGCAATTGGTAATAATGGTCGCGTCATTCTACCCTTTTCGAATGTTCACGGGTAAAATATATTGCTGCTTTCGTGGAACATTGTTGCCTCATTTTGTTCGTACCGCCGTACTGAACCAAACAACCGAATTCACTACCGAATTTTGGAGAGTGTATTGGGTACTAACAGCTAGTTCAGAGCGATAAATTAAAAAAAGAAAGAATTCAATATTAAACTAAAAAATTGTACATCGACAAGTTTAGCAGAAAACCATTTCGTTTGTTAGTTTGGTAAATTTGATTTCTTTCGTTCTATACACACTTGTTTCGTTCTTTGTTATACATACGTGGGCACTCTTTTAACGCTTTTATAACTCATAGCATACTTGTTGTCCGTTTAATTAACGCGCCCTTCACTAACGAATTCTGTCAATAGGATTGTAATATTCCTAAATTTGTGCCAATAACTAAAAAAGGGATTAATATTTTGGATCGGTAAGTGATTGAAAAAACTTTTATAGGCGGAACAACAGATCTCTGTTTTATTATCATGTTTGTTGATCGAACAAACAAGTTTGTGGTGTGATATTGAAAATTTAATCGGTCTACAATTTACTACAAACACTAGTGTATCTTTTGTTGCAGCGACATTTAATTTTGTTTTGTTTTTTACGCCGCGCATACTTCGTAATTACAGCGCGCGATCGCCGCGCTCCCCCGGAGTACATAAACTAGACATATTGCAAACTCGACGAAAATCGCGAATTTCCAGCTCACTCTCGGGGAAATAAAACGCACCTGCAGTCTACTTCGACATTTATCGTTATAACTGTTCCAGTTTTGCATACCATTATTAACAGCGATACTTGCCTCGTAATATCGATAACGCACACCTTGTAACTCCTCCATGGGAAAGCCCGCAGTAAACGTCAAATATTATTTTTCCCAGTGGAGCGAAAGTAATTACACTTTTAATCTACTTTTACCCCAAACCAAACAGCCACAGTGCAAGTGGCAATTAAGATTTTTTCCAAGCTTACGTTCCTGAATTTATTTAAATCCGGAGTTTTTAGTTCAATAAAATATCAATCGGTTTTTCTTGTTCAATACTGAGTAGAACAAACCGGTTTTCGAATTCTAGTATTTTTTACATCAAATTTATATTTTTACCCCAAACCAAACAGCCACGGTGCAAGTGACAATTATGATTTTTTCCAAGCTTACGTTCCTCAATTTATTTAAATCCGGAGTTTATAGTTCAATAAAATATCACCAATTATAAAGTATTCTTAAATCAAATTTATACGGTGTCAGTGATGATTACAATTTTGTTAAAACGATTTGTTTAAATCTGAAGTTTGTAATTCAATACAATTGAAATCGATCTTTTTTGTTTAGTAACAGTTGGAAAAATAGGTTTTCGAGAATAACAATGTTTGTCACATTGGCATTCGAATTTTTAGAAAATAGAAACAGAATGCCATTAAAATAACTGAAACCCGTACAATTTTGCAGTTCTTCTAACATTTATAAAACTACAGAAACATGTCAGAATAAAATATACTCTATACAAAGAGAAGTAACAAAGATAAAATAAATGAAAGCTATGCAAAATATAAATTTTTATTTCATTTATATTATATTTCTTTAAGGAAATATGATTTAAAAGAACTAGTAGAATGTTTTTATGGATTTGTGTGTAAAAGATTAGCTGGATTCATAAAGATTAGTTTTACAGTAACCCCGCGATCTAAGACCAACGGAACAATGCGATCAAGCAGTGTAAACATGCCGCGAAATCTGATCTTGGGTCGGGTATATCGGTGTGAATCACTACTAATTCCAATTACAAAACTTCTTTATTTTTTATTATTTTTTCATGGAACTTTCACCAACAGATCCGTGGCATTTTTTTACTGAAAATGATACCACATATGATATATTCCGATGATATTTACTTGTGTAATGAACGATGGAAGTTTTTTATTGGCATTACATTGTACGGACACGCGGGCCATTGAACTGTGCCGGTGGCCGCCACTCTTGTCGTCTCTTTCTTTCCTATACGCTGTCCTTCTTTACGTCATATCATATCTGGTATCATTTTCATTAGAAAAATGCCACGAATATATAGTTAAAATTTCATTAAAAATAAGTAAAAAATAAAGAAGTTTTATTGTCTCACCGATACGCTATTTTTTGTTGCGCCTTCGGCCGCGCGGTCCGTGTTTGCATGCTGTCCTTTTCTACATTCGGCGCGGTCGACGCCGTCACAAAAGAATAGTGTCCCTACACGATCCAAGCCCCGGCAGAGAACCGGAAAAGGACTTAGATCGCGGAGTTACTGTATTACAATGCGGTACTTGTGCTTGAGACAATTTCAAATCAATATGTTCATGTCCGTAATTATGTTTACATGGTAATCTTGATATTTAAAACCGATTTTTCATGTTTATACACTGGTTTTTGAATATTGGAATATCCAAAAAGAACCGGTTTCTAAATTACATGGTTAAAAGCCGACATACTTAAGTAACATACTTATTTTTTTGGATTGGTGACAGTAATTTTCAGATCTCGATTAATATTCGTAAAAATATTATTTATGAATTCTACATAGAATTCTACAAATATTAAACTGCTGTTTTGAAAAGTTTTATTTTACACCAGCCGGATATGATATGAAAATTTACGATGTTATACCTGTGGCAATAAAATCACAATTCTATCTGTCCATTCGTGTTTTTAACTGGTTTCGAAGCTTTTACACGTTTCACGAAATTTGATGACAATTCAGGACAGAAACAATATTTTTTGTATGTATATGGAAGGGTTACCCAACCAAAAATGGCCACTATAGCGGAAGAAAATTCCGCATCGAATGAGAGTAGCAGGATGTAAAATTTCGATTAATAAGTTCGGAAGCTATTGGGGGAATATCGACAGTATTTTTGCAAGCAAACTGAGCTCTGTTTTTAAATTATCATGGTTTCTCCGCATTCATTATTTATACATTTTTGCGTTGGTATAAATTACCCAGTACTTAATGCATTTCACATTTTTTCGATTTTTTAATATCGAATCTTAAAAACAGACTGTACCAAATTATTGTAGGTAAAACAATAAATGTAGTCCGGTAGAAACATTTAAAGAATGTAAAAATACTGTTGTATTATTTCTTATCTTAAAATTATTAACAAAATAATTTAAATCTATGTATCTCTTGTATTTTGAAATTAATGCAGGCAATTCTTATTTTGCATAAAAATTTGCAGTCTAATATTATTACTTCGATCTTTTCTTGTAAGGGTATCCATGGGAACGTTATAAGTTGCCTTGAAGAGGAAATTGCTGCTACCGAGTGGTTAATTTGACTTCTTGTTGGGCATTTATGTAGAATTATTGTGTAAAGAAACATGAAATTTATCTTGGAAAAATGGTAACGCAAACCCTCTTTATAATTTCATTAAGAAAAACAAGGCGCAATTACCCAAACAAAAAATTTTTCATGTATTATTTACTCACTCACGTTGTGTTGTTACAGAATGTGGAAAGTGATTTAATGAAAAAAGGAAATTGAATGTTACGAACAACTTTTTTTACGAAAAGACTGCTGAACCACCTTTTTTTATGTTATATTACAGATTAAAGTTGTTATGTAGTTACATTTGTATATTAATTGCACAGTACTGCACATTATACATTATCTGTTCATAATTTGCTAATAACTGCAAAAAACTGTCTTCATTCCTGCAATGTTATTTGAAATTGAAAAGCCTTTGAAAAAAAGTACTTTTATCGTTACAGTCTCTCCTTATCATGCAGGAGTAGAAGAAATAAAACTGATATGAATCTACTGAACGGATGTCGTGATTTCCAATATGAGTCCCTGCAAAAATTTATAAAAAGCAGCTATGACTATTTTCTCCTCGATTCCATCAAATTGCAATTTTTAAAACGTTTCTTTTAAATTGAAACAGTTACATGTTTTCAAAAATTATTTTATTCAATAACACACAATTATGTGTATTGACTTTACCATTTAATATCCTCAACTTAAATAATAAACCAGCTTCAATTACTGATTTTCTTCATGAAAATATTTGGAATAACTGTTATTTTTGGATCCTGCTTTAAACATAAAATAAGCTTACAGATTTGTGAGTTTTGTTGCACCAAGGTCTTTAATTTTTTATAAGGTTTTAGGATTAAACAGCAGAGTTTTTAAATGTATTTAACATAACAATTATTAACGTCGACGAGATATAATCAATACGTCAAACGATGAACATCTTACAAGGAGAAGACGCGGCCATGGAGTCTCAGAGTTTCTCGAAACTTTGCATATTTATGAAAATGTAGCATTATAGGCGTCGATACTCAACAACTTTTGAGATATGTTAAAATTGATGAGGTTAGTGTTTCTTTCATGTTATGTTCCTTTACAATAAAATTTTTATATTTTGTTTCCTATAGATATTATGATTGTATTTTTCATGTGCAAAATAGAATTAATTGAAATAAATAAACTGAACAGAAAAAAAGAACAAAATGCAAAAGAGGAAAAAGGGATTTGAACACTGGCCTTCCCGGTGATGAATCCAGTACGTTACCATCACGCCGTTTGACACTTGACAAAAACTTCAACCAAAACTGTACTTAACGGCTTAACGGGTATAATGAAATTTCAATTGTAAATATCTCAAAAATTATTGAGTATCGACGCCTGTAATGCTATATTTTCATAAACAGGAGAACGAAATCTACCAGTATGCAAAGTTTCGACAAAATTTAAGACACGATGACCGCGTCTTCTCCTTGTTAGATTACGAAATCACGACCACGACTGGTTACAAAACGAGAATACACAGACCATTGTAATGTAAACGTTGTACCGATTATTTAAGTGCGATTTCTAACAGTTTAAAAAAAAATGAATCTATTGCAAAGAGTGTTACGTTGTATATCGTCCATGGTATGCAAAAACCGTCTTATTTGATTGCTTTGGACTGAGTGGGTTAATATGGAGGCCGTTCCGACCGGAAATAATGGAGACTCTTGTTCCACGCTGAAAAGGAAGTACGAATCAGAGCAAGGTGTAGCGGTAAAAGGTGGCCATGAAATGTGCATCAGATTATTCGGAGAGTCGAGGAAGTGTTAAGGATAATGCAAGAGAGATCGTGGGCGACAGAGAATAGGTCTGCCTGCCACAGCGTACATTCACTCATAAGTAGATTACGCTCCGGCTAGGTACTGTCTAATTACTCCGAGCGACCTAAATACCAATCGATGAGACGCAGTCATGCCACCACAAGAATGTCGAAATTATGGAAGGTATAATGTGTAATCGATCTTAACCTGTTCATTACTGCATCGATTTTTCATTAGGCGAGTTATCAGCCAGTATCGATACGATACTGTTATTAATAGAAATTCTCCAATGAAAAGCAATATTAGCTTCCCGTGAAGACGATATTTTACCGCAGAAAAATTTTATATTAAATTCTACGTTTTTATACGTGTAGTAATAAATATTCAGGGTATTTTTATTATATTTTTTATCACAAAAAGTCTTGCTGCTTTCCAGTTTTTGCATTTCTGTAAAATGATTTATGAATTTAAATCAATTGATTCATTAATAAAAATTTGCATAAATATTACAGCATACGGTTCATATTTTTGGGAAGGTTTTAATGTATGTGGTAACTCTATTTATTTGTAGACCAAGAATTTCGTAAAATAAATTTATCGTCTTTATATCGTAAAAAGATCCAAGTCATATTGTCCAATATTAAAAAAGTTATCGTCTTTTTAGGTGTGTTCGAATATTAATGAGAGTTACTGTAAGTAAATAAACAATTGAATAAATATAGACGTCTACATCTACAGTTAGGTCAAAATGATCCTTTATTTGACTTTATAATTTGATTAATATGCACTTTTCTAGGAAAGTAAAGTAATCGTACAGATTTGAATTTGATACTACATTTTTTCCATAAATGGATAATATATTCTAATTAGTAGTACGTATAGTGCATATTCTTTGTCTGTTACAGTTTTGCATTGCATAAATATATTATGCATTATTATTTTAATACGTCGTATATACACATTACACTTATCCTAAGTGTTTATGACGGTACATTCGGTGATCTAAGTTTCATTAGAATTTATAATGCAGCAAGCTTAAAACAGTGATAAATATACCGTAGATGTTTCTGCATTTATAGCCTATACTGTAGACTAATCAATAAAATATTATGTCGCTTTTATGAATTACCGCAAAGTTCTACATCATTCTCATCTCACTGCAATTATTAATACAGGAAATATATTTTATTCAACCGGGAATTTCACAAATCTTTTTCTGAAACTGTACATACATAGAAAAATCCGGCGTCATAAACTTGGCTGTGGCGAATCTTACAAAAAGAAAATTCTGTGAAATTTTACATGGGACCTGGTTTGATAATCAATTGTATTAGCGACGGTGTTGCGACTCATAAAACTAATTTAGCAAAATTCAAAATGCGCGATAGTATTGCATTTGTCTTTATACAAATTAATGTCTTTCTTAATTAAATATTTACATTTACAATAAAATGTGTTCAAGGATAGGGGTTTCTAACAGTGAATAAACAGAATAACGAATAACGAAATAGAATTATCGGATAAAAATTGAGATATAAAAGCAAACAAAAAGAGAATAAAATGAGTAATTACTATAGACATACTATAATTATTAAACGAAAAAGTTCTACATCATTGTCATCTCACTGCAAGTTTATATTAAATTCTACATTGCTGCTTTCCTGTTTTTGCATTCCTGTAAAATGATTTATGAATTTAAATCAATTCATGCATTCATAAAAATTTGCATAAATATTACAGCATACAGTTTATATTTTTGGGAAGGAATTGATGTATGCGGTAACTCCATTTATTTGTAGACAATAAATGGAGTAATTTCGTAAAATGAATTTATCGTTTTTACATCGTATGAACTTTTGGTTGTACAAAATATTGTAATTTGTATTGTATTTAATTGCATTTAATACAAAGAGAATATAAAGACTTGGTTCTGATGATTATTCACGTTCAATATAATGACTTATTTTTCGAAATCTTTATGAATAGAGCGCAAGCTTCATTTTATTAAATTACAATTTCTAAATCATCTTTGTAGCCCTGTTTATTACGTTTGATAATGTTACCATTGTTATTAGTAGAGTGTAAAGGAATAAGCAGAATAATGATTTTTAAATTCTTTAAATGTTTTTTTTCCAATTTTGCATTTGATTCATCGGCCAATTTGCTCAAAAGTACATATTTTTTTATAAATAATTTCATTATTTTATACATTATTTGCATACCGTAATACCATGGTTAAATTAAACAATTTATGAAGATGATATTTTATGCAATATTGTATCTGTTTAATACACAGTATTAAAATGATCGGACTGAGAAGAGTTTTACAGAAATGGAACGGCCTGAATATTGTGCAAAATTCGCATTTGTAGAATGAACGGTAGCACAAAATTATGCTCGACTGTCTACAGTATGTCGATTATTTTACACGATAATGCTTGACTGCGAACTAACAGGCTAAGGCAATCGAAAGACGAAGACTAATTAGCACATTGTTTCTGTTTCAGGTAAGGCGGTTTATAATTAGTTGAAGCACGCGCGAGATACTTGTCCCTTGATCGAGCGTTCAGTAAGTTGTACCGCATGTTTTGGCTAATTAAAGTTTACTATCATATTCTCATTGTATATATGGTTATTCACCGGGATTCGTGGAAACGGACTACAACTGACGCATTAAAACAGGAATTATGATATTTAGATCGTATAATTGTGCCTGCAGTATACCTCAACGATTGCATGTTGCGTGGAATCCAATTATTCTATATACGTTATTAACTTACCCGGTACCATTTAAGTCTCAAATTAGGATAACCGATTAAGAGGAGTTTATATGATTTCGAGACGTTATATCCGGCGTGTGCGATATGGAATGGTCCGCAAAGGTTGCGCAGGTCAGTCCCAAGCATTTCCTTACCGATTAATATCTGTTCATCATAATTATACGTTGTAATCGACAACCACGCGAGCTCTCCGATTTATTACGTTATAAATTTCGATCGACTTTAAACGGGAAAATATTTCTTGGGCAGCTTTGAAACCTGTTGTTTATAATGAAACTGCTGCTGCGTTGTTTTTGTCGTCAAACAGACTTTTAAAACCTTACAAAGCCCTCTTTCAAGTCGGACGTTAAATTAATTGTAAAACTCGATCTCTTAAGAGATGAGGCTCGTTCGCCCGGAAAAATTACAAATCGGTTTGGAAAATGAATTAATCGTTCTTTCAGATATTCCATACTTCTTTTAGGATATGTATTAATCGTACGACAAAAAATCAAATTAAACGTACAAGCGACAACTGAAGAACGGGCTTTATAGATTTATTAAGTTTAATTCGCACGTTAATTTACTGTTAAAATGTTTGTAATGAGAGAATTTATGTACATACGCTACAGTTTTGATAATTAGGTCACAAATCGGTTTATTATAATTGATATTTCTTGTAAAACAATATGATTATTATTGGTGCTGTTATGAATTTTAATTATACGATTACATATAACATATTCCATAACAATTACATGAACCAATTTTGATATATCTAATAAAATCAAAACAGTCGAGAAAATTATAAAAATTATTTCAACTGTGAAAACTGCTACTTTAATGTTATTTTTCTGTCCGATTCTGAATTTTTGAGGCAAGTAACACTTATTTCATTTCTTAGGAGATTAAATTTGCCAACTTTCTTCTATTATTGTTTCAAAATTAATTTAATGTTTCCTTATTTTTATGCTAGGATCCGTTGGCCACCGAACTTTCGTTCAATTTTGTTGTTAACGACACCCTATCATTTCAAGTATTTTATGTACAATATATTTCACACAGTATCTTTCATATTTCGAATTTTGCTGTTGGTTGAATGATTTTCTTGGCCTGCCTCGTTTCTTTTGCTCTGAAGTCGGCTGTATTTGTGGAAGATTCAAGTCATCAAAAGTTTCAAAACAAACACTTTAACTACACGTTTTATTTGCATTATATAATGTTCAGAATCTTCACTAACACCAAACTTGTCGAATATATACTTTAGCAACCGTTCATTACACTAAAATGACGAAAACTTGAGAAGCTGTTCACTTCTTAACACATCAAATAGTTCTTTTCTCGTAATCTTCATTTTCTTTACAGCGTGGTCGGCGCGACTACCTGTAAACAATCCGCTCTATTGATCGAAAGGGAAAAGAAGGGAACTCATTTTTTAATTTTTTATATTAGTTATAATACCGTTTTTCGAACTAGTAAAAAAAATCGATGTACTATTCGGAACTTTTTGTATAAATCTAGCTAAAGTAAGCATATCAATATTTTTTAAACAAAAATAGTATTTCATAGAACATACTATATTAACAGTATATACAACTTACCTTTGTGTTAACAATAATTGCAAATGAAAGTACACACCTGACGCTTCAATACCCATGTAGAAAACTTGGTGAATTTAAATTGAAGAAAACAGGATGCACGCAATTACGTCGTCAAAAATTCTGGCGCAATTAATTGATATTGGCCGTCCGAAAGATAACTTTACTTTGCACATGCGCACCAACTACTGTGTTGTGTTAACATAAAAAATTCTCACGCTACATTACGGGCTACTTCTTAGAGTACGCTATGATGGTACAGTATTTCATCGATAATTGTCCACAACACGGGTCTGCGGAGGGACAATTATGCGCGAGAAATGTAAACATACCTAATCCAAATTTCCAACTTCTTTATTAATCATTATTCTTTTATGGGACTTCGATGACCATATTTGTGGCATTTTTCTAATAAAAATGATACCAAATATGATATAATTTCGATGACATTTACTTGTGTAATCGACGATTAAAGTTTCGGGCGCGAGGAAGGATAGCGTATGGGAAAGAAAGAGACTCGGGGAGTCGCAGTCGGCGGCACAGTTCAAAGGCCGCGCGTCCTCACAATGTATTACCAAGGAATAACTTTTTATTATTACTTATTTTATTATGAGACTTTTTCTAATAGATTTGTGACATTGTTCTGATTGAAATGATACCAAACACGATATAATTCGGATCATATACAGCTGTATGGTTATTATGTATAGGTCAGGTACATAACATCGGTGAGGCAACAGTAATGCAGTGACGACACTTTTTCATTTATAATTAATCTTTTAGGAGTCTTTTACCATCATATTTGTAATATTTCTCTGATCGTAATTTTTCTGATTATACATACATTTTTTAATTGTCGATGGAGGCTGTCCTATTACACAAATAAATATCATCGGAATTATATCATATTTGGTATCATCTTTATTAGAAAAATGCCAGAAATATGGTCATCGAAGACCCATAAAAAGTAATGAATAATAAAGAAGTTGGAAATTCGGATTAGTGTGGTCTCACCGATATACCCGTGCCGCATGCTGTCTTATTTCTCGGCGATCGAGGCCTCTCGAGCTTCACGCCCCCTCAAGGGGGTACACCCCGCACTAGTGGGGATATCTCAGGGACAATTATGTCGGAGACATTTGGGACAATTACCGATGAAATACTGTATTTGTCATCAGTTTACAGAAAATCTTTATATCTATTTTTGTCATCGTAATTTAATTTTTTGTCCTTATGTGCGTCGACGTGTTTCGTCTATGGGCGTTGTCCGTTTTTTGTAACTCGTTTTGAAACCACCCTAAAAATGTATTATTGGCTTCGTTGCAAGATCAGTCGTGAAATAGAGTCGAAATTAGCCAAGTCAACCTCTGTTTTTATATAGCATGCCATTCTTCACACCGTTTTACTAAGTTTGTACAGTTATCCGGGAACCCGATTACTCTTTTTATTTTATTTACTAGTTCCATTTGAGACGTGTATCTCAGCGGTTCATTAATTGCAGTTTCAACACTGACACGACACAACGATTGCTGAGAAATAATTTTGAGGTTCAGTACAAGCGTGAAACATAGCAAGCATCTAAATATAGATGTAAGCCGTAGGATATACAGTTCTTATAATCGAGATTTGAGTCAGACTAGAGGGGTTCCCGTATTTGATAGACGTCACAGTTTGTGATCTCATAATTCCTCGGTGTCCCAAGCATCCTCCCTGTGTTCCGTGGAATAATTAAAGGTTGAGTCGCTGGGTCGACGTCAGTTTTAAGTGGTATGAGTCCGCTGGCCCTCGGCCTCTCATTCAGGGGAATGTAAATGAAGCAGACATTATTAAAGTTGCCGCGCTGAAAATGCAGACCGGCCTACTATACCACTTTCATTAATATCATTAAACTTTCCACATTAAGAGCACTGGGAAATCTGCCTCGTCTTCGCCCTCCCCCGTTCTTTTCTTCGTGCCGAAGTTTGCATTGAAATTGCGGCTTACCTCTGCCCACGTGGAGACAACTGAACCCGCTTATGGAGCTCCTCGAACCAATGCTGGATTTACTTTCGTTCCCTTCTCTCCCTTTCTCTCTCTCTCTCTCTCTCTCTCTCTCTCTCTCTCTCTCTCTCTCTCTCTCTCTCTCCTCTCATCCATCCAGAAAAGTTCCATTCGTTTTCTTCCCTTTGTTTGTTTCGAGCTTAGCTGATACCCAATTCGGGGAGACCATCAAATATTTATACCAAGAAATTTTTCCTTGCTTGAAACAACAGGAACGAAAGAGGAAGCAACATTCTGAATAAGGAATAGTATTCAGCGCTCGAGTAATGCGATTATCGCGCCTTGACGCGAAGTCTGCTAATCATTTTAGTAGAATGAAACGTGTAGTCCGGTTCAATGCGTTGTCTGTCGAAAAGGTAATTACAGTAGTGTATCGATAGATGCGAAAGAGGTGTGCACGATATTTATTTGCACTTCTTGAGGGGTACAGAAGCTCGATCGCGGAGAAATGTAAAACGAGACTGTATTAGATACATCGGTGAAACATTGCTTATTCAATCGTAACTAGACTGAAGATTTTATACATTTATGACAAAAATACGTATGCGTAATTTTAAACAGCAAAAACATCAGAAAAATACAGAAGTACTATCATCTTACTTTCAAGCTATTAAATATATTAAGAACGAAAATAAACTTCTGTTTCACTCCAGTTTGTTGTAATCCAGACGATTTTCATTTTGCATTAAGACCCGCAGTCTAATGATAACACTTCTTTGGTTTTAATTACATTTTTGTGAAATTTTTTCAACATATTTGTGACATATTTCGGATCAAAATGAGACCAAACATGACATAGTTCAGAGCATATTTCTTTGTTCAATTGACAATTATCTAAATTTTTCGAATAGGTCTTTCACATGTAAACGTTCTAATCTAAAGCAATCCATATACAACACGATTCGTTATACAAATCAGTAAAGATTTAAGCTAGCATTGTAGCTAAGTAACTGTTCTGTTATCCGAACTCTTATAAGAAAAAAAATAAATGTGATATAAATTGTATCGTGTTTGGTGTCATTTCAACCAGAAAAGTTTCACGAATATGTTGATACAGTAACACCGCGATTTAAGTCCAACGAAACATTGCGATCTACGTCCCTTGGCCTACTTCTTCCACTGTGGGGTATCCCCGGAAGGGCCGTGAAGCCCGAGCTGCCTCGGACCGCCGAGCAGTGTAAGCATGCCGCGTAATCCGATCCTGGGTCAATTATATGACTACTAATCCAATTACAAAACTTCTTTATTTTTTATTATTTTTCATGGAACTTTCACCAACATATTCGTGCCATTTTTCTAATGAAAATGATACCAAATATGATATAATTCCGATGATATTTACTTGCGTAATGAACGATGGAACTTTTTATTGGCATTACATTGTACGGACACGTGGGTCTTTGAACTGTGCCGGCGGCCGCGACTCTTTTCGTCCCTTTCTTTCCTATACGCTGTCCTTCTTTACGTCCAAAATTTTCATCGTTTATTACACAAGTAAATATCATCAGAATTATATCATATTTGGTATCATTTTCATTAGAAAAATGCCACGAATATATTGGTAAAATTTCATTAAAAATAAGTAAAAAATAAAGAAGTTTTATTATTGCACTAGTATTGTCTCACCGATACGCTATTTTATCTTGTGTCTTCGGCCGCGGTCCGTGTTTGCATGCTGTCCTTTTCTACGGTCGACGCGGTCGACGCGATCACAAAAGAATAGTGTCCCTTCACGATCTAAGCCCCGGCAGAGGACCGAAAAAGGACTTGGATCGCAGGGTTACTGTATAAGTTTTATACAAAAGAAAGATGTCCATTATCATCGATCAAATCTAATTAATGATATTTTTAATTAGGTATCATGTAAATACGTGTCTGATGAGATTAAGCTTATATACGACTTCAAAATAAAATCATGTCATTTTTATAAGAGCATACTACAGTATTAGCGTATTCACTGAAGGAAGAGTTTATCCATTGTGCATTCAAAATAGATTTTTTTAAGAATGTTCCTCAATATCTCCGCTATTTACTGTTAACCAACGTAAAGGTAGTAAAACACTGAACCGTCTGGGAGTATAGTAATTTAATACAATGTTCCTTTATGGTGAATGGAAAAGATTCATCGTAGAAACTCCATATGGTCGCATTTACTGCAATCGGAAACATAGTTGCTCAGACCAGAATAAATCAATGCGAAACGAATAACCTGACGAACAATGTTGCCAATGTCGCTTATGCGTGATTTATTCTTGAATGTGAATATAATGTGGCTCTGCTGATTGTAAAGTACCTATAATGGTAGCTATAAAATACCAGCTATAAAATGACTATAGCGACTATAAACTAACCGTTACGACCCTCGAGCCGCTATAGAAACGTTATCAATAAGGACTATTTAGTGATTCGAATATATACATAATAATTCTAGTCGACGTAGAAACGCTATAAAAAAATAAACATGTTGTATATTTATTATGTATCCCCAGTGATTGTGCAAATTTTCTTTTCTTTCACATTTTTCACATCTCTTGATTTACGATTTGTGACTAGAGTTAGGTCCGAGAAAAGCAAAAGAGAAAGAACAGGTATATACGTACTCTTTAGTGAAACTGTTAATTCAATAATTAAAAACCTTCTGAGCACGATTACCTATCAGACTTCATGTATTAGGAATGCTAGATCGGTTAAGAATATATTATTAGCAGACAAGATTAATTCAAGTCGAACAAAGGTTTCATTCTTGAGGGACAATGAAGTTGTGAAGAGTCGGTGACGGTTCTTTTTGTGTACTTTTGTGGACAAAAGTTTTTAGAAGTCTTTTATCTGATAACATTTATTATTGCATATAATATTATAATTGCATGCAATGAATGCAAAGGGGATAAGGACAGCTACCCAAAATTAGTTACGAGAAATATATTGGATTGAATGTGTTTTCAATTATTAAACGTAGAAGTAATAAAACCACGAAAGTTGATACTTATTTATTTGTGCACACTTAAAGGCTTTTCTTGCAAAAACTGTGAAATAAGTTACAATTCTTTTTAATCAATATTTTGTAGTTGGGCATATATTTTTTACATACAAACGTATAGAAAATGAACTAGCGTTAGCTACCAGTAATTATATAAAAACTCTTTCGAAATCGAAGATTAACAATTGAGAATTTCTTAATAGATTGTTTAGTAGCGACAACACTTTATTCATAATACAGCAAATTATCTTGCATAATATAATTTAATAACTTTTTTTACAATGATTATTGAAATTAACATTTTCGAGCTTCCCTTAAAAATAGTACAGCCATAAAAAAGCTTACGAATCGACTTTTTGTAGCTATTCGTTACTGTATTATTTAAACAAATGAGGTTTTTTGGAATTTCTTTGCACCCCGCCTTTCATTAAAAAATATATAACGTTCTTGTAACCCCAAACAATTACCAAGAGATTTGATGAAATGTATTTCTCACTCCCAATTTTAAGGACTAATAGCACCCTATAAATATAGTTAGTGTAAAGAGTGTTTGTACACTCTTCAAAAATGCAGCATTTTTAAGAGCTTGGTGAGATAAAAAACTTAAAAACCGTGTCCTTAATCTTTTTTCTTCGCAATTGCGACCAATAGAAATTTAAAAAAAAATTACTTACACATTATTTAGTGAGTTAAACTTTTTTTTGGAAGATCAATTTTTTAAAACTTTTTTTATGCAGTCCTATAGATTTCGACGAGAAAACACCGAAAATGAAAGTATTATTACCAGGAGTTTATTGCACTGTGAATTAAACCTTGTAGCATCTCAAAAAAACAAAAGGTTATTCGTTTTTAAGGGGTATACGAATACTGTATCTATATTAGGTTTTGGGATGTAGATATTCTCTTAAATCTTAAGTTATCCCGACAATTCGTTTTGTTTTTGATTGATGTAAATTTAGAGTAGTTTTCAATCAAGCAGATGGCGTGGTTAAGTAAGAGGAAGTTTAGTAACTAATAAAACGTTTTAGCATTTATACGAACACAGTGTTTGCATAGGCTCTTATTATCTACCCAAATACTTCCCTAATCCTCAACCAAAGTTGTGCAAAAATAGACGCTTGCCGTTTGTAACACTTTAATGTTCATTTTCGAGTTTGTAACAGTTTAATGGTACAAACTCGAAAATGAGCATGAAATCACTGTCATATTAGACTGACACATTAACAGTATTATAAATTGCTGTACTTTGAAAACAAATGACAATCGGATTTTTTTACATTATTTTCCTGTGTACAATCCACTCCTGGAGTTTGGTTCGTTCTTCCCGACTCACCCTATATACACAATATAATACTTAATGGTGGTATACATTTTTTTCAGGTCCCATTGATCTACCCATTTTCTATAAAAAATATGCATTTGTATAAACAGCCGTAGTCTACTTATTAGCTAACAAATTGGGTGTATAGTTGCTCGCAGGTACTTGTCCGAGGCTTGTGCTCATTCTCCGAGTATATGATGCGATTCATCAGAAATGGTATTGGAGTCATTAGTTCTGGGCGCATTCAAAATTTGAGAGAAGAAGAGAAACTTGACCTTCCCGACCGCAAAGAATTCGTTAGGGCATTTCTTCACTTAATGGAATACGAGTAACCCTCGGCGCGGCTTTAATGTAACAGCATGTGACATTCGAGACAAGGTACAACGAATTTGCAAAATTAGGTCCCCGAGGCCTGGCACTTATTGATGCAGTGTAACTTAACACTTAGCCGACCGCACGCGCCACAGAGACCTGTACAGTTTCCACCGCGTTCGGGAAAGCCAAACTGCGCTGTCCACCGCGCATTTTTCTGAAGTAGTACGGACTGAAGTTTATAATAATTATTTTTTAATGGTTATTCAAAAAGTATAGGTAATAGAGTCAGAAAATTAAGAACAGTAAAGATGACTAAGGATAAATAACGTAACTTAGCTATGGAACAAAAAAGCAGTAATATATTTTAATATTGTTTCAGTGTATGATATCTCTCAGGTCAAAATGGGAGATCTACCCGATCGGTCGGCTAAGTGTTAAGTAGGTCTGACACTGGCCCTGGGCGTTGCCGAGGCATGCGTACTTCGTATACTTGGTACCGATATAGTGAGGTAGCGAACCTAGCGGAACAACCATAAGTAGAGGCTTACTTTACAGGTTTGGTCCAGCTGGTGCCTTCATGACCAGGCCATCTTCGGTGCTCGAAGAATATTCGGAACTGGTTTCAAAGAGAAAGCCAGCTTCCGGGGAACTACTTTACACAGCATTTGGCTAAATTTGCTAGATGATGCTTTCATCGTGTCTCAATTAAACTGCCGCCGATTGGTTCATTATGCAAATTTAGGTTCATGAAAATTAAGTGATTTAAGCAAACGTTAGTTAGAAGCTTCGTGTCTGATTAAAGATAGCGTTTAATTAATGTAAAATATGTTTGACTGTGTTAATATTTTTACTTTGCATGTTTAGTGGGACACCAGATATTTCGTACTACTTAAAATTATTTAGATGATATTCAATTTTCTTGACTTCTTTCACAAACATTCACTCTTAAATATATTGTCTGTCAATTGTTTTTAACCGTATTCAAGTACTTTTCTTCACTTTCTTCATAATTTATTGCAGCTATAAAGAAGATGTATCCAATATTTATGGATACATGAGGAAATTGACTGGAACATAGTTATTTGTTTAACACTAGAATTACCGGACGAGTCAAAATGATTTGTTTCTGGTTTTTTCTTTCGCAACTATTGAAATTGTAACAGTCGTTCATAAGAAATGGTCGAATAAACTTCCTTACGTATATTATAATAAAAATTGTATTGCATGTGAATAAAAGTGATCTTGTCACTAATATAAACAATATACATCAGACCTGTGTAGTGCTCGGTAGTTTTAATTTTAATAGGCTATACGAAATAAGGAATTACTATTGAGGTTATTTTTACATATAAATTTCAAACTGTTAGTGTTAGAGGGGAGACCGTTAAATAACACTATGAAGTGATGTACTCATAACAATATCTTTTAATATATGATTGAATATTAATATACAGACTTGATAGGGTTAACAGGTTTTAATACTTTCGCGATCACCATCGGACTCTTCTCTCGCGCTCTCGGTGCCTGTATCCCCACCTCACTGCTGTCCGACAGTCTTCAGTGCCGTAGGCATAGGTATATGTAGATATAGTTATAGTTAAGGAAGACATTGGCTCCCTCAACACAAGGTACAACACTCTGTGATCATTGAATTAAGATCATCCAACGTTTTGAACACTTTGCATATTTTCAGTGAAATTCAAAGGCTTAACAAAATTTTTATTACCAAGTATATTAGCTACTAAGGTGTAGCATAATATGCTATATTATATACACGGTAATAATTAATAATTTGTCTGTTCCTCATTTGCTTTGATTACTGTCTGTACACTTTTTGGCATACTCAATAGATACTGTTTTATCCGGAGCAGCTGCGATCTTATTATTTTGCCAGATGTCAAACCTTTTTTTTATCAACTTTTTGAAACAACTTAAGTGTTTTGAATGAGCTTCAATGCCAGTCTGGCTGTTAGAATTACGTTGCACAGATATAAATCAATAGCACAGTAACAATCGTAAGATATCATATCGTAGCAGTAAATCAACTGGTACATATAGCAGATCGTCGCATCGGTGCATTTGGTAATAATTTAGGTAGCCAAGGACAATTTACTATTTATAACACCGTTGTAAGTAGTTTTAATTCGATCACCAGGGAATGAATACTTTGAAAAAACTATTTCTTCCTGTAGAACTACATATGCATACATTCACCTATTATCGCAACCTCACAAGAATCTTTTATACTTAATTACTTTACACATTTTTTCATAATTAATAGATACTTTTTTATATTCTTCAATCATGTTTAACCATAAACTTCCATCATTAACTTATCACACGCGTATTTGAACTTTTAACCAGGGAAAACGGCGTGATCCAATTTAAGCTTCTATATGGATCCTGTTTCTTGCAATTGATGCAGACAATTTTTATTTTGCATATCCGCAATTTAGTTATAACCAAAATAGAAGATTCATAGAATATTAATTACTTTTTCGATTAAAATTATTTCAATTATAAGTGCCCGACAATAGATTTCATTGTCGATAACTGTTATTAATGATAAAAATTTATTTCGAAACCTCATTACTAGACTCCGGATGTTTATGCACAATAAATATGCAAAAAACATATGCGATTCATGTACGAAAAATATGCAAATATGCAGGAAAATATGCAAATATGCAGGGAAAATATACAACATTAACAATACATTTTATGATTATTGTGACATATTGTAATTCGAGTTACAGTAGATGTCAAGCATTTTTTCCAAATTGGATGGTGTTAGATGAGAATGTGAGTTGTCTTAACACATCTGATTGTCTAAAAAATATTTTCTTCGCATTCACAGGTTCAGGAGTCTTGGTCAAAGATATTCGACATAAGTTTTACATTAAACTTTAATATTCGAAGATCAAGGTCATTTCAAGGTCATGTTATATATATCTGTGTTTTCCGATCGGCTACATGATGCAATAATAAAAAAATGTAGTTATGTGTCAAGAAGCACCAATGACATTCATAACTCCGAAAAAAATGACCTTGAGGAACAAATATTCTTGTCAGATATTGGACCTTTGACACCATGCACATTACATAAAAAACGTTTGTTACGTCACAATAAGCTGAAGAGATATTTAGGTGGCCTTACTTAAAAGGACTACCCTGTATATACAGGTTGTCCCAAAAATGTCGCGTTTCCTTTAAAGGGGAGGTTCCTGAGACCATTTCAAGCGACATTTTCCTTTGCAAAAATGACTGTTTCGGCTTTGTTAAGGAGTTATTAACAAAAAACACGGACCAATCAGAGCGCGACCTAGACGCGTATCGGTAGAGGCGGCCGCGTGCGCCAACAGCCGAGCGATGGTGATACACCGCGGGCGAAGCAACGAGCAAGAGAAGAACTTTTTTTGTTTGACTGTGTCGTGTACTGCATAGGCTTCAGCGATAAAAATGGATGTTTGTATGCGTAGGCGTTTCTTGATGATATTATTGTCTGTAATAATGGCGAATCCTACTCCTTGTTTAGATTTAAATGCGTCGGTGAAGAGTTTTTTGCATGATGCGTATTTGCTGATTAGTTCAAGGAACCTGGTCCTGTGTTCAAGGCTTGATCTAAGGTTCTTGTTGCAGTCGGCGAGGGTTGTGTCTGTTTCCGGAGTTTTCGATATTCGGGTTCCGAGTCTAGAATTAAAACAATTGTTGTACAGTAGTGGACAAAAGTTGGAAACCACCATTTAAAAACAAATAATTTAATGATAATAATATAATGATTTGAGTTTTTCTGAGGTATTACAAGGATTAGTTTACTAGATAATGTGTAAGGAATCATTTTTTAAAATTGCTATTGGTCGGAGTAGTGACGAAGAAAGTGAAGGTCGCGACTCTTAACTTTTTTATCTGTGTCTGTGGTAAAAATTTTAAATATGTCTTTTATAGATCTAAGTAAATTATACAACGTACACAAAGTTGCAAGGAGGCAACATCATAGAAAAATGTTTCTCCTGCAAAATCACATTTTCCGGCATACATGCTCTCAGCAACCATTCGACCGATCGAGTTGAGACTTTGTGTAATTTTACTACTAAGGATAGCACGTATTTTAGTCAATATTTTTGTTTAAATTCGACCTACTATCGGTTTAGCAACATCATCGAAGACCTAGATATTTACTAGGTTGAAGGTAAGAGTGCATAAAAGTCTGCACATTGATAGGGTTCTAAAGTTTTCTTTATTCAGTATTTTGAGATTTATTTTGACTAAAACTCAGATCTAGTATGGTACTAGATGCTCTAAAAATTTGAACTTGATGACGGCAGTTGATTCTGAGAAAAGATGACATGAAGCCAAGACGAGGTTGGCTTATTTTCTATGTACTTGACAACAAAATTTCCCACTACCCTTAACTGAAATTGGATTTTCATTGGCTTCATTCTAGAAACCGGAATTCGAAAAACGAGCAGCTATGTACACCTGCATGGTGTACACAGGACATAGCATCAGCATAGACAGCACATTGACTGCACCGTAATGGCTACCGCGAGACCATTGCTACAAGAGCCGTGGATTTCTAGTTCTGCGCTGGAATACTGCAGATGCAATATACTTTACAGTTTCGAACAGTTACCGCGATGAATAGTGAAACCGGTTCATACAGAAAAGTATAATTAATCTCGAATCCATAAAATTTCATTAAAGTTACGATTCTCAACAGACATCGTCTAACACAGATTGTGTGTTAGAAATAGCGTAGGATTTCTGAAATGAAGCACCGTTTAATAAACATAGGTCTTAATGAATCCGCGCAATTATTCCCCTACTTACCGTTTTTCATCTACCGTCTGCCGTTTTAACGATTATCCGGACGCTATTAGAATTAATCGGGAACAAGAAGAACAGTTCTTCATTTTCATCGGTTCCTAGCCGTACTCGCGCGCCGTATAACTTAAACCATTTAACAACGAACGTATCTGCAAAGATAATGACATCTGTTGTAAACGGCGCACTTTGTTATACTGCGTTTTCGTTATTCTCGTCTTTCCTCCCGTTTCCTTCTCATCTATCGCGAAAGGAAAACTGCTTTCTCCGCGGTGTTTCGCGATTGAATCAGCTCGTTCCGTTTCTCAATTTTCCGCCGAGTTCTCTCCGCGGAGATCGAGTCCTTGCACAACCATGAAAAACAAAGCGACGACGACGTTTCCACTGGTTGACGATGCTCGCATTCCCACAGAATGACGCATGAAATGTTGAAAAGTGCGCCGTTGAACTGGATATTAGTCTCGCCCGTGCTATCCAGCTGGAATTCCGAGGAAAACCTGAGTAGTATCTCTGTTCGACGGCAAATATTTTTGGACTGGCTGCCAATAAAAAAGCTTTGTTCGCGGAAATATATTGCAGAGTTTGAATTCCGATACACAGTGGTGCATGATTAAATTTATATCAGTTCTGGCGCCAGCAGAACATCTTTTTTCCGAGAACTGACTCGAACACGACTCGACAAAGTCAGAGTCGGCATTTCGAAGGGAGTCCGCGACTGAAAAAAAATTGGTATGTGCTTAGACCACATGGCTGAAGTGAAACTTCTTTCTTTAATTTTTTTTCGAATTTTGATTAACACTTTATGACATTTAATTTTCTATGATTCTATTATTGACACAATTGGCTTGTGATAGCTAAAATATGATATAAATATTCGTGATTCAATTTTGTCTAAATGTGTTGCAAATACTGCATCGAGAGTTGTTCCTGATCTTGTTGTCGCTTCATTAGGATTATTTACCATTTCTAATCTTAATTTACTTCTAAAAAATTCTATTAATAATTTCGATTGTTCCGTTGCAAAGTTCACGTTGAAATCTCCACTTAGCATCATCGGAATTTTATCATAATCTTTATTGAAGTGAAACTTCTTTAGGCGCGTTAGGCGCAAAACCTCGACGCGGTAGAAGTAAAACCAATCTGGCGATGAAACGATGAAACGATGAAATTCTATTCTATTCTATTAGCATATACGGTAAAGGGTTCGATATTACTTAATAAAGATTATGATAAAATTCCGATGATGCTAAGTGAAGATTTCAACGTGAACTTTGCAACGGAACAATCGAAATTATTAATAGAATTTTTTAGAAGTAAATTAAGATTGGAAATGGTAAATAATCCTAATGAAGCAACAACATTGATCAGGAACTACTCTCGATGCAGTATTTGCAAGACATTTAGACAAAATTGAATCAAGAATATTTATGTCATATTTTAGCTATCACAAGCCAATTGTTTCAATAATAGAATTATAGAAAATTAAATGTCATGAAGTGTTAATCAAAATTCGAAAAAAAATTAAAGAACGAAGTTTCACTTCATCTATGTGGTCTAAGCACACACCAATTTTAAGCAATGCCGAACCCTCAATCGTATATGCTAATAGAATAGAATTTTGTTTCATCGTTTCATCGTTTTATCGCCAGATCGGGTTTATTCCTACCCTGTCGAGGTTTTACGCCTACCGCGCCTAAAGAAGTTTCACTTCAAAAAGTAAACGTCCAATTAATAAATTATATTCAGTCATTGTCGCCTTACCTTCATAATTGTAGTACCAACGGATAGCCAGGATTCGTCCGATTTATTGTATGCCTATGTTTTCTTTAATGGTTGAATATGAATACAACGGAACTCCGTTTATAATTTCGAATGAAACTCACGGTGAAGAGTATAATATTAATTTCTTTTTACTTATTTAATGCACATGTATTTAGCTGTTTTCAATATAGTTAGTAAACAATTGCTTAAGATTAGTACCAATCAAGAAACTGTCTTTTGAAATATATTTTACATAAAATACTTAAAATGAAAGGGAGTTGTTAACAATAACAGTTAACGAAAATTCGGAATGCAAAGGGTTACAGCATAAAAATAAGGAATCTGCTAAATATGTATGTTATTAATTTCCATTAAAACGAAATAAAATTCCATGTTGTTTTTATCGATATAGAGCTATTAGAAAATACAGAGGCATGGAATAGACACCAATCTTCTTCTTCTTCTAGGAAATTATATACGACAAAGAAATTCTAATCACTCGAATCGTAAAATGAATTGTAGGGCTAGAGGTTAAATTTAATTTTGAAACAATAATGCAAGAGAGTTCAAAGATTTGTTCTTCCAAGTAATGAAATAAGTTTTACTTGCCTGATAAATTTAAGAACGCACATAAAAACTACATTAAAGTGGCAGTTTGCAAAGTTGATATAATTTTTATAATTTTCTCGACTGTTTTGATTTTATTAGATATATCAAAATTGGTTCATGTAATTGTTATGTAATATGTTATATGTAATTCAATCATTTAAATTTATAATAACGATAAAGTGGAACTCCGTTTACTTGAACCAAATTTTAGCAGTGCCTGGTTAGCTAAACTCTAGCTGAACGAAATCCACTTATATCAATGTGAACTCCTATTAAGTGAGCAGAAAATCATAGTCAATGGTGGAAAACAGGTAGAATCCTATCGTATGAACTATCTGATTATGTGAACGAACTTGTCTTCCGACAGGTTCATATAAATGAAATTCTACTGTAAATTCTACTCTAGATAACAGAATAATAAAATTTTATTTCGGGTTAAACGAACTTTATGAGACACAGTGGCGCCGAGATGTATAGTCTGTTACGAGCCAGGGCCACGAGCAGCGCGAGAGGTCGGAGGAAGGCTTATTACTCTTGTTATGTGGATTCAACTTGTTAGTTAGGTTCACGGACGAACCCGATACGAAATTGAGGAGCCGCTACGATGGTATAATTTGCGGGGTCGAACCGAATGCGAAATTGGGGAGCCATTAGGTTGGAAAAATCTGTTTTTGGAATATGGTATGTCGCGAACGAACCTGATGCGAAATCGAAGAACCTCTAGGATTATAGACGGCGAGGACGAACCTGGCGGTAAGTCAGGGAGCCTCTAGGAACGGAATCAAGCGCAGACGAACCTGATGCAAAGTCAGGGAGTTGCAGAAGGTTGCAAAACAGCGCGGACGAACCCAATTGTGAAATTAGGGAGTCGCTAAGATGGTACAATTTGCCGGACGAACCCAATGCGAAATTGGGGTGCCATTAGGTTGGAAAAATCTGTTTTTGGAATGTGGTATGTCGCGAACGAACCTGATAGGAAATCAGGTAGTCGTTGGAATTGTTAGTAGACCTCGTAACTCTAATAATATAATTTAATTGATGACAATCCGAGTGGTAAGATTGTATCGTGTGGGGACGTTCAATTACTGTATTATGATATTAGGCGATAATTGAGGGCTTGATGGACTTCACGATTTACTAAATAACACTGTTATATTCTTAAATAGTTTTGTGATACAAGTGTTCTAGTGTCGCGATTGATTTTACATGGAAGAGTAGAATAGAACTGTTGTTACCTATGATGTTCGGTTTTGACACACTGGCAATGCGGGGTCTGAGAGCAATTTATATGAAGGCCAGATAGAACTATTACCGAACTAAACGGAATCTATAATCTCACTGGAATTGACGGTTACGGTCGTGACACAATGTGACTTTACACGTGACAATACATGGACACGCGAGGATGGAAATGAACGGGTTTATACCCTCAAAAACTGTATGGAGTACATATGTAGGCTACGTAAGGTCACATTCCTACTTTTTGTCATTTCCAGGGGATCCAGACTACAGCTGGGTCTTTTATATTAAGGGTTAAGCGGAGGTTATCTAGGGCGTTTCCTGCCAGAGACGAACGCGAAAGATACTCGAAAGAAAGTCAAACAAAAAATTTCCAATTTTCGAAAAATTGTTGAGTTTATCTAGTGTATTTTTTGAAAAATGTTGGGTTGGTAACAAACATAATTGCGGATTTCATTAGTTTAAATTTCAGCGATTTTTCTGAAGTGATATTGTATTTCATTACATTCCTATAGCACCTACGGTGGCTCACGAAAGTATTGGAACGCACTTTAAATTGGCATAACTTTTTTAAAATTGGACCAAATAATTTGACTTTTTCTTTAGCAACTACAAGCATTGATTTACTAAGTGGGATATTTAAAGAATTTTGAAATAATTACAGTTGGTAGGAAATACATGAAAAAATAAAAATGGAACTTTTTAAAACTTTTTTATTTCAGTTTGCAATGAAAATTTAAAATATGCGATTTATAGATCTATGTTAGTTATACACATGCCAAAAATTTCATCGAAATCGGTTTACGCAGAAAAAAGCGACACGTATCGAAAGATGTAAGAATTTGTGGATTTTAAGCAAAATCTGGCCAAAAGTCGTGAAAAACTGCGATTTTTATCAGTTTGAACTGCTTGTAGCTCGTGTATACATTAATCGGATTTGATGAAATTTTCAACATGTGTATTACATAGGTCTGCAAGACGCATATTTTAAATTTCCATTACGGGCTGGAATAAAAAAGTTTTAAAAAGTACCATTGTTATTTTCTTATGTAATGCCTACCAATTGCAATTTTTTCAAAATCTTTTTTGCACGTCATTTAGTAAATCAATGCTTCTAATTGCGAAAGAAAATGTCATTATTCTAATTTAAAGGGCGTTCGAATACTTTCGGGAGCCACTGTATGTGGAAAGTATGATACTCCATCTTTCGATATGTGTTCTGCCTTTTGTTGTATCTGTTTATTATTCGTTATGTTTGCAGTCAAAGCAAAAATAGAGGAAAGGCAAATTCGTGCGGTATTATTAGTAGACAGAGGATTTTTTTGCAAAATAAAAATTTGGTACCTGAATTGCAATAAACTGCAGTAAAATAGAAAATAATTTTTTTTCTGAATATGTTTAATAGGTTGAGAATAATATAATAGTATTTTTTAATTCTTCTAATGTTTTCAGTGTTTGAAATTACACCTAGCTATTTTTGTCAGAAATGCATAAAATCCGCTGTCTGCTTATTAGATACATACAAGTCATTGTAACTTCGTAAGAATATTTTTCACATACATGTACTTCTTAAATAGACAGCTAATAATTATAAGTACAATCAGGTTTCAGTATAATTTGCTGGTTTACGTTTTTACTGTATGCTTTATTGAAAACATTTAATTATCATAATTATCAGTCACATGAAAGGTTCAGCTAGATTATCTTTGACTTACGGAATACAAAAACAAATTTATTTTACCATACTACATTTTTAATATCTTTCTTTAAAAGATAATATCGATAACCACGCAGGGTCTTTATGTAGTTAATAAAATAGTTATAAACACTATTTTTATAAAAAAATATGTCAATTACTGTTGAATAAGGGATATTTATTTAAGTGAACCCATTGAAATGCACGAAACGCACGGGGAAATCGTATTGAAATTAGTTAATATTCAAATTATTGTAATTTCGAAACGATTGGTACTATCTTAATAAAACTTAGACTGCTAGAGAGTGCAAAGGCTGCACGTTAAAACGGTTTGTGTTTCATTACGTTACGACGCTTGTTACCTGAGATATCGTCGTGTAAGGTAATTTAGTAAAATTTGAATATGTCTTTCTCTCTTGCACAGGATGTCTTTCTCTCTCTTGCACTCGTTACTAACCTACCTTACGCGCCCTAAGTTGAGGCAGGTCAGTTTTTACTATTACTAGTATTGCATACGCAGTGCCATGAAATTATTTATGAATGGGCCCCCACTCCATTCGTCTTACGTGAAAGCTTTGATCACTTATATCTCGCGAACGGATGATGGTATTGAGACGGGTCAAAATGCATTGGAAAGAGCATCTACTTTACCATTTTCTGTACGTTTTAACGATGATAACTTATTTGTCTTTACAGTTGTGATATAGTGTGAGTCGGACAGTATCGACACAGGACAACATTTATTTCGGGGAGCATAAACTGTATCACTTACCAGCCACATTAGTCACCATCATTTTTTGTGAAACCTGCAAACGTCAATTAATTTTTCGTCCCCGTATCATTTCTGTGGCAGAAATAAAATATGGATTACTATTTTGTGCATTTCAGTGATAAATTCAAAAGAAAAGTCTCTATTTATAAAATTATAAATTCTCTTATTTTAGCAATAATTATAGATTATAGTTTTAGTAGTGTTACGCCTGAAATTCGTTTTAAAATTTCAATACCCTGTGCACAGAGGAAATGACTTTACAAAAATTCAAAATGTCGAAATCTATAACATATTCAAATTTCATCAAAATAGGTGAGTGTTGGTCTCACCTTCATTAATCTCTACAGAGCTTTTCAAAGTTTCTGCAATGTCAAATAAATACAATTCTTATTTACTCTCTTTCATATCCCACAACTTTCGTCGGAAACTTTTTTCGTATCACCTATAATTTTCGAGTAATGGAATTTTGTCCAAAAAATAGGCATTCAACATACTGTGTGCCGTTTCTGTCTGGCTGGTACACGGAGAAAAACCCGCGCCTATTCCGCGGCAAATATTTTCGACTGGCAGCCAATAAAAAAGCTTCGTCCGGCGGAAATATATTGCATAGCTTGAATTCCGATATAGCAATAATGATCGAGTGGAGCGATTGCGACGATCGCGGCGGTATTACCGGGCGATGGTAATACTGTGCATTTCATAACGATCCCGGGCCCCTCTCGCCTCTTTCCAAGACCGGCCTTCGGTTTATCGTTCGGCTTCTGTCTTTCGCCTCTGTGCGCCTCTCGTTTTCTTTCTTCCTATTTCTGCTTCAATGAACTGTGTCGCTCGTAAACAAGACTTCCTAGTCTCGGACTCCATTAATTCGCCACTCATCGCTCCGAGTACCGTAGTCCGTTTTCCGTTAGGGCCCCAGCAATACCGTCCCGCGCTACCAGTGATTATTCTTCCTCACATTTCTGGACATGGGAACTCGTTAATTGCTTATCGTTCGAATGACTGTCGCTTTTTAGGAGCACTCGTACATTACGTGCCAACGAGCATCGGGCATACTATCCCGCGCGCATGTATTCGCGAATAGACTCGCATCGATCGAGACGGAATAAATCCTCCATTGATTTAGACTTTCCTTGATCGTCACGCTGTGATCCGTTAATCTATGGTTAAATCTTATTTTATTGCCGGTCGTTTGATGCCTGATATGTGCAGAAAATGGAAAGATAGCGAAAGTTACGTATCTTGGCGGGGATCTCGTCTGGAGTGAAGCTGTGTAGCAATTCCTGTTAGAATACTTTTGTATGTATGTATATGAAATTGTATTATTACTGAATAGTTCTTCATAGTATACGCAAATATACATAGTAAATATCTAGAAAATGGGACTTCACTCCGAATATGATGGGCTTGGAATATCTTGTCAAGGTCATCATTCAGAACAACTTTTTCTTGTACATGTTATCGCCGCTCGGACTATGTTTTCGAGATATTCACAAAAAAAGTAGGGACACTCACTACGTAGGAAATTTTGCACTTTTTAATTGACCGAACACGTATTTTAAGGCGGGCTAAGGGCTCCGACTCTTCCCCTGGACCTCCTTCTCACAAAACCTAACTCAGACCTAACCAAAAATTCATTTAAAATGGTGGTGACCACTATGGTGGACATGACACTTTTCTTTTTACGAATATCTCAGAAATTAAGGTCGAGCGGTGGTGATATGTTCAAGACAAAGTTCTTCAGAATCACACGCCAGATAAGATATTTGAAGCTCATCAAAATTTGTGCGCAACCCCATCTCTAGATTGTTATCTCACGGAGGGTTAGGTTTGTACAGTTTTTTGCAGGGAGCACCTCCTAAAGGACGAAGTCGGTTATTGGGAAACGGCGGAATCTGCTATAGTCATCCTAACAGTTCTGTGCAAATACCTAAAAAACTAAGTAACTAAACTAAATATACAGAGTGTTCACGCTATTGCTAGCCACCGTTTTCTTCGCAAATAAGAAATATTAAACAAAACTGAAAAAGGAAAAGTGATAGTGTTTTTTGCAAACTATATAATGGCGTGTATAATTTTGTCGTGGTTACACCTTTTTTATTAATCAGGATGACCATTAATTTTTTTAATTAGAATGCTATATGTATATTTTTTTATGTCATACGTAAACGTGTATCGAGACAAATGCATTCGTATGCGACACAATGACCTTCACGGTCATACAAGGTCAGAAATGGAAGAAACAGTTTGAATATTTCGTACTAATGCGTTCACAACTATACTTATATGTTGACGAGGCTACGGTAAATGTCCAATATAACTTTCTTGAGCATGAATGCATATTTCGGATCTATTGATTACATTATTGGTAGCTTCTTTTAATGTTGTCCGAGATATTAATGCAAATAATTGCATTATTCTGCTTGCACATGTCGTTTACATCTCTGTGCGATGTATCGTAAACAATATCTTGACAAAACATTATGTGCGACATATTCGAAATTTTTTTTTCATTTTTGACCTCGTATGATCTTGAAGGTCATTGTGTCGTAGACGAATGAATTTGTCTCGACACACGCTTTCGTATGACATAAAAATATATATAGCATTCTCATTAAAAAATTAAAGGTCGAATTTAAATAAAAATTGTGCAATTGCAGAAAAATGACATACGCTATTATATGGCATGCAAGAAACAATATCACTTTTTCCTCTTCCATTTTTGCCTATTATTATTATTCGCGAGACAAACGTTGGGTAGTAAGAGTTTGGACACCCTCTATAATCGCAATAATGATCGCTTTAGATTTCATTGCGAAACGTCAAAAATTGAGTCAAAAAGTCAATGCAGCAATTTGTACAAACAGATGCTAGGAAATGAATTCACACGACCAGAAAGAAATTGTGTGTTTTTAAACGAATCAATCAATTTTTCTTCTAGGTAGACAGGTAGACCAACGAAATGAGCATACTTTTAATAGTTTGGAAAACGATATGTGACCGAAATACGATAAATGAGCATAGTTTCAATTTTTCAAAAAACGACATTCATTTATAATTCAATAGAGTTTCATTTGCTTGGTGAACGATTTCAGTAGAGCGAGAATAAAATAATAGTATTAAAACGATTATTACTTTGTTCAGAGGGTGTGAAGATGACACCGTGCTTTTTGAACTGTGACGCTAATTTTATAAAATTTTGATATTTCACGCACTTGTAGGTACTGTATAAATATATAACATTACCAGTTTGATCATAATAATTGGGTTTCTTGCACATGGACATTTATAAAATTTTTATGAAATAGCAAAACGAGGTGCCAAAGAATAGCTTTCAAACTGGGTTTTACAGCTTTCATGTCCGTTTGAAACCATTTGCAATATAAAGAAATTATTTTGAAAAAATACTGTGTTGATATAAATGAACGTCATCCACTGTTATAAAATGAAGATATTTCAAAAACGTTTAATTTCTACTGTAAGATATATTAAAGTATTAAGATGAATATAATTATGATAATTTAGAACGCAAGGCATTGGAGAGAGAAAAACGATCGAATTAGTATAATTATTTTTCTAGAAGTATTATACTACTTAAATTTACAATCTCATTTAATTAATCTCAACAATCATGAATTCTTATGTTATAGGATAATAAACAAAACTTTGAAGCCTTATTTGGCATTAACTGAAATATTGTTGCATTTTTCCGGACGTATCCCTTATCGCCCATCGCGGTACATTCAATGAACACATTATTTACACACTTACAAATGTACAATTATGTGTGTACATACTAGTGATGCCAGATCATTTAGATCGAAGGGAATACAGTTTACCACCTCTCTGATGACCAGAGTAATATGTAACACGTTGCGCGGCACGTCACGTGACCAGTGTACGGTCTTAGTGGGGGATGTTGGAGTGTGCTCGTGGTAGTGGAATGGGATAGTGGAAGGGGAAAAGGAGGAGAGGAAAATCCACCCAATTTTGGGTGTTTCTGGCATCACTGACAACTGTCCAAGATCCACTTCTCAACTGTCAATTGGTATGACAATTTCTTAACAACCCTACTCTTGTATTGTATCCATAGGAGTTATCCATCGCAGGGCAGTTTTGCGTTACGACGTCTTTACATTTAATAATATGAAAAAATTATGTATACAAAAGTTGTATGGTACAGAGGGTTAAATATTGTTATGTAAAGAGTTTTAATATGTGTGTAGGCTTTTCGGAGATTTGAAGGTCACCTTGATGTCTTTAAATGGAAAGACCTACCTTTTCTACCATGAATCGATAAAGTATCAAATTCTGCGTAAAAATGTATTGACCCCATGTGTCCTAAACCTAATAGTTAACGAAATATTGTCGAAACAATTGTCAATACGTACCTATTACCTGGAAGCGAGTATCTAAGTACTCGAAGTGATGTTCCTCGATCTGAATATGGTGGGTACATATGGAAAATGATTATATCTCGATAATATCTCGTTCATTATTACATGTAGATCATATAAAGGTCAATGCATATTCACGCAGAATTTGATACGCTATCGATTCATGATACAAAAGGTACGCGAAAAGTGTTTATTATCACAATATATCCCCCTCCGCACCGTGCAAATTTTGTTTATAAAGTTTTTCCATATTATTACAAATAACATAGTTATTACCCCACCCTTAATATACATCATTATTAATAAATATAAAATATTTTTTGAAGAACCAGTATTTCTTATACTAATGGCAATAAAATCAAGTAAAATTTATGTTTATACATTTAAGATATGAAAATACTAATGAATGAATGGTGTATGTGTATGAAGTAACATTTACAGAATCACGTGCTTTCAACAATCATCTTAACAACACGATGATTGCAAGAGATTTTACCACTTCCTAGCGGGTAAGATAATTAGGATCTTGGATTCAGCCTAGAGGGTTTCCTCTTAGTTGGAATTTCTCTCTAGTCGAATGGTACGCAAACGGGAAATGTCTACAGAAAAGATCGTTTGTGAAGCTCTGATGACGTGTGCACGAGGTGCAATTACAACAGTACAACTACAAATTTCACTGTGATGGGTTTTACAATATATCAGGTGACGCGCGGATCGTTCCGGTACAGGCTAGGTGTAGAACAGAGTGGACGTATAATGCATTTTCCTGCCATCGTCAACAGCGTTTGAGAGCTTGTGTACTATTTTAATGTCATGTCCAACGCCACCGACAACCGCGAATGTTCAGCATTATTTAGTATCTGTGTATTATGTCCGTATTATGGATGCTTAATTTCACTTGATGGAGACAGACGCGCATGATGCCCGTACGCGACTCATCTAACTCTAAGGAAATCGTATGATAAATATACACACTCTGGAGTCCGTGAACATTTACAAAAGACGTACAAAGATGTATATAAATATAGATATACCGGGTATTTCACCTAACTTGACCACTTTAAATATATCGCTTATTTTGTATGACAGATAAAATGTCAGGGGAAGAACGTATTCTGTTCGAAGGCGCCAATACGGTGGTGGGCCGAACTTTTTTCTCTAGGTCATTTTTTTCGAGATCTCAAGGTCATCGTATTTTTTTTAAATGGCACTGCATATTTTCACTACAACAGTCTTATAGCTTATAAAAAAACGAATCCAACGAGGTGCAGTATGTTGACCTTCATGTGATTTTTAGTATATCGATACCGATACCGTAGCTTGTTGTGCTGATATTGATTGTAAAGCGATATTCTTAGCAGAAGATTATCGCTTGATAATAGTGCTTGATAATAATGCTTCTAAACATACTTCAACCGATGAAAGGAGAATGCGAATGTCTGCTTACAAGCACCAGGGACACGTACAAGGCACACTGTTTTAATGAAATTGAAATTCCTTCATTTACCGTCCCCGAACGCGTACTGAAGTTACTGACAAACATTTTATAATTTCCTCGCTAAAGGTCATGTGAAGGTCAACATATTGCACTTTGTTGGATTCTTTTTTTTATAAGCTATAAGACTGTTGTAGTGAAAATATGCAGTCCCATTTTAAAAAAATACGATGATTTTGAAATCACGAAAAAAATGACCTTGAGAAAAAAATTCGGTCCATCACCGTATTAGCGCCTTCGAACAGAATATTTTCTCCCCCTGACATTTTATAGTCTACATAAATTTATTATTATTTTATAGTTATATATATATATATATATATATATATATATATATATATATATACTTTCCGTTAAAAATGTTTTTGAACTTGTCCATTAGGGTCCACCTCTTAGATTTTAACGGTACTTTTTTTAATCACTTTGTATTAATATAAAAGTAACAGGAAAAATAAAAAACTGTCGGTCAGACCTAGATGACCTTGGAAAAATATAAAATATTGATGAAACGGGTGAAAACGTTATATCCTTGTGGAATAGAGTGGCCAAATAACATGTACAAGCGGGCGGAGGATGATTCTACATGTAAAAATATATCGAAAATACGGAATAACATTTTTTCGTTTGACGCCTCGTTTTCAATAAAATCGATTTAAAGATCCGTCGGATTCGCATGCTATAGTAACGCAGGAAGTAGAATTGGCTGTCACGGATTTTCGTATGCGTGGTCGGGCCGGCCGCATACGAAAATCCGCGTTTTCACACGTTTCTGCAATATTTTATATTTCTTTAAGATTATTGAGGTCCGACCGATAGTTTTTTTTTTATTTTTCCTAACATATATCCATGATAGTTATATCCATAGGTAGGGTGGACCCTAATCGACAAGTTCACCAAAATTTTCACCCTAATTGAATATGTTTTTAACAGACTGCGGATCTTTGTACAAAATACAAATTTTCCAAGTCAATTGTAGAGAGCAGAAGTTAAATAAAAATGTATCCCTTTTGATAATTTTAGTGAGTCGAAAATAATGTAATAATATTATTAAACTCTTGTACTGCTTTCACAGTTTTTTATTTTACTATTAATGATTATTAATAATTATTAATAGTCTATTAATAATAAATACTTAGCATTTTCTCAGTTACTTCTATCTTTTTTTCGGAACCACTCAGCTTATGTAGGAGATCCTAATAACACTGGTCAACATCAATTTTGTCACAGAGAACATTTATATGTATACGACCTTTATAGACTTTCGTGTGGAGAACACGAATCCAAAAGCCGTTTGTCGCCATCAGCCTCAGTTTTAGAGATATTCGATTTTGAAAAAAGTCAATAATTCAACTTTCCGAATTTTTTCTGCTTCGGCCGAAAAAGCTAGACCGATGATTCTTACGGAGAAAAATTCTGTAGGCTCTCCCAAATATGATGGTATTTTTTTATAACATTATACAGATTTAAATATGTGTAATAAATGTTTAATGTCCGAGGGACGGTGCGACGCGCCAGCAGTGAGTACCACTATTTTGCTTTGTATCTGGAAAACGAAAAATATAAGTATTAGATTAATAATATTGAAACAGAAACAAATTAATAATTCTTAAATCTAAATGCTCGTTTCATCAAAAATCCTCCTTTGGCATTTATTATATCTTTCGTTAATCATGGCATTCGGAGTAATAATTTTTTTATTTTTTCATCTGGTGTAGTCCTCCATGCCTCTTGTAACAATGTTCAGAGCTGGGTTTTAGAAGTAGGGCAATTTTTTCTAATGCATCAAAAATTCATGTAGATTTGAAGAAAATAAAATATAATAACTGATTATGTACATAGTAAATAAGCAGAGGAATATTAATGTAAACACATTTTGTACAAGTTATGAATGTTGTTTAGGAAAACAAACTTTTTAAAGAAGTCTCCATCTTCAATGAGCGGAAGTGTACATCATATCGTTACAAGTATCTCTTCGTCTATATTACTATGATAGTAATTTTTAAATTCCCAATAATCATGAATATTGTTGACATCAATAAATAAATAAATTTCCTTTCACTTTAGCTGGTCTTGCTCTATGCAATTTTTCTGTTTCTCAAATGGCGTTTTCTATCAGTAATGACTGTTTTGACACGACCGTATAGGTCCAGCTAAAATCATAAAACTCATTTTGGCATTTGAGAAAGCGTTAAGGGAGCGAAAGAGGGAGTAAATGATTTATAGATCCTTACAGAAGACGAACTTTATTCAAATTATAGGGCAAGGTGTAAATTCTTCGCTGCCATGATACTATTTGTTGACCGCTGGACTCGAGTATCAAGCGAAACTTCAGTTTATGGCCTCACTGAGTTTACTACCTCGCTATACTGTTATCATCAATGGCGCTTCAACTTCTTCAATATACCGAAACGTACACAAACATGCAAATAAGTAAATAACGATAAATTTTTATATTCGCGGAACAGATTCTGGGCTGTTTAAATGAGAAACGTATTGTAAAGACGGAATTTAAATTCAATTTTCACTATTCCATGCCGTGAAGATATGCATTTCTCTATACCGGGTGTTTCAAAACATGTGGGTGTAACTTCAGGGAGGGATTCAATACACTAAAATAAGAAAAAAAATCACACAACCGTGTAACCGATTGCGCATGCTTCCGAATTATAACCGTTTTTGTATGATACTTGTTATCGTATAGTCTTGTCGCGATTAAAGAAGAGATCACGGCTCCGAAACATTGCACTCATCGAGACAAACACGATTCCTCGAGATTCCTTTACCATTTGCCGTCAGCGTCGAGCTGAGCGACCAAGACTATCGGCAGTATCGTTTCGGGCCAGGAATATCGATGAGCCAATACTAATGTAATGACATAACTCTTTTGTTTGTAATAATTTTTTCATGATACTTTTACCATCATATTTACTTGTTTAATGGACGATAATAAGTTTTTAATCACAAAAATGTTACAAATATGTTAGTACAAGGTTCATAAGGAAAGAATGAAAAATGAAAAAAGTTTGCATTTATTGTTTCAACGATCGATTCTTTTAATGTTTACCAATTTACTACTGGACTTCTAATGTCTGTTTCTCTTTCATTCGCTGGCTTCGTTGCGCCCGAAATTATATCGTGTTTGGTATAATTTTAACCAGAAGAATGTCCCAAATGTGTTGGTAAAAGTTTCATGAAAAAAAAAATAAAAAACAAAAAATTTTTCATTGCATTAGTATTGGCTCACCGGTATACAGTATTTCATCGATAATTGTCCACTACACGGGTCTGCGGAGAGACAATTATGCGCGAGGGATATCATTGTTTGAGGTTTGCCGAACGTAGAGGACAGCCGAGCTCGAGAGGCCTCGATCACCGAAAAATGTAAACATACCTAATCAGAACTTCCAACTTCTTTATTAATCATTATTTTTTTATGGGACTTCGATGACCATATTTGTGACATTTTTCTAATAAAAATGATACCAAACACGATATAATTCGGATCATATACAGGTGTATGGTCATTATGTATAGGTCAGGTACATAACATCGGTGAGGCAACAGTAATGCAATGACGACACTTAATCATTTTTAATTAATCTATTTTTTTAATTGACGATGGAGTAAGTTTTGGTGACAGACAAAGAGAGTAAATAGTGTTTGGTATCATTTTAATCAGAACAATGTCACAAGTCTATTAGCAAAAGTCTCATAAAAAAATAAGTAATAATAAAAAAGTTATTCCTTTGTAATACATTGCGAGGACGCGCGAGCCTTTGAACTGTGCCGCCGACTGCGACTCGCCCCGTCTCTTTCTTTCCCATACGCTATCCTTCCTCGCGCCCGAAACTTTAATCGTCGACTACACAAGTAAATATCATCGGAATTATATCATATTTGGTATGATTTTTATTAGAAATTTGCCACAAATATTGTCATCGAAGTCCCATAAAAAAATAATGAATAATAAAGAAGTTGGAAAATCGGATTAGTGTGGTCTCACCGATATACCCGAGCCGCATGGTGTCATATTTCTCGGCGACCGAGGCCTCTCGAGCTTCACGGCCCCTCAAGGGGGTACACCCCGCACCAGTGGGGATAACTCAGGGACAATTATGTCGGAGACATTTGGGACAATTACCGATGAAATACTGTACCTTGACCCGCATCATGTTACATTTCTTGGCCTAGTCGAACGATCGAGTTTCCCGGCCGCTCAAGTGGGGACCCCGCAGTAGTGGGGATAATTTTATTGCCCTTATCGTGTACAGCCTTGTAGCTTTCATCGCGACAGTACTGTATTATGCAATCTATTAGCTAATTTCTATACGTGGTGTTATCACTAAGAATATGTATTAAACTGATTGAAACAAATTACAAAATACTGTTTACATAGTAGGTCAGACGGTGGTGCATGAGATAAGAAGCGTTACTTACAAACAATTCAAGAAAGCAGTCACTAGGTCCATAAGAATTATTGGAAGACATAAACGGCTGTAGCCGTTGTAAATTGTAACTCGGAAACAAGGCCATATCGGGTATACATATATTTTGATAAACTTTCCTTCTTATCTTAGCGTACTGAATCATATATTTGTAATTTAAATGTCGTTATGTGTCAAAGAGAACTTTCTTAAACCATAATTTTATTTGTTATAATAAAGTATCCATTTGATACGTACGTACGTACGTATTCAAGGAAGAAAATGTTTCCGTATTTTTTAAAGGAGTTCCAAAACAAAATTTACTATATTCAATTCAAATTTGTTAAATCAGACATTGAAGAGTTAGTTTAATTACTTTCTGCTTTATACTTTTTGATAGAACAAGGTGTTGTTGAAAGTCGACAAACAATATTGATACGCTCAATTGCATTCCCGATGAGAGAACTATTTTAATATATTGAAAAATTACGAGTTGACACAAACGCGTGTAGATCTCGCTCAACACAAAAATAATAACTATTAATGTTCAAGAAGAACGACGGAGGCGCGATGCGCGCATGTTAAAAACATCGTTCCCACGAAAAAGGGCGCTGATTGTAAATGCCATGAATTCCATCACATTTTATACATGCACATTTAGAGAAGAAAAGAAGTAAGTTGTCTCATTATTTATAGTAAAATCTGGGAAGGGACGATTCTGCGTCAGATAATAAGTCGAAAACTATAAATAGACTGCGTATTTTATGCATCTATGGCAAAAGTGAATTGGTCAAATATAAAACTGTAAAGACATTAGAAAAAATTGAATGCTGTTGTTGTATTTCAACTTGTTATTCAATTATTAAAATAGAAAATGCGTGTTCACCTTACTTCTGTTTTCTATGACTGATTTGAAGAATTTTTCTTTTGCACAGAAAACTGCAGTTTAATTATAACATATTAGAATAAGATAAGATTCTAATATTATTAGAAATCTGTGGTATAGGATAGAAGAATACATCGTTGTTCTGCACTGAAACGGTTAAAAACTGGTGGTTTGGTAGATACAGTCGAGACGCATTTGCAACGTTTGTGTTCCAAGGAGAATCATTAGCGAAGGGACAGCAGAAAAATGGTTCAAACCATTTGAGGAAAGCAATTGTTGGAGGACCTCAAATTGTTGGAGGACCGGTCACGTTCGGGCCGTCCGTCTGTAATCATAGATGAGGAATTACGCGAATACATAAAGTGAAACCCACGCGAAAGATGTGCTGATATAGCTCCGGCGTTACAATCTGCTGAATCCACGGGAAGAAAGCGACTCCGTTCGCCTGGTTTGCAGAAAAAGTTAGATAAATGGATACGGATTTGACGGAGCAGAATAAACAGACAACGCACGGTCTCGAGTTGCCTGCCTGACTCGTCAAAAAATGAGGGACTGCGGATGGGCGGTTTTACCGCGTCCTCCTTACAGCCCGGACTTGTCTCCTTGTCCCTGCATTCGCTTTTGTCTATGGCAAACATTTTTGCACATAGACGCTTCAAAAACGACGTCAGTTACTTCGTTTTTGCCAGAAACGTCTAACCGCATTTTTTAATTAAGGGAGTCTCCTACTGTGATGGGAGCCTTTTTACTCTTTTTTTGTAAATTTTTTATAAAAATTCAGCGAAAAGTATTCAGATGAAACTTGTTCTAAATACAGTAGAATTCCATTTTTATGAGACTTTTTCTTTTGTCGGGAGACAGAATTCAGCACATAAATTCACATAATCATTCAATGTCAATTCATCACATAATCGGTTAGTTCATACAATGGGAGTCCTGTTTCTCACTACAGTATTTCATCGATAATCGTCGCCACCACGGGACCGGCCGGCGACGATTAATGTTCAGATAATACTATTCTTTGACTTGTGCCGAACGTAGAGAAGGACAGCGAAGCTCGAGAGGCCTCGGTTGCTGAGAAATGTAACATAATACGGGTCGAGTATGTCGGTGTGAAAACAACACCTAACCCAGTGACAAAACTTCTTTATTTTTTATTAGTTTTTGATGGAACTGTCATCAACATATTCGTGGCAGTTCTCTAATGAAAATGATACCAAATAAGATATAATTGCGATGATATTTACTTGTGTAATGGACGATGAAAGTTTCGGAAAATTATTGTAAATATGATCCGAATTAGTACACCGTGTTTGGTATTATTTTAATCAAAAAAATGCCACGAATATATTGGCGAAAGTTCCATAAAAAAATAATAAAAAATGAAGAAGTTTTCTCATTGGATTAGTAGTGGTCTCACCGATATACTCGACTCGTATTATGTGACCGAGGCCTCTCGAGCTTCACAACCCCTCACGGGGTATACCCCGCGGAAGTGGGGATTGTTTTGCGACGATTATTGTTCAGAATTTCACGACAATTAACGATGAAATACTGTACTGACTATGATTTTTCGTCCATTTAGTAAGAGTTAGCGTTCATATAAGAGAATTTCGCTCAGCTAGAGTTCAGTTAACCAGGAACTGCTAAAATTCAGTTCCTATAAACGGAGTTCCACTGTATTTATCCTATTTTTAAGGGCAATTACAAATGTTTTTGTTAAAAAATTATTAGAATTGGCTGTAGTACAGCATACTAAAATTAATACTTCATAAATAAAGTATATTGTTGGCTGACGTGCCTGCAATCGAATCACTGGAGTGAACCTAAAAAGCTAAAGCTATTCTTACGTAATATGAATATAGTTATAACAGGAACTAGAACCATGCCAAAACAAAATGTTTTCTACTTACCACAATCTTTTAAAGACAAAATAAATTGAAAAAGTTGACATTGTGATTTCAATGTGCCGTCTTTTTTTTAATTTTCAATATTTTTCTTTTATTCTTGCTCTGGCTGTAACCACATTCACACTAAGTAAGGATAACTTTGGTTTTTTAGGTTCAGACTAGCGGTTCGGCTGGAATTTGGTCATCCAGCAAAATATACTTTTTTTATGTAGAGTTAATTTTAGTGTGCTGTCCTGCAGCTGATTTTAATTATTTTTTAACCAATAAAACTGGTAATAACCGTTAAAAGTGGAATGAGTATGTAGAAACAAGTTTCTACAGTAATAGTTTTTACTGAATTTGTATACAAAATTTACAAAACCGCCTGAAGAAGACATCCATCACAATAAGAAAGAAAGTTCTACACGTTATTCAAATTCTTCATTTCAGATATTTGTGTTATAATTAGACAACGGATCTTTATGCAAAGTAAACATTTTCTTGCGGCAAACTGGAGTGAAATAGAATTTTATTTCCTATCTTAATATGTTTAATAGGTTGAAAATAATGTAACAGTATTTTTAAATACTTCTAATCAGTTTACTATTTTAAATTACACCTACTCATTTTTGACATAAATGCATAAAATCTGCTGTCTAATTATAATGTAACCATTATGTTAAAATTTAATACTGCTATTCCGTTGTAACTACGCTGATGCTATAGATGCGCCCCAGCCAATTATATTCTTTATTGTTATATTTTATTTTACATAAATAATATTTTCTTTTTAACCCTTTGCACTCGAAGCAATTTTAATTCCACAAACTGTGAAATCTTTTTTGCTCTGTGCACATGTAATTGAACCTGTTTTCTCATACAACATTTGAAGTTTTAGTATTTTATAATTTACAGACGAATTTAATAATATGAAAACTGTTTTAAATAATGGTATGGCAATTTCTACTGATGCCTTAGAATCACCATTCAAATGCAAAGGGTTAACTCTTTGCCCGTAATGCTATTAACATGGAGAAATCATTGTACAGATATTCAAAACTTTTGAAAATTTTGATGGTGCTATAGTCAGCCTCAACTGTGTATAAGAATAATTATTACATTTTGGTAAACATGTTTATTTATTTGAGATATTCTATTGTCTTCCTTATGCGGTCCTATGGTATTAGGGCTGTATCTGGTTTTATATTTCCGTTTTTGATGTTCTATTTTACTGCATCCGTATAACATGTGGTCGGTTACTGTTTTAAATTCCACCTACCCATTTTCATCAGAACTGCATAACATCCGCAGTGTAGTCATAAGCAGAACTATATATTTTGGTGACCGAGTCTATTCCTTTGAAGTATTTTATTGTCTTTCTTATGTCGTTCTGTGATAGTAGGGCCGTATTTGATTTTATATTTCTGTTTTTGTTATTCTCTTTTACTGCAGTTGTATCGCATAATGATCGGTTACTGTTTTAAATTGCATCTACTCATTTTTATCATAATTTTATAACATCCGCAGTCTTGTCATAAGCAGAATTATTTATTTTGGTGAATGTGAATGTGACGTTTATTTCTTTGAAGTATTCTTTTGTATTTCTCACGTGGTCCTCTGAAGTTAGGGCTGTATCTGGTATTACATCGTGTTTCTGTTTTTGTTATTCTATTTTACTGCAGTCGTATAGCATTTTCTCGGTTACTGTTGTAACACTAAACTACCACCACCGGTCCAAACAACCAGTCCCAGATTTGTTATTTTACAGGTATTGGAAGTAAAAGGTGCATTCATAAAAAAATGATTGAATAAATGAGCCGTTTATTTTGAAAGTGGCCTAAGTCAATTTGTCAATTATTTTCTGTTGACCGTAGTAACGTGTACAACTTGAAGTTATCTGTCATAAACAACATTTGCTGTTAAGTATATTCAGATTGTACACGATAATTTTGGACACATAAGTTTTCGCAGTTAGTTCAATAATTAAAACCATTTCTTTGAAAGTGGCCTAAGTCCAAACAATTCTTGATAATGTCCGAAAGTGCGGATTTTCAAATGTCCGAAGGCAGTGATGAAGGTAATTTTAATCAATTAGCATTTAACAAGTTAATCTCAGTTTTTTGACAGTTGCTTTCGTTGAATAATCAGTACGTTCAATTAATGCAGTGAAAAAAATTAACGCAATACACAGTTCCAATTGAATATAAAACTTAAAATATTGAATTATATAAATTATTACACTCTTGGGGAAGAATAAAACAACAAGACCATTTAATTCAGATAGGAAACGCGAATTTGTAAGTAATGATTTCAACAAAAAAAGTTCTAAAATATTGTATTGACACCACTTTATAAAAATATAAGACAAATTACAACAGCGAAATACAAGGACTATCCCTCCCGCGTACACAAAATGTAGATGAACAGTAAGTTGTTATGTAATTTATGTAGTTACAAAATTGCCCGAATTGCATAAATTGTGCTTTTGAAGTGTTGTAAAGAAATATAAAATAAAATGAGGATTGTTTTTTAAATTTGAAGCATTTTAAATTATATCGAATGGACTTCGGCTCTTTCAAATTTTATAACGAATCTGGTTAACTTTGAAAGTGGCTTAACTCCATTTTTGGTAAGAAAACACATATTATTCACTTAATAATTGTTATTATTTTAATAGGAATTGTAAATTTAACTCTTTTAGATACACTTAAGCAGTATGACACATTGGTATCCTATACGTATATTTTTAATTTTATTGAAATGCAAACTCTTAAATATCTCAATTTAAGTGTAAATGGAGTTAGGTCACTTTCAAAATAGACGGCTCCAAGTATCTTTAGTACATCATATATGAGTCTAAGAACAGCTTTAAGTCTAAATAAATTTAATCTTGTAATTTTTATAAGACCATATGTACTAGATGCTGTTAAGGCTCAGTAGGTTTAGTGTTACATTGCATCTACTCATTTTCATCAGGATTGCATCAGTATCCACAATCTAGTCATATGCAAAACGATTTGTCCTAATAGAGTGAAGCGTATACATATAACTCACGTGAATTGAACGGAAGTAACCCAAGATTAGTCTCGAACATGTTAAACAACACGAATTTAGTAACTCGAGCATGTTGAACGTCACGGTTAAAGTCTACTTCTCTCAAAGGAGCATAACTGTTTACCAAAAAAGAGGTTGTCAAGATTGCAGCGCGCACGAAACGAAGGCCCGCCAAGGGAAGGAATTGATTACCGGAAGTGCAGCACGCGGGGTCTGGCGCTACGAAGCGACGATAGAATAACGCGTAGCAAGATTCCTCGCAAGACGGAGTTCCGTGAGATTTATTTTACACATTTCCTATAATGCCATCATAATTTTTCAGTAGTTCGAGGGAAGCCAGTAAACGACTGGCGATTCCGTAGAAAGGATTTTTCACCGTTTCAAGTAGGTCTTCGGGCTATTCGAAATTGTTTTACGTACTCCCATCGTCGCTAACTGTAACACTTGTCAAAACTGAGACCGGATCTGAATGGATCGCGTGAGTGGTTCGTGTACACGATAGAGGCGCCTAGACAAGTGTACAGCTGCATCTTCCTGAATAGATAATTCCATGTTATGCGCGCTGTGTTTGCCATATCCGAGGCATCACTCAACCGTACAGTGTATACACGCCGGAAGTAGACAATGGAGAGTGTTTGCTGGTTTGTCTTAGCAGCCGGCGAAGAAAGAAGCTTCTCGACAGACGTTCAACTTTAGAAAACAAGGGGGCACTTTAGAAAAATTGTCCCAAGTCGAACGAGATAACACGGATGGCTCACAGTCACCGGTTAATTCCAGGCGAATCAAACACGCCGCGACCGGTTTGTTAAGATGTGGCAAATATTTAAGCAGAACTCTTTCGTTCACTGCGGATTGTTTGCACGTGGTTCGTTAAGTGGACCGTTCGACTGGAAAATATGATTTAATACTTCCGTTACGTGAACCGTTGCGCATTGTCCCGCGATAGTCGCTAAATCCAGCATGTTTCGTAACACAAGCATTTTGCTTAACAACAACGAGAGCTTTCGAACCCGAAAATTCGGATTTTGATGAAACAACGTTCGAATTTCTGATTGGTTTTATACATCCGGGATTCTGGATCGGGCTTCTGCAACAAAAATAGACCTTGTGCCTTATTAAACTAATTTTATTATATTTCCACACTTGTTGGTTTTGGTCGAAAGGTTAAACAAGGAAGAAGAGGGCGTACAAGTTGTTTAGTGGGCGCTGTGAACTTGAAGAATTAAATTTATTTCCAATAAAACATTTACGAGATTGGAAAGCATGATGGATGTTCACGTTGATGTCCCCTCTCTTCAAGTTTACTGGCACGTTCAACTCATATCCGATCAGCATTTTTCTCGGTTCATCTTTGTGTTCTTTCTTATATTTTCTAATACAACTTATGCCTTCATATTTCTCTTAATTCATGTTCGTGGATTAGTTTAATTCATTTCGATTTTAGAAGCTAGATTCATATATTTACTGCAATACATAAATGACTAATATGACACGAATATTAGAACTACTAATTGTAAGTGACTACGTGAATAAAGAAGCGTAGTAAAAAATTTCTCACGAAAACGTTTTTATAGTTCTAGTAATTGTCAACTAATAACCCGGTCATGTTACCACAGTAAATGTTAATTAATTATGCAGATTATATGAATGTGAAGAATCTTCGTCGATATTGTTTCACAAGGATTGGGAGAAACGTGAAAACCTGAAGGGGTAATTTCATCTTTCCAGATCAAAAATTTTGCCATTTGGCTCGAGCGAGATTGCATGCTCGTTTTCTAAGGTTTTTTGTTTCTGTTTTTCGCGTACAACTAATTCATTAGTCACAGAGAGCAGCGTTAATATTAAAACAATTCAGGAAACAGTTTCATTGGTGCGCGCAGTGAAAACGTTTGGCTTAAAGCTCGTTACAGGATTCGCCGTCTTTTTCTGGTCCGGTCGTTTACCCTCTTTTCACCGGTAGTCGACGAAACGACGCTCGCCGCTCACTAAACGACTAATTAGTAATTGCGCGAGGGTGCATTTCTCTTTTTCTACGGCCGGCGATACGGATGACTGTTTCTTTCTTATTTTACGACTTATACGGCAACCTGCTGGCAGACAGGCAATAAACAGCCCGAGGCCCTCTAACAATGTACGTTGGAACGCATGAATGCGAATGGCCGGAGAATTAATTGCGATTTAAAGTACCACTAATCGGCGGCGGTGCGCCTGCAAATTCATAATGAATCTTGCCGACGATGGACGCATGAAAACTAGCGTTTTAGTTGTATGTACAATAGAGCCCCTTCTGCTCAAGTATCCTAATATCCGAGCGTTCTATTAGGTTGCTAAGATCTGCAGTCTGCATTTAATATAAAATTACATGCAACCCCTCTACCATTTTCAATTATACATAAAAATTTTTTATTCACAATATAATATAAAATTACATGCAACCCCTCCGCCATTTTCAATTATACGTAAAATTTAACATAAATTCATTTTAGTTTAATTAACTCCCCTAAAATTTTGGTAATTATATAGAAAAGGTCTGCGTACTCCGATTTTGATGAAATATTAATATGTTATGGAGAAACACATTCTGAACAACTTTTTCCTTTTCTAATATAGGGAGGTCGCTTCTAGTTTTCAAGATATTTGCAAAAAGCTATCGGCAATGTTAATTTCATAACGGAAACCTTCTTTTTAGATACACTGGGTGTGTGTGGTATTGTCGCTTCTCATCTTCACAACGTGTTTACAAACAAAAAATAAACAGATGTGGCCCGAAAATCCAGTGTTGTGGAGATGAGAAGCAACAATACCGCATACACCCACCTAGTGTTTCACATGCACCCAGTGTTCCTGAAAAGAAGGCTTCCGTTATGAAATTAACATTACCGATAGCTTTTTGCAAATATCTCGAAAACTAAAAGCGACCCCCCTATATTGGGAAAGGAAAAAGTTGTTCAAAATGTCGAAATCTATAATATATTAAAATTTCATCAAAATCGGAGTACGCAGACCTTTTCTATATAATTATCAAAATTTTTTATATCAAAACTTTTCTCCTCATAATTTTACATAAATTTAGCTTCCTCGTTTTTTTATAATTCATTGTTTTTAAAAAAATAAAATAAGTTATTATTATTGGTTTTTTAGATTATTTAATTTCTATAAAAAATCCTCTCTCTTTTAATGCAATATAATATTCAATAACACTCCTAACAAATTCATTCTAATTTAAGTTCCTTTTATCTTTTTATTAGGATTCTGATTTGAATGGCGATTATAATAATTACGTAGATATTTGATCATAATTAGACTGTGGATTTTTATAAATTTATGATAAGCATGAGTAGATGCAATTTAAAACAGTAATAATATTGAATAATGTAGGATCGTCGATGTATTATTTTTAACTTATTCAAATTATTAAAGGAAGAACGAACTCTTAATTTGCTTCCTGTTGTTTGCTATCGATGCAGGGCTTTTTTATTTTGTATAAAGTTTCGGCGTGTAATTAAATTTGGAAGTATTTATAATTGTGTTTAAATAAATCAAGTTTAACGATTGCGTTATTATAAAAACATTTTGTTATCTAAACACATGGGTATTCGTATTACATCATGCATGAGAGACAAGACTCTACGGGACGTTTTATTCGACAACAATTTTTCTCTTGGAAATTAAGTTGGTACATTCGAAAATTCAGTTCTGAAAATGGCTCTTGAACAGGAAGACGTGGTTCCCAGTTTGACTTCGCAATGGTAAAAGTAATGGCATGATCCACCTCGGAGTGGATGTCCCGAGTCTCCTGCTGACTCGAAGGTTTTTCCCCTTTATGGAGCAACTCAGCTAATCCACCTTTGTCGGAGTTTTTCTTCTCGCGAATTTGTCGAAGTCGTCGACAACTACGAATGAGTTCGTCAAACGACTTCAAAGAACAATTGCCGAGCCCTTCAAATCGTTCAGTTTCTTTTCATCAATCCACTCGTGTTCGATCGAGACGAAGTTTCATTGAGCCATACTTTGTTATTCTCTTCTTTCGGAACAAGCTTCTACTTGAAATTTATATATTAAAGGAAACTCATAAAGGTACAAATTATACAAGGTGTCCCACGTAACAGTTTTCACGATTTTTTAAGTACTTGCGATAATCTGACGAAAAATATTTTCAAGGAATGTTGATCAGTTTTCGATTGGCTATATATTGTAATAAAAGAAAGTTCGAAAAACATTTTTTTTATAGTATTGTCAAGGTCACCTTCATTTTTTTAAATGGCACTTTGTATTTTTGACTTAACAGTATATAGCCCGTGTCAAGACGAATTCAACGAGCTAGTATACCATGACCTTGGGATGACCTTGAAGGCGAAGAAATGAAAATTTCAACAAAACATGGCAATCTGTGATAATAACTTGTGTTTATTATTAAGACTCCAAATTACATTCAATTCAGAAACTTTTACTAAATGAACGCAAACGATTTCGTAAAAAAGTCACATCAAATGTTCGAATTGAAATCCGTATTGTCGTAGGCACAATTCCGTTCTTCGTAGTAAATTTGCATTGGTTGCTCTTACGATACTGTCGTAGCGAAATTCTTCGCATGCTGTACGGATTCGCTGCTTTAAATGTTCCATATTTTGTATTGCAACAGCATAAACTTAATAATAAGCACAAGTTGTGATCACCCATTCAAGCAGATTGTCATGTTTTCAGTGGTAATAGCTTTTGTAGATTTAAAACAAATAAAAATCATTGTAAGTTCTATTGAATTTTGTATCCCAGCATTTTTTTTTAAATTGTTATACGCCAGAAATGCATAAAGATCCACAGTCTACTAACCACCAATGACCAAGTGACAAATTATATTAATTTCTTCAAATCGAACTGAATTAAATAATCCATCAATCTTAACGAGTGACGATATCACAATTTAATAGTAAATCTAGTCAGTTGGCCTGCAATCTACGACTATTAAATTAAAAAGAACGCACGAGAATGTTGAGACAGATGAAGTCAGCGAAATTTCCATGGTTCCACTAAAAATTTCATATGTTTTTGATTGATAGCGTTTGAATTTTTAGTTCTTATCAACTGGGATAGTTAGATGTATTTTTTCCCTAATTACAATAATTTTCTTCATTGGTGCTTCTAATAGTTGCGTACAATTTTAATTATTAAGATAACTGCTAACATTACACTGCGAACGCCAACGAAGTTACCACAGTCCCAGCCGATATGTTTCTGTAGTTTTGATAGGGTTTTTTGTAAGTATTATATAACGTGTAAATATTTTATCTTTAGTTATATAAAGTAGTACATACTTTTCAGTTATTTCAATTTTTTTCAAGTCGCCACGAGGTAAATTATTAAATAAAGAGGAGCAGAGTAAGATAATGGCATATAAAGATGCAGGATCTTCTAATAGACAAATTGCCTTAAAAATAAGCAGGTCCCATTGTGTAGTCAATAAATATGTAAAAATCATGCGAAAGGGGGAAATACGAAGCTGAATCGAAGGAAAAATTTGTTAATTTACGTGCTGCATCACATTAAAATGTAACGAATACAGAGGATATTGGATCTTTCGGTATCTAAAAGACGTGTACAACAAATTTTATGAAAAAGTAAACGACTTCTATGAATTAAAAAAGCTTCAAAACTACCCCTAACGCTTGGTCACAAAGTAGCACGATTCATTTTTGCCAAAAGGTACAAGTCTTGGAACGAAGAATAGAAAAACGTCACCTTCTTGGACAGTAAGAAGCTTCATCTAGATGGGCCAAGTAGTTTTAAGTATTAGTGGCATGATTTGAGTAAGCCACACGACATTGCTACGAGTCGAAATTTTGGTGGTGTGAGTATTATGGTTTCGACTGCATGTAGCTTTTTCGCAAAAACGCTAATATGTTGAATATCGACAAAAATGAATTCCCAGAGGTATACAGAACATGTAGAAGATGTTTTGATTCCGTTAACCCTCCGACAGCGGAACCTGGGTCTACTTGACCCAGAATATCAAAATCGACATTTAATTACTAATTTTCTGGCGATTAAATTAAATGAACAGCCGTTACATTAGAAAAGAAAGGAAGACTAACATTTCTACAAGAAATATCTTCAAAAATATGTTTCCAAAAATTGATAAATACAGCAGTGAATAGTCATGTGGCGGCGACAAGCTGGCGCCACGTCTCCGCCATGCGTTTACGTTAAGTCGAAAGAGTGTTTCTTTTTTTTTTAGAAAAAATGTTTATTATTAGGGTATGAGTACAGTTTTACATTGGATGGTTAGAATAAACATTTGAAATGAAACCATACGATAATAAATGAGGGTAACATGTATAAACGCATTTATAACTTAGGAACTAACAATAACAGTTTGGGAGGACTCGGTATGAGGGAATATATCTTAATAAAAGATGTCCATATTAGATTTTGTAACATGAGAAAAAATTACCCAGAGAAGGAAAAAACCTCTGTAGCAGTATTGATTTATATACAGGGTGGCCCACATAACTCTGAACAGCTCAATATCTCGAAAACTATGCCATCGATTTTAAAGTTCTTAGTCTTAAATTGCATGGAACTGAAGGGCCTTTCTGACTACATAAAAGTGAAGTGGCCTCCCTTCCCCTTTCACGGGGGAGGAGAGGTACCTTTGTAATTTTAAATGGAACCCCCTATAAAATGTTACATATTTAGATTCTACCGGAAAAAACAAGTCAATTTTGTCTGAAACATTTTTTTGTCAGATACTTCCATGATGAGATATAACAGTTTGAAGTTTCGAGTTGTAGGTACTTGAAGCTCTCGGAAATAGCGTTATGAAATTATACGCGCTTGAGTCCATTGCTTATTAATGAAGAAACACAAACAATAATATTTACAATTCTTGAGTTTGACTCACTTATCTATGAAAACGTTTTCAGTTTGGAGCTGTTATTCAAGCAGTAACATTGTGATTATGGCTACTTTTGACACAGAAGTGAATATGTTATTAACGTTAGGTGAATGCCAAAAAAATTATCGGCGTGCAGCAGTGATGTTTTTTGAACGTTATGGGATCAAAAAATGTCATGCAACATTTCATAATTTAGAAAAGCGGCTTCGCGAGCACGGTGAATTGTGTAAAAAAATTCGCAATAAACCTAAAGCTGTCACTAATGAAAATAATAGTGCCAGTATTCTTGCTGCAATTACATTAAATCCTCATATTAGTCAACGTACACTTGCACAAACATCACATATTAGTCGTTCATCGATTCAACGAATTTTGAAACGGCAAAAGTATCATCCATATCACATGGTTTTATCGCAAGAGCTTTCTATAGCAGATTACGATCACCGCGTAAGATTTTGTGAGTGGCTGCAGGGTGTTGTGGAAAATGACTTTTTTCGATGAGGCCACTTTTATGAATTCAGGGCATATAAATAGACATAATCTGCATTATTGGGCCGTGGAAAACCCAAATTGGATGCGATGTGTTCCCTTTCACCATCGATGGTCTTTAAATGTTTGGTGTGGCCTAATAGGAGATTTTGTGATTGGACCTTATTTTTTTCAAGAAACTGTAACATCTGCAAGTTATTGTGATTTATTAAAAAATCATTTGCCTGCGCTTTTGGAAGATGTGCCACTGCACGTTAGAAGAGAAATGTGGTTCCAACAAGACGGCGCTCCTCCACATTTTGCAATCATCACCAGGCAATTTTTGAACGAAAAATTTGGGAACAAATGGATAGGTCGTGGGGGACCTCGTCAATGGCCTCCTCGATCCCCCGATCTAACACCATTAGATTTTTTCTTATGGGGATATGTAAAGGACAAAGTTATGTTTGAACCACCGACGACAAAAGAGGATATGAAACAAAGAATACGTGACGCTTGCGCTTCAGTGACTCCCGAAATGTTAAAAAATGTTAGAACAACTTTGATGTTTCGAGTAAATAAATGTTTACAAGCCCGTGGTGGACATTTTGAACATTTAATTTAAAGTACATTTTATTTCTTCACGAATAAGCAAAGGACTCAAGCGCGTATAATTCCATAACGCTATTTCCGAGCGCTTCAAGTACCTACAACTCGAAACTTCAAACTGTTATATCTCATCATGGAAGTATCTGACAAAAAAATGTTTCAGACAAAATTGACTTGTTTTTTCCGGTAGAATCTAAATATGTAACATTTTATAGGGGGTTCCATTTAAAATTACAAAGGTACCTCCCCTCCCCCGTTAAAGGGGAAGGGAGGCTACTTCACGTTTATGTAGTCAGAAAGGTCCTTCAGTTCCATGCAATTTAAGACTAAGAACTTTAAAATCGATGGCATAGTTTTCGAGATATTGAGCTGTTCAGAGTTATGTGGGCCACCCTGTACATGGCTTACTAACTAAATTATATGCTACCTTATAAATTAAGACTTATGAACTAATGGAAATTTATGTACAATAGGCATATCCCTACTATATTATATTTTATTATCACAGCATATAAAGGAACTTAAGTTATTTTTGTAATGATACTAGGTATTGTACTTGTTAAGGATTTGGTAAAGCCTGTTTACGTTCTTCTAGTTCAGACATAAAGGTGCAAGTTCGGTCAAGCCACCAATATTTCTCATGGTTAAGACGTTGAAAGTCTAAAAAATCTGTTTTGGGGATTTTAATCGAGTACTTGAACCAATCCCTATTTTGAGTCGAAAGAGTGTCGAATGAATGGACCGGGCTGCGTGCTGTGCGATAGCGTCGAGTGGATGTTTGAACGATTGGGTCGAGTGTCTCGTAGGGTGACTGCGTTTGGTTTTAGTTTAGAGTGAAAGCGATCTGTGAGAATGAGAAAGAATGATTTTCCGTTGGAATGCATCTGCCAGCGAACGTTTAGTTTGTAAGCTAGTTCGGTAAGAGAATTCGTCGAGAGCGGTCGTCGCGAGCTACGCGGGTTGTACCGACCGTCTCTCAGTAAGAAAGCAAGTTCTGCTAACACGTGTTTCAATTTATTTCCGAAAGCGATCACACCCGCCTCAGTCAAAAACATCATCAATTGCATGAATAGTTGTAAGAACGATCCGCTGTCCGAGTGTTAATGAAAGAAGTTGGTTTGAAGGAGTCTATATTTCAACATGATAACGTAACCGTTCACACATCAAAACTAATCAGGGATTGGTTTTGCAACAAAAATATTAGTTAATGCAGTGGCTCGCCGGTACTCGTGACTTCAACACCATAGAAAACCTTTGAGAAATGCTAGCCTACAAGGTGCATGCAAATGAATAACAATTTGCAACAATAGCGGAATCTAAAGATAGTATGAGCAACCGAATTTTTCAAGTTATTTTGAAAAGTGGTAGCAATATATCATATTAACATGTGTATCATCATTAAAACTTTGATTTTATAGAGTAAATAAACTATTATTTGTTAACTGGAACTATAGACATTTCGCACATCCCTCTATCAGAAATACATACATTTTAAATTAATCACTTAATGGAATAATATTTTATTTTGAAACTGTTCAGATGTGTTTGTAGTCAAGTTATGGTGGTATGGTGGTATGAATAGAACATGTGCTCACTGTATTCTTAGAATTTATTCAATTTAACAATAGCTTTTATCATAGATTTAGTAATAAATATTTAGGTTAAATAGAGACCAATAATGCCGGTCAGATACATATGAGTAAAAGTTAGTTTAGATTGTTAGAGACGTTTATTCGTAGTGCCTTCTCCCACGATGGCACGGTCGATCGGCCATCTTAAAAATCTAGATCAGGTCCGTGAGAAAGCTCCGTTTCTTTCGACCGATAGAATGCAACGCGACACGCTTCGTTGCCTCCGATTCGTTTCCAGCATGTTTATCTTCACACGAGTCGTGAATTATCGACAAGTCCCATTCCGAACGGAAGCGCAAATAATACTCGCGACGTCGGATTGTTTCCAACGGTAGCGTAATGTTCTGCTGAATCGGTGGTAATCATGATGCGGCTGGCTAGTCGCAGCACTTCTCAGTCGAAACCGTTTTAACACGATCGTTGCCGCCGTTATACACGTGTGACTATGTACTACGAGCTCGTATTTTACCACAAATTAATTTCATGCGTATTTGCTCTTCGGAGCCATAATTACACTTCAAACTTTTATGCACGCGTAGTAAATTCTATTGAATGAGCTGTAGTAAAGTAAACATTTCAAGAGATTCGAAAACGGGAAACGTTTCGTATCGTTATTTTTTGTTTATTTGCAGTTTATTTTGATATGGTCGCATCAACAGCGAGGTCATTAGCGACCACATGGTTTATAATTTACAATTTGTTATAATATATTTAACATGTACAATAGTTTGTGCTGTTCTTATGATAGCATTCGCCATTTATTCAAACAATCGTTGTCAGAACGTTGAAATTGTCGAACTTGTTACAGAGCTCTTGTTATGAGAACCAACTGCTCACGATATGTCGCTTAGCCGTTAACATTATAGCACTCATAACTTTAAATAATCTTCAAAGAACCGTATTATAACAAAAAGTAATTATTACAGTTAAATTGATATTCTGAGTATGCGGTTTATTTGTATATTTAGTACGTGATAAGTTTACTGTCGATGTTTATGCATTTATAGCATAAATAAATTTCTAAAAATGAATTTTTATTTTATTCATACTACGGAAAACCATTTAATCCACGAAAGAAATATTTCCTTTATTTTAACTCCCATCAAATCGAATAAGAAAATGATAATAAATCACAGTTCGAACCTTATAATTAGACTGCGGAGTTTATGCATATAAAATTTTCATTATTTACCAAAAAAAAACTATAAAGGTATTAGAAGAATTTAAGTATTATTGCATAATGACCGTCTTATTGAATTCGTTAAAAGAAGACTGATCTGGGAAAGTGTTATTTTGCATAATGGTCTGCAGTCTACTATTGATATTCAAACCTTAATGTTTCTCTCATCGAACTTTTTTTCATAAATATTTTCTAAAATAACTTATTTTCATAGCACATTTGTTATGTAGATTCGAAAATATCTGTTGGGCATTTATTAATAGTTAATAAACTTCATTACAATATGCGGTAAATATTACGTTCAGCGTAGCCACCTCCAACGACCTTGACCCTGGAATATGTTACTAAGGGCACCCTCCTGAATAACCTTCAAAACGTTTTAGCCGTTGCTCGATTTCTATTAAAATGTTATTAACAAAAAATTGTCAATGCTACTACATTGCAATTGGCCCGTACATACATACCGTCCGTCCATCAGGAGATGGCAGTGAGATACTTGTAGGTACCACGTGATCTCCCTTCTAAGTGCTACACGTCTACCGCTATTGGCCGAATCGCGCGACAAAGACGGAAACGCGCATATTAGTGTGACTAGAACAGAGAGGTGTGGTGACTCTGAGCGCCAATGTCGACCGTTCCCGCCAGAACGTAAGCGTAAGAGTGGGGTCCGCAGTCTGGCGTCTAGAGTGGGATCTCGCAGTCCCCCTGCACCCCACTGTCGAAAATCACTGCCATCTCCTGATGAACCGAGGGTACATGATCTTAAATTTGATATACAATGGCCCGAATTAATATTCTGGCATTATTTACAACACAATAACTTTGTTAAAATTAAACTAAACGACTTCAGTTTTTTTGAGATGTTAGAAAGATTAGTTTACTAGGTAAAATGTAAATAATTATTTATAAAAATTGCTATTGGTCGAAATTGTGAAGAGAAGGTCATGATTTTTTATCTGTGCCTGTAATGAAACTTTAAAATGTACCTTTTGTAGATCTCCGTAAGTCAAATACATGTGCAAAGTTTCATCGAAGTCGGTTAATGTTGCTATGAGCTACGAACATTACAAGTTGAAAGACTAAGAGTGAAAGGCCCGAATTTTCAGCCATTTCAGGGAATTTTGCCCTTATGTAATTACTCGACAGCGGATTTTATGCATTTATGACAAAAATGAGTAGATGTAATTTAAAACGGTAAATACGTTAGAAGAATTTAAAAATGCTATTGTATTATGTTTAGCCTACTAAACTTATTAAACAAGAAAATAACTTCCAAATTCGCTGCAGCTTGTTGCAATTCAGGTGGACAATTTTTATTTTGCATAAAGATCCGCTGTCTAGTAATTACCTACAAATGTTTTTAACTCATAACAACGTTAACCCAGTTCGATGAAGGCGTCTTTTAAATTTTCATTACAGACACAGATACAAACTTTACATTTTTCACCGCAAAAGAAAAAATTATTTACACGCTACCTAGTAAACTAATCCTACTAATATCTCAAACAAGCTGAAGTCATTCAGTTTAATTTTAACAAAGTTGTCGTATTGGGAGAGTATCCGAATATTAATTCGGGTCGCCGTATGTTATCAAGGATACTCTATGAAATAACCTCCGAAAGGTTTTAACCGTCACTTATTCTTCTTTAATAAGTAATTAACAAAATAATTTCCATAGATAGAACGTGCTTTATCCACACTGCGTACATATTTAAAAAGTCAGCACGTAGTATACAGGGTGGAGCATTTAAATGGGAACACCTACATATCTCGGTTATTATTAGTCGTACAAAAAATCCCCACAGAGTAAAGTTGTACTGTTTCAAGGGGCGAATTTGACGATGGTAAAATTTTTTCTCAAGATCATTTTTTTACAAGATTTCAAGGTCATCGATATTTTTTTAAATGGGATCATATATTTTTTTGTTCATGTTCTTATAGAGAATAAAATGACAAATTCAACAACCTATCAGAATGTATGATTGGTATGAGTGGTACCTCTCTGTGAGATCTTGTATATGTTCCTATTTTTATTAATTACCGTTCGGCGACAGCTTGTCCCAGAATAAAGTATACTTGTTACCTGAGTTTAACTAACTTTTTTGCGAATATCTTGGAAACTATGATCGAGAGACGGGTATATGTATGTATAAAGAACAGTTGCTCAGAATGTTCTCAAGGCCTTGGAGGTGGGTCTCCCAAATGTAATATTTACCGAATTACGAACTTTTACTCAGCAAACATATTTACAAGACGAAATTAACATGACAGAGATTCAATAATAACAAACGAGATGTGATTCATGCGCTCGAACCATGAACGATACACAGATAAGCAACCAAACTTTATATTTATTTCCAACAATATCTGCTCCATAAGAATACATTTTGAAGTTCCTAAGGGTAATATTTTTGTTATCACGGGAACTTTTTGTAATAACGAAAGATAACTGTGTATTTCTATCCCAGATTGAAATGTTTGCAAAATTTATTGAATGAAGATTTAGGAAGATGAAACTGTGAGATCTTTGAGGTGTCGTTTGAGTGTCATAGTAATTTAATATGGCACCTCTCAAGCGTCAGTCACGTGAAAAGGGTTAAAAGTCGTGTCTGTAATGACTCAGACGTCTACGCCTCCCTTCAGTCATTCGAACTCGTGTTTGCAGAAATCCCTTTCTCGCACAAAGGTGAGCGAGGGAAAGAGCTATTTTGTGCTTCGCATAGAACAGAAAAATCCTGCGTTTGTCTGATATGCATTGTGAAAGAAACGAAGCGGAAATGTGAACGTTAGACAATGATTGAACACGCGTGAGCGCACGTTTCATCTTTCGACTAATGGATATGATTTCGTCACATTTCGAATAAATGATTATACGTTTCTGGTTCCATAAGGCTTTGAAGGATTTTTCCGGATAGTGCATAAAGGTTTCCATTTTTATTATCATCTTTGCTTTGCGTTAGTTCAATCTTTCTCAGAAAATCATTTATAAAAACTTGTCAAAATCGTATATTCAGTTCATTATAGTAATAAATTGTAAAGCTGTATGCTATATAAGTAATGTAGTTGCTTTCATAATGAATTTTTCCGACATAAATTCTACAATTTTGAAAACATATTGTTCATAGATGTGTCTATTTTAATCATTGTAAAAAGAATGCTTGAAACATTTTTTGGTAATTATATAGAAAAGGTCTGCGTACTCCGATTTTGATGAAATTTTAATATGTTATGGAGCAACACATTCTGAACAACTTTTTCCTTTTCCAATGTAGGGGGGTCACTTTTAGTTTTCGAGATATTTGCAAAAAACTATCGGTAATGTTAATTTCATAACGGAAACCTTCTTTTTGGAAACACTGGGTGCGTGTGAAATACTGTGTGGGTGTGTGTGGTATTGTCGCTCCTCATCTCCACAACGTGTTTACAAACAAAAAATTAACAGATGCGGCCCGAAAATCCAGGAAATGGAATAACAGAAGATGCAAGCAGAATTAACTCCTGTAGATAACTCTGATCATACATAGATAGGCTGAGCTTTCAATTTTCAAAGACATTTCCTGGATTTTCAGGCCGCATCTGTTTATTTTTTATTTGTAAACACGTTGTGGAGATGAGGAGCGACAATACCACACACACCCACCCAGTGTTTCTAAAAAGAAGGTTTCCGTTAAGAAATTAACATTACCGATAGTTTTTTGCAAATATCTCGAAAACTAAAAGCGACCCCCCTATATTGGAAAAGGAAAAAGTTGTTCAAAATGTCGAAATCTATAATATATTAAAATTGCATCAAAATCGGAGTACGCAGACCTTTTCTATATAATTACCCATTTTTTCATGTTTCTACCAATTCTTGTATGCACAGTTTAAAATTTTTTGACCAACTCATATTTCTATAGTCTAATTTGTTATATTCTTAATAGAAAATCACCAAATCAATTAGAATAATTTTTTTTCCTTGATAACTTTATAGTAGTATACTTTCATTCGACTTTTATCATTTACTGAACATTGTAAACGGTTAATAAATTTCTTCAAAATAAGGACGTAATAAAGTTTAGTTTTTATCTCTGTACGTGTAGAGGCTAAAGGCTCAATTTGCCTGGAGTAGACAGAAAATTGCGATTAGGAAGGGAGGACCGAGGAATTAAATTGACTGACCCGCGGTCCTCCCAGTGGATTTGTACGAACTTAGCTAGAATAGTACCGGTAAAATTGTCGCAAGTAGTAGAATCGGTTAAACTGTGAAGTTGAGCACTTTTAAACCTTTTTGACGGATTGAAACACCGCCATATTGCTATGTTTGCTGGGTGGTACACGTAAGATCGTTTAAGTAGTACCGAGTAGTAAGTAGTAGCTAACCCCAAACCAACTTGGACTATTTTACACGCGTATAACTTCTAAACCAATGAATTGCTATCTAGCGTAGGCGCTAGTACTACTTAGCCAATGCGCTGAACAGTCCTACCTCTACCTGTCAAAAACGCTTGGAATTGCTCATGTTTAGACTGTATAATTTTTCAACCGTTGAACTCCCGTAACCAGAACTTGAATTCCGTGTACTAAAACTTACACGTCTATCATTTTTTCGTCGAAATGTTTAGCATCGCACACGGAAAACTTGAACATTTTTGGTCCTCTAAAGCAGACATGGGCGACGCTGGCTCAAACAACACATGTTGCTACTTTTTTCCTCCGCCCGCTCGGCAAGGCAGTCACCACCACGTCCACTCCGACTCTCCCTTCAGCACGGGCCTCACGATGCTGTACCTACCTGCCGATGCAACATCGTGGGGCCCGTGCTGAAGGGAGAGTCGGAGTGGACGTGGTGGGGACTGCCTTGCCGAGCGGGCGAAGGAGAATAGTAGCAACATGTGTTTTTTGAGCCAGCGTCGCCCATGTCAGCTCTAAAGTACAGTTCAGCCGTGCAATCGTTAGCAACCGATAGAATAGTCGCAATATGCAAAATTGTTAATTTAGCCTTTCCCATCGGGAAAGTGATCCTTCGATCCTAGAACTTAGTCGGTGCAAATACATTCAATGTCCGAATAATCATCGGGTCAATCGCGGGCAATATACAGTACGAGTGGATTTAATGTTGTTAAAAGATTATTGTGCTTCGATTTTTGCATCGGTGTGCGGCCGTTTGCCACTCGACAATTAAAATACTTGATCCAGGGTGTGCAAGAGGGTTAGCGTAGCGGCATCGAAAGCGAAAACGCAGCTGTAACAGTTTAGTTCAAGTGGAGATACACAGTTAAGTTCTTTTCAGCTATCTGCGAGGAAGCAGCTCGCGCTGGAGAGATTTATGGCAGCCACATAAGAAGTTCTATAGCATTTACTTGCGCCGCGGAATCTTATCAAGATTTGAGATTTCCGTAAGTTCTTGTGCATTGAAGCAGTAAACGTGTTTGCAACCGATGGAAGTACGTACTAATTGCCGGCACTTTACTCTGTGACGGAATCCATGGATCTCGCCGAGAAGAGTACCACGACGGCAGATATTGTATCCTAATCAAGCATTAAGAATTTTGTTAACGCCAGGTGTACAGAGAAACCGCTAACAGTGATGAAAATCATTTCTAAACGCTTCCGACGAGTGGCTATAACGATGTGAATGTGATCCTGAATTGTTTCACGTGGCTAGAATTCGATCGAGTTTCTATTTAGATTAATTAGTTGTATGCAGAAGTTTTTGCCTTTTCAATCGTTCATGCACAATGACTTGAAAATATAATGGTCATAATCGTTCGTCTTTTTGTGGAATTGTTTCTTTGCTATCAATGTGTCCAAATAATCAACTTAATGAGAATTGAAAAAAGACTAAAACTTTTACAACTAATAGCTACAATTTTTTGCAATATTTATGCTCAGGAAATTAGTTAGGTGTCTTTGAAAGCATCGGAAAGGAAAAATACTCTAATCATCGATTTATAACTTTATACACTTCTCTTTGTGTTTAATTATTAAATGGATTGTGGATTTTATGTATTTATGATAAGAACGACTCGGTAAAATACAAAACCCTAATGACATTCGAGAAATTTAAGAGCATTGCTATATTATTTTCATAAAAGAAAAAATATATCTTCATTTACTTAATAATCGTCTTTTACAACTGACCAAGAAAATTTTTTTTTGCAAGAGGCCCGTAGTGTCATCATTGCAAACTGGTATGGACAAGTACAATGTTAATTGTTCATAACGATTTTAGTTTCCATTGACAAAAGAATCGGTACAATGCAAAGTATATGCATTGCATAATTATTTACATCTGTATCAAAGCAGATAATAAGATTAGCGGTCTGGATCAGATTGCGTAATGTCAAATATTAGTGAAACGGTGACATCTACAAGGCATAATGCAATTTTTTAATTGTAATATTTAAAAAAGTTGATTTATAATTACACTGACATTTATGACAGAAACGATTAGCTGCAATTTGAAACAGTGGAAAGATTAAACGAATTAAAGCATGCAATAAATCCCTAAGTAGCTCCTGTTTATTGCAACAGATGCAGAACATGTTTCTTTTGCATAATGATCCACAGTTTATAATATATAATTAAGTCCTTGTAGGTAGATTATTTCCATGGAATGTTAGAACGAGATGTCACTCATATCCTTTTATCTGCATGTATATTTTTTTGAAAGAAAGATACTAAATTATCTCTAAAGTTTCTAAACAATGTTTGTTTGAAATTATGCTTATATTTTGTTTAACAAATATCTGTTCTCGTGGGATTTTTATGGAAAAAAGTACTGCCCCTAGGAAATTTTTAAAAAAATGTTCTCATGAATTTGTTTTACATTTAATAAAAAAAGTTTCCATAAGTGAAACACAAATAATTTTTGAGCTGTGATCTGTTTCCATACATATTACAAATAGATATTTTTCGTAGTTAAAATATCAACTTAACTGTAATAATTATTTAATATTGTTGTAGTACATATTTGTAGAAAAATATCTGTTTTTATATACAGGGTGTTTCGTCTAAAACAGGACACCTAAATATCTCCTCTAGCTCTGAAAATACAAAAAATGGTTCTGACGTAATCTAAATGGTTCCAAAAGACGAATCAGATGCAAGAATCTTTTTTTATAAATTGTAATTTTTTAATCGTTTTTTCAAGGTCACTCGTGTTTTTTTACATATATACACACATTTTTTGTTGTTGTATGTTATAGCAAACATGATGTGCATTCATCCATGTTTAATAGAATGACCTTGAAATGACCGTGAACTCTAAAATTTACTCTGAAATTCCCAAAAACATGCATTATTGGTCGGTTGAAAATCCACGATGCATTAGACAACTCGATAAGCGGAGACCATATTCTACCAGGTTTATTAGAAGATGTACCATTTAGAGACCGTCTAGTATTATGGTATCAAGATGATGGGTGTCCAGCATACTTTTTCCATATTGCAACATGTGTCCTCAATGAAAAATTACCAAATAGTTGGATTGGACGGAATGGACCTGTATTATGGCCGGCCCGTTCACCCGATCTCACCCCACTTGATTTTTTCTTATGGGCGACATTAAAGGGTATGGTTTATCAAAAGCAGCCGACGACGTTAGAAAATATGAAGGAACGAATAATTGCTGCATGTGCTGATATGAAACCTGAAATCATCGAAAGAGCTGTACAATCTGTCGTTTTTCGCCTCATGAAGTGTATCACAACGGAAGAACATCATTTCGAACATTTATTGCAGTAATAAATGTAATTATTTACAAGTTCAAGTTCATGGTCGAATTTCTGTTACCGTTGAAATCTGAAATGTCGCTGAAAGTAAGTTCTGCATTAATTAGCAAATTTTAGAGTTCAAGGTCATTTCAAGGTCGTGCTATTAAACATACATGAATGCACAATAATGTTTGCTATAACATACAACAACAAAAACTGTGTATATATGTAAAAAAACACGAGTGACCTTGAAAAAACGATTAAAAAATTACAATTTATAAAAAACGATTCTTTCATCTGATTCGTCTTTTGAAACCATTTAGATTACGTTAGAAACATTTTTTGTATTTTCAGAGGTAGAGGAGATATTTAGGTGTCCTCTTTTAGACGAAACACCCTGTATTATGGATGCCATTCAAACTAAAACTATTTCTTTCAAAGACTTGTCTTTACCTGTTCTCATCGAAACTTTTATAATCGCAACTCTTATAATCTGTGATTTTTAGCAACTTCACTTTGAGAAAATGATGCTTAGGATACTTTCATAACATATTTCGAAGTTGTTGCAATCGACGAGGCCCGAGTCTGTCTAATTACTAGACTGTGGGTCTTCATGCAATTTCTAAATTTCATGGCTTATTTTATAAAAACCAAGATGAGAAACAAGTTCAATTTGTCAACTAAAAAATTCCTAACGCTAAGCATAGAGTATAGATGTCATTCGTGTTTGTCTCTATACATGTTTTCGTATATTTTAAAAATGTGTATATAAATGTATAAAAGTCCGCAGTCTAATAATTACCGAAACAATTGGACAATGCGCTAGAAAGAACCTAATCCTTTTCGGTGCTTTACATTGTAACATAATCTTCTGTCAATATTTAAGCAGTCGAGAAGTTGCTCTCTATTATTAATATTAATAGCTAACGCGGCGAGAACTGTACCTTCCGTCAACTTTTTGACCCTGTTTTCAAGAACGTGGTAATTTGTTCCATGGTAATCCTGGTATTAAGAAAATGGGGATTAAATGAGTGATGAGACTCCGGCAAGCTTTCCTGTTGCTCGGCCCGTGTCAAAAGCCAATTATAAGAGATTTATGACAGCATGGGATTAGAATGTTGGCACGCACTAGCAGCTTCTCGTTAATTATTAAAACACCATCCCTTGATCGCTCGGTATCGTTCGATTTGCTCATCTCGAGCACAGGTAGCTGCTACAACTTTCGAACGTTTGTGCGTGCAGAAATAAAAAAATAAGGAACATGTTAATTAATTGCACCCTGCAGTATAGGCACGAATTTCGCTTCTCCATAATTCCAAGATCCAGCTGGCTGCTCTTGAGTACAAGTAATAGCAACAGTTTCAGCAGATCGAAAACGAATTTTTTGAATTTTAAGTTACCTACAACGTGTACATTGAAATTCTAACCGCGACGATGAAATTTAGATGTATTTATAGACGTTGAGCGGCCGGATTATTTAATAATATACACGTTACATCGACGATTCTTAGAATCATGCGAAAGATCGGATAAAACGGCCATGGAAAATTTAGTTTACGTTGAATAATCAATATTTGGCCGACGCTGTGTTCAGCTTGAACTGATCTCTTGAACATCGCTTGTATCCGTGTCTACTCTGTATGCAGAATTCCCTGCTGATCTTTCATAGGTACGACATATCCGCTCTGCGTTGTAAGACGATTTACGTTAGTATGAATAAATTTGAAGATTCCGCGAATATTTGGTTGAGTAATTTTAGTATTGAATTCTCTCAGATTAAATTACATTGAATTACACTGAATCCAATTGAGCGTTATATGTATAGAAGCTGTATATTAATTGCGCTCATCATTTTATGATACTTCTTTAGAAATGAGAACATTCTTCGAAATGAGTAACTGAACGTTTAAAATACGATTATTAAACCAACAGCATGTTGTTCATTTATTATGCACATCTTTTTATAATACCTCTCTATTTTAAAGCTTGTTTGCACTATTTGTAAATTGCATTATTGTTGATTGAATGCCGCCTGTTTAAAATACGTTTATTTAACCCAACAAAACGTTATACATTTATTGTGCACATCTATTTTATAATATTTCTGTATGACTGTTGATACTAGTTGTAAATTGCAGTATTGATTGAGTGTCGCCAGAACAGAAAAATTAACAAAATGAACAACAGAACGTCTAAAATATTTTAGAATACGTATAAATAGTAGGAAGATTTATTTACAAAAATGTGGTGTAAGACCACTTTTGTATTATATTACTGAACAGTGTTTCTTTGTAGGTTACAATACAAATTGTGCAAATTTTTCGTTTCATTTACTTGAAACATTTAAATGTCGAAGGTAACTAGTGTTGCTGTAAAAATTCAAAATAACATAATTCCAAATGTAAATAATTAAACTTATGTCTAGACTTATAAACAAAACTACAAAAACATGTATTATCTTTCTTTTAACTCCCACATACTGTTTAGTTGAAAAGTTATCGATTTTACATTTTAGATTTTGCGAAAATTTTATTTTTTCTGTGATTGTGTTGTAATTTGTTATAACCTCATAATATGAGGTTATAACACAAATAAACAAAGTAACACAAATAATAACCTAAAATAAACAAAATAAAATTTTTAGCAACGTTTTTATAGTGTTGTTTTATATTTAATGATAAAGCTAATGCTTTACATTCAGTACGTGCTATTAATTAATCCGAAATCAAACGCAGCTGGTAGAATTAGTATCAAATGGAAATGAGTGAATACCAATTGAAAATCGTTCGTGCAACTATTGTTGAGGAATATATGAGAATTAAAAAAGAATATGTAGAATAATTAGACAGCGGATTTTATGAATTCGTAACAGAAATGAATCTGTCAAATACAAAACTGAAAAGATATTTAAAAGATTTAAGGATATTGTTATATTATTTCTGACTTTTTAATATGCTTAAAACAGAAAATACATTTTCATTTAACCTCGGTTTCCTACAATTGACTGAGTCAATTTTTATTTTACATAAAGGTCCACAATCTATGAATGTTCTTACCACAATCGTGACTTAACAAATCGTTACAATGTTTAACCTGTTGCAAATGTTGCGTGATCGCTTGCAAATTGAATTTGGAAATTTGATTTCATGGTGCAATTTTTAATTGGCTCGAGTGGAACTAAACGGAAATATTCACATTATGGCACCGCAGTCGGTTCACGGTAGTTGCATTCCGTCGCGTATCTAATAGTGTTCAGTGAAAGTTCCCCTTATGCATGGTCGGCCATGTTTACAAGAGTGCGTTCGCACACATGCTTGCAGTTGCACTGTCGTTCCCTCATTTGACGATGCCTACACGCCGATACACTATTCCACGATTAACACAAGAAATACAGTACGCGTTTGCTTTCGCCGCTGTTTCGTCAGAGAGTAATTTCCCAAGTGGTAGCTCGCATTTTGTCGCCGTTCATTAGAACGTATCGTGACGTCGCAGAATGCATCGAATTCGATGCAGCATACTTGTCTTTAATTTTATTCATGCACGGTGAAAAACATTGTCGCTCATTTTCTTACAAAATTATATATATATTAACATTACAATATATATAGTATAATACTTTACTCTTTTAATCTTCGTTATTTATAAATTAACAATATTAACATTTTTTCTTACTGTTCACGTTGCTTGGGTGAATTTTTTAATCACTATAATCGAAATAAAAAATCTATATATGTATATGAAAAGAAAGTCCTGATTCACTGACTCATCAACGCACAGGCTAAACCCTTGGACCTACAAAGCTGAAATTTTGCACAGAGGTTTCCTTTATGATCTATACAAGGAATAAGAAAGGATATTTCGAAATTTAACCCCTAAGGGGGTAAAAAGGGGTTGCAACGTTTGGATGAGGAATATTTTATTTGTGTTTGCATTTGCTTGAAACTTGGTGTTAATGCTCTTTGATATAATAATCAAACATGGGACGTTAATTACAAAAATGGTAGCAATTTTGAAATCTAAGATGGCGACATGACAAAAAATTAAAACTCTATATGGGTGAATGGAGGGTGAAAAGGTTTTATGGAGAAACAATATCAATTTCCGAGGGCATTAAACGGTTTCCTGTGGGAGCGAAACCGCAAGCAAAAGCTAGTAGTACAATAAAGTCTTGATCTACGTCCGATTCTCAGATCCGTGCTCGGACATAGATCGCGTAGGACTATTTTTTTGTAACCTTGCCGACTACGCCGCATGTAGAAAAGGACAGCAAGTAAACACGGACCGCTATCCTCTTCTACGTCCAAAGTCACTGTACATACCGCCAATTAACCCTTTGCGGACGGGAATTATGTTTAGCGTACTTATCGACGGTTCGAATGTACAATTTTTCTTGGGAAATGAAATGGTGTACTGAAAGCTACGCATAAGAATTAAATGAAGGAGCAAGTGTTGTGTTTGGTAAAAATTTGTTTGGTGTTTTTTGAGTAATAATTTTTTAAAAAGTGATTTTTAGTCACGGAGTAGCAATTTTACTTGGGCGACTGTCTGCAGACACACGTCCGCAAAGAGTTAAACCACTAAATACAGTTCAAATTATATCGGGTTTAGTGTCATTCTTTTCAGAAAAATGCCACAAATAAGTTGGTGAAAATCCTATAAAAAAAATGATTTAAAATAAAGAAATTTTGTAATAGGATTAGTAGTAGTTCACACTGATATACTCGACCGGTATCGGATTACGCGACATGTTTACACTTACACTATTCGGCAACCGAGGCAGTTCGAGCTTCACGCCCCCTCGCGGTGTATGCCCCCCAGTGGAGGGGGTAGGCGAACTGACAAAGATCGCACACCTCCGTCGTACTCCGATCAAGACTTTACTGTAGTACAAAAAGGAACGCACAAGACTGAGATTTGTATGTTCGGAAATAGGGGAAATTATTCTTTCCGATACTGGAGGATAGCGAACCTACCAAAGAAAAATTTTGATATTAAAATCAATACGCAATATAACTCTATGCGCAATATAAAAATATAATTAAAGAAATAGTTATCAAAAGATATAATAACACAACTCGCATGTCTCCCAACCACAAAAGTTAATAGATATAATTAATAGTTTATAATTTGTATGATGCGCTGGATTCTTGTCAGCCGCAACAATCAACTAATCTCCTAACTTGTGCACCGCGACAGGAACGTGGTAAAATGTGAATATTGTTTGTTTTTGTTCCTCTACAACTTGCACGACGCAACAGCTCGGAAAAATTTTAAATGTTAACACTTTACCTACCGGCTATTTTACACTAGTCTTTTTCAAATCGAAGATCAACGGTCGAGAATGTCTCAATAAATTCTTCAAAAGCGACAGGAATTTCATTGATCATTCAACAAATTTTTGAAATTTATACAGTGTAAAAATTTCTTCTGAAATTATTATTTGTAGCAAAATTATGAAACTTCTTCTACATTCAGCTCAGATTACTGAAAAACCAATTAGTAAGCTTCCGGTAGGTAAAGCGTTTAAGACATATGTAGCTACTGTTCAGCATTAGGTGTCGTTCGGCGTTAGGAGAACTTCCTTTATAACGATACGAAATAACACGTCTTTTCGCAAAAAATCTTATTCAATAGGCAAGGTGATCATCCTAATTTAGAAGTTTGGGGCAATTGATTTTTCAATCTTTAACCCTTGTACTATGGATCGTTTGTGGGACCACTCACGATTTTCAGTCATCTGTACTTCAATTTAGAATATTAGAGTCCCGATTATTAAAATTATTATAGCAAAAAATAAATGTTTGTTTAATTCCAGTATCTTGTAATTGATGAAGCAAATGTATATATTGTGTATAAATATCCGCAGTCTGAATATATTTAATTATTATAGAATTTTTGTTTTCCAACACATTCATTGTTCTTTAATTTCGTTTAGAACTCTATAGTCTTAGTATATAAAGCAAGAAAACTTTACTTGAACTTTTGTTTGCAACGTGTACGTATATAATGCCGCAGTAAATATTAACGGTCCGGAAAGCCTCCTATAGTGATTGTGTAAATTTTAATGCCTATAGCAAATACTTATGAGTTAATAAGTATGCATGTATAAATTACTTGTCTTTGATTATTATTCATACATGCTTGGACACATTATTGATGACCTTTTAAAAACACTGAGTCATCCATTTTGAGGTAAATAAGTCATTATATAGAATAACACGTCACATGAAGTTTTCTTGAATATGCAAGATAAGCATTCTATTATAGAAGTTTGAAAGAATTCATCTTTTTACTTCAAAATTGACGAAGATACAGAGATTTGCAATTCAAACAGCATTTTTCTTGAAACTATATTTTTTAAGTTCAAGGGGTATAGCGAGATCTGCTCGATAAGTCAACTATTGAAACTTGCTATAGGTAATGCCACAAGTATCTGTCCTAGTTTCGCAGTCTATGAGAGATTACAATAGATCGAGAAATCGTTGCATAATTTTTAAAATGCTTTTGTTGTTTTAATGGTAAACAAGATGGTACATTTACTTTTTAGAACAAATGAAGAAAACTGTTCAAAATCGTGGTACCCATATGGGTCCTTGCTTCAAAGATGAATTTCGTTGCTTATGATATAGAGAATACTGTTTTAAAATAAATTTGTGTTTAGAAATGTAAGAATAACGTTGAAATATGAACAAAAATGTACACAAATATCAGATAATAACTGGTTTTGTAGTTTTATGGGAAGTACAGTTCAAAGTTAGCTTAAAATGTTGTACTCTTCTTATGTAAAGTATATATGGTCTATGAAAAATTTGAGTCCTTCAAAAAAATTGCAAAGTTTATTAAAAAATCTAAAGTGCAGGATTTAATATAATTTAACAGATTACACAAACATATGTAAGTTAAAAATCGATTTCTCATTAATATGTTTCTACCTTTTCGGTAATTTATCTCACAGTTTTATTAAGAACAAAACCAGTGAAAAGCATGATACTACATAATCACAAAGAAATGTTATATCCCACTGTGTATAAAACTGCATTCAACGTTTGAATAATGTTTTGTTCCAAAACTTTTCTACTATTAATTGTATGTCGTATACAGATATTAATGTGATCACTTTTTATGTTACAGGTATGTGCCAAATCGTGATTAAACTATGCTATATGACAAACTGATTTCTCCTGTATGGTATGTGTTACCTCTTTTTAAATTTTATACTAATGATTACAACTTTTTACAACATTTGATAATCATACTTAAAGATTCCTGTGTGCTTTTATGTTGCACACGTAAATTAATAGAACATTGTTCAAAGAGTGAAAATGAAAAGCGGTTTCACAGTGTTTCAGCAGGGATATAAACGAAATTTTGAATTTTGTTACATAATTTTGTTAATGATGTTTACAATGTTTGCAATATATTTAGTAGAAAGACTTAAACGACTTGCAGAGGTTACAACAAAAGTCAGATTAATTAAATGCTGTAATGATTTGTAGGGGGGTGATCGGTCTAACTAAGAAAGAGCGGGTGACTCTCGATTATTATTAAAACGTTTATTCCTCAACGGCTCAGGGCGAACTATCCCGGAAAACGCGACGGACCATGGTCCTCGCGATAAACAAAAACGGTCGGGTAGCAACGGTTGCTAACGGCCAATCGCCAAACCGATGATTCTGGAACGTTCGAGAGCCATCAACGGTCGGTTGCCAACGACCGGTTGCCAAAGGTCGAACGCATCCAACGCCTACAAATTAGACTGCGGATCTTTATGCAAAATAAACATTTTTTGCATCTGTTGCAAGAAACTGCAGCGACCGAAGAATTTTGTTCCCCTCTTCAATCATTTTATTCAGTCGATTTTTAGTCTTCGGTACTCCTTTTAATGCTTCGGCTATATCAATTTACAGCTACACAATTTGTTATAAATGTATAAAATCCGCAGTTTAATAATAACGAATGCGGTTGAATAGTCTCGCGATTCATCGATAACATTTGCTTGTACATAAACAAATCGTAAATATTGTCGAATTACTTTTTCACTCTATTGATATAATCGGGGCCCGCTCTAGGGGCGGGCAACTTGGACATTTGTCCGGGGTGCCAAAATTTAGGGGCGCCGTTTTGGCTTTATTTAAAAAATATATATATTCTTAAGAGGCGGCAATTCGTCTTTTTGTCCGGGGCGACGTAACTGCTAGAGCGGGCGCTGGATATAATCCTGAGATTTTGTTCTTACTATAGATCTGCTAGTTCGTCTAAAAAAATTATTAGGTTGGTGCATATGAAATGTCGGATTTTAGAATGCAAATGTATTGATATCTTTTAATATACATAAAAATACTATTATACATAGTTTACAGATTTACCATATACTATTTTAAAGTACAAAGCTGATCTTTAAGATCCCATCTCCAGTTTTTACGTTGACATGCAGTTTTAATTTCAAATATTGTATAATTTATTGCAATGCTAATCAATGTGATTGTTAGGCATTCCTCTTTTATGAGAGGAGAAGTAAACATATTGATCATATCATTATATGATTTTTGGTCAAAATGTGATGGTACATAAATGAACGCACTATCCGTCGTTGCTAAACAAAATTTTTTTTAATGGAGATGACAGTCTTACAAACGATGAACGTGAATGATCAAAAAATTCATTTTCCACCATGATGCAATCAAAAAATTTGTAACTCGTTGACATAATATCTTTATAATGGTGCTTACGTTGATCAATAAGTTGTATGTATTTAGAAAAAAAAGATTGCGTTTATTCAACGTTACTGTTAAAAACCGGTGATTTCATATGCAACAATCTAACGGTTAAAAGTTTTGAACTTAAATTTTTTTATTTTATAATTAGAAGGTCGAATACTTTTGTAAGTCACAACAGGCACATGACTAGATTGCGGATTTTATGCTTTTATAACAAAAACGAGTTCGGGTAATTTGATACACAAACTTTATGAGTGTCTTTACATATACATATATATACACTCGGGGACAGAAGTAAGTGGAGTAGTAAAAATGGTTTTTGGTAGTAAAAATGACTATTAATGATCTTTAATGAAGATAATTGTATTGTTATACAACTAAATTTAGTGACTACGTATTTTCATTGTATGTACATTATTTAAGCAAAAATTGGAAGTAATATTTACAGTTCTCTATAAATAAATAATGTTTAATGTGTAAGGCAACTAAATGCGTGGGGACAAAATATGTAATCTTTTTTTGTTTGTACCATTTTGTTAGATATGAAGGTGACCTTCAATTTTTTAAATGGAATGCTGTATATGTTTTTATATCACATGTAAGCGTGTGTCTAGACGAATTCATCCGTATAATGCACAGTGACCTTCAAGGTCTTGCAAGGTCAGAAATGGAAGAAACATTTTGAATATTTCGTACCAATGTGTTTACAAGTATTCTTTATTGGTGAGGCTTCAGTAAATGTTCAATATGACTTTCTTGTGCATGAATGCACATTTTACCTCTATTAATTACACTTTTTTTGCTTCCAATTTTTTTCTAGTCTCATCATAGAAGAAACCAGAAGTAAACACTCTGATAGTGAATGACAACATCATCTGATTCGTATGAATAAGAAATACTTGTAAACACATTGGTATGAAATATTCAAAATGTTTCTTCCATCTCTGACCTTGCATGACCTTGAAGGTCATTGTGCAGTATACAGATGAATTCGTCTAGACACACGCTTTCATGTGATATAAAAGAATATACAGCATTCCATTTAAAAAATTGAAGGTCACCTTCATATCTAACAAAATAGTATAAACACAAAATAATTACAAACGCCATTGTATTGCGCATAAAAAGCAGTACTACTTTTTCCTCTTTCATTTGTTTCTAATATTTACTATTAACAAGAAAAACGTTGGCTAGTGATAGCGCGAACACCCTGTATACATTGTCTTTGACTTACTGAGATTGTCAAAGAAGAAAAGAATATGATTACTGTATCATGATGATAACGCGGAACTATAGCTCAAAAGAAAATATCAAACGTCAATTGCAACAGTAGCGCGACAGAGAAGGTTGCATGCGAGCTTACGTAAATCCTGACGATCCAATTGATTAATTTGAACAGTTACATTTAAATTCAAATTTCGAGAGGCGAAATTCGAATTCAAACACAGTTCCGACGGGTCGAATTCAAACGCCAACTGTTTGTTAGTCCCGACAATGTGATTGGTAACAAACGTGTAAGTCGAATCGATTTAACAGCATCGGTACCGAACGAAGCAATTAACGCGCGAATAATTTCAATAGTCCGAGTCATCAGCCCCGTCGGCCGTGTGCAAATGTCAGCGTATGTGTGACACACGTACGTTACGTAATCATTTGCATGATATCGGCCCGCGTCCACAGGCATGCGGATACGATTCAGCGTTATCATTTGGCTTTATCTTACACCCTTCTCGATAGAATATACTCAACGCTGCGGGGATGAAAATCGTGTACACTCATGGATGAAAAACATATAAAATCCGAACGCTGGTTTATTTCGTTTTTTAGTTCATTTTGTCTCTGCTTTGATTTCGGTCGTGGAAGAAATATGTTTCACATGAAAATGAAATTAATGAATCGGATACTGGGTAATTAACGATTTTTAGCGACGAAAGAGATTTTCATTAGAATTTTTCAAATCGTTCTGTTGTACGGGGTTATGCATTTATCCCGCATCAGTGCATCGCAATAAATCAAATCGGTAACAGTGCGTAAAAGAATTTCTACTATGTAACATGTATTTACCTATACACGTTTATGCCTCGTCGACAACCATCGCTTACAAGACCTAGATCCCATCGTGCTGAGAATCTCTCTCTTGTACGAAGCCTTCATATGAGCCACAGGGAAACTGATTTTTTCTCAATAAACCTTATCACTTTTTGTTAATTTTTCAATTTTATTAGCCGAACATGCGCTCGGTATTCAGCCCTGCAAAAACAAAGCTAATGATTATTTCCATGAACTTATTTATTACTGAAAAAAGGGTGCAACTACAGCGAATATAATCAATAGGCTGTGGATTCTTATGCAAAGTCTAAATTGTCTCCATTAATTTCAAGGTACAGAAGGTGCATAGACACTTGTGTCTTTTCTTAATAAATTTTTCAAAGTTAATTTGTCACTAGAGATTGCTGTCACCTTTCAGAAACTTTCCACTTTATTCTGAATTTAATGAATAGACTGCAGATTTTGTGTAGTTGTAACAAAAATGGACTGGTCAAATATACCTGAAACTTTAAAAACATTATTGACGAATTGAATGAGGTTGTAACATCATTTTCAACTTGCTAAAATGATTGAAAGAGGAAATGCAGGTTTCATTAACTTTTGTTTCTTACAATTGACTTACAAGATCCGCACAGTTTATTAACCCTTTACACTCGAACTATTTCAGCTCCAATGCTACAAATTTCTTCTGACCTATTTCGGAACATTTCAATTCTATTTGATTCTTGTCAATTTATGCATATGAAAGTGATGCTCGATTTTTCTGCACGTGAACACATTCGCGACCGGCAAATTTTTTGCTATTCTAATACTGTTTGCTGGCGAAAATTAGGAGATTCTGAAGCTTGTTGCCGCAAGCTTTTATCGTTAGGGCGAGGATACAAATTAGAAAATGTGATTTGAAATATCAATCTTTGGCGTCAACCAGGAATAGAATTTGAAAAGATGTGAACACGCCAGCGGTCGGGAATGTGTCAAGGGAATTATATTACGGAAATTTAGGTCATTCTACTTGTTCCCCAGATTTATCGCCGAAGACGAAGACGATCCAAAGAATTCAATAGCGACGTTTACAGAATCTAAAATCTCGGATTTTTATAGAAATTTATAGAAATCTTGTTATTTCAAGAAAAAATCCGACATTTCGTATACACTAACCTAACATGATGCAAGTACGATTAGCTTCACGTTCAGATAGGTCTCTCGGAGAAGAATGAAATGAATTTACGCGGACGTGTTCGTTGCTTAACCTTGTTTATGGAGTATTCAACGAGAAGATTCATTGCATCACATTGTGCGAGAAAGGGAATCGCGAACGAATGGGCGTAACTCTCCCCTATTCTTTGTTTGCACAGATTGGAGTCGCGCAGCGCAGCGGCGGCGGCACCAGGTCACGGGGAACTCGAGAAAATCTGAGCAATGCAACCTTTCGAACGTTTGCTCTTTCTCTGCTTCTCGCCCGTTGACCTCTTCCATCTTTCTTGATCCGCACTGCGCCGAGTTTCTCACGCCTACCCACGCACGCGAGAGAGTGATGAAGCAGTCACACTTGTTGCACATTTCCCTTACACAAGACGCCCGTACAATCACGATTCCAAGTATTTCGACTCGGTTGATGCAATTAACGAGCATAATAGCTACGTCGATCCGCGTTCAACTCGCCGACGTGTCGAATGAACAATACGCAACCCGAGGTGTAGCGATGGTATAGCAACGAGGCGAAAGAAACACTGTCAATGACTGTTATGAATCAAACGGATCTGGAGAAACTATTTCCTGAGAAGCCTGATGGAACTATTTGCTATTTTATATTGTATAATTAGCTGGTCTTCGTAGGCTAAAATTTAGTCTCTAAATCTCTGGGAAACTGTAGTCGATAGTTTTAGTGCAATTTTCTGAGCAGTGAGAGACACTGTGATGTCGAATGAACAATATGCAACACGAGATATACAGTATTCTTTTTGCAAGAGTCGTAGCTTCGGGTCTGCCACGCGACATTCATAGAATAGGGACTATATTCTTTATAGTGTGCCGAACGTAGAGAAGGATAGCGATTGAAATAGAAAAAGGGACTGAGGTTCGAATAAATTATTAACATTGTTCGAATAAAACAATAAATAATTGAATATCACCAAGAGGTTATTGAAATAACTAAATTATTAAACTTAGAATTTTGTGATTTAATGGTCAACGTTTAGCTGCAGTCGCTTTCAAAATTGTTCTTTAATACTCGAAATGAATAGAATTTTGAAGAGTGGAATTTCATTCCAAATTCAAATAATGAAATAATTTTAAAAATTTATTTGGTTGTTCAACTAAACTAACAAATGATTATTTCAAACGACATTTAGCCATATAGGAAAATATATTTTCGTTAACGATTATTTTTTAATAATATATTTCGGGAATGCCCAAATCTGTGTGGAAGATTTAAGAACACGTCACGCTATCAATTTCATAGAAATCGAAAATAAAAAAATAAAATGTCGGATCGATAAGGTGGCATTGAGACGAACGTAGGGCATTGTAAACCATGCATAGGTAAGAGGTTGACTAGAATCCTATATGTACTCGTATATCCTCGACAACGTAATATCTCTTCAATGTCAATAAACAATGGCGGCCATATTATGCGGACTCATTAGACCTAGGAGCGTTATCAAGGGTCAAATGACGCGACTGTATACAGCAATTACTGCTCCCGATTTAGATGTAGTTGAACTAGAATGTTTGTATATACTAATATCTGTACGGTATAGAACGGCGTACAAGCGTTTCCAATTTATTCATTCGCATATCAAATACTTAGAATATACATATGCGCTAATGGAATTTAAAATTCCGTATAATAAATGTATTAGGGTCGCGAATCAACTTATCTACGATTCACGTAACAGAAATAGTTTAGAAAGTTAATGGAATGCGAACACTTTGTCCATTTGAAATTCTAAAAGTCTTCCATCAAAGACAAACGCGATAAAACAGCAAACTCCATTAAACTTATCCGCGTGTCATTCGAACCCCGATGAAACTATTAGCAATGTTCGCGAAACATTCGGATACTTTTGCCCAAGGGACGCAACTTATGAAAGCCTTGTAATGAGAATCGTATGCGTGTTACGCTCTAGGATTGAATAATTCCGAATATTCGCGCAACAATGCGCACAGTAATTTCACTTGTCGCATCGTTTTAATTAACAAACACTCCGCGAGTATGAAAGTTTTGTTGGGAATTATGTAATTAGATGGCTTTTCCAGTAAAAATCATATTTCTGAAGCGACAACGTACTAATGATCAATTTCGAAATAATTATAAGCTTACCCCTTGCGTTTAGGCAGAAAAATTTTTCTATATTTATAATTAATGATTTTCAAAGTCCACTGAGTGGAAAACCGTAATGCAATTAAATGCAATAGAGTTTTATTTTTGTTGTAGTGACATCATTATCCTAGGAAAAAAAGCTCTCATTTAATTACAGTACTGCATTCTTCGTTTCTATTAAACATCTGTCATCTCATACAAGATTTGTTTTAATTATGCATGCTTACATACATATGTATATTTATGAATGTATGTTATGTATATATACATTAATTTAAGAAAATAGGTTCATGCATGAAAAATCGTTTCCGGGTAAGAATACCAAACTGATGCTAATTGGCATAGCTAATAGGACTCATATTAGTATAACATAGAAAAAAAATATTTTGCATCTTATCGAAGTAGAAACATTCTTTGCGAATTAAGCGGTTCAAAGTGTTGTGCAGTGGAATATATTTAATGAAAAATAGGTGGAATCGATATTTCAAAACTAAATTACGTAATCAGTGATGTCTTTAAACTAAGTTCACGGGTCCGGTCAAAATGGCGTGTTCTAATATTTTTAATTTACTATTATTGAGATTGTAAACATGGATCTATGAGAAATTATTCAACAAATTTATTTCTTTGGATGTATAGTACAAAAGAAATTGGCTAAAAATTTGGATATACACATTCTTGTTATTTTTACAAAGTAATGTAAAATAGTCACTCCTAGTGCTCCGCGAAGCTAGTGTTAAGTATGAAATAAAAATGTCTGTGTTGTAAAACCTTAGCATTACACTAGATCAGGCATGTCCAGAAGTAGCTCACTGGAGGCAAATTCGAGGGAGACGCCTACTTCTCCCGCACGCGCGTCTCGCTCCCCGTGGCGGCCGTAGTCCTCCGAGCTCCTCAAACCCGTGCCTACCGTGGGTCCGAGAGTCGCCCCAACGCGCCACACGCAGCACATACCGGAAGCGGTAGGCACGGGTCTGAGGCAGTGATGCCAGAAATGTCAGCTTTTCGCGCATGTGTATTCGCGCGTGGCATCAGTACTGTACTAATTTCAAATTTTGGAGAGTTCTTTAAGGCCCTGTTTTAAAAATAATGTTTTTTATTCAATCTTCACATACTTTCTTTACCTAAAAAAGTTCGGATTATACAGGATAATATAATATAAAATTTCATTTTATTTGGCAGAATTTATAAGGAATACCAACATTTGTTGCAAGACAAAAGAAAATTGCCAAGAACCTTTCCAGCATCGAGAATAACAAAAATATATTTTCTAATTATATAAATAAACAAGTAAATAAAAAATAACGTCCGTTATCTTCAAGTTCGTCTATGGCAGTGCTAGGTCCCGGCACGCCACCTAGACGTTTCTCTTTTTTTGCGCGTATACGTTACTGGATTCCGCGCGCGGCGCAGTACGCATGCGCGAGAAGGTGACATTTTTGGCATCACTGGTCTGAGGACCTCGGAGAATTATAGCCGCCACGGGGATCGGGACGCGCGGGCTGGAGAAGTAGGCGTCTCCCTCGAATGTGCCTCCAAGTGAGCTACTTCTGGACACGCCTGCACTAGATATTGGAAACGAGCTCGTACAGTACTTATTGCTGATATAAAGCAAGTTTTATGGTTTTATGATAGTTATTCTATTATAGTACAAAATCTTTCAACAATTCAGATATCGAAATTCCTCTTAACACCGTCTGCAACTTAAGACAACATAAATGAAACATAAATATTTTGTGACAGACAGACTCATATGTAAATTATGTGCATATTAGGGTGGACCTTATTTTTTGACCAACAAATTTTTTTGGTCCCACCCCCCACAATTGTGACAAATGTTGAGAAAATGATCTGGAAAAAGTTTAAAGTCGATTAGATCATGGCAAAAGAGCGCGCAAAGAATTTGAAAATTTTGAATTTTTTAAATCTTGACATAAATGGACATTATGATACATCGTTGAATTTGTCTTTTTTTCTCTTTAAGAATCCATATATAGCATAAACAGTTGTTAGTAGAAAAAACAGCCGTGACCTAGAAAACTTTAAAAAATGACCTTGAAAAATTTTTTTTTCTCCTGATACTATATTCACCTCCTAACATACTACAACTTTTGTTTGATGAGTTTTTTCATATATACATAACTGACAGAGATATTAAACAAATTCATTAATACGCTCCAATCTTCAAAAGAAAAACAGTTCTAAGATCGAAAAAAGAAGTTATTATGAATATTATGTAAATTACGAAAAGGAGTGACATTAAATTATTTCATCCCGGCTTTGCTTGCGGACTTGTCAGTAGGGCCCATCAAATCGTGTCTCAATTCTTGATACAATCATGTAAGTTTTTAAATTATGTATACAAATTTCGTAAGCATTTCGTCCCAGATCTGCTTGTGAACATTCGGTAAGACCAAGCAGATCCTGCGCTAGACGCGACTTTGTTAACCCTTTCGGAGTAATTCCAAAAAAACTCTACTACATGCATCAACAATTCACAGTTTATAGTATATATTGTTTCTCCTCTTCGTTTCTTGATAAAATTTTATTATAATCCTCCATTAGATTAACACTCGGTTCAACGGTATTGACCACCTTCAGTCCTTGAACTATGTTCATCCCAATTTTGAAGTCAGGGTCATTATTGCATGTACAAGGATCTTTTTCCAAAAATGTTGTTGGTATTAAAAATTTTGCAAAGAATCGTTTGAAATTTGGAGAAATAAAATGTTTTCCAGATCCTTTTCTCAACATTTGTCACAATTCTGGGGGGTGAGACCAAACAAATTTTGCAAAAAATGTTCGTCAAGTATAGCTAAGGTCCACCCTAGTGCACATAGTACGAAAAAGGAACATGTGTGTGATTTTGGTAATTATATCAATTGAAAAATTTGCTATTTTTATTCACTTTTGATTTTAGAGTATGATCAAACAAATTTTTTATGATTTTTGTTAAGGCTCATATGACTCTCACCGTTGAAACGTTAAAACACGACTTAATTTAATACCAATAAATACTTATATTAGTTTACCCACATGTTACATAAAAATTTAAAGCAGTTTATATTATAAATTAGATTTTAAGAAGAAATATGAAACTGGAGGACCATATTTATTTTCTTTATTAAGCAGTTTACCTAGTATTAAAGAATTATGTCGATTGAAACGATATTATTATTTAGTAATCAATAAGTACGTAACTATAGGAAATAATTCGATCTTGTCGTTCCCTTACTAAAGTTATGCCGCCACGCAATTACTTGCTGATAGGGTAATTACGGGTGACATGCTGTTGCGGGTGAAATGACTCGATCCCTTTTAGGCTATACGTGTCGCAAGTTACAGTTGTTTTTCTATTCTATATTGCGAATCATTCGTACAACACAGTAATTCTTCTCTTGGTTTGTTTCCAACTACGAAGTTAATACTAAACCTACGAAGCACAAAACATATGAAAGTGAAAGATTGAATTTATTCAAAGTTTGTATGGCTTTAATCATAATGTGTACTTACATAAAGAAGCCACTTCAGTCATTTCACATGAAAGTGTTCTTATAATTTCAATAATTGCGACATGGAAAACCGGTCATTTGACCGTGGTAGGTTTAGTGTTAAGTAAGTTAATTGTAATATAAAAATGGACTACTTTCGAAAATCTTTTATGTATTCTTTACATTATAATTTACTAACGATTTACGAAAAAGTAATCGCTCTTTCCGAATGCAATGTGTTAATATAATGTTTAGAGATTATACTTACGTTCTCGTGATGATATATTGTCGTAGCATTATTGGAAAAAAAGTGAGTCAACGCTCCTTGACCCTCGGGTTAGATGACCTGATTTTTTCGAACATAGTTGAACCATCGTAAATTCATCCATGATAGTTAGTTAACGTTTTTGTAGAACGTGCCAACAGAATACAAACGAAGATATGTTCAACGTTGGAAGAAAGAGAAAGTAAGAAAGAGAAAGAGAATAATAATGCTATGTGCGTGGGTTTTGAGGAGCAGTACAGCTGTACAACGAAACGCGACGACTCGATCGCTGTATGAGCTGTACAAAATGGAGAATACAAAAAGAATGAATCGTTCGTCTTATTAATCTCATAATAATCAGGATGGGGCATTTATCCTGGCCGCCTGGAATATCTCGAAAACTAAATTCCGGAGAAAAAAATGTTTCAAATAAAAAGTTTGTCAAGGAGGGGCTGATGCAGCAGTCATATCCATTTGTAATTTTCATCATATTTTCAAGGTCATTCCAAGGACAACTTTATTTTTTCAAATGTAAACATTTTTTTTTTCATTATAGATTTTTAATCTACGACTTGAAACAAATAACTTTTATTTGAAACGTTTTTTTTCTCGCCGATTATTTTGTATAATATTGACTTTATCAGGGAAAAATAATGTCAATTAAACGGAAAGGCAACTATTTTATTAATAATAATACAGGAGAATTGCAACGTAATTACAAGAAAATCAATTTAACAAGTATTCAGTAACATTCTATTGTTATCTGCATTGCATGCGAGAGAATGTGTAATCTTATTCCAAAGAAAATACAGTAAAAAACTGATGTATCCCTGCGCGTAATGGACAGGTTGTGTACGCTCAGCGTTGAATTTATTGGCTATGCTTTATCTAATTGTTTTGCCTGTTTCAATATTTAGCTATTATTTAATTATTCATTTAGATTACATGTTCATTTGATACTATTTTAATTGGGTATTAATTTCATTTAACATAAATAAAATGATTTTCTCCGTTAAAACGACATTGTGTATTTTTTCTTTGAAAATTCAATATTATACAAAATAATCGGCGGAAAAAAAACGTTTCAAATAAAAGTTGTTTGTTTCAAGTCGTGGACTAATAATTTGTAATGAAAAATATGTTTCCATTTGAAAAAATAAAGTTGACCTTGGAATGACCTTGAAAACATGATGAAAATTAAAAATGGATATGACTGCTCATCAGCCCCTTCTTGACTTAAATTAAACTTTTTATTTGAAATATTTTTTCTCTGGAATTTGCTTTTTGAGATATTCCAGTTGGCCAGGATAAATGCCCCACCCTGTATATTTTTCATCGCACCCTAATCTATGAATCATCTCACCCGGACAATCCGGCTTTTCGAACAGGTTACAATTTTTTTCGGTGAAAGAATGTATGATTACTTGTTTAATGCATTGTTATATTACTAATCCACATGTATTTTCATCTCTAAATATATTTTTTCCTTCGTATATCTATTTAATTTACAGTGTACTGATTATTTTTTATAATATGGGATATCTCGTTCCGATTTACCCTATTATTAATTTCTTGCACGGAAGAAACGACCACAAAATTATTTCGTTGAGATTTTGAAAAATCAATTTCATAGTGACGAGAGAGAATTCAGTGTTAAGAAATTGTAGGTTCTTGTTGATTGCAACGATTCTAGGTAATATTATTTCACTAAAACGTCGATTTATTTCTTGAATTTCTGAGATCTCCGAGGATATGTGGCGTGACGCTTCGCGAAATGGGTTTTTGAAGACCAGCAGAGTAGCCATTGTTTTATTTCCGTCAGTCTTGCGAAGCGGGATTTCTGGACAGCTGCAGGCTGTACGCGCCACGAGCAAACGTGATACTTTTTCTAATTTTTGTAATAAAAGTTGATCCCGAGAATCCTACAACTATATACACGTACGGCTAAACAAGATAGCTTTCCTCTCCACTTTTACTTACAATTCCAGGACGACGCTAGTAGACTACCAATGAGCTTGGAGACATATTAATTTCACCGAAAAATTAGTCAATGTAGAAAAGCGGTTTTGTATCTACTCGCAAGCAGAATCATTCTTACATTTTTCAAAGTGACTAAAACATTCATAACTGCGCAAGTTAATTTATACTAGCACTTTTATTGAGAAATGTGAAGAATGACAATTTAATAGAAATTATTATCAGTAATTTAGTAATAAAATTTAATTACATTAAATTCCATACATTATTGTACTTTATAATTTTGTTAAGGTCGTTGCGTAATGTAATTGCACACCGTTGAACAGTCTACATGTGCACAAAGAAATCAACGTCATGTATTTATAATAAAAATTTTTAAAACAATTTTTAACAGCGTGTAGGTTTTATTAAACTTATTCGTAAAATGATCTCTTGTATAATTTCTTAAAAATTGTGAACTCTTTTTGCCTTATTAACACAATATTAATTAATATGCCTATATATTTAAAAATAATAGAATAGTTACATTTATAAATAAAAATAATAAAGGAATGTTAATTTGAATAATTATGAGTAATAGTTTACATCGCCGGACTTGAATAGAATCGAATTGTTTTCTCAAAATTTCATAAATAATGACGTTTAAAGATATTTATTATGTTGTAAATTTTATTGAGAACTGTAAATAATCTTAAATATTTTTTTGTTAATATTATGAAAGAAGTATGCTGGAATCTCGCGCTATGCGGTTTGCGCATGAATGCTCACGGTATTTGCACATATGACGCTTCTATGCGATTAACGCGAGTGGCAATCGATACATAACGTCGCATGTGTTTCGCTTGCATAACTTGTATGTTTATTTACTCTAGCAGTATTTACTCTATTAGTACAGAGTTTATGTCAATTTACTCAATAGTTAATGCCTTCGCTACGTTCAGAAATAACCGAATTCCAATTATGTAATTATGTAAGTTCGGTGTTGAATTATTCAATAACATTCCAGTTACCATTGCATGAAATCCGTTTTACACCTCTTCTTTAGTTTATAACAGTTGATTTAACATCTTGGTCTGTTCTGGCAATAGACCTGATGTTGATGACCTGATAATAATTTTGTATTATATTTGCGAAATATGATACGAGGATAAATTGTGCAAAAATTGTTTCTCATTCAACTACGAAAATACTTTCAAATCAATTTCACAGTAAAATGTCGTCAATCTCGTTAAAATCTTATTTGACAAATTTTCAATATTTTTTGTTTTAAATTATTGGACTGAATTAAATAGAAAAGTAAACAATGTATGACGAATCAAGTAAAATAATTAGTAACTGTGAATGGAAGTTAGTGTAAACGTACAATGGTTTATGTGACAGATAATATTTCCTATAGTGTTGCTAAACGTATATTTGCATTTTAATATTCTATAAAATATTTTATAAAAATAATAGGAATTCAGTGAAGCTAGATTTTTATGTAAAAATTGACTGGGTTAATGCAAACTTGACAATTTATGAATGTGGCTCAAATAATTTGAACTGCCATTATATTTTCATGTAATGGAACGACTGACAAATGCGCCCTACGTTACAGTTTTAAATAACATAAACAACAATTTATTTTGCATCTGTCATGGACGGATTATAGTCACGTTCATAATTTAGAAATACTACATATAATTCCAGTTAAATCCTGCCACGTAACAAAATAACAGTTCAGTTCGTCACATGAGAAGAAGCGCACCTGCTTTCTATGTATGAGCTCTAGAGCATAAACCTCCATTATAGTATCTCTCGTCCATTCTTCCAAGTGAAATATCCTCCTAAATCCCATACCTTCGAATTGCCCACGATTTTATCTTAATACAAGAAACAATGATCAATGGAATTATGGTGGCACGTGAGTTTTCATAAAACATTGAAGCCGAGGTACTTTCTCTCGGAGCGCGTTCTAATTATTTTCGAAACAGTAGTTTCACAAACAAAGTTATCATTTAGTGAATAAGTTATTATTTATTAGTGGATAGACAACTTATTTATCTACTGAATCAATGACATTGTCTACTGATGTGTACTGACACTTTTATCCGATATTAATTATTCATATCATTGGTGTATCATTCAAAAAAAGATGGGATAAACTTCTGAAAAGACCATACTTCTGATTTTTTTTATACTCTGGATTCTTACGTATTTTGACGTACTGATTACGAATATGATAGTGAAAATTGGCGCAAATGTTATTTTCATAGCGGAAATCACGAGAAAACCATAAAAATTATAGTTTTTTCCATTTATTTCCGTAAATAATGGCAATTTTGAAAAATACTTCAAATAAAAGTTGTAGGTCTCATCAAAATACATATTTTATGTTGTATTGATTTTTGTCATAAAGACAATAGGAATTGAGAAAAACGATATTAGATGTTCAAAACTCCATATAACTCATCCAACACAAATCAAGTTTTATTGTTAGTTTCATTAGTTAATACTATAAGGAGATACAGCAAAGCTCCTCCCTCGCCCATGTGTTTTCTGTATCATTGGATTTTTAACTTTCCACGCATAGCGAGATCCACCCTCTGCGGGAGCTTCATCCCTAAAAGAAATAATCTAACCTTACCTAACCTAAACCTAAACCTAAACCTAAACCTAAGCCTAAATTTAAACATTAAGTTAAACGACTGTTCGTTATAGATGAAATGAAACAACCTCATATAAACTAAAAAATAAACCTGTTTGTTCTAAAAATGCCTATCCTGAACCTAAACGTGAACATTAAATTAAACGACTGTTCGTTATAGAAGAAATGAAACAACCTAGTGAAGAACAACCTTCGCCACCCTCCCCCCATTTGCATCCCTCGTGTGTGTGTTCTATTCTACATGGATATGTTTCATACTTGGATAACACATATAAGGGACATTGAAATCGAGAGTGGCTCTATGTAAGTCAATAATTACCTATCATTTTTCTCAGAAAGTATTATCTTTATGACAAAAATCAATACGACATAAAATGTGTATTTTGATGAGGTCTACAACTTTTATCTGAAGTATTTTTCAAAATTCTCATTATTTACGGAAATAAATGGAAAAACTATAATTTTTATGGTTTTTCGTGGTTTTCGCTATGAAAATAACATTTGCACCAATTTTACTTTCATATTCGTAATCATCACGTAAAAATACGTAAGAATCCAGAGTAGAAAAAATATCGGAGGTATGGTCTTTTCGGAAGTATACCCAAAAGATGATATTTAGGAATTTTTTTCTTACAATATGTAACTTTTTGTAAAAAAAGACTTTTGTTCTTAGTTTGTACACTCTTTTAGGATATGTACATACAAATTTTTTGCGGTGGTTCCTGTTCTAGTGTCATTATAAATGGCGGTCACTACCATCATAACACATTATAAGATCTTCTGAAATGAACTTTATATCCATGACTATGGTATGAACCACTGTGAGACGAAGAAATCAAAATGGCAATGTTGAATGCGATTTTAAACAAACTGAATTTAAATATCGGTCAATTTTACGTATACAAATATGAATAACAAAAAAATGCGTGTTCCAAAATTCATCTTAGCGAAGAATTTTTCATATCGGTTCAAAATTTTTTTTGTGAACGTGGCCACCGTTTTCACCGCATATTTCGTAAACAGTGTAGTGACTGCCATTACAGCAGGAACCGCAACAAAAATTTGTTGTGTATGCTGAAAGAGTGTACAAACTAAGAACAAAAAGGTTTTTTTATAAAAAGTATATTTTATGAAAAAAATCCATAAATATCATCTCCATCTTAAATGATTCGTTGAGAAAGTCCCCTTACGTTGTTGCATCGATTAAAACGCTTCGTTATATTTGCATTCTGAAGTCGGACATTTCATTTGCAACAACTTAGTACCTACCTCCATATATCTTAAAAATGTCACGTATAAAGTGAATTTTTGGAACGAATCTACAGTAGAAACCACATTCGACCTCTTTCTCGACCTACTTGTGTCAACTGCGACATTCTTAAGCTAGATGAACGAAGGACACAGTCTTGTTTCCGTTTAAGTGGCAATTGAATCTTTTCTGTTCGCCAGTGACATATACACCAAATGAAATTGAATATATTTATCCCCCATTCGGAACGTTTTATTTTAGCAAGTCTGCAAAATTGTTTCGCGTAAGAATCACTCATCTAACTTTTGCAGCTAAAGCAGCAAAAATTCTTAAACTTGAACATTTCAATTTTTCTTCAAAATTAAAATCTCTATGGATCGTTTACTGGTTATCGAAAGGCAAAATTAGCGTTAAACATTATTGTTAGTTATACTGCTGGAGGAAATTGTAGCAGTATGCAGGGGTAGGTGATTATTCCGTGAAGGAAGCAATAGACGCGACGGCGTTCTAGTGGCTTGAACAGAATATATATTTGTAACACTATACAATGAATGAGGACCATACGGTGGTTTTGGAACGACTGACGCATCCCGACGATCCCGACTCGTCGATACGACACACAGTCAAAGCGCTGGGACCGCACCACGTGCGCCGTCTACAGTTCGGTATCGCTCAACGGAAAGGTCCAAGAAGCCGCGCTTACACTGTTTACAACAATTATAAATACATAATAGCTTGTTAAAATTTATGGTTATTGCATATAGTGAATGTAATGACTACACTGCAGATTTTATGCATTTATGACAAAAATTGTATAGCTGAGATTTGAAAGAACAGAATGGGTCCTATTTCTTGTGACAGATGCAGGACATATTTATTTTGCACGAAGATCCACAGTCTAATAATAATCAAGCAATAATAACTGAATTGATATATAAAATATTGGTTTGTATTTTTGTTTAACGTGGACGGAGAATTTTCGAACGAAGATATTTATTTTACAGAATTTTATTTTAAGGGGGTTAAACTACCATGAATAATAGAGTGGCTCTTATTAGCTCGGCCCGGTATTAGTTGTATAAAGCCTCAATGGATTTTCGTCCTAGTTAGAACGTGAATTACTGAAAGAGGTACAATAGAGTGGGAATAACAAACAAGACAGTCCGTTCAAGAGAAAAAAAAATGCAACCGCAAAACCAGAAGCAGCAGACGGTATAAAAGTGACACGATATCGTGACACGATGATTCAACAGACTGACGCCCTCGTGGTTATAGAACACAGTCCACAGCGGTTATTTTCAGGAATTCGTTTCAAAACCATCAACCGTCATGTGCATCTGTTACACAGATCCATACACGTTCATGTTATTTGACCCAATTTCGTAGGTATCGATCACTGTGCGTTCATAGTGATTATATAAAGAATCGCAGTCGTTACGATCACTGTAAAGGATAAATCTAACGACATACGATCGGTGTTATAGTTACGAACCTTGATTCATAAAATGACGCCCAAGTATGCTCGATCAAGTACAGAATTATTAATGGTTGGTAATTTTATCCTACAGAATAAAAAAGGTACATGTAATCGTAGCCATACAAATGAGTAAAATATTATGTTTTAAAATTAAATGTATAATTGATACATACAATGCGAGAGCAATATTTCCATCATATAATTAAAAGTTACAAATATGTTCCAGATTCTTTTTAGAGGGTAACGTGAATTTTACATTAATTTTACATACATTTTCTCATACAGAGTAGTCTGTATTTATTTAAATTATGATAATGCAAATAATTTCTTTTACGTCATGTGAATATTATCAGATGACCAATCACTGGCAAGGACTAAAAATGAAATTTTAATTAAAAATGAAAAAGTGTCGTCATTGCATTACTGTTGCCTCACCGATGTTATGTACATGACCTATACATAATGACCATACACCTGTATATGATCCGAATTATATCGTGTTTGGTATCATTTTGATCAGAACAATGTCACAAATCTATTAGCAAAAGTCTCATAAAAAAATAAGTAGTAATAAAAAAGTTATTCCTTGGTAATACATTGCGAGGACCCGCGAGCCTTTGAACTGTGCCGCTGACTGCGACTCTCCGCGTCTTTTTCTTTCCCATACGCTATCCTTCCTCACGCCCGAAACTTTAATTGTCTATTACACAAGTAAATATCATCGGAATTATATCATATTTGGTATGATTCTGTATTAGAAAAATGCCACGAGGATGTTGGTGAAAGTTCCATAAAAAATAATGAATAATAAAGAAGTTAGAAATTCCGATTAGTGTGGTCTCACCGATATACCCGAGCCGCATAGTGTCATATTTCTCGGCCACCGAGGCCTCTCGAGCTTCGAGCCCTTCAAGGGGGTACACCCCGCAGTAGTGGGGATATCTCCGGGACATTTACGTGCTAGTCCTTTGGGTCATTTACCGATGAAATACTGTATTCGCAAAAATCTATTGGCCGGCCCTCTTCGCCCCCTCCACGACCTAACCGCAATTCATTCTATTCGCATGATTTTTCCATTACTAGATCAAATTCTGGATGACAGCTACAATGCAAAGATTATGCGAATAGAATGAGTTGTGGTTAGGTCGCAGGGGGGGGGGGAGAGGTCCGGCCGTTAGGCCGGCCCGACCACGCATACGAAAATTCAGGAGTAGTCTTTTAAAATCGAAAACTCACCCTATATAGAGTGAAACTGAGCAGCCTTACGTTGCCACGGAGCGTGCAACAATACGGAAAATTCAACACAATATTAGCAATAGTTTTTTGCAAATATCTCGAAAACCAAAAGCGATCCCCCTATATTGGAAAAGGAAAAAGTTGTTAAAAATATCGAAATCTATAACATATTTAAATTTCATCAAAATCGGAGTATCGTGACCCTTCAGCAATAATTACACATTTTTTTTAGAGCCTTCAAGATCATTGAGATCGTTGTAAAAAGGTAGTTTTTACCAGAGGCTTCTAGGTAATTCACATATATTCCTTACATGGAACTATTTATATTTAATTTTATTTTTTTCTTGTAGCCGATTGAAAATTAGATTTAGATATGCAAAATGTAATGTGACCTTGTAATGATCTTGATCTACAAAGATTAAAGTTTTTCTTGGACGTACGAACGATAGTATTAAAGCCTCATGTTGTGAAAAGTAAAACACTACGAAGACCACCTCCTATTGGGTCGTCTTGATTAAAGTATTAATGAATTTTTTATTACTAATTAACAGTCGCGATCATAGATGTACTAGCCTGTATAAAAGTTTTCGTGGTCAGAAAAGCTTATTATTCTGCTAGACATAATACAAACTTCGTTAGTCAATAATAATATAAAATGAATACTATGTGTTAACAGGCTATGGCTTAATATGAATTTATGTTACATGTGGATTTGTAAAATATGCGAAAGCGCGTGTATTAATTACAATTAATTGGACTTTTATATCGTCTTCACCGCAAAGAGTCATGCATTGTTTAAGGAAAGAAATACTTTCTTTATCGAAATCTTTATAAAAGAGTCGATTCAAGTAGGGATTCGCATAAATATCCACAGTCTATATAAGTGAACGTTATACGTTACTATTGTAAATTTGTTCTTCATTTTGCAAGCAGTCTCTGGAGTCAGCTTTTGTGTGTGTAGATTACCAAAAGGCACAAGGATGGCTTTAGCGTATACGAATTGCAGCTGTCCAGAAAAATTCCGCTCCGCTGGGTTTAAAGCATTGAAACAATTAAGATCCAGCAGGTCTTCAGAGAGCTATTTCTCAATGTGACACAAACAATAAAATGATTAAGACGTTGACTGCCGAACCGGCAACCACAAAAATCGTGCACAATCGAAGTAATTTATTTAATGAAACAAAACGCGAAGAGCACACATTCGCCATGGTGATTATATTAGACTGCGGATTTTTATGCAAAATAAAAATTTTCTGTATTAATTCCAAGATACAGAAGCTACTGAGACATTTCTTTTCTTAATAACTGTATAGAGTTGAAAACAATGCAACAGTATTTTTAAATTAATATCTAATATATTTTTAATTTATTTTTAATTTATATTTAAATTAATTACAACATTTTTACTGTTTTACATTCGATTCATTTATACAAAATATGAGTAGGTGCAACTTTAAACGGTAGAAAGAATAAAATGATTTTAGATTGCCAATTTATTATTTCCAGTTTGTTAACATTATTAAAGTAAAAATGAAATGATTATTTAGCTCCAGTCTCTTGCAATTGGCACAGACAATTTTTATTTTCCTTAAAGATACGCAGTCTACTGATAGTCTAGTGATACGCAGTCTACTATTCTTTCGACCGCTTTTTGCATCAAATTGAATTTTAAAATCTAGACAAATCATTGTATCGCCCATACAATGCAGTCATTGAACACCTACTGTGTATAGAGTGTCCCCGTATCAGCAGTGTAGTGGGGTAAGGTATAGTATCAATACGTGGTGTAGAATTCTTAATGCGTATCTTATCGGTTTTCACATTTTGCCCGATAACACATAAAACGATAAACGATATCGGCGTTTCCAGGAATTTACATTGCCTCCCCTTTGTGAGATAATGTTCTGCTGCAATTACGATGCAATTTAAAATGCTATCAGCAGCATAATGCATTGTAACGTTCCGATCGTAACAAGATATTTAACAGAAACGCAACACACTGATAAAAATGATCATGTTCGTATAATTTGAACATACATACTTCATTCTTCTTTTAGACAGATTTCCTTCGTACTTTTTAGGTAATTGTTGTTATCGATAACGCTCCAATTAACGCGTTTGATATTATCGTTCGTTTCAGTTTCAATTGTTCATAACTGAAATAGTATATTGTATTGAATGGAATGTATTTTTCGTAAATACTGTCTGCAACAAAGAGGACTCGATAATTGCTTGAATTTTAAGCCATGCGTCATGACATAAATGACATTAAATAACAACGAGTATAGAATTAATTTGATTTGTTCTTTGCAGAATACGAGATCGTGGATGTCACGAACATGTTATGCAATTAACGAGCATGTTAAGTTGGATCAAATTGACATCCAATGAAAAGAGAATTCTCATCTATAATTTGAATGTAATGTGCATGCAGTGATGATGTTATATTAATTTACGTACTTGTATTGCTAAATAATGCAGGTTTTCAATTAACCCAGACTGTGAATGTATATCCTTGCTTTTATTGATTAAATAAGTGAGCATTAATTTATCCAATTCTCTCTTAATCTACTTTTGCCCACTGATCAATGGTATAATTATCTAACGGTTCCAAATATCTGGTACAATATTGAATTTTAATGAAAATCTAATTTACTAATCTAATCTACAATTTAGTACAGTATTTTATCGATAACTGTCCACAACACGGTTCCGGCCAGGGACAGTTATCGGCCAGGTGTACTATTTTTTGCCTTTTGCCGAACGTACATAGAAAAGGACAGCGAAGCTCGAGAGGCTACCCGAAACTTTTATCGTCCATTACACAAGGAAATATAATCGCAATTATATCTTATTTGCTATCAGTTTCATTAGAAAAATGGCACGAATATATTGGTGAAAGTTCCATAAAAAAATAATGAAAAGTAAATAATTTTTGTCATTGGATTAGTAGTGGTCTCACACCGATATAGTCGACCCGTATTATGTTACACTTCTCGGCGACGGAGTCGTCTCGAGCGGCCCCTCACGGGGCATTCCCCTGCGGAAGTGGGGATTGTTTTGGGACAGATATCGGCCAGATGTTTGGGACAGTTATCGATAAAATTCTATAGTTGCCATCGTACATACAAATTTCAACAAATTTCTATCAATGTTTGTTCGAATTTGTTTCATGCAATTTTTAAAACCCACTCGACAGACTTTCAGTTAATATATTGACAAGTGACGACCACAGTTAATAATTGTGATTCGTACAAAGCTGGCCGTTTATGTCACTTGCTATGACAGGTGCATCATATCCACTCGGCTAATAAAATCAAATGAAACTGAAATAATTACAAGAACAATCTATTACTCTGCTTGCATGTTGGACAATGTAATTTTCTATCAATTTAAGCCGTGAAAGCCGCTATAGTTCTGATGGTATTTTGTAGTACAGTGGAACGCCGTTAATTTATACTTCGTTTAACTCAATAAAACCATACCCGCTTCCAAATATATAAACTCGTCGAAACTGACAAGTGTAGGCGCAGAAGAGAATTAGCGAATTCCTGTTGTATGTATGAACTACCAAATTATTGGAATTATCATGTCCTACCGATATGTTCGAAAATAAACAATTTACCTTGGGTCAAAAGTAGTTAGAAGCTAGCTACTTCTTTAGCTTCTTAGTTAAAAAAAATCTTGTAGCTTCCTTCTAACTTCTTTTTTAAACTTATATGAGACAATTTTAACAAAACTTATGTGAGAGGAAGTTTTTAGAAACATATACGACATTTATTCTGTAGATGCTTGTATGTATTTCGGCACAGTAAGAAAAACTACAGAAAATTCAAATTTTTAACATATTATTTAACAAATGAATTTTTCTAATATTTTTCTCCGCTAAAAAATTCTTAAAAAATCCACATTTTCAAAAAATAATTTACTGTTCTACACCTTCAGGTTACTGATATATCTCGAAAATGTGTTTTTAACCCTCAATTTTGAAGAAAAATATAAGCCTTGAATATTTTTCTAAAAATTATTTCTTGCATGATTTTATCAAAATTGACTTACGTAATTTGATTATGCCTGATTTGAGAATACATATATTATGAAGTGTTTTAATGAAGAAATACTATTAGGTTGTTGCATATGAAATGTCCAATTTTAGAATGCAAATGGTATCAAACGTTTTGACCACGAAAGACTATCACAATATACAAGGTTTATTATAGATCATTTTAAGATACAAACCTGATATTTAAGGTTTTACCTTCAATTTTTATTTATATATTCCAATTTTATTTTTAAATCAAGTTCTTTTAGTGTCAATCAATGTGATCGTTGAGTATTAATTTTATATATGAGTAGAAAAATAGCATATTGTCGATAGCATTGTATGATGTTTGGTCAAAATATATCGATTAATTAGCATACTATTCGTCGATGGTAAAAAAGATTACAAAATAGAGATGACAATCTTGTACATGAAGAACGTGAACGAGCAAAAAATTAAACTACTGTAATACAAACAAGAGACTTGTAATTCCTTGACGGAATATGTTGATTAGAATGATGCTTATTATGATCCACAAGTTTTTTTAGAATAAGATTGTGTTTGTGCAACTTTACTGTTAAAAATCGAACATTTCATATGCAACAATCTAATACAGGGATGGGCATTTTTGTCTCAATTGAGACAAAACCGTCCCCACCATAGCGCCCAATGTCCCCCCACCAGAGCAGCGATGTCCATTCTCGGCTTCGGGAGCTGAACGCCGTCCCCACCACCGTTCGCCGTTTCCATAGGGCCGTGACACAGCGAACCGATTACCAATATGCTCGCTTCTCGCGTTAAAAAGATGATCGTTGATCGGTTACTCGGTTTGTTGGTCGGCTGGGTGAGAACACACTGCGCCTGCGCAAACTGACAGTAGAAGGGGAAGCAGGGGCGAGGGGGCCTCTACGCTGGACACCGCTGCCATAAAGGAAAGAAGTGCTTCGATCGTCGCGAACAGTGCGCAAGCCTCGCGCATGAAAGAGAGGTTGGTGGGAGAAGCAGGCGTTTGCAAAGCTAATCTTTTAAGGGCTATCTTCAATTTCTATTTACATGTCCAATTTTACTATTAAATGAAGTTTATTTCATTATCAGTCGATGTAATTGTCGTGTATTCTTTTTATATGAATGAGAAATTGTGGTAGTAAATTAACGCACTGTTAGTCAATGATAGAAAGTGCTCGAAAATAAAGTTGACAATCTCATAAATGAAGAACGCGAATCTCCCAAAAATTCCATATTTACCGTAGTGTAATCGAAGAACTCACTATTTGTTAACAGAATACGATGATTACAATACTGCTTTCTATAATCAATAAGTTTTATTTTAAAAAATGTCATGTTTGTTTAAACTTAATATTACGAATCGGGCATTTCATATGCAACAACCGAATAATAGTTACAAAAAGTGGAAATTACATTATATGCAGAATTTTCGTTGTTTATCTCTTTGATGAATAACGTTGTATTTCTGAAGAAATTTTTTTCGTCGGTATTTTTCACACAACATTCAATACTTCTTATAAATTCTGTATACATGAAATGAGGGGCAGATATTAAAATAGTACGAATGGTTTTCATTTACGTTTCCCAGAAGCATTGTTACGTAAGTATATGCACGAACGATCGCAAGATACTTCCAATTTCAACCATTCGTTTGTCAGTTTTTTGGTATCGACAATAAAAATCGTGATTGGAAAGTAACAGCAACATAATTCCAAGCACACAGGATTTACAAAATCAGAAGATCTAAACTAACCCCTCGAAATCAATTTATGGAGCGTAATAAATCGCGCACGCGAGTATATATTCGAAATTGATTGAGCGGATCAAATTATGTTGTCCTGGCTGTATAGGGAAGCTCGTCTCGCGCATGTCTTACGATTATTCATACTCCGGTACCGAGATACTTAGGAGCAGCACGGCAACACTCTTAGATTATTCCAGCTCTTCTCGCCGAAACTCTGAAAAATCTCTGTGCACGTTGGTCCCGGACGAAGAGCGTAAATGCGATAATTAAAAGGGCGTTTGGTATCTAATCTGGCTCGTGTCAACGTTTCGCGAATAAAATTCAAACACGATACCTGGGCTGTATTCGCGTTCTCTGACTCACCTCGAGCCTGTTATCGCTTGTGTGTACTTAATATTAACGCATCTCGTTAAGAGGAAAACCAGTCTGATACCTGTTTTCAGGAACAGCCCACTTATTCAATGAATATACGATAGGGAAAGGTGAGAGGGAGAAAGAGAGAGAGAGAAACAGAACTCGAGGGGTGGGGCGGAGGGAGTGATGAATCGCTTTCAGATTAGCAAGTCTCATTCGACAGGTCATTTTTCATAGGGCTCCTGGCCACACACTCGTTTTCACCGGGGAGCACGCTGCCGTGTTTTTGCACCTGTGAATATCACGGAGAGAGACCGTCGATACACACGTGTATTTAATCAGCGCGATATTTCAACTGGTTGATGTATGGTAGGACGCGGTGTTCCGGTATTGTACGTAAAACGTGCCTCGCATGCCCACACCTCGATTCGTTCAAACGGAATATGAAACGGCCGGTGACTGTTCTTTGGCAGGCTGTCGTCTAATACTCGCGACGACCGACGCGACGACCGACGACAACAACGACTGCGGTGCGATTACCGTGACTACAATGTGCCCGCAACGAGCATTAAGAAACTGTGGCGATCAATAGGACTGCGGAACTTTGTGCGTTCGCACGTGGAAAAGTATAATAGAACGTCTGTATTCGGTTCTTATCAATAATAAATAAACTGTATTATGATACGGAACTTTCACACACCAAACGTATGAGACGAAATTAATATGACATATAATCAATAATAACAAAGAAGACGAGATCCATGTGCTCAAACCATGAACGATACATACAGTCTGTTACATTATTATTGGGACATTTAAAAGACGATAACATTTTTAATATTGGGCCTTATGCCTTGGAATTTTTTTTGAGAAGTTAGAACAATTAGTTTATTACATGACGTGAAGGAAGAATTTGGAAAAAATTGTAATTAGTCGAAATTGAATCGAAAATACTAAAAGTTGTATTTTACTACTATACATATGTGGGCCTATACTGAAAATCTAAAAAATAAGTTCTGTAGATCTGTATGAATTATACAGTGTGTCCCAAAAATGTTGTAAATCCTTGAAATGGGTGGTTCCTGAGGTTATTTTTTTTGTTTTATTATAGCACCTTGAATCTCATTTGAGATTCATTTTGGCTACCATGAAAGTACAATTTCGAAAGTAAATACAGAATAATACAAAATGCAGTGTGCCTAAACCAAAATGCATATTACATTAGGATAAAATAATCTAATAATAATCTAATAAACTAATTTAAATTTTGAAACAACACTTTTTTTAAGAATGAAGAGATACACGCACATGACTCAACTTTAGGAGAAGCAATGAACATTTCCATACTTAAGGGCAAGCACATTCAAAATAACTTTTCCCCTTGCAAAAATGGCCGCTGTTCTGATTGGTGCGTGTTTTTCGTTAATGACTCTTCAACAACGCCGCGGTGGCCATTTTTGCAAAGGAAAAAGTTACTTTAAATAACCTAGTGTATATTCTGAAACTTTCATTGAAATCAGTTGATGTGGAAAAAAACGACAGGCATCGAAAGATATAAGAATCTTTATATTTACTACAGTTATAGTCCGAAAAACGTGAAAAATTGCAATTTCACCAATTTTTAACAGTTTGTAGCTCAATGCAACGTTGAGCGATTTTGATGAAATTTTTGGAATGAACAGTAGCGTGCAAAAGTATCCGGACACCTTTTAAAATCGAATGACTATTTTAAAATTAGTTCAAACAGCTTGAGTTTTTTTCGAGATATTAGAAGGTTCACTAGACCATTTATAAGGGAATTAGTTAAAAACTGCTATTGGCCGAAATTACGGAGAAAAGTAATGGTCAAAGTTTTGTTAAAATTGATTAAGGGTGCTCTGAGCCATAAATGATTAAAAATGGCAAAAATTATCATAAAGTGAGAGTAGATCAATCGTAAGCCTAACATTCAAAATCTGTTTAAATTTCTATAGCTTTTTTATGCGTCAAACGATTTCGATAAAACTTTGTGTATGTACAATACATAACTCACTTGGATCTAAAAAAAATACATTTACATTATACAGAACGTATTTTAAAATTTGTAATATAGGCACACATAAAAAATTTGTAAAAACAACTTTTAGTATTTTTTCTGTAATTGCAGCCAATTGCTGTTTCTCCAATTGCAATTTTCAATTACCTTCTGCACGTCATGTATTAGATCGTCCCATAAGTCGTGTCGTTTACTGTTCTACTGTGTAAATTAATATTTGAACAATACCTTCAATGTTTACGAAAAAATGTAATAACTAGGGATGTCCGAGTACTCGAAATTTCGGGTTCGGGTCGGGTCGGAAAATTTGTTCGGGATCGGATCGGGATCCCGAAAGTTTATAAATTTCAGGTACCCGCGATTTCGGGTACACGAGAAGGTAGTCGGGTCGGGGTCCTGAAAGTTTGAAATATTCGGGTATTCGAAGTTAATCTTGGGGAAAATCTGAGGTCAAATCAGCGATAAATAACTCGGTGACTTCGTGCATATTAAGACGTCCAATCATCGGTTGTAATAATATTTCGATTTGTAGTAACCGCTGTTTACGAAACAGTGTTCTTATACGAACAGTGAGCGGACGAAGAGTCCTTGCCTTGTAAGAACAATGTTTACTAGAAGTAGAAACGTCCTTTACATAAAATTTTTTTGATTACACTAAAAATACAAAAATCATTCTGTACCTGCCAGTGAAAATAATAGGTAGAACTGAAAAATCATAAAACAGCATTATACTTATATAAATACAACTTTAACTTCGAGTGCCCGAATATTTCAAACTTTCGGGACCCCGACCCGACCCGACTCGACCATCATTTCGGGTAGCCGAAGTATATAAACTTTCGGGATCCCGATCCGACCCGACCCGATCCGATCATTGTTCGACTCGACCCGAGGCTCGGGTACCCGCACACCACTAGTAATAACTTTCTCGTTCACAAGCTCTTCCCACGTTTTTGGTAACAACATTATACCAACTGTGTTTACAAAACACATCGTGATGAGTATAAACATATCCGCAGCCCAAACTTATGGGACACCATAATAGTAAACTAATTGTTCTCAACAAATTAAAAGTGTTCCAATATTACTGTGACCGAATGTGGATAGGCAACCAATCGTTAGGTTTCCAACAATTTTTTATGCGAGGTGTTACTCGACGAATAGTCAAAGTCAACTTTCTCCGAACGATGCGTCGTATGATCGAATTTTATTTAATATTTCCAAGTTTATTTTTCATCGTTCTAAGACATCCTGTCATGTTATCATAAACTTTTGTTCTAACTTTTGTAAAATATTAGGTACTGGAAAAAGCTCGTGCTGTTTCCTTCCTAGAAATTGATTGAAGTCGTACTTAAGTTGATAATTCGCATGTATAATGCATAAAGTGAGGTTCAACAGAGAATTACATTTATGTTGGTGATATACATGATGTGCAACTTTCAATTGCTTCAACGTTCCGTTATTTATGTGAGGTTAAACATGGACAGCGAAAAGTTACAAACTCGCATTGTCTCGCTTTACGAGTTTAAAATTGGAAATACATCAGCGAAGCACATTCTCACTCTCTTTACAACCCTGAGCTGTTAAATGTCGTGTGATTACCATCTATTTTAATCCGTGTCAAACTTCATTGCAAATTGCAACTTCAAGAATAATGTCAACGTTGAAAGGCAATTAACTTATTTCTTCCTAGTAGTATTTGCAATAAAGAGATCTGTAAGCTTGTAGAATGTTGACAAAGGGTCGTCAAAGTCAGAGGTGATTACAAGAAAATTTAGATATAAAGAGGAATATTATGTAGAAAGAAAAGGAATACACTTTGACTAATATAATAGAGTAATGCCTCAATATACAGTGGATCCAGAAAGTATTTGAACACTAAATTTCGGATTCCCGAGAAATTGTTGATATTTGAATTATGATAATTTCGTTAAACAAAAAATAGAACAATAGAACAAAAATAGAACAATGATAAATTTCAACTCATTTTAAAGCTTCAAGCTTCAACTTTTGTAGACCATCATTCATTTTTTTCTAGATTATTTGTGCATGATGTAGCAGGTGAAAACCTGAGAATACGTTTTTGGTTGAAAATGCTACAGATTGAATCGTGTTTAAAAACATCAAAAATATTTTTTTGAATGAATCTATTACAGGTTTGAAGATTGAATCTTCCCCTTTACAACGACTGCTTAACATGTAATCTACCATTTGTTTTGGTTGCTTTATAGAATAAAAATAAGGAGCAAGTTTGGTCGTGTAAGAAGGGGAAGTTTCAATCTTTAAATCCTCGGTGGTTTAAGTGACGAGAAAAATTTTTCAATGTATTGACATACCTTTCAATTTGTAACATTTTAAACCAAAGAAACATCTTCAGTCTTCCAGTTGCTGCACCATGAAAAAATATCTTCGACAAAATTGATCGGTAGATGCCAAAATAGGGGCTTCAAGTTTTAATATAAGTCCAATTATATTGTTGTACTATTTGTTTAATAAAATAATCACTGTTTAAATATTGACAATTTCTCAAGAATAGGAAATTCTGTGTTTAAATGCTTTTTCGAAGTGTCGCTTGTATCGTGTACGGACATTATTCCTTGATCTCTTGCCGTTGGCGTCAAACGTAGAGATAGATAGTGAATAAACGAAAAATAATATTTTTTTATTGAATAATATATCAGTACACATAATAAAACCACTTTTTTCTTATAAACACGACACACAGCTTCTAAGCAGTGTGTTTATTATGTTGTGCAATCCCTGTGGAATTTATAAGCCACCCTTTGGTATCGGATTTCAGTCAAGTTAAAGATGGATAGCGGAATATTCAAAACTTGTGCTTTTATGATTTATAAGTTTAAATTTGGAAGTTCGACAGGAAGGGAAGTTCCCATCCTCATCCTCCTTACAGTCTCGATCTATCTTCTTTAGATTATGCGCCACCAATTTGTATCCATATCAAATTTCCTTGCAAATAGCAATTTCAAGAATGATGGCGAAATAAAACTGGCAATTAATTTATGCACTGTAAAACATTGGAAAAGCGCCATCAAAATAAATGATGACTACATTGTCAAATAAAATTACTTCTTGAAAATGTTCAGAATGACAAAATTGAGGTATTAAAAATATGTGTTAATTACTGAAAATAAGTACAGATACCGCTTGCACATATTCAAGTCTGTGTTGTTTATATTACTCTATAATTATGCTAGTTGTATATTATTATCTCATTTTGAATAAAAAAAATATTGTAGCAATACTATCTTTTGGTATGCAATATTGATTGAGCAGGCTCGATAAATTCTACATTTGAGTGGCAATATTTCTAAAGTAGACTCATATTTGTGGATTTCAATTTAATATACGTTAATAGTATAATAATGTTAGAAATATTAAATTTACGATTCATACATAACTTTCCAAGAAGCTGTATGATACAAGCTGCAATGGGAAGTCTAAAAATAGCGTCTAATGACATAAATGTGTAGTAACATGATGAGAATAATAATGCTCCAATATGGTAAGCAAAAGTAAGTTAATATGTAATTTAAAATAAATAGGATGGTAAAGGAAAACCACGAATTACGTGAACAAGGTTAAAAAAGGAAGAGAAAGAGTGAACGAGATAGATGGATGGATTAAGGTAGCTTTGGTAAGTTGAGATGACTATAAATCAAGCCTTTTCTTATCTGTGTGGCTAGAATAGAGAATTACTTCTACAATAAGCAGTAAAAGTTAATACGCTCTTAAATAGTTTTTGGTATACTAAATCTATTATTAGAGCGAATGAAAATAATACTTTACTTACTACTTACTAGTCCACTCCACTTAACTTATTTTAATTCTATTTACTTGAATACTTTATTCGACTTAATTTGAGTATATTAAGTATATTTACTTAATTTAAATTTTAGTATACATGCATATAAATTTTATTGATTCCCCTAAGGCTTACAATTCTTTCACATCCACCACCTTTCTTCCCCTTCCCTTTCTCCTTCTCCCAACCTTACTTACTATCTTAACTTAACTTAAACTTAAACTTAAACTTAACTTAAACTTAACTTAAACTTAACTTAAACTTAACTTAAACTTAACTTAAACTTAACTTAAACTTAACTTAAACTTAACTTAAACTTAACTTAAACTTAACTTAAACTTAACTTAAACTTAACTTAAACTTAACTTAAACTTAACTTAAACTTAACTTAAACTTAACTTAAACTTAACTTAAACTTAACTTAAACTTAACTTAAACTTAACTTAAACTTAACTTAAACTTAACTTAAACTTAACTTAAACTTAACTTAAACTTAACTTAAACTTAACTTAAACTTAACTTAAACTTAACTTAAACTTAACTTAAACTTAACTTAAACTTAACTTAAACTTAACTTAAACTTAACTTAAACTTAACTTAAACTTAACTTAAACTTAACTTAAACTTAACTTAAACTTAACTTAAACTTAACTTAAACTTAACTTAAACTTAACTTAAACTTAACTTAAACTTAACTTAAACTTAACTTAAACTTAACTTAATCTTAACTTAAAGTAACTTTTCCTGTCTCCAACTGTTTTGCAAGCTCATTTGTTGATTTAGCAGAGTCTCTCTTCAAGAAATTAAGAATTCGTCTTACAATTAAAAGTAACAATTTGTCTATTTTCAAATCTGAGAGTTTTCCATTATGTTGCTTATTAGGTATGTAAATCGAAATCTTCTCTTCTAATCCATTTATACCAATTTTCACATATATCTGTCGATATAATATTGTCGTGATACGATAAGCTTCCGCAATCAACTGGGTCAATCAATTTGCTCGGTTTTAATCAAATTGAAATGCCGGACATGTTCCTTATCAAGTTGCATTTTGAATCACAGTTATGAAATCATTTTCACTGAACTGTCACACAGTGTTTTTTTTATTAAGTTGCATCAACCTCACAACTTTATTAGCAACTACAAGCTTACAATAAGGTGGTCATTTATAATTTAGATTGGGTTCAATAATTTTGTGTGCTTCAAGAATTTGATTAGTTTTTCGCAGGATTTCTTTGAGTCGGTGGCATCTTTGATGTTTCCTGGAATTTTATATCTTCTTCTTTCTCGATGATAGAGATGGCACGCTGTAACTATGTGTTCCATTGTGTTTATTCTATAGCATCTATTACATTTAGGTTTACCCTGGTTTTTAATTAAATATGAGTGGGTGAGGTTTGTGTGTCCCAGTCTCACCCTGTTGATTACTACGTGTTCTTTTCTGTTGAAAGCGCTAGCAGGGTTGAATTCATAGATGTCTTTCCTAATTCGTTGGATCTGGGGGCCTGGCGAGAGTTTTTCCACGCATTATTCAATTTGTCCTGTAGGACTTCGGATTTATTCCGAAATACCGGATTTGTAAAAACCAAAAGACAGTGGCTACAGAATATAACTGTAACACAAGCCGAAGCTTTCTATGAGCAATCCGCAAAATTTTCTGAACGACCTAATATAATTTAATCAAATCATTGCATTTTTGAAGTACATTGTGAAGGTCCATTAAAGGGTTAAACTGATGGAAATAGCAATTGTTTTTGCACCAACCTAATATTTCGCAATCTTTTCTCTCCGGTGTGTTTCGAATATTAAGTTTCGAACGTCAATCAAAGCAGCACCCATCGATCGCGTCGGTTATGCGACAGAAATGGATTACAGACGAGTGGCGTCGTCGCCGAGGTTTCACGCCATTCAGACTCGAGGGGATTTGCAGCGCGGCCGTTTAAATTTTTGAAACGTTAATGGAAGTCGAAAGTTGCATTCCAGCCTCCCCGAATATTTCAGTCGGATGCACGTGCTATTGTCAGAACTTGTACCAATTCGAATGCATCGAATCTTCCGATGGAATATTAATGATTGGTTTTCCATTATTCTTATTTTATCGGGCCGATGCACAGTCAGATAACGCGCTTTTCACGTGATAGAAGAACCGGTCGTTCGATGAAAGTGAAATACCTTTTTTCCATTGAATTTCGATTTGTTGGCGTTATTAGAACGCACCAACTACAATTTCGCTCTATTGGGAATGCATCTTCAATTCCTGCATGTAAATTCACATTGTCATGAGTGCGAATTAATAGTTATAGTTATTGCAAAGTCTTTACTATATTCGATTTGATGGCTATAGTACGTGAATATGGTGAATAGATGAACTACATTTTGCTTCTATTATGAATATAGGTATTATTGTTAAGTAATTATTGTGAATAAATTCATGCAATCATTTGATTACGTTATAATAGCTATACCTACATTGTTATTAGAGTAGAGTTATTATTAAACCGCACATCGTTTTACACTTGAAGCGTATAAATATTTAGTAATTGTTGTAATTCTACTTTACCGTTAATGATCTACCCATAGAGAAAGAAATAACATCTTTACTACAAATATATATGTGTACTGTAAAAGTTCAATGTTCATAACAACAAAATAATATTTTTCCTCGATCGATCCATTTCATTTTCGATTTACTGAAATCAACTGTGAAACATTAAAATTTATTCAACCTTTGCAGAATCAAATTGTTTTTTTAACATTAAAGCTTCTATAAAATTATGCAGTACAATTATTATAATCTATTAGGATGAATTATAAATATATTTTTTACGAAAAAATTGTAAATTAGAAGATACGTGAAAATTGTTTATTCAAAATAATTGATTGCGTTATGCGATGTCGATATAGGAAAGTAAATAAAATACACAAAAATAGGAGTATGGAATGTCTGTGCAGTAGGCGAGCGTTTAAAATAATTAATTCCTCGATCAGAGTAACTCTTCACTGCCTTCGCCGTGCGCCTATCAGCATCAATCTATCGATTTATTTACTCTTTTTTAGCTTGTGTTTCTCGACTATCCGATCGTCAGCTCGACCTAATTTATAGCTTTATAGTCACTGTACAGTTGATATATCGCATCATAATTTTACGATACTAAGCACAATTACTCTTGGACTTGACTATAACATATACGTTGGGTTAGGTTTAATAACAGGTTTACAGTGCACTTCGTCTTTAACGCATTGTACTTCATGTTCTATGACTATTAGAAAGTCATAATATAAAATTTGCTCAGTCAAACAATTTAGCATTATTATTGCAACAATGATATTAAAATTAATATATTTCTATTTTACTCTAATTTTTGTGAACTAGAGTTTTACACTGAACTGGATTTTTAAAGACAGCGTACTTATTTAATATCATTTATTTACAAGCATATACCTATCATTTAAATGATAATTAGACGGTCGATTTTATGTATTTATGATAAAAATGTGTAGTTGCAATTTGGAACAATAGTAAGATTAAAATAATTAAAGAGTAACCGTTACATACTACTATCGACTTACTAAAATAATTGAGTAATAAAGACATTTTTAAATCACTCGTACTTTTTGCAACACATGCAGTACATTTGAATTTTGCATAAAGAATCGTAGTCTAATTATAACGAATCCAATGCGTAATTACACTTTTGTCATATTCTATATTTATTTCTGTTTGTTGAAATGATTATTCTAATTGTTTTCATTCTTATTCGTCTATCGACTGATTCGGTTTATAGTCATTTGAAGTCAAAGGTTATTGATTCTGGAAATGTTAATCTTTTGAAGAGAATTGCGAATCGCAAAAATCAATGTATTAAACAATATACGATACAATTTAAATAAAACACTGTAGAACTTCGAATGTTCTTGTGTAAAATTTAAATATGTGCTCTATGAAACTTTTATAATTGTATCTGAAAATAATTCAATGTTTCACAGACATTCGAGGAGGATGATTTAAATTGAACGCTCTGTATATTATTATTAAATATAACTAGACTTTCATTTATGATAAAAGTGAGGAGAACAAGTACAAAAGAGTAAATATATTTAAAGACTTTAGAATTACTTTTGTATTATTTTGAACTCACTATAATTTTTAAGAGCATAGATAGATGTCTATTTTGTATCTCCTGTATCAATATTCATTGTACTCCCTGTATAACTCTAAAACGATCTTTTCTGTTTATACATGTACTTCATCTTACATGTAATTAATATAATGATTGAAAGATTCTAACTCAAAATAAAATTTCAGCCGCTTAACTACGAGAGCTATGAATTAATTTGTATATATAATATTTCAAAATACAGTTCCTTGATTGGTAGTGAATTTTAAAGATTTTTTAAACTAGTTATTATTTGTTATTACTAGTAAGTAGCAATTTCGAAAAGTCAGATCGACAACATGCGATTTGAATATCAATAAATGACCTTGAATGACCTTGGAACACCAGTATATTCAGATGGATTCATTCAGCATGAAACAGGTTACAAACCAAGCTAAATGAAAACATACAGTTTCATTTAAAAAAGCAGAAATCACCTGGAGATCTCGAAAGCGGTACCAATTAAATAGATTAGATGACCAACATAAAACAATATCTCGCTCGAATCAGAATAAGCTGTGTCTGGAACACTGTTTCGTATAATGTATAATTTACGAGACAACCATATAATTACATGAAAATGAGACATCCGGTATATGAAATAGGAGAAGCGAAGGAGTATATGAGAGAGGAGGAACAAACTACAACTTCATTTGTTTCCACTACCTTAGAACGTAACTCAAATTTATTTAAAAGAAACACGTACTACAAACGACCGTTGACGGAGGTGTTATCGCGTCAGCGTTAGCAAAGGAACAGACCGCTCTCGACGCGTTCGGAAGGCTATTTATTTCGTCCTTGCAAAGGACAGAGTATCCAGAAAGAAAAGGACGAAAGATCATCGACGCCGAACACGCTGAACGCGAAAACGCTCGTTGGAAAATTTCCTGGTTATGCGAGGCCGACTATCAGTTATGTACGTATACCTGAGCTGTCCGGACTCGTCATGAACCAAGGACAAACGCCAGTAGGGTGGTATCAGTCTGGCCTAGGTAAGAAAAACTAAAAATATCTTAAGGGGCCCCTAGACGATCAATAATATTGTCAATGTAGATTGACCAATAATATTGAGTCACCTCGGATGTCCTTGACCTTGACAATTGGGTAATTATATGGAACAGGTCTGCGTACTGCGATTTTGATGAAATTTTAATATATTAGAGATTTCGACATTTTGAACAACTTTTTCCTTTTCCAATGTAGGGGGATCGCTTTTAGTTTTCGAGATATTTGCAAAAAGCTATCGGTAATGTTAATTTCATAACAGAAACCTTCTTTTTAGAAACACTGGGTGGGTGTGTGTGGTATTCTCGCTTCTCATCTCCACAACGTGTTTACAAACAAAAAATAAACAGATGCGGCCCGAAAATCCAGGAAATGGAATAACAGAAGAAATAAGCAGAATTAACTCCTGTAGATAACTCTGATCATACATAGATAGGCTGAGCTTTCAATTTTTAAGGACATTTCCTGGATTTTCGGGCCGCATCTGTTTATTTTTTGTTTGTAAACACGTTGTGGAGATGAGAAGCGAGAATACCACACACACCCACCCAGTGTTTCTAAAAAGAAGGTTTTCGTTATGAAATTAACATTACCGATAGTTTTTTGCAAATATCTCAAAAAGGAAAAAGTTGTTCAGAATGTGTTGCTCCATAACATATTAAAATTTCATCAAAATCGGAGTACGCAGACCTTTTCTATATGATTACCGACAAATGTTGTCAAGATCACCTTTCTGAGTAACACCCAAGAGATTTCTGACGGCGCTCGTTGTTTATTAAAAAGTTATAAACAAAAGAAGTTTTCAAAATATAGCAGTTATTTTAAGTATTGTAGGCTAAAACAATATGCTGTATTGACATATGCTATCAAGGTCACCTTACTAAGTAGCCCCAAGAGGGCTTAACCGTCGCTCGTTTCTTTATTAAAAAGTTAGGAACAAAAATAAACCGATGCTACCACATTGCAATTTTCCCGTATTTAAATGAATGTGATTTTGGATTGGACATACACTCGCGTCGGTATTTATGTTGACGCGATAATATTATAGGTAAGTGCAACATTTTGTCCTTGTAGCATAATTTCTTTGTGTTCCTCCGACGCTGTGATGTTTGTTTACATTGCTCGTGAGTAGTGGCCTTCAGTTTACCCCCTAGTTGTGAAGTGTAAACGCGGTGTCAATTTGTTAGAGCAATAAGTTTGTGATAGTTGTCAGTTGAACCAGGCCGGAAAGTAAGTTGAAGTATAGAAATTTTTATTTTATGAATTTAATTTTGTAATTAAACTAGTATTTACATAACTCTAATATATTTAACAGTTTGTGAAACAATTTCCTGAAGAAATGAATTTAAATAATACAAGGAAAAATCAATAATGCCGAAAATAAGGGAATTGTAGGCTTCAGAGCGAATACAAATTTATAAAAGAAGAATGGATGGAAAATCCTTACAAACGATTGCTGTTGAGTTCGGAATTTCAAAAGAAGGCATTCGAAAAATTTGTAAAAAAATACAAATGACAGGGAAACCCGAAAATCGTGATAGATAAGAAAGGAAAAGAAAAACATCAATTCTTCAAGATCGAAAGATTGTGAAGCAAGCCAAAAAAACCCATCCGTCACAGCTAAGGAAATAAAAGAAAATTTCTCATTACCAATCGGGATCACACAAATTAAATGTCGTTTGTCTGAGGCTGATTTACACAGCAGAATATCTAGGAAAAGACCACACATTTCTCAAGTAAATGCTGGCAAACGTTTACTGTTCGCCAAAGAACATTATAAGAAACCGCTATTGTTTTGGAAAAGCGTACATATTTTCTTCTTTTATTTGCCTTTAACTCCAATTTCGATTCATCACTTCAGATGTTGCTTTTCCAAAACGATATCGGTTTCTTATAATGTTCTTTGGTGAACAGTAAACGTTTGCCAGCATTTACTTGAGAAATGTGTGGTCTCTTCCTACATATTCTGCCATATAAATCAGCCTCAGCCAAACGACAAATATTTTAATTTGTGCTTTATACAGGTACCATAGACTTTGTGAATTTTAAAAACTTACCTGGAGATTCTGGAAAATACAGAAACAAGTTTACTCAACTAGCGATTCGTTAAACAAGTAGAAGAGTATTATTAACTAATTAATTAATTTGGACCTGTTTATTTAAAAAAAAAAGTGCTAAAATTTGTTATACTTGTACACATATTTAAAAATTGCAAGAAAGGCTATTAAATAAACATAAAGTATATTACATTTTACAGTATTAAAAATGAATTCATGTTAATATTATTCACTCCAAATTTCACTTCGATATCTTTAATAGTTTAAAAGTTATACCAAAATGTCCCCGTATTTCTCGATCGGGACCACTGTGCGCCGGTCGGAGTTTTCGGAAACCTGGTAACGCTCGAGTCGCTACAGAAGATTCTCGGTTGTGTGAAATATAGCTACCTTTTCGAATCCAATTCCAGCAGAGGCTGGTTTTGATATTTACCGGTGTTCGATCGGCTCGCATCGGACAACCCCTCCACGGGAGGTCAATTTCCAAGGCAAAGAGCCAATCGTCTTCGAGAGAGAAGGTAACATTCAGAAGAAAAAAGAAGAAAAGAAAAGAGAAAAGAGGTAACGCACACGTGGATGTTCCTTTATAGAGACAAAGTACACAGCGCGCCGTGTACTTAAGAGCAATTCTGCGATACAGATGGACATCGATCTCGGAGATGGAAAAGAAATCTACAGTAACTCTCGGCGTGCCTCCAAGAATCTTCGGGTTCGCGGACGGATGAATTTAAAGTAGATCCGCTACGCGTATGGAAAGACTGGTATCGCCCGGCTAGGACATAAAAGAGAAAAGACAGGCTACGGAAAACCAGGCGGGAAAAAAGGCGTACGCCTCGCGCCGGAAGGCTAGGGTGTCGATTACGAAGGATACGACTTTACGGGGCACCGTGTTCCAGCATTCTTTTATTACGGAACACCGTCTATCTCTTTTATGTATCTTTCATCTCCGCTCATCGATTCCTCCTGGCAGGAATACTATTCGCCTGCGCAAAAACTTCCGCTTTGTTTGTGACACCTTCTGTCTTGTGTTGTTGCATGCTATAACGTAATGATTAACTTCTCAAAAATTCATTAAGGTATACATATAAAGCAGAATGCATCCATTGTATGCAACAAAAGCCAAGTAAAAAGTTCTTTCTTCTTTTAATAATTTTAGTTGAAAATTCCCTTAATCTTTTCACAACTATAAATTTTATCTACCCATTTAGTTCATAAATGCATAAAATCCGCAGTCTAATCATATATAACTATAAAAATTATAGCAATAAAACCAATGAAAAACTAAAAGCACCTATTTTTGGCCGCGACAAAACTATTAGACATACAATTCTTTTCGTAAAAACTGAATACCAATACTATATTGTCATTGTTCATTAACAGCATATACAGCCACCTTTATTTTTTATAACCTCCAACAGTCTTTTTGATATAGATTTATTCTGTTTTTTTTTTAATACTGTAAGACAAATTATACTTTACTAGACTACGGATCTTTGTGCAAAATAAAAATTGTTTTCTTTAATTTAAAAAAACAGAAGCCAAATATAAATTTTATTCTTCCTTTTATCATTTTAATCCGCTGAATTTAGTTTATTGGTGTTTTTTAATTCTTTTAATTTGTTTTCTGTTTTAAATTGTACCTACTCATTTTTTGTCATATGTGCATAAAATCCGCAGTCTATACATTAGAATATAAAATAAATGTTAATATTACAATATAAAATATATTCAAATTGTTATTAAATTGACAGTTTCACCGTACATTACGTTTTCTAAATGAATTCTCCTTTACTTAAATAAGCAACATACATGCATTTAATTGTTTTCAATATAACTAATCAAAAACTGTTTAAAATTAGTATCAATCAAGGAACTGTATTTTGATATATTTGGTGTACAAATTAATTCGTGGTTCTCATGCTTAGCTAATTGCAACTTCATTCCGAATTCAAATCTTTCCGTTATTACATTAATTACATGTACGATAAAGTCGATGCATAGACAACGACGATGATTATTTTAGAGAGTAGAATGTAGTTTAGTTGTTTATGAATAATCGATAAATTATAAATTATAGGAACTTACGAAAAATAGAAAACAGTTCAACGCGCAAAGGGCTGAACCTTGAAACATCAAAGAAAATGAGAAAAGGTTTGGTTTCTCGGAGACGATCAAGCAGAGTATCCCTTTAAGAGGTTAATTCACGGCGATCTGAATAAGCTGAATATGGTAATTGAGAATGGTACGCAACAGGACACGTGTGACAGGTTGACGGGATGAGGCAGTTCTAATAACAAGCTGGTATTCGAAAAAAGTCTCTAGTAATGTTAAAGGCGCGAGTAGCCGAACGCAGTGTTCAAGAACTGATGATGTCTTCACGGTGAGATGTATTAATCACACCAACTTCCTATCGGTTTTTCGCATGCGAGACGAGTTTTTTCGTTATTAAATCGTCGACTCTAACCTACAATCACATGTCTAAGAAATAACGCAAGGATGAAGTGTTAACGCCAGGCAACGGTCGCGGCAACGGTTCCAAAGAAAATAATGAAGCAATAGTTACCGTATCGTGGCATTCGATTAAGCAAATGCTAATGCGTTAACGATTGAAAAGCACAGTATCCATCCTCATTAAATGCTACGCACTTGGACCTACCGAGGCCGTATGTTAATACAACCTCACCATTATGTTCTTCCACAAGTTCGCGCCGCAATATTTTCATAAACGCGCGTATGAAACGAATGGAATCGTAATAAAAGACCAATAAAAGTCACTCTTCTTCGGCACAATCAAAGTGATGAAAAATGCGAAAGGCAATAACAATACGTTCGAACCTCTCGATTGGAAAATTATACTTCATAGCACAAGGTTGTGCTACACGTCGTATAAAACCTTCAGAAAAATAATACCAACTTTATCACGTTTTTCCAACAGTAATATACATAATGGTTTTACCGAGAAAACAAGACGATGATCTTGAGATTACGTTTAAACAAATGAAAATGAAGGTTGAACAATAACAATCTAGATTATATCGCACGAAAAGTAAAAGAATTTTGACAGCACGAACAATTTTGCATAGTGTCATGGATGTAGATGGTTAATCTATACTTACCTAATATTGATTTAAGAGGATTTCCTCATCACATCATTTAAAATGAAGATGCTATTTGTGAATGTTTTTTTTTCTTAAAATATACATTTTTAAATAAAATAACTAAATAATTTTTTCTTGCGGTTTCTGAAAGAATTAACGCAGTGTATATTCGCAATAAATCAAATGTATTTTACGGAACATGAAGACATTGTAGAGAAATAATAAAAGACAATAACGATATAACAACCAAACATACATTACAACGTTCGTCGCGCTGCACACATCGATCATACATCATACATTGCATACGTCATTGCTTACATTGAATGCACACTTCAGCCAACAGTTTCTGTTGTGGTGTCATTTATATTACAGATGGCGGTCACCGTAATGCTTACAAAATTTGGGACGAAAACGGTGGCCATCATAACTCATTGTAAGATCATCTGAAATGAAAAACGATAGAAATTCTTAAACTTTATATCGATGACTATGGTATGAACCACTGTGGGACAAAAAACTCAAAATGGTAATATTGTATGCGATTTTAAACAAAACGTATTTAAATAACGGTCAGTTTTACATATAAAAGTATGAATAACAAAAAAAAAGCGTGTTCCACAATTCATTGTTTTGGTCCATGCGATAGCCAATAGAATAACGAAAATAGCGCCGCAAAAATTTTTCGGATCTGTTCAAAACTTTTTTTGTGAACGTGGCCGCCGTTTTCAACCCATATTTTGTAAGCAGTGTAGTGACCGCCATCTATAAATGACACCACAAAATGAACCGCAACAAAAAATTTGTTGTGTATGCTTAAACAGTGTACAAAATAAGGACAAAACGTTCTTTTATAAACTGTGTATTTGAAAACGAATTCCTATATATCATCTTCATTTCAAACGATTTAACACTAAACCTAGCGACCATTAAATGCGCCTATGGCGCCCATTATATTCTCCCTTATAAAAATGGCACCATTCAATTTATTTAGATTTTCTGCCATTTTTATTGTAATGTATATTGGAATAAAAAAGTATGCATAATCATTCCCAATCGAAGCATCTTTGTAACTTCAATAATTGTCAAATAAAAAATCTGAAAACGGTGGTGGTAGGTTTAGTGTTAATGAGGAAGTCCTCTTAATTATGGACACATTGCTATTCATGTGCCAAATTTTTACTTCAATTTTGCTATAAAGACGTTTTGCAGCTGAAATAAATTTTCGTTTCTATTCTAAATCTACAAAATTAGGAATTCGTGTAAAGATCCGTCTAATTGTCACTTTTAAAGTTATTACGTATCAGTGTCATAGTGAAGGAAATGATTCCAACTGTAATGAAATGGAATAATTAAAATGGCAAGAGTAGATTCCCTACCTTGCAGTAACTTTAGCATCGTCCGATTTGTGAGATGTTAATTCGATTATTATTTAAATCGTGCGAAGTTAACTATGTTTCGCCAAACCTCGCTGCTTATAAATTCCTTTAGCAGAACTTGCATCAGATGCTATGAGAGATCACAAATTCCACTGCGTCTATCGAATGACGCAATGTTTGAATTTCAAATGATTCCCGGCAACTTGTGCAACTTTCGTATAATTTTTCTGCCACACTGATCCTTCATTTAGAATGAAATCGTAGTATACAGAGTGTTTCTGGTAAGTCTGCCAGGCTATATAGAATTTAAAACCTCCATAAATAGAAGAAGTTGAAGATGGTAAAATTAACTGGCTTTTGGCGACGTGTTATATGTATAGATTTTACCGCAAATATTCGGTAAATGTATCCAGAAGCAATAAGTAGAAGCATTTTTACATTTGATTTAGTGACAATAGGCTAATAGAAATATATATGAATTTTTATTGTAATATAAATACGTTATGATCGAAATCTCTTTTTATTTATTAATAATGTTCAGAATTACATTCAATCAATTAATATAATTCTTGACAGCAAGTGACTTTTTCATTCATTATACATTTACGTTGTAAACAACATTTACATTAGTTGTTAAAATCAGAACATATTTACATATATTTGCAACCGAACGACTTTATGTTACAACCCAATGTACAGGAAGTGTAGAAAGTATTCGTACACGTTTTAAAATTGGAATATGAAACAATTGGACGATTTGATTTCTTTTAGATGTTAAAAGGATTAGTTTACTAGGTAAAATGTAAATATATATTTGTTTAAATTTCTATTGGTCGGAATTGCGAAGAAAAAAGTAAAGTATGAAAATTTAAAAAATACCTTTTATAGATCTAACAAGGAGAAGACGTGGTCATGGGGTCTCAAATTTCATCGAAACTTTGCATATTGATAGATTTCGTTCTCCTGTTTATGAAAATGTAGCATTATAGTCGTCGATACTCAACAACTTTTGAGATAAGTTAAGATTGATGAAGTTAGTGTTTCTTTCATATTATGTTCCTTTTCAATCAAATTTTATATTTTCTTTCCTATAGATATTGTGAGTGTATTTTTCATGTGCAAAATACAATTAATTAAAATAGATAAACTGAACAGAAAAAAAAGAAAAAAAGAGATTTGAACACTAGCCTTCCCGGTAATGAATCTAGTACAGGGTATAATGAAATTTAAATTGTAAATATCTCAAAAATTATTGAGTATCGACGTCAATAATGCTATATTTTCATAAACAGGAGAACGAAATCTATCAGTATGCAAAATTTCGACACAATCTAAGACCCGATAACTGCGTCTTCTCCTTGTAAGTATGAAATTGGTTGACGCATAAAAAAGCTACAGGTATTGCAAATTGCAAAAACCTTTGAATTTAAGGTTTCTGATCATGTACAGCATAGTTTCGGACAATTTTTGTAATTTTTAATCAATTATGGGTTACAGCAACTTTAATCAATTTCGGTAAAATGTTGTCCATGCACATACCATACTTAGGACTATAAATAGCATATTTTTAATTTTCATGATAGGCAGAAGTAAAAAAAGTTCAAAATCGTGACCTTTACTTTTTTCTTCGCAATTTCGACCAATAGTAAATAAAACAAATATTTTTCACACATTATTTAATAAATTAAACTTTTTAACATTTAAAAGAAAAAACTCGTTGTTTGGTCCAAATTAAAAAAAATTATTCGATTTTAAAACTTGTACAAATGCCCGTTACCACAGATTAGTTAGCTGTATAAGAATAACAGTTCTGTAAAAAATAAATTATATTTTGAATAAACATTTATCTTGCATTATATATCTAAATATTTGCAAATTTATTCAGGTAAAGTGACATTTTAATTCTTTTGTTTCTGAAATACAAATATAGATGTTATTACTATGTTTTATGAAAAAGTTTCTAGTAATATGTTTATTACTGAGTAACTTAAAATAAAAAACATTGTTATGTTCACATTTTTGCAAAACTCGTATGTGTCTGCATTGGCATGCAAACATATACATTCATTAAATGTTCATTTTGTTAAAAACGTGGACTTTTAAGGCACACAGTGCCAGTTTTAGCACCACTAGCACCCCGGGCGAGATTATGCACCAAGGGCACGAAAATGAATTACCAGCTTTCTGCTTAATGAATCTAAACGGATATTAATGTAAATGAATGAACGCTTAGATTGAATTCTTAGAACTTTCCTTAGCTTTAACCAGAGTAATCCATTTCTAACTCCTTTTTTGTTTTATATTTTTTTTATTTTTTCATTTTCAAATTATTGTAGCATTTTCATTTCATGTATATTTTTTATTTTTGAACAAGAACTCGGGTTGAACTATGGGCTTTAAAAATAACAGAAGTCTAATCATATTTAGCTTTGAGGACCTTTTCGTCGGCAAATACGCGAATGAAGTCAATGAAATCTAATTTTCCATTTTCAATCAAGAGCGTTTTATTTGTAGAAATTGTTTATAAATACAAACAACCAAAGAAACTATGCAGCCGAAATCTTTCAATTGTTTTGTCAGAGTGCTTGCCTCATGTGAGATAGTATCAACAATTTTCTCAGTTTCATTAGCAAAAATGATTAAAGCATCATGAACCTCGATATCGGACAGCTTTCACGTTATTTATTTCAGCTCCCGAACGTGTATCGCTCAGTTTTTTTAAATTACAGACTTCTATATGATCAGTTAGGATTTTCCACTGATTGGCAGAAACAGAAAACAGATTAAATAATCTCTGCAAAACCCCACAGCACTCTACAAACTTCACCGACGATTTAGCAGCGTCACGTAGTACAAGATTGTAACTATACAAAAAATGCCAAAGTATTTAAGTTCAAGCGCGTGTTTGTTTAGTACGCTTTTGTATGGCTTTAGCATTATAAAACTGGCTTAATAGCCGCAATTACAATTACAGTCAACCAGTAATCCTGCAGATACGAAAGAAAAGGAAAATTTAAAAAAAAATCTGAGCCATGAACAAAAATAAGGGAACAAACCCTGGAAAAACACCGAGCAATGAAAGAAAAGGCTCGACTGCGTTTTGGAGAACTCCGTGTTCTTAACTTTTCTGAACTTTTTTTATGTGATCCTATAGATATCGATGAAGGCATTCCGAAAATGTGTGTATGGTTGTTAGGAATTCACTGATTTATAAGTTATACGCGTGTAAAGATGAGCAGTTTTAAGCGTTTTTGACAGGTTAGAGCGTCGCCATATTGGATATTCGTTGAGTGGTAGAGGTAGGTAGGTCTGTTCGGCGCATGCGCTGGATAGATCGTGAGTGTTCAGCGCATGTGTTAGTTAGTATGGTATATATGCGGGATCGGCTAAATAGTAATGAGCGTATGCGCTAGATGGCAATTCAGTGGTTGCACATACTTTGTAAACATAAGCAATTTTAAGTGTTTTTCACAAAGTAATTATTAATAAGTTTATTGTTAATTTTGAAATGGTTAGATCAAGTATTAGAAATTTTAACTTTAGAGACTTGCCAAGTAGTAAAGAAGAAACAATTACTTGGGCTCGGGATTGTGGATTGTTGCAGAGATTTAAAAAATGTCGTACTCATCGGTGCGAACTGAAAATTTATAACAATAATCATAGAATCGGTCGTTTTCGGGGTCCAGTAATTAAAATATACAGAATCATATACAGGATTTCAAAAAGAAGGTACAGTTCAAGATGGTTTGGGGTTAGGTCGTCGTGGGAGCGGAGAAGGCCGGCCAGCCCAAGGTATAATGTTTCGCATTTTGATTTAGTAAATGTGTTATTATGTAATACGTACGTGTTTGTGCTGCCATCTAATGGATTTGTTCGGAAGTATTTAGCCTATTTTGTGTGTATTACCTAACAAATATATCAATATGGCGGCGCTGTAACCTGTTAAGAAGGCTTAAAAGTGTTCAACTTTATTTGCGTATAACTTTTTAACTAATGAATTCTGCGCATTAAGGTTTTCATTTTCGGCGTTTTCTCGTCGAAATCTATAAGATTGTATAAACAAACTTGAAAAAAAAGAGTTCTCCAAAACGCAGTTAAACCAAAGAAAACATCTGTAATAATGAAAAAAATATGGGGAAGAAGTATTCGGGATACATACTTCGGGAAAAAATGTTGAAACAATATTTTTAAATTCTTTTAATGCTTTCACTATTTTTTGTTTCACCTTTTCACGTTTCTTGTGAATGCATCAAATCCGGAGTCTATGTATAGTAGTTTAGTTTACGATTTTTAGTTTGTTTTATACGCGGTTTACTGGTGGCCATAGTAAGCTTGTTGAATATTAAATCGAATCTAGGGTTTACTCGTTGATGCAGCGGGTTTCTCGAATGTTTTTTCTTAGTTAGAAAATCTCTGTTGACTGAGAAAATTTTGTGAAAGCAGTGAAAGGCATGACCGAAGTCGAGGAGTACTCGCAAACCATTCGGAAAATTTATGGACGTATTGTTGATCTTCGAAGTTCCATGGGAACCGTGTCACAAAGTCGTTTTAGCGACTCGAGGACTGTAGACTCTTCTTTCACTTCAACGTCGAAAACAGATCTTCAACAAGTAAGTGCATTTCTTAACCCTGCCTTATCCATGTGAGAGAACCTAACTAGAATTATTTTATCGAACTCCTCGTGGACAGCGTTTTCTTTTCCTTTTTGCATTTGTATACTTTTCTATCCTTTTTAGTTCTTGAAATCAAATCATTCTTCTTGCTTGTCAGTATAAATCGCCATTGTTATGGTTTAATGTTAAATTATGATTTTACAATACTGGTTGCTAAATATGAAACCTAAATATTTCATGAAATTGGAACGTTAAAATACATCATGATTGTTACGTTTTTTGTAATTGTAACTCTTTTGTATGCTATTAATGCACAAACTGAATTTATTTAACATAACTTCCGGATGGTCAGCCATAACTTTATAATTGATAAATATTTTTAGATACAAAAATTATGACATACTCTAAAATACTCCGTTTTAAAGGCGAAAACATTTTTTTTATTAACTCTTATAGTTTTTTCGAAAAAGATAGCGAAAACTCGCTTTAGCAGGATTGCTTAAATTGAAATAAAATTCTGAATTTCTGTTATAATAAACGTACAATATTAATTTTTGATTCAATATTAGTAAATATAAAATATTTAGTTACCGCAGTGAATTTAGGTTTGAATTAATACAAATTTTTGTTTTTAAGCAGTTTCAACTTCCGTAAGCATATTATCTTGTAATATGACAATTATTTGCACGATAAATGAAACAGCAAACATTACATTATTTTCTTATATAATTATTTGCATTATTATCTTGTGCCACGAATTTTCTACGACAAATTTTTTATACAATATTTTCTTATATGTTTAGCTTAAAATTTTGAAGAAGCAAGAATACAAGTTTACATAACTGTACAGTAGGTACGAAATATAAATTACATTTGTCTTCTAGATCAAAGATCCTGTTATATTTCAATAAAAAGAAGTAAAGACTGACCCTTAAGGTGTTCGCAAGTATCAGACCCATTGGCTGTCGCATCGCATCTGCCAGTTTATGTCATGTCAATTACTCTAGCGGCGGGATAAGGCACCAGAAGCGCACACGTTTCCTAAAAGCGTAAAATAATTAATTAACTTCTAGGGTTTTATCTCTAATATTAATTCTACGTCAGCTAAAATACGACGTGCCTATGTGTACCATCTCAAAACTAGCCGGTAGTGGCCGCCCGTATCGTAAATAAACTTGACTAGATACAATCTGCCCATAAAACGCGTGTTGCACGTGTACAATAGTAAATGCTTATTTTATCTAAAAATGGATATCCAGACGTGGGTATTTTTTGTGTTATTAGATACTTAAAACTTTCCTAATCCAAATACTAAGTTCGCTACCACCTATTTGAGAACCGCTTAATAATTGAGTTTCTTTCCGTAAATTATGGTAATAGTAGTTAAAATCGTCTGACCCGCCTGCAAAATTTTATGCATCGGCAAACAGTATTTTTTGAACTTCCGTAAAACTCGCTGTACATTTTTTGCACGTGTTTCACATCATCAAATCATCACAGCATCAAAATCTTCGAAAATTTGGCGGACATTTTCCAATTAGACGTTAGGCTTAACGTTGCACGCTTCCGACGTAATGTTAACGCAGAAGAACGACCAAATCTCTTTTTTAGCCATAATTAATCTACTTCGATTTAAGAATAGTTATGTTGACAATAGAAAATAATTCTTAAAATGGATTTAGAGCGGTTTTGACCTTTTGACCTTGAAATTCGAGGTCAAGGTTAATTTTGTGATATGATAGTCGCGACATAAAATTTCTTGATACCCTAGTACAATATAACTGATTCACTAACATGTACAGGGTGTATAAAAGTTATATGTCACGACTACCATAGCGGGCTTCTATGCCTATGGATCGATGGAGATCTGTTAAAAAAATGGCCCGCAAATTTATCCTTGACCGTTTTTACAAGTTCAACATTGTTTTTGCATCGCATCGTATAGTACTCGTCACAAGGAACAAAAGTCTTAAAGACACCATGGGTCTCAAGTCAACCATTCTCTTGAAAAAACGTCTTTAAAGTTTCATAAACTATTTTATCCCACATATCTATAGGGTGTCCCAAGATTATACATGAGAAAATAAGTTTAATGTATAAAATAATTTTTTTCGTTTAACGACTCGTTTTCGAGAAATTTGAGTTTGAAAATTCGGCGAACGCGCTTGATATTGAATATGAAATGTTTGACGCGTCTGTTCATTACCTACCTGATGTACTACTTAGAAACGCTAGGAACGCGAACTTGACGGATTTTCAAACGCTAATTTCTCGAAAACGAGGCGTCAAATGAAAAAAGATAATTGTATACTTAGGACTTATTTTCTCATGTAGAATCACCCCTCCGCGTTTATACCATCTTGGGAGACCCAGTAGACATGTGGAATAAAATAGTTTACAAAACTTTAAAGTTGTTTTTTAAGAGAATGGTTGACTTGAGACCCATGGTGTCTTTGAGACTTTTGTTCCATGCGACGAGTACTATACGATGCAATAAAAAAATATGTTGACCTTGAAAAAAAGGGTGAAGGACAAATTTGCGGACCATTTTTCTAACAGATCTCCACCGATCCAGAGGTATAAAACCCTGCTATGGTAGTCGTGAATATAATTTTGATACACCCTGTACATTTTCTTCCGATATCGTATGGAAACGCAAAAACACGTGGGACGTCCTATCTTTTCCACCCTGAATGTAGGAGTTCAAATTGTTCAAGAACGAGCGATTACCAAAAAAAACAAAAAAAAATAACAAGACTGTTGTATTTATAATATTGTATAAAGCAAATCCAGAGAGCTTGTTTAACGGAAGTAGCGTGTGCCCGATTAGGTAACATGTTACGCTAGCCCCCCAAGAAGTTACGGGTCTTAGTAGAGCGGGGCAACCTCCTGTAAACGTGCGTACACGATACATGACTTGTCGAGGCGTATGCTACAGCACGTGCCTATAGACACGGCGGAGTTAAGCCAACAGTGACGTTGGCATACACAGATTAAATTCACACAGTGCGTCTAGTAACAGGGACCCCCTAAGCTATTAGCGTGCGCCAGGTTAGACTCGTTTCTTTCGCAGACGCAGGTTTCACGTGCGCAGATAATACAGGAACACGCAACACAACTGCTCCGTGTTTCAATTAATCGCGGATCGCTGCCCCCGGATGGGGAGTACAAATTCATTCGTATTACTAATTCTGATTCTTAGACGCGATTTGCGCGAGCTCCGCGATCAATGTTCGCACCTTCACGACTGACGTCACCCTCCGTTATAAATGGCCGATTTTAATTAAAATCGACTCGAGTTTTCGAATTTATGATACACCCGGTCAAAGTGGTCAAAGTCAATATTTAGTGATCATGTTGATATCGGCCGTTCTCCGACCAGCAGCGTTTTCATCGTCTCGATACTATTTTGGTCGCACTGTTTCACTCCAACACAATAGTGTTCTGGTTTGGCGCTAAACGATTTCTTTTTTCATATGAGCCGGATATTGCGAAATTGTATCAAATTAGATTTTTATGCAAATTTTTGTGAATTATTTTAGGATCGGAGAAATATTCTTTTTATCGACTAAAAATTCGTTTCATAAATGATGTTCCAAACTATAGAAAATGCACAAGTGTTCCGTCAAATATTGTCGAAATCATTGTGAGTCTGGAACAATTCTGAATGCTGCGACAACTTCAATATCAGCTGTTCATCATACATAAATTCTGCCGCTTACAACAAAAATTAGTTGAATGAACAATTCAAGCGTCTATCGGTATCATTCAGATTTTTAATGTGCAAAAATTTTGATTTACAACAAAGCAACTGCAGCGATTTTACACGTCATAATACAGGATATTTTAATATAAAAATGATTGTTTGTTCTTTTCATAGTGTACAGAATGAACAAATTAGACACTTATTTAAGGAAGGGTTCAATTGCCACTTGCATTATTTATTTAATTATTATTTATCTCTACTTATTAAAATTTTAGCATTTGTGAAGTCCATCATAGAAAATGTTTGACAAAAAGATTCTTTGTAGTACAAATTGAATAGAAATGTTTTATTTTATAGTTATATGTTATGTAACTATGTTATATGTTGTATTATATGTAATATATGTCACATGTTTTATTTTATAGTTATATGTTATAAATTGATAAAGATCCGTAGTCTACGATGTGTTCTGTTTTTCAGCCTTTTGCTTACTGTACAATTGAATTAAGGGCTGTAATAGGAGTAAAAATATTGATCGAGGTGCTGACATAATATTACTTTTACCAATAGATTCGAGAAAAGCGAGTTTCCTTATGAAATATTACCGATCAATAGACTCCGTAGAATTCTTTCTCCACTAAATTTTCATGCTCTTTCCATTGCAGCCGAAAATCTACATGTAGTTTAAATTCAGTCCTCACCTAACTCAAGATGGGGTTAGGCTATAACATAAATTTAGTTTGGATCACACTTTGATCTATACTGGATCTAACTTGGTTTAATCTTAATTTAGATGTAGCTGATCTACACGTAGCTATTCCAGCATCTGCATTACATTTATTTTTTAAATATACTTCTCTTTATTTAGTATGCAATTTTCTGTTTCTAAGGAAAAATTGCGACTAATTGTAATTTAAGTTAGTATGCGGAGTGATATCAAACTTTGTTAATTTCTATGAACTTTTGTAATATAATTTTTATTAACTATGAATATACAAAGATCCACAGAATAGTGATTATTTAGTGTAGTGAATCGCAATTGCATATTCATATTTTATTATCACTTACTTAAGTGTACATTGCATAAGTTAGACAAGGAATTAATTTAAGAATAACAAAGCTAGTAAATTACAGAAAAGAATATTATGCCTAGTGTTTAGATTATACAAATAAAAAAAAATAAACTAAAATTATTGAAAATGTGTAATATTTCAAGCTATCATTACTCAGGGATATTTTTGTAGCAATTCAATGTGATTTACAAATCTTTTATATCAAGTCAAGTTAACTTGCCTGGTCTTAAACTATTTAAGAGCAGATATCTGAAGCCACGCGAGCAGCAATGGACAATAGGGAGTACTGACATACATTTTCTTTTTGCCCAGGCACGCGAAGAAATACCCGCGTCGGTAATAAGTTACCTATGCCTGGCCTCCAACTTTTTATCAAGTTTCTACGGTTCTTTTCATCCTCTACTTGCAATTACTGTTTTAATGAATATTCTATATCCCCAACTGAACCAACTTCCTTTAATAACATCTTTTATGATACTGTTAGAAAGGGGATATACGTGAATTTATGTGAAAAAGCGAAAAATGTAGGGCGGCGAAATACGTAATGTAGACTGTGGCTGTTTATGCAAGATAAATACGCTCGAAAATATGCAAATATGCATGATATTAAGTATATGCTATATTCAGTGTTAAGTGTAATATGAAATATCAACAAACCTTTTATATATTTCAAGCATTTTTCTAAATTTGATGGCGTTACTTGGTGGCGTTTGTCGGTAAATATTAAATTGTCCACCGAAAAAGATCGCTCTTCATTACATGATGGTATCGGTGGTATCATCTACAAATTTACCTCTTAAAATACGTGAAATTTTTCTTAATTCTGTAAATCCTATATTTTTTTGTAACACAGTAATTTTCTCTTTGCAATCACCAGGAATGTTTTTTAATTGAACTATACATTGCATACATATTCCTTTTGAATGATCTACTGTTAAACCTATGGTCTCCAATTTTTGAATCGTAGCCGGCAAAGTGTAGAAATGAGCCTTTATGAACATTAAATGTTGCAGGAGTTCCTTTTTTTTAATAACTTCTTGTGCGGTCTTACAGACAGCAGCATCTTTTTCTTTAAAATTTAGGAATACCTATTAACATGAAAAATAAAACAGATATAGCTTTATTCAAATCGATTTACGTTCATTTGATCATTTATGATATAAACCTTTTTAAGATTCTCAAACTGTTCTGCATAGAATAGTGTGCCCCATTTGGTCAAAATTGGTTCTGGTGGCAGAGGAGTATTTTTTAATGCTTTGCGATACGCTTCTATGCGTAGTGGTGCTTTTGAAAAGATCTTGTTTGAAAAAATATACATGTACATGACAAATGATATAAGCAATATATTATTGTATATGTGCTTAGAAATAAATATGCAAAACCTACGCAATATGCATAATGTGCAAAATAAAAATTATATTTCTGGGATTTCATAATGACAAAACAAATTTCTGTCCAGCTCCAATAACTTCGCCTTTTTTCTATAAAAATATGCATTTGCATAAATATCCGCAGTCTAGTAATAAGCATTACACATCTGTTCATGTATGTTAGCTTGTAGGAAGTAGAAAAGGCTAGTAATGGTCAGTCTCTTTTTGTACTTCCCTACTGTGACGGTGACTATAATAAATTGATTTTTTACATTTTGTTATTAATTTTATTAATTTTACATTCATGCATCCATATTGATACATCAGTTTTCAAGTTGTATGTTACTTATGGTGCTATAATACATTCACTTCTTCTTCTTTCCTTCTTTAACGTCACATCGATATCTTGATCATTAGCGACGACTGTGTGTTTCATTGTTTAGAATTCATCCCATATGTTTATAGCTTATACGAATTTTAGTCGGTTTGTTCTGTTTTGTACCGGTTTATATATTTCGTTAATTTCTTTGGAAATTTTTCATCGGTTTCGGAGATGTCTAATTTGGTGTGTTTTAGAATTATGTGGTGGACAGTTAGCGGATAATCGCAGAGTTCACATCGTGGGAGAGGAGGGGGGGGGGGGGGTCGTTTTGTAGGAGGTATTTCTGTGTTAGTCGTGTGCGTTCAATTAACAATCTAAATAATTTTACTTGGTCTCTTCTGTTGCTTGGTAGCTCAGAGAGAAGACTGGAGTGTTACTCTGTTATTTTGTGTGGTTTTATGGAGTTTATGGATGTCCATTCGTTTTGCCACTTTTGGAATATTTCGCGTCTGATGTATTTTTTTATATCCTCGCATAGTATGCCGTTCTCGTTGTTAAGCGGGAATAGGATTGTTTGTTTGGCAGTCTTATCTCCTTCTTCGTTTCCTAATATATTTTTATGGGAGGAAATCCATGTGATAGTGGTTGTAAATCTTTTGTTGACCATATCTGTGTATGCTTCCTGTCTGTTTGCGATGATTTCATTTTCGTTCTGTGGGTGTTGTAATGCAGTAATAACACTCAGGGAGTCACTGAAGATGGTGCATTCCCTGGTTTTCTCGTTATTGGCCAGTTCCAGTGCTTTGTCTATGTATAGTACATACATTGTTGGGTCAGTATGATTTGAAATGTAAAGTAAGTTTCTACAGTGAACATACAAAAAGGACTACGTTATTTCGTACAGTAAAAATATATATTATTTCTTACAATAAGAATTTACATTATTTCTTTATAATTAATGCCCACCATTACATTGTAAAATAACAAAAATTCCAATTAATTTATGGCAATTTTATGACATTATCTTGTACGGCAAAACTGAGTTGACGCAATTTAACACAGCAATACAGTTGTTAACAGTTGTTGCAATTATTAAAGTCAGAATGAAATATCTATCTGGCTGCAGTCTCTTGCAATTGACGCAGACAACTATTTATTTTGCAAAAAGATCCACAATCTAGTAATGGCATAAGAAACACATGACGTATCTGAGATGTTTTTGGATACATCGAGGAGTTGAAGAAAAATTTTACTAAATTAGAGAAGTAATAAGTAGACTGCGGATCTTTATGCAAAATAAAAATTATCTATATGAAAAAGCTGAAAACAATACATTGACACTCTTAAATTGTTTCTATCTTTGTTTTTGACTTACACCTACCCATTTTTATCATAAATACATAAAATCCGTTGTCTAGTAATAAGCGATCGAAGCACATAAAACTCCTTAACCTCAAATACCTGTCCATGGCTTTTACTGACACGAACGAAGATCCGTTTGATAATAGTAACGCGAACGGGGACATTTACCTTAACTTATTACCGTCGGGAGACGGTCGTGTTGATCCTCGACGATTTCTTAGGAGGAACATTCATTAGCAGGTTTGCTAATATTAATTTCGCTAAGCCGCATTGTCTCGGTCAGGCGAATATTCCCATTGTGTCTGGCACAATAACGCAGGACACGGCTGGCAGCCGTGTCGGGACATCGATTGGCTTGAAGTATAGCGATCGTGCGCGATGCTGAAGGACATGCATCTACGGGTTACACCGGTGCCGTAGAAGGTGACCGTTCTTGGCTAGGATAAATTGGCGGATGTCTCCTTTGAAATGGCTCTCGTGGGTGCATGCTGTCGTGTTATACCCTTGCAAAGGTGATACGAAGGCGCATCCACTTCCGGTGCCGCAACCGTTGTTAGAAATATAGCGGACAACTACATCCGCTGGAGAGACGGAACACATCTCCTTTTCCCAGTTCGAGCTTCCACTTCCTACCCTGCTGTAGCGTACTTCTCTCTCTCTCTCTCTCTCTCTCTCTCTCTCTCTCTCTCTCTCTCTCTCTCTCTTTCTCTCTCTATCTATCTATCTCTCTGATATTTTAAACTCGAGCTCTGCCTTTTTGCATACTTACTCCTTCCTCTGTGTTTTTACCTTTCCCTTCCTTTTTTCTTTCTTCTTCCTCCTTCTTCCTCTTTTTTGTTTTTATCATCTTCTTCTGCTTAGCTGTTTGCGGCTCTTCAATTCCCAGCGCTTTGAGCGCACGTCGAAAGTCGCCGAGTTAAGTTCCTTTGGTTCTTCAACGCTGATATGACTTCTCTTTGTGTTTTCTTCAAATCGGACTCCATTTTGCGCGATTCCTCGACTTCTTGTTCGATCGAACGTTACTGAAAACAATGTGTACGTCGAATTTGTTTATTGTTTCTTGCAGGGATAGCGAGTAAGGGGAAAAGAATAATCAGATTTTTCAATAATGTGCTGGGTGATATTTACCTGTTTTTTTAATTAGAGAAATGAGCGGTTTCCACTTCGATGGGTGTTGTAGCACAGTTAATAGATTGTTATAATTGAAAAGTAATTAGTTAATTTCTCTCTTGCTAAAAATCAGGTTAGCAAGTATAAACGTCAAGCAAGACAGAAACATTTTTAAATTTGTTTACATCAGAGATAGGTAAGTTTTTCTTTTGTATTTAACTTTCTTTATTAAACATTTCCACAATTAAATGTGATTGTATCTCGTATTTTTATAATTTTGTATAATGATTAGGACCCAAATTGACCAAAAAATGTATGTATTTCAAGCATAGTAAGCAAAGACAGATTTGAATTTTTTACATAAATACGTCAGCTCTTTTCAAACTTTGACAAGCATTTACAATTATTAAATAGTACAAAAAAATAGAATTGCCTATGGAGATATATAACGGAATGTCCGCTTTCTCTTTTGACTGAAACATGAACTTTCTCGCATGTTTAATTTTCACGTAAACACCTCATTTTTTATCAAAATCATGCATTTTTACAAATACCAATGTTTTTCGAAAATGGTGCGTGTTAGAGCAATTCTTCTTTCGGCTTTGGTTTTAGAATGACAAACTCTATAAGAATCATCCAATAGATATTGCAGCTCATATTTGGTGTTGCACAGTGTTATTGAGTTTCTTTTCGTAAATTATGGCAATAGTAGTTAAAACCATCTCATCCGTTCACATTAAAATTTTTGCATCGGCAAATATTGTTTTTCGCCATTTAAATTGAATACGATTCTCTGCTAATAGCAATCGAATACTTCTGTGCTGTTCCGTTAATACGCGCTTCCTCTACAATTTTGTTCGTTTTATGCACTTACACTTCCGTAAATCTCGTCGTACATTTCTACATGTGTTTTAGTACTAAACCTACCACGGTCAAATGACCGGTTTTCTATTTCACATTTAATGAAATTATAGAAACGCTTTCATAGGAAATGACTAAATTGACTTACTTTATTTAAGCACATATTATAGCGGAAACCGTAAAAAGTTTAAGTAAATTCAATCTTCTCGCTTATATAAAACGTTTCACCTTCATATGTTTTGTAGTTGGCAGGTTTAGTGTTAACACTAACATTAACCGACTTTTTCGAATTCTACGCTGGCCTTAAAATTGCACGCTTTTGACGTATTGTTAACGCAGGAGAACGACGAGATCTTCTTTTTTAGCCATAATTATCTGGATTTTTAATAATGTTTCTGGTTACGTTTCTACTTCGAAAATAGAAAGTAATTCTTGAAACGGTTTTAGAGCGGTTTTCATTTCAGAGGCAGTTGATGTTTTTCCACGACCCATTTTATGCACTGAGCAAACTGAAGTATTTATATTAAATACTATGTACTAGAGATTTCTCACGACGTGTAATATTAATATTTCTTGTGCAGATTTATAACAGAGAAGGGAAAATGTGGCGCATGTACCATCATATTGTCCCACTTGAGGACTGGGGGAGAGTACGATTTCCGTGGCCCCTCGTTTTGAGGTTATATTTGTATTCTTGGGCTTATTTCAAGAAGAATATATATATATATATATATATATATATATATATATATATATATATATATATATATATAACATGGTGTCAAATTGGCCTGGTTTAGCCGGTAAAGTAGATTTCCTGTTTTTTATAAATTTGCAAATATCTCGGTAACTATGCGAAATATGGCAAAAGATCAAGAGACCTTTCTTGTAGAAAATGAAATTTTATTCGCATAATCTTTGCATTGTAGCTGTCATCCAGAATTTGAACTAATAATGGAAAAATCATGTGAATAGAATGAGTTGTGGTTAGGTCGTGGAGGGGGCGGAAATCATACTCGTGCCGAGGATTGCAATGCTTACGTCTTTCTGCATAGCTAGACAGCGTATTTGATGCATTTATGACAAAAATGGGTGGGTGAAATTTAAAATAGTGAAAGGGTTAAAAGAATATAGAAACATCGTCGTGCTATTTTCAACTTATTAAAATCGTTAAAGAAAAACAGAACTTTTTACTTGGTTCCTGTTTCTTATAGTTGACGTTCAGAATTTTTATTTAACATAAGGAATTGCAGTCTATTCATAACATTTCTTAGAAAAATATACTCCGCACAATGTTCCGAACATATATTTACACACATATATATATATATATATATATATATATATATATATATATACAATATAATTGATTTAGTAACATGCACATTATCTAACATCCACAAAGAGACGTGAAATGTTCTATCTTTTCATCCTCGGCTGTAATCATCAGATCAGAGTAACCCAGGATTCCCGGGAGCGAGGTGATACAAGATAGATTTTCCGGGACACATATTCCTCCCATTCGTGTCTTTTGCCTCCCGTTTCAATCTCCATTTTTTCTCGTATCAGCTCTGCTTCCTTTCCTCGAGCTTTCACCTCCACCCGGCGAATTGTTACTTTTCTATCTAGCGACACACAGCCGTGTCCCCTGTCTCCTTCGCCCCCTGGCCGGTCTTTGGCCGCTCGGTGCCAGACCCACCGTATATTCCTGTCGTATCTTCAGTTTTCTCTAGGCACCCCAAGAGAAATCAAGCTTGCCCACGGGCCATTTCCACGGCCGTGAACGCTCGTAGACGATCTCTCCCGGCTCCTCGGGTTTCTTTGACACCGCACTGCGTCATTTGAGCGCGGCCATGGTTACCGTCAGATGCTCTGTAACGGATGACACTGGTAAACATTCTAATCAGAGCCCCACGGTTTCGCCTGGCCGCAATTTTTCCTTCCCCCTCTTCGTATTCTGCTTCGCGACCGAGAATCTCGCGTGCGAAATTCCTTTCTACCCTTGACTACGGTCCCGTGTTGACGGTGTCCCTTGGCACTCCCTTCATAGCCGCCTCATTTGATCTCGAAATTTGTCAACGCGCCGACATTAATGCCTCTACAAAAACAACTTGACTCAAAGCTGCGGAATAGCCTGCGGTGTTTACTTCAATGAATCTCGCATACACACAAGTTTACCGTGTTATGTATTTTGACATGCGCGCGCGCGAGACGACGCGGCGTGATGCGCGAAATGAGTTGTAACTGTTCTGCCTGGAACGCTGGAACGTGTTAATGCGTCCTTTCTGTGATTCCTCCGTGTAGAATCTGGGTTGTAGGACCTTCATGGTTTTCGCACAACGACACCCACTCGCATTGGTTTTCTTTTAATGTCATTCTTTTGTAAACTACATGGATCAAGTCGTTCGACTCCGTCTGCAAAAACTACTGGTAAACTACTTGTTATGTGAAAAGATGTTTCGAACAAAAATGCTGATATTGACGAACGAGTCTTGTGATACACAGTGTGTGATCGAATTGTTGGAGCCATTTGGATAGATTGATAATTTTGTTAAATGATTACAAAGGTTCACGCTTGATTTGAGAATAAAAAGCGACAACATTTTAAATTAACAGAATTATAAATCGATTATGTGGTCGTCGCTACTACATTGCCGGTAATTATTGATAAGTTGGTACTTCTCACCGATTTTGATGACTTTGAACTATGTTGTCAAGGTCATCATTCTGAACAACTTTTCCCTATACATATTACCGCCGCTCGGTTTTAGTTTTCGAGATATTCGCAAAAAATTATTGCTAATACTGTATTGAATTTTCAAGTAAGCCTGCTCCGGCGCGGCGTCTGTTTACTTTTTTTTATAAACACGCTTTGATCATACATATATGAGGTGAGCTTTCAATTTTGAAAGACTACTCTTCGATTGTCGTATGCGTGGTCTGGTCGGTCTAACCGCGGGCCCGCTCTGCCCTCTCCACGACCTAACTACAACTCATTCTCTTCGCATGATCTTTGCATTGTAGCTGTCATCCAGAATTTGATCTAGTAATGGAAAAGTCATGTGAATAGAATGAGTTGTGGTTAGGTCGTAGAGGGGGCGGAGAGAGCCGGCCGTCAACATAACATTTGTAAGAAGCAGAATAAGTTACGAATGCCGTTAAGCGATCGCCTATGCTGATATACGAATATCCAAGAGAGAAAATTCAATACAGTATTAGCAATAGCTTTTTGCGAATATCTCGAAAACTAAAACCGAGCGGCGGTAACATGTATAGGGAAAAGTTGTTCAGAATGATAACCTTGACAACATATTTCAAGATCATCAAAATCGGTGAGGAGGACCAACTTGTAAATAATTACCACATTGCCTTCAAATCTTCTACAAGCTGGTGGATTCCTTCTTGGTAAAAACAATGTTTTTTTCAAGGAAGGTCATGTACATTTTTAATTGAAATGAATTCTTGTTTAATTCGTTTATAAAGTACTGAACTTTAGAAATTGCTAATTTATTAATACTCTTATTATTCGTCCTGTGAATAAGAAATAGGTTCTTCGTACCGTGGCTTTAATCATTTCATCACCAATTGTAATAGTTTAATACTTGGTATTTTAACGTTTTATGCGAATACGATGGTTGTCTTGAATTTTCTTAATATACGAAGGTCAGTCAAGTATTAACTGCACTATCTAATAATAGCAATTTAATGAAAAATGTAAATTCCAGCAGCGTCTACACAATTTTTTCTATCTCTCGGACAGGAGGTGGATCACATTTCTATAAAATGATGGCAGTTTTGAGTTAATGAAGTTCGTGATGCATTTTCGACTTCTTTATACGTCTCGAAGTTGGAATCCACGAAATGGTACTGGAGGGATCGGAACAAGTGAATGTCCGATGGAGTTTGGTGAATATGTCGGATGTGATAAAATTTCCTAGTTCCACAAATCAAGAGTATTTCATGCAGCTTTATAACCGACCTACTCTTGAATTTCGGCGCCCCCTGTATGTACAGTGTTGGAGTCAGACATTTTTCTTCGGGAGAAACTAGGGGCGAAGGATCTACACCCCTACTAAAAAATGCTAAAGAACAATTTCAGAAAAAATAAAATAAAATTATATACATGATATTTATTAATAATTAAACGTAATCTACAAGAAATTATCATAAATAATATACATCATTGTATTAATTTGTGATTTGATCACACTAAATAATAAACCAGATTAGTTAAACAAGGATTGGAATCTGCATCTATAAACTACAGTCATTGGATAGAACAAATAAAAATAACTTTCTATAAAGAAAAAAAAACATAATTCTTAATAATACATTTCATTGTATTAGTATGTGTTTTTATCACATTAAATAATAAACCATATTAGTTAAACAAGGATTGGAATCTGTATTCATAAACTACAGTCATTGGATAGAACAAATAAAAATAACTTTCTATAAAGAAAAAAAAAACAAAACTCTTAACAATACAATGAATTATAAAATGAAAAATTAGATTAAATGGCGGCAGGCTATCTGCTATTATATCGGCACGATATACAATACATGTACTTGCACTCGCTACTCTAAAGACGGGCCTGTCGTATCCATGTGTCCAGCACGTACTACGAGTACTACTACCTTATTGATTTCGATCATTTTTAAATATGTTGTAGAAATCAATATTTTGACCAACTTTTGAATGGCCAAAAATTTTGGCAACTAATTACCGCAATTTTAAACTTTTGACATTTGTACTAGAGTAACGAGGTTATAAAAGATTGGTTTGGTGCCCACCTCGTTGATGGAGGTCCCGGAGAATTGCCCCTTTTTGCCAATAGAATGTCGCGCCACTGTCTACCGTTAATCTATGGATGTCTGTCTCTTCGATAGAAAACGGGCCGCAGCTAACGAACTCGGCAGATTTCTCACCGAAAGCTCCCGTTTCCATCCCATTCCGTGTAAACGGTTAGATGTTCGCGGCCGACCGCGTCATTCACGAATCACTTTCCCACGAGAACGGAAGACCTGTGCTACGGAATGCTTTCCGGCAACGGACAAAGGACTTCGTGGCTCGGCCGGTCCTCCGGTTTCGTTGTTGTCGGTGGGATCACGGTCACGCTCGGCCGTGTCGATGTGGTACGTTTGAAGAGCGCGGGTCGCGATATCATCAAATACAGGACGGGACGCGTACTTACACGCTACGATTTAACGCGGAGTGCGGGGCGGGAGCAGAAAAAGATAGAGAGAGAGAAAGGGGGGGGGGGGGGGCGAAACGCGAAACGAAGCAAAGACGATTTGCTTTGCTCCCGACGCGGTCTTCTCCCTACGTCATTATCATTTTTCTACGAGCGTTTGTTGGCCAGCCGCCGCGGTATTTCTCGCTTGGTGGATTTTCGCACGGCTGATGAGTTTTCATCACGATTCTGCGGTCGCAGTCTCTGAGTAGTCTGCTGCATCGTGGCATGCCAACAGTCTTCCTGTGCAGCACTCGTCCTGTCCGTCTCCTACACCCACAGGGTTCCGCGGGTCAGCGTGAGAGAGCCCACGGAAAAAAAGTATGAACGCTTTGATGGGCCGCTGCTAGTAGTAATAAAGGCACGGGAAGAAGAGGCTCTCGCAATTCTGAGACTTCGAAAAACTGGCCTTCGAACAGAACACCTGTATCATGCATGGAAAATTGAATATTCTGTGCCACGGACGGTTTTCTGCTCGTTACTCGCTGCGATGGTAACCGATCGTCGCCGTGAAACAGCGAGACTCGTAATCTCTGTGCTTGTTGAACCCTTTGCCGCATTTTTACGAGTCAGGCTCGCGACAAAGATTTTAAAGAAAATGTAACAAATATGAATCTTATGACATGACAACAGATTTTATTAAAATTAGAAAATTAATCGGTAATTATTGCGAAAGGGTCATCGATTTTGATGAAATTTAAATATGTTATAGATTTCTATATTTTGAACAACTTTTTCCGTTTCCAATATAGGGATGTCGCTTTTGGTTTTCGAGATATTCGCAAAAAACTATTGCTAATACTGTATTGAATTTTCCGTATTGTTGCACGCTCCGTGGCAACGTAAGGTTACTCCGGTACTGCGTCTGTTTCCTTTTTTTTGTAAACAAGTTGTGGAGATGAGAGAAAAAAACAGGGTTTCACTATATATAGGGTGAGTTTTTAATTTTGAAAGATTACTCCTGAGTTTTCGTATGCGTGGTTGGGCCGGCCTGACGGCTGGACCTCTACGCCCCCTCCGCGACCTAACCACAATTCATTCTATTCTCATAATCTTTGCATTGTAGCTGTCATCCAGAATTTGATCTAGTAATGGAAAAATCATGGGAATAGAATGAGTTGTGGTTAGGTCGTGGAGGGGGCGAAGAGTGCCGGCCGTCAGGAAAATCCAAGAGAGAAAATTGAATACAGTATTAGCAATAGTTTTTTGCGAATATCTCGAAAACTAAAAGCGACCATCCTATATTGGAAACGGAAAAAGTTGGTCAAAATGTGTTGCTGCGTAACATATTTAAATTTCATCAAAATCGGAGTATAGTGACCCTTTCGAAATAATTACCAATTAATCTTATATCATAAGAAGAAATGATTATAAATAAGAAATTAAGTTGAACTTGTGATGCATTGCCTGGAGAAATGTGTAACGAATTGAATAAGCCTTGTCCGAAATTAATCAGTCGATTGATTAGTGTTTAAGTTATTGTGTACGCCAGTTTGAAAAATATAGTTTCGAGGTGCATGCGCATTATACAATAATTAATAAGAAAAATTAAACTAGTAAAAAAAACTTGTATTTTAAGATTATCTGTTTGCATCGCCAAACGGTCTAGTCCCATATGTCCAATAGTTATTGTGAAAAAAATTCTTAGAAATCACTTGTTTTCGCTGCCGTTACACGAGACACCCCGCCCCTCCCCTAATACACATTCAAAGCCATAGACTCTAGACAAATAATCATATATGCATTTGCCTAAGCGGTCGTGCCTGTGAAAACCTAGAGAGAACGAAACCACGCCTACTGGAGGCAATCTGCACACAGAGAGCAAGAAAGATTGTTGCCGTCGAACTCGCAAGATCAAGAGTCTTTTTTGTCTTTGACGTCATTTGCCTTGAGCCCTTCGCACCGAGGGAAATACAGTACGCGCTAGCGGGGCAGAGAACGCTCTAGATTGCCCTCAGGGGCAATACTTCGGGGCATTTGACATCCGAGAAAGGGATAAAAGACTATCTATCTTGTTCTTTCTTTGTAGAACGGCTTGAATAGCTGGGACTCCGGTGCTCTGAATTTTGACGGAGCAAGAACAGTGCCCCACAGGGAAATTTCTGTACTCGCCTGCTCTAGACGATACTTGGGTGCTGGAATTAGGCTGGAAAGTTAGTTTAAATGTCGGCGCATGTTGGGTCTTTTCGTAAAACAGGTCATGGTTAGTGAAGTTTCACACTGTATGCTTAGTTCATCTATTACATCTATTCTTGACAACTGGTGGCTTTAGAAAAGTGATCGATGAAGAATTGTATAAAGCTTTAAGCTATATAAAAGAGACACAACTTCTTAACGTTCAACAAAAAATTATTGGAATCATGAAATTTTGAAAAAAAATGTCAATTCATTTAACTTTTCAGGGACGACGTCTATGCGCATTCACACTAGCAAATGTTTCATAATTGACTATTCATAATTGAGCATTATCAAATGTGGTCCATTTTCACCCATTATTGTACAGTGTTTAGAATTTGGAGACTCTTGTGGCAGATGTTAAAAGTGACAATCACCTATAAATTATTTCTAGGCTGTAGATTTGATGCATTTGTGACAAAAATATATAGTTATGACAAATATAAATTTAAGCAGAAGACAGATTAAAAGAATTTAAGTATATAAATTTATTAGGGGCTATTTTAAAAGGCTCCTATTTCTTGCAATTGATGCAAACAATTTTTAATTTCCATAAAGGGTCTGCGGTATAATTATAACATTTCTGACATCGTATTATCTAACAACATACACCGTGTTATTTAGCAATATTGAACCGCGCAAATGGTGAACGGAACTTTTCGGGAAACCTGACGCTTCTGAAACACTGATGGGAAGGTATAATGAAGCGAAGACCTCCAATTTCGATTGTACGTTAATAGAAAGTGGTTTTCATAGAAATGTTCGACACATATTTGCCATTTCCCCGTTGACATTTATGGTTCCAGAAATATATGTAACAGTTTTTTAATTTGAAAAAGAAATAATGTCGACATTTGATCTTTACTGTTCCCTCCGGTGACATTTCGAATTCCCCGAGGATATTCGTCGTTTCAAGTCAATATTGCAATTATTCTTTCCACTCAGTTGTTATATTTATCTGTAACTTTTCCTGCCATCGCTTTCCTCTTCGATATTTCGAGCAGAATGCTGCTTTTATTATAAAAATATTGAACAGTCATATCGATTGCGACACGACTTCTCAGGTTCGTTATACCGAAATGTTTCGTCACAGTGTGTTCATAATAATTCATATTTTCCGTTGAATAGCCTGAAATCAAGCTTCGGAACACGCGCGTTTTATTAGAGAGACGCTGCCGGAGCTTGCGAGCGTCCATTTTATCAACCTAGACTTATACGACGGTTCTTGGAATATCATTAACAATCAAGTTTCGCTGTCTGCTGTAACGGCAGCCGTTCTGAACTGTCGCATCACGGGATGGCAGACATCGGTGCCTCCTACGAAACAGTTATGCTGATTACCCCAGAAAACCTGGGATAATTATTACCCGCGCTTTCGTGGGCGCCTCCGTGTAGTGGGAATGATAATAATGAAATCTAACCACATTAACCCTTTCACTGCGAAAGGCGTATACACATATACCGCCCCATAAAGCTATTAATATACACGAAAGGCGCATGTACAGTGAATCCAAAAAGTATTTCAACACAAAACTTCCGATTCTCATGAAATTCGAAATATCTGAACTGTGATAATTTCGTTTAAAAAAAAAGTACACTAATGGATTTAGACTCGTTTTAAACCTCGAAGCTTTCATTTTCCTAGACCATCATTCCTGTAGGACAGGGATGGGCGTTTTTGTCTCAATTGAGACAAATTCGTCCCTATCATAGCGCCCACTGTCCCCCACTAGCATCCGCCGTTACCAAAGAGTAAGGAAGTGCTTCGCCCGTTGCGAACAGTGCGCAGGCCTCGTGCATGAAAAAGAGGTTGGTGGTAGAAGCAGACGTTTGAGGGGCCCCTACGGTGCCCATCCCTGGCGCACGGCTTTAAGCCAGACATCATAGTTGAAGACTGAATAATAATAGTAACAATAGCACAACAATTACGAGAGATTTCCTTGTAAAATTCTCTAATAAGCAATCAATGTTTCTATAATAAATAATTTACTAACGATAGACTACGATGATCTTAATTTTACATTTTCACTGATCAAATTAATTAACTCAGTCTTAGATAGTTTTATCATGGAAATTTTATTCTTAAATAATAGTATGATAAATCTGGGCTTTTTAATTGTGATAATTTTGTTGAAAAACAATAGTACAACAATATAATTTGTTAATTTTTAACATTGTAACATTGTTCATTTTTGTCCAAGATATTGGTGCATGATTCAGCGACAGGGAATCTGAAGACGCTTTTGCCATCCAAAATGTTACAAATTGAAACGTCTGTAAAATCATTGAAAAACTTTTCTCGTGACTGAAACCACCGTAGATTTATAGAATTTGTATTGAATAAGGTCACGTCACGAACGACCAATGAAATCAGTTGTTTTTAAGGAGTTTCAGTACACATGGTATTTTCAGTCTTTTTTAATTAACGTTGGAGCCAAGCCTCTAGAAGTCGCGAGCGCGTGAGCTTTTAGGGTCTGGCGTTCACATCAATAGCAGTGGACGTGTCGAAAACCTGCAGATGCAACACAGAACACAGAACAGTTAGGTTTGGACGTGCGAACCCACTCGGGCCCAGTGTATCTTGTGAGCTCTTTCTTGGCGCCAGTTTTGACCTCACCATACCCGCCGTCATGAAAATACAAGATGCAATTATTAGATGGCTATGTTGCCGCCCCATAGACAGATGAGTATCAGAATATAACACACATAAGTTCCGAGTCAGTTGGAATTCACACAAATTAGAGTCAACACACAAGTAGAATAGTATACATAGTAATAATATTTATTTAATTTAAGAAAGAAGTGCTTCGCCCGTCGCGAACAGTGCGCGAGCCTTGCGCATGAAAGAGAGGTTGGTGGGAGAAGCAGGCGTTTGACGGGCTCCACCCATGCCCATGCTTGCTCTAGGATATTTTGCACGACATATGTAGCAGGCGAAAAAGGTTTTCGGTCAATTCCATAAACTGAATCGTTTGTGAAAGCATCAACAAATTTTTTCTGTATGAATCTATTACAGATTTAAAGATTGAATCTTCCTCTTTACAATTACTGCTTCCAACTTAATCTACGATTTTTTTCTTGCTGTTTTTTTGTTTGTAGAACAGAAGTTGGACACAACCCTCACGGTGTACCTTCTACAATATTATTGCAGAAATGGCAGTATACCTTTCATTCAAAACTCATTAAATCGACTAGAAAAAATCGCAGATCGAGTTGTAAACATTGGTTGTTAAGAGAAACCTTAATCTTTAAATCTACAGTGGTTTCAGTCACGAGAAAAGTTTTTCAATGATTTTACAGACGTTTCAATTTGTAACATTTTGGATGACAAAAGCGTCTTCAGATTCTCTGTCGCTGTATCATGCACACATATCTTGGACAAAAATAAACAATGTTACAATGTTAAAAATTAACAAATTAGATTGTTGTACTATTGTTTTTCAACGAAATTATCACAATTAAAAAGCCCAGACTTATCATACCATTATTTAAGAATAAAATTTCCATGATAAAACTATCTAAGACCGAGTTAATTAATTTGATCAGTGAAAATGTAAAATTAAGATCATCGTAGTCTATCGTTAGTAAATTATTTATTATAGAAACATTGATTATCGTATATTGCTTATTAGAGAATTTTACAAGGAAATCTCTCGTAATTGTTGTGCTATTTTTACCATTATTATTCAGCCTTCAACTATAATGTCTGGTTTAAAGCCGTACACCAGGGATGGGCAAGGTAGGGTCCCCTCAAACGCCTGCTTCTCCCACCAACCTCTCTTTCATGCGCGAGGCCTGCGCACTGTTCGCAACGTGCGAAGCACTTCCTTACTCTTTGGTAACGGTGGATGCTGGTGGGGGACAGTGGGCGCTGTGGTGGGGACGGTTTTGTCTCAATCCCTGCCGTACGCGTTCGGCTACGCGATATTTGTATGTCAATCGTGCTAACTGGCTACAGTAAGATTGATGTTATATAGAAACATATCACTATAGCTACTTACTTGCATATTTTACAAATATGCATATATTTTCATGCTTTGTTAACATATTAACTACCGGTGATTATTCCATTATTTTTGGAAGTTTCTGGCCCATGTCTGACGATTTTTTAATGCATGTTTAGCTACCATTTGGTACAGCACGATTATTGAAAAGCCTATTAATAGGCTTCCGGTGGATAAAGTGTTAAGATTTAGTCTTATCGACACAAACCAATAATCACTGAGATTCAAACAATGAAGAATATACTATCTACAATCGGCAATTTCGTGTACAGGAATTCCATATTATATTATCCACTTCCTTTTTTCATAGTCTATTCACTTCCACCTACGAGTCTCATTTTCGTATACCACTGTTCGAGAGCGCATAATCCGGTAATTAGCGATGTCAAGTACAAGGGAGTCTCCTGCCAGAAACGGGAATGGTAGATATACATAGTGTACATGTATAGCACATAGACGAATTGTGTCGTTTTTCTTTTCAGCTGTCGGTGTTACTGCAAATGCTTTATTATACTTCTCGTGGGCCAACTTCGTACAAGAAACCGTTCGTGATATTAGGCTATCTTGAGTTTCTTTGCTCATTACAAGTTCTGTCGCAATCTACAACAGTGTTGCCCAGACTTTGATTAGAAAAGTTTTGTTTCCTGTGAACAAACCATCGTTCACAAAAATCTCGTTACATCGCAACTATTGATCTAATGGATCTACCGTTGAAAAGTCAAGATTTATCACATTACCATTATCTCATAATAATATTTCGTTCATAATTTAATATCTACCATGAATGAAAAATGGAGTGATTATGCAGTAGTCGTTCATTAACCGAAGTTATTAACTCGAAATTAGCTTGGCGGAACGAAGAGTAAAGAGAATTCATAAAATTGCACACATTGTTCATTCAAATTTCTTTTAAAAGGTACATTACGCGATATAAATGCTTAAAAATATAGTATGTCCAGTTAACTCACTTGATTAGCCAATATGTAGAAATAAACTCTTTTGAGCAATAATGGTAGACCACAAAGTTAAGCTTCGATACGCTCACATGGTCGTCCAAGAGTTGCACAATTCATATTATTAATTTTTATCTTACTTTTTCTAGTCACTAAAGTTGTCTTCAATACAGTTCCATTTATGTAGTACGTGGAATAATTTTTCAACGGAATGAATTACATGAAAATGAATTGAGCATTGAAAGTATACTAAATTGATAGACTTTCGCTCCTATCTGATCAGTGTGTATTAAAGCTGATGGACATTGCTTTGTCAAATAAAATACATTCAATTTCGTTTCGCGGAAATATTTTTACTCCAATTTAATTCTAAGAAATACTTCTATTTAAGAACAAATTTCTACAATCTATATTTATAATATAGATATTACAGGATATATATATTAAAATTCCTACAAGATAATATTATAGTAAAATCATAATGTAGTAGCCCTAATAAGTTTATAAAATAACTTGTGTCTTTAAATGAATGAAAGTCTTATAAACTGCGGATTTTTGTGAACATTAAGACCTTACTGAGCCTCCTAGAAGTTAGCCCCCCACTTGTTGAAATAAATAATTTCAACAGTTCTGCTGAGTTGTGCTAAGTTTGTGCTACATTGTTCTCGAATATTATAACAATAATATAAACAGTAAGCCTAAAAATTGAGAGAAACGATTTTTTTTACTAGCCCCCCACTTTTCGTTTTTTTAAATTTTCTGAATTGTGCTAAGTTGTGCTAGGTTGAAAAAATAATAAATAAAGAAGTTATGGTAAATAATCGTTTTGGACATGCAATTAACGTTTAAGATAGTAACAGTTATCCAAACAGCATATAGTCATATATCTGAATTGTGCTAACCTAGCACAAGTCAGCACAACTTTCGTTTTCGCCAGCACAACGATATAAAGGGCACTTTACTCTTGCTCGCGGCCCTTCGCGGTGGACACTATATTATAAATTTGACTTTCTGGTCATTCGACAAACATAATATTACATATCTGAGTTGTGCTAGGCTAGCACAAGTCAACATAACTTTCCTTTTCGCCAGCACAACGATATAAAGGGCACTTTACTCTTGCTCGCGGCCCTTCGCGGTGGACACTATATTATTAATTTGACTTTCTGGTCATTCGACAAACATAATATTACATATCTGAGTTGTGCTAGCCTAGCACAAGTCAGCACAACTTTCGTTTTCGCCAGCACAACGATATAAAGGGCACTTTTCTCTTGCTCGCGGCCCTCCGCGGGGACACTATATTATTAAATGACTTTCTGGTCATCCGACAAATATAATATTGCGTATCTGAGTTGTTCTAACCTAGAAAGTCAAATTAATGATACAGTGTTCCCGTGAAGGGCCGCGAGCAAGAGTAAAGTGCCCTTAATATCGTTGTGCTGGCGAAAAGGAAAGTTGTGCTGACTTGTGCTAGGCTAGTACAACTCAGATATGCAATATTTTGTTTGTCGGATAACCAGAAACTCAAATTAATAATATAGGGTCCCCGCGAAGGGCTGCGAGCAAGCGTAAAGTGCCCTTTATATCGTTGTGCTGGCGTTAATGAAAGTTGTGCTGACTTGTGCTAGGTTAGCACAATTCAGATATATGATCATATGCTGTTTGGATAACTGTTACTATCTTAAACGTTAATTGCATGTCCAAAACGATTATTTACCATAACTTCTTTATTTATTATTTTTATAAAGTAATACTTTAGCACAATCTTAGCACAACCTAGTACAATTTAGCACAATTGAGAAAATTGAAAAAAACTAAAAGTGGGGGCTAGTAAAAAAAATCGTTTTTTTCAATTTTTAGGCTTATTGTTTATATTATTGTTATAATATTCGAGAACAATGTAGCACAAACTTAGCACAACTCGGCACAACTGTTGAAATCATTTATTTTAACAAGTGGGGGGCTAACTTCTAGGAGGCCCTTACTGAATCGATTGCAAGAGCCAGGGGTCAAATAGAAACTTTTTTCCTTTGAATCATTTTAAAAAGTTGATAATCAAATCTTGATGTTCTTAAATACTTTTAAAATCTTTCTTCACCTTTAAATAACATCCATCTAAGGTCGTTATAAATTCATAAAATCCGCAGGCTGCTTATAAAGAAGTTTAATTGAAGCTTTATACGCGATTCATTTTAGAAGAATTCACAATTTATATTGAATTTTTACATCTGGAACTAGTACAAGTATCCGGACACTCATTAAAAACGAAGAAATTTCTTAAAATTGATTCAAATAACTTGAGTTTTTTTAGATGTTAGAAGGATTAGATTACTAGATAATACATAAAAAATTAATAAAAAATTACCATTGGTCGAAAGCTTTTTTATCTGCGCCTGTAATGGAAAATTTAAAATATGCCTTTCGTAGATCTAACTAAGTCATATACATACATATACAAAGCTTCATCAAAAGCGGTTAAGCTATAGATCAGAAATGGGCAATTTTGACTCACTTGAGGCAAAACCGTCCACACCGTAGCGCCCTCTGTCCCCTTCCAGCAAGCGCTGTACAATGGGGCAACGAAGACACGAGACATCAGCGTACGCAACGAACGTGCACGCTGCATGAAAGAGAGGCTGATGGGGGAAGCAAGCGTTTGAGGAGCCCCAACCGTGCCCAGCCCTGCTATAGGTCATTAAAAATAGCAAAAGTTGTGAGTAACTTCGATGTAATGCCAGTCCCTTTTTTATGCGTATAACGATTTCGTTGAGACTTTGTGCATATACATTACTTAGATCTGCAAAAGGCATATTTTAAATTTTCATTATAGGCGCAGATATGAAAGTTAAAAATGATAACTGTAGGAATAGAATGTTTTAAAAGTATCTATCCGTTTATTCAGAGTTAAACGAGACGATAAAGACAGTGCAATAGCTGAGACAATAACACAAGTACACTATATGCGCCGTAATACATCAAAATCGTGATCCGTAATCCGTGTTCGTAAATCGTTTGTCGTAGCCCTAATTGTATTATACCGTATCGTATCGTAGTTCGTGAGCAACTCCTCGACCGGGCCACGAACGCGTCCTTACGCACCTCCGTCGAACGTACTCGATGTTCTTTTTAAAAATGTGCGTTAAATTTCGGCAGGTGTCAACGCCCGCTGCTCGTCCAGACTGTTATTTCGTATGCCGCGGTATATGAAAACATTTCGGCGATCATAATACCGCGGCGCTCACGCATGCACTCACACACTCGTTCGCACACGTCTATCGGGTATAGGAGAGTTCATGAACCTCGATCAGCTGTTTACAATTTACGTACATGCGTGTTCGTGTTAAACGGATTCATGAGCTCTTCTATTAGATCCTGCCTCCTACATAACCATTACTTTTCTCTTCACAATTTCGATCAATGATAATTTTTAATCAATTAATTTTATAAATTTTCTTGTAAACTGATCTTTCTAGCATCTAAAAAAAAACTCGTTGTTTGAACCAAATTTCAAAAAGTTATTCGTTTTTAATGGGTGTCCGGTTATTTTTACACGCCACTGTACATATGCAGTACTTTTCTCGCAATTTACCATGTCAAAATGAAATTCGATTTAATTTTCGTTTCAAAAAACATTTTCATTCAATCACTTGCATGACAAGCTGCGATTTGTACGTGTACCATTGTTATAAAAAAGAGATTAGAGTTCGTAAAGTGCAGGTTCCAAGTTACCCCTAGTTCCAAAATGACGTCCAAAAGATTTCGAATCGTTATCTCTACCCACAAAAAAATTTTCCGAAGTTGACTTCGAGGGGATCAGCGTCGGTTTATAAAAATAAAATGAAAACGACGGCACCGGAGGTTCACCAGAGTTCTTCGAAATCCCAGTGGGTGAGCATCCGCTTCGTCAAAGGTCTCACGGATCTTTCGAACTTCACCTAAGTTTGCCGGATGAGGATATCGATTTGCCCGGAACCCATTTCACCGTTGGTAAAATCGTTCGCGCAGCTGGAACTGGATAGTTTATTTACGTTAGTTATGATATGGTAATATTCTACTGAACATATGGACATTTAATTATGCACATCAAAATGCATCCGACCAGAGAAAAATAACTTTTCTTTGATTTTATGCATTTATGGCGAAACTGCATAGCTAAAACGCAAAATGGTCACAATACCAGATTTTAAAAAAACAGTGTTTAATTATCAGTCTTCACCAGAAGGATAATTGGGTTCGCGTCTGATTAATATACAAATGAGATTTGGTTTTATTTTTTGATGGCGAAGGAACAGTGGACGCGCACCGGCCAATTTGTTGTCTATATGGAACAATACTGTTGGATTCCGGATTTTGAAATCGTGTGCAACACTTTATAAAAATCGGAAGAGATTTTACTTAGAAAACGTACACGGTGGCGAGGTAACGTACAACCACGTAACCTACTGATGTTAAGTGCGCAAGGAAAAAGCTCTCGTCTTTTTCGGCGAACTGGTATATACAGGGTGCGGCACAAATTAGTCCCCACGATTTTTCAGCCCCTTCGGATGGTCAGACAGAAAAGTGTTTCTGTGTGAACGTAAACATTGCTTCAGAACTTAACTCACAAAAAACCAAATTTATGCGGAGCCAAGTTGAAAACAATTTCATGTAAGGTACTAACAGATCTTGCGACATAAACGGACAACAGTTGAAGAAATGAGCATTCACAATGTTTACTTCTAAATGCGAGGCGTTGCTATTACGTACCGTCGAAATATTTCAAATATTCTGGCAATTGATTCATGGGGATATTTTCTTTCAAGGTCATTTGAAAGTCATCGTATAGCAGATCGTCGAATTCGTTTCGACGTCGCCTACAATATTATAAAGTTAAAAATACCCAGTTCCATTTAAAGATATGACAGCGACCTTGATTTTTTGTTGAAAATTGTTTTTTTTTAATTTAAAAAATTGCAATTTCATGTTGGTTAAATACTGATTAACTTTGGCAAGAAACACTTTTCTGTCCGACCATCCGAAGGGGCTGAACAATCGTGGGGACTAATTTGTGCCGCACCCTGTATAATATGTTTTGGATAGGAAAATGTGGAAGGGAGTGGGAAAAGGTGTGCAGTGGAATGAATGACGTGGAAGAGAAAATGTCTAAGGGTTGCTTGGACCTAGTGACTCAGATGTTTTGGATGATGTATCTGCGGCTTAATAATCATGATGCGATGGCGTTTACATGAGTTATCGGGTATACAACAACGCATAAAAAATGTTTATTTTTTTTTTTCATAATAAAACGCATTTATGACCATAAATTTGAAAGTAAAGCACAGTATACTACAAGAAAAGAAACAATAAACAGAAAACGTAAACAGTTGGCTATGATGAGTCTATGATAGCATCACACATATTCGAGCTTCACGGTTACCCCGCGTGGCGTCGCGTCGTTAACCAAGAGATTTTTTTTCTTGCAGCCCGGTCGTTGTTAACCAAGTACGTCGTTATCTGAGGCCGTCGTTAACCAAGGCAACACTGTATATTGAAAATTCGGATAATCGAGGATCTACTGTACTTATATGCGTGTAGATACTCGAATGTCACATTGGTTCGTCGATTTATTCCTATTGATGTTAACGATTACAAACTTCTTAGAGGAGTTCATTTTTAATAAAAGTCTCCGGCAGAGTTACGCTGGCAATATTTACGTTTTCAGAATCCTTTGAGGCGGATAATCGAGGATCTACTGTACTTATATGCGTGTAGATACTCGAATGTCACATTGGTTCGTCGATTTATTCCTATTGATGTTAACGATTACAAACACGGAGAACGGAATTAAATTATTAGGTTCCTAAGATACGTTGATATAAATTGATAGCTATGGAATGGTAAGATCGATGGGAAGCTCATACCACGTACCACCATCTATGTATATTCAATATTAATGGACACGGTAAGTGATCGATAGACACATTAGCCTGTCGTATTGGAAAGCACGTTCGCCCGACCAATTTTCACATTGAATTTTTTCGACAATGGAGTTCCGCTCAAACAAATTTTATTTCGCTCTTTTACATTTTTGCCTTCCTGCACGTAGAAACACCTTTTGTTTCCAGCTTTGCCACATGCTGTAGACACACACACACTCACACACGGTAGATTAAAAAAGTTCCCGGCGTTCTTTTAATACACAATGCTGAGTGACAATATTCTTGCGGATATTGTATTTCCGCAGTATTAGCTCCCTCGTGCGGCCAAATACTTCTGCTAACAATTTCAGTTCTGAGAAACATTCTTGAAAGCCTTGTTTCGACACCGCGTCCGACTTTTCCGGGTGACTTGCAAGAAATTTCACTACCGTAATTAATCAAAACGAAAATTTTCAAAGCAGCATTATCGAGGAACGGTGAACGATGGCGTCGTTTATTCTAACTTTGAGTAAAACTACGATTTCTATCAAGAACAAAATACAATGTTCGTAACAACTCTACTAGTGGTTTACGATCGGTGATAGAAACAGAAGAATTTAATAAGAAAAAATACGTTGAAAATGTATTAAGTGCATAGGTTGATTCTTATTTGTCGCTATTTTACAATTGTAGGTTTATTTCAAATACAAATTCGTTACAGGATTCATAAATTGTTTGTAGAATGGAGTAAATGTATAAAAATGGTACAGACATTTATAAATAACTGGGCCACTAATTAATTTGTACACCTAATGTAATACAAAATTGTTCTTTATTAACTTTATTGTCAAAATGGTGAAATTGAAATTTCGAGTGGGAACAAAGTAAATGAATAGAGTCTGATTGACTTGTCTATTTATTGTTTATACCGTGAATTGGCTACAAAATAATCGGAAATGAAGCAGACTTGGGCATTATCCAAATCAATTATTTGAAAAATAATCGATAAAGTAATATATTTTCTTATTTGGCTTCATGTGAAGATAATTTTTCATTTCATCTTTCATTTGATCAAATAATTCATAATCCAAAATTGTATCTATTTCGCATATTAAAGGACAATCTTAAAAGCGAATGCAGCTAAACTTTAACCGTTTAACTATCAAAATTAGCATAATCAAATTTAATAATTAATTATTACATTGCTTACTTCAATAACGTCTTCTTGAGATGACATTATTTATTCTTTTATTTGAACAATGTAATTGAGATGAAAAATTATTCAAGTAGAATATTGAAAATAATATATTTGATGTAAACACCAAATGGAAATAAATTTTTTATGATTCATTATTCCAAATAAGTATTTGTTATCGTATTTCAAATGGAATGTATCCAACCCTGAAATGAAGTAGTCTTTTATTCCCCTTGCTACCAGAACTGTATTAACTTCTCACTACACTCATTTGTAGATGTTTGAGCATTTTTACACTCCACAAATGCATAAAATTTTGTAAGTGCGACTATAAGATCGAAACCTCGTATACTAGTTAATTTTTCAGTGTTAGTTTACTCATAAACGAAGCATAGGGTAAATAAACTAAAAAACCAAACATTTCTTCGAACCTAGAATATTTCCATTGTACATAGTTATTTTCATTATATGCGTAAGAAACTGATATAGTACCTCATACAATATTTAAGTGTTTAGTAATTTATTACATATAAACAAATTTAATCATGTAAATAATATTCTAAATAATGACCTAGCTATTTTTAGTGGCGCCTCAGAGTCGCCATTCGACTGCTAAGGGTTAAAAGGGTTTCTACTGTAATCGCTTCCGTAGTTTCTGATTTAATAAATGAATAATATCAAATTCCGAACCGTTAATTTAATATAACAATATCTTTTTTTGGAAAACACAACCAATTGATTGATTTATATCTTCGTTCGTAATATTTTCTATGGAAGCGAAATGCGTTTTATTTTGAATTACATTTTTATTCGATAACACAGATTTAGATTTCATTCGAGAATACATTCGCTATTTTGTTCGCAATACATTCGCAATTTCCCATCAATCTCGGCGCAATTTAATAATTTCAATATAAATTGCAGTATTTATTTTATTCTTGTATTAGACACATTATTATAAAATATAACTATATTGCGGAAATCATTTCTCATACATGAAGAAGTTCATTAATGTTTGCCATTTTCAAGTTGTTAAAAAAATCGGCTAGTTAGTGAAGCAGTTATTTAAAGTTATTTTTTCCAATAATTATAATGGCTGCCTCTATTTTTATTAACCCATATTTTCACACTATTCGGAGGTTACAACCTATACCAAATACATTGCAACCAACCTCTTTGTCATTAGTAAAAAAGATTACCCGGTAACGTGTGCAATATTTTTGTGTAAAAGTTTAGCAAATAATATTGGATTTTACAAAATACATGTGATAAATGTATTCTAAATATGCATATTATATTTTGCACATATTCTCAAAATATATGCAAAATGAATGAATATGCATAATATATAAAGTAAATTACGCATGGTTGCAACCATTTAACATACCAAATTTGATTCAAGTTTAATTGTACTATGAACTTTGCTGTAATAGTTTGTAGTTGCGCACATATCTGCAGTCTAATGTTATAATAAATTCCAAAATTAACACGCGATTACAATTATTGCACATAAACGTATTAGTTTAAGTGCATATTATTGTTTCCCGAAAACTCTACAGCTAATAGACTACCTTTTTATTTCTAAAATTAGCTTATAAAATTTCTTGTATATCCATATGTAAAATGATCTTCGAGATATTTTGGTTATCCATTTTGAAAAAGTAATTAGATCTCAATTTATTATTACCAATCTATCTCTGTAAATTTCACTGAAATGAAGCTAAAAGTTTTAGGGAATATTTTTGAAATGATTTCGAAAAAGTGTTAAAACTCAAAAAATAGAATTTTTTTAATTCTTTGTCCGAACATATTATAATATCTTCACCAGCCAATGTGTCTTATTAAAATGTTTTATTCAGTGCAGCGTACCTCCGCTATAAAGTATTGAAAGAATTTAGCAGAAGAGAGTTTTCTTATTAAAATGATACCAAACACCATTGCGGTAAAAGGTAAAAGAATCTCGAAGAATCATCTGCATCTCGGTGAGTGCAATGTTTCGGACCCGAGGTCCCTGCTTTCATCGCGACAATACTATATGCCAAAGCTGAATTGATCAAATACAAAACCGTGAAGCCATTAGCAAAATTTAAGAACATTTATTATGCTATTTTCGACCTATTAAAATTATTACGAGAGAAAGTAGATTTTTATTTAATTTCTGTTTCTCACACGTGACTTAGAAAATTTCTATATCCGAAGTCCAACCATTAATTTCCACATAGTAAAGATGCTCCATGAAAAACGAGAGAAAGAGAGAAAGAGAGAAAGAGAGAGAGAGAGAGAGAGAGAGAGAGAGAGAGAGAGAGAGAGAGAGAGAGAGAGAGAGAGAGAGAGAGAGAGAGTGTGAGTGTGAGTGTGAGTGTGAGTGTGAGTGTGAGTGTGAGTGTGAGTGTGAGTGTGAGTGTGAGTGTGAGTGTGAGTGTGAGTGTGAGTGTGAGTGTGAGTGTGAGTGTGAGTGCGAGTGTGAGTTGCGAGTGCGAGTGTGAGTTGCGAGTGCGAGTGTGAGTTGCGAGTGCGAGTGTGAGTTGCGAGTGCGAGTGTGAGTTGCGAGTGCGAGTGTGAGTTGCGAGTGCGAGTGTGAGTTGCGAGTGCGAGTGTGAGTTGCGAGTGCGAGTGTGAGTTGCGAGTGCGAGTGCGAGTGTGAGTTGCGAGTGCGAGTGTGAGTTGCGAGTGCGAGTGTGAGTTGCGAGTGCGAGTGTGAGTTGCGAGTGCGAGTGTGAGTTGCGAGTGCGAGTGCGAGTGTGAGTTGCGAGTGCGAGTGTGAGTTGCGAGTGCGAGTGTGAGTTGCGAGTGCGAGTGTGAGTTGCGAGTGCGAGTGTGAGTTGCGAGTGCGAGTGTGAGTTGCGAGTGCGAGTGTGAGTTGCGAGTGCGAGTGTGAGTTGCGAGTGCGAGTGTGAGTTGCGAGTGCGAGTGTGAGTTGCGAGTGCGAGTGCGAGTGTGAGTTGCGAGTGCGAGTGTGAGAGAGAGAGAGAGAGAGAGAGTACTTGAAGATTAGTGAGCTGGTAGGTACTGGAAATTAATCCACTGTCCGCTATGATACAGTAAATATGTAACGTTAGTTGTAACAAGCATCTTGTATGGTCTTCCCTTAAAAAGGGACGGTGACAGCTCTGAGCAAATTGAAAAGCGCCAGCGTGAATGCGAGGGAGGATATACGAAAGACGTTGAGGCGAGTATCAAGGAAACTTTCTAAAGCGGAGAGATACGCCGGGCTACGTCAACGTCATTTCGCCAGGAAAACCCGGACTACTATATTGATTTCTCTTCCCTCTGGTTTGTCGAGGGTAAGGTGGGATGAACGGTGGAGAACGAGTGAGAAGCGAAGACTGGATGATCCTTTAACGGAGCAAGTTTGACAAATTCCACGAGTGCCTCCGGGCATCGAGGTACCAACTTGATGATTGCATCCTAATTACACGTGCACCATAATATGAATGCAGATGTCGAAACAATGAGACGGAAGCTCGAAACTTCGCCTCACTTTGTTGCTATTTAGAGGCGACTTAATTACCAACTACCTTGTTTTCGCTTGTCTACGATGAGACAGCGCCTTTGCTTTTCTGAAAAATACGTACCTTTCAGACACAAAGGGACCACCCACCGTCGTCGTTTTAAATTCTCCAAGGGTCATTCAAGAAGTAAAGAGACTGACGACTGCTGTTTTAGTACGGTTAAATACAGTTTATGCAAGTTATACTGTTATCAAAAACGAATACTATAGAGAAATATATTATAATTTTTTCTTGTTCTAATGATATTGTTTTTTTATTCGAATTTGATGCAATTCATAATATTGATACTAAAAGTATAAAAAGTAATTTTTTACATATGGTTGCTAGAATATTTTGTACATTTGTGACAAGTTGTAAATCAGTGAGATTTCTTGTTAACGAAGAAATTTGCAACTCTTTCTAATAACTTTATTATGCATTTTACGTACTATAAATCCACTCCTTTTTATAAAAATAGTAAACTTGGTCTGTCTTTTTTTACATTTTAACGAAACTAGTTTTCGAATTCTACAATAACATCTCCAATAAATTGTTTAATCCGTTTTTTTTAAATTTTACAAAAAAAGACAAACGCAGAATATAACTAAAAATGTAAGAAACTGTTTCTACTTATTTAAAAACTGTTGGAATTACAAAACTATAACAAAATGAAACATCCTCTGTGCAAATACATAAAAAAGAAGGCAAAGGTACTAAAATTCGTAGAATTTTTCAGTTTGTCTAATAATTATGCAATTACAGAAATATAACAATTTAATATGTATTATACACACAACAAAATAAAAGTAAATAAATGAATTTAAATCTGTACAAAATATGAATTATACATTTCTATTTTATTGAATATTTTTCTTCTGGAAAAAGTATGCTGCCACATGGAATAGTATAACAGTTAGTATAATAGTATAATGCCTGTTCAATTTTAAAAACCAGTTTTTGAAGTTTTTTGAAGTACATTTACTTGAATATAATTATTTATAGAAATTTATCTGGTATGTTAAAATCGAAATTTTAATGCATGTTTTATTATTAGAAGATTGTTTTAAAATTGAACTATTATTGTATCTGAATTTTAATTGAAGTGTCTTTAATTAAAATTTTAGCTTGAACTTGAGCATTGAAAAGTTCAATGCGGCTGTAAACACGAGTAATATTCCTCTAGATTGAAAAACCTATTAGCATGTACAGAAGTTACCTGGTCGTGAATTATAAATTCAGAGGTCGTAGCGGTGTTGCAGTTAAAATTGGCGAGGGATTACAATGTTAGTAGGTCGTTTAACCAATTTGTAATTTCAGTGAAGGTTGGGAATTCGTTTGAAACTAGCACAAAGCAGTGGACAGGAAGGAAAATGAAATTTTTAATCTATTGTACAAATATGTTATGGACTTTTCTCGGGCGCGAATGCCGTTTAATTAAACACCATAGCTGATCAATATTCCGCTGTGTGTTTAATTTCGGAAAGATAATTATAATTCCTGCGATCATCTTGCGGCTTCTATGAAACGACGGTTACGCGACGCCGTAGAAGCAAACTTCTGTTACGTTTATTTCAGTTTCACGTTGCAACGTGATATTATTTCCAAACTTCTTAGAGGAGTTCATTTTTAATAAAAGTCTCCGGCAGAATTACGCTGGCAATATTTACATGTTTTCAGAATCCTTTGAGGCGAGAGATCAGACGGCGTTTCTATTTCTAAAAAGAAATAAATAAATAGATGCATTGAAAGATCTAATGTATTTAATTGTATTCAAATTCCTTTATCTGCAAAAAGAATGATTATAGCCACATTACGATACCGTTCGCATCCTACATTTTTCAATATCTTTAACCTTTTAACTGAGTATGACGAGTTAATTATTCATCCAAGTTTTCATTTTATTTTTAATTCTACAAACAATGTGGTGTTCAGATTTACATTTTTGAGTAGCCACTATCTTTAATATACAGGGTGGTGCAATAACTCTGATCACGTTGAATATCTTTGTTATTACTAACTGTTCCACCTACAAAGAAATTATTACAGCCACATTATGGCACATTTCGTACCCTGCAATTGTCGTGTAAAATATTTTTCAATATCTTATTTACGATATTTAAAGTTGTAGCCTGTATATTTGACAGTCTTAACATTCTTTACTTGTTCTTCAAAAAAATACTTTTATTGTAGTAACAATAGTTCTTTAGAAACCAATGATATCAACAATTGATATTGTTGATATTATTGTACATACGATTTTTATAGTAACGTATACTGGAACGATTAAGTATACCGAAAAATTTCTCACGATAATATTTTCATAGTTTTAGTAATCACAAAAGAACAAATCTGAAATTCTTCATTTTGATGGACTCAGTAGTTCTAGCGTTAAATGTTAATTATTACATGCTTATAGTGATAATAACTGTTATAACAAAATAAATATTTTATTATTAAAAGATGAAAACGCTTGTCGGTATGTGGTTACTTGTGTACGTTCTTCGAATTTATTTTTAAAATTATACAATTCTTGGATGTTTATAAATTGATTTACATTTGAGGCAGAAAAATACGCGTTGATGCTATGAAGTACAGTCAGTGATGCTAGAACGGTTGAATCGAGAGGAATACAGTTTACCACCTCTCTGATGACCAGGGTAATATGTGATACGTTACGCGGCACGTCACGTGACCAGTCTACGGTCTTAGTGGGGGACGTTGGAGTGTGCTCAGGTAGCGGAATGGGATAGTGGAGGGGAAAAGGAGGAGAGGAAAATCAACCCAGTTTTGGATGGATCTGGCATCACTGAGTACAGTGTTATAGAACATCGTAAAATATTTATTTATTTTTTAATACTTCAACCCTTAATTTAGCAAATACAGGAGTGTTACACGTAGCTTTGGCATTACATAGTTCTTGAATTCTTAAGGAACATTGTTTAAGAAAATTATAATTAATTTTCAGACCTTATGCATCACGATTGTATCGTAGAATATTTCAAATATTATATATCCCATAAAATTATTAATATATCAATTACAGTACCGTTCAAACACGAAATTTCTTGCGATAGAATTGGACGTCTCTTAATTACTATTAATTTCTGGCTAAATCTGAAGAGGCTTTAAGGGTTTTGTAGCAATGGGTGCATAGTAGAACTCGAACCCTAGTGTCCTTCCGAAAGCAATATCTGCTCTGGGAAGCGTTCTCCTAGAAAGTTGGGTCCAGAATAGATCAAAGTTCGATCTAAGCCAAATCTGGGTTACGACTAATCTTGTCTCGGTTCAAATATTCTCGAATTAGGTAGAGCGAACGGCTGCTTCGTGACGGTCGGAATAATACAATCGGTGTCATCGGTTAGAAATCAGCGACTGGAAAACTGTTCCCCGACTCAACCGATTCAGAAATCATCGTTAACGAGTTGCGCACAGACAGCGGTGCGGATTCGCTACCGTGAGATTGAAAGGAACGATCATGATTCGCCGAGGTATTGAACCGTCCCCGTGTTCCAGAGTGTCGGGTCTTAAGTCGATTTACATGGTAATTGAAGCGGAAATAGACAAAAGCAGTCGATAAATCGGAGTGAATTGCTCTCGAGGCCTTTGCCTTTTCAAATTGTCGACGATCGTGCGATGATTCAACCGTCTCTTGTGTCATCGTGTTCATTTTCTCCTGATTCGACTTTCGTTCGCTTCGATTGAACGATAACAGTAATCGATAGTGCGACGAGCCGATTTGTAGGTCGTGTATAATCATTTTTTTGTGGCATCGTTATTCCCTTTTCATTAGGGATTTAACTTGAACGTTGTTTTTAGTGCAGGAGGTGATTTGTTTCAGAATGAACGTGTAACTCTTGATTAATATTGACCTCGCGACAAATAAAAGATCGTCGGTCCATATGACGGCCATTAACGGCTAATCACCAAAAACATATGCTCGCTGATTGTCGTTGAATCGCTCGACGGCCATCAACGGTCGGTTGCCAACGTCAATCGTATCCAACGCCTACATTAGAAATAAGTTCAAAATTTGTGAAAGTATTCGTTTGACTTATTCTAATATTTATAGAAGCTATCATTCTTTATTTAACAGTTTGACAATACCAATTTTGTTGTTAATAGTACAACATTTATTGAAGTATGGGAGCCAATGCTACTATTAAATAAATGAAATAAATTTTATTTCAGTACAATTCTTTAAAAAAAAAATTTATAATATTGCGTAATATGGTAACATAATAAAAGTAAATATTATAATATAATACTTTTATTAAACGAAAATCCAATCTGCGATACCAGTTTTTAAGAGACAATAAGTAATAAATAGTTTTTTAATTATTCTAGTTGAAAAAATATCATGTCTTTAAGTCTCGTATTTGGCGACTGATACAGTGATGCCAGATCGGTTAAATCGAGGGGAATACAGTTTACCACCTCTCTTATGACCAGAATAATATGTGACACGTTGCGCGGCACGTCACGTGGCCAGTCTACGGTTTTAGTGGGGGACGTTGGAGTGTGCTCAGGTAGTGGAATGGGATAGTGGAAGGGGAAAAGGAGGAGAGGAAATTCTACCCAGTTTTGGGTGTTTCTGGCATCACTGGACTGACACGGCGCCACAGTATTCTTTTGAACTTTTTTGGTTTTATACACGTACATACGAGTAATCGGAGACTCCTTTACGACCGTGAACCACGCTTAAAACAGAAGATATATTTCATCCAGCCGTCTTCACGTGCTCCTTCACCGTTTCGTTACTCTGTCCCCGAGCCGGTGTCGCTTGTCTCCCTATGCGCACCGTTATGAAATTTCCTCGCTATGCTTTCTTTCCGTTGCCAATTTATTAGACGCGCCACCAATCACGATAATAAGAATCACGGGATGCGTCATAAATGCCAATTAAACCTGAACTTTTGAAAATTTCCAGTAAACTATCAGGTCATCTCGCAAGTAACACTAATTTTCTCTCAGGTTTTTGGACACAAGGCAAAAAACTGTCATCTTTAATGTTCTACGTACTTGCATCCATTTCCTATCATCTACAGAATCGCGTTTTTTATTTTATTAATAATTATAATTATACTATACTAATAATATTTATTATACTAATAATAATTTTTAGTACACCCATCCAGTGTCGCCAGATCGGTTAAATCAAGGGGAATACAGTTTACCACCTCTCTGATGACCAGAGTAATATGTAACACGTTGCGCGGTTCGTCACGTGACCGGTCTACGTTCTTAGTGGGGGCCGTTGGAGTGTGCTCAGGTAGTGGAATGGGATAGTGGAAGGGGAAAAGGAGGAGAGGAAAATCTACCCCGTTTTGGGTGTTTTTATTTCTTTTGAATATTTTAATATACATAGAAGTTCAATCTGCTCAGTAATCTGATTCGATATATTTATTTTGGACTGAAATAGTTGCAAATATATGTGGCACAAAACTAAGGAAGTAAAAATCCCAGCCTGAAATTAAGTAAATTTCTTTATAACCACTCAAGCAACTGGTCCCACTCTGACCGTCAGGTAATGCGACTTAGGTCCAACCACGTGGCCCTTCTTTGGAAGTACGTACGCACCTGGAAAAGTGCGCCTGTCCATATGCTAGCTTGAGCCTAGCTAGCCGATTGGTGGACAGTTGGGCCACCAAAGTCTTGTAAATACAGGACTAAACATCCTAACCGGCATTCATTCAGATTCATTATATTTCATTAAAACTCATTCAAAGTCTTTCGTTCTGGCTCAGTCACTCGAAACACAGCATCTTGTAACTCCGTTCTGTATTCGTTAAATATACAATTCAAAATCAATCATTAGCAAGACTACAGCTTCTATGTTACCTTAATAACTAGACAGCGGATCTTTATGCAAAATATAAATGTTCTACCTGAATTGCAACAAACTAGAGCGAAATAGAAATTTATTGTCTTTCTAAATATGTTTAATAGATTGAAAATAATACATTAGCATGTTTAAATTCTTCTAATATCTTTACCGTTTTAAATTACACCAACGCATTTTTGTTATGAATGCATAAAATCCGCAGCCTATTAATAACTATTCGCTGGCTGTTAATTCAACAGGCGAAGGCTAGCATATCAGAACGTATCTTTTAAAACAAAATCAACAATCTTGCTCGGCCCGGAACAATTTCAGTTGACTCTAAAACGTTCAATCTATAGTAAAATAATCTTAAACAAATGCTAGAATAAGTATACTTTATTTGTTGCGTTAGAAGTAGTAATATATAATTTGTACATGTATATTTAATAATAAAAAGACAGTTATTTGCTTATAGTGTTTGAAAAATTGCTTGTTAAAATTGTAAAAATTAGAAGCTGGTGGTAATAAAAATGTGTATAGTTATGACCGAATGAAATCAAGTGTGACGTGGATCATTTCAGATTTTTCTATTGCATATTTACGTCATATATACTACTTTTATATTTGATAGAGTACCTCTGTAACACAAGTTAAAAAAGAAGACCGTTGTTAATGAAATATTGTTATGTATCAATCAGAAAATGCCGTAAAACTATACGAAGTCTGTATAATAGATATTAAATTTATACAGCCATTACAATTTCCCTAAATATAAAAAGAAGTGAAAAAGTACGCATATTAAGTAAGTAATGTGCCTTTTTATATTATATAATTTTTACACATAATAATGTTCTTTGCAACATATAAATTATCATTCTTTTACTTCTTTTGGCTTGCGATAAATTTTACAACTAGTCTAACACGAATAATTCAATAAGTTTCTAGTACGAAAAGTGATTTAAAATATTGTAAATGCATGTTTTTACCGTAAAAACAATACAATTGTCTTTATAAGTGAAAGATATCGTTTCCCTTCGATCGATACAAACTGTGGAACATTTGTAATTTATTAAATTCAATTCAAAGTGTTCGTAACGTGTCTGACTCGGCGTTATAAAGTAAGGGATTAAGACGAACGAGTTCCTCTATCTGTTCAGCATTACACGGAGATTAAATTACTAATTGCAAGATAAAATGAAACAAGGCGTGGCAAGTGGTCGGCGGCAACGATTTTTGTAAGCAAGGTTTGATATCAAATTGTTTAGAACGGCTCGGTGGTGCAATGAAAATGGCGCGCATCAAAGAGACAACGGCCCGTTTCCAGCCTCATTAAAACGAATTCAAGAATTAAACGAGCAAATGGAGCATTCCGTGGATCAATTCGTCAGAGAGAAATCGAGATTAAGTACTGGTTGTTAAATTTACGAGACGCAGTAAAATACGCAACGATAACGGAGAGGAGAGGAGAGAGTGAGAAAAAGAGAGAAACGGATCGATCTGATGGATCGAGTGGTCGCTGAACAAAAGGGCTTACAGTCATATTCGTTTCATATTCATGAGCGACGAGTCTCATAGTGCTGCTCAACATGCTCCCAGACATTTGCGTCCATCTCAATTTATGCCATCGCTAATTGCCTTCGCACTCGAAAACCAGTCTCCGCTTTACATTCAATGAATGTAGAATAAGGAGTTACTTTGAAGGCGGAGTCGTTTTGCGGGAGAATGAGAAGTTCGATGAAATCGTTGAATGTCTCTCCGACGGATTCTCGTTTCCCTGCCGGGACCAACGAATCGTCCCGTTTTCAACCGTTCGATCCCACCTCGTACATATATACATCGATTCACATTGAAGAGCAAAATTGATATAATGAAAGAATTTTTTCGAGAAATCATTATTTATGCATTTATTGGGATAGGGCCTCAAATCTGGACCTCACAGGATTTGACTGCGGATTTTCATGGAAAACAAAAATTGTTTCCATTAATTTAAAGACATAGAAGTCAAATAAGAAAAAGTATCTTCTATCTTTAATAAATTTATGAAGTCGAAAATCACTTCTGTTTCTCATTAGCTCATCAATACATGAAATCCGCAGTCTACTCACGAAGCACATTGTTTTACTTTTTTTTTTTATATTGAGAAACCATTTTTTTATATTGAGACAGGAAATTGCAATTTTTTAAATTAAAAAAAAAACAATTTTCAACAAAAAATCAGAGTCGCTGTCATATCTTTAAATGAGTCTCGGTATTTTTACCTTCATAATATTGTAGGCGACGTCGAAACGAATTCAACGATCTGCTATACGATGACTTTCAGATGATCTTTACAGAAAATATCGCCAAGTATCAATTGCCAGAATATTTGAAATATTTCGACGGTACATAATAGCACGCCACGCATTTAGAGGCAAAAAAATGAACGTACACATTGCTTCAGAACATAACTCACAAAAAACCAAATTTATACTGAGCGAAATTGGAAACAATTTCATGTAATGTACTAACAGATCATGCGACACAAACGGACAACAGTTGAGGAAATGAGCATTCACAATGTTTACGTTCATTTGTTTACCTCTAAATGCGAGGCGTTGCTATTACGTACCATTGAAATATTTCAAATATTCTGGCAATTGATTTATGGCGATATTTTCTTTCAAGGTCATCTGAAAGTCACCGTATAGCAGGTCGTTGAATTCGTTTCGACATCGCCTACAATATCATAAAGTTAAAAATACCCAGTTCCATTTAAAGATATGACAGCGACCTTGATTTTTTGTTGAAAATTGGCTTTTTCTTTTAATTTAAAAAGTTGCAATTTCTTGTCGGTTAAATATAGATTAACTTTGGTACGAAACACTTTTCTGTCCGACCATCCGGAGGGGCTGAAAAATCGTGGGGACTAATTTGTGCCGCACCCAGCATATATTATATAAAATATATTGGATAATATATTATCTAAACGTTATTATTCTTCAAATAATTTTCTTCGACAATGCCCGAGCCTGTTATGGAACATCTGGCTGATTCAACTCGGCGTAAAATTGTGTTCCACACACATTTAATCATGACTCGATCTGATTCTGATATTGAATCATATTCGGCTGGTATAGTCGTCTCCAACTGCACGCGTGACACGCGTCTAATTGAATTCTGGCTACCGGTCGCGATTCTCTCGTGCGGAAAATTTTCATTATTGACTGTCGCAAATCAATTCGCGAGTGGCCGAGGATGACGGATCCTATAACGGCTTGTAAAAATGTCCTTAAAGTGGATGAGATCACTTGTGACGCTGGCTCGACGGAACGGGTCGCGTCAGCTTAACGGCTACACAACTTTTCCGATTACGACTTTTCGAACTGCACGACCTGCATCAAGTTTAATGCTACAGAGGATCGAAAGAGGGCGGGGGGGTTCATAATTTAAAGTTACGTGTCGATATGGTTGTTCATCCTTCCGGTGTGCGCTGTTTATAATTCAAAGACCTCATATGTGCAATATTTAACTGGTTCCTTGCCGCTGGTATTTACCAGATGTAAGAATTAGTTGGGAGCGTGATTACTGTTTATGGTTATCAATTTTGTTGGTCGTAGCACAACATTTATCAAAGTTATAGACGTTTTATTAAACGTTTCATTTTTCAGTTAATTTCAACACGCCTCTTTCTCTCACTAAACCTGCTATGAGCGATCAAACAACTGGTTTTATGTATTTTTCTGTACAATTATTGATGCTATATAGATCTTTTAATGTGAAATCACTGAATATGTTTTTGTAAAGCTACACGTGCTAGTTACTTTTAAAGCTCGGCACGTTTAGCGTTGAGGAACTAATATTTTATTTTATTTTCTTACACTATATTCATACATATAACTGGTTGAATTATAAACGAAATTACTGCCACGTGCTTTTTTGTACAAACTTTTGCACGAACAGCATATAAAATTTCTGACGTGCAGAGCGGCGAATGAAAGATTGGTGCAAGGACAATTAAAAAAGTTTCGTGACGGAGATTTTAGTGATGATAAACGGTCTCGTAGACCTGTCGAGATTGATAACGATCACATATCCAACGTAATTGAAACATTCTTTGATTTTGGTTACCATTCTTGAAGACGTCCAAACGAATAATATCCAAGTAAGTAATATTTTAGAGATTGTTTCGAGAAGATTATTTTAATTTTAATTTTTTGTAATACCAAAATCGTGTGCTTAGAACGATTTACATTCCCCTACAAACTATTTTGTATGCCAATCTTAACAGTCCAAACGAACGAAATGATATCCAGTTATGTAGCAATCTAGTGCATTAATCGCGGCACGAATTAATGGATTTTGTAATTAGTGGATCTGACGAGCTTCCCCGTTAGGCTTAAAGAATATTAACAAATGTTATTACTAGTTGAATTATATGCATATTTGTTCGACTGTTGATCACCTGGCATGAGCAGTGCAGCAAGGTAAATTTATACTAAGTTATTGTTTAATTTACCAAGATGGCAACATGGACCATTAAACTATGACATTATGGTGGTGCACACGCTGGCAAATATACCGGTAAAGTTCGAGGCCATAGAGACCAATTGCTCACGGAACATAAATCCCCTGAATCAGAGGTATGTTCGCGTAACGTTTAATCAACTTTCATAAGTCCTGAAAGTGGTGTGAATCGTCCTCATCGGTATATCATTAATGCCGGGTTAAACGCATCGGAAATATATCACGATTACTTAACGGTATCGAATTTACGTGTATTCAGCCGTTATTCACGCCTGTTTGCTACGAATAAATTAACCAGACAGATCGCCCTATTGAAATGTATTACCGAGAACCATTATTGGAAAATGTGAAAGAAAACTTTCTACTGCTCAATTATTATCGTGGAAACCGTTTGGAACTGACGGAACTGAAAACAGGTTAAAGTAACACAATATTCCTGATTGCTAATTGTTCCTTTAACAAAATTGTTCTTTACCGAGTCATTATTTATAATTGGACCGCTGATCTTTACGCAAAATCAACATTTTATGAAGCAATTCTAATTAATAGACGTTATAGAAATATTTACTTTTTATCTAAAGAATCGATATGATTTAGGAATTATACAGCAGAGTTCCAAAATGATTTAATATAACAATAATAACGTAACATCAATACACGACGACAGACTTATTTACATTGTGAAATCGTAACAACTGATTACAAAACGAGAACACGCTTCGCACAATATATTTACAATGGATCCAAAAAATCTTAGAACACTAAATTTCTGGTTCGTGAAAAATTGTTGATACTTAAACTGTGATGATTTCGTTAAGAAAATAATGCAACAATAAATTTCGGGTCACTTTAAAGCTCGAAGCTTCTACTTTCGAAGACATCATTCTTTTTTTCTAGGTTATTTTTGCATGATGCTGAGACTGAAAAAAACATTTGGTCCAAAATGTTACGGATTGAAACGTAGGTGAAAAGATTCAAAATTGTTCTCGCAACTGAATCTACCGTATATTTTAATATTATAGCTTTCCCTTTACAACAAATGGTTAAGTCTTCATCTACGATTTGTTCTAGACGATTTAGTGAGCTTTAAATAAAAGGTGTAATGCCGTCTTTGTAATAATACAAGGTACACCGTGATGACCTTACACAACCAAACTTGTTCCTCATTTTTATTCTATAAAACAGCCCAAAAATTGTGGAGTATGTTTTAAGTAGCCATTGTAAAGAGGAAGATTCAGTTTTCAAATCCATAATAAACTCTACATGCAGCATTTTCGACTAAAAACGTAACCTCAGTTTTTCACCTGCTATATCATGCACAAATATCCTAGGGGAAATAGTACTACATTGGACATAAGACAACTTATCACCAAATGTAAACTACTATCCAGTGTCTGCCCTGGAATCTCACACGACATCTTAACAAATGAATTGATAAAAGTCGGTGTCCGCACTGACTCGACAATCTCCTTTCTGAGAGCTGGTATTTTGGAACCAGGTTTCGTTCACATAATCAGCATCCGCAGACGAAGCTATTTTCACCCAGAAGACATTATCAAATTGCCAGGACACATCAAAATTATTTTCCAAGACACTACATACTGGATATACTTATCAGCTGACTCTATTAGGTGTTTCAACTGCAAAGTAGCTGCAAAGTTTCGACTGCAAACAAATCCTTAACGTAATTAACGCTACGAATACTGAACCTCGGTTATCACAAGAAACCTCAAATATTATTACGAATCTAATCATTTTTTCGAATGACTTTCCACTAGGGGTGTGCGGGTACGGTCGACTCGGACAATGATCGAGTCGGGTTGGGTCGGGAACCCGAAAGTTTACAAATTTCGGGTACCCGAAATGGTAATCGGGTCGGGTAGAGTCGGGGTCCCAAAAGTTTGCAATATTCGGGTACTCGAAGTTAAAGTTGTATTTGTATAAGTATAATGTTTTATGTTCAATCTTTTATTTTCACTGGCAGGTTCAGAATGAGGAAAGAAGATATTTTAGAATACATTATGTGAAATAATGCGCGTAAAAGACGTTTCTGTTTCTAGTAAACACTGTTCTTACAAGACAAGGACTCTTCGTCCGCACACTGTTCGTATAATTAAGAGTACTGTTTAGTAAACAGCGTTTACTACAAACCGAAATATTATTACAACCGATGATTGAACATCTTAATATGCACGGAGTTATTTATCGCTGATTTGACCGCAGACTTGCCCCAACTTTAACTTCGAGTACCCGAATATTGCAAACTTTCGGGACCCCGACCCGATCCCGAACAAATTTCCCGACCCGACCCGAACCCGAAATTTCGAGTACTCGCACACCCCATACTTTCCACCTTTAAGTGGCTTAAATAGTAACCATGATATACAGATCACCAACTTACCCCCACCCTCTAATGCCAAACGACCGCTCTCTGTTACTACAAGTTCAATAGAATCATCTCCAGCTAATGACGCAGCAATATACAAATAAAATAAGCGAAACAAATAGCCAAAATACGACTCAACTTCTCCCAAGGATACACTTGACGAACAGCTCTTATCAATTAAAGATGTCTTAACTACAAACAATGATATTTACATACCTATTTACCTCGAAATTAAAGGACACCTTTGATTGCTGTCAAATCGTTTCGCCCCACTGTGCGACGCATAAGTAAGATCAAAGTTAGGGTAACGTTCCCTGGCTCGCACGTTCTCGAAGCTTTCTCTAATAAGCTTGAAAAATGAATCGTGAATAATTGCCGGCTCGAAAAAAAGGGGAACGCGCTATTCCTCGGCGGTTACACGACTGCCCTCAATTCTCATGATTCATCATGTCTGTCGTGCAGCAGTCGCGACCATAAAAATCCGGCCGCAGGCCTGTCAACGCAGATTGAATTCATCCCGACTGTAATCATCGGATCACAAGGATGGCGTGTCTCACGGTAGACAGGAATACAACTGTAGGGCTGTTTCTAACGGCGAGTTGTCGACGCTGTTAGAGTCTAGGTTATGTACGTCGCAACGGTGGATAATCGTGGCGACGAGGCAGAGGCAGAACTACAATAAGCACCTCTGGGAGAAAAGGCGGGCAAAGACGCGAAGAGAGCCCGGGCACAAACGGCCAGGATTACAGTCGCTAGTACAATTGCGAAGCCACGCGCAATAAATAGCAATTATACTTAACAACGAGGACGAGGTCGGACCAGGAGCTACGCCCCTCTATAGACCACGTCTCCCAGTCGATGACTTTAACCACCGAGTTATGCGACTGATTCAATTCTTAGCGGATACTGCATGTCTCGGCCTATTTTCTCCAAGAATATTACTGTGGTCACTACAGAGATGCCACCACTCTGCATTTTTAATGTAGAGCACACCGGCAACGGTCAATATACAGAGTGTTTTCGAAATCGTGGTACAAGCGGTCGGGTGGTGATTCTACGTTAGGCTGGTCCTTACAAGGGAAGGACCCCAGGTGGTCGTCTTCGATTTTAACACTAAACCTGCGGACCATTAAAGCTGCCTTATAAAAATGGAACAATTGAATTTATTTAGATTTTGCGCGATTTTTACTATAATGTATACTTTAATAAAGCAGCGTTGTTCGGGAACCCGGGACGAAAATTTTGGGAAGTGGACTGTATGAGAAAGAGGATCGGGTACGAACACAGGAGGGAGTTCGGAATTTCAAAAGGGCGGAAAAGCATGAGGGAAGGAACGTTAGATAACGGCCGGGAGAACGAAGGAAAAGAAGAAAGATTCACTTCGCACGTGTGTAACGAAATATATGTACAGTTTATTTAACGCATTCGCGGAAACGACAATAGTTTGGGCAATCCGGATGACTTGACACGATCGAGATGAGCGTTAAGTCGGGTGCCGAAAAAGCAGAAACGAAGCGATTGTATCTATAGATGGGCGCGAGTGTGTTTGTCAACGAGTATCGAGCACGAGACAGAGCACGAGTGAGAGCGAGACAATAACGGCTACGGTAATGAGTCAATCACCGGTGATTCCCATCGATCACGTGATCGCATATCGGCTGCGCGCGATTCCGAAAAACGCCGAAAACAAAAAGCATCGCGCACGGGTGATTCGCAGGATCGAGACGAGATGGTATACGGGGCTCGGGGCGCTCCCCAGGGCCGTAGCGCATGGTCTCGAACAGACTTAAAATTAACTTATATCTACGCTTAATCCTAAACAATCATGTATAATCATTTCTAGTAGAAGCATTTTGATAACTTCAATAATTGTGAAATAAAAAATTCTGAAACCAGTCATTCTCCATATTGTGAAATATTGTAGAAATAATGTTCTTACTACCGGTTCTACTCCTTGGAAACACTGTGTAAAAATACCAAGTAGAAAAATAATGAAAACTTAACTGTACAAGTATAGCCCGCGCAACGAGAGTTGGCACAGAGAAACTTGTGGGTACCACGTGATGCTCCCACTACGCGCTACACGTCTTCCGCGATTGGCCGAATCGCTTGAGGAAGACAGCAAACGAGTGTATTGAGTGTGACTGTAACAGAGAGATGTGTTGACCATGAAGTAAGATGGTGGTGACGCTGAGCGCCTATGTCGACCGTTCCCGAGTGGGATCCACTGGTCAGTGGTGGGATTCGCAGCCTTGCGTCAAGAGTGGGGATTCGCAGTTCCCCTTGCACCCCACTGACGAGATTTTGTGCCAACTCTCGTTGCGTGGACAATACTGAGATATGTATAATGGATCCAAAAAATATTTCAACATCTAATTTCTGATTCTTAAGAAATTTACAATATTTAACCTTTTGTAATTTTGTAAAAAAATAATCGTATAATGATAAATTTGAACTCATTTTGAAACTTGATGGTTCTACTTTCGCACACCATCATTAATTTTCGTCTACGATATTTTTACACGTAGCAGATGGAAAACTGAAAAGATCCATTTTACCTCTAAAATGCTATGAATCGAAACGTCTGTAAAAATATTAAAAAATTTATTTTGTGAATGTATCTCCCATAGATTTGAAGATCGAAGCCGCGAGTATTTACAACGATTCTTTAAGAATTGATGTACGATTTTTTACCTTAGTAAATAATATTCCTTATGTCACTGTAAAGCTGCCTGTACATCTTCCATTCAAAACTTAATAAAGCAGCCCCAAATAATTGCACATCAAGCTTTTTCACGTCGTTGCAAAGGAAAGACTAAAATATTAAAATGTATCGTTGATTCGTTCACCAAGAGATGTTTTTAATGTTTTTAGAGACGCTTCAATTGGCAACATTTTCGAGAGAAAATGTATCTTCAGTTTTCCACCTGCCACGTCGTGCAAGATTATCTAAGGCAAAAATGAATGACGGTTAGTAAGCGTAGAAGCTCTGAGCTTTAAAATGAGACTAGGATTATTGCTATACTATTATTTTCAACGAAATTATCACAGTTTGAATATCGACGATTTCTCCAGACTCCGAAATTTACTGTTAAAAATACTTCCTGGAGCGATTGTATGTACAAAAGTGAGCAATAAAAATTTCTTATTCAATAGAATTCAATATTTTATTACACCAATCCTGGAACTATTTAGATATACCGCGTACTTATGTATATTTCGTGGGAGTGTGACAATTCTGAAAAAAATAGTGGTCAATTAAAATCACTCACACCTTATTAAACATTCCAAAAGAAGCAGTGGAGGGCTAAGTTAAATGCGCCATTTGATTTTTCAGTGCACGAACTCCCATTAATTTTGCATCGATCTTAAAGTTCGCCGAGTATCCGGTGGTAGAATGGCAAAGTTTCATCTCTCCGACCAGCTGCCGAGTTGCCTCTCTGGCCGTGGCCGGAATTAACACTCGCCGAGATTTGTCTTTTATTTCATAATTACATCACTAGTTTGGAATTCCTTCAGACCCGCCGGAAAGAATCCGCCGTTGGATCGTCCTTGAATAGTTTCGAAGTTCCTCCGTTGCGACGGGGAAAGCCAAGGGAAAAAAGGAGCAAATGACAAAGTGATAATGACATTAGCGGCTAGCCGAGAGCTTGCGGCGCGGCGTGAGAAAATTCGCGGAGAATTACGGCCGACGAAATAAAAGCGAGATGAATTCAAAGCACCCCGTCGCGCCGCGTCGCGTTGCCAAGCCCCGGCGCGGCGCAACGTATTTTAGAATGCACGATGAAAAGTAAGCTGTTAGTGCGTGACAGTTTTGGCCAGCTGGTAGACCCACTCTCGAATTATAATTCCAACTGGCCGCGGTACTCTTCAGTTTCATGCATTTCTCAGATTCTCCTCGAAAACATTCCGCTTAGCATGTTCGTTATCATCCCTTATTTCGAGAAGAATTTTCAGACCGGGAATATTTTATCAATTGCACTACGCAACTCTGTAGAAAATAATACTTACTGAAAATGCAACGAACAATTCTCGTTGAATTCTTGATAATTCTTCAAAACTTTTTTTTACACTGACTTACATAAATATTCGGACACACTTAAAAAGACGATACCCTCTTTAATATTGGAACCGACGATTCGGTTTTTTTTTAGAAATTAGAACAATTTATTTACTACATGACGTGAAAAAGCATACGAAAAAAATTTAAATTCGACAGAATTGCAGAAAAAATGTTAAATATTGTATTTTACAACTTTTGTATGTGGGCCTATATTGAAACATTTTAAAATACGTTTTGTAGATTTATGTCAATTATACATATTTTGAATATTTAATCAATATCTGTCAACGTTGCCATGTGCTACAAACGTTTGAAGATGGTAAACAAAGACTCTAACTAATATTCAATCTAAGGATTCTTACATCTTCCAATGCTTGACGTTTTTATTCGTATGAACCGATTTTCATGAAATTTTCAGGATATGTATAATTGACATAGATTTGCAAACCGTATTTTTGAAATTGTTAATATAGGCCCACATTCGAAAGTTGTAAAATACAATCTTAACAAAGTGGAACGAAATAAAACCTTATGTTCAGTGGCAGTAGCCTTTGCAGTTCTGAAATAAATAAAAATGGCATTAAATTCTGTCAAATTTGACACTGTAGTATTTATCGATAATTTTCAGAAGTCATAAATGCATAATGATCCGCAGTCTAGTCGTAAATGTGTCGCGAGAATGCTTCGGGCACATCGTGGAGATGTTAAATATTTTTTAGAATTTTGAATAAGCTCATGTATAAAATTTCGTTTATCTTGATTAATCTAGATTCTACCTTAGAAGAATTTATTTACCAAAATAGCCTTGTTTTTAAAAAATTATGGTGCCTCACAGATAGCTTATTAAATTCCAAATGTGTAGCTAATTCAGAAAAGTTGGGAAACACTGTCATATAGAATGATTGATGTTTTTACTATCTTCGAAACTACCCTGTTAAAGCATTGATCGCTGGCCACCACCCCAACGATGGAACATCGGAAATCGAAAATTTTTATTGAACCATAAACAGAAATGTATTACGTTCAATACAGTGTACGATGTCATCAAAGTTGCAATCGTTATATGAATGACCAGAGTATGAAAAATTTTTGATTTTATCTTAACCATATAATCTATGAAATTTTCGAAAAAATCAAATGGTTTGCTAGAATCTTTTCACAACGTTTGAAAGAAATTAGCGATTAAGCAAAAATCTTTCGGAAATGTTGAAAATAAATAAGGTAACATTTTTCTTTGATAAAACGATTTTTATGAACATTTCGTAGATACATGTATTGTTATACTATTTTCTGTTGTTTTAAACAGTTCTCGAGCTATTATTTAAATTCAATCTTGTTCTACCTCAATTCAACCTTGCTCTAGTCCAGACTCATCTTAAACATTATCTATGCCTAAACTGGAGTCAACAGACTTCGGATTCAACCTTAGACCATATATGCTTATAGACCCGGCTTTAGATAGTTAGCTATGTTCCGAGATTAAATCGCCTAGCAGATGACTCTTGTGGGCAAAGTACTATAGTCTGTTGTGAAATCGCAGTACTGCGAAGGTGAAGTGTTAGAAGGGAAAGGGGAATCGTCGTCGCATCTCATTCACGTATTTTATTTCATTACTCGTTCATTTTTACTTTGCTCTTATTATTTTAAATATGGCTAACTCATTTTGTTGATTATAATTTGGAAAAAGTTAAATTTAATTGTAGAAGTTGATAATATGAAATCTGTATTCACTTCCTCACAACTTACTTTATTTAAAAAAAGAATAGTAAGAACAGTATACATGTACATGTCGAATACAATCAGAGTTGGGTATTATTTACATAAAAAATTATTTAAATAACGATTCGAATGAAAGATACTTTATCTTTATTCGTTATTCGAAGGTTCGAATAAAAAAAGTATCTTTATTCGACGGATAAATTCTCGTCTCATGCGCTATCCACCATTTTGAATTATCTCGAACCGTGACTTGTGGGCACCAGATACTCTTATATCTCGGAACACTTCATCCTATGCACACACTATACCTATGCCGGGTCTGTAAGTATATATGGTCTAAAGATTCAACTCACACCTAATTCGAACCTAGTCTGGTCTTTGCTGATTGCAACTTGAACCAAACCTGGAATACGGTCTAGGCCGAACACGAAACTAGTTTACATTTAATCTTGATTAACCTGGATAGCAATTAATTTATGTAATTCTTATTTTTTCTTCTGTTATCTTAAAAGGAGGACGTATGATGTCGTCACGCCTTCTGTGTAACAAATATTTTTAATTCATTTATTATAATAGTAATAATAAAGAGGTATCACATTAAATATATATATATATATTAAATTTATATTTAAACATCTAGTAATATATAACATTCATTCATACATACATATAATTATTATATACTATTGGACCTAGTAAAGGGTATTCTATCAACGAGATTAAGCGTGTGTTTTAAGTTGTAACAATGCTGCATATATTAGGAGCAGAAAATATTTGAAACTATCGTACAAATAATACAAATGCAGTAATTGCCCTTATTTGTATACATAAAACATTAATACACATATGAATATGTTCATTAACAACATATGAAATTTTAAATTATACGTTGATTTGAAAACGCATTCAATCTTTACTAGATATAGAGGACATTTTTCCATAATTCGTTCATAATGTTTAAAGTATGAAAAGTGTTTTAATACTTTGGGAGGCTGCCAAATAATTTTCGTATGCCAGTGGACATTGCATTATTTTAAATTTGGTAAATCGACAATGAAACAGTCTTCGATAAACAAAGTAATACATAATAACACTGTCTTCCATGTTTAAAACTTCAAACAGATTTTTATGCAGCATTCAAACGTTTCTGACATAAATCATGTCAAATGCGAAAAATATTTTCAGTAACTCGTTTATGAGATTTTTTTATTTTATTGATTAACGTATTATTTCATTAACATTTTCTTGATTTATTTAATACGTGGACTATTTTCTGCTTTTCGAGATGTTCGAAGCAGGGTTGGAAAGAGATCTAGAATTTTTAATAGATTCTATTTGAAACATGACCCGTGGAGTTCAACAAAAAAAATGTTCTACCGTTACAAGTGTCGATAAAACCAGATAAAGATTTAAGCAGGACCAATACAATATCAACATTACCATTTTTTTGCAACAGGAGCGTATATTCTGTTGATCAATGTTAAAAGAGCTATCAATTATTGCTACACATGCTGAATACTATCAATGAATAGTGCCATAAGAATATTAAATAACTATTACATTAAATGGATATTCTCAATGTGTTATTTATTTGTAACATTTATGAAAATAATTCAGAGCTCAAGGATTGCTTGTGTTTCTCTTCTAAAAGTTCTCTCAGTAGATAAACGTTCTCAATAAATTGTTTTCGTAGAATTTTTATTGTGCAGACTCCATGAGAACACTTTTCACCGAAGTTCCTAGGATTAACATTTCTTCCATCAAAATTCCACAGAACCAGATATTTCCTAAAGTTTAGTTTTCAATAAATTGTTTTTATGGAACTTTTGTTGTGCCAGTTTTAAAGGATCTGTTCGTGAGAACACTTTTTTTAAATATTTCTGATGGTAACATAATCTTACCATAAAAATTCCGCAGGAACGGATATTTTCCTAAATGAAGCATATACAGAGTGGCCCACATAACTCTTAACAGCTCAATATCTCGAAAACGATGCCATTGATTTTCAAGTTCTTGGTCTTAAATTGCATAGATCTGAAGGGCCTTTCTAACTACATAATCGTGAAGTGCCCCCCCCCTTACCCTTTAAGGCGGAGCGGGGGTACCTTTATAATTTTAAATATAACCCCCTATGAAACGTTACATATTTAGATTCTACAGGAAAAAACAAGTAAATTTTGCCTGAAACATTTTTATGTCAGATATTTCCATGATGAAATATAACAATTTGAAGTTTCGACTTGTAGGTACTTAGGTACTTGAAGCGCGTATACAAATAATACTATTTCCGAGCGCTTCAAGTAAGTACCTATAAGTTGAAACTTCAAACTGTTATATCTCGTCATGGAAATATCTGACATAAAAATGTTTCCGGCAAAATTTACTTGTTTTTTCCTGTAGAATCTAAATATGTAACGTTTCATAGGGGGTTATATTTAAAATTATAAAGGTACCCCCGCTCCGCCTTAAAGGGTAAGGTGGGGAGCACTTCACGATTATGTAGTTAAAAAGGCCCCTCAGATCTATGCAATTTAAGACCAAGAACTTGAAAATCAATGGCATCGTTTTCGAGATATTGAGCTGTTAAGGGTTATGTGGGCCACCCTGTATATTCAAACCTTTTTGGAAACAAATATAATAATAATAATCCTTCTCGTAATAATGTTAACCATTTCGATCGAGTAGTTCTCATCAGGACGTATAAATTTGGAGATTTTACAAACGTAATAGAAACCTCGGACATGGACATACGGAGGATAACATTGTCCATGATTCCTCGGTATGTAGGTGCATTAATTACGCCAATCGATCTGATATACTCTCCTGCAGAGTCTAGTACAGCACGATCACAGAATCTCGATCACAGTATCTCGATCACGCGGCCAGTGTCCGTAGTCCTAGATTTAGCGTACGTGTCTAAGACTAGGAAACTATATCGCGGCTTTAATAGACATTATCCCATGGCAATATGGTATGGAGTCAATACTGACAGCTGCAGGTGGGTCAGCCTCCATAAAGCTAACGTCGGCCGCGAGAACAATAATTTCTCCATTGATGCGAGTGACGTGAATGCAGCTTCTGCCATTATTAATCGACAATGCGTTATCATTGAAATACAAACAATGACTTTATACGCTCACTTTTGTGATAATGATTTTAATTACGCGACATTGAAGTACTTTACATGCTCGCTTTTGTTATAATGATTTTAATTACGCGTGGAATAACGTTATTAATTTTAACACGTTTCATGTTCCATGCAGAAAGAAAAATATTAATTTTGTGTGAGGTTCAGGAAATATCTTTCATCTCTTGTGTCTGTTTAATATTTCATTGTATATCACCATTATAACTGTAAACATGTTCTGCCTTCATTCCAAGATTTATGAGGTACGTAGACATTTTTTTTAGTAATTTTATTAAGTTGGAAATAATGCAACAGCATTTTTAAATTCTTCAAATGTTTTACTGTCCCGTGTCTAATGCATTTATTTTTGTCATAAATGCATCAAGTCCGCAGTCGAATTATAACTGTGAAAACTATCACTGAAATGAGCGGTCGTATTAATTTGTTAAACGATTGAGGATGTATTAAAACTGTGTGCAAAAAAATTCAGTTATGATGTATGACAGAATTAATTTATACAGTCTCAGGTATCTCTAATGAATTCGTTTTGTTTGTTTCAGGTGAGTGAGCGACTGGTAAATCTGTTTTGTGTCTACCCATTAGTAAGTTCTTAGAAGTGCCTATAATAAATGGTAAATGACGTTTGATCCCGCCTAAATTGCAATTATACCTTCAAAATTTTACAAATTTATATTTCTAGTGTGTTTTTGACATACTGTCAACTTATAAATTTGATACAAGAACTTGCTAAAGTTCAATTTAGAGTAGAAATCGTTAAGTTCTAAACCGATTGAATGTTGGACTAATATCTTCATGGTTGCCGACAGTTGATGGATTTAAAATTTGTTTGAAAGCTTACAACAAATTATTCAGCAGAGCGAGTATCAATTTTTATCAAATGTTCGATTATTTTTGTTATACAGTAAACAAAGCTTCAATTAACTTATATTACACGATTATGCATGAAAATATGACAACGTTCTTCCAAAATTTTCCGAAATAAATCATTATGACGTTAGTGTCAGACCAGGACAGATATTATTTCGAATAGGATGAACAATAATGAATTATTCCAACTTTTGTTACTTTTATTTTAGATAACATAGAGAAAGTGACTTTATATTGCACGAAATTTCAATAAATCATTTTCTAACAATAAATTATTAAAGTTAATCAATCCATTTCGATAAAATAACAAATAATCTGAAAATAATAAAAGTATTATATAGGTCCACATAGAAAAGTTATAAAATACAACTTTCAATATTTTCTCTGCAATTTCGGTCAATAGGATTTTTTCAAAAATTCTGTTCACTTCGTGTAGTAAACTAATTGTTCTAACTTCTAAAAAGATCGAAGTCGTAGAATTCAATGTTAAAAAAGTAATCGTCTTTTTAAAAGTGTCCGAATATTTATGGAAGTCACTGCACTTATTTTTGACCATAAGAAGTACTCAATGCCCGTGAATTTTGATAATATGAACATTTACTATCAGAATTGTATTTACTTCAAACATTTAATTAACTCTCCGCCAGTGTTCCAATATTTCTGGAGAAACTGTAGGTCAATTTTCCAACATTTTCGGTTCATTAAAACGCTCCTCCATTTTCCAAAATTGACGAACTATCGTTAATGATGATTCAGTGCGCAGAGGGTGGGACGGAAGAACCGACTACAGGATATCGTTAGAATTGAGTTACTCCGCATCGAAAGAGGAAATGACAACACGTAAAATACCTGGTATCCATCGAGTTGTTCGTTGACCTTCACGAATCGATAAACGAGCAAAGGATTCAGCAGGTTGCAGTCTCCAACCAGTCAGGCGAATCCGAGACGAGTCTGGCTCGGCCGCAAGTTCCCATGCCATTACTTTACCTTCCCTTACTTTTGCATCCGACCAGGCAGAAAGGAGGCCACGTATTCCCAAGGGTCCCTTTGTGGAGAAAGTTTATTTGATCGTTTGACACGTATACGAACCCATACATGCTGTGCACCTTACGAGCCGAAGATTCGAGCTAGAAACACCGGAAACCCATTTGGTCGTTTTCTTCTTACGCTATACCGTCGGTCGTGCACGGTAGTCGTTACCCTGCATCCTTCTTGTTTCAACAATACCTCGTGATACTGATTTTTCAACGCGGTCAACTTTTTCACCCTGTAATATACACGGTGTTTCCGATGTCGTGACCTTCCACAAAAAGGCTGATCCTACATGATAAAAATAGTTCAGAAACATAGCAAAACTAAGTTTTTGCGGTACCTTTTTATTGTTGAATTGTTTTATACTGTTGAGGATTCAAAAATGAAACTTTACCGGTCAGTCTAATGTAAATTCAATAGCTTGGACGGATCGACGAAACTCTTACGGATCGGACGGACACGGTTTAGGGTACGGTCACAGTGCATCCGACATCGGTCGATTCGGGCGACGTCAGACGCGTCTGTCAGACATTTCGAATGTGCGGGTAGGCCCGTCTGTGAGACCCTTCTAGCGTCAGCCGATGTGGGAATTTCGCGTCTCATTCTTTTCCATGCGCTGTCCTTCTTTGTCTCCGAAACGTTCGTCATTCATTACACTAGTAAATATCATCGGTATTATATCATATTTGGTATCATTTTCATCAGAAAAATGCCACAAATATGACGGTGAAAGTACCATAAAAAATTAATGAAAAATGAAGAAGTTTTGTTATTGGATTAGTAGTGGTCTCACACCGATATACCCGACCCGCATAATTACACTTCTCGGCGACCGAGGCCCTCGAACGTCACTGACCTTTTTCTCAGTTTGACAGGGCATCATAGAGTGTAGATAGTTATTATTCAGTGCGGTGAGTACATTTCTTTAAATTAAATAAAAAAAAGAGTGCCACCGATTCTTTTTGGTTTAGAACTGGATATAAATATGAATGTTATAACCCAAAAAAGTTTGCGACTTTCCTAAAAGCGCGAGAGAAACGATTTCTTCAGATCCATATTTATTAAGCTTAAGATTTTTAAAACCAAGAAAATTAAAACAATATCCGAATTATGTCTCAGTTTTTTTTTTAGAATCAGAGATGATCAATGAAATAATAATTACAAAAAACGATAATTAAAAATAATGTTATCTTGTTTATCCCTTCTCCATTAATTTATATTTCCATATATATATTTTATTTTACATTACAAATCTCAAAATATTGTAATTTCTACTGTAGAAACATGTACGCGGTCGACGCGTCTGACGTAAAACGAAATGATTTGATTTTTCTCCGACGTCGGGGCCCCATGTGATTTATCCATTGAAACTCATCTCGGGGAACTTGAAAAGGTTCGGCTACCGCGGACTTCGACCGATTTGTCTGACGTCGTGTCCACTGTGAGCACGTTTTCCGGCGAAATCGGCCGCACGGACACCAACACATGCCTCCCGAGGCCCTTGAAACGCTCGTGAGTGTGTGCTGAAGTCGGACGTCGGACGAAGTCGGGTCCACTGTGAGCGTACCCTTAGTCGCGACGGAATTCGCAGATTGCACAGTAGGTCGGATAATAGGATGTATAATAAGGATTCAAATCGCGTAACAACTGTCGTATGTGTTGTCAATAGACGAATTGGTCGAGCATCTGGGCGCATCGATCCGCCGCGTCCATCCCCCCGCCACACCTGCGAGCCTCGAGCTGCTCGATCCACCGGTGTTCGCGCGGAACGGGAGGGCACGGTGCAGGGAAGACGGCGCGTCAAAGTTGATCGATACATCGATGTCTGTATTTATTCGGTCGGTAGCGTACATCGTCATACAATTAGAAATTCGCTGAACTGATATCTGTGAATGAGTTAACCCTCAACGCTCCTGAGAAATATTCGCATAAATGATCCTAATATAATAGTTCGCTCATTTTTGCTCTATACTTGAAGTTAACAAATTATATTTTATTTAGGACATCGCATTTTAAAGAAATACGCATCATAACACCTGCAGAATGAGATCAATCATTTTTCAATATATAAAAATAATAAATGGGTGACTTTTTATCCTGAGGAACGTATGAGGGTTAATGTATGAGTAAATCAACGTAATGTATGTAAAATTGAATGAAAATAAACGGAAATCTCTAACATAAATCTTTCTACCTTTCTATCTAACTTAAAGTTATAAGTAAACAATGGATTTTATGCAAATGAAAAATTTTTTTCAGATGTAAGAAACCGGAGGCAAATACAAATATCTTTCTTCTTTTAACAGTTGTTTAGAGATATAAATAATATACCGACATCTTTAAATGTTTATAATTTGTTCACTTTTTTCAATTTTACCCACTCATTCTATGCATTTATGGTAAAAATATGTAGGTGCAATTTCAAGCAAAAGACAAATCAGAAGATTTTATGAGCTACAATGTGTCGGTCCTAGCTTCTTAAACTTATTAAAACTACAAAGATTGTTTTGTATAATAATCCGCTGTCTTGTCATAATTATTTGATACACAATATTATATACGCATGACAATCGTTTTTGTTGATAAAAACAATTCACGACTAATATGTTCGCTATCAGCATTTGTTTCACTGCTTACTTTCAGTGCTAAAACGTTTTATTAAATGCAACGTAAATGCAACCTTCATGAAATAGCAAAACAATTAAGTAGAAAAAAGTCATCAAAAGTCACAAGCTGTATAAAATTAAGTTTCAATTTGATAAAAGAATTAATATGTTTTCTTGACTGCGGATATTATACATTACAATGAAAACATTCAAGGAATTTAAAAATACTGTTGTATTATTTCCCACCCACTTAAATTTTTAGAGAAAGAAATAAACGTCTATGCAGGTGTGGTATGTTGAAATTAACGTGTACTTCACTCCAGTTTGTTGCAATTCAGGTAGAAAATTTTCGGTAATTATTTACATTAGGTGCTTCCTCACCGATTTTGATGACGTTGAAATATGTTGTCAAGGTCATCATTCTGAACAACTTTTTCCTATACATGTTACCGCCGCTCAGCTTTAGTTTCCAAGATATTCGCAAAAAAGTTTCAACATCTCGAAAAGTGATCGGAGTAGGTCTGGGTTAGATTTGAAATTGTGGCCGCCGATAACGCAGCCACGGTCACTACTTAAAACGACTTCAATCAGTTGAAACCTACTGTCTTGACTGTTTATGCTTACGAACTGAAATGTGAAATGAATGGTGTCGAACGCGAACTCATCTCATTGTCAGCTGTGTTAGCATACAGATTATTAAGCATGAAACTATACAAATTCTTGGATATCTGCAACAATCAAGAAAATATAAAATAACCCAGTATATAAATATATAAATAATATATAAATAACCCAGACCTACTCCGATCACTTTTTGACATGTTGAAACTTTTTTGCGAATATCTCGGAAACTAAAGCTGAGCGGGGTAACATATATAGGAAAAAGTTGTTCAGAATGATGACCTTGACAACATATTTCAACGTCATCAAAATCGGTGAGGAAGCCCCTAATGTAAATAATTACCAAATTTTCATCTAACATAAAAATCCGCAGTACAGTGATTAGTGTTTACTAGGTTGCGGATCTTTATGCATTTATGACAAAAATGGATATATCAAATACGAAAATGAAAATACGTTAGAAGAATTCAAGTGTATTGTTATATTAATTTCGACTTTTCAAAGTGGTTAAAAGAAAACATGCATTTCTATTTCATTTAAGTTTCTTACAATTGACTTAGACAATTTTTAGTTTGCATAAAGATCCGCTTTCTAGTGATACTCAACAATATTTCCTGAGCGTATGTCTCCGTTTTTCATGCATTATATTAATAGCCCTACGAGGACGTATATATGTTTTATTTTGCAGTCTGATGGATAAATAAATAGAACTATAGCCCGGATGAATTTGACTAAAATTCATGTTATCCTGTAAACATACATCGTGGAATATCAAACTATGTAACACGATGGTTGCACAAAGAAAACAAGCGAAATAGTTTGGATTGTCCCTTGAGGCGCTGCCCTAGCTCCGCCAAAATAGGAAGCAACTATATCTACTGAGGGCATGCTAAACAGAGTAAGGAAGAGAGTCTTTTGTCGCTGTCGAACTCGAAAGATCGAGAGTCTCTTTTTTTCTCTGACGTCTTTTGCCCCACGGGGGCAATTCAAAGCGCTTCCAAGGCAAAGAATGCTTGTTGTCCATGGCTGACTCTAACCCAGACTCGAGATTCGCCTAGAAACTTCACATCAAGTCGACAATAGGAAATATATGAAGAAAAAGAAGACAGAGATAAACACCATTATGGGGAATATCAGTACTTCGTTACAGTGATCGAAGTGAACAGTTATGTTTTGTTTCTAAAAAGATTCTGTTCGACTTTATATGCTTCTATTAGGAAAATATTGGTTCCTGTAGAATTTGTATGGTAAAAATGTTACCGAACCTCTTAAAATCTGTATCATAGAAGTTCCATAAAAACAATTTATTTAGAACGTGTATTAAAGAAGCTTCTATAAAAGAAATACAAATAATCTTTGAGCTGTGAATTAATTAGATAAATGTTATAATTATTAATGTATACAGTACGTATACATAATGTATACATTTTTACAGTAGTAATTATTTAATATTGTTGGAGTACTATTCATTAAATAATATACAGTATTTGTTGCAATGATTGAGAACTCTTCTAATATCGATGAACAGAATACGTACTCCTGTGTTATAACAATTCTTATTTTGTTATTTGGTAGGTTCTGTTCAAACTAAAACTTTTCCTTTCAACAACTTGCCTTTATCTGTCCTCGTCGACATTTCAAATGTTAAAACACATTTCAGAAAAGGTTTTACGGTTCATCTTTTGGATAAAACCTTTAAAAAGTTCTTTAACTTTTTCGAACACTTACTTCAGTGCTTCAATATTGATGATAGAAGAATAAGATTTTGTTTCGATGTAACCCTGTATCTAATTTTGTATCCCCTAGTCAACATCAATTTCAAATCCCATATTTATTGTATATCATAGTGCTCTAATAACATGGTAATTGTTTCTTCTAGTCCACCAAATAAAAATTCACTTTTTCCTCATTGTTTTTCATGTTAACAAAGACTTAACTCCTTGTCGTACGATATTCTGCACTGCTGCAGACGCGTATGTATATACGCGTACCTATATTACAATTCTTAAATATCGATAGCAAGAGAACACAATTTTATTTTGACTTTAATGACGTAGTAACGTTTATACTTAACTGATCTTGTCTCAAATCTTCACCACGAGTCTGACTTGATATTATACGACAAAAGGTTACTACTTTAAAGATATATAGATGTTGTGCCACATTTTTTAACAAATATTTGTCCTTGTGTCAGATACAAATTTAAAAGAAATTAATTCACATATAAGTTCTATTTGAAATCTTTATCACAAGTCTGGCTTGTTATTATATAGGAAGTGGTTAATTATATTTAAATTCGAGAATACTAAATATGTAATGAAGAAATAATACTGAGATGACTGCTAAAGAGACAAAGGGAGACCTCTTAACTTTATAAATGAAATGGGATATTAATCTCTTGTGAAAGGCTAATTCTGTATGTGTTTTCCGAAGTAGTATCAATCAACGCTATAGCTGATCAACAGTGATGTCAGTAAAACTTGATAATAGCAGAGTCTTATCGAGCAAACCGGTGTTAATAGAGCACAAATATTGTCTTCAATGATCTCGGCAGGATTCGTTTATAGACATCAAATTTTGTGCATTTATGACAAAAATGAATAGGTGTAATTTACAACAGTAAAAACATTAGACGAATTTAAAAATACTGTTATATTATTGTATTTACAAACTATTAAATATAGTAAGAAAGAAAATAAATTTCTACTTTCCTCCAGTTTGTTACAATTCAGGTAGAAAATTTTTATTTTGCATAAAGATCCGCTGTATATTAATGTGACATAAGCGCTTCAGCTATTAAAAAATGACAATAAGGTAGTCTTTAAAACATCACATACCGGCTCCTACTTAATTGACTTTAAATGTTTCTGCTTTACAGTTGAGAACTTCTTACAAAATGAATTAATGTTAATGAAAACTTTTTGTCATGAACCTACAAACTACTCCTTGGAGCATTGATCAATTATTTCTTTCAAGAATATTTTTACATTTCTTTTTGCCATAGCGCAGTTATTGAGAATCATACTAATAAGCTTCCGGTAAATAAGCTTCTGCCATTATTTATAGGTTCAAGATCATAGTACCGTAGGTTAGGGGTCCCTAACGACGGGACTTCTCCTCTTCGCCTACTCGGCGAATCAGTCCCCACCATGTCCTCTCCAACTTTCCCTTCGGCACGAGCTCCACGACCACGGCACCGGCAGGTATCATGTTTATGATAGGGACGATTCAGGTGTAGGTAAAGAATTTGCAGTGCCGAAAAAATTGTACTAAAATCAAAAATAAACTCGATTTTCATCTCACGATACGAATTCAAATTCAATTGATCGTCGCGACATGGATACAAAGGTAAATTATCGCGAAATGGTAACGAAGTTCGAGAATAAATTTAAACTGGTGAATTATAAATAATTCGAACAAAGAATTAATTTTAACAAAAATGAGGACGACAAATCTTGAATTCCATCGAATAATGAAAAACGGAAGTAGATACTTACCAAGCTGACGATTATCTCCGACGATCGGCGATCGCCCCCGATTTCGGATCAGCGCGGCCCGGCGCGATTCGGCGCAAAATCCCTTCTAGGCCAATGCATGATGATGTCGCGTTCTCATAACTGTCCCACCAACGCAAAATAACGAAAGACGTTCGGTATAGAATTTCTAAATACATAATATTTGATATGTATACGTGTACGAATTCTCTCGAGTCTTTCGTTATTTTGTGTTGGTGGCACAGTTATAAGAACGGACGTCATCGTGTATTGCCTCGGAGGGGTTTTTGCGCACCTTCGCGCCGGGCCGCACTGACCCAAAATCGGGGGCAATAGCCGATCGTCGGAGATAATCGTCGCTACAAATTTTCTATTGGCGTTCTATAACACCTCATCACCGTACCCCTAGCCCTCTCCCCACCGGCGGTCCTAACGAGTCGGCCGCGACTCATTACAATCGCAACAGTCAAAGTGAATAGACGCGCGTTTCTTATATTAAGAACCACGCTCTGTCCTTGTGTACCGCGTCGTGGTGTCGTGTGTTGTGTTATTGAGACGCAAAATAAGGACCTTCACTTGGTAAGTATCCGTTTCCGTTTTCCATTATTCGATAGAATTCAAGATTTTTCGTACTCATTTTTGTTAAAATTAATTCTTTGTTCGAGCGAATTACTTCCTATTCACCGGTTTAAATTTATTCTCGAATTACGTTGCCATTTCGCGATAATTTACCTTTGTGTCCATGTTGCGACGATCAATTGAGTTTGAATGCGTGTCGTGCGATGGAAATTGAGTTTATTTAATTGTAGTAGAAATTTTTCGGCAATTGTTCGAGCAATTTTTTTGCAAATTCTTTATCTACACCTGAATTGTCCCTATCATAAGCATGATATCCGTCGGTGCAGTGGTCGTGAAGCTCATGCCGAAGGGAAAGTCGGAGGGGACATGGTAGAGTGACTCGTCGAACAGGCGAAGAGGAGAAGCAGCAACATCTGTTTTAAGAGCCATCGTTAGGCACCTCTGCCGTAGGTCATTAGATTCGTCTTAACGTCAGATACTTCATTCTGAAATAAAACATGAATATAAATATTTCAAAAATCACGGTCTCTAATTATCGAAAACAGCTGAACTCTGTACTTTAGAGGACCATAAATTTTCACGTTTTCTGTATGTGATGCTATACATTTTGACGAGAAAATGATAGACGTGTAAGTTTTAGTACACGAAATTCAAGTTTTGGTTACCGGTGTTCACTCGTTGAAAAGATAGATACGTGTAAACATGAGCAATTTTAAGCGTTTTTGACAGGTTAGAGCGTCGCCATATTGAATATTCGTTGGGTCGTACAGGTAGGACTGTTGCCCGCATGCGCTGGATAGATGGTGGTGGTTGTTCAGTACTAAGCGGTATAATAGTCCAAGTTGGTTTGAGGTTAGTTAGAAGTGCTCAACTTTACACGCGTATAACTTCTGAACCAATGAACTCCTGACAATAAAACTTTCATTTTCGGTGTTTTCTCTTCGAAATCTATAGGACTGCACAAAAAGGAGTTTAAAAAAATTGGTCTTCCAAAGTACAGTTTTACCTCAAAAACCCTTGAAACATCACGGTGATGATGGTATACTTGCGTGCCGCGTAACATTTGCATGTACTCACCGTACCTTTTTTGGGTAGTAAAGGGTCAACTAATTATGATATTATAGTAAGGAATAGTAGCCTAAAACATTGTAAAATTTTATCGTACTTTCTGGTATACGTGCCAGAATACTTCTCACACGGAATAGGAAAAAACCAATTGACACATAATTGATATATAACTAAGGGTCCACTTTACTGGTGACGCACCATTAGCGTTATTAATAATAGAAAGTACTCTAGGCAGCTCAGTAGCAGCTAATTGTTTTATATTTAAGGTAAGGTCATGACTCTACGGAACAAATATTAAAATTAATAATGAGAATGGAAAATACCTAATAGCTAGACTGCGGATGTTTATACGTAAATACGTTAAAAATATATTTTTATTTTGCATATTGTACATGTAGTATATGTTTTGCATAATGTATATCTTTTCTTATCCTGCATATTTTTATTATTTCTCCTTAAATATTGTGTATAATAATATGGTATGTATACATATATGTATATACTTGTAAACATTGAAATACGTTTATAAGAACCGTTCCAAATATTAGAATGTCAATGTCACTCTAAGACATAAAAAATTTGGCTCTTGTTGATAAAATCTGATAAAAGCCACCAATGAACAATTGTAAACAAAGGGAAAATTATTGTTACATATTGTAATGCAAATTATAAGTAGTAATAAATATTATACAACTATTCTATTTTGTTATGATGTATTATTTTCAATAAATTTTGTTTATATATTTCTCATATCTTTTACACATATTTTCCATATTTGGGCATATAGAATTTCCATAAACATCCGCAGTCTGCTAATTGAATGTAAATCTGAAAATATGATATATATAAAAGTACGATATACATATAAAAAAAAAAATTAGAATATCTGGAAACATTCGGTGCAATTCAAAATTCGAATTTCAAATAGTTCAAACATTTTGAACTGTTCAGTCTTCGAACAATTCAAACGGTAAATAATAATTCATCATTTGTCACTTGTCGTGACTCCAATTAAGATTAAACGTGAATTTTCCGCAGCGCTAACCCGGATCTAATTTAGACTAGATCGAGAGCGAGCCGAACACTAATCCGAAGAAGGGAAAAGTATCGATGGTCAACTCAAGCGGAGACGGAAACTCTTTTATTGGAAGGCGTAGAAAATAGATTACGAGGCGGGGGCGAGGCTCTAATGAAACGCGCAAGAAATGAATTGGACACGAACAGGAACTGAAGATTTTGTTCTATCGGCGTGGTGACTGGCTCGCGGAAGAAGCCTAGAAATAATCCGTATAATCCTGCGTAAATTATTAAGTCGTAACCGCTCTAAAGTGTTCGTTAGAAGTCTATCGACGTGGCTCGGCTATTATCAGTTTAATAGCTCGTTCTATCAGCATCAATGTATTCTATGCGTTAATTAGCGTGAGATAGGGAAACGTTTCACCGAGACACTCGCGTCGTTTTCAGCCACTGTCTAGGTGAGGGACGCACTAACACGCGTTACTTTCCTATCAGAAATCCGCACACATCCGCGGACACTGACGCATGATAGTACAGGCACTAAATCGTGACCATGGGCAAAGAAAGTGCTTGATGCGGAATTCCAGACATACACCAGCTCCGATTGAAAGATACAATTAGATCCGCTTCTGCAGCGGAAACGAATCGTATCTGAAAGACTTTAAAACAGTAAGTTGCTGCATGAGACATGTCACATATGTTTTGAACACATTTTTATCAACACAAATATTTGTTACGTATGCATTTTATGCAATAATATTGTCTCATTTTCTTGTGCAGTGTCAAATTGAAGAAAACAAATATACCGCACATGTTCTTTTATTGGGTAGTAACAATTTTTGTTATGTATGCGTTTACATAACTTTACAGTCTCACTATTCCTCTTGTAAACACTTTTGGAATTCTTTAATTTGTTCAAATGTTTCTTTTACTTCAAATCGACAACTGTGTGAAATTAATGAATTCGTTCGATTACAAATTTAAATATGTCCCAATTTTACCAAATTTAATTTTGTCTCATTATAAATGTACGTAACTGTGGTTGAAACGAAGCCAGTTGCGGCAGGAATTGTATGTAGCAGTGATTCAATTTTATTCTATACTTTACTAATAAATAACGAGAGGCACCGAACGTAACCGTACCCGTTTACGTCATAATCCAATATTTTAATAGAAACGAGGAGTTAAAACAGAATTAAATATAAACAATAGTCAAAATGGATTAATTTGCAAAAATCGAAATGAAGAGTTATTTGTTTTAAAAAATTCTGTTTGAATTTGTTTATTTTGTTCCAGGAAATATCTTTTCCTGTGAAATTCTTATGAAAAGTAATGTTAACTTTGGAGACTTCTTTAAAAAATGTTTTCTTAGAACAAGTATTTTAGAATGTATGTGATAAAAGTTCTGTTTATTAAGACGGTAAGTGTAGGATATTGCCCACCAAAAATTCCCACAAAATCAAAGTAATATAATTAATAAAAGCGAAATTACAAAGTTCAAATTTATCACAGTGGATGATGATTTATCCTTTTCGTATTCTAAAAGTCCTAATAAATTTTGGTTTATTCAATTATATGATACAGTAGAAATTAATTTCGAACCTGATAAAAAATTAGTGTCATACGTGACCAACGTGGCACTTAAAGTGTTAAAAATGGTTCCGTAACAGAAACACAGACAAAGTTTAACCCTCCGACCCCGCAGCCCGGGTCTCTTTTGACCCAGACTTCTAAATTCTGGCGATTTAATTAATCCCTTGTGCTACGATTGATTTCAGAAGTCGGCAAGAAGTCCACTTTCGGCCGATTTTCGAGGGCCACGCCCCCTTTTCTCGGCCGCGCGTCTTGCTCCCCGTGGCGGCCCAAGTTCTCGAGTCAGTTCGGACTCGTACCGTATGAACTGCGCGTGGCGCATTAGGGCGACACCCGTATCAATAGGTTTCCACTAGGGGTGTGCGAGTACTCGAACTTTCGGGTTCGGGTCGAGTCGGGGTCCCGAAAGTTTGCAATATTCGGGTACTCGAAGTTAAAGTTAGGGCATGTCTGTGGTCAAATCAGCAATAAATAACTCTGTGCATATTAAGATATCCAATCATTGGTTTTAGTAATATTTCGATTTGTAGTAAACACTGTTTACTAAACTGTTTACTAAACAGTTTTTACTACAAATCGAAATATTATTACAACCGATGATTGGATATCTTAATACAGTAAATCCTCCATAAACGCATAAGCCTCGGGGGGGGGGGGGGGTAGTTATGCGTTTATCTGTGACGGATAGCTATTTTTTGGGCTTCTAAGGCCGAGCCGAACGTGGAGAAGGACAGCGCGTGTAAAGCGAGACCACGCGCGGGCCTTTGAACTGGCCCGGCGACTGCGACTCTCCGCGTCTCTTTCTTTCCCATATGCTATCCTTTCTTGCGCCCGAAACGTTCATCGTCATTTAAACCACTAAATACTACAACAGTATTTACACATTTGAAATCATATCGTGTTTGGTCTTTTTTTAATCATAAAAACGCCACGAACATATCGATGAGTTTCATAAAAATATAAGTAATAATAAAAAAAATTAAATATTGGTGTTACATTGTCATGACGCTCGGGCCTTTGGATTGTGCCGACGACTGTGACTCTCCGCGTTGCATTAGTAGTGGTTCACACCAATGTACCCTAGCCGAAATCGGATTACTAAAGTGGAGGGGATATATTTTCTGCGTTTATCTGCTACAGCTTTTATGCGTTTATAGAGGATTTACTGTATGCACATGGTACAAAGTTATTTATCGCTGATTTGGCCACAGACTGGCCCCAACTTTAACTTCGAGTACCCGAATGTTGTAAACTTTAGGGACCCGACTCGACCCGACCCGATGATCTTTTCGGGTACCCGATATCGCCGGTACCCAAAGTTTGTAAACTTTCGGGATCCCGACCCAACCCGGCTCGCTCATTTTTCGGCTCGACCCGAGGCTCGAAATTTCGGGTACCTGCACACCCTGGTTTCCACATTATCGCGGAGGTACTATTGTCAGTGCGTTTTTTTTTGTCCATGGTATCCCCTGTAAGCCTATTCCACTACGTCGCATGATAATTTCGAAAAATAAACTCGGAAGATAAATTTGAAAAATAATTCTTGATTTTATCGCCAAAATTTTATTTAGATATGTAAAAACTTCTTCGTAGACGTTTAGGCATGTTTGGTAAATCAAAAATATCGAATGAAAGGTTGGACGTCGCTGCTCGCATCGCAGACGATACAGAAGAATCGTTTAACCGGGTGCGCATTTCCGTTTTATGTTCCGCTTTCCAAGACTTTGTCCAAACTTGTGTCATGAGTCCTACTTAATGTTATAAGCAGTTAAAAGAACAGCTACTGCATTAGGAACAACAGAAAGATTAACGTGTTTACAAGAAGTGTCTTCTAAAATATGTTGTAAAAAATTTATAAATAAAATAGTGAGTGGTCCTAATTATTAATTTCACAGTAGTAAGAATGGTCCGCCGTCCGAGGGTTAAATTGTGAATTATCTGTGTAAATATTAAAAATGAATAATATACTAAATAAAACTTTGAATTTAAGAAGAACATGAAAAGAAGAGATAGTACTTTACCCTGAACTAATACGGTATACTGTATAGGTGAAGCAAGGGACGTAAATGCCGCACCCTTTTGCTAAAGTTTTCGAAAGAAGAGAATATTCATGGAATCGGTGAAGGTCTTCATATTTCTGTTCGAAATATTCGTTGAACCGGAGGATATAATCGGACCATTAAACGAGTAATACCGAGAGGAAAGTCTGGAGAAATGGTAAAGGAAGCTGACTGTACAGTGATCACTATTCCACTGTTCCCAGGAACACGGAATGTTTTGTAAATCGTGAAAGTTGGCGAATCGCGGGCACTGAACTGTGGAATTTCGCCTCCTGGATCAAAAGAAACGTTATGGGTGGGGTGCAGGGGCGGAGGGGGGAGGGAGGACGCGCGGCGGCTAAGGTATATTCCACGGTCAACGAATTTTTCTGGGAAAACCGATTTCTCGGTAAAGAGGACCGAATTTGCATGACAAACCACGGTTGGATCGCTTGACAATGGCACGGTTTAATCTCGGAGACTACGTGGCGTCGTTACGCTTTATTGCGCGGTCCAAGATCGAATGGATCTGATACGAATGAAACTGGAAACACGCATAAACAAGGCAATAAAGAGACGACATTTTTGACTGTGATACAAATTACGATAAAACGAGTTCTCATGACAGATCTTCATACTTCCCTGCATAATTACTTTTGCACGGCAGTCATTAGGTTGTAACATATGAAATGTTCGATTTTAGTTCATCGGTATTATAAATTGTAAATATTACGTTTAGCGGACCCGCCTCCAACGATCTTGACCTTGACATATGTTATCAAGAGCACCTCCTGAGTGACCTTCAGATGGTTTTAGCCGTCGTTCGGTTTTTGTATAAAAGTTATTAACAAAATTATATCAATTCTACTACATTGCAATTTGCCCGTATACATATACATATATGTGATCATGACTGTGACATAATATGTTATCGAGACACTCTCTGAAATAATCACCGAAAGATTTTAGCCGTCACTTATTGTTCCTTAAAAAGTCATTAAAGAAATAATTTTCATAGATAGAACGTGTTTCATCACCATTGCATATATATTTACAAAGTCTGCACGTGGTTAAAAAAAGAGTACTATTAGTTGATTTTCATTATGCATTAATGGCATGTGCAAATGTATAAAATACAAGCAAATGTATACGTCAGTCAGAACTGTATTTATAAGAAAATGAAATTTTGATGTTACTTTTATCATGTGAGGAATGTTTTAGTTGACGAAGAAAATTTTTTCTTATTTCTCAGTGTTATTAACCAGTTAGCTGTGTAGCTCGAATTTATATGTGGGTGCTAAAAAATTTTAAATATTTCATTTATCACATTGACGTCACTTCAATTTCGTTGTTTCGTTTCTTTACTTCGTCTTTGACTCGAAATATTTTAAAGTGTCAACAAATTAATAATGTGTTTTAATTTTCACAACAATTTTAACATAAATAGCAAGTAATTAATTGTATTCCATGACGAGTATACTCGTCAAAAACAGCTAACGAATGAAAATGAAAATTTTCATAATGGTCCACAGTCTAATTATTAGACTCCAAATGGCATTTTCGAATTTATCAAATAATTTGTAGCTAATTTTTCAATATTTTTGTGAGAATACTTTAAATTTATAACTTTCTTTTAGGAATAAAATGGTGAATAATTGATAGCTATCATTTATCTGTTATAAACGAAATGTTGCAAACTCAATAGTACTTATTTACTAATACCTAGTCTGCGGACCTATTTGCAAAATAGAAAGTACATGGTGAGAGTTGCCGAATTTGGACCGTCGCGTCGCCTAGATAGGAGCATCACCGTATATGTCGCGTTTAACATATACATGTGCTCGTAATATAGACAAAATGCTTAGCTTTGATGTGTTGAGTGCAGCAGCATTTTGTCTATATTACTGGCATGTACGTGTTAAACGGGACATGTACGGTAATGATCCAATCTAGGCGACGCACAGTGCGGCCTATCATTGGAGGTTCGGGACAAAAAATCATAACTTCTAAACTAATCAATTTTTGACCTATGTACCATAATACTTTTTTAAAGGGAATACAAAGATGCATCGATTAGTGCAAAAAATATACAGTTCCATTAGTAAAAAAGGCCATTCTAATTTTTTTTTAATGAGAAGTTTTTTATGATTAGTTGTTTTTGCAATTTGTTGTCAACTGTATACTGTATAACTTTTGTTCGAAATATATTTTTGTTACATGATTAAATTTAATTATATCTGCGATAATATATAATTATTTGACCATATACAATACTGTATTATTTACTAGTGTTAAGTAAGGCTTATTATACAGACTGGTAGATAAATCCATTTTTCTGCGAATTTCCAAATAAATTAAACGGCATACTACTCAGAAACCATAATAGTTTTAATATAAATATAATATATACATGTAAATCAAAAAAAATTTAATTGCATAAACAAAAACTATACAAAAATTAAATTCGCTAATTGCTTCTTCGCTACTATCGCTCCCGTCCCATTCTACGTTATCTAAATTCAGCCTTTCAAAAATATTTTCCGTCTCGGACACAATATCAATATATTGTTCTATGCATTTCGGTAACAGTCTCTCCACTTTCTTGAACGTGACAAACAAAAAGCTTTTGTACTCTTTTCTATTTCATCAAACATAGTGTTCATAGAGATTAATAAAGAACAAACTTTTTGTCTAACTTTCAATAATTTGTCCGATTAAGTGTGTTGAGACATCCACGCTTCAACCAAATCGCGATTACGAATGCATCTCGCTATCAAAAAATTAAATATCATTGGGTGTTGCAATTTGTCGCAGAAAAAAATTATATAGCAATATACTACAAAACCTTGTTAATACAGAACAACGAAAATTACAGGATGTATTGAACCGTTTTTTTGTAATTTGCATTTTAAGGAAAAAACGAAATTTTTAATTTGACAGTTAAAATTATGCATACCTCTGGTCATATTATCCATGTCTAAGGTATAACAAATAGTTTAAAACAAAAACCAACCTAAAAAAGCAACTGAGGCACGAATAATCTAACCTTCAAGTATTTAGATTTTAGTAAACTCTTCACTGTAATTGACCCCCTATTGATTTTCTCGGCTAATACTTTCACATACAGATTCTTTACTTACCAAATGATGGTTTTATTGGATAATTATACTAGAATCGAACCATGATCATTTTGATTTTTGTCCATTGCAGGCCGCACCGTGCAACGGTACAAATTCGACATCTCTCCCCTACATTGCAAGAGATAGGAGCTAAATCGAAAGTTACTTCTTCATTCATTCATTTGAATGAGTTGATAGTATCACTGCAGTATTGTTAAACTCTTTTGATGTCTCTACTGCGTTGTAGTTCACCTATTTATTTTTACCATAAGTGCATAAAATCTGCTGTCTCAGAAAGCTTCCTATGCACATAAAATTTGAATAGCACGATAGACTCACAGGGAAAGTTGATATTATTCCTGAATTTGTTAGCTAAGTTTCTCCATCAGATAACGACATCAGTCCATCTGAACCGCGAGACATACTACTACAGTCAAACCTTTGAAATTACTTCGGAAATCGATGCAAATAAATATATATCTGCTCTGTCAATAAACATAAAAGACTAGAAATAATTTCATGTTATAAAAGACTATTTCTAAACGGCATGAATTCAAAATTTCCAGTTACCTTTTTTTCAAAACTTCAAGCTATAAATCAATACAACATTCATCATACAATAAAACTTTAAAGAACTTTTAATTAATAGTGTTTATAATACAGGTTTGCAAAATATCTGCTTAGGAAAATGCTTAACATTTCCGTTACATATTTCTGTTTCCAGTAATTTTTTAACAGTGCATACGAATATGAAATTACATGGGCTGAAAAATTGTATGTTACCCCTCATTGGTGTTTAACGTAGCTTTAACTGTTAATTTTTCTCGATAATTGGAATCGATAAATTTAATTGAAACGGCGGGAAATAGCCGCAGAACCGGAAGTTTACAACGCGTCAGCAGCCACTTAAGTGTAACATGGTATAAAGTTTCGCCGGTTAGTCCGCAAGTTAACTGAAAACAAAGCCGAGCGACTATAGGAAAGACGAACGTGGAAGTTGGTAACGAAGTACGAAACTTGGATACAATCTACTTGCATACAGGCTAACGTACCGCATAGACGCGTTAGTTAGACGGACTACTTTGAAATCGTACTACCTTCGAAACGTGTCTCGCATAATTTCCGACGAAGTTAATTTACTTCATTGTACAAGCTTCCTGTGGTAGGGAACTTCTTACCGAATCCTTCATATTCATTAATGCGGAGTGAGCATTCATTGTTCAACGGCTGATCGTATTTTACAACGGTAAATTTAAAGTACAATCACTGACAGGATGGCGTGTCCAGTGAGTGAGCATTCGTATGTTAAGAGATTAAATTGCATTAAGAATTTTAATTCTTAATTTCTTATTATGTAATCTGTTATGTTCAGAGGATTTTCTCATAAATCATTTAAAATAAAGATGATATTTAGGGATGATAGAAGTTCCTCTATTTGTCCCACGCTTTATGAGGGCGTTACGCGGGCCCTCCACTCTCTTGTCCATCTCGGTGACCGTTGCCGGTAGCTCCAGCGCTTTTTATCTATTCTCTCGATAACACGCACATGGCTGATCGCGTGGTATAATGTATATTGCGTTTCTTTTTCTTTTCTTTATTATGTGTGTAAAGTAGTCTTAGCGTCTATGTAAATATAATGTTACAAACGGTATCCATTGTGATTATCTGTTTCTTCCTGCCCCACAAGGGATTTTTTTTCTTAAAATATACAATTTTATAAAAAACAGTTTTTTGCCCATAGTTTGTACACTCTTTTAGTATACAAACAAATTTTTTCATTACGGTTCCTGTTGTTATGTCATTTATAGATGGCGGTCATGCACTGCTTACAAAATATGAAAACGGTGGTCATCCAAACTCATTGTAAGATCTTCTGAAATGAAAAAACCAAAGAAATTTTTAAACTTTATATGAACGACTATAGTATGAATCACTGTAAGACAAAAAATCAAAATGGCGATGTTTAACGCGAGGTTAATCAAAACGTATTAAAAAACGGTCGATTTTACGTAAAAAATGAGTGTTTCAAAATGTATCGTTTTGGTATATAGCCAGTACAGTAGTACGATGACGAAGATAATGTTGCAAGAATTTTTCAAATCGGTTCACAATTTTTTTTGTGAACGTGGCTACCTCATATTTTATGAGCAGTGCAGTGATCGCTATCTATAAATGATACCACAACGGGAACCTCAACTAAGAAATGTTTTTGTATACTAAGGACTGTACGAAGTAAGGACAAAAAGCTATTCTTATAAAATGTTGTATATTTTAAGAAAAAAAATTCCTACATATCATCAATATGTTAAATGATTTTATGAGAAAGTCCCTTAAGCTGCATGTCTGTTGACATTAGTATTCGCAGGTTGTTATTTAATTTCGCAAGTGCTATTTTTATAAATATGTTCATAAGAACGTCACTTTACTATCGTTTTTTAGTCTTTGAAACGCACTCGCGAGGAATGTTGATGGTATATTAAGAAGTTTAAGGTTGGCGAGTTTGGAGTTAAAGTGTTAATTCACTTTCATTTTATTAATGTATCATCTTACTATGTTTTTTAGTCTTGTTAAAACACTAATAAAAAATGTTATGGGTTTGTTAACATGCATAATGTTATTAAGTTTATGAAGAAAGTTGTAAAACCTTGTGTGTAAATGGACTAATGCATCTGTAACACAAACTTACTTTTAATTTGGGCTATAATATGGCTTTGAGGGACGAAATCACCCCTTGAAGGAATTTTCATTCTCCAAAAATATCCCAAGAATGATAAGAGACATCAAAAGAAAGGTTACACGCGAATTAAATCTTTTTTCCATACTTATGATATTCTGCAAAATTAATGTTCGAATAAATCTTGTTTTCGAAGTTACTTTCCACATGAAGCTGCACAGTTGAATTGATATTCTTTGTAGGTTTATCTAAAGATGTTTTTTGATGAGCTTTATTCATACATATAGATATATTTATGTGTTATATATTTTTGTAAATTAATTAAACCTTTATCATCAAATATGAAGACGTCGGAGGTTGTAGATTTTTTATTTGAACAATAAGTTTTTACTAGTTTAGTGGCATCATTTTACAATTCATAAAAAACTGCATTGCAGTGAAATGTTTAGAGTGTGAAGCGCATTTTGCAGATAACATCTAGTCTTTCGCAATTGTCCAGCATTCAATTTTCGTATAGCTATATTTTAAAATAGGTCAACGTTATTCATTAACTTATTAAATTATAGTCAACGTTTAACAAAATTCACTGCAATTAGCGAAACTCATTACGGATCCCAAATTTGACGTAATGGACCTTTATAATTGCAATTTTGGAGCGAATAATTACTTATGGTCGTAAATGAGTTTGTTCTTATATTATTTCCATCATATATTTCCATAATGAATACTAATATCAATTAGTGCATTCTCTTATACACTTTTTAAGTAGTTACTAGGTAAACCATAACTTACATATTTTATGTCATGAATATATTCATTATGTATAGGATTAACCAACGTGGATCATTAACAGCAATTTGTAGCTTACGACAAGTAACATTTTCATGTCGGCGTTATCATAACCTCTATCTAATTCTACACTTTGGCAACAGCTCAAAGAAATCAAGAAAATGCCTCTTATATTAATAAAGCATCCAGTATGAACGATCCTAATTTGATTACTTTTCTATTCTCATTGAATACATTAAACAAATTTATTGACATGCTGAAAGTCTCATCGAAACTGGCTGACGCGGAAAAAAACGACACGCATGAAAAGGTATAAGAATAGGGTGACCTGTCCAATGAATGAACACTTAAGCTACATGACTGTTGAAATTAGTATTCGAAAATCGTTATTTCATATTCTGAGTGTTATTTCTATAAGGTGGTTGTGTCATTGTTAAGTACTTGTATTCCAGAATATAATTCTAACAGATTTTGATGGTTGGGCCATATGACCAATGAATGAACATCAATCTCTAACGAATGAACAGAGGTGCCCCAATGAATGATAATTATGGAATGAAACTTATTACATATATGTACATATTGTTACGAATGTGGCAAAATAGGTACTCACGTTATATCGTCGTTGCCTAAACGACGATATAACAAGGACAAAGGACAGAGTCGCTTCACGAACGTCGTACCGGTCGGACGTGCAATTCCCTTCCTCTTTTAATAAAGAGATTAATTACCTTTTTATAACGGTCTTTTATTAAGTATGCCTAAATTACGCGGTCGCTCGCGTAACAATATATTATACTACGTACTTCATGTTATTTTTATTAAGATCTAAAAGATTTGTTTTGTATCCGGTAACCGGGTGGGGCACAGCAACTGATACCTTTACCATCGATTTATCCTGTGGACGATTGTAAACGGTTACATTCTTGAACTGATGCTGCCAATGCTTTCCGTGGTCAGTCGCAAGAAAATTCGAAGATGACGCAGCTCCTGGTTGGCTCTCGCTATCACCGTCAACAACGAAAAGAACCAGGCCGGAGGTACAGCCGGTGGTAGCCTTAGCACAGTTATTTCCTACCACCTCTGGTTAACCTTCCGGTGGCTGTCTGAGTGGTCTTCCGGGGATTGTCTCTGGTTCGCCACTCGGTCACGGTCTATTTCCGGGGCTGAGCGATCGCTTAACGACGCATTGTACGTATGTATTTATGGTGGAAGCGATAGAGAGACGGTAATAAATACTGTTATACCGTGCATTAACGTTAGCAACGGTGCAGCCGCCGCCTCGCCGCTCTCTTCTTTTTTCTCTCGGCTTCCTCTGTCGCGTGTGGGTAGAGAGAGCAGAGAGAAGAAGAAGGTCCCCGACAGAATAATGAGAGAAAAACGAGCACGAGCCGGAAGAGGAGGGAAAAGGAAGCCGCGAAGAAGCCGTACCAACAGGAATCGCGAACGTGGTTTCGTCTTAGGCGGCGTCTATCTACGTGCACACGCTCGCTCGCCGGCTTCGGTTTCTGGGACACGAGAACGTGCTCCCGTTACGCCAAACGCTCGTCAGCAATTAGCGGGTGAAACAAACGTTGCCCTGTTGTATGCTAGCCAACCACGTATGTACAAAGGTAATAGAGTCGCGTTCAGCTGGGTGCATCTGCCGTGAACGGGGGAGCCGAGAGAGGTATGTGTGCCGGAAAAAACGACACGCTCAGACGAGCAGACCGAGAAAGATGTCCTGGTTCCTTTCCACCATTTCGTTTCACAGAATTCCCAGATCATTCTTTTATGATGGACGGTTTAACAGATGAACGAGGCGAGAAGAGTTTTACAATCCATTCATACGTATCTCTCTTTTTCTATACTGTTCTCGTCCGAGCACTGTACGATGGCTCGGAAATCCGGAGAAAAATTGGCGAAATTCTGAGAACGCTGTTTCTTGTCAGCAAACGATGTTGCGATTCGTTGGTAGTATTCGTAGAATGTTCACTTTTACTTTTCGCGATGGGATATGGTACTCGGTGGGCTGAAGTTGCCAAGGTGTTGCAATATTTAAACCTTTCTGAACGAAATTTGTTTCTAGTACCTACTCTTTTCAAGCGATGATACACTCCTCGAAAATATTACAGTATACAAAACTGTGTTATGAATAGACTGCGGATGTTTATGCAAATGCATATTTTTATAGAAAACGGGTAGACCAATCGGACCTGGACAGAAATTTACGTCATGATAGGGTTGTTTCAAAAATATATTTTTTATTTTGCATATTTTACATATTGTATATGTTTTGCATAAGTGCATATTCGACTATTTCGTGTTACGCCAGAATAAATAAGGTGGATGTGTCAAATTTGTTGCACATAACTTGTTTGGTACATGGACTAAACCGAATTGCTGAGGAAGTGCGACTGCAATTCCCTGCTATTAATAAATTAATATCTGCGTTTATAAAAGTATTTTTAAAAGCTCCACTACGCGTCGAAATTTATAAAAATAAATTACAAAATATGCCATTGCCACCAGAACCTGTAATAACAAGATGGGGAACCTGGTTGGAAGCAGCATTTTTTATGCAACGCATTTAGAAGGAATAAAAGACGTCACAGAATCGTTCGAGAACAAAATTTAACATTTCTTCAGAGCCATTTCCAAATGTTACCTGAGGCCATGAAGTATTTGGGAACAATAGGATTACCTGTAACGGAATCTATAGATTTGGTAACTACAGTTACAGAAAATTTAAAAAGTATACCCGATGATTATGGAGAATAGGTTACACATAAAATGGAATCTGTATTAAAACGAAATGTATACTTTAATGTATTATTAAAAATAAGCAAGATTTTGAAGGGTGAACACGTTGAAGGACCACGAGAGGTTCTGGCACATCATTGGGGTAAATTTAAATATGCCCCTATAACATCATGTGATGTAGAACGCTCTTTTTCAGCGTTATAAATTAATTTAGCAGACAAGAGGCATCAATTTACAATCGACAATATAGAAAAAACTATTGTTGTATATTGTAATTTAAATTATAATAAATAAAACAATAAAATAATTACTATTTTACAGATCTGTACATACATTCCCCATACATATATTTAGCATATACCTTGCATACATCGTGCATATATTTTGCATATTTCGACATATTATAAATGCATAGAGATCCGCAGTCTAAACAAGTGGCGAAAATTGTGTGAACATTCGATTAAAAACCGAACTTTAAAGATTTTTGCATTTTTCAATAAAAACTGAACTGAAAGTCAAATAAAGGTTGAATCTTTCGTTATATGAGAAGAAAATTAATATTTTGAAATTAATTGAAATTGATCAAGAATGCAATTCGTTTTTTAACATAAAATTTATAATTTCTTCTTGGTAATAAGCAGACTACGGATTTTATGCATTTATAGCAAAAATGGGTGGGTGTAATTTCAAATAATGGAAGGATTAAAAGTGTTTAAGAATATCAAAACATTTTTACCACTCAATAAAACTAAATTTTTATTTGGTTCCTTTGTCTTGAAATTATTATAAACAATTTTTATTTTGCATAAAGATCAGCAGTGTAGTAATACTAGCCTGTTCAAAAAGTTCTAAGGACAAGCCAAATATAATACGTAATATTCATTTATTCTTCAATTTCTATTATGACACCTTCAAAGTAATTCCCATTGCTTACAACACATTTTTTCCAACTTTTTTCCGTCTTTCAAAACGTCCCCAAAATTCAGTTTCTTTAATGGAATTTAATTCTTTCAGTGAATTTTTTTATCCCATCATTCATTTAAAAGCAACGTCCTCCTGTTGGTTGTTTTAATCGCGAAAAAGAGTCACAGGCAGCTTGATCGGACGAATACAGTGTCTGAAGGACGAAATTTGTTACATTTTTACGGAAAAAGTTGTGAACAAGGATTGAGGTGTGGGCCGATGCCATAAATTTCAACAGTACGAAGATCGCCGCATGCTCTAAGCTCATTTAACAAATTCAACTGCTGTTCATGAACTATTCTACTGATCTGAAGTTGGCTACGCAAATATATTCAAAACAGGTGTACTAACTATATAAAACGAAACCCAGTGACATAGCATTCGGCTGCTTCTTGTAGACGAGATTGTCCTGGAACTTTTTGAATAACGTAGTAAGTCATTTCTCAGATAAATCATTCATTTTGTAATTTCTCTAACGTCTATGTGATTTGAAGTTCCGAAAAACATGTATTCGTATAAGTTTTTCCGAAAAACTTTTTCGTAATGTTTTACAACCACAAGTAAGTTTCATGTCATAAGAATATATATTCAATGCAAAATTATATATTGTAAAGGCAAAATATTTTATAATCAATTTATACGTAAAAGTTGAAATATCTCGAAATAAGGAATATATGACTTATACCTCTTTCATAATTACCGGCACACATATCATTGATATATGATATTTTGTATTTAATACTGAAGATATTTTACAAAAGATTTTTCGGTATTTCGCATTATATCACGAGAAAGTAAGTTACTATACGGTCAGTCCACAACCCGGTGTAAGAGTTTTAAAGCAAAGAACAGCCATGTTAAAAATCTTCCGGTTCCGCGGAAGAAGACGGGACAGACAACGTAGTATCTATTGTTACTCGATAACGAACGTCCAAGAGATTCCTGAGATTGTAACAATATGTTAGATCGTGGGGAATGGATTTGTGGATACTTCTATTTATTATCGGTCGACCGTGAAACTGAAAACTTCAAAGGTACGGTTCGTGCGCACGCCTGGTCTTGTTTCGGCTCGTACATCATTCGATATCGTAGCTTTCCGTGTTCCCCGTGTATTTGCAGTCATTTTCTTCTAGCAAATACGCCGACGAATAAACACGCGGCTATGCCTGTTTTCATCTTACAATGCAATTTATTCTTTTCGTCGAACAATAACTACGCTTTATATTGTGCTCGAGCAGTGCTTAAATCACGGTACAAGAGACAGTCACGTTTATTCGACCATTTCTCTACACTCCTTTCAAGTGTTCCGTCTACAGCGGGTGATCAAATTATTAGAACTATTTGCGTAAATTGAGTTTACATTGAAACTTTCAATTCTTGTATGAAAGTCTAGCTAGGATGACCTGTCCAGTAAATAAACGCCTTCCAGTGAATGAACATAATTCGTATTAAAAGAAAGAAATCATACTCATGATGCCCTTTTCATGTTGAAATATGACGATCATGATATATACAGTAATTAGATTGTAAGTTCATAGATATCCCGCTAAAGAGATCTTCGTTTTGTTCAACTTATTCGGCACAACATTAATTTATTTAATGGTTGATCGAACAACATCCCACATATTTAAAATAAACATTGTCGTGAGTTCATTAATTTGTTTTTTTTTAGGTGGTTCAATGGCCGTATAATAAGTTTGTTTGTGTAATTATCATTCACTGGAGTACCTCTGTTCATTCATTAGAGATTGATGTTCATTCATTGGTCATTTGGTCCATTTTTCGTTTAATACTATGCTAGATTTTGAATACAAGCTGTAACAATCTTGACAATAACACAGCCTTCTTATAGAAATAGCACTCAGGAAATTAAATAATGATTTGCGAATACTAATTTCAACAAACTTGCAGCTTAAGTATTCATTCGCTAGACAGCTAACCCTATAATGAATTCATTGGATTTTTATTTAGTATTTTGGAGTATAAAATGGAAATATTCGTTTTACAATATTACAGACAACATTATCAAGTTTAGAGAATTTATTTAATAAATATATTTTTCGTATTGTGTAAATATCATTTCCTTAGCAATCGATTCAACTTTTATATTTAAATAAAGATCAATAGTTTAAATATCCGTTTTAGTAATCCATTTAAGTTATACCTTTAGCAAATTTATAAGATTCATGCATTCTTATATATTATATTTCAATTATTAGATAAAATCTTAATTTCTAAAGAGAAGTTGAATTTACGCTTGCGAATGTTCGCAGTCGCAGATTTTTCTAAACGCATAAAAAATTATGTAGTTTGATTTAGAAGATAGTTGCTAATTTGACTGAACGATTAAACAGCATCTAATATATTGTAGTCGATAAATAACAGAGATAGTATCATTTGACAATGTAACGTTAATGTGTGAAAGTTAGTCGGATCTAATTAGCATCTGCAATCGAATCATACTCGTCCATGTGCACAATGCATGCATAGAAAATGCAGTTTTAACACAGTGACCTTCAGGTTTCTTAGCAACGGTGCTATACTACTGTACAGTATCCTCTTAGATATTGAAATAAGCGATTAATTTAATCAATTAACTCTTATGTCTGCACCGAAAATTTTCTACGACGATCAATAACACTATAGTCGTCAGACATCATGCGTTTAGTATATATTTGTATGTCTCAAATGTAAATCTATTTATTAATTATTAGGCTGGGAATTTTATGCATTTATGACAAAAGTTTGTACATTAAATTTAAAACAGTGGAAGTATTCCGATAATTTACTAATACTGACTTTCTATTTTCAACTTCTAAAAATGATTAAAAAACAAATAAATGTATATGTAGCTTTAGTATTTTGCAATGAATGCAGACAATTTTTATTTCGCGTAAAAATCCGCAATATAGTAATTATTCAGCAAAGTAACAATATATAGCAATTTGCCATGTATCAATAGATTTTAAAAAGAAATGAAGAGATACACAGTGGGATTGATGTCATTCTGCATATTATTTCATATTAATGTCTTATTATTTTATATTGTATGGTTTTGTAGGATACTGTTTTCATAATTTTTATTACAATTGCTTGGATTGTTCCATATTTTGCCATTCTCAGGAGTCTATTTTATAATTTTGCAATGTTATCGAAATATTAGATTACTGTAGCAGGTACCTACCACATATCCTATCATAGTTTGGTCGATCAAACGTGTAGCATCCTTTGGTCGATAGCAAAATACCGACCAACTATGGAACCGCTGTGAAACTCATCGCGAACACACCGTCGCTGGCAATGCAATTACAACATTCCGTTTAGAGAAACGTTTTTGTTCGCAACGAAGTTACGCTACACGTGTATGGACCCTATTTCACGTTGCTTAGACCACGTCACTATTACTGGCCATGAAAGGTCACCTCTTTTTTTCCAGCAGCGTCGTTGCGCATCGTGGCGCACGTAAAAGATAGAATATTGGATCATGAAATACCGCGCAGGAAAGATTGCACTTCAAATCTCTCGCATAACGTGAGATGATCCTATTTATGCGGTCCTCGTTTTCATACGGTTTCAATCGTTGTGTACTATAAGTGTCCTTTTTAACGGGTGATGGGAATGAATCGTAAAGTCAATGAATTTTCCTACGCGTTTAATTAAATATCGAAATAAATATTGTTTCAATTGTTGTGTATTGGTCTCATTTTTATCGGGTGATAGAAGTGAACCATAAAATCAACGAATTTTCCTATAAATCTAGTTAAACATCGAAATAAATTTGACGTAATTGGTTAATTGCTGATTCTTATACACTTACAGTGGCTCATGAAAGTGTTCGAACGCCCTTTAGAATAGTATAACATTTTTAAAGTCAGACCAAACGATCTGACTATTTTTTAGCAACTGCATAGAAGCATTGATTTACTAAATGTCACGTAAAATAGATTTTGAAGAAATTGCGACTGGTAAAAATTACGTGAGAAAATACAAAAGACACTGTTTAAAACTTTTTTATTTGAGCTGGTAAAGAACATTTAAACTATCCAAATTGTAAATCTATGATAGTTATACGCATGCTGAAAATTTCATCGAAAACGATTCACATACACACGAGCTACAAGCGGTTGAATGTGGTCACGATCGTAGTTTTTCACGACATATGGTCAATTTTTCCTGAAAATAGTTTGTACTGTTTCAACTGAATTTGTGAAATACCTAACGCATATTTTAAATTTTCATTATGCGCTCGAATGAAAAATGTTTAAAAATGCCTTTTCTATTTTTTCATGTAATTCCTGTAATTCAAGAGGGTTGACTATACTAAATTCGACTGAAATGTATATCCGAACTGTGTACACTATTCGACTTGTCTAACGCAAGGAGGAGACAAGGGAATAGCAAATCCAAAGAGTAATATAGTAAAGTGTGCAATAGATAAGGTAGACAGAGTAGACATGATAGAAAATTAATTAGGAACAGAAGACGTAAGGAAGAAGAGGAAGTAAATAGGAACGAGGGAATAAGTGAGCGAATGTGCTTAGATTAAGTTAGATTTCATAATGGTAAAGTCAAGTCCGATTCTTAGCCGTGAGGCTGAATTAAATAAATATTATTAGTATGTATACTATTCTACTTGTGTGTTGACTCTAATTTGTGTGGATTCCAACTGACTCGGAACTTATGTATGTTATATTCTGATACTTATCTGTCTATGGGGTTGCAATAGAGCCATCGAATAATTGTATCTTGTATTTTCATGACGGCGGGTATGGTGGAGTCAAAACTGACGCCAAGAAAGTGCCCGCAAGATGCACTGGGCTTGAGTGTGTTTGCACGTCTAAACTTTTCGACACGTCCATTGCTATTAAGGTGAACGGCAGACCCTAAAAGCTCACGTGCTCGCGACTTCTAAAGGCTTGACTCCAACGTTAATTAAAGAAAGGCTGAAAATATCGTATGTACTGAAACTCTTTAAAAACAGCTAATTTCATTGGTCGTTCGTGTTGTGATCTTATTCAATACAAATTCTATAGACCCGTGATGGGCAGGGTAGGGGCCCCTCAAACGTCTGCTTCTCCCACCAACCTCTTTTTCATGCACGAGGCCTGCGCATTGTTCGCGACGGGCAAAGCACTTCCTTCCTGTATGGTAACGGCGGATGCTGGTAGGGGACAGTAGGCGCTATGGTGGGGACGGTTTTGTCTCTATTGAGATAAAAATGCCCATCCCTGCTATAGACGATGCATTAACACCCGAACAGGGTGTATTAACAAAAGTGCATAATATTGTTGTTTTGTTTTTATCACAATGAATTTTCTAACCGAGGGAAACAATTTATCTCGTATAAAATAATCTTACGGGAATATAAATTGGTATTTTAAAAAAAAGGAAGAAATCTGAAGTTTACCTAAAACACTCTCCATTTTATGTTACGTATTTTCTAAGCTTCTGTACTTAATAATAAGAAGTAATCAACTATCATGTTATTATTTGTTGAATTAGAGACTGACACAATCGTACATATGTATGTAGTTCGTCGCAACTTCAAAGTTTCAGAAATTGTTCAATGGGTATCTTGTAAGTCCCTAACTTTGCTCACTATTAGTGTGCACCGTACCCTGTTCTTGTTGCACAGTGAGCACCTAACCAAATTCAAATACAGAATGGGAATGGATCGCTGCTTAATTAGCAACTGTTCCAATTCCCCAAATTCTAGTGTGATAACTAGGCAGCGGATTTTATGCATTTATGACAAAAATTAGTAGGGATGATTTGAACCAGTAAGAACATTAAAAGGATTTAAAAATACTGTTATATTATTTTCAACCTATTCAACATATTAAGACAGAAAAGCAAATTGTACTTCACTCCAGTTTCTTGCAATTGGGGTCGAAAATTTTTATTTTGCATAAAGATCCGCTATCTATTAATGTAACATACGCGCTTCAGCTATTAAAAAATGATAATAGAGTAGTCCTTAAAACATTACTTACCAGCAAGTATTTAATAGATTTTAAATGTTCCTGTTGTACACCTTAAAGTTTCTTATAAAAGTAATTAATATCAATGGAAATTTTTTGTCATGAACCCACAAACCATTCTTTGGAACATTGTCCAATAATTTCTTTCAGGAATATTTTTACATTTTTTCTTTTCATACTGCAGTTGTTGAGAATCACACCAAATAAGATTACAGTTAATAATCTATTAACACTTTGCCGGCCCACAGTGGGGTATTTGACCTATGAAACATATTAAAAAAAAAAATAAATTTCCATGTCACTCCAGTTTGTTGTAATTCATGTAGACCATTTTTATTTTGCATAAAGATCAGCTTTCTAGTGAATGATAACTCCTTGATTATTCTTAAGTTTCAATTTAAAATACCAGAATGTTATTTTACCAGAATGTTTTCTTACTATTAAGGGAGTGTAATAATATACTACAATTCGATAAAGTCTGAATCGATGGAAAGAGTGATTTGTAATCTCATTACATGTTTCATTTAATCTCAATGTCTTATCTGATCTGTTATAATATTTCTGGAAGAGGACATGCAAAAGCATCATCGCAACTATTAGCCCTTTATATTTCCGGTTTTGTTTTTTTTCTGAATTTCAAAAGAAAATATGTACACTCACGAACTTTTTCCATCTGACATGCCTTCGAAATGTTTTCAATAAAAGCTATAAAATTTATAGGAGTAAGGTAAACTGTCCAATGATTGGCACCCTAAGCCAAAAAATCTTATCTTTTTTTGAAATGTTTAGACGAGCTAAACTTACTATTATTATAAGCTAATAGATATTTTTCAGCAAAATCAAACAGTTTTACGAGTCATAAATCTTTTATTATAAAATATATTCAGTGAATAAGAATCTTAAGACAAATAGTACAGTCATTGGCACATTTGGTAAACAGTAGGAATTAAATGTTAAACAGGTTATTTGTTTTATAATTAAACAAATACACACTTATTACACCTGTGGTACAGTCCGAAATTAAGTTATAAAACGATAAAGTATACTTCACTCGTAACGAAAATTTTAACAAAACTATTTACACTGCACTGCGGTCATCCGTCGGTCTTACCGGATGTCCTCCAGCGTTGCTAACAGTCATATGTGGAACTCTGTTATGAAAACTTACAACTTTGATTTGAAATTTAAATAAGAAGCAATAAAAAATGATTTTCCTTACCAGGAATTCTTAATATTTGCCGATTAAATCAAAAGTGCCAATAATTAATGCAGTGCCATAACATGGTAGTAGCGATTTCTTGGTACATGAAAAATTTCGGAAAGATAAATTAAACAAATGATGAAAAATAACATTATCCATCCGTTCCACACATAAACGTACAGAGACATGAATTAATATTTGAAAGTGGGAATTATATGAACGTTAACAGCTAATTATCCTGGATCGCCATAATTTAAAACCTGAAAACGGAGGTTCTTTCCCACTGAAAATGTCATCAATCACGATGAAATTCGAATTTAAATCTCGCCGGCGAAAAAGGCAGAGACGTCGCAGGAAATTAGTACTGGGCCAGTTGTAACGCGCAGCTGCTCGAAATCTCTATTGATTCATTAGCATTGTTAATGCTAATCCATTGTTGGCAACGTGGTACGGCGAACACCCGATCCAACAATTCGTCCATTTCTAAAGGAGCCTATTTTTACCGGCGTCCCCGAAACATTGTGTTACATGCAGTGGCCTTATTAAAGAATACAACGCGTGGGCGCGACACGAGGCGCGCACTTTTTTGCCGAGCGATTCAACTGTGAATCTCGCTAATTGGACATCCTCGGTAATTTATACGATCGCGGTAGGCAACAGGGACGGTATGTGACGTTTCGTTCCGTTGCATCGCGTCGCGTCGGGGCTTTATACACGTACATACGAGTAATCGGAGACTCCTTTACGACCGTGAACCACGCTTAAAACAGAAGATATATTTCATCCAGCCGTCTTCACGTGCTCCTTCACCGTTTCGTTACTCTGTCCCCGAGCCAGTGTCGCTTGTCTCCCTATGCGCGCCGTTATGAAATTTCCTCGCTATGCTTTCTTTCCGTTGCCAATTTATTAGACGCGCCACCAATCACGATAATAAGAATCACGGGATGCGTCATAAATGCCAATTAAACCTGAACTTTTGAAAATTTCCAGTAAACTATCAGGTCATCTCGAAAGTAACACTAATTTTCTCTCAGGTTTTTGGACACAAGGCACAAAACTGTCATCTTTAATGTTCTACGTACTTGCATCCATTTCCTATCATCTACAGAATCGCGTTTTTTATTTTATTAATCATTATAATTATAATATACTAATAATATTTATTATACTAATAATAATTTTTAGTACACCCATCCAGTGTCGCCAGATCGGTTAAATCGAGGGGAATACATTTTACCACCTCTCTGATGACCAGAGTAATATGTAACACGTTGCGCGGCACGTCACGTGACCGGTCTACGTTCATAGTGGGGGACGTTGGAGTGTGCTCAGGTAGTGGAATGGGATAGTGGAAGGGGAAAAGGAGGAGAGGAAAATCCACCCAGTTTTGGGTGTTTCTGGCATCACTGGATTGACACGACGCCACAGTATTCTTTTGAATATTTTAATATACATAGAAGTTCAATCTGCTCAGTAATCTGATTCGATATATTTATTTTGGACTGAAATAGTTGCAAATATATGTGGCACGACGCGGAACTCGAAAACTAAGGAAGTAAAAATCCCAGCCTGAAATTAACTAAATTTCTTTATAACCACCCAAGCAACTGGTCTCACTCTGACCCCCAGGTAATGCGAATCAGGCCCAACCACGTGATCCTTCTTCGGCAGTACGTACGCATCTGGAAAAGTGCGCCTGTCCATGTGCTAGGTTGAGCCTAGCTAGCCGATTGGTGAACAGTTGGACCACCAAAGTCTTGTAAATAGAGGACTAAACATCCTAACTGGCATTCATTCAGATTCATTATATTTCATTAAAACTCATTCAAAGTCTTTCGTTCTGACTCAGTCACTCGAAACACAGCATCTTGTAACTCCGTTCTGTATTCGTTAAATATACAATTCAAAATCAATCATTAGCAAGACTACAACTTCTATGTTACCTTAATAACTAGACGGCGGATCTTTATGCAAAATATAAATGTTCTACCTGAATTGCAACAAAAGGGGGGGGGGGATAGTGGAAGGGGAAAAGGAGGAGAGGAAAATCCACCCAGTTTTGGGGTGGATCTTGCGACACTGCATCCATCTAGTTTTTACACGGTCTTTTCCTACACACGGTTTTGTACCAACACAGTGCAGAAAAAAAAGATACGTACATACAGTCGAAGACACAATTAAGTGGACACCCTTTAAGAATTAATAACTTAACCAAATGTGCATGTTAATAACTTATCACTAAAAGTGAAGTAAACAGCTTGAGTTTTTTTTTGAGATGTTGGAAGGATTAGTTTATGTTATGTAATGTATAAAAGAAAGTTTTTAAAAATTATTATTACTTGGAATTTCATATAAAAAAGAATCGTCATGATTTTTAACTTTTTTTTATATGCGCCGATCATGAAAATTTAAGACATGGTTTTTGTACATCTAAGTAAGTCATGTACATTCACAAAGTTTCATTAAAATCGGTTGACCCATAAAAAATCTATAAAAATCTTTGAAAGTTGGTCACAATTTTTGCTATTTTTAATTATTTATAGTTTCGCAATTTCGAGATATGGTAAGTTTTAATTAATCCCTATATACATTTCGTAGTAAAATAATCCTTCTAACATGTGAAGAAAGACTCAAGCTGTTTGAACCAATTTAAAAAAATGAGTTTTTAATAAAATTATCCATAAAGTATTTTAACATTTCTCGATGTTCAAACAGTGCAATAATAATCCTGGTCTGATTTTAAAGCTTCAGACTTCTATTCTTACTAACCATCATTCACTTTTACCTAAGACAATTTCGCACGACACGTGTTGACAAGTCGAAAACTCAAGACATGTTTTCTCTTGAAAATGCTACCAATTGAATCGTCTTTAAAAACATTGACAAATTTTTTCGTGAATAAATCAACGATAGGTTGGAAGATTGAAATCTCCCTTTTACAATGACGTAAAAAATATTCATGTATGATTTTTCGGGACCGTTTTATTAAGCTTTGAATGAAAGGTGTACAGGCAACTTTACAATGACATAAATAAGGTATGTACACCATGTAGGTTTTACACGAGCGAACTTGTTCCTCGTTTTTGTTCCATAAACCAGTGAAAGAAAGTCGTACAACGAAAGTCGTGGATGTAGCCAAGACAAAAATTTTCCAATGTTTTTACGATAATTGAACACATTTTGAGGTAAAATAGGTTTTTAGTTTCCCTCCCTATTATACAAAACTGAACAATGTTCTTCGATAGAAAAAGGCTTAGGCTTAAAAATGAGTCCAAATTTATTTTTGTACTACTGGTTTTTACGAAATTACTATAGGTGAAAATATCGACAATTTTTCCAGAACTGAAAAATTTAGTGTTAAAATACAGCGGGTGATCAAATTATTATGAACAGATGGGAAAATTGAACAAAACTAGCTCCTGTCTTTACGAACATTATTATACTATAATAGTGCCAAATATTATACTATAATAATGTCAAATATTATAGTATATTTCTAAGTATACTATACTTTATAGTAATGATTAATATAAAGTATACTCTCTTTTAAATCATTCTAATGAGTGATTCTTCTTCTACTTTGGTACAAAAGCTTCAGTAGATTCGGAGAAAGCAGCTGCAGTATTTGAATTACATAAATTGGATCAGTAAAAATGGTGTAGCTTCTATATTCAATGCAAAAATTTATTAACAAGGATATTAAGTGACCATAAATTCATAGCATGTTTGAAACTGTACTTTATGTCTACTCGCCTTTCATTGGTTTACTCAAATTACTCAAACGTGGAGCTGTCTCTTTATTGCAGCAGTTTTTTCACTCAAAACATAATGAAAACACAAAGAAGTACAATATTATAAGTACAATATTAATTCCATTTGTTAGGAAACATCAAATAAATCGTAGTTTCGAAGTGTTCATAATAATTTTATCAGCCTATGTACTTTTTGTATCCACTGTAAATACTTTCGGGCAAGACTGATTAAGAGACACTACATATCAATACCTGAACAACCAAAAATATCTTCAAGATAAGTTAAGCTAGGTTTTGTTTAAGATTAGGGAGTAGTTATAGTTAGAATAGTTTGCTAGAAAGCAAAAGATTACGTTGTACACATATCGTACTATGTTATATCGTTTGCTATTATATGATATTGTATTATGTTATGTCGCGTTATATTATGATATATTATATTATATTATACTATTGTATATTATATCATATTGTACTATTGTATATTATATTATATTATATTATACTATGATGTATTACATTATGTGATACTGTGGTATATTATATTGTGTTATATCAGGTTATATTGTGTTATATTGAGTCATATTGTCTTATATTGCATAGAATTACGTACTATGCTATGGTGTATGGTGGTTCATGTATAAAATTGTATAACAACAAAGGGAGGAGTCCTCGCCGAAGCCGAGAGGCAAGACGATAATAAAATAATCAAAATTGACGTGTAAATGTTTTCGAGTTGCTGGTAGGTGGTCCGAGAAACGTCTCCTCGTGCAAAGAGTGGAACAATTATTTTCGCAAGTATTTCGAGCTCTGATTAGAAGTGAAACCGTGTTGTGAGAAAACTGTCAGTACTGATTGGCACTTCTGGTATTTTCGCGGGGAACACGTGGCGTTGGAAGTGGGTAGAACGAGGCAAGACAAACCCGAGAAAGTTTCTTGTCGAACGTATACGCAGTACGTAATCCGTGGGGACCATTAAGACGGTGCTATCAAGGGAAACCGTGATAACGAGCGCGCGCACTTTCGTACACGGGGGACGGCATCGCGCGGCGTAACGTTGTCGCTCGTAAAAGGAGTCTCCGCGTTGTCCGTAAATTCCATAAATTTCTCGTCGGTAAACGACAGCGTCCGACGGTAGTCGGTACCGAGGTCAGCCGAGAGTGTATCTTTTCAACGACATTTGCGGGATAGCGCAAATGAATTTGTTCGTAAACACCGGTGACCTTCGACTACGTCGCCGGACCCGCAAGTTTCCGGGTGGACACTCTCTGTCTTTCTCTCTCTCTCTCTCTCTCTCTCTCTCTCTCTCTCTCTCTCTCTGTCTCTCTTGAGTGAACGAGAGAGGGACGTCAGCAGAATATCTAGAGGGAAATGCGGTGCAGTGAATATTTCATTAACCTTTATCCTCTTCTTCGTAACACACCGAATAACGCGAGAACGATTGCCTCTCCGCTTGACCGACGTGCGGCTTTTACTCAATTTTTCGACTTTATTCGACCCGCTAATAAGAGGGCTGTCCAGTGAATGAACGCGCAATAAATTATCTACCGGTAATTGTTCCATAATTTTTGGAAGTATATTTGGTGAGGTCTGGGTTAGGATTGGGTTAGATTTCTTGGAGAGATCGTGCAGGGAGATCACTCCACGACGAATTCGGTTATTGGGAAATGACGGAGTTTGCCATAGTTATCCTAACAGTTTTATGCGAATATCTAAAAAACCTAAGACCGAGCGGTGGTAACATGTATAGGGAAAAGTTGTTCAGAATAATGACTTTGACAACATATTTCAAGGTCATCAACATCGGTTAAGAAGCCCTTTTTCTATGTATACAATTACCATAGATCCTTCAACAAAAACTTCTATCATAAACCAAGAAATCATCCTCGATAACATAATCTAATAATTTTGTTCGTACGGTGCGAATCTCGAGCTCGACGCGCGGTTGACTCGTGCGCGCTTGAGGTTGTAAATCTCAAGCCCGATCGTATGGACGCGTCGATCCCGAAATCACCGATTTACTATCCGCCAAATTAATATTAGATAGCCGATTCAATGATTATATCGATTTAAGAATTTGATTTCAGTAAGGCTAATCTAGCAGGCCCTGCCTTATACGCGCGGAAGTTCACGACGATGACTCCACTCGAATTCTCTGAAGTTGAAATGATTGTATTAGATCTTGATTGAATTAGACGTCGACTTCGAGAGACTCGCTGATCTCGCTCGAAAGTGTCCTCAATCGTTTTCGTAGATCTATACGTTCAACTGTTCGATCGCGACTGACTGACTGTCGCGGTTTCGGGAGGACCCTTCGTTGTATCGTGAAGGCGGTCCTCCTTTTCGGGGTGTCAAGACAGCGACACCCATTGCCATGCCGAAGAAGTGCACTGATTGGTTCTTGCCGAGCTCTGCATGCCCCAATCAGTGCATTCTTGATGACTCTTAGATCGGCCCTAAGCGAGCATGTCCCGAGGAAAGCGTGGGACCGTACCCGACTCCCTCCGAGGGCGAAGCTAGGTAACCCGAGAACCGTACTTCTAGGTCGGGAATATCCTTCGTCAGTGATAGATTTATGACGCGTAACTCTTAAGGAGGCGAAACAAATACGAAAGTTAGGCGATGGCTCGAGTGGTCACCAAATGTGCATCGAGAACCTAATCCTTGAAAGTGGCCTCAGAGTCACGTAGACGCCATAAACAAATCTGAAGAAAAGACCCTTTGTACGGTTCCTTGCGACGGAATAAATTTCGTTTGGGATTGTTGTGTAAAAGAATATTTTTAAGCTTCGATCCGGTACAGCACAGTTATTGAAAAACCTATTAACAGGCTACGAGTAGACATACTGTTAAGGTCGACTCGTAATCAGTCGTGCAGCGTCCGCTATGGGGTCCAGACAAACTTTGGTTACTCTGTTTTTATATCTGACGTTTATGCATGGCCGTTCATGCCACTGTCGTGAACGTTTGATCATTTCCTTTTTTTTTGTTAAGCTTACCCAGATCTCTATATGGGATCTATACAGCTGGGGACCTACAGTTTATTAAGGTGTGTTCTGGGGCAACGCAGTATCAATATCACATAGAAGTTTGATCATTTCCAGATGGCGTTTTGAGAGCGCGCTGGCTGTTTCAGTAGGAAGCAGTAGATACATAGGAGAAAAGGATTGTGTTTAGGGGCTTCATAGCTTCTTAGGTACAGTATCGATATCTCTCTTCTACAACATCATGGAAATAGAAAACGTTTCTACTTGTTGAAAAAGTACCACACATCCTTATACTGTATGTATAGAGTGCTGTATTAACCAATGAGCAAAATAAGCACGTGCTTAGGGCATCAGGGGAAGTGGGGCAGCATAGAAATTTTCTAAATTTTACACCATTTACATAGTAATAATATTGCTAAGTGTAGATGGGCACGTGCGTGCGAGTGAAAAGAAAGAAACAATATGTGAGTAAAAGAGCGAGTCAAAGTAACACAAACAAACTTGCCATAGGACCATAGAAACACCTCAAAATACAAATGGCTGATCTCACGGTAACAATACTTACTTCAAGTACGTGGGATGCTTGTACGAACAACTGTTAAATGAATTAATGTAGTCGAATAATTGATCTACGCGGGCAGGGTTAAGTCAAGACCTCGACTCGTAACGAATAATAACGATTTAATAAAATAAAAGATGGTGGAACAGCAACTGACGCGAAACTCCTCGATGTAGCCTATCGAACGCATTTGTCTCTCGATGTTACTCGCCTGTCTTTCGATACTTACGTGTTATAGCGGAACGCGTGTTACTGTAGTGCCGAATAGATTATAAGAAAAGAATGTCCCTTTATCTGTAATCTTAAAATAAAATTGTTCTATAAATTGCAACGTAAAAAGGTCGTCATAAATGTTATTTTTTCGTTTAATATGAATTATGTTCATTCATTGAAAAGGTCACTCTAACAAGGAGAAGACGCGGTCATAGGGTCTTAGATTTTGTCGAAACTTTGCATACAGGTAAATTTCGTTCTCCTGTTTATGAAAATATAGCATTATAGGCGTCGATACTCAATAATTTTTGAGATATTTACAATTTAAATTTCATTATAATCGTTAAGCCGTTAAGTACAGTTTTGGTTGAAGTTTTTGTCAAGTGCCAAACGGCGTGATGGTAACGTACTAGATTCATTACCGGGATGGCCAGTGTTCAAATCTCTTTTTCCTTTTTTTCCATTTTTTTCTTTTTTTTCTGTTCAGTTTATCTATTTTAATTAATTGTATTTTGCACATGAAAAATACACTCATAATATCTATAGGAAACAAAATATAAAAATTTTATTGAAAAGGAACATAATATGAAAGAAACACTAACTTCATCAATCTTAACGTATCTCAAAAGTTGTTCAGTATCGCTGCCTATAATGCTACATTTTCATAAACAGGAGAACGAAATCTACCAATATGCAAAATTTCGAGAAAATCTGAGACCTCGTGTCCGCGTCTTCTCCTTTTAAGTATCTTTGAAATGATCTACTATTAGTACGGAACTGTATGTATACGTGCTCAGTTAGAAACGTTAGTAATTTACCGTCCAAAAGTAGTGCAATAAATGTGTACTAATATAATAGTACAATAAATTTGTATAGTAATTGTACATTTTATGCAGTTACATCACGTCGTAACTTATGAAAAATTTTAGTACTCCAACGAGTATTTATGCATGAACTTTTTTTGTCAGAAATGCATAAAATCCGTAGTCTAATTCTAATACACAATTGATTAGTAGTAGTTGATTATGATTATTTCCGTTTATGTTTCAGGTATGTTGCTAATCTCGACTCAATGATGTATTACACAGAGTTCTTTTATCCAGCGAGGTATGTGGCACAAAAATTAAGACTAATTACGACTGCTCATAAATTTACTGAGTTCAAATCATTATTTTCAGAAATGATATTTAACCTAATTGAAATAACTTAAAATTAAAATAAATGAGATGTTTCACGACAGAATCCAAATATGTTAAATATCTTTCAAACAGTACTTTAAAAATTTACTGTATGATATAATATATTTGATTTTCAATGTTATACGCGTACTTAAAAATAAATTGGATTATTTACTATTCAAAATATTATTTTACCCAGCTCTGATGTTAATGATAGACGCTTGGTTTATTTGATCCGATCATTTCAAGTTAACCAATATAATAGAATTTCGGAAATAATCTCTGAAAATATTAGATTTCAAATACTACCTATCTCATCCATCACAGAACAGTAGAAAGGAAGCAATAAGACTAACCCGCAAAAGGAAGTTACTACCCCTCGATCTATAATTCACCCTGAATCTATACAGGGTGTTTCACGCAATTGTTTCAGGCTATAATTTCGTTACAAGTACAGTTACGGAAATAGGTCAAAGGAAAAGGATGAATTGTTTGATGGGCACTCCATCCGTAGGCCCTTATTATTTTTTAAAGTGTAATCGCGCCTGTGCAACCGACAATTGCATTACTTTTTAAAATGGAAATGCATACTTTTTTTACATTGATAGATTCCTCTCGTTATTCTACGTAAAAAAATATTCGGCGTAGAATTGCAAAAAATAATTAGTTACCGAGATATTTCTAAAAAATATCTGCATTGAAGAGGATGCTCAAACACTTCTCCATTACATTGATTACACTTCAGACAACGTTGCTACAATGCAGATATTTTTTAGAAATATCTCGGTAACTACTTATTTTTTGTCATTCTACGCCGAATACTCTTGAATAACGAGAGGAATCTATCCATGTAAAAAAAGGTATGCGTTTCCATTTAACACTAAAGCTACCAAGCACAAAACATTCAAAAATAAAACGCCTTAAAGAAGTGAAAATATTCGAATTTCTTTAGACTTTGTACCGCTTCCATTACAATATGTGCTTAAATCAAGAAGTCAATTCAGTCATTTCCCATGAAATCGTTTTTTGAATTTAAATAATTGTAAAATAGATAACCGGTCATTTTGACCGTGGTAGGTTTACTGTTAAAAAGGTAAAGCAATTGTCAATTGCACAAGGGCGATTGCACTTTAAAAAATAATAAGATCCTACGGGTGTAATGCTCTTCAAACCATTCAACCTTTTTATTTGACATTTTTTTGTAACTGTACTTGTAACGAAATTATAGTGTATACTGTAGATGAACTAGCAGATCTCTAATGTTTTCCTATCGCGCACGCTTGAATTACAATTATTATCGACTATCAGGAATAAACAAATATTTTACTCAACACACACGGATTATCTAAGTAAGAAAAATAATATAGGGGACTGAGTGAGTCACGTTTTTCGATTGCGAGATAAACATTGGTGTCGCAGTCGTAGCTGAAACATCGCTTTTTCCGTTGCACAGCCGCGCGCTGGCAGAACACGGCTTGTTGCCAGAAGGGTTCTGGTCTTATCTGATCGAAGATGGATGCCCCGTTGGAGATTCTCAGACGTTGTACGATCTTCGGAAGATCAGCCAGCAGAAGTATCCGGTCTATGGACAAGCTTCCTGACTGGACACGGCAATTAATCTTAATGGCGCTGGCGTCGAGCATGTCTGTCACCTAGCGATCTGACGCTAATTAATCTAATATGCTATTGATATTATAATTAGACCGTCCGGAGGATTCACGGGTTCTTTCGTCGCCATTTAAATCACTCTGTACTACGTGTCGCCTGTTTCGTGTCATTTTTATTTGCTACCCTTAGGTTAGCTACCGATTTCAGATATTCTAGGTCAACTTTTTGATATTTTCGACGTGAAACTGAGAACACATTTATTAGAAAATTTTTCTCTACAGTTTTACTTATATTTCATGAATATTTACACAAATGTAAAAATTAATTTGAATATTTTATATGCGATCATTCGTGGGATAGAGAAAATATTCAAGTGACTGCTATGACTTCAGCAGCTTAGCTCATCTGATATAAGAGAGAGATTTGGTTGTTTATTTAGTGTGCGTAGCTACGGTTGTGGATCATGTAAATAGTTAAAGAATTGCTTTCAAATAGCTATATCTTTATCAATTTAAAAAATTCAAGTGCCGTTTTATTAGGTTTCATTAATTTTTACATAAACAAACAGATGAATTTCAGTGCGTTGCAGGCGATTATTCGTGAAAAAGGGAACATACTTTCTTTCTTAGATACTATTTGACTTTTGTAATTGTTTATCTAGTATGTGTGGCTATAACTAGTAAAACAGATAAAGAATAAACAGATTCCTATCAAATCGCCGTATCTTCATCAATTTTAAACATTTGTTTGTTTAGTATGAAATTGTAGCTATGATTTTATTTACTATGAATAGAAACATTGCTTTCTAATCGCTGTATCATCATCGATTTTAGAAATTTAAATAGAATTTTATTATTATTTATGAAAATGTAGGAGAACGTCGACATTCAACAAGCTTCTAGACTGACATACATATCACCTTACATATTATACATACAGAGTGTTCATTTGAAAACTTTCCAGCCGAATATCTCGGAAAGTATGAAAGATACTAAAAAAGTGACAACAAGTGACCAAGGATTTCGAGGGTGAAAGAGGGTGGCAGTATCAGTTCTTTATTTGGGTTTCGTTTTCAAGGTCATTTGAAGGTCAACTCTGTTTTTTCAAATGGAAACCCATATTTTTTATTATGGGATCTTATTGTACGTAAAAAGACCAGCAATTTTTATGAGATACTTTTTTTTATCCGCACACTAGTTTCGGAGATATTTAAAGAGAAGTTGGGCGAGGCATATTATTGTGTAAAATTCTTTGATGTAAATCGTTGATGGTTTCCAGTTGTACAAGCACGTATTGTTTGAAAACAAAATTGTCCTCTATTGATCTCTTGTTTATGTTGTCTGTCTTTCAATATAAGGTTGTACTATTTAGTCAAATGTGAATCATCGTAATAAGAGATACTATATCGTAGTACAATTAATTGTATAAAGTGGCGTATTCTTTAGAAGAACGAGTAGAAATAATTTTGATTTATGGAGCTGATGAGTGTGCTCGTCGAACTGCTGCTACGTTTAATGAGAGACATCCTGATACACATGTTTCTCGTACGTATGTGTTATAATTATTTGCAAAGTTTAAAGAAACATGATCGGTGGCAAATTTAAAAAGAAACCAGCCAAAATTCATAAATGATGCTGATCAAATCGAAATTATAGTACAGTTTACTGTGAATCCTACTAGTTTAATTCGACAAGTTTCAATGATAACTGGTGTATCAGTGGGATCTGTGCACAAATTACTTAAACATAACAAGTTTCATCCTTATAAAATGCAGTTATATCAAAAGTTATTGGTAGATGACTTTGACAGTCGGATTGAGTTTTGTGAGGAATTAACTCAATGGCTGGAAAAAATAAATGTTTGGGCAGGCATTTTAGGAAATGCTATTATAGGTCCTCTGTTTTTCCAAGAAAATTTGAATGGCAATCTGTATTTAAATTTACTGGACGACATCATTGATCCACTTATAACAGAAAATCTTGAAAACAAAACAGATGAAAACGGCAATTTTTTTGTTAAATGAAGAACTTTTGTACTTCCAACATGATGGTGCTCCCCCGCATTACACGTTACCAGTTCGCCAGTGGTTTAACAATCGCTTCCCACTAAGATGGATCGGTAGAAGCGGTGTTATTGAGTGGCCATCAAGATTTTCGAATTTGAGAATCGTCTGTATCATAGTTATAAAGAAATTACAAACTTTCTCGCTGTATAAGTATGACAAAAAAAGTATCCTACGAAAATTGCTGGTCTTTTTACGTACAATAAGATCCCATATTAAAAAATATAGGTTTCCACTTGAAAAAACAAAGTTGACCTTCAAATGACCTTGAAAACGCCACCCAAATAAAAAAACTGATACTGCCCCCCCTCTTTCCGCCTCGAAATCCTTGGACACGTGTTTTACACTTTTTTAGTATGTTTCATATTTTTCGAAATATTCGGTTGGAAAGTTTTCGCATGAACACCCTGTAGAGTAAAACTAGGAAGAAGTGAGAAGGATGAAGAAAATGTGCATAAACACAAACACGTCATAAAACTTTGCGTTCAAAATAATTGTACATGATAACATGTCACGTGCAAGTGCTATTCGGATAAAAACGTGTTGTCAGGTCTATTTATGATTGATGGTGTGTTTACTTTTTACTGGATATTATATCTCCTTTTTCGAACGAAGAGATATGACTGTGACGATAATTTATTTTTAATGAAATTGATGGTGATTTATTTCTAATGAAATTGAAGAAAATGAAATGTGTCCTTTCGTGTATGTTGATGTATGTAGTAATTGTTAATGAATCAGGTGTTATATCAAACCTATTAACATTATTACCGGATGCAAAACCACCGCAGTAAAAATAGGGAATGTGTGAATAGATTTGTGTGTGAGAAGATGTCGGTAGGTGCTCGAGAACTAAAAGTAGGTTAAGTCAAGATGACAGAAATGTCTGAATCGATTTAATGACACTGGCTGTAATACTGAAAGAAGATATATATCATCGTAAAATCGACCGACAGTTAAAGTTCATACTTCCGGTGCTGCAACAAGGAAAGTTGCCATAATGTCTAAACTAAACTCTGTTTTACTTGTCACAAGTTGACGACTATTTTAACTTCCACACTGCAAAGTAATGTTTCCTTTAACAATACATGTTTAAAGTACAGCATCTGCATCGAACTACTCCATAATTAATATATTCTCCAAGGTAAATGATTCTTTTAACAATCACGCAAGAATGTGATTATTTTATAAGACCCACTGGTTACAGAAAGATAAAAAATAATTTTATAGCACATTACCTATTGAAGATTAGGGTATCCACTTTCTTCGCTTGGTGAAATTTTGCATATAAGCTAAATACTTTTATGCTTATAAAGTGTAACATTTAGATAGAATTTACAGAAATCCATCCACGATTTTTAATATTTTTAATTTTTTTAGGTACCCCTTCCTCGAATAGTATTTAGATGATCAATTACAAGTAAACTTCCGACTGGATGATGTACGAAACTGTCAGGGGCATTAGAAAATTGAATGATATTGTTATATATCATTTCCAATTAATTAAAATTGGAAAATTTATATAATAATTAATTAAAAACTAATTATTAGAAGAAAAAATACATTTTCATTTAACTTCTGTTTCTTGCAATTGATTTCGATTTCAAATGATTTAGGAATATGTCTAATGTACAGGGTGTATAAGAAGTAATGGTCATCCGTCCTATTGATGAATCTACACCTCTGGATCGGTGGACATTTGTAAGAGAAACTTGCCGCAAAATTGTTTATAATAAAGAAAATTGTTGTTAAAGTTTTTTTTACATCAACGCCTTCTACTCATCGAGAAGAGAAAAAGTTTGAAAGCAGCCATGTGTCACAAACAAATAGTTATTGAGATATAAGCTGTTAAAGTTTTTGCAAAATTTGATTGTGTGGAGTTATACGTATAGACAAAAGCCTACTACTACAGTCCATCCGACGGTGTCGATGAGACAGAACATGATCGTGTGCGTGTTTCGAGCAAACGAAAATTCGTCGCTATTCCCGTACCATGTCAACGTCTCCCTGGCCATTCAGATTATACATTAGAATTTGCAAACTATCAAATAAAACCGTATACATATACATTGTTAAAGATAAGAATATTTATCCTACATGATAAAATACTAATGTAAAGTATACTTACAAATGTTTCATAATCTTCTATTCCTTCGGCAGATCTACAGGACACTACCATTTTCACGAATACGTCTTAGTAATTGTGCTTGTCTTCCAGCGTCAATGGCACCACCACTGTCTTTTATATCGTCTATTTAAGAATGTAAACTTGAAGGAATCGAATCCCTGTACTCACCAAAATTGATATTTGTAGATGATTCTCGAAAAATCAATATCTCTTTGGAAACGATCTCTTCCGTTTCAATCGCAGCAGAGTTTTCGCGCGGGAATCGCAAAGAAAGCATAACTTTTTTTATCGTGGTCGGAATAATTCCTAGTTTGCTATCATCATTTCTAAAAGTGTGCTGTGTACTGTTCAGTGATTGTGTAAAAGTGTGGTGTTTTGTTCGAAAATAGTGTTTACAATCTTAAATAAACGAAGCTGGAAGACAGGCACAATTATTAGGACGTATTCGTGAAAATGGTAGTGTCCTGTGGATCCGCCGAAGGAATAGAAGCTTATGAAACATTAATAAGAATACTTTACATTAGTATTTTATCATGTAGGATTAATATTCTTATCTTTAACAATGTATATGTATACGGTCTTATTTCATAGTTTGCAAATTTAAATGTATAATCTGAATGGGCAGGGAGACGTTGACATGGTACGGGCCTAGCGACGAATTTTCGTTTGCTCGAAACACGCACACGATCATGTTCTGTCTCATCGACACCGTCGGATGGACTGTAGTAGTAGGCTTTTGTCTATACGTATAACTCCACACAATCAAATTTTGCAAAAACTTTAACAGCTTATATCTCAATAACTATTTGTTTGTGACACATGGCTGCTTTCAAACTTTTTCTCTTCTCGATGAGTAGAAGGCGTTGATGTAAAAAAACTTTAACAACAATTTTCTTTATTATAAACAATTTTGCGGCAAGTTTCTCTTACAAATGTCCACCGATCCAGAGGTGTAGATTCATCCCTAGGACGGATGACCATTACTTTTTAAACACCCTGAATTTCATCTAAATTTTATTTAAATTGGGCCCCCTCCCATATCAAATTAGGATCACTATCTTAAATAGAAATAAAAATAAATCATTCGCTTTAGTGTAGTTAAAGAAGTTAGGGATTTATTTACACAAAGTGGACAATAGGAAATAATATTATCTACAGAAAAACAGGAAAAGAATGAGAAATAAAATCAAGTAAAACGCAAAGTTGAATTGTAGTATAAAACTCAATTTATACTGCGAAATTATAGACCAGCGCTTAGATAATACGTACAAAGGCATAACTGAAATATATCCAACGCAGAAATTATTACAACCACGTTATCACTAGAAACAAGTCTTTGCTTTGGGTGAGCTGCTATCCCTAGAAGATTCTAGAGATATTGTTCCTGTAATTGTACAAATCAATGAGAAGAATCCTCTATGGAATATATGTATAACGACAGAAATAACTGGTTACTAAATTATATGAAGTAGTATCGATAAAATTGTTTAGTGTTAACATATATTTTTCGACAGTACGTATCTGCCTGTGACAAGAGATTTCCCCGAGGGGACGGTTGAATTTTTGTTCCATCAATTCTTATTTGTATTTCATGTGATAATCATCCCACCGTACGCTATACAGTCAAATTCATCGATAAATAACCGTTATTCAAATATCGGCACACTATAATCACACTTACTTTTCAATATCCATATTGCGGCTGTGCGTGAGCCTCATAAAGATACTTATTCCGTCCCCGATAACATACTTATTTATATTCTTCATACAGAACCGGTAACTTGGCTGAACTATGAGTAATCTTCTTCTTCGTTCATGTTTCAGATGCAACTCTTGTTAAAATTGAAACAATTCGGCAATGCAATAATTTCGTTTTTAGATGTAAGATTGCAAAGTTTATCAACTACGATTATAAACAATTTACGCAATTTATTGGGTTGTACAATAAATATTTTCAATTACTAGATCTTTTCTCATTTGTTAACACAGTAGATAATTGTAATAAATCAATTGTACAGTCGTTGTCTGTAAGTGGGTTCTGTTTAATCATATTTACAAGTATTTGCAACGAGTCACAACCAAATCGGTAAAATTAAAACACGTTTATGTTGTAATTCAATAATTTCGTTACTGTAAGTTATAATTACTGTTAGTTAGTTTATAATTATACTGCGGATTTTTACACAAAATGAAAATTGTCTGTGTTACTTGATACAAGAACTATGTAAATATTTATTTCTTTTCTTAATAATTTTAATGAGTTGAATATAATGCATCTAAATTCATCATCAAATATGTTGATACAATTATTATTTGAGCTACTACTTATTATGTTTCAACGAAAGCTATTAATTTTTACTGACGTTGATTGATCTGTAATTTAATCCTTCATATTTTAAGGAATCACTTTCATGAAAATACCATGACTGGGTATGCTTAAATTATTTGTAAAATCTAATTAACTACGGCCCGTAACTTCGTTGATTTTACGAACCTTCAATACTTTCATCGCCATGTCACTCATATCTGGATGACGAAATTATTTATACAGAATTTAAAATTAATTTTCACGCTGGTGGATTGAGTGTAGATTTAGAAAATTTGCTTACGATCTGCGACATGGAAAAGGTTGGATATAGTAATTAATATAAACAAACTAAACTTCACAATTTTTGGTTTGATTTTGTGTAATTTCTGTGATGGTTGAGTGGGTGGTCAGCGTGTTAAATGAAATTTCCGACGAATTTAAAATTAGCTTGAACGCAGACTGTCAAATTAAAATATTTTTGGTAAATCGGTGTCAGTAGCCCACCATCCTAGCAGTCCATGAATATATTAACTATGTACAGTCACTCGCAATATTATTCGGACACTCTTAAAAAGACGACCTTTTTAATATTGGATCATGCGACTTGGACTTTTTTTAGAATGTAGAACAATTAGTGTACTACATGGCGCGAGAAAGAAATTGTTTAATGTATTCCAACCTTGAAGAATTTAAAAAATACACTGTCTAGATATGTGCCAATTATACAGGCTGGTCCACTTATAGGTAGCCACCTAAATATTTCCTTCAGTTGCCACGGTGTAAAAAACATTTTGTATGCGGTTTGACTGACATTGATGGACAAATACGCTGTAGAGAATATTTTTATGCCATGATCATTTTTCGACAGTTTTGACTGACAGATATCTTTCCCAGCGTACACTGAATGAACAAACTATTAGATTCACCCGCATAAATCAACAGATTGACATTAAAACAATCAATTTCTAAATAAAAATATAGCTACACTGAATTCTTATCATCTTTAGGAAGTATTGATGTTTGCAAATTACAAATGTAGTAGTGTAGAGTAGAGGTACGCTTGTGTGTAGCGCGTGTGCGGTAGAAGCAAAGTAGGGGAAGACGGTACGTCAGAGTGGGAGTAGTATTTTCGCTCAGCGCCGACGGAGTTTCCATCACTGGTCCCCACCATCGAACCTCTTCCCACTACTACGTACAGCCGTAGAGTTAGTGAGTGCTGCGCGCGCCGCTCGGCTCCCGTGGTGGGAGCTTCCCACTACTATAAATTATAACGATGAAGTCTAAGAGTGGGGGGAGAACCTAAGCGGGGAAGGAGCCTTGAATAGCTCCGGAGCCACTGGTTGGAACTGCCTGCTGTAGACAGACATCATCCGCCACATAGGCAATAAATATATTTTTCGTACAGTGGTTCTAATCATTTATTTATCGCCTGTAAGTGTATATTTTCTTTGACTTCTAAAGTAGAATTGAACATGAAATTCATTTCTAATAAATTACATACAATGTATTTTTTATGTCAATTCAACGGAAAGAGATACTTATGTGGCTCCATTTAGGTGGATCACACTGTATACATATTCTGAAAATTTCATCGAAATCGGTTGATGCGGATAAAAACGACAGGCGTCGAAAGATGTAAGAATCATTAGACTTATTACAATTAGGGACCCAAAATTGTGAAAAACGGCAATTTTCACCGTTTTTAAACGTTTGTGGCCAATTGAAAGATTAACAGTTTCGATGAAATTTTCAAAATATATATAACTCTAAGACTAAATACCGAGACTTAAAATTGGTCAGTATGTGTTGTTTTATAAAAATAACAAGATTTAATTTATTTCGATTTTGTGGCATTTTCATTGCAATATACGATTGAATGAAGAAATCTATTGAGTCAATTCCTATGAAGGCATCTTTACGATTTCAATAATTGTAATGTAAAAAATCTGAAACCGGTCATTCCACCGGCTGTGGTAGATTTAGTGATAATGGACACAGATCTACAAAACGTATTTTATTAAATATCCAATAGAGGCCCACATAAAAAAGTTGTAAAAGAACAACTGTTCGTATTTGCTCTGCAATTCCGATCAATTGAAATTTTTCAAAATTTCTTTTCGAAATTCCAGATTGTATGCACCAATATTAAAAAGTTATGGACTTTTTAAATTATTGCGAGTGACTCTAGACTTATAAGAGACATTTAGTACGATAATTACAAACAATCTTTTTCCCGACCAGATTTGTCCAGCGGCGGAATAATAAGCGAACGCGAATAATAGTAGTATTTTATGCCACGTTCCGATTGCAAATGAATTTAATTTTGCTAATATAATTTCTCCGACGACATAAATTTTTGCTGAAAGTGTCCGTACATTTGAAAGTGTCACGTTCGATTTTTATCATCTGTCTCTTAAGCTTTCAGCGATGCAAGTCTGACATCTTTAGCCCCGAGCGAATGGCAAGTCAGTAAATTGTACGGAAGCACCTGCATAGCTTGTCCTTTTACATGAGATATTCATAGCGTATTAATTTTGTAGCATACGCTCTAAAAGTGTATAATCACTAGTCCGCAAGATAACGACCTTTCTTTTTGTGAGCGAACTGGAACTCGCAGTTAACGAGGAACACGCGGAGAAGATTGTATCATCGTCTTCATAAATTCAATCTGAAGAACATGTCAATGAATGTGTGTTTAATATGATCCAAATTTTATGCATTGATAACAGGAAGCTTCTGCCCACGCTACCTTTTTTTAAATGTCCTTTAATACAGTAAAACATTATGTGGAAGCAACATATTCATTACCCGTTTCCCTTTTATGACAGTTCTCTCCGCTTCGAAACCTGTTTGCGTTATCTGTAATTTGTTAACTGTTAGTACATAAATTAATTGGTAGAATGGTCAAAATTACGAGAAAAATCAAAAATTTATTATAAAATTTATAAAATTGATTGAAATTGATTGCGTAATTTTGTTTTTATAATTCTAATGTACACCATGTTTTATTGTTTAAAGGGGCGCAAAGGATTATATACTGACTGATTTTCAGTATATACATATACAGGGTGTTTGGTAACTGGTGGTACAAGCGAACAGAGGGTGATTCTGCATGAACAAATAAGTCTAAAATATAGAATAAAATTTTTTCATGCTTTATTTTCGAGAAAATCGAATTTAAAGATTCGTCGGGATCGCGTGCATTAGTATATGCACAGAGTAAAATTGGTTGGTCATGATCAGACGCGACAGCCGATGTCTATCTAATGGTACGCGTTTCGTTGAATTTTCAAACTCGATTTTCTCGAAAACAAAGCCTCACATGAAAAAATTTTATTCTATATTTTCGACTTATTTGTTCATGTAGAATCACCCTCTTTTCGGTTGTACCACCAGTTACCAAACACCCTGTATACTGATATTGTTAAGAGACAAGGATCAAAGTACTTGTCTAAATCTCAGATAAATGATCATTGATATTTAAATTATTACAACTTTGTCAACAAAAATCAGAGAACAATATGTTGGGCTCATATTGATCAGCATCGGTTGCTGTTTCATTGCACTTGGAATGAGACATGTGAAGTCGGCACTAGAATAATCCAGGTAACATCGCGAGGTGGTAATACGATGTGAAAGTGCGGAGTTTTATGAGGTTGTTACAGAGGAAAGGCTTTGACGTTTACATTCATGTCGATTGAGTCGCGAAAAATGTTGTAAATTCCGTAGAAATGTTTGAATTTATAGAATTTTTTAGAAAGAAGTTATTTTCACTGCTGTGTTTGATTTCTAGTAAAAAGTTAAAAAAAAATATTACAGAGGAAATTTTCATTTATGATGAGAAATCAAATCTGACGTAGCATATGTAATATTAACAGATGTGGGTTGTCATTATTTTGCCAGTGAAGAATTTGTTTATAAAATATAGACCTTCGAATTCTGCAATTTTTCATCACTTCCACGAAAATAAATGCTGCATTTATGAATTTTTATGCAAATAACAATGCGTTGGATTGGATAGATTCATTTTTTATTTCAATCAGGAATGTTCATAAAAGTTGTAAATATCTTCTGGTTAACTTTCCTGATTGAAATTTAAAAAATTCAAACAATAGGTTTCCATATAAAAATTCACAAAAGCAGCTTGTTTTCATGAGAATAAGTAAACATTGAAAATTCAGATATCTGTATGTCGTAAATTAATTCGGAATCAGCAAAGTGATGGCTTGATACCTTCCTTTTAATTTCAATTTTACTACATTATATTTCATTTTAATCAATATTCCTGACATCGATGATAGGAAGTGATCAGTAATGTGCCACAGATGTTGAAAGTAAAATCTTCAGACTCTAATATGAACCAAAAAGATAACAATTAAAATACCTGTTGTCTGATTGCGACGTATCGTGGATAAAGGAATGTGATCGAGAGTTAAATAATTATGAACACCAATTACTGAATAGATACGTTTATTATAACATGTATAAAACTAATATACCATACACACGCCACACTTCTCTGTCTTGCCATATTCTTACTACCCCCCCCCCCCCCCCTCTATCTCCTTAAGGTGCCTCCACTGCCAGTCACTTTGCTATAATAGCCATAATTGCAGGGTTTGCAATAATAATGAGGAATCTTGTTATACATCTTGAATTATGATATCATATTTCAGTTTTGAAAAATACGATTTCTCACTTGCAACAACTGTACAAAGAAGTTAATTGCAAGTAATAACTAAAATCTGAGTTAGAAATAGGAAGTACAGTATTTTATCGATAAGTGTCCTAGTGTCTGGCCTATAATTGTCCCAGAACTATCCCGACTACCGCGGGGTATACCCTGTGAGGAGCTATGAAGCTCGAAAGGCCTCGGTCGCCGAGAGGTGTAACATAATACGGGTCGACTATATCGATAAGACCACTACTACTCCAATGACAAAACTTCTTCATTTTTCATTATTTTTGTATGGAACTTTCATATTCGTGGCATTTTTCTAATGAAACTGATACCAAATATGATATAATTCTGATAATATTTATTTGTGTAATGAACGATAAAAGTTTCGGGACCCTAAGAGTCGCGGGCCTTTGAACTATGCCGGCGCTCAGTGCACTATGGTCTGCAAACCCGCTTTTTGTGGCCAGAAGTATTTTAGCGTTATTTTAAAGTTAAAGGTTATAGTATGCTAGATTGTTGAATTGGTTTCGACGCCAGCAATAATATTATGAAGTCAGAAATATATAGTAACATTTAAATAATCGAGGTGATTCCCATTTTTATAAAAAATTTTTTTTTTAAATTTTTGTATATTGATATTTATAGAGATGCACATACTGATGAACTTTTGTTTTATTTACCATTAGATCTGTTCCTTAAGATAGTGTAACTTTGTTTTTAGAAGTGTTTTCATAGGGCCGTGACTATAGAAGATATGTAGGTGTTCCTATTTATATGGTCCACCCTGTATATGTACATACATAAAATGTATAATTAAAATATATAACTAAATTTTTAATTGCACAATATATGTATAAGGTTCCTCGAACGCAAATATTCCAGCGAACGCGTTCTGAACGCTCGAAACTCCCGGTAACTATTTATTAAAACCGATGTACAACTAAAACGGGCAGACGAGGGCAGCTGAAACTTAATACACTATATTCAGGATTGTTTACAGTTTCTTATGCGAAAGGTTCTATTCGTGCCAATTTGTGCCATTTTTTAAAAAACTTTCTCAAAGTTTACGTTGCTTAGACTTGGCACTATTTGTTTATGGGTAAAAATTTGCTAACATATGTATTACACACCTAAAATACACCTGCTGACACTTATGAAATTATTATTTAAACTTGTAGTTTGATAGTCTTTGATGACTATTTTAAACGTTTTATTTAATCTTAATTTTACGGAGTTTGTCTTCAAAACGTTATATCTCAGCACAGAATAATCTGAAATGAATAATAATTTGGATTTGGAAGCTCAATCTTGAAAAATTCACTTTTGGCCACAAAAAGCGGGTTTCCAGACCATAGTGCAGTGGTCCGGATCGAAGAATTTAGGGACATTTGACCAAAAGGTCGACTTTTTGAAATTGAAAACCAATCAATTTTTTGCTTTGGAAGCGTCTATAGACCTCGAAAATGAAGAAATTAATGAAATCGAATAAATATTTTAGTTACTATGATCATTTAAAGTTGAGCGTTTTGAAAGTAGCATATTTCACCAGGCAAAATTGCTTAAGTTCTTTGCGATGTCCTCATCGTTTCGTCCCATATTTTCTCTTAGTTTTTTTGTATGATATAGAGCATCCCTTCCTAATACGAGATCATAAATTTTTTTAGTAATAACTAATAATAATATATTTAAATAATAATGCTGAATGATACATGACAGATTAAAAAAATGTCGTATATTTATCAAAGGATATCTTTTTTATCCCAAAACATCCCAGGCTCTAACAAAGAGGAATATTATCGGTACAACTTCTTTTAAATAACCGTACAAGCATTATTTCCTACTTCGTGTCACTTTACAAGTTATAGTGTTAAAAAGCTGACAATGTTACGGCGAGTACGGTCGCCGCGCGTTGGTCGTTGTGAAGCGCGAGGCAACCCGAGAACTCTGAAGATTGTAAACATCTGAAATACGTATGCTTATAATGCGTTGTTATATCTGCAATGCTACTCCGACAGAAATGAACAATTTAAAATTAATCAATGCAAGACCATGCAATAACAATCATTATTCGTTTGGTCCATCAAAACTTCATGCATGGATCAGATGCTTCAAATGTCTTTTGCACATAGCATATAATCTAGACTAGGGCTGTTACATTTCGAAATCTTCGACCTTCGAAGGAAAGTAACAGCCCTAATCTAGACCTCAAAAAATGAACAGAAAATACACAGGACACTAAAAAATTAAGAAAAGAGAGGCAAGAACACATTTAGACACAGTTCAAAGAGAAAATGGGTTTATTAGTTGACTTTGTCAAACAAGGCTGGGGTTCATCAAATGACGGAAATACCGCAATACTTTCGACAGAAATAACAGGAGTTGATGTTGTATTAATAAAAATATTTCATGTAATACTTTAAACAATTTCCTCGGCTTATGAAATAAATACGGATAAATTTCAACAATACGCACAAAGCACAGCAAAATATTTTATTGTCCACTACGGGTGGTATTATATGCGATGCTCCATTCATAAAGGCATAAAGATTTTAAAAAAATTACGACCAAAAATACTCGGAAAATTTCTAAAATCGCTAAAAATGAAGATACATTTAACAGATTGTTATTAACATCGGACCCACACATTTCATCCACAAGAATAAGATCTTACAAGAAAAAATTCAGAAAATTAAGTCCAGAGGCAGAATTATTAAAAAAATAAAGAAAACAAAAGCTGCTTGTACCTGCTTCTTCAACAACAAAATGGTAAGATTAATTAGTATACTTCTTATTTTATCAATTAAATAAAATATTAATATTACTTTTGATCGCAATATACATTTGTAACGTTAGATACCTTACTTAATAACTTATATATATATATATATATATATATATATATATATATATATACATATATAATATAATAAGAAAACTATAAGATTTGAATTTCCAATTATTATACATTGCTTTTAATAAGGAAAACAACTACATAAAAATGTATAAAAATAACTAACTACCAAATTAAACAAAAATTATATTCTGACATGTGTTATTCGAAAGAGATTATTTTATAATATTTTTTAGTTCAAACCTCATTTCAATATCTCAAACGGTTCAAAAGTTGTACACAAATGTCCCTAAATTCTTAGATCCGGACTACCATGCGGCGCGGCGATCGCGACTACTGCGTCTCTTTCTTTTCCATACGCTGTCTTTCTTTGCGTCCGAAACTTTCATCGTTTATTACACAAGTAAATATTATCCGAACTATATAATATTTGGTATCATCTTCATCAGAAAAATGCCATAAATATGTTTGTGAAAATCTTATAAAAAAAATAATGAAAAATAAAGAAGTTTTGTCATTGAATTAGTAGCGGTCTCACACCGATATACCGGACCCGTATTACGTTACATTTCTCGGCGACCGAGGTCTCTCGAGCTTTGCTGTCCTTTTCTACGTTCGGCAAAAATCAAAGAATAGTATCCCTGGCCCGTAATTGTCCCTGGCCGGACCTGTGGTTTGGACATTTATCGATAAAATACTGTATTAAAAAATCAAATTTAATTAATAGCGACGAGGAGTCCAATAAAACCAATGAGTCCCACAAAATAAAGAAGGTGAAAACGATAAAACGAGCCTAGGCCTTAAAAACTATTCGAAACTAAACCATTCCATCGGATGTTGTTGTTGAACAATGTATATGTATAATTTACTTAGAGAATGATGATTACAAGTGAATTCAATTTTCGAGTTGTCCAGAATGGTTGCATGAGCTATATCTCTGAATTCGGATAATTGAATATACTCATGCTACATCAAAGGAAAATATCTGACATTATTTACCACCCTATGTTTCTTTAAAATCGTAAGTCGAGGTCTGAAAAAGATTTATATTAGGTGAATACGTTTCTTCCTTAAGGGGACTTTCCCATCAAATCATTTAAAATAAAGATGATATTTAGGAATTTTTTTTTCTTAAAATACACATTTTACAAGAAAAACTTTTGCCCTAGCTTGTATGCATACTCTTTCAGTATATAAAAAAATGTTGGCAACGGTGGCAACGTTACCAAAAAAAATTGTGAACCGATTCGAACTATTTTTGCGGCATTATTTTTGTTATTCTATTGGCTATCGCATGAACCAAACCGATGAATTTTGGAACACGCATTTATTTGTTATTCATACGTTCATACGTAAAATTGACTATTTTTTGCACGTTTTGATTAAATCTACGTTAAACATCGCCATTTTAATTTTTTGTCTCACAGTGGTTCATACAATATCATTACAGTCATTGATATATTGTTTAAGAATTTTTTTCGTTTCTTCATTTCAGAAGATTTTACAATGATGTAGAATGACTACCGTTTTCACCCCATATTTTAGAAGCAGTGAAGTGACCGCCATCTGTAAATGACACCACAATAGGAATCGCAACAAAAAATCTTTTTGTATACCAGAAGAGTGTACAAATTGAGGACAGACAGTTTTTTCATAAAATGTATATTTTAACAATATCGTCTTTAGTTTAACTGATTTAATGAGAAAGTGCCTGTAATACAACAGATTACATAATAAGAGGTTAAGAATTAAAATTCTTAATGCACTTTAACCCCTGGACATACGAAGACGTCTTGAATTCGTTATGTGTATCTTATGCTAGTGTACACATTACCCTAATAACGTAGTGACGTAGCAGTAACGTTTCTCACAGAATAACTTTATTATTTAGGTTTAATTCGTATGTCAAGGAGTTAATGCAAAGATCTAAAAGGCAAGCATAATTTTATATACTTTAGAAAACCACCTCGTATAGCCGGTACTTGGAGAAGTTCCTTGCCCTAACTGCTGTCCCTCGCAACACCTGCAGAAAACTTTTTCTCCAGACGTCCACATTTTTGTGACGAGTGTCAGCGCGTTAATGCGAGGTCACTATTATTTGTTTCCGCGAGCGTAACCACGCTACGTGACACGATGGAGACGTCGTCGACGTCGTGAACGGTAACACCGTCAGTAAGTTCTGTTTAAGCAGGTCCTCTCTCGGTTTAAAGGAGCGAGGGAAGTTCGCGGAGAGAGTTGCGACGTTTCCTCGAGTGTATTAGGAAGACCGCGCAAAACCCGCCGGTCGAGGGCTCTGTACACATCACTGCCATGATGTTTGTCCGCAAATAGAATTTCCTCGCGTCTTTATTCACTAATAACGTGGCCTGCGGTTACCGCGTTCGTCGACGGAACTAGCCTCGCTTTTCGAATAACCGGGGAACGCCGGGAACACCAGGAACACCGGGGCCGGTTTCAAGCGCTTTCGCAATCGGACTCGAAACGTAGCCCCGGCCACAATGACGTTTCGAAAAGCGTTGCGGGGGTGTGCGCTTTTGCCGCCAAACCCGGCCGTTATGCGGGATTTACGGCAGATATACGTCCCTCATTCTCTGCCGGTCGATCTTCAGTTTGCGCTCAGCCACGCGTGCTCTCTTATTTACTCTGGCAAATTACTGACACTGTGCTCCTGTTTGACAGAGATATGGAACTACCGTTTGCCAGTTTGCGGGGAAAGAAGCGCCATTATCGCGTTACCCGTCCGATCCCTCGACACTCGGTTACGTTTTAACGTGTTGCACCGTTTCACATGCCAACGCGATTACCTTTAAACGGTTTAAACATTGCTTAACAACGCGGGCGCTGACAAAATCTCATAGACGTAAAAATTTTTATTTATTTTCGTTTTTATACAGAACATACAGTGTTGCGATTTGAAGTACTAACTGGACGAAACATTATTTTTATGTTTATCGTGTGCCTTTATAGTATAATTTTAAAAAATGAAAATACTTATTTTAAAGATAAATGATATTCAAATATTTTATACAACTATTTCGTTTTAAATATCTGCTAATGTTCAGCCACTTCTCCTCCACTTTTTATTCATGCTATTGCGAATATGTTTGTGCGATTTATTAAAAGGATTGTCTTTCGGAAAATTGTCACTAAAAATATTAATATTGTTGATTTCCACAAAATTCCGCATATTAAAATTTTACCTGAAAGGAAAGCTTAAAGTCTGCTCTAATGCTAGCAACAACATTTGTTTCGTTTATTGGTGTCTATTGTCTGCTTTCACCTTTTTTTTATATTGCAAACATAGCCTAAATAATAAAAATAATTGACGAAATTTATTGAAACAGTCAAACATGTCTTCGTCGTTAGTTTCCATCATGCAAATGTATTTTAAGATATTAATATGTAAATACTGCTACTAATATTGTTGCATATGAAATGTCCGATTCTATAATGTAAATGTTATGCAGCTCTTTTGATTAAGAAATATTATTACAATGTATGGGGTTATTATACATCATTTTAAGATACAAAACTGATCTTAAGGTCTTATCTACAATTTTTATTTAGATGTCCAATTTTACTTTTTTAGTACCATTTATTTGAATGTCAATCAATGTGATTGTCTGGTATTCATTTTATACGAGTGAAAAAATAACATTTTAACGATAGCATCATGTTTAGTCAAAATTTCTCCATTAATCAATGCCTTATTTGTCGACCGTAAAGAACACTACAAAATGGAGATGAGAATCTTGCAAATGACGATCGTAAACGACAAATAAATCCGATTTCTACCATAATACAATCAAGAATCTTGCAATTCATTCACAGAATACAGTATTTAATCGTTAATTGTCGTGAAATTCTGAACGATAATTGTTAAAAAGGTGGACTGTATAATACAATCCAACGACTTTTCAACGGTGGCTCGAATATGAGGAGATAGGAGTTTTGAGGGAAAGCAAATTGTTGTACAGCGAGGTTATATTGATAGTGACCCACCTAATGGTGGGCCGTTTATTGTATCAAAAAATCCCCTTGGAAGTTGGCGGTTCGCGACTCCTCCGTCTCCTCCGGGTTGTCCCTTGGACGTCTAGCGACGTTGGCGTCTGAAAAATATATAATCGAACGAAGGTGTGAAAACACCTATTTGATACGATACGTATCCGTTCGAGACGCTGTTTCTCGTACGCTCCTGACTGCGATAATCGCTATCGAAGGAGGGGGAATACAGCCAAACTGCTCAAAACGCAGAGTTAGTGGACTGTATATTTTTGATGTATCTCGATAATCGAGAATCCGTCCGCTCGCACTGGCGTAGTTACGGTTCAACCGATTCTACTGCGTGGGCGTCAGCGTAGGGGTGGCGGTTAATCTTGCAGGGAGGTTGTAAGGCTCCAAGTTCGATAATCCAGCCGAATTAACCCGTGCTTCAACAACCTTGATTCAAAGCTCGTGCGTGACTGAATACGTCACGCGGCTGTAGGAATCTCGGTGGAAGACGTGGTCCAACTCACCACTTACACGCACAAAAGCCACTATATATAGAGATATATAGAGGGGGCGTATATTGTAAGTGTTGTTCAACCAGTCACAATCCCCACTCTGGTAGTAGCTAGATAGCACTAGCGACGGCGTATGTGGGTGCGACTATGGTCGCGAGAGATTCTCAGCTGATCCGTTACGCGGTGCTGTCTCTCTCTTATCCGCCTGTCTCTGATCAACGTATATTTGTATGCTGTTCTCTTTGCCTCTCTTTACCTTCGCGACGCGGATTTGGATTTGAACGTTTTGCACGGTGATCAACCGATCGCCGTGTTTGTCAGCTGACTTTGCTGGTGGCCAGAAAGTCACGCCGTTTTTACTTGAATTATTATGGGTTATTGGCCCCTCGAACAAATAACCTCGGAGGAATCGCCAACGAATTTAGATCGCGATAATCGCGAAATTCAACCACGTTTCAAACTAACGCGATATTTAAACAATAATCGTCGCAAAACAATCACTCCCCGCCGGGTATACCCGGTGGGCGTCCGTGAAGCGCGAGAGGCCTCGGTCGCCGAGAAGTATAACATAATACGGGTCGAGTATATCGGTGGGACCACTACTAATCCAATGACAAAACTTTTTTATTTTTTATTATCTTTTTATGGAACTTTCACTAACATATTCGTGGCATTTTTCGGATGAAAATGATACCAAATAAGATATGATGCCGATGGTATTTACTTGAGTAATGGACGATGAAAGTTTCGGGTGCAAGGAAATACAGCGCATGGGAAAGAAAGAGACGCGGAGAGTCGCAGTCGGCGGCACAGTTCAAAGGCCCACGTGTCCTCACAGTGTAATGCCAATAAAAAACATTTTTTTATTATTACTTATTTTTTATGAGACTTTCTCCAATATATTTGTGGCATTTTTCTGAAAAATACCAAACACGATAAAATTCGGATCATATTTACAATAATTTTCCGAAACTTTCATCGTCCATTACTCAAGTAGATACCATTGGAAATATATCTTATTTGAAATCATTTTCATTAGAAAAATGCCACGAATATGTTAGTGAAAGTTCCCTAAAAAAATAATAAAAAAATAAAGCAGTTTCGTCACTGGGTTAATTATTGTTTTCCATTCGACATACTCGACCCGTATTATGTTACACTTCTCGGCAACCGAGGCCTCTCGAGCTTCGCCGTCCATTTCCACGTTCGGCACAAGTCAAAGAATAGTATTATCTGAACATTAATTTTCGCCGGCCGGACCCATGGTGGCGACGATTATCGATGAAATACTGTACCTTGATTAGAAGAATGCTTACTCCGATCCATAAGTTTATTTTGAAGAAGATTAAGTTTGCTTAACGTTACTGTTAACAATCGGACATTTCATATGCAACGACCTAATAATTTTAAATAAGATTTCGAAGACTTGCGTAAGAAATGTAATAAAATGTTTATTTAACATGGTAATGCATTTTTGTCGGTTAAACAGACCTTGGGAATAATACAGATTGAAAAATATTAATATTCTTATTATCTAAACTTTACTTCATATTAACTCTGCGTTCTTAGCGTTTGTAAGAAATAATAGAAGTGGTTGGTCCCGATCAGACGTGTCATTTAGTAATAATGTAGACAGGATAGTAATGCTGTAGATATACTCTAATAATTTAATTATTAGACTGCGAATCTTTATGCATTTGTGGCAAACTCAAATTTTTCAAATACAAAAAATCTTGTATGCCGATGAAAATTAATCATCTTTTTATTTCACTTTTCCACAAGGAATTTTCCATTCAATAGACGACATGTTGAGACGTGATTATTGTATGGCCTGCTCGTATTTCGGGTTGGGTCTACGCTACGGTCGATTTGAACTGTGCCATTGTCGAAAGGGTCCTCTAGCGTCTTCTGACGAATTTATTGTTTTATGACTCTGGTGCGGCTGGAAAGTATCAGCTGGCCATGGGAAAGTCAGCCTAGCCGTGCAGTTCTCAATGGCACTTGACGTAGCGTAGGCCCACGCTTAGCGCCAAGGGGGGCCTGTGGCCCAAACCTAAATTATGGTTTGCGGCGAAATTGCAGGAAACCGAGTGTCGTCTGTTTAGCGACACTCGTTACGACGTATTTCGACTATGGGCGTTGCCCTTGTTTTGGGAGGTCATTTGTAGCCTCCCAAATATTATATCATTGGCTGGGACCCCCACTATTTTGTACTTTGTGGAGGGATTTTTCAACCCCACGAGGTTACTTGTCTCTCACGCGTTAGTTGTAAGATCAGTCGCCATTTAAGAGTCGAAACTAACAGTCGTGATTTAAGAGTCGCAACTAAGAGTCGTGAATTATACCGTCGCTGTTATACCACCGTCTCTTTTATACCGTCTTTCACATTTTCTATTAAAGTTACTTAGTTATCCGAAACCCGATTATCTCTTATTATTTAATTTACCTCTCTTTGAGGTGTGTATCTCAGCGGCTCACTAATACTGTTTGAGCACTGACACGACATAACACGACATCTTATCTGTATTTTAGTTTTCTTGAAATTAAATATGAAAATTGTAATTTGCCTAAAGATCCGTAATCTATTAATCATCTATTCTATATGTATAATGAGAGGTATCAATTGGTTTATAATAGTATTTTTAGTACCTATCCCAGTCTGTTACTTTGTCCCACAAATTTTACAAACCTTATAAAAATAGTTTAGTCATTTTTTGTAATCTCTAATGAACAATATTCGAACGATAAAATATTTTCTAAACAACTCTTTAAAGAGTTACTTCATCACAGTGTGGGAAGAACAGTATTCGTAATAAAGCAGTATCTAGTATCTACAAGAAACGTTGCTGCAATGTTCTGACAACAATACAAGCCATTCGAAGGTATTCCACCTTCTTAGGACAATCGCTGAAGGTAAAGATAAGATAGAAATTTAACCGCTTGCGTTGGAATGACGTACTATGCACGTCGATTGTTGACTGTCCCAGATGTGGACACGGCGTCTAGTGCTCGTCGCTCGATCTTGCCAGCCTTAGTAAAGGACGTAATAATTTCACAGTTCAGCAGTTAGAAAGTGGCACTTTACCGTGTCGTAGGCCGAGAAGAGTACTTCTCCCGAATCTTCATCCATTTAATGTTGAGGCTGCTTCCGAGATAGTGACATAATCTGGAAGAAGGTGAATTCACACGAAACAATAGATCGACAACGTGACATTAAACTATCTCCTTCGACATTTCGTTTAAGATATAATCTACTTTGAAGGTTCCTCTGATACGCAGGTATTATCCTGGTGAGCAGTTTTTTTTATGGCTTCAATAAACTTTACAATTTGTCCTGTAGTACGCAGTAGAAACGACTACTTATGATCAGACGCGTGAACTGATAGTAGAATGCTTTATTAACGTGCCTACTTGGCGATTTTTCAAACTTGAGTTTCTGTATAACAAAAGGAACACATTTTTCTTTTTACTTTCTCAATTACAAAATTATAACTTATTAGTTTACTCGTTTTTTTAAACATTCCAATTTCGGTATTTGTATAGATTTTTCCACAGAAACACACAGCAGTAATAGTTTTCATGACAAGTAAAGTATAGAAATAAAATCGGCATATAGGAAGTTTTCATTTCAAAATTTGAACAATTATTAGAAAAACGTATTAATAAAGAATTTGAATAGTAAAAAAGATTCTAGATAATAATGCTCTTCAGCGATTAAGAATAAACGTGACCATTCATATTTTCTGCACAGAAGTTCAATCAATAACATTATCTATTGTAATGGGAATCATCACTGCACATCACAATTAATTTTTCGTGTACGGTTTCAAGAAAAATGGAACCTGAAAATTCTAATAAATATTTTTTTTTCGTTAAATTTCATTAAAGTAATTTTTGGTTACACCGCATTGTAGATTTTTATTAATTCCTTTGCAATAAGTCAGATCTAATTTGTACACTGGATTTTGTACATTTCATTTTTTTCACTGAAATTTTTTACCACGCTGACTACCAGACTTCAATATATCTCGTCCTGAGAAGGATTAACTCTGAGAAACCGTTATAGACCGCGATGTACGGCGGCAGACGAATGTACAGTCATTTTGACCCAAAGTAGAATTTCCATTTTACTCGGATTTCAAGAAGGAATCGTAATGGAAAAACATTTACATATAACGTCACTAAGAGTAATTGCTTATTTTGTAAGTTGTAGAAACTAAGAGTTTCAAGAGTTGTTTTTAAAAATGTAAACTTTTTCAAGGCAAGATTGATCATATTACATAGATACATAACACATTTACTGTACTTATTTTCAATCAAAATCAATTTAAAAAAATGTATTTCCACTTTAGATATACTTATGCTTTGACACTAATAATTAAACTGTGGATATTTATGCAAAATAAAAATTGTCTGCATTAATTTGAAGCTACAGGAGCTACATAAACATTTCTTTCTTAATAATTGTAATAGGCTGAAAATAATACAGCAGTATATTATATTAATTCTTTAATTATTTTTACTGTTTTGCATTTGATCAACTCATTTTGATCATGAATGTATAAATTTCTGTTTCACTTCAGTTTCTTGCCATTCATGTAGACAATTCTTATTTTGCATACGGATCCGCTGCGTACTTATCATACAGTGATTGCTCCTGGAACTATTATTATTATAAGAAAAATTCTTCTTTAATGATAGACGAAGAATTGTGACACCCATATAGAGGGTCGTCCAGTAAAAATTAGCACTTGAATATCTCTGTTATTTTTGGAGATATTGAAAAATTTGATTAACCTAAGTTTTTGCAGTACAAATGATTCTACGTCAAGAAATAAGTCAAAAATATACAATAAATTTTGTTCACTTGACGCCTTCTTCCGCGATAATCGAGTTTGACAATGCAGCAAATACCCGTGCTATTATGCCGATAGAAATCGTTTGACTTGTCTGACCATGATCAACCAATTCTACTTCCCGCACTTACTGAAGCACGCGAACCCGACGGATCTTTAAACTCGATTTTCTTGGAAACAAGACGTCAAGTGAAAAAATTTCATCACATATTTTCGACTTATTTTTTGACATAGAATCAGCCACTATCATGAGTGAGGGTGTGGTGCGATCTGTTTATGTTTTTTCCGTTGGAAACACGATGCTTAGGGAAATGTGAGACAGTTCGAGTCGTATCGTGGTTGTTGGAATACAACGATACCATGCGCCCTAGTATAAGTGCGTAGGCTTAAGTGGAGGTTTTTCCCAGAGACAGAAGGGCCCAGGCGAGGGCGTAAAGTTAGGACCGTCGTCTATCCTGTCGTAGCAGCTAGCCTGAGCGCATCTTGCAAAGTAGTAGTCTTTTCACATACGGTTATACAGTCGAACTATATTCGCAGTTTTATCACATTATGAATTATACGTTAAATACAGAATTCGTGGAAACACTGTTGTGGGTTTATTTCATTTGCAACAGTGGTGCGTGCTGAAAGACTAATCAGATTTGGTCTGGGTTAGCTTCCTTGGCCGGGAGGGTATTTGGGGGCGTCAGCCAGTCCCTCAAAACAATAGACGACTTCCTATTTAAACAAATTTGTGAAACAATACGATGACATGTCCGAAACAAACGATTACAGTGATTAAGCGGCTTCCACTAAAGTATCTGTATCTTCTAAACGGGTGAATTCCCGAAGTTAAAATTTTATATTTGAGGTCCTTCCACATTCGTTATAACATGCTCCAAATTTCATACCATCGGCCACCTGTGCCTTTCGAAATAATATCCGAAATAAATAAAGTCTTAACTGACCTTGTAACGACATTTGTATTCCTATTGAAAACGACTATAAGTTGATAAGCACGATAATATGATAAATAAGATCTACAGAATTCAATAAAATTATAGTTGAAACATCTATTAAATTATTAATTTTTCGACATACATAGGTTAATACCTTTTTATGGAGAATAACGAGCTGCATTGAATAATGCATAGAAAAATATATTACCACGTTATAGTCCTCTTTATGCTGAAGAAACTTCGCATAATAGAGTTTTTCAATATCTTCATAAATAACAGAGATATTCAAGTGTTAATTTTCACTGGACCACACTGCATAACAGACGTAGCAGTCAACATGTTAAAGAATAAAGAAATATCAACTGAGCTTTAGTCCAACACTTTATGGAGAATATTGGAAACAGTTTCGTATTGCTGGACGTAATGAAAGGTATCGAGGGGTATTATTCAGGATTGGGAAAGCAATGGAATAAATCAACCTACGTCAAATTCTCATTAAACAGCATCTGAACCCCGTCATCGTCGACTAAATAAGGGTTTAATGAAGAAAGAAGGGCTGCCGTTATAAAATGAATTTTCCGTTACACCGTGCGTCGGAACACAGAATCCTGATTCCGCCAGCCATTTTTCATCGTCATCGGGCTCATTCTGAAACTGGGAGAAAAATCTCGGCCTCCTGGAATCCCCGAGTCTAACGGGAAGAATGAAGAGCTCGTTAATACGTGTCTTCGGCACTTAGTTATCTTAAACGGTGTCATACGCGCCCAGCCATGGGGTTGAGCGATAAATTCTCCGTGGTTTTAATTTGCCAGTGAATTCTCGCTTGAAAAGAAGGGAGGTGCTGGTGGTGGAGGGGGTTGGGTAGGGAGAAACCGAATAAAAAGGAGAGCAAAAGACGAAAAAAGGAAGGGAAGCTGGAGTACTGACGTATTAAAATGGCCAGGCCTAGATGCAATAAATTATATCTTTCTCGAGGGTAGCGGCTTGCGTCACTTGAAAAAAAGAAGGAAGCGGGGAAAAAGTTTCAGAAACGTATAGCCGCCTGAAATTACTTTTCTTTGCTTAGCGAAGTCCATGCCCGGCGACAAAAGAAGAAGAGGAACGCGACTCCTTGCGAATTTGTTTGTTGAAAGCACGGTAGAATTAGTTTTTCCCCATTACTCATGTCAGCCGTTTAATTGGTGTTCACGGTTGTCGGGTCTAGTAACAATATCTGACCGTAGATATTAAAATTCATCGTAGATATTATCGATGAGTAGAATGGTCTATTGTTATGCTAATTCGTTGACTTAACTTCAATAAGAATGTGGACAAAGATTATATGATTCGGTTAAACCTCAATTTGGAGAACCAAAATTTTTCATGTTTTCTGTATGTAACATTTTGACGAGAAAATGGTAGAAGTGTAAGTTCTAGTACGCGGAATTCAAGATTTAGTTTCTGGTGTTCACTGGTTGAAAAGTTATACGCGTGTAATGTTGGCCGATTTCAAGCGCTTTTGACAAGTTAGAACGCCGCTATATTTATTTGCACTTACGCGTTATCTTCATCAGTAGAGCTGCTACGTCGCACCATAAATACATACAAGCAGCCATTTTACAGCGGTAATTCGAATTCCTGTTACTTAATTTCAGAAAAACCCGCAATTATTTAAGCTCACGGGTATGGATCATTTGCAATTGTTAGTCGCTTGCGAAGCTAGGGTGGGGGGGGGGGGGCTGCATCCCCAAACCTCCCGGTGTAACATGCCCAGACCAACACAGTATCCTTTACCTGAACTATAATCGTATTTCCGGATGCCGAAGCCTAAACACTAGGAATTCGAATTACTACTAAAAAATCGATAATCCTGTGTGTTTGTGCTGCCAACTAGCGGACGCGCTCCCTACATACATACCGGCTCCTACATCCGAGTGCTATCACTTACAACTGAAGGACCTCAGGTTGCACGGTGGTAGTATACATGTTTCTAATAATATATGTAAGATATTAGGTGTCGATACTTAAACAATCATTAAAGATATAAACAGATAAAAGTTACGTACTTTCAGTACAAATATGAAAGGCAGAGTTCCGTTTACAATGCAGCATTGGGGAAATTAGTTGCTAGGCGAGACTAATATCTGGAGATCATCGGATCAAATCCCAGTTGTTCATAATTTTTTTTGATCATTTGTTTTGTAGTTCACTTTTTTGTAAGTAACTAGAACTTGAATTCTGTGCACTAAATCTTACACTTCTATTTTTTTCGCGTCAAAACGTATAGCATTACATACAGAAAACTTGGAAATTTTTGATCCACAAAAGTGAAGTTTAGCCAGAGGAAATCGTTTTGCCTAACGAGATTATTTGAGGAATCATTCGTAAAAACATAACCTAAATATTTAGTATTAGATTGCCCCAAAAGTTTCTATTGTAATATATGCAGTTGATAAGTTACGCAACACGAGCATGTACGAACATTATGCTCATCTTTCTGTTAATGTGTGCTTATTTCCTAAGCTTGCATTTATTTTATAATTTATAATACTATCCTGAATTCATGTTGTGCACATTAATTGAAAGCTAAGCGAACTTTTGGGACTTCTTAATAGTTCACCCACATGATTTTAACATTTGATGAAATGATTCTTCATCGAGAAAGAGTGAAGATCCTTTTGATGATCGTTTGACGCTTCCTTTCGAATTTTCCTTTGTCATAGCTCTTTAACTAAATGAAATAATTAATAATGTTTCAAGTAAATGTTATTCAGCGTGATAAGATCTATCGAAGTAAACGAAAAATATTCATTCGTTATCCCGCTTAAGGGAGGATTCTCATGTAACGGCAGTGAAAACAACTAATTTTTAAGTATTTATTTTAGAATAACTATTGGATATCTGGGATTAGGCTTTTTTGGGGTCTGAACAGATAGTCTTGAGATACTTTTTTTAGTTTAATTCTTCTTGTCAATAATCGAAAACGTGGGTTTTCTCGCCCGTGGCCATCATACGAACAATGTTCTATCGCGGAATATCTCGTCGATGGTAGCGAAGCTATTAAATAAAATATGGTACATATTTCTTGGTTAATATAGTAAATCAAATGTGATAGAATTAAAATATTAATAGTTTCTTCACATATTATCGACCGGCTATTATTACATAATGTTTCGAAGTCTATGGCGCATGACCGAGGGTTTTTGATTAGATCCTGCAACAGCAACAGAAACTACAGTCATAAACCAAGAACTCACATGCAGTGATGTAATCTAATACTTTTGTTTGGGATTATTGTGTAAAAGAAGATATTATTGAAAAGTCTATTAATAGTCTCCTGGTAGATAAAGCGTTACGTACAAATAACTGTAAAATCATGCGCCCCTTGAGTTTTCTCGTGTCCCTTTTTTAATAAACACATAAATAATGATTGCTTGAGTAAATGGTTTCATTGTCCACACAAAACATCTGTATAATCTCAACAATTGTAAAATAAAGAATCTGAAAACCATAGTTTTGACGGGTCCGGTTGTTCCAGTGTTGAAGAGTTTGAAGGTATATAGTGTACTAGATGATGCATAAAAAAATTCTGCAAAAGTTGCAATTTGTGGGCTTGAGTGGGCTAGAGTTTTCGCCAAAAAGGAAACAATAGACTAAACAAATTTAAAAATCTGTAGAGTTTCTAATACGCTCGAGCCGCAGCGTATAAAACGAATAAAACCCCAGATCCTTGGGATATCAGAAACAAACATGTTTTCGTATCACGCGGCCCATGTTTGCCGGGTGTTTGACCAGCAAACAAATGTTCCGTCGATCCTCCGAGATTCATGGACTGGTGCGACGGTGGTAGAAAACGGGCCAGGAGAAACACGAGAGGAGGAGGGGGGGGGGGGGCATGCAGATTTTCAATTTTGCTCACGACCAGACTGTCGGAGCACAAAAGGAAACTCGATGGTTTTACAATGTTGCAGAAGAGCTTGGCTAGGGGGTAAGTTCGTTCGTGCTAACCCCCGAAGGGGTAGGCGAGTCCGTTTTAATGAAAGTTCCCGTATCGAACCGTGGAAGAACAGACAGACTGACGAGCAGACGCTCGCCAAAACGACCAGATGAACCGTAAACGTATAATAATGCTGCTAGTACTAGCCGCGCCATCCCCCGGCAACCCCTTCTAACCCTCTGCCGCCCGCACTCTCTCTCTCTCTCTCTCTCTCTCTCTCTTTCTCTCTTTCTCTCTTGGTTCATAGGACCGGCTACGTTGGATTCTCAATATTCTCGTTTATTACCGGTGGTCCCTCGCTTTACCTTGCACTTTACGGTAGGGTATTTCTTTTGCTACGAGCGTTCGTGGCAGCCTGTCCGGACCGACGACCACTCTTCTTGCGGTCGATGCAGCCCACCCCTGAACTTGGCTGCGGGATGATTATCGTCGAGACAGGGAATCGTGCCAAGACGGTTGCCTTTGACATTTGCCGGCCCCGTTCCAACTTTACATTTTACTGACCCGGCCTTTTAAAGATTACTGCAACACGCGCGCAGATTTAATTAGCTGTTGTTCTCTCTCTCTCTCTCTCTCTCTCTCTCTCTCTATCTGTGTGTATGTGTGTTGCGAGAATGAAAATTCGGAGACGCGAGCGCGGGGAGATCTCCGTTACCACACTTCCGATGTAGAACAACCGCCCGGTGGAGGCGAGGTAGCCTGTCAAGAGCGATCACCTTTGACTCGGGAAATTACACGAACCGCGCACCTATAACTATTGCTAATATGGATTTCATACTAACCTAACGCGATTTTAATTTAAATCGATCTAGATCCACCGGTGGTCCCGTTGCAAGAAGCTGCCGCTGCGCTGGTAGGGCATAACCGTGTTATGAGTTAATTAACGGAACCGTAAAATGTTACTAGATTCCTCTAAATGTCGGTATTTAGACCAACTAGCTGTTTAATGTTCCTTGACCTGATTATGCATAAAAGCTACTTGGGATAAAAATGTCCCACACGTGTAGATATCTACTGACTAATGGTGTGCGAGAACTCGAAAATGTCGGGTCAGGGCAGATCGAAAATTTTATTCGCGATCGAGACGGGCTTTCGAAAATTTCGGGATTCTCGAATATATCGGAATCCCTGAGCACATTCGGGTTCTTCAACGTATCGGGATTCTCAATACTTTTCGGGTTGTTTCTGTACTTGATGCAGACAATTTTTGTTCTACATAAAGACACACAGTGTAATTATAAATGTAGTTGACATCAATATCGTTAGAGGTTCTAGTTGGTTATTCTGATGATGAAAATCGGAGTATGGTATACTTACTTTAAAGGCGTTGATACAAAATCGGCCAAAATTACCCAAGACCAATTTTTTCTGAAACTTTGCATATTGGTAGCCCTTTGGGTCTAACATTGATTCCGCGCAAAAACTTTTACCCAGGACTTCACGGTTACGGGGGGGGAGGGGGTCAAAGTACGTATTTTACGAAATCTATTATGTGCTGTAACTTTTAATAAAAATACGATATCGACCCGGCACTTATACCAAAAAATCATAAAAAATTCAAGCTTTCCAATGGTGTATACGTTTATGTAATTTATTTATTGCTAACATAATTTTTTCACGTTTTTCGTGTTTTTCAAGGTGTAAAAAATTCAGAAAAATTGCAATTCCCAAAAAAAGTATCGCCTGATTTTTACCAAAAGCGCTGCATTAATAGTACATTTCATGTCCTTTCGAATGGTGTTTGTCATACCTTGGGGAAATTATTTGTTTTTGAGTTATAAAGTAAAATGTGAGTAGAAGTTGAGGCGCGCGGTCAACTACTCGACCCATATATTCATTTCAAATGTGGAAAAAACGCTTCCTGTGATTATATATACACTGTGCATAACACAGCTATGCTATTATATTCAATTCTACTGTTTTGAAACAGTGAAACACATTGGTTATATTTTACAATAATTATACCAGATTGCAGATATTGCTTATTTTATTTTATATCTTATTATACAATTATCAGGTGGTGTATCATCTTCACTTTGTTTCGACTTATATTCATGACAGTATTTAATAATCTCAAACGAAACATACAGTGTTTTAAGATTTTCCAAAACGGAACTATGCACTCTTTCATCGATACCCAGAATCAAAGAACTAAAAGAAACAATCATATTCTTCGGAGGTAACCATCTAGAATTTCGAGAGAGAAATCAAGTATTGACGAGATGTGTTCATTTCTTCACGTTTCGCGCTTTGAGATTATTGCTATCGTGGTAGACGCATTTCTTTTAACTAGACCAAAGACAAATCATCAGTTTCATTTTCGTTGTCGTGTCGTGAAGGTCCATCGTCTGTAAAAGAATTTTGTATGTGCGCAACATTTCGTTAGACTAGTGGATTATTTTAATATTCCTTTATTAATAGTGTAGTGTATAATGGTAGTGTAAATGGCGATTCTAAAACACATTTTTTATAAAACTCTTGATTTGATTTAATTTTCTTCTCCTTCTTCGGGTTTTCTAAAAGAAAAATGCCACATTTTTCGCATTTCTTAGAACTCACATTTATTTATTTCAGTTACTGCACTAATCACGTTTACTATTAGTCACATGCACTGTCAGAAATACTGTTATTTAGAATATGCACTACACTATGTAACTTATACACTACACCGCTATAATTGTATAATAAGATATAAAAAAAAATAAGCAATATCTGCATTCTGGTATAATTATTGTAAAATGTAACCAATGTGTTTCACTGTTTCAAAACAGTAGAATTGATAACTATAGCATACCTGTGTTATGTACAGTGTATATATAATCACAGGAAGCGTTTTTTCCACGTTTGAAATGAATATATGAGTCGAGTAGTTGTCCGCGCGCCTCAACTTCTACTCACATTTTACTTTATAACTCAAAAACAAATAATTTCCCCAAGGTATGACAAACGCCATTCGAAAGGGCATGAAATGTACTATTAATGCAGCGTTTTTGGTTAAAATCAGACGATACTTTTTTCGGAATTGCAATTTTTCTGAATTTTTTACACCTTGAAAAACACGGAAAGCGTGAAAAAATTATATTAACAATAAATAAATTACATAAACGTATACACCATTGGAAAGCTTGAATTTTTTATGATTTTTTGGTATAAGTGCCGGGTCGATATCGTATTTTTATTAAAAGTTACATTACATAATAGATTTCGCAAAATACGTACTTTGACCCCCTTCCCCGTAACCGTGAAGTCCTGGGAAAAAGTTTTTGCACGGAATCAATGTTAGACCCAAAGGGCTACCAATATGCAAAGTTTCAGCAAAAATTGGTCTTGGGTAATTTTGGCCGATTTCGAATCAACGCCTTTACAGACAGTCAAAGTCGCAATTCCAATGGAAAGTTTCGCTTTACTGGATTTTAGTAATTTTCGGGAGAGGTGGTTTGATTTTTGAGTACTTGCAAAGTCCGCGAATTTTACGAGCTGATTTTGAACTCTAGAACACGTACTTTCAAAGTTTGAAAGTAAACTTATAAACGCTTTAAATCTTCAAAAGAATCGAGCTTCTCGAAAGTAATATTCGAATTCTGAAAGGCAAGACGCTGCATAGTACAGATATTATGTGCAACTTTCGTAACGAAACTTGTTGATAATTATCTTCGCATTATGGGAATATCCGTCCCTTAAAGGAAACTACTTTTTAAGGATATATTTTCAATAGAAACTACAATAAAATAAAGTATAAATAGAACATTATTTCTCAATAAATACAAACGTTAATTTTATAATACTTATTACTTGACAGCGGATTTTATGCATTTCTGACACAAATATGTAGGTGTAATTTCAAACAGTAAAAACTTCAGAAAAATTTTAACATATTGTTATATTATTTTTAGTCTATTAAACATATTAAACAAGAAAATGAAATTTTATTTCCCTCCAGTTTGTTGGAATTGAGTTAGAAAATGTTTATTTTGCATAAAGATCCGCTGTCTACTTATTACATATAATTGTTCTAAATTGTAAATTTAAGTAGTTTAATCATAGTTTAATCGCACATCATTTTCACTGAAGATAAATCATAGAATTGCACAAAATACAAAAATTCTGGCGAAAAGAAGAAGTAGTTCGAATATACTTTATTCAATCATACTTGAAGTACTATTTATGTTTCTCCAAGTACTTACTTACTTTCTGTAGAGATTGCGTGAAGTATCCAATCAAATTCGAACCTACTTACTGGTCAGTATTACCTATACTTTATCCCATAGAAGTTAAAATTATAATACAAATGCTTGAAAAAGCACTTTGAAACCAACAGAACTACTGACCCAAACTCAAAGTATTATTGATTAGAAATTTTATCTGCTCCAAGCTGTTTATTTTACAATGATTCAAGTTATAGAGATGTTGCTGTAGGAAACCACTGAGCAGATCTTAATTGCAACAATTATGCAATGTTACAGTGTTTACAAGACGTTACTACACAAATCAATTACATTGACAGCTCGGTGCTTCCGATATTAATAGTGCACATTACATTCAAACGGAGTAGCTTAATTAGAGTGCGTTTAGGTAATACAGTAAAGCGGTCACAATAAACATAAATTAATTATCGCGGCACGTTTACCAAGGGAATCTATGTATAATGTTAGCATGAACAGTATACGGCAGAGTATAATTACCTACAATTATTTCTCGGCAAATGAGTGACTAGCATTTAACGTGTATTCGAATTATCGATCTATCCTGATTATAATATGAAAAGATGCATGTCGTGGAATGAATGAAGCACACCATCAAGCGTGATCCTTGTAATTCTGTTCGCCCTATTCACATGCTAATGAAAATTAATGCGTTCTGCACTTAATATGGCCGCCCTCTATTATACCTGTAGCTGTACATCATTGATGTTTCGATATTTGTACAACCTACATACAAGGTGTCCGAAAATCCACTAATCTAACAGGAAGCTAACCGATTTAGCTCGAAACAATGGAAACTAGTCTACGAATATTCCTGGATAAATTTGATCCGAAGCTTTTTGGAATGCTCTGTATGGACGATGTTCATTTATTCAATTTCCACATCATACACACACACACTGTAAATTTGATCCTCGAATTACGTATACCGTGCATAGCTGTTGACTGCATAATGCAGAACTCCATGACGTCGAATATGCATCAATGCGGATCTCAGGATTTCGGCGCCACATGAAAATTCGAGTTTTGACTTTGAATATTGATGCATGTCATGCAAATGTTGGGCGCGACACGTTTCCCTGCAGCTTCTATGAGATATTATTATTATTATTTATTTTATGACCCGCTATGTATACGTATGTATATGTACCTTTGATTTCAGCATAATATGTTCACGTGTACAGGCTGTGTCACAATAGGTGATTCAATCGCATTATTTGAAACGTGAATTAATCAAATAAGTTTTTCGTTCAAAGTTTCGCGTTCCGAAAATCGAGTTTCACAATTTATCGAATACAACGGGTATTTATATATAAAAAAAACATTATGAAATTCAGCACCAGTAACCAATATATTTTCAAACTCGATTTTTTAAAGAGCAAAATTTGAAATTAAACAGTTCTTCCTTCTTTTTTAAATACTTTTGTTTTATGAAATATATTAAAAATAGTCACTTTCCGGAAAAAATAAAATATATAGATAAAAATACGAGCTTTATGAAGAAACAATGTATAAAAAGATTATTACAAACTTCCTTTTACAGCAGTTTCATCTGTATATTTATTTTTCCCCGGTAGGTAGTGTTTTTGTCTGTTTGTGTAATCGCGCATAGAAATGATAACAAACAAAATTATAACATTTATTTTCTAACATTAAAGAATAATGTGTTTGATTATTTTATTTATTGTAAAATCACTTAAAGTATTACTTCTGTAGCGGCAGGTTTTGAATTATGACAGATGGAAAAAGGGAGGAGAGAGCGTTTCGTCCTAGGCCCGCTAAAGGACCATCAGTAAGGCTTTGCGCATAGTGGATCCGACTTCGTCCGACGTCCGTCTTCGGCACACACGCACGAGCGTTTCGAGCGCCTCGGGAGGCATGCCTTGGTGTCGGTACGGCCGATTTCGTCGGAAAATATGCTCACAGTCGGCCTGACATCGGACAAATCGGTCAAGGTCCGTGGTAGCCTAACCTTTTCAAGTGCTTCGAGAAGGGTTTCAATGGGACAAACCTCATGGGGCCCCAACATCGGACGCGTCGGACGCGCACATGTTTCTACAGTAGAACTTATGATATTTTGTGATATGTGTTATGTAAAATAAAATATATACAAGGAAATATTAATTAATGGCAAAGGGATAAACAAGATAACATTATTTTTAATTGTCGTTTATTTTAATTATTATTTCATTGATCAACTGGTTCTTGAAACAAAACTGAAAGACACCACATTCGGACAGTGTTTTCATTTTCTTAGTTTTAAAAATCTTAAGCATAATAAATATAGATTCGAAAAAATCTTTTGTCTCGCTCTTTCCAAAACCATTGTGACCTTATTTCTCAGAAAATCACAAAAAGTCGCAAACTTTTTTTGGATTACAAGGTTCATATTTACGTCCAGTACTAAACAAAAAAAAATCGGTGGGACTCAAAGAGTTTCAATAATAAACAAAAAAAAGTAATAATTAGCGTCCATTTTGTATTTTTTATAATGTAGAGTAATGTACTTACCGCACTGGATAATATCTATCTATACTCTGTGATGTCCTGTCGAACTGAGGAAAGGGCAGTGAACATCGGGAGTCTCGGTCGCGGAAGAGTGTAATTATACGGGTCGGGTATATTGGTGTGAGACCACTAATCCAATAACAAAACTTTTTTTTTTCATTACGTTTTTATGGTACTTTCACCAACATATTTGCGGCATTTTTCTGATTAAAATAATATTAAATATGATGTAATGCTCATGATATTTACTTATATAATGAACGACGAACATTTCGGACGCAAAGAAGGACAGCGTATGGAAAAGAAAGAGACACGAAAGTACGACGTCGAACGAAACTAGAAGGTTCTCACAGACGGGCCTACCTTGAAATGTCGGGCCGACGTGTCGGACGTCGGTCGAATCGATCGATGTCGGATCCACTGTATGCGAAGCCTTAAGCCCGTGATGGGCACGGTAAGGGACCCTCAAACGCTTGCTTCTCCCACCAACCTCTCTTTCATGCGCGAGGCGTGGGCACTGTTCGCGACGGGCGAAGCACTTGCTTCCTCTATGACAGTGGTGGGTACGGGTGGAGCCCCTCAAACGCCTGCTTCTCCCACCAACCTCTCTTTCATGCAGCGCGCACATTCGTTGCGTACGCTGATGTCTCGTGTCTTCGTTGCTCCATTGTACCGCGCTTGATGGAATTGGACAGAGGGCGCTACGGTGTGGACGGTTTTGCCTCAATTGAGGCAAAATTGCCCATCACTGCTCTATGGTAACGCCGGATGCTGGTGGGGGACAGTGGGCGCTATGGTGAGGACGGTATTGTGTCAATTGAGACAAAAATGTCCATCCCTGCCTTAGGGATGTCGTAAGGACAGCTTAGGACGGTATATGTACAAACAGAGGCAGATTCAGGTAGTAGCGGGAAAGTTGTTGTCGCACTGTCCATCTGTTGGCGAGCATAGGAGGTAGCAGTTTGTACAGTAACTTACATAAGAATCGATAAAAATAATTGATTTTAAAATTCGTCTTCCTTTTATCGGCCGAGACATTTATTGCAAAATAAAATGAAAAGGAATAAGAGAGAAAAAATATAAATTGAATAATTAATGAGAAGATAAAAATATAATAACACCTTAAAAGCTGAAAACAAAGAAGACACTACAGAAAGCGTTGATATACAAAAGAGTTTAAAAATGTTATAACGTACAGTAGTACGTAAAGATATTTCAAGAAATGAAAATAAAGAATCAAAGAATTTGACACGATCGGTATAAGCGTTAGCATAGTGACACATTCCGTCGGTGTCGCAAGGAAGTCGTGGTTTGTAGAATGTGAAAGTAAATGGTAGAGAGAAGGCGGTAGAGAGGTTTAAACGGTAATACGTGAAATTTAATCAGTTCGAGGGTCTCGGCAGAACTGAGATAACCGTTTGAAACAGTAAAGAGGATAGTTAGATCAGATATAACTCTTTGGCTTACTAAATGGAAAAGCTCACTGGTTCGGAATTTGTCGGTGTAACTTTGAGAAAATCTGTGACTAGGTACTGTTATCACTAGACTGCGGATACCTATGCAATTTTCAATTTTTGTAGACCAATTTTAAGATAGTGGGATAAAATACAATCTTAAATAAATATCGTTGAAAATTTTAGCAAATTTTGTATTGCAGCATTTTTTTTTTAAATTTTCATTAGGCCTACATGCATGAAGATCCGCAGTCTAGTTATCACTTAGATTAAATTTAATGTCCTTAGTAAATACCTCTCTGCATTTATATTTGCAAGTTTATAAAATAAAAATAAATATCTTCATTAATTAACGCAGGTTCGTGTAACGTCTTCTTTATTGTTATCACGAAGAATCTTTTAATATGTGAAATAAATTTATTTTCTTATTTTTGTGTTTACAAAGTAATTTATGAAAACGTAAATTTGCTGCCTAGCTTTCTACATATCAGTTTTTGTATATAAGTATAAAAATAATATTATACTTATAGTATACCATATTTCTGGCGATTGGGTTTTTAGATCAATGACGCACAATGCACCAATGCATTAGAGATTGTAATAAGTGTACTATTTTAAGAAAGGAAGAATGTTTACTTCATACAAAATATTGTAATGCTAAAAACAAAATGGAAGAAGAAGAAGAAAGTAAAAACATGATTAATCGTTGTTAATATACACGTTTTCCTACAATGTCGCACATTTGCATGCGTCAAACCCGTAATCCAATGATAAATGTAGTTGTATGCTTAATGTCAGACGATATGCGCATAATGATGTCAGGTACAGTCACCAACAAAATTAAATGGATGCTCTATTGTTGAATACTAGAGTTTCATTAAACATTCTTCTTGGTTAATCTATTTCTTCTTACTGGTGTCATATTTTGTGAGAAAACATTTTATAAGTTCCTTTAAATTGTTTAGATTATTTTGAATAAGTGTATCTTTTCTCATAAAATGTTTTCGTATTTAAAATGGTTTATTTTCAAGGGAAAGCCGTATATCTTGCTTATTTAAATATATTCATCATTTATTAAGTTGTGATTGAGCTGTGAGAGGTATGAAATAGTTATTAAGTATATGATGAAAACACGGATTCTATCAATAAATTTTTAATTTTATTGCATAATAAACAAGAAGACAAACTGTTTCATATATTGGTATAATTTGGATATACAAGACAAGGACACATTTATATTATACGTATGTGCATCATGCTTCAAAGAGATTGGTTCAGTTATCATTACAACAATTACAGCAACCAGTTACAGAAATGTAGTTATTTTAAATAAATAAAAAACAGTAAATAATTTTGTTGTCGTAAGAATTCTTAGTCGATGGAGATCAGATATTTTGTAGTTTTTATTAATCAGCAAAACGTTTGATATTTTTAAATGAGTATTTTTAAATGATATATATATATATATATATATATATATATATATATATATATATATATATATATATATATCAAACAGATTGGTTCACTTATCGTTTAAAAAGTTACAGCAGCTACATAATCATAAAAATATAGCTATTTCAAATAGATAAAAGACAATAAATGATTTTGTTGTCGTAGGAGTGCATGGACGATTGAGATCGGCAGATCATATATTTTGTCGTTTTTATCCACCAGCACAACAAATTAATACATTAAATGGACCATTTATTTTTAAAGCAGGCTGAATCCATTGAAGGAAAAAATTGAGAAATCACAAAATAAACAAATAATTTAGAGTGAACTTTTTATGTATAAACAATTCTGGAAAGAAGAAAAAATGGACTTACACCACTTTCAGAATAACCGGTCCAAATAAATACATATTTCAAAGAGACCGGTTCACTTGTCATTTAAAAAGTCACAACATCCAATCAGAAAAATGCAGTTATTTTTAATAAATAATTTTTATATGGAAAAATACTTGGTTGATGTAGAATAGTTGACTGCAGATTTTTACAAAATACAAAGATTCTGCACCAATTGCAAGAAATGGAAACACGGGACACGGTTACTATTATTTCCGAGAGGCGAGCTTCAACAGAAAGTTCGTTCCCGTTTTAACAGTTTCAGTAGATTGAAAATAATATATTGACTTTCTTAAATTCTTGTAATCTTGAATTTTAAATTTCACTGGCTGAACTTCGGAAAAGTTCCCCCACTATTTCGGCACTAGACTTACGTCATTCTCTTCGTTTTGACATGCTCATCACGAAATGTACTTGTCGTTTTTGGAGGAAATGAGTAGTTTTCGAGATATTTGCGAAAAACTATTGCTACTAAATACGACGTGAATCCTGCGTACACCCCTCTTTTGTGCCTCACGGCACAGCGGCTTACAAGCAACCTATACAACGAGTGAACTTGTTAAAAATATATTTTCAGTATAGAATATAGGAACATTATGATTTCCGAGATTTTTAAACCCTGGGTAATGTAAGGCCCAAAGTAACTTCAGATGTTGGTCAGAGTTAGATGGGGTGGCGGGGACGTAAAAGGTTGCGTGAGCCACCCCGTTCACGCACCCTGACCTGAGTTAGAAAATCATTCATTTCAACATTTGAAATGTTAAGCAATTAGTAGGTTTAAGTTTAGTCTGGGTTAGTTTTTTTTTCGAGCGAACAATGTTTTAGCGTCTCACATTCGTCAATATAAAAAATCTCGGAAATCCCAATGTTTCTATATTCTATACTGAAAATATCTTTTTAAGAAGTTCACCCGTTATATAGGTTGCTTGTCAGCCGCTGCGCTGAGGATCAGAAAAAAGGGGGTTCTATGCTGCATACACGCAGCGGCAGGCCGTCTTGGGCGCGTAGGTATACGCGGGATTCATGTAGTAGTAGCAATAGTTTTTCGCGAATATCTCGAAAACTATCCATTTCCGTCAAAAATGACAATTACATTTGGTGATCAGCATGTCAAAACGAAGGGAATTACGTAAGTCTCGTGCCGAAACGGTGGGGGGACTTCTCCGAAGTCTTACCATTTCACTTACCTAATGCTGCATAAGCGCATAAAATCTGCAGTACTGTGATCCGATATTTTTAGATAAATCCATAGGAATACGCGTAATTTGTCTATCCAAGAACACACGACAGTAATACATACGTGTAACATTATATTTACAGTTAACGAACCGAGGCTCTTATTGCTTGAATTTGTCATTATTTGCGTTCGCAATTGATACGAATCGTGTTACAATGTAAATCGACCCCATCGGGCTTCCTCTCGATGATAACTACTTTCAGGAACTATTTTCTCGATAAATTCTATTCCGGGTGTACCCATAAAGCAGCAGGTAGCTAGGTTTCGCAGCACCCTTCGTATAAATCTCAATTTCTCCACGGTTGTGGCATCGATCGCGGCACAGACGATTCCATAAGCTACACGTTTCTGTTCACTTTGCTTGTCAATTGGTATTGTTTGAGTACTCCTGTTCCCAGACCCTTTTGGAGTCAGCTCGATTCTCGATCCTTTTTCTACCAAGAAATTCGATATCGTGGCTTGTTGCTTCTTTTTCGGTATTCGTACATCACTGTCCCGTATCTTCTTGTTCCAAAAGTGCTGTGAAAGAACGTTGTCATTTATATTGGGTTAATAGCAAATTGACGGCCCCTGGGAATGTAGTGCAAATTCTGAAAAATGACGCCGTTTTTATATAGAGTGATCGGTATCTGCAATCGAGAAGGCGATGATTTTACATAAAAAAATAAGTCGAAGCTGAAGAATAAAAAGTGTTCATGCGTGACTTTATTTTCGAGAAAATCGATGTTGACAATCCATCATGTTTGCGTGCTTAGCATGTGGCGGGCTGAGAATCATAGTGGTGTAAATCACGTACATGATATATCCAGTAAAATAATGGTTTGCGTTCGTTGTTATAAAAAAAAACTCCATACATACGTTACGGTTGCGAAAACACTTCGATAAGTTCAGAAAACTATAAAAAATGCCCGTATGTGAAACTTTAAGCACGAAACAGAATTTTATTCAATTTACAAACGAATTATTTAATTTACATGAACTTATACCGATATGTGGTGACTCCCATAAATATTCGGACACTCTTAAAAAGACGATAACACTATTAGTATTCGATTCTACGACTTGGATTTGTTTGAGAAGTTAGAACAGTTAGTTTATTACATGATGGGAATGAAATTTTGGAAAAATTGCGATTGGTCGGAATTACAGAGAAAATACTAAAAATTGTATTTTTCAACTATATTTGGGCCTGTATTGAATATTTAAAAAATATGTTTTGTAGATCTGTGTTGTGTTTAATAAATAAATGATGCCTTCAAGATTCGAAAAAACAATGTTAACTCAAATCTTCAGAATTTGGCGTTACACCACTATGATTCCTAATCCGCCATTTGTAAGTAGAACCGGTAGGTCGTGCACAGACATGCCAAAGTTGATTATTCCAAAAACAATCAAGTGAAAATAGAAATTATTACTATAATAACACGAGAAAAGCAACGTCTTTAAACGAACGACTTATTTCCCATCAATTTAATAAAAAAATAAAAATACATAAATAATTTTAAATGTGTCACCTATAAACTAATAGAAATTATCGAAAGGAGAACTTCTAATAAAGAAGCATCTGCAAATAGACGACTTGTTTCCTACCAATTTAATGAAACATTCTAATTCTTCTTGAAACACTATAAACTAATTGTATACGTGTCATCTATAAACCAATAGAAATTAACGAAAGGAAAATTTATTTCCCACAAGTCTGATCAAGTGCTTTTTTTCAGCAAACACTATAAGTTAATTTTACACATGCCAGCTTTAATCTAATAAAAATTAATACCCTAATAATATGACAGAAAGAAGCATCTTCAAATAGACGTCTTATTTCTAAAGCGATCCTCGGAAGAAAAACAACCGTTCGAGAAGTTGTAAAAATTCTTTCCAGTATCATGGTCAAAACTGTCATGCTTTCGTCCCTGGTTAATTAAAAAGTTCCAGTAGCCTGTATTTTCGAGCAAACATCTTTTGCGACTTCTTTTCTGGCCGGAACTTCCTGGGAATCGGATACCATCGCGATCAACTTTTGTGTGCCATGGAGAATCGTTCCCGCGCAACATCTCGGTGACGTTCGGCGGTCGGTTAATTATCTGGCTCGTCTCTGGGGCGATTTTAACAGGTTTCCACGGTTCCACGAACTTCTGTTCAATTTGTTGGAAAGTTATAAACCGCGTGTTAACGATGGGAAGGAAATGGGGCAGCGTATTCTTGCCCTGTTACAGGGGCTCTGGTCTCTCTCTCCGTCTCCGCGTCTTTCGCGTCGGTCAAGTTGAACAAGGACAAACAAAGCAATAATCCGTGGGGAGTAAGAGAATAAAGAAGGAAGAGGGATGACAAGATAGATTGAAAGAGAAGCTTTAAAAGGCCTTTTATGGGCGTCGACCGAGCGAGCAAGCCGCTCTACCATTACGCTTCATCGAAACTTAATCGACGTTCCTCTTCGATCAATGAATGGAAATCGGTCCTGCCCCTTTCGTACTCTTCCTCCGTTACAGACTGCAACGTTGTTCGAACGTTCGAACACTGTAAAATGCTATTCCGCACACAGGAAGGCATCTTTATGGGTGACCATACTCGGATCAATCCTAAATTGAAACGGAAGTTGTAGAAATAGCTGAAGACCGCTCGACGCAGCTCGGTGTTTTGAATGATCGTTTACTGTTATTACTGTTAGACGCGCACAGCTCGATTTTATGGTTCATGCAATTTTTTTTTTCTGCGGACCAATCAGAAAATGGGAGGCAGTGGTTATACAGGGTGTTCCACGCAATTGAAACACGATGTATCTCCTAAACGGTTGGAAATAGAAGAAACAGCTACAAATCAAAGTTAAATGGTATCGGACGGTGCATGATACGCAAATCATTTTATACAATTTTGTGCATCGGTGCATCAGACAAATGCAACAGCTCCTTTCTTTAACCTCTTGCACTACAATTTAGTTTGCGATTTTAGTGATTACAACTTCTTTCGCGTTTATAATCTCTTAGAAGAAGAAGCAAGTTTATATTTATTGCATGCCTATGTATTCTCCAATGGCCATACGTCGACAACAACAAAGCAGAATTTTATTTCGGTTTAAAGGTAATTAATTATGTCCATCTTTAATAGATCCTGTTCGAAATATTCGTCACGAGTGTGACTCGGTGCTATAGTGCAAGGGGTTAAAATGAAAATTTATGTTTTTGACTGTCCCGATTGATGATTGAATTCTTTATGCTCTACATTAGACTACATGAAAGTGCTAATATACTTACCCCCTAAATTTATTCGTTAAGAAATTATCGTAGCTAAAAGTTACAAACGTTGTGATAGAGCATCACGTAAGTATGTAAATACTCTAAAACACTTGCCGGAAGACCGAAATAATTCACAAATCTAGAACAATCTTAGCTACAATAACTTCCTAATCAAAATTAATAAAATAAGATTTTCGCTATTTTGAATCGTTTCCCAGATAGTACACAACGTCTTAAAGACGTCTATTTTACGTCCATTTTAGGTCTGAACGTCTTAAGACATCTGAAATTTACGTCTTTAAGACGTCTCAAAGACGTTCCGAGGCAGTGATGCCAGGAACACCCAAAACTGGGTGGATTCCTCTCCTCCTTTTCCCCTTCCACTATCATTCAACTACCTCAGCACACTCCAACGTCCCTCACTAAGACCGTAGATTGGTCACGTGACGTGCTGCGCAACGTATCACATATTACTCTGGTCATCAGAGAGGTGGTAAACTGTATTCGCCTCGATTCAACCGTTCTGGCATCACTGTTCCGAGGTGGGCGTCGTTAGACGTTTGACATATGAGCCGTTCACAGACCAAATCGATTAACTGCCTTTCAAGTTTTCTTAGATTTTTCTATAAATCACTTGATTGAAATTTAAACTGTTGCATTTAAAATAAATTTCCTAAATAACTATACAAGTTCAATATTATTGAATGACAAACACCGAAAAATTTTCCAAATGAATACATACTATTTCATCGATTTTATTTACTGTTTAAATCATGAAGTTAATCGATTTGGCAAATCAGCGACTCATACATACATTATATCTGTAAGGCGTGTGTCTTAAGGACATGAAACTGTACATAGAATTAAACGATTCGGTTGAAATATGCAAAGTATAGAAATTTCTTATATAGGCTTTTACTATTTGATTGTTTTTTCAAGAAATTAAATAAACATACGTAATATAGGCATCCGAAACTGATTGTTCAAGATCTGAGAAGTCAAGCCACCGTCGAGTTCTTTATTTTCGCATGTTTTGTTCGAGTCAAGGCGCTTTTTCTGGTTTATTGTCTCCCACGATTCTTCCTTAATTACTAGGACACGGGTATTCACCGCGCGTGCCTCTCGATGGTACAATTAATGTAGGGTGTGTACCTGCACCGCTGCAATAATAAAAATGACTGCGCCAGTTTGGGGCGGTCATTTTCCTACTTCCATTCTTATGTTTTTAACGAATTATCTCAGATCAAGTAGGATATAATATTATTCTTCGTATATAGGACTCCCATTTATTTTCACACAAAAGTTATTTGTCCGAATCCACCGTTACAGAATTTTCTTTCATTTTCGACCGTAAACGCTATGAGACACGTTCAGAGTGTTGCATTTTTTAGATTTCTTTCTTTTGTTTTTTAATATATCTTTAATATAATGTGGCAGCTACCTCCTACGCTCGTCACCAGATGGACAGACAGACAAGACAACGCCTTTCCGCTAGTATTTACTATCTACATATATTATAAATAATTATACAGGGTGGCCTTTTTAAGTAAGGCCACCGAAATATCTCTTCAGCTTATTATGATGCAAAAAGTATATTTTACGTGATGTGCATGGTGTCAAAGAACCAATATCTGACAAGAATATTTTTCCCCAAGGCCCTTTTTTCGCAGTTACCAAGGTCATCAGTGTTTCTTGACACATAACTACATTTTTTTATTAATGCACCGTGTTGCTGTTTGAAAAATGCATTCAGACGTGTATAATAACATGACCTTGAAATGACCTTCATCTTCAAAAATTAAAGTTTTACGAAAAATTGATGTCTATCGAGATCACAGTCATTGACCAAGACTCGACAATCAAGCGCGTGAATGTAATTAAACATGTTTTCTTGTTCTTCTAAGAAATTATGAATTTTAAAGATGTTCTAATCACTGCTACCGTAAAACAAATCGTAGTGCACGGGGTTAACTCCGAAACAACTGTAATATCTGTACAGTCGGTTATTGCCCGTTTCAGGAAATGTATCACCGTAGAAGGACACCATTTTGAACATCTCTGAAGATGATAACTTATGATAAAGTGAGTGTTGTCTTAACACATCCGATGATCGATATTTTTAGTGTGATAAGAAATATTTTCTTCGCATTCACAGGTTCAGGAGTCTTGGCCAAAGATATTCAACATAAGTTTTACGTGAAACTTTAATTTTCGGCGATCAAGATCATTTCAAGGTCATGTTATTATACATATCTAAATGTATTTTTCGATCAGTTACACGATGCTATAATAAAAAAATATAGTTATGTGTCTAAAAACACCGATAACCTTGATAACTCCGAAAAAAATGAACTTGGGGAATAAATATTCTTGCCAGATATTGGTCCTCTGGCATCATGCACATTACTTAAACAATATTTTTGCATCACAATAGACTGAAGAGATATTTAGGTGGCCTTACTTAAAAGGACCACCCTGTATATATAGATTACGCTTTCGAGGATGCCACCGTATTGACACCCAAAATAGAGGAACGCCTTCACGGTACGACGATGAGTTTTCACGGAAAACGCGACTCTTCGTCAGTTAAAGTAGAGTTTTCACAAAGTATATAGATCAACGAAAACGAACGAGGACACATTCGAGCGAGACAAACGAGTCTCCCGAAGTCGAAGTCAAGTTCATTCAACGATCTCATTAAATCGAATCAATCGAAATTCATAGAATTCAAGTGGATTTGATCGTCGCGAACTCCCACGCGTATAAGGCAAGGCCTGCTAGATTAGCCCTAGTGACGAATCCTCTAGCAGGCCTGGGACGAAACGCTAATTCTCACGAAATTCACATATTAACTCATCATTGAACCGGCTACCCAAGATTAATTTGGCGGGTAGTGAATCGGTGATTTCGGAGGCGACGCGTCCGCTACAATCAGGCTTAAGATTTACAACCTTAAGCAGAAAGAAAGAATTTATAAGTTGGGTGCTATCGTTTACAATTGATATACAATATTTTAATTTTGCATAAAGATCCGTCGTCCAGTAATGTCCCAGTCATAGTAGATTCATGTGTTGCTTTTTCCATTTTGCGCATCATCTACTTATTTTTGTCATAAATGCATAAAATCCTCATTGTAGTGACGAGTTTATGGGCGCTGGGGACAAAATATTAGAATACAAGTATAATTGTTTGTTTACTGTTTTTATTACATTTTGTTTCATTTTCTTGAAAACTGAAAACTGATTTTTTGTATAAACAAAGAATTGGTTTCTGTGTAAACGTTAATAATAACTGAACTAAGAACAGTAGCAACAAAATGCCGGGACTGAAGACGTGACACGGTGACCGACGAAGGAGAAAGTTTGCTCATTGTCTACTAATTGGTCGATATTAACACGTTGACGCCTGCGTGACCTGTGTATAGATGGTGCAATTATTTTCTGGATTTGAAAATCAATGTTTGCCATAATATACAGTCAGTCGAAAAAGTACTCTTTTTGATACGGAATAAGTTTTTGAAAGTGAGCTCAAATAATTTGAGCTTTCATGAGGTGTTAAAAAGATTAGTTTACTAGCTAATCAAAATTTTAAAAAAAATTGCATTTGGTATGAATTTTGAAGAAAATAATGAAGATTGTTTTTTACAATTTTTGTTGTGTGTCTTTAATGAAAATTTATAAAATACGATCTTCGCCACTTTGAATCGTTTATATCTCGCGGAACCGTTATCCAATTTCGATGAAATTTTCAAGATATATTGAAACTGATTGAAACTCGTATAATTCTATGAAACGTTTCGTAAAATCAGTATTTACTATTTTTTCGCTATTTCTGTCAATCATAATTTTATTAACATTTTGTTTACATGTTATGTAGTAAACTAAACCTTCTAAATTCTGGAAAAAGACTGGTTTGGTTAATTCAAAAGTTACTCCATTTTAAAGGGTGTCTTATGACTTGTTTGACAGACTGTATGTCAAGTGTGCCACATTCGATCAAAACTCACAGGATACAAGCCAGTGCAATGGGTAAGCGCTCTGATAAATTGCAACCTTTCGTTTTTCGCTTCATTAAATAAACGTTTACTTTTATTTACAACCCAGGCAGAGATCTCTTTGATCTTCCCCGTTTCAACTTGTTTAGAGGATCGAAACTCTCTCCAGCATCATTTGGAGCTCGTTATTTACCGTACTCTGTAATATTCGTTACTATTTCGATATCTACATATCCTGTCGGGTACGAGTTTGCAATCACTTATCGATATTCAGTAAAATTATGATAAACTTCATTCTAACCCAAAAGCTAATTTTTTTCGAGACAGTCAATATCATATTCGAGTTTTCATTTATTCTGTGCAAATAATATGTTCTTTATATGCGTAATTTCATAAACAATTACTAACGAAGCGAAACTTTACTCTATTTTTTAATTTCCCAGAGAGGAATTTAAAAAATTAATTTTTATCTTTCCCCCATATTGACTTTTTACCATTTTTCAATTTGACATAAAGGAACAAATTGAGTTGGAAAAATGAGAAACGAATGAGGACTAAAATTAGTAATAAGAAATCTTCATTATAAAATAATTGCAAAATAATTGTAATTCACTATTGTTATTATAGATCTTTTGCCAATTTCTTGACATCTATTTCACATCTTTGTGATAAAATTACGTCACGGCAGTGAAAACAAATGATTTTTAAGAATTTTGTCAGCGTAACTATTGAACATGTAGGATTAAACCTTTTGAGGATGTAAACAGATACTCTTGAAGTACAAGTATTTCGTTTTACTTCAATTTTTCTTATTGTTTATTGTATAATAAACATGTTTCTCCAAGCTATGTTTTTCAAACTGGCGTGCACGATAATTAAAAGACTAGTAAAGTAAACAACTTCAGTCGAAGCTCATTCATTTCTTTATATAATCATTTATGAATTGGGGCTAAAATTTATATTTCACTTTTATAACATTTTTTTAACGGTATAAATTTAACTAATCGACCGAAAAAAATAAACCTTTCTTGCGAACCCCACAACTTTTCCAAATTTCATATTTTTCTTTCAAAATAGGTTCAATCCCAGCGTAAAGTATCGAACTTAAAGCTCACTCTTTGTGTTTTGATCACTGCAGTAGACGCAACATTGCAAGCCAACCGAAGTTGTTAAGAAGTTTTGCGTACTATTTTATTTCGACTGCGGGTTCTATGCATGAGAAAAATGGATATGTACAGGGTGTATAAAAATTATATGTCACGACTACCATAGCAGCATTCTGTATCTCTGGATCGGTGGAGATCTGTTTAAAAAATGGTCCGCAAATTTGTCCTTCACCCTCCTTTCAAGGTCAACATTTTTTTTGTATTGCATCGTATAGTACTCGTCGCAAGGAACAAAAGTCTAAAAGACACCATGGGTCCAAAGTCAACGATTCTCATAAAAAACAACTTTAAAGTCTCGTAAACTATTTGATTACACATGTGTATGGGGTGTCCAAAGATGGTATAAATATGGAGGGGGTGATTCTATATGAGAAAATAAGTCTAAAATATAGAATAACTTTTTTTCATTTGACTCCTCGTTTTCGAGAAATTAGAGTTTGAAAATCTGTTAAGTTCGCGTTCCTAGCGTTTGTAAGAAGTAGATCAGGTAGGTCATGAACAGACGCGTCAGACGATTCATATTTAATATCAACCGCGTTCGCCATATTTTCAAACTTAAATTTCTCGAAAACGAGGCATTAAATGAAAAAAATTATTATATATTTTAAACTTATTTTCTTATGTAATATCATCCTCTCCACATGTATATATTCTTGGGACACCCAGTATACATGTGGACTAAAATAGTTTATGAAACTTTAAAGTCGTTTTTCAAGAGAATGGCTGACTTGAGAGCCATGATGTCTTTGAGACTTTTGCATATGAATACGAAAAAAATGTTGACCTTGAAAGAAGAGTGAAGGAAAATGTTGCGGACCATTTTTTTAACAGATCTCCACCGATCCACAAATATAGAAGCCCGCTATGATAGTCGTGACATAATTTTTATACACCCTGTATAAAAGTACAACATTTTTATTTTGCATGCAAAACCGCAATCTAACAATAAATAATAAGAAGAATTTCACTAGAAGAAAAAAACACTCGTACTTCAGGACTGTCTGTTTACACCTATACAATAGGTATTCTTACAAAAAATTAGTAAAAATCACTTGTTTCCACTGCCGTTACACGAGAAGTCCCCCTTAAATCATGAGTCTGTTAAACGATGTTGTAAAGCAGGCATGGGCACGGGTGGAGCCCCTCAAACGCCTGCTTCTCCCACCAACCTCTCTTTCATGCGCGAGGCTTGCGCACTGTTCGCGACGGGCGAAGCACTTCTTTCCTCTATGGCAGCCATGGGCGATGCTGGCGCAAAAAACACATGTTGCTGCTTTTCTTCTTCGCCTGCTCGACAAGGCAGTCCCCACCGCGTTCACTCGGGCTCTCCCTTCAGCACGAGCCCCTCGATGCTGCATCGGCAGGTAGGTGCAGCATCGTAGGGCTCGTGCTGAAGGGAGAGTCCGCGTGGACGTGGTAGGGATTGCCTCTCCGAGCAGGCGAAGGGGAGAAGCAGCAACATGTGTTTTTTGAGCCAGCGTCGCCCATGGCTGCTCTATGGTAACGGCGGATGCTGGTGGGGGACGGTGGGCGCTATGGTGGAGACAAATATGTCCATCCCTGTTGTGAACACTCGAAGTTGCCATATTAATATCAGGCGAATAGCAGCACGAGGGAGGACTTTCAATCTCAAGGAGACAACATTATTTCTCTATAAAAGGAGATTCGTAACGAGTAAAAAGAAAGTTATGTTGTGTGTATAAATACACATGGTTTGGTCTGGGTTTCGTCTGGATAGGATCAATGTGATACCATTGCACGATCGAGTTCGAATTTATGTCATCTTAAGGCGCGACAAACGTAGATAAATGTGTTCGTAACTAAAGCTATATTTACAACGCGGATTACGGAGAAATCGTCGATATTTATGGGCATATGAGAAAACTGTTTAGAACATACTACACCGCTTTTGTTTTCCATTTATTATTGTACAATTAGACACTAGAGATTGAAGCCAGCAGTTACCTTTTGTTTCTCAAATGATTCTATTCGATCTGATACATATACTTTGTTTAGGAGAACATTTGTCCCCATGGAATTCTTAACTACTTTAAAACGTGTTTTTGTGGAGCAGATATTTTACAACCGGCTTAATAAATGCTCAAAGAAAACAATTTGGAACGACTACTAAGAAAGCTTCTATTAAAGAAACAATAACATACTTTGAGCTCTGAATTACTTCCATAAATATTAAAAATAAATAACATATTCGGAACATCAATTTAAATGTCACAATTATTTAATATTGCTGTAATGCTATTCATTAAATAGTATTCTGCAGCTCTAGCAAGGATTAAGAACTCTTTTAATATTGAAAAACAAAATATGTGTCCTGTTTTAGAAAAATGTTTATTTTGTAGGTTTTTATCACTGTTTATATCAGTCTGTATAAGAAAATAATAACACGTCAAAGGGTTCATAACTAGACTGTGGATTTTCATGCAAACTAAAAATTGTCTGCATTAATTGGAACATACGAGTTCTACATAAATATTCATTTCTTTTCTTAATAATTTTAATTGTTTAAAATAATAATAAAACAGTATTTTAAAATTTTTCAAATGTTTTCACTGTGTTACTTCGAGTCTACTAATCTTTGTCATAAATGCATAAAATCCGCAGTCTAATCATAACATATAATCGATTATAATCATTATTATCTCTTTCTTTGTTTCAGGTATGTTGTTAATCTCGATTCAAGAATGCACTATTCAGAGTTCTTTTCTCCTGTAAGGTACGTGTCACTCTTAACCCCAATAATTAAGACTTTCTGTGATGCTCAGTAAATGTTAAGTATTCATACTTGCACAGGCTTGTGGTAGGATATCTTTACGCCGTAAATGTAAATCAATGGCAAATTATCCAATAAAAAGGTCCAAGACAGTTTTACGATTTCTTGAAAGCAACGCAAGAGTATTCACCGTTATGCTTTAACCTTTATCAAGTAATCTATCTTAATTATATCATTTCGTTACACATACACATACAGAGTGCTCCACTTTAGTTTATAAAGGCAATTATCTACATAACTGTTTGTTATTACAAAAATGTTTCAAACATAATTTGTTCTGTTTCGAGGCAGCTGTAATTTAGTGCAGTTAGTTTTTTTTCTAGGTGGATGTGTTATACATTAATTACTTCATTTAATATCTCCTGTTCATACATACATGTTTTGCCCGTGTTACAATTAAATTTTTTCCCTAATCTCGACATTAACTTTGATACAATTTAATTCATAAAATCATAATAGTTATTCTGAACTGTTAAAACTATTTGGACGATGCATTACAAGGTTAAACGTTGGTGGAACGTGGGAACCAGTTAATTACTATAAAAGTTAGATATTCTGTCAGATTTTATCTTACATAAGAGTCTTATTCAAGTTTACTTAATGATTTTTTGCTGCTTCGAATGTTAAGCGTATAGTCTCGAAATTAAATTATTATTGAAGTACGTAACAATTTAGTCTTGCAATGTAAAATTCCGAAAACTGAAAATTTTGTATAGGTATCATTTTTAAACTGTACATGTCCATTCATCCGTATCTCAAGAATGTACACTAATTATCTTAAATTAAACCGTTCATTCGATCCACAGTTGTAGCTACAATTGCATACGAGTGTGACACCTTTCCATCTTATAACACTTTATTATTTAACAATTAATAAAAATAACCATTAGACGCGCCATTCTGAAACTTTGCCGGTTCATTCAATTGTATTTGAAAAATATGCTGTAATTGTTTCGATGAAAAATATCTAGTGAATTCGAGGTTATTACAAATATTGCAGATTATATGCATTCTCGTTATTTGAATTACCCACAATGTTTTAATCTACAACATTTGACTGACATTGGTTTCGCCAAAATATTAATTCATCAATATTATAATTTTGCTTACTTACATAAGTTACATAAGTAAGTACAATATCAATGTCGGTGATTTCACTATGTCGGCGAATTAATATTGTTGGCGAAACCAATAACGATGACACAAGCGTCGATGTAAACGTTGTCGGTGAATTCATATTGTCGGCGAAATCAACGTCGGTCAAATGTTGTCGATTAAAACGTTGTCGGTAATTCGATACAAACCCGACCGAGGCTTCTCGAGCTTCGGTGTCCGTCCTTACGTTTGGTAGAGGTCGAAAAATAATATCTTCTGCACGACAATTGTGCCAGGCCGGATTCGCGTTGTGGACAATTATCGAGCATTCAATGTATTCCGAAATGAAAATATCAATCTTGAAGGTGATCAATGTCCAATAGTCCAATATTCCAATGAACAATAAAAGTTTCGGATGCAAAGAAGGCCAGCGTATGGGAAAGAAAGAGACGACAGGAGTCGCGGCCGCCGGCACAGTTCAAAGGCTTCCGTGTCCGTACAATGTAATGCCAATAAAAAAACTTTCATCATTCATTACATAAGTGAATATTATCAGAATTATATCATATTTGGTATCATTTTCATTAGGAAAATGCCACGAATCTGTTGGTGAAAGTCCCATAAAAGAATAATGAAAGATAAAGAAGTTTTATTATTGAATTAGGAGTGGCCTTCTGGTCTCACACCGACGTACCCGACCAGTATTATGTAACACTCCTCGGTGACCGAGGTCTCTTGGCAACTCACGGGGTATACCTCGCGGTAGTGGGGATAGTTCAGAGACAATTATAGGCAAGATATTTGGGACAATTATCGAGCATTCACTGTAACTGAAACTATTTTTAGCATGTACTTTAGGACATAGCATCTTGCCATAATGCCGTACATTAGATTTCGAAAGGTGACCAACGCCTAATATGCGTTTTATCAATCGACATTATATTTTCCAAATACACGGTGAATTTTCTGAGGTTATATTACATGAATTTCAAATTCTATTGTTCTAATAAGTTCATAATACGCAGTACCACGATTTGGAGGAAAAAGTTCCACTTAATACTAAACCTACCACCACTGGTCAAAATGACCGGTTCCAAATTGTTTGTTCTACAATTATTGATATTATAAAGATGCTTTCGTGGGAAGTGATGAAATAAATCTATTTAGTAGAGCACATATTACAATACGGACCGCGCAAAGAACAAATAAAATCAATCTTGTCATTTTTACGAAGCTACATACATCAGTTACTTTTAAGGCCCGGTAGGTTTAATGTTAACACTAAATAAGTGTTAAGTAAATGCAACAGCCAATTTTGTCTTAGGGACGAGAATTACGGTACGCCTCGTATGTATTTCATTAAAGTTCCTGGCAAATCAAGAACAAAATTAACGTATATTGAATGACATAGTATATCGTATTCCACAACTTTTCAAAGACTTTTGCAGCGATAACTGGATGAAAATCCACGTTCTAATAATAAAGTAAAAAAATTAAAGGCTAGCGCGTCCTCGTGCTCTCTCTGTTTTCCCTTTACCGTAAAATTACATCGATAAGGATCGCGTTTATCTTCTTCCATCTGTCACTGCTACTTATCAACGAGTGAACAAGCTTCTCTGCATGCATGTCTTCGCTTGATTCAAGTCTCAGCATAAATCGGGGACAGTCTTCCGCCCACGCTTCGCATTGAAAGTTTGCATCTTCGGGCTCGTCTATTTGTTTCCATGAAAAGTTTTGTTTTTTTCCGGATTTTACATTGGAATTGTGTGGGGCAGCTGTGGTTTGTTAGAAACTGGGTCAGATGATATGTCAATGAAACATGTATTTTTTTGCTGGACCTCCGCTCTTCAATATTAGAAATGAGCCTGCACGTCCACCTCCCACGCGAAGCGTCGTGCTATCTCTCCCACCAGATTATTCTACATTGTCCCCTCTTCGGCTTCTTTTCCTCTATCTTTGGCATGCTGTCCATCTCCTGTTTTTTACAAAACACAGAGCAATTCTATCAATTTTGATGTCCAGGCTGAACTCTGATTGCTACACATCAAATATTCGTAATGTTGTTTCTTTAACATATAAACTTCTAGAAACCTATTGATAGAAATTTGTTTAAAAACAATAATCCTGAGACAAATTACTCGGTTATATTACTTGGCGTGATTCGTTAGTTCACCATTAAAATGGTTATTGCTATCGAAACATTTATTAGAAAATCCGTAGCCATGAATAGTAGATTTTTTAAAAATTGTGAAATAGTCGCTGGTAAATAATGCGTTAAGCAAACAATATTTTTGAGAATAGTATTAAGAGCAGGAAGTGTACGTTTTGAGTAGTTTCCACAGGTGGAATGTATTATAAAAAAATCTCTATTTTATTTAGCCCATATCAGAATTATCATTATACATTTTGTATGAATTATAATTTACACTAGATTTTACATTAGATTTTGTTTTTCAACAATAGCATACAACAATTTCAGACCTTCTATTTTATATTTCGAAAGCGATGTTTAAAAAATTTTTAACCAATATTGAATATAACCACATTTTAAATGAAATAGGTAATTATAATACTTTTCAAAATTTCACTGCCAGTACACAAAGTGTGTATCCAGAGCACATTGTCAAAGTTAAAACTGCTTCCATAAATGCGATGATAGAAACGGCGTCTCCTTTATGAATAGAAATTCGGAAAAATTTTCCATGAATAGAAATACTTCTTCCGAATGAAATTCAAATGGAGATTTTTAAAACGGTGCCGTGATGAATAACGGTAAGTCGTATAAACGGAGTATTGGATTTTTCTCTGTGCCATGTTAACTCAAAATCGTGAGAAAATGTTCATACAAAAACAGAATTGAATGTGTTTAAATTACTAAGAAATGTGGTCAAACATAACGAACTTCGCAGGTAGTTTTAAATCGTTGGAAACGCAAATAATTATCCTCTGCTTCATAATTTCTTTCGGAACTGTGCTCGTCAGAGTTACTTTGTCAGTAATAAATAATGTATTATAAAAAGAATGGAAATTTCATATTCGTTGTAAGTGTACAAGGTGGGCCATGAAGCGTGATCAGCTTAGATTATTCTTTTGTTAGCGGTTCGATCGGAAGTTTTTTCAGCTAAAATAACATGGTTCAAGGAGAGAAATTTTTTGTCAACCCTATTTTTCCTGAGTTATCAAAGTCATCTTCAGTTTTTTATAGGTACACCTACCATTCTTTTACAGTCATGTTTTAGAGAATACTGAGACGAATTCCGCAAGCACCATAAAAAGTATTTCTTCTTCATCTAAATCAGGCCTGGCTAACACGCGGCCCGCCACGTTAAATTATGCGGCCCGCCTGGCGATTTTCTATTTCTATTGAACCTCTTGTTTTTCGTTGTATGTATACGAAAAATATTAAATAAATGAAAATTTGCAAGTGTCATTGTTATAATGAGCAAGTGCGACTACGAACTCTAGTTCTATATTTGATATCCAAGAACACCAAATGTTACTGAAAGCGAGTAACATTGTTTGTAAGAAACGAGTTGTACGTGATTTTGGATCCACATATTGTTGTGAAACATTTTTTTCGAAGATGAAATTTACAAAGAGTTCATCACGTGCTTCATTAACTGAGGCCAATTTAGAAAACCAGCTAAAATGTGCAACGTCGAACATAAATATAGATTTACAAAAATTAAGTGAAAGAAAGGATAAACAAATATCTCATTAATTAAAACTCGAGAGTAAATTATATTGAATCATAGCATAACGATAAAGTTTTATTCATTTTTTCATTTGTATTACATTTTTTAAAAGCATATTGTAGGAGGCAGGATCTCATAGGAGAGCTCATGAACCCGTTTAACACGAACACGCATGTACGTAAATTGTAAACAGCTGATCGAGGTTCATGAACTCTCCCATACCCGATAGACGCGTGCGAACGAGTGTGTGAGTGCATGCTTGAGCGCCGTGGTATTATGATCGCCGAAATGTTTACATATACCGCGGCATACGAAACAACAGTCTCGACGAGCAGCGAGCGTTGACACCTGCCAAAATTTAACGCACATTTTTAAAAAGAACATCGAGAACGTTCGACGGAGGTGCGTATAAAAGGACGCGTTTGCGGCGCGGTCGAGGAGTTGCTCGCGAACTACGATACGATACGGTACAATACGATTAGGGCTACGACAAATGGTTTACGAACACGGATTACGGATCACGATTATTATGTATTACGGCGCATATAGTGTACTTGTGTTATTGTCTCAGTTTTTGTACTGTCTTTATCGTCTCGTTTAGCTCTGAATAAACGGATAGATACTTTTAAAACATTCTATTCCTATAATATTTACCTAAAATGCGGTCCGCTGTAACGTTACGCGTCATTAAAGTGGCCCGTGAAACAATTTCGGTTGGCCAAGCCTGATCTATACTGAAGAACCGATACTCAAAATGGTGTTCACTAGCAGCAACACACCAGCGGACTACTCAGTCTTTTCTATAACGTCTGCATTGATGGTTGAGCATGCATCTACGATTCTCTGTCGCATATCTTCCGTCGTTGTTGGAGACTCTTTAGAAACTTTTTTCGTTCAATGCAACCCATAAAAATAAATGTAACGGAATAAGATCGGGAGAGCAAGCTGGCCAATTGACTACATTGTCATGACCGATCCAACCTCTATGAAATTTCCCATCGGGTACTTGCCGTGCTGCCATTGCATAATGTGCAGGGCATCATTTGTATTAGTTTTCGGATAAACTTTCTTTCGCTGATTTAAACTGTTAGTCTCTCAAAGAGATTTGATTATTCGTTCGAATATACAAGATGAAGGATGGCGCTTGTTAGGAAATCGTGCAGCGTATAATTGCTGAGCCAACACGGAATCACCCCCGCATTCTCCGTAAATCAACAGCATCTCGATCTTTTCGTCGGTACTGTAAATCATTATGGAACGCAGTGTACGTACACGCAGATCACGAAAGACTACTAACAGTTCACTTTGGATATCATTAAATGTGTTCCAAGGCACACAACGTACTAGTTACAAACAGTACGAGAAAGATCAAGTCAATAATGACTAATACTAATCATTCAACAGCTCTGGAAAGTGAACAAAAGTTTGGCATGCAATTCCTCCTTAAGAGAATCTTGCAAAATTCTTGCAACTAAGAGTTTTCTTCACGGTTTTCTAGATTCACACAAAAAGATATTTGTAATAATGCTTGCCGAATTCGTCTCAGTGTCTCCCAAAAGATAGGTATAGAAAGGTAGTAGATTTACCTATATAAATTGTAGGGTTACCTATATAAAACTGAAGGTGACTTTAACACTAGATTTACCGGCTATTTAAGTATATCCATTTCCACCAAGACCAGTCAGAATTTTAAAAAATGACAAAAAAAGTTGAATAATATTGATAGGGCCAGTGCTAGAAATTTACGGGCCACAACTCAATCAACTCGCCCAAAAGCGAGTCGACCGAGCACGGCCAAGGCACTTAGAAACCCCGAGTATCGAGTTCGCACTTACAGGTAGCCAAGTGTCCGGGACCCAAGGAGAACCTTATGTGCGACCCAAAACCATGAGTGAATATACGATTCCGAGGGCCGCTAGCGTACTGCATCAGAATCATGATTTTCCCGGAATCATATATTCTGTCCCGAAAAAAACGTTGCAGTACCTATCAATTGTTGTAGCTGCCCCAATGTTATTTCATCACATAGAAACGTGCACCAGTCATTTTGACTGGTACTGGTATAAGTGTCAATAACAAAAAATATATTTGTTACGAATACATATAAAATAATGTAAAGCTCATAAAACTGATTCTTTAGTTATGGCTACAAAAGTTATGATATCATTTCGGAAAGAAAATGTTACATGCAGTAGGAATTTTGAATTGAAATTGCAAAACCAGTCATTTTGACTGGTCTGGTAAATCTAGTGTTAATAACTCTAGAAAAAAGGTTTGACAAATTTGATACAATTATCTTAAAACTCTCCTTAAATCGTGTTATTTTAGCTAAAAAATCTTCCCATCGAACGGCTAACAGCTTAGTCTAACCTGATCACGCTTCGTGGTCCACCCGGTATATATTCTCTAACGACTAAACATTAATAATACCATATTCGTATTCATATTTGTTAACTATGTTTCAGATCTGTATTACATCATTCTTTCCCTTTGACCGCAATTTTTTATTCTGATACTTGAAAATAATTTAAATAACATATTTCAAAGTAAAAATATTTTTGACGTGACAATGTTTGTACAAACCAAAAATTCATACAATTCACATTATTGTTGCTTCCATTATTCGTTTTACTGATACAGGATACACGAGAAAACTGTCATTCTATACTAATTAAAAATGCATCCAATAACGCAGTAATTAACATCACCAGCTTAAGCTAAAAAGAAAACGAACATGCACCGTTGGCATGTGATACATTTTGCTTTTATCATCAAAATATGGCATCTGTGAGTGTTGTCATAATTTCCCAGCCTCTCAAAAAATAAAAAAAAAAATAATTTGAGTCCTAGCCGAGTTCTAAGCATTTCATGCTCATGAAAGCATTTTAAAACAAATATAACAAAGTACTACAAAGTATCGTCGGGAGTTAAAACGCTGGAGTCTGTTAGAAATCTTTACCAGTGACCTGCACGATATTACAACGTACAAAGGGCTAAAAATCCCGGCACAAAGCAAAATGAACTTTCATCACTTTTATAATAAACGATCAAGCAGAAGAACGCTTCACAAACGTCGCGCGTCGTCAGAACTGTTTGCGTGTGACAATTCCCTTAGATCGAAAATGTTCAGCAATGAATGGTGCACGAAAAAAAACGAAGAGAAGAACAATTTCATTTTATAAATTAAATGTAAATATTAATTCAATACTTTGTAAAAATCAATTTGCTGTTTATCTATATAAAAGTAATGAATTTTCCAGTTTTCAAAATATTCACCGTCATTTTTTTCTCAATCTTTTTTGGACCTGTTCAATTTTTTTTAGCGCATTCTTCTAACAGATAATGAATACTTTCTCGAAAGAAGATAGTGATTATAATGTGCAATAAAATTATATATTATAAGTTTATCTATCATAACTAACTATTAATATATTTTTATATAGTGGATCCAAGAAGTGTTTAAACACTAAATACCCGATTCTCGAAAAACTGTCTATATTTAAGCTGTGACAATTTCGTAAAAAATAATCGTACAACAATAATTGTGGACTCATTTTAAAGCTTGACAAGTTTTTATTTATGATATAGCGGGCGAGAAACTGAAGACAAGTTTTCTCTGGAAAATGTTATTCGTTCAAATGTCAGTGAAAACTAAAAAATTATTTTCGTGACTGAAACTATCATAGATGTAAGGATTGAAGCTTTCTCTTTACACTTTAAAAATTGATGTACCATTTTGATAGTGGTTTTATCGAACTTTGAATGAGAGATGTGCCGCCAAATTTGCAATAGTATGGGGTAAATGCACCATAAGGATTTTACATGATCGAAGTTGAGCCCCATTTTTGTTCCATAAAGCAGTGAAAGAATCGTACATCAGCAGATAGGAAGCCATTTTCCTCAACTATGCTGCAAATTCCAACGTCTCCAAAGCATTCAAAAAATTGTCTCGTAAATGAAACTGCCACACATTCGAAAATTGGAGCCCCACACTTACGACGACTCCTTAACAGTTTCTCAGCTGCTACATCATGCAAAAGTATCATAGAGGAAAATGAACATTGCTGCCCAAAGTAGAGGCTTCGAGCTTTAAAACGACTCCAGGCTTATGATTGTACCATTTGTTGGGTGTACTTCCGAAAAGACCACATCTCCGATTTTCTTTATACTCTGGATTCTTACGTATTTTGACGTGCTGATTACGAATATGATAGTGAAAATTGGCGAAAATGTTATTTTCTTAGCGGAATCCATGAAGAAACCATAAAAATCATAGTTTTTCCATTTATTTCCGTAAATAATGGGAATTTTTAAAAAAACTTCAGTTAAAAGTTGTAGACCTCATCAAAATACGCATTTCATGTCCTATAGATTTTTGTCCTAAAGATAATACTTTCTGCGATAAATGATAGGTAATTATTGACCTTTACATATGTTATTGGAGTATGAAAAATATCTATGTAGAATAGAACACACTCACGGGGCCGGGAGGTGGGGGGTGGTGTGATGCTAGTGCGGGGGCCGAAAGGTTTATTTTTGGGGTTGTTTCATTTCGTCTATAACGAACAGTTGTTTAACTAAATGTTTAAGTTTAAGTTTAGGTTTAGGTTACGTAAGGTTAGATTATTCCTTTTGGGGATGAAGCTTCCCGGAGAGGGTGGATCTCGCTATGCGTGGAAAGTTAAAAATCCAATGATACAGAAAACACTGTATCCCTTTCTAATAATAACTAATGAAATTAACAATAAAACTTGATTTGTGTTGGATGAGTTATACGGAGTATTGAACATTTAATATCGTTTGTTTTTATGACAAAAATAAATAGGACATAAAATGTGTATTTCAATGAGACCTACAACTTTTATTTGAAGTATTTTTCCAAATTACCATTATTTACGGTAATAAATGGAAAAACTATGATTTTTATGGTTTTTTCGTGGTTTCCGCTATGAAAATAACATTTCCGCCAATTTTCACTATCATATTCGTAATTAGTACGTCAAAATACGTAAGAATCCAGAGTATAAAAAAGATCGGAGGTATGGTCTTTTCGAATGTTTATCCCATTTGTTTTTACGTTGTGATCACAGTTCATATATCGACAATTTTTTGAGAATCGAAAATGTAGTGTCCAAATACTTTTTGGATCCTCTGTATATCGATACATAAGGGTTTGGATAGATCTAGGAATAAAATCGTCCAAAGAAAGGGTCAACGTCTTGTTTTCATAGTGAATGAATTTTGTCCACCAGGATCGATCGCTTAGGCATAGGCCTATTGTACGCAGATTGTAAAACTTATGAGCTGGCGCAAGATATCCGTTATGTCGCGATCTAATTCGAGCATGGTTCGCCGGCCGGCGAATCTTTCGCGTTCGCATTGTTCTGAGTTAGGCCTAGACACAAACGAGAGAGTCACGAGGCACGCAGTAATGAGTGACAATAACGGAAGAACATAAGTCTGCGTTACCATTAAGAGTGGCGAACAACGCCGGGAGGACGATTCAGGAAACGAATAGGAGCTAAGTGAAACGTATTCGACGCGGGTCTCTTTACCGTTACGCCTGCATGTTGACCGAGCCCACGCATCAACGATCGTTATTGTAAGCCCGGGTATAATGTCATTACGGCCGGTGTCCCTGCTGGATTGCAGACGGTGCTTGCCGAGTGATAAACGATGAATCGGCCGCGTACGCGCGCCCTGTCACCGTTCCGTTCGCCCACCTGGAACAATTATTCAGAATTCCGTGTCTCCGTAAGCCCAACACCGTATACCCTGAAGAATCCTGCGACTACAATGCTAATTATTGCCGAGCGAAAGCATTGATGAGCATTCCGATTGCCGGTCGTTCCATTACGATCAGCTGATCACCGCTTTACGCTTGTCGCGACAGCGTCTCTCACGAGGAACATTGTTCTACTAATACAGTCAGGTACAAAAAATATAGGACACCATATTAATTTGTTAATTTTTATTCAATAGATAACACAAATGCAATTTCGGCGAAACTTCCGAAAACCGGTCAAATCGGATTGCCCTCAAATTTTGCACATAGCCTCATTTTTCATTAAAAGCATGTTTCCCAAAAGGATTTTTGGCGACTCGCAAAAAGAATTCGTTATCATTATCTACCTTACTGACATAAAAATTCTACCTTACCGGTATAAAATTTTCTACTTTATCGTCACAACGCAGCATAAACGCGCAATCCTTTCAAACAAACTAACTTTTCAAACTAAGTGTGATATTTTCTGCGTTATTCCAAAGTTAATTTTTCATTTTACAATTACCATTATATTTTGTATTCCAATAATGTTATTGAACCAGAAGAGTTTGAAAAATATAGCAGTTATTGTAAGTATTGAAGACTAAAACGACTAATACATGTATGTGCGCCGAAATAATAACACATGTACGGAATCAAAATGCGGAACATTGTAAGCATAGTCAGGCCGGCCTAACCCCAAACTAACTTGGACTATGCATTCTTTTTGAAATTCTGTATATTTTAATTACTGTTCAGTAACAGCTTGTGCTAATTCAAGCCTGAAAGTTATTTTGTTTGAAAGAATTGCGCGTTTGTGCCGCGTTTTGACGGTAATGTAGAAAATTTTATACCGCCAAGGTACAATTTTTATGTCGGCAAGGTAGATAAGGACAACGAATTTTTTTCTAGTCGCCAACAATCCTTTTGGGAAACATGATTGTAATGCAAAATGAGGCTACGTGCAAAATTTGAGGTCAATTCGATTTGACCGGTTTTCGGAAGTTTCGTCGAAATTTCTTGTGTATACAGTGGACCGCGAAAGTACTCGAATGCTCCTTAAATCAGAATAACTTTTTTAAAATTCAACCAAACGACGACCCTTTTTTAGCAATTAGAAGCATCGACTTACTAAATAACGTGCGATAAAGATTTTGAAATTGCGATTGTTAGAAATTACATGCAGAAATAACAAAGGTATGTACAATATAATAGCGGCCAGCTACTTAAGTACACCCTTTAAAATCGAATAACTTTTTAAAAATTGGTCCAAATGACTAATTTTTTGAAATATCCGGATTACTTTGCTAGATAATGTGTAAAAACTTTTTTTTTGTTTAATCGGCATCTCTCCTCTACAACATCATGGAAATAGGATACTTTTCCGCCCTTTGGTGGAAAAGTGTCACACATTCTGATATTATACGCACATTGTACGTATAAATTACTTTATGTATTTTTTCCATGTTAGTCTCTTGGTCATAGTATAATTCGTACTAAAAAGCCCTTTTGTAGAAAGAAAATAATTTATTATAAAAATCTATTTAATATCGCTAATGTATAATAATGTATAATATAATAATAATAATAGTAATAATAATGTATATAGTATACAGTATATGTATATAGTAATAATAGTAATAAAAATATAATTATAATATACATCACTATTACTATTATTATTATTATATTATACATTATTTAAAGTTTTTTAAATTTACGCAACAATCCACAATCCTGAGCCCAAGTAATTGCTTCTTCTTTACTACTTGACATGTCTCTAAAGTTAAAATTTCTAGTACTTGAACTAGCCATTTCAAAATCAACAATAAACTTATTAATAATTAATTTGTGAAAAACACTTGAAATTGTTTATGTTTACAAAGTATGTGTACTGAATTGCCATCTAGTGCATACGCTGACTACTATTTTGCCGATCCCGGAAATATACTATACTATCTAACACATGCGCTGAACACTCACGATCTATCCAGCGCATGCGCCGAACAGACCTACCTACCTCTACCACTCAACGATTATCCAATATGGCGTCGCTCTAACCTGTCAAAGACGCTTAAAACGGCTCATCTTTACAAGCGTATAACTTATAAACCAGTGAATTCCTAACAACCATACACACATTTTCAAAATGTCTTCATCGATACCAACAAGATCACATAAAAAAAAGTTCAAAGAAGTTAAGAACACGGAGTTCTCCAAAACGCAGTCGAGTCTTTTTTTATTGCTATTGGTCATAGTTGGATCGAAATCGAGTGATGCATAATATTTTGAAAGCATTGAGAGGCATTGGACGATGTAAAAATCTTTAAGTTTCGGGCTTAAATCGCATTTTCTCACAATTTCTGCCATTTTTAATTATTTAAGACCCGTAGCAATCTAATCAATTCCGTTGAGACTTTATGCATGTGTATAATTGACTTAGTTTTATACAAGTCATGTCTTAAATTTTCATTATAGGTACAGATAAAAAAGTTAAAAATTATTACCTTCACATTTTTTCTTCACAACTCCGACCAATAGAAATTTAAAAAACTTTTCTTACACATTGTACTACTAAACTAATCCTTCTAACATGTCAAAGAAACTCAAGTCAGTTGGACCAATTTTAAATGATGTTATTTGTTTCAAAGTGTGTACTTAAGTGGCTGACCGCCATCGTGCAGGATACCAAAATTGAAGGATAGGGAATATTGATTTGATTTTTCCAGACAAGGTAGCAATACATACTCTGCTTGTATAGTATGAAGAACAGTATAAAGCGCAAAAATGTCCGAATGTTCTAATCTAGAAATAGTACAAATTTTATCAGTGTAAAAGTTATTGAGGCATGTTCATGCGACTTTTTTCTTTCCTGTAACCAGAAATTCCAGCTGAAAGTTCGTTAGTTTGGAACCGTGTATAACATCCAGAAGATCGTGACAGACCGGCTAAAAGTACTTTTAGTTGGGGACTTCTAACACTGCCAGCAGGAATGGGAGCAACGTCTCCAGTGGTATGCGGCTTCCAGAGAGAATTACTTTTAAGGGGATAATTTTCATTTGCAGTTCGGCTGTTAATAAGAAATTTTATAGCGCCATTCTCATTGCTTTGCAGGTATACCTCTCGCAGTCGAATGCAACGCAACCACAATATGATTAGGAAACCAGCGATCGTGTTTCGTCCTACTGTTTAGTAATCATTCAATTCCTTCCGTATGTACCCATAGTAAACCTTAACCAACCGCGGCTAAATCCATTAAAATCATTACGTATCAATTTCCTTTTACATGGTTTATTGCTTCGAAATCAACGTTAAACCTTTTGTTGAACTTAATAGTAATGGCGAATTCTTCCAACTGATCGTTAACATTAGAACTATGCAGTACAAAACGCGACTGATGTATATTGCTTTAATAATAATTACAAGGTTCGATCTTTTTAGATTTTATACGACCTTTACTATAATATGTGCTTCAATAAGGAAGTTATTTTTAACTTTTACCATTTCAATAATTACTAAAAAAAAGTGGGAAGCGGTTCATTTTGATCCGTCCGGAATTTCCAGTATTAAAAAGTTTAGATGAAACCTTTATCCGAGGCTTAATGATTGCTATTCCTTCAGTTATGTGTTCCCTATAGTATCTACTAGGGGTGTGAGAGCCTCGGGTCGAGTCGGACAATGATCGGGTCGGGTCGGATCGGAATCCCGAAAGTTTATAAACTTCGGGTACCGCGATTTCGGGTACCCGAAATGGTAGTCGGGTCGGGTCGGGCCGGGGTCCCGAAAGTTTGCCATATTCGGGTACTTGAAGTTAAAGTTGTATTTATAGAAGTATAATGCTCTTTTATGATTTTTCAGTTCAATCTTTTATTTTTACTGGCAGGTTCAGAATGATTTTTGTATTTTTAATGTAATCGGTTATCAAACTTCGCGAGGAAAAAAATATTTTAGAATACATTATGCGAAATAATGTACGTGAAGGACGTTTCTGTTTCTAGTAAACACTGTTCTTACAAGACAAGGACTCTTCGTCCGCATACTGTTCGTATAAGATCACTGTTTCGTAAACAGTGTTTACTACAAATCGAAATATTATTACAACCAATGATTGGTCGTCTTAATATGCACAGAGTCACAGAGTTATTTATCGCTGATTTGAAATTTTCCGACCCGACCCGAACCCGAAATTTCGAGTACTCACACACTCCTAGTATCTACCATTACAACATATTTCAGTCTCTAATGTACTGTTTATATATTATTTACCACTTAAATTGCTTTATGGTCTTTTCTAATCGGTCGACGCTGAAACTAATGAATTTCGAAAATGAAGGTAAAACTATAAATACGTACTTAAGAAGAACACAGAGAGACGGGAGCAATTGCGAATGTTTTTTATAGCACAGAGAACATCCAGATGAATTAATCATGTAATTCACAAGATACAATTTGTATTGAGTTGATATTGATAGTGAGTTGTAAGATGTATTTCTTCAAAATGCGACGTTATAAATGAAATATAATTTATCGATTCAGAGCGTAATACAAAAATGGTTGTAGAATTGTCCGAGAGTCTTCTATGCAAGTATAATAATAATGTATCATACAAATAAAACGATCACACCTTTCCTGCACTTCCCTGCAAGTTTGACCTTGAATGATCTTGAGTCATAGGTAATTGAACTCATCTTAACTCTTTGCGGTCGCATGTCTGCAGACAGTCGTCCAAGTAAAATTGCTAATCCGTGACTGTGAATCATTTTTTAAAAAATTATTACTCTCAAAAAACATGAAACATATTTTTACTAAACACAGCACTTGCTTCTTCGTTTAATTCTTATAGTTAGCTGTCAGCGCACGATTTCATTTCATAAGGAACATTTGTTCATTCGATCTGTCGATAAGTATGTTAAAAATAATTCTCGTCCGCAAAGGGTTAAAACGCACTATTGGATGATGGGTAAAAAACATATCATTCCATTTAAAAAAAGGAAGTTGACCTTCACCTCAACTTGGAGCGTCCACCGGGAAAAATAAAAGTTCCATCACTTGATGCCCCCCTCGGTTCTGAACAACTTTCATCTGAAACATTTTTGCGTATAATCAATATTTTTGGAGTTATTCGTCTGTAACGTTTTATAATTTCCACCCTGTATACACTAGCTCACGAAAGTATTCAAACGCCCCTTCCAATCAGAATAATTTGTTTAACATTGCATCAAACAATTTCACTTTTTTTGAGCAATTAGAAGCATTGGTTTACTAAATGATGCGCAAAAAAGATTTTGTAAACAATCACAAGTGTTAAGAATTACATGAGCAAATAAAAAATACACTATTTACAACTTTTTTATTTCAGTCCGTATTAAAAATTTAAAATATGCGCCTTGTAGACCTATGCTAGTCATGCACATGCTAAAGATTTCATCGACATCGATTAACGTACACACGAGCTACAAGCGGTCGAAAGTGGTGAAAATTGCAGTTTTGCACGACTTTTCGACAGTTTCTGCTTAAAATCCACATATTCTTATATTTTTCTATGCGTGCTGTTTTTTTTCCACGTCAACCAATTTTTATGAAATTTTCAGCACGTGCACAGATCGACAAAACGCATATTTTACATTTTCATTACGGACTGAAATAAACACGTTTTAAAAAGAGCCATTTTAATTTTTTCATGTAATTCCTACCAATTGCAATTTTTTCAAAATCTTTTTTGCACGTCAGTTAGTAAATCAATGCTTCTAATTACTAAACAAGAGTGAAGTTGTTTAGTCCAATTTCAAAAAAGTTATTCTGATTTACAGAGCGTTCGAATTCTTTCGTTAGCCTGTGTATATATTTGCAATAACTACTTTATGTAATTACTATTGCAAAATATTTATTTGCCAAATCTTGTATCACTTAAAACAGTACATATATTTATTTCTAGTGATCTGTTTCAAAAATTTATTTTTCCATAGCCTTGCCTTTTCCCAGCCATGGGAGGCGTGAAGTATTTTATTAAAGCCTGGTTATTAGATACCTCGAAAGGTTTTATTAAGACGGTGCCGACGAACCATCAAAATAGTTCCCATTGAAAGGAAACTTCAGCGAAACGTGTCGATCAAAGATATTTTTTTTGCGGGATCTGGGCAAAGGCTGAATCAAAGATGAGCAGTTTCCCGCGCAATTTCAGGACACGGTTACCGAAAGGCGATCCGCTGAAAATCGATAATGCGAGAAACCGTAACCGACGTGGTTCACCGATCCCGCGAAATTATTCCTTCTAACGGTATACCACAGAAAAACCTTTCGATTCCGCCCTCGGCTAGAAATAGAGTATTAGACGATTTAAAGCGTCCAGTGGAATTTACTGCTTCGCGCTTGCCCGATTTTATTTGCATAACGCTGCCGGGCTACCTTTCATTCACTTTGTTTTGTCACGTGGGCGTTTTTACGAGGCGACCCTCTTACCAAGAAATCCTATAAAATCGCGCCCACCAGAAGCATCTGGGTTTCAATTACCTGCGAGGAGACCGGCTGTCCATTATTTGATCTATTCGGTCGTGTAATTGAGTTTAACTGTGAACCCCGTTGGCCTTCCATGTTTCCATCGTCGTTGGTGTATCATCCAACGCAGTGTAACTTTTCCCTTTGACGCTTTATTGTTTCTGCCGCAGCTAATGATTTCTTGGTAGCACATTTACATCCATTTTATAAACAGCTACGAGCCCTAATTGATCTTCGGTTCCAGCTAGGACCAAACGGAATACTGATCATCTCATCATAGCACAGCTTGTATCTTTTCGTGTAACGACAGTGAAACCGAGTGATTTTTAAGAATTTTTCTTAGAGTAACTATTGGATATATGGGTCCACGGATTTTTGAGTTGTAAACTGAAAGTCTTGTAGTACAAGTGTTATATTTTTTTAGATATATTCATATTATTATTTATTTTATAATATACAAGACTTCTTAACATTAAACCTACCGAGCCTTAAATGTAACTGGTAGGTACATTAATACGCGAAAGTATTCGAACGCTTACAATTCTAACATTCAAATAATGAATTATGGTGTTAAAAAATAAACAAAGCTAGAAAATAATTTAACTTTAATACACCGTTTTTGCAATACATATGTATATTGTATACACGTACCAGACGTGGCTCACAAAAGTATTCAAAAGGAGCATTTAATTGTTGTTTAAATTGAATAATTTAAAATTTTAATAGGATGTTGGACCACCGTTTGCTTTTATAACAGTCCTAAGTCTGTTTTCCATTGAGTGAACTAACTTGGAAATAACCGTTGAATCTATCGATTGTCATATTTGTATAATATTTCGTTGTAACGCATTTCTCAATCTTCTTACTACTTCATCACATAAATGTTCAATGGGGTTTAAATCGGGACTTTACGGTGGATGTGGTAACACGTGTAGAACATCATACAATACCCATTCTTTAACTATTGTAGCGGTATGCTACGGATTATTGTCCGATTGGAACCAGTAACTACTTGGTACATTCAATTTTGAGACACCGTCTTTTAAGTTTTCCTGCAAAATTTTTAAGTACTTTCTTTTTTTTTTAATTGAATTTTTTAGGTCACATGCCCCTTTTCAGGTTATTAGTGACCGCAGTGTATTTGTTTCAAATTAGATGACAAAGTCCACTATCCTTCAAGAATGCTAGTATTTAAACACACGAATTTTCCTCTTGTAGCATATTTTTTATGTTTGTTATTCCATATTGTGTTCTTTTCATTTGGGATTTGGGACGTTGGATTAGAATATGTTCGATGGATACTTCGATGTTGCATGTATCACAGATCATTGGACTTGATTTGCTGATAAGATAAGAATGGGTTAGGTTGGTATGACCTATTCTTAGCCTACTCACAATTACTTGATCTCTTCTATTCATATATAGGGTGTCCCAAGCAACTGGAACAGGCTGTACCTCCTAAACGGTTGGGAATGGAGGAAAATGTTATATGAAAAAGTTGAATGGCATCAGACGGTGCATAATTCGCAACTAATTTTATGCACTTTTGTGCATCGGTGCATCAGAAAAATGCAACTGCACTTTTTTAAAATGGAAACCTACATATTTGACTGCACCAATCGATGCAATTTTTTTGTGCTCTACATAAAAGTACTAACATACTTATGTCCTAAACTTAGTTGTTCAGAAGTTATCGTAGCTAAGATTGTTGTAGATGTGTGAATAATTTCGCTCTGTCAGAAAGTGTTCTGGAGTATCACGTAGTGATCCATTATAATGTTTGTAACTTTTAGTTACGATAACGTCCTACGACTACTACTTTTATGTAGAGCACAACAAACTGCATCGATTGCTGCAGTCAAAAATGTAGGTTTCCATTTAAAAAAAAAAGTGCAGTTGCATTTTTCTGATGCACCGATGCACAAAAGTGCATAAAATTAGTTGCGTATTATGCACCGTCTGATGCCATTCAACATTTTCTTATAACATTTTCCTCTATTCCCAACCGTTTAGGAGGTACAGCCTGTTCCAGTTCCGTGGGACACCCTGTATACTGCTGGGCTGACATCATGTATATTATCGCGAATGTTATGTAAGGTAGTAGATCTAGAATTTTTCCAATCTTGATTCCATTGTGTTATTAAGACTTGTGCGAGATGTTTTTGGAGACCTTCGTGGAGTACAGGTATGGTATGTGATTCGGATGTGCTAGTGCCTGCTTCTTTTGCTGCAGCGTCTGCTTCTTCGTTGCCCCTGATGCCTGTATGAAATGTAATCCAACTATATAAGATTTCTTTACCGGCACTGCTAAGAATTACGTTTTTTTCAATGATGTTCTGGATTAGTGTGTTATCAGTTTCCAATGTTTGTAATGCAGATAGTACACTTTCAGCGTCAGTAAAAATAATGAATTTGTGATTTGACGATTTCTCTATATACAGTGGCCGAAATAATGATAGGTTCACTACTCGCGTAAGCTGGTTTACTGCTTCTGCTTTTGTTTACATTATCGAAAGTGTACTGTGGTGTTTGTTATTATTCCGCAAGAATGTGCCCCACACACTATATGAGCAGTCAGTCGAATATTAATCGCGTTAGTGCGAAGACGTGCTTCTTTCAAAACACTGAAAATTCTTGGGTACAACATACGAAATAATCTTAGGTTCACGGTGAAACATATGAAAAATACTATTGATAGTGCAATTTTTTGAACGTTTTTATATGCTAAGTACACAGATTAATAAAGTTTAAAAATTATAAAAAATATTTTATGTTCGTTTAATAGTTTTAAAGCACAATGGCACGGGAAAAAATCGTTAAATGATAACGAAAAGGGCCAAATTATTACCTTTCACAATATGGGTCTCTCTAACAGAGAAATTGCAAGGAGAATTAAAAGATCTTCAAATGTTATAAGCAGTTTTTTAAAATTAAAAGAAAAATACGGCAGTAAAAAATCTACAGGCCGTCCAAAAACATTAACACAGAGGGACAAAGGGAAAATTTTTCAAGAAGCACGAAAAAATAAACTTGATGCTTCTAAAATAAAAACAAAATTAGACTTGCCAGTTGGTGTTCGACGTGTGCAGCAAGTTCTGAGATTGAGTGGAACATTTAAATATGCTAAAAAGGCGAAAAACCCACTGCTAACTAAATTCTACAAGGAGGAAAGGTTAAAGTTTGCAGAAAATCATATGTCATGGACTGAAAAATGGAAAACGGTGATTTTTTCTGATGGAAAACAATTTAATTTGGATGGCCCAGACGGGTTTCAATATTACTGGCACGATCTGCGTAATCAAAAAGATGTGAAAATGACAAGAGTCCATGGAGGAGGATGTTTAATGGTTTGGGCTGCATTCGGTAATAATGGTAAGATTCCGATAATGTGGTTCTTGCCAAAAGCCAATGCTGAAAAATATCAGGAAATACTGGATGAATATGGCGACGAGATTGGTGGGTCTAATTTAATATTCCAACACGATAATGCAGCGATACATCGTGCAAAAACAATTCAAAACTGGTTTGTTAGTATTTGAAGTCGCTTCAACTACCAAGGTTATTAGCGACTATCTCAATTGTCAGTGGAGGAACTGGATTACAGTGTCTTAAATATGTTGATGTCCTTACAGAAATTGAGTATGTTTCATTGAATTGGGGCTGAAGTAAGAATATTATTCAGGTTTCCATATAGACCGTGTTTTTTCCTCTCTACGTTGTAGTGTGGACATTCTGTGATTATGTGGATTATTGATAGTCTTGTGTTACAAAAAACACATATGGGAGGAGAATTGCAAAACTGGTTTGAGAGGGTAAAAGTTGAAGTTTTACCCTGGTCTACGCCAATGGAAAACAGTATTGTACTGTTTCCGAATTAAAAAATGGGATTAGAGAGGCGTGGTCTGCAATTAAATTAGAAACTTCACAAAAATTAATTGAAACCATGCCACGCAGAATATTTGAAGTGATAAAAAACAAAGGAAGTTCAACTAAGTATTAAACTATTTTTATTTCTTTTGTTATTATATTTTTCATGTAAAAATATATAATAAACCTATCTTTATTTCGTACATCAATTTTACGGTTTTCAATAAAAAATTTGTAATTGACACAAATTGTATTATGTTATTCATTTGAATTATGTATTTTGTAAATTATATTAGAAAGAATAAATAATAATTAATAAATTCAAAAATACTATATAAAACACATTTATATTAACAAATTAAAATGAACCTATCATTATTTCGGCCACTGTATATTAAGGATTGGAGAATGGCGTATGCTTCACTGGTATAATTTGAGAAGGTGTTTGGTAACTTGAACAAGAATTTATCTTTGGCAGTACATACAGCACATCCTGTCCCTTCCTTGGACTTTGAGCCGTCAGTATATTTTTTTGGTGATTTGGGTAATCATTTTCTAATTCCAGAAATAAAGTTTGAAGGTTTCTTCGGTCATTTTTTAAGTACTTTGTTTTGTCAATTAACCCAAGATTTTCCACTCCACCAGATACCATGTAGCCCCTGTTTCCTCTTAACACGTTTACGCCCATTCTAGAACACTACAAAAACGTTAAATTTGCTCTCATCAGAGAATAATACTGTGTCCCAGAACGAATTACTTTTATGAATAAAGTTATCGTCTTTTTAAGAGTGTCCGAATATTTATGTGAGTCACTGTTCATTGGTAGCTTCATTATATTTCCATGTTTCGCAGATATCGTTTACATCATATTTTGATGTGTGTATTTAAAGCGCATCGTTCAATACGCATTTCTTGCTAAAAATTTTGAAATAAAAATAAATTACGCCAACAACGATTGAAATCATAAGAGCCAAGTATTATCTCAAAAATTGAATGCTCAAAGGCGATTCTTTCTGTAGGCAACAATAGAATAAAGAGTCTGGAACCGCGGGTTCAAGAGAGGTTCAAAGGGAGCAGAAAGCGGTGCGATGAAAAATCACTTCGTTCCCAAAATCGAGGTCTCAATGCGATCCTTTCTGCAACTAACAATGGAGTGAAAAACGTAGAACTACAAGAAGGACTCGAACGGAGTCGCGGGAGGAGGCGAAGTGATGAAAAGAAAGGAAGCCTGTCCATTGAATTATTGCGAAGGAAAAAGACTATCGGCGCGGGTGGGGAGGGATAGAATCAAAGGCGGGAAAAATGAAAGGGTAGGGCGCAAAGACAAAGAAGGAAAGCGCTCTCCGGCGGAACTCGAGTGCTGGCTGGGGACAAGATGGCGAAAAGGGGTATGCATTTACGTAAGAACCCACTTTGTATTCCCCGGTAGGTGGGTTGTTTAAAATAATCGTTACGACGCTCACTGACGGCCGTCTTTGGATGAGCGCACGCGGGAATGAACGGCTCGTCTCGTCTGTTGGAACGGCGGGGCCCGAGTCATTCCGCTGGTAACATAAGCAACCGCTGGATAAGACGGTGAACGTAGGAGGTGTGCCGCATATCCATACGAATAACTCTGGCCAGGCGGAGATATTCAAGGATTCCCGAGGACACATTAGCTAAGCCGATAATCGTTACAAAGCGGAACGGCACGCTTAGTTCGAATGCGTTTCCTCTCGTGATAAGGTGGAAGCTTCCATCTCTCGAGGAACATCGCACCAACTTAAACGTATCGATACCTCTGCATTGTTCGCCAACAAGAATATAGTGGTCACGAAACACCATCACCGAATCAGCTAGCTACCGGAACCTATCCGAGACGATGGATTAATCGTTTTCTGACATCAGCTACTTAATCACTGAGCTGAACTTTACAATTGCCTCCTTCAAGTTTTGCTACCAACTACAAGTCATTCATTTAATCGTGCCGCCTGAGACACTGCAAATATAAAAAATGCAGCATACAGCACGTGTTTCACAGCATTCACGTTTGGAAATCAAAGAGAATTCTGTAACGGCGGATTTAGATGATTAACTTTTGTTTCAACAGAAATGCGAATCGTATTATCCTACCGCTTAAAGACGTCTGCAAGACATATGCAAGACGTCTTAAAGACATATGTAGAACATATTCAGGACGTCTGTAAAACATTTTTAAGAATCCGCGCATCCCAATTAAGGAAGGGCCGTAGCAGACAATAAACCAGAAAAAGCTCCTTGCCTCGATTTCTCGGATCGTGGACAATAGTTCAATTTCGCATATTACATATTTCCATTTATATTGTCTAAAAATATCAAAATAATAAGACTAAGAAATTTCTCTACTTTGCACATTTCCATCGAATCATTTAATTTTATATGTTTAGTTTCATGTCTTTAGGACACGCCTTGAAGGCGTAAATTTCAGACGTCGTAACTACGTCCGCTTCGGACGCTTTTAAAATGTCTTAAAGACGTTAATTTCAAACGTCGTAACGACGTCCATTTTAGGTTGTAAGACGTTCAGACCTAAACTGGCCATAAAATGGACGTGTTTAACACTAAACCTACCGAGCATTAAAATTGACTAGTTTGTATTGTCTTATAAAAATAACGAGAAATGATTCATTTAAATTTTGTGCGATTTTTATTACAATACATGAATGAATAAAGAAATCTATTGAGGCAACTCCTATGAAGGCATCTTTATAACTTCAATAATTGTAAAATAAAATATCTGAAACCGGTTATTTGACCGGCTGTGGTAGGTTTAGTGTTAAGACGACGCGTGCTATCTGAGTGTAGTGTGAAAACAGAACTGGATCATTGCAAAGATGCTTTTTTCTGCAGTCTATACTTCTCTATTGGGATCTGACATGGGGGCGTGGACAATATATATATATATATATATATATATATATATATATATATATATATATATATACAGCTATCCAATATGGCGACGAAGTGCTTGGTCTTAACATTGTATTGATATCTTCCTTTTTGTTTTTACTTGAAATGTTTGTAAGTATGGGTGAATCTTGTAAGTGGGCAGATACAAATTCTGCAGAAAGAAAGTATGTTGAAGGAGAGCGGCTTTTTAAAGTATGCTTTGTCAAATAATTCATTTTACAAAAAATTTGTTCTTTAATATACCTTCTAAATTTACAATTATAATTTCATAAACTATTAATCGCTTAGAATTGGTGAGGACATATTAATAACTCCACAAATAATTGTAAAAATATCTTCTATAGGGTATGCACTCCAGCTTTAGCTATTTTAGCTGTTAAAATAGACCGTCCTTACTAAATTGTTTCTTATATTTTAGAAACGGAGGTCTTATAAATTTCAAGCAGTTCACTTCACATACTTCATTTCAAAGTATGGAAACGAAGCAACAAATTTTTGCTCGCTCTACTATCACAATCTTTCACTGCATAGTAATCAAAATTTTTTTTACGCGGTGGAAAAATTGGAATTTCCATAACGTTATTTTTAATTAACACCTGTTTTAACGCAGAAGTTTATATTGTAATTAACACCTGTTAACACTGTAAGCTGCTATAAGCCAAGCCAAGCTTAGAGTATTTCTACTTTTCGGCAGCAGACGGCGCGGCGCCACTCAAAATTTCAGATCCCAATAGCATTGTCACAGAGAGGGACAATGATCGTGTAGGTACGGATAATAATAATCATAATATGATATTGACTGTATCATACAATATAATACCAATACCATTATTACAGAATTATGGAATAATAACCGTATCCTTGACAAAGAAACCTTTATGGTAACCAACATCACTAATTTCGTGAACATCAATTCAGTACAATTGATACACTGCAAATTGAATGCATTTAATACGTAGCATTTACAAACGTACGTATTGTACGATGTAATGAAATAAATAACTATCAAAATAATAACAGAAATTAAATTTCCATAGGATCTGAGGTTGCGTAAACGAGTTTGCAAAAATTCGTATGTACGGTGGCTCACAAAAGTATTCGCTCGCCCTTTAAATCAGAATAACTTTCTTAAAATGTGACCAAATCACTTGACTTTTTTTAGCCATTTGAAGAATTGATTTAGTAAATTACATGCAAAAAAGATTTTGAAAAAATTGCAATTAGTAGGAATTACACGAAGAGATAGAAATAACACTTTTTAAAACTTCTTTATTTTAGCCCCTAATGAAAATTTAAAATATGCCTTTGTAGATCTATGTTAGTTATACATATGCTGAAAATTTCATCGAAATCGGTTGACGCAGAAAAAAACGACGCGCATCGAAAGATGTAAGAAACTATGGATTTTAAGCAGGAACTGACCAAAAGTCGTGAAAAACTGCGAATATCACCACTTTCAACCGCTTGTAGCTCATATGTTCGTTAACTGATTTCGATGAAATTTTCAGCATATGTGTAAATAACATAGATCTACAAAAGGCATATTTTGAATTTTTATTACAGGCTGAACTAATAAAGTTTTAAAAAGTGCCATTTTTATTTTTTCATATAATTCCTACTAATTGCAATTTCTTCAAAGTCTTTTTTGCACGTGATTTACTAAATCAATGTTTCTAATTGCTCAAAAAATGTCGAGTGGTTTGGTCAAATTTTATGAAAGTTATTCTGATTTAATTGGCGAGCGAATACTTTTGTGAGCCACTGCACATTAAAATTCAGAATGTTGTGACAAGACTATCTATTTATAGATTTATAGATTAAATGTTGTAATAGTTTATGTTTTATGGTGGTTGCCGGGGGCATCCAAGGCAAGTGAGAACAAACAAAATGCGGACGGTACCTCGCAGACTGTAAACCAAATAACGTATAACTCAGATTTAATAAATGATATTATTATTATAAAGCCCTACAATATATATATTTTTGCTCGCGCGAACTTGAGTTACAGAAATTTTTTCACATGTCGAATATCTGAGGCCTGTTTCACTCTGAGCAGCAAAAGGGTAAGGGTTGGTGGCACTGGAATTCGATTAAATACGATATTTACTCCGCGAACGTTTCAAATTACACCGCAGACAATTCCACGAAATCATAGACACGTGGATCGCAGTAACATGCACTTCGAGCGCTGATCTAATCGACGAACAAACCGGGGACTATGGTTACACGGGGATCACGTGCGAATAGATTATGCGAACGACGTTGCTCGCAAATGTTTATTTAGGATGTGCCACGGCCGCGATATATAGCATTATGATAATCTGACAGGCTGTTCCTACATTATCCACGATCCACGTGGCGCATTTGACAAGGAAATGAATTTCAAACTCCGTAATTCACTTCATTCTTCGACGAAAGGGAAGCAATGTTCTACAAGGTGATGTTAAATTAGCAACACACTGTTTTTGTGACGCTTCAGAAGTTAATAGATATCAGCCAATGATTCGCGACGAAAATATCTATAAATATTCCGACTGCAATTTCAATACACATCATCGGCCAGAAGTACTTACCATAGCTAGACACATTTAAAATAAAATAAATAATGCATTATTTTGAATACTTTATTATTTTTATATATGAAAAAGAAATGAAAAAGATTGTTTTCAAATAATATTTTATTTGAATAATTTTTTATTTAAATCATATCGTTCAAATAAAATAGTAAATAATTTATCCTCAAGAGGGGGTTATTAAAGTAGCTAAATTAATTATTAAATTCAGGTATGCTAATTTTTATAGTCAAATGATCGAAAGTTTAGCTGCATCCGCTTTTAAAATTGTTCTTTAGTATACGAAATAATTAAATATTGAATTTCAAATGAAATTCAAATAATAAAATCATTTTGAAAAAATTATTTGGCTATTCAAATAAAGTGCCATATCATTATTCCAAATGATATATAGCCAAATGACGATTATTTTTTAAGTAATGTATTTCGATAATGTCTACGCAGATACTTATTTATGTATTTGGAAATTTCGCATAAATATCGTTTCCATGCAGACTTTTCGAAAGTAAAGTCTAGATTAATTTGGAAACGATAGACGAGCTGAACATGCAATATAACCACCGTCATTAATTAAATTGTGTCTTAGTTATGTCAAATTCTAATGAAAAATTGAATCAAATGACACGAACACTTGACATGATATTGTGTTTTATAATCAATTTCATGTCGTAAATTTCGTGTTAAAATACAGAAACCAAACAAATCTGGACCCATTTACGTTTTGTAGTATAATGTATATAATAAAATTTATATTAAACTCAATATGTGTCACACAATTTGAAGAACCTTACACATTTACATCCGTCCACAAGTATTCAGATACTTACAAGTACGTGTTTGTCGATTCTGCAAAAATTATATCATTCAAATTTAATTTCTTTTATAGATTTGAAATGGTGTTCTACAATCTTGTTGTACTTGAGTGACACAAGCAACATTTATTATTAAATACTGAGTATTGTACAGGGTGATCTAAAAATTAACTACTGTATATTCTAATTAATTAGTACTAAGCTTGAACGATTTTTTAATCATTTTTGGAGAAACTAGAGTGCATAATGTTTATACACATCTAATTATCATAGAGAAAATAAAGTACATAATATATTTCTTTTATTAAACAACAGTGAGCTTATTCTAACCTAAATACGTAATTTGTATGAGTTCATTGAACATGTAGTTATCACAGAGGACATCGAATGCAAAACGTTTATTGTATGTATAGTTATCAGTAAACTGTGGATCTTCATGCACAATAAAAATAGTTAGCATCAATTGCAAGAGTTAAATATTAATTTTTTCCTCGGCTTATTAAGAATGAACTAAAAATATTACATTGATATTCTTTAATTCCTTTGATCTGTCTACTGCCTTGAATTACATCCACTCATTGTTGTCAAAAATGCATAAAATCCGCAGTCTAATTATCATAAAGAAAATATAATGCATAATGTATTATTATTACCAAATAGTGGCGTTATTATGGCATAAATATGCAATTTATATAAATTTGTTAGACGTGCGAATACTTACGAATGTATCTAACCTTTTAGAATGTTCATTGTATTAGATGTTTAGTAAATAAATTCGATTTCTTTTACAAAAAAAAACAACACATAATTTGTTATAAGAAAAAGTAAGACTGAATTCTTAATAAAGTGTGCAGACATTATATGTAGAGATCAAGGATAGTTTCCAAAGATCCAACAACCCTTGGAAAACGGAATGGTTGGATAGTGCAGAAACTTAGGTGGGAATATGTTGAAATCAATGCAAATTAGGGTGGTTTCCTGCTTTTGCAATGCCTACGGCGCGGTAGTTGCATCACAGGATCTCTAATAAAATTACTGTACTGTTGGAATCTGGACGAGGGATAAATACAATAATAAAACATTCTTTATCAAACGAATCTGTTAGTGTAATAAAATTAAAGTAAACTCCTGCATTAAGGGACTTAAGGTGAATGGCATAGGCAAGTTTTCATGTAACATTGCACTACTTTGCATAACATTCGATCAACCCAAGAATTTCTTTGTATTTTGTTATTGTTTGTTGTGACTTTGTTTCTTTAACCCTTGTGTAAATACTTGGGTACCTAAGTACCTTTTATTAGTCTTTAAAATTTGGTGTATATTCTTGTCAAGAAATAGTGAAATTGCTATGGATTTGTATGTTCTTGTATAATTATAAATTGATCGATATTTGAAGCATAAAAATATGTGTACACATAATAGTAGTTATTGACATAAGGATTGAGAAAGCATCCCAACTTTTCATTCGATTAGCCACTTTTATTTGTGCACTCGTCGAAGAAAACATTTACATTAATTTCATACCAATTTTTGGATTCCACAATTTGTATGGTTTAATCAATCATATACATAAGCTTTTCTTTAGTGTAAAACCAATAGTATAAAGCGATGAGTAATTCCCGTAATTATTTTGCATAAAATTAACCCACTCATTCTTGTATTTTTATATTAGTTCTAATTGTGACCTACTGTTCCCAGATCAGTATTTTCTAATTAAATCCATTCGTTTTGTACATTTTATATAATATCGTCAAGCATCGCTGGATTCAGAATACAAATCAAACGAGCAAAGCAATTTTCTATAAACGTCTTACGACCGCGAGTGGGTCAAGCGTCGCGTCGGTCGTGCCATAAATCGCCTATACCGTTTGCTGCAGACGTTGACGACGACTAGTATTGTTATACCTGTGGTGACAATTTTTGATCGTTGCAAATGAAATGTCGCGTTATACTCTGACAGGAAATATCATGAAAATCTCCAATGTGATTAATCACTCGCACTTACTCCACCGTTTTACAAGTGGTTAGAAATTTAAATTACAATAACTCGTTTTAATAAATCATTTGAAGACAAATTTGGACATATTGGCAACATCATAAGTATGTACTTAATTCTTGAAGTCGTAAAAATATAATTTAATTATGCGCACACCAGAATATTAGTATACAAACATATATATGGTATACGAATTAATTGGGGAGAGTACGATTTCCGTGGCCCCTTGTTTTGAGGTTATATTTGTGCTCTTGGAGTTATTTCAAGAAAAAAATTTATATATAACATGGTGTCAAATTGGCCTGGTTTAGCCAATAAAGTAGATTTTCTGTTTTTTATAAATTTGCAAATATCTCGGTAACTATGCGAAATATGGCAAAATATGAAGAGACCTTTTTTGTAGAAAATGAAATTTTATTCGCATAATCTTTGCATTGTCGCTGTCATCCAGAATTTGAACTAGTAATGGAAAAATCATGTGAATAGAATGAGTTGTGGTTAGGTCGTGGAGGGGGCGGATCAAAACGAGGGGCCACGGAAATCGTACTCGCGCCAATTAATTCGTAGTTCTTCGCGAATTTGTTGACTATTTACAAACAGTTAAAATACATTCAATTGTTGGAAATAATCCCCATCACTTTCTGTGCATTTGCTCCATCTTATAAATAAGTAATTTGTAAATTCAAAAAATGTAATTCTAAATACATTTACTAGCTACTGATTAATTGCAAGAGCCACGAATCCATTCGTACAACTAATATTGTTTAATTTCCCCACTGTTTAAGACTTTGATACATAATCTAGTTCTCTGAAGGAAACGTGAAAGTTATATTTGATATTAAATTTATTAAACCTTTGAAAACGAGAATTTTTTCAAATACTCAGAATAACTTTTACATTCCACTTATTGTTAATCTTTTTCGTTATAGGTAAGGTAGCGTTTTTGTTGCTAGATACAAAAGCGGTCAATTATATCCTTGTTTCGAATTCAGGTCATTATTTTCACTCACGATAGCTTAATTACCTAGAGTTAAGAACCTGATGAATTTTTCTTTTCTGTCTTTTTGAAATTGCCTCTTAATGCTCCAATAAACAATTATACCACGTTACATAAACAATCGACGTAGTCGCTGACAAACATCTTCTCAAAACACACATGCTGCTTTCTAGCAGTCGTATTTTGCTCTCTAAACCCGTATAAAACCGCTTCGTCTCAGACCAAACAGCTCTATTACAGTATTCGAACTGGTCGGACACTAAAACCACATAAATCCTCCAAGGTGTAGATCAACGAGCCGTCAACCGGTCTAGGTCGGTATCACGACATCGGCCGTTGACAATCGCCAGCCATAGCATGCGTTTGAAGAGAAGCCTGATCGCAAAATTTATGGCTTCCTCAAAAACGAGATCGTAGCGTTTCGAGCGAGCCACATCACTCGAACGGCCTACGAGAAGATTAAGATGGAACACCCTGTGCGAAAAGCAGTAAGCGCAATACACTGGCAAAGCCCCCCCATTCAGAGGTTGATTCATGTGTCTGGAAATCAATCAGGCTTCGGCTGACAGGCCGAGGATTGGGATGAAGACGACTCAAAATATTTACACGCGAGTAGCTCGGCCGGGGACGTTAGGAGCTTGTATGTGTAGTATAGGCAGCATACTGTTACGACAACGTAATTTTACGGACGGAAAGAAAATAGCGAAAGGCGGGCCGATAACAGAACGCAGAGCTAGAGCCGTGCGCGGGTACGCAAAATGCCGGTGTCTGCCATTCGTTAAATTCAAATCAGTTCAGATATAATGGGCCGGCTGGTATACTCTAACTAGGATGAATGCTTGACAACAATTCCGCTGCGGGGAGCGGGGTACTGCGGATCCAGGAAGAGAAACCGAAGAGAGAGAGAGGGGGGGGGAGAGAGAGCTTACCCGACATGAGGGCTAGAAACTGCATGATTCGGGGATGGAAAATCCACGACGAGGAGATACAGAAACACGCGAACAAGAACAGGCGCGATAAAGTTTTCCAGGATTGGCAATATTGGTGTACGTTGAGATTTTTCGGATTGAACGGTTTCCCCAGTTTGACGATTTGTAAAAATCGCTTTTTTCCTTTTGCATTTTGTTACACTGTAGGACCTTGTTCAAGCTTTGCACTCCAAACTCACACCTTTTTGCAAATCGTAGTCATCCTTTCACAGATTGCCGCGGATTACTTGTTCGCGTTAGTAAAATGTGTTAGACTGGTTTTGGTAATAAGTAACTGTATTTAATAGGGGTGTGCGAGTACTCGAAATTTCGGGATCGGGTCGGGTCGGGAAATTATTTCGAGATCGGGTCGGGAAATTTGTTCGGGATCAGGTTGGGAAATTTATTCGGGATCGGGTCGGGAAATTCATTCGGGATCGGGTCGGGAAATCTGTTCGGGATCGGGTCGGGATACCGACAGTTTATAAACTTCGGGTACCCGAAAAGGTAATCGGGTCGGGTCGAATTGCGACCCCGAAAATTTGCAATATTCAGGTACTCGAAGTTAAAGTTGAGGCAAGTTTGCGGTCATATCAGCGATAAATTGTATAAAAGTTTATAATTATATAAAAGTCCGCAATCTAATTATAGGTTACGTAGGTGGATACAAATGTTTTAAATAATTGGATACTATATTTTGCACATAATGCAAACTTTCCCATTCAGATCATATGAACAGACGTTTGAGTTTTGTATCGCGATTTTGTCGTCGAACGGGGGTTTAATTTAATGTGGCCGATTATTTAATTAACCGATGTATAATGCACGACGCCGGGGTATTTGAGGGGTTCAGAGTACGTCGAGCGAAACAATATTCGCATCGATCGCATGATCAACTTGTATTAACATTTACGAAATACCAGACACACGCGGAATACCTACCGTTCCGTAATGGCCGTATTAATCCCCCCGGCGCGGCGACCGCACACTCGCGTTCCATGGAATTCCACGCTATGCATCGAAATCCATTACCAGCGCTGACAAATCAATAGATGCACGTTATCTAGCCTTACTTTTGGACAATATACAAAGCAGCACGTGTGCAGGCAACCAGGACTATTCACCGATGCCAGAATACACTTCCAACAGTAGGTCATGTCAACCGTAAAATACCCCATTGTTAGCTTCATAAAAGGATCTAGAATAATTTTCGTGCAAGTTGTTTCATCACTAAACTGTTAATATTTAAGTAAAATACAAATTTTCTGAGTCGATTGTAAGGAACACAAGCCAAATGTACAGTGGCGGCCAGAAACTTAAATAGTCAACATGGTTTTTGTAAATCTAAGTGAGCTAAATACATACACAAAGTTCCAACGTAATCGATTAAGATTACTACGGGTCATAAATGGTTAAAAATGGCAAAAAATTGTGACAAAATGTGATTTAAACTCGAAATTTAAAGATTTTTATATGGTAATTTTTATAGTTAAATTATCAAGCTTTAGCTGCATTCGTTTTTAAAATTGTTCTATAGAATTTTGAGGACTACGAATTATTTGATCAAATGAATTATAAAGGTAATTATTGCGAAAGGGTCACTACACTCCGATTTTGATGAAATTTAAATACGTTATAGATTTCGATATTTTTAACAACTTTTTCATTTCCAATATAAGGGTGTCGCTTTTGGTTTTCGAGATATTCGCGAAAAACTATTGCTAATACTGTATTGAATTTTATTGTTGCACGCTCCGTGGCAACGTAAGGCTGCTCCGGTGCGGCGACTGTTTACTTTTTTTTGTAAACAAATTGTGGGGATGAGAGAAAAAACAGGGTTTCACTATATATAGGGTGAGTTTTCAATTTTGAAAGACTACTCTTGAATTTTCGTATGCGTGGTCGGGCCGGCCCAACGGCCGGACTTCTCCGCCCCCTCCGCGACCTAACCACAACTCGTTCTATTCGCATAATCTCTGTATTGTAGCTGTCATCCAGAATTTGATCATGTAATAGAAAAATCATGTGAATAGAATGAGTTATGGTTAGGTCGTGGAGGGGGCGAAGAGGGCCGGCCGTCAGGAAAATCCAAGAAAGAAAATTCAATACAGTATTAGCAATAGTTTTTTGCGAATATCTCGAAAACTGAAAGCGACCCCTCTATATTGGAAAAGGAAAAAGTTGTTCAAAATGTGTTGCTACGTAACATATTTAAATTTCATCAAAATCGGAGTATAGTGACCCTTTCGCAATAATTACCAAGATAAAATGTATAATTATTTGAATTTCAAATAAAATTCAAATGATTTTGAAAAAATTGTTTCGTTGTTCAAATAAACTGCTATAAGATTATTTCAAATGAAATATAGCCAAATAAGATAATATAAATTATCTGAACGATTATTTTTCAAATAATTAATTTCAATAATACCGAATAAGTATAATTATACTATTAATTTTATCAGAGTTAAACCGCAGCAGTGCATATAAGTGTTTTATAGTCCACTGACCATAGAGTTAACCAAAAAGGTACAAGCAATTGTAAGTCACGTTGACCGCAAGACTTCATATTAATTATAATATGATGCCCGGCCAGTGAATCATGTTGTTTATATAGGCGTTCGTGAATTATGACAAAATGACCCATCAGTGGATTGTGTCGCGCTGAAGACGTAGGAGTTTAAACACCAGTTTAACTACAACACTGCGGCAGACAATAGTTCTCCCTGTGGCTTTTAGTTTCCTTCTAATCTCGCCGCAAAAAGGCGCGTCCACTTCCTGATTGCTTTGCAGAGAATACCGACTTCGTTCTCACCATTATTTAGTCTTCGGGTAAACGATTCGCCGCCGAGATGATGATTTATGCGCTTCCTTTGGAAGTATATGTAATCTCATAACGAACACGGATTAATAAATTGTTGATTAAGCTGTAGAGAAATGTTACGTTTCACCGTACCCTCGAGCTGATTACTTGCTAACCTTTAATGCACTGGGATTACTTTTTGAATTGTCCTCTTAAACGTATTGGTGGAGACTTGAAGCTGTTCTCAGTCTCCTAATTGAAAGTGATAAGCATGCGATGCTTGTGATACTTTAAACTTTAAATGAATGAATTCTCCCGTGGATAATAGCTGAAAGTTAGGTAAGATTATCAAAAAGTCGGTTTACAAAATATTTCTATGCTATTATAATTTTCTATTAAACTATGATGATTTATCTACAAAAGTTGGTATAACTAAATTTAATAATTAATTTGGTTACTTCAATCATCCTTTTCTTGAGGTGAAATTATTTATTAAATTATTTACTATTTATTATTATTAAAATTATTTATTATTTTATTTGAACAATGTAATCGAAATAAACAATTATTCAAATGAAATGTTATTTGATTTCAAGGCCAAATGTAAATAAATTTAGACTAATTCATTATTTCGAATAATTATTTGAACAATGTAATCGAAATAGAAAATTATTCAAATGAAATGTTATTTGATTTCAAGGCCAAATGCAAATAAATTTAGACTAATTCATTATTTCGAATAATTATTTGTTATCTTATTACAAATGAAATGTGCCCGACTCTCTTTTCGAGAAGAAATGTTAAATTGTGTTTGATATTTGTATATTTACGTTTAATACTTTCAGAATCTTGCAAACCATTTCAAAAACATATGATGGCAGTTTTACTGAATAAAATGGGGTGACACTAAACCTACCAAACACTAAAAGTGACTGGCAGGTATTGCTTTATAAAATTGAGAATATTGTATTTATTTAGTCTTTGTACAATTTGTAGTATAATCTCAGATTCAATAAGGAAATTTATGTGATCATTTCCCATGAATGCCATCTTTATTAAATAAAATGATTCCACATTCTCGAAGTTGTCATAGGTTTTATCATACATTTTTTAATTCAAGGTCGTGTAAAGGTCATGGTATACCACATCGTTAAATTCATTTTGATATCAGATGCTACACCATCAAGTTAAAAATATATGGTGCCATTTGAAAAATCAAGGATAATCTTCAAAAGACCTTGAAGACAACAACAATGGGAAAATTTTTTGATATCAACAAACTAGCCTCCTTGAACGCTACTACTTTCCTCTTCAACATTTTCTATCATCTTCAATCGTAACGTAGATATTTAGATGTTTTGTTTAACGTGAATCACCCTGTATATATCAGCAACAATATGTCTGTTATCATCTCAACAATATGTTTATTTTGAATTTGTACGAACTTTCTTAAGCATCGCAAATAATGAGTTCAAAAATAAATAGTACTTTTGGCATTATAATATATTAGAAATTTAATAGAAACTTTGGTTCTACTTTTAATGGGTGACCTAAAATTTTGGATACAATACACGAAGTAGAGGTAATGCGAACATAAATATTATTTGCCTTTTGATTCATTCAAATCTCTTACACAGTTTTCGAGAAAACAAAATATGTAGTTGCCCTAATGTTTCCCTAAATAAAGGAAGTCGAGATACACGACTTCTCAAAATCATATTTCAAGCGAAGATACGCTATCTTGTAAACATAATTGTTAAAAATTGCGCTGGGTTAATTGCCCATTTTTATTCGGCGAAACGCTTTGCGCAATTATTTTGCCGTTGCTTGAATGCGTTGACTTGATATACCTGTGTAAGCGTGTTTTTGTTGTCATGAACTGGTGCAGTGATTCTAAAATTTCGGCCGGTGGCGTATGTACACCGTTAATGTTGATTCATCGCTTCACTAATATGTTTACTAACAGATTATCACCATCCCTGTCGTGGATCTCGCACATTTAAAATGAAATATAGCCCGGTTGCTGGAATTGCCCTGTACAGTCGCACTTTGTTGATCCTCTTAGAATGTAATCGCTGCTCCTATCATGAAACTTTCGTCTCCCTCTCCGCTATCCCAACTTTCCCCATCTAAAAGGCGGAGTGAGACGTCAGTAAATGAAAACGATGCAGTTATGTAAAAGAATTGCTACTTGTTCAGAAGGAAATCTCTATACAGACTTCTATAGTAATGCTTTATTGTGAAAATTAAATTTCGAGCTACTTAAGGATTGAATATTTTAGAGGTAAATTAAGATTGGAAATGGTAAATGGTCCTAATGAAGCGACAACAAGATCAGGAACAACTCTCGATGCAGTATTTGCGAGACATTTAGACAAAATTGATTCAAGAATATTTTTTACCATATTTTAGTTATCACAAGCCAATTGTTTCAATAATAGAATCTGTTGAGACGTGCATATTATCGCCGGCTCGTATTTCGGTTTGGGTCTACGCTACGGCCGATTTTGTACAAGTGCCATTGTCGAAGGGTTCCTCTAACTCTTGGAAGAATTTATTGTTTTATGACCCGGGTACGTCTGGAAACTATCAGTTGACCATGGGAAAGTCAGCCCAGCCGTACCGCTCTCAATGGCACTTGACGTAGCGTAGGCCCACGCTTAGCGCCAAGGGGGGCCTGTGGCCCAAAGCCTAAAATATGATTTCTGGTGAAATCACGGGAAAGCGCGTGTTTGTTTGGCGACACTCGTCGTAACGTATTTTTGTCTATGGGCGTTTCCCTTCTTTTGGGAGATCACTTGTAGCCTCCCAAATAATATTATCATTGGCTGGGCCCTCCACTATGTTACATTTTGTGGAGGAAGTTTTTCACCCCCATGAGCCTTCTTTACTTCTCGTGCGTTAGTTGTAAGACAGTTGCGAAGCAGAATCCATAGATACAACATCTCTATTTGTACAGTCCACTATATTCAGTTATATTAAAGTTATCCGAAATCCAATTATCTATTACTTATTTACCTCTCTTTGAGGCGTGTTTCTCAGCGGCTCACTAATTATTGTTTGAGCACTGACACGACACAACAGAATCATAGAAAATTAAATGTCATAAAGTGTTAATAAAAATTCGAAAAAAATTAAAGAAAGAAGTTTCACTTCAGCCATGTGGTCTAAGCACACACCAATTTTTTAAAAGTCAATTCTTTTTATTGTTTGTTGAATAATATGCAAGACTTTTTCACAGCTTCGACAGTGTAAGCATTGTTGCCTTGCAATATAACACTACTACAGCAAGGATGGGCATTTTTCTCAATTGAGGCAAAACCGTGCCCACCATAGCGCCCACTGTTCCTCACCAGCATCCGCCGTTAACATAGAGGAAGGAAGTGCTTCGCCCGTCGCGAACAGAACTTAGGCATCGCGCATTAAAGAGAGGTTGGTGGGAGAAGCAGGAGTTTGAGGGGCCCCTTCCGTGCCCATCACGGTACTACAGTGATCAAAACACAAAAAGTGGGATATTTTCTTAAAGCTAGATACTTCACGCTCGGATCGAACCTATTTTGAAATAAAAATTTAGAAAGTTTGGAAAATTCTGGGGTTGAGAAGAAAAGTTCATTATAGATGAAGAGTTATTCATATTGTTCAAAAAATATTGTAAATAAAAAGTTAAATATAAATGTTAGGTTTAATCCCTAAAGAAATATTTTTAAAAAATTAATGATCTTCGTCTGAATTTATTAGCGTTGTAGTTATCGTGCTCGCCAGTTTAAAAAACATAGTTTCAAAAAGAACTAGTCCCCTATATGCAATATAGATTAATACACATATAATCATTATAACCCTTTGCTATGTGATTGTCTTCACAGTTACAATGATTGAAACTTCTTTATGTTTAACAATTTACTAAAAGAAAAGATAAATTTATATTTATTTTGTACTTGTATTAATACTGGAATACTGGTCATAAAAGAATATAGTTTTATTTCTTCCTAAAGAAGAAATCTGACTCAATCGTCTGACTCGTTATTGCACTAGTATTGTCTCACCGATACGCTATTTTTTGTTGAGCCTTCGGCCGCGCGGTCCGTGTTTGCATGCTGTCCTTTTCTACGTTCGACGCGGTCACAAAAGAATAGTGTCCCTTCACGATCTAAGTCCCGGCAGAGAACCGAAAAAGGCCTTAGATCGCGGGGTTACTGTACTATGTTACGTTAATTAAATATTATAAACGTTAAAACGTTGTCCATATCTTTATCATAAATCTGACAATTTTCGCCTCGTCTGTAAGGAGATTTGACGTCTGGCATTGTCGTGCTCGAAGACGACACACTTCCACATGTACTCACACATCGTAACGATTAACGTATCCGAATGCATTCAACCGTCTCACCACAGTCATATGAGATATGTGGAGTGTTTTGACAGCATCTCGTGTCGCGTGATGCGGATTATTTTCGATTAGGACTTTAATTTCATCGTCATCAACGGCTGCCGGATCGTTCTGGGTCTTCGAGAACAAAATTATCGCTTCTAAATCGAGCGAACCATTTCCAAACAGTACTCTCCGCGACAACACGATCTTCACAGACGGCACAAATCTTGCTTGCCGTTTCTACAGCATTTTCTCCTTTCCTGAAATAAAAAAGCATCATGTGCCGAAAATACACCTTATTTTCGGTAATTATATAGAGAAGGTCTGCGTACTCCGATTTTGATGAAATTTTAATATGTTATGGAGCAACATATTCTGAACAATTTCTTCCTTTTCCAATATAGGGGGGTCGCTTTTAGTTTTCGAGATATTTGCAAAAAACTATCGGTAATGTTAATTTCATAACGGAAACCTTCTGTTTAGAAACACTGGGTGGGTGTGCGTGGTATTGTAGCTTCTCATCTCCACAACGTGTTTACAAACAAAAAATAAACAGATGCGGCCCAGGAAATCCAGAAAATGGAATAACAGAAGAAACAAGCAGAATTAACTCCTGTAGATAACTCTGATCATACATAGATAGGTTGAGCTTTCAATTTTCAACGACATTTCCTGGATTTTCGGGCCGCATCTGTTTATTTTTTGTTTGTAAACACGTTGTGGAGATGAAAAGCTACAATACCACACACACCCACCCAGTGTCTTATAAAAAAATCCCAGGACTTGTTTTTTATAAATTTATTTAACATTCGTACAAGTTATTCAACATTGTATCCTTCAAAGTACTCCCCATGGCAAGCTATACATTTTTCCCATCTCCGTTTCCATTGCTGGAAGCATCGGGAAAACGCCACTTCTGAAATGCTGTTTAGTTCCATCAGCGATTTTCCTTGTATTTCGTCAATCGTATGAAATCTCTTCCTTCCGAGCGAGTATTTAAGTTTTGGAAACACAAAAAAGTCCGCAGGGGTCAGATTGGGCGAGTGAGGGGGGGGGGGGCGCTGGGTTAAGACTGTCATGCCGTTTTTCGTGCAAAAATCATGAATGACTTCGGCGAAATGACCATCGTCCGTCGAGGTTGACGGTCTTCCCGAAGAAGGATTGTCTACAGATGATGTTCGTCCTTCCTTAACCCTTTTGCTGCGAACAGCGCCTTTTGGCGCTCGGCTATAGACGCTTTCTCTGAGCGAACAGCGCCTTCTGGCGCTCGACTATGGACACTTCCCTTGCGCGAACATTTGTTTTACATTTTGGTATTATGAACTGCATGATCATGGTCATTAATTCATTTGTTTCCGCCGCGATAGCTGCATACGCTTCTTGTGCGGATATTTTTTTTACGAGCGTCTCGTCTCGCGTACCGTGTCGTCCGTACAGATAATGTAGTACCGCGCCGGCTGCTGAGAGAGCAATTCATTTTTAGGCGCTCCGCAGCGAAGGGTTAAACCTCCCATATCATGACACCGTGAACGACTCAAACCTTTATCCCCGAAAGCCTCCCGTAACATTTGAAAAGATTCCGTGAATGTTTTTTTTCAATTTCACACAAATGCGTTGTTCTTCTTTTCATTCATCATAACATCGCTGAACGCAAATATCTTGTTTCACTGAAACAGCTGTAGATTCGCAACCAAGAAAGTTATCGAAATTTTGCAAACTCGATCGTCCTCAGGAAGGTTAGAGCTAAACATTTAAATCAATTGCACCACGCTCCGACCTTTCGTTGGCGCACAATTTAAACAGTCCTGGAATTTTTTGATCAGACTTCGTGCGTGTCATATCAAAGCATTTCAGAACGTGTAAACATGTCTTTTGTTTCAAATGACATCTATTGAAGAACGCTACGAACATTTGTTCCAATCCATTAAATGGAGTTCATATAGCGGTGGTTGTCAGGAAGGACACCGCATGTCACATACTTTCACTTTCAAGATATTGCCGTTTAAACTTTTGATCACTAAATGCTTTGACATAAGCCATCGGTTAAATTGCATTATTTTTTTGAGCCTTTCGAATTTGTTTTCAAGACTTTTTTTCTGGTAAATTCGCGAATCCTATACTATTAAGCTGAATGAACGCATAAACTCGAATTTTTTGAAATTGTGATATGCGGCGTTTTTCCTTGTAACCACAGACATAATAGTTCCACTGTATTTCGAAAACAAAAAACAGTTAGTAAACAGACTACAACAGAAACATCGAGGTGATTCGTCTGCGCGCGGTTAACAGGTTAAATTCCAAAGAGCCCAGTGTTGTTCTTGAATTAGATAACAGAGCAATGATGAAACAGGTAGCTAGGTCTGAAATCACAGTTGCCGCAACAGGTGCGGAAAGCGAATGAAAACGATCAGTTGCGACGCTTTGAGAAATCTGATAAGAATAGAATCGAGGAAATTCGGTGACACGTTTACGGCATACGATGTCTAGGATCATCTTGTTAGCCTTTGTAATCCAACTCGGTCGCAACGCCGAACGAGAAAAAGAAAAATAGAGACACATCGGGAGATGGAAGCTCGGCCGCGTAGAGATAACTGTTGTTTTGTTCTAAATGGGAAACTTGATTGTGCCTTTGTGCTATCAGATCCACTACTTCCTCCGTTGTTCTTCTTTTCAACGACCGTTCTACACCATTTTCGCTTAGCTTTCTTCTCGTGCGCAATGCTTGTATATGATTGCACCGGTATACACGTGAAATGTTGTCTTTCGCTTCAATTGATCGACAAGAGCATGCAGCTTCTTGGCAGTTGTCCTGGAAGAACTAGAATCTAAGGGCCAGACACCATTCCAATTTCTAGATATCTTCATTTCATTTTGCCATTAAAAATTTCAAAATAAGAATCTTCGAAAGCATGATTTGATTGTAAAGTGCCATCCGTAGTTGTTTGAACGATTTTAATTGGCCAAAACGTAGCTGCTTGAACAGGTTACGAAACTGTCTAATTAATTTTAATAGTCGGTAATTAATATTAGAAATCGCAACCTTCTTGCTAACAAGACAATTCGTAATCCTAGTATTGATGGTATTAACTAACATTCAAGCTTATAGATTTTATAGTTTTCAGAAAGAAGCTGGTATCGGACAATACTAATTCAATGATAACACTTTTTTGTTCTCAACCTGTTAACTGTTTTCCTTCATTTTAAGAACCTGCACTTGTGTGCTTAATTATTGTTAAGCTGAAAGTATTTTTGTGCTTTTCTCATACTAGACTGCATACTCTCTTAAATTTTATTTAATACCAAACGCAATCTTTTTTCTACCTGCCGAGTATACTCGTCATTAGAGAAAGATATTCCATCTTTTCATGACGAGTATACTCGACATAAAAACTTAACAGGTTAACTGTGGTTTTTTTAATGAAACTTTTACCAAAATTGTTGTGATATTTTTCTCATTGTTGTTACACCAAACACGATACGATGTAATAAGAACGACAAATAAAATTTAAAGGTATTCTATGTTTTTTAACGAAACACATAAATCTCATCATTATTCCTATAAGGCATAGTCCTTTACTCAAGAATGTGTAATGATATTTCCAAATAGTGAAATACAGTTTAAAAATGACATAAAGTCATTATAACATTTGAAAACTGTTGGATTGCTTCTAAATTTTGCACACATAATTTTCTCACCAAGTCGCATAATTTAGGGTGGTAAGAACAGAAAAGATCCAAAGTTGAAAAATAAGAACCACTCTACTGTATATTCTAATTTTCTCGTTGCTACCCTTACCTTTCAAAGGCGGGATAAAATCTAAAATCTCCGTTGTTCGATAAGTATAAGCGGTACTTTATGGAGTACTATAGGTTCTACACGTTCTATCCGTTCTATGAAAAAATCGCGGCTTGAAGTCTCTATCTGACAGGGAACATAGATTAGCCTCAGCCAAGAGGGGTAGAAAAGAAAGCTTGGAGATCGATCGCGAAGAACGTTAACTGCTAACGACACAGTTTTCATCATGCACAGGAGAATGCTTAACCCGAGGATTTTTCTAGTTAGCCGTACGTGCTCAAGGGAGCACTGTGGCGTTGTAAGTGGAGCACTCGAGGTTGCCACACCACCGAGTGTCTGGAATATCTTAAGGTTGAGCATAGTGAAGTCCACTTGGCATTTCCTCGGTTTGCAACGGTGAAGTGACCCGCCAGACCCATCAACGCCTCAAACATACGCCATGCAGTTAGCTTCTTTCACTTGCTCCCTCTATAGTTCTCTCGATCCCGATTTCTTGTTGTTTTTTTTTCTTCACTCCATCGAATCCCGGCCCACCCAGCACACGGAATCCGAACCCAATCTAGAATTAACCCAGATTTCGCACGAACCTAGCTACGATCTTATCCGGACGTAATTCGGATCTTGGTTAGGCTTGAATCATCGTTGGCTAGATATAACCTAGGCTCGCTACGGACCTAGGTTCAGTCCATGTTGAAAGTACCTGTTTGTTTCAGCAACAAATAATAACAGCAGCTCGATGTAATTTGGTTTGATCTAGGCAATCTAGGTTATCGACATCTTTGATTATTCACACCGTTCTGTCAGTGGCTAAAACCTTCTAGGATGCTCAGGGCGTATTACTTCTTCATACTTACTGTTGGGGCATGTGTTACGCTGTGAATTAATGTAACATGTTCTGAAAATTCTTTGACGATTTATATTATTTGCGGACTTTGATACTCTTTCAAGTTAAGTTTAATTCTTTGATTATCCTTTAATCTTTGAGCTCTTCTTAATTCTCAGAAGATGGACCATTCCTATAACTATATAATTAATGATGTTTAGGACCATTCGCTGATTTACTTATGAATTTTTTTAAACCTATTTGTTAAAACACTTGCGGTAGACACGTTAATCCTGCTATTGATCATAATGGAGCAGCTGTTTGTTTAAGTAATTTTTCTGAAACTGAGTAATTGAATGAAAATTTTTATTACTCTGGGTCAAAATAGACCCGATCTCGTCAGATGGTTGATTTAAAATTCATAAATTTTCTGCTTTTGATACTGTATTATTTGTTATCTTTCGATTGGTTTATTGTAATTTTGTGCATTTGTTTACAATACGAGGTCATGAGTATAACTCAACGGAATTTAATGTTAACAAATTGTCCGATGATTGACTCTTAACTATTAATTAAATACTACCTATAATACTGTGTTAAAAATATAGCTAGTAACATTTTAAAAAGACTAACCAATAAAATCGACTATTACTAATTAGTATTGTTTCTTTTTGTTTCAGGTATGTGTTTATTGTCCATTCAACGGTATGCAAAGTTCTTTTGTCTTATAAAGTATGTATTCAACCACCTCACCTTAACAGTAAACCGTTGCGCTGCGCCGCACCGGTCAAATTGACCGGTCTCAGATTATTTATGTTAGAATTGTTGAAATGAGGAAGTCTTCTTTGTAGTAACTTATTGATTAAGTTTCTTACCGCGTTAACGCCGGCCCTGTTTTGTAATTTTGCTCCATCGGGTGGCGTCGTACTCAAAATTTGGTTAACTACATTCCAGGCTCAGCTTTATTAGGTCATGATACATATTTTATTTTATTTTAATTATTTATTTTAACAATACAAAAAGCACCACGTGTTCCAGCGGCGGCACACAACCAGTTTATTGCCAAACGAAATTTTGAGCCCGATGGTGCAAAATTACAAAACAGCGTCGTCGTGAACATGTTAAATCAAACATATACTGCAATAAAAATAGCAAAAAGTCCAGGTACACTGAATCTTGTCAACCTTATAAAGCAACACATTCCAGTAGCTTTTTATGCTCGGTAGGTTTAATGATAACTTTTATGTCAATAAGTAACATTTTGGTAAATATTTACAGTAGGGGCTTCCTCGCCGATTTTGATGACATTGAAATATGTTGTCAAGGTCATCATTCTGAACAACTTTTTCTTATACATGTTACCGCCGCTCAGCTTTAGTTTCCGAGATATTCGCAAAAAAGTTTCAACATAACGCGGCCACGGTCACAACTTAAAACGACTTCAATCAGTTCAGACCCACTGTCTTGTGTGTTTATGTTTACGAACTGAAACGTGAAATGAATCGTGTCGAACGCGAACTCATTTCATTGTCAGCTGTGTTAGCATACAGAGTATTATGCATGAAACTATACGAATTTTTGGATATCTGCAACAATCGAGAAAATATATAATAAACCAGTATATAAATATATAAATATATAAATAATATATAAATAACCCAGGCCTAACCCAGACCTACTCCGATCACTTTTTGAGATGCTGAAACTTTTTTGCGAATATCTTGGAAACTAAAGCTGAGCGGCGGTAACATGTATAGGAAAAAGTTGTTCAGAATGATGACCTTGACAACATATTTCAACATCATCAAAATCGGTGAGGAAGCCCCTAATGTAAATAATTACCAACATTTTCTATGTCCGATGAGTTTGAGTCTGTTCAGCCCTTTCTGTAACGTACATGAATAGAAAGTTGTTGCAGGTTCGAAATGGTACCTGCATGCCCGGTCATTGACATAAGGGTTAACGAAACCAATTCCCGTGCAAATTGGAATTCAAATTATTATATAGCTCGGTATATGTGTTATGGAAATAATGTAGATCGTGTGTGGGCTCATGAATGATCAAGGAGACCAATTTATTATTATAAGAACGAGATACGCTGACGCTAGACCGCGTCGCCACTCTAGTAAAGATCAAGGTCAGTTGATAGAGTAGAATGAATACAAGTGATATCAGCGATCTCTAGCATGCTGAGACTATACAGATGCGAGATTGCAAAGTAATGTTAACATAAATTTAAGCAAAATGAGTGAAACATGATATCAGCAGGGCTATTTGCTGTTTCCAGTGTACGAGGCTCGTTATCGATTGTGCTTGTTTATCATCCGAAGATACAATTTCGTATAATTAATTCTAATAAATGGAATAATTACATTCGAATACGTAAACAGTGGCACGGAGCTACTAGAGCATAACCCATATCAGATTTCTCGTTTTACAAGTTATTTGAAACATAAAGGTGCCTTTGTGGGAAATTAGAAATTCAATTGATTTCTTTGTGCGCGTACTGTAATTTGAAATTAGACGAAATCACGGTGAAGTGCACTCTAACAACTTGTAGATGGAAATGGAAGCTAATTATTCTGATTGTTCAGTAAAAAGTGTGTTACGGCGCAGATACGTAGTTCAAAACCACTTTCCTTTTCAGGTGAAAACTCGCTACACGGTCTACTTACTAACTTTAAATTTTGTATGCGAGCTCCTAATAAGATTTCGCGTCTGTTCGTGAAACTATTTTTAATCTAATTCCTCGGGTGTCCTTGCAGAGAAAGAAAGCGGATTTCTTTTTAAGTGAATAACCTTTTGTCTTTTAATAAATGAAATTTAATGCTTATATTCTTCGTACGATTTACGGACACTTTAAAGTTTATTTTTAAGTCACACAAAAAAAGAACTTTTAAATGTATATCTATAATTTGTCAACGGAAAATGTTTTTCAGCTCAACTTGTTATATTGTAGCAGTTGAGTGAAACAATTAAAACTTTGTATCATGCTTGTTTGTACTCTCAAAAATTTCGAAACATGTACTCATTTCCCGATGGTTTAAATTATCATGTTTCCTCAACTTCTTCAGAGACATCGACACATATGTGTACGTTTATTTTATTTAAACTAAAATTATTCTAAGTGAACAAAATTTTAATCTGTTGAAAAACTATTCACTGCAGAATTTCTCAATAATAAAAATAGAAGACTCGTCGCGTGCAGGTACTAATAATATTTTAATCAAATAATGATTATAAATCAATCCTTTCTTTTAAATTTATCTCTGAAGGAGTTAAGCAACGCTCATAATTGAAAATCATTTGTTAGCTATGTCGCCATTCGTGATGTAATATTCATTATAACTCTCGTGTCAATAACCAAAATTTTCTGTCCGGTAAGTACTTTATAGTTTCAATACATTTTTTGTACTTTAAATGTAAATCAATTTATAAATGTTCAAGCAAGTGGAAGTCTACAGGGTGCGACACAAATTAGCCCCCCTGATTTTTCAGCCCCTTCGGATGGTCACACAGAAAATTGTTTCTTAACAAAGTTAATCAGTATTTAACCGACAAGAAATTGCAATTTTTTAAATTAAAAATAAAACCAATTTTCAACAAAAAATCAAGGTCGCTGTCATATCTTTAAATGAAACTGGGTATTTTTAACTTCATAATATTGTAGGCGACGCCGAAACGAATTCAACGACCTGCTATACGGTGACTTTCAGATGACCTTGAAAGAAAATATCGCCATGAATCAATTGCAAGAATATTTGAAAAATTTCGACGGTGCGTAATAGCAACGCCTCGCATTTAGAGATAAACAAATGAACGTAAACATTGTGAATGCTCATTTCATCAACTGTTGTCCGTTTGTGTCGCAAGATCTGTCAGTTCATTACATGAAATTGTTTTCAATTTAGCTCCGTATAAATTTGGTTTTTCGTGAGTCAATTTCTGAAGCAATGTTTGCGTTCATTTGTTTACCTCTAAATGCTTTTTTTTTAATTTAAAAAATTACAATTTCTTGTCGGTTAAAGACTGATTAATTTTGGTACGAAACACATTTCTGTCCGACCATCCGAAGGGGCTGAAAAATCGTGGGGACTAATTTGTGCCGCAACCTGTATAGTAATTTGCACAAAGCGAATATTTAAAAAATTGGTTGAGGAAACAGAAATTCTTAAATTAAAATCATATGGAAAAATCAATAAGAAACACAAGCGATTGTTTGTTAAAGGTTAAACTCTTCTAATTACTCGCACGAAGCTAAGAGTAACCTGCAAGGCGAGCTAAGCAACGATTCAGTAAAGATTACGGAGCATTGTTGGGTCAGAGCAAAGTAAATCGGAACTTTCTTAACGTCACATTTTCTCGCCAGAGTGTTAAACAGAACAAGGACACGTTTGTTTGTATGGTTTCTTTCAGAAGTAACGATAGCGACTTAGCGATGTGTTAAAACACAAATAAAACAGCGAGCGCCCGGTGCCATCGTTGTAATGCAAATTTACTGTGGCGGAATCATTTCCGCTACATAAATCTCGACGCGTCCCTGGAGGACCGAAACACAGTCAGATTATTGTCGTACTTGCAATCAGTGTGCACGCGTAAACGTTCTAGGCTGTGTAGATATCACCGGCAGAAAGCTTTTTCGCGTATCTAAACGCAGTTCCTGCACCGGCTTATCGTTTGCAGCATGCTTTGAGAGAACAACTAGTGAGCCTTAGTGCTTCCTGACCCGGCTAAATTAACACCCTGTCGCTTTATCGTCTGCGCGTTAAACGTTTCACAAAATTGTCCGTACTGTCTCTAGAACAAAACTCTTCTGGCTTTCCAAACCCTCTCAGGGTATATCCGATAAACACTATTTCCGAATTGTCTACTCTATTCACGTTTATGTAGCTTTTTATTCATAATTTCACTTTAAATTACTAAACCACGATGCGTAGAAATAACTATAACACGATTATTAATACTTTCATGAATTTATGGGGCTTTAGAGTCGGTCAGTTCGAATACTGTAATGGAGCTATTAGGTTGTTCAGAAACTAATTTAGTTTTTCGTGTAGGGATGGCATTGCTTCCATTTGCTATTAACTTAATCTCTATTCTAAGTCGCAAAATCATTGTATATTTTGACAGCTGACATTTCGGACGTCATTGCATGCATTATAGTGCTTTGCCATTTTTCAAACATTTTTTTGTTATTGCATCAAATCAGCCGCCTATTTTCAAAGTGACCCAAGTCCATTTATACTTAAATTGAGATATTTAAGAGTTTGGGTTTCAATAAAATTAAAAATATACATATAGGATCCTAATGTATCATACTGCTTAAGTGTATCTAAAAGAGTTAAATTTACAATTCCTGTTAAAATAATAGCAATTATTAAGTGAATAATATGTATTTTCTTACCAAAAATGGAGTTAAAATTTGAAAGAGCCCAAGTCCATTCGACATAATTTAAAATGCTTCAAATTGAAAAAACAATACTTAATTTATTTTGTATTTCTTTACAACTTATCAAAAACACAATTTATGCAATTCGGGAAATTTTCTAACTACATAAATTACATAAGAATTTACTGCTCATCTACATTTTGTGTATGCGGGAGGGATGTCATGGTACACCGGTGGTATGTATGTATATCGTAGTAAGTCCATCACGTCCTTGTATTTCGCTGTTGTAATTGAATAAAGTGGCGTCAATACTATATTTTCGAACATTTTTGTTGAAATTATTAGATACGAATTCGTGTTCACTATCTGAATTAAATGGTCTTTTTGTTTTATTCATCTCCACGAGTGTAATAATTTATATAATTCAATAGTTTAAGTTTCATATTCAATTGTAAGTGTGTATTGCGTGAATTTTTTTCACTATATTAATTAAACGTACTGATTATTCAACTAAAGCAACTGTCAAAAAACTGAGGTTAACTTGTTAAATACTAAATGATTAAAATTACCTTCATCACTGCCTTCGGACATTTGAAAATCCTCAATTTCGGACATTATCAATAATTGATTGGACTTAGGCCACTTTCAAAGTAATGGTTTTAATTATTGAACTAACTGCGAAAACTAATGTGTCCAAAATTATCGTGTATACTCTGAATATTCTTAAGAGAAATTGTTGTTTATGATACATAACTTCAAGTTGTACACGTTAATACGGTCAGCAGAAAATAATTGACAAATGGACTTAGGCCACTTTCAAAATAGAGGGTTCAAATATGGAAAACCGAAGTGAGTATTTCCGTCACATTTTCCTGTTTCACTAGCGCGATGATAACATGCAGTACAAGCAAAGAAAAAATTGTATGCTGCTTACGGAGAGGATGTACCATCAGATTACCATTTATTCCGTTCCCTTCAATGCTTTTTAAGCGGTGTAAATTTCATTTCAACTGTCTGCGTCGAAAATTGTATAACTCAATTTCTTGCTAATGAAGAACAGGAATTCTACAAGTATGGAATCTGCAAGAATAAAATGTATTTTACGTAGTGAAAAGTCGTCTTTTATTTTCCCTTGAAGAAACGAAATCACTTTCCGAACAATCCAGTATTTGTTCCGAGAGAAAAGGAACAGTTTTAGAAAGTAAAATACGACTAGTTTCTTGTATGTTTTGTAACATACAGTGACAAACGACGTACGTCGATCTATTTACATAATTGTTTATTGGAGTACTAAAAGATAATTTCGGAGAAGACAAAACAGAAAAAATTCATGAAGTTCGTAACTCTAAATAAGTAAGCTATGAAGCGTAGAAAGAACAAGGCTAATTAAAAACACGATTATATTTGACCACTTTTTATCTAGCAACAAAAATATTTTACCTTATGAAGAGACAGGATAACTGAAATGTGAAACGTATAATTGGTAATGAATTAATTGATTGTAGCATTTGATATGGATCATCTAATATGTAGAATTATGTTCTTCATTAATATTTTGCATTAAAAGTTATGCAATCGGACAACTGTAATATTGATTCATACAAACACACCAAGTGGCATGCAGTCAACACATTTCCAATTTCTTTTTCTAGAAAGGCCTCAGTAACACACTTTTTTGTTAAATGTTTCTTTTTTGCTACGTGAAGTTATATGAAAAGACAATACTTAGAACAGGCCTTGGCAACCTTTGCTCCAAGAGTTGCAATCGCGCAACTGGATTCCCCCACTGTCTATAATAAACTGTATTAAATAAGTTACGAAAAGACGATCGTTTCGTTGTCTGTAATAATTCTGAAATACAGCGAAAAATCTTTTCCAACATATTTCTGCAGTTATCAAATTTTCATGGATGTTTTGGTAAAAAAGAACAATTGCGTTTTGTTCCGATAAATAAATAATGGCTATAACTAATACATTTTTTTCTGAAAAAAACTAATAAGGATAGTAGTAAATGATACTTCTAAGTCAGGCCTGGGCAATCTTTACTCCATGCGTTGCAACCGCGCAGCTGGATTCCCCCACTATCGCGCAACTGGATTTTCCCACCATCGCGCAGCTGGATTCCCCCACTATCGTGCTTCGGTGTTATTAGTTTCTTTTCAGAAAAAAAATGTATTAGTTATAGGCATTATTTATTTATCGGGACAAAACGCAGTTGTTCTTATTTGCCAAAATATCTGTGAAAATTTGATAACTATAGAAATATGTTGGAAAAGCTTTTACGCTGTATTTCAGAATCATTATAGACATCGAAATGATCGTATTTTCGTAACTTATTTAATACAGTTTATTATAGATAGTGCCAACAACAATTTAAAAATAATACAAAAATTGAAAGTATTTTAGAATGTCAATATATTATATTCAATGTATTCAATTTATTAAAGAAAGGAAGAACTTACTATATCGTTTCTATTTCTTGCAATAAATGCGGACAATTCTTATCTGGCATGAAGATGAACAGTCTCATAAAAAATTTTTAAAAAATAGGTAAATTTACGTACAATAATGTCGATATTTTACGTACGGTAATGTCTAAAAACATCATATTTTGATAAAAATTTATGATAATAATGTTGCGAAAAATTTTATACACTAAGAATTTGATTTATTTTTTAATTCCAAACAGTTCTTAGAATTTATTATTACTAGGACAGCTTCTAAAAGTAACATCTTATGAAGTGATTTGATAAGAGGTAATTTATTAGCTATAATAGAGGTATTACTAAAATGATATTCTCTTAAAACCTGCTAGAGACCTTAAGGGAAAACGAGGAAACTTTAGAATGAAGCTCTCACGAACTCTTAATCTCCCGTTAATCTTTCATTAATTTACTTTATTCCCGTAACAATGTACCCAACTTTTTGAACAGCTGGTGGTTCAATAATGTATCGCTCCAAAAATTGAATTTCTATTCCTATTTTCGTGCATAATAACTCTACATTATAATACATCGCACATTATAGTAGATACTTTAAATTCGTTTAATGTGGTCTTCTAATAGAATCTGACATAGCAATGTTAAAATAAAATCGACAGAAACTGTTCATAGAATTAAACCAAAAATCAGTAATATTTTTGACGCTTATGTGAATATTCAACATTTTCTACGACGTTCTACAAGATTGTAGATCATAGCATATTTTTGGTTCTTATATGTAAATTAATTTATTATTATTCACGAAAATAGAAACCCATAACAATTTTGCAATTTGTTTATAAAAATATATATATATATGAAATTGGACTACAAATTGATAGTGGATATATAAGTAAATACTCGAACATTGACACAGGAATTAAGTGCATTATAATGAATATGGAAAGTTACTATAATTTATCAATAACTTCAGTTTTCATCGTTTATATAATTTTGTCAGAAGATTTCTAAATTTATTCCGTATTTCTGAACTATTGAGTACACGATTATAGTACAATGTCTGTAGCGAACTACGGATTTTGTGCATTTATAGCAGAATTTATTGAGTAATTTAAATTTAATATAATAGGAAAATTAAAAGAATCCAAGGATATCAATATATATTATTTACTATCTATTAAAATTACAAGAGGGAGAAAAGGCTTTCCATTTAGCTACTATCTCTTGCAATCGATGCAGACAATTATTACTTTGCATAAAGATTCGCAGTCTATTTATCAATAATTTCAGTTTTTATCATTTATACATATACATTTCTCAGGAGATTAATAAATCTATGCTGTATGTTTGAATTAATCAGTATTCGATTATCTTTGAGAATATTTCGAAAAATGCATCTACCTATACGGAAAAAATAATATGGTTATACCAAGAAAAATGGAATTGTTCTTCGAATAATGGAGACGGTTCAACAGTGCAATACCTTTTTTCTGCAACATTTTTGTCCTTGGGGCAGAGCAATAGCGTGACCCAGTTACTAGAATCGCTCTGTATAATTGAGTATCAACATTGACATGCTCGACTTGCGCGTCATAATGATGTACGAGTTTCCAAGAGGGACGGACGTTATGAATATGATACCGTAAAAAACATTTTTCACGTGGTTTAAATAGCCGTTGTATTGAACCTTGCGAAAAATCATTCGATAACAACGCGCGAGTTTGATTTTAATAGCCAGACATGCTCTGGATATTTTCTTGTTACTCGTTCGAAAATATAGCGGACAACCCGGTGCACACGGATTCATGAATTTATAGGAGCGGAGGGGATATTTTGATGTGGAACATTGATAGATCAAGTGTACCCAGTCATCAATAATTTTTATACGAATTTTAGTTAGGCGACACAGTTCGTTTACCACGGAACCGATCAAAACTTTAGCGTCGAACTATATGTCAAATATATTACACTCCCTCCCGGTGTATGATCTTATTTTGTTCAGTTATATGCAGTTAATATTGATTGATGAAAATGCTATCAACCACCGGCCAGTATGCGTACATATAGGGATGTTAAAGTGGAATGAAAATAGATCTTCAGGATACTTGTCCGGGATAATTTGTACACTAACCGTATTGTTATGCATAATTGTTTCAATCTTCAAGTATCATAAAACCTGTCTAATTGCTACGATATTTTCCTTGCTTCTTCAATAGCAAAGTACTGCATGAAAGTTCTTCTACATTGTAATTTGTATAATGTGGAAAGACTTGAATTTTTTGAAAATATCCGTAAGATTCGTAATTTCAACTTTCAGCTTCCAATGGATGTTTCTTTTTTAATAGCCAAACCCAATATCAGGGCTTGTCATTACATGTTATTATTTTTTAAAAGTTGCGGTCTCAATGTTTAAGTGTATGGTCTATTCTGTGTCTAATGTTTGTATTCATGTTATCGTTATAATACTTATATGTCTTCAGTCTCCTATTCTGTTTAAAAATTGTTTCTTGTTTGTAATCAGTGTATTGTATTCTTTGTAATGTTGAAATAAATCTCGTATGAGATTTTCTTTAATAAAAAAAAAAGTTCTTCTACAGATGCTTTCTGCTGAGGAAGCATTTACACTACCTCATGGGAGTGAATAGAATATTAACCCCTTGGCCTCCAACAACAAGTGAGACTCGTGGTAAGAAATTTGGGCCAAAAACAATAAGGACGAGCCTGATTCGATGTACTTCGTTCGGACCAAACATAAACAACATGAGCCTGGCTCGTGGTACTTCGTTCGTGACAAACGTAAACAACACTAACACGAAAACTACTAATTTTCTACGAGTTTTCTCAATATGTATATATATTTTCTACAAATTGTTACTGATACATTATCCACTTTCAAATTATAAATCATTTTTGTTCACCGATGAATTGATCATAATTACTTCCCAGACATCTTAAAAGTATTAGTTGTGCCCAAACGTGTTTATTATTTCACAATTCCGTTCGTTGCGCCGAAATATACATGTCATAAGACGCATACATTTTGCGCAAGTTCGAGCACACGGCTAAACAGCTAAATGACTCGACGCGTGACCGACCTTCTGGTTTATTATGGCCCGAGCAATCGGGAGTTAGCGGGTACAACAAGGGATTAAGCGAACAAATAAGTCCATAAATTGCTCAACGCAAAATAATTTTAGCTTTTCATATGTATTTCATAAATATAAAATTATCGAATCATGGATAAATAATTAAATACTGATGAAAGAGAAACAAAGTGCAGAGAAAATACTAAAAGTTGTATTTTACAATCTTTTTATGGGGGCCTACGTTCAAAAATTTAAAAAATATGTTTTGTAAATCAGTGGTTGAAAACAAAAGAGCGTATGGTGGGCTTTCAGTTTCTTGAAGTTTTACATAAGTTAACGCTGGTGGTAAATTTATGTCTTTAAGATTCGAAAAACAATATTAACTTATATCTTCAGAATTTTGAGTTACATGAGTATGATTCTCAGTCCACCATTTGTAAGTAGAACCGGTAGATTCAATAGCACGCGTGTTTGGCGAATTTTGAAACTCGATTTTCTGGAATACAAAGCATCATATAAACAAATGTTATTCTATATTTTCAACTTATTTGTTAATGTAGAATCGCCCCCTTTCCGGTTGAACCATCAGTTCGCGATCGCCCAAAATGACAGGCATTGTAGGATGTCAGAATTCTCAGATTTATTACACTTGGAGACCAAAAATCGCGAGAAACTCTAATTTTTACCATCGTTAAACGTTTATAGCTCATTGCAACGTTAACCCATTTTCATGAAATTTTGAGAATATGTATAATTGATATATATATATATATATATATATATATATATATATATATATATCTACAAACGGTATTTTTTAAATTTTCGATGCAGGCCTACATAACAAGATTGTAAAATACAACTTTAAGTATTGTCTCTGCACTTTGTTTCCGTTTAATCATTACTTCATTATCTATCCATGATTCGTTATTTTTATACTTATGAAACACATGAAAAGCTAAAATTATTTTGCGTTGAGCGATTTCTGTACTTATTTTTTTTTGTTAAGTTTCCAGTGTCCATACTTCCATGAGCGGTAGTGTACATGTTACACTTCATAGGACAACTTCTGATTCTAAATAATTTTTATTTAGCACATATTAACACTTTCTTTTAAAGTAATTATTACTCTAAGAAAATATCAAACAAATTTTTACTGAACACAACACTTATACTTAACTCTTTAGTAGACAATTTTGTTTCACGAGGGAAATATACAGGGTGTTTGGTAACTGGTGGTACAAGCGGAAAGGTGGTAATTCTACATGAAAAAATAAATCGAAAATATGGAATAAAATTTTTTCATATGAGGCTGTGTTTTCGAGAAAGTTTCTCTCTTACAAATTCGATACTTTTAAATTTCAATATTGAGTTTTAGAGATTGGAAAAATTTGGTATGTAGTATAATATACAGGGTATGGCGAAATCGTAATAAAACCGAGCAGGGGATGATCCTACATGTAAAAATAATTCGAAACAGGGAATAACATTTTTCCATTTGACATTTCGTTTTCGCGAAAATCGAGTTTAAAGATCCACCGAGTTCGCGTGCTTTGGTATATGCAGGAAGTAGAATAGGTTGGCCATGACAAGACGCGTCAGGTGATTCCTACCCATGGAACAGCACGCGTATTCACTGCATTGTCAAACTCGATTTTTTTGACAACAAAGCTTCGGATGAAAAAATGTTACAACCAATTTTTTTCGTATTGTTTGTATAGACCGACCCCCTGCCCGGTTGTTCTACAATTTCTGTATACAGGGTGAATCACCTAAGATTTTCACCTAAAATATCTTCTGTGTTCTAAGAGATACCGGAAAATATATATGGAAGAAAATGCTTGATTCTAAAGTACAATTATTGCGATATAACAGATTTTTTTCTCACAGTCATGTTTTTCGAAATTTCAGAGTGATTGCTAATTTTTTAAAAAATGTGATAATGTACTTTGATTGGTATAATATTCTAACTAATGAATAAACAAATTACATCATGTGTAATGTATTGACCAACAAATGACCACCAATGCCCCTTGAAGTAAAATATTTTCTTTCTCACACATTTTCTAGTACCACTAAAAACAACAGATATTTTAGGTGAAAATCTTGGGTGACTCGTCTTGTACACTCCAATACACAAGAGTATAGAGAAAAGACCGTGATATAGAAACAAAGAGACTGATCGAGTCCGGTTTCTTTTTTGTCGTGCATAAAGATAATTTATGTAAGCTGCCTAAAGTCGTGGTCATCTAGTAGCAACCATATTAAATCCAATCGAAATACTATTAGAGTGGTAGACATGAAGAGATCTTCCAAAAAATAAAACAAACAAAAATATTTTTAATCAAACATCATTTAATTGAACAATCGTTCAACCAGAAATTTATGTTCAATAATTTCATAAGCAATAAAGACTACTTATTATTATTGTATCGTTATTTTTAATTAGCATGTAGAGAATTTTTCTCTTCCTTGCCAAATGCCTTTTGACTGTTGTTATTGTTAATTACTACTTTTGAAGTACGTATGATGATGGATCAAGAGGCTGCAAGCTGTTATGAATGTATGGAATGTGGATGCCTGTAACCGATACTATAATTGGTACTATTGATACTGTATCTTGTTTCCATCGCTCCTTTAGTATTGCTGAGGCTGTATACGAGTCCAAGGTCGTTTCAAGGGCATAGTATACCATGCTCTTGACTTTGTCCCTGCGCCAATTACAATCCTGTGCAGGTAGAACTACATATTATTAACAAAAGCATTGATTCATCGGGTAATTTTAAAAATTTCGCCAAATCAAAAATTTGTTAAAGTCGTCGGTGGCCTGCGGATTTTATCCATTTATAGCAAAAAATCATGTACGAAATAATAAAAATATTTAAAGAATTTAAAACTACTATTATTTTATTTTCGATTTATTAAAATGATTAAGAAAATATTTTCATATGATTTCTACATATATGAAGTACTTCTCATTTCTGTATGATTTTGGTTTATTGCAATTAATGTAGAACATTTTTATTTTACATAAAAATCCCCAATCTAGTTATTACATTAACAGTTTCTTCTACCATAATTTTCAATCTTTTCGATTATTTCTACGACTCGCACTGTACAGCAAGATTATCGCAAAATTTTAAATGTTACTTGAAATGTACGATACCGACTAAGCTTTCAAACTACTTGTATTTTTCACATCTTAACTAAATTTCGGATAGTGCATATATATTTACGTAAAAATTTATTTTTGGATTTGTACAAATAAATCCTCCACCCATATACAATATGGGTGACACGGCAGCCAACGTGTTAGACCTGACCCTGTTATTTTGGCCGTTGCTGTTTCTAGGACCTTTTGGGAAGTGTGTTTTGTACTCCTGACGAAATTCCTGTTATTTATTTTCGAAAAATCCGAAACTGATACGTTAAACCAAATAACGGGCAACGTGAACGTTTCGAGCTGCACCGTGTACTGTACAGTTAGCAAATCGATCAAAATCTCAGACAACAACAAAACTTGAGCGAGTTAGATCTTTGACGACATCAGAGATTATATAACAAGTTAATGAGAACGGAGAGGATCCCCTCGGATCGTTAACAAAAAGATGTGACTACAAGCAGGCGATCTTCTAGGAAGCGTATACGTTAATAAACCACTTTATATCCACGAAATGATACATCTTTAGGGCTTCTATAATGTAAATAACTGTTATCGACGGTGGCTCGGGTAACTTCCGCGTATGCTCGGTGTTCGAAGTGACGAACTGACAAAAAACATTTAAGTAAACCTCACAAATTGCTGTCTGGTTAAATTCTTGCACTCTTTGCAGCTCGAATAGAAAATTAACGTCAAACTTGTAGAAGAACATCGGCGGCCTTGATAAATACTTTTAACGCGATGTACGGTACATCGAGCGAACGAGTTTTGCGCACAAATACAATATTCGCAGTCTTTCTGATTTATTTATGCGTATTTAATACCGTAATGGATAGATTCAATCGATCGATGAATAAACAGTTTCGGGAACACCGTAATCAATAAATAAGTTCAATAGATATATACATTTACGGTGGTTTAAAGTATTATCACGTCATGAATATTCTGTTAGATCTACCGGAAGGTACCGTTTTCAAAACATTTTTTTAAACATAAAATTCCATATTTCAAGTTGCAAAAAGTAGAAAAATTGTCATACTATATCCTGTAAAAGTGTAAAAAAACAATTTTTGTTAAACGTAGTTTTTTAAACTCAACACAACAAAATTTTTATTCCTTTCTCTACTTTTACGTTTTCATCAATTAGTTGACTTCCATGGCCAAAGTTTTACAGACCTATCCTAGAAGCGTCCTAAATGTTCTAAATTATTTAATTATTAAAAACGGAGGATAACAAAATAACACTTTTTGGCGACTGTAAAGTGCGTGAGAGAAGGAAAAGGAAAGGGAGCGTTTAGTCCTGTGCCCGCAGGAGGACTCGTCAGTAAGGCTATCTAGCGGACCCTGCCTTAGACTCAGGGATATCGTAAGGACAGCTTAGGACGGCATACATAGGAATCGGCGACGGATCAGGTATAGCCCGCGCAACGAGAGTTGGCACAGAGAAACTTGTGGGTACCACCTGATGCTCCCACTACGCGCTACACGTCTTCCGCGATTGGCCGAATCGCTTGAGGAAGACAGCAAACGAGTGTATTGAGTGTGACTGTAACAGAGAGATGTGGTGACCAGGAAGTAAGATGGTGGTGACGCTGAGCGCCTATGTCGACCGTTCCCGCCAAAATGTAAGCGTAAGAGTGGGATCCACTGATCAGTAGTGGGATCCGCAGCCTTGCTTCGATAGTGTGGACTCGCCATTCCCCCTGCACCCCACCTACGAGATTTTGTGCCAACTCTCGTTGCGCGGACAATACTAGCGGGAAAGGAACCTAACGACAGGTTCCTTTTGACGCTCTACTATTTAAATATATATATAATTACTATCTCTTCTGCAATATAGGAACTCCAACTTGATTACAGATCTAATTTTAACGAACATCTCGATTGACTAATACAGTATTTCATTGATAATCGTCGCCACCACGGGTCCGGCCGGCGACAATTAACGTTCAGATAATACTATTCTTTGACTTGCGCCGAACGTAGAAAAAGACAGCAAAGTTCGAGAGGCCTCGGTCGCCGAGAAGTGTAACATAATACGGGTCGAGTATATCGGTGAGACCACACTAATCCAATGACAAGACTTCTTTATTTTTTTTTATTTTTTGACGGAACTTTCACCAACATATTCGTGGCCTTTTTCTAATGAAAATGATACCAAATAAGATATACTTAATTGCGATGATATTTACTTGAGTAATGGACGGTGAAAGTTTTGAAAAATTATTGTAAATATGATCCGCATTACATCGTGTTTGGTATTATTTTAATCAGAAAAATGTCACCAATATATTGGAGAAAGTCCCATAAACAATAAGTAATAATAAAATAGTTTTTTTTAATGGCATTACACTGTGAGGACACGTGGGCCTTTAAACTGTGCCGCCGACTGCGACTCTCCGCGTCTCTTTCTTTCCCATGCTCAAATAAATATTACCGCAATTATATCTTATTTGGTATAATTTTCATTAGAAAAATGCCCCGAATATGTTGGTTAAAGTTCCATAAAAAAATAATAAAAAATAAAGAAGTTTTGTCATTGGATTAGTAGTGGTCTCACCGATATACTCGACCGTATTATGTTACACTCCTCGGCGACCGAGGCCTCTCGAGCTTCACGGCCCCTCACGGGGTATACCCCGCGGAAGGAGGGATAGCTTTGCGACAATTATCGTTCAGAATTTCACGATAATTAACGATGAAATACTGTACAAGGATGCCTAACGACGACTCTTGAATCAGATGTTGCTGCTTCTCCTCTTCGCTTGCTCGGCGAGTCAGTACCCACCATGCCCCCCTCCGACTTTCCCTTCGGCGCGAGCTCCACGACCACTGCACCGTTCAGGTGTAAGTAAAGAATTTCCAGTGCCGAAAAATTTGTACTACAATTAAATAAACTCGATTTTCATCGCACGACACGAATTTAAATTCAATCGATCGTCGCAACATCGACACAAACGTAAATTATCGCGAAAAGGCAACGTAATTCGAGAATAAATCATAAATAATTCACTCGAATAAAGAATTGATTTTAACAAAATTGAGGATTCAAAATCTTGATTTCTATCGAATAATGAAAAACGGAAACGGGTACTTACCAAGTAACGGTCCTTGTTTTACGTCGTACACTTTCTGCCACAACAACACGGCGCAGTTCACAAGGTCAAAGGGTGTTTAAAGTCCGAGAAGGTGTCCGAGATTAAGAAACGCGCGTCCGTACACTTTGACGTTGGGACTGCGGGTGTTGAGAGTGTCAGGGTGTTGGCGTGTTATAGGGCGTCAATAGCAACCTTGAGTCATACGTAATTGAGCTTAAGTAAAAACGCATTATTTGATGGTGAATAAAAAAACATATCATTCCATTTAAAAAAAGAAAGTTGACTTTCACCTCACCTTGGAGTGTGCACCGGGAAAAATAAAAGTTCCACCACATGATGTCCCCCTCGGTAACGCTCTATAATTTCCACCCTGTATTTCGTAAGCATTGCAGTGGCCATAAAGTTTGTTTTATAACATATTTTATATGTATTTTAAGAAAAAATATTTCTAAATATCATCTGTGTTTGATATGATTCGATTAGACAGTCTCCTTAACAGAAAACAGACAATTGCATATCCCACAGGGAAGAAAATGAAATGTATTTGGGCGCAGCAATTGGTTTAACAATCGAAGGAACCGAATCCGAGAAACAATGGGGATGCCAGCCCGTATGTAGGCTAGTAGTGATTTCTACGAGTCTCCCAATTACTCGTTAGATTTTAGAATTGTTTGCTAGGCCGGACGACTTAATTACGCGAAGCCGTTATGTTCCCGTTCTCCCCGAGGTGTGCGTTACCATCTCGGAACGAATGTTAAGACGAAATGTGGCGCAGCGTCGCGGCAACGCTATTACATCGCAACCATTAGCTTTAACAAGCATCGAGTCAAACAATTAGCGCCATGCACTCGACTGCGCACTTATCTTCTCGATGCTCCGGAGACAAAAAAAGGATTCGCTTTGAAATACCACGCGGACTTTAAGAGGACAGTCTCATGTGAACGGATCAGAAAATCGATGTTATAAGTTGTATTTCGTAAAAGTGTAGAACCTTAAAAATACGTTCCGAAAATTTTATGCTTTATTTCGTTGAAATGTCAAAGTTATGTCTAAACTGCTGATCTTTATGCAAAATAATGATTGTCTCTATTCGTCTGAAACTACAGGAGCCAAATAGACATTAATTTCTTTTATTAATCATTGTAATAAGGTGGAAATAATAGAACAGTGCATTTAACCCTTAGCATTCGAGTGGTGACTCTGAGGCACAGCTAAAAATTGCTATACCACTATTCAAAGTATTGTTTACATTACTAAATTTGTATTGGATAAATTAGCTACTAAATATTGAAGTATTTTACGAGGTATTATATCAGGTTCATATCTAGAAAATAAAAAAAAAATCATATAGAATCGAAATATTCTTGGACGAAAAAAATTTTTGGTTTTCTAGTAAAAATGGCTCCGACTGCGAAGGGTTAAATTCTTTAAATGCTTTTACTGTCTTCTCCCGAGAACCTCTCCTTAAGCTTCTGTCCCTGTACGGCGCTCGAGTGTCAATCCAGTGATCCACGATTCTTGATCCGTACAATGTCTGTTAATGATTCGTATTGTTACCATGCTAAGATACAGCTCCAACTAACTCGTAATCCCTGTCATACGAGCTGCGGATGATATGATCTCAGTAACGATATGAACCATCCAGAACCATTCGACGATCACTCCGACTGATATGCGCTATAATGATTCTTTGTGGCCTCTATGTTACGTCCTAACAACAATCTTCCACCTGTTCTCTTCGAGTAATTACACAATATCGAGACTTAAAGGTCACCTACCATTTCAGATGAACCTTAAAAAGGTACAGAATTACGTTTAATAAATAATATTTGGTCCTCCTGTACCTGACTTACAGAAGACGTTATTGTAGTGTAACACGGTTCATTGTGCATAGAGATTAACCCTTAGCACTCGAATGGCGACTCTGAGGCGCCACTAGAAATTGCTACACCATTATTCAGAATATTGTTTACATGATTAAATTTGTTCATATGTAATAAATTACTAAACATTTAAATATTGTATGAGGTACTATATCAGTTTCGTACGAATATAACGAAAAAAACTTGTGTACGATGGAAATATTTTAGGGTAGAAGAAATGTTTGGTTTTTCAGTTGAAATAGCTCCGAGTGCAAAGGGTTAACAGTCTATTGATATCATTCGTGTCTTTACTTCTGTAGCTAACAAAAATGATGGAGTTGTGAATTTAACCCTTATTCGCTCTCCAGACAAAGTTTTTTAAGAAGCTGAGGACAATATTTGACCAATTTGTTGAGACGTGATTATTGCATGGCCGGCTCGTATTTCGGTTTGGGTCTACGCTACGGTCGATTTTGAACAGTGCCATTGTCGAAGGGGTCCTCTAGCGTCTTCTGACGAATTTATTGTTTTATGACTCTGGTGCGGCTGGAAAGTATCAGCTGACCATGGGAAAGTCAGCCTAGCCGTGCAGCTCTCAATGGCACTTGACGTAGCGTAGGCCCACGCTTAGCGCCAAGGGGGGCCTGTGGCCCATAGCCTAAATTATGGTTTCCGGCGAAATTGCAGGAAACCTAGTGTCGTCTGTTTAGCGACACTCGTTACGACGTATTTCGTCTATGGGCGTTGCCCTTGTTTTGGGAGGTCATTTGTAGCTTCCCAAATATTATATCATTGGCTGGGGCCCCCACTATTTTGTACTTTGTGGAGGGATTTTTCAACCCCACGAGGTTACTTGTCTCTCACGCGTTAGTTGTAAGATCAGTCGCCATTTAAGAGTCGAAACTACCAGTCGTGAAATATCTGTCGCAGAATAAGAGTCGTGAAATATCTGTCGTTGTTATACCGTCTCTTTTATACCGTCTTTCACATTTTCTATTAAAAGTTACTTAGTTATCCGAAACCCCAATTACCTTATTACTTATTTACCTCTCTTTGAGGCGTGTTTCTCAGCGGATCACTAATTATTGTTTGAGCACTGACACGACACAACACAACTTTTACTTTACATTTTAAATAAAAAAATATAAAAGAAACAGACATAAATAAATAGACAAAGTTTTTCATGAAGCTGAGGACAATATGTGACCAATTTTTACTTTACATTTTAAATAAAAAAATATATTTCATTTATAGTGTCACGTTTTAAAGAAATATGTCTCACGACACAGACCGGAAGGGATTAATCATTTTAAAGTACCCATGTAAAAATAGTAAATCGGCGAATTTTCACGCTGAGGAACATATGAGGATTGAACACCAATTTTATAACGAATTTATAATAATAATTAGATGAGACTAAATGTCCATTTCGTTGATTAAAATGACGTATTCGTGTCGAACTTTATTAATTTTATGAACCGTGTTTTTCCACATTAAGTGACAATTAGTCTATTTTCAGTAAAGATAGTTTTAACACTTCACAATCTTCATTTAGCTGTAGATGTTTCACATAATATGATTACAGACGGTGTGCTAGTTTCATTTTATTAAACCGCATAAATTGATATGCTGAAGTGAGAAATAATAAATTTCTTTATTACGAATTCTGGCAATGATTGCTTTGTAAGTTACTGGTAAATGTACCTGTAATTAATTGCAAAAAGTATTAGTACGTTGATCAAAGCAATCCAAACTCAGGAAATTGATTTTAGGTATCCAACGCTGCTGTACTGCTCCATAGAGAAGACAAAATTGAATTTGTTAAATTTTTCGCAATTTTTATAACAGCACGTGCCCTACTAAAGATATTTGTTCAGTCATTTTCCATGAATGCAACTCCATAATTTCAGTGTTATTAAGATAAAAAATTTAAAACTGGTGATTTGAGATGGTAGTGTTGAGTTAATTAAACAAATTACGTCTATTCCCTGGAATTTTGATGGGTAGCCAGGTGGGCAGTGAACGTGTTAGAGAACGTGTCTGCTATCTTTCGGTAAGCGAGGTATTATGAGCCGTTAGACACATAATTGAGCCGGTCGTGCGTAAATAATTAGCGTTTTCTTAAAACGCGAGTAACGCATCGGGAGTATCGCCCGTTAAATTGATCGCATATTAACATATTAATTATTAATTGTATAGCGGAAATCTAATTACAGTATTAGCGAGGCTAATACTGTAATTCTTGAGTGTGAATTTAACGCAGGCAATATCTTCACGAGGATTAATTACCTCGGTCGTAGGGATATATACAAGCTCTCAGCTGAAAGGCTTAGACAAACCGATTACCTTCATCAGCATCGCGCAAAGCACTCAACAGAACGCAGAGTGACTGTGGGCGGTGTTTAACACGACATTAAAAGCCTTATCTGTGATTCAAATTTTCCCGCTCTGTTCGCCGACACTTTATACGGTTCACTAACTGCATCGCCGCCGGCACGTGCTTCCCCCCTGTCTGCATTAGCGAAAGGATTCGCTCCGTAACACGGCCGATTTATTCGCCGAATGTAACCGTTATCCTTGTTAGATCGACCACCGGTATTCGCTACTTCCGATACTCCGGGTATATACATACCAAATTCTTAACGGCAGCACGACACTAAACGCCGGTTGCCAACGGCGACCAGGACACGCGACAGCCAACCAAGGATCACGCATAGTTCCAAGGGTCGAATTAAACTGTTCAAATTTTCAATTAGTTCTGATACAACAGTAACTCTCTGACTGTTAACTTTCCTGTTCTAAGAAAACAGTTATAAAATGCTGTGTATTTATTGATACTTCTATTCCACAAATATTTGTACAAGAAGAGAATTGTATGTCTTTGGGAATGGAAAAATGTTCCAATTCAACAATAACAGTTATTCTGTTTTGCAATGGAAACATTCTTCCCTGCGATAATAGCATTACAGTATGAACAACTAATTTTAGCAAATATCTAGATGAAATTGATGCTTCTAGCGATTCATTTAACGAAGGAAATGCCTTCATCATTCGGAATTACAAGCAGCTTTATTTGAAATTGAAACATGTAACCCAAAAAGGATAGACTTAAATGTAAATATACTAGAATATTGGAATAATCCAAGATTTATACGATCATTTATTATTGTTAGTCAACTAGCACTAGCTCTTCACAGTGTTTCTGCTTCACAAGTTAGCGTGGAACGAACATTTAGTGCTTTGAAATTTATTTTTAGTGACCTAGGAACGAGTATTAATGAAATTACTTTGAAAAATGTATTACAATAAATGATTGTACTATATTCATCCTATTTACAATTCTTTGAATGCTGAGTGAGAAAATAATATAAACTTTTATATTTTACTTCAAAATATCTCCAGAATTTTTATTAACCGAATATAAAATAACTGTTAAAATTGTACTTTATTGCCAGAATTTCGGTATCAATGTACAAAGTTACTTTATATACTAATCTATTTGCAATTTTAGATATAAAACTTTTTTATATAAAACAAATTTTGAAATATAAAACAATCTTAGATGGTGAATATTATTATTTCATTGAATCAATAAATTTAATAGATAATAGCGTAAGGTTGGTATTTACAGGAATTTAATTTTTATTAGAATTTTATATACTGGAAAATATTGGGTTCAAATATGCGTGTGCTGAAAAGCTGGATATGCGTAGCATATGCCATTCGGCGTATTAATTTACCTCACAGCTCATATTTCAAATTTATTGCCTTGTATTTGAAACTTCGAAATATTTTACATATCTACGTCACGATATATGCATTAACGTGTTTCGAATATTTCATAAACGTGAGATGTATATATTTCATCGTTGTTAAAAATCCATTAAAAAGTACACGCATTTATTTCGCATTGAATCTGAACTCATATTTCGTGCATTTAATAGTTACGAGGATAAATACATATTAGTTAATGGTTACATATGGTATATAAGTATATAAGATAAGTTAACAATATTATATATTCCGATGCAGTAAACGGATGGTACAATGAAAATGATAACAAAAACGTCTTTGATTCGATGTAGTTGTTATGTGTTGTATAGAAGAGACTCTTTATATAGAAAATACAAGCCTAATATTATTCTACTCTTCAAAAAATAGTGCATATCGTTTTCTAATATTATGATGAGCGTAATTTATATGTACATATACATATGTATACTGTCCAGTCTACCTATAGGTAACCATAATGCAATTTTTTAGAAATGAATTGCATATGTAGTTTTAATTTTGGCAGTCAAAGCATTCTTTAAGATCATGTCGTTAACATTTCTGATTGCATTTTAATATTAGCCTACAATGTGCAAGGTGAAAATATACACTCACAAACTTTCATTTAAAACCTTGTCAAATCATACAAGTGACTCTGACAGTTTAATCGTCCACTGTATGTGCCAAAACATACAATAGTGATTTGGTAAACCTCGAGAAACGTTATTTTAGCATAAAAGTATTCTTTCCAGCATATTCATCCACAGATGCCATTAAAATTGCATGCAGAATCTATTTTATATTGTCATAACTGTAGGAGATAATTAGATGACCACTTTCATGGTTGAGCTCCCTATAAGCACAGACGAGGTATTCGTCTGTGCTATAAGTGTTATCATTAGACTGCGGATCTTTATGCAAAATAAAAATTATCTACACCAATTGCAACGAACATTTTCCGTATTAAAATTTTTTTCTACCTGTAACGATCTTCATTAGATTAAAATAATACATAGACATTCTCAAATTCTTTTAATTTTTCTATTATTCTGAACTGCATGAACTCATCATTGTCGTAAATGCATAAAATCTAGTTATCATATTATGTTATTTCTATGTAACTACAACATAACCTCTAAAACATAGACTAATTGCTGTATGGCAACCGGGTGTTCGATTTATCTGACAATTTGCTGATTTCAATGGCAATGTGTGACCATTATTTCGCATAGTGATGTTCAAAAACCAACATAATTTAATACCAGAAACCCTGCCATCATACCACATCGAACCTCCAGTCATTCGTACTTTTTCCCATTTCCCATTATTTGATATTGAACCTTTCCAGAACAACGTATCTTTCTTTTTTATAATTATGTCAGCAACTCTCCAAGGGTCAATGGCGGACTAAATGAACACATGGACGCGTAGGATATAATCGACTCTCGTTAATGTCATTAGCAAGTATCTATCTATTGATTATGCCGTCCAGTGCAACGTTACTTTGTCGTGATTACAGTAATCCCATCATCGATCAGTCATTTAATTACTGAGCTGTTTTAATTGGCGTATTCGCTCATTAGACTCTACGTCCCCTCCGACCTCGCCCCTCCCTCTAAAGCTAGGGGAGTGTTTATATAGCTGCCTCTACCGGGATCTTTTGAAACCCTGTGTGCGTTGTAATTTAATGAACTGCATTGATTAAGTAAACCATTTAAATAATTCCCATCGATCAGTCAATCCCATTAGCCCGATGCGTTTGTTGTTATTGTTGTTGCACGCGGAACGCGCCCCGTGGCTTCTGAATAAATTCTGTCCTCCCTTATTCAATCGAAATTCACCGGAGTTTCGATTTCTGCTGTAATTAGTATTAATGCAGCTGTTTCGCTTCTATTAAACATCGAAGCGCGATCGAACCTTTATTAACAAAGTTTATTGTTTCTCCGGCTTTGTAGCAGGTAACTCGAAATCAAAATTCGAGATATAATGGAATTGAATGCATAAAATTGTCAATATTTTGGGCGAATCGATAAATCTCTGGAAAGAGTACCAATCCGTATAATTTAGACTGATACCGAAAGTAATTAATTGACTGTCTAGAACAGTCGATCGCCGGACTTACAATCAACCGTAGACGTCGCGATACGGATTTAATTAATTAGTCAATTAATTACACAATATACTGTTTCGCCTCGATCGATCGATCGATCAACTAATTAGAGACGAAAGCTATTCTTCTTCTACCGAGGCTAGGAGGAATCTATTATTTGTCTCGCCCCTTAGACTTAGCCTGTGACCGCAACTGTTACCGTGCATAATGCATGCGATAAGCTATCATGGACCGTGAGATTCCTTTATTCATTTTGTTGCCAATCCAGTTGCCGCTTAGGAAATACATGAAAGGAACCATTTGTCAAACCTCTGGAACATGGCTAATCCCAAGCAAATAATTACTATTTAATTCCAGCAATATATTTAACTTCAGGAGTTCCACCCTTTATCCTCAATGACGTTAATCCCAACAAAATCAACATTTTATAAATGAAAGTTTAATTTCATTGTTTGTAGTTACCCTTTGTGTTGCGACCAGGGGTTGAAACGGTTCTGAAAATAACTGTTTGAAACAGTTATATATCGGTTCTGACTAAAACAGTTATGAAGAACCAAAATGATGTTGTAACTGTTATGAGAATATATAAAGAATAAGAACCGGTTGCGTTTATTGAGAACCGATATTATAACGGTTCTATAACTGTTATTTTTAGGTTCTGGATTTCGGTTTTGGTTCTTCAGACTTCAGAACCTATAATATGTTCCGTGTCGGTCTCATATCGGTTTTGCAGTTCTGCAACTGATATCTTTTGGTTCTGTATCGGCTATACAGGGTGTCTCAAAATTTCTTCAACATCCGGAGATAAGAGGTTCCTGAGATCATTTGATGCGACATTTTCCTTTGCAAAAATGGCGTCCACGGCTTTGTTAAGGAGTTATTAACTAAAAGACAGACCAATCAGAGCGCGGCTACAGTTGAACGGAGTCGGCTCGGCGACAGGTCCCGCTTAGCGTGGCGTCGCCGTTGGCCGAGCCAGAATCAATCCGCTGTAGCTGCGCTCTGATTGGTTCGAGTTTTTTGTTAATAACTCTTAAACAATGCGGCGGACGGCATTTTTGCAAAGGAAAATGTCGCTTTAAATGATCCCAGGAACCTCCCATTTCCGGATGTTGAAGGAATTTTGAGACACAATGTATAGCCGATACAGAACCAAAAAATATCAGTTGCAGAACTGCAAAACCGATATGAGACCGATACGGGACATATTATAGGTTCTGAAGTCTGAAGAACCGAAACCAAAATCTGGAACCAAAAAATAACAGTTATAGATCCGTTATAATATCGGTTCTCAAGAACCGTAACCGTAACCGATATAAGCGAGAACCGATATTCTCATAACAGTTATAACATTTTTTCGGTTCACGTAACTGTTTCAAGAACCGGAATCGATATCATAACTGTTTTCAACCCCTGGTTGCGACGAAGATGGATGCATTATTTTTTCTTTGAGGTAAATATAGTGGATCCAAAAAGTATTCGAATACTAAATTTCCCATTTTTTGACAAATTGTCGATACGTATTTGCAGTGTAATAATATGACTCATTTTAACGCTTAAAGCTTCTACCTTTGCTATCCGCCGTTCCTTTTTATCGAAGATATTTTCGCATTATACAAAGACTTGGAAAATGAATGAGCTTTCTTGGTCCAAACTGTTACAAATTGAAACGTCTGTAAAAGGATTGACATTTCTTTCTGGTTACTGAAACCACCGTAGATTCACAAATTGAAGCTTTCCCTTTACAACGAATGCTTAAAATTTGATGTACGATATATTTTAGTCGATTTATTGAACTTTGACTGAAAGGTGTGTTGCCATGTTTGCAATAATACAAGGTAAGTCGTGAATTATTTATTATTGGCTATTCTGTAAAAAAGCCAAAAAAATATCGTAGACGAAGTTTTGAACAATCGTTACAAAAGTGAGAATTCAATCTTCAAATCTGTAATAAATTCATTCAGAAATAAGGTTTTTCATGCTTTTACAAACCATTTAAATTATTTTCGACCAAAACATATTATTCGGTTGTGTTGTTTCGCGAAATTCTTGGCACGTAAGAATAGGCTATATTATTTGATTAATCAATTTGGTTTCCTTAACAAATTCGAGTAAGTTTTGTATTTTCTTATCTGTTAGCTTATCCTTGAATGAAGATTCTAGTTTGTACTTGTTACAGAGACGGTCATACTTAGGACAGTGGAGAATTAAGTATTCTATGGATATCATTGAGCCGCACTCTTCACATTGGGAGCTGGATTTTTTTATATTCTGTAGGAGTGTGTGACTCTAGAGTGTCCAATTTTAATTCTTGAGATGGCTACGTGTTCTCTTCTTATCGTTAGTAGAGTAAACTTGTCAGTAATATTTTTTATGTGGGTGGGAGCCTTCAGTTATTTACGAATTACCTATTAGTAATGCGATAAAATATTGTGGTGCTCAAGGTGGTTCGGAACTTACCTTAATAAACTGTAGGTCCCGTCGCGAAATAATCTTAGCAAAGAGTTGAGAGCGACGTAAAATAAATCAAAAAAAATTACCTAGCAAATTAATCCTTCAAGCATCTCAAAGAAACTCAAGCTTTTAGATCCATTTTTGAAAAAGTTATCTTTTGAAGTGTTTACGAATACTTCCTACACGCACTACAGGTATTACAGTTCACGAATACAAAAATTGTACGTAGCAATTATCGTTGGGATATACTGCTTTCAACGAAACTTTAGTACAAATTGGATTGTTACATGCTAGACCCTTTCCACGTGAGAGGAAAAAGCGTTTATTATTGAAAGAGAGACAGGTTGACATTGCGATGTTCAGAACGCTGTTAGTATGTAGGTAATTAGTCTGGGTTCTGGGAACCTAGTCGGAATGGACGACTATGGCAACTTGCCCAACCATCTCGTTTGTGGGCCACGTGTGTCCAGTTTCAATCGTTTTTGTTAGTGTAGCAGAAAAAAAAGGTTAAAATTGCACCGCTGTAAAAATGTGTTAAATTTTCCGTGAATGTTTTATATTATAAATATTACAGTTCACAATTCTTAGTTTACAATTCCTGAGACCTGCAAATAATTTTCTTTCCCTATTGAACATTGTTAATTAAAATGTTAGAAAGATTAATTTATTGTCCTATGTCAATAGCAACGTTTGATTACGCAATTTTTATAATATATGCTAAACAATGTGCATGCAAGTATACGAAAAGCATTTGAAATTATGGCATGTCAGAAAAGGAGGTCATTCCACATGCGAAGAATGCGTCGAAATGTTAAATGAAATTTTAGTCGATAACTTGTGTAGTATTGGCTGGGACACATTACCTACTTTTTCTACTAACGTTTCAAATGTACAATAATATATGTCAATAGCTGGACCATGTCATTTAAATCGATAATCGTGTGTTACATGAAAACTTTATTGTTTACCTCTTTTATCTACTTTTCAATTCCAAACGAATAAAAATAAGAAAAGCCATATAAGAGTAAAAGGTTCGCTTGCATCTATTTTAAAAGAGGAATAAAGGGTATAGCCGGATAAGATGGTCAAAACTGCCCTTGAGCCGAATGATATCGCGGATGGGTCATTCGATAGGGCATCCAAAAAAACCATACTGTGTAAAATTTTAACCCTATATCTTGATCGGGGGGTAGTTATGGGGTAAAATTGAAAAATCAGTTTTTGGCCTATTTGTCCTAGTTAACGGAGTTTAGAAATTCTGAAAAAAATCTGAGACAAGTCAAACACCCGAATACATATTCTGCAATTCGTTTTAGACTTCTAAATTGAAAATCCTGCTTGTAAAACATCAAAAACCTCAAAAAAAATGGAAAAAATGCAGATTTTACATGGAAGTTCTAGAGTGACTAACTTTATATTTTTACAGTACCGATATATTATTATATGTCATACATGAATTTTTTCATATTTTTCGGTTTCTTGCGCCGTTGTTAAAAAAAATAAAAACCGATTTTTTCGCCATTTTTTCCGTGAAAAACGAAGCTAACCTTCAAATTGTAACATTTTATTCATTCTGTGAGCCTATTGGATACTGATAAACCTTGAACATTTCACAGAAATAATTAGAAAATGAAATTAACTTAATTAGTACTCTACTACGTCAGCGCATAACATCTAAAAATATTAACCATGTTTCCAACAGCTCGGTTGGGTCAGCGCGTTAGGCGCTCGACTGGGAGTCGCGCTCGAGACGCTGTAGAGGACAGACGTATACATAACCTCACCACGCAAGCCTGAGCTATTTGCCACAATATACAGTTCATACCTGGCTCCACACAGTGACAAATAGTGCGCAAACCAGTGCATGGTGAAGTGATAAGCAATCCACCTTGTCTCCAGCAAGGTAGACGAAATCTCTACCCCTGGAGACCAACAACAGTGGATCCCAGCATGACGCTCGGCTCCAAACGCTGTATCTCACCGGAGGGCTCCAACAAGGAGAACGAGCCCAATCCTCCACGACTGATCTCCAGAGAAATTAAAGTCCCAAAATTAGACACGCTCCACTTAGACCGTATATACAAAAAATTCATTAAAGAAAACAAACCAATCATAAACCCAAAAGCGACGCCCAACCTCAGCAAGGCACGCAAAACGGCGGACAGAGCGCCCCTAGCGGAGGCGTCAACATCTAACGTATGAGAAGAATGTTCTACCTTACCTACGGGAAATTGGGAAACTCCCAAAAAAGTTCACAAACCCGATCGCAATGGCCCAGACACCCATGGAAAACCAAGCATAATCAACGACAACATTTACAACAATCTTTTCAACGATACAGAAATGGATCTTGACGAAAAATCCTCAGCTGACGAAACCAACTCCAACTCGGAAAACGCTAACGACGGCCCCCCACAAGAAGCATCACAAACCTCCACTAATATTCACCATAAACACCGACTTTGTTTCACTAATAGCCGAAAATCTTAAAATCCCAAAAGAGGCCTTTATATTGAAACAAATCAGCAACGACCAACATACTGTCTATCTGAAACAAATCGATCACCACCAAATGTTTGTAAACAAGCTCAAGAATGAAAACGTACAGCATTACACGTATACTCCAAAAAGTCTAAAGCCCAAATCTATGATAATAAAAGGCATTCGAGGCAACTTCAGCCTCGAAGGCATCTCAGAAGAAATTAAGGCTCACAATATCCCGAATCTAAAAATAATTAAACTAAACAAATTCAGCTTTAGTAAAGCCCACCCGGGGAGACACCACCACCTACTACAGATCTCGGCAGACAGCAAGACATCAGAACTATTCAAAATCAAAGCCCTAGCACATCAGAGAATCAGATGGGAACACCTCAAAAAACCAAACGTGTTCCAGTGCAAGAAATGTCAAAGGCTAGGGCACGCCAGCCAAAACTGTTCGCTAAATTATAGATGTTTGAAATGCGCACAATCTCATGAACTAGGAAAATGTTCCATCCACGCCTCAGCAGACAAATTAGCACTAAAATGTGCCAACTGTAACGAAATGGGTCACCCAGCTTCCTACAAAGGCTGCCCATACATCAAAGCAATGGAAAAGAAAAGTATTCAAACTGAGAAACGTAACATAAAAACCTCTGAAAAAATCAACAAGATCATCGTCAGTAAACAACAAGATATCCTATGCACAAGCAACAATAAACAAACATCCTATCGAACGACATACAACATCCAACATCCGAGCACAGAAGACAAATATACTCGTAACAAAACCATCTATCGCGGGAACAACGCTCTTGGACGGCAACACCCAACCTATAAACGAGCCCAGCTGGTTAAATGATCTGAAAAACGACATATCGGCTTTGATCTCAAGTCAAATACACAACTTAGCAAACCAGATTTCATCAAACTCCAGCAAAATAGAATTTATTCTCAACTCTCTCTTCTCTGAATAGAAATGGCTTCTACACCGACATACTCTCAACATGTAAAAGTAGCAACCATCAACGTTAACTCCGTAATCTCCAACGCCCGAAGATTGGAACTCCTGCGCTTCATCAACAAACACAACCACAACGCCCTGCTCCTCACGGAAACGAAGCTTAACAATAGACATAACATTACCTTCAAGGACTACCACTGCTATAGAACGGACTGCCCCAATGCCACACAAGGAGGAGGCACAGCCATTCTCATCCGAACAAACATCCCTTGCGAGGAAATCCACACCCCTTCCTCCAAGGTAAATAGCATACTTGAATATACAATAATCAAAATTAGTTTAAACAACAATTATAATTTATACCTGGCCAGCATATACGCCAGATTCGACAATAGGAAACTTTTTAACCACGAGCTTTACACACTATTCAACTCTCTTAACCTACAGAGCGAGCGAAACTACTATATTTTCGTAGGCGACATAAACGCCAGACTAAAATCCTGGGGGGATAATACCGATAACCAGCGAGATAGATACATGAAACAGTGGTCAAACAATTTCGGAATCACCTTCAAAACTTTACTACGTGACTCTGAGGCCACTTTCAAGGATTAGGCGCTCGATGCACATTTGGTGACCACTCGAGCCATCGCCTAACTTTCGTATTTGTTTCGCCTCCTTAAGAGTTACGCGTCATAAATCTATCACTGACGAAGGATATTCCCGACCTAGAAGTACGGTTCTCGGGTTACCTAGCTTCGCCCTCGGAGGGAGTCGGGTACGGTCCCACGCTTTCCTCGGGACAGGTTCGCTTAGGGCCGATCTAAGAGTCATCAAGAATGCACTGATTGGGGCATGCAGAGCTCGGCAAGAACCAATCAGTGCACTTCTTCGGCATGGCAATGGGTGTCACCATCTTGACACCCCAAAAAGGAGGACCGCCTTCACGATACAACGAAAGGTCCTCCCGAAACCGCGACAGTCAGTCAGTCGCGATCGAACAGTTGAACGTATAGATCTACGAAAACGATTGAGGACACTTTCGAGCGAGATGAGCGAGTCTCTCGAAGTCGACGTCTAATTCAATCAAGATCTAATACAATCATTTCAAATTCAGAGAATTCGAGTGGAGTCATCGTCGTGAACTCCCGCGCGTATAAGGCAGGGCCTGCTAGATTAGCCTTACTGACGAATCCTCTAGCAGGCCTGGGGACGAAACGCTAAATCTCTCAAATTCTAAAATCGATATAATCATTGAATCGGCTATCTAATATTAATTTGGCGGATAGTAAATCGGTGATTTCGGGATCGACGCGTCCATACGATCGGGCTTGAGATTTACAACCTCAAGCGCGCACGAGTCAACCGCACGTCGAGCTCGAGATTCGCACCGTGCGAACAATTACCCCAATAGCTCCAACATTCAAACTGCTGCAAATTCCTACCTCGACATTTTCCTAACCGACTCAAGACTGCAGACAGAAGACGACATTAACAGTAAAGCCCGAACATTACCTTACGACAGCGACCATGACGCAGTGTCAATAAAATTCAATATATCCACATCCAACAACCTTCACTGGACTGCTACCCCTCCTAATCACCGACATAACTTCAAAGCATCCAACTGGAAAAAAAATCACTAAATCCCTAGCCAGAAATTACACAGCCGTCATACCTATCAACCGCAACTTAACTATAGAAGAAATTGATAACAACCTATCCCTCATCACGTCATCCATCACCACCACGATAAACAACTCGATTCCTAAATACAAACACACTAACAACACATACAGATACTTAAACAACAACATCCGCAAACTACTAAAAGCTAAAAGTTACCTAGTAACCTTACTCCATACACTCCATAAAAACTGCCCGCATCCTCGACACCCTTTATACTCCATAGCCAAAGAAACCCTCAAAGACACAAACCTTGCACTACATCTGGAACTAAAAATTTCAACGGAACAATACTAGACAAAACAGATACTGACAAGAAGCAAATGCAACCTTGACAAAATTCATAAAACGGACAATACATACATCTTCTCTGCATCCAAGGACAAACTCAATATAATCGGCGCATCTTATGAGGCAATAAACTCTCCTCTCAAAAACCTTGTAGACACCGCAGCACAAAACATTAAAAACAAATCTAACCTTCCCAGATCCACAAACACAACCTACACCCAATTCACTGACACAAATCCAGCACACAACCCGAATACGATATCGGAACAATCACATCCTTTTTGCTCCACAATATCTATCAACCGTATCCTCAAACACCTTCCTAACAAAACCTCCAGTGGCCTGGACAACATCACCCCAATAATTTTAATACACCTCCCCAAAAACCTAACTTTCCACCTAGTCATGTTATTCAATAACGCACTTAACTACCAATATTTCCCTAAAGCCTGGAAGCAAGCTAAAGTTTTACCAATTCTTAAAAAAAGTAAAGGTCCACATAACCCCTCCAACTACCGACCTATCAGCCTCACACCAAGCATCAGTAAAGTATACGAAGCCCATATAAACAACATAATCAACCAATTCTGTACAGCTCACAAAATAATCCCAGACTACCAATTCGGCTTTAAACACCATCATTCGACAACCCACGCAATCCACAAGCTAACTTCAGACCTCAATTCCCTCATAGAAAAAAGCCAGCTGGTAGGAGCAGCTCTACTCGATATAGAAAAAGCCTTCGACTCAGTATAGCTTAACGGTCTACTGTACAAATTAAAAAAAAAACTCTGCCCTGATTGGCTTCTCCACCTAATATGGGATATGATCAAAGACAAAACCTTTTTCACATGGGATGGATCTCAACTCTGAACAGAAGAATTCACAATATCCGAAGGTCTACAACAAGGAACTGTTAACTCACCAATACTATTTAACATATACTTAAGCGACTTAACCAAGCTCTTCAAATTAAATAGTAATAACCAACCCCACGCTCTGGCATTTGCCGACGACCTTATAATTTACACGCACAGCAACAAAGCCTCCACCACCCGGGACAACCTGGAGAAACTAGTTGAAAAGATCAACAATTCTTATACAAGCTGGAACCTTAAAATCAACCCTAACAAATGTGAAACAATTCTGTTCAGGAAACCGCTACACTACCTCTCCTCCAATGCCAAAGCAGGCTGCTCCACTTTCCAAATCCAAACGACAAATCCCGACTCCAAAACTAAAGTACCGATTCCACACAAAAAATCCGTAAAATATCTAGGAATTCATATCGATTACCTCCTAAGAGGCAACAAACATGTATCAACCCAACTTTCCAACGCCAAAAAAGCCTTCCATGCCAATAGCAGAATCTTCTACAATAAACATATCACAAAAAAGACAAAAACAATATTATACATGCTCCTAGTTAGACCCATCATAACATACTCCGCCCCATGTGGTGGAATTGTAACCACACTATCATGGAACAACTGCGCTCTTTCGAAAGAAAATGCCTACGAGCCTGCCAAAACACACACCGAACTCAACACTCCAACTGGCAACACTACACCAGCAATACAACACTTTACAATAAAGCCAACATCCCAAGAATAGACTCCTTCATCATCAAACTCACCAGAAACTATTTCAGCAAAATCCCCTTCATCGACAACCAAGTAATACAATCACTAACCAAACTAAACCCACCCATAGCGCAAAGACAGTTATCTACAGGATACGTTTCCCCCCAGGCATTTATACACTGCGACAAAGCTGGCATTATACAGAATGAGAACAACTTAAATATCATTTATCACTGGAAACGTAACAAAGCCGACAAACGGATCGCGTTACAAATCAACGACTTTAATACAAATAAAGAAAACTTCAAAATCTCGTTGACAATTCTAAAGACCGACTACACTGACTTCCATAGACTTAACCACGACAAATATTGGTGGATCACAAACAATGATGCTCATATGTTGGACTTAAACACCCGTAGATCAAGATCATCTAGGTCTAATTAAAATTAGTTACAAGAATAAAAACGAATAGGAATTCCTAAAAAGTTAACACACCTAGACCTAAGACTACCTAGTCACATTGTAAATAATGTATATATTCTAAATAAACCCACCCTTACCTCCCCACTAGTTATAAGCCTTAGTTATAAGATCCAACCAGACAAGACTGCTAATGGGGTTTTTTTTCCTTTACTACACTTCTATCATTTTCCCCACTCACCTACACAGACTGATTAGAGATAAGCAGCTTACTCTACACATCAAGCACGTACACCTAAGATTATATACCAAAGACGTTTAGCTATAAGATATGCCCACGCGCACCAAATAGCTATTAAGAAATGCAATAATAGACAGGTATATTTTTTTTCAATGTTTATTGTTACCTAGTTTTTTACGACTGTATAAGCCTTTTTTAATAAACATGTTTAAAAAAAAAAAAAAGTTAGGCGCTCGACTTTGAATATACTTATACTGGGTTCGCGCCCAGCATAAGTCTACATTTTTTTTAATTAATCAATTCCTTTTTTTTCTTTCTTTAACTACGTAATAATCAATGATATTTTTGTAGAATTCTTTTAGAACCAATATTTAATTATTTAGAAAATATTTTAAGATAAAATACGTCAAAAAATAATTTCGGAGCAATCGTTATTTCATCAATTTTTTCGTCAAACAACGATCACGATTACTTTGACGGGGATAACGTACTGTAGTTTACTCAACTCAGGTCGCCAAGAGATGTAAACTCTATCACGTATGTGTTCAAATACTAGCGTAATTGATTCAGAGGAACTTAACAATTATTTTGAATATATTGTAATCAATAATGATTCTAGTATTAAAGATAAAGTGGGTAATTTTACATTGTCAGAGGAACGCCTTAAAGTGTTTACTGAATTAACTTGGGAAAATCTAATAGAACTTCGAAAAATGATGACCTCCATGCGAAATACGCAGCAACGTGGCGTTACTCAAGCTCTCGTGGTTTCTTTATTCAAATTGCGAACTGGTAATTTTAATAGTTTAATAGATTAAAGAGATTAAAAATTGATGAAATAGTTTAATAGATTAAGAGATTAAAAATTGATGAAATAACGATTGCTCCGAAATCATTTTTTGACGTATTTTACCTTAAAATATTTTCTAAATATTTAAATATTGGTTCTAAAAGAATGCTACAAAAATATCATTGATTATTACGTAGTTAAAAAATGAAAAAAAAGGAATTGATTAAATAAAAAAAAAGTAGATTTATGCTGGGCGCAAACACAGTATAAGCATATTCAAAGTTGAGTGCCCAACGCGCTGACCCAACCGAGCTGTTGGAAACATGGTTAATATTTTTAGATGTTATGCGCTGACGTAGTAGAGTACTAATTAAGTTAATTTCATTTTTGAATTATTTCTGTGAAATGTTCAAGGTTTATCAATATCCAATAGGCTCACAGAATGAATAAAATATTACAATTTGAAGATAGCTTCGTTTTTCACGGAAAAAATGGCGAAAAAATCGGTTTTTATTTTTTTTAACAACGGCGCAAGAAACCGAAAAATGTGAAAAAATTCATATATGATACTTATAATAATATATCGGTACTGTAAAAATATAAAGTTAGTCACTCTAGAACTTCCATGTAAAATCTGCATTTTTTCCATTTTTTTTTTTGAGGTTTTTGATGTTTTACAAGCAGGATTTTCAATTTAAAAGTCTAAAACGAATTTCAGAATATGTATTCGGGTGTTTGATATGTCTCAGATTTTTTCAGAATTTCTAAACTCCGTTAACTAGGGCAAATAGGCCAAAAACTGATTTTTCAATTTTACCCCATAACTACCCTCCCGGTCAAGATATAGGGTTAAAATTTTACACAGTATGGTTTTTTTGGATGCCCTCTCGAATGACCCATCCGCGATATCATTCGGCTCAAGGGCAGTTTTAATATGAAATATGTTAAAATTACATATTAAATAAAACAAAGAATGTTAAAAGTGACTAAAGCTAATTGCCGATGTATACTCATCGAGACGATTTAATCAATAATTACCACAATAGCAATTACATAATTTCCATGATCGCAAACCGACAAATAACAAACGAGTCATTTCCACTGCTGTGGTATGTGTAGTGTTTAAAAATGATCTTTTAACTAAAACGGCAAATCTTAAAATTGACTAAAGCTAATTGCTCATGTATATCCATCAAGAAGTTTTAATTAACTTTAAACCTACCGAGCCTCAAAAGTAACTGGTACATATTACCTTATAAAAATTACAGGATTGAATTTGACTGATACGCGCTATAATGATTCTTTGTGGCTCTATGTTATGTCCTAACAAAAATCTTCCACCCGTTTTCTTCGAGTAATTACACAATATCGAGACCAATATCACCTACGATTTCAGATGAACCTAAAAAGATACAAAATTACGTTTAATAAATAATATTTAGTCCTCCTGTATCTGACTTACAGAGGACGTTATTGTAGCGTATCGCGGTTCATTGTGCATAGAGATTAACAGTGTATTGATATCATTCGTGTCTTTACTTCTGTAGCTAACAAAAATGGTGGAGTTTTGAATTTAACCCTTATTCGCTCTCCAGACAAAGTTTGTTAAGAAGCTGAGGACAATATTTGACCAATTTTGACTTTACATTTTAAATAAAAAAATATAAAATAAACAGACACAAATAAATAGACAAAGTCTTTTAAGAAGCTGAGGACAATATGTGACCAATTTTTACTTTACATTTTAAATCAAAAAATATAAAATAAACAGACATAAATAAATAGACTGAGGTGATGGACACGTGTCTGAGCAATGAATATTAAACGACAAATACTAAGCTATAGTTTATTTACACTATTTACACTTAAACTATACATATATACAGTTCTTAACCGAAAACCTAATGGATATCAACGTGTCGTAACAGTGTATTTATATCATTCGTGTCCTTACTTCTGTAGCTAACAAAAATGGTGGAGTTGTGAATTTAACCCTTATTCGCTCTCCAGACAAAGTTTGTTAAGAAGCTAAGGACAATATGTGACCAATTTTTATTTTACATTTTAAATAAAAAAATATATTTCATTTATAGTGTCGCGTTTTAAAGAAATATGTCTCACGACACAGACCGAAAGAAATGAATCATTTTAACGTACCCATATAAAAATACATGGATTGAATTGTAATATGTAATTGTAATATGTAATGTTCTTATTGTAATATGTAATCTACTAAAGATATTTATTCAATCAGTCCTCATCAAAGACAAATGTTAAAAAAAGGCTAAAACTGATTGCCTACATCATATTCATAGAACCTTTTAGTTAATAGTTTCCCCCAAAGCAACTGAATGATATCAATAATCATGAAAGAGCAAATAACAAACTTCTCATTTTGATCGATCTGTTACCTTTAGCGTAAAAAAAAGCGGCGTTTTTTGTCTCGTTTAGGCGTTTTTATCAGAGAGCTGCGAAGAGGATATCATTTGATGAAACTGTTGCGGTTTACTTCCCGCGGCTCAGTAGCACTATGACAAAGTAAACTTGCCAGGTGAATAAAAACTATCTGAGCACGGTGCACGTCGAACTAACGATCCGTGAAATCGTGTATTTGCGAAACGGTTTCGTGCGATCTTCTGCGAAAGGGAACAACGCGGAACGAGCGATTCATTGGGCTCTCTCCCGTGTGTTTGGAATCAATACTGTCGCTTTGATGCCCCTACACTCTCTTTTCAAAAGCTCCATGTTAAGTATTCTACAGCATTTTAGGCCACGCGATCAGAAAGCTCTAAAGTTATTGATTCATGGCGCCATAAGTTACCTGCGAACGATCATGCAGAATATCTTGCAAGCATCAGCTGGAAAAACACACAGCATTTCTCATGAAACCATCTATTTCTTAATAGGTAACGGATTTTCTCGCTAACTGATATTTTTATCGGTTACAAACCTTTTCGTCTAGAACCTAAAGTAGGAGAACATTGAATTTAGTTTTCGATATTTATAATGTTACGTGCGCGACCGCCGAACTTCGGCATTTCTAGCTACAATAAAAGGAAACCATTATAGAAAACCGTTTTCCCTTTATTCGTGGAGGAAGAGCACTAATCTTTCCGCGTCTAATCAGTTCTGCGTCAAAAGATTATACCGTTATACCGTCGTTTGCGTAACGACGATATTGTCACGGGAATTATTCGCGACGTGAGAAAAAATAATTAATCAAATAACACTGGCACGAGGTACCGTCGATTGGAGCTGTTCCGTCGCAAAGAACCGTACAAAGGGTCTTTTCTTCAGATTTGTTTATGGCGTCTACGTGACTCTGAGGCCACTTTCAAGGATTAGGCGCTCGATGCACATTTGGTGACCACTCGAGCCATCGCCTAACTTTCGTATTTGTTTCGCCTCTTTAAGAGTTACGCGTCATAAATCTATCACTGACGAAGGATATTCCCGACCTAGAAGTACGGTTCTCGGGTTACCTAGCTTCGCCCTCGGAGGGAGTCGGGCACGGTCCCACGCTTTCCTCGGGACAGGCTCGCTTAGGGCCGATCTAAGAGTCATCAAGAATGCACTGATTGGGGCATGCAGAGCTCGGCAAGAACCAATCAGTGCACTTCTTCGGCATGGCAATGGGTGTCACCATCTTGACACCCCGAAAAGGAGGACCGCCTTCACGATACAACGAAGGGTCCTCCCTAAACCGCGACAGTCAGTCAGTCGCGATCGAACAGTTGGACGTATAGATCTACGAAAACGATTGAGGAGACTTTCGAGCGAGATCAGCGAGTCTCTCGAAGTCGACGTCTAATTCAATCAAGATCTAATATAATCATTTCAAATTCAGAGAATTCGAGTGGAGTCATCGTCGTGAACTCCCGCGCGTATAAGGCAGGGCCTGCTAGATTAGCCTTACTGACGAATCCTCTAGCAGGCCTGGGACGAAACGCTAAATCTCTCAAATTCTAAAATCGATATAATCATTGAATCGGCTATCTAATATTAATTTGGCGGGTAGTAAAACGGTGATTTCGGGATCGACGCGTCCATACGATCGGGCTTGAGATTTACAACCTCAAGCGCGCACGAGTCAACCGCACGTCGAGCTCGAGATTCGCACCGTGCGTACAGGAGCTCTAAACGTATCGCGAACCGTAGTAAGAGGATACGGAATTGGGGAGAATCAAACAGTCGTGCTTGTTTGATTTCAAACCCAAGACTAACTGTTTATTGTGCGGTGTCTTTTTATACATGTTTCTTATCAGTGGTGTTACCAGACAGCTCTGGACAAATGTGCGTTGGTTGTCTTCGATCGATCGCGTGCTGTTCATCGCAGATGTCATGTGCGAATATGCGTTTTGATAAGACGGACCTCCCTGGCCGCGGTGTCGCGTGCGGAATCTAGCTATTATTAGCTTCTTGAAATGACATTCTTCACAATATATAGCATTTCATCGATAATCGTCGCCACCACGAGTCCGACCGGCTACGTTTAATGTTTAGATAATACTATTCTTTGACTTGTTCCGAACGTAGAAAATAACAGCAAAACTCGAGAGGCCTCGGTCGCCGAGAAGTGTAACATAATACGGGTCGAGTATGTCGGTGTGAAAACAACAGTTAACCCAGTGACAAAACTTCTTTATTTTTTATTATTGTTTAATGGAACTTTCACCAACATATTCGTGGCATTTTTCTAATGAAAATGATACCAAATAAGATATAATGTCGATGGTATTTACTTGAGTAATGGGCGATGAAAGTTTCAGAAAATTATTATAAATATGATCCGAATTATATCGTGTTTTGTATTATTTTAATCAGAAAAATGCCACAAATGTATTGGAGAAAGTCTCATAAAAATATAAGTAATAATAAAAAAGTTTTTTTATTGACATTACACTGTGATGACACGTGGGCCTTTGACCTACGCCGGCGACCGCGACTCTCCGCGTCTCTTTCTTTCCAATACGCTATCCTTCTTTGCGCCCGAAACTTTCATCGTCCATTACTCAAGTAAATACCATCGGAATTATATCTTATTTGGTATAATTTACATTAGAAATATGCCACTAATATGCTGGCGATAGTTCCATAAAAAAATAATAAAAAATAAAGAAGTTTTGTCATTGGGTTAGTAGTGGTCTCACCGATATACTCGATCCGTATTATGTTACACTCCTCGGCGACCGAGGCCTCTCGAGGTTCACGGCCCCTCACGGGATATACCCCGTGTAAGGTGGGGATTGCTTTGCGACGATTATTGTTCAGAATTTCACGAAAATTAACGATGAAATACTGTAGCGGTCAACAATATTTTGTAATAATATTCGTAACAATATTTTTAACAAGTTAACCTTTACTGTACACTCGGAGTGCACGATACCCCAACGAAAGTTTAGGTAAAACAAATGACATCTCGCGTTCTCTTTCCGTGTTCTTCGTTTTACTACGTACAAGTTATAATTTTAAAAAATAACTCTGTTGACCCTTATTTCAGAATGTCTATATTCGGCCATTTTTGGGGCCCAAAATAATAAGTAGTGTAAATGTGATGGGCGTTTGAAGTTACTGCGGTATGTCACACCATGTGTACCGTATGAAATTTGTATGCGATCTATACAGTAAAGGTTAAATATAATATGAAAGAATGACAATTTGTAAATGACTCTGTTTTATTCCTTCTTGCAGACACCTACGAGACAGATGTGTTTTGCTTCTAATCCTATTCGTGAAAGGCAGTATATAATAAACAAATGCGACTAATGCAGTTTTAATTCTTAAATTAATGATTCTGTTTGAACTCATATTGTATAATATTCACACTAATAATTAACATATACGACAAGTGTTGTACCTAATTAATTTTTCAATATTTTTATAGACTACAAATACTTCAAAGTGAACGAGCAGACTATCAAAAGATCTAACATTTGAAAGCGTTACTGAATAACTAATCCGTGTACGAATTTCTAATATGCAAGGTGGAACACACACACACACACATTCTGTATTTAATGTTTAATTTATAATATAATAAAACTGCGAATATAGTTCGACTGTATAACCGTATATGAAAGACTACTTTGTAAGATGCGCTCAGGCTAGCTGCTATGACTATCGTTGCATTCCAACAGTTTTGATATTTCTAGATACATAATAGAGTTCTAAAATAAAACTGAGTTATTCAAAGATATATACGAAATGAAAGAAAGAAAAATTTTGTTAAGCTCACGTTGCTTCAGACAATTTGTTTAAAGCACATTTATATTTTGTGCCAATGTTATAAAACAAAACGCGACTATAGAGTGCATACAAATATGCCAACAATTTTTTGGTTCTCATTTTATTTTTAGAAGACAGCAAAATGCAAAAATTTTTTAATTGACGATATACTATTCTTCGATACCTTCTACCAGACTGTCATAAGAGAAATGTGACTGCATACGAATGCAACAGAAACTTTTCCGGTAACATTTAATTTTTGGAAGATGCAACAATTATTTGAGTGAAAGCATACTAATCTTCGAAATAGGAAGTGTCTTCCAACCCACCCTTTATTTGCAGGAAATGTTTAGGTGTTCCCATTTACATACCATAATCTGTATATGTAAAATAGTGCATTCGTCTGCATGTTCCTTATTAATTCTTAAACCCACTGACCGATCTTTGTCAAATTTTGCGTTGTCATTGTTCAGAACTCTGTCTACGATTTAGACTACAGTAAAATTTTCCCACTATTGATAAAAGCTAAATGAATTGCGTAGCTTGCAGCATTAAAATGACATCAACCGTGCTGCAATAATATATGTGTCTGCTTAATGCAATAGAACAAAGCGTATACAGTATATGAATTTGTAAATTATATATCATCGCGAATTAATTTTAATGCAGAATCTAGACAATGATTTTCACATTCCCACGAGCGCGGTTGTCCCAGATACAAGAAGACCAGAGAATGCCGGGTACTTTAAACTAGTGCAATATAAAACTTTCCATAGTTTTAATTACATCTCGTGAAACTATCGTAAATGAGGTTTCTCTGATCGAAATGAGGCAGCGTCGTTTTAGCGGTATTATTTTAATACCACGCGTTCATATACAGTGGGTCCAAAAAGTATTTAAACACTACATTTTCGATTCTCGAAAAATTGTTGATATTTAAATTATGATACTTTTGTGAAAACAAATATTACAACCATAAGCATGAATGAATTTGAAGATTGAAGCTTCCTCTTTACAACGACTTCTTAAGAATTGACATACGATGTTTTTTCACTGTTTTCTGCAACAAAAATGGCGAACAGATTCGATCATGTAAAGTCCTCATGGAGTACTTTATACTATTGTAAAGTTGGCAACTCATTTCTTATTCAAAGCTCAACAAAACCACTAAACAAAATAGTACATCAATTTTTTTAAAGACGAAGCTTCAATCTTAGAATCTGCAGTAGTTTCCGTCACGAGAAAAAATTTTCAATATTTTCCCAGACGTTTTTGATTCTAACATTTTGAACCAAAAAAGCGTCTTCAGTTTCCCAGTCGCTGTATCATGCAATAAAAGCTGACATAAAAATGGACGATGGATGGCAAAAGTAGAAGCTTCACGCTTGAGACCGAGTCCAATTATATTGTTCTACTATTTTTTTCTCAACAAAATTGTTACAGTTTAAATACATGTCGACAACTTGTCGAAAATGGAAAATGCAGTGTTCTAATACTTTTTGGATCCACTGTATATAACTAATCCGTTGGGAAGCATTTCAGAGAGATGGGAAATGCGAAACTTTTTAAAAATTTCGAGCACCGAGCTGTTGAGTCGTCTAGATCGTGCGATTACGACAAATAGGGGAAGAGTATTAAAATTCTAGATTTTCCACGGGAGATTATAATAACGAGAATTTACCGTCCGCTTAACAAGAGATGTTCACAACTTCCAGTTCCACCTCCCACACACGCGCGAAGATTTCTCTCGGTGTACATTCATACCAGCAATTTGCATATTATTTTACGCCTCTCCGAGGCAACAATTTCAATAGCCCATGTAACCGAAAAATATATCGATCGCGCGCCCGAATCCCTTTTACATCTCATTTGTGGTAATACCGTTTACATTATCGCGCGTAATTTGTACGTTAATGCCCATTAATAGTAATTCAAGCAACGCACTAAATCTGTTACCGTTGTAATTTACATTAACGAGCATTGCGCATAAAAGTGTATGTTGAAGTTTAAGAATCGCCTGTTTCGGACGGTTGTTTTCCCTACAAGGAGGAGGTCTTATGGTCTTTGGATAGTGGATAGCGATTCGGGAAGTTTGCTTTTCCGGGGACAGTAAAATCTGCCCGGTTTTTATTCAGCCCCGGGCGTATTATGGGAACTATTGTCTAGTTTACTGCCGGCGTTTCGGCAACAACTTAGTAATACTATTTCCTGGCATTAACCTAGTTGTTGCACTGTGTTCTTGGGCCGGTATCCCGGGCGTCAAACGCTTCGATGTTATCTTGTACGACATCGCGGCACGGAGAAGAAACATTGGTTCGAACAAAGAAGATTCCGCTTAGTCATCATCGGCCAAGTGACACTCACTGGAAGTACAGGAACAGGAAGATATTATCTAGAAAGCGAAATTACAACGTGCATTCCCTGACATTAGCCGAGTCATTGCGGAAAAAAGCTTGTGGAATAACCAGTATGCGAATAAGGCAGAGACTTTAAAGATACTAATCGTATGTTACTAATTCACGATGTTAACTCGAAGATATTCATCAAAGAGAGAAATTAAGAATTGACAGAAACAAAGAAATATCAGAAATAATTTTATGCTGGATTATTTCATTTGTTACGGACAGAGAATTATCTCTGCTTTATTTCAACCAGAGTTTTCTAACCGCTTTCCTGATAACGGAAAATGCCCTATTCCACCCTTTGCTTATAGAAACGATGACTATACTCCAGCTGGATGCAGCCGGCACAAAGCATGATTCAGTACAGGGACAGTTGCACAAGATTCCCTAATATGGAAATCTTGAGAGCATCCCCACTTAGATTTTACAGTATATAAACCCTCGAATTTTAACCCTCGGGGGCAGTGCTTAAAGTACAAACGGGCTATACACGTCGTTACGCTGAATATCGTTTTGGAGTTGGTTGTATTTAGTGAGATCGGGCCTAGTCACCCTTTCGAGTCAAGTAACCTTATAGATTCCGCGAGTACGGTATTAATCTATCTTGGCATAATTATTCAACCTCTCTGTGTTCCCCGCATCGCCAGTGCGTCATCCAACAGGTAGTAGTACTTAGGTAACTACACAACATTTTCTTACACACTCAATTCTTATCGCGACACTAACAATTGTAACAGAGCCAGTTTCCTGTAATATACAATTTAGTTCAAGGTAATTTTGAGTAATAATTGATTTTAAACCACCATTTAGATCCAGTAATTCTTAGTTGACCGCTCCCACATGATACTTACCGCTCGGGTTGTATCAATTAATTTATAATATTAAAGTTACGAGGCCGTTACTAACATATCCTAGCAGCTCCCCGATTTCGCATCGGGTTCGTCTGCGCGTCTTCCAACCTCCCAGCAGCTCCCCGATTTCGCATCGGGTTCGTCTGCGCGTGTACCTCCTAGTGGCTCCCCGATTTCGCATCGGGTTCGTCCACGAAGTCTCTCAAACATCCTAGGGGCTCCCTGATTTCGCATCAGGTTCGTCCATGCACCTTACTAACAATCAAAACCATATTCCTCTTTAAACTATAAACCGCTCGCTGGCCACGCGCGCTACCGCTCGGCCCAGGCTCGTAACACATTATATGACTATCGATTGCAATAATTGCTTATTCTGTTGAATGAACATGCTTTACACTCAAATTTTGCTTAAACGAACATTTACTTTCAAACGATCTTATTGATTTTAACACAAGACAAAATGCCCAGCTTGACATCAATTTTAAAAAAGGCATCAAACGAAAAGAAAACTAGCGAAAATTATTCAACCTGGCAATAATAAGAATAATATTAAAATACGAAGATACAAATTTTCAAAATTAAGCAGTAGAAGGGAAAATTACATAACGATTAATGATTAAAAATTGGAAACTAAAGACAAAGTATGGAACATGTTCATGAAGAGGAATAGACATAAAAATGACATAATGTAAATATATGTTGATATAAACAATAGATCAACTCATAGACATTTCATTTGACTGAAATCTCATGAATAAGTACAAAAAAGATGACTTATTCAGTATTTATTATGCAACATTCGGTTAAAAAAAGAGATGCATATAAGTATATTTCCGACAAAACGATATAATTTCTAATTTGAGAATATCATATATTTGGGAAAGTGGGTTTTCAGCCATGCTATTAATTAGAAATGAATAGAGGACATGGTTGCAACTTGAACCTGATTTACGTTCGAAATTAATGAAGATAAAGGTTGACATATCGAAATTGGTTACAATGAAACAGTCGTATCCTTCGCATTAATCCTCACCAATAATTAATTTTCTTAATATTTGCTCATATATTATTACCCATCATTTACTATATTATACTATAATGTAAAAGTTTCATTTTCGAATATAATTAAATAATATAGATTTAATGTTTATTATATTAATATTCTTTAATTATAAACACTCCATTTGGGATGTATTGATTTTTAATCGGGAAGTGCTTTTATGATGGTACATATATTTTTTGATTCTTATTCAAATGGTATAAAATTTAAAAAGTTTGAGAACCCCTGGTCTTGATGACACACATGATCAGCAACAATAAATTAATTCACGGAGTGCAATTGTTTGATCAGCATGCCTCCGGCAACACTCTCCCAATTATTTGACCAATTCGTTCCGAGTGTGATATAACTGCTATTTAGAGCGACTGTGGCTACTATGGTAACGGTACCGTTGTCTGTGCACATGTGTTCACAGGTCCACACGCACACACACACACACACACACACACACACACACACATGTCCACACGCACACACACACGCACCAGGGGAAAACGAAAAGTGGTACCAGTTTTAGTTTATACTGCCGGTCGTTCATAAATTCAGAAGAAAAAGCGGAAACTAATTCGCTTCTTTTCAATTAAGTAACGAACACGATCCGGTGCTATCTTTCCGCAATTACTCGTCGGCCGAAGTGTGCACGAACATTAAAAGATAAACATAGAATCAAGACGTAGAAAGGGCCGTTCCACGGGATCGGGCTTACAGTTTGTCCGGATGGTTTTTGCCAGAGAGAGAGAGAGAGAGAGAGAGAGAGAGAGAGAGAACACACGGACGCCGACGACGTTGACAACCAGGGATCGCCGAAAGCAGTCCCAGCAGACGTTGCAGACCAGTCAGTCGTTCGGTTCTCGGTTCTCCCGGGTTCTCCTCCGGTCATTCATTGTTTTTACCTCGTTTAACAGTATCCCCCCTGTAGCGCAGAGGCGGGCACGCTCTCCTCGCATTAGGCAGACGCACCGGAGATGCATCGAGTTGCACACGGTGCAGTGCGGAGACGGTCCAGCCGCGTGATTCTGCCTTGCAATCTAGCACAGATATCGGTACCTGTTCCAGTGCCTGACTAAATAATAGGACCTTTGATATGCTTCCATATTTCGTATAATTAAACGAAGAATATGTATATTTCGTACACCGTATACATCGGATGCGTTCTATAAAGTGAGCATACTCAATCTCAAGTTTGTATGGTATATACAGTCATCCTTCCCGATAACTGCAAACTATACAAAACTCCACGATTATTCTTCAATTCTCTATAGCGACCGGTTGGTATCTACAGTATCTAGTCGTTCTAAGTTGAAAGACGATTATTATCGTCAATGCTAGCAACTAAAATGCATAATTTTTTCAGACTCCTGAAGTGTAATTTCTTGTTTAGCAAAACAAAGAATCGATCGTACAAAACATATTTAATTTTATATCGATCATGAGGTGACCTGTCCAATGAAGTGACACTAAAGCTGCGTGTCCGTTGAAATTAGTATTTGCAAATTGTTATTTCACTTCCTGAGTGATATTTCTATAAGAACTGTGGTCATTTTTCAGTTCTTATATCCCAGAATACAATTCTAACAATATTTGATGGTTGTAACTTGTACTTAAAACCTGGTATAGGATTAAATGAAAAATTGACCAAATAAGCAATATGTTGTGTTTACATGGATCCATGTAGGAATTGTTCGTAATGAGGAAGCTGACTTAGGTGCTAAAGAAGCCGATCAAATAACCCGAGCTCTCGAAATGATTTAATTAGGGAACTTAAGGTAAGAAATAGAAATTTCTGGAATGAGAAATGGTTTAAGTTTCCACCTATCAAATTATCCAGAATAAGAAAACGTATTTATAATAATAGATACCCTGATGCATGAGGATTTTGCTCCGAAATAAAGGACTGTCTGTCTTCCTTCCAACCCTTCCTTCCAAATTCATTTAATCGGCGATGGATTGTACTTACACTTATGTTTTTATCAAGATTTAGTATTATTTTTTTATGAATATCAACGGTTGTCTTAACCGTCCGTTTTTTCGTGACGTTTAATATGTTGCATTACTTGACAGCCAGTGCCGGATTAACCTCTAGGGGCCCTAAGCACTTAAAAGATTTTGAGGCCCTTTTGTACACTTCAACGCAATGTAGGGCGGACCTAAACGATTTCTTAGACATTAGTCAGAGTTGTACTTGCACGCTATTGATATTCATCTTTCCACTATCCTTTCATTCTTTCCACGCGCACGCACATGCACGTAAATGAATAAAAATATTATTGTTGTTATAAGTAAACGATGTAAAATTTAGAAGCTTTCTATGATACTTTCTATTGGAATGTTTTTCCAGCTTTACGATGCAGTTCTTCTTGAGGTCATAAATCTGATGTAATCTTCTTTCAGTGACACATCGTGGCCATTTACAGTGCACTTCTAATTGTCTCAAATGTTGAACAGATACTGAAAAGAATTGTTCACAACATTGTATCTCGAAATCGCCAGCTCAGAACAATAGGCAATAGCCTAACCTAGACCAAATATGACATAATTCGGTGCACATTTGCTTATGTACATTTGCACTTTAAAAACTTACTATCGTTATTTAAACAAGTAAATATGATCCAGATTATATTGTGTTTGGTGTTATTTTAATTAGAAAAATGTCACGAATGTGTTCGTAAAAGTTTCATGAGAAAATAACTAAAAACAAGAAAGTTTTGTCATTAGAATGGTATTGCCTCGCCGATATACCTGACCCGATACTCTGGTGCCAATAGATTTGGCCGCTCGGTTCGACGTTGGTGGCAAAAGGTAAAGGAATCTCGAGGACTCGTTTGTCTTTGTCTCGGTAAGCGCAATGTTTCGGACCCAAGATCGCTGCTTTCATAACGACATCGCTGTACACAGCTGACTCGAAATCCAGTAATTAAATACTCAACCAAGCTTAAAATCGTGAATAAATAATTTTACCCATCTCGCCGCAAGATTAATCGAAATACTGTCGTGGTCAGTACAAACTTTACGAAAATGTAGTTTATACTTTGCAAGCTCCCCAGGAAACTATTGGTAGTTAAAATATGAATTATACGTAATTAAATGCCCGGAACTCTTTGTGCTATCATTTTGTCCATGAGTGTACCTACAGGTATACGCGAAGTAGCACGTGCGAGAGAGTCCCGATTTGGTGAAAAGCACTTGAACGCCTTTTGTTGCGACACCGACCGAGTGCCCGTTGCATCTTGCCGATCCCCCGATACACAACCGACTCCGAGGAAATTGAGTCCCCTTTGAATTTATCTTCAATTCGCTGAACCGAAGTAGACATTCGCGACGGACGTGCGAGAAAACGAGGCCATCATCTTGTCTCGAGGTTTTATTAGGTTGTTGCCCGATGGAGAGCTGGCTGATTTCTCCGACAGGTCTATTTGACTGCGCGCACTTCCATGAATGAAAATTATCAACCCGCCGCCACGCCGGTCGCCTTCTTCGCTTTTCTCTTCATCGTTGGGTTAAATTCGACCGGACGGCCCCTGCTCTAATGTTTTCGAAACGTTGCTTCTTACGACGGAACTTCGGATCCGTCCGCAATTCCAAGAAACTTGAATCCGCGGCATGCCACAAAGTGAAAACTTTAATGATGCTTAAGTAATGTTTTCCTGTTCAATTTAATCCGATCCCTAATGGCGGAAGGACGGACCCAGTTAGCCTCGGTGTTTCCTACGATTGTATGCTAGGACAGGAATTTAGTAAAATAAAATTAATTAGTGTCGTAAGAAATTCTGCTATGCGATTAAAAGAAAACGGTCTAAAAAAATTTTACAAAACATCGCTAGGTGGAACTGTTAAAAAGCCCTTCGTTTTGTATTGTCCTTTGGTCCTTTGAATTGCCTTTTACTCTTATTGAAAGCATACTATATTCAACGGTGTCTTGAACAGTGTATTTCTATTTCACAATATTTTACACAATTGCATAACTTTTACACAAATTGTAAATGTATATTATTTAAATATTATCGATAATCCCTCACCATATGAGCTTCAAAATAACAAATAAAGAATATCAATAAAATATTCATTTTTGAAAGTTGTTTAAGCTTCTGTCATTCAGTGATATTATGTTATATTAAATGGTGTTAAGGGATGCTTCTCTTATAATGATAGTAAAAACAAGTGATTTAAACAATTTTTTCAGATTAACCATTGGATATATGAGACTAGGCCGTTTTGGGATTTAAACAGATAGTCCTGAAGTAAAAGTTATTTTTTTTTTAATTCAATTCTTTTGATTACTTATTGTATAACACGCATACTTTTCGAAACTATGTTTTTTAAACTGGCATGCCCGATAGCGAAAAGACTAGTAAAGTAATCGACTTCGGACAAAGCTCATTCATTTCTTTACATATTTCTTTAGGGATTGGACCTAAAATTCATGTTTAATTTTTTATTTATAATATTTTTTCGGCCAAAGAAAGCAAACTTTTCTTTCCAACCCTAAAACTTTTCTAACTGCTAATATTCTTCTTTCAACATAGGTTGAATCCCAGCATAACGTATCTAACTTTAAGGAATATTTCTCACTTTTTGTGGATCGATCATTGTGACAGATGTACCACTGAGCGTCAACAATGTCTACACTACCGAAGCTCTGAAGGAATCATGTATATCAGGCATGGGCACGGGTGGAGCCCCTCAAACGCCTGCTTCTCCCACCAACCTCTCTTTCATCCATTGTACCGCGCTTGCTGGAAGGGGACAGAGGGCACTACGGTATGCACGGTTTTGCCAAAATTGAGGCAAAATTGCCCATCCCTGATGTATATTATACAATAAATAATCCGGAGAATTGAACTTAAAAAGGACGCTTGTAGTTCAAGACTATCTGTTTACACTCCATAAAGCCCTAGTCCAAGATATGCAATAGTTATTTTAACAAACATTCTTCAAAATTACTTGTTTTCTCTTCCGTTACACAAGAAGACCCCCTAACGATGGTATTTCGACTTACTAATAAAGGACATAACATTCTTACGTAACATTCTTTATACGATATTTTTACAAGTCTGGCTCGATATTTATTAATTTAATTTAATTAAGCTAACCGGTTAACTGCGATCGACGTGTGTACCCGTCAATCGAAAGCTCTATTGCGGTGCGGTTGACGTGTATACTCGTCGTGTAAAATAAAAAATTTCCATTCACTATAAAAACTGGAAATTTCAATACGATGTAAAATTCATAATAGGAGTAATTTCCTTGCGTTCGACGTGTATACTCGTCGTTTGCTTGGTTTCAATTCCGCATCCCGTGAGAGATTTTTAAAATTCAATTCCGCAGTTAACTGGTTAAAGAATAAACAAAATTTGTAAAATAATTTCTGAAAGATGCATTGGCTCATAACATCATTTTCATACACGGCATCATTTTGCCTTCCTAATGCAAGAAAGGTAACTGTGATTATTTGAACTGAAATAACTTTCATCAAGGAATGTTCTCTGAAGTTAACTTTAAATTCACACGGAATATCTTATGCAATTTAGCTATCTGCGCTAATAGTAGCAATCAAAGGCTATTTTAGCGAGAACCTGTACAGTGCTTTAAATCGATTCTTGTAGATTACCCATCAACAATTTTTATCATGTATGATATACATATAGTCGGCGCGATAATATTTTCCAAAATATTGAATATTAATGTTTATGATTAGACTGCGGATACAAATTGACATTCCTATAAATAAATTTCGACAATCTAAAATAGAATAAAATATTCCATTTTGTAATAGTGAATAGATTAAAGTGTAGTGTAAAATCGTATTTACTTTTTCTTTTGTTTTAAGTAAATGATTAATATTGCATCAAACACTTGTACGGTTTACTAGTTATGTTTATTATATATTACATTTCTATTGTAATGTAGTTTTATAATATTGTAATAATATTGTAGTAATATTGTAGTATTATTTTAGTAGGTATACATTTCTATTTATTATATACTACGTAAATTATTATGAACTATATAATACTAAATGTAGTTGCCTAATATTTTTCTTACGTTACCATAAGGTGAAAATATAGAAAACCTGCACATATTTCATAATTATATGTTTTCTACATTCTACGTGGAAACATGTTTTCTTATAGTAACGTAAAAACGTTTTTGGGAAAAAAATATTCAATACCATGGAGATAGCGCCGCGATAAAAATTTGTCCATCACATTGTGCTTGCGCATTCATTAAAGATGCGAATTTTGTGCACGAAAAAGTTATTGTAATAAAAATATGATAGCCCCTTTTTAAAATCCGCTTGACGATACATTTTTCCATCATTAACCGTTGTCGAATTCTCGTGGAAAAATCCTCGAACAATACGGTGTTTATTCATGAATGCCTTCTATTTTGTTTTCGAACATATTTGGCTGTGTTTATTGTAGCATCATGAAATAAAGACGAAAACAAACGGTTGAATAAGCATACATATTTACTCCACTCTTCGTTAAATTTGTACAGTTTACCAGTTATCCGATATTGTCATTAATAACCAATATGCAAGTTGCAATGAGCATTGTGTTGTTTCGAATTTACAATAAAATACATTTTACCTAGAATGTAGTGCTTTATCCTATGTACACAGAGCCCTGCTCAACGCGCAAATGCACATTTCGGTGTGTTTTGTATCGTGAAATATGCTTTTACCTGCAGCGTTTCATATTCATTAAGAGCACAGCTAGTTTTTACACCATGCGCATCGTAATAATGCAGGCTTTCCATTCACTGCACAGTGAAGTGCGAAATGCGAATTTTCATTCGCATAACAAATAATCTAACCGCTTTAATTTGCTCGAGTTTCTAAAGAAAATAATCGATTTTATGCGCGTTTGTTTGAAAACAGAGCAAAGTTATGTTCCAGTACATTAACAGTAGGTATTTATAACAAGCTGTATATACACGTGTATAAATGTGTACGTTGTTCTACTTAAAAAACGCAATCCAAATATTATATGACCTTGACCCCAAAGTCTTCGTAGCCGTAAAATCATTTCCCAGAAGTTTTACAAATTTTATATGAAACTTTTTCTCGTATCAACGAAAGTAACCTATCCAGCACGCGACAAATAAGACAACCATTATAGCAAGCGAGTTAGTGGAACAAAGTAATCGCTAGACTGCAAATTTTATGCGTTTATGACAAAAATAGGTAAGCGAAGTTTCAAACAGTATAAAGATTAAAAGAATTTAAGAATATCGATGTATTATTTTGATGTTATTAAAGAACTGTTGAGTTATGTTCGAAAAGGGTGGCGTGGTCTTTGGTATAGAAAATAATATTTATTTATTCTTAGGATAAAAGAAACACTATGTTGGTAGAACCATCTCTACCGATGAAGATAATATGATAAATGTTGAATATTTAACACTTACAAACATATATATTGGATGGTTAACACGCTCGATTACGCATTGCAACAAAGAAGATTCCCGTGAATAATCGCGACGTGTTCCGACAATGCCCGACAGGCCACGATTCGACCGAATGCGCGCGCCACCTAAGCCCCACATCAGTGATGCCAGAATCGTGGAACCGAGGAACTTGCCCCTCCGGTGGATCCTCCGGCTGGACCCCCCACTCTGACGTACCGTCGTCGCCTTACGTTGTTTCTTACTGCGCACGCGCTACACACAAGCGTACCTCGACGCCGTCGAGTCGAATAGGCAGCTCAGACGGACAGACTAGAGGTACGCTTGTGTGTAGCGCGTGCGCAGTAAGAAACAACGTAAGGCGACGACGGTACGTCAGAGTGGGGGGTCCAGCCGGAGGATCCACCGGAGGGGCAAGTTCCTCGGTTCCACGATTCTGGCATCACTGCCCCACATGATGCAGCAAAACAGTGCAAATATGAACTAATCACATTTCTGTTTGCTTGCATTTCTTTCAATTGATGCAGTCAATTTGTATTTTGCATTAAAATTTGATGCAACAATTACAGGATACAGAACTTACATACACTTTTATACGTACCTTAATAATTTCAACGACCTGCAAAATAATGCAGCAGTATTTTTGAATTCTTTAAACGCATTTATTAACCTTTTTTTTAGTTAACTTTAAACGTATTAATAAAACGAAAACATTCAAGTACGAACTAATATGAAACGTTGAAGAGTAATATTGTAATCAATTTCAGTAACCTTGAAATAGGTGATCAAGGTCAGCAACTTACGAAATCTAGCTTTTCCGAAATCACCACTTGATTTTGGTTTCAATGGTACGCACGAAATTATTATTGATACCACGTGCTGTATTGTTTTAAGCTCAGTATTAACACTAACCATATCAGGACCGGTTCACAGTTTCTATTTTACAATTATTGAAATTACTAAGATGCTTTCATCAGAAATTATTAAATAAATTTCTTTATTCGAGGACACACTGTTATAAAAATTGCATTAAATCTAAATAAATTCCGTGTTGTAATTTTTATAAAACAACGTACACCAGTCACGTTTTGTGTTCGAGTTTCTTTCCTTCAAATTATACAATCCTAACAGAAGTAGAGCATAGCAGTACTATACTACTCTAACATGATAGACCCTAGTTATCGAGTCGCGTATTCTTATCGATATCAAACAAGAGTGGTTTGAAACATTTATTACCGTATACTAAGTAGTTTTCAAGGAAATTTAGATGGCATAGTTAAGTGACTCACCATGGATACATATAGCCTTCCTATCTACTCTACTGTTTCTTTTGTTGTTTCATTCTATAATTTTTTCTGAAATACCTGTAGTACCACTATGCATGGTGGATGACAGGTGGTACAAGCAGACATGAGATGATCCTAAATACATATATACATATGTTCAAGAATAAGTGTTAGGTTCACATAAACAGTTTTCGTATTTTATTTAACATGTAGTACAGATTAATTTCACAATAAGCACATTAAATTCCAATAAATTGAATTATAATGTATATTGTGTAAATTACATAAGTATATGGGTCGAGGGAAAATAGGGGAGTTAGAGCAGTAAAAGGGCAGAGAGAGAGAAAAGCAATACAGTTAAGTAGGAGGAAGAAGGAGAGAGGAGACGTTAGAAATAAAGAGGTGGAAGGATCGATTAAGAAAAGGGGAGATGAAAAGGATACAAATGAGAGGAAAAAGTGAGGTTAGGATTGTGGTGAGACAAGGACGGAAAGAACAAGTACAGATAAGAGAAGTATTGAAGAAAGCGACATCGTGTGGGAAAAGAAAGAAGGATAAGAAGAGGAGGAGGGGAAATAGATAAAGCAGAAAGACAAGGAGGAAATGGAGTACGAAAATGGATATACAGGGAAAAATGAACGGGAGAGGCAGGAGAGGTAAATGATAGGAAGGATAACTAAAAATGTAGAACCGATTTGAAGAGGGAGACAGTGAATGCGCAAGACAGAAGCCAAGAAGGAAAGAAATTATCACAATGGGAGGAAGGAATAAAGAAATTTATAGAAGAGAGAGGAAATAGAAGAAAATTACAAGAGGGGGATAAGGAAGACCTCCAGGAGGAGTGGAAAAGGATAGGAAGTAGGGAGAAGGGAATGCAGAGAGGGGAGAACTGGAGAAAGACTATAAAATCGAGATATAACAGACGGTATAAGGATATAAGGGAAGGGAAATGTCGGAGTACATAAAGAGAATATGGAAAGAAGTGTATCAAAGTAGCGAGATACAGACTAGAAAATGAAGTGGGGTGAGGGATATACTGAGAGGAGGAAGATGACAGACAGTGCAAGAAATGTGGAGATGAAGCAGAAAGGTAGGAGCACGTGTTGGAAAGATGCAGGGAGGAAGAAGGAATGGAAGAGGGCATACAGGGAAAGATAAAGATATTAGCTGGCGACGGAGAGGGAGGGGGTGAATGGCAAAGTTATATAGAGAGAGGCAAGAAAAGCAGGATGGAAAGTATGAATGAGACAGGAGCGAAGGAATGATTGAGATGAGGTGGTAAAAGTAAAAAATGAAAATGAAGAAAAGATTTGTAAAGGGAACGGGATCCACTTGTACCACGGGAAAGGGGACGAGTAAATATATACATACATACATATTATGTAATACATAGTAAATAATGTCTACATGGACAATATTTATTCAGTATAAAAAGACGACATGACTTATGGGTACCTCTAATAAAACAGAACGAATAATATTTTTTCAGTCGACGCTTCGTTTTGGAGGCAATTGAATTCGAAATTTCGACGGTTACATATAAATACTGTTGAAAAGGAATCGCCTGACGTATCTGACCATGACCAACCAATTCTACTTCTTCCGATTGCTAGAACACGTGAAACTAAATTTTCTCGAAACCAAACCGTCGATAGAGAAATTGTTATTCGTTCTTTTTTACTTACTTTTTTACATAGAATCACCTCATGCTCGCTTGTATCACCTATTTCGACAGACCCTGTATACCTTTCAAATGAAAGCAACAAAAGTATCCAAACGAAACAAGCCTCCAAACAATATCACAGCTGTTAATTGGCATCCCCTGCTTCCGTGGAGCATCTGCGGAAGGATCGTGCGTTAATAATCAGGGGGAGGATGCACTAATTTCCATGCAATTATTCGGATTGAGCCATTCAGTTCTCTCTCTCTCTCTCGCTCTTTCTCTGTCTCTTTCGCTCGCGATAATTAAGATGCCCCCATGCGGATAGATTCCATCGTGCGCGCGACGGGTGTAGACCGTAATCGCGATTCTTTTACGTGGAGGAAGTGCTCGCTCGTCCTGGCTGTTGACAACGTGGCACCCATGTGTCCTTACACGTCGCGACCCTTCCAGCCAGACAATGAACCTACTCTTCATTCTGTCGATCCACGTGCCCACTCCAACAGGTAAATACACTTCGGAACGGTCGGGCCCATTATCCTCTTCCTAGTGTCGTTGCGGCTCCAATTCCCGCGGTTTATCGAGAGAAGAAAATGCCGGCGAGGAGAACCGTGGGGGCTGCCGGGGGACACACGGAATAGACGTCCAAGAGGAAGGCGAGAAAGAACCGCGTAATGGGAAGAATAATCCATTTCCGATAGATATTATGCCGTCATTTCTTTCAACACCGATATTTTCCACTAACAATGTCGGCTGCGACTCGCGTCTTGAGTCTCTGCGACGCGACGTCGCGTTCGCGGTTTGTTTTCGATGGTGTCTGTCTTCGTGGACTACAGAGCAGACAAGTAATTGGCTAATTCCCTTTAATTATTCTCAGACTGCGGATTTTCATGGAAAATAAAAATTGTTTGTATCAATCGCGAGCTACAGAAGCTACATAGACATTTATTTCTTGTCTGAAGAATTTTATAGAATTGAAAACATTGCGACAGTATTTTTGAATTCTTTAAATGTTTTTACTCTTTTGCATTTCAACTATTAATTTTTCTCGCAAATGCATTAAATCGACAGTCTAATTATCGTATTGTAGACTAGCCGATGCATTCATTCGTAATATAGAAACATCTACAGTGGCTCACGAAATTATTCGACCGCTCGCTATTGGAACTTCAAATACATAAAATGCGTACGTTAGACTGAAGATCTGGAAATAATATTGTAACTACTACACGGCACAAGTAAATATCAAAATGTACATGGTGTGGCCAGACGGAGCGTATTATGTATAAAGTTGATCCACAAACTATTTGAACACCAAATTTCTCGGGAATTGGTAATATATATTTTGTTTATTTATTTGTTGTTGAAATATCGTTGTTAACTGTGCAATGTTTTATAACATTCTGTATGTACAACACAACAATATCTTCAATAGTATTAAACTCTAATAAACTGTATTAAACTGAAATATTAAAATGCAATACAAAAAGTATGTACCTAATTGTGTAGCGACATGTATTATGCTATAGCTCAGTCTTTTCCAGTCGTTCACGTCTAATGGCTTATAATTATAGTATTGTTTGTTTGTTATCGATGTGTCTAAATATCCAACTTCATTCTTAACATACTTCATAAGTCATGTATATATGATAGAAAATTTAAAAAAATACCTAATATTTGAAACAATGTATATGTTACTAAGGAACAAAATGTTAAAGTTCTCTGAACGATGTTAGAAGATTACAGAATTATTTACACATTTGTTGGTTAGAAAAATGACAAATTTATTTAAACTTATTAGTAAATAACAAATAAACTGATCTTCACGCAGTTGATAATGTCAGAAACGCATTAATAAAAATTAATATTATACATATTTATTTGCACTCAAAAAGTCTTCCAGTTTTCGAACGAAATTTTTCACTTGCTTTGTTTTTCACTTGTATGTGTGTGCTAGATGTTATTAAGCAATATGCACACCTACAAGCTACGCGATTATATTTTATTAATGTTCTATCATTTCTTAAAATCAATTGCTTATTTAACTACACCGTTTACAAAATAGCCGGCTTTAGTATTCCGTAGAAATTAATATCGCAAATTGGATTCGAGGTATATGTACAGTGGCCCAAAAAAGTGTTCGTACGCCCTTTAAATCAGAATAACTTTCGTAAAATTTGACCAAACCACTTGAATTTTTTGAGCAATTAGAAACATTGATTTAGTAAATCACGTGCAGAAAAGATTTTGAAGAAATTGCAATTAGTAGGAATCTACTAATTCTATGTAAATAATAAATAAAAATAATAAAAAATCTACATATTCTATGAGGTATTTACAGGTTATACCAATACGAACATCTAAAATTACAGTCGATACTTCAGAGTAACAATGGACGATGATGATCTACTCGTAAAGCTATTATAACGTTCTTATCATGCCGGCCTCTATTTCTGTTGTTAATACATTTTATAGAGCCTCGCAGAAATTGAGTCACATTGAACGCTGGTAAAAGAAGCTTACATTGTGAAACGTCGTGGATTGGTGGTCAGAAATAATGGTACTCCATACATCACGATAATGCTTTCTTTTTGGCAGCTAACCAATTGAATGGAGACACTTCGTTGCCTAGACAATACAATGAGTTTATAAAAAATTTCAAACTTTTCGAAGATCTCATTCGACATTTTTTTAAATAAACATTAAAATAACTAACCTTTTTTTGCTTCGAAATAAATAGTACAGGAGCAGTTTACAAAATATTACCTACGTTGATGTTATACCGAGCTTAATGCGTCGAAGCGTGCTATAAATCCGTGAAATCCGCAATCTCGCAATAAATAAAACATCGATTTTGTTATCGCTCGAATATAATCCTCTTGAGGACTACATGGTCTTTCTCACGGGACGCCCTAAAGTGCATACAATTACCATTCAAATTAATTGTGCCGTAAACTTCGCGAATTATAACTCGGTAAAACCGGAGTGGAAAAACAAAACCAAAGATAATTGTAAATCGTTCATAAATTTAATTGTTAATAAAATATTGCTCCGATATATGACATTCGGGTTTTTCGAATGTTTTCGGGTAATAAAAACGGTTATGTGAACGAAAGTAGTGGCTCTGAAGAGGAACAATTTATTTCCGAAGCTTTCTATCTTCTCTCTATTTTACTATATTCCTTTAAAATAGTTAAATCCATTTTATTAATCCTCGTAAACCATTGAGAGCAATTTGTTGATATTCACTAGATATACTTATTTGATCAGACGTACTTTATAAATATATTCGCGCAATACCTTAAGGGATGCAGTGTTATTATTATACTACTGCGGAGCTTTATGTGAAATCAGAATTTTCCAAATCGATTGCAAGAAACAAGAATTCCTTCTTTTAATAATTCTAATAAGTCGCATATAATGTAATAGTATTCTTAAAGCCTATTAATAAGCTTCCGGTTTAGAAAGTGTTGATGGTTAACGCAAGCAGCACAGGAAACGAAAATTTCATTTCGTATTTTTGCGTTCCCGATCTCGCATTCATGATAGCGATAAATTGTTATGAATGCTCGCCAAATATCCGCGGATTGTTCGTAAGGTATTCCGTCAACGTTCCGCTGCAAATGTGCGAGAAAACACCATAGTTGTTTCTATTGCGCGTATCGCCGTGTACCGACTATACATCACGAGGCAGCGACCGGTTGCCTACGGTAGCGCGCATAACGCGGCCATGCATCAATGGGCGGTATCTCGAAAAGCGTTTCGTCAATTTCATACGTTGTAAACGGAAAGAAAGGTGGCTCGATACACACGGCCGGGGTTCCGGTGCTAATATTCGGGTGTATGTATATGTGTATGTATGTATCGCGGGGAACGGTCGATCGTTTTCACGGCAACGTTAAAACCATTAGTGTCGCAGGTGCAGCGATTTCAAGTTTGTTGAACCGTAGATAACGAGGCATGCCGTGAAGGCGCGGGGGTGAGAAGGGTAATGACGTGTGATGCGATACGAATGACACGTGTAAAACGTGGCTGCGTAATAGGGACGCGTGTACGGTGCAGTCATAATGCACTTAATGGACCCGACAAGGCCCGACTCGTTAGTCCTACATGCGAAAGCAATTTTTATTGTGCCTCTGTTTTTCGATGGCTCCGATGATCCTTGAAGCGTTTCCCTCGCGATTCGTTTCGCGACAACTGGACTGTGACTTTTCTGCGTTTATAGCATATTTGAACTTCTGAAACTCGACGCAGTGAACTATTTGGCGAACTGAATGGTTTGCATTTGTTGTTATAAAAACCTCTTTATAGACAATACGGTTTCAAAAACACATTTAAAGTTTCAGAATACTATCACAAATGTCTGTATGAGAAAAGTAAAGCACGAAACAGAATTTTGTACAATTTCCAAGCATATTATATACTGTAGATTTACTTATATCGACATACAGAGACATCCACAAATATTCGGACACTCTCAACAAATGTTGCACCCTACGACTTGGATTTGTTTGAGAAGTCAGAACAATCAGTTTACTACATGACGTGAACGAATTTTGAAAAAAATGCAATTGAATGAAATTCCAGAGAAAATACTGAAAGTTGTATTTTATATATTACACTTTAGTTTTGTAGATCCGAATCATACGTCAGCGATTGAAAACAGAGGAGCGTAAGATGGATTAATACCACTATGATCCCAAATGGTTCGTTCTATTCTATTGGTGGCAAAGGAAATGAGCAGCTATTGTTCAGTAAAGAATGAAGTTCTACATCAATTAATGCTGTCCGTAATTAAATAATGCCTTTAAGATTCGAGAAACAATATTAACTCCAATTACATGACTACGATTTTCAGTCCGCCATTTAAAAAGGAACACTTTTATTTCTTTTTAATGTGACTAATTGTGAGAGACAGTTTTTTAACATTTTTTTGAGAGGAACACTGAAGAACCTTTTGCATTAATATTTTGAACACACATTTATAGACATTTGAAGTACATCAGTTATTTTTGTAAGTGAAAACCATCAAAGGCGTTGATTCAAAATCGGCCAAAATTACCCAAGACCAATTTTCCTGAAACTTTGCACATTGGTAGCCCTTTGGGTCTAACATTGATTCCGTGCAAAAACTTTTTCCCAGGACTTCACGGTTACGGGCGGGAGGGGATCAAAGTACGTATTTTGCGAAATATATTATGTGCTGTAACTTTTAATAAAAATACGATATCGACCTGGCACTGATACCAAAATATCATAAAAAATTCAAGCTTTCCAACGGTGTATAAGTTTATGTAATTTATTTATTTCTAACATAATTTTTTCACGTTTTTCGTGTTTTTCAATTATCAATTTTCGTGCTTTTAATTAAATACTATTCATTAGGGGTGTGCGAGTACTCGAAATTTCAGGTTCGGGTCGGTTCGGGAAATTTGTTAGGGATCGGGTCGGGATCCCGAAAGTTTGCAATATTCGGGCACTCGAAGTTAAAGTTGGGGCAAGTCTGCGGTCAAATCACCAATAAATAACTCTGTGACACTGTGCATAATAAGACGTCCAATCATCGGTTGTAATATTATTTCGATGTGTAGTAAACATTGTTTAAGAAACAGTGCTCTTATACGAACAGTGTGCGGACGAAGAGTCCTTGTCTTGTAAGAACAGTGTTTACTGGAAACAGAAACGTCCTTGACGTACCTATGTACATTATTTCACATAATGTATTCTAAAATATTTTTTTCCTTGCGAAGTTTGACAACCGATTACACTAAAAATACAAAAATCATTCTGAACCTGCCATTGAAAATAAAAGATTGAACTGAAAAATCATAAAACAGCATTATGCTTATATAAATACAACTTTAACTTCGAGTACCCGAATATTGCAAATTTTCGGGACACCGACCCGACTACCATTTCGAGTACCCGAAGTTTATAAACTTTCGGGATCCCGACCCGACCCGACTCGACCCGAGGCTCGGGTACCCGAAATTTCGAGTACCCGCACAACCTTACTATTAACCCTTAACACTCGAATGGCGACTCTGAGGCGCCAGTACAAATTGCTACACCATTATTCAGAATTCTGTTTACATGATTAAATTTGTTTATATGTAATAACTTACTAAACATTTAAATATTGTATGATGTACTACATCAGCTTCGTACGCATATAATGAAAAAAATTATGTACGATGGAAATATTCAAGGTTAGAAGAAATGTTTGGTTTTTTAGTTGAAACAGCTCCGAGTGCAAAGGGTTGATAGTAACGCGCTCAAAAAAAGCTAATAATACTTGAAAAAGACGAACCCATAGAATCAACTATCACTAACTAGTTTCTTTTTATGTTCCAGGTATGTGTCTATTCTTAATTGAGCTGTACATGATGCAAAGTTCTTTTGTCTTATAAGGTATGTACCACCTCTTTTCATGTCTTATGTCAAGAAGTAACATTTTTTATGTTAGAGAAGATGTTATTGGCGCAAGGTTCGATCTTTTTGATATTCGACAACAAATTTGCAATTCATTTAATACCCAACGTTTCGATCCAGGTGCGGATCATTATCAAGGGGATTGCGTTTGCTGTGCACTGTTTTTAATAAAACTAGAAAAAAGAATTATTTCGAAATATAATTGAGCAAGAGTTGCGTTGGCAACGTGATTGTGCCATCGTGGCCAAACGTAACTGAGCCATGTGCCGGCAAATCCCCTTGATAATGATCCGCACCTGGATCGAAACGTTGGGTATTAAATAAATTGCAAATTTGTTGTCGAATATCAAAAAGATCGAACCTTGCGCCAATAACATCTTCTCTAACATAATTCAAAATTCGGTCGATAGAAATCACAATAGTAACATTTTTTTATGATATTTGATAAGACAAGAGATTTTTATGTTTTTGAAATGTGATTGATCCCCTAATGGAGCAATAAAATTGATTTCCGATTCCAACGTTTAAGTCGTTTGCAAAAATCTAAATGCATAAAAATCTATAATGTACTTTTCATTGTTAACGTGCATACTTCACAACTCAGCAACAGGAATTATTTATTAAATAGTGTTAATTATATATAATGCTTTTCGGTTGTTTATGTGCATTATTACGATCCGTACTTAATTGTTCGAATTTATAATCTTCGAATAATATGTTTTTTTATCCACAATCAAATAGTGCGTTTTAAGATGAGTTCAATTACCTATGACTCAAGGTCATTCAAGGTCAAACTTGCAGGGAAATGCAGAAAAGGTGTGATCGTTTTATTTGTAGTTCAATTTAGTATGTGTTTAAAATGATTACCTTTTAATTCAATGCACTTAACAATTCTTTGTTTAAATGATTCTGTAACTTTGCTCAACATTGCAACATTTAGCTTAGCACAAGCTTCGCATATTCTGATTTTCATGTTTTCACGCGTCGTAGGCTTAATGGACATTACGCTGATTTAATGTGACCCCATAGAAAGTAGTCGAGTGGTGTTAAATCCGATAAACGGGGTGGCCAGGCTACAGGACCTCCTCGACCTATCCACTTTTCTGCAAATATTTCATTCATTGCTGTTCGAGAGCGTAGTGCATAGTTCCGAGGCGCACCGTCATGTTGCATCCACATAACGCGCCTTTTATTTAATGGTACTTCTTCACATAATTGGGGTAGTACATTGTGTAGGAAGTTAACATAAACTTGCCCAGTTATACGTCCTTCGAAAAAGTGCGGGCCAATGACACAATTTTTGATAATGCCGCACCAAAAGTTCAGGGTCCATATATTTTGAAACGCCGTTTTTCTCATCCAATGCAGATTTTAAGCTGCCCAGTAGTGTATATTGTGCCTGTTTACATTGCCAATATTTGTAAATGTTACTTCATCAGAAAATAGGACGTTAGGTAAAAACGAAACATCTTCAACTATCTTCTGATGAATCCAATTGCAGAAGTCCGATCGTTTGACGACATCGTCTCCGTACAAATCCTGATGCAATGTTATGTGGTATGGATGGAACTTCTTGGAATGTACAATGTTCAATACAGTTGTATGACTAATTCCACGTTCTCTTGCAATTTGTCTACTGCTTGCATGAGGATCCACGTTAACTCGTGCCAATACATCAGTAGCGGCGTTGTCGTTAGCCACAGTTCGAGGTCGATTTCTGTTCACTTCGAGAAAACGCTGTTCTATTCTTTTAAATGTCATATGCGATTTTGATGGCTGATGTGGGTAGCGTTGTGCATACAAATTAGCAGCCATTCTGCAGTTTTGCCTGCATTCTCCTAGTACCATGAACATATCAAAAGAATTTTGATACATTTCCATTTTCACCACTTATTTCAGTACTATCGTTCAGCGAAGAATACCTTAGCACGAATAGTAATGAAAGTAAACTGGCTATCTTGCAAAAGAGCACACTATAATACATAAATACGTTTGTTTCCATTTCATTGATAATGACTTTGATGTTGTCCTGAGTAATGCTGATATTGAATACATGTTATCTTTTGGTATGAAAGTTCGAAGGCACGAACTAAAGCACAAATAAAACGATCACACCTTTTCTGCATTTCCCTGCAAATTTGACCTTGAATGACCTTGAGGCGTAGGTAATTAAACTTATCCTAAAACGAACTATTTGATGGTGAATAAAAAAAACATATAATTCCATTTTAAAAAAGAAAGTTGACCTTCACCTCACCTTGGAATGTCCACCGGGAAAAATAATAGTTCAACCACATAATGCCCCCCTCGGTACTGAACAACTCTCATCTGAAACATTTTTGCGTATAATCAATATTTTTGGAGATATTCGTCTGTAACGGTTTATACCTGTATGTTACATGCAGACACCATAATTATGAAATTGAAAATATATAAAATAGCTGCAATAGATTTGTGGTAAAATTAACGAGTAGTATTTAATTTCGTCAGTTGTAGAATTTATAGATCTCAAATGCTTCTCCAGAGTTGCTCCATCCGATTAGAACTGTTACAATTATTACTATCCAACTACACGTCAGTATAAGATAAAAGTTAAGAATGACAATTTTGTTGTCTTGGCTTTGTTTAAAAGTTATTGCGTTTATGTATCTAAAAATGAAAATGTAGTCTTAGATTTCGATTTCATTATCAAATTTAATACTATTGTTTGGTAACAAAATTGTCGGGTTTCGACGAACTTGTACGTTAATGGATTAAAATTTGCTCGGTGGTTTAGCGATTAAGAGGAATCTGGTATAATGAAGTGATTGGGTGAAACAGATTCTATTGCTTTGTTTCCCCTTGTACATTAGCTAGCGCCAGTTACGTACCCAATACCATAGGAAATTACGTTGCTCTAAGGAGCAACTCTGTGCAGCACTGATTTAAAGCATCTGTTACCTGTTAATAAGCTACGCTGAAGACCAAACACATGTATACTGGGTACCCACGAGTTAAACGATCAAACTTTGTTAATACATTCTAATCAATACAACTAACTTTGTACTGAAGCATTATTGAATCCATGGCAACACAGAGTGTATCGTAAGCTGCAGTGCAAACCGAACGGTGCACTAGCAAATATATTGCAAACTGATTTTCGTCTACAGAGTCCTGTTTTCTAAAAGTTACTTTTGGAAATCGATTTACTTTGCGTACACCCTTGCTTACAATAAATAAAAATAGCGTAATATTAAGACTTCTAGTGCTGAAGAACGATATATCGTTGACCCGAATTCATACGGGCTGTTGACGCGACGCGCCCTCCTCGCCCCGTCGTGACGTCACCCTCCGATCGCGATCTCCTGCGAAGCCGTTACGCGACTCGCGTTACCGCGTCGTTCCTCGACAGGATCACGCGATGACGGTGACCCAATCAGCGGGCACCCCATCATCGGGTAAACCTCGGGAACCAATCCCCATACATCTATTGTGCGGAATCTCTCGATTCCCCTAATTTCGTCACTTCGCGCTCATTATTCGCAGAAATCAGTTGTCGCTTCTCTCGTTGTACTTTCTCAACTACGCGCTGATTTCTCTCTCTCTCGTACGCGACGTCGCTTTTCATATTCCATTCGATCTAGTCTCACCGCATTCAATTATTGTTCATATATTTTGTTCTTGTTCTACATTTCATTCTCAAATAAAATACAGTCCACTTTGTTCTCGTAAGAAGCAGTGTTTGTCGTGTCGCTACAGTTTTTCACCTTCGCGCACAGCGCTGTGCGTTTCCCGCCTATTCCTTCGCTAACGGAATACGTGACCATCGGTCAATTCCGCTACATTGTTGAAACTACTTTTAAAACAGTTTTAATATTTTAATATGTTTTGATTGTGATCAGTGTAAAAACTTAATTTACTAATTCTAAAACGATTAAAAATAGATATTTATTAAATTGTTGCATTCGAAATGTCCAATTTTTAACAATACCATTAAACAGACGCAACTTTTATTCTAAATGAACATATTGACCAGAGTAATTACCATTGTAATCAACATCAATGTATTATGGTACAAGTTTATTATGTTGGTCATTCACGTTTTTCATTTACAAGATTGTTATCCCCATTTTGTAGTCCTGTTTACCATCAACGAACAGTACGTAAATTAATCACGATATTTTAACTAAAAATCGCATAATGCTATTGTCACCATGTTATTATTCCACACATATAGAAGGAATACACGACAGTCGCATTGATTGACGTTAACATAATATTTATTTAAAAATTAAATTCGACATCTAGATTAAAATTGAAAATAGAGTATTAAGGAGTAACTTCGTTCTTCGAAGTTTGATGTAATAAACCTGTAGGCTGTAATAGTATTTCTTGATCAAACCGTTCTATAAGTTTGTATTCCAAAATTGAACATCCCATATGCAGCAACCCAATAAATGACAGAAAATAGATCTCTACTTGTTTTGGTTTGACACATTCTACTGAAGTTCAATTTTTTCGGTTAACACTAAAGAGAATTAGATAAGTTAAGCAAACTGCGAAACAAATCCTGTTTAGTGGCACACCTGTCTGGTCATGTATTATTATTGTACGTTATTACTTTTAATTCATTATCTGAAACATTTTATTCTAGATAGAATCAGAACACTGCACAGAAAAGTAATTCCATTTTTAACATTCTGGATGGAATAAAGGTACCAGATGTCACAATAGCTACGCGCAATCCATTCTACGCTATTCTTCTCCCTTGCATCACCATTCTCGCGTTTCGTACAATATCCGCAAAATCAATCTTCTTTATGTTTCTTACTTCAGTAAGAAATACAGACTCAGACTAAAAAAAACCTTATATTTCGTAATGAAAAGTAACATCAATGTCATTCTGTTTATTTTTAAATGTTTTTTATGACCATTTACCGCTACTTGGAGTTGTGTGTTCTATGAGTACACTAGTTTTCAGCCATTTTGAAGCACCGAAATCCAACTTTTTCTCAATGCCTGTGTTTTTTCCGGGTTCGTTGTGTTAAATAATATTTAATTCATTCTGCATATTTTTTCAAAGTATTTTAACGTAATATGAGTGTATTAGAAATAATTATTGCTCCGTGTTTGTATTTTGTTCGTTTTGGGATCCGTTTGTCGCATGAGGAACCAAAGGTACTCGCCCATCATTGCCTCATCACAAAAACCATGATAGCGCCGTTCGATACCCTTCATCTGCTGATGGAATCTTTCCGGGAAAAAATCCAAGTGCAAATGTAAAAAATGGATATTTAGAGACATATTTACGCCTGTTGGAAAAATAAGAAATGTGTAAGGCATGCAACAGAAATAGAAGCAAAATGAGATGAAATGAATAACAATTTTCGCATAATTCTTGGGCAAATCATGAACAATTTTCTCATAGTCTGGGTTTTTATTGTTTCCGAGGAAATTAGAAACAATCGGGTATTAAATATGTTTCAAATTTTTCGTCTTTCAGCAATTTTTTAATGTTTGTAGAGTAATGGTTAGAGTAATTAATTCATGATATGAACACTATTCTTGAATTTAAATTAGGTTTTCATTGAAGAAAAAATATATTATGCTATAAAACCGATAAAAAAAAAAAACAGAAACTGAGAAAAAGTTGGATTTTGGTGCTTCCACACAGTCACTCATAACTTTCGTATTTATCCATGGATTTTCATCAATAATAGCTTGTTTTATTTTAAGTCTATTATCTAGCCATTGACGAAGTGGATTTTTGATTGGTACTTTTTCTTTTTTTTGTGAATAAAAGAAGCTGATAATTTAGATAAAAAGTGATATATTTGAGTTTAAATAGCTGTATCTTTTTATAAATTCATTTTTTCAATATTGTGTTCAACAAGGACTAGCATTTTGTCTAGTTTAAAGTAAAATTAAAAAAATGTATATTATTCTAGTTCAAACCGCACCGAGATATTATATGTAACTGGTAAATACTTACCAGAAAGGATGTTTCGCAGAAATGGCTTTGAGAAAATGGCTGCCATATCCTTCTCGTTTGAGATGCTTAGCTCAATTTTTCAGCAAGTACTGCTTAAATCTCATGTAATGAGACGTACGTATTGATTTTTTAAAGAAATATAATTTCGTGCATAAAGAAATTGTTGAATTTCTCTTATCTTTCTTTGAACCGAAGAATATAAATTATGCCTTTTCTAGGACGAAATAAAATTCTATTCTTTTGCACGCAATATTTTAGCATTAAAGTAAGTGTAGACATACAATATACGTATTCTTTCCTCTTATTAAGAATAAAGAAGAATTCTAACCATAATAGCCAAAAAGAAAATTGTACGACAATGGGATAATTGGTATTGGTAATTTAGATTTGTAGAAATTCATTGTGTGTATTCAAGAAAGGATTTAGAAGAAGCCTAGCCTAACAGTTCTCCTCTCATTTGTACAAATAGAATGTAGCAGCGGCATATCATTAAGCAAATGCACGAGCTTTCCGAAAAGTGGGTAAAGGGCATGCTAGGCGGCGACCAAGTATTTCTCGAAGCCTAGTATCGTTAACTTGACACGGTGGTAAGAGCGTGGGCGCGAAAGCGGTGGTTAAGGTAACGATAGGTTGTAATTGTACGTGTTTTCTGCCACGGGGTACCGTTAATATAAGTGGACAGGGACGTTTACTCGATTCTAGATGCAATCAATGTTTCTACTGTGGAGCCCGGTAATTTCTCGAACGATCGAACAGTCGAAAAATCCACAATTGAATTATTATCATTATTTATGAAGTCGACGGTACACCCCACCACCAACCCCTTCCCCCTGCGTTCCCAAAGCATATCTACCGACCGTTATTCCCAGCATATTGGCGCGTGGAATGTAAATGGCTGACATGAACTCTTTAAACGTACTGTACACCGTGTCATATCGGTGTTTCACGATTAAACAATTATGATCCGTTAGCTTGTCCAAGGAATTGTTTGATATGGACGTCGCTAGGGTCGCAGCAATGCTCAGACTGCATTTATGCAGTTTGCATTTTTATGGTCGAGGCATCTGTGATGGGGCAGTATTTCATTTCCAGCGTATTAATAGTATCAACCACTAAACGCCGCAGATGCATATTGCTCTATACTAATAACAAGATTGCATTTATTTAGATTTCCTACAATTTTTATGATAATTAGACTGCCTTTATGTAAAATAAAAATGTTGTACATCAAGTGTAAGAAATAAGTGCCAAGTAGAAAATTCTTTACATCTTTACTAATTTTAATAAGTTGAGTATAATATATTGATACCTATGAATTCTGTTAAATTTTAATTTAAATGGTACCTACCTATGTTTCTTTAAATGCATAGAATCCGCAGTCTAATTGAATCAGACTAATTAAATTAACAAATTTTAGAGTTCACGGTCATTTCAAGGTCGTGCTATTAAATATGGATGATTGTATAATAATTTAAGCTATAACATACAACAACAAAAAATGTGTGTATATACGTAAAAAACACGAGTGACTTTGAAAAAACCATTAATAAATTACAAATTATAAAATACGATTTTTCCACCTGATTGGTCTTTTGAAACTATTTAGATTTCGTCACAATACGTCACAAAATACTATTAATTTCAATAGAGTGACTCACTGATATGTCACAAGTATAAATTGTCATAGAGTGGGCATATGTAACAGTACGTGAAAAAATGATTTTTTATTTTACTGTTAAACTGTAAGAGTTTCAATTGCCTGTAACTGCTGATAAATAAACATGACAAGAGACATTAGAAACATTCATTTCAGTTAACTGGTCGGTAAATATGCAATATACCATGAGATCTGGTGTGTAATGTGCCTAATAGCATTATTATTATGGAATTATTATGTGAATTATTATAATTATAACGCTATAAATATGGGATTATTGTTTGAATTATTATGATTAATAACATGTGAATCAACTTGTAAATTATTGAGAAATGGCATATTACATTAAGTAATCTTGTATATTAGCAATCAATAATGAGTTCGATGAGCATCAAAATAGTTCATTGAAAATTCCCAGTTTTAAAATTCTTTTCTGTAATTTAATGTGGTACTTACCAATTTATGCCATTATCCATATAACTTTTTTGTTAATTTTCCTTATATAGATTTAGTTAACTAATTTCACATAAATCATTGAAATATTTACATATACGAATTTAATACATTTATTACATTTATGGCATTTCTATATTTGTGTTAATATGGATGACTTCAAGTGTTTTTTTATTTGTCAGAAATGTCCGTTTCCCATGAGGATTATTATTTTTATATCTTAAGAAACAGTATCTATCTGTAAGAGATTTGTTATGCATGCAATAGCAAATCTAGAACACGCATCGTTTACGATAAACCAGCAACCGATAAGATTCACGCTTCTTGCCAGCCATCTTCTATTCACGTGCGGATAGATAATACGTACGTGTTGCTTATGCATAATGATTCTATTTAGTTTAGCATTGTGTGCAATAGATAAACGGTGGCTGATTATAATCAGAGCCACATATGCGAGCGGGAATTTATTATTCCAACGGCGTTAAATGCAACGTTTCCGCGTAATTCAAAACTTTTTCCCTCCTTTTTGCACGGTTTGCAAATGGCACTAGCGCAAAACGACCGCTTTAAATTACAACTTACGCTAGATTTCCCCCCGAAGTGTTTTGTTACAGAATTTGTGAATAAGGGGGCAAGCTAAACTCGAAAAAGATGAATCCCGCGCTTGTTTTCGTCATTTAACTTTAGTTAAAATATATAATTTAATAGTATGCAAATGCATGATTATAAAAGATTACAGTAAGATATAAATTATTATAGTGCACCTAACCTTATCCCAACTTATTGTTAGATCTCATCCACGTCAAACCTAAACTTAAAATACATTTAATTCAGACCATCGTGATAGCACGAATTTCTTTCCTTGATTTGTGCAATTTGATTATGACCAACGATTTAAACGAAGTTTTTTGTGAGACTGTAAACCACTGTAAACCCTGGCCGGTTTAGGCCCATCTTAATCAAGGGTTACAAATATTAGATTCAATCAGAGAATTAACAATGATCTCAATAAAGTTAGTTTAAAAATATATAGGACAATTGATACGTAAATATTTTATTGGAGTTAGCAAATATTGCATTCCATGTTGTAATAGTTAAATGTAATACCTCCACATAATCTATGGTTATTAATAAGGCATTCAAGGTACGTTAAACATGATCCGTACGTCAGTATCTCGTGGATCAGGGAGTTCCAACGTATACCCCTCCGAGAACTGCAAGGTCCCCACCATCGAACCTGTTGGAAGATCGCGGTGTACAGTGGATAAAGCCACGTGGTAGGGATACAGAGGAACCAATGCACCATTACCGATTAAACTATTTATTATAACATAAACTACAAAAACTGATTATCATCGTTGCATCCTTACAACCACACACGCTACCGGGCATTCCACACACACTCTCTCTCTCTCTGTTTCCCCCACTCTCCGCCTGTCTATCCTAATGCGCGTCCACACTGGAAGTCATTCGCTACAGAACCTCTTCCCACTACTACGTACAGCCGTAGAATTAGTATACTAGTATACATTATAACGATGAAGTCTAAGAGTGGGGGAAGATCCTAAGCGGGGAAGGTGCCTCAAATAGCTCCGGAGCTACTGGTTGGAACCAGTGATGCCAGAAATGTCAGCTTTTCGCGCATGCGTATTGCGGCGCGCGCGGAATCCAGTAACGTATACGCGCCAAAAAAGAGAAACATCTATGTGGCGTGCCGGAACCTAGCACTGCCATAGACGAACTTGAAGATAACGGACGTTATTTTTTATTTACTTGTTTATTTATATAATTAGAAAATATATTTTTGTTATTTTGGATACTGGAAAGGTTTTTGACAATTTTCTTTTGTCTTGTAACAAATGTTGGTATTTTTTATAGATTCTGCCAAATAAAATAAAATTTTATATTATGTTATCCTGTATAATCCGAACTTTTTTAGGTAAAGAAAATATGTGAATGTTGAATGAAAAACATTATTTTTAAAACAGGGCCTTAAAGAACTCTCAAAAATTTGAAATTAGTACTGATGCCACGCGCGAATAAGAATGCGCGAAAAGCTGACATTTCTGGCATCACTGGTTAGAACTGCCTGTCGTAGATAATAATAATTATCGAATAACATGTTGTATTCCTCATTTAATAATAAATTATATTATACGAATCCTACAGTATTAGGCGCAATAGGAAGATCAACAATGAATTTAGAAGTGGCTACCACGTAATCGCCAAGAGTATCTGCCTTGCAAGTATTAGTGTATCTAGCTTAGTAAGTGAATAACTTCAGCTTAATAAATTATAGTAACACGAAGATCTGGGTTTATTCTGACCAAACAACATGATTGTGAATTTCCTTTTATATTAATGGAAACTGTTTCAACTAATTGCACTTATTATATAGACCTAAAAATTCACATAATTTTATTACAGTTAATGATTCAAGAATTGTATAGTATTTGAAGGAAACTATTTTGAAACTAATGGTCCGAAACAAATTCCCTCAATCTGTCCGAACACAGTGTGTATTTTTTTTTATTGATGTAGATGTGAATGTCGCAATAATAAAAGTAATATTGTGGTGTGAATTTCTGTTCGTATTACTAAAACGTGTACCAATTTATAGCACTTATCGCATACTCTTAATCATTCATATAATTTTATTATGACTAGATTGCCGATTTTATGTATTTACAACAAAATTAGATAGATAAAACGTAAAACAGTAGAAAGACAAGGAATTTAAGACTTCCGCTATAATATTATCGTCAACTTATTGAAAATAATTAAAGGAAAGAACAAATTTTTATTTGGTTTACGTGTTTTGTAATTGATGCAGAAAAATTTAGTTTTGCATAAAGATCCGCAATCTAATTATGACTGAAAGTTGCAGAAGTATCTAGTATCTGAAGGACTCCCACACATTTGAAGAGTATCCCTTATAGGTATGCGTCACATTAACCCTTAAGTGAACCATTGGAGCCGATGCGGCCCCACTCAAATTTATGCTAACAATTATTTAACGTGTAACTATGAATAATATAATGTGGGATATACTTAAATTTATTGTATAAGATTAAAATTAAGAACATGGCGCGGATGGAGAACACAAAAGACGTAACACTGACTCACGAAAATGTGTAATCGCTCTGATCGCACTACACTAATTAAACCGCTTTTATCGCACTGGACTGAGTCGCTCGCAATGGTCGCACGCGTTCTTTCCGTTTTTAAACTATTCGCTCACGTTCGCGATACTCTCTCATTCATACATCTAAACACACACTTGTAATTTGTAACCTGTTTTAAAACTGTGTACTCCATAATTAATATTTTCCTATATTTTCTAAATTTAAAGTACCTGGGTAGTTTGCTAAAAAAAATCTGTAAAGTATACATAACTTATTAATTGAATTTATTATAAATCTGTTTAACAAGGAAATAAATAGGATAAAATATAAAATAGGTTAAAATAAAATTTACATGATTTATGCAAGTCATGCAAAAAAATTGTTTATACGTTCGGTTCGTTTACCGTTTTATTTCTTAGCTTATTGGTTATTACCTTAAACAATCATCATACTCTTTTATCGCACTGGACTGAGTCGCTCGCAATGGTCGCACGCGTTCTTTCCGTTTTTAAACTATTCGCTCACGTTCGCGATACTCTCTCATTCATACATCTAAACACACACTTTACCTGAGGTCGTTGACAACGCGTTTGTCTCGACCGTTCGGCGACAACTCGCGATTGACGGTTCCGCAGGCAAAACATTTAACAGACGCCGATCACCTTCCTCGGATCGCACACATCAAACATACATCCACACGGAAATACAAACCCACAATAACTACTTGCGTTTTTATATATAATTTTACTATCTTACTACGCTTCTATGTACCATTCCGATCGAATTGAATATTAATTAAAAATATAATATAATTGAATTGTTGAGACGTGCTTATTATCGCCGACTCGTATTTCGGTTTGGGTCTACGCTATGGTCGATTTTGGACAAGTACCATTGTCGAAGGGTTCTTCTAACGTCTTGGAAGCATTTATTGTTTTATGACCCGGGTACGTCTGGAAACTATCAGTTGACCATGGGAAAGTCAGCCTAGCTGTACCGCTCTCAATGGCACTTGGCGTAGCGTAGGCCCACGCTTAGCGCCAAGGGGGGCCTGTGGCCCTAAGCCTAAAATATGATTTCCGGTGCAATCACGGGAAAGCGAGTGTAGTCTGTTTGGCGACACTCGTCGCAACGTATATTCGTCTATGAGCGTTGCCCTTCTTTTGGGAGGTCATTTGTAGCCTCCCAAATAATATTATCATTGGCTGGGCCCTCCACTATGTTGCATTTTGTGGAGGGAGTTTTTCACCCCCATGAGCCTTCTTTGCTTCTCGTGCGTTAGTTGTAAGTCAGTTGCGAACTAGAATCTTAAGATACAACATCTTTATTATACGGTCTTTCACATTCAGTTTATTAAAGATACTTAGTTATCCGAAACCCGATTATCTCTTTATTTAATTTACCTCTCTTTGAGGTGTGTATCTCAGCGGTTCACAAATTACTGTTTGAGCACTGACACGACATATCATGAATCATTGCATTTTTAAAGTACATCTTAAAGGTCCTCTTCAGGATTTAGAGTAAAATAGTTACAAAAGTAATTTCTAAATTATTTGAACGCACCGTGCATTTTTAATAAAAGTGAACGAGAAAAGGATTTTGTCCATTGACACGCGATCGATGACAACATTAGCGCCGGCGCGTTGTTACACAACCTTCGGTTTCCCTCTTCTTTCTGGATCGTGTCCAAGCCAGCAGGAATTGGAGAGTTTGCTTCCTCACAATGCGGTGTCACTGCGGTGTCACATTATGCAAAGCATTCCATTGTACGAAGGCTATTGAATCCACGGGAACTTGACACCTAACTATTCGTATCTCTTGCGATGTCGACGACGACGACGACGACGACGACGACGCTGACGACGGTGGCGACGACGTTGTTGTGCGGATTCCCATGTCAGCGACGTCGTCCAACGATTCGTTGTCATCGTTCCCCTACTGCCATCCCCTTTACCACGCTCCAATGTGTTCGGTAACTTTGCTCCTGGTTATCCTAATCGTTTAGCAGTCTCTCTCTCTCCCTCTCTCTCTCTCTCTCTCTCTCTCTCTCTCTCATACATCCGCGACGTGGGAAAGTAGGGTGAACTTATACTGTTTTTCGGCGGGAGGGGAAAGGATAACTCATCCGGTATCGAAAAATCATTAGAAGGCATATTAACTTTTTATTAATTGTAAGTAACATATACCGATTAATTTTGGAAATTGTAAAGATGAAGTGAAAGGTAGTGAGAGTACGAATCGCATTGTTATGAATGGATTGTGTTGTGTCGTGTCAGTGCTCAAACAGTAATTTGTGAACCGCTGAGATACACACCTCAAAGAGAGGTAAATTAAATAAAGAGATAATCGGGTTTCGGATAACTAAGTAACTTTTAATTAAAAATGTGAAAGACGGTATAAAGGAGACGGTATAACAGCGACAGATATTTCACGACTCTTATTCTGCGACAGATATTTCACGACTGGTAGTTTCGACTCGTAAATCACGACTGATCTTACAACTAACGCGTGAGAAACAAGTAACCTTGTGGGGTTGAAAAATCCCTCCACAAAGTACAAAATAGTGGGGGCCCCAGCCAATGATATAATATTTGGGAAGCTACAAATGACCTCCCAAAACAAGGGCAACGCCCATAGACGAAATACGTCGTAACGAGTGTCGCTAAACAGACGACATTCGGTTTCCTGCAATTTCGCCGGAAACCATAATTTAGGCTTTGGGCCACAGGCCCCCCTTGGCGCTAAGCGTGGGCCTACGCTACGTCAAGTGCCATTGAGAGCTGCACGGCTAGGCTGACTTTCCCATGGTCAGCTGATATTTTCCAGCCGCACCAGAGTCATAAAACAATAAATTCGTCAGAAGACGCTAGAGGACCCCTTCGACAATGGCACTGTTCAAAATCGACCGTAGCGTAGACCCAAACCGAAATACGAGCCGGCCATACAATAATCACGTTTCAACAGATTGCGAATGTTATGCATTTATAGCAAAAATGATTACAGGAAACACATAACTGTAATGACTAGATTGCGGATTTTAGACATTGAGTAAAAGCATTTAAAAATATCGAGACATTACTTGTAACTTGTTAAGACTATTAAGGAGAGTAATAAATTCTTGATTATTTCGTGGGAACTTCATTTGACAGAAAGAATTTTTATTTTACATAAAGATCCGCAATCTAGTTATGAACATGAAAACATGCAAACATTTCACGATATTTAAAATTCAGCTGTTTTAGTTCAACGAAACACTGAGACTGTGAGGAATATTTCAAAATGGATTACAAATGGTTAAATTATTATATGCGATAGGTTTTCATGCATTATTGTTCGCTTTCTGGAATTTGAAGATATGTAGCTTCGGAAAATATCGAAGAGTCTAAATTCTAAATCATCAAGAGATTATTGTAGTATCTGTAACACCGTACAACGTCGACTATACAGAAACAAGCTGTCAATCCATGTGTAATGATACGAACTATTGTAGAATAATTAAATTTTCAGCACAGATTTAGATAAACAAGTTGTAAAACGCAGCTTTTATTATTTGCGTCGCGATTCCGACCAAATGTAATTTTTCCATAACTTTCATTATACATCATCTACTAAATTAATCGTATTAGCTTCCCAGAAAAGCTGGTATCATTTAGTCCACTTTTCAAATGGACCGTTTATTTTCAAAGTGGTATAAGTTAATTTTTGGGAAAAATTGAGAAATCACAAAATAAACAAATAATATATAGTGAACTTTTTATTTATAAACTATTCACATTAGTTTAAATTCCATTGAGGGGTAAGCCCACTGACGACCCAGAAAGAATACATTATTTTAGTTAAATTCGCAAAAATGTCGTATTTGTAATCAATTCTGTTAGAGTCAGTTTCAGAATGTTTTTACACATTAACCAGAATATACAGGACGGACATCGCATCAAACACGTGCACATTCTACGGAAGCAAACCAACGAGCGCCGAATAAGACTGACAGCACAGTCGTGCCGCGAAGAATGCGACTTAGGGTCCGAAATATTGCGTTTTACGCGACAGCACGAATCTTCGAGTTTCCTTTATTTTTTATCGCCAGCGTCAGCCGTGCGACCGAACCCCATCTGCCACCGGTGTGTCGGTGGGCTAATACTAATGCAATGACAAAACTTTTCTGTTTTTAACTTTTTTTTATGAAACATTTACCAACCCATATGCAACATTTTTCTGATTAAAATGAGATCAAACATAACATAACCTGGTGCATATTTACATGTTTAATTTACGATAATATATTTTTAAAGTATAAATGTACATAGGCAAATATTCGCCGAATCATGTCATATTTCATCTTATTCTAATCAGAAAAATGTCACGAAAGTGTTGGTAAAAGATTCACGAAAAAATCATTAAAAAGAAAAAAGTTTTGTCTCTGCATTAGTATTGGTTCGCCGATATACCTTGACTCCTATCATGTTGCAATTTCTCGGCCGAATCGAGCGGTCTAGCATTTCGCCTCCTCGAGGGATGTACCCAGCAGTAGATGGGCCACTGGTCACTGCGCCTAACCTGTATATCTATGTAGCATTCTGCGCGACAGTACTGTATCACGAAACCAAATGTTAAAAGCGCCAACAGTACCCAAAGGGTTATGCAATGTGCGAAAAATTAAGAACGTCACGTATAATAACTGCATCACAAATTCACAATTTGTCTGAATTTACGTATCCGATTACTTCTGCCAGTCGCGCGAACGAGTTTCATCAGAATCATGGGGCCCATTTGGTTAACACCATCTGCCAGCATTGCTCAGTAATGTTTCGGGGCTATGATCCTTTGCTGGTATCGACGTGGTCCAGTGTCCAAAGACTTCGCCAGATTCTGTCACTGAAACCGCTGTATCCGTTGGTCAGCTTCTCCCATACTCTCTCGTTAATTATCGCGTGCGAAACCCGTATAATGGACGTCTGACCATGGGAGTATCCCCGGTCTGCAGTGCTGTAGGTCAGTGTACCGGTTTGACGCTTGATATACATCTATGGGAACGAAAATACATGCGTGCACACACACGCGGGCGCAGACACACGCACACACAAACTCACTGAACAACACAACAGAGTTCTTCGGCTGCGTTATCGTTACCCGTGTGTCTGACCTCCTCATTGTTGCTGTCGGCAGCGTTGTTGCGTTGTTATATCTTGGTCCCTATGCCCAGGATATAGTGGCGACACGGTTGTTCATTACGCTACTGTACCGATGCTACCCGGCGGTACCAGTAGAACGCTCTTTCCAAGTGTACACGATCCGTTAGAACGGAAATAGGAACGTTCAATTCCGCTGATAGGCAGGTGGATGTACTCTGTCAACCGTCGAGGGGAATTCGCTAATTAGATCTGCGGGTTTCATACTTCGCGCGAAGGCTTTCGGGAGGATGCCATACAACCGTTTCATGGGTGATTTGTAGCCCCGGCGGAGTAGTTTATGGTGATTTCGAAAGTTAAGCGCAACGGCGATCGGTGTCGAGCTAATTACGGATGATTGAAGTTTCTGATGAATACAATGACGCCTAATCTGCTAAGAGAAATTTCTATTTCGACGAGACAGTGCTGTAGCACACTTCAATTTCGCTGGGGGGAATAGGGTTCCTAATAGTGTGCTGCTAAGCAAGAATGTTGTCTTTACGAATTAAATAATCAATTATCTAGCTTCAAATTCATTTAGTCGAAATTTATGTCGGTTCGTTAATCTGTATTCTTGTAATGGCAATTTTTCATATAGTTTTTGTGCGCCCATTCAGTACCCATTGAACATACTACTGTGCCCCCAGTTTGTGTCTCTGTCTGTAATTCTGTGTCTTCAATTTGTAACCTGTTTTAAAACTGTGTACTCCATAATTAATATTTTCCTATATTTTCTAAATTTAAAGTACCTGGGTAGTTTACTAAAAAAAATCTGTAAAGTATACATAACTTATTAATTGAATTTATTATAAATCTGTTTAACAAGGAAATAAATAGGATAAAATATAAAATAGGTTAAAATAAAATTTACATGATTTATGCAAGTCATGCAAAAAAATTGTTTATACGTTCGGTTCGTTTACCGTTTTATTTCTTAGCTTATTGGTTATTACCTTAAACAATCGTCATACTATTAAACTTCTGTAACGATATCTATACGTACTCTATACCAGTTCTGCTAAAAAAACGAGGTTAGGTTTGACATCCAATTGATGTCCATAAGTACAGACAAGCTGTAAACTATTTTTTCGTAGTGTTGAACTCCTATCGTACCGTGATGTACATACATTTTAATTGTTGTAAATTATATTAACAGTCCATTTATATACTCATAAACAATGACCAGTACTTAACGTTTTGGAAGAGAATTGGGTAGATCTGTCGAAATCATGATATGAATTTTAGAAAAAAATTAACAGTACTTTAACAATTTACAAATATAAAATGCATTTTTCTTAAACGTACATTTACACCTTAAGTTTAATACAAAAAATACCTTATTTAGTAATTTTCACTCGTTTTTCTCCACGACTTATTTGAATATCAAGGCAAACTGATTGGGCCAGGCTCACAAATAGGGACACTTACCCTATATTCAAATTGCATTAGCCGGTTTTGATGAAACTCGTATGAGAGATATGTGGTTCTCAGAAACATATTCAATAAATGTCTTTTTTCGGCCATAGTCCACATGAATCCTTATGTCAATAACCGGGTACTCGCTTTCAATTTCTTTTTATAACTCCTTTGATACTATTGATGACAAATCGTAAAAATATTGTGGATTTTCATGTTCTTGGACGATCACAAATTAAGTTATATTGGAGGCATAAAGATATGCATTGAAACTATAACGAGAGTTAAACGAGATGAGGGTTAAACCGAAATAGTGTAAATGTACCTTATTTTGGCCCCAAACCAGTATTCAGTCTTCATGAAAATAAATTACATAAATATAAGAGATACCTACTATTTAACGAACTCCTAACTAACATTTATTTGCTATTCGTACTATGTACGTAATAACACAGTATACATTAGGAGAAAACTTTCATAGCAGTCATGCAAGTTTCAATGTCCATAGTAGTTAAGGGTGAACTTGGCGATGAGCTTCCGCTTCTCCGATTCTAACTTTTTTTAATCACTTTCTTTTACCTACAAATAAGAAAATAAATAATATAATTTTCGGTCGGACCGCGACAACCTTGAAAAAAATAGAAAACTGCAGAAACATGCGAAAAAACTTATCCTCGTGGATTTCAACAGAATTTTTTTTATTTGTTTGGTGTTGTGTATAATATATTTCCTTTCAAGAACCTTTCGAGGAAAGACGTGTTTTCAGTTAGATAGATTATGAAACTAGGATGAGGCTACGATCATTTTTTTACGAAATTATTATAATTTAAATATAGGCCATTTTCCGAGAATCAGGTGTTTAGTGTTCAAATACTACGTAGGTCCACTGTATATGAAAATGCTTATACAGGACATCTAAAACTTGAACCTACTTTGAGCACATGTGACAAGGCTACTATGTTCGCTGTATCTTAGTTTTACGACACGGTAATTATTCTGGGGAACAGTCGGTCGAGCTGCTAGAGACACGCGTCAACAGCAGACCATAACGATCGTAAGCCGATTCAATAAAATCTGCTCACAATGACTTCTTCGTTCCGAAGCGATGCTTTTACAAATGACCGTGTAATATGGTTCGTCAAGGAAGCTTGAACACATCTGCAATATAAACGTCTTCGGATCTTCACACTTATTTTGAAGTGTGTTATTTCTTAATCCAATCTCCTTTTTTTTAATGGAAGAGTTCGTTAGCTGCACCGACCTGTCTGTGTTTGACTAATCGAAGCATGTTCCTAGAATATTAACACGTTCCTGAGCCCAACCACGAGTTTCTCAGTTCTGAAATTTCCTGGCATAATTGCAATTAGAGATAGTTAAGCTTTCACGGTAAGTTACAGAGACGGTTGCACCGAGTTATCGAGGATTAGGGCCAAGGTGGCCGTACCTGGCCACAGGGCGTCGACGATTGGTACGCCTGACAGCCTCGCAAAGTATCTAGTGGAAACGGAATCCACGCGAACTTAACAAGTTACCAACTCATCGTCTTGATCGGCTGGATAATCTGGCTTCTTGTGTAGCTCCGATTCCCCGAAGGGTTTCGTATAATTGCTCTAAATAACAGTCTTCGACGAGGCTGCTGATCGGATCGGGAAAAATCATAGGTACTTGATGAAATCTATCACTTGAACTACTTGCCGTTGTCACTTATAGAGTGGATGAACATTTCCGAAGAGCGCCATAATTTACGAAGAAATAGTAATGTATTTCGTGAAACTTTACTAGTTGTACACCTGGAATTTCACGTTGAAAGCATCAAGTATCTTACCTTTCAGACAGAAATATCTCGAATCTAATGATTGCAATTGTATAGTTATTAAGGTCGTTGGATTCGTCTTTTTATGCTCCACGAAAATTTTGAAGAAAATGTGTAATATTTCTTTTAAAAAATACCAATTATCATGAAATCTTGTTAATAAATGACCTTGAGAAAAGATTCTTTTCACCGTTACATGTTTGTACCAGGGTTACTAGCTGCGCGTCCAGTCAGGTCCCTTACCCTTCCGCCCCTCGCCTATATGCGCTGCTAAGCCTGCCTTCGCTTCCCCCACTCTTCCGCCTGTCGGACCGGGCAGGGAAAATAACGGGTGCTCTTTTGTTTCTTTCGCACTACGCGACGCCACGGACGACTTGGTTTGGTTAAAGTTGGGACACTCGTTATCGTGCTCCACGCGGAACGCATGAGCGTTCGTGGGAAGAGTAAGGGACGGCACATGGCAACCCTGGTAGGTACAGCTTTGTTCTGGAAAGATTTTTCATGCAACAGTAGATCAAGCAGATATTTCTTATTTAGATAATTCCAGTTAACTGAGACAGCCTGTAGATAGTATGTTATACTATATTGTTAATTTGCTGCAAAATTAGCATAACTCGAATAATTCTAGGGAAAACGGGTGTGAGTGTTGTGAAGTGTTGCAATTTTATAACAACATCACATTAAAGTACAAAAATTGTAAATCAAAGTTTGAAAATGATTTATATTAAATACGTTTCTTGTGTTCGTTTAGATTATTTAATCAGTTATTTAACGTATAATCTACCAACAAATATTTCATAATTTTTGAAAGTCTATGGTACATGGCTAAGACTTTTTAATTGATCCTCCAACAACAGTAGCAACTTCAATCGTAAATAAACAAGTCAACCCCAGTAACGTAATATAATAATTGCGCTTGATATTGTAATATATAATAAAAGAAGATTTTTAAACTTCCCTCTGGTATAAAAGCTTTGAAAAGCCTTCATATATGCTTTCGGTAGATAAAGTGTTACGATTCGCAATGCAGCTTAATATAAAAAGGAAGTTCTAAAACACATGCACATTATTGTCGCGATGAAAGCAGCGACCTTGGGTCCAAAACATTGCACTCATCAAGACAGACACGATTCCTCGCGATTCCTTTACCTTCTGTCGCCATTGTTGAGCCGAGCGACCAAACCAATCGGTACGAGCGTGTCGGGTCAGGTATATCGGTGAGGCAATACTAATGCAATGACAAAACTGTATTATTTTTAACAATCTTCCCATGAAGCATTTTCCAACACATTCTTGATATTTTTCTGATTAAAATGACACCAAACACGAATATAAATATACATACGCAAATATTCACCGAATTATGTCATATTTCATCTTATTTTAACCAGAAAAATGTCATGAATGTATTGGTAAAAGTTGCATGAAAAAATCATTAAAAACAAAAAAAGTTTTGTCATTGCATTAATATTGGCTCGCCGATATACGTTGATCCCGTATCATGTTACAATTTCTCGGCCGAATCGAGCGGTCTAGCATCTCGGCTCCTCCAGGGATGTACCCAGCAGTAGAAGGGATAATGTCACTGCGCCTAACCTGTATAGCTTTGCAGCATTCTGCGCAACAGTACTGTATCACGAAACCAAATTTTAAAAGCGCCAGCAGTACCCAAAGGGTGAAGGGATGTCCGAACAATTAAGAACGACACGTATAGTAATTGCATCACAAATACGCAATTTATCTGAATTTAGGTGTCCGAATACTTCTGCCAGTCGCGCGAACGAGTATCATCAGAATCATGGGGCCCATTCGGTTAACACCCTCTGCCAGCATTGTTCAGTAAAGTTTCGGGGCTATGATCCTTTGCTCGTATCGACGTGGTCCAATGTCCAAAGGATTCGCCAGATTTCGTCACCGAAACTGCTGCATCTTTGTTCAGCTTCTTCCCGTTCTCTCTCGTTAATTATCCCGTGCGAAACCCGTATAATGGACGTCTGACCATGTGAGTAGCCCCGGTCTGCAGTGCTGTAGGTCAGTGTACCAGTTTGACGCTTGATACACATATATAGGAACGAACACGCACACAAACACACACAAAACAACACAACATAGTTCTTCGGATGCGTTATTGTTACCTGTGTGTCTGACCTCCTCATTGTTGGTGTCGGTAGCGTTGTTGCGTTGTTATATCGGCTCCATGCGCAAGATATAGTGGCGACTCTTCTTCATTACGCTGCTGTACTGATGTTACGCGTTAGTACCTGTAGAACGCTCTTTCCGTGTGTACACGATGCGTTAGAACGGACATACGAACGTTTAATTCCGCTGATAGGTAGGTGGATGTACTCTGTCAACCGTCGAGGAGAATTCGCTAATTAATTCTGTGGATTTCATACTTCGCGCGACGGCTTTCGGGAGGATGACAAAGTTTGGCAGTGGTCCCTCGAGGGATATAATCCACAATAGTGGGGATAATTTGGTTGCACTTATCGTATACAACTTCGTAGCTTTCTTCGTGACACCCCTGTATAATTGTATATATTTTAAAAGTTGCTCATGTGTCCGTTATTTCAATCAGTTACGTGAAAACCAACAAATTTTCAAGAACGTATGGTGCAGCATAAAGATCGTAATTTCTACCTCGCCAATTACAATTGCAATTTTTTCATCGTCAGCGCATGGAACAGATTTAATTCGGACTTTTCTCGTCTACAAAGGGGGTCTTAACTGGGTTTTGACTTCCCTTCAGTAGAATGCTGCGAGTACCAATTACCGGTCAGACAGGTTCTCCATCTTGCGTTTAAACAATAGCGAAGAAAAGCGTGAATCAAGCGGGTGGTGTATATGATAACTTTAAAGTGAGGATATTTTTAATCCTAGGTCCGCGTTCTGAAAGGAAGTCGGTAGTAGATAAAGCAGTGAAAGGAAGATCCTTAGGGCACTGTGGTAGAAATCACAGGCGGCCCGAGACTTCCTTTAGAATTCCCAGTGCGCTATCGACAAGATATAGTGGTTATTGTTCAGCCTAGGTAGGGCTATTAAGCGACTGGGGATTATGAGAGCTCACCTCTCCTTTGATCCCTTGAGCATGACCATGCTTCAACTTACGAGGCAGTTAGCAACGGAAGGACCTATCGGCTCTGCGTCATAGACTATGAGCCTCATCCTCTTAGGACGGATTGCTACGCCATTATTCTATCGGCGACCGATGAAAGAATACTTGAAATCGTATTCACCGAGCGCCGAGATAAAGGAAATTATATTGAAAAAGGCTGTGTCATTGTAAATTCTATTTCGCAGCACCGAGAAAGAAGAACGCCGGCTTAATCTTGCTCGCTGCAGACGAACTTAGATTGCAAAATTACCACGCCCTTAAGAGAATACTATACGCGGCAAAGATTATTTGATTGAACAACTGAAATGTCTATCACTATAATTAGCCATATTTTTAATGTGGAAAATATTTCGATTAACGATAAAGGCAAAATCAATGACAAAACTCGTCATGTATAAAGAAAATATTAATATAAAAATGAATATATTTATTTTTTCATAATGTTTTAATCACCCACGGATTGAGAATATTTTTTGGCAATGTCTATCGTCATCTTCATCGTTAGATATACTAAAAGATGTCCTAGTTCTCTGCTATGCTACTGAAATTTCTTGATAATTCAAGCAGATAGTTTATTATTTTATGTTTGATAAAAAGGAAAAATAATCCACCATTTTGTTAATGTTTTACTTAAATGTTATTAACTTCGCAATTCGTTCAACAATTATATTTACGGTTTTGATCGAATATTTTCTGCGAGGGGTCGTAGTACTGGGTGATTCAGCCAAGCGTGCCGCCTAAATTACTTGCGAACAGCTTAGCTTAACCATATAAAATGGTTCAAACGAAAGTTATATGTATAGCTTCAAGAGTAGCCTGCAATGCAATAATTAGTTTTTTTCTATTTTGCAATTTTATCGAGATGTAAACGTCACCTTGAGTTTCTTTATCGATATCAGTAATTGCGGTATAATTAAATGATTAAATGAACTTACCTGTAAGTGAAGTTCTATCATAATTGTATGAGCGCCTCTTCCGAAGAGATCAAGATGTAGTACCTTCTACTATATACCGATGTCGCCGATGATTTAAAGTTCTAGGAACTTTTTTGTCTCCACTCCACGGCTCGAACGATCCCGCCTGAATGTGTCATTATTTTAAAGTTATGCCGGAACAATCTGGGAGTTCTCATATTCACTATATATGTGGACAAATGGGAGTCTTAATAAGGGATGGGTGTTTGATCTCTTTGGAAGAGGCGCTCATACAATTATGATAAAACTTCACTTACAGGTAAGTTCGTTTAATCATTTAATTGTATTTCACGCCTCTTCCTCGAGATCAAGATGTAGCTGTTCAAAGTTTGTTACGGCCTTCAATTGAACTCTATAGATAGCGTAAAATATTGAATTTATTCACGCTTACCAATGAACAAATATTATAAGAAACATATACCTTATTTTCGTAAAATTGTTAAAGCAAACTCATTCGTATCATTTACCAGCTCTCGGCGATAAAACTTTGCAAATACTTCTGATTTACGGGTCCAACCTACAGTTTTTCTAATGAGATCAATATTTACATCACCTCTACTTACTGCAGAAGTGGATGCATGCCTTGGTCTGTAAGCACTAAAATAGTGAGTATCTACACCACTAGAAGATAACACTCGCTTTATCCATCGACTTAGCGATTGCGTAGATACTGGTTTATGAGGTTTTTTAAATGATACAAAGAGTTTATGCTCCAATCCCCTTAACTCTTTAGTTCTTTCTATATAATTAGTAACCGTGGTAGCCGGGCATATAACCACTTCCTTTCCATAGAATGGTATTACTAACAAAGGTTGTACCTTGTTCAATGCTGAAGTCTTAATTCTATCAGGTATCTTAATTTCAATGCGGTCGCTCTTTATACTTATATTTCGAATGTCTATCAATGCCAAAGTTTGCATCCGATGACCTGTGATTAGCGCTAATAGTGCAACTACTTTTAAAGTTAGTTTCTCTAGGGCAAGATCCTTATTAATTCCCCAATTACGAAAGCACTCTAATACTAAGGACGGGTCCCAAGTACAGTCATACTTGGGTCTTGTGGTCTTAATTTAGCTACACCTTTGAAGAAACGTCTAATCTGTGAATCAGTTCCAATCTCATTCCCCAGTATTAGAGCAACCGCCGAACGAAAAGTATTTAACGTTCCATATGATGCACCCTTATTGAACTGATATGTTAAAAATAAAAGAACCTCTCGCATATTTCCTTCGAAAGGATTTATCGCATAATCCTGACTAAAGCACCACCAAGCCTTTAATCTTGCGTTGTATTGGTTTAGAGATGCTTTACTTAATGATGCAATCATGATAGATATTATTTCTTCCGGAATTGCTTTCCTTCTCAATGCCGCTGTAATAAAATTCCTGCCACCAGGGTAATTTTCTCCCACAATGGATGACGCCGCCTATTCAAAGTAATTAACAAATCAATGTTTGGTTTCAAATAAATCAGTTGAACGGGCCAGTGGGGTACCACCACAATTCCTCTAGATTTCTCGATTCGCATTTTCTCTAAAACGCGAAGGATAATCGAGAAGGGAGGAAATGCGTAGAAAACATATGAGTTCCAATTAAACGTAAACGCATCTACAATCGTAGCCCCGGATCTTTTTTCCAAGAAGCGTATTTATCAATTTCAGCATTTGTTCCTGTTGGAAACAAATCGATCTCCGGTTGGCCAAATTCTTTCACAATTATCTTAAAAGCTATATCTGAACAAAGAATACTCGGTTTCTGGTTCAAGTCGTCGGGACTCGAAATCAGCTTCTACGTTATCTTTGGAACAAATGTAAGACGCAAAGATCCATAGATCTTTCTCTTCACACCAGTCCCAAATCCTTTTGGCTAGATCGCTTAATTCTGTAAACCGCACTCCACCTTTCTTGTTTATGTACGCAATGGCCGTAGTGTTAACAATTCTCAATAATACATCACAGCCTTTCAAATCTTGTGCAAAACATTTCAAGGCAAAGAAAACCGCCATTAATTCTAATACATTAATATGATATGCCTGTTCCTCTTTTTTCCAATATCCGCTGTTAAAGAAACTGGAATTTTCATGTGTTTTTCAAAATTATCATTATTTTTCCTAAGTGCCAACAACCGTTCTCTCTCAAACTTCCTCATATGGACTCTGCTAAATTTTAACGTTGCATAACAAGATTCTAACGTTCCAATAAACGATGCAAAATCTCGTATTTTACATTTTCTAATATTTTTAAATCTGTCAAGCAATTTAGAAACTCTTATCTTTTTATCCAAAGGAAGTTCCACTAACATCTGTTCCGAATCATATATTAGCCCAAGAAACTTGCATCGCGGAGATGGTATTAACTGGCATTTTTCAAAATTAATTATAAATCCCAGTGTCTCTAGTAGTTTACATGTGACATCAACATTTTTGTTACATGCTGCCAGCGATGAACCCAATAGCAACCAGTCATCAAGATAGACTACTGAAACATAACCTGATGAACGTAAATATGCTACTACTGGCTTCATTACTTTAGTGAAAACGTATGGTGCTATGTTAAGGCCAAACGGCTAACAGACAAATTGATACAGCATCTTTTGAAAATAGAATCTTAAAAATTTTCTATGTGAATCTACAATTGCAATTACATAATAAGCATCTTTAAGATCGATTGATGCCATAAACCAACCGTGTGCTAATATTTTTCGAACAATCTTTCCATCTTCTAATTTAAAATGATTCGTATCAATAAATTTATTAAGCGATTTAAGGTTTAGGATTAACCGGTATCCACCATCTGGTTTTGGTACTAGGAAAATATTAGAAATGAATTGGCCCTTGGTCGGTTTAGCTTTCTCTATTACACCTCTATCTGTTAACTTATTTAATTGAGCAGCTATTACCAATTCCTCCTGATAAGACCATCGAGGCTGCGGTGGGGGTACAGGTTGTACAACTTTCCTACTAAAAGGTATTTTATACGCACTAATCCAACTCAAGACAGTTCTATCTGTTGTAATCTCTGTCCAAGCATGACTAAAATGTCTAAGTCGACCAGCCACACAACTCACCGGTGGATTTAGTCGTCCTTCTTGGTCCCTGACTGCATCTGATTCTGTTTTTGCTGTACAGGTTTGCGCATGCGATAGTATTTCGGATTGTTCCATTTCTGCCCGCCCGACGTTCCACTGACTTTCTGCTTGTAATTCGAACGCCGTGGCGGGCCCCTCCAGTTTTTTGAAACACCCTGGTTATTATGGGGTTTCGGTTTCAGTCTCTTGCTTGAGACTTCCAACGCTTTTACAGCCTTCACTTTTTCCTCCAAATTTTTTCCGAACAGCCACTCGTCTGCCGTTACAGACTTCAACGTCTCTCGCATTGATGCATCAATATTTTTTAAAACTAAGCATCTACGAATAGACGTTTCTTCGGGAGAATTGAACCCTCAATAAAAAACTATAAGGGTATATAGGGTGAAAAACTAATACTTACTGAGACGTTCAATATAAATTATTTTTAATGTAAGTAATACTCCAAATATTCTCCATTGCAACTAATACGTTCGCAGAAAATAAAACGATCACAACTTTACTGCAGTTCCCTGCAAGTTTGATCTTGAACGACCTTGAGTCATAGATAATTAATCTCATCTTAAAACGCACTAGTTGATGGTGGATAAAAAAACATATCAATACATGTAAATAAAGAAAGTTGACCGTCACCTCACCATGGAGTGTCCACCGGGAAAAATAAAAGTTCCACCACATGATGTCCCCCTCGGAACTGAACAACTTAATAATCAATATTTTCGGAGTTAATAGTCTGTAACGCTTTATAATTTCCATCCTGTATATAAAATAATGCTAATCGTGAAATACCATGGAAGATATGAAAAATCGTATTATTAGAGCATGTAATGCTACAACTCACGAAACACTCCAATGTGTATCGCCTGCGCTTATCCATCGAATACACAAAATGAATTATAATGAAGAACATTGTGAGCATCACTTGCATTGAAAATAGTTTATAAAGAATGCCTCATTAACAATTAGTTTCTTATCCCATACGCTCTTATAGTTTTTTATTCAGGATTCTCTCTTCATCTACAAGGTTAAAATTTACCATTTATTCTAAAGATACTCAACGTGGCCTTCGTGTTTCGATAATAAACCAAAACAGAAAAAAATTAATTATTACATTATATATTACTCTTAAAAACATACAACTTTCGTTTCAACCATTCTTTCATATACCAAATAGTTTACATGTAAGTTAGGTGGAACGCTTGTTTGAACCGCTCTGCGTAATACCGGCGATATTCTTCTATTGTACACGATTTCTACAGCTCTCGTCGATTATGCAGGAATTAAGCTGTAGACGAGAATAAATTGCTTTCACCGACACATAGCGAGTACAGTAATAAAATCCCGACTTAATAAATACCTTCTCATAATCTGTAAATCCCAGCGCCGCACAGGCTACCGCGGATTAATTTACAGAAAACAATGGCGGCCGGGCAAATTACGTTCCTCTTTAAAATTTCATTACCTGTTAATTATCGGCGGCCGAGTATCAAGCAAATACTGGCCATGATATTGTATTTGAGTTCAGACGCAACCAGGAACACCGCTTGCTGTACGCAAATGAATATTTCATGTGAAAAAAAGGATTTCTTTTTCACTGACCCGTTGCGTTATTCACTACTCTACGTTTTTTACAAAACCGTGTTAAAGCTACACAGTCCGACCAGTCAATTTATTTTGTTGAATTTCGAATATAAATGGAATAATAAATCTAACAATACGTCGTGCTGCCTGTGTTATTCGAAAAATAATTTTAAACTGTTTTATTAACGCAGAAACGCGAGGTAAACATTTTACTCGACTAAAAAATAAAAAGTATTGATACAAATGGAAAATATAGTGTATTCATTTTGATGATCATGTCCTGCTACCCAATTGTTAAATATCTTTGAAAATTTTGTAGATATTGACATGTACATTAAACATACGATATGTGATTTAATTTCAATTTACAGTTTTTAAATTATTGATATGTTTGCATTAATGTTAAAACATGATGTAGACTTTTATTAGCATTCATTTTCTTACACTTCTTCTAAATACAGTAACGTCTTTAAACATCTGAGAATTTGATTAAATAAAAAAAGCTAGGAAGTTTCGGAAGTATTAAGAGGATGAATATAGGCGTATAAAATACATATGGAGCCATGGTTCACTTAATTTCCATGCAACAAATCAGAATTCATTGCACTGTATCACCTGAAATATTTCAGTTTTTTTATATTTTTAAAAAAATATTTTTCGCAGGAAATTCTATTGTTTGGTAAGGCTTGCAGATAGTAACAATACGCCTATTGCATTGAAAGGGAAGGGAATAGGTTGCGTCAACTTTGTGTTTTTCATTGAACTGCTATATTTTTTATTTTTATTAAACTAGTCATTTAGAAACAAATCTTTAAAGGCAAATTTAAATAAAGTTATGTGAAATATAAAAATACCCAGTTCCATTTAAAGATATGACAGCGTCCTTGATTTTTTGTTGAGAATTGGTTTTTTTTCATTTAAAAAATTGCAATTTCTTGTCGGTTAAATACTGATTAACTTTGTTACGAAACACTTTTCTGTCCGACCATCAGAAAGGGATGAAAAATCGTGGGGACTAATTTGTGCCACACCCTGTAAATTGCTTTAAAAGTATTCGACTTGAAATCATTTTTTTTTAGAAAGTATCGTTCATATCTGACGGCTCTACGAGTAGATAAAAATCTATGCCGCTTCAGTTTTTAAACATTTTGTCGGTCCGACATTTAATGAATACGTAAGTTTAACGCTTTGTACAATAAGATTTGAATGAAGCTTATGCAAACATAATTTCATTATGCACTACTAAAGAATCATTTAATTAAATTCGTGCTTATGATACATGTGTCCCTTGTTGCATATCGTACAAGCGTTTCATTTATGTAGCGATGATGTAAAATTTGTATTGTCTGCATAGTGTAGTGCAGTGACGTATTACCAGTGCTTGGTAAAATAATATTTCAATTAATAATTAGTCTATCGCATTTTCAATCGGTGTGTAGAACTTTCAAATTGAAATATCTTATCTCTGGCAATCCATCATTAAAATAGCTTATTGTTAGAGACGGTGTTCCATAATTACAATGTGATTGTTGAAACCAGGTTACCAACTTGTACAATTGCATGACAATGCCAATTCGGGAAATGGGAGCCCATTCTTTTTCAGTCTCGTTTGCAATTCAATTTTTAAATTTATTGCCTCTTTTTTAATGTATGTGTTTTATGTCACATTGCCTTTCTTGTCATTAGCAACGGCTTGGACTAGTTACTTAATTATACTTCTTTCTATGGTTCCTATATTTCGTAATAAAGTTTAGTTTCCTTTAAAAATGCAGATGTAGCTTCTGTGTGTTCTTTGATTCAATGTGAAAACTCTATACTTTTTAATAAAGTGTTATGCACCTTTTAGTAGATTGTTTCTTAAAAGGTCCGAACAGCCATTTTTATCTAATGTGAAGAAAATTTCGTTATAATAGCAGCATTCCTTGCTCATGTTACCTTCATTAAACATTTTTGAGGAAAATGCTGCTACTATCAAATAATTAATTTCTTTAGTCTTTATTTAAAAAATTCTTTCTCTTATACTATCTGATTTAAATAGCTTGTAATAAAAAGAGTTAAATAATTAATATAAGAGTTGAGAGTTAACTTAAATAGAAAGTAATGTCCTACATAAATTTTGAATAATTTATTTATTTATGCTTTAAACCGAATGGTTTATTCAGTAAATACAATATTGTTACATGTAGCCTAGGTATTACATAGTTTACTGTCCAATATTATAGAAAGCAGTGTTTGGGTTGTCGAAAAATATTAATATATGATATATAGTGTAAATATAAATACCTAAAATAAATAAAAACCTAAAATATATGATAGTGAAAATGTTGAAATATTTCTTCATATTTCAAGCCATTTCAAGTGTCACTCATTGTTCACAGCTGAAGAGTCGGCGTCTGCACAGAATGCGAGTCCGAATGATCGTATAATCGCCTTAGTGTTGTCCCCTTTTTCGCGCTATTACAAAGACAAGGCGAAACTTCTTTTTGCCTTTGGCTGGAATGCTAGTGTCCCAGAATCAGTTTAGTTAACAATGTATGACAAAGACAGACAAAGAGAGGGAAAGAGAGAGCGAGTGAACACGACACGTCGAGAGTAAATGAAATAGAACAACAGTGGACGCCTTTATTTGTCATCGGTTCTTTTGCCGAGAGCACAAGTTAGACTGCTGTTGCTCTTTTTCGCTCGTTCCGCATGTTTCTATTTACTCTTCCTGTCGAAGAGTATCGTTCCCAAAAAAGAAGAAAACCAAACTTCAAAGAAGGACCTAGCGAAATGCTCCTTTTGTTCCCGTCATTGCGCTATCCCTGCCAAAATGTGTTCGCTCAAAATTATTAACGTGTTGTCCCAAAAATCATTTGTTAGTATTTGCTTGCGAGGCTAATTGGTTCGGTTGTAAGTACAAAATATGTTAACGGTTTAATAATTTGAACGATTCAGTTGCGACTCGTTGCAACTGCAGATAACTGAGATGAAATGAAAACTACTTATAGTCAACGATCTTGACTGATTGATGAACAACTGATTGATTGTAATGCTTTCTTAAACTTTATTTTGTTAATAAATGGAAAGAAGGTATTGAAGGTAATCGAACGAATTTATGTTATAAGCCAATATATTATTTGTTGCGATTAATGTTGTAGAAATAATATTACAAAAATGAAATGGTATTTTATACTTGGTTGCTTTCCTGTACGTTTCGGACAGTTCCAAAATATGATAATGCACAGGGTGAGTCAATAAAAACTAACATCTAAAATAACACGTAACCCGTTTGTTCTATCAAAAACTACTAAGCGAGTCGAAATGAGCCACTTTAGATTTTATACGTCAATAGCAGGCATTATCGAAATTAATTATTTGAAAAATAATCGTTAAGATCATGTATTATCATATGTTAGTTTATTTGAACAGACAAATAAATTTTTCAAAATTATTTCATTATCCGAATTTCACCTAGAATTCAAGTAACTTTTCATTTAATTTTTTATTTGATCAAATAATTGATACTCTCCAAAATTCTATTTATTTCGTGTAATAAAGAACAATTTTAAAAGTGAATGTAGCTGTTTAGTCGTGCACTTTCCCAATTGAAATGAACAGTGCAACGTGTGCAAGTAATACTCTTGTGCGTATCTGCTTGCACTTTCGGTACTGACGTTATCAGAACCTAAGGATATATAAAAAATACTTGTGATTGTGAGAACTGAACTGTAACGGTTGGTCGCTCGGAGGTTGACTCTTCGACTTGATATGACTTGTTTTAACGTTCTGAGCAGAATGGTAGACTTGAGCAGAAATGACATTCGTCGGTTGTGTCTCTTTGCACCTACCCTCGCGGTGGGTGGGATGGAAGAATCTCTGTCTTCTTTCTTTCTCTCTGTATTTTATTTTTCATTGGAATAACTTTTCAACGCCTATCTTTGCGGAAGAGAGGGTAACCTTGTGCGCGCCTCCCCAAGCAATATCACCACCTTGGGTATGAGGGAGAGTACGAGGTGGACGCGTGATACCCTCACTCGATGGGACCGGTAAGGCGTTGTAAACCTGGGCTCGGTAAGGTGTTGTAAACCTTGGCCTGGGCCGCTACCTTAATTGATAGTGAAATTGGAAAAGTGGCAGGCTGAGGGCAAACTGAAATTTGCCATGCAGATGTTTGCATGTAGCGAAACATATGTTTCGTCTTAGGACGGAACAGCAGCTACACTATAAAAATTAGCATATCTAAGTTTAATAATTAATCGAGTTACTTCAATAACCTCTTCATGAGGTGAAATTATTTATTATTTTATTTCAACGATGTAACTGAGATAAAAAATTATTCAAATAACATATTATTTGAAAATAATTTATTTGCTTTAAACTCCAAATGAAAATAAATTGATTATGTTATTTGTAAAATACAAATAATAAAGTATTTAAAAGAATTTATTATTTCAAATAATTATTTGTTATCTTATTTCATATGAAATGTGCCCAATCCTGGATTCAAATACTTATGAAATAATGAAATAATAATCAAATATTATTTGTAAATAATTCATTTGATTTAAACGCCAAATGAAAATCATTTTATTATGTTATTTGTAAAATACAAATAATAAAGTATTTAATAGAATTCATTGTTTCGAATAATTATTTGTTATTTTATTTCAAATAAAATGTCTGCAACCCTGGTCACTAGTAGTGAGAAGTTACTTCTTCGTAAAATTGTTAAATTAAATGATTCGCTTATACTCATTGCATTGAAAATCGCATCGAAATACCATTAAATGTACGTTTGCAATTTCTATAAGAAAGTGAAAATTGGTTACTTCTGGTCTTAATAAATGAAATGAAGATGTGGAAGATAATCGAACGAATTTTTGTTACGAGTCAATATGTTGAAAGCAGAAAATAATAGGTATTGTATATACGTTGAGGAAGTATAGTTGAAGGATTAATAGTTTGTAAATAAAATATGAACAGAATGATAAACATTCTTGCCCATTTATCAAGTGTCAAATAAGATATTGTTCATTGAGACCATTGACAGTACATACATTGGTAAACATTTTTTAACCAAAATATTTGTAAAGAAAAACGAGAATGGTATAATATATATAGAGATGCAGTCTTAAATTATTCCATAATCTCGTTATCGCCAAATTATACTTGGTATGAAAACACAAATTCCTTATGTTTGATATCTTTCCCATCTGTGTTAGCATTTTAGCTACGCAGTTGAACAGCATATCCCGGCAGCGCTTTGAAATGTATTATAATTTCGGCCATTTCACATGAATATGAACATCTAAAAACGGATACACGTTGAATATTCTCGCCCTCTCCGCCTTTACGCCAGGTTTTATAAAGCCCGGCTCTGTTACGGTAGCATGATGATTTTTGTTAGGTTTAACATAACCAGAGCAAAATTTAGGTCAGAGTTAGTTTCCATCTGACAAGGGACATCGCTCAACCCGCATGTGTAGAGATGCTAACGAAACGTTGCGTGCAAGTGCACCATCCAGAAATATTCGACACGTATGTGGTTTTATAGCTCATCGTTTCCACGTTTACGGGGTGAGAACAGTCCCTCAACTCGGGAACACACGATCGATTTTATGAAACGGTTCTAAAATCGATAAGCATGTAATATAAAATACAAAAATTGCTCGTAGTTTTATAAAAAACTGTGTCATAAAGAAAATGTTTAGAGATTCACAGATGATGCTGCTACAATTTGATCGGGCCCATCGATGGTATCTGAATCGATGTTAATTAATATTAATATCTGAACTGTCTTGTACCAGTCTGTGGAGACGTCTGTGTCAAGTACTGCTTGCGGACGGTACGATTTCCTAGCAAGGAACCATTGGCTAACAAGGCAAATTATCGAAATTCGATATATCGATGGTGTGGTTCAAATATTGATAACGTGTTAAAACATTCAGGTTAGGAGTTGGAGGTACAAAATCTATGTTGTATCCTGGTTTCGCGTGAACTATGTTTTCTCCATGGTAATATGTACATATATGTAACTAATTAATCAATAACAATATATCGGGTTTCAGTACTTTCTACAGGGTGACCCATTTTAATCAATAAATGCGATTACCTCCAGAACTATTCGTTATTTGGAAGAAGGTTTCATACGAAACTTTTTCTGTGCCTTTTTCCAGAGCCGCTATTTTGTTTGTAAGTGTACGCGTGAAGGACACATGAAGGTCGTCTTTATTTTTCTTAATGGAATCATGTAATTTTTTATGCACAATGCGATGCATCTCGGTATTCTGAATAAAAATGTATGAATCTATTTATGCCCAAAAACTATTACTTTCAGAGATATTTTAATTTCAATATTGCGAATCGCTATCATTAGTGCATAATTGTACACGCGCATAGTATTCAATGACACGATGCATTTTTGTGTTTAGGATGTAGAGGATAATGAATAATAATGATATAATTGCAACAACTTATATCTTGCAACATTTTATTTTCAAAAAAACTTAACCCTCGTATGTCCCTCATTCCATCAACCGAATGTGTCCCTTTGTGTCAAATTGACTCAATGGTGAAAAATCCGTACAATGAAATTGTAGATGATTAACTTCGAAGACTCTTTTACTGAATATAATAAAAATGAAATTTATGTACATTTAGAAATAAGATTTTTTACATTTTTCGGAAATTGTAAATCAGTATGCAGTACAAACTGCTTTTTGCATCTATCGCAACGTACGCTATGTAAATTCACATTCTTGTGTCAAATTGACACAAGGGACTAATGAGGGTTAAAACAGTCGAGGGTAATTATTGCGAAAGGGTCACTATACTCCGATTTTAATGAAATTTAAATATGTTATAGATTTCGACATTTTGAACAACTTTTTTCTTTTCCATTATATGGGGGTCGCTTTTGGTTTACGAGATATTCGCAAAAAACTATTGCTAATACTATATTGAAAAAACAGGGTTTCACTTTATATAGGGTGAGTTTTCAATTTTGAAAGGCTACTTCTGAATGTTCGTATGCGTAGTCGGGCCGGCCAAACGGCCGGACCTCTCCGCCCCCTCTGCGACCTAACCACAACTCATTCTATTCGCATAATCTTTGCATTGTAGCTGTCATCCAGAATTTGATCCAGTAATGGAAAAATCATTTGAATAGAATGAGTTGTGGTTAGGTCGTAGAGGGGGCGAGAGGGCCCCTACAGTACTAGCAATAGTTTTCTGCGAATATCTCGAAAACTAAAAGCGACCACCCGATATTGGGAAAGGAAAAAGTTGTTCAAAATGTGTTGCTGCATAACATATTTAAATTTCATCAAGATGGGAGTATAGCGACCCTTTCGCAATAATTACCCAGTCGAGCAGCAAACATTGAATACATACACTGTTGAGACGTGATTATTGTATGGCCGGCTCGTATTTCGGTTTGGGTCTACGCTACTGTCGATTTTGAACAGTGCCATTGTCGAAGGGGTCGTCTAGCGTCTTCTGACGAATTTATTGTTTTATGACTCTGGTGCGGCTGGAAAGTATCAGCTGACCATGGGAAAGTCAGCCTAGCCGTGCAGCTCTCAATGGCACTTGACGTAGCGTAGGCCCACGCTTAGCGCCAAGGAGCCTGTGGCCCAAAGCCTAAATTATGGTTTCCGGCGAAATTGCAGGAAACCGAGTGTCGTCTGTTTAGTGACACTTGTTACGACGTATTTCGTCTATGGGCGTTGCCCTTGTTTTGGGAGGTCATTTGTAGCCTCCCAAATATCATATCATTGGCTGGGGCCCCCACTATTTTGTACTTTGTGGAGGGGTTTTTCAACCCCACGAGGTTACTTGTTTCTCACGCGTTAGTTGTAAGATCAGTCGTGATTTAAGAGTCGAAACTAACAGTCGCGATTTAAGAGTCGAAATTACGAGTCGTGATTTAAGAGTCGAAGCTACCAGTCGTGAAATATCTGTCGCAGAATAAGAGTCGTGAAATATCTGTCGCTGTTATACCGTCTCCTTTATACCGTCTTTCACATTTTCTATTAAAGGTTACTTTGTTATCCGAAACCCGATTATCTTATTATTTAATTTACCTCTCTTTGAGGTGTGTATCTCAGCGGTTCACAAATTACTGTTTGAGCACTGACACGACACAACATACACATTAATGTGTCCACAAATATTCGCACGGTACGCAATTTTTTGGAATTACGTTTTCCGCAGGGATGGATTGGTCGTGGCTGTTCTTTTGCATGGCCACATAGATCACCAGATCTAACCCCACCGGATTATTTTATGGGATTATGTGAAGGAAAAGGTTTTTAGCCGTCAGCCGACAAGTATTGAAGATATGAAGGAGAGTATATCTAGTGCATTCAAACGTGTCACTCTGGAAATACTCATGAATGTGCAAGCTGATATTAAGTGACGTATTCAAAAATGTATTGATGTGCAGGATACCGAATTCGAGTATGTGTAAGCACATTAATATGTATGTATTCAATCTTCGCTGCTCGACTGTTGTAAGTGTTGTTTAAATGTTGCAAGATATAAGTTGTTGCAATTATAGCATTATTATTATATCACTATGGCATTGAATACTACGCGAGTGCACACTTATGTACTAATAATAGGGATTTGTAATATTAAAATTAAAGTACATGCCAAAGTAATAGTTTTTCGACATAAATAGGTTCATACAATTTTATTCAGAATACCAAGATACATTGAATAGTGCATGAAAAAGTATATGATTCCATTAAAAAAAAATACAAATGACCTTCACGTGTCTTTCATGCGTAGGCTTGCAAACAAAATAGCGGTACTGGATTACATCCCCCTCGAAACGAAAAAAGTATCGCGTCAATCATTTTTTCAAATAACGGATACTTCTGTAAATAATCGCATTCATTGATTAAAATGGGACAACCTGTATAATCATTTTGCGTCGAGAAACAGTACCCATAACAATTAATAACAACAAGAAAAAGTACAGCAAAATATAGTGTGTCTACTATTCTATATAGGGTGTCCCATTTCAGTTGAGATTGTAAAAAATCTCGGAGATATGTGACTTAAAAAAAAACAAACTGCCACATGTCCTTTAGTTGTTTTACTATACATCTACAGATGGCATGCAAATGCAATTTTGACTCTGCTTAGCATTTGTTTCGCACTTTATTTGTTTTATTAGCAGTTGTCTCAATGAAATGATGCTATTGTTTGTACAATATTACAGTTTAGAAATTCCTTTAAAGAAAACTATTGCATAAGTAACGATTTCGAAAAATTTATGGATTTGATAAAGTGGTCGTTTGACATTTTCACTGAATCCTGCATTACACTATCAAAAAAGGCTATAACTATTAAAAAAATGCTAGAATTGTGTTCAGGGATGTATGAACTTAGTAATAAAACAGCTCACTTACGATAATGTAATTCAGGAGATTAAATAGCGATAATTTTAACAAGCGTGCAATTCACTGAACAGGTCACCGTATATGGGATGTCGTTCGAACCACTGATAAATAAATGAATGTAGTGGCAAATAGGTTATAACAAAAATTAGATCTCTTTAGCGAGACATCTGTGAATTTACAATACAACTAATGCATAAATTTCAACATGAAGAGGGCATCATAAATGTTATTTTTACGTTTATTACGAATTATGTTCATTCACTGAGAGATGTTCATTCAACTGGACAGGTTACCCAAGACTGTTCTTTAGAGAAACAAACTATAGAAATTCTCTCCCAAGTGAGAGATAATTTTCGTTCTGACAGAATAACAGGGTTTGTACAACCTAACATACTTCCTGTAATAAGATCGAACAAAAATGAATAAATCAGAGTAATGTATTTAACACTTGATGTACTCCACTTCAGCCTTATTTTGTGAAGCTTATGGATAGTCGTCGATATATCGATAACGCCGTTACGATATCAATAACTGGCAATGGTTAGCAGCTTAGCAGCTAGTATTACATTGATGTCGATTGATCATGCTGAAATTTAACTTTCTGAAAATAATCGAAGGCGTATGCGTGGTCATTTGGCCAGAATAGCGCTACATCTGACATCTAAAGCACGGGTAAATAGCGTATAACACCTGACAGGTCCATTTTCTTCGGCTACCGTAGTTTTTGAATAATCGATCCGCGCTGTAGTCGCGGCAGAATTTGTTTCTTGTCTATCAGAAATTAATGGCGGCACTATTTTATAGCGTCCGTCCACTTATATGATGGTACTTCGCGTGCAGGAAACGCGCAGACACGCTCCACGCCCGCAGCTCGTTAACGTGGGCGTAGGTTGTATTGACGTCCGGTTTCTTATTGAACTAAACAATTTCTCGCGACGCAACTATCACCTGCTCGCCTGTTAAGAAACGTATTAATTTTAGCCGCTTGCTATCAGCCTTTCATCTCTCGCATTCCGATTACCGTGCGCGCTTCGAGTCGCTTCCACGCATGAACGACGATTTTCATTACAAAATGAAACCAATTATCTTTAAGATGGAATTTTATATAACGTTGTGCGTTTAGGTGGCATCGCGAGACAGGACACGGCTTTCTGGAGATAAGGACTCCTGGTTCGTGAGCTTTCATTTTGTGAAAATTGATGTCATTTATCCACGGTTGTGGTCACTTTGGAATTGTAATGTGATCTAAAAGAGGAAGCTAATGTAGAACGAAACGAGAGACAGAAGAACTAATTCGCAGTATGTGATAGCGTATGATCATGTTTAAGACATTTTATTGTGAGAGGCGATCTGTCTAAGATTGAACGAGTAATTCTTGATTAATGTTGACGTTTATTGCTCGATGGCTCAGCACGGAATCTCTCGCGAATATTCGACGGACCATGATCTTCACGAAAAACAAAATATTGTTGGACCGTATGGCGGCCAATGCCATTAACGACCAACCGCCAAAAACAAATAATCGCTGGATCATTCAACGGCAATTAACGGACGGTTGCCAATGGTTAACCGTATCTAACGCCTACATATTATGAATTGCAGACATTTTTATAGTTATTTGTCGACCGCGGGATTTACGCGTTTTTGTTAAGAATGAGTACTTAGATCAGGCATGTCCAGAAGTAGCTCAGTTGGAGGCAAAGTCTCGCTGCCCGTGGCGGCCGTAGTTCTCCGAGCTCCTCAGACCAGTGATGGTATATGGTCTCGGTTTTTTCGCTCATGCGCGACTAAACGCAGGAACGTATGTACGTCTTACGTTTGTGAGGAAAGTAGGGGAGAACTGTTATTGGCGGGAAACCGGACAGAAGAGTGCAAGATATAATTATATATTATATGTACATACACATAAAATTTTAATATAACATACGCATGTTAAACATTCCTATCTGAAAATCGAAAAAAAAAATTTGCGAAACTATGCGGGGTGATCAAGGAACCCCATTTTAGCCCAACTTTGTACTTTACTGACGCTAAAATCGTCGCGCATGCTCGAGAAAACCGAGACCATATACCATCACTGCCTCAGACCCGTGCCTACCGCTTGCAATATGTACCGCGTGTGGCGCGTTGGGGCGACTCTCGGGCCCGCGGTAGGCACGGATCTGAGGAGCTCGGAGGACTACGGCCGCCACGGGGAGTGAGACGCGCGGGCGGGAGAAGTAGGCGTCCCCCTCGAATTGGCCTCCAAGTGAGCTACTTCTGGACATGCCTGACTTAGATGGAACACAAAACAGTGAAAATATCAGACTATTTTAAGAATACGATTATATTATTTATAGCTCATTAAAAGCATTAAAGAGAGAATTTAATGTCTATGCAGCCCCTTCTTGTTACAGTCACTGCACATTATTTTTATTTGGAACAGAGATTTGCAGTCTAACTATTTATAATATCGCTCTACCGAGCGATTCAGTATTTAGTTTGGGGCTGTCGAATCAGTTTTAGATTTATATACGAACATCAGGTTTTTGGATGACTTTCATTTATTTTGTTAAGTCGTTGCATTTTTATCATTTTTATTATTATTATCGTATCGTTTTTATTTCGCAATAGCAAGTTCTGATGCATACATAATAGGTTTCACGTCGAAAACTTTATAATTTACAAATCCTGCAATATGAATTGATGCAAATAATCTTCTATATTGTTTATGGTATTTTGCTGTATTCAGAAAAATATTGAATTCCGCGATTGATGAAATTATCGGTCCAGTTTTAGATGTCTCCTATATTTCGGAATTTTTTCAGATAGACCGTATGGCATCGGTTTAATAAATAAATGAAAATTCAACGTGACTGTGTGAAGAGAATAAGTCGGATTTCTTCATCTAAGCCCCAATACAGTTCGCCTTTTGATTGAAAAGAAACAAAGATGGAATGGCGAATGCACAATTTATTCTACTCCATATTCACAACACTCAGAGTACTAAAGTATAGTGTGATGTGTGTAGGAAAGTGCATATAAATATATTTTATATTGTATGCTAACACAAAATGAAAAGATGATAGTTGGCAAAGCAATTCAAACTCATTCGCGCTATTAAGATATATGATGCATTATCTACACATATATCTAATAAATAAAATATAAATATACAAAAAAAGTACTGAAAAAATAGTCAAAAATTGTTTTGAAACCTTGCAATATTAATTACACAGTAAAACGTGTAAAACGTTACAGCAGAATGTGTGAATGATGATTGTTTATATTGTATGTGAGAGTTCAGAATGAATGGTACAGATGGAAGAGTGAGCGGTAGTGTGAGTGAGAGTCCGGAATGTGAGGAAGAGAGATTGTTTTGAGGTTAGGGTTTAACATAGAGAGGTATATGCAGGATGCATGGCGAGCACGTGTGAGAGCTAATAAAGTGTTTCATATCTAGTTATAAGTGTTATATTATTAAAGTATATTAGTAAATATGTGTTTCCAATCGTTTATTCACCAGGGAATCTTTCTAAGTATATTGGTACTATTACAAGATATTAATAAGCAAAATTGTGGTACTCTAGGGTCCCAAACTACAAACTTAAAAAATGTAAAGTTAAATAGCTATAGATTTGAAATACAAAATGACGAATTAGAGTGCTGCTTTAAATGTATAAAGATTAGACAATTACATTACAAATATCGAACTATAATTGAATTCTGCTGAGTAGTCTGCTGTCCCTATTTTGTACACTTTTTAACATTTTAGAAGATTATCTTGGACATACTTCTGAAATTGCATTTCATTTTTACATTCATCGGATTTTTCTATTACTTACTATAAATCTTCAAAAAGAATAGCTTACTATTTTTACAAATACAATTTTATATCGATTTTAATATCCTGTTTTGTTATACTAGTTGGAGTATATAGGATAGTTTGCCGTTTAAAAACTATGAATTTTTATTAAAATAAACAATGATTAACTAATAAGTTAGAATCAATTTAAGTAATACAAAATATCATATTGTGATTGCTTATATCGTAATAATAAACTCAATCAATAATTCTGATCTTCTGCAAGCTATTATATTTTTATTTTGAATAATTTTCAAAATAGTTTGAGATAATGCTAATTTTCAGAAGGTGATTTCATGATTAAAACTTGCATACAGAGACTTGCATCTTCCTCAAAGATGCATGTCCCTTCTTTCTGACTCTTCCACAGACAAGTTTTATTAAAACTGCCAGTACGTGTGTATGTAGAATAGTTTCTTTATCACATTCATCGAATGGGCTTTCTTTCTTCGATCATTGTTATATATTTTCCCCTGATAACTGTTTAATAATATGAATCGTGCAGCTCTCAGCAATATTGATAGATTTCGTAGCGCGCGTACAGCATATCCAAAGGTATTGGTACATTTCTGAGTTTCTGCTCCCAGCAGAATGAATATCAAATATTTGTAGAGGTATGTGCGTCCTTTTCAGGTCTCAACCGCCATTCCTGTGCGCGATCGCATGATAAAATGTAATTGATTGTTTGGTATTAAATTTCTCGTACGGTAACAATCATGCAAATTGAAAACGCTCGATTGAAAACAGAAACCGTTATCGTAGTATAGTTCGTGCCACTTAACCTTAAATACTTCAGACCGTTTCACAGTGGTTCAGAATCGCTAAAACGTGGCCAAAAATCAATTTTTCAACTTCGTCAAAAACGAATGAAATTTACTAAGTTTTAGCATAAAAATAAATTGCTATAAGTCATCCATTATTTTATGAGAGAAGTTTCAAAATAAGCAAAATTCTTTCAGCTATATGTATATGTAACATTTCAGAGTATAATAGTGTCCCGCGACTTATGGTCATCCGATTAGGAGATGAGTCTACATGTCAAAATGAGTCGAAAAGAAATAATGAAGTTTTTTCATTTGAAGCTTCGTTTTCGAGCAAATCGAGTATGAATATTCAGCGAATACGCGTACCATTAAATAGAAATCTGCTGTCGCGTCTGACCATGATCAACCAATTCTACTTTGTGCATGTACTAATGCACGCAAACAATCTTTAAACTCGATTTTCTCGAAAACGAAGCTTCAAATGAAAAAATTTTATTCTTTCTTTTCGACTCATTTTTACATGTAGAATCACCTCCTAATCGGTTGACCATGAATCGCTAGACATTCTGTATACATACATACAGGGTGTCCCAAATAAATGGGAACACCTAAATATCTGTTGTATTTAGAGTCCTATCAGAAAACTTCAGAGAACAAAGTGACACTATTGCAGGGGGCAAATATAATGGTAAAGAAAAAAATTTTTTATATCGTGTTTTTTAATGAAATTTTAAGGTCACCGATGTTTTTTTAAATGGAATAGTATATTTTTTACGATAGCATGATAGACAATAAAAAACTAAATTTAGTGGATACCACCTTTTTGACCTTGAAATGACCTTGAGCAAGAATAATCATGTTGTACCTGATCTATACATAATGACCACACACCTGTATATGATCCGAATTATATCGTGTTTGGTATCATTTTAATCAGAACAATGCCACAAATCTATTAGAAAAAGTCCCATAAAAAAATAAGTAATAATAAAAATGTTATTCCCTGGTAATACATTGTGAGAACGCGCGAGCCTTTGAACTGTGCCGCCGACTGCGACTCTCCGCGTCTCTTTCTTTCCCATACACAAGTAAATATCATCGGAATTATATCATATTTGGTATGATTTTCATTAGAAAAATGCCACAAATATGGTCATCGAAGTCCCATAAAAGAATAATGAATAATAAAGAAGTTGGAAATTCGGATTAGGTATGTTTACATTTCTCGGTGACCGAAGAGTGTACACTCTTTGAATAACGTATTAATAAAGAAATTTACCGTTTATAACAATTAATCATGCATTACTAATAACAAACACATGTATTAATTAGTCTACCACATATACTGCAGAAATGTCTTACTCGCGTATAATGTGCCGTTAACGTATTTCATTAGTACCATGACGTAGCGAAATTCTCATTTTTCTTTCGGTAATTAATAAACAATCTTATAGCAATCTATCCTGCTTGCGAAGTGCATGTCTTAAAGTCAAGATAATTTTACTGACTCGGTGCTCTTCCTGTATTATTCGGTTTGTGGCGCGTATTAACGATCCTGCAATCCTAGAGTTATGCGTAATTAGAGTAACCGTGCATAAAACTCTCCTGAGCATACCGCGAAATGTAAATAAAGTAGAAAGCTGCGGTAAATGCTATGCACAGATCGAAGCCGGAGCTCGACATATCCGGGCTTACGGGGTTTACAGAGCTTACCGAACTGATGTCTTAAGAAGCATAAAGCGGAGAAACCCCGTGAAGCCCTCAGGTGGAAGGTCTGGGTCAGGATGGGCCGGTCTTATGCAGCAATCTGCAGTATATTGACAATGAGTGCCATGGTAGATGAGTGTCGTAACGAAACCGTAATACCGATGCTCCGCGAATAGGCTCATGGTAGATTAACGCTGAGGCTGCCTCTGTGTCCGCTCCGATATAAACGTAATGTCGCGTGGGACTACGTTTTTCTGCAAGGAACGGCCGACTTTTTCATTCCTACAAATCGTAGCGCGTACAGTGACTCACATAATTAGTCGGACATTCTCAAGAAGACGATAAGATTAACAATTAGTTTACTACATGACGTGGAAAAATTCGAAGGAATTACAATTGGTCGGAATTCCAGAGAAAATACTAAACGTTGTTTTACAACTGTTCTATGTGGGCTGACATTGAAAATTTGAAAACTGCATTTGGTAATTATGTGTCAGTTATATATACATGTAAAAATAAAGTAGCAAAAAGGAATAACATTTTTTCTTTAGACACCTCGTTTTCGAGAAAATAAGATCCGTCGGCTTCGCGTGCTTTACTATATGCAGGAAGTAGAATTGGTTGGTCGTAATCAGACGTGTCAGACGGTTCCTATCTAATAGCACGCGTATTCGCTGCATTTTCAAACTTGATTTTCTCGGAAACGAAGCTTCAAATAAAAAAATTGTATTCTATAATATATTTTTTTTATTTATTTTACATATTACTAATAGTAAGCTAACGTTATGTTAATTATATTATTAAAATACAATCCGGTGACATTATTTACTTATATATTTATTTATTATTATTTATGTACTCATATATCACAATTAATATGAATATTAAGATTTATAATAACAATTATGTTGCTTTATTATGTTATTCTTTCATTTTTAACAAGTTTTAAATAAAAAGTTTACGTCGAGGAGGGGCTGATGCAGCAGTCATATACATTTTTAATTTTCATCATGTTTTCAAGGTCATTCCAAGGTCAACTTAATTTTTTCAAATTGAAACATATATTTTTCATTACAGATTCTTAATCTACGTTTTTTTCTCTGAAATTTAGTTTTTGAGATATTCCAGGTGGCCAGGATAAATGCCGCACCCTGTATTTGTATGTATACAGGATGTCTCGCGATTCATGGTCATCCGATTAGGAGGTGATCCTATGTAAAAATGGGTCGAAAAGAAAGAATAAAATGTTTTCATTTGAAGCTTCGTTCTCGAGAAAATCGAGTTTAAAGATTCGTCGTGTTTGCGTGTATTAGTATATACACAAAGTAGAATTGGTTGGTCATGATCAGACGCGACAGCCGATTTCTATCTAATAGTACGCGTATTCGCTGCATTTTCAAACTCGATTTTCTCGAAAACGAAGCTTCAAATAAAAAAATTGTATTCTATGATATATTTTTGTTTATTTATTCTACATATTACTAATAGTAAGCTAACGTTATGTTAATTATATTATTAAAATACAATCCGATGACATTATTTATTTATATATTTATATATTATTATGTATGTACACATATATCAAAATTAATATGAAGATTAAGGTTTATAATAATTATTATTTTTCTTTACTATGTTATTCTTTCATTTCTAACGATCTAATTTGCAAGACTGCGAATTTTACGCATTTATAAGAAAAATGAATACATGAAATACAGAACTGTGAAGGCATAAAGAGTATTTAAGAGTATTGCGATATTATTTTCAATTTATTGAAGCTACTAGAAGAAAAAATACAATTTTTTGCCCCACTATTTTGTATTTTGTAGAGGGAATTTTCAACCCCACGAGGTTGAAAATTTTCAAATTTTCAGATTTTATATAGGTACATAGTCAACCTCTACTTTATATTCTGTTTTATACCGTCCTTTCCAACCATTTTATTAAAGTTGCTGAACCCGATTATTCTCTTCATTTTATTTATTACCTCTCTTTGAGGTGTGTATCTCATCGGCCCACTAATTGCAGTTTGAGCACTGACACAACATAACAACTATTTTATATTAGTTTATAAAAATAATACGAATATATCTATCCAAGTCTAAAGAAATAAATTTGCTGAATAACTCATGGATGCATCTTTGCAACCTTCGGAATAATAAAATCTTATAGTAAACTAGTGTGAATAGTAAAACTAGTGTTAAGGACATTTTCATACTTATTTCCTAACTTACTAAAATTACCAAAAGGACAAATACATTTTTATGTAATTCCGTTTTCATACAAATGACTTAGTAAATATTTACTTTTCATAAAGACTAACACATCTGGTTCATTATTAATTGAAATGAAACTTTATGAAATACACTTGATTGAATAAAGAAATTAAATAACAATAAAACCGTTTACTCAGTGAAAAATGTGTTAAAAATCATGCTTATAAACTGCATGGATGTCAATACGTTCTTGAGGAATCATATAGAAGCAAATAAAACCTATTAGAAACCCGTGTAAAAATGATTTATGTACAAACCGTGCGGTGTAAAATGACATCCGTCCGTGTAATAAAAATTTAACGAGGAAAAATCATGAGATTCCATGAACGTTACCACTCGCGTAACCTCTTTAAATAACGGCGTGCGTCAAATTAATTTGACGTTCTTCAAGCAAAATGCGAGATCGTGCGACGATGCTGGTAGCGAACGTGTTAAACTAATCTTCGCGAAGATCACTTACGGACGACAATTACTCGCGTACAATAATTCGCATGAAATTCCCGAGCCGAGTTTGTCGAGGGCCGAGGTGAAAAATCCGTAGTGCAAGAGGTTAACACGTTATGCTCGACACACTCTTTTCCCCCATAGCCATTCTTGTCCTCGAAAATTCTTGGCGATAGCGCGATGCTTCTCGGAATACATCTTGACACGAGAGACAGCCTGTTAACCAGTGGGATTCTAACATTTAGAAGCGTCGGTTACAACGACGTTAGACCGTTAAACTGATGGTACTATGTCACCTTGACCTGGGTCAAGTGGATATGCTAACGACACGTTATCGTGAGGTGTCGAGCTCACTCTGGTTCCACTTGCGCACAATACGTGCGTAAAAGGGAATGAACAGTTTCAATGTCCGATTAATTTTCTATGTTTTACCGTGTATGGGAAGACCATCGGAATCTTCATTAACATAAACACGCGGAACATCGTGTAACACGATTATGTGAGAATGTGGAAACAGTGTTCTTGTCAGATCTGGGTAAAATACTATTTCAAATATTAAACAGTAAATAGTATATTTTATTTGAAGCTATCCATGCACTCTTAAAAATAAAGTATTTTATTTGCTAAGGACGATTTTTAAAATAGTATTTTATTTGAAGAATTCTCAAAATAGTGAACATTTTATTTGAGGGAGTGATTCTATAATACATGAGAAAATAAATATAAGATATGGAATAAATCTTTTCGATTTGACGCTTTTTCGTTTTCAAGAAAATCGAGTTCGAAAATATTATGGTGTCTTGGATTTTAACATTATTCATTTCCCAATCTATTTCCATCGTTAAGAAATATTTTAATTCAAGATTCAAATACGTTTTAGATTACCGAAATAGAAATATTTTATTTTATGTTTTAGATTATCAAAATAAAAATATTTTATTGGCAAAAATTTTACTGTTTATTTAAAATAGTATTTTACTTTAATTGTAGAACCACGACTATTTAAAGTAGTATTGATGAAACTGATTTCGGCGCAAAGGTTCGATCTTATTGAAAGTCAGCAAATTTGCAATTTTATTATTATCCCAACGTTTCGATCCGTGTGCGTATCTTTCTCAAGAGATTTTATGCGTCTGAAAAATTATATAATTATAATGTAAATAAACCGGAATTTAACATTCAGTCACAGTCGTGTAGAAAACCAAGAAAAAATGGAATAGAAAATGTAAAGCAGACTTACTTGCTGTGCACTAGTTACAATAAAAGAAAAACAAAATATTTTTATGAATACGAGTCACGATGGAACGTGGTTGAAACCATCGTGGCAGATACGTAACTGAGCCATGTGCCGGCGCAAACGTGCAAACTAGCTGATTATACAGGACGACAACGTTAACTGATTGGTTGGTCGATATCGATCGTTAGAAGTTTGAAATCGATTTGAGCGGTAAATTGGAATGGCGTAACTGAACTATTTCTATTGAAAGGTCCTACATGAAACAACACTGTAGAAAAATTGTGAAAAGAGAACAGCCCGATAGGCAGTCCATATTCAAAGTCTTTGTACCAATTTTTTTCTAGACTGAAAATTTTATAATTGATATAAAACATGTGAAGCGGCGAAAGGTAGTTGGAATCTATGTGATTATTGGAAATATCATCATAACTACGTATTACTGGTTCAGTAATGTCACGTAGTAGTCATGAATCTTAGGCGTTTCGTACTTAAGATTAACGCTTTGTTGTTTAATCATGTGAATAGTTTCCAATAATAATCTACGTTGTAAGTTAGATTCTCTGTCAATGATCTTCACATTTTCAAAATCAAAACCATGGTCAAATTCCATTGAATGTTTCGTTAAAGCAGTGTGTTGTGTAGGGGAAAGAAAAATATTACGTTTGTGTTCACTTATGCGTGTGTTCAAATGTCTGGAAGTCTATCCTATATAAGTTAAGTTACAACCTTTGCATGGTATTTCGTATACTATGTTGCAACTTTTTGGTGAAGGTAATTATCTTTGATAGGAGGAAACCATTTTTTTAAGTATGAAGGTATGTTGAAAATGGTGTGAATACCGGCTTTTCTAAAGATTCTTTGAATGTCAAAAGAGATATTGTTTATACACGGAATGACTGCCGTATTTCTATAGTTGATTGGACCTGTTTGTAAAATTCTTTTCTCTTTTAGTTGGGTGACTAAAAAAGGGTGGTAAATTTGAAAGATCCTTTCCTTGATGATGTTGGAAACTAAAGAAGTAGGGAAACCATTGCATTTCAGTACTGTTTTAATAATAAATAAATCATCTGATCTGAATTCTGGGTTTGCGAGCAAAATGGCACGATACACTAGGCCTGTTATGAGACCTATTTTATGTTGTAAAGGGTGGGAAGAAAAGAAATTAATGTATCTGCCAGACCAAGTTATTGTGTCGTCTACGATCTTTTGTAAAAAATCAATTCAAATGGTAGTTTAGAAATAGATACGTTTTCCAACTCTTCCATAACTAAATTTGCTGTATAATCAGCTAGTTCGCACGTTTGCGCCGGTACATGGCGCAGTTACGTATCTGCCACGATGGTTTCAACCATGTTCCATCGTAACTCGTATTCATAAAAATATTTTGTATTTCTTTTATTGTAACTAGTGCACAGCAAGTAAGTCTGCTTTACATTTTCTATTCCATTTTTTTTTTTGGTTTTCTACACGACTGTGACTGAATGTTAAACTCCGGTTTATTTACATTATAATTATATAATTTTTCAGACGCATAAAATCTCTTGAGAATGATCCGTACACGGATCGAAACGTTGGGATAACAATAAAATTTCAAATTTGCTGACTTTCAATAAGATCGAACCTTTGCGCCGAAATCAGTTTCATCAATATAATTCATTTCGATCGAAAGAAATTACATTCATTTAAAATAGTATTTGAAATATATTTCCTTTAACATTTTACCCAACTCTCATTTTTATTAATGCTGTCAATAGTTCTCGCCAATTTGTTTTAACTGCTTCTACATATTTTTTCACTTTTGTATGCATTTAAGTTTAAGAAATTTAAATACATACTTCAAAGCTTGACATTCTTGATCAACTTTTAACATTCAGGAGGCAGATGGCTATGCTTGTACAGATAACAATGTTTGGTTACATTCAGACAGTTGTTCAGAAATTTTTTTAGTGTAATCAATTATATAAGCTTCAATTGAAATTAACCACTAGGAGCTGAGTATCTAAATGATGCCATTGAAGTGCTGGATCAAAATGGACCTAGGCTTTGCTATCACAATGTTAAACTTTAAAAAATGTTTTTGTTTCAACTACTAACGCTTTACTTACCGGAAATTTTTTATTAGTTTTTCGAAAATCAAAGATCAACGGTTAAGAGTTTCGCAATAGATTGTTCACAAGCGATTTCATTTTTAATTCAACAAATCTTCAGAATTAATATAATGTAACAGTTTCTTTTGAAATTATTATTTGAAAGAAAATTATTGAACGCCTTTTATACACAGCTCAAATATTAAAAAACTTGTTGACAAACTTTCGGTAGATAAAGTGTTAACATTAGAACCACTATTTGCGTTACTCAAATGTAAATAAAATGTGAATTGTTTTCTATTTTCTCTGTTAGTTTGCTTTATTTTAATGTGAATAAAGTATAAATAAGACAGTAATGTTTAGGCTGCCGATTTTATGTATTTGTGGTTAAATTGAGTAGTTGAAATTTATAACAGTAAAGAGATTAAAGGAATTCAAGAATATCGTCATGTCGTTTTTTGACTCAATAAAATTATTAAATAAAGAAGAACATACTTAAGTTGCATTTATTTCCTGCAACAGAACGAGACAATTTTTATTCTGCATAAAAATTCGCAGTCTAGAAAAGGAGGTGATTCATAAAAAATAAGTCGAAAATGTAGAATAAAATTTGTTCATATGAAGCTTTGATTTTTTCTCGATTTTCTTGATTTTCTCGAAAACGAAGTCTCATAAGCAAAAATGTTATTCTACATTTTCGACTTATTTTTTTTAAGTAAGTAGAATCACATCCTTTTCGTTCGTACCATCAGTTATAGATCATCCTGTATACCCGCTTGTCAAACCTTATAAATAGATTGTGGATTTTATGCATTTATGACAAAAATGAATCGTTTAAATTTACGACGGTAAGTAGATTGAACAAATTAGAGAAAATTAATATATTATTGCTTCAGCCTACTACCATCATTAAAAGTAGGAAGTCATTTTTATTTTACTCCTATCTCTTACAATGATTTTTATTTTGCTTAAAGATCCGCTAGTTCGATTACTATTGGTAATGGAAATTATTATTAACCAATCAAAATTTTTTTTGGTTTTTAATTGTTAGAACACTAGTCAGCTTTGTGCTACAGTTTATAATTTCATTGACAATGTTAATCACAAATGACGATATTTTAACTATGTCTTTCGCAGATTTATTCCTTACAAAAAATTTCACAACTTTGCCCGTTAAACCATTCTTCTGACTGTAACAGTTTTCAAGATATTCGATAAAATATGTATTTCAGATGCGTTCTTTTAAACATCAATTTTTGACCCGATCTGCAACGTTTTGCAGGTTCAAATTACGATTAAACGAATGTAGAAAGTCTCGACTTTTCATACATTTAAGTCTCGTTGCGTGAAGCGACGTGGTACATATACTTTTTCATTAACAAACTTTTAGTGTAAATTAACTAATTGACTTCTTGAGTGATCTACAAAAATACAAAAAAGTTATTAATAACTTGTGAGTACTAAGACTCGTGTGTATATTATATGATCCTGTATTTATCATAAATTTAAGATTTAAGTGCATTTTAATAAATTTGAAAGATATTTCTATCGGTTATGAGGATGTGATCGATTAAGTGTCGATTCACTGTCTGCCGTTAAGTTTAGGTTTGTATAATCCGTAAACATTAACAATTTAGATTTAACATTTTCTAATTTAACAGTCTTGATATACAGTTATTATTAAACTGCGAATTTTATGGATTTATGACAGAAATGAGATATTCAAATACAAAACTGTAAAGACATCAGGAAAATTTTATAATGTTGGCATATTATTCTGGACTTATTCGAATGATTAGTAGAGGAAATACACTTGTATTCAACTTTTGTTTCCTACAATTAACTTGGACAATTTTTATTTTTCATAAGTGTGGTTTAGTTATTATAGATTACATTGAGACAGTTAGTTTTTGTTGATTTGAAAATGGTTTAGTTATTCTAGATTACATTGAGACAGTTAGTTTTTGTTGATTTGAAAATGAATTTTGTTCTGATAATTGTGGCATTCGAACCACTGTGCTACGGTGCCAACAGAGTTAATACTGGCACGAATTTCGTGGATTAATGTTGCGTGGTTTCTTTGTTTAATTCAACGCGCAACAAATCAGTCGGTCGGACTACAACCGTGTTATCTCCCCTTAAAAGAGATTGGAAAGATAGCCAGTTACGGCGCATTAAATATAATACATTCGAGGAGGTTATCGTCGTTTAACCATTGTTTCGCATCGCCGGTGGCTGCTTTCTCATTCTCGAATCGTGTAACGGTCTTCGCCATTGCTTTGAGGAGAGATGTTACGCGTAATTTATTGCAGTCATTACCGCGAACGAAACGGAAGAGGAGGGAATAGGACAGACGGAGAGTCCTGTCAATGCCCATTGTCTACGTTCAAGTATTTCCATTTGTCGTACTGTTTTTCCGTTCTTTTTTTCTTTCTGTAACCGGGCGACAATGGGAGAGTACACGCTTGTTCATAAGGCTATACACAAGAAAGTCTTGCGATAATATTGTGCAGATCTTAAGCTATAGCGCACACCATTGCCTAACACTAGCCTAGTTTAATTTTGGAATTCTATCAAACATTACTAATCATTTGAATATTCTTCTTGTCAAAGTTATTTTGATCTTTTTAAATATTCTTTTTTAACATCTCGGAGATACACTATGATGCTGTGAATGTTTATTAAACTTTTTAATCGACTTCATTATCTAAAACGAAAGTTTTGCATGTTTTTTTTGTGTCAAGAGTGAAATTAGTTCAATATAAATTCGTGATAGCATAATATATTGTTGGGGTAATGAAAAAATAATGAAGAAATCGAAACAAATATTGATGTGCTGATTGCAGATTTTTATAAAAAATAAAAATTATCTGTATTAACTGCTAGATACAGCAGCTACGTACACCTTAATTTTCGTAATAATTTTTTTAATTTTCTTTTCTTAATAATTTTATGAGTTGAAAATAATGGAACGTATTATATGTAGTCATTGTAATAAAATATGTTTTTATCAATAAACTTACCAGTCAAATGACCGGGTTTTCGTTATACGATTATTGAAATTATAAACACGATTCTGTGGGAAATGATCGAATAAATCTCACGAATCTACTTAATATTATAATAAAACTCATGCCTAATCTATATACTTTCAGTCTTCTCATTTCAAACACCATGATCATTCTTTTATTAATGAATAAATTAATTTCTCAGGTTTCACTTATTTAACCGCGTGAATTGATTGCTTAGGAACCTATTCTATTGTAAACAGACATTGAACTTATCAGTCGAAGACAAAACAAACTTTTCAGACAACGTAATATTGTATAAACAAGTCTATCTTTAGCCCCGATTGTAGTATACTTAGCAAACGGAACATCGTTTGTGAATGAGCTGTGTACACAATGGCCGACAGAAGTTGCACATTTCTGTGACCCCGCAATAAACGCTGTAAGAAACATGATGCGGCTTGTATCTTTAGTGTTATCTGGTTCCCACGTAAAGCGGCCTTAAACAAATCTTAAAATGCCACAGAAATCCCAGTGGAGTTGACAAAATGTTGATTTTTTATGGCTCTAGGGTGACCTGTCCAGCGAATGAACACACCTTCCAGCGAATGAACATAATTCGTATTAAATCAAAAAATAAGATTTATGACGTCATTTTTATGTTGAGATTTATGCGGTAAGTTTATTGTAAGTTCCCAGATGTCTCGGTAAAGAGATTTAATTTTTTGATACGAAACTTCTTTAGGCGCGCTAGGCGTAAAACCGATCTGGCGATGACACGATGAAACGAAATTCTATTCTATTAGCATATACGGTTGAGGGTTCGGCATTGCTTAATAAAGATTATGATAAAATTCTGAGGATACTAAGTGGAGATTTCAACGTAAACTTTGCATCGGAAGAATCAAAATTATTAATAGAATCTTTTTTTTTATTTTTTAGAAGTAAATTAAGATTGAAAATGGTAAATAATCCTAATGAAGCGACAACAAGATCCGGAGCAACTCTCGATGCAGTATTTGCAAGACATTTAGACAAAATTGAATCAAGAACATTTATATCATATTTTAGCTATCACAAGCCAATTATTTCAATGATAGAATCATAGAAAATTAAATTTCATAAAGTGTTAATAAAAATTCGAAAAAAATTAAATAAATTCTTATTTTTATAGAATATGTATGTAGTATATTACGTAATATTGCCATTATATTAGTTCGCATCAACACTCACTCTCTTTTGCTCTCCTTCTCGCTCTGACGCCCCCTGCTCGTTCTCGTATGAATTTCATTAAATTGTCCGAAAAAAGTATCACTTCAACCGTGTAGTCTAAGCACACACGATTTTTGTTTTATAACCTATTCGTCACTACATTAATTTATCTAACAATCGTTCGGACGACATCCTCCGTATTCAAGATAAGTGTTGTTATCGCGAGATCAGCAATTTGTATTTTAAGATGGTCCAATGATTCTATGGTAAGTATGTTTGGATAATTATAATTCAATATGGTACCCCGGTTCGTTCGTTAGAAACTGATGTTCGTTGATTGGTCATTTCGTCTATTCTTCATTAATGTAAGATTTAGAATACAAGCTACAACCGTCAAATATTGTTAGAATTGTGTTCTGGAATGCAAGATCTTAACAATTACACATGCCTTCTTATAGAAATAACATTCAGGAAATGGAATTACGATTTGCAAATAGTAATTTCAACAGACATGCAGCTTAAGTGTTCATTCATTGGACAGGTCACCCTACTACCCTTCTACAGGGTGTCCCAAAAATGTCTCGCTTCCTTCGAAGAGGAGGTTCCTGAGGCCATTTGAAGCGACATTTTCCTTTGCAAAAATGGCCGTTTCGGCTTTGTTAAGGAGTTATTAACGAAAAACACGGATCAATCAGAGCGCGACCTAGAGGCGTATTGGCAGAGACGGCCGCGCCCGACAGGAGTCGAGCGATGGTGATACACCGCGGTCGAAAGCAAGGAACAAACAAGAGAAGAAAATTTTTCGAGTCCTATGTCGGATAGTTCAAATTTGAATATGTTGTAGTCTTTAGTAACCTATGAAGGAATCTCGAAGGATTTTTCGAAATCTTAAAAAATGTTGGTTTTACAGACGTGTAAAGAACTTTTTTTCATTAAATTATAACACTAGAACTAACGTACCGAGGAAAATGAGTTTTTAGGAGCTTATAGTGAACACAGAAGATTATCTATTGAAAATATTTCGATTTGGAAAAAATGGTTTTTTCACCATTTATTTTGAAAATGTTTTAAACAAATGCAATTTTCCTATAGCCGGGACTTTTTTAAAAATTCGAAAAAACGTGGTGAGAGCTCCAAGTCTCCTCTTTACGGACCTATTTTTGAAAAGGCAGGCGCTTTAAAATTGACGGAATTAAAATTATTTAAAGCGAACGCTGCACCGCGATATTACGGAGGCGCGCGGCCCCTTGTTTGTTCCTTGCTTTCGACCGCGGTGTATCACCATCGCTCGACTTCTGTCGCGCGCGGCCGTCTCTGCCAATACGCCTCTAGGTCGCGCTCTGATTGGTCCGTGTTTTTCGTTAATAACTCCTTAACAAAGCCGAAACGGCCATTTTTGCAAAGGAAAATGTCGCTTCAAATGGCTTCAGGAACCTCCCCTTTGAAGGAAGCGAGACATTTTTGGGACACCCTGTATAGCCCGCGCAATGAGAGTTGGCACAGAGAAACTTGTGGGTACCACGTGATGCTCCCACTACGCGCTACACGTCTTCCGCGATTGGCGAAATCGCTTGAGGAAGACAGCAAACGAGCGTATTGAGTGTGACTGTAACAGAGAGATGTGGTGACCATGAAGTAAGATGGTGGTGACGCTGAGCGCCTGTGTCGACCGTTCCCGCCAAAACGTAAGCGTAAGAGTGGGATCCACTGATCACTGGTGAGATCCGCAGCCTTGCTTGCAAGAGTGGGGACTCGCCGTTCCCCCTGCACCCCACTGACGAGATTTTGTGCCAACTCTCGTTGCACAGACAATACCTATGTTTGTATTATCTTTTCAACTGTGCATAATCGCAGTAGCCACATTAAGTGACCGTAAGGTTCAAAAATATAAAATGGATCAAACTTCATGGTACAAATGAAGTCAGAGAAAATAGTGCAGCTCAAAACGAGACGGAAATTATGAATAACAAAAGCGCATTGGATACTTTGTTTGAAAAATAAAATTCAATCACAAATCAATTTAATACGCGGGCGAGGTGCATCAAATTGATGACTTGCGCTAAAGATTTTACTACAAATCGTTACTGATCATAAACTATTTTTCTATGTAGAATATAATGCCATTCACTGTTTACTATCAACATTTACCTCTACTAAAACGTTAATAATTGGAGAGTCAATTGTTAACCCTCAGACAGCGGACCATTCTTACGACTATACAGGGTGTTATGTCGATTGTAACGAGCACAATTTAAATGACAATATATTCCTCTTTTAATCATTTTAATTAGTCGCAAATGATACAACTGCATTCTTGAATTATTGTATGTTACATGCATTTATTTTTGTCATACATAAATGCATAAAATTTACGGTCTACTGAAATGCATGGGTACCAGATTGATTTTTAATTCCATTATTCTCGAAATGCAGTTTTCATTTTATTTTCGCCTCCCCGTCCTTCCGACTTTATTTGTGTCACGACTTTTGGCTCATTCTGCGTGGTTAAAGGAACGCAATGTTTGGGACTATTATTCCTGCAATAAGTGTAATTATTGTAGTGTTCGACGACGGAATAAAAATAAAGATAACAACTTCGGAATCGACGTTTTCCTTTCTCTATCAGAATCAGATAATCCGTTCTAATTTCACGGACCACGGTGTTCGAATGAAATACTGGCGGATTGATATTGGACGGCTTTAAGGATTCGACGTAGTTTAAGCAGACTTCATCGAGTTAAATAGTTTCTAGTTAATCGCACTTCCAAAGATTGCACTACGTTCCAATAAATCCCTGTACTATTTAGTTTTATTACTTGGAATCCGTTAAACTCGATGTCCAACAGTGTAATACGGTCTTGATCCAAAGTAACGGTTTAATTAATGAACGCTACATTAGTCACTATCTGTGTGCTTATCACGATACCTCCCGTTGTTCCCGAGGAATTCCATAATTTTTGCTTTTTGTTCACCGATGTGAATTATTATGGAGGTTGCTGTAACTGTTCCTCATTTACCGATACTACCAGGAACAAATTCCATCTGAGAAAAAGCAATTCAGGTGACGTCGAAAATAAATGGAGTTTTATTTAGACTGTTAAGCTTTGTTAATTGCATCGATCAATCATAGTGAAGTAATCGAATCAAGGCTCAACCACTTTTACCTCATCTTATCCCGCACGGGACAGAAACCGGCAAAAAGTAATTTATATGAAGATTGCCCTGTCGATCAGGCGTTAAATATTTATGAATAGAAAAGTATTGCTAGTTTAATGTCAGTGAATATACGATGAGAAGATACGCATCTTTTCAGCTTTATATGTATACTAAAACCACTACGGTTGTGTAATTTAAAAAGAGAAACGAAAATTGTGTGTAGTAAGTAAGCTGATATTAACTACGTTATCTTTATTGTAGAGAATTAGGGCAGAGTAAAATTTAAATTTTGTATTTACCTAATCGCTTTGCACTTTGGCAGTTGTATTTGTTATAATATTATTTCGGTATTGGCATTAATATTTTTTTATTGCTGTTGCTGGAACCACGATAATTATTCACCAAGGAAACAGACAGATTGTAGAAAAAGAATTTTGAGAATTAAGCAATTCATTTATTTATTAATCTTGTAATAATGAACCAAGCAGCTGGTGAAGACTTTAAATTGAATATATTCAATGTGAATGTTTTTCACATCACTTAATATTTAGGGGAAAAGAAGTTGGTTTGAATTTAATATGTTTTCAATTTTTAAGCTTATGCAAAATATTGGTATTAGCATCGACAAGCTAACTACTTCCGATCGATGCAGTTTTCTTCTTGGCCAGCTGGTATTTTTATTGTAAAATATTGCAAATTTGGTAGGTAAAATTTAAAACAGTACAAAGATGAAAACAAATTAAGAATGCAGTTTTATTTGGCCGCTGTATCTGGAAATAATACAGACAATTTTTATTTTACATAAAGATTCATAAAGTCCAGTGATGAATTCATGATGAAAAAGTCAGAAAATATTCGCAATATTACAGTCGTATAATTACACATTCCGTGTTTCAAAAGTCATAACATGCAACATAATTACTAAGCAGGTACTTGTTAAATTTGCTTCTCTCATATGCTACCATGCATGGAAATATTTTATAACCAGAGTACAGATCTTTATTGAAGGTAAAAATTTTCTACATAAATAGCAGGAAGCAAGAGCCAAGTAGTAAATAATGTGTCAATATTCTTAAGTTTTTTTAATAGTTCTAGTTTTTTAAATTTCATGTGTACATTTTCGTCACAAACGCTTATTATCTACAGTTTATAATTTTATTAGATAGTCATATGGTTAAATATTGTTTGTTGCTCTATCAAAACTGTATCGTTGGTATTTTGAAGACGAAACGTGATTTCCAGCTTCTACCAATGCCATCCGTAGGCAAGAGGTTTGCTATAACGCTTCGAGTAATTCGATTTGTGTCTGCTTGTTTAGCCTTTCAAATTTTTAATATAATAATTAATAATATAATAAATATTTGTAACTTTTGTAAATTTGTAACTGGGTGCCTTTTTCACTTTAACTATCGTTAAAACGTGTTTCCGAACAAAGAATGTAAAATTAAAGGTTACATCTCATAAGTACTTGTCACATCCTATGACTACCACTTTTATTTAAATTATTTAGAATGTGTTATTTTCTAAGAATGAAAAGATTGAATTTATTTAGATTTTCTGCTATTTCATTTAAGGATACATTTGGGGAATAATATTCTATAATAGAGTCTTCATAATTTCAACAATTTTAAAATAAAAAATCTGACACCTGAAGATTTTCAAAAGTAGCGTTTCCTACAATCAAAGTTCCACAGGTACAAACTTCTTAAGTGATGCTTCTCGTGCAACAGCAGTGAGAACAAGTGATCTTAAAGAACTTTTTTTCGAATAGCTATTGGATATTTGGGTATATTAACCTATAAACAGATAGTCTTGAAGTACAAGTGTTTTTTTAACCCAATTCTTCGTATTATTTATTGTACAATGTACAATACACCTTAGCAGCTTCGGTAGTGTAAGAATTGTTGGCGTGCAAGGTAACATCTGTCATAGTGATCAAAACACAAAAATTTAGAAATTTTCGTAAAGTTAGATACTTTATGCTAGTATTTAACCTACTTTGAAAGAAGAATAGAAATAGTACGTAAAGTTCTATGGTTGCGAAGAAAAGTTCACTTGTTTCGGCCGATTAGTTAAATTTATATTATTCAAAAATATATAAATAAAAACTCAAATATAGATTTCAGGTCCAATCCCTAAAGAAATATACAGGGTGCGGCCGAATAACATGTACAAGCGAGCAGATGATAATTCTACATATAAAGATCAATCGAAAAAAAGGAATAAAGTTTTTTCGCCACTTTTTCGAGAAAATCGACTTTGAAAATGCAGCGATAAGCGTGCTATTAGATAAGAACCGTCTGACGCGTCTGATCAGGATCAATCAATTCTACTTCCCGCTTATACTAGAGCACGCGAATCCGACCGATTCTAAAAACTCGATTTTCTCGAAATCGATGTGTCAAGCGAAAAAATGTTATCGCTTTTTTCGATTTATTTTTACATGTAGAATTACCCCTACCCAATTGTACACGTTATTCAGCCGCACTCTGTATAAAGAAATGAATGAGCTTCGCCCAATGTTGATTACTGAACTAGTTTCTTAGTCACCGTGCATACCACTTTAACCAGTTAACTGTTTTTGACGAGTATACTCGTCATGAAAAAAGTGCAAAATTTTGTGCTACGACGAGTATATTCGCCATGAGTAGTAAGTAGTGACAATTTGCAGTTTTAGTGTAAACTAAAATATATTCGTGAACTTCAAGATGTTTGAAATATTTTGAGGCCCATCGAAATAAAAGGAACAAATAAAAGTTTATAAATAATTAATATAAAAAACCGCATATAGTATGAATTATTTTTCCTAAATGTATCGTTGTCTTTTATTAGTCATCACAGAAGCAATTACGGATTTATATATTGTTTTAGACTATGCAATAAATGGCGCGTCTGGTAATAAAAAACGGGATGAGGATCCTTTCGTTTCATTTTTACATGTATTCGAGGGGCGGCGTTTTTTATAGCTCGTTTGCAGGATTCGAACTATAAGGATCATCCAAATAGAGTTGTGGACTACCTACTTGCTAAAATATTTCCCTGAACATTCTTGGTTATATTTTATTATCTGGTCAGGGATTCATTTACATAAATATCGGACTGTAATGTTGCGACAAATTTGCAATAAATTTGGGTAATGAAATAAAAAAATAAAAGTCTATTATATTACACACAAGTATATTACACATACTCTGTGATTGACGAGCATACTCGTCATCGCTAAGTTTGTGCGACGAAATTTAGATACGCATTTTCCAAAGAGGTCGAAACAGTTAACTGGCTAAAAAACATAGTTTCGAGAAGCATGCGTATTACACAATAATTAATATGTAAAATTGTACTAAAAAAGAAACTATTGTGCCTCAAGGCTATTCGCTTACATACGAAAAAGACTAAGTCCCATATTTCCAATAGTTAAACTGAGAAAATTTCTTAATAATTAGTTGTTTTCACTGCCGTTACACAGGAAGCCCCGCTTATATGAATCGTACAAGTTCGAGCAAAACTTTTTAAGAAGCTAAAGACAACTATTTATTTCTGTGTTCAACATGTTTCCTGTAAATGTTACTGGTCACCGGTTACATGCGACAGGTTGGCCACGTGCGAGTCAATATCCTGAAAAAACTTAGCGGACATGAAAATCGAAATTACGGAGGCAAGTACTCCCAAATATCGGCAGTGTCGAGCGATCGACGCAGAATGTGAACCAATAATATTGTACAATACATCGTCGCCGTGGGCCAAAAGGTCTAAACACGACCCCAAAAGCGGCACGTTCCGTGCCGAGTCAATTGTATTCGGACAAACAGCCGTGGGGCGTTCCTCTGTTGGTCACGCGACCCTTTAATAAATAGCTTCGATCGAATTTCATTTTCAACGCAGGGTTACACTTGGCCGTAGTATCCACGGGAAGTGGCCATTTTCGCGGCCGATCGGCGATCCTGTGCCTCGAGGGCAGCCCGGTGAACACAACGCGATAAATTATCCAGTTCACCGACAAGTCGCTCTACCACACCGGCATTATTAGTCACGACAATGCCAGCCGTCTGCAATAACTCAGCTCGCGCCTTCTTATATTTACAATAATTACACCCTGCGCACCGATAGCGAACAAAACCCTAGCACAGTGGTTCGATCACTCTTGCGGTAGCTGGACAAAAATTATTTCTTTGCGCTTTTGAGCTTATTTCGGGTTTCAATTGTTACACCAAGTGTCAGTTTTGTATTGTAATTTAGAATTTCATTAGAAATATTAATAACAAATGGTGTCGCTTGAAATCTGCAGATCTATTCCTCATAGATAGTACAAAGTCTCGACTTCTCATACATTTAAGTCTCGTCGCGTCGAGCGACCTGGAGCATATACTTTCCATTGGCAAACTTTTACTAAAAATTAACTAATTAGGGATATTAACACTACCCATTAACTACAATGACCGATTCCAAATTTTGTATTTTACAATTATTGAAATTATAAAGGTGAGTTCATAAGAACTTAAATAAATATCTTTGATGGAGCACATATTACAATAAAAATCGCATAGTTTAAATAAACTCGATCTTGCCATTTTTTATAGAACAATATGTAAATACCAGTTACTTTTAAAGCTCGGTAGGTTTAGTATTATGAACAAACATAAATTATAAGATCCTATATTCGTAGCATATATTATAAACATAAATATATATTATAAGATCCAATATTCGTAGCATATATTGTAAACATAAATATATATTATAAGATCCTATATTCGTAGCATATATTATAAACATCAACATATATTATAAGATCCTTATAATCCTTATAATCCTTATAATATATATTTCAGATTTAAGTACATATTAATAAATTTATAATCGTACGCTTAAAATTCAAAGATTCTTACATCTTTCATTGTCTATAGCTTTTTTATGCGTCAACCAATTTCGATGAAATGTTATACATATATTGGGCTGTTCGGAAAGTAATTTTGTTTTTCCAAGGGAAAAGGCACAACGATTTTTCACTATTTAGTTATTTATCCGGTGATGTGGTGACCATATTTTCTTCTACAATCTTTTGCCATCTCATCTTCGTAGAAATCCTGGTATTTTTATTAGCAAATAATTGAGTTAAATTTATATTGTCAAAGAATATTATGAATTAGAAATCGAATATAAATTTTAGGTTCAATCTTTAAATAAATATGTAGAGAAATCAATGAGATGTGTCCGAACTTAATCGCTTTACTATTATGGAACTACTAAAAAACCACTTGTACTTCAATACTATCTGTTTACATCTCAGAAAGGTCTAGGCCCATATATACAACAGTTATTCTAAAAATAGATTCTTGAAAACATTGACGACGGAAGATGATACTTATTTTATTTCGATTGTAAAGGAATGAGTAACACTCATGATTAGACTAAATTCTATTCAAAACATTCATTATTCCGACTCGATATTATATGCCAAGAGGTTAGGTCTCGCATTATTCGGCCCCAGATTATTGAATGTAGAATTGTTGAAATTATAAAGACTGTTCCATAGGTTCTTGAATCATCATTTTCTGAATCAAACATATACTATAATAAAAATAGCAAAAAGTCTATATAAATTTAATCTTGTTATTTTTATAAAGTAATACCTGCCAGTCACTTTTAATGCTCGGTAGGTTTAGTATTAAATTGAAATAAAAATCCCCTTCGAATTATAGACTGGATATCTGTATAAGATTAATCCAGTTCTAAAAGCGTCGATGTGTGAAACAGAAATGCGAAATGAAACGCCTGCAAGATGTTACGAGGGGAAAATGAAAAATGTCTGCCTTTTTTTTTTCAATCGACTTATTCCAGCGGGAATATGGAACCTCCTACCTCGCGGTAGAAGGAAACGCATTTTCGACTTTCTAGTTAAGCGCAGACAGTCGGAAGAGTTTAATAGGAGCAAGGCCAAGGGTTACCCTGGCCGATAATACGTGCACGTTGCGTTCGGGCATTAATATACGATTACGTTCGGTACGCGCTCGGTACTACAGAGAACTGTAATTCAAGCTACTTTATCGTGAATTATGAGCCACGTGTCCGGCTTGGGTCAATGATACCGAGAGCACACCGCGTTTTCCTCGATAACATCGCTTTCAGTAACAGCGCACGGTTCTCTTCGTTTGCTCGCGGTCGTGCTTCATAAGACCGGCGAAATTTCTTCGAATAATTGATGACATGAAAGCGGTATACCGGGTGGTCCGTTATTAGCGGTACAAACGAAGAAGGCGCTTCTTTGTGGCGAAGCGAGGCCTCGAAGCAGAGCTACTGACCCTCACAATGCTCTCGTAACTCTGCTTCCTGTCTCGACTTCTTCTTGGAAATAATTTCGAAACCGTGTTTTCAAGTTATTAACCCCTTGCAGCAGAGGTCCAAAGCAACAGTTATTTTTAAAATTTGTTTAAAAAAAGTCATAATATTTATTCAACTTGTTGGCTGCCATGACACCCATATGTAGGTGACGTAATTATTTATCCAGATTTCAAAATGAATTTGTACGTTAATATATTCATTGTATCAAATTTCATTAATATCCAGAAAATGCAAGAAGCTTGGAGGACTACTCAGTATCATACATTTAACCTTCTCAATTTTTATTTCATTAAATAAATCACTTCGATTTTATGAAATTTTTAAGGTTGCTGGATTGGCAGTCAAAGTGTTAAGTTAACGTATGAACGTCAGTTATCAATGAATCTCAAAGAAATTTTCCAAAAAATAAAATGATTAAAAAATATGAATTTTGAATATTCTGATTACGAAGAATTATTTCAAACGATTAATATTTTTGGTTACTAGTAACCAATGTAGGCCACTGAAATTTTTTCGGTTACTGTTAAGCAGTATAATAAATCGGAATTTTTATCGATTACCAGTAACCATTATTGGTAAACGGAATTTTATTTTAGTTTCATTATCTGTTTAAAAAAATGTTATACTGATTATTGTCGATTATTTTTCATCGCTAACATTACTGATAATGTTAAAGAAAGTGTTATGGAAATATATGAAATGAAGAATAAAGTAGGAGATATTGGAGAACAATACATTGTGTAACATAAGCTTGCTTAAATTGAACGAAGATAATTTGCATCTTTTATCATCCAATATTAATTTAAAGACTGAAAATGCTTTTTCCACGGCTGACTTGCGTGGGAGGTACCACATACTTTTTTCCAGTATGTCATCAAGGCAGTAGTAATGCTGAAAAACTTTTCCTTGTAATTTGCAACTTCCTTATACACTGACTAGAGTTGTACCGATTTAACCTACTTCCATTTAATAGATTCCCTTAAACGAGATAAAGAAGCTACAATATTACATGTAGAAGTAGCTTCTAACTTATTTTATTAATTGCTCTTTCACTTTAAAAAGGAAATCATTATTTTTATCGCTGATGTTGATTATGCGGTAACCAAAAATAAATCGCTACATATTAAAACGACTGAAAGTGAATATGTAATATTTTTATTTGTATTTGTCCTTTTACTTGAAATTTGTCATAATCGTTGCAAATAAACGATGTCAAAGTAATTAGTGTTTTTGGTTTTACTACAAGTGGTCAACTTCTAACTAACATATTTTACTATTTAATTACTAGTTTTCCCGTTTTCAAGAATGGTCAACTTCTGACGCAATAATTGTATTGTCAAAAATGACCTATTATCTAAAATTTGTATAATATAGTTATTTCAACGATGTTAGCTTTGTTACATAATGTAACAAGTTCAAACATCATTTTAACGCATAGAGTATCTCAATTTAATAAGGGAGCAAGCATTTACTATTACTCACGCAGAAAATTTTTCTTAACTGGTCAACTACTAGTGCTTTTAGCTTACTGTGTTTGAGTCAATATGACTCTCTAAAGATTATCTATGCATTTCTATTTTCTGTACAATATTACCATTTCGATCACTTTTGTACAATATTTTCTTGGATTACAATTCAAAATTGACCGATATAAGCAAAGCAATTAAGTGACCACAATAGAAAGATTAAAATCATAAAAATTATTTATAAAGTTCTCTTATTATATATGGTGTTATGAAGGTTGTTATTACAGTTTTTATTATAGTCTTATGATAGTGTTAAATGTACAATAAGTATACCTTTAAATTCTCAATCATAATGTAAGTATGTGCAGTGTTAAATGTTAAAAACAACGACTGTTTGAACTGTTACAAATTTGAAAACTACTGGCTAAAATTTGCAGTTATACGTTGTATATGCCTTGCAATAAATAGTGTCACTATATTATTTTTTAAATTGTTTGAACTCTCACTTGATTTCTTTGCTAAAAGCAGGTTTTAGACCTGTGCGGCGTTTCGATTAAAATGCGAGTACAAACAGTGTAATAAATATATATGCAAAATTCTCGTGAAAAGGTATTTTCACGAAGCTACACTCCTCACATATGCAAACTGAACATAATTTACATAATACGACGTTTACTGCGTCTATTATACACTTACCATATTCATTAAGCCGTTCTCCAATAGATTTTCATTTAATCTGAAGTTTGAATACCTTCTTCTGGTAATCAGTAATTCAGAAATAATATTGCTATAACACGCGTATTAATGAAACTCGTTTTACTAACACTGCAACGACGTTATTATTCCACGATTACTGGAATCATACGGGATGCATTTGTGGCAAAGTATTGAATAAATTCATCAATTTATGTATGTGTATTTTACAATAAAAATGGACGTGCTTTGACGGCATACTACTTCAGATATTAAAGAACACTAAAATTTTTTAAATCACATATTAAGGAACGACCATAGAGATCAATAATAAATATTACGCTGAAATTGGTAAAACCTTTTTGCATAATAGCAGCCCATGATCAAACTCAAATTAAATTTGTACTGTAACGAATACTTTATTGAATTGTTCGCATTTTTATAACAATTTTTGTTTGTTTTGTTTTCAGGTATGTGAAGACCTTCCAGTTTGTGAGAAAGGTATTTTTATCAACAATATTTTATTCTCTATTGGTACGCTCTTAAATTTTAGTTGAATAAGCAATGAAAATATATACTACTTAATAATAATTATATTGTAGTAATAATGATTATTGATTATCTGTAGTCTCTTTTTGAAATACTGTTTGTAAATATAGCTTATTAGTAGGAAATTGTGGAAATTAGTGGAAATTGTACACATTTTTTATTATAATGGATAGACACAATTTAAAATAGTGAAAGGATTAAGAGAAATTAGAAACATCGAAATATTATTTTTGACTTGCTCAAATTTCGAACGAAAGAATTTTTTACATGGCTTCTGCTTCTGATAGTTGACGCAAAACATTTTTATTTTGCTTAAAGATTCGCTGTATACTCATGACTGATCGAAGTTAGTTATATTTGTCTCATCTAGTAAAACTTCTTCAACAAATTCCAGTTCCCTTAATAAAGTTATGTAATCTTAGATCATTGAACTCGTCAATGTTTTAGTTAAAAAAATCCACCTTAATTATTACTAAATTTTCACTTGTACATTCTATTACTGTTTCAGCTATCTTAATTCTGAAAAAGGTTATTTTTAGAATATTAATATTTGCCTATGAATTGAAATGTGTCACCCAGTATAAAATTGTTCGTTTTGACTTGCACGTGCATGCCTAATCTCTGTACAGCTTTCGATGTACGATGATCTCTATCGTTGCATTTTTACGTATTCGAGATTGCATCAGAATGGAGTTGGAACCTACGTATTTATAGCCTAGAGCCACTCATTGCGCGTTGTAACACCGATGTAACGCTTCATAACTTGCAAAAGAACCGCTAGAATGATGTTTTCAACTCATATAGCACGGATGTTACACCAGGATACTAAGAGTTCAATCGTCCCGGCGAAAGTTCCATTTACTGAGATTTCCTTTCAAGCGGAAATAATTGAAACCGCTCTAGTTAACAGAAAACGGTGTTCCCGATGCAAACCCGATGGAATTATAAAAGAAGACCCCCAGCATTTTCGTATGCGCCATTACTTTTTGAAGAAGAACGATCTCGATCATTCATTTCTCCGATCTGTGTCCACTCGAATTGGGAAAAAATTCTTCGATCGGGTTGCACAGCGTAACCTTCTAATGAAACTCAATGCCTGGTAAATCGAGGAAACAAAGAATCCGACATAATCCCACGATACTAGTTCAAGAGTTAAACACCAAGTCCCACGAGCTGGTAATTAGTGAAAGCAGAGGTTGGAAGAACTCGCCTTCCTGCCTCGTATTTTATAAGTACCTCAATAACTGAGAACGTGAGAAGCTGGAACATGTAACACTTACGTAAAATACAGTCTTTTCCAATTTTGACATTGATAAAATACTTCGGAGATCATACACTAACGCGTTCATTGCTACTTAAGTCGTTTATGGGTGACACCAGTTTTTATCAAGTTTATAAATTCATTTGTGCTGTGTAATAGATAGACGGCGGATTTCATGTAGCTGCGTCAAAAATAAATGGCTGATAATATGAAACAGTAAAAATATTAGAACAATTGAAAACCGCAATTACACTATTTTCCAGCTATCAAACATCTTATGAAGGAAAATAAATTTTTAGTTTACTCTCTCAAGTTTAGAAATTCATTTGTGCTGTGTAATAAGTAGACTGCAGATTTCATGCAGATATGTCAGAAACAAGTAGCTGTAATTTATACTATTTTTACGCTATTAAACATTTTAAGATGGAAAATAAATTTTTAGATCACTCTCCCAAGTTTAGAATTTCATTATTGTTAGGCTCATGTGTCTTGCAATCATTACAACCATTTTTTATTTTCCATAAAGATCTGCAGTCTAATAATTACGTATATTTTACTGTATTAAATATGCGTATATTTATTAATCCCTTACCGCATAATAACGACTTCGTGATGAAGACTTCAAATAGTATCTACTAGTAAATATGAAAGTCTTTATGAGGATAAATAAAATTGTATCATTTTGTGATCAATACATTTCAGCATTGAAGGAAATGTAGGTATACAATGAATATAAATTTCTTTTTTATCTTCTTTGAAATTATTGAGAATAAAGAAGTTCCAAAGAAAGTCCGCAAAGAAAATTGTACGGCAAGGGGATAAGTATATTGATAATTTTGTGTTTTCCCGTTTTTCAATAATTTATTAATGTAAAAACGTGAAAGCAGGTTAACACAGTCACTGTTAAAGTATTTTATTAAATGCAATGCACTTCCTTTATTAAATATTAAGTTAATTTAACAGAAAACAGTTAAGGAATCCCCAAATATTAAGCTGTGCACTCTGTGTACGACGACTTCAAATAGCAAGATGTTACATGAAAAAACAAATTTCTAGTTAAAGAACAACAAAAATTTACTCTCTGTCTGTATAACTAAAAAATAAGAAATCGGAAGAGAAAAGGGCTTGAGTAACGTGCGCATTTTTGTTAAGTTAGTTTGAGAGAAACGCATCTGAAGTTTTGGTTCTGAGAGATGAGATACTACACTCGCCAAAATTTCTATAAAGTCAGCATGTTTTGTATTAAATTCTTATAATTATACCATACCAGTGAAAATTTGTATTTGGTAGCATTTTGGAATTATATTAAGAAAGTATACACACTGATTTCAAAACATAACTATAACATATATTTATAAAAAAATACAAAAACATAATTTTACAGAGAACAAATGCGAAATATCTATAATGTCGCTTTAGTTTTACAGGAATAAAGTTGAAATTAACAAGTGTTTTTTATTATTACTATTATAATATTTAGTGTAACAAAATTACATTAAAAATACGGTTGTGCACTGACGAAACTAACTTTTATAACGGTCCTATTTTAACAGATGCCCACGCTTCGTGATGCTTTTTCTTCGCCTGTTAATATTTTTCCTCACAGCATTCTAATACACGAGAATTAAATTATAACAAATGCGATTTTTATAAGTTCTAAAACTAATACATTTAGACTATTTGCAATTTTCCGTAGTTGTCTGCTTAGAATATAGGGAAACACTGAGTGACTTTATAGAAACTTCGCATTTATATTTTGCACCACGCAGAAAAAAAATCAAAACAAACTTAAATTGCAAGCATAGCGGTCTAGAGTGCGCATTCCTTCTATCCCAGTCCCAAGCACAAGGCCAGATACAATAAAGCAACAAAAATGATGATATTTTTAAAATATCTATGAAAGTGAATATGACTTTATAGAAATTTCGCCGAGTGTAGAAATACAAAACCATTTAACTGTATCAAACGAAAAAACTTGAAGGGTGAAGTAAAATTCAGTTATTTTATTGAAAATTATCAGGAAGATATCCCGATGTGTTTTAATGAAGATGAGAGTTCGCAGCTATTATGAGACTGAGAATTATAATAGTATTTAGACCCTTGTTTTCAAGGATTTTGCCTACTTTTTAGTTGCTTATTTAAATTCATAAGAAAATCCTTGGCTATGGAAAAATTAGTAAACAAAGAATAGTATTTAAAATGATAGAAAAGAAAAGAGCAACTTCAGAATTTTGACATCCGAAGAAATTATAACTGGATAAGCAAATGAAAGATATGATAATACAAAAATGGAGGTAATTATTTCCTTTACGTTCCCGTCATTTATTTAAATTTTTCAAAAGATTTGTTACAATTGGAAACACTGCCATGATGAACAGAATTTGAAAAATGGTATTATAGAAAAGAGCAATGTTAAAGTGTCAGGTTAACGCGAGGTCTGGTAAATATCATAATTAAACTACGGGTTCTAAACATTTGTAACCAAAATAGGTGATCAACTGTGGAACGGTAAACACATTTTAAGAATTTAAGAATACTGTCGTATTATATTTAACTCATCATTCTTATTAAGATAAAGAAATTAGTGTTTACACATGCAGTACTTATATCTTCAAATTCATGTATACAGTTTTTACTGTACAGGGTGTAAAGAAATTTTTGGTCGTGGCTGCCATAGGCGTATTTAATTGTCTTTGACCTTGAATTTCAAGATCAACTTTTTTTTATTGCATTGTATTCTACGCGTCATGGGAATAAAAAGTGTCAAAGGAACCATGTGTCAAAACACAATAGTTCTCATAAAAAATATTAGCAAAGTCTCATTATTAGCACTACTTATTTTCTTAAAAGTTGTTTACATTTCTAATAAAGCAAGTATTTAGTGTTGTTGTTTATGTGGTGTTTATCAGAAATCCAACAGTCTCTATGTCTTGAAAGATGATCATCTCCTTTTAAGAAATATTAGGAACAATCGATCGGTTCTTTGGCATAGAAGAAGAAATTGAAGATGAACATTTTTCAAGACTGAGAAGGTAATATTGATTATGATTATGTAAGACTTCTGAGAAACAGTACATAAACAACAATACTAACTACTTGCTTTATCAGAAATGTAAACAATTTTTATGATAATAAGTGGTTCTAATAATATAATGAGACTTTGCTATTATTTTTTATGAGAACTATTGCGTTTTGACATATGGTTCCTTTGACACTTTTTCTTCACATGATGCATAGAATACAGTGTTGTAAAAAAAGTTGATCTTGAAATTCAAGGTCAAGGACAATTTTGCGGCAACTTTCTTTTACAGATCTTCATCGATCCGAAGATGTAGAATACGCCTATGGCAGCCAAGACCAAACATTTCTTTACACCCTGTACATAAAACATCTCAATTTAATCGCGCATGTGTGAAATAATTGTCACACAGTTAACAGGTACGTAAAATTTCCAATGAAAATCCATTCAAGCCTGAAGATTTTACTAAAAACACGATAAACGCTGAGAATTATGAGTGGTCCTAGTTTTTTGGCCAGGGACTTTAGATGAAAATTTAGATGAAGATGGAACTTTCTCTGGTTTCTGTTCCTTATAAATTTGCACTTTGAACATTACTTGTCATAAATTTAAATTTCCGAAACATAATAACGCCAAACAACTATGCAAAAGGACACAAAAATATTTCTTGTAAGTGTATTAAATTTCGCGTAATAATATTACAAAATCAAATTGTTACTTTGGGTCCCGGTCTTGCCTTGTCCACAGGAAATGTCCGATATTTATGACGGTCAGTGTACATCGCGGAAGCGTTGCCATTAGGGTGGACAGGGTTAATTATGGACAAGACACCACTCAGTGGTACATACATGGCAGGTAAAAGGGAAAAAGGGGGGCATGAAATGCGTGCAGGTATCGATGTTGATGCAACGGTCTCGGCCAACCAATTAGTCACTTCCGCGGAATCAATAGGAATCCGAAACGATACCGCGAATAATGGAAACGAGCAGAAAGGGAACGCAAGAAACCGAAAACGTAGGAACGGAACGAGGACGAGACGCGTTCGTAGATATATATTTCACGTTTGGAGCGGCTGTTTTATGACACATTCCGTTGTCCAATTAAAAGTTAGATCAGACGGGAAGCGGAGGATGTGTTCCACGATCAACGTGGCTGACGTCGACGACACCGACCATGAGGAACAGGTTTCGTTTTAACGAACCCGGTGTGCCCTGACTCGGCAGAATTCACCGTTCCGACGTAATAACTTCTCCCCGTGCCTATGCATTGACTGTAAGGATCCGTTCGTTGACATGCACGAGTGACGAGAGGCATAACTTTCGTTATCGCAAATACGCGGCGATGAATCACGGTATCCGGCACCCGGTCGATGTACACGTGGGGGCGACAGGTCCCAGGCATAGATTTATTCTGCTTTCAATTGGCCACACCCGATCCTGGACCGGACACCGTCTAGTTCCAATGCTGGACACGCTTGCGCTGCGCTGATGCGCGCTCGCGACATCGCGATACACCTGACCACGGTACAGCCTCGAATCTAGCCGAGGAACGAGACTAGAAACGTCTACAGGCATCAACGTCCGTGTAATTAGCTGGAGTTGTGCGCTGCAAATGCAAATGCCCTGACTCACAGTGGTTCGATTGCCCTTGGCGTTCGACAAAATTATTTTTCTCACGGTGCTAAGCTTACTTCGGGTTTTAATTGTTAGAACACAAGTCAGCTATGTATTACAGTTTATAATTTTATAAGAGATGTTAACCCTTTGCACTCGGAGCTATTACAACTAAAAAACCAAACATTTCTTCTAACCTAAAATATTTCCATCGCACACACAATTTTTTTCGTTATATGCGTACGAAACTGATATAGTACCTCATACAATATTTAAATGTTTAGTAATTTATTACATATGAACAAATTTAATCATGTAAACAATATTCTGAATAATGGTGTAGCAATTCGTAGTGGCGCCTCAGAGTCGCCATTCGAGTGCTAAGGGTTAATAACAAATAGTTCGCAGATCTATTCGTTATAAAACATTACGCAACTTTGTCCTTTAACACTTTGACTGCCAAAGCAACAACCTCAGAAATTCCGTACAATCGAAGTAATTTATTTCATAAAATAACTATTGGAAAATTAAAATGTAAGATACTGAGTAGTCCTTTAGCCTTTCTGTATTTTACAGATATTAACCAAATTTAGTACAATGATTATATTAGCGTAATAACTCATTTTTAAATATGGACAAATAATTCCGTCACTCGTATATGGGTGACACGGCAGTTAACCGTGTCAAACTATTATTTCAGCTGTGATCATTTTCATGATATTCGATATAATATGTTTTTTTAAACATTGATTTTCGACTTGATTTGCAACGTTTTGCAGGTTCAGACTGCGATTAAACGAAAGCAAAAAGTCGCATCTTTTCATATATTTAAGTCTCATCGCAGAGAGCGACGTGGTGCATATACTACATTGACAAATTTTCACTAAAAATTAACTAACTGCTAAAAAAGGTATTGATAATTTACGAGTATTACGACTCAAACATATGTATATTAAATGTATTTTAATAAATTCGCAAGATATTTCTATCAATTATGCTTGGATGTAACAGTTTGGAAAACTTCATCTGATTATTTAGTTTCTGGCGATTATTTGCATGTTATTTTTTATGTTGGATGCACAGAGGAAAATTAGCAAGTCCAAAAAAGTATAATAGTTCTGTCACTAAAAAAAAGTTATTAATTATGAATCGAAAAACCATCGTCTGTGTAACGTTTAAAAACATCTATTAGGTTGTCCCGTAAGTTTGTGCCGCGGATATGTTTATACTCTTCGCATTGTGCTTTTTTTTAATGAAAAACTACAGAAATGTCATAATGACGGTATAACGTTTTTACCAAAACGGTGGGAAGAGATTGTGGAACGAGATGATGACTACATTTTTCATAAATTTTGAAAGTATGTTCCAAATATTAATTGAAATAGTAGAACAGTAAATGACACGAACTTATGGGATGACCTAATATGTTTCGAATGTTGTATTAATATTCATTTCCAAAGGTAATTGATTGTTCCTTTCAGCAATTTATCACTACTTATTTTAATCATTGAAACGTTTTCCAATGGATAAAATTGCGATATTGTTGAACGTTACGGTGAATGTTTAAAAGCGGAATAAACTTTTATAAGGGAATTAAATATACATAAAATAAATGAATAGACATATTATTCGAAAAGTGAGAACCGATGAAATACGTCAATGATTAAAAATTGTTGGAATATGGTGAATACAAAGACACGGTGGTGGTATACTGTTTTACAATATAACTGTATTTTACACTCACACTGAAGAAACTTGTGATCGCTATTACTGCCGGAACACGAGTGAGCGCGGAGCCTCGTCAGATAATATGCATTAGCGATATACACTAGGACAGTACATACTGATTACGCGTGAACATGTTAGATGTCGCGATTAGTATCTATGTTCTAGCAAAAATAAATGTAGTTGTTAATATTCTATAACCTGGCACAAAAAATTGACATTACTGATAGAATGACAGGATGCTTCAGCACGTTTTTGTTTTTAATTTGTGCATAATGAATTATTTCATCAAGTGGCATCACTCTCAGATCGCGCATAACGAATCAGCTAAATGTATTCGTTATAATTTGTTCTACATTATGCATTTAGAAACAGTTTTGTACGCTTATTTAATTTAGAACCTGACGACAGGTTTAACAAGGAAGAAGCTACGCATAATGCTTTCAGCACCACCTACCGTCATCGCTTAATGCTTTTATTTATTTTCATAGCTAATGAGTTAATTAAACGAATTGATGAGTTGTCTTGTCACGTGAAACCGCAATACATATTGCACACGACTAGTTAGCTAAACATCCTCATCACCGCGTATCGCTAATTTTACATTGAGAATCCGTTTTTTACTATGTAATGGCGTATCAAATAGAAAAAATTGTTTTCAGTTATTCCTGAGCGGTATAATAAATGATATTTGCCAAGTTGTATCCAAGTTCCACTTTGCATAATGCGTGACACACGTTTTTACTTGATTGTCGCACCCATAAAAAGTTAGAAAAAATAACGTGCTATCATAATGATGCTATGAAGTTCTATTTGCGGAGGACTAATCAATTGACTCATGCCGATTTTTATACCCATTTAGTATATCTGTAGTATAAGTATGTATTTCACTATACTTTACTCCTCAGGTTCATAAAGTTACGTCTAGAAATATCAATATTAGGTAAATTGTTAATTATTATGTTGGCGCTTTAAAACTGTGAAAGAGCAATATTTCCATTTAAGTAGTTTCTCGAAAAATTGCCTATATTTAGAATGTGTGATAATTTCGTAAAAAAATTATCTTACGACAGTAACATTGGTGGTTGTAGATTTTTTTGTTCTCACAGGTATAACACGCAAATTTCTGTCACGGTAACGCATTAGATACATGATGGGCTAAACAATTACATGTATCCAAATCTTGAATGAAGATGCCATCAAATGTATGATGTAAATGTTAAAAGCAATTAGTCAACTAACCCCATTAGTCAATTAGCACCTGTCTCCTCTACTGTTCCCTACGTAATTCTTAGTTTTATCGTAAATTTTTAATAAAGCTTTAAACGTCCTATGCTTTATCACTTTTTTTTATTTAGCCCCATAGAATATACTAAACAAAGTTTAGCTGTTAAATCAGGGACATCGTGTATTGCTTTTGTGGAGTCGTGTGGAAAGAGGCTAGCTGTTTCTACACCTAGTGTACGCAACTAGACGCGCATTAAATCTTCTTGTTAGGAAAGTAGCTCTTTATCACGTTCTCATTCGGGCTTGATTTGTCACTGTCTGAGCAGAGAAGAGCAATCAGCGAGGTTTCCATGAATTCATGAAGAATAATCAAAGTGCGTGGAATGGATCGAGATATCGACGCGCAAGAACTGTGATATCGACGGTGTCTCCGCCACGATATCTGCCACTTAATTACTGGTCCCGTAAGGAACGCCGATCCGCCAAGGAGGAACGCTTAATTACATCGTGTCTGTTTTGTATACGGGGAGAAACATCTGTTTGGTAAAAATCGATGGATATTGCCTTCTGACGAGATTTATACGTTGCGCAAAGTGGATGCATCATCGAGGCGATCCGGAATTCGACGATAAAGTTCACTATTAATCTTCAGCTATTCAGCTTTTTCTAATTATTCGCCGTTATGGTCGCTCGAAGAAACCGTGGCAACTCTTAACAGGGAACGGTACTCCAATTTTAGTCTGTGATTTCTGTCAGAGATTCATCTCGTTGACAGCGGTCATTTCTTCGGGCAGATGTACCCTACTTTTTATCTTGGAGTGCAGAATACTTTCTAGTATATTCTAGTGTATTCTCGTATATTATAGTATATGCCAGTATATTCTTGTATATTCTAGTATATTCTAGTATATTCTACTATATGCCAGTATATTCCAGTATATTCTAGTATATTCCAGCATATTATAGTATAATCCAGTATATTCTAGTATATTCCAGCATATTATAGTATAATCCAGTATATTCTTGTCTATCCCAGTATATTCTAGTATATTCTAGTATATTCTAGTGTATTCTAGTGTATTCTAGTATATTCTAGTATATTCTAGTATATTCTAGTATATTCTAGTATATTCTAGTATATTCCAGTACATTCTAGCGGATTCTAGTATATTCTAGTATATTCCAGTACATTCTAGCGGATTCTAGTATATTCTAGTATATTCTAGTATATTCCAGTACATTCTAGTATATTCTAGTATATTCTAGTATATTCCAGTATATTCTAGTATATTCTAGTATATTCTAGTATATTCTAGTATATTCCAGTACATTCTAGTATATTCTAGTATATTCTAGTATATTCTAGTATATTCTAGTATATTCTAGTATATTCTAGAATATTCCAGTATATTCCAGTATATTCTTGTATATTCTTGTGTATTCTAGATTATACCAGTATATTCCAATATATTTTATTATATTCTAGTATTTTCCAGTATATTCTAGTATATTCCAATACATTCTAGTATATTCTAGTATATTCTAGTATATTCTAGTATATTCTAGTATATTCTAGAATATTCCAGTATATTCCAGTATATTCTTGTATATTCTTGTGTATTCTAGATTATACCAGTATATTCCAATATATTCTATTATATTCTAGTATTTTCTAGTATATTCTAGTACATTCCAGTATATTCTTGTACGTTCTTTTATATTCTAGTATATTCTAGTATATTCTATTATATTCTAGTATTTTCTAGTATATTCTAGTATATTCCAGTACATTCTAGTATATTCTAGTATATTCTAGTATATTCTAGTATATTCTAGAATATTCCAGTATATTCCAGTATATTCTTGTATATTCTTGTGTATTCTAGATTATACCAGTATATTCCAATATATTCTATTATATTCTAGTATTTTCTAGTATATTCTAGTACATTCCAGTATATTCTAGTATATTCTAGTATATTCTAGTATATTCTAGTATATTCTAGAATATTCCAGTATATTCCAGTATATTCTTGTATATTCTTGTGTATTCTAGATTATACCAGTATATTCCAATATATTCTATTATATTCTAGTATATTCTAGTATATTCTAGTATATTCTAGTATATCCTAGTATATTCTTGTATATTCGCGTGTATTCTAGTATATGCTGTAGTATTCTAGACTAGAATGTTCTACAACTAGTAATATTAACCAAAAAACAAGCATAATTTCATTTTGGTTGATGTTATAGATCCTTTGCTCTGGACCTATAGCATGTAGTTATTCAGATTTTTAGCGGATTTTTTATAATGCGTGTCCAAAAAAATAAAGTTATTTAATAATTCTTCCCGAATACATCTTCATAGTCTCACCAATAGTACGTAAACATATTTCGAAGTAATTCTTGAGTTAAAAATTCATCTTATTTAAATCATATTAGATGGTCTATAGTTTTAGTAGTGTAAGTATAATATTCGATTATTCTGAATTTAAAATCAAGCTATTTTTAATTTTCCTAGGATAATTTTTATATATATTCTTAAGTAAAATGGCATGTGAATGAATGAATGAACAAAAATATGTTTTATACACATTGCAACTTGTAAGTGGATGTCTCAATGATTGTAAATAGAGTACACGTTTATTTATAGTGAGAATATATTACTTCCTCAAATTGTCATTAATAAAATGCGGATTTTACGTGTTTATGGCATACGCGAACGTATAGAACAGAACAAACTAACCTGTTTGACTACAATTTACTGTAGTTTTTGCGTTACTCCTACGATAATGGATTTTATAATAAAGGAAATAAATTTCTATTCAACTTAAATGTTTGTAAATTGGTTCATTTGAATCTGTGACTGCATAAAAAAGCCCGGTCGAGTTATTAGAATTCATGAAGTTAACCCGCGAGAGTGGTAGTAGACGCAGCGAAATACAGATAATGCACGAGAAGTTAAAAAGTGCGACAAGTTATAATGAATCGCGAGACTGTGATCTTATTATACGACAATGCGGAAACTAGTTTTCCGCAAATAATACGAAAACTGCTACAGTTAAAATTTCAAGTTCCATAACCTCTGTTCACCAGTCTTAATCGCGTCAGAATTTCCATTTGTTTGGAAGTTTCGCATGTTTTTTATGTGGCCTACAATTTCAAAATTAGGGGAATACGAAAGTGCATTTTATGGTTAACGTTAGGTTCACGTCTAATATTTTTGATTTACGGTTAATGAAATTTCAGAGATACATCCATAAGGAATTATTTAACAAATATTATTTCTGTGGGTACTTATTATAAACAGAGTAGCTAAAGTTTGAATAGATCCATTCTTGTGATTTTTATAATGTAATTTCAAATAGTCACTCATAGTTTTCCGTAAACCTAGTGTTACAATTACATAATTACAAAACGCCGAAGATTTTTATCCAAAATTCTTCTGCATGACACCACAAGCTACATCAAGGTAGAATCATTTTTCTGATGGTTTCATTGCTCAGAATAATTGTGAGAAATTACACTTTATTACAATTATTATTTACAACTTTTGTTTGAGGTTTTGCTATGATATACTATCGTTAAGAAATTAGACAATGATTCCGACGTTTTTTCGCACGAAAATTTAATGTAATCTTATTTTTAAAATGAATGAATTGAAGTATCTGTTGAACACGTATGGAGTTGAATAAAGGCTTGAATAATGTGCCTGTTCAATGTTTGCCTTAATTAATCCCCCCCCCCCCCCAATTTCATGTGGGTTAAATTTTCAAGAATTGAATATACAAAATGAGAGTACACCATGAATAAATAGTTAAGACCTAATGTGAAATTTTTCTGGAGTTATCGTCACTTACGTACATGCGTATTCTGCTCATCAAACATGAATATGATCAACATATTAACATGTTTTATTAACATGTTGACTGCCGAACTATCACCCAAAAACATCGCACAAAATTAATACTAGAACAACTGAGCACTAAAAGTTACTAATTTAGATTGTCTTTGAAGAATAATAAGACTACATTTTCGGAGATATTGCACACTTATTTTTACAATATATGTATCAATAAATGTGTCTAGTAAATATCCACAAAAACATGTTTACAATCTCAACAATTATAAAATAAAAAATCTGTAATCCGCCATTTTGACGGATCCGGTTGTTTTACTGTTTAAATAATTTCATTAATGAAACTAGAAAATTAGAATTTATTTTAAAAATTATTTCTTTTACTCTTCGGTAGCCTAAAAGTCCTATCAAAAATTGATTTATTGCTGGACTGCAGTTCTGTATGCAAAATAAAAATTTTCCATTTAAATTGCAAGGGTCTAAAGTGAATTAAAAATTTATTTTCCTTCTGAATATGTTTAATAGGTTGGAAATATCATTTTTTAATTATTCTGATGTTTTACTGTTTCAAATTACAGCTACTTATTTTTCACGTAGCTGCATGAAGTCCATAGTCTATTTATTACACAGCACAACATGTAATACAATCTAATAAAAATTTCTTTCTTCTTCTATCTTATTAAGCTGAAACTAATACATTGATGTCCTTAAATCTTTTTAATATGTCCACTGCTTTGAATTGTGCGTGCCCATTTTTGTCATAAATGCATAAAATCCGCAGTCCAGTCATTAGTATACGTAATCATTGGTCATTCTGCATACAGAAACAAGTCGAAAGAAGGGAATAACATTTTTTCGTTTGACGCTTCGTTTTCGGAAAAATCGAGTTTGAAAATTCAGTGAATACACACGCTATTAGATATGAATTGTCTGGCGCGTCCGATCATGACCAACCAATTCCACTTCCTACTAATACTAGAGAGCCCTAACTCGGCGGATTTCCAAACTCGGTTTTCTCGAAAACAAGGCGCCTAATAAAAACAATGATATTCTTTCTTTTCGATTTGTTTTTGCATGTGGAGTCGGATGGATCTTGCATTTCTCGTGCTATCTCCTGTTACAAAATTCACCGTTTAAAAATTAACTACTCTTAAGTTTCTCTTACTCTTCACACTTCACTCTCTAATCTCCACACTCGCAGACCTGGACAAAGGACAATGGTAGAAATAGGGCCACTTTTGGACCTGACTGGACATGAACATTTTTTATCAAACATGATTCTACATATCTTAACCAGTGTTGGGATATGGTAAGAGATTTCACGCGCATGCGCGGCCAAAACAGTAACGTATCTATGATGACGAGGTAGTGGAGCCCTGAGACAGTTATATTGGCGGGAATGTATTAAAACAATCTGTTCCGGACAAAGACTTCAGGACATCTCCTACGAGTTATAAAATATACACAAATACACATGTTATACATTCATTTTTCAGAATTAAATCATACCAATTTTTTAAAATTCTGCTGGGTGCTCAAGGTATCCCATTTTATCGAAAATCTTACTTTACTAAGGCCGAAAACGCCGCGCATGCGCGTGAAATCTTGCACCATATCCCAACACTGATCTTAACCCCTTGTCCTACAACGAGTGAAACTCGTGGTAAGAAGTTTGGGCCAAAAACAATAAGGACGAGCCTGACTCGTGGTACTTCGTTCGGACCAAACGTAAACAACACTAGCCTGGCTCGTGGTACTTCGTTCGGACCAAACGTGAAAAACGCGAGTCTGTCTCATGGTACTTCATTCGTGACAAATGTAAACAACACTAACACGAAGATTACTAATTTTCTACGAGTTTTCTCAAAACATTATTAATTTAAATGAAGTATTAATTTACAAATTGTTACTGATACATTATCCACTTTCAAATTATAAATCATTTTTGTTCACCGACGAATTGATCATAATTACTTCCCAGACATCTGAAAAGTATTAGTTGTGCCCAAACGTGTTTATTATTTCACAATTCGTGTAACGACAGCAAAAACAAGTGATTTTTAAGAATTTCTTTTTTAGAATAACTATTGGACATACGGGACTAAGCTTTCTCGGGATGTAAACAGATGGACTTCAAGTACCAGTATCTTATTTAGTTAAATTTTTCTTATTATTTATTGTACATAACTTTTATTGTACGCGACGTTTATTACAAAATGGTCCTGATGTGTCAATCTGACAGACATAATATTCACGTTTTTCTCAAATTCTTTGGCGGCTAGTTCATTGTTTTGTAATTGTTACACGACTATTGTGCATTCATTGTGCAACCCGTTCAGAATTCAGCTAGACATGTACATATATAGCTTCGAGTATCAAAAGTTGGCGTGAACTTGAAGAAGAGAAGAAACGGTGCTACGTCCGTATTCTCTGCGTTCTTCTCTTCGGCGCGAGACAAATCTAAGAACGATAAGATCGAAAAAAGCGAAGTGCATGGAAGAATAAGATCGAAAAATTGAAGTGCATGAAAGAATGAGATCGGAAAAAGCGAAGTGCATGGAAGAATAAGATCGAAAAAAGCGAAGTGCATGAAAGAATGAGATCGGAAAAAGCGAAGTGCGTGGAAGAATAAAATCGAAAAAAGCGAAGTGCATAGAAGAATAAGATCGAAAAAAGCGAAGTGCATGGAAGAATAAGATCGAAAGAAATGCGAATATGCGGACAACATATCGTGTAAATATTTATTATTTTATTCTGCATAAAATAATTAGCAAACTTGATTATCTCTATCATTTCATTTGATTTGATGTTTTGCAATTGTGCCAATTTCATACACGAGGGACGCATTAAGTTGCAAAAATGAGGGACGGACGTGGGTTGTTCAGATATGCAGAATCATGTCTCATATAAAATCTTCGTATCCAGTCAGGTCCAAAATTGTATTATTTCTACCATTGTACTTTGCCTCCCAATAAAAAATTATATTTTCATAAAAAATTACATCCTTCGTACATGAGTAACGCGACAATCAACGCGTTAACGGGCAACCATGCACCAGTTGTGACCAATCAGCACGTTTCCCCGAATCCAGAGGCCGGAACGCGATTGTCCATTTGACTGATCTATTTGATCAGATCAACCGAAAACGCTTTTCGTTTTTGCGCGGTTTATTATCGGCGACGTTCTCGCAGCAACATTTTGCGAAATGCGAATCATCGCTACGGATAACGAGCTGTTTCAACGCAACGTCCGCGCGATTCGTTCTCCGGTTTTTTCACCGCGTGTGCTGGGAACTTTTTACATCTGCCTCGACAGGGAAGGTACTGGATCAACGCGATGAAAACGAGTGGAAACGAAACGAAAGGGGAAAAAAGGAGTGGGAATGACGCGCCGTCACGTTCCCCGTGCCAAGGAGCGATATCATTGCTGTTATTTGTCTTCGCTGGTGAAGAGATTTCACTTTGACTCGTTTTGCTATTCCGGTTGCGTCACGGAACTTTCATGTTTATGAAATGGCTCGTCGCGCGCGGTAGCAAACTCGGAAATAACGTAAATCCTAGGGAGTAAAACAAGCCGGGTAGAATGCAAATCCTCCGGTTCTACCCGGCCATCCTACGCATCGTGGATACAGCGCCGGTTAAAAGAAACTTTGAAAGATGGATACTGTAACCGAAATATTATATTAGATCTCGAAAACATCGCTTACTGGATCGGTGTTGTGTCTTGTTCTAATAGAGGCGTTTCATTATCAAATAATCGGGTTTCCGTATAAGTATAGAAATTTAATGAAACGGTGTAAAGATAATGATTTATAATATAAATGTGGGAATAAAAGCGTTCTCGGCATGACAGTACCGACGACGCAGTGGGCGCGTAACGAGTGGTTACGCAGTGACGATACGGACGCACAGTCATCCCAAATCTCAAAAACGTTGTCAAAACCCGATGACGTTCCCGGATTTTATTGAAAATTTGTATTTGAAGGTTCTCGCTGATTACGAATCCGAATTCAAAATTTGAAAAAACAAAATGGCAGATCCCATATAATGGACGGGTATTTGAAAGAATTTAAACAATATGTTTTGTATGAAATTTTCAGCCTGCATATAAGTCAACCAGATCAACAAAGTGTATTATTTAAATTTATCCAATTTTAAAAAGATATTCTGTTTCAAAATGTGTGCTAACTTTCAGCTACCTGAACCCCCTGTCCGATGCAGACCGCCTTTCCTTTCGCTCCCTTTATTGTTAACGAGGGGAATGTCCAGTTACGTTTAACATTAACCCTACTACCTTTGTATAAAGCACCTATGTACATTGCACACCTACAAACGAAGTGTTTCCGCTTTCAAGAGATTTTATTTTCAAAAAATGTTACAAACAAAAATATAACATTCATGTTTATTATACGTCTGCCTTACAAAACTCTTTAAAGTTCATAAAACTTTTCTCTTAAACACTTTTAAATAACATTCATGTAGGACTCGAAGCGGCTGAAGGCACGTGAACAGGCGCCAAACGCGACAAGCGAACATAGAGAAGAAAGACAAGTCGAAAACAAGCGCGATACGAGAGCAACGTTCGAAGGACCGAACGAAACGACAGTCGTTCGCTGACGAACGAACGGTGTGGTTCGAGTCCATTGTACATATTCAATCTCTTATTTAGAATTCGTTATTAAATTCATTTTTCATATTATTATAAGCCGAGTTACCCAGTCCCAACACTACATTTATAATATTCGAAAGAAACATGGTCAAAACTACTATCATGAATGCACTAGATTATATAAAGTGGTGATACAGGCGTATTTGCAAAAATCCGCAGCAAATTCTTGCAAATCCTGCGAGATAAATGTATAAACTAAAAGTTGTTAAACTTTCTTTTAGGTAACCCCATTTTTAAAATTGTTGTATGCAATCCTGTAGACTTCGACGAGAAAACTGAAAAACTGTAAGTCTTACTGTTAGGAATTCACTGTTTCAGAAATTATACGCGTGTAAAATTGAGCAATTTCAAGCGCTTCTGACAGGCTAAAGCGCCGTCATATAAAAATGCCTTCCACCAAGTACAAAATAGTGGAGCCTTAGCCAATAATACATTTTTAGGGAGGTTTCAAAATGAGTTACAAAAAGGGCAACGCTCATAGACGAAATACATGTATACGTCGACGCTCTGAATGTCGCCAAGCAGAGACGACTGTCTGATCCTTGTCTTCTTTGGGACCTATAAATTAGGTTCATCAATATACAGTCAGTCAAACAGTTTCCGTACATCCTTGAAAATTATGTAACTTTTTAAAAAGTGAACCACATTACTTGAGTTTTTTCAAGAATTTAGAAGAATTATTTTATCAAACCATGTGTAAAGAAAATTTCAAAAAAATTATAAATGACAGGAATTGCAAAAAAATAGTAACTATTAATTACATACACCAATGCACCCTTAAGCTCTCATCTTCAAATATTTATTGCTGATAGGAACGTTGACCGATTTCGATGAAATTTTCACCGTGGATATAATTTTCACAAATCCCCGTAACGTATTTTTTAAATTTTCTATATAGACCTCGTAATAAATTTGTATAAAGAACTTTTCGTATCCTCTCTGCTGTTCCAACAAAATGGAATTTTTTGAAAGTTTTTTTTTGGTACACAAGCTGGTAAACTAATCCTTCTAACATCTCAAAAAATCAAAAGCCGTTTGAACTCATTTTAAAAAAGTTATTCCATTTTAAAAGATGTACTTTTTCACCGAGTGTAGAGCCCTGGTGCAACAGTCAGTGCAGAAAGTATTCGTACATCTTTTTAAAACGAATCACTTTTTTAAAATTTGACCAAACGATGTGTTTTTTTGTTGTTGCTAGTAGCATTAATTTACTAGGTAATGCGTAAATAGTTTTAAAAAAAATTCCCTATTCGCAATTGCGAAGAAGAAAGTAAAGGTCACAGCTTTCAAGTTTTTTATCTGTGGCTGTAATGTAAATCTAAAGCATAATTTAAGTAAATTATATACATAAACAAAGTTTTATCAAAATTGATCAAGGTTGCTATGAAATATAATTCATTGAAAATAGCAAAATTTATAAGAAAAAAAAACTTGAAAATCGTGACCTATAGTTTTTTGTTCGCAATTGCGACCAATACCAATTTTAAAACAAATTATCTGCACATTTGCTAGTAAACCTAACCTAATATCTCAAAAACAATTAAGCCGGTTGGTTCATATCTAAAAAAAATTATTATTTTTAGAGGGTGTACGAACGATTTATGACGTAAAACAGATGAGAGAGAAAAGGAATTTAAGGGTATCGATATGTGTATTATTGATCAACGTATTAAAATTGTTAACATGAACAAATTTGTATTATCCTCTAGTGCCTTCTAATTTATATAGTAAATTTTTATTTTGCATTAAGGATCCGCAGTCTAGTCATATGTAACAAAAATATTCTAGATGATATGAAATGTCCGAATTCTAGAGGTAAAATAGGTTCAAGTGCAAAAGGTTAATAATATAAGAAGAAGAAAGATAAAGTTTATTATTACAATGATTTTTTTAACTTACTCATTCCTCGGTAATCCTAATAAAATTTGGTTTACTTGGTAAATTGTAGTAAAAATTGATTTTCAAGTTTGATAAAAATATTGCGTCGGTCATATGTGACCGTTTAGGTACTCAAAGTATTATACGATAAAACTTTTACCCTTTCACAGCATTTCTTTTCTGTTTTAAGTTAACTTTGTACATTGACACTTTAGCTCTGATGTAGGAATTCAATTTGAACCCTTAGGAGACGGTTTTGACGATTTTGTGACAGCTGTGACGATATCCATTTAGATCTTTGCTAATAATGATATAAAAAATGGTGTTTTTTATATCTGGATGAACTTTGAAATATTGAAACTTTTGAATATGTAATTAATAGTTTCAGTAATTTTCAAAATTACTAATAATTTAACAGTGAAGAAAATATAACAATTTCACTATGGAAATTTGTTTCGTATCAAGGGACTTTACGTTTTATTATAAACATATAAATGACTTATTCACTCGTTGGGAAACATGTATACAAACTCACGGAAATTATTTCGATTATATAAAAGTTAGACAGCAAAAAGTTTTTTCATTTAAACTCCTCTACGCGAAACCGGAAATTCATATGCAACAACCCACTATTAGATTAAATGGAATTCCGTGTCGGACGAGGTGTTAATTTTTACTCCACTTGCGAATATATACATAAAAGATAATTTCCTCAGTAACAAATTAATTTGTTTTACATGGCACTTTTTGTTGATTTCTAATATAATGTCATTAATTATATTTTTTATTACTTATTTTATATACCTACAATGGAATTTCGTACACTTCATATTCTCTTCATTATTTATTTCATGTACAATGCAATTTCATACACTTCATATTCTCTTCATTAGTTATTTCAGATACAATACAATTTTATATACTTCATATTCTTCACCAGATTCTTTCATTAATCACAATCTATTCTACTTCATGTTGTGATATGATTCTATTATTTATTATGGTTTCAGCTACTTTCGTAATGATTTTGTGACAAACAAAAATAGAAGTTTCATTGTAACAGAGGACAGATATTTTGTTCACAAGTCATGAGGAGGTGCAATTTAAACAAATACAGAACGATTGAACATATTTAAGAACATCTATATATTATATTGGTGATTATGGATCCTCCCCCCAAATTTTAACGGGATTTCTTTTAATCACTTTAAATATATATTTTCCGAGAGATTTTACGAGCAGTAATGATTTTTTAAATGGAATGGCCTGCCTTTTGTATCGTGAATCGATAGAGTATCAAATTCTGTGCACAAATATATTGACCTTCATATGTCCTAAACCTAGTAGTTAACGAGATATTATCGAAATAATATTCAATCCGTACTTAGCTACTATCTAAATACTATCTAGTACTATAGAAGTGGAAAATTATTTCGATAATATCTCATTAACTATTAGGTTTAGGACATGTGATGGTCTATATATTTGTACGCAGATATTTCTATCAATTCAGTATACAACATCCATGCCATTCCGTTTACAAAAACGTTACTGTTCATAAGATCTCAGAAAATATAACCTTGAGATGACCTTCACTCATACAGACTTATGTCCAGCTCCAAATACGATAACATTCTCCGCAAACATTTTTTTTATCTATATAAATAAAAACGATATTAGAAGTGGCAGAGTCAAATAAGACACCTTATATAAATATAACTATGTATTTAGGTCTTACAAATGGCACCTTCTAAATTTTCGTTACAGACACAGATCAAATCTTTAAAAAGGTAATTATTGCGAAAGGGTCACTATACTCCGATTTTGATGAAATTTAAATATGTTATAGATTTCGATATTTTTAACAACTTTTTTCTTTTCCAATATAAGGGGGGTCGCTTTTGATTTTCGAGATATTCGCAAAAAACTATTGTTAATACTGTATTGAATTTTCCGTATTGTTGCACGCTCCGTGGCAACGTAAGGCTGCTCCGGTGCGGCATCTGTTTACTTTTTTGTAAACAAGTTGTAGGGATGAGAGAAAAAACAGGGTTTCACTCTATATAGTGTGAGTTTTCAATTTTGAAAGACTACTCCTGAATTTTCGTATGCGTGGTCGGGCCCGGCCCACAGTGTCGCGAAACGCCTGTTTTTTGGACAAAATTCAATAACTTTCCTTCTGTTCATAATAGAGACATGAGACAAAGTGGTTTTTTTATATATATTGACTGGAATCTCAACATGATATTATTATAAATATAGTCATTTATTTAATCATTGAAAAAAAATTTTATAAACGAAATATTGATTTATTGCGGGTTTTCAGTAGATGAATTCTCGGTTCAGTCCTTCCAAAACTGAAACTTCGTTTTAAACTTTTAGAACATATTCTTTTTCTGTTATGCCTGCCGCAACTATCTAACTAAAAATAGGACAGTTCGCTCTGAACTAAACATTCTTCAATCATACTTCGCTACAAATATTAGTACTTACATATATGTATAATCAAAGCTTACGAGTACATGGTATTTAGAATTTTTAAGTATCATTATTAATGGTAATTGTGCATAAAAGTTCCCACCTCACCGATTTCGATGATTTTCTAATACGTTGTCAAGGTGAAGATTCTGAACAACTTTTGCCTATACATATAACCGGCGCTCAGCCTTAGTTTTTGAGATATTTGCGAAAAACTGCAGCTTCTACCACATTGAATTTTGCCTATACGTGCACGTCCGTGCTGTGAGTATGCGTCAGCATGATGCGACCGCTCGTCAACTTTTTCTACAAATATAGCACGCGATCGTCGAACGATCTATATACCGCGTGAACTTTTCAAAACATAGAATGATGAAGAATGAGTATGTTACGGTAAATGTGATTAATCCGGTGATTGTGTCTAATTGCCGGTTATTATACAGGATGGCCCACATAACTCTGAACTGCTCAATATCTCGAAAACTATGCCATCGATTTTAAAGTTCTTAGTCTTAAATTGCATGGAACTGAAGGGCCTTTCTGACTACATAAACGTGAAGTGGCCTCCCTTCCCCTTTAATGGGGGAGGGGAGGTACCTTTGTAATTTTAAATGGAACCCCCTATAAAATGTTACATATTTAGATTCTACCGGAAAAACAAGTCAATTTTGTCTGAAACATTTTTTTGTCAGATACTTCCATGATGAGATATAACAGTTTGAAGTTTCGAGTTGTAGGTACTTGAAGCGGTCGGAAATAGCGTTATGGAATTATACGCGCTTGAGTCCATTGCTTATTCGTGAAGAAATAAAATGTACTTTAAATTAAATGTTCAAAATGTCCATCACGGGCTTGTAAACATTTATTTACTCGAAACATCAAAGTTGTTCTAACATTTTTTAACATTTCGGGAGTCACTGAAGCGCAAGCGTCACGTATTCTTTGTTTCATATCCTCTTTTGTCGTCGGTAGTTCAAACATAACTTTGTCCTTTACATATCCCCATAAGAAAAAATCTAATGGTGTTAGATCGAGGGATCGAGGAGGCCATTGACGAGGTCCCCCACGACCTATCCATTTGTTCCCAAATTTTTCGTTCAAAAATTGCCTGGTGATGATTGCAAATCATCATAGAGCGTGCACCTCTAAACCTGGGAACCCATACCTGATATTGTCCGCGTAACGAGAGTTGTCACAAAATCTCGTCAATGGGGTGCAGGGGGAACGGCGAGTCCCCACTCTTGACGCAAGGCTGCGGATCCCACCACTGATCAGTGGACCCCACTCTTACGCTTATGTTTTGGCGGGAACGGTCGACATAGGCGCTCAGCGTCACCACCATCTTACTTCATGGTCACCACATCTCTCTGTTACAGTCACACTCAATACGCTCGTTTGCTGTCTTCCTCAAGCGATTCGACGTGTAGCGCGTAGTGGGAGCATCACGTGTACCCACAAGTTTCTCTGTGCCAACTCTCGTTGCGCGGTCAATACCAGAATATGTATAATACACTCATTTTACTGCAGGAAAATTAACATAAGTTGGCTGCCTAGGAGAAAATGTGAATCGTGTTTTTAAAATATATAAAAAGTAGATTAATTTTTTTTGTTAATAGCTTTTTTTATAAACGATAACCGCCGAGTAAAACCATTACAACATGTTACCTACGTGTTACCTTCTTGTAAATAATTATTAATGATTATTAGGACATTAGTTTTTATTTATTTAATCGTATCTGTAATTAATTTAATATCAAAATTCTTTTATTTATTCATTAACCGTAGTAAAATCTCATATCTCTACAAGTGGATATCCGCGTACCCGGCTGCTGACCAGTTGCTGCTACATATTTTGTTAAATAACTTTGTTCTCCACAAGCGTCCGCAGCTAAAACTTATATAATATCAAATATACTATCTTACTAATACAACGCAATCAAAATCCCAGCGTAAGTTTAAAAAACTTTGTTTTATGCTCTTCTAAAGATCAGGGAAACGAATAAACTTAATAGTTTCATTCCAGGTTAATCATTATATTGAATATAACAATTAAAAAATCTTTGAAGATGAATTACTATTACCAAACCATTAGCTATCGTTTTCTAAAAAGATTATTTCTTACAAACATCTTTTGTTCATAACACAACGTAAACAAGTCATGCTATGAACTGATGTACTATTTGATCTAACCAATATCCGCATACAGGTTCGCTTGTAATTCATTTCCTATTGAATTTTTGGAATTTTTTTTTAATGATTTATTTGGACATTTTGACATACAAAACATAGTTTTAAATCGATATGAAGCAGTGACTTTTTCTATTTTAGTCCATGGTTCTCGACACTGTGCAGCCTAACGGCCGGACCTCTTCGCCCCCTCCGCGACCTAACCACAACCCATTCTATTCGTATAATCTTTGCATTGTTGCTGTCATCCAGAATTTGATCTAGTAATGGAAAAATCATGTGAATAGAATGAGTTGTGGTTAGGTCGTGGAGAGGGCGAAGAAGGCCGGCCGTCAGGAAAATCTAAGAGAGAAAATTCAATACAGTATTAACAATAGTTTTTTGCGATTATTTCGCAAACTAAAAGCGACCCTCCTATACTGGAAAAGGAAAAAGTTGTACAAAATGTGTTGCTACATAACACATTTAAATTTTATCAAAATCGGAGTATAGTGACCCTTTCGCAATAATTACCCTTTAAAAATTGTGACCTTCACTTTCTTCTTCGCAATTGCGATTAATAGCAAATTTAAAAAAAAAATGATAAACGCATTACCCTGCAAATGAATCGTTCTAACATATCAAGACGCATCACTCAACCCTTTTAGTCCAATTTTAAAGAATACATTTGTTTTTAAAACAGTGCACGAATCCTTTTTACACAGACTGTTTATCGGCGAGCACAGGCTTGAAAACTGTTGCCCTCGCCCAATATTATACGGAACGAAAGTGTATGCTAATACGCCTCGTCCACTATTACGGTATTAAAACATAGATAACGTCAGACAGAAGGGAGAAAAGGCATAGAATTCAGAGATAGACTACAGGATGCTTTCCGCGTCGTGATTAAAGTTACGTGCATACATAAAGGTTGATGTATCTAGTATCAGTGTGTTGGCCAGCGCTAAGAGGGATGGAGAGAAACGAAGGGATTGGAGCTCGTCGAGGAAGAAGAAGAGGGGCGGCGCGGGTAGAGGGCATGAGGCGGATAGAGGATAGAGGTGGAAAGGGTGAATGAATGAAACCATTCAGGCAACATGTTTATGCGCTCATCGCCGGAATGAAACAGGCCGGCATGCCGATCGGCACGAGCAACAATCCGGGAAGCAGATGGCACAGCCAAGGGAACGGATTATACCGGTTGTTCGGACGATAATAATAAAGTGCATAATCTTGTACAATAAATGGGAGCGGCTGATATTGGTGCACGGCGAACCGGCGTAATGACACTTGCCAGTTGCTGGAAGCGTGTACGCTATTTTAAAATATCGTGTAATTTTGAGATTAGAGTGGAGAGACTGCTGCCTCGGTCATTATACGCTCTCAGGGCAGGTTGCGGCCGATTCCCCTTGACAATCAGGAAAAAACGTTAGACGTATAGGACAGGACTCGATTTTCCAATTTGTGCTCGTTCCTCATCAACTATACACGCACGCGTCATGCTTCCTTTTACAGGATCTGTATTGTGTTTACGTCTACAGAGCGCCCTAAAGGTGAACGATTCTGTGAACGTACAGTGGATCCAGAAAGTATTAGGTTGTCCCGGAAGTTTGTTTCGTTTTCGATTAATGCATTCAATGAAAATTGAGACTAGTTTTTTTAATCAGGCAAATGGCGTTGGCAAATAACAAGAAACTTGGGAAGGAATAAAATATTACCTTCGTTGAATGTGCATATTGCGAAAGATACTTTTGAGACAACCCAATATTTGAACACTATATTTCCCATTCTCGTGTAATTGTCGATATTTAAATTGTGATAATTTCGTTACAGCAAAATAGTTCAACAATATACGTGGACTCACTATAAAGCTTGAAGCATCTACCTTTGACATGAATCGTTCATTTTCGTCTAAAGTATTTTTGTATAGCACACCGACTGAGCAACTGAAGCTTTTTGGTTCAAAATGTTACAAATTGAAACGTCTATAAAAACATTAGAAAATTCTGCTCGTGATTGAATCCATTACAAATTTGAAGCTTCCTCTTTGCAACAAATGCCCAAATATTTATCTACCATTTTTTCTAGTAGATTTATATTGAATGAACGTTGTACTGCCATCTTTGCCATAATATAAGATACACCGTGAAGGCCTTATGCCACTTTAATAAAACGTTTCGTTATTTTTCTAATGAGATTAAAATTGTACAGTTATTAAAACCTGTTGCTTCAGACTATTTTTTACCTGTTATTAAACAATTTTTTGTCATGAACAGTTGATTATCTAATGTGCGTGTCTAGTATTATGGCGTATAATCAAACAGAATGACGTTATAGCAGTACTGTTGTCTGGAATAAGAAGCAGATAAAGCACACAATAAATCTATTAAAGACAGGAAACAGTGAACTATTACTTAGTATTATTTTCTGTTTAATATTCTTTCATAGACTGTGCAAACATACACTATGAATGGAAATAAGGAAACAAGTGATGTACAGCATAAGTTAATTAATTATGGTTAATGACGTCTACAGGTATTATTATAATATTGATAGGAAGAGTATTGTGTAGTTAAAAGTTGAATGGTGGAGCATGCTTCATCGATTACGCTTTCATGATGCTGGTACATACTTTTTGAGAGATCTGGATATTATCTTACGTAAAAGAGTGCAACAAACACTTTCGTATAAAAGAACAATATTTGAGGTTTTTAACAATAATATGATTTTTTGGAAGTTTTTAAAACAATGTTGCTAAATGTATCAATTTCAAACTTTGTGACTGGATTTATTAATCTTTACAGAATTAAAAGGAAATTCTTTAACAGCATATTACCGTGGCAGCCATAAAATGAATTAACGTACTTCCTGTTTACCTGAAATGAAAAGATCAAAAACATTTCTAATTTTATGATACATTGTTATTAATGAAAAAGACTTGAAAGACGTAATTAGATTACACATTAATAGAGTTTCACGAATTGTTCATTTTGTTAACATTGCATGTTCGACGGAAAGTGTAATAATATGAAAAATTTTTATGAAAATGTGTATTCACGTAGCTACAGTAGGATGTTTAGATTAGCTATAGGGGTTAACAATTTTTGTTGAGATATTTCTTTGTTCTACTGTACGAAATTGTAACAGTGTGTGAGAAATCAATGTATGCCAAATTTAGAAGCAATCGAACAACGCATTTGCGTTAAAGTTTTAATGATTAACATACTAAATCTTTAAATTTGACACCATTAAATGCAGTGTCTTGCGCAGCATCTTAAAAAGGGGAACAAAAAAATGTATTCTTTTTCTTCGACTTATTTTCTCATGTAGAATCACCCTCTCCACGTTTAGACCATTTTGGGACTCAATATAGACATATGAAACAAAATACTTTACGAAACTTTAAAGTGGTTTTTGAAGAGAACGGTTAATTTGCGTTCGATCGTTACTGTGAGACTTTTGTTCTTTGACGAGTATTAGACGATTCAATAAAAAAATTTGACCTTTGAAAACATGGGTCAAGGGAAATTTTGCGGCCGATTTTTTTAACGGATCTCTACCTTCCAGCAGTGTGGAATCCCGCTATGGTAGTCGTGACATTTAATTTTTCTGCACCTTGTACAATGCAGCGGGTATCCATTAAAAGACGATTCCATGTTCGGGGCGCCTAAAAATTGTCTGACTTGACTTATTTTCCTTGGACATAAGAGTCGACCATTCAATGGTCGAGTCTTTGTGTGGACTGCTTTAAGGACATTGCTCTCTTAGCAAAATTGGTCTTCTTCCGACCCTTTCAGAACAGATTACCTCGAAGACTGCACTACCGGGACGATAAAAATCCAGCGAAGTCCCGTCCCGCCCCCGGTGCAGAACTGTGCAATGCACACACTCGTACAGACTGCACCACGCGTGCACCGAAGACGCGATTGCAACAAGCCGAAGGAAAGAGACATACACCGCGTGGCAGCACAGATAACACGACTATCATGTAGTTGTAACAACCTTTAGCTGAGGAGTGGGAGCTAATTACGCGGAACTGATGAGATCTTCATCGTGGTTTGCATTATCTATTCAGAATGTGGCTGGAAAGCTTGTCGCCTTGTGTCACGGATTCATCCACCCACCTAATGCGGCTCTATGCCAGCAAAGTATCGTTACATGAACTACATTACGGAAGTTGGATGCACCTCAATGTTGAATCGAGCTGCTTCGCTCCTAGAGAGGCTGCTCTATGAAATTCGTGCGACGCAAATTTAGTTTCGCTGCCTCAGTTCACGGTAGGCCGAATGCCCAATCTGGATGGAAAAAAGTCATGTGTGGAAATCGATTTACCTGCCATTCAATCCTCTTCTGGAATATTTACCGAGGCTAACGATACTCATAATAATTAATTTAGTAACGATGCGGGCATAGAAATTATGTAAGGGTACGCTCACAGTGGACCCGACATCGGTCGATTCGGCCGACGTCAGACGCATCTGTCAGACATTTCGAATGTGTGGGTAGGCCCGTCTGTGAGACCCTTCTAGCATCGACCGATGTGGGAATTTCGCGTCTCTTTCTTTTCCATACGCTGTTCTTCTTTGCTCCCGAAACGTTCGCCATTCATTATACAAGTAAATATCATTGGAATTATATCATATTTGGTATAATATTCATCAGAAAAATGCCACAAATATAACGGTGAAAGTACCATAAAAAATTAATGAAAAATAAAGAAGTTTCGAGCGACCGAGGCCCTTGAACGTCACTGACCTTTTCCTCAGTTCGACAGGGCATTACAGAGTGTGAATAGTTATTATTCAAGGCGGTGGGTATATTTCTTTATATTGAATAAAAATAAGAATACCACCGATTTTTTTGGTTTAGAACCGGACGTAAATATGAACGTTATAATCCAAAAACGTTTGCGACTTTTTGCGACTTTCCTAAAAGCGCCAGAGAAACGATATTTTCAAATCCATATTTATTAAGCTTAAGATTTTTAAAACCAACAAAATTAAAACAATATCCGAATTATGTCTTTCAGTTTTTTCAAGAACCAGACATGATCAATGAAATAATAATTAAAATAAACGATAATTAAAAATAATTTTATCTTGTTTATCCCTTCTCTATTAATTTATATTTCCATGTATACATTTTATTTTACATTACAAATCACAAAATATCATAATTTCTTCTGTAGAAACATGTACGCGGTCGACGCGACTGACGAAAAATAAAATTATTTGATTTTCCTCCGGTCGTCGTCCGACATCGGGGCCCTATGGGGTTTGGCCACTGAAACCCTCCTCGAGGCACTTGAAAAGGTTCGGTTACCGCGGACTTCGACAATTTTGTCTGATGTCGGGTCCACTGTGAGCACGTTTTCCGGCGAAATCGGCCGTAGTTACACCAACACATGTCTCCCGAGGCCCTTGAAACGCTCGTGCGTGTGTGCTGAAGTCGGACGTCGGACGAAGTCGGGTCCACTGTGGGCGTACCCTTATACGCGAAAACTCCGAACCGTAATACAGGCGAAATCGTACGTTTATTTCCGTTATAAAGAAAATTGTGTCACAAGAATTAACAAGATTCTTTAAGCTTCTGTGCACCATATTTTATATTAACATGAGAATGTTTACATTAATGTTGACAAAGTTTTTTTTAAAAAGTCGAAAATAATATGAGAATATCTTCGACTGCTTCTAATGTCTTTCCAGGTTTGTATTTGACCTACTAATTTTTATCATAAATACATGAAATCGCTGTTTAACTGTCAGATATACAAAAACACTGTCCATTGTCTTAATATTTAATAATTCATACGAGTCCCCCTTATTTTGATTAGTATCGTTTTCGTTCGACATTGATGCACACTATTTTTCATTGTCCATTAGCATACACTTCAGAAATGATAGTAGGTCATTGCGTTTTAACAGGAAATCACAAATTGACGTTTGGTTTACTAAATTCCTCAACGTCAATTCGTATGGCATCCAAATATCGAGCTTCTTTTTCATTCTGAGATACCGCAGCAGTCCATCACTGTAGAATGATGAATATTCAAACTGGTTGCAATCTACCGAAGAGAAATGTGCCAGTCCTCCTTAATTTTTTTGGTTGTATAACCTGAATCAACCTCGGTAGAACATAAAGTATTTTGAATGTCGACGCGTTCAAATCTGAGTCAACGAAACCATTACTTATTGTTAGTTTTACGGTAAAATATTGCCTAGCTCATTTTTACGTTCCTTTGAAACAGAAAACCAGAATATGTTGCAAATGTTCATTATGATGATTATTTTGATTAGCACTTGAAACAAAAATTTAAAAAATAATACCACACCAAGTTCCACGTGAATGCTGCACAAACAACAAGTTAATATTCCCAGATAAAACTACTGTGACATACGCATAACTTCAAAATATTTTAAACTTTTTTAATAACCCGATGATTTATACTCCGATCCAATCAATTCAATCATGTGTTATTTACGAGTTTATATTTTGATCAAAACCATCAAATGCAGCACTATTAGAAAAAAAGAAATATTTTCAATTTTCAAGACCTAGAAACAGAAACTGGATTAGTTTTTAGCTGAGGAGAGTATAATGATTGAGAACCTGTGCAGGAGTAAATACATACATATTATGTATACACGTATTATACATATTGTGCAATATATTGTAAATTGTATGAATTTAGTTCAATATATTGCAAATGTACAAAAGTACAATATATTGCAAATGTACACATTTAGTACAATATATTGCAAATGTACACATTTAGTACAATATATTGCAAATGTACACATTTAGTACAATATTCTGTAAATTGTACTTTACTACAATATTCTGTAAATTGTACTTTACTACAATTTACTGAAAATTGTACAAATTTAGTACCATTATATCGTAAAATGTACAAATTAAGTACAATATATTGTAAATTGTACAAATTTAGTACAATCAAAAATAGTAATAGGAATTTGTAATAGGAATATCAATAGTATGAAAAAAGAATATATTAGATATTTATTTTCCAATTCCTATTTTATACAATATCACTACAATATTTCCATCTATAGTCATCACTAGGCTGCGGACTTTATGCATTCATAAAAAAAGAATGAATACAAATATTAAATGAAAAAATACATTTGTCCTGTAAAGTTTTTCCTCAAAACTTTTAGTCCTGCAAATTAACATAGAAAATTTTAATTTTTTTATAACAATGATCTTGTCATCACTATCATAATGATAATTACGGAAAGAAAGCTTATTATTTATTACAGTCTATGTTAGAAGCACAGTAGCTAAACTTAACGATTGCAGTATTATAGAAAGAAAGTGTGCGTATTTTCATGTATTATAATATGATATTGTAGGTACATGTTTTATGTACCTAACATAGTCGTAGACACGTAATGAAGATTTCAATCGGAAACATTGATTTGCTGTCGAGTACTTTAGATAGTAAGATAAATAATTTATGAAACTTTCCATATGATTTTGATCTTGTATTCTGTACGTTCGTGTCAAGTGTCCGCATCAAAAATTGATTATTAACGGGTGCAAGAGTATGTTACGCCAGTTCACGTTTAATCCTAGCCACTGTCAAGCATTAATTCCGCTTGATGTCCTTTTGAACGTTAGACACAAGCCTGATGTTGACTTTGTAGATTTTGAACTTTTTCGCTCATGTTACCACAGGCTCCCTCTGACGCACTCATGTAATCTATGCTTCCGTAAATGTAAAATGACTCTGCCTTGTGTGGATCATGTATACATAGATCGACGGTACCGTTAGTAGCTAGTTGAAATCTTAACACGGCCAGATAGATTTTATTGTGGATGGTAAACTGATGATCTCGAAGTATCAGTATCGTTTGATCTACTATGTAAGAGCTGCAAGCTGTCGCTTTGATCACCGTAATCTAATCTATTAACACCAACCGTACCGCGACCCGTCAAATTACCGATGTCACATTTTTTATTTTATGACTATATGACTAGTGATGTCACAAAGATGCTCCCATTAGAAAATGTTACATAAATGTCTTCATTCAAGCACATACTCTTATAAGAATTGATAGAGATCTAAATAAATTCAATCTTGTAATTTTTATACAACAACATATGTTGCGGATCGCAACAACGAGTAACGGCGCGTGCCGAAACGCCCGTACAGCGGCTTAGGCCGCGCGATTTACAACTCGACAGCAGACGCAGAAACCCTACAGACTGGTACCGAATTTTCATAATTTACAGCTTTTTAGGGCCACCGAGACCCTACCATAAAACAGCCGGACACCACGTGCGACAGGACAGAAACAGCGACGAACGCAACCATAAATTTAGACATCGACAAGACGAGACAAGCTTCCTGACAGTTTCCCACTCCGATTTCCAAACTTCACAAGACACAACCACGACCAATTAAAAAACGCAACATTCCACCATCTACATCGACAACCGACCAATGACGACGCAACCGAGGTGACGTTAGACGAAACGTAACGAGACGCATCAGATCCTCTTAAAATCTCGAGCAAAACACTTTCAAACCGCTACCTAGAAATCGCTAACATCGCTCAATACAAGACAGTACCGAATTCGCAACGCACTATGTACATATTGAACTTTAAATAAATTGTGATTAGTGTACATAGTACACCGTGTGTACAAGTCAATCGAACAATGTGTTCAATGACTAATACTCATTGAGAGAAGGCGCAGTCATCAGAATCCTGCTCCCTTCGTATACAACATATATCAGTCACATTTTCTGCTCGGTACGGTTAGTGTTAACGTTCGTATTGCTGTGAGTAGTGTCCCTTCTCGAGAATTCTTTCTCGAGAAACGTTATAATTGATTATTTCTCATTTCTCGAGAAATTACAGTATTTCTCGAAAAATTTAAATCTAGGAAAATTCTTATCAATCTCATTTATGTTATAACATATTTTCGGAAATCAATTTTTAGTTAACTCAAATTGCATATTACTAATCAATCGCTCCGTATAAGCATATCTACAAGCATCACATCGATGCCTACGTATGCATGTCTGCAATGTGATAATTTATTATAATTGTTAGAAATGTGTTTCGATGTGAGGAAATGCACTTGGTGCTTTGATGTCCGCTGCACGACACAATGTGATATGTAATGAGTTTCTTGTTGTTATTAAAGAAGAAGTACCGGAAAGAAAAGACAAGATTGTTGTATATCTTATGAAATATTTGCATAATCCAGAATCTTTTTGCAAAGATTCAGAAGATACATTTTTCTATTTAACATCCAAGGCAGATATGTATAAAGTGGCAAAACAAATTCTAAGCAGACTTTTCGGAAAATGTAACAATAATTCTTATGAAAATAGTGAAAATCTTTGAGATTCTCAGAATGAGGAACTATCACTGGAAAAACAGTTAGAATTAGAAATTGCAGATAGCCTTCAAGAATTTAGTGTCAAAGCGTCAGAAGAAAATAAATACCGGACTCTAACAAAGGAATTCCAGGTTTTTGAGTCCACTGGAAAAAGGACGCCCAATTTGCAACAACTTTTGAATGTTCTACATATAATAAAGCCAGCATCCACACAAAATGAAAGAAATTTTTCTACGGCTACAGATTTTGTTACAAAAAAAAGAAGTAGATTGTCTGATTCTACATTAGACGCATTATGCTTCTTAAGAAGTCATGTAAAAAAAAAGTGTAATGTTTCATTTTATAATAGTTTGATTTTAAATAAACAAATTTATCGGTTATATTTAGCGTCTATTTTTTCCTTGTTTTTAAAGTTAAAGAATATATTGAACAGAAATAAACATTGAGTTAAATTTTTTTGCGCTTTCGATAAATATCATCGATATTACAAATCTTCTATCCATATATTCCTATCATGTTTTTCAATATTTTTTTATGTTATCAGAAATTCTAGAGAATTCTAGAGAAATATAGCCTTATTCCTCATTTCTCGGGAAATGAAAAATGTTGAGAAATCAGGAACACTAACTGCGAGTAGATCATCAAATGACTGTATCATAATTGAAATTTTATTTGTGACAATGTATAAAATATTACGTGTAAGCCACATATTAAATAATAATGAGTCTACGCATCTTGATGAAAACAAGTTATCCAGTTTGTTAGTTGATTTACTTGTTTTGAAACGTTAAAAGAGAAATAACAATTTGTACAGTTTCCGTTAAACCGCTTCCTTTATTATAGTTCGCATACTCGTAAACGCTATACAGCATAAATCCCGCAGTTTCAGAATAAAATGTCCTTATTATGCCGCAGAAAGGAGAAAAATAAATATGTAAATCCGTGAAAAAAGAGAACCACTCTTCCGTTCTATGTGTTCTATTTACAGAAAATATTTCCGTTGATACAGAAAATGTTTTACATACAATTTGAATAATAGCAAAGGATGAAAACACCGCAAGGAATAGTATTCTACTTGACGTCTGTCATTTACTGTCTTAGCTAGCATGTTAATAAGTGTTGAAAATTACGTCCACCCATAGTGACGTAATATCTGCAACGAGTAAGAAGAAATTATAATGCAGCTTGGATTGTTTCAGTACTAATGGTGCGCAAGCTCTAATTACTCTGTCTTTCATATCCTTTGACGATGTGGGATGTGTATCCTAAACGACTTGCTGTAGCACGATAGTAAACGCGTTTATTTCCATTCTCAGATTCTCCTTCATCTCAATGGAAATAAATTTCGTTTTGAGCACTTAACGATCAAGGTGAACTTTTGCATACAACCAGGTTTGGGCATTGTTCGAATGAATTTTGATTTAATTGATTATTTTAATAATATTTCATTCGTTATTGCATCATTTCATATTCGCGTTGCACATTATTCATGTTATTCTGTGTATTCATTATATGCAGTACTCCTTATTCGCAGTACAGTAACCCCGCGATCTAAGTCCTTTTTCGGTTCTACGCCGAGACTTAGATCGTGAAGGGACGCTATTCTTTGGTGACCGCGTCGACCGCGCCGAACGTAGAAAAGGACAGCATGCAAACACGGACCGCGCGGCCGAAAGCGCAACGAAAAATAGCGTATCGGTGAGACAATACTAGTGCAATAATAAGACTTCTTTATTTTTTATTTATTTTTAATGAAATTTTACCAATATATTCGTGGCATTTTTCTAATGAAAATGATACCAAATATGATATAATCCCGATGATATGTACTTGTGCAATAAGCGATGAAAGTTTTGGACGTAAGGGGGACAGTGACGAAAGTGAGGAAAGAAAGAGACGACAAAAGTTGTGGTCGGCCGGCACAGTCCTAAGGCCGCGTGTCCGTATAATGTAATGCCAATAAAAAACTTTCATCGTTCAGTAAACAAGTAAATATCATCGGAATTATATCATATTTGGTGTCATTTTCATTAGAAAAATGCCACGAATATGTTGGTGAAAGTTCCAAGAAAAAATAATAAAAAATAAAGAAGTTCTGTCATTGGATTAGTAAATAGTGGTCTCACCGATATACTTGACCCGTATTATGTTACACTGCTCGGCGACCGAGGCAGCTCGAGCTTCGCGGCCCTTCCGTGGATACCCCGCAGTGGAAAGAGTAGGCCAACAGACATAGATCGCAATGATTCGTTGGACTTAGATCGCGGGGTTACTGTATTTGCTATTTATATCATTTCTTATTCGCACTACATGATATTTAATTTTTCTTCATTTTAATCTAACGTTAGTGGAACTACAGAACAGTGTACATCGCAAGATGAAATAATTATCTTAAAGAATTTTAGTGATGATCGCTGTGAAGAAACAATGTTACATACCCTACCATAAAACAGGTTTTTTTGCGACATAATACACCAGCTCCGTCGGCGATAAATTTTTTGAAATTGTGACATTCACCGTTTTTCCTTGCAGCCAGAGATATATGTGTGACAAAATTAGGCGGTGTATAGACAAGACTTCGCCTAGCTATATTTATGTAGTTTAATATGTTTGCAGAACAAAATATATATGCTATGAAAATTAAACTGCGGCTGAAGTATGATGGCATAGTACAGGGATGGGCGTTTTTGTCTCAATTGAGACAAAACTGTCCCCACCATAGCGCCCACTGTCACCCACCAGCATCCGCCATTATCATAGAGGAAGAAAGTGCTTCGCCCGTTGCGAACAGTGCGCAGGCCTCGCGCATGAAAGAGACGTTGGTGGGAGAAGCATGCGTTTGAGGGGCCCCTACCATGCCCATCCCTGGTATAGTAGTAACGCGATCACCCTAAACACTAGATCTCGTTAACGTGTTCTCGAAATTTATTTCGAGAGATTTTTTGTTCGTACTCGATTGTGAATTCTAACAAATTGGATCTCAATATATCCACGCAATTTTCATAATCTCCAAAATTTTAGTACATTTCTGGTTTTAGTATTTATTCTGAACTTTTTATAACTACGTCTATTCTAGGTACTTCGACACATGCAGAGTACAAAAGTCTTCTACGATGTCTAGAGTCTATTTTACATGCGGTATTACTTTACATTACACGTGTCATTAAGTTAAAAATCAAAATTGAAGCATATCGAGTTCATAACTTCCTTTCAATGGAAGTTTTACTTCGAAGTACATCCAGGACGTAAATAAGTATTATTAAAGATAGTTACGGCTATGTAAAAATAAGTAATTGTAGGTTTCATATCCGTCACACATAACTGATGCGACAGTGAATACATTAACCCATTCCAGTCGCATGTCGAGGTAGTCTCGACAGTCGATTTCAATTACTAAATATTACTGCTACGAACAATGTTAATGCTTCCTAGAATCATTCTTCTCAAAAGTTATAAAGAAATCAATGCACATTGCCCCAAAATCATTCTGTACCGCCAAGGTTAACGAACCCACGGATCAAACAGTCAATTATTTGTATTACTTACTTTTTGTTACTTAATCCTTAGCAGTCGAGTGGTGACTCTGAGGCACCATTAAAATTTGCTGCACCATTATTCAATATATTATTTACATTACTAACGTTGTATTTAATTAATTAGGTAGTAAACATTTATGTATTGTACCAGGTATGTACTATGTACCAGATACCAGTTTCATATCTTCAAAATGAAAAAAATCATATAGAATGGAAATATTTTTCCAAAAGGGGAATATTACTTTCTGTTATTTAAATTGCAATACTACATGAGGATACGAAAGAATGTGCTCCCTTTCCGAAACATGATTTTATAAAATGGTGATTGCGATGTTGGGAGATTTAATGAACTAGTTTGACGCTAGAATCACCGAGCCCGTCAAAATGGCGGATACAATGTAATAAATTTATTAAAATTAGGAATAATTTTATTTATTGTGTCTGAATTATTTTTTTTCTTTCTTTCTTTGTATCAGATTTTTTCTTTTACAATTCGTGAAAGTATAGCAATATTTCCATGAGTATTTTTTAAAAATATTTCTTTATTCAAGTACATGTTACCATAAGAAACCTATCAAATCTGAATAAAGTAATTCCTGTTATTATTACAAAGGTATATGCGTCTGTCTCGTTTAGAGCTCGATTGACAGCATTCCATTCGTAGTTAGACTCTTTATCGCGATATCTACAAACATATCTTTCGAAGAACACGTCTACGTTTTCTCTTTTCTCTTTCTAATGATTACATAGCTACTGTTCGAGCATCTCTTAGCGATGCGCAAACCGCTGCCAAAAATGTGCTCGACCGGCGAAGAATTGAAAGCGAAAGGATTTTTCTATTATCTCACAGAATTCACGGAAATCGTTTTACAGCATCTCGACCAGAACGTCCTTTTGACTCATATTTTTGCCTGTAAAGTGAGAAGTTAAATTAACGGGTAACGTGTGAATCAAAATGACAATCATTTTTCATGAAACAATCTCATAAAACGCGAGGCATCGGACGTATTTTATGACTCAATCGATGACCACTCAAGTGTTAACTCTTTCGACCCGAGTTCCTGGTGGTGGTTTTTAAACTGGAATGTTCGTGTCCTGGAAATTTTTAGATTGGACATATGTGTCCTAGTAAAATGAAACACAATTAAACACGCTTCATATTTACTTAATGGCCTATACATATGCTTTTACTGCATACACATATAAGAAACATCTAGACCAGGGGCCGCCAAACTATTTTGATCATCGACCCCTAAAAGCTTGCTAATTCTCTTATCGACCACCTCTATAAAAAATGTTAAAAAAGAAAAAAGATATGTGTTTTTTAAATGTTTTATTTTATTTTGACAAAATAAAATTTTTACATAAATCAATGAGAATGATGTGCTTGATGACGCTTGGCAAGATTAGCAATGTTTGGTTCAAAATTTGTTAGAATCAGTCTTAAATCACCTCGGGACTCCACATTCACTTTATTTCTGTGCTTTGTTAAAATAGAATTAACATAACCGAAGCCAGATTTAACCATATACGAGCTTGAGAATGCAATTAAAATGGGAAATGCCGCATTGAAATTACAAATATCATGCCAAACAAAAATCGTATATACTGAGTTGCTGTCAAAAAATTTGAGATTGAATAGCATTGGTATTCATCGACCCCTAATCGACCCTCTAGATTGGATTGACCCCGAATTATATTATATCGACCCCTAGGGGTTTGATGATCACCTTTGATGATCCCTGATCTAGACTATACCTAATTGTAATTCTTGATCGTATCGTTTCCTAACATTTGCACTCGAACATCGGGCATTCTATAAGGAGCAACCTAATATCTCAATGAATGATTGCAGCATGAAATTAGTAATTTTAGAGATATACTCCGCGACAATACTGTGGACTGGACTGCCGAAACGGAAAAGTTCCAAGGATTACTTTCTATGGAAATAGTCTTCATCTATGTAAACGTCTTCCACTGGAATTAAAATTACATTTCAGGGTTGTTCGGAACTACAGACGTTAAGAGCTCTACATATAGGGAGTCACATTTAACAGTGGAACTACTCAGCATGAAACGCAAATGATGTACAGAGTATCCCGGAAAGTGAGTTCGAAAAAGAAATGGGCGATTCCTGGGGTGGTTCTGGTCTATTATGGGAAGTAGAAGAATAAAGAAACATGTATGTTAAAATTCAGAATTTTAATTGACCGTATTGGGATCTGACATTTTGAGTGGCGCCGTCTGTTGCCGAAGAGTAGAAATACTCTAAGCTTGGCTTGGCTTGGCTTATAGCAGCTTACAGTGTTAACAGGCGTTAATTACAGTATAAACTTGCAGTGTTAGAACAGGTGTAAATAGAAAATAACGTTATGGAAGCTCCAATTTTTCCACAGCGTAACAAAAAAAATCTTGATTACTGTGCAATGAAAGATTGTGATAGTAAAGCGAGCAAAAATTTGTTGCTTCGTTTCCACACTGTGAAGTGAAGTATGTGAAGTGAACTGCTTGATATTTATAAGACCTCCATTTCTAAAATATAAGAAACAATTTAGCAACGAACAGTCTATTTCAACAGCTAAAATAGCTAAAGCTAGAGTGCATATTGAAAGATCTAACCAGCGTATAAAGACTCAAAATTCTTGGTTCAGTGATGCCTGTGGCATTGGTACCTCTAATAGAAGATATTTGTACAATTATTTGTAGGGTAATTAATATGTCCTCACCAATTCTAAACGATTAGAAATTTAAGAAATTATAATTGCAAATTTTGAAGGTATATTAAAAAGCAAACTTTTTTTGTGAAATGAATTATTTGATAAAAGCCGCTCTCCTTCAACAAACTTTCTTTCTGCAGGATTTGTAATCGGCCCACTTACAAGTTTCATCCATACTTACAAACATTTCAAGTAAAAATAAGATATCAATACAATGTCAAGACCAAGCACTTCGTCGCCATATTGGATAGCTATATATACTGTCCACTCTCCCATGTCAGATCCTAATTCGAAAAATCACTACTTGTTTCGTGTGAAAAAATTAATAAAGAGCACTCCAAAACGTTGCCAAACTATGATCGATCATGGAGGAGATAGTGTCCGTTATTAAGTAAAAGCGTATTAGTGTTTTCAATGTACATTCAACCCATATAAAGTTTTTTACAAATATATAAAGATTTACAGAAATATCGCCGAAACGTTCTTGAGGGACAGAGTGAATACAATCTAATCCCTAACGTAATTATTAGATTACGTTATTGAGGGTGAGTTGTTGGTTTATGATCGATGTTTCTGTTGCTGTTGAAGGATCTACTAAATAATCATCAGTTGAGGGCCATGGACTTCCAAAAAGTATGGAATAATTGCCGGCAGATAATGTGTTAACAAAATTGATTAAACGAAACATTTCGAGATGGTTTGCCATGGCAGGGACAAATTCGGAGATGGCCCAGCGACTGTGCAATTTTTCGGAGAATGGTCTGCTCTTGGTGTGTAGTGGTTCTGTCCCGTTCATTCGCATCTTTCACGAGACAATACGGACAGGTCTGGTGCGCGAAGAATGGTCCCATGGTCCGCGGTACGACGACCGCCATATAATTCTCATCAAGGACCCATTGCTTCGGGCGGAGCATCGTAAACCACACACCGCGGAATCGCAATCAAATTGAAAGCGCCCCTTCGTAACCCCTCAGCTACACTGACAGGGTGTCCATTCGACCAATAATCCTACGGTGCAGAAAGAGCAGCACGAGGATACAGTAACAACGACTCTCGGGGACGCCGTCTGCGAATTACGACGCGGTACCGTCCTCGGAAAATCGATGTTACACTCACTCCGTGGAAAAGCTCGGCCAACACGATACATTTATCAAGACCGCCGTGTCATTTGTCGGTGCTTTTGAATCCGGCATATACACGGCCCCGACCTGTATGATTGAGCGTCTTTTAAAAAATCTTTTCGTAATTCTTTCCACGACCGGGAACATTGATGCACGGCTTTCGAAATTTATTATGCCATCGTTTCGATGGATTTTTACACACGCCGCAACCAGTCTCGAGTGCAGCGCCAACAAGTAGCGTAGGCGAGTACACTATCGCGCAAAAGGTTGCAAGCACTGGACTGCGAATTTTTGTGCAACATTAAAACTCTCTGAGCCAATTTTAAGGGACAGAAATGAAATAAAAATTAATTGTTTCTTTTAATTATTTTTAGAAATCGAAAGTACCATAACAATATTCTCAAGTTCGTTTAATGTCTGCACAGTTTTGTCTAGATACTACTTAATTATAATTATTTATTTGAAACTGTCTTTTCAGACTATTTTATGTTCCATTCGACTTAATAACTCCCTTTATGATGATATTATCGTGGATGTTAATTTTTTCATGAGTGAATAATTCATCATGACTAGATTGTGGATTTAGTAATACTATTTTTATAAAAGTTTTCTGTATACTATTTTATTTCTATAATATTTTCTCTATCTACTTTATAAAAGTTTTCTAATACATTAGAAACAAAAAATCAATTAATTTAGAATTTTGAGTTAGACCACTTTCATAATTAACAATGTCTTCCGATAATAGAAGATTTATGAATTATAGTGTATAGCACCACTCAAATATACTTGGATATTTTCAGTATTCACAATTTACAGAAAAATTCTGCAGTCCTTTGTATTAAGCTTGCAGTTTGATCGGTCCTCTTTAATTAGAAAGTCTGATGTATTCACTTTTATTTCGTTTCATTAAAAACGTCCAGTATAATAGAAGAACGAATAAATTTCTCTCAGAATAAGATTTTCTCTCTACTTGTAGTAGGAAATTCCACTCTTTAAGAAAGTCGATTTCACCATAGTCATAAAGCGAAGTTTTAAATTATTTAGTCTACTGTATTTCACGGAAGTATTTGAGGTTATTCTTTAATGGTATTTAATATCTTTTTGAATAATTCAAATCAAGCGGAAACGTACATACTCTGTTGAGAAATTCAGCTAATGGCGCGCAAGATTAATTCGTTCATATTTAGTATGCGCATTTGACATCTCGTGAATGCATAAAATCTGCAATATTGTGATTTTGCGATCTACAACGTTACATTTCTCTCCAATTATATACACTACCGTTCAAAAATTTAAAAGCAGTTTAAGAAAATTATAAAACGATTACGGATTGTTTATTGTACAAACAATCTTATACACTATAGTGAAAAGTCTGTACATACAGGGTGTTCACGTTATTACTAGCCAGCGGTTTTCTTCGAAACAATAAATATTAGAAGAAAGGAAAGAGGAAACAGTAATAATGTTATTTGCAATCAACGTAATGGCGTATGTAATTTTTTTGTATTTACACTATTTTTTAGAAAAATTCTAAGTGGTGATCCTACAATTCTAAGAGGTGATCCTACAATTTTTTAAATGGAATGCTATATATTTTTTATGTCTTATGAAAGCGTGCGTCAAGACAAATTCATTCGTATACGACACAATAACCTTCAAGGTCATCCAAGGTCAGTAATGGAAAAAACATTTTGGATATTTTGTACTAATGCGTTTACAAGTATTCTTTATTGACGAGGCTACAATGAATGTTCAATACGACCTTCTTGTCGAATGAATGCGTATTTCGGTTGTATTAATTACATTCTTGGTAGCTACTTCTAATATTGTCCGAGATATTAATACACATGATTACGTAATTTTGCTTTTCGAGCCGTTTACATCTCTGAGCGGTGTACCGTAAACAATATCTTTACGAAGTATTATGTACGACAAATCCAAAATGTTTCTTACATTTTTGACCTTGCGTGACCTTGAAAGTCGTGTCATATACGAATGAATATGTCTTAACACACGCTCTCATATGATATAAAAAAATATATAGCATTCCATTTAAAAAATTAAAGGTCACCTTCATTTCCAGAAAAATAGTGCAGACACAACAAAATTACATATGCCATTACGTTGCTTGCAAACAACAGTATTACTTTTCCCTCTTTCATTTTTGTCTAGTATTTATTATTTGGAATAAAAATGCCGGCTAGTAATAACGTGAACACCCTGTATGTATTATGTATAAGGGAATCAACTTGAACATAACAAATGAAAATATTACTAAATTCTGGCCTCGTCAAAATGGCCACCTTTTTCAATAACGTCTAAATGAATTTTCTTCATTCTATTTATTAATTTTATAAAATAATATGATCCTACATACTAGAAAACTCATATCTATCTAAAAAGGGAAATATAATAGAACGCCTACAGACATAACATTTATAATCACATGATTATAATCTGATTTTGCATTTTGACTTTTGGGTTTCTCGAACATTGCAAATTTTTACGCGAGATTCGGGTAGCCGATAATGAATAATTAATAACAATTCTTAGTTACTTGATAATGAAGTTCACACCTTAATTATAATATAGTTGATTTTTTCAGTGATAAAATAATATTCAACGACATTTATTTTATGATAATCTTCGTTAAGTAATTCCATAGACAACGGTCACTGTACTGGTGTCCCCTGTGACATTCATACTATTAAATAATATTGTTGCGACTTTTGTTACTTCGCGTCGTACGCCCCGGCATCATGAGATATTTATATACAAAATTTATTTATAATACAACTCTTAAAACCTTATATAAATATATCGGGGGGTTTCAGAATATGTCTTTTCTGCTCGGCTGTCGATTCTGTCTCCCTCTTCTGTTCAACGATCAACAGTTCGTTGACAACCCCTATCTTCAATTATTCCCTTAGGGGTTGTTCACCAAGGCATTACGGCGACTTCCCAATATTCACGCCGCCGTAACAATATAAAGAATTTATAAAATGCGGGATTAGGAAAACACTTTTATTTGTCAAACTATTGTATACAATACATCTCCGCTATTGTCAGCTACTTTTGACGTATTGATACAGAATCATTTGTGTCATTAAAAACGTGACAGCTTCCGAACTTTCAAAGGATAGTGTACAGTGTACATCAACTTCACATTCAGGAATTCTTGAGGCATCTGTCTGCAAAAACTTCCGCAAATATTGATGAAAGCAATCGATCGACCAGTTTTGAACGGCAGTTACGAGGCACGTGAAATATTGAAACACTGCGGGAAAATTGTTTCTTTACCGGTTTGCGGGAGTTCCTTTCCCGGAGCCCAAGGAATTAAGACACGCTCGATGAAAAATAATTATAATAGATGACGATGGCAATAATTCAAGAATTTCCTTCTCCGCATAGTAGAGATTTCCGCGGAGAGACGAATCCTCTTCCTGGCAGAGATGATGTTCCATAAAACTTAGAGAACTTGGCATTTGGCCGTTAGAGGACGGTCGGAGGAGGCATGACGCGGAAGACGTCGTTCGGATCGAAGAGAGAGAACGCCCATGTGCTAGTGACTAAGATTAAAATGTATGCTTCACGAATGCGTCGAGGGTCGACTACTGGTGAGGTCGAGACCTCCTCATAAATCATTCTTGCTTGAAAATTTTAAGTAGCGCCTTGCGGGAGAACGCGCTCACGCGAGCTCCCTCGTGCAACTTGCAACTTCGATCCGTGGAGAGTTGAACGCACATGTATACAAAGTATACATGGACATATACAATATATGTATGCTTAGAGAAATCTATATATCTATGCGATCTATGCACCAAGATGTATGATGATGTGTCGAGGGTGGAGAATCGAGAACGATGTCGTGTCAAGTGATGAGTTGCGTGGATGCGAGTTGAAAAGCTTCTCGCGAAACGTTGCGGATTATAGAGATCGATGAAGGTGCTGAAGGTCAGGTTTAAAATCGATAGGGACACGCTACGTATACATTCGTTATCAACGCTCTATTCAATTTTGATTTAGTCAGGCTGAAGCTATAAGTAGACGCGATTGGAAGGATTCATTCATAGGAAGGCATGATACATTTTTAGATTTCTCACATAAAAATTAAAAGAGAAATGTAAACTCTAGCACAGCGGTTTCTAACATGGGAGGCGCGGACTATTGCCAGGAGAGGCAGAACAAGTTTTTAATAAATAGAATATTAATTTTCATACCATAATATCTTCAAAATGAAACCATAATTCAATTTTGGATGAATCTTAGCGGAGAGAATGAATCTTTGTATTACAAAGCAATGCAAGTGCTTGTAACGTCTTATTTAAACGAAACGGGCTTTTCGGCACTGGCTGCAATGAAAACCAAATATCGAGCCAGGTTAGTAGTAGAAAATGAGATGGGACTCTTCACATTGTCCCCAAGATTTGATAAACTTTGTACCAATAAACAACAACAACCCTCGCATTAAATTTTGATGTGATAGATGTAGTTGGTTTAAATGATTAAAAAGAATTTAGTATAAAAATAAATATTCATGTACGTATATGTTATAGCAAAACCTTGTCATTATTCTTTGAATTGTAGTTTTCAGTTCTTTTTTGTAATAAAGTTATTATTATTTAAAACGTGTCTATATTATTATACCTATTAAAAGAATAAAAGGTTGCAAGGCGCGGAAAAAATTTTTTTTAGGTGGGGCGTAAAGGTTTGAAACCGCTGCTCTAGCATAGAAAGCTCTTCGTAGATTGCGTTAGGTTACGATCGTTTCGAACAAATTTGTCACCCTGGAATTACTTGATTAACACTAGGTTTACGGAGCATTCCAAGTGATTATTTTGTATTACATTATAAAAATAACGAGAATGTGCCTACCCAAATTTTTCGACATTTCTTTTATAATACATAGCCAAAGAAATGAAGTTGAATAATTCCTCATAGATGCATCTTTACGATCTCAATAATCGTAAGTTGAAAATAGAAAACCTAGTGTTAAAGAAAGTAAATATTATGTATGCTTTCAGTTTTCTCAAAATATTTTAATTGCTACGTTGCATGTGTTATTCATATGTCGTAGTCACTCACTCGAGGTTTCCGTTCAACCATACATTTAGTAGATTTTTGAAGTGAAACTCCTTTATGCGAACGAAAAAAACGAAATTCTATTCTTTAGCATATACGGTTGAGGGTTCGACATTGCTTAATAAAGATTATGATCAAATTCTGATGATGCTAAGTGGAGATTTTAAAGTGAACTTTGCATCGGAACAATCAAAATTATTAATAGAATTTTTTAGAAGTAAATTAAGATTGGAAATGGTAAATAATCCTAATGAAGCGACAACAAAATCAGGAACAACTCTCGGTGCAGTATTTGCAAGACATTTAGATAAAATTGAATCAAGAATATTTATATCATATTTTAGCTATCACAAGCCAATTGTTTCAATAATAGAATCATAGAAAATTAAATGTCATAAAGTGTTAATAAAAATTCGAAGAAAAAATTAAAGAAAGAAGTTTCACTTGAGCCATGTGGTCCAAGCACACACCAATTTTTTAATACACATCAGTATTTGTAAATGAAACATCTAATATAATACAAGTACATCTTTATTTCATTTAGAAAAGGTTTTCAACATTGTTTACTATAGACGGCAATGTAACGAATTAATAAAATACTGTAAAAGTACCCAACATTTGAAAGATTATTATTTTTGGTTTAGTGATAATGTCAAATCTGTACAATAAAATGAAAAAAGGTTGAAATACCGCTTGCGTTTTGGAGTTACAAAGCCGTACGTGAGCTCATAGAGGTTCTTGCGCGCTGAGAGGCTTAAACTTAAAACAGGTTTAACTCAAAATGACACTTTGAAAAACGATCTTGCGTTGATGCGATTGCAGTAAAAATTTGCAGGTATCTTCGTTATTGTCATCTTTAAGCATTAACATACTATTCCGAAAATAAATTTCACTTTTGCAGTATTTATAAACAAATTTGTGACTAATTTTTTTAATAATGCAGAGGTTTGACATTTTTTCTTCAAAACGTCGTTATTCAATGAATCTGTATGCAGTTAAAAAATTACGTAGCTAACACTTGTATTTCAATGTGCATACGATTAGTAAAAATCTTTTAGATTCAGATAGTCCAAAATTTAATTAAGAGCTACTCGATTTGATTTTTTGCAAAAAAGACTTTTAACGACGATAAAAATGATTAGATGAAATACAGAACTATGAAGGCATTGGAAGAGGTTGAAAGTGTTGTTACACTATTTTCAACTTACTGTTATTATTACAAGAAAATGTCAAGTTTCATTTCGTTTCTGTTTCTTTCAGAATAGATGGATAGTACTGTATGATTATTGCTGTGTCTGATACTCGTAATAATTATTACAAGTATAAAAATATTGTAATTATTACTGGACGCAATGGTCAATGCTTATGCAGTTAAACACTCTCTGGACTGTAACTAAATCGAATGTACTAAATGAAGCAGCACCCAATTACGAGATGATTTTATTAATTTCAATTCATTTCCGAGAATTCCTCGAAGCTACGTCATGATTCTTCTATATATTCTGATGTAAAATATAGTAAAATTTCGATTATCACCGTCTCGATCATTCAGGTTCTTGGTTATTCAAGATTCCGATTATCTGGAGACTGAGAATCTGTCTCCGATTGCGCAGAGCCGAGTTTTACAACTCTCTTTGACTTATAATTAATAGAACGTGGATCTTTAGGCAAATATTAATTTTCATAGATTATTTTTCGAAAAGCTGAATGAGGGAAAATTTTTTTTCCGATTAAAAGATTTCTTACTGTGAAAATGCAGTAGAAATGATGTAAATTTTTGTTAACGTCAACGTTTTCTTGGATTATGTAAACGAGAAAGCGCCCTGAATGCATAAATATGCACAGTCTTGTAATTAAAACGTGTCGGTATAAAATGAATTGGACAAACGCAAATTGCTAACATTATGAAGCAAGTTTTAAAAATACATTTTCTCGAAAAAATACGTTTCGTCTGCGAATAATAGCTTTGATGATGAACCGTAAAAATTCAAAGAAAGTTTTCATTGATGCGTTTTCTTCGCTTAGGAAATCTATACATATATTCTCAAATTCGAGACTTTTGTACGTATGCTTAGCACCTTCGGCTATTGATAATGCAGTTTTTCATGACATCACTGCAGGGCACTATAATCACAGCGGTGCAAATCGAAAATTACGTCTATAGTCGTCTTGCATACTTTCATTAACAAAATAAGAAACATTATTATTACGGACTATGCCAATGCATTTAGTTAATTCTTCAGTAATGCACTGAACAAAAAATGACTTAACTTAACTAGATAACATATAAAAACAATGGCAGTAACAAACGATTGATAAACAGTGCATTTCTCGGCACGATTTTAAAACTAAAAGTGTACGGCAATGGGTTGACAATAATGTTTGTCGAATTTCAAAGGCACCATTTATTTACCGGCAGCGTTAATTGATGTAGAACTTTATTCTTTACTGCAAACTGATAGATAATTCTTTTGTCTCTAAATGAATAGAACAAACCTTGATCCACCTTAGGCTCTTTTGTTTTCAACTACTGATTTAAATACAGATCTACGAAACGTATTTTTTAAATCTTCAATATACGTCCATATAAAAAAATTATAAAATACAACTTTTAATATTTTTCCTGCAAATGTATTGAATCATTTTCATTGAAATTATCTCTACAATTTCAATAATTGTAAACTAAAATATATGAAACTAACCATTGGACTGGTAGTGGTAGAATTAGTGTAAAAGAAAACCGTGAAAGTCTTTTAATCCTGAAACACCAAATAATTTTAGCAGATGCACAATTGGCGATGATTAGGTCATTTTGTTTAATATTAATCGAGATCCATTGAGTATTGCACTTGGTGCCGACTAGGATTCCAAGGACCACCCACTGATGTGGGACTAACTGAACACTCACAACCACTTGTGGGTTGAACACCGGTTTATTTGTATATTCGCAACCTAACCGTTACGACTAATGAATGTCTGTTACTCTGAATCTAACTGTCTGATGGATGCTACGCTACTGACTGTCTGATCGTTTCTAACTGTTTGACTGATAGTGAACTTCTAAACTGTTTGATGTCCTGTGTATTTCTAATTTTTGCTCGCAGTTTTCCGGTCGTTGTCACCTTCGGGGACCGCCCCTTTTTCCCCCATCTTTCCTGTGTACTCAGGGTGGGGCATTACAGGGCGGTTCTCGACTTTCCGATGAGTCGGAAGAATGACTGCCCCCTCTAATGCGCCCGAAGCGCGCTGTCCTTTGGTGGGGGTGACTGGGCCGCTCGCGCTCGTGCTCGCGAATGGACGAGCGTTCGGTAACGGTGGAAAATTCCGTCTGGCCCGGCTCACTGGTGCCGATACCTGAGGGCAGTGATGAGATATTGTGTGGTTTTTTTCGCGCATGCGTGAGATTTTTGCGTCAGTAAAGTAGAAAATTAGGCTAAAATGGGGTACCTTGGTTACCCCGCGTAATTTAGTGTTATTTATTGATTTTGAAAAATGAATGTGTAACATGTGTGTTAATAATAACTTACCTCAAATTCGCAGCTCAATCGTATCGTCGTAATGTTTTCGACTCTTCTGGCACTTTCCCGTCAGAATAGTTTCCAGCGCCGCTTTTCCCCTACTTTCGCCACAATATAGATACGTCACTGTTATGGACGCACATACGCCAAAAAGACCACATAATATCTCATCACTGCCTGAGGGTTGACTCCCTGTCCTTTCAGCCTTGGGACTTTATGATACGGTTTCTTGAACCTGGGAGACTAACGCGAAAACATGAACTTTATAACTTGCTGAATATCCTTATTTCTACGTGCCGTATGTTGGCTACAGACCGGTCTGTTAAAGAAATGACAATAGGTCGATGCTAGAAAGAAATTGCTGACAAACTCACCATAAAGTAATTCCTAAGGTCCTTGCCTTAACACATTTTAAGTCTCCATTCGTTAACTATATTTCTTTTAGATACTTGATCTTCTCATTCAGGACTCGGAATTACTTGTCCGCGTCGACCGATTTTCGAAGGCTACGCCCCCTCGACACGGCCACGCGTCACGCTCTCCGTGGCGGCCATAGTTCGGAGCTCCTCAGGCGCGTTCCATAGTCGCTATTGGGATCTGACATGGGGGCGTGGACAATATATATAGCTATCCAATATGGCGACGAAGAGCTTGGTCTTAACATTGTATTGATATCTTTTTTTTTGTTTTTACTTATAATGTTTGAAAGGAAGGAGAAAACTTTGTGTTGAGGGAAAAGCATTGGTATTATGGGCAAATCCAGCTGAGGATGGCAGTGTTAAATATAGAATTAACATATTTTGTTATATATTCTAAGTTTGATAAAAAATATAAAGTTGAAGTTAAATATAAAGTTACAAGAAATGAGTTTCATTTCTTCAATGTTGACTAAATTAAAAAATATTTATTATACGAATATGTTACATAAAATTTGTTTATTGCAAAAAATATGTGATGAGAGTAAATAGACTTAAGAAATAATAACAAGTGACGAGAGTACAGACTTAATAAATATTGACTAGTTTAATGCTATTTCGGAAAGATATATTTATTAAATATATGAAATAAATACATGTATAAAAATCAATAAAGTATGTTTTGTCAAATAATTCATTTTACACTAAAAATTTATTTTTCAATATACCTTCAAAATTTACAATTATAATTTCATAAATTTCGAATCGATTAGAATTGGTGAGGACATATTAATTGCTCCACAAATAATTGTACAAATATCTTCTATTAGAGACACCAATGCCACAGGCATCACTGAACCAAGAATTTTGAAAGTCTTTATACGTTGGTTAGGTCTTTCAATATGCACTCTAGCTTTAGCTATTTTATTTGTTAAAATAGACTGTTCTTTGCTCAATTGTTTCTTATATTTTAAAAATGGAGGTCTTATAAATTTCAAGCAGTTCACTTCACATACTTCATTTCAAAGTGTGGAAACGGTGCAACAAATTTTTGCTCGCTCTACTATCACAATCTTTCACTGCACAGTAATCAAAATTCTTTTTTGCTACGCGGTGGAAAAATTGGAGCTTCCATGATGTTATTTTCAATTTACACCTGTTCTAACACTGCAAGTTTATACTGTAATTAACACCTGTTAACACTGTAAGCTGCTATAAGCCAAGCCAAGTCAAGCTTAGAGTATTTCTACTTTTCGGTAGCAGACGGTGCCACTCAAAATGTCAGATCCCAATTCGTGGCGCCTAGGAGAGTTAGAATCGCCACGGGAAACGAGACGCGCGACCGGGTCGAAGGGGCGTAGCCTTCGAAAATTGGCCGTCGCGAGTAAGTAATTCCGAGCCCTGTTCTCGTTGAACCTAACAGCTTCCAGTTTGAAATGTTCAAATTATTCAAACGATATTTTTGAAACACAGGATCGAAATATATCCGGACAACGCGATTAAACAGTTTATTGAGTACTCCCTGAAGTGAAGCTCCCTTGAACACGAACAAGAGGAAAATCTGCGCGAATCCCTCCTTCTTCAGAGTGAAAATCAATTAAAGGACAGAATTCAGATGTGCAGCGATGACAGCATTGCTAAATTCTGACGGAACAAACAAGTCCATGTGGAATCGCGAAAGCGCACTAGTCCCAAATATTCGGAGACCAACGTTCGTTCCAAAACTTTCATCTCGGTCAAACTCGCTCATACATGAACAATCGTCATCCAACTCGTCTCACCAGGAAAGCGTCTCTGTGTGTAAATCGTTTTTGAAATGCGAACGTACTAGGTACAGGTTGTAGTACACATCTAGGGTTGCAAAACTCTCGAAGCGTTCTTCAAAATGGACCTTGGCTTCAGGAAATTAGGTATACATATAGTTGTCACTGTAGCTGTGCCACCACAATGTCTGCCTTAGAATTGAAGGCTCAAGATTCGAATACGACGACATCTGGTACACTTTGTGGTCATTTCTCTTTCTTATTTCCTATTTTTACAGCGTTACATTTGTTTTCTTATTTTATCGCAACAAAAGATTTGTAATCGTTAATAGCTGATATTATACACTTATTAATACAGTTTTATTGAGTGACTAGTAATACATGATTTCTTTTTCACTTCTTATTTTTACAGCGCTAAATACTATTCACAGTACTTTGTTAAAAAATATGGCTGTACCACTTTAAAAAGACGGACCCATAGAATTAACTATTACTAATTAGTCTTGTTCCTTTTTGTGTTCCAGGTATGTGTCTATTTTCAATTCAACTGTACATTATGCAAACTTCTTTTGTCTTACAAGGTATGTACCACCTCTTTTGAATTCTTATGTCAATAAGTAACATTTTTTACAATGTCCGACAAGACAAGAGATTTTTGTCTTTTTTGAAATGTGATTAAACCCCTAGCAGAGCAATAAAATTTGACTGCCACATCAATGTTCATAACATTCACGCGGAACCAAAACAACTTATTTCATGATACAAGAATAGAAAATACAAGTTTTAGTATAGCAATTACTGTTGTAACTCTTCTGCACCTTATAGATCCTAAGAAACTTTCGTTACTTAAGTTGACTTAATTCTTATATATTGTAAAATGATTGATTTTATTCTGTTGGGTTTGTAAGACGTGCAGTGGCGTGCAAAAGTATCCGGACACCCTTTAAAAACGAATAACATTCATTAAAATTGGTTCAAAAGGCTTGACATTTCTTCAGTTGCTACAATATAGGGATTGCTTTACTAGGTAATTGAATAGTAATGAATTAAATAAATTACAATTAGTAGAAATTGCAAAGAAAAAAGGTAATGATAATGATTTTTACTTTTTTATCTGCGCCTATAATGAAAATTTAAAATGTTCCTTTCGTAGATGTCGGTACGTTATGTACATGTACAACGTTTTATCGGAATTGAATATGTTTGCTATGAGCCATAAATAATTAAAAATTACAAAACTTGTTAGAAACTGCTATTTAGATCAATCGTAAGCCCAAAATTCAAAGATTCTGACGTCTTTCAATGCCCATAGCTATTTTACACGTCAACTGATTTCGATTGAATGTTATGCATATACATAACTTTCTTATATCTACAAAAGGCGTCTTTTAAATTTTCATTACCGACGCAAATAAAAATGTTAAAAATTGTGACCTCTACTTTTTTCATCGTAATTCCTACCAATGGTAATTTTTAATTAATTTTTATCATAAATTACCTAGTAAACCAGTCCCTCTAACATCTCAAAGGAACTCAAGCCGTTCGAACCAATTTTAAAAAAATTATTCGTTTTTAAAAGTTGTCCGGATACTTTTTCACGCCACTGTATTTATTTAAAATGTAACGCTGTAATGGAAACATATTATAATTTGTTGATTTAATCCCTTCGCGTCATATGACGGGTCTGACCAATCATCATGTGTAGGAGTCAAATTGCACTAAGACGGGTCAGAGCCGTCATGCAATTTTTGAAACTATTTATCCACCATACACAACAAGACTATTAACTATTCTTAGGAATTCCATTTTTTTACTAGAAAACCACATATACCATTGTATTCTAAACGTTTTATTCAAATAAATTCCTTATTGAACAATAGAATTAATTTATTAATTTATTCTTTCATGTACGGAGTTTTAACATGTTCGCTGCCAACTACGAGTATACTCGTATGTCAATTTTTATGGCAATGATGAAATTACCATTTTTTTAGCTAATGATTTTTGGGGGATCATTGCTCGGCAGTGAACGTGTTATGCAAACTTAGCATAACTACTTAGGCCCAGCAACTAGAAGTATAGTTGTTATACTAGGATCTTTTACGCAACTATTTATGAGGAGCATATGAGGGTTAGAGATTAGATTATCAAATATAAATATGAAAAAATATGTTTAAAACATCATCACGATTCTTTTACACAATCTTTTTTATCAGAAACTTTCAAACCTCCCCAATCTCCTGTACAGCAAATGTCACCTGTGCGTTCATTAATCTAAATTAACAAATTTTCATTAATTAACTAGGGAGAAAAGTTTGAGTTTTATGGGATCAGGCTGTACATACGTAATAGTATCCCCCAGTTCTATTTTGTTCCATTGTCGGCTAATTTTTGCAAGTAAAACGGGGCGTCGGGTTTTATCACCCGTCCCGCGACACCCCAAACGCATAAAGTCCCGCACATTAACCGGTCGCTCTTTACCATTGTTGTAAAAACTGACTTTAAAGATTCAACATTTCGACCTATTCCCTCACTCCCACTAGAAGTAGGTAGTAGAAGCATAAACATCAGACCCGGTGCGCTTGCACTTAAGCATCGCGGCTGGGATCCCTCTAAACACCGTCGAAAAAATATGGAGGGCCCTCTAGAGCTCATGAAATTTGCAAAGTTTGAGATCCTGCATCATTTTCTTGCGTTACAAGGCACCGTTTCTCTTCGAGGAATTTAATCCAGCACAGCTTTACAAATTAAAGGCGATTTTACGCTCCTTCACTTTGGATGTTCATCCTGTATAAATTATCCATCATGAATGTTACATAATGAATTCGATAGATGAAAAACAGGGTACAGAATTGTCGTGATAAAACATAGAAGGCTGTACACAATAAGTGTAATAAAATTATCTCCACTGCGACAGGGTATACCCCCGAGGAGCCCAGATGCTCGATTACTTGACTCGACCGAGAAATGTAACATGATGAGGGGTCAAGGTATATTATCGGTGAGTAAATACTAATGCAATTACAACATTTTTTGTTTGTTATTATTTTTTCATGTTTTACCAACACTTTCGTGACATTTTTCTGATTAAAATGTTACCAGACACGGTATAGTTTCGATTATATTTACATATGTGTAGGATTTGATGGACGAATGAGTGCGTGTATGCGTGTACATGCGTGAATGCTAGAGAATTCTACGAGCGAGACAGCGTGAGTGAGAGAGCATGGCGAGAGAAAGACGGAGAGCGTCAAGAAACAAATGAAGCGGACGACCGCGGTGTGGATGCGTGCGAGAATGAGGAGCGTTAGTCGAATTATGAACGTATAAAGAACCACACGAAATTCTATTTTTTAAATACTTATTCTTATTTCACCCGAGTTTAATCCCACATATGTAATTGACATGCTAAATTATGTTTATAAAGTAATCATTCGGTGCATATTTTCCTGTGTACATTTACACTTTGAAAATATTTACACAAGTAAATATAATCCAAATTATATCATGTTTAGTATCATTTTAATCAGAAAAATGTTACGAATGTCTTAGTAACAGTTCCGTGCAAAAATAATTAAAATCAAAACAGTTTTGTCATTGCATTAGTATTGACCCACCGATATACCTTAACCCGTATCATGTTACATTTCTCGGCCGAGTAGAGCGGTCGAGCTTCTCAGCCACCTGCGGATATACCCCGCAGTAGTGGGGATCATTTTTTGCATTTATCGTGTACAACCTTATAGATTTCATCGCGGCAATACTGTATTTTGTTTCGCGGTGCCGGCGCCACCGCCGCTACCGCAACGATTTCGCGTTTTCTATCGCGACATGATAGAACGAGCCTGGTCAGCGCCGTGATGTTCCAAAACTGACTATATTTCGTAATAAATTTCTGCACCTGCCTATGGTGAATATCAATACAAGTCTGGCGGAGAGAATGTCGTCGCTGGATGCATGAATAATTCAACGTTTCGATACGAGTATAAAAATCGAACACCGGAACACGCATGCATTCGCGATTAATCGCGAGAGGGGTTGGTTCTGTAGGCGGCTTGGGAAGTGGGAGATGTAAGGGAGGGAAATCCATTAAAGCAACAGAAGGAACGAGCGCAAACAAGAATTTACACGGTTGCAATAAAGCGAGAAGGGGGTAAGCCGAGTTACGAGGTGGACGTTTCGAATAAAGATGTCCGAGCGCGATAAACAGTGGCACCGTCGCGACGCTAAAGATTTCTGGTTCTGCTTTCGACCTTTTTGTATGTTCCCTCTCACTTCTCTATCTGCACCGGTACTGTTTTAATCTTTGTGCGTCTTGATAAAAGGGTCACGGAATACAAGAGGATTATTTACGTGGACGCTATCGGATACCGGAAGGCGCGATTCCAACATCTGCTCCTATGGAGATAAAAATTTAAATGTGCCCGTGCTCCCTCGGAGTCATGCCGCGAACAAAATTACTTCGGGAACGGTCATCTAAACAATGGGCCGTTTCGTATACTCGTGTGCAGGTTAATCGCTCTAAATTATTGGTTGTTCATTTAATTAACCGCCGTACGTTTCTGTTTCATTCCTGTATCCATACGCGAATCAATTGGTAACTGAAGACATCAGAATTTAACGGGTCACTGAATTAAAAGCTTCGAAACTGTAAATGCTATTTCTTTGACTAAATGGTACCCTATTATTGAAGGAAAGTTATCAAATAAATATCAAATAGTGCCATTTCTAAGGAATTAATTTTACTTTTTAAAAATTGCTATTTTTTTCATTCACTTTTCTAAGAAGTGTAAAGATTGGTATTAATGTACAGCGTGATGTTGGTAATGAATGTTCCTAACGGAACTGCTCGGAACTATTTAGCCCATTTTATGTGTATCACCTAGCAAATATATCAATATGGCGGCGCTTTAACCTGCCAAAAAGGCTTAATAGTGTTCAACTTTATACGCGTATAACTTTTGAACCAATGAATTCTTCACAATAAGATTTTCATTTTCGGTGTTTTCTCGTCGAAATTTACAGGATTGTATAAAAAAAAACTTGAAAAAAGAGAGTTCTCCAAAACGCAGTTCACCGGATGCGTAATGTGTGATATTGGCAATGAGAGGTTAGTATAGCACTGAACAACAAATGACGAGAGGAAAGATAGAGAAAGGCTATTATACTTTTTAGAAATATGATTTAATAATCATACCGCTTTAATCGATATGGAGAATACAACTATTTCTTGTGTATTTTTACTATGGAAAGAATGTATTTGAGGTCAATGATCCCTATTACTAGAAAAAATTAACCAAATATTTATCGGAGTCTATCATTTCTAAGAAATTAATTTCACTTATTGAAAATTGCTATTTTTAAGGCAGTTTTTTAGAAATGTGATTTTATTACTATGCTGCATTCATCAGTATAGAAAATACAACTATTTCTTATGTGTTTTCTATGGAAATATTGTATTTGATATCAATGTCTAATATTTATATTCCATCCTATATTTGGTACCATTAATGTTTCCTTAATCTTACCTCAACATCCAAAATTGTTTATAATGGTAGAAGGAAAAAACTGTACCTAAGCTAAGCGCAAACGTACAAATGGATAACCACAAGTTTTTCTACTTTTTATGATTGTATTCCACAAATGGCTAGTTTATTTTATTATTTACGTAATTAAGGAGCCATAAAATGTAACGAGTTTCACTAATCGAGTTAGTTACAGTAAAAATATGATTCTGAATATTATCCAAGTAGTTATACTTGATTTTTCACTGACGTTTCAGTTAATTATTTATTCATGCATGACATGGATTTAACACCTTGCGTTTTAATATCGAGATTTTGTGCATTTATAATAATTCTGAACAGGTGAAATATAAAATAGAGAGAAGACTAAATGGATTGGCGTAATTCATGCAGAGAATTTTTATTTTGTCTACTAACAAATATGAATGTTTAATTTATGTCGACCGAAGAGAAATATTATTTCATATTTTTGAATAGTGAACTTCCAAAAATTTATTAGCAATGGAGTGACTCTTCCAAACCTTTTGGAATGAAATTAATCATAATTTATTATTACGATTAATTTAAATAGCAGTTTCTGCTATCTCACAATTTTTGCCATTTTTAATTATTTATAGCTCATAACAACGTTAATCGATTTTGATGAGATTGTGTGCATGTATATGTATAACTTACTTAGATCTAGAGAAGACATATTTAAAGTATTCGTTGTAAGCACAGATAAAAAAGTTAAAATTGTGTGCACTTTAGTTTTTTTCTTTGCAAGTTCGAAAAATGGTAAATTTTAATTAATACTTTTTAAACATTATCTAGTGAAGTAATCCTTATATCATCTCAAAAAAACTCAAGTCGTTTGTTTCAATTCTAAAAAAGGTATTAGTTGTTCAACGGTGTCCACTTAATTTTACCTCCGACTGTATGTATTGTGTTCGAATCTATACCATCGTCCTTCGTCACGCGAGTATGGCAGCGTTGTCCCGTTGAACCATTTGTTCGGCTGCAAAGTGATGCCGAGAGTACGGTAACAAATAGTTTTGTTGCTAGAAATAAGGGGAGAAAGAAACTATAAAGATCGGTACAACACCTAGTCACGTTAATCCTGTACAATCTTTTAAAATTCGAACGGCGCGGCGCGACGCAGCGTGTGTTGAGAAACCTGTTCTCTGCACAAAATTCCATTTCTCGAAAATTATAGGTAATTTGAAAAAATGTTTCATACGAAAGTTGTAGGATATAGAAGAGAGTACATGATGTTTGCATTTATTTGACATTGCAGTAACCTTGAAAAATTCTGTAGAGATTACGATTGAAGTTTTGAGTTAAAACCTATATTTTTTATAATATTCTTGAAGGTGACAGCAAGACGTTTTCAAAATACTAGTATATTTTTGTTTTTGCATAAACTTTTACTGAGATATAAGCGTCCAAAATTGATGCGTCGATATTAGCATTATGCAATGTACGTCGCGAAATTATACTATTGAATTTTGCACAACAATAGTCTCCTCTATGCCTTATAACTTGCTTATGTACGTGGTTCATGAAAGTACAAGATTTGAAAGAATTATCCAGTTTTTATTTTTTGTATTATTTGAAAACCATGTATCAAAGATAAAATTTGTAATAGATCGTTGGTGACATAAAAATAATGGTGACTCATTAACGGACAGGTAGGGGCAGTTAAATCTTGCATAATTATTTATAGTATATATGTTCTCATATTTCCGTCAAAAATCAGGAAGAAGTTTGGAGGAGTATTTTTTAAATCCTTAATTACAGTTACCAATAGCGTTTAAATTGACATTATTAATTTTATCTCAAGATAGTGAAAAAACCAAACGAACTAACATTAAAATAACAAGTACATACCTCCATTAACATATTCTATGCGGAGACAATGAATAGTTTCCACTTTTATAAAACGAACACGCTAGCGCAATTGATACACGAATTTTAATGGAAACTTTTCACTTCTAGGTTATCCAGACACAGTTAATTCTTGTTTATTGGTTTTAATATCATTATTAGACTGCGGATCTTTAGTTTTAGCAAACTAAAAGTTGTCTGCATCAATTGCAAGAGACAGGAACGAAGTACAAATTTCCTTTATGTTCCAACGACTCAATAGGACAGAAATAGTACATCCACATTTCCAAATTTTTGTTCACCCTTCTATTCTTTCAAATTTCATCTACTCATTTTGCCATAAATACATAAAATCCGCCGTCTAACCATTACTTGAGCCGTTTATTTTGAAAGTGGCCTAAGCCCATTTGTCAATTATTTTCTGTTGACCGTATTAACATGTACAACTTGAAGTTATCTGTCATAAACAACATTTGCTGTTAAGCATATTCAGAGTATATACGATAATTTTGGACACATAAGTTTTCGCAGTTACATAGTTCAATAAGTAAAACCATCACTTTGAAAGTGGCCTAAGTCCAATCAATTATTGATAATGTCCGAAAGTGCGGATTTTCAAATGTCCGAAGGCAGTGATGAAGGTAATTTTAATCAATTAGTATTTAACAAGTTAACCTCAGTTTTTTGACAGCTGCTTTAGTTGAACAATCAGTACGTTTAATTAATGCAGTGAAAAAAAAATTCACGCAATAAACACTTACAATTGAATATAAAACTTAAACTGTTGAATTATATAAATTATTACACTCGTGGGGAAGAATAAAAGAAAAAGACCATTTAATTCAGATAGTGAACACGAATTCGTAACTAATGATTTCAACAAAAAAAGTTCAAAAATATTGTATTGACACCACTTTATAAAAATATAAGACGAATTACAACAGCGAAATACAAGGACATGATGGACTTACTATGATATATACCACCGGTGCACCATAACATCTTTCCCGCATACACAAAATGTAGATGAGCAGTAAATTCTCATGTAATTTATGTAGTTAGAAAATTTCCCGTATTGCATAAATTGTGTTTTTGAAGAGTTTTAAAGAAATATAAAATAAATTGAATATTGTTTTTTAAATTTGAAGCATTTTAAATTATGTCGAATGGACTTGGGCTCTATCAAATTTTATAACGAATCTGGTTGTTAACTTTGAAAGTGGCTTAACTCCATTTTTGGTAAAGAAAACACATATTATTCACTTAATAATTGTTATTATTTTAATAGGAATTGTAAATTTAACTCTTTTAGATACACTTAAGCAGTATGACACATTTGTAACCTATACGTATATTTTTAATTTTATTGAAACGGAAACTCTTAAATATCTCAACTTAAATATAAATGGACTTAGGTCAGTTTCAAAATAAACGACTCACTTATCTTTGTAATAAATATCTAGGAACACTTCCATGAAGATTTCAGATACCAACATGAAAGTTGATCTTCTGTTGAAATGCCAATGTTTACGGAATCGATAGGTTCGAGTAAAATGGGATCAGCAATTAAGCTTGAAGGTTGGATGGAGAGCAAGGAAAGGTTCAAAGGGTGCCAGTAATTGCTTGATTACCGTTATTGCTCGGCTGTATTTTGCAGTGAAATCGGCGAGTTTACGACTCGCACAAGATTTAGAACCGAAATTTCCACTTCCTGGGACACTCGACTCGACTACAGTCCCGCGTTTTAGTTGGGAATTAATGTTACCGCGTGTTCATCGGCCTTGCTGTACGTTCGCTCGTAATTTATCTCGGTTGCGGTGTACCGGCGCGATGAGAAGGCGTTTGTAGTCGCGTCGTACCACGACGAATAGACAAGAAACTTCGAATTCGTTGGCCGCGTGACGTCACGGGAAGTAACGACCGTTTTAATAGTTTCCGACGAATATGCAACTTATCACGGATATGCTGTTTTATTAGGCGCCGAGCGATGCCGTCTCTAGTTCCGCTAATACGTCCATTGAGATATTAACAGCACAACAGTGCGAACCGGAAGATTAATGAGTGCTCAGTTACTCAAACCGTGTTCACTGTGTCTCACTTTTTAACAGCTTAGCATAGAATAAAGCGACACAGGTTTATTTATTATACCATAACAGATCATTTACACTAGAGTTTTTTTTAGCAAACGATGCGTTTCGGAACTGGTCTGCCGTTGAATCATAAGTCAGATAGTTAGCGGACCGTCCTCTAGATGTTATCTATACATATACAGGGTGTTTCGTCGAAAACAGGATACCTAAATAACTCCTCTACCTCTGAAAATACAAAAAATATTTCTAACGTAATCTAAATGGTTTCAAAAGACGAATCAGACGGAAGAATCGTTTTTTATAAATTGTAACTTTTTAACCGTTTTTTCAAGATCACTCGTGTTTTTTTTACATATATACACACATTTGTTGTTGTTGTATGTTATAGCAAACATTATTGTGCATTCATCCATGTTTAATAGCACGACCTTGAAATGACCGTGAACTCTAAAATTTGCTAATTAATGCGGAACTTACTTTCAGCGACATATCAGATTTCAACGGTAACAGAAATTCAACCATGAACTTGAACTTGTAAATAATCACATTTATTACTGCAATAAATGTTCGAAATGATGTTCTTCCGTTGTGATACATTTCGTGAGGCGAAAAACGAAAAGGATGAAATTTTTGTGAATGAAGAATCCGGAATATGCTTGTCACACTAATACCGGTTTCACGTCCAAGTTGCCTTAGTGATGATATTGTTCACATTTGCTTCATGAGTAACAGTTACGTCTCACACGAATGTTTCTGTTGACACTACCAGTCTCACAAAATGTTTTAACAATACTTGAGTATGCAGAACGTGATGGACAAGAACGTTCTGGAAATCTGTCTTTGTAACTTCGTATTGCTTCTCGAGCTTCACCGTAAATTAAAACCATTTGAATTTTCTCCTGTTCTGAATAACGCATTATGGATCGCTTGTCGATACACTGAGAAATCTAGAAGTGAGCAAACTCTTAAATACATATCTCTCTCACTCCCTATGTACACAGAGGAACGATACAATGTGTTTATTTACAAGCTCAAGTTCATGGTCGAATTTCTGTTACCGTTGGAATCTGAAATGTTGCTGAAAGTAAGTTCTGCATTAATTAGCAAATTTTAGAGTTCACGGTCATTTCAAGGTCGTGCTATTAAACATGGATGAATGCACAATAATGTTTATTATAACATACAACAACAACAACAAATGTGTGTATTTATGTAAAAAAACACGAGTGACCTTGAAAAAACGATTAAAAAATTATAATTTATGAAAAACGATTCTTTCATCTGATTCGTCTTTTGAAACCATTTAGATTACGTTAGAAACATTTTTTGTATTTTCAGTGGTAGAGGAAATATTTAGGTGTCCCGTTTTAGACGAAGCACCCTGTATACAGGGTGTCCCACATAAATGGGAACGCCTAAATATCTGTCGTATTTACAGTCCTATCAGAAAACTTCAGAGGGCAAAGTGACACTATTGCAGGGGGCAAATATAATGGTAAAGAAAAAAATGGTTTATGTCGTGTTTTTTAATGAAATTTCAAGGTCACCGATGTTTTTTTAAATGGAATAGTATATTTTTTTACGATAGCATGATAGACAATATAAAACTGAATTTAGTGAATACCTCCTTTTTGACCTTGAAATGATCATGAGCAAGAATAATCATGCTGGAGTGGATGAAATGTGGAAGTTTAAAACTTACGTATTTCAGCAAAGATTACGCGTTGTTTACGGCGAGTTGACCTTTACATATCATAATAAATGTTCGAAATGTTGACCATCCTCATTTATGCAATATTGCAGTCTTGCATTAAATGATCTGTAGGCATTGTCGATTTCTTGAGACGTATTTGAAGCACATGCTGCAGTAATCCTTTGCCGCATATCCTCTGGCGTTGTGGATTTATCTTTGTACACAATACATTTTATCTTGCCCCATTGATAAAAGTCCAATGGTGTCAGATCCGGAGAATGGGCTGGTCAAAGATTGGTGGCTTTCGCCATAAATGAAAACCATATCGATTCGTTCCTGTACAGTATAACGCATTGTTATCACTTTCACATTTCGAATTCGAATAATGCAGAAGGAATAACGTACTTATTCCAACCGATTGTTAACGATTCTTCTGTTAACGATCTCAATGATACATACTTTAACATAAACATACGCTGTTTACTATGAAAAATATTTCAAACATTTATTGTGGTTTGTAAAGGTCAACTCGACGTAAACAACGCGTAATCTTTGCTGAAACACGTAAATTTTAAACTTCCACATTTTATCCGCTCCAACATGATTATTCTTGCTCAAGGTCATTTCAAGGTCAAAAAGGTGGTATCCACTAAATTCAGTTTTATATTGTCTATCATGCTATCGTAAAAAAATATACTATTCCATTTAAAAAAACATCGGTGACCTTGAAATTTCATTAAAAAACACGACATTCTTTACCATTATATTTGCCCTCTGCAATAGTGTCACTTTGTCCTCTGAAGTTTTCTGATAGGACTGTAAATACGTCAGATATTTAGGTGTTCCCATTTATGTGGGACACCCTGTGTAAAAAGTAATGTCTTGACTCACTGACTAATCAACGCCCAGGGTAAACCCTTGGACCTAGAAAGCTGAAATTTTGCACAGAGGTTTTCTTTATCATCTATACAAGGAATAAGAAAGGATATTTCGAAATTCAACCCCTAAAGGGGTGAAAAGGGGTTGCAACGTTTGTATGAGGAATATTTTATTTGTGGTCGAGTTTGCTTGAAACTTGGTCTTAATGCTCTTTGATATAATCAATCAAACAGGTGACATTAATTACGAAAATGCCATCAATTTTGAAACCTAAGATGGCGACATGACATAAAATTAAAACTCTATAGGGGTGAATGGGGGTTGAAAGGATTTATGGAGAAACAATATCAATTTCCGAGGGCATTAAACGGTTTCCTGTGCGAGCGAAGCCGCGAGCAAAAGCTAGTATTTGATATGTTAAGACTTGTATATTACATGTAGGGTGTTTCACAAAAATAGACCTAGCTAGGGTTTCGGAACAACGAAACGTGGAACGACATTTCATTAGGAATGGTGAATTGATTTTAAATATTTCAGTGGAACTGCGTGTCTAGTCTACAATTTTCTCCCTTAAATTAATTAATTTTCGACACAATTATCGTAGTATTTTTAATAAATAATGCAGAAATATGACAATTGATATAGGGGTGATGCAACATAAGAGTGAACTAGGCCAAACAGATTGGTGTTTATAATCTTGGACTCCTTTCAAAGCTTGAAGTCTCTAATTTCTCAAAGCAGTGCTCACGTTCCTCCATGAATGTCTGCAAAAACTTTCTAAAATTGTTCTCATAAATGAAACCGTCACAAATTTAAAGATTGAGGTCTACTCCCTAGAACAACTCCTTCAAAATTGATGTACGGTTTTTTTTCACTGTTTTATGGAACGAAATGGGGAATGATGGCGGCACATCTCTCATTCAAAGCTCGATAAAACGACTAAAAAAATTTAATGAGTAAGTTTCGATCTTTGAATTAAATTTTCACTTTTTATTGAGAAAATAAGAGGAGAAGGAAAGTGCAATAATATTGTAGGGGGTCACACAAACAAAATAGAAAGGCGATGCAATAGATGGAGAAAGAGAAAAGAAATGGATAGACATACAAAGGCAACATAATTATACGTAAAGATAAATATAAGATAAGAGATGGAATGTGGAAATAGACAGTAGCAATAGGTTTAGGCAGAAGTACAAATGGAAATAAGAAATAGTATTTATACATAGATACACATATACATCGAAATCGGTTGACGCATAAATAGGCCGTATTCATTGAAAGCCGTAAGAATCTTTGAATTTTGAACTTACAATCGATATAAGTCACAGTTTCTCAGAATTTTGCCATGTTCAATCATTTATGTCTCATAGCAAAGTTTGCGCATATACAGGGTGTCAGGCGGCTCATGGTCAACCGATTAGGAGGTGATACTACGTGCACAAATGAGTCGAAAAGAAAGAATAAACTTTTTTCATTTGAAGCTTCGTTTTCAAGTAAATCGAGTTTGTAAATTCAGCCAATACGCGTACCGTTAGATAGAAATCGGCTGTCGTGTCTGATCATGACCAACCAATACTACTCTGTGCATATACTAATGCACGCGAACCCGACGAATTTTTAAACTCGATTCTCTCGATAACGAAGCTTCAAATGAAAAAATTTTATTCTTTCTTTTCGACTCATTTTTACATGTAGAATCACCTCCTAATCGGTTGACCATGAGTCGCGGACACCCTGTATATAACTTACTTAGATCTACAAATGGCATATTTTAAATTTTCTTTATAGAGGGAGATAAAAAAGTAAAAAGTCATAACTATCACTTTTTTGTCATCGCAATTTCGACCGATCATAATTTTTAATTAATGTTCCTTAATATATTACCTAGTAAACTAATACCCGTAACATTTAAAAAAAAACTCAATCCGATTGGTCCAATTTAAAAAAATGTATTCGTTTTTAATGGATGTACGAATACCTTTTTTATTCACTGTATACACTATGCATAATAAGCAATTAGGAAATGGGGTGAAAATGAGTGTGTATTGTGATGGTTGAGAGTATAGTATTGTTACGACGATATGGAATCGCGAAGTCCATGAAGTTGCCTTCCCCCTGCGGTATGCTGAACATATCACAGAGAAGCCGTACGATCGATAAAATTGGAAAGACGGTTGTTGATAAGAAGATGGTCGCCAGATCGATCCGAGACGTCTGAGAGAGAGAGAGAGGACGCGCAAAGATCTATACTTTGCGGAACTAATAGATATTCAGCCTGTATAAATAAACTGTTGAGTTCTAGTTCTGTTTGAGTTCTACATTAGTTTATTAAATATGTGTTCACCGGCGAGGCGGACGCAAGGTTTGCGCAACAGTATGAATGGTTAAGATCGAATTGTAATAGTTAGGAATGTGTAAACCATGTCCATTTCATAGTCATAAAATAAACAAATAATAATAATAATACATTTTTTCATGTAGAGCATAATTAACAACAAAATAGTTCTAATTATGGTGATTATGAAACAAATTATAAGACAGGAGGTTAAGAAATAATTGGATAATAAGACTTACAATAAATGATGTAAAAAAGTTGACAAAATTATAAATAACGAGCGAGGGAACTCTAAATGTTACTAAGAAGCTGTTACTTCTTGTGTTCCAGGAAAATAATAATTTCAGAGACAGTTATAGGTTCCATACAAGCCAAGTTTATGACAAATCAAACGAGATATAATTTGTTTCTTTTTAAGGAACTAGAACGGACGAGATCGAAACGGTGGTGACTCTCACAATTATTGATAAAATACCATATCTGTATAACTATGTGCCCTTATGTCAAGCATGTGTATTAGAACTAAATGTATACATATACAGGGTGTATAAAAATTATATGTCACGACTACCATAGTGGCCTCTATACCTCTGGATCAGTGGAGAACTGTTAAAAAATTGGGCCGCAAATTTGTCCTTGACCCATTTTCAAGGTCAACATTTTTTTTGCATTGCATCGTATAGTACTTGTCACAAGGAACAAAAGTCTCAAAGACACCATAGGTCTCAAGTCGAACGACCAAAGTTTCATAAACTATTTTATTCCACATGTCTACAGGGTGCCCTAAGATGGTATAAATGTGGAGGGGGTAATGCTACGTGAGAAAATAAGTTTAAAGTATAAAATAATTTTTTTTCATTTAACGCCTTGTTTTCGAGAAATTGGAGTTTGAAAATTCGGCGATTGCGTTTGATATTGAATCTGAATGGTCTGACGCGTCTGTTCATGACCTACCTGATCTACTTCTTCCAAACGCTAGCAACACGAACTTGACGGACTTTGAAACTCTAATTTCTCGAAAACGAGGTGTCAAATGAAAAAGATTATTCTATATTATATATTTAGACTTATTTTCTCATGTAGAATCATCCACTCCACATCTATACCATCTTGGGACACCCTATAGACATGTGGAATAAAATAGTTTACTAAACTTTAAAGTCGTTTTTTAAGAGAATGCTTGACTCGAGACTCATGGTGTCTTTCAGACTTTTGTTTCTTGCTACGAGTACTATACGATCCAATACAAAAAAGTTTGACCTTGAAAAAAAGGGTCAAGGACAAATTTGCGGACCATTCTTTTAACAGATCGCCACCGATCCAGAGGTATAGAAACCTGCTATGACAGTCGTGAGGATTGATAAAATAATTTTAAATATTGCAGTGGAAATGCATATGTCAATATTGCACTGAAAACAAATGTCTAGTCTAGAATATCTCCTGAATGTAATTAAATTTTGACAGAATCATCACGATACTATTTGTAAAGCGTGCAGAAACAAGTGAATTAAGGTATAAAAATGTGTCATAGTGCCGTTTAAAGAATATAGCGATGATCTTACAATCTTTAAAACTTTCGTTTCCGGAACAGCTGCGCGCATGCGTGATGCACTAATCGGAACCATATCATGTCTCCTAATGATTGTTTTTATCACAATCCTATAATAAATTATAATCCTTTTTGCGAGCAAGTTATAAATTACAATATAAACATTCCTGATTATTATTAGACCAGTTTCTTAAAGTATTTATTTTTGTGCTTGCTATACTTATTCATTCATAAAAAAGTGGAACAACGATTTCGAATAAAACAAGAAGAAACATAAGAAAATTCTTTATCGTTAGAAAAGGAAAAAAGATTCGCGGAAAGATGATGATGCCGACGCTGAATGCATTTTCTATGATCATTCGTTATGTCTGTGACATGTGTAAATAATTATACTCTATCCTGTCATATGTATAGTGGATGTACATCATATTTTATGGAATCTTTCATCCTGAATTAATTTCACTGCACGTTGCCACATTTGAAACTATAAATACTTGAGTTACTCCAACTGTGAACTAGAACATTTTCAAGACGTTACACACTAGTAGAAATTCAGAATAATCATTCTTCCGTGAACGTAGCTATCGTACTAATTACTGTAATCGCTTCATAATATTTCATAACATTTACATGGCGCGCAAACCATTCAGAAAAATTATTACATATAAGATTAACCTAAAAAGCCACTATATCTTCACTTGTCTACATTACATCTTCACAATTCACTGAATTACAGTGTAAAACGAAAATCGAAGAAACTCATGAATTCGTTTGTGCAACTATTTCTAAGAAGTGCACGAGGGTTAAATGTGTGAATAAACATATTGATTTCATAATAAGCATTGGTAGTATGTATAGATACATCTTTGCATCGAAAAACTGCTACATTGTTTCGAATTATAAAAGATGTCTTCGATCTAGTAACAACTAATTTATTCGATATTATACTAATTTTTTTCACCGACTAAACAAAGACCCTTCAAAAATCTATTATTCGGTAACTGATTGAACGGACAATTTAAATAAAAATTCGTAATGGCTAGACTCCGAATTTTACGCATTTATGGTAAAAACGAGTAGATGCAATTTAAAACAGTAGATACTAACAAAATTTAAGAGCTTCACTGTGTTAATTCCAGCTTATCAAAATTATTAAAAAGAGGAAAGAAATCTCTGTTTGGGCCTTGTTCATTGTAATCGATGCAAACAATTTTTATTTTGCATAAGAATCCGCAGTCTATTAACCCTTTGTCTTAAAAATGACGTTTCAGAAACACCATGGGTTTCAAACGCCAAACTTGAATGTTTTTAACTTTCCATCATAAAGTAATGTATATTATTGCAGCCTAACTATGCTAGATTCTTTTTAAAGCAATATAAATTGAGTAGGTATAGTATATGAAAAATGAGTAGTAGAAACACAAAATAGAAGAAGCATCAGATGAATTTAATATTACTGGTACATCTTTTATAACGTTTTAAAATTATTAAGGGAAGAAATTAGTTTTTGTGTAATTCTGCTTTCTTTCAATTGATGTAGACCATTTTTATTTTGCATAAAGATTCACAGTCTATTTATCACATATGTATACTTACACCGTCAGACGAAATGAACTAGTATGTTTTCATCTGAAACCTTAGAATTAAATAGTCAAGCAAGAGAAAAATGTTGCACAAACGGAATGTTCGGTCTGAATGGGTTGAAAGGTTTTTTGCAATCTGAACAGTGTAAAAATACGGCACACGCAGTGTGCCTATCAGAAAATGCAATTTCGTTCGTGCGTTCTCCGGGAGAGTCGAACAAATCGACAGTTCTACAGGGTGTTCTAGGTTCAAAGTGCCAACTTTGTCAGCATATTCCATGGGTGTAAATAAGAAAAAAATGTTATTTAGATAACTAATAACATTTTCAAAATTGCACCAAACGACTACAATTTTCTGTGAGATGTTAGAAGAATTAGTTTACTAGGTAGTGTATAAAAAAAATTTTTAAATTACTATTGCTCGGAATTTTGAAGAAAAAGTAAAGGTTACGATATTTAACTTTTTTTCTGTGCCTACAATAAGAATTTTATAAATACATTTTGTTCATCTATGTAAGTTATATTCATGCACAATTTTGGATTTACGATTGATGTAAATCACAGTTTCTCACAATTTTTGCCATTCTTATTACTTATAACTGATAGTAACCGTAATCAATTTTTATGAAACTTTATAACTTACTTAGATCTAAGAAAGGCATATTTTAAATTTTCATTATAGGTACAGATGAAAAAGTTAAAAATCGTGACCTTTACTTTTTGCTTCGCTTTTTAATACATTGCCTAATAAACTAATCTTTTTAACATCACAAAAAAACTCGTCGTTTGGTTCAATTTTAACAATGTTATTAGTTTTCAAAAGGCGTCCACTTAATGTTACCCCGACTGTATAACGACTGCAAACTATATCTACCTACGCAAATATCGCTTGTTCCCTTCGAATTTTGTGTTTTTGTTAATAACTTTTTAATAAAGCGTTAAATAACCTATGTGTACAAAGCATTTCTTCCTTGTCGACAAATACGACAACTACAAACTCCGTCAGAATTCCCTTCACGGATCTAAGGGTATGGGCTAAATCAGCAGCAGTACAAAACACATACAATCTCGTAGAAAAAAAGGCACAATCAAAGGCGTCAATTACTTCACACACTATCGAAACCGTGGTACGCTAACAAAAATGTCCAATGTGAAATTATAACAACGATAAACAGATGCAGATCAGGACACTACAATCTTGTAAGCTCTCTCACACCAACGGACATAGTAAACCATCCACAATGTCAATGCGGCTATGAAAGTCAAAATATTGATCATGTACGAAGTAAACGATTCACAATGTCAATGCGGCTATGAAAGTTAAAATATTGACCATGTACTATGGCAATGTCAAGCAACTACGAAAACTACATATTTTTCTTCCGCTCTCGTGTAACGTCTTAGTCTACAAACCTACGGTGGATATATGTGAACTGACCACTACTCGTTTCTGAATTAGGTTCAAGACAACTCTTTGATCGACATGTCGCTCATATCTGGGTGACGGAATTGTTTATGCAGAATTAAACATTAATTCTTACGATGGTAGACTGCGTATACCAAAGTTGCTTACGATCTACGAAACGGAAGAGATTTGAAACAGTAGGTAATTAGTAATTAATATCAGAAAGCCAAACTTCTCGGTTTTTGTTTTGTTAAATAAATTGAGTGGGCAATCAACGTGTTAAGAAAAGACTACATTTTTTATACGACTACATACGACTGTTCATAATTTTTACAATATAATACAGTGTATTGTAACGTATTGAAACGTCTGTACAGTATTGCAAAATAAAACAAAACAAAAATTTCTTTCTTGTTTAGACCCATAGAGCATACTGATAATGTTGTGCTTTAAACCTGGGACACCCTGTATACATATATCGATAGGCGTTTTCGTCCCGCCTCGTTTCTCGGTCGCGGTTCGACCGGGAGAGAAAAGAACCAAAATGGTCTGCCATGTTTATATTTTTTACCGAGTTACGACTATTAACCGGCGCGAGAAGATCGAAATGGGGATGGGCCCGGTGGATGGAGGAAAGCAGAGAGATCGGGAACGTTTTAATCGAACAGCTGGAATTACACACACGCCGGCGACGAGAGAAGGGAAGCCACAGGGATTATGATGTTAGTCAGTCGATTTATTCAACACGCGACCGGTGAGCGTCTCGGTTGGTTAATTAGTGGTTACCTCTACTCCTTCGCCGCGATTACTAATTAAATTCGAGTAACTAAGGAGAATTCGATAGTTTTTTAGCCGTTCGCTTTTTCACGGGCTATCGCGGTAGACGTTAAATTACTTCGGTTCAAATTGAAAAACGATCGAGCTTGTTTGTTGCTTTTTAGATGATCTTCGTTCTTCTTGCTGCGGCGCACTTTAACTCGAGATTCTCTGCAATGTTTAACACGTTCGCAATTTATTTTGCTGCTACCTTCACTGTTAAAATGATTTATTCAATGCAACGCAACTCCTTTATGATATATTAAAATAATTTTATAGAAAACAGCTACGTGATCAGTAAATATTGTATTGTGTACTAGTATTTATGGCAATCTGTATAAAATTAATTTGATTATCCTTGAGAAAATTGCAGGGTTGTGAATACATATATGTGTGATAATGGTAACGAACGTGTTAAAGCGTTGTGAACAGGTCAACCATAAATTGGTAACAACAAACCGGAGTAAATTTGTTTCTTTTCTTAACACTAGATTTACGGGGCCCGTCAAAATGACGGATTCAAAATTTTTTAATTTACGATTATTAAGAGTGTAGAGGCATCCGTGAAGAATTACTAAATAGATTTATTGTTTTGTGTACATATTACAATAGAAATCGCTGAAGATCTAAGTAAATACAATTTTATTATTTTTATAAAGCAATGTAAAATAAACAATTTTAGTGCTCCGTAAACCTAGTGTTAATAGGTTATAATAGAATTTTTAAATTCTTCTAATGTTTTTCCTTCTTTGTGTTTCTTCCGCTCATTTTTATCATAAATACATAGAATCCGCAGTTTAACTATAACAAATATTCATAAAAATTATAAATAACGAAGTAGAAATATAGATTAAAGAAAAAAATCATCAAACTTTTAGCAATAATTGACACAAATCACTTGTTTGTCTCAGCGCCACATTATTGTATCTAATAATTTTACGTGAGAAAATAAATCGGAAGTGTAAAACTAAATTTTTCCACTACTCGATACATTTTGGAGGAAATTAAATGTATAAACCTTGTACATTTTGTTGGTGTTATTGTAGATGAAAATTTGTTATTGCTAGTATTGTTTTCGAGAATATTGACTGCGGCGGCTATCTCCTACGCTCGTTACCAGATGGATAGACAGACAAGACAACGCCTTTTCCGCTAGTACCTGATGAAGAAAAAATTGAAAAGGAGAAAGTAGTACTGTTTTTTACGCGCAACATAATTTCGTATGTAATTTTTTTTGTGTTTATACTATTTTGTTAGATATGAATTTTCTTGAATGGAATGCTGTATATTTTTTATAGCACATGAGAGCGTGTGTCTAGACGAATTCATCCGTATACTGCACAGTGACCTTCAAGGTCATGCAAGGTCAGAAATGGAAAACACATTTTGAATATTTCATAAAACAAACCTAATATTCATCGATAGTATTCTGTTTTATATGTATAACTTTTACTCAGGTAACTCCTTATTATCTAATGAATGCCTGTTTTGACTTGCACAATTTTTGCATTAAACATCACACATGTGGTTCGTTAGTAAAAACAATATAAAATAACGCTTATTTAAAACATATGTGAAATAAAAGCAATATAACAAGTGAAAACGTAGTAATCAATGAAAATAGGTGCATTGGAAAAATGACCATAAATACTACGTAAAAACACAAAAAGTGGTCATTTAAACTGAACGTTAATGTTCTGCAGAATGATAAACGCCTAGACGGTGAACAGGATAATAGGCTTACAATAGGTAAAGTGTAATGAAACTAATGCTCAGTTTAATAATTGTTTGAATTGTACATCCTTGATCAATGTCCTTTTAAAAGAAAAGTGTCTTACTGCCTGACATTATCTCAGTCGTTCTACTGATCTAATACACAAAAAGTGAAATACAGTTCCGTCGCGATAAAAGCTACACGTTTGTACACGATATGTGCAATAAAAGTACCACTGCAGGATATTTCTCTCGAGGGGCCAAAAAGCTTGACCACTCGACTCGGCCGAGAAATGTAACATGATACGGGTCAAGAAATATCGGTGAGTCAATCCTGATGCAATGAAAAACTTTTTTTTTTCATTATTTTTTTACGACACTTTTACCGACACATTTGTGACATTATTCTGATTAAAATAAGACCAAATGTGATATCATTCGGTGCATATTTGCCTATGTACACTTGTACTTTAAAAACATATTGTCGCCAGTTGAACAAGTAAGTATCATTTAAAATTATATCGTGTTTGGTGTCACTTTCATCAGAAAAATGTCACGAATGTGTTGGTAAAAAGTTTCATGAAAAAATAATGAAAAACAAAAATGTTTTGGCATTGCATTGGTATTGGCTCACCGATATACCTGACCCGACACGCTGGTGATGATTAGTTTGGTCGCTCGGCTCGGCGCTCTCGGCAAAAGGTAAAGGAATTTCGAGGAATCGTGTCTGTCTCGACGAGTGCAATGTTTCGGATCCGAAGGCGCTGCTTTCATCGTGACAACGCTGTAGAAAGAAAGAAGAAAGACATCTGAAGTACCAGGTGCATAAAGTAGGAATGGTGCAGAGCGTGTGAAAATACGAGGAGGTCGTGTTTGAAAAATATTTCGCCTGGTTTGGTGACCGAGCAATCAGTGAGGATCGCGAAACAATCGATATCCGCGTGTCCGATGGTTCGACGCTTGGGGATTTCCTAGAGACGTATCATAGTTCATAACGATATGAAAGGAAGAAGCTTGGCAGGGTTAGAGAAGAGAGAGAGCAAGAGGACCGATTGCTCGAACATCGAGCCGAAAGAGAACGTGGAGAAAACGGAACGATAGTGTCAACGACAGATGCATGGCGATATAGATGCCGTTGCGATCGCGTTCCATTCTTCGACAGTTTATTACGCGGAGACGCCACCGCACAGCCAGAAATAAAGTTACGTCTTTTGCCGCGCGACGGGTACTTTAGATTAGAGAAATTTTTCTTCGCGGTCCTCTCGTTTCTCTTGTCGTATATGTATAGGCGACGCGACATGTCTTCATGCTCGAGGCGCGATCAATCCCGCTCCGAAGAAGCTAATTACGAATCGAACGTGTTCGATCGGGATTACTCGAAGCTGCTAATGGTGATTCAAGGATGTAGATTATCTATCTTGTCTATGATTACTGCATCCCACATGCGCAATTACGAAGACTTAGTTTTAACTAGAACACGCTGGAGACACATTAGATATGCGTTGTCCTATAAAATTGATAACATTCTCTTTATTTAGGTTTTGTACAATTTTTATTTTAACATGGGCTTAGGTAACGGAATTGATGTAATGATTTCCTGTGAATCTTGATTCCTCATCATTTCAATAATTATAGAGTAAATATACACGAAATTAAATAATTTTATTTGCAGTGGTAGATTTAATTCTAAGTGATTGTACATACAGACAGTCGAAATAATATAGACCCACATCAAAAGTTGTTAATTACAAATTTGTATTGTAATGTGTATATTTACTCTATAATTATTGAAACGGTGAGGAATCAAGATTCACAGGAAATGATTACAACAATTCCGTTACCTAAGCCCATGTAAAAATAAAAATTGTACAAAACCTATTGCAATTTTTCAAAATTTCTTTTTCACCACACGTAGTAAACTAATTGTTCTGACTTCTCAAAAAAAGAAAACCAAGTGTAGACCAATATTTAAAAAGTGATCGTCATTTTAAGAGTGTCCGAATATTATTTCAGCTGACTGTACCTATGAATGGTTGAATAATTCAACCATTCCTTTTACAAGTATATCATATTATGTTTCTTTAAAAAATAAATACACACATCTTACCGTCTGGTATTTAAATAGTATTTCCTGACAAATTGAGCTAAGTATCTTAAACCTCAAACACAATGCAGCCATTTTTCCAAACCCATTACTGCTAACATAGTTTGTGTTACCAGATACACATATACAATGTAAATATACATGTATGTATCTCCGAAGGATTTTATCTAATACACATTCTTTTAATTGTACATTATACTAGACAAAAAAACTTGTCTTTATTGAAATTCCAAACATTTTTTTAAAACGTTACTGCTATTCAAAATTAAATATATAATTTTTTATGTAAATATTAGCACCGTAAATACCGGACAGGTTCAAATGACTTGTTTCGGATTTCCTCTTTCACTATTATTCGAATTACAAACGTGTTTTCATGAACTTCAATAATGAGGTATGTATTGTAATAAAAATTGTATAAAATCTGAATAAATGAGATTTTGACATAATTATAAAGCAATATATATCACTCACGTTTAGCACTAGATAATTCTACAATTACGCATCTTTCGTTCGTAAAAATAATGTACGAATCAAAAATCCACTTGTTCAAGGACTCGGTAATAGTTTTAAAAATGTTATTGCGAAATTTTCTCCAAATTGTAGTCTTTCACATATTTCTGTTGCCGATTTTCGGAATTTCATTTCACGAAAAACGCGTTTAAAGTTTCAAGTATCTGCTACCACGATGCACTACGATTACACTTTCGCGCAAAATAATCTCTTCCGTGAGATTCAAATTGCGTAAATAAAAAAAAGAAAGACCACTTTCGGAGCTATGAATTCAGCAATTTTATGAATTTCCGAATAAAACTTTAAGAGATCGTTTCGAAAGGATCAAACTAACAGAATATACCATTTTTGACAAATCGACTGTTCTTATTTTACCAAAGGTATGCGGCCTCTTAATTGCTTATGCCTGGTAATGCTTCAGGCGCGTGTCCGGTTTATTGACGTCATAAAATCGATCTTTTTAATCAATAATGGCACACTTAGAAATGATGTTCCAAAAGTGTCAGGCAGAAGTTCGAAGTAGTTATCTAGATAGCTCATAAAATAGTAGCGCAACACGTTCGATGGACAGCTACGTATGTATAACCTACTGAAAACTTCATACGCGTGTCTCTCGAAACCACTACTCTAAAAGTGGCAGGTTCGATAAAAAAAAACTACTCAATTAATTGAAATGTTGCGATGCATACAGGTGTACAATGGCAAAACTGCAATGATTGTCGTTTTCAAACGAAAAATATTTATGAAATGAAAGTAAATCAAACCATTTTTTTGTTGGTAAAAACAACATGAAAACTTAGTATTTATAATTTACAGTTGTTGAGATTATAAAGGTGCATCTATGAGGAATTATTCAACAAATTTATTACTTTGGGTATATGTTATAAAAAAGATGGTTGAAATTTTGAACATTCTCGTTATTTTTATAAATAGTATAATATAAGATAGTCACTTTTAGTGCTCCGCGAACCTAATGTTAAAGATGAACATAGACGCGCTCGATTTTACACGAGCGCCCATTTTCTGGGAATCGAAGGAATGGGAATCGGTTATCATTTCAGATGAAGGAAAGTTCAACTTAAATGGACCAGATAGTTGCAAATATTTCTGGCATAATCTGAGAAGTGAAATAAAGGTGACAATGAACTATAATTTCGGTGGTGGTTCGTTAATGATTTGGGTTGCCGTTCAGAGGCGACAGAAAGGCTCCAATCTGTTCCATTAGCCAAAATATGAATTTGGGAAAATGCACAGAATTGATAGAAATGATTTTAATATCATTAATAAAAATGATTAAAAACGACAATTTCGTTGACCAACATGATAATGCTGCAGTGCACAAATCTAATCATACAAAAAAAAAATATGAAAGTTTTAAAGTTTTAAAGATGCACTGAATGAAGTGTAGGTATCTCTTGGGACAGAAACACTTGAAAAGTTAATTTTGTCAATGTCAAATCGAATTTTGATCAGTATTCAACAAAATGGAAATCATACTAATTATTAATATAGAAACGAAGGAAAAATAATTGTCAATTTTGAGTTGATTTATGAAAACTGCAAATGGCTTTATAGAAATTTCGCATTTCCTTTTCTTCTAAATTATATTTTGATGTTTTTCTTGACAGAGACTGTGTGTTTATTTTTTGAAATCGACGTACAGTGGGTGTACAAAGTATACAAGGTACACCTTTAAAAATCGAATAACTTTTTTAATGTTGGATCAAACGACTTCAATTACTTTGAGATGTCAGACACATAAGTTTACTAGGTAGCGTGTAAATAATTTTTTTCTAAAAATTGCTATTGGTCGAAATTGCGACGAAAATAGTAATGATCACAATGTTTAACTTTTTTATCTGTGTCTCTAATAAAAATTTAAAGACGTATTTTATAGGTCTAAGCAAGATATGTACATGTACACAGTTTCATCGGAATCGGTTAACGTTGTTATGAATTACAAACATTTAAAGGTGATTACATAAGGACAAAATTAACTAACAATACCGAAAATCTGCGATTTTCACCCTTAAACATTAATCTTGTAAAGTTTTTAGCTCATAGCAACATTAACCAACTTTGATGAAACTTTGTGCATGTACATAACTCGCGTAGATCTGCAAAAGGCGTATTTTAAATTTTCATTATAAGCAAAGATAAAGAAGTTAAAAATTGTGACCTTTACTTTTTTTATCAGAATTTCGACCAGTAGCAATTTTTAGAAAAAGTTATTTACACATTACCTAGCAAACTAATCCTTTTAATATCTGAAAAGAACTAAAGTTGTTTTTTCTAATTTTAAAAAAGTTATTTCATTTTTAAAGGTGTACGAATACTTTTTACACCCACTGTATGTATAAGCTTTCTTTAATTACTTGCAATATGGTACCAAACACAAATTTTTCATTGGTATGGAACAATAATAAGAATTTATCAAAAAAACATGGTGTCTTTATAGAAATTTCGAGCAGTGTAAATACATGTACAGATTTGTATTAAATATCCTGCGGCAAAAAGATTGAGAAAGAAGTGACAGGAAATTTGACGAAGACGAAGATAGAACAACTAGTCCAGCCATTGCGAGAAAAAAAAACGAAGAGTCGTGTGTGGCAGGTTAGAGAAATGAAGAGAAGCAGAGAATCGGCGCGGAACAAGAAGAGATGGTACGTTAACTAAGAACACGTGGTTAGATGGCTTATTTGTAAGCTCGTGTAAGGTGCTAATTTGCGAAGTACACGGCGTACATACATACATGTGTATCCAACAGGCCTGGTATCGCGGATCGTTTGCTAGAGAAAGAGACAGTGGACGGAGGAAGGAAAGTATTAACGGCGGAGAAGAGAAAAGTAACCGCATATTTACGATAGTTAACCCAAGAAATTTCTGCCATGCGCACATTGCGTCGGAAATCGCTGCTATTCCCTCCATTTTGCGACGCCAGTGATGCAGGACCCTGAGGCTGAACAATGGAACCAAACAGACGCTGGAAATTATAATAATTTATTCATGTATCATGCTTCCTTAAATGTGAAACTCTTATTTTGTGCAGGATACCATAATATTTGAATTTATATTCGTTTAATAAATATTTGTTAATCCTCACCGGCCTCTTGTGTCAATTTGACACATTTCTCGCTGCTTTTTGGAAAGCAGCGTGTACTTCACAATGCTTTACTATTTATAAATAATGTGAACATTTTTATATTAAGTTTAACTTATCTTATTCTACAGCTTACAAAGAAGGAATTTATGAACAGCCACCATTTTTTGTGTTTTAATATAGTGCAATTGGTATTGTGGGAAAAACAATGGTTTTAGGTTGAAAGATAATCCCCCAAAATTTTAAGTCGCTAACCCTTCATGTAAGGATAATATGAGGACAAATACCCTTAACTGTATCATTTTTTTTCTCAGTTGTTAATTAAGATATTCAGATGGAATAAAAACGAAAATACTCGATTTTACCTCCTTCATATCATCTTTTTTCACAAATGTGATCAAATTATTAAGGGTAGAAAAAATCATTTAATATTTTAGGGCAAGCAACCCTTCGAGTGACCACTTCCAAAAAATTCAAAAACAATGTTCTGTTACCGATCTAATATATACAAAAGTTTCAAGATGGTCGGATTTGAGGAACATAGTTAAATATTGAAAAACAAATTGAATTACGCCATTATAATGTAGAGATAATAGTATTAGTGGTAGATTTGATTAGTGATTATATGTACTTATTAATGATTCTAAGATACTCTGGCTACGACTCTCACTGTGGCACTCTTAGACTCATTCGGTTTTGTAGCGACTCGTTCTTAAAATTTTTCGTTCATTCTGTTGGGTCCACAATTCACAACAGCAGAAGAAAATTGATCACGCTTTTTAACCAAAATAAGATGGGTTGTTAAAGCCGTCCATGCTGATATCGCACAAAAATATCGTTTATTACACCACAAAATGGATAATAAACTCCTATCTCATCATAAATCATTGTGTCGAATAGCATCCTCTCTACACAATGAATTTGGTAAAAAATTAGATACCGATCCAGAAATTGTTTTCCCCACAATACCAATTACAATATATTAATACACAAAAAAATGGTGGCTGGGGCGCTAGACCATTCTTATCCTGCTGGACCCTTTAAGTCTGGATAATAAGCTTGAGAAATTCGGCATGAAAAAGTCTTAAATCTGAGTTAACAATACTAGCGTTTCTCACAATACTAACGATTTTGCAGATCACTTGGTAGTTATCTACGGAGCACTAAAAGTGACTATTTATTTTATAAAAGTAACAAGAATGTATATATTCAAAATTTTATCGATTTTTATTCTATAAACATAAAATATATTTATTACTCTACAAAATTCAAGAAACACTGATTTATTACCGAAAAACAGTCAATTTTTGAATTCGTATAACTTCGTGTAAAAGAAATATTAAAATGTTCTATGTGTGTGCATTTTAAAGTGTATTCTTTACTTTCACATTCACGAACTTAATTGCTTTCAAATACCCTATTTGATTACAAAACAGTGTTTGAACGACTTTACTTTTTATTTAAAATGCAATGAAGCAGTGAAAAAAGTCGCAGATCAACTTTTAAGAGCTCATTGAAAAGGGGAAATATCCTTTTATACAGTCATATTGAAATGAATATTAATCAAAATGTTTTTAATGTCGCCGAATATTTTGAATTTTTACAAATTTTAATCTTAGGAGAGCAACTTCAGTTTCTCACTGTATTCCATGACGAAGAAAATGTTTCAAAAACTAGTTTCGAGGCATGAAAGCGAAGAATTGATGCTTTGAAATGAGCAGAGGTAGAATATTTTAAGATTTTTTTAAAACGAAATAACAGGAACTTAACTTCGACAGTTTCTCGTTTGTGATGCATTGTTCCTTCAAGTTCGTGGAGTAACGTATGTCCAAAGAAATAAAATAGCATAAATTTCGCATAAATACTCTTTACAATTTTAGTAAACGTAAATTGAAAAATTCGGTTGTTTATTAATAAATTCCACATATAAATGTTCTGTATAATTTGAGCAATCATAAATTTCGATGAGAAATGCTTGTAACAAGAAAGAGTCACATGTTTATATGATCGATAAAGGGGTTGTTCAACCTATGGCCCCAATAGATTTCTTTGGTCGCACCTATCTAGATTTATATGGTACTTTAACGCCGCGTTGACGAGTCGAACTAAAAGCGATGGCCGTTCTTCCAGTTTTTGAAGCGCGGAAACGAGTTTTAAAACGAAGAAGATCGCTTTGGAATTTCGTTGGGAAAGCGCCTAGGTCATTTGGTACATTAGCAGCTAGCTCACGATTCTACATTTACAACAACGAGCGAGTACCCGTAATTGCCAACTGGAATTACGGCTGGCTAAACTTCGACGGTTCGCGGTCCCATTGGAAAAGAATGATCGGGAGACGCGTCCTAAATGGCAAACAGCGCGGAAAGGCTGAAAGTTATATTTGCAGAAACAGAGGAATGAATAATGCCTCGTCTGACGCGATCGCTACAGTCACAGTTGCAACAAAGGCGTTGATTCAAAATCGACCAAAATTACCCAAGACCAATTTTCCTGAAACTTTGCATATTAGTAGCCCTTTGGGTCTAACATTGATTCCGTGCAAAAACTTTTTCCCAGAACTTCACGGTTACGGTGGGGAGGGGGCCAAAGTACGTATTTTGCGAAATCTATTATGTGCTGTAACTTTTAATAAAAATATCGACACGACACTGATACCAAAAAATCATAAAAAATTCAAGCTTTCCAACGGTGTATAAGTTCATGTAATTTATGTATTGCTAACATAATTTTTTCACGTTTTTCGTGTTTTTCAAGGTGTAAAAAATTCAGAAAAATTGCAATTCCCAAAAAAAGTATCGCCTGATTTTAACCAAAAAACGCTGCAATAATAGTACATTTCATGCCCTTTCGAATAGTGTTTGCCATACCTTGGGGAAATTATTCGTTTTTGAGTTATAAAGTAAAATGTGAGTAGAAGTTGAGGCGCGCGGTTAACTACTCGACCTATAATATATTCATTTCAAACGTGGAAAAACGCTTCCTGTAATTATATATACTCTTTGGAAGCGATAGTTCGTACTTTTATTTAAATATACACAAGTTCCGTAACTGATCAATAATATTTACAATTTAATTTATTGATAACGTTGTTTCGTTTTGTATATTGTCCTGTAGTGCAAGTATCGAAGATTACTCTATACTGTCGTTTGTGATATGCCTTTTGCAACATTCTGATCTTTCGTGGATTATAATACGATCATTTATCAATATTTCTGTCCTTAATCTTTTATTAATAAAAGAAAGATTTTTTTCTTCAACACCTCTACAACCAAGGATGCACTTCGAATGACACTTAGGAGCTGCTTTTATTGGTAAAGTGGCGAAAGATTCAATGTCTCACCCTCTCCCTACTGGTACTGAAGGTGATATTACACCTTGGAAGCTTGTTCCAGCTTCTTGGTCATCAGTATTTGAAAATGGAGATTCTAAAAAACATTTTTTACAGAACACTTGATTTGATTTAAGTTTCTTCTTCTTCGGTTTTTTTTAAAGAAAAATGCCACATTTTCCGCATTTGTTAGATCTCACATTTAGTTATTTCAGTTATACTAATCACGTTTACTATTAGTCACATGTACTGTCAGAAATACTGTTATTTAGACTATGCACTACACTATGTAACTTATACACTACACCGTTATTAATAAAAGAAAATTAAAATAATCCAATATTCTAACGAAATGTTGCGCACATATAAAATTCTTTTACAGACGATGGATCTTCACGACACGACAACGAAAATGATACTGATGATTTGTCTTTGGTCTAGTTAAAAGGAATGCATAGATGTCTACCACGACAGCAGTAATCTCAAAGCGCGAAACGTGAAAAAATGAACACATCTCGTAAATACTTGATTTCTCTCTCGAAATTCTAGATGGTTGCGTCTGATGAAAATGATTGTTTCTTTTAGTTCTTTAATTCTGGGTATCGATGAAAGAGTGAATAGTTTCGTTTCAGAAAATCTTAAAACACTGTATGTTTCGTTTGAGATTATTAAATACTGTCGTGAATATAAATAGAAACAAACTGAAGAAGATATGTTACCTGATAATTGTATAATAAGATATAATATAAAATAAGCAATATCGGCATTCTGGTATATTTATTGTAAAATATATCCAATGTGTTCCACTATTTCAAAACAGTAGAATTGATAACAATAGCATAGCTGTGTCATGTACGGTGTATATATAATCATAGAAAGCGTTTTTTCCACGTTTGAAATGAATATACAGGTCGAGTAGTTGACCGCGCGCCTCAACTTCCACTCACATTTTACTTTATAACTCAAAAACGAATAATTTCCCCAGGTATGACAAACACCATTCGAAAGGGCATGGAATGTACTAATAATGCAGCGTTTTTGGTTAAAATCAGGCGATACTTTTTTGGCAATTGCAATTTTTCTGAATTTTTTACACCTTGAAAAACACGAAAAACGTGAAAAAATTATGTTAGCAATAAATAAATTACATAAACTTATACACCGTTGGAAAGCTTGAATTTTTTATGATTTTTTGGTATCAGTGCCGGGTCGATATCTTATTTTTATTAAAAGTTACAGCACATAATAGATTTCGCAAAATACGTACTTTGACCCCCTCCCCCCGTAACCGTGAAGTCCTGGGAAAAAGCTTTTGCACGGAATCAATGTTAGACCCAAAGGGCTACCAATATGCAAAGTTTCAGGAAAATTGGTCTTGGGTAATTTTGGCCGATTTTGAATCAACGCCTTTCTAGCACTCGATTTTGGAGGACGCGGTGCGGGCTTAATACGTTTTACGAATTTCAAAATTCAGGAAATAGTTTTAAATGGTTCTTTGTCCTTTTTAACTCAAACATCATTTGAAACAAATGTATTTTGTGGTATGTTCTTGTTGAAATATGATCGATGATCAGTCGATGTATCAGCGATAAATGCAAAATAAAAATGATCCGCCTGAATTTCAAGAGACAGGAGCAAAATAGAAATCTTTTTCTTCTTTTAATAATTTTGGTTGACCGATGATAATATATTGATCTTATTCTCTTCACTATTTTTAATTTAACCCTTATCTCTCCAAGTGTTTAACGAGACTATTGACTGGCAATTCCAACTTCTTCGCGGTATATGCTTGCTTACGAATGTTTAATTATTATACTTATGCGTTCATATGATGTACATAATCATCTTCAAGTCATTTAAAACAATCTTTATTCAGTCCAACCTCTATAAATGCATACATTCCGCAGAGTACATATCATATTCGTAATTGTGCATTGCAAACGTTACAAGACAATTACCTGTATCATTTAATTATTTAATTATTATATAATCGAAGTCCTATTCAATGCAATGTTCAGATAAAAGACCCGCACTAAAATTATATGTGTATTTATTAAGCTGCGGGTTTTTATGCATTTGTGGCAAATATGAACAGGCGAAATTACCAATGAAGTAGAATATAAAATAAAGGAATGCAGACGGCAGTAAAGGTTTGCTTTTTAATGGTACACCTGTTTATAATTATATTGCAGTACGTTATTACTATTATGAACGCTATAGTTCCAACAGATAATTTTTACTTTATTCTTTCTTCTTTTTTATATCAGCAAGCCGGTCTGGTGAAAAATATATTGCAAAAATAGTCCTTTCTTTAATATCCTCTGTATCGCTATTGAAAAGAGAACGTTTAAAAGGGAATGAATCAGTTTTTAAAAATGCGGTTAAAACGTTATTAATTAGTAGACTGCGGATTTTTGTGCAAAATCAAATATTTCTGCATTCATTGCACGCAATAAGAGTCAGATAGACATCGTTTTTTTTTTTAATAATCTTAACAAATTGAAGATGGCATTAGGTGTACAAATTAACTCTGGGCCTTTCCACGGAAAAATGAATGTCCATTTATTCAAAATCAAATAACAGTTTAATCTGAAATATGCACTCCACCAGCGTCTACACATCTTTTTCCATCATTTGAACAGGTGGCGAATCCCATTCTATAAAGTGATGGCGGTTTTCAGCCAATGATGTCCATGACGCATTCTTCGACCTTCATATACGTTTTGATATGGGAACCCTTCTAAATAGTGTTAGAAGGATCGGAACAAGTGAAAGTCTATGGACTTAGGTTTAGTGAATACACCGGACGTGGCAAAATTTTCTAGTTCAACGAATCAAGAGTATCTTTAGTCGTTTTGGCCGTATGAGGCTTGGCAATTTCGTAACACTTGATAACCAGCCTACGCCATGCGAGACTCAGCGATTCTCTTCTTGAATCTTACTCAGCTTTTGCAACCGGACAACAATAGTTTGTTGGGTAATTCCCAATGGTGAAGCGAATTTTAAATTGGTTTTGGCATGGATTATCGGCCTACAGATGCTCTAAATCTGCATCATCGAATTTTTTTTCAGGTGTCCAGGACGTTCATCATCCTCAAGATAGAAATTTTCATTTCAGAATCTGTGAAACCATTTTTAGCATGTGCTGTAGGACATAGTATGTATCGTGTTCTATTGTCGTACAAATAATTTTTTTAGCCTCGATAGCACCGTTTTTTAATTAGGATGAGAGAAGCTACCAATGGCTAATATACGTTTTATCGGTCAACATTGTGTTTTGCAAACACAGTGAATTTTCTGAGGTTATATCACTTGAATTTCAAATTCTATTGTTCTAATAAGTTCGTAATATTTAATCCAATACTTTTAAACGACTGTTAAATACTGTTTTAAACGACACCTACTCATTTCTGTCATAAATTCATAAAATCTGCAGTCTACTAATGGGTGATATTTGAGGCGTAATAAACATTATCGATATTAAAAATCTGAGTATACTGAGGGAACTGTTCAACTGCTGAGACGATGTTGTGGACCACTGTGCGTTGAAACGAAATACCCGGTAGATGAACGCATGCACACCAGCCTATCGGTTAGACGGTTAATCGTTTCTGCACGCAAATTGAAACTGTCGACTGGACGGGGTTATTTAATTCTAAGGAACGGTCCGTGTCGCGGTCTAACAGCGGTTAGATATTAACCCCAGCGTCGTCGTAGTCTCGTTAACCCGCAAATTGATTCCACCATTATTCACCGGAGAACGATACGTTGCCTATCGTGTTTTTATGAGAGCTGCATCGAACCAAGATGCACACGACTTAATGAAATGGACGGCATCTGAATACTTAGAAAGGAAATATTAGGTACTTCAATAAATTTAATGTTCTCTTCAATTCTCTGCCGTCCATTTGCTAAATAAGAGTCGTTTGTTCGTATAGAAAAATAGGAAATATTTAATTCAAATTATTTTCCATCGTTAGCTGTAGGGGAGACCCGGGCTATAAAATACTGGTATTTGGTTGAGCTGTTGAATACGAAAAGTTATCAAATTTGCCCAAGTATGCACTTTTAATTTTGAAAATCGCTTTCATTAAGTATAGGTTAAGGTTTTTATCACATTTATCTTGGTGAGGGCAATGAGTCAACAAACTCCGGGTCTGGGATTAGTTTACATACACAATTGAGACAAAATCGTCCCCACCATAGCGCCCACTGTCCCTCACCAGAATCTGCCGTTACCATAGAGGAAGGACGCGCTTCGCCCATTGCGAACAGTGCGCAGGCCTCGCGCATGAAAGAGAGGTTGGTGGGAGAAGCAGGCATTTGAGGGGACCCTACCGTGCCCATCCCTGACATACACGATGGGGTTAGTTGCCTTGACATTCATTTCTTGTACATATTATTTCTTCAATACATTTTAATTAATATCTACCTTTAATCATTCATTTCTTTAACATACATTTCTATAATGTCGAATCTGATTTACAAATCATCATCCAAGTCACAAATTAATGCCCGCATAAAACACTATATTCGAGTTGATGCATTTTTCGCGACTGAAAAGTCTTTAGCAACTAAGTCCGAATTTGAACTACCCATAAAATAATATCAGCTGATGTTTTGCTCTTCTCAGTTTTTTGTTTATAAATTTCTCATATCGATGCCCGCTACTAATATAGCCAATTGACACAAACAAATAGAGCAAAATAAAAATGAGACAAAAATAGTATCCGAATAGTCAATTAGCCCCATTTGATATTTTCAACATTTTGGTAGCTGTATGTCCGCAACGTTCATGTTTCGGATAAAGTAAATACCACAAATTGTGGTCAAATTATATCATCCTTCTAGGAAATATTTATAAAAAAATATCAAGCACTACTTAACGGATAAAACTTCATAAATAGTCAAAAGAAAAATATTTACTTACAGTTGGTTTTTGTAGATTTTTTGTTCTCACTAGTATATCACGCAAATATCACGGTAATGCATTACGTGGTGGGCTAAACAATTATATATATTTCAAAATCTTGAATGATGATGCCATCAACTGTATAATATACGAGTTAAAAGCAATTGGTCAACTAGCCCCTGTCTCCCCATAACCTTTTCTCACTCTTCATGCGATAAGTGGCTTCCGCGATAAAAGAATTTTGATTCGTTTGAAATAATCCAATCGTGAAGCCATTTTTTTTATATATTCATAAAAACTGAAATACTGATGGGAAAGGCAACGCTATATTGATGGTAATAAATGGTAACCTGATGATGCAATATCTAGTGAATATGGTGGGTGTGGTAGCACATCCCATCCAAGCAATTCCAATGTTGGCTTGATTGGTTTTGCGACGTGTAGTCTAACATTGTCATGCTGAGTAACCACTTTGCCATGTCTTTAGCATATTATCGACGTTTTTCTTTCAATGCTCAACTTAACGCTAAGTTTACGGAGCACTAACAGTGACTATTTTATATTACTTTACAAAAATAACTAGAATGTGTTTATTCAAATTTTTAGTTATTTTTGTTATGAATAAATTTGTATCAGTGCCCTTTATGTTGCAACAAATTTGTTTATTCAGCACTAATTCTTATTTCTATAAGTATAATATAATGCAACTGTATTGTACGTATGCGTGTGCTTACCGCGTGGGTTCAGCGAACAGTGCTTGTACATAGTAAAAAGCGGGAAAAAGAGGCGATACATATATCGAATGACGCGGTGAATTTGAATACGCAATTCTAACAATTTTTGTATAATATATACGAAAAGAAATAGAAATTCCTCATGGATGCATCGTTACAATTTCAATAATTGTAAATTAAAAATATTGGTACCCGTCAATCCGATGAGTCCTGATAACGTAGTGTTAAATTGACTGTTTGTTCTTGATAACGGTCAGCAGTTATAGTTTCGGACAAATCCGTAAGTGTCTGACATGGACCATCATCGAGTAATGCTTCGAATTCGTCGTCTTGGAACTTCTTTGGTGCACCACAGCGATCATCGTCACATCGAAATCATAATTTTTAAATCGCTGAAACTGATATACACAACTTCTTTCAGATAATATAATGTCGCCATAAACTTCAAAACGAAAATACTACACTTTTCGTTAAAATGAAATAGTATGGCAGCACCTCCTGCAAATGCTATTTTGTTGGTACGAAATTCGACCTTTTCAATGTAATGAAAACACTTGCTGTTCACTCAAGACTCGAATATCATATACTAAGTCTTGAAACTTGTTTATGAACTCATCCTGACGCCGACTACCACATCGCATTATGAAAAATACATGTTAATATGGAAGAAAGATCCGGTGACCTTGAAAAAACCATTAAAATGACCTTCAAAGGATTTTTTTTATCTGATGCACGCATTAAAACCACATACATCCTATTTAGTTATTTTTTTCGTACTTGTAATAGTAGCGGAAATAATTTAGGTGTTCGAGTTAAAATTAACTGCCTGTATATCCTGCACCATCCTAAATTACACACAAGTACTGTTAACTCTGACATCTGTTAATAAATAGCAGAGACTCGTTCAAGTATCTATAATATTATATTAGCGAGTTTCCATGCAAACTGTGCAAATTAAATTTTTATTCCCCTCCGATACTTGCGCTAATATATTTGACCCTTATGTCAATACCCGTCTATCCACTTTCAATTGCATTTTACAACTTTAATATTTGTATTGCTAAGTGGCAAAACTATTCTAGATTTTTATGGTCTTGGATGATCGTAGGTTAACTCATATTTGTAGCACAAAGATATGCATTGAAACTAATATAAAGCGCAACATCATTGAATATCGTAGAAAATATTGCTTATTGACATAAGAATTTATTTTAGAATTGTTGCAATTATGAAGAGATTATGAAGAGAAATCATTCAATTGTCATTCAACAAATGATGCATCTCACTACTCTTCTATACTTTGCCATTTATTTTTCATTCGCGCTATTCTAATAATATCAAAGCTTATCACAGCGTGTTAATAAACAATACAACATTGTATGATGACAATATCACAATGGGAAATTTCAAGAGATTGGTAAACTTTTTTTAATTACAAAAGAGAAAGATGTTAAGTGCGACTCCAAATAAAATGCTATTTAAAATACTATTTTACAAAGATTTTCTGACGTATAAAATATTTTATTTTTCAATGTACACGCACGATCTAAAATAAAATAAAAATTGAATTAAAGAAACTTCTTTCTTTAATTTTTTTCGAATTTTTATTAACACTATATGACATTTAATTTTCTATGATTCTATTATTGAAACAAATGGCTTGTGATAGCTAAAATATGATATAAATATTCTTGATTCAATTTTGTCTAAATGTCTTGCAAATACTGCATCGAGAGTTGTTCCTGATCTTGTTGTCGCTTCATTAGGATTATTTACCATTTTCAATCTTAATTTACTTCAAAAAAATCTATTAATGATTTTGATTGTTCCGATGCAAAGTTCACGTTGAAATCTCCACTTAACATCATCGGAATTTTATCATAATCTTTATTAAGCAATGCCGAACCCTCAACCGTATATGTGAGGTTGTTTTTATTGTTGCGTGAGGTTGTATAAGTTTTGTCGGGAGAGGGCGCAGAGCGCGGGGAAGTGACGCGATGCGAGCGCCAAGAACATAGGTGTGAGTCGTTCGGAATCGGTCTGCAAAGAGAGAGCAAAAGAGTGTAATACCGAATTCTATTAAAATATATTGTTGTTATTATATCCAACCGTTTTATTCAACCCACAGTATATGCTAATAGAACAGAATTTCGTTTCATCGCCAGATCGGGTTTACTCCTACCGCGTAGAGGTTTTACGCATACCGCTTCGAGGTTTTGCGCCTAACGCGCCTAAAGAAGTTTCACTTCAAAAAACTATTTCCTATTTGCTATTTAAAATAATATTTTATCCTGCTCCGGTTGCGAGTAGAAAAACGCTTCAGTTTCAATTAGGGATGTGCGGGCCGCCCGATACTCGGGTTCGGGTCGGGTCGCAGAAGGTCGGGCGGGCCGATTCGGGCGCGCGATACTTCATAACACATCGGGCTAGCCGAGAGTTTCGGGCAGCCCGAGAGTGGCTTGACTTCGTCGTGCGGGTTCGTCAAGAATCGGACAAGTTCGGGCGAGCGATTTATCGCGATACTCGAGATTCAATTTTGCGGTTTATGAAATAGATAATAGTAATTATGGTATTACTTTCATAACTGATAACATAATTTTTAATATACTAGTATTCCTTTTATAATTACATTAGGTTTATTTGACAATCATATGCTTAATCTCTATTTGTATTAACATTTGCAATAATGTGCGTTACACGTGAAAAATTTAAAAGACAATGTTTCTGGTAGTCTGACGAATTTGTTACGAATGAAGTTGCATATGTATCGATAATATCATTAAAATATCCTTACTTATTAACTGTTATATAACTTACTTAATATCTTATGATATAACTTATTAATTAACTATCATTAAGCCGACAGAAATTCTTAAAATAGAATGTATTATAAAATAACAAAATAGAAATTGTTATGCCCCAATCGAATGTGGTAAAACTGTATATATTAAATGATGAACGATATGTTTAACATAATATGATATGATAACTATAAATATAATATGATAAATATAAATATTATAATGTAAATATTAATTCACTTGCTTTAATTGTAATTTAACTTGTTTTTAAGATTAACTTATCTTATTTAAATTACAATGTAGGAAACTCAACAAAATTGAATCTCGAGTATCGCGATAAATCGCTCGCCCGAACTTGTTCGATTCTTGACGATCCCGCACGACGAAGTCGAGTCACTCTTGGGTAGCCCGAAACGCTCGGGTAGCCCGAAACTCCCGGGTAGCCCGATGTGTCGTGAAGTATCGTGAGCCCGAATCGAGCCCGCCCGACTGTCTACGACACGATCCGACGATTCCTATACGTTCCCTAGTTTCAATACGTCAATATGAAGGTGAAGGCAAACGCCTGTAATTCAGGTAACTTTTTGATTCATTTTTTAATTATTTAATTTCTCCTGATTGATTTTCTTTGCAGAATTTCTACAATTCAACTTCCCCGTTTTCTTTGACCTGATTGATCTTCTCCGTTTCTGATTAAATTGGAGGTTAATGTATAATGAATTTAATTCTTCATATGCATTTATAGATTGAGAAATCTAGTAGAATAGTGCCATACTTTATTTACACTATGTTAAAATCGCTGAAAAAAAACCAGAATGTTATTTACCTCATAGCTCCCTTCAAATGTATGCATGAAAATGCGAATTTGCATAAAGCCCCGCAGTTTAAAAGTTACATATGCATATGGTTTAACGTTACTAAAACCTTGTACCTTGTTATCAAAACTAGCAGAATATACATGTGCATAAATAATCATATAATCGCATCAGATTTAGTTGCGAATTAGTATAAATATCCGCAGTCTAGTCGTAAAATTGGTAAAAAGTATCGAATAGCTTAATCTCTAAAAAAAGCAAATAACCATGAGAAAGACAGTATGGTGAACAGAATAAATTAAACATACGTGTTTGAATGTGTGTGTGTGTGTGTGTGTGTGTGCGCGTGTGTGTGTGCCTATGTGCATATCTGCGTCTGCAAATCCTGCGCAAGCTACTTTGAAACATGAACTTTTTAGATTTTAATTGGACGTACGGAAGAAGGAATCGTTATTGATTTAATTAACGAAAGTTATTAAATTTACACGCAAAACTATTAACTTCGGTGCCGGTTTAATTAACGAGCAGAAAACAGAACTTCATGAATTTCTGCGGCAAGTATCGGACATCAGTAATCGCGGGCCGATATTAAAAAAGAAAACATAATAAGTGTCACACAGAAGTAAATCCTTCGAACGAGAAGCGCGTATTAACGAGAATTCGGTGCGAAACCGCTGGAACCGAGGCGTTAAGGGGCCACTAGATTTTTAATTAAATCCGTGCAACAGTCCCCGTCGTTTCCCTTACCCAATTTTACGTTAAACATTTACTTTCTCCGAGAGGATTGTAATCGAAATCGTAATAACTCGTTCAGGGGCAGTTCCGCCACGGTTAATTAACATTTACGTACAAAACGTCTCGTAAAATGCAAATCCTACTAAAGCAAATCATTTGCGTTTGAATATTACCTCAGAAATGAGTGGTCATCGTCAAAAAGCGAACAACTCGGGGCAATAGTTACAAGAAATCGTTGTGAATCCTGAATCCGCCAATCTCATTCTTAATTATTTTCAAAAATGATGCGTTGCAAACTATTTCTGTTTCCATAATTGTCTTCAATCAATGTATAGTTAATTTTACGTATAATAATTTATCCAGACTTAGCCAAGCCGCTTCCTGGAAACAAAAATTGGCTTGGGCTATATGCAACTCGGGAAATATGAATTTCATTATATGAATTTCCAAAGATCGACGCGACGACAAATAAAATATGATTATCTTTATGAGCCATTTCATTATCCATCGCAGAGCCTAAAATCATTAATACAGAGCATAAAAACTTGTATACTCGTGATTGTTCCCTTTTTTTAACAAGGAATTATTTCTCCTCAAATTACAAACAACTTTCGTTTGAAACACTTTTTCTGCGCCGAACAGTTTGCGAAATAGTCAATCAAATGGGTTTTTCATTCCCAACTTCGAGGACTGGCCTCACACTTTCGGCATGGATGACAGGGTGCAAAAAAAATGTAGGTAAAATATTTTTGTAAGAACCATTTTTTAACGAAGTTTTTAAAATATTGACGTATCGCGATGGCCCTCGCTACAGATTCTTCAAGAAAATCGTTTTAAATAAATACGATAAGTGAATGTAGAGTGACTTTTTGTATTCTTCAATAAAATCGGATGGTTCGTGTGAACTTGAGCTTTGAAATGCCGCCTTTTTTTTTAAATGGCAAGATATTTTTATTTTGGTCTACAACATTACCATATTCATACTGATGGAAAACCTACTTCACTTCTTTCTAAAAAACCTTATCCAAGAAAGTGTAACTGATATAAATTTTACTTTTCACTACGATACTTTAACGTGTATACTCCACATGATAATATACATGAATGCAAAAATCAATAAAAAGCAATAACCTAATTTCTTAAAAAAAGAAAAAAGAAAATGATACATAACAGACATAAAAATGGCACTACAGACAAGAATACTCTTCTAAAATTTAATCTTCAAGACACAAGTATCAACAGTAAATCTACCCGTGCCAGTTAAATGATCGGTTTTGGATTTTTTAGTTTAAAATTGTTGCAGATATAAAGACTAGTACATACGAAATAATTGAATAAATTTCTAAAATCAACTATGGTGGATGTGCAAAGTATTCGTACACCTTTAAAAATTGAATAACTTTTTTAAAATTTGTTCAAACGACTTCAATTATTTTGAGATGTCAGACTCATAAGTTTATTAGGTAGCGTGTAAATAAGTTTTTTCTAAAAATTGCTATTGGTCGGAATTGCGACGAAAATAGTAATGATCACAATTTTTAACTTTTTTATCTGTGCCTGTAATAAAAATTTAAAAGACGCGTTTCATCGAAATCGGTTATCGCTGTTATGAGTTACGAACATTTAAATGTGATTACCAGACTGCGGATTATATGCATTTATTACAAACATGGGTGGGTCAAACATCAATCGATAATAAAATTAAAGGAATTTGAGAACATTGAGACATTAGTTGCAACTTGTTAGGACTATTTATTTTGCATAAGGATCCGCAAAAGGCGTATTTAAAATTTTCATTATAGGCAAAGATAAAGAAGTTAAAAATTGAGTCCTTTACTTTTTTCTTCACAATTTCGACCAATAGCAACTTTTAGAAAAAATTATTTACACATTACCTAGTAAACTAATTATTTTAACATCTCAGGAGAACTAAAGTCGTTTGGTCTAATTTTAAAAAAAGTTATTTTAATTTTATAAAAGCTGGACCAATTGTGAATTTGTATGACATACTGGTGAAGTTGCAAAAAGTGTAATAAAAAAAAGTATTTCTTAGAATTTAGGTCACTCTTGTTAAATCAAACAACTCTCGTAAAAAGAGAACATTTTTTTTTATTCGCGTTAAATAAAAATCGTATAACGAAATTCATGTGCAAAAAGAATCGGTTTTATGATAAAAACTCCTAAAAATCTAAATAAATTAGTAATAAAATACTAATAAATTTGAAATAAAATAACAAATAAACATTTGAATTAATTAATTATTCTAAGTGCTCTATTATTTGTATTTTACAAATAGCATACAAAATTTGTTTTCATTTAACGTTTAAATCAAATAAATTATTTCTAAATAATATTTTATTCCAATTACACTGATCGAATAAAATAATAAATAATTTCACTTCGAGAAAAGCTTATTGAAATAATTAAATTAATTATTACATTTAGTTATGCTAATATTTTGTAGTTTAATGATTAACGTTTAGCTCCATTGGCTTTTGAAATTATGCTTTAGCACACGAAATAAATAGAATTTTAGTGAATACGAATTATTTGATCGGGTGAAATTCCTTTTAGCACCCACCTCCGATTGGCTCCCAACTTACCCGAAATATTGCCCATGCCCAGTAGAGTCATGTGTGTTGGTCACGTGACGTGGAAATGCTCTGCGCATGCACAACAAACTGTTTGCGTTAATGACTCGTATCCGCCATTTTCACTTATTAACACACCCTAAACTGTTGTTTCTTGTCTTTAATAAGTTTAATAAGTTACAATGAGGGTCAGTTCTGATGAATCAAATCAAAATGATCCCGAGTGAAAGCCGCGAGAAGTGGCCCAACATGTTGCTCGTCTTTTAGTGAGATCAAAGAATATACAGAGTTGAATTGAATTGAATATACAATTGTGCTATTGTGTGGGCGATCGCAAAGAGACTGTTACATGTTAAACTAGTTATATTACTTTATTTGGTTAGGTTAGGTTAGGTTAGGTTAGGTTAGGTTAGGTCTGGGCTAGGTTAGGTTAGGTTAGGTTAGGTTAGGTTAGGTTAGGTTAGGTTAGGTTAGGTTTAATGGGCTTGGGGTTTGCTTAATAATCCTGATTTGTACTTTTATACCTGAATTCGGTATTAAAATTTTGTTTCGCTAGCAAACATTTTTTTTTATTTCCTCGCCACGGCGCCACCTTTATTTTGTCAGACACCTCGTGAGACGTCTACAGAGTAAGTTTGAAGGCAATCAGAGGTGGCTGCTAAAAGGATTTTTTACCAATTATTTAGCTGTTCAAATAAACTAACCTATGATTCTTTCAAATGACATGTAACCAAACATATATTATTATAGCGATTATTTTTCAAATCATTTATTTCTATAATGCCCAAACCTGGCATCGGTGCACGATCAATGCACTGCTGAGAGATTACTTGGTCGAACAATGACAACGCCGCCGCGCCATCAGGAAGGTCATTAACGTTTGCGAAAATATCAGACCGATGTCTAGCCAACAAGAGCTTCCACCGCGTTCACCGTTGATCGCCAGCCATCCACACTGTTCAATTTGCATTTATATTATATTAATTTAAAAAAGAAACGGTGGTGACTCGATGGAGGGAAAACGGGGCTAAGGGGAAGTGGCAGGGCAAGAATGAGGGTTGCCAGCCAAGAAAGAAAGAAGTAACGAGGAAGCAGTTTACCCGCGTTGCCGGCTTCAATTTCCCGAATTACGCGCGCGCGGTAAAAGCGTCCGCTGTATTTGTGACCCATGAACCGAGTTACGGTCCACTTTTCCCATTCCCTGCTGCTACCTTTTGCCATGTTCTGCGTCCGTCCCTCGTGTATCCGTTTCTGTTCTATTCTGTTTTCGAGATAACCAACATTTCTATGCTGTTCCCCGCAAGGAATGATCCACGACGCAAAAATAGATCCTAAGCTATGGATAGCGAATTTGTTGTGTCGTCGTCGCAGTCCTCAGCAATACAGTAGTGCACAGTTAAAAGCGGATCCAACAAGTATTTGGACACTAAATACCCGATTCTTGAAAAATTGCCTATATTTACAATGTGATTATTTCATAAAAAATGATCGCATTACAGTCAATTTTGGCTCATTGAGATATTTTTTTTCATGATGTAGCGAACAAGAAACTGAAGACGGTTTTCCCGAAAATGCTATACAGTCACACGTTTGTGAAAACTTCGAAGATTTTTTTTAGTAATTGAAACTACTACAGATTTAAAGATCGAAGCTTCCTCTTTACAATAACACTTTAAAATAACACTTTAAAACACGATAACTGTCCATTATTGAGCTTTGTACTCATTACATCTTTTGTTCGGTAGATCATAAGCTACAACATATGAAAAATCCAACTGATTTTACCGGGATAGATTTTCCATATGATTAGTCCGGAATTTTTTATGGTAGTTTCATTCACGAGAAAAATTTTCGAACGTTATGGGGACGTTTGAATTAAAAATGTCTTAGAAGAAAACAGGCAAGTGTGTTGCGAAAGTAGAGGGTTTTAGCTTTAAAATGAGTCCAGGTATATGGTTATACCATTTGTTTCTACGAAATTATTACAGTTTAAATATCCACAATTTTCCGAGAATCGGAAATGTAGTGCTGAAATATTGTTCGGCTCCACTGTAGCTATGAGTATATGTATAGAATGGGTTTCGAATTAGGAGAGGAGTCTGAGTTTTATACAGGATTCTGTGTAAAAAAAAAATTCGAGAGTGCGGAGTAAAACATTTTGATATAGAATTTTGTTTCTGATATAATTTTGGAAGATTGATACGAATGCACTGCATACAAGAAGTACATACAAACTGTGAGGCATAATAATCGAACGCGACAGCCGATTCCCATTGATTAGCTCGCATACCCGATCTTCAAACGCTATTATATCAAGAAAGAAATATTATGTGAACAAATTTCATTTTATAAAACCATCATACAGTATACAATAAAGTCTCAATAATGATATTATGTGAGACAGCTCGAGCTTCTTGGCACCTCGCGGGGCATAATTCGCAGTGGTGGTGGTAGGCGCTTGGCGAGAATCGTACACTTCTCGTTTGCTTAGATCGAATATTTACTGTATTTAGTCAGAAGTTAGATTCTCACGGACAGGATATTTTTTTTACCCGGGCAGCTTTCTTGCACTATAATTGGCCGTGTATTTTTTCTTACAGTATAAATAGCTAAACTTTCGTTTTTCTGATACCATTGAAAGATAAGACGACAAATGCCTCTCTAATAAAAAGTGAGAGCGAGAGATAGTGAAGAGAAGACAGAGAGGAGCAAAGTAGTGCTGCCTCATAACATTAATGGTTAAGTTGTTCGCAACTGTCTATGCGATAAGTTCATAATGCGACGGCCTCTCGTTTAGAATTGATAACTATGTTGGTTCGTCACGCAAACTTTAGAACGACCGCGTGAACCTGTACCCATGGAGAAGTCACGCCATTCGGTCTAATAGGTTTCGCAGTTGCGGACTATCGAGCTCCGGTTGAATAACTTCGCGCTTCTAGTCCGCTATCGATACCTTTGTTCACGACTGACATTGCTTCCTAACGATTCGCAGAGCTTAGATATTTGACTCTTCCGAAGTTCGATGGTTGTGCCAGTCCGGATTCCAAACAAATTTTGCAGATTTCTGTTAGGACGCGAATGCATCGTTCTTAGACAATCAATAAGTTTACAAAAATGGTCTAAAGGGCCTAGCTGAATGAGATGGTCAAAACTGCAATTAGAGGTTATTCAATGGCTATGGAACCATTCGAAAGCTGACCAAGAAAAACCCCTCTGTGTAAAATTTCAGCCCTCTAGCTTGCTCGTGAAGGTAATTACAGGGTAAATTAGATTTAGCGCTTATCGGTGCATCTTCCGGTCTCAAATGCGTTTTAAAATTCTGAAAAAAATGTAACATATTTTCTATTCGAAGCAGCATTTTTGAGAATTTTTCAGATTTTTTTATTGAAAACTGTGGTTGTAAAAAATAAAAAACCTTACAAAAATCGGAAAAATATTTTTTTCTCAAAAATATGAAAACATGCCATTTTACTGTTTGGTTCCCTGACAGAGTAATGTAACAGGCAGTGTCGTCAAACTTTTTTAGATTTTTTGTTCTGCTGCATCATTGTCAAAAACAATGAAAACCAAATTGTTTCGACGTTTTTGCTGTGAGGAGGAAAGTTACAATTGTTGGTTTTACCGCAGGTGTATATTAAGCAATTTTTAACGTTATTACATCTAAACAAGCAATTATTTTACGTAGGAAATGTGATTTAAGAGAATGAAAAAATTCTCTAGTAGGCGGTATGTACCAAAATGTTCGTAACGCTTTCAACATCGCTGATTGGCAGATTGGTTAAGGCGTCCGACTACGGGAGCGGATACACCAGTGTTCAAATCCTGTCGGTGGCAACGTTTTTTTTCCATACGTCGTACTTTATTTTTTCAATATTATTTTATACGATTCATTCAAATGACTTTAAAAAATATTTTTTTAATGTTTTACAAATATTTAAGTAAGTAACGCTTTTAAGTGAAATACATATAAAATAGTTTTGGAGTATCTATTATTTTCTTGATTCTCTAACTGGATATGTGCATCATTACGGTCCTGTTTAACATTCTGAACATAAAATTCATTACTCTAGATTATAAGCATTTCGTTATTTGTAAATGCAGGTAGTTTTTTAATCGTTCGTTTTTTTCTAAAGAGTTTTTCCGGTTTGTTTTCAGGTAAGTGGATTGTTTGTACGAGCACACGAGAGAATCCGCTCATTATGTGGAAAGGTATGACTTTTTTAGAAAACTACATTATAATTCCTCGTTGTGCTGTTAAATCTCAATCAATGCCAATAAATAATTTCTGTTCTTCTCTTTCTCCTCGAATTTCTTTTGTTAATATTAATCCCACTTTGATTGCATTGGAGTATAAATGTAACAAATGGGAACAATACTTAATCAAAATGCTTATGTAAATGATGTATAAGCAGAATTGAAATGGTTAATTTTAAAAATTTCAAATTTAATTAATTAAATCGAATATTTGTATTACATGAGAGAAAAGAAAATCGCAAAACAAATAACAATAAATCGTTTCTTCTCTTTCCACTTCAGTTTTTTTAGTTAACATTAATTTCAGCTTATTTAAAATCGGGAGTAAATTTAGCAAGCAGTGGTCATATGTAACAAAAATTCCTACGTAAAGTACTATTTAAAATGAACCGAACAATTTTACATTTTCCAATTCGATTGATTAAATCGAATATATTAACTACACGAAACAAAAGAAAATCGCAACCAACGACAATTAATCGTTTTTGTTCTTCTCTTTCCGCTTGAGTTCTTTTAGTTAACATTAATTTCAACTTATTTGAAGTCGAGTGAAAATTTAGCAAGCAGGTGCCATATTCAACCAAAATTCCTACGTAAAATACTATTTAGAATTGAAATGATTAATTTTACATTTTGAAATTCGATGAATTAAATCGAATATTTATACTACGTGAGAGAAAAGAAAATTTGTAGTTTAATTTTGTTAACAATAACACAAGCGATTTAGTAATTGCTTGTTATCTATTGTTGTAATAATTAATTCACTATCGTAAGTGCCACGTAGAGATTCTACGAAAGAGGCACGTGGCAAACGATCTCAAACTGAAGCACAGACTGTGTATCCAGGCACCTGTTCAGCGTCTAATTAAACTGGAGTTGACTCATTACCGTCAGTGAGATTAGGTTAGGTGAGAAGGGAAGGGACGGATCACGGATACGACTTACCTCCGTTTCCTACGGATAACACTGCCACCATGCACCATTTGTAGTTTATGGAGGATAATCTCAAATGCAGATTTCCTCGTTCTATTCTTTGCTGTGACTTAATTTCGACCTAGGAGAGAGAAATTGTTTTATACACTAATACAAATTTGGCGTCTATGAAATAATCGACTTTTTCATATTGTCTAGAATTTTATCAATTTGTAAATGTGCTTGATTAATCACATTGAGTTTTATTAAATTATAAAGGAATTTGATTAATCACAATGAATTTATATTCTACGTCTCCTAAGACAACGAATACACGATCATGCAATTATTATCTGCAATCTGAATTCATAAAAGCATATTTTGTTCGTGTTACTGTCTACAGAGGTTTAATTTCTTACATACTACAGTATTTCATCGATAATCGTCGCCACCACGGGACCAGCCGGCGACGTTTAATGTTCAGATAATACTATTCTTTGGCTTGTGCCGAACGTAGAATAGGACAGCGATGCTCGACAGGCCTCGGTCGCCGAGAAGTGTAACATAATACGGTATGAAAATCGAGTATGTCGGTGTGAAAACAACAATTAACCCAGTGACAAAACTTCTTTATTTTTTATTATTTTTTAATGAAACTTTCACCAACATATTCGTGGCATTTTTCTAATGAAAATGATACCAAATAAAATATAATTCCGATGGTATTTACTTGAATAATGGACGATGGAAGGTTCGGAGAATTATTGTAAATATGATCCGAACTACAATATATCGTGTTTGGTATTATTTTAATCAGAAAAATGCCACAAATATATTGGAGAAAGTCTCATAAAAAAATAAGTAATAATAAAAAAGTTTTTTTATTGGCATTACACTGTGAAGACACGCGGGCCTTTGAACTACGCCGGCGACCGAGACTCTCCGCGTCTCTTTCTTTCCAATACGCTATACTTCCTTGCGCCCGAAACTTTCATCGTCCATTACACAAGTAAATATCATCGCAATTATACCTTATTTGGTAAAATTTTCATTAGAAAAATGCCACGAATATGTTGGTGTAAGTTCCCTTTATTTACCCTTTTCTGCAAATTTTATATACTCATTCAGTAAATAATATTAACATGAAACACGTTTCTTTAGAGTAATTACAAATTTTTTTGTTAAAAAATAAATCAAATTGGCTGCTGTACAGCATACTAAAATTTACTCTTCATAAAAAAAGTATATTTCTGGTTGACAAGCTAAATCGCTTGTCTGAACCTGATAAGCCAAAGTTATTCTGACTCACATAATTTTGAATCTACTATAATTTCTACTACATACTATAGACTGTAGATGTTTCTGCATTAAAATAAAAATGGCCTGCATTAATTTTCAGATACAAGAGCTACATAGATATTTATTTCGGTCCTTAATAATTTAAATCAGTTGAAAATAATTCAACAGTATTTTTAGATTCTCTAAATCATTTTACTCATCCACATATTTTTGTCACGAATACATAACATTTGCAGTCCAGATGTAAGTTTCAGATGACTTAGGAAATGTTAAAAAACCTTATAACAAATCTCAAATAATTGTTTTTCAAATTGAATTTATCTATGCAGTGTCCACAAATATGATCTAGTTAATTAAAGCTATAGAATATATTTTATTTTGCAGCAAGAAACAGTGAAAAAAGCAAGCGCTTGTTAGTTTACATTCTAATGTGATAAATAATGTTTCACCACGAATACCATTTAACGGTATTTACGTGGAATCTTAATGTAGTTTGCAAGTAAATACAATCTAATGAACCCTGGAAATGTAGAACAGTGCGAATTAAGATTGCAATATAAACACGCGTTTTTCGAGGCAGCTCTTTATAAAAAACCTTTTTCCCCGAGATCGTCATTAATTGTGAGCTGTTTGCGCGGTGTTTTATGAACATGCTGTATAAAAGTTAACGCTCGCTTCCGTTAGATGTTTGCCCGTTAATACCATTTCCCTAATTCCTTTTCCATGCGAGGTAGATCCCGGTAAAATAATAGCAACTGTATTACTTGGTAGCTTATTCATACTATCCCGCCATAACCAGGCCGCGGCTAGCTCCATTACGTATACCAGACAGATTATATGCAACCATTTAGAATCGTGTTAAACCTTAACTGTGTACCTAGAGCCTTGGCAGTGATCTACAAATTATAGTCGAGTGCGCGTATCGCATTTGACTTGTAATATAAATGGAAACGTACAACATGTACCAGGAAGATCTGCTTGCCCATATGTTTTATAATAAATTCAAAAGGTGACAATGGATTATACAGGGTGTCCATTTGAAAACTTTCCAGCCGAATATCTCGAAAAGTATGAAAGATATTAAAAAAGTGTAAAACATGTGTCCAAGGATTTCGAGGGGAAAGAGAGTGGCAGTATTAGTTTTTTATTTAGGTGGCGTTTTCAAGGTCATTTGGAGGTCAACTTTGTTTATCAAATGGAAACCTATATTTTTTGTTATGAGATCTTATTGTACGTAAAAATACGAGCAATTTTCGTAGGATACTTTTTTTTATCTGCGCACTAGTTTCGGAGATATTTAAAGAGAAGTAGAGCGAGTCATACTTGTATTACGAGAATGTTTGTAATTTCTTTATAACTATAACAAATTTTCAAAATGTTCTCCGTTGTTTTCTAAACAATAATATAGACGATTCTCAAATTCTGAACGGACATTTTTGAAGGCATCTGTTGGAATAGCTCTACATTCCTGTACGAACGCTCTACTTCTCTTTAAATATCTCCGAAACTAGTGCGCGGATAAAAAAAAGTATCCTACGAACATTGCTGGTCGTTTTACGTACAATAAGATCCCAAAATAAAAAATATAGGTATCCATTTGAAAAAACAAAGTTGACCTTCAAATGACCTTGAAAACGCCACTCAAATAAAAAACTGATACTTCCACAGTCTGGTTATAATACTCTGCCTTTTTGAGCAATTGTTTGTTTGCTATCATTGTGCCTGAAGAACCAATTTCTTCACTATCGACCGGTAATACACCACGTATGTTGTGGATGAATAAAAGAAAATTAAAAAAAAAATTGAAACTTTTACATACACGTAATAGTAAGATAAAAATGCAACAAGTAAACGAGGATTTTTTTAAATATTTAAAATAAATTGCATTATGTTGAGGAACTTCTGTTAAACCCTTTAAAATTACTTTTTTTTCTAGTTCGGTTTTACATATGGTTAAAATGGCCCAGACTGATCTGTGATTGGAAAACCCTAACTGACCAAGTCTGTAAAAAGTCCTGTGAAATTTTTATCGTATACAAATTTGGAAAAAACAGCAAAGCACAAGTTTAACAAAATTTTAATACCTTTTCCTTGAATTTAATAAGACAATTATTAGAGAAATGAATATTTATATAATTTCTTATCGCCTATCGTGATGTATATGATACCTTAATTCTTAATTATCGATTGTCTCTGACTATTCTACAGAAATTTTACTTATACATATTCATAGTTATGGCACAACATCTGGAAGCAGCTGGTGTGCCACCTCAATTTTATTAAACCTCATAAATCAATAAACCGAAGCGAGAAGTAGTAGAATAAGTTTCTTCATTACGCAGTCCGTAAATCAGGTATTAAAAGGTTAATTTCAATTTCTTTAAACTTGTTCATAAAAGTATAAACCTCTATAAATTTCTCCAGTAAATTTTGTACTTATAAAATTTACGACATCATTGACTGGTTAAGTGAAATTATTTGATCACATGGCCTGTGATCCAAGAAGTTTTTCTAGCAAATATGAAGCAATATTTTCGGTGTTAACTAATTAATATTATTATAGGTTACAAAATAGAACTAATACTTATTGATAATTTATTATATTTTTACTTTATTTAGTGAACATATATTCGTCTAGAGTTAATCCCTTGAATTTATTATGGCAGTCTGTTAATAAATCTATTAATTTTCAGTTGTAGTGAAATCGATCAACAGTTATAACCCCCACATTATTTAGAACTTGTTCCCATTTTATAATTTTTATAATTGGAATTTCAAAGATATTCACATACAACTAAAGCAATTGTTTTATGTAAAGAGAAATGGATTGCACAGATTTAGTAAAAAATGTATATTTATATTAGAAATGAGAAATACAGATGTTTCTTTTTACGTGAAAAATAAATTATCCTAGCTGTTAGAGGAACGAAAGAATATTTGCAAGATGTACAGGTTGGAATCGAGATAAAATTAATTGCAATCCTGAAATAGACTTGGCAAATGCATCTCTGAGGCTTCATTACGAATATTGCTTTCTGTATTCGTCTCTTCGGTACGAAAAAACGTATAACTTCGAAGTGAAAAAGGCTCCGAGGACCGATTAAATCGAAAGTGAGGAAACTTTTTCTGTTCTAAGCTTTGCTTAAACCATCTCAAATTGCACAAGAAATCGAAGGAAGTTTTAATCGCTCGAGGATACTTCGGAAAATTAGACATTCAACGAGAAATTCTTAAGTATCTACAGATTCGTATCGCCATTTCTCTGTGCCATATTTGGAAAGTCTTGATGTTAAGAAAATTGTATAAGTTATAAGATAGAATAAAATTTTATTTTAATATTCATTATTGGTATTTTTGCAAATGCTTTTTATACTTGTTTCCTTTGACAAATTCGAATCCTTTACTTTGGATTTTAATTAACACATCATTATTCAGCATCCTGTTTTGATAATCCCTTAATGTTAACACATTATAGTGTTTGTAACAAATATTGACAAAAAGGTAATATACAATTCATGTCAAAATAGAAATCTGAATATTAATTATTTATATGGCGACAAACATTTATAACAAACATTTAACAAAACGTTAACAAAATGTATTTATCATGGAAATTTATTGACATTTCTAGTTGAAATGAAAACTGCACTTAGCATGGATTATTAGATCGGATATCGCATTTTAGATGACTATTACTTTTTGTAAAATTAGTATAACCAATACTCAATTACATTGAAGTAAACTTATCAGCTGTGAAAAATATAATTTTGTAAACTAGAATAATAATTACTCAATAAAATGCAATTTGATAGATCAAGAAAGAATGATCATACTTTTGGCATGCTTAGGTGTCTGCAACCGTTGAAAGCGTAGATTCAACACTTCCAGTATGCGATTTATGTCATTTTGCTGTAAAACCACATATGTATATTTGCTTAAAAAATAACTTCTGGAAAATCTGTCCACCTAAAATCATGTGCAATCGACTATCAAATACTGAATCTCATTTACAATTTCATTATATTTAACCTCACTTTTTTCTTTGAATTTTTCATACGAAATATCTTCTTTTCATTCATATTTGACTGCTGAACACAGTAAATTATTATAGCTGGGTTTTATTAAGAATAGACTACAAAAATACTCTAGAATTTTCCGCGAGTATTCTTTTGTTATTTTTGTAACATCAATTTTCAATCTTCTTTCACTGTTTGCAGACGAAAACTGATCGGTGGAGATGATAGTCTTGCTTGTGATTCTTCAGAATCTGTTTTGCACGGTGATAGCCCAGTATTTTTATACTGAAAGCTGCCATACACGTATCCGCACAACGGGCAGATCATTCGAACTTTCTTCGCACGTTTCATCATCAGCGGCACAAAGCAAAGCGGCCAACATCTATCATAAATCACGACATTTTTTAACAAATAAGCGTACCGATGAATTTTTTCATGTAAATCAACTACAAAAACATCGCAACTTTTCATTCCGTTCAAAACATTTCAGAGGCAGATTTATGAATAGACACCGGATTTTACGCATTTATGAGGACAATGAATAGGTGCAATTTAAAAGTGAAAAGATTAAAAAATTTTTAAGAGCATTAATATATTCTTCTTGCGATATTAAAATTATTAGCGAAAGATATAGGGTGACCTTCTCATACATATTCTGAAAAATTTATGAAAATCATTTAAAAATGGTAAACATTGTAGTATTTGTCATTTCTTTTTTCGCATCAACCGATTTCGATGAAATCGCCCAGAATGCGTATAATTGACGCAGATCTACAAAACATATCTTTTAAATTTTCAATATAGGCCCACGCAAAAAAGTTGTAAATTATAATATTTTCAAAAGTTTTTGTTCGCGTCATGTAAGAAACTAATTGCTCTACCTTGTCAAAAATATCCAAGTCGAACAGTCCAATATTGAAAAAGTTATCCTCTTTGTAAGAGTGCCCGAATATTTATGAGAATTACTGTATCTTAATAGTATTTTATTCAGCATTCTGTACTGATTATAAAGCATAAGACTCAAGATCATCTTCGTTTCTCGATAAAAAACAAAAAATCAAGAAGCCCATTATTATTATATAATACAGCAAATAGTTGACAAGTAAATTGGCTGAACTTCAGAAAAGTCCCCCCAACCTTCCGGCACAAAACTAACGTCATTCTCTCCGTTTTGACATGCTGATCACGAAATGTACTTGACGTTTTTGGTCTAATGAGCAGTTTTCGAGATATTCGCGAAAAACTATTGCTACTACTACATGAATCGTGCGTATTGGGATCTGACATGAGGGCGTGGGCAATATATATATAGATATCCAATATGGCGACGAAGAGCTTGGTCTTAACATTGTATTGATATCTTTTTTTTTTGTTTTTACTTAAAATGTTTGAAAGGAAGGAGAAAACTTTTGTGTTGAGGGAAAAGCATCGGTATTATGGGCAAATCCAGCTGAGGATGGCAATGTTAAATTTAGAACTAACATATTTTGTTATATATTCTTAGTTTGATAAAAAATATTTAGCTTTAAAAGTTACAAGAAATGACAGTTTTATTTCTTCAATGTTGACTAAATTAAAAAATATTTATTATATGAATATGTTACATAAAATTTGTTTATTGGAAAAAACATGTGATGAGAGTTTGGTGAGAACATTGTTCCACAAATAATTGTACAAATATCTTCTATTAGAGGCACCAATGCCACAGACATCACTGACCCAAGAATTTTGAAAGTCTTTATACGCTGGTTAGGTCTTTCACTATGTACTATAACTGTAGCTATTTTAGCTGTTAAAATAGACTGTTCTTTGCTAAATTGTATCTTATATTTTAAAAATGGAGGTCTTATAAATTTCAAGCAGTTCACTTCACATACTTCATTTCAAAGTGTGGAAACGGTGCAACAAATTTTTGCTCGCTCTACTATCACAATCTTTCATTGCACTTTTCATTCTTTTTTGCGACGCGTTGGAAAAATTGGAGTTTTTATAACGTTATTTTTAATTAACAACTGTTTTAACATTGTAAGTGTATACTGTAATTAACACCTGTTAACACTGTAAGCTGCTATAAGCCAAGCCAAGCCAAGCCAAGCCAAACTTAGAGTATTTCTACTTTTCGGCAGCAGACGGCGCCACTCAAAATGTCAGATCCCAATACCTACGCGTCCGAGACGGTCTGGTGCTGCTTCTATGCAACATGGACCCCCCCCCCCCTCTTTCCTGCTCCTCGTCGCAGCGGATGGCAAGCAATCTATATAACGGGTAAACTTGTTAAAAAGTTATTTTCAGTATAGAATATAAGAACATTGGGATTTTCGAGATTTTTAATATTGACGAATGAGTTGCTAAAGTATTGCTACTTCTCATCTGCTGACTATCAAATTCGATAATATATGTAAAGCTTAAAAACTTACCGAAAATCCATTAGTTCAGTGGGAATGCTAATTGTATGGACTTAATTAGGTCCTCGAATGGATCGATGTTTAGTTTCTAGAGAAAGTTTTACACGTGGTGATTCCGAGCGTCCCTTTATTAGTGTCGGAGTCAGACCACTACAAGCTATTATATAAGTGTACGTTTTGTCATGAAAAATGTGCTCTTGTAGGGTTTTTAATTTAGAGGTCCAAAGTAACTTCAGATGTTGGTCAGGGTTAGATGGGCTGGTGGGTCCGCAAGGGGTGGCGTGACCCCGTTATCGCACCCTGACTTAGTCTGGGTTAGTTTTCTTTCGAGCGAAGAAAGTTTTAGCGTCTCACCTTCGTCAATATTAAAAATTTCGGAAATCCCAATGTTTCTATATACTATACTGAAAATACCTTTTTAACAAGTTCACCCGTTATATAGGTTGCTTGCCAGTCGCTACGCTGAGGAGCAGAAAAGAGGAGGGGAGGGGCGTCTATGCTGCATACACGCAGCGGCAAGTCGTCTCGGGCGCGTAGGTATTGGGGTCTGACATGGGGGCGTGGACAATATATATAGCTATCCAATATGGCGACGAAGTGTTTGGTCTTAACATTGTATTGATATCTTCCTTTTTGTTTTTACTTGAAATGTTTGTAAGTATGGGTGGAACTTGTAAGTGGGCAGGTACAAGTTCTGCAGAAAGAAACTTTGTTGAAGGAGAACGGCTTTTTAAAGTATGTTTTATGAAATAATTAATTTTACAAAAAAAAATTGGTTCTTTAATATACCTTCTAAATTTACAATTATAACTTCATAAATTTCTAATCGCTTAGAATTGGTGAGGACATATTAATTACTCCACAAATAATTGTACAAATATCTTCTATTAGAGGCACCAATCACACAGGCATCACTAAATCAAGAATTTTGAAAGTTTTTATTCGCTGGTTAGATTTTTCAATATGCACTCTAGCTTTAGCTATTTTAGCTGTTGAAATATACTGTTCTTTACTAAATTGTTTCTTATATTCTAGAAATGGAGGTCTTATAAATTTCAAGCAGTTCAGTTCACATACTTCATTTCAAAGTGTGGAAACGCAGCAACAAATTTTTGCTCGCTCTACTATCACAATCTTTCACTGCATAGTAATCAAAATTTTTTTGCGACGCGTTGGAAAAATTGAAGTTTTTATAACGTTATTTTTAATTAACACCTGTTTTAACGCAGTAAGTTTATACTGTGATTAACACCTGTTAACACTGTAAGCTGCTATAAGCCAAGCCAAGCCAAGCGTAGAGTATTTCTACTTTTCGGCAGCAGACCGTGCCACTCAAAATGTCAGATCCCAATACGCAGAATTCATGTAGTAGTGCAATAGTTTTTCGCGAATATCTCGAAAACCACTCATTTTCGCCAAAAATGACAACTACGTTTCAAGATCAACATGTCAAAACGAAGAGAATGACGCAAGTCTCGTGTCGAAATGGTGGGGGGACTTTTCCGAAGTCCTACTAGTAAATTTAGGTAATATAGTTAGGTATGAAACCCTGCATGCTATACTTGACCTTACCCCAAGAGGCACAAAGCTCCGATATGCGATGTCGTCAGTTTGTCTCCGCGAGCGTGAATCGTGGGCACTGCTTCCTTTTTACATTTCGGACAGATTTTCTTCTCATTGTGCGATTTCCACGTATCCACTATTATCCATTACGAACAATTAAAAGTTTATCAGAAAATTTCTGGAACACAGAACGTACCTCGTGTAGCATAGACTTTCTTCGGTTCGTTTGTTCTAATACTACTGCCTTCTGTGACAGAGTTCTTCGAAGATAATCGTTTGTACGGTTTCCTCAACTCCTCCTCTTCACCCTAACATTAACCAAATTTCATTATTAGTATTACCACTATTGGTTCCAAAGATTTTATTGTAATCAGTGCCATAGCAATGTTTTTTATGTATCGGCAATAAACATTTACACAAATATCAGTACAATCTGGTTCAAACAAAAATTGTAACGGTGTATTAACAAGAACATGTAGTCAGTATGAAATGAAGAGTTTCCTGAAATTAATTTTCTGATTACATTTACTTGTAATTGTTATGGTTCTGCCGTCAGCTTCACTTCACCTATAAAATGTTCATATTAAACGCATCAATTTTTTATAATTGAATACATCGTAATTTCGAAGAATTTCCTACTATGATAAAAAAAAATAAATATCAGCGTTGTCCCTATATCTTGAAGTTCTTATTTCGCACAAAAATTCACCCTACTTACTGTATAATTACATTAAAGTGTACCACTGTTCCAAAAAGGTTGGGGAACACTGATACAAAGTCTCTAAAAATGAATCGGTAATTATTGCGAAAGGGTCACTATACTCCGATTTTGATGAAATTTAAATATGTTATAGGTTTCGATATTTTTAACAACTTTTACCTTTTCCAATATAGGGGGGTCGCTTTTGGTTTCCGAGATATTCGCAAAAATCTATTGCTAATACTGTTACGGCGGCGTGAATATTGAGAAGTCGCCGTAATGCCGTGATGAACAACCCCTAAGGAATAATTGAAAATAGGGGTTGTCAACGAATTGTTGATCGTTGAACAGAAGAGAGAGACAGAATCGACAGCCGAGCAGAACAGGCATATTCTGAAATCGTTATATTGATATAAAGTTATAAGAGTTGTATTGTAGATAAAGATTGTTAATAAATATCTCGTGATGCCGCGGCGTACGACGCGAAGTAATAAAAGTCGCAACAATACTATATTGAATTTTCCGTATTGTTGCACGCTCCGTGGCAACGTAAGGCTGCTCCAGTGCGGCGTCTGTTTACTTTTTTTGTAAATAAGTTGTGGGGATGAGAGAAAAAACAGGGTTTCACTCCATACAGGATGAGTTTTCAATTTTGAAAGACTACTCCTGAATTTTCGTATGCGTGGTCGGGCCGGCCTAACAGCCGGACCTCTCGGCCTCCTCCGCGACCTAACCACAACTCATTCTATTCGCATAATCTTTGCATTGTAGCTGTCATCCAGAATTTGATCTAGTAATAGAAAAATCATGTGAATAGAATGAGTTGTGGTTAGGTCGTGCAAGGGGCGACGAGGGCCGGCCAAGAGAAAATTCAATACAGTATTAGCAATAGTTTTTTGCGAATATCTCGAAAACTAAAAGCGGCCCCCCTATATTGGCGAAGGAAAAAGTTGTTCAAAATGTGTTTCTGCATAACATATTTAAATTTCATCAAAATCGGAGTATAGTGACCATTTCGCAATAATTACCAATTAATCGATAGTTTGCAGATTTTTATGTAACTTGCTATTTTGTCGAATTATTCAGTACAGATTGAAATTTGTTGGTAGAGCTATTTTCTTACGATAAGAGTAACGCAAGAACGTCCTAGATATTGGTTAATGTGCACGTTTCCTTGTATTTTGCAGATGTGCACGTACCGCGAACGCATAAAAATCTGCAGTCTAGTTGTCGGGAATCGTTGAATTGCGAGATCAGCGAAGTGAAATTTCGTACCTGAGGCAAATATTGACACGAGCGCTTTGGGTGAGATTTGCGAATATGGGCGAGAAGCGTGCACGTGTCTTCCCGTTTGTCGCTGACTCGTTTGTCGCACACAGGACACCACGTGGCCGCGTACGGCTGTGACGAAAATGGTATATAACATAATATACGGCGTCATTGAATTCTAACCTACGTAAGTCAGCGAGGACATCCGCCTTTTAGCTGAACGGCTCCTAAGAATTAAACGAACGAGCTTGAACAACCTGCGTACTGCATATCATATTTCCATATAAGCGATGCGTTCCCTCCCTGCAAAGCCGATGCACATTTTTTACAGAGATATATTTGACATCAGTCCTTATCTGCGATATCGTATTGACAAAGTGAAGTTGTACTTTGCCGATGAAACAATTTCCTCAAATTTATCTAATGTATACAGGGTGGAACTTGTGAATATCTCTTTCAGTGTTGTATTATTATTTATTGATTAATGGAGCACAGAAGTTTGTGCAGATTCACATTTTTTTATATAAATTTATAGGAACAGTCTTTCTCGCTTTCTGTATTCTTAATTTAGTATTAATAGATGAATGAAATATACGGGGTGTCCTAGGTTTTAAGGTTTAAACTTTGTCAGTATATTCTATAGCACTAAATAAGAAATAAATGTTATGTAAATCCCATCTTAATTTTTATAGTGTTGTTGTAAATAGAAAGTTTCAATCTTTAAATATATGGTGGCTTCAGTCACGAAACTAATTTTTCAAAGTTTTTAAAGACGTTTGATATGATTGATATCATGAAAGAAAATCTTACAATAAAACGAACGATGGTTTATGAAACAAGAGACTTTTAGCTTTAAAATGAGTTCGAATTTATTGTCGTACATACAATTTTTCGAGAATCGGGTATTCAGTGTTCAAATACCTGGCCACAATTATTTCCTAAACTATAGCTCGTTGGAGAAAATGTTTCAGATAAAAGTTACTCTGTTTCGGGAAAGACATCTTACGGTAGTCACAAATATTTCTAGGTGTACGTGTTTCCGAGATTCCAAGGTGAATCCTGAATGGCACTAAATAATCTTGAATGACCTTGGTAGACGAAAGTGTTATTGGTCAGTAAATTTGTCTCGGGATAGGCTGCACGCTTACCTAAACAACAACATACAGCTCCTTATAAAAACCAGAAATCACTTCGAAATCTTTCAAGCACGTCCACCTAGAGGAGATTTGTGACCACCAGAAGTGACCATCCCAAACATAATTTTTACAACCATCTATAATTTCGGAAATGATTGCGTGCGAAACTTCAAATGTAACACCCTGTATTTACATGACCGGCAGTAAAAGTGTTAATAATTCTTGATGAGAACAACGTTTGTAGAGTTAAAAATGGTTCACGAATTAAAGTTCGAACATTTGCATTTGTATAGCACCATGCGTGTAAGATCACAGGTTTAACCTGCGCAGAGTCGTTTATCTTCCCAGCTTACCAATAATAGATATTATTATCGTTTATCGTGGTAGCAAGGCCAGACTAAGCTGAAGGGGACTATTTGGGCTGGCTGCTACTTTCTTATCGCCAGCTCGCCAGGAGCTAAGCCCCAGCTGGCCGTTACGCATTCCCTAACAGGAAAGCTCGCTGGTTAACTTTGATAATGCGTCACTCCTACCATGTAACTTAATCAAATTCTTTTCTCGAGGCAGCTTAATCAACTTCTTAGGTTGCTCGACTGCTTTTTTACTTCCTGCCCGTTAAGTTTGTTTCTTTCGCGAGAACCTGGCCAATCAGCACTTCGGGTACCTAATTTTGCACAAGTTGCCATCGCCGGCTACACGGATACCTTAATCAGCTACTTAAGTAGGATAATCACCTCCTAAGGTAGCTTAATGACCTCTCCCTGCCTTTCCCAAAGTAACATCATTGAATATCGCTTCGGACGAGCTCGCCGTAGTACCAGCTGTGTGGGTCATTCACCATAAATCACTATAATTATCGCAGTATTTAAATTGCTGTCTAACACGAAATCGCTAGATTGGGTGCTAATTGTTCCATCCTTCAATATCCACTTTTAGCGTGCAATTATAATTTACTGTCCGATCGTTTGCCTAGTAGTTCTATTAATTAACCATCGCGCAGCACAACACTCAACTCATTATATAATTTTACGACTTACTCGGTGTGCTTCTACATTGAATGAATATTGTACTATTATATCTACTAAAATCTACTAAATTTAGAGAAAGTGTAAACCAACGGTTGGAAAATTCATATACTAAATAATGCATAAGAATATTTCTTTAAATTTATGTATACTCTCAAGCTTACTATGTTTATTAATAACACCAATTGTACGGTCTTACACTCGCGGAATGGTGATTTGATTGAATTTAGACCGCGATTGACCGTATGTGCTCGACGCCTAATTAAAGTCGTGAAGACTAATTACGAACGGTGATGGATAGGTTAAAACTGACTCGTTGGTGATGAGGTTTACTCAATACACTTTAATTTGGTGTTCGTGATACAGAACGGTGCGTGGGTCTCGAGAGTTCGTGCGATCCTTTTGAGAGTTGATAAGGTTCTGACGAAAATTGGTGGAGTCCAAGGGTTCGATGGTGTCTGTCGAAAGATCTTTTTGGGGGTAGGAAAATAGTGGTGGAAAATTGCTTAGGAAGGGATGAGGTAAAGAAGTGAGGGAAGGATGTGAACGAAGAAAGAGAGAAACGATTGGAAGACAAGGATGACGAGAGGGTTGGGGATTTTGAGGAAAAACAGATGTGATGGTCAAGTACGTAGGACCGTGAGAGAAAGTGGCCAGGAAACTGCAGATGAGTGTGACGAATTAGATATTTTGAACTTCGGCACGTAGGCACGATTTCACGGATTGTAAAAACGGAAAAGGTTAAATTGTACGGTGAACTATGCGACCGTACACCAATATTCAAAATATCAGAAATCTGAAACTACTCTTAACGTTTTCTATCAACTTGTCAACAATAGAAACAATTAATTTTCATTGTACAAAGTGTATCAAAATTATATGTCACGACTACCATAGCAGAGTTCTATACCTCTGGATCGGTGGAGATCCGTTAGAAAAATGGTCCGCAAATTTGTCCTTCACCCTTTTTTCAAGGTCAACGTATCTTTTTATTGCATCGTATAGTACTCGTCACATGGAAGAAAAAGTCTCAAAGACACCATGGGTCCCAAGTCAACCATTCTCTTAAAAAACAACTTTAAAGTTTTGTAAATTGTTTTATGTACACCACATGTCTAGAGGATCTCCCAAGATGATATAAATGCGGAGGGGGTGATTCTACATGAGAAAATAAGTCTAAAGTATAGAATACTTATTTGTTCATTTGACACCTCGTTTTCGAGAAATTTGAAAATCCATCGAGTTCGTGTTCCTAGCGTTTGTAAGTAGTAGATCAGGTAGGTAATGAACAGACGCGTCAAACATTTCGTATTCAATATCAAGCACGTTCTCCGAATTTTCAAACTGTAATTTCTCGAAAACGAGGCGTTAAACAAAAAAAATTATTTTATACTTTAAACTTATTTTCTCATGTAGAATTACCTTCTCCACATTTATACCATCTTAGGAAACCCTGTAGACACGAGGAATAAAATAGTTTATGAAACTTTAAATTCGTTTCTCAAAAGAATGGTTGACTTGACACCCATGGTGTCTTTAATACTTTTGTTCCTTGTGACGAGTGCTGTACGATGCAATATAAAAAAAATGTTGACCTTGTTAAAACGGTCAAGGACAAATTTGCGGAACATTTTTTTAACAGATCTCCACCGATCCAGAGGTATACATAGAACCCTGCTATGGTAGTCATGACATATAATTTCTATACACCCTGTACAATAAATAGTTCTATATAGTCTATATATTCCGTAATTTTATAATTAGCTGTAAAAAAATACAAGTTCCATTATTTATACTGAAAGCAATATTTAATAGGTTATGTTCAAACTCTTTTATAGTCGTATATTCTTTCTAAATGGTTGTACTTTTTCGAAATAAAAATATTTGAACTTTTGTGTCGACCGTTATGGAAAAGAAGGATTGAAAATTTCCTTTAGTCGTACAGATTCATTTTCACCATTTCAAGCGTAGAAATATTTGAAACGTAAATAGTATATTTCGCTATGAAAAACAATTCTCTAAAACTGAAGACAATCGCAAAGATCTCGCCGTGTTCCTTTGGATTTCAATTCACTAGAGCGAGTGAATTTGATGTACCTCTAAATTGTTCGACTGCACTTTGAGCCGTCCTATGAAAAAACTCCGCTTTCTGCGAGCGTGCTTGAAAACTATCAATCATCTACGTATGTTGCTGTTTTCCTATACATCAAGAGTTACGACCAGATCTCCGCGATTTTATTTTGAACAATGCCAAAAGGGACAAATAAAATGCTTAACGTCGCCGTCGCGTTTTTCATAGAATCGAAATTCATGACAAGCTCTCCGCGCCGTTGAATTTCCTACAAAGGATGCCAAAGGTTAATCCGTTGCGATGCAACGCGCACGGATTCTGATGCACCTCGCCCACTGCCCCGCCGAGTTTATCTTTTTATCCACGACCATCGTTCCCCTTTTGCACAAAAGAACCTGCAGGTGTGGAGCATGGATCAGCCCAGATGGGGATAACTGTTGTTGGCCCTTACCACTTCCGCCGTCCTCCTACCTGACCTAATTTTCTGACCCACTGACAACGGTACTCGATAAATCGTGTTGTCACGCCGTCCGATCATCCCGTGAAAACACCATTAACACTTTTACTGCCGTAAAGTCGCATTAATATTCGGAACCATTTTTAACACCTTGACTGTCGACTCAGCAACCTTAAAAATTTTATCAAATTAAATAAATAATGTAATATAAATTCACGAAATTCGGAATGACACTTGTTAGTTGATATGGTTAGCGTCGTATCAAATATAAATAATAATTGTTTAAAAGATTGATATGGTTTTGATTTATCATCGGATTTTTGAAATAACGTATCTTCCGCAATCTGTTGCGAATTCGTCCAGCAACTGTATCAGAACTGACCCGTTGCGAACGTGTTATGGTAATTTGTAAATACAATGACATCGAAATAATGAAGTCAACACTGATCCGACTGATATTTTTTCACTGTTCATCTTTCTGCTCTGTCCTGTATTTTATACTAAATTATGGTTTCATTTTCCAGTACTTTTCGTAGATTATTTTAACACTTTATTCGCCGGAAGCCTAGTAATAGGATTTTTAATAATTGTTCTGTAGCAAAAGGAACCTGGGAAATCTTCTTTTACATTATAATCCTAAACGAAAATGTTAGATAACGTACCTGTGCGTGAGTTTTTGGTTCACAATTGAAATTTGAATTTATTTCTATTTCAATAAACTAGGGTCATTTGTTTCCTGGGAAACACAAATGACTAATTCATTAATATTTGTCATTTGGTTGTTGGAGAATGGCGGTGAAATGATTGATTTTAGTCATGCTAAAGATATTTCAAAAACGCGTTTGTGAATGAAGTCCTCTTGAACGTTATACGTTGAAATTGACTTAAAATTAAAAATGCGTTGGAATTGTGAAAGTGTTATGAATTAGTGCAGTAACCACAGGAGTAAATCTACTCTATTTCCAAAGTATTGCTCTCGGAGAAAATTATTTAAACTCCAAATTAAATAGAAGTCTGTTGGAGAAGGGGACGGTAAATATGATGGACAAAGCGGAACTTAATAGACCTACATTTTTTCAAACTACATGAAACCGTTTGTCACTATTTTTTCACTTATTTTTGTAGACTGAAAAAATCTACTACCTTTTAACACCATTGAATATCCATTTAAAAAATTCCTAACATATCCCACCCAATAATGTTGTTGGAATGATTGAAACTCGCGCGTCGCGTCGTGTTGTGTTGGCGATGCTGTTGTGTGGTTGGAATTAGGGATGGGAAAAACTGCTACTTCCGAATCACTCAGGATTCGATTACGTTCGTCTGAAATCACGGTGATTTTTCACAGTGATTCGTGATTTTTCGTGATCGCTTCTAATTGGTGGAGGGCATAGGAACATAACTGTTCTTGGTCACTCTACATAGAAGTCTGTGTTCTTGGGACATGTTACATAAAAAATAAAAACAAAAATATAAATTATATCGCATAAAGGCAAAAAGTATATTAAACAATGAATAATAGTGAATAAATTAATAATTAGTAATAACTAATCACTATGAATTATAAAAGAAAGTTCAGTTTAAAATACCTTGCAAACTGTTTTATATTGAGTGTATATGTCTGTGCGTGGTATATTGTATAGATAAAATATATACAAATGTATAAAAACTTAACACAAATAGTACAATTTAAATAGAAACAAAAATATAAAAAATCAGTAAATATATTATTACTTGCGAAGAACGGTATTGCTTTCCTAAAATCACGAATTACTAAAAGTATCAGTTCATCCCATCTCTATACATTATACATATATGTATATATATATATATACATATATATATCATTATTAAGTAATTGTCTATACCTTTCTACTAATTACATAAATAATACAATTTTTTAACTCAAAGATGAAGAATTACTATGACTCGAGATAGAAAAGTTCGGATCACAGTCGTGATCGTGAAAAAATTACGACAGTGATTGTGATTTTGCGATCACTGTGATAAATAGTTGGAATCGCGTTGTGTTTGTTTTTCCCGCGTCTTCGCGCGCTCGTTGGTTTGCCTCCGTAGAGTGTGCACGTGTTTGATGCAATCTGCGTCCTGTATATTCTCGTTAATGTATAAGAACATTCTGAAACCGACTCTAACAAATGTAAATGTTTCACAACTGCGATCATTAGTATCATATGTATTGAATTTGGATGCATAGCTTTGATTACAACCCCTTGCACTATAATATCAAGTCGGACTCGATTTCGAGTAAAATCTACTGGATTTGTATGTAATTAATTTCCTTTAAACTGAAATAAAAGTCTCTTTTGTTGTTCTCGATATACAATAGCCATTGGAGAATACATAAGCATAAAACAGAAATGAACTTTCTTCTTCTTCTTAAAGATTATAAACTGTAGCCATAAAATAAATCTTCGTGCAAACAGTTAATCTAGGAAAAAACTGTTTGTTAACACTACAACTATGGGAACCGTCGAAGTGTCGTGTTTATTGCGAGTGTATTTAATAAACCTTTTTTTGGAAATATATATCAATAAAAAATTACTAGAAATCTGGATAAATACATTCAGTATTCATACAGTAAAATAGTCTGTTTTAGTGCTCTATAAATTTAGCGTTAATGAAAGAAAATATCTAAAAGATTTAACGAAACATTACTAAATTATGATATTCATAATAATTTTTGCACAAAAGTAGCGTAAAATAATTGATTTAACATACAAAAGGTTTTGTTTAATAATGTATTTTAGTACACATATAAAATTTACAAATTCCATTTGAAATATCGTTAGCAAATGGAACTGTCACTTTATTATATTAAATGCTCAGAAAAAGTGCATAATGTTACCCGATTCAGCAAGACATACTGAATGTACGTACATATTTTTATTATTATTACATTAGTTTCCTCGGAAATAAATGCATTGCAATTAAAACTTTTCTCTCCAATTATAATGAAATGTGCAGAACAATATTTTTAATGAAGCATCATGTATTCAAAGCACATTTTATTTGTTTTGCAACGACAATATAATACAAACTTTCCAGCGACCAAACGTATATGTAGAGCAAACTTTGCCAAAAAAGGTTTCAAGATTTATTTGCAATTTATTTCTGCATACATAATCGTTTGTATGTGAAACAAACGATTAATATTGATATATAAGGCATTTTATTTAATATTTGGAAAACAAACTTCTATTATTAACACAGGCAATATTTCATATATTCTGCTGCATTATAAAACGCATCAGCACAAAATGTTTAACATTAATATACTGAAAATATAGATGTTCACGTGCAGAATTTTCGGTTCTGTTAAATGAACGTATACTTTCGGCGTATACGGTTCGGCAGAATGCTCCATTTCCGGAGGAAGCGGATAATTTGTTTCGGTATCGAAAATTCGTTAATACTGGGAGTGGAAATAATATTTCAAAAATTAATAATCACGATTGCAATCGAACGTAATTTAGGGAATACCCGAAATGGAAGAGGGAATGGGGGCTAAACGTGAACTGCAATATATTGAGTTCGCAGGGAACACACATATACATATACAAGAGAAGGTCTTCGGTGCAGTCTATACCAGACGACTGCGAAACCCATATTGCACGTCCCTATCGCGATTTACAGTCGCTCCACTCTGCCATACAACTCGAAACTACACCTCGCAAAAACTAAGAAGTAGTGGACGGGCTCCGATTGAAAATCATTATCATAGCTACGTTAAATATTTTCAGAGTAAACACCTACGGTTAAAAATAGACAGCCCATCTTGTACATTTATGACAAAAGTGAATAAGTGTAATTTAAAACAGTAAAGACATTAAAAGAATTTAAAAATTCTGTTACAGTATTTCATCGATAATCGTCGCCACCACGGGTCCGGTCGGCGACAATTAACGTTCAGATACTATTCTTTGACTTGTGCCGAACATACAAAAGGACAGCGAAACTCGAGAGGTCTCGGTCGCCGAGAAGTGTAACATAATACGAGTATGTCGGTGTGAAAACAACAATTAACCCAGTAAAAAAACTTCTTTATTTTTTATTATTTTTTAATGGAACTTTCACCAACATATTCGTGGCATTTTTCTAATGAAAATGATACCAAATAAGATATAATTTCGATGGTATTTACTTGAATAATGGACGATGGAAGCTTCGGAGAATTATTGTAAATATGATCTGAACTACAATATATCGTGTTTGGTATTATTTTAATCAGAAAAATGCCACAAATATATTGGAGAAAGTCTCATAAAAAAATATGTAATAATAAAAAAGTTTTTTTTATTGGCATTAGACTGTTGAGACACGTGGGCCTTTGAACTACGCCGGCGACCGCGACTCTTCGCGACTCTTTCTTTCCCATGCGCTATCCTTCCTTGCGCCCGAAACTTTCATCGTCCATTACTCAAGTAAATATCATCGCAATTATATCTTATTTGATATCATTATCATTAGAAAAATGCCACGAATATGTTGGTGAAAGTTCCATAAAAAAATAATAAAAATAAAGAAGTTTTGTCATTGGATTAGTAAATAGTGGTCTCACCGATATACTTGACCCGTATTATGTTACACTTCTCGGCGACCGAGGCCTCTCGAACTTCACGGCCCCTCACGGGGTATACCTCGCGAAAGGAGGATTGTCTTGCTACAATTATCGTTCAGAATTTCACGACAATTAACGATGAAATGCTGTATAATATTTTCAATCTATTAAACATATTAAGAAAGCAAATACATTTCTGTTTCAACCCAATTTGTTGCAATTGAGGTAAACAATTTTTATTTTGAGATCTGCTTTCTAGTTATCAGTATTAACTCTCGAACGGCGGACGTTTTTTATAACTATATAAGTGACAATGCTAAGGATCGTTTGCAGCTTTAGTTACTCATTTTTTTAAAATATATTTTTAAGCGTACTGTTTGTAAACACACTGATGTTTCTATCACTCCAAATGCTGCAGCTATTTATTTAATCTAATTGCCAAAAATTAGTGTATAAATGACTATTTTGTTACTCTGGGTCAGAATCGACCCAGGCACCATCGGAGTGTTAAGTTGTCCAAATATTCGTCTTTTTTCGATTAATCTGTGTGATGTATTTAAGATAGTCTTTGAAGCAAGCAAATGACACGGTCAAGTAAATGGAGACTTCGAAACCGATAAAACATTAACAAAAACGTAATCACACTGTTTGTATATGTTGATGTTTTCTAACAACATAAAGCACGCATACCTCGAAAAGAATTTTTGGTAGAACCTAATAAATTGTGGATTTTATGCATTTATGTATAAAAATCTTAATTCAAAATGAACGATGGATGACGATAATGGAGGGTTCCAGTTTTAAAATGAGTCCAGGCATATTGTACTACTTTTTTGAACGAAATTATCACAGTTTAAATATCGACAATTTCTTGAGAATGGGAAATTTAGTGTTTTCGGATCCACTGTAATTAAATGAATAATAATAGTAACATTTACAGTATTCCAAAACATTGCTGTATCACTTTTAGCTCGTTATAATGATTTATCGTGACAGCATCGATCAGTTTATTCTCTTTTCCATCGGCATGTATCCAACCCGTTTCATTTCGACAGTAGTAGACAAAAAAATTAGTGATCTTATAAATTGACAGGCCAAGTGAAACATCCTGTATATAGTATATTGGACACAATGAATCGGCATTTACGTGAATTAATCGAATTAAGAGATGATCAGCTGCTCCAGTAACACTACGCTTCACTGCATCATATTGTAGCTCTCGAATCGAGCGATATCGTTCATTGCCGGAAACGAGGCACAGGAAACACGGACCACGTGTTCCGAACATTAACTGGAACGTCGACTATGTATATCGTTCCTAATACATTCGTGTCTCTCGCATACGATCTCTAAATAATATGACGAATTATCGGACAAATGTAATATGTACTCTCTTTCCGTTGTAACGTTTTCGCATTAAGGAGGATTCTCGTGTAACAAGTACAAACATAAGTGATTTTCGCGAGTTTCTTTTAAAAAACTATCTATATAAAGGTGAAACTTAAAACATTAAAAAGATTAAATAGTTCTAAAAATATGTATTATTTTCTACTGATCTAAATTATTAAATAAGAAAAGAAATTTCTATATGGCTCCTGTTCCTGCATATATATGCAGTCGCATTGTCAATGTTAAGTAAATAGTGCCTTTTATACATTTATAGCAGAATAGACTAGATAAAATTTAAAATAGTAAGAAGACTAAAACAATTATCCTTTAGGATAACCATATATTATTTCTGATCAGTAAAAATTATTACAGAAAGAAATAACTTTTTATTTAATTTCTATGTCCTGCAATCAATACAAACAATTTTTATTTTTCACAAAAGATTCTCAGTCTAATATTAAACATAGATCTTAATGAATCCTCCTTACTCATAAACTGGTAATTGTTGAGGACAGAATGATTTTCAGAAATCAGGTAAAGCCGTGCAGGTTAACTTTCATTCCAAATAAAAACGGTGCATCACGGGGCTGACAGTCGTTCTTATCTTACAATCAAGGCGCGACGGTTTTACTCTCATGTCACTGATTTACAAAAGATCCATGAATGAAAGCAAAAGGATATTATTCCTGTGCATGCATGGCGTCAGTACGTCTGTGTTCACGCCCACACGTGGCTCCATCGAACTCGATACTCCCGGTGACGTTACCATTTTGTAGAAAATGGAAATGGAAGTGTGTCAGTGGGTCGATGGACCTCCTTCCTTAGTTCTCCCTTCTTGTTCTACTCTCTTTCTTCGCTCGGTTCCACGGATGCATTAGTTCCAGACGCGACCGCTACCTTTTTGTCTGGTGTTTCACTCACCCTGACCCCTCCATCCTCTTTTCCGCCGACGAAGTTCTCTTATTCACTTTCGTTTCCTTCCTGCCGTTCGTCCCAGCTCGTAGTCAAGAAACGATTCCGTCGCCAAAGACGCTGAATTTCTGGATAAGAAATAATGGATCAATGAGAGCCGACTGAAAAGCTTCTGTTTCCCTGACGAACACTCCGACGAACTTCAACTTTCATCTTTGAGCCATGTGACCCCGACAAATTGCTTCAGATTGACTTTATGCCTTCGTTGAAATATTTAGATCCTCCCTTTCGGCGATAGTTCGTCATAAAGTCGAGTGAATTACCGTGATCGCTTGCTACTTCATTTTTCTTCGAAGTAATTACAACCTGTTTCTCAAATGAAAATGACTGATACGCGGTGATGGTTATAATCACTGTCCGCCCAACTCTAATTACTCTAGATTCGTAACGCATGAAGTATATGAGTGGGATGGACGGCTATTATAAATATCGATGCGCCTTTTCTTGTGCAAAACTGGCCTTAATATTCGCAGTCGTGTCAATTTTATGTCCGTGGAAATTCGACGAGCTTTTCAATCGGCGCATATAAGGCCAAATAATTAAATTACGACGACAAAAATACATATAAAAATTTTCTGTAAACTAATAACAAATACCATCATAACGTACTTTAAGAAACAGCCCACAATGAAGCGTGAGAATTTCTTTGTTAACGCAACACAGTAGTTGATGCGCATGTAAAAAGTAAAGTTATCTTTCGGACGGCCAATATCAGTTAATTGCGCCAGAATTATTGACGACGTAATTGCGTTCATCCAATTTTCTTCAATTTAAATTCGCCATGTTTTCTACATGGATATTGAAGCGTCAGGTATGTACTTTCATCTGCAATTATTGTTAACACAAAGGTATGTTGTATATACTGTTAATATACTATGTTCTATGAAATACTATTTTTGTTTAAAAAATATTGATATGCTTACTTTAACTAGAGTTATACAAAAAGTTCCGAATAGTACACCGATTTCTTTTTACTAGTTCGAAAAAGGGTCTTATAACTAATATAAAAAATTAAAAAATGAGTCCCCTTCTTTCCCCTTTCGATCAATAGAGCGGATTGTTTACAGGTAGTCGCGCCGACCGCGCTGTAAAGAAAATGAAGATTACGAGAAAAGAACTGTTTGATGTGTTAAGAAGTGAACAGTTTCTCAAGTTGTCGTCATTTAAGTGTAATGAACGATTGTTAAAGTGTATATTCGACAAGTTTAGCGTTAGTGAACATTCTGAACATTATATAATGCAAATAAAACGTGTAGTTAAAGTGTTTGTTTTGAAATTTCTGATGAAATGGCGTGGTTGTAAATACATGTACGACCGTTTTAACAGCGAACACATGAAATGGCTTCATGAAGACTGGAATCTTCCACAAATACAGCCGACTTCAGAGCAAAAGAAGCGAGGCAGGCCAAGAAAATCATTCGAAGAGTGTTCTGGACGCAATAAGCAGAGACAGGTTAAACAAATTGTAGCGGATCTCAGTTCAGGAAAGCTGTCATCGGGCAAGAGAATGGCAGCCCAAGTTGTGAAATTGACCACCCAATCTAGTCCCAAGAGATTAAAAAAAATGAAACAGGTGCATGATACACCATCCTCTGTTGCTATAAGATAATTATTTTCTGAAGATAATTATTGAGCAGTCTTCTTATAAGCATTTCTAACCAGAATATCAAATAAAATCTTATTTTCTATTTTTGTCGTGGTAAATTGTTAATTTGGCCTTATGTGCGACGTAGACATTTTTGGCATATTTAGTTTGAGCATAGATCCCGAAACAAAGAGAAAAATTGGTATGTTTAAAAGAGTATTCTACTCTTGAGGTTCTTGATAGTTTGCATACATGTTTGATAACGTTTCAAAAATACAGAGCATAACTTCTTGCGTCGTTATTAGAATTAATAGACGAAATATTGTGAAAACAATTCAAGAATTTGAAAATACTGTTGTACTAATTTCAGCTCATTCAAATGATTAAGAGAAAAAATTAATGTCTAGGCAACTCCTGTATATCACAATTAATGTAGATATTCTTCATTTTGCATACTAATCCGCAGTCTAGACTAAACTTCCACAATTTATTAGATGTTATTGTATTCGTCTGGCAAAATTAAATCTAAGTTAATCTTAACCTAAGTAAGCATGGTTACATTTTGTTTTGAAATAAAGCAAGAAACGTGTTTTGACAAAATAGTAACTATGCAATGCATATAAACATTTTTATCATGAAAATTGTAACTTCTAATACTTTATTCATTTGAATTTTAACTACAACTTGTAATAACTGAAATATTTATGTAAGTGTGAATGATAAAGGTATAATACGTGTATTTTATATTGAGAAATCATGAAAGTCAATTTTCAAAATACTGTTTGTTATTTCTGCCAGTGCATTTTATTATCCATGTCAGCGTAACTTTGTCATTCTTTTGGATGGAAGCATAAAACGTTGGGAACACATTCCTGAAGTATTTCTCTTTGAAACAATGCAATGAAAATCGATTTTCCATCCCATCAAAGGATAACACCCCTTAAACAATACGTGATAGAGAATAACAGTCCGTTATAACACTTTTCTCAAGGTCTATTTATAATTTTGTTTTCCTAATATTGTAACTTTCCACTGTTATTTATGTACTATGCGTATTAGTAAACTACAAGGGGTTAAGAGGCAATCTAGGATGTTTTACTGCAAAAGTGACAGTAACATCAAATATATTATAACGAATCCTACTTTTATTGAAGTACGTATACCTGGAAGTATACGATCGGGTAGTAAATTCATAGGGGCCATAAAGAGAACGGTTAGGATCCTGCTATCACCAAAGGATGTTCCGACACTTTAGAAACCGCGAACCCCAGTTGTCTTTTAAAAGTTGACTCGAATTGGATATTGAAGGAGATTACTCTTACTTTGCGAAAACATCCTCTATTTTTATTAATGACTAGACGGCAGATTTATGAGCTTATAAACTAATTGAATAGTTGAATTTTAAAGTAGTAAGAAGATTAAAAGAATTTAAGAATGCCAGTATATTATTCTCGATTTGTTAAAATTATTAAAGAAAGAAAGAATTTTCTATTTAGTTTCTATTCTTGGCAATTGATCCAGAAAAATTCTATTTTGCGTAAAATAGCTAATACACATAATAAGTAAGACATAAATTGCTTATGTCGACTTTCCACCATCTTCTGTGCACAGTTGTGACGAAATCGTGTCAGCTATGAATTAACCAATTCATTAAACACATGTTCCTAAATCTTCAGGTAATTTGAAACGTGAGTTTGTTAAATGATACTGCAGCAACTTAGAGAAATTAGAGTAACTAGATGGAGTTATATCGGTATCAAACGATCAAACACAATGTAATGGCCTTCTGCGCTCTAGTTTATAGTTCAAGTTTATAATCATTAAATTGCATGTCATCAAGTTCATATCGTTTTTCTATTTAAATAGCTCTATTGATTGCGTGAAGTTATGTAAAAAGAATTTACTTCAACAGTTAATAATTAAACTTCTATTATCAAATCCGATGAAATATTACTTTAAATCTTTTGACTATTATAACGCTACTACTATAATGATTCTTCCCTAAACGATTCTGTGAGATTGAACGGCACTTTAACGATCCCCTTTATCAATTTTATTAATCTAGATATTAACGGGTTGATGCGCGTGGTCCATTGTTACAATCATTGATTGCTTATGGCATGCAAATAATCCAAATTATTACAACTCAATCAGTTATTGCATAATATTAATCAAAATTTATTGAATCGCGATGAATGAAGCTGCGAAACATCAATTACGATACTAATACGATTCAGTTATGTTTCACGGTTGAACTGTGCAAATGGCGGTATAGCTTTCCCCACAATGTTGTGGCTGCGTGAAACTTTGATGTATAAGTGCTAAAACATTATTTCGCAAAATTTAATGTTGAAGTATTTATTTCTCTTTAAATCAAATATACATCCCGAAATAAAATATATTTATTTGGTACGATAATTTTATTAAATAATGAGTGCAATTTGCATTTTATGTACTTATGCAAGTCATTTAAAACAGTGATATAAAAGACCATTCTAATTATCTCGTGTAAATAATCACAATTATATAAAAAATAAATTTGCATTGCAATACCATGTCTTCACTCGATTCAAACCCTTTACTGCCATGGAATATTGTAAATGCATATTTGAAACACAAAATCGAAGTATTTCACTTTGTGCTTTAAATTATCAAAATAAAAATATTTTATTTCCTGATTTGAAGTCTTATTTTATAGGAACTGTATGTTCATTAATATTTTATCTAATGCTTTAAATCAGGCCTGGCCAACCCAAATGGTTTCAAGGGCCACTTTGACGACGCGTAATGTTACAGCGTGCCGCACTTTGGGTAAACATGCTTTTAAAAAGTGTAATACAAATACAAAATGAATAAAACTTTATCTTCATACTATGATTCAATATAATTAACTCTCGAGTCTTAATTAATGAGATATTTGTTTATCCTTTCTTTCTCTTAATTTTTGTAAATCTATATTTATGTTTGACGTTGCGTATCTCAGCTGGTTTTCTAAATTGGCATCAGTTAATGGAACACGTGATGAACTCTTTGTAAATTTCATCTTCGAAAAAAATGTTTCACAAACATATGTGGATCCAAAAGCACTTACAACTCGTTTCTTACAAACAATGTCACACGCTTCCAGTAACATTTGGCGTTCGTGGATATCAAATATAGAACTGGAGTTTGTAGTCGCACTTACGCATTATAACAATGACACATGCAAATTTTCATTTATCTGAAAAATGAGTGCGGGCCGCACAATTTAACGTGGTGGGCCGCGTGTTGGCCAGGCCTGCTTTACATACTGTTCGAAATATTCTTCTCCGAATCTAACACACTAGCAGTCGTAATCAATTATCCCAAATCTAAACGCGATTGATTAGATTGCAATCCAAACCCTGGGGTTTACCATTCGAATTTTTCAATCATAAAAGCGCTAATGAACTAAATTCTTGTTGGTCGGGTGAGAAAGGATAATTGAAAACAGCGAATGTTCTAGAATTCACTGGAGAATGTTTTGTATGTTTCTTCTACGATAAAAAGCATAATGAAATAAGCTCAGAGACTCAGTTTACGATCTATCATTTAGTCCAGGGTCCGTAAAACAATCTTAAAACGAACCCGCTCAGCTATTAACAGTACCTTATTACCTCATGCACGTATGATAAATTGAACAGGCAAAAAACATCTTATTAAAAGCATGATGAGGCTTTCACCTGCACCTGCAGATGTTGGGTGCTATTCATCACACCGGTAAAAGTGGTGTGTAAGTACTTCGGGCAGCCAGCTCCCGCAAAATCACGGTTTTAACACGTTCTCTGCCAACTACGAGTTATCTCGCAGCTGGCATACGCACGAAATTTTCTGTTCAACGCATCAACTACGTGCTAACTCGCATAATTTCATTGTAGAAGGGTATGTTGCTGTCGGGAAATTGACTGGACACAATACTAGTTAAGCTGGCGCGTTGCAGTTATGCATATGTCTAAATATACTTGACATCTGGGGCAAATGTACCAAATTAAATGTTCTAAATTATGCAAGTTTGCTTTCTGCCACTGGAGATCTTTTTCCTTCGGTAGTTTTTAGCAAACGATGCCATCAAGATCTAAATGTTCTGACAAATCTTCTAGTAATATTAATTTAAAATGATTTCTTAAGGATATTAACCGTTTGAATCCCAAGCAGCGCGATCGCGCTGTTGAGATTTTATGTCGAGAAAACCCAGCACATTTCGAGCATTGTGGACAACTGACGGTGCGTTACCGATTGTCGAAGTCGCGCGTTCTGATTTACTGATGCAAGTACATCACACAGCTCCTTTTAATGTAAATAGTACATTTTACAATAGGTAGAATAATACTACAATAATGCAATAATACATTACAAAATAAAATAAAACAAACGCTATCGCGCTGCCTGGGTCTTTTCGTAGTCATTTAGAGAAAGCGCGGTTGCGCTGTGTGGGATTCTTCGACAGTGTTCTTTCAATACCCCCTGGGACTCAAACGGTTAAAGAAATAAATATACACTTGAGTTATTGCATATCTAATTATTTTCTAGAGTATTTCGTACGAAAACTGGATACAATTGTTTGAACCAATCATTTTATCTGGCACTTTAAAAAATACGTTATTCGTTATTTAATAATGTTTTTGTACCTTATTTAATCATGGTACGAATAATTATTTGCAACAATGCAAATCATGCAGTGTTTAGAATTTATATTATTATTTCCTACCATACTGTTTACATATTTTGAAACTATCATTAATAAAAGAGATTAAGTGTTTTCAAATAATATTACTTTAACATTATTTCTTATTGATGGAGTGTCTATTTCGGATTAAATTGTTATTTGCTGACAGCGGATCTATATGCAGCTATAATATGTCGAAATATGCAAGACGTATACAAAATGCATGCAAAATGTATGCCAAATAAATGTCAAATATATGCAACATAATGTATTTGTTGGAGTTTAAATTAAAGTAAGTATGTTACAATAGTTTTTTTCTAAATTATCAGTTGTAAAATCGTGCCTTTTATCGGTTAAAATTAATTTATACGCCGAAAACGATCTCTTCATATGACACGACGTTATAGGGGCATAATTGTATTTTTACCAATACTGTGCTGGGATTTCTTGTGGCCCTTCAACATTTGCACCTTTCAAAATATCACTAATTTTAGACAGTATATTGTAGTTGCTATTTCTTTGTAATATAGTTTGAAGTTTATGGTTAATCTGAAAGAAATGAAATTTATGTTTAACGGATTATAAATTAAGATGTTATAAAACGTTATTACAATCTTAAAATAATATCATTCGGATCTAACTTTCTGTCCGCAATCGCCGGGTATATCGTTTACGTTTCGAATAGCTTTTACAGTAAACGCCTTCTCCCTCTGCAGTAATAGAATTATCCCCTAAAGCTGGAATCCAGTTGAACACCATTACACGTTTGCAAGTTTTCGTCTTAGGCATCTTCTCAATATTTGAATTCTTAAGCATGATTTCACTGTTAGCATCACTGATCTGATATTATGCCTGGCTATAAGATAGTTTATTAATAGACAGATGATCGGAGAGATATTGATGACAATGTCCGTGACTGAGACGGCCAACGCAACGTTGCTTGGTCTACTATGTTTATCTTTTATCTATTTCGTATGTTCTTTCTTAATAGACTTTCAACCAAATATGAACGTATGCAAAATTTATGCAAAATAGAAACTATATTTTTAGATTCCTCTAATGACAAAACAAACTTCTGTCCAGGTCTCAAAATTTTACCCACTTGCTATAAAAATATGCATTTGCATAAACGTCCGCTGTCTAGTTATTTGATTTTGAATAGATAGACATAAATTTTTCTGTGGAAATGCCAAGAATTCATTTGTTCACCTAATATTTGGCAAATAACAATGACGGAAGGTATGAATTACATAAGAACATATGTGTATGTAGAGGAGTATCTGTTGCGGTCTGGCGATCACAACAAGCGTCGGGTTAAAATGGCCCGGCATTCGTTGAGCGAGGATTAATTAAAGAAAGAGGTACATGCAAATTGAATGTTTAAAGCATTGAAATTTTCGCTCTGCGTTACTGACATTACTTTTCAAGTTCGAGAGCTAAACTCGGCAAGGAAATAGATGTGGCCGAATGGATATAGAAACTAATAAAATGAGAAATAAAAGGTGTCTGTGTAGGGGAGGCTAAGATCAAAAGCAACGGGAATGCAGGAACGGAATGGAAAAGACTTTTCGGAAATCGGAAAGTAAATACTCGTGAAAAGCTGCAGCGTGTATTATGCGCCTTTCATGGAATAGTGTGTCAAATAAAAACTCGTTGCATTCAACAATGGCGTGGATAGTTCCGTATATTGCATGGTATGTCATGTGAATCGACGCGGCTATAAATCTTTCTCGTTCCTTCGTGATGAAAAATATACCCGAAAGCGTCCCCGGTTCAGAGGACATCTTTGTCAGTCATCGATCACGACGGCATACAATGAAATTTGCAAGTAAAACTTTGTCAACCCACGCATGCATGTCACCAGTAAAAGTTGGTATCATTCAACTCGGTGGATGTTTGATGTTTCCTTATTTTAAATGCAGTCGCGGTGTAATTTATTCTATTAACACGTTGACTGCCGTGTCACCCATACATGGACGACGGAATTACTAGTCTGTAACCATTTTTTCATCGCTTTTGGGATTCTACTTGTCCTACCTACGTCTATGCGACGCGCCTTCACACGATTTCGTTCTTCCTGCCTACTCGCGGATCCGAATGAGGTTATTCTGTGGTTCTTCCACACAGCATGACTGAGATGCCTCAATATCACGCCCACCCCTTCGTAAAGGCAAACAAGAGTTAACCTGTACTTTGGAGAACCAATTTTTTTAAACTTTTTTTATGCAGTCCTATAGACGAGAAAACACCGAAAATGAAAGTCTTATTGCCAGGAGTTCACTGGTTCAGAAGTTATTCGCGTGCAAAGTTGAGCACTTTCAAGCCTTTTTGACAGTTTAAGGGGGCCCCATTTTTGATCCTCTAAAGTACAGTTCAGCCCAGACAGGTACAACCATGAGAACCGACAGGTACTGAGAGCTGAGCGTCACTTTGGTTGTGTTAATTTTATTAAAGGAACGGTGAGGGTAGAATATAAAGAAGCACTTCACAAAACAGTCGAAGATACGAAATCACAAGAAAATATACTTTATTATTTTAGGTCTATACAGAGATGGAAAACCGTCACACTTGTACGATATCTATTGACTATACTATCCGCGTGTCGTGTATATTCGTGAACTATGTGTCTCGCGGAAAATCTAAAACTCTCAGTCCGCAACCGTAAACTCTGTACTGTAATCCTCCTTCTGCTCCGGGGTCAGCTCTATTTAACGCGGAAAAAACTGGGCGGAGGTATCCGCTAACGGGGGAAAGATCACCCTATTTGCTAGACGACTTTGAGGGAGGAGGGTCTTCCTGATCCATGGAGGAGAAAAGTCACTCCTTCAAGTCGTCTTAGTGAATTTCTAAAACGTATGACCCCCGCGCAACGCGTTCACAGTGCCCCTAAGTGGGGCCCCTTAATTTATGGCCTCTCGACATGACGCAGGCCAAGGGTAGTGCCAAATGCCTGGATAACTTGCACGTGTTGCAGGACCCACTCTGGCCGTTCGGGGCCTTCGCGTGCCACTTTATGACCCCCTTTCCCGAAGTCATTTGGAAATGACGGAAAAAGGGAAGGCCTCTTCTTAAAATACGCTAAAGAGTCGAGAGGCCGTCTGTGCCGCTTGTGAACGAACGTGCATTTCTTACAGGTTGCCCACGAGGTGTGCCTCGATACTTGAAAGCAGAAATTATCACGCGAATTCACATGTGAGTCAATTCCTTGCATGGGCAAACAGGTACAACCACAAGATAAGAATGAGCCTGGAAGATGAATCTCAGTGATGCGAATCGCGATCAAAATTCCGTTTACCGTTTACGCTAGAACCAATTTTCGGTGCGAACCCCACGATTGCCCGACGGCAGAGCAATATCGCGACTCGAAAGAGAATATGCATACATATTCAATTACAAACGGATGAATACGACAGAAGTTCTTACGTACCTATGTACCGAAGGATATTCAGCGAATCTGTCTCGATTATAATATGCGAATCTAACTCTTAAATTCGATGACTCTACGTAGTTACGTTCGGTCGTGAAACTTCGAGGGTTACAGGCCGTGCCACAGTGCGGTTTGCATTTGCGACTCCTCCGTTTGAGGCGCGTACGAAACGAAGATAAATTAGTCGGTTTGCTAATTTATCAAGTCGGTTTGATTTCTCGATCGCGTACCGGTTTTCGCCGAATACCTTCGAATTCTTATTCTTAGCAGAACCGCTCCCAGACGTAGAGTGCTTTCGATCCGTCGCGCATCGACCTCCTTCGATCCAGATTTAGCGGGGATCGGTGCGCACGCATATTAATTAGTGGGAAATCCCGCGATCCCTCATTAACCGTCCGTCGGTCGCACCTAATAGCTCAAGCACGGTGTCTCTAATCGACTCACCTCAGAAAAATGGCCATAGAATCCATACTAACCCATTTTAAGCAAAACCAAAATATGGGTCACCTTTGTAAGGATGTACTTGAAGGAAAAATTACAAAAACGTTTTTTATGAAACCCCGTTTATTGTGTATTTTAGATCCTAAACGAGAATTATTAAACAGCAAAAATTCGCGAAAGAGCTTCAGAATGGTACCGGAAAATGTTTACCCTGTACCGCTCAGATCGGCCGCGCCTGATGAACGGTTAAGAGGAGGATCGCGAATGTCTTCGCAAATCTTGGTACAGTAACTCCGCGATCTAAGTCCTTTTTCGGTTCTCTGCCAGGACTTACATCGTGTAGGGACACTATTCTATTGTGACCGCGTCGACCGCGCCGAACGTAGAAAAGGACAGCATGCAAACACGGACCGCGCGGCCGATGGCGCAACAAAAAATAGCGTATGCGTGAGACAATATTAATGCAATAATAAAACTTCTTTATTTTTTACTTATTTTTAATGAAATTTTACCAATATATTCGTGGCATTTTTCTTTTCATTTTTGGACGTAAAGAAGGACAGCGTATAGGAAAGAAAGAGACGACAAGAGTCGCTGCCGCCGGCACAGTTCAAAGGCCCGCGTTGTCCGTACAATGTAATGCCAATAAAAAACTTCCATCTTTCATTACACAAGTAAATATCATCGGAATTATATCATATTTGGTATCATTTTCATTAGAAAAACGCCACGAATATGTTGGTGAAAGTTCCATGAAAAAATAATAAAAGATAAAGAAGTTTTGTAATTGAATTAGTAGTGATTCACACCGATATAGCCGACCCAGCATCAGATTACACGGCATGTTTACACTTTTACACTGCTCGGCGACCGAGGCAGCTCGAGCTTCACGGCCCTTCTGGGGATACCCCGCAGTGGAAGGAGTAGACCAAGGGACATAGATCGCAATGTTCCGTTGGACTTAGATCGCGGGGTTACTGTAGTGGGGAAACATCAGTGACGCGGCGCCCTATTGAGTTTTATGTAACCCATATGGTTACAAGTTCACATTTAAAAATAAATAATTATGCTAATATAGAGATTGTACGTAATTAAGATTGAGTTATTCCGAGATGCAATGGCTGACAGCAATATTTAAAGATTTCTAAAATTATGATAATATTTTTAAGATTGGACCATACGACTTCAATTTTCTGCAGAAGTTCGAACAGTTATTTTACTACGCGACGTGAAGGAAAATTTGGAAAAATTGCAATTGTTCTATCTTTTAAATCAGCGGTTGAAAACAAAAGAGCGTAAGGTGGATTTACACCACTATGATCCCAAATGGTTCGTTCTGTTCGTTTACTGACAAAAGAATAATCTGCCATTTTTAATGGCGAGTATACTCGTCATGTAGGAAAAAATATTGCATTTGCTATTAAATAGAATTTAAGAGAGTACACTGTGTAGTATGAAAAAAGCACAAATATGCTAGCTTAGAAATAATTATGCACACAAGTGCACGTTGTAAAAATGAAACAAAACAGTTAACGGGTTAAAAGAAAACGAACACTGTTTAGCGAAGGCCGAAGCTTCAAGCTGTAAAATAGTCGAGACTTATAGCTGTACTATGTGTTTTTACGAAATTACCATAATTTGAATATCAACAATTTTTCGCGAATCGAAAATGTAATGTTTAAATACTTTTCGAATCTACTGTATACAGAAACACCTCCTTTCCGTTTAATTTTTCGTTGCTTGTATCCAATTATCGCGATACAAGTTGGTAATTTATTGACATGTGCTATCGAATTTGGGAATGCCAACGAGTGATTTCCAAGACACGTAATAAATCGATACTTGCTTTCACTGATGCGCTATAGAAGTCAATCTTTAACCTTTTTCCGTTTGCTATCTTCTTACAGGTTTTTTTTCCATTAACCTCATTAACTACATTTCGCTTAATTACCCTCGGGAGTAACTTTTCTGTTGAACGAACTGTTTCCAGGAACGTACGAAACTCCATTCGCATTTCTGGTTGCGCGAACCGGATAATGAACGCGACCTTAATGAACCGGAAAGCGCATCAATGATTCCGGCCATATGCCAACACGTGTAATTACTCTATCGTCGTAAGTCTGAAAGTGATTAAGCGTGTAATTACTGAAAGAATGTTGCCTTTTGAAACTCTGGTAAAAGTAATAATCCTACATGTTTTTGTTATGCTTGAGACGTGGATGTTTCGCAAGTTACGCTCTAACGCTGTCACGGTATTTTATTTGAACAGAAAGCTTGTTTTTTGCCTAACTATTTTGTTATTTGTAATTGAACGTCTGTGTATCTTCGTATGAATTTAAAGCTTACAAATAATCTTACAAGACATTCATCTACTTTCCATCGTACAAACAAAATTAAGGTACATCATTCTTCGCAGCTATTAACAAATTGACTGCCAATAAGATCAAATAATGTTTCAGATAGTATACACTTAACGGATGAGTAATAAATACAATTGTAGAAAGCAAATCATTAAAATTATTCTGGTTTGTGACAAACACTACTTGGTTTGCTTGAATACGATATTTTGAACAGTTTATAAATTGTTAAAGTGTTTAAATATACTGGGTTTTCGCGCTATCACTAGACAGCGTTTTTCTTGTGAATAGTAAATATTAGAAAAAAATGAAAAAGGAAAAAATTGTACTGTGTTTTATGCGCAACTCAACGGCGTATGTAATTTTTTTGTGTTTATACTATTTTGTTAGATGTGAAGGGGACCTTTAATTTTTTAAATGGAATCCTGTATATTTTTTTATATCACATGAAAGCGTGTGTCTAGACGAATTCATCCGTATACTGCACAGTGACGTTCAAGGTCATGCAAGGTCAGAAATGGAAAAAACATTTTGAATATTTCATACCAATGTGTTTACAAGTATTCCTTATTCATACGAATCAGATGATGTTGTCATTCACTATCAGAGTGTTTACTTCTAGTTTCTTCTATGATGAGACAATTTCAGAAAAAATTGGAAGCCAAAAAAAATGTTATATATAGCTGAAATGTGCATCCATGCACAAGGAAGTCATATTGAACATTTACTGTAGCCTCACCAATAAAGAATACCTGTAAACACGTTGGTATGAAATATTCAAAATGTTTTTTCCATTTCTGACCTTGCATGACCTTGAAGGTTACTGTGCAGTGTACGGTGAATTCGTCTGGACACACGCTTTCATGTGATACAGAAAAATATACAGCATTCCATTTAAAAAATGGAAGGTCATCTTCATATCTAACAAAATAGTCTAAACACAAAACAATTACATACTCCATTCTGTTGTGCATAAAAAACAGTACTACGTTCTCCTCTTTCATTTTTTTCTAATATTTACTATTTACAAGAAAAACGCTGGCTAGTGATAGCGCGAACACCCTGTATATTATAAATATTTTGTTTTATCATAAATTTAAATTCTTATAGAATCTTAAATTACATTATATTCTGAGTATTTAGTGATGCTTGAAGTTCAACCTTTTAATTAATAATAAAAAATGAAATAATATTAGAAAGTTCCTCTAAACAAATCATTACTAGCTTGATTGTAAGGAGTAAGAGATAAATGATACCGTGTTTATTCTAGAAATTTTTCCATAAATCAAAAACAATAGAGCACTATTTTAGATTTATCTAATGACCCTACAGTTTTCTATTTCACCTATTCATTCTTCTCCACAGACTAATAAAGATTCGGCATAAACATTTCCTTGACTGAAATGTACAAAAGAAAGTTACTAACTTTAACATACAGGGTGCAATATCTACCTGATCTTGCTAGTTGGAACCTTTATTTTCCTCGAGTTATTTTAGTTTCTTGGCTGGTAGATATGCGAGGGAAAAAGATTTGGTTATCGTCGTACAAGATATTTTGTTTATCTCGACAGGGAAAGAAGACTCCTTCGGACTGTGGTCATGTATACCGTGGCTACGGTAGCTTGTACTTTGCCTTTTTAATCTGCGTAGGGAGCAACAGTCTAATCGAAACGCGACGAATATCCACATCAGCTGACCCTGTGGGGGCAACGATGCCTATCTCACTGACAATTTGTACCGGACCATGCAGTCGGACAGGCCAAGTGTCTGATGCTACTCGGTGATTAGATTCTGATAGTCGCGCTGCGTCTAACGGGACTGCCCTGAACAAAGTAGATCCGTCGTGGCCTTTTCATCTCTACGCGATGGACATCTAGGGTCAGTTTACCATTGACACGTATAGCATTGGCCAGCTCCCCAGAGATGGGAACAGTTTAAAGCCAGCCAGCCAACTAGCCAGCCTGTATCCCAGCTTGTACAGACCAGACGTTATTTCCTGCCGACCAATCGGCCGTTCATGTGAAATATTGATCGAGATGTCCTTTTCCCTTGACTTCGTACATTTTCCAATGAAACGGTCGGATGTAGAGATGCGTTTCAAGGGAACGACGCGCCGTCTACCCTCGTCGAGTTAACGGGAACGTGTAATGACAGAGATCGTCTTGTATCTTTGAGCGTAACACTACAACCGAAATTTTTAGCATTTCGATTGAGGAACGTCCCCCCTGACTGGATTTTCAGTATTGCGGGTTCAATGACCATCGGTTTCTCAAGTGTGCGGTAGGATGAAGGAATTGGGAGTAACAAAAATCCCACATTTTTTTAACAGTACGAAGATTTGTTTTACATCACGACAGAAACGATCGTACAGAAGAAATGATTATAGGAGCTATCGGTTACGCACGCTAAAGTCTCGAACAAGTCTAGTATTATAGGTGCTAACGAAAATATTCGTACGGCCTCTAAATCATAATAATTTGTTTAAAATAGCACCAATCTTCAACTTTTTTTAACAATTAGAAGCATTGATTTACTAAATGGCGTGCAGAAAAGATTTCGAAAGTATTGCAATTGGTAAGAATTACATGAAAAAATAATAAAACACTTTTTAAAACCTTTCTATTTCAGTCCATTAATAAATAACTTGAAAACGAAGTGTTTCGGCGTGAATTGGCAAAGGAAATAGGTGCTTGGAATCACCTCAGAAATCACACCTTCCAATTTCCGACACTCAATCTGAGTACATACACTCAAACTTCTAAATAATTACCAAAAATACATAATTTTGCCATTTAAACAATTCCTCCAACTTTAATAGTTTCCAAGACATTCGAAAAAGTGTGTTTTTCATCCTCCATTTCGAGAGTTGTTTTTACCTCCTCAATGTACACACAATGGTCAATAAAAAAAATATGTGTCAAATATTTTTCTAAGAACTATCTGTTCCAAAAGTTCCATAAAAATCCATGTCTCGCTTCAATATGTTCTCTTATAAGTTTGTTTGATGAATAGAATGTACAATTAAATTGCTTTTAACAAAGCAGTTTCTTTAAATGATCGTTCGAGTTACTGGTTAACAGCGTTGCTCATGCCTTCGTAATTTGGGAGTCATTGTTTTCGATGCGAGTTACTAAGTTTATTGTTGCGTCAAGGTTGGTTTTGGTAATAACTAACTATATTTAACAAATTGTATAGTGATATAGAGCTGCGTTTCGTTTCAATTGCGTTGTTTCAAGTGACTTTTCCAAGTCGACTGTATGAGGTGACTTTTCCAAGTAACTGTCTGAGGTGACTTTTCCAAGTGGTCTCGGTGTGAGAAATCAGGTGTGACTTCGTTTGGTCGCAGGTTGTTTGCTGGGGGTCGCGCGCGATCGCTGCATCTTCGGTCACAGGGTATGTGTTTGGCGAAAGTTAGATATTTTCGAAAGTATGAAGGAGTGTCGGAAAATGCATGTTGTTCAGAGACTGAACATTTATTATTGTAAGATAATTCTAATACTAACAGTAGTACCAAACCAAAGTTACCTCCAAACCACTCTGCTTCCTTCTAGATCTTCGTTGTACAATAGCTTCCCCCCGATTGTTCAATATAATTTTCATTAAATTGATCACTAGACTGGAGCTCTTTATTTGCATAAAAATAAAGTTGAACTAACAATTGATAATTAAATTGAAATAATAATTAAATTGAAAATCACAATTGTTTAATTAAATTGAAAGAAACAGAAGGTGCGTAGAAATTTACTTACGTCTCTTAATAATTTTAATAAGATTGCCTATATTTTTAATAAGATATTTATTCCTAAAATTGTTTAATATTTTTACTATTTTGTATTTTATCTACCCATTTTTGTTATAAATACTTAAAATCCATAGTCTATTCATTACTTTTACCTAATTTTAACATTCTATTTAGTACTATAACTAATTCTAATAATTTACGAATAATATGATTATTTTCTCAAAGTCATTTGATACTTCCGCTATTTCGTAATTTCATCCATCCATTGTTGTCACAGATGCAGAAAAGTTGTCACAAAAAGCATTCATTGAAATGATTAACGTTTACGTATAGATTGAGACAACAAAAGTTCCATTATTTGATTCGTTACCTATAAAAATGGGCAAAAATGTCACTAGGGGCATTATGTACGATATTTTCAGATTCGCAGAATTAAATTTGCATAAGGGATTACACAAAACGTAGACAGGTAAAACCAGTCTGTCACTTCTTTTGCATCGTAAGCTAAACCGGGACATCGACAATGCCTGCTTGTTTTGTATGCAGATTTGGTTCGACAACTTCGAATTATAGATGAATGAGGAAGTGCCATAGAGTAACCTGAGTTTATCTTATGCGATATACAGGGTGATACATGTAATTTGACGATTTCAAATTACAGTGTTCTTTGAAAGTGTGAACAATTTCCAGTTCTCATATTCGTAATCTGGTATATCCTGCGTTTTCAAGAACGTCACCGAGAACCTGTCTGACATGTCTAAGCGGCATTTGTCGGTTTAGAGTCGTAAACAAGTACAACTATCTTCTAATAAGATACTTTATATTGTCCATGTAATTTTAACAGAATACACAGATTGACCATAACGATGGCCTCATTCAGACAATTTTATTACATTTATTTATTTATTACATTACATTACATATTACGATCTGTATGACGAAAGATAGTCTACACAAGATAACGTTTTAACTCATTCTTCGCAGGAAACATGATCGAATAATTCGGAAAAGTTCCACAAAAATAGTAATGAAAATTAAGAATTGTTTATACTATATAAATATAAATTCTGTATACTATTAAAATGGTTACTAGGTATACTGTGAATTTTCATAAAATATCGTAAAAAATTTCAAAAATTTTTAAAGCATACTATAATTACAGTTTTGCTTTATTTTTCATTTACTGGGACTACCGGTAACATTGTTGTGCATTGATTGTCATGCATTCTTATACATATGTGTGAAATAAAACAACATATTGACGACAGCATTATGTAATTTTTTTATCAAAATGTGGTAATTAATCAACGTATAATTCGTTGATGGTAAACAATAAACACAACATGGAGATGGCGATTTTGTAAATGATGAACCTGAACGATTAAAAAATAACATTTTTACCATAATACAATCATGAGACTTGTAATTCAAAGTAATTCATTGACAGGATATGTTGATTTGAATAATGCTTACTTTGATCCATCAGTTTAAGTAGAATAATATTAGGGCTCCCTTGCAACCACTGCAACCCCAAACCTAACCCAGACCGAAACAAAATTCATTTGAAATGGCGGAATTCGCTGTAGTGGAACTATAAGTTTTTTTGCGAATATCTAAAAACGTAAGGCCGAGCGGCGGTAACGTGTATGGGGAAAAGTTGATCAGAATGTTTACCTAGATATCATATTTCAAGGTCATCGAAATCGGTGAGAAATCTCTAATCTGCATAATTACCTGAAATTTTTCTGATACCAACTAATCAACAACAATTTGTATAAATATTTTGGTGGCGAACATTACATTCGAAATGTCCGAATGAACTGTAATACTTCGACTATTTCACGACAAGGGCCATCGCGTAACTTTCACGGTATGCTGTGGTCTTGAGCTACTTCCTTGCTCTTGACAGGATCCTCTTCGAGTTTAATTCGATATTACGGCAGAACGATCAAAGCTCTTAGTCCGAGTAATAGACGATTGTTCAAGAAGTCATGGGTATATACCGGAAACTCAGTATCGCACAGGATCCATGAACCGAATCCCTCTTTGTTCCTCTCTCCCGGTAAGGAACATTTGTGTCCATACCGAATGGAAGCAAATCGAGAGAATTCTGCCAATTAAAAGTTTCGGCACAAAGCACCGCGGCTCGAGAATTTCAATCACGAATTACGCTTCTGGTATCAAACAAGCCGACAGCGAACTTAAAGTGCTACAAATATTTTCGATAGAAAATTTCCTTCCTTCTGTTCTCAACGGGGCAAAGAACATTCTCATTCGCGGCAAAAGAATTTAATATAGCAAAAACCAAAGAGAATAGGGCTCGTTTTATCGGTCTCACCTTGCAAAAACGTGTAACATTCGACGCTTGGTGGATTTTACAGAATGTAAAGCTCCGTTGAAGTTTGTGTTTGCAAGTTAATAAGCTCAAATACAACTTTATGTATGTACATGCCGGCATGTAATATTCATGGTCAGCGTTTATATACAGTGAGTCACGGTAATATTCGGACGCCTTTAAAAAGTCCATAACTTTTTTAAAATTGGACCATTGGATTTTTTTGAAAAATTATAACAAGTATTTAGTTTAATACATGACGTGAGAAGAAATGTTCAAAAATTGCAATTGGTCGGAATTACAGAGAAAATACTAAAAGATGTATTTTACAATTGTTTTATGTGGGCCTATGTTGCAAATTTAAAAAACACGTTTTGTAGATGTGCGTCAATTATACATATTCTGAAAATTTCCGGTCGATGCGGAAAATATGACAGGCATTGAAAGATGTAAGAATTCTTGGATTTATTACAGTTAAAGGCCGAAATCGCTAAAAACTCCAATTTTAACCATCTCTAAATGTTTGTAGCTTACTTAGACTACTATATACAGAGTGTCCCACGTAACTGGAACAGGCTGTACCTCCTAAACGGTTGGGAATAGAAGAAGATGTTATAAGTAAAAGTTACATGGTATCAGACGGTGCATAATATGCAACTAACTCTATGCACTTTTGTGCATCGGCGCATCAGAAAACTGCAAGTTTCTTGTGCTCTATATAAAAATACTAACATACGTTAGGAAGTTATCATAGCTAAAAGTTACAAAAATTGTAAAGGAGCATCACGTGGGTATTCCAGAAACACTTGTTGGCAGACGGAAATAATTCACAAAACTACAACAATGTTAGCTACAATAAATTCATAACGAATAAGTTTAGAGCATTAGTTTGTTAGTACTTTTATGTAGAGCACAAGAAACTGCATCTATTGGTGCAGTCAAAAATATAGGTTTCTGTGTAAAACAAACAGTGTAGTTGCTTTTTTTCAGATGCACCGATGCACAACAGTGCATAAAATTAGTTGCATATTATGCACCGTCTGATACCATTTTACTTTTACTTATAACATTTTCTTCTATTCCCGACCGTTTAGGAGGTACAGCCTGTTCCACTTTGCGTGGGACACCCTGTATACCAGACTATAACTTTAAACGTTTAAAATAAATATAATGTAACACATTCTTTTTAATCATCATTTAACAGAAAATTGTTGAGATCCTTTTACATACAGTTCAATCTTTACTAATGACCCATTACAAAACCTATTAATGGGTTTCCGATCAGTGTCGCCGGATCGGTTAAATTGAGGGGAATACAGTTTACCACCTCTCTGATGACCAGAGTATTATGTAACACGTTGCGCGACCCGTCACGTGACCAGTCTACGGTCTTATTGGGGGACGATGGAGTGTGCTCATGATAGTGGAATGGGATAGTGGAATGGGATAGTGGAAGGGGAAAAGGAGGAGAGGAAAATCCATCCAGTTTTGGGTGTTTCTGGCGACACTGTTTCCGATAGGTAAAGTGTTAATAATTCCGTACTGAAATATTCTTTTTGTATAATGTTTTCAAATACTTACTAAATGAGCAAACACATTTTGAATTAAATTCAGCATTTATGTATTCTATGGTGATAGAGTGACACGACAGACAAACATGGCTATTTAAATCTAATCTGCAAAATAGCCAGTTCATTTTATAACCAAATAGATTCTTATAGTGGTTCTTTATCAATGGACTGCAGATTTGATCTATTTCTAACAAAAACAAATTAATGCAATGTAAAACTTAAGTAATATTAATTTCAAACTTCATAAAATTAGGATTAAAAGAATCTAAGAATGTCGATATACTATTTCCAATTTTTTAAGATTATTAAAGGAGGAAAGGAACTTCTGTTGTTATAATTACGAATATGGCTATGGATATGGCTATAATTTCGGGCGATTGATACAGATAACTTTCATTTTACACAAAGATGCAAGTCTAGGTATGAACATTTAAACATTCCAAATCAGTCATACAGTTTTCATATGTCGTTTATTTCATTCCTATCCCTAGAGAACATTTTATATATTAAAAAGTTTTCCATACAAGCTTCGAAGAGACTTGAAAGATTGATTGCTTTCTTCAAAGGTTGATGATTATTTTAGTAGCTCAAAAATAGTTTAGTCTCGCATAATTATGGTATTACGATAGATTTTTCCGCGACAAGAGTTGAAGTAAAAATGCAATGCCACTTTAACGAGCCGTACGCTCGGTGTTTGCGGTATTCGGCGGTATAAATAAATCAGGATCACCGCAGAAATCCTTTGGACGTCAGATAATTGTGACAAACGGCGGTGGCCATAATCTCCAGAACACGTTCTCGAATTATCGACGCTCTGTACGCGGTGGGGCGGCGATAAAAAATGGGAAAGTTTATCAGGGATACACGATCGAGGAGATTACAGAGGCGTGAAATTAATTATTTCACGATCCAGCGTTATCGTTCATGCTTACAGACATCTCGAAATGGATGTATGTCCGCGGGCGTGTATTCTTATTCTCGCGAGATTCGATCGTTCGACGCGATATAACCGCACAATCGACGCTAGGGAGAATGACTCGGCCCCTAACCAGCCTGCACGATGAGTGTATACACTGGAGATCGCGTTGCAATAATCTCTCGTATTCGTTTGTACCGGCTGTTTCGTAACATGCAGTTACTTGGCGGAATATGTATTTCATGTGCAGTAGTGGATTTTATACATTAATAACAAAAAGTAATGGGTAAACATAGAAAGTTGATTTCAATTATTATTATTTGTAACTTCTTAAAATGATTAGATTTGCTACATTTGAAATGTCTGATCATTAAAAAAACTTTGTCTAAAATAAGTCTCGTCAAAACAAAACGTCTTCACCAAAACAAGCACCATCGTAATTAACACTAGGTTTACGGAGCATTAAGAGTGAATATTTTACATAACAGTCTAAAAATGACAAGAATAAGTCTATCCAAATTTTTAGTCATTTTTTAAAGAATATATACCCAACGAAATAAATTTGTTGACTAATTTCTCATGGATGCATCTTTACAACCTAAACAATCGTAAATTGAAAATATTAAAACCCGTCATTTTGACGGGTCCCGTAAACCTAGTATTAACATATCTTGTGAACGAACTACAAGTTTCTTGAGTGCACTACGGTAGATATTGAATTTTTTGTTCATCTTCTTCGTTTACAAGACAGTCACCTTAATTTTTGAGTTCTTTCTACCGCCAACAAATAGTGCATTATTGTAGATCAAACATCGCATAATGCTGTCGTTGATATATTTATTTTTCTGTTGATAAAAAAAGCATACACGACAATCACATAAATTAACATAAAAATAAACTTAAACAAGTAAAACTAGATATCTAAATAAAAACTGAACATACGACCATAAAGATCGGCTTTGTACCTTAAAATGGTTGTATAATAAACCTGCAGGCTATAATAGTATTTCTTGGTCAAAACGCTTCATAACATTTGCATTCTAAAATTTGACCTTTCACATGCAACAATTTAATATTAGGAGAAAAAATAAATGTCTATGAAGTTCTCATTTCTTATAACTGATGCAGACAGTTTTTATTATAAATAAAGATCCGCAGTCTAATTATCAGTTACAAGAGTCAAGCAGAAATTTTGAAAATTTTCCTTATCTATAAAATGATAATTGTTGAAAATAATATGATTAGAGAATATGTGAAGCCGTGAATGTTAACATTTATTTCAAGTAGAAACGTTGTGGCATGAGCAGACAGTCACTCTTATCTTTCAATCGGCACGACGCTTTTCTTATTATGTCACTGACTACTACCGTGTGACGTTCACCATCATAATATGGACCACCTGACATGAAAAGCTTGCCAAATGTAGAGGAATATAGGGCTTTTAACACTAATCGAACCGTATATGTTGTTTTATAAAAATTACAAGACTGAATTTATTTAGACTTCTCGTAATATTTATAGTAATAGATATTTGAATGAAAAAATTTATTTAACAATTTCTTATGGAAGCTTCTTCGTAATTTCAATAATTATAGAATAGAAAATATTAAACCGGACGTGGTACGATTAGCGTTAATAATATCTATGTATCTACATTAACAAATGAAAGAACCAATACATATCTAAATAAGCCATCTAATGTAAAGGCGGTGTGTGTCAATATTTATCTGTTTAATTTAACACCATGTTTTAAGGGTTTAATCATCATTAAATAAAATAATTGCAATATACAGGGTATTTCAAAACATGCGGGTATAACTTCTGGGATGGATTCAATACACTAAAATAAGAAACAAAGTTCATATAAAATACACCCGACATGAGCTTGCGTCATATATTGCGTATATACGGTGGCTCACGAAAGTATTCGAATGCAGTTTAAATTGGAATAACTTTTTTAAAATTGGACCAAATAATTTGGCTTTTTCTTGAGCAACTACAAACATTGATTTACTAAGTGGGATGCAGAAAAAATTTTTGAAAAAATTACAGTTGGTAGGAATTACATGAAAAAAGGCACTTTTTAAAACTTTTTTATTTCAGTTCGCAATGAAAATTTAAAATATGCATTTTATAGATCTATGTTAGTAATGCACATGCCGAAAATTTCATCGATATCGGTTGACGCAGAAAATAACGAATCTGTGGATTTTAAGCAAAATCTGACCAGAAGTCGTGAAAAACTGCGATTTTTAACAGTTTGAATAGCTTGTAGCTCGTCTATACAATTAATTAATTTCGATGAAATTTTCAGCATGTGTATTACTAACATAGGTCTACAAAACGCATATTTTAAATTTTCATTACGGGCTGGAATAAAAAAGTTTTAAAAAGTGCTATTGTTATTTTTTTATGTAATGCCTACCTATTGCAATTTTTTAAAAATCTTTTTTGTATGTCATTTAGTAAATCAATGCTTATAATTGCGAAAGAAAAGGTCAAGTTGAGTGGTGCAATTTTAAACAAATTATTGTGATTTAAAGGGCGTTCAACCAGTTAAACTGATTGAAACAAATTGCAAAATAGTGTTAACATAGCAGCCAGAAGGTCGTGCAGGATATAAGAAGCGTTACTTGTAAACAATTCAAGGAAACAGTCAATAGAACCATAAGAATTACTGCAAAACATAAATGACTGTAATTCGGAAATAAGGTCATAGGGTGTATATATTTACATAAACATTTCTACTTATTTTAGCCTACTGAATTCTTCCCGGAAGTTATACCCACATGCTTTGAAACATATATCTAGCATAACTTGCACAAGACAAACATTCTTCGATATTATTGTTTTATAGAACTTTTACTTAATTCCTCATTAAACAACGATTAACGGTTTCGTTAAGTTTAAAAGTTATAGTAAGAAAATAAAAGAAGTAAAATTATTGGTACGTCGTACAAAACTTATACTCTTTCTTTTAAGTTTTATATTCTCTTTGCAAAAATTTGTACACATCGTAAACAGTGGTAATTATATGGAAGTTGGTCCTCCTCACCGATTTTGATGACCTTGAGATATGTTGTCAGAGTCAACATTCTGAACAACTTCTCCCTATACATATTACCGCCACTCGGTTTTAGTTTTCGAGATATTCGCAAAAAACTATTGCTAATACTGTATTGAATTTTCTGTATTCTTGCACCCTCCGTGGCAACGTAAGCCTGTTCCGGCACGGCGTTTGTTTACTTTTTTTTGTAAACACACTGTGGAGATGAGAGAGAAAACAGGGTCTCACTTTGGTCATACATATATAAGGTGAGCTTTCAATTTTGATAGACTACTCTTCGATTTTTGTATGCATGATCGGGCCGGCATGATGGCCGGCCCTCTTCGCCCCCTCCGCGACTTAACCACAACTCATTCTAGTCGCATAATCTTTCTATTCTAGTTGTAATCCAGAACTTTATCTAGTAATGGAAAAATTATGTGAATAGAATGAATTGTGGTTAGATCCTGGAGGAGGCGGAGAGGGCCGGCTACGAAAATCCAAAATCCAAGAGTAGTCTTTCAAAATTGAAAGCTCACCTTATATAAAAGTAAACAGACGCCGTGCCGAACCAGGATTACGTTGCCCCGGAGCGTGCAAGAATATGGAAAATTCAATACAGTATTTACAATAGTTTTTTGCGAATATCTCGAAAACTAAAACCGAGCGGCGGTAACATGTATAAGGAAAAGTTGTTCAGAATGATGACCTTGACAACATATTTCGAGGTCATCAAAATCGGTGTTGGCATGATTATTTATTGCTTCTGGAAAACTGATATACATATAGGATCTCTCAGCTAATTTTGATCACCTACATACATATCTGCCCTATAACTTTTGGTTTTCTATAGATTATTATTAAATATGAACTCTAATTTATCATGCATGTTAATAAGTCTGTTACTCGGATGATGTCTCTATTGTTCATATACAGTGAAGGTAGACCTCATCCCTACAACAATGGGGGCTTAGCTCGTCACGTGATCGATTTCTCCGTGGTGTATTTTGCCCTAGTCAGAAATGTACCTGTTAGCAATAAACGCGGGCACAATGTCCCTATAGAATAATTCAGCTCCATTCTTCCAAATGAAACACCGCACCACATCCCGGTACCCTCAACTGACATCGTGTTTCATTAAATTTGCTTCCGTTCTTCACTCCGGGACACTAATCTTCCGTACTGGCCGGATATATCTAATCTTCGTCGACCTAACTGCGCTATTTTAATAACCTGCCTTGTCATTCACAGTAAGAAAGTTATTTCCTTCTCTGTTTATACGAGTACACACGAAGGGAAGCCAATCGGTGTAAGTCCAATTTTCTCATATCAATTTATTTCAACCATAAAGATTTAGTCTCATCGTTTTTGTTCTGAAGATTATCTGTATGTCGTCCATTAACAAATATATCCATCCGTATGTTTGTGAAATTATTTACTCATATTTGCCTCTGCTATTCTTTTTTTTCTCAATCATTCATCCATCCTTAATTACACCTAGTAATCACAATATCTTCTAAACTAATGATTTTTCGCCATAAGTGATCTAGTACTTTTATGTGGGGAATAACGAGTAGCACCGAGTAGTGCATTCAAAGATATACGATTCTATTTCAAAAAGCAAAGTTGACCTTCATATGACCTCTACACGTCCACACAGAAAAAATACACCTACATCAGAAAGTGCGCCGCCGATACGGTTTAACTTTTGTTTGAAACATTTTTTAGTATAATCAACAATTTCGGAGATATTCGACTTGATCGATTTGAATGGGATAACCTGTACATAGGGTGAATCAGTAAGAACTACTATCTAAATCAACTCGGTATCTATTGATTGTATCAAAAAACTTTTTTATGAATTATGTAGCATTTTGAGGGACGTCTCGAACGAGTACAATTTGATCTTTTTGTATCTCATTTTTTTCTCAGATATCAGGATGACTAAGTTTCTTCACAGGTTTTCTTCGAGGTCAATTCAAGTTCATCATATTACAGGTCGCTGAATTAGTCCTTCTATCGGCAACAACGTGGTATTAAAAAAAATGTATTGGAAAAATCTCAAGGTCACCTTGATATTTAAAAAAAGAACAGATATAAACATATAAAATTGTACTCGTTTGATTTGTCCCTGAAAAAATAGTACAGAATGTATTAAAAAGTTATTTGATATAACCAATAGATACCGAGTTATTTTAGGTAGAAGTTGTTACTAACTCACCCTGTACTATTTTCAATACTTATTAATACTTTTTATTATAATTTATTTAATATTATAATTCAAATAATACTGTTTAATAATTAGTGACACTATTTTCATTGCCTTTGGTTTTTAAAATATTCCCCTCGCTTCTTCCTGGATTTTGTTGTCCTTTTGTATTCTCTTCTTTCTTTGGTCATATGATTTCACATACGTCTCTAATTTTTTACTGTATTTATTTCTATTATAAACAAAGGTAGTATTACACAGGGGAGACATTAAACAAAATAGATTTCCATTTTCTTCCTAAAGATAAATTTGCGTTTAAACGACGACCAATCCAAGTTTGCAGCGTATACAAAAACAGTAAATACGTCGTATCGTCATCAAAATATTTCTGAAAGCTATTGTAGATCGTGTCCCGGCAACAAACTGATTACGTATTCGCCGAATTAAAGTGGTTTACGAAATGCGGTGGAACTGTTTGTATTTCAGTAATTCACGTTGCTCCCGAGCACGCATCTCTCGTTTCTCTTTTTTCGTTTTTGAACAGCTCAGTAAGTAAAACAAGCAGCGGCCAGTTATTTATTTTGATCGTAACCGCGGTGAATCGCAGCACTTAACCTGAATTTACTTAACGCTCGACTATGGAATTACAGGGACTTAAGAGGCGGCCAACGAGTGTCCGTTTGATCCACTTCGCGGCAAATTTATCTAGTAGTTAAGGCCACAGTTACGGACCAAACACAATGTATTTCGGTTGAGTACATCCGTACTGTTTGCCCCGGTAACGTTCTTAACTGGCAAGTAAATTTACCACGGAATGGATCAACCATACCTGAAACATCTGCGGCCATGTCGCCTTTCCGCGCTGTTCTCGAAATCGCTACACAAAAATATGTGATCAGTTATTCTTGTAATGTAGAACTTGTTCCTGTAAACGAATCATTTCAATTAGCTTTTATGCGATCACACTTTCCCTTTGGCAAGATATCTTCTTTTAACTCTTGAATTATGGGCGTTTTTGATGATTTCATGGCAGCTAGATATAACTAACTAAACTCGAACAAATCCGTGCATACCAATTTTCTTTTACATATTCTTTTACACACTTCTTTCAGATCAATTTGTAGCACTCTTCTTATAGCACTTGATATACATATGTAAATAGCTAATAATTAAAATTTGTTGTTAAAAAGTTAGTATTCAAATGGACTGCTTATAACTCTGGATCAAAATGGACTCAATCTCTGCCATTCGAGGGTTAACCCATGTCTAATCAATGATATTCATTTTCTTCAACATATATATATATATATATATATATATATATATATATATATATATATATATTATAATAAATACTTACATTTTAACGCAGAACACTTTTTCATTTGAATATTATGTATTAAATAAATACATACCATAAGAGATACACAAACAAGCTTTGAATCGTGAACAGAGCTGGGTAAAATACTATTTTAAATAATAAATAGTAAATAGTCTATTTTATTTTAATTAAAATGTGCACTTAAATAAAATATTTTATTTGTTAAGAAAAAGTTCTTAAAATAGTATTTAAAATAGCATTTTATTTGAAGGATTCTCGAAATAGTGTGAATTTTATTTGAGGGAGTGATTCTACAATACATGAGAAAATAAATTGAAAATATGAAATAAATTTTTTCCTTTGTTTGATGCCCTGTTTTCGAGAGAATAGTCTCAGACAATGTTATGGTTTTTATGCATTTTAATACTACCCGTTTCCTCAATCTATTTTCATCGTCAAGAGATATTTTAAATACTATTTAACACAAAGACAAATGTTTTAGATTACCAAAATAAAAATATTTTATTATATGTTTTAGATGATCAAAATAAAAGTATTTGATTACCAGAAATTTTACTGTTTATATAAAATAGTATGTTCTTTGAATTGTGGAGCGACTATTTAAAATAGTACTTGAAATATCTTTCCTCAATATCCAGCTCTGACCGTGAATTATTCAAGTAAACAGTAGATGTAAAGAACGCATTCAGAGTATCAATTTAATTAAAAGTGTAAGATTTATTTAATTATTTTAGTACTACTGGTTGAATAGCATTTAAACAGTAATACTTGATGTTATCACGAGAATATTTTTAATATCGATGAATAAAATGCGTGTTCTTGTTACAGAAAAATTATGTTTCTGTATAATTGTGACATTATGTTGATGAGAATTTATTGACAAATGTTTTCACTACACTTAGTACAATATAGTTATTAATAAATGGTTCGCTGTAATAAAGTGATGAGAATACATCTCTGTCTAAAGAATTATCGTTCACATGCAGGCAATATATCTATGCGAAGAACAAACTGAAGAAGGTGGCGCTGGAGATGCGAAGCGTGCTTGTTTCCGCGAAATTCTGAACGTCTTAACATATGTAACTTACTGTTTTCTTTATCTATTTTCATCGAAACTTATGATATGAGAACGTTTATTAAAAATATTCCAAAGTCCATGTTTTAAACAGAGCCAATAGGCTTCGATAGATGAGCGCCATAATTCTTTGGATCCCGGCTTAGAAGTCATTTTGCTGCTGGCACATTTCAGGTAAATGGTTCTGGCATTTGGTGCTGATGTTCAATAATGATTGACACATCATAACCCTGAAGATAGTTGACTACAATGGACGGGTCTGTTACGTGTGTAAACCCCTTGGGCAGGCTCCCCTGGGCTATCTCGTGATGGTCTCGTCAATAGCGACCCCATCCTTAGGGAACTCTACCCTCGCACACCGCATGGCAGGCAGTGCCAGTAATCCTACAAAATGACTGCTCACGAAGGGTGCCACGGGAAATGATTTGCTTACCATGTGGCCATTCCCTTGCACTGTTTTAGGATTTAAAAGAACACAAGCTCCATCAGGTCGGAATTAGGAGGGGCTTCTCGTATAACGACAGCGCAAACGAGTGATTTCTAAGAAATTTTTTTAGAATAACTATTGGACATATGACGGGCTGAGAATAATACTGGTGCAAGTCCAAATTCTGAAAATTTGAGTTAATATTGTTTTTTGAATCTTAAAGGCATCATTTATTTACGCTCTTTTTGTTTTCAGCCGCTGATTTACAACACAAGTCTATAAAACGTATTTGTAAAATTTTCAATATCGGTCCACATAAAAGAGTAGCAAAATACAACTTTTAGTATTTTCTCGGCAAATTCCGACCAATTACAATTTTTTCCAAATTTCTGTTTCGCGCCATGCTGTTAACTAATTGTTCGTACTTCTAAAAAAACTCCAAGTTGTGGGATCCAACATTGACAAAAATGACCGTCTTTTTAAGTGTGTTCGGATATTTATGGCAATCACTGTATATCGGTACAAATCAATCTTAATAATTCATTTGTAAATTGTATAAAATCCTGTTTCAAAGTAATTTTTAGCACAAACTACTATTTGCAGATGAGTGTGAGAAACATATTTGACTCCATATCTTAGAAACTAATATTATCGTTAAGAGCATATTACAAATGTCATAATTCCATGTCGTTTATACAAAAGGTTTATTACATGAGCAGACACAGGAAACTGTTTACAATGTTGTATATAAATTCACGACTGTAATTGAAGTGAACAAAAAGAAACTAGTGCAGTTTCATAAACGTACACTATTTAACTTTTCCAAAACGAATTTCGATGTATTATGTTTTTTAAACAGAAGGAGAAATGAGAATATTCTTTTCGAAAACTCGATACATCTAAGATTTTGATTATCGCTCGAGTTCAACGCAAGGACTACATAGTTCCCTCCTCATAAATGGAACTGTTCCTCGGGGGATTAATTTTACAAGTTCGTTATATCTTGTCTGTCGCCTGTACTGCCATTGGAACAAATACAACGACGCTCGTAAGAACAGCGAAGTTCCAAACAGAAGTGCCTTTGGGAATCGACAGATAGGAGCAAACTGGGGTAGATCCTTCCTGGACACCAACCCTCCGGTTAGGTTTTGCAGAACACCAAAGAAGGCCAAATCGAGAAGTAGGTAAGAAAGCCCGCGGACATACAAAACATGGCCCTGCTATCGACGGACAGAGTTCCCCGCTGCGAAAAGCAATTTCGGTGATTTTCCCATATAAAAGGATCGCTCGCCGCCTAAGAAGATCGCAAGGAAGTCATTTGAGTCGGTCCATTTGTTCTATCAACAATTCATCACCTGCCCCAATGGCTCTATGCCAATGACTTATTTGCATTACGGGCTGTAACATGGTATTATTATTGGTGCACATGTGACGTCCTCTTGAAGTAACAATGACACTATTCCGTTTACTAGAAGAATTTTCTTTAGTCAAAATATGCTCCATTAGCTTCGATACACTTTCCCTAATGGAGTTTAAATTATTTCTGTAAAAATCTGAGTTTCTAGATTCCATAAATATTGCTATTAAATTCTTTACACTATCTTCATGTCTATATTGCTTATTTTTTAAGAAATGATCCAATCATGAAAAAAGACGGTAATCCATCGGAGATAAATCAGGAGAGTAAGGGAAATGATCTAAAATTTCATAATACCATGGATGGGCACGGTAGGGGCCCCTCAAACGCCTGCTTCTCCCACCAACCTCTCTTTCATGCGCGAGGCCTGCGCACTGTTCGGAACGGGCGAAGCACTGCCTTTCTCTATGGTAACGGTGGATGCTGGTGGGGGACAGTGGGCGCTATTGTAGGGACAGTTTTGTTTCAATTGAGACAAAAATGCCCATCCCTGATAACACAATTTCCTTAATTTCTTAAGATTAACAACTGCTGGATATAAAATTTTTAACTTTTCATACATTTCATCAATACATATCAGCAGTAATTGTTTTTCATGTACGGAAAAATGAATAATGACATTGTTATCCACCACTGTTTCAGGGGTCCCACAAAGCTCAATGAAAAATGACTGAAACGAAATCTTGCAAACCAATACCGCTCTTTCCTTTTATTCACAATATTATCTCCGAAAACTTCATTTATATTGCAAGTTTGTGAGGCATTGCTTTCAAGTCTATATTCATATAAGAAAATTACATGAATATCCGCGGAATCCACGTTTAACACAATTTATTTAAAAATGGCAAAAATGTGTTAACACCGGGGATAGATAAGAGTCAAACATAATTAGCTTTAATAGTTTTTCGAATTTCAGCCTGTTTTTTTCTTTCTAAAATTATCCTCTCACTTTAAAAAGTTATTACTACGGAACGATTAACATATTAAGTGTCACGTTGATCACATATTGATGACACCAATCTTTTACAAGTTTTAAAAATTCATTTTTATTATGATATGATCGAACAAATAACAGTTTATTGGAATTTTTAAATCATGATAAATTTCAACTTTCTAGTTTCAGTATAATTAATTAAATTACTTTGATTTTACAGGAATTTTTGCAGTTGATATTTAGTACTCAAAGTGATACGAAACGAATGTTAATATTTTTTGTGCCATTTTATGTCAATGCACCAAATTTTTATGATTTTCATTCAGTTCGAAGCCTTCAAACCTAAAAGTTTCAACACATGTTTTTGTGTCACAAATCTGACTAAATTTAAAATTCTCCACAGCAAACTGGAACTAAGTGACTCATAAATAAACTGCCGATTTTATGTAGTTATGGCAAACATAAATAGGTGAAACACGAGATAGAAAACACATGAGGTAAATTTATTATTACCGGCACATGATACACAACCTAATGAAATTAGTATGAGAAAAAATCAATTTTTATGTAACTCCTCTATCTTCTAACTAATACGAGACAATCTTTATTTTGCATAAAAATCCGCAGTCTACTCATAAATAACACGATTATTGACAAAAGGGTGAAGGGTTATTAAAATTCAATAAGACATCTTGAATAGTTTTCATATTTCCGGATTTTACGATTGAATTGTTCAAGCAAAACGAAATCGGATCATTTAAATTGCACGATCCGGCGAATAATCTGTACCAAAATATTCGTACTAAAAATAAGCAGGAAAAAAGGAACGAAAATTAAACGACTCTCCAAACGATAATAATACTCGAAGAATTCGCGAGGTGAAATTGCATTCGCGCGGCTACAATGCTTTTGCATTATTTCAAATTGTAAGCATTACTCTTTGCGCTAGAAAAAAAGGATTCTTTTGACGCATGCATGTGTGCGGCTCTCACGTTTGCCGCCATTTTGATCCCCGATTGCATTCTCCATTCCCATGTATACGATGCAATATCGTCGAGTTGCATAACTGCTAGCTCGTTCACGAGGGTGAACACAAAGGCGGCTCGATGCAATCATCTGCAATGTCATCCGTACCTTTAAACGTTTTTATATTCTCTAATACCCGGCTTTACTTTCATTCCGTCGAGACAAAAGAGTTTATCCTGGAATTGTGATTATCAAATCTACTTACACCGTTGATGTTTCTCGCCTGTTTTATGTGCAATTGCACTCAATTATTAACTAGTAAATTTAATTATAATCAAACGCAATTAGTTTTATCACTGAGACTGATCATAGTGATTTCATAATTATTGTAATTAACAAGGAAATATTATACGAAAAAAGAAATGTTTATACTTTTAGTTTATTAGCCTTCTCAACCTATTTGCATCAAAAGAAAGAACGCAAAATAGTACCCTTAGCATCAATTTCTTTTCCAATATTTTACAATATCTCCTAATCTACTAACTTTTCGACATACATAGGTCAGCACCTTTTTATAATGAAAATACCTCATTCCTGTTTTATATTTATTGACAAAGGATGTTTCTTTATTGTTCGGATGCATGTTACACGTGTCTTGACTATGTTCGATTCTCGTCTCGCATGCATCTGACTGGACTTATCGATAGGCGTCGCTCCTAACCTCCACTATACATATACATATATGTATACAACATTAATCTATATATACATATATATATATATTTATATATATTATATATATTTATATATATTATATATATATATTTATATATATTATATATATATTTATATATATTATATATATATTTATATATATTATATATATATTTATATATATTATATATATATATTATATATATATATTTATACATATTTATATATATTTATATATATTATATATATATATTTACATATATATTATATATATATATTTATATATATTATATATATATATTTACATATATATTATATATATATATTTATATATATTATATATATATATATATTTATATATATTTATATATATTATATATATATATATTTATATATATTATATATATATATTTATATATATTATATATATATATTTATATATATATATATATATATTTATATATATATATATATATATATATTTATATATATATATATTTATATATATATATTTATATATATATATTATATATATATATATTTATACATATTTATATATATTTATATATATTATATATATATATTTATATGTATATATTATATATATATATTTATACATATTTATATATATATATTATATATATTTATATATATACAACAATTCCATTTAAGAAAACATAGATGACCTTCATATGACCTTCACACGATCACTCACCAATAGCACCAACATGTGCCGCACGAAAACCGTTTAAATTTCCTCTGAAACACTTTCCGCTACGAGTAATAATAACGAGAAAATCAAGATGTCAAAATCGGGTGAGACACCCTGTATATACGCTAATGATGCAAGCGAATTAACACGTAAACAGTATTTTCAATAACAGCTCTTCGCACTCAATATTCAAATATTTCTGTCTGTCTCTGGTACGCTATTAAAGTGCTATCTTGTTATGAGTCTGAGGACGAAACTGGGTTGCGAAATAGTTAATACTTTAAAACAGAAGTTATTGGAAATGAAATTTAAGGAGCGAAGATGTAGCACCATGTAATAAGTTAGATTCTTGTACAGAGATAATACATTTTATCGCAGAAAATGTATTTAAGCTGTCTATTAAATGTTTCCGCATTAGAAAAGTCTATGATTAAGAAATTCGAGATTTTCGGATATCACGAATGAAAGGCGAAAGAACTGCAAGTATGCAAAGAAAAGAACAACTAGAATGCTATTTGAAAGTCATTCATCCTTGCAACGAAAGTTCTGAATGATCGGTTGCTTTAATACGTTCAATGTACAGGTTACCGAGCAAACTAATGAATTGGAGTAACTGGAGTAACCGACTCATAGGTGCTGCATACTGCAAGTTGTTGCACACAGACTGCCAAGATGACATCGGTAGCCATCTACATTTACGTTCGTGTAGATGGCTTACATATTTTAGAATTATAGACAGTAATAGAATTTAATTAATAAACAGCCTAATAGCATCACATTTTCTAATTTATTTCCTAATAACATACTTTTCGTATTCCTGTGCTTTTATAATCAATTCTATTCACGTTTGAGTGCTTCGGAAATAGTAATGGAGGATGTAAACCACTTGACACTTTCACCTGAAGGTCCAGATGAGTTTTACAGAAAATCTTTTTTCTCTTCGCGCAGCATTACCGTGATAGAAGCATTTGATTCCCTTAAAATATTATATTTTTTAATCGCATAGTATATAAAACAAAAAATTAAGTACCCAAAAATTCATTTTTGATATTTTTGTAAGGGAGGAATTTGTTTCTTCCTATACATATAGGCTGCCGCTTTTCTTAATCGCGTATAATAAATAAAATAAAGTACATAAACGTTCACATGTAGCACTATCCTAAAGGATAAATATGCATAAAATCCGCGGTTTAGTTATCACATGAGTTTAACATATTTTATTTGTGAAAACAATCAACGTTATTACAAGATTGCGAATCTTTATGCAGAATAAACAATTTCTGCATCAATTGTAAGAAGCAGGAGTTAACTAACAATGTATTCCTTTATTTCTTTAATTTTAATAGATTAAAACATATTACAAGAACATTCTCGAATTTTTCTTATGATTTTACTATTTTCTATATTACTTACCCATTTTGCATAAATGCAGAAAATCCACAGTATATTTATTACTAACACTGATTAGTAGACTGCGGATCTTAATGCAAAATAAACATTGTCTGCATTATTTGCGAGGGATGGGAACAAGATACACATTTAATTTTTTCTAGAATAATTTCAACACGTTGAAGATAATATATCTGTATTCTTCAATCATCTTAATTTTTCTCCTGTTTTAAATTACACCAGTTCATTTTTATTATAAATTCATAAAATCCATAGTCTAGTGATTAGTTACTTGGCAATGAAGTTTGTACCTTAAACTATATATAATTTAGTTAATTTCAATATTAATAAATTGATAGTAAGTGGAAATAATTTTGTAACAACCATTCTTCAGCAACTTAACGCTAGAACCACCGAACCAGTCAAACTAGCTAGTCCCGAATTTTTTCTTTCATAATTATTGAAATTATAAAAATATTATCATCAGAGATTTTCAAATGAACTTCTTTATTGCAGTACATGTTACAATAAGAATGGTATAATGTGTTGTCAGTATTACAAAGCAATATTCATCAGCCGCATTTATTACTTCACGGTTCTAGTGTTAATAGTGTTCGCTAGCATTCAACGTGTCAAAAACGAAGACATTTTACGATTCAACGTTAGGTGACTCGCCTTGTATAAAATTCACTTTTTACCATTACGACAAGGGCAGCATTCGTTTCACGTGAAACGTTGGAATTTTTAATCGAATGGCGCATAGCATATAAAATTGATTCGATACAGATAAATGCGGACACTCGTAATTGAATGCAGTGACATGTAATGGTTTGACACGTGGGCTATTAATCACGGGTTATCTACACCGCCCGTAGCCGCTCGTTAATATCGTACACCGGGCCAAAGAGTCACTATAATTGTTGATCATTAATTCGAGTGAGTTTTCTCGAAACATTAATATCCGTGGAGAAACGGGGAGAAATGAATAACCCCGGCGCATCCAGGACTCTGAACTCCAGTTGATAACCCAGTCATCGCTGGAGGCTCTTGTCCAGGCAGGATCCGCGGCGTCGTATAGCACTCGCGTCGTCGCCTTTCGCCTAAGATTCATTCGTGCCCCTGGCGATAATTATGTTACGCTTGATTACGTCCTGATTGTTCTATGAATATCAAGCCGCGGATAAGCCGTGTTCGCACATCTGTTTCGCCGCTGTACTACATATATCACAACGTCGATTCGATTGCCACTAACGCTGTAATCGTACTCTCTTACCTCTCCGGCATCTCTCTCGCTCTTGCTCTCCCTTCTCGTCTTCTAATTACCAACTTCCCCGAGACTTCACAGTCGTATTTGCTTTAAGAACATCCTATCGAGATTAATTTCATACATGCGTGCGATTTGCATAAATTCAAGAGTCATTAGCGGCTCGCGTTTAACGAGATATGCATGAACACGTAATAGATCATGTATATTGGACTCTAAGAAGGTAGCGGCGACTGATTCGGACCAATGTTCTATCTTCACTCTTCAAACTCGCCGCGTACATTCCGGTTGAGCAACTCGTGACACGCCGATTGTGCGTGCAGAGGATTGAATTTATTACGATAGTTCCCGAATGCAACACGAACTTGCAAATCGAGGACTCATTGGAGAAATCAGGTCCACTTATTTAATTCGTATAATGGCAAACAAATAAGTAAATTATTGTACTAACAAGGGGGGGGGGGAGTATATAAATCATACGGACAACTGTTTAAAACCAATAACTTTTTTAAAATGGGACGAAATGACTTTAGTTTTCGTGAGATATTAGAAGAATTAGTTTACTAGGTAATGTGCTAAAAAAATTTTTTAAATTGCTGTTGGTCGGAATTTGGAAGTAAAAAGTGAAAATCGCGATTTTTAACTTGTTTATTTGTGCCTATAATGAAAATTTAAAATATATCTTTTGTAGATCAACGTAATTTATTATACATGCACAACGTTCCATCAAAATCGGTTGACTCAGAAAAAAGATTATTACTATTTATAGCATTTTTAATTATTTATTGCCTATAGAAACCTTGATCGATTTTTATGAAACTTTGTACATGTATGTGTATAATTTCGGCCAATGGTTATTCTTAATTAATTTTTTTATAAATTACCTAGTAAACTAATCCTTCTAACATCTAAAAAGACTCAAGCTATTTGAACCAATTTTAGAAAAGTTATTCGTTTTTAGAGGGTGTCCGGATGCTTTTGTATTTGCCACTGTATTTTTATTTTTTCCTAGAACTAAAGATTCTGATACACGGTTTAGCTTTACGAGAAAATTACGTCGTACATTTTAAAAAATCGACGTCTACAAAGCGTTAAGTTTTTTAAAACATAAGTTTATTTCCATGTTACCCGATAATAAATATGTTCTTCTAAACCGTTATATGCACTGGTATTTTGTTACAACTAACTAAGTTTTAACCCTCGGACTGTGGACCATTCTTATAATTATACTGTAATTGACGATGTTTAGGACTAGTCGATGCTCGATTTATAAATTTTTAGAAACATATTTTTGGACGTACCTATTGTAGATACTTGTCTCTAATGTAACAGTTCATTTAACTTGATCGCCAGAAACCGAGTAATTAAATGATAATTTTCATACTCTGAGTAAAGAAAGATCCAGATACCGCCGTCAGAGTATTAAAAGACTTTATTATATCTCAGTTTTCATGCGCAGGTGCTAGATAAATGCCAGTAGAGGTAGATGTATTAAGTATATTTATTTTTTAAGGAACGTACCAATAGTAAAATGTGTATAAAATTGTAGAACAACAGTATTCAATTTGCTTCATGCAAAATAAAAATGTTGTGCACCAGTTGCTAAATGTAGAAGCTAAATAAGAGCTTTTCTTTTAATAATTTTAATAACAAATAGAAAAGAGTAATATATTAGAACAAAGTGAGATTTGAACAACCACTTTTCGCAGCCAACGGCTATATAGAGTATTTGCTCCGTGAGTGTCGCAAAGATGTCTATGCCATGAATGTCAAAGTTTTATTCCCTCCACTGGGGGATGCCCTGTGAAACCAGTCACGCAGTAAACAGACTGGACGACGAATCCAGCGATGGGTCGAGTATCGTTGAGACCTACACTAAAACAAGTGAAGCAAACGATTGCAACTTTCCTAATTTTTCATTTTTTGATGAAACTTTTAGCATTTTTTCTAATTAAAATAACCTCAAACACGATGTAGTTACGATCATAATCGCATGTTACACAAGTAATTATAATCGTAATTGTATCGTGTTTGGTGTCTCTTTAATCAGAAAAGAGAGACGAATACGATGGTGGAAGTTTCATTGACGAAAAACGAAAAATAAGGAACTTTGATTTTTAAATTTAAATGGCTGAGCTGGCACGAGTCCTTTGATGTTCGCCGAGCGCGCGAACCTCAGCCCCTCTTTCTTTTTGATTCGCTATCCTTCTCTACGTTCGGCACACTACAAAGAACGTAGTCCCTATTCTATGAATGTCGCGTGGCAGACCCGAAGCTATGACTCTTACGGAGAGAATACCGTATCGTTGATCGGCACTAAAGGGTTCACGCGGCTGACGATTACCTTAACAGAAACGATCCCAACTAATATCAAAGTGCAGATGAAATTCGACTGCGGCGTTTAAGTTGAAACTCGAACGACAACGAGCGGATTCAAGTTCAAATCCAAGACTCCGTAGAAATTCGTGGCGCGCCACGTCGCGTCGCCATAGAGCGTAATTACGAAACTAATTGGCCCGATGGTATCACCGTATAATTAGTGTACCAGTGTCACAGCAAAATGACAGAAGACATTACGGTCGAGACTCATTGGAATGTAGGATCGGATCGGAGGACCACTACGTGCCATCGCGTTGCAATTATTGTCATCTGATTCCGTTAGAGAATAACTACGGGTATCGCGGCGAGCAGCGCGTTGCAAAATCACAAAGGTTCACGCGTCTCTCTCAAGAGAAAGGCCAGAACGACGAGAGGAGACGCGAATAACGATTTCGTTCAGCGGCCGTGGAAATGCCCGTTGCTGGCTATCATTTGTGCTAGCTTTAATTTCTCGTCAACCACATATGACACTAGTACACTTCATCTTTTTTAATTCCTCACTATAAACTTTAGCTCTTCACTATGTTCTGTCAATGATCTCCATCAAAAGCCATTACGTTGTAAAATATTATCTTAAGCGATTGGAGATATTCATTCCCACGAACGATATTTTCGTTACATTTAGAATTGAAGAATAATACAGTCTTTAAAAGTTTCTCAAACTGACCTCTTCCAAACTTCCTGTTACATTCTGCAGAAATTCTTCCTCGCTTTCCAACGTATGTTTTAAGATTTTAAGTACCTACGTTTGAAGATGGGGTATGTGTGCTATTGAATTGGAATCGGCTGACGGTTATGATCATGACTCACCGCTTCTACTTTCCGTATGCAGTACATTCCTAACAATCTTTCAAAATTATCTCAGAAACAGAATCCCGTATCAAAAAGCACTGCTTCGCTTTCTCGACTGGTCTTCATGTAAAAATTACTCCTATATCAGTCTTAACAAAGTTTTGGAACTTAGTCCGTACAGTGTTGCCAGATCGATTAAATCGAGAGGAATACAGTTTACCACCTCTCTGATGACCATAGTAATATGTAACACGTTGCGCGGCACGTCACGTGACCAGTCTACGGTCTTAGTGGGGGACGTTGGAATGTGCTCATGGTAGTGGAATGGGATAGTGGAAGGGGAAAAGGCGGAGAGGAATATCCACCCAGTTTTGCGTGTTTCTGGCGACACTGATTCCGTATACTCACAGCTACCGTGGTTCCAAAAAGTAGTTAACTCTCAAACGACCAGAAGTAATAAACATTAGTAATAAAGCTTATGTAAAAGTGCAATATAGAACATGATTTGAGAGTTTTTGTTATGCTCAGATGATTACAAAAATGACATTGCTATGTAAAAAATGTATAAAATGAATTAATAAATTAGTTTTAAAAATATTTATTACTTTTTGGGCATTTTTGACTCAATTGAGACAAAACCGTCCCCACCATAGAACTCACTGTCCGCCACCAGCATCCGCCGTTACCCATAGAGGAAAGAAGTGCTTCGCCCGTCGCGAACAGTGCGCAGGCCTCGCGCATGAAAGAGAGGTTGGTGGGAGAAGCAGGCGTTTGAGGGCTCCCCCCGTGCCCATGTCTGGTGTAACTTATACTACTGTAAAGTTGGCGGCACACCTCTCATTCAAAACTGCACAAAAAGGTTAAAAAAATCGTACATCACTTTTTAAGGTGTCGTTATAAAGAGGGAATTTCAATCTCCAAATCTATTGTGGTTTCAGTTTCGAGAAAAATGTTGCAAAGTTTTCACACACGTTTGAATGTGTAGCATTTCCGAGAAAAAAAAGCGCCTTCAGTTTCTCGCTTGCTACGTCATGAAAGAAAATCTTAGAATAAAATGAACGATGGATTATGATATTAGAGACTTCTAGCTTTAAAGTGACTCCAAACTTATTGTCGTACGATAATTTTGTACGAAACGATCACAGTCTAAATACAGGAAATTTTTCGAGAATTGCGTATTTAGTGTTGAAACTAGATTGTATATTGTACAACAGCATAGTTGTTGTGCTATGTAAATACGGAAGTTCAAGTATACATTTCTTGCACAGATTCTGCATCATGGGCTATTCTACTTAACCGTTTTCCCGATAGCTGAAACGATGAATAAGCGAATAGTATCGACTCCGATTACATAGCATATTATCATCATGTTTTTACCTATTAAAGATGTAAAATCCATTGAAATCTTGCATACGTCACGTGAATAATTTACGGGTGAAATGTTACTATTACTAAATACGAAAGTTATTTCTTTTTTTTAGAACTAAATAAAATTCAATTCTTGTGTAACCAATGTTTAACCCTCGGACTCACTGCTTTATTTATTGATATTTTTAAATATAATTTTTGATGGTACAGGTAACCCTCCTATAACACGGTAGCTAGGTTCCTAGAAAATGCCGTGTTGTGTGAAACCGTGTTGTATGAGACCCAGAACCAGTACAAAAAGGGGGGTTACGTTCCGAAAACTTATTAAAAACAAATATTTTTTTAATTCTACATAAACAACTTAATTTTTATTAAAAATATAAATATATCACAAAACCAAAAAAAAACAAAAAATATTATTTTAACTTAATAAATTTCTTCGTCGTCACTGCTCAGTATAATCAACCGAGAACGTTTTCTCGGTGGAATGATATCGCCTTCATTTTCAGAACATTTTTCTTCATTTAAAGTTCTTGTCATTGTAAATTTCTCGGTATGGAGCTAGACAGTTTTGCAGCTCCCTTTTGAATTTTCGGCTTCTTTCAGCGGAAGGGTCTGCATTCAAGAAAAATGACTCGAGATTTTCAACTAAGCTTAGGCCTTCTTGTAATTTTTTTAATGTTAAATTATTAACTGCATAATCTTCATCAGTGCTAGTGTCCTCAGAATCCATCCAGATGCCATTTCCATCAAATCCGCTTCGTCAACTTCTTCTTCCACCTTATTTAAGGTGTGATAATACCTCATTGTGATATGGGTAAATAGGATTGAACCATTACTGTACAGTGTTATATAAAGTTTTCTGCAATTTTCTTATCGTGTTAGAGCGAAACCGTGTTATAAGATGCCATGTTGTAGGAGGGTTCCCGTCTTCTTCTTCAGAGGATTAAGCACTGAACAAAATGTAGGTATACTGTAGGTATAAAGGTAGGTATAGACAAATAGGTTGCAATTATTGTAACCACGAAGAAAATTGTACGGGGTTAATAAAGTACTTGTTAACAGAATACGACTACCGTGCTGTGGAAGGTTGGTTGGTTGGTTTATTCTTTACCCTATGAGTACATAGAGATGATGATGGAAAGCCGGAGCTCTATCTGCCCAAAGCAAACTTGTTCTTATAGATTAATCAGTACAAAAATTGTCCTTACATACTAGTGTATACATATGTAAATAAGATCTTATATGCTACTGTATTAAATTTATGTTCCCTTTCAGTTTCTAGTTTGAGCCTTTTGTAAGCTGTCTCTTATCCTAATTCTCTCTCACCAGTTAGTATCTATTACTACATTTGTACGCTATTATTAAACATAACAGATATATCCAACAAATTCTGATTGGCATCCTCGCACTAGTTTTCACGTTAGACGGTGTAATAATGAGTTATTAACGAAAACATAAAAATACCCATACTAAAATTAGGACTTAAATATCAGTGATAACAAGTAGAACAATATATCATATATGGTATGTAAGTGCTATAGAAGGGACGAAATAAAATGATTTTCGACGGGGTCATCGAGTGGATCGGGATCGAAATTAAAACCGATCGAGGAGTCCCGATTAGCCTAACCAGCCTTTCGAGCTTGGCTATTCAATATTCACGTAGATAACCGAACGAGAACGGAAACAGGAATCAAGAATGGAGGAGACCGTTATCGGTAACGAATCAAACGCTCTCGCCAGGCTAGTAAAGTACGATGCGTATTTTTCGTGGCGGCGAGCGTGTAATAAAACGTAATAAAACGTAAAACGTAATTCACGTGGAAAGGAACGAGCTTCCCCGAAATCGGTCCGGCGTGGAGGCACACCGCGAGAGCATGCCGCGCATAATGGCACGCTCCACGATCCGGTCAGAAGATTGTGCCGCGAAGGCTGCACGATAATCATCTGGATATTGCTCCTGCGTACGTTGCATCCGAATACCCGCGTACCATCGGCCAATACGCAGGATCAGATAATTGGCATTCAGTCGGCCGGCCATACTCGATGCAATGGCCCGAACCTATCGGCTCCGATCTCTCTTTGGAAAGTGACTAGCCGTGGCCGGCGAACGACAAACGTAAAGGGCTGGCGGCATATGCGGTTTCGTTTCACCAAGCCGGGATATCGGCTGAGATAAGGCACCCTGCCTCGGCGCAGCCACTTTTGATATTGTTTCTTCGCTGTCCTTTGTGCCGGACCCAACTATTTTAATCGACGTGTAACGCGCGTTTTTCTCTTTTCCTTTTCTTTTCAGTCGCGACCGCAGAATAGCGCGACGCAACGCGACGCGACGGCTACGACCAGTCATCGTGAATAGGGAAATTTAATGAATCGAATGAGATGCTCGATTGATCTTTTTGCGTGTCCCCTCGCGATGAGTTGTACGGCATGGTTTAAAAATTGGAGACTCGAGGAACGGAGACCTTGGAACTGTTTACAGCGTTGGTGGTGCTCGGGGAGAAATGGAATGAAAGGGACACATCTGCAACAGTGGAGTGGAGGAACGAAAAGATCAGGCTAGTTCTAAATAGTAGCATTTGAAAAACAGATATCTGACCGCATGTAGTGGGTGTTGATAATAGTAATGCGTGTAGCTGAATATACAGTGGCGGCCAGCTACTTAAGTACACCCTTTAAAAACAAATAATTTTTCTCCAAAAATGATTTGAGTTTCGTTGAGATGCTAGATGCATTAGTTCTCTAGGTAATGTGTAAAACAACTTTGGTAATTATTTACAAGTTGGTCCTCCTCACCGATTTTGATGACCTTGAAATATGTTGTCAAGGTCATCATTCTGAACAACTTTTCCCTATACATGTTACCGCCGCTCGGTTTTAGTTTTCGAGATATTCGCAAAAAGCTATTGCTAATACTGTATTGAAATTGATCTCTTGGATTTTCGTATATCAGCATAGGCGATCGCTTAACGGCGTTCGTAATATATTCTGCTTCTTACAAATGTTATGTTGACGGCCGGCCTCTCTTCACATTCTATTCACATGATTTTTCCATTACTAGATCAAATTCTGGATGACAGCTACAATGCAAAGATTATGCGAATAGAATTAGTTGTGGTTAGATCGTGGAGAGGGAGAGTGAGACCCTGTTTTCTCTCTCATCTCCACAGCGTGTTTACAAAAAAAAAAAAGTAAACAGACGCCGCGCCGGAACAGGCTTACGTTCGACGGAAGCCTGCAAGAATACGGAAAATTCAATACAGTATTAACAATAGTTTTTTGCGTATATCTCGAAAACTAAAACCGAGCGGCGGTAACATGTATACGGAAAAGTTGTTCAGAATGATGACCTTGACAACATATTCAAGGTCACAAAAATCGGTGAGAAGGACCAACTTGTACATAATTACCACAACTTTTTCTAAAATTGCTATTTGCCGGAGTTGTGAAGAAAAAAGTGAAGATCATGATTTTTAACTTTCGTATCTGTGACTATAACGAAAATATAAAACATGCCTTTTGTAAATCTAAGTAAATTGTAGAGATACACAAATGTGCAATGTAATCGACTCAGGTTGCTGTGAACCATAAATGATGAAAACTGGCAAAAATTGTGAGAAAATCTGATTTAGGTCCAAAATTTAAAGATTTTTACATCTTTCAATGCCTATGGCTTTTTCATGCGTCGCCCGATTTTCATGAAACTTTGTACATGTATATAACTTATTATTTCAAAATCTCCTGCATTGACTGAAACCAAACAGAAAGTTCATTCTTTGCTTAATAATTTCAACAAATCGAAAATAGAATATTGCCATTCACAAATTTTGTTAATCGTCCTACTATCTTAATTTCTACCTACTTAATTTTATAATAAACGCATAAAATTCACAGTCTATTTATTAAGTTCTGTTTTTCTGTTATCGATATTGAAGTGAATCCAAAAAGTGTTTGAACACTGAACTTCCGATTATTGTGAAATTGTCGATATTTTCAAACGTTGATAATTTCCTTTAAATTATAGTACAATAATAAATCTGAACTCATTTTAAAGCTTAAAGCATCTACTTATACACCTCATTTTTTCCATGATATTTTACATAATATACCAAGCAAAAATCTGCAAACATGTTTTCAATAAAAAACGCTCCGAATTGAATCGTTTGTAAAAATATTACTAAATTTTTTTTCTAAATGAATCTATCACTTATTTGAAGATTCAAGATCGCTCTCTACAACTCCTTAAAAATTAATCTATGATTTTTTTTCGTTGTTTTATTGCACCAATATGAGGAACCAGTTTGGTCGTGTAAACCTTCACTATGGTAACCTATACTATTGCAAAGTTGGTAGTATGCCTTTCATTCAAAGCTCATTAAATCGATAAAAAAAATCGTACATGAAGTTTTAAGGTGTCTTCGGAAAGTGGAACCTTCAATCTTCAAATCTTTGGTGAATCATTCATAAGAAAAATTTCTTAACGATTTTACAAATGTTTCAATTTGCAATATTTTTGATGAAAAAAGTGTTTTCAGTTTCCAAGTCGTTATATCATGCACAAATGTCTTACCGAAGAATAAACGATGCGTGACAAAAGTAAAGACTACAAGCTTTAAGACGAGTCCAGGTATATTGTAGTTCTATTTGTTTTAACGATATCATCACAGTTCCAATATCAACAATTTCTCGAGAATGGGAAGTTCGTTGTTCAAATACTTTTTGGATCCACTGTAGCTCTTAGAGAAAATATAGACACAATAGATACCAATCTTTCTTTTCTTATAAGAATGACATATTACGAACGATAAAGAAGGTCTAATCACTGTAGAAGTGAAATGAATCACAAGGCAATGCGTTAAAATTGGCAATTACGAAATTTCAATAGCTCATTTCCCGATCCAATATTCGACAACTTAAGAAAGGAAGCTTCCTGGAATAACTCCGCTCAATAAAAAAACAATCGTAACCGACAATTACAATGTCTCGTAGCCTCGCAAATACATTCGTTGTGTCTCCACTAGTTTGGTTCTATCAACATCTGTTTGTAATTTTAATTTGTTCTATCTAGTACGTTGTGACAAAGTGTATCAACATATATACATGAAGACAAAAATAATGAAAGCTTGAGATGAAGGGAAACCATCACCACTGTATAGCAATGCTTTAACACTCTAAATACAGTATTTCATCGATAATTGTCCACGACACGGGTCTGCGGAGGGATATCATTGTTTGAGGTTTGCCGAACGTGGAGAAGGACAGCCGAGTTCGGGAGGCCTCGGTCACCGAGAAATGTAAACATACCTAATCCGAATTTCCAACTTCTTTATTAATCATTATTTTTTTATGGGACTTCGATGACCGTATTTGTGGCATTTTTCTAATAAAAATTATACCAAATATGATATAATTCCGATGATATTTACTTGTGTAATCGAATTATATCATATTTGGTATAATTTTTATTAGAAAAATGCCACAAATATGGCCATCGGAGTCCCATAAAAAAATAATGAATAATAAAGAAGTTAGAAAATCGGATTACTGTGGTCTCACCGATATACCCGAGCCGCATGGTGTAATATTTTTCGGCGACCGAGGCCTCTCGAGCTTCACGGGCCCTCAAGGGGGTACACCCCGCACTAGTGGGGATATCTCAGGGACAATTTTGTCGCAGACATTTGGGACAATTGCCGGTGAAATACTGTACACTATATTTAATATTAAGAAACGATTTCACGAAAATGCCTTTCCATATTATAACTAAAACATTAAAAGCAGTTCTTGATTCAATGAGATATTTCACAAAATATTATGTACGTTATTGTTTCTTATTTTGTCTCAGTATTTAACTATTCTTTTTTAAATATTTTAGATCTAGAAACTCTTTTGTCGCTCCCATTTCAATTTATTATTTTAAACTATATATTGGGTTAGAATTGTATGAATTTATTAACACAATTTGTTGATCCTGTCGTTTACAAGTTTAGTGGATTTAATTTAGAAAAAGCCATTCAACGCTTTGGAATTGCGTTGTACAGAGGGACTACAAGTTCGCGAATGTTTTCTGGTCTCTAAGCAACAAGGAGTTTAGATACCACGGGATTGAAGTTTTTTACCTTTCGAATGAATTCATTCGTCAAACGGGTTCCGCGAGTTATGTAGAAAAAAACCAATAGCCGAAAGTGACAAGTTATTCAATGGCTCGCAAAATGGCCGCGGTACGCGTATAAACGTAAATCACGCGAAGTTGCACGCGAGTGAACAACTTCGGAGAACGCAATGGTACCGCAAATAATTTGCGGTACATCTTGTCTTTGATTTAGCGCCACGGAAACAGCGTAGCATTGTCAACGGGAGAATTTAATACCTACTGCTGAAACACTAATTATCACGGGGTAACTGTAACAAGTAACTTGCTACCTCTAATGATCTATAGAATGATATACATACATATATGCATCATTATAACTAACCTATATCGAAAATTACAGTTCCGTGACACAGTAAAGGAAACAAATATCCTATAATAATCCTATATAATGGTAGCATCCTTTATGTCTAGCCACGATGCTAGTTTGCCTATAATGTACCAAAGCAATGAATGTTGCGCCATCGATATCGCAAATTCGTTTCCTCAATTTCACGAGATCGTGTCGTAAAGCCCACTCCGCTCGCTCGCAACAACATTGGGGATCGCTGGCGAAGATTAACTACGCCTAGTTGGAATAATTATTGTGTCCTTGAAATCTTAACTTTTAATATATTTCAGAAACTTAACAATATATACAGTGTGTAAAGAAATATATGTCGCGCAAAATTAACATTGACCTTGAATTTCAAGGTCAGAACATCAACAATTTTTTGATTGCATCGTATTTTACCCTTCACAAGAATAAAAAGTGCAAGAGGAGCCAAAAGTCAAAACTCGTCCGTTCTCTCAAAAAAATATCGTACAACTTTTTCATTCTGAAACTGATTTTATTTACATTATATTTTCGACGTATTTTACGTGCCAAGCGGCTTCATCGATAGCACGCTATATAAACATTATCTGACTGGGGAATGAAAATATAATATGAATAAAATCAGTTTGATAATGAAAAACTTCACCATCATTTTTTAACCTTCCGTCGGGTGCAATACCTCGACCGCCGAGTTCGGGCGCAATGTGCTTGACGGGCACACATTCAAAAAACATAATAAACACCTAATTAAGTTCATTCATACAACTGCTGTTAGGGAAATACTGCACCTGGTCCCGTCTATACTTGAAGGAACGCTCTTTTGGGCCCTCCTCAAGGGTGGGGATAACTGAGTCGCTTGTGTTTTCCAGATACTTACTCGCTACCTGAACCTTCGGCACTGCGACTTTACGATACGGTCAATGTATTTTCACAAAATTAATGAAAACCCTTATATTATTTAAATTAAAGCGAAGATAATAAATAATTTTTATGCTAATATTTCGAAAATACGTAACTTCAAAAATGTGATGAGTTCCGGCGCACTGAGCTGATCTGAACAAAACTTGAATAACTTCCGGTAATGATGGTCAAAGGCAAACTAAGTGAGAAGAATCCTTAGAGCACGTTAAAACAGGCAGTTACTGGGAACGCCAAATGACAATGTTGCCTGGTGGGGGGGGGGGAGAAGAGGTACCCAAATAACCGCGCTGTGCCTCTCAGATCAGTTGCGCCCGACGGAAGGTTAAGGGAACAATTGAGTTTTGAACTATGGTTCCTTTTGCACTTTTTATCCTTGCGAGGAGTAAAATACGATGCAATGAAAAACAAGTTGTTGACCTTTCGACCTTGAAATTTAATCTCAAGGTTATATCAAGGTAATGTTCCCTATCGAATCAAATTAACCATATATATTTCGTTTAGTTCGGTAAAGTTCTACTTGGCATTCTTTCAATTATTCTTAGACCCCGCGTTACTAATGCATCAACACCGAGCATCTAGACAATCATTACTTTATTGTACATTTCCATTCAAATCATCCGCGATACCAGAACATTTCTAACATACCATTGATTAAAATACAACATTGTTCTTTAGTAAATCAAAAAATATGTAAAACCCTTAACCGTTTGAGTCCCAATCAGCGCGATCGCGCTGTTGAGATTTTATGTCGAGAAAACTCAGTACCAAGTCGCGCGCTCAGATTTACTGACGCAAGTACATCACACAGCTCCTTTTAATGTAGTTAGTACATTTTACAATAGGTAGAATAATACTATAATAATGCAATAGTACATTACAAAATAAAATAAAACAAGCGCTATCGCGCTGCTTGGATCTTTTCGTAGTCATTTAGAGAAAGCGCGGTTGCGCTGTTTGGGATTCTTTGACAGTGTTTTTTCAATACTTCCTGGGGCTCAAACGGTTAATTATCGTGCAATATCGTAATATAGTAATTGAACGACTCCACACGAAACAATCTTACCGCTCGGATTGTGTCAATCAAATTATATTATTAGAGTTACCAGGCCTATTAACATTCACAGCGACTCCGTGATTACGCATCAGGTTCGTTCGTGCCACACCATATTCCAAACAGAGATTTTTCTAACCTAGTGGCTCCCCAATTTCTCATTGGGTTTGTCCACGAAAACTATGCCATCCCAGCGGCTCCCCAATTTCGCATTGGGTTCGTCCGCATCCAGAGCTCCCTGATTTCGCATAGGTTCGTCTGTGAATTAACCAACCTCCCAGCTGCTCCCTGATTTCGCATCAGGTTCGTTCACGCTGTTCTACAACTTCCTGGCAGCTCCTGATTTTGCTTCGGGTTCGTATGTGCGTCATTCCTAGTGATTCTCCAATTTCGCATTGGGTTCGTTCACGAAGTAACAACTTTCTGCAGCTCCCTGATTTCGCAACAGGTTCGGTCGCGCACCTAAACTAACAAATTCAATTCATATTCCAAGAGTAATAACCCTTCCATCGGCCTCTAGAGCTGCTCGGGGCTCTGGCTCGTAACAAAAGCGTGGAACAATGGCGAGACACTACGAAGTGTCAGAATGATTAAAAATCTCATTTTTTAACATTTTATAGCATAGCTCCTTCTCGTAGTGGACCCCTCGTTTGTTTCAAAAAGTAACCATTTGCATTTTATTTTCAAATCGAACACGAACTTTCGCAATCACTACCAATTTAATCCAAGCGTAGGGGAGACCGGGGCTAGTTGACTAATTGCTTTTAACTTTTATATTATACAATTGATCACATTTTCATTCAAGATTTGGAAATATATGTTTGCCCATCATATAATGCTTTAACGTGACATTGCGTGTTACACAAATGAGACCAAAAATTTCACAAACACCAACTGTAAGAAAATATTTTTCTTTTGACTATTTATGAATTTTTGTCCATTGAGTAGTGCTTGATATTTTTTCTATAAATATTTCTTAGAAGGACTGACCATAATTTGTGGTATTTACTTTATCCGACACGTGAACATTATGGACATTCAGCTGCCAAAATGTTGAAAATGTCGAATGAGGTTATTTGACTGTTAAGGGACCCCTAGACGATCAATAATATTGCCAATACGCCCATCAATAATATTGACGAACCACATTGAAAGGGCATATTGACCGTTTAGAAGGGGTTCAAATGCAGTGTCAATATATTGAAGCATATTCATAGAAATTTTGATCGAAGCGCATTGACGGAAAATGGTTGGCAGAGTCACAACAGTTTTTCAAAACAACAGTGTGTGGTCGCCGTATTGATAGCTAGATTGACGAGATTATTGAAGCATATTGACAGGAGCTTCAATATTATTGGTCAACCTACATTTACAATATTATTGGCCGTCTAGGGGCCCCTTTAGACCAATAAAATCTAGACCTAGACACCAAGACCAAACTCCGAATATTATTTTTGTCTCACTTTTATTTTGCTTTGCTTTTTGTGTCAATTGGCTATATTTGTCGCAGGCATAAATATGAAAAATTATGAACAAAAAATTAACATAGGTGGAACATCAGCTGATATTATTTTATGGGCAGTCCGAATTGTTATAGATGACGGTAAAAGCGTTCATAGAGTCGCTAAAAACTTCTCAGTCACGAAAAATGCATCAATTCGAATAAAGTGTTTTATGTGTGCATTAATTGTGACTTGGATGATGATTTGTAGATAAAGTTCGACATTATAAGATATATACGTTCAAGAAATAAGTAATTAAAGTTAGATATCAATTAAAATAAATTAAAGAAATAATATTATTGCGTGGGCGGCCGCGTAATTTAAGCATGGCTACAATAAAGGTACAATTCTGTAGTAAACCAGAGTTTCTTTATTCCAGAGAGGAAGTATACTTATCTATGACACGTTCGTTCGGTACGGGAATCGTTTCGGTACGAATTCGTCCTTTGTCCCTGTTATATCGTCGTCCAGGCAACGAGCTATATTCGTAACAATATGAATAAGAAATAAATGTCAAGTCAACTAATCTCACCGTGTATGTCAACTAACCCCAGACCCTGATTTCGTTAACTTATTGCACTCGCTAAGATAAATGTGATACAAACTTTAACCGATGCTTAATTAAAACGATTTTCAAAATTGATCCTGTATACTTGGGTAAATTTGACATCTTTTGATATTCAGCAACACAACCCAATATTATTGGGAATCGAAAATAAGACTCTTGGAAGGAACGGGGGAAGGGCAAGCCTCCGAATCACACGTATTTTCAACTCCAGCGAAATATTGGCTAAGCGGTCACACATACTACGTAGCGTGTGCCGTCAAAGCCTAAACAATGGGTGCCGAGTGAGAGGCCCCCCTTGCTCCTACGCCATCTAATCAGGCTTTAATTCAGCTTCCAGTAATACCAGTAGTTTATTTATAAAAATTAGATGTGTTAAAAATTAGTCAACTAGCCACGGTCTCCCGTACTCGAACGAAATCAGTCTAATCAATAGGTGGCGTATCTTTGTGCAAATTCTAAATTTTATGGCTTATTTTATAAAAACTAGGATGAAGAACAAGTTCAATTAATGAACTAGTAAATTCCTTATGGTAAGCATAAAGTAGAGATGTCATTAATGTTTATTACCATATACAGTGAGTCACGAAAGTATTCGAACGCTCTCAAATGAAAAGTTTGATGGGTAAAAAACTAGAAGATCCATTAAAAATTGCAAAATATTTTTATTCCTATAGTATCATACAACTATCACGGCTATACATGTTAAATTGGAAGTGTCTTCGATAATGTAAACAATACTTATGAAAGATTGGTTGCCAATATCGGCTAAACGGACGCCACAAAAGTATTCGAACGATTAAATGAGTAATTTATTTTTAACGCAAATGTATAGTTTTAATATTTTGTCGGTCCTCCATGAGCACTTATTATGGCTTGCAAACGTCGTTGCATGCTGTCAACCAAATTTTCAGTAATTTCTTTTCCTATATTATTCCAAACATCTAAAATTTTTGTTTTTAATCCTTCCTGGGAATTAATATTATATTTACTAAGTTTTCTGCCAATTTCTGCCCATAAGTGCTCGATGGGGTTGATATCCGGACTTTGTGGAGGTGTTTCTAAAATGTGGGGTACATTATAAATGATCCATTGTTTAACAATATATGCGGTATGTTTAGGATCATTGTCCTGCTGAAAATGAAAATCACCAACTAGCCCTAATTTTTCTGCACTTTGCTTTAAATTATCTTTTAATATCTGCATATACTTATATTTATCTAATATTCCACCAATAATGACAAGGTTTCCAACACTGCCGGCCGCCATACACCCTCACACCATTATGAATCCACCTCCATATTTCACGGTTGGACGTAGATTTTTAAGGTCCATCTCTCTGTTTGGTTTTCTCCAAATTTTATGACATCCATCGGAGCCAAATATGTTAAATTTGCTTTCGTCCGAAAAAATAATGCGTTTCCAAAAGTTCTTATCCTTGCTCACATATTTTTTAGCGAAATTTAGTCTCTTCTGCTTGTTGATTTTGCTAATAAATGGTTTCTTTCGGGGAATACGACCATGAAAATTGTTTTCACGGAGGATTCTTCGACAAAGTTACGGATGAACTTGTTTCCCAAAGCTATCAGCGACTAGTGTAGCAAGTTTGGGGGCCGAAATTGTTGGGTCTTTTTTTATTTCACGCACAATTACATTCTCTTCCCTTTTCGTTAATTTCTTGGGTCGACCAGAATGGACTTCATCTTGAAGAACTCCAGTTGTTTTAATTTTTTTACCATGTAGTGAATAGTAGATTTACTTCTTCCTAATAACTTTGCTATTTCGCCATAGCTCTTGCCTTCATTGTGCCACTTCATTATCAGTTTTCTATCAGTGATATTAGTTTCGGACTATTTTGCACACATTATTAATACAAATTTGACACTCTTGTTAACACTTGCTGTACTGAGCAGGGGAAGCGTGTAACATGAACTGAAGGAACCAATGTTTACAATTTGTCGAATTCAAGAATTGTTTTGTTTACAAGTTTTGTCGTTCGAATACTTTTGTGGCGTCCGTTTAGCCAATGTCGGCAACAAATCTTTCATAAGTATTATTTACGTTGTCAAAGACACTTTCAATTTAACATGTATAACCGTGATGGTTGTATGTTGCTACAGGAATAAAAATATTTTGCAATTATTAATGGGCCTCATATTTTTTACGCGTCAAACTTTTCATTTGAGAGCGTTCGAATACTTTCGTGGCTCACTGCATATTTTGTTGTATTTTAAAAATGTGTACAGGCCATAAATGCATAAAGATCCGCAGTCTACTAATCAATCTTTAGGTACAACCGCCTCACTTTCACTTCCCCAAGGCAACGTGAAATCGGGTTGTTTGTCACTCGGAACTTTCACTCGCCCCTTTCGAACAAACACCGACGTGACAACCGCTAGATGCATGGTCGACCGCGGGTCCCCAGCTATACCTTATCGACAGCTCTGTTTAGCTCACCCTCCGCGGAGAGACCGCACGCTGACTAAGACCCTGTCATAAATCCTTGTAAGGCTGAGTGGCGACCCGGGCGTGCTCCTTCGACTCCACTTAAAATACGTTGACGTTAACATCTAGCTCCCCGGCATTTACCTAGATTTTCCCGAACATCGTGTGTACCCTCGGACAAGACTGGGCCTGCTGCAGGTAGTCAAGGTAATGGCCGGTGAGCGTCAACTCGTAGTTTAAGTGGCCGGTATGGCGAGATATTCCCCAGGCTTTCCTGGACGCGGCTTCGTTTTAAGCTGGCCGCGTATCGGGGATGCAGTGGTTGTAAAGCTCGCCGTGGCAGCGATCGCCTGGTGAAACGAGTAGCAAAAGGGGAACATGCCGGCTGGCTACAGTCCTGGACAAAACGATAGCACCTGTGTGCTATCCTCAGTTTCTCGTAAACAACATAGGGTGACCTGTCCAGTGAATTAACACCACCCAGTAAATGAACATAATTCATATTAAACGAAAAAATAACATTTAAAATGTCCTCTTCATGTTAAAATGCAGGAATTGTATTGTAAATTCACAGATGTCTTACTAAAGGGATCTAATTTTGGTATAACCTGTTTGTCACCTGTTTGAATTATTTAGCAGTTGTTCGATCGAGATCCACGTATTCTAGGTAAGTATTGTTTGGATTAATTAATCCTAATCGATTAGCAATTTGTATTTTGAGGTAGTTCAATGGTCCTATAATAAGTTTGTTTCGATAATTATCATCCACTGGGGTACCTCAGTTCATTTGTTAGAGATTGATGTTCACTCATTGATCATATGGCCCACTTTTCATTCAATCCTATGTCAGATTTTGAATACAAGCTACAACCATTGTATACGCTGAGAATTATGTTCTGGAATGCAAGCACTTAACAATGACACAGCCTTATAGAAATAGCACTCAGGATATGAAATGACGATTTTCGAATACTAATTTCAACAGCCATGCAGCTTAAGTGTTCATTCATTGGACAGGTCACCCTAATTACAGCGATTTGTTCAAATCCTCCATCGAAATCGTCCAAAATAACCACATACAGTGCATTAACCCTCATCCGTCCCTCATTTTCGCTACTCAACGTGTCTCTCGTTTATTACATGGACACTATGCTAAGCTATGCAAATCAAATGAAACGATAAATAGGTAATGTGCTAATTATTTTATGGAGGCTAAAGTAATAAATATTTACACAATATGTTTCTCGTATATCCACATTCCTCAATTTCATTCGCACATGTTCGACTTCGCTTTGTTTCGACCTTCCCGCTCTTAGCTTTGTCCCGCGGCAACGAGAAGAATGAAGAGAGTTCGGAATGTCTCTTCTTCTCTACTTCAAGATATTGAAATCTATATATGTCTAGCTGCATTCTGAAGAAGTTGTACAATGAATGCATAATTGTTGTCTAACAATTATGAAACAATGAACAGTGAACGTCATAGAATAAATGCATAGAAGCGTGAAAATTATGTGTATCAGATTGACATATCAGGGACCTTTTTGCAACAGATGTAATCAAATTTTTTGTCGTATTTTTTGCTACTCACAATACTAAGTAAATATATACAGCTCGTATGAAAAAAATAAAAATCACAAAGTTTCAGATCAATAGTTCTATAAACGGCAGAATAACAACATTTTCGTAAAAAATGTGTCAAATTAACACGAGGGGCGGATGAAGGTTCATATTTTTGTTCTTGAATTATAAACATTATATAAACAACTTTTAGTTCTTTAGTTTCTTCTCGACATTCAAACTTTGATAATTTCGGTAAAAAAATAATACAATAATATATCTGAACTCATTTTAAAGCTTGAAGCATCTACTTATACAATGTATCCTTCATTGATGATATTTTACATAATATACCAGGCAGAAATCTGCAAACACGTTTTCAATAAAAAACGCTCTGAATTGAATCATTTGTACAAATATTAGAAAATTTTTTTCTAAATGAATCTATCACTCATTTGAAGATTCAAGCTTGCTCTCTATGACAACTCCTTAAAAATTAATCTATGATTCTTGTTTTGTTGTTCTATTGCACCAATATGAAGAACAAGTTTGGTCGTGTAAACCTTCACTATGGTAACCTATACTATTGCAAAGTTGGCAGTATGCCTTTCATTCAAAGCTCGTTAAATCGATAAAAAATAATCGTACATAAAGTTTTAAGGTGTCTTTGGAAAGAGGAACCTTCAATCTTCAAATCTTTGGTGGATTCAGTCATAAGAAAAATTTCTTAACGATTTTACAGATGTTTCAATTTGCAATATTTTTGATGAAAAAAGTGTTTTCAGTTTCCAAGTCGCTATATCATGCACAAATGTCTTACCGAAGAATAAACGATGCGTGACAAAAGTAAAGACCACAAGCTTTAAGACGAGTCCAGGTATATTGTAGTTCTATTTGTTTTAACGATATCATCACAGTTCCAATATCAACAATTTCTCGAGAATGGGAAGTTCGTTGTTCAAATACTTTTTGGATCCACTGTAGTTCTTAGAGAAAATATAGACACAATAGATACCAATCTTCCTTTTCTTATAGGAATGTCATATTACGAACGATAAAGAAGCTCTAATCACTGTAGTTGTGAAATAAATCACAAGGCAAGAAGTTGAAATCGCCAATTTTGAAATTGCAGTGGCACATTTACCGATCCAAGTGTCCGACAACTCATTAAATGAAGCCTCCAGCAATAACTCCGCTCAATAAAAAGCAATTTCTTGTAGCCTCGCGAAAACATTCGCCGCGTCTCCGCTTAAGCGCTTTCCTCGGTCGTTTTCGAGCGATAAAATTTGACGATACGTATTAAACAGCTAGAAGAAAATACCTCGCGATCGCGCGCGTACAAAGGAACCGCGAGCGAAGCGGGCAGCGTGTATGCTCATATATTCCGCGGGTAAACTACAAATTCCCTGGTATACGGATCGACAGGCGTACATACAAAGCAGTTCAGAGAGCCTGGGACAGGAAAGAAGTCCATGGATCTATGGAAGGTAAGAAAGTATGCGGCTCTGTACACGAGAACGTTCCTTATTTGCCAACGAAATTCACGCAGCGTACAGGCATATCTTAGGCTCGAGAGGACCCGTAGAAAGAAATCTCAGCCGGGTATCTCTCGATAACCGTTCGATTTACAAGGAACACGTTCCGTGGCTGGCGCGTATACGTCGATGGTTAGCGTAGATCGGCTGCTAGTACGCCGGGCGCAGGCTAATGCATGTCCGTCGCGGGCGCTGGCGCAGGTGGGCGCATGCCACGATCCGCGTGTCGCGATAACATGGCCAGCTCAGTTTCTATCTCCCCCGACAACTTAATTCCGGTGCCAACCGGCCTGCACACAGTGGTCCCTTCTCCTCTGCCAACAGAAACCCGGCTCCCTCCAGAGAAATGGTTGCACAGCTCGTGACGAGCCGATCCGAGAGACCCAACAACCAGGCAACAGCAGCGTACTACTCTGTTCAAAAAAATTCGTGGAATAGAATCAACGGAATTCGGTGTTTCAATTTTCTTCGACGTCGATGATATCCCTTTCCATGTAGTGTCCGTTCCGAGTGTGTAGGGGAGAATAGGGTAATTACGGCCAACGAGCAATGATCGTCAGTATTATTACTGATAATTATTATTGGGTTTTATTAGATGTATACTGTTCAACGTGATAATTATTATTGGGTTTTATTAGATGTATACTGTTCAACGTGATAATTATTATTGGGTTTTATTAGACGTATACTGTTCAACGGTAGACTCTCTTACAACAAGCTCCTCACGTTCCACAAACTATATACAGGGTGTCCAATTAAGTTGAGATTGTAAATAATCTCGAAGACATATGATTTAAAAAGAAACAAGCTGACACATTTCCTTCAGTGTTTCGAGTGTGGAGTTAAATGGCACTAATAGTTATCTAATTCGTGGGCATTTTCAAGGTTATTTCAAGGCCATTTCGTCTTTTTTACCATAAACACATTTTTTATTTCGGAATCATATTCTACCTAAAAAAATGCACAACTTTTGTTTGACACATTTTTTTGTAAGTTTGTAAGAACTTTATTATGTATATAATATAACTTTTATTAAACGAATTACTAAGTGTCTCGAAGTTGAGTGTAAAAATTTCGAGCATTTATTATATTATGTAAAAAATCTTCCAGAAGAAAGTAACGTTGTCATTTTAATAGAAAAACAAAATTATCCTTGACATAAATATGAAAAATCAGCTAAATATCTTAAGAAATATTGAACTTACAAAAAGATGTTTCAAACAAAAGTTGTGCATTTTTTTACGTAGAATTACGTAGAAAAAGACAAAATGACCTTGAAATAACCTTGAAAACGCCCACGCATTAGAAAACTAGCAGTGTCATTTGACTCCCCACTCGACACACTAAAAGATATGTGTCAGTTTGTTTATTTTAAATCACATGTCTCCGAGATTCTTTACAATCTCAACTTAAATGGGACACCCTGTATACAGTTATTCTTAACAATTACAACGTGACACGTCTTAACACTTTCTCTACTGAAAGCCTATTGGCTTTTCAATAGTTTCAATAGTTGTGCTGTACTAAAGGGAACATTAAAAATCTTCTTTTACATTATAACCCCAAACAAAATAAGTAGATTAAGTTACTGAGGGTGAGGTTTAGTCTCATATTTCCAATAGTTATCCTGAAAAAGAATTCTTAATAATCACTTGTTGTCACTGCCGTTACACAAGAAATCCCCCTTAAATTTTTCATTTTTCTAATACCGAAAAAAAACAATCTACATTTGATTTTCAGCGTAACAAATGTAATATATCTTCTGTGCAGAATATAAGAGGTTAAGTTTTAAAGCTTTTTATTACAGTTTAACTCGATTTACACATAAATGTATTGAAAAAACGAAAGACTATATCCGTATTTCATATTGATATTTTTTATTTATACATTTAATATTCAGTTTTAGCAATTAATGTATATGCGGGAATGGTGGTCAATGAAGGAAAAAGAAGAAATAAAAACAATAAAGATGAAATTTCTAAAACGGTTGAGGTGGGAGATGAGAAGTAAAAGATTAAATTTTTCTAAGAACGGTGATAACGATACAGACAAAATGAAAATAATGTTCCGGGTGGAACTATTAACGCGTTGACTGTCGTGTGGGTGACGGAATTATTTGTGGCATTCATGGGTGACGGAATTATTTGTTCAGATTGAAACATAAGTTTTGACGCTAATGTATTCATTATACTAAATATGGTTAAGAGCTGGAAAATGCGAGAAGGTTTGAAGATTTGGCAGTGAAAGTGTTAATATGATTTTCAACGACTATACTCTACCAAAAAACTAATCCGGTCAGAAACGATTAGATTATGTTCTTGAGAGTGGCTTTTCCAATTACCAAAATTGCCATGTTCGTTGAATAATTTCTTCACAGATTCTAATCAGAGTAAGTAGCGTGATTGTTCCAGTAGTCAGCCATTTAAAGTCAGCAGCGAGCCATTTTCCGCGTTGCCATTATTTATTAACATACAATTTTCTAAATCTTTTATACGCAGACGTGACATTGAAAACGAGTTATACACTTAACCTGACCATTGTGCTCAATCAAATCTATAGGAGTTTGTTCACAGACATCTTTGATTTTCCGGAAGGTTGACTAGTCGGTAGGGATCGAAATAAAACACATTTGCCCTAATGTGTTACCTATAAATACAGCTGAGGTCTCAGTGAGTGATTATCGCTATACACGAAAAGGTTGCAGCGTCAGATTTTAGTAACAAAACGAACCATTGAGTGGCACAGAATTTCTCTGTGGCGCCTGTAATGGATTCAACAAACTTGAACGCTGTTGGTTCTGGAGCATTTATATTTTGTGAAAGTTACAATTTATTTAGGAATAAATCAGCGGTTGTCATTCACAGATTCAGTCCCGCGCGCGAATGTATTTTGCTAAGGTTATGTAGGTCAAGCAACCACCCAACAGGATTCGACTACCTCTCCTGGTGATTCCTGATGCATGCTGTTTGCCAACTCCGCAGACAAAACCCGTGGGGCAACGACATCGCTAGTCCATATTGCGTCATCCGTCGAAGTTCGGTTTCCTAGGTTTTGCGTGAAAGAGTATACGTTCGTGTGCCGTGTGTACAGTTCACACAAACATAACAGCGCAAGTGCTCTTCATCTTGCGCGCGCGCGCGCCCGTGCCAGAAGGGAGGGGCGTGTCGCTGAGAACCACTCAGAAATTCCATAAATTTTTCAAGCGGTCTCGTAAAGGCAGACTTTTTCGGGACATTGTTGAAAGGATAGCTAGATGAGGGAGATGACGCTGACCCGACGAAAGAATCGCTTCTCTAGACTTTACAACACACCCTGGAGCTGTTCTCGAAATTATTATTTTTTAAATGCGCATCAAAAATTGGAGGAGAGACAGTTTCCTCATTTTCATTGAAGAAATGTCGATTTTTTTTTTAGAGTAAGGTAATATTTGTGTGGAAAGTAAACTAATGTTGACTATCTTAGCACGTTACTTACCGAAAGCATGTTTTTTTATTCTAAATGACTGTGCTATATCAAAGAAGAACCTAAAAATTTTCTTTTAAAAAAAAAATTACGATAAAAATTATTGTGTCACGTTCTCTATTGTAGCTCGTTAGTTCGTGACCAAAATAGCCACGTTGTTCAATCATTTGTTACGCTATGCTGTGAATCGTAAACATTTACTCCTTCACTGCACAAATCGAAAGTATTAATTTTCTTGTTCACATTTCTTCTTAAAATTCAAAGCTTTCCTTACATAATGGTACTGTTGCTACATTGCATAAAGCTATCCATAGTCAAACAAGAATTCATTCGTGAATTCCAAAATATGGAATAAATTTTTTTCATTTGACGCTTCGTTGCCGAGAAAATCATGTTTAAAGATCCGTCGGATTCGCGTGGTTTAGTATATGCATGAAATAGAATTGGTTGATCATGATCAGACGCGTCAGACGATTCCTATCCAATAGCAGTCGTATTTGCTGCATTTTCAACCTCGATTTTCTCGGCACCGAGACGTCAAATGCAAAAAATTTATTCCATATTTTCAACTTATTTTCTCATGTAGCCGCCTCCTAGAAGTTACCCCCCCCCCCCACTTGTTGAAATAAATAATTTCAACAGTTGTGCTGAGTTGTGCTAAGTTTGTGCTACATTGTTCCCGAATATTATAACAATAATATAAAAAATAAGACTAAAAATTGAGAAAAACAATTTTTTAGTAGCCCTCGCTCTTCGTTTGTATAAATTTTCTTAATTGTTCTAAGTTGTGCTAGGTTGTGCTAAGATTGTGCTCGAATATTATAACAATAATATAAAAAATAAGACTAAAAATTGAGAAAAACGATTTTTTAGTAGCCCCCATCTTTTCGTTTTTTTCAATTTTCTTAATTGTGCTAAGTTGCGCTAGGTTGTGCTAAGATTGTGCTAAAGTATTACTTTATAGAAATAAGAAATAAAGAAGTTATGGTAAATAATCGGTTTGGACATGCAATTAACGTTTAAGTTAGTAACAGCTATCCAAACAGCATATAATCATATATCTGAATTGTGCTAGCCTAGCATAACTCAGGTATGCAATATTATGGTTGTTGGATGACCAGATAGTCAAATTAATAATATAGTATCCAAGCGCGATGGGCCGCAGGCAAGAGTAAAGTGCCCTTTATATCGCTGCTGATGAAAACGAAAGTTGTGCTGACTTGTGCTAGGGTAGCACAATTCAGATATATGATTATATGCTATTTGGATAACTGCTACTAACTTAAACGTTAACTGCATGTCCAAAACGATTATTTACCATAACTTCTTTATTTATTATTTCTATAAAGTAATACTTTAGCACAATCTTAGCACAATCTAGCACAACTTAGCACAATTAAGAAAATTGAAAAAAACGAAAAGATGGGGGCTACTAAAAAATCGTTTTTCTCAATTTTTAGTCTTATTTTTTATATCATTGTTATAATATTCGAGCACAATCTTAGCACAACCTAGCACAACTTAGAACAATTAAGAAAATTTATACAAACGAAGAGCGAGGGCTACTAAAAAATTGTTTTTCTCAATTTTTAGTCTTATTGTTTATATTATTGTTATAATATTCGGGAACAATGTAGCACAAACTTAGCACAACTGTTGAAATTATTTATTTCAACAAGTGGAGGGCTAGCTTCTAGGAGACCACGTAGCCCCCTCTCATAATCACCCGCTGCTCGCTTGTACCACCAGTTAAGGGACACCCTGTATAACTCATACAATATTAAAAAATATTCTCACTCTTTCTAGATCTAATTTATCAAGATTAAAGAGAATGGGGGTGAGCAAGTATTTGCGTCTGCACAGTCGAATTTTTGTATTTAAACTTAAATAAAAAGTAACATGGGAAGCGAAACAAAATTGCTCCGCGCTTAACGTGTTAAAACAGTACAAATTCAATTCAAGGTTCTCACAGATGCAATCCATGCACTGAAAGGTTAGCATGAATACAATATGAAATCCTTATAGCACAGCAATTTTTAAGGTATCTCAGGGTATCTTTTTTTCATTGGTGTAGAATCATATCCCCGGAAACTCATGCATCACACACAAACATCTAAATGCTCCTCGTTAATCTTTCAGCACTGATAGGTACGTGTCCTTAACAATCTTTCAACCCCCAGGGCTTTTCTACCAATGCCATGAATTATTCAATATTCACGAACTGTTAAACATCTTAAACGAAACACCTCTCATAGTAAGTGTTCTCGAATAATTGACAGTGATGGCTAACCGATCGTTACAAAGGGACTCGGAAGGAGTCGGAAGCAATAACCTTGCGCGCAAATCTATCTTGCAGTTATAAGAGAATAAGAGAGAGAGAGAGAGAGAGAGTCCGTCGTCGCCGTTGTTTTCTTTGACGCCGACTCTTTTTCTCGGTGTAAAACACGCCGAGATAGATAGCGTTCGATTTCGTCACGCAGTCACTCGAGCACTCTTGCTGATCCTTTGAATCACCTTGGCACCCGAAGCGTGCAGGTACCTCGGAAATATCAGTTTCTATTCGAAAAAGTTTCCCTCGACGCGCGCTTTTTTTTTCTCTCTCTCTCTCTCTCTCTCTCTCTCTCTCTCTTTCTCGCTCGCTCTCTCTCTCTTTCCTCCCCAGCTGCCTTTCAGCTTCCGCGTCCTTGTTTCCCAGCACGGCGTGTCGAGGGTTTTCAATGCGGTGAAAAATTCGCGTAACTATGCGGTTCTCTCCCGGGTGGTGCGCGACGTACACGTCAGCCCGTGTTTTCTGGCTCGCGTGACATTTCCACTCGACGTCAGATTTCCTGCTGTCTCTTCTACACGATCCTGAAACGTACGCACACACCGGTTTTGATTCGCTAACTTGTACACCATGTCACCCATTGGCAAGAACGTGTACTCGGCTCATCATTAGTAATTATATTAGTTACACTGTTGTTAAAGCGACAGGCCCAACGATCAAGTCACCGACAACACCGGCCGTCTAATTATCATACCCACAGTGAGAAAATAGCTGGGTTCGCGATAAATGAACGAGAGAAATGAAGTTTGCGAATGTGCGAGCGTGCCGATGATGGACAGATCAGCAGGATTATTACGCAATTGGACGAGGGTTCTCGGGAAAAAAGGAGTTTTCCTGTAAGTGTCAACAAAAATGAGTGGATATTCAAGAGCTGTAGAGTTGTTTCATTGTATTTTTAACGTTTATCAGATTTTAGGTGTTAGTGCAAATTTATGTTTCAATGAATCAATTTTTGAAAGCGCATCTCACTTCTCGTGTTCAATAATGACTTCGGTATATGAAAGATAAAATGAAACTTTCATACATTTTTAGTGTACTTTTTCGCAATTCTATTTTCCCTGTGGAATGAGACCATGTACTCAAGAGCTAAATGTACAAAATAAATGAACAAAAACCGTTGTGTTAATTTGTGTGACATTATATAAGAATAATTTTTTGACTGCCTCATAGGCAACACTAGTCTGCAAAATACTATGCAGGGTGTGGCTGGACGGGTACAATCGGGCAGGGGATGATTCCACATATAAATTCAGTCGAAAAAATAGAATAACCATTTTTTTGTTTGACCTCCTCGTTTTCGAGAAAATCGGAAAATAGGAATCGTCTGACGCGTCTGATCATTATCAGCCAATTCTACTTCCTGCATATCTTCCTGCAGATCTTTAAACTCAATTTTCTCGAAACGATGCGTCAAACGAAAAAACGTTATTCCTTTTTTTCGACTTATTTTTATATGTAGAATCATACTTTGCCCGGTTGTATCACCCGTCTGACCACACCCCGTGTACGGGGTGTCCCATTTCAAGTTTACGACGTATAGCACTTTGTAAAAAATATTTCATATAAAACTTATTCTGTTTCGGGGGAGACATCTTATGATATAATTACATGCGATATTTAAAATCGAAACAGGGGTCGAATGAATCTTATACTTTAATTCTGGCAATAAAATACAATTTAAACAGATATTTAAAAGTAAAATATAGAAGTTTATATTTAATAATAATAATAATAATAATAATAATAATAATAATAACTATTTATTTCAGCCTTGCCGACCATGAAATTTGGACTTGGTTTACAATTCTTATACTACTCTATAAAAGTTAATATTAAAATAAGATGAATATAGATGAGTAAGCAAGTCGTGATTTTTATACAATTATTTATTGTGTTAAGATGTGCCTATTGTATGACCAGCTCGCATTGCTGTTGTGGTTTACGCTCCGGTCGTGTTTAGACGATGCCATTTTTCAGAGTCTATTAGTGGTTCTTTTACGAATTTATTACTCTTCGACTTGGGCACGGCTAGATAGTATCAGCTGACTCATGGGCACACACAGCGCCAGAGCCCCTGAAATTGGATTACTGGCTAAGGCCACACTATGTTGTATCTGATGGAGGGAATTTTCACCCTCACGAGGTTTCCTTATTCATATGCCTTCGTTGCAAGAACGGTCGTCATAGGAGTAGGATGCCCATAAACTACGGAAAACACATGATATTCTAAGATTTATTAACTGTGAATAGGGGAGTCTTACTTCATTAATAAAATGTAATTGTTTTCACGTATATTTTATATCATTGAATATATTCTTAATCTTCTGTCTTATAATAGCGAGTCAGACGCGTGATGAAGATATAACAACGCGCTGCTCATGGGACGAGGGTTACGCCAATGTTCTCAGCTCAGCGTTACCACACCGCTCTGTTCCGGTCGCGCTCGATCAAAACTTGGTCAAAACTGAATACTCTTAGCAGCAATACCAAATTAAACCTCTGAAGGGGGTGCAGTGCAGGAAATCCCTTCACTAACTAACGATAAAATTCTTTCTTTGACTAAACTATAGGTGGTTGTAATAATGATCAAGTGCTTATTCTAGTAATATTGACCACCCCTCTTCACCACTGTCAATTCTCCGGTTCTATAACGCACCATTTGATACAGCGGGTGAACCAAAAGAATCTGAATAATCGGACCAAATTGCAAATGAAATTAGTCGATCACGGTGAACGCGTAATAGCATCTTTCGTTGTCCAGTCACGGCATCGACAAAAAGCCGCAATCCGCAGTCATAGCTACCGGTGGATTTAATTCACTTAACTCGAGGTACGCAGGGGTGGAAACTCGTTAAAGGTCTCGGTTTAATTGCGTAAGCTAGCTCCCGTATCTGGCCATTGAAAGCTCAAACGGAGCGAGCATGTACCCACACGATCCACAGCCCTGGTAAGAAGAAATGAAATCGGATCGATACCTTCTCTCACAGTCTGCCCCTCTCTCCCTTCTTCCGCCACAGGGTAGCAAGCCACTTTAGTGGTGCTGACTACGTGGTAACATTCGAGGAAATAGTAACTCCGTGTCCCGTACCTCGTTCAAATGGGTAATTGATTACTGTCCCGCAAACGGTATAAAAGACTTATCTGAAATGGCATCGAGAACCGTAATATTGTTTTAGTTAGGACATGAATATTTCTCGCGATTCTGATTACTGGACTATGGATTTCATGCATTTATCATAAAAATAACTAGCTGAAATATGTGGAAACCTGTAATGATGTTAGACGAATTAAAAAATGCTGCCATCTTATGTTTGACTTATTCAAATTATTAACCATCGGACGACGAGCCATTCTTATAACTAGAACGCGGATTTGTATGCAAAATACAAATTCTTTGCAAGAAGGATTAGCAGCCATTTAGAAGGTCGTTTCTTTTTTCAATAATTTCAATAGGTCAAAAATATTATTTCGATCTTCTTTAATTCCTTTAATCTTCCTACTGCTACAAATTCAAGCCACAAAGATTCATAAAAATATATAAAATCAGCAAAATGCTTATAACTATTAATATTTAAAATTATTAAGATTATTCAAGGAGGACAGAAACTTTAATATGGCTACTGCTTCTTGCAATCGATGCAGACATTTTTTATTTTGCTAAATATCCGAAGTCTAGTATTTATCAATTGTTTAAAACATATTTGTTAAGGTACTTCTTGCAGGCACGTTAATCCTTCTAAATATTCCGAAAACAGTAACTGTTCATTTAAGTAATTTAGCAGGAAAACTAAGTAACTGAATAGCAATTTTGATACTCCTGCGCCAAAATGGCCCCTGATTGCGCCATCGCGTCGGAGGATTAAATTAAATGTTTAGTTACAGCACGTTTCGCGAGATTCGCCGTGTCACATCTCCGAAGGTTGAGACGCGGAATAGATAAGTCGATGGAATTTTTATGATTTAATTAGCTATTCAAATTAATAGATGCAGAAATACTGCGCAGCAAGGCATTTGAAGCGAATTACGATAAAACAGATGCAGAAGATGGCAAAATAAACATAAGCCCAGAATATGTAACCGGTTTATTTTGCAAGTATAATTCCATGTATTTACGAGCCGTGAATGATGAAACAGTTAAGAAAACTGTAAATTTTTAATTTCTGTTTAAAATCGTAGTAAAGACGTGAGTATTTGTTTATTTTTGTAATCTTTTAATATAGCATTTCAATAAGAATTGAAAAGGAGCAGTGATATAGTAGCAAGTAGTGATGTAGCAAATATTTCATTGAATGTCATCTTTCAACGATTCGTACATGCGGAGCGACATAGATTGCATATAGATTACACAAAGTTTTAGTTTCCCACTGCTACAACTCCTGTCCTCTGATTCTCTATTCTCTTCTCTTTACGCAAACATACTTTGACAATCATGTAGTTTTGATTGTGCAGACTGCGAGTCGAGCCGTTAATAATTCAAACATAGACGTCTGGCTCTTGGCAAACATGCAGTCATTCAACAGGAAAGTAATACTTCCAAAAAGTTGAAGTATACATAAAGTAGAAATTTTCCTCCAAGTAAATTTGCAACTCCATATATGTTGCAAATTTCGGCGACATTACTTATCATGACATAACAAAGAATTATTCTGTCGCAAGTGATGACACGAATTTTGAATTCAATTTGATTGTGATTCTAACAAGAATATCTATTAAGCCTATTGTACATTATAATATATCACAATAGTGTAAGATATATATTAATAGTACAAATATAATATAATACAACAATATAATGTATTTATGATATACACATTATTTATACATATATATATATATATATATATATATATATATTGTATAATATATATAATATATATTAATATAATAATACTTAAATATAATTATACATATGTATATTTTATATTAAATAAAGATAGCATAATATAATATTAAATAATATATAATATAATATAATGTTAAAGAATAATTATATATTATGTTTTAACATAATATATTTATATATATTAAAAATATATTATGTTAAATAAATATATTAACATATGTAATTAATTAATGTATAATATTAATATACTACATTAGATGTTGGGACAGGATATTTACAATGACGATTTATTGTATAACGGCGGACGAGAAAATACAGGATTGGAATGAATATTATCACACGCCTCACGCATCGAGTAGTACAAAAGAGAAGAGTACCGATTACGTTAGTTCCGTATACTGAACGGACAGGGAGCGTTGCACGCCCATTAGACCCTATTTCCAACATTAAATATAGTACAATAATAATTTAAAATACTTAATATAAATTAATATATAGATCTATAATTTATACACTTTGTATTAGAGTTAAAAATGAATATTTTTCTCAACTGCATATAAACTTTATGTGTTGTATTAAACAATGTACGAAGATTAAAGTACTTTGCAAAAAATAAAAAGATGAAAAGTCAGATGAATGCAGGTCTGATTGGTTATTGAGCACGTGCACTTCCATTATTGGCTCTTATGTTAATATAAACAAACTGGATAGTAAAGCAGATGCGATTAAGCAAAGAAAGTAGGTCTCCACTTTTCTTCCGGTGCAATTCAGCTAGCAACGTAGCAACCTTTCATCTCTGCACAGTAATTACGCATTCGTCAGAACTTATCGAATGTTCGTACGGAACTAATCTAATTTTCCCACAGTAACTCTGTCGCAGAATCAATGATCAGAAATTGGAAACTTACGTATGCTGTTTCACTGACATTTTTCCCGTTGATACAAATCAGAGGGGGACAGTTTGATCTCATTAAGGCCGTGATCTCGAGAACTAGTCGCGAACCAGTCATCGGGCGTGTCTCGTTCTAATCGCGGTTTATGACAGTATTGTTCTGCAAATTGGAAGCTGTCTAACGGTACATCGAAACTGATGACCGTGTTAATTGCTCCCCTCTCATCATTTTACTTGTAGAATGATATTCTGTTTCCTTTACATGTAAAACATACCTACTTCCACGGAAATTGGTAGACGTCTCTGAAACGGTACATTTATGGTCCAAAGACTCTAAATGGACTAACCAGGAGATTCTTCAAGACCAACAATCACGAAACGTTTAACCCTCGTTAGTTACAAATAGTTTAGGATAATTCTTCAACTCTTTTTGCCTCGTACTTTAAATCAACAAACTATGTTTATTGATGTCTCATATATCTTACTACATAAACAGAAGGATATCAAGCGTTTTATATGTAACATATAAAAGAGGAAAATGGGTGATTGTTACTTTGAAAAATGTGTGAGTGTTACATTATGTTATTTTGTTCGGTTTGAATATTTTTAAAAATGATTTATTGCCACTTGTGCCTCCAAACTTGATGCTCAACAACCACAGTTTTTGTTGACGATTACAGACAAGTTGACGGTTCTCAGGAGGTTCTTTGTATGAAGTATTGATGTTTGCAAATTATAAATGCACATTTAGCGGCATTGTAAACAAGATTATTCGTCACGTGAGTAAAGACTGTGTTTCTCGCACTGTGGCTCTAATATTATGATCACTACACTGCGGACTTTATGCATTTATGACAAAAATTGATAGGTCCAATTTACAATGGTAAAAAGTTGAGAAAATTCAGAGACATCCATGTATTATTCTCAACTTACAAAAATTATTAAGGAAAGAAAGAACTTTTTGCTTGGCTCTCATTTCTTACAATTGATGCAGAAAACTTTTATTTTGCATAAAGATACACAGTCTAATAATCACATACTGTATTTCTCATTCAGCAAAGATGTTATTGTTTAACATAACATATCACGATTTTTATTATTACACTGCGGATCTTATGCATTTATGATAAAAATTAATTGACCAAATTTAAAACGGTAAAACATTTAAAGAATTAAAATATACTCCTGTAGCTTAAAATGAATGCAGACAATTTTTATTTTACATACAAATCCGCAGTCTACTTATTAGCAATAGTATACAGGTAACCCTCTTATAACACGGTAGATAGGTTCCTAGAAAATGTCGTGTTGTGTGAAACCGTGTTATATGAGACCCAGAGCCAGTACAAAAGGGGGGATTACGTTCCGAAAATCTATGAAAAACAAACATTTTTTTTTAATTCCATATAAGCAACTTAATTTTATTAAGAATTTTTTTAAAATGCATTGCACTTTATCCTTTTAGATACGGCGAGACTTTCTGCAAGACTGTCTCTGAGACGGCATGTCTCGCCGCGGATGGCGCGTGAACTCTGCATGACGCTTTCCGTTATAACATCGCAATAGAGTTATAAATGAGTGAATTATTTATTTACATATTTTTATGTAAAGGCAATATAGTTCGTTATTCCTTCCCGTCATTATTTTAAGGTAATTTAGTTTTTAAATATGTTCAACAAAAATCATGTTATCCAGTGCTGTAGAAGTACAGTGTTGTACAAAGGTTTTCGCAATTTTCTTATCGTGTTAGAACGAAACAGTGTTATAGGATGCCTTGTTATATGAGGGTTCCTGCAATTTATTCAATCGTATTAGAGCGAAACCGTGTAACAGAATGCCGTGTTGTTTGAGGGCTACCTGTACTTTCTCGGATACCGTTAACGCGAATAAAATACGTTATGAATAAAATATGTCGTTCATATTAAAAATGATCTTCGTTAATGCCAGATATATTCTAACTATGTTTAATAACAATTAGCATGTGTATAGATGAAAACAGCTGGAAATGCGCACTTTATAACTTACGATTACTTGTTTGTTGATTATGTTCGCCCATGCGAATGGAAGAATCTCCCAATTCCACGACTCCCACTAACTTCGATACTTATTTGTTCGGAAAGAACAGCACCGACAGGAACTTGTGCACTTAAACTAGAAGGTTCCGTGGTCGACCAAAGTATTTCGCATTGGCAACCTGTTGTAGCGTAATCGTAGCTTCCCTTGACCCCTCGTGACTGCTTGAGGCAGCTATTCTCGATGTGAAATTAATTCACTTAACTGGATTGGACTGGGGTTGGAATTTACTTCGAATATCGATTTCGATTATATAATTCGACTCCGTGAAATTGAAAGAAATTCAAATGAACTTTACGTAACATTCAATAACAACGCACTAACTTATGTTAATAAGAGACTAACATACCTGTGGCAAAATAAAAAGGATTGTATACAAAAGCAGCAATCTGTATATGGACTGCGCCTTCTCTCAGTGTGGTTTCAAGACACTGAGCACCTTGGATGTATAACTGGTACACAAGATGTGCTATACAGTGTTCATTTGAAAACTTTCCAGTCGAATATCTCGAAAAGTATGAAAGATATTAAAAAAGTGTAAAACACGTGTACAAGGATTTCGAGGGGAAAAGAGGGGGACAGTGTCAGTTTTTTATTTGGGTGGCGTTTTTAAGGTCATTTGAAGGTCAATTTCGTTTTTTCAAACGGAAACCTATATTTTTTATTATGGGATCTTATTGTACGTAAAAAGACTTAAAGAGATTATTTAAAGAGAAGTAGAGCGAGTCATACTTATATTGCGAGAAAGTTTGTAATTTCTTTATAACTATAACAAATTTTCATAATGTTCTCCGTTGTTTTCTAAACAATAATACAGACGATTCTCAAATTCTGAACGAACATTTTTGAAGGTATCTATTGGAATAGCTCTACATACAATTAATTGTACTACGATGTAGTATCTCTTATTACGATGATTCACACTTGACTAAATAGTACAATCTTATATTGAAAGACAGACAACATAAAGAAGAGATCAATAGAGGACAATTTCGTTTTCAAACGGCGCGTGCTAGTACAACTGGATAACATCAACGATTTGCGTCAAAGTATTTTACATAATAATATACCTCGCTCTACTTCTCTTTAAATATCTCTGAAACTAGTGCACGGATAAAACAAAAGTATCCTACGAAAATTGCTGGTCTTTTTATGTACAATAAGATCCCATAATAATAAATATAGGTTTCCATTTGAAAAACCAAAGTTGACCTTCAAATGACCTTGAAAACGATACCTAAATAAAAAACTGATACTGGCCCCTTCTTTCCCTCTAGAAATCCTTGGACACGTGTTTTACACTTTTTTAATATCTTTCATACTTTTCGAGATATTCGGCTGGAAAGTTTTCAAATGAACACCCTGTATATACTTTATTCAGTTTATCAACAATAAGTTTTCAACTACGATGGAGTGTGTATCGATGTGTTGCGATTTCGGTGTTCTGTAGGTTATGCGATTTCGAAGTGTTCTCTATGTTATGCAATTTCAAGTGGTTCTATATGTTTTGCGATTTCGTAGTGTTCTGTTCGAGTCTCGTCGCGTTGCGTCTAACGTCACCTCGGCTTTTTCCTAATTGGTCGGTTGTAGGTGGTGGAATATTGCGTTTTTTAATTGCTCGTGGGTGTGTCTTGGATATTTCGGATACTGGGGCGGGAAACTGTCAGGAAGACTCGTCTCGTTTTTTCGATGTCGTGATTTATACGGTCTTCGCTGATCGTCGTTTGATGTTCTGTCGCACGTGGTGTCCGGCTGTTTTGCGATGGGGTCTCGATGGCCCTAAAGAAATATAGGGATTACGGAAAATTCGGAACCAGTCCGTACGGTTATAAACTGCGCGGTTTTAATCGCTGTACGAACGTTTCGGCACGTCTTTTTCATTGTTGTTGCCATCCACAACAAGAATTAATCATTAAAAAATGGTATAATTAGTATTCTTTTGGAATGATCTTCCACAATTCCATTTGGAAATTTGTAATACTGCTGGATTTATACAAGTATGTAGACACATAATAACAGTAATAGGTAATTGAAATATTAAATGTGTTTTTCTCCAAATGATATTTCTTAAATCTGCACCAGAAATATATAAGAGACTACTGGACCAATTTGGATCAAATTTTACAGTAACATTCTTAGGTTGATCAGTCTAGTCCTTGAGAAAGCAAGTTTTTGATTTATACTTTTTCCATATTTTACAAAGACAAGAAATTGAAACATTGGATGAAAAATTGTACAGTTGAGTACAAATAGCTGTACCTGTTTTAAAAATTGATTTTTTAAAAATTGACTTCAACCAATAATCTCTGTTTTTATCTATCTTAACGTCAAATTTAAGAATATGTTTTCATATAATCGCTAGTATTAACACTTTATATAATGAAACCATTAGAAAGCACCAGTTAACAATTCTAAATAATTCTAAAACATGTTTATAGTTTTCATATGACAATTTAGGATGTGGATAATTTATTTATTTGTTACAAATAGTTAAACGGTGGATCTTTATACAAAATAAAAATGTTGTGCATTAGTTGCAAGAAACAGGAGCCAGAGACAAAGTTCTTTCTTTAACCATTTTAAATAGTTGAAATAGTACAGCGGCTTCATCAATAGCACGCTATATAAACTCTATCTAGCTAAGGAATGGAAATATAATATGAATAAAATCAGTTTGATAATGAAACAATTGTATCGTAATTTTTTGAGTGAACGGTCGAGTTTTGAGCCCTGGTTCCTTTCGCACTTTCCATCCCTGTGGCGAGTAGAATATAATAAAGAACAAATTTACGCCCTTTTGATTTTGGCATTCAGGGTGAAGGTTAATTTTTGCGACATCTTTCTTACATCAATTTCCGCCAAACTGAGGGTGTAGAACAGGGATGGGCATTTTTGTCTCAACTGAGACGAAACCGTCCCCACCATAGCGCCGACTGTCCCCCACCAGCATCCGCCGTTACCATAGAGGAAGGACGTGCTTCGCCCGTCGCGAACAGTGCGCAGAGAAGCAGGCGTTTGAGAGGCCCCTTCCGCGCCCATCACGGATGTAGAAAGACGCTATGATAATCGGGACATATAATTTCTTCACATCCTGTACATTATAAAGTCACAGCAATATTTTTCTGTGACCATGTTCCAGCCACCAGTTTAATAGCTGGAATATGAACAAAATAGTTTACCGTTGCTCAAGCATTAGAAATTCCTGTTAAGGACAAATCATTTAAAATGAAGTGCCTCGGAACTGAATTTGATAATCCATTCTCGTTCCATGTCAATGTTCATCATTAATACAGAGAATTCAATCTCGAAAAAAGGCTCTCTGATGGGACTACTAGCTACTTTAATGGGATCGTTATGAAATCCAGTGTCCTCCGCAATTTGGATTGCATCAAACCTGATGTCTTGGACTTGTCGCGGATTGGAAAACCTGATTCGAGCCAGAGAGAAGTGGACGAAATTGCGTCCTGTGCTTTTCGCATTCTTTCTTTCGGGTCTCGGCTGATGACGGTTAGGATAGTCAATCCTACATGATTACACGTTACTGCGTCGTTATCTGTTAGCTTCTGTGAAACATTACCCTGCATGATGTGTAAATGTGTGTTATTGTCGTAGAATCTCACTCCGATTGAATTTTACGACCGGCATAATAAAACTTTCCAGTATACCGAGGATGCAACGACCGTGCATCAAGTTTTGTGGTTTGGTTATCAGGAAATTTTTTATATCGGGGAACAATCGCAGACGCTTCGTTCTTTATTTTGTAACAGTTCGATCGCGACCTGCCGCAAGAGAGTAGTAAAAGCAATTGCATTTTATATGCATAACAACGAGAGACAGCAATCGCTCTGATAATTTCTTTCCGTAATTGCTTATTGATTTCCAATCATGATTTCCATCATTATAGTAGTGTTCTTCGTAAACAAATTGCGTAAAGTTACCCGAACAATAAAGGTCTCTATCCGATTCTGGGATTAAATCGTCGATGTTCCAGATACAGATAATGTCTGGAAGTATTAGGGTGTCCCATAAGTTTCTTCCGCGCCACGCTATGAACGACTCTAGCTGGCTGTGTCTATATAAACATGCTTATATCTTTGCCGTTTAGGACATCGGTTTCAGTCTTCCCAGAGCTCTTTTAACACTAGATTTACGGGGCCCGTCGAAATGACTGATTCAAAAATTTTTAATTTACGATTATTAAGAGTGTAAGGAGGCGTTCGTGAGGAATTATTAAATAGATTTATTTTTTTGTGTGCATACTACAATAAAAATCGCTGAAGATCTAAGTAAATACAATTTTATTATTTTTATAAAGCAATGTAAAATAATCAATTTTAGTGCTCCGTAAACCTAGTGTTAAAGTACGTTTCGTTGGTGACAAAGTCTCATTTAAAATTTTTTCTATACCGTTCAATATGGATAGCCAAAAGAAGCATTTGCGGCATGTTATGCTTCATTGCTTTAACCACTTGCGCTATAAAGACGTGCGACGCGCGTCGAGATGCTTTTGTTCCGAAACCGACAGCGACGTGTATTCCACGTCGATAGGCATTTGTCGCAGAAACAAAAACGACGTGTTCGTCACGTCGGCTAACCCACGGCTAACCATAGACGCGGTGTCGTCAATGTAACGCCTTACCGCATGTTATATTGTAGAGCGCGGCACGGCAACCGAAAGTTAAATCGTAGCAGAAGCGGTTAAAAAAAGGTAATAGTGCAAAGGACACTGCGGGCAAGATTTGCACCGTTTACGGGAGTGGTACTACGACTATTAGGACCGTCCGCAATTGGTTTAACACTAAACCTACCAAGCACAAAACATATAAAAGTGAAACGTCTTATAAAAGTGAGAAGATTGAATTTATTCACACTTTGTATGGCTTTAATCATAATGTGTGCTTACATAAAGAAGCCAAATTCAGTCATTTCCTATGAAAGTGTTTTTATAATTTCAATAATTGCGAGATGGAAAACCGGTCATTTGACCGTGGTAGGTTTAGTGTTAAGAGATTTAGAGCTGGCAATTTTGACTTGAAAGATGAAGACCGCAGAGGCCGCCCAGCAACGACGGATACGGACCTTATCAAGGCTATGCTCTTAGTGGATGCTACTAACACACTCCGTACTCCCCAAACCTTGCTACATCCGATTGTTACTTGCTCCTCTCGTTAAAAAATTCTCTCCGTGATAAACGGTTCAAATCCGTAAGCTAAATAAAAACGCACCTTGATAAGTATTTTGCAAGTAAGCCTCAACAATTTTGGAAAGAGGGCATAATGAGGCTTCCTGAGAGATGGAAGAAGGTAATAAAGCAGAACGGTTCATATACAACACAATAAATCATCCTTAAACAACAAATATCGTGTATTCATTTCACATAAAAAACAAGGAAGAAACTTATGGGGCACCCTAATACTTTTGAAATGAGATATATCAATTTCTTTAACAAGTTTGTTACGTATAGTGAGCATAATTATTGATTATGTCATGCTAACGTATTCCACGAACCACCAATTTGCGTTAAAGATACAGCATATCGTAGGAAGAATGACGAATCTGCTCGGAACGTAAAGATTTCTCATTCGTTCATTTTGTGCTTGACAAAAACGTACTGCTTGCAATAAATCTGAATGAGAAACTCCTATTCGATGATTCTTCTCCACTCTTCCAAGTGAATCGCCACGCTAAATCCTCGCAGCTTCAAACGACGCTGCCAAAAGCAATTAATATTTATCTCAAATCCCTCCTCCCATAACTCACACCCAAAGGAAACGATGCGAATTAATTTATGCATCTGCGAAACTGTCACAAATTCCCAAACAATAGCTTTGTGTGAAGCTTTATTTTCAGAGGCGCTTCTGTCAACGGCAGATACCGGGAACAATAATCACCGAAATATTTTAATCGCTCTAGAAAATAAGCGGACTGAAGTCTTTTGTATAAGTTTCAATCCTTCCGAAAGTAATCCTTCGTTTCGGGCCAGTCTCCAAAATTAAAGAGGAATCTAGATATACAATTCTATAACTACGAGACTGCAATTAAATTATTTTTACATTCACTTATATTAAGGAATATTTTAGTATCATTATCCTCAAAATCATACTCATCCAAGAAGCAGTTCAGTTGACAAAAATCCATTCACCACTCCCCATGTAATTACGATTTAAACTTGTGACGAAGACTTCAAACAGAATATACTAAATACGAATGTTATATCATTCTGTTAGAACTAAATCAAATTCTATTCTGTTGTAAACATTGTCTAACCATTGAGGTTAATTTAGGAATAAAATAAGTATAAATTTCTCTTTAGTTTAGAAAATAATTAAAGACAAAGAAGTTTTTATTATTGTAGCCGCGATGAAAATAGTGCGGCAATAGATTAAAACAAAATATGAAATAGCATTAATTTGAAGAAAAAATATCGGCCTTTTTGCTAGTATCTTTATGTCTAAACCAATATAAAAACCATTAATACTGATACATGTATACAGTTCTTTATAATTGAAAAGACAGCTACTTATGCTCCAGTCATACCTTGAAAACGAAAAGTTGATTGATCGAATCGTCCACGAGATATCGTGCGAATCGTCCGCGAGATATGTTTTCAGCAGGTTTGCGTCCCCGCTCGATGAAGAATTACCCGTTTTGACGATAACAGTGTACGATAATTTATGTACGCAGTTCGTACGTGCACACACAAGCCTGCAAAGTTCCGCACAGATGGCTTATTAGATCCCATGCAAAAATTCTGAAGACATTCTTTGAAAACTAGCTGCGAGCTGGGACGTCCCCTTAAGAAAGTTATGCGAGTGGATCTCTGGTGCTTCTAGAAATAAGTTACTACAAAAGAATCCCGAGCATTAAGAATGTATCCTGCGCTGATGGCGGAAGTTCTGGTAGCAGCAGCAGCATTCAATTACAATTTCTGCGTCGCCGAGCAGGAGTTGGCGGGTACCTACGTGTAGCTTGCACCAGCAAGAATCTTCCGCAGCCACTGTCCACAAACCTAAACGATAAACAAACAGAGAAAGAGAGAGAGAGAGAGAGAGAGAGAGAGAGAGGGAGAGAGTCCACCTTTCCATTAACTGGGTCTCCTGAAAATTGTCCCGCCGCCGCGCCGCGCCGCTGAGAACCAGGTCGTGTCTCCGTGCATCGAGGCGCACAGTAGACGCTTCAATAATGGTGGAGACCGGCGTGACGAGATTGCCGATGCTATCAGGTGTATCTTCGCTGATGAAGGTTGTAACCTCGACCGGACCCCATTTATTAAAGCGTGTCTGTTAGAGCATCGTAGAGGCTGGCAACAAGCAACGGCAAGAGTTAGCAGCTAAAGCAACATCCCGGCCGAAGTTCCTCACGGGTGGAGTCTGGCACGAAGCTAACAGCCGAGCTGGCCAGAGGTGGCCAGCCTTAACTTGCTCTCGCAGAGATTGCAATCAGTCATATTAGCTAGACACACCTCGAATATATGCGGCCATCTGGCACGTAACTATCTCCGGTGTTGTACTTGAGGTAACGGTTGCCTGACTTAATCACCGGTCTAGAGGGCACATCGCTGCGAGTCGACCGAGCAAGTGTTCTACCGATCGGTTCGAAACCTCTTTTCTGCCTCTCTGGAATCATTTTTGACAGCACGATATATCACCGTGACCCAGTCACGTACTGATCGGCCATTCCTTCCTGACAACCAACATCAACCCACTATGACACTCTTTATTTCGTCAGACCTCGAAAATACAGATTCTGCAAATATTTGACAGGTGTTTCGTTATTGTGAGTAACTATCTTCAACGTTGAAGTTTTTCGCAGTTCACGGTTCTACTTTCTTTGCACAGTAGAATTCCGATAATTCAGCATCAGTGACGGGGTAAAACCTTTAGATAGCCTGAGCACTTAAAAGATTTTGAGGCCCACTTATGCAGGATCACTTCAACGCAATGTAGGATCGACTTGTATGATTTCTTAGGCAATTTCGATAATTTAACTGAAAAGTGTTTTTAACAAAAGTTGGAGTTTTACTCGCTCGCTACTGATTTTCATCTTTCCACTAGTCCTTCGTTCTTTTCACTCGCAGACACATGCACATAAACATTTAGCAATATTATTACTATGTAAAAGATGTAAAATTGAGAAAATTTCTATGGTGCACCCTTTTCGTGATGCCTTAAGCACGTGCTTACTTTGCTTATTGGTTAATCCAGCGCTGTTCGGCATGTTGGGGACTTCGGCACTGCCGCATTATCAACTATGTCGGATTATTGGACAATATCTATAATGAAGTTAAAATGAAGAATGTAATTTAAAACTTTTTATACTTACGGTATACGCAATTCATTTGGAAAAGTAATTCATGTGTTGAATATATAATATAATTTAAGTATTTCTAAATAGCGTTCGTATATCCCTCTGCTTCGTACAGTTAGGTTTTTTAGTTGAAAAACCATTTCCCAGTGCGTGAAAGTTCATCCGTTCTGTAAGGCTATATTCATCTTTGAACTCGACGAATTTTATAAATCTATTCAATGGATCAAAAATTTCACGCCTTGCAATACTGTTCGAGCTACCATCAGCATCTTCATGCACCATGCTTGTAATCGAAATAAGTGAAGATGAGGCTACGGGTGTTCATGTATGTTATAGACTGCGGATTTTATGCAATTACGACAAGAACGGATTGGTCAAATACAAAACTGTAAAAACATTACATGAATTGAATGATGTTATATTACTCTCAACTTATTAACACATTCGCACTGAGCCATTTCTGAAACAGTTGATGAGCGAATTCGCAAGACTTCGCAAAGCTACGTTACTCTAAATAAACTGCAGCAACTTTTTGATCATTTTATATGTCTAACTCTTAAAGCATCTATTATAATTGGACTGCGAATTTTATGCATTTATGACAAGAATGTGTGGATCGAATACAAAACAGCAAAACATTTAAAAAATTGAAGAATAATGATGCATTATTTGTAACTGATTGAAATCATTAAAAAAGACATGAACGTTTATGTAGCTCCTGTATAGTTTGCAATCAATGCAAGATACTTGTATTTTGCATAAAAATGCGCTATATAACGTTTTGTCCATTCATTTCAGGACAAAAGATTTAAAAGTCTATGAACGCATATATGCATCATCAGGAATCCAACTCCATTTTATAATGCAAGGTTTTAACACTATCCAAAATAGAACTTACGAATATTAAAGCAAAATGTAACAAATACAAGATCTTGAATAGTAAATGTAATGGTTAACACGTTGTTGCCACCCGAAATTTTTTGCATTTCACCAAAGTTTCGCGTATTTCATTTATTGAAGCGATCAGCATTATTAAATAACAATTTTCAGTTACTTGATAATGAAGTTTAAACCATACACTGCAATTCAGTTAATCCCAGTATTACTAAATCGATATTATTAGTAGTATTAATTGCATACTGACTACTGCTACAATTATACAGGGTGTTAATTTTAACTCGAACACCTAAATTATTTCCGCTATTATTAAAAGTAAGAAAAAATAACTAAATAGGATGCACATGGTTCTAAGGCGTGCATCAGATGGTAATAAAAAAAATCCTTTGAAGGTCATTTTAATGATTTTTTAAGATGCATTTTTCATAATGCAATGTGGTAGTCGGCGTCAAGATGAGTCCAACGAGCTACACACCATGACCTTAAAGTGACCTTGAAGGCGAAAAAATCAGTTTCAGCTTGAGGAATAAAAATATAATAAAACAAAAAGGGTAATATCACCTTATTTTATTAGTTGCTCAAAATGCTGGCCGTCCGCAGCAAGACAAGTTAGTCTTTCTTTCTTTTTCTAATATAACAGCTGTCCATTTAATTTAATCGCCAGAAAATTAGTAATTAAATGTCAATTTTGATATTTTGGGTCAAATAGATCCAGGAGGTTTCACTGTCGAAGGATTAAGCGATTCGATCGCGGTACTCAATGTGTTAAGTAACAAATAAAGTACATACATCGGGGCAGTACATCCTGTAATTACAGTCTAGTAACTAAGTCGTCAAACAGGATATTTTTACGATGTCTCATATACATAGCTCCACCCGAGTGAAATTCTAGAATTAGTTTTTTTCATTCTTGGTACAGGTGCCTGGATGCATCCATCACCGAGCGACCTTCTGAACTTCTGTTCCACGAACACCTACCAGAATGAACGCCGGCACGTCTAAGAAAGGCGTGGTCCGGCAATGGTCGGCTCATGATTTATCTCAAGTACGATCTCGAAAATGATTTTCTCTGATATCGTATCTCCGTCCACGAGGAAGCATTTTCTCGAATGCCGTGACAGCGAGCCCTCTAAAGTTACACGTCGCATCGTGTTAACGTTATTTACAACGGCACCTTGTTGACTACCACAACTTTTGCCGAGGCCGTTCCATCTAAGTCAGACAGAGAAACCTCGATTCAGAGTTTCCAAGATGCAATTTAATTCGATCGTTTAAACAAAAGACGAGTTAATTGACGAGTTCGTGTTTCAACAAATGATACTTTCGCTTTACTATGCCATATTACATACCATCTACTATGACAAATTCGTATTATGTATATTTCACTTATCTTAGGTACGTTACGTCTCCCCAACTGTTCATGAATGAATAGTTTCATTTAAAGGTTAATTATCTAATTGCAATTCATCATATTTTCATTCAGAAAATGAGAAAAATTATTATTCCGAGTTCTTTCATTATTATTTAGCATAGATTCTTGCGAGGAGTTTTACCTTTAACTCGTGCATCAATAAGATTTTCAAGAGTTTTTATTATTTGCCTAATTTTAGATTGGTTCACATTTGCACCGTAAAATTATACTATGATAATTATATTCTATTGTATTAAAATTATAATAGTTCAACTTTTAAATTGTAATAACATAATTGTCGAAATAATTGGAAAATCGTTTTGAGTTTTTATTATTTGAATAATTTGACATTGATTCACAATTGCAACATAAAGTTCAATTATGATAATGATATTATATTAACACATTACTTACCAGCAACTATTTCATAGGTTTTGAACATTTATGATTCACCGCTGAGTATTTCTTAAAGAATTATTCAACAGCAGCGGCGATTTTAAACGGGAATTAACCATGAACCCTCGGGAACGTGGTCCAATTATTTCTTCCGGGATTATTTTTTAAAAGAGACTTTGTAAGTTACTTTTTGCTATAGAATAATCACTGAGAATCATATTAGGTCGTTGCACATGAAATCTCCGATTTCAAAATGCAAATCTTATAAAATGTTTTAATCAAGAAAGACTATTATAACCTTCAGTTTACTACAGGTTTATGTACAGGTTTGTTATACAGGGTGTCCCAAAGATGTTGTAAATCCTTGAAATGGACGTTTCCTGAGGATTTGAAGCAACTTTTTCCTTTGCAAAAATGTCCGCATCGGCTTTGTTCCGGAGTTATGAAAGAAACACATGCACCAATCAGAACACTGTTACAGCGGACGGATTCCGGCTCGGCCAATGATAACGTCACGCTCAACAGGACCTCTCGCCTAGCCGGAATCCGTCCGCTGTAACAGTGTTATGATTGGTCTGTGTTATTCTTTAATAACTCCTTAAGAAAGCCGAGGCGGCCATTTTTGCAAAGGAAAAAGTTACTTTAAATAACCTCAGGAAACGCCCATTTCAAGGATTTACAACATTTTTGGGACACCCTGTATATTATCTGTAGATACGAATCTATCCTTTCAAGTCCTATCATCAGTTTCTATTTAGATATCCAACTTTACTTTTAAATAAAGTTTATTTGAATATCCATCGACGTGATCGTCGTGTGTTCTTTTTATATGAGTGAGAAAATAAACATATTGTCGACAACATTATATAATGTTTAGTCCAAATATAGTAATAAATGAACGCACTGTTAGTCGATGATGGGAAAGCTCAAAAATAGAGATGACAATCTCATAAATGAAGGACGCGAACGAATAAATAATTCAATTTTTAGTGTACATTATCCGAAAAACTCGTCATTTATTGACAGAATATGATGATTACAATGGTCCTTCCTTTAATCAAGAAACTTTATTTAGAGAAAAATTATGTTTCTTTAAAGTTAGTATTACGAATTGGACATTTCATATGCAACAACCTAGTATTAATATTTCCGGTAAGTAATGTTTTAAAATTAAAATGTAATAGTTCAACTGTTAGGTCGCCAAATTGTAATTATCGAAAGTTTTGCGTCCGGAATGAAAATTGTAGAGAATTTTGCTTATCGACGCGAGGGTGAACAAAATTGTACGTTCGAAGAATATTTCTCTTTGCCCGGCCCGGATAATGTAACCCCATTAATTGAAACATTAGCTTGCGCTCGTTTGTGCATAGCTCTCCTATCAGAATCAACCGATTCCGATGAACCGTGTGTGATACCACGCCGCGGTGTAATTAACGTTTTGCGCGGTGCGTGAAGGCTTTCAGTGATTAGAACGGGAGTCGTATAAAGAAGAAGAGACGATCCCGACCCGGCAACAGATTTCTCGTCGAGAGAAACTTATTCCCGGGCACGGTTGAAATTAAATTAAGTTTCAGTGTCCGTCGGAATTCAATCTCGATACGTGTGTTAATTAGCACCGCTTATCGCTGGAAACTCAGCTGCTCGTTTCACAGCTCGGAATTTTTTTGGACCTTCAATTAAATATTCTACATTCTAACGGACCAATGTCTCTGACATAAAATTCCTATGTTTGCCAATGTGTCCACTACTTTTATGGAACAATTATCTAGAAAACGTGTTCGAATTGCCATAAAACATAGCATCCTATTTTTCTATACCTTAGGCATTCTTTAAAAAGCATTCCTTAAACAGAATTACTAGATTGCAGGTGTTTCTATGTTTATATTTCATGACATTAAAAATAGTAAAATAAGGACTTTCCTTATGATTTTAACCTTATTTATAATTGGTTGGGGAAAAAGAAATCCATTATTTTTTCGATCGATGGCTGTAGTGATATATATCTCGTAAAGTATTGTTCAAACAAATTCAGACTTGTGCTCGTTGGAAAAGTGACATTCCGTACTAAAACAAATTCTTTTACAGTTTTTTGATTGGTCGATTCAGTTGTGAGTTATAGGGTGTAAAAGATGGACGTTAACAAAGAAAAAATTCGGTATATTTTACAATTTTGCTTTGATAAAGGCGAAAATGCAAGCTTAATATTATTTCTAATGTAATGAAACCATTCATAGCGAAAATTGGCACAGGCAATAAATTTCCATAAAAATCCGTAGCCTAATGATAAACTAACTGTAACAAATTTAATATTCCCAATTGTATAAATCATTTTCTTTTTTAATTTGAATTTTATGTCGCATCGATCTCTAGATCATTAGTAAAACGTTAGATTCAATTTATCGTAAAGACAAGGTTTTTTTTATTGTGTTTTCAGTATGATCCTGTGAGATTAGGACAGTGTTTTTATTTACAGTACCTCTTATTAAGTTTCCAATTGAATGTAAATAGATGCTGATAGTTTCAACTCGAGTGCAGTGAATGTCATTACGCTGCTTTTTGTTTCAAATTAAGCCTCTTATGTAGTAATCGAATGCGACGCGAAACGATGTGCTTTATTAGGGAAAGAGGATTATTTGATAATGGAATTACGAAAAGAATATTACGAGATAATTAAATTCACCGCGAGAGGTTCACATCGCTTAATTATACGTTCTCGGTTAAGAAATTTTAATGTAATCAGAAACGTTTTATTATTCGTCGATAATTCATTTAGTGTTTTCTATTGCAAGTTCCAACAATATAAATCCAAGAAAATTATTTAATATTAATTGAATGATATACAGATTATGGTACAGGAAATTCATTGATAAACACTTGAGAAAAAGTTGACGAAACTAATTAATCCTCACAATTGTCTTTTTTTTTGTTCCAGGTATGACTAGTTACGATTCAATTGCGTGGTAGGCACAGACCTTTTCTCCTGTAAGGTATGTTTTACTCTTGCTTAATACTTGTGACAATAACCAAAATTTTTTATGATATTTGTTAAACTTGAAGCTTCTCAATCATAAATTTAACTTACTGTAAAATTAGGTTATTATTTACTTTAGCGATTCCTCACCAATTCAATCAAGGTCATGATTCAGAAAATATTGATTACAAAAGATTAGAATTTTATATCAACCTAATAGAAAGAATAGGATGCTATGTGACTGCAGTTATTTTTAGTATATTCTGTTTGAAATTTTCATCAAAAGTCTGACTCAATACTATGAGTAAAATTCTTACACAAAACAAATATTTCCGAATGAATTATAAAAAACACAAATTAAATAAAAGTCAATTTTTCCTTTTAATAATTTTAATAAGACGAAGAAAGAGTTATAATTAGACTGCGGATCTGTATGCAATTTCCCACTACCACAAGTTATTTATTAAGAATTGACCGAGAGAACAATTGCTATCGCTGATTAGGAGACGTAATTATTTTTTAATCATATGGATGCTTTCTTGTATTTTATAAATATGTACATGCCATAAATGCATAGAGATCTACAGTTGAGTTGTAATATTCTCAAATTCTTCTAATGCTCTCACAGTTTTGTATTTCACCAATCTATTTCTGTCGTAAATGCGCAAAATCCAGAGTCTAATTATAATGCTACGGGTTAAACTATGAGCTGCATGATTCAGTCGGCGAAACATCAAGACTAACGAAATATGATCAGTAACAATATAAGTACCTCCAAAGGAATCTTCGAAACAATCTGCGCAATTTCGCTAATGCCTACCTAAGTATGTATATTCTTTGCCAAGGCCGAAAATGACGTTGCTTTGCCTTACACGTCATTTGATATCAGCCCGAGGATCGTCTACTCCAAACGTTTCCGTAAAAATAAATACATTCCGATAACAGCGATGACGCGCTCGTTGCATGCCCTAAAGCGTAGATCGAATACATCTCCAGATGAAACAGCGCGCACAATAGCGAGCAACATCTCTACATTGTCGTCATGCAGCTTACAAGATTTCTTGAGATGGACCCGGCGGGGGAGATAGATGAACGATGACCGCGAACAATAAACTAATTTCTTCTTGTTCCACCACCGTCCACGATCAATGTGCGCGTTGAATAGTTTGTCGATAATTTTTACATTTACTTTAACCAGACGTGCTTGTTGTCTTTTAAGCCTTTGCAAATCTGTGCCGAGTGTGACTCGCCATTTTTAAATTATCAGTTCAAACATACATTATACATATACCGGGTGATTCACGAGAAACAAAACACCTAAATATCTCCGTTAGGATTAAAAATAGATGAGAATGTTAAAGAGGAAGGTTGTACTGCTCAAGGAGACAAATATGATTATTTAAAAAAAATGTTTAATTGTTGTCTTCAAAATCTTTTGAATGTCATGGATGATTTTTTTAAATGGCACCGTATATTTCTAACTTCATAGTGTAGTACAGGGGTACCTAACGATGGCTCTTGAAACGGATGTTGCTACTTTTCCTCGTCGACTGTTCGACGTGTCAGTCCCCACCATGTCTCCACCGACTTTCCCTTTGGCGCGAAATCCACGACCACTGCACCGGCAGGTATCATGTTTATGACAAGGACGATTCAGATGTAGGTAAAGAATTTGCAGTGCCGAAAAATTTGTACTACAATTGAATAAATTCAATTTCCATTCCACGACACGAATTAAATTCAATTGATCGTCGCGACATCGACACAAAAGTAAATTATCGAGAAAAGGCAACGTAATTCGAGAATAAATTAAAATCAGTGAATAATAAATAATTCGCTCGAACAATGAATTAATTTTAACAAAAATGAGGATTAAAAATCTTAATTTCTATCGAATAATGAAAAACGGAAACGGGTACTTACCAAGTAACAGTCCTTGTTTTGCGTCTCAATAACACAACACAACACACGACACGACGCGGTTCACAAGGACAGAGGATGGTACAAAATATAAATAATTATAAGTGAGTAACTATTTTAATCAAACATAAAAAGGAAGAGATCTTTTATTTTTAAAAACATTATGTTCGAACTTACACGCTTCCTTTAGGAAAATATCTGTTCCTACGGAATTTTGATGGTAAGAAATAATACCCGATCAGGAATTTTTTTAAGAAGTGTTCTCATGGAACAGATACTTTAAAATCTCTATAATAAAACTTCCATGCAAACAACTTATTTAGAACGTGTACTAAAGAAGCTTCTATGAGAAGAACGTAAATTATCTTTGAGCTATGAATTAATTATATGAATTCATAACGTATGCAAAATATCATTTTAATTGTAGTAATTACTCAATATTGTTATGTATTGTAGTACTATTCATTAAATAATATTCAGCATTTGTTGCAACGATTGAGAAATCTTTTAATATGGATAACAGAATATGTATTTCTGGTGTCGAAAAATTTTTATTTTGATATTTTGTAGGTCCTGTTCAAACTAAAACATTTACTTTCAAGAAGTAAAGTCTCTTTATCTGTTCTCATCGACATTCCTAATGTTACAACATTTTTTAAAAAATATTCCACGGTTGGTGTTTTAAACAGAACCTATTAAGAAGCTCCAGAACTTTTTCGAACCCTGCTATTAATATTTGAACAGTTATGTTTCCCCGTTCTGTTCAGATAAAAATTGAGGTTCTACCGTATGTGCAATGTTTTCTTCTAGATGATGTCTTTCTGTCTCTTTATTTTAAAAACGTCCTGCACGGCCGGCAACACGTCACAAACTTTATCCTCGAAAATCGAACAATCTTTCTTGAAACAAAACATAGAAAAGCGGGAACAATGGCGATATATCTAGCAACGTTAAATTCACCGCGGCATGAAATACTGGAAATGCATACGTAGCCGAGAATCGGGACAGAATCATTCAAAGTTTCCTCGAAAGTAAAATTGCGGCAGATGGTTGGACTTCGACAAACATCCAGGCCGGAAAGAGACGACGCGACGCGACGGCCGGGTGAACGACTTGAGCTAAATGGGACTGGCAGTCGATATTCGCGTTCCTGGAAAAAGGGAGAGCTTCATATATATCCTTTTTTATCTCCCGGAATTGGAAATCGACAGGATTCTACGCTGTAAACGTAATATTATATTTTCGCGTTACGTTTTAATAAAAGTTCCCAATATTTGCGAAATGAGCCATGTAGCTCAATGATTTTCGATTATTAAGCTATCGCGTCGCACGGAACGATCGCAGCGATTTTTAAGGAAAATTCAATAGCAAAATAATTCTTACTATCAATTTTATTCCATAATATTGGTTTCATCCTTTCAAAATTTTTCTATATTTCTACAATCTACATTTCGATTTCATAATACCGCTTTCCATTAGCATCCTTTTAACTTTACGAGCAAAAAAACCAATCCAGTGCATCGTTCATTTTTATCTAACAATAAGATATTTTTGGATGGTACAGTGATTGGGAAACTGAAAACTCTATTTTGGTAGAAAATGTTACAAATTGAAATGTCTGTAGAAGCATTAGAATATTTTTCTCGATACTACTCGATACTACTCGATACTCGAATTTACTACAGATTTGAAGCTGCCCCTTTACAACAACTTCTTAAAATTTGTGGTGTACGATTTTTTGTAGACGATTTATTGAGCTTTAAATAAAAAACGCTCCGGCAACTTTACATTATTACATATAAAGTACATCATGAACACCACAATCGATCAAACTTATTCCACATCTTTGTTTTATAAAACTGTCAAAAAAATTGTAGATCAAGTTTTAAGAAGTCGTAAAGGGAAAGCTTCAATTTTCAAACCTGAAATAGACTCATTCAGAAAAACAATTGTTTAATGTTTTTACAGGCGATTCAATTTGTAGCATTTTCGACCAAAACTGTTTCTCCAAATTTTCACCTGCTGCATCATGCAAAAATGTACTAGAAAAAAAATTACAATGCAGTGCAATAGTAGCGGATTCAAGTTTTAAAATAAGTCGAGGTTTATTTTTCTACTATTTGTATAACAAAATTATCAAAGTTTGAATATCGACAATTTTATGATATGTAATCGGAAATTTAGTGTTCAAATATTTCTTAGATCCATTGTACTTTTGTTACATATTCAAATTCCTACTGTTAAGATAATTTTATAACGAAAAGAATAGAAGGTAATCCGTTGGTGTCTGATTCCTAATTTATGAGCCATGTAACTCAATGATTTCATTGTGCAACACGACATTTTTTTGCAATATCTGTTGGAAGATTCTTATAGAGTTTGTCATTTTAAAACCAAATCCGGAAGCAGAATTATTCTATTACACAACGTTTTATAAAAAAATTGGTTTTTATTTAAATGCGTGATTTTAATAAAAAATTAGGTGTTACAACAGAAATTGCAAAACATGAAAAATGTTTTATTTTGTTGGACTGTATTTTCAATTATTAAACGATTTCGTCGCCCGGGAAGGATTTATAGTGAAAATTCAAGGAAAGTCAGGAAAATTCAATAGTGAAAATATTCTATTAAATAAACTGTATAAATTTTTTCGGTAATATTGGTTTCAACCTGTTCAATGTTCTGTTCAAAAAATTTTTATCTGCATTTCTTCTTTTTTATATTTGCGAGCAAGCAGCGGTCCAATTTTCACATACTTTCGTCAAATACTAAATTTTTACTGTTAAAACAATTTTGTAACGAATGAAATTAATAGCAATCAGTTGATGCCTGATCCCTAATTGCGAGACGTTTAGGAAATTGATCAATTTCATTACGTTTAAGTAATAAATCACCGTTTTAAATGCGATCCTCCAAATTTTTCTTCTTAGATATGTGTAGTAACCTAGACGTAACTAGTTTCGTGTTAGACGATCGGAAACTGTACTTTCCAATATTTGTAATTAATCTGCTATTTCTCTTTCGGTTTTGTGCCGAATATTTTTCATTAACAGGTTAAACGCTATGTCAATTAGTTACAAAACAATATATAAAATATAATTCATATAATATTAAAACATGTTCACACTGTCTAATGGATCCAATTGATACAGATTAAACAGATGTCTTTTGTTTATGCACAACCGTATTTTTGTATTTAAAGTTAAATACTAAATTGCTCCGCATTCAACATGTTAACACGTTTGTTTGAATGACATCAACTACGAAAAATGTACTGGAACTATATGCGTTTTTAAACAAATAATTATCAGCTTTGAATTGAGAAATTTATTTCGCTAACAATACTACTAGAGATATTAATGGTACAAATCATTTTCTGTGCCTGAGTTTTGCTTTTCAGCTAAGAAAGTAACTTCAAATACGCATTTTCTTGTCTTTCATTTTATAATCACATTCCAGTACTTCAAACATACTTTACCAGATATCTTGATTAATTACTGGTTAGAAAACTATTTGAAGGATTAGGCATCAGATTCCTCTATACAAAACACAGCAACTAACACGCCTTAATCCTGACAATATTTGCTGCACAAGAAAAGGATTGCATAGTTTCAAGAATGCACATATGTACAGCGACGTGTAAAATTATCCGAACACACTCTAAAACGAATAACTTTTTTAAAATTGGTTCAAACGGCTTGAGTTCTTTTTTAGATGTTAGAAGGATTAGTTTAAGGTAACTTATGAAATAATTAATTAAAAATTTCCATTGTTCGAAATTGCGGAGACGAAAGTAATGATTATAATTTTTAACTATTTTATCTGCGTCTATAATGAAAATTTAAAATATGTCTTTTGTAGATCTAACAATAAGTAAGTTATATATATGCACAAAGTTCCATCTTCTTACTGGTTTGCATTTGTGCTGAAATAACGTCACTTTTTGGCTTAATACCTAACTAATCGAACAAACCGAACTAACCTAACCAACATCATACCCAGTGTTACTCTCCAAATGTCAACAAGTAAACGTAGCAATTATTGAGATATTCATAACAAAGTGTTTTGTATGTTAAAACTGTTATACGTAATAATGCAATTACAGTTTACCTCTGTAGATTTCGCAGTCTTTATATAGCATCACAGATGATTATTATGTTGTAACTTTTACTGTTACTCAACATCGTAAAAAATTAGTGCCTTGCTCATTTACAGCTTCCGTCGAGCATAACGAGCATCTTACGGTGATAATGTCTAACATCTTATATGAACTACGTTTACGAATACAGTTTACTTTCTTAAACACAATTACCGTGCTCAGCATGCTTTTAACAATCATTTGTTTGTAAATATCTCATAAAATATTGACTTTAAATTATCATGTACAACCACTTATAGATATTTGATACAATCAGTTAACTGAATAATTTTACGCATAAATGTAGAGATTATTCTCTTCACTGCATTGATTTTTCATCGTTGCGCCAATTTGATGCTATGGGACATATTAATATATTCGCTACAAATTTCATATTTTCCAAACTTTGCAAAGGATAAATTAAATTAGTTATATTCACGGTGTTCATTGCAGTACGATGTTCAACGATAATGTCATTTTTCAGTGCTACACTGTATTCAAACTTTATGAAATGGATATACAGGTACTAAAAGTAACTGGTTGTTAAAAAATGATTGTATTAAATAATGTACACAAGTACTAAAAGTATGTAATTGGTTTGCCAAAAACTCAGGAACGTAATTATTATTAATTGCTTTTGTAAGATTTTAATTTTAATATGTGAATTAATAAAATTTATTTAATAGTTCCAAGCAAGAGTGTATTTATATTTGTAATAACTAGACTGTGGATTTTTATCCACAATTAAAACTGCATCTGTTGCAAGAAATTAGGGCCACTTAAGGAATGTTTGCTCTTGCTTCAATAATTTTAGTGGATCAAAACTATTATATCAATACTCTCCTATTCTTTTAATCTTTCCGTTTTTTCAAATTGTAGTTACACGATTTTGTTATAAATGCATAAAATCCGCAGTCTAGTAATAATATTGTAGCATAAACAGTTTAAAATGCTGTACCTGTAAAGACTATTACACTGTCTAACAAATTTCAATTTTTTTTATGTTTCTCAATTACTGTAGGGTGGTTCTCATAGAGTTTTTCGCGCTGATTCCGAATCTTCCCTTACTTTTTCTCCTACACGCACAGTTTTTGAGGAACATGACTTAGAAAGAAAAACCTATTTTTCAACATTAAACAAATATTGTTATGTTATTATAAAACATTGTTCTTTGCAGCAAAAGATTCTGTAGACTTTCCCGAATATAGTGATATGCAATATTAATACATTATGAATGTTTAAACGTGATTGAACGATCATTAAAGACGGAGAGACACCATTTTTGCACCAATTTTTGAATTTGTCTCGAAAAATAAGTGTCCAGCGTAAAATCGAACTATATCACGCAATAGAGCAGACTTTTATCTTGAGAAACATCCCTTTGAAGTTTGCAACATCAACGTTTTTATCGAACCAAAAAGCAAAATTCTACGCCCGACATGCGCTGCCGCCAGTGGTGCTCTTCCACTAGTGCGGTCGTTCGTCAGGATACGGCGCGACGAGGCAAATTATGTCATTCATTGTTATTTATTATTTATTAGTACATTTATTCTGTATAAATTATTTTATGTATTTTTTTAAAGTTAGTCTCTTGTTCATAGTAAGTATATTTCATACTAGAACGGTCTTTTGTAACAAAAAAATAATTTAGTAAGTTTTTCTTTTGTATTTAGTTTTCTTCCTTAAGCATTTCCACAATAAGCGATATTAAATAGATTTTTATATTAAATTATTTTTTGTTACAAAAGATCTTTTTAGTATGAAATATACTATGAACAAGAGACTACATTAAAAAAATTCATAAAATAATTTATACAGAATAAATGTACTAATAAATAATAAATAACAATAGTATAACATTTAATAAAATTTAACATTGAAATAAACTGGCGGCAGCTCATGTCGGGCGTAGATATTTTGCTTTCTGGTTCGGTAAAAACATCGATGTTGCAAACTTCAAAGGGGGGTTTCTCAAGATAAAAGTCTGCTTTATCGCGTGATATAGTTCGATTTTACGCTGGACCCTTATTGTTCGAGATAAATTCAAAAATTGGTGCAAAAATGGTGTCTCTCCGTCTTTAAGGACTGTCCAATCACGTTTAAACATTCATAATTTATTAATATTGCATATCACTGTATTCGGGAAGTCTACAGAATCTCTTGCTGCAAAGAACAATTCAATATCTTTTATAATAACATTGCAATATTTGTTTAAAGTTGAAAAATAGATTTTTTTTCAAAATCATGTTTCTCAAAAACTGTACGTGTAGGAGGAAAAGTAAGGGCAGATTCGGAATCAGCGCGAAAAACTCTATATGAAACACCCAACAGTAATTGAGAGACAAATTTGGTGTTGGAGAGTGTTATCAAAACAAGTGATGGATATGTTACGAGGAAAGAAGCAGCGGGTAAAGATGAAAAAATTGAAAGTACCTTGGTTATCGTTACAAAAATGGAAAGCAGTAAGAAACAAATTATTGCTTTACATATTCTCCTTGATAGCGTGGAACTTTTGTTCGAAATATTTTTCCTGCAGCAAGTGTTTTCAGTTCGGTTCAAAGTTGTGAAGTTAGGTGGCTCATCTTCGACATGTAAATCCCCAAAGGAGCCATTAAAACTTGAAAGAACATGAAACACGGCACGGTCCTGTCTTCAGCCCGTCGTCAGTTGGTGTAAATATTTCTATGTTGTATAATAGGCTATCACGTTTAACAAAGAACGCATCCGGTGTGCACAACACAGTGGTAAAGTGGACTTCTAATGAGCTGTGTGGTGGAACGTGAATCCGTTTCTCTTGCAGTTACGCTATTTCTGTCGTCTCTCGTTGTCGCTTTGCATATCTTTCATGCAACATAGTAAGTGACTATAAAACGCGCTCCAAGACATGCAACGGCGAACTATGAAATACGTCAAATAACACGGAAAGACATTGTTTTCGTACCGTGTTTCGCTGTTACGCTCTATTCACAGCCGACATCGTTTCGCAAACTATTCTTGGACAAACTTTAACGCAACCATGAAAGTCAAATTCGAATCAAGACAACTGTAGAAGCCTTAGCGTTTCCGCCATATTCTTCTCTTTCTCATCAATTCGGTTCTATAAGCATTGTTTCATTGTTTGATATCTTTAGAATGGTCTTAAAAAATTACCTTTATCTTTTTCACGATCTGCAACGGCTCTCATGAGTTTCTTACATCTGCAACGACCAAGAACTTCCATTTTATTTTCATACTTTGGTTGCATCTTTTCGGGTTTTCTTACTTCCCTTAACTTTCTTAATAATATTTCCTGTTTCCGATGTCTTCTTCCAAGGTCTCGCATGCGTCCTGTTACCCTCGCTGTACGTTTCTCGACTATGTCTTCGGAAACCCTGTGCTTTCTATTTTTATTGCTTTTCTACTTTGTTTGAATTATCCTGCATGCTCTTTCTTTCATTTCCGTCGTGAGCATCCTCGTTATACCGCGTTTCCTTAGGTTGTGTTTGTTAAAACGTTGGACAACAATAATGTACAAGGTGTAAGGAAACTATTAGGTTGTTGCATATAAAATGTCCGATTCTAGATTGCATATGTTATGTAGCGTTTTGATCAAGAAATACTATTACAATTTATGGGGTTATTATACATTATGTTAAGGTACAAAGCTGATGATCTTATCTTTAATTTTTAGTTTGCTGTCCAATTTTACTTTTAAATAAAGTTCATTTCAATGTCAATCAATGCGATTATCGAGTATTTATTTTATATGAGTGGAAAAATAACATTTTAACGATGTGATCATCATGTGATGTTTGGTCAAAATTTGTCGATTAATCAATGCCCTGTTCGTCGACGGTAAAGAAAGCTACAAAATGGAGGTGAGAATCTTGTAAATGATGAACGTGATCGACAAAAAAAATCCGATTTCTACCTTAATACAACCAAGAATCTTGCAATTCATTGACAGAATACGTTGATTAAAATGATGCTTACTTTGACCCATAAGTTTATTTCGAAGAAGATTATTAACGTTTAATGTTATTGTTAATAATCGGACATTTCATATGCAACGACCTAATACATGTCACGACTATCATAGCATGATTCTATACCCCCGTTTTGGTGAAAATTGATGTTAGAAAGGTGCCACAAAATTAACCTTGACCCTGAATCTTAAGGTCAAAAGGTCGTCAATTTGTTTTTTATTGCATCGTATTCTATTCGCCACAAGGGTAAAAAGTACAAAAGGAAACATGGGTCAAAACTTGATTGTTCTATTAAAAAATTATGGTAAAGTTCTTCATTATCAAACTGATTTTATTTATATTACATTTTCATTCCTCAATAAGGTGGAGTTTATATAGCGTGCTTATTCATGAAGTCGTTGGAAATTATTTCTTGGCACGTGAAATATGTCGAAAATATAATATACATAAAGTCAGTTTGATAATGAAAATAAAATAAAAATATTCGAACACTTTTAAAAGTATGATAACTTTTTTAAGATTGGACCATGCGACATTAATTTTCTGCAGAAGTTAGAACAGTTCATTTACCGCATGACGTGAAGAAAAATTTGGAAATAATTGAAACTGGTCGAAATTGTGGAGAAAATAATGAAAGTTGTGTTTAGAATTTTTTTATGTGGGCCTGTATTAAAAATTTTTAAAATACATTTTGCAGATCTGTGTTATAAATCAGCGGTTGAAAACAAAAGAGCGTAAGATGGACTTAAACCACTATGATCCCAAATGGTACGTTCAATTCGTTTAGTGACAAAAGAAAAAGCTGCCGTTTTCCAGTAAAGAATGAAGTTATAGATCAATTAACGCTGCCGATAAATAAATGACGCCTTCAAGATTCGAAAAACACTATTAAGTTAAATGTTCAGAATTTGGACTTACACTACTGTAATTCTCAACTCACCATATGTATTCGTGACATTTTCCGATTAAAATGATACCAAACATGACACAATTTGGTTAATATTTACTTGTTTAATTCACGAGACAGTGGAACCACGATTATCCCAACCGATAATATCTGAATTCTTCATCAACCGAACACGCCTTTCACATTTAAACTTACACAGTTCAATCTAAAGTGAACCATATACCTACAATACCAAGATTATTTGGTATCGAGGGACTGATCATCCGATGTTACTAGTTTTTTAATAGGTGGATGCGTCAAGGAGATATGGAGGTTAACTCTGTATTTTTAAATTGAACAGTATGATTTTTTACTTACATACTGCTAGAGTATTTCAAGACGAACACAATGTCCTATTATTAAGGTTATTCAAGGTCATTGACGGTCAACTGCAAGAGAAAATAAATTGTCTCAAAGCACTCTTCGAAACTCCGATGATTTAGATGCCACATGTTATTTACGTACTCATTGCTAGTATAAGTGCTCAAATTGGCGACCTTGAAAATTGAATGAAACCGCCTGATAAATTTCATTTTTATCTATTACAGAGATTTTATCTCTTTTCATTCGTTCTTGCATGTAAACTTTGGTTGTTGGTTTGTCGCGGTATATTTGGATATTGAATATTACGAATCCGTATTCTAATCGGCAGTCAAACTACTAATAACATTTGTGTACACACACAAGATACAATGTGATTGAATGTTTGCTTACGTTCTGTGACCCTTGTCGGCAATTACAAGAGCAGTATACCAACAACCAGAGAATACACAAAAGTATTCGAAGAGTGCTTTGAGACAATTTAATTTCTCTTGCAGTTGACCTTGAGTGAGCTTGAACGACCTTAGTAATAGGTCATTGTATTCGTATTGAAATACTCTATCAGAATGTAAGTAAAAAAACATACTGTCCCATTTAAAAAACAGAGTTGACCTTCATATCGCCTTGACGCCTCCACCTAGTAACATCGAATGATCAGCCCCTCGATTCCAAATAAGTTTGGTCCGAGGCCTTTTCCTCTATCTCCAAAATCAAACGAGTTATTCAGGTGTTCTGTTTTAAATAGCTCACCCTGTATATGTCAATACAGATTTAAACAAAGAATCATTTTCAATTTTAGTTTGGATAATCAAGATTCTATTAAATCATCAATTGAACAAGCAAATATACTTCGAACTATGCCATGTTTGGTCTCATTTTACTCAGAAAAAAGTCACATATACGAAGGTGAAAGTTCCACAAAAGAATCATCAAAGACAAATAGGTTTGTCATGGAATTAGTATTATTTTACTGTATCGTGTTCCTCGGAGTTCGACGTTCTTAACACGACGACAAATATCGTGCACATCCCTTTCACATGTAGCGGGACATTACTGTACTGTTGCTCTTCTTCCTAATGTTCGCATGAGTTGATTCGAAGAAAATCATGCCTTTCAATCAACATTTCACGCCATACGACATCCCGAGTTAGATCTCAGTGCGTGAAACGAGGAAAGCGGTCTAGCAAGAGACTTTCGAAACTTGAAAAAGAGGAAGTTTCATGGTATTACTGTATTATCCCAAGCGACAATTTGTGTCGGCATCAGGGCCGTATACCGGAGATTGATATCCCTGCTGAACCAACAAATAGCTACGATTCGTCCCTTGAAAACCGTAATACGCATCCGCTTAGTTGCCTGCCGAGGTTCATGTGCTCTCCTGCTTCACGCGTGCACACGTATTGGTGCATACATTTCGTACACGTGTACGCTGGACTGACATCTACAGGCTGTCCCATAATACGTGTAAACCACTTAAGGCATTTGACGTGTAGCAATTTCAAGAAAATAGATTTTACTTCTCTCTAACAATTCCAGGTTGTCTTTATTCCCAACTATGAAGCCGTAATCTGCGTTTCCACGCTCTTTCTCGCTATATTTCTTCCTATGATCATTTTTTACACAATTATGTAGTTTCCGTCATGCTAGAAATACCTTAGAGACAGACGCGAAACAAAAATTTCAAGAAAGGGGATGTAAAAATTCCAGAATATATTTTATAACCTGTTAGAATTGTCCAAAATGACAAATTCTTAAATCGAAATTATTTAAATGAACAGCTTTATCGATGGATGCTTATAATTCCGTAAGGACTCGGTTCTATAACGCGATGGTCATTCTGAGACATTACACAACGTTAAGTTATTTAAAAGTATTTATTTTAATAGAAATAGTGCACTTAAGCTGTACAATTCTCCATAAAACCCAAGATTTTATGGGACATCCTGTACAGTACGTATGACACCACGCACGTATTTATGTATAAATATACATAGACCTTGACAAAGAGACTCGCATGCTGCTCCACGTGTACGAGCGTAACTTCTGGGTGGCAGAACGTAATTACCATAAGTCGTGAAATATGACTTCATGATGACGCGACGGTACGACAAATGGAGCAGAGCTGCCCCATAATAGCGACCGACATTGCACCCTTTAGTTCCCTCTTCTTGTCGATCCTATTTGCTTCTTGTAGCTAACATAGTCGCGGCAAATTAATCTTTATTGAACAAGTAAGACGGAAGAAATAATTACAGAATTTACTAAAGGCGTTACCGATCTGAGATTTAGCAGTACGTTTATGTACGAAGCTCAATCAAAAAGTCCACTTCACTTCTGTTCAAAATTATTTACTTTTTCAATTCAATTCTTTATTTACTTCATAGTAGAAAATATGCTAACATATATTGTGCTAATATGTTAACAAATATGCCAACGAAAATATATTATACTAACACTTTATTTACCGGAAGTCTATTAATTGTTATCGTTGCTGAAGGATTTATTAAGAATCCCTTAGCCATATGGGTCATAGACTTTCGAAGATTATGAAATAATCACCGGTAGGTAATGTTGAACTTTTTTATTCAACATGGAGATTTCTTTTGAGAAAATGTCATAGGAGAATTATTGGAACATTAAGACCAGGCCTGGCCAACACGCTGCTCGCCACGTTAAATTGTGCGACCCGCCGAGCGATTTTGTATTTTTATTGATACTTTTCTTTCTCGTTATATGTATACGAAGAATATTAAATAAATGAAAATTTGCATGTGTCATTGTTATAATGCGCAAGTGCGACTACGAATTCCAGTTCTATATTTGATATCCACGAACGCCAAATGTTACTGAAAGCGAGTAACATTGTTTGTAAGAAACGAGTTGTAAGTACTTTTGGACCCACATATGTTTGTGAAACATTTTTTTCGAAGATGATATTTACAAAGAGTTCATCACGTGCTTCATTAACTGATGCGGATTTAGAAAACCAGCTAAAATGTGCAACGTCGAACATAAATATAGATTTACAAAAATTAAGTGAAAGAAAGTATAAACAAATATCTCATTAATTAAGACTCGAGAGTTAATTATATTGAATCATAGTATAACAATAAAGTTTTATTCATTTTGTATTTGTATTACATTTTTTAAAATCATGTTTACCTAAAGTGCGACCCGCTGTAACGTTAAGCGATTGTAAAGTGACCCGTGAAACCATTTGGGTGGGCCAGGCCTGATTAAGACTAAACAGAACAAAAGTACACATTACAAAAACAAACAGAACTAAGGATATACAATTTTTATTTTAAAACATTATATGTAAGCAGGCTTCAACATTGGTACCAGCCAAAAATACAGAAACATCCAGAGGCAACTGAAATCTTAACCTGAAAAGATTGTGTAATAATATAGATCTTATAGCAGTGGTGGGCAATTTTGCCTCAATTGAGGCAAAACCGTCCACACCGTAGCGCCCTCTGTCCCCTTCCAGCAAGCGCGGTACAATGGAGCAACGAAGACACGAGACATCAGCGTACGCAACGAACGTGCGCGCTGCATGAAAGAGAGGTTGGTGGGAGAAGCAGGCGTTTGAGGGGCACCACCCGTGCCCACCACTGTCTTAGAGTGTCATATAAATTACACTGCCAAAGGATATGGTTAAGGACTTCACATTCATAATTACACTTTGCCCCTAACTTTATTAATAATGCCGATACGAGCGAGAGAACCAGCTAAATTATAATGATCAGCTCTACTTCTATGTACCGCAACAATAAACAACTTGAAGATTTGTTAAAACTAACAACAAACTAATTTTTTTTATTGCTATTGGTCGGAACTGCGAAGAAAATAGTAAAGATCACAATTTTTAACTTTTTTATCTGTGCCTGTAATGAAAATTTAGAAGACACCGTTTGAAGATCTGAATATGTAATGTAAATACATGTGCAAAGTTTAATCCTAGGCGGTTGACGCGTAAAAGAGCTAGAGGTACTGTAAGTTGCAATAATCTTTAAATTAGAGTTTTCAACTCGTTTAACCGTTTAGTTAGTAAACGCCATTATAGTAGCTTTCGTGGATATTATGGCGGCGGTTGAATTATGAAAAGATGGGAAAAGGAGAAGAAAGCGTTTCGCCCTCGGCCCGCTAGAGGACTCGTCGGTAAGGCTATCTAGTGGACCCGTGCCTTAGACGCGGGATGTCGTAAGGACAATTTAGGACGGTATATAAATAAACAGAGGAAGATTCAGGTAGTAGCGGGAAAGGTATTGTCGTAGTGTCCCTCTGTTGACGAGCATAGGAAGTAGCCGCCACAATATCATGTTTTTAAGGGTATATGTCTTTATATTAGCATATTACGTATTTTTCGAACTTATTACATGAAAATGTATAAGTAAATTATAATATATTCCTTTACAACTCTATTTCGATCTAATGTCATAGTAAGAAGCGTCATACATAGTTTACGCGCAGTCTGCGTCGAAGCTTGCCGGACAGAGATAGTGTTGCGAAAAGTCCAGCCGTAGCTAAAAGGTTAAATCGCAATTTCTCACAATTTTTGCCATTTTGAATCATTTATGGCTTACAGCAACCTTAATCAATAACATCAATAACATACTTAGATTTACAAAAGGTATCTTTTAAATTTTTATTACAGGCACAGATAAAAGAGTTAAAAATCATGACCTTTACTATTTCCTTCGCAATTCCGAATAATAGTCATTAAAAAAAAAATGATTTACACATTACCTACAGTTGATATCAAATAAGAAGGAACCTGTTTCGTTCAACTCATTGAGCGGTTGCCTTGTAAAGTCTGCTCTCCCATTCGATTCCCCACAACGTCATGAATTTACATGTACCGGGAGACAAGTGATTTAAGATTTGTATCGTCCTAAGCGCGAGTAGGGGATTAGCCAATGAACGTGTTCTATGTATCATGTGCGCAGATAAAGTCTTAAACCCGTTATTTGTCAGGTACTTTCTTATTTGGTGTCAGGTTTAGTAAACTAATCCTTCCAACATCTCAAAAAAAAAAGACTCGAGTCGCTAGGTCTAATATTAAAAAAGTTATTCCTTTTTAAAAGGTATGCGAATACTTTGTACAGTACAGTTTGCTATAGTGATGATATGGTGCACACTTCCATGCGAAATACCCAATTTATCAGCGATGTTATGTACAGTAACTCACTTGTTTGTCTCAATCAGTTGCTTATCGCGTTCGTTGTTTCAGTTGTGCGCTTACTCTCGAATAAAGTGCACCATTTCTCAGTAGCTTGACAAAATATCTTATTGTGACTATAAATGCCGCGCAACTGACAATAAATATCGATACGGGAACACTTCTTTGCCCGTAAAAAACAAATCACAGCACGGATCTCTAATTCGCGCGCAACTTCCAGCAGACACGCCATTATTTATGATTGATAACAAATGAAAAACGACTGCGACGTCGTAGCAGTTGATACATCTTCTAAGTGGAGGTATTAAACATTGTTTCTTGTTAACTGTCGAAATCTAACCCAGAAATTCTAACAAAATCAAAATTATTTAGTTAATGAAACCGAAACTGGAAAGATAAAGTTTATCATGCTGATTACTCATCGAATCCTTCTGTATCTTACAAATTTTAATCAGATTGGATTTACTTGAATATAACACCAGAAAAATTAATTTACAAAATCTACTTAAACAATAATATCACCCATGCATAACCGACGTGGCAATCGATGTGTTAATACACAAAACGTTCCGAACGAGTAAAACTAACTTTTTGACTGACTCTCGTATATATGTAATTATGTTTCCGATTGATACTTTGGCATCAATCAAGTATCAGTCTACTGTAATGTACCTTCCAAATAATTTATGATAAGTAGACTCCGGATGTTTATGCAAATGCATATGTTTATAATGAACAGATAAAGCAATGGGACCAAGTCACAAATATTTTTTGTGATTAGGAGGTTCTGAAACAGGCATGAGCACGGGTGGAGCCCCTCAAACGCCTGCTTCTCCCACCAACCTCTCTTTCATGCGCGAGGCCTACGCACTGTTCGCGACGGGCGAAACACTTCTTTCCTCTATGATAACGGCGGATGCTGGTGGGAGACAGTCGGCGCTATGGTGGGGACGGTTTTGTCTCAATTGAGACAAAAATGCTCATTCCTGTTCTAAAAGTACATTTTTTATTTTGCATTTTCTGCATAATGCGTATACTTCGCATATTTATGTTTAAAAACATATATAATATATTAATGTATATATTATTTGTCCTGTTGTTTGCTTATTTCATACTCACGTTGAATATCCATGTTAAAAATAATAGAATGTGTAATCTATCTGTAAATTCATTCCACAAAACAGCCACAAGAACGTAATTTCGAGTGTAACAACAAGAGTACCACTAATTTATACTGATTGTAGACCATAATAAAATATGTTTTCAAAATTTTTAATCATTCGAGTGGTAAAGTCGGACTACTTTGATGCTATTGAATTTTGTGATTTTATTAGTATTTTTGGATATTTAATAGTTCCAGAAATTCAAAAGAGTACATCATCATGAATGTAAAGTTGGATCGATGGTGATTCCATTTTGGTTATTGATGAAAATAATCAAAAAGTATTTATTTTGAAATCTGTAATGAAAGTGTGAAATGCATCAATATTAAATATTTCGAGTATATTGGTCGTACACATTTGCATATTTTTCTTTCACACTTGTGTATTTTTTCGTGTATAAATATCATGTGCTTGTTAGATATTTATTGTGCATAAAAATCCGGAGGCTAGTGATAAGGATAGAGACTAAAATTCGCTTGATACCATCAATGGAGTTTATCTTTGAAACCGATACTTGTTGCTTCATATTGATCTGTTGCGAGGTATGTTTATATTTGAACATACACATTCAAAAGAACCATTATTATAACGATACCTATACATTTTATTATATTTAACATTTATTTGATTAAATTTGTAACGTATATCATTATTGTGAATTAACTTCTGTTTTGTCGTGTCTCAGTGAGTACCTCGTAAGTGTATTGCATAAATTTTACTAATGCTAATATCAATGACATGTTATTTCAGTAGATAACCGTTTGGAATCGTTGCATTCTTTCAAACTTATTGAAACGCACCACCTACCATCGCTTAGCAATTATGTTTGGTATGTAATTTAATAACTGATCAGAAGCAAATATATTAACGACAGTGGATTAAACAGTTTACTTTAATGTAACATTTTGAATCTGAACCTGCAGTTTTAAAATAACGTTTTAATACATAAGCTGTTAAAATTCGCTTTTAAAATTGCTCTTTAGTGCACGAAATAAATAGAATTTTGGAGAGTATAAATTATTTGCTCAAACGAAAGATGAAATGAAAAATATTACTTACACTAAATAATGAAATAATTTTGAGAAAATTATTTGACCGTTCAAATAAACTAACATATAATTACTTCAAATAACGTGCAGTCAGATAAGATAATATATTATCTTAATGTTTATTTTTCAAATCACTTATTTTGAAAATGTCCAAGCCTGCATTGAAAGCTGTGAACGGTACAGCGCGCAATTGACTCTGCCAATCAAGAGTTTCAGTTTAACTAATTGTAAGGCGCCTTTACGAATATGCACGAGGATAAGAGAAAAAGGAGAATCAAACGGGACGTGCATGCATTTCTGAAATTAAGTGTGTACCAACGGGACGCTTTGAGTAGATTCTCATGTAATCGAAAATAGACTCAGCTTAGCGGATCGCGGTTCATGATTCTGGCTAGCCAGCCAAACATTACAGCTGCGTGGCGGGCATTAATTAATTCGATACACTCGATGGGAATACACGCAATTGTGGTGAATTCGCGTCAGATATGATCGTGGTCGGAAACACGCAGATAACCGTAAATGCCATCGTCAAAAGTTCCGCAGACTCGATCAATGCTGGCCAATTTCAACATGTCTCTCTTAACTTGCATTGTGCAAAATTCCCAAATATGACACAAACGCAGCTTTACAAAATAATCACATTCATAATATTTAATAATAATAAAATAATGCTGTGTGTTGTAACTTGAGCATCCGAAATATCTCCGCTTAAGTTTTTATGAAAAACACAATGACAAATAGTGAAAATATTTGGTTCGGTAGCCAAACTCAATTGTAGGTAAATAAATTTTCTTAAGAACATTTCTTTCGAAAGTTATGATTAGACAGCGGATTTTATGCATTTATGACTAAAATGAGTAGGTATAATTTAATACAGTAAAAACAGAAGAATTTCAAAATGCTGTTATATTATTTTCAATCTAGTAGACATATTAAGGAAAAAATAAACTTCCATGTCATTACAGTTTGTTGCAAGTCAGACAGAAAATTTTTATTTTGCATATGGGACTACATATTTTTGTTACTGTACATCAGTGGTGGGCACGGGTGGAGCCCCTCAAACGCCTGCTTCTCCTACCAACCTCTCTTTCATGCAGCGCGCACGTTCGTTGCGTAAGCTGATGTCTCGTGTCTTCGTTGCTCCATTGTACCGCGCTTGCTGGAAGGGGACAGAGGACGCTACGGTGTTGACGGTTTTGCCTCAATTGAGGCAAAATTGCCCATCTCTGCTGTACATTATAATACTATGACCTTTAGATGACCTCGAATACAATGTATTCATTATATTAGGTTGTTCGGAAAGTAATTTCGTTTTTCGTGTAGAAAATTGCTTTCATTCATTATTAATTAACCTTGTTATAAGTCGCAAAATTTATTATCGCAAAGGTAAAAATGCAATGGGAACAAAGAAAATGGTGTAAGCTGTTTACAGCTCTTCAACATTTTTTAAGCGGTGTAGATATCATTTTAAACGAAGGCGTCAAAAGTAATGTAATTCAATTTTTTGCTAATAAAAAACAGGAATTCTACAAACATGGGATCTCCAAAATGATCACTACGTCACCGAATAAATCGTCTTTCGTTTCCCTTGGAAAAACTAAATTACTTTCCGAACAAATCAATAGTTAAGTAATGGATGAAAATAATGAAACAGTAATTGCGTTTGAAAGATTAATGGAGGAAAAATCATTGTATTATTATAAATGTTCTAAACGATGTTCATTAATTTATTATAATATCATAGAACATAAAAAAACACAGTAGAAGAGAATCACTCTTAATCGTTTACGAAAACGTATTGATGTGAGTGGACATAATTTTAAACATCTATTATAATAATATAATTTTTCTTCAATTTATCTTACAACCACCACTAGTACCTTTCGTAGAGACGTAAATACATTTGTCCAAAGAATTACGCCATTAATTGTATTATTCTATTGTTTGATCTGCTCGAAATTATTTGAGAACTATCCAGACTCAGATTGCGGAACTTTATGCAAAATAAAATATGTTTACACTGATTGCAAGAAACATAAGCGAAATAAAACATGTTTTCTTCTTTTAATTAGATCGTTTTAATATGACCACTGCTTTAATTTGTGCGTGCCCATTTTTATCATGAATGCATAAAATTCGCAGTCTAGTTATTGTACATATAGCACGCAGAAAAATTTACTGTAACGCAATGTAGTTGTACCACGAAAATAAGGGCATTTTGGGCATCCGTTTTATATAACATTTGTCATCATATTCGTGTCCTAAATCTATTGTTACAAACTTTCTACATAGCAAAACATATTCATGAACGTATGTGAGAAAAGAATCTAATATTGTATACCGATATTTGCATATAAAGTGTTTAATGTGTCTCGACCGTGTGCAAAGTATTCGAAAAATTGAAAAATTCTACGAGAAGATCGTGGTCCAGGTCAAGCATATCGACTTGGTAATATTACAATGCTTTCACAGTGCCGACCTATTCAAGGACAAGTGTAAATACGCTGAAATCCCTTGCCGCTGTATCGTTGCCAGCACGGTAGCCAGTAAAAGATCGTAAAATGATTTACAGAAAGCGTACATGTGGAATTCACCACCTTCGTGAAGATTTCCGTGCATAAAACGATGAGAGGGAGATAGAATACGACGACCGCCATTACGAGAGTGCCGCGACGCGATATTCCTACATTGGAAAGCGTCACTTGTGTGTCCTTTACGACCGCAGAAAGCTCATATTTGCAATGCTCCTCGGTCCTGCTTTATCCGCACGCTCCATAAAGCACGCGCGAATCATCGAGACAGCTTCTGGCTTCTTTCTTTTCTTTCTGCGCTAGTTTCTCTTAGCAGTCGCAGTCCGTGACTTTTCTGTTGATCGAAATAAATGATATCCCTCAGAATTTTTCTAGCGACACTTTTCACTCGATAAACGTACGAAATGTTATAAAAAAGAAACCAGATTCTGTCAGTTTCCTGGCAACGGGACCAAATACAATTTGATGGCTTTGAGGCAGAGTAGGACAAAAAGTAATCTCATTAATGATTAACGATTATAACTAAACTGCACGTATTTATGCAAAATAAAAATTGTCTGCGTCAGTTGTAAGAGACTGGAGTCACATAGACGTTTTATTCTTACTTTAATGATTTTAACAAGCTGAAAATAATGGAGTAACATTCTTAAATCATTTTAACCTATCTACCGTTTTAAATTGTACCTACTAATTTTTTTCATAAACGCATAAAATCCGCAGCCTAATTCTACGTAACGTGAAATCATAAACGATTACGATTACTAGGTAATCCAATAATCATGATTATTGAATAACTTAAATAATCAAAGCAAATGTAATCATTGGCTATGATTACCTCAGTAATCATTAATCATGGAATGATTACGTTTTTTGATTATGATTAATTGAAAAAATTGGTATTACGGTAATTATAATAATGCTAATTCAATATTACATATATAGTTGCATGTAACGTTAATATTAGTAAAAGATAAATTCCACGATTACAGAGTACTAATTAATGATTACAGATTACCAAATGTAATTATAATTTTTGATTTATTCTATGTAGTAACAATTAATTGATGAATGATTATGATTACCATGATTGCTCTTCGTAATCAATTAAAAAAGTAATCAGTGATTACTAATCACAAAATAATCGATTATCATCCAACTTTTCTTTGATGGTCACTTTTCTGTGCCCTTGTGTGTCAATCTGCCAATTTTCATCGTGCTGCGGATATTTTAACGAGCGCTACATGCAATGTACTAGAAGTATGATCACGTGGTTCTGGGATTTGACAATGTACCCAGAAATAGAAAGAAGCCATACTAAATTCAAAAAGGTTCTGTCAATCAGCCAACCTAAGTTTCACATGAATTTCCTTCGTAGTAGTTCTCTTTCGCGTTAATATGGCGATTTCAACTGTTTCGGGCTGAGCAATGAATAGTTATTACTAAACTGCAGATGTTTATTGTTGTTTATGCATTTTTGAGGAAATTGGTTAGGTTAAATATGAGACAGTAAAAAATCAGAAAAATGTAAGAATATTATTTCGTTGTTTTCAATGTAAAAAACACTATTGGAGAATGAAATGAATCTTTATTTAACGCCTGTTTCCCATAATCAATGCAAAACATTTTGATTTTACATAAAGAACCGCAGTTGTTACAGAAAATTGGGGACAGTAGTCTTGCTAATGACTTATTTTAGATGTATGCAGGTTGTTCACGCTATTAATAGCCAGCGTTTTTTTTGCAAATAATAAATATTAGAAAAAAATGAGAGGAAAAAGTAATACTGTTTTTTGCAAGCAACGTAATGGCGTATGTATTTTTTTTGTAATTGCACTATTTTCATGAAAATGTCGGTGACCTCCAATTTTTGTAAATGGAATGCTATATATTTTTTCATACCATATGAAAGCGTATGTCAACAAATTCATACAAGGTCAGAAATGGAAGAAACATTTTGAACATTTCGTACTAATGCGTTTACATGTATACTTTATTGGCGAGGCTATAGTAAATGTTCAATATAACTTCCTCGTACATGACTACATATTTCGGCTCTATTAATTCTAACGTTGTCCGAAATATTAATGCACATGATCGCGTTAGTTTCCTTTGCAAGTTACGAAACATTACGTACGAAATATTCAAAATTTTCCTGCCATTTCTAACCTTCTATGACCTTGAAGGTCATTGTGTTGTGTACGAATATATTTGTCTTTACACACGCTTTCATATGATATAAAAAAATACATAGCATTTAATTTAAAAAATTGAAGGTCACCTTCATTTCTAAGAAAATAGTTCAAACACAAGAAAATTACATACGCCATTATGTTACTTACCAAAATACAGTCTTACTTTTTCCTCTATCATTTTTTTCTAATATTTATTATTTGCAAGAAAAACGCTGGCTAGTGATAGCGTGAACACCCTGTATATTTAAGGAGTATGTACTTAGCAAAATTACAAAGTTACGTGTTTCTGGTGATTGAGTTGTAATGAATAAATGCCGATTACAATTTTTGGTCCTCTATTTATATGATTTTGTTGGACGAATTGTCCACCAATCAACGAGCTAGACTCTAACTATCAGGCACGTTCTTCCGAGTTTTCTCGGCGTGAATATGTATGGCTGAAGAAGAGCCGCATGGGCCTGGGTCGCATTACCTGAAGGTCAGAGTGAGACCAGGTGCTTCGGTGGTTGTAAAATCATTTAGTTCATTTTAAACTGCTTAATTGGTTTTTACGATCCGCATCGGAACACCCACAGTTCTGAAATCCTTTCGCTAGTTGTTGAAAAGCATTTTCTTCGAGCCTTCGCGTTGGTTTCTTCGCGCGAAGCGTCTATGCGACTCAACGCGAACCTCTCTACAGTGTCAAAGTGTTGCTCTTTGAACTCCGATTTCACTTTTGGAGATAAGAAAGAGCTACAAGGAATGGTCAATCTGAAGGAGTTTGAATGTATCCGTGGCAGATCTTTGCAACCTGATAAAAAATTTTACGCCTACCCTTTGTTTTTTCTAGCCGAATGACAAATCGCCGAGCCAAACGAACACAACTCTACTGAAGTGTTTATGGCACATATCGAGACATTCGCAGCTCGATGAAATTTGAGTCCGGTTTCTTTTCGATCACACCCCGTATATCATGTTGTAGAATGCAGTTCTAGATCGCGAGTGACAATCTTTGTCTCTTCGTTGAATTTATGCAAGTCAACTTTGACAGAGGGACGCGAGATCATCCTCGGATGATCTCCAAACCCATCATTATCTTACACGCTGTATTTATATCTTAATTTACGTGACAATGCGCCCACACTTTTTGTATGCAAAGCAGACACGGAACAAGATACGGTAATAGCGACTTATGCGATTCCAAGGAAGACTTCGCGGCCGTGTACAATGAGCCAGTGCTGAGGTAGGCGTTCGTTGCAGTGTTCATCGTCACCCACATTGTTCCTTCGAACTACTGCTAAACAATGTACGACTGCTTTATTCTTCATCAACGCTTCCTTGTGATCACGCGTGCTTATGGATGCTCGTTTCCGCGATACGCTAATTGTAAGCTAGATATGCTGGGACTAACAATAGATGGACATAGACTCCGCGACAATACTATATGACACTGTAGAAAACCATAGAAACCTATATTACGAGCAGAGCTTGAAAAACCGTTACGATATCGGTTTCTGATATAACTTTTATTCTGAATAACAGTTATGAAGGACCTAAAGGCGTTGATTCAAAATCGGCCAAAATTACCCAAGATCAATTTTCCTGAAACTTTGCATATTGGTAGCCCTTTGGGTCTAACATTGATTCCGTGCAAAAACTTCTTCCCAGGACTTCACGGTTACGAGGGGGGGGGGGGGGTCAAAGTACGTATTTTGCGAAATCTATTATGTGATGTAACTTTTTATAAAAATACGATATCGACCCGGCACTGGTACCAAAAAATCACAAAAAATTCAAGCTTTCCAACGATGTAGTAAGTTCATGTAATTTATTTACTGCTAACATAATTTTTTCACGTTTTTCAAGGCGTAAAAAATTCAGAAAAATTGCAATTCCCAAAAAAAGTATCGCCTGATTTTAATCAAAAACGCTGCATTAATAAAACATTTCATGCCCTTTCGAATGGTGTTTGTCATACCTTGGGGAAATTATTCGTTTTTGAGTTATAAAGTAAAATGTGAGTAGAAGTTGAGGCGCGCGGTCAACTACTCGACCTATATATTCATTTCAAACGTGGAAAAAACGCTTCCTGTGATTATATATACACTTGGGAGGCGATAATTCGTACTTTTATTTAAATATACACAAGTTCCGTCCCAAATGGTAAATATTTTATCTTCATTTTCCTGAATTTTGTTTAAATGAAGAGCTATATTTGATGTCTCTTGTTTTATTTTCTCTCTTGTTATGTTCCCCAAAAAATGAGGAACATACTTTGACATAATAATATCTCGCACTTCTGAAATTATTCTACATACCGTAGGCTGTGACTTATTTATCATAGCTCCAATGTCTTTTTGGGACGAACCACGATATAAATGCATTAAATAAATTGCCACCTTGTATATTGAGTTAGTGCCCGCACTTCTATTGAAACAGTATTCAGTTAAGTTTTGTAGTTCGCTTTTTTCTAAGACAGTCCAGGTTTTTAATTCGCAGTTGTGTAATTTATCAAAAAAATTACATTCATGTGGCTTATTTCGTTGCTCTTTCACACTATATTAGTTTTAGTTGCGACTCTTACATTAACTTCGACATCAGTTCCATAACCGTCACTTTTCTATATTGGTGCTATGTAAAGGGTGTCTCAAAATTACCTGACATTTTAATTTATTAATAAAACGTATTATTTATTTGAAAAGTAAAAAATGTTTTTATTTTAATATAAGATACAAACATGGAGGTTATGTGTGGAACGCAATATCCGATAAATGGCCGCCTCGTCCCTGTTTGCAAAGGTTCAACCTTCTGACGAAATTTTCAATAACATTTTGGCATAATTGGGGACTAATTTCATTAACGGTGCGTCCAATTGCCTCCTTGAGCTCCGGAATGATCTGTGGATCATTGGCATACACTTCTCCTTTCAAAAAATTCTAAAGAAAGAAGTCCAATGGCGTCAAATCGTACGATCTTAGTGGCCAATTCATATCGCCGCGGCGCGAGATAACACGACCATGAAACTTCGTCTGCAATAACTGCATTGTTTCGCCCGCAGTGTGGCAGGTTGCGCCATCTTGTTGAAAGAATAAAAGTGAATTTTCATAATTTCTATGCGTTGCTCGATCGTGTAATTCTCCATGACTAAACCTCAATACTTCCTGATACCAGTTGTCAAAGATTAGTACTTTATGTTCGCCACAAAAAATATGTCGCGCAATTTAAAATGTCAGATCATTTTGAGACATCCTTTATATCAATTCCGAGACACTTACAATGACTCGCATAAATATTCGGACACTCCTAATAACACGATAACTGTTTTCATATTGGACTTTACGACATGGATTGTTTTACAAGTTAGAACAATTAGTTCACTACATGATGTGAAAAAAAAATTCTGAAAAAATTGTGATTGGTCGGAATTGCAAAGAAAATACTAACAGTTGTATTGTACAATTTTTTATGTCGGCTTATATTAAAAATTTACAAAATACCTTTGTGTAGATCTGCGTTGATTATACATATTCTGAAAATTGCATCAAAATCGGTGAACGTTGCCATGAGCTACAAATTAAAGATGTTGCAAATCGTAGTTTTTCACGCTTTTCGGCTCCTAACAGATTTCGATGAAATTTTCAGAATATGTATAATTGACACAGATTTACAAAACTTTTTTTTTAAATTTTCAATATAGACCCACATTCAAAAGTTGCCAAACACAACTTTTAGTATTTCCTCTGCAATTCTGACCAATTTCAATTTTTCAACATCTTTTTCAGGTCATGTACGTATGTTTGCCATGCTATAATATTTACATTATTCAGCCTTCGACTGATATTGAAATATTAACACGTTGAGTACTACATCAATGCCCATAAAGATTAAACAAAATCAGAACAGCTTATTTAATAATACAAGAATATAAAAGACAAAGTTTATTACAACGATGATTTTTGTAAAATTTTCACACCTAGTAGGTCCCAATAAAATATCATTTACTTAATAGATCATAAATCTATGTAAATCGAAAATATTAGAGTCACATTTTAAGTCACATCGTAATCAGACACGCTAACGAATTCTTATTCAGTGCACTTCCAACAAGTTTACATCGTATGGAAGATTTCTATACTAAATTTTCTGTGTACTTTACATGTAGTATAACCCTCAGCTCGACCGTAACATTATATGTAAGTTAGATCAAACTTTCAAACAACTTGCAACGAAATAACTTTGTTATTGGATTGTGCGGAAACTTCTTAATGATTCTTAACGATTGTTAAGGGAAATTCAAAAGCTAAAGTTGTTTCCCTATAATATCAGTAAGTTTACTCAATAGCATTATTGAGTACATTTAATTGTTATCTCACATTTAATTATTATTTCTGAATAAGAAAAAAAACAGTTATTTAAAGTTATTACCGTTCAGAAAAATTTGCAACGATTGATATAGTAATCTATCTAATGGTGCCTGAATATTAGAAGATGCATTTAAGAAATGGTTTAATTTCATTCCGTTTAAGTAATGAAGCCAGAGTTGAAATCCGATCCATTACATTTTTCATCGTCAGAATATGTGGTTTGTCTGTGGAAGGTCTCGGAACACTGCGATTAACGGAATCCATTTTGTGTAATTGCACAGAAAAGTCTAAAACGAAGGAAATATAAAAAGATTTAGAAGATCAATGTATTATGGAATTAATGACGAAATCGGTTGACGCATAAAAAAGCCATAGGCATTGAAAGATGTAAGAATCTTTAAATTGAGGGCAATGGGTGATTCTACATGTAAAAATACATCGGAAAAAAGGAATAACATTTTTTCGTTTGACACCTCGTTCTCGAGAAAATCAGGTTTCAAGATCCGTCGAGATCAGTGTCGCCAGATCGCTTAAATCGAGGGGAATACAGTTTACCACCTCTCTGATGACCAGAGTAATATGTGACACGTTGCGCGGCACGTCACGTGACCAGTCTACGGTGCGGGACATTGGAGTGTGCTCAGGTAGTGGAATGGGATAGTGGAAGGGGAAAAGGAGGAGAGGAAAAAACAACCAATTCTGGTTGTTTCTGGCATCACTGGTCGGGATCGCGTGCTTTAGCATATGCAGGAAGTAGAATTGGTTGGTCGTGATCAGACGCGTCAAACTGTTCCTATCTAAGCACGCGTGTTCGCTGCATTTGCACACTCGATTTTCTCAAAAACGAAGCTTCGGATGAAAAAATTTTATTCTATATCTTTTTCTTATTTATTCACAAGGAATCACCTCGTACTCGCTTGTACATGCTATTCGGCCGCACTCTGTATAATTTACTTAAATCTACAAAAGACATATTTTAAATTTTCATTATAGGCGCAGATAAAAAAGTTAAAAATCGTGACCTTTACTTTTTTCGTCGCAATGTGGACCAATGCTTAGTTAATTCTGTCACACATGATCTAGTAAACTAATCCTTCTAATATCTCAAAAAACTCAAGTCGTTTGGTGGAATTTTGAAAAGTTATTGGTTTTTAAAGGGTGTCCACTTAATTTTGTCCCCTACTGTAAGTGACATCTAGATCCTGAAGTTTTCGCGTACATTGAGACATTACTGCGTTAAGACTGTAGCGCCTGTTCCGCGAATAATTTAGTCTCGGGGGGATTAAAATAATTGTCACGTTGTATCGCGATAGGGGTGAGAATAAATTCGCTCGTAAGTATAAAGTAACTGGCAAACATGTTGCCCCGGTCGATGCTCACCGGGCATTAATTAAATATCACTTCTCGGAAGGGCATTCCTAGTAGACTTGTATACGCACCACGGCAAGAATAATAATCACCGGGGAATAATAACACGTGGCTCGGGCGATAACGCTCTCTTTCTCTCGCTTCGAACCCCCGCTGAGATTGCTCGCGGTGAAGTTGCACGCAATTGCTCGCGTATCACTTGACGAACTGCATACTTCATCGTAATAATTATCTCGCTAGATTGCGTGAGCACACTTGTAATACATAGAGCTGTTACAGCCCTCGGCAAAAGCGAGCCGAGCCTCTCCTGGATCGAATGCTCGAACCGACACTGCTCCGATCCATTCGAGTAGCTACAACAAATTCAATCTGACGGAATTATTTGAATTAAGTGGAGACTTAGCGAGTCCCCGGGCAATGCTAACCTGAAGTCCCTTATATAATAACTCTTTTAGCCCTTGCCCACAGACACAGCCCAGGAAAGATTGCAAATTACTGTGACAGAATATAAATTCGAACTGAAGTGGTGAAGCAATAACTCTGATCAATTTGAATATCTTTGTTATTTTTTAAAGTACCGAAAACTATTTTATACGAAAACGAAGAGGACTATAATATGGTTGCAGCAATTTTTCTCTAGGTGGAGGAGTTCCAAAGATTTCAAGACCTCCACTTTTTTAAGTGGAATCGTATAAAAATTAAAATATCTGCTAAACTAATCATTTTTGGCACACATAGGTCACTAGTATTTTTAAGAGAATATCGAGGAGCATTAACTAATGTATAAAAAGCACATCATTTCAATTGAAGGAAGTGAAGGTGACCTTGAAATCTCTGAAATTCCTCTAGCTATACAAAATTCATTATAGTCACATTATAACCCTTTTCATACCATAGAACTTTCTTATAAAATATTTTAGAGTAACTTTAAACATAACAGAGATATTCAAGGTGATTAGAGCTGATTTGCCAAGATTATCAGTCCACCCTGTATATTTGCTATGTACATAGTGTTAGATTTTAGATGATTGCAGAAGTTCGCACCCGATTTAAAAATAAAACGCAAGCGGCTACATTTAAAAATAACAGTTTTATTCATTAATTACATACTCACCACCATTTTCTGCAAATTCTTTTTACACACTAGTGGATTTCTTTTTCGCAAAAACTAAATAATATCGTACACTGTCTCGCAATCATCTGTACCATTATAAAGTTAATGTGTTAGGATCCAGTAACGAAATCTAGAAACTGTTATAATATTGATATTGCTGAAATGCTAGAATTAACTGATAATACAGTCATTCCATGCCAAATCGATCACTTTTTGGCGTCACCATCGGCATTTTTGTTCTAAATAAATATGTTGTAATCCATGTGAAATTAGGAGGGGTTTAAGTCATCATTTTTCCAGTTGAAAATTTGTTTAGAAATTACAGCCCTTCGGAGTTTGCAATTTTCAAACTTCTACAATATAATACCCAATAAATTAAACAAGTTCTAGAAGCATCATTAATATCGGTAAATTTAAATTTGAAATTGATGGAAGCCCAATGATATAACGTTTTTCATATTAATAAAGTGCAAGAAGACAGAAAACCATGAAGCCGGACAGAATATTGTTATTCATTAGGCACGTTAAGCACAGCACCTAGGAAATTTCAAATGATCTAACATATTTCACATTAAGAAATCAAAATGGCGAAATAATACAAAAACAGTTAGGTCCGTCTTCTTCATTAGACACATTGATTACGGTACCTGAGGCCTGCAGACAGATGATTAACAAACAGATTTACAGAAATAAAAAATGTTAAGTATGTATTTCTTTAGATCCCGTGCTTTCCTTATTGATAGTATGAAAATAGAATTAGAAAAGGAGAAGCAGGTTGTATAATTATGATATGTACTACTAGAATATGTCTGTAGCTATCAGGCTTGGCCATTATCAAATTCAACTTATTTGAAAAATAATCGTTAAGATAATATAAGTACTTTAAGTAAACTACAAAAATTATCACATCTAAATTTAATAATTAATTTAGTTACTTCAATAATCTCTTCTTTGGGTGGAATTATTTGTTATTTTTTTCGAACAATGTAATTGAAATAAAAAATTATTCAAATCAAATATTATTTGAAAATAACTTATTTGTTTTAAACTCAAAATCAAAATAAATTTGTTATGTTATTTGTAAAATACAAATAATAAAGTCTTTAAAACTACTTATTATTTCAAACAATTAATTGATATTTTAGTTCAAATGAAATGTGCCAACCCTGGTATCAATATTAATACATACATTTTTAAATACTAGATGTTCCGTGGGTACAATCAATTACTCAAATATTTCCATTGTACGGTATTTTTCAGTCGTCTTGTCATTTTGTTACATCATCGTTAATGTCCATGCGCGAATAAGGCATTTTAATTGTGGCAATAATTTTCGTCGACCACTTTCTTGTCTAAGCGTTGCAACAATGTATCATAAACCTGAACCTGGTAAAGGATAATTGCAGCTAATTTTCGTTCGTTTTAAAGATAGGAATCGCTATGCGACGACGTGTGAAAGTGAAATCTTGAAGGAAAGGAGATATTGCTAAACAAATCCAGCTTTAACAAGGATACAGACCTAACTCATCTTCAATAAAAAGGTGAATAGACCAGCATAACAAGAGGGAAAGGGTGACGTGTCCACTTGGAAGAATATTACAGGTTTCAAAAAGAGAGACGTGACATACGCCGTCAGTCCTAATACATAGCGGTCTACCCTTGTCACAATCTCTCCAGTCCAATGGCATTACAGTGTTAATATGTGTATTATTTTTATAATATGCTAATGTCGGAATATTAAAATAAATTGAATTCGGAATAAATCAGTTTCGCGAAAACAATGGGCTTCTTCAAGCATTTGATCCTATTTAGAAATTTCATGGAATTTCAATTTCAGATACACTGACCTACACGAAATTGTATCAGAGCAGCGGCGGGCTTCAAAAAACTTTAAATTCTTGTTAAATACATACAGTGATGTGTGCCAGAATAAACTAATTAGCTTAGCATCCGTTTCCCCTAGCGTATATTCAAATTCGAGCATTTCGAAGCAATTCGCTCCGAACCCATAGTTTAGTTCTCAATACGTCGACTTAGAGAGGAGAGAATTTAATACAAAGCGAAGAATACATGAGTATGCACGCAATTTAGATTCTATATATTCAACATCTTTTGTATCTCAATGTTATGTTGATTTAACGGGAATTTATTTAATTCTTCAAAACATTAATGCAATAGTGATTTACGAAACAGTAGTCGCATGAAAACGTATGAATCGTCGTTGTCGTTGAAGCAAAGAAATAATTTCGTGTGTTGTAGTATACTTATTCGCTGCAGCATTTTGGTTTATCGATAATAGTTGCTTTTATAGCATTAGTTGCTTATAGCTAGACTGCGGATCTTCATGGGGAATAAAAATGTGCTGAATCTATAGCAAGAAACAGGAATTTCTCTCTTTCTTTAATAATTTGAGTAGGTCAAAATTAATATATCGGTACCCCCAAATTCTTTGAGTCTTCTTACGGTTTTTTAAATTGGTCCAAATGACTTGAGTAGCTTTGATATGTTAGAAGTTTACTAGATAATGATGTAAAAGACCCTTTTTTAGAATTGCTATTGATCAAAGTTGTGAAAAAAAGTAGAGGTCTTGATTTTTAAATTTTTTATCTGTGCCTATAACGAAAATGTAAAACATGCCTTTTGTAAATCTAAGTAAATTATATACATACACAAAGTTTCAACGTAACCGATTAAGGTTGCTACGAGCTATAAGTGATTCAAAGTGGCAAAAATTGTGAAAAAATGCAATTTAATCCCGAAATTTAAAGATTTCTACATCTTTCAATGCCTATGACTTTTTCATGTGTCACCCGATTTCGATGAAACTTTGTACATGTATGTAACTCACTTAGATTTACAAAAGACATGTTTTAAATTTTCTTTACAACTCCGACCAAAAGCAATTTTAGGAAAAGTTTTTTTTACACATTATCTGGTAAACTATTTCTTCTAGCATCTCAACAAAAAGAGTCAAGTCATTTGGACCAATTTTAAAAGAATTATTCGTTCTTAAGGGGGCACTTAAATAGCTGGTCGCCACTGTGTAGCACACCTGACTCATTTTGTACGAGAATGAGCTTTCTTTCGATAATCGTATGTTCCTCAACGTTTAATCAAGCCGCATACTGTAAGCAATACGTAAAGCCGCAGGAGAAAATTGGTTTCCTGACTCAGCCTGTGCAAAGCTAAATATGATATATTTAGTTAAGATGATTAAAATTCTATTTCACTGCACCGTCTACTTAATTATTACCGCGTGACCTTTCCATGAATCGTTGCACTTGCATCCTCTTCCTCGGCGGACCGCGTGTGATGCACATGTGCATCTGCATATCGGATTACTCGATGCTAAGAAGAAGAAAACGGCCCAAGAAGCGCGCATAGAGAAGGCAATTGCTCCCATAAATATGTAAGGCTAGAGATATTTTGCGTTCATGCGTAATTGGCCGGTTGAATCACCGGTGGTTTCCATCGCACACTCTCTAAAGCGGCCATCTTGGCTCTTTGTAGACTTTTGCGTATCCATCGTGCACAATTTATCGCAATCCATGATATAATCTTTGAAATTTAGTAACAAAAACAATGAGAACGATTTTTTATTGAATAAAAAGATGCGTTCAATCGATTCTTATGAATTTCAGTGAAGATGTAACTTACGAAGGTGAGATTTACTTCTGTACAACAAATGTACCCGAAATTATTGATTATCTTCAATAAAATCCTGAATATTAACTATGAAAAATGAAATGTTCGTTCTATAAAGTCGAATACAGTAATGTCTCGATATATGTAAAAGAGGTGTCATTTCTTGTTCGGGGCTGGATCTATCCCAGAATGGGGGATTGGAAATCGAGGTGGTCGAACCGAAATAAAAGTCTGCGTTTTGAAAAGTGAACACGGGGTGTCCTTGTCTTTATTTAACAATTATACGATCGCGCACTTAATGTACTTTCGGTGTAAACAATAAAGGTGTTTGAAATAACCTGTACTTTGAAATAAACTTGGAGAAAATAATTATTCTCGGTCCATTTGCGTGGCGCAAGGCAAAAAGAGATAGTTGGTCTCACGTGGTTGCTCTACAGCGGAAGACGGAGTGAGAGCGAGACGAACGCGTAACGGACCGACGTTCGTCTTGCCTACTCACAGGGGGGGGGGGGGGGGGCACCGGCCTAATTATTAGCATGCCTATGTGCTCTCTCGGTAATCCGCGAATTACGACGTCGCGTACGCGGGCGAGTAGACGAATCGCGCCATCACTTTCGCGACGGCAGATCCGCGAAATCGGCTCGATGTTCAAATCTGAACATTTCTGAAAGACGATATTTGTGATAATCAATAACCATACTTTTTCGTTTTGAATTATTTTCCTATGAAACTTTTACCAACATATTCGCGACATTTTTCTGATTAAAATGAGATCAAACACGATAGGATTTGGATCATATTTATTTGTACAATCCACGATTCAGTAGAACCTCGATTATCCGAACAGATGGTATCTTAATTCTCTCATGTTTCACATGTAAAACAGTAACCATGTTCAAATCAGTAAATATTGAATCCAGCACTGCAGCTAGGTAATTGCTCTATTCCTTGATTAGTTCGGATAATCGAGGTTCTATTGAATCGTGAATTATACAAGTAAATATGACCCAAATCCTATAGCGTTTAATCTCATTTTAATCAGAAAAATGTCGCGAATATGTTAGTAAAAGTTTCATAAGAAAATCATTGGGAACTATAAGGTTATGTCACTGAATTGGTATTATTTTAATTCGACGCTATTTATAAGTGGACTGCAGATCTTCATAGAAAATAAAAATTGTCTACATTGATTGCAAGTAAAAGAAACTAAATAGAATGTTATTTCTTCCCTTAATCATTCTAATAGACGAAAAATAATATATTAACATCTTTAAATTTTATTAATCTTCCTACAATTTAAAATTTCAACTAGTCTAGCGGTAAGAGATCAAAAGATAGTGTCTGCGAACGATATGAGTAACATTCCAATACAAGAGTTGTCACATGTATCGAGCCATTGCTGTACAATGCAATCTACAAGGCAGAAAGATACAATCTACGAGTCATTAAATAGGATGGAAGGGAAGACGGACGTGTGCAGAAAGAAAAACACCCGGGCTAGAATTCCTTTTTTTTTTTTCTCTTTGAACAGGAACTTCCACGAATCGAGTCTTGCTTTATAGAAGAATCTTAACGAGGACCTCTCGACTCTCGACAGAATTGTCCACCGGTTCCAATTATACTTTTCGCCAAAGCTCCGCTCGCGGAAAGGCGTCACGGTACGCTAGATTCGCGACGAAGGTCCCGTAACGGATGCAGTTTGAATCTTGCCCAACCGAATTATACAGCGTCCTGGAAGCGGAAGGATTACGCTGAAATCCGAAAGGACATTCTGAGTCGGTGTAGCAAAATACTTCACTTCTCGTTTCCTTTTTATTAATTGCATGTGCTGTTCCGTAACACGTGGGAAAAACATTAATTTCACAAAGGTATCAAGAAAAAGTTCCGCCTCGTATTTCTTCTGTGTAACCGTGTCTACTAATTGGATAGTAACTGGTAATTAGATTCGACAATTTAAGAGGAGTAGAACAACTGAAAGTGCATTTGACTTTTGCAAACGTAACTCTTAATTAAAACTTTCGCGTCTAGTTAGTTTGTTTTCGTTCAGACTAAAATAGTTATAATGCTCTCAAGAATGCCAATCTATAACCTAGTCAAGTGAAATATAAGCACACCATTAGCAACACTACTTTCCAATTGCATATTGAAATATTTTCAAGTCGACTTCCGTTCTATAATTACGATCGCAATCTCAGCCTGTGTCGGAAATGAAAATCATAAATAATCGATGAAACCACTGAAAGTGCTCCCTCCCTCAATCCATATCAATTCGCCATTTTATTACTACACCGAAGGTTCACCGTTTCTTTGTACTCATATTTTCACTTACCAATCACTCGTTACGCCACTCCAGTTATTCGTGAATAATTGATTTCAATGCAACTCGGTATGCAGGATGCTTTTCAAACGCGTAGGCCCAATTGATGATTATTCTGGCTGTTTGATAATATGTAGAAGATCTGCTAATGATCGATTCTGTATATCAAACTGATGAATAACAATTCCTATGCTCGATAATATGTTTCGATCTCTTTTATTTTATTGATACATCACAGAAGTACCGAAATTTATTCTTGAAAGATGCACTCAAAATGAGATTGTACAGGAATTTTTGCATCGTTAGTCTGTAGAATAAACTTTCGAAAAGTGCCTCAAATGTTTTGTTTGCATCTGAGAAAATAGAAATTGAATTCCTCTTAATCAGAGACTTTAGACTGCGTTTATTTTAACTAACTTATTAGATTATCTATGAAATAAATATTCTTTTAATTTCAATAAAGTTTTGATCCTACTATATTCTACATGTTTATATTTACTTCAACTATCTACTTGTTAATAATATATTATTTTGGGTAATGTGGTTAAAAATGTAAATTAAACATTTAACAGTTGATTATGCTGTATGCCTTCCTAAATAGGTGGTATATAAATACTTCCTTTGTATTTGCACATTGATGTCATCGAATGAATATATTCTCAAGTTAACTTGAAAATACATACGAGTAAATAACGCGCATTTATTCACAAATTTAAACGAATTTGATAATTGTATTTAAATCTGCTACGGTTTTATCAAATTCATCAAAACGTCGAATTTTCACTTCTCGAACAAATTTCACAGTACGTTGCAAAATAGCTTCGAGGTTCAGACCCTATCTTCAAAATAGATTACGTTTTCTCAGTATGAGAACAGTGGTATCCATAGCTGTATTCCATAATTAAAAAGGAAGCACTACCGATCATTAACCCCTTACCGTATGATTTTCTTCACGGCGCGGCGCGGCGACAATGATTAGAACTTCTTGGTCCCTATTAATTTCCTAGAAGAGAAAGAAAATTTATATTTATTGTATTTCTGCATTCATTTTGTTACTTAACACTTTGAGTACCATGTCTTCCAGAAATGTAAGACAGAATTATTTGTCACGGTTTATAAATAAATAAATTTTGGCGTTATTGTATCGAGTATAGCGAATTTGATTAGGATTTGCAAAATGGAAGAAGGTTGATGGAGTACTTTCAGTATCGCACATCTGAACTTTTTTTCATTTTATCGAAATTTCAATAACTGTGAAAATTGTGAAATATCAATAACAAAAGAAAAAATTGTGTTCTGATTAAAAGAACGGAATACCATTTCAGGTAAAGGGTCTCGGCGGATAAGGTAGTCAAAAATTCCCTTTAGCCGATTTAAACTGGAAATGTCTCGTTTGATAGCTACCCAAGAAAGAACCCCTTCTAACAAGTTTTAGCACTATACGTCGTCCATAAGGGTAGTTACGGGGAACAAAGGAAAATCCAGTTTTTGCCCCATTTTCCCCATTTAATCGCATGTACAAATTCTTTAAAAAAATTTAACACATTTAACATATCGAACCACATGTTCGAGAATTTTTTTCCGATATGTCAGTTGCAAACTCCGATTGTATAGTAAATGAAAAACCCAAAAAAATAAAGATTTCGTATCGAAGCTTAAGAGTCACCATCTTCAATTTTTTCACATTTCTAGCCAGGATACGTCATAGTTAAAACACATAAAAACCAATAGTGCAGCGATAGGCGCCCGACTGCAGAACCGGCGCGGCGGAAACTTTTTTGACTAATGATAAAATAATTCTACGAATAAATATTTCTTTTGCCTCCCAACCGTAGGTTTTTTATTAGACGATTTTAAAAACACATTTGAACCGTTTTTAAATCATTTTAGACGCAGATATTTTAGCTTACTCTTTATTTCATCGCCTTCCTGTCCGATAAACTAATAGAATTATCCGGCTAGACCCTTTCTCAGCAGATTTTGTTCGAAATCGTCGTAACGAGACCGACTCGATATTGTATGGCAAGGGTTTGAAACCTTGTTTATTCATCCCCTGACAAATTGAAAGACCATAATCCTAAACAGAACTTTCACACGGTCTAGAGTTGTCTAAGATATTGTTCGGATCACATGGGATGAGCAGGGGGGTTTATCAGCGATCGTACTGTGGGGCGCGGACCAGCAAGGGGCGGCGGTTGCACGTTTCTCGCGTTTCAAATCGAATCGATCGTATCGATCGGGGAAAGAAGGGTGATTCGGTTAAGCGGCGTTGGTAGTTAACAGGGAGGGTCCGATGTAATTCATCGATCGGCACTCTCGACGTTACTACGGACACTGGATATCGATAGCCCTTGGAATGTTGTTCGTGGACAGCGGCTCTACCAGCAGCGGACAGCTTTACGACCATCTGGAATACCATTACAAGTCTCACCGATACAACGCAGTCTGTCCGACAGACTCTGTCGTGGCTGTCCTTCTCGTACATTCGGGAACCCCATCAATTCTCTATTCACGGACCAGGGTGATTCTTTACACCTGTACTTGAAACGGTTACGAACATAACCGTTTAAAATTGTTATAGGTGACCATAACAGGCTCAAACACTATTGATATAAATTATTTGAAAAATAATCGTTAGGATAATATAATATCCTATTTGGATACATGTTACTTGAACAGCCAAATATTTTTTTTCAAAATCTTTTCATTATTTGAATTTCAAATGAAATTTAAATGTTTCATTCCATCTTTCATTTGAACAAATTATTCGCACTCTGAAAAATTCTGTTCATTTTGTGTACCAAAGAACAATTTTAAAAGTCAATGCAACCAAACTTCGATCACTCAACTATAAAAAATTGGCATAATTTTTTATTTCATCTCAATTTATCTGAACAGTGTAACTGAAATAAAATATTATTTGAAAATAATATATTTGATTTAAACGCCAAATGAAAATAAATTTTTTATTTTATTTGTGAAATACAAATGGTAATTGTAAACAATATACATATAATAAATAATATATAATACTGTATACTAAATAAATAATATATGCAGTAATAGAATAGAAATGCTTTATCTTCAGCCTTCCGGCCATAAAAAGGAACTCGGTTTACAATTATAGCTATATTCACTCATCCTTCCACACATTCCCGGGTCCACTCATACACTTTGCGTTGCGCTATCTTTCTCCTATCTTTCTCTCTACTCTGTTCTTTCCTTTTTTCCCTTAGCTATATATGTAGTAATATATAATAAATAAATAATATATATAATAATATATAATAAATAAATAATTTATATTATTTTAAATGATATGTGCCCAACTCTCGACCATACGTCCTTTATTTAAGAAGTCAGTCCTTGATTTCACTGTTCTGCCCCTTAGATTTATTTTGTCCTTTATTTTGTGAATTAGATTAATTTTGTCCTTTATTTTGTGAATTAGATTTATTTGGTCCTTTATTGTGAATTAGATTTATCTTGTCCGTTATTTTGTGAATTAGATTTATTTTGTCCTTTATTTTATGAATTAGATTTATTTTGTCCGTTATTTTGTGAATTAGATTTATTTTGTGAATTAGATTTATTTTGTCCTTTATTTTATGAATTAGATTTATTTTGTCCTTTATTTTGTGAATTAGATTTATTTTGTCCGTTATTTTGTGAATTAGATTTATTTTGTCCTTTATTTCGTGAATTAGATTTATTTTGTCCGTTATTTTATGAATTAGATTTATTTTGTCCTCTATTTTGTGAATTAGATTTATTTTGTCCTTTATTTTGTGAATTAGATTTATTTTGTCCTTTATTTTGTGAATTGTAATAAAATTGAACATCAGCGCATAGCACACGGCCCATAGTGTCCAAATCTGTGTGCGAAGATGGAGAAAAGCATTTTGTTCATTTCCAGTCAGTGGAACTTGGTTACGACGATATGAAATTGTGACAGTAATGAAGTTGCTACCCCACCCCCCTGCGGTATGCTGAAGATATCGCAAAAGAGCCGTTCGATCGATAGTAGTCGACCCCAAATCGATGTTGTGGTCTCCGGCCAATGGGGAGTTGTTGACGAGAAGAAGGTAGATAGATCTACCGTATTTAGAACACGTCTAATCATCTATTACAAAGTGGAGACTACTAATTGGTTGTTATTGTAAATAAATACTCGTGTTTACGGTTCCTCTTCGAATGCATCCTCGGGCAGTCCTTTTGAAGGTGTCCACGCTGTTGGCAATTCCAGCATTCCCTAGATCGATTTTCCTGCCCGGTGTTGGTCTTCGTATTTCGGTTTACGAAATTCGTCCTCTTCACGTAGTTCCTGTTTGGTCGTACTGGGCAATCTTCGCGCTGGCCACATCCTCAAACTATAAATGACTGCGAACTATTTAATGAAGTTTCATATATTAAATGTTGTTAACTCCTAGCGATGTAGGTAGTTAGACGATAGAGCCACTGCTTATGTTGACCTAAAAACTAATTTATTTGGAATAAATGGACGGAATCTAACGAGAGCGAAGTATGTTCAAATGTCAAGTGTTTCTTTAATTCTAAATTCGTCTGACGACGATTGATCGCTTGCCACCTCAGCTACTCCCACCTTTCCTGACATTTCGACAATTTGGTAGGGTAGGAGTACCCACTGACTTGGTTTTTGGGCACCCCTGTATCACCCCTTCCAGTGCGGTCCGAAGCGCGCCGCGTCCTTGGAGTAGAATGATATAGCTGACCAAGGGACGAGGTTCGCTTAGCGGAAGGGCAGAATTCCCGAAGATTAGGCTCGCGAGCCCTGCGCACAGAAATCGCACCTGAGTTTTCACGAGGCATAAATGAATTTTTTTCATAAATGAATATATGAAGTGCCCCATGCCGGCTGCAGGCCGGCCTGCTAAAGATGGTAACACCATTGACGAAAAATGCTAATTAACTTTTCCCAGCTGTCCATCCGTTTCGTAAAGTCATTCTTATGATTCTATCCTTAACAGAAGTTATGTCACCAGTGAAAAGATTAAAGGATGGAGATCAAATCATGAATCCTGCCAACATACTTCGCATATAAAGACGTACCATTTAAAAAGTATTTTTTTTAGTATTTTAGTGAACAGTATGCGCACCAGTGAAAAAAACGCAATTATAAATCGAAATATTGAAAGCATGCATATGCAGAGTGTCATGCAACTGGTGGTACAACCGAATAGAGGCCGATTCTACAAAAAAAAGTAATTCGAAAATACAGAATAAAATTTTTTCATTTGACACCTCGATTCCGAGAAAATCGAGTTTAAAGATCCGTCAGGTTCGCGTGCTTTAATATACAGGGTGGAGTATTTAATCTGGCCACCTGGAATGTCTCGAAAACTAAATTCCGGAGAAAAAAATGTTTCAAATCAAAAGTCAAGGAGGGGCTAATGCAGCAGTCATATCCATTTGTAATTTTCATCATATTTTCAAGGTCATTCCAAGGACAACTTTATTTTTTCAAATGGAAACATATATTTCTCATTGCAGATTCTTAATCTACGACTTGAAACAAATAACTTTTATTTGAAACGTTTTTTTCTTCGCCGATTATTTTGTATAATATTGACTTTATTAGGGAAAAATAATCTCAATTAAACGGAAAGGCAATTATTTTATTAATAATAATACAGGAGAATTGCAACTTAATTACAAGAAAATCAATTTAACAAGTATTCAGTAACATTCTAATGTTATTTGCATTGCATGCGAGAGAATGTGTAATCTTATTCCAAAGAAAAGGCAGTAAAAAACTGGTGTATCAGCGTTGAATTTCTTTGCTATGATTTATCTAATTGTTTTGCCTGTTTCAATATTTAGCTATTATTTAATTATTCATTTAGATTACATGTTTATTTGATACTATTTTAATTGGATATTAATTTCATCTATCATAAATAAAATGATTTTCTCCGTTAAAACGACATTATGTATTTTTTCTTTGAAAATTCAATATTATACAAAATAATCAGCGGAGAAAAAAACGTTCCAAATAAAAGTTATTTGTTTCAAGTCATAGATTAAGAATCTGTAATGAAAAATATATGTTTCCATTTGAAAAAATAAAGTTGTCCTTGGAATGACCATGAAAATATGATGAAAATTACAACTTGACTTAAACTTTTTATTTGAAACATTTTTTTCACCGGAATTTAGTTTTTGAGATATTCCAGGTGGCCAGGATAAATGCCCCACCCTGTATGCAGGGAAGTAGAGTTGGTTGATCATGATCAGACGCGTCAGACGATTCCTATCTAATAGCTCGTGTATTCGCTGCATTTTAAAACTCGATTTTCTCGGAAACGAGGCGTCAAAAGAACAAAATTTATTCGAGATTTTCCACTTATTATTACAGTTACATGACACCCTGTATACTAAATGTAATTTTGAAATCAATTGTATAAAATTTTATGAATTTTTAAAACACAATTACTATTTATTGAAGAAAGTTCATTCTTGTGAAAAATGTTGAAATTAACGTTTTGTAGACTTGAAACAATTCCTGATTTCTCCTTTATTTATTCCAAGAAGAAATGGTCACAGTGGTTATAGGGTAATTATTCCAGTAGTCAGCCATTTAAAGTCAGTAGTCAGCCATCTTAAGCGTTGTTGTTATGTCGTGTCAGTGGTCAAACTGAAATTAGTGAAACGCTGAGATACACGCCTCAAAGAGAGGTACTAGATAAAATAAAATGAATAATCGCGTTTCCGGATAACTGTACAACTTTAATAAAACGGGTGTGAATAACGGTGTACAAAGACATAAAGCGGAGGTTGACTATGCAACGAAGGTGTATGAATAAGGAAACCTCCTGGGGGTGAAAATTTCCTCCACCAAATACAACATAGTGGGGCCTTAGCCAATTATACAATTTTAGGGGCAGAAACCCTGGCGATATGTGTATGCCTATGCCACGTCAAGTGCCATTGAGAGCGGTACGGCTAGGCTGATTTTCCCAAGTGAGTCAACTGATACTTTCCAGCCATAGCCAAGTAAAGTAATAAATTCGCAAAAGAGACGCTAGCAGACTCTCAAAAATGACATCGTACAAAATCGACCGCAGCGTAGATCCAAACTGAAATTTACGCTGACCATACAATAAACATGTCTGTTGTTGTTTTTACTACTATTCATTATGTGGCACTAATTATCATTAGTATTATGGGTTGATTTTATTATTTTATATTAGTCACGCGAGTTTTCAAACCTGATAGACGTCATCCATCGTGCGTCAAGGGTTTTCAGGGCTTCACATGTAGCAATGTATAAGCGCACACAAATGTATATTAATCAATATATCTGGAGATTTCAAATGTTTTGCGGGCTTAAAACAATTTAAGAATGTCAATCATATTAATTTCAATACAATTCGTTTATTCGGAGCGAAATTTCACTCTTTTCAACATTTGACGTTCCAACGATTATTATATTAAAATAGAGACTTCAATACGTATTCCGGAGTTTAAACAAATTTTTTTGAAGCCTAAAACAGTAAAAAGAATTAGTCGTGACCGTAGACGGCTCAGTATGCAGATGGCGCGCGACGTAGATAAAAATAAGGTTGCAGACGGAGAGTTAAAATTCGTGAAGAAGGAGAGAACTTTCTTTTTGGTTTCTATTTTTTGAAATTACTGCAGAAAATTTTTAGTTTGAATAAAGATCCGCAGACTACTCATCTATTTTTGTAAGTATATTTGAGAATGTGCTTCTCAAAACCTCAGTCTTTTGCTAAAGTTAATACAAACATTTGTCAGCTTAATTTAGTGTTTGACATTTAAGAATTCAAATAAAGTTTCTAACAAGTTGAAAACAAGTTGGCTTAGATATTAACCCTTGACCTACAAATACGTCTCTACTGCGTCATGTGTTCTCACGCCATTGTACACATTGATGGAAGCTATTGTTTAATATTAGTAGAAAATATTACCAGCAACGTGTCTATCATCATCCTAGGATCACATATATTTTAAAATGCAAAAAGTCATAGTTAAGCTTAAACAAATGACAAGTCAAATAATACATAGTTTCATTAGTCACGTCGAAATTCATTTAATTCGTATGTAAATTTAGAAAATGCTTTAATTTCAAATACCTCGATATTAAGTTGCAGACATTCTATGCAAAGCACGCGAAACATCTGTTGGCAATGCCCGACAATATAATTGCAGCTACCAGAAATCTCTTAGCGAAGTGAAATTAGATTACACCTAATGGAAACACGTGCGCCCGTATGACGTTTTACCTTTCAGTCGTAAAAATGTTTGTCTTATCGCTCGAAAAAATCGGGACTCAAGTTCCGTGGTGATCGAGCCGGGAATGCCGAAGTTAAACGATGGTGTAAGGCCGGTAAACCAACAAATCCGCGGGTAGAATTAATTATCCGCGAGGGGAATACCAGATTTCGCGTCCCGGATAAATCCTTGGCGCGTTATTAAATCGCTTTTTTTCCAGCTGGAAGAAGAGCGGGCTTATCGATTGAATTTATCTTCTTTCCATTCCGCTTGCATGGGAAACCAAGCGACTCGTTAGGAGACGAGTGACCTACGAGACCGACATACACACGCACCAGATGCGCCATTCAACCTTCCGAGCACGTCCTGTAATGAGAACGTATTACGAGCCGTAATAAAATCTATCGTTATCGCGTGGTCCAACGATACGAATGCTCGGGTAAAAGGGAGACTAATACATCGACGTCGAAAGGAATCGATAGGGGAGAGCGGACGTTCGGCCCGCAGAACGAAAAGAATTCAAAGGCGCGCACTCTTTTAGTGGAATCTGTAATGGCGCTTGGAAACGCTCTTCAGACCGGATATCCGATACAATGGAATCTTCTTGCATCGCTTGATCGTTCCGAAACGGTATTTGAATACTGAAACCGCGGCTTTTTATTCAAATACTTCAATGGTTATTTGTCCCCTTTAAGATTGAGGAAGACCGGGGCTAGTTTACTTATGGGGTTAGTTGACTAATTGCTTTTAACTTGTATATTATACAATTGATGGCATCTTCATTAAACATTTTGAAACATGTGGTTGTTTAAACCATCATATAATGCGTTACCGTAACAGAAATTTGCGTGTTACACCAGCGAGACCAAAAAATCTAGAAACATCAACTGTAAGTAAATATTTTTCGTTTGACTATTTATAAATTTTTGTCCATTAAGTAGTGCTTGATATTCTTTTTATACATATTTCGTAAATGGACGATACATTGACTACAATTTGTGGTATTTACTTTATCCGACGCGTGAACGTTGTATTTAGATACAGCTGCCAAAATGTTGAAAATGTCGAATAGCGTTATTTGATTATGTGCTGACGGTGTTATTTAAATAATAGTCAAATAAGATCTAGACCTAGATCCAGATCCAACTCCGTATAATTAGTTTTGTCTCATTTTTATTTTACGTTGCTTTTTATGTCTATTGGCTATATTTGTGCAGGCATCAATATGAGAAATTATAAACAAAAAAACTGAGAAGGCCAATAGATCAGAAGGGCAAAAGCATTAAATTGTCACTAAAGACTTTTCAGTCACGAAAAATGCCTCAATTCAAATAAAGTGACATTATACAGAATTATACAGACATTATAAGAAATATTTGTTAATGAAATAAATTATTAAAGTTAGATATGGATCAAAGTAAATTGAAGAAATAATATATAGAAGAAATGAATGTCAAGTCATGTTGAGACGTGATTATTGTATGGCCGGCTCGTATTTCGGGTTGGGTCTACGCTACGGTCGATTTTGAACTGTGCCATTGTCGAAGGGGTCCTCTAGCGTCTTCTGACGAATTTATTGTTTTATGATTCTGGTGCGGCTGGAAAGTATCAGCTGGCCATGGGAAAGTCAGCCTAGCCGTGCAGTTCTCAATGGCACTTGACGTAGCGTAGGCCCACGCTTAGCGCCAAGGGGGGCCTGTGGCCCAAAGCCTAAATTATGGTTTCCGGCGAAATTGCAGGAAACCGAGTGTCGTCTGTTTAGCGACACTCGTTACGACGTATTTCGTCTATGGGCGTTGCCCTTGTTTTGGGAGGTCATTTGTAGCCTCCCAAATATTATATCATTGGCTGGGGTCCCCACTATTTTGTACTTTGTGGAGGGATTTTTCAACCCCACGAGGTTACTTGTCTCTCACGCGTTAGTTGTAAGATCAGTCGCCATTTAAGAGTCGAAACTAACAGTCGCAATTTAAGAATCGAAACTGAGAGTCGTGAATTATCTGTCGGTGTTATACCGTCTCCTTTATACCGTCTTTCACATTTTTTATTAAAGTTACTTAGTTATCCGAAACCCGATTATTACTTATTTACCTCTCTTTGAGGTGTGTATCTCAGCGGTTCACTAATACTGTTTGAGCACTGACACGACACAACAAGTCAACTTACCCCATCGTGTATGTCAAGCATGTCCAGAAGTAGCTCACTTGGAGGCAAATTCGAGGGAGACGCCTACTTCTCCCTCCCGCGCGTCTCGCTCCCCGTGGCGGCCGTAGTCCTCCGAGCTCCTCAGGCGCGTGCCTACCGCTTGCAATATGTAGCGCGTGTGGCATGTTGGGGCGACTCTCGGACCCACGGTAGGCACGGGTCTGAGGAGCTCGGAAGACTACGACCGCCACGGGGAGCGAGACGAGCGGGCGGGAGAAGTAGGCGTCTCCCTCGAATTTGCCTCCAAGTGAGCTACTTCTAGACATGCCTGGTGTATGTCAACTAACCCTAGACCAGGGGTTTGTTGACTTATTGCAGTCACCAAGATAAAAGTGATAAAAACTTTAGCCTATGCTTAATTAAAGCGATTTTCAAAATGAAGCCAGTATACTTAGGTAAATTTGGCAACATTTGGTATTCAACAACTCGACCAAATAACAGTAGCTTATTTATAAAAATTAGGCATGTTAAAAATTAGTCAACTAGCCCCGGTCTCCCCTACCTAGCCTGAATATACTGGCTTGTTCATCCTTTCTGATAAGATGGGAAAATATTGTAAATATAATACTAATTGTTGAATAACAAATAACGAAGATATGGAAAAGCACGTGTCAAACATACATTTATTAATTCATTGATTAAAAAATACGAGTTTGCATATAAATCGATTAACAGGTACTAAGAAAAAAATTTCAAACGAAATTTAAATGTTTTAAATATTACTTGAATGGATGATTTTTTTGAAATTTTGTTACGTGACTAATTTTCCCGTTTGAAAGCGCACAATTAAAAAAAATTACTATACTCATTGTTCTACACCCTTTAGTTTTCAAGGTATCTGAAAGAACATATTTTTTACCCTCAACTTTGAGGGCTGTTTTCACACTTTTAATGTAGGCTATGGTCAATAAAAAGAAATATGTGTCAAATATTTTTCTAAGAACTATCGCACATGAATGTTTTATCAAAATCGGCTTGTGTAGCCTGAGCATGTTCCCTTATAAATTAATAAATAGACAGCGGATTTTATGCATTTGTGACAAAGATGGGTGGGTGTAATTCAAGGCAGTAGAAAGATCAAAAGAATCTGGGAACATCAACTCATTTTAATAAAACTACGAAAAAGAGAAGGAGAATGCTATTTGGTTCGTGTACCTTGCAATTGATACACGATTTTTTTTTATTTTACATAAAGTTCCGCAGTACATTAATAAAGAATTAAACTCTGCAATAAACAAGTTTCTCATTGCACCTTCTACATGTTCTGCCTCAAAATTCATGCACTAAGCGACGTAGTCATAAAACTTCTGAATTTCTCCCTAGAAACCGGTTGTTGAAATATATTCAACTCACGCATTACTTTGGTATATAATATCGTCGAAGGAGTCAAATTGGTGAATGATTCAAGGGAAATTTTAACTTTAGAAATAGAAAATAGTCTGCTGTATCGAATCCGATGAGTAAGGGGTTGGTTTACGAACTGGGACAGTGACGGTTTTCCTCATAAGAAATACCTTAATGACAGTCGCGTCACGAAAGGAAGCATCGTCACGCAACAAGAACTGATCAACCGGTTTTGCAACCTCGGCTTTCATACCGTGAATTCTTTTAATTCGATTAATGATAAAGTCTTGAAACTGCAAAATTGTCTCCGTACGCAACCATTTATCTTTAGTATTTCAAAAAGTATCATCTACGCACTAATATTGAAAGCGTATATCACAATAGATAATCATTTGGTGGGTTATCTTACACTCTTACCCCGGAATAATTAAGAAAGTGTCCACATACCTACTTTTGAACGATATTATACATGATGATTCACGAAATTGTTTCAGGCTATAACCATGTTACAAGTACAATTACAGAAAAATATCAAAGGAAAAGAATGCAGGTTTCAAAGAGTACTCTTAAATCCTTAGGGGTCCTATTTTTTTAAGTGTATCGGTACATGTGCAATCAACAATTGCATTATTTTTAAAAATAGAAATACATACATTTTTTACATATATAGATTCCTCTCGTTATCCCACGTAAAAAAGTATTGGGATAGAATGGCAAAAAAATTATTAGTTATCGAGAGATTTTAAAAATGTATAATTGTTTTGCTATTCTACCCCAATATCTTCTCGCGTAAAATGGGGAAACTATCTATGTAAGAAAAGGATGCATTTCTATTAAAAAAATAATGTAATTGTTAATTGCACATGCATCATTGCACTTTTAAAATAACAAGGATGTAGTACTCTTCAAACCATGCATCCTTTTTCTTTGATCTTTTTCAGTAAATGTACTTGCAACGAAGTTAGAGCCTGAAACAATTGTGTGAACCACCTTGTATATTGTGAAAGCGATTCACATACAACATGATTCATCGTACAAATCAGTAAAGATTTCGTGATTGTAACAATGTGACTTTGACTCCCGTAGATTCCTTAAGTGCAAATTCAAACATTTGTCTGTTTCCAAATATTGTAGAACTTTCGATTTCTCTACGGTTGTGTAACAATTCATAGGTAAGACAATGCTAATCTGTGATAAAACTATTTTTGTTTGTGTTTTTATGAAGTTTTTACCGATATATTTGTGGCATTTGTCTGATTAAAATGACACCACGACACAGTTTGGGTAATATTAACTTGTTTAATCCACAATACAGTACATCCTCGATTATCATCCGATTATTTTACATGTTCAAACAGTTCAACTTGTAGCCCTCCCTGTACAACACGATTTATTGCACAAACCAGTAATGATGGAATCTAATACTATAGCTGGGTAACTGTTCCAATGTCCGAACACTCATGTTCCACTGATTAGTACTGATAATCGAGGATTTTACTGTATCGTGGATGAAACTAGTAAATGTAACCCAAATTGTGTCGTATTGTGGTACCGTTTCAATCAGAAAAATGTCAAAAATATACTGACAAAAGTTTATACAAAAAAAACAATTAAAAACGAAAAAGTTTTTTCATTGAATTGGTACACGATATCAACGACACCACGGTCCCAAAGTTTTTGCATGCACATCGAAACACTACATCCATCGATCCAACCAGTTCACCGTTAATATGCAATAAAGATCTACAATACGTAGCTAACTCGATGGTTTTCGAAATAACAGCTTGCAATCGGGGAATTTAATCAGAAATCTAGGTCAGAGGTGCGAATGTTTATTCACCGATTGCCATTGGGAACACTCTTGAGCAGCGTGCGACGTTCTCTAAACAATCGGGTCCGCGTCTACAATTGATGGAGAGAGAACTGTCGAAAATTCAAGGGAGAAAAATGTGGTAGCTCTGTGTGCTCGAATGAGCATCGTAGGTGTTCACGTCTTTAATGACAGACTGACGGCGACGCAACCAGTCGATCCGGTCGTCGGCTCGTTCGATTGAAACTAACGCCGAGTGGCAGCTCGTGGACATTGTAAACGGTTCGAAGCGGCTTAATCAGCCATTGTGTGCTGGTGCGGTTACGACGGTCAGTCGTAGGGCGGGATTGAGTCGACCATGCACGCGTATTTTCCACGCACAGGCTGATTCAGCTGACTACCCTGTCGACAGCCCCTTTGATTACGTAACAGGTATAGCTTTTAATGATCCCTTAATCCGCTTGTATCATTAGCGAATTAGAAGAGTACGTCAATTCCTAATATTTCCGATATTTCGATCCATTCATGATAAACGAGCCTTAACAAGGTCATTTTAATAATATTCAAATGCATAAATTGACAATCACAGTAGAACCTGGATAGTTGCAACCTCGTTTATTGCACAGAATCCTCATTCGTTGCATAGGATAGATCGACGTCGAAAGTAACAATTTTACTTTGGGCTACGATTACGCAAAAGCGATATTTACAACAAAAATTTGTATGCCTAAATGTTATCTAGTTATCTAACATTATATAACCACGGTATTTTTAATTTGTAACAAGTAATGTTTAAGTTATTAACAAAAAATTGGACACCGGAGAATGTGTTACAACTTTACAACCGATCCGTAACCCCAGGCAGTTCTAACACGTCGTGCGGTCGTTAGTAACACAATTTTTTTTCATTAAGCTGAATTGCAATTAAAAAATGAAATAATTATGTTCATACAATAATAAACATAAATCTTGACAATAAAAATAAAAATAAAAATAAACAGATATCTTCGTAATCACAATTTTAAGACATTAAGAAACAATTACTTTAGGGTATACAAAAGTTATTTTATTCAGTATGTAAAGTTAATTTTATATGTTTACAATTAAAATAACAGTGTACAGGTTGAAACAGTAGTTATACATAGTATATCAAAAATGTTCGATTCGAAAATAGCTGTTAATTCAAAATTTATAACAGCTATTTTTTGCAATATCACTTTCGCATCCTGTTACTTTTGACACCGATCTGTCCTACCAGCAACTCCCACCACGAGGTGTTCATGGTTCTGGAACTCGTAGTGGGGATAGTGGTGGCTGCGTAGGAACAAAAGAAGATCGACACTACGAATCACTATGATCAGTTACCTCTTTCGTTGCAAAAACCTCGATTTTTGCACCCATTTTCGGTTCCATTTCGTGCAACAACGTACGAAGTTCTACTATACTATCAATGCAAAATTTTATGAAAAATATTGAAGAACGAAAAACTATTGCAATCTAATAATGGCTATAAACGAGACAATAAATTAGTAAATTATTTTTGTACAAGGGATTACGCCTTTTCCAGTTGTACCACAATTGCACCAGCACCCATTATGCATCATTCAGCTAATTCGTAAAAGAGCTTCGGAATTCTCGGCGATTGCGGGAAGTATTTTGCATCGTCACCTTTAATTTTCCTTCCGACTGATTTTCCATTACAACGCGTTAATTATGCGGAATAATAGACATCGCCAACACGGCAGAAAGAGGTGCGTATCGGTAAAGAGTGAAGAAAAAAGTCGAAAGAACTGCGATTCAACATTCTTAAACCAAAACGTTCGAAAAGCACGCCACAAAGAACTCGTGGCAACACAACTCCGGCAAATACAGGTCGGGTTCGAGCATTGGACTAGCTCTCCGATTAAATAAATCCCAGCCCCCTTTGCGCCAAGCTCGAACCGGAAACAAAGGTCTGGTCGAAGTGTCGTGGAGTTAGAATGGGGGTGGGTAGTCGAGTTGCTGCGGGGGAAGGGCAGGTTGCATTCAAAGAGGATTTCATCCGGCAGACTCGGACGATTCGTATCCGACGCGTAATTAAATTCAGCTAAAACAATAGCCGTGGAGGGCGTTGCAGAGAAAGCCGATTTGGAGCGGTAACTGGCCGGCAAGGCCATCGTCGCGAGGGACAAGGAAAGAATGGGCGGGAAGGTAAAGGACGAGAAGAGAAACACAGAGGGGAGGGCAAAAAGAAAAATAGAAGGCGAAAGAGAAAGAGAGAGACGCCGTGGTGTAACGTGAGGCAAGAACAATGCCAGCCGTGGCAATGGATTAAATGCTTCAGCATCGCAGCAACGGTATTTACGAGGTCTCCGCGGTGGAATTGCTCCTCTGACGGACGCAAAGCGGCTTTCGCGTCACCCATAGTGCGTGTATTGTCGCTTTCATTCGTGCTGTGGAAAACGCACCGAGTAAATTGGAGTCTATAAAAATTGTTATCGTTCGGTTCACTCTTGTTCGCCATCTAAACGCGCCTAACATTTACCGCGGATTAACTAAGCCACAGCTAACGTAGAGGTTGTTTCAATCTCTCGACTGGTATCGCGTAATTAGAAGCTCGCGCAAGCTCGTTGCAAGAAAAATTCCAAATCGGTCAATGACCTCGCCAGTCGGGGCTTAAAAATATTGAGCGAGTGTAAAAGTGCGTGCCCGATTTTCAAAGATGGCGAAAACCTTATCGCAATTTGACACCGATGTCTTTTTGGTTAGGTGAAGTGGGGTAAGTGCATAAACGGGCTCTTATTAATATAATATGAGAGAAATTGCAATATCTAATATGCAGTAATCTACTCAAAGTTAATACCATCCTATCCACGTAGATGTCGCCCAATTAATGAGGGGAATCCCCGATTTATGCCAACCAGTTCGAAAGCACCACATGTAAAGAGCAAACATATCAATAGTTATACTCTTGCCTCTTAGCATATGATATAAGGTTTCAAATCGGTTTTAATGGTCGGTTGTGCACGTGCCCCATTTTCGGGGAAAGTGCACAGTTGTTGGATTTTTTACAATTTTCTTAAAAAAAATAAAATATACAAGTGAAATTGATGTTTTTGTCAATGTTAATTAAAGCGTATTAACTCAAGTATTCGATAATTTCAATAAATGTTAAAGTATTATAAAACAAATTAAAGATATAAGGGTTGAAAGTCAAACTTACTACAAACTGGGGTGCACTTACCCCACTCCACCTTATCATGTTTCATATCTATCGAAAGATGTACCATCGGGAGACATTTCAGCGTCAGACACCGCTGATTTAAATGGATTTGTGATTGAAAGGAGCTTTTCAATATGGAGAACGAAAACTGACATTTCCGCCATGTTACATATATTAAGTCGAATTTACACTTCTTCACTTTGAATGTATGTATACACATCGCGGATGAATAATCCATAATGAATGTGAAACATGAAAGCCAGGTATATTTATACTTCTTCAATGACGAAACCACGCATTTTCTACAAAAAGGGAAACTACCAGCTTGTAAAATGTTAAGGGAGAATTGTAGAAGTTCGTAGTGACCATATCATTCATTGCTGGAACTGTTTACCTTAAATTGTAACTATTTCTGTTTCATCTTACACTCGAGCACGAACATTCACACTCGTCGGATACTTAAGAAAAGAAAACAGCCAGACTGCGAGCAAAACGAGTAAAAGACAAACGCGAATATTTTTATTTGCGTTAGAATTGTTGCCAGGGACGCGATGTGTATGATTTTTATTGCATGGCCCTCGCGTCAGCAATGGAGCAACGCGCGATCGCGTTGATCGTAGATTCATTTCCGCTCTGTGTTTGACGACTTGGCAAATCAAACACACCATCGACAACTGCGAACGTTCTAGCTCGCATGAATGGTGCCAATCCTGTCGGAACATACTCGATTTCTCTGTCGAGATACATGTGCGACATAAAATTCTACGAGAAAGACAATTATTACGACCGTTTGAGCCGACACGAACGGCTTCGGAAAACCGAACAGGTTGTAATTATCGTTAGTTTTTTTCAAAATCTCCATATTTCCAGCAGAAACCGTTTACACTTTAACAAGAAGTTAGACGGTGTGCAAATATTATTCCGCACCAGGAATTCGTTTTTAAAAGACAAAAAAATAGTCCGAGAACGAACGTGCAATCTATGAAGAGTATTCGGTTGGCAAATATTGGAAAACGTTATATTGCATTTGCGGAATAAACAAACAAATGTAGTCTCGATAGCGAATTTGAAGATGAGAAAATGGGTTGATTCGATCGGATAAAGAGATACGTTTCATCGTGTTGGGCAATAGCGCTGGTTTAATCTCGGACATGGTATCTGGCTGTTTTACGCGAAGGATGTTACAGTAAAGGCGTTCCTTTATCAGCGATCTACAACTTCGTTTAATATCCTTTTACTGCGGCTGAAAACTTGGTCCGCGGGATATCGTTCGTACTGATGCTCGTACCGCAGAGGTTAACGTTTTAATTCCTGTATTATGCATGGAACTTCTTATCTGTCTCCATTTTAGCCTGAACATCTGTCAACCGGCATTACCATTTCTGTATGCACACGTGTATGCTTGTCATCATAATACATACCAACGTTCTAAGAAAATTGTTCACGTTTGATAGTTATACAGCGGAGAGCAAAAGTGAATCAACACACATTTGAAACTGCATAACTTTTTTAAAATTAGACCAAATGACCTGAGCATTTTTGAGAAGTTGGAAGGATTAGTTTATTGGATGAGATGTAACAAAAAGTTATTGTCGTCTTAAAAGTGTCCCAATATTACTGCTCGTGTTTATGCAAATTCTATATGTCTAAATATAGAAAATATGTGCAAAATATATGTAAAATACGTACAAAAAATATGTGAAATATATGAACAAAATTTATTGAAAATAACACACTATAATACAATATAAGTGTTGTATAATACTTGTTACTACTTGTAATTGGCATTACAATATATAAGAATAATTTGTTCTATGCTTTCAATTGTTAATTGATACCTTTTATCCGATAAAATTAATTTATATGCTGAAAATGTCCTTTCAATATCACAAGATGTGATATGTAGGAGCATATGTTTATACTTTTTCATCGACAGTCAGTAGATACGTTATATACAATTGGATTTTTGGATTAGATTTCAAAAGCTTCATTTTTCTATAATTTCTTAGACTGACATTGACTTTCTACAATTCACATATTTGGAACAGTTCTTATAAACGTATGTCAATGTATACAAGTATATACATATACGTATACATACCTTATTATTATTCATAATATTATCACGTAGCAATATGAATAACCATTTCTTAGCGAAATATTATTATTACATGAGAGAAATATTAAAAATATGCTCAATATGCAAAAAATGTACATTATGCAAAACATACACTCTGTGCAAAATACGCGAAATTAAATATATATTTTTAAAGTTATTTAATCATGTATAATTTTGTGTCCTATTTTCTATAAAAGTATGCATTTACATAGACATCCGCAGTCTATTTATTAGTAACTGAAAATTGGAACAGTTTAATTCGTGACCTATCGGAGTGGGATTGCGCGGCTGGATGCTTGTTTCGCTGTGGCCGGTGCAGTTCTGACGCATTTGAGAGAGTTCGTGCAAAGTATTTCTTCGAGCGACAAATGTTTGCGAGACAGTACACCCGTCGACGATACAGTGAGATTAATAAATAATCATTACGCGGCAATAAATAGCCCAGATGTCCTGCGAACCAATCCTGTACGGGTATCTGTAATTATTAATGGGGAGTAGCCACAGTGCACGCTGAAGACCGCACGTGGAGCATCAAGTGCCACCAATGCAGTCGGGATCGTCACGGGCACCGAGCTTTCTGCTGACCGACGATTTATGATTTCACTGCCCGGTCCGAGTTGCAGCTGCATCGCGGCATTATTCGCAAACTGTTACATCTATATGCGGGGTGAGCCACGTCACCCGGCCTCCATTATTATTTCTCTAGTTGGCAATATCGATGACATACTTGAAATTGTTCCAAAAAGTAACGACAAATTGACCTTGCTTGTATGGATCTTTTAAATAGTTCACATTATTACTGATGCTACAAGTCCTTCGCTTTACTGAACAATACGGAATCATGTGTCATGATTAAACACCCCCCCCCCCCCCCCTTCCCAAATTACTTAGACTTTTCAGTAATCGGTCTTGGTTAACGCATTATACACCGGCATCATTCCATAATTTATGAAAATCTATGGCCTTTGGCTGAGAATTTTTCAATAGATCCTTCTACAGTAGGCCTGGCAACACGCGGTCCGCAGGTCGATTTTATATTTCTATTGAAACTTTTGTTTCTCGTTGTATGTATGCAAAAAATATTAAATACATGAAAATTTGCACGTGTCATTGTTACAATGCGCAAGTCCGACTACGAACTCTAGTTCTATATTTGATATCCACGAACACCAAATGTTACTGAAAGAATCGGTTTCGTTAGGCAACCATCGGTCGACAACCAACACCATTTTCCGCTGTTAAATAACTTCCCAAAAAGCCAACCTAAGAATTTCTCGAAATATGCTGATGAAATAAAGAAACTTATAACTACATTTGATAATCGTTTCTCAAAATTAGCAAATTATGATAAAGTGTTTGAAATATTTTCATGCCCATTTCATCTTGACGTGAACAGTGTCCTGAAAATCTGCAAATGGAGTTAATTGAGTTACAGTGCAACAATGAAACTAAACAAATTTTTGCGTCCACATCAAAAATTAATTTGTACAGTACTTATATTACATCCGAGAGATATTCCAACTTAAGATATTTTGCACAACGAGTTGTAAGTGCTTTTGGATCCACGTATGTGTGTGAAACCTTTTTTTTCGCAGATGAAATTTACAAAGAGTTCATCACGTGTTTCATTAAATACTGCCAATTTAGAAAACCAGCTAAGATGTGCAACATCGAACATAAATATGGATTTACAAAAATTAAGTGAAAGAAAGGATAAATGAATATCTCATTAATTAAGACACGAGAGTTAATTATATTGATCATAGTATAACAAAAGTTTACCTAAAGTGCGGCCCTCTGTAACGTTACGCGTCATCAAAGTGGCCTGTGAAACCATTTGGGTGGGCCAGGCCTGTTCTACAGCGACATAAACTGTGATGATAAACCAACAACTCAGTAACATAATCTAATAATTTCGTTTGAGATTATTGTGTAAAAGAAGATTTTTAAGCTTCCTTTTGATACAGTACAATTATTGAAAAGCCCGTCAACCCTCCGACAGCGTAAGCTGGGTCTATTTGACCCAGAATATGAAAATCGACATTTAATTACTCATTTTCTGGCGATCAAATTAAATGGACAGCTGTTACATTGGAAAAGGTGGGAAGACTAACGTGTCTACAAGAAATACCTCCAAACATATGTTTCAAAAAATTGATAAAGGAAGCAATGAACTATCAGACTATCATAACGGTAAGAACGGTACAAACGCAATGAATCTTTTCAGTTGCGGCAAACGCAAATATTTATTTAAATTCGCTATGCTGTCTACGAAAACGGAACATTTACATCGAAGCCGTAACTTTACTTTTTGCAAGATAAAAAAAATTACAGTTTGAAAAGAAAAGGTTGAAATAATACAACCTACGAAACCAACGAGGTCCATATGATTATAACCGAAATATTTTAAAGATTTTCGATGCAACATGCTCGAGCATTTGATAAAACTCGGCATGAACGTTCGCAAGACCGTCTGTAAACATAAATTGCACATCGGATGATAAAATGAACCACGCGGACGTGGTTCGTGCATCAAATTATTGGATGCTCGTAAATATCGGTACAGTTGCTCGACGAAGAATCGACGTGGATCGCGTTTTAAAGCATTCCATTCTCCCTGTTTCCGGAGTTTTTCCCGATTCTCCTATTCCTACGGTTTCCCCTTCTTTATCTTTGCAAGCGAGTCACCAAGGGTCCAACACGATAGGTGGTATCGATTATCCATGACCGAGGAGACTCCACTCTGGCGCGATGCCATTAATGTCCGGGAAATCGTTGTCAGTTCGCGAGTGGGCGGATGTCGCTTGCCTAAGAGAAAGAATCCAACATCCGTCGCTTTGTATCCCGTCTCTTCGTTATGCAAATGTCAGACTACTCCGATACGCCAATCAACCGTTCGGGGGTGAAATGAACCGATTTTTTCTTTTTTGCCCATCTGATAAACCAGTTCACGTAATCTTCTCTTAATGCTGCGAATTCCTTGCGCACATTTGCGGATAACGAGACATTTTTTAGATAGGGTGACCTGTCCAATGAATGAACACCTAAGGTTTGCTTCTCGTGTAACGACCTTGAAAATAAGTGATCTTTAAGAATTTTTTTTAGAATAATTATTGATTATAATTATATGATTATAATTATTAATTACATGGGACTAGACTTATTTGGGATTAAACGGATAGTCTTAAAGTACAAGTTTTTTTTCTAGTTCCTTTTATTGAGTAATACTTCTCAATAGCTTCGACAGTGTAAGCATTGTTGGCGTACAACGTAGCGTATGCAACGTAGATTTAATTTTATTAACGAGTAAAATAAATAGTATTGCATATGGATCGCCTTAGCCTTAGATTGGGTTTAACTGCGTTTTGGAGAACTCTTTTTTTCAAGTTTTTTTTTGTACAATCATAGATTTCGACGAGAAAACGCCGAAAATGAAAATCGTAATGCGCGGAATTCATTAGTTAAAAAGTTATACGCATATAAAGTTGAACACTTTTAAGCCTTTTTAACAGGTTACAGTGCCGCCATATTGATATATTTGCTAGGTAATACACACAAAATAGGTTAAATACTTCCGAACGAATCCATTAGAAGGCAGCACCAACACGTTCGTAATACGTAATAACACATTTACTAAATCAAAATGAGAAACATTATACCATGGTCGGGGCCGGCCTTCTCCGCTCCCACGACGACCTAACCCCAAACCATCTTGGACTGTACCTTCTTTTTGAAATCCTGTATGTGATTCTGTATACAGGGTGTTCCGTAACTGGTGGTACAACTGAGCAGAGGGTGATTCTACATGAAAAACTGAGTCGAAAATATAGAATAAAATTTTTTGATACAAGGCTCTGTTTTCGAGAAAAATGAGTTTGAAAATTTGTCTAGTCGATAAATGGAAAGTCGAGGTTACAATGTTACAATTACCTTTGAGGAATTCGTTTAATTCATAAATTGCTGGAAGTGCTCGCCACGTTGCTGTAGACATAATTGTGCTCTTCGTATTAAATTCCTTCGAACCTCTTGTAATGTGCAATTATTATGTTGCTTTAAGTGTTCAAACGCTATCACAATTTTTTGTTGTAATTGTTTGATGCTCGTTATGTCATCACGATACACAATCGATCTCACCTGACCCCACAAATAAAAATCAAAGGCAGTGGAATCCGTTGAGCCGCAAATAAGCCGAGTGCATGCGCACTAGACAAATTTTCAAACTCATTTTTCTCGAAAACAAAGCCTTGTATCAAAAAATTTTATTCTATATTTTCGACTCAGTTTTTCATGTAGAATCACCCCCTGCTCGGTTGTACCACCAGTTACGGGACACCCTGTATTTTAATTACTGGACACCGAAAACGACCGATTCCATGATTATTTTTATAAATTTTCATTTCGCACCGATGAATACGACATTTTTTAAATTTCCGCAACAATCCACAATCCCGAGCCTAAGTAATTGCTTCTTCTTTACTACTTGGCATGTCTCTAAAGTTAAAATTTCTAATACTTGATCTAGTCATTTCAAAATCAACAATAAACTTATTAATAATTAATTTGTGAAAAACACTGGAAATTGCTTATGTTCACAAAGTACTGAATTGCCATCTAGAGCATACGCTCATTACTATTTAGCCGATCCCGCAAATATACCATACTATCTAACACATGCGCTGAACACTCACGATCTATCCAGCGCATGCGCCGAACAGACCTGCCTACCTCAACCACTCAATGAATATCCCATATGGCGACGCTCTAATACTCTAATCTGTCAAAAACGCTTAAAACTGCTCATCTTTACACGCGTATAACTTATAAACCAGTGAATTCCTAACAACCATACACACATTTTCGGAATGTCTTCATCGAAATCTACAGGATCACATAAAAAAAAAGTTCAAAAAAGTTAAGAACACGGAGTTCTCCAAAACGCAGTCGAGCCTTAGATTGCACAATTCACATCTGAAACATATTGGAATACTAAAGCCTGTGTGTGTATATAAGAATGCCGTATCATTGTTAAGATCTTAGTTCAAATTTGTATTAAACATCTGGCACAGGATTTATTGGAATATGATTGTATAATAAACTACACTTTATATCCGCACAATAGAGTTTATTCTGCAATACGTTTCAAACACACGTTGCAAGGCACGTCTATACGGTTGAAGAAGAAGGCGTCTCGAGTGAAGGTCGCTCAAGTCAGGAAAAACAATTAAGCTATGATTTAATAAAGAGGACAATTTAGATACAATGTATACATAGTTCAAGGGTCAAATAATAGATTAATTTTTGTCCTTAATTTATAAAATAAATTCCATCAGGATTAAACGAAAAATGGGCCAAATGAACGATGAGAGAAGATTAAGTTCTAATGAATGAGCAGAGGTATCCGTGTGAATGACAATTACACACGCAAATGTATCATAGGACCATTGCACCACCTCAAAATTCAAATTGCTGATCGCCCGCTACCAATACTTATTTTGAATACGTGGGATGTCGTTCGAACAAATGCTACAAGTTTTAATGTAGTGCCAAATATATGTTATAAAAAAGATCTTTTTAGCGAGACATCTGTAAACTTACAATCAAATTATTGCATGAATTTAAACATGGAGAAGCCGTAATATATGTTATTTTTTCGTTAATACGAATTATGTTCTTTCACTGGACAGGTAACCCTGTGCATAAATTGTAGTACAGTACGTGTTTCCATATCTAAACTAACCTTCTTGCTATTTACTGAAATGAGAATGTATATATATAGCGGAAAAAATATCTTTTACATCATTTAAATTGCTTCATATTATATATTCATATTATATTAACATGATAACATATTCGCTACCAGCACTTGTTTCGCTGGTTATCTTCATCATTACAACGTTTTATCAAATGCAACGTACGCTCTACATAAAATATTAAAACAATTTAGTAGAGGAAAGTCATAAGCTCCATCATATTATCCTATATTCTATGATTTTGCATAATAGCGTACACAAAATAATTAATATGACTAGTTTCATGTTAACTACGAGATCGTGGACGTCATTCATGTGGGAACGTGTTAAGGGTCATTATACTGTATCACGTGTACTTATGCTGTACTCATGTAAGGAAAAGATGAAATAATATTCATTAAATTTGTGGTAGTATTAATCATAATATATCAAAGTTTTCATAAATACCACAGATTAAACGCGTTCGCACCACGTACGGAATAAGCACCGAAAGGATTAACGGAAAAATGAAAATATTTAGAATTTTATGCTAAATGTTATTTATTTAAGTGGAAATCAGGAAGACTAGCAATTCATTTTAATACTTGTGGATTGCCTATCTATGTATTTCATTGAACCATAATTTTCAAAGTCCAATTTGTATACATTTTTTTTTTTTAAGAAGCCAGTGTCTAATACACGATTTTCCTTTTAAACAATAGAATGATTAAAAAATTACGTATATGTATATCTTCAAAATTTGCATTTTTAGTCTCCCCTAAAGTTTCAAAAGTGTTACTATTAAGTAGTTTTAAGTAACAGTTTATTATCAAGAGTATAATTAACACTCTGGCTCTAGGACCCGGATTTATTTAATGATGTGATGAAATACAGTTTTGATAGAAACATCGATTCCAGATTTCTTTAACGATGTAATAAAATACAATTTCGGTAATCAAGTTTATTCGAAAATGCATATCGCCAATGTTTTAGTATCAGACATAAACGAGCCCACGTTGGCCTCCCATGTTCCTGTTAGACGATCGACCGTCCATGGGTTAAGCAAGAAATTATCTGACCAGAAACGACCTCTGTTCGTGTAGTTTATGTAATCATAAAACGTTCCTGACGAGTTAACTCCACTCATCCGCTATAGCGGTGTTTTCCACTGACGTGTTAATTCATCATACTCGATCAAAAGGTTAAATACTCAGCCAGAGAATACACAATAATGACTATAATAGAGATTAGTGGTCAAATTATCTGGATACATCTGTATATTCATCTTGGTTCAAGTTTGGTTATCCCTTACATTGGCGATTAGAGACATGTTAATTTGAATAATTAATTTACACATTTCTTTTATACACGACATTAACACGAACATGGAAAACTGTGTTTTTTAACCTCTCAACTGAGTGACTTTTCAATGATAAACATTTTTCAAGACGTAAAGTAAGACAAATAAAATTGACATAACAAAAAGTTTGCCACAATGAGCGTAAATGCCATGTAGTTTATACTAATATGGATATTATGACACAATAAAGTGAAAGAATAATTCGTTGAATTAAAAAGAAAGTAAGCAATTGTTAACAGGTGATAGCGAATATACACGACGAGTTAACTCATCATCCTTCGTTAAAAGAATAATGTTCAATGAAGGAATTATTAAATTCGACTATTTGCAGTTCCACTGTCTTGACTGTCTACTAGGGGTGTGCCTCGGGTCGAATCGGACAATGATCGGGTCGGGTCGGGATCCCGAAAGTTTATAAACTTCGGGTACCCGCGATTTTGGGTACTCGAAATGGTAGTCGGGTCGGGTCGGGTCGAGGTCCCGAAAGTTTGCAATATTCGGATACTCGAAGTTAAAGTTGTATTTATATAAGCATAATGCTGTTTTATGATTTTTCAGTTCAACCTTTTATTTTCAATGGCAGGTTCAGAATGATTGTTGTATTTTTAGTGTAATCGGTTATCAAACTTCGCGAGGAAAAAAATATTTTAGAATACATTATGTGAAAGAATGTACATACGTACGTAAAGGACGTTTATGTTTCTAGTAAACACTGTTCTTACAAGACAAGGACTCTTCGTCCGCATACTGTTCCTATAAGCACTGTTTCGTAAACTGTGTTTACTATAAATCGAAATATTATTACAACCGATGATTGGACGTCTTAATATGCACAGAGTTACAGAGTTATTTATCGCTGATTTGACCGCAGACTTGTCCCAACTTAAACTTCGAGTACCTGAATAATGCAAACTTTCGGGACTCCGACCCGACTACCCGAAATCGTGTGTACCCGAAGTTTATAAACTTTCGGGATCCCGATGCGATCCCGAACAAATTTCCCGACCCGACCCGATCCGAACCCGAAATTTCGAGTACCCGCACACCCCTACTGTCTACCATTGTGCCAATTTAACATAAAAAAGCAATTAGGTTGAGCCATTGAGAAACTGATAACTAATTAAAAGAAGCATTCAGTCATTTGTACAGGCACGGCTTCTGGAAAAAAAATTTCGATCAAAATTGTAAATATGATTATTTAATAATAAAATGATAAATGTTATTGTCCTCTTACATTTACCGTATACAAAATAATGCATTGTTTGCCGCTACATGAACATTATAAATATATTTAAGTATCATGGATAAGTATGAAAATGTATTTTAGTATTACGAACGATGGAGACGAAAATAGCGGTTGCCAAAAATAGCTCTTTAATGTTTAGGGCTGATTGAAATATTCCTTAAATCAGTGTCGAATTTTCTCAATTTGTACCTTATAAATATACTGCCGATCTTTATGCAAAATAGAAATTTTCTTCGTTGATTACAAGACGCAGAATCCATATAAAAATTTCTTTCTATCTTTCACGATTTTGATAAATTGAACCTAACGTATGCATGTTCTTAAATTGTCTTAACTTTTTTACTGTTTTAAATTTCATCCACCCATTTTTTTCATAAATGCTTAAAATCCACAGTCTAATTATAAAAGACCAAGCATGCGACAATACTCTTAAAGTCTAATGTCTTTAAAGTTTAATATTTTACCTAGTCATTTTCGTCATAAACGCAGAAAATCTGTACTCTAGTTATGTAATAATAGAAACCTGATCTTTTTGATCGAATACTTCCTTTTAGCAATATAGATCAAAATCTCTAGTAATAACCTCTTTTTTCGCAAGATTCTTTTGATTCGGTAACGTCTTTGATGTTTCCTGGAGTTTTGTATCTTCTTCTTTCTTGATGATAGAGATGGCACGCTGTAACTATGTATTCCATTGTGTTTATTGTGTAGCATTTATTACATTTAGGTTTATCCTGGTTTTTAAATAAACATCAGTGGGTGAGGTTTGTGTGTTTCCAGTCTCACTCTGTTGATTACTACTTGTTCCTTCCTTGTTCCTTACTAGTATCTCTATAAACTACATATATTTGAAAAAGTCTAAAGGAAAAAACTATTTTATTAAAAAATTAGATACTATGATTTGCATAAAGAAAAATCTGAACATGCTGTATGGCTCGACTCCGCGGGGTTAACAGTAAAACAATTATAATTCGCCCCTCGATCGAGATTACACGATAAACAAGATACCCCGATGCAATAATCCAATTTCAATTGTCAATCTCCCTGGGATTAGTATGTTTAGTCTGGACGAAAATTACTTCCGAGTTTGTTTCACGGAGCGAAAGAGCGGATGGTAGTAATGCGCGCGAAGCGGCCGTGGTTCGAGTTCGAGGTGATTTTAAATGAGAGGTACCCGGCAAATGTGCCGAACAGGCCGCGGATCTCGCATATAGAAGGAGAGAGGTACACAGGAGGCGCGTCAGGTGTTATATCCTGACTTGACGTAATCTAATGGATGGAGGTCAGTCGGGGTGAAGCCGAAACAAGTCCGCGACCGCGGGTGGTACGCACACGGAACGCGGAAATACTGGCTAACTTCCTCGTTCGGGTGAAAGAACAACTCTGGTCGCACCGAGTTCGGGTACTTTATGATATTTGCATGTTGTTCCGTGGATGGAGCCGTCAGCTCTTGCCTAGGGAAATTTCAAATGCCAAAGTGGGTTTGTGGCCGAGAAAAACTACGGGATGGGGGGGCAGCTAATTTAGTTACGCATTTATGCGGCTTTTCTCTGTCCCAACTAACACTTACCTGGATAGTTCAATTATACTCGATATGGCCACTTAAATAATCGAATGCTAACTACGTTGCATCCTCCGACTTTAAACGGTTTATTCATTCAATACTGCAGAGTTGGGCACATTCAAATAAGATGTGAATAATTTTTAATTCAGAAATAAAGTTTCGATTGGATAAATTTTTATTGATATTGGATAAATTCTTTGAAATATTACATTTGAGAAAAACTCTCCTTTCAAACATGTCATCGAACAATTTATTGATTTTTGGAAGATTAACTATATTAGCGTATGTAAACGACCTTTCCACGAGTGCAGATGACGGAAGTGGTGTATGATATCGCAAACGACCTGTTTTACCGTAGGGTATGTAACACTGTTACTTCACAACGATCACCACTAAAATACTTTAACATAATTATTTCATCTTGCGACAAACACTGTTCTGTAGTTTTACTAATGTTACACTAAAATGAACTAAAATAAATTATCATGTATTGGGAATAAGAAATAATATTGCGTGAATTATCTAGTGAATGAACACCTCTCTGTGAATGAACATAATTCGTATTGAACAGGCAAATAATATTCGTGATGCTCTCTTCATATTAACATTTATGCAGTAATTGTACAGATGTTTCGCTAAAGAGATCTAACTCTTTTTATAACATATTCGCCACTACATTAATTTGTCTAGCAGTTGTTCGAACAACATCCGGCGTATTCAAGGAAAGTATTGTTGTTGTCTAACCGTGATCGATTAACAATTCGTATTTTGTGGTGGTTTAATGGACCTATAATAATTTTGTTTGAATAATTATCATTCACTGAGGTACCTCTGTTCACTTGTTAGGAATTGGTGTTCATTCATTGATCATTTGACCCATTTTTCATTTAATCCTATGTCAGATTTTAAATACAAGCTACAATTCTCAAACATTGTTAGAATTCTATTCTGGAATGTAAAAGCTTAGCAATGACACAACTTTCTTATAGAAATAGCACTCGTGAAATGAAATAACTGTTTGCGAATACTAATTTCAACGGACATGCAGGTTAAGTGTTCATTCATTGGATAGGTTACCCCCGTGATGGGCACGGTAGGGGCCCCTCAAACGCCTGCTTCTCCCACCAACCTCTCTTTCATGCGCGAGGCCTGCGCACTGTTCGCGACGGGCGAAACACTTCTTTCCTCTATGGCAGCGATGGGCAATTTTGCCTCAATTGAGGCAAAACCGTCCACACCGTAGCGCCCTCTGTCCCCTTCCAGCAAACGCGGTACAATGGGGCAACGAAGACACGAGACATCAGCGTACGCAACGAACGTGCGCGCTGCATGAAAGAGAGGTTGGTGGGAGAAGCAGGCGTTTGAGGGGCTCCACCCGTGCCCACCACTGCTCTATGGTAACGGCGGATGCTGGTGGGAGACAGTGGACGCTATGGTGGAGACGGTTTTGTCCCAATTGAGACAAAAATGTCTATCCCTGGGTTACCCGAAATAACAAATACTGCGAATAAGAAACACTGCAGATAGTGAATACAAAGAATAACCTGAATAATGTGGAATGCGAATAACGAATAATGCAATAACGAATGAAATGTTATTTAAATAATCGATTAAATAAAAATTCATTCGAATAATGCCGAACTTTGCAATACAGTAATGTCTCGATATACAGCCAGTCTCATAATTGATGACACATACCTTAAATTAAAATAACTTTTTTATAAATGGGCCAAACGACTCCAGTTTTCCTGCCAAGTTAGATGAATTTGGTTACTAGATGATATGTCAGAAAATTTTGGAAAAATTACGTTTAATCTGAATTGCGGAATAATTACTAAAAGTTGTTTTTTCACAACTTATTTATTTGGGCTTGTAACGAAAACTTGTAAAAATGTGTTTTGTAGATTCATGTAAGTTGTATGCATGCTGAAAATTTCATCGAAATTGATTAATTGATTTATAAGTTATAAATCGTGAAAATCTGTGATTCTACATGAGAAAATAAATCGAAAATATGGAATACATTTATTTTCATTTGACGCCTGGTTTTTGAGAAAATCAACTTCGAACATGTTATAGTTTCTCGCATTTTAATATTACCTGTTTCCTCAAAATCAATTTTCATCTTCAAGAAATATTGTAAACACTTTTTATCACAATATCCAAATATTTTATTATATGTTTTAGATTATCAAACTAACAATATACAATTTTATATTTTAGATTATCAAAATAAAAATATATTATATGCAGAAATTTTACTGTTCATTTAAAATGGTATTTTATTTGAATTATGGAACAACGTCTATTTAAAATGTTTTTTGAAATATTTTTTCTCCAAAATTTTATACAGCTTTTCTCTCGGCTCATCTCATCGGATCTTTTTGACAAAATTTGTATCATTCCAGTCACGCTCAAATTACCCGTGAATGCCGATAAGGATAAGGTTCCAAATCTTTGCTTGAAAAACCGTGCAGTTTTGCGCAGGATGTTTCACAGTTCGTCGAAGAAGATCGTTCAATGCAGTTGATAAAAAACGATTAATAGCAGTTCGTGTCCAAAAAGAAACTTCATTGAAGCAGATTCAGGAAAACCTGCGATGTGCCAATTTTTTGGATGCGAAAGAAAATCACTTTGAACCGTTTCGGGTGCTCAACACACGTGGTTGACATGTTTTAAGGGAGCTTAATTATTTTTGCTTTAAATAACAATCGCAAAATAGACCATGCGATTCTAGATAATTAATCCGTTCACGATTGAAAAATCTTTACTAAAAAATGTCTTAAAACCAGAACTACTGACCACTAAAAATAACTAGTTTACATATTGCTATAGAAATAACAAACCTGTAGTTTATTTCAACTTTACTTATTAATATACAGGGTGGTCCACGCAACTTGTTCACTCTGAAGGTCAACTTCGTTTTTTTTAAATGGAATGCTATATTTTGTATGCCAAAATATCGAAGAGCGCTAAATTTTGAATTAAAAAGTACTGAACTTTATTAGCCGTAAACCTAATACAGTATTTAATCGATAAAAGTCGCAACCACGGGTCCGGCCAGCGACACTTCGTGTTCAATTATACCATTCTTTGACTTGTGCCGAACGTAGAAAAGGACAGCGAGGCCCGAGAGCATCGAACATCGATTCAAATTATTCGTTATCTGTTAGGTTTACGGCTAATAAAGGTTAGTGCTTTTTTACTAAAAATTTAACGCTCTTCGATATCTTGGCATAAAAAATATAGCATTCCATTTAAAAAAACGAAGTTGACCTTCAAATCTCCGAAACGCCTCCACTTTCTAGAAAAAGTTTTTTCATGCAATGCATACTTTGAAAGTTATTGAGAATGAACAAGTTGCGTGGACCACCCTGTATGTATTCATTCGAATGAATAAAATTGCATCATTTTCAGATTCTCAATAATTGTACTTCTAGTTTAAAATTCTTGACTGTCTGTCAGCAGCTATCAAAATGACGAGTTCCAAATTTGTTTATTTAATAATGATTATTGACACTGTAAAATTATATTTACGAGGAATAAATTAGATAAATTATCAGGTTGGCCATAAAGACTTTGCATTATTCTTTTTGATCTATTAATTATTTTCAAAAATAAATATTAAGACAAAATATAGAGAATGCAAGATGGTGAAATGTTTTCTAATATAATACACAATACTTATATTTCAGTAATTTCACTTTAATAAAGTAGAACTTATCTATAAACATTAAAACATACGTAAAGACTTTCTGGACAACCTAATATTTCTCTAGACATATATTACAACAACGAACGCTAAAAACTTGAATTAGTTCTTGTTATTTTTATAAAGTAATGTAAACTGATCACTGTTAATGCTTCACACAGATCTGTAATATTAAATAACCGGTAAGTAAAACATTGAAATTGTCATTTTCTTTGCGGAAGTCGAAGAGTTGTCCTAAATTTATGTAAACGGGAGAATATTGTAGAATTTTGCTACGTACGCTCTTATTAAAGGGACTGTACGTAATCCCCGATACGTAGAATTCTAATGAAACCATCGATGGCACGTAACCGGCTGTAATGGACATCATGTCGAGAGTAAAGAGTGAATCGCCAAGAATGTTGCATACGAAGGGAGAAGAGCGAACGAACAGAGAAAAAAAAGATAAGAACGTACGCTCACCATAAACAAGTTGGGGTCACGGAAACGGTAAGATGGGAATTATTCATTGGCTTTACAAACAAGTTGTTGCACGGCAATTTGTTGCCAGTAAAATGCCACATGCTGACAAAAGCTTCCGTTTGTTCTGCATACAAAGAGCCGCGCCGCATGCACCCATTGAAAATATCGATACACAGGAACATCGACATCATAAAATAGTCCTGCATTCTATGGAATACGGTAGATACCCCCAAAACGCGATCAAAAAACTGTTTCGATGAACTATTTATATGTATTTTGTGGGGCAAAAAATGTACTGTCAATGTACAAAACCATTTTTTTTGTATTATATAGTATCATTTCGGAAAACATTAAATTTACATTCATTGTATTTGAACAAGAACAACTTGTTATAAACTATTGTACATGTTAAATATATTATAACAAATTCTAAATTATAAACGATGTGGTCGCTAATGACCTCGCTGTTAATGCGACCACATTAAAATAAACTGCAAATAAGTAAATAAATAAATAAGATTAACACATTGTATGACATGTAGATAAACTGTATTTAAGTCATATTATATTTGGCCAAGAATCTAATCCAGTAATCAGCATGATAATAAGTAAAAGAATTTGTATATAGATTTATTTTAAATGAAAAGAAAATTTTAGTTTTATTCATAAGAATTGTGTACAGAAAATGTTAAGTACTGAGATAAGTTTATTTTTCGCCGTTTTCTACAGGAAAAATAAAAATAGTATGTAACTTATGCGTTTCTATATTTATCATACAAATTCAAGAATTATTACTAACAAAACTCGTCAAAAACTTTTCTCAATGAAATTATAGAGAAAAACAATATTTTTCCTTAACAAATATATTGTATATTTTTATCTATAAAAATTGGGGTTCATTAGCAAAACAGGATTAACAACAATTTTTACATGGGTTGGGAAGGTCGACATATCGAAATAAAAACCTCTAAAAACAGAAATGGATTGATTGAATGAAAATGTTTGAATAGCATGGAACTGAAGTATTATTGTTAAAGTACATTTTATAGTGAAATATTTTCAGTGTCAAGATAAATTATTCTCTTACTGAGTCACAATGTTTGCGGCATCGCAGTAACGAGTACCGTTTTGTGCTGAAACAAGAAATGTCCAACGCAAACTTCACTCTAATAAGGTTTCAAAGACTGTATCGCCATAGTTTCGATATTCAGTCGCCATTTTGATCGATTTTCTACACGAAAGAAGAAAAAGCGATTGTAACATGTCATTTACATGTCTTGCTACTGCCATGTTTTGCTACAACTCTTTATGAACGAAGACCACGCACACAATTTAGAAAAACCTTTCATGTAGAACAGCAACTGTAATAGTGTTACTTGCCAACCTTTAAGCACGTATGCGATTACAACTGTCTCTAGCGGCCTTGTCGCTACCATGCCACGGGAAATTTCGGCTTGCATTGCCTGCAAAAAGGTGGTTATTTAAAATTCCTACCTTGGCCCTTGCGAGCCTGCTTACGATGGGTCTTTGACGCATCTGGTAGCCAGACTCACCAACCATATCGTCCCGCCAGCGAGTGTCCGTGATTTGGGACGAATCCAGCTATCCCAGGTATATGTATGTACATACCTTATTGTTGACCTCGCACGATCAAGGGACAGTTCGCCGGAAGTTTTCGCACCCAGAGTTTTTGAAGTGAAACTTCTTTAGGCGCGTTAGATATAAAACCTCGACGCGGTAGACGTAAAACCTCGACGCGGTAGAAGTAAAACCGATCTGGCAATGAAACGATGAAACGATGAAACGAAATTCTATTAGAATATACGGTTGAGGGTTCGGCATTGCTTAATAAAGATTATGATCAAATTTCGACGATACTAAGTGGAGATTTCAACCTGAACTTCACATCGGAACAATCAAAATTATTAATAGAATTTTTTAGAAGTAAATTAAGATTGGAAATGGTGAATAATCCTAATGAAGCAAGATAAACAAGATCAGGAACAACTTTCGATGCAGTATTTGCAAGACATTTAGACAAAATTTAATCAAGAATATTTATATCATATTTCAGCTATCACAAGCCAATTGTTTCAATAATAGAATCATGGAAAATTAAATGTCATAAAGTGTTAATAAAAATTCGAAAAAAAATTAAAGAAAGAAGTTTCACTTCAGCCATGTGGTCTAAGCACACACCAATTTTTTTCTCCACCGTCGATCGGTCCTCCCACTTCTTCGGGACATTCTGTTTCTCTTTTGAGGACGAAATAAATAGCCCTTCAAGAGTGTCGGAAGTGGCATTCTGCTTGACTGACGTCAGCTAGTTGACACGGCGCCTGTTCGCGACTTTCTTTTCTCGCCGATCGTTTAAACGTTGTTTTGGTAATCACGGCATCTTAGAGTCTGTATTTGATGTACAGATTAAGAACAATTGCAGTGTCCGAAAATAAGGAGTGTTTGGTTCGTTTCATCCCTCATTCTTACCTTTTATTCCGAGCACTACATGTCTAATAAGATATAACTTTCATTCATTGTGCTGGGAAGTCATTGGAAATACTCGTCACTTCTTAACAAATTACTAAATCGTCCAAAGAAAACAATTCGTAATGATTTGTCAACATTCATAATTAACAAAAATAATAATTAACAAATTGTTAATTATTATGGAAATCTCAATCAGCAGATTGTTATTTATTACGAAAATATCAATAATATATGAGTGCTATATATTAGTCTGTAGCTTTCAGCTTTATAAGGATCTTTATTTAGGATCTTTATTATTGTAGGATATATTATTAGGATCTTTGGACCTTAGGATCAAAAATTTATTAGGGAATGAGTTTGATAACCATAAATCGTTATATTATGTATATGTACAAAAATGGTAAGTGTACAAGAGTATAAACAGACGGGATTTTGAGAAAAAACGTTAAAGATACAGAACCAGGACTAAAGTCTAAAATCTTCTTCTCTATAATAATGTCCAAAGAATTTGAATAATTGTATTGTATCAAAAAGAAACTAAAAAAATCTTCTTCTAACAACTTCAATCTGAAAAACTTCAAACGATTGATGTTGTTAATGCTGTTGCGGGATTTACTAAAAGGTTCTTGACCATGGACCATAGACTTTAAAAAATGATGAATTAATCGCCACTAAATAATGTGTTCTAAATGAATTTAGCAAATTTATTTTATAATTTTTAAAAATCTATAGCCCATGTTGAAGGACTTTTTAATAGATTCTTCAACATCATTAAATTGGGCAGGATGATTAAGAAGAGAGTTAGAAATAAGAACAATCCGTGTTGTGGAGTTAATTTGTGGACTTTTTTTCATTTCATTTTAATGGACTTAATTTTCAGAAAAGGTCCACGAGGATAAGAGACTTTCAAAACGTACCTCGGCATCTAAGGTTTAACTGTTTGACTCGACGCGTCCTGAAACAGTTCGAATCCGAGTGGTATGCAAAACGTTCACCTGTCTACGATAGAAGATCGATAACAGTTCTTGAATGAACTCAATTTTCCACGGTGTCCATAATCTCGACGATGTAATCATGGGGAAGCCGACAAAACGATCCATCATACGCACTCGAAAAAGACGTTGCCCGCGCGTGTGGCCGATGAGTTACAATGTATCATCCACGGGTAATTGCTCCCATGGTGGAAGCATCTAATTGTCAAGGGAGGGAGCGAGAGAGAGAGAGAGACGAGACGGTTTTATCAATCGTTGATATCAAGACACAAAACCATCCCGGCTGAAAAAACAAGTAACGAGTAACGAGCTTTAATGAGCCTAGGCCCCGATCTTGCATGGACACCTTCATCGGCGTCTCATCTGTGTTTATAATTATGTGTCCACGTCCGTGGTTCGAGACAAAGTTCCGCAATCACACTACGCCCCGTTATTTGAAAAGCGCACGCACTTTCTTTCATCGCGTTCTGTGAAAATATGAAACTCTTCTTCTTTTTCCTTCTTTCTTGTTTTCTCTCTCTCTCCCTCTCTCTCTCTCTCTCTCTCTCTCTCTCTCTCTTTGTGTAAACCATTCACCACGAAGGAGGAGGGAGGGGTGTGGGCGAAAACTCACTATTTATGAGACTGCTCTTGAAAGGGTCCATCCACTTTCAGAACGCGGTCTATGGCATGCCGGAGCACCTTATTATCTGAAAATCCAGGATACCTTCAGATAGATATCCCTTCTGGTTTTATACATGCACACAGACGTACCTTTTTATTGATCTTCCACTTCGCCCGCTACCTACGTTTCCTATTTGGAGGGAGATAGAAACGGCGGTGTAGGTTTTAGGACGGATGTTGAAATTTAATCAGGCGTGAGAGATCAAGGTTTTAATTTAACCAGTGTAATTTCGACGAGTGCAACTCATTCCAATAATGCGGCTTAAGTAACGTACGCTGCTGCGCACGTACTGCTCTCAACTGTTTATATCAGTGCAGAACGCAGAATGTAGTTGTAATTATAACGGAGATAGACAGGGAAATGTCAAATTTTATTGGAATTTGTTTAATACAAATATACTTCTCTCTATCACGTACTAATAATCGCTCGTTATCAAGCGCAACGATAAAACGCATTACTATACTACGGCTTTTATGTATTTATGGCAAAAATGGATGGGCGAAAACAAAATTGTAGAAACATTAACGAAATATAACCCATTTATATCATTAGGGTATATGTACGCACTATTTTTCTGGTCACTATCGCCAGAGCGTACAGTGTTGTTGCGATGAATGCGAGAAGGATGTATAGGATAACTGCAATCAAATTATCCCTACTACTGTGGAGTATACCCCTCGAGAGGCCAAGAACTTCGACCTCTCGAATATGCCCAGAAATGTAATATGATACGGGTCAATGTATATCGGTGACCCAATGCTAATGCAGTAACAAAACTTTTTTGTTTTTAATTATTTTTTCATGAAACCTTTACCAACGCACTCGTGTCAATTTTTTCTGATTAAAGTTTTATCAAACACGATATAATTTGGAACATAGTTACATGTTTAATTGGCGATAACATGTTTCGGAGGCAACGAAGACAGGGAATAACAACGAAATCAAGTTGTCGGCAAATATCAAATGCATCGATCGCTGAAACAATAAATGCAATTATAAAACCTTTTTTACTTTTCATTCTTTCCGTATGAAACTTTTACCAACATATTTGTGACATTTTTCTGATTAAAATGAGATCAAATATAATATAATTTAGTGTATATTTTCTTTATATTATTCTCATCGATATACATAAATACCTGACCCAACACGCTGGTACCGAAAAGTTTGATCGCTTGATCGTGCTTGTTTCGATGAGTGCAATGTTTCGAACCCGAGGTTGCCACCTATATCGAGGCATTGCCATACTGTGGAAATAATCATCGCTGTCGCACACATTCATCTCTATTTTCGGTCAGGGTACCGTTCCATTTTGACGAACCCAACGACACCTTAAATCTGCGAGCGGCGCGAATTGAGCTGTGGAGCACGTACTGGAAGAAGGTTCGAAGATGAAGGGAACAGCATCGGAGCGAGCCATTTGCATTGAGGTATTGGAAGGAGGTGCGGAGAAGTTGCCTTTATGCAACGCCGTTGTATTGTTCCTGAGTCCCCTTGACATCGAGCCTTAAGTGTTTCGCGTGCTACAAGCCTTTCACAGTTTCGAGCATCCACGCATGTCTACCATCCGCATACTTCTGAAAATGCACACAGATACGAACCATACAATTAGTCGGCGCGTATTTCACCAACAATACCGCTGAAAATCGTGCGAGTGCTCTGTGTGCTTGAAAACACGGCCAGTGGTTACGACGCACTTGCGTGCACATTCTTGATGGACCACTTAAAATACCAAGTGAGGCGTAATTCATCGTATCATCTGTAATAGAAGGGGGCTACTGCTCCTTTGAAAGTAAATACATAAAAAAATGTATCGGACAAAACTCCGTTTGCACTTTTACAGTTACACAGGATGTTTCTCTAAACAGATGATAAAATTGTGTGCATTTCGAAATAGGGTCACATGGCCAATGAATAAACGCTTAAACTGCATGTCTGTTGAAATTAGTATTCGCAAACAGTTATTTCATTTCCCGAGTGCTATTTCTATAAGAAGGCTGTGTAATTGTTAAGTTCTTCCATTCCAGAACACAATTGTGACAATATTTGATGGTTGTAGCTTGTATTAAAAATCTAGCATAGGATTAAATGAAAAGTGGGTCAAATGACCAATGAATGAACATCTATTTCTAGCAAGTGAACAGACGTACCCCAGTGAATGTTAATTATTCAAACAAAATTATCATACGTCCATTGAACCACCTCCAAATAAAAATTGCTAATCGATTACGATTAGACGATTGGTTTTGACAGATGACAACAATACTTTCCTTAAATAGACCGGATGTTGTTCGAACAACTGCTAGACAAATTAATGTAGTGGCGAATATGTTATAAAAAAAATTAGATCTCTTTAGCCAAACGTCCGTACAATTACTGCATAAATTTCTATATGAAGAGAGCATCACGAATGTTATTTTTCAGTTCAATACGAATTATGCTCATTCACTGAGAGGTATTCTTTCACTGGACAGGTTACCCTAAGTCGTTGTCGGGAATATAAAACAACCTGTCCAGTGAATGAACACAATTCGTATTAAACAAAGAAATAACATTTCCAATAACTCTCTACATTTTGCCTCAGGCAAAACCATCCACGCCGTAGCGCCCTCTGTCCCCTTCCAGCAAGCGCGGGCAACGAAGACACGAGACATCAGCGAACGTGCGCGCTGCATGAAAGAGAGGTTGGTGGGAAAAGCAGGCGTTTAAGGGGCACCACCCGTGCCAATGCCTGCTCTACATGAAGTGGAGAACTAGTGAATGCAAAATATTAAATATATTTACTCTATATCCACGTCCGCTTTAATGCTTAAATATTGATTATACGAGAATGACATTATATTTCGACCTTAAAGAAAAAAATGCCTATTGTGTTTAGTAAATTCTGTTTCAAATCTGCATGGTGAGTCTGACTAAATGTTATAAGTAGACTGCAGATTATTATGCAAAATAAAAATGTTTTGTATCTATTGTGAGAAACAGAAATTAAGGAAGATAAAAACTTTTAATACATGCAATGAATATTTTCTCTTGAAGAAATCGTTCGTTAAGAGGTGACTTTCAACGACCCTATCAACAATAAGTTGGAAGAAAATCGAGGCAGTATGAAAAGTTTATTAATACGTTTCAGTTTTGTTTTACCGATAAACGAAGATAAGACAAACACGAAGGATAAGGAACGAAACCTTACTTTAAAACTAATCCGAGTTGTTGACAGTTTTAGCAGAAGAAAGCTTCTCTTTCCACGCCTAGAAGATTGTGAAAACTTTTCTGATTTAGCCACTAACCGACGGTAAGCCAGCCGATTATTGTCCACCGAACATCATTACTGCTTGATTATTCCTGAACGACGGGAGACGATTTAGAGTACACTTCCAGAACTCGTTATCTCAGTCCATCCTATGGAAGTTCTTTGTATAAAGATCGACGCTTACGATAAGTCGGACATGATCGTCTTCAAAAGGTTTTAACCATCGTCAGACTCGAAAGAGTTGAATTAAGACATTGAAAAGTTGAGGATACATTCAATAATGTTGTAACTAGATTGCGGATTATGACAAAAATAAACTGATGGAATACAGAACAGTAAAAATATTACAGGAGTGTATGAACACTGATCATCATTTTCAACTTATTAAATTTATTAAAAAAAGAAAGCGAAATTTATTTGGTTTTTCTCTTGCAATCGATGCAAATATTTTTATTTTGCATGAAAAAACCGCTATCTAGTACAACTATAACGTCACGGTATCATGCGCCGAAAGTATTAATTCCACTTGTCTCCTAATTTAAGAAAGTTTTATATGAAGACCACACAATTAAAATTTCTACTTTCAGAAATATACTGCTATGATTCTACTAAACTGGTGACACAGCTTAACTTCAAAATATTTCGGTAAATATTTACTTCAGGGGAGGCATCCCCGATGACCTCGACCTTTACATATGTTGTCAAGGACACTATTCTGAACAACTGCTTTATAGGCCGAGCGACGGATAATGTATAAAGCGAAGTTGTTCAAAATAGTGTCCTTGACAACATATGTCAAGGTCAAGGTCATCGGGGATGCCTCCCCTAAAGTAATATTTACCAATATTTCATTTACTCATTTTATCAATAAGACAATGTTTAGCAAAAATGGCGTATGATAACAGACACTGCTGTACAGATATTAGTATATTATGTTGCGAGCCGAGGGCTAAGCGGGTGCTGCGTGACCGAGGTTTTATAAGATTTTGATTGGGAAACTTGATTTCGTGAAGTGGCCGGTGTGTATTTCACCACCGGGTCGCCACCTCGTCAGGATATGGAACAATGGACTGACCGACGTGTATTTCATCGTCGGGTCGCCATAAGATAGGAACCCGTGAACTGGCTGCCGTGTATTTCACCGACGCGACAGGTCGCCACGTGGTTTGTTGGATAGGTAATGCCGTGGACTGGCCGGTGTTTATTTCACCACCGGGTCGCCACTTCGAAAGGGTAGGATTACCGTGGACTGCCGGTGTGTATTTCACCACCGGGTCGCCACTTCGGAAAGGTAAGGACACGTGGATTGGCCGACGTGTATTTCACTATCGTCGGGTCGCCGCGTGGTTTTGGAAATAGAAAATTGGTATCGGCTCTCGTAGCATTGAATAGAAGTTGGTACACCTTGAGCGGCTAAGGTGTATCGTTGTCGGAATGCTAGTATTGGGATAGAAATATGTGAATACAGAATTTAAGAGATTTAACTGCGCTAAAATAAAGTACAGTATATTCGATAAAAAAAGGGTTTACAATTGTTACTGACACTCGGTTTTTACGCACTGAGAAATGCAGGGGTAACCGTAATTAAGCTGATTGTGCGATAGAATTACGTACTAGTGAATATTATGCTTGAAGCGGACTTTAATACCCGATCTTGCTATACGTAACGTAACGCGACGTAACTGAATTTCAACTGTGTCCGCTCATGGGTGAAATCGTAGCCTTTAATCGTAGCCCAATATTGTCTGAAAATTGTGGTTGGAGTAGGCGTGCATCTGGGTGGAAGTTCCTGAGAATTTTCCCAGAGAGTTGTTTTTTTTTTTATAAACCAGCGGACCTCTCTAGAGCAGCATGTGGCTTCAAGGAGGGCTCAAAAAGTCGCATAGGCAAAGTCTCCGTACGTAAAAATTATTATTGTTGAGACGTGCTTATTATATTGCCGGCTCAACTGTCGGTTTGGGTCTACGCTACCGTCGATTTTGGACAGTGCCATTATGGCGGCAGGTTTTCGGATTATGAAAAGATGGAAAAAAGGAGAAGGAAGCGTTTCGTCCTAGGCCCGCTAGAGGACTCGTCACAGTAAGGCTATCTAGCGGACCCGTGCCTTAGACGTGTGATATCGAAGGACAATTTAGGACGGTATACCTATATACAAACAGAAGAAGATTCAGGTAGTAGCGGGAACCGCACACCATTTTTTAAAATCTTTCTAGTGTCTCTTTGACGAATTTAGTGTTTTATGACTCGGGAACAGCTGGAAAGTATCAGCTGACTCTTGGGAAAAATCAGCCTAGCCGCATGTCTACTGGGTGACCCAAGATAGTATAAACGTGGAGGGGGGTGATTTTACCTGAGAAAACAAGTCTAAAATACAGAATTGTAGGTATTTTAGGCGAGTTGTGTGAATGAATGAGCATGTACGTGTGCGTGTGAAGTGTCCAGCTGTGGTGATATATGTGTATGTACAAGTGTGTGTAAGACAAGGGCGGCGATGAGAATTGCGAATCGCGAGCGGAGAAACAAATCGGCGGAGTTCGGGTTTTAACTTTGTAAAAGACACAGCGTTGAACGTTTCCAATTGCTAATTCTTTCCATTGTATTTAAATACTGTTTATTAATTTTCAATAAACCTATAGAATAATCTTTTTTCATTTGACGCCTCGTTTTCGAGAAATTAGAGTGTGAAAATCCGTCAATTACACGTTCCTAGCGTTTGTAAGAAGTAGATCAGGTAGATCATGAACAGACGCGTCAGACGATTCCTATTCAACATCACGCGTGTTCGCCGAATGTTCAAACTCTAATATCTCGAAAATCAGGCGTCAGAAGAAAAAAATTGATTCTTCATTTTCGACTTATTTTCTCATGTAGAATACTCCCTCCACGTTTAAACCATCTTGGGACTCCCTGTAGCACATACGGAATAAAATAGTTTACGAAACTTTAAAGTCGTTTTTTAAGAGAACGGTTGACTTAAGACCCATAGATCCTTTTGACAAATTGAGAAAAATAGCATTTAAGTGGTCCGTGTGTTTAGTTAATAGCTCCTTAACAAAGCTGCGGAGAACATTTTCGCAAAGGAAAAAGTCATTTTCAACGATTTCAGAAATCACCCCTTTCAAGGAAGTACAACATTTTTGGGACATCTTGTAATATTCCGCTATGATAGTCGTGACATATCATTTTTATACACCCTGTACATCACAGTGATAATTCGTGACACGGAAGATTATGTGCACATTGTAATAAAAAGCAGATTGAATCGAACGTTCTGATATACATGCGGTCTTTACTAATGTTCCCACCCAAGTAGATCAGGTAGATCATGAACAGACGCGTCAGACAATTCATATGCAATATCAAGCGTATTCACCGAATTTTCATACTCTAATTTCTCGAAAACGAGGGGTCAAATGAAAAAAAATTATTCTGTATTTTAGACTTGTTTTCTCAGGTAAAATCACCCCCCTCCACGTTTATACTATCTGGGGTCACCCAGTAGACATGTGAAATAAAATAGTTTACGAAATTTTAAATTCATTTTTTATGAGAATGGTTGACTTGAGACCCATGGTTTCTTTGAGACTTTTGGTCCTCGCGACGAATACTATAGGATGAAATACAAAATAATGTTGACCTTGAAAAAGGGTTCAAGGACAATTTTGCGGACCATTTTTTTAATAGATCTCCATCGATCGAGAGACATTGAATCCCGCTAAGGAAGTCATGGCATATAATTTTATACACCCTGTACATTTTGATAATAGTACAGTGAAGTAAAATTATGCCCTCTGTATACGTATTATACGAATTTAAAAAAATTTCACCTTTCACAATAATGTCATCCCGTCACAATGTTAAAATAATAGATTATATAATTTCATAAATCAATTTTTTCTTTTTAAATTCGTCACTAACATACGCTAAATAATAATTTGTATTTTATTTGTGCCACAGAAATTATACGGGGATGTAAAATCATACTATGTTTGTAGGGTTAAAAAGAATTATGATGACTAATGTGAATGGTAAGTGATATAGTTTATGCTCCCCGAAATAAATTTTGTCTTGTGTTAATACTGTTTTTAACACACTATACCACAATTGTAAGGACAAAGAAATTATCATCGCGAATACGTGCAGAGGGTTGTAGAGTTCATGCTCTTCCCATTGCATTTTGTCCTATTTTGATATTTAAATCCGTTTTCAAGATACGAGCGGTCAAAGTTTTCACGTAAGAAGAATGGAGTGGGCGGTCCCTTCATACATAATTTCTTGGAAGTGCGTATACACTAAGAGTAATAGTAAAAACTGACCTGCCTCAACTTACGGCGCGTAAAGTTAGGTCAGTAACAAGTGCGAGAGAGAAAGATATACTGTGCAAGAGAGAAAGACAGTCAAATGTTAAAGAGTAGTGCAACAAAAACCGTTTTAAAGCACAGGCTTCGCGCTCTCTAATAGCTCAAATTTTATCATAATAGTGTCAACAGTTTCAAAATTACAACAATATAGATGTTAACTAATTTCAATACGATTTCCTCGTGCTTTTCATGCATTTCGATGGATTCAATTGAACAAATGTCCTTTATTTAATACTAATTAACATATTTTTTTATAAAAATATTGTTTATGACTATTTCATTAACTGTGTCAACAACCTGCATGCTTATCGATTAATTATTTTTTGAAGAAAGTTATTCAAAATGTAATGTAGTGAAATAAATTAGTTTTTGCATTCTGTGGGTGAATGATAACCTAGTTGAACTTTTTATTTGTGTATAACAACAGATCAGTAGTTATAGTTTTCTCAGTATACTATATGTAACATAAAAATTCAAGAATTATTACTATCAACCATCGTCAAAAACTTTTCTCAGTAAAATTATAAAGAAAAATATTTTTCCATAAAAAATATATTTTATATTTCTGTCCATAAAAATTATAAACACCAATTTTTAATAATAAACAAAGGTTCATTAGCAACACAGTCTTAACAAACATTTTTACATAGGTTAGGAAGAAAATCACATCGAAATAAAAATCTTTGAAAACAGAAATGGATTAGACAAATGAAAATTTTCAAATTACAAGGAACTGAATTATTATTTTCCTTTTTCTCAGTATTTATGGTTTTGATACATAATCTAGTTCTTTGAAAAAAAATATCTTTAGTACTTTAAAAAATCCACTCCCACAAAAGTGTTTAACTCTACTAAAACTAATTACACGAGGCTGGAGCATGACGTGATGGTAAAACATCAGTGTAAACGCATTGCAACGTAACAGTCTTCGCTCCTTATAGATTCACGATGATTTGGCATTGTTCCAACACATTTATCAGTCTCGAATCGGATATTTCGCAGACAGCCCCGTTATCGTCTAGTCCAGTTACGTTTTAGCAGTACTGGCATGGTCAATTGATACCAGTCGGCGTGATTGTTACAAAGAGCGATTCTTATCGGGCTGGGTGTGGTTCGTATTCTAGCAATTAGAGGTACTGGAATTTGCAGTTAGCACTTGTGGCTCTTGTGTTTCGCACGGGCGTTAGCACTCTCGAAGTTATGTTCATGTTCACCTACGCGTAAATCGGTAATGAGTTTTTAGCGCAGAACAGTAATTCCTAACTGTCACTTGCTGTTTCACAATCCGTTCCAGGATAGAGTGACCATTCATTTTCGCGATAAATTATGTACGAAAATAAAAATTGGTTGTAAAACACGCTTGATCGATATCTGCGGACGTTTCTTTGGTGCGAGCATATAAACGCTCTCCTGGCTCTTAAAACTTGCGTTTAATGGACTTACAGTGGCCCACGAAAGTGTTCGTACGCCCTTTAAATCAGAATAACTTTCTTAAAATTTGACCAAATCACTTGACATTTTTTGAGCAATTAGATGCATTGATTTAGTAAATCACGTGCAAAAAAGATTTTGAAAAAATTGCGATTAGTAGGAATTATACGAATAAATAAAAATGGCACTTTTTAAAACTTCTTTATTTTAGCCCATTATTCAAAATTCAAAATATGCCTTTTGTAGATCTATGTTAGTTATATGCTGAAAATTTCATCGATATCGATCGGCGCAGAAAAAAACGACGCGCATCGAAAGATGTAATAAACTATGGATTTTAATTTTCAACTTTAACTTTCAACCGCTTGTAGCTCATGTGTTTGTTAACTGATTTCGATGAAATTTTCAGCATATGTGTAAATAACATAGATCTACAAAACGCATATTTTGAATTTTCATTACGGGCTGAAATAATAAAGTTTTAAAAAGTACCATTTTTATTTTTTCATGTAATTCCAACTGATTGCAATTTCTTCAAAATCTTTTTTGCACATTTTAAAAGTAAATCAATGCTTCTAATTGCTCAAAAAAAGTCAAGTGGTTTGGCCAAATTTTAAGAAAGTTAACTGATTTAAAGGGCATACGAACACTTTTGAGGGCCACTGTATAACATCTCTTTTTCTTCGGTATAAACCGTTTTCCAAAATTTGATTGACATTTTGTGAAGTTAGCTTCAATTTAGAAAACCTACTAGTTGTTAAGCTTTTCATATCTTACGAAATTCTTTTATAAATAGGCAATGAAATACATTTAAAACCAATATCTTGTTTATTAGATCAATGGATTATCTTATTAAATGAACGAATAAATTGAATTGTTAGGATCGACCAGGAAAAATGTTTTATACAACTATTTTAAGGGAGATGTTTTTTTATTATGACATAATTGGAAAAAATATTTACAGCATCATAACCGTCGCAGTTAGAAACCAGACTCGCACAAACACTCCTACATCTTTATTACTTCTCTAAATCTTCCACTGAGATTGACAAGAATTTTTATTAAAACCATGCAGTCAGTGTGAAAAGTATTCGTGCACCCTTTAGAAATGAATAACTGTTTTAAAATTGGACCGAACGGCTCGAGTATTTTTTTGAGATGTTAAAAGGGTTAGTTGACTAGGTATTGCATAACTTTCTTTTTAATTTGCTATTGGTCGCAATTGCGAAGAAGAAAGTATAGGTCTCAATTTTTAAGTTTTTTCACTGTGTCTGTAATGAAAAATTAAAAGGTGTTCTTTATGGACCTAAGTAAATTGTATATGTACTTACGATGGACATGCACTTTTGTCAAAATCAATCAAGGCTGCTATGAAATATAATTAATTGAAAATAGTAAAAACTGTAGGAAACTGCGATTTAAATAAATCACAAGCCCTAAATTCAAAGATTCTTACATTTATAATGGCTATAGCCTTTTTATGCGTCAACATAAAAAGACATAAAAATCGTGACTTTTTTGTTCGCAACAGCGACGAATAGAAATTTAATTAAAACATTATTTACACATTTGCTAGTAAACTAGTCATCTTAAAAAAATTAAAACCGTTTGGTCCACACTTTAAAAAGTTATTCGTTTTTGAAGAGTGTACGAATTTACTTTTAAGTAAGTAAATAAATTTACTTATTAAGTTACTTTCTACAGTAACTTTTTACAGTTACATGTTAACGAATGTAATTTTCTATATGAGAAAGTTTGAAATACTGTAACTCCTAAGTGTAGAGAACTTTTAGTGGATGCACTTGAATATGAATAATTGTCAAAGAATATTTTTAATTTCACAGCTTACAAGTAAAAAAGATCTCAAAGAAGCACATGACAGAACGTGTTAATAGTATAATAAATGGTCAGGTTCTAACTGCTAGCGTGTTACATTGAATAATTTCAAAGATTAGAAAGAAACAAGCAATGTACGGTGGCCGAAGCGAACGTAAACAGGCTACAAAGTCTCTCCGTCAACTAGACCGAATCGATCAATCGCAATTAGTCGTTTTATCTTGCGTGTTATTGATCTGGTCCAGGTATCTTTCGATCATCATAATTCTAACCGTGTACTAGTAGCAAGATAGATCGACTTATCCGTCTCGGTTTCGTTATATTCAATCCCACGACAAGAATTTATGGCTCTCTAGCTCGATAAAACTGGCCACGAGAGCAAATGGTTGCTTTCCCTCGATATTGTAGTGACTTTACCGTTCGACTTCGACATTCATGGCTTACGAACGTTGACGAAAGATGTTCCACTATATTAACCTTCTGTGACACGCATAAATCATCAATTTTTCAACTATTGACCACGAACGAATATTTCACCTTATATTTATTATTTTCATTTTAAACCTAACTTGTACGTATGTTGAAGAAATATTTGTCTAACTATATTTCTCATAATTTTTGTAAAAAATAATTTTTTTCTTAATTTCTCTAAAAATTTAAATAAAGACGATCGTAAGAAATGAATAAATGGTATACTAAAAATTTATTATTATAAATATTTTGAAGAGGTGAAATTTGGATAGGGATAGAGTTTTTATTACTTGTAAGCTAATTCTATTATAGTATACAGAATATACATAAGCCATTGATTCTAATAAACAATTTGTACTTTGGATTTTGTAAAATTTAACTAAATCCTTTTAATTCTACCTATGTTTTAAAAATGGATAATTAAAATGGTAAAAATCTATTAAAATTAATAATGATAGAAATAAACTTCTATTTATATCCTGTAACATGCACGATATACAAAATTTTCACTTTGCATAAAAATCCGCAGCCTTTGCCTTGTTAAAAACTGTTGTTAAAAATTGTCAGCGATAATTCTCGTCACATGTACGTGATATTACGCAATTTTGTACATTGAATCCTCGATATGGTGTAGCGGTGGGTACAAAGAGAGTGACATTCGTTAAACTATTTAATTATCGTGGCTTCCTGTAAGTGAGACCCATTAGTACAAGCAGGTGTAATGAACTAGTTTAACGAGCGTTCTTGCAACGGCATCCTTCTACCATCCTCCTGCCATCGTTCTGCAATTATAATAACCCAGTCAGCACGATCTACTATCTGCCTCTAGCGATATCACTGCAACGTTGCAACGTCAGTATCGTTGATTAGGCCGACTCGGGTGGGAACATTAGTAAAGACCGCATGTATATCAGAACGTTCGATTCAATCTGCTTTTTATTACAATGTGCACATAATCTTCCGTGTCACGAATTATCACTGTGATGTACAGGGTGTATAAAAATGATATGTCACGACTATCATAGCGGGATATTACAAGATGTTCCAAAAATGTTGTACTTCCTTGAAAGGGGTGATTCCTGAAATCGTTGAAAATGACTTTTTCCTTTGCGAAAATGTTCTCCGCAGCTTTGTTAAGGAGCTATTAACTAAACACACGGACCACTTAAATGCTATTTTTCTCAATTTGTCAAAAGGATCTATGGGTCTTAAGTCAACCGTTCTCTTAAAAAACGACTTTAAAGTTTCGTAAACTATTTTATTCCGTATGTGCTACAGGGAGTCCCAAGATGGTTTAAACGTGGAGGGAGTAGTCTACATGAGAAAATAAGTCGAAAATGAAGAATCAATTTTTTTCTTCTGACGCCTGATTTTCGAGATATTAGAGTTTGAACATTCGGCGAACTCGCGTCATGTTGAATAGGAATCGTCTGATACGTCTGTTCATGACCTACCAGTTCTACTACTTGCAAACTCTAGGAACGCGAACTTGTCGAATTTTCAAAGTCAAATGAAAATAAAATTATACATTTTCGACATATTTTCTCATATAGAATCATCCCCTCCACCTCTATACCGTATTGGGACTCCTTGTAGACATATGGAATAAAATAGTTTACGATACCTTAAAGTCGTTTTGTAAGAGAACGGTTCATTTGCGTTCTATGGTTCCGTTGAAACTTTTGTTCTTTGCGACAAGTACTATATAATGCAAGAAAACAATTTGATCTTGAAAAAATAGTCAAGGACAATTTTTCAACCGATTTTTATTAACGGATATCCAACGATCCAGAAGTATAGAATGCCGCTATGGTGGTCGTGACATATAATTTTTACACACCCTGTACATCACCGCATTCTCTCCGTATAGTACAGCAAAGTGTATCGAATACGCAATTTCATGATTATAAAATATAAATGGGAAACATAATTATAGTTACACAAAATTTTATTTATAAATTATTGACTGACGATAATAATGAAAATTTATAAATCTGATAATGATTTTGAGATATGATTATTTATTATGTCAGTAATAATCATTATTAACGTTCAAGCTACTGAAAGCCTATCAATAGGCCATCAATTTTTAATATCTGACAGGTGTTTAATAATTTTCATCTAAACAATACTCTCAAGACAAGTTTCAGATCACATGATAACTTGTTAGTTTATAAATGAAATTATTGTCGCTATTAAACAACTCCACTTTTGCTGTGTCAAAAGAAAGCTCAAAAATCATCTTTTATATAATAATCCTAAACACAATTATTCGACTACGTTACTACAGGTCACTTGTTGGTTTACGATTGCAATTGCTATTACTGTTAAAGGATCTCTTAAAAAATCCTTAGAAATGGTGCACAAACTTTCAAAAAGTACGACTTAATTACCGGATAGGTAATGTGTTAAGAAACGCTGAATTACTTATCGTTTATTTCGAAAAGCCTATTATGGAGCAACCCGTAGAGAAAGCCTCAACTTAATTTTGTTCAAATAATGGGCGAACTTGGTGTATACAGTGACTCAACTGTAATGGAGAACGTTCAGGTGCCCCCCGGAAACAGTGGTAACAATCCTGGAATCCTAAGGCGTGATTCAACTCTTGACACAAATGGCGGTACATTAAATAAGTGGCAGAAGCAAAGTACGTCAGGGCGCGAAGGTAATCAGAATTAACAATTCAAAGCCCTCGACGTCGTCGCGAGCTACGAACGAGTTGAAGACTGCCAGGAGAGTGCTCTCTCTCTCTCTCTCTCTCTCTCTCTCTCTCTCTCTCTCTCTCTCTCTCTCTCTTACCACATCGCGCTCCTTACGCCAGATCCGCCAGTTGACAAAGTTCGCTAGTAATCTTCTAGTTGGGACCCCTGCTTTAACCAACCTCTACCTTCGTGCATGTGCAACTCGGAACTTCTAATTTGTTCGCGCTGTCATTCGACGCGTTTCGTTTGCTAGACCCACACAGTGACAAGCCGTGACGCTACGGGGGCGCGACCCCTACCACCACTCACCGACCATCGAGTTCAAAAACTTTGAAAACGTTTCGTTAGAATCTCGTACCGAATCTCTATTTGATTTTAAGGGGTGGCTAGGGAAATTGTGGATAGTTACAGCAGAGTTCCGCAGAATCTGAAATTTTAAGCCTCGACGAACAAACCTTACGAAGTATTCCGGCAAGAATTTCAAGTTAATCCGGAAGTATTTTTCGGGCCAAGTAATTTACCCCGAAGAGCAAATTATCTGTGCGAGGTAATTCGAGGGATACTGCCTTGGATTTTCTATTAAATGTGTACAAATTTAAGATTTACGTCCGTCCCTTATTTACGCAACTTAAAGCGTCCCTCGTGTGTCAAATTGAAACAATGGAAAGTCATCAAATGAAATGTAACGATAAATAATGAACTTTGCTGATTATTTATCAGCACACATCATGTTGCTCGTATATTCGCATTTCTCAATTTCCTTTGCACGTGTTCGACTTCGCTTTGTTTCGATACTATCGTTTTTAGCTTGGTCTCGCGAAGAGAAATCAGACTCTTGGTGAAGATTTTAAACAGAATCTAATAAATGCGAATATGTCAGGATATAGATACGCAAAAGAAATCTCTCAAATGACATTTACAGTATACTAAGTTCAGAAGAGAATATTACTAATCTCAAACAATTTATAAGTTGAACTATACCAACAAATTTTAATACCTAATAACCAGTCAATGAAATAGAAGGCTATTCTTTCTTTTGGAGGACCAGATGTTTTTAACTTTCTTTAACTCTCTTCTAACTTTTTTTATGTAATCCTGTAGATATCGATGAGAACATTACGAAAATGTAAGTATTATTGTTAGGAATTCGCTGGTTTATAAGTTATACGTGTGTAAACATGAGCAATTTTAAGCTTTTTTGACAGGTTAAGGCGTCGCCATATTGGATATTCGTTGGGTGGTAAGAGGTAGGATTGTTGAGCGCATACACTGTATAGATGGTTATACGCGTGTAAACATAAGCAATTTCAAGTGTTTCACAAATTAAAGTGTCGTCATATTAGTATACTCGCTGGGTGGTAGACGTAGGAGTCTTGAGCGCATGCTCTAGATAATATGGTATATTCGCGGATCGGCTAAGTAGCGCATGCGCTAATGGCACGGTATTTTTACTAGATAGGAGCACATGAATAAATGAAGCTGATTTCAATATTTTTCTGCATTTAGTTGTACATTTTATTGTTGATTTTAAGATGGCTAGCTCAAGTATTTAACTATAAAAAGTTAAACTTTGTAATACTTGAACTAGCCATTTTAAAATCAATAATAAAATGTACAAATAACTGAAGAAAAACGTTAAAAATATCCTCATTTGTACTTGCACTCCTATGCGGGAAACATATTATGCCATCTACTGTACGCGCTTAGCGTAACCTGTCAAAAATGCTTAAAAGTGCTCAACTTTACACGCGTATAACTTCTAAACCAGTGGACTCCTGGTAATAAGACTTTCATTTTCGTTGTATTCTCGTCGAAATCTATGGGATTGCATAAAAAAATGTTAAAAAAAATTGGTCCTCCAAAAAAAGTTTAACCAGATTAGTTGAATAGTAGTATATTGAACGTTGTGATATTGACAGTTTGTATTATAGCTAATAAATGTGTAGATTATATATTTCATATTCAAAAGAAATGGAAGGCAAATTCTATAACAGCCTTTTCGCTAAATCCATCGTTTCACCCACTGTATGCTTTGTATTTACTTACGTATTACGGTGGTTTAGTATGACTATTAGCCTTACTTTACTATATTGTGCTATTGCCATTACTAATAACTATTCTTGTTTGCTTACAGTTACTGCAAATCATCCACCACAAAGACCATGGATACCATTGACGAGACCGAACAGGACGAGGCCAACATGTAAGTTGAATGAAAACGATTATCTCTGAAATCGAATCTGCCTCGATATTTAAGTCATATTCATTCAAATCGTCGAGCCAAGAGCGAACGGTTATAAATAAAACGATATTAAATAATCTTCGAAATTGGAAAACTATTTCTCAACGAAATTGATGGGTTCAATATCGCACTCAAACATATTTAGTTACTGTTACTGGAAACATATCAGGTAACTCGAGAACGCGTTCAACGCCAGAAGCAATTTATTACCCTCTACGCCCTATAACTCGGCAGTTAAATCAGAATTTAAGATTAACTAGAATTATAAATTGCCGGGTAATACGTAATTTATAGGACCACAGCCCTATCCGTTACCTTACTAACTTTTTCTAGGAGTTTATTAAAAGATTATGAAGTACCAAGCGGATCTTTGTTTCTAAAACGAACATAACGGTGAGGCAAATTAAAAATTGCCTTCGTCAATTACGAGACACAGAAACCATATAAAAATGCCTTTCTATCTTCAACAATTTCAATAAATTGAGAAGGAAATCTAGTTGTTCCTAAATTTTTTTAATGTTTTTACTGTTTTAAATTACATCCTTCCATTTTTGTCACAAATGCATAAAATCCACAGTATGTATACTAATGACTCATCAAACTCGCGCTATCTAAGAAATAGCAAGTTATTGCAAACAATGAACAATATAATTATTATTCATTTTATTGATGAATAAAATTGATGTACTAATTTAAGTGGAAACAGCTAAATTTATTAAGCAAATAACTAAAGTGGATATTATTTACGACTTGATCTGATAAATACAATTTACCCGTAGGATTTTACAATCTAATGAAACACGCTAATATGTACAGTGGCACTAATAAATCTTTAAACATTAATTTTTCGAAGAGTTGTAGACATTTAGATAGCTGTAAGTTTGAAAAAACGAATCGTACAACAATAAGCTTGGATTAATTATGAAGCTTGAAGCCTCCGCCTTTACGTTCATTTTTTTAAATCGTTTTACGTGATACAATGACTGGAAATCTGAAAACTCGATTTTCTATCGAAAACTGAAACTGAATCTGAAACATTGGAACGTCTCTAAAAATATTGGAAAATTTTTTTTCCACACTGAATCTACCATTGATTCAAACATGGTGGTCTCCCCTTCAGAATGACATTTTAAAACTGGATATATGATTTTCTTTCGTCGTTTTATTGACGTCTGATTGAAGGGTGTAACGCCAACTTTGAGGTAATACAAAATACACCGCATGGACATTACACGATCGAACTTGTTCCTCATTTTTCTTCATACAACAATACAAAAATTGTGTGACGAAAGTGACGAAAGAAATTTTACAATGGCTTTAGAGATGTTTCAATATTTCAATTTATAAGTTTTACGCTCGCTATATCATGCAACAAGATCTTATAAGAAAATGAACGATAGATTGTGAAGAGGAGGCTACCAACTCTAAAATGAGTCCATGTTTATCATTGCACGATCCCTTTTTATAAATTCATGACAGTTTAAATATCAATAAGTCTTCGAAAATCGGGGATTTTCACACAGGCTGTGCTACGAATTAATTAGTATGATTAAAATTCATCTGATCAACATAGATATAATTGATACGATGTACCAACAATAACGGAAACATAAACGCAAAAATAAAACAAAACTAAACTAGTGTGCAAAAGTTCATGTCCGTGCAATGAAATTTCTTTTCACGCGAGAAAAGTTTGTACATTCCGTAACAAATTCCTAAGAGTGCGCACAGTATTATTAAAAACAGTAAAAAAACACGTGAAAAGCTGTGGAGAAATCGTAGCAAGGGAGAGACCCGAGTTGGGAGCATTGCCCTTCGTTTTTGACAGTGTGCGCGCGTTCGTGTGAACGGCCGCACAGCTGAGTAAAGTGCAAAAATCTGCCCGGAAGTCGAACCTTTGATTTTCAGCAACTAATTCTTTCCCATCTGCAACTTGCATACCAGTAATACACTTTTCGTACATGTCTTGAAAATATCTGATTCCCTCTACACATTCATAATAAATAAAAAGAGTGGCTAATGAACGGACCCGATGACCAATTCTTATTTAACAAGATTTACGCAGTATTAAAACTGACTATTTTACATTGCTTTATAAAAATAACAAAAATGGTTTTATTTGAAATGTTACGGATTTTTAGATCCGAAATAATATAACTATTTATTTCCAAATTATATAGTTATATATAATAATATATTTAAATTTAAATAACATAAATAATATAAAATAATTATTTGTTTCCGTAATAATATATTTCCAAAGAAATAAATGTATTACGTCCTTACAATCTTAATAATCGTAAAATATTAAAGGAATAATTAAATAAAATACATTTTATGTATTTTATTATATTTTATTCAAGTGATGAAAAATATTAATATACTAGTACAAAATGTAGAAAGATAACAATGTCTTGGGAACAATCGACACTTTTGTCGACGTTATTCATTGTCACATTCTACTACACAATTACGACAGACTCATGTAATTGAAATTATCGTGTAATTGAGAATAAATCGTTTTAAAAAATTTTGCAACTCTGAATAAATCGTATTAATGGAAATCGCGTAACTTTAAAATCGTGTAAAAGATACCGTACAACAGAAGGGTCTGGTGTATTTGATATATAGCCAACTACAGATGCAATACTCTTCTTGTCATATACTAAAGTTTTAAAAAACTGTGTTATATTACCAAAGACTATATTGGCTTATGCAATAGACATGCTAAGTTTGCCAGCGGCTTAAGAAAAATCCGATACGCTACATATACTACAGCCACCACCATTTTCTGCAATTGTCTTCCTGCGTTTTACAAGCTAGCGTATCCCTTTTTCGTACAAACTGCATGGTTTTTCTTCAAAGAAGGTCGTAAGATCTCTGAAAATGAGACACGAACTTTCGCGATCATCCAATGCTATTTTTGAAAAATCGATTGTCTTTATTTTGCGATAGGTATATAGCCCCTTAGCTCCTTGAACTATAACGGCAGAATCAGATTTCCAACAGAATCTACTTAATATGTATGTTATTAATTCCCTTTAAATTGAAATAAAATTCTATTTTGTATTGAATTATAGAGGACAAAGAAGTTCTAATCACTATAACCGGAAATAATTCGTGGTGCAAGAAGTTAATCAAAATGATAAAATGAAGCCCCACGGAGCTTTTTAATGAAAGCGGCGTAATCCACGAGTGAAATTAAACAAATATTAGCTAGTGGCGGATAGGAAGCAAAAGGAAGGAAGGGGTTGAAGCATATTGTGGAGGATAAAACAGCAGGGTTAATAAATGTCCCGCTAGACAAGGTAACATAGCTTGCCCCAAGTACAAACATCTTGGTCATTGGTCAACGCCGAGCCTCTGAACCAGCGGGTTTCGTTCTAGAGATGACTATACCATGCCATCTGGACAGATTTATTGCGCAACATCAAGAAAAAGGTAGAAAACGGTACAGCTCAACGGAATAAAGAAAGACGCAAGCCAATCCGCCGTCAACAGGATAAAAAAAGAACCTATTGTCAACCCTTCTATGCTGCGCAGAGAATCAATCATCTCATTATGCGATACGCCATTCATTATTTTTAAGTTCCATCACCATCCTCTTCTTGGTCCATCTACAGTTAGTTGTATCTTTGAACGAGTACCGATGAATTTCACTTCGCATACATTGTGCATTATAATTAGACTGCAGGTTTTATGCATTTATGACAAACGAAGAGAAGAAACACGAAATAGTAAAAGTATTAAAATAATTTATAAATATTGCCGTGCTATTTTTAGCCTATTCGAACTATTGAAATAGAAAATGAATTTGTATTTTACTCCAATTTATTTCGCTTAAAGATCCGCAGTCTAATTACAATATTGTAACCAGTTTATAATCCAAATTACTATAAGATAAAAGTCTAAACGAAATTTTAGAAATTGTATGTTGACTACACTTGAATTACTAATCAATTTTTTATATAAACTTTATGATTACACTATAAAATTAATCTGGCAATTTTAAAAATAATTATATGACTAAAATTGGGAGAATTGTACATGTTTTAAATTATAAATGCAGAATTAAACCATTCATTTTACATGTTTATTACGCATTTGACTGTCCGAGTGTAACAAAATCTTAAATTAATATTTGTAGACATTTATTATATTGCTATATCATCTTTTACAATATAATAATTTCCTAATGTAACTACATAATAGAAATTTGTACATAATTGTTTAAAAATATTTTTTAGAATAACTTGTATAAATGTATTTGAAAAAAGAACGCAACAAAGATTTATTTTAAAAAAAAACCCTATTTTCCACACAACATTCGAACTTAAACTGATTTCCCCCTTTTTCTATGAAATCACAATAATTCATGCGCCTCTCGGTTTTTCTACATCACATCTTGGTTTTGCCACATCACGTACAATGAATAAACAAAAAATAAACCCGAGAAATATTGTTAATCATCAAAAAGTTTCTTGTTGTTTTTTATACGTGGAGTTTGTATCCTGTTACACGAATGCGAGAGAACTTTTTGGTTAACTCAATGCGTTGTTAATTGAATATTTGAAATCTCTCTCAACTAATGCATGGCTGTTTTGCAGGTTGTCAACGAAAGTTAGGTAGTTCTATTTTTCATTAAGTTTTAATAATAGTTTTGACAAATCAACTTTCTTGTAATTGTAATAAAAGAATACTTACATTCAATAATGTACCATATAAATTTTCAAATATGTTGTTCAATTATTTAAAACTTGAAGCGATACTGCTCAATTAACTCTTATTTACATTAATGTAATATTATATGTAACATTAATATCAATATTAATGCAAGTAATAAGTAGTAAATTGTGGGATTAAGTTATAAATAACTTTCGTCATAAACCTTGAAAAATTATTAAATTATAATGACCCGACAGTAGTAATGAAAACGTTTAAAATTTAAATCGAATAATGAATACTAATCCAGATAATGATCACGAATATGTAATAAATGAATTCCGTGCGTGAAGCATGCTGGGTTTGCATAATGTTGAATAATAAAAGCAAACGTAATTCATGACTCGATCTAATATTTCTTCTGCAAGAGATTTAATTACTCTTCGTCATCTTTAATATCATCAACTTAATTTACACCATATTAATTCTCAGTTGTTGAGATGAGGTACTCTTAGACTGTATAGAATTTGTTCATTAATTAACAATTATACTATATTTATTATACATAAAGTGTCAATATTTGTAATTATTGTACACATTCAAGCATACAAACTAGGTAAATAAGCGATATAAATGTATTTAACTATTTTCTATTGGGAACATAATTATAAAAAAATTGTTCAAAATTACTACAATTCAAGGACCTGTCTTTTGAAATACATCTTTAACAAAACACTAAAAATGGTAGGGAATTGTTGGGAACGATAATTTTAAAATATTCTAAGCACAAAGATCACAACCATTATTCGTTTTGTGCTTTTCATTACCGATTGTTTAATTGACGCATAAACATTTGCAAATTGGTAACCACGCAAGTGGTCTTACAATGGCATAATTACATATTTCCGATTCTAAACCACTCGTTTTCGTTTTCTTGCGACGCGAGGTTTAGCGCGTTAACAAGCGGCAACGGTTTACAGATTAACGATCGCCCGATGAACGAAAGTAAAAGCGTCGCCATTAATGAAATCCGACAATCCGAGTAGTTAGTAACGACGAAAGTGACAATAGTAATGATTACAGCTTGAATAGTCATTCTAATAAGTGTCTAATTGTATCAGAGGAGGCAAACGTCGGAATGATAATGACGCATAATTACTGTCTTCCAAAGAAGCTGCGCAGCACGTCTGACCATGCACGGTCCGTAATGATTATGATTGTCAGGGGCGTCGCGAGAGCCGCAAGAAGTAATTTGCACGGTCCTGCTGGCATGGTCGTTAGTCCCATTCCGCGTTACTGCACGTATCAACCCATCACGACCAACGGATTTCAAATAATTCCACGCGTTCCTGGGTCGAGATGAAGGATAGGAAAAAGGGCATCCAGCGGTATTGTAACGGTCAGGGACGAATGAAAAATAATATTAGGTGAGCGTGAAAGTTCCGTCAGTTTCCAGTTATGAAACGTAACAGCCTGCATCGAGATTTTTATTATCCATACAGAGGCACATGACAAACGAGTACTCTCTATCTGTTAAAGTAGGTCCGCTTTAAATGTTTTATTCACTTATTCAGTTTATTCACAAGTCGAGCCACGTTATTTATCAATCTGCGGTAAACAAAACTCTATGTATTTTTTTTTTATTCAGAAAATCTCATAAGAGATTTATTACAACATTAGGTACAAACAAAACCAAAGTGTACAGAGAAAGTAACTCTTACAAACTAAAAGTTAGGGTATGCTTTACAATTCTACACGAGTCAAATCCAAAATTTAAAAATTTTCAAAACAATCTAAAATTTCTGTTATCTTTATATAAAATACAAAACTTTCCAAGTCAATTGTAAGGAGCAGCTGCTCTTTCAAAAATGTATTTCTTCTTTTAATAATTTTAATAAGTCGATAATAACGTAATAATATTCTTATATTCTCTTAATGCATTCACATTTTTGTATTTCACCTACACTGCATCCAAAATGTATTTGAATGAAATTGTGGACGTTTAAACAGCAATAATTTCGTGGAAAATAATAGTACAACAATAAACTTGGACTCGCTTTAAACATTCATTCCACTATTTGTTCTTGAAGTTTGGTCGTGCAAAGACTTCATAGTGTACCTTACACAATATTATTGTAAATTTGAAAGCATATCATTCATTCAAAACTGAATAGATCAATCGAAAAAATGTTACGCGAAGTTTTGAAGTCTCGTGGTAACGGGAAAATTTCAATTCTTAAATCTATGGTAGAGTTGTTCACGAAAAACATGGTTTTACAGACGTTTGCAAAATCATGCAAAATTTTTCTAGACAAAATTAACCACCGACTGAGAAAATAGAGAATTCAAGCTTTAAAGTGAGTCCAAGTGTAGTTTTATTAACGAATTATTTTTTTCTAACGAAACTACTGCTGTTTAAACTGAGTTTATTTTTGTCATAAATGCATCAAATCCACAGTCTATTGATAACCGTGAGTTCAAATGATTTCAGGTATCAATTGATCTCGAAGCTTCTAAAGCTTCACATGTTCACAATTCAATGACCTATTTACGAATCTTCATGTGTTGAAATAAAAAGTTATTAAGTTACGTGTGAGGTAACAAATATTACAATTATTACAAGAAACAGCATACTATCCGTAATTTATTTTGAAACTTGTCAATTTTCTACAAATTCAAGCTGGGATGTCCAGGTTATGAACATTTTAACATATGTATGTATAAAATGGAATGTATTGTCTTCCTTCCATTATGTATTATACAATACATACATTTTTCATTATTAATATTAAATGGAACTTTTATAATAACTTGAGAGGCACATTTAAAAATCCATTAACAAATTATTACGTGCATCAAATTAAATACAATGAAAAATAAGGTGACTTCGTATACAAAAAAACAAACGCAAATATGAAATAAACTTCCTTTATACGAGTCTCCGTTCCCGAAGTAATATATCACCATGGAGAAAAAATGTAGTGAATGTAGTAATAAATAGAGCATTTTTTTATTTAGAAATTGCACGAATACTATCGTATTAAATAGAAATGTAGCTGAAGGACTCGGTTGGAGGGAGAGAGAATGAGTTATAATGAAAATAATTAATAAGAAATAATAGGAAAAATCATAGATAAAAGTTGATAAAGATATGGGGATATAGTGGGGAAATAGAAAGAGATTTGAAAGTCGGAAGCAATATAAATTTAGCTGTTTTTTTCATTAATTTTAGAAACTCGTTTCTTGTTCAAGTACGATCGTTTGTGGCTAATACAAAACTACCAACCGTTTTAGCAAAAAGTGAGGGAACTAAAAGAATTGTGGACAGTAACGGTAACTGGATTTCCGTGATACAGAAAATGTGTTCAGTGGTACTATATCAATCAGGTATCCGATCGATACGACCTACATCGAGAAATAGGAATACAATCTATTAGGAATGATAATGCGAGTAAGGTATCAATCGTTCGAACTTAATAATCGAAGCGATGCGAACACGCGAGGTCGAGGAATCCGATTCTACTTGAAATCGACGAGGGCTGAGCAAACTTATCCGGTTTCTGTCAAGCGCAGATTTTAATCCTTAGACCTCGGAAGATCGTTTCTTTCTTTCCGTATTCAACGTGTGGGTGTTTTTGCGGCATGATTCGCGTAGAAAGCAGTTGTCAATGGCAGCTAGAGGAACCGTGAAAGCCGGTAACTCCATTTACGGGTAGAGACGGCATTTCCGAGGCTGCGACCCGTTGCACGAGCTAAACCAGTCTCAGAAAATCTGGACAAGTTACTTAATTACGTAAGTTGTCGGGGACACAGTCACCTGAACTATTCAGTAGCTACTTCAATCTACTTTTATCCGCTGACCGATCTTCCGTTTTATATTACGTTTCGCGAGCTGGACTGCGGGACGTTATAATTTCATTTGCTACCGCGAAACAAGACACTGTCCAATATCATCTTGCGTTTTAACAACCAGTAAATCCGCCGATACAAATTTTGACGCGCTAAATACGAATACAAAAGACGTTCTTCTCTGCAAGCCTCAGTTTTTGAAAAATTTAATTTTAAAAATAGTCAAATTTTCAATTTCAAGGATTTTTTCTATTTTGTACGTAAAAGCTACATGACTTGAATTTTTGCTGACTTAATTGTAAAAGGTAACGAATGTACTTAACGGTATATTTTTTAATACTTTAAAAGGAATGTCGCAGCTTCAACGCATAAATGGAAATTTTTCAACACTATCAAATATTTTTCAAATCATTTAAAAATTTAAGGGCTTGGGACAAAATGTAACTACATCCTGCGACTTTCTTCCTTCGGAAGCCATCACGAAATTCATGATAGTACTTATTGTTATGTTTTATTGAAGTATTTACTGTTGATATCTCCAATGGTCTTTAACACAAATATCTAGCAAATATAACTACATTAAACTTAAGTGTTAATCGCCTAATAAACGGCAGAGTTGATAATCACTGACAATAGATCAATGGAAGGAAGAAGATGCACTGTATCGCGTAGTATAATTAACTTTGGCCTCAGACCCTTAATTTTGATGTTCGAGAAAATTCATTAAAACCATTTTTAAACATAATGATACACAGTTATACTTGAGAAGATAACAAACCATTCTACGTAAAAAGCTAAAATCACAAAAATCCTCCATAGTTGGAAACGTGATTTTTCTATGAAGATTATATTCGTCAAAAACTGCTGACGATGGAGAAAAAATCTGAAGAAAAACACTAAAACGTTTTTAAAATTTAAATGGACTCAAACATAATCGGTCTATCTTACCTTGCCTACCATAACATGCTACAGTTTTACAACCAAACGATTAATTTGACTATGACATGCTAATACGTCTTTTGCAATTCCTATTACGAAATGATTTTATTGTAAATATTGCTTAAGACATATCTTATGCAAAGACGACTGTTTCGTTCCACTTCCTTTACCATTTAATAAATAGGTTTTACGATACACGAATAATTGTAGCAACAAATTCTTGGTTTGTTCAAAGGAATACTTTTTTGCCACGTGGCAAATAAATTTGATACAGTAGCGTAAATGGAGAACAATCGATAGTGACAATATCGGGATTAAGCGAAATGATTTAGTCAAGAGCTATCGTGATTCTCTCGGCGAGGATCTCCGTATATTGCTTTTACCAATGCGCTCGAGCTAATTTCAGAGCAGGTTCGCGATAGACGGCCGAGTTAAAGCTGTAAATCAGTGGTCCTATTACTGCGAACGGTTGCTAGGAGCCGGGAGCAACTTGCCTATAGAGAGTGTAAATAATTGAGCTGCGGTATCTGCCGCAATCCAATAAAGTATAGAGGTACTGAAGTAAGTATTGACTGCAGTATGCTTCGACGTCCCCTTCTCGAGGAAAGGGTACAGCCGAATAAGTATGTGAAAACTGCCCTTAATGTTAAATTAGATTTGCGATGCTCTCCTTCTTCGTGGAGAAAAGAGCACATTGCTCGATGTTTCTCGCCTTTACCTTTACTCTTATGACAATCGTTAAAGCAAATGAGATTTTTAACTTAAATTCCATTTTTTTTAGTTTTCATTCATTATGGCAGATTATATAAGAGTTATTGTAATCGTATAATTTATAATCAGGAATTTGCTGCAAAATTGTAGACTGCAAATCAAAGTGTTCAACTATTTAATAAGTGTGATATTTTATTTTATAATCTTATGTAAAACTGGTAGTGTTTATACTTCTGCATTTTTTGCAATTGATTAGTTTCCTTAAAACGACTATCACAAAATACAACAACAGGGCAGATGTTATTATTTATACATTTTTAAAGATTCTCTGCTGTTTTCAATGTTGATTAAACAGAAAAACAAACTTGCATTTAATAGTTCTAAATAAGAGATAGAAGGCTTTCGAAGGTTGACGTTATACACTTTTCACTGTTAACTTTCCGATAGCAAAACCCGAGTCTATTTGACCTAGAATATCAAAATCGACATTTAATTACGCATTCTGTAGCGATTAAATTAAATGGACAGCTGTTACATTAGTAAAAAAGGAAGACTAATGTGTCTACAAGAAGTACCTTCAAAAATGTTCCCAAAAATTGATAAATAAAGCAGTGAACAGTTATAAACATCATAAATAAAATAATTGTGGGAACAGTCCGCTGCCCGAGGGTTAAGAGTGTAAAATGTTGCACTGCTACTATACACATACAATTATTTTAATATAATATAAGTAAAAAATGTGAATTATTGAATCAATATTAAAAACTGTTGATTATACAGCGATTATCTGCGAGAACGACAAGCATTAATTTCGCCGTACTATCTTTTAAAATAGAATTAATACTATCATCAATCATTTTTCGAAGTAGAATTTCACAACTTAGTACATTCACTACATAAGCATAACAATTTTTGAACAAGTGTTTTACATCCAACATATTTTTCCTTCCTCCGGTATAAACCATACTTGTATGGTTCTGTAGCTCTAATCTAGTATTTAATTTACACACCTTCTTAATGATTAATTTTATGTTACAGGTATATTCACAGTAATGTGTTACAACGTGTTGTGCGACAAATACGCGACCCGACAGATGTACGGTTATTGTCCAAGCTGGGCGCTCGACTGGGAATATCGGAAAAAAGGAATTCTGGACGAAATCAGACATTATGCTGCAGATATCATCAGCCTGCAGGAAGTGGAGACAGATCAATTCTACAATTTTTTTCTCCCCGAGCTCAAGCACGACGGCTACGATGGAATCTTTTCCCCGAAGTCGCGAGCAAAGACAATGGCGGAGAATGATCGGAAATACGTCGATGGTTGTGCCATCTTCTATCGAACAGCCAAGTAAGTAATATTTAACATTTCTTGAGAAGTATTTCGAAACCTTCATCGTCTTCGTTCCTCGCCACACAAAAACACGTTGGCTGCCGAGAAACAGCCCTAAAAAATTCCTGCAACTATTTCAGTTATTAATCTTTGTTCTGAGATCTATTTAAACTAAGTTATTGTCATAAACACGTGCGAGGAAACGTTGCACATCTGCAGACAGATGTTTCCTATTCACCACAGCAATATTACTAAACATTTTACTGCAAGTTCCGTTGCCTAATCGTATTAATTAAAATCATCAAAATGTGCATATAAACTGTGAATTAGAAGTACCATAATTCTTTTTGTTCCACGAAACGGACAGTGAAAATAGTTGTGATCAAAATAATCAACCTCGTCTAGAAATCAGTACATACTGTAATTATTAGAGTGGAAAGGAGAATTAGAGAGGAACTTAATAATGCCAATATAATATATTCAGTCTATTAGACTTATTAAAGAAAGACAAATATTTTTACAGGGCTCTTGCCTCATGCCATTGAGATAGGCAATTTCTAGTTTGCGTACAGATCCGCAGTCTACTAATTATCAATGGTCTTAAAGAAATTTTTTCATCAGTATAAAATGTTTATTTTCATAGTAGGAAGAGTATTTATATACAGGGTGTCCCACGACTCATGGTCAACCGATTAGGATGTGATTCTGCATGTAAAAATGAGTCGAAAAGAAAGAATACAATTTTTTCACTTGAAGATTCATTTTCGAGAAAATTGAGTTTAAACATTCGTCGGATGCGCGTGCATTAAGATATGCACAAAGCAGAATTGGTTGGTCATGATCAGACGCGACAGCCGATTTCTATCTAATGGTACGCGTATTCGCTGAATTTTCAAACTCGATTTACTCAAAAACGAAACTTCAAATGAAAAAAATTTTATTCTTTCTTTTCGACTCATTTTTACATTTAGAATCCCCTCCTATCGGTTGACCATGAGTCGCGCGACACCCGGTATATAATAGCCAGTTCCTCTGTCCTCTATGACGGTAAAAGTATCTCGAAACACAGAAGACATAGTAAGCTCGCACGAATATGTGCACGAATATGTTTTGATCCAGGAAATCTTTCAGGATCAAGTGTTGTTGCTAATATTACATACAATGGCCCACAAAAGTGTTCGTACGCCCTTTAAATCAGAATAACTTTCTTAAAATTTGATCAAACCACTTGACTTTTTTTGTGCAATTAGAAGCATTGATTTAGTTTTAAAATGTGCAAAACAGATTTTGAAGAAATTGCAATTAGTAGGAATTACATAAAAAAATAAAAATGGCACTTTTTAAAACTTTATTATTCCAGCCCGTAATGAAAATTCAAAATATGCGGTTTGTAGATCTATGTTAATTACACGTATGCTAAAAATTTCTTCGAAATCAGTTAACAAACAAATGAGGTACAAACGGTTGAAAGTCGTGATAATAGCAGTTTTTCACGACTTTAGGTCCGTTTCTGCTTAAAATCCATAGTTTCTTACATCTTTCGATACGCGTCGTTTTTTTCTGCGACAACCGATTTTGATGAAATTTTCAGCATACGTATAACTAACATAGATCTACAAAAGGCATATTTTGAATTTTCATTATGAGCTAAAATAAACAAGTTTTAAAAAGTGCCATTTTTATTTCTTCATGTAATTCCTACTAATTGTAATTTTTTCAAAATCTTTTTTGCACGTGATTTACTAAATTAATGCTTCTAATTGCTCAAAAAATGTCAAGTTGTTTGGTCAAATTTTAAGAAAGTTATTCTGATTTAAAGTGCGTACGAACACTTTTGTAGGCCACTATATGTCATTGAACGTAGCCTACAGTCTAAAATAGTGGCATACCTCCAGAAAGAAGGTAGTTAAGTAAACCTAAGCGACTATCGGTGACGTTGATTCAATCTTGTTTAAGCGTTTAGTATCTGTCACACTTATTAGAAAGGAAATTTATATACTACATTGCGTACGTAATACGCTTTCTTACAGTAGCATAACGAAAATCGTCTAACTGTCCGAGTCGCAACGTTTTTCTCACATTGACAAGTCAAATGGAGAACTTCCTTTCATAGAAGACAATTGCGTTTGATATCTGCGAGACAAATATTAGTCGTCGATCGTTCTAATGTTCCGCTTTCTTCTGTTTCGCAACAGATTTACCTTAATAAAGGAGCATTTAGTCGAATTCAATCAATTGGCAATGGCGAACGCGGAGGGCTCGGACAATATGCTGAATAGAGTGATGCCCAAGGACAACATCGGGCTTGCCGCTCTGCTTAGAACGAAAGAAGCTGCATGGGATAACGGTATGTAACAGAATTTATTTTGTTAAAACCTATATTCCAATCTGTTAACACGTTAAGTGTCGAATACCAACTGCACAAATTCTCACAAAGTTTAAGTAATTTAATTAATAAAACCGAAACTACAAAGTTAAAATTTATCATAGTGCATGCTACTATCACCCTTTTGCACTTTAAAAATCCTAATAAAGTTCAGTTTATTTGCATATTTCACAATATAATAATGAATTTTTAAACCTTGACGAAGATTTATGTCACCTATAGTGGAATGCAAAAGTATCCGGACACCCTTTAGAAAAGAATAACTTTTTCAAAATTAGTTCAAACGGCTTGAGTTTTTTTGATATGTTAGAAGGATTAGTTTACTCGGTAGCGTGTAAATAATTATTTATAGAAATTGCTAATGGTCGAAATTGTGAAGAAAAAAGTAAGTCATGATTTTTAATTTTTTTATCAGTGCCTGTAATGAAAATTTAAAATATACCTTTTGTAGATCTCCATAGGTTATATACATGCGCAAAGTTTCATCGAGGTCGGTTAATGTTGCTATGAGCTACGAACATTGCAAGATGGGAGCTTAAGGGTGAAAATCGCAGATTTTCGGTCTTTCCAGGGAATTTTGTCCTTATGCAATCACCTTTAAATGTCTGTAACTCATAACGACGTTAACCGATTTCGATGAAACTTTGTACATGTACATAACTTACTTAGACCTATAAAACGCGTCTTCTAAATTTTTGTTACAGGCACAGATTAAAAAGTTAAAAATCGTGACCTTCACTATTTTCGTCGCAATTCCGACCAATAGCAATTTTTAGAAAAAATTATTTACACGCTACCTAGTAAACTAACGCGTCTAACATCTCAAAAAACTCAAGCCGTTTAAACTAATTTTGAAAAAGTTATTCGTTTTTAACGTGTTGGCAGTTAACGTGTTAATTACAAACTATTGGATTTGTGATGTATAAATGGCTAATCATTATTCTTGTTTACATAAAGTTCCATATGTTAAAATAATTTAAATTCTAACAACTTTTATATTTATATTTTGCAGAAATAATAGTAAAAACAAAAGTAAGGTGAACAGATTCGAATAGCCATTTATTTTTCATCAATCTAATAGAAGAGTATTTCTTTTACAGAAGATGTAAGATGTAAAATATTTCTTGTAAACCTGCTACATCAATAATACTTTTTAACAACGTAAAAAGCATCGTCTACCTTATGCTTTCGCGATCAATATTGCGCACAAACGCGCATACGTGGTCTAATCTAAAAATAATAAAACTATTGTTGGAAACCGGACTGAAGAAAAATTAAATCTTTTTGGATTAAATAAGTTTATGAAATTCAATGCTTCTCATAAACTCCAGATACATCTTTGAGACTTTCGGTAGAAGAGGTGACACAATCACGTTGACAGTGATTCACCCTCCGAGTTTGGTTACATTCGTAATGCGAGTGCTAAAGCGAGAAAGGTAGAGAGCATGGGTTGACTATTGTGGTATGTCGTAGTGATCGTAGAGCTCGTGGTAAGTGAAGTTCGCTTTACAGATAGACACTGTTCCATTCAGGACAAACTATTAATCATTTGTTCACTGAACTAATTCAACGCCATATTCATACAACATTTTCGACTCTTCCTTAGCGGTTAAGGATGCTCTCTTAAGAATAGTTTTTCCAAAAAGCAACACATCAAAAGAGACAATTAATTTCTTCAAAATCTACTAAACCCATTTGGACTTGAAAATGCTAACTTTATATTTGCGGAGTCTCTGTTATACGGTGACTAATCTAAGTGAGTTTATAGTCACAAATAAAAAAAAATTCGAAAGGCATTATTTTTGTACAATCTATAAAATCCGAAATATCATGACTGATCCCTTAAATATACCTAAAGATAATGATGTGTATGCATTCTAAGTATAACGATTTAACAGTACATAACATTGTCGTTCGAATAAGTCTCGCATTGTATCATAGCGTTAACGTGGTGTGTTTTTGTCGTGATTTTGATGTCCCCTTTGTGTTTTATCGTGTTCTCTACTTCGTGTTTTCATGAATCCCATCTGATTTTACTTGTGTTGTATCTGCCATGGGCTCAGTTTTGTCACAGTGTGCGAAGTTGAGTGGTAGTTGTCGAATTTTCTTATTGATTCGGGGTGCGATAGTCTTGGCTGAAAAACAAATAGTTAAATAGCAGGAAGAAATGCACAAAACTTTGGACCCGCACAATGATTTTCATTCCACCGAAGAGTTTATCTTATCTAAAAGACGAGAAGTAAACCGGAAGTTTCAATTACGATCGAGGCTGGCATAAAACATCCGCGACGTTGCGCATGGTGCAGGGGCAAGCATATTAAAAGCGAAATGGTACGGACTAAATTGGACACGACTAAATTACAATCCTAGTCGAGAAAATGTACCATCTGACTCGTTGGAAATCGAAGAGACTAATTAATTGCGAGTGATGCTCGTCGAAGAGCGCGCATTCGAAACATCTGAAGGAGATGGAGTGGTGCAAGTTCGTAGACCAGATATACAACAGCAGTCATATAATTCATGCTGGACTGCCAATCCTATCGTGCTCACCAATCTACCAGTCCCGTCTCTCCATGTGTCACTCGATCCCCTTTTTTCGCGAACGTATTAACTTGCATCTTAGGATGCAACTGCGCGAGTGCATTACAGCGTGGGTTTGCCAACCCTTAACCCTCTGTCTACCAAGCGGGTCCATTGGACCCGACTGTATGTAGATACTGCGGTTATTTAAACTTTTAAAATTCTTGGGATCTTGTCGTTGCATGACTTTGTTACTTTTCTTATTTTTTATTATTTAAAGCTAAAAGTTTTTTTTTATATTTACTACGTTTTGTGGTATAAATTTTCTATCGCATAATGAAAGTTTTTTTACGGTAGACAGAGGGTTAATCTTCCTTCGTCCTTCTGCTTTTCTCTTGTTGTTTTTCTGCATCTATCAGTGCATCATAGAAATACCAGTTTTAACACTTTCACTGTTAGTAATATACATTCAATCTTTGCTATTGTACACCTCGTGTTCCAGTTGAAGCGAACAACTTGAATACTTCTGAAATTATTAATGATATCGAAAAATATTTCAAATATAACATATACGGTTTCGAGGACGGCATAATTCTATGTTAATGGTTTTTTGTAGGCGGAGGTGTAGAAGACATGCGAAGATCGCTTTTAATATGTTTACTAGAACCATATATTTTTTAAGAGAAACTTCTTTAGGCGCGTTAGGCGCCAAACCTCGAGGCGGTAAGAGTAAAACCGATCTGACGATGAAACGATGAAACGAAATTCTATTCTATTAAAGTGAAACTTCTTGAGGTGCGTTAGGCGTAAAACCTCGACGCAGTAGGAGTAAAACCGATCTGGCGATGAAACGATGAAACGAAAAAAAATGAAGAAAGAAGTTTCATTTCAGCCATGTGGTCTAAGTATTTAATACACCAATCGATGTAGTTCATTATTCCCCGTAAAAAATGATTAACCTTCTTCTATCGAAAAATCTTAGTTTAGAACATATGTATTCTAGGAGAAAACTGTTTGATAGGTTCACTTTAAACAGAATACCCTGTATGGGGTGGCCATTTATTTTCATGTTGGACTGAACATAAAAATTGGTTATAAAAAAACTTTAGTGGAAGCGGAGAATTATTATAAACCAATATCAATCATTTTAAATTGTTCTAAACTTAGAAATAATAATAAATATTATTATTATTATCTGTCTTTGTAGCGCACTCATTATTAAAACTACAAAATAGGAAAAGAAAACCCTTTTATTATACATCTCATTTCACTTAAAAAAATTTATCTTTCATTTAGTGTAAGAATAATGTAACTCCAACCAATAAATATAGCAGTTTCGCAATAGATAGTATTGTATAAAGGTACACTATGAGACGAATTATTTACTTACGAATATATCATCCATTAAAGTAATGATTATAATAAAATATACTTTCTTTTTAAATCCCTATAATGATTACTTACTATATATTGTTTCTACTTTGACATAAATGGAAACAGTTCCAATATCTAAATTGTATTTATTAGAACAGTAAAAAAGCTATAAGTTTTCTGTTCAGAGTAAAAGTTTGTTAACATGAATATTAACTGATCGTAAATTTATAGTCTATGATATTGGTTTTAGTCAATTTACTCAAATTACTTAAAGTAGAGCTGCCTCTTTATTACAGCAACTTGTTTAATATTGTAGAAATGTTTTCTACGAAGGTTGTATAGTTTCCCAAACCAGCATTGTAACCATAGTTCTATTCCATTATAGAAACTTAAGGAGATAAATAGTCAAATATTATAAATAGTTAATTATTTAAATTTAGGATTTGGATTTATAATAACCTGTTTAAATATTACCATGCTACATCATGCATTTTCGCGTTTTTGTCTTTGATATTGTTTTGATTATATCATATCTAAATTTCATTAAAATCTTTAACATTGAAGATAATGATAATTTTTAATGAAGTATCCTACGTGGTCTTTAGATTTCGTTCCCAATTTCTCATGATCGGTAGCATAGAGAACTATATTCACGATTGAACTACAACAGAGCACTCTTGCAGTGATCCTATGTACTACGTACCCTAAAAAAACGGAGTTTCGCCTCTGTTATAGTGTCATGAGTAACAATGAGTATTACATCTGTCAGTGATTACATTTAAATTTAAAAACAGATCGTAAACTATACAAAAAAATTCGTAAACATGTCTGGTTACACTGGTGGAGAAAATTATATGGGTCAGCCAATCCAAGGACAATATAATTTCGATCCCTCTGATTTCGGACAACCTAACCAACAATTCGAATTCCAGACATACAATGATCAACAATCTGACAATTATTCTTCATATAACCAAAAGAGCTTTCTTAACCACTCTCAGAATGCCTACAGCAGTGATATGTACAATCAGGATGACTTTACGAAAGGTGATCGATTAAATCATAACAAATGGGCAATACATACATACGTATATTTTTAAAGCTAAACATTTTTTATAAAAATTAATATAAAAATGTAGGAACAAATGGATTTGTAGACGAAGAGGATGAACCACCACTCTTGGAAGAACTGGGTATAGATCCCAAACGAATATTACAAAGAACATTGGCTGTACTAAATCCATTTCATAAAAGAGGAGAACTTGATGATGCAAACTATCTGCTTCAAGATTCTGATTTGGCCGGTCCAGTTGCATTTTGCATAGTGTTTGCAGCGTGTTTGTCACTAGCAGACTCAAAAGCTAATTTCAGTTATGTTTATGGCCTAGCAGTGACATCGTGTATATTCATGTATTTTCTTTTGTCACTGATGAGCCATAGAAGCAATATCACATTATTTTCTATAGCATCTGTTCTGGGATATTGTTTACTACCTATTGTAGTGCTTGCTAGTTTTAGTATTTTCACTACTTTGAAAGGTCTGATAGGATTAAGTCTTACACTGTTGACAGTTATTTGGGCAACGCTCTCCGCATCTAGATTGCTTACTACCATATGTGGAGAGGAAAATCAGCGTTCCTTAATTGCTTACCCTTGTATTCTCCTGTACGGTGCTTTTGCAATGACAGTAATATTCTAATAACCAATAAATTCACATAAATTTGCAAAGAAAATACTTCTTCATTCAATGTTCCCTACATACAAAACTATTACTTTTTGAAATCTTTTTATCTTATGTATGCAAAAATTATTGTTGTAAATTGTTAATACCATTCTGAATAGTATCTTATCTTTTAAATTAGGTACTATATTGATACTTTCTTGTACATCGTTAACATATATTATGTATTACATTTGAAAATTGTAATGTCTGTAACTAATTCAACTGTTTCCTATAGTTTCTAAATAAATCATATTTCAAATTTTATGTGTGTTGTTTTCTTTTTCAATTTATCCTGCATTCATACATGAATATAACAGAGTGCATCAACAAATGGGAGAGTGGTGCAACCAAATCCATCATTAATATACTGTTATTACATTAATACAGACTAGATATTAAAATCAAAATCTTAAATATAATAGATGTGTACAAATTTTAGGACCAATATTTGTAGGGCAGTGATTTTCAACTGTGGTACAATATTATTAAACATGTTCCACAGAATAGGAAAGTCTTAAAACTCTGGAGTTTATTAAGTAGTATTAACTAGTACATTTATTGATCTATTAATCTAGTTTACATATGAAAGTCAATCTTTGCTGACATAAGAAGAATTTTATTTGTGAAATCAAACTTTAAAAGACATATTGTCATGAACATCTTAACAAGTCTTAAGATTGACAAATTTGTTTATAGTTTTCTTCTGAAATATAATATTTTTCATTTTATTTTTCCAGGCTTGCCATCAGATCCAGCACAAGTTCAGCAACCAATTTTAGTATGTACAGCACACATTCACTGGGATCCAGAATTTTGTGATGTTAAATTAATTCAAACAATGATGCTCAGCAATGAATTACGTTCCATTTTGGACCAAGCTGGCCAGTCTTTCAGACTTGGTCACAAGCCTGACTCTTCCAATGTTCAGCTATTACTTTGTGGTGACTTCAATTCCTTACCTGATTCTGGTAAAATATAATTATATTATGATACCCTTATAATAATCTCCATTTTAAGATACTCTGTATACCTTGGCACTTATTTTAATCAGATAGATATAATTTGTTTTAATAGCATTACTTATTTAATTTTTCTACGGATCTATTGAAAATTTAATATATGTATCTGTATAGTATAGTAAACTAGTTAAGAAAATAGTGCTAATTGTACATGTAGTAACTTAACATGGTGAAATAAGAATGTAACTTATAAGATTAATATTTAAATTTTTTAAAATATTTGTTTATTTACAAAACAGGAGTAATCGAATTTCTTACATCCGGACGAGTAGCGGCCGATCACCGTGACTTTAAAGACTTAGCTTATAAATCATGCTTACAAAAGATCTCTGGTTGCGATAAACCTAATGAATTCACCCACTCTTTTAAACTTGCATCTGCCTATAGCGAAGACATCATGCCCTATACTAATTACACGTAAGTTTTACAGTAAGAATTAGATTTAAATTATATGTATATGTATTTTTTTTTATATCGTATAATAATGAATTTTACAGATTCGATTTCAAAGGAATAATAGACTACATTTTCTACTCGAAGCAAAGTATGGTACCATTAGGACTTTTAGGTCCATTAAGTGCAGATTGGTTTAGAGAACATAAAGTGGTTGGGTGTCCACATCCTCATGTTCCATCTGGTAAGTTCAGAAATTTAAGTCGAATTATAAAGTAAGAAACAATATATCAATCATAATTACGTTATGTATTTCTATTTCAGATCATTTTCCACTGTTGGTAGAGTTAGAAATGACACCAACAGTAGGAACAAGCAATGGATTGATCTCACGAAGGTAGCAGCCGCTGCGTACTAGGCCCAAGTAACAATAAGGAAATAAACAATAATAAGGAAAAAATCTCCATCACATTTTTCTCTTACTTCTGGCTCTAGCAATATCACTCGCAGTCAACGACTATTCTAATGGCAAATATTACAAATACTCCATATTACCGCACATTCAACAAATTATCAGATATTGATGAACAATTCTAATGACCAGGTGAAGGGAGTCGTGTTGTAATGCGTTTAGCCCATGTATAGTGTATTGCATTTTTAAGACACACCTTTCCCATATTAAGAGTATCGTAACCTTTATCACCATCGTAATATGTAGATACCTATTTTCCTACAAAAAGATATTCCGATCAAGCCTCTGTGATATTGACATTAACAATTGGAACAATTTCACATATTTATTAACAAGTTAGTATCTACTAGAAGAACCCCCTAATCTCTTCCTAAATGTCATTACAACATTCTCCAAGCCAATTTTTTTATAAGAATGCTGCCATCCAACAAGAAATTGTATTTTTAAACAAAACAAAAACAAAAAATAATGAAAACATACACGCTATACTGGGCTGTGCGAAGTGATTGGAGTTGACTTAACAATTTCAATGCAAGTACAAATCTGTTCTTATTGGCCACGTATATTGATAATGATAATGTTATATAAAGAAATAGATGATATTGTAGTGAGTGTATTTGTAAGTATGATAATGTAATGATGTTCATCAATCATAGCATCGTGAAAATCAGTTAACATTCACTTATTAGATTTTGTTCCAGTTATTAATATATACCATACCAATTTACTACTTGTTAATTCAGTTGCATTGTACAATCGCTACTTTTATTGTACTTATCTTTTAAATTCATATAAATTAATGTTTTCGGCAATTGTTTAAACTCTAATTACCATTTAATTAATTGTTTATTAATCAAAATTGCTTTAACGTTATTCATTATTGTCAATACAATTTAATCATTAAAATGTATGGGGAGTTTATTAGATTGTTTCATCGATCACAAAAAGTTTATTTCTAGAAAAATTAATTACGACTATTAAAAACATCTGCCATTCTGATTTCCATTACAAATAATATAATATTGTTTCTAAATATTTTACAAACAATGTGTTGGACTTTTATCAAATTACTTAAGCAACGAGCTAGTGTTACAATACATGTTTTACCATACCAATATTACAAGCATAATTTGTTAACCATTATAAAAATTTACGATTGGCTACAATACATCTTTCTGATAGTACTGTAAGTTTTACAATCTTTTAATTTCCCACAATTATTATATTAATTTTTATTTTTTATTTCATTGAGAACAGAACATATGTAACCAGAGTATTTCACAAAATATAGGAAATTGCAATAGATGATTTATTTACTAAATATTTCTAAATATTTCTAAATATCTTTAAAATGAAGCGACTATACATTGCATAATCTTGATTGTACATAATAAATATAATCAGAATAAAATGGGCATATGATATATTCATATTTGGCAAAAACAACTGAATTATACAAGTAGTATGCAATTAGTTTGTCAAAGTCATGTGTGTAGTAAATGTTGTATAAAGTAGATAATTACATTCTAGTTTTAATTAATGAGAATAGAAATGGCAGTGTCTATTTGTATATGTACTCATATATTATCCACAAATCACATCATTACTCAATCAAATGAAGAATGGATACACAAAATATACTACAACGGTTACTCATAATTTGGGGCCTAAATTGAAACTGCACATTATACTTTGTAGTATTTAAACAATCGAAATTTTCATTCTTTATACGGTATCTGAACCTATTTTAACCTCAATAAGATGTATAATAATACATAGACGTTATTGCTTCATGTGACAAAATCTTTTCGAGAGCTCAACACTGAACAATTAAAATTCGTATATGTATTTTTCTTTTTAATTGATCCATTAATATAATAGGAAAAATAAATTGTATTGTATTTGTTTTCCTCTTAATGTGAAATTTCTTAAAGTATAATAAAATTTAGAATTATCAATCATTTTTATATTATATTATGTATTAAGTTTAGAATTTAAACACTTTTCAATCCTGACAATACCTCTACGTTTTTTACAGCAAGGAAGTAACATTATCTTTATATTTTACCACATTTGATTCCCTGTTTGTAAAAATAACGTTTTAAATATTTTATTTGAAAGATGTACTTTGCTATTTTTGATGAATGAAACAAATAGCATTGATGTATAAAAGGTTCTATTGAGGTACAATGCACAGCATTTGAACACAGTTTTTTAAGAGTTTGCATAGGTAACTTTTTATTACATTTTATCAACAAAATATGAGTGCTTATAAAACTAATTGTAATTTGAATATTTTAATATATGAATAGACAATTGTTTTTCACTTTGAAAATATTAAGAAAATAATATAAATTATTTGAACGTTGTTCATTGCTAAATCAAATTGAAATCATTTATTTTAAATGTTAACAAAAAACAAGCACTTAATATCTCTATCATCTTGCTCGTATAGGTATGAAAGCACTATACGACTCCATGCGTTTTTGTGCATTTTGGCACACAGAGACTGTGCCATAATATTCAAAATAACTTCATCAAATAGAAGCTCGAGAAGATTAATGATTAATATAACATATTAGCTTAAACATCATATGTGTATTCTATTCTAAACACAGTGGTTCTCAATGTAAATATTCTTTCCAATAATTAATTTTACTTTAATTTGAACATTTTCAATCTGAAGGATTTATTAATTCAGTTCTTTTTAATATGTATATTTATGATTATGGTATGAAAAATAATTGATGAAAATAAAAGTAAACCTCTAATTGAATTATTCTTGACTTATATGTATATTATATCTATGCAAATTAATTTTTTGTTGTCCTATCGCATTAACTTGAGAACTACTGCTTTTTAGTGTACTAACACCACGTTTGCTAATATGAATTCATATATACACCGTAATACAAAGTACACTGTAAAAAGCAACAAAGATCTAATTCGTTCCAATATTATGGATAATGTGGTTTCTTTTTTACAAAATAAATATATCAATAGAGTTAGAAGTATCCTATGCCGTACTGAATACATTCTTAACACAGTTCGATGAATTCTCATAAAAATTTCGTTGTTTATATTCAAGTACATAATTAATTTCTATACGTGAAATTTATAAATATGTTGCTATCATGCAAAATTTATGTGACATCTTTGAAGAATGGAGAAATATCATATCAATGCTTACAAGTTTATGTCACACATGTTAAATACATTTATGTGTGAGGAAATATCAAGTTCAATTTTGTATTACTTAGTCAGACACAACAGTATTAATATTTAATACAATACTTGTGATAGAAGCAAATACATAAGATTATAAACAAAAACAGTCTATCGAACCTTTATAAGCATTCAGATTAGTTTCTATAATATCATTTCGCATCTCCTTATATATAAAAAGGTTGTTAATACCAGCAAATATCCATTATTACTGCTTTAGAGCTGATCAATTTACTCTAGTCAACTAGTGATATATTAAAATTATGTTATTACATGTCGTAATTAATATTTCAGTGCATCTATATTTGTAATTTATGATTTTTGGCAAAAAATAGAATTGTTTAGAGAAACAAAATGATCGTATAAGTATGACAATAAATGGAGTGCTTAGATAGAACCACTATTTAGGTAAACATTTTACTTTAATAAATGAATAATACTAGTTCCATTTAGTTTATTTTTATTATCTAAACTCACACAAAATTTCTTTTTCATTTGATGACCATTACACAAATTCTTCATTATGTAAAATAGTTGTATTTACTTGTATAATAAAAAATGTTTCAATAAAAAATGGTTCAATAATAAAGATTTTAAAAAAGTATATTCTGTAGCACTAAGTTTCAATAATTTTTACAGTTATGTACCAAAAATACATTCAATTGTTCTATTTTACAATTTAATTATGGCATGTTACAAACAGAATCATTCCACAATCATAAAAAGACGAATAATGCAACAACAATTTGACTTTAAGGTATCTTTTTACATTTGCTGTAAGTAAAAAATTTTAAAAAGCCTTGTCTATTTTTATCGTAAAAAGAATGAAAAATATTCCATAAAATGTACTTGCCTACAATTGATACAATAAGAGTGTGATGTTTCTCAAATTTCAAATACAATTATAAAATGAGAATTCATTGAACTAATACGAAGTTCTTTCAATTCAACTATAATAATTCTACGTCTTTAAAGAAATGAATCTCTCAAAGTAGTTCAATCAACCTTTAGTATTGTTAAAATACATCTGTTACAAATATTTTTAACTATGTTAATTCTCAATCTTCTGAGCCTCTCCATTATATAGAAAATTTAATACTAGGTTTAGATTAGTTGATGGTAGGTAAATATTTTTATGTGGTTAAGCATTAATTGTCAATTCTAGGTGATGCAAACATCAAGTTCTGTTGTTTAAAATGTTTAGTACATCCTCTACACTTTAATCGATTATATGTAGTACATACCTACACTTTGTAATTCTGGGTATACTGCATAATTTAAGGGTATATACGTAAATAAATACACTGTATGCACAATCCTGTGTAGAATAATATTGCTTTGTTAAATAAGTTACACAAAATAATAATTTATGTGCTCTCAGAACATACTGTATTCTTATATAAAAATACATTTCGAAGTTAGTAAATATTATCAATCAGTATAATAGATAACACCAAAAAGTAATTTTCTAATATATATATTTTAGCAGTAACTTACTCCTTATTATAAAACGCATAGAACATTTATAGATATATTAATATAATTTTATTCACTAGAATGTCTAATTTCACTCTGAACAAATATTAAATATATAAAATTATATAATTTATTAAATTTTGTAAGTTGTTAATAGAGTTTTGCAATACATAGTCACTTTTATGTATCTTTTTTTTTACACATTATAGTAGGTGAAAGATAATATTTAACATTGATCCAAAGATAATTTGGTGAAAATCGCACTGCTTATATACTGTAACAAAGTGCAATAGCCAAGCAATATTTATCACATTCTACACAGTTTCGTGCAACAATGTAAATTTTTGACTTCCATTAATAAGAATGTAATAGTAGATTAAAATAAGAGAAGCACAGCACATTTCAGTCTGTACTTTTATAAAAACATGATCAAACAATTGTAAACATTACAACATAATTGTTGCGTCCGTCATAAAAATAATTACATCTCAATGTTAATAATGTAAATTCAATCAGATTTCGTGTATGCTTTTAGACATTCTTTATTCGCATAGTGAAAATGTTGAAATCAAGATTTGTTTTCTAAAATTCTCTTCTTTTTCCTAATACAGACACAATATGTTTCAACAAATAAGAAAAGCTTTTCTAGAAATGTACATGTATGAATCTCCTTAAATACCTTATAAACACTCAATTATTAAATATTTTGACGTCAACACATGAAATATACAACATGGTCATCGATTTATAGATTTTATTCATACTTTTATACATGTTAAGTTTTTATTATTGCAATAATTTCAATGTCTGGCATATCATAGATTTGTTTTATAGCAAAATAAATCATAGTTTAATAATTACTCATAATTCCTCATTACTATACACTCATATAAATACTCAAAGATTTATGGAAAGTACAAATAAGTAGCAACACGGTCCTGATTGAATATTGAAGACAAGAGTTGTAAGGACATAACGAAGGAGAGAATGTGTTTAGTAGAATATATAAAAAAGTTTGAATGCTCTGTCAGTCTGCACTTAAGTACCCTTTTTATTTAAATACCTGTTTTCAAGTGACATGTAATTTACTTTTTATTGAAAATGCAATGATTGTATATGGGCTGCGTTTGAGTCATGATTGAATGTAACAATTTATTAACTAAAGTAAAATAAATTGAAAATATTCAAGAAGCAAATTATTGTCTACTTTCATATTTTATGTTTTTATGATTATGTTAACATAAAATCACATAAATAGCGATTCTAACATTAAACTTTCAAAAAAATCATGCCATATATATTTAGGTACATATATGGATTCGTAAATATCCATGATTTCATCATTTTCTTATATAGCATAGGATCACTATTTCATTATATATTTATATATATATATATATATATATATATATATATATATATATATATATATATATTCCGAAGAAGTTTGGTTACACAACATTTTCTATTTCAAATAATTTACTCGTCTATTAAAATGTTTTGTAATTAATGGAGGCTGTAATTTTGTAACCACAGAAAACTACAAGATATAAATATAAATCTTACTAACACTATAATAAATGTATTATTTAATCCGCTGTTTGGTCTATAATAGATAAAAATATTGTGTATGTAGTTTCACAATACAAATTTCTAGGAAAGGGGATGTATGCAGTGATGCCAGAATCGTGGAACCGAGGAACTTGCCCCTCCGGTGGATCCTCCGGCTGGACCCCCCACTCTGACGTACCGTCGTCGCCTTACGTTGTTTCTTACTGCGCACGCGCTACACAAAAGCGTACCTCTAGTCTGTCCGTGTGAGCTGCCTATTCGACTCGACGGCGTCGAGGTACGCTTGTGTGTAGCGCGTGCGCAGTAAGAAACAACGTAAGGCGACGACGGTACGTCAGAGTGGGGGGTCCAGCCAGAGGATCCACTGGAGGGGCAAGTTCCTCGGTTCCACGATTCTGGCATCACTGGATGTATGTGCGGTCATACTAACGCCATCTACAATTTCTTTTAAATTTTAGTTCAAGCAGAGAGGAATTCCTCTCTGGTTCAAGACAGTTCAACAGCGGATATGAGCAGTGTTGGTATGCGGTGCATCCTTTCTCGCGCATGCGCGGCAAAAACAGTTACGTATCTATATCATGATGACGAGGTAGTGGAGCCCTGAGACAGCTATATTGGCGGGAATGTCTCGAAACAATCTATTCCGTACAAAAAGACTTCAGGACGTGTTCTGCGAGTTACAAAATATACACAAATACACATGTTATACACTCATTTTTTAGAATCAAATCATACCAAGTTTTTAAAATTCTGCTGGGTGCTCAAGGTACCCCATTTTATCGAGAGTCTTACTTTACTGAGGCTGAAATCGCCGGGCATGCACGTGAAATCTTGCACCATATCCCAACACTGCCTATAGAGCGCACCACAGTGTTTGCCATCCAAGATGGCCGACAAGTTGACACCCCTTCCGTCTTTCGTCTCACCACCGCAGCATAATGCACAATCCTTAAGTCCGTGATCTATGTATATAACACGTTGCGCGGCATGTCACGTGACCAGTCTACGGTCTTAGTGGGGGACGTTGGAGTGTGCGCAGAAGTGGAAGGGGAAAAGGAGGAGAGTAAAATCAAGCCAGTTTTGGGTTGATCTAGCGACACTGTATGGGAGTGCTTACGCTCGAGATTTCGACGCCTCTGTTGTCACTCGTGACAATCAGCTGATCTATATAACCGTTATCTACATACATAGAATGATATAGATCAAAGGGTATTGTTATGCTGCACTTATTCCTATGTTTGTGTGGGGCTCTAGATCCCCACAGGTGTGTAACAGAAAAATACATTGGATGATTGCTGTACTCCTATTCTTATACTTCTGTGATTATACCTACATTTACCTACTTGTAGATACCAGAGAGAAAATTCCCTCTCTGTAGATACATACTCATACTACAATGTTACATAGTATAATTGCAGAGTTTAATTAATCACTTTTATTGATAGAATACATTTATTTACATTATATATATATATATATATATATATATATATATATATGTCTAATTTAAATATAATTATTTTAAAACACACTTCTATGCCACGTTATATTACTTTATATATGACATCCTCTTTTTTCTGTGTTGTTACAATCTCCATTTTAACTGGACAATGCAGCCAATAACTTAAGAGCTCTTCACAATAGCCCATTAAAAAATACATTCTATAAGGTGGTATTTTCTGTACCACAATACCAGCAATTCTGACTAGATTATGTTGCCTTTTAATAATTATTTCGCTTGCAAACAAACCATGCCATGTTCCAGTTACAAAATTTCTAATAAATATGTCCTCCACAGCAGTTTCCGATGGTCTATTACCATCTTTTATATTTGCTGAAAGAAAATGAAAAAATTAACATTATCTTACAAGATGACAAAACATGTAGAAACAATAGATGAAAGAGAATTTTTCATGTACAAGTGTTCCAAGAGTTCCAAGACTTTCTAGCAACAATGTGCGGAGGAGGATTTGCCATTTCATATGTTAGTGGCTGAGGTTGTCTTGGTTTAGGTCTGTAAATCCCAGATTGTGATTTATGATGCACTGCACTGGTATGAATACTCCTTTTTACAAGATTACTTGGATTAGTTAATAATATCTGAAAAGTAATTGCATATTTTGTGAATGTCAACAATAATTGTAGGTTACGTTACGAATAAAGTATACTTTGTAATACATATATACGTACAGAACGCATATACAATATTACACTCATTGTTTATAGATTTCTATAGAAATTTATTGGAAAGAAATAGAATATTGAATATAACATAAAAGTATAGGAAGACCGAACTTAAATGTGTACCAATGTGTACTATTGACAAAAGAAGTACCAACGGTTGAAAACAATAAAAAATCACACATCCACGAACAAGGCACGTTAATAGACCAATCAGCCAATGTATTTTTCTGTCACACGTTCGTGGGGCTCTAAAGCATAGATATAGAAATACAGGGATGGAGCATGTCGTTGCGGGGTTGGAAAATTTAGAGACGGGACGAGGTAGATTTACGCCTAATTTTCATTGGCTGTGTGTGGCGCAAGCGCAGTACGCCATTATGTATGCAGCGCCACGCATTGACACAGCGTCACATAACCTTTCCAAGCGTCTCATACCGTTTCATTTCAGTGTCGTGTTTCAGTATTAAAAAAACCATTTAGTATTCAATACTTCAACAGTGTTAAAAGAAGTTATTAAAATGAAGTGGTTTGTGCCCCCGTATAATAACCGATCTGATCTTCAACATTGGGAAAAAAGGAGTAATGTTGTGAAAGTTACATTTCATAGGTGTGAAGATTATTTTTATAGTTAATATAATTATAATCTTAGAATATTTTATTTTAAACTTTGATTCTGCTTGCAGTTTTCCAAAAGATTCTGCAACTCGTAGTTTATTGTTAGATCTTTTAGGCAACGGAGCATCAGTAATTCCAAAGAGAGCTTGTATTTGCTCAATGCACTTTGAACAAACAAGTTTCTACACAAAAGGTTCTTATGTGTGATTGAGACCAAATGCATTACCACGTGTATGTATAATAATGAGTATTTTTAATTTTTATGAGTATACCAAACATAGTGAACAATGTTTCATTTCGACTTGTATGTGTTCGTTTTATTCCAGAAAACCCTTACAGAAGAAGCGACTTCTTTCACTGAGTCATGTGAAAATAATGTGGACACAACATTATCACCTAACACAAGTATGTATATGTTTATAGAAAAATTACGGTAAATATATAGAAAAGGTCTGCGTACTCAGATTTTGATGAAATTTTATTATATTATAGATTTCGACATTTTGTACAACTTTTTCCTTTTCCAATATAGGTGGGTCGCTTTTAGTTTTCGTTATATTTGCAAAAAACTATCGGTAATGTTAATTTCATTACGGAAACCTTTTTAGAAACACTGGATGGGTGTGTGTGGTATTGTCGCTTCTCATCTCCACAATGTGTTTACAAACAAAAAATAAACAGATGCGGCCCGAAAATCCAGGAAATGTCTTCGAAAATTAAAAGCTCAGCCTATCTATGTATGATCAGAGTTATCTACAGGAGATAATTTTGCTTGTTTCTTCTGTTATTCCATTTCCTGAATTTTCGGGCCGCATTTGTTTATTTTTTGTTTGTAAACACGTTGTGGAGATGAGAAACGACAATACCACACACACCCACCCAGTGTTTCTAAAAAGGTTTCCGTTATGAAATTAACATTACCGATAGTTTTTTGCAAATATCTCGAAAACTAAAAGCGACCCCACTATATTGGAGAAGGAAAAAGTTGTTTAGAATGTGTTGCTCCATAACATATTAAAATTTCATCAAAATCGGAGTACGCAGACCTTTTATATATAATTACCAAAATTACTTTTGATAAATACATTCATTGTCATAATAACAACATAAATTGATATTACAGTTACTTCTAAACTAACAATATTTATTATTATTACAGCACAAGTTTTAATCCCTAAAACTGAAGAGATTGACAGTATAGCTGGTACTTCCAAGTCGTTTGATGACTATCTATTATCACCAAAACCGTTCACATCCAATAAAGAAGATAAGGGAAGAATGGTATCGCCTAAATTCATATACAATTCTCCAGAGAAGCTGAGATTAAGAGAAAGAATTAAATTTGTGGAAGCAGATTTACGGAAAAAACTGTTCGAAACGCGGCGACAGTTACAGAGGAAATCAAAACAAGCTTGTGAACTACAAAACATCATAGAGGACTTGAAAAGTAAGCAATTATTAAACCCTGATCAGGCAGAGATGTTAAATATGCTTGGTGGAATGGGTGGCGAAATTTTTAACTGCATGTACAAAAAGGATACTGCATGCGTATCTAAGAGTTATAATGCAAAAATACGTTGCTTTGCGCTTACTCTTCATTATTATTCTCCACGTGCATATGAATATGTGTGTGAACAATTGAGTAATTGTTTGCCACACCAGAAGACTATTTCATCATGGTATAGAACGTTAAATGGAGAACCAGCCATAAGTTTGGAAGCATTGAGGTCCATCAGTGAACGGGTAAAAAATACAAATTATCAATTAATAGGTTGTTCAATGTTCGATGAAGTAGCGATTAGAGAACATGTAGAATATGATGGCACAAAGTTTAGTGGATACATTGATTTTGGAAAGGATATTGCTTGCGAACACGAAATTGTAGCAGGAGAAGCATTAGTTTTTATGCTTGTGTGTGAATGGAGGCTGAAAAATACTGGTAAAAAATGCTGGAATGGTGTGGAAATCTATTGATACAAGTTCAGTTAATTCCGAGGCCTGGTATAAGCCTATTATGTTGTAAAACCGAATCCATTTCTTGGTCAAAACGCTGAAACAAAGATATACATACATATAAGCCTATTATGTGTAAAAACTTATTGTACCCTATTTTTAATTATATTATAAGAAAAAATATATAACATTTATGTTATCCTTATTAATTATTAGATATGTAACACGTCTTCATTTTATAAAAATAATAATTTTAAAATATAAATAATTTTAGTTTTCTTTAATACCTCGCCCTACAATTTTTTTCAGACTACAGATTTATGAATTATTTGAAATTGTACATTAGAACATGAAATATGTAACAACTAATTGCATAAAATCAAAAATGTAGAAGATTTGTCGTTATTTCTTCACTATTAATTATTTAACAACGTTCATTACAATATTTGGAACATAATTCGTATCACGAGTGTCATACATTATTATAGAACAAAGGGTTAACTATCACTTTTCTAGTTTCAACTTGTCAAATATATGTAAGAAATCTATAAACATTTTTCATACTTGGCGGTACAGAGTATGCGCAGAAATGCCACCAATCAAATTTAGGCGTAAATGTGTCCCTGCCTCCTCCGCAATCCTGAACACCCCCCTTGCCTAAGATGCTAGCTCATGCTTCATCCCTGTATTCCTATATCTATGCTTACAACACTGTCTATAGTATGGACAACAGAGAGGCATATCCTCTCTGTTAGGACCATATCAGATTTCCTCTCTGGATATAATATCCATGTCTTAGCACAGTAGCGCAAGTAGCGCAAGCCGTGGCAGGTAAAAGAACTATGTATATTATATACATACCTTCATTAAAATCCTTTAGCTTGTAATTTTCATTATAGATGTGGAAGTTGCCTAAAAGTTAGTAACTTTGATACTTTTGAAAGAAAAAGTAAACAAAAATGTTGGTGTTATTTGAAACTCCAGCTGGATATGCTATTTTTAAGGTATATATTGTTTTAAGGTATTAAGTGATGTATAACCTTTATGCTGTAACACGTGTTCAGATTTCAAACAATTTTGAATTTTGTTTAATGCATGTGCGATGAAAAAAGTTATACATGTAAACATGTAAAAATTAAATTACACTTTAACGTCATGTATAAATGTTTCTTATAGTTGCTGGATGAAAAAAAATTAGCGGAAGTAGATAACCTATTTCAAGACTTTGAAACGCCTGAGGCCGCTAATAAGATGTAAGTAGTGTTTTGTTGATACTATATACATGAAAAAACTGAAAAGTAAAGTTGTTATACAAGATTACATTATATTTATATAATAATGGATTTCTATATGCACACATAGTCAATGATTAATTCTGTTTTTATTATTCCAGATTAAAATTAAAACATTTTGAAAAATTTGCTGATACTACTGAAGCTTTAGCAGCTACTACTGCTGCAGTAGAAGGCAAACTTTGCAAATCATTAAAAAAGATCCTAAAGAAACATTGTTCTGAGCTTCAAGAACAATTAGCTGTTGCTGATGCTAAACTAGGAAATGCTATAAAAGATAAATTAAGCTTATCATGTGTTAGTAACACTGCTATACAAGAATTAATGAGATGCATTCGCAGTCAGGTAGATGGTTTATTTGCTGGTCTTCCAAAAAAAGAAATGACAGCTATGGCATTAGGTTTAGCACATAGCTTATCTAGATATAAGCTTAAATTCTCACCCGATAAAATTGATACTATGATAATTCAAGCTGTTTGTCTGTTAGATGACTTAGACAAAGAATTAAACAATTATGTTATGCGTTGTCGTGAATGGTATGGCTGGCATTTTCCAGAACTTGGAAAAATAGTTACAGACAATATAGCATTTGTGAAAACAGTAAAAATTATTGGAACCAGAGAAAATACTAGTAACTCAGATTTATCTGATGTATTACCAGAAGATGTAGAAGAGAAAGTAAAAGAAGCTGCTGAAATATCTATGGGAACTGAAATCTCTGAAGATGATATTTTGAATATTCAACATTTATGCGATCAAGTTATTGATATTTCTCAATACAGAACACAGTTATATGATTACCTTAAAGCAAGAATGATGGCAATGGCACCAAATTTAACTGTACTCGTTGGTGAATTAGTTGGGGCTCGGTTAATTTCACATGCAGGTTCATTAATCAACCTTGCGAAGCATCCAGCTTCTACAGTACAAATACTTGGTGCAGAGAAGGCTCTCTTTCGAGCATTAAAAACGAAAAAAGATACACCGAAATATGGTTTAATTTATCATGCACAATTGGTTGGACAAACTTCAACTAAAAATAAAGGAAAAATGTCAAGAATGTTGGCAGCTAAAGCTTCATTAGCAACTAGAGTAGATGCATTAGGAGAAGACAGCAATTTTGATCTTGGAGCTGAACATAAAACTAAATTGGAAGCACGTATGAGAATATTAGAGGAAGGTAATCTTCGTAGAATCAGTGGAACAGGTAAAGCAAAAGCAAAATTTGAAAAATACCAGACTAAGAGTGAATATCTTCAATATCCTGCATCTGCTGACACAACTCTGCCAAGTCATAAGAGACGACATTCAGAAATTGAAGAGAAAAAGCCATTAATTGAAGAAATCGTTGTAAAACAAGAGGACGAAACTCCGAAAAAGAAAAAGAAAAAGCAGGATATTGAAAGTGCAGAGGAATCAATAGTTAAAGAGGAATTAACTGAATCGAAAGCAGAAGATGAAACTACTTCCATAACTAAGAAGAAAAAGAAAAAAATTAAAACAGAAGTAACCGAAGAAGGTGATTCAACATCTATTACAGAAAGTCAACAATTAGCATCTTCTGAAACATTGGATGAAGTATCCGAAATAGCAAAGGGTTCGTTTCATCACTTTTACATTACCTTGCTTTAAAATATTTTTAATAAAATTTATGTTAAAATATGATTTATTCATTTTCTGTTACAGAACACACGAAGAAAAAGAAAAAGAAAATTAAACAGGAAATTGAAGATACAAGTGAAGTTCAAGAAAGTCAAGACACTACACTTCTAAGTAGTGACAAAGTTTCAAGTGAAAAGAAAAAGAAGAAAAAGAAAAAATCTCAAGATGAGTAAAATTGTATAAGTAACATACTCATAACAGATAACATGTTATAAATTGTTCATTAATTACAATTGCAACATATACTTTATTAAAATCAAAAATTGTGAATGTATTTATATATGTAGTACATTCAATCTATTGTTATCATTTTTTTTACATAAGTGATCAAATACATCATGCAATTCTTTGTTTACATTCGAACAATTTGTTGCTAAGAAATTTTTAATATTTTCATAAGTCATGTATCTATGTACACTGTAAAATGCATTATTGAAATACAAATTTTGTAAAAATCAAGAGATGGTAAGAAATAGATTGGAATAAATATACGCTATTATAATTCATTGATGTATACAAAAAAGGCAGTTACATAATGTGCATACAAACCTTTCTAGTTGTACATAGTTATGTACATAATATTGGAGTAACCAATCTACTTAGATATAATACAATAAGTTATGAAGTGAATACAATGATTAAACAAGTATTAGTATTTTTGTCAAAAATTAAAATCCCCACAGAAAATAATTGAATGTTTGAAAATATTATATTATAGAAACATAAGATTTAAAACTATTTATGTAATTTTACAGCTTACATTGTTGACAGCTACAGTTTACAGCATGAATTATGGCCTGGTTATATCAATGTAACAACTCAATTTTATTAACATCATGTATTTCAAATACTTAATATAAAGATTGTCTTATATGATCTATATTCATTAGAAATTAATATAATTTGCAATGCTTACTGTATATTGTACTTTATGAAAATCGTCAACATACATTTCGATAAGTTGAGAATTCTAAATGTAAATAAAATACTATAAATGTTAGGTCATATGTAAATGTATTCAAAATACAGTATAGAAAGAAATATAATACATTCTATTGTATATATTTTATGTTAACCGGGAAGACAAGTTAATTCACCATCTGTATTAGATTTCCTCTTACAATGATTTTTGTACGTTTTTTAAAATTATTTTCTTACTATTTTTGTATTAATTGTAATGTAATATTTATAATAATATAAATTACATTGTATTCACGTTTATTGTAGCAAATTTTCATCATGTTGATTTCACTAGCTTGTGTTTACATAAATATTTGTAATTCACAAATTACCCGGTTAACGCATTAACTTAATTCTATAAACTAAATACAATTACTTTAAACATACAGTTTTTAACCATACATTCGATCCCAAACTCGCTTTTCTACGCGATATTAATTATAACTATGTTTTCTTCAATTTAAATGTTATTCCTTTATGGTTTAGAACTATCATAGCAATATGTAAAAGGAAGTATTAATAGAATGTAGAATGGCTGATACTATATGTATTAATGAATGTTTAAAGTATTATTCTGTGAAAGAAAATACACAATTATATGATACAATTTCTAATTTGTTCATAAAAAAAATCACGTTGCCTAATTTCAGAATATATTTATTTTCTATTACATAATTTGAGGTATTTTTAAAGTTTTTGAAAATAGATTGTACATAATTTTGAGAACTATACAATATAAATTTTAGACTTTAATTTTCTAGAACTTTCACAGTATTTTCATTAGTTATGACTTTAATTTCTTTTAAATGTATATGTAAATACATCAATATATTATTTTTGTTTCTATATAAATAAGGGAATTTATTTTATAATTCATATTTCAGATTATTTGTACACTTTGCTTATTGTAAAATATAGAATAATACAAATCGCTTAAGGATGATAAGAGTATTTTAACTCTTCACAAATAAACTTTTTTTCATATACATGTTGTAAATAATCAAATCCAATATGTCCATAAGAATTAAAGAAATAGTCTTCAAGGATTTGTATAACCATTTTGAAATCAAATCAGCCTGTAGTAAACGGTGACTAAATGTTTCAAAATCTTACAGAAGTAGATTAATACGCCCTTGAAAGGAATTTTATTAGTGCTCTTCATGAATATAACTCTTTAGATTGCTTCCTTTCTCATCTCTGCTGCGTACAATATTGCATTAAGTCTGACACACTAATAGAGTAAATGGAAACAGAAGAGAGAAAGTCATAAATAATACATGAATAGCACTATATTATTTATATGTGTTGCATTCAATTTACTAATAGATGCTACGTGATAAATTCAGTCACAATGAAAATAATCTAATTGTACAATTTGTTGATTTTATATAATCGATTGATACAATAAAAATAAAATAAAAGAAAATATATGATTCACAAAAGATGAACATACTGTGTTCACAAGACTTTCTATAAAGCTTCAATAAAGTTCTGTTAAGAGATTTCAATGTGTTGTGTATAAAAATATCTGTATAAAAAATATATAAAAATACTATTGTTTTGAGACTTCCTCGTAAGGGCATATTTAATTTCTACAAATAATAACTTATTGCACATAAGGTTCTATAAATGTAAGTTGTGCATATATAAACTTAATCTATAAATTTCATCAATTTATTCTTATTAGTAAGTTACTATAGCTATAGGTGTTGCATACTTTATAATTTTTTAAAATACTATATTCGTGCATTTGTAGTATGTATATATACGTATGTGTTTGTTCGTACATACGTACTCGTGTACATATGCACTCGTATAGGTATTATACATAAAACAATATGTATATTATACATTATACATGAAACCATTGTCCTCTTATAGAAATTTATCAAATTTATCGAATGCTAGTAAAGAGATTCAATACAGACTTATTTTCTTTTTGACTACGTGCTTTACTAAACACATTCCAGAAGCGCAACGTTTCATCGCCAGCACCAGTTACAATAGCTTCACCATCCGGTGACATTGCTAAATATAAAACCCTGTACGAATGTCCGGTTAATTTTGCAACTTGTGTTAAACTGGGATACTTCCAAACCAAAATTTGATTTTGAGAGTAGCCATGCGTACTGACTAGTTCTGAACTATGCTTACTCCATGCTAAATTACAGACTTGTGATCCAGTGTCAACGCATTGCATCGGCTGACCAGTTAACGTGTTCCAAAATCTGATGCATCTATCAGCTGTTCCTCCTCCGGAAGCTAGTAAGCCATGATGATGGGGAGACCATGCAATAGCTTTGACAGCTGCTACATGTTCGGTGTAAGTTTGTATTGGTGAAAGGGAATGTAAGTTCCACACATAAAGTCGATTGTCATTACCACCAGAAGCCAAATATTGATTATCTGGAGACCATTTCAGACCGCAAACTTCTTGCCTGTGAGCTCCTAAACGTCTTTCATTGACGACACATGGAGTTCTAACATCTCTTTGTAATATTAACCTGTCTCTACTACCAGACGATAAAACTTCACCGTTCCAAGCTAGCGCTCCAACTCTTGCACTATGTCCCTGCAACTTGCTTACTTGCTTGCTTACAGCTACATCCCATACTTGGATGTAGCCCAAATGTGTACCGACTGCAACCAAGTTTCCTCTTTCATTCCAAGCAACTGACGTTACACTATTCCCATCGCTGGATAAATCACACAATCTAGTCACCTGACTTGTACACGCGGACCATAAGTAGACACAACTACCCAAACCAACACTGAGAACATTTTGTGATGACCAGTCTACAAGATTTAGATAAAAATCATCTTGCAATTCTGGAGCATCGAGTACTTTAAAAGGTATTCTTGAAATCTTTCTGGTTGCTTTCCTGGGTGATCTTAAGAGTTTCTGACTTTTAGCACTTAGTGGTGATAGAGAATATGGCAAACTCTGATCTAATAGTGTGTGGTCTTTTGTGGGTGTTGTATATTTGAAAAGGTTTTTGGTAACTAGTGGTGAAAGTACTCTTCGCTCTTCACATTGTCCTTTTACATCTTCTATGCTGGCTCCAAGTAATTCATTCTTCAAAAGACAGGAATAAGCAATACCATCACGGCTACCTTCTCCATTTTCACGAGCTTTTTTTGTGACTATGCCATTTCGATTGTTTTCCGATATCATTGAAAAAGTTGTCTGCCAATTATTGCCAGATCTTGTTGGTATAAATCGATCGAAACTATTATTCACCATTTTAGTCGGTGAAAAATATACTGATGAATACAGTCCGGAACCTGCCAGATTATCTATATGGCTCTCGCTGTTCGACTTCAACAGTCGTTTCTCATATTCGTGATGAAACATTTTTTTTTATACTACAATCTCTTACATTTAGTCACATAATTATACACCTCACAAGTATATTTTTTCTAGAAATCACTTAAATAGCTCCTCTATTGTCATATTTATAATGGAACATTGTATACAAGGAAAATCAACCAAATTAGGCTAGTTAGTCGCTATTCAACATCAACTTGGAAAATTTTCAATACGGAAATAGTAAGAAAGGACGAATGCGATTCTCCAATCGAAACGCTCAGTTTGAAGCTAGTGCAAAGGGTTGGCATTGAAAAACAGATGGTGAAACATCTACGTAAAATAGTATACTTGAAGTAACACCCACCTAGCGACGCAATTACAAAGTTATGTTGAATAGTTGAATAAAAAAAATATGTATAAATAATGTTTTTCCAAGAATTTTCATATTAACTTATTATTATGTTACAAATTTTCAATAAAATGTTCAAAGAAAATAATAGAATTTATTTACAATGTTTATTTTAATTACTGTAGGCATAATATTATCCAAATAAATACATAAATATTATTTTTTCAATTAGTATACAAAGTTCAACTTTATGAAAAAATTAATATACAGTTACAATTTTTAAAAAATTTCCAATAATGGTTTGTAAAACTATAGGACTATAGTAATAAATATATAATATGTATCTATTTGTGTTGAGTGTAAAGAATTCTATGAAGTAAATTGTGGAAAAAATTTAAATATAAAGGAATTCAACTATTATGCGCGTTCGTAGTGACTGGTGTCGACTGTGGGTAATACGATATGCATTAGGACTGCATATTTACACCTCATACACAGTCACTACTGGTCGACCCCCCCTGCCCATAGGCCACAAGACAAGATAGGAATTGCTACGAATGTTCTGGGTGTTATCAAAGTACAGAACGTATTAGTGATATTAGTGATTGCGTCTATATAATTAGATAATTCCTGATTACTATAGCAAGTAAGTTATGTAATTTTAATTTAATATGTTTCACAACTTGTTGTGATATTCATTATTGTAGTATTACATTTAACTTTCGATAGGTAGACAGATGTTATAAATTAACCTTGATTGCTGGAACTTATCTATAACTTAAATGATACATTCTCTTCAAACCTTTAATAACTATAACAATGTTTTTATTGCTTTTTTGGTAATAATTATATCATTATATTTTCATTATCATTAGTATTTTGTGATTGATCACTAATTGTTAATTATTTTATATATGTTTACTTATATGTACACATATCTTAAATATTTTAAATGCATTCCATTTAAAATGATTAACTCTACAATATTTTTAATACATTTCGTTATACCTATTCATTTATAAAAGTATATAATATGTTATTAATAAGTAAATTAAAATAATTACATAATACAATAAATTACAAATAAATTAAATATTTAAAAGACTAATTTTTAATCTACACAATTAAGACTTGAATTATTTGAATTAATTGCAGAAAATGGGTCATGATAGCGAAATACCAAAAGTACCAAGTCCTGACATATATAAAGTCGAAGATATACCAAGACTTATGGAAGTTCGAAGATTATTGGCAGAAAGAGGATTGAAGAATCCTTGGCTGAGAAATGAAGTTTGGCATTACCGTGAGGTCCCTGTTACTCGTAAAAGAGAAATAATAACACACATGTTTAGAGGTTTCAAAGTAGCGATCCCATTACTTATAATAACAATAGGGATAGAAAAATACTATGGGATTGATTATGGACATCATCCGTTTATGCATGGACGTGATCATTATTAATGTCATTTAAAAGAAAGAACTATATAAGTAGTAAAATAAAAAAAGTACTATCAATACTGTAATAATTATATCTTACAAATTAAATTATTTATTATGGAAACAAATATGAAGTTGTAATATTATATTAAAAATGTTTTATCTGGTAATACATTATATAAATTTTTTTTCCCATTATATGTGGTAATTAGAAGCAGCAATGTTGATACTGCTATAGTAACTGTAATGGCCAATGAACAATCTTTGAATACAGCTAGCATAAAAGCAAATATTGATAGTTCAAATGTTGCTATTAACCACTCATTCCCATAAAGTAATACTTGATCAAATGAATGATTATTATCTGTAAAATAGATTAACATTTAATTATTTCGAAATACTTTTATACTTACCTATAAATTAAAAATTTTACCAATATAAAAAATGGATTTTTTTTCACTTTGAGAAAACATAATATTACAAAGTTTTTCAAGGAATTGTTGATCTTTAATAATGTAATCCATATCTTTAAAACAATGATCCACAAATTTACACAGAAACTCCTTCAATTTGATTTGTGCATTAAAAATCAGTTCCCTTTTTTTATTAGACATATCATTTGTTTCAAAGAAACTATTTAAACTCTGAAAAAAAGATAATATAAATATATATATTTCTAAGTATTAAAATATAATGTGCATAAACATGATACATACAACTTTTGTTTGTTTTGAAAATTCGATTAAAACAATTCTGAGTGACGTTGTTAAAGATAATATGAATGTTTGTTGATCCGTTCCAGGCAACAGACCTTTACATGCACATAAGTTATTTTTTTCTTTCTCTAAATTATTCATTAAAGTAGTCAAATCTGTATCTGCAATTCCATGTACTGACCTATTATAAAATAAAAATAGTTACTTACAGTTACTATATTTTTATACATAACTGACATATTTTATTACCTTCCATGAATATAAAAACCATAATAATTATATGGTAATATAAGAAAGCTGATATTTACAGTAGAACATAGATTTATAAATTCTTTTATCTTATTTCTAATGCACAGTTCATAGAATCCAACATATAACAACCATTGAATGCAATATATTAATATATACATTAAAACACATACTGTGTAATATAAAATAAAATTGTCATTGTCTTCAAGAATGTTTGATGGTATTTCAGGTATTGCAAACATCCATGGATATAGTTGTACTATCTGAACCAAATATTAAAATCAAATAAGTTAAATTATAAATCATTTTAATGTAGTTCTTATTTACCTGGAAGATACTTAATACAGCAAGTAATTGCACCATTACATTTATTTTTCTCATTGTTTGCAGACTTAACCAATGATTGATAATATAATATGTTCTCCAAATACTAACAGATGAATTATGAAAATTATTTTGTTCATGTGCTTCTGGCATGGAACCTTCTAATACTGAAGGAACAGATGAAAAATTAACTTCAACTTCATTATACGCACTGTTTTCACCTGGTTCATTTATTATTTGTTTTTGATTAGTTGTTTTTATTTCTGTTCGTGTGGATAAAAATTTATTTTTATGTTTTGAAAATTTGTTTCTACGCGAAGAATCATATTCAAATTGGTTGAATACTGCTTTTGGTTGTTCCCAGTCAATCAAAAATATGTTTTGATTCCAGCACCGACAAATGAAACCAAACATTTCTATAAACTAAATAAAATATTACAAATGGATAGATTATGGCAATTATGGTGCTATTTTATTGTACAATAAAGTACTCACTTTGAAAAGAACTGTTATTGCAGTAAACATTATAATAGTATTTTCATTAATATCATCAGAGAATAATATAAATGGTGTTGTTTGTCCTTTGTAGAATATAAATAAATACATACATAAACTAATTAGACTCATAATAATGATGGTACCTATACTACCTAAAGTATAAATAAAAAACCAAAATAATGTTCTTATGTATGAAAAAGAAGTATAATGTTGTTTATTGTAATTCCACGTTTTTATGGCAGAGTAGCAAATGGCTAATCCTAAACAAACTGCTATGATTATCTAGAAAGATGTATTTTATACATTATTATATATTCATAATTATAACTACCTATAGTGATTGTTATTGCAGTTTTACCTTGAAAACAATGTCAATATGATTGTTTTCTAGAATAAATTTTATTTTATAATCTAATACAACATGTGTAATTTTACTCATTTCTTCATATGTTAATTTAGTATATTCCACAATCAGTAAAGGTGGAAGTAATTTATCTCTAGTTTCTGCACTTTGAACATTAATGCTATAAAAGTAATGAATTGTGTTTTTTCAGTATGTATTAAATTTGAAGTATAGTAGAATAACTTAAGCAACTTACATAACAGTTAGAGATTTCATGTAAACTAATGTGGATAATTTATTGCATCTTTTAATTTCTTTATCAGTAATATTTAGTGTCTTATAACCACTAATATTATCAACAAGAAAAAATTTGCGTACCAATTGCCATTGTGATATATCAGCAGTATTCTAAAAATTTGAAAATAATAATCTTATAAAATTACATATACATATAATCATTATTTTATTACATTTTCCAATTCATTTACTTACTTGGTTCATATTTTTAATGAGTACAGGTAATGCATGCATTAAAACTCTTTTTTTATCTACAAATGTCAAATAAGGAGACATAAAATCTATTTCTGTAGATACTAAGTCTTTGATTTTGAGTATACATTTTTTCTTATAGTTTACCCCAAATTGAACATTTTCCAATAAATTACATGGCAAGTTAGGTGTATCAAGTGATTTAAAAGTACCATATAAAGAAAATGTTGCAATTTTAAAATTCAAAGTACTATCCTAAAAGAAATATAATTGGGCAATTATAGTGAATGCAATTAGAATACATTCCATGTGAGATATTCTTTAAAAAATGTATATGGTGTACATACATTGTTATATTTTGACAAACTGTATCTCTGTGTGATTCTTTTACTGTTTAATGTTGTTACAGTTTCATTTTTGTTATAAAATAACCATATAGGTATTGCTTGCATTTGCAGAAATAATACACAAGCAATTTTATTACTGTAGAGGCTTAATACACATAAATTTGATAAATACTCACAAGCCATTTTATATTTCTTCTGAAGAAAAATATCTTTTTAACAAAGTTTATCATTATTTTAATGCTTTATTATTCTACTTACCTTACATAAATATAATGTAACTTCTAGATCTTTTCTAAAATAGTAACTATCTGGATTATGATTTTTGAATTTTATTAAATTTGTAGTATTTGTGTATAGATAATTTATAAAAACACTTTTATATAAACAATGATCTTGTATCCATCTATAATGTTGTGCTGAATATATAGGATTTAAGTAATAATTATTTTCAAAGTCATCACAAGATAAACATTTGGTTCTATCCAAAGATGGGTAAGTATTGTTGGGGCAAGAAAAGCAGTACATAGTATCTGATAATGTACCATTAATGCTTCTGTCCACTGTAAAATTAGAGTAGTGTTAAATAAATAATACAGTGATTTGTTATATCATGAATAAAATGTTCGAATTATTACATTGTATTTCATTAATGGTACATTTACACGTCGTAGTGTTACATGAAACACAATCTAGTCCATCTGTCGTTATTGTTCTATTGTATCCGCAAAAGATACATTCACGATAACCATCTTTTAATGCTACTTGTTTGCTAAATTCATCACATACACACCGTAATCCTATAAAAGAAATTCTAAAAAATAACAAAACCATAAAATTACATCAGAACTTATTTAAGAAAATACTTTAAACTCACGATCAGTAGATGGTTTCAAATTTTTTTTCGGATCACAATGAATACAAGATAACGTTGCACTGTCAAAATATTCATTATTGTTACAATTCCATAATTGAGAAAATTTAATAACCTCCTTATTTGCAGCAAGTAATTGAAAAAAAGCACAGTGAAAAATTAGGAAAACATATTTGCTTACAAAAAGATACATCTTTGCTGTGTATATACATACTTTGTTTATTCATTTTGTTGTCATAGCAACCGATAGTGTTTATACTTGTGTGTAGCATATACAGGGAGGAAAACAAAATTTTAATATGAATCAAGACAAGTAAGTATTTACGTGGAACCATCTTCTAAAATATTTAGCATACGCTGAATCTGTTGTTATAACAAGATATCCTGTATATAAGGTTATATTACCGCGTCAGAAAGTCAACAATTATGACTTGTTTTCTGACCGCCATTACCTGTTTGACAGGTAATTATTTTCTGGACATGTCTATTATCACTGATCTATATAGATCAGTGCCTTTTATATCACTGACATATATATATATATATATATATATATATATATATATATATATATATATATATCCTAGTATATATATCAGTGTTTTATATATATTGATCTATGTAGCTGTATACTATAAATATTATAAATCCTTGAAAAGGCACTGATATATATGCTATGGATACGGTTGATACGGTATTGCCATAAGCCAGCTGCACAGCTTTTTGTCCCGAATTGAACAGTAGATTTGGATGCCAGCGCCGCTATCGTTCGACCGGTGTACTGTACCACTCGTACTCTTCTTCACCCCGTGATCCTGTGGCCCATCAGAGCCAATCAGAGACCACTTTTCGGCGACACCGAATACACGGGGGCTGGCTGTCTTTAACAGTATCTCGTCGGTGATGCAATGTCTGTGCTGTGCCATGTGTTTGCGTCCCTCTAGATGGCGCTGCTTTCAATCGAGTTGATTGGACGTCATTGATACGCTACGAAATAAAAAGTGTCGATGACGTCCAATCAACTCGATTGAAAGCAGCGCCATCTAGAGGGACGCAAACACATGGCGAAGTATTGTTGATCACGGGGGCAGAGGAGTACGAGGGGTACAGTACACCGGTCGAACGATAGCGGCGCTGGCATCCAAATCTACTGTTCAATTCGGGAAATTTCCAGAATCCGAATACCGTATCCATAGAATATACATATATCAGTGCACTAAGCGTGACTAAGCGCGACGTTACCAATAGTCAAGCCGGAATCCGTCTGCTGTAACGGTGTTCTTATTGGTCAGTATTTTTCATTAATAACTCCTTCAAAAAGCCAAGACGGCTATTTTTGCAAAGGAAAAAGTTAATTCAGGAACCGCCCATTTCAAAGATGTACGACATTTTGGGAAACTTTATATAACTGGATACAGTATACGACATCAGAGATCTTAGCCTTGCTCTTGCTGACTAAATATTATGATAGTAGATTCTTTATTTGGAGCCAAGAACGGACCGTGGAGCCAAGTATAGGCTGTGAATATATATGTATTGACTTTATATAGTGAATTTACAAAATTAAACGATTTGCATATACAGGGTGGAAATTATAAAGCATTACAGACGAATTTCTCTAAAAATATTGATTATGCGCAAAAATGTTTCCGATGAAAATGGTTCAGTACCGAGGGGGCGGGATTTGTGGTGGGATTTTTATTTTTCCCAGTGGACACTCCAAGGTGAGGCGAAGGTCAACTTCCTTTTTTTAAATGGAATGATATGTTTTTTTATCCACCATCAAATAGTGTATTTTAAGAGAAGCTCAATTACCTATGACTCAAGGTCATTCAAGGTCAAACTTGCAGGGAAATGCAGAAAAGGTGTGATCGTCTTATTTGTACTTCAGTTTAGTATGTGTTCAAAATGATTACTAGTTGATGATTACTAAAATGAAAGTAAACTGACTATCTTGCAAAAGAGCACAGTAATACATAAATACGTTTGTTTTCATTTCATTGATAATGACTTTGATGTTATCCTGAGTAATGCTGATATTGAACACATGTTATTGTTTTGGTGTGAAAGTTCTAAGGCACGAACTAAAGTACAAATAAAACGATCAAACGTTTCCTGCATTTCCCTGCAAGTTTGACCTTGAATGACCTTGATCATTCCATTTAAAAAAAGAAAGTTGACCTTCACCTCACTTTGGAATGTCCGGTACTGAACAATTTCGTCTGAAACATTTTTGCGCATAATCAATATTTTTGGAGATATTCGTCTGTAACGCTTTATAATTTCCACCCTGTATATACTCGGCCAGATTGCAAATAATACATTTTTAGCTGAAACAAAATGAAAAAATAAAAAACAGTTAAAACCAGCCATTTTATTGCCAACTATATACAGGGTATCCCAAAAATGTCGGAAATGCTTGAAAGGGATGGTTCCTGAGGTCATTTGAAGTAACTTTTTCGTCTAGTGAAAATTTCCTTAGCATTAGTCAGTTATTTTTTTGCATCGAATATTTTTAAATTACCTACAGTTTGATGGTAATTGAAAATCATATATTTAAAAATAACATGTATTGCCAAAATATATATTATTTATTAACTGTTACGTACTAACTAAGTCTACATGTGAAACGCGGGCTATCTCTTTATCCTTTTGTCAGTGGAATTTTAAACTTGAATTGAGAGAACGCGACAGTGACATGTAGTCCACCAATTGAAAGTTAAAGCACGACTAGTGCCTTTCCTGCATCCGCAGTAGATGGACAAGTTTTTGCAACAAGCATACATACGCGTATGCATGTGTGCATATGTATATATTTCAATGTTTATGGAACCAAAATTTAATTAAATTGCAAGAATGATGAATTCTTAAACGACAAAAATGTCAACGAGAAACAACAGATGTATCATTTTAATTGAGTGATGAAACTACGAAAGACTGGACTGTATCGAATATTAAACGTAAGCTCAACATAAAACAAATTTTAATAATAAAAACAATTTCCAACGTTATAGAATATTAATTAATAGATACAAATTCTATAGAATGATAAAAATAGTCATAAAATTTGATAACAAATTTAGAAAAGGTCGTTCTGGTATTAAGTGTAGTCCGAAAATAAAATGTAATTGTAATAAATTTGTATTACATATTTATTGAAATAAGTAAATGTGTATTATGATGTTTTAAATTTAATCGATATATTTTATAAATTGATAGAGTATAAGAGTTGGTAATTTCATAGTGAAATGCAAGACAATTTTGAACAAATATGTAGGTTTTCATAATTTTTGACATTATGTTCATGAAACAAATGTTTCTTTAATTATTGTTACAATACATTTTATATTTACAATGTATTGATTTGTGCTATACATTTGCATTTCTCACAACTTTTCTTATAAATTATTTCCTTCCTCCTATAATATAGCTTTTATATGGATCTATGAATTGTTTTGTTTACGATAATTATATTTAGATTTCTTTCCTTTTACTAATTTTTCTATATACTCTATAGCAGTAATTATCATTTTGTGATTTCCAGAAAGTATTTAAGTTTTTCAATATAGTAAAACGTTACATAAAATAAGTATAGAAATGCTTAATGTATATGACAAAGATTATAGAGTTTTGGATTTGGTACGGCAACGTGAAATACAGGTATGTTTCCTTGTATTAGATAAACATTGATTCATTTATATTTCATTTGAATTCTTTTAATATTCTTTTAGGATTCTGCAGCTTATACACTCTCTCAGAATTTACATGTCACAGAAAATTTGATTTCTCGATTAGGATTAGAGAAAGAATTAGTTGGGCATACAGGATGTGTAAATTGTTTAGAATGGAACGAAAGTGGACAGTAAGCATTCCTAAATAAATAAAATAAAAATATTGTTCATGAAATAAAGAAGAATGAACAGAAAGATTAATTAAATTGTTTTCTATAATAAGAATAAATTAATTGTTGCTTTCAGAATTCTTGCCTCAGCATCTGATGATATGAATATCATCTTATGGGATCCGTTTCGATATGAAAAGAAGTTAGTACTACATACGGGTCATTATGGAAACATATTTTCTGTTAAGGTAATGTGACAAAACGTAAAGTTTAATTTCTCCTAAAATAGTCATAGTGCTTTCAATTGTACACATGTTTTAGTTCATGCCAAAATCAAATGACAGCATACTGGTATCAGGTGCTGGAGATAGCAAGGTACGAGTTCGTGATCTAACACTTGCTGAACCTATGCTTATATGCAATTGTCATATGGGCCGTGTCAAACGTATTGCTACTGCATCTACTATTCCTTTCCTGTTTTGGAGTGCTGCAGAAGATGGTCTTATTCTACAATATGATATTCGTGCTCCACATACTTGCAAAAGTAATGGATCTAATACTGTATTAATAAATCTCTACAATCATATGGGTCGATACGCGGAAGCTAAATGTGTCACTGTGAATCCAAAACGACCAGAATTAATAGCTGTTGGAGCTAGTGATGCATATGTACGAATGTATGATCGCAGGATGATTAAGCTTTCTCAGGTAACTAACTTTCAAACTCGTTTACTTCTGATACACAATAAATTTTGATAATTTTGCCATTTTCATAGGTGCCTATTATCTCTACTCCACGCAGTGACTGGGAGAGAGGACATGCAGCTTTACGTCGTGCAGCTGGTGAAGGAGATCCAGATGAGAATATACCATTGGGTTGCGCACAGTATTTTATAGCGGGTTCGTTCGTATGATCAGAGATAACATACGCAACTTCTTTTACCTTTATTTTCCTCTTTTATTATATGTAGCATGATTGCTTTAACAGAGACTGTTAATGTTTGATATTGAGCAGGCCATCTGCAGTCTCGACAGCGTGACAATAATAGGAGCATTACTACTACATACTTAACCTTCAGTGCTGATGGAAATGAACTCCTTATTAATATGGGTGGGGAACAAATTTATTTATTTGATATCAATAATCCAAAAAATGTAAAGACATGCTTTGGTTATACTACACATACTTATACAGGTAACTATTAACATTGATGTTGACTACTTATTGAATTAAACGAATTAAAGGTAATTGTTAAATGACATAATTATAGGGGACTTTGGAAAGTCGTACTACACAGGCAAAAATAATGAGAACAGTATAGATTATGCTAAGAGAAATGTAAAAGTTCTGCCACCTCATGTTGAAAAATTAAAATACGAAGTAAGTTGACAAATTTAATTTGTTAAATTAATTATGAAATAGAAAGAATCGGAATGAATATGATTTTCTTATTAGGCTAATAAGTGTTTTGAGCAACAGAACTATGTGTTGGCAATTACTTTATATGATAAGGCAATTAGTTACTGTCCTACAGCTGCTGTGCTTTATGCTAATAGAGCTGCAGCGTATATGAAACGAACTTGGTACGGACTTTTAATTATTGCATTTCATATTCGAATAATGGAAAAAGTGTCACGTTAAATATGGACTATGGAAGAAAGTAAAAGTTGTACTGAAATTTTATGATTTGTAGGGATGGTGATATATATGCAGCTCTTAAAGACTGTCAAACAACATTACTCCTTGATTCAGGACATGTTAAAGCACGTTTTAGGTATCAATAATATGTTAATACTATAATATTTCATTTACCGAGTAAAGCATAAAGTATTAGATGTGTGTTTTTAGACTGGCGCGTTGTCTATTTGACTTAGACCAAGCAACAGAAGCTGATAAAGTACTTAAAGAATTTCAACAAAAATTTCCTGAATATGCATCTAATTCGGCGTGTAAAGCATTAAGAATGGATATAAAGGAAGCTATAGATTCTGGTACGTTTTTGGTTAACGTTTTACATTATGATTATTTTATATTATATGTACATTTTAAGCTAAAAATGTATCGTTTATTATTATCGTTAGTATTATTATTATCGTTGATATTATTATTATTATTATGGAATCAGGTAGAGATAATACTACAAGTCAGCCAACATTTCAAATATCAGAATATGAAAAAGAATGGCGACATGATACGATCGACTACAAAATGAGATTTTGTGGACACTGTAACACTACAACTGACATAAAAGAGGCTAATTTCTTTGGAAAGTAAGCATACATTTTACTAATGATTAAATAATCATGTTTAATAATTACGATATATTGATGATTATCATTTTTTCCTTTAAGCAATGGTCAATATATTGTGGCAGGATCAGATGATGGATCTTTTTTTATTTGGGATCGTAGTACTACGAATATTATTCGCGTACTAAGAGGAGACGAACGAATTGTAAATTGTCTCCAACCTCATCCATCAACATGTTTGTTAGCTACTAGTGGCATTGATCCAGTAATTAGATTATGGAGCCCATTGCCCGAGGTATTTGCCCTAATTATGTAAAGAATGCCGCAAAATAATTGCCGCAATTAAAGTCATTTGATTAATAATAACACTATATTTCATACTTAATATAGGATGGTAGTATTAATGACAGAAAAATCCAGAATTTAGAAGATGCTGCAGCCGCAAATCAAATACGGATGAACACAGATCCATTCGAAGTAATGCTCATGAATATGGGATATAGATTTCCTAGTCAGCAAGCTGAACATAGTGAAGAAGGCAATGAACAACAAAATCAGTCAATTATGCTACCTTTGGATTGTAGACCGAGTTAAATTTTTAAAAAGATTTGAAAAATGGCATAAAATTGCAACTAAATATCTGAAGACTTATTCAATGCTGTATTGTAGAATATTAATATACTTTAATTATAATTATCTATTTTTTTATTAATTCTTTGTAGCTGTTGACTTTTCAGAAAATGAAATGCTATAAAGTATATTTGAAATGGTGTTATAAGAATACAAAACATTTTTTACAAAAGTGTAAACACATTTTTCTTTTTTGAAATGTTTAATAATTGTGCAATACTGCTCAGTAGATTAATTTGTATTAATATAGTCACATTCAAAACAATCACAAATGAACTTTATTTACATTGTTGTTTCTAGTTTCCTTTAAAGTATCACTGTAACATTGTAATTCTCATAATTTTATACAGTGTATAATATACGCAGTAAATGATGGTATATCTAACTTTGAGGTATAAGCTCCCATATATTTTGCAAAGTACTAGTTTCGTTAGGTTTTTCTGCAGCAATCCCTAAATAGTCTGAAACATTAGGTTTTCGTTGATTTATTCCTTCAGAAAAATAATAGCCAAAAATGTTTAAATTTTCGATTTGATTGTCTTCTTTTTCAGAATATTGTTCTATATTTACTTCTCGTTGTAAAGGTGCCTGTAATGAGTTATTAAATAATTATTAAGTACAAATGAGTTTGGATTTATAATATTACCTCATGTTCAAATGTATAATCCACACCAAAGATTGGACACTTTTCAAATGTTTTGAACAATGTTGAAACTTCTTTGTATAAAATATGAAGCTTTTCAATGGGGGTAACTCGAAAGCCTAATATGTAGGCTCCAGTAGATTCTGTACTTACAATTACTAAAGTTGGACCAAATTTTGAATTTTTAATTGTAATCTGTTAGAAAACTAAAATTTATTAAAATCTTCTTTGTACATTAATATAGTTTTAGGATGTCTACTTACACTTGCTATTGTAAAATATGGAATTGATATGTTGAATTGATAATTCATATCAGCAAACCATACTGAACGTATATTAGTTACAATAAAAGTTCCAATATTTCCCTAACAAAACAAATTATAAATATTTTGTGTTTCAGGAATTGAACAATTTTCATATATGTAAAAAATAAATTTTTCACCTGTTCTAGTGATAGATTCCAAATGTCCTGTAAAGTAGAATGAACGGTTTCTTGTGGCAGTAAAGTCAATTGGTTTTCATTAATTATACCACTTCTTAACTTAATTTCTCGATAAATCTTTGATGAAGTGTAAGCTCTATAATATTGTATTTAAAAAAAAACAGTTATTTATATACTACAGTAACCCGAAATACAAGTATTTATTATATGCATTAAATTATCTACCAAGAAAGTATAAAATAGAAAATATACCTGTATATACCAATTACAGATGTATAATGTCTTGTGCTTTTTGAACCTAGATTTGTAAATATAAATTCGTATCTGCAATTTCGAAAAGAAGCTAAAATATATAGAGCTTGTGTATGTCTTCCTTGTAACTACAAAAATTATTTGTTTTAGTTAATTTATATAAGTAATAAATATTATATAATGTTTAAATATATACTGACGGTATGGACAGTTTTAGAATTCACAGTAACGAATGTGTTGTATCCAATACCTATAAAAAATAATCTTCCTGATTTTCACAACTATTAATAGAAGAGTTCAAATATAATATGGGATAGTACTTAGATTGATTCGAGGAAGATGTAATGAATGCCAAATTACTCTGAGATTTGTTACTATAAGTCTTCCATTATCACCTGCATTTCCTTTTGTGTCTTCAATTAAATCAAGTTTATCAGCAGTAAACTCTCCCAATCGTAGCTGCATCAAGCTAATTGTAAATCAAATTTCAAATGATATTATAATATATAAATAAGTTCTTTTTTCTATTATTTTATATGTGGTTCATCTATTGCCTTGCCTTTGATGACATATTTATAATTTTAAGATTAATAATTTTTTAGTAAAATATTTATCTTAGTAGATTACAAGTGCGAATTTTTTTATTTACTTAAAAAAATGAAAAATATGTATGTTATAACAAAATGTTTTGAAAATTTAAAAAGGCATCATCCTTAACTATTATGCGTCTCAGAGTATTGAGTCTCAAATAGGTATGTATTATAACAGTACATTAGAAACGTAAATTATATATCCTTATATATACATATAATTATATATATTTAATATTACTTGTAAGAAATATCAAATCGAACTTCATTGTCTTGCCACATTTTTAATAAAAATGTTTTAAAGATGCCTACAACTTTATAGGATCGGTGCAACAAAAACAAACAAAAATCAATATCGTTGCCATATCTACGAAAGGATAACATTAAAAGGAAAATTTAATTAAAATCCAAGCATTTTACTACATAATTTATTTCATGAAATTGAGAAATACTTTGAACAAGCAATAGAATCAAAGCTTTGTAATATTTATGATAGAATTATTAAAAACTTACTTACGAAATTACAAATTTAAATTTACATGGTATATTCATAGAAAAGAAGTATTAGCACATTGCATACAGGGTGTCCCAAGAAGTTTTAGTATAACTGAAAGGGATGATTCCTGAGGTGATACTAAACACCTTTCTCCTTTGCCAATTCGCGCCAAAATGCTTTGTTTTCGAGTTATTAACAAAAAACACGGACCAATCAGAGCGCGGCAACGGCGAATGTTTTCCAGCCACTATCCAGCTCGGTCAACAGCAGTCAACAGGAACGGGACCTGTCGAAGATGGTTTTAAATAAAGCACAGAAAAAAATTGGCAAAATTAGTGCACACTTAATTTGTTTTTATAAATTTCATTCTTTATGTTTATTAATATATTTTATAAAACAAAACAACAATTATGAGAAGGTAATTCCCTGTACTTACATACATATTGTATACAGTGATATATACAGCTGTGTGGAGAGACTTATACCGAAATTTATACGTTTTTTCGATGTGCCTAAATCTTCTTACACCGTAATCTGAGTGATTACAAGACAAAAAAGAATAAAATAAAATAAGCCCAGAAACTACAACAAATGAGTGAATTCCATGCCAGACAGATTGAAAGCGATTATAAACAATAAAGGATTACTCTCGAAATATTAGCGGTACAAAATAAATAATAATATATTATAAACTTATAAATGTGCCAATTAGTGATAGGCACTATCGACGAAATTAAACTTTCGACTATTTAGTCGATAGTTTTTAGTTGACTGAAATTTCGTTTTATATAGTGGTTACGTCCAGTTATGTCATCAAATCTACTGTAACACCATCGATGTGCATATTTACATTACATAATTAGAATTTCAAAATTATAAGAGGTAAACAAGTTTTTTTTTTAACAATCAATTACAATAATTTCCTGAATTCTTGAAAATATTATGTAAAATCAAATAAGTGTTGCTTCAGTATAGAGCTATTTAAAATTTCGACTCAGTCGATAGTTTTCAACATAGACATATAGAGATAGACTGCGCGGCCTGTATGAAGCGCTGACACACTGATATATATCAGTGGCTGACAGTGATTATATCACTGATATATATCAGTGGATTATATACGATATCAGTGAGCGCTGAAGCCGGGGCCGGGACAAATCAGAGAGTGGGAGAGAGAGAGAGAGCAATAGCAATAGTCATGCTCTCTCTTTCTAATTGACAAGTTGGTGGGGAGATATCACTGATACATATCAGTGGGAGAGATTCTGCTTCTCCTATTTACTTGTTTTCATGTTAAAAATGGTTAAATTGTGCTGTATCTGCAAACTTGAATATGGAGCTGTTCCTGGTGTTTCTTTTCATAAGTAAGTAAAATAAAAGACATAATTGTTTGTAGCTTTTACATTCATAATAGGTCATATTTACAAAATTTGTTTTATCCTTTTTGCTAATTTACACTATATTCATGTAGTATTATTATTGTACTCATATATCTGTTAATATTAATGTAAAACTGTTTTGTTTTAATGTTTAGTATTCCTAAAACCGAAGAAAAGTTAATATGGTTTGCAGTCATAGGTCGAAAAGTAAACAAGCACAGTGCAGTATGTAGTAAACATTTTGATGAAGGAGATTTTTCTTATAAAGTTGTTGGAGATAATGTAAGAAGATTTTTATTGCCTAAAGCTGTTCCAATAATACATGGTCATTCTGACAGGTACTTATATACTATAAATAGTGCTTATAATATTATATTTTGATATTAAACCTGTTCAATACTTTTGTAGTGAAAGTGTTCAAAGACAGACCATGAAACCTAATGACTCTGATAGTAATAATGTATCCATACCTCAAGTAGATCAGTCATTGATATCAGAAAGTAATCTAAGCATTGATTCTGATTATTATGAAAGTATAGAAGATGATGGATCGCATGAATCTCAATTCAATATACTTTCTGATAAAGAAATTAATGAGGTCAAGCAACAAAATGTCTTGGTCACCAAAAAATCAAATAAGAATTCTGATGATGATATCACATTGGAAAACCATCAAGATTTAACAATATTGAAAAAATCATCATTAAAAAGGTAGTAAAATCTATGATTCTTAAATATCGTTTGTACAATACTATGCATATCTTAACAAGTGCTGACTGTTTTAAAAAATTAATTTTTTCTTTCAGACAAAGTAGCGATACTCAATCTCTAACATCAGTAAAGCGTGTTTGTAATCCACGTTACATAGGAGATTTAACAAGAGAGGACTTCACTTCTGATATTGCTTATAAAATTATCAATGATTATTTTAATAACTGTAAAAAAAAACGAAAAGTATTAAATCAAAAGGTAAGGCGACTAATTAAGAAAGTGAAAAGTTTACAGTCATTGTTGGATCATCTCAAGGAAAATGGATTAATAACAACAGAAGAATCTATGGCATTAGAAGTGAGTAAATTATAGAAAGTAATCATAATACTAAAAATTTTGTATACAATTCATATTTATAGTAACGTCTACGAATATTTGAGAGCAAGATCTGTAGACAAAATAGCATATTACCTAACTAGTGCGTAAAGAAGGCATTTCGAGTGTTTCACAATTTAGTAGTGCATAAAGTAACTCGGTTACACACTCGGTGCGTAAAGTGTCTACTTGACGCACTAGAGCGAAAAACGAGTACTAAACACACTTTTCACATTTGAAAACAGTGCTCTTTTTGAGTCTTATTAATCGATTAATTGTACATATACAACGAATATTTGTAATTATATACGAATCGGTATATTCCAATTCTTTCATGTTACTAAAAATGAAATAGAATGGTAACTATGTTTAGACTAATAATATTATTAATAAAGTATAGAGATTCTCTCTCTCTCTCTCTCTCTCTCTCTCTCTCTCTCTCTCTCTCTCTCTCTCTCTCTCTCTCTCTCTCTCTCTCTCTCTCTCAATATTAGAACAATAATACCAAATAATTTAACTTGAACAAATGTATTTTGTATGGAACTTTTTCATTTCTGTGAAATATATATTTTTATAAAATTGATTTCGACTTTCTTTTACACAATAACACGTTTTCTTATACATATTTTTTCAGTTTTGTATATGTCCAGCTTTATCGGAGCTCATTAGGAATATTTTAACTAGCAAGAAAACTAAAGAATATCCTTCTGAATTATTTTATTCTACATCAGCTTATCATTACGTAGGGGAGAAGTTCATGAAATGTTTGCCTCATCCTCAAATGATTAGAAAATGGTTTTCTGAAATAGATCTCACCCTGGTGTAAGCAAACCAATTATAGATAATTTAAAAAATATGATTGAGAAGAATGCAGCTAAGGGCGTGACTTTACAATTTGGAATTCAAATAGATGAAATGTCTATTAAAAATTGAATGGGACAGCAAACAGTATCATGGACTGGTAGATTTAGGTTTAAATAACGAAGAATCTGATGAAGCGACGTATGCTTCAGTTATTATGCTTGTTTGTTTCAATGGTTACTTCAAAACTCCAATTTCTGATTATTTCATTAGAAGTTTAACAGCAAAAGCTAGAGCAAATATTTTAAATCAAGTGTCAACCACCTTGTACGAAAACGATGTAACCGATATTTCGTCACTTACATTTGATGGTGCTTCCACGAATATAGTAATGAGTAAATAGCTTGGCGCTAAAGTTCAAGATATTGAAGATTACTCATATTTTGAATATCCTGTGAGCAAGGCGCACAATGTCATACCTAATGTTTGCCATATGATAAAATTAACTCGAAACACAACTTCTGAATTTAATTTAATTGATAAGGATGACCAAATTATAAAATGGAGTTACTTAGAAAAACTCATTGAGTACCAAGAGAAAGAAAAGTTGCACCCAGGAATTAAGATTCGTCGTCGACATATATAGTTTCAGAAAGAGAAGATGAAGGTGAAACTTGCCGCTCAGACTTTCATTACCAGAGTTGCAAATGGTTTACTATTTATGAAAGAACATTATCCAAAAGAATTTGATGGCATACTAAATACAAGACAAAAGTTTGGCAAGAATAAAACCCAAAATTGTATAACTAAAGAAAATTACAAGGAAATGGAAGCAAGAGTTTCAGGTTACATAGAGTATATAAAAGGCTTTACAATTATTGAAGGAAATAAAAGTATACCTATTCTTCAAAGCAAACGTCGCGTTGGCTTTTGAGGACTGATTGTAGCTATGAAAAGTGTATTAAAATTTGCTCGTCATCTTTTTGATAAAACATCTATGTCTTATATATTAACATATAAGCTTTCACAGGATCATATTGAAACGTTCTTTTCTTCTATGTAAAGGATGGGTGGTAATAACAACCCTACTTGTAGGCACTTTAAATCCAACTGCCCAGCGCCCACGGAGTTCCCACAAGTTCCCATCACTGGTCGGAGGGAAAGTTCCAAGAGACCCTTGACCAAGGGTTTATGACTTCCTGTTCTAGCGAGTTTGGGACTACGAATTTCTAAGTGAAATATAAGAACTCCTTCGAGGAGATACGTGTCTGTGCCTAAATTCCTCGATTAGTCTCGCACATCAGGATTACATCTAGGTTTTTCGTGGGAACTCTCTCGTCGTCTCTTTACTTATTCTAAGCTATTCCTGCTGCGATGAAATATACAACGAATCCGCGATTCTGGCCTAGACATTATTTTTATATTCAAATTTCCCTCTTATCGCCATTAATCAACCTATGGCGCAGTAGCGCTATCGTAACTACGTTCGCGTGGTCATTATTCGTGGAGTCAGAGAGGAATTCCTATAGAGGGCCAGAAATCGGCGAGAACATACATAGATGGCTACGAAATCATGTGCGAATATTGAAACATATTGACCTAACGTGAGCAAAGTGGAAATCTGTTTCCTACTTACATACAAGATATGTCAGTATTATTATTATTTTATAAATACTACAAATGCTCGTAACTATAAATAATGGTTTACATAGTTTAACAAACTATAAAACTATATAATAATCGATTAATATGATAACGATGATGTTAGCAACCAAACAATTTTCTTACTATGTATAAACAATAAAGAATGAGAAAACGTAAAGAAATGTCATATTAACGCATAGTAAATACCTATATGTTATATTATTCATATTTTTTGTACGTATAGTGGATTATTACTGGTAAGTAAATAAATATCTCTAAACTTCATGTACAGGCTAAGGTAACAAATGCTATTTTTTTTTTAAAGTGTATTTTAAATATTTGTAGGTCTTATTTAATTTTTATATTGACAAAATGAAGCGGGCACGAATAAAGGCTACAGTTACTGTACCAACAAGACGGAAAACAACGCAAGAAAATACCATCACAAATGCTATAACTATAACTGATTGCATTGAGAAAACGAACAATGAAGTTGATGATACTTCTTCATTATTTCAACAACAAATTTCAGAGAACAATGGTCAAGAAACACAATCACAGGAAATTACAATCACAACAAAACAAATACAAAATGAAACAAGCCATCAAAATGTTTCGTCTAAAAATGAGACTAAACAAAGTTCTGATGAATCAAGAAAAGAAATTATACAACCTGTGGAAACTACAAATACAACACCTCTTGGTGAGTTAAATAGACAGTATGAGACATGCTACATAATATTTATATGAAAGTAACAAGCTACAGCCTAATGTATAGAAATTACTGGTAATTTATGATATCTAGGTTCTCCTACAAAATTATCACAAAACAGATTAAGTTTCATGAGGCCAACACCTAAATTAGACAGTGGTGGTAGAGTAAGAAAGAATAGCATACAAGGAAGTGGAGCTAGCGCAAGCGAGTCAGAAGATGATAGCAAGAAAATAAATTTTAGCACTACAAGTCATGCAAAGAATGATTTAGTTCATACAGCGGAAGTTGCTAAAGACACAGTTGTTAATAACACCAAAATATCCAGTTTAACAAAGTCAAAAGTAAGTCAAAAGAGACGTGTCTTAGTTTCTGAATCTGCAAAGAAATTAGCTGATGCTAGAAGAGAATTTAATTTGAAACACGAGAACAAGATACCAGATAGAAGCAAACTTACTATGTATGATTTAATATATTACAATCCTATTACAAATCCTATGAAAAAATCTAAAGAATCTGAAACAATGGCAAGAAAACTTTCAACATGCCAGTAAGTATCTTATTAACTAAAAAGCTTAATAGTTTTCAAGTTAACACAAAAATATGTTAAATAAATGTTCAATTTTTCAGATCTGACGAACTTCAAGAGGAAGAAGATGTAGAAAATGAAGATGATCCATCATCTGCAATGCCTGTACCACAAGTAAAAGTTGGACCAGATGGTCAACTAATAATAGATGAACAAAGTCTTGTCATAGAGCAAACCAGTGCAAAAAAGAATCGTGAAATGTTAGCCAAGGAAGCTATCATTGATGATGATACTGGTGGCGGATTCTATAAAAAACGTCAGAAAAGTAAAGAATGGCCCAAATGGGAAACTCTAAAATTTTATAGAGCATTAAATACAGTTGGCACTGACTTTCTATTGATGCAAAGTCTTTTTCCAAATAGAACACGCCAGGAAATTAAAATCAAATTTAAAAAAGAAGAAAAAATAAATAGAAATCTCATAGAAAAAGCTCTTGAATATCACCAAGAATTTGATATTGAATTGCTAGAAAAATCATTAGGTAAGTTTTATAATCTATAATTTGACATGTGCGCCGTCTAAATTATAAATCTAATTTATATTTATAGCTTCGTTGGAAAATTCAGAAAAAGAAGATTCCAATACACAAGAAAAAAGAAAGCATAAGGAGTCAATGGAAAAAGTTACAAGAGTCGATAGAAAACGAAGATGCAGTAAGTCAAAATTAATTTTTTAAACTTAATGATTTATCTAAAGGTGTGTGTCCATTTGAATATAAAACTGTTGCAAGTCGTTCTCGAGAGTATTTCTCTGAGAGTAAAAATTCTCGAAGTGGATCCTAAATGTGTACAAGTATAAATAATTTGAGTATATACTCTAAAACAACTATCGAGAGAAACTTTCAAATGGACATTTAATTCAATATATGAACTATTTTCAAAATTAGAATTAATACTTTTAGGAATTGTAGCAACTAGTATTGCTCAAATGGATGCATCAGATGAAGAAGAATGCTCAGATTCAACTGTGCAGAATGAACATATGGAAGGTGATGAATACCAACAATCTCTTAAAAAAACACACAAAAAAAAACGTAAAAAAATAAAAGACGAGAAGAAAACGTCAGAAGTATCATCAATTGAAACAGAAGATGTTGAATCATTAAGTATATGTTCAGGTTTTGATAGTGATATGGAAATTTATCATGTACGACCAACTAGATCTGGAAGACTACCAAAAGTGAAAAAGCTGCAAGGACCAGACATAAATACACTTGATAATGAAAAATTAAATTATGAATCAAGTGATCAGGAATCTACAACATCGTCAAAAAATACCAATACTAATTCGGAAACTAATTACGTAAATTCGGTTAAAACAGTCATACCAAATATTAATCATGTAGAACCTGGATCTTTACTTATTTTATCAAAAGAATCGCCAGAAGAGCCTGGTAAAAGCGTTTTACAAGTTTACATGGTTAGTTCCAACGTTAACTCTTCAGAAAATGTCGAGGAACCAACCGCGACACCCGTAAATTTGCCGCCAGAACTTTTAGCAACTGTAACAACTAAATTATCAGATACAGATCAAATTACAATCAAAGAAGAGTACGAATAATCAAGTATAAATCATTTATCAGGGTATATAATATTCATAAATACAAGCCATTTTTCATAAATCAATACATTATTGCATACTTGATTCATAGTCGTAATTATTATTATTGTCATCTCACTATCAATACGCTATATTATAATTATGCAACAAAGTGATATTTCCTATGTTGCATAGAAAGTTTTCAAAGCAACAATGTAGAAAATAATTTTGTATGAAACGATATAAACAAAAATGATCATAAATATGTCTTTTTTTAATAATTACAATGGGATATTTTTACATAAATAATACTATTAGTTCGTATACAAAGTGTTTCATATAATTAAATGCTCATCACTTACCATAAGTTCATACATTGTTGAAGTTTTACTCATGTATCATGAAACATCCTGTATATATTTGACTATTTCCATTAAACGAATATTAAATTATCATGTTGGTTTATGTGCGAACAAATATAGTTTTTGTTATTAAATTTGTACATAATATTTACTTAAAATATACAGCAGGTATATAAACTTTAAATTTTTATTTATTTTTTTACAATTTCTTAGTTGACAATAGTTTTTAGTATGACTTTTGTACATGAATGGAAAATTGATTTAAACGATTAATAAAATAATGAATAAATATGGAGTTTGAATATGATACTTTAATAACATAATTCTAATGTGTCACATGGTATCCACTTTGAACTTTCCAACGCATCCCACAAATTATAATCTTGTTCTATTATTTCTCTATTAAGTTTATCGATATCTACAGGAACTGAATGTTCTGAAAAATAATAAAGAAAATGATAATTTTTTACGTTTTAAAAATAAGTTGCATAGGTGCAACATGGTTGTACATTTATTGCAAAATAGGTAGAGGTGTTCTTACCAATTAGTTCTAATTCGTCTTCTTCAGGTTTCTGATCTGATATATAACTGTTATATCCATCAGATGTGGGTTCACTTTCATAATAACCCTGTTGCCACGCACTATAGCTGTTCCAATATGATGATGTATCATAATAATTATAAGCATCTGAATTCATGTTTGATGCTGGATAATCAGATGACGATTGTGGTGGGGTAGACCTGAAGTAACAAAGCAAAATTACATATTAAATACACTCTATAATTTCCACTGACTAAATACAAATGATAAGCAGATATTTTATATACCCTGATATTTTATTCCAAGGTCTAGGAACAGCATTACAAATTTTTAGTGATTTTGTTCCTAGTCCTCTATATCCATTCATGGTAACTAAACTATTTTTTTGTTCTTCTTCATTAGCAAATCTGACAAAACCATATCCTTTACTAAAACCAGAACTGTCCAAAATTACTTTTGCAGTTCTAATTGAATTATATTTTGCTGCAAATGCTCTGTACAAAGAATAGTCGTCTACATCTGTTGACAAATCTCCAACCCAAATACTGAATTCTCTTTCTGCTGCTGGTTTTCCCGTTGTGCTAGCATGATTTAATCGAAATCTTACAGCCTAAGATGTGAAATCAATGTGAAATTAGAAAATGAATCAAACAAATTAATGCTACATTATTTAATGTTATAATAATGTACATATAATAAATACATGATTCTTACCGGATTAGAACCAGGTATTACTTTGCCATTTAATTTATGCATTGCATCGAGTGCCATTTCATCAGTTGGAAAATGTACAAAACAATATCCTGCTGGTTCACCGGTATAACGATTCCTCATTACTTTAACAGTTTGCGGTTGTTCTCCCATTTTGTGAAAAGCGTTCATTATAAAACTTTCTGTCATGTATGGTTCTAACTAAAACAATTATTATAAAATATGTAATAGAAGAATTAAAGCACAACTCTAAAATTAGTTTTATAACAATAAGATGTGTTTGTTTAAAAATAAGTAACTTTTACTTACTCCACCCATCCATAATTGGCACAATACCATTGGTCCTGACATTTTCTTGTTTATGATTATTTGAAATTAACAAAACACTTAGAATTCTATCATGAAACATAAAATGCAATTACCCGTAATTTGAATTATTTGAGTAACAATGTATACTATCGATTTTCTGCTTTTAAAACAGAATCAATATCATTACAACATACAAATAGCATAGAAAATTGTTCAAAAAACTATACATACACAAAATCTTAAAAAATTTGGAGAAGGTTATAATTACGATTTGTACACTATTTTTATGTTCTGCACGACTGAAAAGAAGTCCCACGCAAGGAACGCGAATTTGATTGGTTGTTAGGCAGACATAATTTTGCTATTGGTCAAACTGACAACGTCAACAAATGAGATAATGAACAGAAACTTCTTCTTAGGGCGCGTTCCGTTTCACGCATTATGCGCATGAATCGCAAAGAGAACCGTTCCGTTTCATTCAATGCGCGCATCAGAGCGCACAGAATTCCCCAGGCAAAACTTCGAGCTGACTTCAGCGACAGTTGCGGAGAAATAAGGAAGCTCCCAGACAAGGATAGACAGATCCTTGTTTCTCCTATGGGGCTGTGACAAAGAGAGATATATGTCACTCGCAGGAGAGACAAAGACAGATAGATAACCAAGCAGCTTAATTTTCGAGAACTTTACTACAATTTCCTGAAGCGAAAAAGCAATATTTTTTCACGGGACTTTTTTAAAAAAATTCCTTGTTCTATTCCGCGTCCCTGTACGTCGCCCTTTTTTTGGAAAAAGCGTACAGAAAAAAAATTATTCTATAAAAACGTACAGTTTTATTTTTTATAAAGTTTCAAGAGCCAAATTGCCAAAAAGGGCGACGTACAGGGACGCGGAGTAGAACAAAGAGGTTTTTAAAAAAAGTCCCGTGAGAAAATATTGCTTTTTCGCTTCAGGAAATTGTAGTAAAGTCATCGTTATGACATTGGGGATTTATATGCAATGTGGCTGGCTGACTTTCGCGCCGTCCACCGCAGCGCTGATGTCGTTTCCTCTGCTGTTGTGTCGATTGTCTAAAAATGCTTTTCAGCATGGTTCGGTAGCGTAGTAAGACTAACGAGCCCCCGCACTGGTACATACAATTACTCAAATAATTTTGATCAGTATAACTATTTTATGAATGGACCAAACGACTTCAGTTTCTCTGTAATGCTAGAAGGATTAGTTTAGTAATTGACGTCTAACAATAAACATGTTGAAAAAATGCATTTGGTCGGAATTGTGAAAAAAAATAATAAAAGTGATTATTACAACTTTTTATCTGGGCCAATAACGAAAATTTAAAAAACGTGTTTTGTAGATCCATGTAAATTATATACATGCTGCAAATTTCATCGAAACTGGTTTATTGGTTTACGAGTATATAAACAATCAAATGTGATAAAAATTTCATTTTTCACGATTTTCGGGCTATAACTGCCATATTTACCACATTTGATCGGGACACAAATTCTGTTTTGTTATATTATTATATATTATTATCTTTTTAGAATTTATATAAGATACATAATACAATACACTTTTAAGAATTTAATGATAAGTAATTAATAAGTTATATAACAAGATATTAAGTAAGTTATAGAACAGTTAATAAAAACAGCATTCTTTAAAAAATTGCCATAATTTACCTTATATATATATATATATATACCTTCCAAGTGTATGTAACTCCGTACGAACATTTGAAGGATATTATCGATACATATTTATATGCATGCTGCAAATTTCATCGTAATTGGTTTATTGGTTTACGAGTTATAAACAATCAAATGTAGTGAAAATTGCAATTTTTCACGATTTTCGGGCTATAACTGCCATTTTTACCACATTTGATTGTTTATAACTCGTAAATCAATAAACCAGTTTCGATGAAATTTGCAGCATGTATATAACTTACACGGATCTACAAAACACGTTTTTTAAATTTTCGGTATTGGCCCAGATAAAAAACTTGTAATAATCACTATTTTATTATTTTTTTCACAATTCCGACCAAATGAATTTTTTCAACATGTTTATTGTTAGACGTCAATTACTAAACTAATCCTTCTAGCCTTACAGATAAACTGAAATCGTTTGGTCCATTCATAAAATAGTTATACTGATAAAAATTATTTGAGTTATTCTATGTACCAGCGCGGGGGCTCGTTAGTCTTACTACGCTACCGAACCATGCTGAAAAGCATTTCTAGACAATCGACATAACAGCAGAGGAGACGACAACAGCGCTGCGGTGGACAGCGCGAAAGTCAGCCAGCCATTTTGTACATAAATCCCGAATTTCATAACGATAACTTTACTACAATTTCCTGAAGCGAAAAAGCAATATTTTCTCACGGGACTTTTTTTAAAAAATTCTTTGTTCCACTCCGCGTCCCCGTACAGAGCCCTTTTTGGCAATTTGGCTCTTGAAACTTTGTAAAAAATAAACGTGTACGTTTTTATAGAATAAATTTTTTTCTGTGCAGTTTTTCCAAAAAAGGGCTCTGTGTGGGGACGTGGAATAGAACAACGAATTTTTTAAAAAAAGACCCGTGAAAAAATATTGCTTTTTCGTTTCAGGAAATTGTAGTAAAGTTCTCGAAATTAAGCTGCTTGGTTATCTATCTGTCTTTGTCTCTCCTGCGAGTGACATATCTCCCTCTTTGTCACAGCCCCGTAGGAGAAACAAGGATCTGTCTATCCTTGTCTGGGAGCTTCCTTATTTCTCCGCAACTGTCGCTGAAATCAGCTCGAAGTTTTGCTCTGGCTCCTGCGCACCCTTAATTATATCATGCATCCTTTTCATTAAATCAAAACTGGCGAAGAGAAAGCGGAACGGTGAAAGCCGGAAGCAAATATGAAAAAACGACGATTTTTTTTCGATTTTTGGTTAGAAAATAATCGATCTATCGAGAATCGATTCTTCGTTAGAAAATAATCGAGCTATCGAGAATCGATTCTTGGTTAGAAAATAATCGAGCTATCAAGAATCGATTCTTAGAATAATTGATAAAATAATCGATTCTTGAGAAGAAGAATCAAGTAGAATCGCGCAACCCTACTTCACTGTGCCCCGCTACTTAAATATTTGCAAAAAGTAATTTAGCTATGTTCTGATTTCTAATTGGTAAAATGAAATAAATAAAATTTATACTTGATCATGTAAATAATTATGTATTTAGGTAATTATTATTTGATATTTAAGAATATACATTTCATGTATTTAGATCATTGAACATATGAAAACCAAGAATATTTTTCTAATCATATTTCGCGAATATACATTAAATAAAATTAAATAATTGTGAAGTAACTTGATACTTTAGTTTATATGATGAAATAATTCAATATTTGTAACATTTCAATATGATTTATTTAATGATGATCGATTTCTTAAATACTCTGTTCTTTCGATGAATAATTCTCATTAGCAGACATCATACATAAAAATACAGCCTTTAAACTATATGAAACGCGTTGATTATTATAAGTTGATATGGTGTAGGCGTCATCTTTAATGAATTTTTTTCTTCGTAGTGATAATGAATTTTGATATCGCTGCAAATAAACATGGCGCTGATTTGATACTACATAGAGTTCTTTACTTCGGACAAGCCGCGAGCGTTGTCGTATTTTGCACAAACTCAGATATTTCGTTTTTTCAATCTGTCCATGTACAACCGAAATATTTTACTGTACAGTGAACGTATCGTCCATATTCCGAACTGTTTTTGAGAGCGAATCTTTGATAAACTTGCACGTCATACATGTCAAAATGGCCCGGGAATATGATCATTTATTTAAGCTTCTAATAATAGGAGATAGTGGTAAGTGTACAAATTTTCATTTATGTGGAATATGTTCAACTCTAAAATTATACTCGTAAGGAATAAAGCGTTATGGATACTTGTAGTTAGATTAAGAATTTGTAAACTATCATTTATTTACCACAATTAGAGTTCATAGAAAAATATATTTCGTACAGTGCTAAGAAACATCAGATTTTAGTAAAGATTGCTTCTACATCAACTATTTGCGCGAACTTTTATTTTCAGTTGTGTACATAAACAAAAGTGTTAGTATATTCTCAATTTAACATATGTATACTAATTACAGTCATGTTGGAATTTTCTAAATTAATCGAATAATATCTGATATTGTTTATGTGTACACCTTGTTTTAAATTTATTAACTGTTTGATTGAAGCAAAACAATTGTTTGGCCATAGGGTCTCTAAGTATCAGTTCTAGAAAGTTGAACAATGGTGATATGATGATGCGTTTGGATATTTAAATGCACAATAACTATATTATTCTACAAAAGAAATATTTTAGTTTTATTGTGTAATTATATTTATGTAATTGTATTTTCTTCTTTAATTTTTGTTTAAGGTGTAGGCAAAAGTTCGTTGCTCTTAAGATTTGCTGACAATACTTTTAACGGCAGTTATATAACTACAATTGGAGTGGACTTTAAAATACAAACTGTGGAAATAGATGGTGAGAGAGTAAAGCTCCAAATTTGGGACACAGCTGGACAAGAACGATTTCGGACAATAACTTCTACTTACTATAGGGGAACACATGGTGTTATTGTTGTGTATGATGTGACTAGTGGTGATTCCTTTGCTAACGTTAAAAGATGGTTGCATGAAATCGAACAAAATTGTGATGTGGTTAACAGGGTACTTGTAGGGAATAAGAATGATTCACCGAATGAAAAAGTGGTATTAACAGAAGATGCACAAAGATTCGCTAATCAAATGGGAATTCAATTGTTTGAAACTTCTGCTAAAGACAATATTAATGTTCAAGAAGTAAGTAACAGTTCTATTTTTGTGTGCTAGAAAGCATTTAGTACATGTTCCTTCATAGTATATATGGAGAGAGCCATGAATCAACAACTGTTTTACTGAGTTTTAATTCTTGCGTGTATTCAACAAATGTCTTGAATCTAAATTTTCCTCTAATTATTACCACGTAATACAAATTTTAATTGCAATCTTCTTTTAGTATAATGAATTAATTTCAGCTTACACTAATTTCTTGTATTTAGATGTTTATGGCAATAACACGGCAGGTGCTTAGGACCAAAAAAGAAAGGAAGGAACGGCAAGCTATACACACCAGTGAAACAGTAAACCTGAGAAAAAGCACAAAACAGCATAAAAAGAAATGTTGTTAACAGCACAGTATAAGCATGAGATCTGTTGTCAATATCATTTAGTGTGATGACAGAAGTAAATTACAACAACAAAATTTACATATAAAGTAACACACCAATGTTTTATAAAACTATTAAGTTTTGTATTTGAATTACAACATCGAAGATTGTATTCTTATAGAATTATACTTTGATGCTAGTAACATTCAATATATATATAGGATGCAAATATTATGAATGTGTAGTGTTCATTAAGCGAGAACAACATTATATGCAACATACTTTCCATTGCTGCATGGTCTTAATGCAGTCAAAAAGATATAAAGACCTATTTGTATTATATAACTTACAAAAGAATTAGTACAAGAAAAAAAGAAACAACATAATACAATTGCTTCTTATTTGTGCTTTGCATACCATAATTTATACAAAGTGGGAGATAAAGTAATATTCAATGTACTGAGCTTTATCTAAATTTTTAATATATGTATATGTATATATATATATATTATATAATTATATTAATATTATATATACATTATATAATTATATTAATATTATATATACATTATATAATTATATTAATATTATATATACATTATATAATTATATTAATATTATGTATATATATATATATATATATGTATACACACGCATATGTGTATGTATGTATGTATGTACGTATGTATGTATGCATGTATGTATGTACGTATGTATGTATGCATGTATGTTGTACGTATGTATGTATGTATGTATGTATGTATGTATGTATGTATGTATGTATGTAAGTATGTATGCATGTATGTATAGCTACGAGATTGTGTAATTACGGACAAATTTTTTTAATGAGTTACCATAATAAGAGCCGAATAGTGTTAAATACTTAATATTTAGTGTTTATCCATCAAGAGGCGATCAATATTATTAACAGATAAATTAGTATATTTTATTGTGTAAGGTTCCTGCAATTTGATGACGCTTTTTAGTGCATTCTAAACAAATTGATTAAAATAAACAGTAGGAAGTATTTACGGTATAACAGAGGCAAGCTTTTTATGTGGCACAGGATGAAATTACATCACAGTATTTAGAAATTAAAGATTTTGTTCTAGAATAACAAAATTGTTTTTTCTTTTATCATAAGTGTCTCTTATTCATCTATTTGCTAAGTCTATTATTATAACAATTAAATAACAATATTTTTACAAAGTTCATTATATACTAATGGAACAATACTGGGAACCATAAACACACGTGTATGTAAATTTTAGTCTTTAGAAATATTATGCGAGCGATCTATATTGTCATAGTATTATAATTTAAATCATACATGATGAAAGTAAGCAATGATTTAATACGACCTTTCATATTTGTGTACGTTTTGGTCTGCATAATTGTAACACTGAAATGCAAACCATTAGTAAAATTGTTCTTTGTTAAGCATACAGTTAAAATCTTTATTAAAGCAGGAAAGATAAACATGTAAGTATGCAATAATTTGTTGAACATGATAGTAAATACAATGAAGTTGGAATGCTATAAAGTGTGTAACATGATAGATGGGTATGCTTTAAATAATAGACTCAAGAATCGGAAAACAATATACATTCATAAAAATGTATCAGTTCTGCTTTTCAACAAGTTATATGTATACCTTTGTAAGAGCTACAAATCGTGACATGCATTTATATATCAGTGCTGTCATTGCCTTTTTAAAATTTATATTATAATTATTTGATACATCTTAAAGACCTGTAAGGGTTTTATAACCAATGTAATTGGTCTGTTTTTTAAATATTGACTCCATTCCTGAACTATATGCCACATATGGTGTTACACTCTATATATGCTAGAGTAATATGATAAATGTCTTCTTTCCATCTGTGATAATAGTTAGGATCCAGCTGCCGCTGTAATACCGTCATGAATGATACCATATGAATTAACACAATTGATGTTGTTGCAATTTTTTGATCTGTACAACATATCTTTTTAACAAGGCAATGAAGCGGCATCCTATAACTTGTAAATATTCTACTTGCCAGTTTTAGTGGCATATCACAAGTATTCTAATCAATTATATTCGATATTGTTTACTGTTATACAGTTATAACATTGTAATATGAACTATTATATACTTGAAACTATAAATAAATAAACAAATAGCAGTTGAAGTGTATATGCAATTTTTAACCGTTTCTTAGCTTATTTCCTATGCTAACTTCTTTAAAAATATAACTAAATGGAGTATTAGCAAGAATTAAATGATACACTTCCCACTCTTATATGAATAATTTATTTTTTATTACAAAATTTTATGCAAACATAATATTTATCGACATAATAAATCGTATAAACTGTGGCCAGATAATGTGTAACCAAGTCATTATCTGATTTCTTTCAATGTGTATATACAGTAAAATAAATTTGGACATTTTGTTTATTCGCAAGAATATGTATATTCTGCGAATGATTTTGTGCTACATCGAATATTAATTGGTCACCACAGCTGTCTTATCGAATTACATATAGAAGACAGCTTTGTACTATATATTTGAATGAGCTGAAAGTTAAAGAAAATGCTTCGAATCGTAATATCATTGTTCCGTGGAAAATATTCCAATGGTCTGTTATCGACCTTGATTATACATTCAAAGTCACCATTAGCTATTCATGTTAGAACATAAGTATCCAAGAATCTTGAGTATAATCTATTCTGCTTTGAAATTCATACGATCTGGTTTTCCTAAACAAGACACGCAACTTGTGTCCAAAGTGGAAGTACGAGTACATATAAACATTCGTTTTGATTATTTTTAGATAATATAACAACATATGATATATTCCAAAAAGATTTCAATCATCATTTCCCTTTAAGACATACTGTACGTCATATATAGGATATATGTACGGATACATTTTGCGTGTTCTTAAGAATAAAAAAACTGTATCGGGTACAAGGTTTTCTTGAAATTAATATAACGTCGCAACAATGACGCGATAATGGTGAATATAAACGACCAAAAGAAACGAGTAGAAAACTGAACAGAAAGATTTAAAAGGAAACTTGGAAAAGAGGATATCAGTTGGAGAGAAAATTGAAGGAACGGTGGTGGTCGCAACGTGGTTCGCAGTACGCGAATCCCATACCCCCCCTTTTCGACGAAAACTTAAAAATGCCGCCGCAGCACAACCCGAATCGATATTCGCCGGCATAGTCACGTGACGCGTGGTGTCGCGTCGACAACCAATGAGCGGCTGACTGGGAGTGAGTATGCTCCGCCTGTATTACAGAACGACGACACGACATCTGAGTTTGGGCAACTGGAACAACAGTTCGCGGCTGGCAGCGCACCGGTTCATGTTTTCCCGACATGTCGGTTTGGAGCTAGTCGCGCGAGTGCTTCTACGACACGTTTCACACCGTTCAGCATAAGAACCGTCGAATCGAATGGGAAAGACTCGAATTAGTTGGTTATAGGGCTCGTTGGAATTTCCGTCGGCTTGTTAAACGAAGGAAACGTAACGGCGATGTGCGCGTCTAAAAAGAGGTGTTCAGTGTGGCAACGAGCAAGCGGGATAGTGTAGAAGAAACTGACCGTGGTGGGCGAGAGAAAGATCGGTATAGCGAGAGGACGAGGTGGGGCGGTAACAAGCAGAGAAAGAAAAGGAAAAAAGTACTTGTGCACACAGAGGAAGACGCGCGCGCGCGCGCGCGCGTGTCTATGTGCCGTAAATGAATATATACACATACCTCTACGTATATAGAAAGAGACGACGTAGAGAAGGGGGTGTGAGGAAGGCGGCGGGTGGGGAGACGGCGAGGAAGCGAGTCGACGAGCGAGCGAGCGAACAAGGAAATCCAGAAAGGAACAAAGACAGAGCGAGAAACGTGTAAAAGAAGGGAAACACAAATTAAAAACTACATTGTTGGTGTTCCATGTGCGGTGCGGTATATATACATATATATATACACAATATATATATACTCTTTTTCTTTTTTCGATTTGTATCCCTTTTTCTCTAACATTCAAAATATATTATTTTCGTTGAAGATACAAAGCCGTTTTCATCGATGCATCGACATGATCGAAGCAACAGTGAGCTGACCGGTGCACGTCAACTTCGAATTAATATATCCACGGAAGGGTTCGTTCGGTTGGAGCATATATTACGTACTATTCGAGATTATCGAATAAGGAGGAAAGCGGAAAGAAAGAGAAGGAAGAAAAAACCTACCAGGCAAGACTAAAAAAAAAGAGAGAGAGAGAGAGAGAGAGAGAGAGAGAGAGAGAGAGAGAAGAAAGAAAGGGACAGGAAGAGAGAGAGAAGACGAACAGAAACGGAAAGGGGAATTCGTCCCAAAGTCGGACAAGTGTAAGGCCCCGTTGTATATGTGTGACTCCGCGTCTATGTACACATACACTGGACAATATGGAGGAAAGTCATCTGTTGATGACGGAACTTCCGGCGTTAACGGCGAATCGAGGCACGACGTTGCTTCATCGTTCGGGACACTATTATCAATTACATCAGCCGCACCTGGCGATCCCGACGTCGCAGAGCCAGGCGATTCTTTACAACACGAGTAATGCGGCGCATTATACCAGCGGCACAACGAGCCTGCCAGTGTACGCGCAAGGTCTCTCAAGACAGCAGTCTCAGGCGAATCGCGAGAGCATCGCGACCAGCACTCACATCTCGTGCCTCTATCCCGAAATCCTGGCGCTGATCTTTAGCTACCTGGAGGTTAGGGACAAAGGACGCGCGGCTCAAGTGTGCGTCGCGTGGAGGGACGCCGCGTACCACAGGTCCGTCTGGCGCGGAGTCGAGGCGAAATTGCATCTAAGGAAACAGGCACCGGCGTTGTTCGCCAGTTTGGTCAAGAGGGGCGTGAAAAGGGTCCAAGTGTTGTCGTTGAGGAGAGGCCTGGGCGATGTTTTGAAGGGTGTGCCGAACTTGGAGTCCCTGAATCTCTCCGGCTGTTACAACGTCAACGATCTGGCCCTGATGAAAGCCTTCTCCCAAGAGTACACCACATTGACGGAACTTAATTTGTCGTTGTGCAAACAAGTGTCGGACATTTCGCTTAGTTGGATAGCGAAATACCTGCTGAATCTCGAGCATCTCGAGCTCGGTGGTTGTAGGAACATTACCAACGATGGACTGTTGTGCATATCGTGGTATCTAAAAAAACTAAAGAGACTCGATTTACGGAGTTGTTGGCAAGTGTGCAACGACGGTATCGCCTACTTGGCCGGCATTCATCCCCAGACACCCGGCGCGAGTTTTTTAATGGAACAGTTAGCCGGCATAGTGGACTTCGACGCAGCCGGCGGCAACTTTGCCCTGGAACATCTTAGTCTTCAGGATTGTCAGCGGGTCACCGACGAGGCGTTGCGACACATATCCGGCTTGACCACGCTGAAGTCCATCAATCTCTCGTTTTGCGTCTGTATAGGCGACACGGGGGTGAAACATTTGGCCAAGATGTCCAGTCTGCGGGAGCTGAATCTTCGATCCTGCGACAATATCTCGGACGTCGGGATGGCTTATCTCACGGAAGGTGGCAGCCGGATTTCATCGTTGGACGTGTCGTTTTGCGACAAGATCAGCGACCAGGCCCTCGTTCACATCTCCCAGGGACTTTTTAACCTGAAGTCGCTCTCGTTGTCAGCCTGCCAAATCAGCGACGAGGGGATCTGCAAAATCGCCCAGACGTTGCACGACTTGGAGACGCTCAACATCGGTCAATGTAGTAGGCTAACGGACAAAGGGCTCTACACGATCGCGGAGAGCATGAAACACCTAAAATGCATCGACCTTTACGGATGCACCAGGATAAGTACCAACGGACTCGAAAGAATTATGAAACTGCCTCAGCTGAGTACATTGAATCTTGGTCTATGGCACGTGCGGTGATGGCTTTTTCTAAGCAGTATTCGCGTCCTTCGTGAACGAGCAAGGTGTTTCCTCGCTCTTTCGCTCGATGATATATCCGATTTTTGGTAATTATACAGAAAAAGGTCTGCGTACTTCGATTTTGATGAAATTTTAATATATTATAGATTTCGATATTTTCAACAACTTTTTCCTTTTCCAATATAGGGGGGTCGCTTTTAGTTTTCGAGATATTTGCAAAAAACTATCGGTAATGTTAACCCTCTGTCTACCGTAAAAAAAACTTTCATTACGCGATAGACAATTTATACCACAAAATATAGTAAATATAAAAAAAAACTTTTAGCTTTAAATAATAAAAAATAAGAAAAGTAACAAAGTCATGCAACGACAAGATCCCAAGAATTTTAAAAGTTTAAATAACCGCAGTATCTACATCAGTGGCGGGCACGGGTGGAGTCCCTCAAACGCCTGCTTCTCCCACCAACCTCTTTTTCATGCAGCGCGCACGTTCGTTGCATACGCTGATGTCTCGTGTCTTCGTTGCCCCATTGTACCGCACTTGATGGAAGGGGACAGAGAACGCTACGGTGTGGACGGTTTTGCCTCAGTTGAGGCAAAATTGCTCATCGCTGATCTACATACAGTCGGGTCCAATGGACCCACTTGGTAGACAGAGGGTTAATTTCATAACGGAAACCTTCTTTTTAGAAACACTGGGTGGGTGTGTGTGGGATTGCCGCTTCTCATCTCCACAACGTGTTTACAAACAACAAATAAACAGATGCGGCCCGAAAATCCAGGAAATGTCTTTGAAAATTGAAAGCTCAGCCTATTTATGTATGATCAGAGTTATCTACAGGAGTTAATTCTGCTTGTTTCTTCTGTTATTCCATTTCCTGGATTTTCGGGCCGCATCTGTTTATGTTTTGTTTGTAAACACGTTGTGGAGATGAGAAGCGACAATACCACACACACCCACCCAGTGTTTCTAAAAAGGTTTCCGTTATGAAATTAACATTACCGATAGTTTTTTGCAAATATCTCGAAAACTAAAAGCGACCCCCCTATATTGGAAAAGGAAAAAGTTGTTCAGAATGTGTTGCTCCATAACATATTAAAATTTCATCAAAATCGGAGTACGCGAACCTTTTCTATATAATTACCCGATTTTTTCCTAACCGTCACTTTTGACACTTTTGCAAAAATTCTCGGCCAAGGAACACCTTCTTCGTTCCAATTTTCTTCGCGATGCGATCGCATAACGTTCCTGTTCCGCGTACTTCTGGTCGCCGTCGTGGTCAGGCGGCCAAAGCGATTTTGAGATCTGATAGACGTTCTGTAATTCCGATTATTGTCGTTTCCTTTGCACGATCGTTGCGAGATCTGAAGAAAAAAAAAAACGGATTCAGCTGTTATATTCTTCAATATCAGAGTTTCTAAGGGAAAATCACTTTCTGCAGAAATCCATCTTTAAACTATTCAACGCTCCGCTCATCGTATACACTTGTTACCGAGTAATGTAGGGTAATGATGTAATGTCGTACGCGTTAACCGTGCCACTAGTTGAGACATTTCTTCTTCTTGTTCTTCATCGTCATCATTCTGTAGAAACCTTTGACCGAGCAAAACTCGTTCTTGTTCAGTTTTTATGTTTTCAAACTGTTCCTATAATGTGCACCAAGAATCAGTCTGGACTCGATCCTAGTTGAATATTTAGACGAACCGTCTGCGACAACGATATTGCTTAAAAATGTGCATTCTACGAATTTTCGTTACTGTAATTATGCTTGTTACTCGCATATTGCAACAAAGAACCGGCTATCGGATATTGTTTTGAATCGTTTAATCAACATAGTAATATTTCGTCCACGAACACAGCACAGACTGGTCTAATATTGAAGATGGTATAAAAAGAGTAATTGTAATCCGCCCTTAAACTTCCGTTAGTCGCGAGTATCTACCAGATACATAGAGAGTTTGTATTTCGCGCTACCAGCTAGTAAATATTTTCGGTTTTATTTTCAATGTTTTCTAAGTTAGTACGTTTTTGTTTTGTTTTGCAAAGCAATAGTGTTCAAATGAAACAATTCTCGAATTTGTTGTATTTTTTTCAGACCTAAAAATAGCAATGTATCTATCAGGTACATACGCGACAAATTCCGAAAATTTTTAGGCGCGACTAACAGAAGGTTAATAAATAATCAGGATACTATGCCCAATCTTATTATTTCTATTAAAAAAGGAAAAGATGAGTATACGATACCGGATGGATCGTCTAAGCGCTCCGATCGAGTCTGGACAAACGTTAAACTCATTCACAATTACCAAACAGTTCAGAATAAACAGAATAATGCTCAGTGTACTTTTATTACTGTTCCAACTTGGTTTAACAGCATTAACGAGCATACACAGGTTCGCGAACAAATTGGTTCCTCTTTGACTTTATTCGTTTGCCAATGTTGGGTAATTGTAAATGAATTTCAAAAACCATGCGTTCGCATACAATCAAATGTGGGAATGTTTTTCAGATCAAAAATCTAAAGCATATCATTTTTAGAGTTTATCTCGAGTGTCTCCGATCAGACCGTGTCCCGATCGCAAACGAGACACTAGCGATTCGGAGAAATACGCGTGAATGCTGTAGAAATGGTCAATTTCCGGTTTTTACCAGGATCGTATTCTTACATTTCATCGTATACGCAACTCCGCTGAAAATCTTTGTCTTTTGTTAAGCGAAGCGACAATTTAGCCAAAGCATTGTTTTATAATTTCAAATCATACGCATGCAAATACTTTTAAAATAATCTGCGCGCGCGCAGGCATATAATATGTTTATGTGCGTGTGTATATGATGCGTATAGTCCGCGTCTCATAAGAAGATACTCGGAAGGAATGCGAAAGGAATTCGCAAAGAAATCGTCTGATAGGTCAGGCGCACACAGTTGAGTCACACTTTGCTCCCCTTGCCCTTGTGTTGTGCCGGGTCTCTGCTCATGAGACGCGGACAGTGTTGGGATATGGTCCACCTTTTCTCGCGCATGCGCGGCGATTTTGGCCTCAGTAAAGTAAGATTCTCGATAAAATGGGGTACCTTGAGCACTCATCAGAATTTTAAAAAATTAGTATGATTTGATTCTGAAAAATGAATGTATAACATGTGTATTTGTGTATATTTTGTAACATGTAGGACACGTCCTGAAGTCTTTTTGATTGTTTCGATACTTTCCCGTCAATATAACTGTCTTAGGACTCCACTACATCATGATATAGATACGTTACTGTTTTGGCCGCGCATGCGCGAGAAAAGATGGACCATATCCCAACACTGGACACGGACAATACACGTATGAATGTATGTACGTGCGTATGATATATCCTTACTACGAAAGACATTCATGTTACCACGAGAACTGGAAAAGTTTGGACCTGCGAAAGGCGAATTTTTTTCATGAAAGTATTAGTTCTTGAGCTAGAATGTTGTTGCTATAAATAGATTTGGTAATTGCGTTACATTTATGAGCCTTATAGACTGGTATTACGATCACGTAAAGTTACGATTATATCATGCACAAGATGCGGGATAAGTCTTATAGAACTGTCTCAAAATTCGAATATCGATTTAGCCCTTAGCACTCGAATGGCGACTCTGAGGCGCCACTACAAATTGCTATACCATTATTCAAAATATTGTTTACATTATTAAATTTGTTTACATTTAATAAATTACTAAAAAATTAAATATTGTATGAGGTACTATATCAGTTTCATACGTATAAAATAAAAAAAATTATATACAATTTATTAGAAGAAATGTTTGGTTTTTGAGTTGAAATAGCCCCGAGTGCAAAGGGTTAATTTTTAGATGTCTGACAATCATTCAATTTCACAATTAATTATTTCACGAGTCGCGGGTTCAAGCATTTCGGTTCCTTACAATACATTGCTCAGTTCCAGTCAAGACGGTAAACTATACAGCAACCAAACTAGCCTCATGCACATGCAAACTTAATATTTTGTTTTGTTTAAACAATGCCACGTGCAATTGGTGTGTTCATTTTACTTACTTGACTCACATTTGTGGGTAGAATTGTCTGGTTATTCGGTTTCGTGACCCCTGTGTGTACATATCTATACGGAATATTATGTCTACGCGCGCGCGTACACTTATTTCGAGGAAATTTGCTGTTAAGTTTTAGATATAGGTCACCTTTTGCTTTTATTCCTCGTAATAAATCGATACTACCGTTCTGATTCGAAATTTGCGAGCCACTGTCTCAGACTTTTCGATTCGCGTGCCTTCTGTAATGATATTGTTGAATTTATTATTCGATCGAACAACTACGTTTATTTTGTACAATATTATTTTGTATGTTACACCAAAGAGTACGGAAGAAGAGCCATTGTGATCGTCTGTTTCGTTTTTTGTCTTGTCGCGATTCGATTGCTATCATGCTTTACTTCATGCTACAGTATTTACTCTCGTTGTGCTCGTTTTCCAGCACATCAATATACATAATACAACACTTTCTACAAGTTCCACAGTATCCCCCGATCCGTTCCAAAACGAAACCATTATCTATTAGGTCGTCCAAATAAGATCGTGCTGTTTATTGTTTTACTATTTAAATTACTATTTAAAGCGTACTTTCAGAAACGAAAAAATGGAACCACCTTCTCGTTCTACAACCTCTTCCCACCTTTTTGGTAAAGATATACCGTCACTATAAAATTTCTGTGGTTTTTTATTAAAATACTTTTCAATCCGCGGCACGAACTTATGGGACGATCTAATACATGGAAACCCATCTTCGTAATGCTCGGGCAGCGTGCATTACTCGAGTAAATACTGTTCTTGGTAATAACGAAAACCGTCACTTTTCCTTGAGAAAGTGTAAGTTTTGATACAATGTTGTAATCGGAGAAAAATGTTACTGATTCTATTATTCAACACAGGCGACTCGGTTGTACATTTGTTTGTGTTTTATGCGAGTTAGAGATCAGGACACATGTTTTTATTGAAAACGCATAAGGATAGACAACAAGTGAGAATCGAGTGAGAGGACGGGGAAAGACGCGCGTGAGAGGAAGTAGCAAAAAGTTTAGTTAAAGTACGTTAACCAATTGAATATATAGCGGATTAAAACAATATTGTAAACAATAGGAGTTGAAGAAAGCACATAGGTTTAAAAGATAGAGCGAGATAGAGCCGAACAGCGTTAAATTCGATGCCAGTTTATTTATATCGATTTTAAATTTCCCGCCAAAAAATGCAAGGCAGGAACAAACTGGAGACAACGAGCTACTACGTTGCTCTTACGTTATGACTGGAAGAAATTTAATTGTTCGATGACGGTTCGAGACCAAGTTGGGAATAGAAAAGATAAGACAATAATATTTTTAAACGACATTATTTTACGTCATTTTATTGTCTAAGGGTATCTCTTTCTACGAACTGAGGTTTGTTATTGTTTTGAACAAACGAAAATTTTCAATTGAAAAAATGTATTCGGTACTTCGCTTTTATTTTTCATATTTTTGTTACTCAACTGAAGCCATTGTATCGAATATTGTTTTGATTGAGATCGAAAGTGCAATAGATAATAGAGAGCATTCGGTTCAAAATTGTTGTGTTTAGTTTTAATCGCGTCTTGTGAAAGAGATTAGTTTCTGTTACACGAGTTGCTCTCATTACATATTGTTTAGATAAAAGACAATGTTCCTTCCTGGGAGCCATTTTTACAACGAGGCATACACCGGCGCGTTGTTTGTTTCGAATGTAAGGAGTACATAGTACATCCATCCGTTCTTCTTTTTCTTTAAGTGACTTCTTTTTTCTTTTGCGTATATCCGATTCATTTGAAATTTTCAAAATTGCGTTAGGTGCATTCTCCGATGCAGTTACAACGACGTTACAATTATTCTCAAGAAACTCGACACGCGTGCTCTAGAATTTTATATCCACCCGCTGTTCTCGTTGGACGCTGATGCAGCGAAATGTAACTATGTTTGTTAAGCGTTTGTAATATATTGTTAATACAATCCTTTTTATACTCGTACAAATCAACCGTGAGTTTTTCATACCCGTCACGCAAGCCCGCAAACGAACAAATAACTTGTTCATTAATATGTTTTCTTTTAATTAAATCGAGGCGTCGACTTTACACGAACGCCGCCATGTTATTTCGTTTAACTAACGTACTCGACTGGTTTGTAACCTATTATTCGGTAGAACTGCATCAGCGTCATGTTAGCAGCACATCTGAACGAGAATAATAAGATTTTGGACGTACCACATCTTGCAGTCACAAAGTACAAATGATTTTATATCAAGTCTACTTCTTTTTGCAACATTCGCCCAGTTCGATAGCAAAGATCAGAGGTATCTCTGTTTGTAGATCATTAGAGACACGTTTATTATCGTAGTAACGTAACTATTTGAAACAACGAGAGACTTCTATCTTGTGCCATACTTTTGTATAAAACTTTGTATCTGTAGACGCTCCGTAGCTCAGTATTATTTCAAACAGAACCTTTTCCCTGATGTGACAGCAAGGCAACGATATCCAGTCGTTGGCCAAGGTACTCGTCTATTTTCTTCAAACGCGAAGTACATACTAACTGTATTGGTGAAATTCATCCCAGCTTGGATTGCGAAACTTCTTTATTTCATTTAATATTAACAAATTTTTCTTGTAATCAATTTATACAAGGTCTATTCTGTTTATTATTTTTGTTATTTGCCGAGATAAGTTCATTTTTTACAATTACCATTCATGAGTCATCAAAAAAGTAGTGCAAGAATGACAAGAATTTAAATCAAAAGAATATGTGCACACATGCAATTGTGATAGTATTTTGTAAATAAAAATGACTATTTTTCTAAAAGCACTTTCTTAAAATCATTTTACTAAAATATTTTCCTTTTCCTTATTTCCAAATTTAATATACGTATCAAATGTTGCTTCTACCACAAAAGTCATGTACCGATGAAAGGTGAGTATACCTCAATTACACATATTTTTTTTTGCAATATGAAACATTCAATGAAAGTATACATTTCAAAATAACGATATGTGCATGTTTAATATTTCATTTAACAGCAGTGGCTAATCACTATCACAATGTTAACTGATCTTTACTTTGCCATTGGTTCTAGAGGAAGATTGGAATTTTCTAAAATTTATTTTCAGTTAACCATGAACTTTGTATAGCCTCTTTTGAACATTCTATTAGATAAGCGAAAAGTATTACTTCTCTTACGAACATTTATGTAATTACGCGTATTTCAGGTCCTGTGTAACGCACTGGACAGTCTGTCCAATAGATGGAATGATTCAGGGTGTAATGTCTTTTGATGCCTTCTAGTATAAATAGAAAACACAAACTTGCATTCTGACAAAATAATGTACGAACACTCATTTCAATAATTCCGTTACGATTTTTGGATGTACCATGTTTGCGTTTAGAGGTACTTTTAGTGTCAGGTGTAAATTTTTATTATAAATTTTCTATCGGATCAAATTCATCTTCATCTTTTTTCAGGTAATCTACTTGTGTTTCTTAGATCAACGTGTTATTTACACATGCGTGTTTTCATTACATACTTGTTGTTCTTTTTTATTCTTACATATACCTAAGAGACAATTTTTTTTTTCTTTTGTTGTAGTTTAGAATAGGAAATCTACAGAATACAAATGTGAAAACCACTTCAACCACTTTCTCATTTCTATTAAATACAAAATCTGTTTTTGTGTTTTACTGTTTTCATGAAACATTTCTTAAGAAATAATTATCCAAAAGCTTTATAACTTTCCTATAATGTGTGTAAGATGGACAAAACAAATGCACAGAAAAACTCAATGCATTGAAAAAGATTATGCTTTTTTGAATACTTAATGATAACAAAGATATGAACGAAAAATATTTAAAAAAGGCGGTAACATCTATGTTTATATATTTCTTAAAAAAGTAAATTGGCAAGTTGGTGATTATAAATTGAATATTTTCGTAGAATTCGTGGAATACTTCCAATTGCTTTATATTTAACAGAACGAGGTCTGGAAACAAGCAAGTATACGATGAACGAAGTCAGTTGACTCTATACGCACATACCGCAATAAAAGAATTAATGAATTTCCGTACTGTATAAAATAAATGCGTATTTCTAATAATGAAAGCAATACACGGATTCTATGAGAAAATTAAGTGAAATCAAAAATCGACTATCTCATCGATCAAAATAAATAACAAAGACATTATGGGCCGATACACATTATTGGTCCGGTCTCGGTCCGGTCAAATATTCTTTTCAAGGAAATTTGACTGGTCCGATAGTGTGTATCGGCCCTAATTATAACACTGCTCTTTCATTCGAAACATTTTCTAGTGTTTGCGTTCTGTGATTGACACGCAAATTCAGTTACTAAACTTTTATTAGTCCCACGAAACGTGTATATACGTACCACTGTCTTGGAATACATGATAAATGTAAATTGTTCCTTGTAAAAGGAAAAACATCGAACGTTATGGTGTAAAGTTATATGCACTAAGGATATGTTTTTGTTTATATTTGATTAAGAGTTTACAGTAGTAGTCACTGAAGCATATCTAAAACTATATACAGGCTGTCCCGTAAAATGTAATACTGATCGAATAAACGAACGAAACGTGCAGAATCAATTGTCAATTAGACAAATGGTCCGTTGATTGCTAGTGCTATTTACAGGACACTCTGTATACATGTACATCCGATTTTTTTTATTACGCGAGCAAGAAGACTGGCAAAATGCAAGCGAACCAAAAATTCTCTCCGTTAAATAAAGTTTTTTAGCTAAGTATATGCTACACATATACTCGAGTGTGTTAAAAGTTACAGACTACGCATCTTCGCCGTCTAGACTCTTAAACGAAACGCATCACGTACAAATTGTGTATACTTAGTGAGTATCGTTCATGCGTTCCGTTCAAACTATTTTGTTGCGGAGTCAACGAAGAAAAACAACTTTGTAATTACCTATTGTAAATATTTAACGACAAATGTGTTAGCGAATACACACATACAATGTAACTGTAAATATCTAACATGAGAAAAATGTTTGTTAAATATAGAATACGTTACGTTTTTCAAAAAATATATTCATTTCTTCTCATGGCCCTTAAACGTTACCTCTCTTCGGTCTCTAGAAGATGGAACGTGAATCACGATAAGTGTTGATAAGGTAAGTGTTCCTGGATAATCTGTGAAAACTTCCACCACAGTCATTTCATAATTAATTGAATCAATTACTTCTATATAAGTATTTCGATTGGACAACTCTTTTAAAGAAAATTTTTCTTTGTTCATACGATCATAAAAATGTGTATTTTAGATCAAGATTAATTTTGCGAAAGTTACAATTATTTTATGAGACACTATATTAATTCTAAATGCCACCTGTTTGTTAAGCATATTGTTAAATACTTTTTTGTATATTTATTCGTACGATTTATTGGGCAAAGTAATTTTTTTCCAAATAACTCTCTTTTATGATGTTTATGATCTGTATTGTATCTCCAAAATTTTCGTGACTAATTACACATTCTATTATCGGATGTTATAAACGAGCAGTAACATATTTTTATAATAGCTCGTGTAACTAAAAACTTACTTTGATCATTTTTTTATTATCATAATAAATAGGTAGTAAGCAAATATAAGTTAGTTAAATTCATTTAAAACTTTGTTTAAAATAGTCAAAGTTTTGGTAATAATGAGACTAGAAGACTGTAAAAGAGTTTTGAAAAGTAGGTGCAAGATAGGGGACGCTCAATGAAAATTATTATCTCTTAAGAATCTGAAGCAATAAAAAACAGTTGGTGCAATCAAAAAAGTGTCCAGGCAAATATAATATTATGGGCCGAGATATAAAGTCTCGAGTACCCGCATGAATATCTTAATTGGTCTTCTGATTGTTAGCCCGAAAGTTCTACAAGCACCGCGATTAGAACACACAATACATATGTGTATCAATAATAAAATTCTACACGCAACGCAGGCCGCATTCACGCTCGTATACTTTTCAATTAATTCACGGATTATTGAATTGGGGAAATTGAATAACTTTACGTCCTGATAGTAGCGTGTATAAATTATTCACAGATTTTCAATTGTAAACCAATATTAAAACTAGATTTACGGGACCCGTCAATTTGCCGGATTTCAAATTTTGAAATGAAATACCCCAAAAACCATAGCATTAATTTGAACCATTTTGCATTGTAAATTAATCACTTTATCCAAAGAATATATACACAGAATTATTTTTTCCTAAAGCTTTCTAATCTTTGAAATTTTTATGTAGTATACCTATCTCTACGAAACCCGTCAAATTGACGGGCTAGCTTATTTCATAAACAATCCTTATATGTTCGCTTCGTTCGTCAAATAATAATTATAAGAATAAAAGTAAAGTCTTTATTTTCTCCTCCTCCAATTCGTTATATCAATCGCGCCTCGATAATGTAAACTAAAGCGGATTGTATGGCCTAAGTGTTTATTTGGGTCTTCAACGAAATCGCTTATGCCTATTGCCGATGAGACCTCTAAAGCAAGAACGATCTTCAGTGTGATTGCTGCAGTAGCAGTGTAAGAACGTTTTTCAAAGACAGTGTGCAAAAGTTTCAGTTATTGCAGATAGTCTCCGCTTATTGTAAGTATTTACAATAGGGTAATTGAATTTAGGCACAGCAGTTTTTTTATTTTGACCAATCCCCCTTTTCTAGCAGTCATGAGTAAATCCAGGAGATATAATAAAATATTGAACAAAATTGTCAACATCTCTGAAGATTGTTCTGAGGATATCTCCGAAGAAGATCAGTATGAATTAGACCAAAGAGAAGCTGACAGTGAAAGTTCTGAGTATATTGAAAGTGGAGAGTTAGAAGGATACCCTATATCGTTAATATTATTGTTACCATTTCCGTGATAGTTAAAAAAAAAGAAGACTTTTTACTTATTAATTATGTATTTAAACGTGAAGCCTAATATTGTTCAATTCAGACTTAATTAGAATAAATCGATTTTTTAAAGAAAATGCGTATTTTCGTTTACCCGTCAATTTGACGGGTGCTCGTAGAGATAGGTATATAAGAAACGCCCGTAAACCTAGTGTTAAAACTGTGCGTTCTCCGTTCGGATTGAGTTCAGCCGAACAGAAGCGTTTCAGAACTTTTGTTGGGACTGAAAAATGTTCAAACACGAGTTTCATTTATCGATTAATATCCCACGGTCGATGTTCGAGTTCAGAGTTGCGCTAGAATTTTCTGTGAAAAGTGAAGCGGGGTCGTAGAGGGTTAAACGAACCTGTTAGAATTTCGTTTTTTCAAAGGGGGCTAGATAGTCGAACGAAAAGAAATCCGAGGACTACCTGAGAAGGGACAAATCCCTCGTGCCGCATGTGATTAAGTCCTTTTCACAGAGTCACGGAACTCGAATCAGCCGAAAGAAAAAAAAGAGATGGAGCAAGGAGAGACTTGGGCCAGGGCTTGGGTTCCATGGTGGAGGCATTGTGCACATTCTTCGAGACAAAAGCACGAGCCAAGGAGTGAACCAGCTAGGTGCAGGTAGAGGAATGAGGGGAGTGTTGAGGGATGGCAGAGGGCGGAGAACGGAGGGCGGAAGAGAAGCGCGGACATTCATCACAAAGCAGGGTGCTCTAGGGCGAACAAGTAAGCGGATTCGCTGCAATGTAGGAAACTACCTGAATACCCTCGCGAGCTCTATGTTTGTTCCTGCTCCGGCGCGGCGTCTTTCCAAATTGTATGGGATTTTGATTTTTCCAATGATTTCAAGCTTTTACGCACGACATGCAACAAGTACCGTCGTTTTAATAATATTCGCGTAAAAGCGTGATACCGAAAGACGACAGTTCTAATAAACACGGATCTAGAAATCCGTTGCTTTTAGTTTTCCACCGATATTGTATTCCAAATGGTTTCAGGCAGAAGAAATATTTAACTTATTGCCAAAACTTATTTTTGTAGGTTGTAATGAAATTGTAAATTAATATTTTTCTCTGCTTTGTTAATAAGCTTGTGAAATTTGCACAAAAAGCATAGAAATGTGGTTATTTCCCGCACTACTGTATTCGGAACGGTTTCACCAAGATGAAATATTTAATCTACAGCTGAATGTGTTTTTATATATTGCAGCGAAGTAGTAAATTAACATTTTTTACTGATTTGTTTCCAAGGTAGTGAAATTTGCACAAAATGTATATGAATGTGGCTATTTCCCGCCATTCTGTATTTTGAACGGTTTCACCAAAATGAAATATTTAATTTATAGCCGAATGTTTTTTTATACATCGCAGCGAAGCGGTAAATTAACATTTTTCTTTTAATTTGCCTTTAAGTTTGTTTTTCCGCTGGAACTGCATGAATCTGATATTTCATAATAAGCGAGATTTAAGTTGGAATACTTATATAGTATTATTTAATATTTAGGCCACCATTTTCTGATATCAACCAATAAACATTCATGTTTTAAAGTAACGCATATACATATTGGTATGTGGAAAATGGTCGTTTAATATGCGAGTAGAATTAGGAAGGGTTACGAAATTAACTGATTGTGATAACAGAAACATTCTATAAAGATGCAACAGACCAAGCAAAATTATTTAAACTGTTAATTGTATACACACGACTAACTCACAAATAACTCCTACACATAACTCTAAAATGCATAAAATTAGATGAGTTCCGAAATTTATGCAAAATTCCCAAAGAAATTAACGAAATATATTAATCATATGGGGTGAAATCTAAACAGTGAAGTTGCTAATGACCAAGATGTCGATGCGACGTCAAAGAAGGAAAGAAGAAGAAGAATATAAATGTAAATACTTACCAGACATGATGCTAAATGATTCCGTACAGAAAAACTGCTATATTTCAAATTTAAATATTCTATATATCATGCTATATTAAAAATTTAAATATTCTATATATCATGCTATATTACAAATTTAAATATTCTATATATCATGCTATATTACAAATTTAAATATTCTATATACCATGCTATATTACAAATTTAAATATTCTATATATCATGCTATATTACAAATTTAAATATTCTATATATCATGCTATATTACAAATTTAAATATTCTATATATTATGCTATATTACAAATTTAAATATTCGAAATAGCATATGATAAGAATTTCTTTGTATAACTTCTTGATATCGCAATAAAGAATGAGTAAACGGTCATAAGACAACAGTCATTTTTATCATTTACACTTATGTGTTATTAATATATAATATTTCACCATCAAATGATTTTGATAAGTAGGCTGCGGATTTTATGCATGTATGACAAAATATTAAGAATGCATTTTGTCTATGTATTTATCATGTGTTATAAAAATTAATTTTTATTTTTCGCAATGTCACGAATAAAAATTTCATCAGATTATGTATATTATTATATATTATACTGTATAATTATGCGTATTAAAGTACGTGAATGTATATTGAATATTTGAGTGGTAATAGCATATGCATCTTATGTTACTATTACTACTAAATTTTTATTAAATATAAAAATGCGAAAATACAACGAAAAAATAAATCAAATGATTTGACTGTACATATATGTACAAGTATATTTATAATATACATATAATAAGTATATTTATTAATCGACGTACTAGATTTTGTCACGATAATATTCGTACACTGAATAACATTGACGAATTATTGTTGGTAGTTCTGAACTGTTTACTTTAAACTGTTCTCACGGTCACTATTAAAAAATAATATTATTTTTATTCAATACAATTGAAACACATTACTATAACTCATTTGTGGATTCTTTAAAATTTTAAACTTTTACTTCTCAGTGTTTCAAAGGCAAAGTATGGTAATTGAAAATTTGGATTGTTTTTTAAACATTGTAGGTATGGTAAGATATTTTAATAAATTTCTATCATTTCTGGTTATTCAATCCTTTGCGGACGAGGATATTTTAAAATGTTAAAAATATCTTCATTGGATAGCTAAATTGAACTGCTGTTACTATAATAATTAAATTATTTATTTGCAATTTTAGGAACTGAGTATGTGTACCTGATGCCGCCAATATGTCTGCAGTCGTCCTCAAGGGGTAAAATTCTTTTGGAAGAACTATTGATATACCTATATGTACCTATACTCAAATAACCTATTTAATTTTATGAAGTCGTCATTTTACTTCAATTTCTACACGAATAAACCGATGTTTAACCATGCATTAGTCACATGGGATATCTAATCCGCAGTAAATTAAAGATAATTCTTATTAATCTTATTGCTATTACTGCTTCACAATTAATTACTTATAGTTCAGACTATTTCACAAAAATTTCAAGAATTTTAAAAACGAGCAGTATAGATCTCCATATACGGATAACATAAATATCTCTCACATGAGCAATGCGGGGTTAACACTTTGTTGACCGCCGATTCCGAGCCAAAATCAGCTCGTGCAGTCACAAGCTGTTCTTCATTTAAATATAAGATTAAAGCCTTATAATTTAATACTTTTAGCCTACACTAGGATAACTAAGAATATCTAAAACGCTCTTAAAAATACCTATATCGCTAACGAGCTTTGTTTGCAATTTTTTTGTGTCAGCAACATTCGGAAAATGAAAGATGCCAATCGGCGTTTGTCGTCAAGAAGTGTTAATACTAGTTACGAATTTGAGTAAATTGTCATACATTTTCCTAATTCACAAATAATAATGTTATTTTGACAAATATCATTTTTACTATACATATATTCAGTCGAATTACCATTCCAAACCTTACAGCGCAACTTTTTCCCGCGCCTACAGACTTCTACTTCCCCTTCGCATGCTAGATATCCCTTTTTGCTTCATTGTACGTTCGTCAGTGCGTTTTTGTGCGCATCTTTCCCTCTGCCCAGTTCCTCCCCCGAGTCGGCCGCCCTCTCTCTACGACTCACCCTGTGTACGAGCGCTCGCTTTTTCCTATTTTTAACATTTTCTTTTCTTCAATGCCTTAAAATGCAAAAATAAACGAGAGCTCGACGACCGGCATGGAATTGACCATCGGCGAACGTTACACCATTTTCAGAGAATTTCGCCGGCCGCCCGGAAAAAAGAAACTTCTCTCTAGAAATGTCTGTGCGGGGGTGCTCCATCGAACCAGAGAAAAAAGATTTTTTCCGGAAGTTTCTGTAAATTCCCAATGTCGTTCGGTCGAAGAGATGCGTGGACAGTATAAAAGCCGTTGTAGCTTAGAACCATCGTCTCTGCCCCTTCGTCTCTCTTTCTCTCCGTCTCCGGTTCTCTGTCTCCTTCGCGCCCGCGTTCTACCGATCGTACTTTTCTTTCTCTCGCGTTTCGCTTGTGCTGCGTTTCACTTTATCTTTCGAGCGGCCGAACGATAAATTATTGCCCTCGTTCCCGACAAAAAAACGGCGATTCAGCCTCGATCAGTCATCCCGAGTCCATAATCTTTAATCGTGGATGTAGTCGCTAATCATTTTTCCAAATCAATTTTTCGTCCTCGGTCAAGGGAACATTTGACGGGGAGAGAAGAATAACCGAGTCTGAAATTTCGGTCAAAATCTTTTCGAGTATTCGCCCTCTCTGTTCAATAAACCTTCCCCGGCGTCCCGGCCGCCACCCGCCGCTGGTACTACTTTCTCTCTTTCTCCAGTTTTCCCTCTCTCGCTTTCTCTAACCTCTCTTTCTTTCTCCGTTGCTCGCGCCCCTAACTCACACCCTGCCTACGATTCCTCTCCTCTTCTCTGTCTCTCTTCGTTCCACCCCCAACTCGAATTCTCGGTCTCGCTTCTACCAACGTTGGCTCGCTCACATCCATTCTGCTCCCACTCCTGCTCGCTTTATTCGTCGTGAAACTTTTTATGTTGTATATATTAAAGGGAATGTATCAACTGCTCTTCCGTTTAAGCAGATATCGTGAAATTAAAGAAATAAATATTGAGTTTGCGATACTTGAGGGACAGTGAAGAGCATTTAAATTGTTCATGGCCAAGAATTTCAGCGAATAATCGACGACGGACGATCCAGCTGTCAATATTCTTTCGTTAACTGTTGCTCGTCAAGCATATCGTTGGCTAGTTTCTTCTCGTCTTCTTGAAATAAAATCATCTATCATGGATGATCCTCGATTCTTTGGGATGTTTAACCCTTTAAGGGACGGCAGGTGAAAGTGTTCCGTTAGACCTGCGAGACTCCTTTCTTTACTCTCCCTCCACGTCGCCCTCTCCTACTTTTTCTCCCTCGCTCGCACCCATTCGCTGACCCTTTATCACCGACTGTTATTCACCCCCGGGCAACAAGACAGTAGACGTGCTCTCTTTACATAAATTATTCAAATGATTTATAGGTATTGTATTTCGTTTTTTTTTGCATGAAATAGACGACTTGTTGTGAATTTATTATTTTATGCGGCATTGTACTATTTTCAAGTATAGTTTCTCCTCCTTTTAGTATCTTTATTTCTTTATTTCAGCCTTGCCGACCATGAAATTTGGACATGGTTTACAATTCTTATACTACTCGCACATTCTTATACTTCATTCTCTCCTGAACCTGAACTCTTCCTGGTTTTAGTAATTTTAGTTTTTTATTGTATTCTCTTTTATTAGCTTTTATCTTATTGTCATTCCTATTTTTATCTTACCTATTTATTTTACATGCTCTTATATTACTTTCAAGTATCTTTGTTACCTTCTTTTTTTTTTATTAATTTTAGTTTATTATCCCATGCTTATTTTATTCTTTTCTAATTAATTTCTTAGTGTTTATCTTATTCTCATTTCTATTTTTATCTTGACTATTTATTTTACATGTACTTATATTTTTTCCAAGAGACCTATATAGCAACGTCTCAAGCTAATTCCTTGAACCATTCAAGCTAGTCCTTTGATTAATTTTAGTTTTTTATCCATTTTCTATACACAAGAAAACACTTCTCTGATATTCTAAAAGTTTTCTTTTTATCTTCACACTATTTTTCACAAGTGATGTTTTATACAAATTAAAAACTGAGCTATAAATAATTTCTTATAGCATAATACAATTTAATAATATTGCATTAGCATATTTTATATGTTGTTGCCTCGAAATATGCGTTGACATTCCTACGATCTTGGAAAAATGATTATTTTATAAGAAGAAGCGTTACCAAGACTCGATTGACCAAATTATTTGATGAAAAATTTTGAAGAAAATATTTCCTTCTATTTTCTGCAATTTTTGATAAATAATTAAAATGCGTACGTCCAATGTTTGCATAATTTCGCATGCATGTAGGAATATTCTTTTTCATCATGCGATTATTCTAGGGCAGAACGATATACATACATAGGTAAGCTCAATACGATTATCGCACACTTTCGACAGAAGTGACATAACTCGAAAAAGTATATATGTTTTCTAGGAAAAGTGGAAACTATTTTAGAATATAAATAGACATGCTTTTGTTAATCAAATATATAAACAAGATAAACAATACTCACAAAACGGTATTAAGTACATGTACTTGCTCAGAATACTAATCAGGACACGACTCATAATAATTATACTTTATCATTTATAAAATACAATACAGTGCCAAATAAATCAGAAAGAACAACTAACACCTGTGAAACTATAAAAGAAGTCATGCAAATACTGATTATCAGAAATATATAAAACTTGTTTTAAAGCACGCAAACTATACAAAAAGTAATGTAAGACATAGAAATGCATTCACTAAATCATTCTCTTTTATAATATTATTTATTTATGTAATAATCGTTTTAAAAAATCATGTAGTTGTGAATAAATCGTTGTAAGAAATCGTGTAATGGTAAATAGATCGTTTTAAAAAAAATCGTGTAATTCTGAGTAAATTGTTTTAAAAATATCGTGCAACTCTGAATAAATCGTGTTAATGGAAACCGTGTAAAAAAAATACTGTGTAAAAGGGGGTCAGGTGTAACTATTCTATACCGACCAAGTTACGAAGATAAATAAATCAGATATTCGTAATCGAGGAATGTCTACAATATTTTCATAGTGATAACTGGGAAAACTACATTTTTCGAGTTATGTCAATTTCGATGCAAGTTTGTGATATTTGGTATTATATTTTTATAATGCAAACATTTTTATAAAATATTTAACGTGAACTTTCAACATTGATATAACTACATCTGAATTGTATACAAGAATATGTTGTTTATATTCATACTAATTTGATTACGCCACCAGAAAAAATAAAATTACTTGCTGATTTTTACTGTAACTATAACGGATGATACATTTTCCCTTAACCCTCATAAAATCTACAAATTTTGTTTTATTCACAATTTCACAACTTAAAAAAATACATTTTATAACACAAACAGGAAGAGAACAGAGATTCTACGGTATCTAGAAACAGAGAATTGACAAATTTTCACCCTAAGAAACTTCGTGATCGAAGCTTTTAGGAATTCAGTTTTTAACCCTTATTTAAACTACGGCTGTCATCAATAAACAACGGAACGTACATTTCCATATTCTTTTCAAATGATAAATATATATTTTGCGTTTGAAGGGTCTGTACTATGAACACTCTTAGTTAATAAGTATAAGTATAATAAGAATGTATGTATATAAATAACAATAAGTATAATAAGAATGATTCATAGTGAAAAGGTTGAACTGGTATTTTTCTGGTACAACAGACTCGCATACACTATTCGTCGGTAAAATAGTGTAAAACATTTTAATTTCGAAAAAAATACCACCTAAAAAGTGTTAATTATTTTTATAAACGTAAATATTTGCAGTTATTCAAGTTCGTTCGGTAGGGATTCCCCGTTCTCCTTAAATTCTAGAATAAAGTCGAATCTTTTTCCGTCGAAGAGGCAGAAAAGCGAAAACAATTATTAATATGTAAAATCAATGTGAATACGTTGCTTTAAACTTATTGAACATCGTCCACGAATGTTGGTCGTTCAGAGAACTGATCGCCTGCCCGCCTACGGCACGCGTCAAAAACTGGCGAGAATTTTTGTTAAAAATTTCGTTCCATTAAACCAAAATAACCGATCCATATTGTACGTAATGTAACCCTATAAATTATCGTCCAACGGTGCACAAGGGTGCCTTGAGATTTTCAATTGAATGCGTCACAGGACGTCCTTCTGGTCTTGGCGTACATTCTCCCTCGCCTCTACCTGTGGCCGTTAAACTGTTGACCTGCTGCCCAATTTTTAATATTTCCCAGAATTACAACATCGCCGTTGCCGAGGGCATTCGTAAGAAGATTGAATACCGAGAAGATCGCACGATTTTTTAGAGAAAATATTTTCTTTTTCGACGGTCCGTCGACCGATAAGTAGCTGTTATTCCGTATACTCGGTGACAAATATTCCGCTGTCGCTCGAACAGACATACCGGGCTGGAAATGTTTTGTCCGCGCTGTACAAGTTCGAGTAACTAGCACTGCCATCTAACGTAACTTAATCGAAATTTCGTACGGTCAGAAAATCAGTAAAGATGATCGATGACGGCACCGGATGATCGCTCTTGACTCCGTCTGGTTCACGCGGACACTGTTCGCGCTGATGTTACGGGACGTGTCATTATTTCAGCAGCCCGCGATACGTATGGTATATTAGGATTAAAGTAGATCTCACGTTGTGCTCCATTCCACGTATAAAGGGAATGCCACCGTATTAAGTCCTCGCTGAGCTACGCTGTCCCATGCATCGATACTTCGATATTTTCTTCCTACCCCCACTTGGTCCCTCTATTTTCACCTTCGTTTCATAATATCCATAATATTTAGAATTTAGTTGGTACTCCTGATATCAATCACTCCGCAGATCTATGGAGAAGACCCGATGTCATATTATGACTAGGCCATATTATAACGTCCACGTAGTTAAATAACAATAGTAGTTGAATTACAATCAATAATAACTATCTATTCATTGTAGTTATTAGACTGCCGAATTTATGTATTTATGACAAAAATGACTTCGTGTAATTTAAAACAGTAGAAACATTAAAAGAATTTACGAATGTCAACATATTGTCTTCAGCTTATTAAGATTGTTAAAGAAGCAAAGCATGGTCTATGTATATGGTTACTGTTTCTTGTAACTGATGCCGACAATTTTTATTTTCTGTAAAGACCCGCAGTCTAGTAATTATTATCTTAGACTACGAGGACGTGGCAGCCATTTTCCCAGTGTCATCTTTTATCTAAATGTTCAGATTCTTTCGTTCGTGAAAAAGGAAAATGCACCAGTGTCCCGTGCCTTGACACTACGATACTTTCTTTCTAATAATATTTAGAATTTTAGTTGGTATTCCTAATAGCAACCCCTTCGCGGCTCTATGTGCAGTTTGTCCTGATATCGCATTATGACTAAGCTCGTCATTATGACTAAGTCCATGTAGTTCAATTACAATCAATAATTATCTATTGATTGTAATTATTATCTTACACTAGGAGGACACACCGTTTGTAGTACCAGATAATCTCCGAGGGGTGTTATCTGATACACATTTCTTTAATCCTACGTCCTACATTAAACTAGATAAAAAAACTAGTCCTTGTCGATCTAGATTTTGAAACAATTAAATTTTAAAAATGTTAAAACTATTTGATCTCGAATAGTTATATTATAATTATATAATTTTAATGTTTAGATTCTTCCGTTCGAAAAGAAATGAAAATGTACGGTCTCTCGTGCATCGATGCTTCGATACTTTCTTCCCACCCTACTTGGATCCTCTATTTTCACCGTCGTTCCATAATATGCATAATACTTAGAATTTTTAGTTGGCATTCGTAATATCAATCCCTTGATAGTTTCATGTCGAATTTGGCCCGATGTCACTTTATGAAAAGGCTAACGTCCACGTAGTTAAATAACAATAGTAGTTTAATTACAATCAACAATTATCTATTACCTACATTGCATTCTCTTCACAGTATGGTTTGGTTTAACTTTTCTCACATTGAATTTTATTCAATTTTGTTCTCAGTATGTTCCTATCATTTTAAGTTGTTTATTTAAAATGTACTTCAAAAGATAGTTCCTCTATTGATACTGATTTTAAACAATTTTTACTGAGGTTAGCTAAATATACAGGTTGAAAATTATAAAGCGTTACAGACGAATATCTCCAAAAATATTGATTATACGCAAAAATGTTTCAGATGAAAGTTGTTCAGTACCGAGGAGGGCATCATGTGGTGGGACTTCTATTTTTCCCGGTGGACACTCCAAGGTGAGAAGTTATTTAACTTTATTTTAACTCGTTGCCTTACAATTGAATTCCAAGTTTTCAGATTAAAACGTACTATTTCTCTAAATACGCATGAATGGAAAATAGAATAATTTGTATTGCATTAGCATTGTTAATAATCCGATTCTGTCGTCCAAAATCCGTGACGTCTCTGAGACGTCATTTTAAAACAAGGGGATAAAGTGCAAAGCAAAAATGGGTGAAGCATTATCAAACGTACTTTTCTACAATCGCTTCTGAAGAGCGTATGAGATTCAAAAATTATCTTCATTTTTTTTTTTAAATAGAGATCTGAAGTACTCCGACAGTCACAATAAGGGCTAACTACTCCAATTATTCTGAGTATTAAAATGGCATCAGACTCCAATGATTGTGATATGAAATTAGATAAAAACTGATATTTTTTTCTTAACAATTTAGATAGTGGCAAATAAACTCTTATTATAAAAAAAGGGTAATTATATAGAAAAGGTCTGCGTACTCCGATTTTGATGAAATTTTAATATATTATAGATTTCGACATTTTGAACAACTTTTTCCTTTTCCAATATAGGGGGGTCGCTTTTAGTTTTCGAGATATTTGCAAAAAACTATCGGTAATGTTAATTTCATAACGGAAACCTTCTTTTTAGAAACACTGGGTGGGTGTGTGTGGGATTGTCGCTTCTCATCTCCCCAACGTGTTTACAAACAACAAATAAACAGATGCGGCCCGAAAATCCAGAAAATGTCTTTGAAAATTGAAAGCTCAGCCTATCTATGTATGATCAGTGTTATCTACAGGAGTTAATTCTGCTTGTTTCTTCTGTTATTCCATTTCCTGGATTTTCGGGCCGCATCTGTTTATTTTTTGTTTGTAAACACGTTGTGTAGATGAGAAGCGACAATACCACACACACCCACCCAGTGTTTCACACGCACCCAGTGTTTCTAAAAAGAAGGTTTCCGTTATGAAATTAACATTACCGATAGTTTTTTGCAAATATCTCGAAAACTAAAAGCGACCCCCCTATATTGGAAAAGGAAAAAGTTGTTCAAAATGTCGAAATCTATAATATATTAAAATTTCATCAAAATCGGAGTACGCAGACCTTTTCTATATAATTACCAAAAAAAGGTTCTATTAACACATTGTATAAGTGTCTACAATTTGTTAATATTAAAATTACTATTTACAGCTAGAAAGAAATCTCCTGGAAAGAATGCGTGTTTCATTCATGAGTTAGGCTATTAATGCAGTTGATAATGTCAATATATCATACTATGAATACATAACGAATTAATTCATGCAGTACGATTTAGTTGACTAGTAACCATTTGAAAACCTTCCTCTCCGCTCTGCCTTGATTGCACAAGTAGCGTCAAACTTTTCAAGAAGACACCACGTGCCTCGTTCTTATAGTAACTAATCGACGGATCAAATCTTATTACGAAATCCGGAACGCAGGTCATGCCTAATGAGTGACGAACAATGTTTTATTGTGTCATCGGTTACCGGTTTCGTGTATATGACAAAAGTTAATCGCGTACACTTAAAAAATAGTTAACAATTTAAATTTAAATGTAATGGATAAACTTAAATAGACTAAGCATTGGTATCTCTATAATTGTTAACAGTATCCACTTTCTGAGGATCAAATAATAACAGCGCGAGACAAAAGTGAGTCAACTCGAAACAGTATGTTTTCCAGGAAAGACGGAACAACTGCTTTCGAACATAATTGGACGTAATTTTGTTGATCACAAGAAATAAGAAGAATAACGTTCATAAAAACGGGTTCAAGCATATGCACTTGTTCACAATGGTAGTCAGGACCCACATCATAATAAGACATATTTATAGAACACAGCACAGTGTCATACGAATCAGGAAGAGCAACATAACTGTTCTCTACAAGCAGAATTATGAAGGTAAACGAAAAAGATTTTTATAATTGGTCGAGGAGTGTTTTTGTAACATCCTCGCAGTATCCCCTTGTACTTAAATTTTACTAGTAATCAAATTTGAATAAAGGTGCAAACACGAGTCTCGTTATAAGATACGATTCAAATAAAAATATGTACGTCCACCGAAAAGTTGTTTATAAAAAAATACAAAGAAATAGAGTATAATACTCGGAACTTATGGAAAGCAAGTATACTCTTAGCTGGCTTGAAGCTACTTATGACTAGAACATGATTTGTTTACTTGACATGGGTCACATTTTGTTGTTTATGATTCTTTTTTACATCGATAACATTTGACAAACACCTTATATAGATCAATTTTGGCATCTAATGCCCTAACAAAGGATGCGACATTAAATAAATAAAAATAAAATATTAAAGTGCCCAATATGTTTAAACTTACATTTTTAAAGAAGTTGATTGTTTTCTCCGAATTTGAATTGTTATTCCATTTCCAATTCCATTTTTGGAGTTAAACAAAAAAGTTTTCAAAGAAAGATGTTTTCTGATTAAAACAAAATGCAGGACGAACATTGATGTGATTAAAGATAAAAAGCGCTATGCAAATTTTGAAACGTGAGGGACCGTTGAAAAAACGAAGGGATCTGTTTTATCGGCCCATTGAGAGAGTCGAAGATGTTCGAAAGAACAGAAAGAGACACAATAGTATGCCTCTCAATGTGACAACGTCGCAGAAAATACATGCACGAATGAACGTTGGATGTTCTTCGTGACTCGTGTTCGTATTCGCACACGCCAAATCTTTACAATTATAAACTGTATCAACGAATACATTACCCAATATCTGATTTATAAATGTTAACGATAAATCAGTTTGAATAATAAACATCTAGTATCGTTGCCTTAAAGAGTTACATACTTTTGAACGCTTAAAAAATAAGATAAATTCAACCATTTTTTCAATATATAAAATTATGTTTCTTTAAAAAATAAATATGTAAATACATGTTATTGTATGGTATTTAAGTTATTGAAAAAATTAGCAAAATATCCCAAAGTAGGAGGATGTGACAGTCATTTCTTCAAAACACCATTTGTGTTTTTCAATATCGCTCATGCATAATGATTAAGCTGTGGATCTTTATGCAAAATAAAAATTGTTTGCATTAATAACAGGATAGAAGAGGAGTTTTAATTTTTGTCATAAATGCATAAAATCCACAGTCTAATAATGACTTATAATTACAATGGTTATAATCTTCCGCATTTTTATGAAATCGTTTATTTGCTACTTATGTGTTTAAATAACCAATTTCATTGTCGTCTGGTAACATACTTTGTAAATCGTGTATAAATAAAAGATAATTGAAGAAAACGTTAAAACTTTTGCACACACCTAATAAATTCAATCTTCTCACTTTGACAATCTTCGTCACTTATAGTGCACGGTAGATTCGAATTGGGTCTGAACAATCCATGAATTGAATTTGTACTGTTTCAATCTTCTTTAAATTATCTTGGAATTTCTCAATGAATTCTCGTTTCACTAGGAGCAGTTTTACGCAATGTAACAACAACAGCATTATGTAAGAGAAGCTCTTAATTTTTAGAAGGAAAGTCAACGAAAAAATGGATACTTTCGACCCGTGCATCGGAGGGTTAAATAGAATTACAATTAAACTCGGGGCTTGGTGGTTGATTATTTCGAAGATGCTTATCGTTAATACTTAACCCTTGAGTGGTAGGATAAACTGTAGAATGATTGGCACCCTAAGCTAAAATCTTAGTAAAAATTTTTTTGTCTTTTTTTGAAATGTTTAAATGAGCTTAACTTGCTATTATTATAAGCTAATAGAGATTTTTCAGCATAGTCAAACAGTTTTACGAGTCATAAATCTTTTATTATAACATACATTCAGTGAATAACAATCGTAAGACAAATAGTATATACAGTCATTGGCACATTTGATAAACAGTAAAAGGTAAACTACTTGATTTATAATTCAATATATACGTACTTATTACATCTGTAGTACAGCCCGAAATTAAGTTATAAAGCTATAAAGTATACTTACTCGTAACGAAAATTTTAACAGAACTATTTACACTGCACTGTGGTCATCCCGTCGGTCTTACCGGATGTCCTCCAGCGTTGCTAACAGTCATATGTGGAACTCTGTTATGAAAACTTACAATGTGCTTTGAAATATAAATAAGAAGCAGTAAACAATGATTTTCTGTACCAGGAATTCTTAATATTTACCGTTTAAATCAAAAGTGCCAATAACTAATGCAGTGCCAGTAATAGTACAGTTTACCCTACCATGTTTAGTCAGTCTCTGATGTATCACATTGGGGTCTTTCTAAAATTCCGTACTTTACTAATGTAGTTTTAAGTATGTATTTGGTATTTGGATATGAAATGTCTGAATTCAGAATGCAAATGTTGTAAAGCGTTTTAATTAAGAAATACTATTATAATCTACCGGTTTATTACACAGGGTGATCCGTAATTTGTGGTACATCCGGAAAAGAGGTGATTCTATATAAAAATGTAAGTAAAAAAGGTACAATGAAATTTGTACTTTATTTTTAAATAAAGTTTGTTTCAATACCAGTCAACTTATTGTCGTCTACTCTTTTTATAACAGTGGGAAAATAAACGTAATGATGAAAGTATTATGCGACGTTTAGTCAAAATATCGTAGTAAATGAACGCATTTTTAGTCAATGATAAAAAAAGCTCAGAAAGTGTAAACGACAATCTCGTAAATAAAGAACGTGAACGACCATAAAATTCAACTTTTACCGTAGTATAATCTAGAAACTTATCATTCGTTGACAGAATATGTCGATTGCAGTGGTGCTTACTTCAATCAATAAGTTTTATTTACAGAATAGTTACGTTTGCTTAATCCACAATGATTCCACACAGTAAAAATTCAACGATTTACTTTTTTTACATGTATGTAACGTGTCGTGTTTACGTATTGTGAGCTGTATTTTTTTTAATGTGATGCTTTAAATGCAGCATAATTTGAACATTTAAAATGCAAAGCAAAATTGGGTGAAATATTATTCTAGGATCTTTTTACGCAACTATTTCCGAGGAGCATATGAGGGTTAAAGTTACTATGTACTACCTCTGGCAGAAAATATTCGTTCAAAACCGTAGATATAACTGTTTAACGAATTATTTGGGCGTATTTTAAATAAGAATAATAATGCAGTATATACGGGGTGTTCACGCTATCACTAGTCAGCGTTTTTCTTGCAAATAATAAATATTAGAAAAAAATGATGGAGGAAAAAGTATTACTATGTTTGGTAAGTAACATATCGGCATATGTAATTTTCTTGTGTTTGCTCTATTTTCCTAGAAATGAAGGTGACCTTCAATTTTTTAAATGAAATGCTATCAGGTTAACTCAATTCTGACTCAAGGTCAGAAATGGCAGCAAAATTTTGAATATTTCGTACATAATATTTCGTAAAGATATCATTCACGATACGCAACGCCCAGAAGTGTGAACGACATGCAAAGGAAACTAACGCAATCATGTGCATTAATATTTCGGACAACGTTAGAAGACAACGTTGTGCATGTAGTCATGCACAAGGAAGTTATAATTGAACATTTACTATAGCCTCGTCAATAAAGTACACTTGTAAACGCATTAGTACGAAATGTTCAAAATGTTTCTTCCATTTCTGACCTTGAATGATCTTGAAGGTCATTGTGTCGTATACGAATGAATTTATTTTGACACACGCTTTCATATGAAAAAATAAATAGTATTCCATTTACAAAAATTGGAGGTCACCGACATTTTCATGAAAATAGTGCAAATACAAGACAATCACATACGCCATTACGTTGCTCGCAAAAAACAGTACTAACTTTCCCTCTTTCATTTTTTTCTAATATTTATTATTTGCAAGAAAAACGCTGGCTAGTAATAGCGTGAACACCCTGTAAATATGAGCTACTTAATACAAACGTGCTGCAGGTCAATTTATTCCATTGATTTTTTCTTTTCGAACAAAGAGAAATAGTGGTGGATTTATAAAGAACTTTCGAAATTTGATTCAATCTATACAAAAAATTGACTTTTTGTTCTCGTTATTAAACTTTTTACTTTAGCAAGGTGCTTCCTCTCCGAGGAATTGCAGCTTCTTTTATTTTCAATATGCAGTAGTCAACCTTTTGGATATATACCACTTTTGCAATGAACGGTTCATATTGTATATAATATGACAAACATGGTTCAGGAAGTAATGAATTCTGCGAAAAATATGAATTGTTTTGCTCTTTACCAAGTACAAAATAATAAACCGTTTAGCTCTATGGACAAATTATAAAGAAATTTAAATAGCATAACAAAGCAATGGAACACCTAATATTTCTAACAGTAAAGATAATAATAGACATTGCCAAAAAATGTCCTGAATGCTTGGAGGTGATTAAACCCTCCCTTAAATATGTGTCTAATTTGTGCATTCTGTATAATATAAAACAATAAACACATTCAATCTTATAAGACTATTTTATTTATTATATGAAAAGTTTTATAATTGCTTTTACTTTTATCGTTAATGGAAATAATGTTTTAACTGAAAATATAATTAGTTACAATAACAGAGACCTGATTTGTTTGATCTAATAATTTTTGTCAGGGATAGTATTATGAATCGGACATTTCATATGCAACAACCTAATAATTTAAGGCTAAGAACCTGAGATGTTCCTAAGAATTAGAAACTTCTTGAGCGATATACATATTAGTACCAAAAATTAGTGTAGTGAAATTTTGTTGGGGTCACGAGAGACGATAGGATACCATTGCAGGGTTAAAATGATTATCCACGTGAAAGAGATCCTGGAATAGCGAATAAAAGATTACTGTACATGTACAGCGTATCGTGGATTGGTTACATGCCACCTGTGGCACAACGGCGGCAGGGGAACGCGGTCGGCTCGATCGCGGTGATATCTCTTAGAGGTCGGGAAGGGATTCATCAATAAAGTTTACTATTTTTCCGATATCGCTTTTCCAATTCTATAAATCGTCGTGCACGGGCTCGCGTATACATAGAGCATGGGGAGGAAAGGAGAAAGATCAGTTATGAATGGTCCACATCGGTTCATGTTAATCTGCCACTTCATCCCTCTCTCTTTCTCTCTCCTCTCTTTTTCTCTCTTTCTCTGGTGTAGACGCACACATCGACATACACACGTACACAATCAAGCTACGTGCAATCTCTCTGCTCCTGCCAGCCCATTTCCAGACTCCACCCCTCTCTGCCTCCGCCACTGCCTCGCGTTCACCCCCTGACCAATTGTTTCGTTGGAAAAAGAGAAGAGAGAAAAAAAGGGAACAAGCGGGGCCGAGAGCGGACCTTTGACGAAAAAATGCTTCAGCTATTGCGGTGTGTACGCGTGCCCACTAAATTAAATCGCTCGTTTTCGGTGCACCCGTTTACGCGCCAACAGAAAAGAAAAAATCAACGAGAGGGAAAGTTTTCAATGAATAAACCTGTGTTTACACGTGTTGCCTGTTGATTAAGCCGGTTTACAGGGACGATATGTTTCACAATCCTGTGCCGGCAGACTCCTTTCCTCTTGTTAGAAGATGAGATTTTGTACGTTTATAAAACAATTCAACGCGTCGAGTGTAATTAAATCAGAGCTACAGTAACGTTGAACGGTGATTCATTTTTCTCTCTTATACGTTAACCCTCGTTCGTTCGCCGTGTTCATTTCATATGTTCTTCAATAATTCCTAATAAATATTATAGTCTACCTGTCATTTTATTAGTTGCGAATTATGCGAATGATCTCGTGTTAAACTTATCCCGCTAAACTTGTGCGAAATTATATTAATCATTTATTTATCGTATTAAGTATCTTTTTATCACATTGATATTTTATTTTGGGAATTAAATTACAAAAATGAGGGACGAATGAGGGTTGAAATCCGCAAAAACCTAAAAATTTATTTTTGTTCAATTCCTGCCTATCTGTAAGTTATTTTATGGATAATTTTAAGGATAATGCAATTTTCATTTCTAATCTCGTAAAAGTTCTGCATTCCTGTATAAATGAAATAACTTTATAAATAATCTACGTCTAATCGTAGGACTTGAATTTTTCCAAGGTTGTCATGACATCTCCCAAAATAATTGATAAATTGTTACGAACTATAAATTACCTCTAATATAATTTTTATAATTGTAAATTAAATTTGAAAAGTTAGAAACTCGATATTAGTGCTTAAAGAAATTTGTTGGTTCTGGAACGTACATTTTAGCGGTCGTTTTAGTAAACGGATATTTGTTTAAAAGATATTTTTGCCAATTTTTGCTAATTGTAAGATTTATACGGTGCTGCGTTGAATTTATTGAGCGTTTTGTTAATGTATCCACCCCCTTTCTGCCATCCTAGCAGATGAACGATTGATCCGAAATCAAAACTAAAATTAATTTAAAATCTACATAAATGTACCCGGATAGCACTCGGACGTCCAATGTACGTCCGTACCGGACATATGTACGTCCCAAGGACGTACGATATGTCCGAGATATGTCCGATTTATGTCCCAGGTATGTCCGACAGTTACATCCCAGTACGTACATAGGACGTCCCGCGCGGACGTTAATGGGACGTTTGTCGGAGATATAAATGCGTGTTTGCACCTTAAAAAATTTTCTAAATATGTAAATATTGGTTTAAAAGAATTCTACAAAAATACCATTCATTATCACATAGCTAGGAAAAGAGGAATTGATCAAATAAAATAGAGTGGACTTATGCCGGCCGCGAACCTAGTATCCTAATGCGCTGACCCAACCGAGTTCTTGGTAACACGATTAATATTTTCAGATACTATGCGTGCTGATGTACGAGGTAATCGTAATACTAATCAAGTTAATTTCATTTTTCAACTATTTCTGTGAAATGTTCAAGTTTATCAGTGTCCAATAGACTTACAGAATAAATAAAATCTAACAATTTGAAGATTAACTGATTTTTTCGCGGAAGAAACGTCGAAAAATTAGTTTTTTTCAAACAACGGCGCCGCGAACTTGAAAATCTGAAAAAATTCATAAACTATATTTTGAGTATAATAATAGAAACACAATACAGCATCCTGGTCCCACGTCCCTGGCAAGTACGAAATAATCTAAGTCCCACGTCCGTGGTACCGAGGGATGTCCCACGGACGTAAAAAACGGATGTCCATGGAACGTCCGAAATTTATGTCCGAGGGACGTCCCACGGACGTACACGACGGACATTGAACGTATCGAACGTAAAACGGACGTCCTATGGACGTACGGTGCTATCTGGGTAGTTTCTACACGCGTTACAGATACTGAATTCAAACAATTATTTTCGAAATGAAAACAATTGAAAGGCAACTAATACAAATTTTAGCAAATTTTAACCACTTCAACACTCTAAAAAAATAAAGAAACAATCATGGAAAATGAATGATTGTAATTCATATACGAAAACTACATGTTTTATAAACATTTTAAAAATTTGAAACCTGTCGTATTAATTCTCGAACAATTTTCATTACAATTTTATTTTGATGTATACTTAATCTACTAGTCCAAATTCGCAGAGACAAGTGTTCTTTTTTTGTATCACTTTTTACCGGTTTTTCCTCCGTTCACCCTTGTAACACAGTCACAGCAGATAAAAAAATAATCTTGAACTTTTCGTTTTAGTTTATCGCAAAGGGTGTTTCAGCGAAGGCCGAAAAATATTTAATATTTCGTTAAAAAATTCAATGTATTATCAGAAACCAGTAACTAGACAAAAGATCATGGAAGCATAGAACTGTGGTTGTCAGGAAGAACGCCGCATGTCACATATCCTGTACTTTCACTTTCGACATATTGCCGTTTATGGTTTGTATCGCTAATGCTTTGACATAGGACATCGGTTAAATTGCATTATCTTTTTGAGCCTTTTGAATTTGTTTTCATGACTTTTTTTCTGCTTAATACGTAAATCCTATGCTGTAAAGCTCAATTAATGCATAAACTCAATTTTTTTGAAATTGTGATATGTGGCGTTTTGTACGCAGTTGTGTTACTTTTCTATTAAAAGAGATAAAATAAAATAAATTTTTACACATTGCTATCTTCTAATATTGCATAATAAATTTGCTCCTAATAGTTTTGTGACTTACAATAATAAACTATATACAATGAATTTTTACGCATATAATTTATACAAATAATTACCGCGTCAGAATAATATTATACGTACATACATTTATTTATTTCATACAAATTGATACAATCACTATATTCACATGATTTTAAATATCAATTGATACGCAATTGTACAATAATATACCATGCATATCCCTTAATGTAAAATTATATTACAACACTTTTAGACTAAGGATTTTTTCCGTATATATAGATAACTTATACATTATTTACAATTCTAAATCACAATTGGAATGTAATTACAATGTAAGGTTAAGAAAGTTGGTTCTTCCCAATATTGGTCCTTCAGACTTTGTACAGTTATGCAGTTCTTTCGTACCTAGGTACGTGTACTAATTACTATGCAGATATACGCTAGCTGCACCGGAATGGAATGTTAAATTACTACACTTCGAACATCAAATACTTATAGATCTTCGTACCTCGTTCTACTTATGAGCACTTTTTGTTGTTGTATAAACTATGCAGTAATTGAATGTGTAAGAAGGCTATGTGCGTTATAAATTATTGCCATTGAACATTCCCGTGATACCTCAATATGATTTATTATTATTACTACTATTATTATTATTCACGACTTAATATCGACTCACATTGGTTTGTATAGTACCATAAAAATTTATTTCAAAAAGTTTCTCATCAGAGGATCTATAAAACCTTTGTTACAAATCTGTTTTTCATCACAAAAATAGAGGTATATTTTTTCCTTCATGACATGAGTAAAAACTGATAAGTTAATCTTTTGTGATAAAAAATATAATATCATCTTGTATTACGTTTCAATTATCAAATATCACAGAATGAAAACAGCGCCATTTGAAAGGTTTCAGAATTTCTTACTGTATTTACCGCTGTATAACATAATGTTCCTCCATACACAAGTAATCAATAATCAATTGAGCCGTTGTTTTTGAAAGTGGTATAAGTCCATTTCTTCATACATTGAAATATTTAAGGGTTGACGTTCTAAACCATTAGGCATTATCCACTGTAAAGACTCTAAGCGCAGTGCACATCGAAGTCATAACAATTAATAATTAATGCGATTAGAAAGTTGTTTCAATTATCATTATTACGAACGGACTTTTTCCACTTTCGACAAGAATTTTCCTGCGATAACATTTTACAGTTCAACTTCTTTTGATTAATTTATGAGGATATTGTACATCATTCACGGTGTGATTAAAAATAAATACAGAGGATATCTGTATCTGACTAAAACTACCATTAACTCATTTTTTCCAAAAATTGAATTATACCATTTTCAAAAGCAATGGCTCAATTAGTAGTACGATTTCAAATTCATAAAACAGTAATAATATTATTTCTCAATTAGCAAAAGAATTTCAAAGCATAATAGTACAATTATCTCTTTTCCTTACTTTCAAAAAGAATCAATTTTTGTTATCATTAAGTCATTACTTCTAGATTGACGAAGGAAATAAATAAATAAAATGTACTTGGAAACAGAAACTGTTGTCATTAAGTTTGTTTGCTAATCTATATGAATGACTGAAACTCAATTTTTCAAACATCTAATACTCATTCCTTCCAGTTTGACGAAGTATTCTTTAATTCACAACTATCTGGATGATCAACTGTTGTCTCGGTAAGGAGTTTCTTCACAGCTAGATGCCTCTTGTCATTGTAATTAAGCTGTCCACTCTCTATAGGCTCGCTATAGACATGTGAGCCAATACGATTTAAACGGAAAGCACGACATGGCACTGTTACAGTTAGCACACTAATCGCTAGACCAAACGTACAGCCTGCGAGAACATCCCACCAATGATGTCTGCTGTCGGCAATTCTAGTTAATGAACATACCACTGTCCACAAAAATACAATACACTGTAGCCATGGTTTCAAGAAAAATGTCTGGTTTGGTAGACGATTTTGTAAGTACCACTGCAACAGAAAAAAATCATCAAACGATTACACTGCTATTTACTATAGGTGTATGGGAACCCGAAAAATGTCTGGTACCCGATGATAGGAAAATTTCGATTCTACGATCCCGATATATTCGTGATCCCAAATAAAATTCTCGACCCATCCCGACCCGACATTTTTGGGTTCTCACGCACCTCTACCATTTACTATACTATCTACATAAGAAATAAGTAATAATTGATTCTTGATTTTTAAAAAATAAGAAATAAGTTAGCAAATATAGTAACCACATAATGTGGCAGACATTCATCAGTGCAGCTACAGCTTATTTATAATTATACAACATAATCTTTTATACCGAGAGAATGCATTCTTTAAAATTTATTTCTGTATTGTTGTAACTGGAAGTACTGCACAATGAAGTCAATTTTATAATAAAACATTGCAATGATGTCTGGATAAAATATAGTTAAAATATAGATAGAATATAGATATGAAATATAGATAAAACCATAGTATGACATGATTATAACATAAACCAATATTGATCTCAGCTTGCTGTGACCAGACAGCTAATCATATAGTCAACAATTATTAATATTTACACCTGATGTTACGTCAAATGCTTTGAGACTGTTGACCTAGACTGTTAATACCTAGAGCGTCATAACGAAGATAGATTATGTCGTCGGTACTGGTTTTTAAATTAAATGTGTAGCTACCTCTTGTAAAATGATTTGTATATTCTTTGACTACTTATGACTATGCGGCCCTAAGAATTTAGGGTAGAGAATTGGATGTCCTTATCCAGAATGAAGAATAAATTGAAGTTGTATGGAAGTAACGCGCTTATTCCATTGTCATCCAACAATTCTACAAATGGAGGTATAGATATAATAAGTCTTACCACCAAAAAAACAGATGTGAACATAGAAAGGGCAGAGTGTCCTGAGGGAAATGATTTACTAGAATCGGATATAAACCATTCTGAGTCCACCGTGTTTGTACATGTATACGATTCCACGTATCTGAAACAAAACATAGAGTTATTAAACCCATCTGGCCAAAATTTTTGTTATGAGCTACTCATGTGCATTATGACTAGACTGGATTTTATGCATTCATGACAAAATTTGGTTAAATGATTACACGAATTTAAGAACATCAATATGTTATTTTAAACTTATTAAAATGATTAAAAGAGGAATGAAATTTCTATTGGGCTCCTATCTTTCGCACTGAACTCTCTGCTATCTAAACGCAGGATTGGAGTTCCCTCACAATGATGGTAATAATAAATGGAACGAATAATACAAAACTATAAAACTTTAAAAAATTTACAATTACAATGTTACTCTTAGCGCTTTGACCAGAATCGAACATTACACACTAATATAGTTCATCACTTCGTTGATAAATGAGGAAACTAAAAAGTTGTTTATTTATCACTTTACGGTTTTTAAACTAGACAACGGCAAGTACAAAGCGGTTATAAGTTGTAATACTTACTGGTTAGTACAATTTACAGCCTCGCGCGGTTTACACGTGTCCAAAAAATGCGGTCTTGGTTCTCCAATCAAAGTTTTCATGACATCACATATGACCGTCAAAGCAATTATTCCGATAAAATAGTGTCCATACCATTGGCATACTTGTTTTGCTCTTGAACCAGCGCATCCTAATGTTGTATCGTAACTACCTGCAGGGTGGCATACGTATTCCGCTATCCATATCTAAAACAATCGTTTATATTAACATTCAAATTTTAACGAAGCACTTTATATTCGATTTGTTCATAAATAACGTTAATTTCTTATGCATATTTCGGTTTACGACTCTGTAGTCAATGAACTTTAAGAATTGCCATTAAGTGCATTGTGTAAACATGAATACAAATTATGCGGCTGTGGAAGAAAAACACATTTTTAGACCGTGTGACTCACGTCACTTGAGCACATTAAATATCCCGCTTTTTACTGATAATGCAAAAAATGTCAGAGAACAGCATGATTAGGTTTTTAAGTGGCAGGAATTGTGAAAAGCAACATTTTCTTCAGGTCAAATTTTTTTCGAGATCATCAACATTATTTTGTAAACGATCTAGTATAGTTTGATATATATATTTTTTATTTATTTCATTACATATTTTTATTATCATCGTGCAATAGTTAAGACGAATGGCCTACAATGGCGAGACCTTTATGTGACCTTAAGTTCCGCAAATAATAAACAGACGATGACAACATTTTTTTATCCATTTTTTTATTGTACCCGGTTCTTCATTATATTTATTTTCATTTGTTCCATTAAAACTGACGGGAAGGTTATGATATTATCTCTTTTCTTATCTATTTTCTTGTCCTAATTAATGAAGAACATCGATGACATTGAAGTCTCGAAAAATGTGACCTTGGAAAACATTTGCTTACAATTAGTTACGACAATGTTTGCGTCCTTAAACTTAATTATGTTTTTCTGTGAAACTTTTTATTACACATTATAATTTTTATAATTTTCATTATAATTTGCATATAACTGAGGTTTGGAAAAGTCATGAAAACAAATTCTATAGGCTCAAAAAAATAATGTAATTTAACCGGAGCATTAAGTTTTTATAAATTTTATAATTTCTTAATTAATGTTCCTTAATATGAAGAAATTAACAAACTGTTATGAGTAGACCACGGATTTTATGCACTCATAAAACAAATAAGTAGATGAAATATAAAACAGTAGAAAGATTAAAAGGATTTAAGAGTATCGATATATTATCATCAATATATTAAACTTGTTAAAAGAAGATACCAATATTTATTTTGTTTTACTACCATGCAATTGACCCGGAGAATTTTTAATTTTGCAAACATCCGCAGTCTAGTTATAAGATTGCATTAAGTCTACTAATTTGCTTACAGCTGTAAACCGAAATGATTTATAATTATGAACAAAAATATAACAAATCAAACTCACATACCACCACAAACGGGACTACGATGCTGCCTAGGAGAAGAAGGGTGAGGGAAATTGTGTCTCCCCTAAATTTGAAGGAAATTTTCGGATCATTGCAGTAGAAGCCGATACGCTGCTGCGGCACGGTCCCAAATTCCAATACCGCTAGTAGCACAACAACTGAAACATACAATAATATCATGAAGTAAATAGAAACAAAAACTAAATATTTAAACATCAAAATTTCCTATGAAGTTCGTCAATGTTTTTATATAAAACGTTAAAATGTTACAAACATCATAACTTTCTATGAAGGAAAGAAAACCACGTTGGGCTTTGACACGATTGTAATGTTGTTTATCACCACTCACACAAATTATACATATTTCCCCTGGTAAACAGAACATTTTTAAGCGACGATGACTTTACGTTCTCCTTGCTGTCGCTTATTTTTTTAGTCATGATGTGCAAATATCACACATGCCCGCGGGGGCTAACGATTCAAGCGGAGAAAGAAAATGAGAGAAAAAAAGAACTGATGAAACAAAGTTGTAACGAGACTAATAATGACAGTGGCAAGGAAAAACGAGATCGCGGAAGAGAAACAAAGGGAAGGAGAACCGGAGAAGAAACGGGAGGGGAAGAGGAAGAGGAAGGACGGTGGAACCAAACCGGAAATATATGTGCACTCTTCGAGTAAATATCCACTCAAGCCAATATTCTGGAATGTACTGCATGCTCATTATATCGAGCAACAGTTAAGCATTTGACTGCAGCGCATGCGTAAATATCACACGCGATCACACAGATTACTCTGATACGAATCACAGATAAGAAGCTGTGACATATTCGACACACTGCTTGGTTTTACGTTAGTCAAACTGATTAGCTTCATTAAGTGGGAAATGGAAAAGATTGTATTGTACAGCCATCTGTATTCTACGGCAATCTGGAAAGACAGAAACGGCCAGATAAGGAAATTTTCGATCAATGAAACTTTGGAAGAACGTAGTTCTTGCAAAAATATTAGACTTCTTTTTAACGGCCATCGTTCACGCTGAGGGGGTGAAAACAGCTCTTATTGTTTGGGATGGGAACCATTTTTGGTCGAATCGATCCGGAAGTGTTAGCGCTAGAGGAATGGTTTCTGTAACTCGAAATATAGTCGTAAGACGTTCGTTAACGCGTTGATTGCCAAATATGAGCACTAAACAATATAACAAAATCAAAATAATTTCATTAACCCTTCAGTGCACGGGTGAATAGAACTCCTCACAATGTTTAGATAGAAAATTTTTCATCTGCATTTTCATGAATAAATATTGTTCTTTACAATTCTAATGATGTAGGAAGCGAAGTCATTTAAACTATTAAGTAATTTCAAGAAATTAAATAAAGAACAATTTTCGTCATGAGACCCACAGACTCAACCCGTGCACCACAGGTTTAATGAAATCTAAACTGGAAAGTTAAACTTTATCACAGCCATTGCTAACTTAACCCTTATGAATCTGAAAATCCTAATAAAATGTATTTTATTCGTATATATATCGCAATGAAAATTAATTTCTTCACCTGGTCAAAGAATAGTGTCACCCAGATGTGACCAACGTGGTAGTCAATGTGTTAACCCTTTGAACTCGAAGTAATTTTAATTCCAAAATCTAGATATCTCTTTCAACCAAGAACATTTTCATTCTGTGAAACCTTTTTTGCATTGTCCACAAGAAATTGAACCAGTTTTCTTATACAACATTTGCAGTTTTAGTAATCTATAGAATACAGACGACTATAATAATATGAAAATTGTTTTGAATAATGATACGGCAATATTTACTGGTGCCTTAGAATTACCAGTCAAGTACAAAGGATTAAGAATGATACTGAATTATGATTATTCTATTAACATTTTCTTGCATTTTTCTTTGTCTGTAGATAGATGTAAGCGATCGTCGAAAGAACGCGCCTTTCCTAGTCGAAGACGCAATATGTTGCAATCAATTCTTTTCAGCGCTTACCATGATTTCACAACTATAGAACACTCTAGTTTCAACGTTTTAAATATTTAGGACGATTCGAGTTTAGTACCATTCTTAATGAACGTCTTACGACTGTGTGTGGGTCTAGCGTTGGCCGCGCCATAAGTCGTCTGTATCTTTTGCAGTGGGCCAATTTGGTAGTGACCAGTATTCTTATTGCGGTGCCAATTGTTGATAGTTCCAAATAAAATCTTGAGTTGTGCCCTGACATAATTATTTAAAATATCGTGAAAATCTCCTATCCGATTAATTATTCGCATCTAAGGTCATCATTTTGCAGACAAAGTTGAATAGTTTTATTTACAATAACTTCTTTCAGAACGCAAAAATCAAAATTTCGATTTATCCGTATGTATTTCGTTTTTGGGTATGTACTTCTCACACACGAATATTCGAGAAAATGGATTAACATTCGAATAAATAAATCAACAGAAAAGTGTTATTACTTAGTGTATTTTTTAAACAAATTCAATCATTTAAAATCCTTATTAAAGAAATGTACAACTTTGTTATTTAAACCATCCCACTAGCTCTAATAATTTTCCGAAACATTTGATCAAATATGAATCTCCCAATAAGCTTTGAAGACTGTTTTAACCCCTTTAATGTGAAAGATAAAGAAGCTATATGTTTAATAATTTTGCAAGAACTAAGATGCTCCGAAAGCTTCATTAAGAACATAAAATTTCACTTCGTGATCGTCTCTTGCAAGAGGCTTTCCGTTCAGATAATAGAACGTTCAAACAATAGAATTCTAAGTATTCACAGTCCATGCAACAACCTAACATTAAATTTAGTACGAATTATTTAGTTTTAATTTTGCTAAATCAATTCCTAATAACTAGACTGCGAATTTTATGCATTTACAATAAAAATGTGTACATCAAATGTAAAACAGTAAGAACACTTAAAGAATCTAAAAACACTGACTTACTATTTTCAACTGATTCAAATGTTGCAATTAATTGCAGACAATTTTTATTTTGCATAAAAATGCGCAGTGGAGTAACATAAATTTGATGTCGAGTATACAGAGTGTTAATTTTAACTCGAACACCTAAATTATTCCCGCTACTATTAAAAGTAAACAAAAATAACTAAATAAGATGTACATGGTTTTAAGGCGTCCATCAGATGGTAATAAAAACATCCTTTGAAGGTCATTTTAACGGTTTCTTCAAGGTCGCCGTATTTCTTTTGCATATTAACATGTATTTTTCATAATGCAATGTGGTAGTCGGCGTGAAGATGAGTTCGAGACCTACACACCATGACTTTGAAGTGACCTTGAAGGCGAAAAAATCAGATTCAGTTTGAAGAATAAAAAAGTAATAAAACGGAAAGGGTAATATCACCTTATTTTATTAGTTGTTCAAAATGCCGACCGTCCACAGCAAGACACGTCTATACACGAGAAATGAATGACTGAATGGCATTTCTTATGGCATTTCCGCGATTCACGGTGCAACATGCATTCCGTATTCGTTCTTTCATATCTTTTGGCATTGTGGGACTTCCGTTATAAACAGTAGATTTTAAAGCTTCCCACAAAAAGTAATCTAGTGGCGATAACTCGAGTGACCGAGCTGGCCAGATAATACTTGCACGTGTCTTGCCGCGGACGGCGGGCATTTTGAGCAACAAATAAAATAAGGTGATATTACCCTTTTCGTTTTATTACTTTTGTATTCTGCAAACTGAAACTGATTTTTTCGCCTTCGAGGTCACTTCAAGGTCATGGTGTGTGGTTAATATGCAAAAAATACGAGACCTTGAAAAAACCGTTAAAATGACCTTCAAAGGATTTTTTTTATTACCATTTTTTCTTACTTTTAATAGTAGCGGAAATAATTTAGGTGTTCGAGTTAAAATTAACACACTGTATAATACGGTTTATTTTAATGTGTCACGATGAAAATGCATAATATTTAAATCAAACATTATAAACACGATAGTTTGAGAAGATTTTGGATATAGTAGCAAAAATAATAATAATTAAAGAATGCAATGCTAAAACTGAGAAATTTGTAGAAAATTAAATTGATCAATTTAGTAGGAGAACATTATTAGTAAGTAGTTAAAATGTAACTACTAGATCGTGAGTTTTATTTTAATTTTCGTTCGTTTTCATAGATTAACAATATGTGCTGCATATAACATATACTCATACAAACTATAAGAACACCATATCAATTTTTACGGAAAGAATATTAAAATGCACATTATTATATAAAGTCACACCTCGCAATCTAATATTTTTCGAATGTATGACTGTTCCTTTGTTTGTTTATTTTACATAAAAGAGTGCTTTCGTATATAATAAAGATGCAATTTACTTGCTAAACAAGTGGTTATACATGTTGATTTATACAAATGTAAATTCGAATAATTAAAAATTTTCTTTAGAACGATTTCCTTATCATGCACAGCGCCTGGGTAACATTAAAAAATCAAACATTTTAAAATGATACCAACAATGCGATAACGATCTTTAAGATGAATTCAAGGTTGTACGGTGGACCGAGAGCAAAATGTAAAGCTGTATTTTTCTAACTACGTTGTGTATTTCTTTTTATTTTTACAGTGCACGTTTAAAATTTCGACCAACAAGCTGACATTTCTGTAAAAAAAAAAACGGTTCACTGCCCTCAAAAGCAATTCGTTTGAGGTTTGTTTTAGTGAAAAATGCAAACGTTCCATTCCTTTACATTTTCTCTTTTAGTTCCAACATTTTTAAACTATACTCTTCGTATTTCAAGAATTCATATTTTTTAAAGACGATATCAGAAAATGTCTAGGACAACTGAAACACTGTTTTTATGACACAAAAGTTCCTTATAAAATTTCAACATTATACAAAAATATGAAGAAAGTTAAAGATTGTTTGTTTATTTAAAAATTCAACCTCTCGTTCTCTTTTACTTTTAAAAAAAAACTACAACTGCTTTCGACACTTCAATCGTCGTTTGTTATATTCAATACTTGAATATCTATTGTTGATAGTTTATTGTAATAACTTTCTGCTGTTTCATTGATTAAAATTTTATGATATTGGGATCAGTGTTCAAACATACTATACATATACATATATATCGACTTCGAAACGCATAGCTTTTCGATTAAAAATAGTGAAGTGCATGTTAGGTACTGTGCCAATGTAAAATTGTTCTCAATATGCAGTTACAAACTTATGTGTATAAGAATCTTTTGAACTTTTTTACTATTATTGCTCAAATGATGTGTGTAGTAGCAATTTGTTTCTTTGCTGTTCCGTAATTCTACTCGTGATAAGGAAAAGAATTGTTCGTTTTACACAACATTGTACTATTAAATCTAGTTAATAATAGTGTATATTTTGTTTTTATAGTTTACAAAAATTTTCTCTTATATGTATTAGATTAAATAATGTCCAATTCTAGCATTACAGTAATTTTGCACTAACTTCATTTAAAAGATGCTTATCTCAGACACAAATTCGAAAGCAAAATTGCTGTGTGACCAACAATTTTTTTAAAAAATAAGTTCTTACAATATTTAGAGAACCGTAAATATAAATTTTTGTTAAAAAAGAAAGGAGTTCATCGCAGTTATAACACATTTTGAATATCTAAAAGACCAGCCTCGAACAATCGGCTTATGTAAATCATTAACATTTCATAGTCTCGATCTCGAAACGTTTCTATAACACAATAAAAACTAAACGATCCTTTGCTCTAAATTCGAAGGAATTGTTTGGGAATCTATTTAGCCGTATCTCTCGTTTTCCACCATTTTATCTTTCCAAGCAGCACAGGCTTTTCTGTATGCATAAGGGAAAGAATCTGCATACAAGGTGTCCAATTTTATTCTGTGATCCTCTAACTTGTTTTGTAAGAGTACGGTTCATTGACGCTTCACCGCATGCATGTGCGCCTAGTTATTTAATGCGACACGCCCGGAAAAAAATTCTAAGCAGACTATGTCGTCTCGCTTGGTATTGTATTACTCGGTCCGTGGTTTTCCAGTCAACTCTTGTTGCATGCATGGTTTCGTTTCTGGTGTCCGCGAATGCAATCAATCACCTACGCTTCGATTGATTTACAAGAACTTTTCCTACATTATTTACACGCACCTATTCTAGAAATTAAAAGTTAGATCAACTGAACGATGATTAATATTGTTTATACCGATACAGTAGACTCCCGCATAATCCAATCAAAAAATGTTTAACACTAAACCTACCAAGCACTAAAAGTATCTGGTAAATATTGTCTTATAAAAATGGCAACACTATAATTATTGTCATTGTCCGAAATTTTCAATATAATAGATGCTTACACATGGAAATTTGTACCATTATTTCCCACAAATGAATTTTTATAATTTGATTAATTGGAACATGTAAAACCGGTCATCTGATCGTGGTAGATTTAGTGTTAAAAGAACGTTATATATATATATATATATATATATATATATATTTTATATGTTCCAATTAAAAAAATTATAAAAATTAATTTGTGGGAAATAATGGTACAAATTTCCATGTGTAAGCATCTATTATATTGAAAATTTCGGACAATGTATATATATATATATAAATATAAATATATAAATAAATAAATAAATATATATATACATATAAATATATAAATAAATAAATATATATATACATATAAATATATAAATAAATAAATATATATATATAAATATATAAATAAATAAATAAATATATATATATATATAAATATATAAATAAATAAATATATATATATATATATATGTATGTATCTCTTGTGGCAGTAAGTTTACAGTCTTTTTAAATGATTCTTTGGTACATTTACTGTCACATAAAAAATATACAATTCTTTTTTAAACAATTATTTGATACGTTCTCGGATACGTAAGATATGTTTCTTATACCATTATACCTCCAAAAATGTGTAAAAAAATGATAAATAAAGCTGCAAAAGGTTCTAAGCATCATGAGCTGTATAATTGTCGAAGAGGCTCATTATTCGAAAAATAATCGTTATTGTATTAAAGTTTTATGATGTAGACAGCACTAATTTTTGATAAAGGTTGCTTCAGTGCTTATTCATCTATATTTACAAAGCTTGTATTTTCTTATCTGGTCGTCTCCTTAAAAGGTGCACACTAGGATATAGCTGGACACAATTTATTTTTTTCGCCTGGGCATAATGACTATGTAATTTCAGAGATCACAGTCATTGTCTAGGAACTGCAAACGATACGTACTTCCGACTATGCATGTTGTCTACTAATGTAATAACCGCCGCTTCAATTGACGAACTCACATTTCCCCGCTGTTATCAGAGAAACGTGTGAATTTAATCGGTACAAAATGTTAATTGATGTAATTAAGAATGTGTAATGCAGTAAATGCAAAGAATTTCCACTAATGTAGTTCGTTTCCGAGAGAACGTTCCGCGTGTTTCCCTAAAGATTCTAATTATATCAACAAAAGAAAAATGTTGACATACTCGTGTGTTTCGAAAGCGCGATAAGCAACAATTTGATATGATTAGACTGCGGATCTGTATCTAAATTAAAAATTTTCTGCATGAATCACAAGAAAGATTAAAAATATTTAAAACATCATAGCAACTTATTAAAATTTATTAAGAGCATAAAATCCGCAATCTAGACATGATTAATGAATTTAAGAAAACAAACAGTTTTGGTAATTACACTGTCCAACACAAAATTTGTTTCCTAATCACTGTTGGGTGGATCTTATAGAGTTTTTTGCGCTGATTCCGAATCTGTACTTACTTTCTCGCCTACACGCACAGTTTTTGAGAAACATGACTTTAAAAAAAAAACCTATTTTTCAAATTTAAACAAATATTATGATGTTATTATAAAAGATATTGAATTGTTCCTTACAGCAAAAAATTCTGTAGACATTCCTGAATACAGTGATATCCAATATTAATACATTATGAATGTTTAAACGATCAGTAAAGACGGAGAGACACCTTTTTTGCACCAATTTTTGGGGATATTTTTAAATTTATCTAAAAAAATAAGGGTCTAGCGTAAAATCGAACTATATCACGCGATAGAACAGACTTTTATCTTGAGAAGCGCCCCTTTGAAATTTGCAACACCGACGTTTTTACCGAACCAGAAAGCAAAATATCTACGCCCGACATGAGTTGCCGCCAGTGGTGCTCTTCCAATAGCGCGGTCGTTTGTCGGGATACGGCGCGGCGCGTCGTAACGGCCATGCAGTGTCGAAAAGCGCGCAATTATGCCAGCTTATTTAAATGTTATTTATTATTTATTAGTACATTTATTCTGTATAAATTATTTCGTGTATTATTTTAACGTTAGTCTCTTGTTCATAGTAAGTATATTTCATACTAAAAAGGTCTTTTGTAACAATAAAATAATTTAGTAAGTTTTTATTTTCTATTTAAGTTTTCTTTATTAAGCATTTCCACAATAAGCGATTTAAATAGATTGTTATATTAAATTATTTTTTATTACAAAAGACATTTCTAGTATGAAATATACTATGAACAAGAGACTAACATTGAAAAAATTCATAAAATAATTTATACAGAATAAATGTACTAATAAATAATAAATAACATTTAAATAAAATTTAATATGTTTTCTGTCTTGTAAATTCCCATTTTTACTATAAAATAATAAATAAAGAATGAACATATTAATAAAATGGGAATATAATAAAAAATAATAAATAACAATAATAAATATAACATTTAAATAAGCTGACATAATTGCGCGCTTAAAGCGACTGCATCGCCGCACAGTGGTACGAAATGGCTAAAAAGCGGTCAAAAATCCGTAAAACCAAAACTATCCAACGGATTTGTTTAAAATTTTGTGGATATGTTGCCACAGGTACAACGCTTAAATGGCTAAAAAAATTTCAAAAAATTATTAAACATTAAGTAATATGGGTTAATTGGCAATCTCTGTTTTCGGCACATTTTTTATTCATGGAAGCAAATCTTAAAAGTGTTAAGGAGCTTCGGTCTGGCACTAGTCGTTTTGGCAAGGTATAATATTGAACTAACTTTGTGTAAAAAATCTCGGCCTAGTTCGAACCACTTTAGCCGCAATTTAAGTTTCAATATCAACTTCTGGAATTTCCAAGAATGAATCGCGCGGAAATTACGGATATTTGAGATTTAAGGAGAACATTTCTAAGGAATATTTTTAAATGATAAAGGAAGATGTGAAATGCATATGATTTATTGATCCTTTATGTATAAAAAATTTTTAATAACAATTTTTTTATTACATAAATTATTTTTATAGAGATGATTTTTACTAAATCATTGTCAGAAAAATGCCTATTCAATTTTTGCGACAGTGATCGCAAATTAAACGATAACTTTGTTAATTTAACATAAAAAAATGTAATAACAATTTAAAAAAAAGAAAGAATAAATATTCTTTTAATTATGAATCTCACATTTTTCTTCATTAGTTAAGATATGTCCCTTAAAAATTTCACCTAAAACATGAATTTTTACTCCCGCTGAAGGTAAGTAGTACTTGAAAATGATACATTCAAAAATCCAGTCATTCTACATATTCTTAGAGAAGATTACGGAGAAATCCACTTTATATTCAATGTACGGTAAAACGGTAACAAATTTGTTAGTTAATTTCATCTTTACGGATTTTTTGCCACCTTTTGGCAAAAACAGAGATCTAACGAACGAAAACTTTGTTTATTTAGGATAAAAAATTATTATTAACTTTTCTTTATTTAAACAATTTATTAAAAAAGTTAATTCAAACAATTGATTCTAACTAACTATACTAACTAAAATATCCTTAACAATTTTCACCCTAAACCTCAAATAACCGTAATTTCTGCGCGATCCATTCTTGGAAATTCTAAAAGTTGATATTTAAATTTAAATTGCGGCCAAAGTGGTCCGTGGTGGTCCGAGATTTTTTACACAAAGTTAGTTCAATATAACACCTTTCCAATACAATTAGTGCCAGACCAAAGCTGTTTAACACTTTTAAGATTTGCTTCTATAAATAAACAATGAGCGCAACGCAAAGAAGCTTCCGATTAATCCATATTAGTTAATGTTCAACAGCTGTATTGAAAAATTATTTGTGCCAGTTAATAGTTTAAGACACGTGTAATAACCTCTATAAATTGCATATCTGTAAGTATTCAATTATGGACGCAATAATTAAATAACTATGGCGCTGAAAACTGGTGAATTTCCAAGAGAGAAAAATTGGTTACTTGCCATGTCTATATCGCCGTAAAAAATTTTTTTTTAAAAAATCGGACTTTGGCACATTATACATTCACTATTTATTAATACAAAAATAATCTTTTTTTTTTAAATCGAAAATTTATAAAATCGATTTTTGGCCGCCTTCGCACCACTGTGCGCCGTATCCCGATGAACGACTGCGCTATTGGAAGAGCACCACTGGCAGCAACTCATGTCGGGCGTAGATATTTTGGTTTCTGGTTCGGTAAAAATGTCGATGTTGCAAACTTCAAAGGGGCGCTTCTCAATATAAAAGTCTGCTCTATCGCGTGATATAGTTCGATTTTACGCTAGACCCTTATTTTTTGAGATAAATTCAAAAATATCCCCAAAAATTGGTGCAAAAATGGTGTCTCTCCGTCTTTAATGATCGTTTAAACACGTTTAAACATTCATAATGTATTAATATTGGAGATCACTGTATTCAGGAAAGTCTACAGAATTTTTTGCTGTAAGGAACAATTCAATATCTTTTTTATAATAACATTACAATATTTGTTTAAAGTTGAAAAATAGTTTTTTTTCAAAGTCATGTTTCTCAAAAACTGTGCGTGTAGGCGAGAAAGTAAGTACAGATTCGGAACCAGCGCTAAAAACTCTATAAGAACCACCCATCAGTAATTAGGAAACATAAAAACAGTTGAAATTTGTTGGACAGTGTTATTTAACAATCGTTGTTCTTTTCATAATGGAACACTTATATACATTTACAAGTTTTCTATTATTATTTACGTAACAGAATCTGCCATAATTAGTGTACTTTCGAACAATTTCATTTAACATATTTTAATCATGTTTGTAGTAAGTATTACTTCATCTTCTAAAACCTTGTTAATCACAATCACTGATCTAGGAACACTATATCTTCGTAGAGTAATTAAAAAAATTAAGATAACAGCGAGACGTTTCAATAATTAATTAAACATTGATTTATTTAAACAAATTTTATGAACGCGTGATTAAAAAACGTGTAGAATTTTTTATTAGAAAAAATTTTTTGGTAATCGTATTTTTATTTCTTTTATTTATAATAATTTTGACATGGCTTCAGAAGCTTTTCTAACTATAAATTTAATGAAATTAAGTTACTGATCGAATCGTTAGCAACCATGGAAATCATTATATAACTTAAATATTAGAATAATTATCATTCAAACGTTATTCAAACTTGCACACAACTCGGCAATGCTATAACTCTTGCTGGATTATAAAAAAAAAACAGAAAAAAAGTCTTTCACATAAACCCATATTCATGATTTTCAGACAACAGATTTGAAAAATAGATTTAGAACACTTTTTTTAGGTCCTGTTGATCCTTGTTTTAAGAAATCGAATAATGTCACGTTTAACTTATAAAAAAGTTACGATTATGATGAAGACGTATTTTTAATGCATGATAAAAGTTTATATCAAAAACATAAATGTATACACAAACTTTTATATATTAATTTTCGAAAATGTTAAACGAAAACGTCAGCTTAGAATTATGGATTTCATTAAACTAAAAGTAATATTTAATACTGCATTAAATATATTTAAGGTTTCCATCCTATTGAACTTTATACACGCGAATATGTTATACGTATAGGTACGTACATATACATATACTATATACCATCTACATATTACGTACATATATGATCCGCAACCTAATCAATACTTTGTATGTACATTTGTGTACCTATTTTCATGTGCATAATGCTATTAATAAGCAAAACACAGGTATGCACAAATAAAATTTGAACTGTGTTCTATGTAGGAATATTTTCATTATAAGTTAATAAAAAGTTGATATATCTAAATATGTGGTAGAAAAATTACTAAGTACGTTTTTGTAAAAATATATTACATAATGTCTTCGTCAGTCTCTTATAGCAATAACCTCATTAACTAATCGTCTTATTATATTTGATTCAGTGTTCATCAAACATTTATATTTCAAAAATGATGTCTAACGAAATTTTTATGTCTAACATTTATATTTCAAAAATTATGTCTTTCAAAATTTTTATGTGTAACATTTATATTTCAAAAATTATGTCTATCAAAATTTTTATGTCTAACATTTATATTTCAAAAATTATGTCTATCAAAATTTGTGTCTAACATTTATATTTCAAAAATTATTTCTAACGAAATTTTTATGTCTAACATTTATATTTCAAAAATAATGTCTAACGAAATTTGTATTGATCGAACAAAATAATAAACAGCATTCGGATGTTATATTGTTTTCTTAAAGTACATACAAAACACTTGAATCCAGCGTTAGCTGAAATTGTTTCAGATTTTCTTCAAATTTCTCACACTTGAAAAATTCAGTGGAAGATCCATCTAGCCAAAATTTTTTGCACGTTACTCTATATTTCACGTTTGACCTATTTTTTCACTGAACAAGCACATTGAAATAAACAAAAAAGTGTTAGACACGTAGAAAATTAATCCGTACTAACCGTCGCGACACTATTTTGTACTTTTTTCGATCAAAAACAAAATCTATGTTAAAACCTTCCTCGTAGTTAAATTTTGGCAGTGCCTTATTTTTCAATGTAAATTACAAAATATCCGAGAAAATTGTTTCACTAACGGTGAAATGTTCGCTTCGATCATTATGTAAACATATTTAATTGTGTCTAATGTTATTAAAAAATGTACCGTTGAATATTGGACGGTCTATAGGGTCGTTTCAAGCAAGTGGAAGTTCTAAATTTGATTTTCTTCTGAAATTAAATTTCTTAAAAACAGAGAATGATAGAAACAGACAGTTTTCAGTTACAAAATTAATATACTGGTCATCGGGACGCAAAATTAGGCAAAATTACAAGCAATTACTTGTAATCAACAAGTAACAATACGAAAAATCTATTATATGGATCATATTCCGATGCATTATTAAAATATTATAAGAAAACATTGAACGCAATGCAGAAAGCAATATGGATGTTATAAATTTTTCTTCCGCAATACCAAAAGGTAAATTGACGAACCTTAATTGACTCGATGATTCATATCCCAAAAAGATTCAATGTAAAAGATAATTAATACCATTGATCGCCCTCCCCTAAAACGAATCATTTCTCTGATTAAATATAGACAAAGTAAACATGGTCGACCATTCGTGTACTGTTATGCAAAATCCATTGCAACACATATCGCATTTCATGCTGCGTTCAATATTTCCATACAAGTTTGCGTTGAAGCGTCTACATACAATACGTATAAACATCGTACAGTATTTGGTTTCCTTATTTTTCACTGTTGGATCTGCTCTTGGAATTTGACAAAGGAAAACGAAAAACGTATTGTCTAGTGTAGGTCACGATTGACTCGGTCATCGGTCGTTACTGTATTGTTGAAACTGTATGTACAATGAGGAATTGAAATGGCTGAACCAATGGGGAAAGATAAGAGAAATGATTTACCTGATATGACGAGCAAAACGTCGACAAAAAGTACCCAACGTAAGGTATTTTTGCAGATACTCATGATCTTTTCGGAAACGGTACGCGTTGTAATTCCGTCCGGATTGTCCAGGATCTCTTCCAAAGTTGCTGTACTGCAATGAGTCGTCAGTTGTTCCGTTGATCTCTATAAAAATGAGATAGGTATTTCCAACCTAATTAACTAGACTTCATTAACATTCAAACTACCCTATGTGCCAACCATCTATCCCTTTTCATTCAAAATAAATCTTAGGCTGTTCCACAAATGCAGGCTACAAATACAAATTGACTATTTTATACATAACAGACTTACTTATACATAACAAATTTACTATAACGTTATTTCATGTGTTCATAAATTCAATAACTTAAAAATAAGTTATTGGATTGGCCAAAAGATCTTTTCGTTCCTTCTTCAATAAGGTAGTTCTATTTATAATGGAGCCATAGATTTTTTATACATATTTATAGAAATTTTGAATAAAATTAGTGACACTTTCAAAATAAGAAATCTTGTTTATTGGTTGAAATAAATTGCACTACACTCGCCGAAATTTCTATAAAGCCAGTATGTTTTGTATTGAATTCTTATAATTATACCATACCAGTGAAAAATTTGTATTTGGTAGCATTTTGGAATTACATAAAGACGAAAAAAAGAAAGAAGAAAAAAAACAAAAACCTAATTTTACAAAGATCAAACTGCAAAATATCTATAATGTCACATTCGTTTTACAGGAATAAAGTTGAAATTAACAATTGTTTTTTTATTATTTCTATTTTAATATTTAGTGTAACCTCCACTTTTTTTTTAAGTTACATTAAAAATACGGTTGGACAATGACGAAACTAACTTTTATAACGTTCCTGTTTCAACAGAGGCCCACGCTTCGTGATGCTTTTTCTTCGTCTGTTAATATTTTTCCTCTCGACATTCCAATACACGTGAATTAAATTATAACAAATACGATTTTTATGAGATCTAAAACTAATACTTTTAGACTATTTGCAATTTTTCATAATTGTCTGCTTAGAATACAGAGAAACACTGAGTGATTTTATAGAAATTTTGCACTTATATTCTGCACCACGCAGAAAAAAATCAAAACAAACGTAAATTGCAAGCATAGCGATCTAGAGTGCGCATTCCTTCTATCCCAGTGTGAACAAAGCACAAGACCAAATACGATAAAGCAACAAAGATGGTGATATTTTTAAAATATCTATGAAAATGAAGATGACTTTATGGAAATTTCGGCGTGTAGGATTTATTTTACAGATTCAGTGATTGAAACTTCTTTGTCGCTTATAATTTCTTGGAAGACAAAAACAATTTGTATCTGTTGCTTGCCTATGTATTCTTCAATGGCTATGTATCGACAACAGTAAAAACGATTTTTATCTAAGTTTGGGGGAAACTAACAACATAAATATTTAGAGTCTACTCGAAATCTTCATCACGAGTCTGACACGATAGCGCAAATGGTTGGACAAATAAATGTATTGAAAACTCTTGTTGTTCAGTACATGTCTTGAAAAATGTACTGAAACTCGTTTTTCAACTTTCTTAAAAAGTAAGAGAAGACTTTCTGATCAACCGATAAGATTATAGTTAATTCTTTCCAAGGAAGTATTTTATTAGTTCTTATAAACCTTTATGAGCTGTAGAAATATTGTAGAAACCAAGTAAACTAACTAGACTGCGGATTTTATGCATTTACAGTCGGCCATAAAAGTATAATTTCCCACCGATTAAAAACTCATAACTTCTTTTAAAATTGGTCCAAACGACGAGTTTTTTTTCTGAGGTCATAGAATTATTAGTTCACTAGGTAATATGTGAACTAAATTTTTTGGAAACTCCTGTGGCTCGGAATTTGAAAGAAAAGTTAAAGGTCACGATGTTTAACTTTGTCATCCGTGCCTATGATGAAAATTTAGAATATGCTTTTTTGTAGATCTATGTAAGTTATATACATGCACACAGTTTCGTCGAGATCGGTTAACGTTGTTATGAGTTACACACATTTAAAGGCGGTGACATATGTAAAGTCGAAAGTCCCTGAAAAGGTCGTCAATATGCGACTTTCACCTTTAAACTTTCATCTTAGAATGTCTAGTCTAGTAATAACATTTGGGGGAATCATTTAGGATTTGTACACACTATCGGTCCGCTCCTTACATCGATTTTACCATAAAGTGACGCAAAATGATTTTATAGCTATTATAATTTTTAATGATCTTTCATATTTAAGAAAAAATTTATTTATTTTATACTTATTTGCCAGGGTTGGCACATTTTATTTGAGATAAGATAACAAATAATCAATTGAAGTAATGAATTATTTTAAATAGTTTAGTATTTGTATTGTACAAATAACGTAAACAATTTATTTACATTTGGTATTTCAATCAAATAATTGTTTATCACAATTACATTGTTCAAATAAAATAATATATAATTTCTCCTGACGAAGAGGTTAGTGAAATAACTAAATTAAATACTAAATTTAGATGTACTAATTTTTGTAGTTTAATGATTAAAGTTTAGCTGCAGTTGCTTTCAAAATTGTACTTTAGCACACAAAATAAATACAATTATGGAGAGTACGAATTATTTGATCAAAGAGACAATGAAAAATTACTTGAAGTTCATTCGAAATTCAAATAATAAAATCATTTTTAAAAGAATTATTTAACTATTCAAACAAACTAGCAAATAATTATTTACATGACATGTAAGCAAATAGAATAATATATTATCGTAACGATTATTTTTCAAATAATTTATTTCGATAATGCCCAAGTCTGTTTATTACGCTACGAAGAAATATTATGTTTGTAACAGAAGAATACATCATTTGCATTGCATCAGTCATTTAATCAATTAATTCGCATTAATAATAGATTTAGTTACTTCAATCACCTCTTCGTAAGATGAAATTATTTATTATGTTATTTGAACAATATAAATAAGATAAAAAATTATTCAAATCAAATATTATTTGGAAATCATTTATTTGATTGAAACCCCAAATGAAAATAAATATTTTATGTTATTTGTAAAATACAAATAATAAAGTATTTAAAATAATTCATTACTTCCAATGATTATTTGTTATCGTTAGACTGCGAACCTTTATGCAAAATGAAAATTTTCTGCATTGATTATAAAAAACTGGAATGAAAACAAAATTGTTTCTTCCTAATTGTTTCTTATCCATCTCATATTTTATGTTCCACCTACAAATTTTTCGTATAAATGCATACAATCCGCAGTCGTAGATTATCGCATATCAAGTGAAATATGTCCAACCTTACAAATAAAAGTTGTTGTTTGATTTTAAAGTAATTTTTCTTCTTGTTCTTATTCTTGTTACTATGGAATAAATAAATATTTTCTTAAATATAAAACGTCATCGGATTGCACTGTAATTAATGTAGTTCGAAATTTAAAAAAGACTTTAAAAAATATACAAAATTGGTCCATATATTTGACCACTTCTTTTCATTTTGTTTTTCTTGTAGGGATATTGCTTTCCTGGTTTTACCACAGCCATATGGTTTTTTTTATTATAAATATGTGGTGCAAGTGTGTGCTTCGTGACTGTGTGGGAAGAGAGAGTATTCGTAATGAATACACGAACCCGTATTCATTACAAATATATACAGTGGCGTGCAAATGTATCCGGACACCCTTTGAAAACGAATAACTTTTTTAAAATTGGTTTAGACGGCTTGAGTTTTTTTTAGATGTTAGAAAGATTAGTTTACTAGGTGATTTATAAAAAAAATTGATCAAAAATCACTATTGGTCAAAATTGCGAATAAAACAAGAATGGTCATGATTGTTAACTTTTTTATCTGCGCCTGGAATAAAAATATAAAATATGCCTTTTGTAGACCTAAATAAGTTATGTATATCCACAAAGCATCATTGAAATCGGTTGACGTATAATAAAGCTGGTGGCATTAAACAACATAAAAATGTTTGAATTTTGGACTTACGATTGATCTAAATCGCAATTTTTGCCAATTTTAATCATTTATAGCTCACAGCAACTTTAACACTAAACCTACCACGGTCAAATGAAAGGTTCTCTTTTTCACAATTATTGAAATTATAAAAACGCTTTCACAGAAAATGATTCAACTGATTTCGTTATTTAAACACAGATTATATTGAAAACCGCAAAATGTTAAAGTAAATTCAATCTTTTCACTTCTATACGGCATTTTACTTTTATATGTTTTGTGCTTGGTAGGTTTAGCGTTAATCGATTTTGATAAAACCTTGTGCATGTGTAAAACTTACTTAGATCCACAAAAGGCATATTTTATATTTTCATTATAGGCGCAGATAAAAAGTTAAAAATCATAATCATTACTTTTTTTTCGCATTTTCGATCAATAGTAATGTTTAATTAATGTTTTTATAAAATACCTAGTAAACTAATTTTTCTAATATCTCAAAAAACTCAAGCCGTCTGAAGCGATTTTAAATAAATAAGTCATTCGTTTTTGCACGTCGCTGTATATAGGACGAACCACGAAGCGTGATCAGCTTCTTGTCAATTTTTTTTAATCCTTTTTTCCAAAGTTATCGGATAAATTAACAAAGAATTGTTTAGACCGTGGTTGACGAAAGTATTTCTTCCATTTCATATAGCGAAATGGCGACCACGGAAATTCGCAGGCCTATTGGCTTCAAAAGTCGATACCCTTATAGCGCGCCGTTGCGGTGGTGAGCACCGCATCACGTTGATATTTACCTGCGCCACCTCGTTTGGCTACTAATAAAACAATTAACGACATAAAACCGAGTATCATCGTTCGAAATACTATAAATGTTTATACTAAATGCTTATACTTCTACAAAACAATCGAGAATACCTTCCTCCGCAAGAGGTGCAAGATATCATTCATTATCCACAATTATTGTTAAATGGAAAAGAACAAGAAAAAGCCGAAACTCGTATCTCCTATTTTGATTCAAAGATCACACACCCGAGTTTATATTAATATGAATTAACAATAAATAAGAGAAACTGCAAAAAAATTCTAATTTTTAATATATTGTTCAAACAAATGAATTTTGTTAAAATTTTCTCGTAGGGCATTTAATTATTCGTTCGAATATGCAGCGTGAAGGATGATGCTTATTAGGAAATCGTTCAACGTATAATTGCTGAGACAACACGGAATTACGCCCGCACTCTCCGTAGATCAAGAGCATCTCAATCTTTTCTTCAATACTGTAAAATTTACTGTGAAATAAAACTCTTCAGAGAACCTTACCACCTTGCAGAGAATTGTAGATGCATGCTTAACCATCAATGCAGACGTCATAGAAAAAACCAAGTAGTCATTTGTTAACCGTTTACGCGAGTGTATTGCTGCTAGTGGACACCATTTTGAGCAACGATTGAATTGAGGTGAATGATACTTTTTTAATGTTTCTTTGGTTTAGATGAAGAAGAAATACTTTTTTATGGTGCTTGCCGAATTCGTCTCAGTATCTCCTAAAAGATGGGTGTAAAAAAATTGTAGGTTTACCTATAAAACATGAAGGTGATCTCGATAACTATGTAAAAAAAGGGGGTTGACAAAAAGTGTGGTACAATCATCGTGGTAATAATGAAGAGGTGGTATTCAATTGCCCGGTTTTGATCCGGTCAAATATTCTTTCGACGGAATCTTGGCCGGACCGAGGGCAATTCGGTACGGATAGTGTGAACACTATTTACTAGTGTATTTAAAACCAAGTAATTTATATTTGATCGGGCCGGGAGCGGACCGATAGTGTGTATCGACCCTTACACAGCTGTCTTTAATACTAATCGCCGAGACAGTATTTCTCACCACAATAACGACGACCAATTAAAATGTAAATAATGAAGCCTGTTACATACCTAGCTTAAACGATCTCGCGGACAATAATAATTAAGTTCAGTCTTAAATTGCCAGATATTCCGTCACGAAACATAGACAGTCAAAAATCCGGTTCCTTTTATTCTCTTCTGAATAGAGCCAAATTATTTTATTGCACCGAACACCTGGTTGCACTTTGACCTCCAGATAGTGCAAATCGGTCCCAGCCATACGGTCCGACGTCGCCTGCACGTAGATACGTCGGAAAACTCCGATTTTCGTACTTGTCGAGTGTTAGGTTCATTCTGAGCACAATTTATGTATACAGTATTCTCTCCGTGAGTGTCGCAAAGGTCTATGCCGTGAATGTCGAAGTTTTATCCCCACCACTGTGGAGGACTTCCCATGGAACCAGTCAAGCGGTAAATACGCTGAACAACTAAGCTAGCGAGGGGTCGAGTATTAGTAAGACAATGCAAGCGAAGCAAAAGATTGCAACTTTCCTAATATTTTATTCTTTTTATGAAACTTTTTACATTGTATTCGTCTTGTTTTTTCATTAAAATGGCCCCAAACACGATATAGTTCCGATCATAATTACTTGTGAAACAAGCGATTCAAGTTTTGGACTTCACATTTATGCTAGTGACACAAATTCTGTAAACATCAAGTCCAAAACTCGAATCGCTTGTTACACAAGTAATTATGATCGTAATTATATCGTGTTTGGTGTCTCTTTAATCAGATAATGAGACGAATACAATGGTAGAAGTTCCATTGACGAAAAATCAAAACCAAGGAATTTTGATTTTTTAATTCTAAGGGCTGCGCTGGCAGGAGTCCTTTGATGTTTGTCGAACGTCCGAACATCAGTTCCTCTTTCTTTTTCAATCGCTTTCCTTCACTACATTCGGCATACTACCTACAAAGAATGTAGTCTATATTCTATGACTGTCGGTTGGCAAACTCGAAGCTACGACCTTTACGGAGAGAATACTGTAAATGGCCGCCGATTTTTGAACGACTTAGCGGTACTGTTGAGCAACGCTGCACCGTTGTCATTCGTCAGAATTTAATAAACGCAGAAACACCAATTCTCTCTATCAAGGAGAAGACGCGGTGATCGGGTCATAGATTTTGTCGAAACTTTGCATACTGGTAGATTTCGTTCTCCTGTTTATGAAAATATAGCATTATAGGCGTCGACACTCAATAATTTTTTAGATATTTACAATCTAAATTTCATTATACCCGTTAAGCCGTTAAGTACAGTTTTGGTTGAAGTTTTTCTCAAGTGCCAAACGGTGTGATGGTAACGTACTAGATTCATTACCAGGACGGCCAGTGTTCAAATCCCTTTTTCCATTCTTTTCTTCTTTTTCTGTTCAGTTTATCTATTTTAATTAATTGTATTTTGCACATGGAAAATACACTCGTAATATCTATAGGAAACAAAATATAAACATTTTATTGAAAAGTAACATGATATGAAAGAAACACTAACTTCATCAATCTTAACGTATCTCAAAAGTTGTTGAGTATCGACGCCTATAATGCTACATTTTCATAAACAGGAGAACGAAATCTACCAATATGCAAAGTTTCGAGAAAATCTGAGACCCCATGACCGCGTCTTCTTCTTATAAGTACTCTCTCCAAAAACTTATCAGAACACACCAGCTTGTCTGTGTGTGTGTGTTATATACCGTGCAATCCGTCCAGTTCTGAACGGAACACGGTACGCAACAATAATATAACGAGTATTTCTATTATACATTCGCAACAGAGAAAAAAGCACGCGATTAATAACAAAGGTCGAAAATTTGGAGTATTGAAGTGGCATGAATGATACAACGAGAGCAATCAACCGGAACTAGCCTCTTAATATCGTCTGCCTGCCCTTGGCACGCTCGATTACCTACTTACAGTCAAATCCTTTGTCTTTTGATAGCACGTTTCAATCGTCTTTAAATTCAAAACCAAAAAGAGTAAAAACAAAAGTGTAAAGACAAAAACACGGATCGCGGAGAATGGTATTTCGAGAAACGATCTAATTAAAACAAAAATGGAATAAGTTTTCGCGTCTGCTTCCGCGATCGTTATACGTGTACGTAAAATTATTTCAACCACCTGTTGATACAATATTCGCGAGCTTTGGTCTATTGTACATTGTACCACAGTTTTGCCCGCCTTTTCTAAAAAGAGAAACGAAAAAAGCTACAGTAATTTGGTTCGCTCTTCATTCGAGATGAATTTCATATTTTTCTCTTCTCTTGTTTTTCCCCCCAAAGAGTTTCACTTTATCAGATACACTGTGTACGTGGTAAGTCCCGCTATATAGAACGATAGCGAGAGGCATATACACCTACCAATAAAAATGCGCTACTGTTAATTAGGTCGAGGTTTAAAAAACCTCGATTAATAATGCTTGATTGAAAAACACGGCAGCACATCCGCATTTTCAGGAGGGAGGATAAGCATTTTTTAACTGAGCTACCGCTACTAGGTAATTAGGGGGGAAAGCGTCCGTACCCTCCTGAATCTGATATCTACGCATACTTTAAACCCGTTCAATACATTATCATAGAAGCTCTAGTGCTCTGTTTACACCGATTTATTACTTGCATCTGTTATTCAGCTGGTACCAGTGTCTTTCATATCGCGGCTGCGTATAAGACAATAAAAATATTATAACGAAACGAAGAGATTACGAAAAATCTAAAAACATACTACATACACGTCAAAATTAGTAGTGTAGTAAACAACGAGGTTTCTATCTACTACAATTTATGTTAATTTCTGGTCCAGACCTAGATTAAGGTCGACCTATTTATCGAGATCGCGCGTCTAACAGACGAATGTGAATACTTGCCTTCCGCCAAACCGAAGACTTTTTGTTAACAATATAAACACGGCGGGAAGAATTCACGGCGCACTGTAACGCGGAAATATGTGTTGCGATGGTAGGAATACCTGATTGATTAGATATTCGGTAAATTCGATAAGTAGATAAAGTTAACGATAAAGAGTCCATGTCACCGCGTATTCCAGTCTACTCATTCACATCATGTGACGCACAGGTAACTCTTTCGCAAAATACCAAGCCCCGAAAAGTTTCAAAGAAACACGGGGCGTATTATCCCAGCGTCCAACGAACGTACAATTTTCACGACACGATGCTCCACAAAATATTCTTTCAAATATCATAACAGTTAGTCAGTAATCAACGTGTAAGACGAATGAATCAGCAACAGAGGACTGAACCAGAATAATGTTAACGTTACGCTGTTACGAGAGAGATGATAGGTACGTTTTACTTACTCGGGAGAGTGTCCGCCTCGATCGTAATAATTAGCAGTTCAGCGTTAATTAATTCTCTCATAAAAGTGAGAACACCAAACACCTCTAGATCCCGCACACATTTCCTTAGATCTCCTCAACGAAAATTGTTTCGTGAAACATCAGCTTCGGAGCGAGACGGAGGGGGAGATGAGTCTGGTCGGTCATTGTTTTGTTTGAATTTAGGGAATGATACGAACCGTCGAAAATTCAACGCGACGTCACTGGTCGCATTAATGATAAGAGCATGAAATACAAATTCGCAATTTCTAACGAACGACCGAAGTTCCAGGCGGGGGAATCTCTTATTGTCACGGTTCCATGGTACGGTTTTCTGTGTATGATATTGTACGACACATTTCTGGAAAAAAAGGAAATACAAAGCAATCTAACTCGAAGCAACGTCCAGGCACAACTGGCGTACCTCGTCTTCAATCAACGACTTCCCTCGCATGCTCGAATTAAATGTTCTACCCACCCTCTTGCCCTGCCCCCTCCCCCGCCCTCAAGCCCCACCAAAGGATTCGACACGTGTGGTGCGGTTTACGTACAAACGTTTCGATACCACCACCAAGATGAACAGTAAGAGGTCCAAAACCGAATGGTCCCACAATTTTCCACGCTGCAACCGTTAACGAAACTGCAGGAACCGGCGAAATGAAGTGCTCCAAATTTCAGTGGTGGGCATCATTCGAACCAAATTTGATTCGAATAAGTAAGAGTAAGGAATAAAGAATTATTCGTTACTCATTTGGCAGAGACCTTATTCGTTATATGTTCATTCATCGTTTCTAATTTGGAATTATATCTGGGCTAATAATCGTCCATTGTTCCATGTTCAATTTCGTTTTGTAACTAAACTGACCCGAAGATACTATTATGAATGTATAATAAAAGTTAATGAAACACGGGAAGTTTGTGTTTCCAAGTATGTTTCCATGGATTTATAACTTTACTTTAAAATGTATCGAAACATTACCTCACTGAATATTATAGAAGGGTGAAATATTTCATTAACAAACCTGGCTGGTTGATACTCAATTGCTCTTCCGCATAAAAGACAAGGTACAAAAAGCAAAAGTCTCAAAGGAATTGAATAATAATGGAGAAATTTCTACAACTTGAATTTATTTCTTTTCTCTATAACAGATTATTTAAAACTCGAAGCCACGTATAGATTTACCGCAGAAAATGTTGAATACTACCAGAATTAAGAGGATGCATTACTAAAAATTGATGAAATAACAATTGCTCCGTAATTATTTTTTGACGTATTGAACCTTGAAAAATTTAAAAATACTTTCAAAAATACCATTGATTATTATATAGTTAGGGAAAAAAGGAATTGATCAAATAAAAAGAAAATAGACTTACGCAGGGCGATAATCTATAGTATAAGATGAGTATACCGCAACCGAGCAACTAACACGCTGACAAAATCAAGCTGTTGGAAAAAATTAATTGCATTTTAATTATTTCTGTGAAATGTTCAAGGTTTATCACGGTCCAATAAGCTTACAGAATAAATAAAATGTAACAATTTGAAGGTCTGGGTTAGTTCTTCACGGAAAAACCGTCGAAAAAATCTGTTTTTATTTTTTTCAACAACGGCGCCGCGAACTTAAAAATCTGCAAAAATTCATGAACGATACTTATAATGATATATCGGGACTGTAAAAATATAGAGATAATCATTGTAGAACTTCCATCTAAAATCTGCATTTTTTCGAATTTTTTTTGGTCTTCGATTTTTTACAAGCAGGATTTTCAATTTGAAAATCTAAAACGAATTGCAGGGTATGTATTCGGGTACTTGACATGTCTCAGATTTTTCTCAGAATTTCTAAACATCGTTCATTAGGAAAAATAGGCCAAAAACTGATTTTTCAATTTTATCCCATAACTACCCTCCCGATGGAGATGTAGGGTTCAAATTTTACATAGTAGGTTTTTTCTTTTGATGCCCTATCGAATGACCCATCTGCGATATTATTCGGCTCAAGGGTATTTTTTACCATCTTACCAGGCTATACCCTTTACGATTTTATTTAAAGGTGATGCCAGTAATATCTTCCTCATACACGTTTTTCAGCACTTATCCTTATAAAAGGATGCTAACAAGCAAAATTATCGCACATCTTATATCCCGACTCTTGACCACAATTTGTTAAGAGTAGCATTACTACAAGAGTAAAAATTATGCGTTTTAAATTCGTTTTTTATGACTATTGAAAGTATACAAAGAGATTCGTAGAAACTCATTGAATAAATTGATTCGCTGGTATTCATATTACAATAAAAATCAGCTAAAACTTCAATTTGATGGGTTTATAATCATTGCAAAACACTTTCGAAATCTTATTTTTAACGCTCGTTAGTTCTAATATTAATACATATACATATAATGTGCACTGACTGGTCTACGAATCGATCGCCACAATACTTGAGCCGTTTGAAATGGTTTCATGAAAAAGCGTTTCTTGAACGTGAAGAGTGGCTTTTTTAAATAAATTTCGTTGAATAATGAAATCACCGAATTGATGTGTAAAATTTCATCGTATACTGGAATTGAATAATGAAATCATTGAATTTGTGCAAAAGAATGCATTGTTTTTCCGGAATTGAACTATGAAATCATCGAATTTACATGTAAAGAGTTGTTTTGAGGAATTGAATAATGAGATCATCGAATTTCTACAAAAAGATACACTGTTTATCACAGTTGAGCGATGAAATCAGGTGAAAACTTCAATATCAATAATATCATCACATACTATAATTGAATGATGAGGTAGAATTTGTACAAAAAGATTCGCTGTTCTTTCAGAATTATTAAAAAATTAATGTTGCAATTTTGTTAAAAAGGGAGAGCCTCGTTTATACTTCAACATCTCTAAAAACTTAATACACGGCTCCCGAGATTGTAATCCACTATTCTTTTGGAATTTTACGTTTGAGTAATCATGTTAAAAAATGTTTAAGCACAAATTTTTTAAAATAAATAAAAAAATATTCGCCGAAATAAGCGCAGTTTTAGAGTTTTTTTGCACTCGTTCGAGTTATACGTAGTGCTGTCCATCATATTGTACAAATGTTACTATTTAAAAATTGTCTAATTACACTGTCCAACAAATTTCAACTTTTTTTATGTTTCCTACTAACTGTTGGGTGATTCTTATAGAGTTTTTTGTGCTGATTCCGAATCTGTCCTTACTTTTTCACCTACACGTACAGTTTTTGAGAAATTTGAGTTTGAAAAAAAGACCTATTTTTCAACATTAAACAAATATTATGATGTTATTATAAAAGATATTGATTTGTTCTTTACAGCAAAAGATTCTGTAGACTTTCCCGAATACAGTGATATCCAATATTAATACATTATGAATGTTTAAACATGTTTAAACAATCATTAAAGACGGAGAGACACCACTTTTGCACCAATTTTTGAGGATATTTTTGAATTTATCTCAAAAAATAAGGGTCCAGCGTAAAATCGTACTATATCACGTGATAGAGCAGACTTTTATCTTGAGAAACCTCCCTATGAAGTTTGCAACATCGACATTTTAACCGAACCAGAAAGCAAAATATCTTCGCCCGACACGAGTTGCCGCCAGTGGTGCTCTTCCACTAGCGCGGTCGTTCGTCGGGATTCGGCGCGACGCGACGTAACGGCGATGCAGTGGCTATAAGCGCGCAATTATGTCAGCTTATTTAAATGTTAAAGTTTATTAAATGTTATACTATTGCTGTTTATTATTTATTAGTACATTTATTCTGTATACATTATTTTATGTATCTTTTTAATGTTAGTCTCTTGTTCATAGTATATTTCATACTAAAAAGATCTTTCGTAACAGAAGAATAGTTTAACACAGAAGTCTATATAATATCGCTAATGTGAAATATAATTATAATATACATTATTATACATTATATATATATATATTTTATATATATTATATATATATTTCATTATTTATATTATATATATTATATATATATTTCATTATTTATATTATATATATTATATATATATTTCATTATTTATATTATATATATTATATATATATTTCATTATTTATATTATATATATTATATATATATTTCATTATTTATATTATATATATTATATATATATTTCATTATTTATATTATATATATTATATATATATTTCATTATTTATATTATATATATTATATATATATTTCATTATTTATATTATATATATTATATATATATTTCATTATTTATATTATATATATATATATATATATTTCATTATAAATAAGCTGACATAATTGCGCGCTTATAGCCACTGCATCGCCGTTACGTCGCGCCGCGCCGTATCCCGACGAACGACCGCGCTAGTGGAAGAGCACCACTGGCGGCAACTCGTGCGGGCGAAGATATTTTGCTTTGTGGTTCGGTTAAAATGTCGATGTTGCAAACTTCAAAGGGAGGTTTCTCAAGATAAAAGTCTGCTCTATCACGTGATATAGTGCGATTTTATGCTGGAACCTTATTTTTTAAGAAAAATTCAAAAATATCCTCAAAAATTGGTGCAAAAGTGGTGTATCTCCGTCTTTAATCATTATTTCAACACGTTTAAACATTCATAATGTATTAATATTGGATATCACTGTATTCGGGAAAGTCTATAGAATCTTTTGCTGCAAAGAACAAATCAATATCTTTTATAATGACATCACAATATCTGTTTAAAGTTGAAAAATAGGTCTTTTTTTTCAAACTCAAATTTCTCAAAAACTGTACGTGTAGGCGAAAAAGTAAGGACAAATTCGGAATCAGCGCAAAAAACTCTATAAGAATCACCCAACAGTTATTAGGAAAAAAATTTGGTGTTGGACAGTGTTATTATTGCCAGCTCTAAAGCGAAGAGTATAATTTCGATGAAAACGCGACGAAAAATTAACATGTTCAAATCGGCATAAGTTGAATTATTTTCATATAACCCGCTAGGTCGTCTTGATCTCATATTTTCAATTACCTTTTAACAGTTATGGCTTCTTTTGTAGTCTGCAGAGTGTAACGAACGCAGACCTTCGTCGAAAATCAGCAAGAAATTCTCGAATACACCAAGCGCAATGACTCGCACGAATATATAAACACAATTAAATGTTACAGTGCTAAAGAATGCCTTATTATATCACCTTATAATTAGTGAGGTATCGCTCTAATCAGCTTTCACGTACCACCGTTATTGCGGTCGTAAAGTAATAAATACGAGGGAGATGAAAATCTGACAAAACGCAAGTCAGAAGCTTTCGGTGAAAGGTTTATGCCATTGTTTTGCAGTGAATTTATAACGCGTCATTCTGCGGTAATTCGGTAAGTATAAATGTCATCATTGCTCGGAGAGAGAACAAATATTGATTTTCCTTTAGGCTATTAAGAGGCAATACTTAAATGGTTATGAATTTATATTATTCGGATTGTTTTGATATTGTTTGGACAATTAAAAAACATCATTTCATAAAGAACATGTACACGAGCGTGTGCGGTAATTTATTGGGTTGTAACCAGGAGTTGAAAACAGTTATTATATCAGTTTCTGTTCTTGAAACAGTTATAGAGAACTGAAAACATGTCATAATTGTTATAAGGTATATCGGTTCTGACTTATATCTGTCAGGGTTTCGGTTCTTCAGAATCAATATTATATCGGTTCTGACTTATATCTGTTAGGGTTTCGGTTCTTCAGAACCAATATTATGTCCACTAATTTATCGGTTCTGGGTTAGGTCAGTCAGTCAGTCAGAACGAATATATATCAGTTGTTTTTCGGAGGGCCGAAAAATAACAGTTGTAAAACCGATGTACATAATATAGGTTCCGAAAAACTGAAACCGTAACCGATATAAGTCAAAACCGATATACCTTGTAACAGTAATTTTCGGAACCTTTTCAATCCCTGATTATAAAGTTCGCGCAACGTAAGTACCAGTGGCGACGAAATTAAATCGCGATTGACTGTATGATCGAACGAAAGAGGAAATTCCTAGGTCCTAGACCTAGACCATACGAATAAGTCATAGATATGAAAGTATCTTGTGAGAATTGTGAGATATCTGGTCAGCGTAAACAACAAAGGAATACGTGGTATAGATGAGAATGTGTCTCGTAGAGCCAACGATCTTGACTTCTACGGAAAATAGCGTGATACACCTGCTGGAATGTTTTTGCAAAGCCGATTGTCATCCGATGACGTGGCTGAATGCCAGATACGAGATGCGTGATTTTTTACATAAAGGTACATAACACCCGTTAAGATGAAATTCCTCAAATACTACACCCATATTAAGTTTAATAACAGCTCTTATAAATCTTTGTGTGTACACATAACTGTTAATAGTATTTCATTTTAATCAAAGCATATTCTTAATTTCTAATTGTTATCAATGTAAGCTTCATTTGTATTTATGCTCTGCTTCTCGTATTATTTTAAGATTATTATCGGTATTATCGTATTATTGAAATTAGATTTTGACTAAATCCAAATTAAATTTGGGATGAAACCTAAATTTTAGATATGAAGAAAAGAATGTCATATATTCATTAATACTAGTTTCTTTCTTAATCATTACGAAATTTTAACAATTCTCTTAATAATGACGCATACTTTGAACTGTATATTATTCAGTGCAAAGTAATTAAAATTAAATTTGTTTGATATATATGACATTTTAAGTGTTTTGTAACTCCTACCGATATATAAAAATATTCTATCGGGAAGAGTATACATTAAAAAATGGATTAGTAAATATTATGACAAACAGTTGTCAAATTCTAACCTGCATTGTCCACGTGTAACAATATATTCTCCAGTTGAATATATATAGTCTGAAAAATTATTCGTCACTATGTTTCACAGCTAAATAACAGCTTCAGAAATATATTAATGCAGCTTATAATAAATAATAATTGTGTACATAAGTACAATTAGTGCAAGAGACGCATAGTTGACAGTTCACTGACAGGCATTACTCCGCACAGCGTCATTATATGATTCAACTACTGTGATTTGTTTTGTAGGAGGGGATGGATTCTGTGTACAAGGCACGAATTTCTTCCATTATTTCGGTATTATAAAAGAAAATATTGAAATTAAAATTTAAATCGTGTAATTCATCACATTTTTGTTTCCTTTTTCTCTTCCCTCCTATTTTGACAACATTTAATTGAAGCTAATACTTTTCCATAACCCCATATCCATATATACGTGTATAGCAAATTTAATTAATTACTGCAATATGTAAATTATGTACAATAAGTAAGTTGTTATAAATCATTCATACATGTTATGACTTATGACATCTCGCTATTTTGAATATTAGAATTTTTTATATTGTACCATTATTGGTTCTTCCTGCAATTGTTTATCATTTAAACTAACCAATGAGTTTCTTTGTTTACCATATTAAAGTGTATCCGAACCGCAGCTATGTCTTAACCTTACACGACAGCCTGAATACAATAGGAGTTTGATAATCAAACCGTATTTGAAAGTTGAGACACATAAAACTGGTTTGCCATTATTATCATCAAGAATCACCTGTAAGATATTCATATGTTCATCCAATTAAATAAATATAAGCACTATTTATTAATATTAACATTAATATTAAATAGCATTATTATTTCATTTGGTTAAGCATTTAATACTTTTTTTTTGAAAAGAACAAAATACGTAAAAAGTAATTTTATTTCTTTGAGATTTATATACCTTGAAAATTATGTATAATTTGAATTTTTTGTTGCAGCTTTTTTATCTTTAGTATCATTTCACAATGAGTATATATAATGATATTAAAAAAGTAACTAGGATACCTTTCACAGATGGATCTTCGTCCTCCGCATTTATACGCCATGGCAAATCTAAAAGAACTCCAAAAATAAATAAGCAAACACCACCACGAAATGCAAATGTTAGTTTCTGTTGTTTCGTAAACAAATTAAATAGACTTAAAGTATAATGTTACAGCTATATATTACAACGTAGGTACAGGGAAATTTTAATAAAGATATTCTAATAAATTATTGCACTTTACAGTTATACACCGAAGATGATGATGAAACAGGTGACAATGAACAAGAATGCAATGATTCTCCTCAAGAAGTACAGGAAAGTGAACTAGCATTTTCTATTAAGGAGGTAAATGGATCTATCAATTGCAAAGTTCAATAGAAATGTATGATATGCAGATAGTTCGAAAGCATGACAAAATTTGTGTTAATATTATTCATAATCTTTGTTATGAAAATATGTAAAAGTAGTGTGAAAGTTATGCAATCAATTTTCACCACTGTCGTGAGGAAGTTATCACTCTGTTCATGAAAAATTAATTTTTATTTGCAGGCCAGTATCAATTATGAAAATGAAAATCTCGAGGAATTTTGGAAGACAAGACAACTTGAAGCTAGTTTAAATTCTTCGACTAAAATTAATTCTAATCCTAATGATCCATGCAATGAAACAGAGGACATTGAAGATGAGGAATATTTTTTAAGAAAATATAAACTTCATAAGAATGCAGCAATCAGAGGACTTCTAAAAAATCATAAAATATCGTTAAATGATTTAAAAATACCAAACGAATCTGATGATTTAGAAGAAAAAATAGGCAGGGAAACGCATAGACAAGTGAGCGTACATTATAAATATTATGATTTTGTCGATAAACTAATTGAATATGTTAAACTAAAGTGTTTTTATTTTATACAATAGAATGAAAATATTTCTTCATTAAACAATTTAACTGAAGTAAAGTATTCTATGAAATTAGTTCCACATCCAGAGGATCCAGAAGTTCTTGTCCAACCTATACATGCATATGGAAAACTAGATGAAAATGAATATAAAGATATTGATTTTACTGTACCACGTGTAGGTAAAAAGTATGTAGTCACACCACGACAGTTTTATGTTAATATGGATGAATCAGGATTTGATTTTGTCAAAAAAGATGCAAAGGGAAAAAAATGATTAGTTTAAAAAAAAACTTTTCTTTAAATTGAATACGTTCATTATTACTGCTTATTCTAAAATCGCTTATTTACTGAATTAATTACAAAAAACGAATACTGTATGATAATGAACTTATTGTCCTAATTTTAAAAGATGAATTTTAAATCAATCGAATGGACTGATCATATAATGATTAATTAAGAAATTAACAAGTAATGTAATTATGTATTTTAATGTTTTATGCAATAATTTAAATATAAAAAGCATTATCAATATTTTGCAGATACAAAATCATTTAATAGTATATACATTTATGAAAGCAATCAAATTCAATTTGTTTTTAATATATCAATTGAAGTGTAAGAAACATTGTATTAGTGTTAAGTTGCCAATAATAATGCTACGAGTTATTATATAGTGATATTTTAAATACTAACAATATAAGTAAATATGTTATATGAGAGACTCTAAATAAAACATTTTGTTTTCTACAACTTTTGTGTATAGTTATTTTATTTCCTAAGACAAATAATAACCATCAAAGGAAGATTACAAATAAGGTAGACATACTAATTGTTGTTTTACTTCAGATTTCAATTATCAAAGGCCAATCTACTGAACCTTTTTACCTTCATGAAATAATTGCAAACTTATAGTTTCTAATACATTTCTTTTGGTATTTATAAACCTCTTTATTGAGCTTGTAAAAATTATGTTCATTGCTTTTTTCCACATTCATTTTATTTTTATAATCGGCGATACAAAATAAATTAAAAATTCCTGTATAAAAGTGAAAATTTGACTATTATAATCTATGCTTTTGCATAACTATATACACAACTACTTGAGCAAAAATAACAATCAAATGGTACTGTAACATGTCCTGATGACTTTACACTGTTCGCTATCGCAGTTAAGTGAAATTCCACAAATTTTCTTCTATAACAACCAAAACAGGGATTGCCACAAACACAATACTTTGCTGCATCTAAATATTTTACTAACGTCAGTGGAATTGAACTGGCATCATATGGCAACCTAAAAAATGAAATATAAAAATGCATATATTACAAATTTTACCAATTATACCAGTTATGAATTACAAACCTTGCTTTAAGAACTGATCTGCCAGCATACTCAACTAATTTTGGTAAATCTACATCAATCACAGAATCCATATTTTCACCATCAAATTCATTTTCACAGACATCTAACAAAATTAGTCTCAAGTTTCTCATACTTCCTGGCAAATATTTTAAATTATTTTGAGATACATCTAAATATTTCAAATTGGGTAACGATCCCATACTCTGTGGTAAGTGTGATAACACATTTTTACTAGCTTTGAAATTAACAACAGCATTAAGCTTCCCAATCTCTTTTGGTATCATTGTTAACTATATAAAAAACATAATAATGATATTAGAATATGTATATGAATATTGCTTGTTTATAAAATATTAACATACCATATTATTGCTTATGTCTAATAATTTCAAATTATTCTTTATAGCAGGTTGATCTAGCCATATCCATTTCACAGCTTTATCAAGACGATTTTGTGATAGATTAAGTTCTTGTAAATGTTGTAATAAACCTAATTCTTTAGGTAAAGATGAAATCTGATTATTAGATAAATTTAATATTCTCAAACTTTGAAGTCTTAAAATTTGTCTATCAAACGATTTTCTATTCAACCCGACTAGGTATAATTCTTCAGTTGTTCGTGGGAAACCTTCTAAAGTTGGATACTCAGAAGATTTGTTAACCACAACTTTAATTTTTGGAACAGAAGTCATGCTTTTTGGGTTCAAATTTGAAATAGTCAGAATCGATGCATCTATTTGTTTAGACATTCCTAGCTTCAACATATGCATGAAACTTTTCAGTTGAATCATGTCGGCTTGAATAATTAAATCATGAGGTGGTTCTATTAGACGTATTGTTGCTTTCCCTTGATTAATAAATTTATTAAATATTTTTTCTATATTATTATCGATCTGAAAATATTTGAATAGTACACTTAATTTCCTTTTAATACATGTACATATATGGGTGTCTCACTAGATATTATTACCTTAATTTACATAATTATTATTATTCACAGCAAGAAATGTTTTGATGGAAATTAAATGGTTTCAAGAGATGCACATACTGGTGCTATTAACTTTTTTATAGGTGTATTTGTCAAGACTTTATGACAGTCAACTTTGATCTTTTTAATAGAACCATATATTTTTTTAAGTTACAATCGATACAACTTTTTATTTTCTGTAAAAGAGCATTAACCCATGCATGTCAAAAAATGATTAGTTTAGGAGATATTTTAATTTAAATATTCCTAAAAAAATGTTGTTGCGGCAATAATGCTATACAAAGTTATCGTTAGTAAAGGAGCAAGGTTTTCTTAGCAATATTTAAATTAAAATACCTCCTAAACTCATCATTTTTTGACATACATGGATTAATAACATTTTACAGAGAATAAAAAGCTGCATCGATTGATGCATAAAAACATATATTGTTCTATTAGAAAGATCAAAGTTGACCTATAAAAAATCAAAGGTGACCTATTAAGGACACCTCTAAAAAAACTGATAATACCAGTATGTGTATGTTTTGAAACCTTTTAATCTCCATCAAACATTTCTCATTGGAAATAGTAGTAATGACGCAAGTCAAGGTGGTAATATCTGGTGAAACTGCACTGGTCTGAGACTGGTCACCCTGCATATATTTTTTATTAATTACAGCCTTCTAGGCCATAAAATAAAATTTTTTTTTTATTTAATTCATTAATTTAGGTGTTCAGAGTTTTTACCTTATACTTAGTACCCTGTTTATTTTGTAACGTTTGCCAAAGGAGGTACAAGTCATTGCCTTTTATCGTGTTCCTTCCAATTGCTAAAATTGAACGTTGTGATTTTCTTCGTATTATGTTTGTAGAAGAAAGTCTATTATTGACCTCTATGTTGCAATATAGTTTCATTTTGAATTTCTCTTACGTAAGCAAAGAGTAAAACAACATTATTTTATTTGAGAAATCTTTTGCTATTATTGGTTATCTATTTAGATTATAAGATAATATCAATGCATTGTAACATAAGCTCAGGTTACATAAACATTTTCTGCATACATCATAAAAACATGATGCCGACACTTTCAATCTATCTAATAGATTACAAAACAATGTAAACAATTTCCTTTTTTCGCGCGCAGAATTCACTTGAACGAAAGATGGGCTACATACAGATATACAATGCATGTACTATATATTGCTAATACACCTACATACAGTGTGATACAGTGCTGAAATATCGCGCGATTTCTCGCGCATGCGCGTCCAAAACAGTAGCGTATCTATTTTATGATGGTAGTGGGGCCCTGTGGCAGTTATATTGGCGGGACGAGAAACACGACACGGAACGAGACGATTGTCCAACGATCTTCCCTTTCCCATCCTCATTTATATATTATATATATATATGTATATTAAATTTTAACATTTCATATGTACCTGTATACAGATACACAAATACACATGTTATACATTCATTTTTCAGAATCAAATCATGCCAATTTTTTTAAATTTTACAGGATGTCCAAGATAACCTTTTTTATTGAGAATTTTACTTCACTGATGCTAAAATCTCGCCGCGCATGCGCGAGGAATCTTGCGCGATATCTCAGCGCTGCCTAGGTACATATGTAAGTAGTTGTTGAACTACAACTGTTTCTTACCAACTTAATCTGTATATTTAAATGTTCAAATATGTAAAAGTATGCATGAATATTAAGATTTGAAATAATTATATTTTTTCTACCAAATTTTAAAATGATTAAAAAATTAATAAAAACGAAAATACTGATTTATTATTATCAATTATTATATATTCTTATGCACAGATTGAAATGTTATTTTGGCACAAGTGTTTAAAGGCGGGAGAAGGTGACGGTTAAAACCGACAAGATATGTAAATACATCCAGGTAATCCTACGTTAACTTGTTTAAGTTAAAAATTGTGACGATGAAATTATAGTATTTTCTCCGTAGCTGTCGTATTTTCGAGTCTGCCGAGCGGTACAGCGGTAGTTCTATGTTCTATATAGAAGAGTTACTTACTATACATTCTATATAGTGTACCAAACATAGAAAAGAATCCGAGGACTGAGGTTCGACCCTTTGACTTTTTGCCTTTCATTCTTTTCCATTCGCTGTCCTCTTTCGCACACAAATAATTATAATCGCAATTTTATCGTATTTGATATCATTTTAATAAGAAAAAACGAGACGGACACGATGGTAAAAGTTTCATAAAAAAAATCAAAAATTAGAGAAGTTGCAATCTTTTGTTTCGTTTGCATTAGTGGGAGTCAGTGCAAGTCAGTGGGAGTCTCACCAATACTCGACACCTCGCTGGCTCGGAAGTTGAGCGTGTTTTACCGCTACTGTTTCTACGGGAATCCCCCTGTGGTGGGGATAAAAAAGTGACAGTTGCGAATCGTAACTTGCAACCTTGCAATACTACGACTACGACTACGGTAGAGATCAGTAGAGATCTTTTCTACAGTCACTTACGGAGAGAATTGGAGAATACTTACTGTACAACGAATCTTTATGCACTGAAAATGCACTCTACTTATTAATCTAACGGTAAAATATCTACTTTTGTTCTTAATAAACATAAAAATTGTGTACGATTATGCACTACTATAATTGTTTTATTTATACAAGCTTATTTTTATTTTAGTAGTAGACAAAATTAGTTGGAATTACAGTATTTATAATAATAAACTCTTATATCACTATGAAATCTGCCAGTACAAAATCTACTAAACATGAACCAACAATACTTGATATGTTTTCAAAACAAATGAATAAAAGAGCAAGAATAGATTCAGATGTCAACAATAAAGGAGAGTCACAGAAATCAGAAAAAAGTATTTTTGTACAGGATCAACATGATAAAGAAAATCAAGATCCAAGTGTAAATGAAGAATATTTAGATGAAAATGTTAAAAAGAAAGTTAAAATTGAAATAGATATAAATGTAGCAAAAGTTGAAACTAAAAAAACGAATACTTTCTATGAAAAATGTGAGTATTGTCGTCAAAAATTGAACGATGATTTAAGATTTTATCCAGGACATCCGAATGGAGCTGTTGATGAATTTATTGCCTTAACTGATCCAAGATTATGTTTATTTAGTGGTGATGAGTCATTCATACATGAAAATGATCAACATCCGCACAATAAATTAACTTATTTTAGGTAAAACTTTACATTTAATATCTTATAAAAACATTCTGTAATTTCTATTTTACAGTCTACATATTGTCATTTGTAATTAATAATATATGTATACTCTTGTCTTTTGCATACTTTAGTGTTTATGATAAAAATGGTCATTTATGTCCATTTGATACTGGGCTTATAGAAAAAAATGTAAAATTATATTTCTCCGGCTATATGAAAGCAATTTATGAAGAAGATACATCGCCTGAAGGCGGAGTACCTGCTAAGGACATGGGCCCTATAAATGAGTGGTATGTTTCTGGTTTTGATGGAGGTGAACTAGCTCTCATTGGATTTAATACAGCATTCGCTGAATATATTTTAATGGAACCATCAGAAGCATACGCTCCTTTCATAGACCTTGTTAGAGAAAAGATATACATGAGTAAACTGGTCATTGAGTTTCTTTTAGATGAAATTAATCCAACTTATGAAGATTTACTCAACAAGCTTCAAGTAATAAAAATGTACCGTTAAGAACACTATTTTTATTATTACTTGCCCATATTAATACCATATAATTTTCAGACAGTTGTCCCACCTAGAAACATTGCAAGATTTAGCGAAGACACTTTACTGCGACATGCACAGTTTGTATGCGATCAAGTATTGTCATTCGATGACTCGGCTGATTCGGATGATCCCCTCCTTATCACAAGTCCCTGTATGCGAGCTCTAGCAAATCTGGCAGGTGTTACAATAGGGAAAAAGGGAGCACTTCGTAGAACACACAATCGAGAACAGAAAATTAAAAAACCTGCCTGGACAAAAGCAACTACAACTCAATTGGTTAACAATATGTTTGAAAACATTTTTGCTGATCAATTAATTAAACACGATGATAAAATAACAATGGTAGATATTTTTATAATTTTAATTTCAGAGATATATTTTAAATAATATAAACTTTTGTTAATACACAATACAGGGACCTAAAAGACAGAGGTGTGGAATATGTGAAAATTGTCAACAACCAGATTGTGGTCTCTGTAGTGCATGTAAAGATATGATCAAATTTGGAGGGAGTGGAAGAAGCAAGCAGGCTTGTGTTAAACGAAGATGTCCATATATGGCCATTCAAGTACAAATAACAATATAAAGCTCTTTATTTAATTGTTTAATAATTTTAGATTGACTATAGTGACTAAAATTACATGTTTCTATTTAGGAAGCCGATGACTCTGATCCAGAGAATGAGGAACAGATTGAAACCGTAATAGATAGTAAAAATATTGAAGAAGAAAGCAGAAAGAAAGCTTTCAAAGAACTTAAAAAGGACATTATATGGGTGGGAAATCAAATTGCTAGTGACAATCAGAAGAGATATTATAAATCTGTTATTGTAGGAGATGAAAATATACAATTGAACGATTATGTGCTTGTCGAGCCCAACAATCCATCAATTCCATTCCATGTTGCTAAAGTAGTTTACATGTGGGAAAATAGAAATGGTATAAAGCAATTCCATGCAAATTGGTTTCATAGAGGAAACGATACAATTTTGGGAGAAACATCAGATCCTGTAGAATTGTTTTTGAGTGATGAATGTGATGATGTACCTTTCAAGTCCATTAGATCCAAATGTACCGTCATTTTTAAAAAAGTTCCAGAAAATTGGACAGATCTAGGTAAGAATTTAATATTCGAAATGAAAAAAGGTTTTAACTTAATTATGATGTGTTGTACGTATAATGTAATAGGCAATACGAATTTGAGTCTTGAAAATGAGATAAAAGACATAGATGGCAAAACATTTTTTTATCAAAAGCGTTATACACATAAAACTGCTCGATTTGAGGATCCTTCGCCTGATCCCGAATGTCGTCGTAAAGAAAATATTCATCGCTTTTGTCCTGCTTGTGTTCGTTTAATAACATTAGGACAGTTTAACACGCCAAAGGTATGTAAAATTATAAATAATTATACATGCAACACTTTTTTGATATTAAAAATATCTTAAGGTATATGAGAAAACAGAAGAGAAGAGTAGCAGAGAAGTTATCTATGGAGTGGTAAAATACAAAGGTGAAGAATATAGAGTTGGTACCGCAGTACTTTTACGTTCTGAAACATTCAGGTTTAAAAATAAAATTACGTATCAAGACGTAAAAGTGAAAAAGGAAAATGTAGACGAAGATATGTATCCTGAATTCTATAGAAAATCATCTGATCATATCAAAGGTTCAAATTACGATACTCCCGACCCCTTTTGCATAGGATATATAAACACGATATACGCTACTACAAATGACCTAATAGTTTCATCTTCTGATATTAATATTAAAGTAAATAAATTATATAGGCCCGAAAATACCCATAAAGATTCTATATCACTGGAACAACTTGATTTAAATATGGTTTACTGGAGTGACGAAGGTATGTTGTACATTTACAATGAATGTTGCAACTGTATTTGATATAAAATCATTTTTATAGTGTGCACTGTCAAATTTACTGACGTTGTTGATAAGTGCTTTCTTGCTTACTCTGAAAATTTAAATCAACCTATCAATGAATGGTCTGCATCAGGACCAAATCGATTTTATTTCAATGAATCTTACAATGCACGAGAAAAAAAATTTGATGACCCACCTTATCATGCTGTTAGCATTGGGAAGACTAGTAAAGGTAAAGATAACTTAAAACTTAAAGGTAAAAAAACAGAGGAATATCAAAAGAAGGAATTTGCGAATAAACCTACTGAATACAAAGCAATAACAAGGAAATTGAGAACGCTGGACGTATTTGCTGGTTGCGGTGGTATGTATTTTTTATATTTTTCTCTAATATAATTATTAAAATATTGGGTCGTGACGGGACGAGAATTCTGCGCGGAATGTGGACGACTTCTCGAATATATCGGGATTCTCAAATATTCTCGGAAATCCCGATATATTGGAGAATCCGACTCGTCTTGACCACTCCCGACCATCGGGTACCCGACATTTTCGTGTCCTCGCCCACCTATAAAAATAATTCTCCCATTGTAGGATTATCAGAAGGTTTACATCAAGCTGGTCTTGCTGAATGCTTATGGGCTATTGAGAAAGAAGAACCAGCTGCTCATGCATACCGATTGAATAATCCAAATACAACAGTATTTACAGAGGACTGTAATATATTATTGGAGAAAGTTATGGATGTTAGTATGACTAATAATTTTATAACTTCCTCCTGTTATTACCACATAAGAGATTCATTATATTTTCTAGGGTAATATAACAGATAATATTAATCAAAAACTCCCTCAGAAAGGGCAAGTAGAGTTACTGTGTGGTGGTCCACCCTGTCAAGGATTCAGTGGCATGAATCGTTTCAATTCACGACAATACTCTTTGTTTAAAAACTCCCTTGTCGTGTCTTACTTATCTTACTGTGATTACTATAGACCTAAGTTTTTTATTATGGAAAATGTTAGAAATTTTGTATCATTTAAAAAAAGTATGGTGCTAAAACTAACACTGAGGTGTTTAGTTCGAATGGGCTACCAGTGTACATTTGGTATTCTTCAAGCTGGAAATTATGGAGTACCTCAAACTAGGCGAAGGTTTGTTTTTCAATTATGTAATTATGACACTGTTCCATTACTTTGTAAACTTTATTTTTTTACATTATATAGAATGATCATACTGGCTGCTGCACCTGGACAAATACTTCCAAATTATCCAGAACCAACACATGTCTTCAGCAAACGTGCATGTCAATTAACTGTACTAGTCAATAATAAAAAGGTAAATAATGGTATACATCTTACAATGATTCTTATAAAAAATTCTTACTTTGAAAATATTATTTTAGTATAGTTCTAATTGCACCTGGATCGATTCAGCGCCGTTTAGAACAATAAGTGTCAAAGACTCTATGTCTGATTTGCCAGAAATAAAAAATGGATGGAACAAGGAAGAGATGCCTTACAGCAGTGAACCAATATCACATTTTCAACGAAAAGTAATCAAATTGAAAATATTCGTCCCCTGTATTATAAGATCTTTAATTTTTGCTCTTGTAGATGAGAGGAAATCAATATCAACCCTTATTAAAAGATCATATATGTAAAGAAATGGCACCCCTTGTGGAAGCCAGAATTGCCCATATTCCAATTGCCAGTGGTTCGGATTGGCGTGATTTACCAAACATTGCAGTCAGATTGAGTGATGGAACATATTCAAGAAAATTGTACGTAGATAATATTATTTACAGATGTGTGCGAGAATCTGAAAATGTGCCGGTAACTATGAAAGAGGTCTAAGTCAAATTCTTTGTTTCAATATATTTAGACTTTTATGTTTGGATTGATTAAAACATATTTTGCCACTATAACTTGTAATTTTGCATTAAGTATTTGTTTTTGTAATGTACAACTTATCTTTGGTTGTAAAACCTTACAAAAAACTTATACGTATACATGTTTTTTTAGAACCTTAAATGACTTAGACCATTTTTTAAATGAATGCTTTATCTGAGTCGTAACTTATTACCAAGAGGAAATTATAAATTTTATTTTAAAAAAGTAATTACGAACTTAATTAATTTTAATTAATTTCAAAATATTGATTTTCTTCTTCAATAACGAAAGACTCTATGTCTGTTTGACATTCAGTTCCGTTTGTTTTGAGTGTATTAAAATGATTTTGATAAATCAGCGGTATGTATAGTAATAAATCCATCATATCTTTATATTTCTCCTTCATGACTATTTCTGGTCTCGACTTCTGAGGCGAAAGATCCAAAATGTGAAATCTTACGTTATCATCTTTAACAGCCAAAATTCCATATTTTATTATAATACTATAAATTATTATCTTTTAAATAAATGAAATTCTTGGAATTCTTACATAAAATTTACTTACCTGAACTATGTGATGACATAATAGAAAAATAATGATGTGCTTCTTCAAAAATTACATAACAACAAAAAAAATAACTTAGACCACTATCAAAATAAACGTAACATGAAATTGTCTGATGATGACTAACTTCAATTATAACACAAGTTATGGACGTTTTAAGAAAAAATCAATCGATATAATGCAAAATAAGTGAAAACTTAAATTTTTATTTGGATTTGTGAGTTAGACCACTTTTATAGTCCCTGGCACAAATATCAGAACGGGTTGACTTGAGAATGTTATTCGGGATCGGGACGGGTTCTCGACTTGATACTTTCCCGGTATCGAACTTTTCGGGCTTTTGCACACCTCTAATTATTTATTGTAACTTTACATAATTGTAACCATATTTACATGTATTTCATCTTCATTTAAGGGAATATTCTTATGATGATAAGAAAGTTGGGAAAAGTTCTAATGGAGCATATCGTGGAGTATGTAGTTGTTGCTTAGGGAAATCATGTGATCCTGCTGATCGACAATTTAACACTCTAATTCCATGGTGCCTTCCACATACAGGAAATCGCCATAATCATTGGGCTGGTTTATATGGTAGATTAGAGTGGGATGGATTTTTTAGTACAACTATTACAAATCCTGAGCCGATGGGAAAACAGGTATTATCTAAAAGAATGTTTATACAAATTTGATAAAAATAATTAAATCCATTTATATTAGGGTCGAGTGTTGCATCCAGTACAAACTCGAGTAGTCAGTATACGTGAATGTGCAAGGTCTCAAGGATTCCCAGATAGCTTTAGATTTTATGGAACTATACTTGATAAACATCGACAAGTTGGAAATGCAGTTCCTCCTCCACTTGGAGCAGCCATTGGACATGAGATAAGAAAATGTATACAAGAAGAAGATATAACCACAGAGACTCATGAAGACATTAAATTAGAACTTAATTCCAATAAGTCTGAAATAGTTAATGAATGTTCTAACTAGTCTCTTCAATTTTATTAATTATTTTATTTATGAAACTACATTTATGCTTTATGGGAATATTTATTTAATTTATGTTATGTATAAATGTAGCTACCACAAATTTTGTTTTTATACAGTTGTATTATTTATTATTAGACTAAAATACTAATTTCAGCCTTTAAGATATAAGAACCAGGAAAATAAATAATTTAATATTTTTTTATTTCATGCAGTATATTATGTGTATGTTATTAAATGCTTTCCTTAAATCATTTGGGATTTCATAGTCTTTCATGTCGATATTTCATTCAATCTGTTGATTGCATTATTATTTAAATAAATTTTAAAACCACCAGAAAAGATTTGAACTTGTGTTATTATTAAATAACTAATTAAATAAAATGTATCAAGGTCTCTTGCTAAAAATTCAATTTCTGTCAAAGTACAATACACTCTGGTAGTATAAAATATAAGCTGCACACAATAAAGAAATCTATTTTTACTACTAAATAATATCAATCCTATTGGGCTTTTATCGTAAAGTCAACAATGTTTATTTTATCAAACGTGTGTAATGGCTTTTCGCAATATCGTACATTTATCTCGTCTATGTGAATTTTTAATTATTTGTGTATTATTGGGCTCGCAAGCGTGAAATACAGAATAGTCGGAATATATTCATCGTGTGTGTTTGCTTAAAACATTTGTTAAATAAGTTGAATATATATTAATAAAAGATTTTATTATATTATAAATTAAATCATTTTGATTTATTCGTACTATCTGTCTGTTAAAAAGCAAGGAAAATACTGTAGTTGTATTTAAAGCTTTAAAAACAATTGTTTTGTTTGTAGTGTCACATATTTTAAGATTATAATTTTAAAAAGCATCTTATACTAGCAATTACTAAAGCCCAGGTAATTTTTTTTCAATGACTTATACAAGATCACGCAATAAGAAATAAGGTTATATTATCTCTCACATTTCAATAATCTTATCTTAACAGATACAGTCGAATTAATTTATTGATTAAATTTTAGTTTTAATGTGTAATTTTGTATAAATATTTATATTAAACAAAGTTCGGTATTCGACTGTTGCGATCTATTTATTCATTCTTGAAAACATGATCTAACTTTCACTTTCCGATGCATACGTATAAGTAAATACATGAACATATATGTACAGGTACCTACATAAATACTTACAGTCCAAACTACGGATGTAACAGGTGTTGCTATTTATATAAAATATATACATGTCAAAGTTTTCATTCAAATTTTAATAACAAAAAATAATATAACAATAATAATAATAGAAAATGGAGTGCTTACAATTGAGTTCCATAGTAAATGAAAAATATAATAAAACCTATAGCGGTTATATACAATATGGTACAGCCGGTTTTCGAACAACGTAAGTATAAAAGGAAAAGTATGAAACATTATTTAATAAATGATTAATTCAATTTCTTTTATGGATGCGCTAATATTTTATTCTAGTGCCGATCATCTTATACATGTTCTCTATAGAATGGGAATGTTAGCAGTTTTAAGATCTAAAGTGAAGAATGGTAAATATAAAAAATTTTTGATAGTAAAGAACATATTTTATTAATTAATTTCAAGTCTTATTTTCTAATAGCTGCAATTGGTTTAATGATTACTGCAAGTCACAACATTGAATTGGATAATGGTGTAAAACTCGTAGATCCAGCTGGTGAAATGTTGGAAGCTTCTTGGGAATCAATTGCTACACATTTAGCTAATGTGGAAGATTCAAAGTTGATTTCTAATGTAGAACAAATTATAAGAGAGAAAAATATTAATATGTCGACAACAGCAACTGTAATAATTGGTAGAGACACCAGAAAAAGTAGTCCAGTATTATTCAATGCAGCTGTTGCAGGAATTCAAGCCTTAAATGGAACAGTGAAAGACTTTGGAGTAGTTACCACTCCTCAATTACATTATCTTGTTGTTTGTACGAACACTAATAACGAATATTGCATTTCCACATTGAATGGCTATTATGAAAAATTATCTAAGGCATTTAAGAATATTAGACAAAATAAAATGAACAATAGTCACTATGTAGCAGAATTGTCATTAGATGCTGCTAATGGCGTTGGTGCTATCGCTGCAAAAAAATTTCAAGAGTACTTAGGAACATCACTAACAATTAACATATATAATGATGGGAATGGAGAATTAAATCATATGGTATAACAATTTCTTATATTACTTATTTAAGATAATTAGAACATATGTTAATAGGCCAAAAATCTTTTACAGTGTGGGGCTGATTATGTTAAATTGAAACAAGTACCACCTAAAAATTTTAATCTTGAACCCAATGTTAGATGTGTGTCTGTAGACGGTGATGCAGATAGAGTAATATATTTTTACCTAGATCAAGACAGTAAATTCCATCTTTTAGATGGTGATAGAATAGCAACACTTATTGCTGGATATTTCAAAGAAATCTTAAGAGAATGTGGTTTAACATTCCAATTTGGATTAGTACAGACAGCTTATGCTAATGGTGGTTCTACTAATTATATTTCGAATATACTGGTATGATAAAATAATTAGTATCATTACTAGATGTGTGCAAGAACCCAAAAAGGTATCGGGTCGAGACGAGTCTCTAATCCCAAATATTCTCAGATATAATCCTGATATATTCAAGTTCTTGCACACCTCTAATAATTACCACTGGTTTTCATTAACAATTATTTCTAGCAAATTCCAGTTGTATGCACATCAACTGGTGTGAAACATCTGCACAGTGAAGCATTAAAATTTGATATAGGTATCTACTTTGAAGCAAATGGACATGGAACCGTCCTGTTCAAGGACATTGTCATCCAAACACTTAAAAATGCTACCACAAATTCAAAGTAAGTTTTACTTAAATATATTATACTAGTAACAATATTTATTCTTGCTTATTATATTAACATGTCACAATGTATTTGTTAGTTTGACCGCCTCACAAAAAGCAGCCGTTTCTACATTATTAAATATAGTTGATGTAATAAATCAATCAGTTGGTGACGCCTTTAGTGATATGTTATTGGTCGAAACGATATTGCATGCAAAAGGTTGGAATATAATAGATTGGGAAACGAGTTACAAAGATTTACCAAATAAACAATTATTGGTAAAAGTCAGTGACAAAAATATTATATCTACAACGGACGCTGAAAGGCGATGTGTAACACCTGAAGGATTACAGGATGAAATTGATCGAGTGGTATCACAGTACAGAAAAGGTCGATCCTTTGTCAGGTACAATAAAATGTCTATATGTATATTCAATACCAAATTTTTATTATATTAACAGTTTAGATTGAAATAAATTTTTTAATATTTGTAATCATTAGACCATCAGGAACTGAAGATGTGGTACGAGTGTATGCAGAGTGTGAAGATCCAAATGATCTTAACAAATTAATTACAGCTGTAGCATTGTTGGTCTACAGACATGCAGGCGGCGTTGGGCCTGAACCGCAGCTTTCGTAACAAACATTTCTGTAAATGTTTACAGTTACACTAAATTTATACTAAATCGTATGATACTTTTTTAAAGAAACATCTAGATTACGTTGGAATATGATATTTGTATTTTGTGCAATTAAAATTCTAGATTTATATATATAAATGAAAAATTTATTTTTATATTTTAAAAAATAAAAATTTTAAGAAAAATATATAAATTTCTATAAAACCATGAATTTTCAATTACCTTACCTTGCATAATTGAAAGTAGGACTGATTCAAGGAATTGATTTATGTAAGGAAAGCAACATATTTTATGCCATTAAACATCAAGAAATGGCGTACTAACACTTTCCAAGTATACAACATAGTAACGAAAATATTTGTACAATAGCATAATGTGTTAAACAATCTAAAACTTTATATTATTTTCAAATTCACTTAGCATAAATTTACTACATACTCATTTTTAGATTAAAAAATTGTTATTAGAGGTGAAGGTAAAATTTAAAAAACGATCAGTTTACAAAAATTGAATTTTAAGAAAAACTAGGGTATCATGTTTATAAGCAAACGAGATCTCAATCTTGTATGAAAATAAAATTGCAAGTCTAATATCTCTACTTTTTTTAAAGAACTTCCCTTATTGCTTCGGGTATTACAGACATACTTTATGATTGAAAAAACAAAATGTTAGTTTATAAATTAATTATGTACAATATATCATGTTTTATCAAAACGAAATAAAATGCAAAGATTTTCCTGTTTGGAAATTACTTCAAATAATCTTCAACAATCAGATTTCCTGTTTCCCTTAATTTCATAGAATTAGTGTATGACATTTAGAATTACATTCTGTACATATTTTATTTTACATAGTCCAGTTTATAGAAAAATACTGCTTGTAAGTACAGTGCGGTATAACTAATGCTTTTTAGGGAACGTGGTTTCTAATATGTTACGGTAAGACATAATTGAGAAATTAATTTATTATAATCCATGAAGAATTAAACATTGGATACATGTTTCTTTCAATATGAAAATGTTACAATTTTTTCGACGAATCTCCACATATAATTCTGGACGCGTATTGAATACGAATTCCTACATTTGCACACACAATTTTGTCATTCGGCTAGAGAATTTGTAACATTTTCGCAAACTAGTAATTAAGGAGATATAAGAATCGATTTCTTATATTGAAATTATAAATATTATTACTAAAGCTTAATGGAATACGAAATTAAAAATTTTGTTATGGTAATGTTAGAATAAAAGCAATAGAATTTCTTACACTTTAATGGCTACAAGTATAATCCTTTTTCTTCCTTCGATTCTTCTTCTTCTCTTGCCTTCCTTCACAGGCTAAGTCCACCAACCTGAGTACAGGAAGGTATAATAGGACTGATACTTCCAGTTTGAGTTCATCTCATAGTCCAGCTGTATCCTCATCCCGCTTGTAATCTATTAAAAATATTATATTATTTGATGCATAGAGTTGAAAACATGAGTATACAAATTGTGATAAAATCTTAAACCAAGTGAAATTTGGTAACTCAATATATTACTAATTCATGTGAAAAATGTACTCGCAGAAATATAATTTGTTCTAATTCCATCTTGATACTTGTCAAAAATTGTAATATTTTCAGAAGTCGGATTACTAAATATCTACTAATATTGTTAGCACCAGAAAATAGTTTAGAGCGTGTTTCTCTATCAAGTAATGTATGGAATTAAAGTAATAGCAACAAGTAAAATACTTTATTGATGATGTGACTTAGGTTCAAGTATAATATGTTCAAATTGTAAAACAATATTATAGCAGCATGTAGTATTGTATTACAGTACTCGCGTGCTACAATATTATCTCACTGTGTATGAAGAAAACTGGAAATATAGCTCAAAAAGTTATGAATTAACCACGTAAACATCTAAATTTTGGAATCAAAATAAAAAAAAATTTTTAATTGTAGCATTACCCGGAGAACACTGGTTTGAACTTGAAAGAATATTGGTCTACTCTGTCAAGAGATGGAATTAAAACTAACGCGTATTAAATGCTAAAAGCAATCGCTATCGCAGCATCATCGCAACGGTATTTTCACAATCGACGATTATAATATTTCGGCAGTTTTCCACCGTGAATTTTAGTGTCCGCAATATACGACTGATATTTAGACACATTGTGTCTATTTGTTTCTTCAGTTTATTTATATGTATATGTCTGTATATATATTATTTTGTTGCTTAAACGGGCAAAGAGTAAAGGGCGCACGCGTTGAACATACCTTCTGTTTAAATTCAAAGCACCGCCAGCTTTGAGCGCAAACGCAATTTGTAGCACGTAATCCGCATATCGAAGCTTGCACTATTCACCAGAGTGTCGCGTCTACGGGCCACACGCATAAGTTTCTTCAATAATCTGACGTTGATATGCCACCAGGATTCGAAGTGCGGTGCGCTTACGCGGGTTCGTCGCACAATTCAAGATTACGCTGTCTGAGTATAACACATGTAGATTCCATCAAACTTCAATCAACGTTCTACATTTCAGCGTGCCTTGTTTCATTCAAACACAATGTACCTCAATTATTTTGTGATATTAAATAAGTAATACTGACTATACTATACTGACAATTCACACCGATTTTTATAAACATTCGGATCACTTGCTTTAATCCAAGTATTAGAAAGGAAATCTAATCTAATTCGATTCTATTTAAATATAAAACAAAGCAGTTCTGTAATGTAAAACGTCTTTAAAATAATGATTATGTGTACCACATTTGCACGCACGCTGATTATTTTTAGTTGGTTCGCTGGAAGACAGCAAATCTCGAGTCTAAAGAATCACATTTCACCTGATCTTGGGTTTAAACAACTTCGATGATCCCCTTCTGTGTAGTAACTAATCAGCTTCGTGTGTTTCAACGAAGAGAAAATTTAATAACAGCATCTTGCTTGGAAAGCACAAATCATAGTGCGATCAATGCAGTCAATTTAATAGATAAAAGTACTATATACTAAGAAATCGCAAATAAGGTGTTGATATAAACTTTCAAAGTATGTAGCCGAAAGAGTAGTTAAAGACGTATTCGTTTTAGTTTTATTTTTCATTCCGTCAAGGTACATTGATAACTTCAGCAAACACGTTTTGTTGCTTTATTAATGAACATTTAAAACATTATCCAAGTTCTTACGTGTAAAAAAAGATTATACAGCATATTATTTTTTCTTTGCTTAATAGCCTAAGTCACCATTGTTGTTGATCTAAATAATAATTAACTTATAACAAAAGAATCATCTATCCTAGATTGTGTGTAATTATTGTGTGACTTAAGATACATAAAAATTGATAATAATTCAACCCACACCATGTTGGGTTGTACCACTACGGGAGAGAGAGAAAGAGAGAATGTGAGAAAGAGAAAACAAAATATAGGAAATATCAAAGGAAGGAACTACGAATACAAATCGCACAAAAAGAATACCCACTATATGTAATATGTTTGCTGGAAAAAATGAACGACACAGAAAATTCCTTGTATGATACCATGTTACAATTCTTTATCTCAATTTTCGATTTACGATCATCTTCTTGTTTTTTGAAGAATATTAGCTTGCGTTTCAATTATTGATTATGTTACTCATTGATACTTCTCATTCTTACCGTACCTTAAGTTAGGATTTAAACGTTAGATCTATCGTGTATCTATCATTATACATAGTATCGTATGTAATGGTATGGACTCTGTATGTCGGACGCAGGGCAGTTCCTAGGTATTCGATTCCGTAAGCGAACGACCACCACTAAACAGGCATTTTTTTTAAGGGAGCCTTTCGCATGCGCTTTAGTATTTGCTTTAGTACGCTTTTAGTACCTCGGTGGCATCGCGTCTGCCGGACCTGGGAAGCTAAAAGGTCAAAAAAATGAAAAATCGCACAATTAATTCCTTTTTGATCGCCGCAAGCGGCGCAATAGGCTGGAAAGTATAAGATGTAACACTGATATGCACGAATTAAACTAGAAATTCTTTATTTCGTCGATGATTTAATCCTGTCGCCGAAGATACTACGAAAACCTGATGCCTTTTTATTGTTTCTGTCGCAACGCACGGAACACACATTTGCCAAATGATACAACTTTCAGACCTGGGTAAAGCACTATACCATTACAAGTACTTATTCTGATAATACTCGTAAAAAACGAGTACTATTGGAGTAAATACTGTATCACAAATATGCAAACGGTATGCTGGAATAAAAAGATAAAAATAGTGTTTTCTTTGGAACGATAGATAAAAATAAGTCACTCTTTCTACAGTCTCTGATCAGGACTATCAATATCTTAAAATTACTGATACTGATTGTGCCCAGATTTGATAAGTTGTCACACGTTGAAAGTCATTTTATCGCTGCATCCAGGCATCTTTCGCCATTGTCGCAAGAGCGTATAAAAGACGATTTTAGCGGTTGTTAATGTATTTTCGATTCACGACTCGCGTTCTCAAACACATGAAAGAAAAATTTCACTATAAATGTTGAAAATGTTCTTCTCCATAGATTGTTTGAAACGGACGCAATACGAATATCGCAACGCAATCGTTAGCAACCCGAGTCCCAGCTGTAGGCATATAGATCTTGAAACAAAATACACGTTTTACCACCGTGAGTGTGTTTCAAGTGAAATAAAAATCATCGACCGCACGCATCTTGAAAACATATATGCTGCTCAGAGACGCAGTGTGTGTTGTAACGCAATATGCTTCGTTTACGGTAAAACGCAACTAACTTCGATCACGTCGACGCTCAATTCGCGGACTTTTACCGCAGAGTACATAAAAGAAGAGAGGTAGTAACTAATTAATGACGTTCCCTCGGCAAGTATAAATACTTCCATGATCATCTCATCTTCACTTTATCTTTGTAATAAAATGTTCTTATGAACGTATTAATTTATTTAATTTATAACAAATAAAATATTAGTCTTTAAAAGCTCATAATTTATGTTTATCACTAGTTGTTAATTTTTATTAAGGGATTACCCGTAATCCCAGGAATAATGAGGTAGAATTACTTTTGAATATCGTCTATACACAGGATTATATTTTATTAAAATTTAAAAGTGGCGTCAACAGAGGCAGAAATGTCTAATCATTTTCTCCTATAAGAAAAAGGATAAAGCTAGTACTTTTAACTGACTCTGAAAAATAGTTTGTGTGATAATTTATCAAAAGTATAAAAAATATTTTAAAAAATCCAATAAGGACTGTTAAATGATTTTACCGAAATTAGTTATAGAAAAATTTAGCTATGTTGACTCATTAGACCTTGAGGTATTCTTATTACCGATTTTGAAAACACTGATGTTTTAGAAGTGATTTATACTATGTAAAAATGCATGTGTGCCCATACATTTAGTATTATTTTTTGACATACATACAATTTTTTAATATAATTTTTTAGATAAAACGCTTTGAAATTACTAATTTTTCATAAACATATATTTGAAAAATTCATTTCTTTCATGTATCACTCTAGATGTATGCAATATATTTCAGTGATTCCTCATCATTAAAGACAACAACGTCTATCTACTCTCATTACAATATCAGTTTTAGATAATTTGTTAATTAAACAAATATATATATATTGTTACGAGTATCGATATGTCACGATAGCGAGACATCGCGCCGAATGGTCTTCGTTGCAGCGTCGTCTTAGTGAAGACGATACAACGGAGACATGAGAGAGTCGATTGACGAACGTCGTTGAGAGAAGACACAAAGTTAAGTACTCCTCCTCTGTTGAATAAAGATGTATTGGTATTTCATACGGTTTATTTATTGAAGATGCCCCGAACCCGTAACACTGGTGTCAGAAGTGGGATGTCTGTGGCCGCGATTTGTGAGGGAACCGGCGACGTCCGGAGCAGACAGATTTTGAATTCGGAGGCTTGCATGGAGGAGCGGTTTGCCACCCTGGAGCGGCAGGTCGAACGTCTGGCAGAGCGTTCGGAGGAGAGAATGGCGGAATATCAGGCCAGATTTGATCGATTTATAGATTCTTTTGAGACTTTTACTTCTTGCTTTTCTGGTCAGCGTGGGGTAATTGAAAATAATGGAAATAATGATGTTCGCGTGTACGACAGTGTAGGAGATTTTGAGACCGGTAATATTTGCAGTATGTCCTCTGTCCCCTATCGCGCTAAACCCGCGAAATTCAATGGATCGTGTTCGTGGACACAGTACTTCACACAATTCGAGAGTTTGGCTAAGATCAATAATTGGAACGAACGAACCAAAGTAATAGCTCTGTTAGATTCGCTCGAAGGGGAAGCTCTTTCGGTACTGACATGTTTGGAAGAATCTCAACGGACTGATTTCCACGCGTTAGTTACTGGTCTAAATACTCGTTATGGCACTGAACACTTGGTCCAGTTAAATCGTTATAAATTTCATAATTATAAACAAGGGGCAGGAGAATCTCTTCAAGCTATGGCAGAACAGATCTGCCTTCTTTCTCGCTCTGTCTTCGCAGATTTGTCTCTCGATTGTCAGGATAAACAAGCTCGAGAAAAATTTGTCGAAGCAATAAGAGATAATAATTTGAGGAAAGACGTCACTTTGGCTTCGTTTAATGCCACTTCGTTGGGGGCGGTGCTGGATGTAGCGTTGAAAACAGAAGCCCTGTATCATTCCATTTATGATAGAAATCAGTTTGAAACTGTTAGTTCGAGTAATCGTCGGGGTGAACCTTTCATTAAGGCACAGTCTGGTTCTCAGTCTCGGCGCCAGGATTTTCAGAATGGCCACAATAATGGACCTCAGAACTACACTGCGGATCGCAGAAATAACGGGATAGTTTGTTGGAACTGCGGAAAACCCGGACATCTGTCTTATAATTGTTCCAGTGGCTAACTTAGTTTCAAATTCTGAAAGCCAACGGTTTCAAAATTTGCGGATCAAAAATTTTAAAAAGGATAGAGTTCCTTTTTCGGGAAACGAAAGGGGGTCTGCGTAAAGGGGATTACGGAGACCCTGGTCACAGCTCATAAAGGAAATCCCCCGTTCTTGAAAAATTCTAACGGTATCTGCGTAGAAGGTTTTTTTAACGGAGTTGCACGGAAGTTTTTATTAGATACCGGGTCGGCGGTTTCGCTTGTGAAAGGTACGTCACAGAGTGACACGAAAGTAGTATCCGACATGAACTTGATATCAGTTACGGGTGAATCTGTCCGAGTTTGCGGCGTCAAAGAAGCTGAAATCAGGATCGGACAGTTTAATACTAAACATGTATTCTATGTTGTCGACATTACGGACGATTGTATTTTAGGCCTGGATTTCTTGACGAAACATAATTGTTCGTTGGATTTGAAGCAGAATTGTCTTTCTTTTGATGGAAGAGAGAACGTTGATTTTGTGGGCTGTAGTTTCAGAAAACTGAAAGAAACGAGTATATCCGTAGTCGATTCTGCGGTTGTAAATAAATACGCGATTCCTTTATTGAGTACGTTGGACAACGAATGTAGCGCTGTCGGAGAGGACAGAGAGATGAGTGGGAAGGCTGAAGTAGCCAAGGTTGATGTCGTGGATGTAAGGGACAATTTTGTCAAGTTTTCGCAGCCTAACGGATTAACTTCTGTTGGTAAAAGAGAACAGTCTGATTTACCTGGATATTTGAAACCAATATTTGAGGATAATTCAGTGAATTTGAATGAAAAAAATAGATAGAAGTTTAGAGAATTTTTGATTTGCTTTCAAGATGTGTTCGCCAAAGATAGAACTCAGGTAGGGAGCTGTAAGGTCATTAAACATAGAATTGACACTGGAGATCATCCTCCGATTAAGCAGGCTCCTCACAGGATTCCTGTTAACCGGAAGGATGAAGTTCGTCAATTGATTGCGGAAATGGAGAGACAAGGAGTTATTGAAAGGTCTTATAGTGCTTGGACTTCTCCAGTAGTGCTTGTAAAAAAGAAAGATGGGTCGACGAGATTTTGTGTGGATTATCGTCAACTTAATAATGTCACAAAGAAGGATTCTTATTCATTACCTCGTATTGACGACACTTTGGATGCTGTCGCGGGGTCGTCTTGGTTTACAACTTTAGATTTACAGAGCGGTTATTGGCAGATAGAGGTTGAAGAGGGGGACCGTGAGAAAACGGCTTTCTCAGTCGGCGAGGGTTTATGGCAATTTAAGGTCATGCCGTTTGGTTTATGCAATGCTCCGGCTACATTTGAACGACTGACGGATAGTATTTTAGTAGGGTTGACTTGGAAGAAATGCCTCGTTTATTTGGATGACATCATTATATTTGGCAGAACTTTTGAGGAAGAATTAGAAAATTTGCAGCTAGTATTTACCAGATTACAGAAAGCGAATTTTCTGGTTAATCCGAAAAAGTGTTCATTCTTTAGAGAAGAAGTGAAATATTTGGGGCATATTATCTCGAAAGACGGTATTAGGACAAATCCAGACAAGACAGCTTCCATCGAAGGTTGGCCTAGGCCAGAGAATAGGTCTGGTGTTAAGAGCTTTCTACGATTGTGTACTTATTTTTCACGGTTTGTGGAACATTTTACTACAATTGCGAGGCCACTCTATGATCTGACTGAGAATAAGAATTTTGTTTGGTCACCTGATTGCGAGGAAGCATTCGTTAAACTAAAACGTTGTTTAGTTTCGGCCCCAATTCTGGCATTTCCATTACCACAAGAGCCGTTTATTTTAGATTCCGACGCGTCTAATGTAGGTATAGGGGCAGTTTTATCTCAGATCCAGGATGGAGCTGAAAGGGTGATAGCTTATTTTAATAAATCTCTGAGCAAACAGGAAAGGAATTATTGCATCACTAGAAGAGAACTATTAGCAATGATTAAGGGCATGGAACACTTCCATCATTATTTGTATGGGAGAAAATTTAGGGTATGAACGGATCGCGCAGCATTGACTTGGTTGTTATCATTTAAGAATTTGGAGGGTCAAATGGCGAGATGGATCGAGCGTCTTCAGCAATATGATTTTGATATCGTACATCGGAGTGGAAAGATACATTCTAATGCTGATGCATTGTCTAGGAGACCTTGTTCGGAAGAGAATTGCAAGCGTTGTACTGGTTTGGAAAAGAAAGAGGCGAGTCTACGGAACGACATAATTCCTCTTTTTCGTACAGGATGTGATTTGTTTGATAAACAAGATTGGTTCGGTTCTCAGCAGAACGATCCCAATTTAGAATTGATTCTAAGAAGTAAGAGTAGCAGACAAAGACCCTCTAAAGAAACCTTGTCATCTTTTACGCCAGAAGCTAAATTTTACTTTCTTATTTGGGATTGTATTCACATTAAGGATGGCCTGTTATTCAAAAAGTAGGAATCTGCGGATGGTCGTAAGATCATTTGATCAATTGTTCCAGAAAGTAAACGGGAGATGATTCTTCGAGAGGCTCATGATTCAGTCTCTGGTGGTCATTTTGGAATAAATAAGACATTGAGTAGGATCAGGAAAAGGTTTTACTGGTTTAACTGTATCAGAGATGTTGAGAAATGGTGTCGCTGTTGCGATGTTTGTGTATCGAGGAAAGGTCCACGTGATCTTGGTAAAGGGTTACTACAGATTTATAATGTGGGTTTTCCTTTCGAACGAGTGGCCATGGATATATTAGGACCCCTTCCTAAGTCTCCTGCTGGGAACCGTTTTATGTTAGTTGTTTCTGATTACTTTACACGTTGGCCAGAAGTCGTATGTTTGCCCAACTTTCAGTCAAGGACGGTTGCTGAGGCCTTTATTACACATATTGTGAATCGTCACGGTGTCCCCCGAGAAGTTCATTCTGACCAGGGACGTACTTTTGAATCGAATGTTTTTAAGGAAATCTTAGCATTACTAGGTATCAAAAAGACGAGAACGACTCCACTACATCCTCAGTCGGATGGCTTAGTAGAAAGGTTGAATAGAACAATTCTTCACTACCTTTCAATGTTCGTTTCCGATCATCAAAGATACTGGGACCAGTTAGTTCCGTTGTTCCTTTTAGCATATAGATCAGCAGAACACGAGACATTGAAACTGTCTCCTTCCATGATGTTATATGGACGAGAAATTTTATTACCCTTGGATTTGATTAGAGGAAGTCCTTTAGAAGGGGCTTGCGGTCTAGACGAGTTCTTAGCTAATCTTAAAGACAAAATGGATTCTATTCATAAATTTGTCCGCACACAGTTAGAGATCACTTCACAAAAAATGAAACGACATCATGACTCCAGAATTATAGGAAGATCTTTCCGAGAAGGAGAATCGGTCTGGCTTTATCAACCATATAGGGTTAAAGGCAAATGTCCTAAATTGCAGCCCAGTTGGGAAGGTCCTTACGTTGTTGTTAAAAAATTGAATGAGGTAGTATATAGAATTCGAAAAAATCCTAAGAGTAGGTACAAAGTGATGCATGTGGATCGTTTGGCTAAATACCACGAGAGGTGATGTTTCTGTTTACGTTAGATTCTAGGTTGACTGTGTTGCTTAGATCATTTTTTTTTTAAATTGTATTATTTGCTCTGGATTTTGAAAGATTGTGATATGATTGTGGTCGAGAGAAAGAACAGTTAGCAAAAAAAAAAAAAGATTACAGGTAGTCAGGATTCCCCGCTTCATTCGTACGCCAAGGTTTAGGGGCACCATGGAGTTAGGTGGAAATTTAGGCAAATGAATGCTGGTACACTTACTCCCCGCATCCTATCTGGGGTCATTGATGCTCCAGAGACGGAACGGCGAACGGGAGGAAGATCAGGACAGTTTTTGTCTACGGTTCTTGCAAGTCGAGACCGATATTAGCGAACGCCTTGATCGAAGTGTACCGTGAATGGTACAATGCATAACTTGAATGAGAGACTATAATTTTGAATACTATTCAACTTCGATTTAGGCCACTTTGACGGAGGTAGGGGACAGACGAAATTTGATCGTTAAGGGGAGATAGACTCGAGTAATGATGTGGAGCTAAGTCTAGAGTTGCTATACCGTGTATTTTCTGATATAGCCTACGTTGCAGTGGTACTCGTGGCACTCGACCCCGAAAATTTGTTGGAACCGTCAACTTCAAACGAAGGAGGATGCTTATGCTTGATATCAAGATGCTTATGCTTGAGGACAGGAAGAGATCTACTGTTATACTGTTCTTTTGACTGTTAATGTTCTGTTAATGTTATCCTGCTTTGTGTGCCGCTAATTTCCCCAGGTTTTTATACCGTGGTTTTCCCTGGGGCAAGAAGGGCTTCCTTCTGACGTCCTTTTTTGGTGAATGCCAAATTAGTCGTGGTGCCGACGGGTCCACAGTTTTTGTGTTTACTCCTGTGGTACCATTGGCCTTGTTGATTAAGAGTTTGTTCATTATTGTATTTACCTGTTGTTGAGGAGGAGGGGGGGAAGTGTTACGAGTATCGATATGTCACGATAGCGAGACATCGCGCCGAATGGTCTTCGTTGCAGCGTCGTCTTAGTGAAGACGATACAACGGAGACATGAGAGAGTCGATTGACGAACGTCATTGAGAGAAGACACAAAGTTAAGTACTCCTCCTCTGTTGAATAAAGATCTATTGGTATTTCATACGGTTTATTTATTGAAGATGCCCCGAACCCGTAACAATATATATATATATATATATATATATATATATATATATATATATATTAAACATAGCAATCTTCAAGTATGTCAAAAAATGCAAGTATAAAATTTTTAAATAATAAATTAACTAACTACCTCTATTCTCTTTCACACTCAATATTAGAGAAATTGCAGGACGGTTACTTCGATTTTTTTCGACAATAATAAATCAATTGTGTGTCGTTGCATACACAAGAATACGCTTTCTATAATCAAAGGACATACCCACCATCGCGCTAAGTGTCACACCTTATACTTTTACAGAAAATGTTTAGCCTATATCGATCCGCATGAAACGTGAGCACACTGAGATAGATCAGTGTTATACCGAATAAAATACGTTGCGCAAAAATAGCATGGTCGCATAATTAACGAACGATCATTCGCAGAAATTAATTGTCGCTCTTCAACGCTGTGACATCACTTTAGAAAACGCAGTTGTGTGAAGTGTAATATATTTAAAAATAAACAAGAGAGAATAACACTTACCGTCCACCACCACGCGGAGGACCATAAGCATCTGGTCTGTCGTATCCTTCGGTATAACTATAAATAAAAGTAACCAGTCGTTTAATTTTATTTAACGAATAGCAATCAAAATAAATAGATACATAGAAAAATATGTTAAGTGTCAATTTTATAAACTATGTATGCACAAAATTCTATAGACTTTCTTCAATCAGAGCTTGCTATGAAGGCTGTATAAAAATCTCAAAACTAACAAATTAACAAGATTTTATGCTGATACAAGGTAACGGACAAATTTATGATCCACCAATAGTAATAAATACGTAGTAACAACGCTACTAAATAAATAAATATAGATTGACACTTACCCTCCACCAACAGGCGGATATGCACCACTGGGGACGGCACTGCCGGGTCTTCTACTAAACATATCTGCCTGTGGTCCGGGACCAGTGCTGTAACTAGGAGCCCCAGTGCTGTAGCTAGGTCCAGTACTCATTGGCCTGTTAAACGGAGGTATATCATTAACAGGGGGACCATCCATCCTGTCATAGGCCATCGAAGCTGCCTGACTTACCCCCCCGGGCCCACCCATCATATCCCCAGGCCCGCCCGGATAACCCCTGTCATACACAATTGGAATATGTTAACTTATTTTCACTCTATCCTGGATAATGCACCAAAATTTGTTGCTCAAGCATTAAATCTAAGATACATTGGACTTGGACAAATTACATTAGTAGAAGCATCACAGGTTAGAATGAAAATCAAGTTTCAATTCATAATTGTTCTCAGATTTCAAAAAACTAAAATATTTGCACCTTTTTTTAACACGTTGAGGACGAATGAAACTACAATCGATTCATAAGCCGAAATTACGAAATTTAAAACGGTCGTGACAATGTCAAGTATGAAGATTAGAAAGGAGATTGTGTTAAGATCGAACTCGAAAGCTTAAGGCTTTAGACATTGAAATAAAGGCCGCGACGACATCAATCCTTATTGATTCTTGAAATTTTGTTTACACCTTTACTTATCTTGAAACTCAGTTCAAGCGGTTAGAACTATCCTGAACGTGTCAAAGAAATTTTTTTAAGAATTTGATTTGTACAAAAGGTGTAATATATATCTCGCAGTTTATAATCCATGCTAATTGAACCTTTTACTACATAAATTAGTATTTAAAAAAATATTGTGGAGTTATTATTCGAGGTGTGCGAGAACTCGAAAATGTCGGATATCCGATGTCGGAACGAGTCGAGAATTTTATTCGGGATCGGGACGGGTTCTAGCACACCTCTAGTTATGATCTATTGACATAAAGATATTAGTAAAAATTGAGCTAATGTGAAATGATAAAATTAAATCTAAAGCTGGAAAGGTAAATAATGTAGATTACTTTACCAGTGGCTCTCATCATATCCTACATCTGAGTACCCTGTCCCATACCCAGTAGTGGCAACAGCACCACCACCGTTTCTCATAGGACCAGTTGCAGTTCGATCATAATCATTTCTAGCTGTGTAATCAACTGTGCGATTTGCACCAAAATTATCAGTGCGTCCGTAATCCATAGGACCAGGCGCACCACGATTAAAATCTCCAGTCATTCCACCTCCAACTACTGTAAACGAAATTCTTTGTATCAGAACTTATAACTATAAAGAACAATACTTTTGTAGATTTTCGTAAGACCATCACAATCACTTGACTTTAAAACGCTTACCACAAGGATTACCATAATCTGTTCTAGCTCCAAAATCTGCAGCGCGGGTATAGTCCGCGGTTCGGCCATAATCAGCAGTGGCGGTTGGTCCATATCCTCCGACGGCTCCAGTCGCTGGTCCATATCCTCCTCCCATTCCTGGTGCTGTTGAAGTGTAACCCATTGCCGCGCTTCCCACGTTTTGTCCATAAGCTCCACGATCGGTGTACCCAGTTCCAAAGTCTGCTCCACGTCCACTAAAGTCTCCAGCGCCACGATTGTAATCGGTGTACCCCGTTGCGACGCCACCTGCAGCAGATCCATCGTAACCAACGAGTTGGATCGGAAGAACTGTAAAGCATGCCGAGATATCCAGTTGATTTTTTAGTCTGCATTGAAAACATATATTATGTATTAAATACCACCACTTTCTCATTGTGACTTAATTGCCTCATAACATTACACTATTGCATTATTTAATTACTCAAATTCTTTATACGAAAACTGATATGGTTACGTAAATGTTTACATTAGCGTAAGATAAAGCATAATATATTTGAATAAGTTTGATAAAGATTACAGATCAATGAGAAAGTAGTTTCATTGAAATAAAATTTATCAAAGCATGTATACTGACCTCTTCTATCATTGTATGGTCCAGGACGAGCGTCTCTACCACCGTCTCGTCCTCCTCTACCACCTCTCATTGGTCCACCTCTTCTGTCTCCATCCCTGCGTCCTCCTCCTGCGCCTCGTGATTTGCCAGTTGATTGTTCCACATTGATTGTCGCCCCTTTGAAGTTGGAATTGTGAAGAGCTTTGATCGCAGCCGCTGCATCTTCCTCTCGGGCCATGTGGACAAACCCATACCGATTCATGACATCGCATTCCGTTACTTCGCCAAAACGTAAAAATAATTGTCGCAACTCATCGTTGCGACAATTCTCTGGTAACCGACCCACAAATATTTTTGTTTTCCTCTGGAAAATTTAAATGTGTAGTTAGTCATAATTCTTTATTATATTTATATATACATATATATATATATATATATATATATATATATATATATACACACATATATATATAACTATAATACATGTACTTATAAATGACACTATTTAAAAAAAAAAATATTTTATAATTGTTTTGTATCCCTAAAATCGACCATACTCTTGTTCATCAAAAGTATGGTGTCTGTTTGAGATTTAATCTTGCTCAAATCATATCATAGAATTACAAAAATCATACAACAATGATAATGTAATGTTAGTGAGCTTGTTAATTAAGAAGTTATTTTAGTTTACTAAAGTATATAAATAAAATTAAGAATTATAAATTACATACCTATGTTTATATTTTTGTTAAATACAGAAAATATTATATATAATGTACAAATAATTAAATTATTAACTGATACAAGATAATAAATACAATTTACTATTAGCATTGTTCTTACCGGTTGATTAGATGAAACCATCTTCTGAAAATAGAAAAAATGTTATAATCATTATTTTATATTTATCTTTACTAGTTTATTAAATAATTTTAATTCTATATTAACATCTAATTCAGATTTAACACTAAATGTATTATAGCCTAATATCTCCAAAAATATGATATAAATATTCTTATCTAATTCTTAATCTTTTCAAATCAGAAAGCCAAATGGAAAATATAAAGAATCATTGATATATTTTTTCAAATATTTGTATTTGTAGCATATTTTTACATATAAATATATATATGACTATAAACATTTGATATAAGACCAAAGTGATAGAGAAGAAATAATACAAAATGTAGTTACTAATTTAAAATTTGACATATTTGAGCACAAGTATACAAACTCAAATAAAATTAGTTTTCAATGCTCATTTTTATATTATTCTCAAATATCAAAGAGGGAAAAGTTGTTTAGATGTATAGTAGAAATATAAAATAGTATTTCAAATAGTTACAGAATCTCCTTGAATACTTATTAAAAATGAATACCTATGGGAGAAATGGTTACATGTAAGTATAATATGCATTTCCTTGAAACTACCTGAAATGGAGAAACTATAGCACTTCAAGAATATTAATAACAAGTATGGTTCATACAATTGCTAATTTAATTTCACTGTAAGACCAAGTGGCTTACAGAATGAACTAAATAATTATGTAAAGTTTGTTTAAGAAAATTATTAAAGTTAATATTCTTTAAAGATAATGCTAAAAAGTTTGGGACCTTATATCGAAAATAAATTAGTAGAAAAAATTGTTTAAAAACCTGTTCGGTGTCCATATTCCAGGAAACGCAAAGACGCTTATATATTTTTCAAGGCCACGAAAGTTTTCAGATTTTCGATCACTTAAATTAAAAAAAAAACAATTTTGTATTGTCCGCGTACATATAATTTACAATTATTAGTATTGCGAGATGTACAGAATGTATGGAGAACTGAATTTCGAGAAAATGGTACTTCGAAATGAAGTATACAACGCAAAAGATGTCTAAAAACAACCGGCCCTTAGCGTGCCCTAGTAAATGACGGTACGCGAGTCTCTTCGTAATTCGAACTCTAACATTCTCTGTGATCTTTTTGTAGCAACGAATATTTGACTAGGAAATTATAGTGATACTTACATGTTGTTGCGACGTTTTGGCGAAATGAAATTAAAGTAAAAAGAGAATAAACTTTCGTGACGCTAACAGCGAAACGAGGTACGAAATGGCGTCAACGACTTCCACCTTGAACACTTTTGACGGAAAACGATAAGGTTTGTGCTACATACTACCACTTTTGACGCAGTAAAAAAAAAAGTCACTAGACATTCTCTCCATTAAGGCATGTTTTCATAATACATATTTACGTTTCTGTATGTATATAAATGTATAATTAATATACTATTTATGTAAATAATTTCTTTGTCTTTAAATAAAAGTGATTAATTATTATTCTTCATAAAAATACGTCTGTTTCACGAAGGTTTTTGATCGTTCATGTAAATACCTTAAGGTAGATTTTCATTAATTTTATGAACTGTGAATAAATTATATATTCACTGCTAATGCCTATAAATTAATTCAAATACAATTTTTATATTTCATATGTAATATTTTGAATAAAATTTCTTAAGAATTTATGCTATATATATATATATATATATATATATATATATTCATTTTGACAAAAAATTGGTACGATTAAAACAGAACCATTTAAAGGTTAAAAATGGTCTATAAATGTTTTAACTGAAACTATTTGCATCTAATATTGTTATTGATATAAATATATAATATTAAATATCTAATACTTTCTTCAAAATCGATAATATTTATGCAATAAATGTGGAAGACAGTACTTCTAAAGGAAAATATGAATAATGCGTTATTCAATCGACTGTACAGTTCCAGTACTTCCAATTCAATTAAATGGAATTCAAAATTAATTAGGAATGAATTTATAAATTACTTTAAAGATAATCTAGAGCATACTTTTATTCGAAGCAGTCCAGTTATACCACTCAATGATTCTTCAATTTCGTTTGTGAATGCAGGCATGAATCAAGTACTATTTAATTTTTTTTTAAATTTAGATCATCTAAAATAATAACTATTTAGTAACCTAATAACTATAACTATATTTTTTTAAGTTTAAGGGGATCTTTTTGGATTATTATGGTCCACCTGCAAGGAAAGTTACAAATTCTCAAAAGTGCATTAGAATTAGTGGAAAGCACAATGATCTCAGCGTAGTTGGAAATGATAGTTATCATCACACATTCTTTGAAATGTTAGGAAATTGGTCTTTTGGAGATTATTTTAAGGTATTACTCCTTCTTTCTTGAAAGATTAAAAGGGAAAACCTGAAGAACAATTGAAATTTCTAGGAAGAAGCATGTCTTTACGCATGGAATCTACTGACGAAACATTATGGCATTAAAGAAAATTGTTTGTATGTAACATACTTTGGTGGAAATGAACAATTAGGATTAGAGCCAGATTTGAAATGTAAGGATATCTGGCTAAATATTGGTGTTGCCAGAGATAAAGTTTTGCCATTTGATATGCAACATAACTTTTGGGAAATGGGAGTATGTGGACCATGTGGACCTTGTACAGAAATACATATAGATCGTAAAAACCATCCGCCAAATCAGTCTAGAAATGTTAATAAAGGATTCCCAGATCTCACAGAATTATGGAATATAGTGTTTATACAGTATGAACGGTAAGCAATAGATAATTAACATGTAGAAACTATTATTTTTATAATGAAGTAATAAGAATTAATTAATAAATGTTTACTATTTTTATATTAGATTAATAGATGGTACGATAATACCCCTACCAAAGTACCATGTAGACACTGGTATGGGATTTGAAAGATTAGTTGCGCTTTTGCAAGGGAAGAATTCAAATTATGACACTGATCTTTTTCAACCACTTATTAAACTTACCGAAAAATACACAAAAGCACCAGGGTATAAAGGACGATTTTTTGATGATGACAATAATCTTGATAGTAGTTATAGGATATTAGCAGATCACAGTAGGATGGTTACTGTTGCTCTGGCAGATGGAATGGTACCAGAAGAAAAGTAAGTCACTTTAATAACCATGTGTGCAATTAGTGCTACAAGTCATTATGAGAAATAAAATTTTCAGTTATAAACTTAGAAAAATAATAAGAAAAGTAATTGATACAGGTGAGAAAGTATTTAAAAAAGAAAAGATACTTTCAGAACTTTCTTATGCAGTGGCTGATACCTTGGGCGACGTTTATCCAGAAGTACAAACTAATCTTAAAAAGGTAACATTATACAAGTGCAAGAGATTTTATAAATTAATATAAAACAGAATTGTATTTAGGTACAGAAAATAGTAGAATTTGAAGAAGATTTATTTAAACGATTGCGAAAAACATCTGGTAAAGAATGGGGAAAGATTGTTGAAAATAGGCCTGAATTAGCATCAGTTACTGATTGGATGGCTCCTGGCTTATTAAATGCATATAAGTATCTACAAAGTGTAGTCAAAGACTTGTAAGTATTGAAAGAGATAAAAAAAGCAATTTCTTACATACATTGTTATCTTTATAGAAAAGCCTCTAAAATGCTACCGGGAAATGTTGCTTTCAAATTGTTTGATACATATGGTTTAAATGAGGAAACAATAGCTGAACTTGCAGAAATTGAGTCCCTACATTTTGATAAAGAAGATTTTCAAAATGAGTTACAAAATGCCAAATATCAGTCAAGAATTGGCATAGATAAGAGTAATGAAATAGTTATGAAAGAATATACACATTTACTTGAAAAAAATAATGTACATAAAACTAATGATACGTTGAAATATGAATATGTTTTTGTTGAAAATAATTATGAGTTTCCTACAACTGAGAGTAAAATTGTAGGAATAATTGTAAATGGTAAAATCTATTCGTTAAAGTTGATTATTTACTAAACATGATGGCAATACACATCCAATTTATTTTAGGCAATTTAATATTGAATAATAAGAATGATACAGTAAGTAAAGGTATTACATTGAATAAAGAAGACGAAATTGGAATTGTATTGGATAAAACATTATGTTATTCGCTGGAAGGTGGTCAAATACCAGATCATGGGACCATTTCAATAAACGATTTAATTTTACACATAATAAATGTGCAAAAGAGGAATGGCTATGTTATTCACTTTAGCAAACTTGCAGATGTTAATTACAAGTAAGTCTTCAGTTTAATTTTTAAAGGTTTTATAATGCAAAACAAAATATTTTAATATCCATTGTTTCATTTAGAGATTTAAATAAAGAAATTAAAATTGGAGATAATTGTATAGTATCCATCGATTCTGATCGTAGAAAAGGATTAATGCAACATCATACTGCTGCACATTTGCTGAATGCCTCCATCAAACAAACATTACATGCTGTTTATCCGCGCAGTTCTTTGGTTCTTCCACATTCTTTGAAATTTCAATTCAATTCATTTGGAGAAAAACTCTCCCTTGAACAAATTAAACGAATTGAAGAATCCATAAATAATGTAATTGAAGCTAACGTTTTTGTTAAATCATCAGTATTAAATTCATCAGAATTATTGACAGAAAACTTTGTAACACTAATACCAGGAGAGATTTACCCTTATACAGATATTCGAGTCGTGGACATTGATACTCCCGACTTGAAATCAAAGTAAGTGTTCTTGAAGACATAATTATTCAATTACTTTCTATTCTATTTACTCTTAATATAAAAATTTCGTTTAGGGAGGCATGTTGTGGTACACATGTACATAGGACTGGAATATTGGAACATTTTTGTTTTTTAAATTACCATTCGAAAGGATCGGCAAATTTTACTGTTAAAGGAGCTGTAGGTCAATTAGCTAGATCTGCTAAAACAACAGGCAAAAATATGCAACAAAAAGTTTCGAATTTAAAAGACAAATTGAAACATGGAAAATTCGAATATGAAACGTTTAAATCTGTTAGTGAAGAAATTAAAAATGAAATAAATAATGGTAATGAAGAAATGCCAATACCGTATCTCGTTAAAATGGAATGTTTGAAGCAAATAGAAGATTTAAATAAAGATGCTTGGGTACAAGCAAAAGAAGCAGAGAAGTAAGTATCGTAGACTACATAAAAATGTTGAAAACTTGGAATTTAACACACATATCATTTTTAAGGTCCGATATAATTTTGAAAATTAAGGATACAGATCCAGGTTTTTTCATTGTTTATTGCTTATATAATAAACCAACGTATTTATCGCTTCAGGAAATTATGTCTTCCTTTTCAAATACTCCCACATTAATTATTATATGTCACAATGGAACGGTAAAAGCACGATGTTCTGTGCCTCAGGTATGCAAAATATAAACTTTATAAATAATACCGAATTTTAACATGGAATGGATGAATTTTTGTATATATTTTAATTATATTTACACATTACAGGAAATTGTGTGCAATATGTTTAACGCACAAACGTGGATGAAAATAGTACTTGACATTTTCAATGCAGAATATGGTCCAATCAAAGGTTTTAATCCAATATTAGTTGCTAGCATGAAGTCAACAAATGTATCAAATTTGCCATCAGAAAATTTATTGCGCAATGCAATTAATGCAGCTAAAGACTTTGCATCGAAAAATGTAAAAAAAGTGTAAATATATTTATTAAATTGTAAAAATAAATATTGGCAAAGTTCATTATATTATTTACTCATTTATTTATGTATACAAATTGTACCTATTTAATAATTGTCATTTTTTATTTTCTACATTATTTTTATAAAATAATCTAAGAGCACTCCATTGTGCTGTGTGTAGTAATATATGAGGCCTTTTGGCCTTCATATAATTGACTGCTTCTTCAGGAGTCCATCGATTTTTCTACAAAAGATAAATGTATAATATATAGTTCTCTTATACATCCTATTGAAAATTATTTTACAATCTAACCATCATTAAGTAACAGCCTACTAATGTTGCACTACGTGTTCTTCCTGCTTTACAATGTACATAGACACTTCCAGTATAAAGACCATCACTATCAGGAGAATGAGACTTATTTATCTCAGTTGACGCATTATGAAACTTATTAATAAATTTTACACCACATAATAATTTGTCTTGTGAAGGTGATTGAAAGATATCTGTTGTTGATAATTGTAAAAATTTCACGTTATGTTTCTGCCATTCCTAAAAAATTGTACACCATATATAATAGTACGTATTCGTATTGTTTCTGTAAAATAAAATTATATCTTATTTAATGCTTTATACTAAATGTTAGTTTTAATGAAAAAACAAATACCTTTTCAGTATTAGAAAATAATTTTAATTCGTAATCTTCATTCATCGAAATAACTCCCGCAACGTTTTCTTCGGCTATTAACTGAAAATTTATAATATTTTATCCGCTTGATAATTAAAGTTTTAGTTTATGTAGAAAAATATGTTTTCAAGAATGATATTTTTTTAAACTACTCATATTAATTTAAAAAATGTTTAATAATTGATTTGTAATGTACAGTTACATACCTTTTCAGTCATTTCTCGAAATGGTAAAGCGCCTAATATAACGGTTTTGTCAATTCGATCGTACCAATTTCTCGAAGAAATTTTTTCCATCACCACATTATAAAATAGTGTTGGATAAAATGTCAATCTTGCGAACATTTCCTCTAAATTTGTAATTTAAGAATAATGTTACTAATTCTGTTAAAATTTAAGAAGTATTTATTTATATAGTTATTCGAATCATTAAATTTATTAATACTTCGAATATTCACGATATTGCGTTAGTATTTTAAGTACTTAAAATAAAACAATTCAAGTTTTATTTCTCAAAGTATACGAAGAAAGATATCGGCCTACTATTGGAGAAAGTAGTAATACCAAGGAAAAGTAACAGGACTTATGTTATGTGTATGTTGGAGGGACCATTTGTATCTTAACGGGGATTAGCGGCGCCCGATTTCAATCAAGAAAATAGATTTTAATACTTTATTTGTTACTTAATATTTTCGTATTTAATTAATAATTGATTAAACATTTATATGTTACTGTATTTTTGAACTACAATTCATATGGGCATATTTCACAGAATAATGGGAAGATTAATTAGGAGTGTTCTGTACAGTATTTTATATTTTAATAGTCTAATTTTTCTACGATTGTTTTCATTACAAAAGAAAATATTTAAGCATGTTACATCAAAATAATTACACAACAACGAATTATCTTTTTGGTTTATTGTTGAGATATATCTATGTTCCTACAAAATCTTTTGGCTGTTTTAATAAATCTTCATCTAAACAATAATTACCTAACTCTCCTTTTCTAAATGAAGCAAGAAAATACTCTGCTGCAAACTTAAGATCTGGTTTTACAATACTACGCCCATCATAATTCTTAAACTTTATAGTTTTTTTAATTTTGGCTGCGATGAATGTAAGAACATATATTATATTATCAGAAGGATCTGGCAAGCCCAATTTTTTTACATAGTCAAATCGTTTCTGTTGATTGAACCAAAATAATAAATAATCTGCAAGTATTTCATGTCCTACTAAATGGTCCTGCATGCAACCAGCTATTGCTAACTTTAAACCACAATGAACATCTTTTATTTGAGGAGTCAAAATTCCAGGTGTGTCTAAAACATACATGTCTGGATTTTCTGATATTTTTACACGAGTCGATACAGATCTTGTAACACCAGCTACTCCGCCTACTTGTACCGCTTTAGGTTTATAAAGATTATTACTTCTTAAACGATTAATAAGTGAAGATTTTCCTACATTTGGTACTCCGATAATCATCATTGCATAAGACTTCTCTTCTGCTCTATTATGACGATTTGATTCTTGAATTAACTTGTGTGCTAATGGAATTAGTTCTTTAACTCCTTTACAATGTTCATTTTTAAAATTAGTAAACAAAACATTAGATAATCCCTTATCTTTTAATTCAGCTATTATAGATTTCTTATATCTCATATCAGTTAAATCAATTTTGTTTAATACAAAAATATGAGGTTTTAATCCAGTTAAAGTATTAGTGAAGTCGGCATAATGTCCAGAAATCGGAACTCTGGCATCGTGAACTTCGATCACACAATCTACATTCTTTAATTGTTGCTGCATTTTTTTTAACCCCTTGTCCATATGACCAGGAAACCATCTCAATAAATCTTTATTTATTACTCGAAAACTATCACGAAACGTTGAAGTAACATTACCTCCTGCGTTCACCATGTTGAAGCGTTTTATAACCTTCACCGACATTATGATGTTGCTGTACTTTCTGTAACAATATTTCTGACATAAATTATTTCAAATTAATCTGCATTTACGTATGATATTGCATTTCTATCAATTGTACCTGTTTCAAAAATATAATTAAAAAATTTCCTTCCAATTGACCTTAATTTTATTTAATGGCTTATTGATATACATTTTGGATATAATTGAAAGTGTAGATACATAAATAGCGATATACACAACAATTACAAAAATATTATTTATAAATTTGAATATTTAATTAACCAAATATATATACTCAAAAGTGAGTATATGTACAGACGAGGTTATGTATTCGTTCTATGACACGATAGATTACACATATATTTATATATACGCATGTGTAAATACATACTTACTTACATAGGTATATTATAGATATATCTACTCTATCTATAATTCTAATTATGTATTTCAGTTTTATGCGTATTCTAAATGATCGGAATGAAGAAGACCACACGTTTTAATCATAAAATATGTGGGTATACGTTTCTTTCCGAATTGTAGCTAATTTCCAATTAAGTAGATATCATATGTTTATTTGATAGTTTGATTATTCATAATTGATAGTATGTATCAGTTAATATAGTTGGCGCAATAATATAATAATAAGCATATGCATATTTAAAAACGAAGTAAAATCAGTATAATATGACAATTACAAAAGAAAAGTAATTTATAATGATAATTTGGTATAGCCATTTTCAAATTCTTTTTAAATATTTTTCATTCAAAAACTTAAAAAACTTTTGAAACGGATATAACTATGGATAAGAAAGATTATAAAGAATATAAACGAAAAATTCGTGAAGCTGTCGCTACAGTTGATAATAAACCTCCAAAGTTTGATGTATCTTATTATTATAACAAGCGTCATTTAAGTATTGACGCGAACCGAATAAGAGAAATAGATAAAGAAAACATGGAATTGTTGAAAAGGATGAGCATAATTAGTCGTACAGGAGTAAGTATGAAATATTTTTCTCATCAAAGAAAGAATTTTGCATTATTTTTATACCCACGTAACATGTCGAATATCAACATTATTTATGTAACTTTTATATCATCCTAATAGTGAAATAAAAGTAGCAATAAAAATGTAGTAATAGTAATTACTTATAATCTTATCTACTATAGGGAAAAGTAGATTGTTGGATGACACAAACTACGTATGCATCTCAACTAGAAGATCAAGGTGCAAAGAATAAAATGATTATGAAAATGAATAAAAATTTACTGACAACTATTTCTGAAGCTAGTAGTAACTATCCTACTGGAGAATTTATAAAAAGTTGGAAGCAGATGAGACAAAAAACGATGCATGGTAGAAGGCAAATTAACTGGCTTTAATTTTATAACATTTGAATATTGCATTACATTATGATTTAGACACTTATAAAAATGTTTATTTAGACTTAATGATCTTAATTTAGATTCACTCAAGAGCATCAGACCCAAATTGTAGTACCCCAAGTAAATGAAGACCATTGCATGGTTAAGGATCTATCATTAATGAAACAATTAAATCCATCCATTCGAACTAAATGTTTTTTTGAAATTGAAATTCAAAACGATAGACAAAAGTTAGGAAATATAAAGTTTGAGCTCTATGATGATGTTGTTCCTCAAACATGTGCAAATTTCTCTGAACTATGTCGTGGAACAAAAGACGGATTATCATACAAGTAAAAAACTCATTGATAATAATTTGGTAAAACAGATTAATCACATTTAAAAATTAAGAAATTATTAGAAAGTGAAAAATATGTATTGTTTAACAGAAATACACCATTTCATCGTATCGTTTCGGGTTATTGGTGTCAAGGTGGTGACGTAACAAAGTTTAATGGAAGCGGAGGAGTTTCCGCTTTTGATAACTTGTTTGAAAATGAAAATTTCGATTTACGTCATGCAGGACCAGGGATATTATCTATGTGTAATGATGATGAAAATAAAAATGATTCCAAATTCAATCTCACTTTTAGACGTTTAGAAACGATGGATGGAAAGTATGTTGTGTTCGGAAAAGTTATTTCTGGACTATCAAATATTTACAAAGTAGTTACTTTTCAGTAATTTGATAAACTTACTAATATAACTGTTCTTCTGCCGTTTTAATTGAATAATATTTGTTATTCCTAGATTGAAGAGTTTGGTACAAAAACAGGGAAACCAACTAAAACAATAGTTGTATCTAATTGTGGTATTATATCAAGAAAACGTGACTGGCGTCCTTCCGAAGAAGCTGAAAAATAAATAAAACTTCCAGCATATTTCATTGATATAAGTTGTGTAATTTCCCCTTGAACACAAAACATCCAATCATTATATTTCTCTTATACAATATTTTTGTTATCATAACATTGCAATTTCTACAGAGTATGAAAGTACAATCTATTAACATGATACATGTTGTCATGTTATATTTTTATAAAAAATATAACGTTAAATTTATATAGCTTTATCTAAAATATAATCATATAGATATTTTTAAAAGTATAAACATTTTACTGTCATCCGGCTTTTTATATGTAAGTAGATTATGGAAATAATATATTCTTATAAATGTAACCGCATAAAAGTTATACAATACAAGGCACTTTCTTTTTGAAATGTATTTATAGTTTTTATAATAGAAATATCTATCAGTTTTAACAAGCATTTATGTTTGTACCCTTGTTATATAGAGCATTGTATTCAATAATTACTTACTAAATTACAATATAAAATATGAATATTTAATATAACATAAAAATGGTAGCAATTAATGCATAAGCACAGCGTTAGATTCACAATAAATAGTAAGCTGTATCAGTGTAATTGAATATTGCATTATTCATTTCAAATAGCAGATATAAACGTTTTGGTATCTTTTTCTTTAAGCTGGTATCTTTTTGGGATTTAAATCATACATTCGGCGCATTCGTTTTTTTAATTCTTGTGGAAATTTGTCGTAACATTTTTTGCAAGCTGGTTTCAAGTCAAATTCGAAAAACTTGGTTTTCTGGTTCATTTTTTGATCACAAAATGCGCACGCAAAATGATGAACGCACCATGCTTTATTTAAGGCTGTAAAAACTGAAACATAATGAATCACACTGTAGAATATAGATCCAAGTTATATCAATATTATAAAGAAGCTTCTTCAGATAAAAGTGATTCATTTTAATTGATATTTTCGTTATAAGAATTTATAGTAAATTAGATCGTTTTTCTACAGAAATTAGATAATACAAATATCAATTTTTAAAAATATTATAATGTAATAAATCTTTTTTATATATTTAGACAATATACAAACCATCTCCGGCTATTACTTGATTGCAGACGAAGCATAGATTCCCAAATAGTTGGTGATAATGTGTTTCGCAGTAAGCCAGACCTTTTTTCTCATAGTGTCTATGGCCTAAAAATGGTTTTTCACATTTTGCACAAACAAAGTGCTCAACATGCCAATGTTTACCTAATGCAGTAACTACACGTTCCTCAATTGGGCGTCTACACGCACCACAGATTGGAATTCCCATTTTATCGTGACATCTCAGACAATATAATTCATTCTAAATATATAGAAATTTTCATGACATACTCAAGAAATTAATGTATTTAACTGAAATAATATGATAAAAGTGTACCATTTCATTAGCAGCATAGCCTGGTCTAGAATTAACTTCTCTAGCATCAGAATTAAGCTCTATACCACAAGCTGTACAATTGAAATGATAAGGATGGTATAATTCTCCACGGAAACGCAATGGCTTGTCATCAATTACACCGCTAAAAATTCATTGATAAATATTTGTTATATAAATAAGATGAAAGAGAACAGCAAAACCACATACTGGCATTGATGACAAATGTATTTTCCAAGTGCTCCTGCTTTTACACGAGCATTGCAGGTATGACACAAAGCTCTACCCTGACATTTAATAAATCCTGCATCGGCTAATTCACCATCGCATTCTTCACAACGGAAACATCCTGGATGCCAATTGGCATTCATTGCTTTTATTACACGACCAATAACAAATTCTCCTATAAATATAAAAAGTTAGATATCATTTACATAGTCTTTATGGTTTTCCATTAAGTACATATTCATATATACCGCATTTTTCACAACAGGGAGCAAACAAAACATGAAAATCATGTTCACAATACTTATATCCTTCAAATTCATAAAATATTCCATCAGGGAATGGTCGAAAACATTGTGCACATCTAATGAAATATAAAATTAAATGAAATAAATGTTCTGATTATTGTATTATGTCTAGTAATACATTAAATAAAAATTAAGTCATCTTACACAAAACATTGAGGATGCCACAGTTCTCCATGTGAGTTAACAATTTTTTCATGTGCAACAAACCCTTCTCTGCATCGAGAACAAAACATGTGATCCAAAGACATTTCTGTAACACTTTAATAAAATATATATTTTCGATATAAATTATCACTCTTTCAACGTTTAACATTAAATATACTTCATTACTTAACCTTTTAATACAATTCAAATAATAATAACCTTATAATAATTTTGTAGCTTAATTGAATATCATATATTTTAATTGTGATTATTTATAATTTTACTGTTGTATAATTGATTATTTTTTACATGCGTTATTGTTTGCATTACATAGGTTAAAAATTTTCAATAATAATAAAAAATCCAAATATGTAACAATGTATATATATCTATATATCTAATGTTTTACTATTAAAATCAATAAAATCAATTGTTGTAATAACTATTGTAATTAATATTTAATTTACAAGGATCATTGATTTAAAATAATGATTACTTTCCCATTTCGTGACATCTGAATATCGGTGCACTTGATTATATTATATTAATGACATTTTAAAATTATAGTTTTAAATATTTGATAATAACGGATTTAAAATTAAATACCTGTAAACGATTTTTTGACGCTGGAAGAGATATCCTAAACAGTATGTTTCACAAGAGAAATAATTGTGCTTACCCTGGCATTCTTTTAGCGATAAGGAAGAACTAATTAAACCTCACGATTTTTATTAGCAATTGCTACTTTATCTTCAAATGTTTAAATAATTTTTAGGATTATGCATTAATGATTAATAAGAAAAATACTCGATCTTTCAATTAATGGAAAGAAATTGGTATGTATCGTTGACAGGGGATGAATTTTATTTTTTAAATCAAATATGTACATGAAAATATAATTGATTCTTCACAAATGTTAAGGTAAGGATGATCCAATGTAAAATTAGAATAAACATTACGTCAGCGAATAATGCACCACCCTGTTTAAATGTAACGACCAATCAAATGTTAGAAATGCAGAATTACCTTTTGAGTAATAAACCCTTAAACACGAAAATCTACGTAGAGTGGCAACTAACAACTTCGTGTTCAAAAACGGTTACGTTATTGTATTATCATTGTAAGTTTCCAAAATTTCACATATAATATTATGTTCGAAAGACACAAGTAATTATAATTTTTTTATAAAAAAAATCAACAAGAGTAGAACATTAATTCAATCTTTTCTTTTATACCGCGTTATCTGCATTACATTCCTGAAATGCTTCTCTGCTGAAATAACGAATACAAAAAGCCAACCATTATAACTTAGCAAGCTCCCTTGCTAGGAAATGTGAATGCGGACACGAAAGTGAAGATATCGATCACATTATATCGAATTGTCCAAAATACGAAGGGAAAAGAGGAAATTTAATGACACTCTTTGCAAAAAAGCAAAAAAGGATATAGACTGATATAGAACAAGAAGAGGAAGGGTGCGCAGGCACTGATAGAGATCAGTGTGCGCAGGAGCCAGAGCATAACTTTGCATAACTTCGAGTTGACTTCAGTGACAGTTGCGGAGAAATGAGGAAGCTCCCAGACAAGAATGGAGAGATCCTTGTTTCTCCTATGGAGCTGTGACAAAGAGGGAGACATGTCACTCGCAGGGGAGACAAAGACAGATAGACAACCAAGCAACTTGATTTTTCGATGACTTTACTCCCATTTCCTGATGCGAAGAAACAATATTTTCTCACGAGAGTTTTTAAAAAAAATTCTTTGTTCTATCCCGCGTCCCCTTACATCTCTCGTTTTTGGAAAACGCGTACAGAAAAAAATTTATTATATAAAAACGTACAGTTTTATTTTTTATAAAGTTTCAAGAGTCAAATTGCGAAAAAGGGCGACGTAAGGGGACGCAGAGTAGAACAAAGAAGTTTTTAAAAAAAGTCCCGTGAGAAAATATTGCTTCTTCGCTTCAGGAAATGGGAGTAAAGTCATCGTTATGAAATTGGGGATTTATATGCAAAATGGCTGGCTGACTTTCGTGCCGTCCACCCTCTACTGTGCTCTGCTGTTATCACGGACCTAAAGAACTGAGCGTAAAGAAGATACTGACAGAGAGTACTGAGAGTGCTCACGCCCGGGTTTTGCCCGCGCCCATTATACTGCTGCCCCCTAGTCTAAATCTAGCCTGGCACAGAACCCAACTCCACTTTTTACCCCCTCTAACGACCGAATCGGCACTAACCTTTAGTCTGGACCAAAACCCAACTCCACTTTTTACCCCCTCTAACGACCGAATCGGAACTAACTTTTAGTCGGGATCAAAATCTACTTATGGGTATTGTCATCGTCAACAATATCTCCAATTTTTCACATTTTTAGCTACGGTTACTATTAACAAAATGGATATCTCTGTTACTAATAATGAAAGATAAAATCTAATTTTTCCGATGAACATCGGTACACGTATTACAACCAACTGTTACGAATCTACTTTCAACATCGCGGATGGGTTCGACAACGGGCCATAACAGCGGTGCGCTCGACTCGCCTCTACCTGAAACGGAGGCACACGGCGTACTTTATTGGCGCACACGCCAATTTTTATGGGTCCATCTTTTTCAAGGGCTCATTTTAAATGGGAATCTTCAGGGAATATAACCATATTTTTTCAAAATTTAAATCATTGGCCCCTTATCGAAAAAAATGTAGGAAAAGAATTTGTTTACATTTTTTGACGTTATAAAGTTGATTTCCGAGGTTGAAAAAATTATTATATAAAATTATAAGTGAGACCTGTTTTCGCCAAAATGGGAAAACTTTGAAGGCCTGCCATTTCTAAAAAATTCGAAACCGGCAAAATGATGACTAACCCCCCCCCCTAATTTCACATGGACTACGACAGATTTCATTTGGAAGAAAATCGACGATGGTGCCTGCAAAAAGTGATCGATTTGGCATGGAATGATCCCTTTATAGTATGTAATATACTATGAACGGAAGGCTAACATTAAAAGGATACATAAAATAATTTATACAGAAGAAATGTACTGATAAATAATAAATAACATTTAAATAAGTTGGCATAATTGCACGCTTTTAGCCACTGCATCGCCGTTACGCCTCGCCGTGTCCCGACGAACGACCGCGCTAGTAGAAAAGTAGTTTCTCAGGATAAAAGTTCATTTTTGGAGAACGTATGCAGCGTTGGCACAAAACACCGCTTCTCGGCTGCATGGAACCGTTGCTGAGTGGCATACCCCCTTCCCCCCGGTAAGTGCTGCGAAGCTCGACCGCTCGACTCGGCCGAGAGATTGTAATATAATGCGGGTCAGGTATATCGGTGGGCCAATACTAATGCATTAACAAAACTTTCTTGTTTCTTATTATTTTTCCGCGAAACTTTGTCTAGTACACTCGTGGAAATTTTCTAATTAAAATGATTCCAAACATGACATAATTCGGTTCATGTTTACCCATGTGAATGTAGACTGAAAACTTCTTGTCGCTCATTACGCTTGCAAACATGTGTCAAATCATGTCATGTTTAGTCTTGTCTTAATCAGAAAAATGTCACGAATGCATCGGTAAAAGGTTCGTGGAAAAATGATTGCAAACATAAATGTTTTGGAATTGTATTAGTATTGGCTCATCGACGAGCCGATGCCGATTGGAGCTCGGTCAGCGTGCTCGAGGCTGGCGACCAAAGAAATCGTCGCAGTCGTAGGGACACTGCTACAGTCCTCTGTCTTTTGCTTTCCTTCAACTAGCTTTGCAGTCAGACTTGAACGGTCTGGCTTTCAGGACAATAGCTATGGTTCGCGTCCCATAAAACTCCATATGTGGCACAGTCAAACACAGAACACAGGACTACCCCATAAAAAACGATCTAATGAAGAGTAAGCTAGAATATTTTCGCGTAAAACTATTTCAAAATAGTTAAAAAATATTGTTAAAATTATGTAGTAAAAATACTATGGTTGTGCTAACCAAAAAAGACGGAAACAAATTTTATTTATGAAATAAAAAAATCTGTCCTCCCAATAGTCTCGAACCCATCGGCGATGTTGGAAATAGACTCGTAACATTTGGTTGTAATAGGTTGTAACCGTTTTGTCTATTCCTTCTACCTTTGTTATTCCTACCGACAGTAGCCGCCGTATATCTTGTCCACACTATTGCAAGTGCAAACAGGAACGACCAGAAGATCCGGCAGGTACGATGGCTGAGCGTCACTTCGGTCACCTGAGTGATTTACAAAGCGTGTCTCGATATCCGTAGGCAGAATCTGTCTCGCGATTTCGTAACCGAGTCCACTCCCTGCAAGGGCAAACAGGCACAACCAGAAGATCCGGCAGGTACGATGGCTGAGCGTCACTTCGGTTGCCTGAATGAGCCTACAGGATGAGTCTCGAGAAGACGAACCTCGATCAAGATTCAAATACCGTACACGAAGGGATTCAACTAAGTTCGAGTATTGTCCAGGGACGGTTACCACCCTTAATATAATTTACGAAGGTACGTGCCTCCAGGAATTGGAAAGCGGAAAGGCTTGACTAGGTATCGAAAGACGAAGTCGGTTTCTGAGGTAAAAGCGAAATATATTCTGATATCTTGTATTTACATACCACGTGAAGAGAGACCTCTTATATAATGGTGTACGCACGTATGTTATTTCGTATCCAGAACAATTGGTACGGAATGCGACTTTCACGTGTTTTTATAAATGCCTTGTGTCGACCGACAAGGTTTGTACACACGGTACCGACGGTTCACGTGCTCGAAGAACAATACGCGTGTTACTCGAATACGAAAATTTATCTAACGTCGAGCAACGAGCATTTGTAAAACTCGTTGCTTGAATCTACGTTTGGAAGGCTTTCTTTCAATTCGTTCCGTGGTTTGCCAGTCTCGTTGCCGTTATCACGGCGCGACGGACAGGAATCCGCGGATTCGATCCGTCGGATCTTGTCCTGTGGCGCGGCGTATGGATGTACCACAGATATCTCGGTCACATTTCGCGAATGCAAACAGGTACAACCAGAAGATCCGGCAGGTACGATGGCTAAGCGTCACTTCGGTTGCCTGAATGAGCCAACAAGATGAAACCCAATATGCAAATCTCGATCAAGATTCAATTTTACCATTATGCCTGCCCGAGAATTCGATTTGAACTGTTTCTATATAATTTAGAGCGAAGATATTTGAATTACTTTATTCACTTTTAATTTGAAATGAATATATTTAAATTAATTAATCGTGCGACTACTACATTGAAACGTTCGGTCGTTAAACCTGGAAGGTTGTTGGCCGTGTCACAGTGCGGTTTGCAGCTGTGACTCCTCGGTTTGAGGCGCGTACGAAACGAGGATGAATTAGACGGTTTGCTAAATTCACCAAGTCGGTTTGACTTCCCGTTCGCGTACCGTTTTTCGCCTAGCCCTTCTTAGTTGGTTCTTACCGGAACCGCTTCCAAACGTAGAGTGCCATCGATCTGTCGCGCATCGACCCAGTGATGCCAGAATCGTGGAACCGAGGAACTTGCCCCTCTGGTGGATCCTCCGGCTGGACCCCCCACTCTGACGTACCGTCGTCGCCTTACGTTGTTTCTTACTGCGCACGCGCTACACACAAGCGTACCTCTAGTCTGTCCGTGTGAGCTGCCTATTCGACTCGACGCAACTCGACGCCGTCGAGGTACGCTTGTGTGTAGCGCGTGCGCAGTAAGAAACAACGTAAGGCGACGACGGTACGCCGGAGTGGGGGGTCCAGCCGGAGGATCCACCGGAGGGGCAAGTTCCTCGGTTCCACGATTCTGGCATCACTGCATCGACCTGCTTCGATCCGTGTCGAGTGGGGATCGATGCGCACGCATATCAATTAGTGGGGAGTCGTGTGATCCTTTATTGAACAAGGATTACCGATGTTACGCGAGTCTACGCAGTGGGGAGATATTCATTGCCGTTGAAATCATAGCTGTATGTAACCGTGTTCGCACGGTTACAACGTGTACCGATATTCATCGGAAAAATTAGATTTTATCTTTCATTATTAGTAACAGAGATATCCATTTTATTAATAGTAACCGTAGCTAAAAATGTGAGAAATTGGAGATATTGTTGACGATGACAATACCCATAAGTAGGTTTTGATCAGGTTTTGATCCAGACTAAAAGTTAGTTCCGATTCGGTCGTTAGAGGGGGTAAAAAGTGGAGTTGGGTTTTGGTCCAAGCTAAAGGTTAGTTCCGATTCGGTCGTTAGAGGGGGTAAAAAGTGGAGTTGGGTTTTGGTCCAGGCTAAAGGTTAGTTCCGATTCGGCCGTTAGAGGGGGTAAAAAGTGGAGTTGGGTTCTGCGCCAGGCTAGATTTAAACTAGGGGGCAGCAGTATAATGGGCACGGGCAAAACCCGGGCGTGAGCACTCTCAGTACTCTCTGGTAGATATATGGCCGATAGGGGTCGTACCGCGAGCGGGGAGGGATGGTAGACTGCGGCCATATTGAGTGGCAAAACTAGTGTTGCCATCTATATAACGTTGCGGGAACATTGATATGATTTGATTCTGAAAAATGAATGCATAACAAGTGTATTTGTATATATATACAAAACATTGCACATTCGGCTCCAATATAACTGCCTCAGGACTCTGCTACCTCATCACCTCACGTTACCCAACACTACCCTACAGTTTAATGGCCAGAAAACAATATTAGTTTGTTAAAATAGGTTCCTTTTTACCTACTGGTTCGGCCGAAACAGTAATGTGTCTATATCACTGATATATACATATACTATGGAACAGAGTGCTATGGATACTAAGCCAGCTACACAGCTTTTTGGTCCGAATTGAACGTAGATTTGGATGCCAGTAACTGTAACTGTAATATACATACATTCATTTTATTATTCGTTCATTCTTACTTTGCTCTAGTTATTTTAAATATGCATAACTCATTTTGTTGATTATAATTGGGAAAAAGATAAATTTTAATGTAGAAGTTGATAATATGAAATCTGTATTTATTTCCTCACAACTTTATTTAAAAAAATACTAGTAAGAACAATATAGGTACATGTATATGTCGAATACAAATCAGAGTTGGACATTATTTAGATAAATAATTATTCAAATAACGATTCGTGAATAAAAGATACTTTATCTTCATTCGTTATTCAAAATTTTTATTTAGATATAAATTTTGCTCAACTCTATATACAATACATAATATTATATATAATGTACGCAAGGTAATATAAAACAACAATAATAATATCAATAATATTTATTAACGGGTAATACTTATAATAAAATTTTATTCATATAATACAATACAAACTTATAATACAATACAAATTTACGATACAATACAAACTTATTCCTAATTACTGATTATAAAATAAAATAGTTTTAGTTAACCTATTTCTTATCCTATCATTATCTACTATCTTATTACCTATATAATATATATAGGTGTAGTACGTGCATTGTCTCATACGCTATCCACCATTTTGAATCATCTAAGAGGCCACCAGTAACTCTTTAATTTTGGAACATTGCATTCAATGCACACACTATACCTATGCCGGGTCTATAAGTATATATGGTCTAAGGTACGACGAGTACAGTTCACCGGTCGAACGATAGCGGCGCTGGCATCTAAATCTACGTTCAATTCGGGACATTTCCAGAATCCGAATCCCGTATCCATAGTATAGAGATCAGTGTGTTTGCCACTCAAGATGGCCGACAAGTTGATACCCCTTCCGTTTTTTGGCTCACCCCCGCAGAATTAGGCTCAGTCCTTTAGGTTCGTGGTCCGTGGCGACTCTCTGGTGGCGATTTCTCAACAAACTATAGCACTTTGCTCACAAGAGTCGTCCGCTAGGCAATTTAATCTCGGAACATAGCTAACTATCTGAAGCCGGGTCTATAATGCTATAAGTATATATGGTCTAAGCAGGTCTAAGTTACAACCGGATTCTTGCGGTGTTGCCATGTTTACCTTCAGCACGACTATTATTATTTACATAGAGTAGGCTGTGGCACAGGGAATTGTAAAAAACAAATTACTGTGTACTAATTTGGCCAACTTTTTTTCCATGTTTTGTTTAAAAACATTTCTATTTTTAATTTTTATATATTGATGCATTCGCATTTTTATATTTGTTATTGCGTAGTAATTTTTCAATAATTCTTTTATAAATATTACAGAACTTTTATTCTATTGTTTCTTCAAAATATTTCTCATTTTCATAAAATAAATTATATAACAAAATATTTGGATGGATTGATTTTCCTTTACTTCTGATGTTTCCATATATGTAGTGCTTCGGGCTTATTGCAATTTGCTGATTTTTATTGAGAAATTCACTTTCGCTGCCATGATGCACGATGTAACAAAGAATTTCCTTTCGTAAGTGCACCATCGATCTATACAAAGTGTCTCAAAAATGTCGGAAATGCTTGAAAGCACATATATCAGTGTTGAAAGGGGTAGTTCTTGAGGTCATTTGAAGTAACTTTTTCCTTAGCGAAACTTTCCGTCTCGACTTAGCGAAAAAGACGGACCAATCAGAGCGCCGCTATAGCGGACGGATTCTGACTCAGCCAACGGCAACGCCACACTCAGCGATACCTATGGCCGAGCCGGAATCCGTTCGCTAAATCCGCGCTCTGATTGATTCGTATTTTTCGTTAATAACTCCTTAACAAAGCCGAGGGGGGAAATTTTCGCTCAGGAAAAAATTACTTCAAATAACCTCAGAAACCATCCCTGTCAAGCATTTCCAACATTTTTGGGACATCCTGTATAAGTTATGTAGATTGGAGACAGTGATTGGAGACCTTGACGACCATGGATATACTATATCCATGATGACGACGCATTCGCCATTTTACGTCTTCGACACGAATCCCACTATCGGCTGATCAGAATATTAAGACAAAATTGACACAGACTTGGAGACAGTCCCTTGGACCACCTCGTCTTCTCAAATTCTCACGTCGTGATTACACGTGACGTGAGCATAGTGCAACCACTGCAATTGACCATAGAAAATTACGAAGTAAGCGGATACGGGTACTTTCATTGTGGCTGATGATTCTTGAGTGGTTGAAGTGGGGAGAAAAAGGATTCCAATTTTATTAAAATAAACACGCGTATAACTATAAATATATGAGTACATAAAATTCGAGTATATATATTGCAGCATATTACACATAAATTCAATTATATGCAAGTTACGTATTATTATCTATTTACATATATTTGATTGTAATGAAAGTAAATTTTGATTTACTAGTTTATGTACTATTAATTGACATTTACGCATACACAATTAATTTACACTATTGCAAATAGACATGCAATTTTATAGAATGTCGGCGACTTTATTTATCAAATTTTGTATCTAAATGTTTTATATTTCCCGCGGCTATAAAATAAAATGTTTCATTGGGTATGCTCTCTAATAAGTTGCAAAAATTTCATGATCCGTAAGAATAATTGTCGGCAGGACAGTTAGGCAGGCCCAGAACAGTGGCTCGTCGCCATTTTGTTTATTTTCGCGTAAAAGAGATTTGAGAGACGATCATCCAAGCAGATCGTCCTATCGTTGTCGTGAAAACGTCAGCTGAGTGCACTGGTGACTACATACATTAGAAACTTTGAAACACCGATAGAAAAACTTCTTTACATAGGGGTTTGTTGGCAGTGGTTGGAACAAATATTAAGAACAAAAGCTGAAGAGTCGAGGTTCACGAGAAGTTCGTAGGCCCCCCGATTAGTAGCGCGCCGGTTCTGCGGTGCGAAAACCGTTTCTCGGATCGGGCGAGAAAGAGCGAACTAGTGTATAAACTAAGAAGAGAAAACAAGACAGATGCCACAGGAATAAGAAAAGATACAACATACAACCGTGGCGACAAGACACAGAACAACGTAAGAATTACGAAAATATCATATACGAAGGTAGAATATATGTTGTGGGCGTCCCCCAAAACAGCGCGGACACTTGATAGTTGCAGAAATTGGACTCATTACAAGCAAATATCAATCGTCTTCGTGTAGTAAATCAACGTCGTTTTCGAGTCGTGGTGGTAGTGACGCGAATCTGGTTGCGATTGGAATCGAACAGCCGCAGTCTCAGCAGAATTTGCTTAAGCAAAAGTCATCCGTCCTCGTCGAAAATAGTCAGTATATTGAACGGCAACAATCACTTTGTGCACGAAATTCATTTGTGGTTACACTAGTTCAACTACCTACAGAAGTAACCTCGACGGCGGCAGCCGCCTCCGAGGTTCCCGGCGCAATCAAGACGACCATCAATATCGGCATTGGGATGAACCACGTTAACGACCAGGAAAATCTTAAACAGCTCAACCTGGCACCAGTTCAGGTCAATGAAGTCGAAGAAATGGACACGCAGGAAGGTATACTTTATCTTTCTTTATTTGATTACATGTATCTTTTTTTCTATTTTTAACTTAGCTTCATGTTTTTATTTCTGCTTTTGAAGGTTATAAAAAATATTTCTGACATTATACCACCGTAGAGTTGCGATCTATTTCCATTATTATAACGTTGCTTCATAAAAATTATATTTTCTATTCATGTTTTCGTTACTTATTGTTGGATTTATTATATATATATATATAAATTAATATATATTAATATATATATATAATTTATATATATATATATATATATATATATATACATATATATATATAGACACATATATATGTTTCATCTATTGCAATACGTATTTTTTAATTATTTTTATTCAATTCTTTCCTCCGTATTATGGTTGTTGAAAACTACTATGGCTGAAAATAAGTAAAAATAATGAAATAACTTTTTAGTACTGAAAGCTTTATTTTTCGAAAAAATGGATTTGGAAACTGCTGTATTATATACAAAAAAGGCATGGTGTAACGTTTGTAGGAAAATTTATTATGCCAGGTATTAGTTAGGTGCATGAATATTTGATCTTGAAATTCTTTTTTTTGAAAATGAAGTTTTGTTCGATCAAAAGGGATTTTATCATCTCCACTTATTTTAAACCTTATTGTCTTTCCCATTCCACTTGTACCATAATTTATGACATATCCTCTATTTATGTGTGCGTGTATGTTCATATGTATAATATATGTATATATATATATATATATATATATATATATACATACGAATGTCTGTTGTCTTTTAAAAATAACATTAAATATTTGAAAAATTAAATCAATTTTTCATTGGACATTTCTAATTATAATTGGGGGTTAAAATTTTTTCTATATTTTGATTATACCGAACATGTATAATTGTTAACAGTTCTTCAATTGATTAAAGTATTCATTTGTTTTTCATCATGTCATTATGATTAAAATTTGACAACATAACTCTTTTGTCAATTATTTGTGTAAATTACTAGACGAATATCTTTATAAATCTTTTACAGATTTATATATTATACTCAATGTATAGACTATAGACAACTATTCAGTTCAAACATGTGTAACTCTTTTACTTATGTATAATGCATAAAATACAACAAATACAAACTGCATTTATGTTTGTATATGTGTCTAGTTAGTTCAACGTGGAACAATATACAGTTTATACAATTTTTATTATTCAATATGTTCATGAAGATTAATACAATTTTTATCTAAAGAAACATCTTATATATTTAATTTACAAAAGACATACATTCATTTTAACCTTTTAGAAACACCAAATGATGGTGGAGGAGATGGTAATGATACTAGTCCTATGAACGGAGAATCAGAATTAACTTGTATAGTTCAAGATCAAGAAATGGGAGAAGGTAATATATGAATAATAAAATATTCATTTTGTTAAAACTATAGTTTTATAAGATTTTTTGTGTTTAATTATTTTTTGTACAAAAAAAGAATTGTTACTTTAAATTAACCCTAAGCAGTTTCATTATTCTTTAATAACTGATACATAGTTTTTAATTTGGTAATTGATTATTCTAGATAGTGATGATAAAATCTATTTGTTCTATTCTCCGGTGATGCATTTAAAAAAAATAAAGTTAATTTATACATACACTAAAAAGGTGCTCTTTTATAGTTGTTAACAATTATTATTATTTAACAGTCAAATAATATATGTAAATGTACAGTAATGTTTGTGATTAAATCATAAGAGTTCTTCAATAATTCTGCAAAGTATTTGCACATTACGATATTTTTTTGTACAATATTCTTAGTTGTTAATGCATTTTATGGTAATCCAGACAGATACCAAATGAAAGAAATTAGAAGAGCTGATATTTACAAATTTGTGATTGAATTTCGCAAAAGTATAAATAATTCTGTTACATTAATTCTTGAATATTTCCATTAAATATTTATGTATTGCAATTATTTTGTGATTATTTTTCATAGCTTCTAAGAACTATGCATTTGTAGGTTCAAGTATATGTTAATTGTGAACATATTGAATAGACTATGTTATTCCATAAAATATAAAATGTACAAAAATATCATGGTTCAACCATCTTGTATTTCCACTTTTAATGGTGATCTTAAAAATTTAGAAAAAGATAAAATATCTTACATGTTATTAAAAATTTTAAAGGTTTTGTTCTGTTCAAAATATGAGCAGTTAAATCTCAGTTAATGTTCTATAAATTACTAATCAGAAAACCACAAGAAATGTGTGTAGGTGAGCATTTATAGAATTGTAATCTCATCATTGGTAGTATTACAGCGATATTTTTCAAAACTTTTGAATTTAACAATGTAAGTATGATGCCATTTTGAGGAATATATCTATTGAAATTGGGTTATCTATGAAATTGGTTACATCATGTATGTCAGAAGTTAGCAAGTAAAAACGATAATTAGGTATTTTTACTATTATCTAAAAAGTTCTATATTGTAACTGTAATTTAAAATAGGGCATCATTTAAATGAAAGACTTGTTCATTTCATCACAATTATAATTTAAAATAAAACATCACTTAAGTGAAAGACTTGTTCAATTACTTATAATTTTATTAATTTTTCAATTAATCATAAAATTTTTACAACATTTTATAACCTGTTTATATATAATATAATGTACAGTGAGAATACAGAAATTAATTTATTATTATCTGGCTATCAATATAGATCAATTTATTATTATTATTATTATCAGACTATAATATATACATTTTTGAATTTAGATAAATTTATAGAAATTTAAATTGAAGAGAAATGTCTTTCTACCCTATCAGACAGTCTATTGTATTCCAAAGAAAATCAAAATCTCATTAAATTTTTATAAACAATTCCTTATAGCAAATTCTAGTAAATCGAAAGTGCTATAGAATGTCTAAAATTCACACTCTAATTAAAAATACCATGTAGTTTTTTTCTATTCATTTAAAATTTAACAACTTCTAATACATTAATTATTCCTTTGTACCTGTATGACACATGAGCCTCGAAATTATGACAACAATAAGTGCAGATTTTAAAGAATTTCATTTATTAATGCACCACAGAAGGTTAAAATATATATTTTTTCAATGTTCTTGGCAAATATTTTTAAAATTATATTTGCACTGGTTATTTAAACTTGGAATTTGATTATTAAAACGTATTGAACTTTTCTTTTCTTCTTTTAGCTGTTTGGTTATAGTTATTATTACATAGATAAATATTTTGCCTGTGTGATTTGTACGTGCATTTATCTTTTGACCATATGTTCATATAATGACATAAATTATTTTTCTATGTACCTTGAAATTAATCTTGTGCTCACTTCTTCAATCTTTCTCACATTATTATAAAACTTCTCAAATTATTCTAAATGCAAAAATGTTTGTAAAACGAGGTTTTTCATTTATATTCTATCAAAATAATGAGATCGATCTTATTTTTTATTTCTTCTTCATTATGATTATTGTTTACATTATGGAATTAGTTTTATTACTTTTGCGATTAGCTAGACCTTTCTTTTAGTAATATTTAGAGTATTTTCAAATATCACTTTAAATTAATATGTATAATATTTATGTTAAGATATTAATCTTTGCATTGCACAAATTTTTTTTTAGTAATATAGGTATTAATGTTAGCAGTTGTGAATGTCAATATTATTTTTATCTTTTATTAGATGAAGCAAGATCAGAAGTGATATTTCGCTTCGTAGTAGAAAATGTTTCTACAATGAAAGATACTCAGTTGTCACCGCCATGTTATGTTCGTAATTTGCCATGGAAAATAATGGTAATGCCAAGGTCGAGTCAGACACAGGAGCGACCACCTCAGAGATCACTTGGTTTTTATCTTCAATGTAATGGAGAAAGTGAATCTACATCATGGAGTTGTTATGCAAATGCAGATCTTCGGTTACTTTCCTGCAAAGAAGGACAAGAGCCATTTAACAGAAGTTAGTGTACCATAATATATCAATATTTTATTTCTACTGTCTTAAGTACTCTATTCTCTATATCTGAATGTTTCTCTCACAGCTCTAAAATTTATCTTTTCTGAACTGTGGATATATATTTTTATGTATATTTAAGCAGGTATATACTTTTTTTAGAGATTCAACATCTATTTTATAGTAAAGAAAATGATTGGGGATTTAGTCATTTTATGACGTGGCAGGATCTTTTGGATCCTGATAAAGGTTACATTCAAGATGATACTATTACACTTGAGGTCAGTTAAATTCAAGTTTGCAAAATAAAAATGAAAAGAACTTAATTTTTTTTTAATTTCATATAAAGTTCTCCTGCAACTGATATCTTTTTTCTTGTTAATTTTATTAGACAATTACCATAGGTTTTAATATTGACCTTTAATATTGTTCAAATAGGTTCATGTGACGGCTGATGCTCCACATGGTGTCAGTTGGGATAGTAAAAAACATACTGGATTTGTAGGTTTAAAAAATCAAGGTGCTACGTGTTATATGAATTCTTTACTTCAAACTTTGTATTTTACCAATCAGGTAAGTTAAACGTATAAAATACTCGATAAAGAAGTGTTGACGATAATGAAGCCATTACACTTCGACCATTAGCAAAATCATGTGTACCTAATAACCAATCAGACACGCATTCCGTCGGGCTGCATTCCTCTACAATAGGCAGTGTTTATACTAATTTCATTATAATGTACAATTTTCACTCAAAGAATGATTTATACGAATATTAAAAACAACTAAAATTAAGGAAAACATTTTTTTGTTTAGATAACGAAGTTTGATTTGTGCATTTCTTGCATTTATATAATTATGAGATCGAATAGATAAAACCAAAGCCTTATAAGAGACATAAATGTTTAGTTCCCTATATATTTGTTTTCAGTTACGAAAAGCTGTTTATAAAATGCCAACAGAAAGTGATGATTCTAGTAAGAGTGTAGCTTTGGCTTTACAGAGGGTTTTTCATGAATTACAATTTTCTGATAAGCCAGTAGGGACAAAAAAACTAACTAAAAGTTTTGGTTGGGAAACACTGGATTCCTTTATGCAACACGATGTACAAGAATTCTTACGAGTGGTAGGAGAACAAGTTTATAATAAGACATTAATCTAATAAATGAATTTCATTAGATTCGTATATTTTACTAATAACCTTTTCAGCTTTTAGATAAGTTGGAAAGTAAAATGAAAGGAACATGTGTGGAGGGTACAGTACCAAAATTATTTGAAGGGAAAATGGTGTCATTTATTAAGTGTAAAAATATTGATTATAAATCAACTAGAGTTGAAACTTTCTATGACATACAATTAAATATAAAGGGCAAGAAGAATAGTAAGTTACTAAGCGTTGAAATCAGTTATCTTTACTCTTAATGTGAAAAATCTGTATTCACTATGGTGTATAAAATGGTATATGAAACATTTATTATTATTTTAGTTTACGAATCCTTTAATGACTATGTAAGCACTGAAAGCCTGGATGGTGATAATAAATATGATGCAGGGGAACATGGATTACAGGAAGCAGAAAAAGGAGTTATCTTTTCATCTTTTCCACCAGTTTTGCACCTGCACTTAATGCGATTTCAGTATGATCCAGTTACAGATTGTTCAGTCAAATTTAATGACAGGTAAACAATATTGTGTTAGATATAATACATTAAAGTGTATTCAAATCATGATGATATTTGTTGTAATATATTTAAAAAATATATACATGTTACATTTTACAAAGGTTTGAATTCTATGACAAAATAAGTCTTGACAAATATTTGCAAAATAAAGAAGCCACGAGTGCAGATTATACACTGCATGCAGTCTTAGTTCACAGTGGAGATAATCATGGTGGTCATTACGTTGTATTTATCAATCCAGCTGGTGATGGGAAAGTATGTGCAGTTTATATTTTAGTATTAAATTGATAAAATTAAATATATAGAATTATGAATAAATAACTCATGATAAGTTCTAGTAAAAATATAGTAATAAAATATTTTCTGAATATATAGTGTATCTGTGCCTAAGTGTAAACAGATCATTATTCCTTAAAATATTGAATACTATTAATTTATTAAATACAAAGGCCAAATGTCGTTTTAATAATCTTCGTAAGAGTTGTTTGCACATTTAAATATAAATTAAACAAAATAGAAAATATACACCCGATTTTTAATTAACATCCGTATAAACACTTTTTCGTATTTTTAATATCTTTTAGAGATTATGATGCATTTACATTTGATCACGGATATTTAAATATTTTTCTTTTGAAAAATTGTATATTTTAAAATAATTATTTTTTTCAATCACTGATTACATTCTTAACTCTCAAACAGTGGTGCAAATTCGACGATGACGTCGTCTCAAGGTGTACAAAGCAGGAAGCCATTGATCATAATTATGGTGGTCAGGATGAGGACATGACTATGGCTGTGAAGCATTGTACGAATGCCTATATGCTGGTGTACATAAGGAACTCTGAACTGGAAAACGTCTTGCAAGAAGTTAAGGAAGAGGATATACCTCAAGAGGTCAGAAACGTCCTTCAAAGAGAACTTTCCCAGGAGTTGAGCGAACTTGAACGTGACAAAGACACGACTGACTCAATTAAAGACTCACACACAGAGACTACGACTCTTCGTCCGTGTACTCAAAGTTCTCGAAATCCAAATCTCTATATTCATGACTTTTAAGAAATGATAAATAAGGGAAACCGATACAAAGAACTGGAAAGAGTTGTAAATTGTTTATATTATTTTTCGATGGAACTCTTCCTACTTCTCAAATACGTTTTAAGCTAATTAGCTCATAACATATAAGATAAAAAATTCACGACTCGATTATGACAGGTTAAATGCGAAGATAAAATGAGTTTATCAAAATAGAAACCTATCTGAATAGATTCAATATTTTGGATATATGAATTAATCAGAAAATAAGATTTACAAATTAAATTTAACAAATTAATATTTTTTTTAATGTCTATATACATACACAGATATTTCCAGATATTTGTTATAAGATTTCTCTTAATATTTTTTATGAACAGAAATTTATAGTGTTATCAGCTGTAGGCTGTTATATCACCAAATGTTGATACTAAATACGTAGTGTCCAACTTCAGGAACACATCAAATCATTTTGGAAATGTGACGCGCGCATTATTTTGCTGAATGTTACTACATTTGCCTAAACGTGTCTTGTTCAAATATTTTGAACATTACATATAAAATCTTGCATTACAATCATGTGAAATGTATATTAATTATAATTCGTGTTATATAGAGATTTGTTCTAGTCTGATAAAAATATTTTAATTGTTTGACAGAGGATTTTGGTAATGGACGACTGAGTCATGATGAAAATAAAATTTTTGATTATTTTGAACTTATTTTTTGTTATTTGAAAATTTTATAGTAATATGTATATATATATAATGTATGTGTATATAATATAATACATTATATATGTTGTATATTTCGTATGCATATACTGTACATTTATTATAATTATATAATAAATATAATTATAATAAATATTGAGTGTTTGACTAAAGTAGGCCATCTTTTTAAAAGGTGTTCCCATGTGCTAAAAGAAGACGAAAATTGATAGTGACGAAATTGCAGTAAAGGCTTCATTACTAAATTATTAATAAATCAAAATCGTGACTAGTGACATGTGATTTATGCCAACAAAAGCACGAACAGTGACGTATCGTATATGAGACAAATGCTTACGATGATTTCGCAATTTAGGACCTATATGATACATTCTCTTTAATTTTTCACATAACATTAAACCTATTTGTTGACCGAAATCTCTACATTTGTTAAATGTCAATGTTTACCCCACATTGCAATTGTCCAGATCAAAGATATCAATTTTATACTTGCTGTTCATCGTACTTAGAACACCGCAAACACAACACACAATACATGTTTAACACACAGGAACATAAAGTAAAATTACAATTACTACTAAAACTATAATTGTAATTAAATTGGAAAATGCAGACTGTTTCCTATTAAAGAAATATTTCTCATCGATTACAGTTTGTGTTGCCGTTAGTGTCAGTTAATTTAACTTAAGGAAATATGAAAATGTGATGGCGTTGATTTTCTTATTATATGTCAACACTAGCGATGTGTACTCGTGCATGCGTGTGGATGAATTTAAGAATAAAATTGTGCGTTCATAAGTGTATCAACCAGTTTTACACAAAGATTTACAAAGGTGTCTATTAATATAATCTTATGAATTTCAGCGAGTAAGTAATTTTAAAGACGTATAATAGTTTGAGTATGAGCTTTTAAAAGAAAATGTTATTCAAAGTCCCATATTGCATCTTCGAAGTAAGCGTATAGAACGTATCACTGTTCGCGCTTATATTGGCCTAATTCATGCTGATTACTATTGGATCATTATAGTTCAGGACGATTTTTAAATTGTTAATAACTATGTCTAAGCCCCAATTTCGTCACTTCTTACTTCTGTCTGATTTAACATGTAAATAATACCCTAAAAAGAACAACTTAAAGCCAAATATCTATTTATAATCTATGCATACATATACATATATATAATATACATATCATATATTTATACATATTAATTGATTGAAGAGAAACAGCTATAATTAATGTACGCGTTACACTTCAGATACTATAAAGAATCACAATCGGGCTGATATAGAATTTCATTATTAGGCGTACTGATGATGAGCCTTAGTATCGTTTAAAAATGTTTATTGTAATAAATATTGTACAATATTATATCTGAATCGAATAATTGTATTGTAGTATTTTAAAGCTTTGAGTGAAGGATGCACAGACATATCGCAGAATAGGTTGGAAATGTGTGAATATACTATAAGCAAAATAAGGGCATGAAAGACTTATTAGTTACTATAGTGAGATAATTATTAGAATTCAAATCTGAAGCAATGAGTCTTAACTCATGAAACATATAGAGTTAAGGGATAAAGGAGAGAAATGAACAATAAGTAGGATTTATTAATAATGTCGGCTTCTTCCTTAATATGTCTTCTATGGTGTGTTTATTATTTAATGAAGATCGTTTAACAAGTGAAGTGAAACGTGATTTATATGATCAAGTCTATGATTTTCGTAAATTAACACTTCGAATTAACGTAAATAAGAACAGTAGTATACTGAACCTTAAAATAAGGTCTGAATCACTTAATTGAGTCGTTAATTCATTAAATTTTGTCAATGTTAATAGTCAATATAATCATCAACAGATGCCACCTATTTATTTGTTGTTAAATATTAATAAATTGAAAAACTCAATGATCATCGACAGAGTGAATACTATTTCGTAATAGCTATAAAGTACCTATAAATAATATACTAATATTTTAGACATAAAAAGAGTGAAAAAGTATGAAATAAACTGTTGAGTACTAGAAAATTTAAAAAATAGAATTCACATTAGTTACTTAGAAACCATTATTAATTTTCATTTATTGAAAATTTGCAGCCATGCTTTAATTTAAAACATATTTGTTTAACATTTCTTATTGTAAAGCATCTCCACACTGCTGTGATCATACATTACATTTTTATTATTATTCGGCACAAATAATGGTCACATGTTAAAACAAATGTTTGACACATACGAGTATGTCTATTTGAATTATGTTTGACACATACGAGCATGTCTATTTGAATTTTCAAATTTCTGTGAACTTTACAAAAAATTTCTAAAAAATTTTATAGAATAGGAAATTGTGTTACATTTCTTAAAAATTTTGGAATTCATTTATAACGAAATCAAAATTTTGTATCTTTGTCTATTCGATAGAAATAATCTTTTTAAATACGAAATTATTTAATGATTTCTTAAAGTTAGATTATGCGCGTATATATTTTATTAAATATATTTGCATTAACATTAGAATACTCGGTACCATCATTTATAGCTGAATAATTTTCATTGTGTAATCGTTTGACTTAGTAGTCTGTATTGCGGCAGATGAACAAAATTAAAATTACATAAACGAACAACGAAATTCATTCTTTTGGTGTTTCGATCAGAATCTGTCCTCGAATCTCAAAAGCATGATACTAGTACACTGCTTTTCTAAAAATTAAATTTTAGAAGACAGATGAGGAAAAATTACGAATGAGACGAATTTAGTATGTATATGGATAATTTTAATTTTGTTGGTCTAGCTGGTGGAGAGGTTGCAAGAGGAGAAGAGGCTGGAACAAATAAGAAGAAAGGAAAGAACAGAAGCATACTTGTATATAACCGTCAACGTCCTTCTCGAGGATAACTTTGACGGTCACCAAGGAAATGACTTGTATGATCCAGAGCATGCTTTGTATCGTGTATTTCGCGTACGTAAGCAGTGTACCTTGCACGAGTTTCTCGAATTGCTGAGTGATAGCTTGGTAAGTGTAATTGTTGAACAATTTTTCATGCTATTACTCACACAATACTATATTGACATATAATATTGTTACCGATATTGTTTCTGTTATATATTCTGAATTAATTAATGTTGAAATATTGATGTGACTTCATATTATGTGCTATTAGCTTGGTTATATATAGTACTTTTGTGATCATCTACAAGTACGGTAGGTGATTCGAAACATAATATTTAAGAATGACTCATATGTTTCATTCCAATTAACACTAATACCATTCAAGTATCTAATGTGCTGGCATTTTTCTACAGAAATATCCAATAGAGCAAATTCGTTTGTGGCCACTGAATGTGCGTTCAAATCATACCTGTAGACCAATGCCGCTCGAATTAGAACCTGATACACAGAAATCCATTTACCAGTGCTCGGAAAATCCAAATGCGTGGAATGTATTTGTTGAACTTGTTCCTCCAGATTCAGATTTGACAGCATTACCACCGTTCGATAAAGACACCGATGTTTTGTTATTTTTTAAATTGTATGATCCAAAAAATAAGAAGATACATTATTGTGGTCATCATTATATGCCTGTCACAGCCAAAGTCCGTAAGTTTCATTTTAAAAAATTAAAAAAGTCAAACATTTCTTACAATTCGATTTTCGTCTTACAACATCCACGTGGTTTTACTCTATTGTTATTATTCGTTTATTACTTATTAGTTTAGAATATGTATTTTAGTTCATAATATAATTTTTTGTATTCCTATGTAATGAAAAGTTATTTACATGACTTATTTTACATAGAGGATCTTATACCTATATTAAACGAAAGGGCTGGATTTCCACCTGATACAGAATTAGCGCTTTTTGAAGAAATTAAACCAAATTTGGTTGAAAAAATCGATAACTTAACAGATCCATTAGAAAAAGTCCTTGAAGAATTAATGGATGGCGATATTATCGTATTTCAAAAAGAAGGAGACAATCAGATGTATGAGCTTCCGACGTGTAGAGAGTACTTTAAGTAAGTTACCCAAACATTCTCAGAAATTGATTCCGTTTCAGGAATTACATTAAAAAATTTTAATTTTTTTCAGGGACCTATTTCACAGAGTGGAAGTAACATTTTGCGACAAGACGATTCCTAATGATCCAGGATTTACAATGGAACTCTCGTTAAGAATGACATATGACCAAATGGCAAGAGCTGTGGCACAAAGAGTTGGCACAGATCCATATCTCCTACAGTTCTTCAAATGTCAAAAGTAAGAACTCGTCATTTTTGGAATACAATAATACTTCATCTGGATAGTGTTTGACTACAAGTAGAACAAATTTTAATGAACAATTCTACATGTTGAAATAAGTCTAAAACAATCATGTTGAACTCGTAGTTTCCACATCACTTTCAAGCTACTAATTGAAAATTTCAATATAATATCAATACTTTAGATTCGTTACTTTTAATTTTCGTCTTAATTTCACATATAAAATGGCCATTTAAAGTTTGTTTCTCACGCAGTCAAGCCCTATGTACATAATGTATAATTTATATTTTTTAATGTTTACATGGACTTCTTAAATGCTCGCATCAAAATTATATCGAACTTAACAGATCAGTTGTATTTCAGTCGGCAACATCGATGACAAGTTTGTTACATAAATAATGAATTTTATAATTTTATTTCTTAAGTAAATAAACATTAAACAAATTTTATTTTGCATAAATCAGGAATATATTATAACACCTGATAATTTAAACAATCATTTGTTGTTCTTTGCTTAAAGCTTAGTTTATCTTTGTCATTAATCTCGTTTATCGACTTCAGTTCAAGTTGATTTTATATAATACGAACTACGAGAGCTTACTGGATCTACCCTTATGTATAGATGATGTTTCTAAAAGTGGACATTTTTTCAGGGTTCCTTTTGTATGTCCAAATCAATCAAAAAAGTTCACGTAGTGTCTGTGGAGCAAATATAGAGACTTTCTTGTATCTTGTAAGCGATATTTTCAGTTGTTAAAAATTATCGAAGTTATCCTTTTTCTACTGCTACTTGCCTACTTCACATGTCCTCAAGTAAGGGTCAGTGGGTAAAAAGGGTTACATTACTCCTAAATTATAGCCCTTTGACATATAGGAGCGTTTCTGCTTGTCACCCCGCATTTTTATAAGAGTCACTGTATTTGCTTCTCTAATACTACATACATGTTTTCTACTCTAACCTTTTTTATTTTATATTTCTGAAATTTTATCACTCAATTAGATTTACTATTATTCGTGTATACAGAACTATTCGCTTGAAAAACATATGAAAATTTTATCTGTGTCATTAACACTGAATTGAGAGTGATCATGAACGCGACAGGTGAGATCCCTCTTTGTTTTTAAAGCAGATGATTCCAAATTCAATAATATTGGATCAGTTACAGTGATAGAATGTTTTGGTAAATATCTGGAAGAGGGAGTAACCCCTTTAATAATTTTGATTATGGCTTATGTTAAAGAGGTGAAAAATGTGAATGAGTGTATTTGCATGTTACATTTCATTAATTTCAGTATAACTATATTTTTGGGGACTCTGAGGGCCAAATCAGTTTTACATTATATATGAAAGCGTACTGAAGTACATGTAATGTAACAGCACCTTGGACAAAGTGCACGTTGCCACCTCTACAACATATCGCAAGCTCATTGGAGTTGAGTTTTCCTTTTAGATTATTATAAATTTCAATTATAGCTAAAAAATCACTAAAATTTTAATTTTATTTGTTTATTGTTATCTACCCTGAAGATATATCCATTTTTCCAATGATTCTGTATAGTCGGAGTAATCAAGAGAAATATCTTTATTGGATGTGATAATAAACACAAAAGACATGTTACATAAGAAATTTCTACTGCTTGAAGAGGCAGCTATTGTGGTAGAAAACTAAAAATTCTAAAGGCTGTGATTAATGGACATTGAAAGTCCAGCCATGTATACTTTTGGCAATTGCAATGCGTTTTTTAATTCTTGTTAACTATTTTAAATATTTGTTACCGTGTGTTCCTTCATATAGGGTAAAAAAATTTTAGAATAAATTGGAATATTAGAATAAGCCAGAAAATGTCAAATATTTGTTGCCTTTCTATTTTCTGTTTTCTTCTAATATTTTGATAGTATATCTGCATAAACGTATTATTTTTAATTTTGATTTTTTGTAATGATCCACTTATGACTTATTATTTGTTATTGATATTTGTTACTACTACGGAAATTTAAAATACGTTTCTATGACCACATACATATGCCTCTTCGTATGTACCAATTATTTTTTACGTAGCATTTTCGTGTATTATTATATTTCATAATGATATTTAGATATATTGTTCCTCACATCTCACCATACACACGTATAAGCTATGTGTATTAAAGTAATTGTATTGCATTCAAATATTTCTAAAATTACATAAGTGTTATAAAGTTTTAACGAAATGGACATACAGTTTTGTACAGTTTTTTTCAAATTTGTATGCATTTATATGAATTTATTTAGAATTGATCTGTGTAATTTAGTATCATTATTCATCTAAAATGGAATCATATAAAAATTCATACTGCAAAGTACAAGTCATTGTAACTAATTAGCAAATACTCTATATTTTTGTATTGTTTATATTCCATTGTAAATGAAAATAGATCTTTTACTTACAGTTTTCATTGCTTTAACATTTTAAATATTATTTTGCGTTTATACATTATACAAATTCCCGTCACGCATTGACGTAATGTAAACGATGAAAGCAAATGGACGCATTTGTTACATAATGCCCATCTTAGTAAGACATTACAGCAATTAATTTTAGAAATATATGACTGTAACACATTCTAATTTATCTTTTTCCTTCTTCAAACGTGTATTCATATTATAGCTCATGTACTAACATAATTATAGCTACAAAGATTCACCTGGACATCCATTAAAATGTACATATGAAGGTTCACTGAAAGATTTGGTTTCCTATTGCAAGCCAAAAACAAAGAAATTATATTATCAACAGCTCAGTATTAGAGTAAATGAGCTTGAAAACAAAAAGCAGTTTAAATGTATATGGGTTGGTCCATCTCTTAAGGAAGAAAAGGAAATCATTCTTTATCCTAATAAAAATGGAACTGTGGCCACTTTACTCGAAGAAGCAAAGAAACAAGTAGAACTGTCTGAAAATGGATCTGGAAAGTTAAGGATACTAGAAATCAATTGTAATAAATTATCGCCTGGTCCAAGAGAAGATGTACCCCTAGATAACTTAAATACGACTGGTGCAAAATTATATAGGATAGAAGAAATTCCAAACGATGAATTGAATTTAGCAGAAGACGAAATGTTAATTCCCGTTGCACACTTTCACAAGGACGTTTTTTCGACGTTTGGTATTCCCTTTTTCTTTAAAATTAAGCAGGTAATCACAATCAAATACACATATACAAAAGTTGCTGCGTTTTTATTTCTTTTCTTTTTATAATTACATGCATTACTATCTATTCTGTCCGTTATAAATATTTTGTCATTTCTATGTTTACAGGGTGAACCTTTCCCAAAAATGAAAGAGAGATTATTGAAGAAATTAGGAGTACAAGAAAAAGAATTTGAAAAGGTAGGCATCTTAATCTAATCTTATTTGATATTTTATGAGAATTCATAAAAAAACTTTGAAGTTTAAGTTCGCGCTGGTGACAATGGGAAAGCCACATTTTATTATGGATTCGCCAGAATACATTGTGAAGCTCTCAGACTTCCGTACGCATCCAAATCAGAGTAAGTATATACGAAAAGGAAACAATTATTTGATAACAAATAAGAATGAAATTAAGTAGAATGAAGTAGATAGAATAACCAAACTTTAACGTTATGCAAACTTTAAATTGATGCTGATGAGAAATAAATTTTGTAGCTTATCCACTTTTATACGCAGGCACATCGCCACACAGGCCTTGGCTTGGCTTGGAACACGTCAACAAAGCGCCAAAGCGTTCTCGTATCAACTACCTCGAAAAGGCTATTAAAATTTACAATTAAATTTTCATCCTGTGAAGAGGAATAAAATTAGGCAGCCACTCATATAATTTATACAATTCTATAATAAGAAAGCGTCATCTGAAACAAAATGGTTGGGAATGAGTTTATATATTCGATTCTTCAGCCAGATAGAGCGTGGTTTTAATATTATGATCATGTTAACGAAAGGTAAATCTACGCTTTGTATACGATGGATTAAGAGAGTGTTATGACCATACAGTGACACTTTATGAATCATGGAAGTTCACCCTTTCGAATCGACAGGGATTTTACGTAGTGGCTGGATCGATGGCACAACATCGATTCCACTATGCACCAACAAATGGATTAGACGCTTCTATCTGTGAAATCAGTTTTTGTATTTGTAAATATATTTGTCGCTTGATGGCAGTCGTTTATAAGTATTTTTGAAAGCAGCGTTCTCAATGCATTCGATTCAGTCACGAACAAGAATTTGTTTAAACACGTATTTTATTATGAAAGTGAATCTGGATTACAACAGCAGAATGAAGAATCCTTGTGTCAGGAAAGAAAGAGGTATTTATGAATGAAAGCATCACATTTCTCTTATAGAGGGGCCCAATTTTTTTGAGATCTTTATTATTTGATCCTGCCACGTAAAATCTTTGTATTGATTTAATAAGATCCAAAGAGACATTGTGTACTGTTCTACGTGATGTAATACTTGAAGCTCATAATCAGAAAAGAATTGTCTACACAATCCTCCTTCATATTATATTCAGGATGTTTGAAACGCAGTTTGATATGGATCCTATAATTCTTATTATTCTGCACTCTGAAGCATGTTTCGAAAAAAATTAATGTTAATATTCTGTTTACAATGTCCTTTAATCATACGTGAAAATATGGGTATCAATCTTTAATTAAAAACAATGTAATCCAAGTATTATTTAACATTGTTATATAAAAAATTTGTATGAAATACCAACCAGATGTTTTTTTAACCAAATTTTTTGAGTTGCTTTCCAAACACCCTGGAGCTTTTTGCGTTTGAATATATTCTTTTGTCTGTATGCGTTCAGTGCGTCTTTTCCTAATATATTTTACCGAGACTCTAGTAAACTGTGCAAATATATAACAGTAGACTAACACATTAACGAGGCAGAATTTTAATTTAAGAAATAAACAGAACGCTTCGAGCATAGCAAATATTCAACACGTTGCACATTTAATGCAAATAGTTCTATTAAATGCACGAAAATTTAAACGGTCGTTTATAAAGAAAAATTATTTCATGCTTATTTTTGTTCGATTAATTGTTGTATTAATTATATAATACGTTACAAAATTTTCAAATTATTACATACAAATCTGCTTCCAAATACTTTTCTCTCGGATACTAACTACGATATGGGATACGGGAACTCTTACGTAATAGTTCTTTTTCAATCAGTGTTTTTTCCTGCCGTAACTGTGATGATAGTCATTGAACAAATCGCGCTTGTCTTTCGTAGCTCCGAAATACCTGAGAATCCAATAAATATTACTATAAAATAGAGCAATTTATTCAATTTATTTAAAAAAATATAATTATTTATGTCTAAAATAGTATTTTGTGTCGGTTATTAAAAGAAATTAGGATTTTTAATTTTAAAGTAAAATTTGAATCGTATGAAATTGAGGAACTTGATTCAGTTTATTTAACTGATAGTCTTTTAAGGTAATAAATTGTCAAACGGTATTAGGGATACCTTTGTCGTGTCATTCGTCAAGATTGGCGAATACAACTGCAACATAAAGAGTGTGAAATAAACCAGTGGAGAGTAAAATGTTTTGATTTAAAAAATTTTAGGGGGGTTGATCAAATTAAAATGAATTTGTGGTAATAATGAAAGATGGGCATCGGAGTTGCGAGGAAATGCTCTGTAAAAATCGAAATGTGCTTGTACAGGTATCTGGACCTAACTTATATTATTAGTTATTTCATTTTTCAAATTTAATTTAATATCTCTTGCAACGCCGTTAGTATTACCATTATGTAAAATATAATTTTAAAAATACGATACCAATTTTTGCGTACTAGAATCACGGGGGAAACATGTAATATGTAGAAACATAAAGGTTTCAAGTGGCGCCAAATGCAAGTGTTTTCTAAACACTGAACTTCGAAATTTTGTAGTGATATCGGAGTCATTGTGAATGTGCAACTGCATTCTTAATAAGACGTAGCGTTGAAGCGACATTACAGTAGACAAAAATTTGTTAGCTCATACATAAACGTAACAGCTTTTACTGAGAGGAAATTAAGTCGTGCATGTTAATTTTGATATTCTGAATACATAAAATATATTTTGTTGTTAATATATACAAATATGTATTCATTATATATTTCATTATCATTGTTACTTTCTTCATGAATATCAATAATGACAATGATTCTATTAGTTGAAGTTAGTATGATTACTTATAATGACATTAATAGGAATCGTGTATTTTTTCCACGTAATCATAAACAGTTTACAGAAAGAGAATTGTTTAAATCATTGTTCTGAAATAAATGCTGAAACTATCAGCACTTGTCATAGATGATCCACAGAGGAAAAATATTTCTGAATTATTTATAACATGTTTCAATATTCTTGTAGCAGCTGATCAATTGCGATTGTAAATTTTATCTATAAGTTTTTAATAGTTATTTTCTAAGCAAAACGAGGGTATAATGCAGGTGTGCATAAAGAAAATAATTGATAATAAAAAAAAATTGCTGACACTAGCAATTCGATTTTACATGTCTTAATTTTCATTAACGCGGACATTCTGATATATTATTCTTGTATAGTATTAGAAAGCTAACATTATGACAGTCATATTTTATAAACTATATTAATTGATCGTATTAAAGTATTATAGAAACTACATTTATAGTAGCAACATTTGAATAAGATTATCTGTTATAAATGACCTCATTTCTTGGTGAGAATTTTGTACATAAATATTACACGAAAACTCTTCTTAAATAATACTAAAATGTAAATATGTTGTCATATACAACATTTAATATTTTCCCATCACCACCGAAGTTACTTGTTATTTGTTTTGTGCAAACTCGTTGTTATTAAACAGTCTATTTTAGTTGTTCATAAAACATGTTTTGGACAAAAATAATGAAACACATTAAAGTATGCAGATGTCTTCTATGAATTTAATCAGTCGTATTAAATATGTAAGAATATGTTTTTTCTCAAATTATATATTTTATTTATTACACACTATATAATGCATTTTTTTGGCAATTGCTAAAGCATCTTTTATTAAGTAAACGGTAACATTATTATACATATAGACTACCAAGCTCTGTTGTAATTACACGTTTGAAATTATTTAATTTAGCAGTATTTGTGGCAATACCAATTATTTTAAAAACCTGTCTCTCTTATACAGATTCACTATGAAGTTTATAACTGTACTGTTATATAATGTTTTAAATAAATTGCACAGAAATACTTTACTAGTCTAATCAAAGATCTTAAACTAATTTTTAATTTGCTTTTTCTTGTATTACTTTAAGGAAAACTGAAAACATGTTTCATGATATTTTTAAATCTATAATTTTATCATGATCCCATAATTATGGAGATACCAGTTTTTTGTTCCATAGTCAATTGACAAAGATAGAAAAATAAGTTTACTTAAGAAAATAATTTAATTGAACAGTGTTGCAGTTGACTTATGTCCGTTTTTTGCACCATTAATAAGATAATGTAAAATGATAAATTACAATAATAAATCCATTAATGCGTGTTTGTTAAGGGTAAGATATTTTTGACACTTTTACACGTGTTCTACATTGCAAAATAAGAATTTTTCAATCATTAATTTTAATGATACGATTCAATTAACGTTTTAAAATAATTTTAAAAATTATTTCATCTTAAATACAATATTTAGTAGTAATTATACTAAAAGACTCATTTTGTAATACAGTTATCGTCGAGAGAACAAAATTTGTTTGGTAAGCTATTTCCTCATATTTTGTTTTGATCTTATCTTACGTCTTACACTGTTATCATTTTGTAATAACGTGTTGCTAAATAGTCCACTGGAATAAAACACTTTTTACATAATTCAATATTATAACTAATAGTAATAGATTTTCAGAAATTGTTCAGTGAAATAATTAAGAAGATATTAAAAATTATTGAAAAATAAAATTCGTGCATTCAATATTACGTCTTAATCAACTCTCACACATTTAAATTATTTAACATCGTTTGAAAAAATAACGATTGTATATTAAATCTACAATGCAATAATATCTAGAATCTGAATTATAAATTAGTTTATCGATTTACTTGATAACGTTCAACTAGTCATTATAGATACATACATACATTAAAATAACATCACTTACGACAATATTAGATTATCATACAACATACGTTTTTAATGCGTTAGTTGTCGTTCAATTATGCTTGAAATTCTTTAATTACTACTAATACATAAAGTAAGAAAATTGAATTTGATCTATTTACTCGGTACTGGTATATACCTAATAACGCAATGAATATTAGTAGCCACGATATTTTCTATAGTAAAGGGTTGTATAAGTTTGAATACTTGTATTGTGTGTACCCATATGTATGGCCCACTGCTTGTCATTATTCGCTTTGTTGTTTCTCTCTCACTATCCTACCATAGTTTTCAAATCTAACCAAAACGTCTTTCATGATTTCTCTCGTCATTGTTTCCACTGTCGTTTCTCCCTCTTACGTATTCGTATTCTCTATATATCTCTCTTTCTATCCCATCCAACTTTTCCATACACACTTCTCCCTACCCTTCCTCAACATGTTTATATCAACTCTGGTGTGTTCTTTCAGTTCTCTTACTTTCAACCGTACATACAGTATTTTTCTCCTTAAGCATCTGATTTATATTATGCAGCGCTTCAATGTTTTCCAGTACATTAAAACAGGAATAAACTTGAATCAATTGAAATAATGGTGTAATATCGAACATATTTGTGCCGGTAATTATGAATGTGATCTTCACAATTCCAAAAAAAATTAACTTTGTTTGAAAAATGTTTTTGTATAACAAATAATTTACGAGTTATTTAACGTATATGTACGGCCTGATCCTCGTAACATGATGACCTTAAATATGGACTTTTTTTTTAAAGGTTCATAAATCGTATTGTAATTATAGTTAGTTATCATCGGACTTAACCAATTTCATGTTAGATATATTTTGATAGTGGTCTAAGTTATTTGTTTTCTTTATATATTATCGTGTCATTTCCAAAGAAGTACATCATTATTTTTTTATAATGTCAACAGATAGCGGTTCAAGTAAGTAAATTTTCTATAAGAATTCATAATTTATAATAATGTAATAATAAAATATGCAAGTTTGGTTAATCAAAATGATAACACGACAGTCCACATTTTGGATCTCTCGCCTAAGAAGGGAAGACCAAAAATACATATATGGAAACAGAAGTATTTCCATTATATTCTGGAATCAGACCAAATACCGAGGAAGAAATATAAAGATATTATGCATTTTTTGCCGAACTTCCCGCTGATTTATCAAGATCATTTTAGTATACACAAAACAAACGGAACTGAGTCAAACAGAGGTAGAATCTTTGATATTTTGAAATTAATTAAAATTCGTTTTCTAAAATAAAATTTACAACAAGCGGGATGCTTCTCCGACAAAATGCAAATCTGTTTCTTCTTAGATAATATTTGTTGTTTATTCTCAAACAATTGCCCTATATATTTAACCATCAATAGAAATAATATTATAATTTTGAAAAATACTAAAAGAAGGGCAGGCTTGAAATTTCGTTTTGTGTCGTACGATAAGAAAAAACGTTCAAAAGGTCTTGATAAAACTATACTGGTTTGGCTGGTACGAAATGCGATACCAACATATGGACTTGTAATACATGTAGCTGAAGAAAGTACATCGATCGTGAGCTACTTTCGATGCAGTAGTGCTACAGTAAATCGTAAATTGTAACATCTGTTCGCACTATTTATTACTAAGAGGAAAAATTATAGTAAGTAATAAGTTATATAATTTATACTATATACTTATACTATACTTATACATATATAGATGACATGTCATCTACAGTCATACACAATAATGCATATTATTAATTCTAGTTACTAATAATAATGATTTAGATTATTGCAGCAACTACCTATTTAGAATAAGAACAGCCATTTCTTAAATTTTGATACTTTTATTTCTTTTTTATGTATATCGAAACAGGGCACGTAAAAAAAGCATTTTATATTTTATTTAGATTATATTTTCTATTAGCACAAAATAACTGCTTCTCAGTAATATATCCTTAACGGATTACTAAATAATTGTGATCAGTAAAACTTGTAAAAAAATTGTAGTTGAATATTGTATAACGGTTGAACTTTGGTCATGCGCATTAGGTAAATAACCGTATTTCGTAGCGCCGTTGTTTGAATGCATTTTCTTCTTGAGAATTTTAGGTTAGATATGATGATGGAAACGTAAACACATGGTCTTATTGAATTTATAGAAAATATGATAAAATCATGTTGCGTATATAATGTTTATTTGTCATGAATTAGGAAACACTTGACAATGCTTCGGAATTGGTCAAATTTAAATCGGCGCAGTCTTCAATTGGCTGAAGATCTGCTAATCTCTCGAATGCAGCGTATAAAAGAACGTGTTATTCAGGGATGTTCATCAGAGCTCTTTCGAGTTTCAAGTCGTAACCTATATCTATCGCCTACCTGTTGCACGCCGAAACTCGTGAGTTTAGATTAATAATATTATATTTCTTTCAAAGAAAAAAAATAATAGTATGGTATAGCAATTTTTTTAAAAATTGCATCAGTTTATTAATTTAAATTTGAAAAGATATTATTTAAAAATTTTGTAAGAGTAAATAGCAGAATCAAATTTTGTATCATTTTTCTATATTCATGTTTCGGATATAATATAATATCTTTGAATAAATAGACACTGATTATATTAAATTACACTGTAATATACAGGGGGTAATTAAACTAAATTTCTTTTAATGGAATTAATATAATGTTCATACTGTAAAGTCTCCTGTTTTTTGAAATTTATTTGGAACTTCTTTATTTCATCATGTTAATATTTTATGTAAATTTAAAAGATATTCCAATTTATTTAGAACATGCCAAGACTAATTCACAGTAATATTTGGGAATCAGACCCAGAACTTTTTGAATTGATGGAGAAGGAGAAAGACAGACAAAAACTTAGCCTTGAGTTAATTGCTAGTGAAAATTTTACATCCCTCAGTGTACTTCAGTGCTTAAGTTCTTGTCTTCATAATAAATACAGCGAAGGTTTACCTGGACAAAGGTATATTTATGGATTGCATTGTTGATTATTATTTTTTCATTTATTGCACACATTTAAGATGTTATATTTTCTAATAATGTTTTTAGATATTATGGAGGAAATGAATATATTGATGAAGTAGAATTGTTAGCACAAAAGCGTGCTTTAGAAGCATTTAATTTAAATCCAGAGGAGTGGGGTTGTAATGTACAACCATACTCAGGAAGCCCAGCTAACTTTGCTGTCTATACAGGTTTAATTGAGCCTCATGGCCGTATAATGGGATTGGATCTCCCTGATGGAGGCCATCTTACTCATGGTAACATTAAGATTTTATTTAGGTTTACTAAACTTTTTATATATTATTATTTTTATATTATTATGAACTTAATAAATTTTCAGGTTTCTTTACTGGACTTAAAAAAGTATCTGCAACATCAATGTTCTTTGAATCAATGCCATATAAAGTGGATCCTCAAACTGGTCTAATTGATTACGAACAGTTAGCTCAAACTGCAAAATTATTTAAACCAAAAATTATAATAGCAGGCGTGTCCTGTTACAGCAGATGTTTAGATTACAAGAGGTTCAGAGAAATAGCAGACGAACATAATGCTTATTTATTTAGTGATATGGCTCACATATCAGGACTGGTTGCTGCTGGAATAATTCCTAGTCCATTTGAATACAGTGATGTTGTATCAACAACTACTCATAAAACTTTGAGGTAATTTATCCAATTTTCATTAAATATTTATAGTTACGAGAAGAAACGTAATTGTCATTAAATGTCTTAATCTTTAGAGGGCCTCGAGCTGGTGTTATTTTCTTCCGTAAAGGAGTTAGAAGTATTACAAAAGATGGTAAAAAAATTATGTATGAAATAGAAGATAGGATTAATAATGCAGTATTCCCTGGCCTACAGGGTGGTCCACATAACCATGCAATTGCAGGCATTGCTACAGCAATGAAACAAGCCAAAGCTCCAGAATTTGTTCAATATCAAAAACAAATTGTAAATAATGCTAAGAGACTCTGTTCAGGACTTCAGAAACATGGCTACAAGATTAGTACAGATGGCACAGATGTACACATGTTACTAGTAAATTTACGACCTGCAGGTCTTACAGGAGCCAAAGCAGAAAAAATTTTAGAAGATGTTTCTATTGCCTGCAACAAAAATACTGTACCTGGTGACAAAAGTGCAGTGAATTGTAGTGGTATTAGACTTGGGACACCAGCAATAACTACCCGTGGCTTGGTTGAGGAAGATATTGATAAAGTTGTTGATTTTATACACAAAGGTATGTCGACACTCAAATAGAAATTACAGTATAAGAAAACACAATATCATTGTAAATATAATGTGTAAGCATAATTTTTAATTTATTTCAGCATTATTGCTTGCCAAGGAAGTAACAAAGATTTCAGGGCCCAAAGTTGTTGATTTCAAGCGTATACTGAGTACAGATGAATGTATAAAACAAAAAGTTTTAACTTTAAAGGAAGAAGTACAAACATTCTGCTCTCAATTTCCCTTACCTGGCCATGAAACGTATTAGTGAAGTCAATTATTTGACAAGGTTTATAAGTGCCGTATTGGATCTGATGTAAAATATGTACTCTTGTGTACAAAATATTTTACAAGGTACAAATTACTGATCAAAACATTTGTTACTTAAATCGTTTTTCCACGAGAAGAAGGCTCAGAGAAACTTTTAAGTATCTACATATCTATGCTTCACTACTTGATATGCCTATTTCGCGATACAAGCATTTCGCAATAGCCGGAATCTCATGACGACGAAAATAAATCTATCAAGTATGACTGGAACAGAGTTAGCTACTAACCTACTATGCTAGCATTGAGATTAGGGTCTCCGAGATCCTCCGTTGCTTCTGTGTCATTTCGCGTTCCCTCTTCTCGTGCACGGACAATACATGAGAAAGCTGAATACAGTAAGATGATTAATCATGTTTTGAAATCTATGAGATTAATATAAATTACAATATTGCACCGGAAATGTATTACGTTATAATTTTCTACCTTTTTCTTTACTTTTGTAATAATATATGGACTAATATCTATAATAATTATTGTAACTGCGTGTAGGTGTATTTGATGTAACTGTTTCGATTTTTTACCTTTATTTGTACAAATTATTATCAACAGAAGATTAAAAAATCTGTAAATACAACTCTGTTTATACAGACATAGTTATTTTATCTTTACTATCTCTTTCCTACAGTTATACATATAGAAAGAATTTGTAGTAGTTTATAATTGCATTCTTTGTCTTACTTTTTCTCATAAAATGGAAACAATCTGCGACAATCGCCAACATAAACCCTAATTGAAATTTGAAATAACAAAAAATCACAAAACGCAGAGTTCGCATTGAAGTTGAAGAGCTACATTTTTTATATTTTTACAATATCAGTGTGTAGGTATAAGTTAAGGTATATTGCTCATGAATTGCTTCAGATGTTTTGATCAGGTACGCAGTGGTAAAAAAAATTACCGCCTTTTCCCGCAAAAAACTAATGTAAAATTAATGTTTTTACATTTCATGTACTCTGTATGTATATTAGCACATATTAGAAAACATTTATCATTCACAAAAACAATTAAACAACAAAATCAACGTAATCTGTGAAATCTATATCATGCACGTTACATGCGAAAGTGGTAACGCTGCTTTCAAACATTCGTTTGACGAAGCGCTTAGGGCTTAGGTGTTCGACTGTAGAGACGTTGCGTACTTTTTGGTCCTGGTTTGCACCCAGCACACGCTTATTATTTTTTTTGTAAATAAAAAATTGGTTAAACACGTTGTTTTATTAACATAATCAACTGTACGATTATTATTGAATACGTCATTTTTGCACGTTCTTATATAAAATTGTATATTTCTATTTTACAAATAACATTTGATTAAGATTATTATAAAATTAGTGTATATAGTAATTTATTAATACCAAGTATATAGCTTCGATAATGCACAAAAGTTTATATTTAACATAAAGAATTACATTTTGTGTCTTGATATTAAATAAATGTATTTTTATCATATTAATCAGCAGATTAAACTTGAATACTTATATCAATTGATTAATTTCAATCTTTTTAATTAGCTACTTGAATCTTTAAACAGTAGAAATGTAATATACTTGTTTATACAGTTGTTAAGAAATGGTTCTGAAATTTGATGATCGTATGGTCACAAGATAAGAGATGAAAAAAATCCATTGAACTATGTGTTCTATATATGTACATTACAATTTTGAAATTATTTTAATACATCCCTCTGAACACAGAGAAATTATACTTGATATTAAAAGGTCATTTTTTTTGAAGTTATATTAATTAATTTTTATTTTTTTATATACTTTAATGCATTTAAAATTTTAGATTCATTTCTTAACGCTCAGGGAACTATAATTACCTGGTTAAAGTGAATTTTGAAATCAAATTTGTTTACTAAAGATACATGGTATACACCATTTATAGATATTACATAAAGTTCCTGTCCTATTAAATTGAGTAGTATATTTTATATACAGTCATACAGTAAAACCGCTGTGAAGGTTCGCACCTCCAGACCATCTTTAAACCTTTACAGAGGTCCATTTGAAAGACATCTAGCTCTTCTGTAAACGCTTATGAGATATACTTAGAAAAAAAGTAAAATATTGTTCCGAAAAGGTATCAATAAATCGATCACTTCGATCTATCTCAAGTAACAAAGAAATAATTCGCAAACTCATTTACAAACACGGGTCTGTACAGGGGCTTGGCTGTAGCTAATATGTCAATAATTTACTTTTGGATTTTTGTTTCAGTTTAAAATGACAATAAATTTGCAAATGCTAATGTCAATACTACACGAACCTAATTTACAGAAAATTAAGTAATTTTATACTACCTTATTAACGCGAAATATAAGAAGTTTAAGCTTCAAACAATTTATTTCCCTTGAAAAAAATTGCGCTTATAGCATAAAAATTAACTTGTACAAATTTTTATAACAATTTGAACATTGCATATTTTTATATTTTCTGCATTTATAAATTATGAAAAAATAAGCTTTTATATTTATGATGAAAGAATATTCTGTGCACACATATGCTCTTATATAAGAATATACATACACGCGTATGAAATATACATTAGCATATGTATATACTTATTGCAAGTTTACATTTTTGTAATATCCTTTTTCATATCTAATACACAGCAATAGCATATTTATATTTCTTAGCATTAAACAGTGCTTTGTTATAGAATCATGATCGACCATTTCACTTTATTAACTAAATATATAATCTATTTTTTTACTGAAACTTTAATCATTCGTATTTATATTAGTATAGTGTTTAATAAATAAATTTGTTACTTGTTACTGTGATACTTATTGCCATACAATTCACTTTACTTATTTAGTGATGTAACAATAAGTAATATCATTAAGCACTCTCGTCTTGGAACTGTAAGTATGCATGTCACGTTTATTTTTCACACGTTTAAGAATATATAAAATAAATCTCCGTCTTAGGAATTACACTCAAATACACATTTATTTTTAAATATATGTGTTATATACGAATTGTAACTAATTCAAGGATTTTTTTCAATGTTTAAGTTTGTTTGCTCATTTGATTAATCAATTTTTCAACTGTTAACATAATTATGTTAAATATATTTCTCAAATAAAATATCAAAATAGATTTTAAAAATGGAAATAAAGTGATCTTGACACGTCATCTTGTTTAAATATTTAGAAACAACAAAAAATTTTAAACTTGTAACTTTGAAAAATTCCTCTTGTAAAAGACTTCGCATATTTATAGATTAAATAATTTTTACTATACAAGTTGTTTAAAAAAATTCTTTCTAATGCAATTCTTTTCAAAATTTGACAGAATAATGTAATGCATTTTCTTTTTAAAATATGTGCGACATTAATATATAGTTACATACATATGTATATATATATATATATATATATATATATATATTTATATTTATATATACGTATATAGGTATTTAAGTTCATTATTTACTTTCACCACATTGCACATTGAAGTCTAACGTTTGATCAGTCGAGTTCTTGTGCTGTATGTGAAGTTGAAGCTGCATTTCTCTGTTCATCGTCTGAATCTTCATCCTCTACATTATTAAAAAATGATTGTAAAAGAGAACCAAACAGTCCCTGATTGCGTGGACGTGGTAATGGGATGTTGAAAAACAATTGCCCTATTTTGTCTAAGTACTGTCGATAACATGGATCTCTGTTTAGAGATATTTGATATTGTTGGCAAAGTACTGTAAATACAGCGAGTTTTCCACTGAAAAAGAGTAATTATAAATATTTAACATCTAGAAATTAACATTTTTTTTTCGTAAACTCACCTATCAATTGTTTTCAATAGAAAAAATAAAAAATTCAGTAATGGAAGAAGATATGGTGGACCACTGTTTATTTTTGGATGTTGTGAAGTGTAAGAATTAAAAACTTCTTGAGCAGTTGCTTTGTTTTGTAAGCACAGGTATCTGAAAAGAATAATTGTAGTATTATATAGACATAGATTTCATAAAGTTCTTAAATAAATGAAAATTTTATTTAACCCTTTGATTGTGGTGTGCTTGAACATGGTTCGTGCCAACAGTATTATAAACAATACTGAGTAAAAAGCATATGAGGATTACAGATCACAAACAGACTAATTTATGCATATTGTCAACTTTTGGTTATAAAGTAAATGTCTCAAAATTAATTTTAGTTTAAGCAAGTATCTTGCATTGGCCACCTTTAGACACTGTAGGCAGCCAAAGTGTTAGAAATGAAGTTAATGATAGATATGCTTACTGCAAAACTGCCTGAGCAATAAAAAGATCTACTTCATTTGTGTAACCACGTCGCACATGATATTCGATAAGCATTTCTGCACATCCAGAACCATCTTCACTATGTATGAAATGCTGTTTTGCCATTACATAATTTTTTTCTAAAACAAAGTATAATTAATTTCTCCTAACAAAATGGTATAAACATTGCTTTTTTTCCATGAATCACCTCTCCAAAATGTCACTGCTATTTTTTGATGTAAATCAGGATGACCTGTCTTATATTCTTTGTCTTTTATGCTCCATCGTAGGGCAGATTGTATATATGTGTCTCTTTCAGGTGATGAAGGGCTCATTAAACTAAATAATATTGTAATTTTTCCAAAATACAATGGCGAGGGGTCTGTTTTTGATTGTCTTAAGACATTTACAAATAAAATTCCTAAATCTGCTCCACTAGCATACTGCAATAAATAATAATTCTATTTAATAAGTAATGTATATTTTAATTCACTTCTTATCATAAAATGCATGTACTACAAAAAATGTATTATAATATATAAATCATATTTTGTGTTGGCATTCATATATACATAAATATGAATACAAAATACATGCTCTAATTGAATGATATCTAGAACATTCTAGATGTATTCAATTACTGGAAAAATTGGCAGTATTAAATAATTCTTGTAATAATAAACAGTAAAATTTAAATACAGATCGTTCCAGAATAAAATTTGTAAAAAGTACTGAAAAACGAGTGAGAAAATATTAACCGAAAAGTGTTTGTTTGAAAAAGATATGAATAAAATTGATAAAATTAAACATAGTAAAGTGCATTACATACTTGTTCATGCTCTAATAAAATTTTCGATCCTGTAAACAGTAATCTCAAAAGTTCCGAATACTTATTCTGTCTAAGATATCTGGAAGAAGAGGTTAAGCAGTCACATTGATGATTGCACTAAAATAATTCTTTGACGATGTTGACTAATTATATTATTGGCTCACCTAGAATATAAAGTTCTATACATTTGATGAGCTTCATAAAAATTTTTCGAATTTATAGACGCTTCTAATTTTGCTAAAACTCGCTGAACACCGTGATTGTACTGCGAGGCCATGTTTACGCTGTTTGCAATATTTCTTTCCTCTGCGTTTACAATTGGTAACATTGTCGAAAAGCACTTTAAATTTAAATTTTCTTTCGCACAAGATTAATCGTGTATACGAACATAAATACGCAAAAAGATATTAACACATAATACGTAACGTGTTGTAAGTATGGACTATACTGTTGCAATTGCAAACATATATGTATATGTACAGTGGCTCACAAAATTGTTCGAACACCCTTTAAAACAGTATAACTTTTTTTAAAATCAGATCGCACGACCTGACTTTCTTGTAGCAATTACGAGCATTAGTTCACAGAAAATATTTTTAAAAAATAGCAATTGGGAGGAAAGACGTGAGCAAATAAGCAAGGCATTTTTTAAAACTTTTATTTGTGTACGTAAGGAATATTTAAAATATGTGTTTTATATATCTATATGTTAGTTATACGCATGCAGAAATTTTCATCGAAATCGATTAACATATACAAACTATACAACCGGTCAAAAGTGGCGAAAGTCATATATTTCACAACTATTATTCAATTTTTGTTTAAAATCCACAGATTCTAACATCCTTTGATGCGTCTCGTTTTCTTTCTGTGTCAATCGATTTCGATTCTTTGTTGTCATCTGCATTTTTTATTGTCAGGAGCCACGTTTTTCCCACAGTATTACGAAGGATATTATGAGAAATTTAGCAATTTAGCATTTAAGTTTTATGACCTTATTGATATGATCTTGATAATGAGAAGTTACATTTTTGTTAACAATCCCTACCCTAGTTATAATTATTCTTGAGATTTCGATGAGTCTTTGATGGACCCATTAACAATTATTTAGAATTGTCACCCTTTTTTGCAAGTGGGTCAACGATCGTATCCAACATAGGGCGTACGTCACTATAATGCGAAAGACCGACTGGGCCGCTATCATATTATTCTGATCTTTTCTTTTACGTCTGTTTTATAGTATATCATAAATAATCAGTATATCATATAAACAATCTATTTCCAAGGTCAAAATTGGAAAAAAACTCATACCCACATTGGACTTCAATCTGAACTGCCTGCGTATGTAGTAAACTTATACGCTACCGCCATATCTATACAGAGACTTCTTAGGTGTAGATATATACTATGATCTGGATTGCTACCCAGTAGGCTTTGGCGACACATACCAAGCCATCTGTTTCCGCATTTGGCTCGGTATTTGACTGCAAAGTTCCATCCCAAATCTATGCCAAGACCATGCCAAACTATTCCACTCGTTTAAGAGTGTTGAAGAGTCTTTAAGAGGCAGGTCGTTCGCACTAAGAACGGACCTAACCTTGCTCTAACAATAAGACTATGGCTGGTGGCAGAGAAGAAGCGTAAGTGTTTACCAGTGCTTACGCTTACGTCTGTCGTATTCGTAGACGTAAGGTAAGGCAGAGAAAAACGTAAACATGACACGTAAGTCGTGAAAGACTATTGTGAATACGAAAAGTGCTTCTCAGACGAGGTAAGTATTCACAATAGTCTTTCACGACTTACGTATTACGTTTACGTTTTTCTTTGCATTACCTTACGACTACGACTACGGCAGACGTAAGCGTTTACGATTCTCTGCCATCAGCCTAAATATCACTCGAAATCGGAGAAAACCTCGCTGTAAGAGAGAATAAGAGGAAGAAAATAATTAAAAATAAATAATATAATTTAGAAGCTTAAATAAAATTTAATTCTTTGACGATGTTGACTAATCGGTTTTCCCTTTTACAACGTCGTTTACTTCGAATTTGCCCTAGATTTTCTCTCACTCAGAGTTCTCCCTTAGTGCGACCGACCTGCCCTCTTAAACGAATGCAAGGCTTGGCACAGATTACTATGGAACATAGTAGTCAAATACCGAGCCATCTGTTTCCGCATTAGGCTCGGTATTTGTTGACAAGTTTTTGTAGCAAATTCATAGCAAATAGGGACCAAATTCTGCTCCGAGCAGGATTGACCGCCGTTGGCTCGTAAAATGTGACACAAACATTGCGCAAAATTTACTCGAAACAGGTTTGGTTGACCAGGTAGGTAGGTCAACAATTTTAAAGCAAAATATCTCAAAAACGAAGGCCCATTTTGAAGATTTTATTATATTACATGAGCACTATAGTGCTCGTATACGACCTCCACATACTGTCGTTCCAAAAGCGAGTGCAACACACGTGCCTCCCCCTGTAAATCATATATTTTTTGTTTCTAGATATTGAGATTTTTGCGTTTGGATTGATTTTGCATTAAATATTCGCTCTTACGTTAGTATGAAGCTTACCTGTGGTTGTAAAACTTTACGAAAAACTTATACGGGTACATGTTTCTTAGAACCTCAAAGCATGATAAGTACCCTTAGATTTTAGACCATTTTCAAAATGAATGATTTATCTGAGAAGTGACTTATTACCAAGAGGGAAGAATATATTTTATTCTATTTTAGAATTACAAACTTAATAAATTTAATTAATTTCAAAATATGAATTTTCTTCTTAGATTACGAAAGATTCAACCTCTGTTTGACAATTAGTTCTGTTTGTCTTGAATATATACATATATAATATATGACGATAAATGCATAATAACTTTGTATTTCTCCTTCGTAACTGGTTTAATGTAGACTGTCGCGTTATCATCTATTAAATTAATATAAATTATAAATTTTTACATAAAATTTATTTACCTGAATCGCTATCTGACGACATTATAGAAAAATAATGATATGTTATGATATAAAGAAGACAAATGACAGACCACTATCTATATAAGATAACATGAACTACGATTTGTGTATAATAAAATCAATCGATATAATACGAAATAAGTGAAAAGTTAATAAGACTACATACTTTTATAATTACTTAATATTATAATTATATTATTATTACTCAAAATATTGAGTCATATTTTATTGACAATTGAAACTATAATATGTACATATAAATAAATGTTGTGCGCAGGTGTACGCGATACACATATACACGAGTAATATAAATGTTATGCATCGAAAAGTGTAATTCCAAACTGCGATAGGCAATTTATTTAAGAAAATTGCATAATCTATTGGGAAAGGGAAATATTTCAATTGAGACGAGTCGGGACAAATCGATATTGTAATGCGTTAGTTGCGCTTGGAAGAGAAAACATTGAAAAGCTGTCAAGCGATATCAATTGCAAAAAGTAAAATGTATTGATAAATGCGCAAAGTAGCGTCGCGTAAGCGCTGAAGTGTTGTAGGTGTAATGCACCCATACGCAACGGAACGGATACGGTAAAAATCGCGAAGGCAATGCGCCCCTGGCGGCCAGCAAGGTAAATAATCCTTGCGGAAATAATTATCGCGATTTATGTTATTTGCAAATGTGAGAAGAATCATTAATGAGAGTATGTCAAGTAGCAGCGATTAGGATGATATACGGACCCTGTAGCGTTCTCGGTTACACCTCAAGTGAGTGAAAATCGTGCTTGGTGCGGGGTGAGTGTCTAAAACCTTCATTCCCCCCGTTTTTAAAGGGGGGCGGTGGCTCGTATCAGTGTTTTTTTATCGTTTCTTTAGACGTCTTCATCCCGAAAATAACAATGGCCGGAGGATTCGAATATGCATGGAATTTTAAACTGCCAAGCTTGCTACCCTGGCAACCTACACGCATTTTCCTGATCCCTTTTTATTCCATGTGTCAATTAGCATCGGTACGGCTACTGTACATTGTAATTTTTTTTTCGATTATTTTCGTAGAAGTTAATTTCTCAAATTAGAGAATTTTGTAGCTTTTGATTACTATAAAGTATTGTAAATGCACATTCGTAAATGTTGACATGTAAAGTCATTTGTACCTACCAGTTTATTAATTCTTCTTGTTTATATTGTATATTTTATTTTCCTTGGTTTTGAAGATTATTATTGTGTGCCTGATAAAATAAGTATTACACCTAAATTAAATGATTGTGCTTGTATAGAATGGACTTGGCAGAAACTATGAAAAATATAGTTGCCAAAGGTATGCAAACCGAAATGGGACCACCAGGCGGAGGTTCTGGTTACCCTGGTACACCTAGTAGTGCTGGTTATGTTACGGAGAAGATGTACATGTTATTACAAGCATATCTTCAAAATAAAGGTTGGAATCCAAGCATTGAACTTCTTCAATGTTTTTCTGAATTCAAGGATGCGTCTATGATACCGAGTGGTGCTTATTTGCAGTAAGGATGCATAATTTAAAATTTGTGTACAACTAAATTTTGGTTTTTGCTCATTGTAAAATTTCATGCTAGTAAATGCAAATCAACTGTAAATGCAAGATGTTTTTATAATGTATATTATAATATGTAAACAGGATGATGGCATCGAGAATAGCTTTGGACTCTCAGGGTAGGCTAGTCCTTAGAGAAAATGGAAAGATAATATTACCCTATGAACATTTTGCAAATGCTGTGATGTTAAAGCACATGAATGGTCCGCATGGTTTACATTTGGGCTTAGAAGGTACAGTTAGAGCTGTTATGGAATCGTACACTATTGGACGAGAATGTTTTGGTATGGAAAAAGATTTTATAATAGAAGTGGTACAAAATTGCCCAAACCCTGCGTGTCGTTATTATAAAAATCAATTGGAACTAACTCAAAAAATGGGACATATGCCACCAACATATATACAAGATAATGAAACAACTGCTTCTCTTTTACGTAGTAGTTTTCCTCATAATACAGATTTTCAGGCAGTAAGCATAAATGATTAATTTATACAGAATTCAATTATTTTCTGTATGATGCCAAAATTTAATGGTTTTCCATATTTGTATTATAGACCTTAAGTGGTGCTAATCCAAATACTCATATGGGAGCAGGATCTACTACAGATATGTCAGAAATTAGAGGTGCTGGAAATCAAATAAATCTTCAACGTCCTCCAAGCCGTCCATCATTAAATATTCCGCATCGACCTGTATCACAAGAAAAAAAAGTTGCCACTGGAAAACAACATTATGAATCATTAGTACCTACTATTTCAATGACAGATCATAAATTAACAGATTTCTTAAGAACAAATTTGGATAATTTGGACAATCTCAGTCCTTTTGGTTTAGGTAACTTACAAGGAATAGGAAATGCAAATAAGGATTTGTTAGCTTTACATAATGGAGCTTGGCCTTTGGAGAATGAGAAAGGCTCTCGGTCATCTACAAATTCAGAAGGTAGTTAACATATTACAGTGGTTATTCATAAATCTTGATGTATACAACTGTAATCTATATTAACTAAACGTTATTTCATAGGTGGACAAGAGAAAATAGTTAGGGCTTTTGCAGAGGTTATGAAAAATATGGCACGAATGAAGGCTTGCGTACGTCCTGCAATGTGTAAACCTTATGGAAAACAATCAGAAGCTTTGCAAAAAAGTAAAAGAAAATATATAATTTATTAGTACTATTTTTTAATATGTCATGTTATTATTTTATTCATAATCGACATATTGATTCATGATGTATAGATATTTTCACAATTTTTTTCTTATTAGAGAAATTAGTGTAACTATATATGTAATTCTGCATTTTATTGTAGCACTGGTTGATACTATACAGCTGGTACAATCATTGAGAAGTTTTTTGCCACCTCCGCAAATTCCTGTTTCAAGCTGGAAAAGTGAAGATAAACATCGATTAGATCATACGGGTACACCTTATCTCCCCCCATTGTAAGTATTTCTTATAGTTTGTATAATAAATATACCCTCGTTACATGACTAGAGATATCAAATAAAGAGTTATAATTTTTATGCAGAAAGGCTGGAGGTTTAGAAGAGTTATGCGAACAACGCAAGCTAGACTAAACAATGTCTTCGCTTTTTAAGTGTCAGACCAGGTTCTATTTTTGCGCTTTATGATGTCCTAGTCATGTGGTGTTTATGGGTTACGTGGGTGTTTTATATTTAAATCACCCGAAGGATTGCTCAAATGTTGTTGGCGTTTAGGACCTCAAAATACTAAGAGAAAAAAATGAGTCATGCGTGGACTGTGATAAACGTGGGTAGTGAACAAAATTATATATAGTCAATCGAAACTCGTACCATTATTTCTGATACAAAACAGCTTTATTTTGTTACTATTATTTTTCTCATGAATCTCTGGAATCTGCCTATGGGGCTTGGTTAGTAATAATGCTCTGGTAATTTTTAATTATCGGCCTTTTATTAAATAATTTGCAAACTAAACATGTTATTAAACAGCATTTATATTCTGTTATTATATATTGTGTTAGTAAATCACCATTTGTGTTCTAATAATTGATATATTGTAAAGATTATTTATAGACCGTAAATATTATTTATAGATTATAGAAGGTGTCTTGTAACTGAGTCCTTTAATGTACAAGTATTTGTCATGATGCTACTCTTTCCATACGTTAAAGATAGCTCTGTCTGTGAATACCACCCCAAATTGGTTCATTTGATGCAACCCTTGTACTATTTTTCAGTAGCCTCTTCTATTCTTCTTCTGATCTGTTCTAAGCATAGCATTAGCACATTCCTTTGCTTGTTTTGTACAACTTCATGTTTGGCTTTGCCTCTTCTGTAAAGTCAACAATAACTTTGTATCCGGGTACCGTGAATACCTAGCTAACAACATCAAGTGCAGAAAGGCCAAATGTGAGCTGTTAATACAGTTCCTCATTCACTGATGACCGTCAGTATCGAATGTAACGCTTTGAGATCGTTCATTAGTCCGATGACAATCTGACTTTGCATTTGAAACGCGACCAAACATGCTTTACTGCCTTCTCCATTAGCAGTAGGCATCGCTATAATGAGGAAGCTAAACATTATCGTTTCCCTTCTCACTTAAATAGTGTGCCGTTATGTTGTTAGTGTATGACAATTTAACTGTCACTCTTTACTCTCGCCTCTCAAGTTCCACCCAGGTGATGTCCCAGTATTTATTGGTGTCGTAACGTACTACAATGCTGCACTGGTCATCAGCTGTAAGACGGAACGTCTCAAAGTAAACGTGTATTTCATATAAATTGGAGAAGCTAATGCCTTGGTCAGGCACCTTATAGTTCTTTATAAACTTAATAAATATGACCGGAGCCTGGGGGCTTATACTGAAATGAAAAACACCGATACTTTTTGGTATACTTCAAAACCCTTATAGAAACCTAACTACCGAAACGTTTACCTATATTTACCAGTCATTTTTTCGGTTTTCTTTTTTAATTGCAATACAATTTTCAGAATATTTTTAGACAAACATTTTGAACATATTGATATTGCTGCAATACCGAAATTAAGATGTAGAGTTTTTGTAGAGATTGTGGGTGAACGGGAATGAATTTAAAAAAAAAAACTTTAATAATACAGTTGCTCCAAAATACATATAGCGTGTACTCTTTTGCGACGTTTGTTCTCAGCGATGGAACTCTACGTCCGCGGCGCTTTGCTCCGAAGTCCTTGCTCGCGTTAAAATACAATTGTAAATCGCCGCTCCAGCGACATTACCATGTAGGGCAATTTTTGCTTATCTTATAACTCCTATCTTCTGGTAAGAGGACTGTGGTGAACGTTGTGGTATTTACCACAGAACCTAAAAATGCCGGTATTTATTTCGGTTTTCGGTAACATATCGGTCTCGGTATTCAGGCCTTTCGGTGCGATGTCGGTTTCGGTATAGTTTTGCAGACATAATACCGGTATCACAATCATACCAGTTTTAAGTTACTGCAGGAGCCTACAGTGAGATAAATATTCTTGGAATCTTGAAATATTATTGCTTTTTTCAAGCTCTTGAATAATCTATTTTCTGTTGAGCGCAAAGTTGTTTTGTAACCCTACATGTTCTTCGTGTCTTCTTATCGAGGGTAATAGGCTCTTACTCTTCCAAAAACACAAAGTTCTTGACATTATGCCACATATCAGAAATTGCTTGACCAGATGTAGCGTTTGAAACCAAGTCAATCCAAAATTCAACATTCTTTGGTTTATTTGCATATGACAATCATACAAGGCCCTATAGTAAGATCACCATGGCAACAGGAACTTCAGTATAAATTTCAAGGCATGTCTTTGCGTGTCAAAAAGTTGCCTATCCCCGCTACTGTAGTGGGAATGATTGTTGGTCCAATTCTTAAAAAAATGATTCCTTTTTAAAAGATGTTCCAATATGTTTTTGTTCTGTACTGTATGTTGCATCTTTCCAGACAATTGTATTAACTAGCGTGTAATAATGCACCCTAATCTTGACTTTAAATTCATTAGTTCTTCATTAAACAACAACATTAGGTAAAGGTGCAGAACACCAGTTTCGCCGATAAGACACTTGGCTCTTCTCTTTAATCAGTCTTACATCTTTACTTAGAAAGGAGGATTCCGGCTTTACATGACAATGCTTAAAAAAATGTATTACTAATTGTATTCGTAAGTGGCTCCATTTTTGATAAAATGTAATTTAAAGTTGGACTATGTTTTTCTCACTATGAACCTTCAGTTTTCTCGGAAACGAAACTACTTACGAAAACATTTTAATCTATATCTCTGATTACAAGAAACCTTGTATAAGTGAACTTCATGCATATACTGAAAATTTGAAGGAAGTTTAATAGTTGAATATGTTTACATTTGAAATTGTTGGTAATTACATGTAGTTGAGGATGCTTTACATATGGAGGTATAAATTTATGATTATAATTCTTGTTATCATTTGATCTTGTATTAATTTATACGTTGAATCTCTTTTTCTAATGATTTCATTATACAGAGTGTACCACGCAAAAATAGGATCTTTTCAAAAGGTGGTTTCAAAATGGGCAACATATCACAAGAAAAGTATTAAAAATGCGAGTGTATTTTGAACTACATTTTTAGTTTGTATTCAATTGAGATTGTCCGTTTGATCAACTTCATGTGCGACCAAAACTCGTGCAATAATGCTAATTGTTATATGTAGTATGCAAATAATTATCATTTGGACATTGTGCTATCGAGTATAAAGTTGTATTATATTGTTTAAATGGTAGATAGTGTGATGGAGTATCGAAATTTCGTTTGCTAAGAACGGTTTGGACGATATCATTGTTTTTTAGTCCATGTCTAGTGCTTCGATGAAAAATCTTTGCTGTTCAGCTGCCAAATTTCTGAATATGGTATGTCAGTATACTTTTTAGAGAGTTCATGAAACTGGACCAATTTGAAAGACAGTCATATCTGAATCAAAGAATTCCTAAAGGATACATCTTTATTCTTCACATTATATTGTCAAAATCGTCTATAACCAAACAATAATTTATTCTCTGTCCATAACTCTGATAGAACCAACAAAATTATTCTGCATGGTCAGCATAGCATACTCACCCGTTGTACGTTTTTCACAATAGTAGACGTTGTTCAAAACATAAGTGACACTAGTATGTAGAAGTCGTACAAACACCTCTTGATTGTTAGAACAATTCCAAGTTGCTAATTAATCAATTCTTTTGACACCTTTGGGATGGAGGTATCCTGTTGGACTAAAAAGTACTAAACAACGATGAAAATCTCTAGACGTGAAAGATGGCTAGACAACAAAGTATTTGTTCCTTTTGTAGAAAAAAATGTATTTTTATATTTCATAGATGCTATTCAAATTAAAACTTCTCTTTATTTGGCCTCATCGGAACTTATGACGTGAGAACGTTTTTTAATAAGTTTTACAATTCATATTTTGAATAGAACTGGTCTTTTTTCCTTGTGGAGGGACTTAAAAATTCTGATGAAAAAATATCGTGGGAAAAGTTTTATTATGTCGTATACAAGAAAAATAAAATGATACATAAACATAATTCTTTAGGTGGCTCGTTCCTCGTTTAACACTCTGTATAATAATAAAATACCCAAATAAAATAATCAAAGCCATAATAGACTTTTTTAGTTGAACACTGAATTTGTGTATATACTTTTCCTTGAAACTGGTTATTGAAGGATATTAAATTATTATTTATTTATAAAAATAGGTGGAACGCTTATACTGTTGTTACGTGTAATATTATTCGATAAAAAAAAGACGAAAAATGTAGAGATTCGTAATAATGAATAAGTTCCATAGGCAGAAACAGCAACAATTTGTTTTCAAGTATTTGTTACAAAATACTTGCATGAACACATTACATTACTAAGGGAATCTTTACAGTGTGACTTGAACTGATGCTCAAAATTTTCTCTTCGTGTGCTAATATTACTTAAACAAAAGGAAAACGAGATTACCTCTGGGAACCACGAGTGCGTGATAAAAGAAAAAAAAAGATTATTATGTGTTATCTCATTGAAGCCTTTTGATAAAATGCATTTTATTTCGGTTGTAAAATTAAAAGAAGTCGTTTTAAATTCAATTGTTATGCGCATATCTGCGACGGTGAAATGTTTCCTTCCTGCTCGATACTATCAAGTTACGGACTGTATGTTTTTGAATATAAACAATAAATTCGCGTACCGAGTGTGTAAAAGCGGACGAATGCACGAATCCCGTTTATACACGGGTTCGAAGAGTGTAAAGTTTCGGCTATAAAATAGCAAACTTTTATATGGACACGTGAGAATGTGTGTGTGTGGGTGTTTGTGTTAAACTCTCTTTCTACAGGATGTAGATAAAGGAAAAAGAGAAACTAGGATTTAAACGGTTGGCTATATACTCACTGAATCAGAGAGAAATCAGAAGTTGAGAAACCAATTTTGTCGCAGCCAATAATTTTTGCGAATAATATATAATGCGTACAATAATTACGATTTTATTGTGACTGATAGTACAGTAAGCATTATTTCTATTGTGTTTTTAATTGTCTCGCTTGTACAGTATTTTCTTTTTACAACTGTGCTTTATCGGACATCATGCCGTAATGTTGCCAGGGCCATCATCCCGTGTTGGAGTTCTGATTGGCGTTCGCGTACAGAGGGAATACTGTATCTTTTTCATATTGATCAGTTTTAACGAAAATGAATTTTTTATTTTCGTTACATCTCAACGGAAAGATTAATAACTAACAAGGTTTTTCACTTAACGTGAATTTAAATGCGATAATTAGACCTCAAATACAGAATTAACAAAATCAAAACCGGGTTTCCGTAGATGAGATGATATATGTCTTGCTCTTTATAAGCTGATCCAGCTATATCCTGTTTAAATTTACTTCCAAAATAAACACCAGGTAAATTAATTGGCAATATTTTAACATTACAGAGGAATGAAAGCATAACAGTAATTGAGACGATGTTGTACTTCATTCCCTGGTTTAATGTTTCTCAATGTTCTGTGCTTGTAGTATATCTGCACGTGCAAACGCAGTAAAGGAAACACTTTGAAGTGTTGAAGTGTTTGTATAATTATTATGAGGCCTACGGAAACGTGTGATATAGAAAATAATTTCCGTGTTAACTTAATTTTAATATATTTGTATTGTCATAAATCGATTGAAAATTTGGTGAACGTTTACGGTGCAAAAATGCTTCTATAATCATGATGTTGAAAAATATGTTAAGACATATATAACAAAGCACTTTATTTTTGAACTCTCTTGAAAACTTTAAAGTAGTATTTTTAAATTTGTTGTGTAAAAGAACAAGTTACTCTTTCATTTCGTTATTAATTATTTCTTCTTCTGCTGATGTTTGCGAACGTTATCTATGACATAGTCTCCTTTTGTTCTTATAATTATATACATCGAAATGAGATGAATAGAAAATAGACGTAGGTTTGATATTCCAATTGATCTGACATAATATTTTTTACCTACTTCTTTTAGATATGGTGCAGTTATTAAAAAGCCTATTAATAAGTTTTCAGTAGGTAAAGTGTTAACACTCGCCTGTTAAGTTCATTAAATTTATCCTTTAGCTGTTTTAATGAGTTTTTCCTTGATGGTTTAAAATCCTCTGAGTGTTATTAGTTTGAAGGATTTTATTTCATTTTTTTTTTTAAATTGGAGGATCAGTCTAATAAAGAGAAAACGAACCTCTCACTGTATGGGTCTAGAATCGAGTGTTCAATGAAATGAAAAATTGTTATTGCAAAAATTGCTCCACTGTTGAGCAATTTTTCATTCGATTCAGTGAGTGATGTACGCCTTCTATGTTTGAAATTCTTCTTGAACGTTTTGTGTAAATGTATTTGTTATAAGCTCGTGTATATTTATTTGATACATCAGCAACAATTACGGCGACGAATTGTTAACAGGATTCAGATTTTCATATGTATTTTCATTCATACCTGTGTACATATCACTATCAGGCAAAAACTATTTTGCATTCTTTTTCTTTCTGTTTTGAAAAGGTATTGTATATATGTATACATGCATTTTCGCATTCATAGAGTAAGCGTATTTTGGAAGATATATTGAATTCGAGAAATTTGACTGCGCGGGTGATCGAAAAGAAGTTTATGATCTTTATTTTTATAAATAGAAAGTATTTAATTAATATTCTACGTTGCACGAAATTAGAGACCTCAATCCGAACGCGTTCAACTTTTAAGATTCACTGTTTCTTTTAAAGTTTTACCTTAAATAAATTCAAAAAAAAAAAGAAAAGAAATGACTAAATTTGTTTATGAGTAACATAAAAAGCTGTGTTTGAAAAAAAAAAGATATAATTGATCGACGGGTATATTAACGGATTGCGAGTTTCGTAAAGATAATGTAACAAGTTAGCGATTTAATGTTACGAGTAGTTATAGTCAGTGCTGTACGTGGAATATTAAGAAAAAGAAGTGAAATTTACATTTGGACAGAATTCCAAAGTATGATGTTCGTTCGACTTGGGCAAAGTGCATTATTTCATTTTATACATAGAGAATGAATTACGCTTGGTATCTGCGAACAAAACTACACAGGTATCTTATGCATTAAGTCGTCTCGTTTTTTCGCACGTGGAGTTTTCTCTATAATAATTTATACTCGGTGCATCGTTTGAACGTCAAGGAAATTTGAGTCCTGTGCGCTCCGTATTTTTGTTATTTACTATATCTTAAAGTAAGGCTACAGCAATATCGTCTAGGAATTTCACGATTACCAGTTATACACCAAAGTGTATTTACAGCAACTAAATAGACTTATTTCATCTAGTAGCTATATAAAACTAATGCAAATGTACTACCGTTTGCCCCGTCGTCGAAATATCGATGTGATTACGCATATCTATGACTAAGTCGCTACACACAAACGGTTTTGTTTCGTTTGACTAAATGAGATATCTCGTTTACTGTGTATGACATTCAGAAAATGTCTAACAATGATATTATTTGACCTTGGAAAAAGAGAAACGTTTCTCGAGATTGTAAGGTTGCTAAAAATCATCGAAGCGCAATAGTTTCTGGTTCTCTCATGCATGCTCGATTTGACAAAAGATAAACTTTGTGTTTTCTTTTTACACGCAACAATACATATTGACAATGAAAATTTGTCACTCTATTCAACCCTTTAGCTACCACATGCAACCCTTAGCGATTTCCCTTGAATCTTTTAACTTTTTGAGGACCGTAGTGTTTAAATATTTTTTAAGATCACGACGAGAATAGAAATTGAGCACTTTCAAGTGGTGCCAGGTAACCTGAAAGAATTAAAACGTCGCCGTAGTGACCCTCGTTTAATCGTTATACCAGGGATGGGCACGGTAGGGGCCCCTCAAACGCCTGCTTCTTCCACCAATCTCTCTTTCATGCGCGAGGCCTGCGCACTGTTCGCGACGGGCGAAGCATTTCCTTTCTCTATGGTAATGTCGGATGCTGGTGGGGGATAGTAGGCGCTATGGTGGGGACGGTTTTGTCTCAATTGAGACAAAAATGTCCATCCCTGCTTTATACGTTGCGATTCTCAAATCACAATTCTTGGACTTATTTTGATCTAACTTTTCAAAGACTTCATCGAAATTTTTAACTTCTGTCGCAAAATTCAAGTTTTTGTTTATATCGGTAATAATGAAACTGGTCTAAGCTATAAATTTAAAAAGATTTATCATCTATTTTGCGTTGTGCTGACTTATCTTGCAATAATGTGGAACTATTTCTGCAGAACAGCGGGAAAATACAATACCTGACAACAGTTCGACAAGAATAACTTGGATAAATCATTGTCTTCATTCAGTAAGACGTAGTGTATGTCATCATTGTTCCTTACCATGTTGTACTTCTCATCGAGTCTTCTTTCTCTTTTCCTTAAAAGGAAACTTTCTTTGGAGGAGGAGGATATTATTGCTCACCTGAGAAATGATTTTGTGTAATGTGTATAAAGTGACGGGTTTTGTCTGACCTACACGGTACATACTACTACGAATTGGCCGTATTAATTTTAGTGAAAATTGATGTAATTTTTTAGTAAAATGCACACACTAGTGCTCGACTGAGTTATATATTATAATATATTACATAGTACTATAGTCAATTTTTCAAAAGTAGACGTCTAAGATGGATTCATGGTCTGCACCTATGTATCCTATATTGTAACTTTGAAGCAATAGGAGTATGAACAGCTATTGTGGCTACATACTATGAAAAACAGGTCACAATGTGTCTTTTTATTTTTGCCTTTATCTTGAAATGACCTCGTCACTTGTTTAACGTTTCAACTGTCAACCAAGCAACCTCAAAAATTTCATAAGATCAAAGTAATTTATTTAATGAAATAAAAATTGAAAAGTTACGATGCTCAGTACTCTTCCAACTTTCTTGAATTTTGTAGACTCCAGCCAAGTTTGGTACAGTGAATACATTAGCACAAAAATTCATTTCTAAATCCGGTCGAATAAGTCTGTCACATATACTATAAGGACACTCAACGTGTTAAAGACCAGTTGAAGAAATTCCTGTTTAAAATCTGATGGAAGTTAATTATTTTCAATTCTTAGTGTTCTTAATACCTTTCGAAATTTACGTTTTATTTCCGAATCTTATTATTTTTTCCATCAATCGACCCTTCTCTCTTGATCCAAGCATCACTTGGTGAATTATCAAAGTAGGCTTGGTTTGACAATGTCTTCTGCAAGAATTTCTCGTGAATTCTTCTTCAAGATCATCCTAATTGTCCACCAATCTTAGAGTCTACTGGTCACTTATACCGTTTAAGTTAACTTGATCCGATTACATTAATCTATTTGATATCATATTATATTATAATATATTCTATGCATTATACAGATAATGGACACAACGTTTTGAACATAAGCATGTTTCGTTGAAGTCCTAAAGTAAAGGGCTTTAGGCATACGATCAACCCATTTGAGTCAACATATAGGGTTTATTCTAGAGACATACTTGACTTTGCAGATAAAACGAATCTCTGGAAGACATACCTACAGCAGAAATTTTTAGTTACAAAGAGTAGCTATTTTTTAAATACTTAATAGAGACGTGGGGTAGCTCTTTAGCTGGTAATCCGACGTTCTTGAGTAGCTATTTTTCAGAAATAGTGGGAACAGGAACAAATTATATTTTACATTCATTTTGTGAATACAGGAACTAATTATATTTTACATTCATTTTGTGAATACTTTTAGTAAAGGTCAGTAAAATTTGGGTAAACAGAAGGTAACTTCGGTAAATATGTTAAAACGAACAATATATGACTTAGACCACTTTTATAATAAACGGTATATTAATTTGTTATAGGCCTAATAGGGAAAAGTAGATTTATTGCTAGAGATCAGCGCATCTCGACGAAGTATGCTCTAAACCAGTGGTTTTCAAACTTTGTCGATTTACGGGATTTTTAAGATTACAAACAACTTCTGTGGAGAATGAAAAGAAAATCATTATTTCATTATATCTCTCTTTTATTGAACAATTTCAGTACAAGTTGAATAGGATTAATTACTAATTTATTCATTCTTGCTGCACACGTAAGTTTAATGACTGAGATGTGCTAGCATTTTTCTTACACAAAGTATAAGGCTCTAGTGATATCTCTAAGCGATTTTTATATTCGGCATTCAATCTATTTCTGTACTTAGTACTCGAAATAAACAAATTTATAAAAGAAATAAAAGAAAAGATTATGAATTGACTATTTCGAAATTGTAAGTTTTGCGGGTTCATTGTTTTAAATTTTGACTCAAGAATCTTCCGCGAAACACAGTTTGAAGACCACTGTTCTAAACTATATCTAAAAAAAGTCGAGTACGAATCCGAATGGTACTAAATATCGCTGCCGTCTACGGAGTCATTAAAATCTTCATTAAAGCTGTCCGAGGGTCAAGACATTATCTTGACTGTTATCGTAGGAGAAACTTTCTTCGTTTGATATTTAGAAACTATTTACGCAGTAACAAATGCTAATGTTTTAATAGACTATATGGTATAAACATAGCTCACTATGAAGCAGTAGACAACGGCAGTACTGCTAGTACACGCCAATTTCGTGCGTTCAGCGGCTGAGCTATCCGTAGATCGATGTGGCTAAGGCAGCAAGCTCTGTCATAGCTAAAGGGTTAACGAAATACTTACAATCTCGCGATGTCGAAATGTACGCGTTCGATGACGATAAAGCTTGCTACACTTTCCTTCGGTGTTTTCTGGTGAGTCATCGAGCGCCACGGAGGTATATCAGTTGGTCAAGTTAAACGGAATATTCTGTAAATGTGAAAGGAAGATGAGGGAGCACGGAAACAAAGTCTGACAAAGGTACAAAGCCAAGTCTGAAGTGAGATAAAAACTAACAGTAAGCACGCGACATGTAAGATTGTACGTAGATCAAGTTCAGAATATGTTTCCGAGTTTTATTGCTCTCGCGTCGTATTTATACCACAAGACCATGTACATGTTTTCTGCACCGACATTTGACAGTAAGATGGTTGTAAATTGTGCACCGTTGTTGTTCATTCGTCGCTTACGAATGAGCAGTTTAAATGATATGATACACCAAACGCTAACCGCTGTATCTGCAAATTAAGCTCGTTGTCGCTTGCCAGTATTGCTCTCTTCTGTATTCTCGCATAATTCTCATTCATGACAGCAATCATTAAAAGTTTTTACAAGTGTGACTTGCCTGTGTGCCACATTACCGATCATGACCCGCCTGTTCAACCGTCTCCTCGCCTTGCGTCGTCCCAGCACTGGTGTCCGTCCATTCGGAGGCCGAGTATCGCCAGGTGTCCTAAAACCTTCTGACATGTCAGATTCTCGAAAAAATTGTCGTAAGAGCTGGGTAAAAATTATAGCAAAAACATATCAATTATCACACTGAAACATTCAATGCAATACAGTTCAGCTAAAGCAACTCTTTGATTTAGAACCGAAAATTTGGCAAATAAAATATACTTCATTTTATATTATTTGAAGTATGAAATAAAATACTGTAATGTCTCGATATATGTATATGAAAGAGGTTTGCACGATCAGATGTTTGCTACATCAGTATTCAAAATTTTACATTGTTAAATTTGTTAATATTGTATTTAATAAATTAGAAAATATTTAAGTATGGTATGAGGTCGGAAGATATGTTTGGTGTACGAGATCAAATAATTCCGAGTCCAAAGTGTTATACTACTACTACTACCACTTCCAAAATTATACGCATAAATTTGTAAGAGATGGACTGTTTAATGTATGAAATAATATTTTACCCAGCACTGATTGTTGTAACTGGTTTAAAAAAAAAGTAGATTTAAGATGCACCGACGACCATAGTGGCTGCTTACTTCCACTCCGATCATTTCAGACTTCTAACACGTTACCTACCGGCGATTATTTGATAGTCTTTAAAACACTATGACTCATATTTAGATTTTTGACAGATTTTTTAAGAAACTTTTCGATATTTAAAAGGAAATTGTTAAGCTCTTTTTTTAATGTAACATAGTTATTGAACATTCTATTAAGGTGGGTCAAATATTGTAATAACCTGAAAAGTAGATGTATTTATAAAACTTAGTTATTTATTGTTTTAGTATAGTTAATCTGCATCTACTATAGAGTGTAAACAAAAATTTTCCGCTAAAATTAATTAGTGATTATTCTATACGCTCAATACGAATGAAAAAATACATATTATTTATGAATCTGAGATTAGAGAATGACAGAGTGTTGAAGAAATTTCTCAAAACGAGATTTTTGACTAAAAGATTATTATGTGCTATAATAGATATACGCATCGCATGGTTAGCTGAATTTTATTGAAAATTGTTGTTTACACTCTACAATAGATACACGTTAACTACAGTGAGTGACGAAATTATTAGAGTCACTTGCATAATTTGAAGATTTTACATTAAAACAGTTTTTAATTGAAAGTATAGTTCCATTGAATTCTTATCATTTTTGTATGAACTATTGATGCACCTTAAGCAGCACCGTAGACAACATTCCTCATAAGGTTAAAACATGAAGTTTTGGTGTTGTGGCTTTGATAATCGCCCACTGTACAATAAACAATAAATTACTATACTTGCAATGCTTGTCTAAAAATAATTCCCAAAAATACATCTAGGGCTAGATTGTTACAATGTTTTACACCCTTAACCCCTGGCATACCCGCTAACTTTCGATTGCTCGGGCCATAATAAACAAGAAGGTCGGTCACGCGCCGAGCCATTTAGCTGTTTAGCCGTGTGCTCGAACTTGCGCAAAATGTATTCGTCTTATGACATGTATATTTCGGCGCAACGAAAGGAATTGTGAAATAACAAACACGTTTGGGCACAACTAATACTTTTCAGATGTCTGGGAAGTAATTATGATCAATTCATCGGTGAACACAAATGATTTATAATTTGAAAGTGGATAATGTATCAGTAACAATTTGTAAATTAAATACTTAATTGAAATTAATAATGTTTTGAGAAAACTCGTAGAAAATTAATCTTCGTGTTAGTGTTGTTTACGTTTGTCACGAATGAAGTATCACGAGCCAGGCTCGCGTTGTTCACGTTTGGTCCGAATGAAGTACAACGAGCCAGGCTCGTGTTGCTCGCGTTTGGTCCGAACGAAGTACCACGAGTCAGGTTCGTCCTTATTGTTTTTGGCCCAAAGCCGTTGATTCAAAATCGGCCAAAATTACCCAAGATCAATTTTCCTGAAACTTTGCATATTGGTAGCCCTTTGGGTTTAACATTGATTCCGTGCAAAAACTTCTTCCCAGGACTTCACGGTTAGGGGGGGAGGGGGTCAAAGTACGTATTTTGCGAAATCTATTATGTGCTGTAACTTTTAATAAAAATACGATATCGACCCGGCACTGATACCAAAAAATCATAAAAATTCAAGCTTTCCAACGGTGTATAAGTTTATGTAATTTATTTATTGCTAACATAATTTTTTCACGTTTTTCGTATTTTTCAAGGTGTAAAAAATTCAGAAAAATTGCAATTCCCAAAAAAAGTATCGCCTGATTTTAACCAAAAATGTTGCATTAATAGTATATTTCATGCCCTTTCGAATGGTGTTTGTCATACCTTGGGGAAATTATTCGTTTTTGAGTTATAAAGTAAAATGTGAGTAGAAGTTGAGGCGCGCGGTCAACTACTCGGCCTACATATTCGTTTCAAACGTGGAAAAAACGCTTCCTGTGATTATATATACACTTTGGAAGCGATACTTCGTACTTTTATTTAAATATACACATGTTCTGATATTTGATGTCTCTTGTTTTATTTTCTCTCTTGTTATGTTCCCCAAAAAATGAGGAACAAACTTTGACATAATAATATCTCGCACTTCTGAAATTATTCTACATACCGTAGGTTGTGACTTATTTATCATAGCTCCAATGTCTGTTTGAGACGAACCACGATATAAATGCATTAAATAAATTGCCACCTTGTATATTCAATTAGTGCCCTCACTTCTATTGAAACAGTATTCTGTTAAGTTTTGTAGTTCGCTTTTTTCAAAGCCAGTCCAGGTTTTTAATTCGTACTTTGACCCCATCCCCCCCCCTCCCCGTAACCGTGAAGTCTTGGAAAGAAGTTTTTGCACGGAATCAATGTTAGACCCAAAGGGCTACCAATATGCAAAGTTTCAGGAAAATTGATCTTGGGTAATTTTGGCCGATTTTGAATCAACGCCTTTCTTACCACGAGTCTCACTTATTATTGTAAGCCAAGGGGTTAATAGACTCCCGGTAGGCAAAGTGTTAACACATGGGTAACACATCCTAATATTTGAAAAGCAGAGTATAGCTATCCACTGAATCGTGTACTAACCGGTTGTGCCTCCAAAACAAAAATCACGTCGTCTAAAAAGTAATACGCCTGGCCGAGATCTCCTTCACAGAGATAGGGTAGTTTGCTCCATGCGAGACACCTTAAACTGAGCGGGGCGAACACCCTGTCGACCAAGCTGGCGATTTGACCCTCTAAACCGTTCCCTTTCACCGGTAAGTATTCCGACGGTTTGTGATCACACCTTTCTCCGACTTCCACGTACGGAGTGAACGGGAGGACGATAGCTACCACTAAACGACCACCAGGAGCTAGAGACGTTTTCAGACGTCTCAGCAGCGTATTTGGCCGGTCACAACGGTCCAACAGATTTAGGCAGAGTATCACGTTGAAAGGACCCGTTTCGTGCCATTTTTCTGTGTCGAGCACTCTAAAAAAGAAAGGTGACGCAAACATGTATTTTGACTTCATAATATCATCAAGATAACGGAATACTTCTGACTAGAATTATGCAGGATATGTATCTATGTTACATACGTATTTAACAAAGATTTACATAATATTATTTATGATTATAGCTTGTATTACAATAAATAATTAGTCTTCTCGAGATTTTCTTTCCAGATTTTTCAAAATGATATCAACTCACGTAAATTTCCGTTTCGTCAAAGCCCATCTCATTGGCGTTGATATGTCTGTAGCATATACTTTTTCAAATAGATGTGAAATGTGCGCGGTTGTGGCACCATCGCCCGCGCCTAAATCTATTAAAGAGTCCCATGGTCCAGAGAAACCACTTGCGTCCATCAGCTTTTGAAATTGGTCACAGGAAAACACGTGCATGGAACCACGGCCCAACAATCTATAAAAATTATTTTATTATAAATCAGTTTTTCAATAAATCATGGTAATCAAATATGGGCCGAATGAAACTGTTGTGTCGTGTCAGTGCTCAAACAATATTAGTGAGCCGCTGAGAAACACGCTTCAAAGAGAGGTAAATAAGTAATAGATAATTGGATTTCGGATAACTAAATAACTTTTAATAAACTGAATGTGAAAGACGGTATAAAAGAGACGGTATAACACGACTCTTATTCTGCGACAGATAAATCGCGACTGGTAGTTTCGACTCTTAAATCACGACTCGTAATTTCGACTCTTAAATCGCGACTGATCTTACAACTAACGCGTGAGAGACAAGTAACCTCGTGGGGTTGAAAAATCCCTCCACAAAGTACAAAATAGTGGGGGCCCCAACCAATGATATAATATTTGGGAGGCTACAAATGACCTCCCAAAACAAGGGCAACGCCCATAGACGAAATACGTCGTAACGAGTGTCGCTAAACAGACGACACTCGGTTTCCTGCAATTTCGCCGGAAACCATAATTTAGGCTTTGGGCCATAGGCCCTCCTTGGCGCTAAGCGTGGGCCTACGCTACGTCAAGTGCCATTGAGAACTGCACGGCTAGGCTGACTTTCCCATGGCCAGCTGATACTTTCCAGCCGATACTTTGAAGCCGAGTCATAAAACAATAAATTCGTCAGAAGACGCTAGAGGACTCCTTCGACAATGGCACAGTTCAAAATCGACCGTAGCGTAGACCCAACCCGAAATACGAGCCGGCCATACAATAATCACGTCTCAACAGAAACTTATATGTACTTCCGTGGATATCTAAACGACAATCAGTGACAATCTTTTTTTATAGGTTCTGCAGTCAATTTATTCTTTACCATTTTTGTATTTTGTTATACACTACCGTCCATATATACGAAGACGACTGTCTGTTTTCAGTATAATACACATTCTCAAGAATAAAACGTATCTTTTTTTATTTTGTTACAATTTCATTTTTCCTATATACATAGATTTTGACAATATTAACACTGGGTTTGCGGGACTCGTCAAAATAACGGGTCCTAATACAATTTTTAATTTGCGATTATTGAGATAGTAAAGATCAGACTTGGGCATTATCCAAATAAATTATTTGAAAGATAATTAAGGTAATATATTATTCCATTTAGGTTATTAATATTTATCTTAATAATACATTATTTTATTTAAAATAATCACAAATTACTTTATTTCAACAGACTAAGAATTTTTCTTTAGATTATTTCGTTATTTGAAATTTACTTGGAATCATTTTTCATTTTATTTTCTATTTGATAAAAGTTTTTAAAATAAAATTCAAAATATTTTCTAATTTTATCATGTTAGCATCGTCGGCTGCGTCTGGAATACAGATTCCTCATGCATGTTTCGCAATTGACGTTGCTATTACACAAGTCGGTTAATTAATTTAATGTCGTTCAACATTTGATGTAAAATTATTGGTTATTTTATTTGAGATAAGTATTTGAAATAAAAAAAATTATTTGAAAATATTTCATTTGAACTGAACACAAAATAAAAATACTTTCTTTATGTTATTTGTAAAATAAAAATAATAAAGTATTCGAAATGGTTATTTTGTTTCAAACAAAATGTGTGTAACCATGGTAAATATGCATACATGACGAATTATTCCATAAATCTATTGATTGGGTGTATACTAGTGGTGTGCGAGAACCCGAAAATGTCGAGTCGGAACGAGACGAGAATTTTTTTTGACATCGGGAGTTCTCTAAAATTTCAGGATTCTCGAAGGTCTCGGGATTCTGGAAAATTTTAGGGTGTTCAGTATTCAATTACCGTTATGAGACTCGCTTAAAATTGATCGCGGCATGAGATTTCCGATATTTGAGGCGTTTCCGAAAACCACATTATAAAATTTATTCATTGAATCTTCTTTTTTCTTCCTTTCGAGACTTTCGAGAATCCCGAAACCTTCAAGAATCTCGAACATTTTCAGGAATCTCGAAACCTTCGAAAATCTCGACAAAATCGAGAATCCCGAAACCTTCGAAAATCTCGACAAAATCGAGAATACCGAAATTTTCGAGAACCGGCCCGTCTCGTCTCGATGTCTTCCCGATCCGTTCCGACCATCGAGATCCTTTCATTTTCGGGTTCTCGCACACCCCTAGACTGTGTACTATTTAAAAAGTGGCTATAAATATGGATAGACACATTCTTGTTATTCTTATAAAGTAATGTAATAGTCAACAGTTAGTGTCCCGTATACCCAGTGTTTACAAGAGAAATCGAAATTATACAATTTAATTTGACTGTTTATATTCTACTGTACAGGATGTTACCGAAATCGTTGTACAAGTGGCCGGGTGATGATTCTACATGCAAAAATAAGTTGAAAAGAAGGAATAACATTTTTTTTCATGGCGCCTCGTTTTCGGGATAAAAAAGTTAGAACATCCGTCGATTTCGCGTACTCTAGTAAGTAGATTAGTATATTTGCAGTAAGTAGAACCGGTAGGTCATGAACAGACGCGTGAGACGATTCTTGTCTAATAGCGCGAGTCTTTGCTGAATTTTCAAATACGATTTACCTGAAAACGAGGCATTACACAAAAAAACATTATTCCTCTTTTTCGACTTGTTTCTGCAATTACAATCACTACGCGTCCGGGTGTACCAAGATTTTGGACACACTCTGTATAAAAACAGAATTCAAGAATTCGTAGTCGTCCCTATATTTATTTCCGGTAGTGCAATTGTAAATATTACATTAATACTTTTATTATTATTTCTCGCGCATAAGAAATCTTCCACATGTATATTACCAATTCAGACTGACATTACTATGAAAATTTTAACACAACTGTTGAACCAGCGACCGCTAAAATCTCTACAAAATCGATGTAATTTACCCATTTAATGAAACAAAAATTGTATCGTGAAGATATATGTTAGCAAATAATCTTATTAACTTTATTGCATCTTGCAGATCTTAATCAAGTTTAGTATGCTTAATCCCATGATATACGAATTAAATGAAATTCCATATGACTAAAAACGCATAACCAAAAATATTATTTATTTGTTAACATAGCATTTGTGTAAGCTTAGCGAAGAACTATCGCACAAATTCATAATAATAAATAGTACAATAGTACAGTAAATATTCGATCTAACAATAAACAAACGAGAACTGTACGATTGTCGCAACGTGCCTAACCCTACCTCTGGGGGTATGCTCCGCGAGGGACCAAGAAGCTCGAACTGCTTCGCTCGCCGAGCAGTGTAACATGTCGCGAAACTCGATACGAAGTGAGTTATATCTGTGTGAAACCACTACTAATCCAATTACAAAACTACTTTATTCTTCATTATTGAAGTGAAACTTCTTTAGGTGCGGTAGGTGTAAAACCTCGACGCGGTAGGAGTAAAACCGATCTGGCGATGAAACGAAATTCTATTGTATTTGCATATACGATTGAGGGCTTGGCATTACTTAATAAAGAGTATGATAAAATTCCGATGATACTAAGTGGAGATTTCAACGTGAATTTTGCATCGGAACAATCAAAATTATTAATAGAATTTTGTAGAAGTAAATTCAGATTGGAAATGGTAAATAATCCTAATGAAGCGGCAACAAAATCAGGAACAACTCTCGATGCAGTATTTGCAAGACGTTTAGACAAAATTAAATCGAGAATATTTATATCATATTTTAGCTATCACAAGTCAATTGTTTCAATAATACAATCATAGAAAATTAAATGTCATAAAGTGTTAACAAAAATTCGAAAAAAATTAAAGAAAGAAGTTTCACTTCAGCCATGTGGTCTAAGCACACACCAATTTTTTTTTTATGGGACTTTCCCTAACTTATTTGTGGCACTCTTCTGATTAAAACGACACTAAACACAATATAATTTGAACTGTATTTAGTGGTTTAATTGACAGTATGTATGTATGTATGTATGTATGTATGTATGTATGTATGTATGTATGTATGTATGTATGTATGTATGTATGTATGTATGTATGTATGTGTGGTAACTTTTGGGCGTAGAAGAGGATAGCAATCCGTGTTTACACGCGGACTTTTACAATCATGCGATACAATGATCGTCTGAATCGTCTCCGATCCGATACAGAGACGCCTTTGTATGTCAAATGGTTAACATTAGAGTAGAAAAATTAAGTTTTGGTTCTAGACAAATTGCGAAAAGTGGAAAAAGTTTATATCGTCGAATACTCATCAAGTGGATAATATTGAATATCTTTGTCGTCGAATTTCCCAAGGATAACACTTGTATCAAGAACACAGGCTCTGTCGGACCAGGTTGCGTCAAAAATCCTTAACTGGTATACTGGGTCTCTCGTGACCTCCAAAAGATATTTGTACATTATCGTTTGCTACTGTATTGTACGATAATTGCAAATATAACGTTTCTTTAACTTCTTTAGAACATTTGGATTATTTGGTCTTAAATTATACACTTAAAGTTATCTGAGAAAATTTGTACAGAATTTTAGAAAGGTCCTACTATGGTACTTTGTAATCTGAGTAAACACTGTACCACTTAGGGAAGACCAAGGCAAGTTGATAAACGGATAGGTTGATACAATGAGGTTATCTGGACACTATATACAAATATTTTATAATAATAATAATAATAATAATAATAATAATAATAATATTTCTTTAGTATTCGTTAGTCGCAAGTATTCATGTAGGTTTATCATTCCGTCTGAAGATATTATACAAAATGTTATATTATAAACTACTGTGATTTGGCGTTAAGTGATTTGAGGAGAAGGTAATTACGTTTTGGCTTTCCATTTATATTAAAATTACGAGTTTCTCGATATATAAAGAACTTTTTATTTTATGAACAGTTTTTCACGAAATTTTTTACTAAAAATTGCAGCTGTGACTTCAAACGCCTGCCATTTTTGACAAAAAAGAAATATTTTCAAAAACCTCTACGTAGCTTTCTAGGTATTTTAATGAAGATACACAAGAAATTTTGTTTTGGTTCTACGTCGAAAAATCAAGTCCCCGGAGCACAAAATAGAACAAACGTATTAGGTACCGTAAGCGGTAGCGTCGCCATATTGGTTCGAAAAATTACCAAACAAAATTTTTTTTAAGTACCTCAAGATATGTTGTAAAGAGTGCTTCGGATCAATTTCGTATTAGATTAATTTTCTATACTGAGAAAAATTGTTTAATTTGTTGATGTGTTTAGGCCCGTTACTGTGGCCATGTCCCTTAAACACTTATTAATTTATTGAATCGCCGAAAGCCAAGGTTGAACGTGAAGCGGCGACACAAATAAATCGAATGGTAACGGTAACACATATTTCTACATCTGATTGCGCGAGTCGCCGAAAGTTCCACGGAGGATGAAAGACAGCTGTATACGGAATCGAGCGACAAGCACGCGGATTTAGCTCCGCGCATAGAATTCTATGACGGTGCGGTGCTCGGAGAGGAAGTCTTCCCGAAGGCCGATGCGATGGCGGGTCTCACGAGGAAAAAGGGGTGGGTTCATTTGAAAATACCAGCGCCGCCGCAAAAGCGGCGCATGGTCGCGGCGATCCATCAATGCCGCGAAACGCGGGATTTTGATCGTAAATTCGGTTACCCCCAGCGTTATAAATAAGGCGATGGTGGTCTTGTGGACCCTTCTCCGGGGACCTACCTCGATTTCCTCTCTATCCTTTTCTGCGCTCGACCATGGCCGGTGCCATCAATTAACGAGCACCTCCTGGCTTCCATTGAATAATCAATAAAAATAAAAAAGAATATGGAGGAGGAGCAGGAGAAGAAGAACAGGAAAAGGAGAGAGACACCGAAAGAAAAAAAGAACAAAATCCAACGGAAGAAGGGATGAATAGAAAAAGAGGAAGTGGCCCGGTTGCTGAATATTTCGTAACAACTTATAGTTTATCTGCTTCTCTTTTTTGTACGACCTGATAATCTTTTGCCTTTCATTGATAGCGGACAAAATGCATTCGCGTATTTCGCGATATAGCGCCGGTCCGTTTCGATTGTTAAATGTTATTTCTATTTTATTAGTTATAGACACAGTTATAGACGAAGATTTTAAATTCTTCTAAACTTTCTACTGTTCCAAATTTGTCCTACTCATTTTTCTCATAAATCTGAAGTCTAATTATTTTGTAGGATTTGCAAATCTCGCTTTTTTGACTACTTAGTCGCCTAGCCAAGTCGGCAAAATGCAACATTAAACGAATCGTTTAATGAAAAAGTGGTGTAAATCAATATCCGTCTGTTTGGTTTAAAGCCAAATCTTAAGGGTTCAGTCGTTATTAAATAAAACAATTGTAATATAATTTTAACGTGACTTGCATAATGCAAATTTAACATCCCTCCAATATTATTGCGTTTGATAGAACTTTTGCTTAATATCTCATTATCCAATGATTAACTGTTTTGACTTGCGCTATTTTCACATTAAATGTCAGATTTGTAGAACGAAGTCGCGAATAGAAGTCAGACCCCATTTTGTTGTACTTTCTCTGTGCCAGTCTCCTAGAGTTTCTGTGTGATTGTTTGTCTTAGACCTGTTACTCTGTCTATGGGTCCTCTAAGCTCGCTTTCGGTGTCAGTTTCTATCAGCATTGTGGTAGTCTTTTGCGTCTTTTTGGTCGTTGTCACGCAAGACAAAGAGGAGAAAGAATAAAGGGTATAACGCAAGGGAAAGAGCGCGAAAGAGAAAATGAAAGAGGAGAGGGAGAAGAAAGAGAGGAGTCGAACGGGGGAGATACACATACGATATACACGCGTGCAGCTCACAAATCTGGCTTGCGGATCGTAGCGGCTTCGTCGGCGGCGCGAGCGACAATTAATTCACCGCTTTTGCTCTCGGCTTCTCTTCTTCGGGCCCCATTGTATGTACGTACTCGTTCCCTCCCTCCTCCCAACTGATCCAGTGTTTCTCCCTTGGAATCGTTCCGGGCCCATCGGTGCTTCCAACGTCGCCCTGTTTTATCGAGCGATACCAATCCCTCTTTGGTTCCCCCGCTTCTTCTTCTTTTTTTCTTCATTTTGTCTTCCTCGACTTCGTCGGGGGCCCCGTACCTTCCGAAGCCGCGTCTTCAATTTCGATGCTGGCGTCACGCGGTCTAGAGGGCTCGGTTGTGCCGCGGCTCCAACGTTGCCGGCTTTTCGAGCTTCGATTCGCGCGTATGATCGTGCTTCAACCCTTTGCGGACCAGGATTTTTGAAAATATTAAAAATAGTTTCCCTAGATAGGTACAATAGATCGTACGTCAAAGTCTTGAACATTGGAGGAATAAAAAGAAATGTAATGATTTTTGGTTATTCAAATTTATTAAATTGCTTGTTTGCAATCGGAGAAATTAGATGAGTGATCCCTGATGTTGTCAATACAGTGATATCTCCGTATATATGTGAAAAATTTGAAACCGAGATATCCCTTATATCGTGGTTTTAGTTATGTAAATAATTAAGTTGTTTATAATTTTAGGAATTGGATGAATAATCCTGATGTTGCAAATACAGTAATGTCTCGATATACATATGTGACAAATTCGGTACTCAAGTGTTATTTATATCGTGTACAGACACTATTCCTTGACAAGTGTCAAACGTAGAAAACATAGAAAACTTTTTTGTTTATAATGATTTTTATATGAATCTTTTATTAATATGTGACACTGTTATGATTGAAATGATACCAAACACGACACAATTTTAACGGTATTTGCTTGTTTAATTCATGATACAGTAGAACTTTGCTTATTCGTACTAATTAATGGGACACGAGTGATCGGATAATAGAACAGTTATTGCACGACAGTGATAAATCAAATTTCTACTTATTTGTACAAAGAATCATATTGTATGAAACATGAGAGTATTCAGATATCCTCAGTTCGGATAAACGAGGTTCTACTGAATTGTGAACAAGTTAAACAAGTAAATAAAATCCAAATTGTTTTGTGTTTGGTCTCATTTTCCTTCGGGAGAATTTCTGATTAGTTAGAAAAATGTTAAAATATGTCGGTGAAAGTTTCATCAACAAATAATTAAAAACAAAAATGTTTTTTCATTGCATTAGTATTGTCTGACCGATATATCCCATCTTATAACATGTACTTTCCGATGATCGAGCTTTTTGAAGATTAGCAGAAACAGTAAAACTATATAAACTATAAACTTCAGATTATCCAATGATTCATTCAATTTCTGCCTATCTGGTAGCGACACACAATTCATAAACGCAAAATGCCGGACAAAATTCATATCTTTGTTAATTAGACATGACTTTTTATAAACAGACAGTTTCAGGATGGTTCGGGGTCGTCGAATCTGATTTTGGTATTATTTATTTGTTAGGATGAGAAACTACCGTTGTAGAAGGTACTTTTAGACAAACCTTTGTCGCTATGTTTCAGCTGACACGCAACAACATTTATGGCTGCCATAATGTGGTGTGTAACCAACATTTCATAGAGTTTGATGGGGGTCGCAAAATTTGAATTTTGTCTACCTTTTCGCGATTCTGGCCCAGAGTACGACGGTGGTTGGTTTAGTTATACACATACTTTGGACTTTCACAAAGACGTAACCGAAATTTCATAGTTCAAAGGGGGTTACAAAATTTTATTTTTGTTCATCTTTTTGCGATTCTGGCCGAGTGTACGATGGTGGTTGGGTTAGCTATAGACTTGGCTTTTATCGGTGGGGACCTCTCGCGGTTGCTCGTAAAATACCTGGAAGGGCGAGCACGTAGTGTTAAAGAGGCGCTCGAAGGACCGTTTACCTAATAATAGCAATAATATGTAAATTCGATGCGTATCAAGCCGCCATCTAAAGAATCCAGCTCGCTTCGGGCCTATTGTTTGCAAATCCTCGTTTCAACCGCGCTGCTCTCTGCTGGATTACTCTTTGGTATCGGTGGCGCGAACCGATGCAGGTAGTTACATTCTCATCGTCGGTGTACACATAAAACTTTTGATTACTGAAAACTCTGTACATTTATATTTTAAGAGGGAAAAATCGTAGATATGCAGAAATCATCTCAGTCACAAAATAACCAATTTCTTGGTTTTTATAAAAACCGTTCCAAACTCTCTAGTACACGAGTCGGGTCTGTTGAATCTTTTTGAATTTCTCAATACTTTACATAAATTCGTTTTCATGATTGGTGTTCGCGTATTGCGATAAAGCGACAACCTTATCATATGACATAAATAAGCTTTTGAAAATAAAAAGATCATATTTGAGCCGTTTATTTTGAAAGTGGCCTGAGTCCATTTGTCAATTATTTTTTGTTGACCGCATTAACGGGTACAACTTGAAGTTATCTGCCATAAACAACATTTGCTATTAAGTATATTCCGAGTATACACGATAATTTTGGACACATAAGCTTTCGCAGTTAGTTCAATAATTAAAACCATTACTTTGAAAGTTGCCTGAGTCCAATCAATTATTGTTAATGTACGAAAGTGCGGATTTTCAAATGTCCGAAGGCAGTGATGAAGGTAATTTGAATGGATTAGTATTTAACAAGTTAACATCAGTTTTTTGACACTTGCTTCAGTTGAATAATCAGTACAGTTGAATATAAAACATAAAATATTAAATTATATAAATTATTACACTCGTGGGGAAGAATAAAACAACAAGACCATTTAGTTCAGATAGTGAACACGAATTCGTAACTAATGATTTCAACAAAAAAAGTTCGAAAATATTTTATTGACACCACTTTATAAAAATATAAGATGAATGACAACAGCGAAATACAAGGACATGATGGACTTACTACGATATATGTATACCATCGGTGCACCATGACATCCCTCCCGCATACACAAAATGTAGATGAGCAGTAAATTTTGATGTAATTTATGTAGTTTAAAAATTTCCCGAATTGCATAAATTGTGTTTTTGAAAAGTTGTAAAGAAATATAAAATAAATTGAGTATAATTTTTTAAATTTGAAGCATTTTAAATTATGTCGAATGGACTTGGGCTATTTCAAATTTTATAACGAATCTGGTTGTTAACTTTGAATGTGGCTTTCCATTTTTGGTAAGAAAACACATATTATTCGCTTAATAATTGTTATTATTTTAATAGGAATTGTAAATTTAACTCTTTTAGATACACTTAAGCAGTATGACACCTTGGTATCCTATACGTATATTTTTAATTTTATTGAAACGCAAACTCTTAAATATCTCAATTTAAGTATAAATGGACTTAGGTCACATTCAAAATAGACGGCTCATTTATTCACAAGATATTGCACAGCCTTTATCTTATTATATATAAATAAATGTGTCGAATAAGTGTCCACAACTATATTTCTACAATCTCAATAATTGTAAAATAAAGAATCTGGAATCCGCCATTTGGATGGGTTCGGTAGTTCTAGTGTTAATTATTAATTGTGTTCAACAGTAAGAAAATTGAAAACACAAGTAGAGTAATCTAGAAGTAATGTACTTATCGTTAATATCACCCAAAGGTTTACTATAGCGAAAAACACGTTTGATCTACATACAGTGGCTCACGAAAGTATACGAACGCTCTTTAAATCAGAATAATTTGTTTAAAATTGCACCACTCAACTTGATATTTTCTTTCACAATTAGAAGCATTGATTTACTAAATGACGTGCAAAAAAGATTTTCAATAATTTGCAATAGGTAGGCATTATGTAAAAAAATAACAATGGCACTTTTTAAAACTTTGACATTCCAGCCCGTAATGAAAATTTAAAATATGCGTCTTGTAGATCTACGTATGTTAATAATACTGAAATTTTCATCGAAATCGATTAATGTATACACGAGCTACAAACGGTACAAACTGCTAAAAATCGCAGTTTTTCACGACTTTTGGTCAGATTTTGCTTAAAATTCACAGATTCTTACATCTTTCGATGCATGTCGTTTTTTTTCTGCGTCAACCGATTGCGATGAAATTTTCGGCATGTGCATAACTAACATAGATCTATAAAACGCGTGTCATAAATTTTCATTGCGAACTGAAATAAAAAAGTTTTAAAATGTGCCATTTTTATTTTCTCATGTAATTCCTACGAACTGTAATTTTTTCAAAATTTTTTTTGCATCCCACTTAGTAAACCAATGCTTTTAGTTGCTAAAGAAAAAGTCAAATTATATGGTACAATTTTTTAAAAAGTTATTCCAATTTAAAGTGCGTTCGTATACTTTCGTGAGCCACCGTAGTTCTTTATAAGATTCCGGAATGTTATCTATTGCATTAACAGGTACGTAATGAAGGTTTGACCGCAACCAATTCTTGTTGGAAAGGAAATTCATCAGTCATCTCGTGTACTAGATAGTATATTTGGATGTCGATACGTTAATACAATTACAGCGGTAACCAGCGTGTATTTATAGATGCAAACTTTGATTCAGCATAAGCTGTTTTAAAAGATACAACATCGACGCGGTACAATTATAATTTGATTGAATCTCGTCACGCTCGGAATTCTTCGTATTCCGTATACGCCATTACGTATTCACGTCGTTACATACGGACGAGTTTAACTCTGTGATACAACATTTCAGAGTGGGACATTTCAGTGTACACCCTGAATGGATTAATGAACCGAGTGACATGGGATCTGATTGGAGCAACGCTTAAAGAATCTATCCAGTCATCTTTACCTTCGTTTGTCGCTTTGAACGAGCTACGTGGTATCCTGACCTTTCTCTTCCTTTTTCCTCGCGTCATCCCCTTTTCCCCTTCTCGGGAGACGTTTCAAAGCTTCGGTTACCCGAGATTGATTTTCGAACTCGTTAGAATCCTCTTCTTCATTGTTTCCTTTAATTATTCATATAATCCCAACTCGGATCTTCCGAGAAGCGAAATTATCGCCGGAACTACCGAATCGATCGAAACGATGGATGTGATGTTTTTAAAACATGATGTTTATGCTTTTGGCAATGATGTTCGTGATATTTTTCTGAAATCTTTTACTAATATCCTCTGAAACAGGGGTTGAAAACAGTTATGATATCGTTTCCGGTTCTTGAAACAGTTACGAGAACCGAAAAAATGTTATAACTGTTATGAGAATATCGGTTCTCGCTTATATCGGTTACGGTTACTGTTCTTGAGAACCGATATTACAACGGTTTTATAACTGTTATTTTTAGGTCCTAGAATTCGGTTTCGGTTTCGGTTCTTCAGACTTCAGAACCTATAATATGTCCCGTATCGGTTTCATATCGGTTTTGCAGTTCTGCAACTGATATTTTTTGGTTCCGTATCGGCTATACAGTTTGTCTCAAAATTCCTTCAACATCCGGAAATAAGAGGTTGCTGAGATCATTTGATGCGACATTTTCCTTTGCAAAAATGGCGTCCGTTGCTTTGTTAAGCAGTTATTAACGAAAAACACGGACCAATCAGAGCGCAGCTACAGCGGATTGATTCGGACTCCGTTCGCTGTAGCCGCGCTCTGATTGGTCCGCGTTTTTCGTTAATAACTCCTTAACAAAGCCGCGGACGCCATTTTTGCAAAGGAAAATCTCGCATCAAATGATCTCAGGAACCTCTTATTTTCAGATGTTGAAGGAAATTTGAGACACCCTGTATATGAGACCGATACGGGACATATTATAGTTTCGGAAGTCTGAAGAACCGAAACCGAAATCCAGAACTTAAAAGTAACAGTTATAGAACCGTTATAATATCGGTTCTCAAGAACCGTAACCATAACCGATATAAGCGAGAACCAATATTTTCATAACAGTTGCAACATCATTTCGGTTCTTCATAACTGTTTCAGTCAGAATCGATATATGACTGTTTCAAACAGTTATTTTCAGAACCGTTTCAACCCCTGGTCTGAAGCATATCGGGTGAATCGAATCTGGGCATAGAAAAAAATGTGAAAATATTATTTCGACGTCACTTTGAAAATATCTGTTGCACGAATGCAAAAACTTCGATTGATTTTTCTATAAAGGAATGAATTGGATTATTTTACTGACTATAATTTATTTAATTATTTGTGTGATGGTCATTTTATAGATTCCTCTTTTATAAAATGTATCTGATTTTTATTAAAAGAATATAGACGTATGATGTTCTACGTGTTTTATAAATTGACACATTTTCCTTTTTGATATCCAAAAAGTAGCTATTCCAAAAATGTTACTAATATTTTTTACAATTCCTATATAATCCTCTTGAATTCAAATCATATGGAAATAGTAGTCGCCAGCGTTTATTTTCAATTTTCTTTGAAACCAAAATAATCCGCTGAACTAATTAATGAATTTGTTGCAGGGCTGCTTGTGTATTCTTTGTATTTATGTACAACAATTATTTAAGAAACAATATATGATAACAGACCTCTTTGATAAACATTATTTTACGAGGCTCACAGTTCTATGCTTTCTTTAGATTTTGGTAGAGTCACATTAACCCCTTGAACTACGATTTGTTATGTGATTGCAGTGATTAGAACTTTTGCATCAATCATACTTTTCTAGAAGAAAATGGAAAATTATATTTATTATTTGACTGTATATTCGCCAAAGGTAATATATCGACAACAAAATAGAATTTTATTCCAGTTTAAAGGAAATTAATGATATACATATTTATTGGGTTTTGTTCGAAATCCTCATCACGAGTTTGACTCGATGTTATAGTACAAGGGGTTAACTACACACAATTTTTGTCACTGCTGCGTTTACAGTAAGTAGAAACAGTCCGTCATAGATAGACATGCTAGGTTCGCGTTATAATCTGTCGTTGTTACGCGGGTAAATGTTTAAAACTAATAATAGCGTGTCTTAAAAGCACGGTACAAATTCTCGATAAGAAATATTAGCATTGCCACACGTACATAATTGTAGCACGCGATATTAGGTTGGCAACTTTTATATATACGTTAAAAGTTTATTATAGATGCCCGATACTGCGAGTAGACAACAAAAACCCTAGTTTTAGTACATGTATTACGCGTAGATGATATACATTTCAGTATAAAACAAAATATTATTTGCGCCAATTTAAAACATTTTCTGTAAATACTATCGTACGTCCTACAAATCGTTTTATTATTTTATTATTCGTAAACGACGAGAATAATTTTATGCTTAAATGTACAGAAATTTAATTTCTTTTATTTTCAATAAAATCATTTACAAATCGAAATATTTATTTTTTCACTGGATTGATTTTTTCTACAATTAGACCCATTCCTTGCCAAAGAACAAATGGATCTCTTCAGAACGAAGTATTTAAAAAAGAAATGAGATGATTTTAACTTCCTTGCAATTACTTATTTAAACACATAAATTAAACAAACCAAGCACAGATGGAAATAATTGAGAACACATTAAAAAAAATAATGTTCAAATCTACAGCTTTTGAGCTTGTTATGGAACTAAAATTCGTGGCTCACAACATTGAATTTCATTTGAATGATCGTTTGTTTTACCGATCTATATTATATTTATCTGTACTGACACCAATCCATTACTTTAAGAATAATCGTAGTATTTCTCAAGTGATCTAACTCTTGAACGGCAGCCATCCAATTTATTTTGAGTCAATACTATTGAGAATTGCACTACTCAGTTCCTCAATTATATACATTAAATAGACTTGTGCAACTACCAAAAATATCTGAACCACTTATCGTACAATATCTACTCCGACTCACGAGGAATGTGGTGAAGAGACAATATAAAAACATTGCATTCGTCTAATATCCTTGCTTTCTGTATCTGCCTCATAAATGTTTCTCATAAAATAGATAACACATCCGCAGTCGACTAATCATAAAAGGTGATCGGTAATTGTAAAAAGGTACAACCGGAAAGAAGGCGATTCTAAGTAAAAAATAAGTCGAAAATATAGAATAAAATTTCTTCAAACGAGGCTTTGTTTTTGAGTAAATTGAGTTTGAAAATTCAGCGTATGTGCGTGTCATTAGATATGAACCGGCTGATGCGTCTGTTCATAACCTACCGGTTCTACTTCCTGCAAATACTGGAGCACGGGAACTGGACGGGAACTGGACTTGTTTCTGCATGTAGAACCACCACCCGGCCATTTGTACCACAAATATATCTCTACAATCCCTACAATCATCAATCTAAAAGTTCGGCACCCGTCAAAACTGCGGATCCCATAGTTCTACCGTGAAACCTGTTCTACGATCAGTGTCGAGGCATCGAGCATGTGGGACAAGTGTTCAAAATCACTTTCTCCGCTCGGTTTTCAAAATTCCGCGGACTACACGAGCGAAAGGCGGTTGGGGGAGCTATGGAGGAGGTCTCTCGCATCGAGATCATCGTTTCCCCCGAGCCTGCGGTACTTTTCTTTTTATTGTCGTGATTATACAATCGACGCTTTAGGTCCACATACTCGTACTCCTACTCCAGTCAGAAAGAAAAAGACCAAAAAAAAAAGGGAAAAAGGAGTACGCGTGCAGAAAGGAAAAGGAGCGCCACGGCTGACACAGCGTGCGCGCGCGGCGATAGTGTTCGTTTGTAGCGGGACGATATAGAGAATTCTCGGATTCGTTCGGTTGTTTCCGTCGAGCGTCGTATGTTTATACGTCTTCCAGTGGGGGAGGGGGGCAAGCTTATTTCAAGAGAGTACGCGAGATTCTGGCTTGAGTGGGGGTTGCTGGAGAGGTGGGGACTCTCGGTGTACAAGGGAGAGAGAGAGAGAGAGAGGGAGAGGGGTGGAGGGAGACGGAGGGACGAAGGAGAGGCAAAGAAAGATGGGAACAATGGTGTCCTTAGGAAGGGAAGAGAGAGGAGCGGAAGTGAAGGAGACAGAAAGGAACACAGCTAACATCTATTTAGCATTCCCCCCTGCCGATGCGTCGGCTTCTCGTTAGCCGGCTTTTCTTTCCTCGAAGCGTCGTTCCCTCGGCTTTAGTGTACAGAGAGTACGAACGCGACCGCGAGAGATCCTCCGAGGGGGTGCGCGCGAGAAAGGAAGAGGGAGCGAATGAGAGAGAGAGAGAGAGAGAGAGAGAGAGAGAGAGAGAGAGAGAGATATGAGAGACGAGGGGAGAGGAGGGGAGAGGAGAAGCGAAGTTGCTCGGAGCTAGGGATGCTGGGTAGGCGTGGACCAGGACCACCCTGTCCGCGATATCTGGAGGGGAGGCCACGCCATTCGTCCTGGTGGTGGTAGCAGGAGAACGGAGAGAAAGGGTGGATAGGAGTATCTGCGAACAGTAATTATTATTGTATTATACATTGGAGTTTGCAAATGCTCTCCTCTCGACCAGAGCGAGCGAGAGAGAGAGAGAGAGAGAGAGAGAGAGAGAGAGAGAGAGAGAGAGAGAGAGAGAGAGAGAGAGAGAGAGAGAGAGAGTGCGCGACCGAGAGAAAGAGAGTAAGAGGGGAGGAGGGAGGCAAGAGGGGAATAGGGATGCGTGGGTGGCAAGCACAAGTGCCTGTTATTTCGCTCGTTTTCTTTTGAGGGGGGTGGCCAGCGGGGGTGAGGGTGCGTCGCGGAAAGGAATGGGCAGGGATCCTTAAACGGGATCCTTAAATGTGAGTCTTTCCCTATACTTTCGTTTCCTTCACCTGGGATCTTTCTTCCTTCCTTCGATTTCCTTGTTCTCTGCCCATTTCGCTTCTATACGGTCTCTCCTCTGCTTTCTCCGACTAACTTCTATAAATGCGTCCGCGGGACTCCGACGATTAATACGCTATTCTCTTTGGAACGGTAATCAAGCTGTAATGGGGAGCGATGAGGTTCGTTATGGGTGAGATTCGCAAGATGCCGAGTGGATTTAGTTTCGTTGGAACGTGAACGGGAGCACCGTGATGTCATTGTGTTTTTATTTATAGGATAAATAGACTTATGCAGGTAATATGGTAATGTCATAAAGTCTCGATAAAATAGCGACGGACTCTACAGATTGTAGGATTTTAAATAATTTAATTATACAGGATAATTTTACGTACAGAATGTTGTCGAAGAAAGGGATAACATTTTTTTGTTTCATGCCTCATTTTCGTGTAATTGTGTTTGAAAAGCAGCGAATACGTGCGCTATTAGATAGGAATCGACTGACGCGTCAGTTCATAACCTACCGGTTGTACTTCCTGCAACTACTAAAACACGCAAACCTAACGGATTTTCAAACTTAAGTCTAATAAATAGTAAATTCGGTGTAATACAAGACACGTTGATAGATCGTTCATAACCGCTATAGAGGTACCGTGCACCTATAAAAATCCCGGCAACATTCTTTTAAACATAAAATGTTATTTAAATTGCACTCCTTAATATGCATGTAAGTCGCTTACATTATAAATTTTACATAAGAGGTTCGATGTTCTAAGAACTTTATCTCTCAGAAGACTATTTCTAGATTCACTTAATTTTTTCTTAAATGACAATTCTAAAACAAATTATTAAGTTACGTTATTCGAGGTAATTTGTTCGTTCACTACTATGAATTTACTATCAATATCAAAAGAATTTATTAAGAAATTCTGAACGATTGAAGGTTTAATCTTCTGATCATTGATTTTTATGTGTTAAGTTTTATATTTGAATATTAATTTCATATATTAAAATACTAAGTTACCTCCGGTAAGTAAAGTGTCCGGTAGGTACAGTTTATTCGCAGGAAACAGGAAAATTACTATATCTGTATAATGTATATTGTAGACGATTTTTCTTATCATAGCGCGAGGTGTAGTAAAGGATTTCTGAGCTTTGCCGTTCATGTTAGTGTAATTAAGTTTAACACTTTACCTGTCGAAGTTTTACAATATCAATAGATTCTTTAACAACTATGCTGTATCTAAAAAAAGCTTAAACATTTTCTTCTAGAAAACAAACACTAAAAGAAATTATTAGACTATGTTACTCGAGAGAACATGTATCTGGGTTCAGAATTGAATCTGCTATCGCAATTGAGAAGCTGATTAACACTAGATTTATGGGGACCGTCAAAATGACGGATTCAAAAATTTTTAATTTACGTTTATTAAGAGTGTAAGGAGGCATTCGTGAGGAATTATTAAATATATTTATTTTCTTGTGTACATATTACAATAAAAATCGCTAAAGATCTAAGTAAATACAATTTTATTATTTTTATAAAGCAATGTAAAATAATCAATTTTAGTGCTCCGTAAACCTAGTGTTAAAGAGTCCTCAATTGCTAAGCTTTAATTTTGAAAAATTAATCGTCGGTAAGTAAAGTGTTAATAGAATAATTAGATTTATTGTGCATGTCAAGCGGTACTGTGCTGTCAAGAAGCAAATGGTGGTTGAGAAAACGAACGAGATACATTCCTCCCATGAGCCTAGGTGTGTTGCAGCTTCCTCATTGAGCATGCGCTCCTCGAGAAAGGATTAAAGAGTAATTAGCACGGCGCAAACGCGCAGTTCTGCCAATAAGATAGACCCTTGAGAAACGCCCACATCGGTTTTCACACCACTTTCAATTAGCGATAATTATTGAAGTGTGTTCACAATTTAAACGAGTTTTATTGTAGTACATTACAAACAATCTTCATTGAAGTGATGTATTCAGCAATAATAAAAAATGGGGTATCTTAATTAGACTCTTGAAAAAAAAAGAGTTACAAAAGTTAGAAACTGTAGAAAAGGCGTCCAATGATACGAATATAAAGTATAAAATCTTAGCACACATCAAAGACCTTATAAGACTCCTAATATTAGATTTGAACTTGTGTTATTAATTGTATAATAACACTGCAGCATTAATAGTAGAAATATGTATTATAATAATGTAGAAACTTTTTTATTTTGCAACTACCCTTCCAACAATATGATCTTTAGATCAATTTTGCACTTTCCTTAGCATTATACTTCATTACATTAAATCATACGAAATGATTGCTGTAGATGATAATAATTTAACAAATAACAATTGAAAACTGACGGTTAGACTGTGGATTTTATGCTTTTCTTGCAACAATGAGTAGTTACAAAAATGAAAGAAATTCACGAATATCAATATATTAAATTCGACCTACTAAAATTAGTAAAGAAAGAAATCCCTAAGTGTGTTTTTGAGTATGGCAACAGATGCAAACAATTTGTTTTATATTGTATAAAGATCCACAGTCAGGGTAAAAAATTCTTCAACACGTTGATTGCCATGGAGATCATCTAAGATTGACGTTGTCAAATTGCTTAAAATTGGTCGTTATAAAAATAACGTTAATATCAATCCTTTAGTATGTGGAATCTTTCTTATCAAATAGCTAACAATTGTCATTAGTAGCGCTGAAGTTGATGCTAATGAAACAAATGAAATTTGTGTGAAGCACACAAAATTTGCACGGTGCTGAACGTGTTAACAGAAACATAACCGTTAAAAATAATGGTAAAATAATATTGCACAGTGTTTGCATACAGGATGATCGGTAACTGGTGGTACAACCGAAAAGGGGGTGATTGTAGAAGTACATAAAAAGATAAGTCGAAAATGTAGAATGAAATTTTTCCATATGAGGCTTTGTTTACGAGAAAATCACGTTTGAAAATTCGGCGAGCACATGTGCTATTCAAAAAGAATCGTCTGACGCGTCTGTTCAAGACCTACCGATTCTACTTCCTGCAAATATTGAGCACGGGAACTGGACGGATTTTTTCAAACTCGATTTTCTCGAAAACAAAGCCTCGTATGAACAAATTTTATTCTACATTATTTATTTATTTTATGTAGTATCAGCCCCTTTTCGGTTACCTACCAATTACCGATCACTATACTGCGGATCTTAATTATTAAAATATTTCCAGTATATCAAAAATAATAGAACAATATTGCTAGATTTTTTTAATGAGCCTACAGTTTTCTATTTCATCTCTTCATTTTTGTCATAAATGCATAAAGTCCAATGTCTACCGATGACCCTGTATGATTAATGAATTTTCTATGAAATCTTCTTCACGAGTCGGACTCGACATTGTATGATATTTTAAGATATTTTTGTAGTTACACAAGTCTTTTTAATGTACATAATTGAGCAAGTATTAATTCAAATTAATCACTAGAAACTGAGTAGTGGAATTCTCAATTGTATTGACTCAAAATGAACCCGCAGACTGCCGTTCGAGAATTGAATCACTTGAGAAATACTATAATTATTCTTACATACAATGGATTCATGTCAGTACAGATAAATATAATATGGATCAGTAAAATAAATAATCACTGAAAAAATTTGATTCTACATTTTCGAATTATCTTTTCATGTAGAATCACCCCCTTTTCGGTTGTATCACTAGTTAACACGCAGCTTGTACATACATTATTAGTTGTCATCGATGGAAATGAAATTAAGAAAGCGAAACAGAAATATGTACTATAATTATTCGTATATACGATAGATTCATGCCAGTACAGATAAATATAATATGGATCAGTAAAATAAATGATCATTAAAAAAATTTGATTCTACATTTTTGAATTATCTTTTCATGCTGAATCACCCCCTTTTCGGTTGTGTCACTAGTTAACGCTCACCCTGTACATAAATTATTAGTTGTCATCCATGGAAATAAAATTAAGAAAGCGAAACAGAAATGATCGGAGGCTCGATCTAAACATTATCGCCTTTTCTGTCGCAGAATCCTATTGGTCGATAATTATTATTAGCACGTTTGCGCGTCCAGACCGCGCATTCTGTCTTTTCTTCCGATTGGCAACCCTCTCTGTAATTAATCGAGGGGCGCAGGCGCGAATTCTCGCGTCTAATGGAAAAGCGTGAGGGCGCCGCCTCATCCACCCCTATAAAACCAGCAGGTTTCTGTCTTTCTCTTTGTGCCAGCGCTATGACCACTAATTATAACCAAGGGGCGGTGCCCGACGATTTAACGCACACCACTCACAGATACCGTGAGACCACCCTCCTCTTCATCTCTTGTTTGCGCCTTGCTAATTAATCCGCTAATTAATCCGTTCCGCTGATTAATTCTTTCTTAGAAGACGGACATCCTCAAATGCTTTTCTAATGTTAGAAATGATTAACTGCGATCGCTCAATGTTGCTGGTGCTCTCGAAGGGGTTAATTTTCAGATTAAATAGCACTTTTTCTTAATCACTTATCAAATACAATCTTTCAACTAATAATAATTATGACAGACTATTTTTCTCGAATAATTCTTTATTTGGTAATTATTTATAAAAGGGTACTTCCCTCCGATTTTGATGAAATTTAAATATGTTCTACAGCTTGACATTTTGCACAACTCTTTCCGTTGCAGAAAATTTCGCTCGGTCTTCGTTTTGCAGATGTTCACAAAAGACTGTTACAATGACTATAGCAAACTCCGCCTTTTCCCAATGACCGAATTCGTCTTTTAACCCCTTGCCGTGCCATTTACTTTGCGGCTACAGCGATTAGAACGTCTTCATCCCCAAAAATCATCATATTTACTTCAATGCTGAAATATTGATTACAAAAGAATAAAATTTTATGTCTGAAAAGAAAGGCATAACATTCTCGCGTTCATCGCGAGTCTCACTCGTTCAAATACGATAAGGGGTTAAAATATCTAACACAGTCTAACCGAATAACAATCTAGAAAAGGGGATGCTCACCGATTTTAATGAGTTTTAAATATGTTGTTTGCGGGGCGATTCTGAACAAATTTTCCCTGTACATGTTACCGCCGCTCGGTCTTATTTTCCGAGATATTCATAAGAAACAGTTAGGTCCACTACAGCGATTTCCGCCATTTTAAACGAATTTTGGCTAGGTCTGGGTTAGGCTTTTTGGGAAGATATTTATCCTAGATTTCCGGTTTATTTATTTTTGATACCGTTTATACTGAGGTATCATGTATTTTGTTCTTATTCTGGAAATATGTTCGGATAAACTTCCGAAAAGACCATACCTCCGATTTTTTTTATACTCTGGATTCTTACGTAATTTGACGTGCTGATTACGAATATGATAGTGAAAATTGGCGCAAATGTTATTTTCATAGCGGAAACCACGAAAAAACCATAAAAATCATAGTTTTTTTCCATTTATTTCCGTAAATAATGGGAATTTTGAAAAGTACTTCAAATAAAAGTTGTAGACCTCATCGAAATACACACTTTATGTCCTATTGATTTTTGTCATAAAGACAATAGTTTTTGAGAAAAATGATAGGTAATTATTGACTTATACGGATCCACCCTCGATTTCAATGTCCTTTACATATGTTATCGAAGTATGAAAAATATCCATGTAGAATAGAACACACACACACTAACCCAGACGTAACCCAGGCCTAACCCCGTCTGTGTGTGTGTCTATTCTACATGGATATTTTTCATACTTCGATAACAGATGTAAAGGACATTGAAATCGAGAGTGGCTCCGTATAAGTCAATAATTATATATCATTTTTCTCAGAAAGTATTATTTTTATGACAAAAATCAATACGAGATAAAATGTGTATTTTGATGAGGTCTACAACTTTTATCTGAAGTATTTTTCAAAATTCGCATTATTTGCGGAAATAAATGGAAAAAATTATGATTTTTATGGTTTTTTTTAATGGTTTCCGCTATGAAAATAACATTTACGCCAATTTTCACTATCATATTCGTAATCAGCACGTCAAAATGCGTAAGAGTCCAGAGTATAAAAAAAATCGGAGGTATGGTCTTTTCGGAAGTACACCCATATGTTCATAAGCAAGATGCTGTTCTTAAAATTGAAGAAAACGAATTTCTTGTCATCTAAAGAGATACAAAGGGTGAAACTATCCTGTAAAAATGAGCACATTTAAGTTATCTCAGAAATTATTAATAATAACATAGGTCGAATGGTAATGCCTGTTGAGATGTGATTATTGTATGGCCGGCTCGTATTTCGGTTTGGGTCTACGCTACGGTCGATTTTGAACAGTGCCATTGTCGAAGGGGTCCTCTAGCGTCTTCTGACGAATTTATTGTTTGATGACTCTGGTGCGGCTGGAAAGTATCAACTGGCCATGGGAAAGTCAGCCTAGCCGTGCAGCTCTCAATGGCACTTGACGTAGCCTAGGCCCACGCTTAGCGCCAAGGGGGGCCTGTGGCCCAAAGCCTAAATTTCCGGCGAAATTGCAGGAAACCGAGTGTCATCTATTTAGCGACACTCGTTACGACGTATTTCGTCTATGGGCGTTGCCCTTGTTTTGGGAGGTCATTTGTAGCCTCCCAAATATTATATCATTGGTTGGGGCCCCCACTATTTTGTACTTTGTGGAGGGATTTTTCAACCCCACGAGGTTACTTGTCTCTCACGCGTTAGTTGTAAGATCAGTCGCGATTTAAGAGTCGAAATTACGAGTCATGATTTAAGAGTCGAAACTAACTGTCGTGATTTAAGAGTCGAAACTACGAGTCGTGAAATATCTGTCGCAGAGTAAGAGTCGTGAAATATCTGTCGCTGTTATACCGTCTTCTTTATACCGTCTTTCACATTTTCTATTAAAAGTTGCTTAGTTATCCGAAACCCGATTATCTCTTATTATTTAATTTACCTCTCTTTGAGGTGTGTATCTCAGCGGCTCACTAATACTGCTTGAGCACTGACACGACACAACAATGCCTTTTCGCGTACAATAAGGTAATGAAGGTAATTTTCTAGGAAATTCAAAAGCGTGAAAAATAGAGTGTAATAATAAAGTTATACTTTATATGAAATAATGTTTAAAACTGATATATATTTAATTCTGAACAGAATAATGTAGTTAATATATTTATTCTAATAGATGTTACGCAGATGAAATTGTGTAGCAAACAAATGGTTCCGTAAGGGTTACCTAACGATTTTCATGACTGACCAAAACTCGTAAACTCAAGTATAGCAACGGGTATTTTTCGAGACTGGAGAATTGAGTGGTTTCACCTATGGTTGGGTCTCCCAGCGATATAACTCTGCGAGAAAAGTCAACACGGTTCGCTGTGCGTGTAGAAAGTGCACTTGTCTATGATTTATCTGCCGCTGGAGATGGAAAGCCAAAAGCAACAATGTCAATACACACACTGGGTCGGTTTGTGACTTACATTAATATTTGGCCATTTCAATAATACATATTTTTAGTAAAATATAAATTGCTTGATATAGTAGTGCTCTAAGGATTTTATTCTATTTGCAATCATTATAGAATGAGCAATTACAGTGACAAATTTATTTAGAGGGCAATTTATATGCAATTTAAAAAACTCCATCGAATTAGAAATGAAATCAAAATTATTATAAATTTTGATCATCTGAAGAAATGAAAAGACACAATATGTACAGCCAAATCTTAAATGTAATTTATCAAAGATTTTATGCCAAGCACTCTTATTACGTCAAAAGAGGAATTAATATATAAATTTTTTTCTTTATCCAAATTATTCTTTTAATTTAATAGTAAAGTAAAATCGTGATTTAAGAGTAAGAAATCAAGAATATATTAGGTAAACTAAGATTTTCATAAACTTATGTTATAAATCTTATGTTAAATTTAATAAAACTGTTTCTTGCAAAGATAAGTGCGTTGGCAGAAGAAATTAAAATCTGTTTAATTTCCTTTTTTTGTAATGTAAATCCGAAAAACATTTCTTTAGAATAAACATTCAGAAACCATTTGTAACCAACAACTATTGATATATTATTGTTAAATTTTCGTATTCTTTAAAATTCATTACGTATCCAATTTTGACTGGTACACTTGATAATTTGTCGTAACACTAGAACAGGACATAGTGTGAACGAACTAATAGTATTATTAATGAAATCGAATTGCTTGGTCGTGTCCCCTAAATTAACCAATCGGATGATGTTAATTATAAATTTGTTGAGCATAACATCCGTGTAGTTATCTCTGAATGCGATCGTTAAATGTATTCTGTTATGAGAAACAAAGTAAAATCCCCAGTCTCCTTTTCGTAGTTACATTCATATGGACGTTGTGCAGGTAGAAAAGGAAGCAAGAATATAACAGGTGGCATACGTAACTAAAAAGTCCTTTCCCTTTATTATCCACCTCTAGCAACCTGTTTGTAACAGGTAGCAACTGAATGTACAGAGTGTGACAGAAATAGGTGGATGTATTTGCAGCATTGTGGAGCTGTGTAGATAAATCAAAAAATCACATAATTCAACGTTTCCGAAATAAATTACTCAGAATAATAATTGAAACTACCTTTCAATTCTTTGCCGACTTTAGAATCGCCCATTTCGAAAATGACCGTCTAGCTACACGAGATAACAGTTAAGCAAGTAGATTGTTTAAGCATAACTAAACAGGAAAGTTGTTGTATTCTTTCCAACTTAATAAAATTAAGAATAGAAATAAATGTTCATGTAGCTCTTGTGTCTTTAAATTAATACAATTTTTATTTTGTATAGAAATCCGTAGTCTTATGAGTGTCCTGTTTGCTTAGCAATTGGATTCCAATAATTAAGATGTAAATAAGATTAATTCACAACAATTTATCATGTTGTATTTTTGATTATATTATTAACAGACTACGGATCCTTGTGCAAAATAAAAATTCTCCAAGACAATTGCAAGAAACCAAAATCAAATGAAAATGTATTTTATCTATCAATCATCTTAAAAAATCGAAAAGAATAAATCAATATTCTAAAATTCTTCTAATGTCTTTTCAATTTGTATTTAACCTATTAATTTTTCTCATAAATGCAAAAAATCCACAGTTATTATCCACAGAATTAATTTATCGATAAAATGATTAAAAAATAGTAAAACGTAAAGACTAAGTATTCAAAGAAAATGAATTTTAGTATCAATGTAATCCCAAATTAGTAGAATTTTGGTGAGTGACATTTTGATATAATATGCCATGTTAACATATTATCAAGTAATTAAAATAAACATTAAAACGGGAGGGGTAGGTCACAGATGTTACGCATCTTTGTGTTTGTAATATAATAACGAAGGACCCAACATTGTAAGAAAATATATAAAACACCAAATCTCATTGTTCCACCCCCGTCGTTAATGACTCTGGCAGTTGAAGCGACGTTAAATAACAAAATAAATAAATAAATAAAATGTAAACGTTTAAGTTTTGACGTCGCACGATAGTACGATATGTCAGTTTGCCAATGTCGGTATATGAGCAAAAACCGAAATAAATGGCCCATAATTATTACGTGTTCCTCGAAGTATACGTACTCGAACGACCGGATTTGCATGTTGATACAATCAGCAGGTGTCGTGGAAATACAGAAACTCAGGGTCCGCTGGGCGAAGATTTCTAATTTGGGAATAATTAGAAGTAATAACCATTTGACAACGACCAATCATTGTTAATTGACGTCAGGAGCTGCGAAAGGATTCTTACGCGGACACCTGCCCATTTGTCGAAAATTGCGCGCAATTTGCCCCGAAAATAAAATCAGGATGGTGCGGAGATTCGAAAAGGCAACGTCGGTACCCTCGTCGAGAATCAAGAGAGCGGATGCACGCTTCGAGCGGCTGATTTTCTTTCGTCTCTCCTTTCTTCGTGTCCCTCCTTTTCATTCGCTTTTTATCGCCTTCTCTCTCCCCCTCTCCCCTTCCTCACTCTTGGCCGCAATGGACCGTTGGAGGACATCTTACAACTAATTATGATTAATTTGTGAGAAGAGCGAACGGGCCTCGAAGCCAGGAGCTACCAACATGAAGGAGATCAACCGTAAGGGAATGTAATGAATATTCTCAGCGGGAGTGTGTTGTAACGGCACATGAACGTCACCCAGGTGACTTCTTCGTCGTTCTTTTCATCGTAGTTTCATGACCGTCTCTCCTCATTTTCTACATAAAATTTCCTGTAAATACGCCCGATTAACTTGATATCGGTGTTCGTTAATTGACGCGCGCGAGTCGCAATAAATTATCCTTACACGTCGTTAGCCGATCTTGCTGGTGCGGTGTGAGCATGTATGCTTCTTATTACATTTGTACAATATTTAATACGTATATTTATACGAAATCCTCATCCTTTATTTGATATCTAAAGCGTGTACTAAGAAACTTATAATATTAAACTTGTAATTATAGCTACTAAATGGACAAAGATTAGATGCTAAAACTCAAAAATAGCAATTTTTCTCATGTTATATCTAGCAGCTTACGGAATTACACCATATGTTTTTTATTACAGTTATAAACAATTTCATAGCTATATTTCTATCAATCATAATACTTGATGTTAGACATTCAAAGTGACAATTTTTCTTATATTGCATCTAACAACTTATCTTACCAAATAAATTATCCTAACTATATAATGTTTTTTATTACAAAATTTATTATATATAATCTAAATTGTGTAGTACAAAACACACTATTGAATGAAAAAGAACTATGTTACACCATAGAACTGAAAATTTTTCCGTATCTAACAGCTTATCCCACTATTTACATTGGGGTAAGATACATTTACAATACACCTGAGTAACGAGTTTATATCAATTATTTAGACAGAATAAACGAGAAAAACACCTCCTTTTCATTTTTTATGCAGTGTCCCAGTTCAGAGGCGATACAAACTGTATTTTTAAATACACGAGTATTAGATTATTTAATTTCTCTTGCTTTATTAACAAAAAATGGTAAATAATCGAGTTTCAGTGAAAAGATTAAGAAATTCCTTCCTTAAACAAATAATTAGGCAATTTTTAAGATTTCGTTTTAATGAATACACAATCATTGAAACTTATAACATTAGTTTTGGGGTATTTTTAAATATATGTATTGTGTAAACTGTATTTATATTTCTGAGACTCCTAAAAAGAATTTGAGAACGCGTATATTATTTCGTCGATATAAATAAATTGAACTGATAAAGTAAATCATATAGGAACTTAAAAAAATGGTTAAAGACCTCAAAATATAACAGATCCCAGATAATGCATTCAACTTTTAAGGCTCCTGGCTCATATGAGAGATTATGAAAGTCGAAAGATTAAGCGTGAGTAATGTTATCTGATATCGTCGAATTATTATTTGAATATGTAGAAGGAGATTATCTTAATATTTCATGGCATACAGCCAACCGATAAGACAAGGCAATTTGGAACGCGGAATCCTGTTTACCTTTGCTATCCTTTCCTTTCATATTGCGCATAATTTGTATTTTAAATTGAAATAATAAATGCATAACGCGTTGTTAAATTTTTCCATCATAAATGGCTCCCAAATTCAGATCAATATTTTTTTAGTTTTCATGTATCGAATATTATTCGAATATAACCGGACAGTGAATGTTACGTATTTATTGAGTATTTAATATTTCGAACATAACGTAATTAAATAATTTAGCCATGATTATATTGTAATCGAGAATATTTTGTCAAATATACAGTGGCCCACAAAAGTGTTCGTACGCCCTTTAAATCAGAATAACTTTCTTAAAATTTGACCAAACCACTTGACTTTTTTTGAGCAATTGGAAGCATTGATTTACATTTAAAATGTGCAAAAAAGATTTTGAAGAATTTGCGATTAGTAGGAATTACATTAATAAATAAAAATGGCACTTTTTAAAAGTTTATTATTTCAGCACGTAATGAAAATTCAAAATATGCGGTTTGTAGATCTATGTTATTTAAACATATGCTGAAAATTTCATCGAAATCTGTTAACAAACACATGAGCTACAAGCGATTAAAAGTGGTGCTCATCGCAGTTTTTCACGACTTTGGCCAGTTTCTGCTTAAAATCCATAGTTTCTTACATCTTTGATGAAATTTTCAGCATATGCATAACTAACATAGATCTACAAAAGGCATATTTTGAATTTTCATTATGGGCTAAAATAAAGAAGTTTTAAAAAGTGCCATTATTATTTCTTCATGTAATTCCTACTAATTGCAATTTTTTCAAAATCTTTTTTGCACGTGATTTACTACATCAATGCTTCTAATTGCTAAAAAAAAGTCAAGTGGTTTGGTCAAATTTTAAGAAAGTCACTCTGATTTAAAGGGCGTACGAATCAATTCTCTCATCATCTATAAGATTAAAGTTTACCCTCTGCAATTATTACATTGTATGCTACTCTTGAACATATACCAGTTTCGTTACAATCATTTTTTCATATACCATATAATTTATCTGGCACACTCAGCCGAATCACCCTGTATAGAAATAATGAGACATTCTCAACAGTTTAATTTTTTTAAATATTAGTACAAAATTAGTTCAGTGGCACGATACTGATCCCCAGAATTTTTGTAATGTTACGTTTACACATATTCTTCAATGTACACTCGTTCCACTGACAATATCTTCCGTCGCCCCTCTACATATTTCAGCTTTATTTACAGCATTAAGAATAATATTAACTATCTCGGGGGATTGACTTTTACGGAGGGGTGCGCACCGCGGAGATACATTTCATCCTCGTTTACGATCAATAAAAGCGGTTTCACGAAAATCTATATTTTATCAGGAATTTATCCCCGCGCGGAGAGGACCTGAAACGTGTCCGGCTGGTAATGCGTTAATTGCTCAATTCAGGCAACCGGCAAGAAGCACACCTCGAAGAAACTTCTACATCATTCTAATTCATGAAGCGGCGCGCGGAGCTGTTCCGCCTAGTAGCTCAGATAGCCGTGTTGGATTTTAATAAACGGTTCCCCGGTCAATCCTATATACACACCGAAGCTGCGGAGGTATTTCGCCTGGTAGCTGTCAGGACGACGCAGTCGGGGAGAGGTTAATCACCCGCGTTGGATTTTAATAAACGGTTCGGGGGGCAAACAAAGCTGGTCATCAATAACCATTTCTCTTCCTCTTTCTCTCGAGGCCTGCCCCTCTTTCTCCATCTTACTGTCTTTTCTCTCTCTTTCTCTCTCTCTCTCTCTCTCTTGTTCCCTATTTCTCTTTCTGTCCTTGTTTGTTCGTTGGGGCCTACCATGCCAGCAACGGCACAGCCATGGCTAGGGCCCTTTGCCACCAGCTTGTCGAGCTTCATCGGACAGCGAGATAGGCGGAGATCGTATCTGCGTGGTTATTAATTAACCGGCGAGAAGGGAAAGCCTCCTTTCATCACCTCGCGAACGATCTGCCTTTGGTAGGCCTCGGCCTTGCCCCGGCAACCATAGAAAACTTGCAACAATGCCGGATTGTTTCACTACTCTTCGGAATTTCCATTTAAGAGCGACTTCTAGTATAACGGCAGCAAAAACAAGTGATTTTTAAGAATTTGTTTTCAGAATTACTATTGGAATATAGGAATAGAATATATAGGAATAGACCTTTTGAGGACGTAAACAGATGGTCTTAAAGTACAAGTGCTTTTTTTTTTTAGTTTAATTCCTTTTATGATTTATTGTATAATATAATAACTTAATACTAATCAACTGATCAATTTCGGAGAAGGTTACAAATTTGTCGAGGTACTGAAGCATGATATTTTTTTCTTATGGCATAAGATTATTTGTCTTATCGAAACGAGGTATATTTCCTTCAAAACTCCCTAACTTTTGCAATTCTTCATTTTTTGCTTCCAGGCAACTGTGACACTTGCCACATTGCACGCCAATGCTATCTAATTTTTGAATTCATAAAAGATTGAAACAGAACATTTTTTGCTTACTTGTATGTCAAAAAGTTTTATTTCGATAATATACATAGTTTTTGTAAAATAAGAAATCAAATTATTTTTCAACTTGTTACACGAGAATCCCCCCTTAACTTTCTAGTGTACGGGTTGGGTTGGTGGAACCCATTCTAGTGAGTCGTTAAGTTAAATTATATATGAAGATAAACTACAAATTTATGCTATATTAATTTTTGACGAAATATTGTTAGTATAAAGCTGTCGCGATTCACGTCTTCTCTGATAGCATCATAATAAAAGACGTTTATTAGAAATTGACATCATATATGTAGTTCGTTGTATTTCGCATGTTATGTTTATAGTATTGCCAAGTATGAAAGCTGCAATGTGTAAAAGTATATCGTGAAGCATTGGATATTTATATGTATACATCTATAAATTAAAACCACACTAATTGAACCATTTAGAACGGTTTTTAATGTGTTGTCAACATCAGACTCATGTATTTCGCCTCTAAATCAAGTATCTTGCAAACAAGCAATTTAAATATTGAAATAATAAAAGATCATCACCTGTTTCTCATCATTCTCAAGTATATAAGGCTTTGATATATGATCTAGTTCTCTAAAAAACACACTTTCAATTTTTTTAAAAATTCTTGTCCGCAAATTATTAAGAACATATATATGTATTACTATGAGTTATAAGATATGTAAGACAACAATAATTTTTATTTTTATTTTCATTCATCCAACAATAATTTTTATCTTAATGATTGCCATGCTTCATACTTATAATTTTATAATTAGAAGTATTGATGGATTATTTCGTGTTCGGTTTATTTAGAACTTTAAGTATTTTGTTATGATAAATTTAATTTTCAGCTAAATGTGGTTTCATGGAAATGGATATTGATACTAGAATAGATAGTGGACTATCTATTGGTGTATTTAGCACTGAAAAGTGAAAATAATTATTAGAGTATCTTAGAAAGTATTGTAGAATGTGGATGACTTTTCTATTTCTTTCTACGATACTTCTCCATTATAGTAAAATCATCATTGCAGAATGATTATTTAATAGTAGGATAGAATAACTTACAGAACAATAACAACAAGTAATTTAATGTAGCATTAACTCTTATACGCTTCTCAGGAATAATATCATAAATATTCTACGACAATATTTCATCTATTTATGCTTTATACTTCTACTCAACAAATGATGTTTTATTTATTTCATCATATTTAGAAGAAATACATTTTCCAATACAATAAGAGATGAAACAGGATGAATTTTCATCCAATGAGAGTAACAGGGGCTATAATTGTTTCTTATTTTATTTGATTATTATAACAACGAGCATTCTTAAATAGTGTTGATAGACAACATTGTAATTAACATTTTATTAAAAATCTATTTTCAGTCTTAAGAAAAAGAATTGCTTGGAACTTCTGTCAGCGTCCTTTGCGCGATTCTAAAGCATCAAAAATGAAACTCTCAGGATACCAAAGTTTGCTCAGTAGCGAAAACCAAAGTTTTGATGTACGTAATACTTTCTGGGAGGCTGTAATAGTAAAGTATAAATTTCGTAATCTTGAGAAATTTGTACTGGTCACTACTCACCCATTTATGGACGTGCGGCTGATGAACCAAGATAGTGCAGATCTTGCTAGAGAATGCCATGCTTGTAGTGGTAACGAGTCAGATCTTTCAGCAGATTTCATTAGGAAGACTTCCGCAGTTTTATCAGGTTGGTCATATTGAGGGCCTGATCCAAGGGGTATCCATAAACGGACCAAATCCTCCCGGATTTTTGTGGTGTCTATCCTGTACCACTGTAACAGAAAGCGGCACCACATTCACATTTTTTGTAGTTAAAGTGAATTTGCAATGCCTATAATGACTATTATTAACGCCTTGCACTATGAGTGTAGAGCAGTGATGTCAGAACGGTTGAATCGAGGGGAATACAGTTTACCACCTCTCTGATGACCGGAGTAATATGTGATACGTTGCGCGGCACGTCACGTGACCGGTCTACGGTCTTAGTGGGGGACGTTGGAGTGTGCTCAGGTAGTGGAATGGGAAAAGGAGGAGAGTAAAATCAACCCAGTTTTGGGTGGATCTGGCATCACTGGTGTAGAGGCTAGCTTCGGCCGATGTTTTATGGCAGGTTCATCGCTATTGTGCCTTGGACTCGGTATGTGTCTTTTGCAATTTGGTTACGGCATGGGCCTGTCATCGCTCTTTTTCGTTAACGTGATTGTCGTTCCGACCCAGGGTACAAGACTCTATTTGTCATTTTCGAACGCAGTCCCCACTATAAAACATCTGCACATTTTACATTTTAGTTTCCTTCGGCTCGGCGCGGCTCGGCACTTGGGGCCCTAGCGCGGTATCGCTGCCAGATGCTTAGGATTTCCCAGGTCTCGGCTTTTCGGGTTTGGACATCCTGGCAGCGTCGCAAACACCATTTCTTTTCGCCCGTTTGCACGTTGTGCAGACTTGCGATTTGGTGGGCCCGTTTTCGAACCCTTAGTTTCAGTTTTCGCCCTCAATTTCCCGGGAGTAGGGAGAAAATTGTGATTTGGAATGGAGGATCGCGGCGTTAAATTGGCTGACTCGCGGTCTCCCGGAGGATTTGTACGAACGCATCAAGATAGTAACAACCGGTACAATTGTTGCGACATTTGGAATAGTCTGAAGTTCGGACTCTGAACTAGCAAAACGTTGAGTTACGCAGAACTTAGTAACCCGCCGATACGTAGTAAGAAACTCTTTGAGTTTCTCCTTCACGGAAGCATTTTGTTTATATCGTTGATATTCTGTTTATATCTGTGAATTTATTCTTTCCAAGTGGGAGGTGGTCCTACGAGAAGTTATTAGCGGGCACCTCGCAATCATAAGATGAACCACGGGCGTAAACAACGAGCGTGACTCGTGATGAAGATTTCGAACACAATCTACTAAGTATGTATGCCATTAACCCCTTGTCGTACCCGCTAACTCCCGATTGCGCGGGCCATAATAAACAAGAAGGTTGGTCACGCGTCGAGCCATTTACACTGTTTAGTCGTGTGCTCGAACTTGCGAGTCTGTATGCGTCTTATGACATGTATATTTCAGCGCAACGAAAGGAATTATGAAATAATAAACACGTTTGGGCACAACTAATACTTTTAAGATGTCTGGGAAGTAATTATGATCAATTCGTCGGTGAACAAAAATGATTTATAATTTGAAAGTGGATAATGTATCAGTAACAATTTGTAAATTAATACTTAATTTAAATTAATAATGTTTTGAGAAAACTCGTAGAAAATTAGTAATCTTCGTGTTAGTGTTGTTTACGTTTGTCATGAATGAAGTACAGTATTTCATCGGTAATTGTCCCAAATGTCTCCGACATAATTGTCCCTGAGATATCCCCACTAGTGCGGGGTGTACCCCCTTGAGGGGCTGTGAAGCTCGAGAGCCCTTGGTCGCCGAGAAATATGACACCATGCGGCTCGGGTATATCGGTGAGACCATACTAACCCGAATTTCCAACTTCTTTATTATTCATTATTTTTTTATGGGACTTCGATGACCATATTTGTGGCATTTTTCTAATAAAATTGATACCAAATATGATATAATTCCGATGATATTTGCTTGTGTAATAGACAATTAAAGTTTCGGGCGCGAGGAAGGTCGCCGACTGCGACTCTCCGCGTCTCTTTCTTTCCCATACGCTATCCTTCCTCGCGCCCGAAACTTTAATTGTCGATTACACAAGTAAATATCATCGGAATTATATCATATTTGGTATCATTTTTATTAGAAAAATGCCACAAATATGGTCATCGAAGTCCCATAAAAAAATAATGATTAATAAAGTAGTTGGAAATTCGGATTAGGTATGTTTACATTTCTCGGTGACCGAGGCATCTCGAGCTCTGCTGTCCTTCTCTACGTTCGGCAAACCTCAAACAATGATATCCCTCGCGCATAATTGTCCTTCCGCAGACCCGTGTTGTGGACAATTATAGATGAAATACTGTACCACGAGACAGGCTCGCGTTGTTCAAGTTTGGTCCGAACGAAGCACCACGAGCCAGGCTCGTGTTGTTTACGTTTGGTCCGAACGAAGTACCACGAGTTAGGCTTGTCCTTCTTGTTTTTGGCCCAAATTTCTTACCACGAGTCTCACTCGTTGTTGGAGGCCAAGGGGTTAATTTCTTCTAAACCGAAATAAAATTCTACTTCGTTATTGTCGATGTATAGGCATTGGAGAAGACGCGGGCAATGAATAAAAATTGTTTTTATCTTGTAGAGAATTATAAACTGCAAAGAAGTCCTACTGACTCACTGTAAAATAAATCGTAGTACAAGGGGTTGATATAAACATTTTAATCTTTGCTATGAACCACTGCGTTGCAAACGTGTATAGCTGATATAAGAATGGCAATTAAGAAACATCATTAAAGGTTGTTTAAATTGATACAGCGTGTTAAACCGTGCAGAACTTCCCTCTACAATTTGTTACTATCTTGATTAACCCTCGCATGACGGATCGTATATAGTTGCCGGCGACTAGACTGTCTCGCGTGATCCATACCAGCGACTATACAACCAGAGCAGTGCTGGATAAACCAATAAGCAAACTAAGCACGTGATTCGGGCAACAGGAGAAGGTGAGCACCAGAGAAATTTTCTGAATTTTACATATTTTACATATTTTACATAATAATAATATTTTGACCGACAAAGACTTTAGTGGACGACAGTATTATCCAAGAGTAACATCGTGTGGCAACAACAACAACGTTAGCCGACTGCCTCTAACTTTATATAGTGTAATAATTATATTTTTATACAAAAGTAAAATTGTCAGTGCAGAATAGTTAGGTCTGGGTATATCAAGACAAAATTACATAATCATGGAAGTATTTCGTGTGCTGGTCAAAATCATTGTCGGTCAAAATCATTGTCGGTCAAAGTCGTTGTCGGTGAAATATTGTCGGTGAAACCTGTGTCGGTGATTTTCATGGGACCCATGTACAACACGTATCCGGAGAATTCAGGCACCATCGGTTCGGATAATCGACGTTCTACTGAATTTTCAATTGAACAAGCAAATGTGCTTTGAATGATGCCATTTTGGGTTACATTTGAATGAAATAGATGTGACAAATATGTAGGTAAAAGTTTCATAAAAAAAAAAATTAAAGACAAAAAAAGTTTTGTAATGGGTTTAGTAGACATTGTCCCACTGATAGATCCACTCCTGTATTAACACATTATCTACTGGCGATTATTTCGTAATTGTTGAAAGTTCATGGATAATGATTTTTTATTATTAGGTTGTTATAATGTCCGACTCATGAAAGTAACTTTAAACAAACATAACTTTTTTTCTAAATAAAACTTATTGATTAAAGTAAGCTCCACTGTAATCACATTCTGTCGCCTAATGGCGAGTTTTCCGATTATACAACAGTAAAAATTGAATTTTTTTTGGTCGTTCACGTTCTTCGTGTGTGAATATGTATGGGGAGAATGAGAAAGAGAAACATAATGAGCGAGCCGAAAATGTATGAATCGAGTCTAGCTGGGTAAAATGGAAAAAATGAATGGGTATGAAAGTGCATTGGAGATTATGGCGAATATCGATTGAGTGCGTGTGCTACGAGTGTACAGCATATTATGTTGTTATATCAAATATACAGTTATTAATTTAACCAGTAAATGAAACGAACTTGTTATTTCGTCCGCTGCCCGAACACTTTGTTCATGAGACTTTCATCTCTAATGTTCTGCTTTCTCTATCGTTACATAAGATAACATAACATAACATAAGCATCACATAACGTTGACGTCTATATGTTCATTTTCTCAGTTATATAAAAAGATCACATTGGCTGACATTGAAATAAACTTTACTTAAGAGTAAAGGTGGTTAAGAGTAAATAGGCACTGAAGATAGGACTTACAAGAAAAGCTTAATACATACCAACAAATGAAATATTTGGTGGGTGTAAAAATATTCGTACATCTTTAAAAATCGAATAACTATTTAAACACTAAACCTGCCACGTTTAAATGACCGGTTTTATATGTTCCAATTATACAAATTATAAAAATTCATTTGTGGAAAATAATGGTATAAATTTCCTTGTCTAATCATCTATTATATTGAAAGTCGTTTGATCCAATTTTAACAATAATCCTACCAAGCATTAAAAGTATCTAGTAAATATCGTCTTATAAAAATGGCAATACTATAATTATTGAAATTGTCCACAATCTATTATATTGAAAATTACGGACAATTTCAATAATTATAGTATTGCCATTTTTATAAGACGATATTTACTAGATACTTTTAATACTTGGTAGGATTATTGTTAAAATTGGATCAAACGACTTGAGTTTTTTTGAGATGTCAGAAGGATTAGGTTATTAAGTAGCATGTAAATAATTTTTTTTTTAAATTACTATTGGTCGGAAAAATGACGAAAAAAGTGAAGATCACAATTTTTAACTTTTTAATCTGTGCCTGTAACAAAAATTTAAACGACGTCTTTTGTAGTCTAAGTAAATTATACACATATACAAAGTTTCATTACGCAAGGGCAAAATTCCCAGAAAAGGTCGAAAATCTGCGACACTTAAGCTTTCATTTTATAATGTTTGTAGCTCATAGCAACATTAACCGACTTCAATGAAATTTTGTGCGTGTAATATAACTTACGTAGAAACTACAAAAGGCATATTCTAAATTTTCATTATAGGCACAGATAAAAAAGTTAAAAATCGTGATCTTTACTTTTTTCTTCATAATTTCGACCAATAGCAATTTTTAGAAAATATTATTTACACGTTACCTAGTAAACTAATCCTTCTAACATCTGAAAAAAATGAAGGTGTTTGGTCCAATTTTAAAATAGTTATTCGATTTGTAAAGGGTATACCGATACTTTTTACACCGACTGTATATAATAAACCTGTAAACTATGTGTACTAGTATTTCTTGATTGAAAACACTTCATAACATTTGCATTTTGAAATCAGACATTTCATATGCAACTACCTAATAGATCAGCGTTTCTCAAACCGTGGTACATATACCACGAATGGTACATTACGTTCTTTTTAATGGTACAATTTTTACAATTTCATTCCTACTTTCCTGAAAATTTGGAAAAAGAAAGTTGGATAAGAGATCCGTTTTCTCTTTCGGATACCGGGCTAGATAATTTTTTAATTCAAGAAAGAGATCAAATGAGAGGTATTTCTTGAGATAGAAATCTTATGAATGAGTTCTAAAAGATAACTTATGCACTCTCTGGTTAAAAAGAAGAGATGAATATAAGTATATTTCGAAGATGAAGGTTGATAATATCGAAATTGGTTACAATGAAACAAGCTCATCCTTCGCATTAATTCTCACCAATAATAAATCTCCTTAATATTTGCTCATTTATACTTTATATACTAGACTGTGGATGTTTAGGCAATTATCAATTTTGTAGACAAATATTAAGAAAGTGGTACTAAATAAAATCCTATTTTCATTGGATATAGCCTTTATTAGCAGTCTAATTATTACCCACCATTTGGTATATTTTATTATAATGTAAAATGTAAAAGATTCATTTACGAATATAATTAAATAATACACATTTGAAATGTTTTATTCTTTGATTAGAAATGCTTTTGTAATGGTACATATATTTTTGGATTCTTATTTATGTGGTACAAAATTGAGAAAGTCTGTGAAATCCTGTAATAGTACCTTCAGTAGCAATAGCAATTTTAATCGTGAAACAACAACCAACCTTTAGTAACGTAATCTAGTATTTTGGCTTGTGATTATAAGGATGGCCAATACGGGGACTTGGCATCGGCTGTACATACGGTCCGTTCAATAGCTCACGGGGAACCCTTTAATGGCGTTCCTTTGTGGTCACGATGTCCGAAAAGACAATGCAACGCGTCAATCGATAAACATAACGATCATCTATATGACTAATCACCGCATACACGCTCACAGATCTACCAACGTATGTTTTGAATTATTAATATTGTCCTACATAAAAAACTTGTGAAATACAACTTTTAGATTTTCTCTGCAATTCCGACCAATTGCAATTTTTCATATTTTTTTTCACGTCATCTAGTAAACTGATTGATCTAACTTCTCAAAAAACAAATCCAAGTCGTAGAGTTTAACATTAAAAAAGTGATCGTCATTTTAAGAGTGCTCCAACATTTAGGAGAGTCACTGTATATCGGTATAAGTCAATCTTAATTAGGTAACTAGGTTGTAAATAAATATAAATATAAATTGTATAAAATTCTGTGTCGTGTTTTAATTTTAACATGCAGATATTTTTTGTCGACTGTTCTTCGACGTCGTTTGCGGTGGTACACAGACAAATGACCACTATACGCTCACAGCTGTCAAATAAACGTCATACCAATCGTTATGTACAGTGCCGCAGTTCATATTAAAAAAAGTAGGAGTTAGTGGCACATAACATGTCCCTAACATTTTCTGGGTGGCAGGGAACGTGTTAATAGGATGTACACTCAGATATGTTCCACACATATCGAGGCATTCTCGTACACGATTTCCATGAATTCGCTAAGTGCCCGGCTACTTATGACCGCGAGTGTGTTTACTGTATAGAGAATAGCGTATTCGCGAATATTTTCAATTCCGCGGGTAATCACGGCACGCGTAATGATGATCGCGACCGCGGAGAGCGTTAGGAAATCGTTGGCCCGAGTGCGTTAAAATAATAGCCGCGTGGCGTTACGATTCATTAACATCCCACAAAGTGTCCCAGCAAAAAGCGTTTCTCGCTTCATTATCGAACGTGCGCGGGTATCGCGACATTAACGATATTCCTCGGCGAGAACCGAGGCTCGAGAAGGTTTCGGCTGCGCGGAACCGCAAAACAGTCGGAGAAGCAATTACGTTGACCGGTCCAATGGTCCACACCAGGTCCCACCGAGTCCATTGGTCCCAGCGGTCCACCCATGGTCCGGTACACGACAGATATCCGATTTCATCGTCAGCTTCCGAGAATGAGAACCAATTACGCGGCTCCGGGCATTAAAGAATCGATCTAATTTGCGCGCGGTGGTGGCTCTTAATGGCGAGAGCCGACCGATGAAATTATACGAAAATGTAATCAACGCGCTTTTTGTCTCGTCTCGCTTCAAGGGCAGGGGCGTAATTAGGAATGCTTTTGCGCCTCGCGACGGGAGACACTTGTTGCTCTCTCCTTTCTGCTTCCCGTCCCTCCCACCCCTCGCTTCTTCTTCTTCTTCTTCTTCTGTTCGTCACCCTATCCCCCTTGCCACCTTTAACTTCGCCACACCGTCCTTTTCCCTCTCGGCGATTCGACGTTTTCCTCTCTTTTTCCCACCGTTGGCCCCTTTATTCTCCTACACCTCGCGACTCTTTCAGGCTCACGAGTCAAGAGAGCTCGTAAAAAACGAGGAGAACGATGTCGAGGGGGCACCAAGTGGGCCCAGGGTGGAAAGGGGGGACGGGGCCCAGAGAGATGGAAGGACCCGGCCGCAGAAGGTGAGTAATTAACGCCGTGTGTTGGCCAGGTGCACAGCCCTAAGAAGTCGTTTATGGATTGCTCGGCAGCCACACCATACGCAGCCATCAATTAGATTTTCTAATTAAAACAGTTCCTCCACGGCCCACGGGAATTAACTCCGGCGAATCTCTGTAATATTCTGTCGACTCTGTCATCGTCGGACGGCGCACCGGAGCCGAGCAATTTTTTAAATCGCCACGGAACCGATACAATGTGCTACGATGAAATGCACGAATCCGCTACAATAAAAATGTAATTGTTTGGAGCCCCTTCCGCCCTCTGTCTTCTTCGGGAATTTTCTGGACGACCTGGTCACTGTGTTCGTACAACACTGTACAAAACGTATAAGACCACGACTTTTTCTATGCCGCGTTATAAAATGTTTATTAATTCTATTACGTATCTATTTTATTAAATATAAACACAAACAAGAATTTTAACAACTATACTGTGGGCCATTATGCAATTTCCTAATTTCATACAATATTCTTTAAGCATTGAATTGACAGAAAATTTGTTGGACTGATTGGAAAATTAATAGCAGCAAGACTAAACTAAAAATACTATTAATTCTTGGGGGGGGAGTATGATTTTCGTGGCCCCTCGTTTTGAGGTTATATTTGTGTTCTTGGAGTTATTTCAAGAAAAAAATGTATATATAACATGGTGTCAAATTGGCCTGGTTTAGCCGGTAAAGTAGATTTCCTGTTTTTTATAAATTTTCAAATATCTCGGTAACTATGCGAAATATGGCAAAATATCAAGAGACCTTTTTTGTAGAAAATGAAATTTTATTCGCATAATCATTGCATTGTACCTGTCATCCAGAATCTGAACTAGTAATGGAAAAATCATGTGAATAGAATGAGTTGTGGTTAGGTCGTGGAGGGGGTGGAAATCGTACGAGGGGCCACGGAAATCGTACTCGTGCCAATTCTTGGTAATATAAATGCTTCCTTGTGTTTCAAATGCATGTAATACTGCAATGGCACACTGAACTTTCTCTGACCACGTAGAACTATATTTTATAACCTCACAGGTTTTGTGATAAAATAATTGCAACTATGAACATTTTTTTAAATTCTTTCGATCATTCGAATTTTTCAGCTGTAAACTTTCTCGATACCTGAAAGTAGTTTAATAAATTGCTGCAGAATTTTTGGAGCGATTTCAATGTAATAATGTTATTTTATGGTGAAAACCATACTTTTTGGAGGCAAATTTTTAACAGTTGTATTTATTAGATACGTTAAAGGAAAGAGAATAAAAAGTGCCAGACAGTAAATAGGCTGATTTCTACGAAACCAGTATTGATTAAACAATTAATATCTTTTCCATAAAATTCTTGTAAACAATAGATGAATAGTTATGCATTCATATAAAATTTAAACAATTTTAATAGTGTTATTCTATTAAAAAATGTCATTGCTAACACAATTTAGCTAACACAATAGAGAATAATGAGATTCCGCCATTAAAACTTAACGATAGACTTCATGGATGAAATCTCGATAATAAAAGTTATATTAGAATTGTATAAAACTCTCAAAGTTGGATTTGAGAATTTTATTTTAACTACTATCTCAGAAACTACTAATTGTAAATGTAAACAAAAATTTCAAAAGGCAGTTTTTATGTTCGCAATGTCTCATATCTCTGTGTTAGTAAATTTTTAAAAAATTATTTGTTTAAAGAATCTATAGAATTATTATATTGAAACGAGATCGGCGTGTATCAATTAGATAATGTTCGTTTTGGAGAAGACTACAGCTTTTGTATTTTATTTGTATTCACTTCAGTTTAGGAAGACAATCTGCAGGTATTGTAATTGGCTGGGGCCATAGAAAACCTGCGAGAAGTTCTGAAGAATACATCGGAGACTATGGAAGTAGTAAACTTCAGATTTCGATCAGAATAAACAATGATTGAACAGATGCATGAAGATATTGCTATTGCTCTACATAGTGCTATTGCACTGTCTCGCTCATTCCCGGTACTTGCTCTTCATCTCCTTCGTTGAGTGGCTCCAGTGAGGAATCCATCCAAGTATGAGATAATTAAGCGCTCTGCTTCTCTCAACACTCGTTGCTAATCTCAGAGTACTAAAGTCCCAGAACCATTGAGAGAAAAACACATTTCCCTTCCGTAAAACAAATATTTACAATCCACACTTGTATGTATGTTCCATTCTTTTTTCTTGTAAGTCCCTAAAATAATATTTTGCAGTACAATGCATGCGCTGTCGGTAAGCAATTTGCTGCAATTACATCTTTTGAAAAGCAATAGAGCCCATAATATTTAAACTAAAACAGAAATATGAGTATTCGGATAATAGAAAATTTGACTTTTTATGTTACAGTTTATTTAAATAGAGATTTGCCGCTTGCTCAATTAACCGTTTATATACGGCTGTCCCCTCTGAGGAATCACTAAAAATGATTACAGCAATTCGTGCATTACTAAATATCTTTGTGTTTAAGAAATTGCTAAACATTGGAATGTAGCGCGAGCAAGAGCACTCGATTACATATGCAGAAAATGAAAAAAGGTCATATACATATAGATAGGGGGTGATTCTACACAGGCCTCGCTCTAGGGGCGGGCAACTCAGACATTTGTCCGGGGCGCCATTTTGGCTGTAAGTATGAGCAAAATATTGATGTGTAAAATACCCAATTGATAGAAAATTAAAAAATTATATGGTTAACAATTTGTGGCTAGGTATAGATATTTCTTAATTAATTTCTACTGTTTTGTACTGCTTGATTATCAATGTTATGTTATGTTACATGTTTCTTTCCAAATGTATGCTTTTATTACAATTTAAATAAAATGATTTAATTTTTATTGAAAAGAAAAAATATGTACCTTTATTTAATATACAATGTGTATATATATATATATATATATTCTTAAGGGGCGGCAATTTGTCTTTTTGTCGGGGGCGACGTAACCGCTAGAGCGGGCGCTGATTCTACATCGAACAATAAGTCGAACATTCGGAATAAATTTTTTTCACAAATCGAGTTTGGAAATGCAGCGAATATGCGTGCTATTAGATAGGAATCGTTTAACGCGTCTGATCGTGATGAAATAATTCTAATTCCTACATATATTATACTAAACTAAAGCACGCGAACCCGATGGATCTTTAAACTCGATTTTCTCGGAAACGAGGCGTCAAATGAAAATGTTGTATTCTATATTTTCGACTTATTTTTTGACGTAGAATCAGCCCCTACCAGGTTGTGCTGGCAGTTAAATGGCACCCTGTATAACAAAAATATTGTAAGTCAGATAAAATATCCGAATTTTGGAGTCCAAATAGTTCGGAGTGCAAAAAATTAAATATCTGTGGGTTTTACATCTTCTTAGTTGCTACAATCACGTAAAGAATTTCAACGTAATTGCGTGCAAATCACCGAAGCACTTTTGCAAATGCCACGGTAGAGACCTGAGAAAACACGCGTGTCTGTATCAACACTGTCGCGTAAAACTTCTGTGCAGGACGTGCATCATTCGTCACGATTTTTTGCGATTTTTGCGGTTACCCGAATCGGAACAGTAACAAAGAAGAGGAAATTGAAAGGATTCTTAAAAAAGACGTTCCGTTAGGTGAGGGAAAGAAAGAAAAACGAGGAGGACTACACAGTTTTAATTATATCAAGGCAGCGAGCATAGTTAATTGCAGGTAGCTGGTCATCTCCCTCCGTCATCACACTCTGATTCGACTTTTTATCAATTTTTTCTCAGCGAATTACAAATGGCTACTGACGCGGCCGTACCGACAGCCGGACAGCATTCCTCTTTGCGTCATTAGTGGCGACGTTCTGTGACGCTGCGCGCACTGGCGCGGCGCGGCGCGGCGGATGGAGACGGAATGAATCAGTCAAAGAGGCAGAGGAGAAGAGAATCGGATTCGCACACCTTCCGTGTAGCCTCCACCACACACCAATCACCTTCCGACTCGAGTAACAAGTAGCCAACTCGGAAATCACAGTCATCTAAATCAACGTCCCGCGACGTGCTACCAAAACAAAATACGGAGAGTCAATTTTTTAAAAACCGATGTACCAGTTTCCTTAATTCTTTCTGTGTTACAAATTGTATTTACTCTGAATAATGAAATAGGAAGAGCGAACAAACTTGTGAAACGAGTGGTCATTTTGGAAATCACAGTTGTCTAAATCAAAGACTCGCAACTTGCTACCGAAACAAAAAAAGAAGAATCGATTTTTTAATAAGCGCTGGTTTGTTCTTTTATTCTCTCTATGCTACAAATTGTATTTAAAATAAAAAATCGACCAATGACTTTTCGACTTGGATAGCAAGTAGCCAACTCGGGAATCATCGTTCAGCAGGAGGCTTGTGACGATATCCCAGACAGTGATGCCAGAACGGTTGAATCGAGGGGAATACAGTTTACCACCTCTCTGATGACCAGAGTAATATGTGATACGTTGCGCGGCACGTCACGTGACCAGTCTACGGTCTTAGTGGGGGACGTTGGAGTGTGCTCAGATAGTGGAATGGGATAATGGAAGGAGAAAAGGAGGAGAGGAAAATCAACCCAGGTTTGGGTGGATCTGACATCACTGATCCCAGAATGTGTTGATCATTATATTTGCGATCGTTGCGAATTATTATTAGTCATTCTTCCGGTGTCTTATGTTACCAAAGTATAATGCTGATATAAGTTAATCATTACGGAAATGTTGATTATTTTTCATTTTATTTTGGTTTCTAATATTGATAATTTATAAATAATACATATTAAAAAAGATAAAGTATTATATTTTAACATTTATTCAAGAAAAACCTTCAGTGTCCGGTACTAAGGGAACTCCCTCTATACATTATGTATGATTCTAACCAAATAATAAGTTAAATTACATGCACTATTTATCATATAATTTCATTCCCTTAATAATAGATTGTTAAGTGTCTGAAGATTTGATGAAATCTTTATTATGAAGTATTATTATTACAAATGTAACAAACGTTAAAAATTGAAGGGAATATTAAAAGTGTGGTAATTGCCATTTCTGAAGAAACAGCAGTCTGACATAATAATTGGAGTTTATAGAAGTTCCGTTGATCACAGTGCGAGACTATAGTTTTCATCGTTATTATGTTTGAAACTGTTATGCTCTCCTTTATAGCGGCACACCACGATGTGCAGGAAAGCTTGTGAAACATAAACACAATCGTATAACCGCTGCATTGCCCGGATCCCTGTCAATGGGTGCATTCCACGGATACCATACTTTTTGACTACTTTTAACACTCAAAATTGCTCAATTAGATGTCAAAAAATCTTAATCTCTGTCATTATGTTCCACATGCTATCCGGAATTTAATGCATATCGGACCGGTATCTTTCTGTTTCTTCTTATATTTCCTAATAAATTATGATTTCATATTTCGTCAATGTTCATGAATTATTTTCATTCATTTCGATTTAAAAAAGCTAGAATCATTTATTTACTGTAAGACACAAATGACTAATTTTAGTCATGCAGTGAAGCATGTGTAATATCTGTAGCAAATACTTGTGTATTTGTATTTATATTTATATTATTTGGAGTCCGTTGAAATTTTTTATAGACAAAACATATTGTACTTTCACTTGATATCAATTGTAGGACATTGTTTAAAAAACATCAGCCATTGCACGACTAACAATATGTTTACAACAGAAATGGTTAGTTTCAATGACTTTGATAAGTAAAAGACAAATTCAACGCTGAACATTGTTTTATTATTTTATCATGACAGATTTTCGTCTATAACATAACATACATCTTTGTGTTTAAAGATTACATTTCCAATTGAATTAAATAGATTATATCTGAAATGGATGGTTTAAAAGATGTGGAAAAATTGTTCAAGATGATTGTTGCGGATTAAGATGCTTCACTGTAATTAATATTCAAATCTTGAATAAAATCTGCAGTGTCGACACCGAAATCACAAGACGCGAGGCGTTACATTAGGCCTTAGGTTGCGAGTGACATAATAGGTCACCTCTTGCGGACTATAATTCCGAGATGAACGGTTTTCTGATTGTAACTCTTTAAAGGAAGCAACTGTCAACCAAAGCGTCAAACCTCTTCTATTTCATTCAGTGACCTTTAGCCATAATTGCGAAAGGCCTGAAATTCTGACGACAATGCTCCATGGGACTTCCCTTTTCGATCGCAATTTCTCGAACGTATTTCAATAAGATTTTTCTTTCAGTTCACGATGTTCTGACCATAATGTTCTGACCGTAATGTTCCATGGAAGAATTCATTTTCGGTTAAAGTTATTTGACTTTAAGTCACGGAAGAAATAGTGCAGTAATGGTCCTCGTGAAGAATGTTATAGTAAATCTCAACTGTTTTGTTCTGCATTACACATCGATATTCATTAATTTTCAAGACACTTGTTTATTTTATGAATAATACTCATTTACAGTTCACTAGTATTGGTGCCACAGTCTATATTTCGATACAACAAATCCGAGGTGTTTTGTAAGTTGTAAGTTGTGCGCATAATTACTAATTTCCTGAGTGGTTTCAATAAGAAGACTGTGTCATTGTTAAGATCTTACATTCCAGAACACAATTTTAACGATATTTGCTAACGGTTATACCTTGTATTAAAACTCAGAAGGCGGATGCAATCTTTGTTTCCATTTAGAGACCTGTTCATACATTATTTTAAACATACTTTTAATGGTATTTTATATACAGGGTGTTAGAAAAGTCTGGAAACGGTCGAATATCTCAAAAATAAAGCATTTTAGAGAAAAATGGTTCAGACATGTATTTTATGGTTTCGCAAGGGCTATAAGATGGTGCCATTGGTTTGACCTTGAAGAGTCATTTGAAGGTCACGTGAAGGTTACTACAATTATTTTAAATGGCACCCCCTATTTTTTATTACATATACTTGTAGCTGATCTCGAGAGCTTTCCGAAGCACTATAATCAAATGTTTTTTCATGAACTACTTTTCGAGTTATAAGGCTTCAAATGACTCTTCAAGGCCAAACCAATAGCACCATCTTATAGCCCTTGCGAAACCATAAAATACATGTGTGAACCATTTTTCTCCAAAATGCTTTATTTTTGAGATATTCGACCGTTTCCAGACTTTTCTAACACCCTGCAGATCAATTGTTCTTCTTATTGCACTCAATTACACAACTTTCAATGGAAATTCATCACCAAGAGCTGAATAGCTAGGAAGTACCTTTAAAATACTAGGTCGAAACAAATCCGCGTCTCGTATTCCAAGTGTCTCGTCATCCATGAATGAACATCAATTTCTAATGGATGAACAAAGGTACCCCAGTGAATGATAATTACACTAACAAACATATCATAGGATTATTGTACCACTTGAAAATACAAATTGCTGATCTCACGTTAACAATACTTACTTTGAATATCGTTCGAACAATTCCTAAATTAATTAATCTAGCGTTGTATAGGTTATAAAAAAAGATTTCATTACCGAGACATCTGTGAACTTACAATAAAATTACCCTATAAATTTCTACATGAAGAAGGTATCATAAATCTTATTTTTTCGTTCAACCTCTGTTGCACGAGTTGTGTGGGACTCGTAACAAAAATTAGTCTTTATTTAATTTCTTGAAACTATTTGATAGCTTAAATAAATTCAACCAGAAAGAACAGTATTTATTAATGAAAATGCAGGTGCAAGATTTTCTATGTAGACATTGTGAGGAGTTCAATTTACCCGTGCACTGGAGAGTTAATACGAATTATGTTCATTCACTAGACATATCACCTAGATCCTGTACGAAATATTCATCTATTCTGACTTGCTATTATTAGATGTACAAATTAATTCTCGGCCTATCCACAGAAAAATTGATGCCTACTTATTCAAAATTCTATAACAATTTAATCAGAAATGTACACTCCAGCAGCGTCTACACATTTTTTTCTATCTCTCAGGTAAGTGGCGAATACCATTTCTATAAAATGGTGGCGGTTTTGAGTCAATGGAATCCATGATGCATCTTTCGACAACTTCATGCATATTAAAGTGGGAATCCACTAAATGTTGTTTAACCAGTTAGCTGTTGCGACCTCTTTGAAAAGTGTGTACCTAAAATGTGACGGAAAAAGTACGCGAACTACTTTGTTCAGACTCTATACAGTTTTTTTCATAATAATTATTTATACTTTTTTATTTTTTCCTTTTATTTCGTTTTGGCCTCCAAATATTCAAAACATCTTAATGCAAATATATTTTAGTTTTCTCTAATATTGCAATTTAAACAGCAAATTTTATCTTGCTCTACCTTTTACGCATCACGAGTATACTCGTCATAACACAAAAGCTTGTCATTTCTCCATGACGAGTATACTCGTCGGAAACAGCTAACTGGTTAAGGGATTGGAACAAGTGAAAGTCCGATGGAATTAGTTTGATGAGTTCACCGGGTATGAAAAAATTTCCTAGTTCTACGAATCAAGAGTATCTTTAGTTGTTTTTGCCGTATAAGGCTTGACAATTTCATGCAGCCTCATAACCGGCATATGCCATGCGGGACTCGGCGGATAGTGTTCTTGAATTTTGCCCAGGTTTTGTAATCGGACAATAATGGTTTGATGGGTAATTCCTAATGTCGCACAAGTTTTTAATTGGGTTTGGCATGGAGCATCAACCAACAACTGCTCTAAATCTTTGTCTTTTGACTTTTCTTCGATGCCCAGGACCTTCATCATCCTCAAGATCGCAATTTTGATTTTGGAATCGATGAAACCATTTTTGGCATGTGCTGCAGGACACAGCATCTTGTCCTAATGCCGCACAGATCATTTCTTTAGCCTCGCTAGCACCTCTTTTTAATTAGTATGCGAAAAGCAATCAGTGACTAATAAGCGTTTTGTTAGTCGACATTATATTTTTCAAACACACAATGAATTTTTTGAAGTTATAACACTTGAATTTCAAATTCTATTGTTCTAATAAGTTCGTAATATGCAGTCCCACACTTTGCGGGAAAAACTTTTCATTCAAATAAATGCAATAGCTAACTTAGTTTTAGGGATGAAAATTCATTTGTACACCTAATGTATGAGGAAAGGGGTTGAATGAAATTAGTTGGCCAGTGTAATTAGGTGAATCGTAAAATTGCATGACGGGTTCAGAAACGTGGAAAGATTGCACCGATTCTCTCCCACGGCGCCAATATAACGCTGGTTGGCTCGCGCCCGCCACCGTCGCCTGCAGCAATAACATAATGGCACAGGAAGAGAATGCGTTTGACTCGCGATCCAACACGCTCGAGGAATCCGAAGAGCTCCACGTACGAGCGGCCAAACATCCCTAGTATTCCTCGCCGAAAGCATAAACTGCTCGACGGCCTTGTTTATTGTTCACAGTTTACGCCAGGTTTACGCGTGCTTCGGGCCCCTCTCGATCCGTGAATACGGGAGATTTCCAGAAAAAGGAACCCGACACGGCAGAAAGAAATGAACCGACTAGAGAGGAGAAATCCGAGATTCCGTGATTCGATGTGTGTTCTCTTGGCAGAACGCCATTTTATTCCATGAATTACAGATACCGGGAAGCGAGAAACAATTCCTCCGCGTGATGCGACCGTCCCCGCAAAAAAATACAATATCGATGTTCGTTTGAATGCGAATCGATCTGTGCCGCGTCTCTTCAACGCGTTCTTGTTCCTCTGATTTTTGGAAAATTGAAATCACTTTAAAAAATAAAAAAGGAACTATCAAAATGTGACATGTTAAGTGCTGAATATCAACCCCGGAAATTGCAACAAGATCAAAGTAATTTAATTAATAAAATCGAAAGTAGAAAGTTAAAATGTAGTGGATGCTGCTATAACCCTTTTACATTCTAAGTCCTAATCGTGAATTTCGAAATGTGATCAGAACTTAATGTCACGAATGTGTGACTGACGTAGCACTTAACGTATTAACTTGCTATTCATCCAATTTCGACGAGTTTGTCGACAAAAATATAGATTTGCCTAAATTTACGTAGTCTAGCACTCGTTACAGTCGTCTGGAGCGATTCATTAATCATTTATCAACTATCAAAATCATCTTTTCGTATAATACCTTCATTAACACTAACCATGCTAAGCACAAAATATGATTGTTATACGTTGTATTATAAAAATTACTTTTATAACAATATGTGATTTAATGAAGAAATTTATTTAATAATTTCTAATAGAATCATCTTCGTAATTTCAATAATCGTAAAATAAAAAATGTGAATCCGGTCGCGGTACGGTTAGTGTCAATAATGGTTTCCTTCAAAGAATTTATTTAAAAATAGGAAAAACAAAATAGCATAATTATGCAGTAATTGTAACAATCAGATATGCTATCTATTAATTGTACTCATAATTTGTACATAATATTTCTTCCTAATGCCATTAAAACTTAATAATCTTTTCATACTGTTTTGCAATAAATTTTGTCACTTTCACTGATCAAAAGCTAAAAGAAGAGTATGCTACATGCATTATACAAGATGTCACCAAAGATTTACACCTAAAATATCTCCGCTGTTTTTAGCGGTACGAGAAAATGTGCGAGGAAGAAAATATTTGACTTACAGTGGCAATTATTATAATAGAAAATATTTTATTATCAAGATTATAGTTCCCAAAATTGGAAGGTAACCGTTGTTTTCTTAAGTAGGATGATATATCTTGATTTGTATACTGTTATGGGTAGTGGAAAAACGAATTCAATCATACGTTAACTTTCAAATAACCTTCAGAAGAGTAGTTTTTCAAAAAGCATAAGTTAAAATACGAACATAATACTCAAGCTTACCGTATTCAAGTAAGATTCCATTGATTTAAACTCTGAAATATTTGAAGAATAACTTTTCCGAAGGTCATTTGAAGGTCAATATATTACAAATGGTTGAATGTGTTTTTTCATTAGCTATAACATTATTTCAATTAAAGTACATCATTCCATTTAAAAAATCAACAATGTTCTTAAAATCTTGGAAAATATGACTGTGACAAAAAAATCTCTTCTATCGCAATAATTGCCGCTGTGAGTCAAACATTTCCTTCTTCATGTATATTTTCCTGTATCGCCAATAATCAAAATTGATTTTAGGTGAAAACCTTAAGTGACTCACCCTGTACATTCCTCAATACTAAAAGAAATAGCACAGCACTCGTTGGTGCACCCAACACAATCAATTTTCGCTCTTCTGAATAAATGAGGAGCTCCAGTTCAGCATCCATTCGCTGCAAAGCTTCTTCAACCTTTTTATCCGGTACACTTCATTGGATGCGACTTTTTCTAACAACCGATCGTTCGGCTTTTCTGGAACGAAACATCTCATTAGCGAGGGACCTTCCGCAGTATCAAGCAGAACACTGCAAAAAGTAAAGAGAGGGTGCAAGAGTGGAAGCGTTCCCCTTTTTCGACGAAGCTGCGCCGCGTACAGCCCGGACGGCATCTGTTGATTGGGAAAGCAGCGGTGTACAGAAAGGCGTCGGTGTAACTAACCGTGAGCTTTCATCGAGATCGAAGATCGCCTAACGAACTCGACCGCGCCTAGAATATCAGTTCGTTTGCGCGTAAAGGCGTTTCGACTTTCGTAAGTCATCGAACTCGTAAATTACAGTGACTCGAGACATCGACAGTGTCGCGTGCCGATGCACTCTTTTGTGCACATACCACTGAATTATTTCAATAACATATTAGGTTGGTGCATATGAAATGTCCAATTTTAATATGCCAATGTAATGAAGCCTTTTGATCTAGAAATACTATTACAGTCTACAGATTTATTATATACAGGGTGGGGCATTTATCCTGGCCACCTGGAATAGCTCGAAAACTAAATTCCGAAAAAAAAATGTTTCAAATAAAAAGTTTAAGTCAAGGACGGGCTGATACAGCAGTTATATTCATTTGTAACTTTCATCATGTTTTCAAGGTCATTCCAAGGTCAACTTTATTTTTTCTAATGAAAACATATATTTTTATCACAATTAAATACAATTTTATTCTTCGCTTCAACAGCAACAGAAACTTCAGTCATAAACAAACAACTCACTTTCAACAACGTAATCTAATAATTTCGTTTGAAATTATTGTGTAAAAGAAGATTTTTAAGCTATAATTTGGTACGGCACAATTATTGAGAAACCTATTAATAAAGACTTCCGGTAGATGAAGTGTTAATCAATGTGATTGTCATGCACCCTTCTTATATGAGTGGAGAAGTAAACATATATTGACAATAGTATTATGTGATGTTTGATAAAAATCGGATCAGAGCTGGGTAAAATTTTGAAGAAAAAATATTTCAATTACTATTTTCAATAGTCGTTATTCTACAATTCAAATAAAATATTTTTATTTTAATAATCTAAAACGTAAGATAAAAAATTTGTATTTGGTTAATCTAAAATATACGATAAAATCTTTGAATTTTGTATTAAATAGTATCTAAAATATTTCTTAACGATGAAACAAGATTGAGGTAACGGGTAATATTAAAACGCAAGAAATCATAATATTTTTTAACTCAATTTTCTCGAAAACGAGGCGTCAAATGACAACAATTTATCCCATATTTTTGATTTATTTTCATTTGTAAAGTCACATACTCAAATAAAACTCTTACTATTTTGAGAATCTTTCAAATAAAATACTATATCAAATACTATTTTAAGAACTTGTTCTAACAAATAAAATATTTTATTTTTAAAGGTTCACGTATGATTTCAAGTAAAAATAGAAAAAATTCATAAAATGGAGAAGGCAGTCTTATACATGAGGAACGTGAACGATTAAAAATTTCAATTTTCACCATAATACAATCAAGAAACTTGTAATTCGTTGACTAAATATGTTGAATAATGGTTGTCTTGATCAATAAGTTTTGTTTAGAAAAAAGTTATGTTTGTTTTACGTTATTGTTAAACATCACACCATTCATATGCAACAACCTAATAAATTCTGCTGTTGGTTCATTTGTTCAAGTCACATTGTGCTGATTTATTGCAATTTTAAATCCGGTCGGTCTTGTTATTTCTTATCATTTTTAAAATTATTTAATTCTGAGTCCTGTAGCATAATAAAGCGCAGCGATTGATGTAACCAATTCCTAGTAGGCGAAACTTTAACTTTAGATTTTTTTTGTAATATTAAAAACCAGTCTTTTTAAAAAATAGCACTAAACGTGCCAAACACTGAAAGTAACTGGAAAGCATTACCTTATAGAGAGACTGTAGATTTTATGCATTTATGAATGCAACAGTAGAAAGATAAAAGAAATTCGAAATTATCGATATGTATATTATCATCAATTTGTTAAAATTATGAAAAGAAGGAACTAGTTTTCAGTTCCAGTATTTTGCAATTGATGCAACAAATTTTTATTTTGCACGAAGACCCGCTACCCAGTGATCATATTTAGTGGCGCCTCAGAATCGCTATCTGATTTTAAACGGTTAATAATTAAAAAGAAATTGCTAATCATCGCAGCTGTGAAAAAAGTCGCACGGTAATGGGGTTGAGGGTTTAAAAGAACAAGAAATTGATATTTACAAGTATCGTTACCGAATCACTTTAGCCCGACGAGTATCATAGGCTCGAAATGGATTAGATCGCTATCGAAACGAAGCGTATGCAGGCGGACGTGTAGATAGCTACGCGCAATCGATATGATCTTTTCGACTCCTTTTCCTTGATACACGGTCACGATCGATCATGCGTGAAACGCCTGGAAGAGTACTCTCTTGTTACGTACGTCCTTGGATTTACGTCGTGCGCCTGAGGAATGTTTCCAGAACGAGCCGATAACGATCTGTGTCAGTCCCGCGGTTTCGTTATCCGATCCGTATAGCCTCGCAAAATAACTTGCAAATTACGATGTGTGCGTCCCGACGGTCTCATCTGCCCCTTTCCACGATTTTTTCAACGGTACTTCGAACATTTTCCACGGTCTTATGACAGCCTTCTCTACCCCATCGATCGGCCATAGAGGGAAGCTCACCAGGAGTCTATCGTCTTCTCGATAATATTTTTCTCGTCCCCATGGAGAACCGTCAGTTGTTAATGCCGCTGGAGTCAGCCGCGGTATCGCGATGTTTCGCGATAGTCTTAATTTCCTTCACTATAGAGAAAACCTAACAAGTGTGCGCGCTCCTTTTCTTCTTATCAATTGTTCGGCTTGTTTCGCACATTGTAGCAAATGAAACATCTGCTTCATAACACGTTAACACCAGCCATTAAATGTATCTGATGACCACGATTTTGCATTTCCGCAAAGAAAATTAATTTAATTGCGGTTATTGAAAGTTATAAGTGGACTGCGGATTTTTATGCATAATATAAATTGTGTTAATTATTGCGAAATGGTCACTATACTCCGATTTTGATGAAATTTAAATATGTTATGCAGCAACAAATTTTGAACAACTTTTTCCTTTTTCAATATAGGTGGGTCGCTTTTAGTTTTCGAGATATTCGCAAGAAACTAGTGCTAATACTGTATTGAATTTTCCCTCTTGGATTTTCCTGACGACCGGTCCTCTTCACTCCCTCAACGACCTAACCACAACTCATTCTATTCACATGATTTTTCCATTACTAGATCAAATTCTGGATGACAGCTACGTAAAGATTATGCGAATAGAATGAGTTGTGGTTAGGTCGCGGAGGGGGCGGACAGGGCCGGCCGTTAGGCCGACCCGACCACACATACGAAAATTCAGGAGTAGTCTTCCAAAATTGAAAACTCACCCTATATAGAGTGAAACCGTGTTTTTTCTCTCATCCCCACAACTTGTTTACAAAAAAAAAGTAAACAGACGCCGAACCGGAGCAGCCTTACGTTGCCACGGAGCGTGCAACAATACGGAAAATTCAATATAGTATTAGCAATAGTGTTTGCGAATATCTCGAAAACTAAAAGCACCCCCCTACATTGGAAAAGGAAAAAATTGTTAAAAATATCGAAATCTATAACATATTGAAATTTCATCAAAATCGGAGTATAGTGACCCTTTCGTAATAATTCCCAAAATTGTATGCATTTGTTGTGGACCGCAACAACAATGAAAAAGACGTGCCGAAACGTTGGTACAGCGACTTAGACCGCGCGGTTTACAACCCGAAAGAAGGCGCAGGAGAACACTACGAAATCGCAGAATATATAGAACACAACGCGACACATCGATACACACTCTATCGTATTTCAAACTTACTGTTTATAAACTGAATAAAGTGTACATAGCACATCGTGTATACCATATATCGTGTATACTCATCCAAGGTGCTCAGTGTCTTCAAACCACACAGAGTATTTTAGTCAGTTTACAAACAGTAAGTGTGAAATACGATGGAGTTTATATGGATGTGTCGCGATTTTGGTGGTCTGTATGTTACAGTGTCGCCAGAAACACCCAAAACTGGGTGGATTTTTCTCTCCTCCTTTTCCCCTTCCACTATCCCATTCCACTACCATGAGCACACTCCAATGTCCCCCACTAAGACCGTAGACTGGTCACGTGACGTGCCGCGCAACGTGTTACATCAGTGGTGGGCACGGGTGGAGCCCCTTAAACGCCTGCTTCTCCCACCAACCTCTCTTTCATGCAGCGCGCACATACGTTGTGTACTCTGATGTCTCGTGTCTTAGTTGCCCCATTGTACCGCACTTGATGGAAGGGGACAGAGGGCGCTACGGTGTGGACGGTTTTGCCTCAATTGAGGCAAAATTGCCCATCACTGTGTTACATATTACTGTGGTCATCAGAGAGATGGTAAACTGTATTCCCCTCGATTTAACCGATCTGGCGACATTGGTACGTTACACGATTTCGAAGTGTCCTCTATGCTATGCGATTTCGTAGTGTTCTATACGTTCTGCGATTTCGTAGTGTTTTTCTGCGCCTTCTTCCGAGATGTAAACCGCATAAGTCGCTGTACGAGCATTTCGGCACGTCTTTTTCATTGTTGTTGCGATCCGCAACAGCATTCATTCCAAGACCAAGCAGACAAATACAAGTTTCTTTTTGTCTTAAATGATTTTAGTGAGCTGAAACTAATATATTGATGTTCTTAAATTCTTTTAATATGTTACCTACTTTAAATTGCACCTACTCATTTTTGTCATAAATGCATAAAATCTGCACTCTAGTTACAAGTGAGCTGTGAATCTTTATTCAAAATAAACATGTTCTGTGTCAATTACAAGATGTTTCAACCAAATGAAAATTCGCTTTTTTCTTTAATAATTTTAATAAGTTGATGATAATATATTGATACTCTTAAATTCTTATTATCCTTCTACTCTTTCATGTTTCATATTATTCTGGAATATATGACTTTTCTGAAATAAAATTTTTGTTCATATTTCATAAGGTGATACGCTGGATTTAATAGTTATAATTAGTCTGCGGATCATTGTGCGAAATAAAATTTTTATGCACCAATGACATGAAACCCAGGTTGAATAAAAATATATTCCTTTTCCTAACAATTTTAATAAGAGAAAAAACTAACATAACCGTCTTCGTTAACTTTTTTGATGTTTTCTATGTTTTGTGTTTCGTGATTTTTGGCATAGTTATAACTATGTAGACTGCTACTTTATTGCTTAACAAAGGTCAAGCAAGTATAGTTATGTAGTAAAGTCAATTATAGTTTCTTCAGACCTGTGTGAACTGAAATGGCGGTCGTAAATTCAATGAACAAACGCCATTTTTCATTCTTCTTTCAGTCACACGAAACTATAAATTCAAAAAATATTTAATATATGAAAAAAAATCTACGCTACATTTTAAATAATACCTTCTAGTTTGAGAATAAAAAAAGTTCTATCCCCTTAATGACGTAAACCGTACTAATTCCTAAAATCAACCATTTCTTTTATTGAGCCACTACAATCCACAACGGAAATGTATACGATAATTGAGAAGAATAATTAAATGTTACCCTACAGGGACCCATTGCGCAGAAAATCAAATGCCGCATTTAACCTGCAGAAAGTGCGAAAAAAGCGGTGGCGGAGCGAGTTGCAGTAGCGAAAGAGCGGGTTATCTACGCGGCTAACTTTATTGAAACGAAAGAAGAAAACAGAAAAACGTTGGGCACCAGCGCGTTTAGTATTTTTGCATGGTTACGTGATGAAACGGCGATCGGTAAAAAGTAATTGACAGAAATGAGAAACGTCGGGGGAGCAAAAGCGGCCCGCGTTTAATGGAATCTTTCATTTCATCGATTCGTCTTCGTGGATTTTTTGCTCGACGAATTTCAAATCAGGGGACTCGGGGACTCCGCGTCGAGCACGTAAGAACTTCGGCGACAAAGCGTATCATGTACGCGCTGAAGAATCCGCCGGAGATCGTGTTCTTCGACGGAAACCGGTATTCTGCGTACGAATAAAGACATAAATACGACTATTCGAGAACCGAGCCGGATGCTCGCGGGCTCCAGAAATCAGCTTTTTTCGACGTGGACCGTGACGCGCGTGCGCGGCGCTCGCATGCGGCGCGATTGTTCGAATTGATAAACGAAAATCCGCTGGTCGTCCGCCGGTTTATCGTAGATCGGACTAGATACTTCCGCGCGATTCTACCCAATGGTGGTTCAGTGAAAGATTCGAGATTTCGTTCTCAGGCCATAAACGCGGAGCGTATCATCTCGCCACCTTGTGCCTCAAACGATCCCCGGTGCTCGTCGTGCGACCGATAACCGTCTCTCGACTTTTTGCAGCCGTTCTACGGCATAATGGATATCGGTGTTCAATATTATTTACATTGTCATCTATTCTTGATCATGCGTGTCGCTGCCCGATCGTTGTGTATATTTATCGGACGAGAGATTTATCTTCTTGCTGATTTCAAAGTCTAGAAATCGTGGACGGACGATGTTTTTTGTTTTTAAATTTGGTGTGTTGTGCAATAGCTCGTTTGAAGTATATGTTCACTCAGCTTTTCCAAAACTCGCCAATTGTACGTTCATTGACAAACAATTCTAAGATCAATAAGAGTGCATATGCGATATACGGTGATCTGTTCATCATAACTAGACACCGGATTTTATGCATTTGTGGCACAACTAATTAGATAGAGTAGCAGGAATGATTTAAGAAATCCAATATATTATTTGCTGGTTGTTATAATTATTAAAGAGGAATAAAATTTCTATTTGCATAAAGATCCGTGGTTTGATCATAACATTTAAAAAAAAATATTACCAATATTGGTAACAAAAATTGCGCGCATTTAATTCATTGTACCGAAACATTTATAGCACGGGTAATCAACCTTTTTATACCTACCGCCCACTTTTGTATCTCTGTTAGTAGTAAAAGCTTCATAATGATGACGTATCTACCCCAAAACTACGTAGTAGGATTGCAATATTTTGCGTTTTAATTTGTGACTCGTTATAAAATATAAACACTAAAGAATTTTATGAAAACCTAATGAAAATGTTTTCAAATAATGCTATGCAAATGTTTTAAACAATACTTTAGAAAATTTCCATTTCAATGTTTTCAAAAAGTCAATCAAATTAAAAAAAAAAAAAGATAGTGCTTCAGTATCGGACAAAACTTCTACCGCCCACCATGAAAGATGGAACGCCCACTAGTGGGCGGTAGGGACTAAGTTGACTACCACTGATTTATAGTATCCTTCGAATATCGCTATTGTGACCCTGGATAAACCAAATTGGATATAAGTCCATTAATCTCTTGCACTACGAGTTTCTTCACATCTACATCTTCTTAGAAGAGAAGCACAATACAGCACAATAATTGTTTAAACAACGAACGTGTATATTAGACATTGTACAAAATTTTTAAATCTTGTTTTAAATCTTTATCATATGTTTTATATACAATACGAAGCAATTTTCACTCGAAATACTTATGTTTATATCAGTTATTCAAATCCTGGAGAGTTCGACCATTTTTTGGAAAAAACATCGCAGCATTGTTGTTTTTGGTAAATTAAAGCATTGTTCATGTAATTTAGAGTATACATGTGGGATCAGGACTTCCCAGACCAAATACTGTATGGAGATTAGGAAAAGTAGGAGGGTTCCGTGGGTATGTGTAAGAGTTGATCAGCTACAACCGCGAGGGTCCCGGGTTCGATTCCCGGCGCGGAATTCTTCATTTTTCCTAAGATCCTACATACATGAATTATACTTTGCGACAAATTAAAATATTCATTTCCATTGTCAACAAAAAAGTATATACGCGCATGTCCGCGTTAGAGCGTCCACACACTACAGGTCAGCGCAACGATTTCCAACCCTTATGCTACTACGCCTCTACGGAAAAAATTTTTTTCTGCGCCACCCTACCTTTTATTTTTTAATAGATATAATAATATAGACACGTTTTAAATAATAAGAACTTTATTACGAAAAAACCTGAAAACTACAATTAACAGGATAATAACAAGGTTTTGCTATAACATATACGCACATGTATACTTATTTTTATATGAAATTCTTTTTTATCATTTAAATCAACTACATCTATCGCATCAAAATTTAATGCGAAGGTTGTTGTTGTTTATTGGTGTAAAGTTTATCAAATCTCGGGGGCAATGTGGAGTGTGCCACTCGTATCTCTTTTCGAGTACTAACCTAGCTCGATATTTGGCTTTCATTGCAGCCAGTGCCGTAATACAAATATTCATACTCCCCGCTAAAGTTTATCCAAAATTGAATTAAGGTTTCATTTTGAAGATATTATGGTATGAAAATAAATATGTTATTCAAAAATTTTGACGCCTCCCAGGTTGGAAACCAGTTGGTTAGACCGACCTTAAAAAATAACGAGTAGAACATAAACTATAATAATAAGCGTAATAAAGAAGAAATATGATACATTATACTGTTCTAACAGGCTCTCGATTAGTGCGAATCCAAATTTTTCACAATTTTTTTTATGTGTCACACCAATTCCCGTTCTGCGTCGTCTCCTAAACACGATGGCGCACAGTGGTTCCGATCCAGAAATACGGGGACATTTTGCCAAAAAATCAACTATCTCGCATAGATGTCTGTTGAATATGTTTTGCTTTCTCAATTTCCAGCAATCTCGAAAATGAAAAAAGTAATAAGCTGCAATAAAAATTGTTACTGTTATCGACAGTTAAAGTTGGATGTTTTGAAGATAGCATTCTTCATGGAAGAAATTGTTTCCTTTCTTTAACATGTCCTGACGACTCTTTTCAATATTTTTCCACCACTTTTTTTTTAAATGAAAAGTATATCTTTAAATTGCAAATTATCACTGACAATTAAATATTACTGTTTGTTATTTAAGAGAAATTTAATGCTGACTCCATTGGGGAAAATCCTAAAAATTCTGAGTAATTCACAAGGAATATCTTTTGACTCTCGAATATTCCCAGAATTTTACAAAGTGGACTATTCTCAGCATATTTTCTTTTATATAATCCTGCAAGAATCGGAATCACCTTCGTCCATTTTTACAAGTCATCATTGTTTAAAGCTGCGCGCTTCGCTGTGCATATATCTCCATGGTATTGTCGCCCGATTAAATTTACATTCACTAAAGAAACGCAACAAATTATAGATGAAGAAATCACAAGCATTAAAAACGAAATAGTAAATTTGAAACAAGTTAAAATAAATAATGTACAAATTGAATACTTAATGCTTCTTACAATGGTAGATAACAAGATTTGTAATGCTCTTACAAATACAAAATCCGCAATGCGGTGTTATATTTGTGATGCTACTCCTACTGAAATGAATGATTTAGATAACATAAATTCAAAAATTTGCAACGATAACAATTATTCGTTTGGATTATCTACTCTCCATGCGTGGATTCGATGTTTCGAATTTTTGTTACATATTTCTTATAATATTCCCTTCAAAAAATGGAGTGCAAATACACTTGCTTTGAAAACAATTCGAAATGAGAGAAAAAAACGGATTCAAGAGGAATTTATGAAAAAATGGGATTACTAGTTGACATAGTAAAGCAAGGATGGGGTTCAACGAATGATGGAAATACTGCAAGAAGATTTTTTTCAAATCCAGAACTTACGGCCAGCATAATATGGATAGATGCACTACTCATTAAAAAATTTCACGTAATATTACAAGTCATTTCATCTTCTTACGAAATAGACGTAGATAAATTTCAAAACTATGCCTACAATACAGCAAAGTATTGTGTAAGTCTTTATGGCTGGTATTACATGCCGGCCTCAGTACATAAAATACTAATTCACGGGAAAGAGATAATAAAACATGCACTAGTGCCAATTGGTCAATTGTCTGAAGAGGCCTTAGAGAGGAGACATAAAGATTTTAAAAATTATAGAAGTAATAAAAGCCGAAAATTTTCACGCACTGCTACAAATGAAGATATATTTCATAGATTATTACTAACTTCTGATCCATATATATCTTCTTTGCGTATAAAGTCCAACAATAAAAAACCTAAAACCCTGGACTCAGAGGCTGAGGAACTAATAATTAAATAAAAACTTTTAACAGAGAAGGTAAGAATAATTAATTTAATTCTGTGCCACATAATTCTCAACTGATCACGAATTAAACTTATTGTATTTATTATTGCTTATATTTTAATTTGTGCTTTATACAGGTACCATAGACTTTGTGAATTTTTAAATCTTACCTGGAGATTCTGGAAAATACAGAAACAAGTTTACTCAACTAGCGATTCATTAAACAAGTAGAAGAGTATTATTAACTAATTAATTAATTTGGACCTGTTTATTTAAAAAAAAAGTGCTAAAATTTGTTATACTTGTACACATATTTAAAAATGGCAAGAAAGGTTATTAAATAAACATAATAATTAATTAATATTTTTCACTCCAAATTTCACTTCCATATCTTTAATAGTTTAAAAGTTATACCAAAATGTCCCCGTATTTCTCGATCGGGACCACTGTGTGGCGGTCCAAGTCAGCTTTGTTTTAATGCATCCGATTTTATAATCCTACGTTTCAGGGTTGATTTAGGAATTCCAAAACTTCGAACGGCTTCATTAACACCCATTGTACCGTTTTCTACACATTAAATAGCGGCTTTTAAGGAGTCGACACTCCATTTAGCTCTCCTATTACTTTTTCTTTTATAATATGAAGGTATTTTTATCAATCAGTATCGGTATCATCGTATAAATGTGGTCGAACTATACCAGAATTGCGGAAGTGACCTTCTCAAGATAAAGTAAAAATGAAGAGGTACGTGTGCACTATTTTAAGGCTATTGTTTTGTGTACAGTTGTCGGCAAAAGTAATAGGCCCACCTTTAAAAATTAATAACTTTTTTAAAATTGGAGCAAGTTGGACTTGTTTTTTTTGAGATGTTAGAAGGATTAGTTTACTAGGTAATATGTATACCAAATTTTTTGGAAATTGCTATTGTTCGGAATTAGGAAGGAAAAAGGGAAGGTCATGATTTTCGGATCGATTTTCATCGATCTATGTAAGTTATATACATGAACAAAGTTTCATCGAAATCGGTTGATGTTGCTATGAGCTCCAAACATTAGAAGATGAAAGCTTAAGAGTAAAAGTCGTAGATTTTCGGCCTTCTGTATTCACCTTTAAAGGTTTGTAAGTCATAACAACGTTAAGCGATTTCGACGAAACTTTGTGTATGTATATAATTTATTTAGGTTTAGAATAGGGATATTTTAAATTTTCATTATAGGCACAGATGCAAAAGTTAAAAATCGTGACCTTCAGTGTTTCCTTCCAAATTCCGAGCAATAGCAATTTCCAAAAAATTTGGTTTACATATTACCTAGTAATCGAATTCTTCTAACATCCCCACAAAAAAACTCAAGTTATTTGATCCAATTTTAAAATGTTATTAGTTTTTGAAGGATGGCCAATTACTTTGTCGGCCGACTGTATATTATTTTAAATATATTATATAGCCTAATATCGGAATAGCGTCATCAAACTTACCTACCTCTCAAATATCACTAACACTATACTTCGTCTAAACATTTCCACATGTTCATAAAGTTTTAAGTGTAATTTATAAAGTGAAATACGGTTTCGTTTTTATGCAGCACAGATGTCGCCCCTCTTCTCTTGTTTTTAAGATATTAACATTAGGTTTACGGGACCCGTCAATGAAATTTGAAATGAAATACCCCAAAAACCATAGCATTAATTTGAACCATTTTGCATCGTAAAGCTTTCTAATCTTTGAAATTTTTATGTAGTATACCTATCTCTACGAGACCCGTCAAATTGACGGGCTAGCTTATTTCATAAACAATCCTTATATGTTCGCTTCGTTCGTCAAATAATTCATCAAATAATAAATATAAGAATAAAAGTAATGTCTTTATTTTCTCCTCCTCTAATTCGTTATATCAATCGCGCCTCGATAATGTAAACTAAAGCGGATTGTATGGCCCGAGTGTTTATTTGGGTCTTCAACGAAATCGCTTATGCCTATTGCCGATGAAACCTCTAAAGCAAGAGCGATCTTTAGTATGATTGCTGCAGTGACAGTGTAAGAACGTTTTTCAAAGACAGTGCGCAAAAGTTTCAGTTATTGTAGACAGTCTCCGCTTATTGTAAGTATTTACAATAGGGTAATTGAATTTGGGCACAGTATTTTTTTATTTTGACCAATCCCCCTTTTCTAGCAATCATGAGTAAATCCAGGAGATATAATAAAATATTGAACAAAATTGTCAACATCTCTGAAGATTTTTCTGAGGATACCTCCGAAGAAGATCAGTATGAATTAGACCAAAGCGAAGCTGACAGTGCAAGTTCTGAGTATATTGAAAGTGGAGAGTTAGAAGGATACCCTATACCGTTAATATTATTGTTACCATTTCCGTGATAGTTTTTAAAAAAAGACTTTTTACTAATTAATTATTTATTTAAACGTAACGCTTAATATTGTTCAATTCAGACTTAATTTGAATAAATCGATTTTTTAAAGAAAATTCGTATTTTCGCTTACCCGTCAATTTGACGGGTGCTCGTAGAGATAGGTATATAAGAAACGCCCGTAAACATAGTGTTAACACTGGCTGGTCTCTCCCGGTGGTCGAATTCTCTTTTGAAAACAAACTGCTTAAAAATCAATATCCACTGACAAATTATTATACCTTTGAATAACCACAATGATCAGCCTCATATTTCTCACTTCCAACGTGTACCTCCATGTCCTCATATGTTAGAAAATTTACAAAATAGCATCTTAATAATAACAATACCTAAGATGACTGACGACTGCAACAATTACTCAAACAGTACAGTAGGACCTCGATAATCCGAACCTCCGATGCCTGAAGTCTTTGACATATCAAAATGCTTCAAATGTAAATAACAACAATATTTATTGTAGAAATTAATAAAAAATGAATCTAGTATTATAACGGAGCAACTGTTCTATTATTCGGACAATTATGATTCCTTGTTTAGTTCGAATAAACGAGGTTCTACTGTATTTTTAAAATAACCTTTGAGTATTATTTGCATTATAAAATGATAATTTATAAAATTGAATTTAAAATATCAATAATAATAGTATAAAACAGTAAAATACACATAATAATTCTTACGTCTTCATTTCCTCGTCATCGTTTAAAATGATCCGTTCAATCCGAAGAAGTTAAACGAAAGCGTCGACAGAGTTAAAACTAAAGATCGTTTCCTCTTGTCATTTACTTCTTCATTAATGTCGACCATTATTAGCCACCAAGGAGCGCCGCATGGGAAACCACGTCTATTAACTGAAGTAAACCGCAATCAGAAGGACGTTATTTTTACACTTCCTGTTGAAGGTGTTAACGCTGTAATCGTCGACATTGCTATCATTATTACCAGTCCGAGCGAGATACGTGTCGTTGTACGGATTTCACTAGCTTGGCATTTACAATAGCTGGTCGCGTAACTCTAGATTCTTGAAGACCGACGACAGCAACACCAACAACCGAGAAGTTAAAATTCCTAAGAAATGGGAGCACACGGTGGCGTAAAAGCTGGGTAGCTGGAGGAGGATGCAACCGTCTCGGTGGTAAATATCTTTGTCGTCCAACGGCGGTCTCTATCCTGCTCTCTCAGGAGTCTCATCCATCAGTCATTTAATATTTTAAAGCAGCACCCTCCGCAACTGTCTCTCCCTTCTCTCGGCGAAGACAGTGGCGGCGGTGCTGGCCTTTTAAAAACCTAAAAACACCACCGGCTCGACATATTCACGCCCCTCTGTCTGAGAGTAAAGTTTTCAGACTGCTCAGGGATATTAGATGTTGGCAGCCCCAGAAACATAGCACGCCGTCGACGGTGCGCGGAGGGGTTGCTGAAGCGGGGGCGAACGAAAGGGGAGAAGTAACGTCTTGCGTCGATTTTGGTCGCAGGGAGGGTTGGGGGTTGAAATCTCGCGGGGACGTCCCTCTTCACGAATTTCAAATTTCTCGTTTCACGCGACCGAATGGGATTCTTCTCTTTTCCTGCGGGCACCTGCTCGAGTACGAAGGCTAAGCCAGCCTTCCAAATCGATTTGCTCTCTGTCGTAGCAAAAGGTTCTTGCAAACACCGATAAAAGCTTCCTTCTTCCGTTAGTCAGCCTCGTCCGCGAATGGATTTTACTTTGCCACCTACCACCCCCTTGCACGCGTCACACCGTATTTGACTTAGGACCAGATATGCGATATTAACTATTGTTTTTGAATGTTGCGACAGCGGCGACCGAGGAAAATGCTTTCTTTGCGTATGGGGTATGCGATGATAACGTGGAAAAACTGGTTTTAACACCGTTGTATTGGATAAATTTATATTGAATCACTGAAAGTTTAATAAGTCTTTCCATCAAGGAAGATGGTCTTTCTATCTTTAATTAAGTCGATACACTACATGTAAAATCATCAAGGCCAGGTCGATGAAAATATCAACCGTAAGAGTTAACATCTTTGCCTTAGGATTTCTTGCATAACTACCATTATTAGAAGTACCTTGTTGTCAAATAACCTTTTTAACTGAGAATGACGAGTTCATTCGTCAATCGAGATCGTTACCATTAGACTACGGACTTTTATGCAAAATAAAAACTGTTTATGTCGATTGTAAGAATCAGAAGTTAAATGAAAATTCATTTCCTCTTTTAATAATCTCAGAAAGTTGAAAATAATATAACAACATTATTAAATTTCTCTAATGCTTTTACAGTCTCATATTTAACCCATCCATTTTTGTCATAAACGTATAAAATTCACAGTCGATTTATCACCTTTCAAAAATTATTCATTTTCTTGTTAATTCAACGAATATTTCTTTCACTTCATTGTGCCATAGTACCCATGTTGGTATAGGCTATTATTATATGTATTTACGTTGATTATGGTAGCAGTTTTGTTAGTTCAATTTTACTCGTCTTTTATTGCATCTTCGTGACAGTTCATGCTTGAAACGTCAAGTGACAGTGAAATGGTTCATGTTCCGTAAAAAACATAGAAAATTTATATTTATTGTCCATCATGTTGTCCATCATGTTGCAACTGAAGTGGATGGAAATGACTGAAACCTTTCAGTTTATATTATAATCAGTAAATTCCTTTGATTTTGTGGAATTTTTTATTGTTGTAGATTTGATAATCCAACAAACGTACGTAAAACAATACTGCTCGTCAAGCGTTGCGAGTCACTGTTGTATTAGTAATCCCCAGAACTGTGACACGCCGTTTGCATAAACAGAATTCTTCTTTATTACCAGCGCTCACGCGATAGTCGAATTAAAAACAATGGGCCGATGTAATTATAAATAGTATCAACCCGTGGTCCGCGTATAGAACTAATTGCGAGAGAGGAGGGCAGCGCTCGGAGCGGCATCGATGTTTCAGGAATATCGAGGACGTAATTGTCCCGTAATTACCGAGCACGGTCTTTACTCTTGAGCAGCTTCGAGGAAAGAGGTTTTAGTCAGTGGTTGGCCTTGTGCGGTAATTGTACTAATTATTACTGACCCCCTCCTCCGGCCCCATCCCCTGTGACCGATTCCTCCCTCAGCATCCCTAATTACCTTGCTGGCCCGTGCGGTGCTCACGGTTTCTGAAGTCCAGATTTTAAAGACTGAATTCTCGGAAAGGACTCTTTCGGAACGGTATAATTAAGCGTGATTAACGTTCCCATCGGTCGAGTACGCAACGAAACTCAAAGATAACGTGTGAATCAGTTAAATTCAAATCGACGTTATCTTATCTGATTCGCAATAATTCTACTTTTCCATATTGGGGACCAGACATTTTATTGCTAACCGTACATAGGGACCAGTTTTTGTATTATTCATTGCAAATTAGAGATATTTCGTCGACGGCCTTTAGTGGCACCGATTGAAACACGAGATATCTCATCATCTGTCTGTTATGTATTAAGTACTGTACAGGGATCACAAGTTGCCAAGGATCTACAATCTACAAACTGAACAGGAACGAAGAGACTCTCTAATCCCCTCCAGGGAGCCTTATCTACTAGATTTTCATAATAATAATAACAACATCACAGTTCATATAATCAACTACTAGATTGTTTACAATAACACAATAATCTTTCGTTACTCGCATATCGATTTGTGCAGGATTTTTAACTGGTCACTTGGGGTTAGTCATTACAAGTACTACCAGTATACGGACAGTATCCCATACGGAATAATTAAGTAGGAAGCTATACTGGAAGATGACGATATCGAATAAGAATTACCAGACTGCGGGTATTTATGGACAATAAAATTTTTCTGCCTGAATTGTAACAAACTGGAGCGACATAGAAATTTATTTTCTTTTTTAACATGTTTAACAGGTTGAAAATTATGTAACAGTATTTTAATATTATCCGAATTTGCGGAGGTATCGAAATTGCGACTCCATGCGAGTAATTAAAGGTTAATACTTTTTGTAGGTGCTCGGATTTGGGTCTAGTATTTACTGGTTTTTCTTACCGTATTATACAACATGAATTTAGACAATTGTTTGTTGCAACTTTTTTTTATGAGAACAGTTTCTGGGAATGGCACAGCTTATGATGGCTTGGCGGTAATAAAAAGATTATGTTGGAGCGTTTATCGACGTAAGCTACTATATCTACGGTCTTGGGGACCAATGTCGTGACCTCAGGCGGCAATGCAAATATTCGCAAGGCGGATACGTGCGCGATTTCGAGACACGGAGGTTTAGGATTGGACGGGAAACGTAACCTAGTTACGGAGCTACACTTGCCTGAGTCTTGTCGTAGGCCTCGAGCTGTTCGTCTGCTCTCTGCTTGTCGTAAAGCACTCTGGCGAGGCTGCCATGAGGTCGGTAACTCCTGACTACTCTACTCGTGGGTGCATCCTGCTTGACAGCGGAACAGGTAACCACATTCCGGACGTCGCAGGTGCACATCGGAATCGGCACATCCGCACCCGCCATACCCGCGAGGAGCACGTAAATGACTATCAGTCACCGTGCACGCATGTCAAGGAACTCTTCACCGTAATCTCGCGGCCAATACTTTGGAATATGAACAGGAAAAATACGAAAGATGACGCACTTTCGCGTAAACACGTTTAGCACGTGGCCATGTTGGTAACAGTGGCGACGCCTGCTGATCGACCACGGAACCAGCTTTCCCGTTGATTGTTACGGTCGACCATGTAGGAATGTCCTGTAACGTTACGAGAATTTTTTGAAAAGTTTTTTGATCGAGATCGAAGCAGTTATCTTCTGTTTCCGAAAAAAATGTTGTTGGACCTTTTCTGTTCCTTTGGTATTTTTATGGAAAGAAATATTACCCCCAGGAATAACTTAAAATGTGTTTTCGTGGGACAGATATATTAGGATCTGAATAATAGGGTGGTCCTTATTTTTCGATTTTGTCTGGTCTTATCTATTTCTACTAATTAATATTGATAGAATGATTCTGTATGTGTTTTTATTCTAGACAAATGTTTACTTTGATATCTCATAAGTCCTATTCGAACTAAAACTTTTACTTTCAAGAAGTTAGGAATTTTCATCGACGCTTCTAATATTACAGCATTTTTTCAATATGTTTATATGTACCCAAGTATTGAGTACACAGATACGATTAAATTAAATAAGAAACTAAATAAAAATACAGGTGCAACTATGCAAGAAATACTTTTTTAAATATAGACAATTCCTTGTTTTAATAGCTAAGAAAGAATACAGCTAAAAAGATTAGGTTTTGATTAATCACAGCATCTGTCGAGGAAAATACAGTTAATATACAATGTGCTTGTTAAAGCTTTCTTGAATAGTAATATTTACAAGACCATGTACAAGTGTTCATATTGTCGAGGTTTATAATGTAGCACTGTTCTCATGGCAACACTATCCCATCGTTCTGCTAGCATAGCAGCTAGTATCGTCAAGGGGTCGAAAGATACGCTTACAAATACATAATAGTAGAATTTTCTGCACTTGTAATTATATTGTATTATTTGTGCATTTACAATCATAATATTCTTTTCTAATTCTATAATTTAATTTTTATACGACGTTTCTTTCGATTTCATATAGCAGTGATAGTTGGAATTCTAAAGTAATAGGATAAGCTAATGTTCATCACAAATATTGATTGGAAAATGAAAATTATGAATGCATTTAACAGTATAGATAATAGGGAAAATACACTGTTTATGTGGTTCTGACATTGAATATAAATGTTCCAATTTCTACATATTATAAAATAAATTCTCATATTTTTATTAATGACTATACTGATATATCATCCGACTCTTTAAATATATACTGTAGTTAGAAGTTTCATTATTTTTGAATACATCTGTTACTGTTGATATTGTAAAATATTGACTCAAATTTAAAATCTGTAAAGTCAGCGATTTTCTGTTATAAAAAGTTTCTCGCGTTTTATAAAATAACAGTGGCATAAATGGAATTTCTCGGAGGTCGGGTATACCGATGAATATTTTAAATATTGACGCAGTGTGTGCTACTTCCTCCCTCATACCCTCATACCACGTAGTGAGAACTGATAATTCATTAATTTATGATAAGCTAGCCTCTCGCCCACGACTCACACCCTTCTCTACTCACCCCATAAATCATTTTCGCCGCTGACGTTAATTGCACGCCGCCCCTCGTTACCAGGAGAAATGAGATTTTTTTTAATTGGCAAATTTTTCACCGCCACTGACACTGCGACTCCCCCCTTTTTGGCCTTTCGTGTGCCATTCTTATTACATTGCATTGTGACACTAAAAAAACATTTTATTTATTGAAAGATACATTTTTTCATCGGATATTAACAAAATAAAATTTCTTAACTCATCATCACGTTCGATACTTGTTTTTCTCGCTGCAAAAAATAAATCGACGAATCTTTAGATTTAATGATTAGCTTGATCGATGAGTAAAAATTGTTCACAGTTTTTATTTTGATATGATAAATTGAGGATGTTTAAGAACTTCCGTTGGTGACTGTTACTTGTCGAGTCTTTAAGAGAGCAATCTCATCAGCGATTCGTTAACTGCTTGTCATCTTTCAAAGTTTGAAATATTTAATGTAGCTTTACGTTAATGGTTAGTCAAATTGTTAATAGTGGTGATAACTAGCTTGCCGATTTGATGCATTTATGGCATAATTGAAGAAGTCGAGTACACAGTTGAAAAGACATTACACGAATTTGAGGACATTGTTTCATTATTTTCCACCATTTAAAATGATTGAAAAAAAAATACAATTTTTTTATTGTATAAACATCCCCAGTCTATTAATAACTTCATATTATCGTCTTATTTTTATATTACAAGAATAAATTCTTCCAATAAATGAAAAAATGAAAAGGTTGAATTCGACGTTTACTCTGTTGCATCGATTTAAATTATGCCAGTGTCTTCATTTTTCAATTTCAAATTAAGATTAATGTATTTTCTAAATGTCAATTAATACACATTTCAGTATACTTATTTTGTGCCTACCATTAATATTTTGTGTTTTTGGTTATGTAATTTGTATACCAGTAAATAAAGTTCTGTGTACTTTGGTTTGTTTTGTTCACAGTCATTTCAGTTGCTGAAAACAGTTGACAATAATCATTTTCTATCTAAACGGTTGGAAACATGTACACTCTGAAATTAAAAAACATAGCCCGTCATCATAGCCGCCGCAAACTTGAATTTAACGTATAATCCCACAGAACTTCCCCCGGTCAAGTTAAATGGGATTTTGCAGCGCCTAGTATTGGTGCAGCTAATATTCTCAAGGGCTGGGAATCAGTATATCGTCTAATTACTTGCTTTCGTGCGTCGGAACGGTAATCATGTACATTTTTCGAGGCGTGACAAATAATTAACCTTATCTTGACAACCATTTTTTCGTTCTAACTTGAGCTGCTTACGGGACTGCTGTTTTTGCGTTTTCAAAGCAATCTTGATGTCGTTTAGAAATCAAGAATAAGCCTTAGGCGACACAGGAGACGGCAGAGTTATGAAATATTCCGGTTGAGAAGTGCAGTAGGCCTTGTTTAATAAATGCGGACTCAGCATCTCTTCTTCACTAATCGTTATTGTTTTTCTGTTCATTCACATCTTGAATGCATCGGAAACAACAGCAATATTGGATATGTAGAAAATAGACAAAACTGTGCTAGATTATTGTTTCACATGTCGTCTCTTTGATGAATGATTTCTAGTAATTAGAAAGATCTTTCACTTTCGGAGTGATATGCCCTTTTACCTACCTTTAGGGTTAGCTTCGTGAGACAACCTTTCATACAGTATAATTTTTGGGCCAATGAAACGACTTTAGTGCAGACATAGAAAATGTTCTTGAGGACCTGCCTTTGTTCCGACACCATCAAGAGTCATAAAATCTTGCATACAGGCATTGGCTATTTTACATAGAGGCTGCAAGATAGATAATCTTTTATTTTTTCTTCTGACATTATTGGCCCTAAAGCGTTGCTCCCAGGGCAAACTCGGAGCACAGAGAGCGCTTGTTGACGCCTGCTCCAGCGAGTTAGCTATCACGCACAAGGAAATTTGGAAATGAGGACATTTGGGAGCTGATGTTAAAGAAAATTGTCACATAATTTATGTTTTACACTTGCCTTAGCCGTATCTACACTATTTTGGCCTCTTTCAAACGGCTTTGGCATATTCCTTTGCTACTCTGGTGGGGACACATACTGTACTTGGGTCAGCAGATTTCTAGGCTGTATGGGTTTTTTCAGCATCTTTTCAAGCTATATGGCAGAGCTGGTCAGTGAGGCTAACATATTGTGTTTAGGATTTTTTATCTATTATGCGAGTTTCGCTAAGTAGCGTAAGCCGCAGAAATACATTTCGTGGTGGCAAACTAATTACTGGTGTCCATTCGAGGTTTGAGGTCCGAGGATTCTTTTACAATTATTTGTGAAAGCTGTTACAGTGGGAATTAGATTTCGCTCTAACGCGAGTGTCGCAATTCCTAAAGTTTCTCTAAAGTTAGATTCCATAAATGACCACAACGTACTGACTGAATTTTATCAAATTCTCAAATTGAGTTAAATGAAAGGGACACTTGAATGATATTGTGTCCCATAATAATTACCCATGAAGTAGACCTTATACTAACGTATTGCTTTCTGGTGGCTATTTAATAGATTTGACATGTTTATGATTCACAGCTTATGATATCTTAAAAGATTATTCAACAGCAAATTGATTTACATTTGAAAAATGAAAATATGTGTTGAATCTACGAAATACAATGTTATAGGACTTCGGTGGGAAATTGTTGGTATTGACATGAGGGTTAATCTCGGCCACCTGTAGTTAATGACAACGATAATCGAGGATCTGTTTGTTATATTTCAAATTGTAGATGTTTGGTGTTCCACGTTCGGACGAGTCTTAACTCGATAAGTCTCCTCGGTACCCGAAGTGAGCTCATAATCGTGAACAAAGCGTGCAACCGCTTATTACAAGCGAGCGCATTGTAAATTTGTAGAGTAGGAGCAAAGAAGGTGAAGCGAGATGGAAAGATCGGGGAAAGAGTGAAACTGCTGGACAGAGGGAAGAGAAATAGAAAGGAGAGTGGTTGAGGAAGGCTGAGGGGAGCCGAAAGGACAAAGCAACGCAAAACGTGCCTTTCGGTCACCCAGAATTCTTCTCCTGCGTTGAAAATTTATCGCGACCGTAGGTAGAAGGTAACGCAAAAACGGCCGCGGAATATTTTATTCCGTTGCGATCGACAAATCCAGATTTTACCGAAAGCCAGTGTTTAAGATAATATGAACATTTTTTTCCGAATACAAAATTAGCCGTGCTGCAGTGGGACGCATTAATTACCCTTGGGAAAGGTGCAAACCGTTATTAACGAATCTCGTACGGCGTGGCACACATATATATGTACGCACGCACGACGATGAATTATCGTACCCGTAATTACGTAGCTGAAACCCGTGGTTTGTGTGTGTACAATCGTGCTATCAAGCGAAATTCTAAAAGCGGCAAAACAGGTTAAATTCCTTGCAGGCTTCGAGAAATAATTTAATTACACCCAAGTAATGATAATTACCTGCACGTAATTCGATGTTAACCCGCGCGAAAGAACGGCCATGATCTATCTACGTGGTGGTACTTTCTTATTTCACGTGTAAAAGTTACCACTGTTGCCGGGTCCCAATTATCCGCGAGTATAATGTATCCACATCGTAAATCACTTGGAAACTTGTTACGCTTATTTTACAATTCACGAAACCCATTCTCTTTCATTCTTCGATTGTAGCTGATTCTCGTATTTCTAGGAGTGTGAATTAAATACATGATTGCAAAAGATCGTGTGCGATTTTAAAATAAAACACAAGTGGTTACAATTTAAAATAATAATTCTATTCAATTATATAGTCACTCCAATTGTCTATAATTGTTTTCCCAAGATTTACAAGCTGGGACTTCCTTTTCGATAAAAACTGCGTAGTTTTCTTCAGGAATGTGTACATGTTAACATTAGAACTACCTTACCCGTCAAAATGATTGTAGTAACTCTTCTGTTAGTAACTTTGATTATTTGAAAAGAATGTGTCTATATTCTTGGAGAAATACAATTTTTCTAATGCTTTCACTATTTCGTGTTCCTCCTACTCACTTTGACCATAAATGCGTAAAATCCGCAGTCTAGACATTACGTTATGTGTATAGTGGAATTGTCATTTGACTGAAAATTCTCCGACTCCATCTCTTGCAATTTACATTAAAATCACATTTCAAAAATGACAAAAATGAAAATTCCAATTCTGTTAAAGATGAGCAGATGTCTGTTGCGTGCATTGTCTGTTATAAACCATGGTGGCCATTTATACAATACTATAAACCAGAAGCGTCACTAATATGTATTTCAGAGTTTCTCTTTCTCGCTGTTTCACTTTGCTCCTTCCACCTAACTGCCAGGTCCGGCTGTCTGATTACAGGGGAACACTGAAGGAAGATCCACGCACCGAACCCCGCTGTTTCTCTCTTCCGCGTCGTTCTTCTTATCCCTTGTAACAATAATTACCAACACATCCACACGTACAAAGAGGCACCACGACCACTGTGAAAAGGTATTCAAAGGGTGAGGTCGCCGGTGGTGGTGAGGATTCACACGTGGAGTGATGTATGCCTCGTGTGCGGCAGGATGCGTAAGACAGGCAGCCTATATACGTCTTACGTACCCCGAGGCTCCCAAAGTCGAGCCTTCGTTGCTTCTGTCATACATGCATCCACGTGGCTGCACGCGTTCGCATAAAGGGTGGTGACCTGTCTACGGAATGAACACTTAAGCTGCTTGCCCGTTGAAATTATTATTCGCAAATCGTTATTTAATTTCCCGAGTCCCATTTCTATAAGGAGGCTGTGTCATTGTCAAGATCCTACATTCCAGAACACAATTCTAACTTAGCTTATATTAAAAATCTGGCATAGGATTAAACGAAAAATGTGATAAAAATCGTCAATTTCTAATCAATGAACAGTGGTACCCCAGTGAACGATAATTGCACAAACTTATCATAGAACTATTGAGCCACCTTAAAATACAATTTGTTGATCTTGCTTTAACAATGTTTACTTTGGATACGTGGAATGTGGTTCGAACAATTCGAAACTTAGTTGTATAGAAGTGAAAATCCTGGTTAACATGTTGACTACCACACCAACGTTCATAAAATCACAAAAAATCAAAACAACTTATGTAGCCTACAATATTTTGGACTATACTTCTATGTCACATATAGTAAGTTGTTTTTTAACACTTAATGGTGGCATTGTAGCGATAATGTGACGCAGTACTAATTACTGCACCATCATAAGGGACATAGACTTTTATGGTGAATACTACGTTCGACTTCTCGTGGCCATAAAACATAATTACAGTGGGCGATCAAATTGTTAGAGCCACAGTGTGAAAAATATTTTTATTTCCAATATGACAGATAATGTTGCCTACAGTGTTGCCAAATGTATATTCTAAATTTGTAAACATGAATATTTTATAAAATAAATAAAAAAATTCTGTTTAGATACGGTTTTATTTTAAAATTGATTGTTTTAATGTAAACGCGTCAATTTGGGGACATGGCTCTAACAATTTGATCATTCTTTGCATGTTAAATTTCACTGTTAGTCATATATGTCAAATGATTATAATATTACATCATTTATTCTGTCATCAAAGGATGCCAGAATTTTTTATTATTTCGAAGATTTAAAGTTCATTAAATCATCTGCAATTTTCATAATCTGTAATCAACGATTTACTGTATGACCAAAAGGTGTTAATATTCTTTTTAATTATTAATCCATTAATATTCCTTAATTGTAGTTAAAAGTATCTATCTTTGTTGGAGTATAACAGTATGAATAAACAATATGTAAATCTTGATTAACTGTTTGACTTCCACACAATTAATCATCGTGAAACATAATTTTAAAATCTATCCAAGTCGCTAAAATAAACAAATAATTTTATCAAGTTTACAATCGACATGACAGATACTTCTACTAATATTGCTTCCGTTTCTCGCTGATGATCCACTTTTCTTTAAGCTGTCACATTTTTGTGGTCTATCTGCCATCAAGATTGCATGTTAATTGCACCGTACCGCGGTGCGACCAGAATCGCTCTTATAAAATGCTGATATACATAAAATTCAAGCGTGCATATTAACGAGGGGGCCAGGTAGCTTAAAAAATTGCTGGCGCTGATCGCATTCGACCTTTTCTGAAACGATGCTGCATAATGTTTGATGCGCGCATCTTAAAAGAGATTAAAAATTTGTCGAAAATTAGACGTTATAAGTAACGAATTATAACGGCGCTGATTATAGCCGAGCGAACACTGTTGTGTGATAATTGACAACGGCTGCTTCCGCATGTCTTATCATCAGACTTGCGGACCTCCATACAAAGTCAACGTTGTCTCCATTCACTGCAAGAAAAAGCAGACGAATAAAAATATAATTCTTGTTTGAATAGTTTCAATAAATCAAACATAATATAACGATATTTTTAAGTTATTTTGATGTCTTCACTGCTCTGCATTTACTCCTTTATGCCATAAGAACATCCCTTAACTTCCAGATAATGGAGCTTAAGTCCATTTTAGCCCAGAATTACAATCGTTCAACGTAAGTTTTAATTTTCTAGCAGCCAATTTAAATTATCAGGTGTTTTGAAGAATCCAAATCTGACATTCGGAGGATATCAAGATATAAAAATGCGAGTATAATTGTAACCTTAATACTTTGACGGCGGAGTCTGAGTTTATTTTCACCCGGAGTACTAAAATCGTCATCCTATTATTCAGTTTCTGGCGAATTAATTAAACGGACAGCTTCTACATTAGAAATAATGGACAGATTTTCGTATCTACAAGAAGTGCCTTTAAAATAAAGCAGTGAATGATACCAAACATCGGCAATTATATAGTTGTAAGAACGGCCCGCCGTCCGACGGTAAAAGTTCCAATGCGAGTTTCGAATTTAAAATTGTAAGTATATATACCAACCTAATATTTTGTTCAGCAATGTACACGGAACCATTCGATTTCTGGAGGCTTAACATAGAATATGAAACAGTGCTGATACTAAGAGCGCCGGTATTTCAGCGATCGCGTGAACGCCGACAATAGCGGTGAAAAAAGGTTTTGGGAATCGTGATGCGTACGAAGCTCCGAGGCGCTAACCAATGCTCCGGCGTAGGTACTCGTTCGTCTTCGGGGACGTAGAGATCAGGGTCGTTAACACTGGTTCACGGCAGGTACATCGTCGTCCGACGGGGGTCGGCACGTTCTTTTTTCGATTCTACATACGTACCGACGGATATACACATTGATTGCATTTTTACGTCCGTACCAGGTAATAATGCTAATTTGGTAAGTAGAAATGGGCATCAGCGGGCGGTCGAACAGACCATGGAACACACGGTAGCATGGGTAGCGCTAATGCCTCGTTTTTGTCCTTCTCCCTTCTCGCTTTACCTCCTCGTCCTTCTTCATCCAGCATATCCTCGAAGCCGCCACCACCATCTTCTCCACCTCCTTTTGCCCCGTTCTCATTCGCCGCCACCTCGTCGTACTCCGTCAGACAGGCCGCCAGGCTACGGCGGCAGGCGACATAATGACGACCAGACCTCAAACCTCAAACTCTTAACTGAATCATGAGTCCTTCGGTCGTCCACACCCGGACCACTGACTCTTCCACTGGCGCAGCTTCTCGATTTACCTCGCGGTGACCCTCCTGCGGGGCGACTTGTCTTCTCTTTTTCTCTCTTTCCCTCTCTCTCTCTCTCTCTCTCTCTCTCTCTCTCTCTCTCTCTCTCTGTCTATCTCTCTCAGAGAGCTACCGACCTGATGTTTCTGTCGCATTGAATCGCAAACACTTGACAAAAGAAGCCGGCCGCAGATAAAGCTATGCGAAGATTGAGTTTTTCTCAGGATAAAACGAGATAAAGGTGCACCGTTGACTGATTACCGAGACCCTTTAATACCCTTTCGAGCGAAGAATGCGTGCTCGCGGGAAACGCTCGCAAACTCTCCACTCTCGAATGTGGAGATCATTTCGCTCGTTTGATGCAATAATGATGCAACACAGGATTTGCGGTTTTTGAGTTATTCGTGCAGAAAAATCGGTGCTTGATCATACTTTTTACGGCTGGACGCCTATAAGTGGGTTTCCAAAATTCATTACGGTGAAAGAACCTGAGCCACTGTTGCATCATGACTGTTTTATCCAATTGCATAACTTTAATACTCACGTATCTTAAGTGTATACTTGAGTCTAAAGTATAAATTGTATTATAGCTTTCAAGAAAAATGTCATATTTCGTGTTACTACAATATTGCTCATGTCTACATCACCTCATCTTTAGAGTATCTTTCGGTTTATTTACTGTTAAGAATGTATTATTTGATGTTATACATACCTTTATTGATGAAATGATCTAATATGTAGATGATTATTTTATATTCAATCAATAGAAGTTCTGAAGGATCATGCTGTTTTAAAAACAGAGAATTTTGATCTTTTAACTATGGATGACGAGTTAATTCGTCTTTCAACTTTGCTACTAGTACGTACGTATGTTTTGATAAGTTTGTTTTAAAAACTTATAGTATGATAGGTAGTCTATTACCACAGTTTACAACTCATAAAATTCACAAATGATTATAATATTACAAGTATACAATCAATTGAAGATATATATTACCCTTGCACTGTTTACTTCTTTTTTCTTTTCACTTCACTTACACATTTTCACTACACTGCCATTTGCACACCACTGTACTTGCTCTACACTCCCATCCAACTTAACCCAACGTGTTCTCAAATGGTCTCTTACAGTTATAACAGATACAGTGTTGTCACGATGATAGCAGCGATCTCGGGTCCGAAACATTGTACTCATCGAGACAGACACGATTTCTCGAAAAACATTTTTGTTTTGCGGCCAGCGTCGAGCCGAGCGATCAAATCAAGCAGCACCAGCATGTCGGGTCGGGTATATCGGTGAGCTAAAACTAATTTAATGACAAAACATGTGGATTATTTAAAAAAAAATATGTGTAGAATATTTTACAAAAATCACATCAACCACGTCTTCCCAAAGTTTCTATCAAGATCTGATGATGTTACATCAGGATCGTCCATTATAAGGAGTCCGTACCGTAATCCTTTTTCATCCTAATGGGTGAACAATTCTAGTTGCAAGAAAAGAGTATCGACGGCAGTCGTCTAAGAGTGAGAATTTGAAGCGTCGCTAAGGGGGTAGGGAGCTGCGTGGTCCAGGGAGAACTTTGATGCAAGTGAAAAATTTCAACGATTCAAATATAAGGACCGTACTTAGGTGGTTATAAGGAACTATTAGCAATTGTCACTCGGTAATCTAACCGGCAAACGATCCTCATAGAACAGTGTTAAAAATGCCATGAATTTAAGGTTGAGTTGGATGAAGTATATGTGCTATTCATTTTTACACTACAACTGTCGCGAATACAGTTATATCTCTGATAAACGAAAATGTTTATTTTATAAACGATAATTCCAAATTGCTATAATTACGTTGCATATTACGACGATCGGTTGTTGTATGGCTCAATCAGTTGGAAGTTGGAAATAGGTATGACAGCCAGCGTGTAGTATGGAGCTTAAAGTATTAGGAATTGATTACAATTATAAAGTAAGGTTTGATAAAGTACCATAAGAAATAATTGTCTTTCAACTACTCCTTTCATTGCGATTATTAATAAGTAAAAAGAAGGTTATAAAGGAACAATAACGATGAATTTAGTAGACTTTTCTAGCAAACTGTCGCAAAATTCGTTGATCTAGACCACCGTATACCACCATTTCTAATAGGTCGATAATAATATATTCATACTGTTATTGATTATATTAATCTACTGTTGCAAATTGCAGCTAGACATTTTTGTCATAAATCTGCAGTCTATTTAAAACATGGACTAGAAATTTGTTGCATTTGTGGAATTTTGTAGATCTTATATGTTCGTTACAGTAACGCTTAGTGAGTTTCTTTCTACTTCGAAACCATGGATATCGAAGAGGTAAACCATCGAAAATATTTTGAAACCCTAATGGCTCCGATAAAAAGAACCCCCGTGGGACACATATGCTACAGTGGTTTTTCTTTCAAACCACAAGTCCGTTCAATCTCCTATTTGATTCCGGCGACAGGTAATCAATAACTGTACGATTGGGGCACATCGGAATGGTTTTATACGCGATCTCGTTTAAAAATAAGTATGACTTATTGTTTATTTCTTCTACGTATGCGCACTAATTATAAAAAAACAACTCCTTTGTTGATCAATGATAATAGGTGTGTTCGTTAATTGAAAGAAAAATAGCCAATTCACTGACAGAAATTATTAGTGTCGCAGATAACGTTGGAGGTGTATACTATTTCACGCGTGTAAATCTCAAAATAAAAGTATTACATTTTCTATATGAATTATTATAACATTATTTTAAATTATTGTACCATTCAACAGTTTCGTTCCCTAAGTTAGAAATATATAAATATCGACTTTCATATTTATATTTTCCTTACACAAAACTTGTTATTTTATTTTGTTGTTTTACTATCAGTGAACATAATTTTTTATGTCATGTATAGCACTAATTACAACATGAACACACATTCACTTTTAATACTTACATTGAAATATGATGACGGTACTGAAAGTTATATTTCATAAATATTGGAAGTAGCATTTTCTAGTTTTGCAAATATCTTACGTCTCTCGTTTATAACGATTATTTTAAAACAAATACCATTTATGAAACTCTATTATGTAGTGAACCTTCAATTTTTAAATATTAAATGTTTAACAAACCATAAAAGAAAGGCGCAGACTTCAATAAAGATTTCCCTCCCTAATGAAAGTGTTGAAACTCAATGGGATTAGAAATCCCATCACGTTGGGTCCATTATTGCTTATGGGTTTTAAAAGGGAGCATCAAAGATGTCACATGACATGCAAAGAGAACGATAAGAGGATGAATCTACAATTTTAATGGTATGAACTAGATAGAAATAATGACAATAACAAAACTGTAACGAATTTTGGTCAGTGAAAAGATGAAACAAGTTGCTTAAAAAATAATGTTTCGTGAAGATTCAGAATTTTTATCTCAAAAAATTGCAATATTGCCTTCAATACCTGAGCGTTTAATTGAATTGGGAAGAGGAGTAGTTACTTCGTTGCATTTATTTTATATTTGGAAATAGATTCTGTTGTTAAAAGCATTATGTCCACTCCAATTTTTATTACAATATGTGAATAAAAAAACGTATTAAATATTTTCCATGGAAATATCTTTTTAACTTTAATATTTGTAAAATGAAGTTTACAAAACTGGTCATTTGACTGGTGGTTGTCGGTTTAGTGTTAAGACGGAGAAACCTTAATAGATTAGATCCTCCCATATCCGAACAGTCATGATCCTACTATTCTAATATCTGAACGTCCTACACATCGAACGTTCTATTATACGAACCGAGTTTTTCAGACTTTAACGATCAGGCAGCAAATAGTTAACCGAAGTCTCGGTGTATTGACCTTTTCAATGTGCAAATCGAAACCGCCGAGTAGCACCTAGCAGAGCAGATCTGTCGTCAGGTGGTAGCCATGTACCGTGTCCTCGTAACGCAATGGAGGACGCGGCCGAAGAAGAGGAAAAAGACGTCGGGTCCGAGACCATGACTGTGCGCATACCTTCCACGATATGCCACATATGAGAAACAGAAGACGAGTGCTCCGAGAAATTTCGTCGGTGCGCGAATATTGCCTGAATAATAACGGCTGGACAAGGGTACTTGCTAACCCTTGTAACAGACAAAGTAGCTTCGTGAAGAGAAGAAGATAGGCGGTCGCGAACATACTTGCTTAGAAGAGGGATGAGTTGAAGGAGGAAGATCAGGGCGGAGCTTTCCAAGGTTTGCGGAGGTGCCGGTGATGAGTGGGTAATTTTGATGCAACGAGGGAGAATGCCGGTATCGGAAAGGAAGAAACATCGAATGTTAAAGTACGGGATCGTTCCGACAGAAGACTTGTAAAACTGTAATTTGTCTTCAAGGAACTTGCTGCGGGTATCGTTGATCTTTCAGCATTGATGCCATTGCTCGAGAATATTAACACTTTACCTATCGGAAGCCTATTAATAGGCTTTCCTATTATTATGCTGTACCATATGGAAGCTTAGAAATCTGCTTTTGCACAATAATCCCAAACAAAATTATTATATTATTAATACAAACTAAGCACTTAAAATTTTGTGGGGAGGACCTGTACAATTTTTCAGGTATCTTCAATAATTTTACTAAAAAGTGTTTTTAACAAAAACTAGAGTTTTGCTTGAAATTTTGTAGGAACGACCTGTGCAATTTTTCAGGCATTTTCAATAATTTTACTAAAAAGGGTTTTTAACAAAAACTAGAGTTTTGCTTGAAATTTTGTAGGGAAGACCTGTGCAATTTTTCAGGTATTTTCAATAATTTTACTAAAAAGGGTTTTTAACAAAAACTAGAGTTTTGCTTGAAATTTTGTAGGGACGACCTGTGCAATTTTTCAGGTATCTTCAATAATTTTACTAAAAAGAGTTTTTAACAAAAACTAGAGTTTTACTTGAAATTTTGTAGGGACGACCAGTGCAATTTTTCAGGTATTTTCAATAATTTTACTAAAAAAATGTTTTTAACAAAAACTAGAGTTTTGCTTGCTCGTACACAGAAATCTTTCCATTCGCACATACGTGCACATATACGCTTAACGATATCATTACTATGTAAAAGATGTAAAATTTTTAAAATTTCTATGTAGCCTCCTTCTCCTGATACTCTAAGCCTTAAGTAGATACTTAATTTGCTTATTGGTTAATCCAGCAGTGACCACATGTCGTATAGTGTGGAGTCAGGCTCGTGATGAAGATTTCTAATAAAATCTACCAAATACGAATGTTATGCCTTCCTATTAGGACGAAATGAAATTCCATTCTTCTGTAACCAATATTTAAGCATTAAAGTAAATGTAGGGATGTTTCCTCTTCTCATTTTTCTTTCCTCTTCTGTGAAATTATTGAGAATACAGTAGTTCTAATCATTGAGACGGTGAAGAAAATCGTACGGTAATGGGTTAAGTAAAGCAAATATTATTAGGAGCTATGAGGCGTGAGAAAGTTACAAAAATCATTATGTTATGGTAAACTTTATCTTATCTATTTTTGTATTTTTAATTCCTTGGACTACGATCTATTTTACGGTTACAGTGATTACTCCTGTGTATTCTCCAATGACTATGTGGTCATCAACAACAAAATAGAACATTATTTCGAACTTTAAAAGAGAATAATAACATACAATTTTTAGAAGATTCTGTTCGAAATCCTCAAAACGAGTCTAACTCAATGCTATAGTGCTGGGGTTCAATAAGTTGTTTTAATTTTGTTCAACCTTTATGGGCACTAACGTATTACAGTGGCGTGCAAAAGTATCCGGACACCCTTTAAAAACGAATAACTTTTTCAAAGTTAGTTCAAAGGGCTTGAGTTTTTTTGAGATGTTAGAGGGATTAGTTTACTCGGTAGCGTGTAAATAATTTATACAAATTGCTAACCGTCGAAATTGTGAAGAAAAAAGTAAGTCATGATCTTCAACTTTTTTATTAGTGCCCGTAATGAAAATTTAAAATATACCTTTTGTAGATCTCCATAGGTTATATACATGCGCAAAGATTCATCTAAGTCGGTTAATGTTGTTATAAGCTACGAACATTGCAAGATGGGAGCTTATGGGTGAAAGTCGTAGATTTTCGGTCTTTCCAGGGAATTTTGTCCTTTTGTGATCACCTTTAAATGTTTGTAACTCATAACGACGTTAACCGATTTCGGTGAAACTTTGTACATGTACATAACTTACTTAGACCTATAAAACGCGTCTCTTAAATTTTTGTTACAGGCACAGATTAAAAAGTTAAAAATCGTGGCCTTTACTATTTTCGTCGCAATTCCAACCAATAGCAATTTTTAGAAAAAATTATTTACACGCTACCTAGTAAACTAATGTGTTTAACATCTCAAAAAAATTCAAGTCGTTTGAACTAATTTTGAAAAAGTTATTCGTTTTTAAAGAGTGTCCGGATACTTTTGCACGCCACTGTAATACTTAACTTTTTACATTTAGAATAAATTCCCGTAATAATGAAGCTTAGAATTCCAAAGGCGGAGCCTGGGTTTATTTTGACTCAATGTATCGAAATCGTGGTTGAATTAGTCAATTTCTAAGAATTTTATTAACGGTGTTACCTTAGGACCAACAGAAAGAGTGACATGTCTACAAAAAGTACTTTCAAAAATATGTCTGAAAAACTTGATAAATAAAGCAGTAAATGGTCCTAAACATTATTAATTAACATTGTACAGTTGTAAACATCGTTAGCCGTCCTAGGTTAATACTACTGAATGACAAAAATTGTGAAAATGTATATACATTATATCCCTATGTGTTTTCCAATGGCTGTTCAATAACAACATCAAAATAGAATTTTATTTCGTTTTAAAGGATTACTATTATTGTTAATTAACAACATACACATTTATTACATTCTGTCCAAAATCTTCATCACAAGTTTGACTCGATATTCTATTACAAAGGGTTAATAGTGTTAAACAGTTGTCTATTTAAAGAATAACTTGAACCACAGTCAATTGGTCGTCGCACGCATCGAATGAAGAAAACAATTTATCGAGGACATTCTAAGAAACGCACTTTGCATATGAAACTCTTATCCCTAAAATCCTGTTTTAGCATAAGGACACGTTGATATATTAAGAATCGTCATCGAGTGACAGCGAACGTGGCTCGACAGTGGCTTTCCACTGTTCGTCCCAGTAGTATTTAATCTTTCCACATTAAATCGGACTATATATTACGAGGAGGATCGGCTTCATGATTTGGTAGCGTAGATAGGAATTCAAGTTCGCTTCATGAAGGAACTTCTGTTCAATTTGATTTCATAAAACAGGCGAGCAACGTCGGCGTCGCAGCGGAAAGAAAGCTCGACAACGTTAGCCGAGAGACATGAATGAAGGGATAAAGGAAAGATAAATTCCGGAATTTTAAGCTTTCCTTCGGCGCAAAACCACCACAGGGACAACGAGCAGAAAGGAAGAAAAGGGAAGAGGGGGTGGCTGTGCGAGAAGGTGTACGCAAAAGCACAGGTGGGGGAAAACATTCGCAACAGCGAAAAGACCAAGGGGTATCTCCGTGTATCGAATGTGACGGGAAGGGGAAAAATATAATGGTGGCTGACAGAGAAGGGGATATATCATCGATGGATATCGAGTAGGCAAGTTGATACGTGAGATAATAAGGCGTGCACGGATACGCCGATGGAAACCGCACGCGGCATTATTCAAATTGAATCTGGTAAGAGTTATTATTGGCGGGCAAGTCGGGTCCGAGTTGGTTCATTCCGCGGGCGCATTTCAGAATACAAGCAGGAAAAGAGGATCCGTAGGAGTCAGGTAGAAGTAGGCGGAGGTGGAGGATCTGAACCGGAGAGGGAGGAGAAGAAGAAGAGGAGGTGATGCTGGTGGTGATGGTGATGTCGGAGGAGGGAACGACCTCGCCATCACGACCTCGGTGTATGATCCGCTGCAGTATCGCCCGATGACCCTGGTGTCATTACACCTCACTTCGGACATCATTACATTAATGTCCATCCTCCTTTTCTTCTTCTTCATCTTCACTCCCGATACCTCTCCCCTTGCTTTCGTTTTCGCTGGTCACCAACGCTCTTCCCCTTGAAGGATACTTGACACAGTTAGTGTCCCGATCCTTGAACAGTCGATGCCCTTGCCGGCCCCCAACCTTACTCGAACGACGTGTAAGGCCATTCTGATTGGTACTTAACCTTCGGGTCTCTTTATTTTTTTCTCGTTACCACCTGGTCATTCCTGTTTCCATTGTGTTCCATTCTGAGGCAGTTCGGAGCACGCATCGTGCGATTTTTAACGAGTCCGCTACCTTCTCTTGGCGAACACGCCCAGACACTTTCGGCGAAGCACCGGTGAAATTCATCGACACCTAAGAAAACATGCGAACGAAAATATTGAAGAAATATCGGCTTGCTATTCGGGCTTTTTCAAAGTCTATTCAATTCTGAGGCCGTTGTGTTATTTATTTGCTGTAATGGTAATATTAGTGGAAAGCAGTCGTTAATTAATACTTTCCTCACAAATGCTCGTTTCGCTGCTTACGTTCGTTGTTAAAACGTTTCATTAAATGCAACGTATCTCCTTCATGAAATATTAACATTTTATCTACCGGAATCCAATTAATAGGATTTTCAATAATTGTGCTGTACGAAAAGCATAGAAACCTTCTTTTACATTATAATTCCAAACGAAATTATTAGATGACGTTACTAGGGATGGCTCGTTGGTTTCCAATTGAAATTGCTGTTGCTCTTGAAAGATCCATTAAAAAGTTTTTAGCCATGAACTATAGACTTTTAAAAATTATGAAATATTCACCGGTCTGTAATGTGTTCAAATAATCTGGCAGGAGAAGATCACAGACGCTCTGAATATTACGCAGTTACACTTTAAATAATAAATTATATAATATTAATGTGGCTATCTTTATATAACTGCGAGATTGTGGACTAGTCTAGCGAAAAGAGTGAAATAGTAATAAATTATAGCTATTATTTTTAGCGTATTATATCATTGCCATTCCTATTTATCTACATATTCACTGTATCTCTATAAAAATCGAAGCATCTCTTTGAATCGTTTACATTAGAAGATCAAAGATCATTTATTAACTATTGTTAAGTACTTTTAACATATTGAGTTCAGCGTTATTCAAATACAAGTGATTTAAAGATTAATTTGCGTTTATATATTGTATATTCCATGTTTTACTAAAACGTGGGAGTTACAAATAGATTGAAATAAACAATTTGAGTGGAAAAGCGTTGAATTTTTTTTTTATTTTTATGTGCTTTAGAGTACGTATCAACTAGACGGTTGGAGAAAATGAATCTGTTTTATATGTATTACAAATTATAACACTTTCCTTCAATGCAGAGTAAACCATTTCTTTAGCCTCAAGATCCTGTCAATGCAGATCCAAAAGGATACAGTATCTCATGTTGATTAACGGACGAAATCGTGTTTAACAGTGATTTTATATTTATATTGTTAGCAATTTTCAATTATATGATGTTTTCTCATTTCGAGGGTTGGCAAACCAATAACGCTAATTCTACCAGTCCCGGTTATAACGACCGGTCTGAAATTTTTTATTTTACAATTCTTGAATTATAAACTTGCATACATTGGAAATGATTAAATGCATTTCTTCATACAAGCATATATTACGATAAAAATTGCACAAGCATTAAATAAATTCAATTATTTCATTTGTATAAGGTAACATAGACCACCTACATTTAGTGTTAAATGAAAGTTACTATGATTGTTGCGTTTTGTATTTTGAGGTGGTTCAATGGTTCTATGATAAGTTTGTTTGTGTAATTATCATTCACTGCAGTGCCTTTGTTCAATCATTAGTCATTTGGTCCAATTTTCATTTAATTCAATGCCAGATTTTTAACACACGCTATAATCATCATATATTGTTAAAATTGTGTTCTATAATGCAAGATTTTAACACTTTATCTATCGGAAACTCATTAATAGGTTTTTAAAACATTGAGTTGTATGTGAAGGAAGCTCAATAATCTTCTTCTACATAACAATTTTAGGATAAGTTATTACACTATATTAATTCTAAAAATCTGTTCAATTATAAATGAAATCGCTGTCGCTTTAACACTAGAAAGACTGAAACTTAGTATATACCTATATTGCCCAAAAGCAGTCAAAATGACTGCATTGTGAAAGAATAACTAATGTGTAAAGAAAGTTTAAAATTAATTTTTAATATTTTTTATATTATTTACAGTTATATAACAAGTTATTAGTAAATATTAACAAGAAAAAAATTTACTTTTCCTGGGCATATTGATGACACTTTCATTTTCATCATTGGTGATCGACTCCTCTTCTAGTTGAAATTAAAAAGCAGTCAAAATGACTTCCTTGGGCAATCTAGTGTTAAAAAAAATTATTAGCACATTATATATAGGCTGTTTTGCACGATTGCAATGGAAAATGAAAAAAAAATCGCCGTAATTATTAATGTATTTGATCTTTTTGCATTACTCACTATGTATCACATATATATTTATAAAAAATTATCTTATGCAAATAGATATCCGCAGTTCAACGGATAATATAAGAAAAACGAACTTATTAGTACGTGACCCGCACATAATGTGTTAGAAAATGGCCGGTAAATAAAGTGTTAACAACACGGCAGCCTTTTTATAGAAACAACACTTAGGGAATTAAATAACGATTTGCGATTGTATTGTAAATGATTGACCACATTTCGGGAGAATGCTGACTTTATTTTGGTCTCAGAACTACAGAACACAGGAATAATGATATCTTGCAAATTCAAAAGACACCTTTCTTGATTCCTCGACGTTCCTAAGTTAGAAAACGTCGAGGAATCAATAAAGCTGTATTTTTATCTTATCAATGTAATGAGACTTAAATCTTTATGCCTATACGAGCTGACATACTTTAGCATTGTAAGAACTTTTATATTAGAATAATTCAAGACTATTCATAATTCTGTTACATAATTTTATATTTTATTTTACTCTTAGATCTAGTTTCGCTTGCCACTACAAATATGTAATAAAATTAAGATAGTCTAGTTTATACGCAGAGTTATATGTGTGGGCTGATAATCATAGTGGTGTAAGTCCAAATTCTGAAGATTTGAGTTAATATTGTTTTTCGAATCTTAAAGATATCATTTATAATACTTACCTGCAGTGTTAATCGATGCAGAGCTTCATTCTATACTGAAAAATCGCAGCTTATTCTTTTGTCACTAAACACATATTAATAAACAAATATTAATTATAAATAGAACGAGCCATTTGTGATCACAGTCGTGTAAGTGCACCTTACGCTCTTTTATTTTCAACCGTCGATTTACAACACAGATCTACAAAACGTATTCTTTAAATTTTCAATATAGATCCACATAAAAAAGTAGTAATATACAACTTTTAGTATTTTCTCTGCAATTCCGACAAATTACAATCTTTTCTGAACATTTTTTTTCACATCAAGTAGTCAACTAAATGTTCTAACTTCTCAAACAAATTCAAGACATAGGGTCCAATATTAATTGGTATAAATAAAACTTAATTGGATAATTCGCTTGTCAATTGTATAAAATTCTGTTTCGTGTTTTAATTTTCACTTACAGACATTTTTTATAATTTTCTGAACCTGTAGATGTGCCTTTGCAACCGCCATGCATATATGGAGTTTTTTTTTATAACAACAAACGTAAAACATTATTTTACTCGATATACGCTAGTCTAATATTTACAATAAATGATATTATTATTAATTTCAACAGATGTGCAGCTTAAGTGTTCATCAATTGGACAGGTCATTCTACAGAACAAATGTGCATTTCGGAGATAAAATCTTTCTTGAAGCAAGCGACGAGAGGCATGTGTCAACCATACAGTTGGAGGCTGTGTCCATCAGTCAAAGATTTTTCCGTCGATCATTCTGGTTTTCTCGTCTGCATGATATCTCTCGCCCCCGTCGCATTTTCTCGCTGGTTTTTTCCTGTGCTTGATGCGAGTACAGGCATCCTGCCGAGGTGTTTGGACCGCAGACCACACCGAGTCACGCGCTGTAATAACCCTCCACAAGGGTGAATACGGTTACCGTCGGGTTAAAGCCCCACGAGTTTCGTTCTGGGCGCTATACTTCGAGTTTTTACGGTTCATAATTCAGCCGAGTGTATTTCAAACGCCTGCCAATGCGGGACCGTAACGTCGATGCGCAGGCCGTCTTCGCTCCTTACCCCGTCGCCGATTGAACTTGGCCAACCCCGCATTACGAGGCGTCACTTCGGCCCTGAAGAGATTTAAGGTCTTCCCATGTGACGCGAAAACTCGTCACCCACGATTGCTTGGTTATTTATGCACTTCGGCTAGTACCGGACGTTCGAGAAATTAGTTACGAGCTCTGAACGAATTGCGCGGTTCTGGTGGGCTGTTTACGTTTACAGCCGTTCCACGGTGTATGTCCTACGCTGGACAATGAGGGTCAGCCGTAATGAAATATACTTTAAGGTTCAATAAATCTCTGCCGAACAATTTGTTGTATAAAGAAGAAGACGGCTGCCCGATTTTGATATGCGCCCCGGAGACGCGGCAACTGTTCTCTTTTTATTCTTTCTCCTTGTCTTGCCTCTGGTAGCCTCCTAACGTCAACGCTGTTATGAAGTTTGCGTTTCGTGACGAAAAAAAATTTATTGCTCCTACGTGCTCGCCGATCCATTGAAGCTTCGATTATGCTATTGCATGTAGGTGGGCGGCGCGATGGTTGTACAATTTGTTACAACAGCCGGATTGACAGGAATAAAAGTTTTGTTTGATAGCGTTTCGGATTTTTCAATCGATGTTAACTGTCCGAATTTTGTGCGTTTCATACAAGCTTGAGTTATTTCGTTCAGAGAAGCGATCAGCGGAATTCGTAACAACGATACACGTTATACTGTGATCTAGTTAATTTCAGGATTAATACATTGATGTCTAGCGCCATTGGTAAATATTGCGTTTAGGGGAGACACCTCGGATGATCTTGACCTTCACATATGTTTTCAAGAACAACATTCTGAACAACTTTCCACTATACATCTATCCGTCGCTCGGACATAGTTTCCGAGATAATTGCAAAAAAACCATCGTTAAATTTTGGTTGTAGGTACACTTTATTCTCGTACAAGCTGTCAAAAGGAGACATAGACCAAGTTGATTTGTTAACTTTTTTACAGAAAACGAGCGACGGCTAAACACTCAAGATGGTGTTAAGCTTGGGTTAGGTCTGGGTTATGCTTGATTAGATTACCAAACCTAACCCAGACCTAACACCATTTTGGAGTCGTCCAATTTCAGAGAATGTCTTCGATAACATATGTATGTCCAATCCAAAATCACATTCATTTAAATACGGGCAAATTGCAATATGGTAGCATCGGTATGTTTTTGTTCATAATATTTTAATAAAAAACGAACGACGGCTAAAACCTCTTATGGGTTACTTAGAAAGGTGACCTGGATAGCATATGTCAATACAGCATATTGTTTTAGCCTTCAATACTTAAAATAACTGCTATATTTTGAAAACTTCTTTTGTTTATAACTATAACTAAGAAAGGTGATCTTGACAACATATGTCAAGGTCAAGGACATCCGAAGTGCCTCCCCTAAACCTAATATTTACTGTGCCATTAATTTTATGACGATCATATTTAACAAGTACAATACTGTGCGAACTTTGTGTGTTTCACACAAGTTCCATCTATTTCATTCATAGAAACGATTAGTGTTGTTAATAATAAGCGTTCGTTACTTGACAATGAAGGATTTAGGTTTTATTATAGTCCATTTAATTTCAGTATTATTACATTGATATTCAGTGGTATACATTTTATGGAAATTATTTTTTAGCTATTCGATAAGGCTGGTTAACACTGCGGAATTCAATGTGTTAAATATTTTGCGATTTCGCTTTGCCATTAAATTATAGGTTGTATTTTAAATATATTGTTTGTAATATTCACATTTGTACAGATTTTTAATTAAAGAAATAAATAGTTGTAGAAGTTGCTAATTGTGGAAGGAAGTTCACCTTCGTTGTACGGTAAATAAATTGTAGTACAGTTTTATATTAGCACTGATTAGTCTTGTTTTCATTAAAAGATTAGTGCCTACATTCTGGTACTATAATGTGTATATTAATACTTGGACTATATCATATAGAAATGTTTTTAACAATATTAACCATTTAGTTTAACAATATTAGTTTAGTTTCAAACTTGTGTGAAGTAGTAGAACTTGTACCTTACAGCTCATTTCATTTTTATTATATGTACTTACATGGTCATCTATTTTTTCCACTTTGTTATAAACTACTCCTACCAACAATGGTACGATATTACTTACTTAACTTCTACAATAGAATCTATCCGACGTTTGGGATATAAACCGATGTAGAAGATCATATAAAAGTCAAAGAAAACAATGTCTTGTTACCATTTTACTTAACACATTTACTATCAGTGTTTGTTTTCATGTGTATAATATTCTATTAAAAACAGCGTATTCTTTCATGAAACATGCAAGAAAATATTGTCACAGCGAAGTTATAAATTCTTAGAATGTCATGCTATCTGTCATAATGTTAAATAGTACGTATTCTGCATAAAATTATTCCGATTTTCTTTGCGTGAAATATAAAATTGTCATCTACACAAGAAACGAATGTAGGCTCACAAAAGTATTCGCTCGCCCTTTAAATCAGAATAACTTTCTTAAAATTTGAGCAAACCACTTGACTTTTTTGAGCAATTAGAAACATTGATTTAGTAAATCACGTGCAAAAAAGATTTTGAAGAAATTGCAATTAGTAGGAATTACATGAAAAAATAAAAATGCCACTTTTTAAAACTTTATTATTTCAGCCCGTAATAAAAATTCAAAATATGCGTTTTGTAGATCTATGTTATTTGAATATATGTTGAAAATTTTATCGAAATCAGTTAACGAACATATGAGCTACAAGCGGTTAAAAGTGGTGATGATCGCAGTTTTTCACGACTTTTGGTCGGTTTCTGCTTAAAATCCATAGTTTCTTATATCTTTCGATGCGCGTCGTTTTTTCTGCGTCAACCGATTTCGATGAAATTTTTAGCATATGTATAAGTAACATAGATCTACAAAAGGCATATTTTAAATTTTCATTATGAACTAAAATAAAGAAGTTTTAAAAAGTGCCATTTTTATCTCTTCATGTAATTCCTACTAATTGCAATTTTTTCAAAATCTGTTTTGCACGTGATGTACTAAATCAATGCTTCTAATTGCTGAAAAAAGTCAAGTGGTTTGGTCAAATTTTAAGAAAGTTATTCTGATTTAAAGGGTGAGCGAATACTTTTGTGAGCCACCGTAGGTATATAATCAATTATATTTGAAAGTACGCCTCACTCAATGATTTTTCAAGTTCGATCCGTAACGAAGCTTCATAGAAGAAATTTAACTCTATAATGTTCGATTTGTTTGAGAAATCGAATCACTTCCTTCTCGATCATAGCACGAATTAGGTCTTACTCTGAATAGTATCATAGCACCTGTGTTTATTATTCGATCACGATCGGAATAGACTTGTCTACAAATTTACGATAAGTGTAAGCAGCATGGTTTTCGCAAGGAGAGGCAGGTGATCGATAAATCAATTGTCGTACTCTATAACTATTGAATATACACCGGGAAAAAGATGTTTCGTTACCCTTGGCGGCGTGTAACTGTATTACGAGTACAGTGGATCAATTTCAGTTAGAAATCTGCGTGTTTTACGATTCGTTACGGACGTGTCCACGATTTCTTTTTGGATCTGCCCGCGCCAGTCAGTCAAGCATGATATTTAATTGATTGTTTCAGATTGGGAGCGTACAGATCAGTCACGAGTCGACTGGCAAGGTACCACGAGCTTGATCGCGTTGCTTTGTAATATGCTTGAATATTCCACGCGGCGCACAATGCATATACGCTATATGTATATATATACAGAGATGCCTCCGAGGTGTTACGGCATAACTCCGTCATTATATCTGCAGCGGCCGTGATCGTCCAAGGAGAATTATATTCAGATGGGAAGGAAATCAATTCTACGACGGAATCAGCGAGCCTTCGATTAGAATCGAAGCAGAAACGGGAAATGCAACGGGAAGCGGATGATATTTTAGCAGGTGTTTAATTTTTCAGCGTTACCGATTTCACGTAATATTTTCCCGGAAGAAACTGTAATCTGCACGCTGAATCTGCGTTACGTGAGAGGATCTACTTCCACAGTGGTGAAAAAGGGTTTAAGAATCCTCCTGGTTAGAGATCAAAATAGTCGTGTCGCTGAGTCATTATCAAACAAACAAATTTACTAGTAATATTTAAAAGATTATACAGATAATATCTTCCAACTTTTGTATAACAACTTTAATCAATATAAGCATCGTGTGTTGTTACCTGTACTTTTACATAATGAAAAAGTTATGGAGAATCGAAAAAGTCTCATAACTGTTATAAGGTATATCGGTTACGGATTCGGTTTTTCAGAACCGATAAATATATCGGTTCTATAACCGGTTATTTTTCTGTTCTGGTTTCTCAGTCAGGACCGATATACAGTTACTACCATTAACATTTGGACACTCCTAAAAAGACGGTAACTTTTTGAAGTGAAATTTCTTTAGGCGCAAAACCTCGACGCGGTAGGTGTAAAATCTCGACGCGGTAGGAGTAAAACCAATCTGACGATGAAACGGTGAAACGCTGATACGATGAAACGATGAAACAATGAAACGATTTAGTAAAACCTCGACGCGGTAGGCGTAAAACCTCGACGCGATACGAGTAAAACCGATCTGGCGATGAAACGATGAAACGATGAAACGATGAAACGAAATTCTATTCTATTAGCATATACGGTTGAGGGTTCGGCATTGCTTAATAAAGATTATGATAAAATTCCGATGATACTAAGTGGAAATTTCAACGTGAACTTTACATCGGAACAATCAAAATTATTAATAGAATTTTTTAGAAGTAAATTAAGATTGGAAAAGTAAATAATCCTAATAAAGCGACAACAAAATCAGGAACAACTCTTGATGCAGTATTTGCAAGACATTTAGGCAAAATTGATTCAAGAATATTTATATCATATTTTAATACATATATCATATTTTAACTATCGCAAGCCAATTGTTTCCATAATAGAATCATAGAATATTAAATGTCATAAAGTGTTAATAAAAATTCGAAAAAAAATTAAAGAAAGAAGTTTCACTTCAGCCATGTGGTCTAAGCACACACCAAATTTTTTATTATTGGACCATATGACTTGGTTTTTTTTTAGAAGTGAGAACAATTGATTTACTAAATAACGCAAAAAATAAATTTTGAAAAAATTGTAATTGGTCGGAATTCCAATGAAAATACTAAAAATTGTTTGTTATAACTGTTTTATTTGGGTCTATATTGAAGTTTAACAAATACGTTTTGTAGATCTGAGTGAACTATGTATGTTACGATGAATGTGATTAATCCGGTGATTATGTATAATTACCGGTTATTATATATAATTGTTACGGGTAATGTAATGAATCGGAGATTATGCATAATTTTTGGTCTTAAATTTGGTCTGGGTTAGGTAAAGAATTGGTTAATGTGATGAATTCTTGAATATTTAGGACCTAACCCAGACCAAACTTAGTGGTGATTATATATAATAACCGGTAATTATACATAATCACCGGATTAATCACATTTATCGTAACATATACACTCTGAAAATTTCATAAAACTCGGTGAACGGTGCAACGAGCTACAGATGTTTAAAGATGGTGAAAATTGCAGCTTTTCACAATTTTCGGCTTTAAACTGTGACATATTAGGTTGTTGCATATGAAATGTCCGATTCTATGGCGTTATTATACATCATTTTAAGGTATAAAGCTGATCTCATCTTCAATTTTTATTGAGTTGTCCAACTTTACTTTTAAATAAAGTTTATCTCAATGTCAATCAATGTGATGACGACTATTCACTTTATATGACTGGAAAAATAACATTTTAATGATAGCATCATGTGATGTTTGGTCAATCTTGGATTCGTTGACGATAAAGAAGACTATAAAATGGAGATTAGAATCTTGTAAATGATGAACGTGAACGACAAAAATATCAGATTTCTACTTTGATACAAATAAGATTCTTGCAATTCATTCGCAGAATACGTTGATTAGAATGATGCTTCTGTCGCTATTTTTTACCTCATCCGATTTTTCTGAAGTTTTCAGAATGTATATAATTGACACATATCTACAAAACGTATTTTTTAACTTTTCAATATAGGCCCACATAAAAAATTGTAAAAAATAACTTTTAGTATTTTCTCTGCAATACCAAGTAACTGCAATTGTTTTAAAATTTCCTCTTCAAGTCATGTAGTAAATTAATTGTTCTGACCTCTCAAAAAATCCAAGTCGTATAATCCGATATTAAAAAAGTTATCGTCTTTTTAATAGTGTCTGAATATTAATGGGAGTGACTGTATATCGGAGGCACCGAAACCGTAACCGATATAAGTCAAAACCGATATACCTTGTAACAGTTATGAGACATTTTCGGTTCTCGATAACTGTTTCAAGAACCGAAACCGATATAATAACTATTTTCAATCCCAAGTTCAGAATGGCTATAGCCTGTTTTGATATTATATTAGGTGTATGCAAAAGTATTGATGAATCATGAATAAATAAGTCCGTCGATTCTTATAGAATGCATATTCGACGAATTTTCAAATTCTATTTTCTAGAAAACGAGTTCTCAAATAGAAATATGTATAATATTATTTATTTAAAAATAGTATATTTTTAATATGATTTTATAAGGTAATTTTAATAATATAAATTGTGATATTTATGTAGTCGTGAGTATGTACAGATGCCAGCTTTTTCTTCTACGTAAAATAGCAGTTTCAAACGTATACATTGTACCGCATTTTCAATTATTTCTGAAAGTAACAATTATAGTAAGCTTATAATTGTGTAACATTTTCTCCAATGAACTAATTGGATAATAAATACAACTATATAATGGTGATATTAATTAGGTCGGAAAATAAGAAATCGTTACAGATATCTGGAAAGAAACTCTGGTGCTGAATAACTTAGGGTTTTGCCGATCATGAAATATCAAGAGAATAATTTACGTGAGTATTTATGTAATATGTTATACAGATAGAAATTCATAGCGTTCCCCTTCCCTCTGCCAACTTTCTCCATGTTCCACGTTCGTGTGAACTTTCAATTAGATGTATCAATTCGAATTGTAACATGAGTTCCACTAAATTATATCAACACTTTTGTTTAGCGAAAACTCTTTTAAAATATTGTTTTGACATATACTACAAACTGTATAAAAAATAATATATTCAAAAGTTACAGAATATCTTATTTTTTCAGATATTTCTTGTGAAATGTAGACTTTTCAAAAAGACACTGTTCTAGGATTTTATAATAAAGCATACATTCATTATAAAGTCAGAAATTGTTTAGAAAATAGACTAATTGATTATGAGAAATAAAACATTGATAAAATAATTTTATTAGATAATGTAACTGTAAAAAAATGATAATTAAAGCCTTCATGTATTGCTTATTACTTCGAGCTTTTGGCGCAAGTGGGGTTACGATGTTGTAGATTCATATAAACTAACCACTTAAAAATACATGTATATGCGTTAACTTATTTAGTGTAAACTAAGACAACTACGTACATAAAGTAGATTCAAATGCAACTGACTAGTGTGTCTGTGCATTTCGTACTGTGTCTACTGTCATGGAATATTGAATGATATTATTTATTATCTAAGGTCCTTTTCTTTATTCATCCAGGTTTTTGGATAAGATTATTATTAAGGTCTTTATCCAAGAACATTCCTTTGGTTGTAGCATTTACATTAAATTGATATTATTATAGTATAAATACAAAAATTGCTACTCAAATTTTGATCATAATTACATTCACAACGACAATTTCAAGCCAATGTTGTACATTTTTTAGTGAATTATAAATTCAATCAAAATGCTATATTCTCACAATTAATTATTATGTATACATGGATGTAATGTACATGGATAGTGACGTAGATGTAGAATTTAGATTAATTTTTGGCTTCTTGGAATAAAAACTGAAAGTTCAGAAAATTAGATTTTAACATTTATTCATGTTTCATGAGACCGTGTTTGTCCTCGTGTTGGAGAAACGTTAAAAGGGTTCAGAATTGATTGACTACATTCTCTACTACTTAATTTAAATATAGTATGATGTCATAGGATTTACTTAAAGTGTCAATGAATATCATAAAGGAATAAGACTATTGTAAGTATTCATAGAATTCAGTAAATTATAAACCTAATGTAACAAATTGGTTGGCAAATTGCAAAAAATTAACCTTATGTCCACTATTTCCATTATACATAGAATTCAGTGTATGGACGATGGCATGTTTAATTCGTGCAATCTCTTGACGAAACATAGCATGAGTTAAACATAACTACATAGCATCAAACGTGTTAATATCAATTTCGACCCAGTCTCGAACTACCTTTAAATTCTATAGTTCATTGTGTTGAAAATTTGTGCAAACCAATTTAGTGGAGTGTTATCAATAAACTGCGGATTGTATGTACTTATGACCAAAATGGATATATATGGAAATTAAAAACTCTGAGGACACTAATGTCTGTAATCTAAAGGATTGAAGAATATTCTTACATTCTATCTTCGACTTATTAAAACCACCGACAGAAGAAATAAATTTTTATCTAAAGTCTATCAATTGACTTACAATTGACTTACAAGGAGAAGACGCGGTTATCGGGTCTTAGATTTTCTCGAAACTTTGCATACTGTTTATGAAAATGTAGCTTTATAGGCGTCGATATTCAATAATTTTTTAGATATTTACAATTTAAATTTCATTATATCCGTTAAGCCGTTAAGTACAGTTTTGGCTGAAGTTTTTGTCAAGTGTCAAACGGCGTGATGGCAACGTACTAGATTCATTACCGGGAAGACCAGTGTTCAGATCCCTTTTTCCTTTTTTTCCATTTTTTCCTTTTTTTTTTGTTCAGTTTATCTAGTTTAATTAATTGTATTTTGCACATGAAAAATGCACTCATAATATCTATAGGAAACAAAATATAAAAATTTTATTGAAAAGGAACATAATATGAAAGAAACACTAACTTCATCAATCTTAACGTACCTCAAAAGTTGTTGAGTATCGACGCCTATAATGCTGCATTTTCATAAACAGGAGAACGAAATCTACCAATATGCAAAGATTCGAGATAATCTAAGACCCCATGACCGCGTCTTCTCTTTGTTAGAAAAATTATATTTTGCATAAAGATCCTTCATGTATTTACAACAATTTTGTGGTGTTAGGCGCAAGCATTCGATGACCCCGCAACATTCTATCCTCACTTTGCTCTCTTTATTTCCATTTACTGTTCTTATTCCGCTGATCTCTCGTATTCTCTATATGCTGTTTTCTTGTTCGAGGTCCGCCGCGCACCACTTAATTGGCGATAAAACCTTGCGGCCTCGTAAAAAAAATCTCGCCTACCCCCACATTGTATTAATTAGGGCCCTTATAATACCTTAAATAAGGCGCACCTTAGTTATGGGTTGGCCAAGGCGAGTTGCGCCGTGTTATCTCGCTGGTTACCTCCCCACCGTGTCCATCTTTCTTCTTCTTTCTTCCTCTTGCGTGTACGAGATACCTGAACGACCAATTATCAGCCATAATATCATCGAAGCCCGCTGGGCTTGGATTAATCGTATCCGGTTTTCTATCTAGCAGAAAAAGCGTGGAGAAAGAATTTTGCTTTGCAGAGAAAACGGCCAGTACGGTTGTAATAGAATGTATTAGTTCGCGTTTGCGACGTGACTTCTTCCATAATCTTTGTTCGCCGTGCCTTTTTATTGAGTTCCTTGAAAGGCGTAATGGCCAGAGCGGGAAACGGTTTTAAATACTCGACGAGCGCGCCTCATTTTATTAGGGCGTCTGCTACGCAAATGCTCGCCGTAATAATACTCCAATCAGCGGGAAGATTACACCGGAAATACAGTTTCGAACAGACCCGAGCAAATTTTATTCGAAACGAAAATAAAAGGTAGCCATTTGAAATAATTTATTTCGCACCGTTATTTGGAAATGAAAATAATATTAATTTTGAAATTGGTTGGAAATCCGGTACACTCCCAAAGGGATAAAAATTGGTTTGACACGTTTACTGCCATCTCACTCATATATGGGTGACGGAATTATTTGTCTAGATTGAGAAATGAATTTCTAATAGGTATATTCATTCTACCGACTTCGATGAAGTCAATGTAGGAGGATTTAACGACTATTCAGTACCATACATTTTATCTTTTAAATGTTTATTTTGATTTCATGGAATTTTTGAAGTCACTGCTTTGGCAGTGAAAGTGTTAAAACGACTGAGTATACAGAGTGACCGGTTTTAATCCTTAAATGAAAATTACTTGAATACCATATGTTATAGAAAAAAATGATTTAGATAAGAACTGAACGAGTTTTGGGGGCCGCAATTTAGTGTACATACTTTCATTATAGACGGATGCGTAGACGACAGGTGATATGCGTTTTATTTTTAAAATGGATTCGTATATTTTTGAGTGCTCTAATCGATGCAGCTCGATGTTCTTTACAAAACTGTATTGTGCTATTTACGTTAGAAAATAATTATTGTAGGAGATATTTTGACTTATTTTGAATTGATATTTTAAAGATGTAACTTGTTTCATTCATCACTTTTCCAAGGAGAAATGAAGCGAGTAGTTACCTCAATGAAATTCTGCATGCTGTGTAAGTCTCGTATTAACACACAAAATTAATATTAGATAATATAAACAATACTTAAAGTCATTTTATGTAAATAAACGTACTAAACTTTTAAATGATAGTAAATATTTCAGATATAAGAAGATCACTTCAAACGTTTCAACGTTATATCTTCCTTATAGATTTTACTTCTATATTCTGAGTGCTGGAGTATTTAAAACGACGCCTTTTAATTGCACCAGAATTTGAAAAAAGGAAAAGCAGCAATGATAGCGATATATTTATTAAGAATTTATTATAGTATTTGCAACACGTTATAATAACTAGATTGCGGATTTTCATGCAAAATAAAATGATCGGAATCAATTCTTAAACACAGAAAGCACATAGACATTTATTTCTTTTTTAACAATTTAAATGAATTGGATATAATACGACACATTTTTCTAAATACTCATTTGATGGCACAATCTACTCACTTCTCTCATAAATGCTTAAAGTCTGCAGTACAGTAATAACGATAATGATCTCTCGATCAGATTCTACCCGGTGTCCGAATGCTAACCGACGGTAATATGTATATGTCCACCTCAATTCGATTTATTACCGTCCGGCTATTTATCACAACATTACTGTCAAATCTCTTCTTTTTCTAATATAAACGTAACAGTCGAGGCTGCTAAGATATCGCGAGGCTGCGTTTCCGAGTACAAGTTAGGGTCTAACCGTCTCGATTCTTGGGCGTTAACGGCACGCGCTTGGGTGGGACTGGGATCAGAACTTATTGAGCCGGGCTCCTTTCGTTCGATTTTTATCTGGTACGACGCCGCATATAATTACAATTAAAAGAGATCGTCGTCGATAAGGAAGAGAGGACCTCCGTCCACCTTGGTTCTTTAGCTGCGCGCAGGCACCCTCCCTTTCTATCGCCTCTCTTACGGGTCCAGTCTATATATCCACCTATATGGTTAAGGGAAGGGCCAGGGGAGGGCGGATCACGGGGGGAGGGAAGAATGGTGGCATAATATCCGCTTGAACTTAAGTTATATTCCTCCTCGTGCAGCCGAGATATCGGTGCGGAGGTGGAGTTCGGTTCGAGGGTATGCTAATTCCGGCCTCGGGCCACCACGCAGCCCTTAATAGCCAGCTGAGCAGCTCTTATGCCGGCAACTAGCGCTCGTACATATATACAAGAGAGGGACGAAGAGTATCTCGTAGTTATAGAGGTCTCGGAGTCGATGGTACCGTCGGCGAGAATCACCGGTTTTTCGGAATGTTAATGTCCTGGTAGAGGCGCCCCTTAGGACTCATGGAAGACGATTAGCGCTCGTACGTGTAATTGGGATAATGCGTGGACTCTCCTATTACTTATTTTCCAGGTATTCGGGGCTTTTTATCGTATTTAAGTGAAGGAGTTTAAATGGCCGTCTTCGAATACCTTCGGGGATATACACTCTCTGCCCCGGCGCGTCGGGTATCACGATCGGCCGCCGATCGTGGATTGTTCAGGAAATTATTGGACATCGCCACTTTGTATCCCTTAATCCCTCGAAGTCTTCACGGTACACGTCCTGAAGTATACATTACGCCGTATCCGGGAACTTTTACGTTTTCTAGGTTCCGTGATGCTTCTCCCACTCGATATCTTCCCGTCTCGTCTGAGAATCATATCATCTCGCGTCGATAGGCGAACTTGTCTTCCCTCGGTCTCTCATGTGTCTCGTTCGGGCATGGTGTGCAGCGCGTCGCAGGTACGATCGATCGTTATTTATCGACTAATTCGTCTGCATTTAGAAAAAACATCTGCCGTTTCGAAACAAGCCCTTTTGCACCGCGAGCTACGACGGGGCCCACGGCAAATAATTCTTAGAGAGAACGGTCCGACGCCGGCCAACGATTCCTACCTCATAGGCAGATAATCGCCTTTGATTTCTCTCTTCGATTCCTGCTACCCTCCCCCTCTCACCCCATTCTCGTCTCCCCACACCCTCTCCTCCCCGATTTCTCTCCCTCCCCGTGAACACCGCCGCGCCCCCGTACCTCGCCCTTCATTTCCTTCTACTCGAGTCCGTGCGATCGGAGATCACTCCCTTCTTATATAATTACCTTATTTCCGAATAATTGGCCAATTTATACTTGAGTCCCAGCTGAAAACAATCCACCTCTCTTGCTCTCTCACTCTCCGTCTTTCTCTCTGTCTCTCTCATTTTCTCTCTCTCTCTCTCTTTCTGTCCCGCTCTCGCGACCCCTCTCGATCCTTCGTTCCCCGGATCGTACACGGTGTGCCCCATCGGGCCCCGTAGAGCAGTTATATTATGTATATGGGAGTGTGATTAGATCAGGCCTTGTGTTGGTGTGTGGGTATGATAATTCTGCCCGTAGGGCTTCGTGGCGCAGTCTCCACCTACGCCACGCACACACAACACATTGCATCTCTAGGCTTTCTGTCCTGTTCCAACCCTCGCCCTTCTTCGACGCCTCTTTGTCTCGCCCTTGTCCGGCGCAGCGGTGTTCCTTGACTCTGTTCTCCCTTCGCTCGTTCTTTCTCTCTTTGACTGTCTTTCTTTCCTACTCTCTCTCCCTCTCTCTCTCTCTCTTGCTCTCCCTTTCATTCTCTCTCTTTCTATCCGTCGATTCTGCAATTCTATGTTCTACCGTGCGGTAACATTGTAATCATCCGCGTACCGTGCATTTTTGCGCCGGTAACCGTGCCGTGGTCGTTTCGGCTCATTTGAATTCGCGCCCTTGCGAACTGGCATTAGGGATCACGAAAAGCACCGCATCATTCCTTCGAGGCTACGGTGTATCTAGGATTCCTGCAATTTAATAGGATTTAATACGAGTTGTTATACAATATAGAAGGTGATCGGTACCTGGCGATACAATCAAAAAGGTGGTAATAGTATATAAAAAATAAGTCGAAAATGTAGAATAAAACTTTTTTGTTCGAGGCTTCGTTTTCGAGAAAATCGACCTTGAAAATTCGGCGAACACGCGCGCTATTGAATAGGAATCGTCTGACGCGTCTGTTCATGGCTTACCGATTCTACTTACTTCTTACAAATGCTATTCACGCGAACTTGACGGATTTTAAAAATCGATATTCTCGAAAACTTACCCTCGTATGAAGAAATTTTATTGTGCATTTTCGACATATTTTTTTTGTACTTGATTATGATTTATTAACCCCTTGACATACGAATTAAATGGTATTTGATGAATCAAAGATACCGTTCATTTTTAACTTGTCATTCATGTAATTTGAATAGCTTGCCTTACAATTTTGTGGCAAAGTTTTAGATTAAAATGTAATATTTCATTCCGTCTACTCTAAATACGCATAAATCTAAGATCAAATAATTTTCAAAATCAATTTGAAGAGGTTAAGTTGCTATTGTCTATAGTAATGTATGATAGGAAGTTAGGAATAATCAAGTTTGTTGCCCGTTATGTTTTACATAAGGGGTTAGCAGCGATATTTTATGTAAATTCTAAATAGATATGTTGCTGGAATGGTACTGCTGGCAATGTTGAACAATACTTTACGTTAATGTATATGATAACATCATGTATAATAGCATGTACGTCAACAGATTAACTCTTTACGATAAAATATATATTATACACATACATCGTGTATAAGCCATATACATTAGTAACAAATAAGCAAATGTGGTGCATTTAGAGATCAGATGCTTTGTTCATTGAATGTTATTGTCAAGAATATATATCTTATGTATTGGGTTGTATTATAAATACTTTCGAATATCTTCAATATCATTCTTTTATTTATTAACAAATCACAGATTCACAATCAATCAGTTATGAAATCTTTTACTATAAGTGGCTTCTATTTCATCACAATTACATGTATTTGCAATAAGTCATAACTAAATCGTTGAAATGAGAAAATATTTATACTCGCAAACGTAGGTTTTTATGTTACAACGAGTATTTTAAAATACCAATGTATTTATGTTTATAAAAAATAATAATTCTTATACAAACCGAGTATATTCAAGAAATTATCTTACCAAGTATTTCTCACGAATGAAATAAAAGAATGATTTCAGTATTTTTGTTAGTTATCTTACAATTTAGTAAGTGATAAATAAGATGGATCATCCATTTATTAGATGTGAGGTTACAGTACATTTATTTGTGTACTATATATTTTGCATGATATCGCAATTAATCTTCTTAACGCACTCGAAGTAGTATCTCAACGATCCTGATTAGGAATCTGCCGAATCATTCCCCTTGAATTCGAATACTCGAATGAATGCTTGTCTTGTTACTGCTGGTGACGCGTTGAAAATAACTATGGAGGTTAATACATTAATGATTGTCTGTAACAGACACGGACGTTTCATCGCCGTATGTTTCATTGCTTGGAATTCTCATTTAACTTGTATCCGCAGAATAACCTGTACGCAAAATGTTACAATTTATAAAATTCTTACCGAGCAATTATTTTCATATGTGGACGTTTTAGAATTTAATAAGATATATATTTTTAACTACAAAAACAAAATTATTTATTAATTCATTATTTATTACAATAAAACTCAATAAAATTGGAAATATGTCATTTCCACCTGACTTTCGTACGTTTTAAACTGTTTAAGTATAGCTGTAATTAGATCACTTAAAATGAACAAATTATCAATATCTTTTTATAACTTTATACAGTTTCAAACACTGAATTATAAAAGATTGTGAATATTTTATCCTCGTTAATGAATTTGAATACAACAATTAATTGTCAAAACACTAGTAATAATAACTGTATAATACCAAAGATATTTAAATTAGTGTGTATGAGATGAAAGCAATGATATTGAAAATTAATGTAAAGAAAGAACAGAGCGATTTATTTTAATATGTAGAGAGCTATAAAATATAACAGGTGTGTAAAATGTGTTAACAGACAGTTCGGAACGATGTGTTATCATTAGAACGCGAATTTCGCGAATTTGTGCATACGTAAAGAAATCTATTGCTATGGCAGACAATTGAACACCATTTCGCGAGCTTAATATATTAATGAAACTGACTAATCCCCTAACAGAACACGAGCAGTCGATTTCAGTATCTGCAAATAAATTTACATAAACATTCACATCCTACTACGTTTTCCATATTGCACCGAGCAACAATAGTATCGACGAATCGCAGAGCCGTTCGCGATAAGCCAATCTGGAACTTTGGAAGTGAATCTGCGTTATAGTTTGTCAGAAAGAGATAAACATCGTGCTTCGTGAAGAAGGAAGCATTTAAGTCGAATGGCAAGGAACACTCGGTCCCACGTTACACTTTTGCTACTTCCTACTTGGTGAGAGGTTTCGTAGAGAGTCGCATAAGACACGGGGAAAGGTAGAAAACAGATGAAAGGGAACCGGGGAAGATCGCGGGTGGGTAGGGGGATGAAAAAGCAGGACTGACCGAGCCGAGAGGCAACGAGTGTAGCAATTAACTGTATGCTTACGAGGGTAATTAGCGAAGGATCGAATAAAGCAGCTGGTCAGCGGAGGAATCGGGACTCATCTTCGTCTCTCTTTCTCTCTCCATCTTCTTCCCATCCCTCTCGACCAGGCATTTACCTACATAATTATCGTTACGATGATTATGACTTCGCTGGACCCAATGGAATCCACCGGGCATATCGCCGCGCGGCAACTTGTTTCCGTTTCTCTCTTTCTCTCTTTAAACTGCATAGACGAAAAGTTATTACACTCGGTCTTGTAGTAGCAACTGCTCTAAGTTGTCCAGCAACTCGTCGCTGACTATAATGCTGGCTATACATACAGTGTGATGTATACAAGCGATCGCCGCAGGAAGAGAAAAGAGGATGCATTCATGTCCGCGAACGCAGGAACAAGTTGGAATGCGGCCGGCAAATCTGTAACTCGCGAGGACGAAAAAAGGAAACGGCTCACGAAATACGAGGGCTCGGTAATTGAGACGAACTTGGTCGTTAGGTGACCACGGGGCTGGGTGAAAGTTCAGTTAATTCGATTAGAATCGCCCTCGTGTAGATCCCTGGTCAGGATTCGCCGTGAGCGACTCTCCATCATGGATCTGTTTTACGTTCGGATTATGAGAGGCCCGATCGACTAATCTTCTTTCTGGAGGTCGTGCTTCGTTTGTCGGACTTCCTGGTGTTGATGATTTGTTCGTTCCTCCACCAGGGTATTCTGTGTTTTCGTTGTCTGTAGGCAACGCGTGAATGAATCACGTGATTCTTTCATTCGTAATTCGAACTATTCATATTAATATTACCATTATAAATATAGGCATAGTTTCTCTGTATGCAATCAAGTTTAATGTCATTTAATCAGTTTAGTATCGATAATATTATTTATTATATTGGCTGTATGTAGTAAGGTTTATTATCATCTTCAGTTAGTAATGCTAGTTATCAATATGTCATTCGGACACAACATTCTTTCTTAAATTATACATATAGTGTTTAATTGCACTATTCAATATGAAATAATGTGTCGACTTGGATTTTTTATTTTAATAAAAATGTTTTATTCTCCATCTCACAAGTGAGTAATTATTCGTTCGGCGTTTTTTAAAAAATATTTTGTATCACTTTATTGAATACTTACAAAATCTTACTTAGCATTCTTTGCCTACATCGGTGATTATTAGACTAGGTAGGTACACATTAAAGTAGTGAAATTATTAAGAGAAGTTAGAATTACCAATGTATTATTTTCAACTTACTAAAATTAATAAAGATAAAAGAACTTTTGACTTGGCTCCCGTTCCTTACAATTGATGCATAAACTTTTTATTTTGCATAAAGATCCGCGGTCGATTATTTATAAACTAATTCTACTCGCTACCTAAAGGCGTTGATTCAAAATCGGACAAAATTACCCAAGACCAATTTTCCTGAAACTTTGCATATTGGTAGCCCTTTGGGTCTAACATTGATTCCGCGCAAAAACTTTTTCCCAGGACTTCACGGTTACGGGGGAAATGGGGTCAAAGTACGTATTTTGCGAAATCTACTATGTGCTGTATCTTTTCCTAAAAATATATATTTTTTTTTATTTGAAGCTCTTTATTATATCGGCCCAGCACTGATACCAAAAAATCATAAAAAATTCAAGCTTTCCAACGGCAAATTTTTTCACGTTTTTCGTGTTTTTCGAGGCGTAAAAAATTATCAGAAAAATTCCAATTCCCAAAAAAAGTATCGCCTGATTTTAACCAAAAACGCTGCATTAATAGTACATTTCATGCCCTTTCGAATGGTGTTTGTCATACCTTGGGGAAATTATTCGTTTTTGAGTTATAAAGTAAAATGTGAGTAGAAGTTGAGGCGCGCGGTCAACTACTCGACCTATATATTCATTTCAAACATAGAAAAAACGCTTCCTGTGATTATAGATACACTGTACATAACACAGCTGTGCTATTGTTATCAATTCTACTGTTTTGAAACAGTGAAACACATTGGTTATATTTTACAATAATTATACCAGAATGTAGATATTGCTTATTTTATTTTATATCTTATTATACAATTATCAGGTAGCGTATCTTTTTCAGTTTGTTTCGATTTATATTCACTACAGTATTTAATAATCTCAATCGAAACATACAGTGTTTTATAATTTTCCGAAACGGAACTATTCACTCTTTCATCGATACCCAGAATCAAAGGACTAAAAGAAACAATCATTTTCTTCGGACGCAACCATCTAGAATTTCGAGAGAAAAATCAAGTATTGACGAGATGTGTTCATTTTTTCACGTTTCGCGCTTTGAGATTACCTCTGTCGTGGTAGTCATCTATGCATTTCTTTTAACTAGACCAAAGACAAATCATCAGTTTCATTTTCGTTGTCGTGTCGTGAAGATCCATCGTCTGTAAAAGAATTTTGTATGTGCGCAACATTTCGTTAGAATATAGGATTATTTTAATTTTCTTTTATTAATAGCGGTGTAGTATATGAGTTACATAGTGTAGTGCATATTCTAAATAACAGTATTTCTGACAGTACATGTGACTAATAGTAAACGTGATTAGTGCAATAACTGAAAGAAATAAATGTGAGTTGTAACAAATGCGAAAAATGTGGCATTTTTCTTTTAAAAAAACCAAAAACGGAGAAGAAAATTAAATCAAATCAAGTGTTTTGTAAAAAATGTTTTTTGGAACCTCCATTTTCAAATATTGATGACCAAGAAGCTGGAACAAGCTTCCAAGGTGTAATATCACCTTCAGTACCAGTAGAGAGAAGAAGGGACACTGAATCTTCCTCCACTTTACCAATAAAAGCAGCTGCTAAGTATCATTCGAAGTGCATCTTTGGTTGTAGAGGTGTTGAAGAAAAAAATCTTTCTTTTATTTATAAAAAATTAAGGACAGAAATATTGATACATGATCATATTGTAATCCACGAACGATCTGTATGTTGCAAAAGGCATATCACAAACGACAGTATAGAGCAATCTTCGATACTTGCACTACAGGACAATCTACAAAACGAAACAGCGTTATCAATAAATTAAATTGTAAATATTATTGATTAGTTACGGAACTTCAACGAAAATAAATAAATGAATCAACGCCTTTTTGTTATCAGTATTCCAACGATGAAAGTTTATCAAGTTTGAACTAGATCTGAAATCCCACCCCGGATTTGGTACAAACCATTTTGTAGCATGATGTACATTGCCGCTGAAAGGTATGTACACAGTTGTACTTTTTGAGAATCTATGACATAAATTTATAATATTGTATTGGACGATATTTATTAGTCAATTCTCGTACGATGGTGTCTGTTAATAGTATTGACAGAAAGTAGCCTAGTTTGGATCATCATCTATGTAGGTTGCATTATTGTCTACACTCACAAAGAATAATACTTACTGTGTTATTAACAGTATTAGCTGATTATAAACTATGCTTTGAATACAGCTTAGCGATCTATCTTGGACACAAAACATACTAACAATGATATAAGTATAAGTAGTACTGTGACTAATTTATAAATCACATCCAACCGAGGACCTGGTCCAAATTCAGCTACCTCCTCCTGCTTCAAAATATTTTTAAATTCAAAATGGGAGGTTCTGAAATTTAAAATTTATGATTATTGAGGTTACAATGATACCTTAATTTTAAATTTCATTTCCATGAAACGTTAAGATCACCTTGACTTTTTTAAATGGCATTGTGTATAGTTTTCTAGGTAGTCTTAAAACAAATTCAATGACATACTATACTGTGACCGTTAGTTGACTTTCAACAAAAAAAAAAATGGTTTAACTAGCGACTCTTCTTATGTAGCACAGCTTTACCATTTCTTTGACGAAATGAAAATCGAGGGTACTAAATTGCAGACCACCTTGTATATCGACAACAACAAAATAAAATTTAATTCCGGTTTAATGAAAATTAATAACACACATATTTAACAGATTTTTGTTCGAAATCTTCATCACGAGTCTAAATCGATATTTCAGTGCAAGGGGTTAAACTAATATAAAATCAAGTTTTTATTGATAAACAATTAATTATGACTCGTGCGTCATTCGATGACTTATCATCCGAGACACGATCAAACTTAAGAAAAGTGTTCCAATTTGATTAATTTTATTTTTTCTATGACTGATGTATTTGCCGTCGAGCATTTTCGGTGCGCATTGGGAGCATGTATTTAATCGCATGCATGGTCATTTCGGCGTATTGAGAACATGCTTCGAACATAGTATCGGTAACTAGGGGGGGGGGGGGGGAAAGAGTGGTTTTAATGCAAGTATAAACATTCGCCGGGCAGGCATTGCAGGCATGCAGCGCCGAGTTCCCTGCACGGGGGTAGCAAGAAAACGACCGAGGGGGTGGAACGGGTGGCAGTAGCTCTGAGAGATGACGAAGGAGCCTGGGGCGCGGGGTGGTTCCCTGGATCGATGTGTGTGCCCCCGCCTTCCACGGTGAGAGTCACCCATCTCCTCCTCTCGCTACACTCTCTCTCTTTCTCTCTCTCGCCGCTCCTGGGGGTAGTTATACAAATTTCCAAGGGTGCCTGTCTCCTCTCTTCGTTTCCTTCGTTTCGTCGAACCTCCTTTTCTTGGCCCTCCAACCGACCTCCACCCTGTACAGGGCACCTCTCACGCTGGCTCCTGCGTTTCCATAGCAACCTGGGGGCGGGTCTTTGCATATTATACTCTGTGTGTGACAAGCCGACTCGTTATGCATGCTCGTGTAGGTGTGTAGAGGTATACCCGAGTGCCGCGTCGTCGGTAAGTGCGTGCGTGTACGTCCGTTTAAGCGAACGGGAAACCAGTGAATATACGTGGCCTACGTATGTCTGTCTCTCTGCGTGTGCGCATATGTGTGTGTCGTGTGCGTGGATGAGTATGTATGTATATATGTATGTGCTCGCATGTCTGTATAAGTCGGTGTGTGTTCGTTCGCGTTCGTTCGTTCGTCTCTGTGGATCGCAGAGGGGTTGCAAAGGAATCGGGCGGAGGTGTGAGCAGAGGCAGATGAGGAATTGTCACCTCCGACGGGACTGGAGAAAGGGTAGGAAGTGGAAGAGGCAAGAGAGTATAAGGCGGGGAGAAAAGTCGAGGTGGAGAGGAAGGGAGAGGAGAAACGTAAATGTGAGGAGGGTGTGCACGGCTATGTCGGTCTTTGTACTTTACAGGGTTGCTGCAATCTCCCATACCCCACGGCACCCTCTGCCTCGCGAGTGAACTCGCCCCATGTCTGAAAATCTTCCATCCTCCCCTCCTACCTCCACCTACGCCTCTCTCTCTCCCCTTCCTCCCCCTGTACCCCCCTCGATGCTGGAAATTCTACGAATCTTGGTATCTTATATGGAGAAACGAGAGCGGCAGAAACCCGACGCACTGTGATTTTTACTGGTCTCTCCTTCCTACTGAGAACCGCCGCGAGATCCTATGGGGGTGGCTTTGATTTTTTGAAAGGAATCGGAAGTGACGGTTACGCTGAGCTGATCCTGGGGGTGCCGCGTGTCACGACAGCTCCGCGAGCAGACGCGATTTCAATTTGGCAGCACCGACGACGCGCTATAACATTCCCAGGTTAATGGTACGGCGCCAAGTATCTTCGGAGAGCATTAACTCACGCGTGGCGCATGCTTTTCATAATTTCATGGCTAAAGCCATTCTTATATTCCAATACTTGCGCATCATTTTTTTTACTACATCACTAGAATGTAGATAGAACATTTGTAATTCTGGGATTAACACGTTAGGAATTCATACATAAGGAATTCGAGGGTTAACACGTTCTGTGCCGAGCCATTTGCTCGATTTTTCATTCAGGCTATTTAATGGTTTGATTAAATATTCATGCATTATTATTACAGTGCGGATCGTTATGCTTATTGAAAATTGTTTGCGTTTGTTGTAAGATATAGGAGTCACTAAAGAACGTTTTTCTTTCTTCGATAATTAGACTGCGGATTTTATGCATTTATAGCAAAAATAAGTAGGCGTAATTTACAACAGTATAGTCATAAGAAGAATATAAAAATGCTGCTGTTTTATTTTGAGCCTATTAGATACATTGAAAAAGAAAATAACTTTTTATTTCACTACAGTTTGTTGCAGTTCAGGTAGAAAAATTTGATTTTGCATGAAGATCCGCAATCTATTGATAATTTTACTAGGTGGAAAGTAATGTATCGATGCTATTAAATTCTCTCAATCTTTACCCTGTGTCAAATTGCAGCCACTGATTTTTATTGTAAATGCATAAAATCTGCAGTGAAGTTATTATAAACTATTTCGAGAACAGAATAAGCTTGTACATACCAGTATTCACACGATGTTCGATACTCTTTCTTTTGGTGCTAATATACAGTCTTAAACTTATTATAAAATTACATATTTTTGACGCATGTACGATCGGTGGTATATGTGGCACGAAACGTGATAATCAATGAACCGTCATACTTTTTTTTAGAAAATATTTGTTTCACCTTGCATAACTAAACTATCGATTTTTTAAAACAATACTCTACCTCCTATCTCCCTCCTTACGATTTTGCTGACTACTGGCCTTAAATAGCTGATTACCGGGACAGTAATCCTATGAAAATTTTTTAGACTACAGTCGCTAAATATATGTAGCACATTATAACGAAAGAATTAGGCGTGATTTGAACATGGGGACGGTTACACCTAATAAATGTATAAGTAAAAACAAAAAAAGCTTGTCGCATCGATTTAATAAAACAAATCGCTTTTATATTGTGTCCTGGAGTAGGTGTTTCTGCAATTCGGTAACGCGCTAAAGTTTTCGCGGGGTGACATGTTTTTCTGGCAGCCGGGGGGTGCGAGCCTCTAATTATAAAATAAAAAAATCAATATCTTACCCTAGCCGGGTCGAGGGCAGAAAAAATAGGGTGACTCCCCCGTCTTCTCGTCATCTCCACTGCCGAATTCTCATCCCACAATTCATCCCTACGTCTTTCAGTCGATGCACCCTGGTTGTTTCGGCCGCGGAGCAGATTTTTTCTCGCCCCTCCACGGTTCTCGTTGTTTCTCCTCGGCTCGTGGGTTAAACAGAGAGGACCGAGAAAATCGAGAAAGACGTTGAAAAGATGGTATGGAGTGTACGCGTAGACCTAGAGTTCGAAAGTGGTATAAGAAGGACGGTGGAATAGCGGGTAACGGGAGAAACTGCACGACTTTATTTCGTTGCGCTTATTGCGTTTCCTGAATTTTTATACGTTGCATGTGGCCCATACTTATGGACTTTTAATACCTTGCTGGCACGTGCTGTGCGCCCCCAATTTCGATGTCTACTACGAATACAGATGTGGGAGTATTTTAAAGAGTAACGCAACGCTCTTGTCGGTATATACAGGGTGGAAATTATAAAGCGTTACAAACGAATATCTCCAAAAATATTGATTATACGCAAAAATGTTTCAGATGAAAGTTGTTCAGTACCGAGGAGGACATCATTCGGTGGGACTTTTATTTTTCCCGGTGGACACTCCAAGGTGAGGTGAAGGTCAACTTTCTTTTTTTAAATGGAATGTTATGTTTTTTATCCACCATCAAATAGTGTGTTTTAAGATGAGTTCAATTACCTATGACTCAAAGTCATTTATGGTCAAACTTGCAGAGAAATGCAGGAATGGTGTGATCGTTTTATTTGTATTTTAGTTCGTGCCTTCGAATTTTCACACTCATTCAAAGTCATTATCAATGAAATGAAAACAAACGTATTTATGTATTACTGTGCTCTTCTGCAAGATAGTTAGTTTACTTTCATTACTATTCGTGCTTAGGTATCCTTCGCTGAACGGTAGTACTTAAATAAGTGGTGAAAATGGAAATGTATCAAAATTGTTTTGATATGTTTATGGTACTAGGAGAATCCAGGAAAAATTACAGAATGGCTGCTAATTTGTATGCACAACGCTACCCAGATCGACCATCAAAATCGCATGTGGCATTTAAAAGACTAGAACAGTGTTTTCTCCGTTTAGGTTCTGTGCTTAAGAACTGCATAATGTTCATTAAGCCTACGACGTGGTGAAAACAAGAAAGTCAGAATATGCAAAGCTTGTGCTAAGATAAATGTTGAAATGTTGAGCAAAGTTAGAGAAACATTTAAACAAAGAATTGTTAAGTGCATTGAAGTAAGAGGTAATCATTTTGAACACATACTAAACTGAAGTACAAATACAACGATCACACCTTTTCTGAATTTACTTGCAAGTTTGACCTGGGATGACCTTGAGTCGTAGATAATTGAACTCATCTTAAAACGCACTATTTGAGGGTGGATAAAAAAACATATTATTCCATTTGAAAAAAGAAAGTTTACCTTCTCCTCATCTTGGAGTGTCCTCCGGGAAAAATAAAGGTCCCACAATATGATGTCTCCCTCGGTACTGAACAATTTTCATCTGAAACATTTTTGCGTATAATTTATATTTTTGGAGATATTCGTCTGTAACGCTTTATAATTTCCACCCTGTATATACGTTGCCAGAGAAATAGATAATTCATAATATGCCTTAACGCTTAAAGGAAGTCATTAGTCAAGAAGATTACCCGACAAGATATGAGATCACGTTCTATGCACAAAAAATAACAAGAAAATGATTGATTTTTAAAAGTGTCCTAATATTTATCGTTAACTAGTACGCTGGGGTCACTGATAATCCCAAGCACGTGAAGTTCATTTTATGATATGTAATTTTTGTAATCTGAATTTTCAAAGAGATTCATCTAGTATTAAATATACAACTTCTTTTTATCCTTTTTACTTGGGGTCTGCCATGACTCCAAGTAAGGGATAAAGTAACTTTCACATCAGACATTATTTGATTCGAAACGTATTACTTAAAAAATACTATACATTATGTAAATAAAATTTATGTTATTATTAACTGGGCACTGAGAGATAATTGAATATTATATAATACGATATTAACCCCTGGACGTTTTCAACGATTTCATGAGAGCTACAGCTAGTTCTATTCAAATCCTTACGTATCAATTTCCTTTTGCATATTTTAAAAACAATTTCTTTGAGATCAATATTAATCATCATATTGGACTTAATATAAATAGCTAATAATTTAAATTGGTTATTATTCATTGAAATGTATAGGAGTTTGTTAGTAGACTTCTTTTCTTTTTGAGTAAATTATTTTCAGAAAGGGTGACTACTAGTTAGGGGCCGAAATAAGATACCTACATTTACTCGAACTTTCAAATTCAAGAACAAAAACCACAATTATTTTGCAGAAAACCCAATAAAACACTATTTCTAATCAGAATGTTATGGGAAACGCAATATTGTGCCATATAAAATACATCTTCCATCAAGGTCGGTTTCGCGTGAGCCGAAGGTGGCATAGTAGACGGCGGCAGGCGGCGCGGCGTTGGTGCTCAATCAATACATGCATAAATATCATCTCATAGCGGTATCTCTTCGTGCGTGTGCCGGGCACACACGTGCGTGACCGTCTCCGCGCGAAACTTTCCACGATTTTGGCGAACAGCGATAAGGGTGGGCCTGTAGCGATGCCACGGCACATCGATTCCGTAGATTCGTCGGCGTCGTTTTTGTCTCGCGCGACGACACATTCAAATAAGTAAGACCATCCTTTCACCCCTCGGGGCCCCGTCCGTGTCACCCAATCCTAGGACCTTGCGTTGCCACCCCTCGGCCGTACGGTCCTTCTTCTTTCGTTTTCTTCGCCTGCCCCCTATCCATCCCCCACCGTACACCCACCACCCACCACCCCAATCCTCACCCCCCTGAAGCCACCCCGAACCTCAGGTCGACTCGTAGGATGGGTCGCGACGAGATTAAAAGAAGAATCAATAGCGCCTCTCACCCCACACCATCGTTGTGCGCCTCACTCCCACGAAGGTGGGTGCCTCCTCTTGCCCTCGAGCACCCCAACCCCCGCAACCTCAAAGACCCTTGCCATATATTGAAATGCTCTAAGAGAGGGCTGCCTTGGAACCACCCCACCTTCAACCTCTCCTGCAACAACCACCACCTACGTAGGTAGCCCTGAGAGGGGTGACCACCCTTTCACCCTCCGCCGGCTTCTACGAACACACTCACTACTGCTTCGAATCCTTCTGGACAAACACTGCGCGAGTAGCGTTTCTCTCTCTCTCTCTCTCTCTCTCTCTCTCTCTCTCTTTCTCCCTTTTTCTCTGTGTTGCTCTGTCTCCCGCATCTCTTACCTTTTCTCAGGTCTTTGCCTCTTCCCGGCATAGCTTTTACAAGTGCTGTTTCTGCTTCTGTTTCACCCTTTTCGTTCGGCCCCGCATCTATCTGTCTCTCGATGTTCTCCGCATAGAGAAAAAGATTTGTCGCATGCTATCGTTGTCCCTTCCCTTCGTTACTCGCAGCTTCTCAGAAAGGTCGTTTGAAGGTAGACGAGGAGGGAGCAAAGGTTGTTCCCCGCGACACAGAGGATAGAAGAATTGTCATTTTCTATCTCCCCCGCTCTTTTCTTTTGCATAGTGAGATAAGAAGATCCTTCACGAATGATTTTAGTGGAAAATAGCGTCGGAAGGTCTTTGAACCCTCTTTGGATCTCCGGCCGGTGACGGAACTGCGGCCAAAAGCAACACGACGTGAAATCGCCGCAAAGGTGGGTTAGCGCCCGCACCCGTGGTCATCGGAAGTGCCATTTTTTAAAAATAGTTTTCGCTCCGTGGCTTCGAAACTTTTAAATGTTGTATGCAGATGTAATTATAACGGGGTTGTTAATAGTTCATTTCTCGTAGTGACTTTAACCATTTCACGACCATGAAACACATTTGTTGATTTTGGAAAAGGAACTAATAAAAAATTGATGTGTGCTTAGACGACATGGCTGAAGTGAAACTTCTTCCTTTAATTTTTTTTTTGAATTTTATTGAACTATATACAACTATTATTGAAACAATTGGCACGTGATACCTAAAATATGATATAAATATTCTTGATACAATTTCGTTAAATGTCTTGCAAATATTGCATCGAGAGTTGTTCCTGATTTTGTTGTCGCTTCGTTAGAATTATTTATCATTTCCAATCTTAAGTTACTTCTAAAAAATTTTATTAATAATTTTGATTGTTCCGATGCAAAGTTCACGTTGAAATATCCGCTTAGTATCATCGGAATTGCATCATAATCTTTATTAAGCAATGCCGGACCCTCAACCGTATATGCTAATAGAATAAAATTTCGTTTCATCGTTTCATCGCCAGATCGGTTTTACTCCTACCGCGTCGAGGTTTTACGCCTACCGCGGTGAGGTTTTGCGCCTAACGCACCTAAAGAAGTTTCACTTCAAAAATAAAATAATCCTGCAAAGTTAATTCAATATAAATATTTTCTGATATTGCGTTTCCTTTTTTCATAAATTCTTTTGGTCCTGAGGGGTTATAACGTATTAAAAGATACATGATATTTGACAGATACAGACTTGTTACAGTAGAATGAAAATTATTTATACAATAGGATAAATGCTCCTAGACACTACCTTTTCGAACTACAAAATTTACCAGCAGAGGTTTGTGTTCATAGTGTGTTTGTTTTATGATTGTTCACATAATTAAATACTTTGCATGTGTAATGCATTCAATTCGAAAGAAATTTTATTCTACATATAATCAAACAATAAGCTATTCAATGTAATAAGATAGATATACAATTATCTAGATAATGTTTGGGGAATGGTGCATGGCAGTAACAGTATAAAAATCATTTTGTATCTTTGTTATAAACTGGAATTCACATTATCGTATTATTTGTAATAACGTACTGTAACGAAGTTTAAATCATTTTTGGTTATTTTAGATATAATAATTATGATGTTTAGCTTAGAATTCACTCATGTTAATGGTGAGTAATTAGAAACAAATTTGTGCAAACGAGATCGCGTACACACCAATTGACTCGAGACTGTATTAATTAGTTTCATTTCCCGAGTACACGCAATTCGTTTAAAGATCGACATTATGATCGTATCGTCAGTAATTATTTAGTCCCCAGGTAATTAACGAACGATCTTGATATTATTTTTAATTAGATTCCCTAACGAGTCAAGTATTAAATTAGTAGTTCAAACATAAGCACTTTGGTGAATGTATAACAATCTAGCTAAAATAAAGCATACGTTTGAACGATTAATTAGAAATTATTTTTCTTGTATAATATTGCAAATTGTAAATATATATCAGGAAATATTTAAAAACACATATACACACGTAAAGTCAAGATATATTCTTAAAACCTCCATTGCCTTTTATTGTCCGATTAAAAGCTACATACTGTTTGATAGAAACTGATTGTTTAATTTGAATTACGAGCTATGATTGCACGTGTATCTTAAATAACACATTTTTACTCTTGCTAATAGTTACGGCGAAACTTAAGTCCCGAATAATTTCCCGTGAAATCGTTCCGAAGCCGGTTGGCTGTTGCCCAGAACCGGAACACTTATGGGGCAGCTATTTCCCAAATTACTATCTCAGTTTGCGACTGTGATTATGTTAATGTGGCTTGTCTTAATGATTCGATAAAAACCATTTGTCGTACGAAAACATGTGTTATAGCAGTGAAAAAATATGTATACGTTCCGAATGGGTCATCAGTACTGTATATTGATAACGACGATCGAGGACGCTATCGATTGTGTCAAGCATACGAATGAATGTGTACACTAAGCTGTCTAATAATCATAAACTTCCATACATTATTCCCATATTCCCAATCATTATTGACACATTTTATTCAGAATTGATTCTTAATAAAACTGATGAGTTAAATTCGAAAGATTCTATTTTTTTCTCTTTAAAAAATGGCGGAGGACATTAGAAATCTAAATGTATTACTTTTGTAATTTTTTTTAATTGGCGTTTAATGATCCGAAAAATAAATACTAAACTTGGAAGTTTCAACAAATTCAAAATGAAATAAGACCTTTGTTAACGCTATATTATTCACATGTGGTATTTGATCCGCAGTAAATTAAATATAATTCCTATTAATCTGATTAATCTATACATAGTGTAGAAATAAGTTTTACAAAAACTTCTAGAATTTTAAAAATGAGCAGTACAGATCTTCACACAAATACTAACATAAACATCTCTAGTATGAGTAATGCAGAGTTAAATTTGAGTAAAGTTATTACTATTCTGCAGATTTTATCTTGTGACAAAGATAAGTAGCTGTAATTTTAAACAGTGGAAAGACTACAAGAATTAATTTCGGCATACTCAAATTGTTAAAGAAACAAAGAAATACCTAAGTGACTTTTGTTACTTGCGACAAAGGCAGAAAATGTTTATTTTGCATAAACATCCGCAGTGCAGTTATTATACTGAATTTTACGCCACTATTGTGGAATAATTGCAAATACATTAGAGAAATTTAAAAAATTGCTATGCTAATTTAATTTTTGTCGAATTTCTTTAAACTTAATTATTTGATTGCGTTTTTCTGAAAGGATACAATTATTATGCAGATTTAACGAGACCGGGATTTCGTTTCTGTGCAATCAGATAAAGAACATTTTTCCAGAAAATTCGTTTTCCCCATTGGTTTGCACGTTCGCCGCTTTGAATTCGCCACTGTGGAAATTGCCGTCTACATTTTGTGGTCCGGCTCTGACAAGGTGAATATTTTAGCTGCACCCTGTAGGTTGTTGGTTCTCACATACATGTGCGTACACACGTACACAGGTTGAAGATACGCTTCGGTCAACATCGTCGAAAAATGTATTAAAGGCAAACACATGCATTCTAAGGAGGTTGGGCTCCTTCTCCCTTCAGCATCCCCACTTTTCCTTCGTTTTCGGTCTCTGGGACATACATCTACGTTTCCATGCGAGCCAGAAGGTAATTTTGCCAATCCCTTTTCTGTCGAGCTTTCGCTTACGCACACTAGATCTAAATATGTTTCTATCGATAAACACGTTGTGCTTTAATTTTTCCCCCGTGCAAATTTAACCCTTAAGTGGTTCTTCAAAATATATTTTAAATTTAATTTAAATTTAATATTCATCTCTATCTAAATGGTAAATAGAAACGTAGTCAGATAGTAAAATTTCAGCTAAATCTGAAAATAGTTATATTATTAATAGTTACACATATAATAATAATTAACATAAACTTGTGTAGAGCCGGATTGTACCCAATAATTTACTTAAGATTTAATCATTGCTGTTACAGTTAATGTGTATTGAATCTACAGTAATTAACTAATAAAATACATTCGTAATGCTTTTCGAATAACGATATTGCAATAAACACAGTGATACTATAAAATATAAATTCTCATTTTATCAACGCATTATCTGTTTATTTACGAATATTTTAGGTTTTCTGTAGGAATGACGATGCAATTTGTGACTGAGTTTGGAGGGTAATGTACTTCTTAACAAAACAATTTTTGTTTGCCGCAAAATAAGTGTATAAAAATGTCCCTATTTCGCAAAATCACATTTTTCTATTTTTTGTGATCTGTTCTTTATTTACTAACATTTTACTGTTTACTATTTTATTTACAATCTTTCTAGTATGATTCGATTTTAACCCTAATAAGATAAATTTTTACTTTATTCGGGGAAAGATCTTTAACATAAATTTTGAGCACACAAACAAAAATAAAAAATTCTTTAAAAACACTCCAGCTGAGAGAATTAATACACTTTTCATATTAATTAATATAATTTACTTGCTGTTTTATATAATTTGGCAGTAAATAATTTTTTTCAGAACATGATGCTAATTACTATAGACTGTGAATTTTATACAGTGAAAAAATGTGTGATGTAAAGCAGTAGACAAATTAAAAGAACTTAAGAACTTCAATGAACTAGGTTCAACTTATTAAAGTTATAAAAAATAGAATGAAACTTCTATTTGGATTCTATTTCTTGCAATCGATGCAAAAACGTCTAAATCATCTTCCTACTAATTTTAAGAAAAACATATTCTTACTACAAAATAAGAACAAGACTGATTTTTAAAAAATACAACACGTTTCACGATACAACAGGGAAGAAGACAATTTTTCATAGAAAAGTATACATTAAAAGTACTAGAAAACTATTGTTAAAAATTGTAAAATTTTGCATGCTGTAAACGAAAATTTGAAAAAAAGAAATTCCTTCCCTAGAGGTTAGTAATGGAATGAAATAATTAGAATGTAGATTTTATGCACTTATGATAAAACTGTATAAATCTCATGAGTAAATAAGTAAATAATTAAAACTACTGCTGTATTATATCCAACTTATTCAAATAAATAAGAGGAGAAATAAATTTCTATGCAGCTCCTGTATCTTGCAACCAATGCAGACTACTTTTATCTTGTGTAGAAATTCTCAGTCTGAAAATAATAAACGCATAGTACAAATGTATTGCGACAGAAATCATATAATTTGTATTTTATTGTCCAAGAGATCCCAGGTCATCTTCTCTCGGTTAGATTGAAGGTTAATAAACAGTAGAAATTTTTGTTTGGCTTCTAAACATGATTTGTTACCGACAGTAAACATTTTTTGTTGTGGACGGAAATAATTATAGAAAAGCTAACCACGAAAGGATTTTATTTGATAGTTAAGGACGAAGAGCATTTGAATACGCGACGCAGCTTGTTTCATGTCCCGCGTGAGATTTGCAAGCCTTTTCTTCGGATTCTTAGGTTCGCAACGATTGCAAATAAATGTCGCCTCGTTGCGACGTGTCACCGTGGAATTTGTATTAATTGCATGGAGAACGCTTGTTGTTGGCCGCCCAGCTAAGGGGAGGTCGGAGATAGGAGTTATGTGGCGGAACGAGTTATTATTTACTTATTAGACGCCTGGCGATCGGGGCGCCCACTGAGGGGGTGTGAAAATGAACTAAGGCCAGCCTCGGTAGAAATTAAAAACGTGACTCCGCCGCGCGGGTAGCTTCATCGCACGGCTAACGAGAAGATACGACCTGCTGGTAAACGTATATGTAGGTATAACAGTCTTATATGCTACAACACCTGAAGATGTACGTCCCTTATATACCGGGTGCTTGTTCCGAGAACATTGCTGAAGAACGAATCATAGCCGTCCTTTTTTCCGCATGCTCTGCACTTAAGGGCCTATTCCCACTTAGAGCCATCAATTTTAGACAATCTGTGAGATAAAAATCGTTAGGTTATTATAGATCAGGTGATTTAAAATTTTCTATACATGTTTCGCTATATTTCAAGATGACACCGTGTAATTTTTATGCAATTATCTCTGTTATTATTTAAATTATTACGTGATTCCTGCAGCATATCGCTTTTCATCTTTCTCAAATTTTACACACGTATAAAATAGAGATCTTTTTATCTTGCAAACTAAAATGATGCACAACAAAATTTTGTTAACTATATGACAGTTATATAAAGCAGAAATTCATTAAAATTGAAAATTCTTCAAACAATAAGAAACTAAAGGTCGTCGATATTGGCATAATTCTAGTTCGCAAGACAAGACTAGTAAGACTATTTTATATGTGTGTATATGAAGATCGATCAATTCATTAATAAGATATCATGAAAAGTGATACGCTACGGAAATCATACAATAAATTGTGTAATAATAAAAATAATTGCATAAAAATAGGACTGTGTCATCTTGAACTATAGCCAAACATGTTTAAGAAATTTTAAATCACTTGATCTATAATATCATAACTATTTTTATCTCACAAATTGTCTAAAATTGACGGCTCGGTATTGCAATACGGATCGTTTTATTTCAGTCTTGAGCAAAAATTATTTAATGTGCAAAATTAAGTGGAATTCTAGTACGTTGCGTGTCGAATATGAAACGAAGAAACTACCACAAAATGAATATAATTTAATCAGTGAAACCGATATAAAGAGCTAAAATGTATTATGGTGGATGCTACTTTAATCTTCACGTATTGTAAAAAATTAAATAAAAGCCAATTTATTTGATTGTATCAAAATAAACACAAATTTCTGAACCTGATCAGAGTTTAGTGTTGCTCACATATGACCGACGTGGCACTTGACGTGTTAATAGTATAAAAATAGTGTAAAAGGTTAATTTTCAACAATTTATATCAGGCGCCCTCTTTTAATGGAAATATTGTGTTGCATGTAAGAGAAAACAAAACATGTTAAAACGTAAAAAAAAATTACTATTAAATGATGAGGAATACTAAAGATTTTCTCACGACAGTTTATTAACTTTTGCAAATTCATTAAAATTCAGTTGTATCTAGAAAAAGAATAATACTGATATAACTGAAAATGAGATCACGATTTAACTGTTTTATAAATCATTACATTTATACTTTGTACAATTATCTATTTATACCATATAGGATCATAAAAATATTTTGGACAATAATTTTTATTTGTGGATTAAGATCTGCATTATATAAGAATTTCGTATAAATGTTTATTTATGTATAAGAGAAGGTAGAATGGCAGTGTATCTTTTAAGATAATAAAAAATGTATGCAAAATGTTTGACTATGAAGTTCCACTATAAGGAGATGAATTAAGTGGTTTGATCAAGGTGACTGCTGCTATTCAGAGAATTTACTACCAATAAATACCACTCGTTTCTTAACCACGAAATAAACAATAACCCTTTTATTCAGCTTTCACATTTTCCATTATTCTAATATTACTTTTCTTTCAAATAAAGTAATCTTTGGGTTTGTTATATTGTTTAAAGAAGAAATATAAGTAAGTACGTATCATACTCTAGGAGAAATTGCTTCAAATATCCTGGTTGCTGGATAGCCAGGTATGTAATACTAAAGTGTTCGATGCGATTGAGTGGAAATGGAAAAGATAAGAGGAAAACGTTGTACATTCCTGCTTTTGCTCTGCTCGGTGGAATCTCGGCAAAGCTTTCCATCTCTTGCTTTAGTTTTATGTAGTTCTATTGTTAGAACTGTATGACGAATATATTGTAAAGATATTTAAAAAATGAGTTTTTAATTTTCCATATATATATATAAGTACTATGTATATATGGCACATTATTTATTACTTCATTATTGAGATTTAGAAATTAAATTCGATTTTTTGGACGATTGCTATTTACTTTAAAATATTCATTTGCGTATTCTACTTTAAAATGTACAGTCATGATTTACTGATACGCTACACATGTACGTCATTTAATAAATGCATAAACTTTTACTTACGTTTAAACGTTACTTTTATGTATAATAGTTGTGTTAATTTTGTTCAAAAGCAGTTTCAAGCATGGGTACATGAAACATAAAACAGTAGAAACATACGAACAATTCCAAAATACTGTTATATTATTTTTGACTTGTTGAACTTACTAACAAGGAGAAGACGCGGTCATGGAGTCTCAGATTCTCTCGAAACTTTGCATATTGGTAGATTTTGTTCTCCTGTTTATGAAAATGTAGCATTATAGGCGTCGATACTCAACAACTTTTGAGACACGTTAAGATTGATGAAGTCAGTGTTTCTTTCATATTATGTTCCTTTTTAATGAAATTTTTATATTTTGTCTCCTATAGATATTATGAGTGTATTTTGCATGTGCAAAATACAATTAATTAAAATAGATAAACTGAACAGAAAAAAAAAAGAAAAAGACGGAAAAAAAGGAAAAAGGGATTTGAACACTGGCCTTTCCGGTAATGAATCTAGTACGTTACCATCACACCATTTGGAACTTGACAAAAACTTCAACCAAAACTATACTTAACGGCTTAACGGGTATAATGATATTTAAATTGTAAATATCTCAAAAATTATTGAGTATCGACGCCTATAATGCTATATTATCATAAACAGGAGAACGAAATCTAACAGTATGCAAAGTTTCGACAAAATCTAAGACCCGATGACCGCGTCTTCTCCTTGTAAGAGAAGAGATACATTTGTATTTTGCTCACATTGCATCAGTCCTTGCACGATATTTACTGGAGTGTATTTACTCGAGTACTCGAAACATATTTAAAGTACCACAATAGTTAAGAGAAATATCAGTTCTTCGATATATTAGAAAAGTTCATCGCAAGCATTTGCAAGAAGGAATCGTCTCAGGGGCGCTTAAGAGTATTTTAAACGGAAAAATTGGGGAGGTTGAGATAGAGACTGAGCCGATGGAGGTAAAGAATGCTTCGCTGTCGCAGTCTGCTATCGAAAGGTTACGAACGCCGAGGATGGGGTCGCATGTATTTTATGTGCTGCCTTTATTTCGATACAACAGGGGTTCGATCCCCTTCTAAACCTAATTTGCGTTTCATCTCGCGAGTAAACTCTCTGCGAAGACGACGCCCATCCTCCTTTCCTCCTCCTCTTTCGTGTGACACCTATTCCGTACCCTCGATTCTTTCGTCGATCTATCGCAAAATTCCTCGCGACTCTCCCGGTGTTTGTCGTATTTCGTCAGCAATTTATTTACGCACATAAAGATGAAATCTTCTTCTGAATCACGAGACCATCTATCTTCCGAGATACTATTCTATTTTTCTAACTAAACTCGCAGAAATACGTTGAGACGAAACCCAGACTTTCATAATTTATAAAATGAATATTGTAAACAAAACTGTTGTAATATTTAACCAAAGTAAAATGAGAAATAATGAATATTTAATAGAAGTGTATGTTAACTTTTATACGCTTCTCAGAAGCAGTTGTACAAGATATTCTTTTGTAAGTAACCATGTTCGTTGTACATTTTAATGTAACCAGTTGTGTTTTATTCAAACTTAGACTACACATTTTATACACTTTTATGACAAAATTGAGTGTGTGAAATTTAGGGTATTAGGAAATTAACAACAGTTAGGAATGTTAACATCTTATTTTCAATCTACTACAATTAAATAAAAGTCCACAGTCTGTCAATAACGCGAGTGTTCTATTAAAATCATCTAAAATAGAAAATTGGTGAATTTTCACTTGAGGTATGTGTGAAAACGTCAGACATAAGCAAAGGCTCCGATTAAATTGACAGAAGTATGGAACCCTATTATTTTAAATAAAAGCAGCTATACTCTAAAATTGCAATCTATTGTATGATGGGCTTATTCCGAAAGATAGTATATTGAAAAATACTTACAAATAATTTCCCTGGTCCATTTAGATGAAGTGCTGGTGTCAAAGATAAGTCCACAGCGAACGTTGGCGAACGAAAAACGGAGTGGAAACCGCAGAAAGAAAGTCATTCGCAATTGGTTTGGAAGGAAATCAATGAGAACACAGAAAAGTTGATTTTCTGATAAACTAGCGTTTAATAGAATACGGCGATGTTAGTACACTTTAGTTGTTGTTGATGTTGTTGTTGTTGTTGTTGATGTCGTTGTTGTCGGGACTGAGAAATCAAACAGACTCTGCACGATTTCGGAGACGTAGTACTAGACTAGACATGGACAAGTGTGGTTAAGGGACAAGAGGAGAGGTGAATGAAACTGTGTCCAGGTGTAGGGTTCCGATAACTACTCGTTACAATAGTGGGAGGTGAGACAGAAATCCGAGAGGTCGCGAGGATACGTGATTTTCGACTGTCGCGGTAACGAAAGCCAGAGAATCGATTACGCTCGGCCACGACTACAACTGCTCGATAGGTTAAATCCATAACGATATCATTGACAAATAGCACCGAGTCATCGGTGGTACCGGCGTTACCTGTGTCGCGTGATAACGCGATATTGGCTTGCTAAGCGGTCGTGTTTCGCGTCTTTATGCAAATTGCCAGGTGAGCTAATATCAGAACTCGGATATGGGACACTCCGCGAGCCGGAAATGCACGGAATAAAGTCCGGCATGTTCGTGTTTTCTCGATTCGCGTTCGGCCGCGATATAATGTATGCGCGGATCGATGATCGAGTTTTCGGAAATGAGACAATCAGAGCTCTCGCTTGCCTCCCACGATTAATAGTGCAGCTCCGCATTCGTTTTGCCGAATATGATCTACTCCTCCAAAGCATAGTCTCCCTTATAGCGAAACACAGATTCGAGCGAGCTTCACACCGGGGACTCTCGTATTTGTTGTCGCTTAAAATTGAATCGAAGTAAACGAGCGCTTGAGACAACTGGAGAATGAGCGGTCAAGTAAATGATTCTTTGACGAATAAGTGATATGTTTGTTTTCTTACCGAAGAAAAGCTTTATTTCTGTTCAAACATGTTTCTTTCCATTCGTGATCGTTTGGTAAAAATTCCTTATCAAACTGTCTCCGTTGGCTTATAAGTGTAGAAACGAAAACGGAACAGAACGCGTTTTGTAGAACCATCTAGGGAGAGAGACATCGAACAACGTCTACTCGGTGTTATACCAAGAGGAGAGCATTTCACCAATTAGGGGAGAATAGTATTTGAAGCGGCAGTAGATTACAGAAACCATGGAGAAATAAAGCGATGGCGGGGAGAATAGGATTAAAACGAGGTATTCGGATATTTTCAGAGAAAGATATTCTTTGTTTTTAGTTCTCTTTTTTTCTTCTTTAGTGTTGATTTTTGGCAAAGCCTTCTAGAGTAACGTGAACACGGTGTTATCCTAGGAGGCGTTGTCCTTGGACGACGCGTTAGGAACCAAAGTTTTTGCTCTTTTCTTGTCTTCGTTCGTTCGGTTTCTCACTTTTCCTCGCATATCTCTTCTTCGCCCCGCTCTTCGCCTTCGTCACACGTCGCCCCCGAATCTTCTTCCCGCCCCTTTCTTTTCCCGTGAATTCCGGCCCCACCCCCGGCAATTAATTATCCTGCATTCCGAAATCGCGACGATTTCCTGGCACAAACATTTACTTCGGCGGACGGCCGCTTTATAACATTGACACTCCGGCGCGAAACACCGGAAAACTAGAGGCTCTTTGTGTTTTTATTTAACGCTTTCTTTTCTCGTTTTAACTTCTTCTTGTTTTCGTTTCTCTCTTTTTTTTCTCGTTAAACGCGGCTAGTGAAAAAACTCCTATGCCCTGCTTACTTCCTAGACAAAGACGTTCACTTTACTTTTTTCTTTTTTTTTTTAGATAGTTTCCGATACTCGTACGAGCTGCCACGAAACAACAATCCGTTCCGGTCTAATCCAGCTCGTAGGAGTATGCTAAAAGAAATTCACGCGTGAATTTCTGCTGTGTGCTCGCAGATTCACACATCCCAGAGTTCATGTATGTTTCCTGCTTACACGTTCGAGGAAAGGATTTATGTATATGGGAAAATATGTTGCATTTCCATTTTTCATCTCTCTTTAAGGGAAGGAATCTAGGAAAACGGGAAATCTTTTTTTTATAGTTTTATAGACTAGATCTATATAATCGTATCGTATGTATATATATATATCCAATAATATATATATAATATCATTATATCCTTCTTCATCATTTTTATATTTAGTGGTATAATTACTCGCTTAGATATGAAACCTAATAGGAACATGATTGCACCGCACCCATTTGCCGCACGATGTTGGCGCCTTAGCCGCACTCTTCCTCGCAATCTCTCTCTTAAATTCCTATTTTCTTTTTCATTTACTCTTTATAGGAATATTGCACGTAAATATGTGCATCACTGTATGCTCGCGTATATTTATATACGTATACAGGTACAGCCATCTTACATGGCACGTGTATCTTATGTACGTGTGTTCGTGTATTCACGTGTGCTCTCGAGCATATACGTATATGTAGCCATGTGTCTATGGGTATCTTTCTGTTTGTGTGTGTGTGTGTGCGTCCGTGCGTGTGTGTGTTTGTGTGTGTGTGTATGTACGTGTCGATACGTGAACGCGCGTTCATTTTTTCCTCATCGTTTTCTTTTCTCTATTATAAAATCTAGATGCGCTCGCGAATAAAGGGGCCCCTATTCGCGCGCGCATAACACATATGGCACCATAAATATATATTTGTACACAAGGGGGCGAGCGTAGGTGGCGGAGATGACAAAGAAAGAACGTCTGCGAATGCGTGTCTCTATCTCTCTCTGTCGGCTATTTCGTCCTCGTCTCGCGGTTTGTACATTCTCCTGAAAAATTAGGCGAAAGACGCGACACAACAGCGATCCACATCGTAAACACCGGGTCTCTCTCACAAGCGAGGAAACTATAAACAGAAATTTTCGGCGATGGTAGGTATAGTGCAGATCAATGGTAAAAGAAGGCAGAGACAAAACAAGAAGTTGCAAATTTCACGTCTTTCTTACGCATCTCTCGGTGAATACGAAGTGTCCATGCACGACGGCACGTGCTCGCGCGCCCTTTTCTTACGTTTTTTCCGTTTGGTTTTTCGTTTCTATTTTATCCAGAGCCCGTCGGTAATCGTATCGTATCGTATCGTATCGTATCCGTATCGTTTCTCTCTCCCTTCTCCTCCTTCTTCTTATTTCCTGTTTCATTTTGTTCGCTTCTTTGTGTGCTCGTTTTCTCTCGTCTCGACGTCTCCCCGCGCCTCGGCGTTTTACAAAAAAAGGGGCGGGCGCGAGGCGCGAAGCGCGAGGAGAAACGCATCGTGTCCGAGAAAGCGTATAATCCTACCACCGTTCGGCGACACGACGATTAAATTTGCGGGGTTAAATTGCTCTCGTAATTTTTGCGGGTTCGGTGCACGGCGCCAACATCGTCGGGGTGTTTGAGCCGGCGTTTCGGACGCCCCGCGTCCCGACGCCGCGGCGGCGCCGCCTCGTCCACGGGGCCCCATAGTGAGTACATATAAGATATACACATGGCAATCTCTCACAAGAATTAGTCGCTATCATTATCAATTAGTATCCGTTATTAACTAATAGTCAATGAAAAGTCGCTCGAACAAATGTACAATCCAATCGACAATAATGTGAAACCGCAATAATAGTCGTAATAATATATAATGCTCACAATATAATAGTAATAAACACCCGTCGTCGCGACAATAATAATAATAATCATGACAATAATAATAATAATTATGGCCGTAATAATAATCTATTGCAATAGCAACAGAATCAACCAATGGTGTTTACTAATAAATACTAGTGTTTTAACATATATCGTAGAAACTCAACGAGATTAGAAAACTGAAAAACTTTCTCGCCGCCGACTCCTCTATTCTGTCGTCGAATACGGTGTGTCTCCTCCCGTTTTGCTTGAGGTCTCAAGAAAATAAATATCGCCCTTTATTAAACGTTATTCACTGTCTGTATACACTGTATATGTATATATAAAGATTCTACAATTTTCGGTAATAAAGCTCTCGTGATTTCAAATCGCTTGGATTCCCCGATGTTTGGATAAATCATGAGAAAAATTTGTCGTTGCGAGAAGAACAAGATGGCGAGCCGTTCTGCCCGGATTGACAGTCATGCGCGACGAGAGAAACAAGAAACGGCGGCGGAGGACACACTAGTCTCACAACATAATTAATATCTTTCTTTCACATTTTCCATTGCATCTGACTCTTAATCATTCCTTAAATTATTCGCGCACGCTTATCACTCATTCATTGTTGATTTTAGGAACAGCTAGTAGCGAGGTTCGGTTACTCTATCACGCAATCTCCCGTACTCAAAACTCAAAACGCCAAAACCAGATCCAGTTTTGCGTACACGCGCACGTACGTTACCGCGTTTTGAGAACTTACGCGCGTTTATGCGATATATCGATTCGAGAACGTTCTCGAACAAATTCAATGTATATGTTTAGTGGTTTCGCGTGTTTTTTTTTTGTGTTTCAAATGTATGTGGGCGTGTGTCAGACTCTCTGTGTATGTGTCCGTGTTTATGTATGCGTTTTCGATGTACACAGCGTGTATGTGTGTTTGTGTGAGAAGTATCGCGTTCCACTTGCGCGTTCGTTGATTTCCCAATGATCATCGTGCAATCGCATGACGGCGAATTAATTAGAAAAATTAAACATTTGGCGTATACATATACGTGTATCTGTGTATTCGTGACCGTGTCCGTGTACGAATATGTATACGATCGAAAGGAACATGATATTACTCCTTTGTGCGCCAAAGTGTATACCGTTTCTTAAAAATGTATGTTAAAAAGATCGCATCGTCTTTTGGAATACACACCTCGTGCTAAGATTAGTGATACAGATTTGAGTAAAATCTGCATTAGTGCAATGATTAGTGCAAGACCATCTTACGAGAGAACGAGGCAAAAAGGTAGTATTTTAAAGCAATTTGTTAAAACATTTACGATTTTTATGATAGTTTCATAAAACCATGGATAGTGAATTGTTCAACTTTTTTTTTCATTAGGACTTACCACAACGTACTTCTGGGGTAACTGTTAAAATATGTAGTATTTACACTTCCCAGTTCCACACTGTTTAGCAATCATTTCATTGCATGAGTTTATTTGTATTCCGTATAACTTATTTTTACGATCAAAAGATCAATCCATCGTTAACGCCCTAACCAATATATATATAAGTATTGAAATAAAATGAAAATATATGTTTAAAGCTAATGAGACGATCGCTCACGAAAATGAACAAAATGGAAAATAGTTCTGCTAACATTTGCACTAGTACAGAGTTCACTGCAGCTTTTTCTTAATCGCAATGAGAGCGTTCAAGATTGACGAAACTTGCGAGACCTATGGCATCGCAGGACCACTACGATCTAACTCGAATTATCTACAAAGATTAATTAGTCCGCGACCACCGAATAGTAACAATTGTCATATTTTGCGAGGTATCAGTTACAAAGGTATGCGCGATTCGATGCTCGGAATACGATGATCAAGAAAGTATTGATGGTTATACGGAGCAAGACGATGAATCGCGAATTCTGATCGATTACGTGTACGATTGTATCGATGTATCTCTGTAAACGTGCGTGTACTTTTGTCATATGAATTGTGTACATGTGAGAGAGTACTCGTCGTTACTTTTTTTTTCTTCTTCTCAGTTTCGATCAACGCTGTAACGTTTTACATAGATAATTAATAAATACGTGACCACATATATGTAAATATAATGTCGTTAATCTATAATAAAAAAAAAATAATAATAATAATTCAAATATAATATTAATAAGTGCCGTTATCAACGTTACATTAGAAAAAGCATCTTTTACAGACAGGAACCTCGAGTTTGCTTAGTACCTTAGAAATAATTGTTGCATCGCGCTTCACACGCCCCGACGACCACTCATAACTTAATTTCTCTTTTTCCATCCGTTACTCACCCGTCCTTCACCCTCCTACCCTCTCTCTTCCTGATTTACTTTCTCAAACTGAATTTCTCTATTTGGTTGACTCGTTTTTCTGTACGCCTTTTCTTTCTTTCTCTCTCTCTCTCTCTCTCTCTCTCTCTCTCGCCCTCTCTATCGTCATCACGATTCGCTTGCATATCGTATCGGTTAAACGGCGAGTAACTTTTTATTCGCGATCGCTCGCGACTCGTTTTCGTCGTTCGCACCCGCGACGACGACACTATACATATAGTCCTCGTCTCTTGCACGGTCTTGCGAACATGGTTTCTCTGACATTCTGATTTATCCCCGTGATTGCCTTCCGTCATCCTTCCATCAAGAAGAGCGCGGATCCTCATCGTCATTTTCAAACGCGAGAAACACAACGTACGTACGCGTGCATACGCGTCACCGTTCCGGATAATACCCGCGAGGATTCTAGAGCGTTACAACATTATATATGTATATATGAGACATATATTGTGCATATGTATACGCGCACACATACAATATATATCGCACACACATATATATTTATCTACTTAAATATATATATTTCATTTATTCATTTTATTCATTTATTTATATATATATATACACGTATGTATATATATATTTTTTTTCGTACACACACAAACACATACACACGCACATATGCATATACACGTATAAATAATATATAAGTGTATACATATATATAGTGATGCACGTGTGTGTCCATGTGCTTAGTCCTACCGACGTCCTTCGTTCTCCTTAGCACTATGGTTTAGCTGTAATTAACCGTAACTTACAATCTAATAGTGAATTCATCGTCGCTTCCGAGCAGATCTTTACAAACCCCTTCTTATTCGTCGATCGAGGGGCGCGTCTCTCTCACTCTCCCTCTCTCTCTCGCTCTCTCTCTCTCTCTCTCTCTCTCTCTCTCTCTCTCTCTCTCTCTCTCTCTCTCTCTCTCTCTCTCTCTCTCTCGATTACCTCGCGATCCCCAGTGCTGTTCGAGACGTCTCGGTTGACATAAATCTTGGTTGGTGTCGCGAAACAGTGTGCTTACCTTTGTCGTTTTCTAATGCCGCCATTCGCACCCAAACACGTCTTTTTTTTCTCTCAACCGTAAAACAGTCCGTGCGTGCTCCCGTCCATCTATAATCCATCGATTGGCTCGAGCCGCGTGACGATCAGGTGACGGGTCTGGGGGGAGGGGGGTGTGGCGCAGAAAGAGAAAAGACGAAAACGAACGCCAAGAAAATCCGTTCGCGATTACCCGATTGCCAAAATCGTTTCTCTTCTCTCTCAGCACTGTAAGCCCCGATCGCGTTTTCTTCGTTAGATATACTCAACCGATCAATAATCGACCGGTTACTAGCACGATTATTACAGCTAATTGATAGCTATAACTATGATTCTTTATTACTATCATTATTATTACTATGTTTATTATTATCATTAATATTATTAATAATTTTTTTGTTTAGCGTTATTAAATATAATTTATTAAATATAGGAACCATGTTGCTGGGTCTTGCTTGTTTCGTGAAACGCGGGGGCGCGTGGGGACAGCTTGCCACCGCCATTCGCGTTTTCATCCATCCGATTTGTTTTTCGTGTTTTTTATCGATTATGTTTTTGAACGCTGTTTCGAGAGAGTGTTGTGTTATTCTCGACCAGAAGAGAAACGAAGAGGAGAGAGACTGTATGAGAGAGAGCGTGAGAGATAGAGAGACAGAGAGGGAGACAGAGAGAGACAGAGAGAGAGAGAGAGAGAGAGAGAGAGAGAGAGAGAGAGAGAGAGAGAGAGAGAGAGAGAGAGAGAGAGAGAGAGAGAGAGAGAGAGAGAGAGAGTGTGTGTGTGTGTGTGTGTGTGTGTGTGTGTGTGTGTGTGTGAGTGAGGGAGAGAGAGAGAGTGAGGGAGTGTGTGTGTGTGAGAGAGAGAGTGTGTTAACGAGAGAGAGAGCGAGAGAGAGAGAGAGAAAGAGAGAGAGAGAGAGAGAGAGAGAGAGAGAGTGTAACATTTAAAATTCGCTACTTCGCTAGCGAAACGTTATACTTAAAACCCCAGCCAACTACAGGGTAACCGTGCCCTCTGTGTATGTATGCATATATGTGTATGTCCATGTACTCGTATCTCTGTGTGTATGGTAAATTCGAATAATGTTTACGCACTTATATGCATAATGTGCCTGCGGTGTCCGAGCGTGTACAAACACGCGTGTCTCTGTTCGTGTGTACTTGTCGAATGAACACGCGCGGCTCTGTTTGTGTGCAATGTGTGCATGCGGACCATCGGTCGAAGTTCTCTCTTCTGCCACCGATCTTCATGGATTGGTAGATCATTATAACGGACATCACCCGTCGCTCATCAACATCAACCTTTCATCATTTCGAGTGAAAAGGAACACGGTGGCGTCGCTCTTTTCACTTCGCCCATCGTTTCCCATCAGTTTGTTTAACAGAGGCGTCCTCTGTGGCCATCGTCGTTAACGATACTATACTCCTCTCGCATTCTTCCGACATTGTTCTCTTTTTTTCTGCGTAAACCACACATACACACGCACGTAAAAAAAGAAAGAGAGAGATAGAGAGATAGAGAGTGAAGATTTAGATGAATATGTATGTACGTATTCGTAATAATCGCGGCACTTGACGTTTTTTTTTTTTGCGAATGCCGTGCCTCTACCCTACCTCAACCGCGCCTTAACGTCTGCTCTTTCTTAGTAACTCTTTTTTGCATTAAACTTTTATTATTACTTTACATAGGAACGTTTAAGTCAGCCCACCCCGACGCGTCATAACCTGGCGTCGCCGTCAAGGGATCCATCTACTCTCCCCATCGTAATTTCGCCCGTCTCTCATACGCGTTTCGAACTCTCGTTTTCAACTTCGCGTTTCTCACTCTCGAGTCTTTCCTTCCATCGCAAGCGAGTGGAACTGCGTTACTTTCACGGATACATTTATATCTTAAGCATCTCGGTTCTTTCGATCGGCGATCTGCCAAAGAAAGCTCTCCCCGGTCCGTGCATCCCATCTTAATCGTAACCGTTTATTTTTTCTCTCTAAAATCTCTTCATTCTCTCAATCGAAGGAACTTTGGTGTACGCGCTGCTTGGTGGCACGCTATTACAGTCGTCACAATAAAAAATAATCGAAATACAACCGTGGTGGTGCGCGACAGTGGCAGTGCGCAACGGAAATAAAAAACCCAGAAACAAGAAGGGGTTCGCCATGCGCTTCTTTCTTCGAGCAATTATTTTTTGGTCCACCGTCCACGCACGAGTACCTGGAGTCAGAGATTCCCTGGTGCCCGGAGCGGAAGAAAAAGCTTCTCGCCGACAATTCTCATGCCTAGGTTGGAACCCTCTCCCCGTTTATCTAGTCAGTTAGGAACGTTGCTTTCGTTATCGAGTAATAATCCCTCACAGAGCACCCATCGAACACTTTCGGTCCTTCTTTTTCCCCCCAACACACGTTCTCCGCCCGTTCCTCCCGCCCCGGTTGCGAAAATGGTTCGCGTATCCGGGGCACGAGTCGCACATCTCTCCGAGTCGATCTATCACACACATACACATATCTCATATCCTACACGAAAAGCTTCGCACCCCTCACCTCCGCGTATTCTCCCGTTTTTTGTTCACCTCTTTCGGGCGCGCACTTTTAACGCGCTCCGGCTAGAGCAGCCACCTCCTGCACCAGTTTCTGTCTCTTCACGTCGGGAGCGTTGTTGTTGTCCGGGTTTGCTCTCTCGTTACCCTGAGATTGGCCGGTCGTGCTCTCAGCGGCCGCGCGAGCAGCCAGCAAGGTGATTTGATTGACAACGTCCTCCATTTCGTCTGTGAGCGGATGCACTTCTTCGCCACATTGCGCGCCAGAGTCTGCGCCGATGTTGCCGAACTGTTGTTGCTGTTGCTGATGCTGATGTTGGTGCTGCTGTTGCTGTTGTCGTTCCTGGTTGGCCTCCAGTCGAGCCCGATGTTGCAATGTTTCAGAGTGACGACGCCATTCGCTGACGGTCGTGTAGGTCCTAGTGGGGGTGTTCCCGTCGCACAAGGAACAGTTGTAACGCGATTGTACCAGACGCAGTGCACCGCGACGCTGCTGGTTGCCTAGGTAACAGGAACGCTGGTGCGTCAGCAGCGTGGACTCTTGCGGGTAGGCTCGGCCGCATCGGCGACACACCAGACACAATTCGGTCTCCACCTCGCGACAGTGTTGCGGAGGATCGTTCTCGTGGGAACCGCATGGAGGTGTCGGCAATCGAATCGTTTCCAGGCCAGGGTGGTTCGGGTCCTGCTGCAGGAACGCCTGCATCAACGATCGCGGCACCTGGACTTGCGTGCCACCCTCCACGTGCAACGACATCAGACCATTACCGTGCATCACGCTGCTTAAACCTGGAGCCGCTACTGAAACCAAACGACGGATCGATGTTGTTAGCGAAATCGACATTGTTCGAACAGGTTTTGTTAACTTATTTTCGAACTACAATACTGCTCGGTTAGGTGAGACTTTCGAATTTCGAATTGCCCCCACTCCCCGCAAAGTTTTTGACACCGTGTCCGCTCGACAGTGACTTTCTCGACACTATTTCCCCAATACGGTAGAACTCCATTTACATGAACCTGCCGGGAGACAAGTTGGATCACATAATCAACTGCCTCGCACTACTGACTATGATTTTTCGTTCATTTAATAGGAGTTCGCGTTCATAGAAGAGATTTTCGCTCACATAGAGTTCAGTTAATTGAGCACTGCCAAAATTTAGTTCATGTAAACGGAGTTCCACTATACATATGCTTTCATCGACATTCTGTTTTTACCGACATTAGTTTTTATTGATATTCTTTCGTCGCCGACATATGGCGGGCTGTTAATCATAGAGATGCAAATCCAAATTCTGAAGATTTAAGCTAATATTGTTTCTCGAATCTTAAAGGTATTATTTATTTACCAATAGCGTTAAATGATGTAGAACTTAATTCTTTACTGAAAAAATAGCAACTTATCCTTTTGTCACTAAACGAATAAAACGTACCATTTGTAATTATAGTGGCGTAAGTCCACTTTAAGCTCTTTTGTTTTCAACCGCCGAGTTACAACACAGATCTACAAAACGTATTTTTTAAATTTTCCATATAGACTCACATCAGAAAACTGCAAAAACCGACTTTTACTCTTTTCTTCGCAATTCCGTAGTAATTTTCCAATTTTTTGTTTGGTAAACTAGTTCTTCTAACATATAAATAAATCTCAACTTATTTGGTTCAGTTTCATGACAATTATGCGATTTTTAAATGTTGTTCCATACTTTTTGCCAGGGTTTGTATGAAATAATAGTCGTCTGAGGCGCCTGGTTATGACCTACCGGTTCTACTTCTGATAAATAAATATTAGGCACGCGGACTTGCTGGGTTTTCAAAATCAATTATCTCGAAAACAAAACCACGGATTAAAAAACTATATTTGACTTCTCAACTCATTTTTTCATGTAAAAAGACCTTATCTACAATTGTATCATAAATATGGATGCTTTTACGATTACATGGTAGCCATGGCAAGAACTAATTAAATTTATACGCATCAATTTTTTGTAGGTACATATTTTTATCATATTTCTTTAAGAACACCGTTGATGCTCTTATTGGATCGAATACAAATAGCTAATGATTTGAACTGGCTACTAGAAAATTACGTCAAAATGGACTCCAGACGCGCTATTCGAGGGTTAAAGATAGATCTTGCATTACTAACAGTTTGAATATCATTCATTGTAATATTTTTATTCTGCGGGTTAACAACGTTAACAGAAGCTTTAATTTGATAATTTCACACATTGTTTGCTACTACAAATGAGAATTTTAAGGTTTACATAGGATATATTCTATAACAAAGCGTTTTTTAAATATTGCCTACGTATTTATCAAAAAGTTTTGGTATCAGTTCCCTACCTAGAAGATTTCATGTTTACCGTAATTGTCGAAAATAATTTAAAGTGCAACTAATCTTAAGAAAACTAAGATTAAGACCATCGTACGAGGAAATAAGTTGAAATTAGCTAAGTAATATTATATGTCATGAAAGTAATAATGTCAATAAACAAGGATATTTACTGAGCAATAAAAATGCCTTTCACGCACTCTCGATTATTTTCTCTCAAATAATTTAAATAACAATTTTTATCTTCCATTTTATCACTATTTCTAATCACAGCAATGCTCTGAATACTGTCAGTTCCTCTACCATTATTCTCACTTGCACTTTCTATTACTATGTTTACGATACCGCTGCAATCATTCTGGGTGCTTAACTTGTCTACGTACGTAACCATTGATTCCTAATGTTCTTTCTCTGACAATATCTTTACTCAACCAAAATCGGTACTTTACTGCTAATCTGGAAGACGTAAGAAACCCCAAGCAATTTCTAAAAAACTTTCTTGGCAAGAAATACAAAGCGTTTTTAATCCTTTCTGATCCTATTTTGAGCCTGACTCGACATTGACACCAGTAACTTATACTGATTTACTATTACTGATTTTATACCACAAGTACAGTGAGTTCTAAACTTACTGGGATTCGTGTTACGGGAATTCTTAGAAGCGATTCAGAAAAACAATTCTGAACTGTGAAATTCGTTTTTTGATTGCCAGAACGGGAGCTTTGTGGGTACATATGTGGTAGACGCAAAGATAAATGTTTCCTTGTATGCAGCGTAGGAATTTATTTATGAGCATAAACTTATTTATGATGACAAAAAAGAGCTACAGTGCCGACATCATTGGACAAGTACTTCAAGATACCACCCAAATATCCAGAATCCGAGAACATATTAAACGATTAGTATGTACAAATACTACCCTACCATTTACAGTTAAATAAAATATCTACATATGTACATTACATACCTTTTCATATTTATGAACAAATATGTATAGGACATTAAATAAAGTTATGTTTCCATAAATTTTCCATAAACGTAAAAAATATAAAAATGAAAGGAAAATTGCTAAGTTGCCTGGATCCTTACCCATTCTGTTAGGTTCTGGGGAGTATATCGCCGGTCTTGCCCAATATATCAAGGATACAAATATGTACAAAATATTGTAAGAAAATGTACCGTGTTGCTAATGACCTTTGATGTTGAAGCAACATTAAAGTACATATAGTATGTACAAAGCAGATCGTACTAATAACCTTTCAGCGGTGGCGCTCAGGCACTATTCGACTGACGCGATTTTCAAATTGCGCGGAAATCGCTGGACCGAATTAATGGCGTAAGTTGAGCACTTACTATACATGGTATGTATGAGAAATTGTAGTTATTCTAAAATGTTCCAAATAAGTTAAAAAATGAGATTACAATTCAATTATATTGTGATGAAGGAAGTTATGAAATAAACGAGAAGGAATTCTTTAGTCCATAATTACATGGTGTGTATGAACAATTATGTTCTAAGTTAGTAAAGTGACATATACGATTATAATTTAATTGTATGATGTTATCGCAATTTATGAAAATAAAAGAGAAGAAATACTTTCGGCCAGAAAGGGTTAATATTTTCCAAGTATAGAGAGCTTGCCTTTAGTCTTTCTAAAATTATATTACCAGAAAAATCGGAAGAAACCAGAACAATTTTGTCATAATAACGTCATCGATGTAATCGTCGGGGAATTTATACGGTACTCGTCATTGTCTCGGTGAGACAGGTAAATTGGTCGCTATTAACCTGGCCGCAGGGCAACGCGCATTAACGGAACAACTACAAATGACGCGAGAGAAGAATTTAATATTGAAGTGAAACTTCTGTAAAATCGATCTAGCGATGAAACAATGAAACGATGAAACGATGAAACGATTTAGTAAAACCTCGACGTGGTAGGCGTAAAACCTCTACGCGGTAGGAGTAAAACCGATCTGGCGATGAAACAATGAAACGATGAAACGAAATTCTATTCCATTGGAGTGAAACTTCTTTAGCCGCTGTGGGCGTAAAACCTCGACGCGGTAGGAGTAAAACCGATCTGGCGATGAAACGATGAAACGAAATTCTATTCTATTAGCATACACGGTTGAGGGTTCGGTATTGCTTAATAAAGATTATGATGAAATTCCGATGATGCTAAGTAGAGATTTCAACGTGAACTTTGCATCGGAACGATCAAAATTATTAATAGAATTTTTTAGAAGTAAATTAAGATTGAAAACGGTAAATCATTCTAATGAAGCGACAACAAGATCAGGAACAACTCTCGATGCAGTATTTGCAACACATTCAGACAAAATTGAATCAAGAATATTTATATCATATTTTAGCTATCACAAAACATATTTTAGCTGTCATAAAGTGTTAATAAAAATTCGAAAAAAATTAAAGAAAGAAGTTTCACTTCAGCCATGTGGTCTAAGCACAAATCAATTTTTCATTTTCACCGGCAGCCAAACAGATTAGGGTACATCGGAGGTTAATTTCAATTCGATTGTACTGCTTTCCGCGTGTCCCAGTTTTGTCTCGGTTCGCACGTCGACGGATATTGGGATATAGCACATGGTTTTATAATCGATTCCAGGGAACAGAGAGTTTTCGGGGAATAGTTCTGAGAGTGGTTCGATTAAATGCTTGTTAACGTTACGGCACGGTGTTCGATGTGAATTAAGCAGGTTGACAGGTTTACGCAGTGACGCGCATGGGTACAGCGTATATCGTGTATCAGACGAGGAGTCGTTACGAGGCAGGAAGTGTTAATGATACCCGTGTTCATTCGCTGGACACTCGTCTGTAATTATCGAGCTTCGTAGGTCGTGATCAGGTCGATCGCGAGCAGTGTAGAATCACATAGAATATTATTATCGGTTTTCTTTCGAAGATCTCCTATGGCAGCTCCAACAATGAAATTGATAATTATGGAAGAACAAGAATAGCTTTTGGTGGTACAGAAACCAGTTAGACTATTTTTTTCTGGTAGCCTTTATCGTAATGAGAACCCCTGACACTCGTGTAACGTTCTGTTTGACTAACGCTTCTTTCTGGTACCTCGTGGCTGTCTGGATTATGGTTTGCCACGATCATAAGAGCAAATAATCCGTGTTTTTATGTCTTGAGATGGACGGAATCTTTTTTTTTTCTCGTATTCATGCAGAACGAAGGTAAAGCGACGTAATAAGGAAAGGAGAAAAATGTTGCCGTATGAATGGAGGGATCTGCCGACCAGCGTTGGTTACACTACAGCCCCGCTAGCTCTTCTGATCTTTTATAGGTCGTAGCATTTCGCGACGAACGTAGTAAATTCATTATAAGGTCTCAGACTATTTCAACCGTGACACGTTAAAGCGATTGTTAGTTGCTATAATCGGGTGAGTTATAATATAATATATATATATACGGCTAGTATAAATGGCGCGAAATTCGAACCGAGCGATGCATCCCATAAAATGACTGAAATTCTACACTAGATTGGAAAGATATTGTTGGGTCGTCGTTAGTTTATCTTAAAATCAAAGCTTCCTTTTATTCTTGCAAAACATTTAAGCAAAAAATGCCTCTCTTTATTATAATACTCTTTATTATATTTTGAACGCGTATTATTATTTTTTTAACGTCTCGGGTTTGAAAAGTATTCTTTGCTGAAATATGTCCTTCGAAGCCAGATATTTCTATAATTATTATGTTGAAAAATTAAGTGAATTAAACAGTTCATGTAGATTTACATAATCGTGACTGTGTACACTGTCTGCAAAATATGGAATTACATCAATTTATGAAAGCTTGAGAGATAGAGCTCCGAGATAGAAAAATACTAGTCACACTAATTTCCTAGTAGGTAGTGAACATTCAAATTAAATTTTTATCTTCCGTATATCGTTATTTTACTTAATTAATCTCATCTCTTGGTACATTATTCATAAAATGAGATTAAAACACTATTCTGCTCTAGATTTGTAACAATATTCATAGAATTTGCTATTATCACAAGTGTTTATAATATTTACGTATGTATGTATAAAAATATATATTCTTATTATATGTAATATATTTACTCGTTTGTATAATAAAGTAATTTTGTACAATTACTGTTTTAATATCTACGAATGTTATGTATTTACGACAACAATAAGTAGATGAAGTTTAAAACAGTAAAAGAATCAAAAGAATTTGAAAGTATCAATGCATTACCTTCAGCATATAGAAACTATTAAAGGAAGGATGACAATTTTATTTGGTTCCTATTTCTTGCAAACGATGCAGACAATGTTTATTTTGCGTACAGATCTATAGTCTAGCGATTACTTTTAACTTTCACTTATCTCATAAACCTCAACAAAATCTGATTCGTTCAATATATTGCTACAAAAATAAATGTTCAAATCAGAATCAAGATATGTATCAACCCTGTGTGTTGGTGGGATAGTGAAAGAGTTAAAGAAAGAGCAAAACTTCACACGGAACGGGCACGTGTAGTTTGCGTCTAGCCGTCCGAAAGGAAGTAAGGATCACTTGACGTTCTGTAGGATTGTCTTGTTAATAGGGATCTTCTGCGAGCAAGGTCACCGTTGGACCCCGATGCAACCCCGAATCAAATAATATAATAAGGAAGACCGTTAAGTAATGCGCAGTATCGCAGCTGCCCGATCCGTGTGACACCCTTGAAACAATCGGCCCGACCGAAGAGAGGGTTATTACTCTTAATGAGCACTGGTTATTTCTTTGAGTGGCTTTGATTTACCCTCCCTTCTGCCCAATCTCTCCTACTGTTCCACGCCTCCCCGTACACGATCAACATCACGGTTATGGGCATTGTGTACGCGTATCGGCGCGCACGTGTGTTCAATTTGTGAACGTAAAACACACGGAGCGGCACGCACTTGCACATCCAAGGAAGCACTTTTACACGGGCATCGCTCTTGCCTCGTCTTCTTAGAGGGCAGAGGAGCTCATTTGCGTACGGATTGAGATAGTAGTGCTTCGGTACCACCTCGATGTGTGTTTTTGTTTAAATGTGTGACTACGTACGAGATTCTGATTGCCGGCCGCTCCCAAGTCCCAGCGGTTCTCATAACCATTCCGACACGCCATCGTATACTAATTCGTCCATACGATGACCTCACTGACATCACATAAAACTGTCGAACATTTCGTGTGTCATTTCACTTTCCCCAGAATATAAATACTAACTAAATTTTGATCGAGTCTCGCGTAGAAAACGACAGTTAATTGTGACTATTACATCGAACGCGAAATCGAGAGCTGGTGGTCGTCGTTAAGATTTTGTAAAATTGCCGTTCGAAGTGTGTCTGGTTTCATTAACAAGTTAGAAGCCAACCAGATCGTGCGGCTCTCTGCAGTTCAGGGTTGAGAAGCACTGGGCCTAAGATAGCCGCGACACATGCTGGAAATTTGTTCGGCGGGAATTTACGAGCGAGTTTCCGTGTCAGACGCAATACCGTGGGCTCCGCTGGTAAGTAGGTATATGTCTGTATATCCTGACAGCTATAAACTCGCATTCGAAGGGCGTCGAACAAAATAATCGGGAATGTCGTTAGCGCCTTCAGGAATTTTAATGGATGTCCTGGCAGAGCGTAACGACACGGCGAACTTTGTCAAATTGATTCTGCTTTGCTAAACCGAGCCAGCGGCGTCTAACCGAACCGCAGACGGGGCGATTACATTGAATTTCAGATGGAATTCTAAACGACGTTCGATAAAGGTATTTTATGAATCAATATAAAATTTGTAGCGCATCGAGAGCTCTCAAGCAATTATCGAAGCATTCCTCGGAACAAAAACGATCTACTGAAAGATCTTCAACTAGAAGAATGAACTAGAAAATTGCTTTTGCATATTGTATTAAACTACTGGCGTTGTCCATTATTAATTCGGATTTACTTTTTATTGGTGGGGTTTTAATACTATGGCACTTTGGAATTATTATTGGGTTATAACATAAGTGCAAATATAAATATGTTCTAATTTTAATTATTTAATTCTGACTCACTGTGGGTGCAGATAACTGTTGTTAGCCTTTCGACAATGGAGTGTAGGTCTATTTTGGCTCAAAGTATCGAAATTGTCATTTAATTAGTCAATTTCTGACGGTTAGATTAAATGAGCAAGTATTGCTTCAGTACCAAAAGAAAGACTAACGCGTTTACAAGATGTGCATTTAAAAATATGTTTTAGAAAATTCATAAATAATGCAGTGGATGGTCTTAAACATTATTCATTATATAGTTGTAAGAATGGTCCGCTATCCGAGGATTAAATAAATACTACTTATAGTCGACGAGTTTATGATTGATCATAATTCTGTTCTTTGTTAATAAATGAGAAGAAGATGTTGAAGATATCCGAACGAGTTTATATGACCCAATATTTGGGGTACAAGTGGTTTCTTGGCATAAATCGTTATGCTAGTCGACGGTTGGAGCAACCGCTTGAACACACCAAAAAGAAATGAAAAGTACATTGGACTTGACCATCCTCATTATTGTCCAAATTTATCGTGTTGTAGTAATCATCTGATCGAATCATTTGATGAGATGGAGCAGTCCGTTTACAATTAGTGTTGAACCCTTTTAGTTTATACGATAACTGAAATTAAAAATTCACCAATACGATGGCAGAAGTGTGGAGATTGTAGTGAGAAAATAATAAAATAACTTATTTGCAGTAGAGTTTGTCCAAAAGTTTCCTGTTTCACCTATGAAGTTTTATCACAAATGAACAAAATCCGCAGTCTAGTTATGAAAAGGAAAATTTAGAAAATAGTAAAACGTCAACGAAAAGAAGATCACGTTTGCATGACGTGCTGACAATCATAGTGGTGTAAGTCCAAATTCTAAAGATTTGAATTAATATTATTTTTTTGAATCTTAAAGGTATCATTTATTGAGTTCATTCTTTACTGAAAATGGCAGCTTATTCTTTTGTCGCTAAACGGATAGAACGAACCATTTGGGATTACAGTGGTGTAAGTTCCTCGTTCGCTCCTTTGTTTTCACCTGCTGATTTACAACACAGGTCTATAAAACGTACTTTTTAAATTTTCCATATAGGTCCACATAAAAAGGTGTAAAATACATCTTTCAGTATTTTCTTCGACAAATTGCGACCAAATGCAATTTTTCGAAAATTTTGTTTCACGTCATGAGGTAAACTGATTGTTCTAACTTCCAAAAAAAACCTTTAGAAGTTATTCAGTTCGAATATTTTTTTGTAGTCACTTTATATCAATATAAGTCAATCTTAATTAGCTAATTCGCTTGTAAATTGTATAAAATTCTGTTAGGTGCTTTAAGTTTCATACACAGACACTTTTTATAGTTTTCTGAACCTATGGATGTGTTTTTGTAATCGCAATGCGTATATGGATTTTTTTATACCAACAAACGCAAAATATTATTTTACTCGATCTACGACTATGCTTCTCAGCCTACCAATGTTCATATTGCCTAACAATATCGTGCACATTGCGAAAGGAACTTTTGGGATAATATTTTTAAAAAGTTCTCCTCAGAAACGAAATTAGAGAAAAAGTTTGGTTTATATTCGACTGACTGTAAAATTGTAGCATTGGATGTAAAGAGATAGGATTGGTCGATTTTCGTGTAATCCCGTCGACGACGGTGAGATCTCGATGCGGTCGATCGGCGAGAAATCCATGCCACGGTCAGGATCGATGCATCCGCGCATCTCTAACTATGGTACGCGAAGTATGCAACAACTGTGCATTCCATGTGTAGCTTGCTAGGCGCTTTCTCACGTGGTGACCATCGCGCACACCGACGTAGGAAAACACGTTGCGAACGTGGGCGTGCATTCCTGCCTTCGTATTATCTTCTCTTCACTGTCTTCCATTTTCCCTCCTTCTTTCTCTATCCAAACGGGGCCCCTGTTTCCGTCCCGTTCCCGTTCCACCTCTCTTTCCACGCCGATCCTACGTGGAGAAACCCTTTCCACCACCTTTTTATACCGCATCCCGAGGCCCGTTATCGTGGATACCACGGTCCAGAACGGCTGTTTCACACCTCCGCTCCCGCGAGAATTAGGAAATAAATTAGCGACCGGGCTAATTTCGTTATCTCGACCGACGCGGGACCCTCCCGCTTGAGACGTCAAGGGACCGATGTCCAAGTCTTCGAACTGCTGCCCGGACACGGTTTCAACCGTGTCCCACCACCAGGATCAATGGCTCGTTGCTCGTTCCTCTGGGCTGTTTATCTCTTTCCTTTCGCGCTCCTCTTCCTTCGCCGTGCGTATCTCTGGATCAGCGAATGGCACTTCGTTAGAAACGGTTCGGTCATGATTGGGGATGGCAATAGTTGGCCTCGTCGAGTGGTATCTTATAAGAAAAAAATCGTCCGTTCGCCTCCACGATCGCCCCGTGCGAACGTAAATATGCGATTTTTCAGCTGCGGCGGAAGTTTCAATAAAACCTGGCTGCGACCAGATGAATTACAAATGATTCGGTGCTTTCGCATTTTGTGATCATGCGCTGCACAAAGTTTAATTTTCTGTAGTCTCCATTTTTCTATTCCATATTAAGAGACTGCTGATTTTATTTATCACGAAAATGAGTAAGTGAAAATAGCAGAAGTATCAGCAAAATTTAAGATATCGATTGTTAATAAACCGCGTATGTTTAACCGTAAATTCGACTCAAATAAAAATGTAGATCTTCGTTTCATAATTTGGATAAGTCTAATATAATGCAACGATATTCCCAAATTCTCCCGTTATTTTTACAATTTCGCATATCATTTACTCAGTTTTCTCCTAAATGTCTTTATGCGTTTATGGCATATGCAAATTTCTGAAGTACACGAAAACGTGTGTATTAATACAAATATTCTAAATTTGCATAAAAATCTGTAGTATATTGATTATAATTAGATGTATGCACAAGCTTGAGGGTGTTTTTCAATTTTCTTTTATCTATACGCGACATACGAGGTATATTATCTGTTGAGGTTTTAAAAAGTATGCACACATCTAATATTATTTATGATATATTAAAATTCTTAACAGAAGTTTATGCAGTTCCTGTGTCTAGCAATCCATGTACACAATTTTTACTTTGCCTGAAGATCTGCAATTTATTTGTTAAAAATATATAAATACAGTTTTAAGATTTGAGCCTTAATTATAATACACTACTCCATGAAATCTAGCGATCCTTGAGCAAGATTATATCTGATAAAATGTTGTTTTATTAACATCTGCAAATTCGAGTAAAAAAATCTTGCAAGATTCTGTCTGTATTCATTTTAAAGGGTACAGTCTCTACTTTGACATTCTTGAACTCATTTTATCACAGATTCTTTCTTATCATAGAACGGAGTGATAAACTAGTTTTCCTTTTTGGTAATTATTGCGAAAGGGTCACTATACTCCGATTTTGTTGAAATTTAAATATGTTATGCAGCAACACATTTTGAACATCTTTTTCCTTTTCCAATATAGGGGGATCGATTTTAGTTTTCGAGATATTTGCAAAAAAGTATTGCTAATACTGTATAGAATTTTCTGTATTCTTGCACGCTTCGTGGCAATGTAAGCCTGTTTATTTTTTTTTGTAAGCACATTGTAATCACTTACCTTGCCGCCTCACCCCCCACCCCCTCACCACGACCTGATCTAAACCAACTCAGTAAGCGCCGCGCAACCGCCACTACAAACCAATATGGCGGCGCCCCTACCTGTCAAGAAAATGGAAATATGCTCTTTTGCGAATATCTGGAATACTAAAAGCGGCCCCCCTATATTGAAAAAGGAAAAAGTTGTTCAAAATGTCGAAATCTATACAATAGGAATATTATGCGATCAGAGTTAGTTTGGATTAGGTTTTGGAGGGGGCAGAGAGGGCCGGCCGTCTATACAGTATTAGCAATAGTTTTTTTGCAAATATCTCGAAAACTAAAATCGATCCCCCTATATTGGAAAAGGAAAAAGATGTTCAAAATGTGTTGCTGCATAACATATTTAAATTTCAACAAAATCGGAGTATAGTGACCCTTTCGCAATAATTACCTCCTTTTTTCCTCTGAAACTATATAAATCTAAAGAATTGGACGAAGTTCAATTATTCTTTTCCAGGTTTACTTTAATGTGACCTTATGAAGGCAAGCCTCCTCTTTACAGTGGCATCTTAAAAATTGATCTGCTATTTTTTGTCACGATTTCGTTTTATATTAAATGGAAAGTGTGCAGTCAGTATTGTAATGCATTAAAACAAAGCCAGTTAGAAGGTCGTAACATTTTTTTACACAAAAATTACAGGAGTTGAAAAATCGCCAAATTTTGTATAATTTCAGTTCAGTCATATCTTACAATTACTGATATTTTAATTTTATGGAATCGGGTATATTCACAAGTAAACAATTGAATTCGGCAAGTTTACCTAAAAAGTAATTTATAATGTTAATCTTCCTAAAATAGAAAATGAAACTACATTTTCACAAAAATTATTATAATAATTTTGCTCTGTATATTGCTTCTAGCATCAAGAAAATACTGTTTTAACATACATTTGCTGATTAAAGTTTAAATAATTCAGAATTCGAACAGTACTAAATGTTTCTAATGATTCAATTGTCTAACTAATCTGATAAAAAATTATCGAGCAATTATTTTTTTACTCAAAAGTTCAAAATATTTATTAGTGTTTTAAGAGATTAAAATTAGAGAGCTGACTAAAGTAACTAAAATTAAAGAGTTTTTAAAATTTTGTTTAGGAGCTATCTAAGTGACCTCATACACATATCGCACGTAAACCATTTAAAAGTATTTTTCCAGGGTTATATTGTAAACATAAAACAGGAACTTTGTCCTAATTTTAGATATTCATTTCGAAAGTGTTTGGACATATTCACTACCTTAAGTCGCATCAGGCTAACATGAATCTTTTACTGTAGGGTTCACAGGTAGCGAAAAAAATGATCTATTATATAAACATTAAAAAAAAAGATCTATTCCCGAACATCGGAGACTAATTGCATTAATTCATGATGAAGAAAGTAAAAACATAACAATATAATTTGATTAAAGGAGCATCAAAATGATCGGTGGCTCGTGATAATCCGAACAAATAAAGTTCAAGAAATATTTGGCCTGTTTCCGAACATCAGAATTCGAAAATAATAAGATGTGTCAATTAATAATGAAAAAGTAAAAGCGTAACCGAGGTAATTTGATTAAAGGAGCATCGAGATGATCGGCGGCTCGTGATAATCCGAACAAATGAAGTTCAAGAAATATTTGGCCTGTTTTCGAACGTCGGATACTATAATAATTTGTGTTAATTTGTAATGAAGACAGTAAAACTGTAACGAGGTAATTTCTTTAAAGGAGCATCGAGATGATCGGCGGCTCGTGATAATCTGAATAAATAAAGTTCGTTTTTATTGAAAGAGGGAATACCTGGTTCAGGAGGCTAGGAATAAATTCGGGAATACTTATTTATGCTACTAAATGGACGACATTCATATTCGAGGTCCCAATTTTGGGTTGGACCATTCCGAGTCACCTGCCCACCCATTTGACGTCGATACGGAGAACGACATTCGTTGTAAGGGCTCTCTGCACCTCCCTCAGGAAATGTTGGATGTCGAGGATCACGAGGAAGTCGTAATTTGTACGAGAACGAGGCAGCCGAGTGAATTGACGACGGCTTATCTCCCTGCCCGGCCACAAAATCGTTCCGTACGCGTATCGGACAAGATAACGGCGGTGGCGTATCGATAAATTCTGTTAATTAATTATTGACATGTCTCCAGGCTATTTTTGAGTTCGCCGCATGAGAAGGTAGACAGGTCCCTTTCTCTCCGAATTCTTTCTTTTTGATCCAAGCTTTTCTCGGATAAAATCATGTTTGTTTCTCATGTAGGCGGTTCAAATTATTCTGGTGTTAATCTGTTCCTTCCTTAATCCATTTTCGATTGCGTCATTCACTTTCATTGCTTTCCTAAATTAGTGTTCAATTTTTAGTATCGATTTTTCATACATTCCTACTTTTTTAAAACTGAGCTTCTTTTTAGGATACTTTATTCCTGAAAAACAAATTCCATATAATTATTTCTGTAGAATTAAATATTTTTCGTGTTAGGGTATTTTGTTTTCTCTTTTCGAATGATGTATTATTCATGAAAAATAAATTCATACTGTAGTGTGAATGAAGAAAATGTCAAAGAAATATTAATTTCTTTTATTTTTAGATTAGATATGTGTTTGAGTTGTTTTCAGGAATACGGGAACATTTATAGTCGCGCGTGTGAGATGCACCTTGTTTCGTTTCCTCAGAATGATAATGGTAATAAATGCTGTCTTCGTAAATGTCGAGGCAGTATTGTATCAATAGTAACAACTACATTAAGCTACAATGGGTTTCAATATTGAATATTATTATATGGTAATTTTCAAGTCTGTGTTTTCGAGGCAGGTGTTGTTTTTAACACCTGTGTATGCCATACTGTGTAAAAGGACTTAAATCAAGAAAGAAGTTGAGTCACTCTTTCCAAGTACTTAATAATACATGAATGTTCAGTTGATAAACATTTTAAGCAGTTTAATATTAATTCTTGTGTTCGATAAATTCACGAAAAGAAAATTATGTTAAAATTGTATTCTCTTTGTCGCAGGATCTACAAGCCCTGCTGGTACTTGTAGACTATCTGTAATATCTGTCTATAATAATCTACTACATTCCCTATATAATGATGATGATTAAAAATTGATTTCGTTAATACCAAAATAGTAAGGCACAATAAATGGAAAAATTTTATTTTATCGATTTGGATAATTCAAAATCCAGTTACGAGCTCCACCATTTGACTCTTTATAAACGGAAGACCACAAATCCAGTGCTTTTTAAGAATTGTAATTTGTACAATTGTGTTCGTTAGTTGATAGCATGCTAAAATATATTATAGAACTTCGACTTTATTTTGTTCTTGTCTCTTCTAGTCTCTGTAGTCTAGTCTCTCAAGTCATCATGGTAAAATGATGAAAAATAGTCTACTTTTTCAAATTATTCAGGTGCAGGTCTTGTCAAAGAATTCAGAGAGCAACGTCGATCTGGTCGAAGATGCTGCCATCAGCATAGGCCAAGAACGTTTCTCCGGGCGATCAGGCGAGTGATCCACGGAAAGCTGGATCCGTATTGAGTCTGCATAACAAGAGGGTGTTGCAGAAGCCAGAAGGTGGAGTTTGCTGTCAGGTACCTGATTCCTCGACCTGTAACGAAGAGGTATATAGGAAAGGTCTTCGACCGGTAGCCTAAGTCGAGAAGCAGTCCCTAAAGAGGCACCAGGGTCATTAGCGAACGGAACATTTATCCTTGTCCCTCGGTTCTTCTCTTTCTCTTGGTCGGGTGTTCGCACTTGATTTGCCGTCGGTATCAACGGGTGCCAGGCAGGAAGACCCGTATTATCGAGTCAATTGTCTCTCACCCTCCTCCCCCGGGTAGTTCAGCTGACTATAAAATCATTATCACCCGTCCACCACCACCACCACCGTCACCAACCACCAACCTTTCCCCTACTCCGGGTACTCTTCTCTCTTCTCGCTCGACGTTGAACGCTCGATTATCCCATTAATACGACGGGTCCGTGTGTCCATCCGTCCCGTCGGATCTTTAATTATTTAAATGCAGAGCAACACGGAGCATCCAAAGTCAGGGGCGGATCTCGTTCGCACAGATTCATCTCGTTATTTCACCTTCGCTGTCTGCCCTCGGATTTCTCGGGGCTCCTTTCACGAATTCGATCTCGACCATACTGAGAATCGTTGATTCCTCTCGTAATAATCGTCCGGTGATCGTTCAATAACGTGACACAAAAAATGCCGTGTGTCTTGTTGAAATTTTAACACCGAGTTCATTCACTGTATCGCAGTCCTGTTTGCAAGCTTTGCAATCATTCCTGTCTGCTAAATACCAGCAGCTAGTCTAATCTTTAGATTTCTGTGTGTTTAGGTACAACGTTTGGTTTTGTGTGTTGGAGATCGAATTATTAATTGTTCAAGTTTACTAGCGAGTTGCTAGCATCGGTGGTCATCAAGTTCTTTGGATACTTCTTGTGCAGTCTTCTCGTGATGACTGTTCTATAGAATTTAAGCACCAGGCTATTTGTGTAGTTCTATATTTCATGTTAGCACGAGATTTAATTATAAAATGTTTTTGGGACCTCAGTTTTCAACATATAATGAAATATTGACCAGTTTGGCTGATCAGGATGAATGATCGAAGTTTTCTGATAAAACAGGAGGCTGTTCCCTGAACTTCACTCCATAGAAAATTTGTGTCACCGATTCTGGATTATGGTATTTAGCAAAAGTATTCGTTACCCATTTTACTTATTCTTCTTAAGAACGTGAATTTGCACGAATATACTGTTCATATATCGTAGCATAAGCAGTGAATTGAGAAAGGAACGAGAAAATGTAAAAATGCCATCACATTTCTTCCGAGACCCATCTTCTAAAAATACTCATACGGTCATTAAAAACAATAATTCGTTTTTATAGCTAACCTGTCGTTGAACGCGATTAAGATATAAATGCGGATGTTACGATCGATACTTATTAAAATAAGGTTAACTATAATATATCGTGACTGTTATGACTATATACACGATTATAACCATAAAGGACGTAGACTCGTAACCATCGTTAAGCGACAATTTAATGAGTGAGGCGTGCCGGACGTGGGAAGTCGTCTATCGTGCAGTAATTATTGTGTTGTAATACGGATTGAAGATAGGAGTGGACTCTGTCATGTGATTATGGTGTATTGGACTGCTTCAACGGTTCGTGCTTCTGTATGTGCAATCACATTTTATGAATTCGCAGCAAATAGATAACCACAGATATTAGAATTGAATGGAAAGAACCATTTTTCTCTCAATCAATAATTCATCGCAAATGACTTTCGTCTATTAAGCATCTTTAATTATGATTTGTATTATTATATATCATATCGCAGCATCTATGGCAGTCGTTTACGACTGAACCCAAATTAAAATTCTTTTCTTGGATAATTACACATTCTTTTTCTAAAATTTGCTTCGTAGCTTCGATCATTATTAGAATGAATTATAAAATAAATATCTATTATGTTCGCGAACTTGCATTTTCAAAGAACCTTCGCTTCCTCCCCGACATTTGCCATAAATATATTGATATAATCAAAATAAGATGAAAATTGTATAAAATCGTTGGACACACAGAACAATGTCCACTAAACTTCAATTAAATCAAGCGGAATTTGTAATTCAATTTCTTTGGAAATGAAACATGTTTGGATCATTGATTAAACCTTTGATCAAATCTTGAAAAATGAATGTTCGTTCATTTGTTGGTCAATTGTATACTAAGTTTCCGAAGTTGCAAACAAAGAATTTAATTACTGTATTGACAAGTGATTCGCGTATATTTTTATTTTTTCTCGGACCTAATGATTTTTAGGTAGGATTTAGCTTCCCGAGGAAAAGATTTCCAATATTTTAAAATATCGTCGTTTGCGAAGGGTTAATGTATTATTTACCACCTACAATACTAGCTAAGAACTAAGAGAAAAAATCAAAATCCGCCCACAAATCAAAGAATATTTAAACAATGAAAAATGTATTAGTGATGTAATATCCTACCTAGAATAACTTGGAATAATAAAGGAAATATAAAATAGCCATCTGTAATTACAATAGATCGAGGAAATTCTAAACAATGTGCACCTCGAAGCGGACAGAATACTGTTGCAAATAAGTAACCAGTTCCATAATATATTGTCCTTCTCTGTACATATACGTAACACAATGTTATACATCAATGGTCGCTAATAGCATAATCGCCGATGCGTCTTTAAATAAATAAATTTAATAAAAATGTATATTTTCTTATAATCAAACTTTAGATGCACAGACATATATAATATGACTATGGGCATTTTCTTCGAAGAGCGAATATTTCAGGAAGTTTTAGAATATGTTCTGTCATTTTATGAGAAAATGATTACGATTCGACGAACGTCGCTTCCGTTAACAATTAACACGGCAACGTAAAATGTTGATACAGTCATGAAAGTTTGATGTATGAAGTCACGGCAAAAGGTAAGGAGACCTATCGACGAGGGATTACAAAGGCACGATAAGGAGAGACACCCCTTTGCGACATTCCGTTTACCATTCCACGGAGGAGGGCGGTTCTTTAATAGACGCCACGTTGGCGGATTAGATCTCGTTAAGATATCGCGTAGTCGTTAAAAATAATTGTCAGTTGGATAATTAAGGGGTTGGAACGTCCTTCTCTCAAGGTTAAGAAAATATCGTCTTCGCTCTCGAGGAGAAGAAGGAAAACGGTTTTCACTGTCTGCTTCTTAAACGTAACTCCGAACCTCTTATATTCGTCTTCTTCGTCCGCCCTTACTTTTTATTCCACCTTTACGCACAACGATCTCCTTCTCGTCAATCTGCTTATGCTCCTTCTCGAGCAGCCCTTTATCCGCGGTCCGTATTTTGTTAGCACATCGTTAGGAAGCACCCAAAGGGGGTGCGTTTTCCTCTTTCCCTTTTTTTTTTACATGCGACTGGAGAGGATTCCTGTGGCTCGTTACAACTAACGGGCACGCTTAGCTTGTTACGCAGATCAAACGCGCACGGAATGGAATTTTTCGGTGGAGGAAAACTTCAATTTGCGCTCACGGCTCTTTAGCATATTGTATTGAATCTTGTGAAGCGATCGTGACGTGACGTGACTAGACTGCGGAATTTATGCGTTCATGACAGAATTTAATAAATAAGATACAGTAATCGTGAAGACGTTACGTTTGACTTTATGAATATTATTGCTTTATTCCTGACATATTTTGAGTAAGCCTGTGCCGTGTAATGACGAGTCAGATCAGAGATGAATATTTGCAACAAGATTTTCTCTTAGTACGAAATACAATTTTTTTATTTGACAATCAATATTTAAACAGTAAAGTAAATGTAGGCGTGTAATAAATGTAAATTACCTTTTTTCTTATGTTTAATTTTTAGGGACGAAGAAGTTCTAATCAGTTTAGCCTTGAAAATCATACGGCACGGGGTTAAAATAAAAGTTACATTTTTATTTAACTTCTGTTCCTTGTGATTGACTCAGAAATTTTTTACTTAAACATTTGTCTACAAATGGCTGGATGTAACAGTTCAATCTCGTATAAAGTATTGCCTTTCAATTCGGCGTAATATCATGTGATGTAAATGTCACAAAGTTTTATTTTAGGAGCTTGCGGGTAATTATATTTTTGCTAATATGCTAAGGAACATTGATAATGGTACAGTCTTCTATTCTTTTGCAACTGTTTTAGGATGTTATTGTAATGGATTACAGTAAAATAGACGATATATTAAAAGAGAGACAGCCACCGACATTCATTGCAAGTAGAAGCAGCGAGCAAAATACAGACACATTACGCAGCCGTATAGAAACGGCCGTTTTGTGAAGTACAAGCACTTAGGAATATTTCCAATTTCAATTTTTGTACAAAGAAGAATTGTACGAAGTTAATTTATATATATTCTTTGCATGTCATGAATTAAACTCGCTCAGGAAGGTAATTGTTTTAACTTCATGAATATGTAACATTGAAATTATTGGTAAACGTTGGCATAAATAGTTACGGAAAATGTGAGAGAGACGGGGAAAAGCTATAAAAGGCTTAAATCAGACACCTAAATTTTAATATACTATAGAGAAGTAACAAAAGATTCTTTTATTAAGGCATGTAGCCGTACACGCAATAATAAAAACCTAGTTTTAATATTTTTAATTTACCTCAACAATATCTATATGTGTTTCAGAATCGACGATTGTGGTAAAATTGTTTATAATAAGAAATCGATTCTGAAACGACTTTTTATTGGTTGTTCTATATGCAAATACATACGTAAAAAGTCAGAAATGAATTAAGAAGAACATATACACTTAATGTTGCTTTTGAAGTACATTTCAATAAACTCTGCCACATAAGAAAGAAAGAAAATATTACAGAGTAGAATGTACAGTGTGAGAGAGTTTATTAAATTTCTAAAAAATATTAACATAAACTATGCAGTTTGTCAGTGTAGGACATCCTGAAGACAAACAAAATTCCTGATAGAAATCCATCAAATTATCGTGAACTTTGTACAATTTAAAATTAAAAATTTCAATTTTTCAAACATAATAAAAATTTTAATACTTTTGTACAGAGTTAAATATACCTACAATATGCGATAGTTTGTTGAAACATTCTCACGCATATACGTATTTTTGGATTCTTCAAATTACGTTACAAATTATTCGATTTATTTAGAGATATGTTATAACAGAATGTTTAAAGAATTAGATGTACAAATAGGTTAAGAAGTTGAAGTTGTTTCTTTAAAATAAGGTAACTTTCTGAAATCTTGCAAATTCGTCCAGTAATTAGGTCTGAAATCACCCAGCGCGAAATTCAGAGAAATATCAGAAATTCCTGATGGAAAATAAGCCATCACAGTTTCAAGTTATTGTGAACTTATAGCATGTTCTAAAAATAAAACTTTTAATCTCTCAAACGAAACAACAATTTCAGGACTTCGTATTAGAGTAGCAAGCGTAGTAGCAAGTAGATATAGCAAGCCATAGTTTCTTAAAACAAGTGATTGTTAAGAATTTTTTTCCAGAATAGCAATCGGACATAAGGGACTAGACCTTTTGTGGATGTAAATAGATAGACTTAATGTACAAGTTTTTTTCTTAGTTCATTCTTTCTTATTATTTATGGTATAATACACATATTTTTCGAAAATATATTTTTTAAACTGGCGTGCACGATAACTAAAAAACTAGTAAAGTAAACTTCAGACGAAGCTCATTCATTTCTTCAAGCCTAATCCGAGATACCTGTATCCAATAGTTCTTTTACATAAATTTTTAAAAATCACTTGGTGTCACAGCCGTTACACGAGAAGCTCTCCTCAAATTAAAAGAAATATGACAACAGATCGTAAAGCTTGTCAGATAGCCTGGGTGTAACGAAATTTCCGATAGAAAGAAAGCCGTGGTTGATGGCGGGTTCGTTGGTCGCGTAAACCCCTTGCGCGAAGGGATGACTGTCGGGGTACCATTGTAAATATTAATGCGGCGGGTCTGGGGGAAAGAAAAATATTTGAATAATAATTATCGAGGCACCCTCGGCCCTCGTTACGCCTTCGTATAATAAAAAGGTTCGCAGAGCGATGAAGGCGCTCGCGAAGACGGGGTCGCTACGAGAATTTTCTAATTAGGAGGATTCGAGTCGACCCCGCAAACAATGCTATAAGCACCACTTCCTTTTCCTGGGCAAACACTCAAAGCCTGCCAAGGAGAAAGATTTTAATATCCGAGCTGCTCCCGCTCGTTATTATCACTCCCGTATTACCGTCGGAAAAGAAAAACAACAAGGTTCACGACACGAATGAAATTTTTGCGATCTCGTAATTTACGGTTAGACAGAGGAAGAAAACGATCGGCAATTTAATGATTATTCTGTGTTCCTGCCGGGTTCGTTTCTTTTCTTCCGTCGACGAGGTGAATTTTAATTATCGCGTCGATAAGGAAGTCCCATCGAACTCGTCGAGCGGGTAATCGATACGCAGATGCTAATTATCCGGTGCAAAACGAAACGTAAATGCGGTTTTGCGACGAATGCAAGGCAAGTTGAAAATCCGAGTCGCGAGCCTTCTTTTTGCTCGTGATATCGTTTTGTACGGTAAAACGTATCGTATAAGCAACGTGCTCGCCCTCCACTTAATTTTTACGATGTTTCCCTCTACCTTAAACCAAGAAATACAAATGTCGGTGATTCTCGAGCTTATATAACAAATTATTAAGAATAGGTCGTTTATCTCCACTGAAGTAATGAAACAAATTAAATCTTTGTGGATTTTCCTTTTCAGAATCGCGAAATTAAGAAATAAAACATCAGTGACGCCCCGTAATCGGAATGCTGCGAGGCGTTAATTGGATGAACGGTGATACTTATCACAGGAAATGGAGTTTGCTTTGACCACGTTAGGGTCTTCTTCTTTCAGCCTCAAGTTAAGAAATTCTGCTGTAACCGAGCATTAAATCTGTCTCGCGATTGGTCGATTCGCTCGCGACACCGACACATGATTAAAGTAATTAAGCCGGGGCTGAGTAGTGAGTGTAAAAGTAGGGCGTTAGTGTTTCCCAGAGAGGATTAAGAAACCCTATCGAGGTGGCAACCGGTACCCGTATAATTTAAATTCGCATTTATATACCATTCTCTCAACGATCTGAGTCGAATTAAGGGTTCTTGAACAACTTTTGCATACTTTCGTTGTGTTGTTTCTGTACGTGGCACTCTATCCCATGTGTACGAGCTCTTTGACGCTGCTAAACCGTTTATTATTTCCCCCTTTCGCCCGCTACTGTCTTCTTAATATGCAACTTTCACTTGTATTTATGCTCACATTGTCCTGGACCTTGGACTTTTTAATATTCGCGAATACTCAATACCTAATTTAGTGATATTACTTCTTCTTATATTTTTGTTTACGTCTGATAATTCCTCAAACTTCATCCTTTTATTTGCACCACTTTTTGCCATTCTGTCTCATTATAATAATTTTATGTCGTATAATGAAGATGAAATAATTATGATTGTAGACTGAAAAATTGCCAATTTTATCAGCTAAAGTTGAAAGAGACATGTGTAGTCAAATTATTTCAGTTTTTTTGGCAACATACACAAACTGCAAGACTGTTTAACTATTGTGAATGTCTCTTTGGATATATAATTACTATTATTATATTCTTGTTATTATAATAATAATAGCGATCGAACAGCGGATTTTATACATTTGCATTACATTAAAATACATGTAAGTATACTATTATGGCGGCTTTGTTTTATTAGAAGATGGAAAAAGGAGAAGGAAGCGTTTCGTATATATACAAACAGAGGAAGATTCAGGTAGTAGCGGGAAAGGTGTTGTCGTAGTGTCCCTCTGTTGACGAGCGTAGGAAGTAGCCGCCACACTATAATATATTAGATACAATAAACTGGAGATTTCAGTCATGTTCACTACATTCGGAGACATTATCGAAGAAAGTCAATTGGCATTTTATATTTAATTCTTTTCTAACACTTCTAAATGTCGACACCATGTGTTTAGGCATTTTCTCTCGCATGATTGAGCATTCGAGGAGCGTGTGTTGAGAACGTGTGTTTGGAAAAAGTGTGACATTTGAATCTTCTGCAATATCTTGGGTTCGCCACGCAATGGAATAAAGCAGAGACGAGAGGAAGTGAGAAACTAGGTCGTCAGATTTGTCTGGAAAGATTAAGAAGCCCTATCGTGATCAAGACTCGCGCATGTAACTATTAGATGGCTCGGTGTCGTAATAAGCAATGAAGATTTCCAGGGTAGAGGGCAGTAACGTACTAGCCGGGCCTGTCGGTTGTTTAATTCTCCCCGATATTGATTGAATGCTTCGTTAATTGGGGAATCAGCGGGCCGGGAATGGCGTAATCATATCGGCGAGTAGAGAGCGGACCCGGGGCGCTCGAAATCCTTAGAATATGCAAACGCTGTCGGTGAGTTCAAAGGGGCTACTCGGAATAAATTAAGCAAAGGGGTCACGGTACGTGGTTTTCTTCTTTCCTGCTGGTTCCCTGACAGTCATTAGGATAATCAACGAATTAGCGTTCCCGCGTTAAGGACTGGATAAGGTATAGGGAGTTAGGTGGACAAAGTGCGTCTTGGCACGCGATGCCCCGGAATGGTGCAGATACGACAAACACTCGTCCCTTCGAGATCCGTCTTTTGACTAATTCGACGCTGTTTCACTTTCTCCAATTTCCATCGACTGTTTGAACACTCTGAAACGTGTACTGGGTGTCCTGGAAATTTCTGTGCATTTTCCAGCGCGCACAACCAAGAACAAAACTGACGTGTTACAAAGATTCATGAATACTATATTAAAAATCTATCAGCAGTCTGCGCATTTTTATGTAGAAAGATGCTTAGTAGATGATTCAAGATAGAACATTCAAGTAAAAACAGTATTCAATTGTATTGTGTTTTTCCTCTTTATGTTTAATACAAATTGCATACAAATCTTCAGTCTAATTATAAAGATTAAAAATATTTCACGTCCGACGTCCCGGTAGTTTTTCATATCTGCTTTGACTTGGTTCATTAATTGATTAATTTTTGGATTGCAAACATTTCTTAAAATTCTCTGTAAATAATCTAGCAAATGCTAAAAATGAATTAAGTTTGTACTTAGACTGCGAAGTTTATGCATTTATGATAAACATGAGTACATATGTGTAATTTACAGTAGTAGATAGATTAAAAAATTTACGGACATCGATGTAGTAGTCTAAACTTATATAAAATTGTTAGGAAATATTAAAGGAAATTGTTAAGGGAAAGTATTGAAAATTGTTTTTATATAGGAATTTAGAGAACACATCAAATACAACGAAAATATTCGTTCACTAATGACGAAATACTTAAAAAATGGCGGACATTTCATGACACGGAAATGTGTGCTCGCGAAGACAAGTTTCTGCCCTCGTAAAGGAGCCTATGGAGAACAAATTTGCTCGGACTGTGTCCGAAGATCTTCTCTGCAGATAAACCGACCCACGTGGTAAAAGAGCTGAACTATCTCCTCGTGTTTTTCACGCCCCAAGACAGAATCTTTTATTCCACGGCAATGCGGGGTATGTTCGTGTGTGAAATTGAGCAGGGCGATAGACGACCATGTTAACTTGTACTAATTAAATACTTCTTAACTCCGGCCGGAAACAGTCCATCACGTTTACCACCCATGCGCTAATACGGGTTACGGTGCATGTGCATTGAAATATTACCTTGCATTTCGTTATCGTGTCGCTTGTAATAACCAGACTCCGTGTGTCTGTGTGGAATCGACTTCTCTAGATTAATTTACCACAATTCTACGCAAATATATCCGTACTCGTAATTTTGTTAGATTTATCAGTAAATGAAAACGTTCCTAATGCCAATAAAACTATGCATTTGATTGCAATTTATATGCTCGCGTTCCCAATAAATTCGTAAAACTTAGTGACTAATAAGTCAATTTATTTTTCGGTTTCTAACACTTCTTTGAGGTAACATCTATAACAATTGCTCTTTGTTATTTAATGTACTATATTAATTTCTAAGCCACCAAAGTATCATTATTATTGTACATTGTGTACATATCATTGTAACAGTAATGTAACAATTCATTCTAAGTTAACTAATTTTGATTTTGCTCGATTTTGTCAAATTAACATACATTCGCGCCAAACACAAACTTGATTTCTACAGTACAAACTGAACATTAATCAAAAACTTGAATGTGTACAATAGTGTTGTTATGTTGTAAACCACATCTTGATGTCGATGCTTATTTATTCATTTTAAAAGTGCTCTTTTTCTGACAAGGCTACTTGTAACCGGATGGCATGATCGTTCTAAATGATAGATATAAGTGTTCAGAAAATTGATCGCAACTAGAAACATAACGACGGCAACACGGTAACTTAATTGACAGCCTGAATACACAAAGTTCAAAGGATTAACTATTTTACAAATTGTACTGACTAAATGAAAAGCCTACGTATGCAGAAAAGTGAATCGAGAACTATAAGTCAACGCTCAAAAGTATCAGTGCAAATTGATCATTTGCTGTTAATTAAAACGAGCATATTGAGGTGTCCGATTCGTTAGCCGAGAGATAAAAAGTTCCTGTGTCGCGATCATCACCTCGTGGGACCTCTTTAAGGATTCCTCGGCTTTAAGCCTTTAAGCACCTGACCATGAAGTCGTTGGTAATTGTCTCGGTGAATCTGAGCGATTCACCCTCGCCGACAGATATGCAAATAACTCGGGGTTAGTTAGCTAATGGGGTTGCCAGAGGTCGGCGTCTGTGAACAGAGTTCATTCATTAAGGGGTTGATGGCTTAATTGCCAGCTCGCAGCATCACTGCCACCCTATCAGCCACCGTGGGCATCATCCTACCCTGTCCTCGTGTTTCTCTACTACCACCTCTTTGGTTCCCTAGCAACAGGTTGCAGCCGGAAGGACGTTTGTACAGGCTGTTCTCGGTAAGCCAGGATTCAACTCGTTTGCACCCTAAATTGAACGGCTAAGACGGCGTTAATTAATTGTCCCCGGCCGGCCCGGTCGTCCCCGATGACAGGAAGACCTCTCTTCCTTCCCTTCCTCTCCCCCCCCTTTATCCCCCCTTATTTCCGTCGCGGTTAATTGTCGAGCACGTCGTTAACGCGATCTTTTCTGGCCCTTTTATTTGTACACCGGCTCTTAATGAGCTTCAAACGTCCATTGAAATCCGTCGCTTTACTTCTTTCAACGACCCGTTACTGACCGCTTCGGATACAGAGTGCAGATTTACATAATTACGGCCACTATAAACGTAACTTCTTCGCAAAGATCCGGTCGACCACTCTCTATCAAATACAGAGGAGTGTTACATTATAATATGTATATGTATCACACTCGAGTGCAAGAAAAATATGGAACGGATACGCCCTCTTACTTGATTTCTGCCGGGTAACGTTTGTTTGAATAGTGCCACTGGTTTCATGATGTCATTACTGTCTACTGCATTATTTAAGAGCAATGCTGGGCAAAATTAAATAATTTTTTGTTGAAATAGTTATGTAAATAGAATTTTATTTGTTATTTGTGAGTTTAAATAATGAAATTAATTTTGTGATCTGTTACTTGAACATTTAAGTTTATTATTTTGTATTTAGTCAATAAATAAAATTCTGTCCAATACTGTTTGAGATGTATAGTATCAAAATAAACGATGTCCAATCTGGATAAATTTGTGATATTCAATGCATTTTTTCTTAATATCTAAACTGAAATCTGAAGTTAGTAATAATACATGGTACATATATAAAGTTTGGGAAATATAGTATTTATAATTCTTGAAATATTAATAGTAAATTGTGTGATAATGTTCCAAGGACACGAATCATTTGATTACTAAACTGTGGATTTTTTCATTAGTAGACGACCCATCTCGAGGTAAGATAAAATACTTAAATATGGGCCTTCTTCAATTCTTATTATACTAATGACGAAAAGAACGATACCGAGACTAAGGACTTTTACGCAATATAAACATTGCCTCTATTAATTGCAAGATACTGGAGCTACACAGACATTTATTTCTTTTTTCCAAAATTTAAATGAGATGAAAATAATTCATCATACTATAAATGACTTTTAATAATATTAGAAAGTAAAGGATGGTTAACATGATTCGTTCCATGTAACTGGAATAAAGCTAAAAATCACTTTAGAGGACAGTAAATATGTTCGAGGTACAGGTTCCTAAGTTATTTAACATTTATTCATTTATTCTAGTCTCGATCCGAGGAGAAAATCACGTTATCTATCACGAGTAGGATGAGTTTTACAAGTCATTTCTGCCCTCGATCTCATTCACTCGGCACAGCATGAATTTTTGCTCTCCTGATTTTCTGCGTGCGCGCAACCTTTGCATGAATTTTCGTGATTTGTATGCGACACGGTGACACTGTTGAGACGCGGGTCAATGTGAATGGTCGCGAGTGTCAGACTTCACGTGCGCCTCCGTATGAACGGTTTAATTTAAGGTTTGCCATTTAATTCTTGGTAGAAAGCAGGCTCGCGACGAGACGGTAGTAGCTGGAATGCTAGTGGATGGGTAGAAATAGAAAGAATGCTTTTCTGGACTCAGGAACGGATCCGTTATTTTCCACTCGTTCGTCGGCCGAACACGTACTTTTCATGCAATTTTTCAGTATAATGCCCGATCGAGACCGCTTTAAACCCAGCCTTTGTTCAAAGTGAACAGTAAAACGGCTCGGTGGAACTTCTTTTCCGCATATTTTACTTGGACAAATGCTGCCACGGCTAGCTAACGTTTATTATATGGAAATCCTCTCGACGAGGGGAATAGCAAACCGATTTATGCCAGTTGCTGAATTCTGAATAGTTTATAGATGTTTATTTACCCTTTATAACGATAATTAGCCTGTGAATATTTATTCAAATTAATTTATGTTAATAGAAGCATTTTCTGCTATTTCATCATTTTGAAAATATTGTAAATGAATGAAGATTTATAGTTTAGTAATAATAATGTAATCCTTATTTTCCTTAATTGATAGAATGATAATGGCAATACGTGGTTATAAACTTAATTTAACCAAATTGTTCAAGTATTAAGAAATAAATGCAATGTTCGGTAAAAATTCCAGGTTAATTATGCCTGCGATTATTATTAAACTGTGATTTTTGACGTACATGTGCATTTGCATAAATTCAAAGATTTGATAAAAACTTTCTGTTTGAATAAATGACTTAATTTTCTTTCTATTATGTTCTACTCTATTGTATATAAAACACAACCCATAATATACACAATGTATTAAGTATATTATGTGTAGAATGATGAATATCCGTCACACATGTTGTTGACAGTCTTTTTTCGTCTATTTTGCTAGCACAAAGTTTAAAATAATGTATATCATATGTCTGAATGAACTGAAAATCAGATAGGGAAATTAAGATCTATTAAATAGATTATAATATTAGCAAGTTTGAAATAGATTTCATTAACACGCTACAACTAAGACGCTTTCAATATTAACGCTTTTTAAATAAGTTATAATGTTAACACTTTTTTAGTAGGTTATAATATTAACACTAGTAATTATATACAAGTTGGTCCCTCTCACCGATTTTGATGACCTTGAAATATGTTGTCAAGGTCATCATTCTGAACAACTTTTCCCTATACATGTTACCGCCGCTCGGTTTTAATTTTCGAAATATTCGGAAAAAGCTATTCCTAATACTGTATTGAATTTTCTCTCTTGGATTATCGTATATCAGCATAGGCGATCGCTTAGCGGTGTTCGTAACGTATTCTGCTTCTTACAAATGTTATGTTGACGGCCGGCCCTCTCCGTTCCCTCCACGACCTAACCACAACTCTTTCTATTCACATGATTTTTCCATTACTGGATCAAATTCTGGATGACCGCTACAATGTGACCGATTATGCGAATAGAATGAGTTGTGGTTAGGTCGTGGAGGGGGCAGAGCGGGCTAGCCGTTAGGCCGGCCCGACCACGCATACAACAATCGAAGAGTAGTCTTTCAAAATTGAAAGCTCACCTCATGTATGTATGACCAGAGTGAGACCTTGTTTTCTCTCTCATCTCCACAGCGTGTGTACAAAAAAAAACAGTAAACAGACGCCGCGTCGGAACAGGCTTACGTTGCCACGGAGCGTGCAAGAATACGGAAAATTCAATACAGTATTAGCAATAGTTTTTTGCGAATATCTTGAAAACTAAAACCGAGCGGCGGTAACATGTATAGGGAAAAGTTGTTCAGAATGATGACCTTGACAACATACTTCAAGGTCATGAAAATCGGTGAGGAGGACCAACTTATAATTACCAACACTTTTTTAATAGGTTATAATATTAACACCTTTTTAGTAGACTGTAATATTAGCAATTTTGAAATAGATCTTATTAAAATATTTTAAATAAAAATAAGATTTTGATGCCACGCGTATGTGATATAAAATCAAATTAGCTTCACGTTCAAAGTGTTGCTGTTGAAACTCTAATTTTTCTGTTCCGCGTTGGAGGATCCTGTCTTATTAGCTACCTAGGTTTCCAATATCTCCGCGAAGAAACAGCATGGCTTTCCGGCCGGCGAATAAGGTCCGTCATAGAGGAAGAAGATGTGCGGCGGATGAAAATGGTTATACTTAGGGTAGAATCCAGAAATTCTCATCCACGTGATTGTCTATCAGAACGCTGGTATGAGGAACCCGTGAACATGGTCGAGGGTGGGAATGATTTAGTAATGAAGATATTAACGGACCAAAAGCGTGCCACAGAATACTGAGATTCAACTATCTAACAGCCAATATAACTCATGTTTATGACTCCATAGCGGCCGCTTCTTCCTTACAGCCTTTGTCAGACCGTGACTCTTTTTCTTTCCGCACACCCGCTACAGCGCGGGGCAATTAATGCCCGAATCGCTGGGGAAACATTTGGCGAAGGCGTTTGCGGTTTTGCGACAATATCCGATGATTCACATTTAATGTTTTACGAGATTAGACAGACTAATAGGATGTGCCTTACTTCATGTACAATTGTTACATTATAATGCATTACGTCGTTCCATTGGTGAACCATATAAATAGATTTCAAACAAAGAGTCCATTACAAATAAAGGAGAGATAATCACGTTCACCATCGCGTTACGCATAGGATACAGACTGCGAGTTATTATGTAAAATAAAAATGATCTACATCAATTGCAAGAAATAGGGGATACATTAAAATGTATTTCTTGTTTTACTAACTTTAACACAAAGTATCTATTGCCATATAAAAATTACAAGATTGAATTTTTGTGCGATTCTTACTGTAATATATGATTCGAACAAAAGATATTTATCGAATCATTTATTATGAAAGCATCTTTATAATTTCAGTATTTGTAAAATAAAAAATCTGGTACCGGCCATTTTGATCGGTTGTGGTAGGTTTAGTGTTAATAAATTGCAAAGAATGTAACAACATTCTTAATTTCTTCTCATTTCTTTAAAATTTAGTATTTTATGTGGATGACTTATGTAGATGTAAGTGGTGTCAGAATTTCTCTAAAAATGTTAATATATAGAGTGTATTTCATGCTCTTAATAGGATTGAACAAATAACCTCTACAATCAATTTTAGCGGTTTAGTTTATGCTCCTCTAAGCAAATTACTTCTATCTTATGGAACTCGATGGCAAGTAGGTGTGCAAAAGTAATTGTGCAAATACTATTTGAAAATAAATGTGGGTATAAATTGAACGTAATTAGATATAGGCTTACTATTAAAAATATCATCGAGTTAAAAACAATAGATAAAGTTAAGTAACGTTTATACAAGTGTTTACTTTTGGACTTTTGTTATTAAATTGAATGCACAATAAGAAAGATGTACGTTAATATTCTTACACAACTTTAATAAAGGAAATGTAACATCTTAACCCTTATGTCAATAACTAAATGTCCCATAAAATTGTAGTCATTAGTCGACACGGTTTCAGTGCATATTCTTATGCCTCAAATGTGAATCAATTTATAATTATTCAAGAAAGTAGAAATCTATTGGAATTTTGCTATTTGTCAACAAGAACATTCACCAATGGTAACCAGATATTCATATGACTAGAAATAATTAAATCTATATTGAAAATTTAAAAAATACGTTATGCAGATCAGTGTCAATTATATAAATTCTGAAAATTTCATCAAAATTAGTGAAAGTTGTAATGTGCTACAAACGTCTAAAAAAAGTAAAAAGTGTAGTTTTTCGTGATTTATGGCCAGTAACTGTAACAAATTTAAGGATTTTTACATTTTTCAATGCCTGACGTTTCTTCCGCAGTTTTTTTAGTGACTTTAATGAAATTTTCAGAATATGTATAACTGACACAGATCTACAAAACGTATTTTTTAAATTTTCGATATAGGCCCACATAAAAAAATTGTAAAATACAAATTTTAGTATTTTCTCTGCAATTCCGACCAATTGCAATTTTTTCAAAATTGTTTTTCGCGCCATATAGTAAATTAAATGCTTTGACTTCCCGAAAAAATCCAAATCGTAGGGCCCAATATTAAAAATGTTATCCTCTTGTTAAGAGTGTCTGAATATTTATGCGAGTCACTGTAAGTGCAGCATATAGTTTATGATTTTTTTTATTATCTTGTTTCGATTTTAAATGTGCTACGATATAATTGAAATTGCGAGTTGCAGAATGATGTCTTAACGAATGTAGATCGTAATAGAGAGGGAGGTGTTCCCTTATGAGGTAGTTTAGGGGTCGCGGCGAGACCGAGAAAAAGAAAAGATATCAACGGGAGGGAAAAGGTGAAGCATACAATAAGTTTCAGTGGGATACATTAGCGGGGTTATACTCCCGGAGGCACTGCTGGCTATGCGGTATACCTCGGTCATTTTTTGCTATCGTCCCTTACGGTACGCACGGATACGTGGAAAGGGTGATTTTGTTACCCTTCTATAAACCCACCCCTGTCCTGTAAAGCAGAAAGGGATACCAGATATTTCCTCTCTTCGGGCTCTGAACAAATTTTTAGTTAACAATTTTATTGAAATAAAATACAGCACATTATATAAGTTCAAGGACGGAAATGATTATACAGGATGGATCACCTACATATGTATAGCCGTATGATTATCTCCTTCAGTTGCGTTGATATAAAAAAATATATTGTGTGTAATTTATCAGAAATGAATTTAATATTTAATTCCAGTTTTACAAGTTAAAGAAAACATACACTTGTAGTCGATAAATAAATTATTAGCGCCACTATGCGAAACATATATTTATAATATGTAATGTTATAATATAGATGTTTCCTATAATATTTCTAAACATACATTTGCAATTTGCAAACATCAATACTTCCTAAAGATAATACAGATTCAGTGTAGCTAGATTTTCATTTAGAAATTGATTATTATAGTTATAGAATAGACTATTGTATTTTTTTTCATTCAGTGTATACAGAATAAGATATGTGTAATGGAAAAAGGTCAAAAATTGATTTTGGCATAAAAATATTCTCTACAGTGTATTTGTTCATCGAAATCAGCCAAACTGCATACAAAATGTTTTCTATATTATTACAATTGCAGTACATATTTGGGTGGACCATCCTGTATACGGAACAAATTGCAACATACCATCGATGAAAAATGCGAAACTCAGTTTCATAGTTACCGAGACAAAATAAATATCCCAACGCTGGTCTTCCTATTGGGCCTCATACAAATAGCTGATGATAAGAGTTGACTATTACATAATTAGAATTTTGATGGGATGTTTGTACCTCTGGGTAAAAATGGAACCAAAACCGCTCCAATCAAGGGTTAAAAAAGGAAAAATGAAGAGATTATGGTATCGTAATTTTTAGAAGCACGTAAAAGTCGTCATTCGGGTTCAAAGGGTTAATAATTCTAGCAAGTACAAACAATTATTTTGCTGCTAATACTACGTATTCAAAATACATTTTAACGCAACTTTTTTCATGATGTTAGATTGATTTTGTAACAAGTAACTTCTTTTTTAAATAGGGAGAACGTTAGTGATCCGCGGTAAACAAACGAAGTTCCATATGTCGGTTTCGAATCGTATTTTCCACGCGCCACGTTTTCTCACACGGATGATAGGGAAGTTGTCCCAGAGGTTAGGGATATTTTTATATTTATGGCATCACGAAGGGGAGGGAGGATGGTACTAATGCCTGCCCCCCTTTTTGGTAATAACCATGCGCGATAGTCACGCAGAGCGAGAAGTGTCGAATTATGGGGTGGGTGAGGATATTTCATGGGGTAAAAAAATTTATACCGAGGGGCTGTTCATACGCAGCATGCTAGTATATTTTTTTAAAGGCCACCCAGCTGTTTTTATATTCCGCACTTATATCTTCTTAGTAAAAAAATCCGATAAACTGGCTTAATAATTACTACTTAATCATATTGTACAACTTCATTTTAAAAATCTTAAAAACATCAACTGACATTATTTTACCCCTTGCACTACTACTTATGTAACGGTTGCAGTGATTAGAACTTCTTAGAAAATGTAAATCTATTGTATGTATACAGGGTGCGGCGCCAATTAGTCCCCACGTTTTATCAGCCCGTTCGGATGGTCGGACAGAAAAATGTTTCCTACCAAAGTTAATCAGTATTTAACCGACAAGAAATTGCAATTTTTTAAATTTAAAAAAATCCATTTTCAACAAAAAAATCAAGGTCGTTGTCATATCTTTTAAAGGGACTGGGTATTTTTAACTTCATAATATTGTAGGCAACATCGAAACGAATTCAACGACCTGGTATACAATGACTTTCAGATGACCTTGAAAGATAATATCGCCACGAATCAATTGCCAGAATATTTGAAATATTTCGACCCATCTCATAATGCTGCAATTGTAAAAACATACTTAACTACAGTTTTTGGGGATCAGTGGATCGGAACATATGGTCCAATTCGATGGTCAGCTCGCTCGCCGGATATGGCCCCCTTTAGATTTTTATCTTTTGGGATATTTATAATCGATTGTGTATGAAAGACCTGTGGATAGTATGGAAAATCTTAAAGAACGCATAATTCAAGCGTGTAGAAATGTAAAAAGAAGTTCTCTCATGGAAGCTACACATAAGACTTTGTTACATAGAGCAGAACTTTGCGTTACACAAGATGGGATGCAGTTCGAAAATTTAATTTAATTATTAATTAATTACATGTGCACGTTTAACATTTGTGTTTTCAATGTGGCTCCGTATAAATTTGGTTTTTTGTGAGTTCTGAAGCAATGTTTACGTTCATTTGTTTACGTACCGTCGAAATATTTCAAATATTCTGGCAATTGATTCATGGCGATATTATCTTTCAAGGTCATCTGAAAGTCATTGTATAGCAGGTCGTTGAATTCGTTTCGACGTTGCCTACAATATTATGAAGTTAAAAATACCCAGTTCCATTAAAAGATATGACAGCGACCTTGACTTTTTTGTTGAAAATCGATTTTTTTTAAATTTTAAAAATTGCAATTTCTTGTCGGTTAAACACTGATTAATTTTGGTAGGAAACATTTTTCTGTCCGACCATCCGAAGGGGCTGAAAAAACGTGGGGACTAATTAGCGCTTCACCCTGTATACATATATGTTCTCCAATGGCTGTACATTAACAATAATAAAAAGATATCTATCTCATTTAGCTTCCACTAGTAAAAATATATAACAATTTTATTGTAACGCGTACATCAAATATTGATTTGTAGAAATATATAAATTTCAATGAAAAGAGCTTATAATACCTTGTAATGTTCTTATAACTATGAAAAACTTTGTTATTGCTAATAATACTGTTGTAAAACTTGCTTGTTTTCCCAATGAGATTGAGTCTTGGTAACTGTTGTCTTTAAATTATAAGGATGTTCGTTAAAAAAGTCTCCTTCACATTCTTTTTATAAAGTAAAAGAATTATTCTATATACATATATTGTGTATACTATACAATAGTGTATACTATACTTGCCGACACTTCTTCAATGATACTGTCATAAAAAAATTCCACTAGAATACCGCTTATTTGCTAACTCATCAAAGATTTTACTTCTGGGAAAGGGGATAAGAAAAACACCGTGCATGAAAGCTTTCCGAACGACCTAACCATTTTGGGATAGTTACGCTAGTTCGAATATTTAGGTGGAACGGTATACAGTAGCTTGCATTTGCCGACTGAACATATGCGAACATATCGAGGGTACTATTTTACTATAGAAACTATCTTTACAAAAACGAAACATTTCCTCTTGTTCAATGTCATGCACGAATAAACTTAAGCCAGTTAGAAGTAATGACGAGGTACCGCTAGGGGTTGCTACCGTATTGTCAAGGGTAGGTCGATGATAGGTCGCGTACCCCTAATAAGAAAGAGGCTTCGAATGATAGAGGAACAAGTTCTGTGTTATAGTTTCTACAAGTAGGCAACATTGTATTTTCCAAAATGACCATGTTATGTTTCATTTTCTCTTATTCCGTTTGTTGCAAAGTCGTCATTTATTCGCGTGCACTAAGATTTCTAGAAACTTACAAAAAGTAGTTTAACAAATGCCAAATAATGTTTATCGAACTTTTTCATTTGTGACAATATGTAGTAGCTGTTTAAGACAGTAGGAAGAATCAAAAAGTTTCTATTTGATTTGTATCTCCTGCAATTGGTGCAGAACATTTTTATTTGGCATGCAGATCTGCATTTTATTCATCGTATTTGTCTTGTTCGATTATTTATTTATTATTAGACTATGAATGTTAATGGAAAATCACAGTTCTGAATATTCGTACAAAAGCGAGAAACAAGAGCACGATATATTTCTTACGTTAAAATTCTAAATTAGTTACAGACTAAAAAGAAATATTTTCTAAATGTTATTGAACTATTTTTCATGTAATCTGAATAATCATAAAATTCTAGTTTGTACTTATTACATTTAGTGACCTTCAGAAGAACGTCTAACTTATAGGGTAGTTTTGCCACAATTACAAATTATAACGAAGATTGTTTAATATGTGTACCATTATGAAAAAATTACTAAACAAAAATGACAAAGACATGATTCATTATCTCCTACATGTATTTTAATTCCATATGATATATTGGTGAGCATTATATCTGCTAATTCTAGTGTAAAGCCTACCATTATTGTCAGTAATAATACTACAAATTGTTTTTACACCTTTTGCACGTATCGTTATAATGCATTCGTTACCAATGTCGTGACGTTTCAAAGGTACGTCATTCTTGTTAATCATTTCTTCGAAATTATTATTACACGAGCCTTTACTCGGCAGGGCAAGAAATTAGTTTCCTTACCTTTCTCAAAGACACCTTTCATTATTGCGAGTATACCGCAGGAAAATGCGCTCATTTTACTGATTCTTGCAAATGTATTCCGATTATATGCCTGCTTTGTACTTTCCTATATATCACGGGACACACGATTGCCACAGTTCTTACGATGGGAGGCGCCGAAAAAAATAGCTTCGTGTCACGAACAATCATTACAGTTTTTTTCAAAGAGGTGACGCGTGGCAGAGTCAGGGATAACCCCTGACCTTGGACAATGCGCGGGAACGGTTATTCCCCTTGAAATCGTGCATTGTACAGGAGCCGTCTATTAGCAGATAAAATAATCATCCTTCTAAATTTTCGCCTTACTCTGTAGGCGGCCCGAGCCGGCATTTTATGCGTGTGTCATTTTACGCCACGTGTTCTGCATAGAGCCGCACGTGCCTTATGCAAATACAGAGGTGTGCAAAAATGATCAGATTGCAAATTATCACTTTTACAAATTACTAGTCAACTTCTAACTGCATAGACTGCTGTTATTATCTTCTTTCACTGAACTATCAAAGTATACATTCACAGTTTAATGTACAATTTCTCTTAAATACACTGGTGGATCTTTATGCAAAATAACAATTTTCTTCATTAATTATAACAAACAAGAGGAGAATGAAAATTTCTTTCTGCATTTATAAAATGTACTTCAACAAAGAAGTTTATTCGAAAACTTCTGATGAAAACATTTTTATACTTTCAGTAATTGTGAGAGAAGAAATTAGGAACCAGTCATTACAATTGGCTCGGTAGTTCTAGTGTTAATAATTTTAGTGAGTCGAAAATAATGTACAGGTAGCCCTCCTACAAGACGGCATCCTGTAACACGGTTTCGCTATAACACGATTCATAAATGGAGGGGGACCCTCCTACAACACGACATCCTATAGCACGGTTTCGCTTTAACACGATAAGAAAATTGCAAAAACCTTTGTACAACACTGTACAGTAATGGTTCAATCATATTTACCCATATCACAGCGAGTTATTATCACACCTTAAATACGTAAATATGGTCCGAATTATGCCGTATTTAGACTTATTTTAATTAGAAAAATATCACAAATACGTTGGTAGCAGTTCTGTAAAAAAAAGAATGAAAAATAAAAACTTTCCACTTTGCATTGACATTGTAATCGATACGCAGCCCTTTGAAATTTACAATGACCTGGTAAGAACCAGCAAACAAAGTAAAATTACAGATTTTTTAAACAGGGAAGAAGATGCAAGAACTTTAAATGAAGAAAAAAGTTCTGAAAGTGAAGGCGATATCATTCCAACAAAAAAACGTTCACGGTTCATTATACTGAGCAGTGACGACGAAGAAATTTATTAAATTAAAATAATATTTTTTGTTTTTTTTTTGTTTTGTGTTGTACATACATTTATATTTTTAATAAAAATTAAGTTGTTTGTGTAGAATTAAAAAAATATTTTAATAACTTTTCGGAACGGATCCCCCCTTTTTGTACTGGCTCTGGGTCTCATACAACGCGGTTTCACACAACACGGCATTTTCTAGGAACCTATCTACCGTGTTATAGGAGGGTTACCTGTATATTGATATTCTTAAATGCATTTATCTTTTCTACTGTTCCAAATAAATCTTATCTTTTACTACTCATTTGCATCGTAAATGCATAAAATCCACAGTCTACTTGTAATTCTGGTATAAAAATGAATTGTCAAGGAATATATTCTTGTGAAATAATGAAGTGGAGAGAAGTGAAGTAGTGAACAAATTGAAAGCCCGAATGCCACGTCTGGTAGAAACGATTATTAAAACATGCAGAGAAAGATCTAATTATGTAATAGTTATATTGCGTATCTTTATGCAAGACAAAAATTGACCTAGTCAATCTTAAAAACCAAAGTTAAATGAAAATGTATTTTCTCTTTCAGCCATCTGAAAAAATTGAAAATAACAACAATATCCTTAAATCCTTCTAATATTTTTCCAGTTTTGGATTCGATCTACTGACTTTTATCATTAATGCTTAAAATCTGCAGTCTAATAATAGTGTATAAACTAAATCACATAAAATTTAATGAAATCCCTCAAAGATTCCATAGTTTTTTTTCAGGCAGATAGGAAAAATAAACAAGCGTCCACATATTTTTGAACAGGTGTGTATGCAATGGAGAAGAACAGTTTTCAAATTCCTGTTCGGCGCAGTAAATCTGTAACGTGTATTATTGGAACGTATAAGTGCAGTTTAAACTTTATTGGACCGCGTCACTGAGAACATTCGCAACTGGAAAGTCGCAAGAGTCGCAGATGTTTCGCGTGGCTCGTTTCATTGGGCATGACGCATCATTCGCAAAATTGAACGGGGAAGATTATTTCTCTCGAGCAATTACTATCGTTTCCGTTTAGAACGTTTTAATCTGGACGACGAGCTGTCGTGTCCCGCCGTGACATTTTGATACACGTTGGATTCGGCCCACCCAGACACGGCTCTAACAGTCACGAGATACCTCGAGGAACGATTGCGAAAAGACTGGCGCGGGCTGAGCTGGGAAGATGGAAGTGTTTCGATCGGAACGTTGATTTCACGCTCCGCGCCGTCTCTCATCGAACGTGATACGCTGTTTAGTCGATATGTCACCGGGATCACCGTGCACCCCGATACACGGAGAGAGACTTTCCGGAAAGAATAATTTCACCCATCTAACAACCTGCATTTCACCTTTCCCGTCACCTTTGCCCTCCTCCGCCTCCACCCTACCACCGCTATGTCGCCTTTGTTTTACTCTTTATTTTTCGTCTGCTCGTCGCGCGTTTCGCCTCGTTTCAAGCTGATCGAACTTCGACAACAAGAATTGCCGACCCGAAGTTCAAAGCAGAGACGTTTTATTATTGGACCTACCGCCTTCCCTGACACCAAATCCCCCACCTCCACCCTCGTTGTCGACTTGTCCCTCTTTGACAATGTCCCACCTCTCTCAGTCAACAAAGGAATTTATTTTTGCAATTCCAGCACTATCGGATGTCGTGACTACTGACGAGCGATAATTGGATATCCTTCCACTTTCGTAGGACATCATGGCTCGTTTATTAGACGATTTCTTACTTCATCTTTCGGGTTATGAGGGAGACTGTGGTCTGCACATTTGCACTGGAAATTTATTTGTTGTATAAGTAATATTCAGGATATATGGCAGCGTCCTTCATTTGTTGAGTAAAGATTACGATTTGAGGGATTAGTTGATTAGGTAGTCCCGCTATTGGTCAGAATTGCAACGAAAAAAAGTATGCCTCTCAATATTTAACTTTTTTATCTGTGTTTGTAATGAAAAATTAAAGGCCGCATTTTGTAGGTCTAAGTAAGTTATACACATATACGAAGTTTCATTGAAATCGGTTAACGTTATTATGAGTTACAAACATTTAAAGGTGATTACATACGGGCAAAATTCCCTGAAAAGCTCGAAAATATGCGACTTTCACCCTTAAACTTTCATCTTGTAATATTTGTAGCACATAACAATATGAACTGACTTGGATGAAACTTGATTCACGTATATAATTTACGTAACACAAATATAGAAGTTAAAAATCGTGACCTCCACTTTTTTTTTCCAATTTCGACCAATAGCAATTTTTAGAAAAAGTTATTTACACGTTACATAATAAATCCTTCTAACATGTAAAAGAAAGTCCAATTTTAAAAAAGTTATGCGATTTTTAAAGGTGTACGAATACTTTTTACATCCACTGTAGTTAGTTTTAATAAATCACGGAAAAAAGTTTCGGTAGCAGCTTGACACGGTGAATAGTAGGATGATGGTGATAAACATTGAAATTATTCTGAAACTCAATGTGCATATTGTTTGGTACAATACGGCAGATTACAAATGTGCATGACAAGAGGCAGACTTGACTATTTTTGGGTCATGTTATAGGTCGAGATTCCTGAACTACGACTATAATAGTTAGAATTCTTACAGTCTGTGTAAAAAGTATTCGTACATCCTTTAACGCTAAACCTACCACTGCCGGTCAAAATGACCAGTCCCAAATTTTCCTTTTTGCAATTATTGAAATTATAATGACGCTTACACTGGAAATGGTCACATAAATTCCCTTACTGAAGCTCATACTATAATAAAACTTGTACACAATTAAAATAAATATAAGCTTGTCATTTTTATATGGGAATACATGTCAACTATTTTTAAAGCTGGGTACATTTAGTGTTACAAACGAATAACTTTTTAAACTGTGGACAAACGGCTTGAATTTTTTTGAGATGTTAAAAGGATTAGATTACTAGCTAATAGGCAAACAATTTTTTTAAAAACTGTTATTGGTCCTAATTGCGAAGAAAAAAGGAATAGTCACAATTTTTTAATTTTTGATCTGAGCCCGTCATGAAAATGTAAAATATGCCTTTTGTAAATCTAAGTAAGTTTCATACATGTACAACATTTCATCGAAATCGGTTGACGCATGAAATAGCCGTAGGCATTGAAAGATTTTAAAAATCTTTGAATTTTGGGCTTACGATTGAATAAATGGCAGTTTCTCACAGTTTTTGCTATTTTTAATCACTTATATTTCATAGTAACGTTGATAACTTACTTAAAAATCTTAACTTTTAAATCTAAAAAAACTTAAAAATCATGACTTTTATGTTTGTCTTCGCAGTTGCGACCAATAGCAATTTAAAAAAAAATATCCTACGCATCACCTAGTGAAATATTCCTTCTGAACATCTCAAACAACTCGAGCCGTTTGGTCCAAATTTAAAAAAGTTATTTGTTTTTAAAAGCTGTACGAATACTTTTTACACTGTATGTACAAGCTTCGTTTACTTACATAAAGGAACAATTACTGCTGGATATTTCTTAAGAAACTATAGAATTTTATAATTTCATCCATTAATATGAACAATTGAATTTACTACATTCTATCCTCCGTAAACATGTTACAAAATGTGCAAAATATTTTTCAAACATCGTTTTATAATTCGTATTAAATATACATTTTAAGCATTCCGAGTTTTGAATTAAACTATTTACTTTATCATCTTATAAAAGTTGAAGAAAGACAAAACATTTTCATCACCTTTAACACTAAATGTACCAAGCGGGGTCAAATGACTCCTTTCAAGATTTACTTTAAAATCGTATATTCATTGTTGTTTCTTTCGCTCATCCAGCTTTCTGTACGTTTATTTCATAAGGGCTCAAATGACCCCTTATGGTAAGAATAGGTACAGGGCGCCGCAAAAGTTCGGAAACTTATTTTGTCGTAAAATATTTGCGTTAGAAATGTATCTTTTCTGCATATTTTTATACTCAGTGCGTCCGTCATTCATCTTACTAGTTCATGATACAAGTGGTCTATTCATCTGTTTTACAGTAAAATGGCGGACAAGCGTGAAGAACCGCGTAGTGCTATAATTTCGTTACATTTGAAAAATAAACGTCAAGTTGATTTCGTTCGTTTGCTCGGTGTTAACAAATCAGTGGTTTCAAAAGCTTGTGCTAAACCCCACAACTCAGTGGAGTCGTTGAAGCGTGATTTGAAGAAAGCGTGGGACGAAATTGACGAAAATACTCTGCGTGCCGTGATCGATCAATTTCCGAAGCTTCTCGAGGCCTGCATAAAAGCAAATGGAGGTCATTTCGAAAAAGACGTTATGTAACATAAATTTTAAGGATTTCTAATGTTATTATTGTTGTGTTCGTTTTAATAAATAAAAATTTGGTTGTACAGTAATTATTTAGAAAGTTTCCAAACTTTTGCCGCACCCTGTATATGTAAAGTGCCGGTACGTTTAGTGTTAACCACATGTAGCTGATAGTTACCTTCCTTTCCAGAAATGATAATCAGAACCCTACCGAATTGTACCACGATTTACGAAACTTCATGTACAAAAGATGGTTTGCGCTTTAAAATATCTGCAATTTACCATTTGTATGAGCGTGTTATGGTTTGTATTAGTCCGTCGACACGCGACAGGTTAATTCAACCCCATCTCAACGACGATACGAACAAACCCCCAAAGAGAGATGTTTGACTGTTCGGCTGGAGTATTTCCTTTCGAAAGAGGACTCGTGGTGCACACATACGCCCTTAGACACGGGGTGCGGGAGATTTGCGATACGCTGATTTGCATGGAGGGTGAGGCACGCTCGAGTGGAACTGAAAGGGAAGACAAAACGGCAAAAAAAAAGTTCTGGTCGCGCGACGTAATTCAAAACAAGGTTGCCGTACAGGTTTCGAGTTTCGTGGAGAGAAAAAAACTGAGCCAAGGGAGACTTCGAGGGTAGGCGGGCAACTAATTTGAGGTTAGACTAATTTTGCACGCAATGAAAAAAAGTCGCTTGGGGAGGCAGCCACGGGTACGGGGGAAAAAACGCGGACGTGGCTTATGGGGGCTCGAGGAAATAATTAGAGTGGCGATTCTGTCGCTGGGGGTTGGTATGCAGAAACGACCGTGAAAATGGATTACGATGATTTAAGCTTCCGCCGATTTTCGACCGTCTTGGACTCGGTGGACACTCCCCTGCAGGGTAAAGTATGTTGTACTTCTCTGCCCCCTGTCGCTATCAGGGCTAGTTTCCTGTCATCTGCAATATTTGTTTTTATTTTCTAATAAATTCGAAATAATTCTATTGCTTTAATTTTTTTATGTTGAGCGAATAGAACGATATTTGTACAAAATATTTTCTCATATTTTAAAGAAATATTTACGGTCGAAGAATGTTATATTTTTCCAGATAATGATTTCCGTTGATTATAAGTAAAAACGTGACGCTTTTAATGTGAATAAAATCATGATCAACAACTCTGGAAAACTATTTTCAGAAAATGACGAAGTCTATCTCTTCTATTTCTTCATTTAAGTTTTAACACCACGTCGTATTAACTGAATACTTTGTTTATTCCCTATTGTGTACGTCAAGTACAAGAAAAATAATGATAGATCAAGGAAAATAATGCTAGAAGTGATCGTTTTACGAATATCTAAAGAAAATTTTATTTATGAAAGTTCCAACAATTTATCAAGAGAAATATAGCTTCACGCAACAATGAATACAACAGTTGCAACCTGCTACTATCTCACTGTACATGTGGTTACAATTTGCAGTAAAGTGCAGGAAATATTTTAGAATTCCCCCTCGCAGTACACTGCTGGAGTAGTATTATTGTTTTAAAGTTCTTGTTTTTGATTATACGTTTCCATGTGAAATGGACGATACTCTAGAGAAAAATTAGGGGCAACTAAACAATTAAGTAGCTTTAGCGGAGAATATACGATCAAGTCACGACACGTAAGGTATCAGAACTGGCACAGCCGTGTCGGCCAGCTTTCTCTTTCACCGACACCAATTAAATAAACAATTGCGTTTACGCCTTGTAATCGGTCATTGTAATTCTCTATAGGCCCCACATGCGCGAACCAATGTACATCTATATAAAAATAAACCACGTTATAAAATTAATTTCTATTATATTCAGTAGCGTAGCATCAACGTCGCGCTTAGATATTTGACAGCATTAAGAGAGCAGATCAAATTAAAAGAAACATTCAATCGAATTGAATATTTAACAAATTAGAAAAGCATGAAAAGTTTTCTGACCGAGACATGTCGAAACTATTTGATAGCATCTTGAATACAGCTGTTATGTTATCTAAACACCGTCATAGTACCAAAAAAAAATTCTAGTTTCTACGTATTCCACGTGCTATCGATACCACTGATAAAAATATGAACAAAAACTATTGAGTGCACATAGACGCAACGATTTGTGTCTTGATATCAATAACAACTGGCAACTCGTCTACAATGTGTTAGCACGTTGACCGTCGAATCAACGACCACATGAATTAGATTAAATCAAAGCAATTTACTTAACAAAATAAAAACAGAGAAGTTATGATATTAATTACTTTTTCGAATTTCGATGCACTCGATCGATTAGAGTAAAAGTTCATTCATTTCTGCACAAGCAATTTCGTCACCCAAATATGGGTGACACGGCAGTCAACGTGTGTAACACGCACAAAAAAAAGACAAAAATATCCAAAGATGCACACACACTATTACGCTTCACCGTGGTAACCATCGGATTACGCGTTAAAAATTTGAATATTTATCGTTGTTACTGACCTGTTGATGGCCAGGACGCGACTGAGGCTGGGAGAGAACCTGGCCTGCATGGTCTACTTGCACCGCTGAAACTATCACAAGCATTTGATGTTTTATTCGGTCTTGATGATGGTTCTCTATTTTTTTTAAAAGCTTAATTCTTTCTGACACACGAAACAATTTTGAGTAAAGAGCAATGATACGACCTCTACATGTACGAGAAGAAAATTTCGTAACCACCGAAGGAATATTCGATCGACTTGAATGTTACTTCGAGAAATGCGTTCGGAAATAAGTAACAGGTCGCGTCATTATAATTTCTGAACTGATTCGGAGAAACTACAGAGCAGGCCAGACTCTCTCTCGCCTCGAAACCGACGCCTCCGTTGTGAACATGTAGAATTCTTTTACAGACGTTTCACGCTGTTTGCCTTCGAAACCGGCACTCGTATTTTCGCTTGCGCTACACGCTTGTTAGAATAATAATAATAAACATTGAACGCTGATCGTTCAAGTAGTATGGATCAATAATATCGCTCTTCATTTTCATATCGCAGACGATTGTCGTTTCGTTCTTGGCACGCAGAGTCCAGTTTATAGCGAACACGGAGACGTTTGTATTACGTGATTTATACGTTGCTAGTAAAGAAGCATTAAACACGACGATAACAGTTTGCCGAACATGAAATTCGTGGTTTGACACACGATTGCTTCGCAGATTGATCGCAACCTATATACACATTAATAGACTGCGGACCTTTACACAAAACAACTTTTACATGAAACAGTAGTTGAAGAAGCTTACAAGAAATTCACCAGAAAAAAAACCGTAGTTAAATACAAGATTATTTCTTCTTTTAGTCATTTTGATAAGTTAATAATGATTTACACAAGCATCAAATCCGCGGTCTACTCATTAATGAAAATATACCTTATAAAACAGTTTTCGTTGTCTCTTTACTTAATTGTAAACCATGTGAGGAAGAAATTTGATTAGTAGACTGCGGATTTTATGAATTTATGATAAAAGTGAGTCGGAGGAATTTAAAACCATCGAAAGACTAAAAGAATTTAAGTGTGTCGATGTACTTCGTTGATGTACGTCGATATCTTCAGCTTCTTAGACTCGTTGAAAAAAGAAATACATTTTTAGTATTTTGAGCCAGCCTTTTTTAGGCAGAATTTTATTTTACATAAAGACCCACAGTCTATTGATTAAAATAAGTCTTTGCTCACACATCAATGATCATTCATTTACTGCATAGTGGTATGCAAATTATAATAGATAAGAACGCGTATTTAAGAAGACAATAGAGTTTATTGAATATACAAACGGTGGACTATAAGAGAAAAATTGTTTGTATGAAATGGTAACTTTTCTTGCTTTTTACTTCATGAAACCCTGACTTTCTTCTCCGTGAGCGAACTATGTACTTCGTCTTGTGTTGTACGGCAACACTGTACATAGTTAAGTATCGGCGTAAGGTAACGCAACCTATAATTAACATGCGGCGCAAACTGCGCGTATGAAATCGCTGGTCGATAAAAGATATTAACTAAAGTGTTCTACTTTTGCAATCTTTTCAGGTAAGATCTCAACCTTCATGCAGCCCTGTCATTTTAATGTACCCATAGTGACAAAAAAGCCTCTAAAATTTAAATTAAAACCAGACAGGGCTCGAACGATTCTTGATTAAAAATAAACCAAGTACCGTATGACCATTCCAAGTAATAAATATACATTTATGCAAATCTCCGATTTACTATGCTATTTCACGCGAACCACGAATAAAGAACCGATTAATTTCTTTCTTTTTTCATGGGAATTTATTAAGACGACGACTAGTGAAAATTTTCATCGACTCTTGGCTAAATTCGTACTTCGGTATCGAGTACAGAATCATGTGTTTAAAACTAACAATAGCTGAATAGTTTTGTTCAGTTTTTTTTAAAGTTGTATGTATCTTGTGTAGTACTTAGATAAGTGGTAATTTTGTTTTGATGAGATTAGTATTCAATAGTTCTAATATTAGTCGATTAGGATGAAAATTTCAAACTTTATAAAATAGAATATTTCATATCACTTATTTACTTGTGTATTTCAACTTATGAACTTGTGAATCATAACTTTATGAAAAAAGAGTTTGAATATTTTGAGTAATTATAATTTTATAATAGCGTCGTTTTAAATTCTATGTATTTATATGTAGTAAGATGTCTCATCTCTATAGAAGTTGATACTTCTGCAAGAATATTAGAATTAATACTGGCAAACTCTCATTTTTACCTATAAAATAATTTCTATTATCAAATATATCGAGTTATAATTACCTACACGTCAATAACACAATAACACGTTACAAGTTAGCATTGAAGTCACCTAATTGGAGGAAACGTACTCTCGCGTGGTGAATTTTGGGAGTTCACTGTACCGGTAAAAAGTATTATAGGTTATTCCATAAGTAATGTAAAGTTTGTTTCATATTTTTAAGAGGTAAAATAAAAAAAAACAATCACAATCCTCAATCTTCTATGCATAATTCTATGAATTGTAAAAAATGAAGGAAACTATACATAGAAAATTAATGTTCATGTACTTGCACGTTACATTTCAAATATATAAAAAAGTCGTATTATGTGTGTGACGATCTCATACAAACAAGAACCAATTTTTCCGTTCAGATGCTCAAAACCTCCAAACTTCGAGTTGCAACCTATGGTCATAGAAAAGATCCCAAGATGCGCGCATCCGCGGCAAAGGCGTTTACTGAGTCCGTGGCTCGGGGTAGCCGAGAATGAATCGGAAAGCAGCTTCATTAGCATCGTTTCCGTAAATCATACTTTGGCGATCCTTTCGCTTTTATTCCTCTGAAGCGTGCAGAAAAAAGATCCGCAAAGAAAGGTACTAGGAGGGGGCGCAAGAAAAAACGCAAACGGGAGAGAGGAGGGAGGGGAGGTGGGGAGAGATGCACGATGCAGCAGGGTGATCTCGCGATGGAATTTAGTTAAACAGTCGTCGTCGAGGACGACGACGAGGACGAGGACGTCGGTCGGTCGGTCGGTCCGGGTGCTTAATAAAAATCGAAGTCGTATGGTCGCTGCCTCCAACAACCCCCTCTCACACATACTGCAAGGGGGCCCCGGGTAGAGGCGAAGCAAGTGCCACGACAGTACCCTCTCGGTTATATGCGTCTGTGTTCCCCTTACACGGATTTCACGGGGAAGCGTGTGTTTCCATCGGGTGACCGTGTGGCTTCCCCCGTGCTAGTCGGCCCGCGTGTGTCCTCATACGTGTCCCCGTGTATAGCTCCCTGTAGCTCTCTCTCTCTCTCTCTCTCTCTCTGTCTCTCTATTTCTTTATCTCTCTCTCACTCTCTGTTTGTGTGTGTGTGCGTATGCGCGCGTTTATAGCGTTTATAGCGAAGAACGCGAGCGGTTGGCGCGCGCGCGCCCCTTGGCCACGAGTACGGTAGCGATACGTTTCTCCGACAAATAAATAAAACGAAACCGTAAGCGAGGGAATAAAATGTGATTTACAACGGTGGAAAGACAATGGCCGAGGCTCCGCACGATAATGTATGCGGATGGCGCGGACTGGTACCCAGGGATACTGACTTCTGATTGGTCGTGCCCCGACGACAGCGCTACAACGGAAAGCGATAAATAACTGCGAGCAGATAAAACCTTTCTTTCTGCCTTGGGCTTAGCCTGGCCACTCTCGCATCGGGCTTAGCACTCCGGGCTTCTTTCCTTTTCTCTCATTCTCTCCCCTACCCTCCTTCCCCCCCTCTCTCGCTCTCTCCCTCTCTCTCTCTCTCTCTCGTAGTCTCACTCTCCCTTTCTCTATCTATCTGCCTGTTCTCTGACTCTTCTCTTTTCATTTGCCCCCCTTTCTCGCTTTTCTTCTTCATCTCGGGCTCTCTCCTCTTTTCGCGAAGTCGTTGTCTCGTTGCTGCTTCCACCAAACGGTTTCAAATCATGAGGGCCGGTTCGCACGAAACACGACAGCCGCCGCTGCGTGATACGTGACGAGCCACCGTTCTCCTATACCTCTTTCCCCCTTTTCTCCTTTTTCCATTTAGACACCCCCCTCGCGCCCCGGTTTTATTCGCCACCTCTATCGCAGTTTTGCGAGCTCACCGACGACGAGGCGACTAACTCCTCGCCCCCGTAAGGAACACAGCGGTATTCGCGGAACACGAGACATTTTTGTTGGCGAGCATTGTCAATCGGACTTTCCTTTTCTACCGATTCCTCGCGGAACGAAAAATTAGCCACGAGTTTCGCTTCTTGTCTCCCGATGCGGCGCCGGTGTGCTTCGACCCTTATCTTTCGTAGCACCCGACCGGTCGTAATCTCTAGCGTAACGGAGACACGGTCACCGGCCGAGATTTGGTAAAGAATGACACGCCTACGACTCCGATTTGCATCAACGACCGTTGTTTTGGAGCCTCGGCGACAGTCGTCTGCTTATAAACAATTTTTCTTACGATCCGTTGTCGAGGATAGACTGTTTCGATACTCGTTTCTGTTCGATGTTAGTTGTTACTCACTGTAGTAAATATGTAGACTGACTGTCTTCGTGGAAAGGAAAAATTGTTTGCATCCTCGTGACTGTTATTTTAGAGCTCCGGCGACGGTCGTCTGTTCATAAACAATTTGTCTTATGTTTTGTGACCGCGGATGCAGTGTTTCGATTGTTGTTGTTGCGTGACATTGGTTATTGCTAGACAGCGGATCTTTATTCAAAATCAATATTTCCTAACTGGATGGCTACAAACTGGTGTGAAATAGAAATTTATATTCTTTCTTAATATGATTAATAGATTTAAAATAATATAACAGTGTTAGTAAATTCTTTTAATGTTTTTATTATTTTTAATTACACCTACCGATTTTCGTTATATGCGATAAAATCCACAGTCTATGTAGGTTGCTGATTTTTATGTAAAATAAAAATTGTCTCCTTTTGTTGCAAGCAACAGTAGTTAATTAGGAGTTTCTTTCGTTTTTTAATAATTTTATTAGGTCGAACATGATATATTGATACTTTTAAATCGTTTTAGTCTTTCTACTTTTTTGGATCACAGCTATACATTTTTGTCATAAGTGCATAAAATTCGTAGTTCAGTAATCACGAGTTTTGCCACATGGAAATGCTATAACTCGACTCAAACTTAACTGTATAATTGATATAAGAATCATTGCGAGAGATAGATTAAGTAGTAAATAAGTTTTGAAGCGATGTATAACAAGCAATATAAGTAATAAGATTTACTAGAAAATTTATTTGTAAAACGCAGACAGGAAGAAGTAGGTCATTTTATTATAATTCATATTATGGGTCACCACATCACCATAATATACAGGGAGAATTTTAAAGACTGTATGATTCTTTAAACAAAAATTCAACTATATCTGTTACGAATAAAATTGTGATGATCATGCCGATTTTGAGGACTAAAATTGGGATACTTTAACCCTTGCAAGCAAGATGCTTTCGCAGATTTTAAGGCAACAATGAATAGATCTAATGAAATTGTTAGTCATCAATTTCTTTGTGCGTTTTTGAGTCTATTTCTTAAATAACAATTTTGATTCTTTCATTGAATCAAATATAAACATCTAATAATATAAACTGGCTGTTAAACAATTAAAATTTAGATGAAACATTGACAACTCTGGGTCAATGTGGACCCTAAGTCCTGCCATGCGAGAGTTAAAAGTCATCTCAACAGTTAGATGTTGAAGATTTTGCCAATATCTAGGACCATTGATTATATTCAAACAAGGTAGAAAGAACAACGAATTGTCTTTATTGCTTTTAATGTTTATGAACATTAAGTATTATTAATTTCAATATATTATAATTTATATTAAGAGTATGCATATTTTTTATCTATCACCTGAATTGTATACTTTATATTTGAACGATTCACATTATAATGGAAGAAATAGTAAATTGTATAAACTATCGTCTTCAGACTAGACTTTAGTTTGTAAATTATTCTAATCCTTCATTTTTTAGAAATATTGTGGAATTAACAATTTTGAAGTTCCGGGAGATAATTCTTTTCGAAACACAAGTCGCTAGATTTGAAAGAGAAACATAGAATCGTTCCTAATTTTTTTATTTATTAAAACTACATATTATACTTTTAGAAACCATTTGGTATTTTCAATTATTGTGCCACCATAAATAACTGGACATGCTGCATTCTATAAATGGACACTTTTGTGTTTATCCACCTGTCGATCAAATAAACGTTGCAACAATACATCTTTGAAGATACGATCCGTACGCTTAATAGTTACGTTTGAAGTACCGTTTGCAACACATTTTAACATCATACTTTCCATTTTATTTAACAATAATATTGTTGAAGCATTGCTACTTTTAATTGAGTCGATCACGAACTACCTTCCCAATTTTTTTAAACAAACCCATAGTGAAATGTTGTTTCCATTTTTCTTATATGTAGAATATAAAATAAAATTTTATTATGCTTCCTTATCACTCCTCTCACTAAACTCAATATAAATAATTAATAATTTAATTTTGTTACTAAAAGATTAGGATTTAAATGGAATGCTTATAACTTTGAGACAAAATGGATCCAACTCCCGCCATCTGAGGGTGAATAATCATGCTTAATAGCATTGAATGACGAAAATTGAAACGAATACGTACCATAACCTCAATTTTCTCTAATTTATATTTCATAGGGTTAATCGATTTAGCAATTGAACAGCTCAATTATGAACCATAGGGTAATTGTTCCAGTAGTCAGCCATTTAAGGCTAGCAGTCAAGACATCCTAAGCGTTGTTATTATTAATATGCTACTTCCTAAATATTTTATAACATGGGAACATAAGCCTGCACAGTGCAAGTCGGGAATAGGCTGATTTTTAAGCAGTTTGTTTTCAAGAAGGCTGACTATTGGTTAGGGTCTGAAATAAGTCACGTTAATCATACATGCTTTCAAAATTTTTAAGAATTGATGAATTATCAAGAAGAAAATGTTATAAAGCGTAATTTCCAGCTCGTGTCAGGGCCGTCACGAAAGTTGACGCAGGTACGCGATCAAGAATGCAAATTTTCCCAACAGTTTCCCCATGTTCCATCCTCGCCGCGGCGGAAACAATAGAAGAGAGACGGTTCCAAGACGATCGATCGCTTACCGGCTCGAGATGGTGACTGAAATTCAAGGGGGATTAACTAAGAGGGGAGCCTTTACAGAAATATGATATTTTTCCCCACAGTAGCTCGTTAAAAAATATCCAGTGACGAGGGCACAACACCCTCAAAAGCGGTGGGTCCCTTGGACGCTTCTAATTTCCCAGGGTTGCCGAGTCTCTATCGAAGCGTTACATGGTCGTTGCCGATTTCCCAAAAAGAACGTGAAAAAACACACACACACACACACACATACAGAGGCACAGAAGTCCCTGGTTTCCCTCATCTTTTGAATGGAAAAATATCAAGCAAATTTAATTTTCACGGAAACGATCGAACGGCCATTTCAATCCCGCTAATGACTTTTTCTATGCTCGCGTATACGCCGATAGTGGCCGGCTGATAGCCAATTTTATAAATCCTCGTTTGGCAACGTGTTGTGGCGCGACCGAATGCCAAAATTTTCTTTTCATCGATACCGGCATCGATACTAGTATTTAATTAAAAATCGCGAGTTGCCCGCCGAACCTGGTGCCTCGATGAAAAACATGACTACGTGTGCCCGCAGAGGGTGAATAGGGAATGGGCGTGGTCGATTCGAAATATTTTTCACAAACGAGGCGTGCCGCGAAAGGGTGACGGCCACTGCCCGGGTACAGAGATGCAATTATTTAAAACAGCAATCACGGAAATGAAAGAGGGGATTGAATAGGAGTCTCCTTCCAAACTGAAGAACGCGAGCGCAACATTCGACCGGCTTTCCCAGCTGGAAAAACTCTCTAAAGGCTTTTCTTCCGGGCCGGCGAGCAGCAATGCAAACCCAAAAATCAAACGGAATCGGAGAGCTGCTCGTTCCTCTTTTTTCCTCTCCTCCCGTTCCTTGTTTTGCCCGAAATATCGTCTCGCCACCCCATCTTTAATCCTTGCGTTTTATTTGCGAACCGGATCACACTCGTACGCAAATATGGTCCGCGTTTCATTTATGTATATTCGTCGGGCGCGGGAAAATTGTTTGCCGTTTTCGTCGGGACTCGTTTCACCCGCGTACCATTAGCAGGCCTCTTTCATCGGACTTATTATGCGAGACTAATGCACCGGAAAACGTAACGTGCGGAAGGGATTTTTATTTGTTCGTTAGGTCGCCGGAGAACGGCTATTTGATTTTACCCGGACTCTTAGCTTATTTGGCTGAAGGAAATGCTTAGATCCACCGGGTACAAAAGTAATTCCATGATTTGAGTAGAGGTGTGCGTTAAGGTGACTGTGTGCGCGTTTTTGTGCGCGGTATGTGCACCATGGTGTGCACTCTTTCGTTTTCAAAGAAATAATATATTGCCCATGCACAAATTTAATGTCCATTCATTTTTGTTATAAATGCATAAAATTCGTTGTCTAGTAATGATTCTAAGAACTGCTAATTTACTAAAATAATTTCCATAGTATTTCAAGGCAACGAAGTTCTAATTTCCACTATATTCTGAATTCAGTTAATGTTATTCTTCTAGCAAATTTATAAAGTATTGAAAAACATTTGATCTGATGTTCATGTGCAATTATCTTCAACACATATTGCTGAAATCTGTGCAAATTCGATGTTGGTTTTTTATTTTCCATGGGAAATACAAATTGATATACACGAGCAAGTTTAGAAAACGCTTCAATGATATTGTTTACAATAATGCTGAAAAAGTAGAATATTTTAGATAATCGATTTTGCAGTATCAACCTCATTCAATCGAATATTGCAGTTAATTCGTTCAAAATAATTGAGGTTTTCCGTGTCTAAAAAATAACATGGAAACTACAGAATTTATTGAAAGGCATGTGTAGAAACTATTCATGAAAAGGATAGGAAACGGAACAAATTTACATGTATTTCTAAAAATGCATTAAAGAGACAATGGATTTTTCTGAATAACTTGTGTCTTTGGTATTATAAAGTTGAAACTCTTTTGTCAGTTACAATTCATAAAAGAGTAAATTGCTCAATCCAGGTAATTAACTGTTGCTACAATCATGATTCACTTTTAAGCTTTCAAAGTAATTTTGTACTGTAATTGTTTTACTGTGGACTTTTATAGAAATCCCCATTTTCACAAATTATTTTGCAAGAACCAGAATAAAGGTTGAATCCATGTAATCGACAATAGCATCATTTACTCAGAAAATAAAATATAAATGTTATTAATATGAACTTTCAATGTATTCTCATTTTATCAATATTATTCGTTGCTAAATTTAATAAATTTGTAAATACCATAAATGCATAAAGATCTTTAGCAACTGTTTCCAACCACCCCTCGTTGATATTGTATTAGGTGTATGTGAAAGTTTTAATGTTCTTTCAATTTTCATTTATTTATACATGGCCTACGAAATACAATATATGTCCATTTGATAATGAAGCTGGTCATTTAGACACATTGATAGCAGGCAAAGAATTGCACGAAAAGGCGGAAAGTCATTACCATTATAATTATAAGTCATTATTAGTCTACGGATCTTTATGCAAAATAAAACTTGTCAATTGCAAGACATAAAAGCCAGGTAGAAATTCATTCCTCTCTTTAGTAGATTTAATAAGTTGTAAGTAACATATTGTAGTTCGTAAATTTTGTAAATTTTGTTGCTGTTTGAAGTTTCACCAATCCATTTTTGTCATAAATGAATAAAATCTGCAATCCAGTCATTAAGCATTAGCGATTGAAGAAAATTAAAAGTTCTGCATACATGTAATAGTAAGACTGCCACTTTCGCTGAAAGAAAGGAATTTCTGCGTAATCAGATATTCCTTTGATACCCAAACCGTGTATATGCGAATCGAGGGATGGGCTGGAAATGTTCACATAGAACGTGTCCAGCTTTCCAGGCAGTTTGACGCAAAATCATATTAAGTTTATTGTTAAAACATGATCGATGGGCAGGCAAGCGATTATACAGATTACGGCCGGCAATCCCTGCATTTGCTCACGTATGATAGACACCCCTGGCCGAGCTTGAGAACAAGCCACCACCTTTCCCTCTCTAAATCCGCCCCCGGTGACTTCTACAGCCTTTCACCGGACCCTCTTGAAAACCGGATATCGCCTTTTGTGTTTGCCACATCGGCGAGAAAACCACTTTTGCCGTGTATTTGTTATTGACCCTGATGATTGATCATTTTGATTTGATAATAGAGCCTGATAGTATCGACCGAGGGTGGGCGGTGTCGGCTGATAAAAAGCTCGCCGTATCTCAGATCCTCCGAGACACAATTAGCTTGATGAATGTTCTTAGCTTTGATTGTCTTTCGAACCCATTTTTCATTGTATTAATATTTTCACGTAAATATAATTGGCTGTCCCAAAAGTTTTTTACGGGATAGGGTTGTCAACCGTCCCGGATTGGCCGGCATTGTGCCGGAATTGAAGTTGCTGTCCAGAATCCTGGTTGAATGTCAAACTGTCCCGGAGTTTCGGAGGAAGCTATCGACCAATATCACCTACACTCCAAAATAGTTCTTCCTATTATACATGACTTTGTGTTCATCCATTGTGAAATTACATATATACATATATTTCAGTTTTGGGCAATATGTCCCGAAATTGTCTCAGAAAAAGTTGGCAATTCTGTTACGGAATGTGCTTGCTTGATGGTGTTAGGCAACGATGATCATCTTTCTGTTAATATTTCGTTATTTTGTAAGCTTTGACCTTATTAATAGCACTATTCGCTTGCTTCAAAAGCTATTCTGATTTCGCAATGTTAAATGAATTTTTGCAACAAGAAACCTAATAAATTCATAAAATTATTAGCTTCACTCGGTTGCTGCAAATTTCGTTTATCGTCATTTGCATGCTTCGTTAGTTATTATTTAACTGTTAGCATCCATTAGGATGTGATAACTATGTACATCGGGAATCCATCGATTAGACTCCTCCATTTTACTTTGCATATACATAATACAAGAAGGTATTACGTCAACCATATGTAAAAAACGATGCTGTAAAAATAGAAACATCTACTGAAAAATGACACAACTTGCATGAATGGTAATAGTTCTTTTGCTTCAAAATGTTTGTTTATACGACATATTAATAGTTTTAATTTAGTAATTTAATTTGAAATTAATTTATACAATATTAGAACAATCTTGTAAATATAATAATACTGTAGAATTTACATTAAAAAGATATAATGCCACTTATTCATAATAATTTCTTTCTTTCTTGTCGTTAGAGTCACTGGAAAGGGAGGGCAAAAATTTGAATGATGGACGTTATTACAGGATCATTAAACATAGCTATGGCATATAAAACTGCTAAGAGCTGCTAATTCACTAAAATAATTTCTAAAGGATTCACAGTTTATCAAAGTCATAATTTCATTATATTCTGAAACAAGTTAGTATTGTAGTACCTGTAATTTATGAAACACTGAAAATCGTTTACAGTAACGAATACTAACGACGTATCCACCCTATTTTCATAATCAGGAATATTTTAGTCAGTGAAGCACATATTTCTAATTTTAATAAAATACGGGATGACGACGAGAATTTGCATAACGTTTCGCATAACAATTCTAATTATTTTACGCTCGCCTAATTGGAAGCACGAGGGCAACATGAGTGAAATGAGCCGTGGGTATCGAACTTTTCAGATATAGCGGCCGAATTACCGTGGTTCTCTCCGAGGGAAATTATCGAGGCGAATAAGTCTTGGCGAGTTTCCCTCGTCGTGGTTAACAAACCGAAAAAGGAAAAGGCGGCCGGGTAAGGTTTACAGAAAAACCATCGCGTTTTCCTGAAAGATCGACGGACAAGGAGGGTATCGAGACTTTAATATTCTTCGACAGGCGTCCCAGCCCACTTCCCAACGGGAGATTTTTCGTTCTGGCCGCATATTCCCCGTCCTCAGCTCCCGCGGTTTGCTTCGAATTTTAATAACTCGGGGAATGCTCAGAATCCAATAATGTCCCCGTAGCGGCTTTCTTCGTACGAACACACGCTTTTTTCCGTGACTAGATTCGTCTGCTTATGCGCTACGTGTACGTTACGTATAGCGGAGGGACTTCCTCCCCCGTTGCGGCCATTATATCCACCCTTGAATGTCCGTTTCGCCCAGATACACGCTCGCGAATTTCTCTCTTCTCTGGCCCTTCTTCTCCCTTCCTAACATCTTACCTACGACCACCCCTCCAGCGACGCTCCTGAAAATCTCATATTCTGGAATGACGACGCAATTTCAACCCCCTACTAAACCCCCTGCGCGCCAGTCTTATGGGGGATATTCTTTACACTACAGAAATGATCAGAACCCAGACCTTATTCGTGGAGTCGATTATGAATAAATTTCTACTCTGGTTTGGTTCGGTGGCAAATAATATATTCAAACAAAGAAACGTAAATTTCTTTTTGTTTATGAACAGAAATTACTTGTATCCCTTATATTGGACTCTGAAAAATGATATAAACTACTTGGAAGTTATGTTTGAAAAATAGGTTTGAAACTTTTACGACCGTTTGACAATTTGTATTTATTTTGAGTTATACTAACAGTGAAATATTCTTTTATACTTTATGTTTGTTAATTAAAATTTCATTTAGAATACTAGGAATCACTATTTATGCATGTGCATGTTTTTTTTGACATTATAAAGAAAAATGCGAAATAATGTTGAAATATTTATGAGTATATGTACTCTATTTCATTTTCGGTATTCGTTTACTTAATTTTCTGTGGAGACTCTGAATACATTCTCAGTAGAAATTCCTTTGTTGTGAAATAATTAGATTTTAATTCAAACATATATGTTGTACCAGGAGCAGTTCAACAAGAAACAATTAATACTTAATTGCGTCAATGTTGCAATAAACACATTTTTTAAACATACATTTAATAATGTTGATTGTTATGATGATTATACCATGTTTCATGATCGTTAGTGTGTATATACTAAATTTTTTAAATCTATCATTAATGGGTTACTTTACCCAGTAGAACAATTAACCAATAATTATTGAATGCTCATTTTAATAATATAATACATGTCCGAAAATGGGAAGATTTATGTTATATGATTCTTTTAAAGCAGTCTTTATACACATACCCACGTAAATGTTTTACTTTTCAAGCTGCGACACTATCGTAACTGATGAATTGTCCTTGCCTGGCCAAGTGATTACTAAATATATACACAATCTAGTATATATACCTATTAATGGATTTATTACTATGACATAATATCTTATTATTCATTACCATTGGTTTTAATTCGTGCCAGGCAATTCGACCAACTCGAATGACATTGAAAATGTCCGATGCCTATTCAAATCACATGCCTAGCTATCACTAGTTACTGAATTAATCAACTTAAAAATAACAACCTTAGAAAGTTGGCAAGATAATGCGGATACGAAAGATATCATGAAACATTATGTACTAAATACGTCACAGAAGGGGCAAACAAATTATTAATATGAATACAGGATGCTTCAGATAGCTACCTAAAGGTGGTACATACATACATATTCTGCACTTCATTTTGGGTTTCTAAGTCGAAAATTCTAGAATCTCAAAATCGAAATTTAAGATTCATATGATTACAGTATCAGTGTATTGCTATAAGTATTGTTCATGAATTTTTCAGATTCTTCGGAGAGCACACCGTAGTAAAAAGAAATAAAACCGCACTTTTCGACATTTTCTCCGCGATAAACTAATGTAAAATTAGCATCGTTATACATTTACAAATTCTCAAAGGCAAATATCCGTTTTACTGGGGACAACGAATGAATTCGTCGTTTTGAAGTATGTTAAGATTTTAGAGACTTCGGACATCGGGTGTTCGGATAATCGAGGTCACACTATCTACGTAAGATGGCAATAAACTGTAAGCCAACACGAGAAGCGCTAACCGTAGGGATATCGCGTAACAGCGATTCAAGAATTTCCGAGCATCGGCGTAAGAGAACCCTAATTCCGAGACCCCCTTCGGATCTCATTCGTTCCTCGATTTCTATTTCAACCCTATTTCGGGGCTCGCTATCTGCGTCTCTCAAACGAAGCTTTCACGGGAGAATCAGCCCTCCGACGTAGGTGAGATCCATCCGGGATTTTGGGGCACCTGCACCCCGAAGAATAGATTCCGGGGGTGGGCTGTCGAGGGTTGGAAATCGTCTGGGGGGAAGGGAGTTAGCTGGAGGAGTCGCGAGACCGATCGAGTCGGCCGTCGACGTTCCGAAGCGAGAATGGAGAATCGAGGAAGAAAAAGAGGATTGCTGGGTCAAGGTGGTTGATAGCAGTTAGAAGGAAGGTGGGTACAGGGGGCTGGCTGGCGGGCTTCGAGGAATAAGGTAAGGATAATCGAAGCAATCGAACGCCGCTGCTAGCTGGCGACGAGGGCGTTGGGCCGCGAAATGAATTCCACCCTTCACTCTTCGCAAGGGTGGAAAAAAAAGACAGCGCTCGTATTCGCGCTGTCGCACTCACACACACATACACACCCTCTAAAACGACGCTCGAGGCTGTTCGGAGAATGATAACGTCGTGCTAGCAGGAAGATTTGTGAATACATTAGAGAAAATGCGCAGGGGTGGTGTGCAAGTAGGAGGGCGGGAAGATGGACTCTGAGGGATGGCGGGATCGGGCTCCCTCAGGAAAACGCCTTCCTCGGAATCTTTTTCTACTCGAGTATTTATCTTGCGATCGCGAGAGTTACGACTGCCGGAAATCAACGAACTCCGATGTGTCCCTCGTCGAAAGTTCGACTGGGATTGGCACACACATCTTCAAATTTAAGGCTCTGGGTCCTTAACAATTTGTATCAGTTCGTCTCTCTTTTAAGGATAGCAACTTGTAAACCGATAGCACTTTTCTGGATCCGTGGATTTGGATAATTACTTTTTGAAACGCACAAGTCTCAGGAGAATATCTCTAGGAACAAGTTTTCGAAGAATAGGTGCAAACCAGTGACTGAAATAGAGAACGAAGCTGATCTATTATTCAATGAGTTTTTAATAACTCTCTGTATGTATACATTTATTAGGAATCAACTATAAAAATTAAGAATACATATTTTGATCTTGATAGTATCTTTTGACCATCATTAGTAGACTGTGAAATTCATGTATTCATGCAAAGATTAAGAAAATTTAGAAACGTCGGTATAATATTTTTAGATTACTAAAGTGATTAAAGAAGGACAGAATTTTTTAATTGGCTCCTATTTCTTATAATTGGTATACAACATTTTTATTTCACAAGACTATTGGAAAATGTTTGTATGAATGTAACGACTCATTATTTTAGTTAAATAGAAAATATATGCATTTCTCTAACGATTATTTAAATCTGAAATGATGTGTGGTAAAGCATGTTCTGAAAATGTATATAAATGTGAGTTAATGTATAAAAATAATAAGACTGCATTTGTTTAGATTTCATGAAATTTCAATTATAGTATTTTCCCTGAATAATTTCACACAATATCATTTATATAATCTCAACAATTGTCGAGATAAAACGTAAAACAATTAAAGAATATTAAATCCATCATTTTAACCCCTTCGCTTACAATATCGTCTGAGAGACGTGATGAAGATTCTGAACAGAGTCTAATAAAGATGTATGTTATTAATTTCCTTTAAACCGAAATATAATTCTATTTTGTTGTTGTTAATGTAAAGCCATTGGAGAACATATAGACATGCAATAGATTTACATTTTCTGCTTCTTCTAAGAAATTGTGAACTATAAAGAAATTCTAATTACTAAAACCGTAAAATAAATCATAAGGCAAGGGGTTAAAGTGTCCAACGATGCTAGCGTAGAAGAAGTTAATAACTATTTAAATGAACGCGAACGTGTTCGAATTTCGAAGTGAACGTGAACGAATCAGGTCGGATGGGAATTGCGATCGCTTAAAAACCTTGTTAGCACTCCCCATGTCTCACAGTCACATCCCGGTAGTATGGGATACCTAATTCTTAACTCAACAAAGCGATCGGTTCGATCTAAATTGCTCCCCGTTACTTTCGCTTTTCGAGCAGCGGGGCTGCTCGGGACGTTCAAAGGACACCGTGTTTCGCGACAGTGATAAAAAGAGTCGTCGGTATTACGAAGGTGGAGACATCGTTTCCGTCCTCGATCCCCGTCGTTTCTCATCTCTGTCATTTCTTTTCGCCTCTGCCGGGCTTCTCGCTCGCTTACTCTCCTGTCGAGAGACTGATGGCGGTTTATATTACGCGGATTCATATTACCACCAATTAAACTCCTATACCAGCTCGGGCCTGTGGTGTTCATACGTTATATCGGGGGATATGGGACGTTGGTACCTGGTGCACGGTTCTCCCACATGCTAGTATTTAACATTTTATACCGGGTGTCCGTCCCCACGCTATCCTTCTGCAGTTGTTCCAAATGAAAAGATGCACTCAAAAAGTATATGTTTAAATTCAAGACATTTCCACGTTACGCATATGTATTAACCCGCATACGTTCCTCAGATATAGTCGCATAAAAGATCATAGTAGAATAATTCATCCATTTTTGCTCTACACTTTAAATCAACATATTCTTTTGCATTTATAATGTCACATTTTAAAGAGATACATTTCACAATACAAACATGTAGAGTACAGTCATTTTACGGTATGTAAAAATGGGTGAATTTTCACCCTGAGGAACGTATGAGGATTAATAAATTAAATAAAAGCACTTTCAATAATTAAAAGTCTGTAATGCTTTTAATAATAAGACTGTAACACTTGATTTAAATTAGCATTTTTATAATACAGTATTTAATCCCTTGCTGTATTTTATCGAGTTGTATTTTAAACTCGTGATGAAGATTTTAAACAAAATGTAACAAATATGAATGCTATGCCTTACATTTTGGATAAAATAAAATCGTATTCTTTTGTAATCGATGTTCCAGCACTGAAGTAAACATGGCCATACAAAAAATATAAACTTCCTTTTTCCATCCGTCGCATTTTTGGGAATTAAGACGTTCTAATCACTGTAGCCGTAAAGAAAATGGTACGGTACAGGGTTAAGAAAACAAGGATCAAGAAAAACAGTATTTTCTGTACTCTAAATTCCTGTGAATCGATAATAAAATAAAATGTTCAATTTTTTGTTGATATTACATTCTAGAAGATTTTACAATTTCCTATTCGTTATAAATACATAAATCCTTGCAGTCTGATTATACAGTTTAATAAATAATTTCTTTTCTGAACATCGATGGATAAGTTTATTTATTTTTAACGTCTAAGATAGATTCATGAAAAGTATAGAAAATTCTCTTGTGTGATCAACTTCGAAATCACTGCAGTAAATTTGAATATAAACTTTTACAAAATGGCACATAGCAACAAAGGACAACATGATGTGTGTAAGTTCGGAACTGCACAGGTGCACGATGATAAATTTTTTATGTAAATTGCCCGCAATGGATTATATATATCCTGCAACTTCGACGTTTCGTCGCTTTCACACCAAACTGCAAAAAGGTTAATTTTTCCCCGATCGTGGTCAGTGTCGTATTTCTCACGTCTCTATCGCGGGTCCCATGTATCGTTTCCATTTCATTATCGCTGTTAGAAGAATGTTTGCTCCTTCGTAAATTACACGGCGACCTTTGCGTGTAACGATCGCTCTTGCGGAAGGTCCCTGGGCAAGATGACTTGCAATTACGCGTAAAAGTCGCACTGACGAAATCGACGGAGGATGAACTTTGAAAAGCAAGCAACGATAGACGATGATTTTGAGTATTTTTTATTCGAATATCATAGAGCATGCTGCACGAACTCTAAATAAGGTTCAAATAAATTAGCTGGTACAAACAATTCTATCGTTACATGACAAAAAAAATTGTGCTCGAATTAAATATAATTCTTTTCTATGATCAACTTTAAAATTCATCACTAAAAGAAATTTTTTACACAAACTTCCACAAAATGATACATGTGGAAATAAAGGACAATATACTGTACATAAATGTTTCTAAATATAAGACTTAATAGTTGGTGATATTATGAATCTTATAATACCTATAATACCTATTGAATACCTATGAGTCTGTCTACTGCTTGTCTTTTCTACGTACGTTGTTATTTGTAAACATTGATAGTGATATATTAACTATATTGAGATAAAGCTTCCTTCCTTTTTATTCGACTTTTTAATGTTAAACCTTTTTCCATTGTATAGTTAGTTGGAAACCATATCCTAAATACATAAGAACAAGAACTAATCTTCGTTTTTAGATGCAATATATTGAATTATAATATACTTAATATGCTCAATACACTCCATATACTCAATATACTCTATCATAAATTCCTACATGTCAGAGGGGAGATGAAATTAGTGATATCAGCGTCTACATTAAACCCAACAGTTGATATGTATTGTACAAAGGGTTAGTTTATCGTATGTGTGTACTTTCCTGTCTGAAGACACTTTAAAGTATCATTTCCATGAAAATATTAGAATCGTGCAAATATATCCAATTTTCCAGAAATTTTGATTTTATTTAATGCAATCTACATTTGTATGTAATGTATCTACATTTAGAATCTACGATTTTAAGATAGCAATATTTAACCTTTAATCAAGCAGTCTTGAAGTATATAGTACAATGCATTTAATAACAAGAACGGACGAAAACGCCATTAGTAACATTAATATCTTCATTTTAATAAATATAGTCAAATTATGATTAACCCCGCAGTGATGTCAACAATGACAATCCTCATTCATTACATTTTTTGTAATAATAATATTGATATTTCCGTTTCTATTGACTATAATATTACTCTGGTATTTTTCAAGGTCCTTAATTTTTAAATAACAAGTTTAATGCAAAGACAGTAATATTCTTTTTAGTTGAAGGCTCTTTGGCTTCGAAGGATAATGATTGTTAGTTCATGTTACAGCCCCTGCAATTATAAAGCTGACTTCATGAATGATAATTGAATAAATTATATTATTTATGCAAAAAAAATTCAATCTTGACATTTTTACAAGGAAAAGTGTTCCAGTTATTTGTAGAGCTCGGTATCTAAAAAATCCTGTAATTGTTCACCTTGTCAGATTAAGAGGGTTAACGAAGCTGTTCAATAAAAAAATCAATGGAAATAATTTCGAGTTCACGAAGGTACTATAGGTCGTGTTTTTCCGTGTCACCCGGTGTGCAAGGATGCGAGGATACCACCGCCGAGAGGAGACATTAATATTAAACGTCCCCACCCGAGCGGCACGAAGATCACCGATAAGATTTTTATAGTGCGATCAGGTGGCGGCGGACGCGCATTGCCAAATCGCGCTAAGGTTCCCTCAACGGCAGTTTTTGCAGTTGCGATTTGGATGCAGCGTCGTCCGAAACTCTACTTTTGTCGATTTTCCCGCGCGAAAATATTCTTCCGCCCATACCCGCTCGCCAACGGTCAAAGAATCTCCCGATATAACAAAATAAAAAAACAAGAAAGACAAAATGTTTTTAGCAAATCGTTCGTCTAAAATTAACAGGTTGAACAATAGAGCAGAGTACTAGAGAAGCCATCAATTTTCTAGGCTCTACAACGGTACTGGAGCCAGCTAACTCTCGTACCCCAATTCCCAGAACTCATTTCAATCCGGGAGGATAATTCTACGCCGAAGACATTCCAACGGTCAGTGAGTCCTTCCACATCATGGTTCGGACATTCTTAAAATAAATCTTTCGGCTGCCAACTTACCGAAACTTATTTGATGAAATGTATTACGCGCGCTGCGGACGTTAATGGAAGCAAAAAGAAAAAAAAAGGAACAGCGTTATAAGAGAAACTCGATTTGACTGCGTGTCACATTGTCATCACGACCGAAAACAGAAGGAGAGAGTGCAAAACTTGAAAAATTAGTTACAGAAACGAAAGAAAGAATTTAAATGTGTTGTCAATGACGTTTAGCTAAACATCTACCGATTAATTTCTAACGAGTCCAATAATCCAAGTAATTGTCCAAAAGCGATTTCGTTCATAATCCAGCAAATTAAATCGATGAATATAGTATAATGATCTCTTCTACAATTATTATTTACAAAAAAATTATCGAGCTACTTTTAGACACAGCTCCGAGTATAGTCATTAATACTAACCATTATGCAAATTAATCTCTTTGTATATGAGTGCTTTGAACGATTTTTTAAGTAATTCTGTATTTAACTTCCTCCAGATACGTCGATATAAGAACTTTTTGAAGAGAGGATGCTGAAACTGAAATAATATATCGCCTTTCTAATTTCAATAATAAAATCAAATAATATATTATTGGATTATTATTAGATTACTTTATCCTAATGTAATATGCATTTTGGTTTACGCACACTGCGTTTTATATTATTCTGCATTTACTTTCGAAATTGTACTTTCATGGTATTCAAAATGAATCTCAAATGAGATTCAAGGTACTACAATGATCTGAAATGCTACTCAATAAAATTCAACAAAATAGAATGGTTAACAGACGAGACCATAGATTAAATATTCTTCATTATCTAAAAACACCGACTTGTAAAAAAGTATAAGCTACTGTACAATTTTTGCCTTCGTCAGCGAATGCCAAAACACCTGAATTTGCATAAGGATTCGAAATCTATTTACTTATGAACAAAAAATGAGCTAATCTGCATCTTATTGGTTTATAATAGAATCAAACATGACAGTTAAGTTCGAAGATTGTTAACGGTGTCATAAAATGGTAAACACTGTACAATGTTGATCTTCATTAATTAATGTTGAACGCCTTTCACTACGATTTATTTTACATTTGTAGTCATTAGAACTTCTTTGCAGTTCATCATTTCCTTGAAGAAGAAGATAATGTATATCTATTGTATGCCTATATGTTCTCCAATGGCTGAACATTAACAGCGACAAAATACAATTTTATTGTGATTGAAAAAAAATTAATAACATATATAGTTATTGGACTTTGTTAAAAATCGTTTTCACGAGTCTGACTGGATATAGCAGTGCAAGGGGTTAACACTAACCGTACCGAGCACAACCAGTGTCGCCAGATCGGTTAAATCGAAGGGAATACAGTTTACCACCTCTCTGGTGACCAGGGTAATATGTAACACGTTGCGCGGCACGTCACGTGACCAGTCTACGGTCTTATTCGGGGACGTTGGAGTGTGCTCATGTAGTGGAATGGGATAATGGAAGGGGAAAAGGAGGAGAGAACAATCAACCCAGTTTTGGGTTGATCTGGCGACACTGAGCACAACATGTGACTGGTATATGTAGTCTTCTAAAAATTGCAAAGCTGAATTTATTTAGATTTCTCGAATTTTTTATAACAATATGTGCTTGAATGAAGAAACTTATTTCATCATTTTTAATAGAAGTATCTTTTTAATTTCAATAATTACGAAATAAAAAACGTGAAAGCGGTCATTTGACCAGTCGCAGTCGTGGTACGGTTAGTGTTCAACATCTGAATCTGCACAAGGATGTGCACTCTCCTTATGAACATACAATAAAAACACCTGCTTGTTTTTCCTTAACGGATCTGTTTTTTCAACAGTAACCAAAACAGTTTGCTTCATGTAAAATCTGTCGGTTGATAATAGAATCAAGCAGGACAGTTTATGTTCGATTAATCCTTACAATTCGATTACATCATGCCGTCAATGAACCCTGGAGAGGGGCCTATTGGTCGAGACGCGAGAACTCAGCGTAGATTAGCCCGAAGCTTCTTCGGGATTGAAAGTTCACTGGCATTGGGATTATCGTGAGGGCAACGATACGTGCGAATCACGTCGCGAGTCACGGCCCCTTTCGTGACCGGCGCTCGTGAATGCCGATGGGCGTATTCGTGTATACGTCCGAAAGGAAGAATCGATCCGAAAAGATTGAGCCGAGTATCCATACGGAGGCAGTGGTAGCGAGTTCCGTTTCTTCTTTTCTTTTATTCTCTCCTCATCGATTGAAAAGTGTGCTGCGATTGTTATGGATCGGACAACGATCGAAATGAAACGGTGAGAAAATTTCGTCGCTCCATCCCGATACGATCACAATCAACTTTTCTCATGAATCTTGACAATAAGAATCTTCATTCCATTATCACTCGATTCTTACAGTATTCTTACAAACATTAATTTGAAAGAGATTGAAAAATTTAGTTGTATTTGTTGTTCGAAATTTTTTTACATGAATCTTAATGTTACGTGCGTATGCCTAAAATTTTCATTTTATTTAATTTGTACTTTTTGTTGCTTTAATGAGGTTGAATACAATTTTAACAAAAAGCCGGTACGAATACATATATACACATATATGTATTAATTTTTATTATTACTAAGATGAATATATGACAGTAACTACCAGGTAAATTTATAACGTTCTAATCATTATAAGTTTATTGCATAACGAAACATATATGATCGTACGTTACAATAGACAATATGTAATATACGTATAACGTCCACAATCCGGCAATATATAATATTTTGCTACTTTTTCCTGTTTAAAGTCATAGTACACTCATGACTTCATTCTGCTGGCATGTTTTAATATTTCATAAAGGAGGAACGTTGCATTTGATAAAACATTTTAAGAAGTAGATTACGGAATCAATTATGTAAAGTTGAGGTTGAATAAAGATATACATAGTTCTTCTTCCAATAATTTTAATAAGATGATGGTAACATAGCAGTATTCTTTAATGCTACCAATGCTGTTACTTTTTTGTGTTTGACACCAACTGATATTTTATGTGATCTGTCATTAAAAAATAGAATAATAAATTTCATACTTTTTTTCATAATGAAAAATAAAATTTTACTTACAAATGAGGAATAATGAACAATTTATCCCTGGTACCATGTAAATGAATTTTATTTACATAAAAAAATTAATTCTCATTTACGAGTGAAATTTTATTTTCATTTATTATTTTGTATTTATTCAATAAATAAAATTCTGCTCAATATTGGTGTACCGTGTCGAACATTTTACACGCTCTTCTTTGAATGCAACGTGGCGTAGGTTCGTGTGCCAGTGTTTTAAGCAGACGGTAACAAGTATTGCCAACGCAATGGCGAGACCGTAACATTGTAATCATCTCCGGGGAGCGTAAAAGCCAACCGTCCGAGCGGACTTTGAAATTTCGAATCACGTCGCGGCAGAAGGTAGTCGTGTGTTCGCGATCCGAGTGATCAATTCTTAATGTAACTCCGTCTCATAGAAGGAGTAACGTAATTTGTGCGGTTCATTTGAATACTGTTGCGATGAGCCTCCAAAGCAGACGAAATCTGCAGTTTTCGTTAGCCTTGCACGATCACGTTTCGACATTCTCTAATGACAAACACGTAAAAGTAGCCAATTTGAATTAATGTACATGCCATTCATTTCAGAGATATACATATGTAGATCCTCCTTTCTTAATCCTTCAGGAACGACGCTCGATAAAAATGTGTTTTGATATAAACTGTCTTCAAGTTTCACAAAGTAAACAATGATGTATGAAAGGGTATAGCACCTAATAATCTGATCTTGTATAATGAATCTTGAAATACTTCCTAACTCAAACACAATAATTCTTAACTTACTATATGAGAATGAAACAGAGACACTTCTCAGCCAATTATGAAAATCTTATCTTTAGAGCGTGGAGAACATCTACAATTTAATCTGATTCTGAATTATGTATTGGACATCGCTGTAAACAAGTCTACATAGTTGAACCCACTTTATAGTAATAATTAAACTGCTGATTTTATGCATGTATGATAAAAATAAGTAGACTAAATGTAAAACAATAACGACATTTAAAGAATATAAAATATACTATTGGATTTTTTCTGTTGCGGATCGCGACAACGATGAAAGGACGTGACAAAACATTCATACAGCGACTTAGTCCGCGCGGTTTACAACCTTATAGCAGGCCCAGGAACCGTACGGACTGGTTCCGAAATTTCCGTAATTTCTGTAGTTCTTTAGGGCCACCGAGACCCTATCATAAAACAGTCGGACACCACGTGCGACAGAGCAGCAAACGACGACCAGCGAAGACCGTATAAATCAAGACATCGACACGACGAGCCGAGTCTTCCTGACAGTTTCCCACCACAGTATACGAAATCTCCGAGACACACGCACGACCAATTAAAAAACGCAATGGTCCACCATATAAATGTATAACCGACCAATTAGGAAAAAATTGTGGTGACGTTAGAAGAAACGCGACGAGACTCGCAGAACAACTTGAAATCACAGAATAAACAGACAACCATCGAAATCGCGACACACTTATACATATTCAATCGCATATCACGACAACTTGATATTTTAATCAACTGTGAATAAAGTGTACATAGCACATCTTGTGTACCATTCATTCAACCGAGAGAAGGCACAGTCCACACAGATTGTTGTTTTCGTATACAATTTCCAATTGATTAAAATTATTTAAAGAAGAAAATAAATGTCCATGCAGCTCCGTAATTAATGCAGTAGTCATAATTCTCCTTGTTTCTAAATTTAATTAACAAGATAATGTCCAAATAAGTCAGAAAACCGTCTTTGGCTCTTCCGGAAGAACACATTTATTTGTGTTTCGTCATTTTTACCACAAGCATGCTACCCAGCGAAATAATGAAATGTCTGTCCAAAATAATGTTGAAGGATTCCTCCCAAACATGAAACATTTTCAATAAATCAGAGTCTGGGCGCACGTAAAATAGGCATTTATCTAAAGAACGCGGCGGGCTCCAAGCTGCCAAGCTTGGCAATATATCTTCGGAACGAATACTTTTTAGAATACGGTATTTTGATAGGCAAACGCATTCATTTATTCGCAACATTGTTTCCGTCCAGCTTTCAACCCCTCGAACGAAAACTTTGGAAATACAGTGGTAAACTTTTACTTCGTTCCATATGTTTCTTCGGTCGCTAAGTCGACCACAGGCGTGTTTAGCGTTCTGGGGACTCTGCGGAGATAAATAAGGGGAAGTCACTCGAAGAAAAAGAGAAGTTGCTTCGAAGTAAAAGAAAGAAGAAGCGTGAAGGTAGGTGAGTAAGTAGAATAGGTGGAGGAGGAACTAAGAGAGAGAGAGAGAGAGAGAGAACGCAAGCGTAAAGCAGGAAAGTGCCCCTTTTGTAGCCGTTGGGTGATAATTTTTAATCAGTGCATCGTAGGTCCATCGTGAACGAGCCCGCTTCTTTGTGCTCCTTTCGTGAGGAACCGAGAAGGGAAAGGTATTGACTGAAACCAAGGGCCCTCTGAAGCGGAAGGACAAAAGTTTCGGGATAATTGGGAGAGGCCAGACGTTCTGGAACCAAGAATGGGTAATCCTATAATGCTGATTTTCAATAGGATTCGGCGAATTCTTTACAATAGAATTTCGATGATTATACAGGAGCGACATTCAACGAGAAATGCTCACCTCTTATCTCTGTAATGGACACATTCATTATCCGAAAGGTATTTAAAAATACCAATAAAATTATTGAGATGTTTCGAATGATTTTTGAACACGTACCCAGTTCCAGTCATTTCTGCTCGATTCATCATTCGAACTACTTCGTGTTTTGATCATGCGCTGATATGTTGTCGTAAACTATTGGGTTGTTCGAAAAGTAATTTCGTTTTTCCAAGGGAAAATGAAGACGATGTTTCACTATTTGTTTATTTATTCGGTGATGTAGTGGCATTTTTGTTATATCAATTTAATTGAGTTGTATTACTTTTGACGTCTTCATTTAAAATGATAGTTACACCGCTTAAAAAGTGTTGAAAAGAACGAAATAAATGGTAATACGACGGTACACTCTCACTGTAAACAGCATACATCTTTTTCCCTGCTTGCATTGCGTTTTTACCATACCCGTAACAAAAAAGCAAAATGTGACGGATATGCTCACTTAAATTTTGCATATTTGTTGCGATGACAAAAGAAATGCTTGAAAGATTATAAAGTTCTAAAAGGCACGAAATCACGTCCGAAATGTCAGTTCTGGAAATATACAATGATTTTCTGACTTAGAATAGTGTTAAGTAATAATAAATGGAAGCAATACCGTCTCTACACGAAAAACGAATTTACTTTCCGAACAACCCAATATATCATTATAACATCGATTGATAAGAAACTGAGTTGTACATAATACTAGTTTTCATGTCATGCACCATCCTCTTTATGTGACATAGTTACTATACAATGATATGTTGATTGTGGATTTTATGCATTTATGTGATAAATGACTACATGAAATTTAAAACAACAGTAAGCTTAGAGAAATATAAGAATGTCAACATATTATTAAAATTATCAAACTGGAAATCAATGTTTAATTGGTTTCTGTTTCTTGTAAATGATGCGATACATTTTTATTTTGCATAAAGATCCGCAGTCTAATTATACGTTTTGAACGCGTATATCATTGATGGTACAATGAGATTATATATTGATCAATGAAAATCCATATATCATGGGTTTAATGTGCCGTGTTTATTACAATTAATTATTACTAAATCTAAATACGCAAATAAATACCTCTCTGTAATAATCATTCACACTACCGCTTTGCCTCGTAACAACATTTTAATTGAACAATCAACAACATTTTTCAAAATGATCTGAAGGGTGGCTTTTCATTTATGGCTTCTGAAAATTTAAAAAGAAAATGGTAGAATATAAAATTCGACAGAATTTAGTACGAATTTAGTTTATTTCAGATCTACAAAGGTTGCTACCACTAAAAACAAGATTTTATTTGTTTCTACTTTCTTAAAATTCGTCTACAAAATTTTCCAGTTGGATACACATCCGCAGTCTAAACATATGTAATAATTGCAAATAGTCTGTACGGTTGAGTTTGTGTATATGATTTTATGAATCGATAATAGTCTGAATTTCCTGAAGATGAGGACATTGTAAAATGAAGGAATATTCCAGATCAATTCGTAGAAGTGTTTAAGAACAGTTATCGCTATATACGACGACCTATCATTTTGATAATAGACAACTATCTCTCTATTTGACAAGTTAAACTCCGGTTCAATTGCAGCACTTAAACTTTCAACTTGAATAAAGCTTCTCGTTAATTCTTCCTTCACCACGTTTCTACGCGATACAGTATTTCACACCTAGAGAATCGCACATTTGTAGAACTTTGTCTGCAAGTGAAACTAAAAATTCAAAATGACATTAAACAGTGTGGTAATTTTTTAGGTGTCTGCATAAAGTATACCTGTAACTTCAGTTGTGATCAAATAAATCATTACGATCAACGTAGACTAATAGACAAATTGTGGACAAAAGTTAATAGCACTTTTAGTTATGCTGCTATGAATTTTCCAATCTGTCAAAGAAATTTTGACCTCAAGAAACTTTAAACTTATGTTTAAAGGATATTGTATGAAACTAAGAAATTGCATAAGGATCCGCAGATCTACTAATAATTTATCACTCCAGAGCTATAGGTTCGAATATAGTATGAACTATTTGGTAGACTCACGTAAAATTAATTTCCGCGCGTTTTAAAATGATTAGATATTCTTTAAAAAGTGATTGAATCACAAATCACCCACAAGTATTGAATTTAACTATTGCCTTAAAACTCTTGGAATCATCACTAACAATAAGCATTAAAGAAATAAATAGAACAGAAGAGTTCAATATATTTAAGTGAGATTATTTTTTAAACAAAAATATCCTAAACCTGATTTTGCCAGTTTTTGATACAGACATTAAGAACATAATAAATTAGTCATGAATAGACTGCGAATTTTAATGCAAAATAAAAATCTCCCAAGTCAATTTGAAGGCACAGCAGTTTAACAAGCATTTATTTTTTCTCTTTATAAATTGAAATTCTTTAAATAATTTTATAGCTTTGCATTTGATCGACTCATCTTTGCCAGCAACGCATAAGAGCCTAGCCATAAAGAAGCAAAATAATATGGGATAAGTTTTATCGAATAAAACAATGAAACTGAAGCAATTTAAGTAAACACAAAAGATCGCATCAGCCACAAGCACGACTAATGGCGAAAACCAAAGCGCCGCGCCGCGCCGGGCCCGACAAAAAATTTCTTCGAACCTCCGCAGGCATGGTTTCATAGTCAAATTAAAGCCTCCCCCGGCAGTTGGATGAATGCGTTTAATTCAAGGAATGGGAAGACGATTCGGAATCGTGTTTAATCGTCAGGGACGAGCCGCGGATCAGCATTGTTTTGTGGAATTAGGATCGTTTGGGTCCGGGCCCCGGCAAGCTGCGGCGAGAGAGGCAGAGGGAACACACCGGAGAAAGAAGATGAAGAAGGGAAGACAGGATGAATTCGTGGTGTGGAGATGGAGCAGCCGCTGCCCGCATACCTTTAATATCTCCACACAGAGTCCTTAGTAGCTGTTGGACAGCCACGGCGATGACGTGACACTACCGGAGTTAAGTGGCGAAACGCGCGGACAAAAAGCCGGATGAAAAACCGAACCGAAACCGACGCAGACCAGCTAAAACAAAGGAGGTGTGGAGGTGTGACGAAAGGTTGAAGAAGGAACAGAGGAAGAACCCATCGGAACCATCCGCCTTCTTTCGGCGTCTGCGCTTTTTCCGACCAACGTGGAACGCTCCTCCGAAAAATTTCTCCTTTGCCCACTCTCCCCCCATTTTTCTTCTTCTCATCCTGCTCATTCCGCTTTAATTAACTCCATAATCTGATTTTAATTCGATTCAATCCATTTACGGCAAGCACATTTAACCTATATGTCAATGGTCGGCTACCTGTCTTCAATTTTTCTTGAAAATTTGTTGCATTGTATTGGTAAACACACAAATTCTACTTTCTTGAGTAATTATAAATTATATTTATCTCTGCGGCATAAAAATATACGCTCAAATTTGTGAAGTCTAACAACTTTAATTTTATTGAATGTCGCAGAAAATGTTGGGTATTGATTTAAGGGTTACATGTACTAATGTTCATATTAGATTACTATAGAGTAAAAAGAATAATTTAAACGACATATGAAATACGAACCATAGTATTATATTAGATTAGCTATGAGTGTTTACATGTTGATAAGGAACTAGTATAGAAATGTATTTTGTTGTAACATAAATTGATTTATTCTGCAATGTATGATGAGAAGACTGCGGATCTTTATGCAAATACTAAAGGCGTTGATTCAAAATCGGCCAAAATTACCCAAGACCAATTTTCCTGAAACTTTGTATATTGGTAGCCCTTTGGGTCTAACATTGATTCCGTGCAAAACACTTTTCCCCAGAACTTCACGGTTACGGGGGGGGAGGGGGTCAAAGTACGTATTTTGCGAAATCTATTATGTGCTGTAATTTTTAATAAAAATAAGATATCGACCCGGCACTGATACCAAAAAATCATAAAAAATTCAAGCTTCCGGCGGTATATAAGTTTATGTAATTTATTTATTGCTAACATAATTTTTTCACGTTTTTCGTGTTTTTCAAGGTGTAAAAATTCAGAAAAATTGCAATTCCCAAAAAAAGTATCGCCTGATTTTAAACAAAAACGCAGCATTAATAGTACATTTCATGTCCTTTCGAATGGTGTTTGTCATACCTTGGGGAAATTAATCGTTTTTTAGTTATAAAGTAAAATGTGAGTAGAAGTTGAGGCGCGCGGTCAACTACTCGACCTGTATATTCATTTATATTATAATATAATAATATATTACTAATATATAATATACTCTCTCATAATTCTAGTATAATGAATAGCGTGTTAATCTTCAAGTAGATAAAAAGAAATTGCATATAAATAATCTGTACAACTATTGCGATAGTTGTGTAAAATATATTCTGTGTGTTCCCATTTTGTAGTCATTATATCACGATTTCATAATGTGAAGACGTCCGTCATTTTACGTATTGATTTTATGTCATCGTTGTTAATCGTTGTTATATTGAATTCATTTAAAAACTCTACTGTGTATTCTCAAAACCATATTGTAAACATTATTTCAATTGTTTTATTTAATAGTACAGTATATTGAACAATATTAGAGCGTTAAGAGTTGTATGCTATATTTGTTATAAGAAGAATCATATTTTTATCACCAAAAACAAATGAAATATCCAGTTAATCCATAGTTACGTGAATTCTTAAAACAGTAAAAAGATTAAGAAACTTAAAGAATATTATTTTCGAATGATCATAATTATTAAAGAAGAACATTTTTATGTTGCATAAAAATCAGCTGTTTATTTTTAATCAATGTTTTACTTCATCATCAAGGTGTCTCATTCATTTTAACTATGTAAATATATTTCTATTTGAATGATAAATTATGAATGTTTCTGTGTTTATTTTCCCTGGTATTTTCTACTTGATAGAAAAGGTTTGTACAATCCCATAAATTACGCAAGTCAGACAAAGTACCCATGCAGTAACAATAGGATACCTTCGCTCGAGGAAAGGAGTATAAATATTCCGCCAGTATAAATGATACAAGTTTATTGAACGCGCAACAAAATTCGATCAGACCCACCGACGATTATTAGGCTGCCTCAGCCGGGTTGGGATAAAAATTATTTTTCGCCTTGATTGAGATCTCTTGGGAGCAGGTTCGTGAGCCGGTACACACATGTGGACCACATTACAAGATCCAGCCCTATGAAATATCAATGGCTTATTACTAATGTAATTTTTCGTTCAATGCCCGATGATTGCCAGACATTCCATCCCCTTAGGGCCTTGAACTTTAACGTGGATAGACGTTGGAAAAACTTTGTTTATATGTATATAATGTGTACTGGTACCGATGACACAATTTTTAGTAATACCAATCCAGTAACAAAATTTTTGTTTTTAATTCTTTTTTGTTACACTCTGACCAACTTATTTGCAATATTTTCCTGATTGAAATGAACCCAAACACGATACGATTAAGATTATATTTACTTGTTTAATTCACGATACAGTGGAACCTCGATTATCCGAACTCATCATTAGAACAGAAGAGTTTTATAGTTCTGTATTACTTCAAGAAGCTAAATCTTAGATCAAAGTCTTCAGTTCTGGAAAAAAGTAAATATATATATATATATATATATATATATATATATAAATAAATATATATATATATATATAAATAAATATATATATATATTTATATTGATCTTCTGTTACTACGGTAATTCAATTATTTATTAACGACTTTCAGAATTAAATATATCCTCGATATACCTTCAAAGGGTTAAATCTAAACTGATTTGAAAAATGAATTGTGTATTAAATAAGTAAATATGATCCAGATTACATCGTGTTTGGTCTTATTTTAATCAGAAGAGTGTTACAAATATGTTGGTAAAATTTTCCTAAAATAATAATAGAAAACAAAATAGTTTGATCATGAAAATAGTATTGCCTTACTCCAGCACGTTACATTTCTCGGCGTTCGAGTTTCTGGGCCCCACAAGATTTGCACCCGGCGGTTGCGTGGATAAATTTTTCACAAATATTGTGCACATTTCTTTAACAGTTTTCGGAATGAATGTGGAAAGGGGGACAATAGTGATAGCCACATGGATCCAAGGCAACCAATCGGAGACTAGAGTTTCATTCTCGATCGGGCACGCGGTGAGGGTGAAGTGACAGCGATTAGAAAAAAGTAATCGAAATAAATCCGAGAGGCCGGGGCGAGCGCGCCGGCTTGCATGCCAAACGGCCATTTTTAAAACTCCGCCGGGAAAATAAGAAAAACTCATCAAGTAGGGATGATTGCCGTTCCTTCCACCCTTGCGGTGAGCAACCAACAACCCTCACCCACGGGAGCCACCACGGCTTTCACGGTGTTCCTTGTCTGTCATCTAAGCGCTACACCCTTCTCCGAGTCTGCAGAAATTCGCCTACGGGTTATTGTCCAAGTATCTTCGCTATGTTGACCTTCGATAATGAAAGAATATCTTGGGAGAACGGGAGTAGGTCCGGAGGAACGTGGAAAATGTTGGCGATTAATCCTTCAAACTTCGAGCTAGGAAATGGTTACAGTAAAGTCTATTTAAAAATTTTCATTTAAAATATAGATGAGATTTAGGAATTTTTTTCTTAAAATGTACAACATTTTATAAAAAAAACTTTTGTCCTTAGTTTGTACACTCTTGTAATACTTGTTGTGGTGTCATTTATAGATAACGGTCACTGCATTGCTTACAAAAGAGGGGGTGAAAACGGTGGCCACATCCACAAAAAAGTTGTGAACCGATTAAAAAATTCTGGCTTCTATTTTCGTTATTGCAATGGCTATCGCATGAACCAAAACGATGAATTTTGGAACGTGCATTTTTTTGTAATTCATACTTTTGTACGTAAAATTAACCATTGTTCTTTACGCGTTTTGATTAAACTCGCATTGCACATCGTAACAACAAAACAATTTGTTTGTACACTAAAAGAATGTGCAAACAAGGCCAAAAAGTTTTTGTTATCAAATATTGTATATTTTAAGGTAAAGAATTTCTAAATATGATCTTTATTTTAAATAATTAGATGAGAAAGTCCCCTTTAATACTGAATTCGATAAATTTAAAAGATAAAACTGCATTAGTCATCAACAATTTTTTGAAAAATTTTATAATCGAACAACAATGGCTCAATCTGTTTAACCCCATTCGACTGATAACGAATCACTTTACTCAGTATCAACTTCGAAGACATTAACCCTTTGATATACGAATTAGTTGAAATTCGGTGTAACCAAAGATATAATTCTTCTATAAATTCAAACCGAATATGTTCCTGGGTTGGTAATAGACATATTGCTGGTAATATATTCTGTTAATATTAACCAATATTTTACTTCAATGTGTACAATATCAAAAGCATCTTCGTGTAGTAAGAAGTAAACTAATGAAAGTGTTATGTGAGATTCCATAAAAATACAGTTATTTGAACATGTAGGGACAATATGTCGCATTTATAACCTTCCTTATCTCACTGTGCCCCATCACAGAACAAAAAGTATGATACAGAATATCATAGAATCTTAAAATGATGTACAATAAAATAGACAATCTTAGAATCATTATGCATGGAATAAAATAGAATAATATAGAATATCTTAGAATCATTATACATAGAATAAAATAGAATATCTCAGAATTATTATACATAAAATAGAATGTATAGTGAATAGTTTACCGAAGTTAAGGGTGTCTGTAGGCTTTTTCGCACCAATTAAAAAGTACTTCGTTAGAGCAAAATGCGAGTTAATTTTAAATTCTCTGTGCTCACTCAAGTTGCGCAGCGGAGTTGCTCTCGGAGAAAAATCTCATTTTCTTTGCCCTAAAGGCTCTCTTAAGAGCCCGTACTTTTTACGCCCCTGTACGCGCGTCGATCCAATATTTGCCTAAAAGAATTCAGAGAAGTTTGTTCACGAGTCCCGAAGCTGACTGCTTTCGGAGCGCAGCTTTTCTTCAGTCAATTTTCTTTTCGCGACCCTCTTTTCCTTCGCCGCCTCAACTTTTTATAATACTTCCACGTGCGTCGAGGGGTTTCGCGGACGTCGCGCCACGCCGCGCCGTTACGCAATGTAATGATACGGAGATGTACAAAAGACGAAAGAAACTCTAAAATGCTATCGGAAATTAATTCCGCTGTTGTCGTTATTAAAAGTGTTTTAATATACTGGATGTGAAATTAAACCTCATTCGTTCCTCATTTCTTTAGCTTATAACTAGACTCCGAATTTTATGCGTGTATGCCAAAAATGTGTAGTTTGAGTTTAAAACAGTGAAAAAATTGAAAGGCCTCAAGAGTATTGATATATTATTTTTACCATATCAAAATTATTAGTGAAATATATAAATTTCTATTTCGTTCCATATTATTTCGTAAAATATTTAATGCGAAATTGAGTATATTTATTTCTTTATACATGTATGGCACAAAGTGAGAAAATTTGATACCGATTTAAGAAAGGAATAGCGACCGTTATATTCGGCGTGTGAAGTTCTGAAAAGTATTCTAATACTATTTTGTTATGCTACTAAAATCTTTTTTACAGTTCAAACTGTCGGGAACACATCATTGTATTCATTTTATAATACTATTATTCATATTTAATATACACCCAAATAATTTCTTCTATTACAATCACAATTTTAATCGAACATTTTCCACCAGAGGTATTCGTTTACAGATAAATATAATGCAGTACAATATTATAAAAATGACACCATATATTAATAACAATAATGTATCAGCTGGTTATGTCCAATCACAAATTTTCTCACAAGATGTCACCCTAGTTTTTCACAGCCTCGAATGAATAACACAACATACATTTTGTTTTCATGTTTCATTGCGCGTGATTGAAAGGAAGGCGGGAGTATTAATGCGTACAACATTGTGGCGAACCTCATTATCATTTTGAATGTCATCGGAAGGCGTGAGACGAGTAAGGTAATTTGTAGAGTTAATGTGACTTTCTCCGTGAATCTTGTAATACCTTATAAAGTCATGAGCAATTATGTACAGATTGCAGAAATTACTGGAAACTGTTCTCTCTTGTCATTTGATTCTTTCATTTTTGGTTTGATATAAAAAGTCCAATGGAAATGGTTAATGTATTCTTTACTTGGTATTTACTCTCATCGAACAATTGTTATATTAAATAGTTCAAAAGTATTGCGTCAGTAGGAGGAAAAAGATTTAATTATTTAATTATTATTGTCTTGGTAAACAGCGGATAATATGAAAGCGAATATTAGAAAAACGTCAAGATTTCCTATTGATTTCTGAGTACACATAGAACAGAATAAAATTAACTTAAAGTTAAAATAAAGAACACGAGCGGAACACAGTAAATTAACCCATTGGCGTATAACAACGGGTCAAACATGAAGCATGAACGATTAAGAAATAAAATTCTATTCTTTTGCTATCGATGTTTAGCAGTCAAACATATGTAGACATATACTAAATATTGATTGTCATTTTCTTCTAAGAAAGTTTTAAAAGCAATGACGTTCTAATCACAACAACGGCGAAGAAGATTTTACGATTGAAATATTAGCAGAAGACAAACATAAGAGTTATTAAACTGGAGAATTATTTCATAGAATCATCAACACTTTCAAGAAGGGTAAAAAGCAAATTGGTCGTAATGTTAAAGACTTATTTTCAGTAAAAGTCTTGCCCACGAGAATTCATTCATTTAGAAGAAATAATTTTAAAGAAGCTCGTAAAAGTAACGCCTAACAAGTACCGACACATACAGTTCGAGTCTCGCGACATTTACGAGGTAATCGTACGCGACAAAGGCAAATTACGAAACTTTACGAGGTCCCAGGCGCAATGAAAATCCTTTCTTCGAAACCACAATTATAGACGCATTATGCGGCTTGCTTGGCACGCATTTTCATTTTTTTCGTCAATCATTCGGCCGTTCGAGCGTAAGATTTGCGTTTAAAGGCGTTGCCCTGACGACGTCGCCGCTCCGTAAAAAGGAGAGGACAGCGACAATCCGTGAGATAACGTTGGATTCTTTATCGCGTTTTATAGCTGTCCACCTGGACTCCACTGTTTCAGGCTTCAACGGCGTTATGTTTTACATTTTCACGTTCTCGGACGGCGTGATTTTATGGGTTTTCCCATGAGAAGGCTGTGTGTTTCTTGTTCCATCAAGATTTCAGGGTTAGCCGCGTGCAAATGGAGTAATTGTACGCGTCTGAAAGCTTTTTACGATACCCGTAATGTAAATGTCAAATAAATATTAAACTACCGAGCTCTGCGCTAAGGTGTGAGCATCGTTTCTTTAAATATAAAAGTCATAATTAAAAAGAAATTCGGTCTCACTGAAATGTTGCCACAGAAAGATACTGCTTAGCTTATCGTTGAAAATAATGTAGTCCGTTTCCACGAAAACAAAATCAATATTCAACAATAAATGCCAACGAAATTTTATACCTTTGCAACTTCCAAAAGCTGTTGTAATTGACAGAATTTACAACTCTCAAATATTTTTGTAATGTTATTGCAAACGTCGCTTTTCTTACAGGAATTTCTAAATATCTTAATTCAACTGAATTTGCACGTTTTGTATAATAACTGTATAATTGACCTTCAAATGACCTTCAGAGGAGTTATTTTTCAAAAGCATAACTTATAATACGAATATGATATTCAAGCTTACCGTATTCAAATAAGATTCCATTTATGCAAACTTTGAATCATTTAAAGAATAATTCTTCCGACGGTCATTTGGAGATCAACATATTGCACATGGTAATTTGTTGACATTGAAATTTCGGATAATATGACAATGAGAAAATAATCTCTTCTATCGCAATAATTGCTCCTTTGAATCAAACGACTAACTAAAAACGAAGGACATGTTGTAGGTGAAAATCTTAGGTAACTCACCTTGTATATATCAATCAATGTATTTAATGAAAAAGATTTATCAGTAGCATGTTATCAAGAAAATTTCATCTTCTTTCAGATTTGTCTTTGCTTTATTGTGAATTGGACTTTCTTTTTTAGTCGGCACCGTGGAAAAGCACAGACTAGCGGCCATGTTACAAGGATAAATCTCTTTTTCTGGTCCACGATTCTTAACCGACCGAAGAAAGGAGTTCCCGTCAGTTCTTGTCCAAGGAGGAACCTAGGGGGATTTGAATACGATCGATTCCCAATAAATAAGGATTCTCGTGATTATGGAACCGACTTCTCTACGTGGAAAGCGAATGAGGTTGAAAGGGTACGGAGGAGGTGGGCTTGCTATCTGTAAAAGATAACGAGACAACCCTTGGCGACGGCAGTTGGGTTGGGCTTCGTTAGACCGAATCCCTCTCACGGGTTCTTCAATTTTATTCGAACAACCAGCGAAGGAGGAACGCTGATAGAGCCTCTTCAACTTAAAATTCCCCGTCGAATTTTGTGAATGATATGTTGCAACGAATTTGGGCAGGAAATTCTTCTTACTTTTTAATAAAAAATACGATTTGTTTACATTCTGTATAGAGAAACAAATTAAATTAATTAAATTGCTTTATTGCCGTGATATCTGTCTGTCTAAACTGTCTAAAACAGTTTATAAAACGATTTTTGTGGGGTTATTTTAAAGAAGTTTAAATCATCATGTCTATGGTGTATTCAAACACGAAACAAATTTTCCTATTTGTATAGACAAATTTGAATTTGTAAAAAATGTTACAAAAGCACCAGCTTTCCACCTTCTTCACTTGCTCCCCTTTATAACTGTTACCTGATGCACAAATATCATAGATGAAAACTAAAAATTGATTCTGAAATTAGGTACTTTACGCTTTAAAATGAGCTTAGGTAGACTCTTGTTCGATTCTTTATTCATAAAATTATAGTAGTTTAAATATCAGTCATTTTTAGTTGAAGAATTTCTTTTCCAATGTTTTTTATGTAGACGTAGTTTTTATGATGATATAACCAAAAAAGATTTCAATCTTTATTTTTACAGTCGTTCAGAGGTTACCTTACACTAGTCCATATGCATAAAGGTAAATGAAACCTTTTACTAGTGATGATTTCAGTAAATACTAAGTACTGTATGCATAAACGGTTTATCTACCTAGTATTAATAAAAAATTATGCATAAGAAACCTAGTATTTTCTTTTAGTAATACTTAATATTTACAAGGACTTACTTGTTTGCATGCATAAGACTCGTTGTCATAACTCAGTTGTCGTATTTTTGTTTCTATAGGACGAAAGAGCAAAACAATGCGAATACAAAACGGTACTTGTAAGTGACCTTCAGTCGATGCAAGGTCACAATAGAATCGACAAATACAGTGTTTCCTGTTCTTCTACTAACTTTTTCTATTGTTTAAAATTATTTAAATCATCCTTATACTGCGGACATTTATATAACATAAAAATTGTCTGCATCAATTGCAAGAAACAGGAATTACTTAAGATTTTCGTCTTCCTTTAATAACTTTAGAAGTTCAGAAGCAATATTATGTAGATACTCTTAAATTCTGTTAATCCCTCTACTACTCTACTCCATTTCCAATCATAGCTACTCATTGTTGTCATAAACATATAGCACGTAACTGCAATACGTCATCCGAGACGCTTTGTGTTCGGAAAATCTGTTCGTAATGCGAATTGTTTATGATCAGAGACTTTCTTATACTCGAGCACTATACCCAAGCGAATACTATACTCTCTTGGAATTCTAGTATAATAAATATCGCGTGTTAACCATTATTTCCGTTCTATTCCTCATAACTAGACCGCAAATCTTTAGTTTTATTATATGTAGACTGCGGAACTTCGTGTAAAATAAAATTTTTAATCATCAATTGCAGGAAACAGAAGCTAAAGTACACATTTATTTTTCTCATTGATCATTTTAACGTTCTTTCAGTCATTTTACTATTTTAAACTACACCTACACCATTTTTTCATAAATGCATAAAATCCGCAGTCTAATTTTATGATACACGAACCAAACGGGAATTTATTTTTCTCTTTAATAGTTTTAATTATACGTATGCATCAATATTCTTAAATTCTTTTAATTTTTCTACCGTTTGAAATTTTATCCTCGCATTTTTGTAACAAATGCATAAAATCCGCAATCCACTCATAACACTGATTCTTGTAACGAGCACCTCTTTATATGATTCGCTGTTGACTCTCTTGTTCATTTAAAGATGAAAAATTTATAGAAGCTTCATCCGAGTCCAAATCGCAAGTTCAAAATATCATAATCTATTGTACATAATATAATCTCAAATATCAACTTATGAATACTGTAATAATTGAATAACAATAGATGAATGCATACTCATTCGATTAATAACGAATCAATTTACACAATCTCAAATTCGAAGAGATTAATCCTTTGCCACATGAATTTCTGATAACCTGTTAGAACATTTTCTATCAAGATCGCTAGAATTTTAACACGCAGCACAGCTTTTGTTCGAGAGCCCGAAATCTCAGCGCCAGTAAGTTGAGAAAGCGCGGAAGAAGGGTCGCATGATGCATGGCCGTCATTCGTTACGACAGCAACAAAATTGCAAAATTTATTACGACAACGCGGTCCTCGTTAGCTCGCCAGCGGATCGACGGGTCGTACGAGCCCTCGCGATCGAATTAATTCGACGTTCCGTCACTTCGACGTCCGATCCGCGAACGAACTCCGAAATGAAATGAGGCAGGGGTGGCCGGCGCGAGGATAGGGGGAGTGCGGAGTGGTACCGCGCGAATTCCTGTGCGATCAAAACGAGAGAAAAAAAAAGGGGAAAAGCCAAAGAGAGAAAGGGCATATACATATATTGAGAGGGAGAGAGAGAGAGAGAGAAAGAGAAAGAAAAAAAGAAACAATCGAATAGCTGGTCCGTAAGAATTCGCATCGCAAATCCGTCCCACGTCAGCGGCGCGGACCGAAATCACGAATTCTCGGACTGTTGCGTGATCCAGCGTTGATTTATGACAAATAAGAGAATTCGGGCTGGCTACGCACGTTTCGAGCGGTATAACCAGGCGCGTACCAATAATGAATACGTATAAGGAAGAGAAGGAACCCTCCTCCTCCCCTCGAACCCCTCACCACCACCCCCCGGCGAGGGGAGAATGCCCGAGAGTACGAGCGTCGACTTATTTGAAATGTAAAGACGCGTCTCTTCTCTCTCTCCTTCTCTCTCTCTCTCCCTCTCTCTCCTTCTGTCTTCTCTCTCTCTCTCTCCCCCTCTCTCTCTCTCTCTCTCTCTCTCTCTCTCTCCCTCTCTCTCTCTTTCTCTCTGTGCTCGCGAATATTGCATTAACGACTGTGTGTGCGTGTAGGGCACTGCGCGTGGCATACATGCATAATCGTATATCAAATTATTTATATGTGCACCGGTGTACGGCAATGCGTCTGCGGAATGTTCGTGCACATCACATAGGTTAAATGTGCGTGAATAACTCTGTGCATGTTGCTCTTGTACCTGTACAAGTGTATCACCAACGTGGATGTGTGCAGTCTGCACGCGTATCTACGCGGAATCATACATAAACGCAGATGGCGCCATCGGTCAATATTTATAAGCTCGTAGCTCTTCGTTTGTTTAACCCTTGATGGTTTTGCGAGCGATTTAAGGCACATCGTAATAAATTGTACCCGTGATCCTAGATGCTATTGAAAATTATACTCACGCGGATACGACTTCAATTATGCAAGTAAGATTGTTCATAGTAATGTTGTTCAGAGTTACAGAAGTTTGAATTTTTGTTGATGTTAGCTTTACGCGAAGCCTGACTGTCTTTTGGTAAAATGTTACAATAGTTGAATAATAATTGTACGTTAATGGAAGACATCAGTCACGAGTAAATCAGCAAGGAATGGGTTGATATACATATATCTAAATTCTTTCCTATATTTTCTAATAAATTATGATCTCTTTCTTTCCAACTTTTGTTAACATTCGTGGATTATTTTAATGTATTTCTATTTAAAGAAACTAGAGTTATTTATTTACTGCGAGACTAGAATGACTAATAACGCCGATGTTTTCACAGAAAATGACAAGTAAATTGTAAATTATAAATGAAGGTGTTGCAGTGATATTGAAGGTAACTTTTACAAAACATTACGTCCGATTCAGCTTGTAAAGAATATGTGAGTACCTGCATGTTTGTATATCTACATATGTAACGTAATTGTTTTACTAAGTGAATCTGCTGTGTATTTTAATTGAATGATTCCATCTCCAATCTATACATAGAGACACGATTAAAATCAATCAATACATACATGTATACACATATAAAAATTACAATGTTTTTGGTCGATTGATGGGTACATATCTCTTCAGAAAAGTATTCGAAGTGTAGCTTCAACAGTCGATAAAAGTTGATTTGAAGGGAGATTGGATGATCTCTTTTTATAATCGATTCTATCTAAAGATTATCTATCTATTCTATCTAAAAGTAGAAATAATGTGTGCATTTATAGATTATCGAAGTTCTTCAATTAATGATAGTTTGCAAGAACATATCTCTTTTGATATCGTAACTGCAGTCTTTAATTTTCTTTGTATAGCATGTAACAAGCGGTCAGTGGTATTTAAGTTGAGACTGTGTCACACATATGACGGCATTCTAAGAATTCCACAGACCGCTTATAAGATTCGTATAAATATAGAGTCATACAAAGTATAGTTGCTCGTGAGAGTGTATTCGAACGTCTACATGTGGAATTTTTCACAAATGAAATATTTACATCAAACCAAAATGGTTAAATAATATATCGTCTATAATAAGGAAGAACTCTCACGATTATATTGGTACAATGAAAAAAAACTCGAAACCATAATGTTTGCATTATATTTGGCAGAGTTCGATGTTCGATCAGTAAGTTGCTATAATATTTGAATGATGTAAATTCACGAGATCTTGGAGAAATTACTCTATAGTCAAAGAGAACCCAATAAAATACTAATAGAAAGTGATATGAAAATAATAAATAATACTACATCTCTTAGAATGCTTTCATAATCCATCAATGGTACACACTCGCGACACACGCCGTTACTCTACATTCTATAAACTCTACATACCTCTTCCCTATACACATCATACTGCTCAAAGTACTTTACTATAATTACAGATGTTTGGCTTGTTTAATGTTGCAAATATAAGAACTCGAATACTTTCACGAGTCATTATATTCATTTGTTCGCATACTTTCATGCGTCGGTATATAATGTTAGGTTGCCGTAATTTCCTGTACAGTAAAATTCTATTTAAAATGATGAACGAATGTTAAGAGTAGCTTTTCCAAATTAATTTAGATGATACATACAATATACCATCTACGCCAGTAATATACATATACAGTATATTGTTGGATGTTCTAGACTTTAGATTTTTACAGCTCTAATCAATACGAATATCCCTATTCGCATCGCAAGGAAATGTTATTAGACAGCAGATCCTTATGGAAAATACACATTTTCGATAATTATTGCGAAAGGGTCACTATACTCCGCTTTTAATGAAATTTAAATATGTTATGCAGCAACACATTTTGAACATTTTTTTCCTTTTCCAATATAGGGGGGTCGCTTTTAGTTTTCGAGATATTTGCAAAACACTAATGCTAATACTGTATTGAATTTTTCTCTTGGATTTTCCTGAGAGCCGGCCCACTTCGCCCCCTCCATGACCTAACCACAACTCATTCTATGCACCTACAATGCAAAGATTATGCGAATAGACTGAGTTGTGGTTAGGTCGTGGAGGAGCGGAGAGATCTGGCCATAAGGCCGGCCCGACCATGTATACGAAAATTCACGAGTAGTTTTTCAAAATTGAAAACTCACGCTATATAGAGTGAAACCCTGTTTTTTTCTCTCATCCCCACAACTTGTTTACAAAAACAAGTAAACAGAAGCCGCACCAGAGCAGCCTTACGTTGCCACGGAGCATGCAACAATACGGAAAATTCGATATAGAATTAGCCATAGTTTTTTGCGAATATCTCGAAAACCAAAAGCGACCCCCCTATATTGGAAAGGAAAAAGTTGTTAAAAATATCGAAATCTATAACATATTTAAATTTCATCAAAATCGGAGTATAGTAACCCTTTCGCAATAATTACCAAATTTTCTAGCTGAATAGCGACAAACTGAAGAGAAACAGAAATTTATTTTCATTCAAAATGCTTAATAGGTTGAAAATAATCTAATAGTACTTTTACATTCTTCTAATGTTTTCACTGTTCTAAATCACACCTACTAATATTATTGTTATAAATGCATCAAATCCGCTGTCTAGTTAATATTATGCCTTAAATGTCGAATTTCAAAGTACATGCTCGAATATGTTGACTGCATTTTCCAATCATTTCGTTTAGCGCTCTAGCGCATGCAATTGAGGTTCATGCTGGCCTCACCTTCAATCGAGGTGATTAATAAAATGAATACTGGAGAAAGAGAGAGAGTGAGAGAGAGAGGGGGGGGGGGGGGGAGAAAGAGAGACGGAATGGCGAAAAAAATGAGAAATTCAAATGACAGTGATTTCTCTACTACGACCCAATGTGTACGTGCGATCGCGCACAATTCCAGAGTGGCATTTTCAAATTATTCTGACGTGCACGTGCACCGGCGCATATACATCGGTGGATCGATATATCCTCTGTAGTTACGCGCACGAATTATCCGCAAAGCGTTTCCCATTATGATTATGTTACTCTACGATCCAGATGTTCGTAGCACGTCCGATACAGCTCGGCTTTGTACGTGATCGGTAAGAGGGTGCCTCTCCTCCTTTCGATAGTCTCATTTTCTTTATGCTCGATGGGGTACCGCGGTATTACCAATCGATTACCAAGACCACAGACGAGGTATAAGAATAGGCCAAACATCTTATGGACTTTCGTGGCCCAAGACTGTCTTAGACGACCTAGAAATCCGAAACTGGCTAGTAGCGACCTGTTCTCGTAGGCTACAGTCGGCTGAGGAACTATTAATTAGAGTATAGTGAGTCTCGATTTATCCAAAACTCATTTTAATAACTCGATCGTTCGGATAATAGCAGTTTGCATATTCTGCCCTCCACTAACGTTTAATTAATTGTTACGACAGTTATAACTTATAGGCTATTATTTTCTATTTAATCATGGAAAAATATTGTTTAAAATCCAACCGTTGAAATATTTCTTTCACCTCTGTCCAGATGTATTAAAAAGAAATGACTTTGTACATGGCAGATTTGAGACATAAACAAGCTTCTTTTCTTTTTAATATTTTTAACTTGTGCGCGCTACGTATTATTCATAATTATTCATTGTTTTACATACACTTATCAATTTAATTATCAAATTAAGTAGTTGTTTTGCTAAAAAATTCGTATTGCCTTGAAAGATTGTTTAATTATTTTCTTATCGTTCGTTGAATCGTTGAACACTGGTTAACGTATAATTATTTTATTTGTTTTGTATTATAAGATATTTCTATTTGATATAATTTTAATGGTAGAAATACTCCGTATTATTCTTGGAGGTACCATAATAATTGATGCGGATTCCAACGACAGTAGGAAGAATAATACGTATTCCATAGAGGGTGATGACAAAGTGTAACTCTCCGACTACGCATTGCATACTGATTCCGAGTGAATCTCGTATGCACACGCATTATCCGTGAAATTCTTCCCATTATGATTATCCGTTGGCTGTTGTGCGATCTGGCCGCGGTACGTTCGATCAAGCTGATCGCAGTACGTGATCAGTAAGAAGGATATTTCTCTACTTCTTGATATTCCTTCTATGTACTTGACCGCGTAAAGAGATGTCACTGATCTCCGTATTCAGAGTTCTTCCATTTCCTACCCAGTTCTTTCTGCATTACTCAATGTGCTACCATATTACGCGAAAAATTCAATCAACACAACAAAAAACTGCTTTACAAAATGCAGCACAGTTCAGTTCAACGTTCGAGCAAACATTTCGTTTTATACTTAACAATCTCTACTAAAGCTGGACTTTCTTACACAGATTCACGGATTAAATGCACGTGAATGCGATCAAAATTTTTTATAAAATACCTCTTCACAATACGTGTCAAAAATTGTGATATTACATTGTAAGAAGTCCTTATTGAGAATTTGAAAAAAAACGTGACCTTTAGGAATGTATTCTATAGAAGTTATTGATATTTGTTTTGGAATTAGTAATCAACAGAGTGAGACTGGGACACACAAACCTCACCCACTCATATTTAATTAAAAACCAGGATAAACCTAAATGTAATAGATGCTACACAATAAACACAATGTAACACATAGTTACAGCGTGCCATCTCTATCACCAAGAAAGAAGAAGATACAAAATCCCAGGAAACATCAAAGATGCCACTGACTCAAAGGAAGCCTGCGAAAAACTAATAAAATTCTTGAAGCACACAAAATTATTCAACCGAATCTAAATAATAAATGACCACGTAATTGTAAGCTTGTAGTTGTTAATAACCCTTGTGAGGTTGATGCAACTTAAAAAAAAAGAAATACTCTACTGTGCAAGTTGCAGTAATTTTTACTGAAGAATTTTCTGAAAGATTGATTTTTTATGAAGTGAAAATTGTTTAAAGAAACAATACGATTTTTCGACGTTTAAATTTCCCTTTTTTTTGTGGATGAAGAAGGAAGTTCACATTGAGAAATATTATATAATAAATACATTTTTATCTAATTTGTGCTTTTTTGAATGAAGATTCGTAGTCTGATTGTACGAGTAACGAGTCACGAAGATTTGGTGAAGCGCTTTCCGCAGTTAAAATTTGTGTCACGAAGTTAATCGCAATTTTTGATTCAGTGTGCGACCCGTTTCTTCGATTTCTCAAAAGCCGTTGATTGATCGATGGCGCGGAGTGTCGGTTAATGGGAAAAATGACGAGGGACGGCTTTTGTTTGGGAGGGTTGCGATGGGGATGGGGTTCACGTACACATTTACGTGATCAGCATTGACCCTCATCACTCCTCGCTCCTTTTTGGTTAAAAAAGGGAACGTTTTAAATTTCCTTGACTATTTCGAGGGTGGCCTCCTTTGATCGGGAGAATGTCATTAGGGCTTCCACTTTTACGAGCCCGGTTGCCCCAGGCCGGAACTTCGGATCGAATCCGAATGTCTATCGACGAATTTGCTACAGAATTGTGTTAACTTTACCTCACCCTGTGTCTCAAACACTTTCGAATTCATCCGGGTATCAAAATAATATCATTACGATTAAAAAAAAAATAATTCGTATGTCCTTCCTGTTTAATTCCAATGCTACACAGAAGTTGCTAAAATTGTTCTTGAATCCTAATACAAACAAGATAAAGAATCATTCATGAAGTTACTTTTAGATTGCAGAAGTTTGTACAAATATTTTATATTGTAAGAATTATTGTAACGTTTTCTATTATAGAGAAATTTAAAGAAAGTGGAGTTGAAAAGAATTTTTGTTTCCCTGATTTATAGTTCAAGTAAATTGAAAATAAATCAAACTACAATACATACATTAATTAAATCTTCCATTTTACAGTTTTGATGAAATATTTATATACTATAACTCCGTAAAATTCCAGATTCTACTTATTATAACTATTAATTATGCTATGGAATTTCTAGAGTGGCCCAAAAGTTACTAAATCATTAAAAATGTGAATTTTAATCATTCAAAAAATGTGTATTTTTAAAGAATAAATGGATTATTCCATTTTAGAAATAGAAACAATAGAGGAATGTTTATTGAAGAAATTGTTAAGCATAAAATCAAATTCTTACTTGACTGTTTAACTAAATTCTGCTGCTTTTTTAAGCCAATTTTGTCTGGATTGTTAAGTAATGCTTACAAATGGAACAGTTGAAACTAATTCAAGAGAATGCAAACAAGAGAATAAATACTCTTGTCTGCCATCATTAATGAAGAAATTTTCTATATTAAGTACGTAAATAATTTCATAATAAGTGCATCATTTTTAAACAACACATCAATTACTCCTGTATTTTAGAAGTTTAGATTCCTATGTTTCTCCTAGGGAAGGCTGACACTTTTTAATCATACATGAATGAATACATAACAGAAGTAGCTCTAATGTGAAATGCATTGATGTAACACCACAATTCCATGCCTTCTGTATTATGAAAGAAATTAAAAACTGAGTAAAAAAATATTTTCATAAGGCGTTCAGTTGTGAAATTAATATAGTCTGTAGTGAAATCGTAATATTTCGGCGTCTGTGATTTCCGATTAATGAAGAAATGTTCTGTATTCGGTAAGACAAGTAATCATAAGAAATGATTAATTTGTCCGATTGAATACTCGTTGTGGAGAATACTAGAGAATAATTATCGCGATCCATCGAACGGTTCCCGAATTTCCAGTGCAACAAGATGAAGAATTTAAAGTCGCCACGCCGGTGTAAAAATCGCTCGCGGATCATCCGTTCCGTTACTATAACCCGGGGACAACGTTAGCACGTGGAATCATTATCGTCGCCGAAAGTGCCAGGGGTGGGTATCGCTCAAAGTATTGATTGCCGATCGTGTCGTGCACCCCTGACGTGAATTATCATCAGCGATACTAAAAAAAAGCTCTGAGTCATCGGCCGTTCGATAGTCACCCTTCATCAGGCAACGCGGAACATTCGCTCGCCGGTTTCGTATTCCGTATACAACCGTCTCCTCTCCTTTGCATTCTTCGGTTCATCGGGGAAAGTCCAATATCATTTATCATAATTTATTGACATCGGCGAGATAAAGTGGCTGCTTAACTCGCAGCCGAGCGACCGTGTGCATTAACAATCTGAGTGAACGCGCTCCGGTGATTTGCTTGCCGGTTCAACATTTTACGGTAAGAATCTGTTTCTTCAGCCACGATCACGGAAAAATTCTTCTGCAGATCTTTATGGGAAATAAAAGTTGCGTATGTTAATCGTAAGAAATAAAAGTCGAATGAAAATGTATCTCCACAATCAATAATTTTAACGCGTCAAAAATAAGGTAATATTACTATTAATGTCTTCACAGTATAGTTTTCCATTCATCCATTTTTGTTATAAATGCATAAAATCATTCATAATTTTAATCTATTAAAATCTATTCATAATTTTCTTTTCTGTCTTTACGCCACGCTTTAAACTGCAAAAAAATAAGAAAAGTTCATTTGTACCTCGCTAAATTTGAAATTGTAACAGTAAGAAATCTAATAATAAATATATTGAGTAGAGTTTTAAACAAAGAGATGAATGAATTGATTTTTGTGAGCGAGGCAACGAACAAGAATCGTGAATAGACTGCGGATCTCTATATAAAATACAAATGTTGTACAAAAGAGAGCAAAAAAAGAGCTGCATAAATATGTATTTATTCTCTTAGTCATTTTAATCATTTACAAGTAATACAATCGTATTTTTATAATCATCTAACAATATTTCACCTATTCATTTTTGTCATAAGTGCATAAAATCTAGTCTAATCATGAACAAATGAAACAGTCTGGAACGAGTTTTCTTATCTGTAATTAGTATATTCTCAACAAATTTTTATATTTAAAATCATTGTCTTTAAATTAATCACTTTTCCTGAATTCCCATTTTTTTAACATCATAAAACATTTTAATAACTATGACTGAATTAGTAAGAAAAATGTTAAACATCTAATTCGAACTCTCGCTTGTTTACATTCGTATTCTAATTTTAATACATATTTCGACAATTTTGTAGCATGCTTGTCCGTTCAGTGAAGGCAAATGAATCGTATAATTAATAACAAAAGGCTTTTTTTTAGCAAATTTTGAACGAAGTCATCAAGTATGATAAATTAATATCGCGTGTGGAGAAATTTATCATTTTTTCGTCCCGAGGTTTGCCTTCCATTCATTTCTGCAAAATGGTGCAGAGTCATCTCTGGCTTCAAAGCGTTCGTCTAATATGTTCGTCTTAATTCATGGTACGCGCACATTTCTTTCATTTCTTTTCGTTTGCAACGCATTCAAATTATGGCAAAGTTAATGGTTTTCGTGTATTCGAGGATCTCTGAATAAAGTCTGATAAGCAACGCACATCGCGAACAGGAAGCAATTAGTATCGGACTTTCGCGAATCATCATCATAAGACGTTACTTTCTCATCTCATTTTCTAAGTAATATTATCGCGGAGAAAATAACGCGCAATGATTTCCAAGTCGTACCGCGGTTAAGTATTCCTCTAAGAGCATTAGCAGCGTTTACCGGCGTAAGAGCCGAGACACTAATTTTTACACTAGCTTTTACAATTTAGCTATTTACTTTTCGCCTTATGTACAGCTGGTTGCCTGTCTCACTGGCTTTTTTTGCGCGACAATTTGCCACGGCAATGCGACTGTCTAGCGATTACAATGACGATGCAACCAGCGTCCGGCTCCGTAATAAAAGTTTCGAAGGTAATTACTCCTAATGACTCGAGATCGCTACGCGCGAACAGAATGTACTTATTATATGGACAGAAGTAGTTTAGGAAACTTCTTGTCGATGAATGTTGCAAATGAACCTAACTGAATTATAAATATCAACTTTCTGGAACTGCGAGATAATTAACACTTCTGCGAAATGGACGAGCAGACATGAAATCAATAAAAATCGCTTTAAATGTGAACATGTGTAACGTTTTATGAAAGAATTCCCGTGTAACAAGTGAGAGAAAATAATTAATTTTTAAATCAATTAAAAGTACATTTCCAATTCATTCTTTCAAATTTTTGCGGACGAATTCGTCAAAGTATTGATGCTTTTTCAGATTTTTCCCGAAATACATATATTAATCATGTGAGAGAGTTGTTGCTAATTTAAAAAGATCTGTTCAGAAAGGAGCTATTATAGAATTGTTTAGGTGGATTCACTGAGATTTGTAACAGAAGTTGTAAAGGCTGAACCAAAATTTTTATTTCATTTTTTATATATAATATTATCATAGAAAGTATGAACTGTTACAATAAAAAAACATAAACTGTATAAAATCGTTATTGGAAGCAATCACCAAACATGTATAATATACAGGGAATGATACAAAACAATCGAAATAAAGAAAATTACTTTTGTACGTAAAAATATCTATTTCCACTTCAGAAAGATCAAGTGTCATATCATCAGTAATTAGTTCAAAAAGTATTCATAAAAATCATTTACTTTTACTGTTGTTATACATATAAGAATTCCCTCGTAAGGAATGTAAAGTAAATGGGATATTTTGAGAAATATAGGATGTTCATAGGTATTGACTGTGATTGAATGTATGTAAAATGGGCACAAGTGCGTAATGAAGCACTACGTTCTGATATCGTCAGAACAATCAACTAATGGAATTGCTATTTTGACTACTACGGTATGCCTCATTGCAACAAAATGACAGAGGCCCCGCAATATCGTAGCTGGTAAATACGTGATGGAATTTGCAAAGACACTATTGTCACTGAGCAGCGTTTTCAGTAGCGTTGGGTTTTCACGACTGTCAGTCTTAAAATTTTAAGTTTCAATAGTCCATCACTATTAAGTTAACAAGATAATTGTAAAAATTGTACAATAAAATAAAGAATTCCATAAAATACAGAGAATTTCGATATTCCATATAATACGAAAATATATTGATTACAATCACGGATTGTTTTTATAGACACCCTGTATATAAACAGCTTCATATCCGAATGACGTTATGGTATTTAATCTTATTCAAGGAACAATTGCAATTTATAGCACAACTACACCACGCAAGACAGTTCTCATAATTACTAAAAGTCATAATTCCATGACTGATATGAACTAAAATTATTTATGCAGTACGAGTATCCATAGTATATTAATTCACTCAACTTCCTTGTACTTTACGTGGTTGTGTAATTAGTCCTGAGCAAGATTAATAATGATGTACGTGTAGTGTGCTAGACCGCATTGGCTTGCTTTCTATGTACTAATCTACTATGCTGCACGACAGACAGAACACAGTTCTACATTCCAAGTTTTTATTATAGACGTAATCAAGATGTGAAGTCATATACCTATATGTACATATGTACAACAATTCTGTATATCCCATGAATATTTAGATTTAAATTATCTTTTAAATCTGAGTCTGTTTTTAAACCTCTTTTCAATAAATGCATATATGTTTTCAAACGTGAATATTTATACGAAATGGAGACGTCCATATTCATGTTAGGGTTGAAACTCTCTTCTTAAACCTTACACCACAATATTCTTAAACTTCCAGCAGACGTATAATTGAAAATATCATTATCTGCGGTTTATCCCTTTAGTTCACCCTTTGAGGGATGAATTTCACAAAAAGCTTTCTTTGCGAACACCTACGATTTAAGTGAAACTCTCACGCACAATTTTTACATTCTAGGTCAAAGGGTTTGAAATACAGTGAGTCAGTGAGTGGCACTTCGCATATATGTATATTATAGGCTGTGCAATAATAGGGGGGTGTCTACCCTCAAATAATTTCTAAATTGCATGTTGCACTAAAAAATTACATGACATCGTCATTGGTGCGATAGTGTTTTCAAGAAGGTAATTACTGATTCCTACATTTTATAGGTCTTGTCTGACACGTTTATCTTGATTGCATTTCACAATTACGAATAACCTAATTTGCCATATTAAATTAAAATGAATATTATGAAGACTGGGAGTAACGAAACTTTTAAGCAAAAGTACGTTAAAAACTGCATTATCGTATAAAAAATTAGAATTTTCAAGACTGATTACAGAAAATACTAAGTTTACTTAAACATTAAGTGAATAGCATTTATTTTACATAAACTGCTACCACTCAGATATTTTTCGAAATTTTTCCATGAAATTTCCGGAATTACTGTGACCCGTATACCTATTTTTTAGCAATAATAATAAATTCACAATAACTCTAATTTTATGTATAAAAATAATTCTCGATCATAGAGATCATCCTTTTTGCATTCCTAAAGTTCAAGCAACTTAATCTTTGACGTTTTATCGTGTATTCTCTAAGTATCTTTCATATCAATTATAAACTTAAATAACATAATATTATAATATATAAAACATAAGTTAAGCTGTTAGTTAAGCTTTCAGTGTTACATACCTTTGTACGATTGATAAGTAGGAGAAATTCAGCAATACTTTTTATGCATAAAAACATGTTTCCTTAAAAAACAATATACAGGGTGTCCCATTTAAGTTGTGGTCGTAAAAAATCTCGAAGACATGTGATTTAAAACAAACAAACTGACACATGTCCTTTAGTGTTTCGAGTGTGAAGTCAAATGACACTACTAGTTTTCTAATGCGTGGGCGTTTTCAAGGTTATTCCAAGGTCATTTTGTCTTTTTTGTCATAAACCCATATCTTTTATTTCGGAATCATATTCTACGTAAAAAAATGCACAACATCTGTTTGAAACATCTTTTTGTAAGTTCAATATTTCTTAAGATATTTCGCTGATTTTTCATGTTTATGTTAAGGATAATTTTTCTTTTTAAGGATTGTTTTTCTATTAAAATGACAACGTTAGTTTCTTCTGGAAGATATTTTATTTCGTTTAAGAACATCATAATAAATGCTCGAAATTTTTACCCTCAACTTCGAGACACTTAGTAATTCGTTTAATAAAAGACTCATGAACACATAATAAAGTTCTTACAAACTTACAAAAAGATGTTTCAACCTAAAGTTGTGCATTTTTTTACGTAGAATATGATTCCGAAATAAAAAATATGGGTTTATGATAAAGAAGACAAAATGACCTTGAAATAACCTTGAAAACGTCCACGAATTAGAAAATTAGTAGTGCCATTTGACTCCCACTCGAAACATTAAAGGACATGTGTCAGTTTGTTTTTTTAAATCATATGTCTTCGAGATTATTTACAATCTCAACTTAAATGGGACAGCCTATATATTTAAACAATATATGAAGAAAATTGAGCTAAATATCTTAAATTAGAAGGACGTTATTTTCCCAAGGCTATTTCTGCATAACACCGTTTGTGGTACCAGATATATCTCCATGGTGTTTTATGCAACGCATATTTCTTAAATTTTACATTAAAGTAGACAAAAGGATAGTCAAAGCTAGTCAAGTTTATTAAAGCCGATTTTTAAAAAATCAATTTTTAAAGAAAGTACAGCTACTTACCCCTTGCACCACGATTTATTTTACACTTAAAGTTATTAGAACTTCTTTGCAGTTGATCATTTTCTAGAAGAAGAAGATAATGTATACCTATTATATTCCTATATGTTCTCCAATAGCTGTCCATTAACAACAAACAAAAACAGAATTTTATTTCGGTTAAAAGGAAATTAATAACATTCACATTTATTAGACTCTGTTCGGAATCTTCACCACAAGTTTGTCTCGATGTTATACTAGCACAAAGGGTTCAACTTAAATTGGTCAAGTAGCCTTCCAGATATTTTTGGAACCGATTCTGAAAAGTTCATGTCAATGCGACGGCACTTTTAGAGCTACGGTGACTTACAGTAATATTCGGACACTTTTAAAAAGACGATAACTATTTTATGATCGGACCATGATACTTGGATATTTTTTGTAAAACTTAGAACAGTTAGGTTACTACGTGACGAGAAAAAGAAATTTTGAAAAAATTGCAATTGTTTTGTATTGCAGAGAAAATACTAAAAGATGTTTTCTATAACATTTTTATGCGGACCTATGTCGAAAATTTAAAAAATACGTTTTGTTGATTTACGTCAATTATATGCATCCTAAACATTTCATCGAAATCGGCCACCGTTGCAATGAGCTACAAACAGTTCAAAATGGTGAAAATCGTAGATTTCACGATTTTCGGCCCTAACTGTAATAAATCTGAAAATTCTTACATTTTTCACTTCCTGTTGGTTTTTTCGCATCAATCGATTTCGATGAAATTTTCAGAATATATATATAACTGACACATATCTATCAAATGCAGTTTTAAAATTTTCAATCCAATCCCAAATGAAAAAGTTGTAAAAAACAACCTTGAAGAAAATGTTCTCCGCGATTCTGACCAATTACAATTTTCTTTCAAAAAATGTTTGTTCATGTCACACAGTGAACTAATCCTCCTAACTTCAAAAAAGTTATCGTCTTTTTAAAAGTGTCCGAATATTTCTGTGGGTCACTATACTGTATAAATCCAACAATTTTACGACTTTTGTAACAAAAATCTGGGGTTGTACTAACAGAATATACCATTCTTCAAAAATGAGTATTCTTTATTTTACTAAAGGTACGTAGCCCCTTAATCTACATATAAGAAAAATTGATGGAACGTAGCTCGCAGGAAGTAGCAACAGAAACTCTTGGAGGTCTCTCGCTCTGGAGCTCGCAAAGGGCAGAAAATAAAGGAATTTTCACTTATTTGCGACGGTCTGGACATTGATAGCGATCCCACTGGGCCAGAGGAGGAGACAAATCACCGAGAGCGCTTAGACCGGCGCTAGCCTAAGATCTTTACGCGTTCCACCCCCCCCCTCCCACCCCGGATTGTCCATTCAAACTAAGCCCTGCGCGAGCCGTTAAAAAAGTCCCGGGGCCATGAAGAATTCAGAAGCTCGCGGTCCTGGATAAAGGCAAGAGCGAGGTTGTAGGTGCCGCGACCATGCTGTAGTACGCGGTTTTTCGTTTCAGTCCTGTAGCTTACGGCACCCCAGAGGCGCGGCTTGTCCGACGGTGGGCATACCGAGCAGGCATTACTTGATTGTCTCGTCAGAAACGAACCGGAGGTCCCTTAGCTTTAATCTAACGTTTCATGCCTCCTTTTGTACCCGATATCCTACGTGACCCGGTACATACGGCACGCTCTCGAGAATGACGAGGCTCTTCCGCAGAATACTAGAGAGCTGCGCGTCCACCGCCGCTTGACCACCACGGGGGGGGGGGGGGGGTCAACTTATCGTGGATGGATTACCTAAATCCTTTGTTCAAGCTCATATCGCATTTTAGTGGATTTCATATCCAGCTGATCGAGGCCCGAAAATGACATCGAAGACTACGCGCACTTCATGAAAGCGGTTTCGGTATAATGGGGAATTATTTCAACAATGCACCAAAGAGACAAAGTGGAAATAATTGTTTTTCTGATTAAGGCTTCTATTCATTGACTCTGACAGAATAGGATATCTTCTCTATTGTCTATCGTTCATATATTTCCTTCGAAGAACTAGATTTTGTATCAATGTCTGAAATAGTGGGATGAATGAACAATACGTATTGGGCGTCCTGAATGTAGATAATTAAATTATATATTTGCAATGTTCAAGGAAATAGATCCTGATGTGGAGGAATCATGGTGTCGTCAATATGTACACATTCATCCTGAAAAGGTCAATTTTGTCAAAGATATTGTCGTACACAAAGTATTGAGAAAAATATAAGCTGTCGTGTAATTTAATATTCACATTAAAGAATTATATTTATATGCTGAACGTGTAATAGTAACGGTATGATTATTTTATTGTGAAATTGAATATCAGTTACGTAGTATAGTTTAATCTAATTTGATTTAATGATAATTATGAAAAAGTTTCCTTTATATGGTTAAAAAATACTATGACAGATGTTATATATATACTATCTTATGACATTTAAAAAAAAATAGAGTACATCAAGATCATTTTATTCATAAGTTAAAAGTTTTTAAAGTTAGTCTTCATCTATCGAAATTAAATTAAAAACATTTGCTGTAGATAAATGTAGAAATTGTAAAATATTTGACCCTCATTTATTAATAACGTATTAATTTGGTCTTGAATAAGTATTTAAATACTTCTGAATTTTGTATAATTTTTCTATACTTCAACATAGTTCTGAACAATTGTATTTCGTTGATCTGCTTTAAATTTTCATATAATCGCATAAATAGATTTATTTCTCTATTAATACAAGAAACTGTTGTAAAATATGAGTGTTGTTTCTCCTTAAAACAATTATTTGTTTCCTATTAATATATGTATAATAGTTAATTCTACTTGTACTGGTTATTTGGAGAAGGGTCGAATATTATATATTAAGAGAACACTATTTGTTCGTCTATCCTCCTTAACGAAGTTGTGGATGTCCCCTGTAAAAATTCACGAAATATCACGTAGCCGCCGAACTTCTTTATACATGCGCCGAATCGTACAGCTGGGAATAGCTTAGAATAACTGATAAAACTGTTCGATGTCACGTGGACAGACCTAAGAGCAGAATTGGGAATGCAAATGGTTCTAGACACGAAAGTATCTGACATTTTGTAGTCCTCTGGTTGTCTCTCAAAGTCTAGCAACTGCTCCAAACCAACGAAAGAAACGTTATTGGTACTTCTAAAAAATGTCATGCAACAAACAAATTGTAAATATATTGTAACAAGATTCTAATCCATTTATTTATATTGCAACAATTGTAATAGGCACGGCATAAGCAAATTATAGTTATTTGCTCATCTGAATATACTGTATCCAGTGAAAATTAATACAAACTCATCTTCGTTAAAATTTTTTACACGCTCACGGTAGATATGAAAACAAACTTAGTTTAATAATATTCAGTTGTAAACTGAATTTTCGTTTTTTTTCATAGCTGGCACATAGCATTATGTTGAGTTATCCTTTCCTGCCAATCAGCGTTATAATTTTTTTGTAAAAAAAGAGCGTAAGCTCAGCACTATTTGCGTTGATAAAATGCAAAATAAGAACTTCCTGCTTAATTGGAAAAAGCGCCATACAATATGTCGATATTCTTACATTCACTTTATATTTTATTATTTCTAATTTCACCTAACACAATTTATGGATGAATGCATACAATTCGCAGTCTACTAATAAGCATAAAGACAATTCACAATTCAATACGATATTTTTGAAATAAGTGAATTTAATTACTGTTATTGAAAGTGATAACTACATTGCGGATTTTATGCATTTATGAAAAAAATTAGCAGATCAAACGCAAAAGAATGAACACATTTAAGGAATTTGAAAATACCAGGACATTATTTCCAACTCATTAAAATATTTAAAAACGGAAATAAACGTTTATGTAACTCCTGTATCTTACAATTAATGCAATTAATGCAGTATTCATTAATGTGTTCAACAAGATCAATACCATGAGTTTCATTGTTTGTACCAATGAAAATTATACGTATGCATATACACCCGTATAACACAGCACTCCTACAACACGGTTCGAAAATTATGGACAAACTCCGTACAACACGGCATTCCTACAACACGGTTTATAATATGGAAATCCCCGAGCAACGTAATTTCAAGGTTCAGAGGATGAGAATATCTTGTCAAAAAGAAAACACCATCGATTAACGGTGCTTAGTAGTGATGACGAAGAAAGCATTACTTAATACATATTAGTATGTGATACTTTTGATGAAAATTGCATTAATAAATATATCTCTCCTAATTATAAAAATATAATAATATGTTCTCTAATTTTTGGAACCTTACTCCCTTTTTTGCACTAGTTCTTTATTTCGTATAACACGGATTCGCATAACAATACATTTTTTAGGCACATAACAAGCGTGTTAAACAGGGATTACCTGTGTAACCATTCCCCTAAATACATACTGCTAACATCTATAAATTAAACTTTCTAAAATCAAATTAACCGAAACTGTAACCAAAAGAAGTTCTTCTTAACAGCGTTCAAACAAAAACAACTACAATCCGCAAGGCAACGGATTTCGTCAGTATACGCTCATTAAGATCCACGAAGAAATGTTAATTTCCTTGATGCTCTCGGATAACTCGTCTTTTGAAATCTCGAGTGTCATTATTTAAATCCGAGACCCCATTTTTCTCGAAATCATGTTAACGCGACTGGCATCATTTTTCGCGAGCGGACTGCAATTACTCGTCTCTTATCTGCAAGTGCGCCGATCCCGCGATAATGTACGGCAAGATGTAACGCGTTTCGCCGCTTGAATATAATCATAGTCGAATAAAACGCAACGCGAAGAAAAAAAGAAAAGGAAAAGATGCAGGCGAAGGAAGGTGGGAGGGGAGGTAGATGCGGACCACCTCACGAGCTCGAGACGTTAATCAGAATATAATACAACCAGTTTGTAGGTGGGTACTTTAATCGAAGCTACGTTTCGGGCTAAAAGGAACCGGACGTATTTAACTGCGCATCTCTCTCTCTCTCTCTCTCTCTCTCTCTCTCTCTCTCTCTCTCTCCCATCACTTCACTTTACTCCTCTTTTTCTCCCTTTCCGTTTCTCCTTTCCTTTCCGTCTCTCTTTTTCTATTTTCGTCCGCCTCCCCCCTTTCCTCATTCGCGGTCAATTAGGATTGACCGGTTACGTGGTGACAATTAGCACGATCCGGTCACGAAGCGTATTCAGCCGGACAACCGTGATTAGCCGAGGGGTGACCTCCAATCGGCACCTATGTGTAATTAAACGGTTAACGCACTGTCCTGATTAGTTAAACAAATTAAGCGAACGGTGACGCAAGTGGAAACGTTAAGTGGGAACCAGACCGTGTCTCGAAAACAGCCGCCAACACCGTCGAACACCGCCGATTCTACTTGACCCCCGCCTCCACCCCCTCGACAGACCGTCCTTTTAGCTTAACGCCTGGCCGTGGTAATTAGAGGCGTGCATAATTAAGCTCCTCTGATTGTTGACACCGGCCGTTAGCGACCTCACAACGACTGTCTTTCAAGGGAGCGTCTCAATTAGTACTAGCCGTGAACGAGAGTTAAAGTGTTTGCCGTTGCACTTTGCGCGTCCTGGTAATTCCAGCAACCGATGGCTGCTTTATTAATTACTGCCCGCTCCGGCGACGGGAACCGGCGACAAATTACTTCTCCGGCCGTTGTACGGAATTCTTGCCCGCCTAATCATTGGATAAATATTCGGCGGACACGTGTGCAAGGATCCGCAAGAGCGTGCGTTCCCCATTAAGCCTGTCGTCCTAATGAATTTATGAGAAGCGACCGGTGAGCGACGGATACGTCGATGGTTAGTACAACATTCGAATTTCTGTCCCGCCGTGCGAGTTCTCATCTCTTATTAAATATAATTTCAGAAACTTTCAATCATGTGGACTGTTAGCGAACATCGCGAGGGGATTGTCAATGGTGAACTAGCATACTTTTCAACTCGTGATAACATTTTTTCTGTACGATTATCGTAAGGACTTTAACACTTAAAGTACTTGAAACAATCTGTGAGATCACACTACTTTCATTCATCTGTATTTCAATTTTAATTATAATAGATTATTACGGAATTTTCCTTTTCCAATAAATTTGTTGCTCTTCAATTTCGTTTGAAATCGTTATTGATATATTAAGTAAGAATAATTGAATTGAATTTTTATATGTCTGTTAATGCAAAATAAAAATTTTCAGCATCGATTGAGAAACACAGGGATCTAAATATAAAGTTCTTTCATTCTTTCATAATTTTAATAAGTTGGAAATAATACATCAACGGTCTTAAATTCGCTTAATATTTTTTTCTGTTGTAAATTACAGATACTCATTTTTGCCATAAATGCATAAAATCCGCAATCTAGTTATAACTCGATGAATATTAACTCTGTCCGCAAGACTTTCTATAGTAATTGTGCAAGTTCCAATGTCTATAATACTGAAGAGTTAAAAGGTGATCCCATTTTTCCATCTGTTTTCAGGAGAGATTTGGGGAATTTTTATTTAACGAAGTGAAGAATATATCGTAGTGAAACTTTGTGAACTCATTTATGTAGGCTCGAACTAATATTCATAAATTGCTATATATCGCTGTCACAAAAATTGTAGTAATTATTCATTATGAAAGTAGATTTTTCTCAGACGCTCATAATTTCGAATTTAATCTTTTCAGCACACATGATTATAACTAGACTGCAGATCTTCATGTAAAATAAAAATTTGTAACAAACTGGAATGAGATAGAAATTTATTTTCTGTCTTAATAAATTTCATAGGTTGAAAATAATATAACAGTATTCTTAAATTCTTCTAATGTTTTAGAAGTATAAATAAAATCCGCAGTCTAATAATGCTGTTGCTCATTTAACTGTGACTGTATGTACGCTCTGGATGCCTCAAGAGAAATTACCATTGTTTGTATAATCACTGTTAAATTGGAAAATGTTTCTCAAAGAAACAAAAACGTTACGATTATCATATGTAAAGTAGACGCATTCTTCATGAGTTGAAGAACCAGTTCCACGATACGTTTTCAATGTTATTTTTAAGTATAGCGTACAGCGTGTACGTGACTTGAATAATGTCCTGGTTAAATCCTTATTTGTGAGCGTGATGATCTTACGATGAAGTGAGATAATTAAGTCTTTTTAGGATGCTAATATTCGTGATCCGATTTTTAATGGAATTCAAAGAGAGAATGCCGTAGAAATTATTTAAATAAATTTTTACGTTTTTGGGAAACATTTCGGTAACCGGTGTACATAAAAGGATGTTGATATATTGTTCGTTTGTATCGTTGTAGCAAACAACGTGGTACGGTTAAAAGTAACTTTAGGATTTAGAATAATGAAATTTTCGGTTATTAATAAATAATATAACTTTTAATATTTCTGAATTACGAAATACATTCTTATTTTGTTTATTATTCAACAATAATTATAAAATTTTAAGCAAAGTATTCTAGGCCTTGCATCAAGTTGGGCCCTTATCAAGGTGACGTAATTTAAATAGATTTTTGTATGCATTTAAACGCATTCAAACAGTAGAACAGATTAAAAGAATTGAATAGTATTGATGTTATTATTTTCAACTTGTCAAAAATAGTAAAGCAAACACGACATTTCTGAACAAACATGTTGCAACAGAAAAATGTTTATTTTGCATTCTGCAGTCTACTCATTACCAATTAAATCTTTATCAGATCAGTATCAGAGCTAGACACGTTAAGCACATTAGAAATATTAAACTTTTCAACTGTTTTCCAAGTCTCTGCTTCTATACCGATTGTTCTAAATAAAACCGCACCAAATCCGTCTAAAACCTGTGTGCAGCATTAAGAACGTGGGATTATCCATTCTTAGTCACAGAGACGTGTCTCGCATTACCGATGAGGTCCCTATCAAATCAGCATTTCGGCTGGACTCGTCAGACGTATTAAAAGTTTTAGAATTCTCAATTCTTTCCAAAGCATCTACATACAGCGATTTTCATAAACAAAAGAAAATCGTATGGGTTTAAAAATTCTTTCAGAACGTGGCATTACCCATTCGTAATTCTAGAAACGTGCCTCATAATACCCATTAGATCCCAGTCAGATTAGAATCTCGGCTGGACTTGTCAGACATACTAAGAGTTTTCAAATACTCAATTATTTTCAAAGAATCTACATACAGCGATTTTCATAAACAGAAGCAAATCGAATGGGCCTAAAAATTCTACCCAACTTTCAGAACATGGGATTATCCACTGTTAGTCACAGAGACGTGCTTTACATTGCCGATTAGATTCTATTCAGATTAGAACGTCCGTTGACTTAGCGGTTTCCGTGAGACGGGTTGAAAGTTTAAAAATACTCTATTATTTTCAACAAATTTGCTTCTACACCAATTTTCATAAACAGAATCAGATTGAATAGTCCTAAAAATTCGGTCCAACTTTGACAACATGGAATTACCCGTTCAAAGTTATAGAGACATACCTCGCATTGACAATTAGATCCCAATTAGGCCAGAGTCTCTGCTGGGCGAGGCTGCAGAGCGGTCTTTGTAAAATTCTGAATTAGGACGCTGAGTGCCAAACCAGCAACCACAAAAATTCCATAAAATCGAAATGATTTATTTAACGAAATCAAAATTGAAAAGGTTAAATGTATGACACTGAGTAGTCCTTCAAGCTTCTTGCATTTTCTGGATATTAATCAAATTTGGTACAATGAATATATTAACGGAAAAATTTATTTTAAAATCTGGATAAATAATTTCGTCACTCATATATGGGTGACATGGCAGCCAACGCGTTAGAGACTCTGTTTCCACATCGATTTTCGTAAACAAAACGAAACTGGATCAGTCCAAAAACTGTCCAACATTCAGAACACGGAATCACCCGTTGATGGACAGAGAGACGCGCCTCCCATAACCGATTAGAGATCCTAATCAGATCCGAATCTCGTTCGAGCTCTCGATCGCCGTCAGTGGCGTTAAAAATCGCGCGGGTCGGCGCGGCATGGCAGCGCGTTTCCGCCGGGGTCCGGTCTACTGTGCCCTGTCCTCGGCCGTTCTGGCCTCTATTTCTGTCGAGCTGGTCGTTTACTATCGGCAATCTGCATAAGCGTTTAACCGAAGCGAGGCTGAATCATACGCGCGAGAAGAATAGGAAGGCAGCCGAGGTGTTTGTGCGTGGGGGAATGTTCCCGGACGACTCTCCCGGCCCGGCCTGAAGAAGAGCCGAAGCGAAGAAACGGAGGAAGAAGTGGAACAAGAAGAAAAAGGGTGCACAGAAGAAGGAGGAAGGTGGACCAAGGAAGGCGCGAAGGCGCTCGCCGATGGAGGCGAAAGTTTACGACGCGTCGCCTGGCAGAGTTACCGACGCTACCACGGAGTCTCCGCTCTTTTCACTCCTCCTTCTCCTCCTCCTCCTCCTCTTCCTCCACCTCGTCCTCATCCTTATCCTCGTCCTCTTCCTCCTCCTTCTCCTCTTTCTCCCCCTCCTCCTTCTACTTCACCATCTTCAGTCTCTTTGTCCCACTGTTTCTCTCTCTTGCTTGTGCGTACACCTACGTAACAACACCTCGTACACAATAACGCATCCTGGTGATTCCCGGTAACACTATACATCGTGCGGCGTAACAATGTGCCGGTCCGCTAGTAACGGACCATTGGTCAGCATCATTGCTCATTCTGCTGTGTGTGTATGTGAAACTGGCCTCCGGGAAGGGGGCAGTGTTTTGCGTGTGATTCGTTCAGGGGCAATCCAAATTTTGGTTGCCTTCCGTTGTGCACACCGAGAGAAGGATTCGCGTCGATGGACGCTGATGAACGTTCTTTGGGAGTTTAGGGCGGTAGATCGCTGTATATATTACAGTAGAATTCCGATAATCTTGCATGCCGAATTATTGGACCGATAATAAGGTTATAATGTGGAATATAATTTAAAACTTATTACAAATAGATATGCAATTTATGTATTCAATTCGTAGTGTTTGCATATCCGTCTGCTTTGTACAGTCAGATATTTTAGATGACAAATTATTTTGTAGTACATGAAAGTTCATCATTTCTGTAAAACTATATGTTTTTGTATCCGACGAATTTTATAAATCGATTCAACGCATCAACTTCACACCAGGAAATATTGTTCGAACTGCCATCGGCGTCTTCTTGCTTCATGCTTGTAGTCAAACCAAGTGACTGAAGATGAGGCTACGCGTGTCGAATTATTGGATGTCGGATTACCGGATTTTTTCTGTATGTGGGTGAACTCCGAAATGGCAAGCTTCGTCGTTATCTGGTAAGAGACACCCTTAGAGGATGGTTTAAATATGATCGTAGTAGGCTGGATGAGTGTATCACATATTCAGTAAAACTAGTGTTAATGCATGTATGCGCAAAATGAGTAGTAGAAATTTAAAACAGTGGAAAGACGGAAAGAGTTAAAGGATATTGATATGTAATTTTAAATGTTTCTAAATCATTGACGAGAGAAAACCATTCTTAAATGGCTCATGTGTCGCGGAATTGATACAGACGATTTCTATTTTGCATGAAGATTTACACTCTAGTCCTCACTATTTCATGTTTCATCTGGCCACTTTCATCATAAATAATGAAATCCACGGTGTACTTATCACCGATCTATACCAATTGAAGTAGAATTAGAGATTTTATTCGACTGATTTTACAAATGCATTTTTCTCTTCTACCGTGATCTTCAACTTTGAAGAATGTTTCTCTTCGTCGGTTACCCACTATTTGCATTTTAGTAAACTGTTTTATCATCTTTCAATTTCGGGGAAGCAACTCCTGCAAAAACCAGTATTGAAGGGGCAAATGGTTTACGCTGGATCACTGATCCACCTTGTCAGGGCCCTGGCTCCCCTTGGCATGCCATTGCAGCGGGTCTATCGTGTTTCTTACCCCAACTGGGGATCTGCGGCTATGTGAAAACTCGGATGGCACGTGGACATACGACTTGCTTAGCTATCGGATCCATCTTAGTATATCATATACTATTCCCTGGCACGGATGGTTTAACATAACGGGAATAATATGAGAACGAAGACGGAGTGCAATTCGCAGTGTGTGGTAAACAAAGGATGAATTGGAAACGAAGAAGAGAATAAGAAATAGTTTAGAATCACCTGCTGGGAATGTATTCGACACGGGCTGTAACACGCTTGTAATCATTGCGCCAAATCTTTCAGTGGTATCATGTTGTTATGGCATTCATCATATTTATCGGTATTAGCATAAATGACTCTTTATTTCGACCACAGGCCACTTTAAATGTTCAGTTCGGGCAGTGTGTAATGCGAACGGGAATCGTTGGTCTTGTATCTCTCGCTTTTGTTTTCAACGAACGGAAAACGCAGATTAGCATGTTTCCGTTTATCGAAACGATGTTACAATAGTGTTCGCACTGTACTCGGTAGTCAAAGTATATGAAAATTTAATGTGGCTGATTTTCTATCAATTTAAGAAAAGATAGAAATGAAGAATGAAGATTTTGAAGAAATAAAACACACGAGTAAATGTAATACACAATGAAGTACTTCCGACAGTGTTCTACTAAAAATTGTGGAAATTAAAATTGAATTTTGTGATTAAATTGAATATTTATATAAGTTCTCATTTTTATAGATAAACTCAAATAATTAGTTATTAATACACGAGTAAAGATCAGATATCATAAATACCTTCGAACATTATTTTGACAAAAAATATGTAACTTAAAATGTAATTTTATGATTACATTGGATATTCAATATCTATATGGCATGAAGAATATACAGTACTGAATGAAAAAACCGTAGTAAACATAGGCCGAAAGTTTAACCGTTTCTGAGATATAAATATTTTTGTTTGCTTGATTGACTTATTTGATTCCACCGCATCCAATATTTACTTCAGCGTTTATAAACCGCGATTGTGGATCTTACTAGTATTACACATTTACAAAGTATCGTGCCAAAAATGTCAGCGTATTACTCTAGCAAACATAAATGTTTAAATCTCATAAACGGATGACCTTTCGACCTATGTTTATTAATGCTTTTTTACTCCGTACAGTGTATTCTATATACCATATAAATATTGAATTCTATATACCATATAAATATTACAGTTTTAACATCTTTTGAAATAGTATCCAGGAACACCGAAAAAATTGTTAACCCTTTTAGTATCCATAAAAGCATTTAAGAACGAAAAGAATCGAATTTCTCCATACATTTTTCTTCGGTTGCGTCAACATGCACCGACTACCGTAATCGGTAGCCCGTGTAAGGGTCCTAAATTTCACGCCACTTAAGAATCTTCGAGAAAGATCACTCAACAGCTTTCTCAAATTACAAAGAAACTTAGGCAGCGTTTCCACTATTAATTATATTCGTGTTATATTAATACATTCTCTAGCTATTGCAAAAGCAGTCGATTTCATTTATGCTATTATTATTATTATTATTATTATTATTACCATTTAATTAATTATGAGGTAAAGTTACCATTTTCATTAAAATCCTGCAACGAATAAAAGATACAGAAATAAAATGAATAGCTGTTACATTTGAAACGACAGAAAGACTAATGGATCTACAAAAGAAAAACGTGAATCAGTTTTCAGCATCATCAATTCCGTACATGTAAAAATGGCGCAAGTCAAAACAGTTAAAACACAATAATATCGACGGTTGTTACGTTGGTCTTGTTCAACCCACGCCAGATTTATAATGTTATTAAATGATGATTAAACCCTTAAGACGCAGTGTTAAATTGGACAGAATTATTGTCTGTACACCACTTTCGCGTTAAATGGCTCAATTGTACATACATACAGTTAAAAAAACTGGTCCGCTATCCAAGCGTGAAGTGAAACACTTAAAATGACACGGACTTGCTGGGAGCCAAATTGAAAAAAAAATTGAGAGGGCTGAGGGTTGATAAACACTCTAATCTTGCTTATTTTGTTATGGAAAGAAGTTTCTAAAAATAATAATTTTCTAGCCTCCTAGGCCCGGACCGCAGTTGGGAACCTACGAAGAAATGACGCATTCACGTGCGCGCGGTTCTCTGACTTCTTGATTGCGCATCGCCTCGTAAAATCGGGCCCATCTAGTGGATTTCGGACCCGTGTTCGGCCGGCCGTTGCGCAGATGCGTACCGGAGGCCTTAGAGAGCGATACGTCATCTCGGTTTCGAGTTCTCGCGTGCTCGCTGCGGGGACAGCGCGGAGGCAAAGTATGCAAACGCAAACCGAGAGAGGAGCAAATACAGTCGAAAGGGCACGCGGGCAGCCGCGCATAAACTGGCCAACTAACAACCTACACGTACTCTTCAATACGAAGAAAACTGGGTGGGGGTCGGGACAGACGGACGGACAGACAGACGCACAGACACCATTAAGCCTGGTGCCGGGGCTCGGAGAGGGCTAGGGCTCTCTCCTGCAACCGCGCCGCGTCGGAGTACAATCTTCCCGAGGAGTACGTGTGAAAAGAGAGAAAGGGCCCGGGATCAAGAGAAAGAGAGAGAAAGGGAGCCGAGGTAAAGGGTTGTAAATTATAATTCCACCGCGAGGAGTCGAACCCTGAGACTAACCTCAGCCAGACTCGTAAAAATATTTCTCTCGTTCGTGGCCGACACCCGAGTTCAAGTCACGACTCCCTACGGAACCGAGGCCGCGAGACTTTTCGACCATTATCGATCTCGTCTCCACTTTGGAAACTTCCGATCTGCGATCGGCTTGTACGAATTATGAAAAATAACATTGTAGTAAAACTTCTGAATAACGATAAACAAATTCGAACATTTCCTTAAACGGGACCACCTGGGAACGTCCTCTATAAGATGCAAAAGCTTGCATTCCAATTGGTCCATTCATCGTAGAGTAATCGGTGGAATAAAGCAACATACACACAGAATAGAATATTCAACTCCTTTTTAAAGTCAGTTCAAAAAGAAAACATTTCGATGAAACTTATGCCAGATATGGTTTTTAGGAAAATATATGGGGTGAAAAAATTCCTCAAACTTGGAGGTGAAAAATGCTCATTACTTTAGTACGTCACTTCGCTTCTGATTTGTCAGAAAAGATTCAAATGTCAATGTTATCGACGTCTTATAGTCATGAACTGTCCTAGGCATAGATGATCGCGTCCATGTCCGTTATGGTGATTGATACCCCATCATACTATTACTTGAGGAACTTCTTTTCACAACGAATAACATCTAACACAGTATTACAGTTCAAAATGTTGTAAAACATTATGGTATTGTCTATGAAATATGTCCTACACAGCCTAGATTTCGAGACATTTCAAAAGTGTTTGTGAACTCCGACTTTGAGGGCTATTTGCACCTTTTCAGTACGGACGATGGCCGATAAAAAGAATATGTGATGAATATTTTTTTAGGAATTTTTCGCCACATTAGCAAGACTCATTAACTGCATCGCCGTATGACTGAAGAATCTTATACATCAAGGTTGCATGGATACCCTTTAGCTAGAATAAAACCCAGGGAAAAATCTTTGGAGGGTTTTCTTGAAGAGCCTCATAAATATGAAGTATAGTAACACATTATCGACCAGTGATTATTTCATCATTAGACAACGGATTTTATGCATTTATGACAAAAATGATTATAATCTAAATTAGTAAAAATGTTAGAAGAATTTAAAAATACTGTTACATTATTTTCAACCTATGAAACATATTAAGAAAGAAAATAAATTGCTATTTCATTGCAATTTGTTGCGAATCAGGTAGAAAATTTTTATTTTGCATAATGATCCGCTATCTATTCATAATTTTTTAAAATCTATGGTTCGTTGCTAATGATTTTGTAACCCCTTCCATACAATAACAAATAAGACTCGCAACGATAATATCAAACAGAATCTGTTACCGGTGAAATTCCTCTCGATCGAAAATGAAGTTTATTAGAATCTGTTAAATATGAACGGTATCAATTTCTCTTAAATTGAAATAAAATATTATCCTTGCATTATTAATATGGAAGTAGGGTGATTGTTCCAGTAGTCAGCCACCTAAGGCCAGTGTTCAATTATATTAAACGTTGTTATTATTAATATGATATTTTCTAAATGGTTTATGATATCGAGATATGAAGCTACACATTGGAAGTAATGAATAGACTGACCATTGTGTTCATTCAAATCTTCTGGTAGTGATTCTGGTAGACACTTAATCCTTCTATTGTTCGTAATCTAGCAGCTGTTCATTTAATCAATTCGTGTCAGAAACTGATTGTCTGAATGACAGTTTTGATACTCCGGGTAAAAATAGACCCGGACTCTACCGTCGGAGGGTTAGACAATTTGGAAAGTTATGGAATCTCTGAATATTATACTATTTGTATACTATAACTTCGGACAACATAGTGATCTATGAGATTGTGGACGTCACATATCGGTGACAGTGGTAGCGAACGTGCTAACCTCTTAACTGTGTATGACCAATATATTCGTCATGCAATAAAATGTATTATTTGTCACTTACGTTAAATATTTTGTGGAAACTAAACACATTCGTGACCAAACATTTTCGAATATTTTAAGTCAAGAACGAAATAAAGAAAACAAATGAAGAAACCGAATTATGACCACTGTGAGCAATGAAATATTTAAAAATGCTTGCAATCCACTTTAAAAATCGAGCTTCTCAGGTAAGAAGTTAGAAGGTTCCCGGTAGGTACAGTATTAAATAAATTAACAGAATCCAAATCATTCTCCATTGATCCGAACGTGCTCGCACAATATCGACCAAGGAGCAGCTTTACGCGAGCAGCTTGTAATTGTCCCGGAGTCGGAGTAGCAAGTGAAACGACAGAAGATCGAGGAACGATCCCGGGACCTGGGATTGTCAGGTTTTACCGGCTTGTAAATCAAAGCTATCTTCCTGGCGAGCGGGTTCGCGAGATGGTCTCTCTGGTACTCCGGTGCCCCCGGTTCTACCGTTAGTGTCCCGTCTAAGTAATAATTTCGAATTAAACGTTTGAGGTAATGTAATAAAGTCGTTCGGTAGGATAAATTTAGTGCGGTGGTCCCCGTAGCCGGCGTCAACGGTGATGGTGGTGGTAATGCTAGCGGCAATCGCGGTGTGTGGACCGGGTCAGCAGAACTTGGGACGGATACAGTTGTGCCGCGGCCATGTAGGTAGGTGTTGGACACCCAGCGGGGTATACCGCGAGTGGGCGGCCCGTTGCACACGTTGCAGAGGGACCCTGACAGAGCGCGACAGAAAAGAAGAACGAACGCCCCGGAGAGAGGAAAAGGGAAAGAGGCCAACTGGAGAAAGGGAGAGGGGGGGAGAGAGAGAGAAAAAGCGATGGTGTGATGGAGAGAGAGCGAAAGAACAAGAGAGCAAGAGAGAGATAGAGAAGGAGAGAGAGGGAGTGTGACTGTGACTGTGTTATAGCACCGAGAGTCTGGTATCTGTATTTGTAGATACCAAAGTCGAACGGCGAGTGTAAGCCAGAGAAGAAAGGACGGACGAGAAAGAGGAAGAAGGAATCCGGCCGAAGCTGAGGCCCCCTAACCCTCCCGACACCCACACACAACGACGTCGAGCAGCCGGCCATAACAATAAATAACTCTATCCTTCCATGTGTTACCGCAGGATTCCTCAGCGCGGTAGAACCGCGCCCTCTCCTTCCTTCGAGGAAGTCGCGCACCACCGTATTGCCACCACCTTCCATTGGCAACGAGGGGGTTCCCCATGGTACACCTCTCTGTCACTTCCTCTGGACCCCTGTATCCACAATGCGCCAGGAGATCCCAAAGCGTGGCCAACATTCATGATATCAATAGACATTTCTGAAACTTGCTAGGTAGGTTGTTGAAAACTATCAATCAAAATTCAAAGTTGCATATTCAGTATGGAAGCCCTAAAATTTTCTACTGGAGACGCCTGTAGTTCATCTACGATATCTATAGTCTCTTACTCAATCGAACACCAATGGAACAAGAATTATTGAATGAAAAAAATATTTTGTTACTTCAACTATCCCTGATCATGATGATACGTTGTTGTTACATTAATTTTTTACTTTGCTTTTGGCCACTTTTCCAAGAATTTTCATTCTTTCTCGCTTCAATCGCAGATGCAGCTCATGATCCGATGCACTCCTAATTCGGCGGTGTTGCATACACTTCCCGCACCATCTGCACCAACGATAACATGACGCGCTGACTGATCGTGTTGTGCTCCATCGACAATGTCACTGCAAAGATTTGGTAACACGTTCGTGCGCCATGCAATAAATTCTTTCGGGCTACGATGGCCGTGCGGCGCGCCGGTGCGCTCGTTTCTGCTGCATGCTCGTGATGCATGGAAGATGCATTTAATGAAACAATTCCTTTTGAGTGAAACTCTCCTGATGTTTACTGCTGCGATGTTTCATTTGACTCAATGAAACGTGGTGGAATGTGTGTGTGTGTGTGTGTGTGCGTGTGTGTGTGTGTATATATATATTGAAAGTCTTTGTAATCTTATATTTCACGACGATCTTTCAAAGTTTAGAAGTTACGTAAGTGTCTATTAAGACCGAATGATTATACGTTGTACACTTCTACGTATACAATATATACGCGTTTACGTCAACGATTTGAATATTGACTCGTAAATTCATTTACGATTATATTGATGATTTTATGCGATGTGTCTGTATAATTTTCGAATTTCTTTATTATTATTAGAATGTGATGCAAAGGCAAGACAGACATCAATTATTAAAAATGTCAAAGACATTGGTTATTATTAGTTACAGTGCATACTACCTAGTGCAAGCAGATACATATTTTGAAATTCATCAAGTACTAGTTTCCTGTTTTGTATTTGAACTTTTCATTCTTGTAATAAATGCATAAAATCCCCAGCCTAGTTATTATACTTTCAACACGTTAGTGTTAAAAAGACATGTGTTTAATGAATTTACCATATCATTACCAGTAAGATTTTTACGCAAGACATCGTGAATTTTTGTCGCAGCCATAAATATAAATGTAGCACTTCAGCTACCGAGTAATACCTACTAACGTTTTAGTTATTGCACCGCGTCACGAAGAATTTCAATAATTCTCTTTTAAATAATGTTTTCTAAAGCAAGGGCTCAGTTTTACTGCTTGACGTAAGTTTTGTGATTTACTGCAGCCACTGAAGAATTTTTTAAGAAGTCAGATGTTGATCATTGTAAAGCTATTTTGTAGCGATAAGTGCATATGTAACAATTCACCTATCTTTAATAGCTTCCAATAAATTGCATAGCAATTTTCATATGCAATACTATTTATTGTACAAATCAATAAAGATTGAATGCAGTATTGTTACTAGTTAACTGTTCCATTATTCAAACAATCACGTTTCCTTGTTCAGTTCGGATAATCAAGGTTTTACTGTAATTTCAAAAGGAATGAAAGGAATCAAATATTTCAAATATTATTTTAAATAGTTATTGTTCCACAATTCAAATAAAGTACTATCTTAAATAAGCAGTAAAATTTTGGCAAGTAATGGTATTTGACAAAATTAAAAGGAATTACATACAAAAATATCAAAATGAAGGAGCGGATCTTGAGTGGCAAAAATTTCCAAGTGCAGTTGATCGTCAAATTCAAACCTCAATTTCTAGAATCAGAATTGGGCACTCAGAAATAACCCATTCATTTTTGTTAAACAAGAAAGAAAACAAGATCTGCGATATATGTAAAGTATCAGTTAACATAAATCATTTAATAATAGAATGCAACAAATATGAGAATGAAAGGAAAAACGCTAAGTTGCCTGGATCCTTACCCATTCTGTTAAGTTCTAAGGAATATATCGCCGGTCTTGCCCAATACAATATCAAGGATACAAATATCTATAAAATATTGTAAGAAAATGTACCGTGTTGTTAATGACCTTTGATGTTGAAGCAACATTAAATAAATAAATAAAATAAATAGATTTCTATTTTGATCATTTAAAACATGAAATAAAATATTTTTATTTCGGTGATCTGAAACATAAAATAGAATATTTCAATTTTGCGTTAGATAGTATTCAAAATATTTCTGGACGATGGGAACTGATTGAGGAAACAGGTAATATTAAGATGCAAGAAACCATAACATTTTCGAAGTCCATTTTCTCCGAAAACGAAGCGTCAAATGAAAACAATTTATTGTATATTTTCGATTTATTTTCTCATGTAGAATCACCCACTCAATTAAAATTCACTCTAATTTGAAAATCCTTCAAATAAAATAATATTTTAAGAACTTATTTTAACAAATCAAATATTTTATTTTTAAAAGTGCACGTATGATTTCAAATAAAATAGGCTATTTACTATTTGAAATAGTATTTTACCCAGCTCTAGTCTTTAGCTGATTACTGGTATTCCAGAAACCATTTGATAGGTGGAATGGTAATCACAATAATTTCCATTGGCGGCGATTTTCAATACGTGACTCTAAGAAGAAACGAGCAGTGAATGTCAACCCGTCCGATGGGTTTAACTAGATCGAAACGCCAGCCCGGCGAGAACTAGGTAGTCGAAAGTTTTTGCACAGCTAGTTTCCGTCCTTCCTCCTTTCTCTCGATCTTCTCCTCGGACCGTGCCGATGCCGCCGAGTGGCAAGAATCTGACGACCAGCTTGAGGTACGAGCGCTGCCGCGGAGCAGGCTAGAGAAAAAAAGAATCAAACGGCAATAAACCGGGAGAAGATAGGCGATCCAAGGATTCACCAAGGATCCCAGACAGCTTGGAGTCTAGCGGTATGCTGGGCTGCAAACTTGCCACCGACTTCTTTCGGGTACCGACAATTCGCTTTCAACGAGACTTCCTAATTCGCCTTTAATGAAAATAATACTTGTGATTACACTGATGGATATTTCTGATGAGGAGATTGTACATTGACATAATATGCCATTCTTAATGCTAGCTCTACGGAGCACTAAAAGTAGCTATTTTACATCGCTTTATAAAAATTACTAGGATGTATTTATTAAGATTTTTAGTGACTGTATTGTAATATATGTCCAAATAAATAGTTCTCTTTAAAAGAAATTAAATTATCATCGCTCGTGTAAGTATTGTTAAACAAAGCAAATGCATATTTTTCTAGAAAATAGGTAGACCAATGGGACATGGACAGAAATTTAGATCATGATTAGATAGTTCAAAAATATATTTTATATTTTCCATATTTTGATTTTGATTTTGATATTATTTTTTGCATAACGCATATTCTCTCATATTTTTTGTATTTCTCTCTTATATTAATAATCAAAAATATAATAATTTATATTATAATCTTGTCACGTGATAATATTGTGAATTATACATGTTTACTTTGATATACGTTTACAAGAACGGTTCCAAATACATAATCTGTGAAAAGTCTATGTAAACCTACAAAATTATAAAAAATGAAAGTTTTACTAACAATTTAGCATTTATTGGAACTAATTCTTCTGCTTTGCCAGTTATATTACAAAACAACCAAATTAGGAACAAATACTCGTAGGTACGTCAACATGAAAGGGCTGACTTTGGATAAAAAAGTATAAACAAGCTATTATCATACCTTGTGTTATTGAAGTACATTTTTATCATATAAACTAATTTTATCTGACAAAAGGCATAAATTGACAGTTAACCCTTTGCACTCGGAGCTATTTCAACTAAAAAGCCAAACATTTCTTCTAACCTAGAATATTTCCATTGTACATAGTTATTTTCATTATATGCGTAAGAAACTGATATAGTACCTCATACAATATTTAAATGTTTAGTAATTTATTACATATAAACAAATTTAATCATGTAAACAATATTCTGAATAATGGTCTAGCAATTTGTAGTGGCGCCTCAGAGTCGCCATTCTAGTGCTAAGGGTTAAAAACATAGAAAATGTTATTGCTACATATTTCAATGCACATTTTTCATTTTCTTTATTTTATTTTATTTTATTTACTTTAAGGTTTAATACTTACGTCATGTTACATTTATTTAATGAAACGATAGCGCCCAGTATTAATTCCTGAAAGACCAAATTATTTTGCAAACATTGGTCAAAGTTTCACAAATTTTTTTATTATAGTTTAGTAAGTGATCATTATATCCAATAACATATCACGATAAAATTCTAACAAAGGAAAACGGTAAATTCAGTCGATAAAGTAGGAATATGTTGTAACATGGGATAAGGAAAATCTGACACAGAATCGAAACCGTGTTAGCACGGCTATGGTCCATAAGGGGTTAAATGCTGTTTGGAGTTAGGTTACTGCCCCTATGTTTAGGATATATTGCATTGTACCTACTGTACAGTTTCTAAAGGTGTGACTCAATCACGACAAAAAGGAACGTCTCTCCTCCGATTTCCGTTTTCTCTTTTTTCGGATGAGACGGATGAGGTGTCGGTGATCAGCGTTTATGCCCTCACCGATCCACACGGAACCCCCCTCGGCACTTGTATTTATTTTAACGGCATGCACGCCTACGTCTATATGCATTTAAAATATAGCACAGTTGGGCCCTAGTTTATGAAGGGTCAGGTCATGGAGCCTGGTCAGTGCTACGAGGAAGGGAAGAAAACGCGAGAGAAAAAGAGAGAGTGAAATAGAGAGAGAAACCAGGAAAGAAGAGAAAGAAAAGGAGAGAGGGGCGAGAGCAAGAGTTCGGGTTGAGGATATCGGTGTGAAGGACCATGGGCCCGTCGAACCTTTACTGGCCCTCGGGCCCCGTTTAACAAGACTCGGTTAATGCAACTCATAGATCATCTTGGTATGCGCTAAACTTGAAATAATAAATACAGATAAACACCGCGTAAATCAGGGCGATCAATTTGAAACTCAATATATGACACAACAATTTGCCGTCGTGACTTTTTAACTTTTAATAATGACGTCCTTGCCACTTGACATTTAAACCTTCCTCCATTGACGCAGACGAATGTACGTTTTCAAAATAAAAAGAATTAATTATACGAATAAGGACACAGAGTACCGACGTAGCAAACTTCATTTTACTACTTTCGCTTTCCTCATAGCAATTTTCTCATTCCTTTGGCCGATACAAAAATAATTATAGTGGACCGCGGCCGATGTTCATGCGGGAGACACTTAAATTTGTAAAACATTATATTCACCCTCGCTCTGTCCGAGCTTCATTATGTCATCGTTTTGCGAAACCGGTTTCGCAACGACGCCTGCGATGATTTTTGCGGTCGCACTTTAACAAAGTATAAGTCCCGAATCGATTTCGCGTCCCCTCGGGGTGAGGCATCGTCGAAATTCAAGGAGCACGACAGAGCGAAGAAAACAGTGCATCGTAATCGTTTACATCCGGCCGGGATTATCAATTTCGCTCGCATCATCTTCTATTCTTTTTCGTCGTCCCGTTTCTCCGCGACCGGCGAACTTTTCGCTTTCTGTGCTATGCCGGCCCACAGCCCCGACGCACAGATGGCACCCTATTAAACATGGTCGAAGATCCGTGAGTCATTTGTCATCTCGCTGAAATTGGTCTTCGACCTTCCTTCGCTTTCCGCTCTTCAAAGACAATCCAAAGACCATTAATTCTTCCCTGATCACGGCCGGTATCGACTCGAACTCGCCGAAAATACAGTCACTTTCTCCGGCAAACCACCGTCGTTACGCAATCACCAAATTGATTTATTTTTTGTCCTGGTCCATACCTTTTGATAGGGACGAACTCGGGTCATTCAGAGTTAATCGAATTACGCTCAGCGTTGAACCCACGATCGATTTTTTCCCAAATTTTACTGTACGAGGTGAGTCAATTTTTAATTTCTATCGAATCCAAATTGTGTGAAGCTGTATTTAGAAAGTTCAATTTGAATTATAAAATTGTATCTGATAACTTAAAGATTCCTTTTAGTTGGGTATGAAAAACTATTATATTCTAAATAGCTGCTATTTATCCTAGAAAATAGTTAAATGATTTTTTTAATATTCTGATTCTTGAAAACTTAAATAATATTTGTTACTATTTCGGTAAAACATTTTGCAATATTTTCTGCTAAATTAAGAAAAGTATTCTTGGGTGTCCAAAATATTACAAGTAGAAGTTACAAACAAATATCTTGCTATCTTTAATCTCTATTGGATGTATAATGTATATGTATGTAGATATTCCTTACACAGAAAATAAACTTTTACTTTAATTTAAAAATTTGATTTTGGATTCGATTGCCTTTTGCATATTCTTCAAATTAAGACATGTTCTGGTAAAAAGAACCTTCAGTTTCTTAAAATTTAATAAAATTCTTCGCATCTTCACAATCTAGGAAACTTGTCGGCATCTTATAAAATGTTTAAGTGAACCTCGAAATGAATATTAACCACATGCAGTTACCTGTGTATTTTACAACAGTATTAAAGCCTTTGTAAAAACTAATATACACTGGTAAAACATTCCAATATAAGAGCGAGACAAAGAAGTAAGAAACTAAACTAAAAAATTGTGAGTTTGATAAAGTATTTACAAATTTATATACACCTTAAAAATTGGACTGCAATGTTATACTATGCAATAAATGCATACTTATTATATTTTAATATAATATATAGGGAATTTAATTAATGGGACATTAATAATACACAAAGAAATATAATTGGATCATTTTTAAAAATGACTATGCTTGTTATACATATAGACGACAAACGTTACACAGTTCTACCTGATTCTATAAATTTAATTTGGAGTGCAAGAAAACGCATTGTTATGGCAAACCGGTTATATTACAGAAACAGCATACTGCACATATTATATTTATCGATGGATAATAACTAGACTTCGGATGCTTTGCATTTATGAGAAAACTGAATAATTGCAATTTGAAGCAGTGGAAAATGTAAAAGGGTTAACAGGGTGATCATCTTTTGCTGGTACATCCTGCAGATACATTAGTGTTTCTGTTGATCCTAATGTAACTGCTGTTCATTTAATATAATCGCTAGAAACTGAGAAATTAAATTACGATTTTGATATTCTGGCTGAAAATAGACCCAGTCCTGCCATCGGACGGTTAATATTATTCAGAAACGATATCAATGTTTATGTAGCTTGGCATTAACCTTTCAGTATACGGATAAAAAACTTCCCTTCTTCTAAAATCTCAGACCTTTTCTCACATAATGCTAATGTTGCTATATCGCCTAAAACTACTGCTAGTAAAACAAAAATTCATTGAGGAATTCCAAGATAATTTAACTCCTATCTGTCCTTCGCGTCAATTTGACACATTTTTCACGTAAAGAGCGATGTTACTCTACTATTTGTAGAACAATTAACCTGAAGCTTTGTGACTTTTATTCTTTTAACGTGAAATATATAATTTATATAATATAAATACATAATTTAATACAATATATATGGTAGTATTGTTAATAGTAAAATAGGCGGCAAACAATGTGACAACATTTGACAACAAAAAAGGCCCCGTGTGTTAATTTGACACACATAATTTTCACATTTTTTCAAATCCATTGATGGTAGTTCATTGTTTTGTACTTGTTACACAACAATTATAGAATCATTGTGCAACCCGTTCAGAATACAGCTAGACATGTGTATAACAATGAATAACGAAAGTTGTCGTGAACTTGAAGAAAAAGAAGAAGGTGTGTTACGTATTCTTTTCGTTCTTCTCTTCGTCGCGAAACAGCGAATTCGAACATGTGCGAATGAAATTGAGAAATGCGAATATGCGAGCAGCATATTGTTTAAAAACATGTATTACTTTATTCTCAATAAAATAATTACCAAAGTTGATTATTTACCGTTTCATTTCATTTGATGTTTCACCATTAAGTCAATTTGACACACGAGGGACATATTAAGTAGCGAAAATAAGGGACAGATGAGGCTTAAAGAAAATGAAAACAGTATAAATGCAATTCATGGATCTCACAGAACCAATTCGTGCACTGAAGGGTTACGGCAGACAATTTCTATTTTGCATAAACTCGGCAGTCTAGTAATTACGACGCGTGTTGTCCCACTCTACGCGTTTGGCAACTTTCGCTGCAACGTGATGATTTTCCTTGATCCATGGAGAAGGAGCAGTCGAGGATCTTTGACCTATCAAAAGTGAAACGACCTTCTGCGCGTGTGACCTTAGTCCTGACCTGGATCATCTCGGACCCAGCAAACGAGTGCAGTGTCCAGGATACAAGGAGACCAGTGGGTCTGGGTCTTCCTCGGAAGATTCCAAGGAGCTGGTCTCGTAATGCGATATAAATGGAGGCAGGCCCGGCCCAATGAAAAGCCAACGGGCAACCTCGGGTAGGAGATATATCAAGATTGGGCTGACGGTTGACTCCCTACGCGACGGGGGGAACGGGTGGTTGGGACGCGGAGGATGGTAAGGTAGTAAAAACTGGATCCCTCTCGCCACTCGGCTTGGTCTTTTCGAGCCTCCACCCTGCCCCGAGCATAATAAGGACAAACCTTTAATCTTGGACTCAATTATAATTTCCTCCCTGGTCGCTGGATGTCGCGGACGATCTCCGATCGGTGTGGAGAGTAGAATCGTGGATCGAAAGTGGACCACCGGTTCGCCGGTTTTTGTAATCGGACGCGGACTCTCGGGGCCCGAACGGGGCCCGACCGCGCCGCGGCCCGTCCCCGGGTCCCTTATCTTGACCATGGCCGCCGTAAATTCGGCCAGTAAATGGTCCCAGTTACGTTATAACGCGCCCGCACCGAGTATTTGCGTTCTCACACGGATTATCGAATTGTTCTCGCGATTCTATCGACTCAACCCGATCACACCGAGTTCAGTACATTCCTGTAATTTTTACAATCTTAAGCGGAACGTTGTTTCGATTAACCACTTGTCCCATGATATCGTGTTTTAGATTTTTCGAACACAATCTACTAAATATGTACAGGGACTCACAGTATAATTCCAATGCCCAATTAAAATTTTTTCAAAATTTCTTTTCACGTCAGCTAAACAATAATTCAAGTCATTTTGTCTGATCTTAAAATAGTTATTGTATTTTAACACTTTAACTGCCAAAGCAACATCCTCAAAAATACCATAAAAACGAAGTCATTTATTTAATAAAATAACTGTTGAAAAATTAAAATGTAAGACACTGGGTAACCTTCTTGCATTTTCCAGATATTAACCAAATTTGGTAGATTGATTATGTTAGCGTAATAATTAATTTTTAAATATGGACAAATTATTCCGTCACCCGTTTATGGGTGACATGGTAGTCAACGTATTAAGATGTGTTCGAATATTATTGTGAGTCACTGAATGGCAAGCACTGTAACATCCTACATAAAAATATTCGCTCGTTGTAATGCAAATTTCTTTTACTTTATGCAATTCTCAAATATAAGAGTACATTGTGAAGAATATAAGAGCACATAAAACAATATTTATTTAATCCCTGTACATATATTATAATAATATACATATTCTTCCTAATCGTGCGATTCTCGGAGATGTAAATGACAAACCCACTAACCCCTTGTATTATACATAATATCAATATTCGTAGTGAAGATGTGAAACACGATCAATAAGTATGAACTGACTGATAAGTATGAATGAGCATACATAATAGCTATAAATTTTCTTTTTCTTAAAGAAAACAATGAATGACCAAGAATTTCCAATCACTCTACAGTGAGTGATCAAATTGTTAGTGTCACAGTACGTCTAATATATTTATTATCCATGGCAGGAGTAATTTTGTCTACAGTGTTGCTAAATGTACTTTTGTAATTTACAGTCATTAATTCTTTTTAAAAGAATAATAATTGCTTAATGTAATGAATAAAGCCGCAGCTTTATTAAAGAATTGAAAGTTGTGATGTAAGCTCATCAATTTACGCAAATGACAATAATAATTTGATCATCCACTGTAGCTATAAAATAAATCATAAGACAAGAGATTAACCATCGGAGAGCGTTATACATGGTTCACACTGTTATTTCACCAGATTTAGAAATTAATTTTTACTGTAATATATTGAAGAAAATTAATTTTAATTGTGATTGAAGGATGCAGAAGGATTAAACGAATAATCACAGTGATAAATTTGATCTTGCTGGTTTTGATTTCATTAACTAAACTACTTTGATTTCATTGAATATTTTTGGGGTAATAATTCGACAACTATCGTCTTAACCCCCGAACAGCGGACCATTCCTACAGCTTTATATGCAATATATATGTATATATATATATATATATATATATATATATATATATATATGATGATGTTTATGGCTGTTCACTGCTTTATTTATCAATTTTTGAGAAACATATGTTTTTAAAGATATTTCCTCTAGATACGTTAGTCTTCCATTTTGCCTAATGCAACAGCTGTCCATTTAATTCAATCACCAGACTATGAGTAATTAAATGTCGATTTTGATATAGTGGGTTAAAAGAATATGATGCGAGACATTTTTTCTATATTCCCACTATTTTTGAACTGTTGAACGTAACAAAATCACGATCCAGATAAATTTAATAGTATTGTCGCACCCGTTTCATCGTAACACAATTCAGTTTTATTGTATAACATTTCTAAGAGCGCATAAAAGAATATACTTTCAATCTGAACGCGTACGATAAATTATTCTTTTCAATCGATTCTCGGGGGTGTGAATCGCGCTTCGAGAGAGATCGGATTCGAGAGATTTTTAAATGGTAAACGTTGATATCGCGTCTCATTTTCGGTCCCTTCGACGGGAGCCAGGTAATCTCGGGAATTGGGGTCCTCTTTATTCTTGCTCTTGGGTGAGAAAACACTTTGTCATCTGCGCTTCCGCCGTCGGGGGTGTGCGGTACGAGAGGCCCTCTCTCTTTCGAAGAGAAGCTATGCCTCTGGTCTACACACATTATGTTCATTCGGTGTGTCCCCGAAAAAGCAATGCCACCCAGCCAGGTGTGCCCGTAAGGATCCAAGTCGTTACAGCATCCAGAAAACGTACGGTTCCTTAGAATCTCGCTAACAATAGTGTCGTCCGTCCTCTCCAGTCTCAATGGCGTCCCCGCCGTTCCGAAATGGAGCAACGTATTTTAGCTCGGGCCCGGAGCAAGAACCGTACACACAGGAACTTGTGTATCGGTGATTTAGTCGCGGAGAAACATCGTTCGAAATCCATTGGTTTACGAGGGAACTCGTGTGCTCAACTGTTCGGGGAGCCAGTTTGGTTACATTTGAACGCCGAGCTATTTTATGAGTGGATTGACGCGACCACAGCGAGCCTCATTGCCACACGACCGCGATATTACGAAATATTCGGTATCACAGCGAATTTCTTGTGACAATAAATTTCACCGACAAATATAGATACTAAATTATTTGGAATACTCCTTTTATCGATATTACGCTCCCATTTCTTATTTTTCTGTCTACCGTATCCGGGCACTTCGAGCAGTCTTCGAGGCCGTCAGAATGATCAACTTTTTAAGCAAAGCTCTTCAATAACAAAGATTTTGTTCCGAGAGGAGAGATTTTTAAATATTTGCTTCGACTCATTCCATACGCTCCTCAGAAATAGTCACATAAACTCCTAGTATAATAATCAGACTGCAGATCTTTGTACAAAATAAAGATTACATTAATTGCAAAAAACAGAAGCTGTAGAAGATTCTTTCCGCCTTGAATAACCTTAAGAAGTTTGAAATAATATTTTAAGGTTCTTAAATTCTTTTATTCTTCGTACTATTTTAAATTGCACCAGCTTGTTTTTGTTATAAATGGATAAAATCCTAGTATAAGAATTCAACCATTCTTGCTCTACACTTTGCGTCAACAAATTATGCTTACTTTATAGTATCACATTTTATAGAAATACGTACCACAACACCGACACAATGAATGTTATATAACAGGAAAATAATAATAAATGTACGTGAACAATAGAACCGCCACCACCAATATCGTCACGCACAATTTTACTTTCTTTGTAATAAATCCCCTCGCTTTCCTTATCGCGTCGATTAAATCAAATATCACTTTCAATTATAATAGGACAAATAATAATAAATGATAGCGAGCAATAAAATGATTGTTATATAATGAACCTCTATAATCTACTATGTAATACAATCCTACTATAATGTACGAGGGCTGATTTTTCAATCGTAATTATAATTTGTAGGATAAAAGTCAAATTTTAAATAAGTTCATTGGAAATTCTTGCTTTAGATACTTCCCTACACTGAAGATCATTATCATAAAACAATGGTGTATACATACTTCGTGCTTTTTAAGTCTTTCCTTGCTGTACCTACAGACAGAAAGACAAAGATTTCGAAGAGGAGCTGGATGTACAATTTGAAGTGTACTTTTTAAACGTCATACTTTATTCAATATGCCACACAAATAACGAAATAAATATAAAGGTACCAACAGTTTGGTTAAGGATATAAAATTTGAAATGTACTTTTTTAACATCATATGTTAAATATCTTACATGACCGATTAAATAAATATGTAAGTAGCTACAGTGTAGCTAAAGTAACTCTCCCCCTATCAAAAGCAGAAGAACCGCATGATATTTCTGATAACTTCAGTCAAAATGATCGTTTGAAGATTATTGATCCTAATAGAAATTATCATGTTACTGAAGATCACACTTTGATGCACAATCTTATTGACATAAACTTTATTGGAACGTTCTAACAGTTGACGATTTATTCTAAGAATACTATCAAATGAACGTCGATAAGTGTTAAACGTAGATACAGCTGTATTAGAAGATATAAATAGAGCAAAAGGCGTGACTGTGATATATATGTATATTTAAAATAAGATTCTGATCTTCGACTACCGACGTAATAATAACCGATGTAATGCGGGAAACGGTATTTGGAGTGATCGTCGGGCGATGAGGAGGTAGGTTCGCGATTCCAAGGCGTCGATAACGTTTCCGCTTATCTCGCAAGACGATTCCCACGGGCACCGGCATAAATATGCGAAAGCAATATCGCCGGCGTCCTATCAATATATTTCCACGGATTCTCATTGCGCGCTTAGAGACGTCAGCGATGCCGGACCATCGGCAGGCGATTCGAGGCTGCAGAGAGAGAGAGAGAGAGAGAGAGAGAGAGAGAGAGAGAGAGAGGCAGATCCTATCGACACCTTCGCGGTTCTCCACCAAAGCCGCCATTTTCTCTTCATGTATGTGTATGAGGGCCCGCATTGCATCGATAATGCATCGGCCGCTGGTTGTCGGGGAATACTCCACGGACTAATCGATTTCCTTTCGGTGTCGATGACTCGGGGATCGCGTTCTTATACTCCGTGCGATCAGTTTCATCTGCGCATTGCCAGTACTCGACATATGTCGATGGGACCGTGGCACTTCTGAAAAAAACCGGGTGTCTCTCGCGAAGATAGTCATTTGAGTCTTTATGTTCGCGCGGCACGCTTGCTCCGAAGGGCTACCTGTTTATTATTGCCGCCATTCCGCAGACATTTCTGGGAAACGCAATTTCGCGGTTCGGCATTACCAACTTCTTGCGCGAAGTAACAGCCCTCGGGATAATCAATCTGATTTGCGTTATTGAAAATTACTGGATATCGGGTGCACGAAGGTCGGACGCGCCAGCGGTTCTTGGTGTTGATTGATTATGCAAAGGAAGCGAGCTTCAGATTGCGCGGCCGCCTTTTATTTCTCCGTAAGAAGCCATTCAGGCTATTTACCCTTAGCACGACGGTTATTTAACGCGTTCGACGATTCCAGAACGGTTTTAACCCTGAAGTGGTATAGGTGCTGCCATCTTAAATTAAAAAGTATCACACCGGGATTTTCTTAAAAATGCACTTAAAATTTACTAGAATGCGTTTAGGTGTATTGTTTAAGATTACAAACTCCAAATGTTCAAAAGAAATTAAAGAAGTTTTGTATAAAAATTCAGTTAAAATTTACTAGAACACTTTTAGGTCTATCGTTTAATATTACAAACTCCAAATGTTGAGAAAAGAAATTTCATATTTACTATTGTCTTGCAATACTGATACGAAACTACGTGCTCAATAAGTTTGACTGGAATCATGAAAGCTGAAACTGCTTTTGATACATGACGATTTAGTTCGGAGAAGAAACAGTTGCGACTTGTGTGAATTGTGAACACTAGAATGAGAATTCTATGCATTTATGGTAAACATGAGTAGATCAAATTTAACACTGTCGAGAGATTATCAAAACTTAAGCGAGCCGATATTTGACAACTCTACTCAATTTTTAGGGGAAGAAACGCATTTGTATTGGACTACTGTGCCTTGGAATTAATACAGACGATTCTTATTTCGAATAAGATCCTTAGTCTAATTATTATTATTACAGCAATATGTAAGTGGATATAAAATTAATAGATGATAAGTAAACTAGAATGTGTAAGCGACGATTTGAAATATTTTTCCATGACGAAAAGAAAACAATTTTCTAGGGAACGAACAAAGGTGGCAGAACGGTAACAGCTACGGAGCCAGAGATCGTTAAAGCAAATGTCACCATACGCTTGCTACGGTATGGCGACAATCAACAGGGGACCGTGAAGAACGGTGAAAGCCCATTAATCCTCGGCAGAAGAAATGATTTAGGATCGGTTCACGTCCCGTCGTCTGTGTGCGCCACAGCTATCACAACCAACTAATACAGATTTTCTTTCCCATGGTGTGTCAACTATATGTGACGATCGACGCTCGAGATTATTTTTCTTGACAAACATTGACGTCTCAATCGTTACCATTATGTCGCGAACTTTTCTTTCAATTGAAAACGTCTCGCAGGACATAGTTTATTTATCGCAATTTCGCTAACCGCCGTCGTAGTTCTGACTTTGGTAGTCAATCTGTATTCAACAAATGAATACTGCTTTTACAAACACCTATAAACTTTATTAATACAAACTTTACCAAATCTCTAAAATTTTACAGTTTACAGATTATTGCAACATGAAATCAAAATCGGCAAGATAATTGAGGAAAACAAACAAGGTTAATCCTAGTCCAGGAAGATATCATGTAAAATGAGTCTTCATTTCTTCAGCAGTGACACATACGTAATTCGTTTACGTAGAAATTAATGTGTACAATTAGAATGTATAATCAGAACATCTGTCTTCTATAAACCTTTCAACAACACGTGCTAAAAACGATTGGTCTGATACGACTAAGCAAAATGAAAAATTGTAGGTATGAAGAGGACCATTCATTTTAGTCTTACTTAAATTACAAAAAGTGTGGAATCATATGTTTTGTTGACCGCCACGATAAATGCATAAATCTTGAAACTTTCAAGTGAGATAGGAACCAATTCAGTTTAACCACCAAGGTACTACTGTTGGCATAACAATAGAAAGACTTTTACTAAGAATCGCAAAACTTTTACAAATTAAATGTCTGTTATATGTATCTATTTATTGAATCAAAATTGATTGTTTTGTAATGTAACGTTATATTTAACATTAAATAGGTTAAATAAGCTCATAAAGGCACGAGGACGTAGTTACTATTATTTTATACCATAAAACAATGTACATCATTCTGTAGTAAGCAAGTAATCATTAGCCATTTGAAATGAGAGAAACAAGGGAAAATACATAGAGCGGGTGTGATTATACTGCGGATCTTTATTCAAAATAAAAAATGTTTGCTGAAACTACTACGTTGATGTTCTTAAATATTTTTAATATGTTCACTACTTTAAATTGTATATAGGTACTCATTTTTGTCAGAAATACATAAAATCCGTACTCTAATTATGATGCAGAAATACGAACAAAAATTCGCATTGCTTATAGAATGATCATTTGTTTAGTAGGAAATAGTTATTACCATAAGGTGATCACCTGCTATCACCCCCGTAAATCCACCGAAGGTCCGCCAAAACGTGTTTTGAAAATGAAACACGTAACAATGGCAATTCTTTAAGTGCTCGAAGGATTAGGTGGATCTCTATGATAAAAGTTCTATGCTAAATCATCGAAATTCAGAGTGCTCCAGTGTGCAAAAGCTGTATGAACAAGGAAACGATGCAAATTTAAAAAAATGCGCAGCTTAACGTGGTTCGCGGCGCGTTGAGAGGGAATCTGTCTCCACCATGTGAAAAGAGAGACGGTGAGAGAGAAAGAGGGAAGGTGGACAAGGAAGCGGTGGTGGGGGTAAGGTAAGGGGTTAATATTTTCAAAAATTCTCGTCCTCAAAGGGTTGCGTGGAGTCCTGTGATAAGTGTTCTATGCTAAATCATCGAAACAGTGTCCTTGATTCAGCGTGCTCGAGTGCGCAAAAGCTGTACGAACAAGGAAACGATGCAAATGCAGAAAAATGCGCAGCTCAACGTGGTTCGCGGCGCGTCAAGGGGGAATCTGTCCCCACCAGTTGAGGAGAGAGACAGAGGGAGAGAGAAGGAGAGAGAAAGAGGGAAGGTGGACAAGGAAGCGGCGGTGGAGGACGGTGATCGAGGAGGAGGATGGAGGTGGAGAAGGAGAAGGAGTCACATCGTGGACCCTCTCTGCGTACCGAGAGTCGAAGCTCTGTCTCGCGTACGCGAGAACCAATCCCAGTACTTGCGCTTCCTTCCTACCGTGGATGGCGACCACCTCTTTCCAGGGGCGTAGCCGTCGCGATTCCCCCTCTCCCCGTGTTCTCCGCGGCATAGATTTTTCACGCGCTCCAAATTCCGCCTCGAGCATCAACGGACCGATGCACTTCATCGAACGAACGAGGGAGAAACAGTACGCTTATTGGTAACGCGCTCAAGTTCGTTCAACTTGCCCGATCATTTCTGATTGGAGTTCGATCGCAACGGGGGTCGGGGAGAACGATCGTTTGCATCGATTCCGGCTTACCGACGCAACTTTGGCTATCTTTTAACGCTACAGAGACCGAGACTCCAAATTAACCTGCTGCCATACCCCTCTGTCAATTTGAGACGTTTTTCTACCGTGCACCGCATACCCAGCGATTTATACATATAACAAAGCTGTGAGCTGCACACATGCGAGCCGCTCTCTGGATATTCTATATTCCGTTTTTGCCGATTCGAGAACAGATTTTGTGTATTTTACTTTGTACTGTGAATGATTAAGTTATTAGAGTTAAATACATACTTGTTTGTGTTAACACAACAAATGAGTCAATATTTTTAGTTTCTGAATTCTTCTTTTATATCTGAGCCGTTCACAGGTCAAATTGATTAACTGTCTTTCGATATTTCTTACAATTTTCTGCTAACACAGTTGATCGGATCTGAAACTTTTCCATTTAAAATAAATTTCCTGAATAATTAGACTTATTACAATAGAATGGCAAACATTGAAAGAACTTCTGAAAATGAATATACAACATTTCATCGATTTCCTCTACTTTTTATATTCTGGAGTTAATCGATTTGGCAAATGAACGGCTCAGTTATAGAAAGTATTAAAATGTTTCGTATAAAATCTGTATAAACCCAATCTTGTGATTATAAAACAGCGTATACGGATACGTTTAGTGTTTCATAATTCTAGTGTAAGTTCTAATAACAGCCAATTTTTAACACGTTCGCTGTCAGTATTTGATTCGCAGGCTTGCCTGCCTTGTTCAAAAGTTTTAATAAATGTAATTTACATTTTTTATGAGATGTTAAAACAATTTAGTAGAAGGAAGTTACAAATTATCTCAGTATTATGGTGTTTACTATGACTTTAAACAACAAAACGTATGACATTAATTTCATTATCTTTAACACATGATGTACCGGCGAATGTTTCATAATTTTTGACAATTCATGGTCCATGGCCAAGACATTTTTAATAGATCTTTTAGCAGCAATAGCAATTTGACACATTAAAATTATGAATTAGCACAATTTAATTAATTACGTCCATTAATTCCCGTTATTATTCCAGTGATTCCATTGATCCCATTAATTGAGTTCAATCCCTTTATTATTCCATTATAAAACAAGTTTACAATAAAAACTAAAATAGAAAAAAATATGAGTATTTTGTCTAAATATAAATAGTTAAACTGATTGAATAGTATCATTTATCTTTGTATTCAATACAATTTTGTTGTAGTTCTGTAGTTAATAATTTTTCCAACTGTAACTTCAACGCTTGTACTCCACACGAATACTTGAGAAACCAGCAAGAGAACAAATAAGTTTGAAATTCTAGGTAATATTTGTTGTATAAACTTTCCTGTCTTGTCCTTCATCATCGTAGAAGCAGAATCTTTATAATCTATTGCTTATCTTCATCTGCAATAATGCTTAAACATTGATAACAGAAGAACACAATTTTACTTCAATTTGCCAGAAATAAATACCATTCGTATTTAATTCTTCGACAGTGAAATTTCTGTCTATTTCGACCCACAGTATCAAAATCGGCATTCAATTACTTTTTTGACGAATTAGTAAAGTGAACAACATTTCATCTGCTGAAAATAAAAACATATGAAATTGATAGATAAATCAGCGAATAGTCCTAAACATCATCGATAGACTGCGGATTTTATGTATTTTTGTTTAAGGCAATCAACACATTTCTTATAACTTAATAAAACCACTAAAGAGAAATTTCCTTTTCAGTTCTCATGTCTTGCAATTAATGCACTTTTATTTTGCATAAAGATCTCTAATGAATTATACATATTGTAGGTATAATAATGGACCGTCGTCTAAGGGTCAGTGTCAGATTCAGACCTTTAGAGGCCCTAAGCATTTAGATTTGAGGCCCCCCTATACAGGATCACTTCAACGCAATCCAGGGTGGACCCGTGCGCTTTCTTAAGCATTTTCGATCATTTTACTAAAAAGTGTTTTTAACCAGAGTTAATGTTTTACTCGCTTGCTATTGATTTTCATCCTTCACTATTCTTTTGTTACTTCCACTCGCACATAGATGAACAAAAACACTTACCAATATTATTACTATGTAAAAAGTGTAAAATTCAGAAATTTTCTATGGTAACTCGCTTCTCCCGACGCCCTTTGCACGTGCTCATTTTGCTTGTTTCATCCAGCATTGCTGAGGGTTAACAGATTCTGTTGGAAATCTTCATCACAAGGGGAAGAGGACAATATACCGTCGGGTCGGAAATTAAGTGAATACCCTTTAAAAACGTATCACTTTTTTAAAATTGGCCCAAATGACTAGTTTTTTTGAGATGTTAGAAGGATTAGTTTACTAGGTAATGTGTAAAAGAATTGTTTTGAAACTGTAATTGCTCGGAGTTTGGAAAAAAAAGTGAAGGTAACGATTTTTAACTTATCGATCTATGCTCATAACGAAAGTTTAAAACATGTGTTTCTCAAAGCTAAGTGAGTTATACACATGTACCAAGTTTCATCGAAATCGGTTAACGTTGCTATCAGTTACAAACATTACAAGATGACAGCTTAAGTGTGCGACTTTCACCCTTTTCAGGGAATTTCGCTCTTATGCGATCACTAGACTGCGGATCTATATGCAAAATAAAAATTGTCTGCATTCATTGCAAAATACAATAGTCACTTAGGAATTTCTTTCCTCAACAATTTTAAAAGTTTGAAAATTAAATGTTGATATTCTCGAATTCTTTAAATATTTCTAATATTTCATATTCGACTAACTCATTTTTCTCATAAATACATAATATCCGCAGTCTAGTGATCACCTTTAAATGTTTCTAGTTCATAACAACTTTAACCGATTTCGGTTAAACTCAACTTGCTCGGATGTGCGGAACGCACATTTCAGATTTTCGTTATGAACACAAGCAAAAAAGTTAAAAACAGTTGCCTTCATATTTTTCTTCCAAATTTCGAACAATTGCAATATCAGAAAAATTCATTTTAGACCATTACCTAGTAAACTAATCCTTCTAACATCTCGAAATACTCAAGTCGTTTAGTACAATTTCAAAAAAGTTTTTAGTTTTTAAAAGCTGTTAACTTAATTTCCGACCCTACTGTAATTCTGGCAAGACCTTCTTCCAGGTCTCCATTCAGAAATCATTATCAATTAATCTGTTTGTTACTCCGCGCCATTGAAACTCCTGATCGAGAAAGAACCAAAAACATTCGCAAACGACGAGATTCGAGCTGATCTTTTGTTTGATGCGTGCACGCGCCACGAATTACGCAAATTCGCGTAATCCAGCCGGTTGGAATCCTCGGAGAACAAACCGGTGCGGCGGAGCTGTAGAATGCGGCACGAATAGGACATCGGGAACGGAACGGTGCGGTGCGGTGCGGGCCGAGTCGTTTCTCTAAATTTGCGGCGTTTCAATAATTGCCGGTTAAAACAGCACTCGGCTTAGGGAAAGAAGCCGGGAACCGGTGGGGTTAGACGGAGGAAGAAGCAGATAGATAGACGGATGGACAAAGCTGTAGGAGCCCCCGAGTATTCTGTCGCTGACGCGGGCAGATTTACGGGCGGCTCGCCACGCAGACGAGCGTCTCTTTGCGGATTCTTGGGCTTCCACCGATATTATTAGCGATCGTGTCCTCTTTTTGATCCTGGTGGAAGGATGGAACCCCTTTCTAGCCGTGGTCGAGCGTGGACGCGGCGGCGGGTGGTTTTTTTCGTGAGCGCGCGTATAATGTGCTGGATAGACGTTGCTTGCTCGAAATCCTTCGAATCCTTTTTCCCTTGTTAGGGGCCAGCCGGGGTTTGAACGAGTACTCGAGCCCGTGTCGGGTTTGAGAGGGGGGCCAGAAGGGGAGCAGTGAGCACGAATTTATTTCTTCTGTTTGCATTCCGTTTCCTCCCGATCCGTGCTACCAGACGATGACGAACATTTTAATGACATGCAGCCGGTCAAGCATTGTCGTTCACGGACACGGCGAACCCTGTGTTCCCGCTTGTAAAATTTCGATTGCGGCGAATCCACCGGTTGGCGGCGTCTCGCGTTAACTATTGCGTACCAGGAAATATTCGAGCGGTTTTCCTCCTAGAAATTGATTGAATTCGAATTAAACCCTCCCGAGGTCGCGGTTGATTTGCCCGATGGATATCAAATCTAATTCTCAATATTTTAAACAGAAGTTTGATACATTCGTCCGCTATACATTCGGCGGTCGTGATCATTGAGATATCCTATTTCATTTACAGCGATATCAATCTTCTCGCAAAAATTATCACTGCAGTACAGATTTTATGTTATATCTATCAGATACACCGCGACCTTTAAACGAATTTTTACGGCCGCGAACGCTGCAGGGTTCAATCGGTAATTCGCATGTGTAATTCAGAAAGTCAGTGTTGAGGCATCGCAAGGCCCTAACAGATGATCGGCTGCCGCGATCGATCAAACCATTTACAACCTACGAACCTACCGAAATCACGGCCTAGACATGCGGACATCGCGTGGACCAACATTCCCAAATACATGCCTTCCTACTCCTTCAAATTAGACGATTTTCAGATACATCTACAAACCACCATTCAAACTCACGCACGACCAATCGCGACCAAACCGAGCTGACAATAGATCGAACACAACCAGACTCGACAGAACTAAGAAAATCACGAACACGAATATCGCGAAATAGTAAACCCGAAATCACGATCAAACGCGAGCTTGTATCAATACATTATTCAGTTTGTAATACATATATAAGAAGTTTTGACGGAATGAGTCGTTCAATTCATTGCATCCAGACGTTGTTAACATCAACTTCGGCCGTGCCCCTCAGTATAGTCGCAAGTAAGCGAAACGGGATTTACGACACCGCGAAATTCGGCACACGAATTGCGATATTCGAGGACGCTACGGTTAGCATCAACAGAAAGTTACAATTATGTGGGTGATCTACATGATGCGCAACTTTCAATTGGTTCAACATTCCCATCATTTGAACCTTATTTGTATAAGGTTCAAAATATGTATCGAAACATTTAAAACTCGTGCTAACTCGCTTTATGAGTTTAAAATAACTTTTCCATCCAACTAATTAAATGAATAATCATTTTAATTACATGCAGCCGATCAAGTATTGTTGTTCACAGACACGGCAAACCCTGTGTTCGCGGTTGTAAAATTTATAGTGAATCCCTCAGTCAGCAACACCGCACTAAAATTTCTTCGTAACATGCCGGGCTCTTCAGTCTCAGATCGTTATCTCTCTATCGTCTTTATTCCGGATTTTCATACCGCCTCTACAAATGAACGTTACACGGCACGGTATTGCTGCTTCCTGTACTTCCGCTATTTATTATTTAGTACTCTTAGCGGGAAGAAGACGCATAATTACACATAATTCCCGTAATATTTATTATGCAACGTGGCATAGTTCGCTAATCGATATCTCCTTGTCTATAGCAGTCCACAACACGCATAGTTAAGAATTAATCGAACCCAACTTGAGAAATGTTCGTCGTGCGGGACTGTTAAGACTGCTGTGTGTATGCTAAGCGAGCTAGAATATTTCGAGAAAAAAGGAAGTAGTATCTAATAATTTGCGTGCCGGAAGTTTATTAATTGTCTTCTTAAAGCTAAAATGGTACTTTCCGTATATTTTTCCCTTGGATAATAAGCTCGAAAGAAGTTGTTAAACCAATCTGGTTTTTTTAATCAATGATCCTAATTACTAGTAAAACATTCACTGATCTATTCAGTTGTTCAAAGACTCTTGCATAAACATCTATTTAGAAAGTTAGAAATATTATCGACAATTTATCATCGTACAGATCGGTTGCAATAGTTTACAAAATCCATAGGTTCAAACATAACGGAAATTAATTTAGCGTACTTTTCGAAGGGTCGATTATATTTTCATTGTGAAACAAAATTGTGTGCCGAAGGGTTAAGTTTATGAATTAAATGAAAGAAAAAGTGTTGCGTTCAGCAAGAATTTGTTTAATATTTTTTCACAGTAATCATTTCATTAAAAATTATTCGCAGTCGCAGAACGGTAAAATTGCTTGGGTGGCTGTCGGCGAAGTGTTAACCCCTTCACAGTGATCCCAAATCCCGAAAACGTGGTCAAAACCTTAAAAATGAATTTTCTCGTGGAGTCATTTTGACCGTTGTCTAGGGTACCTTATTGATTGTCCTATAGCGGGGTGTACGCGAAAATGGTCACATTTTTGAGTGACAATTTCGGCGTAAACATCAGTCAAGCAGTTGTCGTCAAGGTGAGCAGAAGTATGAACTATTCAGTGTAAAGCGCATAACTTTGTTTAGAAAGTATTATATTCTGTGAAATGGATGTTATTTGTGGAAGTAAGTAAAATGTTTTTTAATACTAATGTGTTAAATATTGTTAATCATCAAACGTATAAGTTTAACTTTAAATAAGGCACAAAGTGGTATGCATAAATTTTGAAGATATAGAGAAAAAGTTGATTGCTCCCGAAGGTGCCACCAAAATTTTTGTTGGAACTTTTAGTTTATTCATTTATCTCGCGAGGTTTGCAAGAATTTGCTGCAGATTCGCCTGTATCACCACTTTACATAATCTAGTGCATTCATGCTAGTAGTTTTCACCATGCTTCTTTCGAATATTATGAATGATATTTAAAAGTGTTTAAAAGAAAAGTTTTATGAATTTTTAAGAGTTTTATAAGGCAGACGTATGAAAAACATGATTGTTATATTTTCGTTTATAACATTTTTTTATATTTTTAAAAATAAAAACCTCTTGAAAGCGGAAACACTTCGTTTGAAAACATATATATTACATAGCTGCTTTATACAAAGATAGTAGGGGTAATGTTAAATCTAAGTGGCCATTCCTCTCGTTAACAATAGAGGGAGTGAAAGAAAAGGCGGCCTGTATCGGAGAGGGGGTTCAGGTAGCTGAAAGTAAGCACACATTTTGAAACGGAATAACTTTTTTGAAATTGGATAAATTTAAATAATACATTTTGTAGATCTGGCTGACTTATATGCATGCTGAAAATTTCATTAAAAACATATCGTTTAAATTTTTTCAAATACCCGTCTGTTATACTGGATCGGCCATTTAGTTTTTCGAAATTTTAAGTGCGGATTCGTTATCAGCGACCTCGAACACATTCTATTACCAATTTTCGTGGAAATCAAATAATTTTTTCAAATGCCCGATCACCATATTCGATCCGCCATTTTGTTTTTTCAAATTTTGAATTCGGATTCGCAATCAGCGACCACGACAACCTTTAAATACAAATTTTCGATAAAATCCGGGAACGTCTTGGGATTTGGACCACATTTTCGGGATTTAGGATCACTGTGCTTGCACTGCGATTTACTTTAGGGTTGCAGTGATTAGACTTCTTTGTAGTTAATAATTTCCTAGACGAAGAAGAAGAATTTTATATTTATTGTATGCCTATGTATTCTCCAATGGCTGTATATTAACAACAAAATAAAATTTTATTTCGGTTCAAAGGAAATTAATAACATACATATTCTGTTCAGAATACAAACTCTGTTCAGAATCTTCATCACGAGTCTGGCTCGATGTTGTAGTGCAAGGGGTTAATAGTCCTACGAGGGTGTCTTACACTTTCGAAGTCAACGGGTTAATAATAATTGAAGAAGCAGCATTCGTTTTTTCGTAGAAAATTACCATAGCAGCTCACAGCGTAGAATGAAATCCAACTCGTCTATGGGCCGCGGGTGAATAAACATATAGTTTATTACTTCATCGTCGTGAGGAGATGTGAAACAAAAGTTCGTACAATCGGGACTCCATGTTTGGCGAAATCTAATCGGAGGATTCAACGAACGGGTTACGCGCACGTCGATACCACTGTTCGCGAAGTCGAACGCGACCGGCTCTCGACGTGTTCCATTTTCAAATTCACACGGTGGCGTTCGCGATTCTCGCGTGCCCCGCGGAATCTTATTGGCTATTCAGGCCACGATGCCTTAACCGCCCAGGATACGATGCATAGTAGCCATAAAGCATCGAATACGGAGGCCGTAGCGGGTACAGATCCCGCGAGTTACCGTGTCCCTTACGGTAGGCATTACCGAGATTACAGGCGTGCAGTCGAGAGAGCCTCTCTGACCGAGAGCAATGGATGAAAGAAAGGAGCAAAGACCGGCGTGCCCGATGAAAAGAGCGAGAAAACGAGCATGTAATAACCCCTTCCACCCTCAATCCCATATCCACGTAGTTGATGAGATGGCCCTCTACTCCGCTAAGCAGCCCGACAACACGGGCATCCTCTGTCTCCTCCTCTCTGTCTCTATTAAAACCCGTGCGAGATAATCGCTCGACCGATAATATGCCGCGAATCCGTGAATCCTCGCCAACAACATACCTAAGCTAATACACCGACACAGGAACAGAACGCTTCTTATGCTTCCTTCGCATTTCACGAGCCGTGTTATAACCACCGGTCGAAATTTTGCGATCTACACGCGGCGCGGAATCTTTTTGTCATTGAGCCGAACGAATACATTGATCGCTATGCCATCCATATCTGGGTGACGAAATTATTTATACAGAATTGAAAATTAATTTTTACGTTGGTAGATTGAGTGCGTCAAGTTTGCTTACGATCTGCGAAATGAAAGAGATTTGAAACAGTAATTAATATCAGAAAACTGAACTTCTCAGTTTTTAGCATTTATAGTGCACGACGTAATGCGAGGAAACAGTTAAAAAAATTAAATTCTGCATAATTTTATTTGCTTCAAATTAGGGGATGTGATTATGAATTTATATAATTATTATGGTATACATAGTCTTATTATGGTGTGCAGAAGGTTCTTATCTTCGGATGAAAATACCTGTACACTCCATTTTGATCGTGAATGTTTCCTTTTATGGACATACCATCATAATCCTAGACCGCGGATCTTTATGTAAAATAAACATTTTCTATCCGGATTGCAACAAACTGGAGTGGAAAAGAAAGTTATTTCCTGTCTTAACGCATTTAATAGGTTGAAAATGATATAACAGTATCTTCAAATTCTTCTAATGTTCTTTTAATGTAATGTTTTACATTACACCTACTCGTTTTTGTCATTAATCATAATAATTACCTACTTTTCTATACTCGGTTTACTTTCTAAACTAAAAAAACTCAGTTTTGTTATAGTTATAATTCTTTCGTAGTTTTGTGTGGAACTGTTTTTTAACACTTTATCTACCAGGGGTCTATTAACACTAAACCTAACGAGCCTTAGAAATAACTGGTCTACGTTGCCTTATAAAAATTACAAGATTAAAATTATTTGGATTTTGTGCGTTTTTTATTATAATTTGTGCTCGTATTTCGTATCATAATTTCAATAACTGTAAAATATAAAATCTGAAACTGTTGATTTGACTCATGGTGGTAGGTTTAGTGTTTTAGGTTTAGTAATTGTCGGTTCAATAATTATGCGGTACTAAAAGGAAACTTAAAAATCTCCTTTTACATAATAATCTCAAACGAAATGATCATATCACGTTACTGAGAGTGACTTGTTGGTTCACGATTGAAATTGTTATTGCTATTGAAAGATCCATTAAAAAATCCTTAGTCATGGACCATAGACTTTCAAAAATTATGAAATAATCGCAGATACATAACGTGTTAAGTAAGTTGAATGCGCCATTCCTAGCAGCGCAAGACGCGCGTCAAGATTTATGTCCGGGAAGTGATCTACCATCGTGGAAAACTCGGTTACCTATGTTTGGCGGAATGTGATTGGTGTAATATATGTGAGGTAATTATTTTGATCACGAGACTTTGTGGCTACGCTGATTGCGGATCCGGAGATCCGTTGGGCGTGGGGAATTGGAGGCCGCTCGTCGTTTCTGCAAATTGCTCTTTGAATGCTCCAGTTGTACGCTCCACGCGTTCAGAGGTAGCTGCGAACAGCTCTGCAAACCGCGAAACCATATCTTTTGAAAATTCTAATTATACTTATAATGGAAATAACTTAATCCATTCGTTCCAATTTCGATTCGATATAATTCATACAGCACGAGAATTGAAGGAAGCCTCATTTTCCAGGCAATTTCTACCATCGAAACGATATGCAAAGCAATTTTTCCATAATTACAAACAGTAATGTTTCACTGACATGATTAAATCTTCCAAAAGATTAAAAAGATTCAAGAACGTCGATATATTATTCTCAATGTATTAAAATTATTAAAGAAAGAATTAAATGTCTATCTGTCTCCTGTTTGGGAGAAATACAAAATTTTGAAGTTAATAAACGAATTTAAGTGTGTTCTAACATTATTTTAAATTTATTATAATAATCTATAGACGGAATACATTTTCATTTAACTTCTGTTCCCTGCAATTGATTTGGAAAGTTTTTATTTTGTATAAAGATCCGCTGCCTGCTCATAATTGATGCAAACAATATTTCGCATAAAGATCTGCAGTCACAATCGTTACGATGAATAAAATAAAATTGAGTTTCGAAACTGTGATATAAACATGATATTTTACATAAAAATGAGAAAGTGTCGGGTAACAATTCTGGTGATATTACACAGCCAATATCCATTCCAGTTACAAGAAATACAAATGATAGAAACGTCGGAAAATTCCATTTGAAATCCAAGTTCAAGTAAAGCTCGCGAGAGAAGCGAAATTGTTCCAAGCATGGGATGTGTAGCTTTCGTAGAAATTTGATCGAAAGATATCTCACGTCGGGAAAGGAATAATTCAGCATGAAGGGGGGGGGGAGACGGCAGACTCTTGCGGATACTTCGAAAATAAGTAAAAAGGATTGTAGGGCAAGTTTTCCTCGTTTCTGCCTAACAAGCTCTGCACGAGCTTCCACCCGTTAGTCACACATTTATACAAGCGATGTATCTCCTTATTCCAACGTTGGATACGGGAGATACCTATCTCGTGGTTATTAATGTATGTCTGCAACCCTCGCCGCCAACCCCCGACCGCCATTCCCGAACAGACTTTGAAACCGAGAAAGGGCTTGGAATGCCAAGAATATCGGAAACTGCGGGAAGAAGCATTTTCACGACGGTTCTCAAATACTACTATTCCATAAATATTTCTAACAAATTAAATATTCACTATTGTAGCACAACCTGATCCGTAAAACTCAATAAAAATAAAATAATAATTACATTCATGAACTTTAATATGTGTCAATCATTTCCAACATACGGATTTTTAAGCAAAATAATTTTACTATCTTCTTAAATTCGTTTAGTATCTCCACAGTTTTGTATTTCACTTATACATATTTGTCCCAAACAGCAGATTTTAGAAATTTAGATTTAAAATGAGAACTTGAAATTTAAAACAGTAAAAATATTACAAGAATTTTTAGGAACGTCCATACATTATTTTCAACTTAGTCATGGCTAGACAATAATGCCTTCAATAAAATATTAAAAATCATAAAATTGTGATGATTGAGAAACATTCATAAAATAAGTATACGAAAAATATTGTAGGTACTAATTGCAATAAATGAAGAAGTAAGCAAACGTTTTTCCCATTAGGATTTCTCAACGGTTCGTAAACTTTCATATTTAATTCTGACCATCTCAAACGCAAAATCTGCAATATTCGCCTCTCAATGTCTCGATTCTTCCACACGGGAATTCCTTTTTTACTTTCTCCTGGTCAGACAGCGAATAATTCAAATTTAAACACTGCAGTTTATATTCGTACCTAGCGCGCCGCAGTAAATCGTCAACTTGTTAGAGCGTAGTCCGAAGATTCTATAAATTAACAGTTTTATACACGCGCCGATCACTCGCAGAACTAATGTATATCCTCCGAGTGACACTCCCTCGATTGAGTATCGCTGTTCATAAAAATAACTCTGTATTGATCACACTTGAGAAGCCTCCCACCCTAGGCCAAGATATGAATTCCTAATACGCGACCAGCTCCCTTCACCCCCGTTGAATCTCTTATCGACGCCGGCAAGCTCGAAAAACTTTGTTACGTTCGACGTTTCTGGCGATGATCCAACGGCGATCACAACCATCTTTAATTCCTTTCTTCGGCTCCCCCGACGATTCGTATCCTGAAACTTCCCGTTATCATAACTAATCTGAAAAAGATTCCCGTAAATTCTGTTTATGCTTCTGTTTATTATGCTCGACGGATTTCACGGTGATAAATCACCGTAATTAACCTCGGACGTGGTTACAGAATATTTGCATTAGCTCTCACCAGGGTTGGGCACACTTCATTCGAAATAAGAAAACAATCGTTTGAAATAATGAATCATTCTGTCAGAGATTTGAGACTTTCACGGGCCGGCATCATACAATTCTTACTGTTAAGGGTTTCGGGTGTAAGTCGTGTCCTTGTGGGGGCGGCTTCATCTAACGCAGGTGCTTACAATGTTCCGCATTTCGCATGGATTTCTGTATGTATTGTCGGGTCGATCTAACGGCCCAGATCCAATCCAGAACTAACCCAAACCTAAACCTAACGAACTTCAAATCGGCGAGGTCATAGATTTTCAACAAGTTCATAAAAAATTATACATATATTTCGTTTCCTTGCCTAGCTGAAGGTATCTACTAAGAGTTTAGCTTACAAATTAAAATTTAAAGTTTTTTTTTTAAATATCTCTGAAACTAAGACCGAGCGACGGGTACATGTATTTAGGTATAAGAAAAAGTTGTTCAGAATGTTGACCTTGATAACATATTTCAAGGGCAACGCGATCAGAGCTGGGTTCCCTTTTCTATATGTTTACCTGAGTATCTTTCAAATAATTTATTTCGATAATGCCCAAGCCTAGCTCTCACTATGTAACTATAGATTTTTATGCAAAATAACAATTGCCTTCTAAACCATATTTAAAAGATAAACTCTACGTTGTAAATAACTCGATCACCAAATAGTCGATGATTACCTGGGATGTTGATGCAACTCTCCCCCCACGAAAACAAAATTGTTATAATTTGTAAACACATGGACTACATAGACATTCACTTGTTTTCTTGATAATTTGAATGAATTGGAAATAATATAACAGTATCTATTGTACATTCTTTAAATGTTTTCACTATTTTTGAATTGATCTTGATGATATCTGAGTCTCCATTATCCGAATACGTGTTTCACATGTAATTAATTCAATCCAAAGCAATGCATGCACAAAACGATTCATTGCACGCATCAATAAAAATATTTATTTAGAATAAATATTGTTCTCAAATTGAATTCAATTTTCTTTATCAGCTACATCTGATAGAATGAATTAGCTTATAGTATTGTAAGGCTTTTGCTCGTACTATTGTTTGCATTTGCTTTATTTTGTGGATTTCGTTAGTTTCATTGGTTAGTTAGTTCATTATTAGTTTCTCGTACTTTTATGGGCTATATCTCTTCGTTGTGTTTAAATTATTTAGTAAAATCCTAGTATTCGGCATTAAGTGCTGTCCAACGGTGACTTGCCTCAAATCATTAACTCAAATGATCTTTAACACGTTGATCGCCCACTCATCAATTACGGAAATTACACAAAATCAAAGCAATTTATTTAACAAAACAAAAACTCAGAAGTTTAATATTCTGTTGTTAATTACTGTTTCAATCTCTCTATTCCGCAGATCGTAAGCTTTGGTACACCCATGCTACCAACGCAAAAATTATTTTTCAATTTTGCACAAGTAATTCTGTCGCCCAGATATGCGTGACTTGGCGATCAAAGTGTCAAAGACAGCAACTCCGTACAACTATTATATTAGCTAGAAAGTCTTCGCATTTTTCGGCGTAGTTGGCTGATAGTGTTATTTGTTAGAATGAACAGAACATCTTTGAATACAATAGACAACACTTATATTTTATTAACCCTCCGACATCCAATTGAATGAATTAGAACTTACTTGTGAACATTAAAATATACCAAAGACTTTCTAGCCAACCTAATATTTACATATAACCAAATAGTAATTTTTGTTTCGAATTTCCTACACCAATAAATTCGAATTTGAGTCAAACGCTTCTCGATTCCTCAGAATCAAGTTCGCAGCTATTGGAACGTCAACCACATTGCTTATGGCAGGAAGCTCAAGGTGATTCAATTCGCGAAATGAGCAACGGACCTGACAGTGCCATTGGATCCACCGCGGTTTTAGCTTTTAACTATTTAATGAAAAACGCGGTTTTACCTTCGCGATTTTGCAATAGAAACTGCTTCGATGAGATATGCATTTGGAGTTCTCCAAACGCGAGATAACCATGGGCGTATAAATAGGAAAGATCGGCAATTATTTCAACGAACGTTCGCTCGAATCATTTGATTAGAACGATCCGGCGCGGCGTTACTCCTTTTTCGGCCGGAATTGAGATAAATTGCAGTGACTTCGCGGGGTAACGATTTCACTTTAAGATTCAAGGGTGCGGCCAATGATACCGCAGTTTGTCACACTGGCGTTGGAACAACCGAGGCTGAATTATCCAAATAATTGTGGACAGAAGAGGCGGCCGAGCAATCTGCCGCGGAAACAATAATGCCAGGACCGGATCGTCATTAGCCGACCTGTAGAGTTATTATAAGCGAGTTAGGACGACGGTGGATCGTTACGCTCTGAGAAAAAGGAAGCGACAGCTAGGAAAACCTGCTCCAAACGAGGAAAAAGGAATCGCTCTTTGTCGGCCACCTTAGCAGACGAAAAGGAAACGCCGCTAGCCATTTGCAGCACTGTCCAGTGATTTTCTATAATCAGCTAAGTTATGCCCGATTTCAATTTTGCGAGAAACTAGTTTAAGGAGTCCTGCCGTGCTTTCGATTCACACTGGTCAGGTAACTCGAAGCGTTAAGTTGATTTTCAATGTGTAAAATACATTGGTGTAATTTTATGTTAGTGGAATTAACACGAGTTTGATTCAGCGATCTGCTGTCTTAATTTTTACTACTCTTTCATACGGATACTTAAAGAGCGTTCAAATAATGTATGCCTGAATTAGAAATATTCTTTACGATCGTTTAAATGTTGTGTGATATTTCAAATCAATGAAGGCTGTCGAAAAATTCGAATTGTTTTCCATACATCGATAATACTATATCTGGAAGAAATGTTCATAAAGTTTCAATACTAAATTCGACATTTTAACAGAGTTGTAGTTGATTTTATAGCTGCGCGTCATACAAGTATGTTCATAGCAATTAACCCCTTGACGTACAAAGACGTCCGAGACACGTCATGCGTTACTTATGATATTATATACATTGCAATAAAATATTGTTTAACATTAATAGCAGGTATTATCAGCAACTTGTCTATTATCATCCCCAAAACATATCTATTTTGAATTTATACGAGAAATTAAGCGTACCCAAATAATAAATGAAAAAATAAATAGCACCTTTGGTAACATCGAATTCCATTTAAAGCTGAGTCTTGCCAAGGGTTTAATATATAAATGATTCGTTTAATTTTTAAGTTACCGTAGCTAATCACAAAGAAAATACAGTTTTATTGAATTTCGAGATCAGTTTTCTTGATAAAATAAGAATTAAAGAAAGGAACAAGTGTTTGGTAAAAATTTGATGTTATTTGAGATTTACAATTCTTGGCACTAGAAATGTAATAAACAGAGCTCAGACATGCATCCTTGCTAATGGAAGTCTAATTGATATGTACTCTTATAGGCTGTCCTGTTGCCAGTAAGATACACTATAAGTTCGAACACCCAGTGGATTCGCAACTCGATTCGACGAATTTTAGGGCGTATTTCGAGCAGGTCTGGAGCGAGACCGGTGTTCATAATTTCCGTGATTGGTCATGCGATTCGAATCGGCCTGTAACTAACCGTCTTTGCGGTACACAGAGGAACAGGCGACGACATAGAACTACGTGGCAACGTCACGTAGCAGAACCGCGCCGACTCTCGTTCGTCGTTCGTTCCATCACGGCTTGGCGCAACTCGAAAATCGCGTTTCCACGACGTCCGTCCGGTATAAGATAGGAAGATCAGGGTAAAAGGAGTGCATTAAAGTGGATTACGCCGGCCGACCGAAGTCCGACGCGGATCATGATGAACAGTTTGATGGCAGTCACGTTTCACGCTCCCGAAGAATCAGCGACATGATCCCAGGAAAATTGTTTAAAACGGTGAGAGTCTCTTCCGGTTCGCGGTCCACCGACGAAAAGATCGACTCCCGCTGCGCAGTGCGAGATGGAAATGAGTTTGCTCGTGCTCTGATCTGATTCCGGCTAACCTGACCACGAATTCGAGCGTAATATTGCGGTAACGAGGAAAGAAGCGTTGTATCGTTCGACAGATTTTTTCGTGAACACTGATGCAACGAGCTGACACCACGAGAGCATTGCTTTCTCATTTGGTTTCTTGTTTACGAATGAACTGTTCGGATTTGAACAGCGGGAGCGCCGATTTCGCAAACCGGTAGAAACTCGCAAGTATAGAAATGGGTAATGTGTAATACAGGAACGGCCCAGTCGTAGTATAGACACGCGTCAAATTATTGAACTGGTGTTGCGTTCGAGAAGTGCCCATTGTTGCTGAAGTCGTTCCTCCAGATCCAGCAGCACGATCATTATTCTGTTTGATAGCGGAAAATTTCATGCAGTTTGAAGCACAAACTTCAAAGCACCAGAACTTTTTGGAAACATGAATTTAATCAATCTTTGTAAGATGCTTCTGAGGCTTTTATGGCAGCCATGGTTAGATGTTCAGTTCGTTAAACATTCAATTATTTATTCACTAATTTCGTTTTACACATTTTTGAATTTATTTCTTAGAGACCGACATTAATTTTCTTATTAGACCCAATACAAATGGCTAATGGTGCAAATTGACTACTGGAAAATTAGAATTCAACATTGATCTTCTTATTGGACCGAATACAAATAGCTAAGGATGGGAATCGGTTACTAAAATTATACAAATAAAATGTACATGCATGTAATAGTAATAATAATAATAATGTGAATTGGCTATTATTAAATATTTTTGACTAAACTGTAAATGTGGAAAGATTAATCAAAATTGGAGATCGACACTTGAATAATTTACTTATTAGTGATTAGTACATTGCGGACTTGATGAACATATGACAAAAATGAATAGATACGATTTAAAACAGTAAAAAGGTTAAAAGAATTTAAGAATATCAATCTTCAACGGATTAAAATTATTACAGGAAGCAAGAAAGTTTTATGTGTCCCCTGTTCCTTATGCTCTATGCAGCAGAATTTTATCTCGCACAAAGATCCACAGTCTAACGATTAGTGGCTCAATTTCGTAGACATTAGATCGTCTATTGCTACTATTAAGCATTTTGTTCTAATCATAGGTCGGAACATTGTGCTAATCCTGGGACAGAAGATCAGCTCTCCTGGATCCCAGTATTCCGAGTGCGCCATCCATCATCCAGTTTCAATTTATTCGTGTGATGTTGGCCCGATACAAGTCAGTCCCGCAATTGTCAGTGTCAGAGGTTCGATCTATCGTTGTTTCGGGCCGATCTAGCTCGTTAGGATCAGGCTTGGTTGGTAATCACGAGTACTGTACGCCGCGCCGGTTTTCTCCGGGCTGGTCTCGGTCTCTTTCTCCTTTCGTCTGTTTCTCCCTCTGTTTTTCTTTTCTCTTGTCAAGCCCGTTTCATCCTGAATGGTGGCGCACGGAATGCAGTAAAGCAAATAGGCTCCTCTCGCGGGCGAATAGCTAATTACGCTTCTTGGTATTCCTGTTTCTGGTTAGGCAGGCAGTCAGCAACAGTCAGCAGCCGGAGGAGGAGGGAGGCAAAGAAGCCCGGCCAGCTAGCCAGCCGAAGGAATTACAAGCTAATCCTGAACTCGTAGGAGGACACGAGCGACCGCGGTCACCTGACGTCGACGAGGAGGAACCCTCTCAGCGTATCCTCTTCCCCGTCCTTCCGATCCTTCTTTGTTGCTTCTCTCCCTCGTTCGTACGCGAGCCACCACCTCTCGTGCTCTCTCGTTGTCTCTCTTCTCCCGTTTCCCTCTGACTCGGCGTAATGGCGTTGTTTAATGTTTAATCATAGCCGCCGCGTACTCGGAGTATAATCAGAGTATAATTCAGGCAACAACATCAACCACCGTCAGTCGGCGTGTTCGGCCGCGGTAGCCTGCGAGCAGAGGCTGCGTAGGCTTGCGATCTGCGGTCGCCTCTGGACCCTGAAGACACCGAACCCGCCACCCGTGCACCCAGCTACGTGTACCTCCTTACCGAGGTATTAGCCAGGATATACCGTAGCTAGATACTCTTCCGAGCACGCTTACACCAGATCGTGAAAAATCAAGAGCGTCCTACGGTCACCCAGGCCAACGTTCATTTTCTTGCGGGTAAACGCTCGCAGGAACTCGGATGCACCTTTAGCCGCGTCATTTGCTGCGGAATTATTCTGTATGCTGTTTAAAACCGAACCTACCACCAGATGACCCGGTTTATATAATTTACATTATATGTATTGAAATTAGAATGGTCTTTCCATGGGAAATAATTGAATTAAGCTCTTTACTCTAGCATGTATTAGGTCGTAACATAAATTCTTCCCGTTTTCAAATTGTTAGATTATTTCAAATCGTGTACAAAAGTTTAATCAATTACGTATTGGCAATCATCGTTTTTAATTTCTGCCATTTTTCTGGCAGGAATATGGCTTGGTTTTTTCGACGTTTATTGTGATAGAACAAGGTGCGTCTTTAACCCCTTTCAACCCAGAACATTTTTATTCAACGTGTCTCTTTTACATTCTGAAGCTGAAGTTAAACCTGTTTTCTCATACAACAGTTAAATTTTTACCAATTTATAAAATAGATACGAATTTAATAATATGAAAACTGTTTTGAACAATGGTATGGCAATTTTCACTGGTGACTCAGAGTCACCATTCGAGTGCAAAGGATTAACATTAAAATAGTCAGAGTCCTTAACAACATTCACTCCCTATACAACACAAATTTTCTGACCCGTTTGCGACGCCTTTTTATTCATTTCGGAAGTAAAAAGACATGTGTCGAAAATGGTCTTTAATTTCAGACATTTTTAACACTTCGCAAAAATCGTAAGGGCTGACCGATTACAAAAAACTTATATGTACGAATATTATAAGTATTGTCCAACCTTTGAATCACATGTGACACCTACTGCCGTGAAGTTAGCAACTGGCAAAAACAATGAAGTTATGCCACCCAGCAGAAAAAACGGGGCGATATTGCGTTACGAACTAATATTACAATAAAAATCGTAGGTGACACTAATTAAATTCAATTATGTTGTTTTTAGAAGGTAATATATCCACTCGGTTTTAGTGGTAGATACGTTTAATGGCAAATACGATGATTTCACTATTTATCAAATACTTATATTTAAGAACTCATACTCAGACTCATATTCGGTAAAACGTCCTTTTGTGGTAAGCTTCGACAGGAATGGATACAGAAAAATTGGATGAATGGATAAAATGTAAAATTGTCGAACTTTTTGTTATGAGAGCAGTTATTTTGTACGTCGATATTGACTATAAAAAGACCGTCGAAATGACGGATTTCAGATTCTTTCATTTACAAGTAGTGAGATTTGAAAATGTATTCATGTGAATGTTTATGATTAATTAAAATCTGTTATAGATTATTATATCATAAAACAAGTTGGAAGAAAGCTATTTTTTATATTTAATATAGTACTTCTTCCTCGAATGACAATAAAGACAGAAAAGGAAAAATAGAAATCTCCCCCCTCACTTTAAATAATGAATCAGAAGAAAACAACCGAAGCATGATTTCTAGGTATTATATAGTTTCCCTTCACTTTAGAAATACTAGAAGTTTCTTCGTACTTTATAATAACAAGGGGATAGTGAAGTTATACTTCTTCTGTTCTCAATTATTCTTGTAGAAGATGATTACTACATGTTTCAAATGTTGCGTGACTCGTAAGGTTCACTTACGATGTAACGTGCATTGGACACTACCAGGAAAATATTATTCGAAAGTGAATAGACCGCGTGTGATTACATGTATATGCAGGCTGTCTCACATAAGTGTTACTCCCGGTATATCTTCTTTAATTTTCACAAAGTAAAACAATTTGTATGTGTAATTTGAATGGTATCAAGTGGTAAGCATTCCGCAGAGGTTGTTTTTTTAAATGTTGTTTTTTCTCGTAGTTTTCAAGGTCATCGATGTTTTTTTTTTAAATTACATATATTTTTGTATGCATCGCGAAGCTCATAACAAAAAAACATACAAATATGTATTGTGACATAATCTCCAAGTAATGACCTCCGAAGATGAAGAATAAACTTAAATTTCGATTGTGAGGAGAATGCAGGATTTGCTAGAAATGCTAACACCTGTAAATCTGTAGAAAGTGTCTTTTGGCTGTGTCAGAAGGCAATTGCATTGAAAATTTCATGGGCAATCCATCTCGATATTCTTTGTGCTACAACAGACACTTTCTACATATTTGCAGGTGTCAGTATTTCTGGCAAATCCTGCATTCTCCTCACAATCGAAATTTAAGTTTATCCTTCATCTTCGGAGTTCACTAATTTGGAGGTCATGTCACCAAAACATGTATTTGCATGTGTTTTTGGTATGAGCTTCGCGATGCAACACGAAAGTATATGTAAAACTACGAGAAAAAACAATATTTAAAAAAAGACAACATCTGCGGTATACTGGCCACTTGATACCATTCAAATGACACATACAAAATTTTTCACTTTGTCAAAATTAAAGAAGATATAATAATTGACCTTACTAAGAAAATATATACTTTTACATCATTTTTAATAGGTCGACAATCGGTTCAGAGAAACCGAATTTTCATTTAATACTGGTCCTTCAATATTGTTTTTCACAAATAAAAAATCGCAGCAATAACGAACGTCCATTAGTGAAGATCTACACTCTTATAATTGAGGTTTTGTTATTATTTACACATCATTCGATGTGATTGATTTATATTTTCTAACTCTTTAAAGGCTTTGTAGTCTTTTATCATGCAGTCCGCTAACAAGTATTAAGTAGCACCGTCAGTACAATAATAGACATTATTAAACATATTATTGAATTGCTAGTGAGGTTTCAATGTTTAAAGGCTGCTGCTAATTTTGAATTTTGGATTATTCAATATGTTGCGAGTGTTAAAGTTTAAGCAATCATAGTAATTTTCTTGTTCAAGCTTTAGATGCAAACATATCTAGCTCACTCCTGTTTTCAAATCGCGTGATTTAGACATAAATATATTCTAAGCTTCCATTAAACAGCTATTTGAAGGGCGATTTGCGCCATGTGCGAGCGATGCCATATCTTGTATACAAATGACAGAGTTCGACGCAAGCGATCTTTGATTGCTGCGGCTACTAGATTAAATGCAGATACCTCTGTGTGCATTGTACAATCACCATTTTTCTATTACACCGTACAATGTGATACTCCGATGTATTGCGTTTAATTTGTAAATATTACGAACCATGTGAATTATCAATACATTTCATTGAACAGAAATTATTCGATTCGAAATTACTGACTAGTAAAAATGCAAATCTGTTCGTATATTTCAATCTTCTATAACTTAAAGCTCGCCATTAACAAACAACTACTGCAACAATTTATGACTACTACTTTCTTCCGTTACGTTCTTCTTAAATCAAAACTTATTGGCTTTTGATATAGACGAGGAAGAAATGCTTGTTTAGTACGGTTTATATAGTGAAAGTATTATATACTTTTTATAATTGTTTAAATATTATTCTTTGTTTATTGTTCATTATTCCGATTACTTATTATACTATGCGTCTCCTCCAAAAACGAATCTTAGCTACTTTATAAAGATTTTATAAAATTTCTGTGGCGCGTATGCTGTGTTCGCACGATGACGGAATCGATTGTCGATCGATACCATGAAGAGTACATAACCTCGCCAGTCGGTTACGCATGACAAACGAAGATGCGTCGCGTTATAGCTTTTCTGTCATAAGTCATGTTATTATATATTATATTGTTTATTTAAATATATCTATGTTACTTCCCATTGAACTATGTTTCTCATTATTTTTGGCCACACTTTCTTTACATAGAAACTTTGAAAATGTAACGGAGTGCTGAACTTTTGATTCTTGGCAAATATCGTGTATCTTATTTAGTTCAGAGCCTCATGTCAAAGATAAATGCGAAGGAAATTCATTTAACATTTTATTAGTATACCAATACTAAACATTGACATGTTTAATTGTTTAATGTTGGTAGGTATTTACAACTCCACAATACACTTGCTTAAATAATACATATTTTAACATGCTTAATTGATGTGATAATAAACGGCAGCAGTTCGAGAATTAAATCCTTGACAACAAGGGTTTGAGAAGTAAGATCTACAACGAAATATTCAGTGTCATCGTATGTCATTATTAGACTGCGGATAGTATGCATTTATGACAAAAATTAGTTAGCACCATTTAAAACAGAAGGAAAGTTAAAATAATTAAAGAATATCGAGGTGCTATTTTCAACTTGTTAAAATTATTAATGAAGGAATGAAATTTGAGAGAATATAAAAGAATATAAAAACCTTGTTTTGAACCGATAAAATTCATATACTCTTTGATTGGTAAAAACAATATTAAATATACAAGATAACTAAAAACATGTTTAAATTAGCTTCATAATTTTTTTTTAAATATTCGACGAAGTATTAGCGTATTTGATAATTAGACTGTAGACCTTTATGCATTTATGGCTTCTACAAATTTTCGGAAAACGTTAGAGCACAAAATTTTATAGAATTTAGTACGATTTTTATTTATTTCAGATCTACAAACACTACTACCACTGAAAATTACATTTTATATGATTTCACTTTCTTAAAATTCGTGCACAAAAATTGAAAATTGCATAAACATCCGCAGTCTGCTGGTAATAAAGTCTCACCGAATTTTTAATTAACCAAACGGGATATACGGGATGAAAATACATTTACAGCGGAAATGGTCTGCAACAGCGTTTATATATCACATTTAATTAAAGCAGTCGAAGTATCGTGAAACGTAATATTTCAGAAAAGTTATCGTGGTCCTTACAGAGGGAATTACATAAAACTGTAACGGTATGAGATTTTAATAATTAGCGCTTGATTCTTTTGTATTGCTGAGTGAACGGTCCACATCAAGATACCGAGCGACTTCACTCTTTTTTTATTGCCTCAAGGTCCATCGGTACTTGCATCGTGCCGAGTCATGCGTGGAACTCCCGGCATCATTGCCATAACTCGTCTCGCCGTGTTGCCTTCGCGGAGTTTATGGTACCATCGTTCTCCGCCCGTAACAATTCGGTCGCCTTGGCATCATCCACGCACAATTGCGGTGAAATTTTTGCGGTGCACCCAGTCGCGTTGGAGCGGTGATGAATTATTGTCGCAATTTTTATTAATTTCGCGGAAGGAAATTATGCTCAATGGCACGGCCGACTATCATTTCTCAGAGAATGGGGTTGAAAATAGAACGTGTACCTCACTGCAAAATTAAATTCCTTTTGCTAACAACTTTAATACAGACTGAAGTATTGTACAATCATTGAACCTATTAGTAGAATGTTGATCTTATCTGAATATTCAATTCGTAAGTGTGTATATTTTATGACTAGATTGCGGATCTTTATGCAAAATAAAAATTGTCTGAGTCAATTGTAAGTAGCAAAAGTTAAGTAAAAATCTATATTCTATTTTAATCATCTTAAAAAGTCGAAGATAATGTAACAATATCCTTGTATTCTTCTAATGTCTTTTCAGTTTTATATTTGACGAAATATTGCAGTCAATAGAATAACACTTACCATACTTCATAATCAGTTTATCCTTAATGGAAAATTGTCTTTAATGCATAACGAAAAAGTATATGCAATATAAAGTAATAATGCAATGAAAATAGTACACGCGATAATTCTTCTGTATTACTAATATAAATTGAAAATAGCTCCTACTAAGAACATTAAGTAAATGAGTTATTATTTAATCTGAGTATTTTGTTCAACTTCAATTCGCAGTAAAATAGACTTTGAAAAGACTTTCTCAAGAAGAATACGGTTTAATATTTTTTAGTCTTGTGTTCGAAAATTTCATTGCTGAAGAAAGTGATAACAACATCTAGATAGGAATTCATTCGTGGTAACTAGACTGTGGATCTTATGCAATTGTAATAACAATGAGTGAGTAAAATTTCAAACAGTAAAAACATTGAAAGAATTTAAGAACATCTACAATTACATTTTCAACTCATTAAAATTATTAAAGAAAGAGAAAAAAAGAAGAAATTGCTCATGCTTTCTGTGTCTTAATCTAGTAATCTAATGATAATCAATGTAATATTCAATAAATGAACACCACTTTCTTATAATAAAATCATTATTTTATACAATAATTATGTTTTGAGTAGTTCATTAGTTTTGACAATTTTCTTAAACACATGATGTCCCAATGTGTAGAAATCAAGGTGCTCGTAAAGTGACAACGTTGTTAATAAACAAAAATCGAATTCTGTCTCATGGGCAGTAACTTTTAGACATCTAGATATAATTTTATACTTCTTGTAAAAACGAAGTCGTATGAAATTTCATGGCAAGTATTACATATTCATAGTTAATATTGTTATACTTTCTTCTCCTTAAAAAGTTTGTAATTCCTGCAAAGTATAGAAATAATAATGCTACGTTTTCTTCCTCTGGTACAGATTTAAAAAAAATTTGATACATTTACAAAATGATGTATTTACTTTATAAAATAAACTGCATTCTCTTGTATTGACTGAAACAACAGAATATTAATAATACAAAAGATAATTCCGAATTTGCAAACGAAGTAACCAATAACTAGCGGCTACTTTCCAGGCAAATGTCTGTATTCTATTGATTAAAGAAATAAATTTTACTCTGAAAGTCTAATGAAGGTAACGGACTAAAAAAATGCTAAAAGATCCTAACGATAGATGTTTAAAGATCACATTTTGCGAATAGACTTTCCCGCTTTCCCTCGCGCAGCGTAATAAAGACGAATTGCCAAAACGGTTCGCTTATAATTCTCAAGGAAAGAGAAAGAGAATGAGCTGGTTCGTTCAGCGAATGCGAGAAACGCTGCTGCTGCATTCCAGCGAGAATAATTACACTGACGAGGGAAAAGTGAAATAAACCGCCGTGATTCGCGGGCAAAAAATCAAAGGCGTTCTGTCTGTCGCCTGGTTTCAATTTTTCTAACGAGTTTCTCCGTCCGAGCAATCTTTGATCGCGCTACTTGCACACTTGTCGACCGTTCCGGAATCGTTTTCACGGCGCACAATCTTTCGAACATGCCAGCTGGATAGAACCAAAATTTAGGTTGCAAAACAAGAAGTTACAAACAAGAAGAAGTTTTTCTGTATAAGTAGACGATCCTAATTAACTTCCTGTGTACTCAATTTTTTTTGGAACTCATTTGATATAAAAAGACACAACACTTTTGTAATATAGGGAACTGTTGCGGAATTTGGATCCCCTAAACAATTATTGATATATACATATAGAGATGAAAATAATTTTAATAAAAACGAAATAGTGGAAAAGAATGTTACTATTTTCATTTTTAAAGTAACACAATTTGTTTCTTAATAAACACAATCTAAAATACCAAAAACTCCACTTATAAATTTAGTGTCATCGGTCAAATCAAGGAAACTGGTTTCCTAATTTGGACCTATGGTTCTCAAAATGGACCACCAATTTCGTTAGCCACAATTGATGCAAAGGTATTTCTTTATTTTTGGATTTACTCCAGCACATTATGTATGGACCCAGGTGTGACCAAGTTTCAAGTTTCAAATTTATCAATAAAATTTTTAATTAAACTTGAAATACCTCTAAGAGTTTTTTAAAAATATCAATTAATCTTACAATTCCTCTAAAATTTAAAATTTATTAATAAAATTTTTAAATTAACTTGAAATTGAACCATCCCAATTTAGGAGACTACAATGTAGTCCAATCTAGGCAACTTGTACAAAAATTTTAAAAGATTTCACTTTTATCTTAAGTTAGTAAAACTCATAGTAAAACTATCAAATAATTCATATCTAAATATGTCTGCTTTCTAGAGATATAATAATATATTTTGTTACTTAACTAAAAAACAAATGTTAGGGAATGGCGAAGGATGCAATAATTTGGACTAGTAATAATTAGGAAACTAGCAGAGCAGGTCAATGTACGAAGGAGTGAGACAAAGAAAAAGAATGAAGGAAGGTATGGACCGAATGCGTGAAATAAGAGATTTGTACAGTTAGGTTAATGTAAACCAAGTCACATTTCTTCTTTAAGGCTGAAATAAAGTAAATACAATATATTTTGTTACTTACTTTTAAATGATACCAGTGCTTTTTCACTTTCAATAAAAACGTTAATCAATGACCTCTCAAAAACTAAAATCACTTCATTAACCGTAAACATGAGGTGCTCGAAAAGAATGGATGCAGTAGGCAAGTATACTTTCAAGCAACGTATATTACCGATTCTACAAAACAAATGTGTTATACCGGTCAAGTTACAATGGTGGTCCAATTTATATGGATGGGCCAATGAATGGCCTTTCATATCACGGGGTTATATAAAAAAAATAAATTTTGGTCAGTTAAATGAAAACTAAATTAACATCTTGATTGCCAACTAAGCGACCACAAAAATTGAGTAAAATCAAACAAATTCATTTAGTACAATAAAGATTGAGAAGTGAAGATTTATGGTGTTAATTGCTTTCTCAATCCTTTGGAGTAGTTTATTTAGTTTTATTTTAGAAATTAGGCTTAAAGGAACGATGTATAGATCAATGAGGGGAGGTGTTTGAAAAGACATGCTATGAATGTTTGGCGTTAGGGAAAAATTATTGTAAACCGAGTCTATTTTCATGGTCGACAGGCTGCAAAAATAAACTCAGTATTATTATTATTACTCTGTCAATGTTTTTACACTTTACAGACCAAATTAAATTACTAAATTGAATTAAACATGGGTGACACGTCAGTCAAAGTGTTAAAAGGAGTCATAGCGATTCTCATGAATGTAATTTGAAGTTGAAAAACATGAACAATACAGTTTTGTCCAGCTAGATTCTTACTCTCGGAACACTGTGCGGCGCGGCGTCGAGGTCACCGAAAGCGGCGCGACGCTTCCTCGTAATCGTCATCGACGAAGAGCCGACGTTGGAAATCACCTGGACACGTTATAGGCAAGCATTAGAGTGACCAGTAGCCAACCGGTAAGTTTTTTGCCGGATTCCAGTAGCGCCTTTGAAAAATGCGGCGTGGAGGGAAGAGTCGTCCCCGGCCTCTATAGTTCGCTACTTTTACTAGCTTATTCACGAATGGTCTCGTAACTCGTTTCACGCCAGCTCCTCTCAGCACCTTGTCCGACGCAAAGTCTACCTGAGCCAAGGGCCAAAAGAAATTCTTCCAGGAATTTCTCGTTACGGCGCTTGCGTTCGGCGAAAGTAAACAATCCGCGCGAACACTTCAACGAGCCCAAATCGTATTCTATTTTTTCGGAACGATTTGACACTTTGTATTCCCAATTATATTCATTTTGACCTTTTTGGTGTTATTTTTTACCGGTCTGGACACTTTAAAAACGTTTTAACGTGTTTCGCCGCCACTACACAGTGGGTCGATGGCAAACCTAGCGGTGTCAAAAGTCCAAAAACAAACTATGAAATTTCTTCGAAAGAAATGTATGTATCGACAGTAGATATATCACAGATAAATAAATCAAGAGTAAAGCACAAATTAGTGGACGGACAAAGTCAGTTGGGCACGTAACATAAACAATCAGGCTGAGAGTTTTTTCTAATCTTTCTAATATCTCTGTTAAATCGTGCGTAGTGAAAAACTTTTATTGAATAAACATAGGTGATATTCGAGGTACATATCAGCTAAAAAGTTTTGGCTATAACTTCTTTGAATCGTACAAGAGAAAATTGGAAAAACAGAATTGATACACAATTATCGTAATTGTTATAACTTATGACTTATTTCGTGCACTTCAGCGCACAAAAAAACTGCAAACATAGTGTTCAGTATGTTGTATAGTTTGTATCTACATTTTTTTTAACTACCCGTTCTTGCCCGTTTGTTAGTAATAATAAAAATTATGTTAATCTAATATCATAATGAGACTTAAAGATGAAAATTTTCTGACACATGCGAAAAATGCCTTCTTTAAATTCATTAATATTAAATTAATTAATTTAGTAATAATTGGATAATACAAAAAATTTTATGATTAGGAAATCTTGCGACGTCAAAACGAGAGCTGGTTAATGAATGAGAATGCACCTTCCATAGTGAGTTTATAATTTAGCATAGGATCTAGATATATTTTATTGTATATTAAACCTATGGATTGATTAAAAAGCTGCACTAGATTCTTTAAAATAACATAACTTTGCGAAGTCATGCGAATTCGCTCAGCAACTGCATCAGAAATGACTTAGTGCGAATATGTTGATATAAACTAATAACTAGAACGCGGATTGTATGCGCTTAAAGCAAAAATGGATGAGTGAGACACAAAACTGTGAAGTGGCTAGGAGAAGTCAAGAATGTTGAATTAATAATGAAATTATTGAAAGAAGAAATACATTTTCGTCTAACTTACACTTTCTACGATCTACTTGGAAAGTTTTAACACTGTCCATTAATAACTCACTAATAATACAGTTAACGATATGGCACACCAAACGGTATTCTCACGCCTAAATCTACTTCCTTATGGATCGTGCTCCACCGAATGTAACTCGTGTTTCCATAAACCGTGGTCGGATCGATAATCCCGGAACTCTATTAACGGAATAAATCCGTAGTCGGGGATCGAACGGTTCCATATTTTTTATCGGGACGAAAAGGCGGCATCGAGGACGATTACCGCAACCCTAGGGTGAACTCTCAGCCCCTGTAGCAATATTTTTTTCGGCTCCCTTCTCCTCGGATCCATGGTCTGATCTCTGTACCCCGGCATGAGTCACATAATAGTTCCTCCGCACGGGCCCTAATGATTTATGCCTCTGGCCGAGTTTTATGTATTTCTGTGCAATGCGCGAGAGGCTGCAGCATTTTTTTAGGTTCTCACCCCGTTGTCGGGGCGGTTCACCGAAGCGGGGAGAGAAAGAAACAGAGATAGAAAGAGAGAAAGAGGGAGAGAGTAGGTGAGGAGGGGAAGAGAAACGATCAAGGGGGAAGAAGAACCATAAAGCGTTGCGGGACCTGGTACTGCTTTTCGCTGCTACGGCTAACTACACTGCCTATATAGATCGATATAATTAATAGCTCCGCCGTGTATCGGGTAACATATGGCCTGGAACACGGCAGAAGAAAGGAGAAGGACATGGAACGCGGACGGTAACAGAGAGAGGGGGTAGAGAGAAGGAGGAGAGAGGAGGAGGCAGAGGAGGAGGCAGAGGAGGAGGTGGAGGAAAAGGATGCAGAAAGTGGGAGAGACGAACGAATTCAAGATACTCCTCCGCTGCCACCACCTTAGAGTCGACCGTGCGGTCCTAGCGTTGAAGCCAAAGGGATTAAAGGCGAATAAACGAAGACCGCGAGGGTTCCCGACGTGCGACGGCGGTATAAGAGAAAAAAGAAGGGTCAAGTGCCTCACTGCATGCTAATTCTTACCTGGTGGCGTCCCCAAGGCTCTTCCACGGGAGATCCTCTACCAGGTGAACTCGTTTGGGCTGTTCGATTCTACGACTGCTCTTGACGCTACTGTGATTTCAGATCGTGTGGGACGATTCAATGTAAACACCCTACTTGCAACAAGGAATACATCGAATGGGTTCGCCATGTCTGCAGCGACGGTGCGGAAAGGTGTCACACGGTGTTCGTAATTCTCGGTCTAATGTGCGCTTTATTTTAGCCTTATGTGGCAAGAACTCTTTGAGTAAAAATATTTTCCTCGGGGATCTAGGATTCACCTGATCAGTGAATGAACATTTAAGCTAGATTGTGAGAAATCAAAACCATCCTACGATCACCCAGGAGAATGTTCATTTTCTTGCAGGTACAAGCTTGCAGGAACTCGAACACACTTTTTTAGCCATGTCATTTGCAACGGAATTAGGCTTAATACCATCAAATGACAAAAGTTGAAAGAACGTGTGAAGTGAGCAGCAAAATTGTTGAAATTAGAGAGATCTTTGAAAATTATTGAACTGATTTGCTTGTTCAAGCATATAGAGTGACCTGACAAATGAATGATGACTTAAGCTACAAATCTGCTGAAATTAGTATTCGGTTTCCATAAGAAGGCTGTGTCATTGTTAAGATCTCACATTCCAGAACTCAAATCTAACAGTTTTCTTGTAGTTAAAGCTTGTATTAAAAATCTAGCATAAGATTAATCGAATAATGGGCCAAGTCTTCAATGAACGTGCATCAGTTTCTAATGAATAGACTGCGAACCCTTATGCAAAATAAGAATTTTGTGTATCAATTTTAGGAAACATGAGCCAAATTTATCCTTTACTAATTCTGAAGAGTTGAATAGAATCAATTGATGTTCTTAAATTCTATTGACCTTTATACTATTTTAAATTGTACCTATCCATTTTTGTCACAAGTGCATAAAATCTACTAATGAATGAACAACATCCCAGTGAATGATAATCACTAGACTGCTGATGTCTATGCGTTTATGACACTTGTAAATTTACGAAATTCAAGTAATGGTTTATATCATTAAACACTCTCAGTTCATTTATCATAGACTGAATCTTCTAATCAATGAAAGAGATTTTTCTCTCGAGTCGTCGTTTAGAAAATTAAGTATGAAAATAGTAAATTAAACATAAAGATCCACAGTCTAATAATTACATAAAGAAACTTATCACAGGGCTCGAAATACAAGTTGCAGATATCGAGATAATACTTACTTTGAATACACGGGATTTCGGTTAAACAACTGCTAAACAAATTAATGTAGTGTCGAATAGGTTATAAAAAAGGATGTCTTCAGCGAGACATCTGTGAATTTTCTCATCTGTGAATAAAGTTACTGTATAAATTTCAACATCAAGGGAACATTATAAATGTGACTTTTTCGTTTAATACGAATTATGTTCATTGACTGGACAGGTCATCCTACATTATGTATCAACATTTTAAATAATGAAGGAATGAACAACATGCACTAATCCTTTGTTATATAGATAGTTATACTATATGTTTGCAATTTCAGGAATTAGATTCGTAGTCGTGATATTGTCAATATGTCGATATTCGTCTTGAAATATTTGATTTCAAAGTTCTGACGTCGAAGTAACGAAGACGATGAAACAGACAGAAGTTGAAGGAGCAATTTGTCATATAAGATAAATGGAATTCTGATTTCTTGTTTTCCTTCTGTCTGACAGAGTTTTAGATTGTATATGCGAATCTTGTCGGAATAAATGAAAACGTAATAAATTTTTATCCTCTTCTTGAGTTGTATACTACGATGGTTTATGCGGGCAGCTACTTCCATGGACTAATTTATGGAATTGGGAATCTAAGGAAACTTCTCCTGGACTGTCAAGAGTTCTAAAACTATGGCTACTAAAACAGTAAATGTTCGATTCTTGCAAACGAGAACTGTACGACCGCTGCAAAGCGTCTATCCTCCCCACTGAGGGGAGCTGCCTCGGTCGCTGAGCACTGTAAACATGCCGCGTAATCCGATACGGTGTCATGTGTATCGGTGTAAAACACTAATCTAATTACAAAACTTCTTTATTTTTCATTATTTTTTTGGGACTTTCGCCAACTTATTTGCAGCATTTTTCTAATTAAAATGACACTAAACACGGCATCATTTGAAGTGCATTTAGTGGATTAACGGTATGTACACTGACTTCTACATTCGGCGCTCGACAAGGTCATAAAAAATAGCGGTACTGTAGAATTCATGCAATGATCCCGAGGGTTTTGCATAAATAGAACATTTACCGTAAAACTTAAGTACTGTGTCAAATAAAAAGTATCCAATAGTAGTGTCAAGCAAAAAACAGCGGTGCTGTACGACTCATGCAATGGTCCCGAGGGTTTTGCATAAATCGAGCATTTACTTTAAAACTTAAGTACTGTGTCAAATAAAAAGTATCTAATAGTACTGTGTCAAGTAAAAATTAATAAGATGAATTGTTCACGATTGTGACAACAGAAGTTTGAGCAGCGTTTTGAGTTTCATACCTATAATTTAATTTAGTAATTTAAGATTCACGGTAAATACTTTGATACTCCAAACATTTCCAATCATCTTTCACCTTTTCGAGCAACTTCAAATCTTTACTACTTGTTTATATCTTTCATTTCAGAGGCGTAAAAAGAAAAGATAATTGGACTTCTAAAACAAGGTAGTCCTCCCTGTTATCTATTGTTTCCTACGGTTTTAAAATGTAATTATAGTTCTAAGACCGTTTAATATACAGATCCCCAATCAACAGACTACTAAAAATATCGTTACGTGAGAAAATGTCCATAAAGGATCACTAGCATCAAACAATACAAAACCTCTTCGTTTGTGTTTGCATTCACAGAATACGTAACAAACTTTGTATTTATCTGACAGATGTTGAACGATAGATAATAACTGAATATATTTGTTACAACAGGCGAAAGAAACTCTGATTCAATATATTCATCGTATTATAGAAAATTTATCTGAATACAATGCCAAATTTTAGATACTTTACATTTTTAAACCGATCTTTTTTGCATAAGTCAAACCACAGCCTGCATTATGACAATAGATCGCCGTGACAAAAGCGTAAGACGAAAAAATCAACAAGACCTCCTTTATCAATATTGTTAGGCCCGCATGGTGTACTTTATACATATTGCAAGCTGGCAGTGCAGTCTTCCTTCAAAGCTCAATAACACGATAAAGAGTCGTACATAAAGTGTTAGAGGGTTGTTGTAAAGAATAGACTTCAATCTTCAAATCTAAGGTATATTTAACCCCTTGTACTACGATTTATTTTACGGTTACATAATGTTTAGAACTTCTTTGATGGTTATAATTTACACGTATACCCACCTGTTCTTCGATAGCGAAATATTCACTACGATAAAATAGAATTTCAGTTTAATTTGAAGGGAATAAATGACATACAGATTTAGCAAGTTTTGTTCGAAGTCTTCATCGACAGCCTGACTCGATATTTTAGTAGAATGGGTTAAACAAGAAACTTCAATTTCTCCTTATTGATTAAGGAAGACACGATTATAATCAACATATTCTACCAACGAATTACAAATTTCTTGATTGTATTATGATGGAAATTGAATTTGTACTAGTATTTCTAGATCAATAGTATTTCTATTATAAATCAAAAGGTTTCCTTTCATTTGCATTGCTATTTCATATAGACCAACCTAATACATAGAAGCGTCAAGCAACGATCTTCACTAACATTCAAGCACATAATTGACGACACACACACTTTAAACTAGAATAAATTTTTTTATGAATGAACCAAGTTTACTAGGTGACGTGTAACGAAAATTATCAAACAATTGCGTTTAACCGGAATTACGAAAAAAATAGTAAGAGCTGTTTTTCACATAAGTTATGTACATGCTGAAAATTTCATTGTAATTGATTAAATGGTTTGTGAGTTATAAAGATTAAAAATGATGGAAATCAAAGGTTTTCACGACTATCAGCCTATTTTTACTTTTTATTCTATTATTCGAAGATTTTCCCAATATTTAATCGTTTATAACTCACAAACCAATTAATCAATTCCGGTGAAATTGTCAGCATGTAACACATTTTTTGAATTTTCATTACTGGCTCAAAAATATAAAAGTTGTAAAAACCAACCGTGACTATTTTTTTGTAATTCTGAGTAAATCAATTATTTCCAAAACGTTGATTCATGTCATCTAGTAAACTAATACTTCATTTCATTCATAAAATAGTCATTCTGTTTTAATGTGTGTGCCGTCAATTATACGACTGACTCGATATGGTGAAAAACATCTCAGAAAACAATGAATGACGGCTGTGAAAGAAAAGGATTGAAACTTCAAAATTAGTCAGGTTTGCTGTTGTACAATTCACATTTACCAAATTATAAATTTGTCGAAAATCAGACGTATAACGTTCAAATACATTTTAGATCCGTCGCATACAAATACGTCAAGACCGTGGCATCAAGTTACCCGCGACAATTTGAAGTTCGACCGAGTAATTAGCCTGCATTCGTTCCGCGCGTACAAAGCCACCTCGGAACCGTATCTCCGTCAGATGTAAAGCTAATTGGGTCGTAAACGGTGTTCGAGTAGGGTGATGGCTCTTGTTGGTTACAAGGAGGCCCGCGTACTCTCGGTTCCGCGATTTTCGTGCGAGTTGAACAAAAACAATGTGCAACCCTCGAGACCAGTTATCATTTGCATTCCCTCGTCGACGGGGCCACGTGCCTGCCATGCGAGTCGTTTACACACCCTCCGCGCACGCGAATCAACAACGTCCTTTGTTACGGCTCGTCCTGCGCTTTGCATAATTTCACGAATCGCACGTATAATCGTTCCCCGGTTCACTACAAAACACGTACCGGCATTTCGTGTCGCAACCCCGGGAGCCGCCTCTTCTATTAACAACACCGTTTTCAAAATAACGTGCGCACACCTAACCCATCGTAGTCGCCGCGCCGACACGTGGCCCGCCACGAGCCACGCGAGCGAACTATACCTCGGAAAGACGAGCGTCATGAATTTTTACGCGTCCAACCATTTTTTCCCCTATTCGACTACCCCCTAAAGCAACCCGAAATGTTTTTATGCACGAATCGATGCGCAAGAACGATTCTTCAGGACACGTGACCATGGATCACCTTGAACCCTATCCTCTTTTTGGCGCCTCGGAATCGCATGATACGCCATTCGTGATTTTCTAAGGACGATATAATATCGTCACTTTGAAATCCTCTTTCATGCATGTGCGGATTCTTATGCTTATTGCTCGGTGAATACACTTGAATATTTTGAACGAATTTTGAATAAATCTTTAAGATTAGACATATAGTATTATGATACAACCGTTTGAGACCATTTGTACTTTGTTTTTTACTTAACAGTACAATTTTCGTATTTTTGATCTGAATCGAACGTGTTTGAAGTCAAAAAAGACTTCATTAACACTAAACCTACCACGGTCAAATGACCGGTAATATATTTTGCAATTATTGAAATTACAAAAATTCATTTATGAAAAATACTGGAATAAATTTTTTGATTTAAGCATACATCATATTGAAAATTACGGACAATCTCAATAAATTTAGTGTTCCTATTTTAAAATGGTACCATTTACCGATACTTTTAATGCTTGGTAGGTTTAGTGTTAATCGGATCAAGAGTCACTTTTCATACCTGTACAATTTTTAATGATTTCCATATCGATACCATTCATTAAGTTTGATAAAACACTCTTACATCTAATTGCTGGATATGAAATACTAATCTATTTCAATCGCTAGTATTAAGTAAGCACGTTAAATGTTTAACATTATGTAAAAACATATAACATCTCTCAGATTTATTTTTAAGACAATCTACTATTAAGTAAGTATGGTAGAAGTCTCATGTCCTTATACATCGCTACGTAAAATTTATAAAAAAAAGTTTAATCTGCAAAGTTGTAAAGTTATCTCGCTCTGTATCTTTTAAAACAGCAAACTTGTTAATGTTTCTATTAGTATGTTCTTTGTGCGTGACGAGTGTTGTCACTATATTGGCCTGTGCTGTAATAAAAATAATTTTCACGTCAAATATTCGAATGATTATGATGATGGACGTTTGAATGCTTTTTGCCAGGGGTGTAGAAAATGTTAATAAGGAGCGTCGATTCTCGCCGCAGAAAATTACCTTCATCGCCGGATTTCACGCGTCGAATGTTTATGCGAGGGGCTAAACAAAGGATTATTAGATTTCCAAGGAATATCGAGCCTTTGTCGTGGCGCCGCGCCGCGCGGGTACAAAGAATGCGAAGACGAGGAGGCAAAGTTGAAACGCGGCGACGGCTCGCCGTCACTAAGGAATCAATTTTCCGAGTGAATATCCGAACCCTTTGTTCTCGTTTTCCTTCGACGCGTCTCGTTCCATTCAACGCGTGAATCGCGTCCTTTAGGGAATTTCGTGGCGATGGTGTCGGTGGCAGTGAACGGGTCCGTCAACGCCGACCATGACCGTGTGTACAATGGTCGCCGCAACTCGCAATCATCCACCTCCCCACGCATCGTCGTGTATAGATCGGTTCTATTGTTATACCGGAGACGCCTCGAAAAAGTACCGCGACTAATTACCGGCCGGTCGATCGACAAAACCTTAGAAAGTCGGCTATAAGTCACGTAACAATTACGAAGTCATCGTTGTCAATAGCTGTACGCTCCAGATCTTCCCCACCCCCACGCTCGCACCCCTTCAGGAACTCATCGTTTTTTCATTAGTTAATCAAATCTCCGAGGTGAGTATAATGAATCAAGTAATTTAGAAGTTTATAAGTAATTGTACGTGTAAGGCTAAGGTCACAGTAGCTCCGACATCGGGCGATTCGACCGTCGCACAGTTAACACTAGAACTATCAAGCAGTAAATGCGGTTGATAGGTATCACGTTATAACCATAACACGATTAACTTTATTCAGTCTTCGTATAATTTTTATTATATCTGCTTGGATAAAGAAGATCACTAGCAAGTTTAACGTGAAAGCATTTTTAAAATTTCAATAATTGTAAGAGAAAAAATCGGAAACATTTCGATGCGTCCGGTAATTCAGTGTTAAAATTGATAAGTCAGTTTTTGAAAATTTTTAAACCTGGTTGAAGGTTAGTATTACACAACATGTGATCGATTGGTGTGAGTATTTAAAGTATAAATAGTGGATGTAAAGATTCGTTTATGAGGAAAATATATGAAACTATTAAACATCTCAAGAAATCGGATTTACAACTAATAATTTATATGAATTAATTCCATCCTTTCGATTTGATTAAAATCATGTTACCTATTTAACTAAAACTTATTTAAAACAACAGTATTAATAGAAAATCCTCTTGAAATTCACGTAAATAATACTGAGAAGATCGTGTCATAATACGTTTAGTACACTATACTTTTGCATAGTGTTCCTCACCAGTAAAAATTTAGCAAACAAATATCTGCAAGATTCTTGTGAAGAGTCTTTATAGCGGAACATTGAAAGAAATTTTGAATTAATCAAAATTACGGGGCACATCGCTCTTATCATGTCTAGAAATATTATCAATAATATTGCATCCAACGCTAAATCAAACCCATATCTTTATCCACTAATAGAACATGTAATATCAATGACTGAATCTATACTGTCCATACAATTGCATAAAACCTGTTTATTTATGTCATCATACGCAAATGTAAGACGAATTAGAATAGTATTTACTGTTACATCACACTAATGATCTGCAAATGATTTTCCAATCAAGTAATCGCAGCCGTTCGATTTGTTATCGGAACAGTTACCGCATTTCTATTATTATTGCGAGCATTTCGCACGTTTTTCATAATATGGAATAATTGCTACTGTGAAACTGATATAATTTTATCTTATTAATCACCCTTTACGTTCACATGGAACATCATCTATTCAAACATGAACGTGGCGATTATTACAATAACAACCCTACATTCGTTTACTGGTCAAATATTAAGTACCTTGTAAAACTCGTGTTAAACAACGCCATAGCCCACTTACCCGTAAAGTAAACAGCAAAAGAAAAAGAACTGGGTGCAAGGGGATGAAAAAGGATGAAAACGTCAAATAAGAAAAAAACCAAAGATTAATCTTATGATAGTATAGCTTTATTTTAGACTAGAACGGAAAAATAATATAATATTATTAATATAAAATAATAATAATAATTAATAATAATAATAATTAATAATAATAATTAATAATAATAATAATAATAAGCTATATACACAAGAATAGTAGGACCGACATACATAACATTGTTTCTTGTACGTATGCGTGTATCGTGTGTTATGCGTCTCCGTAATATCGCGCGCGTGTCCCATGCACGAAAACGTGGGATTCGCGCGTGTGTCGTGTGAACTCGTGTGCCGGTGAAGAAAAAAAGCGAGAAACGGAGCCACACCCTCGCCGGCTGCGAACACGGGCTCGCGGCGAAGTAAAACAAATCGAAAATAAAAAAACAGATATAATAATAAAAGTTGATTTAAAAAGAGACGGGAGCAAACAGAGAGTAAGTGCAAAAGAAAAATGGACGTGCGTCGGGCTGCTCAAGGCTGAGAGACACTCGCGAACGAGTCTCGCTGTCGATAGCGTGCGGTGCCGGGCGAGAGTGTGGCTATCACAAAAGGGAACTCATAAATAACTAACGCATAAAATAATAATAGTAATTAGTACTAGCCCTGATTAAGATCGATGTCGTCGTAATGGCAAATAGGATTCTCTAACGTCGCGACGACGCGAAGGGACGTGAATCTTGGATAGGGAGAAGTGGAGGGAATGAAAACGAGACGCTTCGAGTTCAGGGTGACAGGGATTTGGAGGGGGGCTTGATGGATTAAATGTATGTATGTATGTTTTATGTGCAAACGCGTCGTTCTCGATCGCGTTTCTCTCTACCGATTACGTGTACTCCACGGAGGCCAGAATCGGGACCGTTCGTTCTGAAAGGGGCCCTATCCGGGCCTCGGACAACTGTGAACGCTCGCGAAGTATTTACAGCGCATGCCACGAGCACATTTAAAGAAGGTTTTCCCCCGTGCTGGATGTCACGGTCTTGGAATGGCTTCGCGGAGAATGACGACGATGATGACGATGATAATAATAATGTAAAATCGAAACAGGGAGAAACAAAGGTATAGGGGTCGCGAGAGGAGAGGGAGCGATACTTCGCTACGCTACGTAGGAATTGAAAGATGTCGTACACAACTGTGTATTCTCCGTTCTTTTTTCCTGGCTATACTATAATGCATCAAACGCTTCGAGTAATAATCGAAATGGATAGTACTAAGAATCCATTATAAAATATAATAATAAAGTTCGTAATAATCTGTATCTCTCCAGTTTGCGATGATCGTTTGTTTAAAAGCTAATGTTCGATGCACGCCCTCTCTTTGCTCACTTGCTCATGCTTCTTTTTTCAATCACTTTCTCTCTCTCTTTCTCGTTCACTCTCGCTTTCATTCTCTCAAACGCTTTTTTTCAAAGACACGCACACTCACCCGCGCGCGCACACACACATATACACACACACAAACGGATGCAAACACAAGCACAGACACATTCTTTTTCTTTCGCCCTCTCGCATTCTTGTTTTACGCTAGAATAGTCATCTGATAGGAACTTTCAGTATTGCCTAGCTCTGGGTATATTATATTCGCACTATACATGTAAAGATCTTTCGAAACCTCTGGATAAATTCCATATAGCGTCGGGCCCCCTAGAGTATCACACGGGCCAAATTGTACAGGTGTATGTATACACACGGTAAACAAAGAACACGTGCACAACATACAACGTCGTAGCTCGCGCAAGTTCGAAATTCATTCTCGAAATACCAAAACGAATAAAAGAAGAGATTCTTGCACTTCCTACGAACGCGTGTAAAACGGTTCGTTTTGGCAGTCGAAGAGGAAAAAGCAAAAAAAAAAGAAGAGAAAACGCGTCTCTCGACGTTCGTGTTCGAGAATCGACGATCGATACACGAAATACGACGAGCTTCGAAACTCCTCGAGGGTATGAATCCTTGTCATGAAGAGCGGACGAATTTCGAACGAGACGCGTGTCGAACGATCGCTTTTACAAGAGGTCAGCGAGGCACTCACCGGGCGTAGTGGTAGCCGTACTAGGCGTTGCGGCACCCGGGTGTTGTTGTTGCTGCGGCTGGAACATCGCCGTAGGGTGAAGGAACAAGGATCCGTACATCATGTTTTCGTCCGATTGCTGTTGCTGGCCAGCTTGCTGGTTGGTGGCGCCAACCACCGACGCGTTGACTATCCCCGGGCCGGAGTTGTTGCCAGTGGGAACGATCGGTGCGCCGGGTGTCGGCGGCACCAGGCTACCTTCTTCGACAGCGACACGCACCGACTCGATATGTCGTCGAGAGAATACGTGCTCCTGCAGAGGCGATTTCGCAGAGTATCGGACCGAGCAGAGTCGGCACTCGTCGGGCCCGGTCGGGCCGCGATGCGGTTGCACCGCAGAACCTTCCGCCGGCAGGCCTGCCGCTAATCTAGCTTTCTTTTCCTTGGCGCGGGCGTTCTGGAACCAGACCTGAACAGTCCGCTCGATTAGATCAAGGGCTCATTGGTGCACACCGATCCGGATCGAAGGATTTAGTAGCGATACTTTGCCGAACCATCAACTTTCCCCGAGCGATATCTACCGAATTTGCATTGCTTCCTAATTGTCCACCGACCTTGAAAATGAACAAATTAAGAAGGTTTAATCAAAATCGCAATCCGGAGGAACGCTCGATGTTCAGCATTTTAAAAACTATCAACTTTCCCCGACCGATATCTACTGAATTTGCATTGCTTCCTACGTGTTCACCGATCTTGGAAATTAACAAATCGACGTGGATTACGCAAAATAGCACGTTTCATAAGCCTTACGAAGAATAGCACGTTTCATTTGGCTTACGAAGACTTTTTGCCAAGCACGAATCCGAGACTTGCATATTTATAGCAATTTATTAACGACGGATTTTAAAATGAACTTAAGGAATTCATATTATATAGCGATAACTACAGTGAATAAAATCGCAACCAAACGAATTATACCATGTTTCTTAAAGCTGCTGTAAGGGATATACATAGCTGGATAAAGTCAAAAGTGCTCCCAAACCAAATTGATTTTTGGTCACACTATTCGACAGAGCTCCCAAAGAAAACCCTCTGTGACAAGTTTCAAGTTGGTACCCCTACCACAACGGTAGCTAGAGAGTGAGCACGATTTAATGAATTATATACTATTTCTTCTGTTCTGCTCAACAAAAAATTGCGGAAAAATTCATGAACATTTCACCTAATCGCACACACGACTGTGAATTACTTCAGAATTTTTGGTTGCAAAGTCAATTTTTTTAAAAATCCGGAAGCATAAAATTGCCGAGGTTTTCAGTGTACCACATTTATATTATTATGTTACTTGTGTTAACGAGAAAAAAATGATTCCGTGCGGGATTCGATCCGGGGTCAAAATATTCGCAGCCGGAATCTTCATCACCAGTGCCAACCAGAACTGTTGAGAGTCTTGATATTTCAATGTAACGCGCGATCAAATATTTTGTATTGCATTCGTACATTATTTTTCTGAATATGAAAATGTTTCATACTAGACGATACACCTACAAAAAAAGTAAAGAAACATTGGAAATTTTTACTCTTATTTTTCTGACTACGATACAGTATATAAAAAATTCTGAAAAATTAAGAACAATGGTTTCAAGAATATCTCACTACTGAATTTTTATACAACTGGTATCTCCAAAACTTCAATAGAAAGTATGCATTTTTTCGAATTTTTGGAAATTTTCAATTTTTTTAAACATGTTCGCATAATCCGGAGAATCTTAAAAAATACACATTAGTAATCACGATGATACACAACTAACATAATAATATAAATGTAGTACACTGAAAACGTCGTTGTAAAATCGGCAATTTTATGCATCCGGATTTCTTAAAAAATCGACTTTGCAACCAAAAATTCTGAAGTAATTCATAGTCGTGTGTGCTATTAGGTAAAATGTTCATGAATTTTTCCATAATTTTTTGTTGAGTAAAACAGAAGAGATAGAGCATAATTCATTAAACTGTGCTCACCCTATAACTACCATTATGGCACAGGTACCAACTTGAAACTTGTCACAGACGGTTTTCTTTGGGAGCCTTATCCAATGGTGTGACCAAAAATTAATTTGGTTTGGTGGCACTTTTGACCATCTTATCCGGTTATACCCTTTGAATGTTATTATAACTCATACGTAAATATAAGTATAACTATAAACAACTTTAGTTCCCAAATGTGGTACTTGGTGTATCTAAAATAAAAGAAAAATATAAGAGCGAAAAGATACTTTTCGTGGCCTACATATTGCTTTTCGTGGTCAGAAGAGCAATATGCTAGTTTCCGTAAGACAAATAAGACTTGCTACTTATCGTAACCCACGTCGAAATTAAGAGGTTCAATCAATGTAGCAATTCGGAGGAACACTCGATGTTCAGCATTTTAAAAAGAATCGTTCCCTTACTTTGATATCAGGACACTAGTAAAGTATTCTGTCGCGCGAAGAATTTGCGCAGTTGACTAAAAACTACCATGTGCGTAAGATGTTAAAAATGTAACGCAGGTTTTATTTTCTGCCTCGTTCTACTACACAAATTACTACTTCAAACTGTCACTATTACGTCACTTTACGTTTTACGTCGCGGCATTGTCGTCGATACACATGATCAGTGCAAAGTTACTTTTCTAAAGCTATTTTAAACTATAAGACTATAGATTAATGTGACAAGCCGCCATCTAAGTATTTCTGTCTGTACTCATTTGAAACCGTACTGGTCGAGATTGCACGATAATTTATTTAAAGCACATTCTGACACAACCTTTAATATCGCTATTCAACTTTTCTCAACGTTTCCTGAACATAAGGTTTCAACATTTACTGAACAAAGTCTAAAAGGACGGATTCACCTTTAGCATCTTTATACAGCAATTAAGTTTCAAAAATTAACCTTTTAGCTACGGTGAGACTAAAAGCGGAGTACCGAAATCGGTGTTCGATGCATTTCGCTATACACGTAATCACACCTACGTTAAAATACAATTCCACTTGAATAAGTTTCAACCCTAAGACGGCGGAGCTTCTCCGCAATTGTAAAATTAATGTTGCTTAAGATTATTCACGACTTTATTTATTAATGTTTTTAAACATACTTTTGTTCCTATGTACCATTCGATGTTTTTATTTCAACGAAGGTTTTAATACTTTAAATAAAAATAGACCCGGTCCTCGCCGTCGAAAGGTTAGCATTTTAAGATATTTTCATTCACAAAATTTGAATAAATATTTTAATACTTAACAATTAAAACACAAGACAAACAAGTGAACTATCATAATGACATACCGTTCGAAAGATAGCATCGAGAGAGACCACTATAATGGCGTACGGTAGCTAAGAGGTTAAAAAGGCAACGTATTAGAAACCGTTAATTTCCTAACATTTTCCCGTGCAAATTCTGTTTCGATATCTTACTGGGTTCTCAAAAGGACGTACTAAAATTCTTCGATCCGTACCACTAAGGAAAGACGATCGCGTCTAACAAGAATCAAGTCTTTTGGAGTGCTTACCTGTACCACACGTTTCGGCAGGCCGATCTCGCGACCGAGCATCTCGCATTCCGCCATGGTTGGTGTCTTGTAGTCCGAGAACAGCGACTTCATCACCTTTACCTGAGTCGCTGACATCTGAGTGCGATACCTTTTGCCGCTGGACTGGCCGGTTCCACTGCCGGCACCGGTTACCGCCGGGACGGCAGCGCTTCCAGTTCCCACGGAAGCGGACCCCTGTCGCGAGCTCTGTGTGCTCGAGGCCGGACTCGCGGGTCCGCTTTCGTCATCCAAGAATTCTGTAGTCTCGCTCATGCTGTCGTCGTCGCAGATGCTCCGTTCGGAGAGGTCGGTCAGTGGGCCGCAGTCGCTACCGCCACGAAAATGCATGCCGTGCTGTTCTTCGAGGAGGTTGCTCAACCCGCCGAGGCTCAGCTTCATCGGCCGACTGAGATCGACCGGTTTGCTTAGATCCAACGGGGACTCGCCGCTGTTGTTCCCGGAGCTCTGATGGTTCGACGCTTCTTGCTTGCCGTTGCTGGCGTGGGCCTGCAACTCGCTGATGTATCGTTTCATCGACTCCTCGTAATACTTCTTCAGGGAGGCCTCCATGTCGGTGTTGAACGGTGGGAACAACGGCGGCATCATATTCGGCGTACTCGGGTTGGAGGGCGCGGACTCCATCGAGAGCTCCTCGTCGGGGATGTTGTCGATGTTCACCTCGCCGCGGGCCACCTGATCGGCGTGCTTGCTGCTGAGATGCGACTCCAGAGCGGACTTCACCTTGAACAACGCCGGACAGAACGGGCAACGCTTGTTGATCACCTGGCTGTGCGCGCGGAATTGTCCCTTGCGCTCGCGAGCTCGAGTATTCTGGAACCACACCTGGACCACGCGTTTCTTCAAACCGACCTCGCGGGCGATCGTCTCCAACATCTTCCTCGACGGATTCGACTCGACCTGATATTTCTGGTACAAATAATCCAATTGTTCCGGGAGTATCGTCGTGCGGAGTCGCTTGTCCTTCGGCTGCTCACTGTGCTCCGAGTTCGAGCGAGATTCACCGCCTGTCCCGTCGTCGAAATCTTCATACTTTCGTTTTCTATCCTGCATCATCGCGATCAAGGGATGAGGGGTCTCGGACGGCACACCGGTGGTAGCGTTCAACGCTTGTTGCTGTAGGATTCCGAAGGGTGAGTCTGGCGGGTAGGCGGGTGGGAACAGGGACGGGTTCATGATATGTACTAGCTGATGCTCGCGCCACAGTTCGAATCGTCCGAACATCAGGTTGCATTTGTCGCATTGGAAACTCCCCTCCTTAGACTCGGCTTGCGACTGAGACTGCGATTGGGACTGCGACGGAGACTGCTGTTGCTGCTGCATCTGCTGCTGTGGTTGCTGATGCGACTGTGTCATCGTCTGTTGCTGATGGTGTGGAGACGTGGTGGTGTTCAGAGGTTGTTGCAATTGTTCTGCGAGGGCGGGTGCAGCGGATGGGTTATTGGACGTGACGTTCGTGGTTGTTGTCGTCGAGCTGCTGTTGCTGTCCTCGGAACTGAGAACGGCGGCGACTTGTGCCGCGGCAGCTTGTGCTTGCGCGCTCCTCTTGGCGTCCTCCTCTTTAAAGCAATGAGTCTTCTGATGTCTGATGAGCTCGTAATATCTCTGGAATACTAGCAAGCACTTCTTGCACTGGTAATTTAAGCCCGGTGTTCTTTGAAAGCGGCCGGATCCGTCGTCTCCTTCGCGGTTGCCTGGTGTCACTGGCTCGGCGGCCGGCTGATTCTCATACACTTTGCGTGCTTTCTGTCTAGCGTTTTGAAACCAAACCACGATTACGCGTGGACTCAAGCCGAGGAGCTTGCTCAGATATTCTAGATCGTCATCCTTTGGGTACGCGTTGTTTTCAAAGAATTCTTGGAGAACCTTGATCTGGTAATCGGTGAATCTCGTTCGATTCGCGCGTTTGCCAGAACTGTTGCCCGAAGAGCTGTTGCCGTTAGAACCTCCGCTAAAGGAATAATCAGTCGGTCCGCGACCGGGGCTGAGAGATCTCTGAGGTGTCAGTGCTAATCCTGCCATGGAGCCCGAGACGACACCGCCTGGCCCAGGGTTGGGACTAGCGAAACTCTGCGGTCCCAATTTCGGTGGTAGCATGGGAGTGCTCGGCGCGCTTGTTGTCGTTGACGAGTGTGACGAGACATCATGGTGCATGGGGAACACGGAGCTCATACTAAGTGCTGGAGAATGTGGCCGAGATTGTTGGCCACCCGAGCTACCAGGTGAATGATGTTGTTGCTCTTCTTGGTGCTGCGATTGCTGCTGAACATGACACTGAGGCTGTTCTTGTATCTCTTGCTTTATCTCGCTGGCCTGAGAAGTGTTGACGTTCGCCGTCGACGGCGGTGGAGACGCTTGCTTGTTCGGGCTCTTATCGTCCGAGGAACTGCTACCGGATACGCTAGAATTTAACGGAGTCACTTTCGCCTCCCCGGTTTTCTCGTACTCCTCGAGATTCAACGTGGTGCTGGGAGGATTGTTGAAATTGTACGGACTATCTTTGTTGCGCTGGCGTTCTTTGAACAACGTGTTTCGGAACCAATGTTTGATTACTTTCGGCGGCAGTCCGCTTTGCGCTGCCATGTCTAGGATCTGCTCCTCCCCCGGCGAGTTATTGATATCGAAATGCGCTCGGAGGATTTTTAGCTGTTCGTCTGTTATGCGCGTACGCGCACGTTTCTGAGAAGCAGCTGCGCTTGCCTGCAACACGAAAAGATTCATCTTTCTTTGCTCCTGGAACTACTGCAGATCGATCTCGTTGGTATAGCTTTTTGAACAAATTCCGATGTATAAGCAACGAGTAGAATAACCATCGGAGATATTGAAATATTAACCCTTGGAACTCGAATAGCGACCGTAAGGCGCCACTAAAATTTGATACAAATTTAACTGCTGCAAGCACGAATAACAATAAAAAACGTTATGTAGAAGCATAAAGGGACATACATCATGTACAGTGGAAATATTCTAGGTCAGAAGAAATGGTAAGTAGTTAAAACAGTTTCGAATGCAAAGGATTGACATAATCGTACATAATGGCCTGAGGTTTTGACGAGTCAAGAGAATGGTAATATTAACTCGTAATTTTGCCACAATATTTCTGCTACTTCAAAACTCGGAATAATCAACGATCCCGATAATAATCACACAAACCAAAGTATCGGTTGTAAAAGTTCTTTGTGCAGTTTATAATGTAGAAATTTTATTAATGAATAGTGAAATAAATAAAACAAAATAGTCGTCTTTATATAAATAAAATAATAATATTTCTGTTCTGTTGGGAATGTGGAATTTAAAAATGACAATGATTTAGGGAAGCGTCATGCATCTTCAAACGTTGAACAAACTTTGGAAGGAGCTAAAAGTATTCTAAATTTTTCATGCTATTCTAGACAATTTATTTCTAATTTTCTATTACTTCTTTCGTTATTCTAATTCGTGATTCGTAAAAAACTTGAAATCTTTAATTGTTAAGATTAAGTTTGATGTGCCCTTGTCCCTTTATGCAAAGTTTTTATATGCTATTTGGAACCAAGATAATTTAGTTTGTATATTCACAAAAGCAGTCTCATTAACATTTTATTTATAATGAATATAGTCAAATTATTTTTTGTTTAAAAAACTCGACAGTGTCTCTGACTACTCAGTAACTTGTATTAACTGACCTTTACACGCTACTCGGAAACAGTACTATACAATATATTACGTTAATGTACTCTGAGATATTAGAAACTTCACCTATTTCCTTTTGCACTTTAAATCAATGAATTGTGTTTGATTTATAATATCGCAATCGAGCAAAGAGAAGAAATAAATAAAATGAGCGAATTTTCATCTTGAGGAGCGTATAATGGTTAGGGTGTTAAAAAAGGTGACACGAACACAGAAAATGACCTAACCAATACCACTTAAAACAAATAGAACGTAGCATTATAGGATGACAAAAGTACTCACAGCTGCTGCTTGTTGTTGTTGCAGAGCGAGATGTTGTTTAGCCAGAAGATCAGCTTGAGCGTTGATTGGTGGATACGCGGTGGCAGCGCCATCATAAGGCGGTGGTGGTAGCATCATTGGTACTAAAGGTGGTTGCAGGTTCATGGCTGCCAAAGCAGGAACGTTCAACCCCAACGGAAGGCCCATCATTCCCATCATCAATCCAGGATATTGCTGCAGTTGTTGTTGCAACTGCGAAGCCGCCATGGCATTCAAAGCAGCCTGCATCTCGGACATCTGTTGCGCCAGAGTAAGTTGAGCGTGCTGTTGTTGTTGCTGCTGTTGCTGTTGTTGTTGCTGCTGCTGCTGTTGTTGTTGCTGTTGTTGGGAATGGTGCGTCGGATTGGTGGGTAACATTGTGGCTGAAGTCGAATCGGTGCTCGACACGGGCGTGTTGCTCAACGCGGGCGTCGTTGCTGGAGTAGTCGAGGTGGCTTCCGGGGTCTTGCTGACACGTTCTTTGTTCTCAACGATCTCCTCCTTCTCTTTTTCACGATGTTCCTTATCGGCGCTGAGATCTTGCGGTTGACCGGATGCAGGAGTGGAGCTTCTGGGCGCGGACGACGTAGACGACGACGTTGCGACGGTGACCACCACGCTTTTCTTTTCGTACTCGCACTTGAACTGTTGCGCGTACTTCTCGAGAAATTCGCGGGGCACCAGATCGCGATGCACCTCCTCGCAGTGCGCCTTCAACACCCAAACGCTGCTGAACTCCTTGTTACAATGTTGGCAAGTGCTTCTGGTCAGTTCCGGTATGACATCGTCGTCGGTAGGTTCCTCCACCTCCTCTTCCTTCTCGCGAGCAGCTTGAGCAGCCAGAGCCTGCTTCTGTTGTTCCTGTTTCTGTTGTTCCTGTTGAGCCTGGAGCGCGGCCGCAGCCTCTTCCTCTTTTCGTTGGCGTCTCTGATGGTTCTCGTTGAACTGCATTACTAGGTCGAACCCGAAGCTCTCCAACAGATGCTTGTACATCTGCGAGGTTTTGTGACGCGGCTGCGACAGGATGTCCTGCGTCGCCTGCGAAGCGTGCTGCACGCTCTGTTGCATGTGCTGTTGCGGCCCTGGGGTCGTAGACGTCGGCGGCGGTGTTTTAGCTGGCGTAGATGGGACGAGCTGCTGCGACGCCGCCAATTGTTGAAACAATGCCAACGGATTGCTGAAGATACAATAGAGCTGTTGATGCGTGGCGAGCTGCTCCTGGTTCACGAACAGAGCGCTGCACCGCGGACAAGACAACATTCCCGTGCTGGTGGTGTTCATGCTAACAGGTGGACTGTTTGGACTGGATGGCGGTGGCTGCTCGATCAACGGTCGCGCAAGGTCTAATTGCCCACTGGCAGCGAGATCTGGCAGTTTGCTGGCTCTTGTCTGATGCAGCACGCTCCTCATATGAATGTCCAATGTGCTGCCTTGCGAGTAAGCCACTTTACAGATGTTACACTTGTAAGGCTTCTTATCTTGATCCTGTTGGGAATCCGGCGACTCTGTAGGACTAGCTGGCGGCACGACTGATATCAGCGTGTTGTTGTTACCCTGCTCCTGCATGGCTCTCTTCAATTTATGCAGGTGACTTACGCTATTATAGTGAACCAACAGTATATTTTTCTGGGTAAAACTCTCTTTGCAAACGTCACATTTGTACGGTCTGTTCGGGTCCAGGTACTTCTCCATCGGGTAGGACATCTTCTCTCCCTTACGGTGCAACAGTGTCTTGTTGTGTCCGGTCAAGTAACTCTGCCGCGTGAACGCGAGCTTGCAACGATGACATTTAAACTTCCTCCCAGGATCGTGATAGGAGTCTTCGGCAACCGGTTGGCTGTTCAGATAATCCTCCAGAAGACGTTGTTCCTTGTGCAACGGCGACGAGTCGCTCGCGTCACTCTCTTCCTCCTCAGCCTTACTGGTGTCGTCTTCCACGCTCTGCTCCCCGCTCAAATTCCCCTGCCTCCGGAAACTCTCCTCTGTGAGTGCCTGAAGGAGCGGATGAGCGTGCAGCAAGCTCTGCTTGTACTGTGCCAACTCGTCCTCGTGCAGATCTGCGTGCGTCGACTCTAGGTGTCTTTGAAGCGCCTGCACAGAGCGAAACGATCGCCCGCACAGCGCGCACTTGGTCGCGTCCCTAATCGCGTGGTACTGCGAGTGTTGCTGCAGCTTCTCCAGGGTCTTGAACGCGAGGCTGCACTGGCCGCACCGATACTTGTACACGTGCTTCTCACTGACCGCCAACGTGGGCGTGGTAGCAGGATGGGTCTCTCGATGATGTTGCTGCAGTTCTTCCAGGGAGCGGCAGATTCGCCCGCAAATAGTGCACCGTGTGATCTCCTCGATCTCGTCGTTGCCGCCGCGCTCGTTGATGTCATCCTCTTGCGGCGGCTTCGTGGTGGTCGTTGGCGACGTTGGCGTTGTCACCGCTGGCGTCGACGTGTTCCTCGGGTTGTTGTTCAGCCAATGACTCTGATCGACCAGTAGCAGGAGCCGTTGCAGACCGTCCGCGTTCACCGAGTGGATCTGCATCACGTGCTTCTCCAACGCGGAACGCTCCCGGAAACCATCTTGACACAACGGACATAACAAATCCGGCGGTGGTTCTTCCTTCACCGTCTCCGTTTTCTCGTCGGAGTCTTGAACATGAGCCACCTGCAAATGCTGTCGCAATTCCTCGCGAGACGTCGGCTGATACGTGCAATACGGGCAGGAAACGTCCTCGTGATCGTTCTCCGGTTCCTGTTCCGTTTCCTGATCGTTGTCCGGCTCTTGCTTTACTTCGTTACCGCAGTCACTACCTTCCTCCCGTCGTTCTATAAACATCGAAAAGGGACTCGCTTATGCTAGGGAACAGAACTTCCAATGCTTCGACTACGACTCTAAAACTACGTGGTTAACCCTCGCAAGGCGGATGCAATCGACCATTTCGTGCCAGTCGTGGCGAAATTCGTTCAAATTCTTACGGATCAATCTTTATTTACGAAATTTGTTTCTTTAATTCTTACAGTACCATGTGGGAACTTTGTGTAACATGTTGGCTGTACATATGTATATAAATTTTTCGTAAAGAAAATTCAAGTTTTCAATGGAATTTAAAGTTCAATTTAGCCCGGTGGAAATAGCTAATCACTTGAACTTGCTACTAGAAAATTAATCTAGATGGAATGTTTGTAAGTCTGGGTCTAAGCGGACCCGCTATCCGAGGGTTAACGTAAGTACACGTGCAAAGAGAATTGTAAGCGGATTTGAAAAGTTATAAATTAAATGTGCAGTTTGACAGCATTTTTGGCTATTTAGGAATTTAGAATGGAGTGGTAAGAACACTTTGGTATGTACAAGAAGCAACAAAAATGATCATGTTTTGCTATCCCAAATGCTTTGCCCTAATGTATGGTAAATTACATGGGTACTCCTCAATTTGTTTAAGCACCGATAAATGTAAAATTTTCTTTTTCTTGCTATTGTCTTCGAGGTATAATAAATCACTGTATAATTTCTCGAACCAATAATGTTCAAAGGAGAAATAGTAGCAATTAATATTCTGTTCAATTTCAATTGCACTTAGGATACCATACGTCGTATCGTTCAAAATTCCCATTTAATCTCTTTAGTTGTGACTCAACCTAACGATGCTATTTGTGGTGGGTGGCAGCGTGATCAAAAGTTTGCATTATGCCGCGTTAAGGGAAGCGGCATTGGCAGCAACGAGGTGCGCGTAGAGTGGTATGTCGTGGCGTGTAGATATCGCAGATGCTTCCTTGACTAAAGTAACAATGCCGTCGAAATTACAGATTGGCAATACAAAATTATCGATGGTTCGTTCCCGGCACAAGAAGCGTAGCTGATGGCGAAAGCAAGACAAGAAATAAAGAACGACCGCCTATTCGCGTGGTCTGGTATTGTCCGAAACCGCATTTACATCGGACAGCGTCAGTTGCGAGAATACAACGCGTGCTACTGGTTTTCTCCCCGTATGTGTACGGTCCTTTCTCATATATTTATGTAAGTACAGGCCGCCGATATAATAACGCTCAGTATTGTGCGTGGCGCGGCACACGCCACGACCATATGCCACACTAAATTACTGTCATTGCCTGTTAATTACGCGATAATCGATGAAAACACTGAATTCACGAAGGTGTTCTGAACGCTTTCTACGCCGTGGAAATTTTCATCTGACCCCCGAACACTTTTCATAAAAAAACGGCTCATTGAAGTGCCGGATAACGACATCCTGAATCGTAAGTAGATCGGTAACAGATGGCTGTTAATAAGCCGAGCAAACTAATTCCAATAAATGGCGACGTCGCAACAAAGGAGTTGTAAAGTTATTCAAGTTACCATGAACGTCAGACAAAATGCTGCACAATTCGCATTTTTAGAGAACACTGTTTCCTGTGTTTTAATCGATACGAGGTGTACGAAGGAAACAAAATGTTAGTGCTCGTGAAAACAAGAAAGGATCGATGCTTGTGACGACTGCAGTAACCAAAAAGTGAAACGGTCAGATACTGTTCGACTTGAAAAATTGAAATCTTTGCGTGACGATAGAATATTTTAAATGAAAAACAAAACAGGAGTCAAAAAGAAACGTTAAAGATTCGCCACATCGTTCTTAAAAGCTGCAAAGCGCTTAAAAACCCAGACTCTTATACCGATTAATTTTACCGGCATTCTCTACTTTGAGAACCGAATATGCTGTCACATTTACTGGACCTTATTCTTAAAACTATTCTAATTCACTAATGAATGTGATGTAAGAGAAACTACTTTCTCGATTAAACAAACGAAAAAGTAAAAGTGAACAAGCGTAGGCAGATAATCGATCTACTCACCGCTGTTGACACTGGTGGCGTTCGGAGTAGTGGGTGTAGTCGGACTGGATTGTTGCGCGGATGGTGCATCAGGATCGCCGACGACTTGAAAAACGTCGCCGATGTCGGTATGCGGTGTTTCGTTGCCTTGGATGCCGCTCCGCCGATGAAGCTGATGCAGTTGCTCCATTTGCAGGTGTCTGAGGGATCGGACGTGCTGCAGAAGCGGCAATCTGTGCCTCGCGCTGAACCCGCATAGGGCACAATGATAAAGTTTCCCCTGCGTGGGCACGTTGGTGCTAGCCTCGAGCAGATGACGAAGAAGTAAAGCTGCGGCCTCGTGTCTCGGGGACGCAGCGTGAAGGGCTAGTTTATGAGCGCTGTTAGTGTAATAGTCGCACGCGTGGCAACGCAATTGCGCGGCGCTGGTGGGCGAGGCCAAGTACTTCAGCTTCCATTCGTTCCTGGGTCCGCCTTCTTTAACGTGGTTCACGTGCTGCAGGCGCTGCAGATGCTTGTCCGTTTTGCAGTGTAGTTGAAAGTTTGCTTTTAAATTAGTTTTATAGGAACAAAGTTTGCACACGAAGTGACCGGCTACCAGGGCCAGGATCTCGCCCTCGCGCGTCCGCGTTCTGTCCACGGCCAGATGGTGGGTCAGGGCCTCGAGCGAATCAGTCGCGAAATTATTACAAACGCAGCACTGATAGAGATGGGACGGGTCGGGATCAGCTGGTTCTGGAGGAGGATCCATACTGTCCGGTGAAAGTCCAACATCCCCTCCAAGATTACCCATCGCGCCCATACTCGCCATGCCACCCATAATTTCCGGTGGGAGCTGCGGTGGCAGCTGACCACCGGTCATCATTTGAATCAATAGGGCCTGATTGTAAGCCATGTCTGCCAGAGCTGCTTCGGCGTGTTGGGGTTTGTCCAAGCCGCCCAAGTGGAGTAACTGCTCGAGTTGTTGTTGGTGCTGCTGTTGCGCTTGTTGATGATGATGCTGTGCTTGCTGGTGATGCGATTGTAACGCGGACAGGGTCTGCATGTGTTTCACGTTCTGTTGCAGGACCAGCATGTTGTGCGTATGCTTCTCACTGGTCATGTGTATCCTCAGGTTGCGCGCAACGTTGGTCTCGTAGTTGCAGACGTCGCAGCGAAACGTCGGCTTCGGTTTACTTTGGTTTCCGGCTTGGCCAGCGATGTGCGGACTGTGGTTCTGTTGGTGGTGCGGACTTCTCGTCGGCATCGGCGCTTCTTGCGAGGAGGATGGATTGCTGGCGCTCGAACTGCCGCCTCCGCCCTGCTGCAGCTCTTGCATGTTATTCAAATGCTTGTCACTCTGCATATGAATGCTGAGATTACCCTTCGTCGTGGTCGAATAATTACATACCTCGCACCTATACGGCTTGTACCCGCAAGTGTACGTCTCGCCCCGCGCTAACCTAGGGTGAGGCTGGCCAGCGATGCAATATATGCAGGATGTCTCGCTCTCGGGATGCTTCTCCTTCATATGTATCTCCAAGGTCTCCTGGTACTTGTAATGCCAGTTACATTTCGGACACTTCAACGTTTTACACGAGTTTCGACTGTGAATACCTGCCAACGGTCCACCCGGACCCGCTAACCGGCTACTGGCGAGGATAAGTTCGCATTTCGGGCACTCGACGCCGCTCGGTCTGCCCTGCATATGTTCGGGACACACGCCGATGGTGGTGCCCGTCAGGAAATTCGGTGGTTGCTGTGTCAGAGCAGCGTAAGAAGACGGCGAGCCTTTGGTCGATGAAGTCGGCGGCGGCGGTGAAGTATAATGCATGGCGTCCGGTGCTTTAGCCCAGGAGGCAGCGCTCACCTGCGCCCCGGTCCATTGATGTTGCTGTGGCTGTTGATGATTGTACGATAGAGGATGATTCGAATGAGATGTGGGTGTTGTAGGTGTGCTCGGAGACGGCCTCTGTTGCTGTTGTTGTTGTTGAGGACTGCTCGGGACTCCGGGCGTGCTGGCCGGCGTGCTGGTCGCCGTCGGTGTCTCATGCTCGTTGGATTCGGCGCGTTGCTGTTGCTGTTGGCTCTGCATCTGCGCGGGCGACGATTGCGGACACGTGGAACTCGTCACGGGTTCGAGAAAGCTGACGAGCGGCTGCTTTCCTCTGCCCACGCCCTGGATGATCGCCGACGCCGTCGAATGGGACAGTACTTGTCTCTCGTCCTCCATTAGGGTGAGCTGATGCTCCCCCTGGGCATGCGCCACGAAGCTTTTCGCGTACCCGAAACTCAGTTTGCATATGAAACACATCAAAATTGGTTTGACAGGTACCGATGCGGCAGGCGGTGGAGGTGCTGTCGGGGGCGGAGGCGGTTGTTTGATACCCTCTGCGCTTCTGTAGCTGATCACCCGATAGCTGTGCATTACAGGAAGATCGGGATTGTGCTGCTGAACCGCCGAACGTTGTTGTTGCTGTTGCTGCTGATGCTGGTAAGCCTGATGGGCGTACAGTCTTGACACGTAGTACGCGCTCGCGATTTGAGGAAATACTAAAGAATGAGGAACAGAAACACCGCGCCCGTCTACAATGCAACCGTCCGGCAGGGAGTCGTCTTCGCTCAGTTCGCTCTCGCCCTCGATTATGTACGCCGAACCGTCCGGATTGTAGACGATTTTCCCATCAAATTTTTCAACGTCGCCGCCCGTTGGACTTGGACTCGGACTGGGACCTTGTTGCTCTTGCTGTTGCTGCCCTTGCGATTGCATGGTCATAGTAGTAGTGGTAGTGGTTGTGGTAGTGTCCGCGATCGGTGTAGGCGTTGGTATGGCATCGCGGGTGCAGGGTTCTGTGCCCGAGGGTGGACTGGCCGTACGGGGGTGGTGGGGCTGGTGCAGCGCAGCCCCCGCTGCCGGGGGGGACCCGCCCCCTCGACCCCCCTCCTCCTCCGGGCTCATCTCCTGCTTTTGCTGCGTGTACGGGGAATTTTGATAGGGCCCGCCGTGTTGCTGTTGACCACGCTGCTGCTGGTGTTGCTGTTGTTGCTGCTGCTGCTGATGATGGGCCGCCACCAGCTGCTGATATAGCTGATGCTGCCCGATCGCGTTCGACGTCTGCTGCTGAAGATGCGAGGGAGGAATGTTGTGGTGCTGAAGGTGGTACTGGGGGGGATGAGGCTCACTGGAGGGCATCACCCCAAACGTGAGGCGGGCGCCAGCCTCACATCACCTACGGCGCCTGCGCCTACACTCTCTCGACTTACTCTTCTTCTTCTCCTCCGCCTCCTGCCAAATGCTGCGTTCCCCACCCTCTTCTTCAATCGCAGTTTATCGGTAATCGTAACCTCTTCACCATCAACGGACACTTTACTAGCTACCCCGACGCAACCCCAGGTCGTACCTGCAACATACAATTTGTCTAGTTAATACATCGGTCTCACAACCATCAAATATAGTTAACACAATATCGCAATTTACTTAAAGATAGTCTTAATCTGATGCACTTTGCTGTTTAACTAGGAATTGAAATTTAATTCGTCGTTCGAGTTTGCCATCACCTTTCAGAGAACAATTCATTGTCGTTTTAATTCAACGAATAACTCGTTCATTTCAATTAATATTTTATTTACCTTACTACAATTTTACCACTCCAGTTAAAAAGTTAAAAAGTCGTACGCAGCATAATATTTAGAGACTCCACGTTTTTTTCCTGTCAAAATGTTTTATTATTTCGTGAAGGAGATGATGAAACATTTTAACAGTGAAAAACAGGCAGCAAAACAAATACTGGCAGCGAACGTAGTCTTAATAGTGGATTAGGAAGGTAGTTTTACTAGTGGACTCATATCGGACAGAAGCTAATTCGCGTTGTTTTACCGATTTGTATTGCACTATCTAACATTCGTTTTCGGTGCTAAGTGTTCGGGAGAGCACAGGAGACCTCGGCTCGCCCGTCCAAGAGGGAATGATTTCGCGAGGAGTATTATGAGATGGTCTAGTCGGTTAATCCGGGCAAACAGCGCCGGCTCCGGGGACAGTCAAAAGATAGCGAAATACGTAGAAAACGCGGCAAGCTGCGTGTACAGAGGATCAAGCCAGCGATGGCCCCGGGTCGGTACACAACGCAAAAGAGACTCGGCATAGTAACACAAGGCATCCTGTGTTCGGATTACCTGGGCCCTCTCGGTGGACCCAGCTGTGTTTGCGGCCCGCCGACCATGCTTATCTATCGATTGGTTATTGACGTCTCTGTTCTGCTCGTGGTCGGCTAAACTGGAAAACCATAACGGAAAGAGAGATCGTTGAAATTCGAGTGAATGAATGGTAACTCTTGTGCGCGCTCTCAGGTCAAGGAGATCTTTTACCCGAGTGCTGATCTACGAATAGTTTTTTTCTAGTCGTAAAACGACAAATTGTCTGGTTCCGCAAACAGATAACGAACACGTTACGAGAGGGATTTTTCAAATAGCCTAGCCGCCGCCGTGAGATATCCCCTTTGGAAGCATTTATACGTTTCCTCGATAGGCACCACCCTGATGATCGTAGATAAATTCTCGATGGTGGCGGATGCGCGTTCAATTTTCTAGTCACAACTACGAGCGAGGCTGTAACCGCGGATTATCCTGTTTAAAAAGGCGGTTCTCGGAGTCTAACGAACGAACGTTGAGGGAAGAGTGGGTGTATTCGAATTTATGCATTTATGGTCGCACGCGTATGCGAACGCATGACGGACCTCTGAAGCTCTCATCCCGTGGAAGCAACCGCGGAATTCTTTCCCCTTCCCTGAACACGGTTCGCAGCTTCCTTTCTTGTTGGCTGCAAGTGCACCGCTGGACATCATGATACATAGGTGCACGGTATTATGCGGTCTCTCTTTCGCTATCTTTATTCGCCTCTCGCTCGTCGCCTTTCCCTCCTATCAACACAGTTATAATACCGCGTCTCCGACGCCACTTTTATAGTGCGCGATCGTTTCCTCCGATTATCCTTGATCTAACCGCTCGAACTAATGTCAATCACGCGGCGGTCGCGATTATGTTTATCGAATTATCTTGCTCGTGGAACGCCAGATAAAAATTCATGCTACTCGGCCTAATGTTCGACAATCGGTTGAGCGTTTTAATGAAAAATGATGCAAGTCGAAACAGATAATCATTGGATAATAAGGAATTAAGTAAAAGGATGATACCTTTGTGCTATTCAAGTCACGATCAAATTATATTACAATTATTTTATTTAACGACGATGGTATTCAACTCTCAGGATGTACTGTTTTTTTTTTATTGTACAGTTGTAACCTCCGATATGAGGTTATTCTACACAAAACAGAAAAAATATTGACTTGCACCACTTTTATATTAAACGGCTCCATTGTTTTGTTCTCGTTGCAATCCGCAGAATAATTTTTTATGCAATTGGTAGAAAAATTAACCTTTTGGGAACGAGAATATTTTCTAATTTCTAATTTGTTTCGATAGTTTGCATCTATTTTATAGTAAACCGGACTTGCATACTGAAAAGCTGAGTGCGAGGATTAAATGAAAGAAAGAGTGGTGTGCTCAGTAAAAATATGTTTGATACTTTTCGAAGCTAATAAATAAATGTTTAAAAATTATTATAAAATGTGAAAATTGTTTGGACGATTATCAACAGACAGACGTCCGCAAAGAGCTAATGTATAAATTACTGAAGACAGAAAAAAAGATCATACATTCACACTTAAACGCAATCATCGCGTGAGAATGTCGATAACGTGTTGCACGTATGTTTACGAAATGCGTGTAAGCACACAGTGTTTCAATATGGTTGTATCATCGAAACTAAATGTCAGACTTGTTTAAAACGTTCGGTTGATCAATTCGGCTGTGGGAAAAGTTCAAACTTTGCGGATAACGAGTTCAATTTAGCTGAATTCTTAACTGTGAAAAAACTTTCGCAGCACTGTGACGCTAATTATGTCGAAGTTAAGCACTTCGGTTTGTCGTTCGCTAAATGCATACGAGGAAAAGCGAATAAAACTTTGAACAGGAACCACGGCCGTTATAATAACGTAATTTATAACGACATTAACGCGGCTCGCGTAATCGCTTAGGAGTAAAAAATATAGTAACGGCGATACCGGCTAGATTAGGGCTCCACTATTGTGTAACCAGAAACATCTGCCAATCTAACATCACCTGCCCCGAGTTACCTATTTCTAGCTAATTTATCACCCGCTTCGGCCGTGCTAGGAGCCAAAGGACGGCCACTGACGAACCCAACTCGATCGGGACTAGATCTGAATAGAAACCTCTACTTTCATCAGTCCTTAGCCTTTCATTAAAAGATACCATCTTAACTGCTCCGAGACCATGCGAATTCCTGATTATAAACACGTGGCTGTTCCACTGATTCGCGCTGATAAACCGCCAATGTTCTCTTCGTTTGCATCGAGCGAAATTCGCTCTCTTAGAAAGAACGTGCTGCTAGAAGAAAGCTGGGAACTCGTTCGCTTCTGAACAGAAATGAAAGCAGCGACACCGGTGCACTTAAACTACGAATATTCGTACAACTTCCAACCTTTATAAAATAAATTTCCAAACATGCACATCAAATGGAAACTGATTTCCTTCCCAGAATTTCAACTCGACTACTGAAGTCTCAGAGATTTGGCGAAATCACTTAAACCAATATTAATTAGATATTATAGTCAATTGCAAGCCACGTGGTCGCTAATAACTTTGCAGTTAATGCGACCACGTTAAAATAAAGGACAATAAAAAAAATTAAATACAATGTATGTATTATAAATAAAATTTTGACGCTTTACCTTTTTCACAACTGAGCCGTATGTAAAAGCAGCTCGATAATATTTTTGTAAATAATAATTTCAGAAGTTTCATCTAAAAGTTTGTTGAATTATAACTGAAACTGCTATCATTAGTGAATAATTTATTGAGAAATTCTGTCGATTTTTTATAATAAAAAGACTATTAGAATATTGTCGGTAAATAAAGTGTTAATAAAGGCAATTGTCTTAATATATAGACTAAATTGGTTAAAATTCTACGTTCCAAACATGTTCTGAACAGAATTTCACTGTTCTTAAAGCAGATTTTACAACATTTTATAGTAATTTATATCTTCTTATATTTCTGAGAAATTTAAGTTTGATTTATGTAGTCGGAGTTCTTGAAGGTTGGCTTCCCTTGAACATGTTCGCGCAGGGAAGCTTCGAAAGGAAGAAACCCGTGTTCCCGCCTTCGCTCCGAGCAGCATATAATTTGTAATCATCTTAGAAGCTGAAGAAAACACCAGAGGCAGGCACAATGGTGTGACGAGCGATGGATCATTACGTGGTTCCAGGATTCATTAAACCGACGTATCGATTGCTGGTGCCTTTACCTTTTCATCGACGACATAGAAGATTCCTTTTTCCACGAAACATTGTTACCGCTAATGCGATCAATGAATTTGATTACCGTGTTCTCATCGGCCGCTGTTGAAGATTACTGAAGGTTACTACAAAGACAGGCCAGCCAGTTCACGATTAATAATGTACGCGATTTTCTAGTGGCTGCGGGAACCGATCGCGTGAACGTTTCTACGATTAGTCTGTTTCCTCGAAGAAACAGTTCTCTCGATAAACATTTATTTCGATTAGGCACCCTATCTGAATCACGCGAAACCTCCGGCTGCTCCCAGCCAAGTACTGCACACTTCCCTTTCTATATTTTTTAATAAGAAAATTGATATTGCAAAAATAATCAGATCCTTAAATCTCGTAGGTTACTAAAATACTGTAATTATTTTTGCTTGTTTACAAAAATTATATGTCTTTGTAGTAGTGCAATAAAAGTAGAATGCTATTCATAATTATTTACAGAGACACATTTAGGATTTTCTTATACATCAATCAATAGTCGACATAAAAGAAGGTGTATACCGAAACTTCAATAATTTATTTACCGGATAAGACTGTGCAATTAACCTGTTAAAACCTTGTTCTTTAACCCTCATACGTTCCTCAGAAATAGTTGCATAGAAGATCCTAGGACAACAATTCATACATTTTTATTCTATACTTTGAATCGACAACTTTATGCTTCATTTACAGCGCCATATTTTGAAGAAACATCTTACAACACAGACAAAGACACGTAACTGGATTAAAGACAAATAAAACAGTACAAATTGAATTTGTGATTCTCGCAGACTCAATCCGGGCATTGAAGGATTAAGAAAATAACAATTTTCGAGTGGTCCCATGAGAAAAGATAGCATCTATGCGCAGTGTCGGATTAATACCTTTACCCTAAGCATTTAAACGATTTTGAGGCCCCCTTACACAGGATTTTCGGTAATTTGACTAAAAGTGTTTTTAACAAATGTTAGAGTTTTGCTCACACGCTACTGATTTTCATCTTTCTACTCGCGCACGCATGCACATAAACACTTAGCAATATTAATACTTTGTAAAAAAATGTAAAATTTAAAAAATTCCTACCTGCCCCCTTCTCCTGATACGCTAAGCACATGCTTAGTTTGCTTATTGGTTAATCCAGCACTGTTTATGGGGATCGAAGGGTATTCGAACGAGGTTTGACGCGTGTCGCCGTCGCGCAGAGACAACGGCCTCGCGGCGGCAAACAAAATGGGCGACTACAAACGTTGGACGCGAAGCATAATCGTCGCTTGGGAGAAAGTCGAAATGAACACAGGTGGTTGATGAGTTTGTACCGAATGACGGAAGGGAAAAACACGGGTCGGGATACGAACGGGACAGAGATAGACGCAGAAGAGTCCTGACGGTTCTCGGGCCGGGGGATGGGTAACAGTTAAACATTCAGCGGACGACCGCGAACGAGGCGCACCGGGCTTTTGTTTGTCGCGCCGTTTCACCGGAAACCGAACCGATGTATACGCGGCTTCTCACGCGAAAGTCCCTTTTGTGTTTTCTGCCGGTGGTGGAAAGAATACCGAAGGTAGGCCCCGCGGGGCCAAAACATGCCGGATCGGTCGCGCGTTTCGCCGCGGCACGAAATACGCAAGATGCGCGCAATTATGGCGCCCAATTATCTCGTACGCGTCTCGTTATTTATTGAATATCGTGTCTGCTTATTTCTCAGGCGAGCTTGCGTGCCACCGCAGCGACGAGACGAAGAATCGAGGCCGATTCGGTCAGTTCCTCTCTGTGTTTCTACGAATAACAGAAGTAATCGTCGTTCGACGCTAATTGCGAAGAGTATCAATGACCGTTCTTGGAAATTAACGCCGGCGCAACCGACCAATTCAAAATCTCCTCTCGAATTATTGTCTAACTTAGCAACGTTATACAGGTTCGCGGCTCTTCAATATGTGAAGCGTCGCATTCAATTTTGCTAACTGCGGCAAGTTTAGTTTTAACCTTAATAATTGAACACAGTACACCTGAATTTTCCGATGTACACCTTAAGGGCGATTTATGCTATCCCCACAGCCACGGAACGGTTCCGTTCAGTATAATAATAATTGTGCTAGTACGATCGGATAGTATAAACACCTATATTCAAATACAGTAAAGAATGTTTGTCTGATGGGTGCTGAACAAATACATGCTGTGTCTATGCGGATAGTATAAGAGCCGTTACGCACTGTCGACCAGTTGCCGGCGACTTGGTCGCCGAGAGACCAAAAACTATTGTTATTTGCTACGTCCAAGTGCGACAAGCTCATATGTATTCTCCTATCTAGTGGTCGCCGGCGACTAGTCGACAGTGCGTGACGGCCCTTAATCTACCTTTAGCCGTAACACTCACGATGTTCGCATCATGTGAACCGCGGCGCGCCTGTGCAAACGGCAGCTTTAAAATTCAAGATTTTTACTCGAATATCGAATTATTTTATAACTAAATAAAGTTGTACAGGCTACATCTCTTCAGTATATGAAGCGTAGCATGAAATTTCTCTATACGACAACTTTAGTTCTAGCCTTAATAATTTAACACAGTGTCAAATACATCTTTGCAATAATACTGAGGAGGTATTCATGATGTTCATAAACACTAAGCACTTTTGCATTCAATATCCAGGAGGACGGTTCTCCATCACATGTTACACTCTTGATAATCCCCTTTCGGAAATAATTTGTTTATAGCACTCCGCTGATATGATAATACAGTCGTTTGCTAATTTTCCTACTGTACAAGCAAAGTGTGTTCTCGTGACAGATGTTGCAAATGTATTGGGATCTGACATTTTGAGTGGCGTCGTCTGCTGCCGAAAAGTAGAAATACTCTAAGCTTGGCTTGGCTTGGCTTATAGCAGCTTACAGTGTTAACAGGTGTTAATTGTTGCATAAACTTACAGTGCTAAAACAGGTATTAATTAAAAATAACGTTATGGAACCTCTAATTTTTCCACCGCGTAGCAAAAAAAATTTTGATTACTGTGCAGTGAAAGATTGTGATAGTTGAGCGAGCAAAAATTTGTTGCTCCGTTTCCACACTTTGAAATGAAGTATGTGAAGCGAACTGCTTGAAATTGATAAGACCTCCATTTCTAAAATATAAGAAACAATTTAGTAGAGAACAGTCTATTTTGACAGCTAAAATAGCTAAAGCTAGAGTGCACATTGACAGATTTAACCAGCGTATAAAGACTTTCAAAATTCTTTGTTCAGTGACGCCTGTGACATTGGTGCCTCTAATAGAAGATATTTGTACAATTATTTGTGGAGTAATTAATATGTCCTCGCCAATGCTAAGCGATTAGAAATTTATGAAATTATAATTGTAAATTTAGAAGGTATATTAAAAAACAAAATTTTTTTTGTAAAATTAATTATTTGATAAAACATACTTTAAAAAGCCGCTCTCCTGCAACAAACTTTCTTTCTGCAGGATTAGTACCTGCCCACTTACAAGTTTCACCCACACTTACATATATTTCAAGTAAAAACAAAAAAGAAGATATCAATACAATGTGAAGACCAAGCACTTCGTCGCCATATTGGATAGCTATATATATTGTCCACGCCCCCATGTCAGATCCCAATAGGGTTCGTACACAGTGTGCATCTACCATGTAGATACTCTACCGAACGAACGAACTGATCATAATGATGTATAGCAGTCCCCTCGCTCAATTAACGTAGACTCAGGCCCACCTCACGACTGTTATCGAGGAAGATAGGTGTTCTGAGAATCGTCGGACGCTATCTTTCTGTGGGTCGCTCGCTCCTTGAGTGTATCAGAGAGGAGACCGAGAAACATTGGGTGTGAATGAAATCGAGGATAAGGTTGCTCGCTCGGTGAAAAAAAGTAACAGGAATTGTTGCCGACGAAACTGGAAAGAATCAGACAATTGGCGTAATATTTCCTGCGATTATTCGTGTAGAAATTTGCTAAGTTTAACAACCAGAAAGTTATTTCAGTAGAGCTTGTTGTCCTTATTGGTTCGGATACGGGAGACTGTGTCGTACAACGAGACGGCTATTATCCGTGCATATTGAAGAACCACTGGCAAGAAACCCCGACAAAATCTACCCCGTAATCCGTTTAACGATATCGATCATTAAACGTAACACTCCGCGGGTCCGTGGCCCACGATTAATCTCTCGCCCCGTGGTTTTCATTATTATCATTACACACGGCAACTTTCTACATAATACCCGCGTACACTGTCCGATGAGGCCTGTCCAATAACCGAACAAGCTCGAGTGCACGCATCGAGAACAAGGCACCGCACACCGGGGCCCACGCGTCGCAAGAACTCGAAACGCATCGACGTGAAACGGTCATCGATCCACGATAATAATTCGTCACGGAAACTTCTTGCGACTGTCAATTAATGAGCATGGAGTATAGGAATTATCGAATCGACGGCCGGCAATTTCAGCGACGGAGCGCTCAAGACGTTTCGCGTTCGGATCGGGAATTTCTCAACCCCATTTTCGGAGCTAAGGTGAACCCATCGAAACTGTTAAAACATTACCAACGACTGTTTAACCATTCAGGAACGGCAATAAAAAATCGATTTTCGTAATATTGTAAAATAGAAAAACTTGATGTTACTTGATAAATTGTACTATAATTTGAAAATCAAAACCGTCACAAAGAGTCTCATGATTCTATGTATAACTTTAATACCTAACACGATTGATATACATAACTAATTTAAACTACATTTTTCAAAGTAAGATTTCTCAGAACCATGAATTAAAGTTATGTTAAAGAAAATGCTATCGGCGCAAAGGTTCGATCTTCTTGAAAATTTTACAGCAAATTTGCAATTTTATTGATCACCCAACGTTTCGATCCAGGTGTGATCAGTCAAGAAATTGAAAGGTAAACTTACTTTCTGTGCACTATTTGTATTAAACGCGGAACAAAGAATTTTTTTTTGTAAAATTTTCAAGAAGATCGAACCTTTGCGCCGATAGCATTTTCTTTAACATAACTTTAATTCATGGTTCTGAGAAATCTTACTTTGAAAAATGTAGTTTAAATTAGTTATGTATATCAATCGTGTTAGGTATATAAATTGGACTAAAATGTTAATAACTTATTTAACCCTTTGCGGGCGGGAATTATGTTTAGCGTACTAATCGATGGTTCGAATGTACAATTTTTTCTTGAGAACTGAAATTGTGTACCGACAGCTACGCATAAGAATTAAATGAAGGAGGAAGTGTTGTGATTGGTAAAAATTTGTTTGATGTTTTTTGAGAGTAATAATTTTTTAAAAAATGATTTTCAGTCACGGAGTAGCAATTTTACTTGGGCGATTGTCTGCAGACACGCGTCCGCAAAGAGTTAATAATGATGTTTAAGTCAAAATAGTTCCGTCTTAATAGAAACTTCAATGGCTTCTAAACGTTTGAAGAGTTAGCACCATTTGACATGAATGTGATTGATACCATTTATAACAGAGTGAACCCTTTCTTAGAAACGAAAAGAATTTGTGTGTCCTGCTCGCACTCCATGTTTGTTATTCTCGCTTCTACTCGACGGCAGAGAAACGGAACGCTATCCTGGAAATATTCTATTTCTGTGTGTTTTTGATCGTATTATCAGTCATTATTGAAGTATCTTAGCAATATATGTATTGTGTGATTTCTGTGTAATAATCGTTCCCATAATTTGGGCATTGCCATATGACATGGTTCAGTTCTTGGAAAATGAATATCTGATAATAAAGTGATTATTTGAATACTCAATCTCATTAATACCACTAAAATTAACGGAACATAAAGGCTATAATGTATTGATTAACTTCTCAAAAATTCATTAAAGCATACAAAACAGAAGCAATGTTACGGTTTGTCCCACTGTACCATATCTATACATCGTACCAATTCTGAGGAGTAGTTTAAAATTGATTATAGGAGGTCAGATGATTAGGTACGATGTACATTATTGTTCGTTTCCTAAAAATTTGAGACAGCTAGGGATAATATCAAAACGTCTAAACTGTGGATCTGTATGCAAAATAAAAATTGTTTACATCAATTACGAAGAACACAAGCCAAATAAAAACTTCATTCGTCTTTTTTAATTTGAATAAACTTAGTCTAGTACTTTGACGTTCTCAAATTCTTTTAATTTATTTACTGCGTCAAATTGCACCTACTCGATTTTGTCATAAATGCATAAAGTCCACAATCTAGCAATCACACGGACAAACTGGCAATCAATCGTCGTCCCTGAAAGGTTAAGAAATTTTGAACGTTTATAATTCACAGCCGAGCATTTCTTACAAAACTGTTCATCAACAGTTACAATTTTAGACATGAACTAACAATAAATCCTCGGGAACATAATCCAATTATTTCTTTCGGGATTACTTTTTAGAAGAAGCGTTTTAAGTTCCTCTTCGATATAGGCTTAAGTGTAAACGAGTTTCGAAATTTATGCAATTAATGAAGTAACTAATCGGCCATGTAGGGTGTCTTATTTATAATACGTTTTTCATTGTGTGCCGATGCGAATTTTGTTTTTCGACATAAATGTCGAAACCCTTTGCCACTCGAAGTTTGTTTAGCTTTAAAATCATGAAATTTCTTTCGACCTAGAAGAGATTCATTTTACATAATGTTTTCTACATTATTTACATGAAATTAAGCCTGTTTTCCCATACAACACACGAGTTTTTAACAAATAATTGAATACAATCGAATTTAATAATAGAAAATCTGATCTCTGAATGTGTTCGCATTCGACTGCAAAGGGTAAAATTATTAAACGAAGAAGTACATTTTTATTTAACTTCAATTTCCTACAGTTGAATTTTATTTGATATAAAGATCCACAGTCTTCTGATTATATATTATTATATATTATTATTAAACTACAGATTTTTATGAGGATTCCTATTTTTGAAATTATGTTAACCCTTGTGTATAGGATTGAGATTAGTTGTATTAATGTCAAATTTAATATTCAATTAAAAGAAGAAATGTATCTGTAAGTAAATAGTATTGATTGGTAACAAATTACCTTTTGTATTCTCTGAACAAAAATAGTATCATTAAACACAACTATAATGAAAAACTGCTATTTGGTAAACTGATTTGACCTTAATTCCTGTAAAAATAACTCGTACTTTACGAATAAAAAATGAGCAAAAACTGTATTGAACCGATACTTCCATTACTCTTCAATCACGTTTACAAGCTATAACATAATGATGTTCGCCATAATAATTACATAGCAAAAATAAGCATATTTGCTAAAATATATGTACATATATCCAGAGGTTTATGAACATTCTCGAGACCGTGTGTCTGAATGAATGACATGGCGACTTCCGCTTCGTAGCCATTACATTACACAAAACTGAAGTCTGCCAACATCCTCTATTTGCCATTTTTCGTTTTACTAGTTCCTAATTAGTACACTGCGAATCTATATGCAAAATAAAAATTGGCATCAATTACAAAACACACTGGTCATTGAGAAGCTGTTTTCCTTTTATAAAACTAAACCTACCGAGCACTAAATGCAGCTGGTCTATGTTGCCATATAAAAATTAAATTATTGAATTTATTTGTATCGTAATATATGCTTGACTGAAGAAATGTATTTAATCTTTATAATTTCAAGATTTGTGAAATAAAACATTTCAGACCGATCATTACGACCGTGGCTCGTACGTTTAGTGTTCATAATCATAACAAGTTGAAAATAGTACATCAGCATTCTTAAATGAATCCTTCTATTTTTTTAAATCGCGACAACACGTTTTTCTCATAAATGCATAAAATCCGAGGTTAACTGATTCAGCAATTTGCAGCCCGTTTCAGGGTATCGAGGTTAGGACGCAGCTATCGCGGTTCTGTAGCGTTTAATTCGCGACCAATGAATTAATCGATGGCTTTTCAATTGCACGAGCGCATCCGCAGTTTGCCATTCGCGATGGCCGTTCGCGGTCGAACGAGAGCAGGAAAATCGAGACCGAGCGGGAGAAAGAGAAAGAGACAGAAAGAGAGAAATAAAGAGAAACACATAGAAGGAGGGAATAAAGGTGGGGAGGGGGTGGGGGCAGAGAATCGCGACGAAGGGGGGTGAACGAAGAAAAGGAGCACGATGGGAGAACAGAAAGAAGAGATTCGCTCGAAGACAACGGTAATAAGTGAAGGGCAGAGCACACGGAGGAGGCGCGCGTAATTTACGTGCAACATGGATCCGGGCGGCGTTTAATCCGGCGAAGGAGCTGGCGATTATGAAGTTAGGTTGGGTTAGGTGGTGAGCGCAAGCAGAACCTCTTTGTGATATCAATTAAGTATGATTTGCCCTCTTCGAGCGGTGAACGCTTTCGCCTCTCCTTTCTTTCTCTTCCTCTCCCTGTCTCTTTCTCTTTCTTTCTTCCTTTGCCGCATCCCTTTCCCTTCCGTTTCTCCTGGATCGTTCGACGCTCTCTTACCCCCGCGGGGTAACCTGGAGTTTAACCTCATCCCTTATAATTTTCTTCGAGTGCACCGTGAGAAACTTGCCCGTAACACGCACGCGCACGCATGTGTAGCCGCCGCCGCCGCCGAAGTATATTGGCCGGCTCTCATCTCCCGGACTCAACCGGCGCGGCGGTCGCCGATTATTAGATTTCATCGAATTTTCGTCGTACACTCACGTGGCAGCTCAGAGCCCCCTTCCTCAGACACGAATCCACCAATTAACCGGGTTAACGTCCTGGCCGGGCCGCAATTAAGCCAATCCGTGAGAGGAGCGAATTCCAGGATCCGCGGAGTACGCATGCTTTCTTGATCCTTTCCCGCCTACCGGGCCAACGATCGTAGACGGAACGCAGGATACGCCGAACAATGCCGTTTCGCGAATCACGAAACCCCGTCTCTCACAAATCTGCTCATCTCCTCAGAACATTCGGTTCTGATCGGACAAGACCGTGGCTAATTGAACGCTGCGGGAAAATTAGGTTGCCAGCCGTGCCGTGAGCCGCGCCGGTTTTTTCAAGCTGCTCGTCGGAAGACTCGCATAATTAAATGTGAAGAGATATTGCTGGAACCAATTTATCTTGTTACACGTGGAACTAGATTTAGTTCTACTAGAGATACGATGGTTAATTGAACAATTTTCTGTGGAGTAATCGCAGAGGAGCGAGCGAAGAGTATGTGAATACAGGGGAACTCGTTTTCTCTTGTTAACAAAATGAGTTATTTTTTTCCGGAAGCTTTCTGCGATTTTTGTGTGTATATTAACGATCGGTTTACGAGACTGGTCAAAATGACGGGGTCTGGTCTTTTTAATTCACGTTTGTTGAGATTGTATAGATGCATCCATGAGGAATTATTCTAAAAGTTAGATACATTCTTCTTATTTTTATAAAGTAATGTAGAATAGTCACTTTCAGTGCTCCATAAACTTAGTGTTAAAGGTGAAAATCAGGAACTCGAAATGTTCTTTGTTGCTTTTTGATGTAGAACAGCTATCGAATATTAAATATGACATTTCACGCCGAAGATCAAGATTTCGTGGAAATATTTCAACGTTAAACAGAATTGCAATCGATTCAATATAAAGATACCAACTGATTTTACATGCCTAATACTTTGATACCCTGACATTATACTCTTGTTCTCGTTCAAGCATTACTATATGGTCCTCAAATTTTCTTACACAATGGACACGTTGATGCTCAGAACTTCGAGAAGTGCAGTATCTTCAATAGAATCGGCAAAGCAATATAATAAGAAGATATTTACTAATATACAACTGACGAATGCTGAAACAGTCAAGCTTAGTGAAGAGAGGTGACAGAGTTGTTAATCCTATTATTCTTTCTAATTATCTTTCTAACACGTAAAAATGCAAGGTGTTGCAGAACATGTGTTTCTGAAAATTAAATTCATATAAACAATATCTACGCTGTATCTGTCTCCGTTTATGGAACAGAACAAATTCTACAGGGTGCTTCGTCTAAAACAGCACACCTAAATATCTCCTCTACCTCTGAAAATACAAAAAATGTTTCTAACGTAATCTAAATGGTTTCAAAAGACGAATCAGATGGAAGAATCGTTTTTATACATTATAATTTTGTAATCGTTTTTTCAAGGTCACTCGTGTTTTTTTACATATATACACACATTTTTTGTTGTTGTATGTTATAGCAAACATTATTGTGCATTCATCCATGTTTAATAGCACGACCTTGAAATGACCGTGAACTCAAAAATTTGCTAATTAATGCAGAACTTACTTTCAGCGACATTTCAGATTTCAACGGTAACAGAAATTCGACCATACATATGTATCTCTCTCACTCTCTATGTACACAGAGGAACGATACAATGTGTTTATTTACAAGTTCAAGTTCATGGACGAATTTCTGTTGCCGTTAAAATCTGAAATGTCGCTGAAAGTAAGTTCTGCATTAATTAGCAAATTTTAGAGTTCACGGTCATTTCAAGGTCGTGCTATTAAACATGGATGAATGCACAATAATGTTTGCTATAACATACAACAACAAAAAATGTGTGTATATATATAAAAAAACACGAGTGACCTTGAAAAAACCGATTACAAAATTACAATTTATAAAAAACGTTCCTTCCATCTGATTCGTCTTTTGAAACCATTTAAATTACGTTAGAAACATTTTTTGTATTTTCAGAGGTAGAGGAGATATTTAGATGTCCTGTTTTAGGCGAAACACCCTGTATAATTAGAGCAAGCCCCGAAGAATTGCACTATGTTTAGGAGAGCGATAGAAAATTAAGCACGCACCTTTGTAACACGTAACGATTTATTTCAAACGAATTTATTTCTACTTCTCGTAGACGCTTTGATCTTTCTATTGTTCCTAATGCAATGGCTGTCAATTTAATAAATTCGTCAAAAACTATATAACTAAATAACCAGTTTGATACTCTGTGTCAAAACAGACCTAGACTCGGAGGATTAGTGCATTAAATGCGCTGTTTACTTGTAAGCACATCATACTATGAAAGGACTGCCACAATTTTTGCACCGTGTTATAAGGGTGCAGTTTGCTTCGTTTACAAAATGCATTAGGGTTACAGTAGTTACTATCCCAGTAGTCAGCCATTTAAGGCCAGTAGTCAGCCATCTTGAGCGTTGTTATTATTACTATACCATCTCCTAAATGTTTCATAATATGAGGACAAATGACTACACATTGGTAGTGAGGAACAGGTAGATCATCGTGCTTATTGAAATGTGTAAGAAATTAACAAATATTTATTTTTAAGCAATTTGTTTTCAAGAAGCCTGACTATTGAGTAGGAGCTGTATTATTGGGTTACTCGAAAAGTAATTTCGTTGTCCGTGTAGAGACGGCAACGCTTCCATTTATTATTACTTAACCTTAGTCTAAGTCGCAAAATCATTGTATATCATGATAGCTGACATTTCGGACGCCATTTCGTGCCTTATAGTGCCTTATAACCTTTCAAGTATTTTTTTGACATCGCATAAAATATGGAAAATCAAAGTAAGCATTCCCGCTGCATTTTTCTTAATTATTACCGCAAGGGTAAGAATAAAATACAAGCAAGGAAAATATTATGTGCTGTTTAGGGATGGGATGTACCATCGGGTTACCATTTACTTCATTCTTTTCAACACTTTATGAGCGGTGTAAATATCATTTCCAATGAAGCGTCAATAATAATATAACTCAATTGTTTTGCTAATAAACAACATGAATTCGACAAACATGGGATCTCCCAGTAGCCAGAAAGATGGCAAAAGATCATAGAACAAAATGGTCACTACATCAACGAATAAATAAATAAATAGTGAAAAATCGTCTTTCATTTTCCCTTGAAAAAAAACGAAATTATTTTTCAAACAACCGAATATTTACCCTGTATCTCATAAATAAAGACAGATAAAAGCACATATTTATATAAACTGTTTTTCAATGTTCATAGCTGTACAATCAGATCCCGTAGTGGGTCCCTCCGTGCTGTTATGTGCCCCATACACAATTTTAGAAAGTAAAAGTGTCGTTCGTTAATTGGACACGACACCGATTACCGCAATTGGGATTCCATTTTAGACCACATAAAGCCGGGAAGGACAGCAGGGTTGGGGCCTGCGAGTGGGACGATGCGCCCCTGCGTGACCCCACGAAATAATCCCGTCACGTAAACTCGTGTGTACCACCAGTGGTACCTACAACAAGCGGCACTCGACGCGTTAAGGAAACCCTCTCTCGAATTCCCGAATTCCAACAGCCAGCTCGGACTCGGTGTCAAAGAGAGAGAGCGAGAGAAAGAGAGAGAGAGAGAGAGAGAGAGAGAGAGAGAAAGAGAGAGAGAGCTGGTAAAGGGGTCGAGAGCGGCACGTACGGCAGAGTTTCGTCGTCGATCGTCACTGGAAAGTGTTTTTGCATCGACGTCGACCATGCACCGGCAACAACGGTGGCAAGGGTGGCTAATGACAAAATCAATGCAACATAATTAGACATGGCGACGACGTAGTCTAGCGAGCCGGCTACCGAGCGATTCGAGCCTCTGTGTGTACGTATTCGCCAGGTCAGCCGCTACATGTACGTTTAGCTGGACGCATTTCTGTTGTCTACCGCTTCGCTGCCGGGGATTATTATAAAAACATCCCCTAATGCGATCGGCAAGGTATTCTTGTCCCTCCCGTGTGCCTCCGCTCCGCTGATTACACCAATGAGAAAGAGAAAGAGAGAGAGAGAGAGAGAGAGAGAGAGAGAGAGAGAGAGAGAGAGAGAGAGAGAGAGAGAGAGAGAGAGAGAGTAAATCTCTCTTTCAATCTTCCTCGGCCGTGAACGAGCTTCCCGAGTCGAAAATTTTTAAGATAAAAGGCGCGTCGATAGATTCCCCGACGCGACGCGACGTTCGCATAATTCACCGTGCTCGATTTTTTTTTATCGACTGGTCGCGCGTCGCTCCATTCGCCGGCCAGCACTTGCGGATGATACTGATTGGGTTCGCAGCCGGTTCGATGTGGGGCGCTAATGATCTCTGTTAGCGGATGTCTCGCGCGGAAAGGAATGACTTTCGGTTGATTTATGATCCACACGGATTTCGGCGAATCGGTAATAAGCCTTGGTTCCTGGTCCCGAACCTAATCGAGAGCCCGCTGAATAATTCACATTGTTCAAGAAGCATAAAACTTGGCCTCCGGAGTAGGTGTATATCATCAGAAAGCGTGGGCGTGTGAAATAACGGTGCACGAGGAACCTCGTGTACGAATTAATCGAGGCGAACCATTCGTATCTATAATATAATCGATAGTCGTTCAACTCGGTTTCTTCTAGTGTATTTATTATCTCTACTGCGCCTATCTTATATTCAACGATATGTCTAATTATTATTTTCCGAACGCTCCGCTGAATATTGGATCGGTGGGTAAGCAGTGCCTGCCGCGGACAGTGGCCGGGACAAGGTGAAATAAACATGGTGCGAAATAAATTTCTAAAAGGAATACTGTACGGCGCGAATCGATTTGCCCGTGTGTCCACGAAAGCCGACAGAACTGCCCCGCCAACACAACGGAATAAAGAAACAGTATTATCGGTGGAAACGGAAAACAACCATATTACACTGTCGAGGCCCATCGTAAACGTCCACGTCGGTTGACTATTTGCTGTCCAGCTCATTCTACCGGAGAACTCGCTGGCTACGTCATTTTTTGCTGGAGCGAGGTGAGCGTAACCCGCGATGCAGTGCCGATGGCATCGTCCGCTTCGATTTTAAGAGAATCCGTAGGTAGAAGCGCTTTATGTACAATGTACAAGCTCTGGCGCGGCGTATCTAGAGCTAATTATACCCATGAACACAGGGTTGCTTCGATGACGCACAATGTAAGGTCGGAAAACATTGACGAGTGACTCTATATTCCGACGTCGCTGTCAACGTTACGTACAACAGACAGACAGAAGAGGAACCTGGTCGAGGCCATGATTCGTGTGTTTACTGTCGTTCTTCATCTTAACTTTAACACCTTCGTTTGGTCCACGGTGCAGTGAATGCGTCTCGAGGTTTGAATCTAAAAACTGTCAGGGACTCGATTGAAATCGACCGAGTATCGGAAACGGCTTTATATCAGGTCGTCCCATAAGTCCGTCCGGGGAATTTTACCACACAACTCTATCAACAACTTACTAATACATTTTCACTTGCATACATTCTTTTTTGTTTTCAGTTATTTACACATTTGCCGTTACTTCATAGCATTGCCAATGGATGAAAAATATTAACCCCTTGCACTATAACGTCGAGTCAAACTCGTGATGAAGATTCTGGACAAAGTGGAATAAATATGTATGTTACTAATTTCTTTTAAATCGAAATACATTTTTATTTAGTCGTTGTTAATATACAGTTATTGGAGAACATGTAGGCATACAATACATATACATTTTCGCCGTCTTCTAGGAAATTATGAACTACATAGAAGTTCTAATCACTGTAACTGTAAACTAAATCGTAGTACAAGGGGCTAAATAAAATATTAAACTGTATGGCTATGCGTAACTGTAACTTTTTGAGAAAGGTTAAAATATATCCCACCATACGTAAACAGCTAAGTAAAAGGTGTGACAGCTTTTAATCAACCTAAACTCTAAGAGTTAACCCTCTCGGACCCGACATTAGTACGTCGTACTGACTTTAAGAATTATTTCAAAATTGATTACAGAAGCTCAGACTATTATATGCGATGTGTTTTCTTTTTTGATATTTAATTTAGCATTTTAAGATAGCTAGGAAAAATACCAAAAAGTCTAACAAGGAGAAGACGCGGTCATGGCGTCTCAGATTTTCTCGAAACTTTGCATATTGGTAGATTTCGTTCTCCTGTTTATGAAAATGTAGCATTATAGGCGTCGATACTCAACAACTTTTGAGATACGTTAAGATTGGTGAAGTTAGTGTTTCTTTAATATTACGTTCCTTTTCAATAAAATTTTTATATTTTCTTTCCTATACATGTTATGAGTGTGTTTTTCATGTGCAAAATACAATTAATTAAAATAGATAAACTGAACGGAAAAAGAGAAAAAATGGAAAAAGGGATTTGAACACTGGCCTACCCGGTAATGAATCTAGTACGTTACCATCACTCCGTTTGGCACTTGACAAGAACTCCAACCAAAACTGTACTTAACGGCTAAACGGGTATAATGAAATTTAAATTGTAAATATCTTAAAAATTATTGAGCATCGACGCCTATAATGTTATATTTTCATAAACAGGAGAACGAAATCTACCAGTATGCAAAGTTTCGACAAAATTTAAGACCCGATGACCGCGTCTTCTCCTTGTAAGTTACTAAGAGATTATTGTAACATCATATAATGTCGGCCATACACAAGCAAACTAACAATCTATCGTCTTTCCTGAAGCGTCATCACCTTAATCTGGTCCTCGGTGCAGTGGACGTGTTTCGTGGTTCGAATCCAAAAACTGCCGAGAACTCGATTGAAATTGACTGCGTATCGGAAGCGGCTTTATAGGACGCTGGAAATACTCGTCGCGGCTACTCATGCGTGTCCGTAAATTGATTTAAATGCTCCACGCCCATATCTGTCTGAACCCGTGGGATCGCTTTGCGAGTCAACGGCAGATCCATCAACGCCGGTGTGGTAACGCGAGCACCGTGTACCGACGCCGGTTACAAAAATAATCTTGCAGCGAATAATATCGAACCGGTCGCTACAGCGAGCGCAAAAGTTGATAGACTCTTCGTACTCGCGAGCCTCCGCTCGGTTTCTTCTTCTGCTCGCATTCTCAAACTAACATATCTCTGCAATCAATTGACAAAACTCGTTATGTCCAATATTTGCTAAAGATATCAACCATTGATGCAATTATTGTAATTTGAATCAACTACCATTCTTGGTAATTATCAATTGACTCCAAATCAATTTTATATGTATAATGGATTTTAAATTGATTAGTTCAGCAATTTATTAAGTACAGTGTTTATGTTGAAAATATTGAGACATAAACATAAAAATAAGTAAGTGCTTATAAGTATCAAGCATAAGTAAAAGGGAAGACTTGATTTCTTATGCACAATTTCTTGTTAGTACTATGTTGAAAAATTGAGTAAATACTATTTCTAGTAAATACTTCTTCCTTTATGAACACAAAACTGAGTATTTACTTCAAAAACCACTAGTTGAAGGTTCTGCTTGCCTTTATGTATACGGCTCATTGTAATTAATATTTTGAGTGCCAGCTCAGCATCTTCGAAAAATGCCATAAAATAAAAGTAATTTATTCATCGAAATAAAAGTTAAAAGTATAAGATGTACAATACTGAAAGTAATTTCTCAATCTTCTTGCATTTTGCAGGTCCTAAACAAAATCGTTACGCTCGATACAATAATGTCAAAATTTATTCATAAATCTGAATTTATAAATCAGAAATGGGAGACGGAATTATTGATAATAATAACTGCAAGTGTTAATACTGATTAGTAAAATTAAAAGAACCGCGCGTACTTTGCTACCTACCATCTAACAGATTTGAAAAATACATGTTTCAATCGAATTGTGAATATGCATCGATTGCTCCAATTTGTCGAGTTTCGCCAAGAGTACGGCTAACGTCGAGCCAGGGGCGTTCACTTTTGAAGCCAACTGTACACTTCCGTTCGTTCATCAGTCCTGCATTATAGCTCGAACATGTATAATGTACATAACCAGGTACAGCGAATCATATAACGATGAAATTACTTAGAAAGTATACACCGATAGGCGTAAGTACAACTAGCCTTTTTTTTCGGCGGAGCTTGTTTAACGCGGCCGACACAAAATCTATTCAATTACTGCATAATTATTTCTACCAAGCGCATCATATATCGCGCGTTACGAAGGCAGAACAGACGTTGCGTCAACGTGTCAGCAAAAATACAGCGTATCAAAATTCTCGCCATTGAATTCGCCTATAAAACTGCGAAATGCAAATTGGAACGAAGACAAAAACACAGCTGGGCTTCTCGTTTTCATTTTGCTCGACTATTTTCTCTGCGGTCGGCGATAAGCCCGAGCCAGACCGGCGCGCAAAACCTGTTAGCAGCAGCTCGTCGCAAGAACGCTTACGCACTTCCGGAAAGGGCTGTTCTGTTCGGTATCAAGCCGTGTTGTGTCGCGGCGGCCTCATTAGCAACCCACCTTAGCTCTCTCGCCCACCCTCGTTGCCATTTTCCAGCCCCGCGATGCGTATCTCACCCTTTACGGTGAAAGCACGCGTCCACCGGCAATGCGCATACCACCGCGATTGTTTTACAGGCGTGCTGCGAAGCAGGATCCTTTACGAGCGACTCGAAGAGCACGGAGAGCCACGGAGAGCCACGGAGAGCCGCGAATCGGCGTTAATTAAAAGGGAGGGAAAGGCGAATGAAAATTCGTTCCAAGAAATAAAGGGAAAGTGGCCACAGCGATCATTCGTTTTATTGCCCCGACGTGCGTTTGTTGAGCGCTGTTCATTATGTGCGCCCGCGCGAACGCTTAACACTTTATCTACCGGCGATTTAATGGGCCTACGGGAACCGGTGATTCATAGCATAGGAGTTCTTAAAAAACATTCAGACGTTAATAAAATTAATTGATAATTTATAATCATCTGATAAAACTACTGATGATCAAATGTGAATGTTCGTGAAATAAGAAATTCGATTTTAATTGGATAGAATACCATACGCTTTGATGTTAAAATTAACTTTTTTGATACTAAAAACTTTCCGATCTCTCAAATAAGATTATATCTTCTTATTACACGAATTTTGAATTATTTGCACTCGAAGCTGATTCAATTGCAAAACCAAGACATCTCTTCCGACCTAGAATATTTACATTCTACATGATATACTTCTTTTTATGCACATCAAGTTCATTACTATCACTTGTACTTAAAATACTGAAAGCTTTAGCAATTTCGTAGATACAAATTTAGTATTGGAAAAATTGTTTTAAATAATAGTATGACTATTTTTAGTAACTCCTTACAGTCGCTACTCGAGTGCAGAGAGTTAACATTCTTAATCGATTAAAAATACATTCATCACCTGTAGTATGAAACGTTTGTTGGAAATATGAAGGCATTTGCTAATCTACTAGCGTGACCATATGTGTCGTTGATGTCTAGACTGCAGATCTTTCAGCAAAGTAAAAATTGTCTGTATCAATTACAAGAAAAAGAAATTACACAAACATTGACTTTTTCTCCTAATAATTTTAATAGTTTGTAAAACATCTACCAATAATATTAAATTCATCTGATGTTCCTTCTATTCTGTATCCCCCCTACACAGTTTTGACTTTGCACGTATGTCAGATAAAGTTCTATGTCACATAAAAAATTTATCAATAAATCTACGTCTACGTCGTATTAAATAGATAACCCAACAGAGTTTAATTTTGAATCGCCCGACGCAAGTAATCGACACGAATTTTAAATTATATGCTTAAAAAAATCTCGATCTTTGATGCATTCGTGAAACTGTCGTTTCTGGCAATTAACTCGTCGCGACACTTCATTACGATTAAATAGTTGCCCAGACAAATGCGAGATGCGGCGCAAAGAACACGGAAAACTATTCGAGATTGTCGGGCAGTTAATAATAAAGCGACGGATGAAGAAACTAACGTTCATCTATGGAACCGACGGAATCATCATCAAATTCCTGAAGCTGAACGAGATCGTTAAAGCAGACGCTCTGCTAGAAGAACAAGAAGTCCGTACGTGCAGGGATGCTCCGTTCGGTCCGAGGGGATGCATAGGTAGAGATCGCGTTCATTATTTCAGGAGGATCAGCGTGAAAAATTCTGTGACAGATCCCGGGAACTGGCCGAAGAAAAACGAGGAGAGAGACGGCTCGACGAAGCCGGGATATGGTGGCAATTGCGACCATTCGGTTCAACACTTGATTCTCAAATAATATTTATCCACTCGTTCTGTTTCAAACCATCAGTGTTGTGGGATAATTAACGTGTTCGATACCACCGACACGCGTACACGATGTCCACAATATCGTAGCTCACATGGAACTAGTCAAATTAATTTAACGCACGCTGTTATTTAAAATCATACTACCTACGTAGCATAATATTTAAGAGAGTCCATGACTTTCCTCTGCTAAAATGTTTTAATGTTTCATAAAGGAGGTACGTAGCATTTAACGAAGTATGTTAACGATGAACATAAGCAACGAAACAAATGAGCCATTTAATGTAAAAATGGTGCAAGTCGAAACAATTAATCATTGGACAATGAGGAATTAAGTAAAAGTTCTATAAAACACAATAATATTGAAGGATGTTCTTCAATCGCTGAATCTGTGCTGTCCACGCTAAAATTATATTGCAATTATTTTATTTAATGATAATTAACACTCGGACGGCGGACCATTTTTACAACTGAATAATTGATGATGCATAGGACAGTCCACACCTTTGATTAATAATTTTTAGAAATGTATTGTAAAAAGATATTTCTTGTAGACACATCAATCTTTCGGATATCCCCAACGCAACAGCTATTCATTTACTTGAATTGCCACAAATTGAGTACCTACATGACGATTTTGATATTCTGAGTCAAACTAGACTCGGGCACCGCAATCGGAGGGTTAAACCCCTAAGATGTAGTGTTAAACCAAACAGACAAATATTGACTTACACCACTTTTGGATTAAATGGCTCCAATGGTGGTGGAGAACGTGTTAGTGAAATAGGCCTGTAGAGAATGCATGAAGTTTGACACCACTGTTTATTTCAGAAACAGTGTTCACAGGTAAAATGTCTCGTTAAATGCAACATGCATAGAATGCACCAAAATATTATACAAAAAAATAGACTGGATATAATGCATTTATGACTAAATTAAATAGATGTTTAAATTAGTAGAAAGAATAAAAGAATTTAAGAGTGTCATCATATTATTTTCAATCTGTTAACATTATTAAGGTAAGGAAAAAACTTCTATTGAACTTCTATTGCTTACAATTAATGCAGAGAATTTCTATCTTGCATGAAGATCAGCACTCTACTCATAAAATGATCATGGCACGTTCGTATGTGATGCTGGTAGCGTTAAAATTTGAACAATATGAAGAATCGTAGATTGAACGGTGTTTCAAAAACGCAGTGTCAGATTCGTTCAACGATAGAGCGAAATAAACAGATCGAGCACTTTGTATAGGCTGAATGCAAGAGTGACTCTTTGGCGCCGTGGTGCGTGTTTCTTGCATATTGCCTCCATCGGCAAATGCGGGCACATTGTCTGGCCGCGTTATTACTAATTATTGACTGTCCTTCGAACAATTGTCACGTGTACCCTCGTAATCCTCTCCATGGATTCTCAACTTTCAATTACGTCTTGTGTAAAGCAGCCGTTCGTTTGAATTGATCTCCGCGCAACAGCATCTGTCAATTAATCGCAATTTTGGACTCTCTTTCACATACATCACGACTCGCAAAACAGAAATTTATATATCTTTTGAATCAGCTATTATCGTACAATTATTTCCTTGAAGTTCACACCGTCTTTCACTTTAGTTTTCGAAGCGTAATCTGCAGATGTTAACGCATAGGTTCATTTTCCCACGAATCATCGACCAACACCCCTCCGTTCTAGTTATTCCAATGATCTGTATATCTGAACTATGAACAGACAATTGTACGTATCATATTGTCGGATGTTACTATCCCTGGAAATATTCCTGCGACGATATCCTGCAATTGTTACGCCTTCTGCATCTAAACAGTTACTTTGTCGTTGGGACGAAATTATGGAAGCGGTCCCCACGGGGATTATCCGGCGACATGCAACCGCCGGATAATTTCGGAATATGTGCAAATGATCGGCAGTTTGCAGAAATGGAAGAATTTATACGGAACATTGAGAACATGTTGGAAATGGTCGTGAATAATTCGACAATTTTTTACCGAATTTATTCGTTCGCTAGATCTGGAAAACTGTTCTGTAATAACATTAACATTCTACAAAATCCTGTAACATACATATTGAGTTTGAATTACTTGTTCAATACAACACTTAAAGACATTATCTCCTATCGATCGTTCTGTAGAACATTTATTGCGTGTAAGAAGTATTACAAAGACAAAAGGAGATAGAATGCAAAGATGTCTAATGTAATTTTCAAAGGCAGAGCTACTCAAAACTCTATACTTATACAATTTTATAAGAATCTAGAAAAAAAATGTACGGTGAGTTCCCCTACACTAATACCGGACGGTAGCTGTATCTTTGTTGTATAGTAGGTATAGTTTTAGTTACCACGATGAGTGCCATTCCAGCAACCTCAAAAAATCCATAAAATCGAAATGATTTATTTAATGAAAGAAAAAATGAAAAGGATAAATGTATGACACCGAGTCATCATTCAACCTTCTTGCATTTTCTATTTTTATTTTGAAATCTACATAAATAATTCTGTCACCGAAATGTATATAAGTGGTAAGCCAACGTATTCAGAAAAACCTTAAGCGTTCGGTACTAGAAGAACTCCCTTTAAACCTTTATTGATCTATAGACACTTCAAAGTACAATTTTCACTAAAGCCTTGCTGTGAAATAAACACAAGTACCTTCATATTTAATCGAAATTAATCCAGTTTAATGTGTCGCCATGAAACGCTCGAAATATTATAAATGAAGTATAAAGAGAAATTTCGGGGTCTCAATTTGCATATCGCGGTACCCGCAAAGAGAAGACAAACATAGGAACGGGACGGGCCAAGGTGGCACTAAAATCGAGCCAAGTAAAGAAAACAAGAGTACCAAACCATATGGCAATTGGACACCAGTTAGTGGTGCAACAGTGAAGCAATGTACTTGTCGTTCATAGATACGGGTTGGATAGGGATGTATTCAATTATTCATATACCATTAGTTGGCGAGCATGAACCAGGTGTATGGTATGTGTAGGGATTCACACTGGGCAGCTCTTTTCGTAAGGACGTCTGTAATTTTCCTCAGGAACAACGTATTATTAGGGCAGTCTGCGGCGCATAGGAAGGATAAAGAGAGGCAAAGAAGCCACCGTCGATAACGCCCGATGATAACAGACTTCTCAACTTTGCGATCGATGTATATACAGTGAGTCACACGTTGAATGATCGATTCTTGCCTAACCCACCAGCAACAGGAATCTTTGTTCGCTTCTCTATGCAGATCGGACACTTTCGGTAGCTGAAGTCCATCGGGCTTGACACGTCTAGTGAAATAGAGTCAAACAAGTTGTGTGTTTATTATGCATTCTATTGGCACCATGCAGTAGCTCGAAAATAAGCCCAAAAAGCTATCTATCCAATTTTCAAAAACACTAACGATATAAAGAATACAGAAGCTACGTTTGTTACAAGATACAGGAGCTACATATGATTTTTTTCTTAATCATTTTAATAAGTCGAAAATATTAGGTGTACAAATTATTTTGTGTTGTTGTTTTTGTAAATTTGTTGATCATTAACGGACAATCAGAACATATTTAAGCTTCGAAAATAATCCCCATCATTTTCTATACAGTTACGCCACTTTATAGGTGACTGACGAACCCAGTAAAAAGTTCGGAACATTGAAAAATAAAATAAAATTGTTTTATTTTGGTAATTTAAAACATGAAATAAAATATTTGAATTTTGCTTTAACAAAATTTAACATATTTCTTGACGGCGGAAATAGATTGTGGAAACGGTTAATATTAAAATGCAAGAAACCATAATATCTTCGAACTCGTTTTTCTCGAAAACGAGGCATCAAATGCAAAAAATTAATTCCATATATTCGATTTATTTTCTCATGTAGTTTCAACCCTCAAATAAATTTCTCACTATTTTCAGAATCCTTCAAATAGAAAACTATTTTAAAAACTGTTTCCACTAAATAAAATATTTTGTTTTTAAAAGTGCACAAATGATTTCAAATAAAATATACTATTCGCTATTGGAAATCGTCTTTTACCCAGCACTGATTATACTATTGCTTGACTCTACACACTTCTTCCGTTTATAAAACTGAGTAAAAACGCTATGACAATGAATACAAAATGTTAGTATCCCATGAAGTCATGAGCGACGTGTGTGAAGCGTTACGGGGACCGGGAGAAAACCTCGAAATATGACAAAAGGGAGAAATGTCCAGCCGCCGGGGTTCCATCGAGCGTGAAAATCCTCGTCGGTGTACACAACGCCCACGTGATACATTCCGAATCGGTCTCTGGAAGGGATGAATGGACGAAGATAATCCTATTTCGAAGGTGGGACGTGAGGAATGTTCTGGTTTCCTGTGTTCCTCGGGGTTGCGTTCTCTCGTCGCGGAGAGGCCGCCCTTATCGAGACGTGGGATCGCGTGTGGTTAGGGTCGCCTACGCCCGGAGGAAACTTCCTCGTTCGGTCGGAAGATACGAATCGACCGTGATCCGATTAATTAATTCGTACGATTAATTGCCCGACCTCTATCTCGATAGATCTTTGGCGTCTCTGTAAGCATTATGCAGTCCGGGGAGAAAGAGAGTGATGAGAACGCGCGCGCGCGAGAAAGAGAAAGGGAGCAGAGATAAGACGAAGAGCAAGAGTCCCGAAGGTCGCGTGGGAGTGTTCCCGCCACCAATGGACGTCTTCCAGCGGAGACACGGTCATCTGGAGCACGACGCAAAGAAACTAAAGGCGATACGGAGCATATCGCCCTGCAACCACCCACGCCAACTTGCAAATTCATATTTCCAAGGTGTGTCACCCGTGGTCGTGTGGGTGGCGAACTTCAGCCTTCTTACGGCGTAGGGGACCGCTAACAATCAACGAATTGCACTGCCTTTCGAACATTCGTGAAGGTGTTCGATTAAACCCGCTGGATGCTCACCGAGAGCTAACGAACGTGAAGCTTGCCCGCGAGTTACATGAGCATTGTGTTCCGTTTCTCGAATGAGGAGAGTAGTTAAGCCAGCAGTTGAGAAACCAGTGAGTATAATGATTCTGTCCACCAGAAACCCAGCACCCAAAGGTTATCAATAGACCCTATGCATTTATGACATAAATGAGTTAATACAATTTGAAACAGTGGAAAGATTAAAAGAACTTAAGAACGTCGCTATATTATCCGCAAACTTATTAACACATTATCTATCGGCGACTATTCCATAATTTTTTTCAGTCTATGGGGAATGTCTAAATATTTTTTAATAGATTCTTCAGGTAGCAACAGCTACTGCAATCGTGAACCAACAATTCACCTCCAATAACGTAATCGAATAACCTCGTTTGAGCTTATTGTGTGAAAGATGATTTTTAAGCTTTCGTTTGGTACAGCGCAATTATTTAAAAGCGTGAAATGTTAAGAATATTAACCACTTGCCTTATAATATTGATTCAGATTCGTTGTCAAGATGTTAAACACAATCTACTATAGTAAATACGTATGTCATTAAGTTCTATTAACGCGAAATCAAATTCTACTTTTCAGTTAATGATATTTAGCCATTAGAGAAAATATAGACATATGATGGACATCAATTTTCTTTTTCTTATAGAAAATTATTAAGATTATGACGACAGAGAAGTATAGTCCACTGTAACTGCAAACTGAATTGCAAGGTAAGTGGTTAAAGAAAAAAAGGAACTTCTATATGTCCATTGTTTGTTGCAATCGATGCAGACCATTGTTATTTTACATTGAAATCTGCAGTCTAGTCGGATCTTTTGCAAATTTCTATGTGTTAAATTATTTTGTAAAAACTAGAGACGATGAAAATTTTGCAGATTGGAAGACTAGTCGCGGTAAAAACTTATTTGAAAAATAAGTTACAGTAACTCTTATACCTAATTATTACATTTTTAAAGTGTTTATTACGGATTCCAAAAAAGCTATGTTAGATTAATAGATAAGGAACTCAAATATTGGTATTATGTTTACACAAACTGTTGTCGTAATCTCAAAGCGATATCGAACTCTAGACTGATAAATCTACGCATGTCTACTCACTTTTCCTCTTTCTATTTGAGCATACACGCTTGAAAACTTGAAATCTTTTCGATAGGAAAATTCGAAGAAACACAAATATGTACAATGATTTGGGGAATGCTGTGGTTTTTCAATTATAACTAAATTACTCAAGTTTACAATAACAAAAAATACCATTCAGATAAACACAACTAATTGTGAGCAGAAATTACCAATCATTCGCCATTACATGGGCCAGAGAAGAAAGTACCATGCCATAATATTAGAAACCAAAGACTAAAACGCAAATAATTCTCCCCTTTCTATCGAATTATACAGGGTGTCCCAATGTCCCATATTCTATGGCACTAAATAAGAAAAACATGTTATGTAAACATAGGTCACATAGAACTTTATTAAAAAGTTATAACAAAAAATACGGAAAAGAAGTAATATAGGAATAGTAACCGACTTTCTGTTACTGCAAGCATTCGCACAATTATAAACTCGATCTTTGATCGCTGTCAATCATGTATTGTCAAGAACGGTAGTCATTTTGAAATGGAGTATTAATTAACTCTGGAAGTGACGATGTCAAGTAGTAAACACATTGATCTATTCGAGCTAATGCTCGCAATAACAGCAAGTCGGTAACTATTCCTACTTGTATTTCGTATTTTTATTATGACTTTTTAATAAAACTCTATGTGACCTATGTTTACATAACATTTTTTTCTTATTTAGTGCCATAGGATATACTGACAAAAATTGAACCTTAAAACCTGGGACACCCTGTATAATACAATGGTTCTTCCAGATTTTTTAAAGAAGAATAATAAAACGTAATCACAACCATTAATATTTTATGTATTTTTCCCATAAATGATATACAGAAGACTAATGATTAGACTGTGGACCTTTATGCAAAATACAAATTTTCCAAGTTAATTGTACAAAGCCGAAAATAGATGAAAACGTATTTCTTCGTTCAACACTTTTAATAAGTCGAAAATGATATTATGGTAATATTCTTAAATTCTTGTACTGCTTTCGTAATTTAGTATTTCAGCTTCTCATTTTTCTCATAAATGCATAAAATTCGCAGTCTACTAATGATAATGCACTGTACCGGTGTAGACACACGTGATCGGAATAATGAACGCAACTGCGCCAGAATCCATACAATCGCATTTCGACCGTTTTGTTGGAAGCCCCTGAAGAGACGTCTTATTCCATTCTCAATTTCTTCTAATTTCCGAACGGCTATAAAATTACACATTTCTACATACGTTCGATACGTCTCTTACATCTAGAAATGTTGTTAGCTGAATATTACCAAAAGATAGCTTCGAAAGACTCGAGAAAGAAAGAACTTAGCGAGTCTTGCCTAATTTGCGTTTAGTAAGATTGTTTGACCTCCATCATGAAGCAAAGTTAACATCTGATCCTGACAACCCTGAAAAGACGTTATTCCTCTCTCAATTCCTCCTAACTTCTAATCACCTATAGAATTACACATTTCCATATTCATTCGATCCATCTTTTACGTTCGCAAACGTTGTTTGGTGAATATTGCCGATCATCAACGAAAGATTTAAGTCAAAGGACTTAAGAAAAGGGATCAATCTTATTCTCGTTCGGAGAGTTTGTTTGACCCATTCATTCTATTTAGTCCACTGACACATTCATTCGATCCATCTTCAACGTTCGTAAATATTGTAAACTGAATATTGTTTGACTATCACTGAAAAATAAATTCAAAGTACTTAAGAAAAGGGATTAGTCTAATTCGCGTTGGGGCAGATTGTTTGACCTCTTTCTTGAAACCAAATTTCTGATCCTGGCAAGTTGGCACAGAAATATTCCCCAGAACGTTACCCTCGCCAGACTTAAGCGCTCGGGCCAAGGTCACCACCGGGTTTACCTTTTTTGTGGAAACGTTCCTTGAATGGGCCTGGCATCGTCCCTCGTCGAAAAGTTTTCCCTGGAACGCAGGTGTTCCTACCGGACAGGCATTTCGATAGTAAAATCGTAGCGTCCCTGAACGCGCAGGTCACTCTGCCAGGTGCTGTCGATCGCTCGTAAAGAGCCCGCGGCTGACTGGTCACGGTCATTGTTGTCCCGTCCACTGAGTACCCGAAAAGCACCATTCGTGTTTCATTTTCCACCAGCTCACCCTCTCCCCTCTCTCTTCACCGAGGCCCATTGTTACCGGGATCCTCTCGCATCGGGAGAGCAGATATAAACACGCAAACCAGGACCTACGCCGCGTCTTCGTCAATAGCGAAAGATGAATCCTGCTCCGTTCCTGGAAGGAATCGATCGAGCCCGATTTTATTTTATTGTTCGGAACCACGGGCGGATTCCAGGATCGGCCGGACAATTGTCCCATAGTGATCTATTGTCGGCTGCGCTCAGAATACTTTTCAGGGTCTCCGAGATTTTGTATAATTTCTGAAGATGTGTCTCCGCAACAGTTCCGCTTCGGTCCTTCGCTCTTTCATTTTTGGTTTTTATTGTTCCCAAGCTTTTTTCGCTCTTACAGTTTCCTTTTTCCATTCTTTCGCTTTCCGTTTTCAGACATTTGTGCTTCTTATAATTATATGCTTCGTTTAATTTTTGTATTTTCTCCTAAACATCCAATTTATGTTTGTTTGACAACATGAGACAAATTTCGTTGTTTAAACGCTATGCCAGTCCCTGGAGACTGACGGTATCGAATTTACAAAATAATGTTACACACACTTAAAAAGTGTAATGGAATAGAAGAGAAAATCGGCTCCTTGTTAATTGTAAATTTATATGGTGATCATGTGCATCTGAATTTGTCTCAGGGAATAGAAGACTATTGTAAAATGGTGGTGGTCTTGGCAAACATTTTGGTGAGTTTCCTCTTCTTGGAACAGGTAAAGCGGAGTCACACCTGCACTGGTTTTGTCGTGTAACAAAGGAAACTCTGTTTCTTTCGACCAGCAAGAGTTCTGTTCAAATAACGTTACAGATTGTGAATAACATCTGTTTCATGCTCGCCAAAGAAAAATATTTCGTAACAATTAAATCGTTCAATAGCATTGTTGATAGTCGGATAAAGAATAAAGCAATTAAGCGAAGACAGAAAGAATTTTGTTACAATATTCGACATTAAAATTTGATTTCCAAAGCTAAATCTTTTTAATTCTGAGTATTTTAGGTGATAAGACAGCTCAGAATTTTATATTCTATATAGTTTTAACGCAAAACTACGCGTATAAACGATATCTAGATCACCTTGACTTTTCAAGTTGGCAACAATCGCCTCGAGAAGCTGCCAAATTGTGACTTCGATTGGGTTAATAATATATCACGCAGCCTGCACCGACTCCTATTAACCCTAGCAATTATGCCCCCTCATTAAAGGAGCAAGAAGCGGTGTAGTAGTAAGTACATGCAACGCAGAATACGGTCTCATGCTGATGAACCCACGCAGGCACCTATACGTTGCCCTCGTGTGACGACGGAGCGTCCATATGTCCGATCACATCCCTCTCAATTATTGCCTTAGCCGCATATCATGCTCTAATATGTTAAGTGCATCTGTTTGCTTGTGATACACGCACTCGAAGGACAATCTTATAAATTCTTAACACTGCACTAGGTGGACGTCTATTACAAGCCTTTTTCTTGTCCCTGAGATATCAAAAAGAGCTTTACAATCTCCTTTTTAATAATGCGTTCAAAAGAAAAATTATATCAATTCTCAAAAGGTCGTTAACGCTTCATTTAAATCGATTTTTATATTTCATTGTTGGTCCCTAAAATTGAATCTCGCCATTCTAAAGCAATAACTTATTTTTTTATCATCGAGTAACATTCGCTAAAAATTAGAACTGAAAATCTAAAACAGCTTAAAACAATACTAACTCGAATGAAGTTCTTGAAAGAAAATGAAATTTTTAGAAGCTTGGGGAATTCAATTTAAATGAGGATAATAAACAATACATCTCCTTTCTCAGTGCCACACAATATTTGCTATATTGAAACAACATAACAGCCTAAAACAACCTTAATTCAAATGAAATTTACTACCGGTGATTACTCCACAATTTGTGGAAGTTTATGGCCTATCGCTGAGGGTTTTTTTTTAATAGATCCTTCAATAGCAACAGAAACTTCAATCATGAACCAACAACTCGTCCTTAATAACGTATAATTTAATAATTATATTTGGGATTATTGTGTAACAGAAAATTTTTAAGCTTTCATTTGCTCCAGCATAATTATTAAAAAGGTTATTCATGGGCTTCCGGTAGATAAAATGTTCAAAGAAAATGAAATAAATGGGCGTTTGAACTTCAAGCTGTAGAAACACTCAGGATTGTCTCACGTACATATAAATCAAATACAAATGTCTAAAGCGATTGTCAATTTTCCTCAATTTTCTTAGAGGAATTGTTTCCTCGTTGTCAGTTACACGGTAAAGCGACGCTCATATTTTAGCTGTCGAAGAGTGGCGAAACAGTTCGCAAACGTTTCAGTTCTTGTATGGGCACGCTTCTCTCAAGTTGACGGACATCTCTTAAAAGGTGGAAAAAACGGGGTTCCCGTGGAGCGATGTAATAACCGAGCATACACAACTCCTGTGCGTAAGACGGTGGCGTGTCTACATTGATTTGTGCGCACTTTGTGAAAGGAAGGTCGCGACGAGCGTTCTGCTCGATGGAATTCAAAAGCGCGCGTGTACGCTTCTGCGTCCACTATTCAAAAAGATCCGCATTGTGTTTAGTAACACGAATTTGAATATGTCGAACTCTTAAAGTTTTCAATCTTGATTGGTGCTTAAAGAAAATCACCTCGAAGAAGTACTGAAAACAGCCGAATCGAACAATGATGCTACTACTTTTTTGCAAAACGCAAAATCTTATTATCATGAAACTACTAATCTACATATTTCGTGCACTTCTGGCCGTTTTGAACTCCTGAAACTCGGAACAGTAAAATTTTTAAAAACAATCAGAATTTTGTCTTCTTTACAATATGGCGGCTGAGGATCATAGTTGTGTAAGTCCATATTCCGAAGATTTGATTTGATATTGTTTTTCGAATCTTAAAGGCATCATTGATTTACCGGCAGTGTTAACTGAACTAATAAAACTAATCATTTGGAGTCACAAGGGTGCAAGTTAATCTTACGCTTTTTAGTTGTCAACCGCTGATTTACAACACAAGCCTACAAAACGCATTTCTCAAATTGTCAATATAGGCCCACATGAAAAAATTGTACAATACAACTTTTAGTATTTTCTCCGCAATTCTGACCAATTCCAATTTTTTCATAATTTTTTCACATCATACACTAAACTAAGTGTTCTATCTTCTCAAACAAATTCAAGTCGTAAGATCCAATATTAAAAATGTCATCGTCCCTTTAACAGTGTCCGAATATTTATGGGACTCACTGTATATCGGTATAAGTCAATCTGAATTAGACAATTCGTTTGTAAATTACATAAAATTCTGGTTCGTACCTTAATTTTCACATACAGACATTTTTCTATAGTTTTCCGAACCTACGAGTGTGTTTTGCAACCGCAATGCGTATATTAATTTGCTCGTTATACCATGTATTGAATAATTAAAATAAAGAAATCTTTACGATTATGATGTCTAAACATTCATCCATAAATATTTGTATACGCACAAACATTCTCAGTCGAATAATAAATCTGCTACTAATTCGAAAAATTATATAAATAGCAACTAAAACTCTATAAAACGCATACTTACAGAAGCAAGTAAAGAATAAAATTCATTTATATTTTTAGTCAATGATGTTAGTCTGTATTATTTATTAACAAGGTCATATAATCGATTTGATGATGATTAATGCTTGTTTTACGGTGCTGTCGAATCTGCAAATCTTATTTGCTTCTCAATGTTGTATTTTAGAAATTAAATTAATTCTAATCTAGAGTTTCATTTCATTTGAAGTCGATCATTCTAATTTAATATAAATGTATAAATTGTAGATTAATCGAGACTGCTTTTCGATTTAAACAGCCTTCGTGAAGAAATGAAAAGGAAGGTCCACCAACTCAAACAACTTTCTCCAACACCTAATATGTAATTATAACGCAATCTTCGGGACAAGTTCCGAATAAGAAAAATGTACGATACGTAATTAGAACTTTCCTGTAATTAAATTTTACATCTCATTAGAAATTCGACGGCCGCGAACGACTTCGAACGCGTTGTTCCTTAGAAGTATGCGGAAAAAGGCTAGCCAGGTAATTGGACCCCCCCTAGTCACCTAACTTGCTGATTGTACTATAGAAGTGTGCAAAACATTGGGAGAACTGCAGGTGAGATTTATTGTTTCTGTAGAGAAGTACCTGACGATTCCCTGTACTCGTACTGTAGCGTTCGAAAGCCGGTACAACAGCCACTGTCAATGGGCAATACAGTTTAACCAATTACGACCCGGCTGGTAATTAACGGGTAACACGTTGTACCTTTCTGTTCCTATAGGGGGAGGATAATTCTCGAACAGGTAGGCAATTGTTATCGCACAAAAGCGGTGAAGAAGGTTCATTTGTATACGAATAAGTACCTAATGGTCGTAGAACATGGTTCCAAATAATAATTTTTCCACAATCCTGCGTTCAATAACGATCAAGAAAATATAATTTCGATTTCGAATTTTCCAACATTCGAATATTCTAAGGATTGTTGTATAAAGGTATTTATATAATTTTTTCTCAAAACTCTCCAAATGGTTAATTGTTTCGATCAAATTGCTCGAAACAACTTTTAGCTCAGGCATGGGAAAATTCGTAAATAAAAACGAACTGAGAATAATAATAAATTTGAACGATGGAAACATAATTCTTAGACTCAAATGACCTGATTAAAACCTCCATTTCGGTTGTTTAACGTCTCCGCAAGCACAAAGCGGTTATCCGAAAGTAGCGGCAATAAATGTGAAATATAGAAACAGAAGTTATTTTTAGATTGAAGCTAATATTACGCGAGAACGAATAAATTCCAACGGAATTCTAAATTAGAAATAGAAACCATGAATGCATAAATATACCCACGATATCCCAAAGCATACGGCGAACGAGGAAAAAGAAAACACGAGCGTAAAACAAAATACGACCTCGCAATTACCGTAGACAAAAATCCATCGAAAATTCCTGCGGCGATGAAGAACGAAAAGGTGCTGTACATTAGACCGTGACACCGAGCACGACAAAAGTCAGCTAATGATTCATATAAACTACGAACGGTGGAACGAACTAAAAGACTGATCTTGTTTCGCCACAACGATTGATCGATTTCATGCATAAGGTAGCTGAGAACTGGTTCTGTGTTTTCAACGTGCGCTCTGAGAGTGTGTATGCTCTGTTCAAGTTACATTCTAAGCCGCCTATTCCCTGAATTAGCCAAAACGAATCTCTTCCTCTTTTCACCTGGTTGCCACCGCGAGAATAACCGATCTCTCCACTTAGCAATCAACAATTACGCGAATTGTAATGGTTATTTGCATTTTCATAAACTTTGGAATGATTAGCTGATTTACTATTCGAGTGAGAATATTTTTGTGCGGATACAAATTTTTATGGATGAATTTTTAAGTTATCATAATCGTAAAAATTTCTTTACTTCAATTGATCCATCTTGCTTCCATTATATGGCGGGCTGAGAATCATAGTGGTGTAAAGTCACATACATGGTACCTCGAGAAAATTAATATACGCATTGCGGTTGCAAAAACACACTTATGGGATCAGAAAATTATGAAAAAATGTCTGCATGTGAAAATTACAGCACGAAGCAGAATTTTATGTAATTTACAAGCAAATTGTTCAATTTAGATTGACTTATACCGATGTACAGCGACTCTCATAAATATTCGGACACTTTCAAAAGGACGATAACTTTTTTAATATTGGATCCTACGACTTGGATTTGTTTGAGTAGTTAGAACAATTAGTTTAGTACATGACGTGGAGAAGAAAATGTTGAGAAATTGCGATTGGTCGGAATTCTTTGAAAGTTGTATTTTACAACTATGATGTCGTAAATGAGCTGTTGAAAACAAAAGAGAGTAATGTGACCTTACACCATTATGATTCGAAATGGTCCGATCTATTAATTTAATGACAAGAGAATAAGCTACCATGTTTCAGTGAAGAATGAAGTTAATTAACATTGTCGGTAAATAAATGACGCGTAAAAGATTCGAAAAACAATATTAACTCAAACCATCGGAATTTGTACTTTTTGTTCTGGAATTGAACATTTCTGTTCAATTTGAATGAAAATATGCAAGTATCGCACGTGGTTATTAAAAGCAGGATAAAATTAAAAGATATAAACTTTGGGTCGATTGTGGACGCAATAAAATCAGATTCGAACGCATATTTCTTACCAGAAAACCCGTAAAAAGTACAATTTTTCTCGTTATGCTAGTATCTGTCTGAACGTTCGTGAAATCTATAAATAGTCTTCTTACGTGTCCATAAACAACAGAATTATTTAAATGTTCCCATTTGGGTCCTCTGTCCACCATACATTATTCAAAACATTGTCGAATATTACCACTGAAAAGCACACGTTAAAACGAAAACCTTTTAAAATTTATTTACATTAGAAGCGCATAATGCTAAAGCATGGAAATTCTTAAACGAAACAGCGATATAAATATCTGCTATCACTTAACATTAGTGTTCACTAAAATTTATTCTACATTTTTACGGGCGGTGAAGATAAGGATTTTTTTCGTGGTACGTTTTCAATGACAAAAATGCGCATTCCGTAATAACAGTATAATAATCTCACGCCTAAGATTAGCGATAATATTTAAACACAGTCAGTCGTGTCGCGATGCCGACTTGCTGACCAGTCGGTATCGACGATCGAGAGCGTTACGCATGAAATCGCAAATGGACGGGCGAACACGAAAAAAGCAGAGTCCACGTGGCGGTGGACACGTAAATTAACCGCATTCTCGATTAACTCTTTGAGGCGCACACGATGTTAAAGATAAAAAAGCCCAAATTGTACAGAATTTGTTTAATATAAAAAATTTGAAAAACCGTACGTTTCAAAAAATTGAAAAACCGTACGTTTCAATATTGGCGCAAAGGTTCGATCTAAACAGAATATTAAAGCAATCTTGCTAGTTTGTTCAAACTTTCTACGTTTCGATCCTAATGTGTATCTTTTTCAAGAAAGAATGAGATGTTGTTACTATGCCGGTACACTAGTTGGTTCGATCTAAACAGAATATTAAAGCAATCTTGCTAGTTTATTAAAACTTTCTACGTTTCGATCCTAATGTGTATCTTTTTCAAGAAAGAATGAGAGCTGCGTTTGCTTTATAAAGATTTGAAAAACGAAATTGAGAAATAGAAACACGTGTTGTTACTATGCCGGTACACTAGTTGGTTCGATCTAAACAGAATATTAAAGCAATCTTGCTAGTTTGTTCAAACTTTCTACGTTTCGATCGTATTGTGGATCTTTTTCAAGAAAGAATGAGAGCTAGAGTAGTTTACACTAGTGTACCGGCATAGTAACAACACGTGTTTCTATTTCTCAATTTCGTTTTTCAAATCTTTATAAAGCAAACGCAGCTCTCATTCTTTCTTGAAAAAGATCCACATTAGGATCGAAACGTAGAAAGTTTGAACAAACTAGCAAGATTGCTTTAATATTCTGTTTAGATCGAACCATTGCGCCAATAACATTATTTATTCTGTATCTCGAGGTGGGTTTAGCCTACCTAATCCCTGAGAATGAAACGCGAAACTTCTAATAGAGAAACATCGGGGCGAAGCGATCCGTCGTTACAGAAACGGCGTCAATAAACGTCAATCTGATGTATTCATTGAGAGATACCAAGGAGGAGGAAAAAAAGGAGAGGCGCATCGTAAAATGACAATGGCCGATAACGTCCATCCGATCGCAAGACGATCGGTGACTCCGTCGCTTAATTAAACAATCGGTCAACCGGTTTTCCGCGAGCGAGCGGTAGCGCGCGGCTTTTCCAACAAATGATCCAGCATCGATCGACGACCTCGATCCACTAAAGGCTGAGCCGACGTCGATGAAAATCGGGCAATGATTCATGCAAAAGTCGATACGGGGCAGAAGAGCTCGGGATCGTTCCACCATCACTCAACCGATCTTGTCTTTAAGAATTACGATTGGTGAGTTTCCAAGCGGTATGCGCATACACACGGTACCGCGGACCTTTGTGTAAGCGTTCACGTTCATTCGATCGGCGACACATTGCAAGCTCCTAGTGTTTTAAATCACCGACAGACACCTCAAGGCTGTCGGTCGAACCCGCTGGGCGTCACTTCCACTGGATTCACCGAACGAGTAAAAGAAGCCAAGAAGAGGCCGACTGCTCGCCTCACCTCGTCTCGCCACGTCTCGCCACGTCTCGCCACGTCTCGCCACTCCGCTCTGCTTCGCTTCGCTTCGACTCGTCGTCGCACTGAACCGTTCGTTTTCGAACAATCGTCGATGGACATCTCATCGCGAGCTACGATACAACTGTCAACTAACGGCGTTCTTCTAATTTTAATGCGCGGATCGTTAGACCGCGCAACTGCCAGCGAATAGCCTCTGCGATAAATGCTACGCGAGCTGTATGTCATTGGCGATCAAGAAAATGGAATTTTCGATATATCTACAAGGGATGATCAATAGACTGCATTTATAACAAAAATGAATAGGTAAAAAAACAAAACTTTTCCGACAATAATTGAATACAAGAATATCAAGTTGTTGCTTGTGCAATTTCCGATTTTTAACAGTAACGTTAAACAAACGGAACTTGTTTCGAAATAAACTTATTAATTAAATAAAGCACCATTGTATCAACGAATTACAAATTCCTTGATTGTATTACGGTAGAAATTGAATTTTTTTTTTAGAATTCGCGGACTTCGTTAACAAGATTGCCATCCCTACTTTGTAGTTTTTTTTTACTATCAACGAATAGTGTGTAAATTAATTACTACATTTTGACCAAATATCACATAATGCTAACGATAATACGTTACTTTTCCACTCATCCAAAAAGAATGCGCGACGGTCGCATCGATGCTATGTATCTGAAAGTGATACACAATGTAGACTGTAATAGTATTTCTTGATCAAAAAGTTGTATAACATTTGTATTTTAAAATCGGACATTTCATATGCAACAACCTAATATTTTTGTATCACTCCTGATTTATTAAAATTATTAAGAGAAGCAATAAATCTTCATTTAACTTCTGCTTCTAGCAATTAGTTTAGCAAATTTTTATTTGCATAAAGATCCGCAGTCTAGTGATCAAATTGTTAGAGCCATTTATATAGATAAACTTGTTATATTTTCTTTTAGCATTCAAATTATTTATTGTACTTTCATTTGACAAAATGTGTGAAACTTCTTTTAATTTGTCTGCGCCGATTGTTAAACTGCGGAACTTTGAGCAGATGACCTCTTCAATAAATGCTTCGCGAGGTGTACGTTATTGACGATTCAGAAAATGGAGTGTTCAATGTACAATGGGTAATCGAATCTTTTTTCTTAGATTTTTAAAGTCCCATCAACTCCTTGATTTTTAGCAACTATTTATTCCACTTGCTCCATCCATGTGCATTTACTCTAATTATACGTATCAGTAGTTTTGCTTTCCTGAAAAACTTTAAGAAGTTTTCTGATTTGCGTTCTTTGAGGTTGTCCTTTAGTGCGTCGCTTATACAGATTAATGATTTTATATTGAAACAGACGATTGTTAAATGAAAATCTTGCTACTCTGATTTCTTATTATTCTTTGTCGGAGTATTGATGCTTGTGAATTGCAAATACACATTTCGCAATACTGTCGGTAATATTATTCGTCACATATATATGATATTGATTTTCATACCGTAGCTTTAATAATTTAATTAACCACAGTAATTTTAATAGGTTTAACTGCCATACTGTGTTCGTATCGATTACGACTCAATAAAAAATATTCAAGACGTTGACTATCGAATCGCAACCCCATAGACCAACAAAATCAATATACTTATTGAAGCCAAGACCGAAAAGATACAATCTATTACATAGATTACTACTTTTATCTTTTTATAGATCCTAATCAAATTTTGCTTATTAGACTATATCACAATAAAAATTAGAAATCATAATATTAAATGCCATACACAGGCATTCTGAAGTTTCAGCAATCTTTGTGGCGTGTAACGCAATAATAAGAAATTGAGATAAATGAAGCGATACCAAGAAACTTTTAAAATGGCTGCAATGGTTATTCATGTATGAAGCTTTATTAATAGCGAGTTAGTCATTAACAGAAAACAGAACAAACTCATAGAGGAATTGAAATGGATGTTTATATCGGAGAGCCGAAACGTCACCGGCTATATCACTGGATTTCTCCGTATGACAGTCCCGCCAAAGGCTTTGTCGATAAAGCAAAATAATTAATGATACGTAGCTGGTCGATTTGTTTGGATCAATAAAAAAGCTTCTGCGTATGTAACGATTGATAATTGCCAGATAATACCATGTTACGTAATAACGATTAACATGCGTGGTTGCAAGCTTAATGTTGCTCGCTAATTGCAAAATCAAGTAAGAGCGTGCCCGAACTTCATAAAAATTGTAAGTAGTACTTTGCCTCCAGTGTTCTACTTCAACCCCATATTTCTCTCGCATTTATCAAACGATACACGATTAGATATGTGACAATGGCAATAAACTTTACGAACTACTTGTTAAAAAAGTCTATGTTTGAATACTTCCAACATTCTTCCCGTAATTATCTTAAAATATGATCTTTCAGCTAGTTTAACACGTGGACTGCCGCATCGGTCATACATGGATAACACCGTCGTTTCACCAGGTTCAGAAAATAATTTTCACTGCAATATACAGGGTGTCTCACCTGATTTTTGAACGCGTTAAGGTCATATTAAGGTCAACTTCGTTTTTTAAAAATGAAATTATAAACTTTTTAATACATCAATCGATGCAGTTGGACATTCTTCATAAAAAAGTATTATCTTACTTATGTTGAAAAATTAGTCTTTTGGGAGATATTTTGACTTCAAAAATGTCGTGATAAATATGGTCGTTATGTTGAATCTTTTCTGTAAGGAATAAAAGCGAACGTCTTAGTGCGACAGTAATGGTATCTTGGAATTATTTAAATCGAAATATCTCCTAAACGACTAATTTTTCAACATAAATATAATATTTTTTATAAAGAATGTCTACCTGCATCGTTGATGTATTAAAAAGTATATAATTCTATTTAAAAAAAGGAAGTTGATCTTCATATGACCTTAACGCGTTCACCCGCGAATAAACTAATAACACCAAATTATGCCCCACTGAGCACCATCTAATTCTTATCTGAAACATTTTTCGGTAGGACTAACAATAGCGAAGAAATCAAGATGTCAAAATCGGGTGAGATACCCTGTATAGAAGAAAATTAATTTTAATTTAATCTTGATCTTCAATGTCTTAACCCTCGAACAGCGGACCATTATGACAACTATATAACTGAGAATGTTTATGGCTAATCATTGCTTTATTTATCAACTTTGGAAACATATTTTTCAAGGTATTTCTTGTAGACACCTTAGTATTCCTATTTTAATGATGTAACAGTTGTTTATTTAACTTAATCGCCAGAAAATGAGTAATTAAATTTCCATTTTGATATTCGGGGTCAAACAGACTCAACCTTCGCTGTTGGCGGGTCAAGTACTGTGTATCCTTAGAATACATATTGCAGAAATACTGCATATTTACAAACAAATAAAACTGCGAATACAAATCGAAGGGTTATTCAGTTACTCTTTTGACTAATTCGATATGCAGCTCCAAGAGACAAAGACAAACTGTTTTATTCGGTTCGCCTAAATCTTATCCAGTTTACGTCGAGGTAACATCACAATGCTGCCGCCGCGAGATTAGGATTTAATTGGCTCTAACTATCGTTCCTGGTCTCATGGCATTAAACGAAGGAAGTGCTATTGTACGTCCGCTCCGATTTGCGCCATCTCATCGTCAGTTTAAGGATCCGCTCCGACGTCTTCACGAACAGTTCGTTCACGGCTCCGACCTTTACATTCGTACAGCATGTCGAACCAATCTGGTCGCGACATCACGCGCCAAATATGCGAGGTGTAGCGGGAGAGTAAGAAAGGTGGGAAGGAGAAGACAGAAGGAGAGACACGAATCGGGGAGAGAGAGAGAGAGAGAGGGGGGGAGAGGGAGCGACAGAGAGAAGACAGAGAGAGAGAGAGAGAGAAAGTGTAAGCGGCGCCCACACCGAATTGACGCTACATCATTAAGTCACAGCACCGGAGGTCGCTGTCTTCGGACAAGGTTGCTACAAAAAATTCGAACATTTCGGTTTCACCACTCGAATATTTAAATAAAAATGAACAACCTAGATAATCCTTTAAAAAATGCGCCAAAAAAACAGCCAATGCAAAATGACCAAAAAGATCCTCTTCTTCGGTCAGCTAATAAGATATTATAATTACCAACATTCTTAACCCTTGGACGACAGACCCATTTTACATCTATACACTTGACGATGCTTATTTATTAATTTTTTAAGGTAAAACTTGTAGATCTGTTAGTATTTCTGTTGTATTTAATATAACAGCTATTTTTCTAGTTTAATCATCAAGAATCGAGTTCTTACGATTCTGATACTCTGGGTCAAGATAGAGGCGGGCTCCGCTGTCGAAGGGTTAAGGATTATCTTCATACCTGGTTAAAGATAGAAATTAGAAAATGTTGGATTTAATATTACAAATAGAGTAAATGAAATAGATTGCTTTGTTCGCAAAATTCATTTTGTTTCCGAGACCCAAAAATGTTTCGAATAACTGCAAGAAGTATAAACAAGGAAAAATCGCAGAGCGATTTAATTACTTAATTGATGCTTAATGAGTGCGCAAGCAATTCTGCGAGTCAGTGTACGTTTTCAAGAATTTAGCCACGAAGGACGGGTAAATTGTGCATGTCCGGTTTAATTATGGCAAGTTGACAATTCCAAAGAACGACGCGGAATGCTCACGGATCCGTTTCTGTGAACAGAACGTCTAAAGAGCAGGGCATTAAGCCGTCGCGCGTCGTTGTGACAGGCCGCGGAGATAATTTAAGTCGCGGATCTAACAGAAATTCATTGATCAATCAAACGCGTTAAAAGGCCGAAAGTTACGTGTTTACTGGCATTAGACTGGCAGATCGTGAATCCTAGGCTAGCAAGACGGAAAAAATCACGGAACCTCGATAGCCCGGAGGGGTTGGCGGAACAAACGCAATGCAAAACGTGCCAGACCAGTTGTGACATGGAAGGGGCCCGAATGGCTATCTGCTGGTCGGACACATCTTATCCGCGATCTGATCTCTCACCCTGTTACGAACGAACGCGTCGGGGCCACGACCCGCGATGTTCGTTTCAAGCATTTTTATCCCTGTGCCAATAACAAAGCCGTAAATGTTATAGATACAGATAACGCGGAGACAAAGCTGCGTCTGGACATCCCTTCTCTTTCCTCGCCGATGAAAATGCGGTCGAATAAGCAATTCTTCGTACAGAAATAAATGCGTGCGAAACGTTTGCCTTCTCTTGTCATCCCTCATTGCGAAACTGAAGTAGTGCTAATGAGTAGAGTTCCAATCTTCATGCAAAATTTTCTTCATCGATTGAGAGACACAGGAACTATATAGAAATTTCTTTTTTTAATCATTTTGGTAAGTAGTAAATAACATATAAATTATCTTAGATAGACTACAAAGCAAACTGTCAATTGCATAAATATTTTCACTCGCTTAAATATTAGTTTCAATTGCCATTGAATTGTATTTAATGCAAATTGTTGAAACTAAGCTACAGATCTTCATGCAGAATAAAAATTTTATATATCGATTGCAAAAACCACAAAATACCCAAAAATGTCTTTCCATCTTTAATCATTGTAATAACTTGAAAATAGCACGTCGATGTTACTAAAAATCCTCTCAATCTTTGTACTGTTTGAAATCATAACCATCGTGTTGTATATTATACTTAGACTCAGAGTCAGTTGTAAGAAAGGGAACCTAAATAAAAATATATTTCTCCCTTTAATGCGCTTAATAAGATGAATATTACATAACCATGATTTAAAATTCTTTTTTCCAATTTATTACAGCTTTATGTAGTTACTAGACATTTTCGTCATAAGCGCATACAATCCAGTCTTATTAAAATACACTGGCGGCCTTAAATGAATTTAAATGTTTGTAGAACGAAAGATGTAAATAAAAATAAAGGTTTACTTTGAGAGTACGGTTATTCGGAAAATGTATAAGAGTTAATTCACAAAATGGAAATGAAAAGACACTTGATCATTATTAGACTGCGGATTTTTATGCAAAATAAACATTGTCTGCATCAATTGCAAGAAAGAAGAGAATTACTTTGAAATTGCTTCTTTTCCATTGCCCACCCTTTAATTTTTTTAATCTCTTTTGTTATAAATGCATAAAATCTGCAGTTTAATCATTACAAATTTGGTAGAAGAGGAAGGAATTTGATATTTATTGCGAGTCTACATTTTCTTTAAGAACAAGATGAATATTCACATTTATTAATAGACTGCGAATCTTCATGCAAAAGAAATGTTGTTTGCATTAATTGCAAAACATTGAAGCCACATAGGAATTTATTTCTCTGTTTAGTGGTTTTATTCAGTTGTAAGAAGTGTGTTCAATTTCATAAACACTTTGACTGAAACTCTCAATACTGTTTGAAATTACACTCATCCATATTTGTCAAATATGCATAAAGATCCGCAGTTTATTTATTAAATGTAAATAGAAAATGTCAATAAAAAATGATCGAAGAATTGCAATAAAACTTTCGCTTGATTTATCAGTTTAAAATTGGTTGAATGCTAGTTTTCCGAAGAATTTTCGGACGTACAATCATCCGGGCAAATTTCGATTCTCATCGACGTACATGAGAGACCGCGGTGCTTGTAATTATATCTCAGACAGTGTGCAGGGCGAGTGAATCGATAGGGTCGTCGCTATGCAGTCATCGTGATCCACGTGGCAGACCCACAAAACTCGTCAGGACAACCGTAGAAGCGCAAGCCCTTTCCCTATGTACGACTCGTACTACGAAGAAGTATAGCAACAGTCCGCCTAATGAATGCGAGGGCACATCCGATACCGTCGTAGCAAATTAATCCTGGAGACTAACGAATCAACTTATTTGAATATCCTTTCCCCCTCTACCAAACTATCATCGGTCCCGCCAGGCGTGAGTTGATTCGTCTTTTCTCGGACAAAGAATCGCATGCTAATTCGGAAGACAAAAAAATTCGCCGTCCGTGAAACTGGTCAGAAAAATCGTCGCTATTTCGCTCCGACACCAAACTATTTCGTTTCGCAAAAGAAAAACTGTGTGTTATATTGTCATAAAGCTCCTTGCATAAACCTTTTGTTACTTTATGTATCATTTATGTTTGAAATTTACTTTGGATATATTTTCTATTCTTCTGGAATTGCCACGTGATTCAAGTAAAACGATTGATACTTATTGGCGATTTTAACACTGGTAGAAAACTTCAAAATAACGGGACAATATGAAGCGAGTGTTCCAATACTAATGAATAGACTGCGGATTTGATGCATTTACGAGAAATTTGAAACAGTGGAAAGATTAAAATGGCTAGAGGATACTGATACGTAATTATCAATTTTTTTAAATTATCACAGAAAGAAAGACATTTTTAGGACACAATTTTTATTTTACACGAAGATGCGTAGTTTGCAATGAATGTATAATTACTTTGATTAACACTTTGACTGCCACGCCAGTCGTCTATGCTTAACAGAATATTTTTATCAAACTTGAAAAACTATTTTCGTCACAATATATAAAATAAACCAAACTATATTGGGATCTACAAGGTATAAGAATTATTAATATTTTATCAAAATAAATTGTTCCAACTTTGTGTACTATTAATGGGCACTGTGTGACAATCAACGTGTTAGTTATCAGTTAAATTAATATGTGAAGTATTGTATATATTTTTTATAAATTTACGCGGGCACAGGGATTGTTACAGAAAGATAAAATATTTGATAAAAACCCGTATAACAGGTCCTTATGCTTTCTTTAGATATCCCGGTGTTCCTCGCACGACTCTGTCCCTTTTATTTCCCCCAGTGTCCATCAGCCTCAATACATCTTTTTCTTTCTCTCTGATGATTTTAATCCTTCTTAGCGTATATCCACGAGCACACACGTCTGCGCGCGTATTGCAGTCTCGATGCTCACGCACAATGGGCCCTGATTGCGGATTAAAGATTAGGAGACAAAAGCATTGAAGACCGGAGCTTCGACCATCTTCGCCAAACAAATGGTATCGATTTCGATTAGGCCTTTACCGCTACGCGTCTGTCTCCTCTCTATGTGTGAATTGAGTGACGGATGAAACTGCATTTCGCTATACCTCGCCTCTTAAATTGTTAAAATCAATTTAACCAGGACCTTACGTCCAATGAAACATCGCTTCGCGCGATGCCTACAAGTTTTATTCGCAACGCGCTCAGGTTTGCGAAAAATGTCTCTGCGATTATCCAGGAAGATGACGTGCATAATTACACGGGAAATCTTTATGCATTTATAACTGTATAAACTCCTGAGTCTAATTATTAGGTATAATACATTGGTCTGAAGGGTTAGAGGAAGTTTCTCGTGTAACGGTACAGAAAACAAGTGATTTTTAAGAATTTTTTTCCAGAATAACTATTGGACATGTGTGACTACACCTTTTAGGGATGTAAACAGATAGTCTTGAAGTACGTGTGTTTTCTTTTTAGTTCAATTCTTCTTATCATTTATTGTATGATACGTGTGTCTCTTGAAACTATGTTTTTTAAACTGGAGGGTACGATAACTAAAAAACTGGGAAAGAAAACAATTTCGGACGAAACTCATTCATTTCTTTATTATATTTTTCAAGCATTAGACCTAAAATTTAGATTTAATTTTTTTAGTTATAATATTTTTATTGAACAAAAGTTTAACTAGTCGGCCGAAAAAAGTGAACTTTTCTCGCGAGCCGTAGAACTTTTCCACTTCTTATATTCTTCTTTTAAAATAGGTTCAATGCATAAAGTATCTAACTTTATGAAAATTCTCACTTTTTATGTTTTGGTCACTGTGACAGACGCTACATTGCATGCTAACAATGTTTAGAGGAAGCCGGGGCAAGCTGATACAGGGGCAGGTTGGTACAATGTAATTATCTGGGCAATATGTATGTGTCGCACAATTATGGCTAGATATTTGAGGCAGTGTCGCCAGATCGCTGAAATCGAGGGGAATACAATTTACCACCTCTCTCACGACCATAGTAATATGTAACACGTTGCGCGGCATGTCACGTGACCAGTCTACGGTCTTAGTGGGGGACGTTGGAGTGTGCTCAGGCATGGAATGAGATAGTGGAATGGGATAGTGGAAGGGGAAAAGGAGGAGAGAAAAATCAACCCAGTTTTGGGTTGATCTGGCAACACTGATTTGGGGTTTGGTAGTTGACAGTTCCTTACGATGGAATTTACGTCTGTATATGGAGACGTAGATAGCTGTTATCCAATCTTTTTCGTTTCTGTAGCAGCAAAGTAAATAATAGTGTTGGCATTGCGATCAGACTGGAGATATTATACAAAATGTTATTGTATTATAAACTACTGTGCTTCAGCGTTAAGTTATTTGAAGATAAGGTAATTAAATTTTGTAATGTTGTTTATATGGCCGATATTTTTTTATAGAGATGTTTTTATGTAATAACATCCGGTGGGACACATTGATACATCTTTTTTTTGGGCACGCTGGCATAACGTATAAATTTGGCCTGCCTATTTTTCTTTATTTAATTGGATTCAATTCTTTTATTCCTAGAAAAACGGCTCGGCATTATATTAGAAGACAAAACATGGTGAAATAACGTGAGATTATATTGTAGAAACTTTTGTCAGAATGAAAGAAAATTCATTGGCACTGAGGCAATGTGCAAACATAATATAATAATGATAAAATGACAATATTAAGATATATTAATAAAAAAAATAGACTTAAAATATATATTATTCAAAAATAGAGATGTATCAATTTACCCCGCGTTGGGGCGATTCGATACGATTTGCATCTATCAAATAAACAGTTTATAACTTATTTTATATGTATTTTTCTCAAAGTTACGCTTATAATATGTAAAGAGGAATGTATAGGATAGGATAGGATAGGTACTGATATTTGGTCCCCTCAGGGTTTCAAATCCATTTTACCATTCTCCCCCTTCTTCCACTTTGTCCACTCTCATCTAACGCCAATGTTCAGCCTATTTCAGCCTACTTTTCAGCGGGACCTACTGTTTATTACGGTGGGTTCCGAACCACCAATGGTCAACGACGCAGTATAATATCACATAGAAGAATATTTCCATTGGTGACGGCGGTGTGATTTGAACTCACGACCACATTGTTTGTAGTCGCGCGCTCTATCCACCGAGCCACTGCGCGCCCGTAAAGAGGAATGTATATTATGCAATAAATAATAAGAAGAATTGAATTAAAAGAAAAAACACTTGCACATCAGGACTATCTGCTTACACCCCAAAAAGACCTACTTCCAGATATCCAATAGTTAGTTTAAAAAAAAATTCTTAAAAATCACTTGTTTTCGCTGCCGTTAGACGAGAAGCTCCCTTAATCAGATTCAACTCAAAGCGACAAACGAATAAGAGAAAACTGACCACAGTTTATAGAGCACAATAAAAGGGAATAATCTTAGAGTACAGGTGAAAAATTCGGACTGGTCGCAGACGCGTGAAAGATTCGAAGGATCATTCGATCTTCGAGTAGAGCCCGCCCCCTTTCGACTCAAACAAATCGTTCGTATCCGGCTTCCGGATATCCGAGATTACAAGGCATTTATTAGAGGAACCCGGCGAGCATTCAAATGGGGCTCGTCCAGTTTGCTCGGCGTGCATGCACACGTGGACAACACAAGGAGAGATACTGTGCACACTGCACCGTGCCGGGACACACGTGGCTCGTAACGTAACTTCGTCCGTCTGTTCTGCCATGACGGGACTGACGATGAGATACCGAGAGTGGAGAGTTTCAGGCCCATCCGAAGGAAAGGCCCCGATGTGTGCTCGTGACGAGAGGTAGGAGGAGGAAGAAGGAGGCCGAACACGGTGAAGGAAGGGTGAACGGAGATGGAGATAAGCGTGCTGTGTTGGCTCGCGGGAGCAACGGAGAGAGAATGGGAAAGGAGAATGCTAGGGTTAAACAGAGAAAGAGAAAAAGAGAAAGAGAGAAAGAGAGACCCGGAGTGTGACCAAACGACAACTATTGTCGCCGGCGTAAAATATTGTTTTCTATGCCAGGCACGGCGCGTATGCACGAATAACGACACGTCGATTAATGTCCGCATCGCCAACCACACGCTCGTCTATTAATAGCGGCGCCGACACGAGATTTCTAGGTGGCGGCATCGAAACTGTTTTAACTGGACAACCCTCTGGAAAAATCGGTCTCCGAGCACTAGCCGGAGCCCACGATCGATTGTCATTCCCGATTAGAAAAAGATTTATGTCTGCCGGAAGAACGCGCCGCTCTCCTCAAAATTGGTATCTTAATTTGCTTCGCGGACACGTCGCGGACTTGGATTTATTTGTGCTCGGTGTAATTATTTTTGTAATTTGAACAAGCAGAACGTTGTTACAGTAAAACCTCCACAGCCACATGTAGGAAAGACTGGAAGTGAATGTGGGTATCAAGGTTCGAGCAATTAACGAAGTAACCAATGAGTGGTGACGATCCTTCATTTTTAACGGGTCCGGCACTGATATTGCTCGATATTATTTGTATAAAGATGTTTGCACAAGCTATTATTAGGAAGCGTAGTATGACATGTCGGATATTGAACCATTTGCAGTTTGATCGTTCAAATGATCCTTGATTGAATGGTAAGAAGGCTTGGGGATTGGTCCTGAAATGCATCCTCAATGCAAATGGATCTGACATTTCATATTACACGACTTAATACTTTTGTACACATATTTCAAGATGGTAAAGTAAATTCTTCTGTAACATTTACATAACACTTGTAAAAGGTTCTAGTAAATGCTTAGTGTGTTACATGTATAATTTCAAACAACAGCACGTATTAGATTCATTTAATCTTTTAACGCAGAATACAAAATCGTATTCGCCACGTATAATGTCAATAAAATTGACTAGCAGTTGATGTCCGATTGAACTAACTGTTTGTATCTTGTATAAATTCTTAGCATGAACCCTTCCATGGCGGGTGTTGGGTCCGTTTCGACCCGGAGTTATAAACGTTCCATCTAAATTCTAAGTGTTTGGGGATCAGTTTAAATTAATAGCCATTTACATCGAATCCAATAAGAGAAAATTGTTACTTAAAAATTTGAATGGATTTAGGTATGACTGCTATAAATAGTCAAAAGCGTCCACTGTCCATAAGTTAAATTAACTATTCTATTCTTCAAAATCTGTTTTGGATCAAACTGCCTGAAACGATGCATAAGGGTTGAGTAAAATTTTTATTTTCCTATTACGTAAATTTTCTGGATATATTATAAGCAAAATATGTATTAAAATTTAGAAATTCGATACATAATAAATAAGAGATTTAGTGATTTCATCGCTTTGCGATACATCGAAAGGGCAAACGTGCGTTCGGTCGTCGAATGTAAGAACAGATCGTTCAACTTCGTAAATCGTGGCTGCTAGAAATCTATAGGTATCGCGTGCACGCACCGACTTTTGGCAAGAAAAAGAAAATGAAAGAGGGGGTACGAGCGCGAGCGCGATCGCACACTTGAAACGATCCGCAAATTGCAGTTTATGTGTCGCGGAGTGTCAGGAATGCGAATTTGTTTTGCCGGTTAACCGTCACACGTTCGAGGATGCCGTTCCACCGAGCGAAATTCTGCGAAATCGATCGTGAGCTTCGATTTGGAATTTCGTACGTTTTCTTGGTGCGTTCCTTGTTTCAATTTTTCGTATTCGACGATCAGCGATTCAACGAACCGCGTCAATCGATTTTTATTACGTGCGAGCTTTACTGATTTTTAACCGTTCGTTCCGGTATCGTTAAACCCGAAAGAGAGAGAGAGAGAGAGAGAAAGAGCAACATTGTGTACCAGGTAACCATCAACTTTCACACTCCGACCAGAAATCGGCGCAATTAAATCGGACACGGCGAACCCTGTCCCTTAAAAAAATATAGGAGAATCCAAAAGATACAATTAAAATGATGGAGAGACTGCCTCGGGATCGTTTTCGTTGCGTCTATTTCATCAGGATCACCATAATTGCGAGAAGTGAAATATAATTACGTTAATGACCGAACAACGGGGGAAATCTTATTTTGCAATTATCTGTATCATATTTCTATCGAAAATTCCGGAGACCCTCCTTGGCGCCCATATTCGGAACGGAACCTTATTGCTTTTTGCCGGCTAAAAAACTAAATTATCGCATTCCTCAAATTATGGAACGCCGACGTACATAATTGCGAATAATTTCCATGCGTAACGAAAATCCTCGGTAGCAACTTTGTTTAGCAGCGGATAATAGAACATTTTTCAAAATATAAGAGCAGTCGTTAATCGAATAATTATTATATGTAGCATAAGGAAATTTTATTTTTACCTCGTTTCAATGAATAGGTTACATTTACAAAGTTACGAATATTGAATCGACACGATTAAAAAATATAACAGTATCAATGCCGTGTTTATATCCGATTTAACTGAACTTACTAAAATCTTTTTCTTTTGTCAGAGCACATTGCCGGACTCCGGCTCAAATATTAATTCACAATAGGAACCTAATAATGCAACAAAAAGGACGACCATAACCGGTTGAACCCGGAAAACGTGCTCTCGTGACTTAAGCCGCGTTTGCAAATGCAAATCGCAGCATGAGGACGACTTTCCACGAGGATTAAATCACGGCATTCGTTTCTTTCTTCGTTTAACTGAATTCTTGAGACTACCTGTCGGTTTCGCAGGGTGTAAGCCGTTATTAACAATTGGCGAATTGTAATTTTGCACAGTACCAAGCACTGTGCACGTCGCCGTCATTCGAATTGCACACGAGTTGCCTATATCATTATGATAGAAACATTCCTTAAAAACAAACTATAGCTTTATTGTTCGAGTAAACAAATTGAATATGTTTATCTAACATGTTAATATTTTATGAACATATTCTTAGACAGAAATTACATCCATATCGTTTAGTAGAATAGCATTTGTTTATTGCCCAGTTTAAAATATGACGTAATTATAAATGAATTATTCAGGATCAGAATGAATAATTTGCTGGTACATAGTTCGCAATTTTGTTAAAGAAACTAAAGATACATTTATGGTTATAATATGTGGCTGACCACCGTAATTACTCCAAACTTATGAGTAAAGTGCGGATTATATGCGTTTATGACAACAATGCTTATAAATGAAATACAATTGTATTTCTGCTGGATGTTGTTAGATTATTTGCAATTGGTAAAACTATTAAAAGAAGAAGTACATTTTTATTTACCATCTGTTTCTTACAATTAATATAGAAAATTTTTATTTTACATAAAGATCTCCAGTCTACCGATGAGATTTGTATGTAAAGTAGGATGTTCAACGATTATGACTGTGGGCGTATCTCAAGTGTCTTCTTGTGAAAAAGAAACGGCTTGAATTGGTAAATTTATGTCAATAACGTTCATTTTACGAAAAAGGTTTATGAATCAATATTAAGATGAACCTCGACAGTACATTTTCATCTCGAGAAATGTACAAAGTAAGATTTCATTATGGATGAAAAATGTATTTTCAGCAGAGTATCCATTTATGAATATAATTATTTGTCAGCTAATATTTATTTTGTTTTCGAATAATTATACTGCGGATATTTGTACAAAATAAAAACGGTTTACATCAATTGCAAGACACAGAGACCAAGCAGAAATTTCCTTCTTTCTCTACTAACTTAAAAAAAAACTTAGCAATAAACTCAAATTACACGTACTCATTTTTGCCATAAATGCATAAAATACGCAGTATACTAATAACGAATTAACGTGCATCATATGTTGTTTAAAAAATACAAAGAAAATATAACAAAGAAAAATCATATGTTCTAAACATGCCGCACAATCGTTAAAATGGCCTCGGTAAACTAACGTGCAAATATTCGCCAGCGTGCGATATTCGAAAGACAGATGTCAGCCAGGGAGGCATTCACGCTTAAGCGAATACCGTACACCTTTTTCGATGTACTCGTCAAATTCCGTTCGTCGGCCAAGAAATTCGATACTTATCGATTGGGTCGCGCGTACGGCGCGTGACAGGAATCGTCCGTCGCGTCGCTTCGCGTCGCATCGCGTCGTCGAGGAACAAAAGCGTCGCAATTAATCCGAATGAGACGCAGTCGTTTCGTAACGAAAAAAGGTCTTCTCGCTCTCGGCGGGAAGCCCGCCGAAACGCGATTACGCCGTAATCGGCGGGTAGAGCCGAAGCGTGGAATTATCAGGATTTAAGGAGGCAACAAAGTGCGTTTTTACGAGGGTCCGTCCAAGGATGGCCTTTAAAGTCTACCATGCTCGTATTCGCCTTCACCCCTCCTTCTCCTCCCCACCTTATCCCCATCTCATCCCCGCTCATCCCGCCCCACCCCACCACCCTTATGTCCCCCACAGGACCGTATATAGGTATGTAAACGAGCGGGTTTGTGTGCGTGAACGCAAGCGCGGCCGGCCTGCGCCTGTATACGTAGAAATGCCGGAATAATCGCCGCCAAGATATAATTAAGCCACTAATGACCACCATTCGCTGAGCGGGTTCTCGCACGACCGCTCGCGGTAATTATCAAATAACATAAACACCTTCGGGAAGGGACACACAATGAATCAAATCGGTGGCCTCCTTTCTAGAAGGCCCGCATGGTTTCACTAATCTCTCGGCCACATCGAAACAGTTTCAACGGATCTTGTTGGTCCGATCGACGTGGTCTCAGAATTCGGTAATGTCTCGGGATGTGTGAAAACATCGGGATGTCAAGTGTCATTTATATTGTGTACAGATGTTATTCCTCAATCTCCTAACGCTAACGTCGAACATTGAAAAGGATAGCAAATAGATAAACGAAACATTGATACTAACGTATTCGTGACACAATACATAGGTACTAATCTAGTGAGAACACGTTTTTGTATTCCATTATTTTGTTCATAAAACTTTTACTATTTATTTGATTAATTCACGATAATTAATCTGAATACTTGATTAATTCGGATACTAATGAAACGGTTACTTAGCTATAGTATTGGATAAAATCTTCACTTATTTGTGCAATAAATCGTGTTGTATGTGACTCAAATTAGATTAAACTACGTAATATAATGAAGAATTCAGATATCATCGTCTCATTTTAATCAGAAGAATGCGACAAATATGTTCATAAAAGTTTCGTAAAGAAATAATTAAGTAACAAAGGTTTGGCATTGGATTAGTACTGTCTCGTTGATATACCCTCGCATAACGCGAGAGTTGCGGAAAAATCCCGCAGTATGTTAAACTCAGAAATGACTATCCAAAAATTGTATTCATATCATAGAAGGGTTCTATAGTGCCAGAAAGAACGATGCAAAACGAATATAACATGATAAATATGACGTACAATGTACAAAAACAATACGTCTCCATTCTGCGACATATTGTACAGTCAGATACTAAATTGCTACGTCCGCCATTTCGCATTTTTACACATACTTCATTATCGTACGTACTTTTATATTATTTGCGGGTTACTTGTGTTTATTTATTTATTGAGAAGCAAACAAAAGTAAATAGAAGCCACACCTAATATAGTCTACATCGTTAACAATATATTGTGTTAACTTTTGATGTTCATAGTATTGTTATAACCCGATTTCTGGCACGACTCGTAGGTTGTTGGCTAAGTTTGTTTCGACCTCCCGATCGATCCAAAATGACCTCCCTGATGGAGTTTTAAATGGGCAAAAGAATTGCGAACAAGCATTGACGCGTTGGCTAGCCATTATTTGAAGACGATGGAAATTGCCAAATGATCAAAATCTATCTTATCCTAGAAGTATCAATACAGCAAATGTTCCTACCATGTTAATGGTCCGGAGTAACTGGACATTACTATTTATAAATTTTTGTAGACCAGATTTTGATAAAAAGTCTTTTTAATTCGTTACGTAAAAATAATAGATTGCACTGCAACAACTCCAAACTTGACATTCTTTAATTATGAACATAAAAAAAATATGTTCCTAAAAATTTATAATCTTGTGTAACGATATTATAATGTTTACAATATCTTATGGCAATTTAGCTATTCAATATGAAGTTTCGATAATAATCATAATTTTAAATGAATTTTGCAGCAAGTGACATTTACCTGAATGAAGGATAGAATAGAAATAAAATGTTTTTCGCAAACTTGGTAAGTCTCGGCAACGGAGAGAAATTGTATTCACAAGCAACAACTCGTCGTGTGTAAAAATAAAGAATCTACCAAAACGCGATAAAAATTTGCTCGATCATTAGGTGAATCATTAGATCGTATCTATATATTTATAAGAACTCCGAGTACAGAAAAGAATTATGCGTTCGAAAACAGCTATGGTTAAACTTTGAGAGTATAATTGTGTTTTCTACTTTATTCGAATTATCGTCATGCGTGTTGCATCTTCGTGAATAAATGGAGAAATTGTTGTTAATCCACGATGGAAGTTCGCGCAGCAAACACGCGAAATCATGGCGTATTTGTGATAATGCAACGCAAAAACCGCAATTCGTCCACGAGCAGTCGTCGCGTGTGTCAAGCGTTGCCTCTTGATGAATGTTCGAGAGGAAGATAAGAGTATAATCGTTCATGTGGCCGATCCAAAGAATGCTAAGCGGTATTTAATTCCAGCACTTATACAACTGACTCGCGCCATTAACAGCACGGCTGCGCGACTGATTTATATTAATCAAATGAACGCTGAATACACGCTGTATTCGGAGAACGCTACTCCCCGACGGTTTTTAGATTATATTGAGGGATAAAGGAAGCTCGTTAAGACTTGTTACGAATAATTAATTCCTAGCATGAGCCCGGACAAATATTCCAGCGGAGCCTATAAGAGCGCCGGATTACACGGATTTACAATCAAGCCAACACGAACTGTTAAACAAACTATACCGCTACTTTGAAGCACAATGGCGACAAAATTGGAGGAAATACTGGAATTACGGCTAACGTGACGAATTAACTCGAGTGCATGTTGCACTATGGAATTAGTGGGTATAATATTGTTGTCTGAAAGATCACTTGTCAAACAGTAGCAAATTCAAACAAAGAAATATTGCATACAAAAATGAAATATTAAACTTTGCTAATATTTCATTCGACTTATTAACTTATAAGCTGAAGGAAAAAAATACATATTGTTGAGAAAAGCATAATGAATCTTCTACTGTGCAAATATACCTTATGGTTAATGATTCTGTTGGCATTTAACATAATAAAGTAAATTCTTTTTTAGCAGAATATTCCACAGCTATATCGAGGATATGTTCACGTTTTTTATACTTAAAAGTACAACATTACAACCAGCTTCTACCCTGAAGATTAATTTGCACCTTTCCCAAAATATCTTCTGCAACAGTTCAATGAGCTTCGCACATTACATTGTCTCACGTCAATAAACCATGCCACGAACACAAAATTTAAGAAATTATTTATTCTAAATTAATATTAACTTGTCTGCAATTAGAAATGCTTGCTTTGCCCATAGAATAATATGCGATTAGAAAAATCAGTTAACACTTAAGTATTCTCCGAGTAAAAGGAATAAAATAGATATCAATACATATCAATGCGGATATTCATGCAAAATACAAATCTTGTGCTTCAATTTCAAGGTACTGATACCAAATAAATACTCTTAAATCTCTTTAATCTTTCTACTATTTCATGTTTCAGATGAATCAAGTAGTAGATGAATTTTGTCAATTAAAAAGTAAACTATAGTTAACACAGTGCATAATTATTACTAAAACAAATTTTGTGAACCACTGACGCGCTGAAAAATTCATGGAGTTGTTGCTTGATTAAAATTTTAAAGTAAATCAATAAAGAATTTTATAAAAAAATTTCAGGGAGAAGATTCAAGGACAATTCGTGAAGGACCATCAAGTAACGAGCGTGAAAGAATTCGAGTTGTATCGACTGCAACCCCGGATTCGCGTTAGTAACCGACCAGTCGAAGCACGTTCACGTAAGCCGCGATAATAGATTATGATAATAAACGGCATTGTGCCGACATAAAAGCACCTAATACTGGGTCTCAGTCATATTCATGGCTCTCCCTCGTTGTCCGGTAACACGGACACTCGTGGAGATATCATAAAGAACGCGCTGGTTAGATAGTTGCCTTTTAGAATATCGAGAATTTTTCTTTCCATCGTTTCCGCGCTCGAAATCTATCGGGTGAATGAACAAAGTTTTTATCGATGTTTAAAGGATCGTTTCATCGTCATAACATTGTGAAAACAATAGACAATCTTGTTTGAGTATTCTACATCCTCAATAACGTAAATAATTGATCTAAGCTCTCAACGAAAATTGGTGATCTCGAGTTTGCAAACATGTTACTCCGAAAGAAAGTTGGAAGTGGATAAATGCGGTACACGTATTTTTGTATGCAGATATGTGCAAGTTACTTACGAACTCGAAACATCTGCCTTCCCCAATGATTGTATAACCGAAAATGGGTGACAGAAATTTATGGACACAAGTATTTTTCAAATTGTACAGATTAAATAATGTTTTACTACAATGTGCGAATACATTCGCGACGAGTTTGTTACGGCTGCAATGTTAATAATTTACGTTAAGTTGCATCAACACATCTACCAATCGAAGATATGATATTTTAAGGATTACCTTAAAATTATTTTTAAACTTTTAACAAATGTTATTAAAAGCGGATGTTATACATTTCAGAAGAAAATAAGTCGACAAAATACAAAAAATTTAAAGAATTTGAAGAATATAAAGATACTGTTGCATTATTTTCAACTTACTGAAGTTATTGAGAGAAGAAATTAATTTGTTTATCTGCTTTTTTTTTGTAAACGATGCAGACAATTTTTATTTTGTTTAACACTAAACCTACCAAGCACAAAACATATAAAAGTAAAACGCTTTACAGAAGTTGGAAGATTGAATTTATTTAAACTTTGTACCGCTTCCAATACAATATGTTCTTAAATAAAGAAGTCAGTCTAGTCATTTCCTATAAATGCGTTTCTATAATTTCAATAAATGTGAAATAGAAAACCGGTCATTTGACCGCGGTAGGTTTAGTGTTAAACATCCACAGTCTAATTGTAATATTAGTTTGATATACATAGAAATGCGAAATTCGGCCTGAAGCTTTTAGCTAAATGATTGCAATTATATGTAATATTTATTAATTCACACGTAAATAAGCTCTGTCTGCACAATAACCTTTATGTATTGGCAGCAAAATAAGTAATTTCGAAGCTTTAGTATTTAATTCTGGATAACTAAACTGTCGTAAAAACGACAATCACATCATACCTATGTCTCTCGCAATATCAGATAATCCGCCAAATGTTCCAAATGAATAAATTCAATACCAAATATAATTTGTGCATTTCATGTATCCTGTGTCTGGATAAGGTAAAATATTTTCGTTGCAAAACAAAAAAAAGTATGATTTTATTATCGTTATTGTTATTTTTGTCTAAGATTCCTTGCCTAAATCATGACTTTAAAACTATAAATTGAAGTAGGATAACTGTGCCTTATTTCAACCACTTTATCATACATCTAAATGAGTACAATGATCAACCTATTCCCCAGTTCCAATATGTAGCTTCATGTCCCCAAACAATAACATATTTAGAAAACAGTATTTCAAGAATACAAGCGCTTAAAGTTGTTGACTACTGGCCTTAACACTAGAACAATTGAGTAATAAATGCGACTGATGTATATTGCTTTGCAGTAATGACAAGACTCTATCTACTCATATTTCATACAATTTTTATTGCAATATTTGCTTCAATGAAGAAGTTTTCATCGAAAATTTCTGTTGGAAACATTATTATAATTTCAATAATTGTGGAAGAAAAAATTAAAAACCATGCATTTTTACTGGTTCAGTAGTTTTAGTGTTTTTATGGTATTTTTAGCACATACAAAATTATTAAAGGAATTATAATGTGCACCCAGTTTCCAACGTAGAAGGTTGAAGTCAAACTTAAAGCTTCATGGAATCAGTGTCTCACATACACGAACCTAATAATTAGTATTTCAAAGGTACGCCAACAACAAACACAATAAAAGAAGCACGCGGTTTTACAATACTTTTAGAACATAAAAAATAATTAAAGGAATTACAATAAATGACCAAACCTAGTTGCCAACATAAAAGCTAAAGTCAAACTTCAAGCTACAACCATTCCATACACAACAAGGTAATAATTCGGGCATCAATGATCCACCAACAGTCACAATAAAAGAAGCACACGGTTTTATGATATTTTTTAGGACATAGAAAATTGTTAAAGGAAATACAATGAGCAGTTCCTAACACAAAGGTTAAAGTGAAACAGTAAGATTCATGGAATCAACCAATCCATACACGCCAAGCTAATAATTAGGGCATCAATGAACCATCAACAACAGTCACAATAAAAGAATTACACGGTTTCATGATATTTTTAGGACATAGAAAATTGTTAAAGGTATTACAGTGAGCATTTAGTTTTCAATACAAGGGTTAAAGTGAAACATTGAGATCCATGGAATCAACCATTCCATACCAGTCAAGCTAATAATTAGGGCATCATTGATCCATCAACAACAGTCGCAATAAAAGAAGCACACGTTTTCACGATATTTTTTAGGACATAGAAAATTGTTAAAGGAAATACAATGAGCATTTAGTTTCCAATACAAGGGTTGAAGTGAAACATTAAGATTCATGGAATCAACTATTCCATACACGCCAAGATAATAATTATGGCATCATTGATCCACCAACAACAGTCACAATAAAAGAAGCACACGGTTTCATGATATTTTTAGGACATACAAAATTGTTAAAGATATTACAATGAGCATTTAGTTTTCAATACAAGGGTTAAAGTGAAACATTAAGATTCATGGAATCAACCATTCCATACCAGCCAAGCTAATAATTAGGGTATCAAAGATACAACAATGACAGACACAATAAAAGAAGTACACCGATGTCGCTAGATCCACTCGGAACAACAACGCAGCTACCCCATCTACGGTCCCCAAAATGGAGTGCCGCAACAGTGAACTCTTTGAGACAGCGTGGACGAAATACCATTCGGAATGCAGAGGCGCGTCAAAACGTGCCGACAAATCGGACACATGCCCGGCACGTGTTGCGTCAATGCTTTATGATAATACGCGACATTGGGTAGCGCGCGCGCTCCAAGTGTGCACGCGTAAAGGCGTAAACGTGGCTGCCGGATCCCTGGATCGTGGATCTATTCCCATTGTGATCGCGGGCGAAGCGAAGGGCGAGAGCGCACCGGGGCTCGTGCGTATTCCTCGCCTCGGGCTCGCTCTCCTCGAAGATTCTGAACGACTTTCATGCAAATCCGAACGGTAACCGAGAGAGGAGAGCAAGACAACAAGAGAGAGAGAGAGAGAGAGAGAGAGAGAGAGAGAGAGAGAGACCCTGGGAGCTTTATGAATACGCGATCAGGGTGGCTCGTGTGCCGTTCAGGAAAACCGAAGCCAGACACGAAATAAGAATTGGTAATCGGGAATGAAGTAAAAGCGCTTATTAAAAGCGAAACGAGCTTGCCTCCGGGAGGGGGCACGATTGTCTGGGGGGGACTCGACTGGTGTTATGCAAATGCCCCGCGTCGTGGTAGCTGGATTTTAGAGACAAAAGGACGAAAAAAAAGCTTGGGGTAGCAGATAAGAAGCCGGGGGTCGAAAGGGGCTAAACGACGGGAATGGCGTTCACGGGGGTTGGAGAGTGAGGAAGAACACGAAGAACCAAAGGTTCGACGTCGTAGATAGAAAATAATCGGACATAACATTTACGATGCGTCCGCGGCCACGCGAAACTAACTCACGCTAGTTGATCAATCGCGCTTATTTCTGGGAGTTTCATGCAAATCTGTCGTAACGGGGGACGGAGCCTCTGTTCTTTATGAATATCAGAGTAGGGTGCTTCGAAAGGCACCGAGAAGTAGGAGCAAGCACGAAACAGGAATTCTTAATCAACAGTCGAGTCAACCCTTCATCACAAATTGTGCTTATTAGCGAGGAAGGTCGTTCGATGTACAATATCGTCTCGGCAGTAAATATTCGTCGCGGAAGAGCACTTCTCTCTTCCTGTTGTCCCGATGCTGGCAATTTTTAAAGGGACACCGACGACGTTCAGGATGATTTAAACGGAAACAGATCAGATAATTTGACGAGTATTTGCATAAACGTGGACTGCACAGCCTTTTAATTCGCTATAAAAATCGACTCTCGTTGCGTTCGTCTTTTCTTCACTTAGATGTTCCTTTCGGAGGTGGGCTCGCCGCTTTCGAATAATTATCATGTAATTCATTCGTTTATCGTCTTTATCATACTCGAGCCGTCCTTATGGTTAAGTTCTTTAGAAAATGCGTTAATGCCTCAAATTATACATTTTCACGGAAATTCACCGATAGCATTAATTTGGTTAGACGTCAAAAGGTGAGAGATATATCTCAAGATGGAGATTTACGATGCTCCCAAGCCGGCTAGAAATGCAAAACGAAAGTCTTTCGAGCGATAATGACCAATGATGTAGGAGTTATAACGATTCGGACATCCGACCACCCACTTCGAATTTTGTCGCACTTCGAAGCTTAATCGAAGATGTTAAAAATTTACGATCCGCTTGTGTCCTCGAATGCTCTCGCCACGTTCTTTTAAATGAAGAAGGAAAACTTGGAGATAATCATGCTACATACTTACGAAACATCGAGTACCATCGACGTCACAGTTGTAGCTCTTTAGCACCGAGATGATGACGATTTTTAATCGGGTACAACAACTAACGAATCTTGCGCCAATTTTTTTTTCTACTTTCTAAGTGTTAAACTCACAATATACTTGTTTCATACGTTCGCAATTTTCACATTCGATGAAACATTGAGACGATTATGTTAAACACTACAGATAATCAGAACTTAAAATGCGAAACAGCGCTACAATGATATTATAAACTTCTTGAATATTTTGATTGAGGTATTGTTAATTATACAGTGGCTATATTTCAAGGTGAAATATACGATAATACTTCGAATCTATTTTCGAAAAGTCCGAGGACGAACGATACGTCTTTCTCGGATAAAAGGAAAAATATTTACGCTGACCGTAAACTTTTAACCCGACAGCATTCCACCGACACCTGGGAAATCTTTTTACTCGTCTACCTACACCGGTCCGAACGCCTTTTGTTTCTTTTTCACTTATTTCCTTCAGATGACCATGGTCGTCACGTCAATTAACGCCGTCCACGGTAAATGTGAGTCGAAGAATGAACACCCTCATTTTTAATTGAATCGGCACAAATCGAAAACCGGCCCGAAACCCGGCACTCGGGGTGTCCATTAAACGGTCGATCGTTTCAGATAGAGAAAGTAGTCAGGGCCGTTTTAATGGACCCTGATCAACCGAGATAACTGGATTACATTTCGAGTCGTCGGAAACACATAGCCCGACTAATTTCGGATTTGGTTCAAGCCGAGGATCTTCTCAGCGGAACCCGTGTATTTCGTGCGAAATCGTGTATTACGATGACACGCCGTAATTAACGATCCACCTCGGCTACAATCTTTCTCCTGATTACGTTAACGAACGTATCCGAACCGCAGCATTCCAAATCTAGAATGTCAAGCGCAATTATTTATAATTGCAGAAGATCGTTTTCGTTCAACAGTTTGCAATCTGTCATATCCAAACTTTTATCGGTTAAAACACTTGACGCGTTCACAAAGATGATTAAAAAGAATAGTTGAATCGTCTCCACGGTTCGTAAAAGATATGTAGATGCAACAGTTCCATTAGCGTCTGGGCAACGTAAATTTCAAACATTAAATAAACCCGTTCTTTTTTAGGTATAACTGATTTATAATAATGCCTCGGCATTCTCAGCCATGCATTCTATCTACAAATTTCTTCCAGAACTTCGGAGTCCTCGGCAAGCAGCGGCAGGCAGTGTCAATATTTTAAATCAATTAAAACTGCCAAGTGTAACAGAAAGTTTACTTCGACTTTAACACTGTTAAATATTTATCGAGCCGGCCGGGCGAGTATCTAATTTCCGTCTTCATCGAAAATTATGAAATCACGTGTACGTTGTTGGAAGCATACATTATCGCTTATCGTAACAAACCCGTGGATATTTAATGAAAAGCATCGGAATTCGAGATTGACGCCTTTGGGCCATTAACGTTGACAAAATTATTCACGCGTGCCTCCTCGATGAATTAAACAGACGAGCGCCGCGTATGGGTCTCTCTTTCTTTCTCTTGCTGTTTCTCGGAACGAGAGATGAGAGAGGAGAGATTTCACCTCGATAATAAATGAAACGGTGTGCGTTTCATGGAGCACACCGGCTTTTTCACCCCGGGCGAGACGAAGATCTATTTCCGGCTACGTTGGTGGGCCGCAACGGTGATTTCAATGCGCGGCGTCCGTCGGATTCGGACTCGTCAGAGACACCGCGGTGGACCCTCTCGTCGCAGCAACGCTTTTGCCGTCAATAACGAGCCGCCAAGCTCGAAATCTGACGTCGGAATTTTCGGAGCCGATCGTTCTTTCAATTACAACGCGGATATCCACATATAGTATTCCGCGCGCACGGTTGCACTCGCGCGTAAACACGAATCGCCGCGAAACAAGATAATAAATTATTGCTATTTTAATTGCGCTGCGTCGACTGTTCTTCCGCGAGTCTAAATTATGGGCCGAGTGACGATAATATATTATACCGAGCGATATTCCTTCTACCAATCGCTAATGATTTATCGCGCGAACGACTGGGAACTGTTAAATGCATCTCGGTGATATTTCCTACGAGAATGCGAGTGTTCGTTGAACCTGAAGCTTTTTGCGCGGGACATTAGAGCCAGCGAGAATCATTTACCTTGTATCTACACTTCGGCTACAAGTAGAGGCTAAAGTTTATAGAATGAAATTGAATATTAAATGTTCGCAGAGAGGTACACAACGTTCCGAGGGTACCAATTTGATGGTTTAGTTAATTTCTGGGAACCGCTAAGATGGTGGATCGAAAGATACTTTCTGATTTCGAAAAATCGTGGATTTTGGGCGAATTAATTTTTGGGAAAAGAAACATTAACCTACAAAGTTTATAATGGACATGGTCACGCCTGATCAGCATGATAGCATCGTAAAAATTTACTTCAGAAACGACTGCTTAATTATTTTAACACTGATACAATCTCTGATGGGTTAGTGGTTAATGTTAACGTTCAGTGAAAAAAGCAGGTTTCTGTTAATAAGCTCGACAGTTTGCGCGAGCGTAAGCATGAAATAAACGAACGCATAAACATTCAAAAGCAGTAATGTCAAATGCTCCTAACAGAATTCGAATTTTTTAACAGAATCGAGCTGGTTACTTACATAGCTTACGATATACCCTAACATTGTTGCATGTCTATCAATAATATAAACTCAACTAACCCTCTAGTTTTCACATTATTAACAAAATAAATAGAACATCATTTCCTTCGCCTAATTTGCTGCTAAACGAGGAAGTAGTGTGACTTACAAGCTACCGAACATCGAGAACAAGAAGCTGGAAGCAACGGTTCTCCAAGATCTTCATCATAGAAGCGCTATTAGTGGAACGATTTTTTGTGAGCTCGTGTTGCCCGAGTTTCTTTTTTCTCCTTGTACCGTCCAATGGGCGAGCGTTAACGAGCCGGTGAACGGTGTTTCTTTAATTAACCGACTTACGAAATCATTGCTACTCGCGGACCTCATCAGGATGGATCGAAAAGCTAGCGCATACAGTTCATCGATCTAATTAGTTTGTGAAACGGGCGTGCGAGACCGACCAGTAATCGAGAAAGCAGTTCGAGGAGAAAATGCGCTTATTCGTGTACACCAATCGCGATTAATTAACCCCCGGGGATTGTTCCTACCCTTTCCTTTGCCGGATAAACAAATTGCAGCAATGTTGCTGATTAGCCGGTCGTTTCGAGAAAAATGTTAACGATGCGGGAACAGTTTCTTTTGGCACTACCCGTCTCAAGTAAATTCTCAATTTGCAAATTAGAATTCGAAGAAAAGGGTACCAACAAAGATTAATATTTTATGAGGCTGATAAATAGTGAAGACTGGGTTAGGTGAATCCTCGTGCATTGATAGGGAAGACTAATAAATAATCTGTTGAGAATAAGTACTGGAAGTGAAGATGGACACTGCACAGGTGATCTTTATGTTAATACTTCGTGGGTAAAATTGAATTGAACGTGATATGTAATTAAGAAAGATAACCTATTCATACTTTAATTGCAATATTTATAGACTGCGGTGCTTTATGCAAAATATAAATTGTTTACACATGTTGTGAAAGAAACACGGGTCACCTTGAAGCTGTTTTCTTCCTTTAATTATTATTATATTTCGATCCTTTTAATCTTTCCACTGTTTAAAATGATAACTACTCAATTACGTTATAAATGCCTAAAGATTTATAAATTTACTTTAAATTTATACTATAATTTTCGATAACAGAAAATATAGTAATAAATAGACCTCGTATTTTATGCATTTATGACAAAGATGAGTAGATAAAACATGAAATGGTAGGAAGATAAAAGGAATTTAAGAATATCGATGTGTTATCATTAACTTATTATAATTATTAATGGAAAAAACAAATTTTTATTCAGTTCTATTACCTTGCAATTGATACAGTCTGTTGTTCATCTGCATAGACAGTTTAGTAATGACTAAAAGTTTTACATTTGGAACAAATTGTCACGTCTAAATGACAAGTCATTAACAATAAACCTACCAGCGCCACTCAAATAATCGGTCTCGGATTTTTTATTTTAAAATTGTCGAAACTATTAAGACTTTTCCTGAAGAAATAATTGAATAAATTCCCTAATTCAAGCATATACTATAGAAACATGACGAAAAGTCTAGATAAATTCAATCATGTGATTCTTATAAAGCAACGGATGCCAGTTGCCTTTAGTGTTAAAAAGATACATTGGGACGTCGTTTAGTAGAGTATTTCGAGTTTTCCGTGTTACAAAATGTGTTACAGCATTGTTTCACAAAATTTGTGTGTTCTAATCGAAAATCTCTGTGAGAATCAGTGAATCAGACATGCATGTTCTGAGGAGTAAATAGCCGTGGTTTGTTCGTTGGTTTCTCGTTTGCGATAAATTTCGAGATTCGTTCATAACATTCCCCTTTGCTGAGCGGTCTAGGCAATTAGACTTTCTAACGCAGGCGCAAGCGGGTACCGGGCGTATATCAATCGCGGTTAATTAGTCGCCGGGTGGAGGGCGCGTTGGTTCGTGGGCGACGAATAAAGGCCGGGCATGCGCACGCACGAGAAAACATCGGCAACGCGATACCGTTGACCCCAATGGTAAATTGTTTTTCGAGAAAGCTCCGCAGATGCAAACTGCACGGACGTTTAATTAATTGCGCACGCACCACGGACACAACACGGTCCGACTCCAACCGAGAAAGCTCTGCGCGCCCGATTATTTACGATTAATTAACCTCCCGTTCGATTTAGAGAAATAAATTCCCAGCGAGATGTCGGGATTTTTCCCGGCTTGACTTTTGTGACCGAGGTCAAGCCGAGTCGCTGCACGCGAGACCCATTCCTTCTGCTGTTTTCCGGAAAGGGAACGCTGGGAAACGAATGGCTATCCCGTGAAAGAAAGGCCTGCTACAACGTTTTGGCAACCAACGACACCGAATTATTCGCTGTTTATGGAAACAGAACGTGCTTCTCCATAGATCGGCCGGCGAACAATGGTCTCCCGAAACGGATAATTCGTTCCGGAGGATCTAGGAACGCGGCCTCGGGTGACCTTTGGATCTCCGACTCCTTGACAGATACCACGAGACGCAATCGAATACTTTCCTCTCGTGAAAACTGGCGATGCACGATTCGGAGTGTTCTCGAGAAACCGGGATGAACTGTCGACCCTAGTTCCCTTCGGTCGAATAACTTCTTTTCACGTCGAGAAACGCCGCGATCGTCCGGAAGAAGTAATTAGGGACTTAAATGCTTAAACGGTCCATCGTCCGAGTGGTCTGAAAGGATCCTCGGCTCTTTGCAATTTCGTTTCCTCGAAAGAAACGCGAAAGGTGGACGCTATTTTCTAAGAAGCTCTCGCCACTTGTGTTCTCCAGAGCTAATTATCCGCTCTTCTACCTTGAAGAACCTCCAGCGTCCTCGAATGCACACGCCGGGATGCTTCTTCTCGTCACTTCGGATCGAGAAACGGATCAGCGGGTCGTATACAACTCGCGGGGAGAGCAACCTGAAATCGGTGCGTTGCACACGGCGAGCCCCCATAATCGTACATCACGATTCCACTCGAGGCTTGAAACGCTCCAAGTGTTTGACGTTGCACGCATTCTGACAGACGGATCCGATTGTATCAGCCAACACTCAGCATTCTTCGGATTTTTTCGCGGATCTTAATCGGAGAGTCGTCCACGCTGGGCGCCGTCTTCGCATGAACCGGTGTTGGTAAACAAAAGCCTGGATATCTAAATCGCGACGGTGTATCGCGCCTCGCCGCGCCGGCTCGGCTCGACAGGGCCCCTAATACCGGTTCCCTTATCTGCACACGAATCGAAATCTGGCGTGTCGCACGCGTTTCCACTGCGTTCCCGGCCCCGATGCTCGCTGCACGCACCTCCGAAGCACGAACGTTTGCGACAACAGCTCGTAACGGCGACGGAACCGGTTAAAATTTCAACAAGAACGAGGACGCTCGTGCCAACCTGACGAGGACCCGGTGCCACTTCGCGGCCCCGATGCAACTCCCTGCAACTAATCCCCCAACGACGTCTCCGGATACCCCACGAATTATTTTCGAAACACTTCAACTACCTCAATATTTCAATATCTCAAGAAACCAAATGGTTCGAGCAATCAAGTTTGCCAGCAATTTAAACTCGCCGAGGATTCACACAAGACATCAAAAAGCGTCCCTATCTCTATAGAATATGAAACAGATTTCAAATTTCCACGACGGATTCTCGTTAAATAATGAAAAGATATGGTTTTTATCATCAGAGTAGGTTTAAGTCACTATGTCTCAAAAGACGTATTCAACTTTTCATCCTTTGCACGACACAAGTTCTTAACCCCTTGTCCTACGATTTATTTCACTGCTACGATGAACAAAACTAATTCGCGTTTACCGATTCCTTGTAAGAAATAAAACATTTTCTTTAACGCGTGCTCTCGTTAATTCATAGAATTTGATATTGATTTGAGGGCCAAGAATAACATGCATATTTAACAGACTTTGTTCGAAATTTTCACGTGTCCGACTCGATGTTCTACTGCAAAAGGTTAAATGAATCCTATCTACTGCAACACTGAAGATTCGATCGTCTTTTGATGAAGACAGGTTCACAGGAACGGAACAAATGGAGAAATTTGGTGAACACGATGCAGAAGCGAACGGAAACCGATTCATAGGCGGAGATACAGTGATACTTAGTAGATGCACATTTTGACAATGTTCACAGTTATTCGCACCTATATTTCATTTGCACTTAACATTTTTCACTTTCGTTTCCGACGAAACTACTTGCATCGAAGACAGATTATAAAGATTCTCTAGACACGTCGTTCACTTTCGTGTCTGAAGAAACTACCGTGCTGAAGAGAGATTATGACGATTCTTCAGACACCTCCCTCGATAACAGTCGCGACGCGGTCCCGGACCTACTTAACAGGAGCTCCTTTACAATGACGGTTCGAGGAGGTTTGAAAAAAACCAAGGTGTTCCTATGAACATGGAAACGAAGGGGACAAATTGCACGTACAGACTTGTTGATTATCTTTAAGGGTACGAGTACATTTACGACGTAGCTGCGATACTAACGAAGAGAGCAGCGCTTTTGATGATCGAGAGGTTAACCCATCGACTGCCACACAAATTTAGCGCGTCTTGCCCTGGGCACCACGGTTTTATTTTAAAGGAAACATGAAGTTTTACAAAATATAATAATATTAAGTTACCGATATAATATTGCAATGGCATTTACAGTATTTTTATTGAAAAAAAAAAAACAGTACGAGATAACTCGTAGCTGGCGTCACAAAATAAGACTTCTATGCTGGGTGCCACGTACGAGTTATCTCGTATCTAAACTTGCAGCACCCACTACGAGATATCTCGTAGCTGGCAGTTTTGGTACAGACGCTTACTACGAGATATCTCGTAGTTGGCAGTCAATGGGTTAACAGTCGATCACAAAAAGCTCCGCTCTCTTCGCTAATATCGCAGCTCCTTTGTAATGGTACCCTAAGCAAGGAGGGTTCGCGTCACTGGTTACCAGTTGTGATAGTTGACATTTAACGGCGATTTTTCATGATCGTTGCGTAACGATCGCAAACTTGTGCACCACATCGATTGAGTCGCGGGCGAGCAGAGATACACCATCGGCCCCACTGCGGTTAGGGGACCCCACTACGCGATTCAGCATTAGCATACGTCACAGCACAGGGTACATTGGTCCTGTCGGTGGTTGGCGAGCGGCACAACGTGAATTTCGACGGGATCGTCGCGCGAATGAGGCAAACTTATCCTAGAGACCACTTTGACCGCCGTCTCTCACTTGTCATGTTGGACACTTATCTGATGCGAAACGATAGACCACGTACCTGGGTTCATATCCCGTGTGCTGCCAGTTTTCTGTAACCAGTTGCACTGTTACCCCTCGAAGCACTGTACTCTGCAAGCACGATTATATTACTTTTTTTCCCCTAGTGAACAACCAGCGATCAAAGGTCTCGACACTTTTAGCCGCGGTCCTCCTCGCACCATGGACCGAGGACGAGGAACTTGAATTGGTGAAGCACCTTTTGTATTATTAGGAACGCGGTGAAAAATAGGAATTCTAGGTTTCGAAAGCACAACACACAGTTCTCGGGTTTCTGAGCCCGCGAGACGACTTGCAGAGGAACAACCACCCTCCAGAATCCAAATAGAAAGGACTTTCGTGGACACTACCGGCTCAACTATCCTTTCAGAGTTGTGCGCGTCCCGACACTTCGACACTCGTTGTCCAAAACGGCGTGCGGCAGGATCTGTCGGCGGTGAAGGTCGTCGGTCATTCGAGGTCCCCGGTGTTTCCGGTCCGGCGATTTCCTGATTCGTGTGTGGTGGGTACAACGAGACACCGCGGGCAGTATGCAGACGAGACAGACTCGTGCTGCTTGCGTTCCGTTGTTCCGTCACGAGTTCCGGATTAGGCGAAATGACACGTTACAGGCCAGCTAAGAGAACACGGAACGAGTCCAAACGGGTATCGGGTTTACGGGTCGCGCGCACTGTCAGGGAAACACCGATCTCGCTTGGGATCACCGATTTCTTGGCTGCCTCGCACACGCGTCGCGCGAACTCGAAGATAATCCTTGGCGAGTGGTGTGTGGCGGTTAGTAGCCCGGCCGGCAGAAAAAAACCAACGTCCACGTCCGCGCATCCAACCCCTCGGTAAACGCAAACGATGCAGGACCCGTGACGAGGGGGTGGTGAGAGTGCGTTACTCGTTGCGTGAAAACGGCGGCGAAGGCTCGCCGGGCTCCGCGGCTCTCTCTCTCTCTACGCACAGAATAATATTTTAATGAAGGAAAGACCGGACAGCGAAGTGCCCACGTCGGGTCGCGCTGCCGAACTGCTCGCTTCCCCGCCCCTCCGCGGCCAACCGCTTCCACCCCTCCACCGGCACCACGTCCGTCGAGTGCGCTCCGCGTCCGTACGATCCCCACCGCTCCTGCTCACCTCCACACCAAACGGTGCTCGCGCACCCCTCTCTGCCGTGGGCTCGGCGGCAGCTGCGCCGCGTCGATGGTAGGGGCCAAGGGGCGTGACCTATTGATGCGAGCGGGCGTGGCCTAGCAAACCCTGGATGCTGCGCCGTCTCTGCTTGGTGGGAGACCACGGAGCGCTCTTCTCCCTCCCGAGCCCACCAACTGCCCCCACCATTTCGCGTGGACACGGCCGGCCAAAGACAGCGCTTCGGCGACAGCGCAGAAGCTGAGGACGACTCCGCTAAGACACCGTGGCTCCCAGGTGGGGGAATAGGCGCGAGTCGCCGCTTCTGCCTTGCAACTTCCCGGATATTTTTCCGGTAAACTTTCCTCTCTGAAGGGTATGGTCTCTCTACCTCCTCTCTCACTCTCTCTCTCTCTCTCTCCCTCTCCCTCCTTCATTCTCTTTTTCTCTCTCCCTCTTTGCTCGCCTGTCCGGACGTATCGTCTGCTTGACTCGATCGAAGATCCAGGATTTCCGACGGGAGGAGACGCCGGTAGACGTCTTCGTTGCGTATACTTTTATTCTCTTCTCTCATTTTTTTTTCGTCTTCCCGACGAGCCCACTCACCCCTGTGAGAGTTTATCGGTGTGGCTGTGCATGATATTCTCCTTTTCAGGACCTGTTAAAATGTGACTCCCGTCTCCGGCCGTTCAAGTTGGATCAATTCCACCGAGTTTCGGACCAGGGAGACAAGTGCGTTTTCAGTGTCTAGTTGCGTTCTCGTTACCGGGCCGCGCGATCTCGTTCATTTTAAAGTCACCTATCGCGGGCCATTTACTTTTTCTAGTGTTGCTGCGATCAACGAGAAACTTTTAACTAGGAACTTGTGCTTTTTCGGGAGGTGCTTTCGGTTTCTACCATCGAACGATACCTACCGATTTTTCAAATGGACTGTAGTGCGGTAGACGTTAGCTAGACGGAGACATTGACGGATTCGAATTTATATAAACAATACGTAGTTATTTTCCAAGATTCTCGTATGGCAACGGATTAAAGAGCGATGTGAAAGAGCGAAATGTCAGTCATTGTCTTGCCCGCGATAGAACCTAGAGTAACCGCCATCGCGATTCGCGCTGCTGCTGGCTATGGACCAGTATGTCAAGATATGACTGCTACGAAACCGGGAGTGCGATTTCTGTGACTTTTAGCGTCAAACGATACTAGTTTAGTGGGTGCTTTGATTTTCTGAAAGATACTCATTTTTGCTGATTTTCGCGCTGTAACCAATTTACTTTATTCGCCATTTAAAGCTATCTGTATGCATTTTTCAGAGAGGATACTAGCTACATGGTTTTGTACTTTAAGGTATGATTTGATTCACTGTTTCGCAGATTTGTATACATACTTAGTAACATGTAGGTAGGTGGGAATTGTAGGTGTATTGAAAGAAACCTGGATTTTTGTTTCACAAGGAGTATCTTGAAGAAAATGTAATTCAGAATTGAGTATGAATATTTTATACTTTACAAAAATAATATTATATAAAATGATGCCAATATTGTAGAAAGAAGAATTTTTCTTAATTTCTGGTTTGTAAATTCTTTTCGTTAGAATGCTTGAACAGTGTCTTATAGCAACGCGCACAAATCGAGTAGGAACGACAACATCATCAAAGAATGAATCGTTAGATACTTTAACATGAATTTGAATACAAAGATTGTTGCAATTACGAAAAAATTCTTAGAACGACTAAATCGATGTTCAATAATTTAAACAAAATAGCCAGGGTCTAGGATGACTTCTGTAGACGATCGATCAAATGTCAGCGATCATGATCGAGGAGGGTTGAATCGGCTGTTCGAGGCCCAAGTGGCAAGAGGGGGCGACTAGGGGGAGGGTGGAAATCTGTGAATGGATGGACGAAAGGGAGAAGGCACTATTCGTTCAAAAAGGGATCCCTGCTCTGTCTTCGGTCAGTTTTACTGCACTTTCAGGATTCCGGGACCCGGGGATAGCCTTCGACCAGGTGTCTCGACTTGTAAAGGGAAACTCATAAACTGACTTTAAACCGATTTCTCCTTCCGTTCCACAGAATCACTTTTTCTTTCGGCCAAAGACGCATGTCTCTTTTTGAAAACACCGAGCCCGAACTGCAGACTATTCATGTTTCTTGATGAATTGTTCTGCCGCCGGAGGTGAACTGCACAATGAATTTTAAAAAAAGGAACTGCGGCATTTACGCTTGGACGCTTGAAGGCGTGCAAACTTACATACAAGTAAAATTTATTTGTGAAAGCTATTCGTATTTTCTACCAAATAAATCTTTCGATCGTGATTTATATCACTGTATTTACGATTGTGATAACAGTTGATGTTTGATTGCAGATTCTTTGAAATAGGCGAAAGAAAAATTATAATTTTATGTTCTCAATTTTGTAGTATAATTTTACTGCATTTCTCCAGTTACTTGTTCTAGCAATAAAGTATGCATTTTAACATGGTTTATTTTCTTTCTAAAAAATATATTTCGTTCTCGTTTGTAAGCCAAACTGGCTAGAGTAATCCTTCCAGTGAATGAACACTTACGCCCCATGTTTGTTAAAATTATTATTTGGAAATGATTATTTAATTTCCCGCGTACTATTTATATAAGAAGATTGTGTAATTGTTAATAATTGATGATTATAAATTGTTAAAAATCCGGCGTGGGGTTAAACGAAAAATGGGCGGAATGACCAATGAATGAACATCAATTTCTAATGAATGAGCAGAGGTACACCAGTGAATGATAGGCAAATAGACATATTATAGGATTTTCGAACCACCTCAAAATACAAATTAATGTAATGCCGAATAAGTTATGAAAAAAGAAGATCTCTCATTAGCGAGAGATCTGCGAATTTACAGTAGAATTACTGCATAAATTACGACGTGAAAAAGTCATCATAAGTATTAGTTTTTCGTTTAATTGAAATTATTTTCGTTCACTAGACAGGCTAACCTGGTTTTTGCAAACTTTAATGAATTTTGGTGTGGTGAAATCGACGAAGAAAGAACCTGAAGCTTATTTTGTTAAGACTTTAATTATCCTGACGCAATGAAATTTATTAAGCATTATATTTTAGAATTATTTTTATAAATTTATGGTTGTAATTATTAGAATGGTTAGCACTGTCAGCGAATATTAGGGGCCCACTTAGTAGCACGTGTACACATACTGTGAAATGTTCATACTTTAAACTGTATCTGTCAGTAAATTTCAGTTGGAACTTCGATTTTTAAATTGTTGTAAATAAATTCCGCTTTCCTTACATATAATACACAATATCAATAGCATATGTTTGATGAACGTTCTAAAATGGTATTTTAAAATAGTATTTAAAATTTGTAGTTCCAATTATTGTAACTCAACAGGAAGATGTCTATGTCAATTAAAACTAGGGGAGCGGGACCCGTCAACATGACGGGTTCTAATTTTTTTTATTTACGATGATTAAGATTACAAAGATGCATCCATGAGGCGTTATTTACTTCATTTCTTTGGATTAATTTCTTTATATATTTAAAAAATGTCTAAAGATTTGGATAGACACATTCTTATTATGCTTATAAAGTAATTCAAAATAGTGACTTTTAGTGCTCTATAAAGTTAGTGGTAAGAAAAATATCAGATCTAACATAACGTTTGAAACCCGGAACCGGTCGAAATTCATCTGCCCGATGGAGGGAAGTCGGTTATCGGAAGCCGAGCCTAGTAGAGCGAAGAAAAAATGGAATTTTAACAGAGGTGAAAATGGTGGGGCGTGCGTGGAGAGAGAGATGGTTCGTTGGGATGGTACGGTTTTATGGGGTCGTCAAAACGTTCCGCGATTCTCCGGTATGCGCCTGGGCTCCATGCATTCCTCGTCGCCGCTGAGGCACTGAGGAGCCTGCTGACCGTGTCCTGAGCTATGAGAAATATTACAAAGAGTTAAACAACGACACGGTAGCCGGCGATCGTTCAGCAAACGGTGGGAAAAGGTTACGTCAAAAAAAGGCGGAGACGAGGATCAGGAGCCGCCGCCGACGCCGACGTCGACGCCGCCGCTTGGGAACCCGAAACGATTCTATCGTGCTCTAGCAGAGCTGGCCGCCGTAAAATCGAATTACTATCGTTTTACTTCGGTAGCCTATCCGAACGATTTGAGGATCTTTCCTGCTACGCACGATGAAGCGTTGCTTGTGCCTTAAACGCTTAACGTTCGGGAGAGCGCAGGGCAAATCCTATGGAAATTTTGCCGAGCAGTAAAACGTGGTTTCTCGGCATTAGAATGAGCTCGCGTTTGATTTCGGACGATCTCATACACCGTAGAGCAGTAGACAGTGGGAACCGTAGCTGGCAGAAACGGAGCTTCATGGAGGTGATAATGAAATAGTTTGTAAACCTTTTATCACGGAGGATACATTCCTTCCTTTGGTTAACTCATTTTCGAAATAGCGGTGCTGATCTGTCTTTTCAAACCTGTAGTCCGAGAAGCGGAGTTGGTCCAAATTTTAGGCTCTAAAGGAACAGCATAACATTTTTTATATTTTCAATAGTTCTTATTGTATTTCATGGCATTACGTTCGTAAATTATTTATGAAGATTGGCAGACAAAAGTGTTAACAGGAAGTCTCAATCTGCAGTACAAGAGTTTTTAGTGACACCGTCTTTAAATGGTAACAAAGTTAGATGACCACGTATACATTAAAGATCTATGAGATTAAATATGGCAGACTTTTATAACTTGATATATTATTAGAACATTAAATCTGTTTTTGTGCTTCTGCACAAAACCCTTCTCATCGGCTTTCAAGATCAACAGCAGAAGAGACTCAAAGAATGGATTTTGCTGGGTGTATAAAGGCGTTGTTGTAACTTTCGATCGAAAATTATTATCGGGTTGTTATTCAAGTTTCAAATTGCTAACACGCTAATTGCTGAATATTAACCCCAGGAATGTCTACAAAATCAGAGTAATGCGATGAAAAAATCCGAAACTGGAAAGTTAAAATTGATCATAGTGTATGCTATTGTAACTGCTTTGGATTGTGTAACTCCTAATAAAATTCGGTTTATTCTAATGCACTACAATAAACTAAATTTCTATAAACCTGGTCAAAGATTAGTTCTCCCATAACTGTCTGCGGGGCAGATAACGTGTTAAAGAATCAAGTATTAATTGAATACTACTTTACTAGGTATGCATACTTTCTATTGCTTGTAACGGAGCATAATTCAGCAAACGCTATACGAGTCGTTAAGAGAGAATGAAAACCCCTTTCAAAAATAGTGTCGCCATTACGGCAGCACTCGTGACGTTATTATTTACCAGGCTAAACGAACCGTCATGTTGCGCGTATTTTCGCGAATAAATTATCCGCGTGAAGCCCCGAGGCGTAACTCATCAGCGAGCAGCTCCGTTGCAGCGGTGTGCATTGTAACGAAACACCTATTTTGTTGGATAACAAAAAGATATTGTTAGAACATCACAACATTTATGGTTAAAATTAAGTCTCACATATTTAGATACGAATACATATAAATAACACTGTTATTTATTGTATTGTACGTTACTAATGTCATTGTATCCTAATTGTATGTACGTATTCACTCTTCTATTTTTGACTGTGATTTTGCACTGTGAAGTTAAGACGTATTGTTAAAAGTACGGGTAGTTTACTAAACCAAAAACCTCGTCACCCAACAGATGCTTCAGTTAAGAAAGAACCGAATGACTTTAAAATCTCGTAAAAATAGTAATAAATATTTATACAATATGTTGCTCGCACATTCGCATTTCTCGAATTCATTAGTACGTGTTCGACTTCGCTTTGTTTCGACTTTATCGTTCTTATAGCCTTGTCTCGCGACAAACAGAATACTTAACGCCTTCTCTTCTCTTCATGAAGTTCAGGCCAATTTTTGATATTCAAAGTTATACATGTCTATCTTTATGTTGATGGGATTGTATAATGAATGCACAATTGTCGTGTTACAATTACAAATCAATGAGCTAGCCGTCAAAAGACTTGAAAAAACGTAAAAAGTATTTGTGTCTGATTGACACAGAGGGCCCTTTTTGTAACAAACGTTGTCACATCATTTTGTCGCATGTATTACTATTAACAGTAGTGAATATATATATATATATATATATATATATATATATATATATATATATAATGGCAGCTACCTCCTACGCTCACCAACAGATGGACAAATAGACAAACACTCCCTTTCAATTTCTTCCTCACTCACACACATTTCAGCCGCCGCCAAAATTTCATGTTAAAAAGATAAAAGTCATAAAGATTCAGATCAATTTGTAGGATATGCTATAGTATTAATGTCTTGTTATAAAAAATGTAGTAGTTGATGCTATAAACTGTACTTCTGTAAACAACTAGTGCATGAGGCTTCCTGGAGGGGATTAAGTAGAGTTAACAGCGTAGCCCCCTTGCTGCTGAGGTATTCAGCTTGTACGCAACTTACGATTGTTGTACATTAATGAGTAGACTGCGGATTTTCTGGATTTATGAGAAAAATGAATATGTCCAATTTAAAATTGTATACAGGTTAAGAGAACTTCGCCACTAAAATGATTAAAGAATGAAATAACGTTTTCCTCGGGCTCTTATTTCGAATTGATGCACAAAGTTATTTTATATAATGATCTGCAGTCTCGTAACGAAGTAGGTACCAATATTGAATTGTGATATTGATAATGAGATGCTGTTAGAGCATTGTGCAGGCACTGAGAAAATGACATTGTAAAGGACTCTTCGGTTTGAATAAAGATTCTCACAATTTTCCGGCGCGATGTGCGCGATGGACACAGCGGAACTCGAAGTATCTAAGAAGACGTATGCATCGGGTCGAAATCTAACCTCATCCTCGCCCTGGTCATGCGAGCGCGAGTAGTCCGTCAGAAAATTACGTGGTCTCACGCGCATGCACAGAATTCGGCCCGGTCTGGAAGGGTCTCGTCCTAGTTGCGTGTACATCGAGCGCGTACCCGACACAACAGGGGTGGAAAACAACCCTCTCGAAGGACGTTCTGTCGGCTTGTTTCCCGAACGACTCGTGAGACGCACGCAACGCGTCTCGTTACCAGGTGAATGGTTCCTGAAGGTATCGGGAGAGGATTCGGACACCGGTGGCTTCAAACAAGGGGTGAGGGGCGACGGGACTGAGAGGGCAGGGTAAGAGAGAAAGGAACAAGAGAAAATGAGACGGAGAAGAAAAGTTCACGGAGAGAGAGACGAGGAACACGCACCGCACGGCCACTCGGCTGCGCAACTTTTGAACCGGAAGGAAACCGGACTGACCAGACTGCCGGGCGCCGTTCATTTCACCCTTCTTACTCGACGAACACGAGCTGTCGACCTTCTTACCGATTCCTCCGTGTTGGCCGGCTTACCAACGGATCAGATTGTTGCGACGGCTATTGTTGGAAATCATAAATCTCGACTAACTGGTCGTGATTTCGGTGGTCCGCGATCGTTTTTGTCGCCGGGATACGATAAATAAAGCGCGCGCACCGTTTGCGGACACTCGTCCCGCGAACAGCTTCTCACAGAGTTTGAATTTCAACTGTCTTTTCGCCCAGTGGATGCTGGACCAGCTTTCAATTCATTTGCATACTGTTTCAACGAACTATTAAAGCTTCCACCAGATTTTGAGTTTCCAGTTTCGATGCGTGCTGTATCAGTTATTTAAAATTGAATTTAAATAGATTATAGTGTAAGGTGAGAACTTCATTATCAGGTATCTAAAAATTGTTATTAATAAATGGACTGCGGATCTTTATCAAAAATATCTTTTTCCGTCCAATGCAAGAAACAGAAACCAAACCGAAATTTCGTTTGTCCTTTAATGATTTTGATAATGATTAATAGTAGATTAAACTAATGCATTGATATTCTTCAGTGATATTGTCTACTACTTTAAATTGTACCTACGCATTTTTGTCATAAATGGACAAAATCTGCAATCTATTAAACATGTTGATCGATTTGGTGAATGAAATAGGTGAAACTTTTGTGTGAAACACATAAAATTCGCGTGGTAGTCTACGTCTTTATCATGGACAGATTCAAATAGATCGGGAGCTGTGAAATGTTGACGAGTAGCTAGATCATCGAAGGGACTATCATCTCGAGGTACTAGCAGGAGAAGAAGTTTCAGTAAAATTGTTATAGACAGAAACTTCGAGCTCCAAGAGGCTTTCCTGGAAGCGAAGAGGAAGCTAAACAACGATTGTTCAATAGTAAATCGACTTCGTGTTCGAGAGGATCGCGCAGCTTGAAATTTCATTGTGTGCAGTTTCCCGGCTCCACGGTTCACAGTTATGAAGATGATCCTGATCTTTTTTTTTCGACGACACAGGGCCCCGAAGAGCAACAGGAAACGAAAGCGAGATACAGAGAGGGAGAAACGAGGAGCGAGAGAGATGGAATTTTGGCAGAGTCGGTCGTTGTACATCAGGTAGCTGGACCTGGTGGTTGAATTGTTCAACACCAGCAGGTGCTGGCCATCGGTATTCAAAGTAAAATATTGTTCTTACGTCCTCGTGGCTGCGCGCCCCGCAAATGCTGAAGGATTTCGTCGGCCTTTGTCTAGGAGGAGCGCATATTTTTTCGTCCTGCGGACACCCATCGCTCTAAGCCTTTCATTCTTTCTGCGGAAACATCCCGTTTTCCACTACCTGTTAGCGTTACTGTCATTGCTGGTACTGTGAAAACCGCCGCAGGAAAGTTGACCACCAGTTGCCTTGGGATCTCTCAGTTTTTAAACAGGTCTTTCTCACGAGGCTGCTCGTTTTAGGTTTATGTTTCTAACAAAAATAGTGACGCGTAATGTAGAAAAACAACAAATCAATTATAATAATTCCATAATGTTCGGATTATAAAATATACATTATCTATTTAAAATATACGTATAAACTATAATGACTGGACTGCGGATTTTCTGCATTTATGAAAAAAACGAATGGGTAAAATACAAAAGAGTAAAGACATCAGGAGAATTTAAGAACAATGTTATCTATATTATTTCAAACTTATTAACATTATTAAGAAAAAGAATAATTTTCTATTCAATTTCTGTTTCTTACAATTGGTGCAAAAATTTTTTATTTTGCATTCGAAGTTTAATATTGCAGTCTAATAATGATGTTAATATTACGGTAGAATGTCGATATTTATATAAATTTTCACTTTTATAAACTATTTTGTATAACTATGATTCAAAAGAAATGTTTATTCTTTTTATAAACGATTAAGCGGTTTAGGAAGTTTAGGATACAAAAATAATATATTTATTCGTATTACATAATAAATAAATAATTAATTTTGCTTTATATTCAAATAAATCTGGTTGCCAATCCAAACTATGCACACAAGGAATAAAATGAATGCCACGTCTACACCACAATCCCTGGACGCTCGTTTTAGATTTCTTCTATTCTCCTAGTGGAAATAATACTTCCCCGAAGAATTCCAACACGAATTAAAAGAAACCGACGCATTTATTCCAGACTAAAACTCCTCGGTTCGGTTCGCATAACTCGAGGCTATAGCTCGGTTTTCACACTTTCTCCGTGAACCATTGGCTACGCGACTTTCCATTCAACGTTTATCGAAGCCAGGTCTATTGTTCTAAATGTAGAATCGAATTATAGTAATTCTGGGTATGGCCCTGCGGGTGAATTGACTACGTTTCGTGTACGTTATAAACAAGTTCTAATTTGCAGCTTTTTTAGTTGCATACATTTTGTAATCGCATTGCCTATAAGCTCTTTATTTCAATTGAGAAACAGAGTAATTTCTGCTAAATGAAATTAATTTAATATTGTTAGAAACTAATTCAAGAGCGTTTTATAGGAGCCCACTTTTTCTTATTTCAATTGAGAAATTAAGTACTTTCTGTTAAATGAAATGAATTCAATACCTTGTATGCTATAGGGTGTAGTCCAGCGAATTAGAAAACGTAAAACACAAATTGAAACAATTTTAACTTCCCTCGAGGACATTGGAAAACAAAAAAGTAGCGAAGAAGGAAACCTCAAGTTGAAAGAATCTTTAGTAACTCTTAAGCAATAAAACGTTCTTAGAATTTAAACGGGCCCGAACATAATTGGCCTATGACATGGTAAACCATGGACCGTCTCACCCGGCCAAGTATGCTTAGCACGTTCACGAACAGCGTCACGTCGTGACGATCACGATTTTATACTTCACGTAAAAGAAACCAAATTAATTTTGTGCACGTCATTATCTAAAATTTTATCGCGAAGACGTTTTCTATCCCTTTATCCGTCTATATTCTATCACTCTAGAATGCTTATTTCTGAGATATGAAACAATTTAACAAAGACGTGTTCTGGAATCATCATAAAATTAATTTCATGTTTTGACCAGTTATAATACCAGGAATTTTTGATTTGCCAGGAATATTATTATAGTCGCAACTACATATTTATTCCTTATAACTTCCTACTATTTGTTTCTACGGTGAAATTCTTTGCAGGCGAACATTTAAAAAAGGATCCTGCTCAATCAAATCATAACGAGTGGCTAATAAATCCGGGAGCAACTAATATTTGCCATAAAATTCGAGACGAACAAGCATTTAAGGGCTGTCAAACCAGAGCTTGAAATTTACAGTAATCATAACAAGTATTTCAAGGTATCGATTCATTAGAATTGTGTTACGATTGGGGCCTAAGCATTTGCAGTGTCCGGGTGCCGGTAAAGTTGTCCAGAAAATTTATCACATTCCCGGTCGAAAACTCGAATTGACGTGCACGTTGGCTGGCCGCGAGAAGCGCAGTCGTATAAACGGAATTACACATCGTATTTTATCAGTACATTTCTCACAATTACGCGGCGTATCCTCGTGCCACCGAAATATATTACTGTTTGCCGCGCGATGACGTTTACGAGGCTGATCACGCCGCAAGAATGATCTCATCAAATCCGGTAACTAGACAATCCAATCAGTCAGTCGTATATACATGGTGCCCGGGCGTTGAATCGGTCCGAGTAAAATGGCGCTCATTTTTTCCCCTTGCTCCCCCTCTCCCTCCCCCACCCCTGGTCATTCCTCGCCGTTCCCTCGAGGAGATGGTAATCACAGCCCGATCATTCCCCGATTCCCCATAGTTTCGTGCTTAGATACTTTTTCGACCGATGTGGTTAGTCATTAAGGCTTGGCGTAAACGCGCCACTCGAGGGCGTCTACCGTCCCACCGTCGTCGTTGGCTCCAATCGTCTGACCGTTCGCCGACCGACAAGGAGAGAAAGGAAAAAGGGACACGCCGCGCCTCGCCGGTCCATCGAGCACTCTCTAATTGCGGCTAATTTTGTTAATTACCGTAGAAGCACCGCGGCGTAGCGAGCCCACTAATTCGGGGGTCCTACATTGTGTCTAGACTTTAAACAACATTCGCGCATCCTGTTGGCCGCACATTCCACCACGCTCTCTTCTCTTCTCCGTTTAGATCTTTTTCCCTCTCCACGTCCTCCATCTCGTTCCTCATCTTCGCAACCAATTAGTCCTAACTGTTCATTGACGTGCTCGCGTTTTTCTCACGGCTTATTCCGCGACGATCCTCGTCGCTCACATACAGAATAAATCAGTGTATAATAGCACGCTTCTTTCAGAAATATTAGGTAGGTACATACACGATAGGGTAAGTGTACCAGTGTGTGACCGAGGACCAGCGAGTGGCCGTTTTCAAATACTTACATACTAATAGAAAGAGACCTTAAATAATCATTTTTAACAACTGTCGGTAGGTACACATATAGTAGAGTGTTTGCAGTACATAGTCTTTCTCGTAAACATTAAATACTTCCAAAAAAATGGAAGAGGAAAAATTTGCAGTATATCTTACAGGCAAAAAGATAATCCATTTTTTATGTTTACATTGTTTTTCGAGAAACGAAGATGACCCTCAGTTCTTCAAATGCAATCCTATTTTCTGAAGGGGTTGTACAATGAATGCATAATTGTCGTGTAACAATTACAAAACGATGAACTAGCCGTTAGAGGACTTAAAAAGACGTGGAAATACTGTGTGCCTGATTGACGCACCATAGCCATTTTTGTAACAAATGTTGTCACATTTTTTGTATCATGTTTTGCTGTTAACAATACTAAGTGTATATAGTTCATGATTAAAGTAAAACGCGCAAAGTTTCAGATCAACTGTTCTACAAATAACAGAATAACATCCTTTATATGAAAAATGTGTCAAATTGACACGAGGAACGGTTGAGGGTTAAGACATTTTTGTTGTCTAATTTTCTACATATATCCCGCCTCTAGCTACACATTAGGTGCGACGTTCATACAGTGTTTTGGACGCTTTGGGGAATTGGTTGTTGCCTATCTTATCGCACTCGCCTCTTCATAACACGTTGCCTTCATTGATAATTTGATTTTTGGGAATTTATAAAGTGTAAATAGGTGTCAAATAGGTAGTTAATAATAGTTATGCTTTTATTACCAAAAATTGTGTAACGTCAACTGACGAATTTGCGGATGTATAAATTAAAAGTGGATATGTATCTGGATGCCCGTTTTGATCCAGAATATCAAAACATGCGCTCAATTTTCAGCGATTAAATTAAATGAATATCTGTTGCATTAGGATTAACATGAAAGACTAAATTGTGTCTACCAGAAGTACCCTTAAAAATATGATTTAAAAAAGCTGCAAACGATCCTAATCGTCGTCAATTATATGGTTATAAAAAAGTTCGGCCATCCGGGGTTGATAAAATATCGCGACTATAAAATGTATCAGTAAGGTAGCGAAACGTGTTAATAGTGCAAAGTTCCAGAAGGACCTAAAATACAGCTGGCCGATAGCGTATCAATAACGATCGTTGGGAATCGCGGGACCAATGGATTCCAGGATCAAGGACGCGGGGACAGGTTCCAACAACCTGCTAACCATGAGGCGCATCGTCAACTGACACCAGTCACTGGTCAGTTCCATAACTGTGCAGGCACTAGGAAAGCAGAAAGAAGCGTGGACAAAGTGTAGAGTGGGACGATTGAGAGAGAGAGAGAGAGACCTCGGAGGGTCCCCGTTGTCCGACGACCCCCAATGGGATATTCGATGAACGCGCAGCACCTGCTTTTTCGTAGATGACCATGAACACCCCAAAACTCTTGGTGAAACTGGCAGGACAATACACCACCCGCCACCGGCTGACCATTGTCTGTTCACGAATGGTCTACGAATGGTGTCCCTGTGTCACACGCAGGGAAACACTATATACACCATTATTACTTGCAGGCGTGTAATCCTAATTCTCTTGTAACTGCCAAGGGACTTAGGTAGGCAAGTACCTGCCCATCCAGGCCTCGGCGACTCGTTCCTTCCAGTTATTTATTACCTTTGTTTACAGTGTTTCACCCGCAATTAACATAGATCAGTCCCATGCCGGCTGGGACCGACCCTTCGACGGGCCAGCAACCTTCCGATGAAACACGTGCTAACAACGCTTCTACGCTCTTTTGGCTAATTGAAGAGAGTCCAGAGGTAGCGAGAATAGTGTCCTAAACTTAATATGCTTCGGACGAGTCTATCCATTGCTTTCGGCCGTTTCGTTGGATTATTAATTACCACCACCGGGAAAAATGTCTGGTCAGGTTTCAAGGCTGTATAACGCGGGCCACCTGCAGTCGAATCAATAGAAAGATGAAAATGTTAGGACAACCGAGTTTCATCATTCGTTAAAATAGTGACAACGAAGACTGACTATTTGTTTGAATATTTCCAATCCTATATCTTCTTGTAACTGTGCAAGCTTTCTTGTTCAAGAAGTCGGAAATGTCGGAGAAAATCAGTGAGATGATAAAATCAGATAACAAAATATTTAGATAAAACAAGATTCGTATATTGGAATATTTAAATAATATTAGGGGTTGCATCTATCTTGGCAAAGTAAAACAACTCAAGTTCACGTAAATTCTATCTTTCGAAAGAGAACAAAATTCGGTATAGTCGCTAGTAACCTTGGTAGTTGAAGCGTCTTTAAACACTAACAAAAAAAAAAGAAATTCCTTTTTAATAATTTATTTTTCCTAAAAATACAGATTCTTTTTTCTTCATCTTAACTTAGATGTAAATTCCTATCTCTTGTAGATGCAACTCGGTTCAAGGAAATATGAAAGATAAAATGTTGGAAGATCCTAGAATTTAAAACGGTAAAATTGGAGGTAAATGTGGGACACGCGTGTTTTTAGAACGATATTATTTAGCGAATATCTGGTCTATTTTGACTAACAATTTTATGGAAAACACATACGTTTTGATAGCGAAAGTAATAGACACCCCGCAAGTTCGTTTTGTCGGTGTTTCGTAGCGTTTGTGGTAAAAGTAAGGTAAAAGTCCAATCAGGTCCTATAACGATATAACGCTGTAACGTGCTTGGAGCGTAAGATAATAATAGTTTATAAGAGCGTATGTGCATTTACAGCGCGCGGTAATCCTGTTTACGGATCGGGCTCATAAACTATAATAGTGCATGGTTTTATGTGTGTACGTGTTTGCCGTGAGTGTAACGTGTGAACAAACATTAAACAAAAATGAACGCTCATGCGACAATCAAATTCGAAAATAAATTATTCCGTACTTATTTAATCAGCCGGACTCAATTAGTTCATCTCAAGAAAACAGTAAACAAAACTAGCGCGAAGTTGAGCAACAATAAAGTAAAAAGAAATTGAAAATTGTTATAAATATAAATTAAATCGTTACAAATACCTATCAGAGACAAAGGTTTATGTAATTTTTGAATGATTGCAGAACTTAATGAAAGATACAATTTAAGATTTCCTTAAAAAATAAGCACGATACTAACATTATTCTAAGTGATCAATTCAAAGGTGTAAAATATGCTAAATATTGCAAAAAGATTTTGGATATCTTTACAGTTTTAAGAGCAAATTGTCGCCACGATTTCTTCATCTTTTACGTGCTTTCCAGTTTCACGATCGATGTTCAAATTCAAACTATCGTCCCAAAATGTCTGAAGGTAATTCACAAATACGAATAATAAATCGACACGTATACTTTAAGCGCATAACATACTTAGCGAAACATTTGCTATTTGCGCTTTTGTGTTGCTCACGTTGCGACCACAGAACATAGTGTGCGTGGTGGAAAAATGGAAATACAAGAGGGAGATTTTAAGGAGAGAAGAATTACAAATTCACCGGATACGACATTACTATTTTAAGGACAAAATCGCTTGTATCCTGTGCTTCTTTCCACCACTGGCAAAAGGCTACCATATTTTCCTGTACATTTATACGTGTCCTTCTCTGAATAATTTAGCAGTAAGTCGATGGTATGATCAACTTCATTATCTGCTCGATAAAAGTATACACAGTATTAAGATACATTATTTCTATAGGGTCGAACTAGACAATAATTGATTACACGTACGAAATGTATTTCGAGGGATTGGTTGATGTACAAGGACATTTGTATTAGTTAATATTCACTGATAGCACAATAAAATTTTATATATTCATACCGTGATACATTTTTGATCATTTATTTTTATATTTGAAATTCGAAGCTGTTGTGAATGTTCTACTGCCTCTAATAAATTATTCAATTTTGTGGAAACGTTTTTTTAATTAAATTTGTAAATTTATCACGTTCACTTATCAGAAATTTTTAAAATTTAATTATGTACTCGAACTAAAATATTTCTGATGTTACATATAATTTTTCGGCGGCTGAAATGTGTCCGCCCTGGGCCTGCTAGAAGACACCTCAGTAATGCTATGTACATACCAGGCCCTGTCTTACAAGGAGAAGGCGCGGCTATCGGGTCTTAGATTTTGTCGAAACTTTGCATACTGGTAGATTTCGTTCTCCTGTTTATGAAAATATACCCGTTAAGCCGTTAAGTACAGTTTTGGCTGAAGTTTTTGTCAAGTGCCAAACGGCGTGATGGTAACGTACTAGATTCATTACCGGGAAGGTCAGTGATCAAATCCCTTTTTCCATTTTTTTCTTTTTTTTCTGTTCAGTTTATCTATTTTAATTAATTGTATTTTGCACATGAAAAATACACTCATAATATCTATAGGAAACAAAATATAAAAATTTTATTGAAAAGGAACATAATATGAAAGAAACACTAACTTCGTAAATCTTAACGTATCTCAAAAGTTGTTGAGTATCGACGGCTATAATGCTGCATTTTCATAAACAGGAGAACGAAATCTACCAATATGCAAAGTTTCGAGAAAATCTGAGACCCCATGACCGCGTCTTCTCCTTGTTAGGCGTAGGGATATTGTCAGAACAGTTTAGGACGGTATACATACGTATACATATGTAAACGGATCGGTGACGGACGAGTTAGTAGCAGGAAAACCTTGTCTATTTGTCCATCTAGTGGGGAGCGTAGGAGGTAGCCGCCACATATAAAATATTTATTTTAAGTGCACGTAATAATTGGGACGTAAAAAGCTGATTCTCTTTGAAAACAATCTTCAGTTACTTCATATTTGTATACTCACTACTGTTAATAAATACAATTCGTTTGTTAACATTGCACGTTTTAGTGAAATAGAATTTCTGGTATCAATAGTTTCAATCGGTTACAGATAAAATTCTATGAATTTTTCTTATATTTTCTTTAAGATCTTTGCGAAATCCCTAATGACTAATTCTCGCCCCAAATCACGAAGCAAGTTATCAAATTACAAGACTTCGTAGAAAATTATCTAATCATTTATCATCACCGCTACGTCATCTTTTACAGCGTCCATATAGCCTAAACCCCCTGTAGCTGCTTCCGGATATGTAATCAGCAGGACCATGAAATTCCTCAGCATCGAAACTCTATCATTAATCTTGCAAGGGACTGATCTGAGCCAGAAACAAGTTAGTTTCACTTGTCCACGTACCCCTCCAATCCACAATGCTGCTAACAAGTTCATGAATATATCCCAATAATAACCCAAAAAGTGGTGAACAGCAGTTCCCTACGAAGACATAAACAAGATCTCCATAATGGAACGATGCCTGTTTACGGGCCCTTCGTCGTGAATGTAGACATGAAACGTTAATGTGCTCCAGGAGCTATCACGCAGCTGAAACTAGACTAAATGTCTACTTAGCCCTCGCGTCAATGACTATACCATACGTGTCCAGAAACGCAGAGCTAACTGCGCGGTGGCCAGTGAAACGCACATAAACGCGGGTAGATAAACGTAAGGGAGCATTGATCGTCCGTTGCTCCTCCATTCACGAAGCTGGCGGTTATGGCTGTACTTATGTGCTTAGGTGCACATATACCGAGTGTGTACACGTTTGGACACACGCGATGCGATTACTCGCGCGTATGGCTGGCATACACGTGAACGTACGGGACCGCGAGCATGTATGTGTGGCCGAGCGGGTGCGTGTGTTCAGCCCCAACATAGGCGCCAGCAAGTCTTGCTACGGCCATGCGTGGTCACGGCACATGCACGGTAGAATCGTTTCGGGGTCGGGAGAATAGCCCTGACCTTCCTCAAGCCCGCGCCCGTAACTCGCGATAAAACGAAAGAACGATGACGTCACTGGTCCTAGCGTGTCACGACGCGACCGATCGTTCAGAAGTTTCGCGTTTTTCATTCCTGAAGAATTTCCTTCTCCTATTTAGATCTTTCACCTTTCTTTTGTGCTTACCTCCATAGTTAATCCTTTACTGCATTAGCTTTTTTTTACAGCTATGCTCGTTAGAACTTTTTTATCTTCAGTCCTCATCTATCCTTCGTTTTCCTAATTTGATTTGTCCGTTGGTGACAGATGGACACAATGGCAAAAAATCTATGGGTTGGTAAGATAGATAATTAACTATGTGAATCCTTTCATTGACAATGAATTTTTCTTCGTATTTTGTGCTAACTTTTGTGCTAAGTAGCCCTTTCTTACCTTAGTGTTTTTACAGCTACAATAATTAGAACTCTTCTAGACAATTTGACGCAATGGTACAAAATTAAGTGGATGAAAAGCTAAATACAGTGCATGATCAAATTATTTCTTATTCACATGAAGAATAATATTAATTGCAGTGTTGCTAAATGTATATTTGTAATTCCCAAACATCAATAGGTACTTCATGAAGAAACAAGAAGAATTTTGTGTAGCAAGGTTTTCATTTAACAATTAATGATTGACATTAATCCATCGATTAACTTTGTAACTAATGTGACTTTGGAAATTCCTTTTAGTATCCAAAACGGTGTGTTCGTACGTGTACGTCAGTGTTCGTCAGTGTTCGTACGAATGATGGAAACTCACTGAAAATTTAATACTTTGCGAGATATGTATGCCAATCTATTCTAATCAAACTGTACATGTCTATAAATACATTAATTTTTATATTAACAATTCTTATATTGTTATTGTATTCAGAATAATGAAATATCCTGTATATTGTCAAATTTTCAATGATCTTGCCTTAAATTAGATATACAAGGTAAAATTTATATTATATCGGTACAAAACTTCCAAAGATATTGATTTGTGTAAAGTACATGGTATAATGCTGCTTGAAGAAGAATTGCAAATGCGTATCGCAAGTACGCCTATGTTCGTGCGAAAACAATCGTGGCATAGAATAATTTCAACTTGCAACGAAGTTATAGTTCGGTTGAGTTTCTGGAATTGACCTGCACATATGTAGTTTAATTTGCGACATTTTGTACCTACTCGAAATGTTATCACACGTCAGCATTCTGTCAATGAATTCTTCTGGCAAAAATGAAGAAAAGCAATATTACTAACCAGTAACATACATTTTTATTATTTATAAATGTTTATATAGATATTATATACATATTTTCATATATATTAATAAAATCTGATTTTTCATTACACAACCAGAATCTTTCACAGTTTTTGCTATACACAAACATATTTGTTTGAATGAAAAATGAAACACCATATTTTTCATTATTTATGAACGCATTGTTTCGAATAAAACCTGATTTTTCACTACACAACTATAACTTTTCATAGTTTCTATTACATAAAACTGCATTGATTTGAATGAAAGATGGTATTTTTTATTATTTATAAATGCATTGGTTTGGATAAAATATATAAAATTACAATTTTCATTGGGTGGAACAAGATGTATATGGAATCCAGATGCCTTAACACTACCTTCACCAAATGACTGATTTTCTCTTTGGCAATTATTGAAATTATAAAAATGCATTCACGAAAAATGACAGAATAATTTTCCTAATTCAAGCGTTTACTATAACAAATTCGCGGAAAAGCTGAATAAATTCAATGTTGTCGTTTTTTTTTAGGCAATGTTTACCAGTTGCTTTTAGTACTTGCTACATTTAGAGTTAACTATACAGGGTGGGGCAATAACTTTGTCCACCTTGAATATTTCCGTTATTTGCAATAATATGAGAAAATTATATATACAAAAGTTGCACGGTATAGAGTGGAAATATTGTGATGTAAACATTTTTTATGTGCGTGAAGACATTTCAAAAGACCTATTTTTGACATCATAAATCGATAGAGCATCAAATTTTGCGTAAGAATGTTTTTTACCTCTATATGTCCTAATATAATAGTTAACGAGATATTATAATATACAGCGTGTTCACGCTATCACTAGCAAGCGTTTTTCTTGCAAATAATAAATATTAGAAAAAAATGATAGAGCAAAAAGTAATACTGTTTTTGGTAAGTAACATAATGGCGTATGTAATTTTCTTGTGTTTGCACTATTTTCTTAGAAATGAAGGTGACCTTCAATTTTGAAATGAAATGCTATGTATTTTTTTATATCATATGAAAGCGTATGTCAAGACAAATTTATTCATATACAACACAATGACCTTCAATAATATATGTACAAGGTCAGAAATGGCAGAAAAATTTTGAATATTTCGTACGTAATATTTCGTAAAGATATCATTCACGATACACAACGCCCAGAAATGTAAACGACTTGCAAAGGAAACGAACGCAATCATGTGCATTAATATTTCGGACAACGTTAGAAGTGGCTAATAAGAATGTAATTAATAGAGCCGAAATATGTAGTCATGCACAAGGAAGTTATATTCAACATTTACTATAGCCTCGTCAATAAAGTATACTTCTAAACGTATTAATACGAATTGTTCAAAACGTTTTTTCCATTTCTGACCGTGTATGATCTTGAAGATCATTGTATCGTATACGAATGAATTTGTCTTAACACACGCTTTCATGTGGAATGAAAAAATATATAGCATTCCATTTACAAAAATTGGAGGTCTCCGACATTTTCATGAAAATAGTGCAAATACAAAAAAATTACATACGCCATTACGTTACTTGCAAAATACAGTATTACTTTTTCCTCTATCATTCTTTTCTAATATTTATTATTTGCGAGAAACACGCTGGATAGTAATAGAGTGAACACCCTGTGTATATAATAATATATAATATCTCGTTAACTGTTACATCAGTATTTACATATAGAGGTCAAATACATTTTTACGCGAAATTTGACACTCTATCGATTCATGATACAAAAAGTAGGTCTTTTCACTTAAAGAAATCAAAGGGACTTCGAAATCTCCGAAATGCCTTCACGCACATCAAAAATGTTTACATCACAATATTTCCCCCTCTATACCGTACAACTTTTGTATATATCATTATCTCATATTATTACAAGTAACGGAAATATTCAAGGTGGACAAATTTATTACCCCAACTTGTATACATATAAACACGGTTGTTTGATGTCGATAATTGAATATTGAAATGCTCCCTGAGTCTATGTACATAACTGTCGGGGCTCATCCAGCACAGTAGATTGAATTTTAGGGTAATTAACGATCGCAAGACGGGAATGAATAAACAGCTTTACTTAATACTTCTTGAAACTGTATGTGCCGCTCATTAACACGAAAGGATAGAATCGTTAGGTATTCGGCCTAGTATTTGTCTATCAGGCAAACCGATCGAGATGGTCCTAGCTTCGGCATTACCGTAAATTCCTCCGAGCCGATTACGATGACCAGGCAGAGAAGAGCGGGCGTGAAGTGTCGATCGTGTGGTCTCGAACCGGTCTGTAGGTGTCTGCGCGTCAGGTAACCGATGCAGTAAAATGAAATTACTTGAGTACGCCGAGACGGATACAGGCAGCAGAGAGGAGGGGAGGTAGGGAGAGGAAGAGAGCAAGAATAAGAAAGAAAAAAGGAAAAAACGGGAGACAGAGAGGGAGAACGCCTTTATGTCCTCGTTAACGGTACCGGATTTGCCTCTAATTTAAAATCTCGTGGTGAAAGCTTGAAAAAGTGGAAGGAAAATAGACACGGAAGGACAGCGAGATGGAAAGAGACGGGAGACACAATAGAGCTTCTTTCAAATCCGATTACACCGGACGCTAGAGAATAGTTTCAGAACTAATATGAAAATTTCAGCTCGTCGCAAGGAACAATCCTTGAAACTGTGTTCGCTGAACAAACAATTGCAATTGTGAAAATTATTTACTCTTTACTAAATATATAGAAATTGGTACTGCAATTATAACAAAATGAAATTTATGAACACGATATTACTGAACATTTAGCTTTTAATGGCAATTAATCCTTTGTACTCGAATGGCGATTCTAAGGTGCCACTAAAAGACATATTACAATTCGAATCACTTTACACATTACTAAACTTCTGGGTATTTAATAAATTGCTAACTATAACTAGCAACTAACAACTAACAACTAACAGCTAACAGCTAACAAACAAATCCACTCAATGGATATTTCGTTATTTAAAAACTATTCTGCATTGAACGAAATTTATAGGTTCTGTAATTAAAACAGCTCTGAGTGCAAAGCGTTAATGTTCTGTTGGACGTATTCAATAAATATTTTGAGTCGAAGTTAACTGTTTGCAAGATAGGCACTTGGGAATTGTCTTCTTTTACTAATTTTAGTAGGTCGAAATAACACGTCGATAGTCTTTTAATTTTTATTTCAGATTGCAACTACTCATTTTTACAATAAATATATAAAATCTACAGTTCAATGGTTATCGATTCTAAATTTATTTGTTGGGAAACTCTATTTTACTAGGGTGTAAGAAAAAATTCTCAGAACCGATTCCGTCAATAATTTTTAGTCGCAGAACCACAGTAGATATGTAATAACGTTAATTTAATAATCGGAATATTTTTTCCACGAATCACCAATCGGTAGAAAATTGTATGAGCGCTAATCCTCTGCGTCAGGACGTTTACGATGAACACAGCGAAGCCCCGATAATCGCTCGCGTGTCACAAAGGCGCGAAGGATGTAACAGAGATACAAGCCCGATACGGTGTACTACAGCCTGATCTTCTTGATAACGTAATTACAAAATGCTAATACACAGAACTGCCGGTGTGTGTTATTTACACGTAACTCTGCTCGCCGTGTGTTCATTTGGCAACTTTTTAGAAATCCATTTTCATGGGTAACTTGAGCTAGAAGAGGGAAAACTGGAATTTGTTCACAGCAATAATGCAATTGCGTTGCAAAGAACACACGCACTATCAAGGAACGATAATATGCAAATAAATTATGGACATATGAGAAATGACTGTAGTATGTTTTATAGATTTTTGCATATTTGATTGTACTTGTCCTGTTTGATCTGGATATGAAAAATACAAGCTTTACATTTAATTGATCATACTATTCTTATCGATCTGTACGCAAGTACGCATACATTTTGCATACACATTACGATTTTGATAGCGATAGACACAAAAGTATCGACTGTTAACTTTTCTAATTTTTCTAACAATATTTCAACTTTAAACGTATTCTCTTCGAGATAAAGATTTCAACCTAACTTAACACTGTATCGACCGGAAGCTTATTAACCAGTTAGCTGTTTTTGACGACTATACTCGTCATGAACAAATGGCACAGTTTTTTGTTATGACGAATATACTCGTCATGGGTAAAAAGTAACTACACTTTGCTGTTTACATTGCAATTTTAGTGAAAACTAAAATATATTCTTAAATTTCAAGATGTTTTGAATATTTGGAGGCCAAGACGAAATAAAGCGCACAAATACGAAAACATAAATAATTATTATGAAAAAACTGTATACATACAGTGTGCACAAAGTAGTTCGCTTACTTTTTGGGACACATTGTAGGTACACACATATCAAAGAGGTCGCAACAGCTAACTGGTTAATAGGAATTTAAGTAATTGTGCTGTACCAAAAGGAAGCTTAAAAATCATCTTTTACATAATAATACCAAACGAAATTATTAGATTACGTCATTGAATCTTTGATATCTAATTGTAGTTGCTGTTGCTGTTGAAGAATCTATTAAAAAATTTGGTACGATGTACAATAATATTGTAGTTGTTAGACTTGATTTTTTTAGTGCATACTTTATGCCTGAAATATAAATTTCATTTGTCACCGAGAACATTCATAAAATTTGGAAGACAAATTCAAAGTAGGTAAGTACTCGGTATTCCAATATTGAAGGGTTAATACAAACATGGAACATGTCATGTCACAACAATTTTATATACATTTTTAAAAAATCCTATTCTAAAGACGTTTCGGTAATTGACGGCAAAATATCACCAAAAAAAAATGGCGCGGAAGTAACGATGAAGTATTCATACGAGGAACGTTTTGAAAACTTCTTATTCGCCGAGAAAGTTTCCGAAGTTAGAAGACTTTTTGAATTTATTTCTCGCAGCCGAATCGATGGATCCGTTCGCATGGTATTCTCTCGAATGCGTTAGTCCTCTTAAATTCCATTGCGTCGTCGGTACAATGTATTCGCATTGTTGAACGATATCCTCGCCACTGGACATTAAATATTACAAGCGAGCAAACTCTAAATTAAACGCGGGTTTAAGCCCGGCCAGATTAGCCACCACGTAATGCATAAATACGGTGCACGGGCACCGGTGCCTTGGTCCCAATGTAATGTCGGGACTTACGAGCACTGTGTGTCCCGAAACACGTTCCTTATCGTTCCGGTATCTCGTGCAATGCCGATGTTACAAGTTCGTATCGAGTGTCATTAAGTGTGATTATATTACCCCGCCTGTTCACGTGTATGCAAAGAAAGAGCAAGAAAAAGAGAGAAAGAAAGAGAGAGAGAGCGAAAGAGTTAGCTAGCTAGACAGAGAAAGATAAAGGGAGAAAGAAGAGAGAGAGGAAAAGAGAAACACAGTGGTCCTGAGCGGAAGACACAAGGGGTTGAGGATTCCGTGCCGTGTTGCTAGGAGAAGGACAGAGAAAGGAGAGAGCAGAGAAGCCGCTTTTACGTCGATATGTAATTTATTGCTATATCCGATATTAAAGTATCGTGAATGAGACGAAGGGATTGGCAGAAGGTTTACCTGCGACTTTTTCCCTTTCCTTTCCTCCGCAAGGACCCCTATAACCTGTGCGAGTTTCTTTCTCTTACCTACCGATTTTTTTCTGCTAAGTATATCCTCTTCTTCTCTTTTTTTCTTTGTCTATTGTTTGGGCTGCGCAGACAATTCATCCTTTTTTCTCGGTTTTGGTCTATTGTATTGTCTTAGCAATTTATTTGATACAATTTGTAACTTTGAAGAAACGTTTGCGTTGCGTGTGTGCTAGGGTCTAAACAAGAATCCATCTCTGCGATTGGCTATTAAAAACTATGTTTGTTGAAGAATATCGTTACCTGTTTTGGAAAATTAAATTTGCATTTTAATGTTTTTATTTGGATTTAAATCGATGAAGTTTTGGCAGATTTTGGTGAGTGTCTATTGACATGCTATTGCATGTAATCATTATTTTATTATAGAACATATCATTGAAGAACATACGTTACTTGTTAGATACTTCAAACATATTTAATAACGGAATTCATCAATTGCCAAGATATTTACTAGCATCCGTGTATAAAAAGTGTACAAATAATATGTTCAAAATAATAAAAACTGTAAATGTGTAAAATTCATTGGTATATAGTATACATATATCATCGAGACAGACTCGTGGTGGAGTTTTCAGACATAATCTATTAAATATGAATATTATTAATTTCTTTTAAATCAAAATAAAATTCTGTTCCTGTGGTATTAATATTTAAGCATTGAAACAAATATAAACAAGCAATAAATACATATTTTCTTTTGGGAAATTATGAAGTACAAAGAAGTTCTAATTGTTGCAGATGAAAAGAAAATAGTCCTGTAATGCAAGTGGTTAATAAACATGAATGTTTATATATCAACTGGACCACAATTGTCTCTAGAAATATATATTCGATAGACTAACTTCTACGAACTCATTAATTGTTTGTGGATTATCCACATTAAAAAATGTTGAATATGCAATTGAGGATTTTATGAAATTCCAAATAGAATAAAATGTTCGATAAATGCATCAAAAGGAATCGGAATAAAATCTGTTAAAAGATTTTGTTTCTATTTACGCTACAATAAAAGCGGAAGCGGAAATTTTTGACAAGAAGAGTATAAGGGAACAGAAAAGGCGCGGATAAAACTAAAAATTATAGTATTCCCCCGTTTTCTGGCGCCATGAATGAACCGAAGAACCTGACTTTCACCCCGGAACGCACACTCATCTTCTCTCGCCCCTGGTAAAACTAACAAACCGGTGGCCCCAGCCGTCCCTGTAATTTTTTAATTACGAAGCCACGTCTCTCAGTTACTTAGGCCCGGTGACTTGCAACCGGTGTCTAGAATCCAGTCCCTAATTTTTAATAACACCTAGCACCAGAGAGCCGGTAATAAGTTTGTAGGCGGTGCTCGGAGCGTTTCGAGGCAGGGGCGGAAAAAAACAAAGCACCAGGATGAGGCAGAAGGGAAGAGCGAGAGGGCACACCGGAAAACATATTGGTGGCGTTGAATTATGATCCATTTCGTGGTGGATGGTATATTCTCGGCCGTTGAAAAAGGAGGAGCTGGATGATGCTTCTTTCCGGTGCTTAACGTGATGTAAACTGTTTAACATTACAAGTTTAATGTTTATACATTTTTAAAAATTAATATGTATACGTTTTTAAAAAACAGAAAAACGCAATGAACATTAATGACATAATGTCTACTCTATTCTTATCATAAGGAATTTTCTTATTGATAAATTGAACTTGTTTCTCGTTCTGGTTTTTATAAAATAATCTGTGAAAATTGGAATTTGCACAAAGATCCGCAGACTAGTTATAAATATTCTATTGGGCGGTAAAAGTTTTAGTCTTTTTCAATGATTCGTGCGTAATGACTAGACTGCGGATTTTATGCATTTATAACAAAAATGGATTGGTCAAATACGAAACTATTAAGGCATTAAAGTAATTGAATGATGTTGGCACATCATACTCGACTTTTATTAAAATTATTAGAAGAGGAAGTACACTTTTATTTAATTTCTGTTTCCTACAACTAACTTGGACAGTTTTTATTTTGCATAAAAATCCGCGGTCTAATAATGACATAATTGTTATGGTTATTCGCCTTTTTGTGCAATTATTTGTAGACTATCGATGTGTCTAAGCTAACAATTTTATTATAAATTGGTAACACACCTAGTATTACGTGTATGAATAAAAGGAAATTGAAAAATGATTAAAACTTCTGCATAAAACTAACACACCTTTAACGTTATGTAGGTTTCTATTAAAGCTTCAAGTTGTCTTACCGCAACGTAACGTAAACGGTTTATATCTGGAATTAAAAATTTCAAATAAATGTATCGAGTTATAAATATTGTACTTCAACATTTTGTAGGTTTCTAGCTTCAGTTTGTGATAGCTGCGTTCACATGCGAGACACAATCTAATGTAATAGAATATAGTTTATAGTATGATGTTCCTGACCGAATTCGCAGTGTGGAGGCCTGAATTGTATAGTGAGAGGAGAAATAACTTCGCAGGGTTCACCAGTACACTATTAAAGTAATGCATGTAACAGCAGAATTAGTTCATACGTGAAATTTATTTATTTTTTCCTATTTTTAATGACAAAAATTTGCAATAGTTATTAAACGTAAACGTAAAGTTACCTAGTATATGAGACGATTTACTTTCTCAAATGTTTGTATGTCTAAATGTAAAGAAGAAGCATTATGCAAACTGTTTTGTATACTAACAAGAAAAATTCCGTTTGATGAAATACTGAGATAACTTATTGTTATTATTTTCTTGTATAAGAAATACTATACTCGACTATAAAAAATGAAGGTTTGCATCAACACGAGCAATCAAATAATATTATAAAAGATCCCACAAACATATAAACACACATAACAAGTGCTATAACAGGAATCATCGGTCATGGAAAGTTACACGATTTTAACGTGGTATTCGAGGCGTCAAAACACAATGGCCGAGTAAGATTGAAAATAGAAGGGTTGGCGAGAAAGAAATTGGAGCAAGATGTCCGGCATTGTTCGAATCAACGTGGAAGCGTAAGATACAACATGCGACAGCCGGCCGGGCAATACTCTAGCTTTATTATGCGCGCGATCCGTGCGCGTTCTAACCGAAGCTTATGAATAAATATCGCGATTTCCGTCGACAGAGAGATCGAAGCCCGAACCTAGCATCGATGGCGCAGCAACAGAACGGATCGATAAAAATTCGTCTCGTACAGGCAGCCGCCATAAATATTCCAATAAAGGTCGACCGTGCGTCGCGTCGTCGAGCCGCCTTGAGAACGTTTCGTCTCTGTCCCTATATTCAATGCTTCCCGAGGTCCTGCCCGGTTGTATCGCGCGGGACGCGATAAAAATTTTCCAAGATATTTTTTTCTCCATCCCCTTGTTCCTCTCTGTCCGTTGTACTCGCGCTTCACAACAGTCTACTGGATGATCGTGTCAGCATCAACATGTTCCTTCCCTACCCTTTCGATCCTGTCTGCGAAAACGCGTCTCTACTATTCCATCGCATCCTCCTGTAACACAATGATGTCTGCAATTGAACCAATGCTCCTGAGATTCTTAAATGAAATCTTGTTCTTCTTCGAATTTGATTACATTGTCCTGAAAGTTCGTTTCATTTTTTACTGATGCACACAGTCCGAATTTAATGTAGCTTTTAAATCAAACATACGGTTACATACGGGTACATAAGCGAAACTTTAAGATGTAATAGAACATATTACAAAATTCGCACATAACAAAAATAATTTTTGGGTTTACCTAATAGACCATTATAAGCGGGGGTTGAAAACAGTTATGATATCGATTCCGGTTCTTGAAACAGTTACGAGAACCGAAAAAATGTTATAACTGTTACGAGACTATCGGTTCTCGCTTACATCGGTTACGGTTACGGTTCTTGAGAAACGATATTATAACGGTTCTATAACTGTTATTTTAGGTTCTGGATTTCGGTTTCGGTTTCGGTTCTTCAGACTTCAGAACCTGTAATATGTCTCGTATCGGTCTCATATCGGTTTTGCAGTTCTGCAACTGATACTTTTTGGTTCCGTATCGGCTATACAGGGTGTCTCAAAATTCCTTCAACATCCGGAAATGGGAGGTTCCTGAGATTATTTGAAGCGACATTTTCCTTTGCAAAAATGGTGTTCGCTGCTTTGTTTAAGAGTTATTAACGAAAAACACGGACCAATCAGAGCGCAGCTACAGCGGATTGATTCTGGCTCGGCCAACGACCGACGCCACGCTAAACGGGAGCGTTCGCTGTAGCTGCGCTCTGATTGGTCCGTGTTTTTCGTTAATAACTCCTTAACAAAGCCGCGGACGCCATTTTTGCAAAGGAAAATGTCGTATCAAATGATTTCAGGAACCTCTTATTTCCGGATGTTGAAAGAATTTTGAGACACCCTGTATAGCCGATACGGAACCAAAAAATATCAGTTGCAGAACTGCAAAACCGATATGAGACCGATACGGGACATATTATAGGTTCTGAAGTCTGAAGAACCGAAACCGAAACCGAAATCCAGAATCTAAAAATAACAGTTATAGAACCGTTATAATATCGCTTCTTAAGAACCGTAACCGTAATCGATATAAGCGGGAACCGATATTCCCATAACAGTTACAACACCATTTCGGTCCTTCATAACTGTTTCAGTCAGAACCGATATACATATAACTGTTTCAAACAGTTATTTTCAGAACCATTTCAACCCCTGATTATAACACAACTTCTTTGCTATTGTGTACAATCATTAGGTTGCAGATCTTTATGCAAAATAAAAATGTTGTACGTCGATTGCACGAACCAAGAGATAATTAAAACTCTCTTTCTTTTATCTGAATCTTCTTTAAATGATTAGTATTACTCTATTTTTTGTTAGTATTAGTATGTTTCTATTTGTTATATTTTTTTATGATCAGTACTATTAGTATTATTCTGAATGATTGTGTTACATTAAAAAAGGTGTTACAAACCTTCTGTAAAAAAATAATCCCACAAGAAATTATTGGATTAAGTTCTTCAGAATGACTTGTTAAGATTGCTATTGCAGTTGAATCTTTTAAGAATTTCTCAGCTTTAGATCATAAACTTAAAATCTATAAAATAACGGCCGGTAAGTAAACTTCTTGATGAGCTTTGTAAAATAACCGATTGTTCGAAAATGTTCCTGGGAAAAATTGCTGGGAGACATGGCAATCCAGTAATATGGAAATTCGATTCGTCGGATTTTGAACAGGAAAAGTCGAAAAACGGCCATCAACATGGCTATTGTTCACACATCAGTTACCACGTTCGACCGTTAAACACTGGCCCCCGCATTATCCGAGCAAATACGAGTGTCGGAGCCATAAATATTTCCGCGTTACAATAAAATTATCCACGTAAGCGTAAAACGGGCAAAGGATCGAAAACGCGACGACACGGTTCGTCGAACGAAACAACGATTGCGTAACGCAGAAATCGTTTTGAAAATCAATTTACGATCGCAGTCGAATCGGTCAGCCGTCCCATTCAATTTAAATATTTAACGGAAGAGAATAATAACGCTCCATTATTCGCGGCGATGCTGTATGTTGTGTGTGCCTCCCTATATCGGCGGCTATTATTAATGTTACCATTTACCATCACTGTTGGCGCAATTGTCATCACACCAGACGGTACACGGCACTAATTACGATCACGTCGGTCTATTGTTCCACTTAAAGCTGATTGTTATCGTTACGCAAATTGCAGCCAATGTAGTGTGCGTCAATAATGATTTCGCACCGATATCAATTTCGTCGAGCGACACGACGCTGTAGAGGAATGCGCGGCCGTTTGCCGGTTCTTTTTTTCTTATTGCGAACAACGTTCTGATCGGTGTTAAGGGGAGCGCGAAATACTTCTCCGCCACTACAGGACAGAGAATAAATGGTCGGCTACGTAATCGGACAAAATAGTAACTGGTTAATGTTTTGTTAGACCGATACGGTCGGCCGAGGTCGATGCGCTCCACGCGACAGCGAAATTAAATTTACAAATTACTTTTTGATCTTGCTGTTTGGTTCGCGCGTTACGCTTATACGCCTCTTATCGAAGTAATAAATTATTATTATAAAACGACTTGTTAGCCCTGAATGCAGAGTGTTGCTATTTCGCAACGTGTTTGTTTCTAACGTGTCAATCTCGTAACCAGCGATAACTTAGCGAAAAACATGACAATAATTTCAGAAATGTTTGCAACAATATTGGAAAGCCATATGTAGAATTCATATATTTTATTATTCTTAAATGTCATGTATTTATGTTAAGAACTTATCCTTATAAAATAAAGTTTACTTGAGAATCTAAACGAAACTCATTTAATTACCTTATATTTAATATGAATTTACATTTTGATGTGATTGTATTATGATTTGAAACAGGTTGTATTAACATCTCTCAGAGATCAAGTTTGGATTTTCATTGTCGTTGTCATATATTGTATTGTAATCCAAGTTTCTATACTGAGAAAATGAAAAAAAATTTGCAATTTTATTCAGTACTATCTAATGTTGTCAAGTGATATGAGGTCTTTCGAAGAGGTCGAGTCAGATCGTAATTATCCAGCTGTGTTTATAAATCACTAAGGATCAATACATGCGAGCAAGAGAAGGCGGAGAAAAAAGAGAGCATTAAAAGCAGCAAGTATGCGTTGTTTTATAATACAGTCCACGATGTGGTCGCGATCTTATATCAACGTCTTTTCCTGGCTCGAAGATAAATCTTGAGTGATCGATACGGCTTAAGAGACATAAATACGTCTCTGCATAGAAATCGAACGTTTTCTCACCCGTGCATGTTGTCATGCTTGCAATATCAACGTAACGTAACTTTTTTATTTAGCGAGAAAGTTATTTTGTAAAGTAGCTTAATCGTATTCTAATAATCATGAATTTAGTAGGTTTTCGAAGCAGACAGCAGTTAAAGCAGCAGTGACTTCATAATAGTAATATATGTATAAGGCGTCTACAAGGTATAATTAAGTAGAAGCTCATGTCTAGTTTTCATAACTATTGTGTATCGAAAATAAGTGAACACTCTATTCAATTCTATTAAACTTTGTATTTTGTGCAATTTTTTAAAAATGTTCAAAAGCCATGGATGCATAAAAATCCGCCGTCTTATTACGAAGACTTGAATCTCGTATAATATGTTCATTGGGAGACAACAACCATCGTGATTTAGTAAAATCATAAAACTAACAAGGAGAACACGCGGTCATCGGGTCTTAGATTTTGTCGAAACTTTGCATACTGGTAGATTTCGTTCTCCTGTTTATGAAAATATAGCATTATTGACGTCGATACTCAATCATTTTTGAGATATCTACAATTTAAATTTCATTATACCCGTTAAGCCGTTAAGTACAGTTTTGGTTGAAGTTTTTGTCAAGTGCCAAACGGCGTGATGGTAACGTATTAGATTCATTACCGGGTATGCCAGTGTTCAAATCCCTTTTTCCTTTTTTTCCATTTTTTTTTCTGTTCAGTTAATCTATTTTAATTGATTGTATTTTGCACATGAAAAATACACTCATAATATCTATAGGAAACAAAATATAAAAATTTTATTGAAAAGGAACATAATATGAAAGAAACACTAACTTCATCAATCTTAACGTATCTCAAAAGCTGTTGAGTACCGACGCCTGCAATGCTACATTTTCATAAACCGAAGAACGAAATCTACCAAAATGCAAAGTTTCGAGAAAATCTGAGATCCCATGAGAGCGTCTTCTCCTTGTAAGATTTGATATAGCAATCACTTTATCAACTCTCTTGCATCTCGTAGATTCTTGGTACATTAGCGCAAACATAAATTTCCAAATCTGCACAAATAATTATGGCATTCCTGAACGTGTTGAAAAGACAAGCATCTATCCTACAAGTGCAGTCGTACTTGCACAGCTTTCGCAAAGAAATTTGCAACAGTACTGCGAGCGTGATATTTCTCAGTTATAATTTGTTTGATGGAGGAATCAAGTTTAAAGGGGTGTGTGCATTGTATTTTCAGTTGACGATGTTCGCAAGAATGATAAAAAAAATGAAACGTCCTTGAAAGGTGTGTCTGCAGCGAGTGCTGCGACGCGAGTGGACGCTGCTTGGCTCGGACAGCGTCTCTTATTAGCCGCTAAGGCGTCGCGACGCCCTGGTTGCAGAAAACTCCGCGAGATGGGGACGCCCGTAAAGCTGACAACCACGAAATACAAGGCAGAACGAAGCGTCGCGACGCTTGAACAGTCACTAAGTTTCCGATTTTTGCATGCGTTGTTTGCATACGTTGTCACTGGAATCCATTGAACCGTGAAACTGCATTGCTTTGAAGAATTTCTCGAAAACACAACAAATTTTCATACCGAGGCAAACATACGGAATTGTACAAAGCAACACAAAACATGCTATACATCGAACAATCACTAGACTGTGGATTTTCACGGAAATTAAAATCTTTCTGCATCAAACTGTACAAAACTGCAGTTGAATAAAATCTATCTCCCCATTCAATAATTTTAATAAATCGAGAACAATGTGACAGTATTCTTAAATTCCTTTGATATTTCACTGCTCTGTATTTCAGTTACCAAATTTTCCATAAATGCATTAAATCTGCAGTCTAATAATCAGGTAACAACAACTCTTTCGACGACGATATATGCTTTCCGTCAGATTTTATAATTTGGTCAAATCTGAATGAATGAAATGAATATATATTTTACAAACGTCTAGCCACTTCTGTTAAATCATCGGATTAAAACAACCATTCAATCGCGGTAATCTCGTTGATCAATGATACACAGCTCGGAAACCGTATCTACAAAAGAAACCCTACGAACAACTAATCACCAGTCGTTAATAACCTAAGATATTGTTGCGACTTTAAACTCCCCACATAAAAAAAAGGTAAAACAACCTTCAGATAACAGTTCACAGTTAATAGTGCTATCAATGAAATTGAGAAACGATCTACATTTCTTTGGAGCCACCTGACTCAAAATGTGCTCAAATTATGAATCAATGTCTGATCCTACCACTCTTGTAATTCTCCGTGTCTCACGTTGAACAAATGGAAACCATACAAACTTATGCTACAGGTAAATTAGAGTCCTCGCAAAGAAATCTCTGTGAGCGTGCTGAAAGCGTCGGTTCGGGTGCGTCGAGCTCTGCGCGAGTAAGAAATATCGACATGCGTTTTAACGTACGCCTCATATGGCTGCCGACTGCATCTAGACTGTCGCTATGGGAATATAAAAGGGAGCTACAATGATAGACAGATAACTAGAGGAGGATAGATGATTCGACGGGAGTGAGGGACGAGCGGGAGGAGGGTGTAGGAAAGGGAGAAAGCGGGTACGAAGGGACCCAGGAGGAACGAGCGGGCACAAAAGGAAGAAAGATCGAAGGAGATGCTTGTCGCCTCCTACATCTTGCACCTTCTCGCGGAGTCTACACGCTTTCCCATTCTACATACGCCTCCTTTTTGCGGATCCCGTTCGCTCCACCCTATTCCGCGGGGCGGCTCTCCACCCTCTATCTTTCCACCTTCTTTCCTCCTTTCCACCATCCTCTCCCATGTTCCACGGCATCTTCTCGCCCGACGACGCTAACCGTCCATCCCCCACACACAGAATAGACAGAAGGAGAAGAAGAAGCGAGGGGATCGTACTCGCCGCGCCGCGCCGGAGAAAAAGGTGACCGAGGAAGATCTGTGGAGGGGATGTGCTTGCTTCGAGCATAGCTAACTAGCTGAATCTGAATCAATACTTACTTCCTGCCACGGCCGTTTCCCATCTTTTTCTCTTTCGCCTTGCTCTCGTCCCTGTCCTCCCTTCCCCGACCACCCCTCAGGCCCTCCTTTTTAGCGACTTTCGGGGTATCCGCCTCCCCCCTGCACATACCTCTCGCCACCCAGTCCACTCACTACTTTACTGTCTTTCGGTTTCTCCTTGTTCCCCTGTCACCCACACCCTCCACATCCTCCACCATCGCCAACCCTCTTATCGGCATCCTTCTTCCCTTTGCGAACGGCATTTTTCGATAGTCGTCACGTTTGATCAGCCGAATTCACGCTTCTCGCGGTCCCAGCCCACTAGCCCAACCCAGATTTCGTTTGCAAGCTCTCTCGTCGGGAGATGCTTTCGACTCTGTCGAGCGGAAGATCGGATTCACCTTCATAGGAGACGCGTGTGAGTGGAGCTTTTGGTTTGACGGGATTTTGATAATGAGCCGGAGATTGTGAGATGCGAGTGGCATTCGCAAACATGCATTTTTGGGTGGGAATGTTCTGAAGACTGTGATAAAATTTAGTTCAGTGTTTCGTGCAGAATCTAGTACCTTTTAACATATTTTTATGGTATTAACAACGCGTTCAATATTTCTCAAGTATAGGGGAAAGAATAGGAAAATCTTATCTGTCTTAACACGTTTATCGCCCACTCGACAATCATAAAAATTACACAAAATCAAAGCAATATATTTAATAAAACAAAAACTGAGAAGTTTAATTTTTCTGATATTAATTACTGTTTCAAACCTCTTCTATTCGTCAGATCGTAAGGAAATGTTGTACACTCAATCTACCGACGTAAAAATTAATTTTCAATTCTGTATAAATAATTCCGTCGCTCAGATGATGGGTGACATGGCGATGAAAGTGTTATCAGCTTATTTATCGAAAGCCTGTTAATAGGATTTTCAATCAATCATGCTGTAGTAAAAGGAAGCTTAAGAATGTTCTTTTATATATTATTCCCAAACATAATGATTAGATTAAGTTATTAGTGCTGACTCGTTGGTTCACTATTAAATTTTCTTATTATTTTCTGTTATATTATTTTCAAGGTATTAAAAATATTAAGAAAGAAAATAAATTTCTATTTCATTCCAGTTTATTGCAATTCAGGTAAAAACTTTTTATTTTTCATAAGGATCCGCTGTCTAATAATCACATTGATTGATATTGCAATAAACTTTATTTAAAAGTAAAGTTGCATATGTAAATAGAAATTGAAGGTAGAACTTAAAAGATTATGTCTTAATTAGTCTTAATTGTTCGTCTTTGGAACATATAATTTACTAATAAGTTTAAAACCAAAAAATTTGAAAATCAGCATCAAAGGAAAGAGCCTGGTTCATGATGTAGAAACTAGTATATACAGGCTAATTTTTTATCGATCTATAACATGGTGAAATACTTTATGATAATAATTAGTCTTTAATGAATACATAAAATAGTCTGAGAGAAAAGTCGAGCAAAAATAGCACATCAAGGAGCGTGTTATGTAAAAGTTTGTGTTTGCACATCTCGTGGGAGAAAGAATTTCTATAAAGAAATGAGAAACTGTGTGCAAAATGGACATCAGACAGTTTTGGTTTCAGTCTAGCTACTTTAAAATTCGAGTCTCTTCCTGTGGCATCACGATCTACTGACTACTGCGACTCAAGGGCCGATTCGAGGGGTTGTTTCCCCCTGACAACCTACCAGCATCCCCTCCAAGGTTTTACGACACCGTTCCACCACAAGGCTCTAAAACACGGAGCTTATCTCTTAAGTAAAAAGTACAGGAAATCCAAGCTTCGCACAGATTTCTCTTTTCACGGTGGAACCAAATTTAATTTTGCTCTGGAAGTATCTCTATCGACGTTTATATAAAATGTCTATGTATATTTCAATCTCCAACGTTGAATTAGTAAATGTTTTATACAAATGAATCTATTCAAATATTTGTACTTTCTTAGAAAAATAAATGTACGTTTATACGTGTTAGAAAGATTTTGTGGAATGCCAAATTCCTTATTACTTATCTCTAGACTTCGGATTTTATGCATTTATGACAGAAACGAGTAGATCGAATGGAAAACGGTAAAAAAATTTAGAATACTGTTGTATTACTTGGACCCAATTAAATTGTTAAGAAACGAAATAAATGTTCATGTAGCTTCTGTATCTTGAAAGTAAGATAGAGGTGCATTTATATTCTATTCCTTAGGTTGTCGCTAATAACCCGAGATGTTGATGCCACCTTAAGTAAACCAATATTAAAAAAAATAAAAAATGCAGCTCTTTTTGATAGTGCACAAGAATCCAATCTAGTTATCACGTAACGAAATCTTTATATTCCAGAATTTCTCTTCTTTTCCTTAGAGACATTACAATGTACCTTTCTCAGTGTTGATATCACTATTAAATGTAATAAATACTATTATTAAATAATCACATTTGCCTTTCAAATTTAATTTTCATTTTCGATATTTCATATGACCATGAACGTCCCATGAATCTCCCTTTAATAATATTGGTTATTCTCTTTGATAAGTGCCAAATTATATTTAAAGTACGCTACTATCGTTATTAAATATATCAATAAATATTATGTCGTACATGAATTCATTACACTGTAATCTTTTTAGAATAGAATAATCCGCGTTAAGTATTAAAAACCAATACCCAATGGACCAAATAAATTTTAAAATATACATTCTTGTTTTATATATTAAGTTTTGTTTCTCTTATTTTGCACTTACTTGTAGTTCTTTATTTGCATAAAAAATTAAACTGCATTCTCAATGTTTTTTTTATTAATTATGCACTTTACGTATTCAATGGTAATGATCAAATAAGTGATTGTTACACAATACAATTTACTCGTGTTTTTTTTATATTATGTTTGGTTTATTCAATTCATAGTAATTGTTTTTAATATTATCTACAATCTCCAGTACTTATATTTTCTTGTTTGCCCTTTATTACTAATCCTTTGTCTTCGAGTGTGACTCGGAATTTTTAAATTGTCGTTGAAATACGCATTACATTTTATAAAATCAATTCTTGTTTTACTTAAATAAGCAATGTACACAAGTATCGAGTTATTTTTAATATCATTGGTAGAAAATACTGTTTAATATTAGTACCAATGAGGGACCCGTTTTGTGAGGTACACTTCAAACATAACACTTAAGACGATAAGGAGTTTTTGGGATGAAAATTGAAAAAAAAATTGTAGTGAAAAGGGTTAAGCGTATTTTGGATACAGTAGGGATGAACTAGAGCTCAAGTCAAGTCTTTGTAGATGACACGAAAGGAATTTTCTTTTGCATAATGATCCGCAGGCTATTGATCACGTTTTCTTTGCGTCGGCCTCCACGAATCCGAGGGACAAGATAGAAACGAGACGCGAGTGAAATAGGAAAGCAAGCAGGAGGCTGAAATTGTCTGAAATTCATAGGTGAGATTACGACGACTTCCAACGCGGTCGTTTCGGTGCTTTCCACCCTGGCCGCGTCCGGCTGATCCTCTCTGTCTGTATCTCCGGGCCTGCGAAGCAAAGCCGAAACACCGTTCACCATTCGAGCTGCGCGCGAGGGTTCTGTGGATATTATAATTCCCTGGGTGGTCGCGGCTAATTGTGTTGCGTGGGTGTGAATATGGTTTATAGTTCGGCGGAAAAGCTGGCCGCGGGCCAGGCAAACGAGCTCACGTGACGTCACGCGACGGAAATACCCGAGCAGGCTAATTAGGCGAGGCACCTCTCCTCTTACGCTCGAATGCAAGCGGAACTCATGCGTCGCGACGTTTCTGCAACGCCATGACTGGAGATGCGTGCCGCGTGTTCGGATTGCGTGTGCTTTACAGGAGGTCACCTCCTCGAGGAACAAGGGGCGATAGCGTGGATAGCGAAAGGCGTTGAATTGCAGGAGCATACCGATGTCACCGCCGGCATGGAAGGATCGATTTAATTACTCGGCCGCTTTGCAAGCGTTATTCCCTCCTCTTCACCGAGGGCGAATTCTTCCAGTCTCGTTTTTCATGACTCCCTTCTTTACAGCGCTTCCTGTCGGCTAAATAATAGATAGAGTAACGTCTTTAGTATACGGCGAGGAACGAAATCAAACCAATCAAACCATTTTTTACCAGAGCATCATTATTTATATGTTTATTAAAACAGGATCACAAAAGGGCAACATGATTCTGTATTCATTGGAACATAATCCCATGTTGTATTATTTTCTTTACGGCTACAGTGACTAGAACGTGTTTATCACCAAAATTGTCACAGAAGAGAAAAGAAAATTTATTATCTTCGTATGGCTACATTTCCTTCGATACTTAAATATTATTTATAAAAGAACACAATTTTATTTCGTCTAAAAAGAAAGTCGTAACATTCATATTTAGTTAGACTCTGTTTAAAATCTTCGTTACGAGTGACTCATTAAAATACGGCAAGAGGTTGAAGAACGATTAATATTTTAATTCTATTACATTTAATTTAACAGCTACAGTATTTTATTCCTGACTTAATTTCGCACCAGTCCAAAATACTAACCAAACAATATGTTTAATATTTCATTTAAGAACTTTCGCTTGCCCTGATAGATGCAGATTGTTTTGGCATATTTGTTACTAGATTTTTACAATGTTCTTGAGAAGTTTATCTGTATCGTTCCTCTACTAAGGCTCGTAATTATTTCAGTGAAGGTGGTGAAGATCAGTGATGCCAGAAACAACCAAAACTGGTTGTTTTTGCCTCTCCTCCTTTTCCCTTTCCACTATCCCATTCCACTACCATGAGCACCACTGATATATGTGATGAGCACACTCCAACGTCCTCCACTCACACCGTAGACCGGTCACGTGACGTGCCGCGCAACGTGTCCATATTACTCTGGTCATCAGAGAGGTGGTAAACTGTATTCCCCTTGATTTAACCGATCTGGCGAGACTGGTGAAGTGTGATATTTTTTAAGTTCAGGCTTTGAGTTGCCCAATTTAGAATTGACAAGGAAATTGTAGACAAGAAGAATTTTCATTTCATAGTCGGATGGAGTTTACATGGCGTGCTATGGATGAAGCTGTTGTAAATTATTACTTGGCACGTGAAATATATCGAAAATATAATTAACCAAAATCAGTTTGAGATGAAAAAACTTTACCATAATTTATCAAGAGAACGGTTCAGCTTTGGGCCCTGGATCCTTTTGCACTCTTTATCCTCGTGACGAGTAGAATACGATGCGATAAAAAACAAATTGATGACCTTTAGACCTTGAAATTCAAGGTTAAAGTTAATTTTGCGCACACCTTTCTTACACCGATTTCCACCAAACCGGTGGTATAGAACAGGCGTCGCCAACACGTTGAATTGTGCGGCCCGCCGGACGATTTTATATTTCTATTGAAATTTTTGTTTCTCGTTGTATGTGTACAACAAATATTAAATAAATGGAAATGTGCATGTGTCATTGTTATAATGCGCAACTGCGACTACGAACTCCAGTTCTATATTTGATATCCACGAACGCCAAATGTTACTGAAAGCGAGTAACATTGTTTGTAAGAAACGAGTTCTAAGTGCTTGTGGATCCACATATGTTTGTGAAACATTGTTTTCGAAGTTGAAATTTACAAAGAGTTCATCATGTGCTTCATTAACTGATGCCTATTTAGAACCTATTTAGAACACTAGCTAAGATGTGCAACGACGAACATAAATATAGATTTACAAAAATTAAGTGAAAGAAAGGATAAACAAATACCTCATTAATTAAAACTCGAGAGTTAATTATATTGAATCGTAATATAACAATAAAGTTTTATTCATTTTGTATTTATATTACATTTTTTAAAACCATGTTTATCTGAAGTGCGGCCCACTGTAACGTTACGCGTCATGAAAGTGGCCCGTGAAACCATTTTGGTTGGCCAGGCCTGGTCAGAATCACGCTATGGTAATTGCGACGTATAGTTTCTATACACCCTATACACTATCGTATTTCTAATTCTTTTCGTATCAATAATAATTCTACTTTCTAGACCCTAATATCATTCAAGGTCGTTTATTAGCTAAAGATTAAACTGAAATGTACTTCATTGTAGAAAGCTAGTTGCATTAATTTCAACTTTCATATTAAGTGACAAGGCTACTGTGAAATGTAAGTAACTCTTAGACTCGCTTCCATAGAATCAGTTGTCCTGTCCTACACGAAACAAATCACCTGTCATTAATACAGCTATCCGGCATGTAATCAATCCTTCCGTGATACTAATCGATTGCGGTATGAAACGCATAGAAAAATGTCAAAAACTGACTCTACTCGGTCTGTACATCATTCCCTTACCTTAATTGCTTAGCAACTGAAATAGCCTGCGTCTTGGAGTGTCGAAGAAGATAAGAACATCATAACGTGATAAGTAAACTTGCGGATGTTTATCCATTTATAGTACATTCGGCTGTCTAACATGCAGCAGGCAGCTTAATTAAACGAGGATTTTTATTTTATCTGGAACCCAATGATATCTTGAATAAATTAAACGAGTGGTTGGCTGATTCTGGATCCAATAAAATGGTCTTATGATTGCATGAGCATCCGCAGTCCAGTCATAAAATGTTTGTTGCTAGCTTGTATACATAGAGTACTTAATAAGGCATTTTAGCGAGTTTGAAAATGTTGTATAATTAACGAATGTAATCGATTGTATAATATGCTGCCAGATTTTTAATTGTATGTTCCGAAACAAAAGAAAATGGTAATGAAGAAATGTTTATAAGTGCGTTTTCTTTTATATTATCAGTGATACATCGTTGAACTTATTGTATTAAAATTGTAAAAAAACTTATAATTATTTTTTACGTTCTGCTGGGTGTACTCGCAAGTAACCCAGTAGTATAATATCGAGAAGACAGTAAAAGAAGATAATGAAAGGTATAAAACGACGGAGAGATCATTGAGATTTCGATTATGTTTGCTAACTACTGTAAGAGGTTGCTGGTGTTTGAAAGAAACTTGCAATTAAGCATGATGTACCGTGACTTGACTATTTAACCCTGGTTACGCAGAAAGTTCTGCAAAAACTATACCGTTTTAATTTCGACTAGTCCATATACATTTTCGATATGCAAACGTTTCATACGTATTGTTCTATGGCATATATTACTAAATAATATAAATATATTGCATATACTATACCTACATATAATTTTATTGTACTTCATCAAAGTCTTTATTGGAATAAATATCGTTAGTCAGCATTTAGCAATCGAAAGACTTACAAAACTACACCATTATTGTACTCATTCAAATGTACAGGAATTTCTTATGAGATATCTCTCATTTTTAAGCAATTTATATATTTTCAGATAGGCTGGGGTAGGAACCGAATTATGGCGCATCTGCCCTATATTGTAAATGCATAACTATGCGATCAATAGATTGTTGAATCTTTGAAGGGCCGGAATTTTTTCATTAAGAACTTGAATTCTATTTATGAAAACTTTATATGTTACGCAAAATTCCCAAATTTGTCCCTGGCCACTATAATGGTAGTCCGGTCCTCTAAAGGTTCAAAGACTGTACACATGTATTGCATCCTCTGTGGCATTAAATGTATAATCTTTCTAAACAATTGTTTACGCATTTATTGTACATTTACTGGCACATATAATACACACATAAACACAGTCATTCTAAACAGTTTTTTGATCGCTTTATGCAGAAGTTCACTGTAAAGCTATGACCGCATCGAAACAACAACGAGCAATTTTACGTTGATGTCGTATGTGTCTAAATAATAGATGAGAAGACAAAAGAAGAAGATGGCAACACGAGGCGACACAAAGTCGCTCGATGTTGCTTCAGTGTGGGCATAGTTTAACAAATTCTGATGAAAATAATGGCTCTCGGATTGGTAGATCGAATCCCACAACAAGCGAGCCACGATCCTCGGTGTCTGTCCGCGGTATTTGTAAACGCTAATGGCGGAAACATAGTGGGAGATGTCGGTTTGTTACAGGAAGCAGCCGTAGACCGCATAGGTCTAAATGATCCGCGACGAGCCGGTCCGCGCGTATGCGAATAGAACTCGCATACACGCGGGTTCCGCTTCCTGGTCGCCGGCTGATCAAGTCGTAGCAAAGCCACCGAGGTCTGTAATTATTCAACGCACAATCGCACTTCTGTCAACCGATACCGAGAATCCGGTCTGCTCCTTCCGGGCGCGATTAGGGTAGTCGAGAGAGAGAGAGGGAGAGAGAGAGAGAGAGAAAGAAAGGGAGAAAGAAAGCTAGGTTGAGAGACGGAGAGGGTAAGTAGCGGAGAGAGCCCACGCGCTTCATTTGCATCGAGAATGATGTCGCTAGACGCACCGGTTCCCCTTACGGGCACGGAGCTGTGTAATTAGCGGTGTGCAGCAATTAACCGGGGAGGCGTGCGTGCGTGCGTGCAGGAGAACTCGCTCCTCGCTCTTCTCCTTGGTGCATCGCATGAGCCCCGTCGAAGGAGCGAGGCAAGACGAGTCTATGGGATCCCGTGGAAACGGGGTCGCGAAGACACCCGTTTCCACGAACAATGTAAAGCAGCGTGTAAACGGTGTAAATAAGAGGGGTGGGCAAGCGGGCGTGACTGCGTTAAGTCAAGTTAAGCCGAGGTTAACTCCCTTAATTACTCAGATTTAATCAAAGCTCCGGGGTGTGTGCGTACATGAGGTACGGGCATAACTAACCGAGAGACGAGGGAACACGGGGGAACGAATTACGGGGGCAAAGGGAAGCGCGCACGCGAGGCCGACGAGAGAGGAGAGCGAGAGATATGGGACTGCTCGCGAGTCGGGCTTCACGGTGCTTCTCTCTTCGCTCTCCACACGAGAAAGGCGTCACGGGCCGGGCCGGGCCGATATGGTGTTGGTTGTGTTAGCTGTGTTGGTGGACAGAGAGCTCCGAGGTCTGTCTGTGTAAGAGGCGTCCGCGCGATGCAAGCAGAAGGGTCCGCTCGCTTACTTAACGAAGATTAATTGCGCTTAAACCAACCGCGCACGGCCTCGTTACGGCTCCGCTGCTCCGAGTCTCGTTGTTGTCGCGCATTCTCACGTGACCCCACGAAATCTTGACCGTGATCGAGGATCGAGCGGGGCCCGGTATGCGCGATTTAAATTATTTCGCGCGACCAACTCTCGCTTGTCTCCTGCCATCTCTCTCTCTCCCTCTCCCACCTCCCCCACTCTCTCTCTCTCGGTACACTCTCTGTCACTCTCTTTCTCTCTATTGGTCCGTGCCCTCTTCGAACGAGGGAGTTGCAGGGCTCGATTAGCTACGGCCAGAACGCAGCTTCTCTCGCCTTAGTTTTAAGCAACGTGATTTATACAGTTAAATGAGATGCCGCGTGGACCAGCCGCGTCCCAGACGCGCGCCGGTGCAAGAAAAATGATCGGGAATACGGTGATGAAGATTAATGACGATTAACTCCAGGCAATCGTGATCGGAGACTCCAGGCTAAGCGGATACGTGAAATCTGATCCACGAAATTTCGAAAGATAGATTTCTATTGTAAGACCTTCGGACAACCGGCGAGAATTTGTCTGCACCGATCGATACACTCGACAAAAGCTTGAAGAGGTCCCGAGAGGAATTTGAAGTTCCTGCTGATCACATTGCTGCTAAAGAACTGTCTTTCTGAGAATGTCTGCTTGCATTTAAATCGCAAACTTCTTTTAGGTAGATCGTGTTACCTTTGGGCGGGTATGATATGAATCTCTTAACAGTTCTTTTTGTTAATACGTTATACGCGGAGCAATTTTGTCTCGCTTTTCATTTCAGTTTTTACTTAAGTTCAATCTGTATCAGTGAAATCTATTAAGACAGTGTGAACATTTTTTAATATTATATGAATCGTATATTATATATTGTTTTGTAGTTTCGATACCGCTGGTCTCCAGGGACTAATATACCGTTTAACGTGTTAACCATTTGCGGTCTTAGCAAATTGTGCCGTTTAGTTCGGATGGTGTGGCACACTAATGTGCACCCTTATTTCTGTTTAATATTAATTATTGCTACATGTTCATTGCATTCATTCATCTATAGAATTTGTAATCACTCTCTATAAAGTGTTTTATACGTTCAAAATAAACATCCAGAGAATTATTATTGTAACAATTATATTATTATGTACGGTTAAATATATCGTAAATGCACAACCATCAGCAATAAATAAATGTTAGTAAGTCACCTGATTAATTACTAATGGAGCGATTTTCACTTCGATTTAGTTTTCATTGAACTACACTTAACCCTCCAGTGCATGAATTATAATAGACCCGTGAGATCCATGAATTGTACTATTTTACATCATTTTTAAAATTGGTTTGAAATTTCTCAAGGAATTCTTTTTGTATAATATGAGTCTTGCCGTGTGATAATACCTCTCAATGTTTAGAAGACATGTGAACGAAAGAATGGATACGTTTGACTCACGCAAAGGGACCCACACGGAGGGTTTTATAAATATTTAAAGGCACGTGGTATTATAAGATTTGACGAACATCAGTGCATAATTTCATCTCTCGTAATTACGCAATCTCAAATTTCTCTGCAAGCATGAAATTGCGATTAATATACATCGGGGAGGGAGGGGAGGGGGTGAGTACGCTATCAATGAACCGTAGTTCTTCGGATGAACGAGGGAAAGAAAGGAAGGAAGAAAGTAAAATAGCCAGTTCTGTATAGGTGCTAGGTAACGTCTCCGCGATAACAATCGCACCGAGGCAGGGGGTGGAGGATGAAGGTTGGAGGTGTAGGTGAAAGAGGGCAGCAGCCGACCGAGGGCCGCTTTTGTTGTGTATAAAATATTATTTCGCCGAGGCCGGGCATTCATTCGGTAGGAGCTTTCCTTGAAAGGCGAGCTCAAAGATTAAGGACTGCTTGGACGGTAGGATAATTATCAAGAAAGGAAGAATTCTGAAAGCGCGGTTCAGCGAGACAAAGATGGGGGTGGAGTATCTTGAACAAGTTCCGTACCCTCGCGTTTAGAGTTCTCCTCCACCTCCCCTCTCATCGCACGTTTTTTTAATTTTCATTACGGATGCATTATCCGGATTTTCGTTCATTACTCTTCCATTCCGGTTAACGTTTTCTCGCGCGTCCGTGCCCCGTCGTGAAAGTTAATTTAGTAATTTATATAATGCTTGTTAATCGTCGAAACACTGGCCGGGCTAACAGAACGGATTAAATGCGAGGCGATAAAATTCGTCCTGAGATAATTGAACTTTCTTCCCCTTTTTATCAGCCGCCGGCGGAATATTAAAATAAATGGCGGAAGATATCCCGTTATTATACTTTGTTATTGGTGTGCGTGCCCTGTACTCTCCCGCGACAGAATATCGCGGTAACAGCTGCCACCTCAAACGACCCGGGCTAATAAGGGCGAGGGGGATAATTATACGACGGCTAATTGCCCGACATCTCGACTCACCTCGAGACATAACGAAATAATCTCGAGGCTCCCTTCTCTCCCGTCCCACCCTCGCCGCCAACTCTCATCGCCCCGGTATTCTTTTCTTACCGTCTCGCTGTATTCTTAACCGAGAAGCCACCCGCGCCAGGGATTCTTTTCTCTTTGTGAAATTAATTCCTGTTACGCAGAGCAGAAGCTAAAACCGCGCACTTGATGAGATTGCTTAGCCATTGTTGCTTCTTTACTGCGATCCCGAGTTAAATCCGAAACCTTTACCATTTTGCGAATATTAAGTCCGTGTCAACCATAAGTGGTACAATGTTTGCTCAGACTACGATCATACTCGGGCCTTTCTAAAATTCTGTACAAATTTTCTAAGATACTTTTAAATATATGTATGATTGAGGACTGAATAATCTAAATGTTCCAAAGAAGTTGAAGAAATTTAATATTTGCAATTATTGTGTAATACAATGGTAAAAATTAATGTAAAGCGGTTAGACAGCTTGTAATGTAATAACGCGGTTTTTTTAAGTAAACTGTTCAAGAAAAATATTTCTGGATTTGCTAGGATGCTACTACGATCACAAAGAATGAGAATTATGTACATGTTCCTGAAGAATAAACAATTTTTAACGCAGACAGAATTCTTATTGTGTGATCCTTATAAAACAGTATATGTTGTAAATTACAAACTCTAGAATATGCACACACGCCTAATGACAATTAGAATCACATTACATTCATAATTAACCTGTAGTACGACGAGAATTTCATTGATGGCATGACTCCCCTGTATGCTCTTATACTAAAACTTTTCAAAACTAAGAGTTGTATTCTGAGGAAGAAGTTAAAGTAGACTCTCGTATAACGCGATCAAAAAACTGTTTAAAGAGTTTGTGTATGTGTCTTTTATGCGACAGCAAATGTACAGTAAATGTATAAAACAATGTGTAAAAGGACTGTACACTTACTGCTACAAGCGATACATTATACAGTTTTTTTTAAACAATTTTTGATCGCATCATACGAAAGTCTATTGTGGGAAATTCCTCTGCCTATAAAACATTATCATTATTATTAGTATTGCGGTGGAGAATATTATCAGTGTCTTTACAGAATTTGAAGTAGCCAGCTCGTTAACAAAATTTAACATTCTAGAATTTCTTCTCTAAAATTTAACAATTTGGAATACTATCCTTTTATTTTAGAGATTTTGAGCCTTACAAGGGTACAACAGTTACATATCTCTTGATATGATCTCTGAAGATTTAATTGGAACATAAATTCTATTATGGCGATTATGGCTATTATGGCGCCACATATGAATTTTCTGAAATTTCGCTTTAATCATACAATATTATTCCTTGTTAAAATCCAAGTAATTTTCAGTTGTATTATTTTTCCTATGTCTGCTAAAGTTATTATGCTTGAAAGGTTTGTGTTTTCCACCCCCCGCATTAAGGGATAATTTCTTCTCCTAAACCTACTTATCTATCGCCAAAAAAATGAGTGTCAAATATTTTTGGGTAAATTACAGATGTGTAAAATTTCATCAAAATCAGTGAATGACAGATAAATGATGCATTTTGTTAGTAAAAGTTTATAACTGTTTCGGTTATAGTACGACTGGAAATATCTTTGACATTTAGATATGGGGTGAGTGTAGTGAGTTTTTAGAAAACATTTAGATAAAAATTGTATACTTGAGTAACTGTAATTTTTTCAAAAATTGATTTTTTGTCTAGTTTCATGTGAGACTATCAAAATGTGTATTACATGTACAAAACCTCACAGAGATATTTAACTCAATTTGTCAGCAAATACTATTTCAATATCATACAATAAGATGCTTACAATGATTATTTATAAAACATCATTTTATGTATGAATAAAATTGTTGAATTTCTGTTATTTTTTTACCGTTCAAAGGTATGTAACCCTTTAAGCTCTGATTGATATGTATACGTTAATGTTCAGCCTTAAACATCGATTTACGTGGTAAGACGGGTTTTAATCTCGTAGTTGAATTTTAGTAAAATTGTCTGCAGCCTCATTAGTAATTGTCAAATCATTAAATAAACTTAGAGGCTCGGGACTACTTCCCAGAATTTTGCACACAGGGTTAAGGGATCGCAGTCGCTAAAAATGTAGGAGTCGGACTCGTCCCGTCGCAGGGTTCTTTTTTCCAATGGATCCCTCGAAATCTGGCAGCTGAATGGGTCACCTAGCGAACTTGTGACTGTTAGCTCCTAATTCCGAGTGTCTTTCGCGGCGCAGCACGCAAGCCGCCTTTCCTTCGCCGCGTTCCAGGATTCCGATTGCAGCGCGGCACGCTCGAATCCGCTCGAGGAAGGTTTCACGTGCAGAAATGCAGAGAGCCGTCAGCAATTTCACGAGAAACGATTCTCTCTCTCCCTCTCTCTCGTTCGTCCCGTTGCTCCGAAAGGACTCTGGGACGCGCATCCGCTGGCATTATAATCACAGGGTTCGCGATGGCGGCGAGGGCGAGAGGAGGGTCGCGGGGAGTAAAAAGGGGGGAGAGAAAGGCGGTCTACCGAGAGAGGATCATTTTCGCGGCGATAATTAGGCAGTGAGTCGCGCGGGTCGCACCGGTTACACGATGAAAAATAACGAGGAAATGATTGCTGCGAAGAATTTCGACGCAAGTCTCGTTTAAATAGCCGATCCAGTGGTAAAAGGAAAGAGAGAGAGAGAGAGGGAGAGAGAGGGAGAGAAAAGAAGAAAATGAGAACGGGCGGTAAAGGAGGAGAAGGTTGAAGACGAGACAGCAAATACGTGGGACAGTTTGTGGAAGGGATGCTGGTGGTGGACCATGGTAAAGAGAAGAAGAGTTTTCAGGGGTGCCAGCGATCGCCTTGCGGTGGCCCGAGGTGATGAAGAAGACGGCGACTCAGGAAGAAGAAGTTAATTAAGTAATAAAAAGTCACCAACCGTGGGGCTTTCTGCAGGCTGCCACCCCCCCCCCCGCCGCCTTTCTTGATGGGGTGAAATTAAAATAAACATCCTTTAAATGAGTCGTTGCTACGGTATCCGCCTCCGCTTAACTAGAGCTGCTAATTAATTCCAGGCCCGTGAAACCGAGAGGAACAAAAACCCTGGGGGTGGAGAGAGGACTTCTGGATTCTGTCCTGGTGCCGGGCAGGAGGAGCGAAATGGGGCTTGCCCGGAGGGTGAAGCAATGGTGTATTAAACACCGCGAAACCAGCCACCGTCTGACTCTTTAATTAGCCACCCCTAAAGCACCGCCAGGAGTGTCGAGGGTCGGTGTCGAGCAACAGGTGAGATGCAAAGCAAGGGTTATTCTTGGCTTTAGAGCTTCGAGAGGCGATGGAGGGTGAGTGGCCAACCCCGTATCGTGAATATACCATGGCCCCAGGCCGCGTTTCAGAGATATTACACCGAGATAACAGCCGAGAGGTGAAAAGTCAAGCGATTGTTCCAATTTAGAACCATTTCTTTTGCAAAATCATTGTTTCTTCCTTATTCAATACATCAAAAATTGAATGTTAAATCTACATTCCCCGGCCAAAGAAATGGGACCACCCACGATTTTCAGTATTTCTTGTGTTTTTACTTAAAAAAGGTCTGAATGATATTTAACCAACATTTAACTAGAACTTTAGCACAGAATTGCGTTCTCTGAAAGGCCATTGTATTAATGTAACAATTTTTACTTTTAAACACCCTTTTCTACTTTGATCACATTTGATTGATTTTAAACATATTTTAACGGATTTAAAAAAGTTTATAATACTGCCGTATTGTATTCAACTAACTAAATGTATTAAGAAAAGGACATAAATGATTATATAGCTCTTGTACCTTTCAATTCATGTAGACAATATACATATATTTCACATAAAACTTCTTCATTTAATCACGTATGTGTGAAATAATTGACAGGTAATAGCAATTAAACAAGTATGATTAGCAATTAAATTCCATGAAAGCCTGAAAATCTCACGGAAAACATTGAAAATTATGAGTGGTTCTAATTTTTTGGCCATGGACTATACATACGTGACGTTGCTCGTACAGGAGTAAATAAACTAAAGACTTTATTAGAGTTTAACCCCGAGCCATATGATTATCCTCATGTCCACATTGATTAGGAAATCTTTGTTTTTATTATTGCCTAGAAGAAAAAAGAAAGTTTGTTTACATTTACTTTAATGCTTATTTACGATGATATTAGAGGAAAATAATTTGATTTCGATTCTAAACAATTGATTAACATTCATATCTAACGAAATATGTTTAAAATCTCTTCTGTCAGTCTGACTCGATATGGCAAGAGACCATTATGTATAATAATAATTTTCTTGTTTAAACTTTAGTACTTAAAACTATGTATTTGCATAAGCATCTGCAGTCTGTTCTTATGAATTATTATAAATTAACCAACTCATCTTTTATTTTTCTATTACTTGTAATAAATCTAATATTATCGTTATCTTAAGTATTGTTAAAATTTTGCGTTACAAGTACAGAGTTACAGACATTCTATCGAAATTCTAATTGTTTGATACCTATATAAAATCATTAACTATTTGTATTGGTTCCAATGAGTAGGTCAACCTTGATTTGGAAGAAGTAGGTTAAAAAATATGTAAAAAGGTAGAACACGAATGGATCTAGCCATTGGATGCCATGAAATTACAAAAGGTATTTGCCTCGTGTGGCAAATAATCGTCAAACATTATCGTAAAGACATAATGAGAAAAACAAGGTTTTTTGGTTTACCAGTGACATGAATAGAACAATCATGACGAATCGATAGCCATAAAAATTCATAAAGCCATAGATGTCGTACCTTTAATTTTTTTATCTATGGATTACAATTGAATCCAGTATGATCGAAGGATGAAAGAAACGTGGTAATTGAAAGGAGAATATTGAATGGAATATGAACGCGAAAGGGGTCGAAGTGTAACCACAAGAGTCTCAACGCTAATTAAAACCTGTTGAACGACGATGCTGTGAAACGAACGTGTTTCTGCTGGGAATATCGTAGTGGAAAAGGGTTGCGAAGTGATGAATATTCCAAGATTGAATCCACTCCGCGAAAGGGTTCGCGGCTAATGAAAAGTACATTATGAGCGACGAAGGTATCCAAAAGCGACGGTAGCGGATGGTAGTGGGGTGACAATCGACGAGAGACGAGATCGGCGAGGGTTAAATACGATAATTTGTGTGGGAGGGTGAACGTGGCTTGAGACGATAAACCCTCTGCCATTTAATTACGCTTAAAACATGCATTAAATATTGTCGAAGGGTGGAAGCATCGGAAGGGTTGAACCCTTGGGCTCGTTAAATGAGCAGAGATTTTCCCTCCTCGACATTCATCCCTTCCTGGGTTAGCAGAGTGTTACGGATTTGTAAGTCCATAAAACAAGAGCTCTTCTCGCGTCCTCCTGTTTGTCACCATGTCATTCCATGCCATCTTTGAAACACAACTCTATAGACTCAGACAATCAACGATATCTTACAATAACCGGAAACAATTTCTTACACTACTTGCAATATAATACTGAGTGAGTCAGACTCGTAATGAAGTTTCCAAACGAACCCTGTTATGTTTGAACGTTATTATTTTCCTTTAAGTTGAAATACCACTCTTTTCTTTTGTTATCAATAGTCGAGCATTAAAGTATATATGGATATACAGGGTGAAAATTATAAAGCGTTGCAGATGAATATCTCCAAAAATATTGATTATGCGCAAAAATGTTTCAGCTGAAAGTTGTTCAGTACCGAGGGGAGCATCATGTGGTGGAACTTTTTTTCCCGGTGGACACTGCAAGGTAAGGTGAAGGTCAACTTTAAATTTTTAAATGGAATGATATGTTTTTTTATCCAACATCAATTAGTGCGTTTTAAGATGAGTTCAATTACCTATGACTCAAGGTCATTCAAGGTCAAACTTGCAGGGAAATGCAGAAAAGGTGTGATCGTTTTATATTTGTACTTTAGTTCGTTCCTTCGAACTTTCACACCGAAACAATAACATGTGTTCAATATCAGCGTTACTCAGAACAACATCAAAGTCATTATCAATGAAATGAAAACAAACGTATGTATGTATTACTGTCCTCTTCTGCAAGATAGTCAGTTTACTTTCATTACTATTCGTGCTAAGGCATCCTTCGCTGAACGATAGTACTTAAATAAGTGGTGAAACTGGAAATGTGTCAAAATGGTTTTGATATGTTTATGGTACTAGGAGAATGCAGGAAAAATTACAGAATGGCTGCTAATTTGTATGCACAACGATACCCAGATCGACCATCAAAATCGCATATGGTATTTAAAACACTGGAACAGCATTTTCTCTGTTCAGGTATGTGCTTAAAAACTGCGTAATGTCCATTAAGCCTACGACGCGTGAAAACAAGAAAGTCAGAATATGCGATGCTTGTACTAAGATAAACGTTGAAATGTTGAGCAAAGTTAGAGAATCATTTAAACAAAGAATTGTCAAGTGCATTGAAGTAAGAAGTAATCATTTCGAACACATACTAAACGGAAGTACAAATAAAACGATCACACATTTTCTGCATTTTCCTGCAAGTTTGACCATGAATGACCGTGAGTCATAGGTAATTGAACTCATCTTAAAACGCACAATTTGATGGAGGATATAAAAATACATTATTCCATTTAAAAAAAAAAGTTGACCTTCACCTCACCTTGGAGTGTCCACCGAGAAAGTAAGAGTTCCACCACCTCGGCACTAAACAACTTTCATCTGAAACATTTTTGCGTATAATCAATATTTTGGAGATATCCGTTTGCAACGCTTTATAATTTCCACTCTGTACAATAAATATATTTATTAAAGGCAAGGAATTTTAAATCATTGTAACATTGAAGACAATCATACGAGAAGGGATTAACAGCTGAACTTCTGGAAAGTGTTTAAGTGTGTAATACCTTGTAAATAATATCAAAACTTTAATCTATGTTTAATTTATAGGTAACTCTTGTGTTATCCTGTAAATTAAATTAGTATTAGGAAAAATTTTGTATTTCTAATTTTGACAAATCGGTGTTTTATCGAGTATACATATATAGGGCGTATAGTTATAGTTTGTATAGGGCGAGAGTTGAAAATTAAGAAATTCACAGCGCGTTATGGGCCATAGTGGTGTTGAACCGGGTAGACAGTTGTATTGTATTTAGAGGACAACATTAATGTTCGAAGACATATTGAATTCTTAATTTTGCCAAATCGGTGTTTTATCGAGTGGATTATTGTATCGAATGAGAGTGGAAAACTGTAATTCGGAGCGCGTCATGTGCCATAGTAGTGTTGAAGTGGGTAGACAGTTGTATTTTAATTAGAATACAACATTGATACTAGGAGAAATTTGATAATCCTAAGTTTGGCAAATCGGTGTTTAATCGAGTGGATTATTGTGTGGTACGAGAGTGGAAAATTGCGAAATTCGTAGGGCGCTGTCTCGTGTTGGGCCGGGTAGACAGATAGATTTGTTGTCCATATATTCGTCGACAGGGGTGGCGGCGTCCCGACGCTTTTCCAAGGCGTCCTCGCTGGGTATTAATTGTCTCTGTTGATTCATTTGATCGTGCTCAGGGTTCCCAAGCGAGTCCACCGACGCGACGACACTTTCGATACGAACGTCTTTTACGAGCGGCCTGCTGCAGTCGTAGAACCGTCCACTAGTATTCCTCTCTTCCTCCTACCCCCGTCTAATTCACGTGAAAGCGTCTCCCTCGATTAAAATTAACAGGGTGGACGGTGCCAGGCAGGTGGCTTCGTTAGGGTACCGTAAAGTGCCGTCGTCCTTTGAATTTCAAGCACCATCTAAGAATCTCGTTAAACTCCATCACTGTTACCAGGGATAATTGAAACTTCACGGAAGGGTTACCTGGCTAATTTACGTACTCGGCACTTTCCTCTCCTCCGTTAATGTTAATTAGATTCGCAACGATCACAGGGTTAGCAAATCTTCTCGCTGCATTTAATTTATCTGCGCTTTGCGAACAGCAGAATCCAGCGAGATCGCGGCAATACAACGGAAAATTGTTTTGCGAATAAATTCGTCGAACTTCATGCGAGCTGTCAATATTTACTATACGTTAAGGTAATATTTCCCAATGTCATTATTAAATACACACGAGGGAGGAATCATTATTACTTTGATTTGCGACGAGTCTAAAACTTATTACTGCTGCGATATGCAGATAAATTCCATCGTCAAATTAATAGTCGAATAAAAAATACATTTTCGAAGTAACGATCAAGTTTTGCGTTATGAAACGGCGAACAGGCATTCGTGGAGTATATCTACGGTTTTGTTTTTATTCGTTGCACAACCAATTTGTCTTATTATACGAGTTTGCTGTGCAATCATCTTAATTTTCGTTGAGTATCCGAGTCAAACGATTGGTATGATGAATATGATTTTGTCAGCTGAGAGAATTGATTTCGGTGAGAAACGGACGCCTGAAATAGTACCGATAGACACGGAAATATGAAGGATTAAATTCGTCGCCGGAAAGGGGGGTCAGATTAGAGGTTTCCAAATCGGGACAATTGAGTGCGCGCGGCGCAACCGCTAATAACTCATTTCCGGCGTTTAAAAGTGATACGTGCGTCCCGGCGTATGTACACGGCTGTATCTCGTTACCACGTTCATCAAGGAGATCGTATCATCAATATTATTATCCTCGTCATTTTTCTTTTGACCGAAGGAAATGCCATCAATGGGAATATTCCGAGCACATTATCAGCGATAGATATTACGATTCCATTGTGTGAACCACTTATTCGTATCAAGGCTGATCTCATTAGAGCTCCGTGTACTAATTTATTACTCTTCGCAACACATTTTTCAATCTTTCTGACATGTCACGTTTAAATTGAATCTACTGTTAATTTATTCGTAGTAACTCACGTACAATTACATATTGAAAAAGTTTTCATTGTTGCAGGTAGAATTGTATCTATGCTACGCAAAAAATTAACAAGGTTTAATATATTGTCTGTTCTTAACAAAAGAACACATTTCACCTTGATTTGTACTTTTATATGTATATTCATTGATTTAGCTGCACCGCCATAATGTGCAAATATTGGTTCACTATGCATAATGATGTAGGAAAGAATATTGTCCACATAAATTCGTAAGAATTTCAAGTATGTTATTGCATTATTTTCGACTTATTAAGATTGTTAAAAGGAGAGGTATACATTTTAATTTAACATAAGTTTCATACAATTGAATTGGAAAATTTTTATTTTGCATAAATATCCGCAGTGTAGATATTATTTTATGAAATGGTCGATTATTTTGATTTTCCCTGCATAATGTTGTAATAATGGGACGTTATGGAATATTTTCATATGGATTAAATATTCTATATTCAATATTTTTTTACATGGATTAAATATAATTTTGTGAAGTAGAAGGTCGTTTTATTATGGCCTGATCAGTGGAAGAGTAAGATAGGAGAACAAACTGTATCTTACCTCTTCCCAAAGAGGAAAGAAATACGTGTGAACACGTGTATCTTCAAAGTCCTGCAGTGTGTACTTTGTAACAGCGATTCGAACTTGTTCTTCAAGTTGAAAACGTGGCTTTGACCCAGCTTTTGACTTTGGTTTATCTCTCCCATCCCAAATCAGAGTAAAAAAAAACAGAAAAATACGAGCAGACTATTGCGAATCCGTCCGAGGTTCTACACTGTTTATATCCAATGAAAAAATGAATCCACTTCGAATCTATTTTCACATTTTACATTCTCATACTGAAATACGTCACACGAATTATTCATTAATTTTACACTATATTTTTTAAATTCTTCTATTTGTCAAAGCTTCAATAAGGCTGGATTACTACATACATTAAGTGTATGCAGAAGTTTTAGTATTTTTCAATTGTCCATGCATAATGATTTATTATTATAATTATTACAATCTTTTGCCTTTTTGACCAATTGTTTGTTTGCTATAGATTGTATAAATAATCAACTACATTAGTAACCGGTAATATTTGAAGAATCAAAAGAAAATTGAAGAGAAAACTTTTGCATAGACTTAATATTAATGCTAGTTTATGAGAAGCATTGAGAGTGTGTATTTTATTTTATAAGAATGACAAGGACGAAACACTGACATTGTTAACGATTTTGATCATAATATATGTCCAAAGAAATACATTCATTATATATATATATTAATATACATATATATATTTATTTATTATTTTTTAATAATAATTTTTATTAATATATATATATTAATGTCGTTTTTATTAATATATATTAATTAATAATAAAGATGTAAATACTATATTTATTAAAATATAATATAAATATAATTATTTTAATAGTAAATTGAAAAGATTGGAGTTCATCATTTTGTCACGGATTAGAAACGTTCCATCTGAATTCTAATTTTCTAGCAGCCAATTTATATAGTTAGCCATTTACACCAGGTCCAATAAGGAGATCAACGTTGACCTAAAAAAAATTCAAAAATATCTAAAACAATATTAAAAATAGTAAAAATTTGAATGAATGTAATCATGACTGCCATAAAATCGTCGAAATCCTTGCGAGGGTTAAAATAAAATGAGGGGTTTATTGTATATCGACAATCTAACACGATCAAGTAATCGAATAAATTTCCCATAAATGCATCTACATTGTCTCAAAAATCGTACATTTAAAAGATTGAAACCTGTCGTTTTATCGGCGCCGTAGTTAATAACAATCGTACAAGACAACGTTCGATTAATTGAAATAAGAGGTCTGTGTATGTATCGACGATCAAACACGATTAAAGACACCCAAGACTGAGATTCGAGAGGCTCGTGTAGGAACAAGACAAAACGACGGGAACAAACGTGTCGATGAAGATCGAACAATCATTCACGGCTTTATCGGCGTCGAAGGAATATTTCTACGGGTTAGAGGACAACACGTCTAAAGTCTAGACGCGTCGACGACTATTCCTATCTTGTTCTTGGGTCCTTCGCTGCTGGTCCTTGGCCGATCGTACTTTCCAGCTTCTCTCAGGAACGATCGGTCTGTCGGAGAGCGCGGTGTCGGCGACTGCGGCCGGGGCGAGGGAAAAATAAAGATAAAGCCTGAGGAATTAATTAGGACCGGGTAATCAAGGAGATACCGCATGGGACCTAAAGGTGGAAACGTGAGGAAGGCGACAACGAGGGGGGAGGAGAGAGAGAGAGGAAGGGAGAGAAAGATAGAGGGCAGTAGGAGGACGAGAATGAAGAGGAGGAGGAGGAGGACAAGCACGGCAAAAAAGGTGCGAAGGAAGAGGCCGCGTATAAATATTCACTCCTGTTCAACACTGTTCGGAACGACTCGCTTATCCCTGGATTGAGCAGATCCTCGGCCTGCTCTCTCTCCTATATCCTGGCCTCTTCTACCTCCTCCTGAATTCGAGCTGGAAATTCGAAATGCTTCGTCCGGCATTTTATTTCGTTTTCTTTTTCTTCAATTTCTTCTTCTTCTTCTTCTTCAACACTCCTGCTCTCTCACTCTCTCGTGTCTATTCGCCGACACTTCCTCTCCTCTCGTTCGGCCCGTCCTCTGCGGCCTCCTTGTCCCATAGTCGCGGTCGTTTCGCTCGGGCAATACGGGTCCTGATCTTCGCCCGTGAGTAACGGCTATTCCAAGAAGTTGTTTCAGATAGAGGGCTAATTTGTTCGCGTGCTCGTCCCGCGCCCCTCGCCCCATTGGCCAAGAAACATACGGGACTGAGGTGCTCGACGTGTCTCCCCCTCCCGTGCCCACTGCACTCGGGAACATTTCTTAACGCAACGTGTCATTTCCATTTTATTGGAACGAACGTTAATGATTTTTCTCGCGCGCGAGTCCGAGGAGCCATCGGGGCCCATTTCGTCCCGCCAGTCATAAATGCGACACTTTAGAATGATCGCTAATGAATTTTTCGGATGAGATATAGTTAGATCACGGATCTCTATGCAAAATAAAAATTTTCTTCATCGAACGTGAGAAATAAGCACCAAATATCTTCCATCCTTTAAAAATTGTATACAGTTGAAAATAATATATCAACATCCTTAAATCTCTTCACTGTTGTAAATTTGACCAACACATTTTTTTTCATGAATGCATAGAATCCGCAAATTAATGATGAATCTGGACAGAAGCTCCGAAAAGTGGTTGAACACGAACTTTCCGCTTTTAAGCGATTTTTGAGATTTAAGCTGTTTTAATTGGTCTAAGGATCTCTGTGCAAAATAATACCTTTATGCTTAGATTGCAAGAAACAGGAGACAAATTGAGACAAATATACTTTCTTTCTGTCAGATTGACATACGCAAAATTCTTTTAGTCATTCTAGAGTTTTAAACGTCACCCACTCATTTATGTCATAAATAAATAAAATTCGCAAGTCTAATTATGACATTATAGAAAGAAATTATACAATCGTTAAAGACATTTCAACACTAAATTTACCATTGAGCGTCAAATAGAAATAATTGAATAAATTTCTTTATTCAAGCATATGTTACAATAAAAATCGCGTAGAATATAAATTCATTCAATCTTGTAATTTTTAGAGCGCAATGTGTCTATACTTTTCGTAATCTAATATTATTTTTTATATTTATTATTTTAAAGTGTTTCAGTAAAGTGTTCTGGAGTAGTTTTGAAGTAGTAATATGTGTGCAAGAAGATATCATTAGTTGGGTTAGCAAAAGTTTGCATTTGCAATAGGCAGTTCGTATCTAAAAATGATAATTCATTTGTCTTAAAAGTGTGAATATTACTATTAAATCCAATAAATATTAATTGAAGGTGAACAGCTTAAATTGTTTTACAATTTGTTGGCTGTGTATTTGCTTTTCTTCAAAAACAATGTTAAAAATATCATTAGTAAGCCATCGGAAGTTCAATAAATTTAGTTATTTAATTCACAAATTGATCTGTAAACTATGTGTCTAACCAACACTTTTCTTGTTATTTTCGTAATGTGTCTCGAGTTGTATAATCTACTTACGTCTGACGTTAAATGTGGCTCCGATTAACGTACACATTTATGATAAAAAAAGAATCTTGTTTTTATTTGCAATTAAATTAATTACTAAACGTTACATATGTATTTTCACGATTTCCGCTGTTCTGAGTCAATTAGCTTCTTTCATCTTTTATTGATTCATTTCATGACTCATTTATACATCAATCGAGGGAACTATTCATAAAACATAATTACTTGTTGATTTCTGTTATGCTTACGTAGATTGTATTGCCTTCAGTTTTAATTAAACACGTACTGTATTTTAATCATTATATTGTATTTATTTACTATCAAGAATTTGATACTCGTTTGAGAAAATGAATGAATATGCGTGTAAATAAAATAAATGGAGTGCTTTGACCAATGGAATGATCGAATAATTGATCTATTAACGATTAAATAATCCGTTGATCATCTTAAATCGTACATAAATGCAACACCAACATTTTTTTACTCAATTTCAAGGAAATCTTTACAACAAAAATCTAATCAAAGCAAATCACAAGTTTCTTGTTGGTCAGAAAAAACAAACTTTTTAAAAATCAGCTTTTGCTTAGGACTATGCGTAGAACCTCCCAAAGCTTTATTTAATAAGTAGACACATTGGTCTGTTTTTCAAAATGGAACAGCTATTTCTATAATTTAATCGACAGAAGTTGAATAATTAAACGACGATTTTGAATGGATAAACTTCTAAAATTAACGAAGTTATATTGCAGAAATAATTGTTGACAAAAATTAACGAAATACATCTTCTCTGAGGAGAGAAAGATCTTTTTTACAATCTGAGGTTGACAGATTAGTCAGTAGTACGAAAATAATACTATAAATATATCGACAAAATACAGTAGGGAAAATTAGTGAATACAGTATACATTAAATTTTAAAAGTTCTCCCAATTTGTGTCATTCAGTAGTATTAACCCTAACAATGCGGGCACATACAAATTTAAGCTATTAGTTATTTAAATTTTACTATCTCACCACGATTCTATTTACCGTTTATACATATAATATTAAATACAATTTAATTGCATCATGTAAAGTACATTTTGAAGATCCGCTTAAGGGTTAAATGAATTTATTCCCAAAGTAAAAACTTCAAAACATCAATTAACAGCTTCGGCACTAAATCGTCGAGAATCTCGAAACCTGGTTAATTTGAACCCGCATGCACAGTTTTCACGGTGTTCATCTTGCAAAAAGATCTATTTCGTTCACATTCGAGTCTGGCAATTAATCGCCAACGGTTCTGCGAACGCCTTGTAACGAAGTGCGAATCCAAACAGCGGTTGTAAAATGCAGAAAAGCGTGTCCGGGATTTAGCAGAAACACCCTTATTTACTAACTCCCTGACGACACCCGCGGTGCGTAAAAGCTAATTAACCCGCAACCGACACGGGCAAAAAGACGAAACACAAAGAAGCGGGATAGCGCTCGCTCGCTCGCTCGCTCGCACGCGGGCGAGAGAGGGGAGGGGTGAGGGAGAAAGAGAGAATGAGGAAAAAAGACAGTAGAAAAGGAGAAAGGAAGGAGGAATAAAAATGGAGCGGTACGGTATTCAGGCAGTAAATCCGCGCGAACAGGGCGCACTAAAACCGCACGTATGACCGTAAAAAGGAACCGTAAATGGCCACGGTGAAGGTGCGTGAGCGCGCGGTATACACCGGGTGCATCGGAGCGCGTCTACCGGGAGGATTTCCTCGGCCCTCGGCCCTCAAACCCTCAAACCCACAGCCCTCTCTCGTCGAGTTGGCCACGGTGACAAGGAAAAATGCGGGAGGCGCGACCGACACGAGTGTTTTCGGCTGCCTTCGCTCTGCAAATATGCTCGAAATATTCGCGAAACTACGCCTGGAATGTCCAGCGTTCGTGTTTACCCCGGCTCCCCGGCTACGCGCATATTACAATGGCATATCTGTTCCCCGGACGGAAAACAGGGATGCCGGGGGTTGATAACAGCGGCAGGGGGTCTGGATAACAGAAGGAAGAGGTGGTACCGCATGAGTTATTAAGATTCCGGCGCGCATGCTCACGGTTCTTTCATCGATTCATAAGAATATCCTCTCTGCCCTGCTGGCCATCTACCTCCTCCTCCAACCACCCCCGCCTCCCGCCTCCCGCCTCTCCCCCCGCCCCCTTGATGTCCCTCCTTTCTTCTCCACAACCACTTTCTTTCGGCTTCAGGGACGTATCTATCGGTTGCATTATTTACGACGGTTCTATGCGAGTTATTGGAGATTCTCGTTGTGTAATTCTTGACGGAGATCGGCCCGGTTTCGAAGACCAGAGCCTCGATCCGCCGAAAAATTGTTCCTTTTCTTCTTCTTCGATTCTTTTGGTTCTTTGATTTTGAACGAGGGAAAATATTAGGTGTGTGTTAAATTAACCCTTTGGCGGCTGGGCCAGGGTCCATTTTTACCCAGAGAATAAATATCACACTTGTATGGCACAATTTCTAGTAAATCAGTGCAATTGGCAGCTGTTCCATCAGTAGTCTGCGGATCTTTATGCAAGATAAGAATTGTCTGCATCAATTTCGACAAGCATGGTTTCAGTAAAAATGTATTTCTTTTCGTATCAATTTTAACAAGGTGAAAATAATATACATATAACAGTACTCGTTATTCCTTTTAATGTTTTCACTATTTAAGTATCATTTGTTAATTTTGTCCTAAAATGGTGCGTCATCAAAGGGTTAAGCATTCTGAAATTGTATATACAAGTTATGTTGCTAAAAAAAGTTTTTAATTTATTGCAGAAATTCTTTAAAAAAAAGTTAATTATGTAAACTACAGTCCACAATTTTGCTCTGCATTACTTTACTACAGTCCACAATTTTACTCTGCATTACTTTATGACAAAGTATTATACAATACTTATACACACACATGTGTAGATGAAATATGAAACATTAAAACCATAAAAAGAATTTAAGTTTCATTATCAACGACTTATTAAAATTATTGAAACAATTTTTTGTCTTGCTCCAGTGTCTTGCAATTGATGCAGACAATTTTTATTTTGTATAAAGACCCATAGTCTACTTATTACTTTTGCTTCCAAGAAATCAGTCTATCCTATATATTAAATTCATGCTGCATCAGTGTCAAAATCCTTAAACAATTCCAGTTGACTTCTTGTAATATTATTAAATACATTCCACGATTTAATACTGTTTCGATAACAGAAAAATTTATACTAATTTGTAATCCGCGGCACCCAGTTATAAAACCAAACAAATAAAAACAGACAGTGATATTTTCCGTGAACCTAATGAATGCAAGTGAACGCATTATGGAGAAAATCGCAAGTGTAAACCGTCATGCGCGCACCTTGTCGATAGCATATAAAGCCGCAGTATGGTTAACAAGCCTCCCTTATTAGCATAAGACTAAAATAACAAGGCTCGAATTAAATAGAAAAATTACAATAAAACGAACAATAAAAAAAAACATCAAGCCGTTTTATTCAGATGTTCCCGCGCGATACAGGCTTTCCAGTACACGCGATATGCGTCAGGCGACTTTGAAAAACGAACATTTTTACGTTGTTGCTTTAAGTAAAATGCGGTTTCTCGTAGCACTTGCGCGCGAAACGATACATTGTGAAATGTTTAAAATAACGCGCGCGCGAGTTATGACGGCCGCGGGTTTTTATCGCGTTTAATAAGAACGCGAATATATAAATCCGAATAAATCGCGTAGCGAGTATTTAAGCGTGCGTTTCACGGCAAACGGGTCAAACGATCGATCGCAGCGAGCAGGCGAGGAATCGATGACGGGTTTGCCCGCGTAAACGATAATGAACGTAGACGGTAGTTTCGGGCAGAGGTTACGCCTTCTTGAGAAACCGGTATGTAATACGGGACGCTCGATCCCTCCTTTTCTTTCGCTTACATTACGTGGGTGTACGCAACCAAGTGCCCGGCCCGTTTTCAAAAATCCCGTGGAAAATACACCTAGGCTGCCTTGACCCATAAAATCAGAAATATTCTGCAAGCGACAGAAATAATCGATTCATTGTTTATGTTTCATATTTTTTGGAAATTTAATAATAACAGATGATATAACTTGAGTGGGAAATATACATAGTATTAGAATATCTTCTGCTGCTTTCGGTTTCCACAAATCCCATGGAAGATACACCTAGGCTGCCTTGACCCATTAAATGCGAGAGAAATATTCTACAAACAACAGTAATAATCGATCCATTGCTTATTTGTTATATTTTTTGGAAATTTTATAATAACAGATGATATCACTTGAGTGGGAAATATAGTATTAAAATATCTTCTGCTGCTTTCGGTTTTTAATGTCGCATCGACATCTTAGTCAATACTAGACTGCAGATCTTTATGCAATTTCCTGATTTCATATATTATTCTTTAAACATTCTATTGGGAGAAAAATTTCTTTCACTGATTGGAAAATTCATAGCAGTAAAAGTCAACTAAAAATGCTATTAATTTTTGGTAATATGAATGCTTTATTGTGTTTCAAAAATTTGCACGTGTCATAAATGCATACAGATCCACAATCTAGTCGTTAGTAGACAGCGAATCATTATGCATACGAATGTGTAAAATATAAAGAAACGTGTATATTAACCGTAACTATTAACCCCTTCATTTTACTTTTATCACACAGAATCTTTTAAGCAGTATAATTGTAATTTTTATCGATCGTATTGTGAGATATATCTAAATAAATTGATATCGGCGCAAGGTTCGATCTTTTAAGCAGTGATGGAAATGTTTCACTCATTTCAGCTTCTCTTCAATAATCCATGAAAATGGAAAATAAAGAACCAAAGTATATTTATTAGTATACTATTTCAATCTCAACCCATGCGTCCGTAGATTTTATGAATTTCGGGTTCTTTCTCTATTTTATTACAATTTTTAGATTTCCTTAAAGTGAATCTATTGCGTGGCTCATGTGGTGCATTATAAAATAATGGGTTGAATTCTGAGTCGTAGATTGCAGAATTCACACTGCGGAAAAGTTTCACTTTGTAGGAGAAATTTGTGAGTCAATTAGAATATCAGATCATTCCAATAATACACCTAAGGAACTATACATAGTTCGATTACCCATACGAGTACGGTGGCTCACAAAAGTATTCGCTCGCCCTTTAAATCAGAATAACTTCCTTAAAATTTGTACAAACCACTTGACTTTTTTGAACAATTAGAAGCATTGATTTAGTAAATCACGTGCAAAAAAGATTATGAAAAAATTGCAATTAGTAGGACTTACATGAAGAGATAAAAATGGCACTTTTTAAAACTTCTTTCTTTTAGCCCATAATGAAAATTTAAGATATGTCTTTTGTAGATCTATGTTAGTTATACATATGTTGAAAATTTCATCGAAATCGGTTGAAGCAGAAAAAAACGACGCGCATCGAAGTGCAGTGGCCCACAAAAGTGTTCGTACGCCCTTTAAATCAGAATAACTTTCTTAAAATTTGACCCATCCACTTGACTTTTATTGAGCAATTAGAATCATCGATTTACTTTTAAAATGTGGAAAAAAGATTTTGAAGAAATTCAAATTAGTAGGAATTACATGAAAAAATAAGAATGGCACTTTTTAAAACTTTATTATTTCAGCCCGTAATGAAAATTCAAAATATGCGGTTTGTAGATCTATGTTATTTACACGTATGCTGACAATTTCATCGAAATCAGTTAACAAACACATGAGCTACAAGCGGTTGAAAGTGATGATAATCGCAGTTTTTCCAACTTTTGGTCAGTTTCTGCTTAAAATCCATAGTTTCTTACATCTTTCGATGCGTGTCGTTTTTTTCTGCGTCAAACGATTTCGATGAAATTTTCAGCATATATATGATTAACATAGATCTACAAAAGGCACCTTTTTGAATTTTCATTATGGGCTAAAATAAAGAAGTTTTAAAAAGTGCCATTTTTATTTTTTCATGTAATTCCTACTAATTGCAATTTTTTCAAAATCTTTTTGCACGTGATTTACTAAATCAATGTTTCTAATTGCTCAAAAAAAAGTCAAGTGGGTTCGTCAAATTTTAAGAAAGTTATTCTGATTTAAAGGGCGTACGAACACTTTTGTGGGCCACTGTATGTAAGAAACTATGGATTTTAAGCAGACACTGACAAGTCGTGAAAAACTGCGATTATCACCACTTTCAACCGCATGTAGCTCATATGTTCGTTAGCTGTTTTCGATGAAATTTTCAGCATATGTGTAAATAACGTAGATCTACAAAACGCATATTTTGAATTTTCATTACGGGCTGAAATAATAAAGTTTTAAGAAGTGCCATTTTTATTTTTTCATGTAATTCCTACTAATTGCAATTTCTTCAAAATCTTTCTTGTACGTGATTTACTAAATCAATGTTTTTAATTGCTCAAAAAAAGTCAAGTGGGTTGGTCAAATTTTAAGAAAGTTTTCTTAAAAAGTCTAAAAACATTCTTTCTCATTTGCAAGATACCATATTAACCCTTTGCGGATGAGGACTTTTTTAAATATTGGGAACACGTTGCCCAAGAAGCTAAATCCTTAGATGCTCCAATTACAGTAATATTTCCTTCCTACATTCGTCCTGCTCGGACTGGTAATGAAATTATACAGGGTGGTCCACGTAAATAGGATCACGTAAACATCTCCGGTCTTCATAAGTTTGTGAAAATCAATTTAGGGAAATATGAGGTAAACCTGGTGGCATCATGTGCTTTTCCCGCTAGAAAAAAGTCAGATAGCAAAAAGGACTAGACGCTGTTAGATATCTTAATGAAACTGAACAAGATCAGAAGGCAAGAGTCGTGGTTACAAAAAATTGTATAGTTTATTTAAGAAAAACAATATTTCTAATAAGTGTAAGTAATATCGGGCCCCTATATAAAACGCAGAAATAGTGAAAATAAAAATTATCCTGCCCCAAATAAAGAAATTTAATTCCGAATATTACTTCAACAGATAAAATCTGGAGTAAAACGTCAAAATGCAGTGTAAAAATTACTGAATACAAATTAGTAGGTACTTACTAATGGGAAACTTTAAATCCAAGTAGTATAAAAAGGTTAATTCATCGCCATCGTAAAACTTGTAAACTTTACTGAAATGATGTTCCTGGATCTGCGATGGATTTTCTAATGTCACAGCTTTTATTTTAGAAATACAATAGTACCCACATTATACTATGTCCTAAATAATTCTGTATGCAATATTATAGAGTATAAATACGATAGTTTATTGTGTTCTAAATAGCTTATTTCAAATACGCAAACTGTGTAGAGCATTGGACACGTTCAATGATCGCCTCATTAGCTGACAGATTGTCCACCCCTTCTTCACATATAGAAGACTAAAGTGAAACCAGGCTACTACCCTACTATTCTACGAATATGGTACGGTAGTGCTTATAAAAAAATCGACGAAGGGTATTTATAAAAGGCACTGTTAATTTTTTAAATCATTCGGAAAGAAAGAAATTATGTCTAAATATTAATACTTCGACCGTTACATCGGTTGTAAATGAATACCACAATATCTTTTTGAAATTACAAAATCAATTTTGATTATAATATATTAAGTGAATCAAAGTTTGGTAGAGTCTACAAGGCGCAAGGAAATTACCAGTAGTAATTGCTACAATTAATTTTGTCTTTTCAGGCTCAAGTAAAAAGTTTTAAAAAGTGCCTTAATTATTTATTCATATAATTCGTACCAATTGCAATTTCTTCAAAATCTTTTCTGCACGTCATTTGTTAAATTAATGCTTCTAATTGTCCAAAAAAGTCAAGTCGTTGGACCCAATTTTAAAAAAGTTATTCTAAGTTAAAGGGCGTTCGAATAAGCTCGTAGGCCACTGTAGATGTAGATCTTTGAAGGAAATCAGGGAAGGCCTACAAGAGTGAACCAACAGGATAGCAAACTGCAAACAAAGCCGAGGAAAATATTTTTCCAAGCGTAGAGCACTGGCAACGCGAAATTAGGCGTCTGTGCAGGCTTATAGCGTAAAGAAAGCGTGGCGCATTTGCAGGGTTGCTGGAAAAAAGCAAGACCGTACAGAGGTAGGACGGAGAGAGACGCGGGGTGAGGTGAACGTAAGGAGGAGTCGGTGGAGATTGCTAGAGAGGGGGTGATCTATGCGTTTAATTAACCATAGAGACGCTCCTACCAACTCTTAGCTGCTCTTAGTTCGAGCACGGCCAAGGAGGTTGCAGAGGGACAGGGTGTGCGGAAGGATAAAAGAGCGAAAGAGGAGGAAACCAAGGGTGGAAAAGAAGCAGGAGAGAAAAAGGATTTAGCTATCGCCGACGAAATTAACTCCGGGGAAAAACTTATAATGTGTCTTCCCAGAAAAGCAGCTCGAACACCCCGCTCAACCTGGGACATGGTCCCTTCGCTGCTGCATCGAGTGCATTCGTCCTGGATAATGGATTCTCAACATAATTAATTAGCACGGCTGATGCGGGCGTCAGTTTGAATTACCGTTCGAGCATTTCAATTTCTTCGCAGAAAATTTGAACTGCAAATTTAACTACGGATTTTATACATTTATGAAAAAAAATAAAACGATCAAATTCAGGATTGGTAGTATTAATTGTTAGTATTGTTTCCAATTTATTAAAATGATTAAACAAAATTTTTGTTCAGATCTTTTTTCTTGCAGTTGATGTAGCATACTTTTATTTTGGATGAAGATCCGCAGTCTAACTATGAACGTCAAAGGGGGTTTATTCGTTTTCAGCAACTATCATATTAACCCGTTTAGACCTGCAATTCATTAAATTAAAAAAGCAGACTGCTGTAATGTATCATGCATGGGACTGGTTTCTTCCAGCAACCCTCACATGAATTTATTTTTGTAAACGTTCTTTATGATATTTATAACGAAAGTTCCATAAAATTCTGATTGCATTAGTTTCATGTCTAAATGGTTTAAAGTATTAGTGAATTAGAATACAAATTTATTATGTGTCTGTATCAAACCTTTCGACTTAACTTAACCCTCTACGGAGCATTATGCTTTTTGTTTGGTCATTTTAGGATCAGATAGAAAAATTCATTTTCATCTTATCGATGCTATAATCTCAGTGTTTGAAATATATGTACGTAGTACATTGTAGAATTCATAAAAAATATACATGCACCCATCAATGTTACAATTTGCACAAAACTAACCACGCGCTAAATCAAGTGCACTGATTTCTTAGGACCCCCTATCAAAATTTAAGTATCAACTCATCGTATAAAATATCGTTCCTATCTTAAATTACATAAACATTTATATCATGTTTCGACTATGCAATTACAACGAAACAGAAAAATATGTCCCCCATAAGGTATGATTCCGCGTCGCAAGTGCGAGTTACATTCTTTAGACGTCTGTAAATAAATTAATTTTACGAATTCAAATAAATCCTTTTGTGTACATGTTCGTACACTTTGTATTCTTTTGTGTAAGACCATTTGTCTCAACTTTTAAATTGATAATATTGTGTTTTCTTTTGCCTTTTTAGGAGCAAGTAGAAAAATTTATTTTCCGCTTTTCGATACCCTAATAGACGCAAATTAGAAACATAGAAATTACTACAAAACTTGGCAATGAAACAATTTTGCAGGTAGCGTGTGACCGATTCAGACTGTAGCATCGTTTTCCGTTATTAATCTCTTGTATTATGATCCTCACAGCTAAAATGATTCGAGCTTCTTCGCCCTTAAGTTTTCTAGTAGAAAAAGAAAATTAATATTTACCACACATATCCGTATATATTTCAGTGATTAAATATTGATAATAGAAAAATTTAATTTAATTTCGTTTTAGAAAAAAGGAATAATGTTCACGTTTCCGTTTGAAATCTTCGTCACGAGTCTGGCCCGTCATTTGTACGGAGGGCGGAGTTAAATAAAAATTAGCTGAGTAAACCGCGATCACTCTGGTGAGAATTGCAACACTTCCTCCTCGGCTCATTGTCGCGTTTCTGTGTCAAACACCGCTCACCTATTTTGAAGAGCCTCGTTACTGCTCGCATTCGATGCAGTCCTAGGTTTCGCAGTGCAATAAACATCTCGTCGCGCCGCACTCCATTGTTATAGCAGCGCGTCTGGCTCGTGCCAAAAGACGAGTTAATCCCACTGTGTCCAACAATTGTTAACACATGTATATTATTTACGAGTGGTGAACTGTATCGAGCGACGTGAATTGTCCTGTCCCCATGTTTTCGCAGGCCCCCCTGCTTCGAGATGTGTTCCACCCGCAGAGGTCGGGTGATATTTTGAGATTTCTTTGGCTCTTGTCTCTCCACCGGGCGATTCCGTTCTGAGAAACAGGGTGTTTAATGAGACATTTGCGGGACAGTTATAAATGAACGATAAGGCGCACCGGGGGAAATTCCTTTAATAGTTGATGGAAATTTATGGCCGCCGGTGGGAACACCGCGTGCGCGCGCGCTCGCGCTCGCGGCGCACCAGTGTTTATAGATTGATTGGCCGTGAAATCGGATTTAATCAATCGCCCAGTGTTCCCCGTGTGTTCTGCGCAAGCTTCAGAGTTAATGAAATCGAGCACATTGGCAGATCACCTTTCTCTTTCGACGACACGGTATTAATCTGATCTTCCGTTACGTTCGTTTAGCCGGCCTGATAACGTCACTCCGAGACAGGTGGACTGAATTAGGAGCGCGCACGAACCGAATATAGTGGAACCGTGGATTCGGAAGAGAACAAACCGATGAATTTCGACGGTTTTCCTGGAATCGAGATTCCAGCACGATATTCGACTGCGTCAACGGCCGTTTGTGGTTGCCGAGGGGACCGCGCGTCGATTCGGGCATGACGGAGCGGCAGGCTAATTATTATAATTACAGGAATTCAGGGTGCGTAATTAGGCCACGCAAACGACAGAATGCTCTTGCGTGTTCTCATTCTTTCGTTTCGATACCGTTACGCTGTAGTTTCCTATCGTTTCACAAACTACTTCGTTTCTTGCCCAATCTCCACCAATAAACATTTGAATCAGTGACTCGTGTTTCCCGGAAAATTCAATATTTTTTTACATTTTTCGTATACTCTTTTTTAAAATTTCGCTTATCTTTCATCTTTAAGAAGGGTTTTATTTAAACATTTTTAGTTGAAAAATTGTGGTGTGTTGCAGAAGTCGCAACAGATTGAAAGTGTCACTAATCCACAAAGGTTGAGAACCGCTAGATTAACTTGTAGTAAAATATAAAAATTATTATTGTATATTTAGACTGCGGATTTTTATGCGAAAATTGTCTAAGACAATTATAAGCAATACAAATTGAATAAAAATGAAGTTTTTCTTGTAATAATTTTAGTAAGTCGAAAGTGGTGTGACAACCTTGTCATTTTAATGTCGTCGCAGCTTTTTATATCACTTAATCATTTTTGTTATAAATGCATAAAAATGTTCAGCCTATAGATAACAATTATATTTAGTCTTTACTGTTTTTTCTGTGCACAAGTATTTTAGAATAGGAGAAATGTACAGTCAGTCACATAAGTGATGGCACACACTTTAAACCAAAATAATTTTACAAATGAACCAAACGTCTCCAGTTTTTCTGCCAAGCTAGGAGGATCAGGTTACTAGACTACATGTAATGAAAATTTTAGAAAAATTCCGTTTTGCAGAATTACGAGGTAAATAGGAAAAGTTGCCTTTCACAAGTTTTTTGTTTCAGTCCGTAACATACATATCAAAAATGTATCTCGTACATCCATATACGTAATATTAATGTTGAAAATTGCATCGCATTAGTTGATTACCTTACGAGTTATAAATGACTAGCTTTTGCTCGAAGGCTTCGCTCGCACAGGAAACCGTTTAATGCCCTCGGAAATTGATATTGTTTCTGCATAAAACCTTTTATCCCCCCATTCACCCCTATAGAGTTTTAATTTTATCATTCAAAATTCAAAATATATGTTATAGCAAATATTATTGTGCATTCACCCATGTTTAATAGCACGACCTTGAAATGACCGCGAACTCAAAAATTTGCTAATTAATGCAGAACTTACTTTCAGCGACATTTCAGATTTCAACGGTAACAGAAATTCGACCATGAACTTGAACTTGTAAATAATCACATTTATTACTGCAATAAATGTTCGAAATGATGTCCTTCCGTTGTGATACATTTCGTGAGGCGAAAAACGACAGATTGTACATCTCTTTCGATGATTTGAGGTTTCATATCAGCACATGCAGCGATTATTCGTTCCTTCATATTTTCTGGCGTCGTGGCTTGCTCTTGATAAACCGTACCCTTTAATGTCCTCCATAAGAAAAAATCAAGTGGGGTGAGATCGGGTGAACGAGTCGGGCATGATACAGGTCCATTGCGTTCTGGACACCCATCGTGTTGATACCATAATACTAGACGGTGCCTAAATGGTACATCTCCTAATAAACCTGGTAGAATATGTTCTAAAAATTCAGCATACTTCTGCCCAGTTTGCGTACCGTTGATAAAATACGGCCCAATTATCCTATTATTTAGATTACCACACCAGACATTTAAAGTCCATGGTCTCTGCTTATCGATTTGTCTAAACCATCGTGGATTTTCAACCGCCCAATAATGTATGTTCTTGAGGTTCACCTGGCCACGATTTGTAAAGGATGCTTCATCCGTAAACAATACTGTTTGGAAAAACATTTCATCACTTTCATATTTCCGTATACCCCATTGAGAAAAATGTACGCGGTTTTCAAAGTCTCTTCCATGGAGCTCTCGGTGAAGAGATAAATGGAAAGGATAAAATTTTTGTGAATGAAGAATCCGGAATATGCTTGTCACGCTAATACCGGTTTCACGTCCAAGTTGCCTTATACTAACATGCAAGTTTTGATTAACATTAGCGATGATATTGTTCACATTTGCTTCATGAGTAACAGTCTTACGTCTCACACGAATGTTTCTGTTAACACTACCATTCTCACAAAATGTTTTAACAATACTTGAGTATGCAGAACGTGATGGACAAGAACGTTCTGGAAATCTGTCTTTGTAAATTCGTATTGCTTCTCTTAGACACTCTCGAGCTTCACCGTAAATTAAAACCATTTGAATTTTCTCCTGTTCTGAATAACGAATTATAGATCGCTTGTCGATACACTGAGAAATCTAGCAATGAGCAAACTCTTGAATACATATCTCTCTCATTCTCTATGTACACAGAGGAATGATACAATGTGTTTATTTACAAGTTCAAGTTCATAGTCGAATTTCTGTTACCGTTGAAATCTGAAATGTCGCTGAAAGTAAGTTCTGCATTAATTAGCAAATTTTAGAGTTCACGGTCATTTCAAGGTCATGCTATTAAACATGGATGAATGTACAATAATGTTTGCTATAACATACAACAACAAAAAATGTGTGTATATATGTAAAAAAAACACGAGTGACCTTGAAAAAACGATTAAAAAATTACAATTTATAAAAAACGATTCTTCCATCTGATTCGTCTTTTGAAACCATTTAGATTACGTTAGAAACATTTTTTGTATTTTCAGAGGTGGAGGAGATATTTAGGTGTCCTGTTTTAGACATTAAAAATGGTGAAAATCGCCGAATAATCAAATACAAAGGTAAAAATAAGTTGAAGAAATTGTGAAAAACTTTCATGTTCCCCTATTACAGGAGTAGCCAAATCATTCAGTTGTATTACGAAAAAAGACGGAGTCAGCAGAATACTTATGAACGTATAAAGTGTAGTTGATACAAATTACAACCGTAATGCACACGCACAAGAATCTCGTCTATGTAAGACGCATCAGCTCCCTATCTCACTGCTGCGCACAGAAATTCATTGCTGATGGTAGTTAACATCGTCTAGTAATGGATGAAAATCCTCTTCCCGTCTCGACTTTCTTTTTCAGTCCACTTTCACGATTTTTTTTGTCCGTCCAGTTACACGTCGAAATGGCTTCCTTTCTTGATTGAAATGTCATATAAATGTCCCGCTCATCGTTCTTACATTCGCAAAACAATTACGCTTCTCATTAACATTCTTAAAGTCGAATAACTTAGCTCAATTACAAGGTCATTCGCATACTCCTAGTCGGTCTCGTGTTGCGCGAGGCGGCAATTTGAATACCGCGTGTACGTGTTACAGTAAATTGCAGAATCCTTCGCAATTGCGATTAATTAATTTTTATCGCCTCCGCGTGCAAGTTCCCTTCGAGGAACAAGTTCTCCTGCAGGAAGAGCCACGAGAGTGAGAGAGCATCGCGAAACGAGACGCGATATTTTTGCTCCTGGTTTCGTTTTTCACCTTTTATTGCTTCTCTTTGAATTCATCATAGAGACTAACTCTCTCGGGTCCCCTAATTACGCGTGACAGAGACCTTAGCAGAGCAGCGGATTGCGTGCGTATGCATTTCTGTGCCGTGTTTGTCGGTGTGTATACCTGCCCGACGAAAAAACGAACGGAGAGAGAAAAAAGAAACGAGGAGGAAGAGTGAAAGATGGAGAAAGAGTGGACGGCCGGTGGCAGCGAAAAAGTGAAAGAGAGAAAGAGAATTACCTGTGTTCATGTGTCATGTATACGGTGTAAACAGGCATGTCGTTCATGCGCTCCCGTATGGAGCAGGAAGTGTCTCGTAATAAAAGAGTGACTTCCGTTGGTGAAACAATGCCGGTCGCAGGATTACCTCGTTCTCGGTTCGCTTCCATCCTTTGGACACACGAGCTCATTACCTTATCCAGCCAACATTAATCGCCGCTGAAACTAATTCAACGCTGACTCGTATGTCGCCTATGTTTTGACTCGGGCTCGGATTACCTCCCAACAGACAATGCGATCCAGTTTTGCTCTTACAAAACGATCTGACTTGGTTTTAATTGCTGTTTATCGTGAATTGTTTAGAGTCAAGCTTTTGAATCAGGTCACCTTAACTGCTTGATTGTTTCTGCTGATATAAAGGCATGCTTCTGAAAAGTGTTGCGTGATTTTTAGTAGGACACAAATCGATATGAGCTACTTTTTTGTGGGTGGAGACGTAATGTATACACGAAAGCTAAATTCCGTTTAAATAGGTTATACAATTTTCTTATTTTGACGTCGGTGAAAAGTTGTAGTTTATTTTAAAATTTGACTGAATATTGGGCTCTTATTTCAAACATTCTGCATGCTTGTCCTGCTTTTATCTAAAATTATATGTGACGCGATATAAATCGATATACTTACTTCAAACGGTTATATTGTGCAAGGTAATAAACACTTTATGACATAGTTTGTTTTAAAATTTGACAATGTTGGCTGCTTATTTTGAATACCTTATTTCACCTATTTGACTTGATTTTTTAATAATTGTATAGTGTGTGTTATAAACTGATATATTCAGTAAAAACTGTTCTATTGTGTAAAATAAAGGGCACTTTTTGGTATAGAAAAATACTTATGATTGCTGAAAGGATTCTAATTATATATCAATATATTTTTACTATATTTTAGAAATAATTTAAATAATTTGTATTATATTGAACACTCTTTTTATATTCTACGTACAAGATATTTATTAATATTTCGTAACTGATATTCGCCTTGAAGTGATATACTATTAAATATTCAATAAAAATAGCAACAAAACTAATAGCAGGTATAATTTTAGAACATCATATAGTAGAGAGATTAACATTAATTAATTAACATAAAGTAGACGCACAGGATTCTTGTATAATTTTATAACGGTAGAAGTTTTTAATTAATTAATTGATTATGAAAATCATATAGTTGTTGTATATGTATAAGTATAAATTACGAAGCTGGTAGAAACGAATAACATTAGAATCATCGGTTTCTCGGGGAATGAAATGTATCAAATGCATGTGCCCCTTCTTTCATTATAACGATTACATTTAATAACAAATATTAGCAATATTGGCAATAAATATTGTCCAGATCTTAATACACACGCAGAATATGCTAGAATATTGCTATCATAACCCTGAATAAAACAAGTTTGATATACAGTGGATGCAAAAAGTTGAACTAGGAGGAAATAGGACAATAATAAATTTGGACTCATTTTGAAACTCGAAGCCTCTACTTTCGCAGACCATTGTTTATTTTGTTTTAGGATATTTGTGTATGATATAATATGTGAAAATATAATTGATTACACGTTTTTTGTCAAAAATGCAACAAATTGAATCGTCTGTACTTGCATCCAAAAATTTTGTTCTGAATAAATCTATTACAAATTTGAAGATTTCTAATAGAAATTTTCCCCTTCACAACGACTGCGTAAAACTTAATCTTCAATATTTTGGTTGTTTTATAGAATAAAAATGAGGAACAAGTTTGATCGCGTAAGGCCTTCGCAGTGTACCTCATATTATTGCAAAGATGGTAGTATTTCTTTCACTCAAAGCTCAATAAGATGACTAGGAACAATCGTTAATCAAGTTTTAAATATTCGTTGTAAAGGGGGTGCTACAATATTTAAATATACGCTGGTTCCAGTCAGAAGAAAAATTTTGCATGTTTTTACTGACGTTTCAATTTGTAACATTTTCAACCAAAAAAGCGTCTTCAGTTTCTCAGTTGCTTCGTCGTGCAAAAATATCTTAGACAAAAAAGAATGATGAATGGCAAAAGTAGAGGCTTCAAGCCTTAAAATGGGTCCAATTATATTTGTAATTGTTGAACTATTTTTCTTCAACGATTACCACAGTTCGTGATAATTTATTATAGTTATCGCCAATTTCTCGAGAATTATTTTAGTGTTCAAATACATTTTTGAATTCATTGTAAGTCAATGAATCCCTTGCACTAGGGAAATTTATTCTTTGTATTCTTATATTTTCACTGATTGCTGAATTAGCAGAGACATAGAATTTGACTTCACGTTAACAGAAGTGAGTAACGTACATGTTTGATAGACTATGTTTAAAATCTTTATTAAAAGCCTGATTCGTTATTCTAGGGCAAACCGAGGTCCGATTTCAGAATGCAAATGTTACGTGTTTTAATGAAGTATTACTATTATAATCTACAGGTTTATTATACAGGGTGTCCCAAAAATGTCTGATTTCCATTAAAGGGAAGGTTCCTGAGGCCATTTGAAGCGACATTTTCCTTTGCAAGAATGGCCGTTTCGGCTTTGTTAAGGAGTTATTAACGAGGAACACGGACCAATCGGAGCGCGACCTAGAGGCGTATTGGCAGAGACGGCCGCGCGCGACAGAAGTCGAGCGACGGTGATACACCGCGGTCGAAAGCAAGGAACAAACAAGAGAAGAAAATTTTTCGCGTCCTATGTCGGACAGTTCAAATTTGAATATGTTGTAGTCTTTAGTAGTCTATGAACGAATCTCGAAGGATTTTTCGAAATCTTAAAAAATGTTGGTTTTACAGACGTGTAAAGAATTTTTTTTCATTAAATTATAACACTAGAACTAACGTACTAGTATCTATTGAAAATATTTCGATTCGGAAGAAATGGTTTCTTCACCATTTATTTTGCAAATGTTTTAAACAAATCCAATTTTCCTATAGCCGGGACTGTTTTAAAAATTCGAAAAAAAACATGATGACAGCTTCGAGTCTCCTGTTTACGGACCTATTTTTTAAAAGGCAAGCGCTTTAAAATCTTCTTCTCTTGTTTGTTCCTTGCTTTCGACCGCGGTGTATCACCATCGCTCGACTTCTGTCGCGCGCGGCCGTCTCTGCCAATACGCCTCTAGGTCGCGCTCTGATTAGTCCGTGTTTTTCGTTAATAACTCCTTAACAAAGCAGAAACGGCCATTTTTGCAAAGGAAAATGTCGCTTCAAATGGCCTCAGGAACCTCCCCTTTAAAGGAAATCAGACATTTTTGGGACACCCTGTATATTATTTGAAGGTACAAAGCTAATCTCTTAGGCCCTATTTTCAGTTTCTATTTAGATATTCAACTTTAATATTAAATAAAATTTATTTCAATATCAGTCGATGTAATCGTAGTGTATTCTTTTTATAGTCGTAAATCCTCAATACTATACATAATTTTATGTAAAATAAAACAAGAGATGAATTTCTTTGATCGAGTAGAAGATTTATTGTAGTGAAAACAAAACAAAAATGTTATCCGTTTGTACTGACACACACGTGAACTCGTACCATAGGAACTCACATATGCCATAAATGCATAAAGATGTATTTGTAATGCTGCATTATGTAATGTTTAGTCAGAATGTAAAAGTAAATGAACGCACTGTTAGTCAATGATAGAAAATGCTCAAAAATGGAGATGACAATCTCATAGATGAAGACAGTGAATGACCAAAAAATTAAATTTTTACTATAATCGAAAAACTTGATATTTGTAGACAGAATGTGATTATTTTCTTAAGTAACAGAAAATTATATAATGTAAAACTATCACTAAATATAGATTAATGTCTTAATTAATTAAACATTTAAGTCTTCATGAAATAATAGTTGTTAATATACCCTTTACAGTCTTACTCGTTAATTTCTATACTAAAAACAAAAAAGAATTTAGGAGTACTGTCATATTAAACACAATTTATTAAAATTATTAAGAGATGTAATTCATTTTTATTTACTACCTGCTTTTCCGCAATCCGAGAACACAATTACTATTTCAATCCCCCGTGTATTGTATAATACTTTCGTTACCAGAGCCGTACGACCATTATTATGTATTTTATATAAAAAAAAATCAAATTAATGACTACAATGCTGCTTACTTTAATCAATAAGTTTACTTTAGGGAAAATTTATGTTTGTTTAGAGTCACTGTAATGAATCGGACATTTCATATGCAACTGTCCAATGCAAATGACTACAATGAATGAAAATACAAGGAAATAGAATGAAAATCTGGTTAACTTTGAAACCGGCGAAATTAATATTTCCAATGCATTGGTTCCGGTGATCGTTCAACTTGGAATTCCAACAAATAAATGGATTTTAACGCGAGGCTTGTCGAGTAGCGTACCCGCTATGTTCGGGCGCACACGCACACGCGCGCGTTGCCGGTTGTAAAACAAGACAAGGCAAGTGGCAGGCTTAAACTTCGATTACGGTATGTCCCGTTTTGGAAAGCGTGTTGAAACGGTTTCGCGTGATCGATGCTTTCGTTCGAGCCACGAATAAGCGGGAACGCATAATCGCTTAATCCAACAGCATCTCGGTACCGTGTAAACGGGCCCGGAATCGTCCCGGACCCGATAGAGCGCAACACACGCGTGGAAAGGGACGATCCCGGTGAGGTCTATTGCTTTATCAGTGCAAATGGGATGCCAGCGTGTTTCCATTAATTCAAATCGCGGGGTAGAATCACCGCGTGGAATGTCCATTAAAGACAAGCGACGATGTCGTTAGCCTGTCCGTGGCAACGTACTGCCGGCCGCATTGGAAGAACGGTGTTCCACCAGAGAAGAGATCCAAAGAAAAATGACAGTCAAAGAGAGGGTAGGAGCTGTTTTTCCTTGTAGTAACGGTTTTCAACGGTGATCACCGGCCGGTAGATCGTCAAGCGTGGATAAAGTCTCCAGGACAATAACAGAATATGCGGTTGCCGATAAATAAAAGACTCCTAGGCTTTCTCCTCGATCAACGACCATGCTTTCGCAGACAAGAGATTTCCCTGTTTCTGCGATAATCAAATGTGTCACTGGATGTATTGCATCCTGCTTGGAGGATGGTTTTGGTGATATGCATAAGCAAGTGTGTCAGGTACTCTCGTGCAACGCAATTAAAAAATGGTTTACAGAGACTACATGCATGCATCTTCTGTGGCAGTAAGCGTACTGTCTTCTTAAACTATGCTTTTTACAGCTACTTACATTTACCACCACATGAAATACATGTAATACATTATACTCCCGTTGTAACACGATCTGAAAATTGTTTACAGAGACTATACAGGGTGTCCCATTTCAGTTGAAATTGTACATAATCTCGATGACATGCGATTTAAAAAAAAAACAAACTGACAAATGTCCTTTGGTTTTTAGAGTGGGAAGTCAAATGGCATTACTAGTTTTTTAATGCGTGGGCGTTTTCAAGGTCATTTCAAGGTCATTTTGTGTTTTTCTATCATAAACCCATATTTTTTATTTCGGAATCGTATTCTTCGTAATAAAATGCACAACTTTTGTTTGAAACATTTTTTTATACGTTCAATATTTCTTAAGATATTTAGATGATTTTTCATGTTTATGTCAAGGATAATTTTGTTTTTCTATTAAAATGACAACGTTAGTTTCTTCTGGAAGGTTTTTTATCCCATTTAAGAACATCATAATAAATGCTCGAAATTTTTACCCTCAACTTCTAGACACTTGTTAATTTGTTTGATAATATGCTCATGAACAGATAAAGTTCTTCTCGTGATATTACGACACGCAGTTATAATTTGCATTATTTTCATTTGTACGTGTTTTTTGACGTACGCGTGTTTTTTTCTGTAAACTACTCTCTTGCATAAATTGTTTAACAATAATACAATATAATACAAATTAATAGCTTCCTCAATGTTTCGTCCTGATTCACCATAAAGAAGAATCATTTCAATTTTTTCTGCAACTGTTAAATATCCCATTGCACTCACTACGTAAACTGAACTGACAATACAGTATCTCCTAGACTATGACTAAGAGTTCAGTCACAGACTTATCCTGTTTTGATAATACATTGTCAGATACATTTGTAAACACAGCTATGTTTATATCTGTTACACTTGACAGAGAGAAATATCGATACATTCTGACTCTTAAGCTACTAGTAATACTTGAAGACGTAAGCCTACCAGATGTGGTATTAGCATAAATTTTAAAAGATGTTTCGCTACATATCTGAAGAAATATTGAACTTACAAAGAAATGTTTCAAACAAAAGTTGTGCATTTGTTTACGTAGAGTATGATTCCGAAATAAAAGATATAGGTTTATGATAAAAGAAAGACAAAATGACCTTGCAATAACCTTGAAAATGCCCATGCATTAAAAATCTAGTAGCGCCATTTGAAACACTAAAGGACATTAAGTGTCAGTTTGCTTTTCTTAAATCACATGACTTCAAGATTTTTTACAATCTCAACTTAAACGGGACACCCTGTATACACGCATCTTCCGTAGTAGTAAGTGTACAGTCTTTTGAAACATTTTTTTGTGCACCTACTGTACATTTACTGTCACATAAGGGTCATGAATATAGTCTAACAAGACTGTAAAAGGGGGTTAAAGAAACCCCTTGACGTATTTTAACGAGTCAGACTAGAAACGAAAACGGGGACACCGGAGTCGAAGGTGTAATCAAGACAGTCGAATGAGAAATTTTAATCTGCTCAGACGAATCTTGTCCCTTTTGACCAATTTGTTCCCGATAAAAGGACGTTCGAAACGGTTTCGACTCGCGTCTTTTTCGTCGTCGCGGTTCGACGTCAGCTCCTTCAATCACCGTCGTCGCCGAGGCACTCCGTTTTACAGGGGAACGAAAGAAACGGGACGAAAAAGCGAGCGCACTGACTGCCAATGATCATGCAAGTTATGACTCGGTTTGAAGGAACGAATAAAAAAAAAGGAAAAAGAGAGTCCGGGGAATACGAGGTAGGAAACGAGGCGAGGAAAAAAGGCGGGACGCGTTACGCAGGCAATTTTACTGCGGTTTTTTCGCGGCCACGCGTGAACACGAAATCGTTTAATTCGAACACGGCGAGTCGTTTCGAAAAGAGGAGACGAAGATGCCCGTGAAATGGACGTTCCGGTTTATCAGTGCACACGGCGCGCCGTGGCTTGTTTCCATTAATTTGCGTTGCAAGGCAAACTCGTGCCATTGGAATGCTCGTTCGTAGTCGTTAGGCCGTGGAAGGCAAAACGAACCTAAGCTAATTTCGTTACATTGTTGCTGATGGACGAAGTCTGGGAATGCGCCGGAGATCGATATTGAATACCATATACGGTCAATGAATTACACGCTATTACGCTTTTCGGCCGACAGATACATTGCATTGCTCGTGTAAGCAGAACCTTCTTCTCCGTTGATCTGAAGTAATTTATGCTTGATTGTTGAATTGCGATCACGCATGTAAAGCTGGGTTTTTAAAGGCGACTGCGGAGGAACTGAAATAAAATTTTATTTCCTGTCTTAATAGTTCCAGAAGATTAAAGCAAACAAGATGTTAAATTCTAAGAAAAGTTGTGGCTGAATTCAAATTTCTACAGACGACATGCAGATTTACGATCGTTAATTTGCACGATTCGGTGAGCGTGTACACAATATCATATTTTATTCAATTCAACGTATCCATTTGGCAAGATAGTTAAGGGAAATGTGTTTGATCTGAAATATGTAACACATCCAGCCTATGCGATAATTAGACAAAGAAAAATTAAGAAAGTAATTAGAGTCGTTTGCGAGTAACTTATCTGCGAGAGGAAAGAGAAGCGAATTATATTCGAGATATTTTATGGGGGGAATGTCGTGCATATGACAGATTTAACCGCGGAATCCGTTAAGATTTTATTATGTCTTTGATTGCAGATAAATATCTTCAGAACGTGTCAATACTATTTTTTACGTATATTATACACGGCTTCTACCTATAAAATATTCATTTCTGCCGGGGCTGATAGTCAGACTGATTGATTACTATTATAAGAGATCCATCAGCATCGTAGTTACATATATCGTGATGGACTTGTAATGTCACATGCAAGAAGCGAACCATTTGTAGAATATTTTAATGATGGACCATAGAAAATCCGCGAGACGGCGCTATATAAGTTTTAATTGCTGGACCGGTTGAAACACATAAAGATAATTACGGTTAATCCGCTAGAATAATGGGAACGGGATGGAGAAGCGTGTTCAATTGAATACGCGGCGAACGGAAATATTCATTTTCCGAGAACGAAATCATTTATCGTCACTGGCATAAGGCCGTTAGACGCGGAAGAAATTTCGCCGCAAAGGAAACAGATGCGTACACTCCCGCTGGCTTCTTTCCTTTGATATTTCTTTCTATCTCGCAAACCGTGTTCGCGTTCACCGAGCTTCTACGATCGCGCTCATGCGTGAATATGGAATCGCTTCATTTAAGTCGCGTTGCTACCTGTCATGCCAGCGGAAAGAGAAAGAGGAAATCGTGCTTTCTGAATGCCCGCTGCCAGATGCTATCCGAACGTCGATATTCCACGGAATAATTAAACGGAATCGAGGTTATTCAAGGCATTAGGTTGTAGCACACGAAATGTCTGATTTTAAAATGCGAATGTTATGAAGCGTTTTGATCTAGAAATACCATTAGAATCTCCATAGTTTGTAATACATCGTTTTAAGGTACAAAGCTGATCTTTAATACTAAATCTACTACGGTCAAACGACCGGTTTTCTGTGTTACAATTATTAAAATTATAAAAATCGTTTCATAGGACTGAGTTTACTTCTTTACTTAAGCACGTATTACATATAATGAAAACCGTTTTACATGTTTTGTGCTGGGTAGGTTTAGTGTTAAGGACTTACCTCCAATTTCAATTTTGTTATCTAAGTTTACTTTCAAATAAAGTTTTTTATACGAGTGGAAGAATAAGGTATTGACGATATCATTATGCGACGTTTGGCCAAATTATATTGATTAATCGGATTCACTATTCGTCAATAGTATAGAAGACGATGGTATACAAAATGGAGATGATAATCTTGTAAACGAAGAGCATGATGAACTAAACAATTCAATTTCTACCGCAATACAATAAAAACAACTTGTAATTCATTGATAAAGTATGTTGATTAGATGATCCTTACTTTCGTTCATTTTATTTAGAAAACATCGAAAAACATTTGTATCCGTGTATTAAAATACACGTGTATTCGACTACACGTGAATGTTCAATACGCGTTCAAACTTGTGATCTCTATTTTATATGCAACGATATAATACTATAAACAATCTTGTTTGCTCTGCTATAGGTTAATTGATTCTTTTCGTCGTACGAAAGAAAGAATCTTTAATTTCTCGAAGACATCTTTCACACTTAACTACAAAAGCTCGGTCAGTTACCAATTTTACAAATTCGTCGACAAGAGCCCTTAACTCTAACTCTACCGAATACAAACTGTGACTGGCATTACGTTGTTTTCTAAAAATGACAATACTGAATTTCTTTATATTTCTATCAATTCTTTGATAGAAGCATCATTGCGATTTCAATAATTATAAAATAACAAATGTGAAATCGGTCATTTAACCGGTCGTGGTACGGTTAACCATGATAGATTTGGTGCGGTATGACCCACACAAAATTATAAGCTGAGATTTTAAGGAGTAGGAAGGGGAAGTGGAGAATTATGAATATAAAATTTCAATGGCGGGTCTTTATTAGTTTTTGAGGTAGTAATAATAATCTTATCTACAGGCGTATAGATAACATAATCTATATAAAGGGTGTCTCAAAAATGTTGTAAATCCTTAAAATGAGCGGTTCCTGAGGTTATTTAATGTAACTTTTTCCTTTGCAAAAATGGCCGCTTCGGTTTAGTTAAGGAGTTATAAACGAAAAACACGCATCAATCAGAACTCCGTTACAGCGGACTTAGTCCGGCTCGGCGACAGTTCCCGCTGAGCGCGACGTTACCATTGGCCGATCCATCCGCTGTAACGGTGTTCTGATTGGTCCGTGTTTTTCGTTAGTAACTCCTTAATGAAGCCGAGGTGCCTATTGTTGCAAATGAAAAAGTTACTTTAAATAACCTCAGGAACCGCCCATTTCAAGGATTTACATTTTTGAGACACACTGCATATAAGCAAGCGAGCAACTCTGACAATTCTCGCATTCGACAATTTAGCATTAAATATTTCGGATATGTCTCCCTTGCTCGCTCGCTTCGCACGCTCGAAAAAAAATAACCAGCATCTTACTGCATCGTAAATGGGTATTGATCTTATTAGTTTTCCTAGAGCGAGCGAATTACCGGATGCGAGAATCACTAGACATAATAATTAATTATAATTATTTATATATAGATTATAGGTATACATGACGAGTATTTATATTAGGGCTGTTACTTTCCTTCGAAGGTCGAAGATTTCGAGGCTTCGATTTCAGAAATTTCGAAGATGATGAAAATCGAAGTTTCGAAACTTCGATTTCAGAAATTTCGAAGATGATGAAAATCGAAGTTTCGAAACTTCGATTCGTTTCCAGTTAACGGATAAAAGAAATAAATTTTCATAATTTGTTTCTATATTCACTATTTGAATTATTTCAATAATTTATTGTTAAGATAATATATTTATAATTTGAATTATCATTTCGATAGCACATTGTTAAAATAATTGTTAAAAAAATAAATTTTATAATTCGTTTCTATATTCATTATTTGAATTATTTCAATAATTTATTGTTAAAATAATTTATTTATTATTTGAATTATCATTCCGATAGTTCATTATTAAAATAATTGTTTAAATAAATAAATTTTCACAACTTGTTTCTAAATTCATTATGTGAATTGTTATTTCAATTATTTATTGTTAAAATAATTGTTTAAATAAATAAATTTTCATATTTTGTTTCTATATACATTATGTGAATTATTTCAATAATTCATTGTTAAAAGAAATGTGTTCCTATATTAATTATGTAAATATGTGTACATTTTCTAAACAATTATTTTAACAATAAATTATTGAAATAATTCAAATAATGAATATAGAAACAAATTATGAAAATTTATTTCTTTTATCCGTTAACTGGAAACGAATTGAAGGTTCGAAGCTTCGAAACTTCGATTCCTATCACCTTCAAAGTTCCCTTCGTTCCTTCGAATCCTTCGAAGCTTCGAAGAGCCGAAACATCGGAAAAGTAACAGCCCTAATTTATCTCTAACAGATGAACTCAAAAACATCGTTTTGACAATTTTTCAGTAATATCTCAAAAAATAATAAAGACTCGCTATTGAAATTGTATATTCTGAGTTCTCTCGCCTCTCTTACTAATCTCAGCTCATAAACTAGTATAGGTTATACCACACTATAGTCACCACAATTCTCAAACACAAAACTGTAACGAGATGCGAAAGGAAAAGAGTTTCTATTCGTCGGAGCCGTGTTTTAGCGGGTAGACCAGTTGGAAGGTGTCACCACTTGTGGCGGTAAATATCGAGCGAGATCTGCGTAATCGTGGAATGGTTGCGGACAAAATGTGGCGCGGAGCGGTGCGGAGCGGAGCGCATCGCATCGGGTAAGGATAAAGAGATACGTAGGAAAGGACGCGCGTTCCGCTTTATCAGCGGGCACGGCATACCGCGGCGTGTTTCCATTAATTCGCGTCGCGGGGCAAACTCGTGCCGTTGGAATGCCCGTTGAAACCGAAGAGAGAAGTCGTTAGGCTGCGTGCCGTTCGGTCGAGCAACCGGTTTTCCCATCGGTGATTCGTCGTTAATTCGCCGATGGAGAGTAAGTAATCGCACGCGTACCAACGACCACCTCGAGTGTGTTACACGGTTACGTTCGCGCCGCGCCTACCTCGGGGTTGTTCCGATTTTCCTCGCCGATAAGCCCCGTGTCCGCGAGAAAAACCGAGAAATTCCATTCACCCTTTCCGCTCAGAATTGTCGCCTCCTCATGCCCCACAGTGGGACGAAATGACTTGGCGACGATCAAAAATCGATTTTCGTAATACATATGGTAAAATAAAAAAGAATTGATGTTACTCGATAGAGAATTAATTGTATTATCATATGGTAAACTCCATTTTCTTATATTTACTTTCGTTCTCTTGTGACTGATGCTTAACATCAGCAGAAAATCACAACTGTCACCAAGAGTCTCATGATTCTATAACTTTAATTCGCGGTTCTGAGAAACCTTACTTTGAAAGATATAGTTTAAAGTAGTTACATAGTTTCTTATATGTATACCGATCGTATTAGTGCGATTGTGCTACTTTTTATGAAAATGGTCGTTTAGTAAACTTTCGCGGTCTGGTGTCCCGTATCGGTTTCTCGTTTAACTTATATGTTTATCTCATTCTCGCTCCTACTCGATGACAGAGAAACGAAACAGTATCCTGGAAATTTGTATCATCAGTTTTTGTTGAAGTATCGTAGCAATATAGGTATTGTGTGGTTTTTGTGTAATATATTTATACGAGCTTTGTTTATAGTATATCACGTTCGTTCTCATAATCTCAGCATTGCCATGTGACAGGGATGGGCACGGTAGGGGCCCCTCAAACGCCTGCTTCTCCCACCAACCTCTCTTTCATGCGCGAGGCCTGCGCACTGTTAGCAACGGGCGAAGCGCTTCCTTCCTCTATGGTAAAGGCGGATGCTGGTGGGGGACAGTGAACGCTATGGTGGGGGGCGGTTTTGTCTCAATTGAGACAAAAATGCCCATCCCTGCCATATGACATGGTTCAGTTTTTGAAAAATGAATATCTGATGATAAAGTGATTATTTGGATACACAGTCCCATTAATACTACTAACATTAACGGAACATTATGGCTATAATGTAATGATTAACTGTTCAAAAATTCATTAAAGTGTATGAACCAGAGGCAACGTTACAGATTTTGATCGTCGTCAAGTTGTTTCGTCTCACCGTGTGCGCGCAGTATGGACTCGTTTTATTGTACTCCGACGATTTTTTTCCTAGCCTCCTTACTCTCATCACTGTTGTCGTTTTTCTTCTCGTACGATCGATTCATCGTTCTCATCAAACAATCGGCGAAATCATTTCGGGTCTTCCGAAACTGTAGAACCGTTCGAGTTCGAGTTTATCGATGTTTTCGAGTGTCTGGAACTACTGCCTGACGTCAGTGTCCTACAAAACTGCCGTAGGAACTAGATCTTCTATTTATGACTCTGTTTAAGGATCTTATAGTATCGCTGGATGCTTCTTTCAATTTATTTTCGAGGAACGTTCTTTCGGGAACGCAGTTCTAGGCGTAGTTTTGAATGTTCTCCTAATATTTTTAGTTAGGATTAAGCATTCTCGTCAAAGTGTTTATTTTGTCCAATGCTTTTCATATCAAGAGTGCGCAACTAATTTTACTACCATCATAGTGGAATGCATGTAAGAATTGAGTAAGGGTCCATGTTACGTGTATTATACATTCGACGTTTCCATTCAATTGCATTTGTGACTCGTAACTTTATTTTTAATTTTTCTATAACACTAGAACTACCGAGTGATAAATGCGACTGATACATATTGTTTTGTAATAATGACAAGACTGCATCTGTTTAGTTATCTTACCATTTTTATCGTAATATATGCTTCAATAAAGAAGTCCATTCGAAAACTTCCGATGAAATCAATTTTTATAATTTCAGTATTTGGAAAAGAAAGTGAGGAACCAATTATTTTGATTGGTTCGATAGTTCTAGTGTTAATATATATTTCTTTAATTTCTTTTTGATAATTTAATAATGTACAAATAATCTTGCCAAGAAACTTGTTTTTCGCAAAATTATTTGGGTCATAGTTTCATAACTTTCACGTGATGGTACACAGACCCTCGATTATTTGAATTTCGGATTAAAACAATGTATGTATAACACGATTTATTGTACAATTCATTAACGACTAAATTCAGCATTGAAATTAAGTAACTGTTCTATTATCCGAACATTTGTGTACCTCTGATTAATTCGAATAATCGAATGTCTAGTATACTTTGTATGACTCCATGTGTCGTGGTCATATTTAATGCTGATTCCATTTTTTAATATTCATAATTATTTGATTGAACGTAACGACTACTTAAAAAATTACTAATATACCAGTTGACGTAACTGCATTGTCGACTTACCAAAGAAGTTCGCCAGCATAGAAGTATAGGCTCCTTCTGTAATCATAGAAAATAAATTTTATTCTTACTTTTGAAGATATTATATTGCATATTATCAATATATGTTGAATTATTTCAAATATAAATAAATAATAGTCGATCGTTAGTGAACATTAATGCGTATACAAATGCGCGATATTATACATATATCCAAGGATCGAATCAATTAATATATAAACCTGTATACTATTAATTTGCAATTTTAATGAATTTCCTGTAATCGTAGCAAGTATGAAAGTTAATATTACAAACAATATTTACAGACTATAACAAAAGATAAAGTTCATTAATCCTAACGACCCATGTTTATTATCGAAACATATACAGGGTGGTCCACGCAACTTGTTCACCCTCAATAACTGCCAAAGTATGCTTTGTATGAAAAAACTTTTTCTAGAAAAGTTGTATGATTTGAAAGGATACATTATGTAATTCATATACTTTTTTTGTAGATGGAGGTGTTTCGGAGATTTAAAGGTCAACTTCGTTTTCTTTTAATGGAATGCTATATTTTTTATGTCAAAATATCGAAGAGCGTTAAATTTTGAGTAAAAAAGTACTGACCTTTATTAACCGTAAAGCTAATAGTTGACAGTGTAGATACTTTTGCCTAACATCAATTGAAGTTTATCTTTATCTAAATGTATATAATAATGGTTTTTCAATGTTTAATGTTCTACGATACGAAAAAGTTTTACACATATACAGGTAGTTGCACTAGTGCAACTATAGTAATTACTAGACTGCGGATTTTATGCATTTATGACAAAATTAAATAGGTGAAATCTAAAATAGTAGGTAGATTGAGAGAATTTAAGGATGTCAATATATTATTTTTAATCTATTAACACTTTACCTACCGAAAGCTTATTAATAAGGTATAATGACTAACTATAAGCTGTATGTAAAATAAGATCGATGATTTTCTTTTTAATAATAATTTCAGAAGAAATAGTTACATTATGCTAATTCAAAAACCTATATTTGTTGAATTATCAATTAAATTATTGTTACTTCTGAACAATTCATTGAGAAACTCTGAATTGTTGATTTTTAAAAAACTATTATAAAATTACTGGTAAGTACAGTGTTAAGATTATTAATAAAGAAATAAAGAATTTTGTATGTAGTTTTTCTATATTTTGTAACAGACGTAGAAAATTGTTATGTTGCCTTTAAATTCGCAGTCTAGTAATTACTTTTTTGAAGCAGTGATGAGACGATTCGCTGCAATTCATAAAAATCTGAAAAGAACAGTTTCAAAATCCTTTTAATGACGTTGATAATAGGATAGATAAAATTTAATCTGTTTTCTGGGTTGACAACGCAAGAACGTGCCGTACACAGAGCAGTCGCTTATTAACGTCCCTTTGAATTTTACGATACTCAAACGGACTTAAATACATGTTCACACATCGGGTGTTTGGAAACTGAAACGTGCCTACGTAGAAACGATCATACGTGCACCATGGATAGTGCACACGGACGCGTGGCAAATAAGTGACCAGACGACGCGAAAGACACTCGGACATTCTATATGTATGCACGCATGCGCAATGAAAGGCTTGTATTATTATATTTTACTTTGCCCGACGCGGAAACACCGCGATAATTTTCGCGAACGAGCTGCAGTTATTTAAGGGTGTGCATAGGTAAGAAGGGTGATAACCGACTGCTATAGGGCAACGTCATTTTAGCCACTCGCGTTACAGCCTCTATCGATTCGCGTCGCCTTCGCGGCGTCGCCATTGCAAAACAAGCTCATTGCCTTTTTGCGGGAACTACTTCTCACTAACTAATAAAGTCCTCATCTAACAGAGCCTTCTTGCGAGCCGCGACTTTGCCTTGGATCATGGCAATCGACTCTACGCCCCTACGCACTTTGCGTATTTGTTACTGATTTTATTCTGAGCGCTCCTAATGCTCGCTTTAGAACTCCTATTTTCGTAGAATTTTTTAATTTATATTTTGCTTTTATTAGACCTCACGTGGGCAACCTGGGTCGTTTTTGTCCAAACCAAAATTTCACTCTTGAATTCCTTTATATCCAATACTTATTTTTCCCATTAATGCTTTAAGACGATGGCTGCCGTATCACCCATACATGGGTGACGGAATTATTTATCCAGATTTCCAAATGAACTTTCACGTTAATTTATTCATTGTATCAAATTTAATGAATATCCAGAAAATGTAAGAAGGTTGAAGGACTACTCAGTGCACCTTTTCAATTTTTATTTCATTAAATAAATCATTTCGATTTTGTAGAATTTTTCAGGTTACTGGACTGGCAGTCAACGTATTAAACGTTTGACGTTCCAAAGATTTTATATTAAAATAGTGACTTCAATAGTGTTTTAACCTTTTTTTTAGATTTTCTGAAAGCCTAGAGCAGTAAAAAAATTAGTCGTGAACATACTAACATTGATATCAATTAATATTTTGAGTGCCCTGTCTTCCAGAAATGGGAGACGGAATTGTTCGTCCAGGTTTGTAAATGAATTCCTGCGTTGATGTATTAAGTGTAGTTGGCAGCTGCAAAATGCTAGACTGGTGTAAGACTATTCGTAGTATCATTCATCTTAACTTTTCAATATTTATTTCATTTTATAAATCACGTTGATTTCATTGGATTTTTGAAGCTGTTGACTCATTCAAAGCGGTAATTGGTAGTTCGGTCTCACTATGTTTGCCAGTATGTCCTACAATCGTTGCTTCCAGCGAATGGAGAATTGAGGTCACAGATACTGACGGGAATTCTTTGAATATAATTGTTGGATTACTCGAATGTAATACTCTACTATCGAACACGGAGGAAATTATAAAAGTAAAACGACTTAGCGACTTTCTGGGTCGATTTTGCTATATATCAAGAATGTAGACTCATTCTCAACAAGTAATGGCTCGAATTAAATAGTCTGAAATAACATTTAAAGTGCGGAGTGTAAGCTATGTCTCAGAAACGTCATATTAGTATCTAAAACACCTGGATGACATCAGTGAGATACTTAATGGCCTTGTCATATGTACGTCAGTCTGTGGCAATAAATTGCATACTATAGTGTAATGTTAGCAGAAAATAAAATGGAAGGTTGAATATTTCTTTAATAGCAACGAACAATTACATTTCTAAAATAAGTGGGACAATATCGAGAAATGCACAAAACAATGTAATTGATGTTTCAAAATTATAGTGAAGTTGGTTATCTTATAGCGAATGAATCATGTATCTCATCATCTATCTTTTATTTCTCCAGAACATTTTGATCGCATTATTCGTGGTTCTACTGATTAGGATTACGTTGTACGTGAAAAATAACCCACCTATAATGCCTTTTAATAAAAAGTAAAGTGATCACACTTTACGCACCTACTGCTCATTTGATTTACAAACACGCTACTATTGTCATGTTGAATATTTTCGACACAATTTTTCATTAAAGCCATTTTTATAGCAAATTTCATACAGCACATCCCCAGTTTTATCCACAAGAACATACTGTTAAAGTACAAAGTTTAATGGGGGATATCCAGTATATAAGTGCTACATAAATAACAGCGGGGTCGTTAAAAACTTCTTTACTTCCTTCCTTACTGCCCTTTAAAGACACACATATAGGTGTCTCGTGTTAAGAATGCACATGCAACATGGCACTTCATTTCGAGCACATTTCAAGCAATGCCTTCGCAAAACCTTGAAATAATGCCGTTAATCTTTTTCTAGAGCTTTGAAGGTTAAGGGGCGTAGATATTTTTGGAGATAAAACAATCGAATTCTTTAGTTGGATCCAACGTATGAATTGATAGAGGTAAGGTATTAGAAAAATATTTCTCTTGTAATATCACGTTCTTCGACGCTCATGTTCCTTTTCCTCCGTAAACATTTGACTCATCGAGATGAAATTTTATATGCTTTTACTGTTATAGGTAACACGTATTTTAGCCACAAACTTTTCGAGATTCGGCGTACAACCAGAATTACAGCATAATCTAGATTCATATGATTTTTCCAAGGTCTGGACTAAAAGATCTCTTTAAAGGATTATTCTGATTTTTCTTTTTCAAAAACTCAATTTCAATAAATCTGATTTAGTTCAGACCATAACCACATTCATGCTCATTGTTGTTTTCGAGCAGTAAAAGGACAGGAATCATGGGAATAATCAACACATGTTTTTCGAAACATACTGTATAAATAATATATAGCCCGTGTAAGTTTGATATCTTTTAATTAAAAAAAATAACTGATGTACTTCGAATATCCATAAATATGTATGCAAAATCATAAGACAAAAGGTTTAATAGTTTTCCTGAAAAAATTTCCTAAAAGTAGGTGAATTAACAGTCTCTGAAAACCAGATCCGTAAACATTCCTATTCGCTAGATCCGAGTCTCTCTTCCCGAGTTGAAGAGAATCTGGATCTGGAAGTTTCCAATTGTTGAGGCGGTCCTGGAAAGCGCGTGTACGTAGTGCTGAAACCGGTGCTCGGAACATGCACTCGTGGAAATGCACCTCGAGGCGCGGGGGCGTCAAAGGTGGTTGGAGTGGCTCGGGGGGTGATTATGAGCGAGTAAGTACCGCCGTCCAGTTTTTACCCCTCCCGCCCACTGACCGGTCCCTCTTCTCTATCGTGGCAACTACCCCCGCCACTTTTACCACTACTCAACTAAACCCCAACGGATCAATACGCTAAAACATTGCCGCGTCGGGACGCCGGCGTGTAAAACCAAGAAATAACAGTGGCTCGGTGTTTTCCTTCGGTCACCTCGTGACGTCCTGCTGCCCGCGCACCGCTAACAAACTTCCGTTCGTCGTCCATTAGTTCCCGTTTTCCTCCCTCCAGGACCCTTCGTTTGGTCACTGATTAAAATTTTGACCTTTTCCATTCCTTTATGAACTCCCACGCTTCTTGCGCGATGACCCGTCTATTTTCTATTTTAGATGCTACAATTAAAACTTTGGTGCTTTAATGCCTCGCATCAGGAGTTTATTTACATCTTCAACGATTGGAATTTCTTTGTCTTTAATAATTGCCTAGAAGAAAAAGAAAATTTGTATTTATTGCTTGTCTACATTTAACTGAATCGTTAAATATTATTCAAAGGACGGAATTTTATTTCGATTTAAAAGAAATTAATAACATTTATACTTAACACGTAGACTGACACGTCGATCATATGTATCTGGGTGACATTATTTTTTGACTAGCTTTTGGAATTCAATATTATAAGCATTGAAAGATGTCGAAGGATTCAAGGAGTACCGATTATGATCTTTGGAATTTATTAATTAAATTACTCGGATTTCGTTGAATTTTATGAGTGTTGTAACTCGGCAATCTAGGTGTTAATAGATTATATCTGAGATTTCCATCATGAATCTGACTTAATATTACGTGACGAAAATTTAAATAATTACTAGAACGCAACATTTTTTGGAGTTTTGGGGCTTTCCGCATTGAGGCTCGGCATCGTGTAAGTTTTGCTGTTGAGGATTATCAGTGTAGGTAAGTTCTTTTGGAATTGTTTTCCCAATGTTTTGCAAGGATTGTAACCAGCTTCATCTGGAGTTAGAAGACACATTGATAGTGATACGTAGTGCTACGCTAATATAATTGCTTATCAATCAAAAGAGAGACTTTTTAATTGGTCGGCTGAAGAAACGTTGGAAGAGCAATTCCACACTTCAATCAAACAAGACACTTCCGAAGGACGTTGCTTACATTCGGAAGCCTCAACAGCACATACTGTACAATTTGGTGTGTCTCTACGATTGTGTTCCAATTTGATGTATTGATTTAAAAATTGAGATTACGAATAAAACACAATTGGTGGAAAGACACTGCAAAACGAGAATGGATGACCAGTACTGGAGGATATTTCGTGCAACTATTTCTGGGGGCTGAGCCTTTATTATCGAGCCCTTTATTAGCTGTAGAAAGTTGCATGCGCGGCGTTATGCATTGCCACGAGACCGCAGAAGCTTATGCAAATTCACATTTTCATACATAGAGGGATTGAGGGATACTATTGTATTAATTAATATTACCGTAATACCGTCAGTCATTTGTTCTACTTTCAGCTTCTCGTGCGTTGTAAATCTAGAATACAGTGACCCGAATCGGTAAGTTAAGATTTATTGAAGTCACCTTCAGTTTCGCCCATTGAACTCTTTTCACGATTTTTAATTAATATTGTACACGATGAGCGGCGGCTTGAACGAGTTGTCTCTCTTAATCATTTTTCTTTTTTTTATTCAGAAAATCTCATAAGATTTATTACAACATTAGGTACAAACAAAACCAAAGTGTACAGAGAAACTAAACCCTACAAACTAAAAGCTAGGGTACATCACTATTTTTTTGCTTTTTTTTTTGTTTTTCCTTAAACACGCAGGTTACAGCTTTTTTGGGAACGAAAGTATATAGAGGCAGGCTTTAACGTTGGGCCCAGCCAGAAACATAGAAACGTCCAAAAGCAGCGGAATTCATAACTTACAGACATTATTCAGCAATAATGATCTTTGCGTATCGTATAAATTACACTGCCAAAGGACGTGATTGAGAGTTTCACGCTCACAGTTACATCTACACATAGGGTTGTCAGTGAATCCAATACGAGAAAGAGAGCCAGCAAGGTGATAATGATCAGCTCTGTTTCTGTTTATTGTGACGATAAAATGACGGAAAAGTTTTTTTTGTTTGAACCAAGGGTTTATTCAGGGGATTATCTCTATGAAAATGAAGAAAATAGAATTTGTCTTTATACCCTAAAAATATAATTGTAATTAACGTTCATATAAATAAAATATTTATATATTCTGCTAAAAATTAATGCAAATATTCTTCTAAAATATTCAGTATTAAACCCAGATACTAATTCAGACTCACCCTCAGCTAAATCAAAAGGTGTACGATTTAATTCAATAATAAAATTTTTTAAGTAAAAATTCTTAAATTTTTTTGGGGACGGACAGATCAATAGAAATCATTATAAACATAATTATATACTTCTCATCATGGCTTGAGTGTGTTTATCATTACCATCACCATATTTTAGCTTTTTTGATAAATTGAACATCATATTTCTTCAAATCTGTTCTACTTGACCATCATAACTAAACTGCTAGTACCTATATAGACTAAATTAGAGTGTTTATAAAAATTCTGGTTTTTAAAATATATTTCAGTATGATTTATCGGACGTGTGACTTGAGATTTTTGCAGTCAACTATTCTATTCTAGTACGATTGAAAATTTGCTAGGATTTTGCTTGGTACATATAAAAGAGAAGAACTGAGTGTCCACGAGTGCTCGTATTTGCGATTGGATAGGTTAATGCGGTTCATCGATTGTTTACTCTCCACGTCGACATTATCGTTTTACTCGTCCGACGACGTCTCCTCCTACACTGCACGTAACTGTAGCACTCTAGCTATAGTATATCATGACTGCCTCTTCTCTGCTTTGTTAATGGAACACTTTAATTGGTACTTTTCAAGTTTGTTTCCATTATGAGAAAATAGCTGATATTGCATACTGATAGCTTAAGATACAAAAATATAAGGACGAATTAAAGATGCGTTTTGTTATGTATCTTTACTTAACCCCTTCCCGTGCCATTTAGCTCGACGAAACTTGGGCCCAAGCGGTAGGCATCGACGCGCGCTAAACAGACCAGACTGATGCTTGTAATCAGTCGCAATACGAACTACAAACTATTGGTGTGGTTTTTACTTTTTGCCAAATCCATGATTGTTGTGTCGTACTTTCCTCTTCACTACTCTCATCTATAATAATACGCCTTATACGCTTTACGACTGGCACAAACGCGTCACTATCAGAGGATTCGTTATCACTGCCTTCATTTAACATTTTTGTATCTTACATTTTGAAGGGGTTTCTTAAATTTCAATAATGGAACTGCTTCGTAACAGCAACGATCAGAATTGTGACTAACTGTCATGTGGTACTGATAGGAACTAACATTCAGTCACGATCGTAACGGTCAAAAAATCAGTCCGCGAACTCGGCTTGTTATGTTCACGTTTGGCCCAAGTATCTGGTCGCGAGTCTGACTCGCGATATTCATGTTTGGCCCAAGTATCTGTTCGCGAGTCTGTCTCGCGATATTCGTGTTTGGGCCAAAATCTTCATCGCGAGTCTGACTCGCTAAAGTACGGGAAGGGGTTAACAATAACTGTACCGAGCAAAAGTGTGACTGACATTCGTCATTTCTTCAAAGTTACAAGAGTGAATTTATTTATATTTCACGCAATTTTTATGACAATATATGCTCGAATGAAGGAAATTTAAGAATTTCTAATGGAAGCATCTTTATAACTTCAATAACCATAAAATAAGAAATGTGAAATCGACCATTAGACCGGTCGTGGTACGGTTAGTGTTAAATACTACTTAACCTTTTGCCGTACGACATCGTGTAATAGCCCAAAACTGGGTTGATTTTTCTCTCCTCCTTTTCCCCTTCCACTATCCCATTCCACTACTTAACCCTTTGCCGTACGACATCGCCAGATCGACCCAAAACTGGGTTGATTTTCCTCTCCTCCTTTTCCCCTTCCACTATCCCATTCCACTACATGAGCACACTCCAACGTCACCCACTAAGCCGTAGTTTGGTCACGTGACGTGCCGCGCAACGTATCACATATTACTCTGGTCATTAGAGGGGTGGTAAACTCTATTCCCCTCGATTTAACCGATCTGGCGACACTGTGTGAGACACATGATGAAGATTTTGAACAGAGTCTAATAATTATATATGTTATTAATTTCCTTTAAATCGAAATAAAATTCTATTTTGTTATTGCTACTGTACAGCCATTGCAGAACACATAGACATACCATAGATATACATTTTCCCCATTTTCGAGGAAATTATGAACTACAAAGAAGATCTAATCACTGAAACCGTAAAATAAATCGTATATTAGCAAAGTCTATATATGTACTTCTTCTGAAAACAGATAACTTCAGCTGCAATAACTCATAATTTAAAAAAATATGTATCCACTCAAACCTATGTGCCAACAACTATTAAATATTCATAAATTGTATAGGCTATGTCTCTAGTACTCATTGCCTGTTTCTTCACCCTTTGTGCCAATATTACCCACGAATAATTCTTAATTAGCTAAATACAATTAGTTAAATTCACAAACTACATGGAAACTTGTTTTTCGTCTGATCAAAGAGAACAGTTTAATTGTTACCCTTCAATTAACTTTTTAAAAGTAGAAGCAATTCTCTAAAAGCAACAATTCAATGATGTCATGTATCACATGCGCTGTACCGCCATTTTATACAAGATGTGCCAAATAAAGTTCTACAAGATGTGCCAAATAAAGTGCTACAAGATGTTTCCTTGCAGTTTAATTAAGATATTGACTTCGTTTTGCTAAAATGAAATGGTACGATGGAGTTAACCTTTTAGTATGCAATACATTTGTCTAGGACAACTGCTAGGGGGAATCATGCAGAATAAAACGAATCGTCCTAATAAACGTTATTCAGTTTGATGAGAGCTGTTACACTACCACAAAATGGATACCACCTTCCATTTAAAAAAAAAAACGTTCAGAAGTCTGCTTTTCCTAGCAGTTACCCCAAAAAGATTTATTATGAATACTAAAAGATAAGGCCTATAATACCAATTTAACCCTTAGCAATCGAATGGCGACTCTGAGGCGCCAATACAAATTGCTACACCATTATTCAGAGTATTGTTTGCATGATTAAATTTGTTTAAATGTAATAAATTACTAATCATTTGAATATTGTATGAGGTATTATATCATTTTCGTACGCATATAATGAAACAAAATTATGTGCAATGAAAATATTCTAGGTTAGAAGAAATGTTTGGTTTTTTAGTTGAAATAGCTCCGAGTGCAAAGGGTTAAAAACAAAAGCAAAGTCGACATCCTCATTCAATTCAGAGAAAACAGCTTGTAACATTTTATTCGACAAAACCGGTATATTTCTAATCAACCGCTGAGCATACAACCCTCCGCAAAACTGCTGAAACAACACCATCCAAATACTTGTCCGTCTAAAACCGATAGATCCAGGTATAAAGCGCTCGATTTTCGTCGAGCGGAACAAACGTCGTCTACTTTAGATAGCAGGCTTTCGAGGAGCACAAAAGATGGATGAGCGGACGTCCGTGGCCTACCGCAATCCACGTAAGGCACTGGTTCAGTCGTCTTTTTTCCTTCCACGGAAACAAACGCGCGCGCGCGCGTGTATAATACGAACACGCACGAAACGTACGCAGGAACGCACATCAGCGCAGGCCGGTCAATCTTATGGAAGTCAAACTCATGTGTGCCGGACGTAACGTTGCCTTTCCCAGGATGGTCGATATATCGATTGTCGTAGACGAACGATAGACTGGTCGTCGACCAAGAACGAGAGAAAGGGGGTCTTCGCCGAGGGAGCGAATAGGACCAAGGCTGATGGCCGTGTATGTCTGGCCTGTGGTCACTTGTTGCCTTCCACCCCCGGGGGCTGACTTTGTCCCTCTGTGTTTGGGGAACGCTTGTCGTTCGACCGCCGACAAACCGTCCGCGGCCGGGAGAGATCTTTCTCCTGTCGATTGGATCAGCTTCGAGGAATTTCAGGCTGCTGGAAATTCTGGTGTCCACTTTCTTTCCTCTCCTCACGGCCGGATCGCTTGCCGCAGGTCAGTCACCGGCGATCAACACGTGCCGCCGACGGGGGACGGTCTAAGCCTGAATTTTTCCCTGACAATGCATCTCAGGGAAAATGTTATTAAACCCTTGCCGTGTTTTAACGAGTCATGATGAAGATTTTAAACAGAGTTTAACATATATAAATGCTACGGTTTTCTTTTTAGATGAAATAAAATTTTAGTTTTTTTGTAATCAACATTTAAGCACTGAAGTAAATGTGGCCATGCAAAAAATATAAATTTTCTTTTGTCTTCTGTGATATTTTTGGGGATAAACACGTTCCAATCACTGTAGCCGTAAAGAAAATGGTACGACAAGGGGTTAAATATCAAACACGCACTGCAGCGATAGAACTGTCCTCTTCATCACGCTGGTTGCCTAACAGTCACTCACAAACAATCCCACAAAATCTTACAAGGAGAAGACGCGGTCATCGGGTCTTAGATTTTGTCGAAACTTTGCATACTGGTAGATTCCGTTCTCCTGTTTATGAAAATATAGCATTATAGGCGTCGATACTCAATAATTTTTTAAATATTTACAATTTAAATTTCATTATATCCGTTAAGCCGTTAAGTACAGTTTTGGTTGAAGTGTTTGTCAAGTGCCAAACGGCGTGATGGTAACCTATTAGATTCATTACCGGGAAGGCCAGTGTTCAAATCCCTTTTTCCATTATTTCCTTTTTTTTCTGTTCAGTTCATCTATTTTAATTAATTGTATTTTGCACATGAAAAATACACTCATAATATCCATGGGAAACAAAATATAAAAATTTTATTGCAAAGGAATATAATATGAAAGAAACATAATATAATATAATATAACTATAATATAAAAACATAATATAATATAACTTCATCAATCTTAACGTATCTCAAAAGTTGTTGAGTATCGACGGCTATAATGCTACATTTTCATAAACAGGAGAACGAAATCTACCAATATGCAAAGTTTCGAGAAAATCTGAGACCTCATGACCGCGTCTTCTCCTTGTTAGTCCAAAATACAGCGAATCCTTTGCGGTCCTGCGTCGAATCTGACTCGACATCACATGTCGATTCAGAAACTTTACAAATATGTCATACGAGGATTGTGAAAAATTACTCGGCATACTTGGCTCTCAATGTTTCCTCATACATAGCTGGGTAAAATTTTGTAGTGAAAATATTTCAAATACTATATTAAATAGTCGTTCTACAATTGAGTCGTTCGCTAGCCAAATCGATTAATTACGTTTCGAATTTTCTTATATTTTTCTGCCGAAATACTTCGTTGGCGTTTAAATTTTTGCATTTAAACTGAATTTCGTAAATAATTATGCTTAATAACATTGAATGACAAACATTGACAAAATTTTTAATAACGAATATACTTCATCGATTTTCTCAACTTTTAAAATTGTGGAGTTAATTGATTTGGCAAATGAGCGGCTCAATTCGAATAAAATATTATTTAAAATAAACACTAAAATATCCGCAAATCAAATATATGTATTTTTATAATCTAAAAGGTAAAATAAAATATTTTTTATTTTGATAATCTAAGTAAAACATAAAATAAAAATATTCAAATGTTGCATTCAATAGTATTTAAAATATTGGCCGAATATCTTGACAATGGAAATAGACTGACGAACTGGGTAGTATTAAAATACAAGAAACCGTAATATTTTCGAACTCGATTTTCTCGAAAACGAGTCGTCAAATGAAAAGAACTTATTGCATATTTTCGATTTATTTCCTCATGTTGAATAACCCCCTCAATTAAAATCCTCACTGTTTTGAGAATTCTTCAAATAGAATACTATTTTAAGAACTTCTTCTAACAAGTAAAATATTTTAATTTTGAAAGCGCATGTATGATTTCAAATAAAATAGACTATTTACTATTTGAAATATTGTTTTACCCAGCTCTGTCCACATATGCCTTGACTTCGCGAACTGTTCGCCAACAGCAGTGTGGACCCAGCATTAGGAAGACTAAAGGAGTTCTTCGACCCCACCAGTTATAAAATGCAGCGAGGTATACTACGACCAACAATGTCATAACGAATAGATACTACAATGGATAGCTTTTATCGACGGAATGAGAAAACTACGGGAACGAAGATAGTACAGTAAATTTTTAATTAAACTACCTCTATCTCTTGGCGATGTGAACAACTATTTTGAATTTCGCTTCATGTACGTGATTTTTTCATGGACAAGCATTATTTTTTAAACTAATATTAAATATATTGTAAGACATGTGCGTTCTAACTTTCGACTGTTTGCCTGAAATAGATTGCGTTCACATTCATGTATTTCAATATACGTACAATAAAACAAGTAGATATTGTAATAAACTATTATACCAGAAAATATACGTTCTTTCACTCATCTAAAATATGTAAACAAAACTCATTATTCTTAGTTATGTTTTCCTTAGTGATATGAAAAGACTACACAGTTTCATAAAGACATTATTTCTCTTTTTAATTCTTCTACAGAAAAGAATCAAAATAAGAAATTTGTTTACATAAACGAGCACGCTTTTCTTATTATTACATCATTTGATCATTCTAGTATTGCAAACTCTTTTCGCAATCATTATTTATTATCAATTCTGACAATACTCGCTGTTCTGATTCCAATACACGATAAAATATTCATTTTAATAACCCAACTGATTCTAAATAAGTTTCCAGAGTGTTTTTAAATGCCAACCACATTGTAAACGGCTGGAGACTGTTATTTTATTAATGCTTCAACTTCGATCAAGAAAATAAAAATTAAATAAATTACAATTGGTATAGTGAACTGTGTCGCTAGAGATGAGTATCTTATTCGCGACGAGTCGTAACATTTTTACTCTCGCTGACGTACAATGTTTATCAGTCAAACATCAATTCCACCGGTTTGATTTCCCTAAAATCAACATATTTATGGAACCGTAAAACGTTCACTGCCCAATAAGTGCAAGTTATAAAAATTACGCGCTTATCTTATCTCGCACAGACGTCCACATAACGTTCTGCTTCACTGCCATTCAAACGACGCACTAAGTAAAAATTGCCAGTACACGGCGTCGCCTTGGGAAAAAACCGCGTCAAGCTCTAAATCACGGATTCCAATCTATACGGGCTGTCAATTATTCAATAATTTTACGTCTTTAGTGTCGCGCGTTCTGGAGATCGCCAAACCATTTAACGCAACGCGTCTCGTTGACGCGCTCCTCGGATTATCGTTATCGTTGTCAAGGTAGGGTATGGCAAACAGTCGATAATAGCGCCCTTACTGTCGTTTGTCTGTTACCTCTCCCGAGTGGAGTGACCGACATGCAGACGTTCCACAACAAACACAGATGTCTCGGTGCCGTTCAACCAAGATTTACCTTATCTTCCAACGAATTAGAAGACTGATCACGATTATCGAAAAAGGAAAGTCCCGGCTCAGGAGAACGTCTAATCGCTCTTCCTCCATTTTCCTTGTTCCTGGTAAAAAGATCGGCACCGTCGTTGCGTGTCCGGTTTTTGTCGGACATTATAAATGTTTCCGGAATCCTCGATGGTCTTCAATAAGCTCTGGCGAACGTAACCGTTTCGTGCGATCATTATTCACGGTGGACCGCCACACCGCGACCATTTTATGTCCATAATTAACGCCCGAAGCGACACTGCTGTGCCGCTATCTGCCATCTTGCACGTGAATCGCCGTCAACGGTTTCGCACACTCTTTTTAATTACAGCTTCCAATTATTTCGTGGTACATTGTTGTCGTTTTAGTGAGTGCGCCGCTGTTGTTACGTGATTTGAATATTTTTACTGCGAAGCCTGCGGTGTGGCCGATTTTATCTGATTCTTTGAAGAGGATTTAGTATTCCAGTTTAATTACGTTCGACGCATTTCATGGATTGTGTATTCAGATTGAAATACTTTCCGGATTGTAATATTGTCAAGCTGCTGATTAATGGGCCGGGTCAAACGTTGATCGTATCAATGTAGTTCAATTGGCAGCAAAAGTGTAGTTAATTGGTTAAAACATTTTCTAACAAAAAATGACAAGTGATTACTCAATAAACATGTTCTATTACATATAACAAATTCTAACGTTGCAAAAGTTAGGTATATCAGTTCATTTTTGAATTATACAATATTTTGTCATTGACAAATGCAGATCTACATCTAAGTATCTACTCCATTTAGATTTCCTTCTTGAATTTTTTATGTGAAATCGATGGTAGAAGTTTTCCAAATTTTCTTTTTTGTCATTGATGATTTTATCTCATGAAGTAGGAGGTTGTAGCATAAGTTAAAATGTACGAATTTGCTTTCCGTTTTTTTTTTCAATTTTCCAGCAAACAAAACCCAGTAATCAACAGTTACATCAAAAGACAGAACACAAATCGATAAATAGAGCTACCCACTTTTCATTGACTTACTATCTGAAAGAATGTAATCAGTAGCCTGCAGATTTAATGCATTTATGACGAAAATGAGTAGGTGCAATTTGGAACAGGAAAAAATTTACAAGAATTTAAAAGCCTCAATGCACTATTTGTAAATCTATTCTTTTAAAATCATTAAACTAAGAAAGAACTTTTTATTTGGCTTTTATTTTTACTAATTCATACAGACAATTTTTATTTTACATAAAGATCCGCAGTCTAGTAATGAGATTAAACGTCATTTCAGAAAAATCGCAGAAGTTTGAACTGATGAAAACTGCAATCATTTTTGTACTAACCCAGTAAATTCAGTTTCAATTGGTTTGTACAATAAATATTGCTGCATAATGATCGATGATTTAGATCAGGTCTGGCCAACTCAAATGGTTTCACGGACCACTTTGATGACGCGTAACGTTACAGCTGGCCGCACTTTAGGTAAACATGCTTTTAAAAAATTTAATACTTTTTATTAATTAATCAGATATTTTTTTATCCTTTCTTTCACTTAATTTTTGTAAATCTATATTTATGTTCGACTTTGCATATCTTAACTGGTTTTCTAAACTGGCATCAGTTAATGAAGCACATGATGAACTCTTTGTGAATTTCATCTTCAAAAAAAATGTTTCACAAACATATGTGGATCCAAAAGCACTTACAACTCGTTTCTTAGAAACAATGTTACTCGCTTTCAGTAACATTTGGCGTTCGTGGATATTTCATTTATTTAATATTTTTTGTATACATGCAACGAAAAACAAAAGTTTTAATAGAAATATAAAATTGCTAGGCGGGCCGCGTGTTGCCTAGGTCTGATTTAGATAGAGCTATTCACACGTGACGGTTCGGATAATCGAGGCCCCACTGTATATTTAACTTATGAGTCCGAACTGACATGAAATATTAAAAAGCCAATGAAATACTGAAGCGATGTTAGTGTCCAGACTTCAACAAAACCTGCAAGATAGTGCATAGTGCGATTCTGTTTCTTCCCATCCTATCAAATTTCGCTAATTGTGAGAACCAGGGTAACCGTTAGATAGCACTTCTCCTAATTTCGCGAACGATCTCGGAACGATCCTGGTTAACAACCACTAAACCAGGCTAGACCTGGGGAGCAACAAAAGCTTTCCGCGGCGTAACGCTCGAGAAAATTGTTCCAGAAGATCGTTAGTCTGATTTTCTTCGAATCCCATACACAGAGCCAACGACGATTGTAGGTAGAAGCCGACAGCTAATGACGTTTCAACTCCGTGATACGTACGTGGGAAACGTAGCATGAGTACTGGGCAAGGATTATATAATATTCAATTTTAGCATGCGTGCGATCCGTCTTAATCCAGCCATTACGTCTAATTGGTCGAGATTAGCTAATATCCTTGTAGTGATTAGGCCGTGTCTGTGACCACGGCTCGTTTAGATTGAAGCCAATTCCCCCGAGCGCGCAGTGCATGTATTGACTCGATGTCGGCGGAGAGAATCGATAGGCTGATCAAACATTATTATAGAGAGAAACGTAAAACCTTTCTTTTCACGCGTATACGCCGTTCGCACGCTGCGCATAACTATAGATCCATTGAACTCTCGTGCCCCCTTCTAAATTCTTTCATTCGGGGAGGACTGGTTTAATTGCCTTTCTATACACCTTGACAGAATTCTTGTTGGAAAAATACACGTTCCAAAAACCTTTTCATCGATCCTCGGAGTTATTTGTTCTTGTCAAAATACTGCCCATGTTATCGTTTAACTCTGAACGTACCATTGCCAGTCAAATGGCAGGATTCAATTTTTTTGTTTACACAATTACTGAAATTATACAGGATGTTCACGCTATCACTATCATTTCTTGCAAATAATAAATATTAGAAAAAAATGATAGAGGAAAAAGTACTACTATTTTTGGTAAGTAACATAATGGCGCATGTAATTTTCTTGTGTTATGAACTATTTTCTTAGAAATGAATGTGACCTTCAATTTTTAAATGAAATGCTATGTATTTTTTATATCATATGAAAGCGTGTGTCAAGACAAATTTATTCATGTACAACACAATGACCTTTAAGGCCATACAAGGTCAGAAATGGAAGGAAAATTTGGAATATTTCGTATGTAATATTTCGTAAAGATATTATTCACGATACGCAACGCCTAGAAATGTAAACGACTTGCAAAGGAAACTAACGCAATCATGTGCATTAATATTTCGGACAACGTTAGAAGTAGCTAATAAGAATGTAATTAATAGATCCGAAATATGTAGTCGTGCACAAGGAAGTTATATTGAACATTTACTATAGCCTCGTCAATAAAGCATACTTGTAAACGTATTAGTACGAAATGTTCGAAACGTTAATTTCTGACCTTGTATGATCTTGAAGATCATTGTGTCGTATACGAATGAATTTGTCTTGACATACGCTTTCATATGGTATGAAAAAATATATAGCATTCCATTTACAAAAATTGGAGATCATCGACATTTTCATGAAAATAGTGCAATTACAAAAAAATTACATACGCCATTACGTTGCTTGCAAAAAACAGTATTACTGTCTCCTCTTTCATTTTTTTCTAATATTTATTATTTTCAAGAAAAATGCTGGCTAGTAATAGCCTGAACACCTTGTTTACATTCATTTATATGAAATTATTGGGCAACTTCTTTACTCAAGCATATATTACAATAAAAATCGTGGAGGTTTTAAATAAATTCAATCTTGAATTTTTTGGAAAACAATAGATGCCATTCTTTTTTACTCCTTTCGGCACGATTAGTGTTATTTGATATGCGAATGCTATTTTCGGATCATACGAACGATTGAATTATGGTGTAATTTTAACTACTGTGCTAGTTTCTTTGGTTCAGAGAGGACTGGTTTAATTGCTTTTCAATAGACGTCTTGTCAGAATCCTTATTAGAAGAACACACGTATCGACAATCTTTTCATCGACCGACGGAGTTATTTATCATTATCGTAATATTCTCTATGTTAACATTTAATTGGTACGTGGGAAGCTATTTTTGTAGTATCCAACCGATTAAATGCTTATGAATATGAATACTTTTAACTACTTTGCTAGTTTCTTACATTCAGTGAGGACTGGTACCGGTTTAATTGCCTCTCAATAGACACCTTGTCAGAATTCTTACCGGAAAAATATACGTGAACCGTCGGAGTTATTTTTCTATCAACGTATTCCCTATGTTAATATTTAATTGATTGGTGGAAATGCTGAATATTTTTAACCAGTTTGCTGCTTTCATTTTCATTCAACGTTCACGTGGAATAATCTATAAATAAATCAATTGAAATGTATCATAATATTGAATACTACAAACATTAAGTTTGTAGGTTATGAATTCATAAGCTCACGATGGGACTTATACCGGATGGTTCACTTAATCTGATCTCCTTGAATGAAACTCCTGGTTAACTACATAGTTGCTGCACGAAAAATATTTCACAAAGGAAGTAATTACCAAAGAGGCTCACGCTGGAGTTATTATTTTATCGTTAGATTTGTTAAGTATTGAGTTTTTAAAATCTTCATAAATTGTTTTAACGGAATCTTCTGTAGTGTGTAATGAAATAGTAGGACGTTACCAGCGAATGTTATTTTGGTACTGCTACTGTTTATATAATAAATTATATCATAATTATTCGATTGTGCGTTAAGCTTCCACCGTTTCGTAACACAAAATTGTTAGAATTTACAAAAGAAATATTATATAACATTAGAAGCACTCAAATTCCATAAAGTGACGCAACAAATCGATCATTGTGAAACATTCGATGTCATTAAGTACATAAAAGCTTATTAGTATGTATACATTTTTAAATTACAAGAAAAAATGTATACATAGTTATTAATATACATATCGTATACATCTCGACTCTGCGCTCTCCATAAAGAATTTTCTAGTTGATAAATTTTTCTTCATTCTAATTTTTACAAAATATTCCATGAAATTTAGAATTTGCATGAAGATCTGAAGTCTAATTATTACGCTGTCTGGATTAATTGTAAAATAATCCAAACAAATAAATCCTCTCCATGTGCAATAGTCGTCAAATATGTAACATAGTGTGCAAAATAGTCAAAATAGAATTAATCGTAAGTACAAATTTTTTTCAATATGATTACGGTAGAATTGCGTATAGATGATAACTGTTAAAAGACAGTTTAACTACATTCAATTCAATTCAGAATACCTTGAGGTGTATGAACTGCAAAATTTAAATGTAAATTAATACCGCCTAATCGCACTTATATTTTCCATTGAAATCAATATTCAAAGACTCTCCAGCGGACTTCCTACTCCGATCCATTTTCCCCGGTTGAAAAACTAAGTGTCGTACCCTATCAATTATCCGTTATCGTTCTTAACGCGAGTTTATCAGCAGAAACTCGGTGTATCCCGCCTTCTGCAGAGCGCTCGTCCAGGCACGTCATATCTTACATGCTAGTTGAAGGAAGAGGAAGATCTCTCCTTTCTGGTTTGCCGGGTACTGTTACAAATCTGGCCCGCAAAAGGGCGGGGATGTCGGCTGTCTTGTAGGTGCTACCAACTGGTCTGTAAAGAACCTATCTCCCCCTCCTCGTCCGTGAGGATCCTCCAGGTTCTTGTCTCGATAGTTTTATATTTTCCCCGCTAAAACCTTTCGGGCCGGGTCCGAGGATCGTCAGATCACTCGGCCGTCTTGTCCGCTCTGCTTCTTCTGTACATTTCTCCGATCCTTCTGTCTCTGTTCGTTCAATCTTTTCTCGAAGCTAGCCCAGGTAGAGACGAGCGAGCGAGAGAGAGAGATAGATAGATAGATAAAGGGAGAGAGAGAGAGAGAGAGAGAGAGAGAGAGAGAGAGAGAGAAAGAGACAGCAAGAACACGAGATTCACTTTCGTTCAGAGGGACAGAGAGAGAGAGACAGAGAGAAACGGAACGGACCCAGGTCTGGTTCGTCGACGCGTGCACAACACAAAACCGCTCGTGTGAAGCCGGCATTATTATGGACCGTTCACACACTGCATACAGGTGTGTAAACAAGGCGCGTCACTTTCGCCTGTGACAAGACCGCCTTGCCGTTTTCGTTTCCCCGCCGGGAATCTCCCGCGGTTTCTGCATCCTCCTTGCCCGAGAAAGATTGCGACGCGACAAGGAGATTGACCGGCTTTTCGGGGTGCGAAACACCTTTCGCCGGACCGTCCACGAGAGATCCGTGCCGGCAGATAACTGCTGAAGAAATAATTAGAGGTGTGGATGTTCGGGAGTTTTAGAATATGCTGTTAATGCTCCCCCAACGAGTCTGCTCGCGCGATAGCCTGGGAAGGTGTGATGCCACGGTTTATCAGTCGACGCCGTTGTAAAATAGTTTTGGTATTCGACGAAGGGGAGGCCGGGAACGGGAACTGATAATCATTTAAACGAGTCGTTCAGAAAATAAGTTCTCTGGTCCCCCAGCAGAGTTGGGCATTATTCGAATAACGAATAACAAATAAAATTTTACTCGTTATTCGGGCTCAAAAATTCATTAATCTATTCGTTCTTGTTATTTGTCATTTTTTCATTCCTTATTCGTCATACGCCATATAGCAACACAGCGAGACAATGTATATCTCGAGTTTGATCGGTTCACCTTGGTTGCAGGTACGACTGATCCAGAAATTTTTGATAATTTTTTGACAAGAATTGAGATATGCAGTCTACGAAAAGGATAATAATAAATTATAATAAAAAATATATAATTACCTCATAACTTATTGTGAGTTTATAAAATTTACAGTTTACTTTTTTATAGAACTTTTACCAACATATTTGTGATACTTTCTTATTTTGGAAATTACACCGATTCAATATTATTGCGAATCATATCTATTTATTTTTTCTATCTTTAAATTTAATGTGTTTATTCGAACGGCTACGTCGCGAAGATATTATTGCTCAATTTTTTAAAATGAAAATTCAAGAACAAAAAATTAAAATTTTTCAATGGCTGATTCAAATGACTATAATTGTACATATATATTTTTCTTTTGTTTAGAAACTCTTTTATTATACAATTATTTTTGCTTGTAGTCTCTATTATTAATATAAATTTTAAGCGACATTATTTAAGATTGATTCAGAACTAACATGTATAAATAATTTTAATTCTGTCTATGGCCCGCTAGAAGCGTAATCCGGTACTGCTTGACAGCTATTGATGTTGCCGAACTCAGGGTTAATTACAATGTTTATGTGCACGTATACAACCAATACTATTCAAATTCACTCGTCATTCGTTAGTGACGAATAATACCGTATTCCTGTATTCAAATAAAGAATAACGAATAAAGTCGTCGATTTATTTGTCATTCACGAATAACGAATAAATCGATTTTATTCGTTATTTTAAATAAATTTTGCTCAACTCTGGCTCTCAGGATGAACAGCGTTCGAAAGTTGATCGTTTTACTTTATGTTTTAATCAAGCATTTTTACAATATAAGAGTATTCGTTTTTCTATTTCTTTTATTAACACAGTTAGACCTGAGATAGATTCAATCAGAATTTTATAGAATTCTTTTTATAAATATAATTATGAGCGTTTGAAAAAAATAAATTCGTGTAAGTTTATTTCTTTATTTGACAAACTATACGGTGTGGTAGATAGAAAGATATAAATATATGTCTTCTTTTAGTAGTTTTAATAGACCGAAGATGATACATTGACCTCCTTAAATTTTTGTAATCCGCAGTCTAGTTGTAACATTGTATCGAATGATTGATTATACAGCCATTTTTGCAGACACTTTTAAAGAACGATCTGCACAAAATTGATGCTCGTTATTGGGATTATGGGTACTAATTACTAAATAACTTCACGTTTTTACTTTAATTACTGCTTCATTATAAAAGGACTGAAAAGAACGTCTTTACTGTTCGACTCGATCACAGAGAATGAATACTATTGGACGAATATCGGTGGACGCGCTGCAATACAGTAATCGCTCCTACCTCCGAACTCCTAATAACGTTTCATTTTTTTTTTATTAGTGTTTAAAGTCACTTCAACTACCAAGGTTATTGGCGACTATACCGATTGTCAGTGGAGAAACTGGTTTACAGTGTATTAGATATTTTGATGTCCTTACAGAAATTGAGTATCCTTCGTTGAATTGAGGCTGATGTAAGAATATTATTCATGTTTTCGTATAGACCGTGTTTTTTTCTCCCTTCGTTGTAGTGTGGACGTTCTGTGATTATATGGCTTATTGATAATCTTGTGTTTAAAAGACACACATAGGAGGGGAGTTGTTTTCCAGTAGGTGTACATGCGTTAACTTTGTATGTCCTGATTTAATTCTGGTAATTATAATTTGCTCGGTGCGTGTGAAATCTGGGTTGATATTTAAATCGTAAAAAGTTGGTATTGCCTTGTGGAGAGTACTGCTATTGAAGGTTTTCCATACTGTGTTCCAGTTTTCTTTGAGTAATTGTTGGATGCACGGCGGAAATATACAAAATATTCAACAGTCGTCACACACTATATGTGACGGCTGGAACGTATTGAACGACGCAGAACTAAAATTCTAAAAATTCTCCGACGTTCATAGAAACTTTCGGAGCACAAAGTCGCTCAAAAAGGAGATCTGAGGAGCCCGAAAAAGTGTCTAGGGGCCTCGGCAAATCGTCAGAATAATCTCGACAAATAATCCCAGCGATCTAGAGCCACTGTCGCAGCGACCTCGGAGTCACACTAGCTTTTAAAAGCGACGGTTGGAGATACAAAAGGAATCGTCCCGTTCTGAATGGACTTTTCCAGGTATTTCACGGCGGAAGATTCCAGCGCAACGTAGAGAGACAGAGGAGTCCTCGTTGAAAAAGCCAGGAAGAGGAGCGGGGCTGTAAAAGGGCGCGCGCGCGAGTGCTAAGGGAAAAAGCAATGCCGAAAGATGTGTGTCGGATCATCTTCTCGAAGCGACGAAACAGATTTACTAGTCCAGCGAAAATTCTAGGGGCAACAGGGCCGTGGCAACACGGATGACACCGGTCATTCTGGAGTTGGAATGCATTTCCATACATTAACCCTCTGCGTAGAAGACGGGACGTGTTGTTCACTCTCCGTCTCCCTCTCTCCCTCTCTCTCTCTCTCTCTCTCTCTCTTCTTCTCCCTTTTTACCACTCACTGCTTCCCTCTCTTTCTCCCTGTGGTTTCGGGTCTGTTCCTAACTGGACCCGGATCTTCCTAGAATTATGACAGATAAACTATGCGACGAAGCATAAAGCGGTGCCGTCCACGGGGGGTAGTTGCCCCCAGCGAACGAACACTTCGAACGCGGTTTTCGGGGATTTCAGTAGGCTGATCGGAATTTATCGGGCTATAAGCCAGTTTTATAATACCCCCGACCAGCAGCCCCGGTAGATTTTACGCGAACGCGGTGCTTAAACCGGCATCTAAATTTCGTATCGTTTTTAATGGCTACCTTCTTTCTAATATTTCGTGACAGGTGTTCTTAGCTGGTGCCTGCGTGCGAGATATGTAGTTTAATTTCGCGCCCGGAAGGTGTGGCTATAGTTATCCCAATAATATATGTCGGCGTAGAACCTGACAAAATTCGACTATCAAGTCCCGAAATTAACGCAAGCAAAAATAATGCCCCATCGGTCGTGTCGGTTGGGAAACTTTATTGCAAAGCACTTTAATGCTTGCTCTTCGATATTTAAAATCGCACAATGTAACCGTTCATATCTATACAAATTAATTCTACAAAAGAAATCTTAGAGACGGTGCTGGTGTATTTTTATGCAGTAACATTATTATAATAGTAAACAGATAGTCCAGTGATTTTGAACTTGTAACCTATGTCCATTTCATATAAAAATTAGATCTCTTTGTGTAAAGCTTTAATTTAGAAGTACATATATGTATTTTTTTAAATTAATGTATATCATGTGTCTACATACAGTGGATCCAAGAGGTACTTGAACACTAAATAACCGATTTCCGACAAATTAACTATCTTTAAACTGTGATAAATTCGTAAAAAATGATCGCACAACTATAAATTTGGACTTATTTAATCCATCGTTTATTCTAGTCTATGATTTTTCAGATGTAACGGGCGAGATACTGAAGCCGCGTCTTTTTCTCGAAAATGCTATTCAATCCATCCTGTGCAATGTCCGTCAATGCGAAATGCATTCAAAAGTCTGTGAAAAGTTTGAAAAGTATTTTTCGTGAAAACACCATAGCTTTAAATATTGTAGCTTTTTCATTGCAACAACATCCTTACAAATTGACGTAAGTTGTTTTTAGTCGTTTTATTAAGCTTAGTATGAGATGTATGCCGCTAACTTTACAATAGTATAAGTTACACCATGAGGACTTAACACGACCGAATTTGTTCCTCATTCTTGTCCTATTAAAACGGTGAAAAAAATCGTACGTCAATTTTTAAAGAGTAGGTGTAAAGAGGAGTCTTCAATCTTCAAATTGGTGGAAGATTTATTAACAAACAATTTTTTTTATGTTGTTACAGGGGTATCAATTCATAGTATTTTTGACGAAAAATAAGTCTTCAGTTTTTCATCTGCTACATTATGTAAAAATATCTCAAAGGAATATGAATAACGGCGTGCGATATTAGAGGCTTCAAACTTTCAAATGAGTCCAGGCTTATGGTTGTACTATTGGTTTTTACAAAGTTTAATTTAAATACCGACAATTTCTCGAGAATCGGAAATGTGTTTAAATACTTTTTGCACTTATTGTACATTAAAACAAGTTTTATTAGTAAAAGTTTAATTCGTGAATAATTGTTATTAAGAAAATAATATTGTAGAATCCTTGGAAATTATCAATGCATGTACCAAGGAGCAGTAGCAAGTAACTTTAAAAAATTTACATCTTCTTTTCGAGTATTTTTTGAAACGTCAAAGAAGTGCTTCAGAAAATTAAATGAACATTTTGCAGACGACAGTCCCTCCCAAGGCACCATTAAAAGTGACTACACTTTTATTCCAAACAATTACCACATAGTAAAATGTCTTAATAAATTGTTAAACGTTCTAGTGGAAGTGCAGATTCTGACAATTGTGCAATTCTTGAACAAAGTACATACAAACCAGGAACACATATAAAAATACGAGAAAGTTCAATAAGTAGAATTTTATTTACAAAATGAACTTTCTCGGATTTGCATGAAAGTCTTGTTGATTGCAAAGGATTGAAAACATTCAAAATCTCTTGCCTCTTTTCAAATTGCTTAATACCACTGATTGAACATCTGTGAAAGTGTTAATAAAATTAAAATGCACGATATTGCACCAAGGAACACATAAAAATATATATACAGAATTTAAAAACATAAAATTTTCATTAAAAAATCGATATTCTCCATTTTTTGGACGTCAAGGTGTTAAAAAACATTAAAAACCTCCTGGCTCTTTTCAATTTGGTACTCGGCTCTGCTGATTGAACGCCTGGAGAATTGTTGTTAATAAAATTGAAACGCATTATATTGAATGGCGTTTAGCAGCCTGATGCGAACAGGGAAGTGTCAAGTATCGGGCCAAACGTTCACAATCAGATTCATCGAGAGAGGGAGAGAGAGAGAGAGAGAGAGCGAGAGAGAGGGAGAGAGAGAGAGAGACGGTCGAAGGGAGTTTTCTGGGAATTATGACGAGCATGCATATGCTGACTAGTTCTCGCCGGGTGGTATCCCGGGACTCCTCCTTATTCGGTAATTAATTATACTCGCCGTCGAAGCTCGTTCGTCGATCTTCATCCGAGATATCGACGGGATTGACCATACAACTTATACTGGTTCACTGATGTGAGCTTTTCTCTGCTGGCACCTTGTCCGTTGCCTCTGCTGACACACGCGCACCTATACACGTTCACTCACAGCCACATCTACGTGCCAGGTCAGCTGGAGCATAATTAATAAGTCTGTATACACGCATGTATCGCAGTCTGCTTGATGAAGTGTTTTTCCTGACAACGTTTGCTTTTAGACTGTTTATTACAATTTCTTGATAAATAAATAACTAAACTATTTGAAAATCACCTACGTCAAGATTGTGCAGATTGATCATAATATTTTATACGGCTTTGACATTTGTCAAAATAGAAAGTTTGATATATTCAGTGAAGCTTATTTCAGGGATGGGCACATTTTATTTGAAATAAGATAACAAATTTTAAATAGTTAATTATTTATATTTTCCAAATGACATACAAAATTTATTTTCATTTGATGCTTAAATCAAATACATTATTTTTAAATAATTTTTTATTTCAATTACATTCTTCAAATGAAATTATAAATAATTTCTCCCGAAGAATAGGTTATTGAGGTGAGTAAATTAATTCTTAAATTTATATATGCCAATTTTTAAAGTTGAATCACTAAAGTTTAGCCGCTTCACGCGCTTTGACAATTGTTTTCTAGTACACGAAATAAATAGAATTTTGGACAATATAAACTATTTGATCAATTAAAAGTTGAAATGAAAAATTATTTGAGTAATTTTTAAAAAATGATTTGACTGTTATAAATGTTTGTTTTTAACTATGTTAGTTTTAACATATGATTATTTCAATTTGCATGTAGCCAAATAGGATAATATATTATATTAACGATTATTTTCCAAATAATTTATTTCAATAATTCCCAAGCATGGCGTATATAAATATGGTAATTTTGCTGCTCTTTCCACGGCGCAGAATCTAATTGGTTTTTTCCCAAACAAATTTGAAAGGTCACTTTTTCGAGTTTAATAAATAAAACATAGTTTAGAACTTGGAAATCTTGCATACATACATGTTGTATGAGAATTTACACGAGCAGAATCTGAGAATTCTGAGATTGTGAATGATAGACCTTACTTGAACGAGCTTCCCATCCAACATAATTTTCAAATCTTGTCCGTGAGATTGAATGCTGTAGATTTGTATCGGTTTCAAGGAATCCTGGAGAAACTATATGTATCGACGCTTTTATTCCCTCGTACATCGTACGTTAACCTTTGCCGAGACTTGTATTATTTGTTTGTTCAGTACCGTGTGTTACGGGTTCATTTGAGCGTTTATCAGGGACGAGCATGCATCAAACTCAAATCTACTTTTCATAAAATCCAAGATACTATTATTGCATGAGAATATTTATGAAAGTTTTTGCAGTATGTATTGAAGCACTTATTACTCGGTTTTGTTACTTGATCACTAGACTGCAGATGTTTATACAATTTTCAATTTTTGTAGACAAATAAGAATGTTCTACCTAATGAAATCCGAGTTTCATTCGTAATAGCCTTTGTAGATCCAAAATAATTCAAAATCGTACTGAATTATGTCGAATCAGATATTCTAGCATTTTTTGAAAATTTTCATAAGCCGTGAGTGCATAAAGATCCGCAGTCTATTGATCACATGTAAACATAAGAAACGTGAAGTATGAGGGATGAGGATACATTGTAAGAAAGTATATTGATCAAAAGTTATATTTTTTAGATAATATAGTAATTTTCTATGAACCATTTATTTTTATTTCATTTCTCAATATTGTGTACTGTATCAAAAACTATACATATAAGCCACAGTCACCCTCAGTAATATTCGGACACTTTTAAAGGGACGTTATCTTTTTTAGGATTGCACCAAACGACTTTAATTGTCTCGAGATGTTATGAAAAATAAATCGCAATTGGTCAGAGACGTGGAGAAAATTTTGAAGGATGCTTTTTACAACTTTTTTTATTTCGGCCTGTATTGAAAATTCAAAAATTGCATTTAGTAAATGTATACTTGTCGATTATATTCCGTCAATTTTAAAATGTCTGCCTTTTCAAAAATAGGTCCGTAAAGAGGAGACTTGGAGCTGTCACCTCATTTTTTTCGAATTTTTAAAAAAGTCCCGGCTATAAGAAAATGGCATTTGTTTAAAACATTTGCAAAATAAATGGTGAAAAACCCATTTTTTCCAAATCGAAATATTTTCCTTGCTATGTTAGTTCTAGTCTTATAATTTAATGAAAAAAGTTTACACTTTTCTTTGCACGTCTGTAAAACCAATATTCTTTAAGATTTCGAAGAATCCTTCGAGATTCGTTCATAGGTTACTAAAGACTACAACATATTCAAATTTGAACTATCCGACATAGGACTCGAAAAATATTCTTCTCTTGTTTGTTCCTTGCTTTTATCCGCGGTGTATCACCATCGCTCGACTGCTGTCGCGCGCGGCCGTCTTTGCCAATACGCGTCTAGGTCGCGCCCCGATTGGTCCGTGTTTTTTGATAATAACTCCTTAACAAAGCCGAAACGGGGATTTTTGCAAAGGAAAATGTTGCTTCAAATGGTCTCAGGAACCGCCCCTTTCAAGGAAGAATGACATTTTTGGGACACCCTGTATATACTGAAATTTCATCGAAATCAGTTGATGCGGAAGAAAAAGACAGGCATTGAAATATTTAATAATCTTTCTAAATTCTTTTTAAATTCTAAGATCTAAATCTAAATTTACTACAGTTGCAGGCCGAAAAATAGGAAAAAACTGTATTTTTTATCATCTTTAACCGTTTGAAATTCGACGTTGACCAATTTTGATGAAATTTTTAGAATGTATATAATTAATATAGAACTACTAAACGTAAATTTTAAATTTTCAATTAACCCTACATAAAAAAGTTTTAAAAAATGATCTATAACATTTTCTCGACGATTCCAAGAAATTGCAATTTTTTCAAAAAATTTATTTCACCTCAATTAGGAATCTAATTCATCTAACATCTCGAAAAAATTGAAGTCGTTTGGTTCAATCTTAAGAAAGTTATCGTTTAGGTTAAATGTGTCCGAATATTACTGTGAGTGACTGATATCAAAAGCTACTAATCAGATTCGCGCCTCCTAGAAGTTAGCCCCCCACTTGTTGAAATAAATAATTATTATATAAATAATATAAATAATATAAATAAATAATCTTATTGTTTATATTATTGTTATAATATTCGGGAACAATGTAGCACAAACTTAACACAACTCAGCACAACTGTTGAAATTATGTATTTCAACAAGTGGGGGGCTAGCTTCTAGGAGGCCAGTTTTGTGCACGAAACCGGTAAGGTATTGTACAATATAATTTATTATTGAATGAGAAATACAATCTATGTTATTTGTTTCACAATCTACGGGGTACTGGCGTATGAACGTTGATTAACATCGATCGAATGCCTTGGTCGCAACCAATAACTATTACAAATCCAATAAACATTGTTTGATAATTGGTCCCAATACAAAAATTACATACTTTCAAATATCAAATTTAAACCTGGGTCAAATTTCTACCACTAATGCGTACCGAACGCACGATAATTCGAGGTAATTTTATGGTAATTTGCGGCGGATGAGTCAGAATTGATCATTGAATGCCAGACACCTGATCGATGCGTAAATCGCATGGCATATCACGAGTAAATATGTAGAAGCACGAGACTTATTTGCACGAAGTCGCGGCGTTAAATCCAGATACCGCTTATTAAAATACGCAGTACTCTCTTTCTGAGAAGATGCTGCACTTCGATGAGAAATAAATACCCATTGGCCAATCAAAGCTTGCTCTGCTATATCGATAGACATACAGTGATCATAAAAATGTATGAAAGATTATTACATCGAAAACAAGCATATGAGTGAAAGAAATATGTTTTCATATAAAAATTATGTTTACATAAAAGAACGTGTGGAATAAAACTATCGATAACAAGATACATAATGCTTGAATTTTATTACTAGACAGCGGATTTGATGCATTTATGACAAAAATGAGTAGGTGTAATTTAAAACAGTAAATACATCAGATGAATTTAAACATATTGTTAAATTATATTCAGCTCATTAAACATATTAAACAAGAAAATAAAATTCTATTTCACTCCAATTTGTTGCAATTCAGTTAGAAAATTTTTATTCTGTATAAAGATCCGTTGTCTATTTATTACATAAAAAATTAACTTCTATTAAAGGTATTGCTACATAACGTTTTCAGCTATTGACAGCGTTTTCTAAAATTATCATAAAAATTGTTTCCAGTTGTTATATGGATAAAGTAATTCATTGTTTAGACTTAGAAGTTAATTTTAATGTTAGTAATAGTTAAATTTAATGGACAGAGCTTTGTCAAAGTTTATGAGATGTTGCAGATAGTATACATGTACATTTAACTTGTGTTCGTGTGTTCAATTATGTATAGACTGCGGATTTTATTCAAAATAAAAATTTTCTGCCTCCTTCTGTAAGAAGCAGGAATCACTTAGGAATTTCTTTCTTTCAAGAATGATTTTAAAAAGTTCATAATAATTTATCAATATCCTTAAAGTCTCTTAATCTTTTTAGCGTTTCAAATTGCAGCTACTCATTTGCGTGATAAATTGCATGAAATCGGCAGTCTAGTTATATATTACTTCACCAACAATGTCAATAAAATGTAAAATTGCTTTTGGCATGCAATTGTCGCGTTTGAAAAGAGAGGTAAGAAATAATAACACAAGTAATGTTACAATGGAAGTTTCTGTACTGTGTCATAATTTTTACACGGCCTGTCGCGGCGAAAGAAAAAAAGTACGGGTTCACGGGGCATTAAATTTGTTCCTCCAATTTTCAGTCTTCAATTTTCTCTAATGTCCGAATGTTTTGATTTATATCCCACTTCTCAGTCACCGTCGCAGCCGCGCGATGTTGACTCGTTGACCGGTTTATGCCATTATACCGTGCTTCCTCTGATCTCTCTTTCTCTCACGTACACACTTATTCGCGATCCCCTCCCTGTATCGTCCCTTTATCGTGTTTCGCGTTTATTCTTAATCACGCTGAATCGATTACGCCGCGTTTCTAAGTGTTATCATTTTACGCCGTCATGCATATCACAATGCTGCCTACTATTTTAATATCACGCTCCCTGACGAGAGAGATCCTCTCTCGGTACGTGGCAACAACGAGAACAGATCCAGAAAAACATGAGATTTTAATTTCCAGATCGGTGCCAATCGATATTAAATAATTCGACATGCCTCTAGGAATGTGAATAATGCGAGCGAACATTAGAGAAATTCCTCGATGTTATCGCGAATTGCGAGGCACTAACATACCGGGTGTCTCGTCTTCATTTGCAAATATTATTTAACTTGGGGATGGCAAATATATGACATGCAGGAAATTTTTTACGGCGCCCTTTTTCGGGCCGGTTTTGGCCAGGGTCGAAACGGTAAAATGTTTGTCTACATATAAATTTTACGGCCAGTCCGCCGTGTGTTCAGCAATTATTATTATAATACTTATTTATACTCTGTACAAAAGGTACTAGCGCGAGACAAGATTTTATTAAATTTTATTTTGGCACTTTCGGTCGTGGATGCCAACACTTTCATATCAAATCGAACGAAACATGAGACGCTTAAATTGATTTCACATAATTCTGAATCAGTGTCGCCAGATCCACCCAAAACTGGGTGGATTTTCCTCTCCTCCTTTTCCCATTCCACTACCATGAGCACACTCCAACGTCACCCACTAGACTGGCCACGTGATGTGCCGTGCAACGTGTTACATATTACTCTGATAATCAGAGAGGTGGTAAACTATATTCCCCTCGATTTAACCGATCTGGCGACACTGTTCTGAATCTCTTGGCGTATTTTAACGAATCAGACTCGTGATGAAGATTTTAAACAAAGTCCAGTAATTATGAATGTTATGCCTTTCTTTTTAGATGAAATAAAATTGTATTCTTTTGTAATCGATATTTAAGTACTGAAGTAAATGTAGGCATACAAAAATGATAAATTTTCATTCCTCCTCTGTGGTATTTTTTGGAATAAAGTAATTCTAATCACTGTAGCCGTAAAGAAAATGATACGGCAAGAGCTTAAGCGCTCATATTAAATAATTTTTATATTATTTTTATACTTCTGTAATTCTCTGTAGCTTTGAAATTCCTCGAATTCAGATTTTATACATTTACTACAAAAGCGAATTGGTGCAATTTAAAACATTACAAGATTCGATCAATTTATATTCTGCGCGATTATTATGCTTGATTAAAGAAATTTATTCAATCATTTTTATTTGACAAGCAGTGGTACCTTTGCTATTAAAGTGAGTCTAATCACTAGACAGCGCATTTTTATGCATTCATGGTTTATGAAAATTTTCAGAAAATACTAGAATGTAATTTTCAATAGAATTTAGTACGATGTTAATTCATTTTGGATCTACGAAGTCTATTCCCATGAAAAACAAGATTTCACTTCATTCCACTTTCGTAAAATTTGTCTCTAAAAATTGAAAATTGCATAAACATCCGCAGCCTACTTCATTACGTTTAGTGTTTTACAATTTCTTTGTGCAAAGTTATAATTGGATTGCCGATTTGATGCATTTATGACAGAAATGAGTAGGTGACGTTTAAAACACTTGAAAGTTTGAAAGAATTTAAGAATGTCGGTACATTGTTATTCGTTTATTAAGATTATTAAATAAAGAAAGAAACTTTAATATGTCTAATATTTCATGCAATTGACGCGAACAATTCTTAAGATAGAAGAAGATACAAAATTCCAGGAAACATCAAAGATGCCACCGACTTAAAGGAATCTTGCGAAAAACTAATAAAATTCTTGGGGAACACAAAATTATTCAACCGAATCTAACTTATAAATTACCACCTAATTGTAAGCTTGTAGTTGCTAATAACCCTTGTGAGGTTGATGCAGCTTAAAAAAAAATTCTTATATTGCATAAATATTCACAATCTAGTTGTAAATCACTTTTTTACATTAGGTGTAGTAATTCGCAGACGTTTGTACATTTATATTAAACATAAAAGTTAAGAACACATGTAAAATATGAGTAAATTCAATATCGTTTTTTACTACCAAGTGATTAACCATGTTCACCACAACTTCGGTACTTAATTGTTTCAATATTTTAATAATCTCTACTATTGTTTTACATTAAACAGAATCTTGCAATAAAGAATTTAAACTGTACCCTCATTTGATTCAAAAAGCAACGAATTAGTTTCGGTGTTCGCGTGTAACGCGAAGGAATTCGTAAAACAAATCCATAAAACTGTAAAAAATCGGTAATTCTAGGATCTGATAAAAAACGATTCGCTAAATGATTCGAAGGATTGGAAGTGACGTATGAGAATGCAAAGAATGGTAGATAAAGTGGGTGAGAAAAACGCGTCGAAGAAAGAAAGAAGGGAGGGGGGGGGGGGGGAAACTTTATGTACACGAGTCGGAGCACGGGCAACAGATATACGAGCCATATTACAAACTACTACTGCACACTTGCCAGGTTTTATAAGGCGTTTAAAATTTTATTCGTTATAAAATTCTCATCGTCCCCGCCCACCTACCACTGTCACCCCTTCGACCTGGATTCATGTTCAAAATTTCGTGCGCGAGGAGGTCCAAGCAATTTCGAGCGGTTGCTTGATCTGCGGCAACCCGTTTTCTACGTCTTTACTTGAGAGGTTCAGTGAAATCTTCCATCTTCCATCGGATTTCATGTCCGAGATTTCGTGGATGCATGGATTCACGATTAAAACCACTACCGGTTTTACTACTGAATTTGTAGGGAATTTTTACTACTGCATTTTTTTCAGAATTCTTCATAATATACCTGATTTTATTGAAAAATATATTCACTGTCTTTCAAAAATTCAGTTGAATATTTATACAATAATGAATCATATATTTTCGTTAATTTTAGATTCTTATAATATAAACTGCGGACCTTATGCATGTTAGATAAAAATGAGTAGCTCAAATGAAAAATACAAAAAACATTTAATGAATTTAAAAAATGCTGTTGTATTATTTTCATCCGATCATAATTATTAAGAAAAGTAATAAAGATCTGTGTAGTTTCTGTGTCTTACAACTAATGCAGACAATTTTTATTTTGCATAACAATCCGCAATGTACTTATACATATATTTTTGCTTCAGAACATTAATTACCATATCACGTATATCTGGATGACGGAATTATTTGTCCAGAATTGAAAATTAATTTTTGCGTTATTAACTCTTTTTTTTCATTAAGTAATTTGCTTTGATTTTCTCTAATGTCTGTGGTTGCTGCATGGACGTTCAAAGTGTTAATTAGTGAACGTACATTTTTCTGTGTTTTGTAATACATGACTACCGTAGTTCTATATAACTATATAATTCAACTACGAGCTTGTAAAAATTGTTTTCTCGTGGAAATGAAAAACTAAGTTGCTGAGTAAAAGATATTTCACTTATTTCAAGCCCTGAACCGTTAATCTGTGATTATAACTTTAACTGGTAGACAGTAATAATATATTTTTCTACAAATTTAATTTTGACTTAGAATTTCAGTATGAATTTTGTTACAAATCAGATAACAGTTTGGTAACTCAAATTTGGAGTTAAAACGTTTAATATAAGACGCATATGATTCCTGAATGATTCTGTTACAATGATTATAAATAGTAAGGTGTGCAACGTTATAATTAGTTTTTACAGATAGGCGCCTAACTGTTGTTCTAAATATCTCAGTTATCTATGAATGTTGTAATCGCTACTAAAGTTAATGTTCATCTACGTGATTGAAATGACTACAATAACTTTTTTGGTTAAAGAACACGAACATCTTCGTGAGGTTTTTACTTTAACTTTATACAACAGCCTGATGGAATTACTACCTCGCGCGGCACGCTACCTTGATAAGTATCGCTATATTTAATTAAGAGCGTCCTTTCTTCTTACTGATGTTAATTACCGCAGACCTTTCATGCATGCATTAAAGAGCTGCTTTGATCGCAATGGAATGTTGTGCTCATGGTGCAAATATTTACTATCTTTTGTCTCCCATTGTCTATGAATGCGTTATTTTTACTCGTTAACACGAAGCTAATGACTCAGTAAAACATAAGTGAATAGTGATTATGAAAGATAATACTTACATGCTTCTTGCATTTATTTTAAATTCATCATTATCGTGTTAGTTTGTATGAAATATAGTGGAACCTCTATTTTGGAACTGATGGTCGAAATACGTTAAATATTTATCATACATTACAACTAGATAGTGGATTTTATGCACTTATAACAACAATGAATAGGTCAAATTCGAAAGATTATAAACATTTGAAGTATTTAAGACTATCGTTACATTATTTTGAACTCATTAAAATCTTTAAGAAAAGAAATCAATTTTCATTCAACTTCCACTTCTTGTAATTGATATAGAACACTTTTATTTTGTATTAAGCTCCACAGTCTAATTACAATAATTCTTATTTTATTCAGAACATATTAGGCAAAGGTTTAATTATTTGAAATTCGTTCTTGATGTTATTGTTGCTATGGAATGACTTGGAATATTTATTCTCAAAATATATTTTTCTTTGATAGAAAATCTTTTCATTCAGTATGTCATAAATGATTCAAATAATAAAAAAATTGACACTGCTTTAATAATATCTAGACTAATTGACGTAATAGGTACTTTACACTATTCGTCCAAAATAGATCAAAATTCATCTAAATATTCTTTAATCCACGAATGGCGGGACTTGGATTAATTTTAATCATAGTCACAAATGTTTCGCCTACATTTTGATTTTTTAACAGCCAGTGTAAATTTTTAATTAGTTTATAGTAGGTCCAACAAGGGGACCAATGTTCTTCTGAAATATTACTACGAATTTGAGAGGATCCAGCTATAGTTGTTACGAAATCGTCTGAAGCATCCGCCTTTTAAGGGTTAATGTTATTAATAGATATGATAAAAATAAGTAAATCGAATGAGAAACAGTAAAAACATTTAAGGAAATGAAAAAAACACTTTTCATTATTTTCAGCTCAATAAAATTATTATAGAAATAAATAAATTTAAGAGTAGCCCCAGTATCTTGCAATTAATGCAAAGAATATTCATTTTGCATAAAAATCCGTAGCCGAGTTATAATTTAAAAAGTTACGCTAAAGGGATGCTCGAATCAATCATGTTTAAATGTTTGAAACCTGAAAGTTGAAGTAAAAAGCAATTTTTTAACGATGGAGAATAAAAATACGAAACTGTAAATGTGTCGTTGGCGCAGTGTGCACAGGTAATAGAGGGTGGTTTCGACGATTTCTCTTAGGATTGGGAATACACTGGGGTGAAAAGTCCAGGCACAGGGGGTAGAAAGGACGGAGACTGTGTAACGTAGGCTGTCCTTGCACCAGTGCATTGTTACAGAATTACGTTCGAACGGCTGCGCCTGAATTCGACTTAATTTTCCCGAGAAGAGAGATTAAGCGAAAATGGCCGACGAGGGAGAGTGACGATGAATGTACCCCGCGCTCATTCTCTCGGAAACCCCTTAAAATATTCGAAACTGTTACTAGGGTCGGAACCGTTGCATTCATACTCGTGCAGCTTCTTTCAAAACTTTTATTTTCTTCAGTGATTTCTGAACAAGTGACACTCGGCCGGCCTACAAAGGAGCTCGTGGCCGATTAACTCTACATCTGCAGTATTTCTTTGATTCGTTAGCGAAAATGCTGAGGTAATTTGCAAATAAATTCAATTTTTTATAGTGGAAAACAATTAAGTCAAAATAATCCTTACGGAATTCTTGTATTATTAACATTCCCCAACCGGAAGTATTGACAGGTTTTACAAGAAGCTTAACAATTTGAAGAGGCTTTACTATAACAGCATAAGAGAATATTCATTTAGGTATTTGTAAAACTTTATCGGCATTAAGCGGTATTCTACGATTACTTCCTTATTCTACTTGTTTCGTTTTTGCATAATTGGTAGGGAACGGAAACGTAGACAGTAACGACTCCTGTTATTTATCTTACAATTAGTCAGCGCGGGTAACGACAGGCCAGACAACTGGTAAGTAATCTATGAAAATGGGAGCTTTCATAAAGATTTACCGGTACTAAAACATTCTAGCAAGTGCATTGCACTAAATCACACCTTTAAATGGAAATATTATGGAAAATCAGTTGTTAACTAAACAAGCGTGGGTAACCATAACGTATCTTTGCTCGATGAAATAATTACTAATTAAAACTAGTATTAACCCCTTGTCGTACGATTTTCTTCACGACAACAATGACTTCTTTGACTTAAATACTAGAGAACTACCAAGCACTAGAAGTGCCTAATTTGTATTGCTTTATAAAAATGACAAAGCTGCATTTATTCCGACTCACAGTGGTCCCAAAGCCCGAAAACGTGGACAAAACTTAAAAAAATGAACTTTTAGCTAGGTAAGTTTTAATTATTGGGTTGGTTACTCTAAGAGTGTTTCTACGTAGGGGTAAACAGCAAAAAGGTCGCATTTTTATACCTAACCAACAGTTGCAATCCGAACTTCGGTTTCATTAGACAGTGCTCTCATACTCTTTTAAGTCTCAGTGCGAGTTCTAAGTGTACAGTGTGTAAATTGTATTGGAACATATCGATTTTAATTGTGCATTATGGATGCTGTTTGTGGAGGTGAGTTGCATAGTTTTTAGTGCCAAATGTTTACTATTAACTGATGAATATGTATGTAAAAGAAAAGGTAAAAATGAAGGCATGCATTTTAAAGATGTGGAGTAAAAGTTGTGAATCTCACACTATGAATCGTTAAAACCTGTTCGAGCTTCTAGTTTATACTACTATCTTGCAATTTAAAAAAGATTAGCTGCCTTCATTTGCCTGTGTGGTCGTACCACTGTTTTTTGTAATGCAGAGTAGGTATTTTATGAGCTTTCGTTGCATTTCTTCTCAAACTGTGAGAGATATGCACTAAGATTTTCTGGAATATTTAAACAGATTTTGAAGGATTATGGTTAGAACACATAGAGGACATAGAATATCAATTTTCTATAAACAATCATATATCTGAAATTTTTTAATATTTTTATATTTTTATATGTAGAATAATGTGAATGCTTCTTTGGAAACTATGAACTGTTAATACCTACTTTATACAATACAAAGCGTAGAGTTTGCTGTCCCGAGAATTAGGCTCTCTCCTCGGTCAGTTCAATATGAAAGAGCGAAAGGGAAGGTAGAGGGGTGGTCAAGTAATCCCCGACCAATACACAAATATGCTTTGCTTTTACTTTCACTTTCACTTTTAAACAGTATGTTTATATTCGGTAATCATTTAGAAAGAGGTAATTCTCTCCGATTTTGATGAAATTTAAACATGTTAGGCAGCAACACATTTTGAACAACTTTTTCCTTTTCACGTATGAGGGGGTCTCTTTTAGTTTTCGAGATATTCGCAAAAATCTATTGCTAGTACTGAATTGAATTTTCCGTATTCGTGCACGCTCCGTGGCAACGTAAGCCTGCTTCGGCGCGGCGTCTTTTTACTGGTTTTGTAAACAACCAGCAATAGTTTTTTGCGAATATCTCGAAAACTAAAAGAGATCCCTGCATACGTGAAAAAGAAGAAGTTGTTTAGAATGTCGAATTCTATAAAATATTTAAATTTCATCAAAATCGGAGAGGAGTACCTCTTTCTAAATAATTACCTTATATTCGAATTCCAATTTATATTCTATTATATTATATCATTATATTATATTATATTGTATTACATTTATATAACAGTATATACTATGTATTATAAACAGCGTTATCTTTTTTTTTTAATTAATTTGATTTATAGTGACTATGTGTATTCCTATTAAAATTTATACGGACCCCCATGTTGTTTTTTTTATATCAAGTTCACATTCGTAATCAGCATCCCCTAAATTCCCAATAAACAATTCTTGGGAAGAACGAATAATTTTGTGTCACCAAATTGGATTCGCCATTTTGTGTTTTATAATTTGAAGTTCAGATTCGTGATCAGCTACCCTAAAAACTCCTTAATACCAATTTTCAAGCAGAACTAATAATCTTTTAATTTACATGTCCGCCATATTGGATCCGCTATTTTTATTTTTCTAATTTCAAGTTCAGATTCGTGATCAGCTACCCTAAAAACTCCTTAATACCAATTTTCAAGCAGAACTAATAATCTTTTAATTTATATGTACGCCATATTGGATCCGCCATTTTGTTTTTTCTAATTTCAAGTTTAGATTCGTGATCAGCTACCCTCAAAACGCCTTAATACCAATTTTCAAGCAGGACTAATAATTTTTTAATACGTTTTGAGGTTTTGACCACGTTTTGGCGATTAGGGACCACTGTGCGACTACGCGATATTATGCTCTGAATTCCAATTAAAATTTGTACTTATTTTACCACTTACTTTAGTACTAAAATATTTGTAATAAATGAGAAGAATTTCATATGAACTTAAAGGAGAGGAATGGCATTCATATTTAGTAGATTTTGTTTGAAGTCATCGTCACAAGTCTGACTCGATATCGCAAGACAAGGGGTTAAACAATTTTAAAAATGATTTGAGAAAATAAGTATAAAAAGATTTAGTAAATGCAGATACCAAGTTATGAATTTTATCATTCAGCGTGGAACTAAATCGACGGATGGTTTGTCATTCCAGACGACGCAGTATTCTGGAAATATGAAGAAATTCAATATACGACGGATCAATTCTAAAGAAACGGACCTTTGGATCAGGAGAGATTAATTCTCCTGGTCCGATGTCGTTCCTGGAACCAATTTAAACATCCAATTTAAAAACGACCACAATTACACCCCCGCGTCGCCCCCGACTGTTTCAACATTAACCCGTTTGCCGAGCGTACACGAAATCTCGAAGGAAATCAACTGGGTGCGGTTCAAGCGAATCGGAACAAAAACCGAAAGGAATACAGTTTAATTCCTGCCAATAAAATTAATTGCGGAGATACTCCTAGAGGTCGCCGAGTGATCCTCCGCGTTCGCATCTCTTTTCTTCAGTTCCCGGAGGGAGGCTGGGACTACGGTCACCTCTTCGAACTGCAACCAGTTTCGAACAGTTCGGTGGAGACAGGTCGATAGAAGAAGACAGAAAATGAGGGAGCACAAGGGGGGGTAGACTAAAGGGAACACAAGGGGGAAAGAAAGAAATACAGAAAGAGGGAGAAAGAGGAGACGACCGGGTGGAGGGACTTACGGACACTTGGCCGCTCAATGGCGCGAATTTAAGAGCACCAGCCGTTACGCTTCTCATTCGTTAGCATAAATTAATTATTTTTCAGGGCAAGAGAGCGACGGCAGAGAACGATGCCAGGACCCGCTCGAAATCGGCCAGAGACCAGTTTGCTCGCTCGTTCGAACTGTTTGCTGACCCGCCGCCGCGCTGGTGGTTAACTAACACTGCAATGCGGCACTCGTGAGGTGTTCGTAATTAGCTGCCGCTCGAACGCGAGTTTAAACGTTTCATAATTATTCCGAAGTCACGATGCAATCGATAAGTGTATTGTCTTGTTGTGCGCGTCGCTTAGAAACTCGGACAGGGTAGGCAATGTTGCTACTAATATTCTACCGCTTAATCCTTTGCCGTACCATTTTCTTCACAGCTACGATGGCTAGAACCACTTTGTCCTTAATATATTAGATACCGGAAAAAAGTTCATGCGGTTTTCTTCCTAGAAATTGACACTAAACCTACCGAGCCTTAAAAGTAACTGGTATGTATTGCCTTAGAAAAATTAAAAGATTGAATTCATCTAGACTTGGTGCGCTTCTTATTGTAATGTGTAATATGTGCGGCGGTGATAGGTTTAGTGTAAATTCGCATGTGTAATGCATAAAGTTAGACTTTATAGATTACATTTATACCGGTGAGATGCGCGATGTGCAACTTTCAATTGCTTCGACGTTCCGTTATTTATACGAGGTTAAAAATGGGTTGCCAAAAGTTAAAAACTCGTGCTTTCACGCTTTACGAGTCTAAGATTGTAAATACACTAGCGAAGAAAGTTTTATCTTATTCTTTTTACAACCGTGATCTGTTACCTTGTGATTACCATGTATTTTTATCCGTGTCAAACATCATTGGAAATATAGCAACTTTGAAAATGATACCAATGTCAAACCGGCAATTAACTCATTTCTTGTGAGCAGAACTTAAGATTTTTGCAGCAAACAGATATTTGAGTTTGTAGAACGTTGGAAAAGGGTCAACAATGTCAATGGCGACTATATCGTTAGATAAAACCATATTTTGAAAAAGTGTGTTTGAATTTCGATTTAAGTATCTGCTTAATCTACTTGATAGTTTCACAGAAGAGAAAAAAGATTACAGTGGATGTAGAAAGTGTTTGTACACCAACTAATTTCAAATAATATATTCTGAAATTGTAGTTTATTAACTAATTTTCTATAAACAACGAGTTTGTACATATTCTCGGAAATCTCTAGCAATTATATATTAATTGCCTGCTAAATATTAATTAACTGTTTATTTTACTTTTTCATTGTCATATAAATTCAATTTCTACGTTTTTCTCATGAATTTCTAATGAGTTTTAAAACATGTAGCAGCTGTACTAATACTTATTGCTTTTATATTTCGGTCAATATTTTGTTTTCTCTTGATAACTTTGCACATTATTCAACAAACTAATTTTTGTTGCACTGTATCTGTTCTAGAGATTTCCGAGAATATGTATAAACTCGTTGTTTATAGAATATTAGTTAATAAACTACAATTTCACAATATATTATTCGAAATTAGTCGGTGTACGAACACTTTCTACACCCACTGTATGTATGCCTACGTTTACTTTCATGCTTGAATATTGGTTACAAAAGAATAGAATATTATTTCGTGCTAAACGAAAGGCTTTCATATGTAACGGCAAAGGATTACTTAAGGGAAGTAGACATTTGTGGAGATCGAACAATCGAATTATTCTTTATTATTTATAGTTGATAATATGCGGAGTCAAACTCTTTAAGTAAAACCATTTTTCGAGGCTTTGGAATTGATAGAGGCAAGATTTTAGAAAAATGACTTTCCTGTAAAATTCAAAATGGCAAAATTGGTCATGTTCATATTTCTCAGGAACCATTCGACCCATCGAGTTGAAATATTGTGTACTTTTACTACTAACGGTAACACGTATTTTAGTTAAAGACTTTTTTTAAATTCGGCCTATATATGTATATAGGTAGATTGGTACCATCGTTTAGGTTGAATTTGGTATGATTCTTTTTTAAGAAGGTGTATACGCGAAATGATAGAGCGATAACTTGTTTAATATACCAATACAATAATTTGTTTACATTGACTTATTATTTGTTTCGTATCTTAAAATTGTTCAAGAATGTTGACAAGTGGTGTCATAAATTGTAGACATTTATAAAATCATACCAACTTAGTGATATAATAAAATTTAGTTTGAGGATAATAAAACAATGAAGATGAAGCTTTTTTATCTGCAGATGACAACGAATAACTCTTTCATTTCATTGTGCCATAGTTATATACTTATTTTTTTATTTAAAGCTTATGGAACCTCGTATGAGATTCACTTTTTTGAAAATTTACATTTTATTATTTAAAAACATTTATATTCTGTGCCTTAATTCACTTACAATAAACACGTTTTTGTTTTAAATTCATATATTGAAATAATTTATTTATTTGTTGAATGATCCAAGGTATAACTTATTATGTAGTTGTAAGATAATAGTTTTAAAATACGTAATTTTTAGCCTGCAAGAGTAAATTAAAAGAACTAATTAATTGATTTTCTACTCGCAAATTGTTCTTACCGTACATTTAATTTTCGTATATTTAGAACATGCAAAAAGTTTTATAAAACTATACTAAAATAGTGTCAGGTATGTAGCTCAAGGCTAAAAATGCACATTTTCAAACAACGTTTCATTTTCGCAATACAGGCAAATTGCAGCTACAAGTTATTTTTACAAGGCAATTCAAATCAGTCGCTTTTAATATTCAGTAATTCTTTCGCTAATAAGTATACATAGAAGTGAACCGTTACTCAACTAACATGTTGACTGCTATACTAAAGCCCATAAAAGTTCCGAGTCAGAAGAATTGATTTAATAATGCAAGAATAGAAAAGACAAAGTATACTACAACAACTACAGTAGAACCTCGATTATCCTCGAAGTCTCTATTACCTTACATGCTCAAAATTTAAATAGCGCAACCTAAGGCGATCTATATGCAACATTGTTTATAGTACAAATCAATACGGATCGAAGCTAGCAACTGAATTAATTTACTGTTCTATTGTACGAACCTACAGGTGTCCTTGATTAGTTTGGATAATCAAAGTTCTACTGTACTGTAACTTTCTTACACCTCGTAGATCCTACCAAAGCTTTGATTACTTAATAGATTTTTATAGATATTTGATTTTTATGTTTAGCAAAAACATCGTGTCACATATTAGATTAACCCTTTGCACTCGGAGCTATTTCAACTAAAAAACCAAATATTTATTCTAACCTAAAATATTTCCATCGTACATCTTCATTATATGCGTACGAAACTGATATAGTACCTCATACAATATTTAAATGTTTAGTAATTTATTACATATGAACAAATTTAATCATGTAAACAATATTTTGAATAATGGCTTAGCAATTTGTAGTGGCGCCTCAGAGTCGCCATTCGAGTGCTAAGGGTTAAGTCAAAAGTACGTTTCTTTATTAGCTAACACGAGTGTACATAAACAGCGTGATCATTAGACTGCGGATTTTATGCATTTTTAACATAAATGAATAAAGAGAAATAGAAAACTGTGACGTCATTAAACGAATGTAAGCATGTTATTATATTATTCTCCACTTGTCAAAATTATGAATGGAAGAAGTGCATCATCAATTAACTTCTGTACCATGAAATTGACTAGGAAAAATTTTGAATGTTTTATTATTTTGCGAACTTCTTGTAAGCTAAAGCAGCTGTTTAATTTTTGTATAATGCATACTAGTCGAACAGAAAACATCGTGGAAAGCAGTGCTGGTAAAACGAAAGAACGGAATGGGTCGAAAAGGAATGAAAGAAAGGGAAACGGGACATCCGGCTCGAAGTAACGAACGAAAATTAAGCTTGATTAATAACGAGCAAAATCGCTCACGGTACCGCGAATTCCGTGGCACCGTCACGTCGCGGGAATTATTAGACCCCTGTCATCGAACGGTGCAGAGCATGGTGATTCCAGAGGGTTGGGTGGGGTGGAGGTGGGGGGATTCCTGGGGATTTCAGGGGGGGGGGCATGGATGGATCAGGGAGTAGGGGGACCGAGAAAAATATGCGAAACGCGAGGAGGCGCGTTCGTTTCGTGCCTCTCGAAATCGGCACGGATAGGTTTTGAGGTCGTGTCCAGTTCGTGTACGGGCGCGCGCAATAAACGAAGTGGACTTAGATTGGGCTAATTAATTAATGCGCACGTCCTGTCTCGTTCCACCTAATTATCTCGCTTGTCAGCTCGACCGCCGTTCGCCACACCGTTAATGCGTGTTCCCCCTCCAACCCTCTCGCGCATTCCTCTCTTGTCGTCACGGTCTCTCCCACACCTTTTCTCTCTATTTCTCTCTCTCTCTCTCTCTCTCGGCCTTTGCCTTTCTATCTCCGTCTCTGTCTCACGGCACGCTCGTTCTTCGCCGAGCAACGCGGCCAGCCTGTCTTTTTCTGTCGTAATTATAATCAGGCTAATTGTGACGTCAGACAGGAAGCTACACCTAGAAAAATCGCCTGACGTCCATACGCCACGAGATACCGTACCACATCCTACAATCGCTTAAGTGATACTGATCTAACGTGTTTAGAGATTCGTATCTGTGCCGATGTGGATACAACACATTACAACACACAACGATACAGGTTTTACGCTGTACCGTGTCTAGCCCCGGGACACTTCGTGTCCGTGATTATTTGAATATTCCGCGACACGAGAGCATGTGAATCACACCTTCGATGAAGAGCCTTGGATCTATCGTGTACGGTAGTTCGCGGTGTATTCGAACGGTTACGCTTATAACTGTAAGCATACGAAGTACGTTGAGCTGGGTAAAATATTATTTTAATAATGGAATTTCCGGAACCGTCGAAATGACGTACTTCAGATTTTTCATTTTACGATTGTTGAGATAACAATAAATGTAATATGATTGTTGGCATATGAAGTACGATGTGCTGGATAAAAATATTAGGTAAATATTTACTTTAGGGGAGGCATCCCCGATGACTTTGACCTTGACATATGCCGTCAACGATACTATTTTGAACAACTTTGCTTCATACATTATCCGTCGCTTGGCCTTAGTTTCCGCGATATTCGTGAATAACTTCAGTTAATCTTAAGTTACAAGTACATTTCTAGACCTAACCCACTATTTGGCCGAGTTTATTTTTAAACGGCAATTTAATTATACAGATAATATTCATAAATTTTTCGAAATTATGGTCCATTTCTGCCCATTGGATGAGCATAATAATAGCGAATAAATTAATATCTCAAATTGTTAATTGTACGATAACCATGCACCATACATTCCATCCTATAAGAAAGAGTGATTTAGGCGAGGTTTTAGGTGAGGTTTGTTTTGAGAGAGACCCCAAAAACAATAGATGTGTTTCGACTTGAAATGGTTCAAACTGGCAGCAAATCATACTTACTCCAATCACTCTTTTTTCGCGAATATCTCGGGAACTAAGGCCGAGCGACGGATAATGTATTAAGCAAAGTTGTTCAGAATAGTGTCCTTGATAACATATGTCAAGGTCAAGGTCATCGAGGATGCCTCCCCTAAAGTAAATATTTACTAAATATTATTTGAATACAAGAAGTATCGGATCCGTTGAAATGACGTGTTTCAGATTCTACGTTTTACAATTGTTGAAATAACACTGAATGAGCATATACATGTGTGCTCGAACGGTTATGTTTGCAACTGTTGGCATATGCAGTGCATCGAGCTGGGGAAAATATTACTTTAACGTTAGTACTATTGGACAAAATGACGCATTTAAGATTCTTTATTTTGTAATTGTTGAGACTGTGGAAACATTTTTGAGGATACTCACTAGTGTTCATCTTGTCTTAACGATTTAATTCTAAATTCGAAGATTTTATAATATATTTGATTTTATAGTATGGTGAATATACAGTGCGCCGCGGGTTTTTCCGACCAAACTACGGGAGCATATTCTACATGTAGAAATAAGAAAAAAATGTTATTTGAAGTTCGGTTAGAAACGTCTTATTACAAATTTATAAACAAATGGAATTCAATTTGTTAACATTGGATTTTACTTCGCAGAGTGAATATCAGCGTATTCCTGATTTGAAAACACTCTTGGCATTTTCACCACGATTTCTTGATCTAACAGGTGTTGTGGTAAAAGCGACACTGATGTTGAATCACTCCAAGATAGTAAACATGATAATTATCGAGGAATAAGATAAACGTGTTCGACCTATCATACTCTGCGAAGTAAAATCTACCATTACCAAATTCAATTTCATTTGTTTATAACTTTGTAATGAAGCCTTTCTAACCGAACTTCAAATAACATTTTTTCTCATTTCTTCTAGTAGAATACGCTCTCGTAGTTTGGCCGGAAAACCCCGGGACGCCGTGTAGATAAGTAAAATTATATGAAGGAAATTCTGAATTTGTATATAACGATTTCATGTAACGATATGGTTGATATAAGATATACAGTGGATCACGAAAGTATTCGAACGCCTTTTAAATCGGAATAATTTGTTTAAAATTGCACAACTCAACTTGATATCTTCTTTCGCAATTAGAAGTATTGATTTATTAAATGACGTGCAAAAAAGATTTTGAAAAAATTGCAATAGGTAGGCATTACAAAAAAAAATAACAATGGCACTTCTTAAAACTTTTTTATTCCAGCCCGTAATGAAAATTTAAAATATGCGTCCTGCAGACCTATGTTGGTAATACACATGCTGAAAATTTCAGAGAAATCGATTATTGTATACACGAACTACGAACGGTTCAAACTGATCAAAACCGCAGTGTTTCACGACTTTTGGTCAAATTTTGCTTAAAATCCACAGATTCTTTCATCTTTCGATGCGTGTAGTTTTTTCTGCGTTAACCGATTTCGATGATATCTTTGGCAAGTACATAACTAACATAGATCTATAAAACGCATATTTTAAATTTTCATTGCGAACTGAAATGAAAAAGTTTTAGAAAGTGCCATTTTTATTTTTTCATGTAATTCCTACAATCTGTAATTTTTTCAAACTTTCTTTTGCATCCCACTTAATAAATCAATGCTTGTAGTTGCTAAAGGAAAAGTCAAATTATTTGGTCCAATTTGAAAAAAGTTATTCCAATTTAAAGTGCGTTCGAATACTCGTGAGCCACCGTATATAATTCTTGGACTTTCCTATATTTTAACCTCATATTCTGATCTGTTTTGTTACTGTGATATAGACAAATCATTAATTATAATAAAGTTTATTATATTAACAGTGCGGAAATAATAATGTGATGCAAGGGATAATTGTAAGAAATGTGGATGTAATGTTAAACAACGGAAGTGAGGGACTGAAACAAATCTATATAACACGAATAAGGGTGAAGAACATAGAATAAATCATCAAAGATTGGTATCTGCAAGGAGCATTAACCACCTGAAGTGTTATTGATCATTATTGCGAAAGGGTCACTATACTCCGATTTTGATGAAATTTGAATATGTTATACAGCAAGATATTTTGAACAACTTTTTCCTGTTACAATATAGTGGGGTCGCCTTTTGTATTCGAGATATTCGCAAAAAACTGTTGCTAATACTGTATTGAATTTTCTCTCTTGGATTTTCCTGACGGCCGGCCCTCTTTGCCCCCTCCACGACCTAACCGTAACTCATTCTATTCACATGATTTTTCCATTACTAGATCAAATTCTGGTTGACAGCTACAATGCAAAGATTATGCGAATAGAATGAGTTGTGGTTAGGTCGCGGAGGGGGCGGAGAGGTTTGTCCGTTAGGCCGGCCCGACCACGCATACGAAAATTCAAGAGTAGTTTTTCAAAACTGAAAACTCACCCTATATAGAGTGAAACCCTGTTTTTTCTCTTATCCCCACAACTTGTTTACAAAAAAAAGAAAACAGACGTCCCACCGGAGCAGCCTTACGTTGCCACGGAGCGTGCAACAATACGGCAAATTAAATACAGTATTAACAATAGTTTTTTGCGAATATTTCGAAAACCAAAAGCGACCTCCATATATTGGAAAAGGAAAAAGTTGTTAAAAATATCGAAATCTATAACATATTTAAATTCCATCAAAATCGGAGTATAGTGACCCTCTCGCAATAATTACCGTGTTATTTTATAACAAAATATATATAAATTCCATTTACACAAAAGTGTATACCAGTAATTGGAAGAAACTAACAAGATAAAATACTGAAATGGAAAACTATATGATAGAAATACTGATTTTTAACGATAAATATTTTTTCAAATTTTGTTCGACTTGTAAAGGAATGTTTCTACAAACATTGATTATTTTCGAACATATTACCGAGATTAATACTGAATCGATAACTTTCGCTTTTGTAGACTAAACATATGCCACGTTTCTTTTACCTCGATTTATTTATACTGTGTAGCAAAATATGTAGATACATAACCAACAGTTTTTGAATACACTAATAGCTATATTAAATCTCTTACTTCATTTGACGAAATTATACCAATGTTGTATTTTAAAAACATGTTAATGCTTTAATTAAATTTGATCACAAAAATTGTTACAACAATTTATACCTTGTAATAAATTATATTTATTAAGCTGATCTGCACGAAGGAAAAATCGCGTCACGAAGTTGCTTTTTTTTATAGAGATACGTTTCATTGATTATTGCCGTGAAATCATCAAACATAAAGGAAGAAATAATCACAAACGATTTAATAGTTAAATCAATTAATTTTTCAGCATACAATGTGCTACTTCGCTTGTATGTAGCGATTGAGGAAGGCTTTTTCTCATGGTAGCTCCGGTTTCATCGACAATTCAAATTTGAGTTAACCGTGCAGACACGACGCATCTTTTCATAGTGTTCCGTAACGTTTCTCCCGTACCACGAGAACAGACCTGCGTATAGATTCTTCGAAATTAATGGACCGCGAGATTAGAGGTTATTTGCGAACATAAGAGAGACCTAACGTTCCATTCCAGTGGCATTCCAATTGTTTACCAAGGTAAATCATCATTTTGCAATGTAAAGACAGTTTCAGAGAATTGTTAATATTTTTTAAGTCGACGCATCAACTACGTACGGTGGCTCACGAAAGTATTCGAACGCACTTTAAATTGAACTAATTTTTTTAAGATAGGACCAAATAATTTGACTTTTTCTTTAGCAACTACAAGCATTGATTTACTAAGTGGGATAAAAAGAAAGTTTGAAAAAATTACAGTTTGTAGGAATTACATGAAAAAATAAAAGTGGCACTTCCTAAAACTTTTTCATTTCAGTTAACAATGAAAATTTAAAATATGCGTTTTATAGATCTATGTTAGTTATGTACTTGCCAAACATATCATCGAAATCGGTTAACGCAGAAAAAACGACACGCATCGAAAGATGTAAGAATCTGTGGATTTTAAGCAAAATTTGACCAAAAGTCGTGAAACACTGCGGTTTTGATCAGTTTGAACCGTTCGTAGCTCGTGTATACAATAATCGATTTCGATGAAATTTTCAGCACGTCTATTACCAACATAGGTCTGCAGGACGCATATTTTAAATTTTCATTACGGGCTGGAATAAAAAAGTTTTAAGAAGTGCCATTGTTATTTTTTTATGTAATGCCTACCTATTGCAATTTTTTCAAAATCTTTTCTGCACGTCATTTAGTAAATCAATGCTTCTAATTGCGAAAGAAGATATCAAGTTGAGTTGTGCAATTTTAAACAAATTATTCCGATTTAAAAAGCGTTCGAATACTTTCGTGAGCCATTGTATGTGCAACGTTCATTATAATTATTGAACTACGGATCTTTGTGCAAAATAAGAATTGTGTGCAGCAGCCATGTAAAGTTTCTTTCTTTAAGAATCTTAATAAGTTGCGGATACTATATCGACATTCTCAAATTTTATTAATCCTTTTACTGTTTTAAATTGCAGCAACTTGTTTTTGCCATAAGAGCATAAAATCGGGAGTCTAATGACTGTAAAAGAGCTGAAGTAATTTTCCACTTCAGGGAAAGCAGTCAACCGTTCCTGATTTCGACTTCGGGGAATAATTCGGGAGCAATTGCTCGGATTTCTTGGTAAAAGTGGCACGTTAAGCGATGTTTAAACGATCGTAAAATATATTTTCGTGTAATTTATTTATAGAATTCGATTTTCCAAGATACTCGGGGGCACTGTCGACGAGTCGAACGTCCCGCGTTGCTTGTCAAGACTCGCGAGCTGTCTGGAATTCGAATGAATAAACACGAATCGACCGTGTTCAGGAAGAATGGCAAAAGAACGGATGAGGTGAAGAGCGAAAATGAATTATGGAGGAATGTGGCGAAAAATGTGCCGTGCTTCGATTCGCTCACTCGTTTTCCCACGAGCTGCCTTCTGGAACGAGAATTTCCAAGATGCGCTAGGAAGAACGAATGCACTAAACCTTTCGACCGATATCCCAAAGCAGAATCTGGTTTTGGTCAATGCGTTTGGAATATCGACACGAAAAGTTTCAAAGAATAATCTCGAAAGTCTCTTCCCTACCAGAAAATAAAACTTCCTACTCGTGTGTTTTTCCAGTAATAATAAACTTCAGATAAATGTAACATTGCATGTTACAGAGTTGCAAATATAATTTTTAGAATTCGAAAAGATTTTAGAATGAAAAATTCACCGTCGTACACTTTTTGTCTATGTACATAGGGAAATTAGTTATCTTTTGTTCTTGTTTTAAAAGAGTTATGGATATAGTTAGACAGAATTATATGATTAGGAGACTGTTGATTTTATACATTTATGTCAAAAATCTGTAGCTGAAAAAAAGGATAGACATTAGAACTTATTTCAACTTATTAAAATTATTAACAGAAGAAACGATTTTTCATTGAACTTCTGTTTCTTGATAATCGATGTAAGAAGTTCTCCTCTTGCATGTAGATCCTCAGTTTAATTATTAGTATATCATAATTTTGTTCACTTTGTACAATTTTATGTAAAGTTTGTATAATTTACAAAAACCATACAATGGCATATAGTCAATGCTTAATAATTTTATATCATAATTCGTACATATGTGTGCAAATATAACAGTGTTCATTTCCTGTACCCGTGTGTCAATGAACTTATCGCTAGTAATGGACAAAATTAATAGCTTAGTGAACATATTTGAATTAAATGTTATTTGATGTGTTACAAAATTAACTTGAAATAAATTGATTTTTGAAATACATCCTTCGAATTTTCTTAGCAGAAGAAATAATAGTAATTATTAGACTGTGGATTCTATGCATTTATCACAAAAGTGAGTGAGTGGAATACAAAACAGTAAATGTATGAGATAAATCTAACCCTTCGAGGACGAGGACATTTTATATTACTAAGATATTTCCCTCGGTGAACTAGATCATTTAACAGACCCTTAATTACCAAAGAAAATGGAAAATATGTACTGATATTTCATTATGTACTAATATGTACACAATTAAATGATTTGTTTTCAATATTCATCTTCGTAACTCCCATTTGTGGCAATTGAGGACGAAAGTTTTGATATAGCATAAAGGTCTACAATCTAATCATTATATACGGTTAATCAGAAAAATTTTCTGGCCATAAATACTTGCACGTACGAATGCTATGTGACTGGAAAGTGTTTTTTCTCTGACTCAAAAAATCCTGTCGAAAATTCTACATTTTAAATGAAGCAAACGCTTACACTTAAAACTTATAATATAAATAAAAGATTTTCTTAAATCAATGCACTATTCGATAAACCAAAATAGTAAATATTTTATAGGAATTTCAAAAATTGTTTAGGAGATCGAGGGACGTTTACCAACGCGTAATGTGCGTTAGAGGTTTCTCCGGCTGCGTCGAATATAGTCATCGCAGCAAGCAGTTTTATCGGTTTCAGGCAAACACGCTAATAAGTGACGAGCATGGGGAATAAAGGAAAAAAAAACGCGAATTTCCGGCGGACTCGAGCCCAATTCAGTGCAACGTATTCACTACAATCAGACGAAATTATGCACCGTGGGGTAGCGATCAACGGCTCCCGCAAATCAAAAAATCTACACGGAGGCTAATCGTGGCACGGCATCGGATGAACCGAAGGGTGATAAAGACTCGGTTAGATTGGTAGAATAAAGAGGCTGGTCGATTGGTCGATCAGCTATTGGGCTGGCATCGAATCGAGGGTAGGGACAGGTAGCTGCGTCCGGAACACTGGCCCAGATTTCTTCTTTCAACCTTTCACTTGGCGTACATAAATCGGAATAGCACCCGAAGGGGTTGAGGTGCCCGGGGCAGGGGGTCGCTTTAAAGACCGCAACGTACTTTAATTGTATCGACGACGGTAGAGAGAAAGAGTGAGAGAAGAGTTAGGCAAGATAGAAACGCTGCGCAGAAGGGAACAAAAAGAAGAAAGGAGAAATGGGAGCGGAGGCTTGCCGTGTATCATGTATTTTAGGGCATTTGAGCCATGCCAGGGGTGGTAGTACTGTTTCTATTATTGTCTCAGAAGGGAAGCAGCCCCTTCGTTTTCAGATCCCCGGCACCGCCTATTCAGCAAAGGAATCGCAGATCTACGAACTGATCCATGCACATTCATTCCCTACGCCATACCTGGCTGAAACTGAAGTGACAACTCTACGTGTATCTGCTTCCTCCAGCCTGGTGTATCTGTCTGGACCAGCTGGGGGACAATGCCGGGAATTAAGGGCACAGGTATAGGTGTGGGAATTCCGAATGAAACACAGCCCGCGTTTGACTCGCCCAAGAATTTCTTACCGATGCTAACCGAAAATTCTTCTCCTCTTGTAAAAGTGGGAATGCGGATTTCGTGGTACTTTTTTTTAGGGGAATGTGCACGGAGCTGCATTCTACTTCTGTGCATCGCTGTCCATCTGCTTGACACTTTCATTCAGATTTCACCCTGGAAAGATTTCGAGTCTCAGCAACATCATTTCTGATGTTGATTCTTCATAAAGAATATTCTTTTTAAATTGTGAATGATTTTATATAATCAAAGTAACTCGTTTAACACTTTTCGCACATTTATTGAAATTATAAAGATGATTTCATGAGAAATAATTCGGTTGATATCTTTACGCAAGAATATATTAGGTTGTTGCATATGAAATGTCCGATTCACGACAGTAACTTTAAGTAAACATAACTTTTCTGTAAATAAAACTTATTGATGAAAGTAAACATCATTGTAATTGTCATATTCTGTCAAAAAATGCCGCGTTTTTCGTTCATACAACGATAACAATTGAATTTTTTGATCGTTCACCTTACACATGTATTAGCTTTCGCCTCTATTTGTGAGCTTTTTCTAACAATGATTAACAGTATGTTCAGTTACTACCACATTTTAACTAAACATCGCGTAATGTTGTCGACAATATGTTTATATTTTCACTCATATAAAAAGAAAACACGGCGATCACGTCGACCGATATTGAAATAAACTTTATCTAGAAATAAAGTTGGATATGTAGATAGAAGCTGAAGATAGGAGTTGAAAGATTAGCTTTGTACTTTTAAATGATATACAACAAACCTGTAGATTATAATAGCATTTCTCGATTAAAATACTTCATAACATTTGCATTCTGAAATCAGACATTTCATCTGCAACGACCTAATATTATTATGCATATGAAATGTCAGATTATAGAATGCAAATGTTACAAAACGATTCGATCAAGGAATACTATTACAGTTTACAGATTTAGTCTACAGGTTGTTTGTAGATCACTTTCAACTATAAAGCTGCCTCTTAAAATTCTAACTTCAATTTTAATTTAGATGTCTAATGTTAGTTGTAAATGAATTTTATCCCAATGTCCATCAATGCGATTGTCGTACATGCTTGTTATACAGTGGCGGTGAGGTACTTAAGTACACCCGTTAAAAACATATAACTTTTTTAAAACTGGTACAAATGACGTAAATTTCTTAAGGAGGTTAGAAGGATTAAATTACTAGATAATGTGTAAAAAGTACTTTTATAAAATTGTTATTCTTCGGAGTTGTGAAGAAAAATGTGAAGATCATGATTTTGTACTTTTTTATCTGTGCCTATATCGAAAATTTAAAACAAACTTTTTGAAAATTTAAGTTTAATTTATACATACACAAAGTTTCAACGTAATCGGTTATGGTTGCTACAAGCCATTAATGATTACAAATGGCAAAAATTGTGAGAAAATGCGATTTGGGCCCAAAATTTAAAGATTTTTACATGTTTCAATACCCACGGCTTTTTTATGCGACACCCGATGCGTCCGATTTCGATGACACTTTGTACATGTATATAATTTACTAAGCTTTTCAAAATGCCTGTTTTAATTTTTCGATATAGGCACAGATAAAAAAGTTAAAAATCATGACTTTCACTTTTTTCTTCACAACTCCGATCAATAGCAATTTTATAAAAGTTCGATTTACACATTATCTAGTAAATTAATCCTTCTAGCATCTCAAAGAAATTTAGGTCATTTGGACCAATCTTAAAAAAGTTGTTCGTCTTTAAATGGTGTACTTAATTTTGGTTAAAATGTGGTGACTAATCAACGTACTATTCTTTTATAGTAAGTGAAATTATAAAGTGGAGATGACAATCTTGAAAATGTAGAACGTGAATCACTAAAACATTCAATATCTACCTTAATGTAAACAATAAATTTGAAATTCATTGATAGAATATGCTTATGAAAGTGGTGCTTACTTTTATCAATGAATCAATTTGTTATCATTTACAAATAACTCTCTTATTTTCTAACAATTTATACTTTCATCTTAGTATACACTGTATTAACCCCCTCCGGTCTTATGTCAATCCACACTCGACGTTCACTGTTACATCAATGGCTCCTTACTTCAATGATTTACATTGCTTTCATCCATAGTGCGACAATTGCGTCGTATGTAACAGTAATTTACAGTAGGTATTACACAGCTGTTCTAAGAAGGTTATTAAAGTTACACACGGTATAATAATTTAATGATATGTATTATGTAGCAAGTTTTCAAATAAAATAGAGAGTTTGGACACCTTGGACCGCAAAGGGTTAAATAGAATCATTTTATTTAGGATCAGAAAATAACAATACTCAAAATGTACAATCCGATAGAAATGGTTACTTTTTCTACAATTTTTAAATAGATAAGTGCTTTACGAGGCACTCTATACACAACTATTTTCTTATACAACGATTTTATTCGGATTATCGTTGTGCCGAATCGTCGAATCGTTTGTGCGTCGAATATTTTGGGTTTCAGGGGTTGCGTATTATCACTGAACGGAAAACGACGTGTGCAACGAATGGTTCTTCATTGTAAGAATGAAAAATCCCCGTTTCTTCATACACCAGTCAGGTATTCCTTTTTCACTGTGACCCATACGTTAGAGGGTAACAAGTGCACGCTTTACATGGAAATTAACGATGCAAAATCGCGGGATAGACTCAACCGCCGGGAAATTTGAATTTGAATTCAAGCTAGCCTCGGGTCGCGTGCTGCCATGGATCTAGGGCTAAATTTGCATAGGGAAAGGTCCCGGTGCGGATGAAAACCTAGGGCGCCCTTTAGAAGAGGTGTGCCCCATCGAGGCGTTCGATTTCTCGGATACGCGTAACGGCTATCACGGTATAAATCATTTTCGATTTCTCTTTCGTCGTGGTTTGTAACGGTTATTCGAGTCATGCACTCGGTTATGTTCACGTAAATGAATACATGTGGCTGATAAACTTTTGGGGAGAATGTTGCAAAATTGAATCCACGAACCTCCGATTTTGGCTAACAAGGAGAAGACGCGGCCATGGGGTCTCAGATTTTCTCGAAATTTTGCATATTTAGATTTAGATTTCGTTCTCCTGTTTATGAAAATGTAGCATTATAGGCGTCGGTACTCAACAACTTTTGAGATATGTTAAGATTGACGAAGTTAGTGTTTCTTTCGTATTATGTTCCTTTTAAATAGAATTTTGATATTTTGTTTCCTATAGATAATATGAGTGTATTTTTCATGCGCAAAATACATTTAATTAAAATAGATAAGCTGAACAGAAAAAAAAAGAAGAAAATGGAAAAAAAAGGGATTTGAACACTGGCCTTCCCGGTAATGAACCTAGTACGTTACCATCACGCTGTTTGGCACTTGACAAAAAATTCAACCAATACTGTACTTAACGGCTTAACGAGTATAATGAAATTTAAATTGTAAATATCTCAAAAATTATTGAGTATCAACGCATATAATGCTATATTTTCATAAACAGGAGAACGAAATCTATCAGTATGCAAAGTTTCGACAAAATCTAAGACCCGATGACCGCGTCTTCTCCTTGTAAGTGTGACTTACTTCTTTCTCTTGCAATTTCAGAAATGTTTACTAAAAAGATGAAGCAAATATTAGAACCAAAATTAGCAATTATTAGCAACACTTGAACATAAATTCTGATCTATTGAAAACAAAACTTTTAATAATATCATTCAATTTTATCCACACGCTTCATTTACAGTTGGTTTGATTGAAGATTATATTGTGAACTTTGTATGAGAGCTTATGATAACAATGGCTCCAAAAAATATAGCATTTGCAAACTAAATTTCTGGTTTTTTAAAAATTGTCCATATTGAAACGGTTATAATTAGACTACGGATTTTATACATTTATAGCAAAATTGAGTAGGTGAAACACAAAATAGTAGAAACATCAGGTGAATTTAGTATTGCTGAAATCAATTTTAATGTAACTCCTGTCCCACCCAATTGATGCAGTAAATTTTGATTTTCTATAAAGATCCGCAGTGTCTTTATAATGTTCTATAAAAGAATCGTACTACGCTAAACTTGGTTTCACTTTAAAGCTTGAAAGCAATTATTTCTGTATGATGTAGAGGATGGAAAACTGAAGATACGATTTTTTTTAAATGGTCACTAAAGACTGAAAACAATGAACAAATTTTTTCGTAGTTGAGTCTACTATTTGAGAATTATAGCTTCCTCTTTACAACTGTGGGAGGCTTTAAATACACTATTGCGGTAGAAGATCGAGCAACCCAAAGACTGGATTGATCAAAGAACAATTTATTTAAAATACAATTGTAAGGAAAATACATATATTGTACATCGTAACAGAACGGAGTATATCAGAAGAGTGAGGAATACGCTATCCTAATAAATCAATATTGCATGTCGTGAAGGAATGATCCGCTATTATTTTAGAAACAACTTGAAATCTCAGGCTCTGTTTCCATATACTGGGTGTTTAAATACAAATGGAGCAAATTAATTAACAACAACGACTTCTTGAAATTTAATGAAATGTGTACTGCCAACTCTGCAGTAAGGTAATAAGGTGCTTGAGGCTTTAGGTTTCATTTCTTATTGTTTAATAATTTATTATTAAAATAAAAATTCTTATAATTCGGGGATATTAGCTATTTTATGTAATTGATTAGGAGATGTAAGGTTATTTATATTGATTGGGAGGACCGAACTTGTGCCACTCTTTTTTTATAAAACAGAGGTCCTTGTTTGAAGGTGTCCTTGCAAAGAAGAAATATCAATCTTCAAGACAATGGTAGATTTAATCATGAAAAAACTATCCAATATTTTTAAAGACGTATCAATTTGTAATGATTTCGAGAAAAATCGTGTCATCAGTAACTGCGGATCTTTATGCAAAATGCAAATGTTCTGCAACGATTATGGGTAGTAGGAGTTAAATAAAAATTCATTTCATCCCTTAATAATCTTGATACAATGAAAGCAACGTAACCATATTCTCAAATTTTTTTAACCTTTTACAGTTTTATATTTAACCTAGGCAATTTTTTCATAAATGCATAAAAGTTTGCAGTCTAGTCATCAATTTTCCATTACTACATCATGCAAAATTATGTCAGAGGGACACGAAAAACTGTCTTAAAAGAAAATGAACACTGTACTATGAAAACAGAGCTTTTAAGGTTTAAAGTGAGTCCAGGTTTATCGCTGTATAATTCCATTTTAAAGAATGATAACAGTTCAAACACTTTTTGGAGCCTTTGTACGCACCTTTTCCTCTATTAGACTCGAAGAAGTATTGTTTAATTTGTTTCATTTGAGAAATGTTGCGAAAAACCGGCAAGGCACGTTTCGGTGAACGCGGGTGAGTGCCATCTAATTAAACGCATATTTCTTCGCGCGGTTTTCAAGTGGTTCCTCAACTCTCGTTAAAGATGGAAATAAATTCTGTGCGCACGTTCCAGCCTCTTGTCGGCGTTCCCGACTACAATTATAATCCCGGGAACGTTGCGCCAGTGTATCTATCGCCCCATGCAAATAAATCAGGAAGCCACAAAGCGCGTGCTACTTCCGGCTCGTGTCTCCTGTCGAAAATTTGAATATTTTCTTTCCGCCCCGTCTCGTACGGTCCTCTCCTCGTTCTCTTTTTCCCTTTTTCTTTAGTCGGGATCGAGTCGCGCAGCAGCATCGGATGCGCAGGCACGCGTCCAAAAATCGACGATTCTAATTCTAATCTCCACGCGACGAATTTGAATAATGTTCTTTTTTCTCCGGTCCGAGCCATCCCGCGTGCTTCTGCACTGCGCGACGAGGACACACGACCAAATTTAAATTTTTTTATCCGATACGCGCCGTAAGCCATCCGCTGATTTGCATCGTTTTTTATCCCTCCTGGCTGCTCGCATCGCGCGTGCCAGAATAAATCTCGATGGCACGAGATCGACACGACGATTCGAACCTTGGGTTTGATGAAAACTCTGCCCGTTTGAGTGGTTGGCCTAACTTTTGGCAACGAGGAGGAATTCAAAGCTGGAACTATGGGAGCCGCCAAAATAACGGGTTGAACAATTTTTGATTCACGATCAATGAGATTTTTCCGATGCATTTATGAGGAACTCGATAAATTGATTTCTTTGCATATGCGTTATGATTAAATCACTAAAAATCTGTAATACATAAATACATTCCTGTTACTGTTATGGACAGTAGATACATACATGCTTGTTACTGTTACGAATAGAATGCGGATCTTTAGGCAAAATAAAATATTCTTGAATTAATTGCAGAAAACAGGAGTTAGAAATAAATTGATTTCGTTCCTTCATTGTTTTAATAGACCGTATAAAATACGATGATGTTCTTTAATTCTTTTAATGTTGTCACTGTTTTCTATCTCACTTTCTCATTTCTGTCATAAATGCATAATGTCCGCAGTCTAGTTATGAACAGTGGACAACAAGAATGTATTTATAGGTACAGTTCGTTATATTATAGTTAATTGTTAAATGGGAACCTTGATATACTAAATTTTGATTATTACTTTATAGTTTAATGATACTTGTAAACTGCAGATATGCATTTAGCAATCTGCAGCTAAGATATCATTCGTCACATGGAAAAGAAATATGATTTCCGTAGTGTGGCTCTATTAATTTGATCATCCATTGTATTATGAGTTCTATTGAAACTAATTTGGGTTGTAGAATTTCCAAATTACCCTATTGTTGCATGAAATTAGAACAATATAATGTTACGCTCTTATGAATTACAAACTATATGCGTTTGTGAGATTCGATTTTAACTAATAACTAGGGTGTGAATTTCATTCGTAATTATTAGACTGCGGATTTTATTTATTTATATAAAAAATGTGTAGTTTAGAACAGTGGAAAGAATTTAAGAGAGAAATAAATTCCTGTTTGGTTTCTGGCAGTTTAGTGATCATATGTTCCCAAATCTACCATATGAAATTAAGTTGTTCGTTAATTCCATGAATTTTATAGAAATGGCCCACTGTGCGATGAACCTAACTCGGCCACGGCGATAACTTCGGCGCGTGTTAGTTGCAGTTGCAAGCGATTTTTGCGCTGCGGCGCTTATTGAAAGCAATCCGATTCAGAGAAAAACGGGTTCGTTGCCGGGGACTACGTAATCCACGGCAATTTTTTTTCCCCGAGAAGTGACCGTGTTATACCAGCGACCCTATGAGACACGAAGCTGCAAATGTCGCATTGTGGACCGGCCAATAAAGTCGCTCGTTCGCCCACACAAAACCGGAGGGCCGTCTCGCGACGAAGAAAGAAAGAGGAGCGTGTTTCGACGTGCAACGAAGAGAGTGGAAGCTTAGAAGGCACTATTGGAAACGCGCCTTGTCGTAAATGCCTCGACTTCGCGTCGTTTCTTTCTCTTTCCTCGTCTTTTTTCCCCCGTCGGTTTTTTCTTTCCTCCCCGAAGCCCGAAGTGCTTCTTGCTCAAAGACGCAAGGTCGGCTCGTGGGTGGCAACGATAATAATTATTGCCGGGGGTTCCGAACGATCGATCGACGATCTCGGATTTGCCAGTGAGATCTTCGCGATCTCCTTTATTTCTTGTTGGAACGCAGCTTTATCACCCAGGCCCGGGCTTCGAAGTGTTTTCAGCATCCGGTCGAACAAAAAGAGCACAACGGGTGGCATATACACAATTTTGCATTTAATACCCGCTGTACTTTATACTGATCAAGAATTCAGCCTCTCTCTCTCTCCCCGCTGCAATGTGAAATTTTTACGACGGCATAGTTTTCTTCGACGTGTCTTCGGTGTTATTGAACATCACCCGGCAAGAGGATGATCCGTGAAACGTTTCTGTATACGTCCTACTCGAATCGTAATATTCGATTATTTTTATCGATCGAACCCGAAAAGATAATAAAAAGGCCGTAAAACACCGAACACGGCCGATTTTCTCCACATAACGCACGCCAAACCTCCGAAACGGTGTCGCGTGCGATTAACCCTTGCTCGACATCGACCGAAGGGTCGCGATCATCTACAATTTTAATAACACATTTATTTCTGTTCCAATCACTTTATGCGACCGTCGTCATTTACGAACAGCTTTCCGATACTTTTTCTCCTGGTGATTTCATATTTGATGTTACAGAATACGGAATAACAACCCTCTGCTATTTCTTTTGGTACATCTTGAAAACAAATTGGTTATATTTAGTCAATGTGTTTATAGACGCTATGCTTACTAATTCAGCAATATATGCCTTGTATTATTAGTAATAAGTAGGGTTTTCTGCAAAATAAAAATTGTTTGCGTTAACTGCAATTGCAGAAACTACATAGACGTTAATTTTCTCTTTTCACTGTCTTAAAGAGTTAATAATAATAAAATAGGCTTTTTAAATTCGGCCATAAATGCAGATCAATAAGTAATAGTAACTCTATGGTTTTGCAGCAACGTGTATAGTGGATACAGAAAGCATTCGAACACTAAATTTCTGATTCTCGAAAAATTCAATAATGTAATGTAATAATAATAATGTCGATATGTAAATTGTGATAATTGTGTTAAAAAACTAGTGCAACTATGAACCTGGATTCATTTTAAAGTTTGAAGACTCTGTGGAAAGTAAAAAAATACTGTAAAATAAATAACAAAATCGCTTGACAATAACAATAATATAATTACCTTTTAAAAATAAATCAAAATATACGATCAACTGTAGAGAAAAAAGTTGTGAAAGGTTCTATGTATACTATGTATGTATATACATATATTAATATTCAGTATATAGATCAAGAAATGTAATTAGAGTGTCGTGACTAGACCAGACTTTTATGGAAAATAAAAATTTTCCAAGCTGAACATAACAACAGTTCGATAAGAATTTGTTTCTTCTTTCAATAGTTTTAATAAGTCGAAAAGATTCCTTTCCATATTAAAAGGTTTAATAGGTTGAAAATAATAGAACAGTATGTTCAAACTCTCTTTTTGTTTTTATTGTTTTCTGTTTCTCCTTCTCATTTTTCTTATAAATTGCATAAAATCATCAGTCTAACAAATTACCAATAAAATCTGTTCCTGTGTTTTGCAGTTGACGCAGAAAATTTTGCATAAAGATCCACAGTCTAGTAATTGAGAATCAAACCCAGTAAGAAAAGTAAAAAAACACGAAAGGTCGATAGACCATCAAAATCTGCTAATTTTTAATCAATTGACGAACTACTAAGAGAAAACTCAGCTAACGCTAGTGTAATTTATAGATCCATCACGTGCATCCCGTGCTCGAAGGACAGGCCGTTTGCATTTTTCCGAGGGCTCGATAAATTTTCTGTTGCCGCGCATTAGTACAGCTTAACTGTAGGAAGCGATCTGTATAGACGACCGTCGATAGGGAAAGAGAGATTCGATCCGGTGTGCGTGGAAAAGGGTCTGCTGCGCGTTGGTCGCGTGTTATACTGTCCGGCTTCGATCTCGCGGGCGGGACAGTTACGAACCGTGATAACTTATTAGGCAATTTGTTCGGGGCGTAAGAAGAAAAATCGCGACGGTTAATCGATTCCCGGATCGACGTTCCGGCATTCGCCGGCTCGTGGGCAGAACGCGCCTCGCTTCCCGAATGCTCGTCGATCGCAATAACCGTCGATCGATCGCGCGATTCCGCATTTTCGAAACTGCCGATCGTTCCGCGTGCCGCGGCCCTCCGAGATGTTTCTTCGATGATTTTTCCAACGCGCTCGCAAAGCCACGACGGACGGGAGATCCACGGACGATAATAGTAATAATTGTCGTACGTACGACCGGCCGATTGGTTGATTCCTCGATCCTCTACGACCGTTCCTCGACCTGTTGCAAGGACCCCCTTCTTGCCCTCCTCTCCCACCCCATGATTCCCGCATTAAATCGACTTTTACTCAGCCGTACGCTGACGAGTATGGAAACTCGTGGGTGACAATGACAATAATTGTGAGCGCTACCTCTGGAATACTTTCCGAGCTCAACGGGCGACGATCGTCCACGAGACGGCCGGAACAACGTGCACGGGTTACCCCGAGATTCGTGGGTGACAGTAACGACGCCAGGTTTACAGCGGGACCGGAGAATCTATCGGGAACGCCGATCGGTGTACCTCAACGTTGGTTTATTCGCACAATTCCGGCCGGCGATGTCGCGATAGATCCCTGACTTAACACGTTCACCGTTCCGCTGACCATCCGAGCCTTGCACCGACAGAAAAACAATGAACTTTTATAGAAAAACGATCAACGATTTTGAGATCAATGAAAATGTCCGCGCGCTCAGGCACACATTGTCAACGTTTTCTCGAGAAGCTTACCGAGATACAATTTTGAAAGTATGCAGGGTGGATCTACACCCCGCGACTAAACTATAAAATATATGGTAGGCTGAGAATCATGGTGGTGTAAGTACAAATTCTCAAGATTTGAGTTTTTAGAATTTTAAGATTGTTTTAGAATCTTAAAAGCATCATTTAATTACCGGCACCGTTAATTGATGTTGAACTTCGTTCTTTACTGAAAAATGACGTCCTATTCGTTTGTAACTAATCGCATAGAACGAACCACTTGCGATCATAATAGTGTAAGTACGCCTTACGCTATTTTGTTTTCAACCGCTGATTTACTACATGAACCTACAAAACGTATTTCTTCAATTTTCAATGTAGGGCTACATAAAAAAGTGTCTGAATATGTATGGGAGTCGCTGTACATACAATTGGTATAAATCAGTCTTAATTAGTTAATTCGTTTATAAATTGTATAAAATTCCTCAACCTCAACAATTCCGTAAAACCGACGTGATTTATTTTTGAAATAAGAATTGGAAAGGTTAAATGATATGACACTGAGTAGTCTTTCAATCTTCTTGCAATTTCTAGGTATTAATCAAATTGGGTGCAATGAATATAAGAACATAAAAATTTATTTTAAAATCTGAATAAATAATTCTGTCACCCATATGTATGAGTGACATGGCAGAAAACGTGTTAATTTTCACATACAGACATTTTTTCTAGTTTCCTGAATCTATAGATGTGCTTTTACAACCGCGATACGTATAGTTTTTATAATAATAAACGTAAAATATCATTTTACTCGATACTCCATGTACGTGACTTTCATCACTATGATTCTTAGCCTGCTATATAAGAAAATGAATGAAAAGTGTATTCTAGTAACAATTTTCTTTTTCCTTGATTCCTAATGTTATTTTCGACATCGTATAGTAACACCCTATGGAATTTTACGACTTACTTAAAGCTGCGGTTCCAAGAATTTCAATAAGAATTGCAAATACGCTCTTGTCGCTGCGACAAAACTGTAAGACAGTTTATATTAAACAAGCAAAGCGATTAGAGTTCGATAAATTTTCAGTGTTAAAAAGTTAATGAGTTACGTGATTAGTTAGTTGAACAGTGTAATATTACAGTATTTTATATGTATAAATGTCCCAACCACGGGTCTGTTCAAGGACAATTACGGGCTAGGTATACTATTCTCTGACTTTTGCCGAACGTAGAAAAGAACAGCGAAGCTCGAGAGGCCTCTGTATCCGAGAAGTGTAACATAATACCGGTCTGGTACATCGGTGTGAGATCACTACTAATCCAATGACAAAACTTCTTTAATTTTCATTATTTTTTATGGAATTTTCACAAACATATTTGTGGCATATGGCGGCCCCTGACACAGTTCAAAGACCCGCGACTCTTTGCGTCCGAAACTTTTATCGTTCATGACACAAGTAAATTTTATCAGAATTATATCACATTTGGTATCATTTTGATTACAAAAATGCTAAGAATATGTTGGTGAAAGTCCCATAAAAAATAATAAAAAATAACAAAGTTTTGTCATTGGATTAGTAGTGGTCTCATCGATATACTTAATCCGTATTATGTTACACTACTCGGCGACCGAGGCCAGTCGAGCTTCACGGCCCCTCACGGGGCATACCCCGCGGTAGTGGGGATAGTTCTGAGACAATTATAGGTTAGATACTTGGGACATTTATCGATAAAATACTGTATATGTATTTAAAAATTATACCTATAGAGAAATTGGAAAAATAATGAAGAAAAACAATTTTATAGTTCACAGTAAGAACTATTAAAAGATTTTTGAGCATGCCACATATGGAAAATCGTTTAAGATCTGGTCGATCGTGCAAGTTAGCCGGAGAAGAAAAACGACAAAAAAAGGAAAGAAAGCCCTGAAAGTCAGATCTTCTGAAATAGCAAGCGAGATAAGAAATTACTATGAAAACGAAATTAATAGTAAAACAGTGTACTGAAGTACCTGTGCAGTATCTGAAGTATTAGGGCACTGAAAAGTGCTGAATATTCTTCATGTGCCGCAAGAAAACCTTATATGAGCAAAAACAATGAAGGGACTTTTCGATGGAAATTCGCAATAAAGGTATTGATTTTTAGAATCGAATTTTATTTTAAGTACACAGTTAAATTTCGGAGGCAGCCTGGTAATCGGTAGTGACCATCAAAATTAGAATTGCAGCTTCACAGCGATGGAATAGTGTTATAAAGCAAAATCTATTGGATTCTTCCAGTCTCCTACATTATAGTTCCTTCTATAGTCTTCGGCGATTTTAATATTCAAATGCGATGGCCGTCTCGCGTGTAAATAAAAGATGGAATAGTGATCCGGCGCGACGCTGTTGACCGCTTTGTCCCTCATAAAATTGTTGTCCTCCTCTGGCCATAGCAGTGTTTGTTAAACTTTAACCGGTGTCATGGCAGCTCATTTCTAACTTGGAAACGACAAAGCACCTAGCCACGGTGTAGTCGTGCTCCAGTGAGAGGAGACTACAGAAAGGAGAGTAAATAATCGTCTGGCAATGGCTGGCCAGTCTGCCCCCGTGATCGTCGTTTACGCTGTACAAACGAACGCCCGAAGCCTTACGGATTCTAAACACGAGATATCCCACCCACCCCCTTCCCGATTGTTTTCCTCTACGAAGAACTCTATTTCCCGGCTCTCGACACGACAATAATTGATAGTGTGTACCCCGGAACATTTTTAGCCTATCGAACCAGAAATGGTTAACAGTAATTTACTTTGAATATTAAGTCGAAATGTGGCCAATAGTAGATGTTTATGCATAATTTCTATAAATTCCCAGAAGTGAAGTGAAATCTCCTATCCTGTACTAATATCCTCGAGAGGTTAAGTTGAAAAAATTTAATAAAGGAACGCTACGATGGTACATATAATTAATTTAATTTTTATATGCGAAATACGTGGTCGAACACGTTTGGCATATGTGACCTTGACAGCGAATGAGCTAAAAATATCTTAAAGTTTCATTACATTCTACTGTACCTTTCATCTATACAAGTTTAATCATGAGACAGCGAATCTTTATGCTAAATAAAAATTTTCCAAGTCAATTGTAAGTAATAGAAGCTGAACGAAAATGTATTTCTTCTTTTCATAATTTTAACCCTCCAGTGCACGGATCAAGAGCATCCATTTTTTCGGTGACAGTTCCTGTCAAATCTCATCACATTTTCTACGTTTTGCTATTGTTGCTACAATGCATAAAACTACCTCTGATAAAATAAAAATTCATTGAGGAAATCCAGGACAACCTGATGGAAATTGAAACAGTAGAAATTCACTTCGTGAATTTCGCAAACCCAAACCATGCACTGAAGGGTTAATAATCTGACAATAATGGAACAATAGTTTTAAATTCTTTCAATCCCATCGAAGTTTTCTATTTGTTTCTGTGATAAATGCATAAAACCCACAGTCTACTAATCATTGACTCTAAACCTACCAAGTATTAAAAGGGAACTGAATTTATTCCAATTCTGTGCCATTTTTATTGAAGTATATACATTAATACTAAAAATGACAATATTACGTAACTTTATAAAAATAACAAAAATGTATCTATCCAAATTCGTAGCCATTCCACTCACAACATGTACCCGAAGAAATAAATTTATTGAATAATTTCTCATGGATGCATCTTTACAATCTCAATAATTTTAAATTAAAAGTATGATGACCCGTCATTTTAACGGATTCCGTAAACCTAGTGTTAACAAAGAAATCTCTTCAACAATTTCCAATGAAAATATCTCTATAATTTCAGTGATTGTAAAATAAGAAACCAGCCATTTGACCATGGTAGGTTTAGAGTTAATTAATGCTTTAGTGGAGTATAATATTTTGTAAGAAAGATATTTCGATTCGACAGGTGGTATTAGTCAATTTACATATCATAAAGTGTAAAATGATTACGACCCCATTATATAAAAATTTTAACCACTTTAGTGGTAACGTTCATGTTATAAAATATGCAAAAAAAAAACAGAAAAATTTCTTATCAAATACATCTGTTTCGTCTACAGCTTACTACAAATATACGTGCAAAGAAAGAAGAATAAGCTTGAAGTATAGTAAATTTTCTGATACGCACATCCACAATGCAAGTAACTTTAAGCATTTCAAAATAAATAGCCAACAAATTCTTCTAGACATACGTATATGTAAGTTTAAAATTACTTTTTCTGTTGCCAAGTTAATATTTGTCGTAGGAGCCACTCGGGATCGTAATAATAATTCGCAATCCCTAAGGAGCGTACGAATCTATTCGCCTGCGGCAAATTGCGCGACGTGTAAACTTCAAATTTTTTAATTAAAGGTTAACTGTCGACCCTCGAGCCCGCCACTGTTATTTCTACTTTATGGAGAAATAATTATCTAGTAATGACAGCTTTGTATGCTCTTACGATCGTCGTTTACAGTTTTGCACCATGCAAGTGTACGCTTCGCTGCTTTACGGATTCTAAACACGGAATTCTCCCCTCAGTTTGCTACCCTTTTACGCCGCCTGTTTTGCGTTCGCAAGAGATCGAAGGAATAATACACAGGACTCGATACACACGTGAGCAAATCTACCGGAAACGTTTCTACATATAACTATACCGATATCCTTGTCGGTCGACGCGCCGCGCCGCACCGCGCGGCCCTGTCGAATAAAAAATTAATAGAGATAACTAAAGTTACAGCGATACACAGGAAAGAACACCGGAATACCCGTTAGAAAACCTCTAATCTTCTCGGCCGGTTTAATATGCATCGCATACATTATTCGCGTGCACGTATTACACGCGTGTACACTAACGCGTACACTATACATACGAGCGCGCAAAGAAACACGCCCAGCGTGCTCTACCCGTGCGTAGTTAACCCAGCCATCGCGAGGTATTATTCACTACTATTTTCCCTGGTTAAGTCCGGTAATTAGGCAACTATAGCTGCCTGTCAGTGCATCTCCGCGATTGTTGCAAGTGCCTCCCAGCGGTCACACGTAATCACGCGTAGTCACATTTGCGTGAATGCAACGGGACCCAGTGGAGCCGAGGGGCGGCCACGAGAGCAGAATTTGCGCTGCAAAGCATACGTTTACTTCTGCAAACTGTTTTTGATACAATATATTCAACTTTGGGAGATTAAATTTTGACATTTTGATTGATTGAAGTGAAACTTCTTTTGGCGCATTAGGCGTAAAACCTCGACGCGGTAGGAGTAAAACCGATCTGGCGATGAAACGATGAAACGAAATTCTACTCTATTAGCATATACGGTTGAGGGTTCGGCATTGCTTAATAAAGATTATGATAAAATCCCGATAATGCTAAGTGGAGATTTCAACGTGAACTTTGCATCGGAACAATCAAAATTATTAGTAGAATTTTTTAAAAGTAAATTAAGATTGGAAATGGTAAATAATCCTAATGAAGCGACAACAAGATCAGGAACAACTCTCGATGCAGTATTTGCAAGACATTTTGACAAAATTGAATCAAGAATATTTATATCATATTTTAGCTATCACAAGCCAATTGTTCCAGTAATAGAATCATAGAAAATTAAATGTCATAAAGTGTAAATAAAAATTCGAGAAAAAATTAAAGAAAGAAGTTTCATTTCAGCCATGTGGTCTAAGCACACAGTAATTTTTTTTATGTATAAACGATGATGTAGGATGAGAATATTCACTGTTTAATTTTCTCTACGGCACAGAGCTTTGTCAAATTCGTATACCTGTAGGTATGCAGAATACTTTCTCATTAGAGCAGATTTTGTATTTGAAGTAGAGAAGTTGATTTTGATAGATTGTATTTAAATTTCGAGGAACGAGTAAGGCAAGGAACCATCCCATTTTATTGGGCAGCAATAAAAAAATAACAAAGTATATACGATAATATATGATTAGACTGCGTGCTTTTTGTAAAATAAAAATTGTTTGTATAGATTATAATGGACAGGAGTTGTATGCTGGATTTGATACATTTTTAATTCTTAAATTTTGGTAATCTGTCTCTTTCTTTAGAATGCACCTACTCGTTTCTACTATAAGTGCGTAAAATCCGTAATAATATTCCTAATATTATCGTTCGAAATAAATTCTGATCATAAATTAAATTTATAGAAAAAATTTTAAAGGCATTATTTTAGTACTCAACTCCTAGCGATTACAATTGGATAAAGTACCATTAAAAATATATTTAATAATTGTCTAGTGTAATATATTTAATTATTCTCATTAAAGAAGTATTGCATTAATTTTGTACGAAGACGATACTGAACATGAACACAGTACAAACTATAATGCCGAAGATGTAATTCGTCGAATGTAATGAAAACGATGTTCGTTATCTTTAACTATTTTGATTAGACAGCGGATCTCTATGCAAAATAAAAATGATATGTACAAATTATACAAAGCAGGAGCCAAATAGATATTTCACGCTTTCTTTAATGATTTCAATCAGCACTAACTAGCACATTCATATTTTTAAATACTTTTAATCTGTCCACTACATTAAATTGCCATCGCTAATTTTCGTCATAAATGCATAAAATCCGCGGTATAATTATGATATATTCTATTGAAACTCAATTTTCCTCGCCGACAACTGTTTTGACCGACCGAAACAAATTTTTGTCATGAGTAATAGTTATCAGCAGTGGAACCAATTTTCGGTCACACACGAGTATCATTCGTAATTCAAAACATTTTGATTGAAAAATTATTGTTATCCTACCACTCTTTTATTTTCGTTATTTTTGTTTCTAGATTATAAATTCCGACCAGAGCAGATAAAGAAAAGTTTTAGTTCGAATAGAATTTATGAAATATAAAAATAAACCGTCTGTAACAGAAACAGATATTTCCTCCATCAATATTAAAGCAGTTTCCAACCATTGTATCAAGTACTGAGTACTATACAATAAATACCACAATATTAAATTTTTTAAATTGGTAATTTGAATACGTTATTTATTTGTAACATTTACGTAGAAAATTCACAGTTCAAAGCTCAATTGTGTTTCTCCATAGACGAAACTTTACTTTTCTTGAGTAGACGTTCCAAAATAATTTATTTCTGCGGAACTCGTATTATACAAATTCTAACTTCCACCGAAATACTTTTAACTCTTCAGGAACAACGTCCGATCGTCGGTTTCTTTTTGTATACACAATGGACGTTGTATAATTACCACAGTCAGTTAATTAACTAACTTGTTCAAGGTATTGCAGAAAGAAAGAAACGTTCATTCGGATCTCGTGTCCTGCAACTAATGTTAAACACTTTAAGCGTGTGTTCTCGTGTAAAGCAGGAAAATCGACTAAGATCGTAACATTTTTTCTAGAAAATTATTAACTATCGAAGTTCATTATTTTATAGGTACAAAGGTACAAAAACTAGAAAAAAATATTGTTTTCATATTTTTTTCTCTATTACATCAAGTGCAATCATAATTGGTGTGCAATATGTCACTTGTATCAATCATACGATCCTAAAAGGTAAAAAAGTTGTTTAAAGTTTGATAGTTTGTGCTGAAGTTAATTATACTAAACATCTATCAAGAATTACGACAATTAGACAGGTTTCACACTTTTCATACAAAAATTAACTTTTTCCAATCGAGAGCTTGGCTTAATATGAATTGAAAAAGTAGAAATGTAAAATCAAGTCAAAATCTGTGGTATGGTCCCTAAAGATATATACAAGGAACAAAATAAGCGTTGGTTGAACATGATTAGTAAATTTGTCGTTCGGTTATCCTGCACACCAATTTAAAAAATATAGTTTTGACAAAAACGCGTACAATGTTTTTTACTGACACTGCAACTTAAAAACATCGTTCTTCAACGATAACATTTAAAACGGTAAAGAAATTAGAGGAATTTAAAAATGCTACTGTTTTTCGGCTTATTAAACATATTATTATTAAAGAAGGAAATAATTTTCTATTTCACTCCTGTTTGTCACAATACAGGTAGAAAATTTGTATTTTACTTTGTCGTTTCAACGAAATTTCAACATAAAATCTTCGGACAGCATTTTTAAGGTTCTATACTTTTATTTTAAAAAACTACTATAAGAAACAAATCTATTTGTTGAACCAGTTACAAGAGAATCCCCCTTTCATTTCGCATAGAGATCCACAGTCCAGTTTCAAGAGTTGTGGTCCGTGGTGTCGAGGTAAAAGTCGGTGGTAGTATCGCGAACCCCTCGTGGCTACGCCATTGAGCAGAAGTAAACCGTTTACAGCATTGTACAATTATCTACGCCGGGATTCCATGGTCCTGCCACACCTACACCTACGCCGACGTCGCCCGGAGTGGCGAAACAAGCGCGGAGTGCGCACGGGCTCGCACGGGTACGCGCTCGCAGGAAACGTGTACACGTCCCGAATCCTCACGTGTGTACAGGAGAGTTGCGGCTCGGGTTAAGTTAAGTATAATGCGCGGTCGTGCAGCTTTCGGGCCCCGGAGGCGCTAACATGAAAATCGTATGGTAATGGGGCGCCGTGGCTCCTCCAGCACGGGGTCGAGCCCCTGGTAGGGAACCTAGCCAAAGCCCGCGGTAAGTCTAGGTTTCTTCCTAGTATTAGCGAACGAAAGGCCTGGACTGCGCGAGGAGACGCGGGAAAGACGCCAGGGAGAGGAAGAGAAGCGCGGAATAACGGCTGCAAGAGCAGGAGGAAGAGAACTTACATAGTCCCTCTCGAGGAGGGTCTCTGGGCTCGCGTGCCTCTGATAATTATACGCTCGAACCGAGTCCTGGGAGGAAAGGAGACCGAGACCGAGAGAGCCAAGGGGTTGGGGGAGGAATAAGGAATATCGAGTCTGCGGTTCGACAGGGTCGAAGTTGACCGGCGTCTAATCGATTCGCCGCCTCGCCATGGAATTTCTTTGAGGGTGCCCTGCGGCTACTTTGCATCCACCGCGCCACGGAGCATCCTCGAGAAAACTTCGTGAAATCTTACGTGTACGCCAACAGGATACTACGTACACCTTCTCCCGAGAACCGAGCCCCTTTCCTTCTAACGTGTTTCCCCCGCTTACAATGCAAACTTCGAATCCAATTTTGTATTCGTGCGCCACCGGGAACACGAAATCTGTAATTGTACTTCGCGGCAAATATTGCCTTCAAGCTCTGAAGTTCGTCTTATTTCGCGCGGTAGTCAAACCTAATAATGTTGTCGGTTTGGAGAAATATATACTTACTCATAACTTTATACATAATGTTGTAATTATTGCAATTTATTCCGTCACTGTAGTGCAGAATAATGTCTTTCTTTTAGACTAGGTATTGTATATTCTTCCTCTAAAAATGCATTTTAAGAATAGATTTACTCTTAGAATAAATTTGGTGAGAAAATTATTTTTCCAACTATTAATTCTTTTCAACCGAAGTTAATTTTTTTTATTTCCATATTGATGCTATGAAGAGAACGTGTCCAAAAAAGAGGTCATGTATTATCGGAATATGGTATACAATTTCCAGTTATGAAAAGAAAATTTCAAAATAGTTCATTAAAAAAGAATTTAATTGTAACCTTTTGTTGTAATTTTACACAGTCAATGATATTTATAATCTAATCTGGCAATAAAGCTTGTAATCTTTTAATTTAATTCTACGAATTAAAATGATACGGTTCATTATTTCGAGAACAAGTGGCTAAATAATGCCAACGCAGTAGAATGATTTATTAAAGTCATTAAAGTCTCATAAAAAATATTAAGTGACCGTTTTGTGATTATAATTGCGCGTTAGTATTATAATTAGGATTCAGTAACTCTTTTCTGCTACGTAATTTTTGTATAGATTGCCGATTTTTCTTCGAATAAATCAATGGATCTTGTAAGCCGATGGCGTTGGTTCACGTGGTTACGCGGAGTTTTATGAAGTACGATGTCCCCGATTAAAATGAGTGCAATGAAACAAACGCGTTTAGAGTCACGAAACCCATTTACATTGCACATAACGAATTTCGTGACTCCGCGACGAGCACGAAAGAACAAAGGCAAGGCGACGACCAATCCTTAAAGTAACACCAATGAGTCTTCAGAAGCGTCGAACATTTCCAAAGTAATTTTCTAATTGCCGATTCGGAGGACCGAGTGAATTTAAAATTAAACAAATAACAATCTAAATCTAAACTTTCTTTAAGATATCAACGTTGATCTAAAACATTATATCAATAACATTACTGCAGTGAAATTATTTTTATCTCTCGTGAATCTCGAGTACCGTGAAAAGGAAAACAAAATCGATAAAAAGTAAAATAGCTTCGATCCTTTGACAATAGTTAGAAAAATATATTTTTTCCCAGTATCCACAATCAAAGTTGTATTATATTTATTACAATGAATGTACCAATACAAAACCTTATTTTTAGTTTGTGCAAATTAGTACGTCACTCAAAAATGGATGGTGTTGTATTCCAGGAATTAATTAATTAATTTACTTGACCGTGGCACACGAATTACCAAAGATGTTTATCAAAGATGCTACTATGAAATGTTGTTAAAAAATGTTACCAAGAGATATCACCAAGAAATACATATGATAATATATCAACAAAAAATTTTATTTTTAATTTGGATTTAATTTGAATTTTTGTTATGAATGTAAAAAAATGTATGTAATTTGAAAACAAAATACAGTACTCTAAATACAAATTAAGAATGAATTCATAGTTTGAAAAAGAATTAACTTTACATTGATGAACGAAATAAGAATTAACAGTAGCGATGCATAACTCACTTGGTTATGAAGGAGCCTTGTTTTCTCCCATAAAAATTTCATTTTCAAAAATTGGACTAAAAAATATTGATACGTCAGTGTATGATTTGGAAATTATGCGAAGCTATAGAAGTTGCTATATGTATAAAAGCCATTAGAGGGTTATTAGATTCTAATAATTCAAGATCTATAAAACAAGACTTATTGTCTTGTGTCTAAACAACATGCTATACTATAAACTTCATACAAATTTCTTTATTAAGAACGTTAATTTATTTGTAAAGAAAAACTTTGAAAATGGTGCCTTAAAACATTGTCGCAGTTGTAAACAGAGAAATCATATTCTCCTCCTAAGAGCTCTCAGCGTCAGCCAAGTGAAGAATAGAGCAAAAGTTTTGGAGTCGTAGCTGGAATAAAATCGTTTTTCATAACGACCGGAGCAATGCGCTGTGAGAACCGAAGCGCAGCCTCCAGAGAAATGTGTCGCTATATTAAGTCCAAGGAAATGGCAGGAGACACGTGCGCGTTAATCAAGCGTATGGCGTCAGGATAGTCGCGTCGGCCGGCAAGGACGCCGTCGTCGATCTCCACGGGAACGATCCCACGGAAATCGGAAACAAGGTTTCGACCGGTAGTGTCAACAGATTTGCCCCTGATAGTTGGCTGCCGCGGGGGTTGGTAAGGGGTGCAGATCGATCGGGAAACGAGGGGGTTACGGGTCGAGTCGGAGAGCGATGCAAGGGTGGGCTCACGATCAAATATTAAGTCTTATCTGGCGCCGCTTTACCCAGAAGTCGCCTCTCTCTTTCCGTTCGTCTTCCCGTACCTCTTCTCGCTTCGTCTAATTATCCCCACCAACGAGCAATGCTTCCACTACCCCTACTTGATCCACCTCCCCGCGCGCGCGCCCCATTTTTACTTTTCCAGCTTTCTCGCCCAGTCGGCGAGTCGCGACTCATTCCCCCCGATCCTCGAAACCGCACACGTCGAGTATAGAATACATAAAAGTACCCAAGTTTCTTTCTCTATTCATTTAAGATCCACTTCGCCATTTCGCACCATCACCACCCCCGCGCACCTACCCCTTTTGACTCCTTCTAACGCGCGCTATCCTTCGATCGTCGGACGTTAATAGCCGCCACCGTCCTTCCCTCATTGCCGCCCCATTCTCCGGGGATCGTAATTAAGAGAAGGAAAGACGGTGGTTCCGAGTCGATGTGGATTCATCAAAGAAGGACATTGAGGCAAGGAATCCTACGCAAAGAACAGTTTCTCCGTTTCCATTGGCGTCATCCGTTCCACCTTTTCATACTTCTATCGCGGAACGTTATTTCCTTCTTTTCTCTCTCACACTTTTCATTTACCGAGGACTCGATCTTCGAGGGCGTTAGACGTTTAATTGCTTCTGGTAACTACTTGATGCAGTTGCGATATTTAATATTTCGCAGTATAATAAATTATCGAGACGATAATTTACTGGATTAGTTTCTTTATGGGCAAATCTGTGAGAAAAAAGGTTGTTGCTGAGAAACAGACCCTAAGGTATGTCATTTTGTGTTTGCCATTTGACATTTTTATTCGTATCTATGCATTGCAGATTAAATTCCTTTGTACATAATTTGATTAATTTCTAGTTTAATATACAGTGATACACAAAATTGTTTGTAGACATAGATGAAATTGATTCAAGTTAATTTTATTAATTTCTTGATAGTATTGTAATTAATACCTAGAAGCGTTGTTTAATATAGTTCGACGATTACTGTATATGCATATTATTCCCAAAGGTATTTCTAGATTTTAATTATACTGTAATTATTCTTTCTTTACGAAACAAAATATCAGGCATTAATCAACTGAAGTCTTGACAACAAAGAATTTCTTGAACTTGCATCGATTCTAAGGTTTTCAATTAATGAACAGCGTGAGAAAAGCATGGAAAATGCTATAAACATTGACGATACAATGCATTATGTTTTATAAACTGGAAATGATTTATACGAGGCTTGGCTTATACTTCGGCGGGCGTATTTCTTCGGAGCAGAATCGGAATTGCGTATTTCAGGGAAAGAAACAACAGGCAGAAGATTCAAAGCGGAGGGGGTTGTTAGATGGGGTGTAAGCGGCGGGTCGACGCGTCCTCGTTACGTGAAAATGAGGGCGAAAGCGTTTCGAGGATTGCGATTCGATTGAAAATTCTCTCAGGTCCTGGGATCCTTGGGGTCGGATTGGTTGGCGCCAGTGGAAAGAAAGTTTTTCTCTAATGACCAAGCCGAAGTGGTTACCGTTAATTTGGCCGCCCCCTCCGGTTCTGCGTTTCTCCTGCTACTTCTTCACCGCAGTCGTCCCCCTATCACCCCTCCCTCTCTTCTCTTATATTTTTCGTACACGCGTCACTGTGTTTATAGGGTGAGCCCGAAAAACAATGACAAAGACAGCTCGAGAAACCTTTAGCTCGATCCGAGAGATAGAAAGAGTGGGGGAGGGGGGGGGGAGAGGAGCGACTAAAGATCGTTTAACAGAGACACTGTCAAAGATTGACGCGTTCGATCCTGATCGATCGGTATTCCCGAACACCAAGGTTAAGCCTGATGTGTTTTGCATAACTGTCAGGCCTCGGCTCCGCGGTCTGAAGTTACGAAAGATATTATCGCTGGTGCCTTCTATCGCGCATCGCACGATACGAAAGTAAGCGACACCCGTTGCGATATCGTACGCAGAGCATTAATATGAAATGTGTTGCCAGCGATGAATAATTTCTTCGTTCCAGGTGACACATTTATACGTATGATACTCGCGCAGCCTTAAACAAACGCTGACGGTTTTCGATCGTGGTGGTCAATTCTTTCAATCTTGTTTCCCGTTATTCCTGACGATAATTCGAAGATGTAAAACATCGAAGCGATGTGTATGCAATTGTTCGAGCGGTTAACCTTCGGCAAGACAAGAACGCCTATCAAACTTGTAGCACACCACAGACAGAAATCAGATTTCCGCTCGAAGGCGATGGCTCTCCCTGAAAAGGGCAAGAAGAGGAATAAACGCCCACCCCCGGTCGTGACAGTAAAATTCCATCGGTGCTCGTGCTACTTTTCTCATTTTTTTTCTTTTCGAGCACCGAGTATCGCCTCGCAGAAACAGCCTGGTTAGCTACAATTCTGCGGGAAAGAAGAAGCGGCGAGGAGTGTGAGGGTGGCTTCCAGAGAAAGATGGAGAACAACAGGGTGAGAGCTGCGAGTATAGTAGAAAGGAAGGGGGTGGCAATGCTCTCACATTCTTTTTGCCAAGCGAAACGTTGCCGGCGGAGGCAGCGAGAGCGTCGCCTATCGATTTTTACTTCTAATGAATTCGAGCTAAAAACCCTCTCCTTCGCCCCACGGCCATCCCCGATTCTCTCTACTTCTCTCTCTCTCTCTCTCTCTCTCCCTCTTCCTCTCTCTCATTTTCTCTCTTTCTCTCTCGCGCACCGACCAAGACTGCTGCTACCCTCGTGCTTAGCCACGCTTGCACCCTCTGTTCCATGAACCACGCCAATCACTGCGCAGCATAATTACACCACCGAGCCAGCCGCGCGACTACGACGAAGTCGTGTTTCTTAGACCTCGTATACTGCAGTCAAAAAAAAAACAACAACCACCTAGGATTAGAAGGGGTGGTAATGAGCGCGCCGAGAAGGAACGCGAGCGAGGATGCCTGCTGCCTTCAAGGAAACCAACGTTTTCGGAAACGGTTTTACTCCTTTTATATTCCTGACACAGAACACTTTAGTCGTGTCTGATACCATATGATCAGACTGCTGATCTTTATGCAAAATAGAAATTTTGTGAGAAATAGAAACCAAATAAAAAATGTGTTCGTTCTGTAATAATTTGGATTGATTTAAAAATAATATATTGTCGTCCTTACACCCTTATAATCTTCCTACTATCTGAAAATTTTCCTACTTAATTTTCTCATAAATACAGTTTATTGACGACAATTTATTTCCATTTTTGTTCCATTTCTGTCAAAATGCTGGGTACATCAGGTGGACCGTTCACAGGCCAAATCGATTAACCAATCTAATCTAAGTTTTTGACATTTTACTGCTAAAACATTTTATTTATGATTAATATTTTATATTTAGTATAAATTTTCTTAATATTTAATAGTCTGCACATTTGTATGCAAAATAAAAATTCTGTGCATTAATTGTAAGATGCAGAAGCCATGTAAAAAGTTCCTTCTTTTTTCACTAATTTTATCGAGTAGAAATAACTTGAATGTTTGGAGATGTTAGAAGGATTAGTTTACCAGGTAATGTGTACACAATTTTTTTAAAATTGCTATAGCTTGGAATTTCAAAGAAAAAATTTCTTTTGGATTTAAGATTACTATAAATTGCAGTTTATAAGTCGCAGTTGTTGTCTTTTTGAATTATTCGTAGATCATAGCAACCTTCACTAGTTTTCATCAAACTTTGTGCATTTTATAACTTAATTAGATCTACAAAAAGCATATTTTAAATTTTCCCAAGCACAGATAAAAAAGTTAAGAATCGTGACCTTTACCTTTTTCTTCATAATTTCGGCAAATGGTAATTTTGAATTAATTTGTTTACATATAACCTAGTAAACAAATCCTTCCAAAATTTAAAAAAAAGAGTTCGTCATTTGGACTAATTCTAAAAAGTTATTAGTTTTAATGGGTATCTACTTAATTTTATCCCCAACAGTATATCTAATCCTACATTATGTTAATGCTTCAAAAGGTGAAACGTAAATATGCATCTTTAATAATTAAACTAGAAGCTTTAAAAGCTCTTAATTTAGCTCTATAAAAGATGAAATAATTTACATTTATCATTATCAAATTACGGATATGCTCTTTACAAAAATTTGAATAGACATTAGCATTGTCATTATTGGCATGATAAAATTTCTGATGCAGGAAATATATCTGTAATTGTCTTTTTTTGTATTATTATATTTATTCTGACACTGTGAATTGAATATCCATGTTACAGTACAGTAGAAGGTCAGTGAAATTTAACTCGTGTCAAGAAAAATCGACTTTTCTGCATGAAGAGCGTCAACGAATCACACAGCGTGAAAATTCATGTCATTACAAAATGGGGATGCGAAATGAAAACGAAGCTGATAAATCATCCGGCTAGGAACGGAAACAGTTAGCTGACCAACGCAATCTGAACCGATGCCAGTCCCCCCTCCACTCGAAGCAATTACTGTATTAGAAATGACTTCGAATTTCAGCGGAAGGTGTACGCGCACTTGAATTCCTTGCGTATATGCACCGTTTCCACTGTGACGTGTCGGTATGCGATGTAATCACAGTGTTGATGCTCGCGTAGGAATTGATTAGTAACTAGTTGCCAGATGCGGGAGTATGCTGGTGATCGTCGAAATAGTAGCATCCAAGCTTGCATTTCGAGATATGATTTTTTCACATTTGCATAATTGAAAACAGTAGTTTTAGAAATTTTGAATTAACTGTTTAGGTCTGTACACTTAAAATAATCGGAGAATCCTTTGAGAACTAACCACTTGTGTTTTACATATCTGTGGATATTATAAACATTTAAAATCAATAGATACATATAGATCTTATTAATGCTAGTTAAAATAATAATGATATTGAAAATTATTATATAAAATCAGTCTATCGATCAGGTAGCATACGCTGATATAAACTTGCATTTTAAACATTAGATTCACACAAATGAAATTAAATAGAAAATGTACTTCTTATCTGTACACTTTACACACTCAAAAAATATACCAGATGTATCATGTGTATGATGTCATAATTTTTCTTTCATTGTTACCTTTTTTTTTAAGTTGCATCAACCTCACAAGGGTTATTAGCAGCTACAAGCTTACAATTAAGTGGTCATTTATAATTTAGATTCGGTTGAATAATTTTGTGTTCTTCAAGAATTTTATTAGTTTTTCGCAAGATTCCTTTGAGTCCGTGACATCTTTGATGTATCCTGGAATTTTGTATCTTCTTCTTTCTTGATGATGTTACATTGGGACATTCAGATGCAACGAATGTATAAATATCATAATTCAAAAAGTACTGGTGTAAAATGTCTAGATTCTAAGTATCATTTGAAATGTAATTGCACTTTAAAATAATTTATTCTAAAAACATTATTAAAAAATTTTTAAAAAGTATTAAATGGGGATAAAAAAGAATAACATGTAATGAATTCTTGAAAATCGCTTTTTCATTACCAATAATTGAAGATATAATTTGAAGTACCACCATTGCTGTAGCAAATAAATCACAATCTTGCATAAGTAACATTTTTTTTCAATCTTTGGAAGACACTTACGAACAATAATAGAAGAATCTCCAATTTTAGATTAACTATAAAATTTAAAATTCTGAGTGACTAAACTGTTCGGTTTAAAGCAATAATACATAAATAAATTCAAATTAAAATAACCGGTTATAGAATGTTGCTGTTTATTGAACAATGAATTTTTAATGTTTGCCACATCGAATATTAAGCTGTAAATAATGTCTAGAATTTCCGATGCCTGAACGAAGTGTACTATCGAATAAAAACAGCGGTGGGGTTAATTCAAATTAGGACCGGTTCAAGAATGTTGCGAGTAACCGTCAACCAGAATTAACACGGCTATTGAAATCGATCGGCTCGTCTCCTTGACCACCCCTTTACCGTGGAAAATAAAAACCCGACCGAACTTTTAGAAGCGCCTCGGGGTGAGAATGGCGCATAATGCCAAACCGGTTTCGAAATCCATCCCTTAAGGAATCGCTAACTCGTTCGAGTTACCGCGTCGCAATTATCGGTGAGACATTGAAACAAACTATAGGATATAGTCTATAGAAAATGGACTATTATACGCAAGGCGTTGCCGAACCCCTCTTGGCCGGGGGAATGGTAATTTAAATGAAACCGTGCGAACGAAATATTCGCCGGGACGAGTTTCAGCTTGCTTCGACTGGCGAAGACCCTCTTTCGATTTCTTTTTCGTACGCTTCATGTAGATCGATCAATGCTTCGAAATAATCATAATAATATCTTACAAGTTCCTTGTTATACCTTGTAGAAAATTAATACAATTTATTAAGTCAAATCACAAGTCATGCAAGACTACTTTTATAACTTTAGCCTTTTGCACTTGATTGGTGATTCTAAGGCACCAGTAAAAATTTCCATAGAATTATTCAAAACAGTTTTCATATTATCAAATTCGTCTGTATTCTATAAATTACTAAAACCTCAAATGTTGTATGAGAAAACAGGTTCAATTTCATGTGCGCAATGTAACAAAGATTTCACAGAATGAAAATGTTCTTGGTTGAAAAAGATGTCTAGATTTTGGAATTAAAATTGCTTCGAGTGCAAAGGGTTAAAAGATGAGACACACACTCGCAAAAATTAATCTGCTATATTATATTACAGGTTGTAAAGAAAAGTGTGAAAATATATAAAACAGAACATCGTTTCCGATGAAACTTTGTGCATGAATGTACATAAATTGCTTAGATCTACAAAAGGCATACTTTAAATTTTCATTTTAGGTGCAAATAAAAAAGTTAAAAATCATGACCCTTAATCTTTTTTTCGCAGTTTCGAGCAATGGTAATTTTAAATTTATTTTTTTTGTATATATTACCTCGTAAACTAATCCTTCTAATATCTCAACAAAATTCAAGCCATTTGACCCAATTTTAAAAAGTTTCTCCTTTCTAAAGGGTGTTCGGATACTTTTGCACGCCCATGTACATTTATGCCATCATATAAGGTCCATGGTTCTCTATGAATTTTAATGAAAATAAATATTTTGTTCACACGATCACGTCTGCACTTAATTTCATCGAATCCTCAAGTTATTCTTTAAATTTAACAGTCGTACGACTGACACGTGTCTTTTGTTCATTCTCAACTATTTCGTAAATAGATTAAGCGATGTGTAAACTACGCTGTTGATGAAAGTGTTACGGTAGCAAAAGAAGTATTTTCATTTCAGAAATTTTTAAAATTTTATGCACCTGCTCCGCCAAGACGAGGAATTCAAACAGACCCGAATAAAATTGCGCTGTTCTATTTTTAGTTTTTGTTGAATCGAGCAAGTTTGTTTTGTGATGCACGCGGTTTTACATTGACCAGACAATGTTTCGTCTAAAACTGTGTTAGAAAACAATTCGTGTAGCGTTCGATCACACTGCTTTTTTTAACCAGATGCAAACGTTGTCGAAATGAAACGCAAACAACCCTGTGCGTTGGGAGGACGAGCAACTTTATTGAATATTGAAAAATTGAAGATCTGATCGGATCGTATTAATTCAGATCGATTTATATAAAATACTATCGAGTCACATCGATGTCGTATTCGAATGGCAACACGACATTCCGATCAGAGTGATTCCTATTTATCACTTCGACGTGTTTATCAACTCCGAAGTATTTAAAAGTGTGTCCTCGGATAAGTGACACGTTTGGTACACCATAGTTATCGTAGTCAGCGTTGTTTTGCATAAAATTACCATCATAAAAATACAGAACTCGGTTCATTTAAAGTCCGGTGACTAATTAATATTGTCAGATTTCAAAAATATCTGCGCCATTTCCAGAAACGAGATGTTGATTGAAATTGGCGTAGGTAATTAAGAATTGCTTTTAATTGTGACCGAAGCATACAGTTTTGCTCTGAATTTGTATCACTGGCAGATGACTGCCAACGAGATTAATGTGATTGGATCAATGACCGATTTACATTCGGACGAAACGGCAATACGTATCTAGGTAAGAGAACATGCAACGGAGATTATGAATTCAGGTTGACGCGGTTTTCACATCTATACTTATTTGCGGTAATCGATATAACTGACTTGCACGTCACAATCGACTATAAAAACGCAGTTGCTTTGATGTCAAATTTAATATACAGTCTGTCCCAAATAAGTGTACTAGTGATATCTCCGGAAATATTAATACATTTGTATACAAATTTGTTATGGATGAAAAGCACATTCAAAACACTGATACGCTTTTACATAATAATGTACCCAATTTCCTCGATTATCGACAAATAGGGACTGCTATATTTTTCGAAAACGGTTAATTAAAATTCTGAATTCTATCATATACATTTTTCTTGATGCTTCTATTTCAGGCATGTCCAGAAGTAGCTCACTTGGAGGCAAATTCGAGGGAGACGCCTACTTCTCCCGCCCGCGCGTCTCGCTCCCCGTGGCGGCCTTAGTCCTCCGAGCTCCTCAGACCCGTGCCTATCGCTTGCGGTATGTACTGCGTGTGGCGCTTTGGGGCGACTCTCATACCCATAGGTTTCCACATCAACCATGATATACAATAAAATTGTATTTCGGTATAACACGTTGGCTGCTGTGGACGGAATTATTTGTCCATATTTAAAAATTAATTGTTACGCTAATATAATCATTAACACCTGGAAAATGCAAGAAGGTTAAAGGACTACTCGGTGATTTACATTTTAATTTTTCAATTGTTATTTTATCAAATATGTTACTTCGATTTTATGCAATTTTTGAGGTTGTTGCTTTGGCATTTAAAGTGTTAAAGGAAATTAATAACTAGACTGCGGATCTTTATGCAAAATAAAAAATGTTTTCATTAATTGCAAGACACGGGAAGAAAATAGAAATTTCTTTCTTCTTTTAATAATCCTGTTATTCTGATCCTGATGTGCTTAAATATTTTAAACATGTCCACTGCCTTAAATGGTGCGTGCCTATTTTTGTCCTAAATGCATAAAATCCGCAGTCTATTAATAACATACACATTGATTATATTCTGTTCGAAATCTTCATCATGAGTCGATTTTATAGTGCAAGGGGTTAAGAATCGTGAAAATACTGGAAAGTTTATTCACGACTTTCCGATAAATCATGTGAGCGTAAGAAGCAGGGATGTAAAGGATCGTCTAAAGACTGATCGATTAGATCGTTTTCCGTCGGTTTTCCGCATCGTCAGATTACAGAGACCGTCGGTCGATGTCCACTCGGTCGCAATTACTTAAACATGCTGTTTGCCAAGGCAGAGACTCGGGGGTTCTGGAATAGGAATTCCTTCTTGGAACCGGGTATCGCAGTGCGGAATTAAACAACGCGAGTGTATGCGGGGGTGGAAAGTAAACGAGGAAAAATTAGCGGAACCACCGGGTGGTGGCTAGTGGCATGGCGGGTCGAGAAAGGAATCGGCATAACCGGGTCACGCGTTCCGTTCCGCGAATCGGTGCATCGAACGTCTTGAAACGACTCCGTGGCGATGTTTCCTGCGGCGAAAACGAATTGTTGTTCCATGCGGTGGACTATACATCGAGGTAATTAAGTGCTGACCCCACGGTAATTCCATTATCGCTGCCATCGTTGTCCGGCAGAGCCGGGAAATCCGATTACCCGCAGGCGACTCGACGTCGCGTTTTACGCGTACGTATCAGCAAGGCTAGAACACCGTACCATCCTGAATTTCGAAGATTTGTAACGTCCGCGTTGCCCGTGGGTTTCGTCGAACACATGATTCCCTCTGGGATACTTAATTGCGATAGCAGCCGGTTATGGATCACGCAAAAAATTACCGACACTGTTTCATCCATTACTGGCGTGGAAACGTATTTGATTCAACAAATTACGCGTCCCGTAGAAAGACTCGTCGCTAATATTTCAATATTGAAAATAAAAGGGAAACTATCTGTCGTAGCTTATTTAACATGGACGTATAAAAATTAATACATTGGTCCATTTCCGAATAGAATAAAGTAAAGCATTCGTCTGCAAACTTTGAAAACAGGGAACTAGGAATGTATAGTCGTACACCCTTTAAAAGCGAATAACTTGCTTAAAGTTCGACTAAACGGCTGGAGATTTTTTGAGCCGTTACAAGGATTAATGTACTAGGCAATATGTAAATAATATATTTTTTACTGCTATTGGTTGCAATTGCGAAGAAGAAAATAAAGGTCATAATTTTTAAGTTTTTATCTGTGTCTGCAATGCACATAGAAGCTGTATATGCAGGGTGTCCCATTTAAGTTGAGATTGTAAATAATCTCGAAGACTTATGATTTAAAAAAAACAAACTGACACATGTCCTTTAGTGTTTCTAGTGGGGAGTCAAATGGCACTACTAGTTTTCTAATTCGTGGGCGTTCTCAAGGTTATTCCAAGGTCATTTTGTCTTTTTTATCATAAACCCATATTTTTTATTTCGGAATCATATTCTACGTAAAAAATGCACAACTTTTGTTTGAAACATTTTTTGTAATGCTGATATTGGACACGTGTTTATTGTTTTGGTGTGAAAGTTCGAAGCCACGAACTAAAGTACAAATAAAACGATCACACATTTTCTGCATTTCCTTGCAAGTTTGACCTTGAATGACCTGCACAAAGTTTCGTCGAAATTGATCAGATTGCTGTGAAATATAATTCAATGAAAATACCGAACATTTTAAGAAAGTGCAATTTAAATGAATCGCAAATCCTAAATTCAAAAATGTTTACATCTTACAATGCCCGCAGATTTTTTTATGCGTCAACCGATTTAAAAATCTTTGATTTACAAAAGACATGATTTACGTTTTCATTTTAGGCACAGATAAAAATCTTAAAAATAGTGACCTTTACTTTTTTCTTCGCAATTGTAACTAATAGCAATTTTTAGCAATAGTAAACTAATTCTTCTAACATGTTAAAAAAATTCAAGCCGTACAGTGCACATTTAAAGAATAGTTATTCGTTTTTACACTGACTGTATACGACACCGTTTTATCCATTAACATGAAAACATTTTTGTTCGAACAATTTAAGCGTCTGTTAGAAAGACTCGTCGCTGATATGTTCCTCGTTTTTTTGAAATAGAAAAGAAAATATCTGTCGTAGCTTATTTAACATGTTCAAGTAAAAATTAGTACATTGGTCTATTTGCGAATAGAATAAGGTAAAGCAGTCGTCTGCAAACTTTGATGAAAACACTTTTGATCGAAGAAATTAAGCCCCTGTTAGGGAGATTCGTTATCTATAAAATGTTTCTCCCAGTATTGAAAATAAGAAAGAAAATGTCTGTCTCTATGTGTCATGATGTATGCTAAAATTTTAATCATAATGTTTAGATTTAAAGATTTCTATAAAAATATTGTAATTCTATTTAAAATGAACTAGAAACTTTTATTCCACTGCTTACTAGTCTTTACCAAGTAACATTTAACGGCTCTGAAAAGGGTGGACATATACAATACCTTTATGCATATTTTGTTTTTAAATATCTTAAGATTATTGTACAATGTATGTCAGACTGTATCGATTAATATTAAAGTAATGTTGGTATTATTCCTCTACAGGTACACCTACAGACATACCAAATTAAATTACACCATCTCTGATGAGTTTTAACTTTAAAATGAAGCTTTTATACTCTGAAGCTACTATATTTTATAAAAGTCTCGACAATTACTAGTTCCTATGGCAATAACTGACTTTGAATCGCATTAAAGTTGAGAAAATATTAATATAATACGAACAGGTGGCCTCGTTTATATTAATGACGTTGTTCCACGTTGTCATTGAAACGGATTATTATTAATTCAAACGCAATCATACAGAATTGTATGTTGCAGCGGTATACAACGCGGCATAAAAAAGTTAAGTAAGCAGCGAAGGATGATTGTCAAATACTGTTTATAGGCACTTAGCGTTTCGTTGAGACGTAGGTAAAACTATAATTACTCGTTGCGGACACCTAAATGATAATTTACACGTGACACAAGTTACGCGGCGAACCGTCGTCGTTACAGCACTGTGTAAATTAAACGATGTCGTAGCTATTCAGATTCAGAGGCTCGTTATAAATTTGGCTATCGATACAGATCGAGTTCTTCGCTTCGAGAAAATATATAAATATATATATATATATATATATATATATATATATATGTATATATAAATATATATATGTATATATAAATATATATATGTATATATAAATATATATATGTATATATAAATATATATATGTATATATAAATATATATATGTATATATATGTCCTTTTCTAATATTCATGCGGTTGTCTATCGATTACAGATGGTCGATCCGATGCGAGTATAAAGCGATTTCACGACTAGGCAGCCAGAGAGATGATGAGATGGGCAGTTCCCCATCGAACGTAGATGATCGAAATCGATGTCGAAATAATTCCATCCGAAGACGGCAGTCGGATTACACGACGGCCGCTGGTTTCCGGGAAGGACTAATCGATAGTCTCCGCTGCTCGACCTGGGCCATGTTTGCACACGGATCGAATTTGTTAGCTGTAGTTATCCGGCATTTCTTCGGTGATAGTTTCTTCCTTTGTTGCTTCGACGTGTCGCGAGCTATAACGCGTCACGCATCCTAATCACGGAGCTGCGATTTTAAACCACACATCGATCTTTAACGATAATGTCATTTCACACTAAACCTACCGGCGCCGCTCAAATCACCGGCTTCTGATTGTATATTTTAAAATTGTTGAAACTGTACAGACTCTTTCGCAGGAAATGATTGAATTTTCTTAACCCTCATACGCTGCTCAGAAATAGTTGCATATCAGTGTCTCGAACAAGATTTCATCCATTTTTATTTTCCACAGAAAATCTACAAATTATGTTCCATTTATAGAATCACATTTTAACGAGATATACAGTGAATCTAAAAAATATTTGAAGTGAATTTCCAATTCCCAAAATTGTTAATATTTGAACTATAATAATTTCGTTAAAAGAAATAGAACAATAATATATTTGGACTTATTTTAAAGCTCGTATCCTCAACTTTCGCAGATCATTATTCATGTTTTTCAGAAATATTTGATCAGGGTATAACAGGTAAAAAACTGGGGACAAGTTTTTGGTCGAAAATGATACTGTCGAATCGTCTGTAAAAGCATCAACAAATTTTTGTTTTCTAAACCAATCTACTACAGATTTAAAGATTGAATTTTCACCTTTGCAATGACCTTGCGAGTATCTGTCTTATTCTCTCTTTCTCTCACTGTCTCTCGCTTTGTTGTATGCTCGGAGGAGGCGTGGTTTCACTGCTCTTACTTCTAAGGAGCAGTGCCCTACAGGGCAGTTCTCACTTGTGTCTGTCTTAAGCATTCGAACACTTGTGCGACCCTTCAATAGTCCATGCTTACTTTGAATAAAATGCAAATACTCTGTAATTGAAACATGTATTTTTGCGAACATTTCAGAAACCATTAAATAAAACAAAAACATCAAAGTGCAATTTGTATGTTTTCTAATGACAAACTTTTCTGTTCGTGTAGATTTTTTAAAAAATTAATTCCTTAAAAAATATAAATACTAAAACTTTATGTAGAGAACACTTGATCAGACTTGATCTGACTTGATTCCTTCAACGTGAACGTTTATCAACACAAAACAAAATGAGTTCAATAGTTTTGCGAATTCTACATCCTATTAACAATTTCTTATATGGAGCTAGTGTCGACAGTAACTTGTGCGCCAATACTTCTGTATTGGCTCCTTACATAGACCCCCTTATCAATTCAAAACAATGTAAACTGGATATGTACGATTTTGTAGGCATTTTCGATAGCTTGATTAAAAAGCGTTTTCAACCAAATTTTTCCTTGCCGGTTACTAATTTTAATCTTTTCACTACTCTTTCGTTTTTTCCATTCAACAATATTATTACTGTGTAAAAGATGAAAAATTCAGACTATGGTGCCCGCCTTCTCATGATGCCTTAAGCATGTGCTTATTGGTTAATCTAGCACTGCCTTCATCTACGACACCGCAATTACATGGTTTGTAAAAATAACTGTAGTACGTCTCCACTGATTTATAATAAATAAGTTAATGAATCACACGCGGGAATATAATCAACATACAAGACGCAGCAGCTTCTGAAACAAACCAGAGGTAGCACATTGTCCAGTAAATGGTTAAAAGCTCATAAACCCGAACATGTGTCAATAGGATAATGTCTCCGGCGAGACGCGTAGTTCCCAAGTTGACGGTATAAAACCGCAATTATTTTACCACGGAGATGGATGGAATCCCCGTCCGGGAAAAGAGACAGCCGTCTATGAAAACGTGTGGTTAGCAAAACACCTAATGCCAGTTTTCAGCGGACACGATAAAGCGAACGAGGTGTTCGCGACTCGTACAGACAATCTTCGTTCGATTCGGTCGCTGTTAGCATCCGTCAAGTCAAAACTGGCCGCGATCGTACCTTCGAGATCACGCAGGCAGCGACGCGCGTTGCGTGTGCGTGTAATCACGTGATCACGTAACTATAGGATAATAACAGTCGGCGCCGGTTCGTTACAAATTAATAATCGACCCCGTGGCGGGAGGGGGAGCATACGATGGGAGGCAAGAAGCGAAGGAAGAGAGCGAGAGGGAGAAAAAGAAGGAGAGCCTGTCTCTCTCGCTTTCTCACTTTTACTCTGCCCCCCCTCTCTGTCTTTCTCTCTCTTTCTCTCTCTCTTCAGCGATCGGGACCCTGTGATTTCCTAACTGATTTCACGGCGGAGTTGCCAGCCTTCTCGCACGTATTTCCACTCGCTCGCATTCTTTGTCACGAGAGGCTGCGGCCCAATATGAGCGCGGATTTTCACGGTGGAATTTGCCGGCTTTTGTCTGTGCAGACGTGAGAAACATTATAAGAAAGAGGGCACGATGGGGGCTCGATCGAACCGATCGAAAACCGTTCGAATGGTCCGCGAGGGTCCACCGGAAGGTCGACATTCGATATTCTTGCCGATACATGGGGACGAATCTGGGCCCCACCACCTGCCAATCTCTTTTGTAATCATTCTCGTGCTCCTCTTGTGACCTCGGCCTCTCCGAGCTCGGGAGATGTAGAAGCGGTGATGTAAGACGTTCAGTTTCGGATCAGGCTACAATTGTACCCATTATCTCGCGAGACTCCACCAGCGATTTTCGGTCGCGACGATCATCGGCTATTCTTTTTGGCGAATCGCACGCGTGGAATCGACGTGGCTGATCCTGAAATTGGTCACCGTAAATATGTATAGGGTGTAAATAAATTATATGTCGCGACCATCGTCGTGTGATTCAACACCCTGGGTTTTGGTAGAAATTGATGTAAGAAAGGTGCCGCAAAATTAATCTTGACCTTGAATTTCAAGGTTGAAAGGTCATACATTTTTTTTATTGCATCGCATTCCACTCGTCGCAAGGCTAAAAAATGCAGAAGGAACCAATGGTCAACAGTCAAGGGTTTTCTTAAAAAAATTATGGTAGTCTTTTTATTATCAAACTGATTTTGTTTAGACTATATTTTCGATATGTTTCACGTGCCTAGAAATAATTTCCAACTGCTTTATCAATAGCACGCTATATAAACTCCATTTGACAGAGAAATGAAAATATAATATAAATAAAATCTGTTTGATAATGAAAAAACTCTAACATAATTCTTTAAGAGAACGATTGAGTTTTTACGTATATTTCATTTTTTCACTTTTTATCATTGAAACGAGTAGAAGACTATGTAATCAAAACAAAATTGTTGACCTTTTGGCTTCGAAGTTCAAGCTCAAGGGTAATTTTGCGACACCTTTCCCACATCAATTTCCACCAAACCGGGGATGTAGAATCACGCTATGATAGTCGCGACATATAAATTCATTACACCCTGTACACTGCGGAGCACCCATTGCTTTTGTCTTCCAATGCATCGAAAGAACTGGCATCAAAGGCTCCGGAAAACATTATCTTTTGTTTCAATCCTTATCAATAAACAGGACCCTTTATGTTTGTGATAACTAGACTGAGGATCTTTGTGCAATATAAAAATGGTATGCATCGGTTCTATAAAATTGTCACTCTTTTTTTAAGAACTTCAACAAGATGAAAACAGTACATCGATATTTTTTAAGTCTTTCAGTCCTTTTACTGTTTTGAATTTGCTCTCATTTTTTGTCATAAATGCATAAAATCCCCATCTAGTAATAACCCTTATTGCATAAGGGTACTACAACTGGAAGGATAATTCTGTGGTCGTTCGGAAGAACGCCGCATGTCACATACTTTCACTTTCGAGATATTGCCGTTTAAAGATTTGATCATTAATGCTTTGACATGGGACATCGGTTAAATTGCATTACTTTTTTGAGCCTTTCGAATTTGTTTTCAGGACATTTTTCTGGTAAATACGTAAATCCTGTACTATAAAGCTCAATTAATATATAAACTCAAATTTTTTAAAATTGTGACGCGTCGTTTTTCCTGACAACCACAGAATTTATTCAACTCCTCGCCATACAATATCGAGTCAGACTCGTGACGGAGATTTCAAGCAAAATCTGTTCCGTACGAATACTATCCGTTTCTTTTAAGTCGAAATGAAATCCTGTTCTTCCGTTATCAGTGCCTAAGCAACGAAATAAATGTAGATCTACAGTAAATATAAATCTTACTTTCTCTCCTATACTAGAAACAAAGATGCTTTAATCATTGTAGCCGTGAAAAAAATCATAAGGCAAGTAGTTAACTTTTGTGTATCGTTCAATTTTGTTGCTAAAATTCTATGGTTGAATTCAATTTAATCTGTATATTATTTTATTATCACCGCAAGATATACTTTTAATCACTAAAGGAAATATTTTCTTTACTTTAGTTTTCATTAAATATACATGTATAAAAATTCGAACTTGCATAACATTTTTATACAACTTCCACAGGACTCACAGTATATTTATATTGCACTATTACATACTGTACGAAATTATTTGTAACTCTGATGGCACGGAAATTCTCAGCAGTAATGAGTCGAAAAAAGGAGAACAAGAAATTATAATGGTAGGAGGAGTCGGTTGGAATAACGATAACAAAATTGATCGAAATATAAAGTAAGGATCGAATGAAAGCAATAGAGACAAGGGGAACGAGATTCGTAGACGGTGGAAGCGAAGTACGAAAGAAGATCAATCGATAGGGAAATATCATTGAGGGGAACGAGTTACTAAGGGGAAGGAAAGAGAGTTCCGAGGAAGACAATATCGAAGAAAATCACGAGGAGCAGAGGGTTGAAAATACATAGGGGATGCTGCACTCGATACCCGCGCTCTTAAAGGACGGCTCTTCTTTTCATTGTTTGAAATATGCCTATTGGCGTGTATGCTTTAGGCAGCAGTAAGTAAAGAGCTGTTGAATCTGTACAAAAGTGTACGTATTATATATTAAGATTATTTAATTCTATTAGATGGCAAACATTTTGTTTAGTTCGAGTCATCAATCAGTATACAAATTTTGAATCGTTAGTTTATCGAGTAATAATTGCTTTCATCAAAATTTGAACACTCATAAGTACACTGCGATTTCTATGCAAAATGAAATGTTTTTACATTAATTAGAGGAAATAGAAACCAAACATGAAACCCTTTATATCTTTAATCATTTTAGTAAGCTAAAAATCATATATAGACATTCTCAAATATTATTAATCTTTCTACTATTTTAAATTGCACTTACTCAGTTTCGTCTTATACAATACATAATAATTAATTCCAAATGTATTAATTACTGCAAGATATTAATTTTTATTAAGCAAACATAAATCTCATTCTTTAAGATATACTTCTATGAGTCAACTTTATGAGTTCTATGATTATTTAATTACCCATAGATCTATCTTAATATATCCAAGACGATTGATAATTTAGTTTCATTATTTCAGTGATTGTAAAGAACTTCGAATGGGTTTAATGATAAATCGAATAATTATAAAAACAACTACAACGAAATTCAGACTTCATTTGCAATAGGTATAGTTAGAAATTGATTTAGATCATTATAAGAATCAATCATATGGCCTTGAGTCTCTGTAACCAAGTGCGAATGTCTCTGTTTTTTAAGATTAAGGGTGCAAAGGTGTTAGAATAAATATGAAAAAATAATACATAATATTACTTCTCCATTATTCTTTAGATTTAATAAGGAAACCTCACGCTTTGACTGCTGCGTCGGTCCTATATCCCCTACATTACTTTTTTTATCAAACTTGGAAATTAATTTTCATTTCAATATATTTCAATATATTATATACGATATAATATATTTACCATTTGCATTTCAATATATTATATATACTATATGATATATTAAAATGAAAATTGATTTCCATATACACCAAACTTTCTTAAGATCTATAAGGTGTAATGCACGCAAAATGTCTTCGTTTTCATTATATTACTCATTACCGATAAAAATTGCTTTTAATACTTAAGTGAACTATTGGTATCGACCCGCTAAAATTGATGCTAATAATTACTTATTATGTAACTATTAGTAATATAACTATTTGTGGATTTAGATGATATTTTACAATCCCACTACGTTTCTATTTACCATTTTGATCGAGATGAATATTAAATATCAGTATAATAAGAAACATAATTTAATTGGACCATTAGGTTTTTAAAGTAAATTTTGAAGGTCCACTTAAGGCTTAAATGATCGATACATCGTGTATATTATGATGTATGTTGTGTGAACTGTGTTCTCGTTTTATAGTCTGTTGTTGTGATGATTTCACAATGTGAAGACCGCCTACCCAGTGTATTTATTTATTTATTTTTTTAAGTTTACATCTACCTCACAATGGTCATTAACAACTACGAGTTTCCGAGTAAGTGGTCATTTTGTCTTTAGATTTGGTTGATTAATTTTGTGTGCTTCAAGCAGATGATTAGGTTTTTGCAGGAGTCCTCGATGTCGGTGGCACCTTTGATGTTTTCAGGGATTTTGTATCTTCTTCTTTCTTGTTAGTAAACATGGCAAGATGTAATTACGTGTTCAATTGAATTTATTGTGTTGCATCTATTGCATTTGGGTTTGACTTGGTTTATTATTATGTAAGAGTGCGTGAGGTCTGTATGTCCCAGTCTCGCTGTGTTAATTTTATTACTTGTTCTTTCCTGTTAAATGCGCATGCGGAGTTGTAGTCATATTTCATATACGGTGAAGTATATCTCTCGTTTTGTGTATTAATTTTACGTTACCGTTGTAATAAAAAAGATCTGCTGTATGATCAGGTAACTTTATAAATTATATAATGTAGCAAACAGCAGAACTTTGGATTTTCAGCCTCCACATAATTTCTCACAGCGCTCAATCGATTTACAGATTCCGTAAAAATCCATGGCAATCGGGGTTCCGAGGGATCGAAAAAATTTTGAAGCACCGTGCCAATTGTATATCGATTTAGCGGGGCGAGGGTACAGGATAGGTAGCGACCGGTATCTATGAAAATTGTCGGGTCGGAAACGTTGGCGGTTCGCACGATCCGCGATCTTTAGAATTGCCCGACTCTCGATCTCGCGCGGATCTTCTGGTCGATGCACGCTGTTATCGAAGCTATCCAGGTTCAGTGAAATGATCAGCACAGTGCCGTATAGTAATCGGATGACCCGTGGGCACGTACGCCGATGGATTTAAATTGCAAATCGATTTCACTTCTTTGTAGTCAGCCACCTAGTGCGTGCCACCTATCTTTTCTGTACGAGACATACGGAGGATCGACGTGCATGTGTAGCTGTCCGAGCTGGCCGGGCCGCACAACATTCCCAGAAATAGTTTTAATCTCAGACGTGCCGGAGACAGAACGTCGTCGGGCAGCTGTTAATCGAGAAACTCCATAAGTTTCTGGTTTACGCTTGGATCGATACGATCGATCAATGACTAATTCAACGAATGGGAAAGTAACGCCACTTTTGGACAGCGGTAACGAGAGCACCCGTGGACGGCCATTTACAACTGTTTTCTATGAATATTTTCTTAGCGAAAAATCTCTGATGGGTTTTTCTTCGGTTGTACATTGACAGTAGTAGTAGTAGTAGTAGTAGTAGTATGGTTTGCTGGCTTCGCATTCGGGATTACAAGGAGGACCCGTTTACATATTTTGCTTGTTCGCCAGTTTTCTTAACACTAAATCTATATAGCATTAAAAGTAATGAGGCACGTATTTGTAAAAATAACAAGAGACAGGGTGTCCCATTTAAGTTGAGATTGTAAAAAATCTCGAAGACATGTGATTTAAAACAAACTGACGCATGTCCTTTAGTGTTTCGAGTGGGGAGTCAAATGGCACTACTAGTTTTTTATTGCGTGGGCGTTTTCAAGGATATTTCAAGGTCATTTTATCTTTTTTATCATAAACCCATATTTTTTATTTCGGAATCATATTCTACGTAAAAAAGTGCACAACTTTTGTTTGAAACAACTTTTCGTAAGATCAATATTTCTTAAGATATTTAGCTGATTTTTCATGTTTATGTCAAGGATAATTTTGTTTTTCTATTAAAATGACAACGTTACTTTCCTCTGGAAGATTTTTTATTTCATTTAAGAACATCATAATAAATGTTCGAAATTTTTACCCTCAACTTTTATGCACTTAATAATTCGTTTAATAAAAGATTCATGAACACATAATAAAGTTCTTACAAACTTACAAGAAAATGTTTCAAACAAAAGTTGTGCATTTTTTAATGTAGAATATGATTCCGAAATAAAAAATATGGGTTTATGATAAAAAAGACAAAATGACCTTGAAATAACCTTGAGAAAGCCCACGAATTAGAAAACTAGTAGTGCCATTTGACTCCCCACTCGGAACACTGGAGGACATGTGTCAGTTTGTTTTTTTAAATCATGTCTTCGAGATTATTTACAATTTCAATTTAAATGAGACACACTGTATATATTTTTTGCTATTTTCAAAGTAGTATATGTTTGATTTAAGAAATTTATTCAATCATTACCTATGAAAGAGTCTTTATAACTTCAACAATTCTAAAATAAATAATCTGGGGCCGGTTAATTTGATCGGTGCAGGTAGGTTTAGTGTTAAGATGAGGGGAGTTTCATGTATTTACAATAAATGTTAATGAATACAGATTATATGAGACTAACGTCGATTTGGAAATTAAAGTTTTAGAGTTTTAGCTTACTAAAAATAATTCTTTTACTTCAGTCCATTTTATTATTTATTGAGTACAACTCGGTATTTTCATTGTTTTCGACGATATATCCATCACTGGTGTGGAGTGTTATTATAATAGGTGTTTCAATAAAGAATTTTACAACAATTCTCATGAAGTTATCTTCATAATTTCGATAATTGTAAATTAAGAAATCAGAAATCAAGAAACTTTGACTGGTTTTGGTGGTTCTAATGTTGACTATCTTTTACTAAAAATATTATACAGGGTGGAAAATATAAAGAGTTACAGACAAATATCTCCAAAAATATTGAGCATACTCAAAAATGTTTCAGATGAAAGTTGTTCAGTACCGAGGGACATCCTGTGGTGGAACTTTTATTTTTCCCGGTGGACACTCCAAGGTGAGGCGAAGGTCAACTTTCATTTTTTAAATGGAATGATATGTTTTTTTGTCCATCATCAAATAGTGCGTTTTAAGATGAGTTCAATTACCTATGACTCAAGGTGGTTCAAGGTGAAACTTGCAGGGAAATGCAGAAAAGATGTGATATATAAAGAAATAATGATTTCCTTTTGGTTGCAGCATTTATTTGATTACGTCAGTTGCAGACTAAACAGAGACACGGACTAACAGAGCACCATCTCAAAATTCGTGAATCTGCAGCTACGTAATCTGTGTATGCGAGCATGCCAAATTTCTGTCACGTCTCTGACGATGATGTTAAAAGCGAGATACATCGAACCGTAACTAATTTGTTAGCAGCACGATTGACGATAAAAAAAATTCAATTTCCGCTTTTCGTCGTAATTTACATGATCAATGTAATTTGCATGATAATTCAGCAGTAATAACGACTAAGATATAACGTACATAATGGAGCAGATGGAGTATGGAGCCTGTGTTTGATTGATCTCCCCACTATCGTTCTTTTCTTTTATACCACATGTTTGATATTACAAAAGCGCTGTTGCTAATTATATATCCATGTCTTAAAATCGCGTCCATTTGACTTAATTGCAGTAAATCATTTTGGGATGTAATAAACTCCTTTTCTGAGTCAATGATACGTACTTACGATGTTATTTCTAGAAGACGATAATTACGTCATTACCGTATCCGAGAAAACAAAGGTACAAAAAATATTAAATTGCTTCACTTATTCCGACTTTTTAGAAGGTTAATAGGACAATTAAATAATTAAGAATTTGGTATGGATGAAATACTTATTTGTATTCGTTGAATTTAAGCCTGATATTGAGATTTAAACAATATAGATGATCAAATTAATAACCATTTAAAAAAAGTTCCTATAAACAGCTAGTAGGTACTGTTGCAAGCAAATTAATTTAATATCAACATTATACGTAATTCTGCATTTTTCAATGAGTTTTAACGTAGTCCATCCAATGGAGTTTTTTGTAGAGAACCATTTTTACAAATCCAAGGTTGGTTTAAATTTGTTCATACAATCTAAAATGTATCGGAAATCCGAAGTTTTAATTGTTCTTCAAGAAGTTGTGGAATATTCATTCGACCAAGTGAAATATTAATTCAAATAGTTTAAGCATCATTAAATAGTTTTTCAATTCTCGTGTTTAAGGTACCGGCAACTATTCCAATCTTGATTACAAAACATCGTACGATACTCCTGCGATACTCCTTTATTTACGCGATAATTATGCTTGCTCCTTCTAAACTTCGCGCGTTCCTTTTTCACCATCGCATCGTCGGTTTTCATCTTCAACGTTCCAGCCCACGCTGGTTACGTAAACCAGCTTTTTAACAAACAAAACCTGCGTTAATCACTCGATAATGGCGGATAATCGTGGTGCAATTAAAGCGTTTCAAGCGAACGCACGGAATGAATTAAGTGCATTGGATTTGCTTAAGAACATAATGACGGTGTATTCTCCGTTTATTTAGCTTGTTCCAGAAAATATGCGATCGATTTCCAACCAGTATTGCAACTAAACATTTTAATGAAGTTATAAAGAATTTTATCGATATTATAGAAGATCAAAGAATGTTGTGTTCAGTTTACCGACAGGCTGATTGTTAACATTAGAATATTTAGAGCCGTGTTGGATGTAAATCGATATCCATTATTCCTCTTGTACAATAATTGCCAGAAATAAAACTATTATGCACCGTATATGGTTCACCATACAATTGGTAAAATAAACTGATAAAATGCTACTGACCTTGAGCCAGTTAAAACTGATATACTATTCGATTGCCTGACTTTTGCTTTTGTATCATTCTGCGTGTACTTTTCGCAATCACTTTTAACTGTGTTTAAAACAATCTTTCTTTTCTACCTTACTTGGAAGTTGCAAAATCAAAAGTACTTTTTGGATATCGTATTACTTATAGACTGTGGATTTTATGCATTCATGAAAAAAAATGAGTTGGTGAAATTTAAAACAGTAAAAGGATTTCAAAATATCAATATATTATTTAGTTGACTCTTGCTTTTTAAAATTGATACATACACTTTGTATTTTGCATGAAATCGTTAATCGTATCGTTAATCATTAGGAGCGATCATAAAACTATATAAGGCATCCGTTTTTCAAATTTTCGTTTCTTGAAAACATATTGTAGTATGTATTGGTTTATATCATAATTCCAAACGTTGTTGATGGCAGTAATTGTTATTCATTATTTTCATGATAAAATCTCTAATGTGTATACAACAAATATTTCGATAGAAAAGAATTCTATCAAACATTAGAGGAGAGAAACGATACTTCCATCGAGACAATCTGATGCATGAAAAATATTACAGAAAACATACAATAAAGTAATAAGAAAGATGAAATAAAGATGAAAACACTTGGCTTTTTCAGTATCCAAGAAATTGGAATTTTTTCCATTGAAAACTCATATTTTTTAAGTAAAGATCCATAAAGCAGTGCTACTTTTCAATTTTCTTTTAATACCATGGTAACGGACGGGTTAAAGTGATTTACATTATTATTGAAGTACATAATATTACCACTACTTGCATTAAGCTGTATTATTATAATACGCAAATTCGCAGAAATCCGCGGACCACCCTGCACAAAACGTCTTAAATCATCGCGACCGCAAATAACAGCAAAAACAAAGGAACAACATAATTCAGGACCGAAGGAGTTAAACGAATCCGGTTTAGGTTTAACTGCCGGCTAAAACCGAATCCGGTAAAAAGTCAGCGGCGCTATCGAAGGGGCACAATAAATCCTGGGGTAAACTCTGCGCAGAATATTTCACCGGCGTGAACGTCGCGTTAACAACTCATCGAGGAGAGCACTATTACGCGTGTCATTCTAGATTACCGGTGCCAATAACCTTCCAGCTTGATCTATGTCTGCTCTGTCCGGGCCGAGTAAGGCAGGATCCGTCGCGTCGCAGAAAACGCGCGTACGACAAGTAAGCCCGTTTATTGTCATGCACGACAAAAGCTCGAGGTGTGTATCGGGGTCCGGTAGAGCGTAGCCCAACAATGAAACTCCGAGAAAAATGATCCTTGTCGAGGAGACGCGCGGAGGCAGGGCCCAATGGGTTTCTTCGCGCGGCGCTTAACGACGATTTCGATCGTTTACGACTTTAATAATTTAGGCACGGCCCAGCTCGCGAAGCTCGACACGTTTTCGGTCGTAAACCGCGCGACTAAATCCGTATTTATGGGGAAGAAGAGGTAGTCCGGCAACGGGGCGCGTCTCCTTCATTCTTCGCGCTTCTTCTTCTTCTCGCTTCTCTCGGGTTTTCTCTTCTCTCGGCTTCTCGCTCCTCCATTTTACTTCTGCCGCTTTCGTTTCCCATTTCTCTATTTTTCCTTCCACAGCGAAAGACCGACTCGTCCCGTGCTCATCTCGCTTTCATACGAATCGATCCGATCGAGAATTTCTTCCGATGCCGAGCGACCGTCTGCACCGGCCTCTCGGCGTATTGATTCGTTTCATCCGTTTTGCACATAAATCATGAATGACGCGCATGCACCATCGCGGACCGATGATTCCGATAATCGTGACGATTAGAACGCGGATTTTCTCCGTATGTTCTAGCCACGATAGATTTCGATTTTCGAGGCAGTGTTCTTGTGTAACAGGTCCATTCAATCTATTGCCTTCGCGTTCATGAAAATATGCTTTTAAATTTTATAATCGTGTTTGAAAAATAACAAAATTATACTATACTTGTATTTATTGATTCGTTTCGTCCGTTTTGCACATAATACGGCCATAAATTTTTGTGCTCTTATTTTGAATATATTATAATATAAACGATCTAAAACTAATTATTTTAGTGTAATAAAATTGTAGACAGACAAACCATATTTTTAGTGAGTTAAAAAGAACTATACGGATATATTATGTTCTGTTATTGTGTATTCTCATATTTATACAATTGTCTATGGAATCGCAGAAATCTTGTCGCGAATTCATTGCACTGCAATAGTTCAATTGTGTTAGTTTATTTATTGTATCAGTTTGATTCCTTGCATTACCAAAATTCATTGGATGTCTTCAAAGCGAGCTACACCTAGCAAGTTATAGACTTGTTGAATCTGTATTTTACAAGCACGTGTTGTTATATTAATATGTATAGTATAGCGACAATAGACATTGATCGAAAATGAAATGTAAAAGTAGTACATTTTTATAGTATCATTAGTGTATATATAAAATTGTCCCAATTTTTCCTAATAAAACTAAGAAATTCTAAAAACGTTGAAACTAGTGTGTAGCTTAGAACATACATGAAACGATTAAAATGATTATAAAATAAAATCACGTATTACATATCAAACTAATCATATGTAATAGAAAATATTCTGTATGAAAATAAGTATTTTAATCATGAATTAGTTGTTAATGCGCGTGATATTTATATAGTTGATATTTTCTTCAGTTTCTTCAGCCACTGGGTGGTCCAGTACCCATTTCAAGATTGGTACTATGCATCTCCCACAAATTAAGAAAATTGAACATTGTGCCAAGAATATGAAATAAATAATTCTGAATCAAAGCCAACAAAATCGTTGTTAAGAATGTTCAAAGTAGACAGTACACAAAATCAAAAATTGCATTCAGTGGAATAAATAAATATTAACTTATGAGGATATCAAGATTAGTAACATACATTTAGAAAATTGAATACTGTGCCAAGAAGATAAAATAAATAATTCTTCAACAAAGCGAATAAAATTGTTGTTCAGAACGTTCAGAATGAAAGTATCGTAAAATGAAAAATCATCGCGTAATTGGAGCTAACGCCAAAAAACGTTGAGCCGAAAGAATGTTGAAGATGAAATACTCGGTATTGCTTCCAGAGAAATCTAACGTTAGCTTCCAACATTTATAACGGCATTGGCTCGTTAGTTAAATAGACGTTCGGATTCCGCATACGTTGCAATAATATACACGTATAAGTTCCCCCAGCGTTGAGCCGAGAGACATTTTATACGCTCTTTATATTCACTGTTCACGACTTACCGAGGACGCAGACAGCAGAACTCATCTACGCTCCTTCCGCTCCCTTATGCCCTGGAACAGAAACACACGAGTGACAGTGAGCATCGAGTGTGCGTGGAAACGTATAACGAAGCCGGAGCCCGGCAAACACTAATGTCCATATCGTGCAAGTGTTAAATTCACGAACTGGACTATGACGCTCTGTACCGACAAACAGGTCGCCAATCATCCTCAAGATCCTTCTGCGATAAAGCCTGGCAGATCTAAAAATTATTCAAGCGAATTCTTGGCTCAGCCGAACACTAATTGTCAGGCGATTACGATACATCATCTACACGCTCCGATTTGATTGCCGCGAAACTGCGCGTGTCATAATCGTCCGACAGACGAATAAATTTCTTGCTAATGCTTGTCTTGATGTTTCACACTTCAGGGACTTGGAATATTTCAACCGATTAATATTTATTACTAGAATTTAGATATTAATTTTTGTGTTAGCACACAATGTGTGTATATGCATAGGGTAGTTCACGGAATTGTTTCAGGCTATAACTTCTTCACAAGTACAGTTACAAAAAAACATCAAAGGAAAAGGATGAATGATTTAAAGAGTACTGCATGTGTAGGACATTATTTTTTTTAAGTGAAATAGTGCACGTGCAATCAACAAATGCATACCTTTTTACATAGATAGATTCCTCTCAACATTTTACGTAAAAAGGTGTTGGGGTAGAATGGCAAAAAAATTATTTGTTATCGAGATATGTTTGAAAAATATCTTTATTGTAGGAGATGCTCAAATGCTTTTTCCATTATATTGAACAAATTTCAGACAACGCTTCTTCAAAAAAGATATAATTTTTTTAAATATCTCGGTAACTAACATTTCCATTTAAAAAAATTATGCAATTGTTGATTGCACTTCCGTATCCTTTGATGTTTTTCTGTAACTGTACTTGTAACCAAGTTACAGCCTAAAACAATTTCGTGAACCACTCTGTAGACAAATTAGTGAGCAATGCATGATTTAGTACTTTAGATAACGCCTTGTTTTGGAGTGAATTGATCTCGAAATGTCGCAATATTTGCGTGTCTGAGTGTCACTTATTTTTAGCCCGTGTAGGTACCTACCCGTGTATTTATGATTATTCTTAGTGATAACATTTTTTATTATCATTGTTGAAATGTAGTATATTATTATTCGACTGGATCTTTATGGATTCATAATTGCAATAATAGTTCTAACCTTCTAAAATTATTGAAGAGAGAAAGAAATTCTTATGTGGCTTCTATTTGTTGCAACTGATGCAGACAATTTTTATTTCCCACAAAAATTTGTTAGAGCTATGGGATTTAATTAAAATTAATAATACACGTTTTGTCGCTGCGAGCGTCCGTCCGATCTCGATACATGTTACGAAGGAGACGAATAAGCACCGCCACGCCACCATCGACCGGCAACGCAATCGTTTCTCGTACACGCGTGCGAATTGAAAATGCATATCTCTAACAAAATCCGCAGTCCGGTTACGTCAATAGTAAAGTGAAAATACACTCTTCATGCGTGTTAAAGTTAGCGTTTCTTTGTATTTTTAAATTTTGTTGATGCTGTAAATGTATAAAAATCTGCAATCTGATAATTATCATTGGATGAGATTTTTGGGCCGTGGACAGTTTCAGCAAAATATGTAAATGTGTTGCTTTTAAACATAATTAACAGTGATCGGCTACGTTAGGATTTGAAAGATTTAGTTTCAATTTAAATGAAGAGTAAAATTTTCTAATTCGAGAAAACAATCTGAGAAAGTATTCACTCTTTTTTAAAATTGAATGTGTTAGTCATTCATTTAGTATTGGTCATAATAGCTACTGCTGATTGAAATATAATATCTTGTCCTACCATAGACGAAGTCTTTTAAAAAATCTGTTTTGATAATGAAAAAGATATTTAAGCATCCAGATTTATTGCAAACAGGTGTTGCCGGTGTTCCGTCTGAGCAGTATGGCGAGGTTTTCAGACGTGCATTCCTTTACTCGAGAATATTTAGACTCGATAACTAAAATAAATTTGACGAGAAAAATCTAAGGAGAAAAGTTCACTGAAAAGTTACGAACTCCTGATTCAAAGATAAAATCTACTTAAATAAGATAACGTGCCTTTAGAATCATTTGAACTTCCATTATCGGGTACTTTTTATCATAAAGATCAAATCCACTTGTCACGAATGAGTTTTTGTAAACACGATATTTCTTTGTAAACTTTTTAGAGACAAGTCGCAAATGAAGAGCATAATATATTTTTCTTGAATCGTTCGTCCTGAATGAACGCGGCGGCATTTTTCCTGCGCGATCGGAGAATACCGAATTAATTTCGGTAGCACCTGTATCGATTATAACCGCGTTCTTTTTTCTTGCTAGGCTTGGGGGCAACATTAAAAATAACTACCTATCGGTTCTCGTGGAACGAACCACCCACGTCTCGGTCTCACGTTACGATCGCGTATCTCATTTAGGACGACTGGCCAGCATGCTGAGAGTATTATGCGAATTTTTTCGAAATTCGAACGAACGACGTCGCTATTGACGAAAATAGTTACTCTCGGTAACAACCGAAAGACCTCGGAATGCACGGATCACAACGTTATGCGAAAAAGTATTCTTGTCTAACGAAATACTAGCCACAATGTTGTTCGTACACTGTGGATTTTTATGTGAAATAAAAATTGCCTGCCCCAATTTCAAGGTACAGAAACTGTACAAATATTTGTTCCTTTCCTTAATAATTTTAATGAGTTGGAAATAATACGACTGTATCTTTATATTCTTTAAATATTTTTACTGTTTTGTATTTGACCTACTCATTTTTGTCATGAGTGCACAAAATCTGCAGTCTATATATTAGAACATCATGATTAAAGTACGAATATTTAGAACCTAAATATATTTTTTATTCATCGATGCATTTATGACACGAAAGTTACAATCACAGTCAAATAAAAGTTTCAATCAGATAACTGCGGTTTTATTGCACTTATGACAAAAATAGCCAAGCTTAATACGGAACGGTAAAAACTTCAAAAGAATTTAAGAATATTTTTATGGTACTTTCAATTTATCAAAACTATTAAGAAAGGAAATAAATTTTTATTTAACTCCTGTTACTTATAAATTGGTGCAGAAAACTTTGATATCGCATAAAGATCCCACAGTCTGTTAATCAATATCAATAGAATATTTCTTTTACTCTTAATCGAATGAAATATGTTGTAAAATCTTGCATGTCCATTTAGTTTCTGATCTCCTAATTCAGTTTATAAAAAGGTAAATTTACGTAAATATCCGCGGGCTATCTACGACCTACAATTGTTTTATTAAACTGTGACTAAATTCTTTCATAAAAGTTCGAGATTCTCTTTGCGTCTTCATACTTTGTCAAAAATTCAGTTGGCGATAATTAATCGAAGAACAGAAACAACGTAACAATAGGTGCAGTATCTCGACAAAGCCACGAATCCCTATAAAATTGTACAAAACTTCAAAATCTTAAATAATGTCGGACTTTGATTTTGGTGAAAAATCTCGAATTCCTGTTATTTAACTAACTTTTGTCTCGTATGCTTAGGTTTAATTCAAGAACAAGGTCGCTCATTTCTGATTAGTAGTTCGGTGCAGGAATAAACTAAGTATACATCTTCAGCTATGCACTAAAACAAACATTTGCAGAACCAAACATTTTCTTTCCGAAACTTTGAATTATGTTATAAAAAAATCGAGATTTTTCACATAAAATGTTCGTTTTCTCAGGAACTACTACAGCTATTTTCAAAATTCTTATTTGTTTGTTTCCTTATTTTCTTCTGTATATTTCAACATGGTGTTTTTCAAAATATTGATTTCTCCAAAAATTATTTAGCTGTAAGTGCAATTTTTTTTATCTTTCTTAGGATCAAGCTTTGAAAATTTTGTCAAACATATAATTTAAAAATTTTTTGAAAACCTTTTCTTTAAAGTATGCAGGGGAACAAGAGGAATCGAACTAAAAGAATATTAAAGATATTGCTTATATATATGTAGTTCCTCAGAAAAGGAACATTGAATGATGGGCGGGGATACAATGTCCGACTCTCCTTAAAGGAAACAAAATTACCGACAAGAATAGCATACAGACTACATCACTCGCTAAAAATCAAGCAATACGTAGTTGACGCGATGAAAAGCCCAAGATAAAAAAATTTGTATAATGAATGATCGGAAGAAATTAATAGTAACGAGAAGAAAAACAACACGGGTGTACAACCATTTTTCGAAATCCCCGTGGCAGCGGTGCGCGAAGTATGAAATCTGACAAAACATTTTCCGACAGGTTCTCGACGACTGAAAAATTTGATAAACTCTTGTTAATAACAGTGGCGCACAGGCTCGCCGCTCGTGGATATAAAAAAACTATAATTATCGAGCTACAAAATTGATCGAATTAAAGTATTTTGATCGTGACCGGAGACGGATAACAAGATCGAACCTCGAGGTTGCTTCCATGCCCAGGGAGAGACATCGATGGTTATTATGAGCAACACCATGGGGACTCGTAATAGTATAGCTCATGCTTTGCTGTAGGTCCGCAGCTTCTCCTCTGCACGCACACCAACCACCGACGCTCTCCTAACGGCTGTAAAAAATGATTCTCGCGACGAAAGACATGTAAATTTATGAATGCTCCGGGGCCCGACCACCCTCTACACCCCTCTCCTTGTCCACGTCCCTGCCTCTGACACGGATGCATTGTTGTGCTAACAATTAATTAACGTCGCTTTAATTATACCCTCGGTGTCGACGGTCCCCGGTCCCTTCCCTGTTTTTCGTCGTCAGCGTTCCTTTTGTCTTTAGGCATTCCTCGATCTCACGACATTGTGCTGATTAGGACGCGTGACGCCCTCATCCCTTATTCCTTATTCTTCCATTGTTGCTGGTTCTCATTTCAGAAATTTTTCAAGGACCTCCGACTGTAAATATTTGCCGGATTAAGAACCTTTTCTTCTCTGGACAATGTTTTCCTGTTGTATGGCAGCGTGTCAGTGCTGTTGTTCTTCGCTTCGACGTGGGCGATGCGCATTTGTTGTCCTAATGGACGATTGTTTTTTTTAATTAGATTCGTCGGGAAACGGTGTCATTTGATTGCGTTCTTGTCATAATAACTGATTTTTTGAGGATGCGTTCAATTTAAAGAACGCATAAGCGTGGTTCAGGATAGGAACTATTATTTAATAACTACACTGTGGATCTTTGTGCAATGTAAAAATTTTCCAAGTGAATTTCCAGGAACAGAAATTTAATAATATTCTCATCATCTTCTAATGGCTTCACAGTTTTGTATTTCCTCCATTCACTTTTGTTATAATTTCACAAATACGTAGTCTAGTCATAATAAATTTTCTGATTGAAAAAATTACATTTTTCTTTGTCCTGGTTTTTATAAGATAGTCTACGATCTGAATTTTCATAAAAATTCAAAGTTTAATAATTACTACCGTTATAACTGCTTCGTGAAACAAAGTATACATATTTATTATCCAGTCACATCAAGAATTTATCGAATATAATTTAAAAGCAATATTTATAGCCAATTTTATAGATATAATATATGAAAAAAAACGTAAGAGTTATTAAATAATTAAATCTTCTACAGACAATTATACATACAGTCGATCACAAAAAGATTAGGACACTCCTAAAAAGGCGATACCTTTTTTAAGATTGGACCAAATTACAAATTTTTTTTATTTCGATGAAATTTTCAGCATGTCTATAACCAACATAGTTCTACAAGGAGCATATTTTTAATTTTCACTGCGGGGTGAAGCAAAAATGTTTTTAAAATGTCCCTCATTACTTTTTCATGTAATTCGTACCAATTGCAATTTTTTTCAAAACTTTTTTGTACCCCATTTAGCAAATCAATACTTCGAACTGTTCACAATTAGTCGTCATACGGTGCAATTTTAAACAAATTATTCTGATTTAAAGGACGTTCGAATACTTTCGTGAGCCACTGTATACATACATATAATTGAAACAGACCTACAAAATGTATTTTTAAAATTTTCAATCAGTCAAGTAGTCCCACATGAAACAGTTGTAAGAACTTTAAGTATTGTCTCTGTAATTCCGACCAATTGCAGTTTTTTTCAAAAACAATTTTTTCTTATCAAATAGTAAATTATTCCTTCTAACGTCTCAGAAAATTCAAGTCGTTTGATTAAATCTTAAAAAAGTTATCGTCTTTTTCAAAGTATCAGAATTTGTTTGTGGCGGACTGTATATAACCGACCATTTTTTTCGCAAACTTGAAAATCATTTTCTGCAGCAATTTATGAAGTAGACCAAATTTTATTAATTAGATTAAATAACTTGATTGGATTTGTTGTGATTATAACGAGCATTGGTGTGGCATTCAACGGGCACGAGTTCGATTTCCGTGGCCCCTCGTTTTGAGGTTATATTTGAGTTCTCGGGGTTATTTCAAGAAAAAAATGTATATATAACATAGTGTCAAATCGGCCTGGTTTAGCCGGTAAATTAGATTTCCTGTTTTTTATAAACCTGCCAATATCTCGGAAACTATGCGAGATATGGTAAAATATGCAGACCTAGCCTAACCTAAACGTCAATAATATTCACTGCTAATTGAGTTTTAATACATAGACATTTCTTGAGTCTCGTATAAGCAATTGTGAACGGAGCCTTTACGTTCCCCGACCATCATTTCGGGAGGGAGGCAGTTGTTCTGCAACTTCACGGAAATATAAATATACTCGGAAACTGTGCAGCTGATAAAAAAATTTCATACGACATAAATTGTTGGGAATTTAATTTTCTACAAAAAATGTCTCTTGATATTTTGCCATATTTCGCATAGTTACCGAGATATTTGCAAATTTATAAAAAACAGGAAATCTACTTTATCGGCTAAACCAGGCCAATTTGACACCATGTTATATATACATTTTTTTCTTGAAATAACCCCAAAAACACAAATATAACCTCAAAACGAGGGGCCACGGAAATCGTACTCTCTCCATTCAACGCGTTGAAGAACGAATAATTCCTAGTGCAACCGCAAAAAACAAAGATGGAAATACTACTAGAATTCGGAAGTTCCAAGCTTTTAAGCGCACGTAACAATAATGGATGCAAAAAGTGATGCAGATGCATCAGCTATGCAGCCTTTGACCGACAAAGTTAAAGCACCGTGTCCGTTTGCTCGTGAAAAAGGTGGCCCTTTCAAGACAATGTGCCGGTCAGTCTGGTCGAATAAGGTAATGTCGTGTCCAATAAAGAGCCGCGCGACTGACATGTTAGTAGCAGCGCTTTTATTACCGTCTTTACGAAGCTTTTGCGGGTCCTCTGGCTGCTCGTCGTTGATCCAACAATCACCGATCTTAGGCTTTGAAAAGCTTCGGTGTCTCGGAATTTCGACGGAGCCCCAGCTCACCTACTATCGGGCATATTTTATTTACGATGTTCTGCATTATCATCAGGCCGGCGCGGCTCACGGCATTGTGGGCACTGCGTGTGCGTTATTACGGGAAGAGAAAAACACATAGAGAGAAATTTATGCGTGGGCGAAACGAGCAACCGAACCGCACAAACTGGACGTATCTCGCCTCGCCTCGCCTCGCCTCGAATTAATAAACAGCAACAAATGACCGCCTACGTCCGCCCCTTTCTCCGTCACCGATTTCATCGTTCTGGTAGTCGATCCGTAAAAGATCTCCTTCTCTCTCTTTCTCTTTTTCTCTTCCTCTACCGTCTTTCTTCGCCGAGCGCGCGCGAACGCGCTCGCGCGTTACTCGAGCCTCCCTCTTTTTCCGTCATCCTCATTTCTTCCTCTTCATTCTTACTCGATTCTGGACCGCCCGCGGTGACCCTCCCGGAGCCACCTGGGTCCTCCGCGGATCATTTGCACGGCGATCGTTACCAATCCCGAGACAGCGTGCTCCTTTATTTTACAGACTGAATGTTTAAAAAATCACGTCGACACTCGAAGTTGTAATTGCTTATTTTAGAGCTCTTGATTTCTCTTGGTTCTGACGGTTGATCAATCCTAGAACTGTACATTTTTTTGTTTAAGGTTTCGTATTCGAAATAGGTGATATCGAACATCTGTAAGGCTCGTGATCTAGATGATCAAACCTCGATTACTCGAAAACTTCTATAACACAACAGTATTGTTTATTCCCTTCTGTTCAATTACAAGAACCTCTATAGATCGATATAAAATTTACTTCAACTCGAATTATTAAGGCGTTGTATATGAAAGGTCCGATTTTTAACAGTAGCGTTAAGCAAACATAATCTTCTTCGTAATAAGCTTATGGATCAAAGTAAGTAATCAACGTATTCTGTGAATGAATTGCGAGATTCTTGATTGTATTAAAGTAGAAATCGGATTTTTTTTGTCGTTCACGTTCATCATTTACAAGATTCTCGTCTCCTTTTTGTAGTCTTCTTTACCGTCGACGAATAGGGCATTGATTAATAGACAAATTTTAACCAAACATCACAAATTCAAGTAAATACCATCGGAATTATATCTCATTTGGTATCATTTTCATTATAAAAATGCCACGAATATGTTGGTGAAAGTTCCATAAAAAGATAATAAAAAATAAAGAAGTTTTGTCATTGGATTAGTAGTGGTCTCACCGATATACTCGACCCGTATTATGTTACACTTCTCGGCGACCGAGGCCTCTCGAGCTTCACGGTCCCTCACGGGGTATACCCCGCTTTAGGAGGGATTATTTTGCGACAATTATCGTTCAGAATTTCACGACAATTAACGATGAAATACTGTACATATCTGGATACATTGTTTTACCTCTGCAACTCGAACTTAGAATAGTCAAATCTCTGCTAATCTAGATTTACCTCTACAAGTTGGACTTGTTTTATTACATATGATAACATTTGTCTCATATTTCGGTTCACGGATTTATACGATAAATAATTCACGTTAAAAAATTGAATTTTTCCTTCTTTAACACACTAAACGCAGAGCAATTTTCTCTCGCTTTCCATTTCACTTTTTATTTAAGTTTAGATTAAAAAATACGACTGTGTAGAAGCAAAAGACTTGCTTATCTAATTTCCGTTGAAATTGTTCCGATGAAATCTATTGAGACAGCGTGAACAGTTTTTTAATATTACATGAATTATATGTTATGTATTGTTTTGTAAATTCGATATCGTCAGTCCCCAGGAACTGACATAGCGTGTATCGAGTTAAGCCATTGCAATTAAAATGTGATTAACCTTCGTACAAAGCTTCTGTACATCGGATGTTGTTTATTAAAACCCCTTTCACTGAAAAATCTCGATAAGTCGAAACCTCTATAATTCGAACATTTTAATATTGTACATTCTTGCATAGTCTTGTACTTCTAGTTTACATAGGTATTTATACGTATACGTCGTTGATTTGTGTGTGTGTGTGTGTGTTACAACCAAACCGCGGATGTTATGCATTCATGACAAAAATGAACAGATGTAATTTGAAACAGTAAAATCATTAGAAGAATTTAAAAATACTATTATATTATCTTCTATCTATTAAACATATTAAGAAAGAAATTAAATTTTTACTTCACCTCAGTTTGTTGCAATTCAGATAGAAAGTCTTTGCATGAAAATCCACAGTATAGTTATAACAATTGATTTATGATCACAACCGACTAGCTGGTGTGTTGCACGAACTATGAATTGTTCTACAAAAATTATTTGAAAATCAAACATTTTCTGTTCAGCCATGTGGAACGCATATAATGAAGATATCCATAATACAAAAGCGAGAATTTTCGATAAACGTACACGTGGTTATTAAAAATAATAAAGCAGCAGAAGGGATCTCGCCATTGTCTCCGAAGCTCCTAATTGCACATTCAAAATGATTGGTCAATTTTCACTCATTACCTAAGAAAAACTGTACGTATGTCATCATCCTATATTAAGTTGGTTCCATCGAAATTTCGCATCGAAGGGTAATCGCCTCGAGTCATTTCCCTTTGTGGAACAGAGGACGTGGGCACTCGCACGGTACTGAATAATTAACTCCGCTTTGCCGGCGCCGGTTTTATCGTAATTATCGCGCGCGCAGTACCCGTTGCCGCCGGTACCGGCGCGATCGATCGTAGATCGTGAAAATGATCGACGCGACGCGACCGGCAGTGGAGTGCCGCGCCGCCTCTGCGCGACGCAGCGCGGCTCGCCATCAGAAAATAAACAAGTTGCCACCACGTTGCTATTCAAATCGCCATGGTGGCGTATCATCGAGTTTTGCGAGCTTTTTGTTTCTTAAAAAGGACTAATGACTACGTACAATCTCGCGGGCGACTGACCGAAAGCGAGCTACTACAGAATTCTGAGGAACGTCTTATTGCAAAACGATGGACATAAACATCAGAGTCGTCAGTAGCGCAAAGAAAATTAAACTCTAACACTAAACCTACCGACCCTTAAAAGGAACTGATATATATTGGCTTATAACAATTACAAGATTGAGTTTATTTCGATTTGGTGCGGTTCGTATTATAATATGTGCTAAATATGGTTATTTAATCATTTCCCACGAAAGCATCCTTATAATTTCAACAATTGTGAAATAAGAAATCTGGCACCGGTTAGTTTTACCGTTGATGGCAGGCTAAGTGTTAAATATCGAAAGCAATTTTAACTGATAAACCGCGGTAGGGTGTATCTGAAAGTTCCGACTTCAAACTCTTCATTCGTAAACAATCCATTGAATATTGCTTTGTATTATTCAACTACACAGACTGCAAGATACATTCTGCAAGATACATAGCTAAACTATGTAGACCACGAACATATAGTTCATAATCTATTAATAATGTTAATCACTTTGTAATTATTTTTTTTTCTGAATGAACATAGTGGTTGAATCTAGGTGCTGGTGCAAACTAGACTACTCTCTGTTAATACCATTAGACACATATCAAATAATTTAAAAAGAGATTTTATAAATATCGCTCAATAAAATATACTATGTTGATCATAAAATATGTTATGATGATTAAAAGAAATAGTGCAATAATAAATTTGGATTTATTTTAAGCCTTCAGCCGCGGGTGATTTTTTTATTCTATAGTATTAAATCGCGGATTATTTTTATTCGCTACTTATACGAACTATAAAGACTGTAATAGTTAATGGAATGTAAACAGAAAAACAAAAATTTGAATGTAGACTTGTTGTGTTATTAGTACTTAGCGTACATCATGCGGGAGACATAATTATCGCTTTCAATGAATAAGTGAAACACGATATGTACATAGCACGCAAATGGATGGGTAAAAGTCGAAACCTCTACTTTCGCAGATCGTCATTTTTTCAGGGATATTTGCATATATTATAGCAGGTAAAAAACTGAGGACGCGATTTTATTCGAAAATGCTACAGATTGAATCATTCGTAAAAGCACAACAATTATTTTTTCTGAATGAATCGATTACAGATTTAAAAATTGAATCTTTCCCTTTACAATGACTGCTTAAAACTGAATCTACGATTTTTTTTGGCTGTTTTATACAACAAAAATTCGAAACAAGTTTAGTCGTGCAAAGATGGCAGTACACTTTTCGTTCAAACCTCAATAAATGGACTAAACATTTTAAGCATTCATTGTAAAGGGAAGCTTCAATCTTTAAATCTACGGTGGTTACAGTTACGAGAAACATTGTTCAATGGTTTTATAGACGGTTCAATTTGTAACATTTTGGACCACACAAGCGTCTCGGTCGCTATGTCATGCAAAAATATCTTAAATAAAAATGAACGATGAATGACAAAAGCAGAGGCTTCAAGCTCTAAAATGAGTTCATTTAGATTTTTCTACTATTTTTTTTTACGAAATTATCGCTGCTTATACAGGGTGTTCAGGCTATTACTAGCCAGCGTTTTTCTTGCAAATAATAAATATTAGAAAAAAATGATAGAGGAAAAAGTAATACTGTTTTTTGTAAGTAACATAATGCCGTATGTAATTTTCTTGTGTTTGCACTGTTTTCTTAGAAATGAAGGTGACCTTCAATTTTTTAAATGAAATGTTATATATTTTTTTATATCATATGAAAGCGTGTGTCAAGACAAATTTATTCGTATACAACACAATGACCTTCAAGGTTATACAAGGTCAGAAAAGGCAGGAAAATTTGGAATATTTCGTAAAGATATCATTCACGATACACAACGCCCAGAAATGTAAACGACTTGCAACGGAAACTAACGCAATCATGTGCATTAACCCTTAGCACTCGAATGGCGACTCTGAGGCGCCACTACAAATTGCTATATACCATTATTCAAAATATTGTTTACATTATTAAATTTGTTTACATTTAATAAACTACTAAACATTTAAATATTGTATGAGGTACTACAACAGTTTCATACGCATAAAATTAAAAAAATTATAGACAATGGAAATATTCTAGGTCGGAAGAAATGTTTGGTTTTTGAGCTGAAATAGCTCCGAGAGCAAAGGGCTAATATCCGGGTTTATTTTATGCAACTATTATTGAAAATGTGTCTTCGTATTTTTAAAACGCTATGCATTTAAAAAAATACAATCTTTATCCGTCCACATGAGAGTACCGCCTTAAAGAACTGTCGTAACCCACCGAGCAAGTTTGACATCGAGCTTTCAGCCGGGAGTCGATGCTGGCAGAGATTGATAATTCGAAGCGAAACTTTACGGAAATACTTAGTTGGGGAATAAAAGAAATCTATTCAAGGAATCTCTCGTTCATTCTCCGACAAGGAGAACCCCGATCCTACTCCGAGTTACGGAATATACGAGCGCTCGGACAAAAACTTTTCGAGGAAATATTACTTATCGAATTTTTCCGATCCGGTGAATTATCAATCCCGCGACGCACGCGTGCGCTCTCACCGCTTGAAAACACGCGTCAAGACAACGTTGCGCAGTGGTCGATTTTGCGAAAAAGTGGAACAAAATCAGTATGACTAAAACTTAATTTGTTCGCGTGTAATAGAATCGAATACACCTGCTAATCTTCGTAGATAGATGCATCATTCTTGTCAAGCAATGATTTAACATCACCATAGATTACAACGGGATCCGAAGTATATGCAAACCATGGGAAACAGATCTTCCATGTTCTTATTCCTCGAAAATTAAATATTACCGTTTCAAAAGTGTATGTTTCAAATTCTTTTATATTTATTCGGTATCAGGTGCTCGCGCCATTTTATGATTTTCGAACCATAAATCCCGAGATACCGCAGAAAGCCGCGACAACTTCTGGATTCTGCAATTGCAGTAATGAGTACTGAAATATATCCAATAAGAAAGAAGAGGTTCTAGTAAGTTCCAAAGAAAGTTCTATACAAATATTCAAATTATGGGATATATTACGAATTACATCACTCATCTAAATAACATGTTTGCTATTCTACTACTCTACAGCCATATTTTCAATTTCTTAAACAATTCCGGGTGTATTCAGTTCAGCAGAGAAGAGATGTGATCATTAAAATTGAAATATAGTCGAAGTCCGTTTACATGAATTCCATTTATATGAACTCAATTTTAGCAGTGCTTGGTTAACTGAACATTAGCTGAGCGAAATCGTGTTATATGAACGTGAGCTCCTATTAAATCAGGCATGGGCACGGGAGGAGCCTCTCAAACGCCTGCTTCTCCCACCAACCTCTCTTTCATGCGCGAGGCCTGCGCACTGTTCGTGACGGGCGAAGTACTTCTTTCCTCTATGGTAACGGCGGATGCTGGTGGGGGACAGTGGGCGCTATGGTGAGGACGCTTTTGTTTCAATTGAGACAAAAATGCCTATCCCCGTATTAACGCTTTGCAGTCGGAGCTATTTTAATTACAAAACACTATTTAAATCTTTAGAACCTAGTTTATTAAATACAAATTTAGTAATTTAAACAATATTTTGATTAACAGTGTAGCAATTTTTAGTGGTGCCTCAGAGTCACCACTCGAGTGCTAAGGGTTAAATGAACGTAAATCATAGTGAGTAGTGGCAGGCAGGTGGACTCCTATTATATGAACCTTCCGATTATGAGAACCAACTTGTCTCCCGATAGGTTCATATATACAGTGGTTCACGAAAGTATTTGAACGCCCTTTAAATCAGAATAATTTGTTTAAAATTTGAACAAACGACTTCACTTTTCGAAGTAATCAGAAGTATTTCAGTTCGTAATGAAAATTAAAAATATGATTTTGTAGATCTATGTTAGTTACGCTAATGGTAAAAATTTCATTGAAATTGATTGGCGGAGAAAAAAAACAACACGCATCGAAAGATGTATGAATCTGTGGTGTTTAAGCAGAAATTGGCCAAAAGTCGTGAAAAACTGTTGTGACTTTCACCACTTTTAACCGCTTGTAGCTCGTATGTACGTTAATCGATATCGATGAAATTTTCAGCGTGTCTTAAATAACATAGTCTTACAAGACGCATATTTTATCATTACGGGCTAAAATATAAAAATTTAAAAAGTGCCTTTTTTTATTTTCTCATGTAATTTTCGTCAATTCCAATTTTTTCAAAATCTTTCTTGCACGGTATTTAGTAAATCAATGCTTCTAATTGCTAAAAATATAGTCGTCGTTTGGTGCAATTTTAAACAAATTATTCTGATTTAATGGGCCTTCGTATATTTTCGCGAGCAGCCGTACATACGGTTGCTCACGAAAGTATTCGAACGCACTTCAAATTGGAATAACATCTTTTAAAATTGGACCAAATAATGTGACTTTTTGTTTGGCAACTACAAGTATTGATTTACTAAGTGGTATGTAAAAAAATTTGTGAAAAAAATTACAGTTGGTAGGAATTACATGAAAAAATAAAAATGGCACTTCTTAAAACTTTTTTATTTCAGTTCGCAATGAAAATTTAAAATATGCGTTTTATAGATCTATGTTATGCATCTGCCGAAAATTTCATCGAAATCGGTTGTAGCAGAAAAAACGACGTGCATCGAAAGATTTAAGAATCTGTGGATTTTAAGCAAAATCTGATTAAAAGTCGTGAAAAATGCGATTTTTATCAGTTTGAACCGCCCGTAGCTCGTGTATACATTAATCGATTTCGATGTAATTTTCAGCATGTGTATTACTAACATAGGTCTACAAGACGCATATTTTAATTTTCATTGCGAACAGAAATAAAAAAGTTTTAAAAAGTTCCATTTTGATTTTTTCATGTAATTCCTACTAACTGTAATTTAAAAAAATTTTTGTTTGCATCCCACTTAGTAAATCAATGCTTGTAGTTGCTAAAAAAGACGTCAAATTATTTGGTCCAATTTTTAAAAAGTTATTCCAATTTAAAGTGCGTTCGAATACTTTCATGAGCCCCCGTATATGAAGTTCTACTGTAATTTTCAATTATTTGAATGTCCTTAGTTATAAATGAAATTCAGCCGAAAAAACTTGTCGGGCACGCGTGGTAGATATTAGTGAATCAAATTGTACAGTAATTTTCAATTTCTAAAATAATTTTTTCTTGTCCCAGTTTTCATGCTTATCGACCAATGTGCGTTGTCTCAATGTGGCACGAAGCCACGAAAGAGAGAGTGAGAGCGAGAGAGAGAGAGAGAGAGAGAGAGAGAGAGAGAGAGAGAGAGAGAGAAGATCCGAAGGATCACATTTGTAATGTAAATACTGAAGCACGCGATAAATAATTCCTCGTGCGATCGATGTACGAACGGTCGTTATAACACGACAGACCGCCTCGTGGTTTCGAGAGTGAACATCGAACCGCATCGCGCGGGTAGTTGACGCTCGACACATCCAAAGATGATTCGTCTTTGCCTCGACCTTCCACCTTCCCGCACTTTTTCACAAGATGTTCGCCGAACGAGCGGAGGTGGTATGTATTGTGAAATCGTTGCCGGGAGATAATGACGGGCGTAGAACGGCCCGAGGACGAATTTGCATAGGTAATTACCGCGGCACGCCGTTAATAACTAATTAATGAGAGATGTCCGGCTCCGAGACTAGCGTATGGCGCAATCGCCTCGCCATGCACCGTGCCGCGCGGGTCTACGCGACTGTTAATTGATCGACGATTAATCACGCTCCCTTATCAACGGTTTCCTATCGATTTCATGTTCTTTACTTGGCCGCTTTATAATTACTGCCGAATCGACTCGCGTCACGGAATATGTCTATAAAAATCCTCGATTAAAGCTTCGCGTTCAGAGATAAATAGAAAAAAAATCGTTTCCTCCCCCACATCGAAACGCTATAGAAAGTTGCAATGGAAAATATTCTCATGGGTTAGGTTCTGTTCGCATGATAAATTAATAAGTTTGCGTAAACTGTGAAAGCTGATTAATTTGTTGACCTTTCCACCCTCGGCATTTATTTCGTCTCGCGTCATTTCGTTGAAAATGACGGATTCATTTTGCACTTGCTACAGGCAAGGCGATTCGTTAATGTAATAGTATCCAGGAGCACAGAATTAATTCCTGCAAGCGGATTTTAAACGATTCTCTGCGCTCGTATCACAATCACGTTGCCTGTCGTTTGATTAATTGTTTTATAACACGGAAACGGTTTTTAATGCGCATTGATGACTAACGAATGCCTAGAACATATTCGTCATCGACATACAAATTTAATAAACACTATGTATCGGCACCGATAGTCGAAGTGTATCGCAACGCAGCTGGGTTTAATAACCGTTAGAAAGCGTCCAACAAATTGATGTAAATTGCAAAACGCCGGTGAAAAAAAGTAGAAGTTATTCCCCGTTAATCGCGTCGTTGAGCAAACGTAATTTAAATAATTTGTCGCAATTATATTTGCCGCGTGATTAATTACAATCATCATATTTTATATGAGTTGAATACTGTATGCATCAAGGAGAATTCGAGTGGAATGTCCTTGAAAAGTGAAATGTTTCATTTCGATTTTACAATGCAATAAAATTCGAAAGAAAAGAAGAACGAGTACGCTGCGCTAAGTGTGAGAGATCCAATTAATTAAAACTCATATAAATTAAGAAACAATTAATTTTAATGACACTTTCAGCAACGATTTCGATATAGGCGGAATATTTATAGCCAGCCGGGATCGCATAAACAGCACTAATCACGTCTCTAATTTCTTTCAAAGGAGTCCGATGATTTATGAGACCTCGACGTTTCGTAAAAATGCTTCGCCGAAATCACGGTGTCTTTACGACTCTGAAACGGCGTGTCTATAAGGCGACCTGGAGCTAGCCTATGTGTATATGTAGAATGTTTTCTTATTAACGTGCTAGGAGCGCCGCAATGTCGCTGTAGCTGATGAGAGACTTATTAGTTCAAGGTTGCCACGGTAATTCCGTGGCTGATTTCACGCCGCGCGAACCGCTGCGCCGCTGTCAGGGCACTGTGTCTCTCGATCGAGCCACGATCGTTCGTGCTCAAAAAATCGGAAATACTGCGATTGATAATTCAACAGATCGAAAAAGATTTTTCGCTCGAATGCGATTCTGACGAACGAGACTGCGGCACGAAGGTCGAGGCCAACTTTTCCTATCAACGATTTTCGGAGGATTCCTTCATTTTACGAGTATCTAATTTTCATAATAATTATTTTTATGATAGGTCCCATAGTTACTCCAGTTGATGCGACAACGTTCATTTAAAATAATGATAACATTTTCTTCATTGCTGCAATGATTAACACGTTGATCACCAACTCACCGACCATAAAGATTGATTAGCATTAAAGCAATTTATTTAATATTCTTATGTAGAACTATTTTAAACTACTTCTATTTAGGACAGATAAGAAATAATACAATTTTACTTAGGTACCATGTAGTTGTGACGTTATTGGTGAATTTAATGGGAGTTAATGAAATAATAAGGAACTATTGGTCAACATCGAGTATGACTTTGTGTTCGTTAAGATTTATGGCGTTAGCCCTTCAGGGACAACATCTAGTTTATTAGATGCCACACGTTTGCATTTATTATTGCTCACTTTATAATATTTATATCGACGAGTCACTTTCAGATTATGGTACCACTTAAAGTATCATACAACGTCGATCATAAAGAAAGAAACCAACAATCGGGCGTCGTCTTTAAAGGGTTAATTATATTTTCAGTGTTCATACAATTCACAGATCATAAGCTTTAGCATAGTTGTGACGTAGACACAACTATCAGTCTGGAGAAATGAAAATTCCGTCACTTGAATATGAGCGACATGTCAACGTGTTAGAACTTCTTCATTCCTAATTATTGCACAGAACTGAAAAGAGAATTTATGTTTACTGTATTCCTGCATTGACGGTAATGCTTAACCCTTATAACAATAAGCAAACTTTTCTATGATATTCAATGATGCACTTTATAGTTCCAACGCATATTGTTATGTCTCAAATGTATATTAATCTGTGACGATAATGATCTTATGACAAAAATTAATGGCTACAATTTGAGAAAATGGTAAGATTCAAAGAATTTAAGAATTGCTATGTATTATTTCTAGCTTACTGAAATTATTAAAGAAGTAAAAAAAATTTCAACGTGGTTCCTGTTTGTTGCAATTGATGTACAAAACTTTATTTTGTACGAAGATCCGCAGTCTAGTGATCAGCACAGAACATAAAGCTCCGATTATGATTACAAATAACATTAATCTTGTTACTTATCAACAAAAGTATTATAGAAATTCTAAAAAGAAATTGAAAGTGGATACCCAGGAAGGGTTAAATGTTGGTTACAAAAGAATAGAATTTTATTTCGTCTTCAATAGCATTCATATTTAGTAGATTCTGTTTGAAAAGTACATCGCGAGACAGACTCGGCATTTTATTACAGTAAGGGGTGAACATTGAAGAAGTAAAGTATTTGTCAAGGTAAAAACTTTCAGCAATACTAATCATTAGACAGCGGATCTTCATGCAAAATAGAAACTTTCTTCCTGAATTGCAACAAACTAGAGTGAAATAGAAATTCATTTTCCTTCTTAATACATTTAATAAGTTCAAAGCAATACATCAGTATTTTTAAATTCTTCCAATGTGTTCACTGTTTTAAATTAGACCTACTCATTTTAGTCATAAATGTATAAAGTCTGCTGTCCACTGATCGTAAACCAAATTTAGCATACTTGATTTATCTGTACTTAACCATCATCCAAATATGGGTAATATGGTAATCAAGATGTTAAAACTTCATTATTTTTAACAATTTCACAGAAGAGGAATGAAAATTAATGTTTACTGTATGCTTACACCGACTTTAATGCTTGGATGTTACTTACAAAATCTTATTCCACCGTAAAAGAAAGGTGTAATATTCATATTTAATAGATACTGTGTTCGAAGTGTTCATCACTAGACTAACTCGTTATAGGAATTACGACAAGGGGTGAAAATTGGAAGATTACATCTAGCTCCTGTCATAGATTGGCTAGTAAATTACTCGTCAAAGTAGAAACAGTCTCAAAAATACCAATATCAGCCATTCGCAATAGTATTGGATTCAAAGTGGTAGTCTAACCCCAATGCCGCAAGGGCGACAGCGGGTAGAACCACGCGCGCTCGCGAGTTAGCGAAAAGGGAGTCCTCTACTCGCCAACGTTAGGGACAAAGCGGCAATCTTACTCTTGATCGAGGATACATCCGAATCGGTTCTTCTCGGCGTGATTCCAAGCTTCCAAGGTTCTCCCCGCGGATTGGTACACGTTCACTTAGACAATAGAATCTCTCTTCGGAGAGTTGATCGCGCGCACGGTTTCACGCGTTAAAAAACCGGCATGGATAAATAGGCGGCCGGAAATCGAAATCGGCTAAAAAATCGAGAGCGAAAGAATGACGACCGGGATGGCGCTGCCGTCGACGACGACGACGTACGACGACGGCGGCGGCAGCGGCGGCGGCGGCGACGGCGACGACGACGACGACGAGAGGCGTCTCTCGCGCGAGACACACACGTGGTGGGGGCGTCTGCGGCCGCTACGGCAGAACTAAGGGGTTGTTTGCCCCGCTGGGGGGTCTGGAACGGCTCCGTCACCCCACCACCCTTGCTATTTTGCATAGGGCCTGCGCGCCGAAGGCGGCACACACCGCCACCCACCCTCTTATTCCGACCTGCACCGACGACGCTCCATCTCCTCCAAGAGTCCCTCTTCCTCTATCCCCCAGCCTCGTTTCGCGTGGGGGCCAGACTTCGATTTGTCGAATCCGCGTTTCGCGGCTCTCTAGACTCCTTCGGAACGAACAGAGAGCCTGCATTCGTCCTTCACCCTCAGGAGACGGCAATCTTCCCTCCCCATCCCTCTCTCTCTCTCTCTCTCTCTCTCTCTCTCTCTTTCGCGCCCAGCTTTTTTTCGATCCCTCTGTTTCGTTCTGCCCGGGCCGGCTCTCTCCTGTTTCCGTCCTTCTCCGGGGCGATCCGTTCTGGCTGCTCCTCGAGCTTCTTATTTATCTCGTTGCGCTGGGTACAAGCTCGGTCATTTCCACTATGGAAACGAAGATCGAGCCGAGGAAATCTTTGACCTCGAGGATCTCGGCTCGCGGAGAGTGCCGGCTCGTAAATTGGAGATTGTGAGGTCGTTACTTCCTGTGGAGCATCTGTTAAGATCGCCCAGAGGGTGAGTGTTTGTCTTGCGAATATGAGATTGAGTGCAAGGGACTCGCTAGCGCGCTGTGAAAGAATATTGAATCGGTGATAGCTCCTAATGGGATAGAAAGCAATGAATATAAAATAGGACGAGTCTTTGTGCCTTCGTTCGCAATTTAATTATCGCTGGAAACCGAACACCGCTTCCTACGACACCTTCGACGGTGAAAAACCGGATTTTATGGCGCGATCGCGAAATTACCGAAACGTGATGCAAAAATTCCGCGACAGATTTGTTAATCGCAAAAAATGTCGATTTAACAGTAAAAATATCAACGCTGGTCGAATGTCCGGTTCCAGTTTTCTTAAATTATTATTATTGCAAGTACAAGATTGTATTTATAGGAAATTGAATAGAGATATTTGTTTGAGCATATAAGAATTCCATAAAGTTTAAGTACACTTAATTTTGTCTTTTCAGTGAGACAATACGTATCAGTCAGTTTTAGTGCTCGATAGGTTTATTGTTAGCCCTACACAAGCCATATGAGTCGCTGAGTTCCAGTCAAATCAATTTCTTCATGATTTTCCACCGTATTGCAAAACTTGTCTTTGCGCATCTTTAAATTCAATGGAACATTAAAATGCTCAGTTTAACACTAACCGTACAGAGTACAAAATGTGTTTGATATACATTGTTCTATAAAAATTACAAGACAAATTTTATTTAGATTTCTCACAATTTTTGTAATAACACGTGCTTGAGTAAACAAATTTATTGATTAATTTCTAACGGAAGCATCTTCATAATTTCAATAACTCAAAAATAAAAAATGTGAAATCGGTCATTTGACCGATCGTGGTATGGGTAGTATTAAATGTCCACTTTTCTTTCATCGACTAATGCGTTTCTATCTATTGTCATTTTTATTTTTCATATGTCTCAAATAAACATTATGCAGTACTGATTGTGTGTGTGTGTGTCTTACATATGATGCACCGGACAGTGAACGCGTTAAACGATTGACTAAAATATCACTTGAACATTGACCTTCCTCGAATTAGGTCTATGAGATCCCTGATTTAAATGTATACTTACTGTTTTAATTATCTTTAAATTATCTTGGAACTCCTTAATGGATTCTTGTTTTATTATGCAATAAAGGAATGTATCATATTGGGAAAACTCTAAGCTGTTAGAAAAGATGACTACTTTTGACCTGGTCATTAAAGTATTAAATTAGAGACTGCAATAAGTTCCTCAGAATTTCTCAGATTTTTCAAAAGCCCAAAGCCACACAAATTAGGCGTGGGAACAAGGGCGAAGGGTTAAATTGCGCCTACTCATTTTTGTCACTGTTATGGTTAGTCTAGAGTAACATGATTAGTCGTGAACGAACTAAAATTATTTTCATTGTTCATAAGTAGATTTATGCAAGATCAAAATTCTTAATTTCAATTATTACAAGAAGAACACGAATAAAAAGGTATTGTTATTCTCGCAATAATTTTAATAAATTAAAAAAAGATTTTTTAATTTAAAATTTTGTCTTAAAGGCATAAAATTCATAGCCTATTAATAAATAATAAAGTGATGTGTAGAACCATTGACAATGGGGAAATTGAGTGTTTAATGTGTGACTTCAATGCTCTGTATTGTCATTTTCACAATCACAAAATATAAATTTAATTCACACGAACTTTTAATCCTGTTCTAATTCGAACGATAAAGAAACGTCCGCTGAATATATTTTCGAAGTGGAATTGTCATTTGGAGGGTTAAATAGGTCTGAAAACGTGAATTCATCGAGAATGCATAGTAAAATCGCAATTGTTTAAACAGACTTTAATATAGCGCGTGGGAATCTCCGCTCGTCCCGAGCATCATAAATTCAGACCGCCTGAAAGACTGTTTGAAAATGGTTCCAAGCTGCCAATTTAAATGCTCCTAAATTTAGAGAGGCACAGAGCAAGTGAAATGATCGTGCGAGAACAGGCCAAAATCCACATGCTCCCGAAGAATTATCGCGCTGAAACACACCAGAAAATCTTTCCCAGGGTTTGGTAGGAGTTTCTCAATCGGAAGTTAGCCGACGAGGCTGCGGAAGGCCAATCAACGCCGTTGGTTCCCTTTCCCGCGGTGTAAAGGGTTGCGAACCAAGGGTTGGCTGGGAGCTAGTTAACGCCTCCGCGTAATTAAGCAAAGCAAGTGCGTGGTATGCACGGAGGAAGGTCCATGCTCCACCCAGGCTTCAATGAGTGAGGACAAGAGTGGTTGAACCCTCTCTGGTAGAGAGGGCGACAGCCCAGCCTCATTGGAGGTGGATTGGTTAGCGCATGTATAATTAGCACGGGCTGCGAAGGGGGTAACGAGGGGAGATGAGGGGTAGAAGAGGGTAAGAGAGAGGAATCCGAAGAGGTGGAGAGAAACACAGAGTCCCGGTGGAGTACAGGGTGGAGCTACCCTGTCGGCGCATGTGCCAGCATCCCTTGGAACCGGAGATATAATGTATTCATAACGTAGCTGCTCGACGGTTCTACCCTCTCCTGCGCGTCGTTCATCCCTATCTGTGTCCGGCGAAACCCATACCCGATTCACTATCGTGCAGCATTCCGTACTGCTGACGGTCGATTAATTGCTGGATTCTAAGAACGTCTAGCGCCCCGGGAAGGTTGTAGGCAATATTCGATTCCGGGAAATTCCACCGTAATTTTGCCGGCTCGAGATTGCAACGTTGATTGTACCGGACTGGCGCACCTGTTGTAAAACTTTGCACCGATCGAAATCAATCGGATAATTGATTTCTATGCTAATGGCTCCCCCTGCCTCGAGCCTGCTCGTCGATAAGTGCTTCGAGGTCGTGCGATTTTTTTGTCCAACTATCCTACTTTAATTTCTATCATTGCCGACGTTAGCACTATGATTAAAACAGAATTCTGGCCTGCAAATTGTTTTAACGGTGTTGACATTTGGTTATCTATCAAATTTGCTTGCGTTGAGTTTTTTCATCGAGGGTGGACAATATTTGTTGCAGTATTTGGTGACCTCTCTGCACTATACTGAGTCTGACAAATGTTTGAAAATTGATTACTGGACTGCGGATTTTATGCATTTGTGACAAGAACGAGCACATCAAATGCAAGACGCTGGAAACATTTGAAGAATTTAAAAATACAGTTGTATTATTTACAATTCATTAAAATTATTGATAGAAAAAGTTAATGTCTACGTAGTTCTTATGCCTTGGAATTAATGTAGACAATTTTTATTTTGCATAAAAATCCGCAGTCTATTGATTACACAGTGTCAGATTAATTGGGGAAACACACTTTCACGCATCATTGTCCACTATCTAGAATTTAGAAACAGCTATGAAAAATTGTCAAATAGTTGAAATCAACAATAGATTATGGTAACACCTGTAATATCACACAACGTCTACCATACGAATACAAACTGACGATCGATCGGACTTTGTTCCTGAAGGGTTAATTTCTATCATTGATCATTTTAGTACTACGATCGAAACAGAATTCTGACCTATATAAAATATTTTAACGGCGTAACCAAGTCCATTTCTTAGGGTTGCAAAATGTTTGTTATAGGAATGTGTGCATACTTAGTGTTTTTACAATGTATACGTCGAGAAAAATTATCAGGGGAATGAAACTGCCATGTAATGTAATTATAAACTTTGACATAATGAAACGATTACAGCATTAATTAATTATGTTACGTACGGAATAAAGTAATTTGAGTACTCCAGAAAAATGATTGAAGCATTACTAGTAAATTATAGTGGATAAATAAAGTTCATTCCCTACAAATCTACGACTTGCTGAAAAGCTTGTCGTTGCATACGCTGAGCAATTCTACTTTTTCTACTTGTAGTCTTATGTTCAAACAGCGGATGACTTAGTTTACCGTATACATTCACTCTCATGCATTGGCACATCTGCTCCGTCGAACGGAAATATGATATTTTATTTGTGGTATATATTTTTTATTAGGTGCATGATATTAGGTAATACTTATTAACTTTCGCAACGCATCTCGGAGTTTATTTCATACTCCATAAGCATTCGATTCTTACGAACGTGACTTGATTCTATTGTAATAAATGATGATCACATTATTATAATGAGACAGCAGATTTTTCTGTATACATGAGTCATTGCAATTTATATAATATCATCAAAAATATGTTTACAAAAATTGATAAATAAAGTTGAGAATTGTCTTCAGCAACATCAAGCCGATAGTTATAAATAAGGTTCACTATCCAAGGGTTCAAGAATATCGATATGTTATGTTCTATTTATTAGACTTATTTACACGGTCGCCATCGCTTCTATCTCGTAATTAGAAATTAGTTAACTTAATTTTATGTACGGTATTATTTTAAACCAGAGAACAAAATATTCAGGGTGTTCATGACTTTCATATGTTAAATTTTTTTAACACTTCATGAAGGAAATATTGATGCATATAAAATGTCCCATTTTTAACAGTAACGTTAAACAAAAATAACTTTATTCTAAATAATCTTATGGACGAAAGTAAGCATGTAATCAATATATTCTGTCAATGAATTACAAGTTTCTTAATTGTATTACAATAGAAATTGAATTTTTTGGTCATCCACATTCTTCATTTACAAGATAGTCATCTCCATTTTGTAGAACAGCGCGTTGAATAAAAAGACACATTTTAATCATCACATAACGCTATCATCAATGTGTTATTTTTCAACGCATACAAAACGAATACTTGACGATTACATTAATTGCCATTAAAATAAAGCTTATTTAAAAGTAAAATTAGACATCTCAATAAAAACTGAAGGTAACACCTTAAAAATCAGCTTTGCACCTTAAAATGGAGTATAACAAACTTGTAGATCGTAATAGTATTCCTTGGTCAGAACGCTTTATAACATCCATATTCTAGAATCGAACATCTCATATGCAACAACCTAATACGTTGCACTTAATAAAACATTGTAGTAATGCAGATAAACAGCGACGCAGTGGTAGGGAATGTGTTAAAGAAAGAAGGAAGTCTTTCCATTCAATGATTCTTTCCTACAAACGATGTAGACAATTTCTATTTTGCACAAAGATCCGCAGTCTACTCGTTATAAATAAAAGAAGCTTCTTCCCCCAATAATGACGTCCGGAGACACGTTCGCGAAAAATTCCAAATTGTGCGAACTGCGGTTTCGCATCTGCCAGAGCCGAATGAAAATCACAGTGATCGAGCCACCGGAAGCAATAGTTACTCGTCGCATGCAATCGAAACGGGTGGCGCGGCGCGTATGCAAACGGTCGTCCTAACAAGCTGATATACAGCCTCCGACTAAAAGACCAATAAAGCCTGGCCCTCATCCAGGTAAACGTGACAGGATCGTCGCCCTCGTAAGAGAGTATCGCGCATCGAAGGAAGAAAGAACGACCCTCGAGCGTGTGCCGTGTATTTTGGTCCGGATCCTAGATAACCCGGTGTGCTTTTCCGGATGCTTTAACACGACACATGTCCCGACCGTCCAGGCTTTTCCCTCCATGTCCAAGGACCGAGGGGTTTGTCGACAACCGTTCGGGGGTGGCATCGTGTGCGAGAGTAAAGAAGATCAACGGAGTACGAGAGAAAGAGCGAGCGAGAGAGAGAGGGGGGAGTGCGTTCTGCGGTTGCACCCCCGAGGGCACAGTGTCATTAAGCACAATTAGGGATGAGTCTCAGCCATCAACACGTGTAGCTAAGCTCTTCCACGAGCCTGTGCACTTCTCTATGCACGATCGTCCGGCTAACTCCTCCCTGAACCATCGGGACTACCATTGCTTTCTCCTATCGCATTATTTCTTTCCTTAATTTCGTTTCACCCCCCTCCCCTCTCAACGACGGTGCCGAACTGTTCCTTCTCTCTACCGTTCTCTCTTTCTTCGTGTTTCCAGCGATACGTTGTTGCGGGCTCGACTATGCTCGTACGATTACTCCCGTTATACGCCTTTGACGCAATTATAGCATCGCCCTTATGACGTCTCGTTAACTTCGCCAATCCCCCGGAGGGTCGCTGCATTACCACCGCGCCATCAGGTCGGAAGCCACGATGCTCCGTTGTGATGGAAACTCCGCTCAACGTATCGAAATTAAAAAATATATTATTTAAAATGCTCCCCTCGGAAAACGAGACCAATACATTTTACCGTCGGTGATATTATTTCATATGCAACTCGATCATTTTTATTAAAAATACAAACCTGCGTTTCTTTAAAAAATCAATATGTACATCTTATTATGTGATGTTTAAGTAGTATTTGTTGAAAAATTGAGCTAAGAATCTAAAACTATGAAGACGCGGCAACCATTTTTTCAAATCCATTTGTGCAAAACACCGTTTGTGATACCAGATATATTTATGTGGGGTGTTGTGTATTATATTTGTGCGAGGTATTACATATACACAGTTTTTTAATTTTACATTAAGCTAGATCAAAAAAGGTACTCCTCGTCGAAGTGCATTTTGGAAAAAAATGTCTAGAAGTTACAGCTATTTCATCTCAGACATACAATTTCTGGCATTGGCAATTAATTCCGTAACACATTATCTACCGGCGTTTATTTTATAATTTTTCTAGGACTTTTCTAGTGGATCCTCCAACTACAATAACAACTTCAATAGTAAACCAGTAAAACACCCCCAATAACACAATCTAATAATTTCGTTTAATATAATAATAATTATTATTAGACCGTGAATTTTATGCATTTATGATAAAAAAGAGTGGGCGTAGTTTAAAACGTTAAAGACATTAGAAGAATTTAAAAAATATTATTGTATTATTGTCAGTTTATAAAACATACTAAAAAATAAAGTAAATTTTTAATTCACTCCAGTTTGTTGCAATTCAGGTAGAAAATTTTTATTTCGCATGAAGATCCAAGGTCTAGTCATTATGTAAAAAAAAATTTTTCTTTTGGTGCAACACAATTGTTGAAAATCCTATTTACTCTATAACTATCTAGTCATAAATGCGACTGACGTATATTGCTCTGTAATAATGACATAACTGCATTCATTCAGAAGTCAGAAAATTTTTATTGTTATCATTTTGACTGGTTCAGTAGTACTAGTGATAGCCATCGGACAACGAACCATCTTTACAACTATATCATTGATTATGTTTATGACTATTCATTGCTTTATGTACCAAGTTTTGGAAATACATTTTTGAAGGTATTTCTTGTAGACACGATTTTTTTCCATTTTTTTTAAATGTCTATTTAATTTAATCGTCATAAAATTAGTACTTAAATATCGATATTGACGTTCTGGGTCAAATGGACCCAGGCTCCGCTGTTGGAGGGTTAATACGCTTTCGGTATATAAATTGTTCAGTCTAATAAAACTCATGCTTCCAGCAAAAATTGATGTGTGCTTAGACCACATGGCTGAAGTGAAACTTCTTTTTACTAAATCGTTTGATCGTTCCATCGTTTCATCGCCAGATCGGTTTTACTCCTACCGCGTCGAGGTTTTACTAAATCGTTTCATCGTTTCATCGTTTCATCGCCAGATCGGTTTTACTCCTACCGCGTCAAGGTTTTACGCCTACCGCGATGAGGCTTTGCGCCTAACGCGCCTAAAGAAGTTTCACTTCAAAAAGGTGTTACTTGGTTATCATTTATAATATTTCTATATGTAACAAAGATGTGAAATATGTGATTGAATTTTATCTGGGACAAATTGTTCAGTTAATGCTCGCCTCGAGTCTCGAAACGAACTGACAAATTTTAATCGTAACGATTTGCAAGAAAGGACTGTCTTTTTCCTGCGAAAATGTAAACTTCGAACTGGAACAACCCGATTGAAGTTTTTAACGACCGCGGAGGGTATCCGTACGAATTTAGCGAATTCACGAGCGCAATTATGGAAACATACACGACTAAATTACACGTCAAAATTGTTTCAACTTTGAATAATTGCGCCGATGAAAGGCCGGGAGCGAAGTAATCAGCGAAATGGATGCCGAGGTACTCAGTTTCACCGAACAAATTGATCCGGATAGGCAGAAATTTACCGTAAGATGCGTGATAAACAACTCTGTTCCGTTTCTATTGTTCTATGAAAAGCGTCGTTGCACCGCGCAGTCGTACGATTACGAATGCAGATAACGATAATAGCACCTACAACCGTGTCATGCTACCCTACAACAATTTCCTGCAGTATACGGATGTTTAGTGAGAGTGGAGGGGTATGTAACTAGAATGAGAACTGCGGGCTCCAAGCTAGCCGAGCCGATTCCATTAGAAATTTATCGGTTCTACCTGAGACATTGCCCTGATATTCTGTTGAGCGTGTCTATTTAAATATTTCACGCTTTTATTTACTCCTTAATGATGAAACGCCCGTCGATACCGCGAACAGTCTCTTTTACGCTCTGAAACATATAACTATCATAAGTAGTTACATTGTGTGGAACTAGAACTCGAGAAATATCCCGCAACCCCTATTTATTCGAACGGAAATGGTAATTGGTTGCTGGAAAATTTAATCGGCCAGTGCATTTTGCATAACTGTGATATTGTTTCTTTGTACAATAAAATTTCGACATTAATCCTTCAGTGATGATATTCATGCCTTCTACTGACTCTAACGAGTGCCTAAGATTTATTACACGACCCCAGATTATTTGATTCGATTAATTTTCATCACTTATTGCTTAAGTACTTCCTAGAATTTGAAGACATCTATGCAGAATATGAAAAAGTCCAATTAATCAACATATCTAAATCTTTCATGAACTATTATTTTTGTATTATACAATATGATGCTGATGATCATGATGATTATTGTTATTATTATTTTTACTGTTGCAACATCTGTAACAATACATAACTTTATAGAAAGAAACAAAAAATCAAACGTTATCCCTGAAGTGTTAATATTTTGTTCCTGATAAATATAGTCAAATTATCCTCAGCAGCCGAGTGTTAATTTATTAAATCGAAATATTTCTTGTTGATTACATTGCTTTTCTACCAAATGTATAATATAAAAGAACAGTGATAACTTGTGCATTGTTTCAGTGTTCGCATGTATTTATCTTTCTAATCATCGCGGGACCTTTTATGAAAGAATAGTTGCAGCTAATAAACAACGGCGGGGATGATGCAAGGCAATGGTACATAAGGTTCGCCGTAAACCCAGGAAATTTAATAATTCCCATACAGGCATTTAGGGGACGTAATAAGCCACGAATTTAACCCCCAAGCGCGCATATAACCCGTAACATTTACGTTGTACGCGCAGACGCGTGCAAGAAACTACACTTACATTTACGCGACAGCGTTTGCTCTTTCAGGGTGGAAAAGAGATTGCTGACCATGGCTAGATGTTTTTAATAAGCGGTCGAGCTACACACTTCTACTGGATATTACTCGGACGAGTCCAGAGGCGGTTGCACCCCCCCCCCCCTCCCCTCCCCGCAACACCTTTTCACGGTGTTCTTCTCTATCCTGATGACGGTTGGGACTGGAAAGCCGCTAAGGGAGACTGTAAGAGGGTGCTATTCGTAGAGTATGGCCTCTAATTAACTCACACCCACCTGGCTAAGGTGCACGGTGTCCCTCATCGAGAGTAGACGAGGTTCACGAACGCTAGCTAGACCGACCTTCCTACCTCGTGGGGGTAGGTCGGCTTCCACGGTCGATGCACCGGCCAAGGGTAATAATCCGAGGAAATTCCATTATACCACCCGCTAATAATTCAACTGGCAAGTTTATAACATCTAAAAATATACAACACACGTATATCGGATCATGTGGGATGGGTGCAAAAGTTCGTGGCCGATTTTCAGAGGTGGCGGGAACCTTATCGCAATTTGGCACAGATGTTTCTTTTTTTGGTGTCTTGTTGCAAACATATCGAAAGATATGTAGTACAGTCATGAGTAGACTGCAAAGCTTTGTGTACTTATTACAAAAATGGGTAGATCAGATACGACATGTTAAATACGTTTAAAGAATTTAAAAATACCGTTTTATGATTTTCACCTCTCTAAAACTGTAAAGAAAAATAAATAAATAAATAAATATATATATATCGATCATCTGTTAACCCATGTATGCGTAATCATGTACGTCTGGTTTCATACCGAGGCGGTACGCTGTAATAAATGAGGAGTATTAACTAGAAAAAGCGGCAACGAGCTGAATAAAGCAGTGCCGGATAAACTACGACGCGGCACACATTGTCATCCTGATTACAATTAGTTATATTATATATTAAATAAACTTTTACCATTACAAAATGTCTATGCTACTCCTATGTCTTGAGATAATTTTTATTTTGCATAAAGACATGAAACATTTCAGCGTCAGACACTGATTTATGATTGACAGGAGTTTTCCAATACGGAGAAGGAAAAATTAATTTTTAGCCATATTATATTTCACGAGTTTTGAAAAGGGGTGAATGTTGCAATCGCAACAAAAAACGTTCGAGATGTTTATTTGGACCACTTCTGCTCAGTATCGCCAGACCGGGGAAATTGAGGGGAATACAATTATCCCCTCTCTGTCATTACCGGATTACTTACGTGAGATTGTACTGCATGCGCGACAGAGACGAAACGTGTCACGTGACCGGGCCGTGGCGGAAGCGTGTTGATATTCGCCGCCGGAAAATGGGGGAACTGCATCGTAAACGGGGAAGGGTAGAGTGGGAGATAAGTCTTAATCTGGCGACTCTGCTTCTGCTTTCTGAACAATTGAAAAGTGATTCGATAGATTTCGAAATGGTAATTTTAACCTAATCGATCAGCCCCAGTCTGGACGACGTTCTCGTATTGATGAAAATATTGTGCGTGCCTCGGTGGAAGATAACTGGAGGATTACAATTAAGTAGATCAGTAGTGGGCACGGGTGGAGCCCCTCAAACGCCTGCTTCTCCCACCAACCTCTCTTTCATGCAACGCGCACGTTCGTTGCGTACGCTGATGTCTCGTTTCTTCGTTGCCCCATTGTATCGCGCTTGCTGGAAGAGGACAGAGGGCGCTACGGCGTGGACGGTTTTGCCTCAATTGAGGCAAAATTGCACATCCCTGAAGTAGATCGTTGAGTGTCTGATCATTGACAATTTATCTGCAATTTGCCATTAAAAGAAACTCGAATTGAATTCCAAGCTTGATATATGGTTAAAGCATTCTTTGACGAAAAAGAATGATCTATACCGCGTCTTTGCTGTAATTTTTCTTGTTGGACGTCACAGAAAAAAACTTTTTCGATCGAGCCGTAGCGGGTGACGAAAAGTGGTAAGTGCTGACTTACATTCAATGAAGGTATTGTTGTCTATTTCTTAAGATTGTAGGAGAATAATTGTAAGCCGGTTGACTACATTTACGTAAAGACTGCGTGGTTTTTCTTCAAAAAAGATCTTAATACGTAATACGCAAAATAATTCAAGAATTCAATAGTAGAATCTCGTCGCACAATAAATGGACAGGCGGATAGAGTCAATAAAATCGCAACAAGATTTTATTAGAACGTTCTTTCAGTATTTCATTTACGGGTTGGTGTGATTGTAAACTATGTATATCCTTGAAAATTACAATATTTTTATTAATTCGTCGAAAGAAATAGTCATCGATTCAAGTACAATTAATGGAGAACGGATCTATATGCAAAATAAACATTTTCTTCATTGATTGTAAGAAACAGCAACCAAATACAAATAAATTCATTGTTTTAAAAATTGTATACATATAAAAATAATATACCGACATAATTAAATTTTTTAAATTCCTTCACTGTTTTAAATTTCAACTACTCATTTGTTCGATAAATTCATAAAATCCGCAGCCTATCAAATTAATTTGTTTCTGTTGAATGACATCTGAGAAGACTAAATTTCGATAAATTTAACATGCTAAACGCTGGAAACTGACTGCATCGAAATTGCAAAACAATATATAATATATAATTCATACGATACTAAAAGATGTTCACAATGTCTTAACCAGTTAACTACATTCGACGTGTATACACGTCAAGCCAAAGTTCTATTACGGTGCGGTTGACGTGTATACTCGTCGCGTAAAATAAAAAATTTCCATTCAATATAAAAACTGAAAATTTCAATAACATACGAAATTTATAATAGGAACATTTGCCCTACGTTCGACGTAAATACGTGAGGGATATTTCAAATTCCACAATTAAGTGGTTAATAGATTTAATTGTTATAGGTTAAATAGAAATGGGATAAGTAAGGCTTTTGCTTATGCACAGTTGTATTTTTGTATTAAAATTGAAATAAAAAGTGAAATGGAAAGCTAATAAAAATTGCTCCGAGGGTGACGTGTTAAACACTCTTCGAAATAGAACACAAAGTAAATAATATAATATAATTTGTGAAACGAGGAGAAACATTTGATCACCTTCTGTATCGAAACTGGTGCATATATTTGTATTTTTCCGAATGTATAGAAATATGCGTTGCAGGGGTGTTATTTCGTACGGCCCTGAACTTTAGCCGCGATTAGATCGTTGTAAATTGCAATGTGGTGCACGTCGAGCATATCCATTGCCAATGGCCGAGCATTTCCATTGAATATTCTTTTCATGAATTACATACCGAAGAAACGTTCTCGCGCCTTCGTCGCGATAAAGCGTGACGAGAACTCCAGATATGTACAACAGCGTTAATGTGCGTTTGCACTCTAATCACGAGGTGGGATCAATGGATGGATAAACGAAAAATATCGTCATGATCTTGACAGCTCGTCTTATATTTGCAATTTGCTGACAATTTTTATGCATTTATACAGTCTTTGATTGGCAACGTAAACGTTCCCACAATTATCTATTCGAATTCATGTGATTTATAATTAGCTTCTTAATAAGTCAATATATTAATCCTTATTTCAATACTTGGGAGTTGGGTAGCATTTTTTAATTTGTCTTTAAAACAATTTGGTTGTTTTCATTGACAAAGAGCATAATTGTTATAAATTTTCACTTTCTTGGATAATTATAAATTAATATAGATTTGAGACATGAAAATATGTATTGAAATAAGGAAATCTAACGACTACAATGTTATTGAACACAGTAGAAAATTTTGAGAATTGACATGAAGGATAATATGGTATTAGTATGGTAATACATAGACTACAATAGGGAGATACTACGAGCATAAAAAAATAAAATCACAATCATTATTTTCCCAAGCAGAAGTGTGAATTACTTGTTACTCGTGGTCGGATTAAATCTTTTAATACGTTTGGTTTTGATAAAAAAAGTTCACTTTGTGTTACATATAGCATTCATCAGAATTTTTAATTTTTTAGTACGAGCTATGAAGAAATTTTTACAATTTGTAAGCATAAAATTTACGCCAAATAAAACCTGTTTAGTAGAAATAACTTTTTATATTCTTACGCATAATGTCATGACACAGTAACGTAAACTCTTTATAAAGAACTGGAAACCCCAAGTTTCTGACAGCACTGAATATATTTATTGCACAACGTTTTTCGTGTAAACGATTATCATATTGTCATTTCCATATTTCATATCAATCTATTTTCTATTACTGTCATATTTTCACTTCCATCCTGCCTGCGAATACTTGATTACAATTATAAAAACGTTTTAATAATGCAAAGCAGAATTTCCTCACATATTTCGACCACACGTTCTTGTATAATTAAGAAGATAACTGAAGAATTGGAACCTGTTATGAGAATCGTGGTTATTTCGATTATTAAATAATTACATGTTTATTGAAACTTAGATCGTAACGTTAATGTGCAGTCATATGACACGTAGAAGTAACCGGTGAATACCCATCTTCACATTCTACATTTTATTATTTCTTTTTGTAGTGGTTTTAAGTCGCATCAACTGGAGAGATTATTAGTCACATTACACAATCACATTATACAGGGTGTTCACGTTCACATTATTACTAGCCAGCGTTTTTCTTGCAAATAATAATTATTGGAAAAAAATGAAATAGGAAAAAGTAATACTATTTTTTCCAAGCAACTTATTGGCGTATGTAATTTTTTTATATTTGCACTATTTTCATGAAAATGTCGGTGACCTCTAATTTTTGTAAATGGAATGCTATATATTTTTGCATACCATATGAAAGCGTTTGTCAAGACAAATTCATTAGTATACGACACAATGACCTTCAAGATCATACAAGGTCAGAAATGGAAGAAACATTTTGAACACTTCGTACTACTAAAGCGTTTACAAGTATACTTTATTGACGAGGCTATAGTAAATGTGCAATATAACATCCTTGAGCAGGACTCCATATTTAGGCTCTATTAATTACATTCTTGTTAGCTTCTTCTAACGTTGTCCGACATATTAATGCACATGATTGGGTTAGTTTCCTTTGCAAGTCGTTTACATTTCTTGACGTAGTGTATCGTGAATGATATCTCTACAAAATACAACGTACGAAATATTCATAATTTTGCTGTCATTTCTGACCTTGTATGACCTTGAAGGTCATTGTGTCGTATACGAATAAATTTTTCTTGACACACGCTTTCATATGATATAAAAAAAATATGGCATTTCATTTAAAAAATTGAAGGTCACCTTCATTTCTGAGAAAATAGTGCAAACACAAGAATATTACACACACCATTATGTTACTTACCAAAAACAGTATTACTTTTTCCTCTATCATTTTTTTCTAATATTTATTATTTGCAAGAAAAACGCTGGCTAGTGATAGCGTGAACACCCTGTATAGTCCATTATATTTCGTTTATTAACACTTCACCTACCGGCAACTTTCTAATAATATTTTTAAAACTGAATATCAATAGTTGAGAATTTCTAAATAAATGGTTCAAAAGTGACAGCAACTTCATCAACAGATTTTGACACTAAACCTACCACGGTTAAATGATCGGATTTTTATTTCGCAATTATGAAAATTATACAAACGCTTTAATAGGGAATGACAGAATTGACTTCTTTATTTAAGCACATATACTATGATAAAAACCGTATAAGGTGTAAGTAAATTCAATCTTCTCACCTCTAGAAATTTTTTCAATTTTATATGTTTCGCGCTTGGTCGGTTAACGCCGAATATCAACCTTTTTTTATACAATCTACTTATTATTTTAAGGTCCAAAAAGTGTTTTGAACACTTTTCCGATAATCGAGAAATTGTCAATATCTGTACTATGATAATTTCGTTAAAAAAATTAAAACAATAATAAATTTGGATTCACTTTAAACCTGGCAACCTCCACTTTCACAAACCATCATTCATATTTTTCTATGATATTTATGCATAATATAGCAGATGAAAAACTGAGGATACATTTTTGGTCGAAAATGCAACAGATTGATTCGTTCGTAAATGCATAAAAAAATTTATTTCTGAAATCTACGTATTTTTTTGACGGTTTTATAAAACAATAATGAGGAACAAGTTTAGTCGTGTAAGGTCATCACGGGTACCTTATGTTATTGCTAAAATAACAGTACGTATTGCATTCAAAGCTCAATAAATCCACTGAAAACATCTTAGATCGCGTTTTACGCATTCGTTGTAAAGGAAAAGCTTCAATCTTTAAGTGTACGATGGTTTCAGTCACGTGAACAAATTTTTCAGTATTTCTACAGACATTTTAATTTGTAACGTTTGGGCCATTGTGGATCAATTTGTAGCATTTAAAAATTTAAACCCCAAAATATCTTGCATAAAAAATGAACGATGGATGGCAAAAGTAGGAGCTTCAAGCTTTAAAATCAGTCCAGGTGTATTGTTGTACCATTCTTTTAACGAAATTATCACAGTTCAAATATCGACAATTTCTCGAGAATGATAATTTAGTGTAATGTTGAAATATTTCTTCGATCCATTGTATGAACATTGTTGGTTTTGAGCACACGTATTTAGGAGACCGTAGGAGACACTATTTAAAAATGCGTGTTATTTGCACAGTTTTCAACAATATAAATTACGGTTAAGAGAACGGCAAGATAATTTAGGCCTTAAAGTGTTAAACACGATGTTCCATTAATAATATCGCATTCAGGGTCACTTTTCGCCCGCGGATCCCGCTCGACGACCCTCTCTGGTCGTTTATGCACTAATGTTCCGTCTTACTTAGTCGGCTGCTCAATAGATTTATCATTCTATTCGGAAACCGTTGGTTGTATCAGCACTTTTCGCCGTGGAATTGCTCAGGAATTTATAACAGTTATTTTCCGCGAAATAATTCCGCCGCGACCGTAACGACCGCGACTCGTCCCAACGATCGTTTTCAGTTTTGATAAATTATGTGAATCCGCGGCGCGGCGTCCCGCAGATTTATGGTGGTTCGGATCGACCCGGAAACACGATCTACATCGTTAATTAACGTAACAGTCGTGATCGGTCACGCGTTGATACTTTTTTCCCCTCCCATCTCTCTCCTCCTCGTTCACGATGATTTTTCTTTCTCGTTTTCTTTTTCGTTGTTCCCTTCCACAGGCGTTTCTTCGCGAAACCGGCGAATCGCGAGCGAGTCGAGCGAAATCAATATCATCTTCCACCTGCCGCGATTAATTACGTGTTGGGCCGGATAGAGCATTTCCATGCATCATGTCGCCGTAATTAATGTTTCGTCTGTTACGAACGCGAGTAAGGCATTGCCATGCGGTGATCATCGCCACGCTTCCATAGTTTTCCGCGATTCGCACTTCCATTATATATACTTCGATTGCGTAAGAAACGGGATGACGCGGAGGCTGAAGCGCGGGAACGTTAAGACGGGATCAATATAGTGACGCTGATAAATATTCGGACTCTTTTAAAAAGACGATAACTTTTTTAATATCGGACCCTACGCTTTGGATTTTTGAGAAGAACTGAAAACAATTAGTTCGCTACGTGACGTGGACAAAATTTAGAAAAAAAATTTGCGTTTGGTCGAAATTGCAGAGAAAATAGTAAAAGTTGTATTTTACAACTTCTTTCATGTGGGTCTATATTGAAAATTAAAAAAGAAACGTTTCGTGGATCTACGTCAATTATTCTGATTCTGAAAATTTCGTTAAAAATTAAAAGTTTACTCTCAAAGTCGTAATGTGCTGCAAATGTTTAAAGACGGTAATAATTGCAGTTTTTAAAATAGACAGCGGATCTTTATGTAAAATAAAAATTTTCTACCTAAATTGTAACAAATTCGAATGAAATGGAAATTTATTTTCTTTCTTAATATGTTTAATAGGTTGAAAATAATATAACAGTATTTTTAAATTCTTCTAATGTTTTCACAGTTTCGTATTGCTCACTACTCATTTTTGTCATAAATGCATAAAATTCGCTGTCTAGTAATAAATCTAAGAATTCTTACATCTTTCAATGCTTGTCGTTTTTTTACGCATTAACTAATTTCAATGAAATTTTCAGAATATTTACAATTGACACATATCTACAAAATCTATTTTTGAAATTTCAATATAGGCCCACATAAAGAAAGGTGTATTTTACAGCTTTTAATCATTTTTCTGCAATTCCGACCAATTGCAAAATTTTCAAAATTTTTGTTTCACATCATGTAGTAAACTAATTGTTCTAAGTGTACAATTTTTATTTTCCATTTTTAAGTGTATTTTATCCGCAGTCTACTATAATTGTTATTTGTAACCGAAGCATTTACAATGGGCGATCAAATTATTAAAAGTACAGTACGAAGAATGTGTTCATTATACACGTGAGTATTGTTGAATGCACATTTTTAGTTTGCAAACATTAATACTTTGTAATAAAATAACAAAAATTTAGTACAAACAGAATTTCTTTTAAAAATTGATTATTCTTGTACACACACATCAATAGACTGCAGAACTTCATACAAAATAAAAATTGTTTTCATCAATTATGAAAAGCAGAAGTTGAATGGAAATGTATCTTCTCTCTTTATAATATTGACGAGTTGAAAACATTTTTTGACTTAAAATATTTGCATTATACATGATTTACTTTCTTTTATGCATATGAAGTTTATTATGTACTTAAATTTTTGATAACTTATTAATGTAAAAATTGTTTTAAAGAATAGTGTTGCAATTTTGAATGCTGCCTCAGAGTAGCCATTCGAGTGCTACGGGTAAATTGTTTTAAAATAGTATTTTGTATTTCATCCATTCATTTTTGCCATAAATGCGTAAAAATCGCAGTCTACTCATCAACGTGTGCAAATGGCGTCAATAATTTGATCAGCAACTAAAAAAGTATTTTGTGTATAATTTATTTTACATGAATTTTATATTTAATTTCAATTTTGGATATCAAAGAAAATATACATTTACAGTGGATAAAACAATTGCACAATTACATAAGAAATGACGGGATGATGCGGAGACTGCGGGAACGTTAACGCAGGATAAATATAATATTTATTAGCGAGAGACGCATTGTTAACACTTCGTGGATCGTTGTGACTGATTAATTTCGTTGAATAATATTTTACGTGTTCTATCGGCATTTAACCTTTCCTTTAACGATTATCGCGGCGGACAGAGAATATTGCGTGAAACAGCTATTTATCGTTTTGTGATAAATGTGATTTGCTATTAACGGAACTTTCTAAACTCAGAAATAATTGTTGTGCGCGGTTGCATTTTCGATGAAACTGTAGATAGGATTAGAATTTCATCGTGTGCACGCAATTTCTGCTCTTTTGAAAGCACTTGGTACACAGAGATGTTTCTTGCTGTATTCTGTTTCAAGAAACAGAGAGAAACAGACAGAGAGAGAGAGAGAGAGAGAGAGAGAAGGAAAGAATTACTTGCTATTGATCATTTACCATATCGCTTCAATTTTGTATATTCGTTTTAATTAAACAAAACCTACAGCAATAAATCTAGCTGTAGAAGTGACCATAATTACTAACCCTTTGCAATCTGAATTGTTTCCAATTTTGTTTCCAACAGCATCCTATCGTATTAAAAGTTTTATATAAAATATACTGTAAAAGGTAAACTGTACTAATTTTTTATACACTGCATAGTTAAACTGGCCGTTTAAAATTTTCAAGACACATTTAACATAGGAGTCCTGTGAATAAAATGCTAGTTCACACTTTAAGCGTTAAAAGTTTAGCCATATTGAAAAGAGTATAAGAAATAATTGCAGACAAACATAGCGGTACCTAGACTGTTTCCTTCATATACAATACAGTGAAGCACAAATCTAACTATTCTCAAACATGGATATTTCTAACAGCTTTTACCCTAACAGCTGAAAATCATATTAGAGTCCGCGTTCTAACGCAAAGCTCTGTAGTTCTTATTAATAAAAAGCTGCCGCTGATACATAAATTGTAAGCCCTTAAGTAGTTACATAGCTTTCGTTCCATACGCTTTGATTACGATGATCACCGCGTCCCATCGTAGACTACCAAGTTTATGGACCTTCCCCTTCTCTATCTGCATTGGTTCCCCCAGTCTGTCTCCATTTGGCTGACACCAAAGACTAGAATAGTGTAACATGTAACGCAACACGGATTTCACCGACATGTCGCGAACATTTTATTCAATTAAAAGGTTGCGTATATTTGGACTGAAAAATTATTTTTCGAAAATGTGTTGGAATTCCCTAACACTTGCAGCGTAAAATGTTTTGTTGAGGAGTTCCTAAATTTTCATTTGGTTCGTGTTTCACGCAATTAATATATGAAATAAAAAAATTAATATATCAAATAAACTTTTATTTTGCAATAGAAATCTGCAGATTCGTGCTTTGATTAGAGGAAACCATGCTGTAGAGCGTTTTGCCTAAGATAAACCACTCATATAGCCTTTTTAACCCTTTGAGAACGAATGTCATCATATTGGCGACATCAAGTTCTTGGATTTAATTCCTAATGTTAACTAAACTAAAGTTCCTAAAGTTAACTATTGTGGTAACAAAAGATCAGTATATTTTCTTATTTTTCTTAAAATTGAAGATTTTAACATAGGATTTAGTTTCCCGAGGAAAAATTGTTATATTCTTATAATATTATTAATTTAATTAATATCTGTATTTCAAATCGATTTTTTTCTGGGTTGTGAAGACTGTTCATGCTATTATATATATTTATTAGGAGTTTTGGACGTCATTAAATTGTATTCAATTACGTCTTTGAACTGTCTTTTATCTCCAAATTGAAAAATGTATATTTCCATTGAAATCGCAAACATTATAGCTGGAAACATTCGAGTAGCTTGTTTTCAATAAAACACCCTGTATAGAGTCAAATAATAAAATAAGTTTTATGTGTAGAATTCTTGATTGACTTCCATTGTCATTCGCTTGACATTTGATATTTGCAATTACGTTCTACAAACAGATAGCAATGTTGTATACATGAAATCTAATTATGTAGTGCCTTTTTAATATATAACAATGTCAAGGACTGTCATTTTAAGGAATTCTCTTCACTCTTCATTTATGATAGGTATAACGCAATCTTCTATGTATCAATTTTATTCACACATAAAATATGAAATTATATTCTAAATTAATTAATAAAATTACGTTTAAGTTTACATAAGAGAAATAATTTAATCTTTCATTTATTTCATCTTCGAAAGTAAATTACACAGAAATTTTATTGAGACATGAATAACGAAAAAAAGGATTAAAGGAAATATAACATATCCTGTTTATCGATCAATCACCGTCTTACGAAACAGTAATCACGAAAACCCTTCGGTCGGCTAGTTCATCATTTTTAGTGTCATCGATAAAGTCTAAAGTACGTTCAATTGAGCAGGAGAAATTGTGTTTGCGGATGTGCAGCATCAATGGAAGAAAATTAAGCGGAATAAGACATAAAATCGCAGTAATTTTAATGACGAAACGCGATTCTTCATTATAGCCAACTCCTGAAAATCCAATCAAATCGAGGCTCGTATCGTCGACGATCTCAAATACTTATGCTTGGTAAATCGTGCTCGGCCGCTTTTAAATTCGAACCCGGGGGCCGTTACTTTCGGCCCGGGCCAACAATTCGCGGAACGATTAATCATATTAATTGCACAGAGCCCGACCAAACTGGCATGCGAAGGACCGCGCGAGCTTAAGCTGCTTAATTATAAATTATAATTAGCGCTCGTGCGGCTACGCAGCTTCGATTAATTAACGGACTGGCCCCCCTCTTTTGCCCACCGCCAGGGACTCTTAATTATTAATTGCTGGGACCAGAAGCGTGCATCTGGTTACTCGTTGCGACACTTCGTTCCCTCGAACCTTTCTTTATTTCTTCCTTTATTTCTTCTGCCTAACGCAACGATCGTGAATGTCTTTTTTCGTTTTGCGTTGCTACGACTACGGTTGTTAATTTCTTTCGAGCGGATATCCTCTGTCCTGTATAGTTATCTTATTCTCAAATTCACACAGCTAGAATCAGGCTTTGCACGCCTTATTTAATCTTCTTTATTTATTAAAGGCAATTTATAGATAATTATCTATTAACCCTTTTGCGGACGAGAGCTTTTTCTATTGTACATTTTAATAATTTGAGGTTACCCATTTTCTTTACAAAACCAGATTATATATTGAAGAGCTAAATGCTAAATGCTAAATGCTAAATGCTAAATGCTAAATGCTAAATGCTAAACGCTAAATGCTATATATTAAAGAACTAAAGAAAAAGATGTTGTGTTTAGTAAAAGTTTATTTGATGGAATTTTAGAATGACTTTTCTACTTCCATAGTGACGACATTCGTCTGCAAAGGGTTAACACTGTTCTTTTTCGTTGAAGATGTATTTTGAAGTAAGAAGTAACATGATTCGAGAATTAACCAGTTGCACTCACACTTTCTGAATAATACAGTAGACAGATTTCTGATTTATTGTCTTACTGGCATCATATAGAAAGAATGACGTAAAATACAAGAAAACTGCTTATTGTTTTTGTTTTGTGACTAATATCCTTAACTTTAAGAACAAACAATTCAATAATTATAGTAGAATACCAGTTCCTATAATGTACAGTGTTTCGAAAAACACAGAAACAAGCATGGCCGCTTCAAAATCTGTCCAACTCTAAACATCCCGAAGGAAGACAAAATAAACAACATCATCAAGTTTTTAAGGGAAACAAAATTCCTGGCAAGAATAGTATAATTTCGGTCACTTTTACAAAAATTGTTCGGATAGCTGTTATCTTTGGTACCCGGTTAAAACAATTGAATCAGTATGTCAATAGTTCGGCTAAATTAACGTTTGAGAATCGCGTTGGAAAAAGACATTCACGAACCCGATACCTTTGCGCAGCTTCTTCGCGCAGCACAATAAAATATCAATATAATTGTGAATCACGTTACATATAAGATCAATTTTATTTTCTGTATATAATAAACAGGTCTCGGTTACCGATTTTTCTTATAAAAATTCTCGGTATAACTATGGTTGCCTCGAACCCTTATCAACAGTGCGACTATGGACGGTCGAGCATATAGTATTGCAAAGAGACATTGACGAACCGATACTTTTGCGCAGCACTGTACACGTTGTCGGTCCGTACTGGTTGGCGTTGCGCGGCGCGAAATCAGCGTTCACGAAGCAACGTATTGCAGGAGGTAGCAACGAGTTAAGATTGTAGCCGGCTCGCTGCAAGCCAGACAGCCGGTGCGGTGCCTCAAGATCTACTCGCGAGATCGAAAATACCGCTCGCGGCATTTCGTTATATACGTGTCCGGCTGGTGCGGTCGAGGGAGGCTTAATTATCGGCTCGGGGCCGCGGCAACGACAACTCGCGCGACACTCGCCGGACAATTAACGGACCGAGTGTTTACAATCTAGCGCTTAGCGACGGCAAGTGGCAATCAAGCAGGCCAATTAATGAGCGGCCGGCTTCGCCTCGAACGTCCCGGGCTTAAATTCCTTAATTTGCGGCAATTATGCGCGGCTCGGTAATTAGCCACGTTCGCTCGACGAAGGGCGACGTACACGTCTCTACGATACGTGACAGCCAGCACTTGCACTCGGCTGCTCCGAAAAAATTCATCTGGTGACGATCCACGAGCATTTCGCTTCTTCTACGATACTGTTCGTATAGGATACCTCTGAACTTGTACAAATCGATAAATAGTGAAAATGTTTCAACGTTCTTTTCACTCGTACAGGGTGTATCAAAATTATATGTCACGACTACCATAGCAGGGTTCTATACCTCTGGATCGGTAGAGATCTGTTAGAAAAATGGTCCGCAAATTTATCCTTCACCCTTTTTCAAGGTCAACATATTTTTTTATTGCATCGTATAGTACTCGTCGCATGGAACAAAAGTCTTAAAGACACCATGGGTCTCAGGTCAACCATTCTCTTAAAAAAACAACTTTAAAGTTTTGTAAATTGTTTTATTCCACATATCTACAGGATCTCCCAAGATGATATAAATGCGGAGGGAGTGATTCTACATGAGAAAATAAGAATAATTTTTTTTCATTTGACACCTCGTTTTCGAGAAATTAGAGTTTGAAAATCCGTCAAGTTCGCGTTCCTAGCGTTTGTAGGTAGTAGATCATGTAGGTAATGAACAAACGCGTCAAACATTTCATATTCAATATCAAGCGCGTTCGCCGAATTTCCAAACTGTAATTTCTCGAAAACGAGGCGTTAAACGAAACAAATTATTTTATACCTTAAACTTATTTTCTCATGTAGAATTACACTCTCTACATTTATAACATCTTGGAACACCCTGTAGACATGTGGAATAAAATAGTTTATGAAACTTTAAAGTCGTTTTTCAAGAGAATGGTTGACTTGAGACCCATGGTGTCTTTAAGATTTTTGTTCCTTGTGACGAGTACTATACGATGCAATACAAAAGAAAATGTTGACCTTGTAAAAACGGTCAAGGACAAATTTGCGGATCATTTTTTACCAGATCTCCACCGATCCAGAGGTATAGAACCCTGCTATGATAGTCGTGACATATAATTTTTATACACCCTGTACAAATTGAACTTGAATCCCAGCAAGTACGCGTGTTATTCGACAGGACTCGGCCAGAGAATCTGTTGATTATTTAGTGTACCTACGTATTGCAAAATATCAGTTTACAATATTCATTTATCTTCTCGTGTAAAGTCGTCCATTCTCATGCCACACATGAATCGTCAACGATTTGGGCAAACTGAATTGAATATGCTTTGTATTTTCAAAATTCATGTAGCAAATTCTTTTCTTTTTCATCTCGTCTACTTCATGGACACTGGATCGAAATTTAACGATACAGATAGATTTTTAAAATATTGCAAGTGTCTTCCTCAGAAAGGTAACTCCTATATTAAAATCTTCAATGTTAGTAAGAAATAAAAATGTGTACTGATCTTTTGTTACTACAATAACCTAACGTCACCGATGTCCTGATGTGACCTAATGTCACCGATATGGTGACATTTGTCTCCAAAGGATTAACAGTCCTTCGGTCCATTCGGTCATTGCTAAGACATTCATGTCATATTTCTATTTACTGTAAGCATGAAAAATATCATTTTTTAATGTTCATTTGTCTCCTCATGTAAAGTACTTAATTTCCAAACAAGAGTTTCTAAATTGATGAATCTGATTTCGGCGCTAGGTTCGATCCTATTTAAAAGAAAGAGTTTTCTGTTACTTATTTTAGCTATAGACAATTTCGTGTAAGACCAGTCCTTGAGAATTTTAACGGTTCCATACCAAACATCCTTGACATTGACGCAAAAAATGTCTGGTTGTGTGTAAATGTTTCGCCATCCATGATATAAGTGTAATTTCTTTCGATCGAAATGAATTACGGTCACTCCCATTAATATTTGTACACTCTTAAAAAGACGATAACTTGTTTAATATTGGACCATACGACTTGGACTTTTTTGAGAAGTTAGAATAATTAGTTTACTACATGACGTGAAAAAGAAATTTTAAAACAATTGCAATTGATCGGTATTGTAGAGAAAATACTAAAAGTTGTGTTTTACAATTTTTTTATGTGGCTTATATTGAAAATTTAAAACATTCATTTTGTAGATCTGTATCAATTGTATACATTTTCAAATTTTAATCCAATTTGCATTACGTGGAAAACAGCGACAGGCATCGAATGACGTAAGAATCCTTCGATTTATTACAGTTTAAGGCCGAAAATTGTGAAAAGCTGCAATTTTTACCATCTTCAAACACTTGTAGCTCATTGCACCGTTTGCCGATTTTGGTGAAATATTCAGAGTGTATACAGTTGACACAAATCTACAAAACGTATTTGTTGAATTTTCAATATGGACCCATATAAAACAGTTATAAATAACAACTTTTAGTATTTTCTTTGTAATTCCGACCAATTTCAATTTTTTCAAAATTTCTGTTTTTTAACGTGTAGTAAACCAATTGTTCTAACTTCTAAAAAGAAATCCAAGTCACATGATCCAATATTAAAAACGTAATCCCCTTTTAGAGTGTACGAATATTAATGGGAGTGACTGTATATTGATGAATCTGAGTTACTAAAGTTGGACAAACTCGATTGAATGTGATTCGTGTTGTCGAAAACCATGTACCAAATCCCTTTCGTCTTCATCCCGTTCACATGATGGACACCGGACTGAAATTTAACGACAGAGACAGATTTAATAGACCTCGTCACTGCTAGGATATTCGTGTCAATTGCTGTCTTGTGCATTAAATGCGACACCTGAGAATGCATCTGTCGGAAGCGTGCCTCTGCAATCACGACTTCCTTAACGCTTCCGCGTCTTACTGGTGGTGTATATGTGTGCAGATGCACGGTTTAGAGACTGCAAAGTTATACATATAGAAAAAGAGAAAACCAAGTGAGTATAAAGAACCTGTACGCGGGTGCTCTAATCGAATTCCAGAATTTGATTCATGAAATAAGTTGCCGGATGAAGACAGCTTATTCTACATATTCCCAGGATAAAAACAGGATATACAAATATAAAATTTTAAAATTTTCATAAATTCAAAAACATTTAATTCGAGCAATACATATTAATAGAGCATTAAACACTGTGCTTGTAATCAAAGTTACAAAATAGGATAAATAAAATTAGTGATTTATAATAGTTAAGTTTTATGCGAATAAAAATCTTCTGGGTGTAACAAACAGACGTTCAATGAAAATGTACTTCTTCCATTACAAATTTTAATAAAACGACAAATATATAACAGCGTTCTTATGTTCTTTGTAATGATTTTACAGTTTTGTACTTCGTCTAGACAGTTTTTCTATAAATGCATAAAACCCACAGTCGAACAATAAAATTAGTTAAGTAGTAACTGTGTGTGAACATTGATAGATATCTCTAATAGATACAATCAAATATTAAATACATACGAAGGTTTTTCTAGTTCTCAGAAGACTAAATTAGAGCTCCTGAACCGCAAGTAAGTGAAATTAAAAATAATTTTATTTAAACAATACTATCTACTTATTTAAGAAAAATGATATCGTTGAAAGCAATAAAAGCATCTAGAATATTTCGTTCACCAACAAATAAAGATAAATTGAACAAAATGAATGTTGCTTTTTAATAAAAATTGAATACGAGTTTATGCATTAAACTGCACGTTCTCCGAAGAGAGCACGAAAGGATACAGCAAGACAAGAAGAAAGATCAAGAAGGATCCAGAAAGATTGCAGAAACATCGCGAAGCGGCGAGACCGTTGTTTATTATTACTTTAAGGTGATACGCAGGATGATCAGCATCGAAGGCCGTTCATAGTCCCTGAGTTACTTGAAATTTATTTCACCGAGTTCGCGCAGGATGATGTCAGCTGACTGGACGAGACGGTAAATTAAAGGTACCGACGACATTGCTCGTAAAATCCTCGCCCACGATCCCTCTCGTACCCGCAGATCGACCCCCCCCCCTCCCCCTGCCATGGTGTGAGGAGAGCATGCTGCCTTCGAACGAGTTAAAAGTGCGCCGTGCATCCTATTTTAGTGTCGAGATAATTACCATACGAAAGTCAATGCTGTCAGGCAATTATTGTGAGAATAATTGAAACGCTTCCAGTTACGAAAAGCCCCGACTACACGCGAGTTTTGCCAGTGAAATATTGGCCATAGTCAGGTGTCCTTATGGGATCTTATACCCGATGTCAACCACGGTGTCTCTTCCTTATTTCGATTCCCGCATGAAACTTTAGCTCTCTGTTAATTTTAACACTGTTCTTTTATCACAGAGTAGAATCGTGTATTTTTGAAACTGCACCAACATTCTTGTTCACTGATTAGCTGAATATGGCCGTTTATGCAGATTTTCTAACATTTCTTTTATCAAAAAGTAGAACAATACAAAATCACCTACATGTTTTTCACTGTTTTTAGGCGTTTGTTCCATTGTTGAAATAAATTGATACGTTAAAGAAGAATATGAAACTTTAATCACTTAGAAGAATAAAGTGAAGGACAACGACATAACAGAAAAATGTTAAACAAAGTATTGAATAACAGGGAGTAAAAGAGTTGATACTATACGGAACAGACAAGAATTTACATTTCAAATTGATTAAAAATTCGTCAACATTAACGAAACGTGTGATAAGAAACCATTTGACTAACAATGAACCGTTAAAAAAATTTAATAATTATATTTATCTTCGACGATTAGTGTCCTCGCGATAAGATGCACAAACCTGTGAGAAATTCGATTTCTAGAAATTCCTAAACATTATAAGTCTATTTCTTTAAATTGTTGTGCACTTATTCTCTTTTCCTTATAGCTGAATAACAATTAAAATTATTTTATATACAGTTGTCACATGATTACTATAACAGAATGTAAAATAAAAACCAATCGTTTATACGAAAATTTTTACAAAAATGCTGGTTCACTTTGTTGAATTCTAGATTAAACGAGATAAATAGAATGTCGATTGTGGTAGCACGTACAATTAAGAAAAGATCAAAATATCATTAGACCATTTGATGTCGTGCCTGTTAAATTTCAATTTCGAACTTCCTTCATTAGCATCTGTCTAAATATTTATAAGTTTTTTCACCGAGAGTTTTTCAGCTCTATTATGTTATTAACGGCAATACCGCATATAAATCATTGAAATATCGATGTTTTCAAAGGCCCAAAATGTGAAACTCTTAACTTATTTCAGTCTTTAATTTAGTATTCCGCGTGGTGTGAATTTAATAACACGTTTAGTGGCAATTTGTATGCGTCGTGGTTAGCGAGTCGAAGATTTTTTATGAATGAATCATCTTCTTCCGAAGCAAACGATGTTTCTGGCTGAATCGTATCAACCGGAGAGAGAGACGTATCCTCCTGCTTTCCATTAATTCGCCGCTATCGATTACAGGTGGATAAAAATTCCGGTAAATCCCGAACCGGGCTCTTAGGTGACGCGTGAAATAACGACTTCTTCGAATATTCATTGACTAGCCGCTTGGAGCCATTTATCCGGCGTAATTAAATATTCCGACAATGGATTTTCCAGCGTACATTGATTGCTTCATCGAAATCCGAGGTATTCGCGTCTCCGTTCGCCGGCGCGGCGATTGTTCTTGAGTAAAAGAGAAAAAAGAAGAAAACAGTGATTTCTAAAATAATCGTGTTTCTCGTCGAAGCAGATTTTTCGACCGTCTCGAAAATTCTGGAGCGAGGTCGAGAGAACACGAAATTACGGATGACACTATACCGCGATTCCAGAAAAAGAATTACTCATGTCGCGCGCCGCCACGGCGTTTCCTACTCTTACACGCGTGCATAATTTAAAGGTGGCGTAATGAAGCGCTGCGCCGCGTTCGGGACGGTGTTAATTGACGAGGAGACGATTACAGAATACCGTGGACACGATGGTTCGTTAGTCATGATCTGCGTCAGTTTGTGATCCCGAAGGACAGACTGTCGAAGCGCTGACAGACAGCATGTATTAGCATTAGACGAAATTGAGACGCATCTCGAATCAGAGCACGAAATTTGCAGCATCTTTGCATCAGGTTGTCGATCTTCAACCAACCACGCATATGTAAATGAATGTAGATTCCCAGATCTGTTTAACGAATGTCGTGAGACATTAATCATGATGAAAAAGTGACGCAAAAATGAAAAATTTCACGATTTATTTGGGAACACGCTAGATACTGTTAAACAATATTCTATCACTTGCATAATTACCAGTAGTCTATAAATCTTTCGGCAAAGTAAAAACTTTCTAACTCAACTGTAAAAAACGTTAAAGTTCTTAACACATTGCACTCCAATTTATTTCACGGTTGCAGTGATTAAAACTTCTTTATAGTTAATAATTTCTTGGAAGAAGAAGAAAATTTGTGTCTGTTGTATGCCGATATGTTCTTCGATGGCTCTACATTAACAACAACAAAATGGAATTTTATTTCGGTTTAAAGGAAATTAATCACATGCATATTTATTAAACTCTGTTTGGAATCTTCACCATGGATCTGACTCGATGTCATAGTACAAAGCGTTAAACACAAGAAATATTAGACAAAAATAAATACTTTTTCATAAAATAATTTTTTAAATTTGTTTTCAAATATTCAGTTTTTACGAAAAATGGATCTACCACCTTGTAAAACGTTGGAAGACAATTGTAAAAAATGGTATGAGTATTATCATTTAATTTAATAAACACTATTCTCAAATCTTTCTACTGCCTTCACAGAATTGTACTTCACATTTTAGCCATAAATGCGCAAAATCCGCAGACTAATCATTAATTAAGTTCCGATATTAATTAGATCGAATTTGTCATTCAGACTTTATATCATTAGATTAATTGTTAATATAGTTAAAGAGAAATGATAGGGTCAACATTATAGTAGAATAGATGGTGAAGTCATATTTTACTTGTTCGTAAATTACGGACGCTTATTCAATTTTTGGAACGTTATACATTTACGTTTGTACATAAGAAATAACTAATTTAACAGTAGCTACAGCTCAGTAAAGTGCCATTAGCTAATTTCTAAGCACTGACGTCACATTTACCGATGAAATGCGGCTTTGAATCATTCTCAGGTTTAAATATTATTTAATGGAAAACGGTCTGCTGATGTTGGTTGTCTAAACGATGGAGATTGGCGTTGATTAACGCTGGTAAAAAATAAATAGCCCGTGAATAATACGGAGCAGAGGACAGAGAGAAGTCTGGAATTTGAGAGCAAGAGAGGGAGGGTGGAGACCTGGCAATAATATTTAAAAATAGAGACGAAGAGGCGCTGACGATACGAAGGAAATAATAATAATAATAATCTCTGAAATTAAGCCGAGCCTCGAGAGAGAGACACAGGAAAGTTCGCTGGCTGGCAAATTCGAAATGTTTCGCAACAGGTGTTGCGGAAATTTGGTACGTTCGTGGCTGAAACTTAAGCCGTGCAATCGTGTAACACGAGGGAAACACTTGTTGCCAGCAAGTTTGAAATTTACCGCGCCCTCTGCGGAAAAATGGTTCCACGAACCATTGCGTTTATTTTTCAGATGTTCGACACGCGTTAGCGGAAACTGCAGTACGTGCAGTTGTCTTCCGGGACTGTCAAATAACATAATGAACGTTTCGTGTAAAAAGTCTATTTGGCCTTTTATTTAGTGGAATTAAAATCAACATGATACATTTCTATTTTAACTTCACAGTTTCAATTAGTAATTTGATGTTCTCAATTGAACAATTCTTATTTCTACAATGTTTGTATATAAACATAAAAAAGTCAATGTCTGTGTAAACAAAATGTACAAATATTGATTTTTTGTGTTTGATTAATCATTTTATTATTAGATCTATCGGCGAGAAATACCACATTTTGTATAAAATTTAATGATAATTTTAAATAAAATCTTAAAAAAATCTTCATTTTGTGTCGACTATTGTATTTCATTTTTATGCTTCGCGAAATTAAAGGCATATTTTCAATATAAATAATATGGAAATATAGTTTAAATTATGTAGTGGATCATTAAAGATGAAGATATTGTTTACACCAAATATTGTTATTAAATATATATTAATAACTAGAGTGTGGATTTTATGTATTTATAAAAAGACCGTGCAGGCGAAATACATTATTTTAGACACAGTATAATGATTAAAATGAGAAATACATTTTCTATTTATAATAATTGACACAGAAATCTTTTATTTTGCATGAAGACCCGTAATTCATTAATATCAATGGTTGGGTCGAGTAATTGAAATAAATGCATGTTGAAGTAGTGTGATACCTAGTAGAAGGATCATAATTAGACTGTGGGTTCTATGTACTTATGGCAAAAATAAGACAGTATAATTTAAAACAGCAAACATATTATGTAAATTTAAGAATATCAATATATTGCTTTCAACTTATTACAATTGTTAGAGGAAGAAAAAATTGCCTATTTAGCTGCTCTTTTCTGCAATTGATACAAACAATTTTTATTTCGCATAAAGATCCGCAGTCTAATCATAACACTTTTTAACGTTCGGAAGTCGAAACATTTCTGTAACTGTACAATTGATCATGCATAAGACCGACGTATGTATAGATTTATTTATCAATTTCTTTAAAGTATATTGTTGAAGATATTTCTCGTGAACCTATTAATGTAACTTCTAATGTAACAGCTAGTCATTTGATTTAATTGCTAGAAATTGAGTAACCGTACGACGATTTTGATATTTATGGGTCCAAATAGACTCGGGTACCGCTGTTGGAGGGTTAAGTGCTACCACTAATAAACGTAACTTATTAATAGATTGCGGATCTTTATGCATTTATAATATGTCGAAATATGCAAAATATATGCAAAATATATGCACGATGTATGCAAGGTATATGCAAGGTATATGCTAAATATATGTATGTATAGGGAATGTATGTACGGATCTGTAAAATAGTAATTATTTTATTGTTTTATTTATTATAATTTGAATTACAATATTCAACAATAGTTTTTTCTATATTGTCGATTGTAAATTGATACCTCTTGTCTGTTAAAATTAATTTATACGCTGAAAAAGAGCGTTCTACATCACATGATGTCATAGGGGCATATTTAAATTTACCCCAATGATGTGCCAGAACCTCTCGTGGTCCTTCAACGTGTTCACCCTTAAAAGTCTTGCTTATTTTTAATAATACATTAAAGTGTACATTTTGTTTTAATACAGATTCCATTTTATGTGTAACCTTTTCTCCATAACCACCGGTATACTTTTTAAATTTTCTGTAACTGTAGTTACCAAATCTATAGATTCCGTCAGAGGTAATCCTATTGTTTCCAATTTCTTCATGGCCTCAGGTAACATTTGGAAATGGCTCTGAAGAAATGTTAAATTTTGTTGTAAATACTGACATCGTAATGCTTCTTTTGCCGATTTAATTGACCAAGCCTCCTTTCCATCGAACGATTCTATGACGTCTTTTATTCCTTCTAAATGCGTTGCATAAAAAATGCTGCCTCTAACCAGGTTCCCCATCTTGTTATTACAGATTCTGGTGGCAATAGCATATTTTGTAATTTATTTTTATAAATTTCGGCGCGTAGTGGAGCCTTTAAAAATACTTTTTTAACAGCAGATATTAATTTATTAACAGTAGAGAATTACGGTCGCACTTCCTCAGCAATTCGGTTTAGTCCATGTATCAACAAGTTATGTGCAACAAATTTGGCATATCTATCTTATTTATTCTGGCGTAGCATTAAATAGTCAAATATGTGCTTATGCAAAATTTATGCAATATACAAAATATGCAAAGTAAAGAATATATTTTTGAAATAATCCAATCATGACGTAAATTTCTGTCCAGGTAAGATTGGTCTACCTGTTTTCTATAAAAATATGCATTTGCATAAACATTCGCAGTCTACTTATTAATAAAGTATAAAACGAGTACATTCATCATCTTCATTAGAGTTTATGTTTGTTGTCGAAAGAAAATAAAACTGACTGATCTAATTCTACTAAATTCTATTATGATCTTTGGAGTAAATAATGGACATTATCCTTGCTATCTTATTTTGATTGTCCAACTATTTGGTCGTTAATTATACGATGGCGCTTTTAAGGTCTTCTGCGTATATACATTGTAAAGATTCACAATGAAATGTTTTCACGAGCGAAAAACAAGTTCGCTTTTCGCACAGAAATCGGTCGCGTATAAAAAGCGAACGACGGAATAATTGCTGGTCGTTAATTTGGTCCATAACACTTGGTAATAAAATCATTTACACCCGAGAACAGAGTCGCCTGTCCGTTGATTATGATCTACAGAAATCGCTTTTTCTCAGCGAACAGTGTTTTTCGACAAGACGAGTTCAATTGTTTTTGCTGGCTCGCTGAATCACGTTTCTGCGCGGAGCAGATGTGCCTTGTGACTTTGTAAATCGCGAAACTATCGTACGCGCAGTTCACAATCAAACGATATTTTATAATATTTAGTTACTTATATTGAATTACTAATTCAATCGTATAAATGCCATAACTGATTGATTGTGATTGCCGTTTTTTTAAATGTGCGAATGAAGTGCTTAAGACGATGTTAGAACAACTTTATTGCAATCTGCAGAAGATGTTAATGCGCTTTGATTTTAACAGGTAAACGATTTGTGAAAGTCTTGTTTAAAGTGTTGTATTTAATGACATGTATGATCATTTCAATGAAATATTTATTATATGATGTCCAAAACAGTAAATCTCTTCATTACATTTATGTCCATGGCTTAATATTTTAATACCGAAAATAATTAATCATTTTGTAATATATTTAGCTCCTTCCTAATCAATTTCTATTATTTATTACATTATTATGCACATAGAATATAAGAATTTGTAGTTGTTATTGTAATATGTACGAAAAAAAGAAATTAAAGAAAATGAATGATTGAAGATAATTTATGTGCATACTTAAGTTATCTCGAATGTAATTTTGTACAAAGAATCATGTCCACAATTATGAGTTTATTGAACTCTACTTGTAATATACAGAACTTAAATGTATATGAATAATAAAGTACGTTGACTATGTTAGTAAATATTAATTTCAAAAACAATTAAATAGCTACATTATTAAATATTTTTGGTAAATGGACTTGTAAAAACTAGGAGTTATATAATTAATTTATGAAAACTTTATAGAATGGCAGAGCTTTAATGTGTTCCTAAATTGAGAACAACTATTACATAAAAATAAAATGACTCGTTCCAGTAACAGATAACATTTAAATAGTTCAGGTAATGTGTGTATTCGTGTTAATATTTCGTTTTTCATTACCACAATGGCATTATATTGGAATGGCATTAAAAAATCGAAACTTTTCTTCCAAAAAATGGTGTATCTATCATTTTGCAGATTTTACTAATTTCAGACATAGATTTCATTAAACTAAATGTACTTTGTAAACATAATACAATATATTTAATAGAATAAAAAATTAAAAATATCGACATAAAAGACGTAATAGTGCTAAGAAATGATGTACGTGAACTCTAAATGGTGATCACGAATGGTTATGGTTTAATTTAACGTTTAAAACTCACTCCATAAATGACCAATTGTACATTTTAAACCGTAACTAAGAATGCAAAAGGGGAAGCATTTTTTCAACATCTCAAGAATTCTGCTTTGGAAAGGGTAGTAATAATTGGACTGCATATTTTAATGCTGAGTAAGAACTGTTTACATCAATGGCAAGAAATAGAAACTAAATAAGTATTTCACTGTTTAATACTTTTAAGAAGTCATTTGCAATGTACCGATATTCTTAAATTGTCTTAAAACTTCTACTCTTTGCAATTACACCCGTCCAGTATCGAAGTTGCTCACAAAATTCGCAGTCCACTAATAGTGAATCGTATTTCTTTTTTGCACATGAAACGTCGAATTCCGAGATCCTTGACACCGTAGAACAAATTGAATCAGAATCGAGGATTATGAGAGCAGCGCACTAATATTGTTAAAGAAAAGAATCAGTAACAGGGACAATTGGGATCGATCAGCCGAGTAGCAAGAACAAACGCATCGTATCACTATACTTTCATCTCTCATCTTTCACCGGAATGTATAAAGTGTTCCAGACGTTTGACGAGGATTATAAACGCAATCCACGCGTTCCGTAACGCGTTCTCGATCCGGGCAATACCGAAAGAAAACGTGGGAACATCGCGTGTGCGATAATTCGTTCCTTTATCTCCGCTTCGGAATTACGCAATGGTCGCTTCGACTGTAGCTGGATGCGACGCGGTCTCGTGAAAACGTTCCTACCGGAAGTGCGTACTTTAATTAAACGCTGTTTCCTGTCTGTCATTAACTCGGTCCGTTTACAGAGCAGAGCACGATTAGAGCCTGTAGCGTTGGCGGGCATTTTGGAAGAGCGACGCGTCGCGATTTCTCGCCGGTGCGGTCTGCGCGGTTTTGCGATCGCTCGACGCAAACGCGTTACGCTGCGTCGTGCCGCGCCGCGCCGTGCCGCGCCGCGAGTGCTATCCTTCGCGAGGACGTTTCAGTTATCTGGACGTTGTTTATTTTTACATTATGCGAGGAATTACGTTAGCCAGTCTTCACGATGGTTAGTGTACCAAGGAAATTTCTGGCAGCGGCACGGCTGACGTTTCGCCAACTAAACACACGCGGGGCAACGATGTGCCCGGCGTACTTGAGCTATTCATTCAAACCTGGCACACTAGTATTTTCGTGTCGGTCGCATTATACTCGCGTGTATAACAAAGTCTTAGCCTCATTACTTTGTCTGCTTCTTTGCTAACAGGGCATACTTGGGGTTCTCGTAACCGCCATACTTCGATGATCTATGGGTCGAGAAGACCCCACGGAAAAATGCTTCTCTAGAGATAGAGAGGGAGAGAAAGAGAGAGAGAGATGAAAATACGCGTTTCTTTAACTGTTATTGGCTCATTCAATTAGACCGGACTGGCTTAATGAAGAACGACGTTTGAAATCAGGCGCAGTTATTCCTGAGTGCTGGGAATGGTACGTTTCCATGCGGCAATACGGTCGATCATGCTGCGCGACATACGTCCGGTGCCACTTTTTACCTCTACGGTGTATGTATAAAATAATGATTGTAATTTATATTAACAAATGATCGATCACAAGCTGCATGAATTACTGTCGATCGGTGTTATATTGCAACAGCTGCGATTGTGAATTCCGCACAGGCCTGGCAGTTCGTGAAGGGAAGCGTTCGCGTGTTTCGCGGGTCTCCCAACTTTCCATTCAATTATATCGGATGAGCAGACATACTATTCTTTGACTGCGTTTCCCGCTACTAGTACCTGCTCGTACGGGTTAATAATGATTAAGAAGGAGAGACGATTACGCCCGGTACTGTTTCTACTCGATTCATTTGGGTCGGCTACGTTTCGGCAATACTCTTCCGCGATGATCGGTAACTGGTAGGGGTAACTGAAAAGGGGGTGATTCTACATAAGAATAAGTCGAAAATGTACTATAGAAGTTTTTTATAGGCGACTTTGTTTTCAAAAAATCGTCTTTGAAAATCCAAGTTCGCGTGCTTAGCATTTGTAAGTAGAACCGGTAGGTCACGAACAGACGCGTCAGACGATTGCTATGCAGTAGCACGCACGTTCACCGAATTTTCAAACTCAATTTTCTTAAATACAAAGCCTTATATGAACAAATTTTATTCTACATTTTCGACTTATTTTTTTACGAGAATCACTCCCTTTTCGATTGTACCACCAGTTGGCGATCACCTTGTATATCATACTTATTACTACACTACAGATTTTATGCGTTTATAAACTATAGGGATATTGAAAGAATTTAAGAAAGTTTTTCATTCCTTTTTAGCTTACTAAAATTATTGAAATATGATATACCTTTTAACCTGATTCCCATTTCTTACCATTGACTTTAAAAGTTTTTATTTTGCTTAAAGACCCGCATTATACATACTACATTTGTGTTGGACATATTTGTTTAATGAACTATATTTAATTTATGACTAATGTCGTTTAGTTCAATATATGTAGAATCAATTTTTACACGGTGCTACTAACGGACAATGTGATTTCAATCATTATCATTTGCAAAATTAGAAGTATTTATGTTAGACTAGTCTTAGGTTATTGCTTTGTTTTTGTATCAATGAAATTAATTCAGAGAATCGGTGAATAATGAAATAACACCATATTTAGGATTTAAAAACTTTAATATCACTTAGAATTCTACGGAATTGAATCAATTATTACATTTATACATTGCCGGTAACAGATATTATGCTTATCGTTTGTAAAATTAAAAATATTTATGATAGATTATTTTTAAATAGCCAATTTTTTTATTACATCAATGAAATTCATTTAAATAATTAATGGATAATGTAATCAATATCATATTAACTTAAATATTGATAAACAGAAGTATAACTTCGGTATTATTTTAAAGAACTGACATACTTTAGCCGATGTTTGTGAAATGTATGAAATGCTAGTGTAGTTATAATGGGTGTTCCTTGTGCCAATATTTCATCTATAAACAAAAGTGTGAAATAGAAAGCATGCATGTAAATTCTACAAACTATTCATTCAAAAAAGCGTTATTTCCTGAGACAGCAACTGAAATCAAACATACTTCAATGTAGAACCAATTTCTCAACTTAAATCTTCTTCGAAATTACTTAGTTTATGTATTTACGCCATCATGTAATTAATGACTACCGTCAGGTTGACACATAAGTGATGCAGTTTGTAATAATATCCAGAACTCGAAAAAGTTACTTTTCATTAATTACAAAGTAACCTTTAACCATATTTAAGTTTAATTTATCTATAATTAACAAAAGCTACATGAATTTATACGTATGTATCTCCTACTAATAAACAGTAAAAGCAGCGAAAGATAATCACAAAATCATTCAGGATGAAAAGGGTGAAAGTAATAAAGGTGACGTTTAAAGATGGCGGCAGATGTATTTTGAAGACCAAAGTTTTATTCATTTACAATCGTCAGGCCCTACTTCCTAAAATCGTAATGCTGAACCAATAAAAATGATAACGAAATTGACAATGAAAGCTGCAACACCAACTTGGCCACAAATATTAAAAGATCGCAATTAACGATAAAAATGACTGCTAACGTACCAGAATGGAGGAGAAGTTAGAACTCCGTTGAATCAGAGGTTATTTAAACACATCGGGCACCACGGTAGTTACTTGTCACTTTCCAGAAACTTGCACAGTGTTCCAAATTCCTGTCGAATTTTCCGATAGATCACAGGGTCACTTGCTCTTTAAGTAATCGACTTATACTTGACAATTTGTCAATTCACCTTTAAAAGCTGGAAACAGCTTCTACCCGTTTTTATCGTACCTATCCTACTTGCCATTAAATTAGCGATACCTTCTTTTTCTGAAAGCAGATTACACGTGTGTACATCGTTATTACATACAGGCGTCATGAAACACGCGACAATGTCGCTACACGGAGCATGTCGAAAATCTACTATTTTCCAATAATACGTAATCTTTGATTATCCCGTAGGCAAGGTTTTGCCATAATACTGTTACTGTACGATCATTAACGCCGGCATCGAACTGACCTACGAGTTTCACTACGCGTTTCTTGCCTAACAATTAACACTGGCAGGTTATGTCTACGTTCCTAGTAAAAAGCAGGACGTGGTACGCCGACACTTTTTGCACCGGCCACCAATCGCCTTTGCAATGGCGGCAAAGTTTTACAAAAGTGTTTCGATGCAAAGAAGTTTCGAGAAATAGAAGAAAAAAAGAAAGGAGGGAAACCGAGTTTTCCAATAGACGTTTTATTCACCATGCACTTCTATTTAGAACACTCGAAGACACCAACTCCTCCTCCACACAGATAGACAGTGCGTCACGAAGATAGTTCCGCGACGTTCCGTATTTACCCGTTCAACGCATCGTCGCCTTCGACTTCGCGTAAGCGCATTTCCGAAGTTCGTTCGGTAAACCGGCTGGTTTGTGATCGTTGTTCCAAAAATGCTTGTTGATTCCCATGGTAAAAGTTTTTCGCGGTCGAATGGACGACGGTTTGGTTTAGTTGGGAATCGACCGCCTAGAGGACACTGGCTGAAAGGCGCAACGTCATATGGGGTAAAGACATTGGCCTAGGTTATGATTACCACGTGATGACTACGATTACGTAGGCCATCACGCCCGTTCGGGGGGGCAAACGGTGCTGTCTTATGCTCTCAAGCTAGAGGCATAGCAGTTTATACCCGGACTTCTTTTCTAGATAATAGACTTTAGGCTTCCAGTTACAAATGCAGGAAGCCACATGGTTCTAGTAGGTAGCAAAGTTAGCTAGCAACTGGGACGACGAGATACGAGTGTTTCCGCAATGGGAATTTCGTGAATCCGGGATGCTCTGTGATCTAGCTAGTCTCCCGAAGATACAGTTTCCTCGCTGGCTGTCAGGCTCGCGCGATGTCAACATTCCTCGGAGCGAACCGCTTCTCCAAGTTGCTAGCCAGTAGCTCGGGACATGTATCCGGGCAGTGGACAAGTGGATGATGCTCGGTAGGATCCGGTGCTGTATAAAACGGTTGAATAGGCGCGCGATAGATCTTGGGTCACTTCCACGATGCTCAACTCACGTGGCGGTATGGTCCGAGCCCTCATAGACAGTGAACACTTCCTCGAGGATTCAGCCAATCAGCGGCGAGGCAGAGTACCCCGAGAAACGATCGTGACCGCTCGTTGGCATTCGGCCGCGCTCGGTACTGGTTCGTCTTCGTTCCGCTCACGTGTGCCGCGTGGTTCGACGACGCACGGTCTCTGTGACCAGTTTTCGAACGTGTTCCCCCGAGGACAGACCGGAAGACGACGGCGACCGGAACCGAGTCCGGGCGAGAGCCTCGCTTTGCTACCAGGACGAAGTGGACGCCCAGGACACACAACACCGTGATCCTGGTACACACACAGCTTCCTGGTTTCCACGCGTGACAGCACGCGCTGCTTTGCATCGAGCGTGCGCCTCGTCCAGCGTCCGACACGATACTACCTCTCTCCCCTTCTTCTCTTTCTTTCTCACTCTCCCTACGCCCCCTCCACGGACACCGCTAGCTGTCTCCCTCTGGCCGCGATTTCTGCTCGAGTAGGATCGACGACGTGGGGAGAGAGAGAGAGAGAGAGAGAGAGAGAGACTGGTAGTCGCTCATTAAACAAATGCCACGATGACGTCAGGAAGTATCGCGGTACCATCGAAAATCAGTGTCGTGGCCAAAGACAGTTATTAATCTGTGGATCCTCCCCGCGGCACCGATTCGCCGCCATGGGCAATGATCCGGTCGCCACACAGATTTCTTTTTTAATACTAAACCTACCAACGCCGTCAAATTGACTGGTCCCAGATTATTGATTATAAAATAGTTGAAGTTAGAAAGACTCTGTCGTAGGAAGCGGTTCAATAGATTTCTTAAATCGTACATATATTGTAATAAAGGTAGCGAAAGGTCCAAATAAACTCAATCTTGTTAATCTTATAAAGCAACACATGCCAGTCACTTTTGTGCTCGGTAAGTTTAGTGTTAAAGACGCCATAGATCTCTACTATCTATCAAGTACAGCTCTGATCAAAAAATATATCGGAACTAAATTTGTCAAATATGTCGTGTTAGCTGTTTTCACATATTTTAAAGCTTCTTCTTACTGGTTACACTCTCCCTGACATCTATGCAAAATTTGATGTCATTATTGTTTTTTTATTTGTGCAGGACCTCTTGTTTTGTTAACGATCGAAAGTTTTTCTAGTGATTTTTCACATGCCCAATGACAATGCTTCCGCTCACACGTCTCACCTTATTCGGAGTATTTTAGCCGAAGATTCAGCCATCCTACAAGCTCCGCATTCACATGATATGGCTTCGTACGACTTTTTCGAGGATGGGCAAAACCGTTGGCACAGGTGTGTTGTATTGAACGGGAATTACTTTAAAGCAGACGGATTGAACATTGATTAATAAATTCATTGTTTACATTTAATCGATCCAATCTCGACACTTTTTGATGATAGTAGTATGAACTAGTCGAACGTTAGAACTCACAATCACATTCTGTATGAAGCGGGTATTTTGTAATTATAGAAATATTTGCATAGATTTCATTGTAAACTCATTTACTGGTAGCAATTCAAAAATCACTGTTTCAGGGGAATCGAGACTGTCATGAAACTGCGTGACAGTATTATAGGGTAATTGTTCCAGTAGTCGGCCATTTAAGGCTAGTAGTCAGCCATCTTAGGCGTTGTTATTATTAATGCATTATTTTCAAATCTTTTTATATGAGGACATGAAGCTATACACTAGAAGTGAGGAATAGGCTGACCATCATGCACATTCAAATCTATAAGAGTTTGTTAACAGATAATTTGACTGTAGTCAGCCTTTGAACTGTAATATTCCTATAACCGACGATTACCTATTTCAGAAAACAGAGCCACCATAATGCAGGCTATACCAAAATTGGATATCAAAAACCAATCATATACGACACGTATCTATAAAACAGAACAACAAAGACAGAAAAAGGATGTAAAACTTCATACAACATACAACATCGCAAAGAAATGAAGATGTTCTCCAAAATGTAGTCCAACAAGACCCACTACAAAATAAATTTAAATTCTCCATGATTATCATTCTTTTTTTAATTTTACATCTTTTCCGTTTTCTTTTATTTATACACGACACACGAGGTATGTTAACAGTCTATAATGAAGTTGGTTATTCAGACACATAACAAACATTAACAAAATTATGGCGGAAAATTATGACCACTATTTGTCATTATGCATGAACGATTGATAAAGACTTTTGTATGATTACTATACTCTCATAACTTTCGTCTAATGAAACATTACTATTATTATTAATATGTTACTACCCGGAAGCATAAAAGTAGGCTTTTATGATTGCGATTATAGATAAGCATGCCATTAATTTTCCTCTAAATAAGAATTAAGAAATGAGATTATAATGAATTGCTTCTAATCTATAGAATAGAAAGTCTCTCATAAGTATAGAAAGCCTCTTAAACTATTTTCCAAAGAATAAGTCTAGTAGATGATATGTTACATGGCACACGCTACTCTAAATCTCCAAAATCAAAACACAAAATTCGAATATATAATAAAAACTTTAATTTGAATAGCCTAGTGAAAATATTGAAAACTGTTCATAATGACAACAAAATTCGACTATTGTAAATCGTTCAAAAGCACAATAGTGTCATACCATAATAAATGAAGCGCTCTTGCTGCATAAAAGCTCCGTTATGCGATTTTACTGTCTAATCAATTGTTTCAAAGCGTTTTATGGTAGACTTCCGCGATACATTATTTGATAAGACAAATAGTAAACAGGTTCTATTCGGGGTATTCCGATGTCATAACTTCAGGGTCTTCTATTACTTTATTTTGTCACGTGTGACATGGATCTGAGTAGGGATCGGCAACCGTTAATTAAACAAGCATTACGATGATGTCAGATATATTCGCCAACGCTCAGTCTATCACATATTGCAGTTACTTCTCTAACGTATGAATAATAAAAACACAAGTTTATAGAACATCCTGGATTGAACGTTAACAATCAAAATAAACATAAGGGTGATCGGAAACTGGCGCTACAACCGAAAAGGGAGTGATTCTATATTAAAAAATTAATCGAAAATGTAGGATAAAAATTTTTCATATCAGGGTTTGTTTTCAAAAAAAGTCGACTTTGAAAATCCGTCAAGAAGTAGAATAGGTAAGTCACGAACTGACGCGTCAGACAATTCCTGTTCGATAGCACGCGTGTTCGTCGAACTCGTTTTCAAACTCGATTTTCTCAAAAACAAAACTTCATATGAAACATTTTGATTCCACATTTCCGACGTCTCTTTTTTATGTAGAGTCACCCTATTTTCGGTTGTACCACCAGTAACCGAACATCCGATATGTTTAGTATGTAGCAGTGGAAGAAATCAAAATATTCTTTGAATATCGCAATTCATGCAATGTTTTCTATTAGGAATGGTATTAATAAATTTCTATCTACAGTTTTAACTATCTAAAGTATTCACATTTTCGCATGAGAAAAAGCAACCGCTACCCTTTTAAATATTTATTTTGAATTAATCTACAATATAGTCTTCATCGTTATTCACAATTTCTCCCAACAAAGACCATTGTAGTGGATCATTGGATACAAGAGTTTCTAGGCGTTCTTCACCAAAATCAGATGACCTATCACAACACGATCTACAATGTATTTTTTAATATATTATTTTTATCAGATAAAAATAATAAAGTATTTGAAATAATTCATTATTTTAGCCTCAACAGCTTTAGAACCAAGATTAAACTGTAGAGTACAAGATATCGGTGATGTTCGATTTTATTAATCACTTTGTTATTATCGCAAAACAGAAGGACACATGACGTACCAGATGACGTACACAATTGCATGAACTCATCGAGTAACCGAATAATTTACAGAAGAGTTTAACTCTCAGAACTGAAGTTCAAGATCGCTCTCGTCACAAAAATGAACATTATTATTGCAAAAACGACGGCTGTTAGATTGAAAATTGACGACCACTTTATTTGATATAATTTTCAGATTTCCGAAAACTATTGCTTGTTGAACCGGTGAATAATGATGACCACCGAGCAGTCCATGCTCACCGTATCCGATTTGCGTTCGAACAGAGAGAAATGAGAGAAAACGGTGAGGCTGGGCAGCGTTCATTACACAAACGTCTCGATGACGTCAGAAATAGCCGTACGCCCCTTGGAAAGTACACGCGTAATTCACGCCTGGGAATGTTATTGATTCTCCGGTGCGCCAATTTCGCGTATTCGACTGCGAAAAGAAATTCGTCGAATCTTCGGGTGTTGTTGATTGCAAGGCCAGTGGGAGGATTAAAACGCCACGTGATTTCCGGCGCGGGCACAGAACAAGTAGGGATAAGCAATTTGCGCAAAGGAAGGAAAATTCGTTTCTAATTCGCTAAGGGATTTAAGACAAACGTCGGTTCCAAGTAAAAGACGAATAGCTGAGAAAACGTGACCGTGGGTGGTCCATTCAGAATATCCGTACCTACTTGGAAATGGATTTTGCCGCGTCTACCATGTCCATTGCTATTTAAAGATGAAGCATACGACGTTGTACTCCGCTCTTTTTTCTTCGTTCGACGACGCCCATCTCGTTCTCTTTCTCCGCTCAACACGTGACTCGCGAGTGGAAAACGCCGTGAGTGCAAAGACACCTTTCACGCGATACCATCGTAATAATCGGCGGGGTGAAAGGTCCCGGTACCTAAGGCACGGTTTCGTATGGCCGTTTTGTAACGAAAGATAGAGTAACGGTCCACAATTACTTTAAATAAGTCACTGACACTTTCCACAGGTTTGAATAATCACCCCGACTATTGAGAAGTCATTTCGTTTATACGTTTGTCTGCGAATAATTTGTCGGTGTCCCCGGCGGACAATTAAAAATTGCAAATTAATTGTGCGGGCCTTTTCGAAATCTCCATTGGTAGCAACAGTTCTTTCGCAGAGTTTACACTACTTAACCCTTGTACCAATGACAAAATCTTTTACAGCTTTTTTTAAAGAAAGTTTTACATCTAAATATATTTTTATACTACTAATATATGTCCTCTGATGTCGCTAATGGATAAACAAACATTCTAAAATAATCGTACAAGATTTGTCAAAAGTATCACTGTTAAAATATACTTTATTTTGCCTTTGTATGTGTGATACAATTTTTTGAGAGGTTCCACTAGATTTTATATCTAAAGGAATTCTAGAAATTGTAAATCAACCTTGCGTTCCTTTTTAAACATTTCATTCGTGAAGTTTACCGTATATTTGTACCAATGACAAAACTCTTTTACTATTCTTACGAAATCCTAAGTTTTTATACCTAATTAGATTTTCATGACGCTAACATTGGTTCACCGATGTCTGCATCGGACAATTAAAAATGGTAAATTGATAACTTTAATTGATAGCAAAATTTCATTGTCCATTTCTTGTATTAATGGTTAAAATATGCTACATTTTAAAAATATTAGAAACTTGCTATGTCGACATATATGTCTTTATAATGTAAATCGATGGAAAATTGTGTGGTTGTGCTAATATTTTTAACATTTTAAAAATATTAGAAACTTGCTATGTCGACATATATGTCTTTATAATGTAAATGATTTGTGGTTTTTTGCTGGAAACATAAAAATATTTTTAAATGCATTCGAATTTGGGTGTCAGCGTATCTATTTCTTAATATAAGGGTTTGTGCTTGCTTGTTTCTTCATCCACAATATACACTGGTAGGAGTGCAACATTACCGAACAGTTTAAAGTAATTTAGGTCTATAAAGTGCGTGAGGCTGCAACTTTAGTCTACCATTTCAGTGAAACTATCCCACTAATGCTTGTTTGTTACTCTGCATGTTAGTGGCTTATTAATTTGCTAACGTATACATTTTCTGTGACTTCCTCAGTTAAAAATAGATTCATAAGAAATGTGGCAAATTGATCCTGACCTATACAATACTAACTATAGATGACTAATAACCAAGAGATTGCTCTCCGAAGGCAAAATGTAATTTTAAGTCCTTTTTATGCTTTTTATCCACGCAAAAAGAATGTTAGAAAGATCCTACATATTTATTAATTACTAACATCCCACTTTATTATTGTAACGGTTACGGTAAGTAAATATTTTCCTTATGAAACGATTTATTTCTTGTTAACACGAGATTTGCGGAGTACAAAAAGTGATTACTTTGTATATATTACATTATAAGCATAACAAGAATGTATTTATTCAAATACTTGGCGTTCTAACTGTAATATACAGTGAGTGTACAAAGTATTCGTAAATCTTTTGAAAACGAATAATTTTTTCAAAATTGGGCCCAATGACGAGTTTTTTTTAGATGCTAGAACGATTAATTTACTAGGTAATGTGTAAATTTTTTCTTAAATTGCTATTGGCTGGAATTGCGACGTCACGATTTTCAACTTTTTTATCTGTGCCTGTAATGAAAGTTTAAAAAATGCATCTTGTAAATCTACGTATGTTATGTAAACGTACAAAGTTTCATCGAAATTGGTAGACGAATGAAGGAGCTATAGGTATTGCAAATTACAAAAATCTGTGAATTTATTATGGTTTCCGATTCATTTAACCCTCATACGTTCCTCAGGGTGAAAATTCACCCATTTATTTTTTTTATATACTTGAAAAATTATTGATCTCATTCTGTAGGTATTATGAGGCGTACAGAGAAAAAATGGGCGAATTATTATACTAGGGTCATTTATGCGAATATTTCTGAGGAGCGTACGAGGGTTAAATGGCAGTTTCTCATAGTTTTTGCTATTTTTCATCTTTTATGGGTCACAGCAATCTCAATAAATTTCGATGAAACTGTGTCGATTAAAAGGTTTACCAATACTTTGTATACCCACTGTATGTCCAAAGAAATAAATTTATTGTAGAATTTCCCATAAATAAATCTTTACAATTTCAATAAATGTGAATTAAGAAATTCACAACCCGCCGTTTTGACGGTCTCCACAGTTCTAACGCTAAAGAAGCAACAATTACTGTATAATTAAGAAGGAAATTAACATTTGATAAACAAGCATGGAGATTTGTCAATATTATGAACTATTCACCTACACGCGCCCCAATTTTTAATTTCTTTCAATCACAGTTTCAAAACTACTGATTACCAGACGTTTCTATAATTGAACAGAATTGTTAGTTGAAGAAACTCGCGTAAATACTATTCACCGACTTGAATGAACCGTACAGCTCAAACAGAATCTTGCTTGCCATGTCAATGAAAGGACGAATAGTTCAAGGAGGTATTCGGGTACGATAAAAATGTCGAAGCACCGTTATTACAGAAATGCATATAAACAGTGTCACGAAAATATCGTGACTCGCAGGGGATTAAATCGTACGTGTATTCGTATACAATTTTCTTCTCCAGCCTAAAATTTCCTCGAGCGACAAGAATTACGAACCGGAAAGATATGCCGCGCGATATACGTTAGCACCGCACCTACGATACTTCATTTGATTGTCAGTTAACGCGCGAGTTATGGTCCATTCTCAATCTCTAATCCGGGCGACACCTAACCGTGAGGCGTAATTGTTCGAAATAATTGGATGCTGGATGCCGCGCGAGACAAAAGTTTGTTAATTTATTAAAGTCGAAGCCAGAAACATTTGTTTTCCCGAAATAACTGGCATTCGCGTGTCCTAGATACACAGTCGCGTCTTCGAGTATCGCGGGAGTAATTATTTTGAATAAATGGTTGGCCTCCTACGCCGGTGAGCAAAAGTCGTCGCGAAGTTAACGTCGAAGCGCAAAACATTTCCAACCCGAAATAGCTGGCCGTTCGCGTCATGTACATCCCAGCAGTACGCTCTAACTTCTCATTGTTTTTCTTAGATCGCAAGGTCGGCTGAATTCTACACCAAAAATGCAAAACGAAGGATCCTGCCTTTCGTCCCTTCTCCATTTAGAAGCTCAGAATCGTCAACATTCTCTACGTTGCATTTTAAATATGAGAGTTACGGAGAGTGATCAAATTGTTATGATCACTTCAAAACTACTACTTATTTTGTCGTTAATATTGCCCTTATCATAATACCTCTTTTATTACAGGAGATACTTGCATGTTTTCAATAACATGTGACGATGATTTTATATATTTGGTGATTGAAAGAGTTACTGCAATAATGAGGCAGCTCCAATTTCGAGTAATTTGAGTAATCCGATAGAAGGAAATTCAAAGTAAACGTTATTTCAAATCTGCTACGAATTTATGGTTAATTAATATTTGTTTTGATAAATTTTTACATTGTATATGAAACCATGTATTCTTTACTGCGCTAATCAATGCAATTTAAGTATTAGAACTGTTGGAAGGTACTTTTTTACCAAAGTAGAAAAGATAGCAATCACGCATTTTTTTATTTCACAGTTATTGATACTTCCACTACAAATGATTGTACACGCTGCTATATTGAAGTATACATTACGATGAAAAGCGCACACAATGTAAACAAATTCATTTGTGCCATTTTTATAAGGCAACACATATTTGTGAACATTAATGGACGGTAGTTGTAGAGTTAAAAGGATTTAATAGAGAGTATACTTTATTTTAATCGTTACTATAAAGAGTAGTGTATTTAAAATTATACTATAATATTTTATACTACTATAATACAATAATTTTTATAAACAGCTATCTTTGTGCAATTTTTCCATCTCTTCATAATATGACCATCCACTGTATAATATCAAAGCAAACTATGTCCAGTCTAAAACAATTTAAGATATTTAATAGGTTCATGGTTATTAAATATTTAAACGTATTGGTATCAGCTCACGATACTTATATTCATTGAAATTGTTATACAGAGTTGAGCAAAAGTCAATAGACCACTCAAAATACAAATTTGTTTATAAAAGAATAAACGTGAATTTTTAAAAAAATGAAAAGGTTATTCCATTTTAAAATTGTCTAGTGACTTCTAGGCCACGCTGTATAAATTTTGAAAAATAATATATTTATAATTTTTGAATCATTAATGTTGTTTGTTTGATAATGTTTATAATATTTCAGGGACATGGCCAATTTTATGACTAACCAACAGATATGTTAGGTTGTCCCATAAGTTTTTCATAATGTGCACGTTTAATAATGTTAAATAATACTAGCAAATAAAAACAACAAAATCACCTGTTAGTTGATGTCTTATTACTTCATATCCATTCTCATACTCAACAACGTTTTGCTTTCTTAAAACAACTATTATTGTTAATTGTAAATAAACTATTATTATTATTATTATTTGAAGACGAAACAAACTTTTGGGGTCACCAAATATTAAAAATCTGCTAAAATAATTCATCGATAAGATCACCTTACTTGCTCTAAAAGAGGATGTTATTCGATTTAATCATTATTTGAAATTTGTACATGAATTTTTTAACCTGACAACTATCACTTAACACTGAAAATGTTCAAACAAAATATTCTGTGAATATTTACAGGGTGACCAGTTCATTACCTTTGTCGTTTTTTTACAAAAACGCAAGATTGCACGGGAAAAAAGCAGTTTGCCTTAGAACATCGAATATTATGATCTCTTTTAATTCTAAACTTTCTGAACTTAGCATGTATATTTTACATCGTCGATATAATTTTTTCACGATCGTAAGATACTTTTAAATTGTAATGATGTAAATATAATAGTTAAGAGGTTAGATGACTGTGATGGTGATATTAAAAAATATATTGAATAAAGGATATTAAAAATAAATTGAAATTAAATATAAAGTGTTTAATCGTCGTAATGAATGTACATTTTCAAGTTTATTAAAATGTGTTGAGAAAGTGTATAGTCATATTTTAATAGTTGCCACTATGGCTAGATGTCATTGGCAATTCTAAGAGGAAAGTTCACAAATATAGAATTAATATCAGGTCGTTAAGTATGAAACTTGACAAATGTCAATGTAATTTGTGTTATATTTGTTAAGTTTCATACTTAACGACCTGATACTACATGTAAATACGTAAAACTTAACATGATACAATTTCATAAAAATAAAGTTCATCTTAATTCTGTTTGTTTCATGCGTAGTCTAAAATTGCGAATTTGTCTAAATACGGATATCATTCTACATTCCGTCGTTTTCATTATATTCGATGCAATGAACACATACAGCAATGATGATTGTTAATCTACTCGGTTCAGTCGAAACTCACAGTTTCAAAGTGGCCAGAACGGAAGGATCCTTTAATAACCGATAAATTGCAGTACTTAACTAGAACGAATCGAGCAGAAGTGGAGCGGTCTCTTCCTAATTATTTCAATCGTTGTCGATTTTCAGGCATATAATTGTCATGTAAAATCGCAATGAAGATATCTCTTGAAGAAAGTAGAGAGACGGGCTAAGGGTTAACCGGTTAAAAAGGGGGATTAACGATCATCATTAGTCGGCGGAAAGGGTAAAAAGAGGCAAAACCGATTCGGTCGAGGGCAGGAACGAAACGGAACGGGGGGTGGGTTTCAGAAGGAGAAGGAGGAGGCAGTTTCGCGAACGAGTAATTTGATCGAACGGGGCGAATTAGTGACAGAGCGAAAGCTCGTCTAAGGAGAGCACGTAGGAGGAGATACCCTCATGCTATAAACGTTCAGTTCAGAATTAGCGTGGCCAGCACATGCTAAACATTCAATAAAGCGCTCGAAAGCCGTCCGGAATAATCGTAATCATAAATAATCGGGCCTAAATATACGTCGAGGCACGGTAATGCCTGTGAAGCTCTCCCGCGTACCAACTGCTGTCCGCGAACCGTTAACGCGAACGGAAATCGGTCGGCGCTCTGCTCGATCGACGCCTTTTTTCCTTGTTCTCTTTCTCCCTTTCTCTCTCTCTCTCTCTCTCTCTCTCTCTCTCTCTCTTTCTCCCTCGTTCCTATCGCTAAGAAGATTGTAAGCAAAATTTAAATAGCCAGCTCGGAGTCGGGACAATCGCGTAATGAATCGGTAATATCGACGCCCGGCGACCCAATGACAAGTGGCGCAGAGTGTGACGAAGCGATCGTGACGGAAGTTCGGCCGAAATTGGAGAAACGGTTTGCACGCAATCACGATGGAAAATTAGATTGTGCTTACCTTTGTTTCGAACTGACACGCTTCTTGTACTACACGGTACATAGTACTTCGATCGTTTAAGGGTACGTTCTTCCTTCCTCGGGTTTGGGTAATGTAGCTGTTCTTTTGGAACGTTATGGCTGTGGTAACAAAGTGGGTTCTATAGTCGGTCATCAAATTGTTAACGCCACTTGTAAGCATTGAAGAGTTTATGTAAAACTATCAATTCTTAAATTGAAATGTAGATAAACTAGATTCTTATTTTTCTTACGGAGTATTGATGTTAGCAAATTACAAACATACATTTGGCAGCATTCTAAGAAACATTATTTATTAGATAGACAATAAATCTATTTTTCGTACTGTGGCTTTAAAAAATTCATTACTGGATTGCGGATTTTATGCATTTATGATAAATTGCACTATTGGTGCAATTTGAAACAGTAATAAGATTGAAAAGATTCAACAATGTCGATATACTATTTTCAACATATTAAAATTGTTAACGAGGAAAATAAATATGTGCTTAGCTTCTGTAGCCTGTAATTAATGCTTAGAAATTTTATTTTGCTTAAAGATTCGCATTTTATTTATCACCCACTCTGAATGAATAGTGTGAAAAGTTTTTCTATTATAGTACACAATTTTGTACTACAATATGCAATTATTATTGTGTTTTTGCAGTAAATGATTAGAAGGAATAACATTGCGTGTTTGCTCCCTGGTCATACAATGTCAAGTCAGATTCATGATAAAGAATTTAAATATACCTGTTAAATATGCATGTTATCTTTTCATTGCTTTCACATCGAAATAAAATTCTATTGTTCTGATATTAATATTGATGAATTAACATAAATATGGACATACAATAAATACGAATCTTCTGTTACTTCTAGGAAATTATTGAAGACAATGAAATTCTCAACACTGTAAGCGTGAAAAAATCATACGGAAAGTATGTTATTAAATTAAATAAATGAATTAAAAAGTAATGTTTAACACTGTTGTATCAAAGTTTACGTAAATTGACGTAATATCAATTTTCCAAATTCAAATACATTTCACCTAGCTATTTGCGTTTCTCTAATGCTTTTTGCTCAAAATTAAATAATTATAAAGTGTTAGGTAGAATTACTATATCATTTAATTGTCGTTCTTTAGACAAACACTTCTCCATTGTTAAATTTCTAATTTGTATGAACACTTGGTTTTCTCTGAAAAATACGTTTGTAACTAAGTTGTAAAAGTAACAGCAATACTAATTCTAAAACTCGTAACTTTTGCAGAAATGGTAACAAGTTATTTACTATCAACAATTGCGATCGAAATTACATATGAAACATTCCTTATGTAAATATATAGACATAATATATTAAAAAGAATTATTTTTTGTGATGATGAAACTAATGATATCATTTATGGACACAATGTAAAAAATTGGAAGTTATTGTACCACTGGAAAGAGAGGAAAATTTGAAAATGTAGAATGAAATTTCTGGTAATTTCTAGTCTACTTTAAAATATTTTAGAAAATATATATTAACATTAAAAATAATATAATAGCGGTGATATGTGTGCTCATTAATTAAGTATAAATTTCAAATAATTGTGCATATTTTTAACACTCACTTTCTTGAAAACAACGTACCATATAACTAAATGTAATACAAAGCTCGAGAAAATATGTAACTAAAAAATTTTATTATAGACACATTATTTTACTATGATTGTATCAACACACAATGTGTATTTTGTTCAATGAATTAATTGTCGAACAATAAACAAAAAAGCAGACTATATTTCACGCGAATCTAATGAAAAAATGTAGAACTGTCATGAAATAGTGGTCCTTCTTTTAAGCAATTATAATAAACTATTATTTTTATCAATTTCTATCAATTTTATATTTTTATTTAAACTAATTTTCAGAACGAATTTTTCACTGAACCTAATATCTCATTTGCACAAAGACAACTATTTAACTCTGTCTTTGAACATTGATTATCTTCCAGCCTTCGATTTATAAATACTTGTTCTAACAGATGTTTATTCGGTCGAATACTTTTTGTCCGCGGTAATAACAGAGTACGCATCGAACCTGTCAAACAAAGTTCGCCGAGCAACACCAAAACCGAAAACACAGTATTATTCTCTGGTGAAAGAAAGTCAGGCAAAGTTGGCTGGTAGGAAGAGCGTAGCTGACGCTTCGTCATATGTTTAACTAAGCGAGCTCGCGATCGCCATTAGTACGTAATAATGGTTAATGGTTAGGTTTAGCATGTTCATCTCGCTGCAACGTGACGCTGGCGCTCGTTGCGAGCAAACGGACATATGGTCGGCTGGCTCGGCCGATTAGACACATTTGCATCACAATGCCGAAGTCTGCCCACCGCGGCTCACGGTTCGCTCTCTTTCTCTTTGTCTCTCGCTCGTTCCACTTCTCCCTCGTTGCTTTATTACGTGTGCGTACAGGGTGTAGCCTGTGCCAGCATAATGGCACTTAGCAGTGAGAGAGAGTGAGTGAGAGAGAGAGAGAGAGAGAGAGAGAGAGAGAGAGAGAGAGAGAGAGAGAGAAAGGGACATGCCGAGGTAAAAAAGTGTTGCAGCTTTCGGTTAGCACGGCAGGCCCGTTTGTTTACGCCAACCCTTTAAATCTTGCTCACCGGATCCGTGAACCAAGTGTACTCCAAAAGTCCTCCTCGATCGTCGACGTTACGACGATGTCCTGCGGGTACCAGGATCGATAGATAGTCGAATGAAAGTGAAGTTATTCGGGTACGAACCGATGCTTAATGGCAAGGAATGAAACGCTTTCGAGACGGTTGTACATCGATCGTTTTTCTTCACGTGCTGTTTCTACGTGTCATTTACCAGCATATTTTAAATCGGTGTTGCAGATAGTCCATTGTTTACAAAACGTTGCAATTTTATTTTTCGCATTTTCTAGTACAAGAAAATTTCTATTTCTAAGCTCCAGAATCTCATTGTTTTTACAAAGTGACTCTTCGTTCTAAGCTATTCACTTTTTAACCCTTAGCACTCGAATGGCGACTCTGAGGTGCCACTACAAATTGCTCCACCATTGTTCAAAATATTGTTTACATGATTAAATTTGTTTATATGTAATAAATTACCAAACATTTAAATATTGTATGATTTAGTATATCAGTTTCGTACGCATATAATGAAAAAAATTATGTACAATGGAAATATTCTAGGTTAGAAGAAATGTTTGGTTTTTTAGTTGAAATAGCTCCGAGTGCAAAGGGTTAATATAATAGTAATTTTTGTCATATAATAGCATGAAAATGATATTGATGTTTTTTGCGCGTACCATTTCTACTTAACCTTGACTAGTAGATTTTCAATCGGCGCTGCGGACAGTCCATTGTTTGCAAGACATTGCAATTTTATTTCTGAATATCCGAGTTCACGCAAATACATAATTTGGATGAAGACGTGTAGGTATTTCTAAGCCCCAGTCTCTCACTGTTTTTACAGTTCAGTTATTCTGTGTTTAATATAACAATTTTTGTAATATAATAGCGTGAAAATGATATTGAATCTTTTCTGCACGTTGCATTTCAACGTAACCTTTATAAGCATATTTTAAATTAGTACTTCTGGCAATCCACTTTTTACAGAACAGTTTCATTTTAATATTTTGATGTCCACAAAAGTTTTTATTTAGATCAAAACATATATTTCTAGACCTAGAATGCAAGTGTATATTTCCACTGTTTTTAGAAACCGCCATTTTATTCTAAGTTGATCAATTTTTAATATCATAATAATTCTTATAATTATTTGTATGCAATTTTTATGATATAGCTCGTACAAGCATACGAGCACGCCATTCTTGTAATATAGCTATGCAAAAGTGGCTTTTTAAATGATAAAATAATACATTTTTCATCTGCAATAATAGAAATTACTAATTACATTAAAGAAATATAAAAGAAAATTATATGAAATATAAATTATATAATTAGGTATAGAATATATACTGTAGCTTCAAATTAAGTACTTTCTTACCATTAAACTAAGTATTGATCTAATGACATACGTACGCTGACTAGAATTCGCTTCTTCTAAAAGAGTAATAATATTAAATAAAGTAAAGAGCCTGTCTGCCCTTGTGGATTCGCTTCAGTATACAATTACGTTCGTATTTCTTTTACGAATGTGACTATTTATATCTTTACACAAAGAGATAATAAATTTTTTATATCTACATTTAGCGCAAGCATTAGTTGATGAATGACAAGTGGTTTAAGTATAGTGCAAACGTTGGACTCGATCCAAATTTTCAGCAACAAAAATAATACTTTTGAATTTAGAGATAAGCCTGCATAACGTTAAAAAATAGATACCTTGGCTATCGTACATAAATCTGCGTATTTAGGGAGGTAGAAATTTTTCTAAAATTACTTTGCATAACATGCGATACTTTAACGTCTGCAAGATCAATGTTTTTTTTTATCTTTGATTGTTCTAAGCGTGAGAAAAGAAATTTATTAAAAAGACAGTGTGATATATGCAAGCACCTTATTTCTCCGTCATACATTATTTGACATCTCTTCTCGCCTTCTGCATGTTCGTATTCTATAAATATAAAATTTCTTGTATGAAAACCATTTTCTCTTAAAAAGTGATAAATATTTTTAGAAGTCTTATTTTTAACATTAGGTTTTCGGGACCCGTCAATATGACGGGTTTTCATAATATTTAGTATTTACGGTTGTTAAAATTGTAAGGATGCATCCACGAGGAATTATTTAATAAATTAATTTCCTTGGGAACATACTATTTAAAAAATTTGAATAGACACATTCTCGTTATTTTTATAAAGTAATGTAAAATAGTCAATTTTTGTAATCCGTAAACCTAGTGTTAAATGAGTTTACTATTTTTATACTCTGAAAAATTGTAATGTAAGTACAGGGTGTACCAAAAATGTTGAAAATCCTTCAAATAAGCGGTTCCTGAGGTTATTTAAAGTAACTTTTTCCTTAGCGAAAATTTCTACCTCTGCTTTGTTAAGGAGTTATTAACAAAAAGCACGGACCAATCAAAGAGCGGCTATAGCTAATGGATTCCGGCTCGGCGACGGGTTCCGCTGAGCGTGGAGTTACCGTTGGCCGAGCCAGAATCCGTCTGCTGTAGCCGCGCTCTGATTGGTCCGTGTTTTCCGTTAATAACTCCTTAATAAAGCCGAGGCGGTCATTTTTGCACAGGAAAAAGTTACTTTAAATAACCTCAGGAACCGCCCGTTTCAAGGATTTATAACATTTTTAAGACACCCTGATTAATGTCAATCTAAACCATGTTTAAAGGTTCTAATGATTTTGAAACGAAATAGGATATAATTCACTATTTGTCGGTTTTTGTATATGCAATACAATTTGCTATCAGCACGATCCGTCCGTAAATGCAAAAGAATGAAATTTCCGCCGGCTAAACTGGTACCGCATAAAATTCTCTGATGAAAGAGATCTGATAACGCGTGCGGCGTACTACTTATAGTACGAAAGGGAAATGAGTTCTCACGTTAGCCCGACATGTTCACAACGATGCGGCTAGTAATTAACATCAAATGAATCGTTCTTAGTGATATGGCATTACATTAATACCTTAATTAGATATTTCAACAGGAATTATGAGATCGAGTTGGTATTTTAACTGGCTATCCATTACAGCGGAATTCCGCTACGTGCTAGTATGCATTCCTACAAAACGTCGTTTTTCAAAATTATGCACTCGGCCACGCTATGCATATTCAAAACACAACACTTTCGTTTGCGTTGCGTCGATGATTTCATCGGTTCACCAGTTGAAAATCTTTGCATATGTGTGACTTAATTAAGATATCGTTTCACGGTTGACGGCCATGGTTCAGTAACATTGTGTCCCATGAAAAACGATGTCGAAGATACAACATAAAAGTAGAAGCAGAGCGTAGAATTTAATATTTTTTTCATCGATTTGGATCCAGTGATTTATATATTGCCATCCTATAATTGTAATTTATTGAGACACTTATAATCGTGTCGTCATCCCCACTATGTCTCGAGACTATTTAATAGTCTCACAACCTTGACGACAATGAAATACAGAACGATGAGATTATGAAAACGAGTGCCGAAATCAAAGAAACAGGATCCTTATGTATTTGATGTAGAAATTAATTCGTGGCACTATATTCATGGCTTTGTTGTTTATTTATAAACAACCAAAATGTATTCGAGTCTTAAAAATAATCCCTATCATTTTCTATGCACTTACTGCATTTTACAAGTAACCAACGAATCCAATAACCGATTTGAATCTAAAATAGAGGTACAATTGATTGATTCTAAAGACCATGAATTCAATTCTACACCAAATAAGCATAGATTCGACAAATAGAATAAATTTAAGTTAAATTTAGATGACTAGCTAAATATTTCTTATAAAAGTATAGATTTACAAAGTCTATTGTATAAATGACATTTAGTATTTTGTGCGACAGCTGTTTTATTTTCTAGTACTTTTGGTGATGAGAGTGATTTTAAAAACAAAATTTAAAATTGTACAGTTCTAAAAATAATTATTTAATCTTCATGAGGATATTTTTATGTTTCATGATTCGTTACACGGGTTAATATGAAAATTGTTGTTGAACAGTATACGGTACAGAATATGTTTAAGACAATGTTTTTCATTGGCCGAAGTTTTTGCACGGCATGATATGTATTATTAAGAAATGATCAACAAATTATGTATACTAACTAATGTAATGTGTATTAATACAAATAATTTTCACAAATATGTGTTAATAATAAATAATTATAATATATATATATAATAGATAACATATTATTAACAAACGATTAGACAATTATTCGATTAAAATATGAGTACATTTTTGCATTTTTATTACAGTAAACACACTGTCATAGACAAACATAGATGATTAACAAAATTTCAAGGTAAAAATTGTGAATTGTTTTGAATAATCTTATTAGTTTACTAATAAGTTTATTTAATAATTAGTTTATTAACAAACTAACAAACTCGATCAAAGCTGTCTTTCGTCGAAGATTGCTAGCTAGCATGTACGTTCAATTTATTAAGCAACAGCAATTAGGGAAATCAATTAGAAGGCATCAATAAAGAACAACAGCTTAGGTTCGTTTTCTTGAAGCGAGCATCAACCGAATGAGCGATAAACGAAACGGAAGAGGTCTTATTATCCGTTAACGAAGCAGCGAAAGCACGAAATATCCTTTTATTCGATCCTGGCTGTAACCCGAACCAAAAATTAACAAGGGTTTACTACGAAACAGTCTGCTCTAATATCCCCAGAACGTAGTCGCTACATTCTTCTGTTGTCTTCGCATCGATCACGCCAACCTATAAAAGTGACGACAAGCGTTTTCTCCTCTTTCTCTTCTCTTCTGTTCGTCCCTCTTGCTCCCTCTTTGCGAAGCGCACGAAGAACCGTGCGGTGGTGGGGTATAGACCAATAGGACTATGGAGTAACCTCGAGTTAGAAATTAATTAGAAAAGTGCGGAGATATGGTCTTGGATACCGGGACAGAGTGGGGGATCCGAGAGGGGGTAGGCAATCAACGAGCAGATGAATTAATGGCCATGCCAACTACCCCTTCGAGATGCCGTAAGAAGAAGGGCGCCCTCAAAATACGCCGCTGTGCAGGCAAGTAGATTCTTATAACCGCTATCACCACTACTATCGACCTTCCACTCCCCCGCACTCACACAGACACCGGATCGACATCGTCGCCCTTAGTCTTCGACCAGTAGCATTTCGGAATCTATTGGCCGATTTTCCACTTGGGAATCTCTTTTCGTCGGAGAAAAATAATGAACACTTTTGGCTGCTACTGGTCGGAGACAATTGTTCGTATTCGCTCGAGAGTTATTAATGCAACCTTCAAAATTCAAGCGGACGACAAAGACGACCGGGAACATTTCTTTAAGGAGATACCCCCGAAGAATTACTCCATGTTTTCCTCGACTACTTTCCTTTGGAAACGCGCTGGCGATTCTGTTGTTTCCAATTTGGAGAATGACGCAGCAAGTGTCGCGTGTACGTTCTTTATCTTTTGTGCATAGCTCGTGCGATTATTTATTTAGATTTTAAAATAGTTCGACCATAAATTGACGTTCTGCAATCTTTTATTCTGTCACAGTTGTTCGTCAAAATTCTAACATTCTCCATGCGTTAATGGAGGCACATTTTTTTATAAATTCATCATTACAGAGAAAATCTGATAAACATTATTAATTGTTTCTTCTGGATTATAATTGTTAGAACATTAATTTTTTAATGATAGTTAGAAGTACATACAATTTATATATTTCAAAAAAAAGAGAATTAAAAATAAGGAGGCTACTATATGTTTAAGCCTTTGCAGTCCATTCGCTTTGCTGTGATGACATTTTTATATTCTCCTGATCAATAGTAATACTAATAATACGACTTTCATTTACATTAGAATAATGCGAACCAATAAAAGAAATCAAAGTAAATAAATCCGCAAACATTTCCAAGTTTCTCTTCTCAGAATAAAATTCTTGGTTTCTAAATGCTTCTTTTTGACAGTTGAGGTTGTTGATAGCATACAGAAAATTTGGATTAACTTTCTATCTGGCACAAAGATAAATATTTGTTAAAAATATATGACTCTGTGTCCACATATATTTTAAGTATTGCGAAAATTTAATTAAAACTGATATTGCCTGATTCCATATTTTTGAAAAACAAATTCAACAATGTACGGTACAGTAATAACTAACGATTGCCTGTTGGAACTTCAGTCGATGGTTTGCGAGTACATTGACCCCGACCATGCTGAAGTATAAATTGCTACCGATGAAGAGACTTTAGGCAAAATTGTGAATTGCACGACAATGTAGAAGATGGAAGGATCCTGGACTATAGAATTACGGTTGGCCCACCTGTACGTTTGACTTGAATGTCATAAGTGCTGGTTACGTGGTATTCGCAATGCAATTGAAGCGAGGGTAATGCTCGCAAGGTCCCTTAATATTTCATGGATAATTTCTCCCCTCGGGAAGCGATGCTACGAGCCCGGAAGCCATTGTATGAAAGAAAGAGCAGCGAAATCCTCGCATGTCTTGTCCATTGCCTCTCGGCCAACGGACCCAGGGGTGGTTAATTCATTATTAAGCAACGTCTGAATGTGTTTAATGCGACCCCATGAATGTCACTAACGGACACTATTCTTCCGTTTCGACGCCTTGACGGAACAAAAACGTGGGTACGGGAGATCGTTTCTCCAGGTAACAATTTTATGAAGGAGAACTTGTTTCTCCATCATCAATTTGATGCAAAGAAAAAATAAAATGTGTATATTTATCCTGGTACTACATTTTGGATGTTTTAAATAGATGCTGCAGACAGTCCATTGTTTGCATGACATTGCAATTTTATTTTTGCATTTTCGAGTTCACGAAAATATATAATTTGGATCAAGACGTGTAGGTATTTCTAAGTCTCATTCTCTCACTGTTTTTACAGTTATGTTATTCAGTTTCGACTATAATAATAATTTTTGTGATATAGTAGCGAAAAAATGATATTCAATCTTTTCTGCACGTGACCTTGACTAGCATATTTTAAATTGGTACTTCTAGCAATCCATTTTTTACAGAACAGTTTTAGTTTTATATTTTCAAGCACGCGAAAGCTCATCATTCGGATCAAAACATATATTTATGGACCCAGAATCCGAGTGTATATTTCCACTGTTATCATTCTGTTCTTGGGTTATTCGCCATTTTGTTCTAAGTTGTTTTCAGTTTTTAATATGATAATAATTCTTATAACTATTTATTGTATACAATTCTTATGATATAGCTATTCAAAAGAGATCTTGTAAATAACAAAATGGTATATTTTTCATCTGTATTGAATGAAATTATATTAAAGAACTGTAAAAATAAATTAAAAGAAATATAAATTACAAAATGAAAACTCCTATAGTATTTTTGATTGGGCGGCCATTCCCGATACGTTCTGGACAGATCATGATTTATGCGAAACGGTTGCCGGCTTACATCAACTTAACTGTATAAAATTACAGATCTACGTGGCGTAGGGCATCGGGCCTTGGATACCTTCGGAACCATTCGGCGTAATTCTCGTGAGTACTGGCAGCCTCTCCATCGGCGAGCGTTTACCTGTTTACAACACAAAATCTCGTTCGTCAATCTTCGCGATCAAAGACTCGCGTGGTCCCTCATTTTCTCTTGGATTAATCGATTTTAGTCACGAGCATGTACGTGAATCTCCAAGAGCATCAGCTGCCCTTCGAAACGAACGGCACGTACGAGAGCCAGCGAAATCAAGATTATAAAGCGTTTATAGCATAGCTTCCCACCTCAGGGCGCTCGCTTCTGATCTGCATAAAAATAAAGGAACACGGCCAGGGAAGGGGGGGGGGGGAAGGAGCCGAGACAGGCCGAAAGGGGCAGAGGAGATCCTTAATATGAGATCAGATTATGATTTTGCGGGGGAGTCTGCTGGCGAGAAGATGGAGAGAAAGTAGCGAGGCCTTTAAGAGTTCCACCAATGTGGATCACCGATCTGCCTCTTGTTTCTTTGTCTACATCTCTTTTTCATCTTTACCAGCTTTCCGTTGCTGATGATTGTACTGCGGATCTTTATGCAAAATAAACATTGCCTAGATTGCAAGAAAGACGAACCACCATTTGAGCTAAGTCATATTCTTATAGAATAAAGAATTATATTGTTTCATGCAAGAAGGGACTTAGAACGCTCAAGTCCTTTTATAGTAAAATGCTTAATTAGACTCTATGTTTTATTTTATTAATGTCCTGTAAATTTCATTGTGGTATCTACAAAACTGGCGAAGTGACAACACTTTTTGTAAGTCAATATTGGGCAACTAACTCTTATTCTTCTAAAAATATATTTGAGCTGGAACTAGAATTCTTGCGTCGTTTTTTTCTCACTATATTGTTTGAAAATTATAGAATGTACATTTCTTCAAATATTATGTAAATATCAAGTGAATAATCCAAAATATTATGAAGAAGCATTACTGATCTCTGTTTATCATCATTTTATACAAAACATGGAAATGGCGGAAGTTAAATCTATTTTCACCATGAATTATAAATATTATATTTAAATTTCATATTTTTAGCAACCAATGTAAATTATTAGCAATTTATATTAATCTCTTGCCTAGCAATTTAATTCCAGGATTTCAGATTAAAACATAGTATTTGATCTGAAACTCTAAGTGCGGTTTCATGGAAAATAAAATGATTCATATTGCTACAAAATCAATGCAAAATGGTTAGATTGCTAATATCTGTTAATTTATCATGAGATGTTAAAAGTAATCTAGATATGGTTAAGTTTAACATAAGGAGTAACGCTGATCTCAAGGAAATGTGGTACAAAATAATGTAAAAGAAAATTCATGCATGAGGATATGAATGGATTCAGCTAAGGCTGTCATAGCATTGTCACAAGTGTCCGTCGTCCAACGGCTAATATACTATATAACGTACGTGCAGACAAGACAATAAAATAAGGAAATATCAAACGTTATAATATTACAGACAGTCTGGAAACAACTGCATATAAGAAATATTAAACTTCTAAATGTTTAAAGCCGTTTTTCTAGAAACCTTTTCGTGCTCATACCCTAATACATACACTTCAACAAACTAATTAGGTTGTTGCAAACAAAATGTCAGATTTCAGAATGCAAGTGTTATGAGGTGTTTTAATCAAGAAATACTATTCTAACCTAGGTTTGTTACATAGCATTTGAAGGTACAAAGCTAATCCTACAAGTCCTATCTTCAATTTTTATTTACATATCCAACTTTACTTTTAAGTAAAGATTATTTTAATTTTAGTCGACGTGATCGCAATGTATCCTTTTTGATATGAGTGAGAAATTAAACATATTGACGACAACATTCTGTAATGTATAGTCAAAACGTGGTAGCAAATGAACGCACTGTTAGTCAATAATAGAAAAAACTCAAAAGTGAGACGAATATTTAATAAATGAAGAAGGTCTGAAGAATATGATGATTACAATAGTGCCTAATTAATAAGTTTTATTCCGAGAAAATTATGTTTGATTAACACGTTGAGTGTTAATCCAGCAACCTCAAAAATTCCATAAAATCGAAGTGATTTCTTGAATGAAATAAAAATTGAAAAAGTTAAATGTGTGACACTGAGTAGCCCCTCAACAATCTTGCATTCTCTGGATATCAATCGGTACAATAAAGATATTAACGTACAAATTTATTTTGAAATCTGAATAAATAATTCCGTCACCCATGTATGGATGACATAGCAACTAACGTGTTAAAGTTACTGTTATAAGTTGGATATTTCACATGCAACAACCTAATATCTTTGCACTCTGCTACCCTAACAGAACACCGTGAAAAAATAGCTAACGATCTCACAGAAGCTTCACGACAAATCATTCGAAGGCGCTGACGGGTAGAACCGGTAGGTACAGTTCGAACAGTTACCATCGGATGATGCAAAGATTTGGGGGAGCAAAGAAATATAATACAATATCGCGTTGGAATAGGCGCACTGGCCGCGAAAAAAATCCAAGGGAGAGGATACACGGGATTCGGTAGAGAAGGTAGCCGGTATACATTCCAGCCGGCATATAATCGAAAGCATCGGGCGGCGTATATACCGCGAGTCGCATTATCATTGCCTCGAAAGCGAGAGTGCGTCGTAACACCCCGTGAAGCCGAAATAAGAAATGGAAGAAAACGAAGAAGAAAGAGAATCGAGCGTGCCAGTATAATGGCGCCGAGATGCGAAAGGGCGAAGCTAACGATATATCTTGGACTATTGTCTTGTGGGCCGCGACAGTCGCGTCCATTATATCAAGATTAACTCTCTTATTCCCTTGGAGAAGGTATGGAAGGGCATATAAAAGTACACAGACTCCCGAGGGAAGAGGTGGAGGGCATGAAATGGGTGGGGGGTGGGAGAGTTGGGTGAGACGTGAAGGGGGCAAGGAAGGGGCACAAGGGGGCCAGGGGAGCAAAAGAAGGCTGCACAGCCCAGGCCTTATAGCGCATATACACAAACCACCCACACTTTCGCGTGGAATACGAGAACGGCGACAACGACAACGACAACGACGAAGACATGGATGTGGAGGAAGGAGGAAAAGAAGCAGAAGAAGCAGAAGAAGAAGAGGGTCAATGGTGTGTTCACGGTGTTCCCCGAGACGGCGCACGGGAACGGGGGTGTATGCTAGGCATTCGCAGAAGAGGACATTATAAGGAGTTATGAGGTCCTGCTTCATACGTGAGCATCCTTGCCTCCGTCTCCCTTGCCACACTCTATCCTCCCACTATCCTCCCTTTTATCCGTCCCTTTTTCTCTTCGTTTCGGGGTCTCTCTCCTCTCTTCCATCTGTACCGCAGATTCTTATATACAAGATCTGCGGTGGTTCTTAATATCCACCCCTTTTAGTGTCTCGCTTCTCGGACTGCCCTCGAAGTCGATCCACCGGCATTTTTGCCTCCCGCCTTTTTTTTCATAGCCAGATATTGAGTTATACGCGCGGCGTATTTATCGTTCAAAATCCTCCGGCCGGACTCTAAAACGAAATAACGCCGGGGAAGAGGAAAAGGAGGCTGACCTTCGTGTTGGTACTTGTCCCGAACTGTGTCCAGGGGAAATGAATCAAGGGAGCGGGAAAAGATTGACTACCAATGCACCTATGCACACAGAAACAAACTCGTATTCGAGTTCGCCAACTATACTCGAATATCGACAATTAATCCTGGAAAGACTAAGCAATTTACAGTCTATACAATTCCATACTTTCAATGAAACAAGAATGACTTTTTTTATAACAATTTGGAAGATGCAAGTATTTGTACAGAATTTTCTTGAAATGGTGCGAATGAAGAAAATGAGATATATTTTATCTATTACTCGTGACTGGTGAGTAATCTGTGGATCTTTATACAGAATAAAATTGTTCAATTCAATTGTCAGAAACAACTTCAGTGAAATTATATTTCCTCCTTCTTGGGTGGATTCTTACGGACCAAACCTTCAGTTTGTATAAAGTACATATGTATATGTACTATATTACATACTATTAAGTTCATGTACCATTTCTCACATTTAAGGAATTTCATACGTATCCCGGATGACAATGATAGCACATGTGTGATATCTTTTGTCCAGGAGAGTATATAATTGATGATGTTTATGTTTTGTTTCTTCCGTTTCTGCATTCATGAGAAAATATACAACAAATTTATTTCTTTGGGTATGTATCATTAAAGAAATGGCTAAGAAATGGCTAAACATTTTAATAGGGATATTCTCATTATTTTTATAAAGTAATGTAAAATACTCACTCTTAGTGCTCCGTAAACCTAGTGTTAAAGAAATAGTTCGATTTAAAATGATCCACATACCACACGATTTATTGTACACTTCCGTAAGGATTTAGTTTAGCACTGAAAGTAAGTAATTATTCTATTGTCCGAACACTCCTGTTCTACTGATTAGTCGGATATTCGAGGTTCTACTGTAATTCTAATCAGTCGAAAATAATGTAACAGGTATCCTTAAAGTTTGCCAACATGGTTACAGTTTTACATTTGTCCTAGTAATTTTTATAACAAATGTATTAAATCCGTAATCTACTGACGAGTGTTTGTAGTAAAACACAGTAATTTGTGTTACTACACAGTAGTTTGTAAAACACAGCTTTATTATAGATGAAACAGCTATATTTATTAATAAAAATATAATCATGTACGAATATATTCTATCAACTGACAGAACGTCTCTTCACTTTCGCGCTTATGTAGTAAATCATAAATACCTCAGTTATTAACCCTTCAGGGACGACGTATGCATATGGTACTGACTCTGATGAATATTTTAAAATTTATTGCACAAGATCAGACTATTAGAGGCGATATACGTTCATGCGTAACATTGTTTACTGTCCAGAATATGAAGGTAGCTATGAAAAGTATCAAAAAGTTTAAGTCGGTCGTCCTCATTGTCATTCTCATCTGGCGTGTAAAAAGAGTCTTCCCTGGAAGGTTAATTGAAATAAGAAAAGATTATAATAATTGGAACGTCATATTGTAATTTTTCACTGTAAGATGTTAAAGTTTTTTTCATTGGGTAGGTACATTTATTTAAGGGAGGCCAGTACGAATAGCCAGCGCGCCTATTATCCATCCTTGTTAAACAATAAATATCGCGGTTATGAGTCGACATACATAAGAAATAGTTCTAATAATTGAGATGTTATATAGTAATTTTTCGGTGTGTCATGTAAAAGATTTTTCACTAGATATACATTTGCTTGTGGGTTGCGAATAGGAACGGCCTCTCTTATTGTCTACTCTTGCTAAACAATAAATATCTCGGTTATTAATCGAAATAAGATTAAATTCTGATAATTGAAAAGTTGTGTACTAATTTTTCACTGTAAAATGTCAAAGATTTTTCATCACGAAATGGCATTCGTTTACGGGCGGTAAATACGATTGGCCACCTCTACTATTCACTCTTGTTAAATAATAAATATCTCGGTTATTAAGCGAAATAAGAAAAAGTTTTAACAATGAAAAAGTTTTATAGTAATTCTTCAGTGTGAGGTGTTCAAGATTTTTCACTGGATACACGCATATGTGTGGGGGATGCGAACAGGAACAGCCACCGCCCCTATTATCCACCCTTGCAGAGGAATGCGATCGCGGGAGTGTTTGCAAAGGGCCGTCGATAGATCGAAACCGAAAGAATCTGTGGCTAGGTCATGACCCAGTGAAGTCCTCCCATCGGCTTGCACCGCTCTCGATGCGAAAAGGGTGGCTATTAGATCGACTGAACTGGATTCTGGTAAGTTTTACAGCCCAGGGTTATAGCCCTCCATGATCACGCCGTAGAATCGCGACGCGTGTACCGACACAATGTCGGAACCACCACCTACCTCCGAACTAGAGCGGTTACAATGGTGGTGTCGGTAGTAGTGATTGTGGTGGTGTGGTGGTGGTGGTGGTGGTGGTGGCGTAGTAGAACTGGTACTGGACTGGACTATCCTCGTGGTTGCGACAGCCCCACTGACTCTTCGCTTCACCCTCACCTATACTGAGTGACTGGTACCCTTTACTCGCCACCTATGCTCTTACGCTCTCCCTCTCTCCGTCACTCCCTTTGACCTCCACTTCTTGGTCGACCTCCAGCTAACATGCTCGAACCGTAGTTGTGTACCACCGGCAACCATGAATGGGGACCACGTGTCGTTCTCTCTCTTTTCAGAGTTGGTTCAATGCCGCCGAAAGCACAAGGATCCCATGCGTCGTAGTATTTTCGACATAGTGACGTGATCCCGCGCAACAGAAACTTCTCCAGATTTCGTTGGCTTGCCGTTTCTCTGAACCCGAGGCGTTCGCCCAGTTTAGATGGCGAATGAGAGATCTGATTCTCCGTATGACACATCTAGTCAGAGCGTTCCAGAATGCAAACACCGTTAATCGCAATTTTGGAAACGAATAAAATAATGCTTTTTGACGGCTTGGTCTAGTTTTCTGTTTATTATGTATCCAAATTAATTCATGGTTCTCATAATTAATGAATTGTAACTTTGTTTTCAATTCAAATTTTTTATAGTGTAAATGGAGATTATTTTCAAGACTTAAATATGTATATTTTGGTTGCTTGCGAGTGAACAACAAATTTACGAGGACAACTTCCCGAATTAATTTGTACACCTAATATGTATTTTCCTATGTTTGTTATATTTCTTATATAACATAGCTTATATTAGTATAGCTTTCGATGTTGATATCGGTTTAATGTAATTTGCATATGCATTCAGAATTTTAATGTTTAAATATAATTGATAAAGAACGATCTTACTTTATCACGATCAAAGCTTTACATTACATTACTGTTAAATCAGTACTTGTCAAAATCCACTAAACGATAAGTGTTTTCAGTAATAGAAAAATTAAAAGTATATGTTTCAGACACAATTTTTTGCAAATCATGAATATTCACAGTGCTACCGCCTATATATTTTTCCTTCTCACGCTCAGCACACGCGTTTAAACCAGACAACATTGTCCATTAATAAATATTGAAGGAAAGTTACATTATTAAGTTAATTAATTCTGCTCATCTAACTAACTAGATGTGACCGTTCGGTGAAACAGTCGTCGATAAAATATGAAGAAACAGTTCGGTCGACGATTCAATTATACCGTGTCGAAGGGAAAACCCAAACTGGCCACGCACCGAAAAACTGGGGCGAAACGGCTAGACAAAAGAGCATTGTGGTGAATCTTCTCTTTCGTGAGGTATCACCAGCACCCTAAACAACGGCTGCGAAAGTAAAAGAAAGGAGATTAACGAATTCAGGGGCACCTCGGTATTTTCACGGTTGATTACGATGCTCGCATTGTCTCGTGACTCACCCTCCGGTAGAAAACGAAGAACATGAGTAAATAAGATAACAGATCGGAACTCGAGATAAACTTGTGTTTTCCATGGTCACACGGACGTTATAGATTTCGTCGCTCTATACATGTATCTTCCCTAAAGATGTATATCGTTAAAATATCATATTTTTCAACATAAAATTAACCTTCAAATTTATATCATTGAATTACTTATTTTCTCTGTTTATTTCTTCTGTTATTTTCTAATCTGCATAATTAGGAAAATAATTCTCCAATTATATTGTTTCTATTCTGAATTATTTACCTGAAATATATATTTCTTAAGTATGGAATTACGTTATTTAAATTACTACATTTTTTCATATAGTATGTAGATAAGAATTTCTCGCATTCATTTAATGTTATAAATTGAATAAACCTAACATTTATCGAGAACATTTATAGATATTGATCAAGCTTTACTGGAGGTACATTGTATATGAGAAATAATATTACACATATATTTTCAACATTTTGAATATACAGGGTGTCCCGAATTTAAATGGCAAAACTTCAGGAGCGTGTAGGGGACCGAAAAACTAAAACAAAAAGTCTTTTAGAGATTTCCTCGTTTTTGCTTCGTTTTGGAGAAAATCGCAAAAAAGAAACAAAACAAGTTTTCATTTTTGTACTTATTTATTTTCATTTTATTTACGTTATCATCTATTTAATTTAGATATTGTTCAAAATGTTGCCCTCTTGGATCAATTACATCTAGCACTGACTTGATAAATTACAGCTAAACATTGTTCTGGTGATATTTGGTGCACTAGCATCTATGATTTGGTCTCTTAATTGCTCCCTTGAATTGATTGGCACCGAATAAACTTCCTGCTATAAGCAAGAAGGTAAACAAACGAAAGAATGTAAAGGATAACATCAAGTGTTTACATATCTCACTGTCACAACTCACACAACAATGTCAAAACAATCACAAATACAAGTGTATACAACAACTCAAGAGAGCAACTGACAACGAGATATTGAATTTTTGCGATTTTCTCCAAACCGAAGCAAAACGAGCAAATCTCTAAAAGACTTTTTGTCTTAGTTTTTCGGCCCCCTATACGCTCCTGAAGTTTTGCCATTTAAATTCGGGACACCCTGTGTAAGTACATAATAAGAAGTAGCATTAGTCAAATGGAAAGAAAGGTATTCTACGTAATTATAAAATATTTACTGTACACTAAAAAATTTTACAAATATATTGGAACATGTGCCATTTTGTGGGATTCAAAATTTAACTAAAAATTTGCAGGAATTCTGTATAAGTGGGCAACCCGTGAGCAAATAAAAATTACTGAAACCAGGGCAGTTCTAACACACTAGGGTACCTATTGGGGACGAGGTACTGCCTGTTCAGAATAACAATACGAATGTAATATAGTCGTTTATATTTTCGAAACTTCCTTTTCTCGGCCATCATATTTTTATCGTGGACATATTCACAGATACCGTCAACCGGGCCAGGTAAACAACGCACGAAGGGTAGAGTCGAAAGCTAAATGAAACTGTCCGGGGAGCGGAAAGTGTGAAGACAAAAGGCCAGCGTGAATTTTCGCACGCCTCGACAGTTAACGGAAAAGAGAGAAAACGAGAGAGAGAGAGAGAGAGAGAGAGAGAATTGAGCGACGTTTTAAGGGCGGTCACCCGTTGCGACATGGACCGGTCATCACCTGGTCAAAAAAATGAGACTCGGTACCTCGTCGTCGACGGTACGTTATTGCATAAATTAATTCGCCACCCTCGGAGACCCTTCTTTTAATGCCCCCCTTCTGTACTTGAAGATTTAAGAAGGAGCCGGTGGCAGCTGATGGGAATTCTTACGATGCCACTGAATAGGACCGAACGCTGATGCGTCGCGTTGACCATAGTCCGTGCTGAACGATTACGACAAGCTTAATTATTCTTCCTGCGAGCGCCCCATTGTCATGGAAATACGTGTTTCAAGAGACGGAACCCGGAGAAGCGATATTCAGAAGACGCACGAGGTACTGATTCAAAGTAGACCAACGATCTTTCAAAATTGTTCGCTGTACAAAATAATAAAAATATTATACAAGCTGTGCTATTAGTTGTTGCACATGAAACCTACAATTTTTAACAGTAACGCTAAACAAACGAAACTTTTTTCTAAATAAGTATTCTGTCAATGAATTACAATATTCTTGATTGTATAATGGTAGAAATAAAAATTCTTCATTATCAAGATTGTCATCTCCATTTCGTTGTTTTTAAATAAAAAAAATTACATAATGCTATCAGCAATATGTTGTTTTACGCACATATAAAAAGAATGCACGATAATCGCATTAATTAACGTTGAAATCAAAATTATGTAGAAGTAAAATTAGATATCTAAATTAAAATATAAGATAGGACCTTGAGAACCAGCGTTGTGCCTCAATAAGTGATCTATGTATAATAAACCTGTAGACTGCCATAGCATTTCTTCATGAGAACGATTTATAATATTTTTATTCCAAAATTGGACGTTTCATATGCAACAACCTAATACTAACAAATATCTTAAAAAACGAGTGTCTATTTTTTCTCATGACATATGTACCTATATTAACCCTCTTGCCAATATCCAAAATATTCTACGACATTCTATAATATTAAAATCAATTACAGTTGAAATGTAAATTAACCTTTCGTCGTACGATTGTCTTTACAACTACAATAATCTTCAATAATTTCACAGAAAAGATAAAAAAATGTATGTCAATTCTATACCTACAGATACTCTGATGCTTAAGTCTATTGATTACAAGGAAATATACTTTTATTTCGTCCTAAAATAAAGTCGTAATATTCATATTTAGTAGATTTCATTTTATATCTTCGCAAAGAGTCTGACGAGCCTGACAGCTCAGTGATATTAATAGGATTCATTCAATGAAGTGGGTACGTATATTTAACACTAGAACAACCAGACCCGTCAAAATGACGGATTTCAGATTCATACAGTTATTGAGATTGTATAAATAGTTTTGGGGACAATTATCGTATACATTTATTTATTCAAACGTATTTTATAAAAATAATAATACAAAGTCTTGATAAGTGCAGACTCGTTAATTCTAGTGTCAAAACCATTTATATCAAAACACTTGTAGTGAACTTTATATTCTAGCTCAACCTATTATATTGTTCTCGTATAATTTTAAACATTACAAACAAACTTAAATTTTTATTATAATCATTGTAGATTTAATTAGAATCAACTCTCACTATTTATTTCAAGAGCGTCTGATATATGCATTGTAAATTAGGTATGTTGTTACTACGTCGAGTTTATGTTAGAAACCACTAAAAAGGAAAGATTTGCATTGCCCTTTAGCGAGTCATGAATAAAAAGAAACTGCCTTTAAAATGTTGAAGTAACACTTAAGATTCTTTTTAGATGTTCTAAGGAGAGCCCTTAAGTTTATCACGGATTAAAGTAAATGGCTTGTTAAAGCCGCAAGCGTTCTGGAGATTCGTCTTTGTATTAAGAATTCCGATAATATTCTTTGAAGCTGACATTTACTAGTAATTTAAATGTGGTCTATAATTATCGTTGTGCGTTTATTAATTATAAAGTGAGGGAAGGTTGTATGCGCCGCTACTGTAATTAAGACATAATCATTCCAGAAATAGAGCTCCTCCTTCATTTTCTATAATTATTGTCAATGTGCCTGGCTATAAATATCGATCAGTGATATTGGAAAATTACTTTCTTCCTTCGCGACTCTAATTTATTGCAACGCGTACGTTTCCCTCGCTCAATAAGAACACCACCTAAGTCCGAACATTTTCAAACAGTTTATTCAATTCAGTTCATTAATTTTCAATTATTCGAATTCAGTTCATTTGATTTTAAACAGTTGTTTTTAAATATGCCGTCAAATTTTATAATAACTGTATATCATTGATTGTTAATATCTAAAATGAGAAAATACAAAGAACAGAAAATATTAGTAGAAGATTTCTCTCCAACCTATTTTCAGTTAAATAATTTAAAAATCAAAAGCATTAATATTCGTAATATGTCAAGTTGTTTATAACAGCAGGTTTAGTTGCAAATGCAATATTCCTTGCAGAGAGAAATGAATTACTTATTTCTACCGAGTCGAATCATAAATAAGTCTCTTGCATCACTTTACTTCAAATTGAGATATTTTATAATTGATGTTCATTTTTTACCTATTTCTGGTCATAGTGAAACTCAATAATTTTTGTAATTTTACAAAATTCGTACTTTTACTAGCTACATTCTAAACTGCAGCATTCTAAGAATGTTATTTCATTACTAATGGTTTGCTGAAATTATTAAAAGAAAATGTTTATCCTTGTCCAATTTCTGTATTTTACGATGAACTCAGAAACATTTTATTTTGCAGAAAGATCCACAGTTTGCATGTAACAAATTCTTCAGGAAATTCTGTTGGAAGAAAATTACACTGAAGTAAATACATGTACAGGTTGGGGCAATAACTTTGTCCACCTTGAATATTTCCGTTACTTGTAATAATATGAGAAATAGATATACATATGCAAAAGTTGCACGATGTAGAGGGGGAAATATTGTGATGTAAACATTCTTTATGTGCGACGTCTCCTTTATTTCTTTAAATGAAAATACTAACTTTTTGCATCATAAATCGATGAAGTATCAAATTCTGCGTAAAAGTGTATTTGACCTATATATGTCCTGATGTAATAGTTAACGAGATATATTCGAAATAATTTCCCCTATGTTCTCACCATATTCAAGTTGAGGGACATCAGTTCGATAAGCTTCCAGGCACATAGTGAATACGTATTGAAAATGATTTCGATAATATCTCGTTAAATATTACATCAGGACATATAGAGGTCAAATACACTTTTACGTAGAATTTGATACACTATCGATTCATGTTACAAAAAGAAAGTCTTTCTATTTAAACAAATCAAGGTGACCTTGCAATCATCGAAACGCCTTCACGCACATAAAAAATGTTTACACCTCAATATTCCCGCTCTATACCATGCAACTTTTGTGTATACCATTTTTTCATGTTATTACAAGTAACAGAAATATTCAAGGTGGATAAAGTTATTGCCTGCCCCGTATAACCACACTCTATTTCCTCTCATCAGTTAATTCTTCCAGGAAGCAGAGCCTACAGAGATGTTTTCTTCTAGCTTCTCTTTCTCTCCCCAAAGGCTTTCAGAGCACTTCGAAAACTGTTTCTCACGGTGGCCGAAAGGGACGGTCCATCAGGTAAACCTGATTGTGTCGTTCTCGTCGATTAGTTCGGGAGTTTTCCGAAAATTCGGGATCTGCATTATGCTCCCTTTGGTCTCGTGAATATCAAGCTTCTCTTTTGTACCGTTCTATCTGCATCCCCTTTATGCACCTTTGCCAGACACCTGCGGTGCGCTCCGCTGCTCGCCGAATCATCGTAATTTGAGATTCCGCCGGATTTTCACTGTTCATGTTCCTGGGAGTGGTCTTCGTGGATTTTCTGTCGTGCGAATGCGAATCAGGCGAAACGAGACAACGGATTTCGATCTCTGCGCCTAATGCTATATCACTGCCAATGTACGATCAAATATAACCTCGGAAATTATTAATGTGTACTACCTACAAAATGAAAGATATGCTTATTTGTACACTGAGAGAATAGAAAGGCAGATTTAACGATACAAATTCGTTATTGTACATGTATTAGGTTGAAGAGTTTATTCATACTTAAAATAAATAACAGTTGTACCTCAATTAGTTAAATATTTGCTATTATTTGCAATGGCTTGTTGCCACTTACTGGTAATCCGAATATGATGAGTAAACTGCGGATCTTCATACAATATAAAAATTGTCCACATCAATTGCAAGAAACTAGAACCAAGTAGAAATTCTTTTCTTTTTCAATGACTCCGCATTCTAATGGTAAACCATACAGATGACAAATGCATCATTACAACTTGTTCCTAGGAACGAAAATATTATCCATGACTCGATTTCATAATTCTCTTTAAAAAGGCAAAGGTAATCGATGTTTCTTTATTTAAACATTAAATAATGCGCTATTTATTGAAGTTTAAATATTGCTGTATGAAGAACTGTAAAAGCAATTGTACAAAATATTAAAAGGTTTTGTATTATACATGGAACACGTGAAAGTAATCGATTCTCTATTTATGATGTAATTTTTCTATTTACTATTTTATGCATATTATGTATTTGTTTCGTTAAAATTGATACTGTATATCGTTGTTTTTGCTACGAAAATATTTCTCTTTACTTCTGAGTACAGTGTTGTATTCCTTGTAGTGTCTCCTCTATTTAAAGAATAACTTTTCTTTGCTTAAACGATTGATAAGCAATACTAGTGACCTTAGTGACTTTGTATTTATTTCTAATTATTAGATTGCGAATTTTATGCATTTACAGCAAAAATCAGTTGATGAAACACAATAAAGCAGAAACATCAAATGAATTCAATATAAATAGTACATTATATACAGCCTATTAAAATGGTTAAGAAAAGAAATTAGTTTTCATGTATCTAGCCTTTCTTGTAATCCATGCAGACAATTTTTATTTTTACCGTCGTTTTTCTGAGAATAATATTTGTTTAAGTTGATTACTAGACCGAGGATTTTTATGCAAAATGAAATTTCTTTTCATGCGTTGTAAGAAACTGGAGTCACATATAGGAATGCCATTTAAATCTCTCTGCAATGTCGAACTGTACCATTTTTGTCATAAATGAACATAATTTGCAGCCTATTGATTACATTTTATTGGAACAACATTATTTTTTATACAATATATCCAATCACGTTTTCAACTGGTATGTACAGACACCATTATACAGGGTGATTCTGGGAACTGGGGCAGGTTACTGCTTTTGTTTAACACTACACCTACCGACCATTAAATGTGACTATTATGTGCTCCCTTATAAAAATGGCACGATTGAATTTATTTAGATTTTATGGCATTTTTATTGTAATGTATATATGAATAAAAAAGTGTGCATAATCATTTCCAGTGGAAGCATCTTTGTAACTTAAATAATCGTATAATAAAAAATCTGGAAGCGGTTATTTGACCGGCGGTGGTAGGTTTAGTGTTAAATAAAAATAAGAATTTTCGGGGACAAAATTGTTTGGTTCAAAGGGGCAAATATTTTAATAGACAAAAAATGTTTTGAAGTTTAGTTTTTTTTTCTCAAGATATCAAGGTCATCGAAGACTTTTCAAATGGACTGTATATTTTCGTCATGATAGTATGATGGCTGCGGTCAAGACGAATCCACCGACCAATACTATGACCTTCGCGCAACCTCGAATTACAAACAATTCACAAAAGTTGGGAAATTGATACAAATAATGAAGTAATTTCTATTATTTTGCTCTATTGATTGCCCAACTTGTGTGAATTTTTTGTAATTCAAGGTCACGCGAAGGTCATACAGGTCGTTCGATTCGACTTGACCTCAGCTTTCATACTATCATGACGAAAATATACAGTCACATTTTAAAACTCTTCGATGACCTTGATATCTGGAAAAAAACTAAACTTGAAAACATTTTTTTGTCTATTACAATATTTGCCCCTTTGAACCAAACAATTTTGTCCCCTAACATTTTTTGCTATTTTTACTTTGGAAAGTCTTGTTACATTTGCAACGACAATTAGCGTCCTCTGATATAGACGAAGCAGGAGATCATCCTCTGCGGGGATGACAATTGCGATAAATGGAAGGCGAAGGATGCTAAGGAGGATGGTTCTCACAGAAAAGGCAGGCGGCTATTATTTGCGAGAAGGAAGTGTCGCATCGTGACTGGCCAAAACACGCGGAGTTTGCAGCTCCGTCGAGAATAGATCGATTCCCCGGATGCCGATAATGATCTATCAGCGACAGCTAGACCGGCGATCACGCCGGGTCATTGTGTGCGCGTATCTGCCCCGGTGAAATGCGTGAATTCGTCGAAAATCGCGCGATTTCTGGACAACAAAGCGGGAGAGAGGCGAAGCTGTGAAAGAGGGAAGCGATCCATCTTTGGTATTCATTCGGCGAAAGAATGAGCCGTGGGAGACGGAGCTAGGCTGTTGTGGAAGAGGGTGGACAAGAGATGATGTCGGTGGTAATAGAGAGCGGAAGAAGCGAAAGAAAGAGAAAGAAAATGAGGAATAAAATTAAACCGGGATAGAGGAGGAAGGGAGGGAGAGAAGGTATGGAACACAGAGGACGCGTTACGGAGGACACCAGGAACGATTGAATCAAGGAAGGTGTCAACCCCTATTGTGCACCAAGACCTTCGTGGGCTGGAATTTTGTTTTACGCTGCAACGGAACGCCGAATCACGGACGGCCATAATGAGTGGCTGGTGAGCGCATTGTCATGCTAATCTCGCCGTGGGGACCATCGAGATGCTCCTCTCCCTGTAGTTTAGGGAGGATCAAAGACCAAGGATCTTAGGTGGACAAAGGGACGACCAGTCTCCCCCGATCCAGTCGCCCTTGGCTAGAAAGAGATTTTTATATTTCACATTGCCCGTTTCCTAGGAAGAGATGCAAACGATTGAGGTGAAAGCGGAAATATTAATGTCAACGTCGACGTTGAATTTCGAGCCATTGGATTTTTTGACATATTGTGGGCACGGTTTACACGAAAATTCCTTCCTTTTCTTTTATGCATCATATTGAAAAAAGAAACGATGAAAGATTTTTAATACAATGAACAAAAATAATTTTATAGATTGCCTCGGTCAACATTGTTGTTAGGTTAAAAGGAATATTAAATCTGTATTCGATTTTGATAACATATTTCATCTTGCAGACATCGTCCAATGACGATCATCATAAATGTATAAAGATCTGCAGTCTAGTTATAACGAACTTACCATGAAGTGTCTAAAACTTGAAACAACATTTTTGGGGCTTTATTATGTTATTTGCACAGATTTGTTCCAACTTAATGTAAATTAAGATTTACATATCACTGAGTTATGTCGTTAATTAACACATTACTCACCGGGGGCCTTTACACTTTTTAATAACTGTTGTATGTTAAAAAGGCATTTAAAGATTTTCTTTTAGAAAATAATCCCGAAAGAAATGATTGGATTACAATCCTGATAGCTTCTTGGTTCACGGCCAAAATTGTGGTTGAATCATTTTTTACGAAATTCTCATAGGTAATCTGTTAAGTCTGGCTATTTTTCGAAACTGTTCCAAATACATGTCTCTTCTTCGTCTCATTTGGATTCTTAACGAAGTCTCCAGTGTCCAAATTATCAAAAGGAAAATGAGACTCAGGAGCGATTAGGCAGAGGAAACGGTGATTGGTAATTCAGCGCAGTTCACGTGAACTCTGTAGTTACACAAGACCGATAGGAATCTTCTGAGCAAATAGACTCGGTTGCCTGGTCGAGAACCAGACATCATCTTGTTCAGATCAAATAAAAGCAGCGTCGACGTGTCTTGGATCCGCATTAAAACATTTCGGTTACGATCGAGCGATCCTTTCGTTCCTCAGATATCACAGAATCGAAATCGATGAGTGAAGATTCTATATATCGGAGGAACGAGAAACCAGGGGACCATTAGTGTCGAATGATTAGAGAACATAGCACTCGGTTACAGCCTTTTTCTAAAACTTCGAAAGATGTCCCTGGCATCAGTCGTATTCTGAAATTCGAGGTGACGAATGAATCCGAGTAATTCCTTTTAACGCCGATCGGTCTCGGTCAGGTGGAGAAATCTCGGTCAAACTAAAACCTGAGGCCCAACAGGGACGTGCCTGTGCCTCGATACACCTGGGACTTCTGAAGAACTCTGGAACTCTTCCTAAAGAAAACTTTTTAGTCTCTTGCATGTCTTATATTAATGCATTGTCTTATAAATAATTGTTTTATTTATTTTAGCGATTTAGATCGTACTGTTCATTGTCTTATAATGTAATCGCAAGTATTGGCATTAATATTGTTACATTAGAATCTTTTAATTTCATTGAAAGAAAAAAACAAAAATAATAACTAGGCTGCGGAACTTTATGCAAAATAAAAACTTTTTCATGAATTGCAGAGCACAGAAATCAAATAGGAGACTCTTCTCAGACTCTTTTAATTTTTAAACCGTTTCACTCATTTTTGTCACAAATACATAAAGCCTTCAGTCTAAGAATAACAATAATTGTAAATAAAAATAATGGTGAGAATCACTGTTCATTGCATGTTTAATTATTCAAACATACGAACTATATGTATGCGTATTATCTTGTAAGATAATAATTTTTAACCAGCTATGTGCCTTTTTCTTTGCTTTAGAATTTAGAAACTTTCGAAACTTAGATATTAAAAATTTCTATTTCTATTTCTATTAATATTTAACACTTTACTTACTAAAAGAATATATTAACAGGATTTTTAATCATTGTATTGTATCGAAAGTAAGTTTTAAAACCCTTTTTTTTACGTAATAATATCAAACGAAATTATTAGATAACGTTACTGGAGGTGATTTGTTCTACAAAATGAAATTGCAATTACTGTTGAAGGATTTATTAAACAGTCCTTAGCTATGAATTATAGAATTTCAAAAATTATGAAATCGTACGACAAGGGACTAAAAATTGCAAATTTGTTTAAAAATTACTACAAAACTGCTAAATGAGTGAGATCTCACAGATGGCACGTGCATATCCCAAATAAGGGATTTAAATAATTAAGCATGTTTTCCAAAATAAAAGCAAAAGCTTTGACTTCCTTATCCAATACTCTCGATACACTAAAGTGGTAATTAAAATTGTAATCGAGAATGTAGGCTGTGACAAAACTTCAGAACATGGCCTAGATCATTAGGAAATCAACGTTGAGTGAAACCAGCGACAAGGATGGGTCGAAAATGTCAGAGGTCGTACGAAATCGTTAAATGGTCAAAACGAATCGTCGTTGGCTCCGGTGCAGGGCGTGGTGCCGGATGAACTACACACGCCCCTGACTTCTTCAGCACCCACCCGTGCAGGTAAACTCCTACGAAGGTGAAGCCAGGTGTGCGAACCTCGAAGGGTAGCGAGTCGGTATTTCTTTCTCCTCGGAGGCTTATTGTTGTTTAGTTTATGTAGGCCTGACCCGAGAACGGTCGCTAAACTATTTGTTTACTAATGACGAATTGTCCAGTTCCCCAAGTCCTTCGATGCCAGCTTCCCTCCCCGCGGCTATTTTCTTTTCTCGCGTGTTCTGCGTCCTTTTCCAGCATTCTCGACTCCCTCTCTCCGTGTACGTGTTCCACCCACGCGTTTCGAGTTCCTCAAGATTCCAGGCTGGAAAAGCGTACACTTTACGCGCAACAACAAAATCGGCTTACATAAAGGCCAAATAAATATATGCCTCCGACTGAATTCGATGGAACTGTGCTGCGCTCCTTGTGCCGAGCCTCGTCATGAATTTTTTATGCGTTTCTTGCGGATCGCGCGAGTTTGGAAATCGTGAATAAGAAAGAGGGAAAGTGAATGGAAAGGAGAGTTTCTTTTTAAATTGAAATCTGATCGGGTTGTTAAGTCTGCCGAATTTTTTCTTCGCGTCGGTATAACTGTACAATTGATGATGCTTAACTAATTACCTACCGGCAATTCTTTCATAATTATTAAAAGTCTATGAATCATGGCTAAATAATTTTTAATGGATTCTTCAACAGCAATTTCAATTGTGTACCAACAAGTTACGCCTGTTAACGTCATCTAATAATTTCGTTTGGGGTTATAATGTCTATGATTCATGGCTAAATAACTTTTACTGGATTCTTCAACAGCAATTTCCATTGTGTATCAACAAGTCACTTCTGTTAACGTCATCTAATAATTTCGTTTGGAATTATAATGTAAAAGAAGATTTTTAAGCTTCATTTTGGTACATCACAATTTTTGAAAATCCTATTAATTGGCTTCCGGTAGGTAAAGTGTTAAAACTGATTTATGTTTTTATTTCGCAATTCTTTAATCGTATTTGTGAAGGCACTTCTTGTAGACGCATTGGACTCTTTGTTGTTTCTACTGCAATATATTTGATTTAATCGCTAGAAATTGAGTAATTGTATGACAATTTTGATATTTTGGGTCAAAATAGATCCGAAAACCGCTGTAAACACCAATATCGTTCAAATTTCAATTATCCTTGTATTTAAAACGAAATAATTTAGTAAGTTGCTACGGGACAAATAACGTGTACAATAGTATATTTTATAAATGCATAGCGCCCGTAGTGAAATTAATAATCGCATTTTCGAGTATGCGAAATTATATTTGTCGGAAGATTTCAAAATTAGCAATAAAAACGATCGGTCGCGTTAATTAGCTCCGCAGTGGAGAACGTGTTTTGCAATCACGCAGTTATTAAAAGAGGTGAACAATAAGACGACAATTGCCGTTGGCAGACGACAAAAATGACATAGTTTTGAACCGAAGGAAATGAAAGTCTTCAAACTACAAGCTGGACGGGTAAAGATTTTCGAAACCGAAAGTCGATGAAGCAATTACATCATTGCGTTTCATGGTGTTTCCGCGTCGATGAAGCAATTACTGGCAAGGAAATCGATCGTTAATTGCTCATTACGTATGTACCGTCTCTCGGCCTCGTATGTGCGTGCGATTATTTATGATCACTTGAAATTGCAAGTGCCTTGGGCATATGAGTTTGATGCTCTGAGAAATGGCAACGCAAATAAAGTAGACAGGACAGTGTTGTGCGCGTAATTAGAGGCACGTAATTATAGTACAGCACTATAGTAAACGGTTCGTAACGTTGAAACGCACAAAACATCGATAGCACCATTAAGTTGTTCTCTGCGATACGAAGAGCAAAAGGCAATAGGAACGTGGGAACACCGTGATCAGAGAGATCCTGCTAATATTGCAATCTTGGCAAGACGAGATGGGACATCTGCCTAATCTTTTTTCTCCCTTTTATTTGCGCTCCCACCGTTCATTATACTATCCGGTGCTTGTTTCGTTTACGTCCATCAAATAACGAGATTAAACTAAAACCTTATTACTCTTCGTTTAACCTGATTTTATAATGCTAGATCTCATTACATTTTATTGACTAGGCGAAAATTTTCCCGGTCGACTGCAATTTTTTGTAATAAAAATCAGTATTAGTCGACAAGAAATATGTTATAAGCAGATATGTTTATGAGTGCGGACATGTCCAAACTGTCGACATTAAATTATATATAAATCAAATTTGTAATGTGTTCAACACGGTTTAATACTTTTTATCGCTCTACAGTTGTTCACACTTGACACTACTACTTATATCGATTCAACATTTTAAGCTGTCCGAATTAATAATCCTACTACATAACTACTATTTTTTTTCTCCAATAAACAATGACGATCTACTTGCCATACTCATCATGTACACTTTTATACTAATTTTAATTTATCGTGTTCTTCTTTCCATATCGAGTATATGGTTGACAAACCTATCAAAAAATTCTTTCACAAACATATAGGTTTTCAATAACCAAATATCGATTTTCAAGAAGAAAGAATTTAGGGAGAAATGAAACACGAGTCTTCAACCGCTTGCACTACGATTCATTTTACGGCCACAGTGATTAGCAATTCTTTGTCGTACAAAATTTCCTAGAACAATAAGACAATCTATATATTTATTGTATGCTATATCTACATCCTATGGCTATATATCGACAATAAGAAAATATAACTTCATTTCAATTTAAAGGGAATTAATAACGTACATAGTTAATAGATACTGCACAAAATCTTCATCACGAGTTTCAACCGACGTTATGGTGCAAGGAGTTAATTTACTATTTTCTTTTTAAAGATATAGATATACGAATATCGCATTTTAATAAGAAAGAATTCACAGAGAAATTAAACACTAGCCTCTAACATAATATTTTCTTATTACGCACGTATGGACAGTGAGTTTCAACCGACGTTATGGTGCAAGGAGTTAATTTACTATTTTCTTTTTAGAGATATAAATATACGAATATCGCATTTTAATAAGAAAGAATTCAGAGAGAAATTAAACACTAGCCTCTAACATAATATTTTCTTATTACGCACGTATGGACAGTGAGTTTCAACCGACGTTATGGTGCAAGGAGTTAATTTACTATTTTCTTTTTAGAGATATAAATATACGAATATCGCATTTTAATAAGAAAGAATTCAGAGAGAAATTAAACACTAGCCTCTAACATAAGATTTTCTTATTACGCACGTATGGACAGTAAACGTTTGTGCAGATACAAAGGGAGGTTGATTATTCTAATTTTCCGTGTATCTTACATGCACGATGTGGCAAAAACTGTGAAGTCTAGTGGTAGAGGAATCTCCTGCAATTAGCTGGAGCAATTTTTTCCGTGGTTGCTCGCAGGACAACGGGAGGAAAAAGAGCGAGGAATCCTGGAAACGAGGACAACTGTTAGCCGCTTTCGCGTGAGTTTATCCAAGCTGAGAAGGCACGGGTCCTGGAGAAGTCTCGAGTCCTCGGGCTAGTCGCGGTTCATCCATCCAGCCAATCGGAGCTAATTGGCCTCCATGGGTAATTACGCGCAATTAGGAGTAGACCAGCCTAGCGTCCCGTCCTTCTCGTCCTTTCTCTCGCTAGTCTCTCGCTCTTTTCCTTTCCTCCGGGCCCCGACTTCTTTCAACGAGAAAACCTATACATCGAGGATATAGATTGGAGGAAGCAGGACATCTGAGGCGGCTGAAGTGTACAGAAGGACGGGAGAAGATCGTAGCCAGGACACGAACAGAACCACGCCATCCTCCAGGGCCTGAGTGGGGGGGGGGGAGGGGGCGCAGAAGGAACTAACAGATAGCCGGCAGGTACACAAATTATCTGGCGACGAAAAAACAACGGAACAGCAATTAAATAATGCTACGTCGCCACATAGTAGTATTCCCTACCGCTCTCTAGTTTATACCGGGTGAGCCAAACAGAACTACGAATACTGTTAATCGTTTGATACGTGTTACATCTGGATCTCTTCTTACAGGGTACGTTTGTACATAAATAATATTTGCACTGAGTTTTCAACACTTCTCATTTGCTTTTACCTGATTTTTCAAGTACGTTGCGTAGACTTTTATGTAATTTTTTAAGCAGGTTTTATTTACTTTTACGCGGCTTCTGACATATTCCCCAATGTGTATAAAAAGACTCGACTGTATTGACATGTTGACTGTCGTACTAGTAACTAAAATGGTTTCACACAATCGATATCATTAAATCATTCATTTAATGGAACAAAATCTATGAAGTTTATCACAGCAATTTGAACTGAATGTATTGGCATGAATGTTAGTTTTAAATCTGGACATATAATTGCACTACTCAAGGACATATGATGAATAAGAAATATAAGCTTATATTAAGCACGTTATTTTAGACAATTATTGTATAGATAAAATATGAAAGTTTAATGTTTAGACATGAACACGTACAGTATAACTTGTTTTCTTAATAGTCCTCACAACGAAACTGTTTTAAGTATGCAGTATAATCTCTAAACAAAATATTGAACAGTAGTGCGATCTTATTAGTAGGCCGCGAAACTCTATGCATTTTTAAATCTTCTGAAATTGTAAAATGAAGGAAAATGCGCACTACGGATCTTCATGTAAATTTTTGTTTTTATACCTCATCGAATACAAACCCGAATTTGGATTAAATTTCCATCATCGACTAAGGGATAAAAATACTATTGATTCTATTTAATGTATAATTTTCCTTGTATTTTATGAATCTGCACGTATCATCAAGGCATAATGATCTACAGTTTAATGGTGACATTTCTAGTTTGTTTTTACTGTTCGAGTTACCCTGATCTTTACATAACAATTAATAGAAATGGAAATTGAATCTGCAACGTTTTAGAAATGAATTTTGGCATCTTTACAGAAAATATAAAATGGTGTACATTGTAAATATACATATATAATATTATGTACAATTTTAGTCTTATCCATCTCATGGCAGTAAATTCGAGAGAGATATAACAATAAGATTTTGGTAGATAAGATGAGGATCGATTAGGGAGTCCGCTATCGATCGACACTGAGGAATGTGGATTTCAGATACCAATGGATCACCCGTTACGTGAAGACATTGAAGCCGCGTCATAAGACACTATGTGTGGCGGTCGGAACCGTTGCATTAGAACACAGCCCAGCTCATTACCCCTGGCACAATTAAGGCCCAATTTCGGGGTATAATGGCCGTCAATCTGGCCGCACAAAAAGTCCGCGGTTGCTCTGTTCGAAGTTAGAACCGTGCCGGCGCGCCGCGTCCCGAGTCGGCTACTCCAGTCTCCACGATTCTAGTTTTCGTGTTTGAAGGAACGGGAATTCCCAATAAAGCTGTTTTCGCGATCTAACTTCGAGGAATGAACAATACAAGTCCATTCTGAAGCAGCATCATGAATAATGACATTTAAACAGCTCTTTATCAAATCAATTACGTCTACGAAACAAACAGTAGAGAAAATTTATGAAACACTGTACATTCATTTCTAAAAGTTCTTCCAATTTTCGTCATTCAGTGGCATTAAGTTAGAAATTAAAGAAATTGATTTGAAATGGACAATGTTAAGCATCAATCACTCATTATTTCTCAGTATAATTACTTGGTGGAAACATTCTCTGCTCTTTCTACTTCGACAATAGCAAGATAAAAAAGCTCACATAATATATTAAAGCTGGCAATACGATTAGCTTGTTGCACGCATACGTGCGATACGGCTTTTGCGTGCTATTGATCGCTACAGTTTAACCCCTTTGTATTAAATTAGCGCATTTTCTAACTTAATAATATTTAGTAGTTTTAATATATAATATATGTATATAATTTATTGTATAACATGTGTATAAGTGATGCTATCTTATACGAATATTATATCTGAATGTGCGGAATCACAATATTTTATAGTAATTTTTGTTACATGAAGAGTTACAGAAGCATTAGCAAAGGCCGTACGAAACACGGTTCCGCAAATCAAATCGAAAAACATTTGGTTGGCGTTGAGAAATTTTAAAAGTGGACTTTATCGGAATTTTTCGGGATTGCAGTCTATTTTCAAATAAAGGGGAGTAATTGAACCGTAATCGCATGCGTAACGCTTTACGAAGTATATTTGGAAAAAAAGGATCGTCGAAAATCACGTTGTTCGCGAAACATGAATTCCTTCCTTTCAATGTCGTTCGAACCAAATTCGATTGGCGAACGAATCGGCGACATTGACGGCGAAATATTCGAAAACTGGAGAGCACGGGAGACTGCCGCAGCTATGGATCGGACAATAGGATCGGATCCGATTTTTGCATGCCAATTTCGCGCCTGGCATTGTGCCGTAGACAATACGCCAATAATTACGCTAAACGGCGACTATTCATACGCCCATTCGACCGGATTCAAACCGCCTTTCCGTATCCATTATCGTCGCGCGGCGCAAATAATCGTTCCGATACTCGTTGGTTCCACTTTTTTTTTTTTTAGTTAAACGCGTGTCACAGGTAGCATCGATTATCGATTAGTAATTCGAGTACGTTTTGTTCGATAATGGCTAATGAAATTTCTAACGCCGGTATTATCACACTGAAATTTCCATGATCGAACTTTGTCACATATTATTTTTCAGTGGAGCAGAATTCGTTTCTAATAGAATTAACGGAATTACAGTGGTTAATAAAATTATTTTTTTTTATTAAGCTATAAAACCCCTAATAAAATTATTAGAGCCGCAAAAAATGTATTTATTTCGTGTGTGACGGATAGGTAATTTAGCCTATAATACAGGGTGTCCCGAAAAGTTTTATATAATATAACTGAACCTTTTTTTCCTTCGCCAATTCCCGCCGAAACGCTTTATTTTCGTGTTATTAACGAAAAACACGGACCAATCAGAGCGCGGCTGATCCCGGCTCGGCGAGAGGTCCCGTTGAGCGTAGCGTTGCCGTTGGGCGAGCCGGAATCTGTTCGCTATTGCCGCGCTCTGATTGGTACGTGTTTTTCGTTAATAACTCGAAAACAAAGCGTTTCAGCGCAAATTTGCAAAGGAAAAAAGTGCTTAGAACCATATTAGGAATATTTTTCAGTTATGTTCAAACTTCCCGGGACACCCTGTATTATGAAATCTACATTAGAAATTTAATACTTCATTGTACTATTTTTATTAATATAATTATCACAATTTCAATATTAACAATTTCTCGGGAATGGGTTCAAATAATTTTTGAATCCATTGCACATACGGAATGTTTAAAAAAACATTAAATATTTATATGGTGCATAGTACCGAGTAAAACAACCTAGTAAACATACATCGAAAAGTCAACCGTTTCTGAGATATGTACATTTTTGTGTGTTAGCATCATGATTGACTAAATTGATTTACAACAGGTATCCACGGTTAATTGTCCATGACCCATCCCCACTCTGCCCTTTCCCCTTAGTGCCACGAGCTCAGCGGAGCCATGACATAAGACCATACATAAACTGCATGGATGCCACTTCTTCATTAGAATAATATGACACTTTCAACACGATACTTCATAACAGTGTAATACTAGATTTGCAATCGCTTGTTGATGACAACTGACTGATTACCGATGAAACCTTCATGAAGTATACATATGACAATTGAATGAGGACATTCAGAACGCGGTTTGTAAACATTGAGGTAAATATTGCTTGCGACGATACGTACAAGCGAGGAGGACAATCATGATGCCAACATATGAAAATGTTTTCAGCCCGGAAACGGTTGATTTTTAGAAGTATGTTTATTAAGGCTTTTTTACTTAGCACGGTGTGTCCTATGGACCACATAAATACTGAATGGTTTTTTCACACCCTGTAGTCGTTTTAAGACGGTATTCCCAATTAGAGCTGTCAATTTTAGAAAACATACGAGATAAGTGGTGGAGTTATTATAGAAGTGCTTTTGAAACTTGATATACTTACATGTTCGATTATATTTTAATATTGTAATTATCTTTATTATTATTTAAATTATTCTATGATTTCCAGAATATATTACCTTTTATGGTAATATATTCTGGCTACCATGATATCTCAATAATGAACTGATGAACCTTCTTCAAATTTTACACACACATAAAATAGAGATCCCTTTCTCTTGTGAACTACAATAATGTCAATATCAATGATAGTTTTGTATTCACTGCTTGAAGCAGTTTCAATTTTAATGAATCTTTGTTTTATACAACATCCATTTTGTTAAAAACTTTTTCTGCATATAGTTCACAAGATAAATGAATCTTTATAGGACGTCTCAAAAATGTTATAAATCCTTGAAATGGGCGGTCCTGAGGTTATTGAAAGTAACGTTTTCCTTTGCAAAAATAGCCGCCTCGACCTTGTTAAAGAGTTATTAACGAAAAACGCGCACCAATCAAAACACAGTTACAGCGGACGAACTCTGGCTCAGCGACAGGTCCCGCTGAGCGCGACGTTACCATCGGCAACACAATTTTGGCTGCATTGACACTGTATTTTATACGTGAGTAAAACTTGTAGTGGATTGGTCAGCTCATTATTGAGATATCATGGCAGCCATGAAAAGTGATATACTGCGCGAATAGTGCAATAATATAATTAATAAACAACATAATTCCATAGAAATTAGAATGTGTTATCTTGAACTATAGCCATAATGTGCATTCAAAATTTTAAAACACATAGTCTACAGTAACCTACCCATTTATTATCTCATCAATTCAATCACTAGTGTATTCTAGTGTATTCTAGTATATCCTGGTATATTCTAGTATATTCTAGTATATTCTAGTATATTCTAGTATATTCTAGTATATTCTAGCATATTCTAGTATATTCTAGTATATTCTAGCATATTCTAGTATATTCTAGTATATTCTAGTGTATTCTAGTATATTCCAGTATATTTCAGTATATTCCAGTATATTCTAGTATATTCTAGTATATTCTAGTATATTCTAGTATATTCTAGTATATTCTAATATATTCTAGTATATTCTAGTATATTCTGGTATATTCTAGTATATTCTAGCATATTCTAGTATATTCTAGTATACTCTAGTGTATTCTAGTATATTCCAGGATATTCCAGTATATTTCAGTATATTCCAGTATATTCTAGTATATTCTAGTATATTCTAGTATATTCTAGTATATCCTAGTATATTCTAGTATATTGTAGTATATTCTAATATATTCCTTTATATTCTGGTATATTCTAGTATATTCAAGCATATTCTAGTATATTCTAATATATTCTAGTATATTCTAGTATATTCTGGTATATTCTAGTATATTCTAGTGTATTCTAGTATATCCTAGTATATTCTAGTATATTCTAGTATATTCTAGTATATTTTGGTATATTCTAGTATATTCTAGTATATTCTAGTATATTCTAGTATATTCTAGTATATTCTAGTGTATTCTAGTATATTCCAGTATATTCCAGTATATTTCAGTATATTCCAGTATATTCTAGTATATTCTAGTATATTCTAGTATATTCTAGTATATTCTAGTGTGTTCTAGTGTGCTCTAGTGTATTCTAGTGTATCCTAGTATATCCTAGTATATTCTAGTATATCCTAGTATATCCTAGTATATCCTAGTATATCCTAGTATGCTCTAGTATATTCTAGTATATTCTATTGATGGCACTGAATGGCACTACCCTGTTAAACAATTTGTTGGTCTCGTTGTACGACAGTCCAATATATAAAAAAAGACTGTCTGCTCGGCAAAGAGCTGAGTTCCAGTCGCGCATCGAATCCGCGTATCGCGGACGTCCGCGGTAATTTCCATGGATCCATCGATAAAGTCTTTGCAGGTATGGCGCGGCGCGTTAGCGGGACTCCGGGGCAAAGGAAATGGCAACGTCACGTAACAAGCGGCAAACGAATTTCCCTCAAAACTACTGCGTCGCGTCTCTACCGTATCATCCGGAGCATCTCTATATGTGCATGCATACATATAGAGATTATAGAGGCTGTGTTGGTCCTGGAGTGAGTCGCGCGCGTTTGAAAAAGAGCGGGAGAGGATCGGTGCAGCGTGCAAATCGGATTTCCTTTCGTTAGAGTCGCTCGCTCTCGCCGGGGCCCCGGGAAGGATAGCTCGGTCTCGCTCTCGCATCTCGTTATACGGCCCTTGTAGAAGAAAGTTTACAAAAGAGAGACAGCATAGTCTGCTTACGGTGGAATGTAAGGCGGGAAGAGGAAAAGGATCTCGGCCGTCCGCGGCCCGGGTGGAAAAGAGGGTGGAGAGAGAAAAGAGAGAGAGGGTGAGAGAGAGGGGGGAGTGAGGAGCATCTCTCCTCCCTTTTACTCGTAGAAAAGAACGGGCCAGAGGTGTGAGCTGCGGCGCAGGGCTAACCGCTCGTTTATTATGCATCGAAATGCCAGCAACGATGCCACGCGAGTGGACAGGACGTTGTAAACGCTCTGCAAAAATGAAGTAACGGCCGGTGCTGCTCTGAGTGATTCCGCGTCGCTCCGGGCTATAACGCGCGGAACGGGCCTCCGATGCGCTTGTTCCGAGACCGGCCAAGGACCACAAAGTCCTTTCCTTTTCGCGCGAACCCTCGTTTTATCGGTAATATGATTCTTATCGATTGGTCCCGCGGAGGATCGTTCTCCTCTCCTCTTCCCCCGTCGAAAAAGCGATTTCAGTGCAAATACTCCTCTGGTTAACAATATTTAATTTGTCCGCGTACAGTCACGTCGAATTGCAAGTCTGAGTGGACTGATAGGTTTACGCTTCTAGCAAATTAATTGGAAAAATTAACTGATAGAACTGATATAGTCAAATAGACCTGCAGTAAGCAGCAATGAAACCATATTTCCAGAACATCGTCATTTGTATGTTTAGTAAAATGGGATCACAAAAACTTCAGAAACGATGAATATTTTAATTCTATTACATTTAATGAACTGGTTACAGTATTTTATTCCTGACACAATTTTGCAACAGCCCAAAATACAATCAAGAAATGTATTGCTTTGACATATTTGTTACTAGATTTTTATGATATTCTCGAGATTTTGACATCTATTGTTCTTCTACTCGCTCCCATAATTTTTCAAAGCGCAGGTGATGAAGACTGGTAATTTTTATGTAACGGCCCCTTCAAGATAGTCCGTATTATTCAATTGGATTTCAGTTTGGGCTTTGTGGTAATAGCTAAATAGCTGAGAATTTAACCACCCTTACACTATTTTGGATGTGTGTTTCGAATGTCCATCCTGATGAAAACTAATATGGCTGTCTTTGTCTAGCATATTTTCAAATGTTTCTGTCAATTAAGTTCGTAATATTTCTTTGAATTACCACTGGTTAATTCGTTTTTCAACAAGACTCACTAACCTAACGATGTATTACGTTAAACACCTCCATGTTATGGCTCATAACGCATAACTTATGAGTGTACCACCATCCAATTTTACAGTCTCTTTCCTATGCTATTTTTGTAATTTTTCCCTCGTTGAATCTCTGCAAGGGACATTTTACTACATATTTCTATCACCATACTTTTCAATCATGAACCCTATTGAAGAAATTTTTACTGATCCTACAAACTATGAACATTTTAGTGGATGTTACGTGTTCGTCATTCTGTTCCAATGATTATCCCTACAGATTGTTATAATTAGACTACGGATTTTCATGCAAAATGAACATTTCCTGCGACTATAAGAAACTGGAGTTACGTAGAAGTGTCTTTCCATTTTCAATAATTATGATTGATTGGAAATAATATGGCCTTGTTCCTAAATTCTCTTAATCTATTTACTGTTTTAAATTTCACCTACGCATTATTGTTATAAATGCATAAAATCCGCAGGTTAGTCATAATGACTGTACAAATACAATACATAGGTAGGTATGAATATCTGCAGTTTACATATCAAAGATAAGAAAAAGATTAAAGAAGTCTACATATGATTACACAGCTTACATCATTTCCACTTTAAAACCTTAAACAGTTCCGAAACCATTTTCTTGTTTACAATATAGACGAAATTTACGAGGAATGACCGTAAAGTGTGTTAACCCTTGTAAAATTGAAATTCACTCGGCAATGCCACGGAAGCATTGATTCAATCACGTAATTAGAAACGTTAGGTACAGTGTAATTAAGCGATAACAATAATCTGAACCTAGAACGCTGAAATAATTTCCAGCCGGTTTACAAATGCTTTGTTTATCAAATCACATCGAGACTAGCTGCTCGGTAAAATAAAGTATTATCAAGTTTATTTCGAATTTTTTAATAACGCCACTTCGCTGGAATTTAAAATATGTATTTAGTTGCTCGAATAAAGACCGAGTGTATTTATAAATACATGGAATGCTTTATCTCGACATAATTAACGTAATCATTTATATGCCGGATTGATCTTCTGCACGAAGAGCAGGCATGCAACATTGTTACCAGGCCGGTTTACGATATAAAACCGCATTGATTGCTAAGTGATACGTACGCGAACGCTTTAATAGCGAAACTCGGCCTACGCCGATGCACGGTGAAAGATAAGTCGTCGTGTATACGGATAGGTGTGTCGCGTACGATCGGTAATTACTTCGATTGTCAGGTCAAATAATTACTGTCGGAACAGAGAACGGCGCTGTTGATTAATCACTGACTCACCGTTCTGGGACCAGCACGGCCTTCGTCCTCCCTGTTTCTGCTGACGTCACATTCTCGGCATAAATCTGAAACAAACAAAAATCGCGTTGCCTCATTACACTACACTTCCATAACTACCATTTCATCGATATAGAAATATACAGTCGGTTGCTCAAATTATTAGGGCACTTGAACTTCACATTAATTGTAAGTCAATGAATTAACTGTCAATGAATTAACTTAACTAATTTTCACTATAATATCGAGTCAGATTCGTGATAAAAGTTTCTTACAATGTCTACTAATTCTATTCCGTTCTTGTTAAGATATTAATATAAGTAGATAAAAATATTCTTTTTCTTCTAGGAAATGACGAACGACAAGAAATTCAAATCACTGTAACCATTAAATAAATCGTAGCACAAGTGGTTAAGTGGAAATCTAGTTTGCCTAAATCCCTATTACAAGGGTCAAACATAAACCGGACTTTTTCTCCAATTTTCTATTGCAGTGGAACTTTTTTATAATACCAACAAATTATATGGCTATGTATATTCTGCTACAATCTACAGTTATATAACAGCTTTTCATGGAGCAAAACGTCGAAAAAAGCGGTTATTTTTTTACCGCGGCATTCCTCACCAAAAATCTGAAAAAATTCCTGAAAAATTCTTCAAACTATACACTCATACTGTAAAAATATAAATGATGCCGCTCTTGATCTTTAATGCGAAATCTGCAGTCTTCCGAGTTTTTTGATGTTATTAATTTTTTTATAATCAGAATTTTCAACTTAAAAATCCGAATAAATCGTAGTGTATGTATCTGGCTATTTGACATCTGGTCGATTTTTTCAGAATTTTAACGTATAACTAAATAGGGAAAATATGCCAGATACTACTTTTTCCATTTTACCCTACAACTCCCCCCCCCCCCCTGTTTGAGATACAGGTTTAAAATTTTACATGCTTCTTCTCGATGCCCTATCGAATAACACAGTCCGTTTAATTTGGCCCAAGGGTATTTTTGACCATCTCGTCTGGCTATACCCTTAAGAAGTCAGTTATCTTTGAACTAATCCAAGACAATTAGAATAAAAAGGGTGAATGCTTAATATGGTCCAGCAAAGTAGCTGATACAGTATCCAGCTCGAGACAAAGTACAGTCTGGGGGCCGAGGAGTCTCCTACGGCGATAATATACTGGCAGCCATCACTGGTGTAACGAAAGGGTTAAACCTGACTCGAAAGGTGCAGGGTATGATGCCGGGGAACGAACTCATGACACGTCGCGGGGCACCGGGAACGAGGTCCTCGATCATGGCCGTCGGAACGTGTACGCACAAGCCGGTATACACCGGGATCTAATTATTCCCGTGGCTGTCGATAAAAACAATATTAATATCCCTTGGTATATTGGGCGAGAAGCGTGTCGGCGTACCGTGTGTTCCTCTATACAGCAAAGCCTTGAACTCTGCAAGCATTTTCAAGATGACGAGAGACCGAAGAGAACACCCGGTATACGTGTACCGGTAATTCAAGCAGCGTTTGCTCGATGAACGTATTCTATAATTAGTACCGGCGAGGAAATTTTTATTTTCGTTTAAACTTGAACGTCCTTGCCGGCAAAACCATCGTCATGAATTCGTATATTTTTCTCTCCTCTTCCCCTCTTCTCCTTTTTCTCCTTCTCTTCCATCGTTCGAAGAGCGATCCAGCCGGCTCGATAATAATTATTATCGTCCGACGTATTTTTTCGCCTAACGCCGTCCTCGCCGTTCTGGATTAGGTCGACTGCGTGCGCAGTATCCGCTAATTCTTCTTCGGCGGTCAGTTTCGTAGAAATAAAAAAAACGAAAGAAAGATACAGAGATTATAAATAAATTGACTCGCAGCCACCACGATACCGAACATCGTTGTACGACCACCTGGCGCCTTATTTTCTTCCCCCAACTTCACCTTGCTCCGATCGAAAATAGCCGGCAATCGTTAATAACACGATTAATTTCTCGGTTGAAAGATTCATGGCGTCTATAAATAAAATATGTTGCGAGACAAAACGATTGAAGATCCTTCGCGAAGTTTGTATAAAGTCGCCGGTTCTCTTATTTCAACTTCGGCATCAATTCTATAAATTCCCTGCCCCTCCGCTCATTACGGTGCATTCATCGCATTAATCTTGATATAATGCGTTAAAATGAAAGGGTCAGGTACCTACTGTATCTCATTTTTTCGTTCGAAATCATGTTGTATTTCTTTGCGTTGTTAGTGGTAATTTTGTGGGGTTTTCGACCTTCGACCTATAATTACTATACAAAACCACATACAATGTAAATAATAATAACAACTGGATCCTTTTTAAGGTAAATCAAATTTCAGCAAAGTTGTTTGTTTTAAATACAGCTTTCTTGCTCCAGACTATATTCAATAAATTTGTTCTCTAAAAGATAATTACAGTATGCCATAGTGCACTTCAGCGAATACAGATTTAGGTGCACGCTCTTCTTAATCATTGTGTACTGCTCAGGAAAGTTGACCATTGAGCTACAATTAATAATAATTCAATATTAAGAAAGTCCAAGATCTTACCTTGTGTGCAATTCATGGAAACTGTTGATACTAAAACCACTTTAAAAAATGTATACGAACAGTGCATGAGGGTTGGAAGGATTGAGATACTTGTTCGTGTTATGAACCGAACATTTCTTGATGTTACGTAATTTTTAAAAGTTTTTTAGTTATACTTATCAAATACACACTGCTGTTGTCCTATGTAATTTTTCTGTCAATGTGGATATATTTGTCTGATTAACCAATTGAATTATATCTGAATATTTTAGCATAAGCCATTCAGTCAGTAGTTTTAGTCCATTGAGTCTTCATGGTGGTAGTGTAGATTTCTGTAAAAATTAGTTGATTCAATGGTTTTATCACCAGATTGCGTATCTTTATGCGAAATAAAAATTGTCCAACTTAATCGTAAGAAACAGAAGCCAAATGAAAATGAATTTCCCTTTTTGATAATTCGAATAAGTCGAAAATAATATAACATCATCCTTCAATTTTTTTAATGTCGTTACAATTTTGTATTCGTTCAGCCCATTTTTGGCATAAATGCATAAAACGCAGTCTATCACATAGTCAGTGCACGAATGAGAAGCAAATTTATTATTTACACTAGAAATAAATAAATGGTATGCATTTATGAACACATTTAAACAGTTCAGCAAGCTGTGCGAAATAAAATTTGCAACCGATCTAGAAAAAACAAGAGTTTGGGAATGTGTTAGTAGTCGAGACAGTATTGTCCACCGGTATATGTATATATTTCCGATGATGAATTTCGCAAGCGTCTTAAAAATAATGTTGTGATCGTTATCCCTGTCAACGGTTAGGGTACCAGGCGTACCTCAGATGATTAGTGTTTTTGGTATTTTTCGCAAACGACTGCGGCTAATAACTCGTGACTGGAAATTCAAAAAACGGCCATAAATCCGTGCAGAGGGGTTGGGGCGAGGAGTAGAAGGATTTTGTTTTCACAATTTAGTGATCGCTATTTTTAATTCATCCCGCGTAATTTCGAGAGATTCAGCCTTGAGCGACTCGATGAGATTCATGCTCCGCTAACCGGCCCGGTCAAAACTATTCTCTATGTATTACACGCGCTCATACATTTTCATTTTGAGGACGTGCGTCGAAAATGAAACAACAGGCATTCTACGAAGCCCGCGATGGGCTCGTCTTCTGGAAGGAAACCCGGCGTGCGTGGATAAAGAGAGAAGAGAGAGAGAGAGAGAAAGAGAGAGAAATAGAAGTATAAAGACAAGACAAATGAGAAAAGGCGCGAGAGCTGGACGAAAAAAGGACGGCCGAGAGAACGTCTTCACGGTGCTGCGCTACTTTAGTTAATTAGGGGCAAAATAAGACAATGTTCGCGGTCAGAGTAGCAGATTCGTTTCCCTTGTCTCCTTCGCCTCTTCTCGGCTCCCTCGTTTTCTGAATCTCATTCCACTTCCAACCCCCGGTCCACCATTTAACGTTCACCTTTCCTGTTCTCACTTCCCTAACTTATTTGTGTCTCACTGTGTTTGTTTAATCAGACGCCGGACTCAGTCTTCATTACTAGCACTAATTTATCTACCTCCTCCTCCTCCAACTCGTTCTATCTGTCCGCCCTGATGCGTACCCGTCTCCAAATAGTGACTCGGCCAAACTCGGCCCAATAAAGCCGTTAGCTTTAATAAACAAATATTATTCATTGAAGTTTAGCTTTCGAAGCATTTCTTTTCTGTTCTAATTTTAAGCTCACTTTGTACATTGACACTTTAACTTTTTTGTAGGAGTTCAGTTGTAATCGTTAGTTCGTATTCGATGAATACTTTGACGGGAGACCATTCTCTACACAGTACACAGTGGCCCACGAAAGTATTCGAACGCCCTTTAAACCAGAATAACTTTCTTAACACTTTATATAACGGCAATTTTTGAAGATTTTCTGCAATCAAAAATCAGTATTTGAGGATTTTTAAATACACTATTCAAAAGCGACAACAATACCATTCATAAATCAGCTAACTTTTGGATTAAGATGATATACTAGCTTCTTTTGAAATTATTATTTAAAAGAAAATTATTGAGCTTCTATTACATACAACTCGGACATTGAAAGCCTATTAATTGGCTTGCGGTAGATAAAATGATAAAATTGGACCAAACGATCGGACTTTCTTTACCAATTAGAAGCATTGGTTTACTAAGTAACGTGCGAAAAAGATTTTGCAAACATTGCAGTTGGTACAAATTACATGAAGAAATAAAAAAGGCATGTTTTAAAATTGTTTTCATTCGAGCCTGTTGTGAAAATTTAAAATACATTTTTTTTTAGTTATACAAATGCTAAAAATTTTATCGAAATTGGTAGACGCAGGAAAGAGCGACACTCGTCGAAAGATGTAGGAATCTCTGGATTTTAAGCAGAAACTGACCAAAAATCGTGAGAAACTGCGATTTTCACCACTTGCAACCGCTTGTCGCGTGTACGTTAATTGATTTCGATGAGATTTTTAGCATATGTATAACTAACATTGATCTACAAGACGTATATTTAAAAATTTTCATCGCAGGCACAGATAAAATATGTGCCATTTCTTCATGTAGTTCTTACCAATCCAATTTCTTCAAAATCTTCGTTGCGCGTCATTTAGTAAATCAATGCTACTAATTGCTAAAAAAAACTTAGGTCATTTGGCTAAATTTTAAAGAAGTTATTCTGGTTGTAGTTCACGATCTTTAGGACCATTCACTGCTTTATTGATCAATATTTGGAAATGTATTTTTAGAGTGTACTTCTTGTAAATACATTAGTCTTTCTCTTATTCTTAATGTAACAGCTGTTTATTTAACTTAGTCGTCAGACGCTGAGTAATTAAATGAAGATTTTGATATTCTAGGTTAAAGTTGAAATAGACCCAGCTTCCGTCGTCAGAGGGCTAATAGAGGTTTTTGACGATCATGTAGCTTTAAACAGATATTTAAGGATGAATACGAAAGTTAGGAATATAGAATACTTTTAGAAAATAAAGTTAAATGATGACGCTGGAACATTGCTCTAGAGTTAATCTGAACATTTTAATGAAGATACATACAAAATCGTAAACATAGCTCTATGGTTGTTAAACACAAAATGTTCATTAAAAGGTCCAAATCTCATAAAACTGTCTTACATCAGAATTGCCAGAACATTATTCACAGAATACAATGTCTACTCGCTATTTTGCTACTTCAATCCGTATATTGCAAACGAGCAGACACATCTGCTATAAATTGTTTTTTACAGTAGAAATAGCACTTTCATATTAATTCTCTACCGAGGCTAACTCGCCACGACTTCTTTTTATCGCACTAATTTCAACCTGAGACGTTTAGTCAGTACGATGAAATACTTTCTACGAGTGGTTGCGGTTCAGTGACTGTTTTCCATAATCCTTCGGGACGTGTGCAGCATTAACACAGAATTTGGAATTAGCAAACCGTGAAAGGATTCGGGGACAGAATATTGAATTGCCGGTCTCCTGGAATCGCTTCGAATACGAAATCCCGGGGAACAAATTAACGTGCGCGTTAAATTAACTCGGTCAGTCGTCGAATCAACCACCGTGAGCCTTGGGTAACGCGTCTTCGCTAGAAGGGACAAAAGAAAGTTCGATGACGGGATGAGAAGAAGCGTCGTACAAGGGGCTCCTGGATATCGACGGCAATATTCGTTAAGTCCTGCTAAGACCCTGTATGCGGTGTAGTTCGTTCATTCGGATTGCCAAGTCTCTTGCCATCCCTCTTACACTCTGATTTCCTTCCCCTTTACTCTTCTCTTTCCTTCGACGCTCTAGAGAACGCGGGATCTCGAGAGGAGAGGGTGGCGAACGTTTCTCCGCTCTGTCTTTCTGTCTGTCTTTCTCACCCCCGATGCACACTTCCGCCGGAGATGCATCTATGGTAAAATATTACCGTGTCAATCTAGCGTTTGTTTAATTTCGAGATTCCCCGCCTGCGATATAGACGCTCAGCACCTTTTCATCGTCCCGAGTGAAGGATTTATTACAGGGTTTCCGAATTGATGCTCCGGTTTTGATAATGAACTGTTCTAGTTACAACTAGACGGCAAATCTTTATCCATTTATACTAAAATAAAAGCAAACATGTTATATGAATGAAAATAATCAATGCTTTTATGTCGTTTTCACCATAAATAATCTTTTAGTGAATGAAAGAAAATTTTTTTTTATTCTGGTTTCTATAAAATTAGATATGAACTAGTCTCAACGGTCTAGATGTTTCATATTTTTTCAAATGTGTTTTTGGACGTTGTTAAACGGTGTATTTGTAACATTAATAACGATCTTAATTGATGGAGAAGCAGCTTTTTCTCTTACAAGTTACTTGTAAGTGTATTCCTAAATGATAGGATCGGTTTTTTGCTTGTTTAAATGCAACAATGAATTGAATAAGAAATTCATTTTATAATCTACAGGACGTGTCTGTTAGATGTAATGATTAATTACCAATTATTAGTTTTAATTATTTTATGCATTTTTATACGTACGTGTATATTATAAGTACTTTTGAATGAATCTTTTTACTTGTGTGCTGTTCAAATATTGTATAATTAAGAAATTGCTTAAAAATAAATAGCTACTAACAAACTTTCGTATACTTAAATGAGCACAATGATCTACACATTCTTCACTTTCGATGTACAACTTCACGTCCGCACATAAAACGTGTAGAAAATAGCATTTTAATAATAATAAAAGCACTTGAGATGGCTAACTTTCGAACAATTACTCTAATATGATTGTAGAATTGTATTACCTATTTTACACAAAATATAATTATAAAAGAATCGCTATTTAATCATAAATACATTGTTCAATATTCTACACTTAAACATGATCAATTTTCGCGTCACTTTTATAAATGAATATTAATTAAATAATGTTTGAAATGTAGCAGAGAAGTATTAGGGGAGAGTACGATTTCCGTGGCCCCTCGTTTTGAGGTTATATTTGTGTTCTTGGGGTTATTTCAAGAAAAAAAATGTATATATAACATGGTGTCAAATTGGCCTGGTTTAGCCGGTAAAGTAAATTTCCTGTTTTTTTATCAATTTGCAAATATCTCGGTAACTATGCGAAATATGGCAAAATATCAAGAGACCTTTTTTGTAGAAAATTAAATTCCCAACAATTTGTTCTATGACATTTTTTTATCAGCTGCGGAGTTTCCGAGTATATTTATATTTCTGTGAAGTTGCAGAACAACTGCCTCCCTCCCGAAATGATGGTCGGGGAACGTAAAGGCTCCGTTCACAACTGCTTTTACGAGACTCAAGAAATGTCTATGTATTAAAACTCAATTAGCAGTGAATATTATTGACGTTTAGGTTAGGCTAGGTTAGGTTAGGTTAGGTCTGGGTTAGGTCTGGGTTATCATTTTAATGTTTTTTATAGGAAATTCAATTTCCTACAAAAAAGGTCTGTATATATTTTGCCATATCTCGCATAGTTTCCGAGATATTTGCAGGTTTATAAAAATCAGGAAATCTAATTTACCGGCTAAACCAGGCCGATTTGACACTATGTTATATATACATTTTTTTCTTGAAATTACCCCAAGAACTGAAATATAACCTCACAACGAGGGGCTACGGAAATCGTACTCGTACCAAGAATTACTTTGGAACAGTTGAGTATATTGAAAAAAATTATTATAACGCTGTCATTCTTCTTTTATTTAAATAATTACGTAAAATGACAAAGTCACAAATAATGTCTAAAATATAAATAATAATGGACAATTCTGTATCTAAGTTTTATTACATTCACGCCATTTTTCAATCATCTGGTATTTTCTAAAAAAATTGAATGAAAATTTTTGTCTAGCTTAAACGAAAGGTTTAACATGTTGCGAAACTTGTTCTTTCTGATCTGACTCCTATTAAATTATGACACGAGAAAGTATTAAAAATTTTCAGTAAGAAAGTAGTAAATATTCTAAAGATGTATGTTCCACTAGGCACGTATGAAAATGAGAAAATCAGCCAGTCATCAACCAGTCTCCGCTGCACATAATTTTGATTGAATGCATATGAATGTTTTATCATAAAAGCCGCCACGTTCGCGCGTCTCGTAAGTCCACGCGATTATGAGAGAACAGTAACGTCATTTCAGCCGATTCCCATGCACATACATAAATACTTCCACCATTCGACTTTCCACTTCGTCAAGGGTGAGTCTTTCGCGTTATGAAATTCTTTCCGGCTATGGACACGAGAGAATTCTATTAAAACACATGAGAAGTGCATTTTCGCAATTACGGAAATGAATACTTTCTACAATTATACGAGAGATAATGAATATTATTGTCGTGACCGTTTCTGTATTCAACTAACATAATCCATAAAAAGGAAATTAATCTTAATAACACATAATTTCGTAACAGAAATTATAATGGCAAATTACGTAAATAATTCTCCCAATTTTCATAATTGAGTTACCTACAATATTATTGCAGGAAGTAGGTTGTTCGTTTAAATATAAATTGGCGATGTGAGTAAAAATTTCATTGAATGAATTAATATTTTATACAGATTCTAAAATACTAATTTATATTTTTAATTTTTGATAACCGAATAATTACTTTGTAATAATGACAAGACTGAATGAAACTTTATGCAATTTTTATAGTAATATGTGCTTCAATAAAAAAGTTCATTGGAAAATTTCTGATGAAAACATTTTTATAATTTTAGTAATTGTGAAAGAAAAAATTAAGAACTAGTCATTTTCGACAGGCGTCAATAATAAAATTGACAATAATAGTGTCAATAATAAAATTAGTCTTTGGATTTTATTCATCCACGATAAAAGTGAGTAGATCAAATGTAAAACTGTGAGGGCATTTAAAGAATTTTGACGTACCATTGCGTTATTTTCGATTAATTAAAATGATTAAAATATTATATAAAAGTTAATGCAGCTTCTGTATCTTGTACTCAGAACAAACAATTTTTGTTTCGCATAAAAATCTGCAGTCCAGTGATAATTTCGCGTATTTAATGAATGAGATATGTTAAGTTTTAGTAATGAACAAAGTGACGAATCAACGATCGGACAACTGTGGCAGTCGATAGCATTTAAAACCATAGAACGAATTCCCGTCCCATCAAGATTACTCTCTCAGCACTCTGGGAAATGGGGGTCTTTATTGCAATGCAATGTAACGGCCTGAAGGTCATTGTTCAACCGTTTTTAGGGTTCGAGCAATGACCAGTTCCGCCGCGCATGAGAACGGACTGAAACAAAAGCTAGCAAACCTGTTGGAAACAATCGGGCACGGTTCACCCCTGGTTGGGGCAGCTTATAATGCTCGGAGGGGGATGAACAGTTGTGTGACTTTTTTTTCGCCTAAGAGGAACTGCCGCTGTGCGACACTGGCAACATGTGTGTCTTCATGTTGTCACAATGAGATTGGCCGATCATCGTTCCACTATATTTCATGGTGGCATCAAAGCACGCCGATCTATGACGAATCCTTTCATTTTCCCAGAGGAAAAATCAATCATTTCGCTGTCCACTAGCGTTCCTCATTATCCATTATTTAAAATTTACACTAACGTGACTTCAACGTGAAGCTTGATACAAAGTTCGATGCAGAAATTGTCATTTCGAATATTTACGTATTTTTCATGTTATTTGGGAAAATATGTTTATTGATCTCATGTACTATTTGAGAGCCATGATATCCAAACCGGCTATGTCCATTCTAAACAATATGGAATATTTAATAGGTTTCATGGTTTTTGAATATTAAAAATCTAAATTTAAACGTATTGGTAACAATTAACGCGTGATACTTATATTAATTGAAGTTGTATAGAGTGGCTCAAAAGTCACTGGACCATTCAAAATTCGAATTTGTTTATCAAAGAATAAATGTGTATTTTTTATCATAAAAGTGTTATTCCATTTTAAAATGGTCTTGTGACTTCTAGGATACCCTGTATAAAAGTTAGAAAATATTATATTTTCAATTCTTGAAATATTAACGGTAAATTATGTGTTTGGTAATGTCTCGGGAACATGGAAATTTCGTTACAAAAATACTAATTTTAAAACATCGACAGAAAGCATCACACAGACTTTAGCTAATGTTAATAATTATTATTGTAATTTCTTTATTTTGTCTCAAAAAATTACTATCCATGCATTTGAGATTGCATCAGAAGAGATTGTGTATATGTGTTTATGGTCTAGGGCCATTCGTTGCACGCTATAATATCGATGTAATACTTCGTCATTTGTAAAAGAATTACCAGAACGTGTGGACGATATTTCCAATTTTTATAACACAGATGTTATCCTGTACCATTAGAAATTAATTTTGATGCAGAGTTTCTCAAAAAATGTTTTCTACTTTACATTTTTTGTATGCATGAACCCTCACTCTCCCAGCTTCATTTACCCTGTGGTGTTTCATTGATGCAATGGTAAATATCAATAGCATAGAAGACAAACGATTAAAATAAATTTCTTGTAAATGAATCCATTGAATGAACCATTCCTCCATAAATGAATCACTCAAAAACAAAAATATATACATCTTTTCAATTATATACATCATAAATAATAAATCGATTTTCAAATGAATAAACGATGAACTTGAAACACCCAACACTTTATCTGTTCCAACTCGAATGCACCATACTCTTTCCAAAGTTATGCAAATTGAAATACGTTGTAATTGAATTACATTGTATTTAAATTGCATAGTAATTGAATTCTACAGATTGTAGTTGCATTACATAATTCAAACCATTCAGTTAGTTTAATTGCTAATTACGTTAACCATGAGTGTAATTGACTTATTTGTAATTTAAATTCAATGTATTTGGAATACAATATAATTGAAATACAATATAATAGAGTTACTCAGGACCAAGGTTTGAAAACGGTTAATATCGGTTTCAGTTGTTAAAATAGTTCCGAAGAAAATTCATTTGGGCAAACTGTTTTACGAAGAACCGAAATTTCCAGTTAATATCTGATTCGTTTACGGTTCTCGTTTCGTTTCATATATGGATTCCAAACAATTATTGTCTCGGTTCTGTATCGGTTCTTAACGGGTAATAGAATCCATTCTTGCATCAATTTTTCCGTAATTGATATCTCGAATTATTATAACTGCGTTTTACTGTATATGCACGTATGTTTTAAAAAATGGTTACAAAAAAAGGAGAAAGATTTATACAGGGTGTGGGGATCATCCGTTCCAGGGGCGAATCTACACCTGTAGATCAATGGACATTTGTGAAAAAAACTCGTCGCAAAATCACTTATTAGCAATTGTTATAACAAAGAAAGTTGTTGAAAAACTTTACACATCAACGCCTTTTACTCATAATGGAGATATACATATAGGCAAAAGCCTACTACTATTATTGCAATTGTCCATGTCGTTTAAAATTAATTTATCTCAAAGTACGAACACGATTATAATTTGCCTCGTCGACGCGGCCAATGATAAAAACTATCAACTTTTGAACCGTTTACATCAGGGATGGGCATTTTTGTCTCAATTGAGACAAAACCGTCCTCAGCATAACGCCCACTGCCCCCCCCCCCCCCCCCCACTAGCATCCGCCGTTACCATAGAGGACGTCTCGTCGCGAACAGTGCGCAGGCCTCGCACATGAAAGAGAGGTTAGTGGGAGAAGCAGGCGTTTCAGTGCCCTACCGTGCCCATCACGGGTTTACATGATACAGCCCCACAATTCGAAATTACATTGTACTTTGTAATTGTATTTGAATTGTGAAAACGAATTACATTTTAAATTAGGTGAATGAGAGACCTGAATTATAAATTACAAAATAATTGAATACAAAGTAATCGAGTTACTCTATGATTATAGTTCATGAAGTTAGAGTTCGATAAAGATGTAGAACATTTAGAATAGATTCTATCAGAAACATGAACCTTTCTTGAAAAATGTGCTAACATCGGGAATGTCGATGAGAAGAGATCAGGACAAGTTATTGAAAGCAAAAGTTTTAGTATGAACAGGACCTACAAAATATCAAAATAAAAATTGTTCCGCTATAGGAACACATATGTATTCTGTTCGTCAATATTAAAAGAGTTCTCAATCATTGTAACAAATACTGAATGCTATTGAATGAATAGTACGCCAACAATATAAAATAATTACTACAATTAAAATGATATTCTGTATACCGAAGATTATTGGTGTTTGTCTTGTAAAAGTTTCTTTAGTACACGTTTTAAATAAATTATTTTTATGGAACTTTGATTATAAGTTCCATGAGAACACTTCTTAATGACATTCCTGATGGTAACATTTCTTACCATAAAAATTCCGTAGGAACAGATATTTTCCTACATGAGGCATAGAAGTTCGAACAGAATTTTTTCAGAAACAAAAGATAATTGTTTGTTTCGATCTTTGCATGAAATAATTCAATTGTAGGAAAGAATTGCCGAATTTGGATCGTTGCTTAAATTGGACCATCATTGTAACTTGACCGGTATAAGACATCTGTTTTGTAAAAAGTATACTTGCCTAATGCATCCACTTTTTCGAGCAAGCACCTCGTGGTTACAGTTAATAAAGTGATTTTAGTTTTTGAGAAGTCATTGATTGAAGTTTTTATTAAATGTGAAGAAGCACTCGTGCCATTTTAAAGTAAGTAACAAAATATATTATTATAATACATATATCAGAAAGTAAACCTATTAAGATATGATTTGCTACTATCGTTTTATTAATCTAATTTAAAAGAAAGATTAAATACAATTTTTGAAATTTTTGTACAAGTTGTCCAGATTGGACGACATTATAGTCTCCCCAATTGGACCGGTCCAATTTCAAGTTTAATTAAAAGTATTATTAATAAATTTAGACTTTCTGAAGCACTTTAAGTTTAATTGATATTTTTAAAAGATTTTAAGAGGAATTTCAGGTTTGATTAATATTTTGAAGAAACTTATTAAAAAATTTTAAACGTTGGAGGAATCTTAAGTTTACTTAATATTTTTAGAAAAACTTTTAGAGGAATCTGAAATTTTATTAATAATTTTTAAGTCCAAAAATAAAGAAGTACCTTCGCATCAATTGTGGCTAACGAAATTGGTGGTCCATCTTGAGATATCATAGGTCTAAATTAGGAAACCAGTTTCTTTGATGCTTATTAAGAAACAAAATGTATTATTTTAAAGATTAAATTAGTAACATTGTTTTCCACTATTTCGGTTTTAATAAAATTATTTCCATCTATATATAAAATTGTTTAGGGCTTCCAAATTCCGTAAGTCACCTCTAATTCGACACAACTCGTGACTTTTTGACTCAGCCTCGCAGAACGTTCCTCAAATATTTCCGTGTAAAATTTTGAAAACTAGCAGGCTGTCGATGGATGTCGATGGATGTACTAGACTGTCGATTGGAAGATTCCTAGGGACCATTTCAATCCATTTTTTCCCCGTAACTCATCCCGACTACTTTCCATTCGTTCTACGTATTTCTCTAGTTTTCCGTCTTCCTATACAGTTCTCGACGTTCTTACTTTCAGAATGAAACTGGGAAGGATGCGAGGTCACTGCAGTAGCAACCATGAAGGAGTGGAGAGGTGCAGGGACCAGGGGTAAGGTGTAGGAAGTAAGCTGGACGTAGGTTGGCAAGGGGGTGTTAGGGGGTTGCGGAGGGTTGGTCAGTGCTCCTTACTTAGAGGGTGGCGAGTCTGTTCTTAATTAACGCTCGCCTCTTTTGCTGCACAACCCCTCGCCACCGTGGCACCGTAATGAGGCTCCTCGAGTATGTGTAGCCGCGTGTGTGTGTGATATGTAAGTATCGGCGGGCACGGTTATCTGTGTGGGTGACCTAGATGAGACGCGCCCCCGTCTAGCTAATTCTTTTCTTCCGCGCTGACCACTAAAGTAAGTAGATGGTCGTGCACAAGGCATTGTCGTCGGTGTGCGAGCTTCCTGGGTTTTTGTGCCGGGACCTACCAACCTCTGGAAAACCATGTACACGTACGCTCGGCCACGTGTTTGTCTGTCTGTGTAACCATATTCCTCCGGCATCGTGAAGCTTCGAACGCTACTGTCGTGAGAGTTACGTGGACGTAAACACATAGCATACCTTCCGCGCATTAAAATGTATCGCAATAACTTGTACACCCTGTTATTATGTGTCTTGTGTATTAGTAGCTGGATCGAATGTCACGAGTAACCTGGAATTTCCTATTGCGCAGTTTTACGCGACCAGAAGAGTGTATTGTGCTCGGTGATCGATCGCATTCGCTAACGATTTCTTCTGGCTCCTTATTACAATTAACCACCTCCCGACTGCCATTTCGCTGAGAACTGGCACGGACCTGCCAGGCGATTGTGGTTCGCGAGAAATGATCGAATTGGATACACTGTCTTTTTTTGTTTTTTTTTATTCAAGAGATCTCATAAGAGATTTATTACAACGTTAAGAATAAACAAAACAGAAGTACACAGAAAAGGAACAAAGAAAAATAAGCATTCATAATTTGTTTCTTTATTTTTTAATATTCGTAGATTGAAGTTACTTAACACTAAATCTACCACGGTCAAATGACCGGTTTTATATTTTGCAATGATTGAAATTGTAAAAATTCATTTATGTAAAATAATGAAATAAATTTCCTTGTTCAAGCATCTATTATATTGGAAATTACGGACAATCTGGATAAATATAGGGTTGCCATTTTTATAAGGCAACTTTCGCCGATAGTTTTAATGCTTGGTAGGTTTAGTGTTAAGAAAGACAGTATATGGAAGCAGACTTTAATATTCGGACCAGCCAGAAATATAGAAACGTCCAGAGGCAGCTGAAATCTTGACTTGAAGAGATTCCGCAATAATATAAATCTTTGAGTATCGTACAAATCACACTGCCAAAGTTAAGGGTTTGGTTAAGGGTTTCACATTCATAATTATACTGATACAAGCAAGAGGACACCGTTTTATGGGAGAATTTTGCATTTCTGGAGATATTTCCCGTTTGAGGTCACAGTATGTTTTGACACAGATGCCTACGCGATTGTAATCATTAGACTGCGGATCTTTATGCTGCTAGATTTAGTGGTTCAGGATATTTACCAAGGATTAGAATCAGTCTTATTTAAATAAACACAGACATGTTCAATGATATTGCACAGCTTTATTTTATAACGTACGTGTCGTGATTCGAGACAGAGTACAGCAGAATTATATATTATATAAAAGAATAGAAAGAGGGCGCGGAGATCGTTGAGTGGACGCGGTGAATTTAAAAATATAGAATTTATTTCTAATATATGTAAAATAAAAATTATTTGCATTGAAACCAAATAGGAATTTATTTTTCTCTTTGGTGGGTTTATTAACTTGTCAACGATGTATTGTGCTTCTTCAATTGTTTCAATCTTTCCACTGTTTAAAATTACACCCACCCTTTTTTGTAATAAATGCATAATATCCGCAGTCTAGTAATTATTATTACCCATTCATTTGGAGACGCAAATTCGATTAATTATTGTCTGATAGTAATAGATTATTGATCTTTTCTATGTTTATAATATTTTGTTACAATATACTAGAATAACTCCGTTAATGAGTGTGACGGGAAAGTTGCTATTACGTCAACTGCGAAGTGTCAATATAGAAAATTTTTAATTTTCTTAATCTTAATGAATTTTTAAAACTATTAATTTATAGAAACCTTTGTGACTAATAAACCTTTATCGTTACTTTCGATCGCGTTGGTGAAACTTTTAGAACAAATCTTAACGCCTTCTACTCATCGAGAAGAGAAATAAGCTAATAAAGTTTCTGCAAAATTGGACTGCGTGGAGTTATACATATAGGTAAAAGCCGACTACTATTATTACATTTGTCCATGTCCTTTAAATTTCGTTTATCCTAAGGTACGCACACGATTACGCCTCGTCGACACGGTCAATGAAAAAATAATCGAGTTTCTAGCCCTCCTCCATTCAAAATTACATTGTACTTTGTAATTGTATTTCAATTGTGAAAACGAATTACGTTTTAAATTAATTGAACGAGAGACATGAATGAAGAATTTCATTGTGATTAGTTGAATGAAGGAGTTGAATCACGATTAACAAAATGATTGAATACAAAGTAATCGAGTTACTTTATAATTATAAATGATACAAGCGAATCCATTGTAATTCCACACAACTTTGAAATACAGTCAGTCTTCGTACATACTTTAAAACGGAATAACTTTTTTAAAATGCCAGTTTCAAACCACTTGAGCTCTTCTGAGATATGAGGATTTTTTTTTAAATTTATTGTTTAACGTCGTATCAACTGCTGAGGTTATTTGCGACGGGGGTGGAACGGTGAGATTTGGTACGGTAATCGGCGAGTGTACGATGGGTGTGCGTGTGTGTACAGAAGTATATGAGGATTAGTTTTCTCACTTGCAAAGAAAATACTAAAACTTGTGTTTTACAACTATTTTTGAGGGTCTATACTGAAATTTTAAAAAAATACGTTCTGTATATCTGTGTGAATTATATACATTCTGAACATTTCATCGAAATTGGTTTATGCCGAAAAAAAACAACAGCCATTAAAAAATGTAAGAATCCTGAGATTCATTATAGATGAAACCCGAAAATCGTGAAAAACTGAAATTTTCATCATCTTTAAACGCTTGTGGCTCATTGCAACGTTGACCAATTTTAATGAAATTGTCAGAATATATATACTTAATTGACACAAGTCTAAAAAATGTATATTTTAAATTTTCATTGCAGACTCAGATAAAATAGTTGTAAAATCAATATTTACTATTTCTTCCGCAATTCCTGTCAACTACAATTGTCTTGAAATTTTCTTTATTTGGCAAGTATATAGTATCTAAATTTTTGAAAAAACTCGTCATGTGGTCCACTCTTAAAAATGTTACATCATTTTAGACCTAATGTTGTAATTTATTTGTCTATTCACTTCTCCCTCAAAGATTCTCCAACAAAGATGAGCCATGCATATAATAATATCTTATGTAATATTGTTACTACATACTCATAAAGCTAAATACACCCATGTAGAGGATTGAGAAGATTAACCCTGTAACAGCGGACCGTTCTTACAACTATAAAATTGCTGATGTTTGTGACTTTATTTATCAATTTCTGGAAATATATTGTTGAAGGTATTTCTTGTAGACACGTTAGTCTTCCAGCTTTTTCTAATTTAACAGCTGTCCGTTTAATTTAATATCCAGAAAATGAATAATTAAATGTCGATTTTGATTTTTTAAGTCAAGCCGACCCAGGCTCCGATGTCGGAGGGTTAGCAAATAAAGATAAGAAAGCATGGACTCAGTTCGCGCATCTAATAAAGAACGTTATCCAGACATGAAGGTCGAGAATGGACGAGCGTGGAGTTTCCCCGACATGGGAACGAAGGGGCAGACGGAATCGCGCGACACATCCGTCCGGAGTTGGGCGTTAAATTCTAAACCGTGAAATTTGGTCGTTGGTTTCGCACGGGGACCGGCAACCGGCGAAAGACACAGGCTGGCCGTCACGAAGAAATGAAAAGGCGGTCGGAGCGATCGACGGGCCCATTCTTCAGTCACATCCTGGGCCGGACCCACCTCCGGCTCCGTCTTCCACGCCGGCCGCCCCGTTTCTTAGCGGATCGCGGCGTGGATAACAGCAATTAAGCCTTCCCCGTTAATAGAGATGATTGTGATTAATTATCGGATTTAATGACCGGCTACTTGTACTTGTAAATATATAGGGACATCGGACGCGCATGTGGGTACACCGTAAAAATTAGAGACCATGATTCCTCGGTGCACTCCTACCTTCTCTCTCCTCCTGCCTACCTCTTGCTAGCCTACCTTACTTCTTGCTGCTCGGTCTCCTTCGTCCTCCGTGTGTCACCGGTGCGGCCTATACGCGTGTGCTTCGGCCACAGAGAAACGGCCCTGTCACACTCCGGTGATCTTTTAACCAGCAATCAACTAGGGCTGTGGGATCGACCAACTTGGTATTGTAACAAACCTAACCTGACGTAGATACGCGCGACTATTCACCAGGAGAGTCACTTTCCAACCGATACCAACCGACAACTATGCCTCGACGCATCAGCCATTCCCTTTACTTTGAAATTCACCCGGTAACACACGATTCTAGTCCGGAGAATTTCTCGGGGGCTGAAACGCCTGATTCAGATCTCGTTAAACTTTCAGACTGCGTCACCGGCACCAGGATCTACCTAAATCTCTATTTTTGTGATCAACCGATTGTACATATAGTCGAAGTTTCAAATCGCTCGTTTGCGTGTCCTTGGGTCCAAGTAGCTAAACCTATTCGGCGAGGACGAAGGCTTTCTGGAAACTGCAGAGGAAACGTCGTTCACTACAATTAGTAAATTTCCCTATAATTTTGTTTTTTATTTATTGACACATTATCTACCAGCGAAACTTCAATTATCAACCAACAACTAACCCTCAATAATGTAATTTGATAATTTCGTTTGGAATTATTGTATAAAAGAAGATTTTCAAGCTACCATTTGGGACGGTACAATTGTTGAAATGTCGGTTAATAGGCTTCCGGTAGATAAAGTGTTAACTTAATAAAATATACTTTATTTTAAAGCTATTTGTTAGTATGTCCTTTAAATGGATGCCCATTTGCACTTCAGGCTTGTGATATGGCTTCTCTGTAACTAACGATTCGTACTATATGTGCTTTGGTTGAGTTTATGATTTAATTTGTAGGTTACAATGTGTAATAAATAGATTGTAGATCATTATGCATTTATAGCACATGGAAATCTGAAAAAGGCGATGACGTTCAAGATATTGTTTCCAGTTTAGTATAGTCTGCCTTATTCTCCATTTACTGAAAGCTTTTATATAAGCATCGATGGTACCATGAATATTCTTTCTATGAAAATCATTCGTGCGCTTTTCCTAAACTCATTCATCGTAGTATAGGTATATTTATTTCTAACCTGCAATTAAGATTTCTTTTCCGATAAAATGTCTCTATTTTAAAATATTACTATACAAAAACTACAGTTAAACTTCATCATAACTTCATATAGTACATTGTCGGGTATAGAGCATTTGTCATTCAAATGTGTATCTTACGCCTAATATCATTGTTATTTAGTGTATTTTTAGCTGAGAAATATCTATTGTATTTTTGAAATTCATTAACAATATTTAATTAAGGAATAGTTTGTAGAAGTTTGTATAAAACAGTATTTGCAATTCCAACTCGCCAGTGCATAGTTAACTATTGTGCATACACGCAAGATGCCAGCCCGTGAGGGCGTGAGCTCACGTACCAAAATTAACTCTAGACTCTTGGCATTTAAAAATAATTGGTAATTATTGGAATTATTAATAGTTCGACCGGGCTGAGCCGGCGATACGGGGAAGTATGTAAATAAACATGAATTTATTAGTAACATGACGAAACGTTTTAAAGCGTGACATCATTACGTCAACAATCATTTTTGTTGATCATGCGTCGATTAAACGTGACTTATTCCTCATTTTCTCCACAAATGATATTATCAAGTAGAAATGGTTTTTATGGATGGCAAAGAAGTAAATTATTGTAGTTGTAAAAACAGTCATAGAGTATGTGTGTAAAAATATCATTAGATGTTGTCTATCTATTTATTTTTAAGTAAATAAAATAAATCTTGTGTCATATGTTTCAGAATTATAATAAATTAATACTACACTAATTAGATTAAGAAGAAACAGTTGAAATGAGATCAATTAAAAAAATCAAATAAAATTACAGACATTAAAATATATAAATGGAACAACTGTTGATCACGTTAATGATGACTATTAATTTTTAAATATCTTCAAGTGTTACTTTGATGAACAGAAGTGGAAGTAATTTCTACTACAAAACGAAATTAAAATTTTAAGACCGTACACGAGAAATTCCGTTTTAAAAAAAGTGCAAAATGCAGTTGGTGCTATCGAACTCGACGTAAGAAACTGAATGTGCTTTTTTCCTTCAACGAAGAACTAAGTCGTCCATCGAAGTATCGATTAGTTCGTATAATAATTATCCCCTCTGCATTAGGAACGGTTACCCCCTCTGCTACCCCATACAAGCCTGGCTGTTTTATATTAGACTAGACACTACGAGAGGTAAATAAACGCGTTGTTTCCTGATACCAGCTGCTACATAACTTTGATCAATCCATTCCAGTCATTTTAATTAATTATTTATCCACCTCTTGAATAAGTATTAACCGCTCATAGCGGGACTAACCAGCTGCATGTACACGTTCGTTTCTTAGAAACTAACAACCAGTTCTACCGACTAATCAATCCGAGACTTCCAGGAACGACTTTACCACCACATGCCGACGATCTACGAAAATCCATCTAGGCTATAAGACATTACTTCAGACCGAAAGATTTTTAGCAACAAATTACCATGTCGATGAATTCGAAAATTATTTACTATTATATATATTCGCAGATGCGAACGCGTTCTCAACCGTCATTTACTTTAGAAATAATCCTCAACAAAATCTGATTAATGATAGAGTTACTGGATGTGTCAAAATGATCGGTTCTCGATTCTCTGCTTTGTAATTAATGAAACCTTACAAATATTTTCGAAAGGGAGATGTAAATAATTTTATAAATGTTCTACAGTTCGATTAATGAGCTCTTATAATTTTTATGACAAAATCAATCAATATATGGCAAAAATAAATAAAAATAACTATGGCAAACAAAACTCCTGATATCCCTAAATATGAAGTTGTGCGTTGTAATCCTCAATAACAGCGTTCATAAAATTAGTTCGTGTTTGATCACGTAAAATATAAGGCAATCATTAGATTGCGGATTTTATGTAGTTATGAGAAAACGAAATGAGTAGGAGTATGAGTAATTTTCAACTTCTTCTAATTCTCCGATGTATATTGTAAAAGATATATACAGGGTGTTTCATTTGAATGCAAATGGTCGAATATCTCCGTAAAGAATTTGAAGCTATTTAAAAAGATTTCCTATAAAAATTGTTTGGCACAAAAGCACACATTATGTGATGTAAATGATTTTTGTGTGAATAAAGTAGTGGAGGCGATGCATAAGCCAAAATTTTAGCTTACATTTCCGTACTCACACATTGCAACGAACATTGAGACCAATTATGAGCCAGACATTTTGATGGTAGCTCTAGTGTTAAAAAATTTGCGAATACTTTTGTCCACCACTATACATGGTGGAAATTATAAAACGGTACAGACGAATATCTCCAAAAATGTTGATAATATGCAAAAATGTTTCAGATGAAAGTTGTTCAGTACCGAGGGGGGCATAATGTGGTTGGACCATTATTTTTCCCAGTGGACACCCCAAGGTGAGGTGAGGGTCAACTTTCTTTTTTTGAATGGAATGATATGTTTATTATCCATCATCAAATAGTACGTTTTAAGATGAGTTCAATTACCTATGACTCAAGGTCATTCAAGGTCAACTTGCAGGGAAATGCAGAAAAGATGTGATCGTTTTATTTGTACTTTAGTTCGTGCCTTCGAACTTTCACACCACAACAATAACATGTGTTCAATATCAGCATTACTCAGGACAACATCAAAGTCATTATCAATGAAATGAAAAGAAACGTATTTATGTATTACTGTGCTCTTCTGTAAGATAGTTTGCTTTCATTACTATTCATGCTAAGGTATCCTTCGCTGAACGATGGTACTGAAATAAGTGGTGAAAATGGAAATGTATCGAAGTTGTTTTGATATGTTTATGGTACTGGGAGAATGTTTAACTAGGTTTAACTTCCTACACAATGTACTAACCCAATTACGTGAAGAAGTACCTTTAAATAAAAGGCGCGTTATGTGGATGCATCATGACGGTGCGCCTCCGCACTATGCACCATGCTCTCGAACAGCAATGAATGAAATCTTTGCAGAAAAGTGGATAGGTCGAGGTGGTCCTGTAACCTGGGCGTCCGTTCGCCGAATATAACACCACTCGACTACTTTCTATGGGGTCACATTAAAAACTGCGTAATGTGCATTAAGCCTACGACGCGTGAAAACATGAAAGCCAGAATACGCGAAGTTTGTGCTGAGATAAATGTTGAAATGTTGAGCAAAGTTAGAGAATCATTTAAACAGAGAATTGTTAAGTGCATTGAAGTAAAATTTAATGATTTTGAACACATACTGAACTGAAGTAAAAATAGAACGATCACACCTTTTCTGCATTTTCCTGCAAGCTTGACCTTGAATGACCTTGAATCATAGGCTATCGAACTCGTCTTAAAACGCACTATTTGATGGTGGATAAGAGAACATCATTCCATTTTAAAACTGAAAGTTGACCTCACCTTCACACCCGAATTTCATTTGTGTTTTCCTTCGTCTCGGTGAATGAATCATTAATTCCTTGTATCAGTTCATTACGCGTATTTGTTCTTGTTTTATAAGCTTTCTCCTTTAATGTTCCCTACATATAAAAGTCACGTGGCGTAAGATTCCATATTTTTGTTTAGAACTTTTTAATAAAGCGTTAAACTGCGTATGTTTACATAACATTTTTTTTCTTATTTAGATCCCATAGAATGTACTGATAAAGTTTGGCACTTTAAACCCTGTATAATAAAATATTATACTAGATTGTTCCAAAAGTTCTTTTCATTTACAATTAATCTGCACAGTGCAAATTCCAAGGGTTCCTTTAAGAAAGCAAATTGCATGGTTAAGCGAGAGGAAGCTTGGAAAATAATAAAATATTATAGACAACGTGCTAACGTTGTTTGTATGTATCGGCTCGTGCTATTTGACAATTCAAAACGTACACGTTGCGGAAGAAACTTTTGGAACAACGTAATATATTACAAATATTTTAAAATACAGCTATACTTTCTGTTACATTAAGGTATATTATATTATATTATGTGGTGGTATATTATGGTATACCATATTGTATTCTATTGGATTATATTATGCCATATTGTGTCATGTTGTACAGGATTACGTACTATATATGTTATGCTGTATGGTGGCATATAAGATTATATAAGAGCCAAGATGGGAGTTGTCACCAAAACCGAGAGGCAACACGATAATAAATAATAATAATGATAATAAAATGCAGCTATATTTATATTAATAATATACAACAGTATATTATAAAAAACAACTGGAAGATTTGCATTTACAAATCCGTAGTTCAGTTTAACGAACAGCTGCTAAACCCAACCCGAAGAAGTATATATGTATGTGTATACATGTACATGTATTTTTTTCATAACATATTGAAGATTTCTCGAAGGTGGAATAAAGGAGAACGAGTGGTTAAAAATTAACAATTAGTCACAGAGAATGTTGGGCTGAATAATTAACCAGACAAGATGAAGTGGAGCGGAACCCCCTTTTCTTGGACGATCCGCGAGAGACGAGCTAGCTTGCACGACGACGACTACGAAAAAGACTACGACGACTACGACGACGACGACAACCAAATAGAACAGAACGAATGTGAGTACAACAACGCGAATGGCGCTTCGTACAGCTTTCGGATCCGAGATTCGTGAACGCACCCGCGCTTTCGCTCGACATGCCGGCTTGTCGGTTGGGTGGGTGGGTGGCGGTCGGGTATTTTTGTATCTAATTATAATCCTCGGGCGAGGGAGCGAGGCAATCGCCTAAAATTAGAGCATATAGTCTAACTGGTACACGTCGCCTGCTATTTTATATTTTACCGTCTCTTTCCCTCTCCGCGATCAACGCATTTGTTCCTTGCTCCTTCCCGCACCCTTTTTCTTTCTCTACCAGCAGCAGCAGCGTCGCGACTCGTCGTTCATCCTGGTAACCGTTTTATAGTCTCTGCCCTCTCTATCATCGACCAACTACCGGCACCTTCTAGTCGCCCGAAAACGCCCGGTCACTCTCATTAAAACTTTACAGAAGTCATTCGAACCGAACCAGCAGCATCGACCACCGGAACCAAAATACAGTGGTGTTTCATTACGATGGTGATCATCGATTATTTCGTTGATGTTATCGGCTTGAACGAGGACTCCAGATATTCCTCCGACAGAGAGGACAAAAATAGATTCCGTGATGGACATGATGTAGTGCTAACTTCGGATGTGATCGAGTGCTGTATATACGTTATGCGCGGCTTTGATAATTTGCGAGCTGGATTTATTCGCTTAAAAAAGACAGCTGAACAAGAAATATCCTAAAAACGAATTTGCCGAAAGATTTACAAAGCATTTGTACATAGGAGATGAATATTTGAAGCGATTCAACGTTCAACTACGAGTATATTTATAATAAGACAAGCCTCGTCCGCTCCAACAAACACTTTCTGCAGTTATTAATAAGAATATTTGACAAACATCTATTAATAGCAGCGTCACACTTTGGAAACGCGGCGTGTTGTAGAATCGACGAAGTCATTTAAAAAATCCATACATAATATTATACAGCAAATGGACAATAACGCGACACTTATTTTAAAAAGTGTTCCAGAGCAGAAAAAGTAACTCGACGTTCGAAACTACAGCTGTAGTAAATAAGTTTACTCGATACATTGTGTACGCGAGCAAAGTTTTAATTTATTCCCCTGTTCCGCTTAATGGACTTGTTCGCTTGAGCTGAAGAGCATGCATGTAATGCTAAATAGTTCAGGACGAATGGTCGATGATATCGATGGGGGCCAGGGGTGGGGGGGCGACGACGACAAAACAGTACATCACGACTCTATTCGGAGACGCGACTGCGAAAATAGGAAGAAAGAAAGGAAAAAAAACGGTAATGATCCATAGTGAAACAATGACACGAGTGACAGGTTGTGATTAGGCGGCATGGAAGAATAATCAGCATAATGACGGGTTTACACCCTCTTTGGCTGCAAAGAAGGGACCCGATACAACGACAGCGGAGTGAGAGGATGGCGGTTGCACGGTTTGTCGAGTTAATTGTCGTCTAGCGTGTCGATCCGAACGTACCCCCGTTTGGCCACACGCAAATGTCACTGCGAGGCACGAGGAAAAAAAGAAAGTTCCTCGTCGAGCTCCTACGACAATTAAAGGGAAAAGTAGACTGGCTGTTTCGTCAGCGAAATTGCGATGTTTCGGAGAACCATCGCGGATCGACGATAGAGAAGCATGGTTTTGCGTTAATTGATGTCCGAACCGAGTTTCCTTCGATCGATCGGTCGTCGAATAATTCGAATCGCAAATATTCCTAATATTGTTATACCAGAGGTCTCATATTGAAGTAGGTATACAGGGGTGGACATAATTAGTCAGCTAGAGGTCGTTTCATAAGAAGAAGCTCATAAAGAAGCACGGTTTTGCACTAATTCATGTCCGAACTTCAGTTTCCTTGGCTTGTCTGATCTTTGAATAATGCGAATTGTAAATATTCAGAATATTCTTATAGTGGTCTCATATTGATGCAGATATATCTGTGGTTGTCAGGAAGAATGCGGCATGTCACATACTTTCAATTTCGAGATATTGCCGTTTAAAGATTCGATCACTAATGCTTTGACATGGGACATCGATTAAATTGTATTATTTTTTTTTGAGACTTTCGAATTTGTTTTCATGACTTTTTTCTGGTAAATACGTAAATCCTGTACTATAAAGCTCAATTAATGTGTAAACTCAAATTTTTTGAAATTGTGACATGCGTCGTTTTTTCTGGCAACCACAGATATAGGGGTTGACATCACAACATACTCAGATAGAGGTTGCTTTCTGCAAAGAAACTAGTGGACGATAGCCATAATAATCATTCTTTGGTATTTATCAAGCTTCACACTGATTAATTTAATATTTAATGTTTGTTTATAAATGCATTCAAGAAATATTCTCTCTTTAAAATTTTGTTGTTAGTTCTTAATATTTTATATCAGTAAGCACCCGCAAAACGCGACCAAAGAATTGTTTACAAAAGGTGTGTTTGTGTTCCTTCTGTGGCAGTAAATGTATGAAAGAATTTTTTGTACATTTACTGTACAATTACTACTACATAAAATGTACATATACAGTTTTTCTAAACAGTTTTTCGATCGTGTTATGCAGAGATCTACTGTACTGAACGTCTGTCTACTACAGACCATTTCTACTTGAAATTCTCGATGATGCAGTTCATCTCTTTTTCATAGATCTTTTACCACGTATCATACTATACTATTTTAGTAAACAAATAGCGAATACTTAACTGTATAAATATATTTCATTTACATTTTGGAATTATCCATGATTCATTACCATCCGTATTAAATAATATTTAATAGATTGTTTAGACAACTTGACGAATGAAGGGATTTATTTATTTTTTTAAATTGTTCTATTAGGTGTTGAAATTAATTCTGTGTCTTTCCATTGAATGAATTACAAAACCATTTTAAATTTAAATGTTTTCTCGTTCTTTTTGAATTTGAAACTACTAACATTAACCACTTGCGCTACGATTTAACTTTCGGTTGCCGTGCCGCGCTCTACAATATAACATGCGGTAAGGCGTTACATTGACGCCACACCGCGTCTATGGTTAGCCGTGGGTTAGCCGACGTGAAGAACACGTCGTTTTTGTTTCTGCGAAAAATGCCTATCGACGTGGTATACACGTCGCTTTCGGCTTTGGAACAAAATCATCTCGATGTGCGTGGCACGTCTTTATAGCGCAAGTGGTTAATAATCACGCGGCACTACGTACCATGGTAAAGCAGATGAAAATGATTTTTTCGCTGTTATAAAAATGATTTGTGCGTTATCTGTTCTTTGTTTTCATGCTATTTATTGATCAAAATTTGTCAAATTAGATTATCACCTGTTTCTGCTGTCCCATCGTTATTTTGCAAGCACAAATCCTAAATTATTGGAAAAAGTATAGAAATCTTTTTTCGCGAAGGGATTCATCGGTAGCTTCAGAAATGGAACAATGCTGTATCTATATATCATTTATACATATAAATTAATAGTTACAACGAATATTTTGGAAATTCAAAGACTTATGATGAGACTGCGGATTTTATGCATTTCTAGCAAAAATGAGTAGATGCAATTTAAAACAGTAGAAAAATTGAAATTATTGAACACCATCGATATACTATTTTCAACCTATCAAAATAATTAAAGAAAGAATGAAATGAAATTTGGTGTTCTTGTTGTTTCACATTGATGCAGAATGCAAAATGAAAATTTTTTGGATAAATTGCAAGGCACAGAATCTACACAAACACTTATTCCTCTTCTTAATGATTCCAATGAATTGAAGACAGTGCAACAGTATCTTTAAATTTTTGAAATATTTGCTTAGTTTTGCCATTGTTATACACATTTCTGCCGAAAACAAATAAAATCCGCGTACGATTATTCTGCAAGTAAACTTTTGACACGTTACCAAATAAATTCCTACACCTAATAATTATTATCAACGTCGCGATCAGACGTTATCAATGTTATTTCGGCGATGGATCGGCGTGGTTAAGAAGAGAGAGCAACATACCGGAATGGGAATGGGGCAGTTGAGCCCTGCGCGAGCCTAAGTTTTTCACAATGTGATCAAAACCGCTCGGGATAATCGCAGGTTCGCAAGGTAGCACGATCTAGCTCGATCCCGGTTAGATCCTGGCTCGATGCCGGCGAAGATCACCGGGCATGCGGATAATAATCGCTGATTGGCATCGATCGAAAGTCGTTCCGCGGGTTCTATGGGAAAATCGACTGACACGTGACGATTGTTGAACGATCGACAGCCGGCTCGCCTGGTACGTGACTTCGATCCTTAATCGCGACGAGCGTTAGAAAAAGAGGTATGACTAGGAAATTTATCCGGGCAGGAAAACGCGGATAAAACGATAATTCGTTTGGGACGAAAGCGGTCGGCCGTGTGTCCCTCGCTCGGGGAAAAACTGCTCGCAAATTTAGTTTCACCGTCGTCGATTATTATTAATCCCGAATCCGGTTCCTTGTAACGTGATACACACTCGCGCGGGGGCCACGCGGCGAATAGCAAAACGTAAATCCGTCTCATTGTGGCCCCGGCATTAAGTATTCAAACGCGGGACGGAACATAATTGTGCGTCGCAATTGAAAACTTCCACTTATCCGTGGTCGCAGCGGATACAGGCTACGCTAATCGGTGGCGGACGTATCGCGCGGTTGCGTTGCAAAAATTCAAAGCAGATGCGCAAAAATAGTGGGTGGTAGGGATGGGTTAAATAAACAGAAAACAGACAAGGGCACAGGTGTAAAACCATTTAAACAAATTTATTTGCGAAACACAACGCTACAGGCCCACCGAGATCGGTGCAGGTTTAAGTAAATATTCTAGCATATAATCAGACAGGTTATACACAGACCAGAAACTATTAAGATTCACTTACGAACCAAAAAACGGGACGTACAACGCAATCTATCGACGAACAAGCGATTACCTTCTTGGCGTGAACGTTAACCCATTGCCTTATGATCCATCAAACTGTTTCATCCTTAACAATTTCCTTGACGATCAAAAATATACAACTACTCTGGAGGCCACGTATTAAACCTCACACTATCCTTGAGTGCAAATTTTGTGCATTTTATCTTTCAGACACCGTAAAGTTTTTTACGTGATCATGTTGTAGTTTGATACATTTGTAAAGCATAATTGGTGGAATTAAATTACAAAACGAAAAAGGATGAATATTATCTTTTGTGCAACTGCTTTTGGAGGACAAATGAAGGTTAATAACAGAAACATTGTATAATATTTAGACTGCAGATTTATGAGAAAGACGAATAAGTGAAACAGAAAACTGTACAGGCGCTAAGAGAATCCAAGAGCATTGTTCTATCATTTTCGACTTGTTAATTTGTTAACATTATTGAAAGAAGAAATACATTTACATTTAGCTTCTGTTTCTTGACGATCAATTTAGACAGCTTGTATTTTGCACAAAGATCCGCAGTCAAGTAATAGTGTAGCAGAATTGGACGATACGTGTATCTTTTGAAATCTTTGTCACGAATCTGGCACGTTATTATAAGACGAGGGGTTAAAATAAGATGCGGCGAGTGTAATTATTGTTACGAGAAAGACATCTGCTTGTTCGGCGTACACGGAGCATACATAACAATGATCACGACCAAGCAAACGTAGAAAACAGACTGACGAATGACAGTTTTGGTGAAGAGGGGGAGGAATTTTGGTTGCAACGGGAGAACTGGATCAGATCGGAACGATGAACGTAAATTAAGGCCTCGGTGAATTTCAGATTTCTCGAAGCGCCGACTGGTCTAGGCCATAAGGACATCGTTAAGATTATATTTAGGCATCGTAAAACAAAATATGCGCCCGTTGGAGCCAAGTTGCTCATTACGCGGGACAGCATTAATGTTGCCGTACAACCGGCGACTTTTGAGCATCATATACTCGTGTCAAAATATATATAGTTAGCAATCTGCGCAGTAAATCGGTGCAACACACACGGGCGGAATTCAAAATTTTATGCAATTAGCTGGCGAACAGTCTTACGCGGGACACGTTTTATCGTCCGCGGATCTTTTTGAATACGCGTCGCTTCATTAAATTAGAAATATCATGTTACACGCGATTTATCTCAGCCCGTTCTCGCGAAAGAATCTATTAATTAGTCGGACACGTTCGCAGCGATACGACGAATCTTATTTATTGTCAATAATCATGTCGCCGTAGCTAAATGTGTTAAAACACACGTTGCAATCGTGATTCGAAGAGACAATTCGAACGTTTCTTTGGCCGATGCTGTTCGATGTTAGTGTAAGTTGCTAACACAGTTCACGAAAATCATTTATAGCTCGGTTTCATGCAACCGGCTTAAAAATTGGATAACACTGATTGGATAAAAGCAGCAATTGTTATAAAGATTTCAATGTAATAATTAGACTGCGGATATTAAACCATATATTGTATATTTACTAGGTGCAATAAAAAGTTGATATTATGTTTCCTTTAATATGAATCTATTAACCCTGAAAGTGAGTGTATATTATGAAAGTCAGCATTAAGATGGAAGTTTTAATAGCTTTATTCAATGTACCAAACGATCTATATCTTTATTAATTCATTTCAAAATTCAAACAGCAAAGAAATCGTTTTATGGAAAAATTAAGAAACGAGATTTGCATAAAGTTAACATTCACTATCGGTATAACTTTATATTACAACCTGTAAAATGTTAAATCAATTCTAACGAAAGAAACAAATTTCTGTTTGACTAAACAGGACACTCACGTTCTTGATTTTAATGTTAATAGTTTTATTAAAGTCGATACGAAGAGCTCACAATATAGATTGGTTGTTAAAAATATACAATTCGGATGGAACATTTGCAACTGTGTTTCAAAATGGACTCAACTCCCGCCATTCGAGGGATAACCGTTTGCGAACGAGTGTAGTCTCCACGACATTAGAAAACTGGTTGTTCTCCAATAAACTGAAGCTTTTCATTAAACAGTAAAGTTATATTTTATAAAGAAAACAGATATACGACTAAAAAATACAATAGAGAAAGTTTTCGTCCGTTGAGGGTTAATTCTTATGCCTCAACATTTAGAATTTTGATAATAATAATTATGGCTTCTCTGTCGAAGCTTTCGCGTGTAATCTGTGTCCTAGTGGAATTATTTTCCCAACGTTTCGCAAGCATTGCAGCTAACTTGATCAGAGGGTTAAAACCACCCTGAAACCGATGATCACTAAAGCGTCAACAGCGAGAACTATATGATACCGCGCCATAAAAGCCTCAAGTATCTAATTATGGTTTCCGATTCTCTCTAAAGATCCGTAGTCTAGTGGGGGCAACGAGGGGGCGAAAATTTTGTCCAGCTTAGGTGACTCAGAAGTGACTCCGGTGTTTTGGAAGCATGTGACGCATGGTGCAACAAGAATACCGAAGGGGGCTGTAGACCAGTCTGAAGGTGGCGCTAAGAGGATCGGCGTGGAAAAGATAATGGTCACGGCGAGGAATTTCGGAAACAGTAAAATTCGTCGAATGGCCAGAAGGGGTTGGTCGCGACAAATTCGCGAAGGGCGGGTCGCCGGCGAAGCATAGGTATCGGCGGGGGACGAAATGAGAGAGGAAGAGAGAGAGAGATAGTGAGCAAAGGGGTGGTATGTATGTGTCGGAGGGGGTCAAGGGGGAGGGGCAGGAGAGGATGTTGGCGGAGTAGGGCCGGCGAAAACGCGGTATGCAAAGCAGGCGGCGAATTTAAACGGTCCTGCGCAGAACGAATGGCCTCACCTCGTGCTACGCTCTCCCATTTCCTTTCTCATTCTCTCCCTCGTGTCCGCAGCACACTCGTGCGGCATGTCTCTGGAAACGACTCCGAGCATCCACACAGGTATGCACGCGTCACCCGAGAGAGAAAAGGGGGAAAGAAAAAGGGGGGTGGGGATGGATGGGCGCTAGAGGGAAGCGAGGGTGGGTGGGGGGATAGATAGAGAAAAAGAGGGAGAGAGAGACAGAGAAAGAGAAAGAGAGAGAGAGAGAGAGACAGATCGCGCGGCCCGCGGAAAAAGAGTAAAAGCAACACCGAATGAATAATAGAGAGAAGAGAAGGGAGAGAGAGAAAGAGAAAAGAGAGACGCGGACAAAGACAGAGAGACTGACCGCTCTCTGGCTCTCTCACGTTTCCTCACCCGTTCTCTCACTTGTCTCCCCGTGGCACACGTGCACGCAGCGGAACTACGTTCTCCTGTCACCAGAACTGCCGATGCGCGCGTACACAAGTCCTCTCGGTACGAAAGAAAGCCGAGTGTCCAGGTGAACACGCGTGCACTCGCGACGATCACCGTGAGTTCTATCCAGGTGGACTATCTGTTGTTGGAGGCTGTTTGGAGTAGCAAACGGCGACGACGACGACAACGCGTCCGTCGTACGTCGATCACACTCGAACCACGTCGGCCACACGACGTTTTCCACCGGGATTCGAGTAAAATGGCTGCTCTCGCCGCTACGGCGCGCCTGAGCTTACTGGCTTGCCTCCCTTCGTTTGGGTCTCCACACAGACAGACGCCCGCGCTGCCACGCGTGTGTACGTCCGGCCGCCTGTCCGTGTGCGTACATGTGTGCCGCCGATGGTACACGTACGTCGACGTCGGGAGCGCACACGCGCGAGCCGTCTCGCCGATACACGTATATAGAACGATTCGCTGTGGTATAGCCGTACTTAGCCATGTAGGTGCATACACGCACACGCGATCTGAGTTCGCCCCCGCTAGGCCACGCGCGCACGTGTCTGCGCGCAGAACAGCTGAGCGTGAGGGAACTTGCTTGTTTCTTCCTTTCCTTTCTTTCCCTTGCTTTCTTTCGTTTCGTTTCGTTTCATTTCTGCTTTCGCCAACTTTCGACGCGGTTTCCGATTTTTCGGCGGAATCGCGGACGTTTGAACTGGGCTGGGTTAGTCGAGCTGAACATATCGCCGATTCTTTGGTGCTGGCGCACGCTTTCGAAATTTTTCCTAAGGCTCGCTCGTGCCGAGGGACGCACGATGCGATAGGGTCGTTTTCACTTTCGCTGGCGCATACTGTGCGGGGTTGCGTCAGTCTTGACCGAGAGACTGGTGGAAAGTGACTGCGATTGTTTTTGGGACACTTGTGGTTCCTTCGTTAATATATTGACTGCCACTGTGGTCATCGATGAACGTCACTATTGATTTGCTTGAAAACGATTGTCAGGAAGTTAGTGGCACTGTAGTAATTAGTAGTAACTAGTAGTAATTATTAATAACTCTGATCATTATTCTAATGAAATACAATATTTGGTGCTAGAACAGTTTTTGGGTGTTTTACGTTGAAGGCGCGAAGGTTGAATATGTTAGACCGTTATAGGAATTAATAATTAGGCGTTGCAATATTAGAATTTGATCAAAACAAAGTGAAAATGTTTATTTTGACATCTTATCGTCTTTGCACGTTCCTTAGCATTTAATAGCGAAATGCTGAATGGTTTAATAGGAAAGTGTGCACCTCATGTGGTATAGAACGTATTAAACGTTTGGTCTACAACGTTTTATCTATTGTGTACTTAACACTGGAACGACAGTGTGTGTGTAGAATAGTGCGTTGAGTTTTTTTATTGTAGAATTATGCAGATTGTAAGCCCTGACAATGAATACTTTGTTGCAAAAACTGAGTAAGTTTATTTTTCAGTGAAATTCTGCATTTGTTGAAGTTTTATATATTATCATATATTCGCTATTATTCCCTGCGAGGATTACATAATTTTAAAAATCTGGACTCACCTGGTTTTTGCATGAAGGTGTTTAATTGCTGTAAACGCATCGAAAATTATACCTTGAACATTGACAACTAATTCTGAAATACGTAATCATATGGAGCCATGTAAAACTCAGGAGAATAAATAGCATGAAGTAGAACGTCCCAAGCTCAAGAAAAGATGACATCATTTGTCACTTTTTTTGCGTTATTAAGCAAAATCGATTGATGCTTACTTCAACAATGAAATAGTCTCTTTTCTTTACCTTGTTCTTCAGTTCTCAAGTTCATCAGTTTGCGTCGGGGCATTTCAATATTAGGCAGTGTTTCATTCAGTATTATGACGCCGCTCTAAACTCATAATACAAGTCCTAGTTGTGTGTATGTTAAAACAAACATGGATTTGCAATTGTGGGAATCAGTGTTGTATTCAGTAAGTAAATCCATTTTTTAAGATTGATAAAATATATGGATAATATGCAATTGATCGAATGTCTAAAATTTCATATGTTGTATGTTTAGTTACTGTAAAATGTAGAGGATAATCGAAGAAAACAACAAACACATAAGAACATCTTATGAGATGCTACACATCATACTACCATATTCTGGGGCTCGTTTTCATATATCGCACCCTGTTATTAAAATCTATTGCCTTCTAAAATACGTTCACTTCCAACCTTCTCTTTATTAAAAATTTCTTTATTAACTCTGCAGAGCTCCTGACGTACTTTACAGATGCGCAAAGATCAGTTATAATCTACTCGTTGCAGTATTAATTTTTGTAAAAGAAAGACTGCACTCTCTTTTTTAGTAGGACTTCATAAGAATATGGTTAACAATTATTGAATAGAATATAAATATTTCTTCTTGATGCAGAATAATACTTGTAAAATAATATTAAATGTGAGTTAGATCTTTTATAAGTTTTGCAAAATTAAACATTTTTTATTCTATTATTCCTTATAGCCTATAGTACTTTTTATGTAGCACAGATTTCAATTATTACCTTAAGTTTCCATACTTCTATAGATACTGTAATTTATATCTTCATATTTTCATTTATGTTACATATTTTTGCTACTGCAGCATACTTTCTTAATTTGTACTTTGCGATGTTATAATGAAAGTGTTGTTTTTACTATGTTTAATTACACTAATAAAACTTATTCTGCCAGTGCAAATTAATATTAAATACATTAATCTAAATGGCCTATCTGTGTGAACATTTGTTCAAGTTGATAATAGCAGCGAATATATTGACTCTAAACAGAATAAACCTCAAGCTAGCCGTTTATTTCCGATGATCATTTTGCAAAACCTCGTTGTTAAGCTAGAGCTGCTAAAACTAACATATTTTTAACACTATATTTGTGACTGGCGAGTTTCACAAACCCCTCCTTAGCTGTTTCATTTTTAGGTGAGATTTCTTGTGAAGTATAAAGCAAAGAACTTATACTTTTCTCAAATATGAAATCTTTTTTAGAAATATAAGAACTCGACTTAACAAAAGACATTACATGCAACTAAAGTTTAAACATATAACAGTCTGTTAATTACAGACGTGCTCTCCCAGAGATAACGATCGACAACGTTCAATCTGCTTGCGATTGTTATGTTATATAAAAGTAAAACAACTATATTGTCGTAGATGGTAATCTTTCCCATATGAAAACTAATTGTTTTTACATATTAATGAATAGACTGAGGATTTTATGCACTTCTGACAATAGCTGAAATAAAAAAACTGAAAACACATTACAAGACTTTAAAGATATTTTCAACATTATTGGACGATTCAAGATTTCGAAAAGAGTCTACCAAATATGAATATCATTCATTAAGAAATGAAAATATCGAAACGAAATCTCAATTATTAACTCACTCATTAAAGTAAACGTAGACAAGCAATAAATGTAAATTTTGTTTCAACTAAGAAACTGTTCACGATAAAGAACTTCTAGTTATTATAACTGTGAAGAAATTAATACATCTAGGGACCACCATCATCTTCTTACAAATTGGCTTGAACAATTTTTATTTTGCATAAAGATCCAATATCTATCGATGAATCTCGAATAAGCAATTTCCCTGTCTCACAGATTAATTGTCGTTCACGCGTCCCTCGCGCTCGAATCCGGCGACCAATCTTCCGGCGGCGTCAAGTGTTACGGAATCGTATACAAGAAGTCCGCCCGGTGCCGATATGTTTCTGGGAATAAAACTGATCACGGTGTAGCGAAAGTTCGATTGGCCGACGTCGTCTCCGAAAGTTGCTGCTCATTCCTTTATCTTGTATGACAATACCGCGGCCAAAGTTACGACCTCGCCGGGGAACTTTGTCCCGCAATGTTATCCGAAGTTGTTCGGGACATCGTTAAGGACACCGAAGTCTCGTGTAAAAATCCCACGCAACGTGAACCAAAGATCTAAATTATAGCGGGGCAGACTGCTCGCGTTCCTCTTGGGTCCCCGTTTAATTAGATCGTACTTGGGATCGATGCTTGGCACCCGGGCGATTTTCGGCAACAGTGCGACGAGCGTCGACGCGATCTCATTTCCAACGGAGGTTGCAGGATTGCAGCCGGACCGAATGTTGCAACGCGTTGCAACGCAATGGGGCGAACCCGTTTGCGCCACACCGAGGGAACCGAAAAATCCCGTGCGTATGGAACGCGCAACCATAACCGGGAAGAGCGAAATGCTTTTACGATGCTTCGAACCCGGGAACCTGGGGTCGTAACGCAGAAAGCAACCCAGTCAACCGAGTTGCTTGCTTTTCTGCATTCTTACGACATACCGCGATGCGCGCGAACACTATGAATATGCAAATTCGCGAACACGGATAACGAGTGCGTTGACCAGAGTAATAGTAGATATAAGCTCAACTGTGTTTCGTTATTGACGTCCACGGACTGGATGGCGCGGCGGTGACGATTTTCATTTTGATCGTTCGCGCGCGTTCCGGTTACGCTTGCGTTCGTTTTTCAAGCAGTTTGCGCCGGAGCCGACTGGTGAGCAGGATTAATAAAACCCCTTCCTTATGATGGCTTTCGTAATTGTACTCATCAGAGCTACTTTATCGGTTATAATTCGTTACAAGAAAGAAGGAATTCTAGACTCGCCAGGGAAATCGGAAAAATTCTGTGATCTCACCTGGCTTCGGCAAGTTTATATCAGAAGTTCAATGCCAAGAGAAATTATGGTAATGTTGCTGATAATTTCAGATCATATCGCACTTGATTTTTTGCAAGAGCGTTGGTTTGCATATCGTTGTATTAATTCCTTCGTTGAGTTCCAAATAGTTCCTGTTTGGAACTTTACACTCATATTTGTTAAACTCTGGTTTAAACCTTTATCACCAGTCGAATACGATATAACAATCCCATGTTACCGTCGAATGTATAATAAGTTGGTTCAAAAGCTTTGCTAACAATATGAAGTAGCTATATTTTTTATCGCACTTTGTTATATTTCTTTTAAACCTGTTCACAGATGAATTTTTGTTAACAATCTTCTGATGTTCACTTTGGCATATCCTAATAAAAATGTCGATGTATTATTTTCACTGTATTAAAATGATTAATGAAAGGTATAAACTCGTATTTGGTTCTTGTAGATTGCTGTTGATGCACACAATTTTCATTTTGCATAAAAACCCGCAGTCTAATCATAAATAATATTATATTTTATAACCAGACTGTGGATTTTATGCATTTATGACAAAAATATTGATACAATGACAAGAAGATAATACATTATTCTTTTCTCAATGTATTTAATCTAGATTCTTGAAAGAATGGGTCTCTAGTAACAAAATATTAATATTCCAGTGCTTATTGTTCATGAACATTACTATTCGAAACTGTTAATATTTTTGTGTATTTTATGAAACAATCGGGAACCATATTGTTGTTATTACTACTGATATAATATGACATATGTTACTATATTCTGTTATAATAATTTATTATATTAGAACACCCGAAACATATATATTTGGAAAAAAATGGATATTTAGTTCAATTGTTGTTCATAGTTAAGAATTTCCATTTTGTAAATATTGTACCATACCAATACTTTGGAGCAGCAATAATTGTGCAATTATAAACGTCGATTACGAAATGATTACGCAACGTACACATAAACAATAATTCTGATATGTTTTTCCCGCATTGCTATCTACCGTACACCTGTTCTACCACGTAAGAAGTAAATTTTTCAATATTTCTGCTGATCCTCCACACTCTGGTGGTTCTATTAACGTTAATACCCTAAGTGCGTTAGTTCAAATTACTTCCATACTACGCGACGTGTAGAAGAGAGGAGAGAAAAAAAAAGGAAAACAGTATACACTGCAGCAGGCGAGTTCCACCTCCTCTGCAATTTGATCATTTATAACGATCAATTAAATTTCCTGCGCGGCGACGATAATTGACCAACGCCATCACCCATGTACCATGGAGTCGAGATAATCTCTGGTGCAAGTGTCGATAAATGGCGCATTCGCGTGAACGTGAACGCGGTCTCTGTACCGTGCTATCATTATTTTACGAGATACGCTTTAAGCGTAATAAAATTTATTGTGCTTCCTCCCCACTATCATCGATTCCTTGGCCGGCCTTTGCGCAAACGAGAAAGATGAAAAAAATAAAAGGCTCGGGCACGACATCTCCTCGCAAGTAAACCGGAACCGGTAAACAGATTTTGCGGGATTCCGGGCGGTAAAGCAATTGAAAGAAAATCGCGGTGTCGGTGAAAGTTACCATCATCATACAGACGCTCCTCTTATTTTATTCAATCGTACTGGCTGATCGGCAACTGGCGGTACAAAACGTAGAATAAAACGTACGACAATGTAGAATAAAATTTTTTCATATAACGCTTTGTTCTCGAGAAAATTGAGTTTAAAAATTCAGCGAGCACGCGTGCTATTGAACAGGAATCGCCTAACGCGTCTGTTCATCAGCTACCGATTCTACTTACAAATGCTAAGCACGCGAACTCGACGGATTTTCAAAGACGATTTTCTCGAAAACAAAGCGTCCTATGAAAAAATTTGAATTTACATTTCCGACTTATTTTTGTATGTAGTATCACCCACTTTTCAGGTACGGATAATTTTCATAATATCGCTTTTGGAGAAAACTTCTGTCGACCGTTATCGTGAACTCTTCGATATGTCCCAGATCTCAACGAGAACTTTAGATACGCCATAGAAGAAATCCTAATACATACCGATCTTATTGTATTGTTTACTGTATCCAAATTGTTTATGTATTTTAGTGCTAGATAAACCTTATTTGGTTTGAAGCAATAAATAAATAATAATAATACATACCGATCTGATTGTATCTATTACGGAACTGATTCAATCCACTGAATCTAATATCTCGAATTCCGTGTCGTTTATACGACAACATAACTTTTCGACTGGAGTTTTCACAGTGGTAATCGTCTCGTCATATAAATCTAAGAGTCGAAATGGCTAACACAATAAATCAAAGCAAATCTTGATTCATTCCATTTCTTTAAAAGATAGGTTTTAATATTGTGATAACTTGATACATGGGTACCTGGTAATCAACGTGGCAGGGTAATTTATGGTTCCCTTTATTTTGTGACCGTTCACTCGTGAGAGACCTTGGAATATTCAGAATATTTTCGCATGAGAAAAAATGAAGTAATCAAACTATAGATGTGAGCAACAGGGGAATGCGATTTTCTAGCGAGACCAGCGACTTTTTATTTTTTTTTTTTTTAGTTTGTGCTGTATGCTTCACCATAAGTTACTAACCAGTGAGTGATAGGGTTTTAATCGATTCCGAAATTTGTCTTTTTAAATAAAAGTACTTCACTTTGTACATTAATTTTCTTGAATTCACAGGGAAATTATAAACTTTCAGAGAGCGGTATGGATGATTCAAGTACAATTTCACAAACTAAATACAAGTGAAACGTTCTCTTCGTGATTACATGAATTTATAGTGAAACATTAATATTTAGACTACGAAATTCCACATATATTAACACATTGATCATCACGATAGGTAATTTTGTGTCGTACTATAGTAAAGTAAACTAAGCTTCATTAAAATATGTAGGATCTAAAATGATTAAATAAAGAATCACTAGACTATGAATGTTTATGCAATTTGCAATTTTTATAGACGAATTTTAACCCTTCGGGGACGGGAATTATTTTTAGCATACTTCTCAATGGGTCAAATTTATTTTCCTTGTGACAGACAATTGTTTACTGAGTAGTAAAGCATACGAATGAAACGAAGGGGAAAGTAAGTATTGTGTTCGGTAAAAATTTCTTTCATATTTTTTCAGAGTAATAATTTCATTAAAAATTATTAGCAGTCGTAGAACGGTAAAAATGCGTAGGCCGCCATTTGCAAACAATCGTCCGCAAAGGGTTAAGAAGGTGGAATCAACTAAAATATTGTTTTCAGTGGTAGTAGCTTTTGTAGATCTGAAATAAATTAAAATCGTACTAAATTTTGTAAAATTTTATATCCTAGCATTTTCTAATAATGTTCGGATGCCATGAATGCATAATGATCCGCAGTTTATTAATCGGCGTACCAAAAACTTGAAGTTTCGATTTCATAAACTAATATTGCAGGATGTTTCGCGACATTCAACATATGAATAGCACATATAAATTCATAAATGTAAAACTAACGCCTAAATCTATAAATATAAATGACGGTTTAATGCTATCTACATTCCGGTGTCTACATAATGACAGTTTGCGCGAAGTCCGAGCATCACGCTGATCCAATTATCTCTGGTTAGTTGTTTACAGGGAAGCTTTATATTTACGCGAAGAACTTAATTTGACGAGCAAAAGCTTACGAGTCGGCTCTTCATTAACAAAGAGAATTTGCGATGTTTTACATTCTACATTGTAGAAAGACTGTTGTAAGGTGCACGCGAAGGCGGCGGTGTTTGGCTTCTCGCGAAGCTAGCAATAGTGCCGCTGATTTCCGTGTCGCGACGCTCGCGACGAGCTCAGAGCTGTTGTAACACGGTGCTGGCCATGGGCACGCGCGACTATACAAATCAATATTTTCTACATATCTCACGAGGTTTCCCTAATTGGCTGCCAGTTCGTCGCGCAACACTCGAAACTCTCACGCCTCCTCTTTAGAATTCGTTTGCCACGGACCTCCTACCTGACACCTTTTGTTAGCGACTGCACCAAGGGAGAAAACAAATCAATCTCGAAATGAATTTACCACATTCGATATTTTTATATATTTACCGAGAGGCCGTAAATCGTAGTATTTAATATTATATACCTTTAATTAGTTTTCTATCGTAAAATAAGATTGCAGCCCCCCTCGTGTTCACTCTGAGAAGTATACCGAGTGTATTTCAAGCAATATTAAAACCTGATAGCCTAGATTCGAACTCTTTACGAGTGCTCTGAGAAACAAGAATAGTAATAGTCAGTATAGTTTAATTCCGATTGAAGCATTCACCCACATCGCTTGGGTATATACCAGGTGAAATTTATGTGCATACATTTTGCTCCAAATCAATAATGCTCAAATGTCACGGGACAACTCGAATTTTACTTAAATATTACTGGAGAACCTATAGTATACACATTGCGAATTTCTTGAGCAAGTTAGTGAGATTAAGTGCATCACTGTACATGTAATAAAACATGTTATTTTACGTAATTATTGCAGAAGTAACCCATCTGTTTCATGATAGTAATAACTTCTACAGTGCGCGGGTCAAGCGTATCAATATTTTCGATGACACCTCTTTTAAAAACTCATAGCTTTTCATAAATAATGCTACTGTTGCTATACTGCGTGAAACCACTACTTGTAAAACAAGACTTCATTGATGAATTCCAAGATAATTTAAACAAAAATTAAAAATGTATAAGTTGAATTCATCTCACAGATCCAATCCCTGCACTGGAGAGTTAAGTGATTACTTCTTTTCAGAATAGAATTTTTGTTTCTCAGGAAATCTAATAAAGACTGGTCGGTTAATTCATATTAATAAGCGAGTATGGGTCTTTGATAGTGGATCCAGCGATTATACTTGATGGGGGCTGTTCGAGTGTATAATTGGTGGCACAAAGTGTAGTTTAGTTTTCCGAAGGAAGGAAGAAGTGTCTCGCGAGAAATTGCAAAGGCTCGTCCACGTGGTGAACGAGTTCGGAGGTATTATGAAATAAATCTCGTTATTGCTTGGTCGAGGAGGAAAAACAGGCGGTCAGTTTTAATTAAAGAACTCGAGGCGTCAGCTGCTCCCTGCCAACGGCTCGGTGGTTTCCCTTCTTTTCCTTTTTTTTCTCTCCTTCTGTGCATTGTGACCGATATCGCCTACATATGTGTCGTACAATTCACGGTCAGAATGAAAAAATCGGGAAAAATCGGCACACAGAGAGACAGAATGATTCGTTAAAAAATTTATATGATACCAGATGCACGATCGAGTTCATTGATAACCACGAGATCGCTATAACTCAATTCCTGCGCCGGTCGTTACGTAAATAAAACTTAATATGACTGCTTTACTGGTCGGTGCTAACGTACAATTAACATTCTCCGCGGTAAGTCGTAAATTGACATCGTGCGAATGTGATGCGGTTGTGGACACGGTTGCTTTATGCAGTCGGTAGTCGACGCGAAAACAAAGTGTTAGCGTGGTGTTAAAACGAAATAATCGTCGGGAAATATGGAATATTAAATCCGATGTATTCGAACATAATTGTCAGGTCGTTCGAAATAAGAAAGTCAATTTCAAGATATTAAATTTCGTTATGTAAATTAATCGCTCAAGCGACGGAAATGAAAACGCAATATAAAGGGAGATCGATCATTTGGTGCTTACCCACGGCGAGGAACATTTGTAAGGAGACACGTGCTCGAGGCCAGGAGTAGACTCGATATATACTGTTTTTATTATTTGAACGGATGTGCTCCACGAAAGCGTGTACTACATCATAGACGTAACGTTTTATGGGTCGTACCAGTGACCTTATGAGGCGGCCACGGTGAATTCTTCAGGACTCCGGACAGAAATAATATAATTCGTTATGCCGCGAACTTACGAACTAGCCAGTTATCCAAACATGTCGCGGAGAGCACAATAAAGTACCGGTGTACCGGCATGGAAAGTAGACATAATTGACTCGGTAATGACGAGGTAAACGTACAGATCAATTAGGAATCGGTCTGTGCGGCGGGAACGGAATACGTGTGTAATTGCGGATCGCAGGTACGAGAATAATTACTTCCAACATTCTTACGTGAAGAACGGAGGATTGCTGCTGCCACGAGGAGGCAAAGTGTACCTTAAGAATTGGAGCAGAAGGAATGTCTAATCAGTGGCAACGTGGACGAACCACGCCATTAGAAATGGAATTTAATGACAAACTCACTGACCGCTCCCTGCCCTAGAAACCATTTCCTATATTTGCTAATATGTATTGGGTTGATGGAAAAGTAAAGTTCACTTTGTGGACGCATGAATAAATCATTTTGCCATAGTAGTCTTTATTTAGTCAGCTACATAATGTTCGTAGATGTCTACCGTTTTTTACTACAGCGGTCTATAAATGTCTTAACACTATTTTCATTCTTTGTCAATGCAATGATTCAAAAAGTTAGTAGCCTGACAATGTGGAAGATAAGAATTAATTTTCCAGTAAATGTCTTTGGCTTTTTCTAAGTGTTTCATGAAATTCAGTTGCTATGCTAGGTCTAACAATGTCTAAGAATCATAACAGTCTAACAATACTTTGATTATATATCTTAAATTGCTGAAGTTAGGATGTTGTCTCGGTAAAATAAATTTAATATCGGGTTGATTGGCGTATTATGGCCTAAATCGATGCTCCTTTTTAACCAATAGCATCACAGTCTACAATTCCGTGAGCTATAGACAGATCATATAACAGTAGAATTTGGGAACATCGTCTGCACGCAACTATTAAGGTTCATGTAATTAATAAGGTAATCAATCGGTCACATAAAACTTCCCATTTTACATTATCATTCCTATAAGTCTACCATTTATGCTCCCCTTTTTATCATCGATTGCTTTCTTCAGATATATTCCATAATATACCAACCGTACTATTTGTTGGCATAATGTAATCAAGAAGGCTTAGAATTATTGAGGTTGTAGCAATTATATAAAATTTTAAACATAATTTTCGATATCTATAGGACGATAACATTTCATGATGAATGTGTAATATTTTCACAATATTATAGTCAAGCAAGGAAGAGAAAAGACAAAACATAATCTGTTTCTTAAAAAAAACAACGTTATTACATATTGTTGAGTAGGATATGCTGAATAAAACGGTAAAAATATCAGTTGGCAAACATACTTTAAAAACAACTATGTATTTTAAATATAGTAACGCAGACATTGTAAAAGATAGAGAGTCTAGATTAGCCTACAGGTGCAATTAGGTATTCTGTACACACTGCTGGCAAAGTCGTAACAAAATTGCGCGCAATAATCATGTTTTGGAATTGCAAGATGTCATCTACGAAAGTGTCTTCTTTCGTCATATGCCCCCAAGCATTGCCCCCAGTGGCCATCCAGAGCGCACCTATGGTAAAGAACTTATTGCGCGTTGCTGGCTGAAACCGATACATGTGTAGGTGTTCATGTAAATTTAGGGAAAAATTTTTGATTAGTGGAATTAACCACAATATTATTTTCTGTTTTATTTCCTGCTAACACAAGTTAAGTTGTAATCGGTGAAAAGAAACCGCAAAACATACATTTATTTTATATTTTATACTCGAACATTTTTATAAGCGTAAAGTAGTACATACAGTACTACATAACTTTTTGCAGTGCAGAACGTTCCCTCACTTTTATTTCAGAACATTAACTTCGCATAATTCAATTATATTTCCATGTACAACTTTACTAACAAGGAACGTCACCTATCAATTACAACTGTCAATCATCGGTTTTGATAAAACTTTGCACATTTATAGTTTAGTACAGTTCAGTTCAACACATTTTACCTAACTCAGCGGTCTAAGAGATTGCCTGTAATCGTTAACTTAAACGTCTATAGTCAAGGGTTACAAAAATATTATCGCAACTTGTCCAATATCTCCGATACGTTTCTAGGTATTTGCTTTGGTTCATATGCATGTTAATTAAGTGGTGGATGATTGGTTCTTGGTGTAAAAAGGTCAATAAACTCACTCTATGCTAGGACATCATAGAAGTCAGTGTGTTTACACTGTGGGGTAGTAATCTAAATTATCCTAGACCTTTTTATTTCGCCGACACTAAACAATGTCAGAAGATAGTGTGTTTATATTTCAGGGTAGTGATCTAGATTCTCCTAAAGCAGGGATGGGCACGGTAGGAGAACCTCAAACGCCTGCTTCTCCCACCAAACTCTCTTTCATGCGCGAAGCCTGCGCACTGTTCGCAACGGGCGAAGCACTTCCTTCCTCTATGGCAGTGGTGGGCGCGAATGGAGCCCCTCAAACGCCTGCTTCTCCCACCAACCTCTCTTTTACGCAGCCCGTACGTTCGTTGCGTACGCTGATGTCTCGTGTCTTCGTTGCTCCAGTGTACCGCGCTTGGTGGAAGGGGACAGAGGGCGCTACGGTGTGGACGGTTTTGCCTCAATTGAGGCAAAATTGCCCATCCCTGCTCGATGGTAACGACGGGTGCTGATGGGGGCTAGTGGGCGCTATGGTGGGGACGGTTTTGTATCAATTGAGACAAAAATGCCCATCCCTGTCGTAGAGCTTCGTATTTCATCGACACTATACAACGTCCATCAAAATTGCTTGGAAACGTCGAAAGCACCCAACGAGACCCAAGCATAATCCCTGAGAACATCATGACAGTGGTTCATTAGCGACTTCAAAGGAGACAGTGTAATTTACACTCTGGAGTAATGATCTAAGTTATCCTATAGTTTGTTCAACGAGACGAGTCACTAAACGTAAATAAACGCACATGACAGCGTTCTGATAGAACAGGAATGTATCCTACAAATATTGTAACATTTTCCGTGCTAAATTCTCCTAAATTCTCAGATTTGTTTTAACCGCATGAGATTTGTTTCATAGGCGTTCAACGAACGTAATAATGTTTTTCACTATACTGCAGTCTTATTCGTTGCAAAAGACAAGAACAACACAACAAATACAGAAACCAAGAAATGAACAGAAATACAGGTTACAATATGGTGTGACTCATTTTATTAACTGATAGAAAACCGGCCCTGTAATTAATAATTGACTAACGTTTGACAACTTACGACCACTGCTTCTCCTGCGCGCGTTACCACGTGCATATTTTGTTTACGCCTGGTGACTCGTCTCGTTGAACGGACTGTAGAGCGTTCTGTTTCACCGTTACTAAACAATGTCACTCAAATATCCGCTGAAGTGTCGAAAAGCCTCAACGAGACCAAAGAAGAGCCGGGAGCATCGTGTGTCAGCGGTTCATTAGCATCTCTTAATTTTCCTAAGCGAAACCCTTTTGAGCTGGTCGGAAGCGAGCAGTAGGCGTTGTCACCTTGAAATAAAAAGCGTAAAGGCGAGTAAAATAAAGAAAGGATAGAAGAAGGAGACGGGTACTGCAACAGCAACAGCACGGCGCGGTAGCCCGCGCTCGCCATTGTTCCCGTGGTTCTTTATTTCTCCTCCACCTCCTCGTCTTTTTCTTCTGTCCTCGCGTACCGTGGCTTTATTGTGTTTGAGCTCAACGCTCGACTCTTTTGTTTTGTTTCGTGCGCCATTAGAGGGGCTAATTGCCGCTCATACGCGATCGCCTTTTGTTTCCTCCTTTTGCCACCTTTTCTTCTTTCGATCCCTCTTACCACCTTTGCTGTGTCCACTTTGTGTCCTCGTCGACCGCGAACGAGGGGGGCTGAGTCATACCTCCTTTTTACACCAGACTTGTATCTCTCTTCTTCGGCCCCTGTCCCGAACACCACGCTTAACTTGTCATTCCGTCTTCCTTCTACTGGGAAACGATCGCTTTTTGTCATCGTCGTCCTCTCCCGTCCTTCCAGAGCCTTCTTCATCCCGAGGCCCGTTCAACCCGACGTCTTCGCCTTTCCCGTTGACTTTCCGTCTTAACGCGATTCCGCCTCTCTCGCCCTTCTCGACGCGTTTCCCTCAACAAGAGAAAGTGCGGTGCGTTCAACACCCGTGGAGTAAGAGAGTATCGGGGGTAGGGGGAGGGGAAGGAGCGGCAGGATCGTTTTAACGCCTTAACGCCTCGATAACCTCGCTCTGTGTCTCTTCCTCTTCTTATCGCTTTCCAGCTCACGGTAATTGCGCGACCCTCTGTCCAACCTCCCAACAACCTTCGGTCACACCGATGCAGAATCGCCTAACTTGAATGAACTTATCGCGCAGATGGATCATACCCGATTAGATCTGACGATCGATCCCGATGCGCCCGGTCTAGCGACGCTGCCGATCGGACGTGAGACGATTCGACGATCGACTAAAGCAACTCGCTGAATGACAAGCTTCCTTTCCTTTCGGACGGGTGCCCCGAGCAAATTAATGACAAATCGGGATGCGTGATCGGAGTCGAGCCGTGTATCCGATAGACAGGTTGTTTGCGAAATAAAACTTGCACGTTTCAGATAATTTCGTACGCAGTATGGAGATAAGATGTTAATTATAAGGTTGTTACGTATGAAATGTCCGATTTTTAACAGTAACTTTAAAGGAACGTAACCTTTTCTTAAGTAAGGATCATTGATTCCAGTAAGCATCGTCGTCATCATCATATTCGGTCAACGAATGACAAATTTCTCGATTGTACCAAACTGAATTTATTTGTGCTCCTCATTTACGAGTTTGTTATCTCCATTTTTTGGTTTTTTTTTTTAATTTTTATCAACAAATTTTTACCAAACATTGCTCAATGCCGTTGTCTACATATTTATTATCACTCGTATAAAAGGTGAAACGCAAAATAGGAGGAACATTAGATAAATATAATATTACTGATAAAGTATATACATATTATTAACATTAATAACAGCAGAAATAAATTTTAATGTAACTCCTATCTCCCACAATTGATGCAGAAAATTTGTATTTTGCATAAAAATCTGTAGTCTATTAATTACACTAGAACTCAGTGTAAGTTTTGTTTATGTGCGTGTTATACAAACAAGTTGAATATGATTTTTTTCGACTTGGAAATATAATAAAGCTTCTGGCTAGAAGATTAGAAACTCATACAATTTTCAATATTTTTGAACGTTTTTCAGTGATTTTAGCAAAATTTGAAGGCCTATTTATGTTTACTAACTACATACGTCATTTTCCTGCAAGATGATTTACTTATAATGTCAACGCAGTTGATATTATGCAATTAAAACTTAAGTACTGTTCGACATCGTTCATTTTGCCAATATTGAAGAGCTAAATGAGAATGACTGTACTAGTGTGTCAATCAATAGGCTGATGAAACCATTTGCAGCGTTAGCAATTTTCCGCGAAATCTTCGACAACTGTAATTATGAAGTGTTTAATGCATTTTTAATGACTGGATGTTGTTGATCTGTTTCATATCATGAGTTAAATTATTAGTTACCGATATTGCAAACGAAGAGATTAAAAAGAATTGTAAGCTAAAAAAACTACTGTTACGACAACACGACTATAGAATATACTATTGCAAAAAGACGTTATTTTTCCTTTGGAATACCTGAGATTATGAAAATTTCTGTTGTCCTTCTTTTATTCAATCAAGTGATCTAATACGTACCCAAAAGTTATTATTAGACTGCGGCTTTTATGCATTTATAACAGAAATTTATGACACTAAACAAATTAATAACCTTTAAGAATGTGATGAATGTAATTATTTTCAACTGATCAAAATTTTTAAAAAAGGAAAAGCATTTCTATGTAAGTAGCTCTTGTTTCTTCTAATCCATGTAGAAAAATTCTATTGTGTATAAAAATCCACACTTTAATGATTATTCTAACTCTTTTGTATTGCATGTTTATCTTGTAATGTGTAAGAAGAAAATTATTACAATTCAAAATGGTCAATACACTTTTTTCTTTTTTTTATTTAGCATTTTAAACCCTTCTGGGTTTATTTCGCTCTACAGGAATAATAGAAGTAAATATAATAATATGTAATACTGTACAATACAATAATAATACAAATGAATACAGTAACAGGTCAATACACTTATTGCTCTATTTCCATTTCTGCTTTACATAACTATCACTATTATTTTATACTTTACGAATTTGTGGTGCAGTCATAGTAGTCTCTATAATTAAAACTATAGCGCCAAATATATAATTAAATGAATAATTAAGCAAGACAAAAACCAGCAGACTTCGCATTCCGACGCATTCACAACAAACATTACCGAGCAAAACCTCGCCAAAACAAAACCGTTTATTAATGCAATGAGCTTCTCTTTAATTCCTGTTCCGATCACTATCTTTTTAAAAACCTGAATTCGCATAAATACCCACAGTGCATTTATTAGTTTGCAAGGAACCCGGCGGTCCTGAATAATTCATTCTTCCCGGGTCTCCCGAAATCGTTTCGAATTATAAGGAAGAAAGTGTACGTACGTTATTGTTGTTCATAAGTCCTATTAGATTTACGGACGGGCGTTGCAGCTCTTGGTAAATGAAGGAAATGAACAAAGCAGAAAAGAGAGTGGGCGAGAGGTGGCGGGCGATAACGAAAGAAAAAGAAAGCGCGGAACGAGGGAAGCCCTGGTGATCAGTAGAGAAGAGATCCAACTATATGATAGACGGTTTTAATTCGGTGGAAAGTTAATAATTCCGGTATTGTGCGATCCTTACCGACGTTATTGTTTCCCTGCGGGGTCTCGTAGTCGCGCCAAAGACCTCTCCTCTCATGCTGCTTCCATTTCTTTTCAACCGTGCCGAACAATGAGAAGAAGAGCCACTCCGGTTTCTTTTCTCCGCCATATAGTATACATGTATAGTATGGTATATTATATAGTATATAGTATATATATGCTTAATTATTGGCTTTATTATGATTTTGTCCTTCTCGCCAGAGAGCTTGCTCTCCAGCGGTTATCATGTCGCTGGGACAGTGAACGAGGGCCGAAGAAAGTAGAGGCAAGAAATTGAAAGAAAGAAGGCACACTCGCGATGACAATAGGTTTCGTTTCCTTTTTCCGTCTCCTCCCGTCTCCTTTTTCCACTTACGGTTATTAAAACCATGCTCGGAAAGAACGTTGACCGATCAGCCGACTTCATTATTAATTTTGAAGGGGCCCGCGACCATCGACACTCTCGCTTTGTTCCGTCAAGGTCACGCGTGCCGATTAACCCTCTCGTGACTGCGCTTTAAAAACGATTCGAGGGTGACTGATGAAAGGGATACCGAAGTCGTACAAAGAATCGAGTCGATGGTGTCATTTACCATTTTATTGTGCATACCTTGTTAAGTCGAGAATGTACACTTCTCTTGTTTCACGTAGCCTCTCTACTTCTACAACGAAGAATGGTCACGTTGCTGCAGGCCCATCGAAGTAATGGGCCTCGTAACCGTAATATTTGCATATTATGTACAAATGTCGAATACTTTATTTTGAATTTATTAGATTCAGTGGATAGATCGTATTTTGTCATTACATAATGGTCTCACTTTTAAATAATTAACTACATTGCATAAGACTGATTACACTGTACGTTGCAAAAAAATATTCGTAGGAATATCATTTTTCTTTTCTATTGATTACTTTCAATTTTATTGGAACAAAAAGCATTAACTTTTCTTACTAAGGAAACCCAATACTTATATGCAGTGTCGCCAGACCCACCCAAAACTGGGTGGATTTTATTCCCCTCCTTTTCCCCTTCCACTATCCCATTCCACTACCATGAGCACACTCCAACGCCCCCACTAAGACCGTAGACTGGTCACGTGACGTGCCGCGCAACGTGTTATGCATTACTCTGGTTATCAGAGATGTGGTAAACTGTATTCTCCTCGATCGAACCGATCTGGCGATGCTGCCTATATGTTAGACTTGCGTAGTTATTTTGAGGTTTTCATTAATCTTAACAGGTTTTTCAGTTTTCTAGACCCAATGGCAATAATTTAAGGCTCTGAACATTTTTATTAACCCCTTTTACTATAACAACGAGTCAGACTCGTAATGAAGACTTCGAACAGAATCTACTAAATACATGTGTGTTATTGATTACCTTGAAACCCAAATAAAATTCTATTTGGTGTTGTCGATATATAGTCATTGGAAAATACGTAGGCATTCGATAAATATAAACTTCCTTCTTCTTCTAAGAAATTATGAACGTCGAAGAAATTCTAACCACTGCAACCATGAAACAATTCGTAGTGCAAGGAGTTAATCTTCTTCAATGTTACGTTTTGTTTCATAGACGAATAAATATTACTAATTAAGAAACATATTGAAATGTGACATAACCTTGTAGATAAGATGAGCCACGAACAATTTTTCTTTCTTGAGCACAACCAAATACCTAGCAGTTTCTGTTAAAAATGTATGTATTGTGATGTGCCAAATTTATTTACCTCAGTTTTTCTTCAAGGATTGTTATGAATTCATTAAATAAAGTGTTACCTGTTTTTAATTTTGTTAAAAATGTTCCTTGAGTAACTCGATGCAATTGCCATTATTAAAGTGCGCTGTTAATGAGAAAGTAAACTATTACACACCCTACAAATTTTATAACATTACATTCTGTATGTTTTTCTTTATTTTCTAGTCTTTTAGATTAACATTATGGACAATCGAGTGATTAAGAATGTTTCTGAAGCACAAATTTAATTACCGATACTTAGTACATAAGCTACAGAAAATAATATACCATTATAAAACATTTTCGTGACATAGAAAAAATGATAGCGAACATTCATGACCGTCCAAACCTGATATTACCGACTGCTTTCAACGAAACGTCCAAGCGGGTTCTAGTTTTTTGCAATTCAGTACCTCGTGCTAACGCATTACAGTGGCAAATACTAATTATAAATTATATTAAACACTGAATTCGTAATTGACACACGAAGACTTACGCAAGGGCCAGGAAACGTGGAATATTAACCATTTGCACTCGGAAATATTTTAACTTCATAACCAAACTTTTTTTTTCGATCAAGAATATTTCCATTCTATATGATTTTTTTCATTTTGAAGAAATGAAACTGATATAATACCTCATAGAAATCTTAAATGTTTGGTACTTGATTTATTTAATATCAATTTAATAATGTAAACAATATTTTGAATAATGGTATAGCAATTTTTAGTGGTGCCTCAGAGTCACCACTCGAGCGCTAAGGGTTAATGTTTAATACAATGCTTTAAGTCTGTCATTAATTAGTTTCGCGAGGTACCTTGCCCGTAAATACTCCACGATTTTTGTGCATTTGCAACGAACGTAAACAGGGAACAATAAAAGCTGCGGGAAATTTTTAGAGTGCTGTTTTATTAATAACTTATTGATGTCCTTAAGAGGAGACATATAACATGCTATCTAACTTCTGTTCACCCTGCATATGTAGTGAGTGATCTGACAGATGCGTGCAAAGTCTTGTTGTCGATATTTTTGAATGGTTTACGTAGGAATATTCATATTTCCTTCAATAATTACAGGCTTTATTAGTAAACAGCGGATTTTATGCATTTATGGCAAAAATGAGTAGGTATAATTTGAAACAGTAAAAGGATTAGAAGAACTTAAAAATACTGTTACATTATTTTCAACCTTCTAAACATATTAAGAAAGAAAATGAATTTCTATTTTATCCCAGTTTATTGCAATTCAGGTAGAAAATTTTTATTTTGCATAAAGGTCCGCTGTCTATTTATTATTTTTAATAGGACTGAATATTTTACTTTTAGAGAAGATTTTTGTAAATGTGAACCCCTCTTGACAAAAATGAGTTTACTTGCTTTAGAACAATTATTAAATAATGCAAATGATTTTAATATTTTTTTACACCGTTATATTACAGTAAAATAAACTTTTATGCGTGTATAAATGTTTTTACGCTTCTTATGTTGACAATTTGATACACTTAAACTCAATTTCTATTAAATTTTTGTATGGTGTAGAAGAGGGGTTGGAAAAGTTAGGCCAACATAATGATCAAAAGAAATAAGTTCGTTGGAAATTGTCAAGCTGTCAATTGTTGTGTTTGTATGGTCTGTACGTATTCATTGCACGATGCATACTGGTGTGAATTCTCATTTCCAAGGATTATTTCATAAAAATGGGAGTTTTTCCCATGAACTGGTAAAAATGGAATAAAACTAATTTTTGTTCATCGTTTGCCATAAAATAACGAGACAGATTCGTAATAACGATTTCAAACAAAATGTATTGGGTATTAGGTATTGATATTTCTTTGTTTTAAATGTAAATAAAATTTTATTCTTTTATTATCGACATATCAGCATTAAAGAAAACGTAGACATATGGTAAATGTAAATTTTTCCTATTCTTTTAGAAAATTATTGAAGACAAATTCTAGCATTGTTGGTCATGAAGAACATCGTGCAACCAAGGGTTAACATACGTATCCGTGTATTATGGATCTGCACACGCCGGAAATGCGTAAAAATTTGCAATCTAGTAATTACGGTTCTGGCGGAAGGTATGACCGATTTTCTGCGAAACAATTTGAAAAAACGAATGATTGGCGAGCGGCGTTATGGTTTGCGCGAACGGAGGGTAGTAAGATGTAAACATAGAAGGGCTGTAACGTGGACGGATAGGTGGTGGTTTCGAGCTGGATGAAGGAGGAAGATATTCGCCAGTTCGGGGGAGACGAGTGGAGCTCGAAGGAGGGAGAACCATGGCATGTCCCCCGTAATTATAGCAACAATAAAACAATTTTGATAATTATCTCAACTAGTGTATGGGAACACACGACATTATGGCGAGCACGTTTATAGAAACCGAAAGAGAGAGGAACAGCGGAGAAAGAGAGTAGGGGTGAGGCGGCCGCAGAGAGGAGAGGCGAGGAGAGAGAGAGAGGACACAACGACTGGGGCAGAATAATGACAATAATTACCATTTATATGCAAGTGCCGTCATTACCTGCACACGAGCAGAGCACGCATTCAATTTCGTATCTAATTTGAATAATTCAAACAAATCTCTCCTTCCTGTCCTCCTTCCTCTGCACGCTTTATAATCCCAATAAACGCGATGAGACATCGACGGTGATTCGCTTTTTCAGTACTTACGGTGACTCCTTTTTGCATTTACCATGTTCCACGATTTCCCCGGGTCCGCCTAATGAGGAATCGTCATTTTTATGATAATCATGCCGCGACTGTTATTCCAATTCGTCGAATAAACAACAGGGAATTATTGTGTACCATGCAATTATTTCGCTTTACGACGATACCAGAAAATTGCAGCCGCAATTGGTGTATTAGAGGTAACGACCAATGTTTACATACAATTTTGTCGTAACGACTTACTGATGTTCTCGTGTAATGTGTCGCATAGAAAGCAACGTGTCGCTGTGGTTTACATGTGCCGCGGAAGACTTTTTCAAGATTTATTTCGTTCAATTTCTGCACTGCTTTGGGACACTAATTAAAAGTTTTATACATTAATAACTGTTAGTGAAACATTTGGACATCTGAAATCTCAGAAATACAATCATACATATTCATGGTGTATCAGTGACTATTTCTAATATTGCGTTTCGTTTATTAATTTAGAGATAAATGCCTTATCAGTAGACTATGGATTTCGTGCATTTACGACAAAATGAATGGATGCAATTTAAAACAGAATACAGGTTAAAAATATTGACTGGTACCAATGTACTAGGTTCAGCTTATTAAAATCATGAAGGGAACAATGGAACATCTTTTTGGCTCCTATTTCTTGCAATCGCAAAGAGAACCTATCAGTCATTGGGAAATGTTTTTCTTCCAGTATTGTATGCACTTTTATATTTCTTCCGAGTGTACCACATCTGCAGTCTATTGTAAGTAATAACTTAAGCAATCACAATTTGTTGATTGATAAACTTTGATGCAGTGCAAACATCGGAATATAATTCTTATGTTTTATATTTATATTTATATTTGCACCAATTTGATGGAGGGAATTGATATCTTGTACTGAAAAGAAAAATTATAATATCTAGTAGTGTTTAGTTTTATATAGGACACAGCTTGTATAGGGCACGTATAAGATATTTAAAAACAATGAAGATTTTAGCAATTTCTAATAATCAACAAGTTTTATAGACAAATGAATTAATTGGTGACTTAGGGTATAAAAAATAAAAGATTTAAATTTTTATATTTGTTCTAGTGTAATTTAAAAACATTAGACATACCATGTACACATTACATAAGTTTATCATTTGACTGCATTTATATACGAGTAATTTTTTCAATGTAAAATATATTTACAGTTTCCTGAAAGGAATAGATATAAATACTTTCAAATGCGACAGTTGTTCGAATAATTCAAAAACATTTCGTATTGATTGGTTTTGTAAGTACTGCAAGAAAATTGTATACAAGAGAATATATTAACTATAGCATATTAAATATTAGTTAGTATTGTATACCAAGTTATATTCTATTGTTATTAATAAAACAAATAGAATATATTTATCTATCCAACTATTTGCAATGAAAAGGGATAGAATATAATTTAAAACCGGTTGTAACAAAACTACTGGAAAATTAGTTTATAATAGAAAAATTTCATGATAATTTCTAAAAGGATAGTACTGCTCAATTATCAAAACTAAGAAATGTTTTGTCAAATACAACGTATCTTCTTCCTGAAATATGAAAACGAGTTAGCAAAATAAAGTAGTGGTCTCTCTAGATATCATGGTATGTACTATGACTTGAAATAAGAACCAGCATAAAACTAATTTCACTGTCTTCATGTGAGCTATGGTGATCATCGACGTCACATATGTATAACGATTGTTGCGAACGCATTAACCTTTTGCGATGATTTTGAATGAAACAATAAAACAATACTCTTCTCAATTAATATCGCTTAAACTATAATAAAATGCATATTTTCTTGTTCGTTTAGCTCTCGCGTTTAAAACGAAACTGGACGAATATTAAACGCGAATCTTTCGTGTAACTGTACTCGGTGAGTATACGAGGGTTTACGAAGTGAAAGAAACAGGAGTAAACAATACTAAGCTGCGGGGTCAGCGTGTTTCAAAACCCCAACAGACCGAACCCATAATTGCCGAATGGTTTCTGGTTCAGAAACTCTCTCATCACCTTCCGATGATTCCGACAGACTCCACCCTCTATCATCGCTCTATCCCCATTCACCTCTCTCGTTCGCGCAATGTTTGCGCGCAGTCATGGCACCAGCAAAGTGGCCCTATCAATATTAATCGCAATATTTGCCCGGCATGGTCTTCGTCGCACTCTCTATTACCAATTAATCCGGTCGTGCGAAGTATGCTGCGAACAAGCAGATAGGCTATAACGTAACGAGGGGGGCTTGCGAGGGGACAAAAGAGAGGAGAGGAGAGAGAGAGAGAAGGAGAGACACGGGGACATAAAAATAACGGAACAAGAGATAGACGACGAAAGAAAGAAAGAGTGAGAGCACATGTGTTAGGAGATGGAGATTGATAAAAAGAGAAAGACGGAGAGAAAGAGAGAACAAGAGAGAGAGAGAGAGAGAGAGAGAGAGAGAGAGAGAGAGAAAGAAAGAAAGAGAAACGATTCGTCGTCGGGTTAGATATTGTGTCAGCCGAGTCGTCCAGCATTAAAAGTAATTACGACGTGATTGACCGAGGGCCCGCTGGTCGAGGGTGGAGAGACGCCGAGGGGGAGGCTAAATCATCGGAGTGACGCACGTAGCTCGTTGTTGCCTCCCAATTATACAATCAGCGAGCGACCAAGGGAGAGGGGAAAGAAGAGAGAAAACAGCGAGAGAGGGAGTGAAAAGGAAGGACTCGGCCGGCCGCCGCTGAAGAAAGAAGGAAGGAATACCTACACTTGGATCTTATATCTGATGACGGACGAAAGACGAGAAGAGAGACGGTGGCGGAATTACGTCAGGAACGTAGTGGGCAGTCGTTGAGGTTGATGAAGATCGGTGCCATCGCGATAATAATTGCGAGTCGTAACCGCGAGTAATGGGAATGGATCGGAGACATTTCAAGATCCTCCGGCCCTGTCGATTGTTCACGCGTGGCCCGGCGATCGTGAAAACGAACACCGAATATCTCGAACCGGAAACGCTGTTTCTTGTAAATCGGTCCCTCTCGAAACACGCCTGGAGGAGAAACAGGAGAGAAGGACCCCGATGAAATAAGACGGGGGCCGATTCCTGATTATTATTGTCTGTTATAAAACCCGGCAAGTTTGCCTGATGCAGCTGCCGTTTCGTACGACGATGACGATGGTGGTTTATAAGTCGTGATCTAGAAACAAATGAGCCATTGTGGAGGACAATCGTTCCGTTAGGGATGGGAGGAGGACCAAATAGGCATGAAGAATTGAACGACTAAGCTAGCAAGAACGAGCAATCGATTTCGGGATGGTTTCCATCGTATTGCGACGGCGTGCTGAACTCGTTTTTAAAAAATCTCTACATACTCTCGGCCGACATTCAAATCTTACTTACGATGCGATCGCGTTTCTATACGACGCGCTCGTAATTTCTGTACGTATTTCGCAGAGTTGTAATGAATTCTTCTTCTTCTTCTTTCCTTCTTTAACGTCGCATCGACATCTTGGTCATCGGCGGCGACTGTGTGCTTTGTTGATTAGATTTCATACCATAGGTCTGCAGACTTTATGTATTTTAGTAGATTTTCTCTGGCTTGTTTCGATTTGTATATGTCGTCGATATCTTTAGGGATTTTGTGTCTGTTGCTATGTTGGTCTAATTTGGTGGATTTTAGAATTTTGTGTTCGACAGTTAGTGGTAGGATGTAGGTACTTTTGTTGAAAGTATTTGCGTGTTAGCCTCGTGTGTCCAATTATCAGTCTGAATAGATTTACTTGGTCCTTCCTCTTGCTTAGTAACTCAGGGAGAAGGCTATGATGGGGTACTATTATTTTGTGTGGTCTTGTGGCATTCATGCTTGTCCATTCGCCCTGTCGTTTTTGAGCTAGATTTCGCCAGATGTAGTTTTTTTATGTCTTGAGATGGTATTCGGATTTCCTTATTTAGTGGTAGCAGAGTTGCTTTTTTAGCATGAATAATTATTGTTTGACAAGGAACTTGTCAATGGTTCCTTTAAATTCAATATATCATCGCTAAACTGCGGATCATTATGCAAACTAAACATTCATTTTGTAAGTTGCAATTCACAGGAACCAAATAGGGATTTATTACTCTCTTTAATGGTTCTATTCTCAAATTCCTTTAATCTTTGTATTGCTTGAAACTACAACCACCCATTTTTGTCACAAATACATATAATCTGCGGTGTAATCATCACTAAACTGCGGATTTGATGCATTTATCACACAAACGAGCTGGTATAATTTAAAACAGTGGAAAGATTAAAAGAATTTAAAAATGCCAATATATTATTCCCAACTTATTAAAATTATTCAAGAAAGAACGAATATTCAGTATGACTACTGTTTATTGCAATTGATGCAGATAATTTTATTTTGTATAAATGTCTACAATAAAACAGAACAAGATACCTTTGTCACGCCGTGGCTGAAAATAAAATTACAAGTATTAAAAGTATTACATAGATATATCAGTATGTGACTTCAAAGTTACACGGAGCCATAAAGGGATAAATAGTTGTTATGATGTAATGATGTAACATCTTTGAAATCAAATAAGTAAAAACGTATTAATCGATGAAAAGAGGTGCAACGGAAAAGTGATGATAAATAATAATCAAGAACAGGAAAAAAGAACATTTTTATAATGAGCATTTCCATATTCTTCGGAACGCTAAACGCTGAGATAGTAAACATGTTAATATGTTATTGAAAATTTCTCCTACCCACTTTTGTCATAATTGCATAAAATTCGCAGTCTTTTCTAAACTACCCCAAATTTTCTGGAATCAAATTAAAATAATTGAAAAGAATTTCAAGATTATAGGAACAGTTCGTGTGGGTAATTATGATACAATGATATAGGAAAAATTGCGAATGACACCTGCATTCACTCGCGTCGACTATTTAGTGAGCATGCAATCCCGGAAGAAAGCGAGACAATAATGTTTTGATCTTGTTAGCGGTATTGTTAGCTATCGAGGAGGCTTGCCCTTCATCTGAAACATTCGGTGCTTGAGCTTTTCGCGCTATGAGGTAGGTGCCAGTCAAGAGACAAAGGGCCGTACGAGTTGGCAAGGGTGACTTGCTATGACGATCGTACAATAGTTGCTATAAAGCCTTTTCTTCGAAGCTATAGTCATTAATAGCACGAGCTCGCTCTTTCTCCCGATAGTTGGTTCCGTTATTTTACTGTTCCACTCAACTTTTGAGCCTTTTCAACGGTGTACTCGAAGGCTTGTGCCGTGATAAATAGTATTTTGCATGACACAAGCATAATTAACGAACTAGCTTTCATCGTTGGATGCTTTGAAAGGGCTGTTCGCGGAAAGGAAACGTATTCAGGTGAATCTCTATGGTATTCGCTGGTTCCATAAATTCGTGCTGATTTTATGTCAACTTTTTTCTGCCGCTTTAGCATTTTAAGTTCCTTTTATTATTTCCGGTAATTGTTGTCAAATCATTATAAAATTGTAGCGATGTTTTAATTTGCTGATTTTTGAAATATTTATATTTATATTTTGCAAATTAAAGGTTGCAATACATCATGAACGTTGTTATTATAATATTAGACACATTTATTATCACATTGCAGTATGAAATAAAAATCATTGACAGTATCAATACACGTTATAGGCACATTTTGAAAAGCTAAACGAAATGATGAGATTCATGAAACTTTTGAAATCGTTTCAAAGACAAATTATACCAACCGAGATTGTAAGAGTAACAATCATATTTAATCATACAATAAATAATATTCGTAGTAGAATAGTAGTATTAAAATGAAGATATCTTCTGAATCCTGAATATTTAGCTGAATTTGAACATTTTTGGTACATTACAATAGTACCAATTGCTAACGTTGATGTGAAATTAAATAGCTTAGTACATGTTGCAGTACACTATTAATAACTACACAACATCAACCTTAATTAACAAAGATACAAGTATAAGTGCACTAACTTAATAAATATTATCAGCTGACAATTAAGATTGTACCAGCAGCATTATTTATAAATCTTACAATTTATCTTATGAGGCAACACATAGCAATCACATTTAACGCGTTAAACGCGGAGCAATTTTGTCTTACTTTCCATTTCACTTTTTGTTTAAGTTTAAATACAGAAATACGACTATGCATAAACAGAAGACTTGCTCACCCCATTTTTGTTTAATCCATTTCAATCAAATCTATTAAGACAGTGTGAAGATTTTTTAACAACATATGAATTATATATTAAATATTGTTTTATAAATTCGATATCGTCAGTCCCGAGGGACTGACATAGCGCTTATCGTGTTAATGGTCGGTAGGTTAGGTGTTAACTGGTACAGACATTTGAATTTGTTCAATTACTGCAGAAGATATCACAGATCAACAATATTCATTGCGTTATCAGGTAGACACCAGTACTGAATAAAGATCAAATTTAATTATTCCTGTTTTACGTACTAGAAAATAATAAAGAATTTCAAGCATAATTGATCAATAGGATCAATGTGAAATTAGGAACAGCCTTACAGATGGTTTATAGGACTTACGGGGTAAGTCCTTCATTTAGTTCCTGTTCACACAGATCAATTAATAACAATGAAAGGATTACATAGGACGCATTATCCAGGATCACCAAACAACAGTGAATCCGTAGTTACAGAGAAAATATCGTTTAGATAAAAATCGGAATATCGTGGCGGGCAGACGAGAACTACTCGATCGCGATTCAAGTTCCGTATTCGGTAAGGGATTACCGAGGAACCATAGCAGACTCAGCAAGTCGCGTCCACAGTTATCCGGCCATCAACAAGACGAGTCCACGGTTTGAAAGGTGGGCGCCCCGCGTGTACCCGACTGAAAGTACGACCCTGCCGCGTTAAAATGTATCGAAAAGAGACAGATATATGTACGCGAGACGTATTTATGGGCATGAGAGCCCAGTCAGAAAGGAGAAGGAGACAGAAGGAGGCGATCGGTATGGACGCGCCGGCGGATCCGGGCTAGGTCGTTCAACCAACCGGTGAACCATCGAACCATCCGAGCGACCAGTCCGCAACGGTCGGAGCACCTTACTCTTAACAGTCTGTACCAACGGATAGAGGGGAAGGGGGGAAGGGGCTTCATGAGCACGGAAAAAGGAAACGCGAGGGCAAAACGAAAAAATGATCCGGTAAACGAGAATATTAACGAACACACCATCTTCGAGGCTCACCAATCGCCTGGTCGATGATGGTGACTTTGTATTTCAGTGCGAGTGTGATTCGGGCATAAAGAACCAATCTTCAAAAGAAATCATCGCGAGCTACATCATACCATCGGGGAACGGCCTCTTCGAAGTGTGCGATTCTCAAGTTCAAGGTGTGCGTGCATCCCTTAATCTTGGAAAGGCTGGATTTTGACATGGAGCAACTTCTTCATGTGTGTATCATCAGTTTTTGGGAATAATTTGTTCCTTGAAGTAGAAATGGTATTTTGGTTTTATGAAAATGATGTTGTTAAAAAGCAGTGAAGTTAGTTTAGACTAGAAGGATAATATAATTTCCATATTTTGAATTTAACAGACTCTGGTAAGTCCTTCAGGCTTTACTAGACTAAATGGTCGATATCACTAGTGATACTGTTTTACAACATTCGGTCTGGTGATTTGTAGAAATTTCTTTATAATTACTCGAAATGTATAAAAATGATTGATTAATAATTAAAGTTAATATCTTAAACAGTAATATTTTACAACATCCTGTATAGCGATTTAAAGGATTCACTTTACAGTGACTCGAAATGTATAGGAACCACCGTTAATTAGAGGCTTGATACTATTGATTTCTTAATGTGTGTTTTTCAACATGCTGTCTAGTGATTTAAAAGAAACACTTTGCGATAATTAGAAATATACAGGAACAATTATTAATTTCAAGACAGATATCTCAAGTAATATTGTTTTGCAATATCCTGCCTAATGATTTAAAGAAATCACTTTAAAGTAACTAGAAATGTAAAAGAGGGATGAGTAATTCAATTATTTAAGACGTTGTTCTAAAATCACATATAAATAATTCAGCTTATTTTATTGACAATAATATATTACTTTTTACCACATTTGAGATAGGTTTTACAGAAAATCAGAAACATACGTTTCATTAATTAAAACCATTTTTCCAAAAATAAATACAAATTCAATATTCCCGTTTACTTCCAAATATTTATTCTTAGTACACGCAAGCAGAGACGAGTGAGAAAGTTATCAGATTCAAAGGAGCATCCTTCACCGATGGTCCGCGTTGAGTTACGCGGCCATTAGGCTGATTAAGAAGGTACAATCAAGAAGAAAGCACTTGTCCAGTGGAAATACCGAAATCAATGAAATCTCGGCGACCTGTTCCAGCCGGAAATCGTAAGGCTCTGGATCTGGCATCCCGCCCGGTAGTTCGGCTATCCGAACGAACGGGTTTGCGTTCATCCTAGCCGAAGAGAACGTAGATATCAAAATGGTGAAACGTGTTGTCTCAGCATCGAATCGTAGCACGCAGACTGCAGGACGCAAAGGTTGTGCCTCCCCCGGGCTGCGTCCGTCCATTCCTCGATCTCCCGGAATAATATTCCCAAGTTTTTTACAGGCGGCGATGTATTCAGGGGAAGAGGAAGAAGAAGCCGAGGAGGGGGGGAGGAGGAGGAGGAAGAGGAAGAAGAAGGAGCAGAAGAGAGAACGATGAGAGGTACACCGGGGCACGAGCAGAAGAAGGGGAAGAAGATAGGAGACGGCCAAGGCGCTCCACCACGGAGAATTGAAAATGATGATTGGCGGTAAGCGGACTGCCAGCAGTGATGGAGGAGTAGAAGAGTGAGAGAGAGAGCGAGGTGATCGTGGTCAGAGAGAGAAAGAGAAGCGAGGAGTACTAAATAAGAAAGCCACGAGGGGGGAGATGGAAGCCGGAGGAGGACATCCAACTTAACTGGAGGGGAAGAGAGACCACTGGAAGGAAAAAGAGTCGGGAGCGCGCGAATTAAGTCGATCGCAGTGCGTGGAACCACATCCTTCGCGCCCGCTACCTTCAAGAATATCGCTTTTCTTTCATCCTTTCCCTGCTCTGCCCTCTTTCGACCGCCGACGTTCTCCTTCCAAGTCCTCTCCACTTCTCGTCGTTGTTGCTCTGCTCGATGCGCGTACCTCTTCTTTATTATCGGCATCAAGCATCGTCTTTTGTTTTATAATAACCGCCATGGCTGCGGTCGCGGCGTTCTCGCAGCTCCTTTTGCAATACCGGGGCACCAGCACTCGGCAACTACTAAAAAGAGAAAAGGTGGAGTGAAAGAATGGGGCGGGCGGGCGGGGGTGAGCCAGGAGGGTCCATCGCGATAAATTGCCAGTGACTGGCAACGCTTGCCCCGGAATCTCCGTTTTGACTATTGTCCTTCGGATCCCGGACACACTTGTTCACGCAATGGTGGCGACATGAAACCAGCGCTCGAAAGAGTCCTCCAAATATTATATTGTCCCATAACATTTTCTTTCACAATGTGCACGTTTAATATTATTAAATGACACGAACATATACAAACATGATCATCTGTTCGCTAACGTGTTATTACTTCCTTTTACATAGCCATGTAATCTGCTTTCGTAAGGCGGGCTTCTCGTAGTGAAAGCAAGTAATTTTTAAGAATTTTTTTAGGATAATTACTGGCCATGAGGGACTAGATCTTTTGGGGATGTTAACAGATAGTCTTGAAGTACAAGTTTCTTTGGTTCCATTCAGCTTATTATTTATTGTATGTTTCTCAAAACTATGTTTTTTAAACTGGCGTGCAGGATAACTAGGAAGTTACTAAAGAGAACAACTTCAGACGAAGCTCATTCATGTCCAAAAGACTGAATTTATTCTGCAACTTTCCACAAATGCATCTTAATAGCTGAAATAATTGTAAAATAAAAAATCGAGAACCCAGTGTTTTGACGGAACTGATAATTCCAGTGTTAATCAGCATACTGAAGCATTTAAATCATAGTTTTCCAAAACCGGTCTAGTTCACAGACCTTTTCTCAAAGTGTTCTTGTTCAGCATCTGTTTCGAGAACAAAAATTTTGCTGCTTACTAAAATTTCAAACTGTATTTGTGCGTGTAATTTTTGAACCCTAAAAAAGCAGATAAAAATAAAGAAACTAAAATAACCAGAACCGAAATATCAACGTCCACTAAATTGTCTCAGCATCCCCTGGTGGGTGTCGGTGTTCTCGTCGGTAAACTGTGATTTAAATCGCGAACACCGTGATTGCGCTCAAACCTGTTTATCACATAGTCCTTTATTAAATATTCTGTAATGCAGAGCATGCCGAGAGGCGATGACCACTTCCAACAGAATTATGTGGCCGTCTCTCTCAGATTCTGTTCAGTCTCGGAGACGAGATCGAGCAGACGGATAAGTCCGTGACACGACGCGGCACCCTTAATCCGGCAATAAAAACCCCGGCTCACGTATATTATTTTATTTAGTTTCCTAAACTGCTGCGGCTTAAACGCATCCATAATTACCAGCCACTACGTGAACTGCTTAACCTATCGCGCGTTTCGGCCCGACTCCCGAGAGCCTGTGCCCGTTGCCACAGGACCGACGAGACGCACCTTCGATCGTACGTATACGGGGAATAATTTATGCGTGCGTGGATTTTAACTCCCACGCCGTGATGGTATACCACGGGAGATTGTCCGTGCCCACGATTGCGCGTATACCTGTCCGACCTGGAAGAATTATCCGTGTCCACTCGCGACGAGCTCCCGATACGGTCGCCTCGAATTCGGTTCCAATCGACTCCGTTATCTACCACGGATAAACCGTTGAAAATTCGTGTCACGATCCCGCATTTTGCATCGTGCTGCTTAACACTTTGACTACCAACCCAGCAACCTCAACAATTCTGTAAAATCAAAGTAATTTATTTAATGAAATACAAATTAAAAAGTTAAAATGTGTAGTACTGATGACTCTTTCAACTTCCTTACATTTTGAACACGCCAATCATTAGTGAAAAAATTAAATTAAACTTTCTCATCAAATCATTTAAAATAAAGATGATATTTAGGAACATTTTTCTTAAAATATACATTTCATAAAATCAACTGTCTGCCCTTAGTTTGTACACGCTTTTAGTATATAAAAATTGTTTTGTCGCTGGTCCTGTGGTGGCCAAGTTCACAAAAAAAATTGTGAACCGATTCGAAAAATTCTTACTGCGATATTCGTTATTGTATTGACTATCGCATGAACTAAAACGATGATTTTTTGAACACGTATTTCTTGTTATATACTTAATTTCACGTAAAACGGGCAGTTTTTAATATGTTTTGATTAAACTCGCATCAAACATCGCCATTTTGTTTGTTTTGTCTCACAGTGGTTGTTATCATAGTCATTGATTCGAAGTTTAAGAATTTATAGCGTTTTCTCATTTCAGAAAATCTTACGATGAGTTGTGATGACCACCATTTTCAACTGATATTGTCTAAGCAGTGCACTGACAGCCATAAATAAAAAGCCACCTCAACAGGAACCGCAACAAAAAAATTTGTTTGTATACTAAAAGAGTGTACAAACTAAAAGCAAAAGTTTATTTTATAAAATGTCGTGAATTTGGAGAAAAAAACTCCTACATATAATCGTTATTTTACATGATTTAATGAGAAAGTCCCCTTAACTCAAATTTTTGCAGATGTCCGGAACATTCATCATCCTTGAGATTGAAATTCTCATTTCGATATCTCTGAAACTCCTTTTGGCATGTACTAAAGAACACATCATCTTATTCTAAAACCGTACAAATCATTTCCTTAGCCTTACCAGCACTTCTTTCAATTAAAATGCAAAAAGCAACCAGTGCCTACTACGTGTCGTATAAGTTGATATTGTGTTCTCCTGACACACAGTGAATTTTCCGAAAGTATATCACGTGAATTTCAAATTCTATTGTTCTAATAGGTTGGTATTATGCAGTCCCACACCTTACGGGAAAATAATACATCCGAAAACATTCGACATATTAACACTTAGCAATCGAATGGCGACTCTGAAGCGCCACTACGAATTGCTACACCATTATTCAGAATATTATTTACATGATTAAATTTGTTTATATGTAATAAATTACTAAACATTTAAATATCGTATGAGGTACTATATCAGTTTTTTATGCATATAACGAAAATGACTATGTACAATGGAAATATTCTAGGTTAGAAGAAATGTTTGGTTTTTTAGTTGAAATAGCTCCGAGTGCAAAGGGTTAAAAATGGTTGCTTCTAGAGTAGAGTGTATAATGTTTATTAATTACATGGATGTATATACAGTAGAACTCCATTTATATGAACCTGTCGGGAGACAAATTGGTATATAATCAGGTGGTTCATATAATAAAGGTCCACCTGTCTCCCACCACTATAATTTTTCGTTCTTTTAATAGGAGTTTACGGCCATATAAGAGGAGTTCTCTCAGCTAGAGTTCGGTTAACCTGTGCTAGAATTTAGTTCGTATGAATGGCGTTCATATAAACGGATTTCCACTGTAATCAAGTTTATTATAAATATACTATTGGAAGTTTGTGCTACCATTCTCGTCGTATACGAACACTATTAGATTGAAGTTACGTTCCTCCTAGAGAAATCATTGAAAACTATAATGTATTCAATCTGAATTAGGTTTAAATTGTTCATGCCCACGATAGCGAGTATACCTGTCCGACCTGGAAGAATTATCCGACGAGCTCCCGATACGGTCGCCTCGAATTCCGCCCCAATCGACTACGTTATCTATCAATGATAAAGCGTTGAAAATTCGTGTCACGATCCCGCGTTCTGCATCATGCTGCACGTTACCACATCAACGGCCGGTTATATCAGACCGATGATGATCGGGATAAAAATATTACGAGACGCGCTGTTTCGCTAATTACGGTGACGTGTAGCTCTATAAAGTGCACGTATAATAAATAGCGATTGGACCCGCAAAAGGCGTCGTATAATTTATAGATTGATTTTAGATGGTTATAACCGATTACTGTTGTTACGGAGAAACTCCTTTGCACGATAGTAGAAAGTAGACTATAAATTTGAATTTATGGTAAGTGAAACTGTGTGAAACGGATTACGTATGTTTGCGAATTTGCTACAATTATTATTGTTGTTAATTAAATGGAATATATTTATGGTGGTGATAATATAGCACACAATTTCTATTGGTAAAAGTTAGTCTACTATTTGATGATATTGTTTGCATTTTTTTTTAGATAGTTTACATCCGATACTTTGAGACCATCTTTTACTGGTTTCTTGTTCATGAATAATTTCTTTAGTGCTCAACATCTTCTTATTCGAAACACGATTATTTTCTTTTACAAGATTCTTTTTTTTTTGTAAACAATTTAGTATTTTTACAAGTATAGGTATTGATTTATTTATTTAATTAGATCAATCTTGTGTAGAATAATTATAGCAAGTAGAACCAGAAATGAATGGACAGCACAGTAATCAAGCTATATTAAGTTATTCCATGAATCTTCACATGCAAATGAAAAATTTATGTGGATTAATGGCTAGTATGTATGTATATTTATTTATTATTCCGTTACGGTTTACACGGACTTTATTCCTTGATTTATGGTTAGTATATTTTTGTTGTATCTAAACGTGTGTTACATAATTTGTCTGTCCACTGCGTTCTGCTTCTACTTACTACAATTACCCTACAGAGATAATTCATATCCTCATCAAATATACACTAATAACACAGTACTGAAGTAAAGAAGATCTAGATTTTTTCGAAAATATTTAATGTTGTTATTTGATATTTAATATTGTTTAATTCTTAGAATTAATTTTGTAACGATTTTTATGTGAACTATGATAAGATTCAATACGATTTATGTGATGATCAGACTTCAGATATCATGCATTTATGACAAAAGTGAGTAGATCAAGGCAAAACAATAAACATATTTAAAGAATTTTTAAAATACTATAGTTAGTTTAAACTGATTAAAATGATTATTAAAAAAAAGAAAAGGTCCATGTAGCTCCTGTGTCTGGCAATATATACAGACAAGTTTTATTTTACATAAAAATTCACAGTCTAATAATGACTTCACACAAAGAATTTTTCCGTAAATATATACAAAGAATGTTTGGTTACTACGAGCTTCAAAGTCGACGTACCCTCAAAATGCTAAGTGTTTCTAATTACTTCAAGTTCTTTCGATGACCTCTTTTAAGTTCGGTCGCCGGCTAGTAAAGTTTCGCGCCATAAATGCGCGCGGAGCTGGCGTTAATTTAACGGCAGTCATAAACAATATCCATTTGTGCACATCTATATGTATGTAAATCAGTCGTAGCGATGCGCGGGGCCGTGCGCGCGTTGTATTTCCAAACGCTTCATTTGTTCGTCGAAAGAAAAGACACCGAATCGACATTAGCTCCTCTCGCGCGCGCGCCGCGCCGAGAAAAATGAAATACGTCTGCCCGAGCTCAACTACCCTGTAATGGCAGTCAGTCAGTCTGCCGGGCAGCTAACACCGATCATTTCGTTAGGAGACCGATCATCGCGAAATCGCCGCGTTCGAAACCGAACGCAATAAATCGGAGCTGCCGCGATTACGAATAACGTGAAAACGGGTGAGACTACCAGAAGAGCATATTCGAAACAACAACGGAGGCTCGTTCGAGTAGACCTTGCAATTTCGTCGAATTGCGAACGATTACCGGTCGCAAGGGCAGCTCGAATTTTCCGTTTGTTTGAGTTACAGTGGCCGTGGTGCTTACTCGGGCTCGAGTTAATGCCGCGAAGTGGTGTGCTTGCTCCAACAAAGCAAAGGCGGGAGAGGTGACCGATGGAGCCGAGTGTTACACGGCAAATAGTTCGAGGAGCGAGCCGAAGAACACGACAAGTAGAAATTAGAGGCTTCGAGAACGGAACCAACAAACGCGATGGCAGGATGCACGGTGGATGTGGGAGGGGGTTGAGGGGGGTTGAAAAAAACCACGCCTGTTGTTCGCGTATTACCTGTTCGGCGTTATGCCCAATGGCTAGCGATTAACACTCAAATGAACTGCGCGCGGTTTACCCCGGAGAGTCTTGCCCTTTCGCCGAGACGCTGCTGCTGCTTTCGTCCTTTGTTGAAACGTTTCTGGATCTTCTCTCTGTTTCTCTGGTAGACAATGGCGATGGCTATTCCGCGGCATGATTTTTCCGGCTGCCGAATAAAGAGGGGAACCGAGGGGTGGGGAGAGAAAGATGGGGGGCATCGGTGGAATAGTGCTAGCTGCGCACCTCACCTCCGGCAGAGCCCACTAGAAAGAGGATAATTCCCTGTAAGTGGATAATGCCTCGACGGTGCTCCTTGCCTACGCACCCAGGATCCCCGTACTCCATCTCCTTCGTCCTCCTATTTCTCGATCCTCCTTTTCTACCCGTCGCCGTTTCGCATGGTAGTTTTGTGGCTGGTGGTTGAAGGCTTTGTAGTTTGGACCCCGGAGCCTGCCGAGCTCTCTCTATCTTTTCTATCTGCGCCGCCTATCTCCCTCTTTCTGGAGGATCTTATTGTACAACTCGCTTTCAAAGTTCCACTCGTTGCACCCGGACGCGCCACCACCGTGGAATTCGCGTTTTTCCTTCTCCGTCTGCCTTCCCTGCCCGACGCTTTGCCCCGTTCTGAAGTTTTATCGCGCGAGATACCCTCGCTGCCGTTTGCGGTTCATCCTCCAATTATCCCTAATACAGAGAATACCGTAGAACGTTATTATTACTCTCGGTTATTTCGGATTGTTGCTCCTCTCTCCGGATTTTCGTTTGCTCCGCGAGACTTGCAGGACCCCGCCGAAATTCGGTTGTGCCTCACGGAAATATTTAAACGGTTCCAACATTTATTGTACCCAGGAAGCGAAATTAACAGTTGCCGCTCGTTTTCTAAATAATTCTCTTCGAACTTGTACGTTTTATGCAAGAAAATATCCTAAATTCTTATGGAACTTCCTCATCTGTTCTCATGGAACAGATATTTTACAATCTTAGAAATTTAATTTTTTCTTGTCAATATCTTTTACAACATTGTACTTCATAATTTCAATGCATATTCGTATGCCGCAAATGTAAACCAATTTATAATTATTAGACTTCAGACCTTATGCAAAATAAAAATTGTTGGCAATTGCACGAAACAGTATCCACATAGACCTTTTCTATCTGCTTTAACAATCTTAATAAGTTGGAGACAACATATTGTCATTCTTCAATTCTTTGAATGTTTCTACGATTTTAATAAACGCATTAAATCTGCAGTTTAATGATTATCCAAGAAAACAAAAGTCTATAGTAGTTTCGGTGAAAAGATTCAAACAATTTGACCGGGTATTAACATTAGTGTCTAGCAGGTTCTAGGGTAAAAGTACCAGTTACCAAATATTTAATGACGACTTGGAAGTTTTTTGTTAATTTGAAGGTATTTTGTAATTTATTTTGACATTATTTGTGACAAACGATGAATTATCTATCTTTTTTCTGTATCGTCAAATTTTTCTGGACGATTTTAGTAAAAAGGAAAAGAAATATTAACTGATCGGAAGTTTTGGCCCTATTTACCTGGCACAATAAATTTGTGATAACCAGTTTCCGTGCCTCAGTTACCAGACACCTCAGCCATATTATCATACCATATTTACCGTGGATGCGACTAAAAAATTTTAGGTATATAGGTTATGTTTACTGTGAAACGTAAGTATCACTGCTCGGTAATGCCAACGGCGACGAAAAATCTTGACGTAGTCAACGGTTACCTATAATAAGAAATGTTTTAAAAGTTTCGACCTGATTCCTGAATTCGTTTTAATTTAGAAAATAAATTATATATGTTTTATTTACTTACCTTTTCTATTTTTCCATAAACTACAGTACTTTTAACGCCGTAGCACAATAAAATCATTATTTTTATTATCCTCTGATGTATCATGATTTCTTAGCATTTCCTATAATCGGAAACGAGAAATCGCATTGTCTTGGGGAATAAGGTTTTTAACTAATATTTTCTATATCGTAAACAAAAATTATTGTAATACTTCTGATTTATGTATATACAAAGGTGAAACTTAATACCTTTAAAGATATAGTAATACTAGGTATTTCATGTTATTTTTATTAATTTCTGAAAAATTTGTTTTGTGTCCGCTAACGGGGTGGGGCACGGTAACTGGTACCTTTAGCCTATCAGAGAAATATAAATAAGTGATCGTGTTGCGCCTTCATCAAACAGTTTCACGAATGTGTGCCTCAAGATTACAATAATTGTTGCATTTCGAGGTATGTACTCGAGTACGTGCGAAACGTCAGCAGCGGCCATACGTTTAAAGGAAAGCAAAAGCGGAGGGTAGGTACTGTTCTTCACGGTTAAGTGCACGTTGCAGTTCTAACGTAATATTTTGTACGGATACTGGTCTCAAAGTCAAAGAACAGAGACGGTCAAACGATACGCCGCCCTGAAATCTACATTTATCCTTTGAATTTTATAGGCTGCCGTCAGAGCAATTCTGTAACTCTCGCTCCAGCTTCACTTTAATGGTCTTTCCTGTAACAGCTAAATACTCGACCTGGCGAGAACGAATCGTCTACCGAGCTTTTTGCTCGTCGATTATAAACACTTTTACGACACTCGAATCAGTGGACGGTTTTTATGATCGTAAACGTTATACCTTGATCGGCATGCTATCAGGAAATAATGACACCGTCAGGTAACTTCTGCCATCGTGTCGGTCATATCACAACTTTCAGCAAAAATCTGTAACACTGCCATCCATGCAATATCTAAATAATTCAAAATCGATTACAGTCGCCAACATTTTTTATCAAGCCCTAGGACAGTGGACCTTTCTTACAATTATATAATTGACTATCCTCGGGCACAATCGTAGCTTTATTTATCAATCTTTTTAAACATGCTTCTGAAGGCATTTCTTGTAGGCACATTAGTCTTTCATGTTAACCAATCAGGTGTTGCGACCTTTTTGATAAGTGTGTACTTAAAATGTGTCGCAAAAAGTAAGCGAACTACTTTGTGCACACTGTATACAGTTTTTTCATAATAATTATTTATATTTTCGTATTTGTGCGTTTTATTTCGTCTTGGCCTCCAAATATTCAAGACATCTTGAAATTTAAGAATATATTTTAGTTTTCACTAAAATTGCGATGTAAACAGCAAATTGTAGCTACTTTTTACGCATGACGAGTATATTCGTCATAACAAAAAACTATGCTATTTCTTCATGACGAGTATACTTGTCAAAAACAGCTGACTGGTTAATAGCCAAACATGCGATAAAAAATGTGACAACATTTGTTACAAAAAGGGACCTGGTGTACCAATCTGATACACATAATTTTCACGTTTTTTCAAATCATATATGTACATGAGTAAAAAATATATTCATGCGAAAAAGTATAAATGTTACTTATGAAATTTCTTTTGTTTTTTAATAGCAATAATGATATTCTATATTAAGCAATTTTATTGTACATCTTATAAACATTTTATATTCAACAAACAGTCGAAATTTATGATATTTATGAAATTTACGATTTATTTATAATAGTTGAATTATACAATGAAATTAGATTTTATATTGGATTAGATTTGATATACAGATGTTTTCAATTTTCATCACACGTTACCGCTTAGTGTATCTATAAATATCTACATATAGTGTTACTTCACATATCTAATAAGAGTTAGTGATAGAAACCTGATTTGTATTTGAAAAAACGATATGTATTGAATAAGCCATTTTTAATTTTTCGTTTTTAGTGTCAAATTCGTTATCAGCGAACCTATAAACCCTTAATTACAATTTTTCGTAAAGCTAAAATAAAAACTTGAATTTTGGCCTGGATTTCGTGGGTCCTGCACCACTGTGCACCGATTCGCTATACTTTAAACCCATCGCGAGAGCGGATTCTCACCGGTGTCCGAGCCGAAAGCGAAACGTTTTATACCGAACGATTTGCTTTTCCGATCGTTTTCGATTACGAGCGCGGATCCGGAAAACGCGAGAGATCCCTGGCTGCCGGTTAGTTTCGACTAGATCATCCAGGAAGCAATTCCTTCTCCCTCGTTTTCGCGTCGTATTGTTCTGTTGTTCCGTAGCCGTGCCAGGAAACCGGGATGGCCGCGAGATTCACTTCCTTGTTTCGCTATCTTTCGTGGAAGCTAGATGATGGCGGGTGTCAGATGTTTATGTGACTCCCATGGAACGCTCGGATCATCGTACGATCGCCGATGCTTCCGACGAATCGCACGCGAGTCGCACGAGATTATTCCTTCCTGTACCGCGCCGCGCCAATGGATTTCGAAAAACGAACATTCCGCGTTCTACGTGTCGTAAAACTCGCGAGATTAAATTTCCTGCGAGTATTAATGCGGTGATTGATACAATCGCGACCGTAAAAATTCCGTAAAATAAGAGTGTTTCTGTTGATGAAGCAAAAACTGAACAGGGAAGATTTATCGCGGTAATTGCTAGTTCAACCATGTTGCATCTCACGGGTTCATGGTGGGTACATGCAATGTACAAATCACGCATTTTCAAATGGATATTTCTGAGCCATTATTTAGAATTGAAATAAAATTTGTATAGTGTGAAGCGGACGCCAATTTACATTTTTAACGAAGCATGTCGTTGGTGGTCAATATTCTTCATTTAGATATTGCTTTTCCTTTGCTTTCTCACAACTTATTATGCCAGTGAATTTATATTTTATGTTCAGCCTAATACAATACGATTGAAATCATTTAATTACGCAAGGAAGGGTAATAAGGATTAAGTGAACTATGGTTTAGGAGAGATTGATTTACGAAAATATGCTCAACAAAATAAAATGAAAATTTCGAATGTAAATAATCGTAACTAGAGTGTGGAACTTTACGCAAATTATCATTTTCATACTTGATTTCATGCACATTAAAATAAAGGAAATAATTCTACCGTACGTTAAAGAAATTCGAGTCTACATCATACATATAACTGCCGATTCCATCTTACGCTGCGCCCATTTGTGTGTTTATATTTCTACAGAGAGAACTCATTGTTGTAATGCTAATTTAACATATTCATAAACAGTAGTCTTTAGACAGCATTCAGAATTTTCGCACTACCATAGTCTTATAATAATATGAGAGATTAAAGATAGCACGCGGGTAGGGGGAGTTCCCCTAGCGCCGTACCAGTGATGGGAATGTTGGTGCTTTTCACGCGCATGCGCGGTAATTTTAGCCTCAGTCAACACGAAAATCGGGTACCTTGGTCGCCACGCTAATTTCGCAAAATTTATTATGATTTGATTTTGAAAAATGAATGTACAACATGTGTACGTATATATATATATATATATATATATACATATATATATGTATATATATATATATATGTATATGTATATATATATATATATATATATATGTATTAAAATGTAATATATACATACGTACATAGAATATATAATATATAAATATATAATATTTATATATCTATGCACAATATAATATAACTTACTCTTCTTCATCATCTTGGGAATAAGGAAGGGAAGGGTACTAAAATAACTTTAAACGAAATATATAATAACAAATCCACTACTTTCGCCCCAATAGTACCCCACAAACTTCGGACGTAGCTTCGGTGCTGCCGAAACTCGCGCATGCGCGTGAAAAGCACCAACATTCCCATCACTGCGCCGTACACTTAAGTTATTTCTTAAATAAATGGAGTAGTATAATACTTAATTTTTTTTAGTCTGCGTCATTTATAAATCGATAATATGAGAAACTAAAAGTAAAAAATAATCAACATTTGCACGATGCAAGCAGATCGGTAAAATTTTAAATGTTAAAGATATAGGGTATTTGTGACCCTATTCGTGTGCCCGTCCCTACTACTGTGCTTTCATATTTAAATGAGCAATGAAAATTAATCTGAAAAATTAAACACCGAAAATATTTTCTTAATTGAATTGAACTATTAATGTACATGTTACAATGGAAAACATTGCATTTTTTAACTTTTAAATTATATTAAACATTTTTCAAAAGTTGTACATTACACTTTCAACAGATTTACTTAAATGCCGTGTCAAAAAAGCTAAGGAATATCGATTTAACAGAACTAAATAAATGGATAATTAACATAATTTACACTAAGTATATAAGGCACATATTATATGATAAAACTGTTTAATTTTTTTTTTTAAAACAGTGAAATAAAAAGTGTTGAAACGTTTCTTGTGTTTTTAAAAGTGAATCCAGTAATACCACGAGATTTTAAGGCTTTTGCGTGTTTGTGAGATTGTTTCTGTTAATCCTAATCCCATTTTCAAGCAGTTTGTACCAAGCAGAATATTTCACGTTGGCATATTTCTACTTTTAAAACAAAAAATCCGCGGAGACACTTGTTTTCAAAAGAATAGCAATTTTACGGAAGCTCTGTTTGGGCAAGCACATTAATTGGAGGCACACAAATATGGACGAGCACACTAACGGGAGCATACTAATGTGAACATAGCGTTTCTAAAGGGACACTAATTGGGAAAAAACTTAATATTAACATTTTTAACTTGAAACAAATATTTCAATAAAAGGAAAGAGTTCAAGAATCAATATAAATTTTAAACAGATGACATTGAGGTCAAATAATTCATTGATTAATTCATGGATTAAAAAGTTAGCTTAATGACATCGTTATTGGAACATGTGCCTTATAGCTAGTGTCCCGTGTCCGGTATTAGGTACCGCTCAGCGTTAGGGAAAATCCCCATACTATCTTTTTGCCCGGTAGTGTGGGCAATTATAGAAAGATGGTACATTCCCGAATGTGGCATATTACACCGAGTCACCTTGTTCTCATGGACGCCATGGACGCATTGTTGGAAAAATCCATAACGTCAGCCACTAGTAGGCGAGGCACAATCGTATTGGCTCTCTTTCCGTCGTAGCCTGAGCTCGCGAGTGCGAACGTGTCCGATATAGCGTTCCTTTAGAGCGGACGACCATCAGCCAAGTTTTCGAGGAGTGTGCATCCTAGGGCAACACGCGTCCATGTCCCGTCGTTGTGGTCGCATGCGACTATAAGTATATCCACGTACGGCGATGACTGGGTAGACGGCCAGGGGACAGGGATCAGCCCAGAGACCAGCGGTGAGCATAGTTTTGTTATGAGGATCGTATAATATTCTAGTCAGACTTGCGGCTGTACAACGGGCATCGGCATCCGCGGGCTGCATGACAATTCGCCGGATTCGAAGCGCTGGGTAATTGCCAGTTTAGCCAATCATTATAACGTGTACGCCGGGATATACTGTGAGTCAACAAAAGTCGAATAATCAACGGCTAACGGCCGATTCGCGGCCGTGATTTACGCGGATGCGCCATAAATCTGATTGCTTTCGAAACCCGTGTCCCCCATATGCATTCTTTTTTTTTAACCATACCGCCACACCCTTCGGTTTCTAGTCAGACCGCTCGTTCACACTGCCCAGATGTTCGAAACGATCGGTGTGTTTACGACTTGATCCAACGACATTAAACTTGACACTTGCAGTGGTAGATGAAAGAAAGTTTAACATGTTCGTTAGCACCATTTGTTTAGCTGCTTATCTTCGCTGTTCAAATGTTTTATCAAATGCAACGTAACACCATCATGAAATTTCGAAACGATTTGGCAGAAGTTGTGTACTACGTACTGTTGTATTACGACTTACAACAACAAAGTGTATACAATTAATTTCACTGCATTTAATTACCCCTTATGTCTATAACAAAAATTTTCTACGATATTGAATGATATTGATGACTATAAAATGTTGGTAACATTCATCTTATTTGGAGCATCCATACCAAAAAGTTTTTATTGCAAAACTTTTCGCGAATGCATGAATTGTTGATTAAAAATTACATCATTCCGTCAATTTTTCATTTTTGGACCGAAGAATTGGTTCATGCTGATGGTATTTGTGTAAAATAAATTAATATACAGGGTGTCCCAACAATGTTGTCAATCCTTGAAATGGGCATTTCCTGAGGTTATTTAAAGTAACTTTTTCCTTTGCAAAAATGGCCGCCTCGGCTTTCTTAAGGAGTTGTTAAAGAAAAACACAGACCAATCATAACACCGTTACAGAGGTCGGATTCCGGCTAGGCAACAGATCCTGTTGAGCGTGACGTTATCATTGGCCGACCTGGAATCCATCCGCTGTAACAGTGTTCTGATTGGTGCGTGTGTTTCTTTAATAACTCCGTAACAAAGCCGAGGCGGCCATTTTTGCAAAGGAAAAAGTTGCTTCAAATATTCTCAGGAAACGTCCATTTCAAGGATTTACAACATTTTTGGGTCACCCTGCATACGCTCTTTGAGGATACGATGAATGCAGCTTATGTTAAATTGCACAGCATGAGACTTCTTTCTTGCCGATACCAATTACAACACCTTCATATATAATTTTTCTTGATCTAATGAAATGTTGTTCGTTACTTCAATAGTGTACCAAATTAGCCGTACATTTTTAGAAATATCTGTTGAACCCATTAGTTACTATTTGCACAATATCTTTTCTATATTCAAGTAGAGATCAATTACAGTGTAGATAAAGAATTTCAACGTAATGACCTAGTATACTCTTGTTATAGAGTTCGAAAAATCGACATTTTTAAAGAATACTCCTTTAGAGAAGTCGCATATACTAACTCCTGTCCGGGGACCTAGTGTAAACGTATGATAAAGGAGCTATTCACTTAGACTTGTTACAAATAGGCATACCCGAGTGAAATGTAATTAGCAATCAGTATTATAACCGTGAAAACTTGATGCTGAGTAAGTTACGATGCGTCAAATCGCTATAATTACTTCCCAGACATCTTCTTAAAAGTATCAGTTGTGCCCAAACATGTTTATTATTTCACAATTACTTTCGTTGCGCCGAAATATACGTGTCATAAGATGCATACATTTTGCGCAAGTTCGAGCACACGGCTAAACAGCTAAATAGCTCGACGCGTGACCGACCTTCTTGTTTATTGTGGCCCGAGCAATCGGGAGTTAGCGGGTAGGACAATGGGTTAACGCGTGATCTGGTTCTCCAAGAAAAATGTTTTTAAGATCTTAAATCCTGAGTATATTTGACCCAGAATATAAAAATGGAATTTTAATTACTTACTCATTTTCTCGCGATTAAATTAAATGAATTGCTGTTATATTAGGACATAATAAAAATGTGGTAAAAAGAAGACTAACGTGTCTACAAGAAACTCCTTCAAAAATATGTTTCTCCTCCAAACATGCATAAATAAAGCAGTTAATAGCCATAAACATCATCAATTATATAGTTGTAAGAACGGACCGCTGGCCGCGGGTTAATCAAAGAAAGTTTCTATCTAGCTTCTATTTGTTGCAATCGAAGAAGAAAGTTCTCATTTTGCATGAAGATCCGCAGTCCACTAACCAAGTAATCTAAAGCAGCGTTGAACATTTGGCCTGCCAGTTCATCCGCGTATACTAGATGCAATTTATTATCTGAATATAAAAATCCTGATTAGTTCGAAAACTTTTGTCGGGGATCGACGATGCTCCAGAAAGTTAAAAGTATTATTACAGTGATAAATCTTTGCCGCTGAGTTTCCCGTTCTATTAAAAAGCGACGGTTCTAACTGTATTCTTCATGAGCGGTGTGGCCTAGGCAGTCAACGTGTTAACGTTACATAATATCATTCATTTCCATAACGTGCTGAAATACTGCACATTATGCAAACGATTCGGAACGTACGCATACAGTGTGTTCATTAGTCACGAAAATTATTGTACTCTCTAGAAAGGACTGCCAGATCGTACGTGTTAATGCATTCACGGAACGTATGCCTGTGCAGTGTGACGTACCGAGTTTCTGTTTCAGGAACCATACAACGTTTCGCGGAACACAACGGCCCGTAAGCACGGTCGTGCAGGCGTTAAAGATCTCATGCCACTAATGACGAAGTTTGGTGTTCGTGTGTTGACACTAACTAACTGATCACGAAAAGAACCTGGAAGAAGTGTCAACGATTCGCTGTGTCATCCCGCCGATTTGATGAATAGCCGAGCACCTTTGTGCGATACGTGCAGCAATTCAAAAAATATACATATATATACATATATATTTTTTTATATACATATATATATATATATATATATATATATATATATACCTACAGGGTGTCCCACGTAACAGTTTTCACGATTTTTTAAGTACTTGCGATAATCTAACACGCAATATTTTCAAGAAAAGTTGATCAGTTTTCGATTGGCTATATATTGCAATAAAAAAAGTTCGAAAACATTTTTTTTATAGCATTGTGAAGGTCACCCTCATTTTTTAAATGGTACTTTGTATTTTTGAGTTAACAGTATTATAGCCCGTGTCAAGACGAATTCAACGACCTAGTATACCATGACCTTGGGATGACCTTGAAGGCGAAGAAATGAAAATTTCAACAAAACATGACAATCCGCTCGAATGGGTGATAATAGCTTGTGATTATTGTTAAACTATAATCAATTCAGGAACCTCGAGTAAATGAGCGCAAACGTCTTCTTGAAAAATTCGCATCAAATCTTCGAAATGAAATCCATGTTGTTGTAGGCACAATTCCGCTCTACGTAGTAATGAGTTTGTAGTGGTTGATCTTACGATACTGTCGTAACTTTGTTGAAATTTTCATTTCTTTACTTTCAAGGTCATCCGAAAGTCATGGTATACTAGGCCGTTGAGTTCGTCTTGATACGGGTTATAATACTATTAAATCAAAAATATAAAGTGCCATTTTAAAAAAATGAAGGTGACCTTGACAATTATCGAAAAAATTGTTCGAAATCTTTCTCATTGCACAGTAGTGCCAATCGAAAACTGACCAATTTTTCATTAAAATATTTTTTTGTCAGATTATCGCAAGTACTTAAGAAATTGTGAAAAATATTACGTGGGACACCCTGTATATTTAATTCCTCAGAGTGGCTTTAATTGACCTCTACAATATCGACCCAGGTTCGTAATGAAAATTTTAAACAAAACACACTAAATATGTATGTTATTCATTACAGTTAAGCTGAAATAAAATTAATTTTCTCTGTCATCGATGTTTAACCATTAGTGAAAATGTACGCATTATAAAACACTATAAATTTTCTTTTTGTTCGTGGAAATTATAAAGGACATAGAAGATCGTAATTACGCCATTGTAGATGTAATGAAAATCGTAGCACAAGGTATTAAATACTACTTGGAAGTTATTTTATTATTGATAGTGACCCGCAAGTTCTCATGCGTGTTTCCTTTTTTATACATTGTTTCATACAAATTACTGCTGATAACTAGTCGTTCCATGTGATAAGAATGAAATATTGGACATACTGTACATTTTTATTAATTTGCACGTTCCCTTGAATTATGTGTATTTATATGTTACCATTGAACTGGTAAAATTGATTGTGTAAATACGAAACTGTAGAGAATTGAATTAGAGAAATTGAATTTTTTTTTCTTATTCAGAAAATCTCATAAAAGATTTATTACAACATTGAGTACAAACAAAACCAAAGTATATAGAGTAAGTAATCTGTAAGAGAGGAACTGAATGATGTTATATTATCCTCGACTTATTGAAATTATTAAAAGAGGAAAAGCAATTTCATTTAACTTCTCTTTCTTAATATTAACGAGGACAATTTTTATTTTTCTTGAGAATTCGTAGTATAGTCACCATTTCTTTGAGACATGTATGCACTTATAATAAAAATAAGCAAAAACATTGAAAATATTCAAAGAATATAAAGATACTCTTGTATGATGTTCAAATTGTATGCATACATATGTATACATATGTATGCAACTTCTGCATCTTACATAGTATACTTATAATCTGTAGTGCATTTACAGGCAACAATATTGAGTGCAGTCATTTAAACCTTGACTACTAGTAAAATAGAGAAACGTCATTTTTGTGACAGAAAAAATTCAGTTTGGGTGGTCCTGATAGACGGAACTACTATTTTCATGATTTGGTATACACTATTATAAGCTGGCGTTATAAATGACGGAGATCAATTTCAGTCAGGCCGTACGAACAACGACAAGTATATTAAATTAATAGCAGAACAATTAAATAAGGATGCAGATCGTATTACAAACAGAAACATTTCTATCACAATACTCAGATAAAAATGTATTTCCTTTTTTAATATTTTTTTAGCAAGTTAAAAAGAAAGTAGCAATATTTTAAATTCTGCTAACGTTTTAGAAGTGCACGATATACGTAGTATAATAATAATGTAAATGATTTAAAAGACAGTGCATATAAAAATTTGAGACACTTCAGCCAAAATCACATAAACAAATTATATAAAACGATTTTGAAACGCTCACTCGGTGTAACAGAATTAAAAGGATAATGTTTTGTAACATATTAAAATACTAATACAATATTTTCTATGGTGTTTCCATAAAATAAATGATAATTTTTATACTACTGCCTTATACCTTTTTCCAATCAATATTATTTCATTTTTATGATTTTCAATATATCACTATACCCGATAGTTTGACTCTTTGCTCTCAAAGCTATTTCAAATCCAGAAATCGAACATTTCATCTGATCTATAATATTTTCGTTACATACGACGTCCATCATTATCTCAATAGGAAATCGAGTATATTTACTCGTACCCTATTAGAACGGTTAACAATTTGGTAAATACAAAAACATTTTACGGGTTGAAAATCATAGTGGTGTAAGTCACATACGTGATATATTGAGTAAAATAATGTTTTACGTTTGTCGCTATAATAAACACTACATATAGACATTGTGGTTTCAAAAACACATCTATAGGTATGTGAATATTAAAGTACGAAACAGGATTATATACAATTTACAAACGAATGATCTAATTAAGATTGACTTAGACTGATTGTGTAATGATTCCCATAAATATTGGGATAGACGATAACTTTTTTAATATTGAGCCCTACAACTTGAATATTTTTGAGAAGTTGGAGGAATTAGTGTACTACATGACGTGAACAATTTTGAATACTTACTAACAGCTGTACTTTACAAGATATAGCGATAAGTAAGTCAACGGTTGAAAACAAAAGTACTTACATGTATACCATTATGGTCCCAAATGATTCGTTCTATTCGTTTAGTGATAAAAGAATAAGCTGCCGTTTTTCAGTAAAGAATGCAGTTCTACATCAATTAACGATGCCGGTAAATAAATGATGCATTTAAGATTCGCAAAAACAATATTAACTCTATATTTTGAACTATAGCATAGTAATTTTTTGTTGTGCCTCAGATGGGACAGTCGAATGGTTGAACACACGAAATCTATGAATATGTAAAGTGTCTTATTATTTTGTCGAGCACAGTGAGTCGTGTCGAGTGTCGGTCCATCGGGTTCATTGAATCTCGACGGAATAATGGTTCCAGGCAACATCAATCGCGCGCGGAACCGGGTTTCATACTTGTGTCCGGTGGCGCATGCTCATAATATTGCCGGTGGAATACCGACAGAGCCGTAAGATTACGCGGAACCAAAATACCCGCACGCTCGCGTACCAAGAAATCAACGTCCGGTACAAGAATCTCGGTGCGAAACCCAACAAGGGCCGATCGTGCAGGCGTTAGGGGATCCAATGACGCTAATGACGCGACCATGTGTCCGCATATTGACGCTAACTGGACTGACCACGAAGAAGGAAAGCAAGAAGGATGTACAAAAGGGACGAAGATGAAAGGTGTATGTGGGGGAGTGAGAGGGGGAGAGTGGCGAAGAGGGGAAGGACGGCAGCAGAAGAGAAGAGAAGGTGGCGATGCTTTGCAGTACCATGTAGACTGGTGCACGGAGGTAACGGAGGTAAGAAACGTCTTCTCGAGGCTTCGGACGCTGAGGAGAAGGTGATGGTGTCTCGGCGGAAAGGAGGATGAGGTCGTGCGGTAGAGGTGGGGGTCCGTGGCAAAGGGTTCTTTCGAGGTGAGGAGGCCGTTTTTGAGCCGCGGAGATGATTTACCTTACAACTAACAATATCCCTCCTTACGGCCCTCGAGGATTTATTAGTTCTCTTTCTTTCCTTTAGGGTTTGTCCGCAGAGGTGCGAGGTAGATCCTCGCGAGAGCGACCGTGGCCGAGTAAGAGGGAAGATGAGAGGGCCCCAGGCTCGAACCCGGCACCTCATTACCCGATAATTTACTACGCGAGTAATTAACTGGGCACACAAACGGTGCCACGTTATATACACCCTGTGCGCATATATATGACCGAAGAATCTTCCCTCGGCTCTCCTCGGTTTCTACAGGCTCATATATTACCGTGCTACGTCCTCTCGCCGATCTATTTATCCATTCGTTTGCGCGCGTGATGGGCATTCGACATGCGAATGCATCGATACTTTCAGGCCGACAATAACTACTTAAATGATACGGAATGGGGGGTAGCGTATGGTACTGTGCGAGCCTATATTCGATGCCTCGGTATTACCACCGCCGAGTTCCATTTCGTTCACGGAGTTATAAATTTGCGAATGTGACACACGGTGTTCCTCGCGAACGAGCGCATGACGCATCATACGTTTACCAGATATTGATGGACAATACGGCGAATACACGGAGAGTACAATCCTGTGAAACGTTGCGGGCTAGGTAAATTAATATTATTCAGTTTATCATTGCTGATATCTACGCCTTATGTGTATCTCTATGACATTACCTGTTCTCTATCAGTGCTGTATAAAATAAGCTTTGAAATAAAAAATAAAAGCATGCTGAGAGATTGATTTATAAATTGCAGTACGGGTAATTTTAAATACCATTTAAATGCAATTTTAAATACAATTCACAATTACATGTAGTACATACCTGCCGTATATATTTTAACACCAAATCTACCATGATCTAACAACACGGTTTTTTATTTTACTTTATGTTATAGGAAATGATTGTTAATAACACACACCAATCATTTTTTATGCTCGGTAGGTTTAGTGTTAATCACGAGTATTTGTATCATAACATAAATTTAGAAAGAAATAATATATTCTATATTACATTCGATTTATGTTAAAGAAACCCCCCTACTACCAGAATGAAAAAAAGCATTGAGAATAATTATGTAGTTGATTAAATAAATAATTTTTAACAATGTAATAAAACTTACTCATCTGTGGATTATCTATAAAAAAGTTTGCAGTCACCGAATATTTATGAAAAATACTATTACGATCATAAGAATCCTGAAACGCTAACAAAATCACATTGCCACTACTAGACTAGATTTTATGCACTTATAACAAAAATGCATAGGTGACACATGGAACAGTAAAAACATTTGAAAAAGAAAGAAATAGCTGTATATCCAATTTCCACTTCTTTGCAATTAATGCAGCAAATTTTAATGTTGTATGAAAACCTGTAGTTCCGTTACTACATAGCTTTGTAAAACTGCGGTGTATCAGTCGAACGGCAGTATTTCATTTTCGTGCACTGTCTCTGAAACTTAATGAAACGGAATGGAAGCTTAATAAAACTATATTATTACTACATAGTTTTAAAATTATCTACCGACTATATTTTAACCCTGAGCGGACGGGAATTATTTTTGGCATACTTTTTGATGGGTCGAATATATTTTCCTTATGAAAAAAACATTGTGTACTGAAGGGTTAAGTATATGGATTAAATGAAAGAAAACCTGTTGTGTTCAGTACAAATTTGTATAATATTTTTTGAGAGTAGTAACTTCTTTAAAAATTATTCGCAGTCGTAGAACGGTCAAAAAGCTTGGGCGACTATTAGCAGACACGCGTCCGCAAAGGGTTAAACAATTGAATATTTTTACTTCGATTACAAACGAATTCTCTAAAATAATCTGTCAAAGATTCAATGAAATTTCTTTGGTTATCTAAATGAATTGCCAGTAAAGGAGGGAACGATAACCCTGCGGGGTCAAATCAATCAAACGGCACTATTTCATCGTCGTGCATTGTCTCACGAATGTGTATCTCGTTGAAGGGAGGCATCGTATAAATTTCCCGCGGTGGTCATTAGCATCGGATTTACCGCGAGTTACTCGGCCGATTCGTAGCCTCGAATACGTAAATACAGGTATGGCTTGGACCATTGAAAGCTCGCCGGTTTGTCGGCGAAACGAAGAGTTTTCCGCGTAAGATGGACGAGAGCTGAAGAAAGCGCCATTTATAGGCGCTGCCGTGAGGTGGCTATCGCTTGTTATTCGTACGAGCCCCGGCACGTTCCAGGATTTTTCATTTGATACGCATTTTACGATTTTTCGCGTGCGACTATGCTTCGGTCTCGGCTTCTCTGTATAGTCATCAGATCGAGGTAGCCTGCATGCTAATCGATTCCGGTCGGGGCAAGAGAGCTATGCATGAGGAATGGTTTGCCGTGCTAGGGCTGCAAAATCGATCGGATTTCTTTCAAGCGATCCGAAAGGCGATTAGCAAGTTCAATCCGTTGTCATCGTAATTTTCATTACGGTGCGTGCTTCTCCCATGAATCAAGCGCTACGACTCCGGTATACTGATTTCGTTCGAAGCACGTGGACGTGATTGATAACAACGCGCACCGGTACTTCTCCTTTCCCACGGCAGCGCGCCGCGGCGGACGCGCGCTGCCAAACTTAATGTATTAAAGGCAATAACTTATCATTTCCGAGTTAATAAATTTTTGCCGGATTCGGCGATAATTTAACCGGGCATTTCGCACAGATTAATTTAAGCGCCGCCGCCGAGCCGCGGCCGGGGCTTGTTATGAATACGATAAATATTCCCGTAAATTACAAATGGCGAATTTATCACCTTCAGCGAACGGGGCGAGGGGATTCTTCGTAGGGACACGGGCGCGAATATTAAAATAAAGTAGCGAAGCAAGCGTACGAGGCTCAGTCAAATGTTAACCGGACTTCGTGTTGTATTCGGTTGACCGAACAGTTCATTTCATTTTCAATCAACGCGGACGATGCGAGTTCAAAATAGTTACTTAAGCAAGCATATGGAGTGATTAATGGTCACGTTGTTTATATGTGCTTTTATTGCACAACGACGTTAAGCGAACATATTATGAAAAGAACTTTCAGGACAGCCTAATACAATTGCATAGTTATTCTGATCTACATGAGACCGAGTTGGAGATGAAGTTGGCAAGTGTGTATGACACTTGATTTGCAGCACGTATCATTTTACATATGGAGGACTTCTCGTGTAACGGTAGTGAAACAAGTTATCTTAAAAAAATTTTTAAATATCTGCGGCTAGGCCTCTTTGGAGTGTAAACGGACAGTCTTGAAGTACAAGTGTTTTTTTTTAAATCCAATGTTTCTTATTACTAATTGTATAATATACATATAATAGACTTCTTAACAACTACTTTATGCTGGGATTGAACCTATTTTGAAAGAAAAATATGCAAAATTGGAAACTTCCAGGGTTCACTAGGAAACGAAAACGATTTATATTGTTAAAAAGAATATTATAAATATAAAATCAAATATAAATTTTAGGTCCAATCCCTGAAGAAATATATAAAGAAATAAATGAGCTAAGTCTAAAGTTGTTTACTGTACTAGTTTTTCAGTTATCGTGCACGCCAGTTTAAAAAAACATAGTTTGTAGAATGAACGTATTACACAATACATAATAAGAAGAATTGAACTGAAAAAAAACACTTGTATTACAAGACTATCTGTTTACATCCTCAATAGTTATTCTGAAAAAAATTCTTCAAAATTACATATTTTCCCTGCCGTTACACGAGAAGCACCCCCCCCCTAGGGGTGGGCACCTTGATTATCTCAAAATGTGCTATAGGGAATTTGTTTTAAGGATAATTAATAAGTGAATAATTCCGCTCTTTACGGAGGTATTAACATAACTTTTGTCATTGTTTTCTATTTTTCTCAGAATAAAACATTAAAAAATGGCAGAGTTATTCGCTGTTTTTGAAGCGGCCTTTTATTTGTGTAACTTTTACGGTAAATGTGTATAACTGCCGGTTATTATATATAATCACCACTAAGTTTGGTCTGGGTTAGGTAAAGAATTGATAAATGTGATGAATTCTTGAATATTTAGGACCTAACCCAGACCAAACTTAGTGGTGATTATATATAATAACCGGTAATTATACATAATCATCGGATTAATCACACTTATCGTAACATATCGATGGATTACCACGATTGTTAACAAAACTTGTAACGTCCGAAATAAACATTTTTATTTATTCTCGGACTAGAACGTATTATATCAAATGAAGCAATAGAAATGTTAACCGGACTTCGTGAAGTAGAAAAAAGTTTTCTACTCAGTTTGAGTAGAAAAAAATCGTTTTTTACGCTGAAAAGTCAATTTTAATCATTTAGCACCCAAAAAATATTCAAAATATCAAAAATATTGTGCGCTACATCCGAGAGTACTGTATGTAAAAAATTTTGTTTAAAATTAGAAGCAAATCGGTCGTCGGTTTGCAGAGATTTTGTGTCGATTTATTGAAATTTGAATGAACATACACCATGATCGCTTGGTGCGGCCAAACTTGTTTCTCACTTTTTATTTTATAAAACAGTAAAAAGAAAATCGTGCACCAAGTTTTGAGGTCTCATTGTAGAGGGGAAGCTCCAGTATTCAAATCTGTGGTGGAACCATTCATGAAAAAAAGTTTTTAATGTTTTCACAGACGTTTGAACTTGGGGCATTTTCAAGAACAAACGTGCCCTCAGTTTTTCCCTTGCTACATTATATTGTACAAAATTTTTCCAGGATGCAGAATGAACTTAGAATGAACCCAAGTCAATTGTTGTACTATATTTCTCAACGAAATTACTGGTGCTTAAATGTCCATCATTTTTCGAAAATGGGAGAAGTGTTCATATACTTTCTGGGTTCACTATAAATCGTGCTGATTCGTTCTGGCCCGTTACAAGAAACAGTAGTGTTGCCTGGTACCGATAGTGTACCCGCATCGGAGTACCAACTTGGTATATGCTGTCTTCACCACCGACACATTAGCGATGAGGATGTATAACGATGTGAAGCGTTCCGGCGAGGAGTTCGGTACGCGAGGAGAGCACTAAAATAATAATGCCCGCAACTACACGGCCCTCCGGGGCTCGTCGACCACAGGAGAAGGCGCGAAGAGGCGAGATGCGTGCTTAGGCCCGAAGAAAAGGCGTCGGAGCTGATTAGAATGAGAATAAACGTGGGTGTGGATGCGTGTTAAAGCTAAACGAAGAGACTTGGAGAAAAAAGAAAGAGCCATAGAAACAGAAAGAAAGAGAAACAGAGGGGAGGAGAGAGAGAGAGAGAGAGAGGGGGAGGGAGGGTGGGAGGGAGGGAGCGAAAGAGATATTGAGAAAGAGAACGAAGAGATGAGAGATAGAACCGAGCAAACTAAATAATAACCCCCACTTCTTTGCCCACCACCAGCCGTCCTCCGAAACTCGAAAAGACCACCCGGTGTAACGCGAGGGAACGAGAAGTTGCGCCGAGCCAACAAGTGGGCTCAGGTGAGCCGAGCTAAGCATTTGAAATGGTAATTACGGGTCAAAACTACCGATCATTGATAAAACGATTTCGAGTGGTCACACAGTTAGTTGAAGCTTCACGGACTGCCCATCAATGGCCGACTCCTTCGCATTTGATTTCTCGCCTTGCCAGCTTATTACGACAGGCACATTTGTCAATGAAAATTAAAGGGAAAAACCTGCGTATCGTTTACCTCTGCTTAACCAATTTGCATCGACAGGAAGGACGAAAAATAATGCCATCAATTTCTTTTATTATATTTAAATGGAAGAATTTCAACAAGTAAAACAGAACTTCGTGTTTCAGTAATTTGTACAGATTTCTTGCACAGATGGTTACTTACATGCATATTACTGATTATAATAACTAGACTGTGGGTCTTTATGAATTTATGACAAAATTGAATAGGTAAAATTTCGGATCGTAGGAACATTAATGAAATTTAGGGGTACGATTAAAGAAACAAGAACATCTGCATTCGGCTCCTGCCATTTGCAATCGATGCAGACAATTTTTATTTTGCACTATGACCCGCAGTCTAATAATGGCAAACTAATGATGCAAATGGTTCTTCTGGTCTGAAGTTCCATTTTGTAGGCCTTGTTTCGAAATTTTGTGAAGAAATCAGACAACTGTCTTGTATCGAGTTTTGGCATATATTTTTTTTGTTATTTGAACTATAAGACATAATTTTTTCAAGTCGAACTAGGTAAAATTGTAAAAGTTATAGTTTCTTAAAGAGAGACATGTTAAAGAAAATAGTAATATTGGTTTTGAAACAAAAAAGATGAAATAGCATTTTATTTAGTATGAATATTTCTATATTTCTAGGAATATGTGTTTTAAGCAAATGCAAGAGAAGAAACGTAGATTTTTTCAAGGATGTAGACGAGAAGTCCCTCTTAACGGGAACAAAGCTTTTGTTCGTTACTAAGGTATCAGAATTTAAAGTAAAGTTATACGTGCCGTTGTGGTGTAAGCGAACTGTAGCTAAATTGCTTGTAAAGAAAATGTTTTAAGGGTTTTTGCTTGTCGTTTTACAGCCCAATGCCCGAATTTAATTGCTCTTTCACTCACGTTGCTCATCTCGGCCACAACGAATATCGGGCGTCGGTGCATTATGCATACAGGCAACATGAGAGCAGGACTTATGAAGGATCTGATTGAGTTCTGAGTAAATGGCATCTGGTTAGCCGAGCTGCTAATTAAACACCCACAATGTATACGGGCCCTCGTCCCAACATCGTCTTGCCGCGATACGAACGGCTAGGAGTGAAAGCTTCTTCAAATTAATTTGTATGTTCCGAGAAAAAATGCTTGCCACCCGGCATTGTCTTACGGTGCTCCATAAACAACACAATTTACAATTAACTTTTGTGTTCCCAAAATAAATTCGTGTTGTTCTATCGTCTTACAATACTTATAGATACAGGTGCCACTTAAAATTAATTATAATGTTTGCAGAAAAACTGTTTACTGTTCTAGATTCATCTACTTTCCAATGCCACTCGTAATTAATTTTTATTTTCACAGAACATATTTTTAAAGTAATTTAAAAGACAATGGAAGCATTTGTTCATATCACTTTGTAAGTGATTATGTTATTGTTACAAGTACAATGATATTATTACGTCTTAAGCAATTTCTATTTAAGATTGAGTAAATATTATACTATTTTTTTATAAACATGGTACTTTCTAGATAAACATGGTGAAGCACGTTGGTGAACAATAATAAATACCATACTTTTTAAACAACAATGTAATTTACAATAAATGTTCCCAAAATGAATTCGGGCTGGTATTTATTATTTACAATGAGCAATTACAAATTGCTTATCAATAATACTACAACTTATAATTCAATTTCGTGTTTGCAGGTAAAATGTTTATCATTCCAGATGCTTGTAATTAACAATAGGTACAGCGGATAATTAATTTATGTTTTCGTAGAATATATTTCTAAAATAGAGTAAAGGATAATGATTAAAAAGAAACAAGAACCATATAGACATTTAATTCTTTCTATAATTGTTTTAACAAGTTAAAAATAGTATGTCAGTGTTCTTCAGTAATTTCAATATCTTTTACTGATTTTCTGTCCACTTTTGTCATAAATTCATAAAATCTTTAGCCCAATAATTATCCAAGAAAGCAGAAGTCCACAGTAATTTTTCTATTTTTCAACAAGAACGTTCAAAAAATTTTAAAACCAACTCGGAAGTAGTTACACGAGTATTGGCGTGAGGGTTAAATTGTAGTGAGACAGTAAATTGTTTAACAAGGTATATAACGTTATTAACGAAATTTCCAGTGGTGGGCTTTAATTATCCCGTGCGTTCGTTGGCCCCTCACCATTGCCAGCATCCCGATATCTCGTTTTTGCCAAGCCGAACACCGAACGTCGGTACATTATGTATACGAGACCTCTAGAGACGTGCGCTTATGAAGGGATCTGATTGAGTTCTGAGTATATGGCGTCTGGTTTGCCAAGCTGCTAATTAAACACTCGCGAGGAAGACCCCGATACACAGGCACACAAATCACACACCGGCTTTGTCTTACTAGCTGTCGCGTTCCTCTCCGTTTCCATCCTTTCTTTCCCTCTCTCCCTCTTGACTCGCCTCCGCAACGGTCTTTCGCCCTCTTCCTGTTTTCTTTGCTCTCGCTTCCGCTGATTGATATTTAAGCTTGAGTTTAACCCACCCATCATTCCCCCCTCCCCTCCCCTTCAACCACCCTCATCCATGTTCTACGGGGTCGTTAGCGAGGCTGCTGCTCCTGGTACTGCCGCTGCTGATGTTTCTGTTGTTGATGTTAGTGCCTGTGTCGCTGCTGGTGATTTCAGCACACCTGGCGAGGAGACCTGGTTGGTACTAACACGGCTGGTGCCATCGAAGCAATAGCGTATACCTCGATTAAATCCGTCTCGCTCGGCAAGGCCACCATCGCACCGACGATTCATTACTTCGAGACGTAAGTAGAGGAAGTGCTGCATATTTGGAATACCAGTCTGTTCATGGTGAGTAAAAATTTACGGCAAAAGATAGGAACTCTATATGCGAAAACGAAGATGCTCTCTAACAATGAGACTACTATATTGCACGACAATTCCAAATATGAAGTTTCTTTAATTTCTTTGGAACATTTGGGATTTTCAGTCTTAAGGGGGTATTCTGGTTCTCGTGGCCGTTTTGCACGAATTTTTAGGACTTCCTTTTAGAAAAACTATTGAACCTTTCGCATTGGGATTTCTGCACACATATTCACTGGCATTAGAAGTACATGTGTGATTTTTTAAAAATAAAAATAATTAAAATTACGGGAACTATATATATTTTTCATAAAACATGGTTCTATGATTGCTAAGATTCCGGTCTTCCTACTGATTGGAAACCAAAAAATGAATTTGTTTATTAATCAGTACGAATGTAGTTATGGTCTGAACTAAAAGAAATTAAAATCTATCGAAATACTATTTATATCCATATGTATTCTGCATGGAATATTGCTACATCACGGAATCCGATTCTGTAAATAGGATCTAAAATGCAATGATTTAATCCTTATGGCACTTTAGAACCGATTTACAAAATCAAGTTGTTCAATAAAAAAGTAACACAATACTAAGCGTACAAAATTTTATAGCACACTATCGATATACCAATAATATCTCATGATGAGATGATATTTAGCCCATGAAAAAAGGAAGAATTATCAATAATTTAAGTATTTGTTAATCATCATTTATTTACATCATGAGTTGCCCAATCGTTCACTTCTAATCTCGAACTCTCCCGCACCTCTCCTTGAATCGAAGATTGATTCGTAATTAAAATAATCGATTCGTTTCGATATCATATATATCCAGGAACCAATTAAAAAAACTTGAAAATTACATCGAAAAAATCGATTCAGAATCGCCCAACCCCAATTCGAATGAAGCTTGCTCATTTGAAAAATCATAACCGATTTACAAAATCAAGTTGTTCAATAAAAAAGTAACACAATACTAAGCGTACAAATTTTTATAGCACACTATCGAGATACCAAACGTATCTCACGATGAGATGATATTTAGCCTATGAAAAAAGGAAGAATTATCAATAATTTAAGTATTTGTTAATCATCATTTATTTACATCATGAGTTACCCAATCGTTCACTTCTAATCTCGAACTCTCCCGCACCTCTCCTTGAATCGAAGATTGATTCGTAATTTAAAAAATTGATTCGTTTCGATATCATATATCCAGGAACCAATTAAAAAAACTTGAAAATTACATCGAAAAAATCGATTCAGAATCGCCCAACCCCAATTCGAATGAAGCTTGCTCATTTGAAAAATCATAATCCAAATAATCCGAAGCCGGTCGTTCGACCAGCGCGATGTTAAGTGTGACGCGAGAGTATCGAGAATCGGTGAAACGATGGCAGGCAATTGAGATCATAAATCTGCTTTGGATTTCATTGATGGGACGGTGACTCCGGTGTCAAAGTGCGCCGCGGGAAGAATCTGGGCCTTAGGATATATACGACTCGCTTTAGCTTTTTGCGGCGACGCTTTGTCCAAAGTAATTACACGTGTACGTTCGAATCCCTGCGTACGTTCTGCCACGTACGGGCGGCCCAAGACAAGAGGTGTTCGAAGTCCAATAAACGGTCGAAGACACGCGTGGATTCTCGCCGCTTGGGAGTCACCGTGACTGGCCTGCGTATGTACACGTCTATACAGGGTTGCGTCAAGAGTGTAAAAGGTTCCTGTAAGTCGCTCGGAGAACCCCAGGACGATTCTCCTCGATCCTTCTTGCCGGACAGGCACGTATAAAGCACCTGTTGGTCGGCCGAATCGCATACGTTCTTTGCTTTAACCGGCTTGTATAGACGGCGCATCGCGCCGGCCTTTTTGCGACCGGGAACAGAAATATTTTCACAGCTGACCGAGCATCGGCGAGAGTGTACTTGGCACCTCGTCACCAGAGGACATGCTTCGGCTAGATTATATGCGAAATTCCTGATCAAACCGCTTCCACGCCGTTCGCTCTTTGGTCAACGATTTCCTGAGTGACCGAGCCAAGCTCCCTGTTTTACTCAACGCATGGTGTACTCCTTCTGCAGGACTTAACCCTTTACACTCGGAGCTATTTCAACTAAAAAATCAAACATTTCTTCTAACCTAGAATATTTCCATTGTACATAATTTTTTTCATTACATGCGTACGAAACTGATATAGTACCTCATACAATATTTAAATGTTTAGTAATTTTTCTACATATAAACAAATTTAATCATGTAAACAATATTCTGAATAATGGTGTAACAATTTGTAGCGGCGCCTCAGAGTCGCCATTCGAGTGCTAAGGGTTAACACTTCATCTACCGAATAGGTTTTTCAATAATTGTGGTGCACCAAAAGGAAGCTTGAACGTCTTCTTTTACACAATAATCCCAAACGAGATTATTATATTACGGTATTAAGAGTGAGCTGTCGGCTTATCGTTGAAGTTTATTAAAAAATTCTTACCCACGGGTTATAGATTTTCAAAACTCATGGAATAATCGCCGGTCGATATTAAGTGCCACGCCAGAACGTATCAGTGTTCCAAGAAAAATAAATTTTGACCCGTAACTGATAAGTAGACTGCTGATCTTTATGCAAAATAAATATTGTCTGCATCAATTGCAAGGAACAATAGCCATATAGATGATTAATTCTTTCTTTGATAATCTTAATAAGTTGGAAATAGTTTATTGGCATTTTTAAATTCGCTTAATCTCTTTACTGTTTCAAATTGAACTACTTAATTTTTTTTTATAAATTAATGAAATCCTCAGTCTACCGATAAGTCAGATTTATTATAGTCACTGCTATTTTAGCTTTCTTACATGTACTTCGTAGGTCCCCACGAAATTTTGGTTTACTCCGCCTACCACCGTACAAATTAACGTTGAAATCTAGTAACAAAAATGATGTAAATCAGTGATTGACACCGTAGATGCCCCTCAAACGCCTGCTCTCTTTCATGCAGCGTGTCTCTTCGTCGCGATCGCGCATGTCTCGCGGCTTCGTTGCCCCCACCCTGCGTACCTTCGTACTTGATCTCACGCTCGATATAAGAAAGTCACCTATTTAAACAAGTTAACCGGTTAGTAACGATTGTCGAGTGAGTGAAGCGTCAAATTACAATGTTCCGTTTTGTTTTGTTTCATTTCCCTCCTTTCCGAATGAGCGGGTCGCAAGATAACAAAATAGAATCGATGTCCCTTCTTGTCATTCACGTGCATTCGAATGCGCGAGACTTGCGCACTGCTCGCAATGGGCGAAGCGCGTCCTTTCTCCATGGTAACGGCGGATGCTGGTGGGAGGCAGTGAACGGTATGGTGGGGACGGTTTTGTCTCAATTGTGACAAAAATGCCCATCCCGGGCGTAAATCATATATAACTGACGTGACAGTTAACGTGTTAACACCTTGACATAGGATTTTTTTACGGCTATATTGACTCAATTATGTTTAACCGCTTATCTTACAACTTAATTTCATGATTTCACATTAAAACAGGAAAGTAGCTTATTACAGGGAGGGTTCCGAGTATAGGGCAGTCTAAAATCTATGCAAAAAGGGGTGCCCTCCGGTCACAAATGTTATAATTAGTTACAGTGTTGTCTTTTAATTTTATACGCAAAAATAAATTCGCAAACTAGTGGCTATTGGTTCATTTAGAGTCTAAATTTATTTTTTTTCTTTTCTTTAAAAGACAACACTGTAACCAATTATAACATTTGCGACCGGAAGGCACCCCTTTTAAATTTTACACTGCACCATATTCGGAACCCTCGCTATGATAAGCTACTTTCCTGTTTTAGTTTGAAATCTTTAATTTAATTTGAAATGTTTGCGATTAAAGAAGGTTTATTTTTATTTTTCATAACACTCCGCAGTCTAGTAATTAAGTTCTTGTAAAAAGTTGAAATATTTGTCCCACCTTATGTATAATACTATGATTTTAAATTGGTAGGTATCTTTGTGTTTTGTCCATTTAATTTATTAAGAATTGTGGCAAATCTAAAGACCCACATCAATCGTGCACTGGTGTAAAAGAAGAAGAAGAAGGAATCCTAAAGGCTCAAATGCATACATATCAAGTTCAAATGTATTAATATAAAACTGTTGCTCGCTGTTGAAGAAAGAAAAGATTACAGTAGGGGTGATTGGTAAAATTTCTTCGTTTGAACGGTTTTATAACTATCTCGCGTGAATAGAGCAGTCAGCTCCATCAGCTGGTAATACCCCCGCATTATGCGCAGTTACAGAGGATTTTCTATTATTCGAAGTTTCAATTTACTTCAGTTGTGCGTGAGATCGTCGTGTTTCTTTCGGAGCCGGACGCAACGTTTAATTGAACAAAATTGACGCGGCGCGATCGTATCGTGTACATATGCTTACGTTGCCCGACCAAAAAGATCTCAGGCTAACGTGTAATTATATGGTGGGTGTCTTTCGTGTATCCGCGACGTAGCTATCGTCGAACGCAGACTATTAACAAGTTTATAATTATACCACCGGCCAGTTAGCCTTACGCGGTACGTACACGGGATAATTGATACGAGATTTCGAGGAAGCACGTCTTCGTCGAACGAGCAGCTGTACGAAAAAAAGAAATTGTAAGAGGAAAGTGACAGCACTCCTAGTCACCTTTCTGCCACCGACTTGTATCGAATTGCTCGGATCAGCGTGCGTGAATGATACCACTAACAGCATAACGTGCTTACGGTTTGCCGGAGGGTCTTCCTGTTCAGGCGGCTCGTAATTTATGCGTTTATCTCGTTCTGCTAATGTTTAACGGTGTCACAACGGTACCGGAAACGGAGCTGAGTTGTTTCTGACTTGGAAAATCATTTTGTTTAATTTGTATCTTGATGCTTCAGCTCTGGGACATTATTTGATACTCTTGTAAGGATTAAGTTAATCATTTAGGTTAAGAATACCAAGCAATTTATTTGAACTTGCAACTATTGTTTATCTTTTCGGAAAATTATACTTTTGTATTCGAACACTCTTCGAATCAGAATAACTTTTTTAAAATTGGACCAAACGGAAGTATTCTAACGCACCTTAAACCAGTATATCTTTCTACACATTTTATTTCCCGCAAATTTTTTAATTCCATTCATTAATTCCATTCATAAATCAGCAAATCTTTGGAACTCATATAATGTACTAGTTTCTTTCGAAATTATTATTTAAACGAAAATTATTGAACTTCTGTCAGACACGACTCAGACATTGAAAATCTATTAATTGGCTTCCGGTAGATAAAATGTTAAAATTGAACTAACCGTCCTGACATTTTTTAGTAATTAGAAACATTGATCTACTAAACAACGTAGAAAAAAGATTTTGAAAAAATTGCAAATGGCAGAAATTACATGAAAAATATAAAATGGTACTTTTTGAAAATTTTTTATTTCGATCCGTAATGAAAATTTAAAATATGCGTTTTGGAGATCGATATGTTAGTTATACACATGCTGAAAATTGCATGAAATCGATTGAAGCAGAAAAAAACGGCACGCATCAAAAACACATAAGAATCTGAGAATTTTATGCAGAAATTGACCAAAAGTCGTGAAAAACTACGATTTTCACCACTTTCGTGTACACGTTAATCGATTTCGATGAAATTTTCAAAATTTGTATAACTAACATAGGTCTACAAGTAGCATGCTTTAAATTTTCATTACGGGCTAAAATAAAAAAAGTTCTAAAAAGTGCCTTTTGCATTGCTGTTTTTTCCATATCTCTCTTGCACGCCAATTTAGTAAATCAATGCTTCTAAATACTCAAAAAAGGTCAAGTCGTTTGGTGCAATTTTAAACAAATTATTCTGATTTAAAGGGCGTTCGGATACTTATTCGTGAGCCACTGAATAACGTGAATAAATACTCTTTCTAAATATTGTGTGCTGTTATCTTGACGTTTCAGATCACTGCTTCAATATTCTTGTTAGAATTAATAATTGATCCCAGAAAGACCAAGTAATTTATTTCGCCATGTTTGAACGATTGAAAAAGTGTAAAAAATTTGCATATACTTAATATGTTCATGTGTCTTAAAATAGTCATTTTTATTAGTACAGTATAAATGAACTACTTGGTAAATAAATATTGCAATATTTCTCCAATATTTCACATAAAACGCATAAACACTGAGAGTGTTATATATTCGTGAAAACATGTGCGGAATTAGCAAGGAAGAGATAATGAATAGAGTATAACAAAAAAGGGTATCCGTCCAATGTAGAATGTAAAATAATGCAGACTTATTAGACCGTGTATTAGCATCACAAAGCCGACATCTGCAGCGGTGCTTGTAGCTTGTAGATCACTCGTGATCACGCGTGCTCGAGCGGTAAACGCGTGCACGTAGCTACACGTTAATGTCGAAACGAACTCGTGTATGCGCCGATTTCATAGTACGTAATGGAGACACAGAATACGGCGAATAAGCAGTGCACGACCCGGCGAACGTCGTAATTATCTCTAAACACAGTAATTAACGGCCGTGGGACGAGTTCGGGGGTGTCGCGCCAGCGTTTTTACCCTTCTTTAACCCCTCATCACGGCCATTGCAGTTGAGGTTCTGATTATACGCGAAGACAAGCTTTGCGGTGGAGAAAAGGAACGGCATTGAAAGTCACGACAGGTCATATGTATGAATTAATTCTACGGAAATAATGAGTGCTTATGCGTGTAGGAAATTGTTCGAAGGAAATGTGGACCGGCGAACGAGGGTTGAACCTACTGCCGAGCACTTCTAATGAATTTTGTACAACGTGACGTACTGACACTCGCATTAATATCCGGACACTATGCTATTTCACGATTGCAAAAGTTCTTGTCTAATCATAAAACAAAACACAAGCGCTTACATCTTAAAATAACAGTTCTACGAATCAATTATATATTATGACAAATACAATGGAGCCACATAATGAAAAATTGGTGTAAGTTAATATTTGTCTGTTTGGTTTAACACTACGTTTCAAGGGTTTAATCATCATTTGATAAGATAATTGTAATATAATTTTGACGTGACTAGCATAAGACAAATGTAACATCCTTCGATATTATTGTGTTTTATAGAACTTTACACTTAATCCTTCATTATCGAATGATTAACTGATTTTACGCACCATTTTTGTGTTAAACGGCTCAATTGTCTCTCAACTTTTTCTGAGGTCTCTCAAAAATCACGAACTTATGCATATAATCATCCAATATTTCTGTATTTGTTACTTTATATAAGATGGCAGGGGCCAATTATTATTTTGTGTATTGTGATAAAAGATGAATCATTTCTCGTTGATTGAAAATACAGAAACAATGTTTCTAACAATAATATTTCATTATATTGAGTCACAACATAAATACGTTCAGTTATGCTCATTATCTGTTTTTATTTATTAATAAAGCACAGAATTATATTTAAACGATTCTATAATTCGTGATTGCAAGTGGCTTATTTTCAATCACAGTTATGAACATTTACAATGCGTCATAACTAAATCTTTAAAATTAGAACGTGTTTATATTTACAACCAAACGAATTAATGTTACAACCCGATATAAATACTTAATACAATTCAATAAATAATACTATAAGAATGTTCAATAATTATTGCAAGTAATTCGATTTCTGAATACGTTATTCATTTATGATATTTATGTAAATGATTCAAAGCTCACAGATAGTTTTTCTCTTATAGAAGCTTTTTGGAAACGTTCTAAATAAACTGTTTTCTTGGAACTTTAATTACATAAATTATGAAATACCTGTTCTACAAGAACAGTTTTTAAAGAAGTTCTTTGGGTAATATTTCAAAAATTCCACATAAACAGATATTATCCTAAACAGAGCACAGGACTGTAATAGTTATGTAGAATTTATGGTTGTTACTAGCACCTCTTAGATCGTGAATCGAATAGCATGGACTATATTTTTCCTGTAATAATAAATCGTTTCATAAAACCCTACATACATATGTTTGAACACAATTTTATTACAAACAATAGATGACTATTTTTTTCGATCTCTGAATTTTCGTATCTGTAACTATTCCGGCACTCTGTGTATATACAGATAAAATAGGTATCTCATATTCGTACCTCCCCCGAAACATAGATTTCAAAATACAGTGGGGCCTCGATTATCAGAACCTCCGATGCCTGAGGTTTTTAATAGCCAAACAAGCTTCAAACCTAAATAGCTCGATCTACGACTATCTTATTGCATAATTTGATAAAGATTGAATCTAGCGTTACGTAATAAAAATGAATAGGTGAAACATGAAACTGTGAAGACATGGGAAGTGTTGGCACACTATTCCCTTCTTATCACAATTGTTTAAAAAACAGTTAATTTTTATTTATTTTTTGTTTCTTACAAGTGTTGTACAAAATTTTTATTTTGCATAATAGTTCGCAGTCTAGTTATAATTGAGTAACTGTTCTAATGTTCGAACAGTTTAGTTTCTACTGTAAACGTCCTAGTGCAATGCGAAAACTCTCCAAGAACGTATGCGCGTGCAGCAGCGGCAGAGCGGTTGGATCTCGAAGGTAGAAAAAAAATGGTAGGCCCAGCAAGAGGTCGTTCCCGCGGGGCTAATTACCAAGGCAGACTGTAATTAATCCGTTTTTGAGGAGCGCGTACACCGGTTGGCTCATTGTCGTGATTTGCCGGGTGTCCCCCCACCATCGGTCCCTTGTCTTGATGTGCACGCGCGCACCCCGAGATCTTTTGTCGGCGCTGGCTTGTCTAAAGGGGATCAAATAGAGCGAGCCGAAGCGAGATAGAAAGAGAAAAAAAGTCGGCTGTTGCGGACCCAAAGGGTGCCCCCGCCTTTTGATTCGAAACCGAACGGACCCGGTGAAAAAGAATGAATGGATGAGGGAGGATGTGCGCGTCGACCGGCGCTTTCTCTTTTTGGCATCCTCCTCCTCTGTCCCTCCCTTTTACCTCTGCATTCCCCCCCCCCCCATATCGGCGTAAACACCCGCTTTAACTCCTTTTGTCCTCCGATCCTGGATCGAAATTAGCTGCCTTCCAGCCATCGCTTTGTTTTCTCCTTGCGCGGGTCCCGCCTCAAAAAACTACTTATTACGCTAATTATACGCGGTGCGCGCTCCACACAATCATCCGACCACCCTCCTCCTACGTATAGCATAGCTGGGCCGGGCTGACCCTCTTCTTCCACGGTAGCTTGGCCGCGATTACCGCCAACTGTCGATTCGTCCCTGGTGTCGATTAAATCCGGTATTTAGTCGCCACGATGGATACAGCAGAGGCCTAGACCTATAGTTCTTTTCTTCCTTTGATTCCTCGGCCCGGTCCAAACTGTTTCATCCACGGCGCGGTTCATGAATTTAATGACACGTCTACCTCGAATGGGGTGAGACTGATTTTAATGCACGCGCCCCGACGACTTTTTCGCAACTCGTTGCGTGCTTGTTTCGCGTTTCTCGAGAAGCGAATCGATTGCGGCAGCTTTAAAACTTATTAGGTTGTTGCATATGAAATGTCCGATTTCTAACGGTAACGCTAAACAAACGTAATCTTCTTGTAAATATACTTATGGACCAAAGGAAGCATCGTTCTAATCAACATATTTTGTTAATGAATTATGTCTCTTGCTTATATTAGGAGAGACTGGAACTAGTTGACAAGTTTCCAACATATCTAATTTGTATAAAAAAAACTACTGTTATTTGATTGAGTTGTTGAATACCAGAAGTTGTCAAATTTAATTAGTTTTGACTATAAAATAATGTTGATTATAAAAATGGCACGATTGAGTTTATTTGGATTCTGTGCGATTTTTATTATAATGTATAAAATAATAAAGCAGCGTGTATAATCATTTTCAGTGGAAACATCTTGACGACTTCAATAATTGTGAAAAAAAGAATCTGAATCGGGTTATTTGACCTCTTTACTTGTAATGTTGATCAAATTATGTAAGTTACTTTTCTACTACTATAGTAAATTATTCATTGTTCATATTTATACATATATTTTTCCTCTGAACCTTTGTATATTCAAGTCTTTTCAAAAACAATCAATGTAATAAGCAAATATTTGGTTGTAACCTAAATTCGTTCGGTTAAAAATCTAATTTTCACTTATTTGATATCTGTGTTTAAATAAAAACTCCTGCTGGTTAACGATTTTATAATTGAACTGACTGTCATTCTCTATTTTGCTAATAAATATAAAGAAGATATTCACGACAAGCGAATGAATTTATGTTATGACGAAATAGCAATGATTGAGAACTCTTTTAATATTGATGAACAAAATGTATATTGATGTGGTAGGAAAATGTTTATTTTAATAACTTATACTCCTGTTTCGATTCATAATACCAAATATTATGACCATGACTAAAACAATGAATAACTAAAATATTATAATTCAATCTTAAATCCTTATTTTTAGATCTCACCTCAAGGATTTCTACCTCAAATCAAATTAGACAATTGGTGAAACTAGAATTTAATAATAATGAATATGTTTCGGTCAAAATCATTTGAAGTAAGATATTATTTTCGCTTTAATTATTCAACATTTACATTGATATCGAAAAGGAATATCGAAGAGCAGGATATCCTCGCCAATATAAGAAAAAAAGTGTTAATAAATGAACAGTAGACTATAGTAGATCCTCATTTTTTATCAGACAAGCCGACAGACACGAAAAGTTGTTTGTAGCTCCGCAGATATTAACCCTTTGCAGTGAATGCCGCCATAGTAGCAAAAAGAATATTATCCTCAAATATAATCAATTAAATTCTCATTGTACACAGCTTCCTTAATATAACACTAACCGTAAAACGACTGTTCAAATGACCGGTTTCACATTTCCTACCTTATAATTGTAGAAATTACAAAGATGCTTCCATTAGAAATTATTAAATGAATTTCTCTATTCAAGCATACTATTGTTATAGAATATTGTTATAAGAATTGATAGAAATTTAAAGAAATTCAGACTAGCGATTTTTATATCACAAACCTATATCAGTCACATTTTGTGATCGGCGAGGTTAGTGTTAACTTTCATAACGAGCTCTCCAGTACACAATTTTATCTTACAGAGAAAATGGATTCATTGTACCCATCTCGAAATACGATAGAAGAAGTTCTCGTCCGCAAAGGGTTAATTTCTCGATCTTCGCCTATAGAATTACGTAGAATTCGTATTACAAACTGTAACGACCGTCCTCCACTCGTCGATTACCATCTGTTCTCAAACTTCTGTTCCTCCTTTATCATTCCTGCGATTTCTATAGCTGGTAGGAAGTTATTAACGACAAAGTAACTCATGCGATCCCGTCGAAGAAGTAAATCACAAGGCAGTGGTTAGTAACGTGAAAGAGGCAACCGGTCAGTAATAAGAACGTAGCCGCGAATAGGGACACTTACCCGGTATCTGTAACGCGAGGAAAGAGCCCATGCTCGTTCTTTTCCACTCCGACCGTAGAGCTTACACACGGTACGCCAGGCTAGGCTCGGCGGTATTATAAAGTTTAACTTCATCCATGCCAATTTAAGCAATGGAGATTTTTTCCGGTAACGCGATCGAATACAGTGTCATCAAGCATGCGCGCGTATAGTTGACTCGGGGATCGCGATATCTTGTTGTATTAATGCCAACGGCGCAACGCACAGGCACCGTCATGAGAGGGCATTATAATCAGGTAGGCAGTATACCTGGAATTAGCATGCCTCCGAATCATCGATTTTCTACTTATCGGCTATCTTCGACTTTCCCTCCCCTGCGTCCCTGTATTCTCGGCCTGGGCTGGACGCGACCTCTTACCGGTCATTATACAACGTTCTCTTAGCTCATGCTCGCGAACCCTCTAACAGAGAGGTGCACTTAGCTGTTTCGCCGCGCGCATACCTGGGCCGCGCGGTGGTTGTTCCCTGGTGCCGATGATGAAGAAGAGGACGTCGCTGCCAGCCAACCAGAAGAGGTCTCCTCTATCCAAGCTCTTGTATCGATACTTTCGATCATGTTCGCATCGATGATCGCGTGTCCATGCGCAACGGTTCCGCGAACAACCGGCCACAATGCCGATCGTGAGCGATCGCCGATATAATGTGTGAGAATTTTCCGATGCATCAGATCTGCGGGGAAGATCTGCGGACGTTCCGCGGACGTTGCACCCCATGTTCCCATTGCTTTCAACAAGATCGCGTAAACATTTCGCCTCCGCCATTCATTTATAGCTCATTTCTCTTTGTGAGCACGAGATGCAAGAGGGGACCACCTAGAGATTGTAGCCGCCGGTTCTAAACAATGGCCATTCTCGCCATCCGAAGTATGAAATCTACTAGTTGCAATATCTTCTGTGTTTCTGACTATCTGAGTTTCATTACTTATATCATTGATTGTATAATTATATCGTTGATGTAACATAATTTTTTGAAATTATACAAACCAGGTGAGTATCAACCACATAGAAATTTTAAACAATGCAAGTAATTAGATAAGAATAAGATTATATTTAATCATATTTCAATGTGGTTTAATTACGTCCAAATATTTTAAAATAAATGATCACATTTAATATTATGTATATCATCATATTCTTAAATGAAATGAAAATTCAATTGTGGTGTCTAGGGTATAACACGCAAAATTAAGGTATCAGTGAATGTATTAATTAATATGTATAGTAATTACTATGCATTGCTATGCAATTCTTCCGCATTAAGCCCGCATTGGCCTTTAGGCATGCCTAACTGAATTTTTAGTCGGGAAGTTTATTTGTATTTCAAAAATGTTTCTCTTAGAAGAAATATATATTTTTATTTAACTGAGAAATTTTGATTCAGCGAAACATGTATATTTTGTAAGCGAAGTATAAAAATTAAAAATATGTAATTGCATATTTTAGTCGTTATACTGTAATTCCAGATGAAACGATGCTAAAACTATATAAAACAGGCATAATATGTTTGATATGTTCTAGGATGTACGAGAAAAATGTGTCTCTATTCTCTGACACGTGCAGCAAGATACCAAATTGCCACTTCCCCTGTTTCATACTTTTGTGAGTATGCAATGCTATGTGCTGTTTTATGAGGAACCGTAGTTCGTCTTATTCATTTGTCTCTACAATGTGTGAACAGTAATGAATAAAAAATGTATTGTACTTTGTACCTGTACTTTAATTTTCTAGTATTTTCAACAACACGGTCAGTTTTAGATACATAGAGGTTTATCCAAAAGTACCTTTAGGATGTTGAATGAGAATATCTGTCAAACGCCATGTTTGTTTTTTGTCACTTTCTTGTATTTCTAACTTACGATAGACAATTTTAATAATGGAGTCGTAGACGATTGAAGAGCGTGTTAAAGTTATTAAAATTTATTTTGCAAATCATTGTTTGATATAAAATACCCATCTTAAATTACGTGATTTTTTCGGCATACATAATCGTCCATCTGAGCAAACAATTCGAAATTTAGTTAAGAAATTTGATGAAACTGGTTCTGTACATGATAAACCAAAGTCTGGCAGACCAAAAACAGCTCGTTCGAATGAAAACATTGCTGCTGTTCGTGAAAGTGTTGCTAATGACACATCAACATCAATTCCACGTCGTTCTCAAGAATTGAGCATTTCTTATGGCAGTTTGTGGCGAATTTTGCATAAATTTTGATTATTTATGGCTGAAATTAAATGGAATCGACATAAGCAATGTTTCTTTTCAACAAGATGGAGTTAAGCCATACACAACGGCTGAAAACATCACTTTATTGCGATCAAAATTCAATGGTCGATTAATTTCAAGGAACGATGATGTGAATTGGCCACCTCGTTCGTGTGATTTGACCTCATTGGACTTTTTTTCTTTGGGCTTATTTGAAAAACAAAGTTTATGCCAACAAACCAGCAACAATTCATGACCTGAAAAACAACATTATAAATGAAATTGGTGAATTAAACGAGCAAATATGCCAAAATGTCATCGAAAATTTTGAAGTATGAATTGATGTCTGTAAACGTGGTCGTGGTGGTCATTTGACAGATATCGTCTTTCACACATAATTGTCATAGATGATACCTGATCAATAAATAAGAAAACCAATAAAATTAAAAATAGTATGTTTTTTATTTAAAAAGAACTTCCTATAGTCTATTTTGGATAACCCTATATTTAATGAAATCGTTACTATGTTCAACGAAGCTACCGTCTCGTTAATAATTTGCTACATGAGAAATGGATTGCAAGCTCGTTAAAAGTACTATGCCACTTTTGCTTAATAAAATGAATATTTCAGTTTGAAATCTACACCACGTACCTAGTATTCGATGTTATAAGTAACGAGTTCAAAGTGAATCGTTAAGCTCCTCTTTGATATGTCACAGTCATTGAGAAGACTATTAATAGACTTCCGGAAAGTAAGAAGTTAACATGTTCGCTACTAGTGCAATATATTTATGAAGACAGTTTCGCTGTGAAAAAAATATTGCTGTTCGGTGTATTATTCTTTAACACTAGGTTTACGGAGCAAAAATTACAAGAATGTATCTATCCAAATTTTTAGCCAGTTTTAATATAATATATACCCGAAGAAAAAAATTCGTTTAATAATTCTTCATAGATGTATCCTTGTAATCTCAATGATCGTGAATTAAAAATATTAGAACCCGCCATTTTGACGGGTTCCGTAAACCTAGTGTTAATGTCATAACTATTTTCTAGGTTTTTATTTCCATCAAAATTGTTTTTATCTTTTTCATAATCTGAATTACCTGGAGATCTATGCTTTCTATTTACAATTTTATGTGAGCGGAAATAAAATGAAAAATTTATTCAGTCCCCATGACGGCGATTATTATGCTGAGTATTCATGTCTGTTAATCATGATTCGATTATACTGAACTATAAATGAATTATGAATCTAGTTATAATGTTGTTACAGGTAACATTCTATTTCTCCAGATATCAAATTTCTACACATGTTAAAAAAATCACAGTCTGCTACGTGAGACATGAATAATTGTCCTTTTTATTCACTATTCATTATAAACTAATTATGTGGTTCAAGCATAAATAACATCTGTCTTCTTTCATCGAGTCGTTATATATCATTCCAAGTTATTTTTAATCTTGGTAAATGTGAATCAACTTTGAAATTTTCACGGAAATTGTTATTTAATTACTAGTTCGTATTTTCCACGCAGCTGTCGCATTTATACGACGAAAGTGGAAAATGGCAGCTGGCTAAAATAAGTCCGCTAGTGAGTTACAGATCAATTAATCCTCCGTTGGATGCATATAACACTTAAACATTGAAATAAAAATTCATATAATCTAATAATATTTTCCAATACAAGTACGATGATCAATAGATTCATTATACACTGTACGATGATTAATAAATTCATTCGTGAAACACAATTATAGTTTCTTAGAAAGCATGTTTAAAACCGCTGATTAATTAATTAACAAATTGAATAGATGCGATAGTACATTTTCCATTTATTCAATTCTTTGTTAATCAAATTCTTTTAACTAACAAACCGCAGGAAAATAGCATTAATAACAGGAAACGAATAAGTAATTCTTCTAAAGAAGGAGAAACGTTACGAAAAGTTGCGGAGCGAAATGTAAATTGATCTCATAAAACTTGAATTGTTGAAGAGCGTATAGAGTTTCAAACAGAGCGCTGTACTTTAAGTTTGATTGCCAAGATAAGATGAGGTTGAAGCATCGTTCGTTTCTTTTTTTACCATGCAAGATAACAATCACAAGAGAATCAGAAAGAATCGGGCGGAATCTGTAATCCGAGGAAACTTCCGGGGCAAGAGTCTAACAGTTATAATTAAGAAGATGCTCCGTGCAATGAGAACTTTGCTAATAACTTCAGATGAAACGCCATTTCTCGAGGCTTCTCATGCTGTGGTTCGCGTTCCTGAAGTTTGTTAACTCTCGTAAGCTCGCCGCTCGAAGAGGAAGAGGACTAGGGGTGGTGTATGGGCGAACGAAATAAAGGGAGTTTCCCTGCATGGAGTGAGTTTTTGGTGATTAGATTAGACTCCGTTCACCGATGGGCCAGCTGTCCACCGGAATTCGCTCAAGAATCTGCCTAAGTGGATGAAACCAACGAGGAAGATCGCCTGGTCGATTCGTTTCGCTGTAATGAACGGACCGTACGAGTTCCAAGAACTTCTTTATTGCCAAAGTTTCGACCTACACTCTGAATGAAACGATCGACATACAGCAGTAATAGTTGAAAAATTTATCAAGAGATTCCACGTTTCGAGTGAAAACTAGTAAGCATCCTAAGCGTTGTGTATCGCCAAAACGCAGCAAAGTCCTCAACACATGCTCCAATATAACCCATTAAGTTCCAAGCGATGAAATAAAACTATTCTTGCACAAACCATTATTTATTACTGGACTGCGGATTGTATGCATTTATGACAAAAATTAGTTTTTAACTCTGCAAAATTATTAACAAAAATGATGTGTTCCTGTACCTCCTGTATCTTGTAGTTTACACAGACAATTTTTAGTTTGCATAAAAATCGTCGGTCTATTTATTACATTTAATTCTGTTCAACAGAGCGTACAAATGCTCTTAAAAAGTTTTTGCACCTATACTTTTCTTCAGAATTTTTTGACTTTCTTCACCTTACAAGTAATTAATGAATCTTCCATATGGTGGTTAAAAGATTTGAATTCAAAACGAAGTTCCAATTTATTTACTATAAATGCCACGAATTAATTTCTGCACGTAATAAAAATCGATTACATAAATATGATATGTACGCAAAATTTGAAAACAATTAATCAATTCATTATTGAAATGTTATGGTAGCCACGAAAAGTGATATGTTAAGTGAGTCATAAAATAATTCAAATGATATTAATTGTAATTGCATACTTATACCGTATTATCTTGAATTATAGCCAAACATGTATAAAACATTTTATAACACTTGGCCTATTTTAACCCAACCATTTCCTATCTCATTAATTCTCCAACATTGAGTTATTTGACAATATTTAAGACATATACGTTTTATAGCTAAGGATTTCATAATGAATTTTTTAATTGCAGTAGCACTTTCAAACGCGAATTAATGAATTGCACCAAATAATATAATCAAGTAATTTCTCTTATTTAGATTTATTATTTTAAAAAAGATTTCGAGCCTCTTCTTGGTGTAGGATAGTCATTCAGAAGCTTATCAACCCTTTGTGATCCTACGTCGAACTAGACTCGACATTGATTTTTACTTAATGATTACCTATTATTAAGTTTCATATGGGAATATAGTTAATCATACGATATATCAAGTTCTGAAACAAAAGAGCGGAAACTCTTTGGATTGCGAGAAGGTTTACGGTGAATAAAGTATTAAAATCTATACGGTTTCAAGTCCCCGATCAAAATGCCCGCAACGAGAAGTTCATTTTTCAGGTTTCGGCCACGTCTTGTGGATAATCGGTGTTTCAACTTCGTTCCTCGAAGGATCGGTGCGATCGGTCGGCGTTGGCCGCGCTCGCCGCTAAATAACAACGATGTATTCTTTCGTGTATAGTAATTCAATTTGCCAACCCCATGGATTGGCAGCCGCGAGAGATCGGAACGTGGCCTGGCCCCGTTCGTTCGTGCTGAACGGATCAAGGTAAAGAGATCGTGTAAAATTTTGTAATCACCCGAGGTGGCCGGCGATCGGTCCACGTAGGATCCACGATGACCGACGGCGAACGCACATTCCGAAACGAGATCGAGAGTTAAATTTATTCGAGTTATTTCCATTGGCCGGCCGGTGGGCATACCACGAGTCGTCGCAATATCTCGGCCGAAGGGGGGAACATCGCTGTAAGAGGGGTGGGGCGGGAGAGAGGGAGGGGGCAGGGTAGGGCACCGGCGATCGATAACAATAATAATGGGAAATGATCGCGACCGCAGTGGCACGTGATCCAATGACTATGCCCAGGAGGCGATGCCTCATTATTTCGATTTCCGAGCAACTAACCAGCGACCTTAGCAGCCTCACGAAATACGAACGCCTCGTGTCCCACCTCTCCCCCTTCATCATCTTTCTCTCTCCCGTCCACCCCCTCCCCAATTCCTCTTTCTTTTCCCTCTCTCTTCGCCATCATCTTCATTCTTCGTGCGAACCCAATCATTCGTCTCGGCCGATCTCTACACCCTTGATGCATTCAACCTCAAATATCTTACGACTCAAGAATCAGATGTTATAATTGCGAGCTTAACGACGGAACACTCGGAATTGATTCTACAAGGGAACTCGTAGAATCTAATTCGAGACGAGCCTCGCAGAAAATTGGTCCCTCGGAGCCGATGCTGAAACCGACGCGAGTCTGGACGTGATAGTCGATTAAAATGTTGATATTCAAATTTCGTAGCACTTTTCACAGTTACTCCCTTACCCCCAAAAAATACAGATTTAGTATGCTAAATTGCCGTCAATGTCTATTGAAAAGATAAATATGGGATAGACTCTATTCGATATACAGTGATTCGCATAAATATTCGGACGCTCTTAAAGAAACGATAATATTTTTAATATGGGACCGTATGACGAATCGTTTTATGAAGTTAGAAAAATTCGTTTACTGCATGACGTGGAAAATTTTTTTGGAAAGATTGCAATTGTTCGGAGTTACAGAAGAAATATTAAAAGTTGAATTTATAATTTTTTTATGAGGGCATCAACTAAAAATTTTAAAAATGTCTTTTCTGGATCGGTGTCAAGTATACATATTCTGAAAATTTCATCAAAATTGAGTGTACAAAATAAATGTATAAGTGATACTGCTTTACAGAACGAATTTATAAATTTTCAATATGAAAGTTGTGAATTCACGTAGTAAACCAATTGTTCTAACTTCTTAAAACAATCCAAGTCTTGGGGTCCAATATTAAAAAGATTATAGTCTTTACACGAGTGTCCAAATATTTATATGAATCACTGTACCTTATAACATCAATGTCATAAATACTGAATTAGGTTGGTCACAGATAACATTTACTTAACCCTCGCAACGAAGATTTTAAGACTTTCGTACTTTTGGATTTTATGGTATTCATTCAAATGTACTTACGAATCCCAATCTTTTTACATATTTTTGAACCTTTTTTTTGAGATTACCATTGATCTCCATAATAGATTTAATATATTAGGTGCACAAATTAATTCGTAGTACTCCCAATCAATTAATTGTAATATCATTTTATATCTCCATCTTTTAGTCACCATAGAAGATTTATTAATTGCAGGATGGAGCAAATGCACAGAAAGTGGTGGAGGTTATTTTCGAGAGTAGCGTGTATTTTAGTTGTCTGCATATAATTAATAAATTGACGAATCGAAGGCTATGAATTCTTTTGTACACTTCAAATTTAGGTGGAACCCCGTTTGTAGCTTTGGGTCAGAACGGACCCAAATCATCTCATCCAAGGGTTAATACCATGATTTAATGAGAATTGTACACGATATAACATAACGAACTATCTCGTTGAAATAACCTGAAATTCATAATATATAAAGTAATTTAAAGAATCTAAAAATTAATATAGGTACTATTCTGGATTAAATACGAAATAAGTAACAAATAATTTAAGCAATTCGCTGATGCATCATTCTGAATGAAAACTTTATAATAGTAAAATTATGTGAATTATTCTTATGATATGATTATTTTATTATTATTTTCTCATTATTATGTTACTCTATTATGTTAATACTAATGTATTATTATATTAGTCGCACGTTTGTCAAATCGATTAACTCGACAAAATAGAATGTATTCATTAACAGTTCTTTCAGTTTTTGTTATTCTATTATATTTAACCTCATTATGAAGGAAATTTATTTTAAATGGAAAAACTTATTCGTCAGTGAAGTGTTCAAAAAAGAGCTCATATATTACTACTAGAATATAGATCTTTATGTAAAATAAAAGTTTTCTGCATCAGTTGCAAGATATTGAAGTCAGATATACATTTCTTTCTTTCTTTAATAATTTTAACATATTGAAAATGATATATCGGTATTCTTCTATTGCGTTAACTTTTCTATTGATTTAAGTTGTGCAACCCCATTTTTGCTACAATTGCATAAAATCTGCAGTCTAATTATTACATTATTGAATGAATTATTATTATAACGTTATAGTTACGGAACAATAATTCACCATAATAAAACATTATAATAATTCTGTGTAAAAAAATGACGATTCTGGACTAAGAATTTTTTGTAATGGTCATTTTTCGACAAACAATTATAAGACACGGTGAATACGTTTTTTGAAAAAATGTAAAAGCAAAGGTCAGGTTGCAAAGAACATGTTTGGAAGAATAATCATCGGTTTAGTTCCGTTGCTTTTTCAGAGTAACGCCGAAATTACACCGAGATTTAAGGATACTCAAGATAATTGCATCGGCGCGGCATCAAGGCTCGGTTAGGCGTAACTATAACAACGCGCAACTCGCAAAGGTATCGTCCTTCCACGAAGACACTGGAATATAGACGTGGCCGTGGAGAGCCTGCACCTGCTGGAGCTGTATGCAATCTTTGCGCATAACGACTCTATCGAGAGGAATATATTCTTCCGGAGTATTGCATTTCTACATTGGATATATTAGAATAGAAAGATAGGGGCTCGATATCTCGTCATTGTGAGTAGAAATAAGACATAGGAAAGAAGATGACTCCGTGGAGATGTATAAACGTGGGAAGGCGGAAATAAAATATTAACGGTGAAAGTTTCGACAAATGAAATACTGAACAATCTTTTCTATCGCTGAGAATGTAGATTGTAAATCATTCTATAAAGTAAAAGCTGTCTGTTTATGTAAAACAAACAGGAGCTAAATAAAATTTTGTTTCTTCTTCTAATAATAAGTCAAAAATAATGTATCAACATTTTTTAATACTTTTAAACTTTCTACTATTTTATCTCCCACCTACTGATGTTCTTCACGAATGCATAAAATCCGCAGTCTACAGATAATAAATGTCGTAGCAACAAAGAGATGTTCTAAAAAGTGCAGCTATGAAATCGTAATGTCCGTCAGACTACACTGCTTCAGTATGTATAAGCGTCAGTATCCAACATTTTCCACGATACGCAATGATGTACTTTATAGTTTCAATGCATATTGTTATGCCTCAAATGTAAATTAATCTGTGATCATCCAAGAAAATCTAAGTCTACAATAATTTTGCTGTTTATGAAAGAAGTTTTAAAGAGAAATTGTAAATGGATGCCTGGTTATTGACATAAGGGATAAAATATTTCAATAAATCTGCGTCTGCAGCGACAAAAGTAGAGCTGCCCAGTGAGGATGCAGCTTTAACCTCACAATGTTGCGACCGTAGTTTGATTGTGCCCGATGTGTATTATTAAGGATGAGAAATGAAAATTATATAATAATGTAACAGCTTTCTCGCCAATAATTTCTCGCGATCCGACGTCGAAAAGTTTGATTGCCAATATCGTGTTTTGTTTTTTCTTGCTATGAAGGACCTGAAAAGCCCGCGGGTCATGGGTTAAACGGGCCTTCCCGCGACAAGGCCCTCAGGATGCGTTCTTGAAGAACAGGATGCGGCGTGGCGGCCGTTCGTATACACACACTTCGAGGGCTTCGGTTCCTGTGATAAAGTGCTCATAATGTTTTTAACGAGTAAGCTGCGCGTAATTTTATAATTCGGCCGTGGCTGCCTCGCTCGGCCCCGTGGTATTTCGAGAGTGGATATAATGATTCGATGATTATGCGGCCATATCTCACCCACGGCTTCGTCCCAAGGGAGATACAACCGTTGAGCAGATCGCCATCCTGTCCGTCCGGATGGAAACAATGTCGGTGGACCCTCCCACGCCACGTACAGGGACTATACCACGGCGAGCCGGAGTAATTCCCCCAATTATAAAATTATTATCCTGCGGTTGGCACCCCCGGGCAACACGCGGGACCAGCCTGGCCTCCACTTCTCTCTCTCTCTCTCTCTCTCTGTCTCCTCTCTCAGCCTCGTTCGCCATGTTCTCCGTGTATACTCTCTTTATTCTCTTCTCTTTATTCTTCCTTCCCCCTCTTTCCACGACCATCTTACCATCCGGCTCTCGTCGATCCTCGTTGACTCGTGGATCAGATGCCACGTACGGCTGTCGAGAAAGATCTCCGCTCTTCCTGAACGATCGAGATCATTTTAAATTCATTAACGCTAGATTTGCCAAGCACTAATGGCGATTATTTTATTATACGGGCTGCTATCGAACGAGTTTGAATTGTGTGATACTCGATGCAGTGACAATCAATGCTTGAAAACTGTTATAATATTGGTTTCGGTTCTTAAAACAGTTATAAAGAACCGAAATTTAGAGCAACTACCACAAACCTAGCGGTTGCAATTACATTATAATGAAAGGTTGCAATATCAAACAGAAGTAAAATTAAGAGCGTGTAAAAATAACGATATACTATTTTTAACGGACAATTTATATCTTGCATAAAGATCCACAGTCTAATTATGAGATACCTATTCTCCCATACAAAATGGCAATAATTATTTGTTCGTTTTCGATAAAGCATGATGTTTATCTTTCATCTTCGTAATTTATTTTGTTGTCCATAAAATTTTCTCAAGGTGGGCATTGAAAATTTGCAGACCTGCAAACTTCACATGGAAGAGTTATACGAAAATAAAAGTGAGATGATTTTCAAGAATGGTACAATGAAGTACCCCATAAATAGCTAAAGATAGTGAAGAAAGATGGGCAATAGATTTTGTAATGAAGTTTCAGCTTTATATAAATAATATATATTTTTAATTTCATTCAGAAAACGAAAATATTTTTAGTTAGTAAGAAGAAAATATTATTGCCGAACGATATTAAGTTTCAATTAGATCGTGGGAATCTATTTTATATTGCCATATATTAAACATGTAGCACAGTGTAGAATCTCACGTTTCAGATGCATATTGTTATGTAATTTGTATTGGTAAAAATTATAAATGGAGAGTAATTCATGGGAATTAGTGCTAAGGTATAACACAAATTCTCTGAGTCGCCAATTAATAAATTAGGTGTTAAAAGTGTTCAGGCAGTGAATGGAATTAACATGTATATCAACAAATAACTACATATTTAACACAACATATTAATTACAATCGTTCTAAATCACAGCCACACTTTTAATAACAAAATGGCTTCTTCATGTCCATTCATTTCATTTTAACATATAACTAAATTCACTTCATACACTTTTGTTTCATTCATAAATGTTTCTCTCTCATTCTTGCCACAGATATCCCCACATTAAGAGCCCTAAAACCCTAAAAAAACTCGTATTAACAGAATACAGTTTAATTAATAACTAACGTGTAATTTATATTAATTGATCACAAACCTAATATTTAAAGATAAGATATCATCCTTTAATATTTTTTCAATCATCGAACTTAAGAAAACAAAAACACTTGAAATCAGGTTGATCTACTTGTAATATCTAAAACATCGCGATGTCGAGAATATAAAATCAGTTCTGACAAACGTCAATTATTGGAGTAATTGTATAACGAATAATATTAAAAATTCTAGTTCATCAAAGAGCAGATTGTAAAAAGGGAGGACCTTAAAGAAGCCAAGAAATAATAAGATCTTTTGGCTTGTTATTCAGAAATCATTAAAGAACAACTTCTTCGATCCAAGCACAAAGTTGTGTATCTTTCGTTCCTCGTCTTCTTATTACACCTAATTGATATTCGTCTATATTGCTTGACAATATTGTTAGCGGACCACTGTCGAGAATACATCGTGCTCTTAAAATCACCATTTTCAATAGTGAAAGGGAGACTACAGAAGAAAGGAATACGGGGAATTAGCGGGCAACTTCCTCGTTTAGTCGCCAAGATTTCTTTCTGTCTCACGGAAAACTGGCAGTAACGTTGTCGCTAAGGAGCCATTTATAGGAGAATTTATACCAGCCGTTAGGGTAGAGAAGATCGAGTACAGAAGTGGTGAAAAATAAATATATAACGGGAGTAACCCTTGCACATGGCGATCCTTTCTTAAGTTGAGCTCGTTCATAATCTTGCCAGTAGCTGTTGGTGACTTTAACCGAGCAACGTCTCTGTGTTCTATCGTCCGTAACAGCGTGTGGATACGTGCGTGAAATTCCGACGAAACAGACAGAACACTTGAAACGGCGTTTCTATTAAAGAATGACAACCGCAGGCAACTAAACGCCTGTCCTCTTCGCCAAATAACAATTAATGTCTCGCGACAAGCACCTATCAAACCAAACACCATATCGATATCACTACCTGTTATTTCAATTAAAAGAATTATTCATACAAACGGATCGATCAAATGACGAAAAGTATAATCCACGAAGAAAGTATAAGACACTCTACAGGGTGATCCAGCTAACTTGACCACCTCGAATATCTCGCTTAGTGTTAGTAATAGAAAAAAAACGATGTAGGACAATATTAACCTAACCGAAGGGGCAATATAATGATTCGGAAAAAACTTTTTTCAAGGTCATTTTCTTCTAGATATCAAGGTCATCAATTTTTTTTTAATGGAACTATATAATTTTTTTATCACGATGTAATAGTAGGTGTGAAGACCTCTTCAATGACATATTATATAATGACCTTCGTGTGACCTTGGGTATGAAAAATCCAAAAAGCATTACAGGTATTATCAGTGATTAATTTACTACACTAATTGGTTTGATTGAACTACTTGTACTTCAATAAATGTTTGAAATGGTGACCATTGTTTTCAATACATTGTTGTATACGGAAAATAAATGATTCTCTGGTATACAACAATGTATTGAAAACAATGGTCATCATTTCGAACATTTATTGAAATACAAGTAGTTCAATCAAACCAATTAGTGTAGTAAATTAATCACTGATAATACCTGTAATGCTTTTTGGATTTTTCATACCCAAGGTCACACGAAGGTCATTGTATAATATGTCATTGAAGAGGTCTTCACCCCTACTATTACATCGCGATAAAACAAATATATAGTTCCATTTAAAAAAAAATTGATGACCTCGATACCTAGAAAAAAATGACCTTGAAAAAGTTTTTTCCGAATCATTATATTGCCCCTTCGGTTAGGTTAATATTGTCCTATAACGTTTTTTTTCTATTACTAATACTAAGCGAGATATTCAAGGTGGTCAAGTTAACTGGGACACCCTGTATATAAAACACCATGCACGTTATAAAGTATTAGTTTATAAGAATATATAGATTTTATTTATTATTGGAAAAAATGGGTGATTAAAGAATTCCCATTTAGTTCCTATGTGGAAAGAAACCAGAGTCAATCAGGCTTTATGTAATCGATCGAATGCAATTTCTTACTTTATTAATAAATGGGAAGAAGGTATCGAAGACAACCATACAAATTTATATTACGATCCAACACACTCGAAGAGTCCCGTCATCGACGAAAAGAATTTCGGTGTCCATCGTTTCCAGCAAATTGGCGAGCGAGCGTTCTCTATGGTAGCGGCGATCTATCATGCTCATGAACCATTAGCCAGGCCCAAGAACTTCCTTCTCTTGAAGCTGAACGACGAGAACTGGTAATAGAGAAGGAACCACGGAGAAACAGCATCGGTCCCCGTGGGTGGGGTGCTCCCGCGAGTTAAAAGGACAAGAATGTTTGACAGCCATTTTTCAGTGATCACGCCGAGTTAGTTATCGACCGTCGGGATCTCTCACCCCGGCAGACCCCCCTTGACACCCCGTACAGCGACCCAATCTCAACCAGCCAGTTTTCGTTTTCTATTTCTCCCGGTACCCCGATGAAGAGAGAAGTTATCTCTCATCTTCCTCTTTCCCAGTCTGCTGCTTCCTCCGTCTACCTTCAACACAGAGGGAAGCTTGGTTGTCGATTTCTTTTCCAGTCTCGAAGAGCCACCCCCTGCTAACCGCGGTCACCAGCTTAGCCATCGCTTGACGAGAGAGCGAAGTTCTCTCTAATGCGGGGCATTGTGTGTCTAGTTAACAGTGATCCGCCCAGCGCGACATGATTCATTTTTTCCTTCCACGAAGAAGTTCTTTGATTGATCAGAAATTAGGGACTTTAAATACCAGCCCGGAGCCATGACACGTTCGAATGGTGATCGTAATCGATCCAGCGGCGTGGAACGAGCGACTTCGACGTTTTCTTTGTGCGCTCAACGACGATACGCAAACACCAGTATGAACAACAATTCCGTTATTGCACGGTGTCCAACGTTTTTGACTTTATCTAACTCTTGGATGCACTCCTCGCTTCTCTTCGTCTTGTCCCATGTGCGAATTGACGAGCGCGAAGCGTCGGGTCTCGTCGGAGGGGACGGTTCTCTCGCCGCAGCCCCTCGATTACCCATAAATCTGGGCTAAGGGTTTTGAGACTAGCGACTTAAATGATGGACCGTCTTTCTTCCTTTCCTTCCTTCGGGTGATGCTCAACGGCAGGATCACCTTGAGCAACCCGCGAATGGAACGCAAAATGCCTTCGACCTATCGTGCACTTTTACGGGTTCCCCCGACTGTTGGTAATTACCGGTATTCTTTAAACGCCAATCATTTCCGAGGCGTCCGTACTAAATCATGTAAAATCGAATCCCGCTCGTTCCTGCTGTAATAAATAAATTATATCTTTTTATAGGGATACGCGCGGCGACGGGACCAACGTTGAATGGCACGCATGCGAGGAGGAGTTGGCCAAGGGAAAAAGAGCGAGCGAACGAGCGGCGACGCGACAAATTTAAAACGTGCGCTGACGTGACGAACACCCGCCATTGAACAAAGTGACATCGACCGGACACAAATAGTGTACACTCACGACGATATTATTGAAACTGATTTGCAAAGTAACGACAGTGATGGCACAGGTGTCGAAGATAATCGCGCACTGCGAACTGGTCGAATTGCGTGATCGCTCATTTGGAAGTAATCAGGTGACGGGTAGATGTTAACTAACCTGATTACTGCTACTAAAATGGACCCGAATTTTTTAATTCTTTTTTTTTTGTACTGTGCGTATTAGCGACGTATTAGGGTGTTTGGAATGCGACAAACTTGACATTGATTTTTGAAAAGCTCAACTGGTCACTTGTGATGTGGCTAATACCTACCTTTTGAATCTAGTATTATGAATAGAATTTGAGTAGTGCTGTTATTTTATTAGATATGCTATTTTATTCGTGTGAACGTGTCGTTCAAAGAAAATATCAAATTATGTATGTATGAAGTGCATTGTTTTCCACCTAACCAATTATCGTAGTTCGATAGTTCACATGAAACTAATCAAATTCAAATTTGCTCTTATCTTAAATCGTAGAACATGACATACTATTCAGAGAATCTATGACTTCATTTGCAAAATTGTTTTAAAACTTCATGAAGGAGGTACGCTATATTTAATAATATTCATTGTAACAATGAAGATAGGGATCGAAAAAAATGGTGGTGGGAAACGTGTTAGCCCTTACATTGACAACCTGTTACGGGGACACGCGATTATTGTAATTCTTTTAAAGTAGTAACATTTGTCGTGAATGTCCATCCTTTAGATAATATTACATCATTTTATAATTTAAAGATTGAAATTTACAAAAACAATCTTAAATACTAAAGCTTTAAAGTGACATACATTTGGTTTTCATTTTTACTATTTAGTTGCCAATAGAAGGGCTACGGATTAAATATAGTTTACAATATATAAACCAACAACTATATATAAATAAATTTATATCTTATAAATGTTTTCAATTCAACAGCTGCTAAGTATGAATAAGCTACATAGTTTATATACTTCCAGCTTGCACAATTTTCTAATTGAATGTATATCTAAAAATTTGACAATTTTAACTCAATGAAAAACATCTCCATGCTTCCGCTTTTTCTAAACTATACCCAAATGTATGTCAAATTATGATTATTTCAAGAAATATATTATTAGGGTTTATCGTTAACCACCCAACCGATTAAAGGCTAAATAACTTTCGACAAGTAAAATGTTAACATAATCACGATTTAAATGAGACAACTAATAAGTACGAGTAAACTAGAAATTTCATATACGTCCAGCATGCACAATTTTTTAAATGGATGTACATCTAATAATTTGAGAAATTTAAATGTCTGAAAAATATCTCCAAGCTTCTACTTTCTCTAAACCATATCCAAATGTATTTAAACTTATGACCATTCCAAGAAAGATTTTAGAGTGCATCGTCAACCACCTGTGCAATTCGAGATTAAATAACTGTCTACAAACAAAATGTTAACAAACCAATGGTTTAATTCAGACAGTAACTAAGTACGAACAAATTAAAAACTTTAAACATATACATCCAGCATATACAATTTATTAAAATGATATACATCTATAAATTTGACAAGTTTAACCGACTAAAAAAAATTTCCTATGCTTCCAATTCCTTTAAACTACGCTCAAGTCAATTATTACAAAGATCTGTCATGTAACCATAAGTCACAGGGACAGTACTATACGCGATACCCTCAACGACGTCGACGTGGTACACAAACTTCGACATTAGACGTCAATAGCTTCTAACGACCGCTAAAGTGATTCGAAGTTTTCAATATTCAAGAGATCCGATGCCGATAAGCCGTACGACAGTTTTACAATAAATCTTCGTCGGCGTTCGATATCGTCCGAAAAATCTTTTCCATTCCAAATATCCGCTGGGTGCCCGGCCTATCTGCCCCCACTTCGCATCCGTTGCTGAAGAGAGTCGATCACACGCAAGGTCTCGCAATTAACGAATCAGATACGGCGCGACATCAAAAAGACAAATGACCCCGGAGAGATGGGAGCGGATAAATGCGTTCTTTTTTCAGTGCCCCTCTTTTTCTTCCAGCTCGCTCGCGCTTGACGAGTATGATTCGGGGATCTGATAACCGAAGAAACGGTTCGAGCGAGTCCAGGGGAGAGTATGGGGCAGTTGAGAAAGACGAGAAGGTGAAGAAGCGAGGCGCTCTATGGGGTGGGGTGGTGGCCACGGTCTGAAAGAAGGGAAAGGAAGGTGGATGAGTATGAAAATTATTCTTTGGATGCGCGTACGAGGCGCACACTTGTCAAGATGGCGCATGGAATTAATTAAATTAAGCCTTCACCTCCCTCGAAGAAGATAACCCGGCTGACAAAGATGACGATTCCTCGGGCTGATCGGAGGAAGGAGAGAGAACTACGGTGCCGGCGCAGGGGGAAACGAAGACCGAGAAGGATCTTCGGTTCGACATCGAGTGCAAGTCATTCCAGTCATTGGTTGCTCCATAGGAATCTTCGTCGTTAGTGTGCACGCGTTCGAACGATCGGCTATACGCGTGTGGGTGGACGAGGTGTGTTTTGACGTTTCATGCCAGGTATTCTCGTTCCCCGACCCTGTCGTGTCGGAATTTGTGGGGTGCGGAACGCTCTCCTCATCAGTCTCATCCGAGGATTTCATCTAGTTCAAGAAAGGACATGAGTAATCTGTTTTGAATGCTCAATGATTCAAAATCGATCGTTTAATTCTGTATGATCAATCCTTCTTCGATCGACTCGAGTTGCTTCGCTTTGCTCTCCCACGGAAATAAAGAGCAACGCTGAATGGAAATTAATTAGACGTGGTGTTGGGCTTAATTATAGAAGCAGCTGTCATGGAGGTCAACACGAACCATTTCTTTTATTCTATAATAAGTTATTGATTGAATCTATTTATTCAATCATGTGTTAGAATGGAATTCAAGCGCTTCACTTTTTGTTTGAGTAAATGACAAATTGATAGACTACTGATAAGAAAGATTTTATCAATTATGATATTTGTAATATGGAGAATTGTAGAATAAGAGGAACAATCAAGGTTGAGTATTAGAAGTGTTAGATGATTGAGATTTAAACAGAAATTTGAAAATTGTTTAAAACGACATTCATCAATCAAATATGTACTCTCCACCATTTTCTACAATTTTCTCCCAACGTTGTGTAAGGTCTCAATGGGCCTCACAAAGTGGTGGATTGCTTTCTTGCAAAACCTGTATGGTTTTTCTAACAAATAAGATTTTAACGAACTTTTACAACCCTCTAGTACAGGGATTCCAGTCCTTACAAACAGCAACTTGATTCATGGCGATATTTAAAAAAAATTATTTTTCAAGAGGGCCGAAGTGGAAAAAAGCTTGAGAATCCCTGATCTATTATAATAAAATATAATTAACCATTTACCATACAATACCATATCAAACTCATGAGGAAGATGTCAGACAAAAGCTGTCCAATATAAATGTTATTTATTTTTCTTCTTAATTAAAATTCCTTTTCTGTATGTATTACTATGAATTACCAGCATCACTTTATCGGGGTTATTTATAAAAAGTGTTTCAGGTTAGTACAACACAATTGGAAAGGATGTTCATAATAATATTCACAATGATCCTTAAATAAATACAATAACTATGAAAATTTATTTCAACCATAGAGTTCAAGTTGAAATGATAAATCGTATGGTAGCCCGCACAATGAATAGCGTTCACATAATCGGACATGATGCCATAAACCGAAAGAAGATTGAACATTCAAACAATTTTAAAAACAAATTGCAACTGGGTACCCAAATATTGACATAAGGGTTAATACACCTCGGTTTCTAATAGATATTCATGGTTTCCTTTCGGAACCGCTTCGTTAGCGTGCATAATGAATGTTCACATAATCGGACATGATACTGCAGTCGTCGTTGGAAAGAAGATGCGAGAAATTAGTTGAGGACCTGTCCCAGGATATCGCGGTTAAACGATACGTACCTGAGCAATGCTGGCTTGTTGACACTTGGCCCCTGGATCGCTAAATCGCTTTGGAGTTAAGCATCCGAAGGCCTAAACGACTCCCCCCACCGAGAGCGAGAGAATAATACGGAAAAGAGACGAAGGGAAGACAGAGGGACGAGCAAGAGGATGCCCGCGTGGTTCCCTTTCCTCTCTTCGGCATAGTGTTAAACAGAGAAATACCGAAAGAGGGCCGAAGCGTGTATGCGAGAGGAACGGCGAGTTCCTGAGATAAAGGATGCAAATGCTCATGCCAGCCATCAAAATCTAATTAACCAGCGAAAGAACTGTGTCTGGGTGAAAGCCAAAAAGGCTGGAAGAGGAATAAAAAGAGAACCCCCGAGCCGAGGGGTTTAGCGAGTTCGAAGGTGTCGGAGGACCAGTATGGTTCCCTTATGCATATGCCCAGGGTCCCTTTCCACCCACTCTGCTGCTTCTACTTCCCTACACACCGTCGCTTTAACCTCCTTCATCCGAGTCTATATGGGGTGAGAAGAGCAGAACAGAGAAATCTCTATAGCAAACGTCGTTGCGAGCCGGGTTTATGTCGGTCGCCACATATAACACCCTACAGCATGAAATTCGTCGGCATGTAACGGGGGTCTTAAATTTTGAGTGTATACTCCTGAAGGAAGTCTATGGAATCGAGTCATGCTTAAAGTTTATCTACGATAGCGCTCGTACGTTTATTTATCGAGGCATATATCTCAACTTCGTCGCGTAAAATATGGCTGGTTATGTTTCACACAATAGCGGCTATCGCATAAGTTCTGCGCGAAATAATTTATATTACCGGGCCCCGGCCCGCGAACTTTATCACGACCTCCGGAAAATCTTCGAGAGGAAAATCGCAAATTCGGTCGAACTCTTCGTAATAACGTGCGTATTATTCGCACTGCGGATAATTCTTCAATTTTTGGCCTCAACAAGTCTCGTATATTTTAAGTGGTACATTTAAAATGCACTTGAAAATACAATTCCCTCGTTGATATTAATTTTAAACAACTTTATCACTAATTTTATTCAATATAATGAATTACGTGTATATTGATTATGTAAGTAAAGAAAATAATATTGTCAAATATACGTTCTCAGAGTGAGAAGGTTTAAGACTTAAACAGAGATGCATTTTAATCAGTTTGCACTTATACCGATATGCGCTTCCATAAAAAGCCGCATTATAGAGTCGTACAGCTTGTTAAACCATACAAACCACTTATCTACAATTCTTACAATAACAACTGAGGCCTCCTTTTTAACAACTAGGCTTTTGGAGAAATTTTAGTCTTTTTCAATCGTTCATGCATCACGATCTATATTTATAATTAGACAGTGGATTTTATGCATTTATGACAAAAATGAATAGGTGTAATTTAAAATACTAAAAACATGAGAAGAATTTAAAAGGACTGTTATATTATTTTCAAGCTATTAAACATATTAACACATTATTTACCGGAGATTATTCTATAATTTTTATATGTCTGTAGCGCAAGGTTGAGGATTTTTTAATAGATGCTTCTTCAACAGCAACAGAAACTTGATAAACCAACAAACTCATGCTCAATTACGTAATTTAATCATTTTGCTTGGGATTCTTGTATAAAAAAGATTTGTAAGATTAATAAGCTCCCAGTAGAGAAAGTGTTAAGAAAGAAAATAAATTTCTATTTCACTCCAGATTGTTGCAATTCAAGCAGAAATTTTTTATTTTGCATCAAGATCCGCTGTCTAGTTATAATTATTATAATCTCCTGTCTTTTAGTGCAATTGTCTACTTGCTATCAATATGTCTAAATAACGAGCTTCATTATCAACTGGTAACATAACCTCGTATGTCGTGTATAAATGGAAGCTTGCTCGTTGCAGGAAATGGGACCGAAAATGCGTGCAAAAAACGAGGTTGTGCAACGACGGCAATAACCAATGATAATGATTCGTATTGTTAATCTTCTTTTTTTTCTACGTAGACCACAATACCCACCACGAGTTCCAGAACCTTGCTACTACCGTGGTGGTAGTCGCTAGTATGCAACGAACGAGGATTCTGTATGAGAAACAAGGTTTTCATTAGCGGGGTTGTACTGTAAAAGAAATATTTAAGAAGAGGACTAAAACGTTTGCATACACTTAGTAGCCGCACCAAGCATACTATAAAGATGACAGTTCGATCAAACTGCAGTAGCATCCTTACAACGGATCTAGGAGTCTCGACGGAGGGTTCTGAATGGTCAGGTGCAAGCAATCAACACGTGGTAAGTCTGCGTTCAGTGGTAACGTTTTTCGGGCGCGAAAGTGGTACCTTGATTCTGGAACTGTTTCGGATGCCGATCTCCAGCCAGGTGGACCAGGGAATCGGCAATCGAAGATCGAAGTAGTTTCTGATGTCAACGACTGCGACCTCCGGCGTCTACCGCAGCCTGTTTCCAAGGATAATTCGCGATTCATGTCGGCCGTAACTCTTCTTTCTCTTTCTCCTTAGCGGTGCTCTCGCACTCGCGTCCCTGCCCGGAATTACAGGCGGATTTACAAGGAGCGGCGAATTTACAAGCCGGCCAAGAGTGGCCTTTCCTGTTCGTCGATGCCCGGCACCGAGCCCTGAAATCGTTGGAAAGTACCGAAAAAGCAGACCGCGAGAGAGCACAGTCCGAAAGAAACGGCTCCGATTATTTCGAACACGTCCGACGCTACGATACAAAAGTCGCGCCCGCGAACGCTACCCTGGGAGTCCATTTCGCTTGAAAAATGATGAATTTTGCCACTTTGCACGATCGCATTTCCTCGTCATTCTCTGGCTCGAGTCTTTGAAAATGTTGCTCTAGAAGGACCTCTCGAAATTGAAGAAAGTAACATCACTGTAGGCGTTTAGGTAAATAAAGGTCAAGCGAACAACATTGCAGTGTACACAGGTTTTAACCCTTTGCTGAAAGAATGCAATGAAATTCTTATTATATTATTATATGTTATTATATATTAAATATGAACATGAAAACTGAAATAATTATGTAAGTATTTTAAAACTTAGTTATAAAAAAATACCAGTGCATATACACGTTTAAACGAGTATATTTATTAACAGCTTAGGTACAAGAAAAAACATAAAACAGTGATTGATGTCTAAGCCCTCCTATATTATCCATAGTCATGATCATGACTTATAATCATGAAACCATTCTCCTTTAAGATGTAATACTAAGGAAAATTTGTAAATATATCGCATTAATAATATTCGAAAAATATTTACAAAGCGCCGATTCCGGTAAACAACTTTCGAAAAATGAAAGACGCTCATTGACATCACCGGTCGACAATGTGTTAAGAATATCTTTTTACAAAATCAACTTTTGCGTAGTGAACCAATTTTTCTATGTTGTTAAATCGCTGTGCTACCTTTAAACCTTAATTATACATATGATTAAATAAAAGTTGGGTTATTGCAAACAACACAAGTATGTAAATAAAATAGGCATTCATTTATTTTATTAATTCATTTATAGTATTAATAAATTGAACCCAATACATTAGTGTTCTTATATTCTTTTATTTTGTATATTGCTTTGAAGCTGCTGGTCACAAAGTTTGGGAAACACTAACATGTTTCAGATAGCAAGGAGTAATACAATAGTCAAAAAAGTTTACTAGAATAACGTAACAATATTTTTGTAGCGTCGAAGATGCATAAAGACAAATTAAATATATAGGGTGTTTCAAAACATGTGGGCATAATTTCAGGCATGAATTCAGTACGCAAAAATAAGAAAAACAGGTCATATAAACATATACTCGATATGACCATGTCTCCGAATTATGGCAATATATATCTTACAGTAATTCTTATGGCACTAATATTGACTGTTTCCTTAAATTGTTTACAAGTGAAGCTTCTTGTCTCATGCTCGATCTTCTGGTTTGCTATGTAATCACTATTTTGTAATTTGTTTCAATCAGTTTAATACGATGGTGCTAACAGCGCGTATGAAAATTTACCAATACATTAAATAATCCAATAACACGCATCATACAAAGCGGCTACAATTCGGAAACAAGGTCACATCAGGTATATGTTCATATGAACTTCTTTCTTATTACAGAGTACTGAACCCATCCCTGAAATTATACCCACATGTTTTGAAACACCCTATATAAAAGAAATGTATTAACCCTTATAGGACGCAAATTATTATTGGCATACTTCTTGATGGGTCGAGTATATTTTCCTTGTGAAACAAAATTGTGTACTGAAGAGTTAAGTACCTATATGAATAAAATGAAAGGAAAGAGTATCGTGTTCAATAAAAATTTGTTTCATATTTATTGAGAGATAATTCCTTTAAAAATTATTCGCGGTCACAGAACGGTAAAATTTCTTGTGCGATTGTCGGCAGACACGCGTTTGCAAAGGGTTAAAAATGAAGTTACTTAAGTATCTACGTTTGCTTAATTATTCAAATCAAAGGTTTCATGCAATGCTCTAAAAATGCGATTCCAGATAACGATATTCCTTCATGAGTTCTGTTCCGTCTCGGCGAAAGTAAATACAATGCAGACCTCATAATTGCTCAATTTATTGTCGTGAGTATTGTAATTCGAGACCGACGATCGGGAACGAACAACGCCGGAATGCAGCCAGCACCAATTAAATCTGAATTGGACAGAATCTCAGAGGCCTCACGAAAATCTTGCCGCACCACAAGCTCCTTCGTACACGAGCGCGTGATTTCTTTTTTGATAAACGACTGTTACATCTTAAAAATTACATCGCAGCGAGTAAAACATGATCACTGTAATGGTTCACTTTATCTCTGAGGTTATTGTAATTTTGTAAACGCCGAACGTGCGGGCACCATTAAGCCTACATAACGCGAGACATTAATAATGAATTTCATTGTTGTTTTTTAAATCATGCGCTTCAATGTCTTAACAGGAGAGATGCTTCGAGAAATGCTTTAGATTGATTACTAATATAACAATGCTATTATATCGTCTATAGAATCGTTTCTCCGTGATCAATTTATCATCTTTTCTTTCAAGGAATCAAAAATATTTTGGATTGGATATGCTCTCTTCTAAATGCCATTAGTTCGTTGGTTTTTGCTTAAAATATAAATGATTTAAGAATCGTACATGTAGATCGTCAAGAAAAATGTGAAAACATAATTAATGTTGAATCATGCAACTACACAAATTCTGAAACCGCTTTCACAAGAATTGATTGAATGAAATTCATTATTAACATGTTAATTGCCCACTCAACAATCACAAACATTACACAAAATCAAACCTATTTATTTAACAAAACAAAACTGAGAAGTTTATTTTTCTGGTAGTAATTACTGATTCAAACCTCTTCTATTTCGCAGAACGTAAGGATATTTGGTGCACTTAACGTAACTTAACTACCAACGTAAAAAGAAATTTTAAATTTAGTATAAATAATTCCGTCACCCAGATATGATTGGATATTCTTAAAAAATCTATACAAAATTTTGTATTCAATATATGTCTGCCACTTTCAATGTTTCGTGGGTTCAGTGTTAACCTCCTGCCTTATGATTTACTTTACAACTACAATAATTAGATCTTTGTCGTTCATTATTTTTTATTAGAAAAAGAAAATTGATGTCTATTGTATGCCTGTATTTTCTCTATATGCTAAATATTGATAACAGAGACATAGAATTCTCTTTCAGCTTAAAACAAAACTTAATGACATACATGGTATTCATTACATCGTGTATTCAAAATTTTCACCACAAGTCTGACTCGATGTTCTACGGCAAGAGCTTAAATTATAGAAGACACACACAAGAATATATTGAATAATTTTTCAATAAAAAGTACAGAGACGTTTTATAATCGGAACTACGGAAATTTGTTTCAAGATTGAACAAAATAACTAAAAACTGCTCCCCCTTGTGAAGTGAGATACAAATTGTGAGCTATACCAGGGTTTTACAGGTAATGGTATGAAATTTTAATAGATACGGCACCGGTCCCGTGAAAAATAGCCGATTTGATGTCGCTCGGAGTATATGGGCAACCGTTTCGGATAGGTCTATCGCGAGAGATTATCGAGCATAAAATGAAATTTCACTTTCAGCCGCAATAAAGTCGCAGATGTACTGGAAGTTCGAGGCTCGATGCCGCGGATGCGATGGCCGGACATAAATTGACATTAAACGATGAGGATAGGGGTAAAATTTTCATCAATACAATCTTCGGTTTTCGATTTGTGATTGAGAGATGCATTTCAATATGGTGAACGAAACAATTACATTTTCGGCACATTAGAAGAGTTTCGAAAACGAGGGAATATTAGTATCGCGACAAAAAATGTTAAGGTGATTTATTTGAACCATGCTTCTGGTACCTGAACAACTGAAGAGCAGTTTGGCTGATTTCAAACTGGTGATTTTAACCTAAACGTTTAATCCCATTCGGGACGGCGCACAGTGGTGCAAGATCCCTGAACGTGGCAAAAATTTCAAAGCTGTTTCTATAGTAGAAATTATGATATTTTGTGATTTAAATGTAAAATAAAGTGTATACATGGACAAATTGCTGCTTTTCTTTGCCTATCTCGAGTCACGAAACTGCAGTGCATATATCTTAATTGTTAGAATATTGAAATTAAATTTTATGGGAACATTTTTCGATATATTACAGTTGGTTACAGAGGATTTATCTAAAAAGGACACTGTAGGCCCTTTTTCCAGAAATGTCCTCAATTAGAATGACAAGAATTTTAATTTCGTGCAAGCTGTCGAAAACCACTTGAAGACCACTAAAGAAAAGCCACGCAGTGTCTCTACGAAAAAGGAATCCACCAGCTTGTGTAACGTTGATAGACGATAGTAGAAACTGGTAGTGACTATATGTATAATTTATTGATAAAACTGTTTACTTGAACACTAAATCTACCGAGCCTGAAGAGTATCTGGTATACGTATGTTGTCTTATCAAAATGACAAGATTTAATTTATTTCGACTTTGTACGGTTCGTCTTATAATATAAGCTGTACTAAAAATATTTATTTAATCATTTCCTAGGAACACAAATTTTTAATTTTAGCCTGTCATTTTGACCGGTGGTGGTAGGTTCAGCGTTAAATTATAACCACTTGTGTTTTATCTCGAAATCCGACACGAACTTTTGCACTCGTCCAATATTTCCTTCGTTCTCTGGGGCGCGAGACATCGACATTGTCGCGGCGAACACCCAGTATAGTCGCGGGCGTCCTAAAACAACAATGGAGGCATTAAGATGATCTACGGCCAAGTCGCTTGACCCTCTCTGATTCAAAAAAGGTGTTCGAATCCACTCCGCAACGAAAGAGAGAAATAGAACAATTCGGTCGAGCGAGAAAGCGAGAAAGAGACATGCAACTGGCCGAAAGAAAAAGGGAGAGGGCATCGTCGCTCGTTTGTGTGGGTGTCAGCTTAATGTTCTCTGCCCGGTTGTGTTTGTGGCCATCGAACGGCTCAAGTGTGAGCCCAGCCTTTAACGTCCTCTATATGCGCGCGTGAGCGTATTTTTGGGCCTGATTAAATATATATTAGGAGTGAGAGAAGGGCCGGGGGAGGGGACCACCTCGCGGCAGGGGGTGTGGTATTTTTTCAAGAGAGCAAGCAAGTTGAGGTATTCGTCGGCGAAGGGTGCGGTCCAACGATGGTACCAAAGTCGTGATCGAACATGACTCTTAATGACGCTTTTTTTCTTGGTGCGACCAGCGCCTCGTTTCTCGTGTCAATGGCTCGAGTCGATCTGAAATTAATCAAGATTTCGCGGAATTAAAGTGATCGGACACGTGTCTGACTCGCAAACATTCCCATTTAAACGGCTCATCGTTACAGTTATTATTTTTCAAGTTTCCATTTACGTTCTTCAAACATTAATACAGCGATGTCTCGGTATACACGAAAGAGATGGCGCGATTATACTTTCGCTACCGCGAAGTGTACCTCTAGAGCGGCCCGCATTCATGACAAAACGTTTTGGATTATAATTATTTTATCATGGAACTTTTACCGACATATTTGTGATATTTTGCTGATTAACATGAAACCAAACATGGCACAATTTGGTTCGTATTTGCTTGTTTAACTTATGATACAGTAGAACCACTATTATCAGAGCAAATCAGTTACCTAGTTACAGTGCGGGCTTGCGCATTATCGAAATGAATTATTTGAAAAATAATAATCGTTAACATAATATTTTATCCTATTTGGCTACGTGTAATTTGAAATAATCATGTGTTTCTTTATTCGAACAGCCAAATAATTCTTTCAAAATTCTTTAAAATGAAATTCAAATAATTTGTCGTTCTATCTTTCATTTAATCGAATAATTTTAAAACAATTTTAAGCGAATGCAGCTTAACTACAATCATTAAACTACAAAAATTAGCATACAAAAATTTAGTAGTGAATTTAGTTGCTTCAATAATCTCTACCTAAAGTGAAATTAATAATTATTTTATTCGCACAATGTAATTGAATTAAAATATTATTTGAAAATAATTTGTTTGATTTAAACGCCAAACGAAAATCAATTTTTTTATGTTATTTGTAAAATACAAATAATAAATTATTTAAAACAATTCTTTATCAAACGATTATTTGTTATCTTATTTCAAATGAAATGTGCCCAACCGGTTACAGTGTTGGATTTAATCTCTACTGATTTGTACAATAAATCGTGTTATCCATATATGGACCGCTTTAGATTGATCCGTTCAATATAAATGGATAATGGAGAATTCAAATATCATTGGTTCCAATGATCGAAGTTCTACTGAATCGTGAACTGAACAAGCAAATATGCTTCGAGTTATGTCATGTTTGGTCTCATATTAATCAAAACATTGTCACAAATATGTTGGTGAAAGATTCATAGAAAAATAATAGAATAGTTTCGTGCAGAACTCGAATTTTACAAAAGCGATACGGAAGAGGACTCTGTAAAGTAAAATAAGACAATCAACCCTATAGGGACTGGGCGAAAGAGTGGGAATCGAAATTCCGGCAGTAGGATGAATAAAACGGCTATGGACTCTGGTGATAGGAAGTATAGTGATACCGTTTCCGTAACGTGTCGTGCCACATCGATCGCGTCTGTGATTGATAACGGATCAAACAACGCGCCTTCGGTAAACAGTAATTTCATTGGCTGTACACATTCAGGCCTCCGAGCTCCGTATTCAAAGTTTGTTTTCAGCGTAGGAGGGATTGAATGGCGAATCATCAGGTCGTGAGATGTTCTTAATTAATCACTCACGCTCAATAACGAGAGATAGAGCGAGAAAAGAGAGAACGAGAGAGAGAGAGAGGGACGTGAATGCATCGACGATGATTGTGAGGATTATCCGTTCGTCCGAGCACATTAATAATTAGAAGGGAAGAGATAGAAGGATAGAGAGGAAGAATGAGTTAGTGGCGTCGCTGTTATTCAGCGTTGATTTGATCAGCCCGTCTGAGATTCGTCTCTTAGGCCAAGATACGCGACGTAGACGAAGGGAAACAATTATCGAGAGAGGCTTTATGCACTTCAAAACTTCAGAAAATTCTTGGAAGAAATTTTTATAGAATACCTATCGATTGTTTTATGTGCTTGTTAACGAGCATATCAAGTACATGTACAGGATTTTCTTTTGTTTCGATCCGTTTCGTTAATATTTATCAATTACTTATGGTTCATTAGGAACATTTATGCTTTCGTCACTGTTTTGCAAAGATTTCGGCTGATTAGCAATGTTTAATATGGCGAATATAAATCATTTATTTTTTTGTAAAGTGAAAAGAGACATTTTTTGATACTTGTAGACCTTGATATAGCGCCTGCATATTATTCTAATCACTGAGCTAATGAAGGACTTCTCGATCAATATAAAGATTTATGTAAAACAAATAAAGAATTTTTATTATAGCGTTCTAAGAACTTACCGAGTGAACTGTATGACATATCAGTGCACTCGGTAACCATCGCTTTTATTAGACAGGAAAGGTCATCGAGTTAGGATTACAACGAAATTGATTTCCCTCGACATAGCTCGTCTGATTTTATGTTTACTATTCTAAATTTCATGCAATATGAAACTGTTTCAATTTCTACCATAACTGTAACAATAGGTTAGGATTTGATGCAAGGGTCTTGGAACTCGGTAAAGTAAAGAATTACACGGTAAACTTTCAATGTACTTCTGAATGCACACAGTTATGGCCGTGTAGTCACGGAGTGAGCGGTTAAGATCTTCGTTAATTATCGTCATTTATAATTTTCCCTTCCCGTGGCCTCTCTTCCCACTGTCATGGATCCCGAGGGAAGGGGAAGAACAAGAAGAGAATCTGCCCCTTTCTTTCTCTTTTTCTCGTGGTTTAATATTTCAAATAAATGCGTGCATTAGCGCGCTATCTCGCCGTGATCCTCCGTTGACTATTAACAACGTCGGGCGAGTCACTATTATGACTTATCTGAAGAGGGACCGGGGTTACAATGAACCTCCCCGGGCTTCTATCTCTTTTCCCCCTTCTATCTTCAGCTACGTAACATTCTTTCGAAGACGACGTGATTAAACAATGCATATATTTCATTGTACGTCTTTAGATGCGATTAACTGTTTATTTAATCTTCAAAGTAAATAACAGGTTCTTGCGTCTCATATTTGGTAAGTTCTAAGTAAATGAAGATTAAATTCCGCCCAACAAAAAGAAACAATGAGATTGTTTTCTTGATCCAATAGGATCCAAAAGCTGTAAAATATTTTTATTGACTTTTACAATGGCAGGATAAAATATTTTCTTCATCCGAAAATCACTTCCAAATCTTTACTTCACTCATTGCGGTATAATAACAAGCTAGGTAGCAAAATAAAAATGTTCAACATTAATTGCAAGAGACACGAACCAGATAAAAAATTTGATTTCTCTTCAATCATTTTAATAAGTTGTAAATAATGAATGGATACTCTTAAATTCTTCCAACCTTTATACAATCTTAAGTTGCAGCTCCTTACTTTTGTCTTAAATGCACGAAATCCGCAGTCTGGTGGTGAATCTTTCAAAAAAAATTTACTAAATATGAATGTTATGTTTATCTTTTGGTGTCAAATAAAAATCTGTTCTAGATACTAGAACATAACTTTATAAGTTTATTTTCTCAGCCACTCGGCCGGGAAAGCCATGAAAAGGCTTTTCCTAGTTTTTCAACTCTTCCTAACCTCAAACATTCATATAATGACCTTCTACACACATCCCCTCATTCATAAAATACTTTTTAAATCGTAACTACTATATTTGAAATATAAACAAAATTAAACCAACGTATTGCACTTTGTATGCATTTATACATTTAATCAGCTATTCCCCTGTTTCAGCCCTTTCTCATTTCTTCTTTAGCAATTTCCTCAACTATGCTACCGTCCTATCACCTTCTAATAAAAATCTACTCTCGTGTAACCAATATTTAAGCATTAATGTAAATGCAGGTATAAAAGAAACATAAGTTTTCTTCTATTCAATCGTCACGGATAAAGAAGTTTTAACCATTGTAATCATATTGATGTTATAATATAATATCTAATAGACGTATCATAAATTGTTATATTATGTAAACCTTAAAGTCTCTTTCCTTAACAAATGGTATTATTAATAAAACAGAGACAAGTCTCCAGAAAATGTTTGACCAAAAACAATTTGTATGAACATAATTCGGTGTTGAAAATATGGGTGCAACCCTCAAAATGAATGTCACTAGTAAACTGCGGATGTTTATACAATTTACAATTTTGTAGACGAACTTTAAAGAAGTGGAATCAAATAAAATTTGACACACCGTGGTAACAGCCTTTATAGATTCAAAATAAATTAAAATCGTACTAAATTCAGTCGAATTTTATATTCTAGCATTTTTTTGAAAATTTTTCAGAAACCATAAGTACATAAAGATCCACAGTCTAATCATTAGCATATTGAAGTAAAAGAGTCTTGACAAATCAAGCGTTCGAAACACGGTGCAATTTCGATATTTACGTTTGACGATTCGTCGGATAGTTGAATATTTTCTCGGGCACCCGGTAGCACGATAATGACTGATGTCCAACGAACGCGATTAGGATATCCTGCTCGTAAAAGAAGCTACCTGCCGCAGGGTTTCCGCCGATACTCGTTCGTCGTGTCTTTCATTTTCGACCATTCTAGCCGAGTCCTTACTTCCTTATCTATGGTTGTCGTCCCTTATTAATGAGCCGAAGATAAATTCGGAGTCGCGACACCGTCATCACTACTTGGGAGGGCACCTTCCTCATATTTCTAAACGAAGAGAACCGAAATCGTACTGTACGATGACCTACATCGTCCCTCCTAACGATATTCTTCTGCTCTTTAATGACAGAGCCAAACTAATGATCAATCCAATATCGTTCTTTCTTCCTTGCTCCAATACCATTCAGAGACAATTTCATATTTTTCTGTTGCTTTTTTCGTGAGATAATTAATTGATTCCTATTATACATAATACGAGACCCACGACGCAGTTGAAAGACTTCGTTGTAATTATTATTGTTAGATCATTTATAATAAAAAATCATGCAAGAACTTGTACACGCATACAATAATATTTGCTTGTTTAATTCACGATTCAGTAGAACCTCGATTATCCGAACCAATAATATCTAAATTGTCCGTTATCTTTCGATTCAAGCGATCCATATGTACAACGCGATTCGTTACACAGATAATGTTTTAATCTATTGCATTCTAGCTAATCAACAATTCCATTATCCAAACATTTACAGATTAGTACAGAAATGGGATGTACTGCTGCCTCATGCATTAAACGAATAGATATTATCTCAATTGTAACGTGTTTGATAAGTTTCATAAAAAAAATTATTAAGAGATCATGGAATAGTGTCTGTACACTAAAGCGATCCAATACAACAGGATTCATTATACAAATCAGCAAATCAGATCAAACACGTTTGTTCCACTGATTAGTTCGGATAATCGAGGTTCTACTGTGTCGTATATTAAACAAGTAAATATGATCCAAACTGTTACGTGTTTGGCCTAAATTCAATTACAAAAGCATCTCAATTATGTTGGTGAATGTTTCGTAAAAAAGTTATTCGAAATAAAAAAAGTAGTCCTTCCAATTTCTGAAAAAAAATTAAGTCGTTTGGTCGAATCGTAAAAAGATTGATGGTCTTTTTAAAACTGTCCGAATATTACTGAGAGTCACGTGTTTACATATGTCAAGACATTGCTGTACAGCCAATTAACACTTTAACTGCAAACCCAGGAACCTCGAAGATTCTATAAAATCAAAATAATTTATTTTATATGAAATACAAATTGAAAAGTTAAATGTATAATAGTGAGTATTCGTTGAAAATTTTTAGAAACTAAATCTGTCACCCATATATGGGTGACATGGCAGTAAACGTATTAAAGACGAGATGTGTAAGAATTAAGGAAAACTCGTATCATTTATGTTTGCGGAGCCTCGTTGCGGGGAGGTGTTTGTGAATGATACTGAGGACCTTGTGTTCCATGATTGCATCCCGTCGCAGAGTTCAGCCGCACAGAGACCTTGATACAATGACTCGGAAAAAAGGGGCAACGACGTAGACAACTGATACAATATTCATTTACTGCTACGTGTGCCTATGTTTCATAATGTCACGGTGGAAAGCGAGCAAAAAGAGATAGATGAAAGAGAGTTGCATTCAAATGAAGGAATGCCGGGGGCGGTGGGGTGCAGGAGGGGGAGGATAGGTGGGACCCCGGGATGACACTTCTCTTAGGTGATTTATACTCGTTGGTCGAATGACCATCATCTCGTGGAAAGATCTACAGGATCTCTCCCGGAGTCGCTTAGTTAGACTTTGGTCGAAGGATAGTTAGCTTGTAGGATGGCGGAAAAGAGTAGAATACAGGAGAGCCTCGACGCGTAATGGGTGCCTTATGTAACACGAAACATATAATTCCGAGTACTTTTGTTATTTGCGACTAACACTATCATTCATTTAAGCGCCGATTATCATTGTGAGGATTATGACTCTAAGTCCTCTGACCTGGTAGATGTACTGCTCGGAAAAAATTGTACCGGTAGCATTGTATCATACTAGGGTAAACGTACGAGTTACCGGATTGTAGTGACGACTTGGAAGTTTTTTGTTAATTTGAAGGCATGCTGTAATTTATTTTGCATTATTTGTGATATACGATTAATTATCAACATTTTTTCTGTATCGTCAAATTTTTGTGGACTATTTGATTTAAAAGTAAAAGGAATATTAACTGAGTTTTGATCCAAAGTTTTGGTCCTATTTACCGGAAACAAGAAATTTGTAATAACTAGTTTCCGTGCCCCAGTTACCAGACACTTCCGCCGTATTATCACACCACACTTACATTACCATGGATGCGACTGAGAAATGTTAGGTATATGTATATGTTATGTTCAATGTCAAACGTAATACCACTGTCCAGTAATGCGAACAGTGATGAAAAATCTAGATGTACTCAATGGTCACCTGTAATTATACATGTTTTAAAAGTTTGTACCCCATTCCCGGTTTTGTTTTAATTTAGAAAATAATTGTTATTTACATCCTTTGCTATGTTTCCATAAACTACGAACTTAGTACTTTTAATGTTTACAGCTTTTTATGTCATAGTACAATAAAATCATTATTTTATTATCCTCTGATGTATCACGATTTCTTAGCATTTTCTATAATCGGAAACTAAAAATTGCATTGTCTCGGGGAATAAGATTTTTAACTAACATTTTCTATATCTTAAGCAAAAATTATTGTAATACTTTTGATTTATATACGAAGGTAAAACTTGAGTTTTTATCTTTAAAAATACGGTAATACTAGGTACTTCATATTATTTTGATTAATTTTTGAAAAATTTGTTTTGTGTTCGGTAACCAGGTCTGGCACGGTAACTCGTACCTTTACCCTAACTCCAGTCACATACTTGTATTTAGTAAATTGCGACGCTTAATACAAATTCACATTTCTGCGGACGCACTTCAGAAAACGGAGATTGCGGTAACATTTAATTTTCATCGCGTCTGGAGTTGCGGTAAAATGAAATATTCCAATTGAAAATTAGCTGACGTGCATCTCAGCATGCGTAGTGGTCGAAAAAGTGTCCCGTGAGCACTCGAAGGGAAGTAGCAAAAATCCGGTTGGCGCTACTCGAGACTACCGACGCCACTTCCGTTTATTTCTCTTCCCGTCTACTTCCTGGCGTTAAAACACTAATCCCTATCCAACCACTCGTAAGTCGAGTAGCTATTTACACAGTTAATGCGAATACTCGTGCGTGTACTTACCCTCGCGGTAGAATGCGAAAAGTAGCATCGAGCTAATGCCAGTGTATTCCCCGTGCCCTTTCAACATTATTTGCGTCGACGAATATGCACTTAGCATTGTCACCATGCTAGCAGTTGAAATCATGTACAAATTGCTGTACTAATTCATTTGCTGCGTCAAGGAATACATATGCGCCTTACTCGTCTTCGTGTTTGCGTTGTGTACATCATCGAGCATACGGTACATACGTGATTCCTTCGAACACATTATTTTTCATATAGTTGTACTTAAATCAAAACATTAAAATAAGAAATTATTTGAACGTAGTCAACATGTGCACATTAACCCTAATGTTTAACCCTCAAGGTTATAATTAGACAGCAGATCTTTGTGCAAAGTGAAAATATTCTATCTGCAACAAACAGGAGTGATGAAATTTATTTTATTTCTTAATATATATATAATAATAATATATATAATAATATATATAATAATAACAGCATTTTTAAATTCTTCTAATGTTTTTACTGTTTTAAGCTACAGAAATCAAGTTAATTTAACTTATAAATACGTGTACTGAGATACAGCTACAAATTACGTAATGAAATTAAATTAAGAAGAAATTAAGATGAACTGAGATTACATAGAATTTATTTATATGCGTCTATATGGATTTCAATTATGAATTAATTTTAGAAATCTAGAATAAATTCAGAGGATGTTACTAAATTAATTTTATATATTGGAGACGATAAGAAGTTCATTTTTACGAATTTGTTTCTATATATACGTCCTGAAATATTTGCTAGATTCGTTAGTCTATTATGAGAACTTAAAATAGGTAGATTATGATATGAGATGTGACACATGAAAAACATATACACTATCTTGTATAAATTAATTGATAATTGTACTAACCATTGCACGAATACAGATTTTTTTATAATTAATGTTTTTGAATGATAATTGTATATAACGAGATTAAATTACTGTAATGTATAACATACCACAGAGATGTCGTGTATAATGTACAATAACAAATTATGAACTTATCCAACTCATGTACGAAAGTTAGTGATATTGATGAACGCACTAAACAACTTCGACTATCGTTTGCCAATTCTGTTCTAATTGTAAGTATAAATGTGCCAAAGCGAAGCACACTCTAATTCGTAATTGATATTCACGCATAGGTCTTAGAAAATAATAAATTTCCCAAATTAAAATTAACCTGCTTGAGACGAAATTCAATTAGTTGGGTGTAAATTACTGAATATCATAGAAGAATGTTGAAATTATAGAAAGCGAATGTTTACTAGAGTATAAAGCCGTCCGCAAATTATATAGATTGCGAAAGTGACAATATCTTGCATTATGAAAGTTTAAAAACCATAAATCTTTACGCTCGATTTGTGATCATTTTTCGCCAGCGGACATGCTTCCGTGATAATTCGTGAAAGTTCTTGAGAAAGTTACGAGAAATTAGAGGAAAATCGTTCTGCGGCTAGGATCTCGCGTATTCGCTGCACGCATCATTGATTATTAATTTCAGGTCTTTCGCAGTTCGTACCGTGTTTGCGATAAGGCTATAAACATTTTATCGCTGTCTAATTTACGCAGTGATTAATGGAGTTTTAAATCAATAGAACATAATACGAGCTCTTAATGCTTCTTCCATGCGTAACTGCCCTCTATCTATCATCGTTATATGCAAATCTAATGACTCTTGGAAAAATCGATCTATAACATATCAGATTTCTATCATTATAAAACATTGGAAAATTATTATATTTATTATTTATACGAATTGTTGTAAATTATTCGTTATTTGCATACTGCAGAAAGTGCATTAGGTAATCTACAATGTAAATTATAATGACTTTCTGTTTCCAGTATTGTAAATTAATTTATAGTTTTGTATAGTATTATTAACAGTACGAAGATGAATTGCATCCTTTAATATAAATATTAAATTATCATTAAAATAAAACATTGAAACATATTGATTATATATTATTGACACAAATATGATCATAACAAATTGCATCGTAACCATATTTATTTTATACTAGTATATGAGAATAGAAAAATAAAGGATCCTTAACAAATGCTGAATATTGAAATGCTATGACATGAAAAACATTTCACGCCATGTAGTAAACAAATTGTTGTAACTTCTCAAACAAATCCAAGTCCGATATTTAGAAAGTTATCGTCTTTTTAAGAGTGTTCGAATATTAACGGGAGTCACTGTAAGTGGAAACAGAATTTTTTAAAAATGTCAAAGCTTTTCTTGTCGATGTCAGGTTTTAATGCGCCAGGCTTAAAGACAGATTTTCAGAACTACGTAAACGTTCGCCGGATTCGAGAAGGTCGTTTCACGTAGCAAAAGGCAGAGAGGCCTGATTTCGCAGTCATCGGTGTGGGAAACACGTCGAGTTTGAGGCTAACGAAGCTGCAGGCATGTGTACACATAAAGTCGATGTTGAGAGATCGCGAACCGTGAATCAGAGAATGAAGAAGAGGAGACGGGTACAAGTAGGATAGGATGGAAAACGGAGGAGACAAGGCGTAGAGGAAGAAGAAGAAGAAGAAGAGGAAGACGACGAAGAAGGCGAAGAAGAAGAGAACCGGTGCCACCCTTCGAAACGGAGTCTTGTCTTCGTCTTCGTGGTGTGCAAGCTCGCGCGCCAACTCGCGAGGGTAAACAGACGAAATTATATCGAAGAAAAATTACCCCGAGATAATAGTGATTAATGATCTCCTGCCAAGCGCGTGTGCGTGGACGCGGCAGTGTGTGTGCACGCTGGTCTGTGTGCGCTTGTCGGTACGTTGATGCCCGGTAAAATATGATACTTGCTAAACTCTACACCGTCCGCGCCCCACCTCTATTGCTTTTGCTTGCTCTTTCTCATTGGCAAAACCGACTTTGGTCATCTACCGTCCAGTTTGGCGACAGTCGAGCAAACCCGTGCGTGGACCGACCATCGAGCAGAGAGTGGAGGAATTGGCAGAGTGCAATCTTCTCTAATTAACACATTAAGACTAATCAGAGCCAGTTGGGTTATTCTCGTCCGAGGGACCGCTCGCCTAGATTTAACGTTCCACCTAAATTAATTCTAATTATTACCGTGCCTCTGGCGAGTCCTATATTGGGAGCACGCATCTCGTCGTTTCGCCAGTCGAAATCGCCTCAATTGGCCGGGCATTAATCTTCTTCGTCTGCGAACACTTTGTTTCAAAAAGAACCTACCTTCGCCGGACTAATTACATCGTTTCGTGAAATTCGAGCCCTCTGACGCGGCCCAGCCGATTTCAGTATATATCAACCAACGACGATGGCCCCAGCGAAATTCCATCCTGCGTGAGAAGTCGAATTTTTCATCGAATACGTCTAAACGTACAGTCCTGGGCGCGCGCGCGAGCACCGGGCAATGAAATAAACAGCTACTTAGAAATAAATCTGCCTCCGTTCCGTGTGCGAGCGCCGCTCTCTCGTGATAATTAATAATCGTCGGAAGATCCTTTGTACACACGAACGAGTTTCCGAGAGGCCTTCGTGGACGAGCATAATAGCGACCATACGAAAAAATGAGAGCTGAAGATCACCGTCGAGATCTGACCCGAGATAGTTGGCCGGGCCTTATACATTCAAGCGTGCCGGAGGAGCGAGTATATCTCTACCTATGTAAAACACGTACCCAGAAAATATTTAAACCAGTTCCTTCCTCACTCTCTCCCTCTCCTTCTTCCTCTCTTCGTCTCCCCCTTATTCTTTCTCATTCTCTCTTAGTCAGTCAGTCATTGTCATTGACAATTCAGACGCGGAACGTTTGTTTTTACCACGCGATACGATAACCACCCTAACATCAAGCTGCTTTTATTTGTCGCGTTATTTACAATCGTGCTCGTAAGACTTATTCCTAGGTGAATTATACCGCGATCGTGTTGCGCATATATTTCGTACGTGATTTGTTCTACTGATTGCATCAAATCACAGTAATTCCCAACGTGAGCACCACTGTGGATGAAGTTATGAGTTCGGTGTTGCCGTTTAGAGAAGTAGGATTTTGTAAAATTTACTTTTTATCGTACTTGTTGCTACATTTCAAAAATTATACGTCAAGATTGTTTGCACTGCTGTTACCTGTCCAAAGGAACGAATGTTTGCATTAACCCTTGATAATTAAACTATGATTATGGTTGGGAAATAACGACACCAATTAGAAACACAAATATAATTCAACGCTTTTCATTTAGTAACAGAAATACGTTACTTTCTAAAGAAACGGAATAAGTGAAATGTAAAAGTTATATTTGGTATTGAATTTATTTATTGAAGAATTTGGTAGATCGTCTGATGTCACAAAAAGAAAATGTAAAGTCTAACATTTTTAAATGCTTCAGTAATAAAAATTAAAAATCAAAGTAAATAATAGAAATCTATCTACTTGACAGGTATACCATTTTTCTTTTTTACTGATATGACAATTGTACGCTTGAAGTATTTGATATTAAATAAGAGTTTTGATTATGGTTGTCTTGCTGTGGTCTCCGAAAATTGATCGTGGACAGACACGAATATTGTTAGCAGATACAGACTTCGTCTCCATAGTTGCACAGCTTGAAATTAGTAACGTGATTGCAGATAGCAATGGACACGGTCTGTGATGGTTTCGTTGAGTGACGGTTCGCTGCTGTCTTGTTCCATCGCATTCGCGCATCATTATCCTTTTTCTCTTGTTGCCACGAGACTAAACCTCAACCATGCATATCATAAACTATCATTTTGATTATTTATTGCTATATTTAGCTTTGTTCCAAAAACATTTCCTACAATCATCAATATACATATACAATTTTATAATAAACCATTTTACAATATGCATTAATAGCATTTTAAGAAATGAAATGTATTCAAAAATATCAAGCTTTAAAGTATTTTCATAGTACTTCTTTAAAGTAATAACTTATAGGTAAGTTCTAGAAATAATATTTTTAAAAATTTATAAAATCAGAGTAACACTTTCCTTTGTGACGCAGATGGCCCATTTAATTATAAAGTTGTAGTTGTAATATACAGAACACAGCATGGTCCATTATTAATTGTAAAAACATTAGTTTCCTGAAAGGGATTGTTTCACTAAAAATGTCTAAAGTCCTTATTTTTCGTAGAAAATTAATTTTTGTTAATTCAAGAATCAATTATTTACATTTTTACAAAATATATCTATTTGTACTATTGTATGTCACTGTTGTATTTATTATTGAGTGTACAATACATTATCGAATGTACAAAATATTTATTTAATGATAAATTAGTTTAGCTTGGCATCATTGTCTCGAAATAACGCATAAAACATAGTAAATTGATCGAAATGAGACTTGTTCACAATGGACTAACGACCATTTGCATAACATATTTCAAAATATGAGTATTGTTATAAATTCCATTTTTTAATAGAAACAAATATTTTTTCAATGCATTTCCTATATCATTAACTGTGAATTTCAACTTAATAACTTATTTAGGAAAAGCAATAAATATCTTTCAATAAAGCTGTTTTTTAACGTTAATATAATTTAATTATGTAATAAAATTATGTTTAAACTTGTACAAAATTTAGTATTACTATATTTAATATTATATGGAATTTATTTTATGTTGTAGGCTTCCAAAGGAAGAATGAATAAATGATGGAAAATATTACATCAGATCTGTTTCATGTATCATAATAGAGTATGTTTTTAATACGTTGCATACTCTAGCAGTTATACAACCTAACGATGCCGGAGTTCAGCTTCCATAAAATTGCACTTTTCCGATGACAGATAATCGGTTGTCATTATATTCAGCGGGACAGACGCATCTACCAATTTTTAGCTAATCAGCCTAGAATTAATAGAGAATATATTCGAATCATCGTTGCGTACAAATGACTTCTTAATTAATAGTCATTATTCTGTTCCCACCATTTCATACCTATTAGCAATATCGGCTAGAACTTTATGACGTTACGTAATTATATTAAAGCATAATTGCACTTCAGGGAAATCGTGATAAAATTTATTTTCCCTTTCAGTTGCTTCGGTTTATTTGCTTATTAGTGAAATTTCATTCCAGGAAAATGGATTCGAATAACCATTATTCCAAGGGTTATTTAATTCAGACTTCAATTAGTATTTATTTTTAGTGGCATAAGAATTAAGTACATACCATTAGAAAATTGAAATTAATTAATGCAGTTCGTTTTTATACTATAAATATACAGGGTGGAAATTATAAAGCGTTACAGACGAATATCTCCAAAATATTGATTATACGCAGAAATGTTTCAGATGAAAGTTGTTCAGTACCGAGCGGGACATGATGTCGTGGAACTTTTATTTTTGCCGGTGGACATTCCAAGGTGAGGTGAAGGTCAAGTACTTTTTTTTAAATGAAATGATATGTTTTTTTATCCACCATCAAATAGTGTGTTTTAAGATGACTTCAATCAGAGATGTCTCAAGGTCATTCAAGGTCAAACTTGCAAGGAAATGCAGAAAAGGTGTGATCGTTTTATTTGTACTTCAGTTTAGTATGTGTTCAAAATGATTATCTCTTACTTCAATGCACTTAACAATTCTTTGTTTAAATGATTCTCTAACGTTGCTCAACATTTCAACATTTATTTTAACACATGCTTCGCATATTCTGACTTTCTTGTTTTCACGCGTCGTAGGCTTAATAGACATTATGCAGTTTTTTTAGCACAGAACCTGAACGGAGAAAACACTGTTCTAGTCTTTTAAATGCCATATGCGATTTTGATGCTCGATATGAGTAGCGTTGTGCATACAAATTAGTAGCCATTCTGTAATTTTTCCTACATTCTCTTAGTACCATAAACATATCAAAACAATTTTGAAACATTTCCATTTTCACCACTTATTTAAGTACTATCGTTCAGCGAAGGATACCTTTGCACGAATAGTAGTAATAGATAAATACGTTTGTTTTCGTTTCATTGATAATGACTTTCATGTTATCCTGAGTAATGCTGATATTGAACACATGTTATTGTTTTGGTGTGAAAGTTCGAAGGCACGAACAAGAGTACAAATAAAACGATCATACCTTTCCTGCATTTCCCTGCAAGTTTGACCTTGAATGACCTTGAGTCATAGGTAATTGATCTCATCTTAAAACGCACTATTTGATGGTGGATAGAAAAACATATCATTCCATTTAAAAAATGAAAGTTGACCTTCACCTCGCCTTGGAGTGTCCATCGGCAAAAATAAAAGTTCCACCACATGATGCCCCCCTCGGTACTGAACAACTTTCATCTGAAACATTTTTGCGTATAATCAATATTTTTGGAGATATTCGTCTGTAACGCTATATAATTTCCACCCTGTATACCTAGCGCTATAATTTTGGACGCAGTAGTGTACCGACTGCCATCTATGGAGAGATTTATTAACTAGTTTCTACCATAGAAAAACCGTCACATTTACCACGCGCACATTTTATGGCAAGAAATAAAAAGCATGCTCTGCAAACATACAATTAAAAATGATCATAAATATTAAATAAGTTTTTATGTATTCCTAAAATGTTCATGGTTTCGTTTATACTATCTCCGGAATGGCTCTTTCGCATAACAAAGAACATTTCAGAATACTTTTATAATTGCCGCATACTTACACATTGCAATTGCATTAATGTTCACAATTTCAATCAAATATAATATAACAAATTAACACATTCAGTGAAAATGATATTATCATATGAATCAATGACATTGTCATTATCATTTAATATAACTTCATTTTATCAAATGTATATCATTCACGTTTTTGCAATATTTTCATTCCATATATGCTTAACCGTATAAAATAATAGTATAAAATACCATAAGACAGTCAGATCATGCCAATCAGATCGTATATGATTCCTTGAGCACGAGTAATTTATATTACCTTTAATATACATATATTAAAACATACTGTATCATTTACCGAAGTCCGTTGTTTCATAATTATTAGTAATGCTTATCAAAGGGTTTGTCACTTAATATTAAATTATCATTAATTTAAACAATACTAATGTAAGACAAGATCGAATGAAAATTGAAAACCTTGCAAGTTTATTTGAATACATAGATAGATTCGGTAGCACTTAAAAACATAGGGCAGTTGTTTTCTAATTAATATATAAAATATAAATATTTAAGATCCTGGCGCTTAATGATATGCAACGTTAAATGTACTAATTTAATTTCTTATTTACTGTTCCAATTTAATAATTCTTTTATTGTGATCTGTTAATAAAATGTGTATTCAGTTCATCTTCATTATCGAAGCATCGAGTCTAAGCAATATTTAAGCAGCACTTAGTATATAAAAGCTCTTCATTAACGGGGGAAATATTACGAAGTCTTTTGAAAGCTATTTCTTTCAACGACAGCTATTTCTTTCGACTTTTTAAGGCTCTCGAGCATAAAAAGAACCAGTGACGTTTCTGAATAATTCCTTAAAACCGTGAGGAATGGTAGCACGCCATTAAAAGCTAGGACGCGAAAGACGTTTTAGCCAGATAAATATTTGAAACGTTCCCTGACAGTCTTGAGAGGTTCATTACGACGGATTACACGACTCATATCGAGGACTTAGAATTCTCCTTTCGCGCGGCGAGACATGATGACAGTCTTTGAAACTGATTCGAGCGTACGAAATTAGTTCGCTGAGCTTATATTCTTGAATTTTCAATGTTCCCCGTAATCACCTTCTTCTAAATAGCTCCTTTCAGAAACGTTTCCAATCTAAGGTCCATTCATTAAATGTTTCTCCTAATTATTATTTGAATATTAATGTACTACTAACATTTTGACTCGTATTATCACGTTTTGGATTTACTAAATAGATTTCAAGAGAGATCATATATTATCAGTTTTAATTCTCATATTTCCCTCGAATTAAAGTTACATTTATATTCTTTGTTATTCTTGAATCAAGATCAATACATTTTAAACATTGAAACACGCATGCAAAGTAATTCAATAACATTTATTTACAGTAAATGATTTAAGTTAGTTTTCTACAATAATTTCATGTAAACTCCCTTAGTACCATTATTAGTGCATCTTGTGAGTAGAATTAGTCGGTAATACATAGACATGTAGACTTCGTGCTACGTTTATGCCGTTTCTCATGTAAACTAATCTTTCTTGCTACCATTTCACAAATAAAATTCGCTCTTTTCAGATTCGCTGCATAATGCATCAAATTCCAAAGTGTAAATTCGTCATTTTCATTCAATAAAACAACGTGCAGTGGATTTCAGAATGCATACGTTCTGTATTATTGAATTACTTGCATCTTTCATATTATAACAGGTCTAAAATTATTTAAATCTAATATTTCTCGAGCAAAAACATATAACGTACTATCTTAACCAGGATAATTTAGTTATTTGATCAATGACATTGTTATAAAAATTAACTATATCGAAATGAATTCAATAAATTCATGCATGACCTGTTCATTGCTTCTTCAATTTGATATCGCATAGTCTTTGACGGTGAAACAAAAGACACATTTAACCAAATTAAAAAATTCACGACGCGCTTGAAAGAGAAAAATTAAGACTGTAAAGAATGTGAAACGTATGTATAACAATTTCCAAGATAAAACTACACTCAAAACACAAGCAGTAAGTGCAGCAACCCGATAGAATACAATATCTATAAAATATCAGTTGCATTAACTATGAGAATGAGTCATTTATACAAATATATCGCTTTACAGAATATATCGTAATAACGTGCTGGCAGTTATGAAGGAATTATGCACCGTGTTAGTCGTAGCTGTGTAATCCAAAGATTCTTACGTCAATTGAATGCGAAAGTCGGCCGAAAAACCGTGTATATACTTCATCTCGTTTTAGTCATCCCGGATTCATGTTAACATGACATTGTTCGGTAAGAATGTCGGGAAGTCTCGTCATTACACGATACCCGATGCACGCCGAATATTTAATACATTGCCAAAACCATCTACTAGCTCTCGGCAGACGTTGTCGTGTTCGGTGCAAACTTTTTCATTTCTAGAGATGTTGATATGCATGCCCCGGTGCAGCATATACCCCAAAGTAAATGCGTAAATGTTATTACGACGAGACCGTATATATGTACATACAATACATACGTGGGCCTCGAATTCGACACAGCTAAAATTAGCATCGACGAATGCTATAGGACAACACCGTCCGGGTAATAGGCATTTAAGGTTTAATGTATGCATTGAAAACTATTAGGTATTCAAATACTCAGATTGCATTACGCTACACTATAATATCAGACTTCCTCCACTGACTACCTTCGGCGAAATTGCCACTATTATTCTTATCATATTTTATTTATTAGCCAGCATTAACCTTAATCCACTTTAATCATATCGATAAACGCGTTCGTGAACCGTGATTCTACTGCACAGAACCAGAACATTTATAGAGTGCAAATTCATTTTGTGAATTTGAAAAAAATTGTGTAATATCCAGATAATAAATGAAAGTATATTATATAATATTATTAGAAGTATACCTACACAAAATGAATCTTTCTCATTTCAATTTGTTCTTTTATAAGCTAATTTATAACGTCAATGCACATTTTTATTCATTCGTTAGGTAATCTAAGGTAAACTACTTCTTTTTGTGAAGTATCGTAAATTCCTGCATCGATAGTGTTTCAATATAAGAAATAATTGTACGAGTTTTGTTCCAATACTGTACTTACGGTTAGACTTCCGATGTATATGCAAATATAGATTATTATGGAGTAATCATATCGCGATCAGAATCGTAAAAAAATTGTTTGACTCCGTTACAAGTCCTATTACGATCTAAAGAAAATGTAAAACTTGTCAAACTAAATTAAAAATTGTAGAACATATAAGAATTACAAAAATTCTACAACTGCATATAATGTGCAGTTTACTTAAAATTCAAACTAACTTTGTAAATGTAATAATGATAACATTAATATGGAAAAATGGATGTGAGGACTGAATTGTAAACTGAATTGTACATTAGCGACCCTGAAAAATTGAAAACTATTGAAAGAGTAAAATATATTACACATGTTCCAGAGATGTTCCAGTAAAGTGTCAGTACTTCAAATATTTTTCCATTGCATCACGATTTTTATACAACATAAAGATTGTCTACATCAATTACATAAATCTGAGGTAAACTAAGAATATATTGGGTTGTTCGGAAAGTAATTTCGTTTTTCGTGTAGAGATGGTATTGCTTCCATTTATTATTACTTAACATTATTCTAAGTCGCAAAATCATTGTATATTTTCAGAACTGACATTTCGGACGTCATTTCGTGCCTTATAGAACTTTATAATCTTTCAAGCATTTCTTTTGTCACCGCATCAAATATGCAAAATCAAAGTGAGCATATCCGTCACATTTTGCTTTTTTGTTACGGGTATGGTAAAAACGCAACGCAAACAGGGAAAAAGATGTATGCTGTTTATAGAGAGGGTGTACCGTCGTATTACCATTTATTTCGTTCTTTTCAATACTTTTCAAGCGGTGTAACTATCATTTTAAATGAAGGCGTCAAAAGTAATACAATTCAATTACTTGCTAATAAAAAACAGGAATTCTACGAACATGGGATCTCCAAGTTACTAGAAAGATGGCACAAGATCATAGAACAAAATTGCAACTACATCACCGAATAAATAAATAAATAGTGAAACATCGTCTTCATTTTCTCTTGGAAAAACGAAATTACTTTCCGAACAACCCAATATTTCTCATTTTAACAATTTACACAAACTGCAAATAACATACCGGTATCGGTTCATTCTTTTCCGATATTTTGCATAAAATTATAAATCATGTTTTGTATAAAACATAGAGCGTGCATTAGCGTGCACAGCATATTTTTTGAGTTCTTTCTGCAGACGGGAAAACAACAGCGACGAAGTTAATTAAATTCTGGAGGAAGCAACTTTGTAAGATTTTAATAGTTCTTGCTCTGTTGGGTGGTATCGATTCGTAACGAACCCAAGCGGCGAATATCAAACATTGATTGCGCGTATCGTGGTAGTAATTTTAATTAACACGTGTTGCAAGAACCTGCATGGAACTCTAATACCGAAGGACGTCGATTCTTGGCGGAGGCCTTTGGTTCCACGAGAGGTCCGATTCGATTCGCTGTTACAAAACTCGTTACACGACGGCCGGTGTACCGAAGCTTCTTACAAGACAGTGGCCGTGCTCGGCGTTGAAGAAGGCGTTTCGCTTCATTAGCGATAAGCCCTTTTTCCTCTTCATTACTGTACCGACGAGTTTTTCTGCGCTGTTCGTTTTTGACTTCACCCGCCTCGCGACTTTATGCACCTATGCGCATTCTTTGTTGATCGTTTAAATCCAGGTGCAGCGCTATCATTAAGGATAAATCATATTTGAGGGATGTAGCGGCCGAATGTTTGCGATGAACGTAATGTACTTACAAGATCTCGTTACTTATGGCCTTCTACAGTTTCATACCACGGCTCCAAACGTTTCCTGACGACTTCCAGCTTTTTGTCAGACATTGTACATTATATTGAATCATAAATAACTCGGGTTTTTCTTTTCGGAATTTATGTTATTACAATTTACGAACTATTCTGATTGATTGGAGAACCTAATCATTATTAGTCGATTTTAGCAGTTTTGATATTTGCCATCATGTACTGTTGGTAACACTTGCTAAGCACTTGCATAAGTTGATGATTTTATATTAAAGCAATCAATTCTTAAATGAAAATCGAACTACACTGAGTTTTAATCATTTTTGTGTCAAATATCGATTGGAGTATTGACAGTTAGCAGCACTATAGACAACAGTTCTAATGTGTTTGCTATTCAACAACAACTACTGTGAGTTTTGATATTAGGTATGCAGTGGGTGAACTAAATATTACAACCGCTTGCATAAATTGACGATTTTACATTAAAATATTCAATTTTGTAACGAAAGCCTAACCATACTGAATTCTTATCATTTTTGTATCATTATTGTTATTCAAAAATGACAAATGTACATTTCACAACACTCTATACAAAATTATTCCATCACACGGTGAGAAAATGAATTTTCGTACCGTGGCTTTAATAATTTCACCCAATGTATGTGTCCAGACCGTAACCTTTGTATTACACGCAAAGAAAGTTTAAAATTGTGGCACAAAATGGAAGCCACCTCAGATTTCAATGATTTTTTAATATGTTGTCGAAGTTATCACCTCAGCAGTCTTGTGAATGTCTTATTTGACCAACATTACTTTAATAAAACAACTTAGTTCTTAATAAGAAAAGTGGCATAAGGAAGTGACTGCAAGAAAAGTTATTGAGCGTCCATTATACCAATTTCATTTTACATTTTTTTCCATAACTATCCAGACACCTAGGAAATTCATATAATGGTTTTGATGGTTTTAATGGTCATTAATGTATTTTAAAGCGTAAAATTCTGTTTTATTGTAGTCGATATTTATCATTTGGAGAATACATAAGCAAACAATAAATATGAACTGTTCTGCCGCAGAGTATTAAAATTGTCATGTAATTGCACATTTTCTAATAGTTCAACTGAATAAATAGCTGTTATATTAACACGACAATCGCCCACTCAACAATCACAGAAATTAATCAAAATTAAAGCAATTTATTTAACAAAACAACAACTGAGAAGTTTAGTTTTCTGTCATAAATTACTGTTTCAAATGTCTTCCATTTCGCAGATCGTAAGCAAATTTTGTACACTCAATCTACCAACGTAAAACTTAATTTTCAATTCTGTATAAATAATTCCGCCATCCAGATATGGCTGGTATGGCAATCAAAGTGTTAAGAACGATAGAAATGTTAACGTACCTACAAGAAGTACCTTCAAAAATGTATTTTAAAAAATTGATGATATAACTGAGAATGGTTCTAAGCACCATCAATTGTGACAGTGCGAAAAGGCTCTGTCATTCGAGAGTTAAATAAAAAAACTCGTGTAAGAGAATGAAATTTTGAAGAATTCATATTGCATTAAAATCGTGTAAAAAGAGTTTGTCTAATAAAAAACAGTAGTGTAATAAAGTATTACATTACTAAGTAATCGTGTAAATAAGAGCGTAATCGAATGCTGGAAGATAATATAATTCGTGTGTGGAAGAACGGGTGCGTTTCAAGCCTCGAATCGGTCCGTAGGCTGACAACAAAGAATCGCGGAGGCTGCCGTAAGTGTGTCGAGTGGTGTCGACAGTGGAACGGAACATCGACGCTGTCCTGCAATTAATTTCGCGGGGTTTCGGCGAACGGGCTAGAAGAAGAATCGTCGGAGGGATTCCTGAAACCGAGAGGCGATATCGGATCTGGCCCTTTTCTAAAAGCCGCTCTTTTCCGCCTGATGCCGATCTAATTAATAACGGATCGGCGCCTGATCCCTTGCCTCCTGTCCCGGGCTCCTTCCACCTCTTTTACCAGGGCCCCCTTCCCTTCGTGCTCTTACACAGTTAGGTCCCGTTGACTAGACGGCGCTTCGATTTAAATTGAAACGTTCGAAACAAAGGAATAGTGGAGAGCGCACCGAAATTAAACAACCTGCAATATCTCGACCAGACTGTGCCACCCCACAAAGGCGCGTTCACACCCGATTAGGCAGGAGGTCCACATGCTCAGGAGTGATAGGGTGGGACGTCGGATGAATCTATCTGTCAGTAGCGCAGGAATGTCTAATAACGAGCGTATCTCTCGCTTCGACAGGCCACTTCGTGCACCGACTTGAATTCGCCGAAAGAGATGGGAATTGCACCGACACGCATGCATATGTCGGATTCCGATAAAAATGATGTTTTGCGGTGGCTGTGCTAGACACGTAAACCTCTAAACGTTCCTCCCACACGTGCCATTCACCCGTCTACATCGTTTGTACATAATCTAATTAAAACTCTCACACCAGCTGTCAGAATTTCATTGATGTGGTGGATCATCTCAAAATGATCACAATTGTCTCACGGCATGAATTTTCCTTAACTCTTTGCGGTCCGAAGTGTTTTCTCTCTATTTCATTTACTTAAAAGCAAAAAGCTACAACATCTTATGATTCTATTATAGACCCATACGTAATTTTACTAACCTACTTGGAATAGCTGAGAAATACTACAATTGTTGTTACACACAGTAGAACCTCGGTAGTTGCAACCTCGATTACTTTACTGAATCCCCGGGAAATCGACAATACGAGTCGCTGTGATTGGTTGCCTCTTCCGTTGCAGAACTTCGATTTATGCACGCATTTTTGGTTCTGTTTCGTGCAACGAGCGAGATTCTACTTATACACGGTGTAGGAGGTATGTTACCAGTCGATAATGAAGTTGGTTATTTAGACACATTGATTGCAAGTAGACAATTGCACAAAAATGCAGGAGATTATAATCATTATAACTAGACAGCGGATCTTAATGCAGAATAAAAATTTTCTACCTGAATTACAACAAATTGCAGTAAAATGGACATTTATTTTTTTTTCTTAATATGGTTAACAGGTTGAAAATAATATAACAGATTTTTTAAATTCTTCTAATGTTTTTAGTGTTTTAAATTACACGTACCCAGGTTTGAGTAAAAGAAGAAGATTAGAACATCTACAGTAGTTAAAAATTATAACGCGTTTGTTATTGAAGATAGAAACAAATTGTACAAGAAATGGTTTTCATGGTTTACCGAGCTTTATGATCTTATAATGCAGCTTTTTATAGAAGTGCATTAGTACAATTCGTGCAAATTGATTAACGTCCTTCTCTGTTTCAGTCTTAACCCTTTACACTCTGAAAACGCATTATAGTTCAGAATATTATTTTTGTTTTACTTACATAAGCAATATATGTACATGTATTTAATCATTTTGAATATAATTAGTAATAAATGTTGTTTAAAATTAGTATGAATATGGGGACTGTCTTTTGAAGTGTATTTTAAATAAACCACCTAAAATGGGAGGGAGTTGTTGAGATAAAAAATTGAAAAGAAATTTGCAGTGTGAAGGGTTAAAAATTGCATTATGCATTTACTGTACTACGTCACTGTGGCATTATTAATGAATGTTATAGAAGTCAGTAATTATTGATACAAAGTTAATGTCGGGGCTGGCTTCCTATAGGACCGGAAAGGATTAGAAATCTACTAGAAATTGAATTAAACAATCTTTATAAGTATTGTATTTTCTAATTCCACGGAGGGTAACTGTTCCAGTAGTCAGCCATCTTAAGCGTTGTTATTATTACTATACTAGTTTCTAAATGTTTTATAATATGGAGACACAAGGATATTGGAAGTGAGGAATGCACTGACTATTGTGCTCATTGAAATCTATCAGAGTTTGTCAGTAGCTATTTTTAAGCAATTTGTTTTCAGGATTACTAACTAAAGGGGGGGGGGTGAAATAAGACACAGTTGTCTTAGCAGCAGATATACATTTAAAATAAGTGTATTGCGCTTGCACATTTATAAGCAATGCCATTCACTATATAATAAAACAATATATATTGTGTCCTCTCTATTTAATTTGAATGCTGAATCTTTAACCTTTCACAGATGTTAATCATAATCTGTAAGCCATTTTGACTTTTTGGTATTTTCTATCTCGTAAATTAAAAACAGCAAATCTAGAATGAAAATGCATCGTTTCGAATAACTTGACCACACATAATCAATTTTGAAACATTTATTAGATCAAGTTAACAGCAAGTTTATAGGAACACCATTAACACGAGACCCGTTAAGTGCACGGTGTTTTTACATAGTTGTTTTTAGTTTTCATTATATCAGTTAATTTACGATTCTATTAGCAATTCAAATTTTTAAATACGTTTAAAATAAATCGACGTTCATTATAAGTAGACTGCGAATCTTTATACAAAATAAATATTGTCCAAGTCGACGTAAGAAACTGAAGTTAAATGAAAATGTATTTTCTCTTTTAATCATCTTAAAATGTCGAAAATAACATAACAACATCTTTAAATTCCTTTAATTCTTTTCATTTTTGTATTAGACTTATTAATTTTTGTCATATATGGATAACATCCAATCTAATTATATGCTATGAACAAATAAACAGCTGCTTTTCAATAAGAGCAGAGATACATAAAGATAACAGGTGCCATGGCGTTGCTTGCACCGGCAACGAGGATTCAACTAAATCGCAGGGTGAAAGAAAGATACAAAGGATGTGGATAATTACATTGTTTAATGATTGTACTATGGGCGAAGCAAACATCCGTTATGGCACATCATTCAGATGATTACCGCGGAGCTCCATCTATTAGTGAACGTGTCGACGCCTACTAGGCAACGGAGCGTGCACAATTTCAGCGTGTATCGATGCAATTAGTACCTCCGAAACCAGAACGATAAAATCTTTCAAGCTTCTGGTTTCTCCCGTGCAGCCAGCATGACGTATCTATTGTCTATTGCGCCCGGTTTACACAGTCGCAGTTAAATTGCGCGCTTTTGCCAGGGATTAATTATATCGTCCGGTGGGCGAAGGGAGAGGGGGCTGAAGGCTACAGGAATTAAACTTAACTTCGCAATCAATCTGGGGAAAGAAACGCGTCCACGGTTACGCGTTAGCTTTGTATAAGGAAAGTCGTTCTGCGAAGTGAGGATAAGAGAAACCGAGGAGGCGAGGAGGGTCGAGGCGAATGAAAGGAAGCTGGGGTGGGTCAGATTCCAGGGGTAGAGTTTTTAATCCGGCGAGCCCCCACCCCCCTCCGTGTAATCATTCCGTTTTTAAATTAAAGAAATAAAGGAAAGATCCCGGCGTGATGGAAGGTACGAGGCGACGACGGAACTCATTTGCACTTAAAAAAATGACGAGCCATAAAACTAACACCTGGGAGAACGCGGGAGAATCGACCGACGACCGTCGACCGACCGACTGGGGGAAAAGAGAACGAAAGCAAATACTTAGGAGGCTGACGAAAAGAATTTGAAGAGAGGGACAACCGTTAATAAATGAACGTCTTGCTTTATCGGCCGGAAGCGATTCTGATCCCAAGCATTTCCTCTTTTAAATCTTTAACGCTGTACCTGCCAACTCCTTTAATCGGATTCTTAATTGGTGCGATTTGCGCTACATTAAACCCCCCCGCCCCTCATTTTCCGTTTGTGTTTATTGTCATTAATGCGCCCAGGCATCTTTCGCAGTTGATTTCGCGCGTGCTCGCGAAATCTCGTCGGCTAACTGCGAAGTTCTCTGCTTTTATGGCTTCTGTAGTCAAGTGGAATGGTACGTTTGACAAAGATTAATTAAGTATGTTTTAACGTTATATATTTATTCTGGTTTTTATAATACAATTTATTAAAAGGGGGATTGGATTGCAGGACCATAATTTATACATCAATTTGTCAGTTTGCACTGTTTCTTTATTGTGATTTCAATTTTTTAGATGTAAATCACGCCATGCTTGTTTGGGTTGATATTAGATTGCGAATCTATATGTGAAATAAGAATTTTTTGCACGAATCTCAAGAAATGGAATCCAAATTTTCGCTTTTAATAGTTTTTGATAGATGAAAAATAATGACATTCTTATATTCCTTTAATCTTACTATTTTAAAGTTCACGTACTCAATGTTGTCATAATTTTTGTATTGATTTAATAAATATTATGTAACAATAAATACAATTGTAAAATATCGTATGTTAAACTTTCCTGGGCAAGCATGTTTTTTGCTCCGCCCATGACCATCCTGGCTCGTTTATGTGCACGACTAATTTTTTTAGTGTTGTAGGTTTTGAAAAAATCTTGAAAAATTCTGGAACACGCACTGAGATTCCTATTTTAATATATAATCGTTGGAATATCAAATGTTTAAATCATTAATGGGAAAAAGTAAATATTGGAAAGAAAGAAATTAAAGAGTGAAATTTCGCTACTGGATCGGCCCAATACAAAGCTGAAAAAACATTAAACAAAGTGGGTGTTTTTATATTATTTTCGACTGATTAGAATTAGGAAAAGAAGAAATGCATTATCAGTTAACTCGTGTTTCTTTCAATTAAATTGGACAATGTTTATTTTGCATGAACATTATGTGTTCATCATCACATATTTTGTTGTGACATAATTTTCTCTTCTTCTTAAAACCGATTTAAAGCCGATTTGTGGTCTTTTTTTTACATTGTACTCATTCTCTATCCTTATCTACTTAGGTAGCATCACCAAGTTGAAAGCATTGGCAAGTAAATTGTGGAAGAAGAGTGGAGCAGACTCCTGTAAATATAACCGCGCAGATTTTAGTTAAATTTAACCGAGCAGTAATTAAAACCCATTTACTTCGACCACACTCTTCGAAAGAGGAGCAGCTAGGGGGATGCTAGGACAGGTTAAGAACAGAATGAAAATCGGTAACATGCAACCCCTATCCTCCCTGCGCCACTGACGCAACATCGCCGGAACATAGACGGTAGTAATAATCGCAATAATCACAATCGCACCAGAGCGCGAGCCAATTTGAATATGAATCCAAGTGCGAACAATGTCATCGCGAGGATGGTTGTGGGAGGGAAAGGGAATGGGCGGTGGGGTGGGTGGGAAGGGGGTGGGATGGCAGGGGTTTATACGTGCCGTATCTCCCCCACAGATCGACTCCTGCCCGGTACTTGCTAACTGTCCGGGACTGTTAGTTAGTTAACTGGCCCGCCATGATGACAGTCACGTACTAGAGAGAGCATTCGAATCCGGAACTCTCATCAGAATCAGCGCTCGCTACGTTTAACCCGATAATTAAACTCGCCGCCACCCTCCTGGCTCGTTCCATCGCGAGAGAGAGCCTCCCTGTCTCTGTTCCTGTGTCCCTGTGTCCCTCTGTCCCTGTCCCTTTCACCGTGCTCATTCGGACCGTTTCGACGAGGGAAATCGTGCGGTCCGGAATTTGCATTCACAGATTTCGTTTTCATCGGCGAGCGGACGTGTCCGCGTCTCTAATCCGGATTATTTCTACGGTAGTCACTTCGCGTCACTTGTGATTCATTATTCGAGGGGCGCGGCGCCACCACGCCACGGGGGATGATGGTTACATAGTGTCGATTATTCTATGATTACCGCGGAATTAGGTGCGAGGCATTAAATCCTGAATATTACCCTGTAACCGGATAGGCAGAATGGGAATCATCGATGGGCGATTTAAGACGGTGGGTTATTCGACGAACCGAAACTTTTCACCGTGACGATGGAATCCGATTTATAATATATGCTTTCAGTATCGGATTATCCTATCGGTAGACTGCGGATTCTATGCATTTATGACAAATATGAGTAGGTGTAATTCGAAACAGTATAAAGATTAAAAGAGCTTAATAATGTCGATATACTATTTTTATCATATAAAAATGATTAATGAGGAAAATAAATGTTGTCCGACATTCTACGGGTTGCAATTGATGTACAAAAAATTTATTTCGCATAAAGATCCGTATTCCAGCTATCGTTAGTGCAAGTTTTATATACATTTGGAAGGCGAAATGCTAGAACATAATTATAATAAGTGTTCTATGCATATTTCTCTTCCTTTGGTAAGAGTTCATTTTAGCATCCACCTCCGATTGCCTTCAAACTTACTCTGTAGACGTCCCACAAGGTGTCGGACAAAATGAAGGTGGCGCCGTGACGCGAAAAACAAATAAATTTTTTGCTTGTAAAACACAATTTTAATACCGAATTGAGGTATAAAAGTACAAATCAGGATTATTAAGCAAACCCCAAGCCCACTAAACCTAACCTAACCAAATAAAGTAATATGACTAGTTTAATATTGGCCACGCGCAACATGTTGGGCTACTTCTTGCGGCTTCCACTCGGTATCATTTTGATTTGATTCACCAGAACAGTCACTCATTGTAACTTATGAAACTTATTAAAGACAAGAAACAACAGTTTAGGGTGTGTTAATAAGTGAAAATAGCGGATACGAGTCATTAACGCAAACAGTTTGTTGCGCATGCGCAGAGCATTTCCGCATCACGTGACCAACCCACATAACTCTACTGGGCATGGGCAATATTTTGGATAAGTTGGGAGCCAATCGGAGGTGGTGAAAGGCAGGAGGTGTTAAAAGGAACTTCATCCCTTCCTTTTTTACAGTCTATGGAATAATATACAAATCTAACAATTGTAGTGTTTTCACTGTGATGTTAAATTCGTTTTTTAATGTAATTTTTGAGTACCAGAACATCCTTAGTAATACGATTTTTTTCATGTTTTTGGACGTCAAAATATTAAATCATAATCACAGCTATTAATGTTCTATGTATATTTGCCTTCACTCTCTACAATCCATAGAAAAAACTAATGATTGTAGTTTTGTTCGCTGTGACGTTGAAATTCAATTTTTCATGTAAGTTTTCAGGATAAGGTCATCCCATAAGTAATGCGATTTTATTTCATGCTTTTAGAAGACAAAATACTGAAACATATTCGCAACTATTAGGGTTCTATATATATATTTTTGTTCATTTTCGACAACCCACACAATAATGTACATAAAATTAATGATAGTTGTCGTTCTCTGTGTTTCATCTTATAAAAATATGAAATGATACTCCCATTACTTATAGAATAACATAATACTTGAAAAACATATTTTTGAACCGTAAGATGAATAATGTTGTATAAAATACTGACAATGTATATCTGTAATCTTCAAACATCAATAATGGTTCTAATATTTTGATCACCCGCTGTACACCTAATATTAAAATTCATAATGATTGTTGTTGAAAGATGGAAACATAGTAAGTATAAGTAGTACACAATCAGAAGATAGTAAAAAGTCTAAATTATACTAAATTGTTATACAGGTACCTATAATTATAGAAAATATCTTACTTTACTAATCGTTTCTACTAGTCTCATTTATTTGTTTCATATCATCACTAGACTGTGTATTTTATGCATTCATAAGAAAAATGAATAGTTGAAATTTAAAACGATACAAATATCAAAGAAATTTAGAATCACTGTTCTATTATTTTTCATGTATCACGACAGTTGAGGGTGATAGTAAACTTCTATATATTCTCTGTTTCTCACAATCGATGCAGACAATGTATATTTTGCATAAAGATCCGCAGTCTAATCGTACTGTATTAAACATACACAAAATGCAACGTTTTGTTCTCGGTCTATGTTACAATTCACAAAGATCAATTTTGCAAGACACTCATTCGAAAGTTTCGCTTTTAACACTCTAAACAAATCTCGGGTCGAATTACACCACTTCAGGGCCCGGTGGGACAATAATGCTCTCTAAAACAGTTTGTGCTTGTTGTACCGTAAAGTAATCGTCGTAGTTTTAATAGGAACTTAGAGAGAGGATAGCTTCTTCGAGTCGGCGAACGAAGACCAGGGTAGTCTACACGAAAAGTAAGCCGATGGATCCTATAAAAGGGTCGCGTGGCTGAGAAACATTCGCGAATTGGATGGTTAGGCATCGCTAGGCAGTGGCGATAGTGGTGACTGGCCCCAACAATTACATCCGAATAAAAGCAAATAAAATCCTTTCTGAAAGGTAAGGTCGGGGGTTGGAAAGTCGTCTGAGTGGGATGGACGGGGTTCGCCTAGCGGCGGAGAGCGTGTGGTTAAAAACAAGACTAGACCAAAATAATGGTTAGATCCGTTCGAAGAGATAGTTGCCATGGGTAATGGAAATAACCCGTTTAAAAATAGGACTTTAGGCGGCCGATTCGACCGTAGTTCCGTGACTGCTACCGTTATGCTAGAATTCACATGTTTTATGTGTTATCCTTACGTGTCCATACTTACGTCTAACAGCCCTGATACCCGGTCTTTTTCATTGACTTTTCATTTAGTTCACGGGTAAAATTGTCCACGGAAGTTTGCATTGCTTCTGTCAGGCGATATCGAAACTTTCCCTAAAGAAGAGGCATTAAAGCCACTCTGAACGTTACACGAAATGCAAATGTTGTAAACGTGTTCTTTCATCTTCGAACAAACAACGGTCGAAGTAGTAGTTTAAAATTTTTAAAGTCGATTGTGGAGAATAAAGAATAATTGATGGGCGTTGGATATGGGGATAATAAGGGAATAACATTGGACAAAGAACAACTGAGCACATCTATTGGAGAGCGCGGGAACTAACCAGTGGCCGGCACCCTCCATGCAAACAATGAGGGGTTGGCCGCCTTGGACCAATTCTTTGGCGTTGTCGTTGTTTCTACCTCCCCACGAGAAAACCAGGCAAATACAGCAATCTAACAAACAACGATGAGGAAAGTAGGATCAACTGCGGTTTAAACGTTCCGGGAAGAAAGACGCAAGACATGTATAACGCAGCGACGGCTAGTTAGTATGCATAGTACGGGAGTTCGCTGGGAATGAAACGTCAACCCGAGACTCGTCATGCTAGCCTCGTGCTTTCGTCCTTTCGAACGACTTTCATCCGCACGGTTCCCCCATTTCTATCCGTGCTCGATGGAACTATCCTTTATTCGCATGTTCACTGTGACGACTGTGTCGTTTCAACCAGTCACTAAAAAATTTAGGTCTTATATTAAAATAGAAGTCGCTTAACGCCAGCACATAATTTCACACAATAGCATTTTATGAAATATTTTCAAAGCCACAAAAAGAATCTGACAGGAGGCACCACTATTTATTTCTTTAAAATTGTAAGTCAAAGCTTGAAGAAGATTGATGTCACACGAACATGTTTTTTCTGATTATTTTATTTATTTAATCGCATACTTCAGATCCATAATGCAATTTAATGCAAAAATTTTATTGAAAAGGCACGTATGATTTTATATATTTTAGGGGAGTTGTATGTATTCGACACTAAAAAGAATAAATGAAATATTGAGGATATTAATACGTTAATTACAACTTGCCGAAACTATTCAGGAGAGAAATTTTCTATTTGGTCCTCGTGTCTTGTGAATCATGCAAATAATTTTTATCTTGCATAAAGGTCCTTAGTCTGGTAATAGCATTAACTCGTATAGTAATCGTAATTTGATTAAGATTAAAATTTTATACACTCATGCATATCTGCATCGTATTATTCATCTCTTTTATGCAAGAAATATTATATGTATAACAATGGCCAGACCATCGAAGAACATAACCGGCTTTCGGAAACATTGTAACAGGAATGGCAAGAGATCCTCATCAATTGTGGAAGGGTTAGAAGGTCCTACGAAGACGAGGGTTCCGTGATCACTTGACGGGATCACCATTACGTTAGAACGCCAATTAGGGGTGAACAAGCTGCAGGGCACTGGCTCACGCATCAGAGGGTAGTATCGCTTGAGTTAGTTGGTTAACAATGCTAATAATAACTCAGAGAGGCGGCGAGATAGAAGAGAACCCCTTCATTCCCGTTTGCTATGAGAGAACGGAGCTTGTTCACTTTGTTAAATGACGAGAAATCATGTACTCGCCTCGTCTGCACAGGCGGACGCAGAAGTCAAAAATAAATACTTCAGCAATTTTCTTATATTTGCCAAATGCATTTACAATTTTAACTTTCTATAAGCAGTGTTTGTTACAAGCTTCCTACTGTTCATATAGTAAATCAAGTTTCGAAGCAATTTTCAAAACAGTTTCAGTGAGTCACTTAATTTATCAACTGCGCTTTAAAACAGAATAACTTATTTAAAATTTGTCCGAACGACGTGAGGTTTTTTAAGAAACTGTAAGGATTCATTTACTAGATGAAGTGTAAAAAAATGTTTCAAAATATTGCATTTTTTAGAAAAGTTGTTTTTTACAACTTTTTGTCTAACAATGAGCCTGTAAAGAAAATTTACAACATATGTGTTATAGATTCATGTCAGCTGTAAACGTGTAACAAATACGTACAATCGATATGAATCTATGAAATGTAGTTTTTATATTTTTATTATAAGACCACTGTCGGTTAAACAATTGTAAGACACAACCTTTAGTGTTTTCTTTGCAATTTCAACCAAATGCAATTTTTTTGTAAGTTTCTTTAAATATTATCTAACAAATTAATTCATCTAGCTTTTCGAAAAATCTCAAACTGTTTGGTTCAATTTTCAAAACTACCCTGATTTATAGAACACTTGATCAATTAAAAAAGTCACTGCATTCGTTAACAATAAGGAATTCATTTATTGCGATATATTGAGTAAGAAGTTTTAAAGGGTAATCACAAAACTGCAGATCTTTATGCAAAATAATTTTCCTAAGGAAAATTTTCTTTATACAGATTGTCCAAATCAGTTGTAAAAAACAGAATTGACGTGAAAATGTATTTCCTCTATTAATAATTTTAATTAGTCACATGCAATATGACAATATTATTCAATTCTTTTACTATCTCTACAATTTTGTATTTCATCAATCCATTTATGTCATAAATGTATAAAATCTGCAGTCTAGTAATCACTACAATATGCAAAATGGTTAGAATATTTAAAAAATTTAAAAATACTATTGTATTGTTTACATCTCTATAAAATTATTATGAAAAGGAACAAATTCTATGGCAGAGATAAGCAATTTTGCCTCAATTGAGGCAAAACCGTCAACACCGTAGCGCCCTCTGTCCCCTTCCAGCAAGCGCGGTACAATGGAGCAACGGAGACACGAGACATCAGCGTACGCAACGAACGTGCGCGCTGCATGAAAGAGAGGTTGGTGGGAGAAGCAGGCATTTGAGGGGCTCCACCTGTGCCCACCACTGGTCTATGGAATTCCCTTATCTGGTAATTAATACAGGCAATTTTAATTTTGCATACAAATCTGCAGTAATTACTATGATAAATCTGAACTCTTCCGCATTACGTTCACTGAATAAAATGTGATGTTTCTGGTTATCAATTCAGCAAAGACATTCTACTGATGTAGAAACAAAGACAGTAGCGATGCGAATGAATAATATATAACGTGAATGCCACACATTATAATTGACAATTATTCCGCGCTTCTGGTGGTACAGTCCATTTATTACTATACCGGAGCATGGAGCAGAGAGGGTAATAATGCAGAGGTCTCCCCCAGTTCGCACACTTTGTCTTTGAAAGTCAAAAGGCTGCCAGAATTCCGCGGAAGCTTCTGTACCCGGTGCTGCGAAAGGGGTCGATTCTTGAATCCAATTAAACCTCATTCATGCGAGGTTAATTATCATCCCCGCGGGTTATGCACGACTATGTACGCGCATATCGCGCCTAATTCGGCCAATCGGTACCCAGCGGCAGGTCGTTAGTCGCTTGTTTCGAGTATAATGGCGAGGTCGCGCTGTGATGCGCATTACGATCGTGCATGATTTTACACAGTTCGGCTCCATTGTACCACCGTAATCACGTGATTTCGTTAGCGATCCTCGTTGTTCATTCCCTGTGCCACGCTCGCACATCCCTGTTACATTTTTTCGTCCCTGTTACATTATATGAGTATAATTAAAAGCATATTGGCGTGCTTCAAATGAAAAGAATAAAAGATTCGAGTTCAAAAATATTCGCGGAGCGATTTTTATGACTAAAGAAAGTGGAGGAGCTAGCAACTTTTGCAGAAAGGAACGATTTGATCACAAATCGTAATTCTCTCCCCGTTGACCTAATATGAATCACCTTGTAAGTGTGTGTGTGTGTGTGTGTGTGTGTGTGTGTGTGTATGGGCACACCGAAAGACGATCTCTTAGTACATCGGACTGTCCTCCTGGACACTGAGGACTGATCTAGATGGGTGTTAGCAAAGGGGACATCGAATCGAAGTAGCAGGTGCAGGAATGGGGAAGGAGACAAGATAAATTCAAATCCGGGACTCAGAAGTCCCGAACCGCAAATCACGTTCCTACTCCTATATACATATATGTATATGGATATATATGTATAGAGGATCATCTCTCTTTGACGCTGGCCAACCCCTTACACGGTTACACCCGTAGCTGTCATCCCCTTACTTATCCATGTGGACCAGTAGAAGATCGGGACACGTCCAAGACTCGATTTCAAAAGACACGCAAGATCTATAGCTACTTTACACAAGAAAATCCTCTATGACTATCTGAAATACCGGAAACGCGTTAAAAGAATGATAAAACAGGATTTATTTAATTCGATCCTATTCAAAATTCATTTAGAAGATAGATATTCAAACGAAACTTGCGGAGGACCAGTGGTGTAAAGCGCTGAAATTAATACAATTTTTAAAAACGACGATTTTCACAATTTTAACAGTAAACTTACGACCATCGGTCAAAATGACCGGTACCAGATTTTCTATTTTACAATTATTGAAATTATAAAGATGTGTTCATAAGAAATGATTGAATAAATAAAGTCAATCTTGCAATTTTTATAAAACAATATGTTCCAGTTGCTTTTAACGCTCAGTACGTTTAGTGTTAATTCATGAATTTAAATTCTTCTTTTTCACATCTTGCAAATACCTATTTGTTTCTTCTCATGATGAATGCGCATACTCTTAACTACTACGACAGCGTCATTACACAGGGTTGTCAGTAATTGGTGGTACAACTGAAAATGGGTCATTTTACGTACAAAATAAGTAAAAAATATAGAATAACATTTTTTCATGCAAGGCTTTATTTTCGAAAAAATCGACTGAGAATCCGTCAAGTCCGTGTGCTTAGGGCTCAGCATTTGAAAGAAGTAGAATTGGTATGTCATGAACAGACGCATCAGATGATCCCTATTCAATACCACGCGTATTCACCGAATTGTCAACATTGATTTTCTCGAAAATTAAGCCACACATGGAAAATTGTTATTCTACATTTACGACTTTTTTTAATGCAGAATCATCCCCTTTCCGATTGTACCACCAGTTACTGGCCAACCTGTATATAGTGGATCCAAAAAGGATTTGAACATCAAATTTCCGAATTTCGAGAAATTGACGATATTTAACTAGTTACAATTTCGTAAAAAACAATGGTACAGCAATAAACACGGACCCATTTTAAAGCTTGCAGATTCTACTTTCACACGTTATTCATTTTCTTCTAAGATACTTTTACATGACGTAGCAGATGAGAAACTGAATATCCTAAAAAATGATATAAATTGAAACCTCTGTAAGAACATTAAACATTTTTTTGGGGAACAAATCTTCCACAGATTTGAAGATTGAAGCCTTCCTTTTACGATGACACCTTAAAAATCGATGTCCGATTTTTGTTACTGTTTTATGGAGCAAAAATGAGGTATAAGTTCGGTGGTGTAAGCCCTCATGGTGTACCTTATGTCACTATAAAGTTGGCAGTACAACTTTCATTTAAACCTTAATAAAGCGACTGAAAATATCGTGTATCAAGCTGTTTTGTGTCGTTGTAAAAAGGTGTTTTCAATCTTCAAATGTATAGTAGACTCATTTACAAACAAATTTTTTAATGATTTTACAAACGCTTCGGTTGACAGAATTTTCGAAAGAAAACATGCCTTCAGTTTTCCACCTATCACGTCGTACAGGATTGTCTTAGGCAAAAATGAATGGCAGTTAGTAAAAGTAGAAGCTTTAAACTATCGTTTTCAACGAAATTATCCTAGTTTAAATATCGAGGATTTCTCCAGAATTCAAAATTTAGTGTTAAAATACTTTTTGGGTTCACTGTAGATACAAATTGAAAGTAATCTCACTATTTCAAAATATTAGGACCATTTGCGTAAGTTGATGATTTTATATTAAAGTAATCAATTTATACGGGAACGCCTAACAATACCGAATTCTTATCAGTTTTGTATGAAGTATTGATGTCTGTAAATTACAAATGAACATAATACATTACATATAGTTAAAAGATATGTTTCTTGTATTGTGGCTCTAATATTGATCTAATGTATTTATTTGATGCGCAGCTGTTAAATCAATTGTAACTCAGTCAATATTTTAAATCTCACTTTGCATCTTTGCAAGCTTATTTTCAAGATATCGAATTATTGATTCCTGTAGAAAAAGGTTAACTTTTTATTAAATAGTATAGACTTCTAGACAATGAGAATCACGTTTTCAAATTGCTGGAACAAAATTCTGTCTCGTAACTTTCTGAAAAGTGTAAACGCAGTGACTGCACTCGAACTCGATGTGTATTGTAGATTGTAGACACTATACTTTTTATCGAAAATATTATTGTTACCTGTATTTTTGTTTTCGAGTGCACATGATTACATGCATACAAAAGATGGCGCCTTTGAAAAACCAGCGATGCATAACGCCACCACAGGAACGTCATGACAAATTCGGGATAAACAAATGCGACAAGGCAGAACTGGAAAATAACTTGGCTGATACAGATTGTCGTTGCTCAAGGGAGCAAATATGTACCTGGGTTTGTGTATGCGTGTATGTGTGTCTACACCGCAGCCACACGAATATGAAAGTAAGCAACGACTGCAGTTACAGGTGCGTCAAGCTTTCGCTTTTTGGCCCCGGAGAAGGATAAGCCTGTCTGAAAAGAATTTGTTCGCACTGCGACCGCAGAATTCCTTCCGCAGCAAGCAATACAAAATATTTGGAGTACCGTTATAAAATATCATGCACGCACGCAATTTCCTCTTTCTTTGGCATGTCGCATGCGGCGAAGGAACGAATTAAATTCAGTTAAAGCAAACCATTGTGCGACGCCGACAGGAAACTAACCGATCATTCTGTTCCGTTTTCGGTTGCTGAGGAAATGGAAACTGTTATGTATTGCACGGAAACGGTAGCTTGCAGGATAAACAAAACAACGTTTCGAAAAAAATGAGAGGCGTAGCTTAATATCGGGTTTGATTGGCAATTTCAACTTTATCTACCAAGAAACTGTTTTTGTTTGATACTTAACCTATATCATAATTGTAGGATCATTGTTACACGATAGTTACAATTTTAATTTTGTAGTTGGATACTATTTGTGTTTAGATAAAAAGAATCAGGTATTGCTCTTGAATCGTACGGAACCATTCTTCATAAAATTCAACGTTTTTCCTTAATTTTATTCGTATATTTAGCTTCTCAATGTTTGGTTTCATTTTATGCAGAAAATAGGTACACTCGGTAAATCAAAAAATTAAATTGAAGAAGTTCTCCTCCGCAAAAGGTTAACATGTTCGCTACCAATTTTTGTTTCGCTGCTTATACGTCTTATTAGAATGCTTTATTAAATTCAGCGTGAAATGTTGTGAAATATTTAAATAATTTAGCAAAATAAAGTCACGGATGATCTGGATATTGTGCTGCGTTCTATGGCTTTAAACAGCAGGTTGTATAAAATTATTTTGACTATCCGTAACTCTAAACCTACCGAGCATTAAAAGTGACTGCATTGCCTTTTAAAAATGACAAGATTGAATTTATTCAGACATTGCGCAATCTTTGTCACAGTACGAGCTTAAATAAGAATATTTATTAAATCATTTTCCCGGAATATATCTTCACAATTTCCATACGCGTAAAATAAAATATTTGAAACCGTTAATTTGGCTGAAGTGGTAGGTTTAATTTTAAGTGAACTGCGAGATTGTGGACGTCATGTATTTACAATGTTGGTTGCGTGTTAAATACTCTGTTCCATTTTGCAGTTTCTATAGAATCGCAGAATAGAAATTGCGGCGAGCGTGAAGTCAACTTTTGAGCGATCGCGTGTACGATGGAGGGGGAGCAATGTTTAGAGGGCATGGGAATCGAACGTGCGCCATTCCATCAATATACATGATGTATACACCATTCCGCTTGACCGTGAGTGTGGTCCTTTTGCGCGAGCCTGCGTACACGCATACGTGTCCTAAGGACACATGCATGTACGCACATGCGCGAACGATATCCGCGGTTACCAAAGTTACGCGAAGGTTCAGACGGAAACTGCCCGTGTTCACCCTTGCCATCCTATTTCCAGAGGGCCGAATTTGCATACATACGACGTCACACACGGCCCGCTTTAATATCTCCGGTCACGACTGGAAATTAAGTCCCGAAACCCAAGCCGATGCACGCAGAACAGTTGGACTAGCCAAAACCCCCCTATTCGTGATCGCGTTCGCTTCCGCTGTTTCACGCTGTAAACGCGACTGTCAGAACGCTCGGGCGTGAGCTGATAACGGCCACGGGAAATATTGTGGCTATCAAGCGTCCTTTGGTTCGCTGAACAATTTATCTATTAAAGGGTTCTTCGAAAGACTGCCGCCGTTCCTGCCATTTTTACGCGTACGGCTTTATCAATCCAGGCGACGTATTCGTTTGATCGAAAGGGTTTCCTAACATTTTAAAGTGCTCCGAAAGTAACAGAAATTCTACAACAATGAGCAGAAAATTATCCATCAGAATAGTACACAGATTGTTTCACCTTATCATTGCAAACGTTCAAAACGAGAGGAGCAAATAAGGTCCAACGCTGATCCCTGAACAATTTATCTATTAACGGGTTCTTCACGCTCTTGGAAGATTGTTCCCGATCGTGCCATTTTACACATAAAGCTTTAGCAATCGAGTTGACGTATCCATTTTTTCAGAAGGATTCCAAACCTTTTAAAGTGAACCAAATGAAGCAGAAGTTTTATATCAATGTGTTGGAAGACATTTACCAGAATGGCACACAGTTGGTTTAAAGTAAAACTAAATTAAAGGGTTCTTTAAAACATTGCCACCGTTCGTGCCATTTTACACATAAACCTTTGTCAGTGATGTTGACCTATTCGTTTCCCCGAAATGATTCCGCATATTTTGAAGTCCTCCAGAAGCCACGGAAGTTTAACAGTAATGAACAGTCGTCGCAAATCAAAATGGTATCCTGTACAATGGATCTATTAATGATCCGTGTTTTCGGAAGACGTTCATCGTTCGTGCAAATTTTATACAGGCAGCTTTTTATCATTAGGGTCAATAGTATATTCATTTGTCCAAAAAGATTTCAAATCTTTCAAAGTCATCCAGGTAAATATTTATATTAGGGGCTTCCTCACCGATTTTGATGACGTTGGAATATGTTGCCAAGGTCATCATTCTGAACAACTTTTTCCTATACATGTTACCGCCACTCAGCTTTTGTTTCCAAGATATTCGCAAAAAAGTTTCAACATCTCGAAAAGTGCTCGGAGTAGGTCTGGGTTAGATTTGAAATTGTGGCTGCCGATAACGCGGCCACGGTCACAACTTAAAACGACTTCAATCAGTTGAGACCCACTGTCTTGTCTGTTTATGTTTACGAACTGAAACGTGAAATGAATCGTGTCGAACGCGAACTCATTTCATTGTCAGATGTGTTAGTATACAGAGTATTAAGCATGAAACTATACGAATTCTTGGATATTTGCAACAATCAAGAAAATATATAATAACCCAGTATATAAATATATAAATAATATATAAAAAACCCAAACCTAAGACAGACCTACTCCGATCACTTTTTGAGATGTTGCAACTTTTTTGCGAATATCTCGGAAACTAAAGCTGAGCGGCGGTAAAATGTATAGGAAAAATTTGTTCAGAATGATGATCTTGACAACATATTTCAACGTCATCAAAATCGGTGAGGAAGCCCGTAATGTAAGTAATTACCGTCATCCAGAAGCCGCGGAAGTTCACCGCAATGAAGATCATCCATCAGAATGGTGCAAAGATATGAACATATCATCTCAGAGTTTCAAATCGAAAAAATCGACCAAGGTTCAAAACCGATCGAACAAGCCAACGGTTAACACACGCTCGGATAAAATTGTCGAGATTTATGATATCCCGTGTCAGACGATTCGTTACTCCCATAAGTAAACGTTTTCTAGCTGTCGCAAAAAGGTGTACGTTCTCGAAGCGTTTAATGATCCATCCCGAGTTCTGAGGCTTCTATTAAGCAGCGCTTCTTCTGTGGCATTTAGCCGGTTCAATTGAAAAATGCAATCGATGCAGCAATAGCTAATGGACGGCCAGCGCGGGTACAAATGGGCGATCTAGATTCTGGAATGCTCTCGTATGACCGTGGCATTCTTTCCCGATGCGGTATCTACGCCACGATCTCGGGTCTCTCCGGTGATCTCATCAAGGATACCGATCGTTTGTGCCGGTTGATGAACGATTTAGATATCAACATCGGTTCTCGGTGCGCGCGGGAAGATTGATTATCGCCACGGCTAATAACCCTACGGTCAAAGAGAAGAGAAGAGAAGAGAAGAGACGAGACGAGACGCGCCGGTAGGAGACCTGCCTCGGCACCGTTTAGTCGTGTAACGTACCACACATGACTTCATACGGTGATTAAGTCACCGCGTGGCATTGAAGACAAAGAGGACGGGCGTTAATACATCATCCAATCAAACGATTCATCAAAAATTCAAGTGACCGAATGCGCGCAACGGCGAACAGATCCTGACCGCGGTGTGGCTCAACCCTGTGGACGATCAGCAATGAGATTTCTAGTCCGGCAAACCAATATTTCTTGGTATTCCTTCCACGTACTCCCAGCGAGACCGTAAATCCTGTCGCCACTCACAACGTCCTCGGCTCTACTCGGCGAGATCCTAAATACCAGGACAACGAAGAGAGGACCGCGGATCTCCAGCTGGGCCCCCGAAGGATCCCTTCGACCTGTGCTGTGTGCCACACACGCGTAAATACACACAGGGACGACACGACGTGCACGCGTAGGAGACATAGTCGACATATAGAAGGCGCACGGGGCCCCAATGGCTACCATCACTCGCTTTATAATTCGCATATTCCTTTCCCCTTGCGCCCTCTTTCCCTTATCTTTCGTCGGGATCTACCGAGGGCCAAGGAGAATCCTCCTTCCAACCTCTTTCCCTTCCACGAATGGTTCCTCTATCTCCACCTAGGGCCTCCCCTCTTGTCCCCTTCTCCCTCCCGCCCCCCTAAACCCCCTGGATGGCTCCTCGATCTTCCTTCTATCGACGTGTACACATCGTCGCGCTGCCCGTTGTTTCTAATAGACGATTTGAATTTTTGAATATATTTCGGCTCCTGGCTCCGCTTTGTTCTTGCGATCTGTCCCCGTGTTTCACCGTTCCATACACGCTCCCTTTCGGCACTCCGAGAGCCCATTCCACCCGGTCACGTTATTATCTACCGTGCCGCTGCCGATGGTGGAGGGTATCATCGTCTTTTCGGTGCGTGCCCCGACCAGCCCAGGAAAAGGAGTCAGGCCACGAAGGGAATGATTTTGAAATATTTGTCGCCGCGCATAAATTTGGAGACGGCGGTCTTGCATACTTAAATATGGACCGTGTCCTCTCTCTTTCTCTCTCTCTCTCCCTCTCTTTCTTTCTCTTTCTCTTTTTCTTTTCAACACGGTGTTCTCTTCCTCTCTTTGCCTCTCGGTCCACATCCTCGATTCGTGCTCCGAGGCTGCTGCTGCTGCTGCTACGACTCTTACCTCACCGATTCTTTCCTTCCTCGTTTTTCCTCTCCTTTTTTTCGGGTCCCGACCTCCATTGTCTTCAGAGCGCTAATAAACTATACCGGGGCCACCCCGTGCAGATACCCATTGCCGTTATTATTGTTCCTGCCCGCGAGTACGAGGAACGAATCGAGCAAGATTCTCTCGGCCCTTGTGCGTTACGGAGCTCGAAATTTTCGATTGATTGACAATCGCCACGATCGCGCCCTCTTCTTCTGCGGCTTTTCTTGCGCGAATGTATATCGAAAGATGGGCGGAGGTTGGGACGACGTGTAAGTTTTGGATTTTTTTAAACTTCTTCTTACCAGGCACGGCGGAAACTTGTGGTATTGCACAAAATGGTGGAGAACTGTCCATTAGAATGGCAAGCGTTTAATTTTAAAGAGTTTCCAACACGTAAACGAATATGTAATCTCAATTATTGGGTAACGTAATGGCATTTTTAACACTAACCTACCACTACTGAAACGATTAAATAAATATATTCAGTAGAGCACATATTATAATGCCAAACGCATAATGACCAAAGAAATTCACTCTTGTCATTTTTATAATTGACAACATGTACCAGGTACTTTGAAGGCTAGGTAGGTTTAGTATTAAACGTAATGATAACAATTTCTCTCTTATTTAGGCTACACTGTATTATTTTACGCATTTTGAAAAGGCTTCAATTACACATGATTTATTAAATTATTGTTTTAAATGGTCATGACCCATATGATTACAAATATACTGCGAATTTTATGCATTTATGGTAAAAACAAATGGATGCGATTTAACACTAATCCTATCAAGCACAAAACATATAAAAGTGTAACACCTTATGGAACTAAAATATATGAATTTACTTCAACTTTGTACAGTTCTCAATATAATATGTGCTTAAATAAAGAAGTCAATTCAATAATTTCTTATGAAATCGTTTCTGTAATTTCAATAATTGTGAAATAGAGGACAGGTCATTTTACCGTGTTATATTTAATGCTAAAGCACGAGATAGATTAAAAGAATTTAAGAGCTTTAATACATTAGTCATACCTTATCAAAATTATTAAAGGAAGAAAGAAATTTCCGTTTGACTCCTGTTCGTTGTAATCGATGCAAACAATTTTTATTTTGCATATGAATTATTTATAATGTATTAATTCTTGAAATGTGAACGCTTTTGACAGTTCCACGGCAATCATTGCCTAAAGCCATTAAATTCGTTGCATATTAATTTTCTTTCAGGTATTTTTGAATCTACTCCTTTGAGATCCACGAAATCTTCTTATTGAATATTATCTAAATAACTATTAATCTAAGCTGGTTCTTAGAAAGTTGGACACCCTGCGTCAAAATGAACGCAAGTGACACAATTGAATGGATGAAAAACAAAACTGTAAAAACATTAAAATAACTTAAAAATATTGTTATACCATTTTCGACTTATTGAAATTGTTAACAGAGAAAGCACAATGTCTTTTACAACTAACTTGGAGCATTTCTATCTTGCATAAAGATCCGCCGACTACACATCATGGTATCCATATAATTATGTTACTGTTGCATACTTAAATACGTCAGTTACCTTAATCCTTTGCCAAACGTTTGCACTTTGATTAAAAGAGACAACATCTAACTCGGAATCACTGTTTTAAACATATTAGCGAAATATAATTAATAGAGTGCGGATCTTATGCATTTCTAACACTTTCTTCATAAGCTAGGCGTAGAAAATATTTAAAAAAAAATTTGGTCCTTTGCAACCAGATCGTTCGTGGGCGCGAATCTCTCGTTAATCAAAATTATTCTTTCTCCACATATTTCACTTATGTAAAATATCGCTTTTTATATTATTATAATCTCGCGTTATTACCCGACAGTAAACATACCATTGCGGTGCACATTCCTACGATCGCAAAGAGTTAATAAGATTTCAATCTTCCTTCCTTTTTCCATGTCCTATAAATTCACTCATAAAAATTAATACTTGCATAAAGCTTCGCAGTCTAGTTTCACTTAATTATTCATGAAGCATCATAAAGAGCATAAGAAACCCCGACCTCGTAAAGCAAGAGAAATAAAACGAATGGAAAAAGCATTAATTGCTCTGTCTCGACAAAGCGACGAAGCCACGTCGGGTAATACGCGTAAATTCGTACTTAATCGATTGACTACGTTCTTCTAATTCAACAGTCGCATTATGTAGAACAAGGAGTATTTGTGCCCAGCGTTACACGGTCGGCCGTTTCCGATCCGACGATCTCATGGTCCGCCTTAAGTGTCCGGATAAGATTAAATCCCTAGACGACGTTCCCGACGACGTGGTCTGTCGTAGAAAGGCGTTTGCAATCGAGTCACACTTAAGAAGACGCGCCGGTAACATTATATCCGCCGGAGAGAGCCTTGTAGGGAATCCGGAAAATTAAGATTACCAGATAAGACCGGTCCCGGAATCGACGCCCGCTGGAAGCCCAGGCTACGACTTCATTCTGAATACAGTTTTCCCTGGCTGCACGCAGTCGTAATCATAATCGTGTAATAGTCGTAACGCCGGTAACGACCAATCGATCGAGAAAAAGAGAAAGAGACAGAGGAACGAGAGGAAGGGAGAGAGAAAAAGAATAAGTATCCACGGAAGATATAGGTGGATGGTGAGGATCGAGTAAAGTGGAAAAAGGGGAGCAAAAGGAGAAAAGATGATACAGGGGTAAAACGGGAGCTGACTGTAGCGGTACGCAAACTTCTCTCTACATTAGCTTTCAAATAAAACGGATGCCAGGTGTAATATGAGAATCTCATATAGTAGTGACTAAGATCTAATCTGCTGTGTCCGTCTGCGGGGGGAAACACTAGACACAGAAGGAACACTAGCGGACAGGCGGATGGGCCCTACCAAACAAGAATCTCGAGCTACCTTCTCGGAATAAGGAGTCTCTCGCGGGTATTTCGAGGTCAGCATCCTTGAAACATTACTAAATTTCGCTTCCTTACGTCTATAAATCCCACTGTTTCTGAATTTTTACAGGATTTAACACTAGATTTACCAGACCAGTCAAAATGACTGGTTTTGCAATTTCAATTCAAAATTCCTACTGCATGTAACATTTTCTTTCCGAAATGATATCATAACTTTTGTAGCCATAAAGAATCAGTTTTATGAACTTTATATTATTTTATATGTATTCGTAACAAATATATTTTTTGTTATGGACACTTATACCAATACCAGTCAAAGTGACTGGTGCATGTTCCCATGTCATAAGTACTGCAACGTTTTTTCGGGACAGAATATATGATTCCGGGAAAATCATGATTCTGATGCAGTATGCTAGCGGCCCTTGGAATTGTATATTTACTCAGGGTTTTGGGTCGCACATAAGGATCTCCTTGGGTCCCGGACACTTGGATATCTGTAAGTGCGAACTCGATACTCGGGGTTTCTGAGTGTCTTGGCCGTGCTCAGTTGACTCGCTTTTGGGCGAGTTGATTGAGTTGTGGCCCGTAAATTTCTAGCACTGGCCCTATCAATATTATTCAACTTTTTTGTCATTTTTTAAAAGTAAATAAATACTGGTAACACCACTAAGCACTTTTTCTAAAGACCAGTCACTCTGTCTGCTCTTGGTAGAAATAGATATACTTAAATAGTCGGAAAAACTAGTGTTAATTGTATCAACTTTCAAAATATGTTCCATAGTTTGTTTTGTCTGTGTTGTCACAGACTAACCCCTTGCGTTCACGTGTTAAATCCGTGGTTGTAAGGAAAAACGCTGCATGTCACAATTTCAAAAAAATTGAGTTTATGAAAGAAGTCATGAACAAAAATTCGGAAGGTTTAAATAAATAATGCAATTTAATCGATGCGCTATGTCAAAGCATTAGTGATCAAAACTTTAAACGGCAATATCTCGAAAGTGAAAGTATGTGACATGCGGCGTTCTTCTTGACAACCACAGACATATGAATGTTTTATCTTTTCTTTAAGTCGATATAAAATTCTGTTCTTTTGCTATCAATATTTAAGCACTAGTCCTTAAAATAATCAAAACTTCTTATAATATTCAGTGCTGTTGCACTTTATGATTTCAATGCATATTTTTATGCTGCAAGTATAAATTAATCTGTGGTTATCCAAGAACACAAAAATCTACAATGATTTTTCTATTTATCAATAAGAATATTAAAGAAGTTTTAAAAATAAATTAAAATTGGTTACCTGGCTATCCTGTTATTGACATAAGGGTTAAGGGAAACCTAGACATACCATTAATAGCAATTTTGTTTTTCTTCTCCATACAAAATGACTAATACATTGACTGCAATGTCACTCATATTTGGGTGAAGAAATTATTTCTCGAAACGTAAAACATTTATTTCTGCAGTGATAGATAGAGAGTACTAAATTTGCTTATTACTACACAGCAGATCTTTATGCAAAATAAAAATATTTGAATTTCAACGAATTGCAGGTTGAATAGAAATTTATTTCCTATCTTAATATGTTTAATAGGTCGAAAATAACACAACATTATTTGGAATTCTTCTAATGTTTTTACTGTTTTAAATTACACCTATTCATTTTTGCCATAAATGCATAGAATCCTATGTCTTCTTATCAGCTATGAAATATTAAACGAAAATTGGAAAAGTTATATTGGAAACATTACAAATTTTAATTTCTTAATTTCCGTTTTATGAAATAAAACGCTATGATTTGACAGGAAGGTTCTAATCATTGCAGCCGTGGAGGAAAATGTATTGGAAAAGGGTTACGATAGTTGCTAATTCCATATTGGCCTTTATGTTAATAATGAACATTTTCTAAGGCGTCGAAAACATTCAAAAAAATGCATTTATTACAGTCTTTACTTCTTCACTTCCTAAATTGTTAAAAATTTAAGCGTGGTATGAGTAAATACGTTCAATTTCACGCTTTCTTTATAACGTTCTCTGGAGTAGCTAAAAGGCTATAACCGGGTTTGGAGGTCAAATTCGCCGCAGGCCTCGATTTCAACGATTTTGAACCAGCCGATAGCCTACCAAAAAAGAAACCATTCTGCCAAGTTTCAGCCTGATATCTCATCTGTAAGGGTCTGGGTTAGGTCGAAAACCCAGTTTTTGGCCCATTTTCCCCATTTAATGACAATTAAAAATTCTGAAAAAAATTTGACACATTTCGAATACCAAGCCACATATTATATATCGTTTTCAGATTTTTCGTTGCAAATTTTAGTTTTAAGACATGAAAAATGAAAAAAAATCGAAAAAATACAGATTTCATATAGAAGATGAAAAATCACACATACAGATTTAATTTAGCAATAAGATATCAACATAAGTAATACTCTCAATTTTTTTCAAATTCCTGAGAGACGGATGTCATAGTTGAAAAAAATAAAAACCAATTTTTTCGGTGTTTTTCCCGTGAAAAACGAAGTTATATCTATCTTTTCTGAGTTTTGAGAGTATATTATGTAATATTAAACATTCCTACGTTTAGAAAAAAATTATTCCGACTTGAAAACTTGCGTAATATAGAAAACGAAAATTATACTTTTTAGTTTCGATGAGGTTTCCGATTTGTAGAATCAACACAAGTACAGAGTGCAAATGTAAGATTTTTAGTTCATATTTTAATGCAAATAAATATTTTACAGTATCAATATCGTACATTATCATTAAAGTAAGAATCCAAAATACTTCGATGACTTCAACCAATTTACCCTTTGAAATACAAATTAAATGAACAATTAATTTTCGTATGAAACAAATATGTTCCTGGGATGATACTACACAAGTTGCTGGTAATATTCAATGTCAATGTTAAACAATATTTTAGTGCAATGTGTAAAATGTTGTAAGAAGCACATGACATATCTAAGACGTCTTGGTAGCAGGAATCTTATAAAAATAAAATAAATTGTTATGTTAACGTTGACTTTTAATGAAAAATTCTTGTAATTTATTTGAGGCGTAGGTAGATAGGTCAAGTGCAAGCAAGTTCATCGTATTATACGGATTACTAAATAATCGAATTCACCTGTGCCGCTATCAAAGCTAACATAAATTACAAGTGTTGCTTGAATTATCGACTACACTGAAGTGCATCCATTCGAGAACGAAATCGTTCGCTTTCCAAATGTTACGCTGTCCCTTCCGTCACAAATAAATTCTGAAACTGGTCCCTTCCGCTCTTGGACAATTAAGCGACCGGTGACAAAGTTCGAACAGCAGGCAAGCGTTTCGTGAGTTTTCTGAAAATGATTGCCCTAAACCTCCTTCAAAAATGCGAGTGCTATAATGTTCATCGTTGCATCTAAGTAATCTAATTAGTGCACTCAAATCTGTCAACTAACGTTATTTAACGTAATATAACTAGTGAAATCGCTGTGCTACCATAAATAATTATAGAATGTTGATACAATGTTTGTACATTTATAAAATTATTGTATGAATTACTAAAATCATCATAGACAGAAATAGTTGGATATTTTAGTCATTTGTATGTTGCAATTAATGCAAAAGTTTCTATTTTGCATAAAAATCTGCAATCTGGTAATAAGTTTCATTTTTCTTAATATAATCTTGTGTGCTTAAAACAGTTTTTCAACCACAATTCAAACTAAGTTTTTATGGTATAGTTTTATAAACAAGAACTTTAAATAAAAAAGTACTTATATCATAATTAGACTGCGGATTTTATGCATTTATTACAAACATGAGTTAGCGTAATTTAAAACAATGGAGAAATTAAACAAATTTAAGAACATCGACATATTATTTTCAATTTATTAAGATTGTTTATGGTAAGAGACGAAATTTTAATATGTTTTCTGTTTCTTGCAATTGATGCAGACCATTTTCTTTTGCACAAAGATCCGCAGTCTAATCATAATGTTTTAAACACAGAGATTAAATATTGTCTTAATCAATCCCTCCAAACCATGTAAAATTACAAATCAATTATGAAATACAATTTGATTTTAAAACGTAATGTTTCTATTTCGTTTAAAATTACATACGCTTTATGAGATTAAACAAAACTTGATTTAAATTTGAAATAGTCTAATTCGTTTCAAATTGCTAAAAAGTTCAGGGCAGCACAATGCAGAGATATGTTTGACTGAAATAAGAGGTATTAACAGGTAGAATGATTTCGTTTTGAGAATGAGAGGGTTCTGAGGGTGAAAGGAACAAGGAACGACATGGTTGCGTGGACGAACGATTAAGTAAATAAGAATCGTTTCAATTAGCATATTTCGCTGGCCGGCTGACCATCGAGGTGCAGCGGATTGTAAAGGAGACGAATAGGCTCGTAGGCTCATTGCGTAGAGCATGATTGTGAGGTGCCAAGGGGGATGAATGGAAACAAAAGACCGATCGGTATCAACGCACACACGGCACCCGTCACGGTTTCTGGCTGACCCTTTTCGAGCAACAACGAAGCATCGTGCGTGTCGGTCCTTCGATCGCTATCTGTCATTTGGATTGCGACGAAAATTCATGAAAGTTTGCCTTGGTCTTTTGTCACTGACAGAGTCCATTAAATCGACGGCTGCACACCGCCATTTCCACTTATAACTTCTTTCCACGATACCTTCTTGCATTCTCTCAATTCTTCGAAAATCATTTTGCAACCCTCATCGATCTATTCCATAAACTACAGCAACTCACAGTAAAATTCGGACACTTTCAAAAAGACGATAAATTTCTTAACATATTATTTACCGGCGTCTATTTCATAATTTTCGAAAAGCTATGGTTCAAGGCTAAGCATTTTTAAATGGATCTTTCACCAACAATAGAAATTTCAATCGTGAACTAATAATAATTCAGTAATGTAATCTAATTATTTCGTTTGGCATTATTATGTAAAAGAAGATTTTTAAGCTTCCTTTTAGTACAGCACAATTATTTCAAAGCATATTAATCGGCTTCCGCTAGATAAAGTATTAATATTAGGCCCTACGAAATGGATCGGTTTGAGAAATTAGTTTACTACATATCGCGAAGAAGGAATTTTGAAAAAATTGCAATTAGTCGGAATTGCAAAGAAAATAGTAAAAGTTGTATTTTACAAATTTCTTACATGGGCTTGTATTGATAAATTATGAAATACGTTTTGTAGATCTGTGTCAATTATACATATTCTAAAAATTTCATCAGAATGGGACGATGGGAAAAAAGAACGACAGGCATGGAAAGATATAAGAATCCTTAGATGTATTACGATTAAAGGCCAAAAATCGCAAAAAAACTGCAATTGTTACCATCTTTAAACGCTTGTAGCTTCATTGCAACGTTGACCGATTTTTATGAAATTGCGGAACAGGTACATGTATCTATTATCGACACAAACCTACAAAACGTATTTTCTAAATTTTCAATAGAGGTCCTCATACAGAAATTGTAAATTTCAACTTTTAGTGTTTTCTCATCAATTCTGATCAATTGCAATTTTTCCAAATTTTGTTCACGATACGTAGTAAACTTGTCATACTTTAAACTCAACTTCTGAGAACAATCCAAGTCGTAGGGTCCAATATTAAAAAAGGTATCATCGTTTTAAGAGTCTCCGAATATTTGAGTCGTCTATTTTGAAAGTGACCTAAGTCCATTTATACTTAAATTGAGATATTTAAGAGTTTGCGTTTCAATAAGATTTAAAATATACTTATAGGATACCAATGTGTCATACTGCTTAAGTGTATCTAAAAGAGTTAAATTTATAATTCCTATTGAAATAATAACAATTAATAAGTGAATAATATGTATTTACTTACCAAAAATGGAGTTAAGCCACTTTCAAAGTTAACAACCAGATTCGTTATAAAATTTGAAAGAGCTCAAGTCCATTCGACATAATTTAATATGCTTTAAATTGAAAAAACAATACTCATTTTATTTTATATTCCTTTACAACTCTTCAAAAACACAATTTATGCAATTCGGGAAATTTTCTAACTACATAAATTACATAAGAATTTACTGCTCATCTACATTTTGTGTATGTGGGAGGGATGTCATGTTGCACCGGTGGTATAATATCGTAGTAAGTCCATCATGTCCTTGTATTTCGTTGTTGTAATTTGTCTTATATTTTTATAAAGTGGTGTCCATACAATATTTTCTAACTTTTTTTGTTGAAATCATTAGTTACGAATTCGTGTTCACTATCTGAATTAAATGGTCTTGTTGTTTTATTACCTAACCCATGAGTGTAATAATGTATATAATTTAATATTTTAAGTTTTATATTCAATTGTAAGTGTGTATTGCGTGATTTTTTTTCACTGCATTAATTAAACGTACTGCTTATTCAATTAAAGTAACTGTCAACAAACTGAGGTTAAATTGTTAAATACTAATTGATTAAAATTACCTTCATCACTGCCTTCGGACATTTGAAAATCCGCATTTTCGGACATTATCAATAATTGATTGAACTTACGCCACTTTCAAAGTAAGGGTTTTAATTATTGAACTAACTGCGAAAACTTATGTGTCCAAAATTATCGTGTATACTCTGAATATACTTAACAGCAAATGTTGTTTATGATAGATAACTTCAAGTTGTACACGTTAATACGATCAACAGAAAATAATTGACAAATGGACTTAGGCCACATTCAAAATAAACTGCTCATTTATGTGAGTCACTGAATTTATTCTCATCGTAAATTAAACATTGTTTAATTAAACAAAGAAAAGTTAGTGTTACTTCTTCTCGTGTGAGAGGAGATTAAAAACATAGTTTGGTCTTGACAGTTTCCATTAAGCATTGTTAGAAATTATTTTGTTGGCAGACTATCGTTATTGAAGAATTGAAACTCGGATTTTTTAACTTGTTTAACTTTCATTGATCGCCTTTGTTGGCACATTGCATAAAGCTACTCCTAATAAATCAAGAATTCATGGAGGAATACCAAGATAATTCAAACAGAATTAAAATAGTACATATTCGATTCATACATCTCGTAGACCTAATCCAAAGTGGAGGATTAAGACAGCAAAATGTTCACTTGTGGCTTTATTCTTGTTAGTTATAATTGATTCTGAAAAGCTGATTGTTTCAGCAAAGTGTACAAAGTGCAAAATAATGTCTTGTATATTCTTGGAGTCTCCAGAGTAAATTGATGAATAATGTTTCTGTGCACGCACAAATATCCGTTGAAACGACATTGGTGGATTACAGATTGTACACTGTAATATGAAAGAATATTGAATATGTTTGTGCAAATTGTAATGATCTGACTACGAATTTCATATATTTATGACAAAAGTGGGTGAAACAAGACTTTATAACAAGTAGATGAAATTGAAAACAATAGAAAGATTGAAACAATTCAAGAATAATAGTACACAATAGTATTCAGAACTCATACAGTTCATTGTAGGAAGAAGGCTCTTTTCAAATCATGAGAATTTCGTTCATGCAAAACGCGAGTAATTAGTTAATTAGGTAGATAAGTAGTTAATTTTAGGAACAGGACGATGACAATTTTTACTGTAATTACAACCCCACAGTTTTTACAGATTTATGCAGTACAGCAGCATTTCAAAATGGACAAAACACAAAAGCAAGAACTATGGGTTATTCTTTATTATCACTACCAGTACTGCAGGAAATTTCATTTTCCCTGCGCAATAAAAATCGGAATTTGCATGAGCATCCGTGATCTAATGATTAAGGTAATTATAATTATAGTAATCTAGTAATTACATCCAATAATCGGGGAAAAGGAATTCCAATTAATATTAAATTGCTTTCAGGAATTATTATACATCTTCTCGAATGTCTTGTTGATTGCCTGTCTTAACGATCCCCTCATAAATAATTGCGAAGATCGCGTAATTAACCATTCGTATTAATGTGAAGCACTGTGTACACCAGCCGATCAATGTAGGCTTGTAATGGCCTGCAATTATGAGAGCCATATGCACGCGGTTTGATATTTAAGCGACTGCTGTCGATATCAATTTCTCTAACATGCGCTGATTAATGCCCCAGCATAGCATCGCGAAATTATGAAGACACCGTATATGCAATTATATCGTGTATCTACCCGCAGACAACGTTGCACGGAGAAACAGAGAGAAAGAAGGAGAGAAAGAGAAAGAGAGTTTCTTACGGATCTGCATATGCGCACTGTACTACGTGTGGTCGAAAAATCGTACATGCACTCGTGATATTGCACGTGCAGGTACAACATTGCACGTGCACGCACCTCCGAGTACATCATCACACCAATGCGAGTGCACGGATGCACCCGCCGGCAGGTCGCCCCGCTATGCAAGTGGGAGTTGAATGGAATGCTGGTAGGAATGCACGGCTCCTCCCTGCAGGGCGCATGGTGCATTATAGAGTTACGAACTCTTCGTTGCAACGGGTGGGCCTGGCGATTTCGAGGCTCGCCTCCCTTTCTTTTTACATTCGCGCGGCTTTCTGCACGTGCTCGTGGAATGACGACAACGGCACGAGGCGAAACCATCGTGCCTCGCTCTCTTATTCCTCCTTTTTACTTTTATCAGGCTTTTGACAAACGCACGGTATCGCTTTAACAATTATTCACTGCAACGGAAATCGTAAGTCCTCCACGCGCCGAGAACTTCGCGGTGAAGCGCGAACTATGAAACGTTTGGCGATCAATTCGCTGCAACGTATCAAGACGCTGATTAGGTGACGGAAGTTCAAGAGATTTCTCAGATCTCTGCTTTGGAAAAATGGTGTAGACTTTTACTTATTGGTAATATGTAGATCTTTATGCAGAAATAACATTTTCTACAGGATTTGCAAGAAATAAAAGTCAACTAGAGGTTCAATTCTATGTTTTATAATTTTATTGAGCTGAATTTAATAGGTACATTGATGTTGTTAAATTTTTTAATCGGTTTACTGCTTGAAATCGCAATTGAACTTTTCATTTTTGTCAGGCATGCGCAAAATCTACAGTCGAGTAATAAGTAGAGTATTCTTATGCAAAATAAAAGTTTTCTGGATTTATTACAAGAAATAGGAGTCAAATAGAGGTTTAATTCTTCCTTTTATAACTTTAGTGAGCAGAACCTAAAATATAAAATTGATGTTCTGCAATCCTATTAATCTGTCTACTGCTTTAAACTATACTTACTTATTTTTGACATACATACATAAACTCGACAGGTTAGTAATAAGTAGAGTGCGAATCAAAATAAGAATGTTCTGCATCAATTTCAAGAAAAAAAGCCAACTACTAGTTTCATTCTTCCTTTTATAATATAAACAAGCTGAACTTAAAATACATTGATGATGTTCAATTGTTTTAATCCGTTTACTGCTTTGAATGACAACTTAACTTTATAAACAGAGTGCGAGTTTTTATGCAAAATAAAAACTTTGTGCATAAACTGCAAGGGAATAGGAGCTGAATAGAAAGTTTTGCCTTTCTTCAATCATTTTCAGAAATTCGAAATAATACATTGATATACTTAACCCTTTGTGCTCAAATGCCAACTCTGCGGTGTTACTAAAAATTACGACAAAATAAAATAAACCATTTTTACATTATTAAACCTGTATTCAATAAATTACTGAAAATGTAAGTGTGGAATGAGTAAATACGTTAAATTCCATATGCACCAAATAAAAACGATCATATCAAGTAAAAATATTGTAAGTTAGAAGAAACGTAAAAAATCATCAAGTGCAGAAAATTAAATTCGTTTAAGTTTTCACTGTTTTCAATTTTGTGCAATTCTTGCCATAAATGCATAAAAGTTACAGCCTAGTAACAATGCCTATGAGATTATTAATTCTTTTAGGTGATGATGTCAAAATAAGATATTATTGAGGTTTAATTATATTAGATGTAATTAACAGATTTTGCAGTAAAATATAACCGGAATTTACTGTAACCGTAAGCTATAACATTACGCCATGTAATATGAAATGTTGTAATTCAAATTATTTACAATTTGATCGTTGAAATGATTTTTCATTTTATTTTCATTTTTTTAAACATTTATTGAGAGTTAAAAATTTCAAAATAATTTGAAATTCAACATTTCACATTACATGACCGAATAGTTCATTTTCCTAATGAATTTTACAGTCACACAAAAATCATAAATGAGAAAAGATAACAGTTCCTTGCAATGAACATCCATATTTCCGTTCTGCAATAATATTTATATTTCCTGTCTAAAAGTATATATATATTCATTTTGCTACAATAAAGGATTAAAACACTAACTTTTTTGCATTCAAGTCATCTGCGGATTTTATCCATTTATGACATGAATAGGTTGGTGAAATTTGAAACAGTAGAAAGATTTAAAACATTTAATAATATCGATATATTATTTTCAATTTGTTAAAAGTATTGCTTTTTGCAATTAACTGAAGAAAGATATAAACAAGAAAGAAACTGATGTATGTTTCCTGTAACTTTCAATTGACGCAAAAAATGTTTGTTTTGCACAAAAAGCAGCAGTCGAATCATCACAGTACGGACACTTTCACTATTTTTAAATGCATATTAGTGACGTTCTAAAATTTATAACATGATTTACTATTCGAATGTTTCTTAAAACATAAATACATTTATTAGATGCAACCCCTTCCACTAAAGCATTCAGTCAGACTCATAATAAAGATTCTGAACACAGTCTAATAAATATGTGTATTATTATTTTCCTTTAAACCGAAATAAAATTCTATTTTGTTCTTGTCGATATATGGTCATTGGAGACCATATAGGCATACAATAGCTAAACTCTTGCTTCTTTTTCTAGGAAATTATGAACTACAAAAAAGTTCTAACCTCTGCAACCGTAAAATAAGTCGTAGCACAAGGGGTTAAGCAATAAATTCAAGATTCGCAGCCTACATCAAAGCATGTGGTAACTATATTTTCAATCAACACAATATATGTTAATTAAAAGATGTTCCATCGCGATTAATACATTGTGCAGAAGCAAGGAGGGCTCGAGCACGGCCAGAGCCCTTTTCTCAAGACACCCGTTGTGCACTGGTGAGAACAGTCCAAACGGAATGAGTATCTGGCCTGTAACATCGTCGGACTTCGGAGCATTTAAAATTAATTTGACCGAAACAAAGCGCGATCGATCAATAAGTATTGTTGGCACAGTCCGACGGGACGATCGACGAACGTCACGTTGTGAAGGGTCGGGAGGAGAAGGTAGGTGTGGGGCGCCCCACGGGGTTTCAATTTTTGAATTTTCGGGCTATTAATCTCGAACGTCACCGACAACCTCGAAGTGTGCGTGCATCAGGAACGACCATTGTTCTAATTCAAATCAGCCCGGTCCGATCTCTAACGCTCTCCGGTCTCTTCGATCGTTCTTTCTCGCTCTTCTCTTCGATCCTCTCTTTATATTTTTCTGCTTCTAACGTTCGGTCGCGATACGTCCCGGACGTCCATCCGACCCGTGATGTATTATAAGAGATTCGTTGCCTCGGAATCATGCATTTCGAACCCTATTACGCAAGATACGCGTATTGCCAACCCAATCTATGCGTCCTTCTTCCTCTGTTTCCTTGTCTTCTTGCGAACCCCTCCGGCTATCCGGGCTGGTATCGTTCTTATCGGAATTTCAATAGATGTCTATACAAATCGGTGGAAGAACGACACTGCATAGGCATGAGGAACCTTGACATTCGAGAGCGAGTAACACTGGAGGACCATTGAAAATTAATAGCCTTTATCATTCAGATTTCGTCGAAATTTATTCGTCCGCTGCTTCAGACGTCAATATTTCAATTGTTACTCTCTTGTTGTGCTCGTAGTAAATGTCAAGCGTATTCTCTAGGAGTTCCTTGAAGATAAGGCGATACGTAAGTCTGCGCTTATCGAACAGGATGTATTATGAGTTGTACAAATGAGCGATGCCTTTGTTATGTTCGAATTTGTTACTTATTTCGAAGGAAGCTGGTAACAAATGAATCTCGAATTGTTTGTTTTCCATCGCTCTTCAACATCTCGTGCATCGTAATGTAAAGAAATGTATTGAATGCAGTTTTAAGTTCAAGAATGTAGCACATTTTATAAAACTGATGTTGTAAGAACAACTAAAGATCGATGTGATTTTGGAAAAAATGGCATATGATTCGAAAGTTAGAAATATATCTAAACTTATTATAAATATTGACGGAAATGTTCATCGCAAGACTTCTATCATACTTTTCGGATTCGATTTATATTATTTTATGATAAAAATGAGTAGATTAAACGCAAGATGGTAAAAATATTTATAAAATTTAGAAACGCCGTTTTAACACTATCAGCTCAATAAATAATTCAGAAAAGAAATGAAAGTCTATGTTGTTCCTGTATCTTGAAATTAATGCAGACAATTCTTATTTTGCATAAAAAAATCCATAGTCGAGTTAGAATAAATTTGACTTCACTTACATTAGTTATAACAAATCTGGATTCATTCACATTGAATGAAGGCCTTTTATTGAAAAATAGCTTTTCATTTCAAACTCAACTCGTACCAATTTTATCCACAAATTTATTGTTATGTAAATCATAAGACATCGTGTAACCTAAAATACTCAATATGAATATTGCGGTATAATACGCGCTAACCTAATACTTGTTATGTTTAACATTAGTTGACAAAGTTTAATATTGTTAACGCTAAAACTACGAACATGGCGGGTATCCCATGATTTTAATTTAGAATTGTTGAAATTTTAAGGATGCATTTATGTGGAATTATTCTATAAAAGGTCGCACATTATGTACAAAATCTCGTAAAATTAGAATAAATAAAATCACTGTTGTCATTCTATAGTTCCAGCGTCAACAAGATCTCCACACAAATTCCTATTTTCGCAGATCATCACAAATCAGAACAAGGAAAAAAAGATCTGGTGACAGGGCGGCGTTATAATGTCAGCATATTTTTGAAGCGTCTGACCCGCGGTCTCGTCCGAGATTGATCTGACCCGGCTAACAAAGGGAAGCCGTGGATGTCGTACCGGGGAAATATGAAACGAGTTAACGACTTTTTGGCCAGCTATGTCCACACGTTCTTATCGAAATCCTTCCTGGAAAAAGTGCTCGCCACAGAAGAGTGGCTCTTCGCGGCTCAAGAGTGATCTCGCGAGACAAGAGAGTGGTCCACTTGTGTCCAGCCACTCGAAATTAACCGGTCGGCTACCCGTCATAACAGCCACGGTGATACCCACCCGAAATATCATCCACAGTCCGGAAGCGCAACCACACGTATCCACGTAGGTGCGCGCGTGCGCGCTCGCGGGCGAACATTTCTTCAGAATAAACGTGGTCCAACGTTTTAATTCAAGAATTGTTGAATGGAACCGCTTCTGGCTAGCGGCAGAAAGACCTGAGACCGGAGAAGCGACCGGGGCTCTTAACGGGCATTTCGGAGCCTTCCACGCACCATGGCCCCGCTTTTATCCATAATTTCATCTTAATTTCAGACCGGTGTCTGCGGTACCACGTCGCATTCCGGTTTATGAAATTCTCCGCGGCATGACAGATGGTTCCGGTGGCGTCGTACGTGATTCTCTCCTGTTACATATTTCCTCTCTCGCCTAGCCTTTTCCTCTCTCGCCCTCTTCTCTTCTCTGTATTCGCGCGACAAGACTCGACAAGGACCCGGCCACGGTTTTCTTTTCTCGCTCCCGCCTTTTTTTCTGATCGTACCGGCCGATTGCGCGCCTGGACCAGCCTCTCCAATTCGGCCCTATCCTCTCCGTCCTCCTAAGCTGAATGCCTTCTAACGCGGCGCCGCCATGAATGAGGCCGAGCGTGACTCTTGTAATTCAAATATTTGAATTCATTAGGCGAGCCACGGCTGGCCGCCTTCGGTACCCTCGTCTCTTCGTCGTCTTCTTCGGCCACTCTTTCCTTTTCCTTTCCTTTCCAAGATTTTGCTCGACCCCCGGCTCCAAAACCGCGCATGTAACAGGCTCCCGCTATTAGCGGTCGCCGCGCGCCGTCTGGTTTGTCTTCTCGTAAGCACGCCCGTTACATGCGTGCCCGATTTCACGTTTCGTACAAACGGGAATAAAATGTACACGCTTTTATGGTAACACCGTGGCCCTCCCCGACTCTACCCAGTATTCCGTCGTTCACTTCGTATGCAGAGGTTCGCTCGGTTTTCGGAATCCTTCGTTCCGGAGCCTCCCCGAAGCAAATCACTCGGGCCGCCTGATTTCTATTTTCCCAGTGGCTTTTGTCGACATTAAGATAGCCTATAGTTGGGCTTTTGTCTAAAAAAATTATGAATTTTTTGATTAGACGTTTGTAGATTCGGTTCTCTTCAACAGTCGAATGTGTTTCGTTGCAAGAATTTTTTGAATCTCAAGAAATTGACCAGCAAGGTTGTATGCGCTATGTCCGTAACACTAAACCTACCATTTGCCGGTCAAAATGACGGGTTACAAATTTTTCTTTTTAAAATGATTGAAATCGTAAAGATGCTTTCATTGGAAATAATGTGTATGATAAAAATTTTACGCAATCTAAATAAATACAATCTTGTCATTTTTATAAGGCAATTTTACTCGCATTTGACTAAGGCTTTTGGGGATGTTAACAGATAGTCTTGAAGTACAAGTGTTCTTTTTCAAGCTCAAGCTCTTGTCATTCAAGTACACGCTCTTTCATGTCTTTACATATTTTTTCAAGGATGGAACTTAAAATTTATATTTGATTTGTTAGTTATACTATTTCCTTAAACTATATTTTCACTAACCTGCCGGAAAAAGTAAACTTAGAATATTTCATTTTCTATTTATACTATTTTCTCAAACTATATAAATTTAACTAACCAGCCGGAAAAAGTAAACTTTTCTTCTTATCCCTAAATCTTTACCAACTTTTATATTTTTCTTTAAAACAGATTCAACCACAGCATAAAGTATCAAACTTTAAGGAAATTACTCACTATTTGTGTTTTGATCACTGTGACATAATGCACGCTAACAATACTTACACTACCGAAGCTGTTACGCAGTCTTTTATGTTATACAATAAACAACAAGAAGAATTGAACTAACAAAAACACTTGTACTTCAAGACTATCCTGTTTATATCCCCAAAAGGTTTAGTCCCATATATCCAATAGTTATCCTGAAAGAACTTCTTAAAAATCACTTGTTTTCGATGAAACCTTTTCAACAATACTATGTCCATTGGATTTGTCTCAAATTCACATAAACTATTGAGATGAAATAGTGAAAACAATATGTATTGTTCTTTCACGATCGGTTTCGACAATACAATATATTTTTATAGCTCGTAAATAATCAAGAAATTGGCGAAGGAAAGGTTGCGAATTGATTTACACACCTAATATTTAATGATAGAAGAATAAAAAAGACAAAACGACTTATAACTAGACTGTGGATTTTATGAATGTACTTGTTGACAACAATGAATAACTGTAATTTGACAGAGTGTAAAGATTGAAAGAATTGAATAGCATCAATATATTACTTTCGACTTAATAACGTTATTAAAGAAAGGAAAACGTACTTAAATGGCTACTATATCATATAAAAAATGCTGACAATTTGTATTTTTCATAAAGATCCGCAGTCTCTTTATAACAATTGTATTTGTAACCTTCTCGGACCTCTTACATCCTACAAAAATTCAATATAGTTAATAGATGTTAATAAAAATTGATTTTTACTTTTGGTAAAAAAATGGTATCGCCCCTGTATAGCGAAGCGTCTGTCAAAATGTTAATAAATATACGACGCAATAAAAGATTACACAGCTGCTAACAACCTCATCGTAGATGTAATCGAAGCCAACCAAACAACTGAAACAGAAATTTATACATATTTGCTCGAACAGCGACATAAAAGCACACCGTTCTACTTAAGAGCAACGAACTCCACTAAGAAACGCTTTAACTCGCTCTTCGGAGCCACATAAATTTGACATTCAACAATTTTTCACGGGACATGTAACAACTGCGTTTTACAAGCTACAAATATTATTTGACAACAAATCGGTAGCGTGACAAACGAGGGTAATATCTTTTCCCGCAGGCGGCGCGTGAATATTTGCGACACGAAAGAGAGAGCAAGATAGATAAAGAGAGAGAGAGAGAGAGAAAGAGAGAGAGAGAGAGAGAGAGAGAGAGAGAGAGAGAGAGAGAGAGAGAGAGAGAGAGAGAGAGAGAGATAGTCGAGCAGTTATTTAAAGTTCACGTAGCGTAGAGTAACGTGGACATTTCGCCTCGAAGTGTCCCATACGTCTCGTCACCGTGTTACGTTCAGTTGCGCCGTCGAAGTACGTGTGAATGCAACTGTACCGTTCTTTTTTTATGGGGACAGTTGCATTCCGTTGGTACGAAGAAGCTGAATGATAACGCGCGCGATCCTGGGAGGGCCCCGGTTAGCCGCGGTTAGGCGATCGTGTTTTCCCAACCGATCGTTCCAGGACGTGCCTAACGAACTAACGTGCTCATTAGAAAATTCTGGTGGCCGCGGCCGGGTTGCATTAGTAATCAATCGATAGCCTCGGCGGAAACGTTCATCGCGTCGAAACGATACTGTTGCCCGACCACCAGCTGTGCCGAGTCATCGAGCTCGATACAACACGGGAGGAACTTCGCGAGAATCCCGATGTCCCTTTCTTTATTCGAAAGTGAAGGAACACTTAGCGCCAGGTGCAACGCACAGTCCTCTAACGCTGGCGAACTATCGCGGACTTTGCCATTCGCCAGCGAATTCCTGTCACGCGCACAGAAATCGTTCCAACGACTAAACAAAAAGACCTCGTAAAAAGATGATGTTTCAATCCGCCGCGCCGGCCACGCTGAAAAATTTACCTTCAATTTCACAGGCAATATACATACCGCAAAATACCGATGACAATAGGATGACTCTACATTCTTACGCGGTACATGGTGACTTGCTTTATCAATTATTTATCTTCCATCCCTTCGTTGGCAGCCACTCTCGTTAAAGCTACTTTATTTTCTAACACGTATTCGTTTGGCATCTTTTCTCCTTTCATCTTTCTTGTATTTTTCAATAAATTGTAATTTTATATTTTGTTGGTGGTCGTGGATTATTTCACTTCAATTTGTTTCAGGGAAACTGGCGGCAGTTACTTACTGCAAAACACAAATAACTATTATTATAAACGAGTACGACTAATATTGTAAATTCATACTGATATGACTGATATTATAAATTTATACTAAAATAACCAATATTCATCATTTTGTCACTCGTCATGGGAGATGAAATGACTAATTTTAGTCATTCTATATTTAGTGTTAGTTTACAGTCTCCCTAAAAATTAAGTATTGATATTTTTATGAATACTTATTTGTATGTGTACCTATTAATTATTAATATATACATATATACAATCCAGTAATATATAGCAATCCATATTATACAAGTCAGTAATGTTTTCTATGAACTATAGTAAACATTCATTGAAAACCAGTAATTTCTTATAAACAATTTGGTTTCACTAATCCAATAAAGTTTCCACGATCGTCACAATTTATATTCATATTCTAAATGTGCAATAAATAATATTTTGTAGACATCACGTCCAAACTTCTTAATTATAAAAAATAGGAGGCCTTTTTACTTATTATACATAATTGTTTGCTCTGTAAAACGATGTTAAACATCAATGTATAAAATTAAACGTTAGTATGATTTGACTGTAATATTTTACGTATTGTGGAAGGAATAAATTATGCACAATATTGATCGTATTTCTACGAACATAAATTCGATATTAATATTCACGTACGTCCCGAATGCGTGGCCGCAGAAATATTTTGCTTCTTGTCAGCTCGGCTGCTTCAGGAAACAGATTGTGAATCGTTTTTTCATTCCGTCATTGTTCTGTCCGCGTCGTTCCATTTGATTCACCTGTGTTTTGAGACAGACTGTGTACTGTAATGATCATGATGAATGTTCAACCTGGAAGTAGACTCTTCATGAAGATGTTAATGGCGATTGACGGATGCTTTCCGGTGGTACAGGTGGACGTAAAGATGAATCGAAGATTCATTGAATATTCCGCTGCATACATTGTAAATACATCAAACCGAGAAATTCATATTTTTTTGTGGTTTTATCATTTGTACACTTATTTGTCGTGATTCGAGATGTACCTAACAATACAATTTTTATGTTCACTGTAAGCTGGAATGGTACACGAAATCATTAAACTAAGAAATTACAATATTTTAGTTTGATTAGAAACTAATTAAATCAATTAAGATATTACTATCCACTTACCCACACATTTATGTTTTATATAAAACTCAACACGAAATCAGTGTACAGATGTGTCCATTATTATTAAATAATTTGTCTTTAATCGACTATTGTCAAAATTTTTCATGTATGACTTACAACATGAAATTGAAAATTGCTTTGTGTCTTTAATTATTATTTAAGGTACCATAAAATATTTTCAAAAGTTGTTGACATTTTGCGATATATTTCCAAACAATTTAGATATTAGAAGAGAAATTATATTAATTCACTGTGCTTTAAGAGTATACTTATATATGTAAGGATCCATTTTTATTTCTGATGACGACATTAATTTTAGATACATCTATACTGTTAGAATGATAATTAGTACAGATTTATACAGTAATAATATAGATTAAATTAAATTAAATATTTATAATTAAATATTTCATTCGTAGGAATATAGTATAAAAATGGTACTCTGGTACTATTAAAATAAATCAAACAAGGAGAAGACTTGGTCATAGGGTCTCAGATTTTTACGAAACTTTGCCTATTGGTAGATTTCGTTCTCGTGTTTATGAAAATGTAGCATTATAGGCGTCGATACTCAACAACTTTTGAGATACGTTAAGATGGATGAAGTTAGTGTTTCTTTCATATTATGTTCCTTTTCAATAAAATTTTTATATTTTGTTTCCTATAGATCTTATGAGTTTATTTTTCTTGTGCAAAATACTTAATAATTAATTAAAATAGATAAACTGAACAGAAAAAAAAGAAAAAATGGAAAAAAAGATTTGAACACTGGCCTTCCCGGTAATGAATCTAGTACTTGACAAAAACTTCAACCAAAATTGTACTTAACGGCTTAGCGGGTATAATGAAATTTAAATTGTAAATCTAAAAAATTATTGAGTATCGACGCCTATAATGCTATATTTTCATAAACAGGAGAACAAAATGTACCAGTATGCAAAGTTTCGACAAAATCTAAGACCCGATGACCGCGTCTTCTCCTTGTAAGGACAAACCTTTTTACAATTATTATTGCATAGATGCACAGAATGAGAACTTGGATTTAATAAATGATAATACATTACTAAAAAAATCTGGGTATACTTCATTTGTAGGAATATAGTACAAAAATGGTACTTTGGAGTAGTTACAAGACACAAACGATTAAAATTCCTTGATGGAGTTCCAAATCCTGGGGGTCAAGTAGAACCTCTTTTCAAAACCACAATCCGTAATGTGTTAATACAATATAATTCAACCGATGGAATCAATAGCACCCACGAGAGGAAGGGGGCGACGGTTTCTCGAATCTCTTCTTGTAAGTTGGACCGCTTCTCTCGGGTAGATCTTTCGTCTCGTTACACACGTGTGCTGTGTAACTACTGTGCGCGGCTATGGGGAGTCCTCCACGTGCAACAATCTCCAATACGTATCGGCAGGGTATGCATAATAAATGAGAGAAGTACGCGTCGGCTAGCGGTGATACCCGTTAAGCACCATGTTTCGTTTTTTATCGACGCGGTCATCTCTAATTCGGCGTGGGCGATACACTTTTCCTCGTACTCCACATTGGGCGACACGATGGTACCTTTGTCGTACACGGCTACGAGGGAACTTCGAGTGAAAGAGCCTGATAGAGTGCTTCGAAGAGACACAGTAATCGACACGGTACACCTAAAACCGTTTTCCTTCCCATTTATCACTATTTTTCTCGCTCTTTTGTATTCATATATGGAGCCACCCGTGTCGAATATTACTAGAAAATTATGTAATTCATCTTTCTAATAGACAGTCAGCAACGTTACGAAAGGAATACATTTTCCGGGTGTAGAAAATTAAATGATTGACTTCCAAACAGTTCTTCAATTCTTTCCTGTACAACTAGACTGCAAATTTTGTGCAACCATGGCGAACATTAATAGATCAACTACAAAACAATACAATATTTGGAGAATTTAGAAATACCGTTGTATTATTTTCGACTTATTAAAACTATTATAGAAATAAATGTTTGTTCGTGTAGCTTCTGTGTCCTACAATTGACGCAGACAATTTTTATTTTGCATAATAGCTCTCATACAATAATCACAAGTCAGACTCGTGACGAAGATTTCGAACAGACTCTACCGAATATGAATGGCATCTGTTCCTTCGATCGAAATCGAAATACAATTTTATTTTTCTAGTATCAATATTGAAGCCGTACATTAACTATAGACATGCAATAAATACAGATCTTCCTTTTTATATTAGCATATTATTAAGGACGAAGTTCTAATGATTCCTGGCTATGACTAAAATAATACGGCGAGGGTTATGTTACATTAAAATATTTTAACTCTAAAAAATACTCTTTTAAAATAGACAATGAAAAGAATAAAATTGCAGTAAGAAGTTGATTCATTTTTTGACATTCGTTTTTTTCTTCTAAATGTAATAGTGTTGAATTATTATTTTGCGAAGTATGAATAGAATTGTACAAATTTTTCGATACTGTTCAGTATTAATTATACATTGGGAGCATGAATCTTGGAGTTCAAATGGTACTATTCTATCAGCGTCTGAATTTGACTGTCATTTAGAGACAGATGTCTCACTTTATCCGACACTATTCGATCGAACAGTGTTATCTACGTTGCAGATGCGAGCTAATAATTGCTTAACGTGACACCGGGATCGGGGAAGGGGTGGTATACATTCATCAATACCATGATCAACACCGCTGATATTCTCGATCAGGCACTGCCCGAAAAGGAGAGCAGCGGACGTCGTGGCCTAATAACACACCTCGACTGAAACATTCTCGCCCCCGTAATAATTGGTTGCCATGCTCGGTCGCCATTCGAAGAACGATGAAGATCTCCCGTCGTTTTATTTCTAGTGCATTCATAACAGAAGTGGCACACTGTGTGGCCACGCCAACATCGTATATTCCGCTCACGAGTTTTGCGATTTAAAAATCCTTGTTAACTGCTCCCATAATTTCTCCGAAAGAGCTATAAATTGTCTTACTTCACCGTGATTGAAAACTAAACTAATATATGTACAAATGTACAAATAAATAGAACTATTGAACATTCATTTTGATTAATGTAGAATTATATAGTCTCAAAATTAAGCAATTACGTGTATTCATTCATTCTGATGATGTTTATTTCACTTGGATATTTATTTTGAAGAATAATATCGTTGTCCAATAATAAATGATTCTTTAATATCAATGTTAAAGGAACATATGGTAGTAAATAATTTAGGGTACAATGTTCTATATGAGAGAAATAATACAGTTTTAATTTATGCCCTTCCTGGATTTAAGAGGCACTTACTGGTATTGACTGAAACATAGTGTTATGGCTTCCCTCGAAAATGTAACAGTGCTCTAAATATGCTCTAAACGCACATTTTAGGAGCAAGATACGTAGAGATCATTTGTACCATGATCTGAATATTGCCAACAATATAAAAACTTCATTAACCCCTTGTACTACCATTTATTTTATGGCTGTTGTTTTTAGAACTTCTTTGTCGTTTATAATGTTTTAGAAGAAGAAATACTATACACCGACAACAACGAAGTAGTATTTTGTTTCAGTTTAAAACAAATCAATAACCTACATATTGAGTATATTCTGTTCGAAATCTTCATCATAAGTTTCACTCGTTGTTATAGTGCAAAGGGTTAATGTTACAAAATAGACAAAACATATACAAATTTATCCTTGTAGGTACACTAGTGAAATAATTATGATATTTATATTTTATGAATTATTCTAAACCGTGGATATTGAATTAATTTGTATACTTATATAAAGAAACATACAGTTAATCAAAACATAGGCTCTTCGAGTGAAAATTCTCCTACTTTTTGGTTTAGATACTGTGAAGTCTTTTATTTCTCCATGATTGTGTTATAATTCGATGGATTAATCTAAACTTATGAATGAAATGATACAAGTAAAACGTGATTGATCGAATCAAAGTGTAAAACCAAAATGGGATGAGGATTATAAGCAAAGGCAATCTTTAGGTCTAAATTGGTCTAAGAGCGACAGAAGTCTCAGTATTTAAGATTGTTCATCGCATGTTTCTTAGCTTTAGCATAAGAATAACTTTGCCTCGAACCGTGACTCGCGTTTGGTGGACCGATTGCTGTCAAGGGTAGCGATGGTCAGGCTTTAGAGGCTAGCTGATGGTACAATCAGGAAGGTGTAAGTTTACTCGCCGTGTTCACTCGCGGACTAATTTACAGAGATCTTATTAATGCGCGGAAACGTATGTGTCCAGGCCGGGGGAATGCCGAGTAAGGCTGACACCGCGTGAATTTAAATTGTCCTCTTAAACGAGGGCGCCGGTTGTCTAGCGGGAGGATCTCGCTCACGTACTCGGACACATTTCTCTTGGGGACTTGTAGACTCGTCGGTATGATTGCGTGTACACATGTAGGAGCTCTGGTTAAAAGTGCTCGGGAACGGTTCTCCTTGTACAACGAATAAACGCGGCTGCCTGTGTGCGTCATTCATAGGGATGAGCTCGTTTATGATAAATATGTCATTTAAATGATACTGCTTCCGTATCGTTACGATCTGCCGCGGATTCACGCTGGCAGAGCTCTTTTCGGTTGTTTCCACTCACCGACGCGACGCTCTAAATTTCGGAAATCGATGCTCGCTGGTGCGGATGATAGTCTTCCGAGAAGTTGATTCTGATTCACTTTATCTAAAACATTTTTTACTGAACTGTGAACTACTTTCGAGCTAGTACATTATTTCATGTTTGTTTAATTTTGTTTATTAACCTTCGGACCGCGGACTATTCTTATAACTATATAATTGATGATGTCTGGGATTATTCACATTTTTTATTTATCAATCTTTGAAAACACATTTGTGAAGGCACTTCTTGTAGACATGTCTACTTTGAGTCAAAATGGACCCGGACTCCGTCGTCGGAGGGTTAACAGCTATAATGCCTCGTATGTGTATGAATACATTCACAATGACAAAAACAATTGTAATTTAAAACAACAATGTAAAAATGGCAATATAAAACTTCCATTTTACGTTTTTAACTTTCAAAAATAAAGAGTAACAGAATTACTAAATTTTTCTTCGACATCATGTGTATCATTGCACGTATTTGTAGATTCCGTGATAATATTGCAAAACTAAAGTTGATCAATACATTTATACAAAAAAGTTATAAAAATGTAATAAAAGTTTATGTTTTTATATAGTTTTTATATTTTATTCTCGTAATGCAATTCCGGATATTGCGTATAGCAGTTTCATGGTACTTCTGGCACAGAATCATTAAGTGTACATATGCCACGCTATTCCTAAATTTTCATTCTATAGAGAGGACAATTTCCATTCGCAGCCCTCTAGTTCCCGTACGTCAGCGATACTGTGCGATTCACTTTACACGTGTGCGTTGACATGGCTGCCGAAAGTCAGGCGCCCCAACGCGTATGGTAACTCGACCTCATATCCTCAAACTGTCATAAGCAATCGTTGAAAATCTAACGCTCCAACTTCATTTAGTTTCAATTTCGGTGAGGTTCTAATTTCAGTGATTAAAGAATTAATATTGTATCACCACATTTATATAACTGAGAGTCATTTCTACAATAAATGAATTAGCTGTCCTTGTAATCGTATGAAAAAGCATTTCAATTTTTCGTAAATGTTTATTCTAACACTTGTAATTACAACTTATATATTATTCAATTATACTGTAATATTGAACACTAATTGACGTTCAAGTGAAAACGAAAATTTGTTCCTCCCATATTTGACCGATCTGAGACGGTACAATTGAAGTACATGTAAGTATTTTATAATACCACGAGAGAATAAACAAATCATAAGCATGCGTATTAATGTATTCACAGTGATTGTTATTCTTCCCTGAAATTTTAATCCAGTTTATTTGTTTTTACATACGTATATCAAAAGTTTGATTGTTTGATGCGTTTTGCTCCGCAAGAAACTGTGGATCTGTATGCATGCATAGCCAAAAGTGTTCAAACTCCAGGAAGAAAGAAATTATAATCAAATACAATGTAACGCTGTATTCTTTCTTCTTTATCGAAATCATGAAACAAGCAAATGTAAAGAAATTAATTCCAACTTCTAGAAATGCGTCTACAAAAATGTAAACTTATACAAACGTCCGCAGTCTGCTCATCAAATTCTATCGCAGAAAATACATTTTATCTTGAACCTTGTGGTTTTAGTTCACTGTTGCTACAAGAACGTCTCTCCAATCGTCGATACTCCAACAATTCCCTAAATTCAAAACTTCATTCCGTTACTGAATTTTCAATTTCAGTTATATGTAGAGATCGAACAGACACAACTTCACTGCTTCATTCGGCCCCGGCAAGTTGGTCAAAATGGCGAAGATTCGTCAAGAATAATAACAAGAATTAACCGCTTGCGATACAATATCAAGTCAGACTCGTCACGAAGATTTCAAACATGATCGTTTGATCGAGTGGGTTAAGAATTTTATTCCTTTCTTCCGAGTCGAAATAAAATTATGTTTTTTCGTTACCAATATTTAATACCCTCGCTACCAAAATTGGTCTCGCTGCTTACTTTCCTTGTTAAAATTTGTATATCAAATGCAACGCACCTTCTTTATAAAATAGTGAAACAATTTAGCACACGAATATGATGGATTCTATTAATATACTGTGCACTATGAATCTAAACAACGAAGTAGAATTAATAATAATTCTTTTCTTTTATTCGCAGTGTTTAACGCGTTCGTTACAGCATTTCTTTCGTTGCACACCTTCCTTGTTAAAATGTTTCATTAAATGTACTTCCTTTATGAAATAGTAAAACAAATTATCAAAATAAACTGATGGATGCTCTTAATATTGAGCTATGTGCTATGAATTTAAACAACAAAGACTGTAAACGTAATTTGACTATCTTTAGACTGAACCCACCGAGTGTTAAAGTCATTAAAACTGAATGGTATGTGTTGCCTTGTTGTGTTGTTATAGTAACTTAAATAAGGAAATTTATCTAATAAACTCAATACCTGTAAAATGAACAATTTAAAACCGGTCACCTGACTGAAACGATAGATTCAGCATTAACTAAACTGCAAGATTATAGACGTCACATATCTACGACGGTGGTAACGAACGTTATAACCCTTGGACAGCGGACCTTCATCACAATTATAAAATTGATGTTGCTCAAGACCATTCACAGCTTTAATTATTAATTTTTTTAAATATATATTTGAAGATATTTCTTGTTGGCCCACTAATCATCTTGACATTCCTCTTGTAAAATTTTATTCAATCGGTAGAAATTGAGTAATTAAATATCGATTTTAATATTCTGGGACAAATAAACCCGAGTTCCGCTGTCGGAGGGTGAAGCAATGATGCAAACGTAGACATACAACAAACCTGAATTTCTTTCTGGGAAACGATTAGAAACAGAGACGTTCTAATTATAATAAGACGGATTTATCGAAGAAATGGGAACGATCTATCGAAGGAGATTAAACGACATGGAGTTAATTAACGACCGTTTTAGTTTCCTTCGAAACGGAGGGTTTCTCGCGTTCCTGTTCGCGCCTGGTATAGTGACCGATTACGAGATCGGAGAATCGGTGAAAGAACTCGTGCCGTTCCGCGATGACTCGTTTCTCCGTTGGACGCAACGTCTGAGGAAGGACACGACGAAGGAGAAGAAGAAGAAGCAGCAGCAGTGCCGCGTACCACAGAACCCGGGAGGCTGCTTAGCACACAAAGAAAGTTCGAAAAGTCCCTTCTTGCCAACCTTTTTGCCCCCCGCCCCCCCGTTCAGCTTGCTCCTTGACTTCGCCGCTTGAAGGAGCGAAGGTTTGGTCCTCTATCCCGTTTCTTTCCTCGTCCAGCATCCCCTTCGATCCTTCTCCAGCATCCAGGTCCTCCTCTTCTCTCGCTGCCCTCCCGCATGCTAATGCACGCACGAAGCGCAACTGTTCTCGCGGCCCTCCGTTCCTCTCTTGCGTTCCACTCATGGTTCCCCTCCGTCTCTTCGTTTATTTGGCCAAATTTGATTCACCAACGAGATCCGATCTGACATCCCGATCGCTTCTTGTCCTCCGCCTCTTCTTTCTCTCTCCCGCGGGGCGGTGTTGCGTCTAGCGTCTTCTCCCTGTCTCTTCTTTTCGCCCTTTTATCCGCTGTCTCGCTTCATCCAAATCGTCCTCGTTCCCGTCGTAGTCGTCGTTGGCCTCGTCCTCGTCCTCGTCGTCGTTGCTGTCGTCGTCGAGTTTTTCTTTCGACACCGTTCTAACTCAGCGGCTTCACCGTCACTGGCTGCCTCCGATTCAGTCCATCGAATTAGGAGCTCGCTTTTTGGTGGTCGACTGCCTCAATTCTTTTTTCACCTTCTTACGACACCGTGCACTGCCTCGTAATCAGCAAGAATTTCCCAGCCGTCGTCGTGATATATAGAATACCTTTTTCAAAATCGTTCCTCTACGATTGATAGCCGATCAGATCCAAATCCCGTGGAAAGTTAAGCTCTTTCAGAGAGAACTGAAGAAATAGACACAGCAACGCTAAAAAAACCATTCGCGTCGATTCACTCCAGCGAAATCCTTCTTGGAAAACAACTTCGATAAGCCGTCTATGCTCGACAAACATCTAATCAAATTGTTCTTCAAATTACTACTCTGTTTTCTCCTTGGAAAACAGTCTCGATAATAATTAATACATTCTCCATTTTCTGTGTTCAAATGGGCTCCGGAATTAAAGATATTGAAAATGTTCCACTCTGAAAAATGAAATTTCTGAAGCAGGGGGAGTATCAATAGCTTCTGTTGTGTGTGTTGCAATGAAAACCGGTTCTTAAAGTTTCATTAAATAATAACCACAAAAGAAATTGTTTAGAGATAGCTCGATGGTTCATAATTGTAACTGCTATCGAAGAAATCCTCGATCTCTAAAAGACTATCAAATAACCGTCAGCCAGTAAAGCATCAATACGTTAAACGCTATGTTAGTCTCTGGGGACTAACAGTATCGATTTTACAAAAAATATATATAACATATAATTCATGTAATATTAAAAAATGTTCACACTGTCTTTATAGATTTAATAGATAATCTTAAATAAAAAGTGAAATAGAGAGCGAGATGAAATAGTTCCATGTTTAAGGTGTTCACAAATCTATCAGGGCGTGTTGCGTAGAATTTTACGCATTTACAGCGTTTTCCTAAAACAGTTTAACAGGATTCATACCTTGTTCGGAACGTGACGGGTAAGGTAAAGGACTTTGTTTTGAATTGCTATAAATTGACTGGCAAAAATCGGTATCTGCCCGCGACGATCGAATAATAACAGATAAGGCGAGATAGCGCGACCGATTATGAACGCTATGTACGGGTACTGTGGATTCGTTTCGTGCGAGGCAAAGCGTTGCAAACCGTTTACACTTAACGAAGCCATAAATACCAGGATCGAGAGATACAAGCGATTGTACACGTGGTGCAAGCTTCGAGGTAAAGACGGGGAATACCACAAATGCGAGCTTCTTCGGGGCCCATTGTCCGCCGCGTTTAAATTTGAATCGCGGGGAATCTGATCGTTTATTGTTTAAATTTGTAGACCCACTCTTAATTTGAATTTAAGATTATTCGCTGGCGCGTTGCGAGAGACGATTTGACTTGGTGATGGTCGCCAGCTCGCCTTCCTATACTTATCCTTTCTCCGTTCCTCTCCACACGGACTGATATTCTCCGTCTCCACCGATCCCCGTCTCTTTCCTTTTCTCTCTCTCTCTCTCTCTCTCTCTCTCTCTCTCTCTCTCTTTTTCGCTGTCGCATTCGTTCCCTACTTACATATACGTTTGCCATATATACGGACATATATCGATGTACTTCTGATTTGTTATACCCTCTCCGAGACGTATGTGTTCATGAGCCTCACTTTTTCACGGTTAACACTCCGCGCGATTCTAACTCACTGGACGGACACGTAAAATGGCTGCATGGATTTTTAACTTCGTTTTTCGTAGGAAACGTAATGGTACTTCGAGGTATTTTTTCTTTATTCAGATTTAGTACCGAGCTTTCAAATCTTCAACTTTACAACGACTAAAGTATTAGGTTATCGCGTATGAAATTTCGAGTCCTAAAATGCAAATGTTATGAAGCGTTTTCATCAAGAAATACCACTATATAGTCTGTAAATTTATTAATTTACCATTTCAAGGTACAAAGTTGATCTGTAAGGTACTCTCTTCAGTTCTTATATAGATATTTAATTTTACTTTTCAATGTAATCAATCAATGCGAATACTGCGTATGCTTTTGATATAAGTGGATAAATAAGTACTTATTGGGTTATTCGGAAAGTAATTTTGTTTTTCGGGTAGCTTACGAATATTTTCAAAATATACAAAAATATAAAATTCGATATAATTTAGTACGATTTTTATTTATTCTGGATCTACAGAGGCTATTACTAATAAAAATAAGATTTCAACATTCCTAAGTCACAAAATCATTGTATATCTTGAAAGCTGACATTTCGGATATCGTTTCGAGCCTTGTCGTGAGCATTTCCGTCACATTTTGCTTTTCTATTATTGCAAGAATAAAATTGTAGAGCAAGCAAGAAAAATATTGTGTACTGTTCACGGAGAGGATGTAGCATCAGATTACCATTTATTTCGTTCTCTTCGACACTCTTTCAGCGGTGTAAATTTCATTTCAAAGGAAGCTGTCAAAAGTCGTGTAACTCAATTTTATGCTAATCAAAAACCGGGATACTACAAGCGCGTGATCTCCAAATTGCCAGAAAGATGATTATAGAACAAAATGGCCTCTACATCACCGAATAAAACTTATTCTAAATGATGAAAAATTGGCTTTCATTTTCCCGTCAAGAAAACGAAATTATTTTCTGAAGAACCTAACACAATCGACGATATTATTATGTGATGTTTCACATAAAATTCAAAATCCAAAATATGGTGAAAAACGGATACTCTATTCGTCGATAGTAAAAAGATCACGGAACTAGATGTGACAGTCTTATAAATGAAAAACGCGAGCGTCCAGAAGATTCAATTTCTATCATAATAAAATATAGAAATTTGCAATTCGTTGATAGAATATGTTAATTTCAATGGTGCTTACTTTGACCCACAGATTTTATTTAGGACAACGTTGTGTTTGTTCAACGTTACTGTTACAAACCGGACATGTCATATGCAACAACCTAATATAATTGAGTCGTTTAGATGTATTTGTTCATGAGCCTCCTTTTTTCACAGTTAACATAGGACATGTAATGGTACTTCGAGGTACTTTATTCAGATTTAGTACTGAGCTTTCAAATTTTCAACTTCCCGACTACTAAAGTATAACTGAGTCGTTTAGACGCAAATCCTGGTACACCTAAGTCCCAAACAGTTATAGACACACAACTGCGTCACCGTTACCTCGTATAATTGGAATTTCAAATTTTAGTTTTTGACCGGGTGTGTTCTACATTAGACTGTTCCAGTATTGAATTAAAAACAGGAGAGATGTCTCAAAAACCGATATAAACCTTGAAATGCCTTTATTGTGATGCAGATGATTGCAAATCCTGTACTTGTGGAATCTTAAAGTAGACGGTTAAGACAAACCTTATTTCTTGCACTGAATGTCTTGATACAAGATGATTTGCAACAATATTAGATTTTATTAAACTTCGTACTTTAGTCTTTATGCTAATTGGCATCACTGAACTGCGGATTTTCATGCAAAATAAAAATTGTCTGCATTGATTACAAGATGCAGGAGACACACATGCTTTTATTTCCTTTTTCAATCATTTAAATTAGTTACAAATAATAGAACAGTATTTTTAGATTCTTTAAATATTTATGTTTGAATGAAATCCGCAGTCTATTCATTAGCAGACTGTGGATCTTCGTGCAACATAAAAATAATCTGTATTAACTGCGAGGTACTGGAACCAAATAAACATTCTTTTTCTTCAACTAATAATTACAATTAGTTGGTGATAATGAATCGGTACTCTTAAAACCCTATTATTTTTCTACTGTTTCATTTTTTAATCCTTTGAGGTCGAATGTCGACATATTGACGACATAAGAACCGTGCACCACATACCTGAAGCTGTATAAATACAATGTAATTATGAACATAATAAAATATCATTACACGTTGTCCATTTTCCCATTATTAAAGAGTTTGCTACATAATCTAGTTCTTGTGCGGAAAACATTCTCAGGAGTTAAAAAATCCTCGTCTGCGAAGGGTTAACTACTTATTTTTGTCATACGTGCATAAAATCGTCCGTCTACTCATTAGCCATGAACGTACAAAAATTCCCAACGGTATTACATCGAATCCAATTCCCACTGAAGTTGTATAGAAACACTACGAACACGGGCCCGTGTCGAATAACTGGCCCGCTAAATAATATATATATATATATATATATATATATATATATATATATAAAACGGTTAACAAGTTCGTTTTCTCACTCGAGCCGTCGAGCAGGAATATTATTGACGTTGTAGCTCGGTCTGTGGAAAAAATAGGATCCGAGAAAGGAATAGGTCGATGTCAGAGAGCCGGGCGTACAGTTCCCATCGCGAATGGTGTCTGCTGGCCAGCGGAGGAGCAAACTCGCAGTCTCCTCTTAGGCTGAAACTTCTCCGGAGACTGTACTTATCTACATGGCATACCAAATGGGGATTCACCATGGCGAGTCGCAGGATCTCGTTGACTGACGTTAGTCAATCAAACCGGAGGGAAAAAACGCTCACCTTGGCGGACGCTCTGGTGAATTCCTTCCATCGGCGCTCTCGCAGTCGCAGCACCCTCGTCAAAACGGCAACGATACTTTGTATTCTGGCCGGAGAGCTGCCCGTTCCGAGGGATTGTCATTAAAATTCAAACGTCATTAAGACATGCCGCGGAAACCCGATATCCGCGCGAATCCGTCAATACCACGGAACCTGGCCGGGAGCCGCTGATGTTCAACCTTCACGATCCCGTTTCACGATAATTTTATTAAGGTAATTACTAGAGAAGAGAATCCTGATGAAATGCAAAATACTAGCTGGAGGGAGTGGAAGGCTAGCCGGCTGGGATCCTCTCGTGGAGGCAATTTTTCGGGGTGTCTCACCTATCTATTTACCATGTAGAGGAGCAAAAAAAAAATAGGGAACGGGAACAAGATGACGAGCCGCCTCGGTTTTTCCTAATTGAATTAAAGTTTGATCGTTCGACGAGACCGTCTACCCGGCTTTATGCCGACGTCCACGCCGGAATAATGGAATAATGGCGGAATGGCGAAAGGTGGAGATCGAGATCGGAGAGAATCTTGGTGGCGCGGGTAGCAGGTGACGCTGTCTACTCCGCTTGTCCCTTCTCTCTTTCCTTTTCTCTCCTCGTCTCTCTCTTTCTCGCTCTCCAGAGTTCTTCCCGCTCGATTGGAATAAATTTAAATTTAAGCGCACGCATCTGTTACATCCCTCGGCTGGCTGGTTAATTAAGAACACTTAAATGGGGCTGCTTCCGTGCATATCCATTATTTATTATACGAATAGGATAATAGTTACGGTTCAAGATTATACGAATTTCGCGTCCGGTCCATTTAGGTTGAAGGTATTAGGTCGTCTGTATGGCGCGTGCAATACATTCTAGAGAAGTTAAGACATCACCGGACCAATTATATGGATATTAAAATCCTGACGTGCTAACACTTCGCTTACTCCATGGTTATTCGTTGGTTTCTGTTTTTTCGTGCGGTTGTAGGAACATGGAGTAATGGTTTTTTTCTGGTTGTCATTTTATCCTGGAACAATTTTAAATATATCCTAATGGTAGACATCCTTGTAGAAAAATGAGAACATATACTTTACAACATATATTACTCTCAATCATCCGTTATGTCAATTTGACAAATTTTTTTCACTGCTCCTGAGACAGTATACTCTTGATACTAATATTCTTTTACGAATACTTCATAAAGCATTCGATTGTTATAATTAATCATTCTGTCGATATGGAAAGCTTTTTCATTAAAGGCAATAATAAAATTCGTCATGTGTCAAGAAAATAATAAGAAATACGTGAATATATTTGTTTTGTTTTTAGTAACTACAGAAGAGAAAATTTGACACTCATTTAAGGGATGTTTCAATCATCTCCTAATATTGTGGACATTTTTTTTGGCAACCTGTATTCTCATTTTCATTATTATTATTAAAAATGTTCTAACGTTTTGTCATAATTATTAAATTGTTTGTATACCAGTAACCAATGCTCTGTTTTCTTAACAATCTTTATAACCGTCGTTTATTATTTTATTATTATCTAAAACATACTATAAAATATATAGTAATATGCATACATAATATAATACATTTAAAAAATTATATTAGACAATGATTTAAACCATGACATTATTTTGCCTAAAATATACGTAATACTATGTTTTGTTTTTAATTAACACTGAAGTAATTCTTTTAATAATTATATTTATGATTTTAATCGAATGTATTATGTAAACACAATTATTATGTTAGTACAACGTCTTGCGCGTCGATTCATTATTTGTGAACGATACTAAAATAATTTGATATTAACCGTAACCTACCTAACGACAGTTCTTTATTTTTAAAGAAGCAGTTTGGAAATTATATTTATTATTTTCCCATTATCATTGTGCCGATATGACACCGAAAGAAAAGTAAAGCTGCGATAATAAGTGTTGAAACCATCTGAATTGTAAATATAATAAATAAATGTAAGTAATATATAATATAGTACATATTGTATAATATTGTTATCAAAGCATTCAACCGTCTAATGTTTGATATGTGAACTAAATTTTCTTTCTAATTACTAGACTGCGGATCTATATGCATGTATGGTTTATGAAAATGTTCATAAAATGGTAGAATATAAAATTCGATAGTATTTAATACGATTTTTAGTTATGTTGCATCTACAAAGGCTATTTATTCCCATTAAAAATATGATTTTATTTCATTCCACTTTCTTAAAATTTCTTCTATAAAAATTGAAAGATGCATAAACATCCACAGTCTATTAATTATGATTTCGCTACAGGATTTTAAACAGCACTAAATCAGGAAAACGTGTTTAAATTTTAGGCGTGTATAGTTTTGTCAATTTTTCACATGGTTTTATAGACTTAATCAATTCGGTAAAATAAGCGATACACACTTAGTTTTAAAGATCAGTCTTAAGAGTTTTATATTTTAATCTGCGAACAAAAGTGTAAAGTAAAATAGTATCGACTGTAACATTCTGCGTTTCGCACTTTTAACAATCGATACGTCAGTTTCGTATATTCCGCCACAAAAGATGAAAAACTGAGAGCTCTCGGTGGCTGTATCGTGTTTTCTGTCGGCTCGTTTGTTGATGGCCCCCTTGATTCGACGAAAGGAATTAAGCGAATTTGTGCACCGAATTATTCATAATTGTGACCGGTACTTTGTGCGGCGTTCTACATGCCCAATGGGCGGATCAAACGACTCTTTTGCGGGTTAATCCGATTGCCACGAAATTTGAATTTGAAATACGCACGGCGTTAGCCTCGTGCTCGTCGATTGGACCGACGATTTTTCACCATGGCCGCGGCAAAGTCAATATTTTCGAAATGCGAAAAAGCCAATTTGGTAGTAAAATTTCTGGCGAGTGCTTTCGGTTCTGTAAGAGGCGAAAAAAATGAGATTTTGCGACCACGCTACACCGACGCGAACAATATGTCCATTTCCATCAAATGTAGTCTGTCAATAAAATTCGTAAATTATGCAATATTAAATTAAATTTCAAATTTAAACACAGTACAAACTCAAATGAACATAGCAAACACCATCAAACATATTATAACTGAAAATCTGCGACGCTGGAAAAACAATAGCAAATCTACCAAAGAACATGAACAATCTGCTGAATACAGAGGATAATCTAACAAATCTCATACAATTTATAAGGTCAACAAAACTATAGCAAAGACTATAAGTTATCAAACTACTAGCGAATGAGATAGAAATATACGAAACATTGTAGAGCGTTGCTAATGACCACATCGTACGGTTTTATGATTTTATAGTAAGAATTAATACGTTAAATTTAACCCCTTGGCTTACAATAAAGAGTGAGACCCGTGGTAAGAAATTTGGGCCAAAAACAATAAGGACGAGCCCGACTCGTGGTACTTCGTTCGGACCAAACGTGAACAACGCGAGCCTGGTACGTGGTACTTCATTCGTGACAAACGTAAACAACATTAACACGAAGATTACTAATTTTCTACGAGTTTTCTCAAAACGTTATTAATTTACAAATTGTTACTGATACATTATCCACTTTCAAATTATAAATCATTTTTGTTCACCGATGAATTGATCATAATTACTTCCCAGACATCTGAAAAGTATTAGTTGTGCCCAAACGTGTTTATTATTTCACAATTCCTTTCGTTGCGCCGAAATATACACTTCATAAGACAAATACATTTTGCGCAAGTTCGAGCACACGGCTAATCAGCTAAATGGCTCGACGCGTGACCGACCCTCTTGTTTATTGTGGCCCGAGCAATCGGGAGTTAGTGGGTATGCCAAGGGGTTAAAGCAGTGCAAAAACGAAAATAACTGAATAATACCGGTGTACTATTTGAAACTTGTAAAAGTTATTAAACAACGAAATAAATTTATATCTGACACCTACAGTGGCGGCCAGCTACTTAAGTACACCCTTTAAAACCGAATAACTTTTTAAAGATTGATTCAAACGACTTGAGTTTCTTTGTTATGCTAGAAGGATTAGTTTAGCAGATAATGTGTAAAAGGCCTTTTTAAAATTGCTATTAGTCGGAGTTGTGAAGAAAAAAGTAAAGTTATTCTGATTCATCGGAATCGGGTGATGCATGAACAAGGCATAGACATTGAAAGATGTACAAATCTTTAAATTTCTTGCTTAAATCGCTTTTTCTCACAATTTTTGCGATTTTTCATCATTCATAGCTTGTTACAACCTTAAGCGATTACGTTGAAACTTTGTGTATGCATATGTTACGATAAATGTGATTAATCCGGTGATTATGTATAATTACCGGTTATTATGTATAATTTTTACGGGTAACGTAATGAATCGGCGATTATGCATAATTTTTGGTCTCAAGTTTGGTCTGGGTTAAGTAACGAATTGCTAAATGTGATGAATTCTTGAATATTTACTGCCTAACCCAGACCTAACCCAGACCAAACTTAGTGGTGATTATATATAATAACGGGTAATTATACATAATCACCGGCAATTATACACAATCACCGGATTAATGACATTTAAGGTAACATATATATAATTTACTCATAAAAAAGGTTGAGATTAAAAATCACGACTTTCCCCTTTTCCTTCACAACTCCGACCAATAACAAGTTATTCGTTTTTAAAGGCTGTACTTAAGTAGCTGATCGCCACTGTATTGGAATCTGACATGGGGGCGTGGACAATATAAATAGCTATCCAATATGGCGACGAAGAGCTTGGTTTTAACATTGTATTGATATCTTTTTTTTGTTTTTACTTAAAATGTTGAAAGGAAGGAGAAAACATTGTGTTGAGAGAAAAGCATCAGTATTATGGGCAAATCCAGCTGAGGACGGCAGTGTTAAATTTAGAACTAACATATTTTGTTATATCTTCTAAGTTTGATAAAAAATATTTAGCTTTAAAAGTTACAAGAAATGACAGTTTTATTTCTTCAATGTTGACTAAATTAAAAAATATTTATTATACGAATATGTTACATAAAATTTGTTTATTGGAAAAAATATGTGATGAGAGTAAATAGACTTAAGAAATAATAACAAGTGACGAGAGTACAGACTTAATAAATATTTACGAGTTTAATGTTACTTCGAAATATATATTTATTAAATATATGAAATAAATACATGTATAAAAGTCCATAAAGTATGTTTTGTCAAATAATTCATTTTACACAAAAAAATTTGTTTTGTAATATACCTTCTAAATTTACAATTATAATTTCATAAATTTCGAATCGCTTAGAATTGGTGAGGACATATTAATTGCTCCACAAATAATTGTACAAATATCTTCTATTAGAGGCATCTTCTATTAGAGGCATCACTGAACCAAGAATTTTGAAAGTCTTTGTACGCTGGTTAGGTCTTTCAATATGCACTCTAGCTTTAGCTATTTTAGCTGTTAAAATAGACTGTCCTTTGCTAAATTTTTTCTTACATTTTAGAAATGGAAGTCTTATAAATTTCAAGCAGTTCACTTCACATACTTCATTTCAAAGTGTGAAAACGAAGCAACAAATTTTTGATGGCTCTGACATCACAATCTTTCACTGCACAGTAATCCAAATTTTTTTTGCTACGCGGTGGAAAAATTGGAACTTCCATAACGTTATTTTTAATTAACACCTGTTTTAACACTGTAAGTTTATACTGTAATTAACACCTGTTAACACTGTAAGCTGCTATGAGCCAAGCCAAGCAAAGCTTAGAGTATTTCTACTTTTCGGCAGCAGACGGCGCCACTCAAAATGTCAGACCCCAATAGCTTGCAACTGATGTAGAACATTTTTATTTTGTATAAAGATCCGCAGACTACCAATGATTTTTTACTTCAAGCAACGTTAAAACTTAAATAAAAAAAGGTCAAATGAACAGCTTTCGGTGGGAGAATCGTTTATCATTTCCGATTGATAGGCGATTTCTCAACTTTACTAAAGTAGAGTAGGACGAATGGTTCATCGGGGCTACTCAGCTTCGACGACGACATTCATCTGTTTTCATTAACCATCGCCATTCTTTCATACATACATGACGTTCATCTGCTTCATTCGAAACAGCAATGGGCTTACAGGCGGGGTCACACGGCTAGTTATTTACCTGTATCAATATGCACGGGAAAGTTGCGAGCGCGGCGTGAAATACGAGGTAATAAAAAGTACCGTAAGTATTTTCAGAAGGATCGTCCCGGAGATACGAGCGGGCTACAGAAAACAGGAGCAGAACGAGGGACGAACGCGGCTCGGGGAAAGGGGGCGTGCTTTTAAAAATGGACTCGGTAACTTTATAACTTTTTAGAAGATTACGTCATTAGGCAACCGGCAGACGTGGCCCCCAGGTTTTAATAATTTAAACAAAATTACCTTCGCGCACCAGGCCCGGATAAATTAAGCCTGGAAGAAACGAACCACCGCCTTTTCTGCTCACTTGCGTCGTGTTGCCGCATGAATCTCTACCTAATTTTCGAATCAGGGCGATTGTCCGTGATATTACACCAGGAATCCGTTCTCTCCCCTGCTTGGAACAAATTTTATTATACCTTGCCTGCTTGTTTTCATTCAGTGCATAGGAGGATTGCGGTTCCCGCAATGAATAATTAAATTAGTTGGCTATAAAAATGTTTTAATTAAAACTCGGTTGTTCAAATAAAAATTGATGTCGTACATTTATTTTTTTAATATAAGGAAATATAGTACCCACAGTTTTAAAATCACGATATGCTTAGAACTAAGAGAAATCATATCTCTATTTTATTTCTAAATTTTTATTTGATTTTGTATGTAAATACAGAAACGTTAAGAATCAGAACCATTGATTAGTAAATAGATTTGGTAAATGTCGCGAGCAGATTTTCTGAAATATTTACGTAAACCAAATTGTCGTCACGCGAAAGCGGTTGCTGGATGCTTTGTCTGTATGAAACTGTCTGTTTTCACTGCGAGACGCGTTGAACTACACACAATACATCGCACTTCAAGTATTAATATATTTCCTTCGTTACCAAAAATGCGCTACAAGTAAATAAATATTCTACTAAAAGTATTATGCTTTAATATTAATAAAATACCATATAAGTGTCTTTAAAGGTACATATAGTAAGTATCTATTTATCTTTCAAGGAACGTACAAATTGTGAAAGATGCTTTAAACTTTAGAACGACAGTATGCACCCAACAATAGATAATATGCTCGTGGTGTGATTATTGGATTGCAGGTTTTTATACAAAATAAAAATTGTTTACATTAATTGCGATAACAGAAGCCAAGTAGAGGTTTCTTTTCTCCATTATTGCTTTTGTCAAATTCTTTTAATGTGTCTGTTGTTTTAAATTGCTCGCACTTATTTTTTGCATAAATTCATAAAGTCTGCAGTCTAGTGATGATATTTGAAGTACGGAATGTATGTAAAAGCATCAACGGTGAAAGGTTCCTTTTTTTGGTTACTTTTGTTTCATTCTGGCGAAGCGATGTAAAGAGCGAGCGTCAACATGGTCTTTCGTCAATTTTGAGGGAACTATGTGACAGTCTGACGTAGTTGAAAGGGATCTTGTTAGTTAAAGGCGCAAAAAGAGTAACTTTGGCTAGATCAGACACTTTCTCAAATGAGTTTTCATTGAAAAACATTTGCCCATCTTTCTACATATTGTATAATTAATAATATTCAATTGCCAACAACAAAACAAAAAGAATTGTACTATAACAAAATGTTTTGATAAATACGTTTTTATTTTGCAATACAGTTTACCAAAATGTTTAACATTACATAAAATTATCTGTTCGTGTTGCTGCACGAACGAACACGGAAGAATATACATATTTAAATTTGCAGAGTGTTCAACCAGTCGAGAAATTAATGCCTATAGCGTTATTACCGAAGTTATTAGAAATAATTAAATTTAGCTAACTCATTTTATCGGTTCGTCCGTCCACCCCTTTGCTTCCTCTTTTCAAAATTTCAATCTCCCGTAGCGCTGGATCTGGAATGTACATTCACGTTTGTTACGCGAGATTGGATTTAATTAAGGATAAAATTAAAGCCGGGCAAAGTAATTGCGTGATTAGCTGTACCGAGCGACAATCCAATCTACAGATTTACTGTGTGGCCCATTGGGGCTCCTCTTGAAGACGCATTCAAGCAATTTGCATGGAATCTCCATGCTGATTCGTTTGCTATAAGGGAGAGGCTTGCGAGGCATTATGAGAAAATACCACTTTCAACGTTTTATTGCTGCATATTTACTTATTTACATTCCAAAGTGGCTCTTCAGAATTTTTATAAGGTAATTACTTAACGACAATTTGTACTATTATTATAAAAATTAAACCTACTTCCATGTATAGCTTTTATTTAGGTTATTTTATAATAAATACATTTTTTATAATATTTAATTGTATGTAGCGTTTGTTTTCGAGTAAATTCTTACTTAAAGTGAAAACATTTCTCTAGTATCTACTATTTACGAACCTACTTTATTTATGATTCAGTATTGTTACACTAAATGTGTTGGTAAAATAAAACTTTGAAACAAGGGAATCAAACCAAATATTATGTTAGAACGTTTTATTAGGCAGAAGATATTTTTAGAATATTTTCAGTTTAATGACAAGTTGAACAGGTACAGTCTGCAAAACATCATTTTCGTCCATACGATGGATAATGTTTCGTACAGTATTATTAAATGTATACATTTGGCATTTGCAAACACCTATTCTTCATACAAGAATAATAAAAATTCCGTGCATATAAATTTCGATTTGAAAATTGATCGCCTTAATGTAAACACGTTGATTTATCCAAGTAGCTCTAATAATTTGATCATTTACGGTATACAATAACGCGTACACCGAACAACAAATCAAACTACCTCCATTAAGAACCAGAAAACTAAAGCGCAAGATTAACATGCATTTCTTATTTTGCTCGTTTCTTAACTATGCCTTATTCCGTAACACCGTTAACAACGCTGAAAAAGTTGCTAACGATGTGCAATAAATAGACGGGAAAGTCATTTCGTGGCGCAGCCTGGCCAGGAGGCGAGAGGGTGAACGGTGTCGAGAGAGGATCCGGAGGTGCTCGGGTGTCCGCGAGAGAGTGTCTTCGCGCAGACACAACGATGGAGGAAACCCCAAAGGAGCCTCCAATCAGACGGTCCGCCTTTGGTCCTTCTAATTAATACCTTACCCCGTGGTACGGGGATGAAGTGTGCTCGAAGGAAACGGCGAGATATCATTTGTTGGTGGGCGTCTTAATTAATTCCCGAGTATCCGCCTTTGGTAGCCCGGCGCGAAAGGGGCAGGGCGTGGCTCTCCAGTAGAAACAACTGAGCGAGTGCAGTGCTGCCTTCTCTGCCCCACTGACCCCCCTCCTACATCCCTCCCTCTCCTCCCCCGATCCAGACTGGCCCCCCCTATGCCTCCCTCCCACACCCCCCTATCCCGAGCGAACCAACACCCCCCTTTCGCGTCCTCCTACCCTTCTAGCCCGTTCCTTCCACCGGCATGGCTGTCACGTGACCGGCCGGCAGCCAATCGACGCCCGCTAATGAGTAACGCTGCGCCGCAGTTTAATTAATTGCACACGGTACTGCACCGGTAGGCTCGATCCGCAGTTGCGCAAAATGCACCTACCGGCTGCAAACGACCGTCGGATTCGCTGGACGACTCTCTCTCTTTCGCTCTCTCTCTCTCGCTCGCTCTCTCGTTCTCTCGCTCTCTTTCTCCCGCACTCACTCTCCTCGGCGCTTTTCAATGGATGTGCGCGGAGAGCGCCGGTTAGAGACCTCGCAAATGCATCTATCGATGATTGTCCCGCGATAATGGAACACAGACAACGGGACGCGGGGAACGGGTTTGATAACTTCCGTATCGCTCGGCCGGCTTCATGCACGACATCATTTCCGAGCGACGCCTGGAGAACTCACGCCACATTAAAATCGTTTAATTGCACTTCATAATCGACCTGTCCAACGATAAAAATCGAAGGCGTTGACATCGATCGTTATACCACCCATTGGAATGGTTTAATTAGTCTTTATTGCCGAGCTAGCCTGCGAGCAATAAAAATAAGGCATGATGCTATGATCGCTGCTGAATATATTAGTTAAGTGAAATGGTTTTAGCAGACTCAATTAGTGACGACATTTTTTGATGACTTATAAGTAGACTGCGGTTCTTTAAGCAAAACAAAAATTGTCTTCATCAATTACTAAAAACAGAAGCCAAATAAAAAATTTTTTCTTCCTTTAATGATATTAAAAGGATAAAAATAGTGCATTAAGTCTCCTAAATTATCGTAATGTTTTTCCTGTTTTAAATTGCGCCTACTCATGTTTGTCATAAATGCAAAAAATTCGCAGTCTACTTATGAGGTTCTGTTATGATAATGCGACAGCTATTCATTTAATATAATCGCCAGAGAGTAAGTAATTAAATGACAATTTTGGTATCACTGTTGTCGGAGGATTAACATGCGTTTATATTATCTTACTCAAGATTTAAAACAGAACTTACAATTACAATCGTAATGGAACGCTATTTTCCATCACTAATTTCCAACCCTTAAAGTACGTACATTTAAATATAAACACACAATGAATATGAACTGGTTATTTCGTCCAGTAATTCGTTAAAAAATAATCATTATATATCACATAAATAAAATAATTATATGTATATAATGGTCATAATATTACGTATATATATAATGATAAGTAACAATAATCATAACTATATACGTATACAAAAATGAGTAACATTTTTACCCTCGAAACGTTCGGACAGGACTCGAACTGCATCCTTGAATCGCATTTTTACGGAGTCGTACAAGCACATCGATTCGAAAAGGTAAAATACATTTACCCGGCAAACGAACTTGATCAAACTTACGCGAACGGACACGCAATTAGTATTGAAGTGTCATCGTATTCATTTAACACAAAGGAACGCGAGGACGTGTACGTGTGGCTCCGCACAGCAACCCGACACCTACGTCTTCTGTATCGTGGGCGTCGCGTGATTCTTGAAAAAGAATTCTATCCGCGGCGAGAAATACCCATTCGCCGGGCAAAGAGGAACGAGTATGGGTACCTGCATCCCTTCATTCCTGATGAAACGCGAACACACGAGAGTCGAGAGGATTTCTATGTAGGTACTCGAACGCGCGCGCGACCGGTGTGCGCGCGAGGTGCGCGTCGGTTTGACGTGTATAAAGATACACAGGATCGGTAAAATCTACTTTCCTGTCCCGGGCGAGCTGAAAATTGATCCAGCGACGCGCCCCGATATTTGCTATACACAACTAACCCTTATAAACGTAATTCCTGAAATTGCATTCCACGATAAAATAAATTAATATCCGTTCTCGGTAGGTAATGCCTCGCGCATTCCCGGGGGTCTCGTCGATGACTCTCTCACCCCCTCTCTCTCTCCTTCTCCGATTTACGTCCCGGTGCGCGATGTTCCCTCGAAGTTCAAGATCCTCTTCTAGCAACCCCGAAGAAGACGGAGGCGTCGGGACGCTCCTGCTAAATATGACTCCGCGAAAAGATGCATTTTATATTAACGCGCATCGCGCCGCATTGAAATACCTATAAGCGAACCCACTCGGGTATTGGATTCCCCAGGCGGAATGATACAATTCCTTCAAACGCAACAAAGTTAAAAAGGATTCTGTCACATCCACGCATTTCTCTTCTAGCCACTATTGCCGGCCCTGTAACACGTACACGCGTTAACAGTCACGCATACAGATGCGGGCACAACCACGAGCGCATTGCTACATACCGATGGTATGCATCGAGTGTCCTTCTATTTCCTTAAAATTCCGATGGATCGTATGCCTCCAGCCCCCGAGTGTGCTCCGTTCGCTTGCACGCAGACACACGTACATACACGTACATACACGGGCGATTTCCAGCCCCCACACGTGATCCGGCACACACGTGCAAACACATCCAATCCGCACATTCGGCTCCGCTCGTTAGGCGTGTGTGCGTCGCGCACACAGCGCAAAAAAGAAAGAGAGATCTCGCGACAAGAGAGCAAAGACGAGAGGGAACACTCTGGTGGGAAGAGGACAAGGAGGAGGAGGACGAGAACTACGACGACGGAAGGGCAGAGTAAGAAGAAGAAGAAGAAGAAGATGAAGAAGAGGAAGAAGAGGGTTGAGGAGACGAGAGGACGACGCCGCCGGCGGTGGTAATGGTGATGGCGAATGGCGATGGTGGTGGCAGGACGCTTTCCTGTGTCATTGTATACGTATCTTGTATACGTGTACGGAACGCGTACGTGTGCGCCGGAGATGTATGTGTATAGGGATTCCAGTTTAAAAATACAAATGGAGTATCGAGCTTTCGAGGAACGTTCCGCGAGGGGTGGCTGGGAAGAGCGGGTGGCGCACAGGGGCGGGCGAGGACGTCGATGGGCACAGAGGTGGGGAAGATATTTCAAAAATCGAATATTGATCAGAGCTGCCAATCCTACCCTCTGTAATCCATATGTGTGTGTTGGTCTTACGTATCCCTTAGGTGCAGCCCAGTGTCTACGCTCTCGTTTTCGTTCCTTCAACTTATGCGCGCCTCTGGCATCTTACCGCATTAATCCAAGTCATGCGAATTGTTTCTAACCATATTACATTTACATTAGTTTTAACACTCTTCTATTGCTATTAAATTTTGTTTCTGTCATGTAGTGGGATCTGGTCTTTTCATACAACTTTTCAAACGAAAATATTCTCTCGCCGTTTTCCAGGTTTGAAGTGTCATGAAATTTTTCCTACAAAATACCGCTTAACCCTTGCGGATGGTTATGACGATTTCGTGACACCCACGGCTAGGTCTATTCAAATTCTTATGCATCGATCTTGTTTTACGTAGTTTTGTACTTATAGTAGGTTTTCGATTATCCGAACTAAACAAGGACACCTGGCAGTTTGAATAATGGGCCATAAACAGCGTTGCAAATGAATGGCTTCGGATTGAGCTACTTAAATTTGAATTTTGTTGGGGTAATAGAAATTTCGCATACTATCAGTTCGGATAGTCGAGGTTCCACTGTCCTTCTATTTCATTAACGTCGGTCTAGTCATTAAATCTAGCTGAACATCAATCGATTTTTATTCAAAATACAGCGGAAGTGACAAAAGATGTCATCTTCTCCTTGATTTGGGAAGTCCTCCTGCATGCTGGTTATTCGCCTAGTATTGATACAGTTCCATCTGATTACCATTTTTGTAAGTTGTTACAACATCATGTAGCAAATTCATGTTTAAAACCAATTAACGACGTACGGACATGTTTTTAATGAATTGATTTATTTACAGTTAACATGTTTTTATTGCAATGGCGCACACAAGATGTCAGTGGGTAGACACGAAGAGTTTCTCTATAAATAGGAAACAAATTGTTTTTAATATTTTCTACAAAGGTGTTAATATATGTTACAAAAGGGACTTCTTGGTATCCACATTCTGTGCTGAAACAAAAAGAAGATTATTAGATTATCGCGTTAGAAATACGTATTTTGTAAAAACAATTCTGTTTTCTAAGATTTCGTAGTACTAGCAATCATCGCTTGGTAGTTACTAGATTGCGGATTTCATGTATTGTAAAAATGACGATCTCTTGCGACTAGGCTGCGAATCTCTGCAAAATAAAAACAGTCTGTATCAATTACGGGGAAATACATAAAAATTGATTGGTTCTACCAATAATCTCAATAGGTTGTAAATAGTGCACCAGTAATATTAAATTCATCTGATGTTTCTTATATTCTGTCTTTCAGTTTTGCCATAAATGCATAAGATCCGCAAATTACTTATAACATCAGATGACTCACCAAATGCTTCAATTAATAAATTCGATACTAAATATAACATTTACATTTTACTTATTCTAGTTCTTCAGAAGGTAAAGTATTTCTGTAACTCGATAAAAAGAGTTCAACTACGTTCGTGTTAAAATTGTTTCGCCATCTCCACGTGAGCATTTTTAATGCCAGAGAACAATACATCTGCCAAAGACACAGAATCAAGTACGAGCATAAAGAAATAATATATCTCAAATAAGATTACGTATCTTATAGTATTGTATTTAAATCTTCAAATGTTTTATGTGCATAAAGTTCAAGTTCGAAGCATATCTTGATCGGACGACTCTGAGATATCAAGTTTCATTACAGATCCGCATTTTGCGGAATTGATCTGTACATAGGAAAGTAATATAGTGCACGTGGAAACCATGCGAATCGGACGCGAAGGCATAGCTCCGGTTCTTTTACACGTGGCTCTCTGTCTAACGCGCATCGACAGCAGACAGTGCTTTTCTGCAAATGCCCGATCGTATTCGAGTGTATTCGTGAACGTACGCGACGAGGACCGGTGTGTATATATATATATATATATATATATATATATATATATATATACATATAGGGGAAGGAGGAGAGTGAGAAAAAGTAGGAAGGAAAATAAGGAAGGAGGGGTGGCTCTCAGATTACTCACCCTTATATATGGGTGCCGCGGGCGAGAGAGAGGGGAAGGGATGAAATCTTTTAATGGCAGCCATCCAACCGCTCAACCCCCTCCCCTCCCTTGCCTCACCGACGACCACCTCTCCTCCACCTCCGACGGACTTTCCTTCGCCATTTCCGTATTAGCTATTCTTATGTCCACGAACGAATGCTATCCCTACGAAGGACACCCTTCGTGTAATCGCATTTTAAATTACCCGCGTAGGTATACGAGTGTACATGCCAGTAAATATATACCCGGGCCTATGTACGGATGGAAATAGTCGGCGGGAAGAGATCGAATGTCACTATACACACACAGAGGGTGTCTATATACTCGAGCCGTACCTTGGAAATAACCATCTAAGTTATCATGAACCGTGGAAGTGCGAATACATTAACTTTAGAGTTTCAGCCGGAGTTTCTCTATCGCGAGAGAGGTAGAATAAATTAGTCGATTCCGAAACTTGTTAATTAATCAGAATGTACGAAACGTCGGCAGCAGCCGTTTCACGGCGATGAAGTTATAGTTCGAACGAAAGTCGCATCCTGGAGACGGTCTGGGAAGATCTCGAAAGCTACGCAAGAGAGATCGGGAGTCGACTGTCTTCTCGAATCGAGCACCTTCTAGCTAGCGGCGACGATTTGTCCCGCAGAGTGTCGCAAGAACCCAATCGAGAGAATCGTTTAAGAGCGCAAGAAAGCACGGCAGCGTTCTGGCTTCGCGCTTAACCAAAGCATCAGCTCTCGGACTGGTCTCGGCTCCGGCCTGGCCGTTAGCTCCGCGAAAGTTCCTCCTTCTTCTCGTGGAGAGAGACAAAACACCGGGGCGTCTCGTGTGACGGTGCAAAGAAAACAGTAACAAAACACCCCCTGGATTTCCAAGTCCCGTCTAACAAACGAGTCATGGCGCCCGGCTCCTACCACCGCCCCCGTGTGTTGCTCGCATAATAGGGGGGAGGGGGGTGATAGAAGTGCGTGTAACGGTGCACGAGCCTAGGAGCCGTACAGACACACACATGCACATGGAAAGATGAGCATCCACGTTCTCGCGAACGTAGACCCCGAAGGAAAAGCCGAGGTCCTGGAGGAGAAGTAAATCCATATTTTACACCACCACCACCCGGCAGTTTCATCTCAACCCCACCACCGCCGACCACCACCACCACCAGCATCGCCGACGTTGCCACCGTCACCACCACCACCGATCCAGACCCATCGTCACGACGCCTTCGCTTATTTCGCTAGTCTGCCAACCTCTCTTCGGCTCCCTAGCTCTGGCACCTCCACCGCCCACAACTTACATACATCCCCTCAAAGATCACGCGCCCGCTGGAAACCTGGGAGGGGTTAAGTCCAGTTGCTCAAAGGGGTTCGAGTACGTCTTTGACCGGACGCTCGTCACCGGACCATTTTTTTTTCTTCTTCGTCTTCCTCTTCGCCTTCGTCTTCGCCCTCTTCCTTCGAAAGGCAACAATGACGCTGCCGTTGTAATATTTCCCCGCTTATTGTGCGCGAGGGATGGATGGATGGATAATTTATGGAATTTCATACGCTCGATATTGCCAGAGAACTCTCGAAATGTACCTTCGAGAACGCCTAAAACGTGACGCCCCGGGTAATTGAGATCACCCTGGCCGTCAGGTAGCTACCCCGAACTTGGAATGATCGATTGAAAGTTGTCTAATCGTTGTGGTATTTATTATGTTTCTGGAAATATTACTGGACTATCGTATCAAGAACGGTTGACAGTATTTAAAACTTTGAGGACGAATGTCGACATATTGACGATTTCAAAACGATGTATATAATCCGTGACGTTGTAAACATAAAATTTAATTATGCACTGAGTACAAGGCAAGTGCGTATTGTAAATTTTTCTCAATATAAGCCTTTGATGCAGAATTTATTTTTCTAAGTAAAATATTCTTAATGTTTTAAAAAATCCATGTCACGAAGTGCTAACCCACGGATGGCAGGCGTTGGGTCCATTTTGAAGTACAATTATAAACGTTCCATCGGAATTCTATTTTTAAGCAGGCAGTTTAAATTGTTAGCTATTTATAATAGATCTAATGAGATTAACATTCTTCCCAAAGAAATGGATATTAAAATAAATGAACAAAATTTATACGTAAGAATTAAAGGGTTAAAGAATATATTAATAAAACGGTACATTGTCTTCTGCCATTATTAAAACTAAATTTGCCACCGTTGGTTAAAAAATTTGTTTCAGATCTCTCCAAAATTTGCATATACACGAATAGATTTATTGTTTTTCATATATTGTACAAAATATGTAGTACTTATACTTATATAGACGTTATTTAAATATATATTGTACTAATGGCTAAAATATTTTTAAATTAATTTGCAGTATAGTAATGAGTCTTGTAATAAGTGACTTTTCCCCAAATCCTTTTACAGGACATTAATTTTGGGTTTAAACACGGTTACAAGCCATCAGTCCGGTTTACACGTGTCGCCGACCGTTGACATCGATATTAATTGTTAATGCCTCGTGTCAACACAGCCGGTGCGTTAGCAGTTAGTCCAGTTTCGGTCTAAGCCGCAGTTAAAATAGAACTGGACACTGACCGATCGACTGTAGACGAGTGGGATATCTAGTCGCCGGGACCTAACGAGACTCCTAGATCTAGATTAATTACTTGGTGCTCGCGTATCTACGCCAGAAAACAAGATAAATCGCAACCGACTACCGGAACCGTTAGAGCAGAGGGGGTAGCATAAAAAAAGGAAAAAAGGAAAAGGAACGGCTGCGAGAGAGGTCGGTAATCGTTAACACCGTAAAATCGACACATGGGGTCGTCGCAATCGGTCGCCGGTAAAGATCAATAATTCGATCTCGATATAAATTCGACATCGGGGAGAGGGGATCGTTTCTCATCCGATGGGGTCGCAACCACGCTTCATGGATGGGGTTGAAACCGATCGCCCTTTTTTTTTCATCGATCACCCTTCCCGCCCGATGCATCGCTATCCACTCGCGTCTCCAGAATCTAATTTTACCGGCGGCACGTTGAAAGTATATCGAGAAAATGTGACGTAACGTCGATACTTCGTACTTAATAATTTCCGTTCTATTATTATTATTCATCGGACGACCTCCGCCCCTTAATCATTTTATCTAACGAGTCTCGCTAATGAGCTTATTCGAAGGTTATTCCAAGAATTAAGTACTTATTTAACGTTTAATTTCAACAATCCATTAGCCGCATCGAATAGGAATAAACGCAATAATTGAGATTAAATATTGACTATGAAACTTTATGCAAAATAAGAATGATCTGCGCCAACAGCAAGAGACAGGGGTTAAATTAAAATGTATTTTTTCGTTTAGCATCTTTAACAAATTGCACAGAATATAACAACCTTCTTAATTTCTTCTAACGTGTTCACAGTTTAGTGTTTTAGCAGGTCATTCTTATAATTACATGCATAAAATCCGCAGTCTAGTTGTAAGTTTTAAATAAAGAAATATTATGTTAAACAATACGGAAAAGTTGGAAGGAATAATGCAACATAAAGTATTACATTTATTGACACAATCGGTGAATATAATTAAGAACAGGAACAAGGCGCAATAAAAAGTTACAAGTGAGGTAGTGTTGGAAATTGCAAAATTTTGCTGGTTGGTTAAAATTACTTATACATATTGTTGTTAATTATTGAAAAAATCCTCTATATGTTGTTGATTCGTAGATTTCTAGTTGTCTATCAGAATAAGTATTTCTTTATTAATCCATAAATTATGGATACTTTTCCGGACCATACAATTAATACATATCCGAATTTAATTGTACGACGTCGGTAATCATGTCGTAGTTTCGTGATCTGAAACTGATATTTTTTTCCACGCACGTTCGTGGTTCGTGGCGTTTCGAAAGTTTTCATCGAGCTGTCGTGAGACATCGCGACGGGAATACTGGAAATCACATGAGCGTTGAGCACCGGTAATCCGATAGTCGCGAGCAGAACAATGGCGTCACGATGCTCGATAAAAATTGCCATGTTTTTATTACGTAGTCGAAGGGCTCGAGGAGGCAGGGAAGTGTCTGATGAGTTGACTCGGGGCTCCTCCTCTGGGAAATACTCATTCTTGCCCCCATGCTGGCCAGGATCGTGTAGCAGTTGTCTCATTTATGATACACTGTCACTTTTCTCATCAACAATCCTTAGCCATTCCTCGACGCGACGTCGAATCTCTATTCTACTAGTCTGTCTGATCAACAGCTCGATTCTACTTAATATCGGTCCTTACGAAAATTACTTTTTACTGATTGAATCAATGTTTGTATGGCACAAATAGAAAAACACGTACTTTGTGATCTTATTTGCAGTACAATAACAGTTAAAAATAAAAAATAATTTTACATTTGTCTGAAATACATTTTAATGTAAATAATACATTCTAATCCCTTGCTTTACGATTTCTATTGCAGTTAAAATGACTAGAATGTCTTTGTCATTCATAATTTCCTTGAAGAAAAATAAAATTTATATTGTTTGAATAAATAGCTGAATATCGATGATAAAGTAATAAAATTTCATCTTAATTTAAACGAAACGGGTAATATCGATGTCTATATTTGCATTTGTAATGCAATTGGTCAAGCACGAATTTGGCATTTTATCTTAATTTTTTAAACCCACGTCACATCGGGTTCGCAGTCACTGAAAAGGGCTTCACTTTTGATTTAAAAATTTATGTTATATACTCTATCCGGGCATATAGCGTATCGTCTCGTCACAGAGTTACGAAGTCAGTCATTTCGAAATAGGAATTGGAAGGGGGTGTTCACGAATGCTACGAAGATGGAGCGGTAGGGCAAAGAGGGTCTCCATAAGAGGAACGAAACGAAACAGGCAAAGGTAGAGAGGTTTATGAAAGCAAAACGATAGCGAGACGTGCGTTGCATATCTTATCCCAAGAAAACTCCTGCCAACCTCTTGTTTCGTTTTGACGTCTGCCGGTCTACATATTAACTTCTAAATTGCGTCTGTACAAAACTCCTTCCTTAGAGGTTGCTAATTCCACATTTACAAACTGTCGAATGTGACGGACAATCTAACGTTCAGAGTTATTTCTCTGAAAACAAAATATTCTTCTAATCGATGAAAACGTTACATCGATTAATATTTCTGGTAAAGTTACCAACGAGATAGTTCGTGCCTTTTCATCAGCGAATCGAAGGGAATGATGAAAAACGTAGTTTGTTATTTTCTGAAAGGTTCAGAAATAACACAGCAGCAACACATTGGGCGAATTAGTCACGAGAGGGTAGAAAGAGAGTTTTCGGAAAACTTCTTCTGCCGACACACGTAGGGGACCATGGTCATCCATAAACTCCGAAGGGTACAGGCGACAGCCACCCCTTCTCTAGGCAGCTTCGTAAACCGAATAAACTCCCGGCACGAAGCTAATCATATTTTCTAATCCAACGTTGAAAGTGGAGAGAATGGCGGATGGAGGAGGGAAAAGCTCGCGTTGCCAGCTATCATATAATTTTTCCGACAAAAAGCACTTACGCTTCCTCGTCCCCTGCTATAACCTATCCACCCTCTTGGAAACATGTTTCGCGCCGGACGAGGACGGAAAATTTGAAAGGAAAAAGGAGAATTTATATTGAATTCCATGGAAAAATTTTACAAGCTTCATAGGCGTTTAACACGTAAAATCTAGGAAGAGGTTATGCTAGTTTAACAGCCCCTACAATTACGTTTCTTAATGAGACATAATTATTTCGAAATGCAGGACACTAAGACATTTTTCGCATAATGGCAGTTGAAATGCGGCTCTTTCGCATAAAATAGTGTTTTATAATACATAGTGAGGAACTATAATTATAAGTGTAGGAGTAATTCCAGCGATTATTTAAAATCCATTCATTGAAGTCGTCAAAAATAGCATACAATGTGTTAAGTGCAGTATCACGTTAATATTACTTTTGAATTTTTCAATATATAGTTGTACTTTCTCAATCATTTTTTATTTAATCAATGCCAAAACGTAATTGAACGTGTGGTGGGAGCTATCATGAAGTCATGCGAGACGTAATTATTGCGAAATACGTTCTCTTAATGTTTTATTTTCGAGTACAGTAGCACGTTAATATTACTATTGCATTGTTTAGTTTACGATTATACTTTTTCAATAATTTTCTGCTTAATTATTTGTAGAAGCAACTTTCAGAATACTTTAACGTGAGCACTATCATGAAGTCAAGCATGGTCAGAAATGAACGCGAAGATGAACTCGTGCCGCCATCTGTGAACAAGAACGTTGCGTACACCTCCTTCCTCGTTCTTCGAGTATGTTGACCGTTTCTCAACGCTGATCTGCGATCGCGAGTTTCCACCGTTTAACGCAATCTACATTTCCGTCCTCGCTACGAAGATCAATACCACCATGCCAACTTGATAAACTCGTGCACGATTATTCGCTACAAAAAGTACCACGAAGAGGACGTTAATGACCGAAGCGTTAAGCGTTTCGAAATTAAAAGACAAAATATATTACACTCCGGTAATAAAAGCTCGGCCGCAATTACGTTAAACGGTCCTCGGCGCAGCCATTCACGTCCAAGGAAATTAACGGGAGTAATAATCAGCAAACTCTCGAGACCTTTGAATCTCTTTCAAAGAACTCCATGAAGAAGAAGTTACCCCGTACCGGGCGCGGAACGTGTAACGAGCGAGCCCGAGGGTACGGAGGGGGCCGAGGACGGGGGGTAGAGAGAGGGAGGGTGGTAGTTGGTCGAGGAGGGAAATGTGTCGGAGGGGGTGGCAGAAATTAAGTCGGTTCCCCACCTCGACGTTCCTCGAAACGACACCTCTTTTTCCTCCTCTTCTTCTTCGACTACTTCTTCCTCTTCTCCTTGTCGTGCGCTGGATTCTGAAATAAGCTTGCTTCTCCCCGTTCCCCTTCCGCCCCGCGCTGCTCCTACTCCCTCCTCGGCTGTCCCCCTACCTGTTTCAGTGACTTCGAGGACCTTTCCACACGAGAGCACATGCATGCGCGCACTCACACACCCGATGGTGGTATTCCTGCGCCGCGCATACGTGTACGAAATCCCCTAGAAGGGTGGAGGACCTGCGCGCGAGGGGTAGGTGGTACCAAAATGGCCGAGGCCGCACCCACTATCGAATGGTGGGGGCGAATCAGGGGAATCACGTCTGGTGGGGAGATTACACACGACGACACACGTGCGAGCGGGGAGCAACGGTGCGGGTGAATCACTATGTGTGCGTGAGCTGTCCGGGTGCACGATACACGTTGATCACGGTGTAATCCCGAGGATACCCAACGGGAGGATACGGACCTGGCCATACCTATGCGCCATACGAAAGGTGTGGCTCGCTTACCAGCGCAATCAACCCCACTAATTAAACTAATTAATTAGTTAATTGCAATCAGGAAATCTCCGTGGCTCCTCGAACAAGGGCATTGTGGATGTTACCCGTCTAGGATGATTGTTCTAGTAGTCGGCCATCTTAAGCGTTGTTATAATTATATAAGTTAATTGCAATCAGGAAATCTCCGTGGCTCCTCGAACAAGGGCATTGTGGATGTTACCCGTCTAGGATGATTGTTCTAGTAGTCGGCCATCTTAAGCGTTGTTATAATTATCCATTCTACAACGGACGGTTCTAATGATGTCATGGCAGCCATAACCAGATCCATTCAAATGTCTACATTGCAATTTTCTTTCGACTTCTGTCGAATATTTTAATCCACTTTTTTAAAAATCAACATTAATCAACTCAGTGCAAATAGCTAATTAGAAAATATATACTATTTTCTAAATTTTTCATATGAGAACATGAAGCAATACATTGGATATGAGTAGTAGGCTAACTGTTGTGCTCATTCAAATCTACAGGAGTTTGTTAGTAGATATTTCTCATTTTTAAACAATTTATCTTCAAGAAGGCTGACTACTCGGTAGAAGCCGAAATAAGACACATTACCCTATAAAACCGTCATGTTCTAACAATAACGAATTATGGACAAAGTTTCTAAATACATTATTCTATTTTATTAGTACTTTTTCTCTAATAATTTTAGCATGAACCTAGATAATGTAGAACTTCGATTATTCGGATCTCGGATGTCTGAATTCTCCATCGTCTAAATACTTTCCATAAAGCAATAATTCAATCTAAAACGATCTATATACTGTATCATTTGGTAAGGATTTAGTTTGACACTAAAACTAAGTAATTTCTCTATTATCCGAACACTCATATTCCACTGGTTAATGCAGATAATCGAGGTTCTACTGTATAAAGTGAAATGTAGTCGGCCAGTAGTCAGCTTTCCTGAAAACAAGAGATGTCTGTTAACAAACTACTACAGATTTAAATGAGCACAATGGTCACCCTATTCGTCACTTCCAATATACAGCCTTATCACTGATACAGCCTCATGTACTTATACAAACAAATTATAAAATACTATACTAATAATAACAGCGCTGAAAACGGCAGGCTGCTAGAACAATTATTCTATTGATTCTTTAACAGCAATACCGAATTACTTCAGCAATGGTACATATCCCAAGAGCTGCTATTATCTCCAGTGTGTGTTTGTGTGTAAATTGTATGATTATTGGACTGAGCATCTTTATGCATATTCTCATTTTCACACGTCAGTAAGAATCGGAATTACGAAAAAATGTTGCTCGTCAGCTAAAAAGTATAGACAGAAATGCTATTACTTTACGTTAATGTATACGTTTTCTTGCATTCTACAAATTTTACGTGCCGTAAATGCATAAAGATTCTTAGTCTAGTGATTTTACACGAGAAGGGGTAGCAGAATTGGTTTGTTCGATGGAAAAGGCTCGAGACCGATTGTATAATAAAAATGCTTCGCAGAAGTCATTCGGCGGACTGTCAGTAACAAACAACGTGGCCAAACTTAAATCACGTTTTTCTTAAACCCGTCGAATGCGAGGAAAGTTTCGTTCTACGCGGCGGAAAGAGAGGGGGTGGAGCTGGGGGTGGGGGCAGAGTCGGAAGGGTGAGGTCTCGTCGAACCCCTGAACAATTGCCGCTTCAGCAATAGTACGAAGGCAATATCGTTTTCCCCGAGAAAGAAAAACATGCAGATTCGATCGATCGCGCAGGAGGTCGAAATTCCAGCGTGTTCTGGGGGCTTCCTGCGGCAGACAGAGTGTCCTTTTTTGTCGCCCTAAATGTCCACCCTCTTGCCCGACAAAAAAAGGACACGGGAGACTCTCGCACGAGGTCCTCGATGCTCGTGGGGATGGTGAAAGGACGTGTGTGCCTGTGTTATTTTTTCCGAGGCATTAAGCTTGCTTTCCTGAGGGGTAGGGATGGCTGCTCCGCCGATAGGGATGAGGTATAGTTTAGTTTAGGGATTCCACGCGAAACACAGTCAAGGACTCCACTCCTCTGATGCGCGCTTCTGTTCATTTCGCGATAGCCTCCTATCGTCTCGGAATGTTTGCCATGGGATTCGGTAATGTTACCCGTTAGGGCTTGATCTCCGTAAAATCGTACCAATTTCGAAATTACTCCCTAACCTGATACAATTTCGGTTTAATTAGTGGCGTCTCCGCTTTAAATACAAACGCGTCGAATAAAATCAAAACTTGCATTCATCTAAATGTACAAAAATCAGTAAATTCGTTCGAATTATAAACATTGACAACAATAAAGTTCCCAGTTATTTTTCTGGTCGTTATTACTAAAACGCAATTGCCTTCTTCGATAACTTAGAATTATGTAATGATATGCATAACGAATATGTACAAAATCACTGAAGTACGAGGTATTTTTTTTCCTTTTCGAAATTGTTTTATACGAACATAATAAAAAAGTAGGGTAATAGAGACATAAGGTTTCATTTTGCTTTATCATGCAAATGGACTAAGTCACCGCAATAACTCTCAACACCATTAAACCAACTTACATTCTGTTAAAGAATTACAGAATGATTCTTTGTGATTAACTCTTTCTAATTATAGAGTTCAAATTTAATTTAAAGCGAATGCTGTGGATTTCATTCCCCAAAACGAAGTTGCTGCGAGAAGAATAGAATTTGTAATCTTGTTGAATTTCGTTCCCATTGTTCGAGCAGCTAATGCAGAATTGTCAAGCATGGCCGACGCAGCACTATCCAGCAGGTTGTTCGTGCCAGTACGGAGCAAGAAGACAGACTCGATTTCCATTCATTTATTTTCACCGCCATTTCATTGATTGCAGTGGCTCCTCCTCGATCGGCTTCTTCTTTGGAGTTTCCTTCACTCTAATTCCCGGCTTCACTTTAATCACCAAGAGTGCAACCCTCTTCATCTGGTTCCTTCGTCCGGGTCAAATGCTCGGTAATCTATCCGACAGTATTTTTGTCCGGTGACTCTCACCCCTATCACGCAAATTCTTCTAGACAAAGAGAGGAAGTTGCCATTTTTGCTCGAGTATACTCTTAGGCCGATCCTCAATACAACGTTCACCGTGGGAGGGGAAAAATATTAAAGTGCCTTGAAGAGTATTCGGAAACACTTTTGTCTCTGGAAGATGCAGGCCGCATCTTCATTGGACAATAGAGAGCCGTACATTATACATCTGGTCGCATGTTTGAGTCATTTGGCTGCTTCCCTTAGAAGGCTTCGTACCTTCAGATATTTTAAAAAAGCGCTCGCTGATTGTACTATGCTGTATAATTTAGGCGCTACTTTCTGATTGCACGCACGTACATATTTCAGGAGTGGTTTCGTATATTCTATTAACTTAAATGTATACTTAATACACATTTCTGTACACTTTATGAGAAAAACTTCATGAGAAATATTCATCTTGCAACTTAAATTAACTGGTGTGTTATTGAACATAAATAACGATTCGAACATTTGCTGTTTCTAAGTCATAATTAATAAATTATGTTGATGATTTGTATCAATGTGTTCACTACAGAATGTATTTTATTTGATCGCTTAATTATAACATTTCCTTTTCTATATGACGCAAATCATAACTACAGCTTTGGTGGTACATTTATTATTGCAATTAGTAAGAAAAAATAAAATTTTCTGTTTCAAACGTCTGTATCAATAGCTAACCCTTAAATACATTATTGGAACCGCCATAGTTCTACTCAAGTTTATGATCATAATTATATAATTTCTATTTGTATTATTACGTTCCTGATGCTGCAGAGCATAATAATTCAGTTTTATTTACCAATCCAGTAAAAATGAAAATTGAATAAATAAATAAATATATATATATATATCAATTGAGTTGCTACGTTTATAACGTGCATTTTAAAACATAACATAACGGTAAAGATCAATAAAATGCGTGTAATATTTTCCAATGACAAAATGGTAAATAATATACTTGAAAATGCATGAATTGTATGTAATTACATTAAATAAAGCACTTATTAATACGTGTTACATAGCCTTTTTGCACGTCAATTTTTTACCGAATATCTTGATACTTGATGAAGTATCTAAGTCTGACGATTACATTTTATAATAAAATTATACATGGCGCATAGGGTAGTCACTGTTATTCTAATATAGATGTAGAGGTACGGTAATCTTCATTACAGTGATGTCATATAAACAATTTGGTATCGAAAGGAAAAATGACGTTTAAAATAAAAGTTAAAAAAGTCTCAGTGAAAATTCTGAATTGTGACTTCAATTCAATTCTTCTACAATTGTGAATTCAATTTTTGTGTAAATCCTGCACAGAGGAATTAATGAAGGCACACGAAAGCTTCCTCCATTAATCAACGTTAATTGAGATTGTCCTGTGTTTCCGAAACAAAAAGGGATATCGGGGCAGGCCAAACACAGAAATCCCAGGGGATCTGTGCTCATTAATATCTGGCCAGGACGAAATGTGTTTTTAGCAAGAAAAGTCACGTATAGCGAATAAATGGCCAGGAAGAGGTGGGCCGGAGTGGTTTTCGGGGGAGGGGTTGCGAGCTTCTGACATTAATGGCAGAAGTGGGACGCGGCAGCGGGAAATCTACGGAAAAAGGCAATTTATGACGCGCGCACGGACAAAAAAACGTAATAGTATGATAATGAAACGAACGTAGTTTTCTGCGTGTGCACACATGTGTCCGCCGTGCGTTAACTTCCTTGAACCGAAACAAACGGTGAAAAAAAAGGAATATCGTAAAAGGAAGCAAAGGAAGAAGATAGCGCGACCGCCCTTCCCCATCTCTGTCAACTCGATGTTAGGGGGTTGACTTCAGGGGTGGTCGAGCGTGGTCCACGACTGGAAGAGATGAAGAGAAGGGAGGACAGCAAGGATAAGGGCAAATCCACGCTTATGAGGCACGCCAAGACAAAAGCCTCCATTTCGGAAGAGCCAATATGCGACCGGGCTGCAATTCGATATAAATGCATCTGCGCTGATCGTAACCTCAAGGAATCTTAAGCGGGAGAAGGACGGAAACGGTTCCAGGGAGAGGGATGAACGGAAACGGGATGATCGTGGGAGGATTAGAGGAGAACGTCCAGGCTGGGATCCGAAGGGTCTATTTATATGCTATCTGGATTAATTAGGAGATAGACGGATTACGAATTTCCTCTTCCGTGGAATCGTCTCTTTTATCCTACCAATAGGAAAACTCGTCGTTGGGAAATGGACGAAGATTTTCTTCTGCGAAAAATTAGTGAGTCTTCCAAATGTAATCATTATACTACGGGTCTTCACGCAAAATAAACAATTTCCAAGTCGATTGTGAGAAACAGAAATTAAATAATAATGAATTTCATCTCGTAATTTGGAAAAGTAGTGTAGCAACATACTTAAATTTTCTTAATGTCTTTACAGTTTTTTATTCCATCTATTATTACACTTATTATATATAACCACCTTCCGTATTACACTTATTATAGATGCATAAAATCCGCAGTCTATTAATCAGAGTAGATATCTTGTGTATGAAATAGTATAAATACTTTTACTTTACTTGGTGTAACTTTTATTTCATGCATATCAAGCGAATCCTACGTGATCAATCCTACTTCTACCGTCTTAGTTTTTTTTCGAAGCAACCACAATTACATTATTTGACACCATTTATGTAATAATTAATAACATGGAAAACATGATATACATCAATAGAATAAGAGAACTGAAGTAAGGTTGATAAAACTTCTTAATGGCATACTTCTTATCTAGTTGATAACAATATTAAAAATCTGTATTTCCATCACTTCTAACCAATTCTCAAGCACAAACACATTCATGAAAGCCTCGTTTCTTCTTAAAAATCTTTAAGGTATATAAGATTCTGACAAATAAAATAAAGTAATTGTTCCAATGGTCAGCCATTTAAGGCCAGTAATCAGCCATCTTAAGCGCTGTTATTATTAATATACCGTTTTCTAAATGTTTTACACATGTTATACATTGGAAGTGAGGTATAGGCTGATCATTGTGTTCATTCGAATGTATAATAATTTGTTAGTAATAAACACACGTTTAACCGGAAGATTCTCTGGTGTTTGTTTCCTGGACATGAGTTTTTGTGATCTAGAGCAATCTCAGCAGATAAATGTACGCTTCAGAAATATGGTAACCCGGTCGACGCAACGCGACTATAAAGAACGAACGAACGAACAGACGACAACTAAACGTCCAACAATCACGGCTGGTGCCCCAGGTTTTGATCCCTGCATAAATCTAACGTCGCGACATTCTTCGCACAGGTTAGTCAGACTGGGCAATAGTGGAGGGTCAGCGTGCCGTGCCGGTGAAAAATTCCTCGCGATTTTCCTCGCAGTTTTTCGAGGGAAGAGCCATTTTTGTTTGCCGCTTATTTCTCGTGGATATAAGTCTTTGCAGTGAAGCCAGTGGAAGCTAATCTAATCCTCGAGTGTATAGTCGGCTCAGCGTAGATACAGGCGTGCATCGGGAGATACACATGCGAGAGGACCGCCGCCGCACGAGAGACACAAAAGTAGAGAGAAGACGTTTGTGTAATACCTAAGAAAGGTTTACTCGTACTCGCACACGTGAGCCTGAGAGCACGTTATACCTAAAAGTCTACGTACACTGTAGTACGTACGTACGACGTGTGTAGATGTAAAGGTGTGGGGGTGTATGCGCGCGTGATGAGGGTGGCGTAGACAGAGGGAAAGGGGATAGGAGGAAGACGTGGATCGGGAGAGGGTGGCAGAGCCAGCAATGGCGCCCCACACGGGCGTTTATTATTATGATTATACTTGATATCCCCTGCCCAAAGCAGGGCCAGCCAGCCAGCCAGCCAGCCAGCCTGCGAAACTTTCCCTCCTTTCCTTTCCGATATTAATATTATTTTTGCCCGGGCGTAGCGGCCGCCATATATCTCGCTCTGGGCATAAAATCCATTCCCCGTTCCCCCAACCACCTATCCACCTCGGAGCTGGCTCTCTCACCCCCTTCGAGCTGAAAGGAGAGAGAGAGAGATGAGAGAGAGAGAGAAAGAGAGAGAAAGCGAAGGAAAGAGAAAGGAGAGAAGAGGAAGAGACGGGGGAGAGATCGCGAAAGAGAGAACAACCACCACCACCCCCCGCAGTTTCCGTCTCTGTTTCGCCTTTCGTTACCCACCCCAGCCACGGTCTCGTTTCGCGCTTTGCCATCCGCGACCACGACCGGGTTCTATTATTAATTAATGGCGGACCGGCCATTTTATCTTTTCTGCATCCCCAGGTCCTTCGTCTGTAACTCGTCCGCTCGCGCGCTTCTCCGGAGAATTTTCTCGCCGGGGCTGATTAACGTGTCTGCTACACGCCCACTCTTCGCGGCGGCGACTCCTGGAGCTAGCCAATGAACGCGGATCGGCAAGATCGGATTCTTAAATATGTACATATGAATAATTTCCGAGATGGCCGGAGATATTCTGTTTGTGGAACGCACATATCCTCGATACAGTGAGCTTGGGCTCCTCCGGGATGGGGGGGGAGAGAAGTTCTCCAATTCATACCTAAACCGTAGGTCAACGACCATCCTTCCTCTTCTCTGCTTTCCAATCTATCGGATAGCTTCTTTTCCATTTCAAAATTTTCTATTTACGTTTTTCCCACCCTTCCGGCCACTCCCAGATATTATTTGGGGTTTGGGACGCGCGTGCGGCTGCATCGTTGATTAACATCGTCGCGGGAATGAACCTCGATAGGACGGATTTTCCGAAGTTCGAAAGAATTATTTGCCACGTAAGAAGTAGGGTCTTGGACACGCCAGGGCTCCAAGGATTGGCAGATGAGCCGGTTGTCTTCGTGGAAGGGCGCGGGTGGTTTCCGGGCGGCGTGTGAGAAATTTTAAACTACGATCACCTCGAGGGTAACCCGATGGCGGTACATAGGAAAGAGGTAGGAGGTCGGAGATGGTTTGTATGGCTCGAGATCGACCCAGAAGACGCCCATCGCTAGGTTCTACGTGCAGGACATCATAGGACACGGGGGTTGAGAGAATTGCTCATTTGTTCGCCATAGTGACGGGGCCGGAGGATGCCCTGTAATGTCCTACAGCCTCCTTCTACCTTCTACTCCTCCTACTGCTGCATCTCCCTCTTCGTCCTCACCTCCTCCTCCTCCCGTACCTCGTCCTCCTCCTTTCTCTCGGCGTACTCCTGCTCCTTCTCGTCCTCCTCGTCCTCCTTCTCCTTCTATACCATTCACCGTTCTCGCTCCTCTGCCGTGGCGGTGTTCGATCGAAATTCAATTTCCACCGGGCTACCCCTCTCACCTACCACCCCACTTCTTCACTACGCCACCCTCTCTCTTCCCTTCCTTCTTTCGCTTCCTTCTCCCCATTCGGGAAACCCTGAGGACCCGGGAAAGGAAGCCACCGGCTGCATTCCTTGCAATAAATTACGCGGCTCAATTATTCACGGGAATCTCCTGCGCCTCTGTTTAAGACGGAGATGTTCTTTTTCGCGTGCTACGAACGCTAGAAACCTCGCGCCTGATACGCGCCAAGCATTTTCGAGATGGCCGTTAACGGATGGCTAATTTTTCTGGGTGATCGTCGGTGATTATCCGAATGCGTAATCCTTAATGGAAATCTCAATTATACGAATCTAGTATTGTTATAAAAATTATAGACCTTTCGCATAAACGTCACATGTATTCATTAATGTCATTAACCCCTTGATATGCGAATTAACACGCTAACTGCCACGGCGCGGCGCGGAGGTTATGGCCGACACAATTCTTTGACTGGATTTCGTTAGGACCCACAAAGTATAAAAAAGTTTAAATAGCAGTGGCTACAATAACTTTTGAAGTATCAGTTACAGGTTCAATTAAAAAATTGTTTAGATTTCTTTGTACTTTGTGCTAAATGAAATTAATGATTAATTTTCGTATAAATTCAAAACAGACTTGTTAAATGCAAACTATAAAACAGTTAATGTTGAATAACATTTTACTTCAATGTGTAAAATATATGCATGAGCAAGATATGGCGTATCCGAAATGTCTTTACACCAAATTTGTAGCTTACACGACTTATGAATTATTGCAAACATATTGGAATATTTTAATAATGATGCAAAGCACTTCTTTTGTTGAAGATTTCGGTGTGAAAATTGACCCATTTTGTCTTTTAGGATACCGTAAAATGATTGATTTCTCTTTGTTTATGTTTTAAGATGTTTTTTTAAGTGACAGTCTAGATGAAACATAAGTTGTTAGCTTAAAAAGTAAACCAAGAATGATTAATGTATTGAGTTCATTTGATATCAGTCTAAAGATATTCTTCTTATCTTCCAAACGCATATTGAATTTGTTAATTGGATTAAAAGTCTCTTTTACTTTAGCATACACAAAGTATACATGTAACTAAGAAATATCAAATTTCATAATATCAAATTTCTTCGTCAATCGTAGCAAGGTGGAAGCATTCTGTTTTAGAATTATTTTATTTAATAAAATACGCCTACCGAAGCCTGCCATGTTACGCATTCGTATGGCCGAGTGCTTTACATTGAAATGAAGTCATGGAGAGCCAACCCACCACCATCAAGCCAACCCCACCCACTCGGGATCGTAGCTATTTAAATAGCTTTTTTCCAAGGGGAGTTCGAATGAACCCCACCCTCTTAGCTTCCTCCATTTCGGAGCAATGCACTAGTTACTGCGAATTCCGGGACCCTTCCTAAGTCTAAATTATGCAACTACTGAAAATGCCGCCATTTTCTTCGAGAACGTTTGCTAGATGGAATCATGGTTCCTTTACGTCCACGTTCTACTTCGAACAAATGCGTCCATCAACCGATAGAACACATAAAATATTACTCAAAAACCTATGCTTCGCAGCTATTAAAGAAACTCTAATTGCATATTTAATTTCAACAAGCAAATGAAATCACTTTTTTATCCCTCCTTGGGATAATTGTACCTACTTTATAAACATATGATTCAAATTCTTCCATCAACCGATTGAACACAGTAAATTACTCTAAATTACCTGATTCGTCGGTATTAAAAGAACTCAAACCGCATATTTAATTCCAACAAACAAATGGAATGTTTATAGAACCTTCGATACCTTAGTCTCCATAGGATCATCATATTTCATAAAGCTTCCACCCAAAAAATACTACTCCAGAATCCCTGAATTGGTGTTAAGAGAACATAAACTACAAACTTAATTCCAACAAATGTAAGAGAATGTTTATACCACTGTATCGATGACTGCCGGTATTGCCGTTATATATGTTTATTGATTGATGCCGTTATGTATGTTTTAATTGATTTGTCCGTTATGTATGTTTTTATTGATTTGAGCATTGTGTGTTTTGTTAACAAACGATCGTTACGTTGTAGTTTATTAGTAACGTTGTCAAATTAGTTTCCCGTGAGCGATCAACGGACGTCGTGTCAAGTCTCGGCCTCCTTACACAAATAAATTAAATTTTTGTATACTCTTAAATACCTTAGGATTACCAGATTTCAGAAAACCGGGTATTCAAATTCTCACATTAACCGATCAAATACAGAAAATATTACATAAGAATCTTTGAATCATTAGAAAACTTCAAACTGCATATTTAATTGAAACAAACAAATGGAATCTTCCTTTATCCTTAGCTACCACAGTCTCCTAGAGATGATCATATGTCACAAAACCACGATCCTACCAACGCGATTAACCATCATCCAGAACACTTTATCCAGCGTTATCGTAGGGTGTAGTAAAGGGGGGGTCGAGACAGTTCCAGAGAAAGCAGAATTTTATGCATCATGTGACGCGATCTATACCGAAACGGACGGGAGTCCAATACATAACGCTTGTCGTCCTAAGAAGCGTCAAGAAACAGAGGACAACGACGACGCCCGCCGCCGTCGTCTACGGGGGTGGTTGCGGAGGTGGCGCGTCCTTTGCACACAAAAGCAATAACGCCCTGATATTCTACGGGGATGCGAACTGTGTTGTCTCGGTCATCCGCCTCGCCATCAGACTTTTTCGCGAGAGCGAGTCTTTACCGGGGACATGCGAGGGTGGCCGCAGAACAAATACATTAATTTCACTCTCCACCCACCATCGCCACCCTCCCGCTCCACCCCTGGCCGTCCCACGTAAGCGCAAGCCTTCTCTCTTTCTCTCCATTTCTCTCTCCCTTCATCCCCTGGTTAAACACACTCATGTGGTCCTTATTCCCGGTCTGCTCCGTGAACGTATGTATATGCACGCATACGAGAACACGCGCGTATATGGAGGGGCGCACACGTAGAGCCACCGGAGCTACCACCTCCATCAGCGGATATACACACACGGACAGGCGCATACGTGCACATGTGCCAATGCGCGTCCTCCAGCATATAAGTAAACGGGGTGCAGAGTGTATGAGAGAAAGGGAGGGGGTGGGTTGGCGGGTAGAGGGTGGTGTGCGGTTACCATGGAAACGCCCAGTCCCTCTCTTATAATTATATGGGGAAAAATGGCTCGCGGACTTTTACCCCGCGTTACACCCCCACCCCCTTTCGCTCTACTCTTTCCTCGCTGACTCTATCTTTTTCCCGCAGCCGATGCCGCTCGTCTCCACCCCTCTTTTCTTTTTCTTCGCGCACTATCTCCGCACTTTCTTCTCCAACCTCATCTTTCGCGTCCCGTTCGTCTATTTGCTCCTCTTCCTCCTGTTACTCGTCCTCCTTTGAATTTTTCTTCCAGCCCCCTATCCGAACCCCCCTTCCCCCAGTCCCCGCCCCCGTTCGACGGTCTCTTTCCACCTCTTGCCGCCACCCTCTCCACCACCACCACCTCCTCCCCCTCCTCCTTCTTCTTCTTCTTCTCCATTCCCTCCCTCCCGCCCCTCATCCGGTTTCACCTCGTCGTCTCATCGCACAGCGGCACCTACTTTGCCCGCCTCGGGAATATTATGCTTGCACCTCACCAGGGCGACTGTGTAACCATCCTTAACTCGCTTTAAGGCTGACTGCTCTACGTCTCTTGGATTTCACGTTATTTCCGAGAAACGTCACCATGGCTCTATAGCTCCTTTCAGAATTCCTCGTCGGGGACCCGAACGAACCTTCGGAGGAATTTGCTCAGAAAATCAAGGTGACGTCTTAAGTGGTCCACCGATGTGATTATTGTTACGCTAGCTGCGAGCCGGCTGATCCTCGTCGAGAGAACGCCGGGGAAACTACAGGTTAATGGCCGATTCTCAGTGACGTCCTCCGTGGGTCGCCAGGGATGGTAACAGTTTTACTGTCACGGTAGTTGTGTGCGGCTGACACAATTTTTTCGCTGGATTTTGGCATTAAATCTCGCGAGGATGCGTTTATGGTTGCAGTCATGGCTCTAGATCCATTTCAATCTTTAGATACCATTACAGTTTACATGTTTGCGAAGATAATTCTTTGAGATCATCGTTGACCTTCTTATGGAACCTAATGTAAATAGATAATGAGAGGAATTGATACTAAAAATTTGAATTTAGGTGGTTTGTTTGTCATTCTGGGTGAAAGTGGACTCAAGTTGCTCCATTCGTGGGTGAATTCGTACAGTAATATTTAAAGTGAACCAAAATGTCTTTAGGATCATTGAAGTACGATAAGGTTACAATAGCAGTGACTACAATAAATCTTGATTTTTCATTTAACTTAACGTGTTAATCTTGACTGCGTCTGAAAATTAATTGTTCATGTCTGGGAGACGGTGATGATATCAATCGATGATCGTTGCAGTTTTCGTTGCTATTGTAATTGTATTATATATTATTATTATTATTGCTATTGTATTCCTAGCTAAATAATGAAGCAAAGTCTAATTAAAAATCACCATATTAAGTGAAGTATTCACGAATTTTTCGACGCATAAAAGTGTTATTATCTTTCACTATCTGCCTCATTTGCCATATGTTTACTTTCCCCAGTTAGATTCGATTACTGTATTAAGTACATAATATTCATTGTAAACACGTTTCCAACTTTGCTTAATTTCTCTCTCATAATGTTTAGGTGATTAATAATGCACTTAATGTAAATTAATGGAATTTAATCATCACTTTCCTTTTTTTAATAGAAGTTTTCCTTACTGACATTGAGGTGTTATCGATTTTGATGTGATATTTACTATTTTTAGAAATTGACAATGATTAATGAAGAAAGGAATTGGCGAACAAAATATTTTTGGACGAATTCATCACGTAGGAATTAATGTAAAATGTTTGTAGAATGAATATAAAACGATACTAAACATTACGGTATTAAAACGGATATGTGTCTGCGAAGAAAAGAAAATTAGAAAAGAACGAAGCCAAAATACGAGAAGAAAGCTCACAATAGGTAGTATCGTCGGTCAGCATTTAGTAATATTCTGTATCGGACGAGGAATTGGCATTGTCGATGCAGTCAGAAAATTCTAATTTCAAATACATAAAGATATAAGTGTCTCAGTCTGATGTATATAGTATACACAACACAATCGAAGCTAATAAATATGCATATGCATTATAATTTCTGTGTTTTATCAAAAATGTGATTAGTATACTAATTAATGTTCCGTTAAACAATTGTATGTAATATTTACCTTATGCACATTACGGACACTCCAAAATAGCAATCTTTGAACGAAGGGCCGATTTGATTTGTTAGAGTTATTTCAAACTTTCGACAAAATGAATGTCCGGATTTCGGTCCATTTTGACACAATTACAAACATTCCAGGTAAATTTTAATCATCAAGGAAACAGTCCAAACGAATAGCTAACTATTAGATCCGATAAGTTAAAAAATATGTGATAAAAAAATTGTTGCTCAAGTTATTGAATGGATGTAGCCTCGGCTGCCATAAAATCATCGAAAGAATCCGCTTTACTAAGATTAATACTGGAACTGCCAAATGAAACAAGGCAGCCATTTCGACATTTCAGGACCCAAAAATTTCAACAAAATTGAAATCACTGAAATTGAAACTGGGAAATTCAAATTTATCTTACTGGTGTTAGTTTAATCATCACCATTTCCGAACTCAATGAAACTAAACTCATTAATCTGTGCGCCAAGCTTTGCTAAGAAAGTGAAAGTTCGTCACTTTGATTACTCGACACTTTCAGAGTCGAAGAAACATCTTTTCCGAAAGATGACTGCGAAATGTTCGCAGAGGAACGAGGGGGTAAATCGCGGCGGCTTATCTATCGATAAGTAACGTTTTACGGTCAGCGTTTAACGATAGAATGTAACAGCGGGACATCGATACACTAAGCAAACTCTCATTTCAGATAACGGGGCGCTGGCCGAAAGATAGAAGATTGTACCTGTACATTTCGCTTGTATTCCGCACACAGGCGCCCCGTACATACGCGTAGCCGTGTGTCCACTCCGGGGTGTCTTCGACAACGAAGTAGGAGGGTCAACGACGGCAACGAAAAAGAGAGAGGGAGCATATTGCCCCGAAGTAATCCTACTTGATCGCGGTTTTCGGTTTCTCCCACGTGCGCAAGTGTGTGCCCCATGGTCGAAACAGCTGTGTGGCCAGGCTCAGGTATATGCCAGTGTTCCCGTTCGTGTGTTCATCTTATAGAGGAGGACTAATACTGGTGCGTGAGCGCTCGAAGGATTACTGCCTTAGGAGACGCCCTGGCGTTCATCGCCTCCCCCGCACCTTGCGCCCGCAAAGGAAGGGCGGGGGCGTCTTTAAATACCCTCGGGATGCGAGTGTCCTGGACGCCGAGAACGTGTCCTGACGACAAAAAATATAATTTCGCCTGAACACCGCCCCTGCACGCTTGTCCTCACCCCTTTCCACGGCTACCCACGATCGAGGATTAGATGAGTTTGGACGAGAGCTCGATACTTGTCGTCTGCGGGGGCGTGGAATTTCCCGAAGCCCTGTCCTTTTAACTAGCAATATTTCCGCGAAAATGGTACAACGCTATTTTGGAGTTGTCATTTTGAACATTTTATGGACACACTTCTTGAACAATCATGACAATCTCATTCATTTATATTCCTCATGCTTCCAGGGTAAAGTTTACGAAGAAAAAATACACTTGGATATGGTTTATGAGTAGACTGCTAATTTTATTCGTCTATGATAAAATTGGGTGGGTGTAATTTAAAACGGATGAAAGATTAACAGAATTTTAGAATGTTGATACACTGTTTTCTACTTGTTATAATAGTTAAGCGAAAAGAAGCCATTCTATTTGAAGTCATTCTCCTGCTTCGTGCAATTGATACAGACAATTTTTATTTCGCATAAAAATCCGCGATCTATTCATAAGCATTGCTCTTCTTGTTCATTGTAGATATGTGTAACTGTGATTAAATAGAAGCTACTTATAGTCAACGATTTTGTATTTCATCGATTTTGATTCTATACTTCGTTAACCTCGCAGGACGACACCTAATAGGTTTCTCTATACAATCGACGATATACAGCGTTGAAGATGTTGTGTCAGACTTTTACATATTTCGTATAATTGTTTTCAAATTCTAGAAAGTAAGAGTATCGTGCTTAAACAATCAGGTCGATTGTAATAAATTTTGAAACATTTGTTAAAGTCGATACACAGACATTGTCCTCAAAGAGTTAATAAATGAAAAATGATATTGAACATAACCGAACATATATATGTTACAACCCAACATATTGAGTGTATCGGTTAAATAATGAAATTGTAAAGTACGAGAACTTTGATTCCATTAGGTAGACTATTTTGACTTTATGGAATTACTGTGGTGGTATGGTCAGCAGTCAAAGTGTTAAACACCGAAAATCGGTTTTAAAGCGTCCATCCACGTCGATCCACCGAGAAGCCTCTGTTCCGGTAGGCCATGCGAATGATTAGTCGATTTAATGAAATAATCCCCTTTGATCGACATCCTTCTCTGACCTTTCCACCCCCTTCGGCCCTCCTTCGGGATGCCCTGGTATCCACAAAGGGAAACACTTGAACCAGAACGTTTTAATTGCGAGGCCCGCAGCGATCTCACTGTTACCACTTCGTCTGTGAATGCTCTACGCGATCGAGATACCCAAATCCGAACGAAATACTTAAAAACTTACGGAAAAATCAAGGGCGAGGGTGAGGCGCCTCCTTTGTGATGAAGAAAAGGGGTGTCTCCATGAACGTGTTTCCCTCTTGACGAACTACTTTCCAGTTGAACTTCGCCAATAATCTTCGTCTTCCCCGAAACATCATTTTTAATCAATCATTTTAATACCGACTCGACACTTTCGGGTAACTAGATCATGCCTCATAAATATGCAGATGAGGCCGCCATTAATTTAGCAACGGGGCTGTCGAGCGTCGTAAATAGCGAGTGAAGTAAGAGGTAATATAAATTAATGGTGGTTTCGAAATTACTTTCAATGTGATGCGTCGAAGCCCACATATTTCTTAAAAATCTTGTCATTTACTCCTAGTTGTTTTCGTGTAAACGCGGCGACTTTTAAATTGGGTTATGAAGGAAAACTGATAATCATTATCGAAATAAATTAGCATGCTGTCGATATTGTCAGCAACGAATTTGTCAATATTACTCTATAATATTATAAGTTGAATGTTTAAGATTCGTATAGAGACTGTATAAATATTGCTTTAATTAAACACGGAGAATAGGGATCTTAGAAGTACTCAATCTTAAGGATGTACAACAGTTCGAGAAATCATAAACTCTTCAATAGAGCGCGGCTACTTATGCACGTTTTTCTTTTTCTCGATACATTTTAAGAACATTTCCGGCGTGAATAATACTTTTGTGCAACAAAAATAAATGAAAACTGCATTAAATACTTTTAAACTTCGTATTTTTGGTACTTTTTCAAAAAGTTCAGAAGCCATAAATACCATAAAAACTTAAGAATTAATAACAACCTCATATAGATTTGAATCTTCATAATAATCAACCATATTCCCAATGTCAGCTTCATGTCCCCAAATAAAACGTTTAAAATATAGTACATTGACAACAACAGAGCCTAAGATGCCTTTAACAGACTGTCTACAGGAAAACAATTACCCGAGTTAGAATAATATTCTTTGTACTGCTATTAAAAGATATGTTCACTGCTTAGCTCGCCATTTTATCAATTACATTAACGAAAGCGCGCGATGCGCATAATCCGTCGTTTCCGCCAATGAAATTAATAAAATCGCGGGCTATAGAATCGGAGACAATAAAAGTGTCTTTCAATCACTATAAGAAGCGGGAATATTGTTCGTCGGAAGAAAAAGCATGGCCGCCGAAGGAGATAGAACAGAGGAAAGAAAGGGAGCACGGGAAATAGGAAAAATATTAATAATTATGTTAATGTCGTAATGCAAGATTCGACCGAGAGACGTCGTAGAGTAGGGGTGGTCCTCGACGTCAGAATATCTCCTTAGTTCCCTCCGATGGGGATGGCTCGTCGAGGTTGTGTGGGTGGGGATAGACCTTCGCGTATTTTTATCAATATCTCGGGAGTTGCGCCTGCGCATCATCCAGCATCCCTTCCGACGAACTCTCAAGGTTCACATGTAGAAACAGGCAGAGGGAAGAAAACGAGATAGAGCAGGGTAGATGAGGTAGACAGAAAGAGAGAGAGAGAGAGAGAGACATCAAGCCTGAGGAAGGAGAGCTGGTGTGTATCAGAGGCTGGCGTGCATGCGTGTTCGTTCCTAATGAATGTGTGCACCGTGTGTGCCCGAGTATTGGTAAGTGTGGAGGCGCCTAAGGACCCCCAGGACAAAATGGAACCCGCTTATACCCCGTCGCCACTGCAAAGTGCATCCTCGTCCAGAATTCCTTTTCTTTCGTTCTTTTCTCTTCCTCTTCCTCCTCCTCCTCCTCCTTGTCCTCTTCTTCTTCTTCTTCTGTTCTTCCCGCTGCTTCTTTGTGCCACGTCTGAGGGCTCAGGTATTCCCTCATGTGAATACAAAATCAATGGAGCTTCTTGAGATAATTGGTACGCCGAGTACCGGTGTATTCTAAAGCGTCTTCGAGACGGAAGTTTACCTCCGAGGCAGTTCTATTCCGAAAACATTAACTGCAGCATCGATCCGCCTGCATTCGAATCTCCATTATGTAATTTTCGAATCAAATATACGCGGTGTCTCGGTTCCTGTTGGAATCCAAGAAAGCGTGAAAACTTTAAGATTCATGAAAGTCCTTTTTTTAATGCCGATCGATAACAAGGACACAACGACGGTCACATCACACTTTGTCCTAAGTTTTTTAATTTTTCTTCTCCGTTTTCTCTCCCATTCGCCGCGCCTCTCTTCTATCCCATTCATCTTCCGTTGTGCAGCCGGAGATATCCTTATGCGAATACAAAGTCGGCGAAGCTTTCCAGGATAATTGCTGTTACGGGACTCGAATCCAGACTTGAATATATTTCGAGCATTCGAGGAAAGATTTTCCCCGTAGCCAAGAGGCTGCACATTGTAATCTGTTCTTTTGAAACGCTACTGTGAGTAGGATCTTCTTCGTTATCGTTCATGAATATGTCCTTGCGACAGAAAAGATGGAATATTTGGAATTCATAACCTGCAATATGTATAATTTTACGTGTAGATCCTTTTCTAGTATTATTATTATTTCTACAATTGTCTTATCACAAAATTCATCTTTGTGTCCATTCAAATAATCCAAAAGTACTTCTTTTCTTTCGCTTTTAAGACATTTCGAAAATATGCTATTTATTCATTTTTCGTTATTTCAATTCGTTAATTTTTGTTTATATTATTTCTGTGTAAAAGGTCATTAGCAATTTTAGCCAATGCCAATTTGGTCATTCGCCGCGTTACCAATACAAAAATAGAATTTGGAAGTTTCGTTTAGTTTTTAGAGTGCATAGAATCAATATTCCGGAAAAAATGTACACCGCGTTCTTCCCCCTTTCCAGTGGACACTGTTTTCTTCCCTTTCTACCGCCGATCGGTTCATCGGCTCTTTAATTATGAATCACTGCCGTTATTTACTCTTATTTATCGTTATACGAATCCGCTTGATATATTACTTCGAAACTTGTAACTATTATTCCTGTTTTTGTGCTCCGGCCGAGATCTATTATTTCCCCGTGACAATCTGCTTTCTCTCCACCCTTTTTCGGCGTTTCAGACATTTTCCAATCGCGAGACGTATGTGCTCGCGGCTTCGAACAAAATAATTCACGTGTTTTGTTCTAAAATTGCTATCCCATAAATATTCCTATCTCCGAGACCGCATTGTACTTTTAAATTCGCTTTAAGTAACATACAGGCAAAGAAAAAGTTTCTCAATTTATTGTTGTAGGACGGTAAAAGCTAAACTTCGATTTAATTTGTCTGAATACTAAAAAGTAATCTGTTACGTGCAACCGACTTTCTCTAATATTAATAACTTTGATATTTCGATTACTCGTAATAATATTAATTATACGTAACTATATAATTGTTGAGCATTGCACATTCAATAATCTGTTTGGCTTAGAAAATACTACCATATTGTGGTAAAAAGAAAATGTTAATTAATTTTAAGATCTTCAGAACCACTTCAAGTCAAAGCAATGATCAGTGAGAAAAGTTACTGTAAAAATAATACGACCGTATGCAGATTAAATTTATTTTTTATATCTTATTCGTTTTATTTTTTTTTTAGATTCAAAAAAGTTAACTTTTTAAATATTGCATAGATGCTGCTTCCTGAATTGTTTATTTCATACAGACCGACTTGTACTTAAAAATAGAGAACAGTGCAGATTACATTTTAGTGTGAATGCAAATAAATGTCGTTTAATTTACACAACTCAGAAATGAAAATGTTCTCATGCGAGATATTGTTGCTAATAATGCATACACCTTTCAGATCTATCTTGGTTGTAACGAAACACCACCTTAGCTCTAAATTAATGAAAGAAACTCAACTTTCAATTTTAATGTCATACTCAATATACCACCCAAGTAAATTCGCAATTCAGTATATTACATCGCCACCGTCACGTCCTCCGCATATGGCCGCCAATTAAATCATCCTGAACTGATTTGTGCTGAATTACTTTCAAGAGCTCATTTCCTCTCATCTTATCTTAATAGCGGTAATCATAATATTCAGTATCTCCATATTCATTTTCCCCCGTCGTAATTAACGTTGACCATTAATATTCGCAAAAAATCCCGGGGTATCCCGCGCTAAATACGTTAATGGCGTACGAATCACAAGGGGCACCTGCTCCGGTGCGAATTCCTCATAAACACCTGTCCCAATTATCATTAACTCGGCGAAATTATCTTGATTTCGCGAGCCCCGACGATCCCCTGGAAATTGCATTTCCTCCTGGATGATATAACGCGGATGTATCAAGCATGTACGTGTATATACATTTCTCTCTATCTCTCTCTCCCTCTCTCTCTTCTCTCTTTCTTCAGCTTCAGCGGGCGGATCCACTTCGGCGTTCTCGCTCGCTGCTCGTGAAAGATAGATATTATTTTCAACGTCGTGGCACAAGCAGGGATGAGCAACGGCAGAGACGGGGGGACGGTAAAGGGGTGAGACGGTAAGGGGGTAGCCCGGGTGTTTTGCAGTGCGAAATACCCTCCATTACACCGTGGGCGACGTATATAAGAGATTATTTTTCTTTTCTCTCGCCTCCTGTCCCCCCCCCCCCCGCCCTCTCGTCTTTCCTCTCTCGCACTGCCACACTTTCCTCCTTCATGTTTACCTTTCTTTCCTTTACCATCTTTTTCTTTCGTAGGGCACATCGATGTGCCAGCGAGTCCCAGGGACCGTATCGTGGGGCGGAGGGGTTTACGTCCAGAAAAGCCACGGTTGACTCTCGTTCACCCTCCCCCTCCCCACGTTCCTTTCTACTCTGTTTTCTTTTTTAAGAAATTACGGAAAATTAGTTCTATGACGAGGCCGTTTCGTTATCCGATTCATCTTGTCGCGTAGGAGACGCGTACCGCGAATAAGACCGGAAAGAGGAGCCTGGAGAGAAAGGAAAATTGACATGAGGGAGAGCATAAACTACAAACAAGTTCACGACTCGTTCACGAATGTTTTAATCTCTGGGGGACTTGGGGAGAGGAGAAAAGCATTTTCTTTTTAATGGAAGCCGGGAAAGGCGGAGGGTTACGGGCTCGAAGTCAAAGCCTGGATTTCTGGCCCTCGCGTATCTTATTTTAATTTTTCCTGTGCCAAATATTATGCGTCAACCACGAACAAATTTTTCTAATTAATGAAAATAGGGTGTCGTGTATGTAGCACTTCGAAAAATAATTTGTTGTACCTTTTGTGCTGTTAGAAATTCATGTGAATTAATTCAATCATTTATGGAAGTGACGTGGGAAATTTAGACGACTGTAGAGTATTATAAAAATAATCTTGATTTAATTATTGGTTTTAAATGATAATTGATTGGCTATTATATCTTATACGTTGTTCAGATAAAAATTCGCGAAATTTCTTTTTCAACTGCGAAAAAATTAGTCTCTATTATTACGTTGCTATTTAATATATTTTTTAAAAATATGAAGTCATGCAAAACACTTATTTAGTTGAATTACAGTGTAAACTGAAGTACTGTTTTTTTAGGAACGATTAATGGTTAAATGTTGTCATACAAATTATGGGAAACACTAATAAGTTGGTTAAATTAAAGTATAACATGAAGTATTATTTTTCGGAAACGTATAATGGTTAAACGATATTATACAAACGATCATGGTCCAAAGTCCTGTTCAAATACTTAATTACTGTCTCACAAAACGCCACTTCAAGTCCAAGAAATTCTAGCAACGAAAAATCCTGTATACAGGGGACAAACCAATCTGCGAACAGTCAATCGATGGCTTCTAATCGATTTTCTTACACCATCGATCCAACTTCTCGTTTCACAACACAACACATATCACTTCCGAATAATCCGCTACAGATATTAATCATGTAAATACTAACTGTGATTAATCAACACGGAGAAAGTATCAAATAGAACAGAGCCGAGAACAAATTTTCCAAATGCTCACCGTACCGAAGTGAGCCAGGTGAGTGACTGGCTGGCTGAAAAATTTTGCTTTCCTAGCTACAGGGGTACAGATGCTGGCCCATAAAAAAAGATCTCTACCCCACAGGCACGGGTGCCCCAAAATAAAAAACGTTCCCCTCCCAGGAAAACCCTTGTATAAAAACCGAAGGGGGTCACTCACCTATCCACCCTGGGTAGCGAGAGGTTCGACGGGTTCGTGCAGTTTTTCACATACGATAAAATCATTTCGTTACCCAATAAAATATATTTATGATTTATTTAGTTCGACAAATAATCTATAATTTATATAGTCTCGTAGATAATCTATGATATTTTTTTATATTAATTATTCAGCGTCGCGTCAATCTTTTGTATAGATTATTTGCAACGCATGTCGTGACTTATAATTTGTCATACAATTTGACATATCTTAGATATCGTAAATAAATTTTGGATCGATTATTTAGTTCTATGAATAATCTATAATTTCATCAGATCTATAAATAATCTTTGATTTACTTGAAAAATGACCTAATCAAATTACAAAACTGTAAAAACGTTAGAAGGATTGAATGATGTTGTTACATTACTTTCAACTTCCCAACATTATGAAAAGAAGAAATACGTTTTCGTATAACTTCTGTTTTTTACAATAAAATTAGACAATTTTTATTTATTTTATTTCTATTTTTATTTACTTATAAAAGTACACTGTTTAACATGTTGAATTCCACGAGGATCATCAGTGACAGACACTATATGGTATTATTTAGATGTGATTATCATAAAATTAATGCCACCGAATATCAATTTATTAATGCTGGAATGAACTAGATCTTAGCTGATAACTTAGTTATCGTGTAACTAACAAAGGTTATTAACAACGCTGATCGCGTCTATGAATGAAGTAAATGGGTCTTGTGTGAACAGCATACAATTTGCGTGGCAATCAACGTTAATATTGTTTTGCTTAGATAAACATTTTCTATTATTTACCTCGATACAAATAAAATAATATGATCAATGTTTCGAGTTCACTGACAAACATTTGAACATACTTAAAGAGCAAAGCTATCGCTCGTTTTACAATTATATTCTCTATATTGTTCTTTCCAATGACTAAAGAAGAAATAATCTCGGAGTTTGGTAGAATTTTATAATAAAAATTAAAGATTCCTCCACGGTAGAAATTGGAAAAATTTACAGTGAATAAATTATAACAATGATTCAGACTCTTCACGCATGTATGTGACTTTACATTTAAACTTCCTGACCCACCGTTCGTTTCCGTTTCTGGAATTTGGGGAGTAGAAAACGGTTACCCAGGACCGTGTGCCCCACATTTTTTTATTCTCACGTTGCTACCCCCCACGTCCCACCACAGAGAATTTACGAACCACTGAGTGGTTTCACGAGGTCCCACACTGGCCGTCATCAAATTCTCGTTATTTCTGTCCATTCGGGATTAGGGGATTTTCAGGATTTTTTCTCCAGAAAAAAGTCCTATGTCCAAGTGTATCACGATAGGATTACATGACCGGCTCTCGCCAGAAAATGACTAGCATTCGTATAATCTTCAACAGAAAAAAGTAGCGGTGCTGGTAATCGTTCATTTACATACAGGAAGATTGTAATCTGTATAACAGCGGCAAAAAACAGGATAAACATGGCAATATGTTGCATAAAATGCGGTTTAAGCAATTATTGTGGATCTATACGTAAAATAAAAATTGTTTGCATTGATTGCAAGAAATAGAAGCCACAGCAAAGTTTCATTCTTCCTTTTATAATTATAATAGACTGAACCTAGTACACTGATGTTCATAAATTCTTATAATTTGTTTACTGCTTTAAATTACATCTATTCATTTTTGTCATAAATGTCTTAAATCCACAGTCTAATCATTATAATTATAATCATATAATTGCATTTCTTATATTTTTTCTAGCAATTACAACGGTTTAGCTTTCATTGTATAAAATTCCATGTATTTAACTGGTAATTATACAGATAGTTATAATGCCTTATAAAATCTGTAATGGAGGTCATTCATATATTTTAAACAGAAAAATTGGACTATTGAAAATGGAGTATAAATAATTTTGAAGCGTTAGTGTTGAGTATTTTCAGCATCTATTTCTATTTGGAATCTATAAAACAATATAATAGTGTCCAACTAATAGAATATTTAATAGAAAAACTTAAAATATTGTTAAATGAAATACAATCAATGTGTATCTACATATGTATCTAATCGCTCACACAAATGTTAAATTTTATTTTAGAATTAATATAGAGTTAGGCCTCCTTGCTATATTAATTATTTTTGTATTTCTTTAATCATTTAATATTCAAATTCACGATAACGCGTATAAGTGGACGGAATGAATACTCTAACAGAAATATTATAGTACCTTCATATCCGATCGTCAAATTCGTTGAATACCTCGCGCGAGAATGTTGGAAATATATGTCCACCGTTTTGTAAAAGAGAGAACCTTTTGAAAGAAAACGATTGGTTCAATGGGAGATCCGTACGTGGAACGGGACGTGATCATGTGTGCGCGAAGCAGCCGATCGGTTTCGGGAAATTTTTTTGCGAAAATAACGGTGTTCTGTCGATAGAGGAAAGAGTGTGAAAAAAATGGGGAACATCTGTCGGTCCTCGATGTCTATTGAACACTTTGACCCATTTCGTTGAATCCCAACGTTCAAATGCCGCATCCGTGCCTACAAAACAATTGAAAATCATTGACAAAACAACAACTTTGATATATTATTTAAACAATTCATAAACAATCTGACTTTGCCAAATATTTGTTAATATGGGTTTGAAAGAAAATGTACGGTAATTCATTTATTAAAATTAGACCTTGGTTCTTTTATTATGAAATTTTGCAATCGAATTCAAATTTGTTATGTTAAAAATATCAAACAAGTTGAGCTATTTGAGACATAAATTTATTCGTTAATTTATGAATTTTAAATATGTCTTTTGTCTTAAGTGGGGTATTTTTGCTGGTGCACTACCGTATAGATATGTGATATAAATTCAAATAAATTTTACATCAGTCAATACAATTTTATTAATGAACCATAGTTGCAAACAGAAAAGGTTCTATGTATAATGATTTAATATCGGAAACTGTAGCCTTAGCAATTGAAAAATAACATATTTCTGTATTGTTATTTTTCTATTGATAGAAACGTAATATTATTTACTGAACAATATTACCTCATCAAAAATGAAAATTTCGGCGCAACACAATAATATTACTCAAACACAATACTTTCAAAGAAACGTGAGACAATTAAGTGATTACCAGACTTTGGATTTTATGTATTTATGACAATAATGAATAGTTCGAAACAGTTGAACAATTGTAAATTCGATACAAACACTTGAGCAGTTCTTTAAATACTGTTCTATAACTTTTAATTCATTCATATTAATAAGAATCGACATAAATATCTGCGCAGTTCTTGTATCTTGCAATTAACCCTTAACACTCGAATGGCGACTCGGAGGCGCCACTACAAATTGCTACACCATTATTCAGAATATTGTTTCCATGATTAAATTTGTTTATATGTAATATAACTACTAAACATTTAAATATTGTATGAGGTACTATATCAGTTTCTTACGCATATAATGAAAATAAATTATGTACAATGGAAATATTCTAGATTAGAAGAAATGTTTGGTTTTTTAGTTGAAATAGCTCCGAGTGCAAAGGGTTAATACAGACAATTTTTATTTTACATAAAGATTCGAAGTATAGTAATGATATTTCATATAATCTCTTGTTCAGTTATTAATTTATTCATTCTCTTCATGGAGAAAATTTCAGTTTTATTCTTGGAACTTCTGTGTAATTATATAAATTTAAAAGGTAGCAATTATGTGCGTGTGTACAAGCAATGTAAAAGAATATATAGTATGAATACAGGATATTATTATCTATAATATAGCTGTGTGACATGTCAGGAGACCTGTAGGTGTTGAATCCCAGTCAACGATATTATCTTTCGAAAACGAACGATTTTCATGATCGGAAGGACAGGATCGCGTCAAACACCAAGGGTAATATGCCCGTACGAAAAAGAGGAGGAAAAAACTATTAGATCCGGCGTGCTACGGGGGTGTACAATGGGCACTTTTTATACGCGGGGGTGAGGACGGTTCTCATGAGTTTCCAAGTCGGGAGGGAGTGGACCTCCCTCGTAAGGTTTCACCCTCGAAGGACTCGCGTTGCCTTCCACGCTCATTTCATAAATTCTAATTTATCGTCCGCAGAAAATTGGATCCGGCTAATCCCAACGATGGATGCCTGGCTACGTTCACGTATCCAGAACGAAACGTCAATGCGTGTGATGCACGGTTGCGTTCGGACACCTGGATAGAACGAAAATGGTGCCCGATCGATCCCGTCACGATTGATATCGAAAATAATTAAGAAAATTTCACTTTAGTCTCTTGGGGTGGGAGGGGAGCGAGTTTCGAAAGTCATTTATCTATCTTGCGGTCAGAATCGAACAGGTTCCTTTTTGAACCTTTTATGCATATAATGAAATAATACTAAGTTGTAAGATGAGCCATTCACGTAAGAATAATACAAGTCGACAGTTAATCGTTGGATAATGAAAAATTAAGTGGAAGTTTTGTAAAACACAACAATATAATAGAATGTAAAATTATATTACAATTATTTTACTTAACAACAATTAAACCCTTGAGATGTCGTGTTACACCAAACGGACAAATATTGACTTACACCACTTTCGTATTAAACGACTCAAATGATAACACATAAATGAAGATAATACCTATATGACTGTATATAGAATATAGTATATGACTGTTTGTATTTGCAAAGTTGTCACACATGAATAAACATTAAATCAGTTTTATTTTTAAATTATTCATAATATTATTCGAATCTTTAAACTATTCATATTAATACATTATCTACCAACGATTATTTCATAATTTTTTAAGGTCTTTGGTCTATGGTTCTAGATTTTTTAATATATTCATAAACCTTCAGTAACATAATCTAATCATTTCGTTTAGGATGTTACATATTATATAAAGGATGGTTTTTGAGCTTCCTTTTGGTAATACAATTATTTAAAATCCTGTTAATAAGCTTCCGTTCGATACAGTGTTAAGATTGATATATTTAGGGAAACATGTTTATTGGTGGACTAGTTATAATTATATTATTTTATTCTTTTTAATTATTTGAACAACCTAAATGTTTGAAAAATTTATATTACAATTAAAAAATAATTCAGGCTTGTAGATTATATTAGAGTAATAATAGTATCTAACTAAAAATTGTTTCTTAACATTCTCATTTGTGTGTTTATCTTCTACTACAATTATTGCTTTGCAAAATTTTTTCTTTTTGTTGAGCTCAATCTATCAAATTGCTGCTTAAGTTACTAATTTTGTTACATTTTTATTGATTACGTTTTATAAATCCTTTGAAGCATTCTTTTTTTCGTGAGAAATAAATCTAGCACAATCTAGCAGTATAATAAAAGTAATGTTAATTATTCCGTTGAAGACTAATTTACGCTACTAATAACCATGACTAGAATAATTATAAGCAACAACATATATCAACACATATTAGCAAACATTCCATAACCGAAACCACAAAAAAATCCCAGTCCACCGTAGCGTACAACAATTTATGCCGGCGTCTGATTTATACCCAAATTACACTTTACACGTCATATCGAAGCTCGCGCTCGCAATTTCCAAACGTGGCGTTGGAAAGTAATAAATTACGTGGTTAATGTATTGCAGAGAGCCAGTGCGACCTGTCTCTGAAAAAATTATAATTCATAGCTGCCCAATTATTTTGTCGGAGTTCAAGAAACCCTTTGGAGCTTGTGCCTGGCGTAACGGGGTAAAGACATTTAACGCGTGTCCTTCGATTAGGCAGTCTCTCCCTTTTCTGCATGATGTCGTTGTTTTTTTCTCTCATGCCAAGAGACAGCCGCCTATTTTTCTGTGTCGGGCCAATTTTCGGATGTGCAAACACAACCCATTGTCGCAGCGCACGCGCCCTTAGAACGATCCTCTTTTCTTCGTCGCTCCCGGTGGATAACGCCGACAACCCCTTCTGCCGTCTCGCTCCTACAACCCTCTACACGATTCTCTGTCCCTTGTTCGCCCCTTGTTCGCGATTTAAATATGCAAAACGACTTTTTTCTTCGGCCGCGCGCGGTGCGACCGGGTTCCTTCCCTTGTTTGGTCCACCGCGCCCACATAATTACCGGGTGGCAGGAAAATAACCGGCAAAAAACCGATAGACGCAACCAGGAGAGAAACGAGTCCAGCAAAAAACGCGAATGAAAAAAGGCGATATCGCAATTAGACTGGTTACAAGGGTGCACGGTATCCCACAGCGTGGCGAAAGGGGTGGCGCGACGCCACTGTAAACTCCGCATTATGCTCGCGCGCCGCTATACTCGCCGGGATTAATGGATAGACACTGTATGTGTTATGTTTTTTCTGTGCTGTGTCTAACTTATTCTTTGAATAACGCTGTGGTTCATGGGAATGGTTTGTGTTGCTGGAAGAAGATATACTGCGGTTGATCGAATTACTAATTGTAAGACACTAAACGAGTTATGATTTTGATGAGAATGATTTAAAATCTTTTGTGATTGAAGGGTTTGTAGCAATAAGGGGGCTGGTTGATATTTTATATATTATTTTTTATACACGGCGTTTCCTTTATAGTTGGTACATAAAAATATTCAGACAGCGATACAACTCTAATTTCTACGCTTTGAAAAAATATACAATAGACAACAAAAATATAGTAGTTCATATTTTGCACTACAATATAATATATTACATAATACATATACACATACAGGTTGGAAATTATAAAGCGTTACAGACGAATATCTCCAAAAATATTTATGTGCAAAAATGTTTCAGATGAATGTTGCTGAGTACCGAGGGGGACATCATATGGTGGGACTTTTATTTTTCCCGGTGGACAGTCCAAGGTCAGGTGAAGATCAATTTTCTTTTTTTAAATAGAATGATGTGTTTTTTATCCACCATCAAATAGTGCGTTTTAAGATGAGTTCAATTACCTATGACTCAAGGTCATTCAAGATCAAACTTGTAAGGATATGCAGAAAAGGTGTGATCGTTTTGTATGTTTATATTAATATGTAAAAATATATATATTATATATATATAATGTAGTATGTAAATATAATATAAAGTGTACATAAAATAATATATAAAAAATGTATAATTATAACAAAAAATAGTATACATATAATAAATACATATATACATATTATATTGTAGTGTAGTGTAATATCGTACGATATATCATACACTATATTGCAGTACAGTAGGATAAATGTACCTTACTCCAGTCCTTACCCAATAGTCAGCCTTTCTGGGAACAAATTGTTTAAAAATATATATCTACTAACAAATTATACATTTGCATGAGCATAATGATCATCCCATTTAAGATGGCTGACTACTGGAGCAATCACCCTATGTAGATATCACAAACAAAAACCTGTCAATTTTTTATGTACGGTTGTCACAATATTACAATAAAACCTGCAGAAATGCAGACTTTCATGTCATAAGAATATTCGGATAGTTTGGAAATTGAAATCATAATTTCAAGAATTTATATTATTTTTAACTTAGTGAATTGAAAATATTTAAAACTAACCAAATTCTTGGTTAAATTCACATTTATACATGTGAAATGTGCATATTTGCACAAAAATTGCTAATTGAATATAGATTGTAGGTACTTGCATAGGAGTTTATGTCTTCTCGTAACAATTCTGTCATAATTTTAATATGTCATGAATAGGCTGCGAATCTTTACGAATTTATAGCTTCTGAAAATTTTCAAAAAACCTTAGAATGTACAATTCTATCAAATTAGTACGATTTTTATTTATTTCAGACCTATAAACGTTACTACCATTGAAAATAAGATTTCACTTGATTCCACTTTCTGAAAATTTGCCTACACAAATTAAAAATTGCATAAACCTTCGCAGTCTAATCATGAATAACATAACATAATTCTTAAATTCTTCTGTCGTTTGTACTGTTTCATACTGCACTTACCCATTGTTATCTTTAATAACACTATTTCAAAGAATTCACTAATAAAAGGAATTAGCTCCTACCACTTTATTGCCATATTTTATTCTACTTTTGTTATTATATTATGTATGTATGTTACGTAATAAAAAATTCATAGGTAACAAACAAACTGCTTAAGCAAGATATAATGTTGGTTTTTGTTATACAAAAAAATTGTCATTCTATCATAAACTCATTATTTTCTGTAAAAGGATTTCCATTATAGGTATACATAATTGTTCTGTGGCAACGAGTCCCACAATGTATCGAGCATAAAATATGATCAAACAGAAACACTATCTTTTTATAGCATCGTTAACACAGACACGTTGTCACGCAGTCCTACCCGAAGAAACACAATCCGACCCGGTGAGGTTTTGAAGTGTTCAGCTTGGAAAGCGGCTCATGCAAGAAATTAAAACATTGGGTGTGTCGGACGGATTAGTCTCATTATTATTCCCGAGCAGCTTCCATGGCGAGATGGGCGAAAAAAAGAACTCTCGGAAGATTAACGAGCAAGGAGCCCTCATGAGCCACCTTGACGCCTCGAAAATCACGAGAGATGGAAATAAAGAACCGCAGAGAGTGAACGACAAAGAGAGAAGAAGAGATAGACATAGATAGACAGAGTTGAGCGAAGAAGAGAAACCGCTGTGAAAAAAAAGATGAATCGCGAGAAGGTACTGGATATCGCAATTAAACAGGCCGCCAACCCTACAAATTGGGCGTTGAATTTTTTTAGAGCCACCGGGAGGGGTTGCTCGAACCCTTAAAACATCGTGGACCGATCCCGACATGAGGTGGAGGGGAAAACACCATCAGGGGGAACCCGCGGCACAGAAAAAATCCATAGGGGTGCCTGACTTTCCTTCTCGCTCGTCCCCAGGCTTTTGAGTCTGAAAAAGGAGGCACGGTGGTGCCGGTAATGCGAAAGTGGAGGGCACACTGCTCCACGGAGGAACAAAACTGTGCAAGGGGTGGCGCCGATGACGGTGGTGGTCGCTAAACACAAAACAAAAGCCGAGCGACATTCTCGGACGCCTTCGAAAACATGGCCGCATTCGTCAGTGTTGGAAACTGGGCGACCTGAATGCTTTGCTGGACGTTTAGCTCACAACGTACCAAACACTAAAAACAAATGATAAACCTAGCTTCATCACAATAGCAACATGGAACTTATTTAGATTTTTCACGACTTTTATTATCTGGTACAAAAATGAATTTATGGCCCTCGCTATTAATCAGTAAAGTAAATGTGCACTATTTCGGCCTCTAAGTAGTCAGCCTATCTGAAAATAAATTGGTTGAATGTTACAAATATACACTAATAAACTCTTATACGTTTGAATGAGCATTTTGAGTGGAGCCACATTAGCCATAATACTTTACATAAAATTTAATAATAACAAAGCTTAAGATAGATGACTACTAGCCTCAGAGAACTGACTATTAGCCTTTCATGGTTGACTACCAGAATAATCACCCTAGTAACTTTAATTTACATTCAAAGCTGTTACTGCCAAATTGAAAACTCATTAATTTTTTGTAAGATGAAGCAACTACACAGAAAATGGTGGAGATTATTTTCAACAATGAAATACATTTGGATTATTTGTAAACAATCAACAAATTCCTGAAGGAAGAACTACGAATTGACTTGTGCACATAATATAATGCATGATTGAAGAAGGAGATTTGTTCCGTTTCCATGAATGCATTTTTATAGTTTCAATAATTTCCCAATTAAAATTCATTAATTTTACCGTGATAAGTTTAGTGTTAAATGTGGTAAATATTATATAAAATAAAATAGCGACGTTTTAAGCATTATAATTGTAGTAGAAAAGGGATGCTTCGATGTAGAATACTTATTTTATTGCATTGAACTCCTATCTAAGCGAATTGTAACCAGTAAATAAATTACATTTTAGTTTGAAATTAATATGGAAACATAAAGAAATTGGGAAGGCCGTAAAGTCTTCCAAACATTTTATCTCAACTGAAACTGGGAATATTAATTTCAATTCTATGATTATTAAAATGCTCTTTATTTTATAGAATCTCCTTTCACTGCCTGTAGTAATTTTTATTTTTTTTAAGAAGTTGGAATATTCATATTTGATTTTTTAATCATAGTACACAAATTTGAATATTTGGACAGGTGTGATTTGTGATTAAGTATAATTAGCACATATTATGAGCTGAATAATGTTGGAACACATGTCAGTTTATGGAATTTTTAACGTCTTGATGATTAAAAATTTTATGCACGATGTCCCCCGTAGTTCTAATAGCAGAAAAAATCCATAGAGAGCGACCGCGCCCTTCGTATATAATAGACGATCTTCCCTTCCCGTCTACCATCTCATCTCATCTCGTTCGTTCACCTAACCTCTACATCCTTTTTCTTTCTATCCAACCTCCTTGAGCTTCCGCCCACCGACTGCAACCCACTTTCAAATCAATATTTAAAGAATTGCGCCTTAATAACCCCCTTGGAATCACGTAATGGCGGGCTTTGACCTTCCTAAAACCACCTGCACACGAAAGCGCAAAGTTCGAATGAAGTTGTTAGATGGTCATTCAGAAAATGATCCTATCGATACATGATAAGGTACTATTAAAGATTGCCAGCACAAGATATAAGAATAGACTGGACATGCAATGTATTCCGGTGGCCGTCGGTTTTGGGGTCCTCGGACCCCAGAGTGACTCCATTACCATTCAGTGTCAACACCCAACGTTACCGATAAAACACACTTTCTGAGCATTATCACCGACGAGATACTGTTAAAGACAGCCAGCCCCCGTGCACAGACTTAAGATACCTACAGACATTGCATGCAATGCGTTTTTCTGTCTACGGTTCTGAATTACCGACTCTGTAGAAAATGTCCTAGTACGATAGCGGACTCTATCGAAATGGAACGGTCAGGTGGTGAACTACATGAGGTTGCAACACATACAGTGTGTGTCTGAGGAGGCTCGATTTTACAGCGTTGTCAGCTTTAAAACGCAATTGTATTCGTACGAAAATACTCCACGTATTATTCACTTGTGCCGCCTATTTTTTTTACAGGACTTCGAACCGCCTGGTAAAAATTTGGCGAACATGATAAAGAAGTTTGTATCCGACAAGGACGAACTTATGCACATTTTAGAAGAGAAAGAAAGATAGACACAGAGCTGCTGAATACTGTGCACACTCGACAGAAAATTTATTAGTAACCCACTTGTGAGGAATTGTTTACAAATATTTGCAGTTAGGAAATATAGAATAGACCTTCAGCTACTTTCACATATAGTTTATCGTCACATTTTACTTCTGACTAAATAGTTATAAACAATTATTCTAAGTCTCGTTCTAAAATAAACTCAAATAATTTAACAAATCTCTGGTAAAAAATAATCTTCCTTGTGATCGGAGGATCTAGAATGATGTCTTAGCTACATTTCTGTTGCAGTTTTATGTAGATTCGACGCCTAGTTAATTAGTTATTTACGATTTCCAGAGAGGTGACACAACGATTTGTGTGTTTACCTTTGACGAATACTCGGACTCTCCTTGTCTTACTCATTGTGGGCATAGAAGATAGAAGTTACCTCCACAAAAATTGTTGATAAATTACTTCAGGTAATTTTTATAAATAGTAGCTCTCGAAGAATATAGAATGGACCTTCGGCAACATTCATGTATAGTTTTCAATTCGATTCTAGAAGAGGTTAATTAGTTATAAATAATTTTTGTTACTCTTGTTCTAATGAAACTGTGCATACTAGTGAGAATTGAATATCTTCTACACTCCAAATGTTCATGCATAAAAGTTAATCTGTATCTCGAGTACTATTAGCTATCTTTACTAAAAAATTGGGTGGTGAGGTAACCAAACATATAATCGTTGTAATCGTTAAACAAACAGAGATAACAAATTCGTTAAATACATTTTTTCAATATAATTATGCTTAGTAATATTCATGTATCATAAATTATGCTGGATCTCGAGTTTTATTACTTACTTCTACTAAAAAATTAGATGGCAAGATGGTCAACGGAGTGCTCGTCGACATCATCGACAAAAGGAATTGTTTCAAATATTAACCAGCTAGAGATGATAAATTTATCAGTGAACTGTGTTCGATAAATTAATGCACGCTAATATTCATGTGTCAGAATATATTCAATATCTCGAGTTCCATTACATATTTTTACTGAAAAATTAGATGGTCAGATAGTCGAGGGAGTGCTTATCCACATAATTAGCAAAAGGAATTGTTATAAACATTAAACAGCAAGAAGTAATAGATTTATCAATAATTATCACGGCAATCGAGATCTACCGAAATTAGTTGGGGTGGGGAGCGTTGCGCTTCGCTGCGCGTTGCGCATCACTGGCTACCTAAGCTCGCTGAGCGCGCTCAGTCAATCAGTCGGGCCGGGCCCTCCGGCAGGAGCGGATGGACTCCGGGACCAGGAGGGTCTTCCAGCGGTACCCTGGCCTCTCCTGCCTACCTTGGGGATGACCAGTGGTCCTCCAGAGCTACCCTTGCCTACCTTCAGCTGGCTTAGGATGGACCAAGGGTCTTCCACCAGTGGTCTACCTTGGGGTTGACCAGTGGTCATCCAGAGCTACTCTGGCCTACCCTGAGGCTGACCAGTGGTCCTCCAGAGCTAACCTTGCCTACCTTCAGCTGGCTTAGGATGGACCAAGGGTCCTCCAACAGTGGTCTGCCCTGTGGTTGATCAGTGGTCATCGAGAGCTACTCTGGCCTACCTGTGCTTACCTCGAGGCTGACCAGTGGTCTTCCAGAGCTACCCTTGTTTACCTTCAGCTGGCTTAAGCTTAACCAAGGGTCCTCCACCAATGGCCTACCATTGTCTACCATGGTCCACCTTTAGCTAGCTTAGGGTAGTCCAAGGGTTATTCAAAACTTCCTTGGCCTACTTTAAGCTAGCTCGGGGGGGGGCCGTGGACTCTTCAATGCTTCCTTCGTTTACCTTGGGTTCTGAGCCGGTCCAGTTTCGGTATCCGGCATGCAGTCATTACCGTGCTGATCGATTCAGAGAGGGCATTCATTGCAATGACTTCGCATCTTCGAGTGAGTCATTTTGTTACTACCTTGTTACTATATTCGTCTGTAGATGTAGTAGTATACCGTAGTAGTAAAGTGTAAAAGTAGTTAGTTGCATGCATGGGCAGGCCTCGCCGCCCCAACGATCAGCCGAGATGGGAACGTCCGCGATTTGCACTAGCGTTGCGACAAAACCACGCGTTGCATTTAGTCGATTTTGAACAGAGATTAAAGTTAATGTTACGAAAAATTTTGTTTAGAGCGTAGCGTTGCGAATCACAAATAGTCGCGGTTCAAAATTACATTTCAATTTGATAACTGCGCTTTTAAAGTACATATTGTTGTTGTTTTACATATAATCTAAAGTAATCGTTTTTTGGATCTCTGTTCGTTGAATTAGCGTTGCGCACAAAAAGTTCGCGTTTGCTTTCGAGTCTTTCGACTTTTCAGGCTCCCATGCTCGAGCTGCAACGATCAACTGTGAGATGGGCACATCCGCGATTTCAAGTAGTGTTGCGAAACAAATTGTTACACGCGTTGTACTAGTATCAATTTTTAAAGTTGATGAAATGTCTAGTTAATGTTGCAAATAAATAGTCGTAATTTAAAGTAGTTCTAAAGATACCTGTTTAGAATTTTAGACGTTAGAGTTTTAAATTTCTTATTTAAATAGCATTTTAAATTCGATTTGTTGATTTAGTGTTGCGCATCAAAACAATCGCGTTTGCAATAGAATCTTTCGACATTTCAGACGCCCATGCTCCAGTTGCAACGATCAACTGTGAGATGGGTACTTCCGCAATATCGAGTAGCGGTGCGAAACAAATTGTCGGGATGGGGCCGAAGGAGCAGACGAGGTTTTATGCCAAAGATGCCGGACAAACTGTCATTCAAAAGGACAATCATTGCAACGTCTTCGCATCTTCGAGTGAGTCATTTTATCACTACCTTGTCGTTATACTCGTCTGTAGAAATAGAGTTGTAGTAGAATGTAAAAGTAGTTAGTTGCATGCATGGGCAGGCCTCGCCGCCCCAACGATCAGCCGAGATGGGAACGTCCGCGATTTGCACTAGCGTTGCGAAAAAAGTATGCGTTGGGTTAGTCGATTTTGAACAGAGATCAAAGTTAGCCTTTCTTCTAAATATGATAGTAGTCTCTATCAGCGATATAGCTTGTTTAAACTATAGCGTTGCGAAACAAATAGTCGCGATTCGTTTTGCAGAAACTGTAGAGTAATCTTTTTTGGATCTCTGTTCATTGAATTAGCGTTGCGTACCAAAAGTTCGCGTTTGCTTTCGAGTCTTTCGACTTTTCAGGCTCCCATGCTCGAGCTGCAACGATCAACTGTGAGATGGGCACATCCGCGATTTCGAGTAGCGTTGCGAAACAAATTGTCACACGCGTTGTACTAGTATCAATTTTTAAAGTTCATCAAACGCCTAGTTAATGTTGCGAATAAATAGTCGCGATTTAAAGTAATTCTAGAGACACCGATATAGAATTTTAGACGTCAGAGTTCTTTTCTTATTTAAATAGTATTTTTAATTTCGATTTGTTGAATTAGCGTTGCGCATCAAAAGGATCGCGTTTGTATTAGAATGATTCGATATTTCAGGCGCCCATGCTCCAGTTGCAACGATCAACTGTGAGATAAGAACATTCGCGATTTCAAGTAGCGTTGCGAAACAAATTGTAACACGCGTTGTAATAGTATACATTTTCAAACTTGACTTAATGTCTAGTTAATGTTGCGAATAAATAGCCGCGATTTAAATTATTTTTAGAAGAACCGATCTAGAATTTTAGACCTTAGAGTTTCAAATTTCTTATGTAATTTGTAAGAATGGTAATACTTAATTTTGTAAGTAATACTTAATTTTCAAAGTTCAACTTTATCAAATTGATACAATATATTTGTCTAGAAATTGATATTTTTCAGGAAATTGATATATTTGTCTTGAAATTGACATATTTGTCTTGAAATTGTTATTTATTTCAGGAAATTGTTATTTATTTCAGGAAATTGTTATTTATTTCAGGAAATTGTTATTTATTTCAGGAAATTGTTATTTATTTCAGGAAATTGTTATTTATTTCAGGAAATTGTTATTTATTTCAGGAAATTGTTATTTATTTCAGGAAATTGTTATTTATTTCAGGAAATTGTTATTTATTTCAGGAAATTGTTATTTATTTCAGGAAATTGTTATTTATTTCAGGAAATTGTCATTTATTTCAGGAAATTGTCATTTATTTCAGGAAATTGTCATTTATTTCAGGAAATTGTTATTTATTTCAGGAAATTGTTATTTATTTCAGGAAATTGTTATTTATTTCAGGAAATTGTTATTTATTTCAGGAAATTGTTATTTATTTCAGGAAATTGTTATTTATTTCAGGAAATTGTTATTTATTTCAGGAAATTGTTATTTATTTCAGGAAATTGTTATTTATTTCAGGAAATTGTCATTTATTTCAGGAAATTGTCATTTATTTCAGGAAATTGTCATTTATTTCAGGAAATTGTCATTTATTTCAGGAAATTGTCATTTATTTCAGGAAATTGTCATTTATTTCAGGAAATTGTCATTTATTTCAGGAAATTGTTATTTATTTCAGGAAATTGTTATTTATTTCAGGAAATTGTTATTTATTTCAGGAAATTGTTATTTATTTCAGGAAATTGTTATTTATTTCAGGAAATTGTTATTTATTTCAGGAAATTGTTATTTATTTCAGGAGATTCATTTTTATTTTAGGAACTTGATATTTATTTCAGGAAATTGATAATTATTTCTGGAAAGTGATATTTTTATCTTGAAATTGATATTCCTCCGATCGGAGTTCCCTCAGGGACTCACTCACGGGATGGGGCCCGTGAGTGGGTACGGGGACTCGCGTCCCCGGGGCCACCCGAATCGCCTATAGGTCGTTGCGTCCACAAATCATTAGATTTGGGCTCGATGTGGTTTCGATTTTGTTTCGACTTTGTTTCGACTGGTTTTCGATTTGGTGTCGATTTTGTTTCAACTGGTTTTCGATTCTGTTTCGATTTTCTTTCAATTGGTTTTCGATTCTCTTTCGATTTGGATCGTTCATCTTGCTCTTGTTAGTCAGAACGAACGAAGAAAATTCATCAAAGGAAGAAAATTCATCGAAAGAAAAAAATTCATCTTGCGAAGAAAATTCAACGAAGGAAGAAAATTCATCGTGCGAAGAAAATTCATCGTGCGAAGAAAATTCATCGTACGAGGAAAATTCATCGTACGAAGAAAATTCATCGTACGAAGAAAATGCATCGAAAGAAGAGGTTTCGTCGAACGAAGACTCCAGATTATTCTTATGTTAGTTTTAGTGCGAGCGTTAGTTATGATGATTGGCAATCGTCGTTGTAATTATGTCGAGTAATTATTGCCGTAACTTGACTTTGCTCGCCTCGTTTTCTGACTCCGACACAGCCTTCTGCTGTGTCGGCCTTGCTTGCAGGTCCTGAGCTGGTCCAATTTCGGTATCCGGCGTGAAGTCATTGAGAGGGATGTATAAGAGACTCGTTCACTCGTCTTCTGACGATCCTCTGTGTTAACGTAATCCTGGGCACGCCATGTTCTCATGTCACCCAGTAGCGCCAGAAACCGTTTGAGCGCATCTCTTTGCCATCTTTCTTGGTGATGGAGTGGCGGGTATCGGGCTGGTCGGCTCAGGACTTGTAAGCACTGAACGCGTAGCGTCACCCTTGAACCAGAGCCTTCTGCTCTGGTTCGATCTTGTTTGTTTCTTTGAAAGAATCAGAGCCTTTCGCCTGATTCGCCCTTGGTCCCTCGTGGATCGGAGACTTCTTCTCCGATTCACACTTTGCCCCGCAATAATTACTCGACATACGCTAAATGGAAAAGAAGTCTTTTCCATGAAAAAGACTACTTCTCCATTTAGTGACCTGCGAAACTTAGATTCTAAGAGTCTTCGTTGTAAGAAAGGGAGACAGAACGAAGGGAGACTTCGTTCTGACTCCCTTTCGGGTCTCTTGTGCAGCAACCTCCTCGTGGTGAGACCTGGGCAATCGATATTATCCACAATTCGCAAAATGCTATAACTTATAAATTATAGTATCTTGCATGTAGTGGATAATATCGAGCTAATAGCTGCACATTTTGAGCTTGCGTAAATTTGTATGTTATATTAGAATGTAAGACTTAATAATTTCTTCGTTTTCCTTTGTTCAGGTATTCCAGGTTCAGCATTTTTTTTCAATTAATAATAGAAATACGGAATTTCAATTTCAGAATACATGTACCTTCAACAAACACCTCCATTATTAATTTTTGGATTCGTAATTGGAATGTGCTCCTGAACTTTCAAAGTCCAACTTTCTCAAATTGATATTTTTGTCTTGAAATTGATATTCCTCCGATCGGAGTTCCCTCAGGGGCTCACTCACGGGATGGGACCCGTGAGTGGGTACGGGGACTCGCGTCCCCGGGGCCACCCGAATCGCCTATAGATCGTTGCGTCCACAAATAATTAGATTTGGGCTCGACATGGTTTCGATTCTGTTTCGACTGCTTTTTCATTTGGTGTCGATTTCGTATTAACTGGTTTTCGATTCTGTTTCGATTTTGTTTCATCTGGTTTTCGATTCTGTTTCGATTTTTTTTCAACAGCTTTTCCATTTGGAGTCAATTTTGTTTCAGCTGGTCATCGATTCTGTTTAAGAAAATTCATCGTACGAAGAAAATTCATCGAAAGAAGAGGATTCGTCGAACGAAGACTCCAGATTATTCTTAAGTTAGTTTTAGTGCATGCGTTAGTTATTAAGATTGTCAATCGTCGCTGTAATTATGTCGAGTAATTATTGCCGTAACTTGACTTTGCTCGCCTCGTTTTCTGACTCCGACACAGCCTTCTGCTGTGTCGGCCTTGCTTGCAGGTCCTGAGCTGGTCCAATTTCGGTATCCGGCGTGAAGTCATTGAGAGGGATGTCTAAGAGACTCGTTCACTCGTCTTCTGACGATCCTCTGTGTTAACGTAATCCTGGACACGCCATGTTCTCATGTCACCCAGTAGCGCCAGAAACCGTTTGAGCGCATCTCTTTGCCAACTTTCTTGGTGATGGAGTGACGGGTATCGGGCTGGTCGGCTCAGGACTTGTAAGCACTGAACGCGTCGCGTCACCCTTGAACCAGAGCCTTCTGCTCTGGTTCGATCTTGTTTGTTTCTTTGAAAGAATCAGAGCCTTTCACCTGATTCGCCCTTGGTCCCTCGTGGATCGGAGACTTCTTCTCCGATTCACACTTTGCCCCGCAATAATTACTCGACATACGCTAAATGGAAAAGAAGTCTTTTCCGTGAAAAAGACTATTTTTCCATTTAGCGACCTGCGAAACTTAGTTTCTAAGAATCTTCGTTGTAAGAAAGGGAGGCAGAACGAAGGGAGACTTCGTTCTGAATCTCTTTCGGGTCTCTTGTGCAGCAACCTCCTCGTGGTGAGACCTGGGCAATCGATATTATCCACAATTCGCAAAATACTATGACTTATAAATTATAGTATCTTGCATGTTGTGGATAATATCGAGCTAATAGCTGCACATTTAGAATTTGCGTAAATATGTATTTCATAGTAGAATGTAAGACTTTTAATACTTTCTTCCTTTTCCTATGTCCCAGCTTCAACAATTATTTTCAATTAATAATCCAAATACAAAGTTTTTGTTTCAGAATACATGTAACTCTTGCTCTCGTGAGCGAGTGTTAAATAGATTTGCACTTATTTCGACATTGTAACATTATTTTATATTCAAATTAAATAATTGGTTGAAACTAGTTCTTATCCGGACTAAAAGTTAGTTCTGATTCATGTGTTAGAGGGGGTAAAAAGATGAGGCAGAATCTGTTCCATGTTGCCGCATTACGTTCGTACATAAGCTATCGATGCTCGCATCGAAATCGTTCGAACGGTTTCTATCACAAGCGATGAGATAAATGTTTTGCCCTGCTTTTCGAAGCTGTGGAAATTCAGAGGCACGTTGCTTTTTAATCTAAACCACAATTTTATTGAACGATCATTTGAATATTCGATGACCTCTTCAAAAATCATTATCATTTTTTATGCGAATATAAAATTGTTAAAAATTTTGCAATTTTCAATTCGTGGTTTTTTTATTACATATATGTACACCTGATTATATGGATAAAAACCATGTTTACCAAAGCAAATTGCAGAACACACGTGTAGTTTTAATATTATTTCCATCATTTTTATATTATTAACAAATGTTAACTTATCAACATAACTAATTTGAATTTTAACACGAAATGTATTGTTTTCCGATATGAAAATGTTAAGAAATGTATAAACTTTCGCGACATGATAATTGTTGCAGTGTACACGAGCATGTGTAAACTGATATTCATATATTAAAAATTATGCAGATTAGAATACGTCGTCGAAAGCCTCCAATAAAATTCTTTCCTGAACTTCGAAGAAATCTTTTCCCTACAAATACAGTTTAACTTATCCGATTTGTGGCATGTTTAGACTTATTTTCATCAAAAAAGCATTTGCAATCGACTCATAATGTTTCCATGGCAGAATTATGAACCATAATAAACATTTTATTGTTATTAATACGCGTTAGTGAAACCTCATTGTTGTCTTCAAGAGGCGCACGTAGCGGCGACGTACGATATGGACGTGATTCAGCATCAGAGGCAACATTATAACACACATTGTATTATAAATAAATCCAATTTTATTTATTATTAACATTATCATAATGGTAAGATCACCTATCGATTGAATATGTTTTTCTGATCAAAATAAGCCCAAACACGACATAAATCGGATTATCATGCAGCGTACATTGCACTGAAAACTGCATGCGAAACATTTCCGACGACAAAATCTGTCTACAGAAGCCGATGGAATTTGAAAAGTCTCGAGCTCGATAAATATGGTAGTGCTTCTACGTGACCACTAGTTGCTTACGCTATTTGTTGTTGCACACAAAAATCATCGTAGCTAAATATGTATATATGTCTAATCGAATAAAACTGGGCGGTGATTCGCAAAAAGACGTAAATAGGAATAATAAATCACGTTAATAAAATTTTAGCAAGAATTAATGACGCATGTCATTAAAAAGAAAATTTATATCTTTTCAGTAAAATATATTGTTTTCTACATATTGTATAATAAAGCAATGTTTCCTTGGACACAATAGAATTAAACTAATACAATAGATGAAAATTTGTATTGCTTTACATATAAGTTATATAAAAATATTATAACGAAAATTTAATTTAATGAATTTAATAAATTTATGAAAATTTAATGAATTCTTATTTCTCTAGAGATGAAAAGAATGCAAGTACTCATTTTAAAAATAGGGAAACACAAGAATAGTTAATATATGTGTAATGTGTACGCACTCAACAACTGCATAGAATTTATATTAATCAAGTGTAAATAAGAAAGTAAACTACTGGATTAAAGTGTATAAAATTATTGTAATATACGTTCATTAGTGACACGAGTAATAAAAATAATGTTACGTATAGAAACCAAATTTATTTTACTACAATTCGTATTTTTGTAATACTTTCTTCATAAACATTATTTTCACCGTTCAAATACACGCGCCGTATGCATTCGTAGCCACCAAATCATATTAAATACCCGTAGTAAAAATACAGTATACGGAATATTCAGTTCTTGCTAATACGCGTAAATTCGTGAACTATCGGTAATATTGAGCGCGACACCGAAATGGTACGGGGGCCACCGTGGCCCCCCGAGGCCTAGACAGAAAAGCCCATAAGATGCAATGTTTGTAACAGTATCTCGTCGGTGTCCACAGTAAAGGTTAGTTCCGATTCGGTCGTTAGAGGGGGTAAAAAGTGGAGTTGGGTTCTGGTCCAGGCTAACAAAGTTAGTTCCGATTCGGGCGTTAGAGGGAGTAAAAAGTGGAGTTGGGTTCTGGTCTAGGCTGAAAAGTAAAAAGTTGGCACGGCCAAACCCCGGGCGTGAGCACTCTCAGTACTCTCTGATGTTATCTTCTTGAAATTTTTTAACTTTTTGGGGCTCAACAGAATGCTGGAAAATCGCACTTTGTGATAGAACGCTTTAGAGTTATAGAAATATTTGAGGTCATAAAAAAATCGATAAACATCCAACCATTAACTTACAATTAGACAAAACTGACTCGGTTTTATGAAGAGATTCTTCGAGTCAATTTTGGGATGCATTTTATAGAAATTTTTGAACTTCTGAGGACTCAAACAAAATCTGAGAGTCCATTCTTTACGGTAGGTCCATGTAGGTTTGAAGGAAAATTCGACATCATGTCGAAAAATCGATAAATCTTAATCAAATGGAATCACGGAGCAACATAATTGGATAATGAGGCGATACTTCCAATAAATTTTAAAATACTTTTCCAAGGGCATTTATTAACCTTTGAGAACTCAAATAAAATGTAATATTGTATAACGTACTATAGTATTTTATATATCTGCAAAAGAAGAGCTCTGTTCCTTTTCTAATTTTTATATTAGTAACGCTGTCACATTGGATCACGTAACTACAATTAATTATATAATTAATAGTCCAACAAATTTTGCTACGCAAATATGAGTTCTTCTATAGACTATTTATTAGTGTATTTTGTTCCGTCATAATTTCGTAAACGATATGACTAATTATTTATATAAGTTTCAGTTTGAAGTAACAATGTTCGTAATATGGCGCATTAATCATAAAATGTTATTAAGTTTTACTGAAACATTCCAAACCGAAACTCTGTGTTTATAGCGTATAATTTTTACTCCAATACATAATTTTAAAATATAACAAAATCATACAACATTTCTAACACTCTCAGATTATATTGCAATTAAAGCATATATATATATATATATATATATATATATATATATATATATATATAAATTATTTACAATACAACAAGAACTGCTTTCTTAAGACAAAACAGACGAATAATTCAATGAATTTTCATGATCAGAAAGTGATAGACAAATTGAATCGATGTAATCTGTTTTAGATGCATAAAAAAAGGATCCCCTTCGTATGAAATACTAGATGATCGGTTCACATTTTTGAAGGTTTATTCCTCAGGGTGTTCATACAGGACATTACAATAAATTTTGTTTACAAAATCTTCACATGTTTCGATCGTTGCGCAAAATTTAGTGTTGAAGCATATATTTCGAACTTCGATTTCATTAACACGAGTGTAAAAGTGAATATATTTCCATAACTATGTCTGTAATGCTTTTTCTCCCGCTAGCAAGAATGTATAACAGCTTCGATTGATCGTCTTCGAAAGAATGATTCAGAAATAGTTGGAAGACAAAGATGGGAAGCATGTGTCATTATAAAAATATTTAAAGTCGAAACTGCAATAAAATACTAATCATTCTAAAAGTGTTCATGTTCAAATAATTCTTCCTCGAATTTGTTTCATTTTCGGCGAAAATGTTATTTCAAAAGGTTAAGAACATATTCTGCCAATATATTGTATACAAACATTGACCTCAATATTAAATTAATTACGTAAAACTAAAAGAATAACATTTATCTCCATTAGAAATCGTCGAACGCCATGTTAAAGAATTCACGTAGAAACATAAGATTAAATACATCGTAACTTACTTTAAAAAGTGCGCAAATCAACCAACGACATGAGAGACGAACAATCGAAATATTTCGATGAAAATAGTTTGCACAATTAAATTGTCATGAATGGTATACATTAAAATATAATCGTACAGATAAAAAATTAATTCGTAGGTGGGTGTACTTAAAAAACAATAACAACACAGTTATATTATAAATATCACTAAGAAGATTGAAAATACAATGAACACTTGACAAATTCATTTTGAAAAGCTGTTTTGTTTTTTCTCTTCTATGTACCAAATACAAAATTCAAAATAGTTTACGAGATCCCTTACGTTTGTGAAAATGTTATTCTAATTTTGTATATTCCATTCGTAATGATACTTTTGGAAATTTAAAGTTATGTTTAAATTGATAAATAGTCGAACCTATATTTTTTCTTTATAATATACATTATTACAGAAAAATTATGAAAATGATCAAGACAGCTTTCGTAATAGGATCTCTTATGTATAATACAATGTTATAACATTGGATACAAATAGTAAAAGTCTTGATACAAGAAAATGCAGACAGTAAATGGATTTCGTACGCTTAAAACCGTAAACGTGCACTTAAAAAGAGAGATTGTAGAATGCGACTGCCAGCGCAAGGAAGTATGTATGCATGTATGTATGTTTTCAGAGAAGTTTGCTTCAATCAAATGTATTACATCGCACGGCCTCTTACGTCGAAGACGTAGATAACGTCCTGATAAAAAATATTGTAATAATAAATGCATAACAAAAGCAGTGATATATATTAGTATAATATCTTTGGCTTTCAATTCTCTATTATGCAAAAATTACTTAAAAGGAGAAGAGGCAATTTCTAAAAGGATACTTCCTGCAAAGTGTTGTACTCGTTGCGAAGTTATCTTAAACTCGTCGATAATAACGGATCAAAATAACGTTAGTCGTCCCTGATTATCACTTTCGACAATGTCCACTCTCTTATTTATAACAATTTGCCTTAACACTCGCACGACCGTCATCGAGAAACAATCATGTAGCTGAGTCATTTTCATTCTGCTTCTTTCGATATAACGATAGTCAATACTCTTCCTCAAAGTTTTCAATTTTTATTAAGAAAATGTAAAAAACACCATCCTCGAAATACTCATCGCAATCGATCATTTTCTGAAGTGTAGTAACGCTCACCGACGACCGTGCGAGTCGTTAAATTACCATCTCTCCCGTTGACAACTGTTTAACAAAGAAAACAAGAGCTAAAAATCTTCACAATATCTACAACGTTATTAAACCTTTCATCATAACACTTACTTGAATGTTCGCAATCGGAATTACCCTAGATACGCTATTGATATGCTGTAATTAACTCGATCTCCGTTCGAGAGGGCAATAATATTAATATGTGACGTCAGTCAGGTGAAGAATAGTTCGGTGAGAATAATAGAACTCGAATGAACACAAGAAGTCGCGATAATTTTAATTAACAATAGCAATGATCAATAATGTTAATTGAAGTAGTGAGGAAGGTAGCGAAATATACCATAATAATTCCTAAATGCTCGCGTTTATTCGCGGCCAATAAAAACTGCCGCTCGGCGAACAGTTCAGCAATTCCTCCAACGATCAGTCGTCGCGTTGTTTTCTGTTTTTCTTCCTACAATTTTCTATCGTTTCTTTCGTCACAGGAAGTCGGCAGTTTTCGGGCAGCTTTAGACTCGGTTCGAAAGACTTCTTTTTCTGGTCCACCACCCAGTCCATTGATCAGGAACAAGGAGATTGCTTGGGTCACGTGGAAACTCGAGGATATCTTCTTCAACGTCCTCGTGGCGATACAAATAAGATGCACCACTCGTTCAGGTTCTGGAAGAGTAGCAACCAGCTGTCTCAGGTTCTGATACAGCAGCCGCGTTGTTTCGGTAATCATGCCGCCAGCAGGTTTTTAATATTCTTCGGCGTGTTCTCCTCGTTCAGATGTTTCGTCGTGTAACGGAGCGCGTTTAGGAGACCTTCGCTTTTGCAGGGTGGCTGATCCTTCAGCAATTTTACACACCCTTTAACCTGCCGGTCAAATAATACAATTATTACATAAAAATATTTCTCTGATTTCACCGATGTTCCAATGTAACACATTGCTGGACAAAATTGATGAAAGCTTTTAAGAATATTGTTTCATTTCATATGAAAATGATTACAACTAGATGTACAGTAATATTGACAAAAATGGAAACCGTTTAGACAATCTGCAAACAATTACGTCTACAGGTGTTAAATAATTGTTAGTTCAGAAATGCATTGTACTACGACGACCCTAATCGTTTAGTGCAGGTGTAACAGCAATTTTGAAATTATGAAAACTAATCTCTGATTTGTTAAGAAAGTTGTTGTGTGTAATAATAGATTAGTATGTATTTACATAGAATTGCATTAGATGTGTTTCTGGAACATCTAAATAGACGTTAAAGATAAGTTTAATATTATCTATTAAACTTATTGAACTAAAAGATAAACTGCTATTTCATTTCCACTTTGTTGCAATTGATGTATAACATTTCCATTCCATATTTCCAAAGAAAATTAATAATTTACGATACTTAAATCTTTTCATGCCATCCAATAAATTGATGCTATATGTATAAATATTTAGATTATATTAACAATAATATTGTAAAAATTAACTTATATTTTAATATGATGTGCGTAAGATTATGAAGCTCAACAGCATTTATGATTTCCTCTTATTTTGACTCAAATAAAAATATTTTTAACTTGATTTTCATTAAATAAGTTGTACAAAATATTTCTATAATTCCTGCTTATTACTGAAATAATTCAATATATACTTACATCAACATTTGAACCCTTAACAAAGGCACCTTGGGGATGAACGTGATCATAAAGAATCACTAAGCCAACCATCACTCTCAAAACAAAGAGTTGAGTTTCTTCTCGTTGGAACTGCGCCAGAAGATTGCTGAGAATAATAATATACGTCAGTTTCGACAGAAACGATTGATCATTTCTTCTTTTCGAAAGCTTTGTATTCTATTTGTATAACTTAAAAATTTGTATCGTTTATCAGTGAACTTTCTACTTACGGATTTTCTAACATTCGTAGGCAGACTTTCGCCATAGTACCAAGGGTTTCCGTGATATTTTCGCGCGCTACATCTTCGTTCTAAAATAATAAACATACAATGTTGCTTCATCTACCAAGAGCATTGACCTGCGAGCAGCAAAATTATGTACTATAAAATGATCCGTTACCGGTAGTAACAAATCCAGCACGACTAACATGCAACTGCGATGACAGTTTAAAAAATAATGTCTTTATATAAACAGTAAATGTTGTCCAAGTGACAATTATTTTTATTTTATATGTAATACAAAAAGTCTATAGATAAAATTTTAAACCTGTGCATAAGTGCATAATTTAGTGATACGATTTAAAGCAATCTAAATAATGCAATTATGATGGTAAAAAATAATTAAAAATTCAATTTTAATTTTATCGACTTCGTTACTATTTTTAGTTTTTAAAAATAAAAATGTTTGGAATTTGATAGAGAAGTACAATCTATATCTTTCCAGTGAAAACTGTATCCGTGCAATTTAAACAGCTCTGCTATTAGGCTGTTAAATGTTCCGAGCAAGGTTGCAGTCTGATTCGTTTCATATAATGGATTATAATTTTCTACTTCAGCGCATTTCACTATTTATATCATATGCTGTGTATCAGAAGACAATTTCGGCTGTTAAGACAAACTCATGCACAGCTAATTTGTCTGCTCATTTGTTTCGCCAAAAGTTAATTATTAAGTTTGCCAGTCAAGCAAAAGAAGGAAATTGTTCGTTATTTAACAGAAACATTTCCTCTTTGTTCAGAATAAAGTAATTCCACTTCATATTCTTATTCTGAAATTTTAAAATCCTTGAAATTCTATAATCAAAAATATCGAAGAAAACGTGATAACATTTTCACTATTATGTTAGTTTGCGTACGTTATTGATGGTAAACTGTTTACAAAGAAGACTACAAATACTTTAATTCTGGTATAAAATTGTACAGATAAAAATAGACCATGATCCATCAGTGAATGGTTAAGAATGGAAAGCTCATTATTACTCAACATATATGTTTATACGAAGAATGGGTTCCGCTACAAGGCTATCTCGTCCAATATTATACAGTGAAGCGAATGAACTCATTTGAACCGAAACCGAAATAGTTCTCCATTCTTAGAATTCCTCCGGAAGTGATATTCATAAAATAGTAAAGGACCTTATAGCTTAAAGTCTCAAATTTAAGAATTGAGACTTTTTGCATTCAATTTCCAGATTGTTATTAAATAGATCATTAATTATTACGTTTTGACAGTCCAGACTTTGAGAAATTAAGGCTGAACAAAAATGAACTCTCAACATTGATAGCTTCAGATTCTTAAAAAATGCAAACAAGAATTTCAAATGGAGGCTTCCATTCTCTTTAAAATTAAAACCAATTAATTAAAAGTTTGGTCAATAGTGGACATATAAAAGTCAAGTCTACTGTTTAATTTACAGTACAAGCACCAGAATAACTAAATACTTATATTTTTATTTTACTATTAAGCTCTAGTTAAATATATACCTAATGTTCGACATGTACAAAGATTTCATTTTTTGTAAAAGGGCCACATCTAAATATTTATATTTTCATTTATAATTTTACAATTAAGCTCCAGTGGAACATATGCCCAACACTCGACAGTTATCAAGGCTTAATTTTCTTTAAAAGGACCACGACTAAATATTTATATTTTCCTTTATAATTTTATTATTAAGCCCCAGTTGAACATATGCCTAACATTCGACAGTTACCAAGGTTTAATTTTCTTTAAAAGGACCCCGACTAAATATTTATATTTTCATTTATAATTTTACTATTAAGAACAAATTTAACATGTGCATAATATTTGACGCGTACGAAGTCATAACTTTCTATTAAAAAACTACAACTAAATCCAAGACATTGGATCACAATGTACGCTACAAATAATTAGTGAGCAGTCAACCGGGTGGAAACATAAATATTAATGGTCCGTTTCCTCATCGAAAATACCTTGAAATTCACGTAATAAGAATGCAGTCTAGCATGAGTTGGCGTCTAGTCAGATCAATAATTGCTAGCAACAGAGGAAAGATAGGAAAGTACAAAGAAGAGAAGAAGTGGGTGCCACTTACGTCCATCAAGAAAGTAATGGTGGCGTGACTCAGAACGCGAAGCATGGGTGTCGCGTGGGCGTAGAACAAGGACATTCGGTTGGCAAGCTCATTTCCAACCACGAGATCCTTTTCAGCGGTGTCCTGCCTCGTCAGGGATGCTCTGGTCAACGTTCGACGGTAGTAACTGAAATCGTTCTGGATCGCCGGAGTCTTCATCTTGTGTTCGTCGAATTTCAACACGAATTCCAATATTTCCGCTAGCTGTTTCACCAAAGCCTGCTGGGTCTCTAGGTGTTGAGTGGGAGACAAATTTCCGGAACATAGTTGACCAAGGATTTTCGGCACTACCCTCTCTAAAACAGTAGAAATGCACAGAGAACAAAATTAATTTCCCATTCATTTGGTCTAACAATAAATTAAAAAGATTTTTGTAGGTACGTTCACCAAGGAGGACAGGGACTAACAAAAATTTATTTCTCATATGTAGAGTGTCATTGATACGGTATGAATTTTTATATATTAATAAAAATGAACAATATTTTTATTTTATCTTTGTCATAAAAACTTTTTTAGCTGCAGAAGAAAATTTTTCCATATTCAAATTTTTACTCTAGAACTTTTAATTTAATAAGTGGCACACAGATTTTTATTACATAGCATGTAGTATGGATTATGGATTTCCCTTCGGGATTACAAGGAGGATTTTTATTTAAATATTTATTTACTATTGCTATTCAATAAGAATTTATAAGCTAGTCGTTAAGTTAAAAATATCGAGAAAAATGATGACACTTTTCAATAATCGCATTTTGAATATTGAAATGTAATATGAGCGTGACATTCGTGATAAGAAATGACGACATCAAAATGTTGAAATTCATTATAAACGTGGAAATATATGGTGAATTCGTTAAATAAAATCAACGATAGTATGCAAGAAATTTACTGGGTCATTGCATATAAAATTTTAATTTTACTAATAGGTATACTTTGGCAACAATTTCATGAACTAGTGGCGAAAACTGTTAAAAATTCGTTTAATATATCTACTTTCTATAGCAGTTTATTAACTTATTAATAACGGTAGTCCGGTAGCTTTCACGGATTTTCAAATAGGGGCGATAAATTCTTCTGAATTTTGAAACGACTAGGAGTTTCGCTCGTGTTGATGCAGTGGTATTGGATTTTCGATCGCTGGGGCATACAGGAATTTCCTCGCTAAACAATTTCCAGCTGTACATCGCTGGCACAATATCGACGTTTGACTTTTTACGTTTTTATCTAGTTCCAGCGAATGACAGCGTAATTAAAGCACACAACTGATACTTCTACTTGAATCGACAAAAGTTATCAAGTTTCGATTTATCCGATCAAAAGTTCGGAGGAAGACCTCGCCCATTGGGATCACTAAAAGTCCATCAAAATTTCGATTCGACACTATCAATACCGCAAAAGTGGATTTTAAAAATCTAGTACTCTAATATATTCGTTACGTAAAATTTTGTTAAATGCAACGTATCCTCTTTAGGATACGTATACTCTTTACATATAACATTATGTATTATAATCAGACTGCGAATTTTTGTGCAAAATAAAAATTGTTTGCATTAATTTAATTGATGTCAACACAATAGTATTTTTTAAATCATTAAATATTGCTATTTTGCATTTAATATATTCATTTTATGCATTTATGACAAAATTGAATAAGATAAAATTGAATACTTTACCCATTAGAAGCCTATTAGTAGATTTTTTTATAACTGAATTGTATGTAAATGCAGCTCAATAATTTTCTTTTCAATAATAATTTCAGAAAAGTTGTTACATTATAGGAATTATAAATATTTGTTGAATCATCAATGAAATTACTGTCGCTTTTGAACAATCTATCGAGAAATTTTCAAGGCTAGTGGAAAATTGCCCTTAAGTATTAAAATAGTAAAAAGATTAAAAGAATTTAAGAAAATCAATACATATTGCCTTCAACATATTAAAATAATTGAAAAAGAAAAACATTTCTGTACAGCTCCTGTCTCTTACAATCAATGCAGACAATTTTTATTATGCATAAAAATCCAGAGTTTATTTACAATTAAATGACGACATTCAGAAAATTAATTTTCTTTTCTTTGAAAGAAAAATCGTGATCGTCACATGTGTGACGCTGGTAATAAATTACTGAATTTTCACATCAGAAAGAATTTCTGAGAGTGTCCATAGAAACTGGTATCGTTTTCACTGTTAACAGAAAAGTGAACGTGCGTGACTTACCGAGTTCCAAAGAAAACTCATAGAATCTTTTCAACTTCGCAACAAGAGGGGCCACGGTCAGATAGGCTTTCCTCTGGCACTCTTCCGTGGGCGCCGAAATCGCTTCTCTGATTTCTTTCCCAGCCCCTTTGTAACACTGAATCTCCTCCAAGATAGATTCTGAATTTTTCAGAACTCTTTGCACCGCTTCAAAGGTCTCTCGTTCTAAGTCGGAAGGTTGTGCGTCTAGAATTCGATACAAAGCGCTATCATTATCCAGCTATCGTCTATCACTCCTGAATGGTTCTATTAAAGTTCCTTACTATTAAGTTGTCACATATGAAATGTCCGATTTTATAACGCAAATCTTATGAAGCGTCTTGATCAAGAAATACTATTATAGCCTGCAGGTTTATCATATACCATTGATACAGTGGCGTGCAAAAGTATCAGGATACCCTTTAAAAACGAATAACATTTTCAAAATTAGTTCAAACGGCTTGAGTTTTTTTGAGATGTTAGAAGCATTAGTTTACTAAGTAGCGTGTAAATAATTTTTTCTAAAAATTGCTATCGGTCGGAATTGCGACGAAAATAGTAGAGGTCACGATTTTTAACTTATTAATCTGTGCCTGTAACAAAAATTTAAAAGTCGCGTTTTATAGGTTTCATCGAAATCGGTTAACGTCGTTATGAGTTACAAACATTTAAATGTGATTACATAAGGACAAAATTCCCTGGAAAGACCGAAAATCTGTGACTTTCACGCTTAAGCTCCCATCTTGCAATGTCGTAGCTTATAGCAACATTAACCGACTTCGATGAAACTTTGCGCATGTATATAACCTATGGAGATCTACAACAGGTATATTTTAAATTTTCATTACAGGCACTAATAAAAAAGTTAAAAATCATGACTTACTTTTTTCTTCACAATTTCGACCATTAGCAATTTGTATAAATAATTATTTACACGCTACCGAGTTAACTAATCCTTCTAACATTTCAAAAAAACTCAAACCGTTTGAAGTAATTTTGAAAAAGTTATTCGTTTTTAAAGGGTGTCCGGATACTTTTGCAGGCTACTGTACTAAGGGAAGTTGATCTTTAAGGTCGTATCTTCAGTTTTTATCTAGATATCTAATCTTACTTTTACGTTGTATCAGTGGAAAAATGAAAATATTAACGACAGCATTCTGTGACGTTTGATCAAAATGTGATGCGAAATGAACGCACTATTCGTCGGTGGTAGGTAGAAATAAAAAAGAAGAAGGAGAACGACTAAAAAAATCAATTTCTATCGTAACGCAATTAAGAAATTTGTACTTTGTTAACAGAGTATATTGGTTAGAATGAATGGTGTTTGGTTTGGTGAACAAGAGTTATTTAAGAAGGAGTTATATTCGTTTAATGTTGCTGTAAAAAATCGGGCATTTCATATGCGGCAACTTAATAAAACATTCTCTTTTCGACGATAAAGTTCGACAAACAATTAAAACGTGATTGAAAGGTCTACTGAAAACAGATAGTAACTTGTTAAACTTACTTTCGAAATCCAAAAAGACGTCATACTTTTGAGGCGTGCAACAGGTAGACTCATCTCGAGCCAGAAGACTTAAAAGCTTGCCCATCTTCGGATTGAGGGTTTCTCTGCTCAAACGTTCCTTACAGCATGAAAGGCATCTGGATTGAAAGGAAAACTCTTTCAGTAAATACTCGACCGCGCGAAACACGAACGTGTGACGTTAAATCGTTCTGCTAAACGCGTTACTCGCAAAAGTCACTTTGAAAGAAGCATTGCGATCTATAAAATGAAAATAAACGAACGAAGAAGGAAAAATGTAATTTATCAGTGGTGTATGCTATACTAAAAGCTAGAAATAGTAGTGGAGCGTCTACAGATACTGTAAACATACCCGACAAGTGTGCAAACAAATCGCGAGGAGTACCGGTTCAAATGGACTTTCGTTCAGCGTTTCGAGCTTGCGTCGTTACTACTCGGAGTCAGAACGGAATTTGAATTTCTCGCCCGATCCCTAAACCGATCTACGCGTACATGTCGAAGTGTTAATTCCAGACAAACTGCGTGTATAAGTGTACACGTGCCATGTACGCTGCATCGGGGCCTGTGTGTGCACGCAGAACGAATGAATTCTGTGAACTCGTGAACGGGGGACAAACGCTCCGTTAATTCGAGTCTGCAAAGTCAACGTATGCTGACCTCACCTGGCGCGATCAACTGGTCTAAGGACCCTCAATTTCTACGATTACCAATTCCGAGTCCCTAGTTTTTAAACTTATGTTCGCAGAAATTGGCAAACTGATGCAATAAATCTAAAAATGTAATAGCTGCTTCTCATGTACCGTAAAAATGGATAAGTGAAAAAACAAACTGTGAATACGTTACAACAATTTAGGAATGATGAAACATTATTTTCGACTTATTAAAATTATTGAAACAAGAATTACATTCTCATTTAGCTTCCATTTCTTACGGTCGACTTAGAAAATGTTGGTTTTGCATAAAAATCGTTCTAATATTGTATTACACTTCAAGTTCTGATTTTTTTTTTAAATTTTTATTCGCAGAAATTAGCAAAGCAACGTAATAAATCTAAAAATATTGGTATAGCCTTCATCATATCTTCTACTAAATCGTTGTTGTATAGTGTCCTTATAAATACTTATGTTTCTAATTTCCAAGCCTAAAAGTGGAAGCTTTTTAACAATAAATATACGATGACGTATAAAACGATACAATGTAATTTTAACTTTGTAATTTATGATGTATGTAATACATATAATAATATAATTTTAATATAAACGATGAGAACATGTATTAAGAATGAAATCAATACAAATTGGTTAGCATCATAAGATTACAACATTAAAATGAACATCATAATAATTAATAACGAAACAAGATCTTAAATCTAAATGAACGAATCTTTGACTGTTAATGAAACTGACAACAATCTCACTGTCAGGTTTACTCTGACGGTAATCTAGAAACCAAGCAAGTCTCTCATTTACTTTTCACAATAACACGTGAAATATTATGTATTATCAGCAAAAATCCAATTATTTTGCAGTTACGACCGAATCAATCTCAATTGTAACATCTCCTCCGGAAGGATTTATCAGATAAAACCGTGATCGATGTTATTGGAGCGATAAAACCGCTAAACACTGGAATTCGTTGAAACCACGTCACAAATGAAAGGACAACGGTCGGCTTTACTAGATCTAAAATTGTGCGTCAAGAGATTCCAATGTACCGGTGAATGTCTCCGTTATTTTTAGCGTAGAAGTGTACATTCCGCTTAACGAACTTCTCCCGTCACTTAAAGCCCCATAGAGTGGCAAGATAGCCGATGGCTCACGTGAAAAAAAATGTGTTAATCCACGCTAAAAGGTTCCAATAAAGTTGATAAAAGGGTGATACACCGCGTGCACGATGAAATTGACTTTCTCTTATCACGCTAACATCGTGGAGATAAACGGAGCATCGCAGTTGTTAATTCGGATCGATTGCACTTTTATTTCGCAGAATTAGATGCAGTTCGAAATAACTTCGTGCTGCACGCGAGTGGAATAAATGTTTACATAATTCTCGGGACGATATTTCGCAGATCTGCACGCTGGATCTGCACTGTGTCTTCATAGCGACGTTCAAGGGACTAGCAGAAGTTTTTCAGCCTTTTCACCAGCGTGATCAGCCACATAAACATAGTTCGAATGCAACCCCTATGTTAGCACTTTGTTGCTGCTTGGCCTGGGGCACTCCGAGATGCTCACTCGAAAATATTCAGTAATTGATGATCACGAATTCACAGATGCAGCGAGAAATTTGATGGGAATGAGATGGATCGTTGGATGATGACGAGAGGATTGTACAAGGGGTAGTAAATTATACGGTAACGGATGATTTTCACCGGGTAGTTCGCCCGGTGCTCGCGTTCTTCGAGACTCACCGTGGTGCAGACTTGCCGACATCGCAACCGACAACGCCAATGCATGATGCTGACAGGCGCACGTCCGAGCCCGGGGTGGTCAACAAGTATATGAACGGAATGCAACAACTGTCATTCAGCGAACGGCCATATTGCCGTTCGATGAGGGTAAACGTTGTGTAGTGGCGCGGTTCGAGACCTCTCCTTATTTGGTAAACTACCCTGGCGGCGGTATGTTCGCGCGAAAAATCAATGGAAGTTAGTTCGCCCGTTTACCCTTAGGGTGACGCTGCTGACTACTATTTATGATCGTCCGAATTCTCGGTAAATTTTGCATTCGGACATCAAGTCGATTATAAGCATAGCATCATGAAAATTGTTTTGGGAAAAATGATTACAGCTTCAGGAATATTTTAGAAATTCATCAGCGTTTTGTTTGATTGAAAATTGCAGGCATGTTCCGAAAGTGGCGCCCGTTTCGCGCCACTCGACTAATTTTTGATTTTTCAAATTTATTTTGATGTCATTTTGCTAAGTATGTACATATTTAAATTTCTCCAGTTAAATACAGTTTCAAATGGAGATCTAAAAATAATTGTAGAAAAATGGTTTTGATGGCCAGATATTCGATAAAAGTCTACTGTGTTCCCAACTATTTATTAATGTACATATGTACAGTTACCTAAAACTCTGTAGTTGCGATAAATGAAACTTTTATATTTGTTTGTATACTTTGATAACCATTAGTATAATAAAGAAATATTTAATCTCAGTGTTTATATACTGGTCCATAGAATACTGGATTTTCATAAAGATCTGTGATTTATTTATTGGTAAACATAGAAAACTAAGTGCTCCTTTTATTTTAAGATTTTAAAATCGTATCCATTCAATCGCTACACTAAATTCTTATATAATTCAAACATTTTCTGAAATCGCATTCTGATATCGAAATTAGTAAACATTCAGTCTTGTTGAAATATACAATAATATACAGATAATACAATACTATATAAAATCGAAAAATGAAAATTAATTAATTGATTTGAATATTTAAAATTTTGTTAAAGAAAAGATTTAACATTAAATTGTTTCATCATTTTAATATAATAACACTTATAGTATTATATATGTACACACATTAATATTATCATGTTTTTATATATAATTGTTATTATACAGAAAATGTAAAAATTATTTACCAGAATATAGTAGAATATGCTAGAATATAATACATATTATGTACCACTGAATATACCATTATGCATTATTCAATCATATAATGTTATTCAATTAACATCACTATCTCCGATACGACATGCTTGAAGAGAGGAAAATGGTTGACCAGAAATAATTTTGTTTCAAAAATTGAAAAATATATGTTAATTATTTGAATTGATTGGAAAGAAATAAGTAATTAATTTTATATTATTTTTCCAAATGTACGACTACTGATTGCAAATATTGAAATTTATGTGTGGTGACTGCACTGGTATATTTGCGAGGCACATGGCGCAGCGGGTTGTATTTCAAAATATGGATATAAATTTAGAATTTCTGGAGAACTCGTGGCTAACTCAGCCATGAGGAGGTACGCTTGCTTTCGTGGACCAACGGGTTGCCGGTAACGGTCAGAATGAAACTTGAAAGGGTGAACAATATCGTTGAGGTTGACTGAGTTGCTGGGAATAAATCGTGTTAATGTTTATGCAGCTTTACTGAGAACACGCGGTTCAGCTCCTTTATAGGTTAATGCTCGAGGAACAGACAGATGACATTGAAATGACAACCCATTTATAAGTTATCGGAAAACTCTTGTACTCGTTGAACAACTCCAGCTGCTTCGTGGAGAGATAGAAGCTATTGAATGACTAACGTTGAATGGCTTTACAGGACAAATGAAATTAAAGATAATTCTCTAGATAAGGTGGAAAGTAAAAAGTTTAATATTTTACAGAAAGAATATATACAGTCACGTACAAAAGTACAATGTTGTTTTATCAATTTATTTAACATTTTGTGTGTAGTTAATTATAGACATAATAATAATAATGTTTAAAGAAACTAGCTAGCTTGTAATCATGCAATTTATGACTTAATAGTATAACAATATTGAAAAGTTCTGAAAGCGACGTTCATATATGAATTATTACAAAAGTTATAAAACGTAAGGACATTAACAATACATTTAAAAAATTTGTTTGACATTAGAGGGTCACTATAATGGCTTTTAAAGCGACAGAAAATGTACGTCATCCATTTGCATAGCGTAGATAACCTGATTTATTATAATTTCTCTCGAGACCATCACTACAGTTACAAGGTGCGTCAGTCATCGATGATGCCCATGACATCGAAGGTGTTGGTGAAAGAACTTTTATAAATATTGAAAAAATCAATACTGCTGTAATTTTCTTTTTAAATCATTTGCATAAATATAGTCGCATTGGTGACGTTAATCGTTGTATGCAATAAACAGGAAACATAATCTTTACATGAACAGAAAGTCGTGGTGAAAAAAAGTAGTAGATCACAAATGATTTATCAGTGAACTGAGATTTTACGCGTTAACAGCAATTGCAACCAGACTACAGATGCTGTAATACAGATGAGTAAACTGTGAATTTTATGTATTTATAACTCGAATGAGTAGATCAAATATATATGTAATAGTAAAACCATTTAAAGAATTTAAAAATATTGTTGTACTACTTTCAACTCTATAGATATAATAAGAAAAGAAACAAATGTCTGTGTACAATAGCTCCTGTATCTTGTAATTAATACGGATAATCTTTATTCTGCATAAAAAACCACAGTCTGATTATAAGATTCGTGTATTAGAGTATTCAGAATGTAAATGTTATCAAGTGTTTTAATCCAGAAATAATATTAAAATCTACAGGTTTACCATTTGAAAATACAAAGATAATCTTTTATGTCCTATCTTCAGTTTCTATTTACATGTACAACATTAGTTTTAAATATTTCAATATCAGTCGATGTGATCGTCGTGTATTCTTTTCATATACTAGTGAAAAGATAAACATATTAGCGACAACATTATGTGATGTTTAGTCAATATGTTGTAGTAAATGAACGCGCTGTTAGTCAATGATAGAAAAAGCTCAAAAATAAAGATGATAATCTCATAAATGAAGAAGGTGATCGACCAAAAATTCAATTTTTATCTTGGTATAATCGAAAAACTCATTTGTTGACAGAAAGCAGTGATTACAATGATGTTTACTTTAATCAATAAGTTTTATTTAGGGAACGGTTATGTTTGTTTAAAGTTACTGTTATGAATCGGACATTTCATATGCAACAATCTACAATAATACGAACTAGTCAATTCATTTAACCAAGATCTTAATGAGTGAGATTGAGTGATCTCGTTTCAGCGTATGAACGATTTGAAGGATATTTATATTTTCATTTATAATTTTATTTTGGAGGTACAGTTAAGCATGTGGATAATATGTGACACGCACGCAGACTCTTATAACGACCCAATAAAATAAAGTATTTAAATGTCGTCGCGGTGTCGCGATTTTACACCTCTTCCAAGTCCGCTATTGGATAATCGTCGAAAACCCTTGGGGGAAGATAATTGACGCATATTAAAGGCCTTTTTGTACCTCAATTCCAGCAAATCAATTGAGACCCTCGGTACCTCCCACTATGACTCTCTCTACAAAATCCCCTTCCTCTTGAGCAATCTTAATTCCATCACTGCGATGACGAACAAACCTGCAATGACGCTGCTGATGACTTTCAACATGCATACTCGAAAAATATTCAGAAGGTATTTTCCAGTTTCATATGCACTTTTTTTTCATTAGTAGATCTGCGAATTTTTATGCAATTAAACACATTCCGCATGAAAAACAAGATGCAGGCGCTACATAGATATTTATTTCCTTTCTTAATAATTTTAATAAGTTATACTCAATATAACAGTATCATGAACTTCTTTGAATGTTTTCCCTGGTTGTCATTCGATCTACTCATTTGTTTCATAAATGAATAAAATCCGCAGTCTATTTATCAGCTAAAACTCGTGCATCATATACATTGAAATTATTTCCACAGTTTAAAGTAACCTTTGTAATGAATTGTAAGCAACATTACTCTGGGGAAACATATAGAACAGGCCTGGCCAACCCAAATGGTTTCACGGGCCACTTTGATGACGCGTAACGTTACAGCGGGCCGCATTTTAGGTAAACATGCTTTTAAAAAATGTAATACAAATACAAAATGAATAAAACTTTATTGTTAGACTATGATTCAATATAATTAACTCTCGAGTTTTAATTAATGAGATATTTGTTTATCCTTTCTTTCACTTAATTTTTGTAGATCTATATCTATGTTCGACGTTGCACATCTTAGCTGGTTTTCTAAATTGGCATCAGTTAATGAAGCACGTGATGAACTCTTTGTAAATTTCATCTTCGAAAAAAATGTTTCACAAACATATGTGGATCCAAAAGCACTTGCAACTCGTTTCTTACAAACTATGTTACTCGCTTTCAGTAACATTTGGCGTTCGTGGATATCAAATATAGAACTGGAGTTCGTAGTCGCACTTGCGCATTATAACAATGACACATGCAAATTTCCATTTATTTAATATCTTTCGCATACATACAACAAGAAACAAAAGTTTCAATACAAATACAAAATCGCCCGGCCAGACCTGATATAGAAGAAATAATTCATGAAAAATTTTAATTTTTGAACATACAGATAATGAACATTTTCTAAGATTTGGATTTGGCAATTCTGTCTTGTGTGAGGATGATAAAAATAGCGCTTTCTCTACCAAGAATCTATTTCACTTCATAGAATTAAAAAAAAAAGGAGATGCTGTTCCTATTAGGCGCCAAGGAAAAAAGCATAAAACATGATGTTTAGAAAGAAGTATATGCCACAGGCAGCTCGTATAAGTGTCTTATTTTTAGAGTTAGAAAAAGCGTTTCGGACAAAAATTGTTCGCTTTTGAGGCGATCATAATGTGACGCCGCACAGTGGATCGGATCGAAGAATTTAGTGACATTTTGTTATAACTTATTTTGAACCATTACAAACATTGCAATGCAATTTTCACTAAAAATAGTTTTAATAGTCATTTTTAAATATAGACGAATAAATATTTTTTTCCTTTGCTGAACAATAATTTTTAATCAATTTCTACACAGAGTTTAATCTGTGTTGTAACATATGCTTCGAAACATTTTGATACGTAAAGTGTTACGATCGCTCTACGTCAAGTCGATAACTTTGTATGTTTGATATTAGGTATCCTGATTCAATTTATACCTACAGTCACTCCCAATAATATTCGTACACTCTAAAAGGCGATTACGTTTTTAATATTGGATCATGTGAGTTGGATTTTTTTTTTAGAAATAGAACAATTAGTTTACTACACGTTGAAAAAAAGAAATTATGAAACAATTGTAATTGGTCGGAATTACAAAGAAAATACTAAAAGTGGTTATTTATAACTGTTTTATGTGGGTCCATATTGAAAATTCAACAAATACGTTTTGTAGAGCTGTGTCAACTGTATACACTCTGAATATTTCACCAAAATCGGTAGACGTTGCAATGAGCTACAACTGTTTGAAGATGGTAAAAATTGCAGTTTTTCAAAATTTTCGGCCTTAAACTGTAATAAATCGAAGGATTCTTACGTCATTCGGTGCCTGTCGCTGTTTTCCACGTAATCCAAATTGGATGAAAATTTGAAAATGTATACAATTGATACAGATCTACAAAATGGATGTTTTAAATTTTCAATATAAGCCACATAAAAAAATTGTAAAACACAACTTTTAGTATTTTCTCTGCAATACCGACCAATTGCAATTGTTTTAAAATTTCTTTTTAACGTCATGTATTAAACTAATTATTCTAACTTCTCAAAAAAGTCCAAGTCGTATGGTCCAATATTAAACAAGTTATCGTCTTTTTAAGAGTGTACGAATATTAATGGGAGTGACTGTATATAGTGTATCCGCTGATGGAGTTCGGCGCGTCAGTATGGCTCATACGTATATCAATTGCAATCATGATAGAAGTATGTGATCTATTTGTCAATATCTATACAGTGGAACTCCGTTTATATGAACTCCATTTGTACCAAGTAAATTTTAACAGTATCTGGTTAATTGAACTCTAGCTGAGCGAAATCCTCTTATATGAACATGAACCAGTGTTGGGATATGGTGCAAGATTTCACGCGCATGCGCGGCGATTTCAGCCTCAGTAAAGTAAGATTCTCAGGACACGTCCTGAAGTCTTTTTGTCCGGAACAAATTATTTCGATACATTCCCGCCAATATAACTGTCTCAGGGCTCCACTACCTATGTCATCATGATATAGATACATTACTGTTTCGGCTGCGCATGCCCGTGAAATCTTGCACCATATCCCAACACTGACATGAACTCATATTAAATGAACGAAAAATCATAGTCAATGATGGGAGACAGGTGGACTCCATTCATGTAAATAGTATTGCTCTGTACTTTCAATTTATCAAGAGAATACAATTATACTTGCAAAGACGAAACAGAATACCTTGAATCTCATTTGAGTTTCATTTTGGCTACCATGAAAGTACAATTTCGAAAGTAAATATAGAATAATACAAAACGCAGTGTGCCTAAACCAAAATGCATATTACATTAGGATAAAATAATCTAATAATAATCTAATAATCTAATCTAAATCTTTAAACAACACTTTTTTAGGAATAAAAAGTTACACGACTCAACTTTACGAGAAGCAATGAACATTTCCATATGCAAGGGCAAACACATTCCGCACAGTTTCTATTTCGTAATTATTGAAATTATAAAACTGCTCCAATTCAAGATAACTGTACGTGTTTCTTTATCCATGCACACGTTATATTAAAAATTGCAGAAAATCTAAATAAATTCAATCGTATGTTATTCTGTTAAGGCAACGCGTACCAAACACTGTTAGAGCTTGGTAGGTTCAGAGTTAAAACCGTGAGATAACTGTTCATTTCGATCCCTGATTTGAATACTGTGCCGCAAGTTATGCGAGCAACAAGCTGCCGTCTATAGATTTGTTGTCGCCGGTCAGTTTCCTGTGGCAGCGTTCGAAATGAGTACACCTTCCTGATCACGTGCTATAAAGTGAGTCCAGGTGGCAGTGAACTCATCGAAAGAAATTACGAGATCGTAGTAATATCGTGTTTCGATATGGCGCACGTGGGGTCCACGCAGTTTGCAAACATCATCGTCGTCGCATTCGACACGGTATACGACGCAGCAGATATCGTTACCGACACTTCTCATTCTGCGAGTACAGTGTGCATAGAACGTAAAGGAATAGCCTTGTAGTGTCTCTTTAAGCGAAAGCACCACTCGTCCGCGGCTGGCAAGTCTGAATACGCAACACCGTGCGTGCTTAATAAGGCAAGCGTGTGCGAACGCAGCTTAAATACTAGGGAAGCACGTAACTACCCAACTACCTACGTATGTACGTCTAGCGTTGGGTATTCAAGCCGCTCGAGCATGTTCGGTTCTACACCAGGCTAAGAAATGTTTGAACACACCGGTGGTTACACTTTGTGCTGGCGTTTCTTGCTCGGGTGCAAATACGTCGTAGTAGCCATATTAAGGGGCGCTTATCATGTAACGGCAGTAAAAACAAGTGATTTTATAATATTCTTTTTAGAATAACTATTGGATATCTGGGGTTAGGTCTTTCTGGGGTGTAAACAGACATTAACTCGAAGTACAAGTGTTCTTTTATAGTTTACTAGATAATGTGTAAAAATAATTTTGCTGAAATTGCTATTGGTTAGAATTGTGAAGAAAAAAGTGAAGGTCACGGTTTTTGGTAGTCATGAAATACAAGTGTCTTTTTTATGTTCACTTCTTCTTATTATTTATTGTATAATATAGAAGACATCTTAAGTGTTTTGGCAGTGTAAGCATTGTTGGCGTGCAATGTAACGTCTGTCACAGTGGTCATAACACGAAAAGTGAGAAATTTTCTTGACCCTTAGCACTCGAGTGGTGACATTGAGGCAACACTAAAAATTGCTATATCAAAATATTGTTTACGTAACTAAATTTGTATTTAATAAATTAGATACTAAACATTTACGTATTGTACGGGGTATTATATCAGTTTCATATTTACAAAGTGAAAAAATCATATAGAATGGAAATAATGTTTGGTTTCGTAGTTAAAATAGCTCCGAGTGCAAAAGGTTACAGTTAGATATTTTTTGATGGGATTGAACAAGAAACTGGGGTTCACAAGAAAAGTTTACTTTTTTCGGCCGATTAGTTTTTATATTGTTCAATAAGATATTATAAATAAAAAATCAAATTTTAGGTCCAATTTCTAAAGACATATGTAAAGAAATGAATGAGCTTTGTCTGAAGTTATATACTTGATTAGTTTTTGGTTATACGATAAATAATAAGAGTTGAACTAAAAAAAGCTTGTACTTTAATACTATCTGTTCACATCCCCTAAAGGTCTAATCCCATATGTCCAACAGTAATTCTGACAAAAATTCTTAAAAATCAATTGTTTTCGCTGTTTTTGCACTGAATTTCAACAAACTGGAGTGGAATAGAAATTTTCTTTCTTAATACGTTTAATAAGTTGAAATTCAAATAACAGTATTTTTAATACTTAATTACTTATTTTTGGTACTTATATCTATAAAAGGAATATTTTAAAATTTCATTACAGGCACAGATAGAAAAAGTTAAAAATCATAATCTTTACATTTTTCTTCGCAATTCGGACCAATACAAATTAAAAGAAAAATTTTACACGTTACCTAGTAAACTCAAGTCGTTTGGTCCAATTTTAAAAAAGTTATTCGTTTTTAAAAGAAGGGCGAATACTTTGTACACGGACTGTAAGTATTTGTTGGATTATGTTAACTAAAGTTTATGTTTTGAGCGATAAACGAACGTTAAACACACACATATACGTATACAGGATGTCCCAGGTTTTAAGGTTCAAACTTTGTCAGTATATTCTATGCCACTAAATAAGAAAAAAATGTTATGTGAATATATTAAATATAAATCAAATAAACCTTTATTAAAAAGTTATAATAAAAATACGGAATATATATATATATATATATATATATATATATATATATATATCATTCATTCCTTTTCTACTCACTCATACTTGGAATGAGTAGAAAAGGTTAGCGTCATCTCTTGAGGAGAAAAGTACAAGGAACAATTTTTGGCAGATTATTCAAAAAACAGAATCGCGATTCCTACGCCAACAGTATTTAATAGATTTTGTTCGAAATTTTCCCCACGAGTCTACCTTGGCATAAGGAAAAGGTTAATTTAGTAGAGACGCGTACAAATAATTTTGCCAAGTCTGTCAAAGTTTAATTCGTGAGCGTAAAGTTCCGGAAAACCCATCACTACTTAAGTATCTTCTATTCGCATACTCAGCGCGAAGCATTTACCTGTGCTGGTGTGATATGGTAGCACATATTCGCTCCTGAACGATATCTAAACCTGGTTAACTATGCCTTCCGCGGCTTTGACCTGCTTAACAACTGGGCAAATTAATTGCGGAACCTGGTGGGCAGGAGGAACGCTGCGGACGTGTGCGCTGCATTAAAGATTATGAGACTGTTAGCTGCAAAACCTTGTGCCTGCGAGTATCTCGTGCAACAGGGGTATAGATCTCGTTAACTTTTGTCCACGATGCGTGTCTGTTTCGTTGGACTACAAGAGAAGTATTACGCAAAAAGGTTTCGTTCCACGCGCGGCGGAACTAATTTGTTCCTTTGTTTAAGGATGGCGCGTAATTTCTTTGTTGGAACGGGGTCAATATATTCATGATTTTAAAAGACGTTGATTATGAGGTGGAACGAAAATTGAACGGCGTCAACTGGCCTCAAAAGGCAAGGATTGCCACGATAAAGTAATATATCAGTCATCCATCGGACTTTGAAACGAAAGTGGAATAAAATTATTAAATTCTTTGTCTTCGGTGAGCAACACGTTTCCCTGTCGCTACTTTTGTTTTCTTCTCGACATTATTCTATACATATTCTTTTTAAATTATTAAGTGTTCCTCTGACATACTTTATCCAATCGGGTTTAATTTTTAAAAAGCCTCTGAGTCCTGTGTTTCGTTAAATTTTAATTTTTACAATCTTTGGATACTTTGAATTATTAAATAATTTTATCTATGATGTGAAAACATAGTTTTCCACTTGTTATGGAGAAAAGTTAAATGTTTATTTACTATTATTAGGACGCGTATCCATATGTCTCCAATCACTCAATATATATGAAAATATTAATAATTTTATCAAACAAATAATTCACAATTAGTTAAAAATAATAGTGTTGTACAATTATATATTTTATCTGTTGTGCAAACTTATTGCAAATGTTTTACGATAGTCTCTTTTTATCTGATGATAGCCAATTGTAAACTGTTAACACGTTAATCGCGATGTCAGTCCCTGTGGGAATGACGGTATCAAAGTTACAAAACAATATATATAATATATAATCCGTATGGTATTAAAAGATGTATTTCGTTTATGCACAGTCATATGTTTGTATTTAAGCTTAAATAAAAAGTGAAATGAAAAGCCAGGCAAAATTGGTCCGCGTTCAACGTGTTAATAAATAGATTGTCAGGAACTGTACACACTGTAAAGTAATTATTGTACGTTGCACCGAGTTCTTCTGCTAAATCGGTTTAGTAACGTGATTAGACAGAATGCTATAAAATCAGAATCCCCACGGAGCAGATTATGGATTTTCGATTGTACCCAAGGCACTTGGATGGAACGATTTTAGGTACGGGTAATTGAGGCAGTAGCATATTTTATTTACCAACTGGTCCGATGAAATCATTTAGGGAGTAGGATCTGATCTCTTCGTGGTAACGAGAAATTGGAATCGACATTTCCATCTAATTTTACAGAAAAAATTCCACGATTAAACTCACAGCATTACGAAACGATAGTGCATGTCTTATGGAGCAGGAGACGAATTCTTGAAACTTTCTACGGACGAAGTATCGTATGCCGAAAACTATACTGGCCAACTCATGATTTCAGTATAGACGCGATATTTTTAAAAACGACCAAAATATACAATACTAAAGAATTGGTGTGTGCTTAGACCACATGACTGAAGTAAAACTCCTTTGTTTAATTTTTTTTTCGAATTTTTATTAGCACTTTATGACACTTAATTTTCCATGATTCTATTATTAAAACAATTGGCTTGTAATAGCTGAAATATGATATGAATATTCTTGATTCAATTTTGTCTAAATGTCTTGCAAATACTGCATCGAGAGTTGTTCCTGATCTTGTTGTCGCTTCATTAGGATTATTTACCATTTCCAATCTTAATTTACTTCTAAAAAATTCTATTAATAATTTTGATTGTTCCGATGTAAAGTTCACATTGAAATCTCCACTTAGCATTATCGGAATTTTATCATAATCTTTATTAAGCAGAACCCTCAACCGTATATGCTAATAGAATAGAATTTCGTTTCATCGTTTCATCGCCAGATCGGTTTTACTCCTACCGCATCGAGATTTTACGTCTGCCGCGCCTAAAGAAGTTTCACTTCAATAGAATAGAATTTCGTTTCATCGCTTCAAGCGTTTCAGCGTTTCAGCGTTTCAACGTTTCGTCGCCAGATTGCTTTTACTCTTACCGCGTCGAGATTTTACGCCTACCGCGTCGAGGTTTTGCACCTAACGCGCCTGAAGAAGTTTCACTTCACAATACACAAAGTAAATGGCTACGCACATATAAAAATATTACAGCATCTTTGAGTTTTAACTACTTTGAGATTGAATCATAGTTTTCAGTCCTTTTACAGTCCTTTTTATACTTTCCCTATATTCTTTATTTTGTATTTTTCATATTCTATTTTACTTAACAAACTAAAAGATTTTTTCTTTCCTAGAATCTGTTTCAACAATATCTCTTAACAAAATGCATCATTTTTTATTTGCAAAATCTATTTTTTGATCAATATGTTTATGACGTTGACCAGACAATAAAAATTAAACATTTGTTAAAAATGAAGCTAAGGTTTTCTGGACCTACAAAAATGAAATTCGTCATACTTTTGTTCATTTCGTTCATGAAAGTTTTTATTCTATGTAATAAAGCAATGGCTATGCGTTAATATCATCACATAAATAAATGAAAAGAGTAGAATAAATCTATTAGATGTTTTAGATTGTTATTCAACGTCAACGTAATTGAATTAATTTAGATTTAAATGTAACACTATAAAAACTTAATTTTGCTCATTCACACCATCATTTCATTAGTACTCGATTTTAAACGTTGTTTCTTTTACTGATGATCGTGTTTTAAGAAAGGGTTATTATTGTTATAATTCTTTCAATGAAGTTCCTCATCCGAACGCTGATACAGCAGTTACGTGACAGAAACAGATTGCGGTAGCTGTGAAAGTCTCTCACGTGATATGTTTATTTTCCAACGGCTATCACATGACAATGATGAGAATGAAAACGATATTTCAGAGAAATTGATCTCTACAGACTTTTAATTGTATCCTGTAAGACCATATTCTTCGTGATTTAGATTGGATTGAATATAATTGTGGGGAGAAAGTGTGGAGCCTACATTCAATTAGCAAATGTTAGCACTTGATCCCGTTACAGTGTTACTGAACAACTTCTTAATGCATTCATTCGGAATTTCTCAGGAAAGTCCATTTACAGTCATGAACAACAGTGTTGTCACAGCGGGTTTCTAATTACATAATTAAATAATAATGTAATAAATAAACTGGTATTCAATCAATGTGTTTTAAGATTGTAATTATTATGTCTATAACGCACTGCCCGCACTGCACTGCAAGAACATTATATTATAAAGTTATAAGTAGTCTGCGGATTTTCATATGTAGAAGAAAAATTTTCCAAGTTAATTGTAGGAAGCAGAAGTCGACTAAAACTGTATTTCTTTTTGTAACAAATTCAATACGTCAAACATAATGTAGTAAAATCTTTATTCCCTTTTAATGTTTTATAATTTTCTATTTTCTATTTTATCTATTAATTTTATTGCAAATTTTTAATACTTTTGTTCTTGCAAAAATGGGTGTGTATACATATGTATTATGTTACACTTCTCGGCGACCGAAGCCTCTCGAGCTTCGCTGTACTTTTCTACATTCGGCAAAAGTCAAAGAATAGTATACCTGGCCCATAATTGTCCCTGGCCGGACCCATGATTGGGACATTCATCGATAAAATACTTGTAGTATCCTTTGATTAGCGATTTGTTAAGATGTAATATGTAGAGTATTCTAAAACTATAGACATAATAATTATATCTTTTCCTTTCATTTATATGTAGGTATATAATTATATAAAAGCTAACTATGATCTATCTAACAACAGCTATAAATAATAAATTACATCTAAATATATCAAAAATAAAATAACCGATTGAATTGACTTTGCAATTAAAATATTCAAGTAACATTTCATTAAAGCTTCTGACTTTTAAGATTACTCAGACGTTCGGACAGAGTTTAATAAGCCTAAATAATTAAAAGATTCAAGTCCCAATTGAAGCTTGTAAGTATTTAAAATACTGTAGAGATGGATTATCTCGAGCAGTTAGGAAACGATTACATTCGGTCGTTACTAACAATAAAAAAACAGATATTTACAATTTCTCGAATAATTCGATCGCGTATATCGATAATTCGATATAGATGTTATGTAAGCCGTTATTTAATGTTATTGCACGCGGTTGAAGCCGCATGTATTCCACATATTTTTATGGTTGCTTACGCCATTGGGCAACGAGAGGGGGATATCGTCATATCCCGGACGAAGAGAGGAAACCCCCAAGCAAAATCCCCCTCTGCTCGCATACACGTTCGCTTTGACAAACCTTCTGTATGCATGCCTGATTACAAATGAAGCAAAAAATGAGTCATTTCAGAGCGGGAACAATTAATTGGAGACAAGTGGTCAATAATTATTGACGAAGGAATAGGTAACTGAAATATAAAGTGACGCTGCCAGTCTAACGCAGTCCTGACATCTTGAAATATCAAACTAGCATTTTATATCATTTTATTCACATAAACATATGTATCTATCCTGCATACATTTTACTTTGTCATTAAACAAATTTTGCAGAAAAAAGTACACTACCACACACTGGTTATTTAATAAGTATTGGACTCTCCCAAAGATTTTCTAGTCTGTTTGTCAACATTTCATTATTTTTTTAAGTTTCATTTAACTAACTGTGTCGTTTCCTTACTTAAAAAATGATTCTCATTATCTTTGAGCGTATTAACAGAAATCAAAACGAATTTTTAGAACAACCTAAAGCAGAGTGAGGAAATTAACGTTTAAAATTGCTTGTAACCTGGTGGATGAACAAAAAAACTTTATAAACGAATTTTGTTGCATTTTGAGAGACTCATCTTATAGATGCAGTTAGATTAAATGAATGAACAGAAGTATTAAAGGTATTTAACACCTTAAAACACTTTTAAAACACAAAAAATGTACAATGACTATGAAAATATTTAAGTTGACCTTGATATCTCAGAAAATATGAGATGTGCAAAAATCTAACTGCATCCAACGAAACTCTCCGAAAATGCAACATAATTCGTATAAAAGGTTTTCTGAAACAACCAACAGATTACGAGATATTTTCCATACTAATTCTCATTGGTTCACCCTATACATGGAACTTATTACATCGATATTCATTTTATGTTTGATCAAATATTAAATTAATTTATTTACGAAAAGTACCCTTTTATATAAAAGCTACATTATCAGAAGATCAAGAAATGGAAACCAGTTATACAAACTAGGTAGTGCAGCGCAGAAATGTAAAGAAGAAAGACAAAATAAAAAACGAGAAGGAAGTTAAGTGTCAAATAAAACAGAAACTTGCTTTTTGTTACAAAAATAAAACTGTGCATTCGCATGTTGTTTAGTAATTATCGCAGATTTCCACAAAGGCTGATATTAATGTAACCACGAACAAACGACTTTATGCTGTAATTAACAGTTCCACGCATTCTCGCTTTACTTTAATTGCAATCGGTGTGCACAGGCATTTACTTCTACAGAAATGCTCTCAATTATTTTCTTATGATAAACAGCATTACGTCATGACAGACAAGCCACGCACGTGTGATAGTGCTTTCCACACACGTGATCACGCCACATCCGCCTATCCGCGATATACCATAGAAGGATATAAGTGTTTGTTCACATGCTTGCCCATACTGAAGCGCCTACGGTATTTGAACAAAGCAATAGGAACATAGCATCTCACACGCCGCAAATTTATTGTGCTTCTCTTCTGAAACTCTTCAATCCTTTTAATCTTCTCGTGGTTTTAAATTGCAACTACTCATTTTTGTCATCCATGCAGAGCAGAGGGAAATAGATTTTTGAAATAGATGAATAGATATGAATATTTTTATTATTTCAAGTGATATACGATTTGGCTCATAACTTTCCTTTTTAAATAGTAATTACATAAAGAAATAGTTATTTCAAATATATATTTCAATTCTAACTCGTACAAATACTATTGTGAAATCAGTATTTCGTTAGAATATGATATAGAAGTATTTTAAATAATAATATTTCTCTTAATATTTATTACAAATAGTAGTATTTTATATAATAGTATTTCAAATAATATTATTAAAGTAAACGTTTTTTAACTTTAACATGAAGCTAGAGTTTTATCGATAATATAATACAATTATTTTCTTTATAAAACACTGAAAACATTTCACAAAAGTAATTTCGACACAATTCCCTATTTCTTGTATTCGAATGTAACTACTAGTAAATAGTATTATGTTATAATCGAGTACAAATAGTAAATTGTATTTATTCACGATTAAACCATTAAATGAAATAGTATTTGATTCTAGCATTAAATGAATTTCTAGCATTAAATCTTTGCTTGCGGAAATATTTCAGGTTTTAGTGCCAATGTATGTATATTATCTCAAAATATTTCAAATTTTCCCCACCCCTGCATAAATGCATAAAATTAATAGACGAAACCCAACACTATGAAGACATAAGAGGACTTTAATAATATTATTGCACTATTTTTACCCTATTCAAATAATTAAAAGAAAAAGTTTCTTCATTTATGTGCCTTGCAATTGATTTAGAAAATGATCATATTTGCATAAAATCCGCAGTCTATTTATTACTTCTCAATTATATTTATCTCGCTATCGATGCGTTTGTTTATTTGAATGAAACCTCGTTTCTTCGTAAGCAGACAGATAAAAGGAAACACATAATGAATTCGTAAAAGCAATGAGGTATGAGCACGCTTCGCAGTGCAAAATGAAAATATCAAGATAGGTTCTGGCTTACGCTTTTTATCTGTGAGTATAAAGGGCGCGAATAAAAGTCGGCAACTGAGTGTGACCGCATAATGAGCACCGGAAGCCATATTTGGCAGCACGTATCCTTCTAGATATTTCTTTATTATACCACTTGACTGTGTCTGGAAGAATTTATTCCACCATTTTTCATCGTGTGCGCACGCAGGATGTCTAATGTATTTTATGCTTCAATATTCAATATCGTAATATGATCGCAGAGGACGCTCAACGACAAAAATATTCTCATTTCTTATTTGTGCAGGAAATTATTTAAATTCTGTTGTAAACTTACCAGAACGGAAAGAAGCTTGGATGTCTTTGTTTAAATTTATTTATTATATCAATAAGCATATTTGTTAAGTTTTATAACAATCATTGTATTCCTGTCTCGTTGATCGTTTGTGAGTGACATAATTCTTTGTCTTTAAAAATTAATTTCTGTTGTCACACATTTACTAGAGGTCTGTGCGAGAACCGACCTCGGGACGAAAGTATTTCGCATGTCAAAAATGTCGGGATTCCCGAAAATTTCGGGAACCCGAACAACATTTCGGGATTATATACTGAAATTTGTTAAATATGATGATGGTTTCAGATGTTTTTAGTTTTGAAACTTTCTCAAATTTCTCGGTATGAAATAATCAAACTAAAGATGGTGTGGCATAAAAACAAAAATCTCATGTATATAGCAGATATATTACTTTATTTAAAAGTTATGTGTAGAAAGGTTAATACACGCGAGTGTACGCTTTTTTTGCAAGTTTCAAATGGTTGTAGGAAAACAGAGTTTTAATTCGCAGAGTACGAAAGTATCAACATAAACAACGACGCGACTTAATTAGTAGCGGTCGAAGCTATTCACGAAACGTAATTTCAGGTTCCTGAAAATTTCGGGAATCTCGATATTTTCGAGATCCGAAATTCATTCGAGACATCCGAACCCAAAAAAAATTCTCGTGCAGCCCGACCCGACATTTTCGGGTTCTCGCACACCTCTAATATTTACATAAATCGAGTTTGCAGTGGGTGATCAATTTATTAGAGCCATTATACGATAATGTTCTTCATAACTATGTGATGAATAAGGCTGGCTATGGTGTTGCCAAATGTGCATTTTTAATTTTCAAACATCAATACTTCACATGAAAATGATAGATTGTCAAGTTTTAATATAAAATCGTCATTTTACCTTTTTTTTAATCAACTCACCTTTACAATAATAATGTGTTATCATTAAATTATTTCGATAATTCATTTTTTTGTCAAATTATTATAAAGTTATTATAAGACTAATTATTATTTTCTAATAACAATTTGATCACTCACAGACATTATGATCTGTAGGATCTGAAAGAATTGAAGTAGTACTCTCTTGCACTAAATAATAATTTACAACACGATTGCATTAAATAATAATAGACCTAACATTGAATATTATTTTGCAGTTTTGTTTTGATTGATTAAATTATTTTAATTTTGTGAGTAAGTCCTCCGAGTTTTACGAACTATATAAGTTTATATACTATATGTATATACTATAATATATAAGTTTATATACTATATGTATATACTATAATATATAAGTTTATATACTATATGTATATACTATAATATATAAGTTTATATACTATATGTATATACTATAATATATAAGTTTATATACTATATGTATATACTATAATATATAATAATATACCATAATATATATATATAATATAGTATATTATACATATATATTATAGTATATAATATAGTATATTATATATATATTATAGTATATAATATAGCATATTATATATATGTATAGCATATTATATATATATTTATTATAGTACATAATATAGGATATTATATACTATAACATATATGTATAATATATATATATATATATATATATGTATAATATACTATATTATATACTAAATATATATATATATGTATAATATACTATATTATATACTAAATATATATGTATAATATATATATATAATATACTATATTATATACTATAATATATATATATAATATATACTGTATTAAATACTATAATATATACGATATACTATATTAAATACTATGATATGTATAATATACTATATTAAATACTATAATATATATAATATACTATATTAAATACTGTACTAATGAACACCAGTGTCCATTTTTTAGAAAGTCAATTTTAATCAAGTTTATTATCTCGACAATATTCATGGTCGCCTGCCAACGGTCTATTAAGTATTAAGAAAACATCCAAGAATTATGTTTCATTAATACTGTTACCGTATAATGAAAGATGTAATTAATTACAAGAAAGACATTGACCAAACTCTGTACCAGATTAGAGTGCATAGTGGTCGAATTATTCTACTAAAATCTTACCGGAGTAAAATTAATTATGGCTTCATGGAGCCGGGGTGTACACCGACGCGGGTGCCATTGGAATTCGATCGATGAAATTCTCTGTATTTAGCTCGTAAGTGAATGCAACTACTCGGTTCTATTACCGAGTCAAAATCAATACCTATTTTAGATGCGATATGTATTCGAATGGAAGAGCGAAGTAAGAGAAATGCTTTTATAATACCTGAGAACTTCTGATCTAAGCTTGCAATTGTCTAGATGGACGTTGTATACATAAAAATTGTGACACAATAGTCACCAAATAACTGCAGGTATAATAAACACATTTTGGTAAATATACTATTATAATTAGATTATCGATTTTTATCCAAATTAAAATTTGTTTGCATTAATTCCAAGATGCAGGAGCTATATAGACATTTATTTACTTTTTTAATCATTTTAATGAGCTGGAAGTAATTTAACATTATTTATAAATTGTTTGAATGTTTTTACTATTTGATCTACTCGTTTTCACTATTTGATCTACTCAATTTTGCCATAAATGTATAATATCCGCAGTTTAATTATAATATTCGCAGTATATTCATTGCATTTCAATTATCCTATCAATTTATGTATCACACCTATTTTTATAAATATTCACAATTCAAAATTTTAATATACGCGATAGAAACAATATCTGAATAATTTAGATTAAATATGTGATTATGAATGCTTGTATATGATATTTCTGGAGATTAAAATTTTCGTAGACGATCGTGTAGAAACTCATTTTCTATATGAAAAGTTACGACACATTCGTAATTAAGTTAAAATTGCAAATCATTTTGTTGTCATGCATAAGTAAGGTGAAAATGCAGATGAAAAAAATATCCTTATGATTTCCATTAAATGAAACATTTTCTCGATCACATTTAACTTTGCATTAAATTACACTTTGCGTAAATTGTAGTAGGTAAAAACGGTCTCTGTATGAAATTGTAATTGCATGAAACTTGTATTTGAATGTGGAATACAAATGGAATGAGTCCATCGAAATGAAGTGTCTCGAGTAACAGCGTATACAGGGTGCTCCATAATAAAGAAGTTTGTCATTTTATGATATAAATTTGACAAATGCTTTTCCTTAATTCTGAATGGAGACTCGAAAATTTATAAATATTTCTTTACACATTTAGTACGTCAATATATAAACCTAAATATTAAAGCATTAAGTAATATAATAAAATATTCTGTTAGAAGCATTGAAATCTATTATATTTCATGAAATATCTACATACTTTTTTTCTAATTAGTAGTAAATGTAAATTTAGAATAATATAAACTACTTTTATAAATCACCTTACATATGGTTATTATTAATAACTTGCAAATTAATTAATTTAACGCACAGTTTTTTGATAATAGAATATAATATTAGTGAAATGTCTACATTAGTGTAGTCTATGTACTCTAAGTATGTTAGTGAAACGTGAAATTATTCCTAATGCAATACAATTAAGAGCAATTCTCCTTAATGTCATGCATCTCCAATGTACAATAGATGATCCGAAACCGGTATTTAAATTTAAAAACCTGCATTCACAAATGAATCGAAACTTTTGTACCATCACACGAAAATCGCCAACTTTAATTGAACTCGACACACGCTAGATTATAATCTGTAACTGATCGTGAGGCAGCAAATACAGATTTTAACAAGATACTTGAACGTGTTCGTCAGTTCATTTCCCTGTTTAATTAAGTGGAATTTCAAACGGGACTACGGCAGATTAATAGATCGCTTGAATTTTCGGCGGCGCGCATTCAAGATTCCCTTTTTCGATGGCCACAAATGAGCGGATGACCTACTTGCTAATTGGTTGATAGAGAGGACCGGTAGGATTACAAATAACGCGCTTCGATAATCTAACGACGTACTTTTACCCACTGCTACGGTTAAATATAATTTCCTTTACACATTTTTTCTTTCATCCGCTTACGCAACTTCCTTTTGATTCAAAATATTCCCTCATGGTAAAAATATTCTTATAGCTCACAGGAATTTGAAATGAAATATTCCTTAAAATATTTTTTAACAATTGACTGTTTGATACTTTGAATATCAACATAATCTATAACGATAGATTGTAAATATAATATAATCTTAATGATTAAATTGTGAAATCAATCATTTTATTTCTTCATATTGTGTAAATAGAATTTTCTTCTGATACAGTGAACATTAGTGTACAAATTTATTCATCCAATTTAACTAAATATTACCTAATCTTTAATTTATCCATATAATAAATGTAGTCATGAATGCTATATTCAGCAGTTATTGTATAAAAAAATGTGATAATTATATATAAATTAGATTTAAAATTGTAAATTGTAACACTATGTACGCGGTAATTTCTATACGCGATGTTAATTTACACCGCCAGAAAATATATTTTCCTGACTACCTACATAAAAACTTAATTTCCTTCCTAGCTTTTATTTCCAATATTTTTTCTTTTCTACCGACAGACTTTATTTTTCTTGTATAAAGAAGTCTATTAAAAAATGTCTCATAAAAGAATTTTTATAATTTTGATAACTGTGAAAGAAACAAATCATTTTGACTCATTCGGTAGCTTTATCGTTAATATTTCTTCGTAACACCTACCAGTTGTGCAGGTAATTATGTGAATGTATTGATTACGTTATTATGTGAAACAATTAGAAATGTCTTACTTAATTTAACTGCTGGACATTTTTTCAATAAATCATTCCACACAATGCACAAACTAGCTAAATTCAGACCGCGTGATTAATTAATAAAAAAAAAAACTCGTCCACAAATAACAACACAATGAGTGCAACGATTTTTACCGCGTGCATCGACTTCTCGGAAAGCGAACAAAGGGAATTCCGAAAGCGATAACGCGCTGTGCGTTCAAACAACGCGGGAAGAGGAGAAATTAACCAAGACCGATCGCAATTAGGAGTAATCAACGATAATCTGCGGTCAGGAGAGAGAATCGAGTAATTTCTTCGATGCGCTTGAAAACGGAAGAAACTATTACATTCATCCGCTCGATAGATAACACGAAAGACAAAATAAAAGTAAAATCATCTGTGTGATTCGGCCTCGAGCGAGGACGAATGATGAAATGAAACTGAGCCAGCGCGTAGCCTCGCGCGAATTGCATATTACGCTTGTTTTGAGTTTCACGGTTTCCTTTGTCAGTCGATAAAAAGTGCACAACGTGAAAGCCGCACTGTGTGCATCTGGCGTAGAAGTTTCTCTCTCTTTTTCTTCTCTCTCTCTCTCTCTCTCTCTCTCTCTCTCTCTCTTTCTTTCTCTCTGAAACCCTGGTCGGTTGCCTCGCATCTTCGAAAGGTTGATACATACACTTGATTTCCACGCGGAAATGAATTGCATGCGACGCGAAAGCGCCTCCACGACAGATTAATTCATACCTAACACAACGAAAATGAACAGTTCATTCGAATTCCAGTTGCAGGCGTTCACCGAGCTCTATACCACTACGGTCAGAGGACTGCATGTTCTACATAGGTATAAAATCTTTTATTATCGTTCGAGCGTGTAAAAAGCTATTTTCTTGCTACGATTGCTCTAAACTCCTTTTTTCAATTTCTATTTCACCGTACAGTTTTGCTGCGAGCCAGACGAAATAATTTCTATGAAAATGGCACGTAATAAGAGTTTCATCATTTTTCAATCTCATTTTCGTTACGTTTGCAGTTTACACCGAGAAATTGTTTGCTGCCGTTCGTGACTTTGCTTGCAGCACTTGCAATTCATTGCATGTCTCGATATGTAATATCGAGGGAAATGTTCACCCCATTTCGTCTCAGGAGGTAATTGTCCTACTTTCAGACAATTGCAACTAACCTGATTTTGGTAAAATATCTTTAGATGGCTTATGCCGCTGTGCGTTGATGAAAAAGTTCGTATAAATATTACTTCTTTTATCGTTCATTAATTTCAGATTTTTATGCATCAGCATATTCTAGTGTTTGTGCCGTATTTTGATCGATAAAAGACAAATCGGAGGAATAATCCAAGGAGAATTTTATAAGGAGACTCATCAAGAGATTATAAACTATTTTACTTAATTTCTGTTTGTTTAATTCTCAGCCTTATTGTCCATTAATAGTACGATTTTATTTAAAATATAAGGAAACAAATTCTATTTATTTAGAACAAGTGTCAAGGATCGCTTTCTGAGAATTCGAAATATGCAGTAAAAATCGTTGCACTCCTGTTGATGTTTATGACGAATTTTCTTTGGTACTGATTAATTTAATCACGCCTTCTGAATTCAGCTTGTTCGTGTATTGTTTGGAATGATTTACTGAAATAATTTCTAGCAGTTAAATTAAGCAAGACATTTCTAATTGTTTCATGTACCTTCAAAGATTGTGGGAATTCATCCAATTATCACATTTATTTACATAACTACTAGACGTTACCAAGAAATATCAACACTTAAATACCGGATGAGCCAAAATTACTTATTTCTAATTTCTTCTTTCACAATTATTAAAATTATAAACATGTTCCGATAAGAAATTTTTGAAAGAACTGATCTGTACAATAGCAACTTCTTTATGCACATATTGTAATCAAAATCGTAGCAAATCTGAATGAATTCAATCTTGTTATTCTTATAAAACAATATACGGGGTGTCTCTTATAACTGGGCCAAAATGTAACGCAGTTGTTAATGAAGATATGAGTAAATTGTAGAGGAAAGTTTTGCACGTTTTCAAATCCTCATAACCGCAGTGATGGGATATTTACACTGTCGATGCTGGAGGAAAATACAGAACATTATACAGTTTTTATTACTTTAATACTTTTAATGTAAACAAACTATAAGGAAAAATCAATAAAACGAGTGCAATATTTGCACTTTGCAACTGCGTTGAGTGAATTTTCGAGGATAATACAGTTTGCTAAATCGTGTAAAATTTTCCTGTACAACTTTTTTTTATCTTCACTCAGTTTATCAGTTATGTTTAGTGTTTGATAGTGTTAATTCTCCAGTAATACACGTATTGAAAGTATCCATTTTTCGTTTACATTTCTTGCAAAAATTCAGCGGTTTCCTTACATAATGCGACTAATGTTGTATCCTCTAAAACTACTACATGTGAAGTAAAAATTCATTGATAAATTTTAAAATAATACAAAGAGGATTAAAACAGTAAAAATTCATTTCATGGAGTTTACTGAATTATTCAGGTACTAGAGGGTTAATTGTTAAATTTTATTGATATAAGGTGCTCAAATTAATTCTTAACCCTTTCTTCGTGGATTTATTGATCATTTACAAACAATTGACAAACGAATACAAAACTAAATAATAAATACTCTAAAACCATATCAATCATGCATTTTCTCCATTTTACAAGTGACGAATATATTGGACGAATATATTGAATTCAAAATAAACTTCCAGTTGATCGACTGTATATGCCACGAATTAATTTGCACGCCTAATAAATCAAATAATGTCTAGCTGTTAAATTGAGCTTAAAAATCCACAGTTTGCAGCAACATTTGCGGTGGTAATGCTGTTTGGCGCACCGCAAACAGGCGAGCCGATTCAAAATTGTATTTACCTTTCGACGGAGTGCAAGAAGGCAGAGCATGATTCAACGGTCGAATTCTGATCAGCGTGAACGTGAGATAGCTTCAAGGGAAGCTGTTCAGAAGTGTCGACATTGTTCTCCCTTCGCTCGTTAATACAGACTTCCGGTTGCCCAGGAAGAAGCAACCCTTCCCCGGTGGGACACTGTTTCCGAAATGGAAAGGCCTGCTCTTTATTGACACGAATAAATGTCCGTAGTTGTCGCAAGGCGATAACGTTTTATCACACACAGCACGCGGCACAAATTCGTAGAATGTGTCGCTCAACAGTAACTTCGTTGTGTCTGTCGCGCACGCAGATACATGGTTTATCGCTGTTGCTAGTACTCTGGAAACTTGAGCGCGGTTCGAAGTGAAATCACGATTTTGCTCTCGTTTCAATCTCGATTCCTTTTTCCTTTTTGTTTTGTCTCGTTTGGTGAGCGTGAGACGATCGTCGCGTTTCCGTATGAATTTTGCGAGAAGAATTTCTAGAGCAACAGACAGAACGAAAACATCGAGAGTGGGTACAGTCCAGCGAAACGGAGAGATTGGTGGAGGAGAGAATACGACGACTGCACTCTCGGAGAGGTTGATATAACACTGTCAAAGCAACAGCGCGCTGCAAACGACGAGACAGTTTCACCGAGAGACCAGCTGGTGCTCCCCACTCTTGGTACGTCACTGTCTCACCAGCCGCACGGCGGATTTTTAATTCCATAAATCACTCTTTGGCGATTTCTCCTAGGATCGCTACTTGCATGAGCTGCCAGATTCAAAAGCGTATTTTGCCTATTAGCATATGGAAGCTTCTCTGCTAGGCTGCGTTTGAAACGTAAACTACAGGATTTTTAAAAATTTGATTCACCTTGTATGCTTCGATGATATCAGGAACTGAAAGAATTAAGGAATTTTTTAGTAGGTTATTTCATATGAAATGTTCGATTTTAAAATGCTAATGTTTTGAAGCATTTTGTTAACATAATACTATTACAGTCTACAAGTTTATTATCTATATTCTACATCATTTTAGAGGGGCATTCTGGTTCTTAAAACCATTTTTTATTCATTGTTAGGGATTTATTTTCAGAAAAACTATTAAACTTTGTTATATTAGAATTTTATATACATTATTTATGCGTATTCGAGGTACGTACATTTTTAAAGTAAATTTTTAAAAGTAATTTTTTAAAAGTAAAAACAATTGAAATTACGTGAGTTATACATCTCTTTATAAAGTACGTTTTAAGAGGGTATATAGTCTTGAATTCCATTTTTTTAACCAATTTTATGAATTTTCCAGAAGAACTATCAAATTTTTTGCATTAGGATTTTACGTACATATTCATGAGTATTTGGATTGCGTCAATTGTTTTTTGAAAGTATAAACAATAAAAATTACGTGAATCGTATATTTTTTTATAGAGTATCTATTAAGAAAAATTTGTCGACTGTTGCTATGATTCCGATTCTTGTGCTGCTAGAAAACAAAAAATGAGGAAGTATCTTAGTTGGAAACAGTTCGGACAGCCATTTTTATTTTCAATCGAAACGAAATGTTTGCCATCAATGCATTTTATCGAATACCTATCATATTGTTATCGTGTTCTGAAATATTTGTTGCTTCTGCTTCTAGTATAAATATTCGCAATGCTATGGTATTATCGGTTTTCTTATATTTTGCTACCCTTGAGTTAACAGATAAAACAAGTAATGTTAAACTAATATTAAACGTTAGAAACGTGTTTGATGACCTTTCATAATATATTATCAACATTAATTTGTTAACAAGTTAGATTTTGTAACAACTCTAACAATAAGGATGAACTTCACCCTTCGTGCTACTATTTATTTGTACTACTCAGCACAGTATTAAATATGTAAAAATATTTCCACGCTGTACTACTTGTTAAGTCAAGCGTGTAATACATAACGAAAAAATGATTCATTTCCTATAGAACAATCATTGTTTTCCTAAAATCAGTGAACGAATAGAAATATGATTCACTGAACGACTTTGTACCTTTTTAAGTATATCTCTCTGTGTCTACTAACACTAGATTATATGTTCAATCTTATCGGTCGGTTACTATTATTTACTATGTGTCATTCACAAATACTGCTATTGGTGCTATCTCTAAATGCATTTATCTGCATTGCCATAAATAGGGGCACGTAACATTAAATCAGATATTACTTCCTAAAATATCTACCGTAAAATTCGTTTGCGAACATTTATTTCAAGTGAAAACGAAAAGCTATGTAAAGATGGATGTTAGCCCAGTAAAATATTTCTTACCCAAACATCTCGTTATTCAAACATTCAACTTTCCGCTAATTTTTACGTAGTCTAAATGTGAATTGCGCGAAACCAAAAGTGAATAACTTTGTTGAAACTGTAGTACAGTGTTTTCTTTGTACGTAGATTAAAATGTAACTGTAATTGCACTGTTATATAAAATTAGAGAAATTAGAGAAATAATCGTGATAAAAGAAAGCTGAAGATTTTGCAAAGACATTAGTTATTGTCTTTCTGAAACAAAAGAATCCTGCATCCACCGATGCAATAGAACCACGCTTATCGGTAGATGGATTAGAAGGTTAGATTGCAGCTCGGAAACCACTTTTAAGATTACAAACTAGGCTGGAACTGTTACCGTGCTAAATAACAAACTGGAAAAAGGGCCACGTATCGACAAATCGAAGATTCAAGCGTTTTTAATTTACTGACCTCCATTTTTTATTCCTCCAACCAATACCTCGATACAAAAGAAGAAATAATAACTGAAAAAAATTTGACTTCACTCAAATGAAAATAAAGTTACAATTCTATTATATTTCACTATAAATTTTAGTTTCCTTAATTTGAAAACTTTTACAACTCATAATGCGCAGGATTAATTCACTGAACCAATTATATACTTATAACTAGACCACGGATCCTTATGCAAAATAAAACTTGTCTACACCAATTGTAAGAAACAGGGAGCCAAATTCTTTTAATTCTTTAAATTCTTTTAATATGTTTACTGTTTTTTTCCTCTACTCTTTTCTGTCATAAATGCATAAAATTTGAAGTCACCTTACAACAGAAAATAAAAGAAAACATGTTTTAAGTGATTTTAAAAATCACACTGCATGATCGTATTTTTAACCATGATATCTGAGAAATTACAATTATAATTGTACACATTATCACTCAACTCAGAATAAAAAAAAGAGTAATTATTGCGAAAGGGTCACTATACTCCGATTTTGATGAAATTTAAATATGTTATGCAGCAACACATTTTGAACAACTTTTTCCTTTTCCAATATAGGGGGATCGCTTTCAGTTTTCGAGATATTCGCGAAAAACTATTGCTAATACTCTATTGAATTTTTTCTCTTGGATTTTCCTGACGGCCGGCCCCCTCCACGACTTAACCATAACTCATTCTATTCACATGATTTTTCCATTACTAAATCAAATTCTGGATGACATCTACAATGCAAAGATTATGCGAATAGAATGAGTTGTGGTTAGGTCACGGAGGGGGCGGAGAGGTCCGGCCGTCAGGCCGTCCCGACCATGCATACGAAAAATCAGGAGTAGTCTTTCAAAATTGAAAACTCACCCTATATAAAGTGAAACCCTGTTTTTTTCTCTCATCCCCACAACTTGTTTATAAAAAAAAGTAAACAGACGCCGCACCGGAGCAGCCTTACGTTGCCACGGAGCGTGCAACAATACGGAAAATTCAATACAGTATTAGCAAAATTTTTTTGCGAATATCTCGAAAACCAAAAGCGACTCCCCTATATTGGAAAAGGAAAAAGTTGTTAAAAATATCGAAATCTATAACATATTTAAATTTCATCAAAATCGGAGTATAGTGACCCTTTCGCAATAATTACCAAAAAAAGTCTAGCCTAATAAATAATAGCATGAAGGGTGAAGTTCAAGCTTAAAACCGTTACAAAACCTAACTGGTTAACAAATTAAAATTGAAAATAGATTGTGAAAGGTCATCAAACATTCGCCCAATCGATTAATAAGTTTTTCAGGTTCAACATTAGTTTAACATTACTTGTTGTGTCGGTTATTTAAAGAATAGGAAAATCGAAGAAAACCGAGAATACCGCAGCAGTGTGAATATTTACTAAATGTGGAAGCAGCAAATATTTGAAAACAAGTTAACAAAATGATATTTGATAAAACGCGTTGGTAGCGAACATTTCAATTCGACTGAAAATGGAAATGTCTGTTGGCGAATGGTCATGTAGAATAAAGCTGTTATTACTGTTATAATTCTCATAGATCATATTTATCTGCCACGGGAATTGACCGACTTAAAGTCAAATAATCGTCGATACATAATACGCTGCGATGTAGAAGCAGTGATTGCATAAGTACCGCAACAGATGCCGAGTGCATAGTCTGGTGCTCAGGTAACGTGTGATGAAAAATTGCATGGCGCACTGATTCGTTCGTTTCGATCGACAAAGCAGCCCCGGTATTGTCATTACTCGTCTCCGAACGAACATCGTAAATGGTATTGTAACGTTCGGCTGACCTAAGGGGCGACAACTTTCGATGAATTACGACAAGTAATTGGGAAACCAAATACTATTAAAGTTATTATTGATGTAATTCTATTTGCTGAATTGCGACCTATACTGACTTCATTAAACGACTCTACATTTGCTACATTGTCGAATTTGAAAAATCCTGCTCAACAGAAATTATTGTTTATCATTATATTAAGGTACAAATTCATCTTTTTGTTATCTACAAAATGTACTTAATACTTAAAATAATTCCTACAAAAATTCTTGAATGTATGTTACTAATATCAATTTTTAGTGTGTTCTTTCATTCTTATTAAAGATAAACAAGTAAAACTTTATAGCTGCATCAAATATTAAATATATTAATCCTGGTCACATTATGATGCTAATTTGCAAATGAATTTCGATATGATATGTATACAACGTGACTAAAAAATGTTGTAAACCATTGAAATGGGCGGTTTCTGAAGTTATTTAAAGGAACTTTTTCCTTTGCAAAAATGGCATCTTCGACTTTGTTAAGGAGTTATTAACGAAAAATACGACTCGACCGAAAACAAACGATTCTGACTCTACCAACGTCAACGCCACGCTCAGCGAAACCTGTCGCCTAACCGGAGTCCGTTCGCTATAGCCGCGGTTTGATTGGTCCGTGGTTTTCGTTAATAACTCCTTAACAAAGCCGAGGTAGAAATTTTCGCTTAGAAAAAAGTTACTTTAAATAACCTTAGGAACCGCCCATTTCTAGGGTATATAACGTTTTTGAGACACCCTGTATATATTCTGTATGTTTCCTTGTCTAACACTTTTATCTCAATTATGCGCCATTCTCTTTGAATCCTTGTGGTTTTTTATTACCTCAAGTTCCGGTATAAAATTTAAGATTACGTTTTGACAATATCAAAGTTTGCAACAGTATAAGATATTATGTATCCAGTAAAAACGCAGTCTAAAACTTTCTCTAAAAATTCTTGCGAACGAGAAATATTGTGCAATAGAACTTTTAAATTGCCTTTTATGTGAATGAATGTTTGCTACTGTGGCACATCGATATCCGTTTCTTTATGTATGTAATTAAGAATATAATATTAATTGAATTTTCAGTATAAATTTTCTCCACGTTTACGAAATTCGCATAGATGTAACATTTGTTCAAATATTTGTACAAGATCAATTAAAATAATTTTACCAAGTACGGTAAACGACGTCATAAAAGGGTTGTACAATAATATATTAATAATAATGGTTCTTTCTTAGTAGATTTATCATTCGTTTACAAACAATTAAAATGCATTGTAAAAGTAAACTTAGAAATAATCTCTACTATTTTCTATTACTCAATTTTACAGATGACTGATGAAGCCACTAACAAATTTTAATCTAAAACAATGTTTGAATGATTCATTGTAAGAACTACGAATTAATTTATAATAAATGTATTACCAAAAAGTATTGTCATTCAGAAGTGCATAATAGAATAATTAATAAATTCGAATTGTCATGCAAACGAAAATAATGAATCAAGTCAAAATATGAAATCGTTTAGAATAGCTTTAGACTGTCGATAGTTGTTAAACATCAAGAGATTAGAAATTTCACTTTCGAAGAACAATACTCTGAAGTAGTAACAGCGCAATCAGTGGGGAGCTATTCCTTACGCGAAAGTACTTCCTTGACGTGCTTCAGCGACCTGTCTTAATGCAATGTGCATATGTAATAGCGACTAATGCACGTCGAGTACAATGACTTGGTACGGTAAACGTTAGACTGCACGCGAATGGTACACGGTCTTTCTTATAGATTCGCATTCTTTCGTGTGCATTTAAATGACATGTGTAATTAAAATGCATTCGTGATACATGAAATTATAAAAAACAATCCTTATGAAATAACAGGTTACGGACTTTCATTAAACACCATTTTATTATTTCGCAACCAAATGAGTTGTGCTGATTTCATAACTTGGCAAGTTGATGTAACATTTTTATTTAAAAAATTGATTTCACGTTTTGGAAGTAAAGGGGAAAACAACGATATACATTTTACTTTTTCCATTATACGCTTTGCAAACATTTTGAAAACGTGAGCGTTTAGTAGAAAGGAATATAGCGACATTGCTAATTATTATCATCGGAAAGGAACATAGCAAATATGACAGAATGTCAGTAAAAGTTACAATAGAAAAAGGTCAATGCTCGATTGAATAATTTTTATTCAACAAGTAATTATTTGTACACATTCACTATCAGATTAATATGACATGTTAAAATAAGGAAATTGTAGCGCAGTGAAATTATGTGTAAGAATTAGGTGTAGCTATGTCATCCTGTTCAAACAATAAAATAAATTTTAATGCGGATTCGCTAAGCTTGGTCTATTAAAACTTTATCTTTTAGTTTGAGCCTCCAAAAGTTCAAAAATACCTACGAGAATACATCCTAAGATCGATTCGAAGACTCCCCATAAAATGAAATGAAGTTTGTCCGGTTTGTAACGGTCGGTTACTATCGACTTTGTATACGATCTCGAATTTCCCTATACAGTATTTTATCGTTAACTGTCGTCAAATTCTGAACAAGAATCGTCGCGAAACAATCCCTCCTTCCGCGGGGTATACCCCGTGAGGGGCTGTGAAGCTCGAAAGGCCTCGGTCGCCGAGAAGTATAACATAATACGGGTCGAGTATATCGGTGAGACCACTACAAATCCAATGACAAAACTTCTTTATTTTCTATTATATTTTTATGCAACTTTCGCCAATATATTCGTGCCATTTTTCTAATGAAAATAATACCAAATAAGATATAATTGAGATGATATTTACTTGTGTAATGGACGATGAAAGTTTCAAGAGTAAGAAAGGATAGCGTATTGGAAAGAAAGAGACGCGGAGAGTCGCGGTCGCCGGCGTACTTCAAAGGCCCATGTGTCTTCACAGCGTAATGCCAATAAAAAAACTTTTTTATTATTACTTATTTTTTTATGAGACTTTCTCCAATATATTTGTGGCATTTTTCTGATTAAAATAATACCAAACACGATATAATTCTCATCATATTTACAATAATTTTCCGAAACTTTCATCGTCCATTACTCAAGTAAATACCATCGGAATTATATCTTATTTGGTATCATTTTTATTAGAAAAATCCTACGAATATGTTGGTGAAAGTTCTATTAAAAAATAATCAAAAATAAAAAAGTTTTTTCACTGGGTTAATTGTTTTCTAAATTCGGCACAAGTCAAAGAATAGTATCATCGGAACATTAAACGCCGCCAGCCGAACTCGTGGTGGCGACGATTATCGATGAAATACTGTAATCCTAAAGGGGTGTATCATAAAATACGATTTCTCAGGTTTTATGTGAGACCTCAATAGTTCAAAAATCGCAACACGGAAATATTGAAATATTATTTTTTTTCAGTTCAAATGACTTTTGCCGTTTCGGTTATAAGATACAAGGCAAATTCCGGAAATAATCAATTGCTCCACATAAACGTCCGTACAACGCCATACCACGTAGTGGCAAAATGCTGAATCTGTTATCCAAACCTTACCGACAATCGATAATCACGATGTCGCTAAGGGTAAAAATCCGAAATGTAATACCATCGCCATCTGGTGAGAGATATTGGCACTTTCAGTCGGTCACATTGACTAAACGTTTCAGCGTTTTGCCACTACGTGAAATGGCGCTGTACCGACACCTCAAACCGAGAAAGCGTCAACTTTAATCGGTTGGTTCGGGAGCTTTCGGTTGAATGGTTGAACTGTATCTCGAGAAAATTAAAGTGTTTTATTACGTACAACATATTTTAACGACGCAATTTCCTCCTTCGGTACTCTAATCCTTTCTTCTTTTAATACCTATTTCTATCCTAAAGTCTTTGAAGAAATAGACACATCCGAAGCCTGGGCCCTAGAGGACTTAGGCAACAGAAACGCCATCATGGCGTCCAAATTCAACGTGCCCAAAAATGAAGAAGATGTGAGTATGGTATAAATCTATATCCATCCTCCCACAAGGGCCCTGCATACGTCACGGCCATATTTAACAGGACGCATGTCAAATCTCAAAACTCTCAAAACGCCCTCACGTTAGCGAAGGCCTTAAGCAAAAACTATGAAGGAGTCGACGAGATAAAACCTGAAGGCTTTGGAAAATTCTGCATTAAATTCCGATCGGGTATCTGCGCCAACGAATTCGTAAAATCTTAAAACAAAGATCTGCAGGGAATAAATATTTTTATCTCCAGATTTAGAATAGTAAGAAAAGGTATTATCAAAGGCTTCTCCACGGATTGCGATTTAGACGACATCAAGAAATTCACCGACTCACCAGTTCCCATATTAGAGGCAAGAAGATTAAATAGAAAGATAAAAAATCCAGATTCGAATAAATGGGAATGGATCCCAAGTAAATCTGTGGTAATCACATTCGAGGGCACCATCCTACCGGATTATATTAAATTATACAAACTGATCCACACAAAAGTAGAGCTTTACATTGATTCAATAAAAATCTGTTTTCACTGCTTTAAATTAGGACACACAGCCAAATTCTGTCGGAGCGACCAGCTCTGCAAAAACTGTGGAAAAGCAGGACATAATGTTACAGAATGTCCAACACCAGAAACACCTTCTTGTAGCTTCTGCAAAGAACCGCATCAGACACTTCATCCCAGTTGCCCAGCTCTAAAAACCAAAATAGAAATAAATAGACAGATGTCTCTTCTCAATGTTAGCTTCTTTGAAGCCAAACAAATAATCATTGGACACACCGAAAATGGTATACCTAAAAGAATCCAGGAGAATAAGGAGAACTTTCCTCCCCTACATCCCCAAAATCAAGAGCGCATGCTCCAATTAAAAACCTTTGGAGGTCAAGAGACACCTGCCTCATCCTCTTCCTCTCCCAATGCTTGGTCCCATTCATCTCCAGTAAATATTCTTACCTCTAGAACATCTGGCACCGTTCCTAAACAACATTCCAAAACAGATTTAAATACTACAGTAAATAACCCAAAACCCAAACAGAAACCTACCTCGTCCTCTAATTATACTACATTAAGTAAAACATCATCTCACAACTCCAATACTATAACCCTCATTCAATCTCCATCTTCCACAAAGCTCCTTCCTCCTATCAAGCAATATAAACCAGCCCTTTCCACAACATCAAAAAACTAATTCTTCAACTAAAAAGAATACGACTCTCTTTCAAATAATGGACAACTCTCTGCGCATCCTATTCTGGAACTGCAGGAGCATACATACCAAAAAAATGGAAATACTCCATCTGGCAAAAGGAGCAGACATAGTAATCTGTGTCGAAACCTGGCTAAGACCAGAAATAGAATTGCAATTATCAGGATTTCCAAATAATATCCAAGAACCCTAGTATTATACTCCAAAAAACCTCCAACAACCTCATGCACTGTATCTGCAATATCAAAAAGATTTCCGATATATGTCATCAAGATTACAACTTCCCCTGTACAGCTGCCCCCTACAATGTTCTCAACTCTCAAGTCTCCTGCGATCTCGAAACAGGATTCCAATTGCAATCATCCCCTCATCCCAACGTAGAATTTATAGACTACATTAAAACCCGCTATCCAAATTACCTTTGCATTTTCACTGACGGCTCTAAGGTTCAAAAGGGGCTCTCAACTGGTGCAGCTATTGTTTGCCCCGAAAAAAAACTGTCAGTTCCCATCCACATAAATCCCACAGCATCAGTGTTTACAGCAGAATGTGCTGCCCTATCAATAGCGCTAGATTACTTCAATAACTCCGACAAACCCCTGCTAATTTGCTCTGACTCTCTCAGCGCTATCATATCACTAAATAGGTCCTCCATAAACACTAGAACCAACTTTCACATTATTGACATCAAACAGAAAATCTCCAACCTAGCAACCAAATCCAACAATCTAAAACAAGTTTCATTTAATATGCATATGCATAAAAGGAAATGAACTAGCAGATGGTCTTGCAAAAGAAGCCACTAAAAAAGCTCCATCCGCTGAACACAAAGTACCTTATATAGACTTTAAAGAGTCCTTCAAAAATGAAATGTGGAATGAGTTCCAATCCCTCCTCAGAGCCAGGTCTCACAATAAAGGAGTCAAATATTTCCAAGAATTTTTCAACTCACAAAAGAAACCATGGTACAGAGAACACGATCTTTCCAGAGAGCTCATTTTAAGGTTTGGAAGAATGAGAACCAATCATATTAACACTCATGAACCCCTAGCCAGACTTAAGATAATAGAACATTCCACTTGTGAGTGTAAATACGCCATCCAGGATATAGATCATTTAATATGGTATTGTCCTCTCCGATACAAGAATAGAGATCTCCAAATTGCTAAAAGATAACTGGAAACCTCCATTTAAAATAGATACATTCCTAAAGGACATTAACAATAGGGCGCTAAATATCATCAACGACTTCTGTATTTCAAATAACATTTTCCTCTAACAACCATCTACTCAAATATCTCTCACACTGTTCATGTAGACTGTACTAAAAAGGTTAAGAATAGAAAGATAGATCATATAATTAAGAGTAAGATTAGGATAGATATAAGAAACATTCCGATACTCAAGTGCAAAATAAAAACCAAATTGTTATACACTACTCCTTAAAATAGTACAAAGACTGTATAGAATAGATTAATGTAAGAGCGTAGATACACTAAGAATATATATAAGTACATAGATATTGTACTGCGATAGAAATTAGCTATGCACTATACCAAAAACATGAGAGACATTGTGATATACACATCCATAGTATATAAGTATATAGTTTATAAGCAGATATGGATAGAACAAGATATGTTATATTATATTATATATTATACTATGTAATACACACCAGCCACCTTATGGGCCTGACTAGGCCTAAAGTTTTCAATAAAAAAAAAAAAAGCAAACCGAGAAAGCGATACCAGAAAGGAATGAGAGTGCTCACGCTCGGTGTTTGGCCGTGCCAACTTTATACTTTTAAGCCTAGAACAGCACCTGTCTCCACTTTTGACCCCCTCTAACGCATGAATCGGAACTAACTTTTTTAGCCTGGAACAGAACATGTCTCATCTTTTCATTCCCTCTAACGCATGAATCAGAACTAACTTTTAGCCTGGATCAGACCCTACCTCATCATTTTACCCCCTCTGTGGCATGGATCAGAACTAGTTTCAACCAATTATTTAATTTGAATATAAAATAATGTTTTAATAACGAATCAATCACGCACACGAGTGCGGCCTGACCAACAAGAACAAGATGAAACAAAATAGACACCATATCAAAAACCAGTCGAAACAAAATCGAAACTACATCGAGCCCAAATCTAATGATTTGTGGACGCAACGACCTATACATAGACGAATCGGGTGGCCCCGGGGACGCAAGTCCCCGTACCCACCCACGAGATGGGGTCTCCCCCTTCACACGGGAGGGAACTCTGAATCGGAGGAATATCAATTTCAAGACACAAATATCAATTTTCAGACAAAAATATCAATTTCAAGACAGAAATATCAACTTCAAGACAGAAATATCAACTTCAAGACAGAAATATCAACTTCAAGACAGAAATATCAACTTCAAGACAGAAATATCAACTTCAAGACAGAAATATCAACTTCAAGAGAGAAATATCAATTTGGGAAAGTCGAATGTTGAATGTTCAAGAACAGATTCCAATTACAAATCCAAAAATTAATATTGAAGCTGTTTGTTGAACGTACATGTATTCTGAAATAGAAACTCTATATGTGGATTGTTATTTGAAAAGAAATGCTGAAACTGGGACAATGGAAAACGCAGATATTATTAAGTCTTACTTTCTACTATAAAATACTTGTTAACGGAAATTCTAAATGTGCAGCCATTACCTCGATATTATCCACTACCTGCAAGGTACTACTACTTATAATTTATAGCATTTTGCGAATTGTGCTGGTTCCCTTTCTTACAACGACAATTCTTACAAAAGGGTGACCCACATAAATGGGAACATCTAAATATCTGTCGTATTTACAGTCCTATCAGAAAACTTCAGAGGACAAAGTGACACTATTGCAGGGGGCAAATATAATGGTAAAGAAAAAAATTTTTTATGTTGTGTTTTTTAATGAAATTTCAAGGTTACCGATGTTTTTTTAAATGGAATTGTATTTTTTTACGATAGCATGATAGACAATAAAAAACTGAATTTAGTTGATACCACCTTTTTGACCTTGAAATGACCTTGAGCAAGAATAATCATGTTGGAGCGGATAAAATGTGGAAGTTTAAAATTTACGTGTTTCAGCAAAGATTACGCGTTGTTTACGTCGGGTTGACCTGTACAAACCGCAATAAATGTCTGAAATATTTTTTATAGTAAACAGCGTATGTTTATCTTAGAGTATGTATTACTGAGATCGTTAACAGAAGGTTAATCGGTTAGAATAAGTACGTTGTTCCTTCTGCATTATTCGAATTCGAAACGTGCAAGTATACTGTACAGGAACGAATCGATATGGTTGTCACTTATGGCGAAAGCCACCAATCTTTAAGGCAAGCAGTACATTTGTATCGTGAAAAATTTGTGAATCGTATTTGTCCTTCGTTACACGCATTTTCCGTTGTGGTAAAACAATTTAAAAATACCGATAGTGTAAGTTCTAAAAATCGTAATAAACAAAGAATTGTAACGCACGAAGAAAATAGAATTAATATCCTAGCTGCAGTATTTAATGATCCACATGTAAGTTTGCGACAACTCGAATAAGAGTCCGGTATTAGCGGAAGTAGTATTTCACGAATACTGCAAATAGAAAAGTTTCACCCATATCACTTGAGTTTACATCAGGAATTGTCTGCCACCGACTATTTTAATCGTGTCCGGTAGTCCGGTTCTGCCAGTGGGCACGATCTCAATTAGAAGTGGACAATACTTTCTTTCACAAAGTTCTTTTTACGGATGAGGCATCTTTTCTCAATCATGGGCAAGTAAATTTGCACAATATGCACTTCTGGTCAGCTGAGAGTCCACGATGGTTAAGAGGAGTAGAAAAGCAAAGACCGTGGACCGTTAACGTATGGTGCGGAATTTTATGTAGTAAAATAATAGGCCCGTACTTTATACAAGGAACTCTTACTAGTATAAAGTATGCTGCATTTTCACGCCAGGATTTGTCGGGCCTTTTAGAAGAAATTACATTACAGCGCATTATTCTAAAGTTGCTGGAACGGTGCTAAATACGAAATATCCTGGACGCTGGATTGGACGACGAGGAACAATTCCATGGCCAGCCCGTTCTCCAGATCTGACACCATTGGACTTTTATCTATGGGGCAAGATAAAATGTATTGTGTACCAAGATAAAACCACAACGCCAGAGGATATGCGGCAAAGGATTACTGTAAAGGTCAACCCGCCGTAAACAACGCGTAATCTTTGCTGAAATACGTAAGTTTTAAACTTCCACATTTTATCCGCTCCAACATAATTATTCTTGTTCACGGTCATTTCAAGGTCAAAAAGGTGGTATCCACTAAATTCAGTTTTTTATTGTCTATCATGCTATCGTAAAAAAATACTATTCCATTAAAAAAAACATCGGTGACCTTGAAATTTCATTAAAAAACACGACATAACAAATTTTTTTCTTTACCATTGTATTTGCCTCCTGCAATAGTGTCATATTGTCCTCTGAAGTTTTCTGATAGGACTGTAAATACGACACATATTTAGGTGTTCCAATTTATGTGGGACACCCTGTATATACAGGGTGTTTCGACTAAAACTAAATATAGCGCACAGTTGTATAAGTTTAAGCACATTGTATACCTATTATGTACTATATTCAACCCAGCTTATGGGCCAAATTAGGCCTAAAGCTTTTATTAATAAAAACAAAAGTTCGGAGTTTCGAGACTTGGCCACAAAAGGCGCTATTATCGCTTGCCTAATTATCACTGTTGGTAACATTTGTCTAAAAGTTTGAGCATTTTGCCAGTACGTGGAATAGCGCTGTACGGACGTTGGAAAGCAGTAAATCATTCTTGCCGGAATATACATTGTGACTATTGGAAAAAACGGCAAGAATCATTTGTGCTCGAATATAAAATTGAATTTTTAAATATTTCTCAGTGAAATTTTGGGAATTAAAGGAATAACAAATGAAAGACAATTAGTAAACAATAAACGGTACGAGTATTTGATGGAAAATATTTAAAATATTTAATATCTACAGTCTTTTAATATTATTATATATTTGCTCTGGGCTCAAAATACGTCACTTTCCAAACCTATTTTACATAATACGATCATAGAAATTAGGATCAATGTTGTTAGTCTTTTTCATGAACTCTGTTCGATTGGGCTTTGATTCATCGCCTCATTCTGAGCTAATCTCGCTTTCCTCTTTGCAGTCCTGTAATGTTTCATACCATTTATATGCGCATACCACTGTTCACCAACAACAAATCTTTCACAGACCTGCAAAAAACATATTGAATTTGTTGCAATGTTAACACTTTTTACCTACCGGAGGACTATTACAATGAACTTTTTAATGACTGAAATGTATGTAAAAGGAATTCAGAAATTTTTCTTTTAAATAACAATCTGTGCAAAAGTTGTTACATTATATTAACTTTAAAAATTTGTGAAATTATGAACGAAATTGCTGTCGCTTTTAAACAATTTATTGAGGAATTTTCAACTGTGGTTCGTTAGTTTTGAAAAGACTATTCCGAAATTGCCGGTAGGTAAAACATTAAAAATAAAAGTAATAATTTTCGAAAGATAAGACTCACATCACAATAGTGGATTTCTTCGTTACTGCTATCTGTGATTTTGCTGTTCACAACAGATTCGTTTATAGGTTTCTGCTCGGGTGTCTCTCCTCTTAACAATTTATCTATTATCGACACTGCTTTCTCGTATACACAAGTATCCCAATTGTTCACGTTAGTGGTGTCCAATGTATAAACATAGGGTACCTGTAATTATTAATATGCTAGTTGAAACTTATTCGAAATTCAGTTATCCTCATAATCACACTGCGTATTTTATGCATGTATGACCAAAATGCATAGATCAAATGTAAAACAATAAAAACATTTAAAGAAATTAAAAACACGGTTGTATTATTTTCAAGTCATTAAAATTATTTCAAAAAGAAATAAATGTTTACGTGGCTCTAGTATCTTGCAATTAATGTAAACAAATTTTAATTTGCATAAAAATTCGCAGTCTACCTGTAATAAATGATATTTTCATTTAGGTACACTGTACCTGTCTATCAGTGCGGCGAATCATGCGATTACGGACCCATTTTTCTTGTGTTCTTGCGTACCTTTTGGTAACCAGTTTGAGATTGTCGATCCCCTCTTGCAGTAACTTCTGCCCCTGCAAATAATAGTACATTCATAATTATTTAAGTAGTAATATTTTATTCTTACACTTTTACTTCAACACTCCTACTTTATTTACGAGAGTTCATTTATTAACGCTCGTTTTTTGAAAATTCATCCGTTGTCTATTCCTGTATAATGTAAAATAGATAAAAATTACGGGAGGATCTTTTGTGAAACCGTTTTTGAAAATCATATGAACGTAATGAAATTCAAGTATCATATTCATGGTTTCTGGAGTGTATGTTGCAAAGTGTAGTTTTTTACGTGATTATAAAGATTTCTTAAATATTAACACTTTATCTACTTGCAATTTGCTAATAGTCCTTTTGAAATTAATGATTAGATTTCGGATTTTATGCATTCATGACAAAAATGAGCAGATGAAACACAAAACAAAAAAAACATCATGATTTTAATATTACTGGTATATTATTTACAGCCTGTTACGAATGTTAAGAGAGGAAATCAATTTTTATACTACTCGTTTTTCTTATAATTGATGGGGACAATTTCTATAATGCATAAAAATCCACAATCTATTGATTTTGGAGAATTGGAGAATGGAGAAGTGGAGAATTTTTTATTATTATTAAATTTCGTTTATTATCTATTTAATAAGTTTAGTATACCATCTTCGTCTGAAACTGTTGTTTATAAGAAAATTATCGAGCTACTTTTAGCCACAGCTCAGCAATTAAAAAGTCTATTAACAGGATTTCGGTAAATGAAGTGTTAAAATAAAAATTGTTCGTAAACTAATGATAGCTTTTGGATAAGAGATGGCTAACTTTATTGAGTAAAACACTAAAAAATGCTTCCGTTTAAAACGATGCGACGTGAAACGGTCGGCAATTTTTTCATGTGCCATGTATACACATAGCTTAACATATGGAATACTTCCAAGATTGGTAAAAAAGGGTCTTTCTTAGAAACTTTTCTTCCGTCGAATAAATTGGAATGTAGCCTACGCCAGAATTTATTCTGGGAAGCTTTAAACAAAGATGAAACTGTCGTCGTATAAATTCATAGAAGTGTAATTATCAGAGTTGTGATTTACACTGGTACGTCGTAACAAGCTTGTAAAAAAGGAAACTAGGAAATGAAATCTGTTTTCGTCTAACGAAAGGGTCCTTTGTGGCGTCAGAGTCAAACATGGTCCCATCTTGTACAGATATGTCGGAGAACTGAAATGTGCGATCACGTTCATCATTACAATTAAGACTATATAAAGAATTACATTCCTTTTCTCATATATAAACGAATTGATTTTATCCCGACAGGGTAACTACATTTACAGCAAATTAATGATAGAGCTTCGAACACGGCTCGTTTTGATGTATGTATGTATATTAACACATAGCGTACCGTTGACGTGAATCGGCGGCATTGCTGTGAATCGTTAAGAACCAGAGAGATCGACTCATCCTTTTTGAACGTTCTTGAGCCGCACTATTATCTGAAAATTGATAGTAATTGGGATTTTATAAAGTTCGCATCATACGGTCCGCAATGTGCTAATGAATAGAAATTTCAACTCAATTATTAAATATATTATTTACAAATTTATAGTATTTCCACGACAACTTCCAATGCAAAATATTTATACATTTATTTTTAACACTGTCGTTATCTTCCAAAATTTATTATTGTTTTTCTAATGACAGATAAATTTCTTTTAATTTTTTTTATGCAACGAAGGGCCGACCACTTTTTGCAAAATATTGCGTTTTACTATTTATGTTATTAAGTTGTGTTCATACAATAATAATAATTATAGAATTCCTGTTTGATGTAAAAGGTTTCAAGCATAACTAGTCCATAACTAATGTATTAAGAAACGTACGCTTTATGACAATCATCTAGTATCAAAATTAAAATCACGAGCAGTCTTGAGCAGTGACAATTCATAGTACTCTGTATATAGATGGCGTGGCCTGGATATACAATATTTTGACCCAGCATTTCAAAGATACCATCTAGCTACTCAGTTCCTGATGATCAGACTGTGGATCTTTATGCAAATTCTAAATTTCATGGCGTATTTCATAAAAACCAGGGTAAAGCACAAGTTTAATTTATCAACTAAAAAATTCTGTAGGATATGCCTAGAGTATGGATGTCATTGATATTGTTGCTTTAAATGTTTTCTTGTATTTTAAAAATGTGTACGTGCTATAAATGCATAAAGTTCCGCAGTCTATTGATAATTAATTTCAATTGAAGACTTTAATTGGGTATAAGAAGAAGATCGATGGATCAAGACAACGTGTCATTAAAAAATGTATTTAAAAATATTGGCGACCACTGCTCAGCTGAAACTAAATATTGCCATCTACGAAATCACCAAAATCATTCAATTTTCAAGAGTTGAGGGTGACGAAACTGTCAATTTAATAGTATCTAACAATTCATATATTACGAGACTTTAGTTCTTCTGTCGGAATGCACCGAATAAAGAAAGCAAAAATCAGACCATGGTAATCCAATGATAAAACATTTTTGTTTATAATTATATTTTTATCAAACTGTTAGCAACATATTCTTGACATTTTTCTGCTTCAAATGACACCAAACACGACATAATTTTAATTATATTTACTTGCTTAATTCACGATACAGTAGAACCTCGATTATCTTAACCAATCTGTGGAACATAAGTGCACGGATAATAGGACGGTTATTGAAATATAATATTAGCTTAAATCTCTGCTGATCTATACAAGAAACTATGTTGTGCATAGATTACACGTGAAACACGAATTCGGATAATCGAGTTTCTACTAAATCGTCAATTACACAAGTAAATATAACCCAAATAGTATCAAGTTTGGACTCACTTTAATCAGAAAAATGTCACAAATATCTCGATAAGAGTTTCATTAAGAGATAATTAGAGACAGAAGTTCTGTCATTGGTTTAGCATTCCTCTCATCCCATATCACGTTACATTTCTCAGCAACGGAGCCTCTAGGATACACTCAGCGGTAGTGGGAATAAATTCTCCGCAAATATCGTGCAAATCTCTTTCCCATATAGCGAGACATTATTGTAAACACTAACTCCGCCTCTCCCTTTCTCCCAGACAGAAATGACCGGTTTCCTGTATATTCCCGTAGGAGTATGCATGAATATCTCGCTGGCAGCGCTTTGGCGGAAGTGTCAGAAATAGAAAGGTGGAAAATAGGAAAGGAATGCAGAGAAAAAGAAAATGGCGGTATCGCAACCACTCGATCCGCAACGTCTAACTAAAGCAATGACGGTGGTAGCCCTTTAAAACTCCTCGGGTTCCTTCGCATATAACACTTCTCGTAGACAGGGAGATCGGTTCCAGCGGCGCTAATCGCGGTGAATCGCTTGCAGCTGCACCGAACGTGACGACGCGACGTTGCAGTTCCCCGCTTCTGCTTACCTTCTTCTCCCGCTTCTCCTCTTCGGACAGCACCAGGTAACTGTGGAACTCTTTGAAGCCGATGCTCTGAAAGATGCCTTTCGTGTAGTCGGGTAGCCTGAAACATAAATAGTCGCCGAATTGCAGTCTACCTGGTCCCTCAACTTGCCCCCCCGCTTTGTCATCCTGCCCGAAAACATCCCTCGTTTACCACCTGCTCCCCCGTTTCATTCTTTTCTTCAATGCTTAAGGCCATTGTCTCATATACACGGCATTTATATGAGTAGTATTTACGGTATTTACATATTAATAATATATTTTTCTTGTTTACGTCTTTCTATACCGTTCGTCAAACGCGTGCACTGTCCCCACATAACCGTTGCCTAATAGCGAAGAAAAATAAGCTTCATTTGGTTTCCATTGTGATACATATCATAACTTCTGTGCAGAATATAAAAGATTAGTACTAAGTTTGAAGCTTTTTTTATAGTATAAACACTTACGCTGGCAACTATATCACAGATATGAGTGTTATCTCGACGTGCGTGGCACGTCTTTTCAGCGCAAATGATTAACTTAATTTGCACATAATTGTACTATTAATACAGAAGACAAAGAAAGCTCAATATTCAGTATTATTAATTAATGTATATGCGGACAATAATGCGGATTATTGTACACAATAAGGAGGTCGTGCATCAATTGCAAGATACAGGAGCCAAATAGAAAGGGATAAGATTGTCGAAAATTTCCCCAAACCAATTTCATTTTTGATCACACCATTCGATAGGGCTCACAAAGAAAAGCTTGTGTGGCAAGTTTCAAGTCGGTGACCCTACCACAAAGGTAGTTATAGGATGAACACGGTATCAATAAGATATACTCTATTTATTCTGTTCTGCTCAACAAAAAATTATGAAAAAATTCATGAACATTCTACCTAACAGCATACACGAGCATGATTTTTTCGAATTTTTGACTGCAAAATCAATTTTTAATAAATTCCGGAAGCTTAAAATTGTTGATTTTATATTGAAATTATCAGATGACCATATTTACATCATTATGGTAGTTGCATCTTGTTACGATTATTAATGAGCATTTTGTTTAAATTTATCGGATTAGGCGCAAACATGTTTAAGGAAATTGAAAATCTCAAAAAATTCGAAAAATGCTCATTTTTCATAGAAGTTCTAGAGATATCAAGTCTATAAAAATTTAGTAGTCAGACATTGTTAAAAGCATTGTTTTAACATTTGTTCAGATTGTTTTACGAGCTGTATTGTAGTTAAAAAATTAAAAAATTAATTTTTCTTTTATTTTCTGTAGGTATATTATGCAATTCTGAACACTTCTATAATATTCGAAGAAACAATGTACATAATTAAAAATTAGTATTTTTCATAAATGCGTAAAATCTGGAGTCTATTAATGACATTCCAGTCGTTAGACTTTTATAGAAGTAAGATGTCTGTACAGAATTTTGCTGAATTCTTATAGAAACTTTGCAAAAAGAGTAAAAAAACACCTGTCATACTAGAACGGCCCCTAGGATAGAAGCTGGGCGGCTAGGCATTACGGCACGGGCATGGTTGCGTCCACGGTTCTAGTTCTCGAGTGGCGATGGTATCTCTGCCACGAAAGGAGAACTGCATTTTGCAGGCTCGCCATCTTATCACGGCTGGATAGTGATAGCGGGCGAGTCGAGGTCGTGGCGGCAGCTTACTTGGCGGGAAATATCTGCGACGTTAAAAGCGCGGACACGGTTCACTTGTTCGCACACGTGTCAATGCCAAATGTGGAGATACCTGCGGCCACAAATTAGATCCACGTGACACGACGGTGTGTGTCGAAGAGTCTCTTTCTCCTCCTCCTCCTCCTCCCACCCCTCACCACTCAACGTAATCCTCATATCCGAGCGGTGCCGCGTGTCGATTGACGCCTTCGACGAATTTCGAAAAGTTGTGCAAACAGAAATCGAGCGAACTACGAACGCCTTGAATGACATTCGAGCCTAAAGCTGGTGTCCCTACTGATGCAATAACTATTAGGTTGTTGTATATGAAATGTCCGACTTTAAACAGTAACGTTAAACAAACGCAACTTTTACCGAAATAGATTTATTGGTGAAAGTAAGTAGATTTTAATCAACGAATATTCTGTCAACGAATTTCAAATTTCTTGATTGCATTATGGTGGAAATTGAATTTTTGGGTCATTCGCGTTCTTCGTTTTCAAGGTTGCCATCTCCATGTTGTAGTTTATTTTATCATCAACGAATCATTAATCGTTCATTAATTGTCACATTTTAACCAAAATTCACATAACGCTGTCGTCAATAAGTTGTTTTCCCACGAATATAGAAAGAATGAACGACAATCGGATTGCTGGACGTTGGAATAAAATTGATTTCCAAGTAAAGTTGGACATGTTAATTAAAATTGAAGATAGGATTATAAGGATCAGTTTTATAGCTGAAAGTGTTCTATGTATAATAGATCTATGGACGGTAACAGTGTTTCTTGATCGAAACACTTTATAACATTTGCATTCTAAAATCGGACATTTCATATACAACAACCGAATAGACACGTTTTGTCGTCCCTTGTTAACAGATGAGCCAGAAAGATCATAACTTATAGCATTAAAGTATTTTTTTAGATGAAGATTTGCTCCTTCAGCTAAGGTAAAATTATGCGAGTAGTCAAATGTTTTAAGCGTTGTTGTTATTAATATACTATATATATGCAATATCTACAGTAGTTATTGTTATTAGTGATAAAAAAGAAGAAACAGAACGTATCTAGACAAAGGAGCAGTCAAACCTTTCATTTTTCGTACAATATCCAATTTGACAAAAGTGCTGATTGCTTTTACATTTCTGCATTTAGAAGATTTGTCTAAAAGAATCTTTGTCTAAAAAAAATAAACATTCATGTGTTCTATACTCTTTAGTTAACTTAATAAACTACTATTGTAATTGGAGACCTAGGTCCATTATTCAGTAAAATAGTGTTTGCTAGAATTCTACATATGTGTTGGTATATATTGTTGATTGTTTGAACTGAGAATTAAACAATTTTTAAAATTGGGACTTATCCGGCTCTTACACCAAGGCGTTCCATTATTTGAGTATAAGTTTGTGAATTGAAGGACAAGTGTACACACTAGAGTCAGGTCTTTTTCTGTTGTTATGGGTTCCAGCATGTATCCTATTTTTCTTTGACATTTACTGTTCCGAGTGTAAACAGACAACAAGCGACGATACTGATTGCTTGCAAAAGAAACACAAAAGACACTTCCAATTAGAGAAATATTCGTTAATAAGCGGATTTTTATTAAAACGTGGAACATCAATAAGAAAGTGCTCGTCGTTGCTTCAGTGTGAACGTAGCTGAATATAGACATATATGAGAAGGCATTTGCTAGTGGAGAAGGTCGAAGTTGAGTTTCTTGAAGTACAAACTCGTATTATTTGGAATTTGCGAGGAGGATATTTTAAGTATAAAATACTAATAAAAAGTTTAGGAATAATATTTTATGTTTGAACTTTCATAATCTGACGAATTAAATTAAATATATTGAAATCGTAATTTTGGCAACAAAAATAGACTCAATGGGAAAATAGTATCAGCATAATATATAACAGGGTAAAGGTATGCGTAGATAATAAATTAATATGTAATTTTGGTTTACTCGTTTTGAGATTACTCGTGTATACTAAAGAACATCGTTTACAATTTTCATTCTTTGGTTTGGTCCTCCGAAGACGCGAAACTAATCCAACGGAGTTAAACAAAATGTTTATTCCAGGAGAATGGTATTAAATTGAAGATGAAGTCCTATTTCCCTTTAGAATATTGTGAATAAATTATTATTTTAAAAACTCATTTCAGCAAATAATATATTTCATTTTCAAAGTTTTGTGTAGGATTCCAAGTAACATGAGCTGTATACTGAATGAAATAACACTACATTCAGCGGCGTAGTCAAAGTTATGATGCAGATCACTGGAATTCGCAATTTTAGACGCAAACACAAACACAACGTAGTATATTGCTAACTGTGTACTTTTCAGTATTCACGGTGCTGGACAAAAATATTGACATAGTACCATTTTTACAGTATAAATTCCCATAACGACGGGAAGGATTGAACTATATATTCATACATCAAAATAAATGTGTTTATTGAAACACAGTGACATACATAAAATGATATTAAAAGTAATCATAAAAATTTGGATAAAATATTAGTACAAAACGCGAAATATCAAGTATTATTGTTCCCTGATCGTATTCTTGATTCATTCAACACATTCATTCCATACCAAAAAGATTGAAAGACGTTCTTAAATAAAAACAGACTAGCAGCAAATTATTAATATTTTGTTTTTAATTATTTAGAAATATTATTATTCGTATATGTCGATACTTTTGTTCTTCTATAAAATGCTCAGGAAGGATATTTTCATTATTACTTCTAATATACATATTATAATTCAGTATATGCTACTATTATTTATTACACAATGTACTGGAATGTATAAGATAAATATATTTTGAAAAACAAGCGCTTGAAAATTGTATTTCAGACAATACTTTTGTACAGCACTGTAGTTTCCATAAGAATTTCATTTTCTTTTTAATAAAACAGTAGATATTAATTTCACATGAAAGAAAAGAAGGTAAATTTGATTGCATCCCACTTTCGTGTTTCTTGGTTAACATTTTAATCAATACTCTTACATAAATAATGGAGAGTGTACATTTGCATAAGAAATTGTAGGCTACTTATTTTCACGTACCAATGATCCAAAGTTTCAGCAATTTCTTAGGTTCAGGAAAATTTATTAATGGACAAATTATGGTACGTTTCAAAGTCGTTACTGTTCTTGAAATGTATCAAACATTTCCAACGAATGATTTCACCGTCGACGACTACATACACAGTTATTGTGACAGTGTTTACAAATAGTCGACAACAATTTGGTTCGCGGCACACCGCCGTGTAGATCGGTAACGATGCTTGATGATTATTACAAATAGAGGTATGCATACCCGACGTATCCATTCTACGGCGAAATAAAGAAAATCATGAGATGGCACGAAAAGAATGTAAGGAAACCGTTGTTTGTACTATTTTTACGTGATAAATTGACATACCAACTCTACGAAACGCATAAAATATCGGAAACAATCCTTCCGTAAAAGATGATACTTTTCTAGTATTCAACAGATATTATATTCGTTAAATCGCAGCATCTTTATATACAATCTAGACTATTAATTAAAATCATTCAGAGCAAAAATTATGCTGTAACTTTCAATTATAAACTGTAAGCATAAGATATGATATACACTGTATACAGAGCAAAGAAACTCAACAAGATCACCAATGGTTTTAAGTCAATTGTTTTTTAATGTTGAATAATTGTTTCACAGAAAAACATTTATTATAGAAATGATTAAATGTGAAGTTTCAATCTCTTGTCCATCGTTATCAACACGTAATAGAAAATGATCAGAAGAAGGATTTATTTTTTTTATGTGTTAACATAATTTCCATATCTGTCGTGTAATGGCAATTGTAAATAATGATTAAATGGATTGCTATATACAGTGGTTTGCAAAAGTACCCGGACACCCTTTAAAAAGGAATAAATTTTTCAAAATTAGTTCAAACGGCTTGAGATTTTTTGGGATGTCAGAATGATTAGTTTACTAGGTAGCGTGTAAATAATTTTTTCCAAAAATTACTATTGGTCGGAATTGCGGAGAAGAAATTAAAGATCACAATTTTTAAATTTTTTATCTGTACCTGTAATGAAAATTTGAAAGACGCCTTTTGTCGGTCTAGGTAAGCTATGCATATGTACAAAGTTTCATCGAAATCGGTTAACGTTGTATGAGCTACAAACATTTAAAGCTGATCACATAAGGACGAAATTCCCTGAAAAGGTAGAAAATCTGCGACTTTCACTCTTAAGCTCTCATCTTGCAATGTTCGTAGCTCATTTGCTCATAGCAAGATTAACCGACTTCGATGAAACTTTGCGCATGTATATAGCCTATTAAGATCTACGAAAGATATATTTTAAATTTTCATTACAGGCACAGATAAAAAAGTTAAAAGTCGTGACCTTTACTTTTTGCTTCACAATTTCTACCATTAGCAATTTTTATAAATAATTATTTACACGTTACCTAGTAAACTAATCCTTCGAGCATCTCAAAAAAACTCAAGCTGTTTGAACTAATTTTGAAAAAGTTATTCGTTTTTAAAGGGTGTCCGGATACTTTTGCACGCCACTGTACTTAAAAGAATTGTGTTAATGAATACTAGAAAGTGTAAGAGGAAGTAAATGGGAACGAGGGAATGAGTGAGAGAATGTGATTAGATTAAGTTAGATTTTATGTAAAGCCAAATCCGATTCTTATCCGTGAGGCTGAATTAAATAAAGTATATATACTGAAAAATGTAATATTATTACTCAGCAGAATTTTAGTTACTACAAAATAGTGATCCTGTGATACCTGATAGCAGTAAAAGCTACGATAACAAATTTAAAGAGAAAATACTGGTGTACTCTTGAAATCAAGTAATTTAAACCTATCACTACATTTCCATGAAGTCGTACGAAAATTCTTCTATGGACGAAATGAAATTAATATACAATCAGTTCCATAATTTTATCATTCGATATGATAATCTAATAAAATACACACAGGCTTCTTTTGTGAATAAGATTATACTGGGTTTAGTGTGTAAGCCGATTTATTAGCACAGCGAATTACTCCAATGTTTGATTGGAGTGGTGCACGTGCCGTCATTTAATCAGAAATACAATTATCAATCAATCTTTGTATCAAGAGTGTCGAGGAAATCACATTATTAACAACCGATAATCAAAACGTCAATTCCTCGCGATATGATCAGGATTAATCAGAAATGCGCTAAAATTCCTGCAATAATAATGATAATATCGCTGCCACTGGTTTACATAGTGATAAACATACTACTAATAGCAGCAGTGATAAAAGTAGTAACATCAACAATTAAGATAACATTCACAGCCATCGGCACGAGCACTTAGCAGGTATACGAGGTATTTCTGTGGTGTTATCGTTTTCTTAATTTTATGCAACAAACTAAGTTAGCATGTTAATTTCATACCAAAAATTAATTTAATAAGGTGACTTGCTCTTTGAACAACAGTTTAGCAATGTAATTTGGTCTTTGAACGACAAATTAATCTAAGAATACAATTTTTTTCTTTATGCAACAAGTTAACCTAATAATACCATTTGTTCCTTATATAGCAAAATAATCGAAAAAAATATAATTTGTCCTTTATGCAACGAATTAATCTAATAATATAATTTTTTCTTTGTACCGTAAACTATATTGTTGATTTTTCCTTACCACAAAACATATATAACTGTCACAATCACAAATTGTTCATTTTCAAAATTTGTGTCTTCTCGTAAAGCAAGTCTTTCCTTCATTACTATCTTTATAATCATAACTCCCCTTATTATAAATAGTAAATAATACCATGTAGTAAGCGATACTATGGTTTTATTGTGTGGTAAACTAATTTGTTAAACATTGGCTAACTACGTTTTAATTAAAAAAAGTGCCGTCGTTTAAAAAATAAAGAATTGCTTATTTTTATACACAATGCAATGAAACCTTGTCTTTATTATTATAAAAACGCACGAAATTAGGCATGATTTCATCCTATAAAGTAGGGATCGGCATTTTTGTCTCAATTGATACAAAACCGTCCCCACCATAGCGCCCACTGTCCCCCACCAGCACCCGCCGTTACCATACAGGAAAGAAGTGCTTCGCCCGTCACGAACAGTGCGCAGGCCTCGCGTATGAAAGAGAGATCGGTGGGAGAAGCAGGCGTTTAAAGGGGTTCCACCCGTGCCCATGCCTGCTATAAAGTATCTAAAAAATAAGTTTCCGTGCCGAAAATTATAAAAAGTAAATAAATCATAATGACATATATTATTCTTACTAAGAATTTTAATAAGTTAACAATACAGTAACAGTATTCTTAAAAGTCTTTTAAAATATTTTCTATTTATGTTTCACATACCTTAGTTTTTCATAATTGCATAAAATCCACATTCTAACAATAATAATACAGGAAACACATTTATAGAAAATTTACATGTATGGCATCGTGTACATTATAAATTATAAAAAAGATATTATAAAACGGTTAAGGTGAGGTTCGCTACATCATAATGATTTTCAAAAATTTATAAATAGATCTTCAAAAGTACACGACGGAGGAATTTTAGAATTTTCGAAAAAAAGTAATAAAGCGTGTGACAATCGACTATAGATAACAAGGAAAATAGAATTATATAATAATAAAATGTAATTTCGCTAAACAAAAGCTATTTGAAACTGGACGCAACTTCGCGGTCGATCTAATAATTACTGTTCGCTGAACCATTACAGCATTTAACGGCTGATCAAGGAGTATATCTACACCGGTCTTTTCGAGATGACCGAAGACAGTAAAGATTTCATCACATTTATTTATGCAATTTATCTTGATATGCTTCCTCGTTGCGATAAGCGAATAAAAAGTACCGAACCGTAAGAAGGACGAAGCAAAAACGAGAAACTCTCTCTCTTTAGCTGCTTATAGTGATCGGTATCCGAGAGAAACGAGGTGGACGCGTTAGGTCTGGTGGTTGTTTGATATATGTATATTTCTTGTTCAAAATATAGCAGCAATAATGCTGAAACCGAGCATGTTATAACTCTTTTTAGAAAATGTTCTATGTGAGCAATGCAAGATAGTGAATTCACTATTTCATACGCGTGCGTACGTAGCTGATTTAAAAGATGAGAGTAATGGTACATAAACTAGTCTAACCTAATGAGTAGACTTCAAATCTGTACGCAAGTATGAATTTTTAAACGCATACTTAAACATATAAAAAGGAATCAGAGACAATTCCCTTCATTCTATTCGAGGTTTCTGCTATATTCCAAAGAAAATAAAAAATTTCATTACATTGTTTAAATATTGTGCCGTGGTTCAAAGGATCAAAAATTATGAAAAGAATATAATTATTATTTTACAAGACCTGGTTGAAATAAATACCTGGTTGAATCCCATTCAAATAAAATAAGTCTGAAAATTAAGATTTTTCTCTCGTAAGTAGAAATTCCCTGTACTGATCAGACACGTTAGACTAGTCATATCTTTAGATTTGCGATTTTTTAAAATGATAACTTTTAAATAAAGTCTGTGTCAGGGGATTGCAGGGAAATCGAAAGAGGGATACGGATAGAGGAGGTAGTGAGCGGGAGAAAGGAGGAGAAGGTGGACAATTGGTTAAGGAATCTGGGGAAGGCAAGAAAAAGAAAAATGGGAGAGGTACAACGCAAGGAAGGGACAGGGCAATAGGAAGTCCACAGAGTAATATAGTAAAGGGTGCAATAGATAGGGTAGACAGAGTAGATAGGATAGGGAAATTAATTAGAAATAGATGAAGAAAGGAAGAAGAGGAAGTAAATGGGAACGAGGGAATGAGTGAGAGAATGTGATTAGATTAAGTTAGATTTTATGTAAAGCCAAGTCCGATTCTTAGCCGTGAGGCTGAATTAAATAAAGTATATATACATTATATAAAGTCTCTGTCATAAACTCTTAATTTAGTTTCAGAGAAGACGAGACTGAAATTGAAAAGATTTTAGTTTCTTCACGATTCTTCTATAATTTTTAGATGCTTTAAATGCATGAATGCAGTTGTGTAATCACCTGATACACGTTAATATTGCCATTGCGAACATACTCTGCATTTTCAAGACCAGTAAGGATATACCATAGAGGTATTCAATTCCTCGCAACTCACTGTATATATCGGGATATCCATTTACCATCTTATATCAAAGGATCAGTGTTTGATTTCCTCCCAACCAGGGTCTCGCATATTGTGTACTTTTTCTAAATTCTATCATACATAATATTCTTCTTCTAATCGTACCATAATTTCTGATTAACTTAAAATTATGCTCCACAAATAATGGTGTTCCTCTATGCCTTTTTATACATCAAATCATGTTACAATTTTTAGATAATGCCAAAAAGGCTTCTACTTGTTTTATGATGTGAATAAAACATTTTTTAAATGAATGTTCCAAATTTTTATTTTCTACAAAGAACCATTAATTTAATTTTCAATTTTCATTCGAACGGCGGCGGTGCTTGGGTCCATTTTTACTCAGCTTTACGCAGAAATCATGTAACGCTATGATTTATAATAGCAAATTTAAGTTCATAGTTATTACATTGGTAAATTAAAGCATCTCATAAAAGAAAATTGGAAAATATATCTAGAAAAATATACAAATTAGGATCTGAATGAATGTACACACCAAAATGGTAAATTTTTAAGATTACGAAGTCGTCAAAAACGCATGACCTTCGTAAATTAATATACAATGTAAATATAAATGTAAATTTTAATGTTAATGTAAATGTTAATGTAAATAATAAAGAGACATATGTACATTACCAACTATGTTAAGGATATTACAATGACAGAATGAAAGATTAACTTGGGCTCTATGACTTAACCAATAATTAATATATGTGTTTTAAATAAAAGGAGGCTGTTACAACTTTTTAGCACGCACGCGGTACGTGAGACTTGTAGAACACTCTTCTGTCTAAACAGTCTAAACCAGGCATATCCAGAAGTAACTCACTTGGAGGCAAATTCGAGGGAGACACCTACTTCTCCCGCCTGCCCGTCTCGCTCCCCGTGGCGGCCGTAGTCCTCCGAGCTCCTCAGACCCGTGTCTACCGCTTGCAATATGTACTGCGTGTGGCGAGTTGGGGCGACTCTCGGACCCATGGTAGGCACGGGTCTGAGGAGCTCGGAGAATTACGGCCGCCACGGGGAGCGAGACGCGCCGGCGGGAGAAGTAGGCGTCTCCCTCGAATTTGCCTCCAAGTGAGCTACTTTTGGACATGCCTGATCTAAACTACTAACACAGGTCGCTGTTAGAGAACCAGAAAGAAACCAAAACATACAAAAAAACGCCCGCATTATAAACGAAAATACAACTTCAACAAACTATCTATTTTGTTTTAAAATTAAATTTGAAAATGTTAAAAAAAAACTTCGTGAGCTCATGATGTCCCCATAATGTAGAATTCTTCGAAAGATGCCAAAGCGCTTTGAAAAGACATTTTCAGGTTACATAAAGCGAAAGTATGATACAATTGTGATCATTGAGATGCGTTGTGTACATGATAACACAATCTTCCATCTCTAATTCTCAAATCTTTTCCAGTTGAGTGACAACCGCTTCTCAATCGATAGTGACAGTTTTCACATTGCCGTTAATGAAACTTTCCACGCCTCGTTTCGCACGATTGCCTCGTACATGTCACTCTCCTAGGCTGTCAGTTTTTTTTAATGTAACGATGTAACGACACGTCTTCAAATGTAATCACATCGATTCAGAAATCGTTTTCGATCCACGGAATGTAATAGAATATCAATTAACGTGCTCACTGTGGATCGAAATTGTTGTATCGGGAAAAAATTCTCATGGGAGCACAGTAATTTTTTCTAGGCAGTCAGAAACGTGTCGAAATTGCCTCATGAAATAGCTAACACTTTAAAAATAACAGACAGTGCTGGTAAAAATTTATAGGAAACATGTGTCATGAGATCTTTTAATTTGTAGAATAACAATCAGGACCCCTAGAATTGATAAATACAGTTTATAAAAAACATGTAATCAACTAGTTGGCTGTTTCCGACGAGTATACTCGTCATGCGTAAAAAGTAGATAAAATTTGCTGTTTAAATTGCAATATTAGTGAAAACTAAAATATATTCGTATTAAGATGTTTTGAATATTTGGAGGCCAAGACGAAATAAAACGAAAAAATAAATATTTAAAATAAATAATTATTATGAAAAAAACTGTATATAGTGTGAACAAAGTAGTTCGCGTACTTTTTGCGACACATTTTAGGTACACACTTTTCAAAGAGGTCGCAACAGCTAACTGGTTAATAAATTGTTGTGGTTATAATTACCATATATCTTATTATATTAACACTAAACCTACCACGGTCAAATGACCGGTTTCCTATTTCACACTTATTGTAATTAAAGAAACGCTTTCATAGGAAATTGCTAGATTGACTTCTTTATTTAAGCACATATTGTAATGGAAGCGGTACAAAGTTTAAATAAATTCAATCTTCTAACTTCTGTAAAGCGGTTTACTTTTATATGTTTTGTGCTTGGTAGGTTTAGCGTTAACAGTGCGGAAGTAGTAATGATACAAAGGATAACGGTATGTCAGCAGAACGTAATGAGAAAACAAAAGAACAGATGAACAGATCGATACCACATGAACATTCAGAAGAACATTGAATAAAACTGTGAAAGACTGGTTTCAGCACGGAGCAACAACCATACGAAGTTCCTAATCCTTCGCATAAATCGTAATAGGAAATTTCAAGAGAAAAGAAAACTATAATGATAAACAGAGATATATTCAATGTACATTGACATTTGAAATTCTACAATAAATATAAATAAATTAAATACTTCAAATACATGTCTCAGTATTTTCACTATCTTTCTAGTAAAATATTATTTTAAATAGATTGGCCCACAAAGAAAATATTTTATTTTCAATAGTAGTATAAATCTAAAGTCCAATTAACTATTTGCTACTTATTATTACAAAAAATATCGTGCTATGACTATATAATGATAAAATTTCAGAAAATTGCTTAAACACGATGCTAGGTCATTTTCAGCCCATGGCAAAAACACTTCATGTTTTAATACGTCTTGAAAGATTCGTTACATAAAAATTATAAAATAAATATTTTACGAGCTATTTAAGTTATGGCTTGATGTTTTGAACCATAATAGCTAGTGCGCGTTTAGTGTGGTCAGTCTTTGATCTTGATGTGCCTGTTTTGCTGTTACCGTCTTTGCAGCAGAAACTTTTCATTCGGTTATTTTTCAATGCCTACGTAATTTGTATTTATATGCAAATTAAATAGCTTTCGTTCATCATAAGTGGCTCCATTAATTACACTAGTCCCGCTAATCGATACAAGAAATTGATAACGGCGAACACGTGAAGGCGTCTCTCGTGATGCACTCAGAATTTTGATGATTCGTTCTTCTGTAAGTCATGAAAAGAACGGAAAGACTACTGGACTGACGACAAAAATCTTTTTCTGTTTGCGGTCGAGGAATATAGTGCCGTCATTGCGATTAATGGATCCATCAGTAATAATTAATCGATAAATATGGACTCGTGAAACTTTCTTATTTCTCGGAATTCTTTTTAATGTACATAATACGTAGTATATTAAATGTTCTGCATAGATTACAAATTATATTTGTAATTATTAATAATTGATTTAGTGTCGTATATGGTAGTTATAGATACACAATAAAATTTCTAAACATTATAGGGAATTATACATTTTACGTCGTTATTTCCAAAAATTGCTTGCACTGAAAGAAGTAACAATCGAAATTAATTTTACCGATTCCAAAGATTCTATTCATTAGTCGATTGTGTTTAGTTAACCTAATCTGTCGAGAACGCTAATATTCTGAAGCCAGTGCAAAATCTAGAACCGAAGACAACTCAATGTTAGTCACAAACTTTTTTCTATTGAACTTTAACATTTCATCGACAGGTTTCATTACCGTCCATTGCAAATATGTGGTAATTGTAGTTAAGTGCAAACATTTCTTTCGAAATGTTTATAAATTCGAAAAATTCTGTAGATTGTTCTAACATTCGTTTTATTATTACAGATTGTATTTAAACTGTTCTTGTATGCATAACAACATTTGCATTTATTGGCAGTGTTTTTGCAAGATTTTACATCACAGTAATGCTTACAATTAAAAGAAAAGAGGATACTAATTGTTATTGTGGGAACATTAACCAGTTATGTTAGGTTCACCGCAAAGTCTTTACATTTCTATCATTGATTGTATAATTTGCAAGAGAAACTGTTAAAACAAAATAAAACCACTGAAAGATGGCAGAAGGTTTTTTAATAGCGTAGGCAACATTCGTGTTTCATTAATTTGAATTTAATGAAGTATAACTTGCCTAACCATTAAAAAAAATTCGGAAAGACCTTCTGGCTAATCTACTTTATGACAAAACTGCAGATTTTATGCATTCCTGAGAAATTTTATGCACTCGCAAAAAGAGTACATAACATATGAAAGAATAGAACTATTTAAAGAATATAACAACACTGCTACGTTGTTTTCAACTTGTTAAAATTATTTAGAGAAGACATATAATTGCATTTGAGTCCTGTCCTGCAGTTTAGTTATAATTAGATTGTGAATTCTTTTGCTAAATAAAAATCGTTTGCATCGATTGCAGAAAATAGGAGTGAAATAGAAATGCATAAATTGGCATTCTAATTAGAACTTGAGTGAAACAGTGAGATACCACGGGTCAGGAAATTTGAATTCCCACCTATAATGGCATCATAAAGGTTTCATATAATTAACCTGCCGCAGTGCTCTCGTATTGGCATACTATATTAATCGCACCTGCCTCTTGCAACTTTGATGCTACAGAGGTGCGACGTCACATCCGGCAGAAGTCGAGCAAGCAGGCAGAGCAGGCAGAGCAGGCGGGCACGTGCATTTGCATAATATGAGACATGTTACTTGCAGAAACGCGCGAGTACTAAAGCGCGTAAGGAGGAGCGAAACGAGCGAAACGAGCGAAGACAGAGTGGAAGACGCGAATAAAAAAAAAGGTTAATGAGTGTAAGGGGTACGATCGTTGCGAAACCGTTCTCGCAGTCGGAAGCTTGTTCTCGTTGCATGAGCACAATTTTCAAATGCTCTGGACCATGCCACGTAACATCGAAAACGCTCAAATTAGACCTATGCTGATTTATTCTATTCTAAATTATAAAAAAAAAATTCCTACGGATTTTTATGAATCCACTTGTAGAACTTGGAGTTTCACTTTCTAGCAAGCAAATGAATTTTGTATGGTATATAAATTAGAAGACGAACATCATATCAACCTCGAACGAAGCAATTTTGCGTATCATCCTAGTCTACAGGCGATACAAACTACATTTTTATACAAATGAAACTGAAAAAATGTGAGTAATATGCTAAAAATGTAATAAAAGCATATAAAATAAATTCATTTCATTTGTCTTCTAAAACACATCATTTATTAGCACACATACGACCGAATTTTTGCTAGAGATGCAGGAAATTGGCATCAAGAGAAGATTGTGAAAATTGCTTAGTCGTGTTTTTCGCCAATAGGGATCAGGGCAATTATGAGAGAGGCATTATGAAGTCACCTTTAAAATGGCAACAAATTATAAAACAAAACGGTGCATATTTGACTCAAAGCAGACAATCCGAACCATGTTGAATAAAGTCTTAAAATTTAATGAATAAACGTTAAAGAAACGTAAAAATAATGGATTTCTTTTTCCCCAACTCATTATTATCAGTCATATCAGTCTTGCAGTGAATAAATGACTGTAGTTTCTGTAACCTTCCGACGACGTAGTCCGGGTCTATTTCGACCCACAGTATCAAACTCGCCATTCAATTCTGATAGAACAAAGTGTGGTTGGAAGTCGACAAACGATAATGATACGCACAATTGCATTCGCGATGAGAAAAATCATTTAAATATATTAACAAGTCACAAGATGGCACAAACGCCTGTAGATCTCGCTGAACATAAAAAAAATACAAAGCGAGGATGAAAAACAAGATAACAATTATTTTCGCTAATCAGCGAAAAAGTTCGCTGATTGTAACTTCCATCAAATCCCTCGGTTTCTGTATGAATGAATTAAATTAACAGTTGCTGTGTCAGAGATAATAGGAAGATTAACACGTCAACAAAAAGAACGTTCAAAAATATATTTCCAAAAATATATTTTCAAAAATTCCTCTCTTAAAGTTTCGATAAACAGGGTACAATGATAGAAACTGCAGAACGTAGGCTAGAAAGCAAGATTAATCAGCCGTTTGAACGAAAGCTGCGAGCCAGCTTGAATTAATTTCTTTATAATCGCGCGCTCTCAAACATAATAACGTTCACTTAGGCCGCACACTTGTTAGGCTACTCTTGTTCCCATGAACTTCTTAAGCGCGAATGTAATTCAGTTGGAACCTTCTCCCGGCTGGTGGTTCCACGTTGTGTACCACGCACTGCACGTGCCGTAACGAAACCGACTGCAAATTGGCCTGGCGGTGTAATTTGCATAGCCGCTGGTGCAGCGGCGCGCACACTGCACGCATATGCGACCGGTAATAATTAGCGATAATTGTCAGCGGTATTAAGCATCAATCGAACTACCGGAAATTCGGGTGCATTATCAATCCGGGGGGGGGGGGGGTAAGATTGCGGCGCAGCGATCCTGAAAAAAGTTAATACCGCGAAATTAATGATTCCCCTTTTATAAGGACTCGTATCTTCGCTGCATCAATCACTATTTCCGGCTTCGGTAATTTAGTATTACACGAGCTCGGTGCACAATGTAACTAAGCCTCGTATGAATTGTGTTATTACTTTATTATGGTGGAGGAAAAGACTCGATAATGAAACTGAAGAATAAATGAATGAATGAATAAATGATGAAATGAATGATCAATATTCGTGTTTTTTTTTTTAATTTAAATGATGCTGCTTACTAGCACGAGGTTACTTTCTTCGATCAGAGAATATTTTTGTAGTAATGGGGTGAAGACAAGTATTTTGCCAAATATTTCTTCAGTGATTTATATATGAAAATTTAAGAATAGTGTGTCACTGATACATTACTTTTAATCCATTTGGACTTGTCATACTGTGTACGTTACAGTTCATTATCAAAAAAACGTTTTGTATTTTTCCGATGGTTTACAAACATTCATAATTATGTTTATAATGAAAATTCTACAAAATTAGTTTCAGGTCTAAATGGGTTAAGGAAAGGAAGAAAGTCTTAAAGAGAACAAATTTCTACTACGATTTTAACTTGTGTCTGCTCACTGCTGGCCAATTTCACTTACGACAAGTGTGGCAAGCATTCGAAATTGACTGGCGTGGTCCGTTTTCTGCAATACTTCATTCAAAATGAGTAAATGTAAATAGATAAGGTAGACAGTACAACATACAACTAGAAAATTGTTAGTATATGCTATAATCGTTATATGCTATATATTTATATGCTATAAATAGAAACAATTAATTATAAATATACTCGTTTTACACGTCTAGAAAATGTCATATTTAACACTTTGGGTGAGTATTATCGTAAGAGCAGGATGTATGACTAATATTAGTTTGTATAAATTATATTTATACAATTATGTTGCTAAAATTTATAGTCTTTCTATTTAAGAATGAACAATTCTGTTCTCTTATGTATACTTAATGACAGACTAGGCTGAACAAACACATCGTATGCCCACTTTAAAAATAGATACATCTAATTCTTTGAAGAAATGAATACATTTTCTACTCAGTCGGCAGACAAGAAATGGTATGCTGTCGAATTAGTCAAATTAATGCTAATCAGCACAAGCTCCGGAGTTTAATGACCTTTTCAAACTATGTCATTCTTAGTTCTACCATTCTACAAGAATAGCCTATATTTTTTTCTTCTACGAAATTTATCTATTATCTTCCTATTACGTAGGAGAGTGATTCAACATGAAAAATAATTGAAAAAGATGGAGTTCATTCATTCAAGATTGCTTTCCGTTCATTCAAGATTTCTTTGTCGGAACGATCGCGTTAGTCTGTCCGTGACTTGACGTTTCTATTTCTTTCCAATACTACTCATCTTAATTAAGGAAAATCTGAAAAACTACTGCACCAATTTAAATAAAACAGTAACATTTTTAAGGCTATTATTTAATATTACTCTTTTTTTATAAACAAAATAATCTGAAAAGTTGGATGCAAAATTATATATTTAAGTTCAGACAACTGTAACATTAGTAAAAATTGATTTTTTCAAAATTAACTTCGGCATAGGACTAGTTTTATTTGTCTAGTTGAATGTAATGTTAAAAAAACTCATACGAAATAAAATCCTGCCATATCCTCCTAGTTTAATATATTTAGTTTAATTTTTCAGCAAATGCTACTTAAATATTATATAATAAGAGTACGTAATTTTTAAAATAAACACAATTTTGTATATAAACGGAATAATTGAATTTTTCTTATTCTTCAACGGCGCAAAGGTATGCAACTCCTTATCAGAAACCGAGAATCAAACTGTAGCGGTTATATCAACAGAGGGTGTAAAACAGGAAATCGACTGTACAGAGCTAATAAAAACAATAAACCCAGTTCTGAAGCCGTTTATCGACATCGCATTTTTCCGTGAACGGAAATACCGTCGACATAATGTACCATGCGTAAATGCATCGATAACTCGCCTTATCGTTGCACGCCTTTCTTTAAAGGGAAGTCCACACGTACAACAAAACATCACCCGCAATACTAGCAGCGTGCAAAGTAGTTGATTACGGAACAGAAATTAGTAATAATTGGTCATTATATAATTCTACAGTAAAACACTTTCCTGTGTAATTTATTAATCTTTTCTCATTTATAGCAAGCGGTTCTGATAACGTTCTCAGATAAGTTTTGTATTTATTTTTCTCGTGGAGTGACATGACAAATGGTGTATTTATACGTGCACAATTGTTTGCTGAGATAACTCTACTTCAAAGTAATATTATATTAACAGAACTGCTTATACTAAATATTTAATTACGAAACATTGATATACTCCATTTGCATGCTAAACCGTGTTATGTATAAGTCTTTAATATAATTTAATAGTTTAAGCTTTTATTTTAAAAATAATATACCAACAAATAGTATTAGGTACATTTTTGGGGTTTAATAATCACTATGAGCTGCATAATAATAATCACTATAATAATAATAATAATAATAATAATAATAATAATAAGGTATTAATGACTATAAGTATGTGAAATGTTATTCAATTTTGTTTATATAAATACAGATACTTACTATGAAAATACAATGTACAAAAGAACAGATGTTTGACAGAGAAATATCAAGAATGAATACTCTACTTGTATAATATTTAACAGTTCTGCACATAAAGAACATGTGAGAAAAAGAAAGGCACGTATAAAATCTAATGAAACTCCGATGTGTGAAATGTTTGTTTATTGATTGTTTAATCTGTAGAATTTTACGACCTACTTTTCTTACACGATATTGTTTGTTAACATAGTAGTGTGAACCCACCTTAACGGTACATGTGCGTAACATTTAACTAGTAACGTTTGATTTTTCCGCTATAATCACCGCAATGAAATAAATTTCTTACTGATTAATTGTTGACTGCTTCGAACAAATTGAACACATACACGAAAGATATCCAATAGTGGTTCTACAGATACTTATCGGTTCAGAGAACTCGGTGTACGTATAATTTCGTCAAAACTACACTCGAATGTTATATAAACAAATATACGTTCTACGATTTTCGTTCCGTTCAAGTGCCAAGGTAAAAAAGATTAGACGCTTATCAGGTCGATTGCGGATTTTTATGCACTAATGGCTTCTAAAAATTGTCAAAAATTGCTAAAGTATAAAATTCGACAGACTTTAGTGGAATTTTTATTTATTTCAGACCTGCAAAGGCTACTACCACTGAAAATAAAAAAATTGAAAATTCCGTAAACATCCATAGTCCACTTATCAACTCCAACTAAGATATTCAGACGACTTTCTTTGAAAGAAATGTGCTAAAACGAATGCTTGAAAGAACACATAACAAAGTGCAAGGTTTAAGGAATAGAAATTCATAATAAGTAGTACAGGTTTCCAAATACTAGACTACAAGTTCATTACATGACTGCGGATTTTTACGTATTTATGACAAAAATTGGGTGGGTACCATTTGAAATTGTGAAAAGATTACGAGAATTTAGAAACACCAATATATCGTTACCAATATGGCACAATTAGCATTCCCGTTATATCGTCGTTGCCTAAACAATTGAACTTATTTAGAAACTTATTTAGAATTTACTAAAATGATTAAAAAAAAGAAAGTAATTTTTATTCGACTGCTGGGTCTGGGTCTTGCAATTGATACAAACAATTTTTATTTTGCATAAAGATCCACACTGTACCCATCATCCAAGGGTTAAAACAATTTTTTCTAAACATTACCATATTGAGCTAATATAAATGCACCCAACTCTTTTTTTACACGATTATGAAATAACACGGTCCAGAAACAAAGATACGCATGCATGTATAGTGGGTCCAATAATTATCTGAACTTTTTACTTGGCTCCGGTTTCTTACAATCGATGTACACCAATTTTCTTTTACATGAAGATCCGCAGTCTACCCACCATCCAAGGATTAAAACAATTTTTTCTAAACATTACCATATTGAGCTAATATAAATGCACCCAACTCTTTTTTTACACGATTATGAAATAACACGGTCCAGAAACAAAGATACGTATGCATGTATAGTGAGTCCAATAAGTATTTGAGCCGTCTATTTTGAAAGTGATCTAGGTCCATTTATACTTAAATAGAGATATTTAAGAGTTTGCGTTTCAAAAAATTAGAAATGTACGTATAGGATACCAATGTGTCATACTTTTTAAGTGTATCTAAAAGAGTTAAATTTACAATTCCTATTAAAATAATAACAATTATTAAGTGAATAAGCCACTTTCAAAGTTAAAAACCAGATTCGTTATAAAATTTGTAAGAGCCCAAGTCCATTCGACATAATTTAAAATGCTTCATATTTAAAAATCAATACTCAATTTAGTTTATATTTCTTCACAACACTTCAAAAACACAATTTATGCAATTCGGGAAATTTTCTAACTACATAAATTACATAACAATTTACTGCTCATCTACATTTTGCGTATGCGGGAAGGATGTCATGGTGCACCGGTGGTATATATCGTAGTAAGTCCATCATGTCCTTGTATTTCGCTGTTGCAATTCGTCTTATATTTTTATAAAGTGGTGTCAATACAATATTTTCGAACATTTTTTGTTGAAATCATTACTTACGAATTCGTGTTCACTATCTGAATTAAATGGTCTTGTTGTTTTATTCTTCCCCACGAGTATAATAATTTCTATAATTTAATATTTTAAGTTTTATATTCAATTGTAAGTGTGTATTGCGTGAATTTTTTTTCACTGCATTAATTAAACGTACCGATTATTAAACTAAAGCAACTGTTAAAAAACTGAGGTTAACTTGTTAAATACTAATTGATTAAAATTACCTTCTTCACTGCCTTCGGACATTTGAAAATCCGCACTTTCGGACATTATCAATAATTGATTGGACTTAGGCTACTTTCAAAGTAATGGTTTTAATTATTGAACTAACTGCGAAAACTTATGTATCCAAAATTATCGTGTATACTCTGAATATACTTAACAGCGAATGTTGTTTATGATAGATAACTTCAAGTTGTGCACGTTACTACGGTCAACAGAAAATAATTGACAAATGGACTTAGGCCACTTTCAAAATAAACGGCTCATGTATTGTATATATAAGAGAGAAATAACATCAGTAGCAATCATTCAATATTGCCTCCTGTTCTGCTACACAATTATTAGAGTGGATGAAACACGAAATAGTAAAAACATTTGAAGAATTTAAAAATACTGTTGTACTATGTTTAACCGATTGGTTAACTGATTTTTTACGGTTTTGCATGTGACCTACTCAGTTTTCTTATAAATGCATAGAATCTGCAGTTCACTGGTAAGGAAAATTGTAGCTCAATCACATATAACAGTTACAGATGCTGATAATTAGACTGTGGAACTTTATGCAAAATAAAAATTTTCTCCGTCAATTGTAAGGCACAGGAGCCAAATATAAATTTCTTCTTTTTATTAAAAATTTCATAAAGTCAAAAATCATGTATCAACATCTTTAAATAATTTTAATCTCTCGGTTGTTTCAAATTTTATCTACCCATTCTTTCCATAAATGCATAAAATCCGCAATCTGCTCATAATTAATAGGCCTGTCAATATAAACGGCTCATTTGAGCTTTTTACTTGGCTCCGGTTTCTTGCAATCGATGTACAACATTTTTCTTTCGCATGAAGATCCGCAGTCTATTTATCTCGAAAGCGAACAAAATATAAAATTCCAAGGATGTCGATTTGCTGACGATGCGACGGTTCAGGAATGATTACGGAAGCGAAGGAAAAGAGGAAAATCCCGTTGACACGAGCGTCTCAGTCGACAGAGCCTGCACATACGCAAAATGCACAGAAACTGCGATAAGCAAAGTATTTAATGCCGGTTACTTGAATCTCCCGGAATTCGATGACTCGATGAGAACGATGTAAGCTGAAGCTTTGCAGCAGATATACAGGGAAATACCGTACACCTTTTAAATATGGATAACTGTTTTAAAATTGGATCAATCGACCCGAGATTTTTGAAATGTTAGAAGCGTTAGTTTACTAAGTAATTTGTAAATATATATTTTTTAATTGCTACTGGTCGGAACTAACAAAGAAGTGAAGGTCACGGTTTTTAACTTTTTTATCTGTGCCTATAATGCAAATTCAAAAGATGCCTTTCGTAGATCTAAGTAGGTTATGTACAGGGTGTAAAGAAATGTTTGGTTTTGTCTGCCATAGGCGTATTCTACATCTTCAGATGGATGAAGATCTGTAAAAGTAAGTTGCCACAAAATTGTTCTTGACTTTGAATTTCAAGCTCATCTTATTTTTTTATTGCATTGTATTCTACGCGTCATGGGAATAAAAAGTGTCAAAGGAGCCATGTCAAAACTCGATAGTTCTCATAAAAAATAACAGCATAGTCTTGTTATTAGTGCTACTTATTTTCTTAAAAATTGTTTACATTTCTAATTCAAAAGGAACGATTGCAAATAAAGGTAATAAAATCCCTATTATTCTAATGTGTTCTGTTTTTTTTATGTAGCATTTGCTAAACCTGCCTAAAGTAGAGTACTTGTGCAGATTTTTCTGTAAAATGAAAATGTTGTGCATTGTTTGCAAGAAAGAGGAACTGTATAGGTTCTAATATTTTATAAAAAATTTAGCAACCTCCGGGTAATATAATCGAATTCTTAAAATGATTGATACATTCACTATTTTGAGTTTCACCTACTAATTTTTGTCAATTCAATAAATGGGTAAAATCTGTAACCCAACCATCAGTTAAAATAAAGAAAGGTTTCGTAGACCTACACCTAAAGATGTTTTATCAAACAGTCGCAGTAAAAATATTAAAAACGACATCGTCTACGTACGAGCAACTACAAAAGTAGCTTTACCGAAACAAGAAACATTACCGAATACTAATCGACATTCAACGAAGACCAATGTATTGGGTTGTTCGGAAAGTAATTTCGTTTTTCCAAGGGAAAATGAAGACGATGTTTCGCTATTTATTTATTTATTCGGTGATGTAGTGGCAATTTTGTTCTATGATCTTGTGCCATCTTTCTAGTAACTTGGAGATCCCATGTCCGTAGAACTCCTGTTTTTTATTAGCAAATAATTGAGTTGTATTACTTTTGACGCCTTCATTTAAAATGATAGTTACACCGCTTAAAAAGTGTTGAAAAGAACGAAATGCATGGTAATACGACGGTACACCCTCTCTGTAAACAGCATACATCTTTTTCCCTGCTTGCATTGCGTTGTTACCATACCCGTAACAAAAAAGCAAAATGTGACGGATATGCTCACTTTGATTTTGCATATTTGATGCACAACAAAAGAAATACTTGAAAGATTATAAAGTTCTATAAGGCACGAAATGATGTCCGAAATGTCAGTTCTGAAAATATACAATGATTTTGCGACTTAGAATAATGTTAAGTAATAATAAATGGAAGCAATACCATCTCTACACGAAAATAAAATTACTTTCCGAACAACCCAATAAAAGAAGTCAAATTCAGCAGTCTCTGCATTTACTATCATAATCGTTATGCAACTGTAAAATTAGCCAATTCATGTTCTAACGCGACGTACGTCGAGTCGAAACTTTAACCATTTCAGACTCTATTCAAACACCGTCACTCAATATTTGCGAGATATTAAAACCGTTATCAATTCCAAGGCTGCATACCTTCAAGAAGATCGTTAATGAGAAGAATTCGCGGCTCGCCTCGCTGTACAGGCTTCAAGATTTCTAGATACTCACGATAACGTGATTATCGTCCAAACGAATTTTTTTTCCACATTGCTGCCGCAAGAGCAAACAATGCCCCGCTGCGAAGACCTAGTACATTTCCTCGCGGCTGGTTACTTCCTTTATTTTCTCGCTGGCATCCGGTCAACGCGCTAGCGATTTCCGGAAGTGAGTAAGGCGAGAGGCGAGCAAACTTCATTCTGAAGGGGCCTTGGATCCGCACCGAGCCGCGCCGCTTACAAATCGCGAGGGTCGCGTGCGTATCGCGCACACGTGACTCAAGAATTTTGAGGAACGTAATTCTATAGTCGTGTCGCGAAAACCCTCGGCTTAGGACAACGCAATCGGTTTGTTAACTCATTATGTATCTACCGGCGATTATTCCATAATTTTTGGAAGTCTGTGGCCCACATCTGAGGATTTTTTAATAGATCCTTCAGCAGCAACAGAAAATTCAATTATAATATAATTTCGTTTTGGATTGTTGCGTAAAGGAAGATTTTTGAACTTCCATTTGGTACATCGGAATTATTGGAAGCCTATTGACAGGCTTCCGGTAGATAATGTGTTATACTAACCATCTGTTATCCCAATTTCTTCCTTCGATTTTCGTTCCCAGCAACTTACTGTTGTTTTGGGTCCGTCCTACTAGATCGACAGTGACTTCCTCGACAATGTTTACACCAGCGTTGGGCAAATAACAATTAAAATAATCAATTATTGTACATACTTTATCATTTGTATTCTACAAATAACAGAAAAAAATTTATTTTCATTTGTTGTGTTTAAATTAAATGAATTATTTTCAAATAATATTTAATATGTAATATTTAATATGTATATACACATAATATGTAATAATAGATATATATCTAATATGCAATACATAATTCTTTTGTCTTTTCAGTTTTGTATTTGACCAATCCATTTTTGCCATAAATGCATGCAATCCGCAGACTAATGATTATGTAAACGTTGGTGAGAACAGGATGTCAATGAAAACTGATGTCAATGCAAACGTATACATATTGGGGAAATAGTGTCGACGTAAACATTGTCGAGGAAATCAGTGTCGGTCAAGTAGAACGAAACCATCGTCTTAAGCGTTTCATTTAAAACGTACTTTCAGAGACAATTCCTTGATTGGTACTAGTGATTGTGCTCTTTTCAACCCTTACAAAGCTGATGCTTTAGACGATTTTCTCACAGCTATGGCTAGATCCATTCAAATATTTACGCATTATTTTTTCCATATAATTTGTAACCTTCTTCTTTAAGATCAACGTTGATCTTGTAGAACCTAAATAGCTAATGGTTTGAACTGGGTACCAGAAAATTTAAATTTAGCTGGAACCTTCGTAACTCTGAGCCAAAATAGAGCCAAGTTCTATAAATTTCGACTGGAACCTTTGTAACTTTGGATTAAGATGCACTCGAGTGCTACCATCTAAGGGTTAAAATAATTTTTCGTGTACATCTCCATGTTGACTTAATATAAATAGCTAATGATTTTAACTGACCATTCAAAAAATTAAAATTAATTTAACGTTTGTAACTCTGGGTCAAGAAGGATCCAGGTCTCGTCATCTAAGGGTTAAAGTAATTTTTTGTAACGTTTCCATGTTGATCTAATAAGTAATGGTATGGGCTGGCTATTAAAACATTATAATTTAAGTGGAATGTTTGTGACTATGAGCCCAGGTGGGCTGAAGTCTCGTCATTCGACTAGGGATTTTTTATACATTTATGACAAAAATGGGTAGGTGCAATTTAAAGACAGGTTAGAAGAATTTAAGAACATCAATACATTAGTTTCAGCTCACTGAAATCATTGAAGGAGCAAATACAGTGAATTCTCGATAATTGTCCCAAATATCTGGCCCGTAATAGTCCCTGAACTATCCCCACTACCGCGGGGTATACCCAAGAGGGCCCTACGGGTCTGGTATGTCGAAGTGAGATGTTATACAACTTTCAACAACATATTCGTGACATTTTTGTAATGAAAATGATACCAAATATAATATAATTCTGATAATATTTACTTGTGTAATGAACAATAAAAGTTTCGGACGCAAAGAAAGACAACGTACGGAAAAGAAGGAGTCCGAAACTTTTATCGTTCATTACACAAGTAAATATTATCAGAATTATATCATATTTGGTATCATTTTCATTCGAAAAATGCCATGAATATGTTGGTGAAAGTCCCACAAAAAATAATGAAAAATAAAGAAGTTTTGTATTGGATTAGTAGTATATACCGATATACTCGACCCGTATTGTGTTACATTTCTCGGCGACTTTCTCTCGAACTTCGTTGACCGTCTCTACCATCAGCAGAGGTAAAAATAGTATCTTCTACATGATAATTGTCCCTGGCCGGACCCGTATTGTGGACAATTATTGAGAATTCACTGTAAACTTCCATAAACTTCCGTGAACATGCACAAAGATCCACAGTGTACTAATCAACCGAGAGTTAAAACAATTTTTCTTAACATCCCCATATTGAACTAATATAAATACATTCAACTCCTTTTTTACACGATTTTGAAATAACACGATCCAAAAAAGATACATCTACATATACAGTGGATCTAGTATTAGTTACTAAGTATTTAGTAACATTAAATTTCCTACTCTCCTAAAATAATCAATGTTTAAACAGTGATGATTTCGTTAAAACAGGTAGTAATAATTCTGGTCTTATTTTAAAGCTTCAGACTCTTATTTTTACTGACCATCATTCATTGTTGCCTAAGACAATTTCGCACGACGTAACAGGTGAAAAACTGAAAGTATGTTTCCTCACGAAAATGCTACCAATTCAAGCGTCTCTAAAAACATAGAACAAATTTCTTGAATGAATCTTCTGCAGATTTAAAGATTGAAATCTTCTCTTTACAATGACATAAAAAATTGATGTATGATCTTTTCAGTCGTTTTATAATGGTTTAAATGGAAGATGTACAGCCAACTTTCCAGTGACATAAGGTACACCATGAGCGTTTTACACTACAGAACTTGATCCTCATTTTTATTTTATAAAACAATGAACAAAAATCGTCCATTAATTTCGACGGTGTCCTTGAACAGGAGGAACTTAAATCTTTAAAAAATTTTTTAATGTTTTTACAGAGGTTTCAATCCATAGCATTTTTTAGGAAAAATGGGTCTTCAGTTTCTCATCTGCTACAGCATGTAAACATATCGTAGAGGAAACTGTATGATGGTTCACAAAAGTAGAATCTTTAAGCTTTAAAATAAGTCCCAGTTTATTGCTACACAATTGTTTCTTATGAAATTACAATTACTTAAATATCGTAAATTTCTCGAAAATCAGAAATTTTATGTTCAAACACTTTTTGGATTAACTGTACATATCTCACAACTTGTCAGTTAGGATTCATTACTTTCTCGCACATTTATATTTGTAGGAACATATCTACCGTGTAGAAAAAAAAGTTGGACGTACCTAAGTTTATTAATATGATAATTCAAAATTTAGATTGGATGTTTGTAATTTTGGATCAAGATGGACCCAATCCAAGAGTTGAACTAATCTTTCTGAATGTCCCTACGTTAAGCTAATATAAATTAGTAACGATTTGGCCTGGCTATTAGAAATGAAAATCTAGCTGGCACATTCGTAACTCTGAGCCAAGATAGTCTCAAGTCCCATCATCCACGACTTCAAATAATTTTGTTTGAATAATCCCACGTTGCATCCTAATTTTCTACGTGCCTGGCTAGAAAACAGAATCATGGCAAAGACTGAAATTCTGAAATCAGGGGAACGGTCGCGTGATGTAAAGCATTTACTGATAGAGCTCTTACACTTACGTGTTGGACGCAATCCGTTGCTCGTTGTACCTCCGATGAAAGTCAAGCAGTTCCTGCACCAGACCGGTCTCCACCATGGCATCGACCCTGCTCTCCAGCCGCTCCTCCAGGACTGTCTGCAAGAATTTCGGAGAAAGGAGGCTCGAATTAATTAACCGCTCTGTATCGACGAGTATCGCCTTTCCAGAAACGCTCCCTCGTCGACCGCTTTCGACTGATCCTTGACTGTGTTTCAGTCATTTACTTATCGTTCGGTATCGCTATTTCTTTTTCCCCCCTGGTATTCGTTTAATAAGATGCGTTGGTCTCTGGACGCTCACCGACCGATTTTTATTTCCAATTAACCACCTATTACCAGTTCAACGTTCATCTCGCTAAAAACGGCAAATGTACTCTCAAAGATCGATTGTGATGCACTGTAATAAGCAGACCGTGGAGCTTTAATGCTGAACCAACCACGGTCAAACGACCGGTTTTTTATTTCAGAATTATTGAAAAATCGAAGACGATTTTATAGGATGTGATTACAGAAATTTTAATATTCGAGCACGTATTATATAAAAATCGATATAAATTCAATTTTTTCGCCTTTATGAAGCAATACACGCTTATCAATTTCAGCAATCGGTTGGTTTAGTGTTGAGAAAATTCATGTTTTTGTAATTTAATTGCAAGATCTGGTTACATAGAGATTTGCTTATCCTGATAGTGATTTTAATACCTTGAGGATGACATAACTGTGTTCATTGTTGCACTGTGAAGAATTCCACTTCTTGACAGGCCAAATTCATAAGATTAGGGTGAAGAATAAATATTTCCGAAATTATTAATTTTCAAAAACTTGATAAACGTTTCTAGAAACATTCTTGAATGAAATGGAGAAAGGATAGTGTTCTTCTATCATCTACCTTAAATGTACCACAATGGACACAAAGGATAATGCTTTTATGCGTTTGCATATCATAAATGCATTTATGATAAAATTGTATAGCTACAATTGAAATAGCTGCAGTATTGATATATTATTTCGAACCTACTAAAATTGTTAAAAAGAGAAATAAATTCCTAAGAGACTCCTCCTTCTTGCAACAGACGTATAAAATTTGTATTTTGCATAAAGAACCGCAGTCTAATCATCAGGCTAAAAGAATGATTGTTTTCATTGTACAGGGTGGGAAAAAATTATTGGTCATCCTTTTGGGAGGTGATAGAACTCGTCGAGATCGCCAACATTGCATCATAAACATGGTACCGTAAAATTAACTTTCAAGGTCATTTTCAATGTCAAATTTTTTTAATGGTTCAGTCGATTCTACTCAATGAGCTGGGCAAAAGTCTCAAAGGTACCATATGCCGGAAATCAATATTTCATAGAGAAGTCTTCGTTTGAAGTTTTACAAGTCAAAAAATATACAAATTTTTCAGGATCAGTTTTGGGGGGTGATTTTCGCTAATCATGATTAGGATATTCAAAACATGATTTTAAGAACTTTATAAGCATCAGATTTATTTTCTGACTTAATGAAAATCGATTTTTTTGAAATTTCAGGCAAAAAAACTTCAAACGAAGATTTTTCTATGAAATATTGATTTCCGGCATATGGTCTCTTTGAGACTTTTGTTCAGCTCGACGAGTAGAATCGACTAAGCCAATAAAAAATTTGACATTGAAAATGACCTTGAAAATTAATTTTGCGGCACCATGTTTATGATGCAATGTTGGCAATCTCGACGAGTTCTATCAGCTCCCAAAAGGATGACCAATAATTTTTCCCCACCTTGTACCAACCATTATAGAAACTATAATGGGAAAATAAAGCAACCAAATAATACCGTTGGAAACTATTGCAGTGCCGGATTAAGACCTCTAGAGGCCCTGGGCACTTAAAATATTTTGAGGCACCCTTATACCCGATCGCTTCAACGAACTGTAGAGTGGACCTGTATTGTGGCACTGTTAATTAGATTTAATATAATACGTAACATTGCTTTAAGAGACGAAAGCGGCTAACAAGATCTCCAAAAACCTCTCGCTCAAGCCTTAACAAACACAATGGAATCAAGACTGGAAAAATCTACTGCCTTACACAAAATTCAGTATCCATTGAATATATTTTAATCCAATATCCCTAACACCAAGTGAACAGAACACAATATGGAATAGCTAATTTAGAAAATATGCTACAAGAAAAAAATTCCTACGTTCAAATATTAGCATTCCTGAACAATATTGGATTTTGTCATCTAATTTAAAACCGCTACATTAAACCAATATCGCTGCAAATACATTGCAGTCACTAATAACCTGAGAATAGGCATGTGATCTAAATAAATCAATTTAAAAAAAAGTAATGATAAAAGCTCGTTGGGAAATGTCTAACATTGTTCATCACGTACATTTGCTATATGGTTTCAAAGTTAATGCAGCGACTAATGACACAACCCGGAAGATTTGTACGACATTCCAAACTGATTGTGTAAGTGAACGTGCCATGCAAAAGTGGTTCAAAAAATTCAGAACTGTTGATGAGCGACTCGAAGATGAGTTGTAAAAAGGGCGTATCATTAACGATGATGATTTGCGAAATGCTGTTGGTCAAGAACCAAAAGCAACATACAAACTACTTGCTGCAGGGTGTTATACTTCTCAACGTAATTTCATCGCTTGTAGAAAAAAATATTTTAAAAATCACCAATTAATTAGAACAATGTCATTTATACAAAATAATGCAGGAAACACAAAACATCAAGCTAGAAAATACTTTAAAAATTTCTACACCAAATTTTCATTCAATTTTATATTTATTTTGGAATTTCCACTAACCGAGTGTCCTCTATTTCAGACCAGGTAAATTTATTTTTCAGAAAGAGGATATTCTTAAACGAAAACGGTATTCAAAAAACTTTTCGAACTCTTTTTCATTTAGAAGAAACATTTTTTTCATAAGACTATTTGAAGATGACTATTTGCAGGATTAATACTAAATACTAGAGTTTTAATGTTTCATTGTTCTGGTTTTCAGGGCAACTAGTAAAAAATACATGTGTTTTATTAATTCAGAATATACGCGATTTCGTTCTCATTAAAATGATTTCCACGAATACACATTAATAAGCTTTCGTGATCGCTCGATTGGAAGCAACATCATTATACGCGCCATCCGCTACTCGCATTTTCATCTCGACGTCTGCTGATAGAAATTCATGAATAGATTAAAATGCAGCTCACTGAATATATACGATAATGTGGATAATCATAGAATAATAAAAGCATTATTTATAACAAACTCTACTGTAAGGAATCCATTAAAACGTTTCAAAAATTTCTCTATTCTCTATCTAGGAATAATATTCCTCATGAGAAACGATTCAAGAAAATTAAAATGTACACTGGGTGTAGAAAGTATTCGTACACTTTCTAAAAACGAATAATTTTTTCAAATTACACTAATTTTTTTTAATTTACTAGGTAATGTGTAAACAATTTGTTTAAAATTTTATTATTTATTTAAGGTTTTTATTTGTGTATAATGAATAGACTGCGGATTTTATGCATTTATGACAAAAATGGGCGAATCTAATTTAAATCAGTAAAACCATTAAGACAATTTAAGAACGGCAATATGTTATTTTCATTTTATAAAAATTGATAAAGCTAGAAAGGAATTTTTATATGGTTTCTGTGGCTTGTAACTGACGAAGACAATTTTTATTTTGCATAAAGATCCGCAGTCTAGTAATGAAAATTTAGAAGGTGTCTTTCGTAGATCCAAGTAAGTTATGCACATCCACAAAGTTTCATCGATATCGATCAAGTTTGCTATGAAATATAATTGATTGAAAACAGCAAAAATAGGAAGTAACTGTGATTTATCTTACATTACCTCTAGCTTCAGTATGCGTCAACCGATTTCGATGATACATATACATGTAATAACTTTATTTATTCTTAGATTTACAAAAGACACGTTTTAAATTTTCATTATAGGCATAGATAAAAATGTAAAAATCGTGACCTTTACTTTTTTCTTTATAATTGCAACCAATAGCAATGTAAAAAAAAATTATTAGTACATTAGGTAATAAACTAATCCTTCTAACACCTCAAAAATATTGAAGACATTCGGTCCACATTTTAAAATGATATTCGTTTATAAAGAGTGTACAAATCCTTTTTACACCCACTGCAGTTATTGGCTTACTCGGAAAATAATTTCGTTTTTTTCGTGTAGATTTGGCATTGCTTCCATTTGTTATTATTTAACCATATTCTAAGTCGCAAAATCGTCGTATATCCTGATAGCTGACATTTCCTTTGATAGCAAACTTTTTTTTGTTGTCATCGCATGAAATATGGAAAATTAAAGTGAGTATTTCCGTTACGTTTTTCTTTTTTATTACCGCAAGGGTAAAAATGCAGTACAACGAAGGGAAAAATTGTATGCTGTTTACGAAGAGGATATACCATGGGATTACCATTTATTTCGTTCTCTTCCACATTTTCAAGCAATGTAAATATCATTTTAAACGAATGTGTCAAAAGTAATATAACACAATTTTTTACTAATAAAAGATAGGAATTCTAAGAACATGGGATATCCAAGTTGCCAGAAAGGTGACAAACATCATAAGAACAAAATGGTCGCTACATCACCGAATAAATAAATAAATAGGGAAAAATCGTCTTCCGTTCCCTTGGGAAAAATGAAATTACTTTCCGAACAACCCAATAAGTTCGTGTGTCGATGCCTTTCCTCAAAGAGAACATTGAAAACTTGAATCAACAAGTGAAACTGAGGTTTCTCTTCGACCTCTACTTTCAGCTTGTAATTTGCTTTGTGTTATTTGTTTGATATCACGCGTATGTGTCTCTGACACGTTTCAGTATTAAACTGATACGTTAGAAAGTGGGGACACGTGTCGTGTGTATATAGAAGATATTCTTCACTGGAAAGAAGTTTGATTTTTAATGTTAAATTACAAGTACAGGCAGTAAAGTATAGTAGCCATAAAATTTAGAGAAAATCCTCTCAGGACTTCGTAACTGTATTTAGTTATTAAAACTGGGAGAAAGTGTTAGGTGTAACAAGTCTCTTAGTTATAATTACTAGTTGAAAATTGTAACGAATTCATTCATCGATAAACTGTGGATCTTCGCACAAAATAAAAATTGTCTAACATAAGTAAATTGTACAAAGCAGAGATTAAATGAAATTATATATTTTCTTTATTTAATAAATTCAATATGTAGAAAATAATGCAGTAGTATCCTTAAATTCCTTTAATATCTTTACAGTTTTGTACTGGACTTATTAATTTTTACTATAAATGCATAAAATGCGTAGTCTATTCATGAATTCCAATGGATTTTATAGATTTTATCCACTATTATAGTAGTGCTACTTATAATTAGGCGATTTCTATAGATTTCAAAACCATTTCTCTCTAACATACTCAATTTTCGAAATATTTGATACATTAACTACCATAGTTACACACAAGTGAAGATCACGACTTCATTTTTTACGTAAGAAGGGTCAAATTAATTTGCTAGACGTCGTTATTTAAATTATAACGCATAACATGATACTAAGTGTATAACTCTTTTGCGATAATACTTGTTTTCATATTTCAGAAGATACAGTGTATTCAATGCAACGTTATAACGGAGCTCGGTGATTTATACATTTATAACAAACATTAATAGATGAAAGAATACCATGAAGACACTAACCCTTTCAGAATATTTATCAGAAGAAGGAACACATTTTTAATTAACTTCTATTACTTGTAACTGACGTGTACATTTTTATTTTACATAAAGAAAGAATCTTTTGTGCTTCGACCATAAAATCTACATAGAGTGACTTCCATAAATATTGGGATATCCTTAAAAAGCCGATAATTTTTCTGGGTTTTTCTTTGAAAAGCTACAACAATTAGTTTATTACTACATCGTGTGAAAAAGAAATTTGGAAAAATTATAATTGTTTGAAATTGCAGAGAAAATACTAAAAGTTGTATTTTCGAACCTTTTTTTTATGTTGGCCGATATTACAAATTTAAAAAAACATGTTTTGTAGATCTGCGTCGATTATACATATTTTGACAATTTTATCAAAATTAGTTGACGCGGAAGAAAATGACAAGCATTGAAAGATATAAGAATCCTTAGATTTATATAGTTGGAGGACAAAAATCACGAAAAACTGCAATTTTTACCATCTTTAAGCTTGTAGCTCATTGCAACGTTGATCGACTTTGATGAAATGTTCTGATCATGTATAATTGATATAGATCTACAAAACATATTTGTTAATTTTTTTTCATATAGGCCTACATCAAAAAGTTGTAAAATGCAACTTTTAGTATTTTCTCTGCAATTCCGATCAATTTTTTTAAAATTCGTTTATCACGTCGTGTAGTACAGTGATGCCAGCAACACCCAAAACTGGGTGGATTTTCCTCTCCTCCTTTCCCCCTTCCTCTATCCCATTCCACTACCTGAGAACACTCCAACGTCCTCCACTAAGACCGTAGACTGGTCACGTGACGTGCCGCGCAACGTGTCACCTATTACTCTGGTCATCAGAGAGATGGTAAACTGTATTCCCCTCGATATAACCGATTTGACATCACTGGTGTATTGTCCGCGCAACGAGAGTTGGTACAAAATCTCGTCAGTGGGGTGCAGGGGGAACGGCGAGTCCCCACTGATCAGTGGATCCCACTCTTACGCTTACGTTTTGGCGGGAACGGTCGACATAGGCGCTCAGCGTCACCACCATCTTACTTCATGGTCACCACATCTCTCTGTTACAGTCGCACTCAATACGCTCGTTTGCTGTCTTCCTCAAACGATTCAGCCAATCGCGGAAGACGTGTAGCGCGTAGTGGGAGCATCACGTGGTACCCACAAGTTTCTCTGTGCCAACTCTCGTTGCGCGGGCTATAGTAATCTAATTGCTCCAGTTTCTAAAACAAATTCAAGGCGTAGGAACCCATATAAAAAAAGTTATTGTCTTGTTAATTGTTCGAACATTTATATGAGTCACTGTAAATGTTCCTTGCATAAAAGTGAAATACTTTCGAGCAACAGAATACTGAACAAGTATGATTCTCGTTTTCCCGTACAGATCATGACAACACCGAAAGACATGTTAGGGTTCGAGATAATTCGTCCCGTTAAAAGGGACTCGATATCGATGAACTATGCGAGTTACGTAAGAGTTCAAAGGATAGCTGGCACCATTAGAGGAAAAAATTAGGAAATAACGATACCATCGGCATCGGTGGCCTCTAACATGTTTTGAAATTAATCTCCTTCTCGGTTTCTGGTCCTCTCTCTATTTTTGTTTCTCTCTTTCTGTCGTTTTCTCTTCCGCCCCTTTAGTACAGACTCGCTAATAGCTAAAACGCGTTAGGAGAGTTTCGTGTCCTCGAAATCGTCGACGTGCAAAATCCGACCAGTCAGGTATTTATCGAAGGCGATACCCAAGACCTAACCGCTTCAACGTGACTCGGTTCTCGGGTACGCGTTAGAAACAAACAAAAAAGGGTGTCATTCATTGGAATATTTGCGGGAGCACACCGGTGATAACAGCGTCACATATCAGAGACACCGACGGAATTAATAGAATCGATTCTGCGTGGGATCAGCAACAGCTGATTTCTTCCCACATGATTGAATTCCTGGCGTCACTTTCGCCAATGTCGAATTTGGTGATGTCAAGGTGACAGTGTCAACGTGGACATCTGAATTTCATCGAACAAGTCCCAACCAATGAAACAAGACGATTATCTTTATGTGCGGTACTAGGAACTATAAGACCCAATAGAATGTTATTAATTTAAAAAAATATCTAATCATAAATTAATGTAATAATCAATGAAATTATATAGAGATTATTATTAGAAAAATTACCTTCAAAATAACAGCATTGCATCTTTTGGGAGATCATATTTATAAAGATGCTTGCGACCTCGATGTTAAATTACGAAAAATTTTAAATGCAGAAGTTTAAACATTAAGTCTGTGCCAATTGTAGCATCTTACATGACGTTATAGGTAAATAATTTTAACGATTTAATTGTCATATCTTCATTAGGGTGAAAATTAATCTACTTTCCGTTTCCTAATACTGTAAAATGTTCAATTATTTAGGCTTGTGTTAACAGATATACATTTTTAAATGTCAAACTCCAAAAAAACGTAATTTAATCGATTTCGGGAGGTATTCTGATCAGAAGTATAATTTTTGGGGATTTTGAGGACTTTTTCAAAGAAATTACAAGACTGTTTTGGTGTTGCTAATATTTTTCGTACGCATTTCCTGTGACTTGGAGTATATAATGATTTTTTCCGAGTCAAAATATTTAAAATTTTAGCAGATCGTCTCCTTTGAAAAAGAAATTTTTAACCTGTGAACTGTTTTTTGAAGAAATAGAGGACAAGTTTCCATAAAAAAAATGTATGATCGTTTGCAAAAGGAGAAGCTTCCAGCTTCAAAATATGTTCCAATATATTATTGTACACTGTATTGAATATGTAATTGAATAATACACATTATACAATACATGTTTAATTGATGATATTTAGGACCACTCCCTACTTTATTTAGCAATTTTTTAAAATTAATGAACAAAATATCTGCCCCTGTAACTGTAACGTTTTAATTGTTTTATTTTCAAGTTCTCTTCAAACGACCTTTACTTTCAAGACTTTGTGTTTATTTATTCTCATTGGAACTTCTACTATGAAAACATGTTTTTAAGAAAGTTCTATGATCCACGTTTCACATCGTTAAAAATTTGTCTCCAAGTTGAATTTCTAGCGTGTAATATTTCAGAGCCAGTGAAGCTTCCTAAATACATGTCAGTGGACATTGTTCCGTTCTCTGGTGTCAGTATATGAAAACTGCCTAAAGGAACGAAATCAATCAAGCGGTATCATTAGCTATAGGAATATTAATCGTTACCTCGACTTGGCATTCAAGTATATCTGATTATCGAGCAGTTTCCATGGTACGCGCTACGAATTATTAATGTCGACGTAACACGACGTCGGTGGTCTTCTATTAAAAACAAAAGGAGGAAAGAAAGACGTAGAAAGGAGAGGAATATGTCTAAACCGATGTTTAACTTCGACATGTCGATGCTAACTTTTGAGTACATACTTTCCACGTTTTGTGTAGCCACAGTGTGAAACCTCTGTCTTATTACCTTCTAACGTTTGCGCGTGTTTAATTTGCTTATTTTATTGGAATTTCTAATCGACTCGAGATCGTTCCCTTCAAACCTCAAACGTCTGTTTAATAAAGGGAAATCAGTGTCACCTGTTACTAGTCAAATATTCGACGTGTTTTGAGGTCAACGCTGAGAGTCATGAGGCAATAGGCTACGCAATCTTATGCGAATTCACATTTTAACATGGCTGCTTCAAGGATACTTCTGACCCAGAGTTTTGAAAAAAATCGATTTTTTATTGCACTTAAAGTATATGTCTTAAAAAATGTGTCTGCTAAAGGATTTTTTTCGAAGTAACTTTTTAAGTATTACGCACTTTCACATAACTGTTAGAAACAACTTTAAGCATGTTTATTCTCGAATGCTTGTTTTCTGTAATGACTGATTCAAAATCTCGTTATCCGATAGATTTCAAGTTTTGAGAGTACCTTTAACAGACTTATTGCTATCATATGGACCAAAATTTTTAACAAATCTTGATTTTTTGATAATTTTTTAATGTTAAAAAAGTCTAACAAATCATAACTCCAACTTCAAAGTGCTAACATTTTTCTTAATAATAAGATATTTTATTTACTTTAGTTCACATCATAGCCACTAATTCATACTAAGTCGTGTCAACCAATAATTGTTTAACCCTTTCGATGTTTATGCCGAGTATACTTGTCATGTAGGGAAATCAGTTTATATCTGCTATTAAATAACATTTAAGAGAGCATGCGACTTAGTATGAAAAAGAACACAAAAATAATTTTAGCTTGAAAATAATTAAGTACACAAGTACATGTTCTTAAAATGAAGAAAACAATTAACAGGTTAATAGGTGAACTGGAATATTAAATAAATTTGGCTGATTTCGTTGATAAAAATCGTTGGGATAATTCCAGGACTGAGGAAAAATAGATAAATGAATATTTGTATTATTTCGAGTCCTACATGATTTGGCAAAAATATTGTTTGAAATAGCAATTAAATAAAGAAACAATTATTTCAAATATATATTTTAAAACTTTATCTATCGGAAGCCTATTAGCAGGCTTTTTAATAATTGTACATACTGTACTAAAAGGAAGTTTAAAAGTCTTCTTTTACATAATAATCCCAAACGAAATAATTAAATTACGTTACTAGGGTGACTTGTTTGTTCACGATTAAAATTGCTATTGCTGTTGAAAGACCTATTAAAAAATCCTTAGCCATGGACCACACCTTTCAAAAATTATGGAATAATCAACGGTAATTCATACAAATACTATTACGAAATGATTATTTCGTTGAAATACAAAATAGAAGTATGTAAAATAATAATATTTCCGTCAATTTCTATTTCAAATAATAGTATTACAAATAATATCATTAAGAGAATTAATCATTACAAAGAATTAATTTATACTTGTCATTGGTTTACTTTATTTACTTTAAACGCAACACATTTTTCGACACAATTCCCTATTTCCTATATTCGAATGTAACTAGTGTTATGTTTTAATCGAGTGTAAACAGTAAATAATATTCGCTAAAGATTAAAGTACTATAAGAAATAGTATTTCCTACTAGTATTTGATTCGATCATTAAGTGAAATAGTATTTTCAAATAGTACTTGATGGAAACATTAAATGAAATAGTATTTTCATATAGTATTTTATTCAATCATTAAATGAAATAGAATTTTCAGATAGTACTTGATCAAAACAATAAAAAAAATAGTATTTTAAATAGGAATTTACTCAAGCCTTAAATAAATAGTACTTTCAAATAGTATTTGATTCAAGCATTAAATGAAATAGTATTTCCAACTAGTATTTGATTCAAACATTAAATGAAATAGCATTTTCAGATAGTATTTTATTGAAACATTATATAAAATATTGTAGTATTTTCAAATAGTATTTGATTCAATCATTAAGTGAATAGTATTTTCAAATAGTACTTGATTAAAACATTAAATGAAATATTGTAGTATTTTCAAATTGTATTTGATTAAAGCATTCAATGAAATTGTACTTGATTAAAACATTAAATGAAATAGTATTTTCAAATAGTAATTGCTAATGGAAATATTTCAGTTTTCAATATATGATTTCAAACTATTTCAAATTTTCCCCAGCCCTGGATAATTGTGATCATCGGTCCCTGGTAGCGGCCCGGTACCTGTGTCACGCGGGGGTCTGATATTACCCTTTGTGTGGCGACTGGTTTGTTCGAATCTCTCGTGGGGAACGCCGCAAGATCAAAGAGGCCTGGAACGGTCGATCCTGAGGCGATGCTAAGCCGTTAGCTAAGTCCCCAATTAACTTGCTGACACGAGAATTCGTAGAAAAAACGAGTCCCGGCCGAGATGATCTGGCGTCGGTGTTCGCACGCAAAACGACTCCTTCTTGGAGAGGAGTAGGCTCGCTCCTCCGGTAAACCATTTCTCACGCTCGTTCCTCCGCGTGTATAAAACGCGACCTCCGCAACTCGTTTCGGTCGCGTTCGCTTTAAATCTTATTTAAATGCCGACGGGGGCTCGCGGGGTTTCTACACTGCGGGCCCGAGACGGGACGACAGCCTCGTCCGTTCGGTTCATTCATGGGCACCGGCCACCGTCAATGACGCAAGATCCACCGAAGTCGGTATTTGATGACCACACGGTACATAACGCTCGACGTGCCACAACTACATTTCACTTATCATGTAGAACCTAACCCACGTGTTTCCCGTGGGAGGTGGGCAGGGAGAGAGGGGCACGCCGAAGAAGGGGGGCGGCTGTGATACGTAGCGGAAAGAAGGGGCGGGGAGCGCGGAGGAACTGTACGAGAGAGAAGGAAGGCAACGAGAAAGGAACAAAGAGAAACGTGAAACTCGTTCATGGTTTCATTGTCAGAGATCTTACGGACAGGCATGCGGACGCGTATTTTCGAGCATTCTTTTCTGTTGTTGACCTTGAAAATTAGGAAAAACAGTGATCTATCAGGCTGAGGTTTTTGAGACGTTCGTAGGTTAGTGGAATGGACTAACATAATACATACAGTGACCACTGTTGATATGCAGACATTCCTTAACATGTTAAACGCGGAGCAATTTTGTCTCGCTTTCAATTCCACTTTTTATTTATGTTTAAATACAAAAATGCGGCTGTGCATAAGCAAAATACTTGCTTACCCAATTTCTGTTCAATTTGTATTAATTAAATCTGTTAGGACAGTTGGAACATTTTTAAATATGATGTGAATTATATGTTATTTATTGTTCTGTAAATTCGATACCGCCAGGGACTGACATAGCGGTTAAAGGTGTTAAAGGAGAATAAGTTTTTTAGACTGTGATGGCCACCTATCACGCACGCGTGATTTTGGTAGCGGGTTACAGGCCGATGTCACGCAGACGTAATTCCTTTGTGCCGACAATTATCAACCGGCGCGGCGTCGCGTTATTTGACTTTGCATTGCTGCTTTTAGATTATGTATAAAAATGATCTCAGGACTTGATATTCGTATGCTAACGCTAGTACCACCGAGCATTAAGCGCTACTGATACATATTGCTTCAGAATAATAACAAAATTGAATTCCAGTAATGAAAAAATACGTAATCTAGTTGGCTCCACCAGAGAAACAAAATTAATAGACAAAATGTAATAACAACTGTTCCACGTCGCTAATAACCTTGCTGTTGATGCGACGTAAAACTGTTAACAAAAAAAAAAGATTGAATACATTCAGACTTCCTAGTATTTTAATTATAATATGTGCTGGAATAAAGAAGTTTATCCACAAATTTCTCACGAAAACATTTTTATCATTTCAGTAATTGTAAATGCAAAAATGAGAAACAAATAATTTTGATCCGTCCGTTAGCGAAATTGTTAACTAACAATCTGTTGCTTTCCTTGCTCGTGTATTTTTATCGTTACTAATTATTAATTGCAAATTACACTATGAATGATTACGTAAGTATAATAAAACCTGTGTGACTTGCTCTGGCGACAATTTTAAGTTGATGAGAGACACGTGTGACTGTCAAAGTGTTAATAAGAGACTCAATGAAGTTTTCTTGAAAAGTTAGAAGGATTAGTTTACTAGATGACGTGAAAAAGAAATTTTGAAAAAATTACAATTGGTTGAAATTACACAGGAAACACTACCGGCTGTTTACTACAACTTTTTTAACTGGGTCAGTACGGAAAATTTAAAAAATGCGTCTTATGTGTAAATTCGATACATTCTGAAAATATCTATTTGAATATCAATATTTTTGCTCAGTCCCTAATCATTTTCGAGTTAAGTCTTTGCGGAAACTAAAATGTGGAGGATGGTTACACTGCTTAAACTTAAATTACTGCAATTAAAACGGTTCTTTATTTATTTATTTTTATTTATTTTATTTATTATTATTATTTATTTGTATTTGTCTTTATATTTATTTTTATTTATTTTATTTATTATTATTATTTATTTGTATTTGTCTTTATATTTATTTTTATTTATTTTATTTATTATTATTATTTATTTGTATTTGTCTTTATATTTATTTTTATTTATTTTATTTATTATTATTATTTATTTGTATTTGTCTTTATATTTATTTTATTTATTATTTTATCAGTTTTAGTTATTTTTTACACTTGCCGAATTGTATTAAAATTGGAATTTGACTACATTGACTAAATAAAAAACAGCTGCTAACTATGTACGATTGGTTGTGTAATTATTAACTGGGAGTTAGAATAATGAATATACGACTTGATAGAGGAAAATGATTGTACTGTATAGGTAGCATAGGTGTACAGGTTAGTACATAATACTATTTGTTGTTATACGTATAAATTATTTATTTACTTAGAATGGAGAGAATTTATCATTGGGAGAATGTAGCAAAAAGATGAGCAAAACGTGGTTCGATATTGTCTTGCAATTAAAGAGGATTGAATAATGATGAGCACGATTACAAGACGTACAATTTGGTGATGACTATGTAGTCCACACGCAATGGACAGGAAGTGAGAAAAAGGGGGGGCAACAACGATGTTACGGTTTTGCGAAATTTGTAGGTGTCCGATGGGTATGACAGTGATGCGAGTTCGAATTGTCAGTTTGATAGCAAGTAGTGACAGGTTTGATCCGGCTTCTGATTAACTCTTTAGCCATGTCAGAGTAAATTGCCTTTTTACGGTCGACAACTTTATTTCCATTAAATGAGGAAGTGATGGCCGACTGTGAAAGTTTTAACTGGAAGTTCAACCTGTTTGGAAATTCCGAATAAGATTTATTGAATACTAATACATTTAATAAAGCACTCTTTAAAGTAGTCATACATTACCAACATAATTTAGACTACAACGCGTACTGTACAACCAGAATAGTGCAAACGGTTCTTCTACATTTATTAATTCACACAATTTAAGATAGTTGTCATTATAAAGACACAATTTATAAAGTATCTGAAATCCGTTATCGCGTCGTGTCTGCTATTTCGTAGGAAAGGATTGAATGAATTTCTTAACATACTATTTGCCGGAAATTATTTCAGAATTTTCGAACGTCTATGGTCATCCATAGCTGAGGATTTTTGAATGGATCTTTCAACAGCAATAGCGATTTCAATCATGAACCATTAGCAAAGTAATCTAATTATTTCGTTTCGGATTATTATGTAAAAGAAGATTTTTAAGATTCCTTTTAATACAGTACACCTATGGAAAGCCAATTAATAGGCTCTCGGTAGATGAAGTGTTGATACAACCACATATTATGATAGAAACGGTGAAACATCTACAGGGTTTTCCAATAACAGCACCCTAATGTTCTTTTTTCATAAAACACATTTAGATTTAGAAAAGTTTGAAAATCTTCATTGCAACATATATTGTGATCGGCTACAATTATATATGATACACAATGTCGGCTAAATGAACACCATAGTTCTTCTTGCACGATGCCACTCTTTTGACTACATTTTTTAACGATATTTTCACATAATTGTGGCTCAATGTAGTCAATAAGTCGCCGAATTTTGAGCTGATCGGTGTTTTGCGCATTGTTGGTGTACACTTGACCTTTGACGTAGCCCCCCCCCCCCCCCCCAAATAATCCAGTAACGTCAAATCACACGATCTTGACGGCCAATTGACATCATCATTTCGTTAAAGAATGCTGCCCTGAACCTACTTTCATAGAGCACGAATTTGCGTAATAACTTTTAAAGATACAAACACGTTGTTCCACTGTGTATTGCTCCATGACTAAAATTGTAATAACCCACAGATGACATATGTCGCCACGAAAATTGGAAATGTGTTACCGTATGACAAACATATCCTAAAAACATTCGCTAGTTCTTACTGGAAAGCCCTTTAAATAAATTGTGCCTTCACATTCTTATAAAGCAATACGTGTGAATATTTTCTTGCACTCGGTAGGTTCAGTCTTAAAGGAAACAAGAAACTTCTACTTGTTTCTTGCAATTAGAAAATTTTTATTTTGCATAAAAATCCACAGCCATCAGTAGACTACGGATCTTTATGCAAAGTCTTCTAGGAATTATTTTATAAAATTTTGAAGGATGTAAACGTGTATTGCATCGACTAGAGGGTTTCTTCTGGTAACATAAAATAAACTAATTTTTCTTAATATGCTGGTTTTCTTGCATTTCCCAGATTTGTATGGGCCATAACTGCATAAAGATCCGTAGTCCAGTCATTGGAAAAGTGTATCGAAGCCTCGTTTCCGAAAAGGACTCGAATTCCATCGAGCATAGTATCTTCTCCACGCGATTGCAGAACACCAATAAATCTGATTCCGTATCTTATTTACTAGCGCCGCATGTAACGCTGTTCTAAATAGTTTCAAAGAAACTGGGATTCGTGCGAGTAGTTTATCGCCTCGATACGCTCTGATCTTTCGTCACTGACATTGCTGGCTTGAAAATAATCATGGCTGAAAAGATCAAGAGATCGAAAAGAGAGAGAAGGAAGGAGAGAGACTCGGTAACCCCTGCTCACCGGTCCCTTCCGGCATTGATAATTAACGCCATCGTCCGAATATATTACCGTCGCAGTTGAAATAAAAACTGCTAACATAGCAACCGCGTTGGCGGCCCTGTGTCAGTCAATTATAGCGCCCAGGTCAAAAACGTAGACCCGCTGATCCCAGAATAGTTGAACGGTGAAACGGGACCGGAAGATGCTCGGTTCCACAAAGTAGCATGTGATAAATGAAGTGGAAGAATCGACGATACACCAAGGACTTCGTCGACGTCGACAACGATGGACGAGGATGAATTCTTGTCGTTCTTGTCGTTGACTCGGCTAACGCGCCGCGATGGAACGCGGGTTTACGTAACAGAAGCGACGATTCCTCCGGTTTCATCGTGGCCAACAGAAAGCGAAGGAACAGAGGCTAGAAACTAGAAAGCCTCGGCCGCCTCGTTACCTCGCAAATCGTGCCAAGGTCCCTCGAGAAGAAACAAAAGTAGTAGACGAGGTGGAAGGTGACCGCGTGCGAATTTTCACGACCCTGTCCGGGAAGCAGTTTAATTCAACCTGTCTTGCGCTGTCGTAAATCCACCGGCGATTATTGTCAATGGTAGCGGTATTGGCAGACTGCGAATCGTATTCGAGAATCATTCCACAAATTCCCATTAGTGATAGGAACGATACCGTACGGATAATATCGATACCATTTTATAAGTTTCGACATACAGCTAGTCGCAAAATTGAGTGTACACCATTTAAAAATTAATAACCTTTTTTTTAAATTGGACCAATCGACTTGAGTTTTGTTGAGATGTTAGAAGGATTAGTCTGCTAGTTAATGTGTACATCAAATTTTTTGAAATTGTTATTGCTCGGAATTTGAAAGAAAAAAGTGAACGTCACGATTTTTAACTTTTTTGTCTCTACCTATAATGAAAATTCAAAATATGCCTTTGTAGATCTATGTAAGTTATATACATGCACAAAGTTTCATCGAATCTTGTTAATATTGCAATGACTTACAATCATTACAAGATGAGAGCTTAAGGGTGAAAGTCGCAGATATTCGGCCTTTTCAGGAAATTTCGCATTTATGTGATCGCCTTTAAATGTTCAATCAAATTTAATACACTCCATATATTAACTTTCACTTATATTTTTTCCATAAAAAACCAAATGTCATTGTCCATCAAGCGATGTGCTGAAATATTTTTAAACGATAATGCATATTTTTTAACACAAATGATAACACAAATTAGAAACACGGTATCAGTAAAGCAGACAGATTCAGAATGGTTTATTTGGAATGAGAGTTTATTTAGATGCTGCATAATAATGTTATGTTTAAATATAGTCATATATAACAATGGGTTAGAGTGGATGAGGATGGCGGAAGAGTGAAGAGAGGGTATGAAATGAAAGAGTTAGGATGTGTGACCGGAAGGGGGTACCAAGGATAGGGAAGGGGGGAATGATTAGGGATATAAAGAGGAAGGTCAATAGTTTAATATAGAGTAATGTAAATAGCGTAAATAGCGATTTCTTGTAAATAGGTTTTTTCTCTCTTTCTCTATCTAGTATAAGTTTAGAATTAATATAGGATATAAGATAGTTATAAGACTAGTTGTAGGAGCGGGATGATGAGGTAAAGCAGACGACGAAACTGTAAAAGATTGTAACCCTAAAGGGAACCAATAAAGTTACTATTATTATAACAATTAAATTACATTATTTATATAAATACAAAGATGAAAATGCAAACTAATGTTTGACCAATTACATGTGATGCACAGGAATTAATTTCTTATTATATTATTTAGAATAAATACTATAGTATTTAGTATCTTTATAAAATAATAAGGATATTGAAGAATTTAATAAATAATTCAATATTAATAAAATAATTAATAATAAACATTTATAATCGATTTTGAGGGGTGATTTAAGTGAATCATTATTTAAAAAGTTAGATTAAGGAAGTTATAGTAGAACATAACAGTACTTATAAATACGCACACTGCTTCCATATATTATATAGTCAAAATAGTAGACGTTTATACGAAAAATTACAGCCTATTACTCATAGAGAAAAAACATAATGTAGTACGACACAGTAATATGAGATTTCAATAGTGGAAATTAGAATTACAGCTATTTGGCGGCTCAAGGTCCAGTATCCAAACATTTGTACAATAGTGTTGGACAAGGTTACGATTGAAACTACTGAACGTAACGTAAGTTGGTGATGAAACATAGTTGCCACGCTATATTAATTAACACGCGAGCGCGCGCACGCACACAGACCACTTTCTTCCCGTACTATAAGCCACAGGGATATATAAAGTCATGAAAGTGCTGCCAAAATAGAAAGCAGGATGTTTGCGTATCAACAGAGTGGGCGTTCCTCTAATCTGCATTTTCCTGTGTGTCACGCATTGTTGAATTAGGATTCAGTAGCTTATTAGTGATCTTCAGACGAGGCACACAATGTAAAGGTTCATAGGGATCATAATGCCACATTAGATACGCATGTCAATTCACAATGTTGCAGCTCATGAATGCATTTTATCGAGCTTTCTTATTTTATCATTTCTCATAAATCATGCGATTTGATTATAACTGTGTTGCAAATTTGCAAGTTTACAGTCATAGAAAGTTGTAGAAAGTATACATGTATTATTAAGCAGCAACACAATTATCTGTAATATTAATTTCCGTAGATTAAAAACAATTTGACAACGTATCGACTTTTGCTAGATTTCATATTTTAGTTACCACATTTTATAAGCCATAACTTGGTTTGACTTATTAAAACTAGTTCTTAAAATAGTACTCAAAATAGTATTTTATTTGGAGGATTCTCAAAGTAGTGTGAATTTTATCATTTTTATCCGATGATACGGAATACATTTTTTCAGTTTACATCTCGTTTTTGAGAAAATCGACATCGAAAAACGTAAGGTTTCTTGCATTTTAAATATGTTTTAGATTAAGAAAATAAATATATTTTACTTGCAAAAATTTTAATTTTTTCTTAAAATAGTATTTTTTTTTAATCGTGGAACAACGACTATTTAAAATAGTATTTGAAATATTTTTCGCCAAAATTTGACCCAGCTCTGATGCTGTGTTGGTGATTTCTATGGGGCCCACACAGGCAGCTAACAATTTGAACTGTGTACTAAAAGGTTAGAATTTGGATGGAGAGCTTGTAATTCCGGGTCCAAATGGACCCAAATCGCACAATCTGAAGATTAGATCAGCTTTCAGCTCGGACATCGAAACGACTTTTTTTTAAAGAACCTCAGGTATTTGTAGGATCTATTGGCCATTGAATGATTAAGTTTGCCCGTACGATCCAGCGAAAATTATAATGTCAAGGTTAACGTGGTATCGTACTTGGACGATCTGCCACGTGATTTCTAGGAAACGATGCTGTGTCTCGCCTACAAAGAAAGAATCGAACGTTCACACCTACGCGTACGTATTGTCGTTCGCGCGTACACGACGCAAGTGCGTGTATGTTTACCAAATCAGGATTAGTCAGGAGTCAAGCGAGCGAGCCGTTGACTTTTTCACCTTCAGACGAGATCATTGATTCGAGAAAAGGTCGGTGCAGACGTTCCGACGGTGGTCAAAAAAAATAATGTGATCGCGTATGCACGGCCCGACACGATAAATCTAAATTTATCTTCAACGCATCTACGACCGGGGAACAAAAAAAATCGCACGATAAATGACGCAGCACGAAGTTTGGCAGATTTCGTATCTCTCACTCTCTGGACCGGATGAAAATGAATACAGAGTCGTAATAGGATTGAAAGAGTTTCTTATGCTATTTTTTGCTTTTTGATAAAAAGTAACCGTGTCTGGACTCCAACCGACTTTTGATTAATCTACGTATTAATTTCGAAGTTCACCAGAAGTGTAGTCACTGTGTGCGCGAAACGTTTCTCTTTCCGCTACCTTCAAATTAATAGGCAGCCTTTTGCCAATGAATATTCGATGGAACGTAAAGGATTGTAACGAACGGGAGTCCATTATTTTTTCGTAATTCTGTTATGCGGACAAATCTGACGACTTGTTCGTTAAAGATGCCTAATTTTAGCTGAGATATTCAGGAAATCATGAGTAGGCGCGCCGCTTATCTCGCTTACAAACAGAATCAGACATGAGAAAGTAACGGACAGGAAATTTATAGAATATTACATGTTATTTAAAAGATTTTATAAATAGACCGCGTTTCTTTGTGTATTTATGGGTAATAAGAGGTTTGCAAAATTGATAAAGCGTAAGTTTCAACAGAATTTAGTACTGCTTCATACCATTTCCTTTCCCATGAAGCTGTTGTCGTAAGGAATGAAATATTTCTTAGCTTTACCTCAAAAATGTATAAAAATGGGCATTTGCAGTCTGATCATGACTAACATTTAGTTATACATTATCCGAACTTCTTGTTAAATTGAACATTTTGTAAAAATTTGAACTTATAAATTTTCTATGAATTTAGGAGCAGATATTTACTGGTTTAATTAGGTATTAATCTTACTTGTCATTTTACCAATAAAATACACTTTCAAAACTTATAGTGCTTCCTACATTTTATTGTAGCAAATCAGTCAAACTTCTATCACTATAACTAGACTGCGGATTTATGTGCTAAGTAAAAATTGTCTACTTTCATTACAACATACTGGAGCTACGTACATATACATTATTTCAGTTCTTAAATATTTTAGTAAATCCAAAATAATAAAACAGTATTTTTAATCTCTTGAATATTTTCACTATTTTAATTTTGCACTATTTTGTACTAATTTTGCACTTTCACTATTTTAGATCCGCAGTCTAATTATAATTATTTGTCTACATGGTACAGAAAATATTTTCCTTCACGATGAAGGCAAATATGAGGATAAAACTCATCACATATAAAGAAAATATTAATACAAAAATTAGTATGTTTGCTTTCTTACATGGTACAGAATGAGAAAATATGACACTGATTTAATAGAATGGTTAAAAATTTTCAAATGTTGAAAATATTAAATGTTAATATTAAATTCAACGTTCAAAATATTAAAAAATGTTTTAATGCTACAGCATGCTACTTGCAATTTTTAATTATTATCATATAATGATGTACAGTGCATTATTTCATATTTGGTAAAAGGACAAGAGCATTTATAACAATATTAATATCTTCTTGACATAAAAATAGAATTAATTTAAAATAACTGTAAGAGAACAATTTTGAATATTACATATACATTTTTGCTATCAATATATACATACAATTCGCAGTTGAATAATGATATTTCAACAATCATATTCACGAAATTGATTAAATACTTTCGGGTCAAGAAATAATCAACGTATTACGAAATAGCTACCTAAATTTTTGTTTCATTAAGTGAATTACTTCGATTCTGTGGAATTTCAATGACTGCCAACGAGGCAGACAGGGTATTAACGTGCCAATATCATAAGTATCTGCAAAAATGCTCAAGAAAAAGGAAGGATTTGTCTGACTCGCATATCCGAATTTTTCTAAGGACCAAACGTGTTGCGTTGTGTGCCGTGTAATTTGCAGAAATGATTTTCGTGGAAAATCAGAGCATGCCGACGGCGTCGACGTAGTTTTCGTGAGAATATACAGGTGTTTCGCTTCGATTCTCAGGTCGAAAAAATGATCGGCTAAAAGAAGAGAACAAAAAGGTATACAAACGTATTCAAAAAAATTGCCGGCCATCAGGAGCCGGAGACCCTCCAGGTTCCAATAAACACTTGAGACGCGCACCGACTACGTTTGGACACTAATGGCACGCTTTCGGCACGTTTCGTGCAGCAAATTCGATAGTCTTTAATTAACATAAAAATATCTTTGCCAATATGCATCGGCTTACGATCGACGCTGGGCATTAGTCGCCTGAGACGTTCGAAGTGTGCTTAAAACCACGTCGACGTTGAACGCATTATAATCAAAATATAAAACCTGATTTTAAAGATTGAGTACAATAAATTATACTTAAAAGATATTTTTGTATGATACGGGTCCCATGAAAATCACCGACAAAGGTTTCACCGACACAAATTTGACCGACAATATTTCACCGACTCCAAATTTGACCGATAACGACTTTGACCGACAACGAATTTGATCGGTGTCAGCATTATACAGTAGTAACATCGTGTGACAACAACAACAACAACAACAACGTTAGCCGACTGCCTCTAACTTTATATAATGTAAATAATTATATTTTCATACAAAAGTAAAAGTTTTTTTTTTATTTAAGCTTACCCAGACCCCTGTATGAGGTAAAAGTAAAAGTGTCAGTGCAGAATAGTTAGGTCTGGGTATATCAAGAAAAAATTACATTATCAATGAGGTAGTACGTGTGCTGGTCATAGTCATTTTCGGTCAAAATCGTTGTCCGTCAAAGGCGTTGAAAACGCTTTTTTGGTCCAAAATGTTACAATTTGTGACATATGTAAGAACATTGAAAAATTGTTCCCGTCACTGAAACCACCGTATGCTTAAAGATTAGAGCTTCTTCTTTACGAACAAATGCTTGAAACTTGATTTATGATTTTTTCGAGTCGATTTATTCAGTTTTGAATGAAAGGTGTACTCTCATCTTTACAACAAGATAAGATACACCGAGAAGACGTTGCACGACAAAATTTGTCCCTCATTCTTGTTCTATAAAACAGCGGAAAAAGTAGATTAAAAGTAGATTAAGTTTTAAGCAATGGTTGTAAAAAGAAAGATTCTATCTTCATATCTATAATAGCTTCGTTCAGAAAAACATTTTTTTATGCTTGTACAAACCATTCAATTCGTAGCATTTTCGATCAAAAACGTGTCCTCGGTTTTTCATCTACTATATCGTGCACAAATATCCTTGAAAAAGTGAAACATCGTCTGCGAGAGTAGAGGCTTCAAGCTTTAAACTGAGTCCAAATTTATTATTGTACTCTTATTTTTAACGAAATTAACCGTAGTTCAAATATTGACAATTTCTCGAGAATCGGAAATTCCGTACTCTTTAGTACACTTTTTGGCTTCACTGTGAACGTGTAATTGCATAATATTAGGGGTGTGCGGGTATCCGAAATTTCGGGTACCCGAGCCTCGGGTCGAATCGGACAATGATCGGGTCGGGTCAGGTCGGGATCCCGAAAGTTTATAAACTTCGGGTACCCGAAATGGTAGTCGGGTCGGGTCGGTCGGGGTCCCGAAAGTTTGCAATATTCGGGTACTCGAAGTTAAAGTTGTATTTATATAAGCATAATGATGTTTTATGATTTTTCAGTTCAATCTTTTGTTTTCAATGGCAGGTTCAGAATGACTTTTGTATTTTTAGTGTAATCGGTTATCAAACTTCGCGAGGAAAAAAGTATTTTAGAATACATTATGTGAAAGAATGTACGTAAAGGGGGTTTCTGTTTCTAGTAAATACTGTTCTTACAAGATAAGGACTCTTCGTCCGCACACTGTTCGTATAAGAGCACTGTTTCGTAAACAGTGTTTACTACAAATCGAAATATTCTTACAACCGATGATTGGACGTCTTAATATGCACAGAGTTATTTATTGCTGATTTGACCGCAGCTTGCCCCAACTTTAACTTCGGGTACCCAAATATTGCAAACTTTCGGGACCCCCACCCGACCCGACCCGACCCGACTACCTTTTTGAGTACGCGAAATCGCGGGTACCGGAAGTTTATAAACTTTCGGGATACCCACCCGATCCCGAACAAATTTACCGAACCGACCCGAACCGAATACTCACACACCCCTACATAATATACATTATACAATACATGTATAATATATAAATGTTTAATTGGTGATGTTTAGGGCCATTCTCTACTTCACTTATGAATTTTTTAATATTGATGAACAACATACCTGCCCCTATACCATGAAACACGTTCTCAAAGAAATTCCCTGATCCACGTTTCACTACATCGTTAAAAATTTGCATACAAGATGACTTTGAAGCGTGTGATATTTCAGAGCTAGTGAAGCTTCCTAAATACGTACATACATGTCAGCCGACATTGTTCCGTTCTCTGTTGTCAGTTTATGAAAACTACCTAAAAGAACGAAATCAAATTAATCGAAAGAAATTATAGGCTACTAATTATAAGTAGTTTAAATATTGATCATTTCTCGAGAATCGGAAGTTTAGTGTTTAATTAATTGGATCCAATGTATGTTTGAACACTGGACTCTGCTGTAGTTAACGACTCGAAGCAGTCAAATGAAATATATTTCAGTAGAGTCCCACGGAGTGCCACCGAAGTGGCAAGGGGGAGAAGTATCGCCACAAAACCAAACCAATTAGGACCCCTAAATCGTGCGGTATGATCACTCATTGGAAAGTCATGATTACCGGAATTCTCTCATGCGAACCACGAAACGAATCGTCGGAAAATGAAACGGCAAAATGAAAACAGGTGGTTCCTCGTTTCTGTCTTGTTGATAGAGATCTGTTGGTCTTGACAAAGAGGAGATAGGGGCCTTTTTAATGGCGTCGAGGCGAAATAGAACGAGAAGCACGCGGCTAGGGGGCCTTCCATGGGAATGCTAAGGCGCCTTCTCATCAATGCACGCTGACCCGGTTCTCTATTTTCGGCGGCAGCTCTCTGCGAACCCGCTACTCCACGATTCCTCGATCAAAGGGGCGTTACGGATACTACTAGAAATTCGTGATGGTGTGTTCGTGAGACTCCAGTCGCACCGAACCTAGATCGAGCCAACCTTGGCATTATACTTCACCGTGCTTGATTTTATTTTCAACGAAACGCAACGTAGGAACAATAGAAAATACCGTTCAATCTTGCGCAATTTTCGTACGAACGGAGGGTCGTTTGTTAAACGGGATTTCTCGCGCAACTAGCACGAAAAATCTACTTTTGCTTTAGACAAATTAACAGCACATTACTTCAAACATGGCTCTTATCATTTTTCGGTCGAATTTGCAAATAGTAGGTTGGCCAGAAAGTTTATGCAATTGGCCATAAAGAAATGTCTTTATCCAATTGTGTATTGGCCGTTGATACATATGACCTTCCCCCATCTTTTAGATAATTTTATAATTTCACGTTTATAAAAATCGGAACGGAAAACCAAACGGAAAACATGACCTTACGCAGGTGCAGCCCTGGTTTCGACGCAGTTGTTTGGTGATTTGTTAGACTGCCCCCGTGACCTTTTCCGTTGAATATGATTATAGATAATCCAGTTTTCACCGCCCATCACCTCCGTTTGAAAAATGAATCTCTTCCCTCAAGTTTCTCGAGAAAATCAGAATTGCTTCGCTTAATTGGAACCCAAACATCAAGTCGGTTAACATAACCGAGTTCATGCAAATGATTTTCTACTGTTGTTTTCGATATTTGAAGCTCTTGTGCAAGTTCTTGTGTTTTGTATTGAAGATTGTTTTCAATTAGATATTTTATTTGCTCATTGCCAATCTTTTGTGGTCTACCAGAGCGTGCTGAATCCTCAAGCGAAAAATCCCCGGAACGAAATCTCGCAAACCACTTTTGGCCGCCGTGTTCTTTTATTATATCCTCCCCGTACACCTTATAGATTTTCTTACATATTTCTGTTGTTTTGGCCTTTTTAACACTATTCCTACCACGACCGGTCAAATGACCGTTTTTAAAATTTCGATTAGAATTTCCTATATACAGCATAATTGAATCGCCTTTAAACTTCACGACTTTTCCTCAAATATACGTATAATGCATTTTTCAATATTTAATTCTTTTTTTATTCTTTATTTTCTGAGAACAATTTGTAGTCTGTCTTACCTACCACGACCGGTCATTTGACCGGCAGAACGATTTATATCTTTATGTAATAGTATTCTCTCAAAGACTCAATTCCGAAACTATAAAGTCGTTACAAACGAAAGGTAATGCAGTTGTGGCATGACTTCAGCCGACAAATGCCTTCCAGGGACTGCTTTACGGCACTTCCAAGTGTTTACAGTTCTTGCTCGCCTATATTGGTGTAGATGTGACCGACCAAATGGCCAGAAATTACACGGTAAAATCTAAATGTCGGAGATGGCCTTTACAGGTATTTTTCAATATCCTAGACGTAGCCGGGATAAATGCATGGGTTTTATATAAAGAAACCACGGGAGAAAAAATTTCGAGACAAGAATTTTTATTTCAGTTGGCAGAAGAACTTGCCATCGAATATCAAAAAGATCTACAGCTAAGCAAAGAAGATCAACCAACACCCGTTACAAATACAAGTACAGGTTCTCGTGAACGGAAAATATGCCAGATAAGATATTGCAAAGACAATAAGACTAACAAAATCTGTCTAAAATGTAAAAAGTACGTATGTGAAAAATGTACAATCGGGAAGCCTATTTGTAAAAAATGCGGTGAAAACGAATAAAATGTACATTATATACTTCTGAATAAAAGAAACTATATTTTTATACTGTCAAATTGGCTATTATCTTCATTCTATATTAAAAAATAGAAGTTGTGCTAAAGACCGGTCATTTGACCGGTCGCGGTAGGAATAGGTATACGTGAAGTGTCGGTAGGAATAGTGTTAAAAATAAAATGACATAATGTGCCGAAAATGTTCCATTTTGTTTTCCATCTTTAATTTTCCGCCAAACTTGCCAACTGAACTGGATTAACAAAATCTATGGATATGATTTGAGGTTAAGTGTTAACTTTTCAAACTGTATACTATCTGCTTTAGCCAAACAAACTGAAAGTAATTGTATTTTAGAACGCCTAACGTCAAGAGTCGCCGAAAACCGCACGAACTTTCTGGCCGACTCAATATAATGAAGTTACGCACAATTTTGTGCGATGTGACAGAACTTGAACACTTTATACGTGTTTTCTAAATTTATCTGATAGATGCCACAAAAATTAATGCACTGATTCATTTCAAACAAGAATCATTCGATTCGTTATAAGTAGACTGCAGATTTGTATGCAAAATAAAAACTGTCTGCGTCAATGACAAGAGACTGAAGCTACATTTCCATCTCACTCTAATCACTTTAACAATAATAGATTGTTATTCTTAAATCATTTTAACCTTTCTACTGTTTTAAATTGCACTGAAGCATTTTTGTTATAAAGGCATAAAATCCGCAGTCTAGTTATAACATTTTATTCAGCAACATGTAATGTCAATTTTAAAATAATAAATACATAAACAAATGCAATTAAAAAAATATTTTCTTGTAGCTCAGGGGTGTATCTTTCCAACGAAACATTGTCAGTATACTACGTTGTAACATAAAAAATTCGGTCGTATTCGAGATTTTGTTTATTAACAAGGTACATACAGTTATATTCAATGAATTATATAATGTTTGACTGCAACTGGCTTTTTGTTAATTATGGTTATGTACAGTTGCAATAAATCATGAGTGAATGTTAGAGATTAGAACATTTTGCATACTCTCAACTGAACTTATTTATGATACAACCTAACATACACATGTATAACTTAAGTTGTATTCGTGTATTTACTTGTTATCCTAAATAAATTCTAGATAATTTTGAACTAAATGTCTTGAAGGGACCATATGACTTATCTTTGTAAAAACCGACTCCGAAAATGTACAATTAATATGTTTTTAATTAATCTATTATTGAAAATCTTCTTTTATAAATGGTCCTGAAAGAAACAATTGAAAAAAACAATTCTTGAGGATTGCTTGTTGGTTCATAACCGAAATTACTATTGCTGAAGAATAACTTTTAAGAGATTCTCAGCTGAGAACCATACAGCTTCAAATCTATTAAATAGTCGCAAGAAAGTGATGTGTCAATAAGCGATAACTCGATGAAGCATCGTGCACATTTCTCGGTTCGCATTTGTGTTTACAAACATGATCGATGTCGTAGTTCACTATCTAGGTTTGCTACATACATAGTTTATTACCGATACGAGTTGTTACCCAGATAGCACCGTACATCTATAGGACGTCCGTTTCATGTTCAGTTTATGTCCGAACGTCCTACTGAACGATATACATATGTATCTGTTCTGAAGAACCGAAATCGTAACTGATATGCATATGTAAGTCAAAACCAACATAATGTACCTTATAACAGTTATGAGATCTTTCCGGTTCTACATAGCAGTTTCAAGAACCGAAACCGATATAACATCTGTTTACAACCCCTGTTTACTCCAAACAATGTGTTTTAAATTATCAATATACGTCCACATCAAAAAGATGTAAAATACAACCTTTAATATTTTCTCTGCAATTCCGACCAATTGCAATTTCTTCAAAAATTTTCTTCACGTCATGTAGTAAACAAATTGTTCTAATTTCTCAAAAAAATCGAAGTCGTAGGATTCAATATTAAAAAAGTTATCGTCTGCATTTAAGAGTGTTTGAATATTCATGGGAGTCACTGTATATAAGTCAATCTTAATTATTAAGTTGTTGCATATGTAATGTTCGTAACAGTAACTTTAACCATACATAACTTTTCCCTAAATAAAATTTGTTGATCAAAGTAAACACCCCTCATCATTATATTCTGTCAACAAACGACGAGTTTTTCGATTATACTACGGTAAAAATTAAATATTTTGGTCATTCTTTATTTATGAGATTTTTATTTGTATTTCTGAGCTTTTTCTATCATTGACGAACAGTGTGAACATTTATTACCATATTATGATAAAACGTCACATAATATTGTCGATGATATGCTTATTTTCTCACTCATTTAAAAAGAATACACTTTATAAACTTTATTTAAAAGTAATGTTGGATATCTAAATAGAAACTGAAGGTAGGACTTAAAAGACTAGCGTTGTACCTTTAAATGGTAATATTTAATAATATACATCATAATATACCTGTAGATTATAATAGTATTATTTAACCTTTCGACGACGTTGCCTGAGTCTATACTGATCCAGAGTATTAAAATTGTCATTTAATTATTCAATTTCCGACGATTCAATTGAATAAATCGCGGTTATATTAAGAACCATGCAGAGATTAATATACAGGGTGATTCGTCTAAAACAGGACACCTAAATATCTCCTCTATCTCTGAAAATACAAAAAATGTTTCTAACGTAATCTAAATGGTTTCAAAAGACGAACCAGATGGAAGAACCGTTTTTTATAAATTGTAATTTTTTAATCGTTTTTTCAAGGTCACTTGTGTTTTTTTACATATATACACACATTTTTTGTTGTTGTATGTTATAGCAAACATTATTGTGCATTCATCCATGTTTAATTGCACAACTTTGAAATGACTGTGAACTCTAAAATTTGCTAATTAATGCAGAACTTACTTTCAGCGACATTTCAGATTTCAACGGTAACAGAAATTCGACCCGGAACTTGAACTTGTAAGTAATCATATTTATTACTGCGAAATGATGTCGTTGTGATACATTTCGTGAAGCGAAAAACGACAGATTGTACAGCTCTTTCGATGATTTCAGGTTTCATGTCATTTTGCAAAATATTATTTTACTCGCTACACCATGTATGTGACTTACATCACTACAATCCTCAGCCCGCCATATGGACCTTATCGAAATGTCCCCAGAACGTACAGAACGTCCGTCACGGGCGTACATCGGACGTACATAAGATGTCTTTGTGCTATTTGAGTACTATCTATCGATTTGTGGATATAGCAAGAGATATGCAAACCATAAATACTATACTATACTATACATATGCGATTCATACACCGGAAGCACGAACTAACTCGGTTTATGCAACTCATGCCGTTGTAGAGAAAAATATCAGAACCGTTATCTTCTGCATAGACGAATTGCTCAATGGAATGGATACTTCCTCCTACATGTGAAGACCGCGGTAATGAACATCGTAATTACGTTCTACAAGTTCATAATAAAGCGCGCGTAACCCCTCACATAACACGGCAGTTAAGTTCCAGCAATGTCTCATGTAACACGAAACCCTGTTACACGAGACTAAAAACGAATGCAGAATGAGAGGTTACGTTTCAAAGACTAACAAAAGTACACTTAATCTTTTGCATCGCAGTTGCACCATAACATCGACTTGCAAACGCTCCTCCCGCTGTATTTATTATAGATTTCAGTATCGTAACGAGGGTATGAAGCGCCAGTGGCAAGTGTCTAACTTGCGCCTAAAAAAGAACAAATTTTTATTCATATTCAATGACGATAAAATAAAAGAAATACAATTTAAAAAAAAAATAGGTGAAGTGAAACTTCATTCTTTAATTCTTTTTCGAATTTTTATTAACACTTTATGACATTTAATTTTCTATGATTCTATTATTGAAACAATTGGCTTGTGATAACTAAAATATGATATAAATATTCTTGATTCAATTTTGTCTAAATGTCTTGCAAATACTGCATCGAGAGTTGTTCCTGATCTTGTTGTCGCATCATTAGGATTATTTACCATTTCCAATCTTAATTTACTTTTAAAAAATTCTATTAATAATTTTGACTGTTCCGATGCAAAGATCACATTGAAATCTCCACTTAGCATCATCGGAATTTGATCATAATCTTTATTAAACAATGCCGAACCCTCAACCGTATATGCTAATAGAATAGAATTTTGTTTCATCGTTTCATCGCAAGACCGGTTTTACGCCTACCACGTCTAAAGAAGTTACACTTCAAAAAACGCGCGCAATAATACGTGTCTCTGTCTAATTGGTCAGGAAACGAAAAACGGTCAGTGACAGTCAGTGTTGATTCATGTAGAGTAGAATGGTCAAGTAAGATAAAAACCACGTACAACTCTCAACCGGGTCGGTATCATCTGTTTTGCGCCCCAAACCCAGTTGTTCTCGTGGCGGGCGACATTTTCGCCACGCCCTCGTTACGGCACTGATAGATCTCACGTATCTTCGTCGAGAAATCAATGATCTGAGTTTACATACTATTGGTTTATAACCCATTGACTGTTAAAATAGTCATAAGAAACCTCACAATTGAAATAGTTCATTTAATGAAATAGAAACTGAAGCATCAAGATTTATTAGAGACATTATCATATAATACAACAGTGGTGGTCGCGGGTGGAGCCCCTCAAACGCCTGCTTCTCCCACCAACCTCTCTTTCATGCAGCGCGCACGTTCGTTGGATATGCTGATGTCTCGTGTCTTCGTTGCCCCATTGTACCGCGCTTGCTGGAAGGGGATAGAGGGCGCTACGGTGTGGACGGTTTTGCCTCAATTGAGGCAAAATTGCCAATCCCTGTTGTAAATGATATACGACCAATTGAGACAAAAAGTATTAGGTTGTTGCATATGATCTGTCCGATTTTTAATTGAAACGCTAAGGGAACGTAACTCTTATTTAACTAAAGCTTACTGATTCCAGTAAGCACCATTGTAATCAACATATCCTGTTAGCGAATGACAAACTCCTCGATTGTACCAAACTGAATGGTTTAGTCATTCATGTTCTTCATTTACAAGATGTCATCACTATTTTTAGCTTTTCCCACCGTTGACGAACAGTGCGTCCGTTTATAACTATATTTTCTCCAAACTCACAAAATGCTAGCGTCAATGTGTTTATTTTCCCACTCATATAAAAAGATTACGCGACAATCTCATTGAATGTTATTTACATAAGCTTTGCTTGAAAGTGCAATTAAATATATAAATGAAGCCTGAAGATAAGCCGTTAAAGATTAACTTCGTACCTTGAAATGATATAAATCAAACCTGTAGATTATAATAGTTTTCCGTAATTAAAACTGTAAAGAATATTGTGCGCGCTGCATGAAAGAGAGGTTGGTAGGAGAATCACGCGTTTGAGGGGCTCCACTCGTGCCCACCACTGATTTACAGCGATTATATTAAATTTTATCAGTACAAAAAATAATATTTCAATATAGAGAAATAATTGTCGTGCACCTACATGTATACGCAACGTATTTATAAAGAATTTACTATAGCTAGTTTCTAATGTCTCTACGTACTAGTTAAGTTGCAATCACTTGTGAAAACATTTGTTATTTCAACATTCTAGTATTACATTAGAAATGTTTATTCAAATCTTCATTTTTATGAGCAAATGTCAACAATATGGAGCTCAGCAAATTTTCACTTCCTGTAACAGTAATTTTTATGAAAAAAGAGAAGTCATAGTAAATTCGAATAAGCTTCCAATCTTACTGTTTCTTAAAGAACTGTAAGAGCTATAAGTACTTGAAAACTTAAAATCTAGTTAACGATTTGAATTAGTAAAAATTCACTAAATCGGTACCTAGAAATTAAATACGCTGACATTATCATCAATTTTCTCAAAAACGAAATCTTATTTAAAAAAAAGCTTTTTGCAGTGAAGTGGAGCGCACGTGTCGAATGATATATAGCTGAAGTATTTTAGGGAAGCCAAGTTTGTTGTTTCAGAAAAGATTCTGAAAAATATGAGCTTAGGTGAAACGAAAAATATGTAGTACAATTTCGTGTCTTCCATTATTCCAAATAGAAGTACTGTTTAACGCCATGGAAGATAATAATATTCATAAATCATGATGAAATAGAATCCAACATATCGTAGTATACCCTATGCAATAAAATTGACTTAGGTCATCAAGAATGCGATCATTTGCAAGATTCATTTTCAACTTGCTGTTTACCATTTCGAAGTTCTTTCCCTGCAGTGTCAGATACCACGAAATTCAATTCCAAACAACGTCAACGTTTTAATGACGATAATCGAAAATCAAGACGGAGACATTTCGCAGACGTGCGTAATCCGCCACCCACCATCGATGTAACAATCGCAACACACCACAATATGAATCAATTTAGCAGACAGGTATTTCAACGGCAAGTCAACACAATGTTACAGAGCCGAAAATAAGAAACGCTGGGAACCAAAAAATGTTTGTCTTTAGATTTTGATTTAGTCACACGGACTTATTTTTTTAAATTTAATAAACATCAAACAATATCTACTTCAGTTAATATAATTACTACATTGTCGGCAGCAAAAGTAATTGGCCACCCTTTAAAAGCTAATAACTTTTTTAAAATTGGACCAACGAGCCGAGTGTTTTTGAGATGTTAGAAGGACTGGTACACTAGGTCATATCTAAACCAAATATTTTTGGAAATTGCTACTGCTCGGAATTTGGAAGAAACAAATGAAAGTCACGATTTTTAACTTTTTTATCTGTACTTATGATGAAATTTGGAAGATATGCGTTATGTGGCCCTGCAATTTTTAGGATCTTTATCACTAGGTTTACGGAGCACTAAATGTGACCATTTTAAATTGCTTTATAAAAATAACAAGAATGTATTTATTTAGATTTTTAGCGATTTTTATTGTAATAGGTGCTCAAAGAAATAAATCTATTGAATAATTACTCATGACTGCATCTTTACACTCTCAATAATCGAAAAGTAAACAATATAGAATCTGTCATTTTGACTGGTCCCGTAAATCTAATCTTAAACGTTTGCAACGTTCTTTTCGACGTTGGCCGATTTTGCGAGTGTCCGAATATTTATGTGAATAAACTGTATGACAAAAATGAGTAGGTGAAATTTGTAACAGTAAAAATATCGGAAGAAAATAGAAAATACCTTTCTGTACAACTCCTACCTGTTGTAATTGAGGTGGAACATTTATATTTTGTATACAATCCTAAGTCGAATAGTTACGTAATATTAGCTAATAGAATGATTTGCATGATGTTACAATTATAATTGAAATGATTTAAAATGGGATAGTATCTTGCTTTCAATAATAATAAATAGAAAGTTCATCCAATAATAAGTCTACACATTTGTTCTGCAAATATTACACTAGCTCTTTGAAAATGAGTGTCGTTATGTTCGATACCTCAGACTCATGTGTCTAGTCTTTAAAATTGTAAATAAATAATTTAGTTATGTAAATAACAAAATATTATCTATTTCCCAAAGTCTGAAACTTTTAAAGTAATTCCAACTTTTAAAATCTAAAGGAATTATTTTCAATATTTTAAAGCACTCTCGTATGCAAAGGTTTAAAGTTTAAAAATGTATTTTAAAGAATACACGTTTTTTACAAGGATGAGGATAGATTTTTCCGAATTAATCGAATGAAGTGTAAATTGCTAAAAAAAGATTGAATGTAATATTTCTTTCGGCTAAAAGGGAAAGATACAAGAGAAAATTGTATAATATTAATGTGCAATATATTGTATGGGATATCTAGAATGACTCTAGAACAAAGATAAACTAAGTAGACGTATGTGCGATATAAATAGTACAGTTTACATCGCGTGTTCAAAAAGACGATGACTGTCCGCATAAATTTTTCTCCTCATAGTCAAATGATCTCATACTTTACCACAAGGCGTATCTAGCACGACATAAAATTTTATCGTTAGTCCTAATTAAAGAACCGAAAATATTAAACTCTCCGGAAATTTCGTTTCCTGCGTTTTTGCCATTCTTTTTCCCTAAGATATGAAATCCCAATTGATTTTGTGAACATACAAACCTGTAAAAATGTGTGTCGCCTATACGAATTAATTTTATTTATGTGGAAAATAAACATAAATGAGAGTAATCAACTATAAAATGCTCTGCAACCACTAGATTGTGAATCTTGATGCATCTGTGGCATTTTCGTAAAATATTAGTAAATGTAAAACAAAAACTAATAAACCTAGAATACCATTATAGGAATTCTATTAATAAAATTTTATTATAAGAGTTATACTACTAACAATTCTTGGTAGGATATTTTGATATTTCACAAATTTGAAATTGCCACAAATGCATGAAGATACACTTTATACGGCACTACTCTCTATCGTTTGTTTTTTTTGCACAAACGTAAAATAAAGACGTCTATTTGTATTTTATTTTTAACATATAGAAACTCAAAATTACAAATAAAATTTCTTCTTCACTCTGACTGTTGAAGTACCTTGCATTTTTCGTTTTATTCTATCGATGATGTTATTTGCAAGAATAACAATTTGCATAATCCTAAGACAAAATGAAGACACAACAAGATAGTAGGACGTTCTCGAATAGAATAGACAATGCTCGTATTTTATTAATTTCAATTTAATGACGAGGCATGTACGTGTAGAACATGCGAAAACATTTTTTTGACAACCGATTAATTTAAAAGTAGACTCAGATTCAATATTGAACAAATCCCAATGAACAAAATCCAATACGTTAATATGTTAATTTAGCTCCTGTTCCATTAGGTTGATTCGTCACTCCTCCAGCTTTGTTGCTTGTATTTTCTGCACAGATGTAACGAGTACGCTGGTTTCGGGCACAGTGGCATGCATGGCATTTCCGACAACCCATGTGGCAGTAAAAGAACGAGAGATCAAATAAAGGGGAGGAGGATACATACGAGACAAGGAGCTTTTTATTCGGGTCGAATTCGAGTCGCGAACTCGTGAAACCGACCACGTGAAGCGTATCGTCGACGTGAATAAGAAATATAGTGCTAACCTTTTCTTCCCCCCCAGGAAACTGCAAATTCAGTCAATATTTTTGACAGCAATCTAGTAAATTTCAATTCGCATTAAAGAACAACATTAAATCAACATATTTAAGAAGATTTAATAAAGTTCACATCCGATTTGCAATCTTGAATATTTTATTCTCTGTTCGAGTTGTTCTTCTTCATTCATAGTATAGTCAACCAAAATGTACAATATAATTTAAAAACTTCAGTATTCAAAGTTCTTTGCACAAATTCTTATTTAGAAACTGTAAATCGATGTAATAATGAACAAACATGCAATTCGCAGTAAAGAACAACTTTAAATTAATACATTCAAGAAGATTTAATAAAGTTCACATCTGATTTGCAATCTTGAACATTTTATTCTCTGTTCGAGTTGTTCTCTTTCATTCATAGTATAGTCAATCAAAATGTGCAATATAATTTAAAAATATCAGTATTCAAAATTCTTTGCACAAATTCTCATTTGGAAAATATAAATCGATGTAATAATGAACAAACATGCAATTCGCAGTAAAGAACAACATTAAATTAATATATTTAAGAAGATTTAATAAAGTTCACATCTGATTTGCAATCTTGAACATTTTATTCTCTGTTCGAGTTGTTCTCCTTCATTCATAGTATAGTCAATCAAAATGTGCAATATAATTTAAAAATATCAGTATTCAAAATTCTTTGCACAAATTCTCATTTGGAAAATATAAATCGATGTAATAATGAACAAACATGCAATTCGCAGTAAAGAACAACATTAAATTAATATATTTAAGAAGATTTAATAAAGTTCACATCTAATTTGCAAGTTTGAATATTTTATTCTCTGTTCGAGTTGTTCTCCTTCATTCATAGTATAGTCAACCAAAATGTACAATATAATTTAAAAACTTCAGTATATGGTGTGGCCCATCCCTGACTTAGCCGATACGCTGAACACCCACCATCTATCCTGCGCATGCGCTCAACACTCCTATCCAATATGACGACGCTCTAACTTGTCAAAAATGCTTAAAATTGAACTCCGGTAACCAAAACTTAAATTTCGTGTACTAAAATTTACACGTCTATCATTTTCTCGTTAAAAAGTGTAGCATCACATGCAGTAAACTTGAAAATTTTTGGTCCTCTAAAGTACAGTTCAGCCTTAAAAAACATTCTACTTACTTCGACAAACAACATCCATTTCACAGTACTGAATATAATACTTTCTAAATAAAGTTATTCGCTTCACATTGCATAGTTCACACTTCCGCTCACCTTGACGACAACTGCTTGACTGATGTTTACGCCGAAATGTCACTCAGGTATAAAAATGTGACCATTTTCGCGTACACCCCACTATAGGATCATCAATAAAGTACCCTAAGCAACGGTCACAATGACTCCACGAGAAAATTCATTTTTAAGGTTTTGACCACGTTTTCGGGATTTGGGACTACTGTGTGTGACGTTCTGAAATTGTTCTCCTATTGGATCATACTACGTGTTTACAGAAATATCATTTTTCACACTTTCTGCAGTATTCAATAGACTATAAGTTCCACTCGGTTAGGTATCATTATCGAGGGAAAGCAGGTAAAAATTACGTAATAACTTAGGTAGCGCATAACAGTTGCTGGCACAGATCTCAGGAAACTCGGTTTCCCTCGTGACTAATAGAACGATAAATACAAGTCAGGAAACTATTCAACTTTTAGTTTTAAACTCAAGGCACGATATTGTTGAAAAGAAATTGCTACAGTGTTAAATGCAGCTTCAACTTCGAAATACATTTGGCTTTTTATGGTTGGCCAAAATATCACATACAGGATAGCTGTGAACATTTTCACGATAGCGTACACCTTAAATTTTTTGGAAATATCAAGACTATAAAGAAATAAATAACCGATCAGACCTCATACACTTCATGAATGAAGGATCGGCTCCAGTATGCTATTTAATTAACACTAATCATACCATGATCGGTCAAATAAACGGTTTCACATTTTTTATTATATAATTATTGAAATTACAAAGATGCAATTATAAATTACTAAAGAAATTTCTTCATTCAAGCACATATTGTTATAAAAATTGTGAGAAATTTCGGTAAATTCAGTCTTGTAACTTTTATAAAACAAAGCATACAAGTCACATTTTGTGCTCGGTACGGTTAGTGTTAATTCTCCTCATTCTATATGTATACTTTCTTTTAGTGCACCTGTTACGTACCTATACTATCTTCGTTTGATCACATGCGATGATCATTACACTGCAAATTTTTGTGCGATGTAAAAATTTTCTTAATCATACATTAAATTATAAAGGGCAGAAGTTAAATGAAGGTTTTAGTTCCTGAAACACTGCGAATTAAAAAATATTCCTAACTTTTGCATGGACCCTTAAATATCTGTTTCAAATTATAGGAGTTTCTCCAGAACTTTTATTAACTTAATATAAAATAACCGTTAAAACTGAACTCCTATAACAGAGTTAAGAAGTTAATGGACAAAGTAAACTTAGAACAGTACACTTTTCAACGTTAACTTTGCATTTAAAAATACAAAGAAGTACTAAGCACTAAAAGATAGATGAATAACTTTTGTTCATTAAAATTAACAGTTTCATTAGACGCATACACAAAACAAAAAGGCGGACAGTCACATGCGCAGTCGACACGCGTCGATTTTTTTCTGAATTTTCATTATGGGCTAAAATAAAGAAGTTTCAAAAACTGCCATTTTTATTTCTTCTTGTAATTCCAACTAATTGCAGTTTTTTCAAATTTTTTTTTACACGCGATTCACTAAATCAATGCTTCTATTTGCTCAAAAAAAGTCAAGTGGTTTGGTCAAATTTTAAGAAAGTTATTCTGACTTAAAGGGCGTACGAACACTTTTATGGGCCACTGTCCATTAACTATATACAGATTCAGTTTGTGTCGTATTATTAAACAATGATTATACGATTACTGGTGTTCCTGTTTTAAGACCCTAGCAGAATGTACTGAAATGATGAATTTCAAAATGAAACTAATTTGCCCAGAGCACGTCGAGGTGCCCTTCAACATTGAGGTCCGATAAAGCGGATTCCTAAACTAGATATCTCCATTAACAACTAAAAGCTCTAATGGAGACGTCAGATCGAGAGTAACAGGTTCATGAGCGAGTAAGAAACAGCACCGGTCGTAGCCCTTATAATTGCTTTATTAATAGCGTCGGAGTCCGCGTTAAGAACACGTTCGGACTACGACCACGGCACCCTGGGAGGCTAAGTCTAATTTTAAAAGGCGCCATCCATGCTAAATTTTGGTGGCGTTTACGTGGAACCGACAGGCCGGAATGATCGGTCGCGAGATCTTCGGTTTCACGCGCCAACACCACGTGCGTGTCCCCAGGGACGCATTGTGACATTAGCAGACCCTACACGAACTCCCAATAACTCTAAAGCTTCTTTTTTACTGTGACATTTGGTTTCTCTCATGCTCTACAACAGTCCCGTGGAATTATTATTCAGAAAATACACAGTGAAAGTGAAAAACAGGCTTCCTGTAACGCTTTACATCGGAAGAATTCAAATATTTATGCCTGTGTTAATACTTATTTCAATAAACAACATTTTCTACGATATTCAATGATATCGCACTTTATAGTTTCAATGTATATTTTTATGCCTTAAGTGTAAATTAGTCTGTGATCATCCGAAAATATAAAAATCTAGATCTGTAAAAAGAAATTGAAGGTATATACCCTGTTATTGGCATAAGGGGTAAGGTTATTGGCATAAAGGTTAAATATAACAATGTCGTGAAATTATTATTCACAAATTACACGAATTAAATTTGTTAAGGATTTATTGGCCACTCTGTATATTTTGTCGTATTTTATTGATTGATATTTTTCTTTTTTGTCATTTCTCCGATGTGTCATCTTTCTGGACGCATACTCACAGCTATCAAAGTTTATGTTGCCATACTCCAATTTGCGGTATACATACATACACTTCCGACAAAAGCATTGACACACCTTTTGAGAAGGAACAATTTTTTAAAAATTCTAGATAATTGTTCACTAGATTAGTTTACTAGATAATGTGTAAAGAAATTATTTAAAAACTGTTACTGGTCGAAATTGTGAAGCAAACAATATAGGTTATAATTTTTAACTTTCTTATTTGTGACTATAATGAAAATTTAAAACATACTGTTTACAGACCTAACTATATGTTATGTACATGCACAATGTTTCATCGAAATCAATTAACGTTGTTATCAGCTATAAATGACTAAAAATGGCCAAAATCGTGAGAAACTGCGATTTAAATTAATCGCAAGCCCAAAATTCAAAGATTTTTATGTCTTTCAATGACTACGGCATTTTTATGCGTCAACAGATTTTGATGAAATTTTGCGCACGTATATAACTTGCAAGGGGACATAATGAAGTGAGGCATAATTTTTCGAAAAATACTTGTCACGTGTTTTTTGTATCAGCAAGCATCCACTTTGAAGGGGTGATAACAGCCCCGACAGTTAGGAGTCCAAACCTTTTGAGATAATTCGGAAATCAGAGGTCGAAAAAATCGAATTGTTTTTAAATTGTATATTTCGAATGGGAAATTCAGTCCCGCAAAATGTTTTTAACAAAAGTTATTTGTTTAAACAGTATATTGAAACTTCGAATGTTTTTTGCAGTTTCTCTTATTCATTGTTAATTCATTTTAAATAAACTCGGGTGTGTCCCGGATCTTTGATCCAAAATAAGAGATACACATGGAGATACATCAAAAACATGGTTTTGACCCCCAACTTTGGGGGCTGTTTCCACCCCTCCAAAGTGGATGGTTGCTGATAAAAAAAAACACGTGTCAAATATTTTTCGAAGAACTATGTATCACATAAGTTTCATCAAAGTCGGCTTGTTTCACTTGAGTATGTTCCCTTGTTAGATCTGCAAAAGGCATATTTTTGATAAACTAATTCTTGTAACATTTGAGAAAAATTCAATTCCATTGGTCGAATTTTTTAAAAATTCCTCTTTAAAGAGTGTGCCAATACTTTTATTCAACACTGCGTGTAGTGGATTACACATACACTTTATAGGGTCTATTGTAGTACGACATGCATTGTGGTAAGGCTGTACCAGTGCTGGATTAACTAATAAGCAACATAAGCACGTGCTTAAAGTCATCGGGAAAATGGGGCACTATAGAAACTTGAAAGTACTAATCTTGTAGTAGATTTAGTGCAGTACTCCTAGTTCCAAACATTGTTAAGTGTTTATGTGCATGCGTATGCGAGAAGGAAGAAAGAAAAAAAGAATGTGAATAGAACAATGAATGATAATTACACGAATAAACTTATCAGAAGACCATAGAACCACCCAAAAATACAAATTGCTGATCACACGGTAACAATAGTTAGTTTGAATATGTGGGCAGTCGTTAAAACAACTGGTAAATAAATCAAGAATAAACAAAGATCTTTTTATCTGTGAACTCGCAATAGAATTATTGTATAAATTTCAAGAGGGCATCATACATTTCATTTTTTCGTTTAATACGAATAATGTTCATTTATTGAACAGATCACTCAACATTGCGTTGAAGTGATCCTCCCTAAGGGGGCCTCAAAATCTTTTTAGTGCTTAGGACCTCTAAAAGTCTTAATCCGACACTGGGCTGTACTTAAAGTTGTAAATAATTACAGCACTAGGGTAGTGCTGCCAGCAGAAGAAAACTAGACATTTTTCACGAAGCAACAATAGGATACCTCATCAATCAGTCCGAAGTTATTTTCTCGGAATAATTGCTGGGGACAACTGGACATCATCAGATGATTCGTCGTCTAAAGGACTTTGGACCGTTTGAAAGAACTGATCGATGAATCATATGAACACATCAGCACGGGATGTAGGAAATTATTTTTAACAAACGAAGTAACGTTCTGTTGTACAAGTTGCAGATTGTTTCATTTATCTTCTTTAATGTTAATATGAATAAATTTTGAACGGAGACATAACAGATATGTAATGTTTAGTCTTGACTGCCATAGGCGTATTCTATATCTTCGGATCGATGAAGATCTGTAAAAGAAAGACGCCGAAAAATTGTCCTTGACCTTGAATTTCAAGGTCAACTTATTTTTTCATTGCATTGTATCATATAATCTCAGCAATTAACAACGACGAATGGGAAAACATTTCAATTTTTATGGCAGAGCGTTAATTTTCGTTCTGTTCTACCGATTACGATTTCAACGCTCGTTTTGCATTTCGCAAATGGTTCATCTCGTTCCGTACCAGTTATCCGGCAACAAGTTAATTGCAGAAATGCATCATTAGGACGTTGTACCGGTATTCTGACGGTGAAATGGCCAGGAAACAGTCCTGGTATCGAGTATCTCGGTAGCAAAAGGTTTAATAAATTTTTCGGGTGTTGTTTACGAGAGCGATACAGGAAAACGATGGCATGCCGTGTCGGGGCGGTCCACTTTTCATTCAATGTCCGGTAAAACAGCGACGTTGGATAGCTTCATGTTTACGAATTTTTTGCTACCTTTTGGACAAAAACAGTGACATAATAAGTGACAATTTTTGTTTATTTAACGTAAAAAAATTATTATTAAATATTTTTGTTTAAAGAACAAATCATACGCATTTCACATTTTTCTTCATTATTTATGCTATATCCTTAAAAAAATTCACCCAAAACATCAAATACAGCGTAACTTCCACGCAATTTATTCTTGGAAGCTCTAAAAGTTGATATTTAAACATAAATTGCGGCGAATAGTGACCGAAGGTGGCCGAGATTTTTAAACAAAGTTCAGTATTACACTTTGCCAAAACGATCACTGCCAGACCAGAGTTCCTTAAAGGATTTTTTGTATGCCTCCCCTAAATTAAAAATGAGTACAACACAAAGAGGCTTCCGGTTAGGCCATATTACTTAATGTTAAACAACTTCTTTGAAAAATTGTTTTTGCCAGATAATAATTTAAACTATGTGTAATAAACAGCATAACTTGTAGACCCCCAAGTATTAAATTATAGCCGAAAAAATTACATAACTATCGCACTGAAAACTGATGAATTCCTATGTAGGAGAGAAGAAAAGGTTATTTATCATGCATATACAGTCCATGACACTTGGTTAAACGCAGTGATATTTTTCCTGTATTGGTGTTTACTAGATTTCGAATTAATATTTTCTATATTTTTACGAACAGTAGGTGTTATTTAATGAAGATGTATGTATTTAAGTTGACACATGAAATACTTAATGTAAAAATTTTCTACTTTTCCAAACATAATTCAAATTTTCCCGCGTCACTAGAATAATCGCATATAGTTTTTCTTTTGTTTCTGGCTGCCGCCACATTGATTAATCCGCTTCTTAGTAGCAGACGATCTTCTATAGAAGAAACTATTTCAAGAAACAAAAATGGGGGCGCGCAAAACAGTTGAGTACCGAAGAAATAGGAAAAATTAAAGTATTTAAAGAAGAAGGATATTCTAATAGAGAAATTGCTAAGAGATTAGGTAGAAGTGAATTTGTAATTCGTTCGTATCTAAAAAATAGTCAAAATTCTGAGAAGTTGAACAAAGGCAAAACCAAACAAGCTCTCTCAAAAAGAGAAAAGCGATTAATTTTGCGTATTGCTTCGAATTCATGCAAAAGTTCTACGCAGATTGCCCAAGAAGCTAATGTTTCAGCTTCTCTACTCACGATACAAAGACTTTTAAAAAGAATACCTACACTTAAAAGAAAGCATTTGAAGAGAAAGCCATGTTTGAAAACACGTCATAAAGTAGAGAGATTGAAGTTTGCAAGAAAACATATTTCTTGGGTTAAAAAATGGGGACAGGTCGTCTTTTCAGATGAAAAGAAATTTAATTTTGATAGTCCCGATGGCTATTGTTTTTACTACCACGATTTAAGATAGGAAGAAAAGATTTTGTCACGTCGCCAACATGGTGGAGGATCTGTCATGGTTTGGGAAGCTATTAGCTCGAAAGGAGTGATCGATTTAAAAATTTTGAAAGGAGGGCAAGACTAGAAAATACCTGGAGACTTTAAAAGTAGCGAAAATTAAGATTTTTGAAGTTTTACAGACTGTTCAGTGGATATTTCAGCACGAAAATGCTCCGATATACAGTGCGAAGCTAATTAAAACATGGCTTCAAAGGCAAGAAATAACGTGTTTAGCATGGCCGGCATTGTCACCTGATTTAAATATCATAGAAAATGCCTGGGGATACTTAACCAGACGAGTATATATAAATAATCGTCAATTTAATTCACAAGAAGAGCTCATAAATGCTATTCAGGCAGAATGTAGAAATATACCAATAGATTATATCAATAATTTGTATAAATCATTATCAAATAGAATATTTTCTGTAATAAATGAAAATGGCGGATGAACAAAATATTAGTAAACAATATTCGTTGGTATAATATTATTCTATTACAATTATATTTTCATGCGTTTATTCAAGTGACTCGGAAAAATTTGTATTACATTCCAAAAAATAAAAAATTTTTACATTAAGTATTTCATGTGTCAACTTAAATACACACATCTTCATTAAATAACACCTTCTGTTCGCAGAAATATAGAAAATATTGATTCGAAGTCTAGAAAACCAATAGAAGAAAAATATCACTGCGTTTAATCAAGTGTCGCGGACTGTATCTCTGTACAAAAATTTCTTTTATAAAAATCGGACTTTAGCACATTATTTTGCGATATAAAAATAATTTTTTTTTTATAAAAATCAAAAATTTATCAAATTGATAAATTTGTATACGCGAATGAAAGGAAACAAATAGACGAATCTGCTGGTCACACATTTATAAATCATTGTTTTCCTTTTTCCGAATATCTTTTTTCGAGAACGGCTTCCGTGAAACGGTATATTTTATATTTATTGTATATTTTCGTTTGTTCTTCGAGTGATAAAGTGTTTTGTCGTTCTGAACGGCAATGAATGGTGATTGATAAGGAGACAATATGGAGAGAAGTACATTTATGGGATCATGTTAAATAAATTCTTTTAGAATCAGATATTTCTCTCTTGTAATGTGATTGAAAAATGGTGAATTAGTGAATTCCCTCTTTGAAAGTGGAAGATTGTGAAAAGATAAGGTCCAATTAAAATAGAACGTACCATACTTATGAAATTTCATATAAATGAAATTCCTTCTTTGAAACTGAAAGACTATAATAAGATAAGACAAAATGAATGAAAATGAAAAATTATATGAGTCACCATAACAACTCTCATTTTTCTTTTTCTTTTTCTTTTTCTTTTTCCTTTTATTTTTCTGTCTTCAAAGAAACAAATGTGTTTACGAACGCGTTATCATGTACCCTGCAGAGTTAATAAATCACGCCATTGATACTAGAGGATAACGCAGCCGTCTTATCAAGAGCACGTGCCGCGGTTATGAAAAATGGAATCCAGTCAATAAAATTTGGACGATTGAGCTCATGATTTAGTGCGTGCATACATATGTTTAGTGGAGCATTATCGGTCCAAGCACTTTATACATAGAGCAAAGCGGTTATGCATGGCGGTGCAGTCCGGCAAATACCTGTGGTGACGCGAAAATAAAGCCGGTAGTTTGTGAAGGCGTGACGTCGGCAGCAGGAAGTGACAATATATTCTCGTTGCGTATCCTAGCAAGTAAACGTGTACACCCATGCGACAGGTGGTATTTACGTGGTAGTATCAGGGATTTTATTGTACGCTGAAATGTCGCGTGGGAATAATTAAATAGGTCAATGTGTTTCTAGACATTTTCGCGTGTTGGTGAGCACACGGAAAACTTGTGGCGTATTACGGTTTCAAAATAAACACAGCTTAAAAAGCCATGAAAGATCCCGAGCTCTCCCAGAAAATCATAGATTTCTTTACAGCAGAGCGGTTGAATAGAATCAATTTAGCCTTCCACTACGTACAATAATATTAATCAACCACGTGACAAGTTTGTTCTAACATTGGTAACACTATCGAGTAATACATACAACTAATGTACAGTGGGTGTAAAAAGTATTCGTACACCTTTGAAAATAAAGTAAGTTTTCTAAAATTAGACCAAACTACTTCAATTCTTTTGAGATGTTAAAAGGATTAGTTTACCAGGTAATACGTAAATAATTTTTTCTAAAAATTGCTATTGGTCAAAATTGCGAAGGTTTTGAGGTCGAGGTCACGATTTTTAACTTTTTTATCCTTACCTATAATCAAAATTTAAAATACGTAATTTGTAGATCTACGTAAGTTATACATATACATGGACAAAGATTCATCTAAGCCGGTTAATGTTGCTATGAGCTAAAAACATTACAAGATTAAAGTTTAACATTAAACCTACCACGGTCAAAATGACCGGTTTCCTATTTTACAATTATTGAAATGAGAAAACGATTTCATAGGAAACAACTGAATTAACTTTTTTATTTAAGCACATATTCTTATGGAAACGGTACAAAGTTTAAATAAATTCAATCTTCTCAATTCTGTAAGGTGTTTTATCTTGATATGTTTTGTGGTTGGTAGGTTTAGTGTTAAGGGTGAAAGTCGCAGATTTTCGGTCTTTTCAGGGAATTTTGTCATTATGTAATCATCATTAAGTGTTTGTAACTCATAACAACGTTAACCGATTTCGCTGAAACTTTGTACATATACATAACTTACTTATTGTTAGACCTATAAAATGCTTCTTTTAAATTTTTATTAGAGGCACAGATAAGAATGTTAGAAATTGTGATCATGACTATTTTCATCATAATTCCGACCAATAGCAATTTTTAGAAAAAAATTATTTACACGCTACCTAGTAAACTTATGCGTCGGACATCTCAAAATAATTGAAGTTGTTTGATCCAATTTTGAAAAAGTTATTCGATTTTTGAAGGTGTACGAATGCTTTGTACACCCACCGTCTACCTATTGCTTTGTAATCATGACGAAGCAGCGTCCGTTCAGACATATCATTTTTATTATAGTGTCTGCTTTGATAAAGAAGTTCGTTTCAAAATATATATTTTCTTTGAAGAAAGAATTAACTTTCGAATTTAATAACTGCGAAAGGAGAAACCGAATTTAAAAAAGGCTTCATTAATGTATGCGAGATCTCACTAGCAAACCAAATGCGAAAATTCAAGGTAATTAGTGGACGAGTGATTTTACGGCCACCGTAAGAAGGAATGTAGTTTTGAGAGAAAACATGTTTAAAGTTTAATAAATTTTGAATTGCTAAATCAGATTTTGTTACGACTTGATTGACTCAATGACATATTCAATTACTAGTTTCGTTGAAAATATGAATGTGTTTTAGTAATTATACAGTAGCCAACTATAATTAAAAGTTAAGTTATAATTACAATGCATTTATGTTTTGAAAAAATAATAAAGAAGATGGTGCTCTAAATTTTTTTAGTAACATCAACTTTTACTTCGATACTTCGATACTTTTACATTTTTAAATAGTGCTTATTAAGCTTTTTATATTTTTAAGTAGTACTTATTAATAGTATCTTCTTGTTTAGACACTTTTAAATAATATCTTCAATATTTATTGAGACAAGCTTCGAATAAAAATTGATTATTGAGGATAAGACAATTATCCGAAATTTAATAAAAAATAATTAAATGTCCCAAAGGATTAAATTTATTCTCAGGATAAATTTCGCTACTGTCCATTACCGACTGTTACCAGTGACGTGGCTTAATTTAATCCTGAAATATACTCGCAGTAGAATCAGACAGTGCTTATGAGAAGATCCCTTGACGCTGCCCGTTTCTACTGCGAGCATATTTCAGGATTCCATTTTATGTGTGCACACAAAATCCTCTTCCGCATCGATATTGCATTATGATGCGTGTGTACAATATATATTTTCTGGCCCGGCGCATAAATCCGTAACTAGCGAGCGATTTTTCAAACAATATATGTGTGATCCTCCGCTGCGGTGGGGGGAGGAGGGGTTGAGCGATGAATGATCTCCAAATATAATCTATAAAAAAGATTTATTGAGTCGTTCAGAAAGTCTTACTGCATTTCTTAAGAAAATTCAAAGATAAATTTCTATTCATTCAATTACACTTCGTTACACACTATTATTCATTGTCTAGTATAATTCTTTATTTGCGAAATTGTGTACTACATTGGGGAAAAATAAGGATAATTTTTGGCCAATACAATATTTCTTCGATATTGCCATTTGTACACTCTGTGAAATAACATACGAGACCTTCTCGACAATATAATATTTGTTTGATATTGTCATTTGCATACTCTATTAAATAACATATTGATCGCTTTGTGTGACAACATGACACCATTTCGTACTGTATATGCTTGTTTGAGAAATTTGATAGTATCATATATTAAGAAAAATAACAAGACTTCTTGGATAATGCATTATTTCTTTGATAAAAAAATTACTCATTGTAAGAATAAAGTTAGGATTTAATAAATAGGTATTTTACAAATCTGCACATGCTATAAATGCATAAAGATCCGCAGCCTGTTAACAACTAAACTCAGGATTTTTATGGAAAATAAAAATTTTCTGTATTACTTGCAAGATACAAGAGTTGCATAGACGTTCATTTTCTTTTCTTAATAATTTTGTAGAACTGAAAACAATGTAACAGTTTTTTAAATCCTGTGAATATTGTTACTGTTTTGCATTTAATCTTCTCAATTTTGTCATAAATGCATAAAATCTGCTGTCTATCAATAACCATAGCAATGTTATAGCGAAAAGAATTAATCTTTATACCGCAAAAGGGGGGTCAGTCACACGAATGACGCTTCTGGACAATTTGCAAAATTCACGTATTTTGCTTCATACTATTTACAATATAAGATATATCAACAAATTATTGTGATAATTTCAATTTAGAATGTTCGAAGGTACTATATCGCTTTCAAACTTTTTAAAAAACCATTACCCCCTAAAAACAGCATCACACACGAAAGACCCCACATTTACAGTTTGAGGGTCTAAAACGTTTACATTCTAAGGATTACAAATAAAAACAGAAAAGACTAGAGCAAGGAATGGCCAAACAATCACGCCTACCAAAATGAGCAAAGCACATCACACGAAGTGACAACAACCTATCGAAGAAAGTCCAGCTCCTCATCCATTCGACAAGCGGTGACGACAAACGCATGCATCTCGCCAACCACTGACAGTGCATCGCAAACCAGTAGCAGCGGCTTTTCAACAGCGATGGCAACCTGTTCTCCGATCGAATTCAGCCCTATTCCGCTAGGCTGGCCATAACGAGCCGCGGAATAGCTTAGATAACAGATCGAAGCGTAGGCAAATGCCAAGATCTATCGTTCGAAATTAGCCTGTCTGCGGATTGCCGGGGTATCTGTCGAGAGAGAGAGAGAGAGAGAGAGAGAGAGAGAGAGAGAGAGAGAGAGAGAGAGAGCGCTAACGGTCCAGGATAATTCCCAGCCGATGGTCGCAGTGCAACGTCCCAGTAAAACCACCGAAACCGTTCCGGGCCTATTCGAATCCAGAGGCTCCGGTGGTTCACAGGAAGTGACGGCATATCCTCGGCATGTGTCTCAGCAGCGAGTGGTCGTGTGTACAAAACGGCAGCTGTCGTCCAAGTCACATTGCTCTGTTGGCTTCAAAGTTGCGATTCTCGTTACGTGCGATCGCACGCACGCACGCACGTAAATACTCACGCACGCAAGCTCGCTCGCTCGCTCGCTAGCAAGCAACCGGGCAAAGCAAGCACGTACTAGCAAGAAACTGCGACCCCATGAAGAAACGAGATGCAAACTGTCTGGGGAGGAAGCAGGAAAGAAAGGGAAAAGGTGGGAACGAAATGAAAGGAAACGACCAGGAACGAAGAAGAGGGAGAAGGAGGCGAAGAAAGAGGTGGCAGCCGAAGCCGAAGCCGGCGTGGCATCGCCAGATGCGCGGCACATTTTAATTAACGTCCAGACATCCTCCGAGACGGGTGACCCCGAGCTCAGGGCCATCCGATGACCCTTTTCCCAGCGACCATCTCGCGACGGTTCTGGGGAACGGATAACAGGAAGTGGTCTCCCCCTGTTTTTGCCATGGAGAATAAGATTCGCTGGACTGACTTTACAATAATGGCGGAATTACATTTAACGGGGCAGTCTCCTGTAAACCTGCCAAATAATCGATTTTTTCTTCATATTTTTCAAAAGTACAAAACCTGAATCTCTTGCCTTACAATTTCATTAAAAAAAAACAGCAGATTACCTGCCAATTGTGAGATATCTCCTAGCACCCTTTTTCTACTTCTTCAAATCGTTTCAAATGCCATTCGAAAACTATATCTGCGACCAATTTTGAAATTTTTTGTTGTTCCTCATTGTTAGACCACCCGCAGGTTTCTAATTATTTATTATCTACACCAGCAAGATACGATTTTTAACCCTTAGACGGCGAACCATTTTTGTAATGGTACAATTTGTGATACTTAACACTTTATCTACTGGAAGCCTACTACAATAGGCTTTTCGATAATTGTACAATACAAAATGGAAGCTTAAAAATCTTCTTTTACACGATAATTCGATACGAAATTATTAGAGTACATTATTCAGGGTGAGTTGTTGGTTCATGGTTCAAGTGTCGGTTGATGTTGAAGGAACTATTAAGAAATCCTCAGTCATGGGTCGTAGACTTCCAAAAATTATGGAATAATCGCCGGTAGATAATGTGTTAAGACCGATTTATGGTATATTTAAGAATTTTTGGAATATTTTGTTTAGAGTACTTCTTGTAGATACATTAGTATCTCTGTTGTTTCTAATGTAACAGCTATTCGTTTGATTTAATTGCTAACGATTGCGTAATTGTATGACGATTTCGAAATTATGGATTAAAATAGACACAGGCAACGCTGTTGGAGGATTAAACAAGTATTTAGTGTGGGTGAGATAGAACTAAGAAACAAATAATTAAAACTGTATAAAAAATTGTTTTGTATGACGAAAGAGTAGCTAAATCAATTACAAAAAAATTATAGCGACGTACTCACATCACTCGGAACAAAATTCATGAAAATTATTAAATTTTGCAGCGTGTACACAAGACTGCCCCTTAACCGGGGATTCTCGTATAACAAGTGTAAAAGTGATTGTCGCGAATTGTTCTTACAAAAACTATCTATATAATCGGAGTAAAACTATGCAGCATTCAAGTAGGCAACTTTAAACTCTATGAAAAGAAATTTTATTAATTTTGTGACAACTATTACAATCCTGTCAACCTTGTTAACAAAGTAGCTAATATTGGCGTACAGTGTAGCAAGTGTCACAGTTATCTGAAACCAACAAATGAAGAATTATCTTAACGTTTGATTTTTTACGCTGGTACTGAACCAACATTTAAGAAAAAGTAAATAGAATTGCAAAAGTTATGGACTTTTTAAGGAAATACATATATTTGTTCCGATAGGAAAATTAATCTTATAAGAAAAAATATTATAAATAAGACGTTATAAGTCGAAATCGTGGTTCAGTACCTCGAGAAATTTGTATACGAATTGAATAAGCTTTGTCCGAATTTGCTCAGTTGATTAGTTTTTAAGTTATTGTGTATGCCAGTTTAAAAAACATACTTTCAAGAAACATGCGTATTATATAATAAATTAAAATAAAAATTGAACTAAAAATAAACACATTTGTACTTCAAGACTATCTGTTTACATACCTAAAAGGTCTAGTCCCATATGTTCAATAGTCATTCTGAAAAAAATTCTTCAAAATCACTTGTGTTCGCTGCAGTTATACGAGAAGCTCCCCTCCCCCTATCACTCTCTTTATGGATACGCGAACCTCTAATGTCAAGGGGTTAGATGTCTAATTGATCTACTGAATTCTATTGGAATGTGCTCGAGCACGTGGCATCGCGTTTCGACACACTCGTGATTCCCAGCATCATTATGAAGATGAATAATTAATTTCAGCAGAGCTGTGAACGCTGAAAGGTTTGCAACATTAAACGCGAAACCGTTGGCTACCTATCGCCTAATGGCTTTATTATATTCTATTGCTTTCTCCCTATTGATTGCGATTTTTAATGCTGATTGATTCGGTTAATGAAATGTTCAGCAAAGTCGTAAAAGCGAACCGAACGACTTGCCGTGGTAATTAGTCGCGAGGCCAAATTTCCTTTTCGATTAGGTTTCCGAATGTTTGTTGAAAGTTTTCCGAACATGACTTTCCAAGGAAGTTTAAACCAGAGTGAATTTTGATCATTTTTTAAAGGAAACAAACACTTTACATTCGTAAATCGATATGAATTTCTTAAAATATACACTATCAGTCATAAACTCTGTAAGTTTGAAGAACTGATAAAATTACAAATATGTCAGTGGATAGCAAATTTATTTATGTATTTAACAATTGTGTGCAGCGAATTTTCTAAAACATCTTTCCTCGCAGCTATAATCTCTTTTTTCATGGTTTCATGATACGAAAAAAAACATTTACTCTGAAAGTGAATAAAAAAAATTATTGCTGGTTAGAAAACATTAATTTTCTGAAAACTAAATCTAAAAATCATCGTTTTTCTTCGTGAAAAATCTGCGGTAGCTTTTAAGGACAAATTTCACGGGGGAAGTTAATCCATTCATTTTCGAGACATATTGATTATTAGACTGTGGTGTTCATACAATTTTCAATTTCTATAGACAAATTTTAAGAAAGTGGAATCAAATAAAATCTTGTATTTTATATCCTATATTTTAATATCGTATTAAATTCTATTGATTTTTATATTCTAGCATTTATTGAAAATTTGTATACACCATAGATTCATAAAGATTCACAGTCTATTGATCATCATTTCGAGAAAATCATATTCAATATTTTTAATTTTACAAATTTTAAAATGATATTTCCAAAGAATGTTGGTACAACAGAGTAGGAATGAAAATATTAGATTGGTACACATGAAATGTCGGATTTTGTTTTCATAGTTTAGTTATATTTTTTGCATATGGAGTGTGAGATTTAGTTTAAAAAATGTTTTACAAACCTTTTGGCGATTTTTTAATAGATTGTATCAAACATGGATTCCGCTGATATTCGTGTAATTTTCTTGTATGAATATAAACTTGTCAGCGAAGCTGCACAAACCACTCGCAATATAAACAAAGCTTTTGGGGATAATACTGTGAATGAGAGTAAAGTACAGTGTTGGTCTGCAAAATTTCGTTCCGGCGATTTGTCTTTGAACAACGAGCCGTGTGGAAGACCTCAAGCGGTGGTGGGTAACTGTAGTGTGGCAATCGCGCGTCTGTTTTTGAATTAGCCGACAAATTATTTTTTTTCTACTTTCTGCCTCAAGAAATGGCGCTAACCTTTTTTACTTACTTCTCCATCAGATACTGATTATGTATGTGCAGCATCAATGTGCAATATGTTTTGTTTACTTTGAACTTCAATAAATAAATTCAGTTAATGTTTAAAACATACAGTTCATTCAACATAACCCAACAAAAACAATGTCATTAATTTCTTCATACTGAAGGGACAATTACAGCCCACATGTATTGACATTATATTGATCAAATGTGTGAAAAGTTAAAAATATCAACTACATAGCGCACTCGTTAATCGGCATGGGCCGTTATTTTTTGCACTCCTCTCATTCTTCTTCATATTGTTACGACGATATGGAATCGCGATATCCGTGAAGTTGCCTTCCACCCCCTACGGTATGCTGAACGTATCGCAGAGAAGACATTCGATCAATAAAATTGCACAGGGAGTTGTTGATAAGAAGAAGGTCGCCAGATCGATCCGAGACGTCTAAGAGAGAGGATGCGCGAAGATCTATACTTTACCAAACTAATCGATATTCAATCTGTATAAATAAACTGTTGCGTTTCGAGTTCTACATTAGTTAATAAAGATGTGTTCACCAGCGAGGCGGATTCGAAGCCTCCACAACAATATTATGAAATTTTAGATCATTCCCCTTAATCTCCAGATTTATCTCCGATAGATTATCATTTCTTAAACATTTAGGAAATAAACAATATAGACACGAAGATGATGAGAAGAATTCGATAGGAATGTTTATGGAATCTAAACACTCGGATTTTTATAGAAGCTGACGAAGCATATGGTTTAACTGCGTTTTGGAGAACTCTTTTTCTTTAAGTTTTTTTTATACAATCCTATATTTTGAATAAAGATAATTGTTCCAGCACACGAAATGGTGTCATTGTTATTTCAAGAGAAAATCCGATATTTCATATGCGTCAACCAAATCGTTTTGGAGGATCGCTTCTTGTATAAATGGACTAGTCCTTGTAAAAATAAATTGTAAGAAGTTATTCAGGTACTTTTGCACAATACTGTACATTGGTTATCTTAGGCCGATTCATTACAACTTTACTGCTTCCGAAGGAATGCTTTTAAGACCCTATTTCATAGCATTGCTCCACTCTAAAATAAAATTTATACGTTCTTTAGTAAATTCTAGTGCGTTTTCATGCTTCCGTGTGCATTCTTTGCTTTGCGAATTAACCTCACGATATTTCAGGAATTTAATGAAACATCCGCAGTAGAATTCGTTTTTCTAAATGTTCCATGCATCGTGAACGACACTCTGACATCTTGACAATTCTTTAACTTTCCCATTACGCGTGCTTGACTCCCGACAGGAAAAACTTGGTATTTTTCCGAGATAATCGAGCACGCTTGAATGGCTTCTTCTTGCAATGAACTCGTATCAACAATGTTGCAGCTGCCTTTCACACACACCGGGCATTGATAAAAAGTTGCGATACACGTGCTACGATGCGTATTATGTCACCATCTAGATCTTGAGAAATTCAGTGTTATCGGAGACTCGTGCAATCTGTGATTCACGAAGAAAAACCGATAAATAAGGCAGACACGCGTAAATAGGCTATATCAAACATTATTCCAATCTGTACGAGCAAACGTGCGATTCGAGGAATGCTCGCACACTCACGCCCATATTATTCGAGATGTCGTCGACTCGTGAGCAAACCGAATGAGTTATTCAAATACGGAACTGCGCAGCTTAATCTTGCAATTTTTTCGCGCTGTGTACTCGGCGCTTGCGTCGCCAGAAGTCGGCTGCTCGTGAGATTAAAGAGCAAGCTGCGTTAAATGTAGCTTTCATATCGTCTATTCAATTACTTCATTCACTAATTCGTTTTATTACGAATGAAAATGTATACTGTCATGTTTTAAAGTAAAATTAAAGTTGTATTAAAAAAATAATTGCAAAAATTCGATCATCGAATTATTTATTATTATTGTTAAATCTCGTATACTTTTGAGAAATAATTGCACAAAATATCTCCTCTCTGAAAAAATATTTTCATTAATTTCCGTTTTACGATTTACCTGACTTGATTAAACGTATTTTATTCATAATATCGTATTTTAAACGAATGCATACAAAAATAATTATATATATATACATATATATGTATATGTATATATAATTATAACATACAAAATATAGAATTGATGAAGTTTTAACCAAGGACCACATGATGGTTAACGACCTTATGCTATCTTTGTGGCAATTAAATTATAGTATTATAAACTGTATTCAAATGATTAAGAATGCTATTATTAATTCTAATGGACAACTGCACAGTATTTTTTAATCTCTGAAAACTATTTTTCAATAGTTCTTTCTTTTACCATCCCAATCTTCAAGTAAAACATAAGAAGACTGTACACGGTATGATTATTTTTATTTATGTACAATATATTTAATATTACTGATTGACTTAGTTAAAACTTTCCACTATCATCATGGTATTTTATTCATTCGATTTTTGTTTGTTCTACATTGTTCTATCGCGGATGCCTTTATATATAAATTATTGTATTTCCCGAAAGTATGATTCTGTTTATTAAACTCTACGTTGTTATTTTAATCAGAACAAGGTTAGCTTCCTTGTTTCAGCAGTAACATGAATGTCTCATTGTCAATCGATTAGGAGATGATTCTACATGTAAAATGTCCCCTAGCGCATGAAAGAGAGGTTGGTGGGAGAAGCAGGCGTTTGAGGGGCTCCTACCGTGCCCATCCCTGCATTATATGAATAGAAATCAGCTATCACATTTGATCATGACCAACCAATTCTACTCTGTGCATATATTAGGTATACAAATAAGTTCGGTGTCTTTTTATCATATATTCGATGTTTATTTCAACCAAGCTTCTTGAAACGAACGGGAATTGCTTGTTGAGTTACACCAACTTCCTCAGCAAGCTCCTGATGCGTTTGGCAAGGATCATCGTTCAATAATTGCTCTAATTCCTCGTCCTCCACTTTTTTCAGCGTTTCACTGCGTTCAACATCATTAAGATTAAAATTTCCACTATGAAACTTTTGGAACCATTTTTTGCACGTCTTAGGGGTTACAGCATTTTTACCCAATGCAGAACAAATGATTTTCGTAGGCTCAACAGCATTTTTCTTCAATTCGAATGTAAAAGGAATACAGTGCCTAATATGCTCTTTCCGAAACGCCATAGGGCAAAGTATTGTTTTTTGAGGTTATGTAATAATCAGTGTAAAGTTATATAGTGCATTTCGCAGGGTGAGGTTAGTACTTTAAGATACCGAAGCGGCGGCAAAAAATTTTAATTTGAAACACCTAATACTTGGTTATTTGTTGTCCACCCTCAACTTTGTATTATATTAAACTTGAGATTATATGTCTACTTACGATCTTCTTTTTACAGGATCTATTAACAGTTCTATAGCCCGCGTGTCCGTACAATGTAATGCCAATAAAAAACTTCAATCGCTCATTACACAAGTAAATATCATCGGAACTATATCATATTTCGTATCATTTTCATTAGAAAAATGCCACGAATATGTTGATGAAAGTTCCATGAAAAAATAATAAAAAATAAAGAAGTTTTGTAATTGGATTAGTGTGATTCACACCGACATACCCGACCCAGGATCAGATTACGCAGTATGTTCACACTAGGGCTGTTACTTTTCCGAAGCTTCGAAGGATTCGAAGGAACGAAGGAAACTTCGAACCTTCGATTCGTTTCCAGTTAACGGATAAAAGAAATAAATTTTCATGATTTGTTTCTATATTCACCATCTGAATTATTTCAATAATTTATTGTTAAGATAATATATTTATAATTTGAATTATCCGTTCGATAGCGCATTGTTAAAATAATTGATTAAATAAATAAATTTTTACAATTTGTTTCTATATTTATTATTTGAATTATTTCAATAATTTATTGTTAAAATAATATATTTATTATTTGAATTATCATTTCGATAGTTCACTGTTAAAATAATTGTTTAAATAAATAAATTCTTATAATTTGTTTCTATATTCATTATTTGAATTGTTATTTCAATTATTTATTGTTAAAATAATGGTTTAAATGAATAAATTTTCATATTTTGTTTCTATATACATTATGTGAATTATTTCAATAATTCATTGTTAGAATAATTATTTAAAGAATGTTCAAGTATTTACATAATGAATATAGAAACACATTTCTATAGATTATAAAAAATTCTGTAGATTATAAATTTTTATACACTATAGAAATGTGTTCCTATATTAATTATGTAAATGCGTGTACACTGTCTAAACAATTACTTGAACAATAAATTATTGAAATAATTCAAATAATGAATATAGAAACAAATTGTAAAAATTTATTTATTTAATCAATTATTTTAACAATGCGCTATCGAACGGATAATTCAAATTATAAATATATTATCTTAACAATAAATTATTGAAATAATTCAGATAGTGAATATAGAAACAAATCATGAAAATTTATTTCTTTTATCCGTTAACTGGAAACGAATCGAAGGTTCGAAGTTTTGAAGTTTCGAAGGTTCGAAGGTTCGAAGCTTCGATTTTCATCACCTTCGAAGTTTCTGAAATCGAAGCTTCAAAGCCTCGAAATCTTCGACTTTCGAAGGAAAGTAACAGCCCTAGTTCACACTGCTCGGCGACCGAGGCAGTTTGAGCTCCGCAGTGGAAGGAGTAACCAAGGGACATAGATCGAGACGTTCCGTTGGAGTTGGATCGCGGACTTACTGTAATATTAATGCACGCGAATCTGACGAATCTTTCAACACGATTTTCTCGAAAACGAAGCTTTAAATGAAAAAATGTTATTCTTTCTTTTCGACTCATTTTTACATGTAGAATTACCTCCTAATCGGTTGATCATGAGTCGCGGGACATCCTGTAGACATAATAAAATAATAGTATTGATATTTCAATAAATTTGATTCATGATTATTTTCTACAGAGTGCCAAAAACCCTATATATATATATATATATATATATATATATATATATATATATATATATATATATTGAAAGATTCGTCAGATTCGCGTCATTATTGTATAATAATGTTATACAATATAACGCTATACTAATACATGTTCAGGTCCATATATTAATGAGAAATATTCAATTGGTCTTGTGCTAATATTTCATTTTTATAATGTTCAAATAAAAAGATCTGTTACATTTGCACCTTAAAATGATAAAATGCAGAACGTATGAGGTTTATGAACGAAACCAGCGCGATATATTTTACTTTTAACGACGCTTGACTGAATGTGAAATGAATCCCGGAAATACAATGCGAATCGCTTTCACTATGGTTAATCAATTGTCTATATCGGTACACGTAATCTTAACACTCAATACAGTTCGGGTCGCATTAAATTTCACTTCACAAGACTCGTGGTAGCTGCAAACGTACTCGATATTTTGATGGGAAGTGTTAACCACAGAATTCGAAATTGAAAATGTCCAGGAAATTGTAACGGCATCTCATCACGCGAGTACACTGTACAGAACTAAACAAAATTTATTGTTTCAATTTATTCCTGTACAATCGATGTCTTTTTATTGCTAGTTCATAAGCGGTAGTATCAGCAGATCACAAACATTAACACTAAACCTACCACTGCCGCTCAAATGACCGGTTTTAGATATTTTATTCTACAATTATTGAAGTTATAAAGATGCATTCATAGGAGTTGACTCAATAGATTTCTTTATTCAATCACATATTGTATTAAAAATGGCACAAAATTTAAATAAATCATATATTATTAATTTTAATAGACAATACAAACTAGTAAATTTTAATGCTCGGTAGGTTTAGTGTTAAGCAATCTCGCCAGTTTATTGTTGTATAAGTTTATCAATTCATGAAAGTGCTGATCAAATCGGTGTTTCATACATACATTAACTAATAAAAAGAATCATGTTATTGGACCACTAATTGTCAAAATTTTATATGTAATATTTAGAATTTAGACTGTAGATCTTTACGTAAAATGAAACATTTTTTAAGAAAATTCTGTTTACACCTCAAAATGGCCTGGTCGCAGATATGCAAAATTGTTAAATCACTTGTTTTCACTGCCGTTAGGCGAGAAGCCCCCCCCCCCCCTTAACACGTTGATCGCCCACTCAACAATCACACAAATTAGATAGTATCAAACCAATTTATTTAATGAAACAGAAACAGAGAACATAAGATTTATAATATTAATTATTGTTTCAAAGCTCTTGCACTTCATTGATCGTAAGCAAAAATTTGGTAAACTTAATCTAGTAATGTAAAATTTAATTTTCAAATTCTGGATAAATAATTGCGTTACTCAGATATGGTTGATATGGCGACCATAGTGTTAAATGTTTGAATATTCGAATACAATGTGAATATTGATAACGCAATAGCGTTGTGTCGAGTGTAAACATCCTGTCAATGGCGAAGGTATTAAAAGGAAAGCCGTCGGAGTTGTAAACGCGGCGTAACGCTTCTTGGGCGTCATTGCGGTTGCACGTTGTCATACTTGCACGTTGGATTACATTACCGGCGAGTCAGTCATTCATAAAAATAACGCGGTCGGCGCACGCGGATACTACTACTACGAGGCTTATTCAGCGCCGGCGCGGCGTCCACGTAGTACGATGCACGTATGCCGGCGTAAAACGTGCACACACGTAAAAATGCGGATACATTCATGCGGTTATTGTGCAGCTAGGTGAGCGTAACCCGCCAGGAAAGGGGAAGACGAGAAAGCAGAGTCGGAACGCCGCCGCGCGCCTCGCTGCTCTGCGCCTCGGGACTCGGACGGCCCGAGAGCACAGGTATTACGATGGTAATCCACGATAGCTATTACGAGACTCTTTCAAATGGGAATGTCCACTCAAAGAAACATACTGAATACGTGTCAGCACATTTGGATATTGATCGATTCAAATTTTTCATTTAGGATAAACTGTACAATGATTGGCACCCTAAGCCAAAATCTTAGTAAAAATCTTTTTTTGAAATGTTTAGACGAGCTTAATTGCTATTATTATAAGCTAATAGAGATTTTTCAGCAAAATCAAACAGTTTTACAAGTCATCAATTTTTCATTATAAAATATTGGGTTGGGGAATAAGTTCCTAACGTTTTATGTTTTCTTTTATTGTACAACGATTTCTTTGTTCTTTGCTACTTCTGCTCTACGAAACTGTGATAATTGTTGTTTTGAATAATTTAATTTTTTATTACTTTTGAAGCTTAGAAATGGAATATCCAGGAGGCAAAAATCAACCTTTTCGACACCTGCTTTTCTTCGCTTTTCATCAAGGTCAAAAAGCTGCTGCAGCCGCTCGGGATATTTGCAACGTGTACGGAGAAGGTGTCATAGGCGAGTCCACAGCACGGAAATGGTTTGCAAGATTAAAAAATGGCGAATTTGACCTGGACGACACGCCTCGCATTGGACGACCTGGTGTCGAAAATGTTAATTTTTGCCTCCTCGATATTCTATTTCTAAGCTTGAAAAATAATAAAAAAATTGAATTATTCAAAACAGCGATTATCACAGTTTTGTACAGCGGAAAAAGCTCTTTCGATTGATGTACAACACTTTGCCAAAGAACAAACAAATCGTTGTAGAATAAAAGAAAACATAAAACGCTACGAACTTATTCCCCAACCCAATATATTCAGTGAATAACAATCATAAGACAAATAGTACAGTTATTGACACATTTGGTAAACAATAATAAGTAAATGTTAAACAGGCTATTTGTTTTATAATTAAACAATACACACTTATTACATCTGAGGTACAGTCCGAAATTAAGTAATAGAGCGATAAAGTATACATTACTCGTAACAAAAATTTTAACAAAACCATTTACACTGCACTGTGGTTATCCGTCGGTCTTACTGGATATCCTCCAGCGTTGCTAGCAGTCATATGTGGAACTCTGTTATGAAAACTTACAACGTTGCTTTGAAATATAAATAAGAAGCAATAGAAAATGATTTTCTAAACCAGGAATTCTTAATCTTTGCTGTTTAAATCAAAAGTGCCAATAACTAATGCAGTGCCAGCAATAGCACAGTTTACCCTAGCCCTTCGCACCGCGATTTATTTTACGGTTACAATCATTAATAGACTGCGGATTTTTATGCAAAGTAAAAACTGTATGAATAAATTGTTCAAAACAGGAACTGATGGAATTCATGAAAATTATAATCAGCGTCCATTTTAGGGGGAAAGATATTTTTAACATTCGCGCATAGCACCTCCGCCGTTCATAATAAATTAATAATTATTATCTTGGTTTTAGTCTCCATCTTCTGTTTGTGTGCTCAGCAAGATCTACACGCGTCTGTTTCGTCCCGTAATTTGACAAATAGTATTCTCATCGCGAATACAATATTTTCATTCTTTCTTTACTGATTTTAATAAACTCAAACTAACGGGTTGATATTTTTAAATTCTTTTAATGTGTTCACTGCATTAAATTGCACTCGCCTATTTTCGACGTAAATGCACAAAATCCGCAGTCTAGTGATTAAAGTGAAATTATTCTTGTATCTAAATTGTATTATTCTTGCACTATAATACGAATATTTTTAGTTACTAGACTGCGGATTTTATGCATTTATGGTAAAAATCTGTGTGTGTAATTTCAAACAATAAGAAGATTACAAGAATTGAAGAATAAACCACTAAATAGAGAAATAAATTCCTATTTAGTTCCTATGTCTTCCAATTAATGCATACGATTTTTAATTTCCATAAAGATCCGCAGTGTATTAAATACATAAGTGTAAGATCGTGTCAATATTTTATAAACATTTGTCAAATTAAAATTTCAATAGCTATTATAATTTGCTGTGTCTTTTAGTGGAGCGAATTTATACAAATTATCATCTGAAAATTCATTAATCTACCGCATTATGAATTGAAGTGAAAAATAAACAATTATACAGGGCGATCGGTATCTGTTGGTACAACCGAGAATGGAATGACTCTACATAAGCAAATAAGTCGACAAATATACAATAAAATTTATTTATATGAGGCTTTACTTTCGAGAAAATAGAGTTTAAAACTCCGCCAAGTTCGCGTGCTTAGCATTTGTAAAAAGTAGAATCGGTATGTAATGAACAGACGTGTCAGACGATTTCTATTCAATAGCACGCGTGTTCGCTGTATTTTCAAACTCAATTTTGTCGAAAACAGCCTCATGTAAAAAAATGTTGTTTTACATTTCGACTTATTTATTTATGTAGAATCGCCCCCTATTTGGATGTACCATCAGTTACCGGTCATCTGTGTAAAGTTATAAGTAGACTGCGGATTTGATACATTTATGACGAAAACGGATTGATCCGATTTAAAGCAGTAAACAAATATTAAAGTAATTTCGGAATGCCGACACATTGTTTTCAAGTAAAATAGGTTGGTACAGACGAAAAGAAAGTTGTATGAGGCGGCAGTTCCTTGCAATTGATGGCAACAATTTTTATTTTGCATACAGATCTGCAGTCTAATCATTAGTCTACACATGTGTACGTAAACGGACAGTCTCATTAAGAAATTCATAAACCTAGAAGTGGACTAAAACGCGATGAACCAAAAGATTTCGCCTCAAATAATCGCCTCAAGTCATGAATGCACATAAACTGCAATACGGATGCACGCTGATTTAAAAAATCGATGTACACAAAGATTGACGACATATCAATTGTACACACACATGCAAACAAGTTATCGCTTGCGTATCGTATAAAAAAAAATCATAACTATGTAAGTAGCCAATATACCAATAATGATTCGATCAACCCCGGAAGCAGATAAGATATAAACCGCAACTTCGCGTAAGTATTTGTTGAAACAAAATAATAAAAATATTAATTCGAGTAATTTCGACGATCAGCAAAATTCCGCGAAATCACATTTTCTGTTCTCGTTACGCCAGACCCTCGATGATTAATCTTAATCGATCGTTTGCGGGATGGTAGTAATGTACAAATTTCCATTAAACAGAAGAATTTCTTATTATGATATTTAATGTTATTAAAAATGCGATTAAATGTAATAACTGGGGTACAGTTCCGAGAACGAGAACACACTCGTGGACCGCACACAGCTTAATTAAAAAACACATTATTTATTTAGCTGTAAAAAATTGTTGCAGTTATTCCAAAAATTTATTTCATTTTTCAGATCATAATTCATTCTTGTATATGGAGAAATAAATAAATTTGATCATAGTGAAATAAACGCAAATACACTCTTTAAGAGGTTACGTATCTTTAAAGGAATAAAGTATAAAGAAAATTCAAAAATGATGTGTATAAAATTATATTCTATTAAAACATCAATATGTACATCATATTATATGTAATTTCAGTAATATTTGCACAATAGTTCAATTAAATATCCGAAAGTTGAAGGGCATTGCAATCATTTTCCCAAAGTTATTACTTTAATTTTAGAATTACTTTAATTTTAGACTCGACAAGAGAATTTACTACTTGTCGAAGCCGGTAGTAAGAAAATCAATTTTCTAAAAATTGCTACTCGAATACAATGTAATTTTCATGCAATTCACTACCTAATTTTTCAACTGCATTTATTATTTTAAAAAAGGAAATTGTATGCATAAAAAATTCGCTTTGGCAAGTGCTAGATAATTAAACATATTGTTGCAAAACTTTATGTAAATTATCCTGAGAAAAAAGAATTGCAGAAATTCTTTTCCAGAAGATTCCCACCGCGATCGAAGGGAAATAAACGTGCGTCCACTTAAGGGTACATTGGAGCGCGCGGATGTGCGTATTTACATACACTTAAACGTACTTATGCTTCCCGTAATAATTAGTATCCGTTCCACGAATTAGCCACCGAGACTGGTTCCTTTCCCATCTCCCGTGGTCGCGCAAACTTTGAAAAACAAAGAGAATTCTGAAGGGAACCGAGAGAGAGAGAGACCCGTTTTGGTCCATTCTTTCGCCGGAAGAAAACGAATTTGGAGGCGGAAGATGCGAATCAAATAACGAGCTAAGAACAATGCCAAGGAGTGCGGACAAAAGCCACGAAATTACACGTCCTACGTGATCAGTGTGGAAAAAAATGTGAATGCACTCGCAGCTTGTGGTCAAACAGATCTGCTTACTGTGCTTACGCATCTGTGTAACTAAAGAATTCAATTCAGCGAATACGCTCCGGTGAAATGGGACAGAAGAACTACCGTCTGCTTCCGCTGCACTTAAGCAGGTTTTTCTAAACGTTATTTTAACGTTGTAATAAATGCATGTGAACGCGGTTACCTCCGGAAATGTACATTTTTAGTAAAATTCCTGTTAACTGTGCAGAAGAGTGCATTATCAAAAAGAAATTATTTTTGAAGATCTTACATTTGTTTCAAACATATTCTGTAGCTGTTTTAAGATTTATAATGTGTCAAAAGAGAACTTTTGAGTGTTATCATATAATGAAAAAACGTTGCATATGTCTTCTAATATTGCATACTTTTATGTATTTATAGTTGTATTCAAGCGTGTAAATCGACACAAAACATTCTATTGTATATACGTTTATAAAAATCTGTATGATTTAATAAAAATAATGGTTGTACTGAATTGTAAGTGTTAATCTGAGGATTCTATGCATTCGTGACAAAAGTGAGTACAGTAATTGCGCGATCTAAGTCCAACGGAACGTTTAGATCTATGTCCCTTGGTTACTCCTTCCACTGCGGAGCTTAAGCTGCCTCGGTCGCCGAGCAGTGTGAACATGCTGCGTAGTCTAATCCTGGGTCGGGTATATTGGTGTGAATCACACTAATCCAATTACAAAACTTCTTTATTTTTTATTATTTTTTCATGGAACTTTCGCCAACATATTCGTGGCATTTTTCTAATGAAAATGATACCAAATATGATATACTTCCATGATATTTACTTGTGTAATGAACGATGGAAGTTTTTTATTGGTATTACATTGTACGGACACGCGGGCCTTAGAACTGTGCCGGTGACCGCGACTCTTGTCGTCTCTTTCTTTCCTATACGCTGTCCTTCTTTACGTCCAAAACTTTCATCGTTTATTACACAAGTAAATACCATCGGAATTATATCATATTTGGTATCATTTTCATTAGAAAAATGCTACGAATATGTTCGTGAAAGTTCCATAAAAAAATAATAAAAAATAAAGAAAAGTTTTATTATTGCACTAGTATTGTCTCATCGATACGCTATTTTTTGTTGCGCCATCGGCCGCGCGGTCCGTGTTTGCATGCTGTCCTTTTCTACGTTCGGCGCGGTCGACGCGGTCACAAAAGAATAGTGTCCCTTCGCGATCTAAGTCCCGGCAGGGAACCGAAAAAGGACTTAGATCGAGGAATTACTGTAGATCAAATGCAAGACGACAAAAGCATTTAAACAATTTAAGAAATTAAATTATTAGGAAATGAAATGTATGTCTATCTATCTTGCGTCTTGCAATTAGAGGAGACAGTTTTTATTTTGCATAAAAATTCAGTCAAGCAAAAATCTAATATAATCGAATAGTTTTAAAGAATATATTAAAGTATATTAAAGTTTTAAGAATATATAAGTATACAAATTTGTATATATTGTAACTTTAATATTCAACACAATTAGGAAGTGCAAGAGTGTTATTAAGTCTAAAATGATTTTAAAATTTCGCCATAAAGGTATACTATGATGTGTATAATTAAATGGTAATACAGAAAGGGGGGCTGGAGCAAATTTTGATTTATTTTGAGAGCGGTCGATTAAATGTTTTCTACGATTGTCCCATTATAAGCATTCCTCTATTAAGTTCCTTGGTGAAACTGTAATTGGATGATCTCATTTCGGAAGATCCCGCATGATATGTAGCTAGAACATCCGTGTGGGCGAAATTACTCAGGCTTTTATTTTAACTCGACCCATTTCCCTCTTGTTCTATAATGCGGACGCATATGCTACGACAAATTATAGACACCGGTTCTAAGCATTAATCTATAATACTAGTAGCCCCTATAGACAATCAAATAATCGTATCTTTCATAAAAAATAATGAATTTCTTGTCCTCAGAATTCTTTCTTCTCCTCAAGTGACAATAATACATATTTATACAATATAATTCATTGCGAACCAAAATGTACATATAATAATAGTATCTCTATTATGATACTACAGCCCATATATACAATAACAAAAGCCTTCCATGTATACAAATGTAAAATGTAATCAAGTCGATTTTATCGACTGTTTAATAATTATGCCTAATTTAAGTATATAATTCACAGTCAATAAAATTCGGTGGTTCAGAATCTTATATTTTGCATGTAATTAATTTGCAGTAGGTCGTTATTAAAAATTAAATCAAATCAAAGTGAATACGTGCGAACACTGTAGTGTGCCATTATACATAATAATGTATAAATAATAATACGTGTACATATTTGTTTTTAACCCTTTGCGGACGCGTGTCTGCTGACAGTCGCCCAAGCTTTTTGACCGTTCTACGACTGCGAATAATTTTTAAAGAAATTACTACTCTCAAAATGTATCAAACAAATTTGCACTGAACCACGAGGTTTTCTTTCATTTAATCCATATACTTAACGCTTCAGTACACAATGTTTTTTTTTTCACAAAGAAAATATATTCGCCCCGTCAAAAAGTATGCCAAAAATAATTCCCGTGCGCTAAGGGTTAAATTATCCTAAGTAAACTAAAAAACAGTAATGTTTCCAGAAAGAATCTTCAAAATCGGTTAAAACATCAGTAACTGGAAGTAGTATTTAAATATACGACTATTCAAATCTAACATTATTTTGCGAACAACATTAAGCATAATATATATCATAGGTTTAATCGACAAATTTTCATGTATAAGTTGAAGAAACATCTTCCATCGGTTTTATGAATATTTCGCACTTCTAATATTAAAAGTATGCTTTTCAATCGAATAAACAAATATTAATGAAATGCTTTTAAGTAATGTAAGGAAACTACTCCTTCCATGGTATCATGTATCTTCAGTTCCAAAATTGATTATCCTTTTAATTAAATTACAAATTCATATTCAGCCATTTTTAAACAGGAATTCATTCGTCTACCCCTATCAGTTAATTAAGAATAAAATATTAAAGTCAAACGTGATATTTTCCTGACCTGGTGCATCTCGTAATGCAATTGCTCTAAATAATTGTCTGTTAATGCGATGCATGCTAATATACATAGGCCTTCGTTTGCATTTGCAGTGTGCGCGTAACTTGCTATTAACCTTGTCACGTTCAGAGGAAAGTAAATAAAATTATGACTCCCGGCGTAGTCGCCCTTCGAGTGTTCAGGGTCTCCACAATGTTGCGATAAAGGTATCTTTAATTTCAACACGAGACAAGGATGTTGTAAATTTGTCCCTCATACATAAAATTACCCTCGCGTTTCCGCGTGACCCTTTGACAAACGAAACACGAACGTGTATATAAATGCTTCGTGATCACCGACGGAGCTCTCCGCGAAATTTGCAAACCAACGAATACGATTACATTCTCTTTGCCGTGACTAATTCTTATTAATATCGCCAGAAATTGGTTTACAGCCGTCATATTAACTCCTTGACTGTGAAACACTAAAAATTTAATATTTATTTGTAGTTTATTCTAATGTGGTTGCATTAACAGCGAGGTCATTAGCGACCAAAAACACTAAAAAGATGCAACGTGCATAATCGCGTTAGCATTTCAGTTAACGCTTATACTTTCTGCAAATTAAAGATGAAAACTGTAATCACCGTAAGTCTAACCCACTTCATTGAAAGCTATATTCGTAGGGGTGTGCGAGTACTCAATTTATTCGAGTATTCGAATTGTGAGTCGAGTAATGATCGGTCTGTCGAGCCGAGTCAAGCGTTTGAATTTTTCCAGCTACGTGAAATCGACGAACTGCTTGAAAAGAATGCGAGCTACTTGAAAAGATCAACCGGCTCGAATATTCGAGCCCTCGTAAAACTTCGATTTACTCGAAAATGAATTTTCAGCTCGAAATTTTTCGAATTACTCGAATATATTCGAACAGATCTTTAATTTTCGAGTTACTCGTAAAAATTCGAATATGTTTTCTTCATGAAAACATGAAAATAAAACAGAAGCATTAAATTAGCATCATATTTTTCTACCGTATAGTTAGAATAGTATTTGATAGTAAAAAAATGAATGCTCGAGTAACTCGATCAATTCGAATTTTTACGAGTAACTCGAAAGTTAAAGACCTGTTCGAATATATTCGAGTAATTCGAAAAATTTCAAGCTGAAAATTCATTTTCGAGTAAATCGAAGTTTTGCGAGGGCTCGAATATTCGAGGCGTTTGATTTTTTAAAGTAGCTCGCATTCTTTTCTAGCAGTTCGTCGATTTCAAGTAGCTCGGAAAATTCAAACGCTCAACTCGGCTCGAGCAATCCAATCGAGTTCAGCTCAGCTCGTAAAGGGTACTCGCACGCCCCTACTATATTGACACTACAATTCGGACATTTTTTCCGATCTAGAATAATTTCGTTACATATGCATTTTTCCATTTTATTGAAATAAAATCGAGTCCATTTACTCGTACCGCAGTTGAACGTTTAACAATTTATTAAACACGAAGACATTTAGTAATGTAGGCATTTCGTTTTTGGGAATTTACAGTATACAGGCACGCGTATTGTGTAGAAATTATTCCAACAACAACTACACTAAGAAATTCACGGAAACAGCATGAGGTATGCTGTTCAAACGTAAAAATAGAAAAATAGATGAAACTGTAAAGACTGCAATATTGAGCAATACTCAGATTTATTAATATTAAAAAGTACTTAATACATATATATTTTGTTTTCTTTTAGCACAAATAGAGGAATTTTCAATCATAATAGACTTAAATAATTTTTATAAGAATTTTCCATTATTCTATTAGAATTGAAAAACATTTAATTTTATAAAAATATTACATACTAATGTACCTTGCAAATTCATGCATTTAAAGTTCTTCTTTAAAGTTTTTACCACCTGAACACTTTTGGTTTAAACAGCCTATGCGTATAAGTAAATCGAATATTATTAACGTTCCATATGTGAGCCGTCTATTTTGAAAGTGTCCTACGTCCATTTATACTTAAATTGAGATATTTAAGAGTTTGCGTTTCAATAAGATTAAAAATATACGTATAGGATACCAATGTGTGATACTGCTTAAGTGTATCTAAAAGAGTTAAATTTACAATTCCTATTAAAATAATAACAATTATTAAGTGAATAATATGTTTTTTCTTACCGAAAATGGAGTTAAGCCACTTTCAAAGTTAAGAACCAGATTCGTTATAAAATTTGAAAGAGCCCAAGTCCATTCGACATAATTTAAAATGCTTCAAATTGAAAAGACTATCCTCCATTTATTTTATATTTCTTTACAATACTTCAAAAACACAATTTATGCAATTCGGCAAATTTTCTAACTACATAAATTACATAACAATTTACTGCTCATCTACATTTTGTGTATGCGGGAAGGATGTCATGGTGCACCGGTGGTATATATCGTAGTAAGTCCATCATGTCCTTGTATTTCGCTGCTATAATTCGTCTTATATTTTTATAAAGTGGTGTTAATACAATATTTTCGAACATTTTCAGTTGAAATCATTAGCTACGAATTCGTGTTCACTATCTGAATTAAATGGTCTTGTTGTTTTATTCTTCCCCGCGAGTGTTATAATTTCTATAATTTAATATTTTAAGTTTTATATTCAATTGTAAGTATGTATTGCGTGAATATTTTTTCACTGCATTAATTAAACGTACTGATTATTCGACTGAAGCAACTGTCAAAAAACTGAGGTTAACTTGTTAAATACTAATTGATTAAAATTACCTTCATCACTGCCTTCGGACATTTGAATATCCACACTTTCGGACATTATCAATAATTGATTGGACTAACTGCGAAAACATATGTGTCCAAAATTATCGTGTATACTCTGAATAACTTAACAGCAAATGTTGTTTATGACAAATAACTTCAAGTTGTACACGTTACTACGGTCAACAGAAAATAATTGTCAAATGGACTTAGGCCACTTTCAAAATAAACGGCTCATGTATTGTATATATAAGAGAGAAATAACATCAGTAGCAATCATTCAATATTGCCCCCTGTGTTGCTACACAATTATAGGGTGGATGAAACGCGAAATAGTAAAAACATTCGAAGAATTTAAAAATACTGTTGTACTATGTTTAACCGATTGGTTAACTGATTTTTTACGGTTTTGCATGTGACCTACTCAGTTTTCTTATAAATGCATAGAATCTGCAGTTCACTGGTAAGGAAAATTGTAGCTCAATTGCATATAACAGTTACAGATGCTGATAATTAGACTGTGGAACTTTATGCAAAATAAAAATTTGTTCGTCAATTGTAAGGCACAGGAGCCAAATATAAATTTCTTCTTTTCTTTAAAAATTTCATAAAGTCAAAAATCATGTATCATCATCTCTAAATAATATTAATCTCTCGGTTGTTTCAAATTTTATCTACCCATTCTTTCATAAATGCATAAAATCCGCAATCTACTTATAATTAATTTGCCATCATGATTAATATAAAGCCAAACCGTGGGTCTGTTGATATTCAATAATTTTAATATTCCTGAATGCATTATACAATAAACATTGATTTAAACTCATAATTAACTTGTGATAGTTATAGATGACGAAAATATCGTTTTGGTTCGCATTCGATCATTTAGACATAGACAACGTGTTTTTCAGGGGATCAACATCTTTTATACTATGTAAAATATTCAAACTTAAAAAAAAAATTAATCCCTTCTTGAATGAATCCTTTCCCAAAAATTGAAAAAACATATTTAATGTTCTAAAAATATGACATACTAATGTACCTTACAAACTCTTGCATTTAAACTGCTTCTTCAAAGTTTCCACCATTTGAACACTTTTGGTTTTAACAGCCCGCGCATCTGAGTAAGTCGAACGTATCATTAACGTTCAATATTTATTTTATTTGTAGGAGACAAACATAATATCAATAATAATCACTAATTGTTAAATAATGTCCTCTGTGCTGCTACAGAATTACTAGAGTGTATGAAGCACGAAATAGTAAAATCATTAGAGTTTTTAGGGCCGAATAGTGCATTGATTAGTCGACAAATTTTTACCAAATATCACATAATGCTATCGTTAAAAAGTTTTTCCAATCGTATAAGATTAATACTCGACAATCACATTGATTGACAGTGACATAAAGTTTATTTAATAGTAAAATTGGACATCTAAATAAAAATTGAAGATGAGACCTTCACATCAGCTTTGTACCTTAAAATGATGTATAATAACCCCATAGATTGTAATAGTATTTCTTGATCAAAACGCTACATAACAGTTGCATTCTAGAATCGGACATGTCATATGCAAGAACTTAATAGTTTGAAGGTGACAATCGTTTGAAGTTGTTGGAGTGTGGCACACCCCACGTGTAACATATGACATTTATACTCTGTGTGTACAACAAAGATGAATTAATTTCATTTGCTGTTTTACAAGAAATGCTAAAAGATCGATATTTTTTATTTCAAGTGAAGGGGGAATTTCTTTTTGGTTTTATAGAAAGAAATCCGTTTCTGTGTATTAAAGATGATGTGTCTGCGCGGCAGGTCCATCGAAAGTTAAAGCTCCGGCATACTGATGGCGACGGGACGGGCTCTATGGAGCACAACGTCCGAGGCCAATAACGGGAAAAGCAAATCAGTATCGCCTCTCACTCTTCGGAGCGATAGAGGTGTGCGTGAATGGTCGCGGATACTTCGTGGAAGGGAGGTCTTTCCACCGGCACAGAAAAATCCGACATTCCAACGCGGCTGCTCGCGAAACGCAGCCAGCGATCCGTGGACGAGCGACGTTAGGCGAGCGCCGTTACTTAACGACGGTCTCTTTCAGGGAAAGTTCATGCTCGGCTCGGACGTTTTGCCTCCGGATGAACGAGAGAGTCCCGTCCGACTCTTTCTGAGGATGAACGGTAGAAAGGGGCGAAAGGAATTCGTTCGCCGCGTCCTGATTGTACCTGCTTCGAAATCTCATTTTCAGTACCGTAATGCCGCATCTCTGACCCCAATCCCCTCCCATAATTTTCTTTTATTATTAGGTCGTTCAAAAACTCCTGCGGAGTTTTTGTTAAACAATATTTTTGTTACAAACAGCAACAAGTTTGCCTTTCTCCATCTATTTTGTCAGTTCATTTGTTGTCGCTCTTCAGGAAAAGTAACAATTCGTCTGTTTTCAAATCTGGGAGTCTTACACTGTGTTTCTTATCAGATGAATCAAAATCTCCTTTTCTAAAACAGTTATGTTCGCTTGTACAGTAGCTCACGAAAGTATTCGAATGTCCTTTCAAACAGTACAACTTTTTTTTTTTAATCGGACCAAACGACCTGACTTTTTTCTAGCAAATGGAAGCATTGGTTTATTAAATTACGTGCGAAAAAGGTTTTGAAGATATTGCAATTGGTAGGAATTATATGAGAAAATAAAGGAGGCACTTTTTAAAACTTTCTTTCGGAGGCGCGTAAGGAAAATATCGGATTTTGTTCAAATTTGAGTATGTTATAGGCCTTTTGTGATATATAGACTGCGAAACTTTATGCAAAATAAAAAGTTTCTACCTCAATTGCAACAAACTGGGTTGAAATAAAAATTTAATTTCTCTCTTAATATGTTTAAAAGATTGAAAATAATATAAAAGTAACTTTAACACGTTCACTGCCACGTTGGTCATACATGACTGACACAATTCTTTTACTAGATTCCAACGTTATTTCGTACGATGGTAGACGAAGTTAATCAAAATTTTGTTTAGACCTACGAATTATAAGAAAGTTAAAAAAGCAGTGACTGTAATAAAATCATGATTTATCAGTTACGGGTTCCATTAAAAAATTGATTCGATTTCTTGGAATTTTGTCACGTGCTGGCGTGGCGCCTAACGTGTTAAATTCTTCAAATGTTTTTACTGATTCAAATTACACCTAACCATTTTTATCATTAATGCATAAAATCCGCAATCTAGTGATATGTGAACGTATTGTCAAATGGTTTTTCGATATCTGGAAAATTGTTGATTTTACAGACCTGCGAATTGAAGTGTCAACCTTTTTATATAATATTTTAGGCGTTTGTAGCGAAGATATAAAGTATCTAATGAAAATTATTTCAGTTGAAAAATATATTTTTCTCACCATTCATTTTGCAATTGTTTTACACAAATGAGCTGCTTTTTTAGCATGGATATATTTAAAAATTTGAAAAAAGTGAGGATATAGCGCCAAGTCTCCCCTTTACAGACTTGTATTAAAAAATGGTGACGCTTTGAGAATGGCAAATTTAAAATTATTTCAAGTGAACGCTGCACCGCGATTTACCGTCTCGGGCGGCCGACGAGCGATACTAGCAGCGTCCTTATATTATGTATGCATGTGCGGAGTTAACGTACAATAAAACAAAGATAAGAATTGCATAACTTGAGCGTACATATTATTATCGGCATGTGTCAAAATTGTTGATTACATTTTGGATTAAACTTGGGTTATCCTATCCGACCTTTTTAAATTTAGAATTCGAATAATGTTGATATACTGGGTAGACAAAATAAATTAATCGCCAAGGAGAAATTCTACATTAAACGCTGTACGATAATTCCTATACATCAAAATAATTAGTAAGGTTTGAGAAGTTCTATTTTCACGTTAGAACTACACATTCAATTATTTGCGGAACACATCATTTGGAAATTTGCTATAATCTTCAGCTGGACTCCAAGAACACAGCAGAGTTTTAGTAGTCAAATTATGTTTGTCGAACCAAATCATGTATGTAGAGTAAAATTATAACGAATGGATACCTCTAAATCCTACCAATCACGATATATCTTAACACGTTCACTGCCACATCAGTCATACGTGACTGACACAATTTTTTTACTAGATTTCAACGTTATTTCGTAGTGTGGCAGGCGGAGTAAATCAACATTTTGTTTGGACCTACGAATTGTAAGAAAGTTAAAAAGACAGTGATTGCAATAAATCTTGACTCATCAGTTACGGGTTCCATTAAAAAATTGGTTCGATTTCTTGGAATTCTGTCACGTGCTGGCGTGGCGCTTAACGTGTTAACTGTCAGTACATAAATTAGCGATTTATTATTTAACTGATAATTATGCCTGTAATATTCAATTTAATATTCAGTTTTATGAATTGAAAGACTAATATCGATAATGTAAATACTCGCATTATTTCATATCGAAGGCATTACGTTTCATTTATCTAGTACGATTAATTTTATTACGGGTGTAATGATGGATTACATAATCGATCGAATATTTTTAGGTTTCATTTTGAAACGTTTTAACAAGGTCATTGATAAAGAACGGGTGACATACCATTACTCTTTTATAAGTAACACTATAATTTATATATTTAAAGATTAACGAAAGTCATTGTCTATCAGAAAATATTATAGAATCATTTTCAACTAAGTCACCGGCATCCTGACACTGATGTAACTTGTGTAAATTATATTCGTTGCAATGTAAACGTAACAGCAAGTGAAACCACGCAATAACAAAAAGCAAACTAAACGCGTAAGCATAGTAGTCCTATTACGAATTGGGAAAATGGTCTCGTAAAATTCGCAGGAAAAGTATTGAGGAAAAAGGTGGAAAGTCAAATTCTCATAAAATTAATGAAGTTCTCATTTTGTAATGTGCTACATTCTGTACATTCAATCTCATACAAATACCTGAGTGTGCCAGTACTCTTTTAGAGAATACTGAGCTATAGAGAAAAGTAACCAAACTAACCATCTAAATCGTAGACCGTACATTAATTTGTTATTATTTATTCCATATAACATCTAGCAATTAATATAGTATTTGTAATGGTGCATTATATATTCAGGGTGTCCCAAAAATGTTGTAAATCCTTGAAATGGGCGTTTCCAGAGGTTATTTAAAGTAACTTTTTCCTTTGCAGAAATGGCCGCCTCGGATTTCTTAAGGAGTTATTAAAGAAAAACACAGACCAATCATAACACCGTTACAGCGGACGAATTCCGGCTAGGAGGCAGGTCCCATTGAGCGTGACGTTATCATTGGCCGAACCGGAATCCGTCCACTGTACCAGTGTTCTGATTGGTGCCTGTGTTTCTTTAATAACTCCGTAACAAATCCGAGACGGCCATTTTTGCAACGGAAAAAGTTGCTTCAGATATCCTCAGGAAATGTCAATTTCAAGGATTTACAACATTTTTGAGACAGCCTGTATAATACTACATTGTGTCATCCAAGTTGATTAAAAATATCTGGTAAGACTGACGTCTTTTATCAAACACACAGTGAACACTGTAATTTTAATGATGCCTCAATTACATTGCCTCGTATGCAAACCAACTCTCTACGTAAGCCTCCTACTAAAATTTATATTTGATTTTTCATTTATAATATTTTCGTAAACAATATAAATTTAACTAAGCGGCCGAAAAAAGTAAACTTTTCTTCCGAACCCTAGAACATTTCCAACCTTTCATATACTTCTTTAAAAGTAGGTTGAATACCAGCACAAAGTATCTATAATTTTAAGAAAATTTCTCGCTTTTTGTGTTTTGATCACTGTGGCAGACGCTACGTTGCAAGTCTACAATGCTTACATTGCCGAAGCTGTTAAGCAGTCTTGTATATTATAAAATAAATAATAATAAGAATTAAACTAAAAAAGAAAAGTACATTTACATTTCAAGACTATCTGTTTATATCCCAAAAAGGTCTAGTTCCATACAAGATTGGGCACATTTCCATTGAAATAAGACAACAAATAATCATTTGACATAATGAATTCGTTTAAATACTTCATTATTTATATTTTACAAATAACACCAAAAATATAATTTCATTTGGCCTTTAAATCAAATAAATAATTTTCAAATCTTTTCTTTTAATAAAATTTGAAGAAAATAATCGAATTTTGGATAGTATGAATTAATGATCAAATGAAAGATGAAATGAAAACTTATTTGATTTACATTTGAAATTCAAATAATGAAATAATTATTTGGATACTCGAATAAACTAACATATGATTATTTCAAATTATGTAGCCAAATAGGATAGTATCTTATTTTTCAAATAATTTATTTCGATAATTCCTATGCCTGGTTCCATATATCCAAAAGTTATTTTAGAAATAATTCTTAAAAATCCCTTTCTTTGACTGCCGTTACGCGGAAGCCCCTCTTAACCTCTTGTCCGAGGTGCAAGGTCCCCACCATCGAACCTCTTCCCACTACTACGCACAGCCGTAGAATTATTGCGTGCAGCGCGCGCCGCGCGGCTCTCGTGGTGACAGTGTTGGGATATTGTGTGCTTTTCTCGCGCATGCGGTGTCCAAAACAGTAACGTATCTATATTTTGGCGAAATTAGGGGGAAAGTGGCGCTGAAAACTATTCTGTCGGAAAAGTGCCAGAGGAGTCGAAAACATTACGACGATACGAGTGAGCTGCGAATTTGAGGTAAGTTATTATTAACACACATTTTTTCTTTTTTTATTGAAAGCTTAAGTGGAACTTCCCATGGGGGATTATAAAGCTATACATTAGGTTTAACATAATGTCTGATATACAATTGGTAATACGTATACATCTTACAGTTATACATTAGTAGTGTAGGTACAGTAGAATAGAACGCATTAAGTACATAACTTTAAATCTTTAAATTACATTGCTTGAAAAATATTACAAAAAATAAGACATGCCTGGATATTCGGTTTATAAAGTAATGATCTGATATTTAAGGGTGGAAACAAATTGAACTTGCTTAATCTTTTCATAAGGTCAACTCTTTGTGATTCCAACAAGGTACATTGCCAAATGATATGGTTAAGATCTTGAACCTCATTGCCGCAGTTACATTTGGAATCATCTATTATATGTAGGCGTGAAAGGGATTCTGCAAGATGGTAATGATTACGCTAAAATCTCGCGCATGTGCGAGAAAAAGCACACAATATCCCAACACTAGTGGTGGGAGCTTCCCGCTACTATACATTATAACGATGAAGTCTAAGAGTGGGGGTAGATCCTAAGCGGGGAAGGTGCCTCAAACAGTAATGCCAGATCCACCCAAAACTGGGTTGATTTTCCTCTCCTCCTTTTCCCCTTCCACTATCCCAGTGCGCTACCTGCGCACACTCCAACGTCCCCCACTAAGACCGTAGACTGGTCATGTGACGTGCCGCGCAACGTATCACATATTACTCTGTCCATCAGAGAGGTGGTAAACTGTATTCCCCTCGATTCAACCGTTCTGGCATCTGGCCTCAAATAGCTCCGGAGATACTGGTTGGGGAACTGCCTGTCCTATAACATCGAGTCGGAATCGTGATGAAGATTTTGAACAGAACCTGCTAAATATGTATGTTGACAATTCCCTTTAAATTGAAATGAAATTCTATTTTATTGTAGTCAATATTTAGGCATCGGCGAATACTTTGGCATACAGAAAATATAAATTTTTCTTTTTTCCTGGTAACTTATAAGCATCAAAGCGTAAAATAAATCGCAATGCAAAGGGTTAAGAGAAACAAGATGACTGACAAGAATTGCATAATGGACTACACAGCCGCTAAAAACAAAGAAAGAGATGCGACTTTAATAAAAACCTCAGACAGAAAATGGACTGCTACAGTTGCGTGAACCACCCTGTATAATAGGCAAGAATGCAGCGATGATTGCACAATTTTTCATTATTTGTGTACGTCAGCGTCGGTTGCACAATGACCCCTTCAGGGAAAGTTCGGATTTGCCCTGGTCTAGATGAAAGAAATTCTCGAGCGGCTGTTACAACCGCGATACGCAAGGCCGATGGATCGGCTTCCGATTTCGAAACCGCGGTACGAACAGCTCGCTGGTATCTGGATTATGGCAACCTCCCCACTGACCATCGGCTATCCTTGTCAATGAGTCCTGCAAATTTCATTGGCGTAACAGCCACCGCCACTGATAGACAGGATTATATAATGCCGAATGTTCCCCGGAACGCGCGATCGCGACCTCCAAAGTAGTACGATTTGATTTATCTCCTAATAAAAATGTAGGAAAATAAAACTTTCAATCGCTCAGTTTTATTGATCGATCCAAAGGTCCGCAGCCAGTAGTACATAAGTGATGCGTCGTAAATTCTAGTAATGGTCGCGTATGTTTCGAATCGCAAGATAGAAAAGTTGACGAAACACTCTGGACGACGATCGTATATTGAACTTTAATGATACAAATTCCTCTTTGTTGGAACCAGAAATCATAACTGATCGAAACAAAATCGAGAAGAATCATGGAATAGCAATTATTGTTTCGACTAAAATGGTTCTGATCACCAATGAACATTATAAGCAAAAATTGGTGTCGGTTGCTCATAATTAGACTGCGGACTTTATGCAAAATAAAAATTGTCTGCATTAATTTCAAGCTGCAGAAATTATATTATTTCTTTTCTTCACCCTTTGCACTTGAAGCCATTTTAATTCCAAAATCAAGATATTTCTTTCAACCTAGAACATTTTTATTCTATGTATCTCTTTTACATTTTGCACCTGAAAGTGAGCATGCTTTCTCATACAACAGTTTAATTTTTAGCAATTTATAGAATAGAGACGAATTTAATAATATGAAAACTGTTTTGAACACTGGTATGGTAGTTTTTACTGGTCACTCGAAGTCACCATTCGAGTGCACAGGGTTAATAATTGTAATAAGTTGGAAATAATGCAACAGTAGGTACGAATATTTAAATTCGTTTAACGTTTTTACGGTTTTGCATGTGACCTACTCAGTTTTCTTATAAATGCATAGAATCTGCAGTTCACTGGTAAGGAAAATTGTAGCTCAATCGCATATAGCAGTTACAGATGCTGATTAGACTGTGGATCTTTATGCAAAATAGAAATTTTCTTTGTCAATTGTAAGGCACAGGATCCAAATATAAATTTCTCCTTTTCTTTAAAAATTTCATAAAGTCAAAAATCATGTATCAACATCTTTAAATAATTTTTATCTCTCGGTTGCTTCAAATTTCATCTACGCATTCTTTGCATAAATGCATAAAATCCGCAATCTACTCATAATTACTTTACAATCATGATTAATGTAAAGCCAAACCGTGGGTCTGTTGATATTCAATAATTTTAATATTCCTGAATGCATTATACAATAAACATTGATTTAAACTCATAATTAACTTGTGATAGTTATAGATGACGAAAATATCGTTTTGGTTCGTATTCGATCATTTAGACTTAGACAATGTGTTTTTCAGAAGATCAACATCTTTCATGCTATGCGAAATATTCAAACTTAAAAAAAAATTAATCCCTTCTTGAATGAATCCTTTCCAAAAAATTGAAAAAACATATTTAATATTATAAAAATATGACATAGTAATGTACCTTGCAAATTCGTGCATTTAAACTGCTTTTTCAAAGTTCCCACCATTTGAACACTTTTGGTTTAAACAGCCCACGCATCTGAGTAAGTCGAACGTATCATTAACGTTCAATATTTATTTTATTTGTAGGAGACAAACATACTATCAATAATAATCACTAATTGTTAAATAATGTCCTCTGTGCTGCTACAAAATCCACTAGAGTGGATGAAGCACGAAGTAGTAAAATAATTAGAGTTTTTAGGGCCGAATATTAAAATGTTTTTCCACTCGTATAAAATGAATACTCGACAATCACATTGATTGACATTGACATAAAGTTTATTTAATAGTAAAATTGGACATCTAAGTAAAAATTAAAGATGAGACCTGCAGATCAGCTTTGTACCTTAATATGATGTATAATAACCCTATAGGTTGTAATAGTATTTCTTGATCAAAACGCTACATAACGTTTGCATTCTAGAATCGGACATTTCATATGCAACAACCGAATAGTTTGAACACTTTTTGTTTAAACAGCCCACGCATCTGAGTAAGTCGAACGTATCATTAACGTTTAATATTTATTTTATTTATAGGGGACAAAAATAATATCAATAACAATCACTAATTCAATAATGCTCTCTCTGCTGCTACATAATGACTAGAGGCGATGAAACACGAAATAGCAAAAACATTTGAGGAATTTAAAAATGTTATTGCACTATTTTTGACCGATTGAAATTATTAAAAGAAAGAATACATTTCTATTAAATTCTTATTTTTTACAATTAATGCAGAAAATTGTTATTTTGTATAGAAATCTAGTAGTCCAATAGTTACCTATGTTGGTAAACATTTCTAAAATACCCAGTCTATTGCAATGATTACGAAAAATTTGTTAACAATAATGTCACAGTTGTAGTCAATGAAAAAATCAATCAATAAATATGTTAAAATAACCACCAAATACAAAAATATACGTCATTTTTCCTGTCTGCGATCCCTGTTAAAATTGTCAATTTTAAAAAGTGGTTTTTCTGTTTGTTCAGGGTTGCGTAGTTTGCAGTGATATTTTGATTATTATAGAATAACGTTTTAGTTCTGAGAACACAACATTTCCCAAAACTCAAAAGTAAGCCGTGATTCGAGTACTTCTCTACGAACGTACGTACATACACAGGTTCTGAGTTCCCGGACTCCAGTATCTCTGTTTGGTACACGGAACGAAGTGTTAATGATAACATGGACGATTAGTTTGGTGTGTCCGTGCGAACGATCAACTAAGCAACCAAGCTCGGAGGTCTGATAAACTTTATCGTTTATCAACGAACATAAACTGTGTTATGGGAACGTGGTAGATTTATTTTTAATTCGTGTGTAACCTTCGATATCGTTAAGCAATAAAATTTCTATTATTAAATGTATAAATTATATCAAGTCAATTGTTTTGGATTCATACAAATGAAAATATCTTTCTGAGAAACTCGATTTCAAATTTTAATGTTCAACAGGTAAACATGTTTTCATTGAACAATGTCAACGTTTACAGTGAAAATTATTCGTTTAATGTTCATAATAAATCTTAGTTTATTATGTTAATGGATAAGAAGTGGAAGAGAAGAATTATTTATATGTTATTAGCAGTAAAATATTAACTCAAAAATAAATGTTTTTGTTTAACCAGTTAGCTGTTGCGACCTCATTGATAAGTGTGTACCTAAAATGTGTCGCAAAAAGTAAGCGAACTACTTTGTGCATACTGTATACAGTATTTTCATAATAATTATTTATATTTTCGCATTTGTGCGTTTTATTTCGTCTTGGCCTCCAAATATTCAAAATATCTTGAAATTTAAGAATATATATTAGTTTTCCTTAAAATTGAAATGTAAACAGCAAATTGTAGCTACTTTTAACGCATGACGAGTATATTCGTCATAACCAATAACTGTGCCATTTCTTCATGACGAGTATGCTCGTCAAAAGCAGCTAACTGGTTAATAGTAAAATATATAATATGAGAAAGGTTCCTATCAAAATTCTGTAATCTCATGATTTCTATTCTAGTTATACATAGAATTGAAAATGATCTTCATGCAGTAAGATTGCATTATTTGAAAGTACATTCAATATCAGGAAAGCTTGCAAACGTGGTGGTCTCACTAAGTTTCTCCAGTGTAACGTCTTAATAGTTTTGCATAATCTGATGCAACAACGTTGTAATCCCGGCGCATGAATTCAACAAAAAACACTGATACTTAAATCACTGCAATATCTATGTAGGTACACAAGTAACACATTCTACCTCCTGTCGTATATGTATTTCCATAATTTATGGTCATACGAGCCCATTCGATAGTACACTTTCTATCAGGGATGGTATAATAAAAGTGTTCATAGTAAGCGCCATTAAATTACCAATTAAGAGACTCCAACTGATTTGTATCTATTATGTTACCTTCACATTAGTATAAGCTTATTATTGTAATATCATGTATGTAATACAGACTGCAGAATAACCTCTTATCGGAGGTTCTAACTGTACAATAAAAAAGAAAATGGTACATTACTGATCAAATATACAACTATTAATTGGTCAAGCAGTTTCTTAGTAATATTTATTAAGATTATAAAATAATTCGTAACGCAGTTTTACGCTGCAATTTAAAGTTTTATTTCTCACCATTACAAATGACTCTATTTAACTTTAGTAGTTCCTTTGAATACATGAAATCAATGAAAGTGACATAAGCCGTTGCGAATTGCCATTTTTGTGGACAAGCGTGGGATTAGTAGAATTTTTATATCCTAATCATTTTGTAGATCTTTACTAGTATGATTAGCATTGACTATATAGTAGCAGAATTTTATTTTCTGCATGAATCATTTTGAAAGATAAAAAATGACCTTAACATACATTAGATTCTACTGACCTTTGTATTACACTGTTTTCTTTCGACTTTTACGAGCAACGAATGCATAAAGATGCAGAACTGCAAAAACAGTCGACTGCGTACTATACAAAATCAGGTGAACGTTAAACGCAGCGACCACTAAAAGTGATCATCTGTTATGATAGTATGTGTTGCCTTATAAAGATTAAAAAAATTAAATAATGTGCTCGAACAAAGGAATTTCGGTTGCATCGGTCAGGGCATCGGAGTCGTGGAGTCGGAGTCGGAGTCGGAGTCGGAGTCGTGGAGTCGGAGTCGGAGTCGTGGAGTCGGAGTCGGTTAAGAATTTTGTCTACCGACTCCGCAGCTCTGATTACAATAACATATGCTCGAATTTCTTTAATAATTTCCAATAGAAACATGTTCGTAATTTCAATAACTGCAAAATAAAACATGTGAAACTGATCATTTAACTAGAAGGGTACGTTCAGCGTTAAAATAACCTCAAACAGAAGAAGAACTAAAATTCTTCGACCATTTCCCAACGTTCGTACTTTTCCTTCTACAATTCGAGCGTTCCATTGATTGGATACTTGTTGCCATGGCATCTTCCCACGTGTAGATATTACGACAAACCTCGCACGGATTATTTACCATAAACCGAGTAACTAATACGGCGGAGCATTGCGTACAATCGGAAGTGTACACATAACGACGATTTGAGCTTCGTAATAAACGGAATCTCAATGGACGAATTATCTCTTTCAGCCGTTCGTTAACAACTCGAGCGAGCATAACGGCAGGGCGATAAACTTTATCGTTTATCAAGTAGCACAATGTTATGAAACACTACACATGATTGCTTCGGTTCGTAGGCTGAAGCAGCCTTGAAAACGGTCGACCAACGTTAAACATCGGTTATTTGGGCATAGTTATGTAGAACGGTACCAAATTTACAATGATCTGAAATCGAGAGAATTGAGGTTGAAGATTTTGATATTCAAACATATTCAGCATCTTTTGTATTGGGTATATTTTATTTCTGATTTTTGTTTTACAATATTATTTTCGTGGTTTGTTCAACAGTGCGATAGTATAACCAATATTATTTATTATTAATTTTATTTTTTCTGCGAGTTAGTATCATTGGGTTGGGGAACAAGTTCGTAGCGTTTTACGTTTTCTTTTATTCTACAACGATATCTTTGTTCCTTGGCAAAGTGTTGTATATCAGTCGAAAGAGCTCCTTCTGCTCTACAAAACTGTGATAATCGTTGTTTTCAATAATTTAATTTTTTTTTTCAAGCTTAGAATTGGAATATCCAGGACGCAAAAATCAACATGTCTTTATGACAAAAGTCAATAGGACATAAAATGTGTATTTCGATGAGACCTACAACTTTTATTTGAAGTATTTTTCAAAATTCCCCTAATTTCCGGAAATAAATGGAAAAAACTATGATTGTCGCTCCACGACAAAGCAGCTCTCGCGAGTCAGGTCATGAAAGAAATCATAAGCACAGGGGTTAACTGTTCGGACAGCTGGAAACTTTACCTCCAAGGGTTCTTTGGCTGGAATGGCTTCCAGGATCGGTAGGATAAAGACTCACCTTGTCACATTGCAGCCACAGTATCACGCAGTTTGGGTATCTGAGGCGTCCGCCTAATCCAGAACCACCGGCTGTCCTCTGAGCTTTCAGAAGTTCAGAGTGGGTCACACCGTGCTGCAGGAACACTTCCAGAGAACTGGAATCAAACGAAAAGCAAGTTTTATCGAAGTTTATCGGGAACTGTATCTACAACTTCGTTTCCATATCGCTACCTTCGATGAAATGAAAATAAAAATTTTCTACTTAAACTGCAACAAACTGGAGTGAAGTAGAAATTTATTGTTTTCCTTAATATATTTAATAGGTTGAAAATAATATAACAGTATTTTTAAATTCTTCTAATGTTTTCACTGTTTTAAATTACACCTATTCATTTCTATCATAAATACGTAAAATCCGCTATGTAGTGATAAAACGGGTCAAAAGAATTCATTTTTGCGTTGAAATTTCCTCTAAGAACGTAGAGCTTTTCTTTATACATAACGTTATTATTGCTATATTGCATAAAACCTGTCCTAGTAAAACCAGGAGCCGATTAAGCTGTAAGCGGACTAGGCGGCCGCGTAGGTCCCGGATAGCAAAGGGCCCCAAGGTCTTAAAATATCTTAACTTAACCCTAGAGTAGGTGCGCCTTATTTTGTGACATGAGAGGGAGCGCGCGGTCTGTGGGACCGCATCGAATATTAATCATAATGTTTAAGGTGTTTTCGTTTGCAAGTGCGAATATGTTCATATGGAAGAATATAAAAGTCTTTAACAAAAAAATAATGATATATTTTTTATTAAAAAAATTAAATACAGCATCGTTCCACAAAAATTTCAACTATAAACAGAAATTCAAAATTAACCAAAAGTATATTCTTTGACTAAAGTCTTGCTTCACTCTCTTCCAAAAGGCGTTGGTGACGCTCCTTCTCCTTCTCGTATGTGTACTTCCACATGTTTATATCGCAAACCACAATGACAAAGGCATACAACACCAGCGGACGCGCGCGATCTCACAGACCGAAAATGACCACAACTTATACAAATGGCAATAATTAATCAGTTGATTAGAAGTTACGTTTGTGAGGTTATAATACTTACTAGACCGAGAATGCGAAATGTGGGCACAATAACAATTGAAATATGCTACTACAAATGACGGCGCGGTCTGTGAGACCGCGCGCGCCTACTGGCGGGTTAAAGATGTTGGAAATGACCGAAAAGGTTCAAAAAACCCTCCATAAAATAATCGAACAAATCTAAAAACAAAATGTTACATTTATGGCCTCTAAGTTATTCTAGGCGCAGTTTAGCGCGGCTATATGGGCATTTATCGACGAGCCTCAGTCGAATAAATAATAGACGGTCGCGAATTAGAGGAGAGGACTCCTAATATAAGGCATGTCTTGCACATTTCCGAATGTCGAAATAATATTGAAATTTTTTTTGACAATTTCCTTATCTAATGCGTCAGGAGAAGGATCATTTTGTTTTAAAGCGTGTAAAAAATGATTTAAGGAGTACTATGGGAGAAGAAAGATTGAATAATATGGCTATTCTGTATATAGAGCAGGAAATTTTAAGCCGAATTGACACTGACAAAATAATTGATGAATTTGCAAGAAATAAAGCAAGACGGAAATTCACATAAAAATATGTAAAATCTATGATTTATAATAAATTTATTTAATATTTTATGGTATAGAATTTTTGATTACTTTTCGTTTCTGTTTGTAACTTAGTGAGAGTTTTCTTAAAACTTTTTTGTTGGGGAGGGGTTAGAAATTTTTACCGCTTAGGGCCCCCACTTGTCTTGATTTGCACCTGAGTAAAACAAGAATTCATTCAGGTATTTTGAGATAATTAAAAAAAAATTTAAAACAATGCAAATTCAATTCATGTGTCTCAGAGACTCAATCTGTGCATTAGAGGATTAAAGGAGGAATTACTTTTTTTCGGTCAAAAAGGTCAATCTTTTTTTAGAGATTGTTATAATCTAACACTTTAGAAATGTCTCTGTAAAATCTTAAGTTAGAATTCATAATATTCTCGAAGTTATTGTCAAAAGTGAGCAATTTTTCCAGTATAATAGAATATTTGTATTTGAATAGTTACCAGTTCTCATAAAATAATTCTATTCGGGAATATAGATCTATCTGTCTATTCTAGACATTTTAAAACAGCCGAAAGTATTACGTATGATGAGCATTAATACGCTACTTGCAGGAAACCTATTAGTATGATTTCTATTGCGTTGCATCAAAAGAGAACTTAAAAATCTTTATTTAAGAAATAATTCCCAGAAAAATGATTGGATTACATTCCAGAGGGTGTTTCGTTGGTTCATGTCCAAACTTGTCATTGCTATTAAAATATTTCTTAAGACATCCTACATTGTAAATTACAACTAGACAGCAAAACTTTATGCAAAATAAAAATTGTATGCATTAATTGGAAAAAACAGAGGCCAAATAGAAATTTCATTCTTTCTTGAATGATTTCAGTAAAATAAAAATAATACATTGATATTCTTAAATTCTTTTAATCTTTTCGCTGTTTTAAATATAACTTTCCCACTTTTGTCAAAAAATGCTTAAAATCCACTAGTCTAATGGTAAACGTTTAAAATCTATTAAATTGTCGCCTGTAAGTAATGTATTAAGACCATTAGGGTGCTTTTAAATCACAATGTTTGACATCACCTAAAAAATGTACAATTTACTTTAATAAAAGTGATTCATTTTTAATCTAATGAAATCGAAATTGAGATAGATGTAACTCTATTTTATTCCAGTTTTCCTAATTGAGGTAATAAATAGGTAAACTTGTGTAAGCATTAGAACGTGACAATTTATTTATAAAATTTAGAAGCGGAGGACCGCGTAAATGTCGCAAACAAATAGTTAATAAGAATTATAGTTTTAATAAAAAGGGAATACAAATAACAGATCAGTCTTAAACTACTGTTTTCATACTCTGATCTGATTTCAATATCAGGGATTATACGCCACATGCACCGCACTGGAAGTGTCGCTATCGTTTTCTTCGTTTTTGTCCTGAATGTGCATGCACGAAAAACACGTAATCTGATCGGCTACGAGAATCGGTCTTCAATCATGAAACTGAGACAGGGATCGGAATTTTTTACGGCGTTCACCCATATTGGTAGGTCTTCGTTGCGTATGATTTGTGTCGCCGATGAAAACGATACATTCACCCATCGATGATGAAGATAATCCTCTAAAAGGGAGGCTGTAAACCTTCCCATAAAACGTTATGTTTCTCGTAAATTATCGCAAGATATTGTGTTGACTTTAATCAGCATTTTCGACGATTATAGAAATTACATCTTTTTCCAAAATTGGGGTGAAATGAAGTTTGGTTTCAATATTTTAAAAATAATGGAATTCTTCGAAGATGACGTTTTGTATAATTATGTAATTCTATATAAAAGTAGAATAAAATTATATAATTATAATATCGTGTTTCTAATCATTTGATTTCATCCAGACAATATCCTAAATTGAATCGTATTCTGAATTTAATAATTTAATACGGTATGATATCACTATAAGAGAGTAAAGTTCGGATGAAATAATATCCAATTAACATTTATATAAACTTATTTGCAGCGAGTTTTAGCATTTCGTTTCAGTCTTATAATATCCAATCAACATTCAATTAACTTATTTGCAGCGAGTTTTAACATTTTGTTTCAGTCTTATAATATCCAATTAACATTATATTAACTTATTTGCAGCGAGTTTTAACATTTTGTTTCAGCCTTCAAATTCCCAATAATTACGCTTTTATCCAATTAGACGTCCCTGGAATGGTTCAACGTATAATGTTATAAACTAATAATAACAATTCAGTGCAGTGAATTCGAATTATTCCTGATGCATAACATTTTAATCACATCAAGACAGGAGGTATGTACACTTAATCAGTTTACTCAACCGTTTCTCATTAGGTAAATGAGACCGACAGAAACGGGCATAAATGAATTTAGCAAACGCCAAATGAAGTACGAATAAAATCGGAACGGTAAGGGGGGGCCATAGAAATTAAAATTACCCTGTAATTCGAAGTATATTGTAATTTTGATGTAACGTTATCTTTAATTCAACTGCAGACTTCGGGCCGGGTCGATCAAAATTTAATAATGTTCTACAGTTTAACTTTCGATCGCGTTGCAAATGAACTGTAGCCAGAGGCGTGGGTCGAACACAGGAAGAATTCAAAGACCCGGCCAGTGCTTATTTTCAGAATTTACACAGCAGCTCTCCGCATTCGTAATCAAAGTTTTTACCATCTAAACATCCGGCACGGAAACCCGATAATTAATCCAATGCCATCGTCGAACAGACACGATTACTGGGTCAAAGCCAACCCGTTTAAAACCGCCATTGTATCATTTGCGGATTCATGACCCTGGAAAATGAAATTCTTGATTTAAGCCAATGGTGAGCATTATAAGTAGTATATATATTTGTAAAAAATTTTATTTGAACAAAAGTGAGGAATAAATAATTCGTTACTCGATTATTCATCATTCGAGTTATTCGTTATTCATTTGAGAGAACTTCTATTCGTTATTTACCAATCAATGATAAATGAATATTATATGCATTTACATCTGGGTTAATGTGGTTTACTATAAGGTCGTACCATTATGAGAAAAATATTTTTTAGTCATCTGCACCAGTAGGAAGATCATGCTTTTTATCAGATTAACTAATGCTTCATGTCCTATAAAATTTCAATAGATTTTCCGAGAAATGAGAGTAGTATTAAAAGTAAGTTCGAAGAAATTAACTCGAGGGGAAGCTTCACGTGTAATGGCATTCAAAACAATTTATAATTACGAATTTTTTAGAATAACTATTAGATATGTGGAATTAGATCTTTTTAGGATGTAAACAGATAGCCTTGAAGTACAAGTGTCTCCTTTAGTTGAATTTTTCTTATTATTTATTATATAATAGGTATATTTAATAAAAGACTAGTAATGTAATCAACTTCGGATGAAGCTCGTACATTTTTTACAATATTTCTATACGAATTGGACCTGAAATTTATATATGATTTTTTAGAAGCTGTTCAGAAATATTGTATACCATACAATAAATTATTCGAAGAAGTGAACTTAAAAAAAGACACTTGTACTTCATGGCCACCAAAAACCATGACCTTCACTTTTTTCTTCAGAACTCCAACCAGCAAAATTATTTTTACACATTATCTAGTAAACTAATCCTTATAACATTTTAACTACTACTGTAGTCCCATATATCCAATAGTAATTCTAGAATAGATTTTTGAAAAACCCTTGTTTTCACCGCCGCACAGTGCGGTTCAGGTAGCACTGAAAATTAGCACACATTTTAAAACGGAATAACTTTTTTAAAATTGGATAAATTTAAATAACACGTTTTGTAGATCTGTTATTCGCAAATAACAATTAATTGAATATATACGTTATTTTGAATAACATTGCCCATTATTGATTCGAGCCACGTAACAACCATAAATCTTCATTGCCCAAACACGAAGAATTTTCGAAAGGGCTGTATTTACTGGGGTGGATCTAATAGGTCAGATTGATCGATCAAATAGGAGCCGCTTTCCAACAAACAGGAATGCAGGTAACTCAGGTGTTCTCATATAAATCTGTGTTTTTCCTCGTGGTCATTAATTTCGAAAATATGATGGCTCCCGATGAGTTATTCAACTCTAGTTGGCTATTAATGATACATTATAGATTATATCATAAATACGCTCTCTAACAAGTATTACAGAAATATGTTCTCATTTTAACGATTTAGTTGACTCGTTGTACCTGCAGTGGCTCAAAGTATTCGAACGACCTTTAAATTAGAATAATTTGTTTAAAATTGTACCACTCAACTTGACATTTTCTTTCGCAATTTGAAGCATTAATTTACTAAATGACGTGTATAAAAATTTTGAAAAAATTGCAATAGGTAGGCATTACATAAAAAAATTAAAATGGCACTTTTTAAAACTTTATTATTTCAGCATGTAATACACATGCTGAAGATTTCATCGAAATCGATTAATGTATACACGAGCTACAAGCGGCTCACACTGATAAAAATCGCAGTTTTTCACGACTTTTGGTCAGATTTTACTTAAAATTCACAGATTCTTACATCTTTCGATGCGCGTCGTTTTTTTTCTGCGTCAACCGATTTCGATGAAATTTTCAGCATGTGCATAACTAACATAGATCTTTAAAACGCGTATCTTAAATTTTCATTGCGATTTGAAATAAAAAAGTTTTGTAAAGTGCCGTTTTTTTCATGTAATTCCCATCAGCTGTAATTTTTTTACATCCCACTTAGTAAATCAGTGCTTGTAGTTGCCAAAGAAAGAGTCAAATTATTTGGTCCGGTTTTAAAAAAGTTAATTCAATTTAATGTGCATTCAAATTCTTTCGCGAGCCATCGTACATGTGACTGGGGATAAATTGAAGCTATTTATAGACAACGAATTTATAATTCATAACTATGATTGATTGTAGTTCTGTACTTTACGTATTATTACGTACTATGATTGATTTCAAGCTGATACATTTTTTCACTGCGTTTATGTTCACTGGACATTGAATTTAAGAAAATTATGACATATTGTATGTAGACTGCAGATTCTATTCACCTATGACAAAAATGCTGAGATCAAATCTACAACGTTTCAAGAATTTAAAAATACTGCTGTGTTACTTCCATCTCACTAAAATGATTAAAAAAGATGTAAGTATCTGCGTAGCTCCTGCCTCTTAGAATTAAGGCAGACAATTTGTGTTTTGCATAAAAACCTGAAGTCTAATTATAAATTTTAAGTAATTGGACAGTGAATCATGCATTTATACCACAAACATCTTTAGAAATTTGAAAAGTGCTAAATTCAACTAAAAAAATGTAATAAATTCGTATTTTAAGAAAAATAAAGGAGAAAGAAGATAGTGAAATAGTAAAAAAAAATAGTCGAGATATTTCTAATTATTCTTCAATTTCATTACGATTTTCGTAACAGAATATTTTCTATGATTATTAGAAAATAACTTGTTTTACATACTTCTCCTATGTCGAACAGAAAGAAATCAGGCGACCGTAGATAATCGGCCAATCTGATTGGATTACAGCCTGAAACTAGAAAACTTTACGAATTATTTGTCTAGAAAAAATTCCTAATAACAAAAGTCCAAAAATGGTGACTATTTCCCTATAGGTAAAGACAGATGACCAAAATTACACGTTGAAACGATGTTAAACGATCTGAATTGGTGAGCATATAGCATATCTCCCATCGCTTTCAAGCAATTTGTATCGATGAAAACTGTTCATCATTTACTAGAACTTATTTATCCTATTTTTCTTATGTTTCTTACTGCGTTTGACAAGATAAACGAGACACCCTGTGTATCAGCTCCGAAGTGACAAAAACATTAAATTTTGAATTCTGCCCAGTCAGCGTGTTCTCTATTCGAGACATTATGCAGCGGCAACATACAGTGGCTAACGAAAGTATTTGAACACCCATTAAATCAGAGTAATTTGTTTAAAATTGCACCAAACGACTTGACCTTTTTTTTAGAAATTAAAAGTATTGATTTACTGTCAAATAGCATGCAAAAAAGAATTTGAACAAATTTCAATTGGCAAGAATTACAAGATAAAATAAAAGAGGCACTATTTAAAACAATTTTATTTCAGCCCATAAGGAAAATTTAAAAAGAAAGTGTCTTGTAGACCTACATTAGTTATGCAGAAGCTGGAAATTTGAAAGTGGTGAAAATCGCAGTTTTTCGCGACGTTTTTCATGCTCGATTTCTGCTTAAAATTCACAGATTCTTACATCTTTCGATGCGTGTCGTTTTTTTCTGCGTCAACTGATTTCGATGAATTTTTCAGCATACGCATAACTAACATCGACCTACAAAATGTACATTACGGGCTCAAATGAAAAACTTTTAAAAAGTGCCTGTTTTATTTTTTCATGTAATTCCTATCAATTGCAATATTTTCCAAATATTTTTTTCATGTCATTCAGTAAATCAATACTTCCCATTGATAAAAAAAAATCCGGCCATTTCGTCCAATTTTAAAACATTTAGGTATTCTGATTTTAAGGGTGTTCTAATACTTTTGTGAGCCACTGTTAGAATCAGGAAATACTTTAGTTCGACAGTACTTAATCCTTTGCACTCAAATGGTAACTCTGAAGCACCGTTAAAAATTGCCATACCGTTATTCAAAACAATTTTTATATTCTTAAATGCGTCTGTATTCTTTAAATTCGTAAAAATTCAAATATTACACATGAAGGTAGGTTCAATCTCGTCGGTATAATGTAAATAAAGATTACATAGAATGAAAATGTAAGATGAAAAAAACAGGGGTTGAAAACAGTTATGATGTCGATTCCAGTTCTTGAAACAGTTACGAGAACCGGAAAAATGTTATAGTTGTTATGAGAATATGGGTTTTCGCTTATATCGGTTACGGTTAGGGTTCGTGAGAACCGATATTATAATGGTTCTACAACTGTTATTTTTAGGTTCTGGATTTCGGTTTCGGTTTCGGTTCTTCAGACCTCAGAACCTATAATATGTCCCGTATCGGTCTCATATCGGTTTTGCAGTTCTGCAACTTTTTTGGTTCTGTATCGGCTATACAGGGTGTCTTAAAATTCCTTCAACATCCGAATCCAAAGATGGCATCCGCTGCTTTGTTTAAGAGTTATTAACGAAAGACATGGACGAATCAGAGTGCAGCTACAGCGGATTGATTCTGGCTCGGCCAACGGCGATGCCACGCTAAACGGGACCTGTCGCCGAGTCGGACTCCGTTCGCTGTAGCCGGCTCTAATTGGTCCATGTTTTTCGTTAATAACTTCTTAACAAAGCCGTGGACGCCATCTTTGGATTCGGATGTTGAAGGAATTTTAAGACACCCTGTATAGCCGATACAGAACCAAAAAAGTTGCAGAACTGCAAAGCCGATATGAGACCGATACGGGGCATATTATAGGTTCTGAGGTCTGAAGAACCGAAACCGAAACCGAAATCCAAAACCTAAAAATAACAGTTACAGAACCGTTATAATATCGGTTCTCAAGAACCGTAACCGTAACCGATATAAGCGAGAACCGATATTCCCATAACAGTTACAACATCATTTTGGTTCTCCATAACTGTTTCAGTCAGAACGGATATATAACTGTTTCAAACAGTTATTTTTAGAACCGTTTCAACTCCTGGAAAGAAATGTCTTGATTTTGGAATTAAAATTGCTTCGAGTGCAAATGGTTAATATCGAAAATCCGGATTTGCCGATACCGATTAGGTTCATCCTACCCCATCAGTTCACCGCTGGAACGGCTCAATCAATCCGAAATCAAGCGAACCGGTCATACTTCATCGTCGTCGGCTGGATGTCGGAGCGGAGACAAGATAGTAGGCGTTTTTTTTTCACGAGACCGGCTCAATAAACTTGACTCTTGTGAAAGAGGGAGCTAGATACCGATTATATCTCATGACACCGCGGCTTTATCGTTCGTTTTGACCCTCGCCACGGTGTACGCGCGATATCCCTGTTCCTTTCTGATCTCTGATCCCTCTCTTTAGCACGCACGGGCGCATCCTTGTCTTTTCTTCTTTCTCCGATGGGGCACGGACATCGATAGAACAGATTGCGCAATCAAGAGAGTCAAGAGGCTGTTTGCGATCGGCGGGAATTGGAAAAGACGACGAGGTGGGAACCGAACGGAAAACTGGACTTTCTCTTGGGACAAGTTAATCCACAAGCACCCTGGCCCCGAAGTCCATTGCGTCACCATAGACCGTTCGCGGATTAACCGGCACCGACAAATTGTTCAGACCGACGCCGCCAAAGTCTCGACGTTGTGGGCCTCGCTTGTCTTTTGTTTCTACTTGCAAGAAACTGCACATCGGCTTACCGAGACATTGACAATATCGTTAAGACAAGCAGCGCTAAGTACGAGCGTGACATATCGCACCATCGCGCAGTGCACAGTAGAAGAGAATGGGGGAATTACGAACACGTAAGGAAAAATTAAATAAAACAAACTATTAGAAAGGCAATAATTTCTGTATTCCTTATATTCAAAGACATATTATGTGCTCACAGATTTCTGTAATCAACTTTGAGAAAGTTTTGAAATAAAATCATTTTCTATAAAAAAAAACTGTTGATGTTCGTGATTTCTCAACTATCGAGGGGTGATCGCTAACACTACTTATTTCTTACAAAAGTCGCGTAAATAGCCTCTAGATGTACTCTGTCCATCACTGTATTTTTCGTGTGCCTATTCGCTATAATCATAGCACATAATACAACCTTTAATTAAAATGTTCTTTTACTTTTCTTTAAAATACATACAGTAATATTTATCTTCATCGTTCTCAGTGTTAACTTTCTTTTCCTTTCTTGATGTTTCCTCTTCCACCTGTTTCTGTTTTCATTTCAAAATGTTTAAATATTCTAACTGCTTTACTTATAAATGCAAACAAGGGAATTGATTAACCTTGTTTTAGTCTAATCATAACAAATAAAAAATGTGATGTATAGGAATTGTCCACAACACTGGTTCGGCTAGGGACAGTTATCGGCCAGGTATACTATTCTTTGACTTTTTCTGAACGTAAAAAAGTACAGCAAAACACGAGAGGCCTCGGTCGCCGAGAAGTGTAACATAATACGTGTCGAGTATGCCGGTGTGAGATCACTAGTAATCCAATGACAAACCTTCTTTATTTTTTATTATTCTTTTATGGAACTTTCACGAAAATATTCGTGGCATTTTTCTAATGAAAATGATACCAAATATGATATAATTCTGATAATATTTACTTGTGTAGTGAACGACGAAAGTTTCGGGTGCAGAGAGTCCGTGGGCCTTTGAACTGTGTCAGCGACAGCGACTCTCCGCAATCTCTTTCTTTACCATACGCTGTCCTTCCTTGCGCCCGAAATTTTCATCGTCTATTACACAAGTAAATATCATCGCAATTATATCTCATTTGGTATCATTTTCATTGCAAAAATGGCACGAATATGTTGGTGCAACTTCCATAAGAAAATAATAAAAAATAAAGAAGTTTTGTCACTGGGTTAGATGTTGTTTTCACACCGACAAATCACTTCTCGGTGACCGAGGCCTCTCGAGCTTTGCTATCCTTTTCTACGTTCAGTACAAGTCAAACAATAATATTATCTGAACGTTAATTGTCGCCGGCCAGATCCGTGGTGCGACGAATATCGATGAAATAATGTACTCGACCCTTATTATGTTACACTTCTCGGCACCGAGGCCTTTCTAGCTTCTTGGCCCCACAGGGGGTATACCCCGCAAAGTGGGGATTATTTTGGGGCAGATATCGGCCAGATATTTTGGACAGTTATCGATAAAATACTGTAGCATTGTATACAAATACAATAGAGGCGAATTAATTAAAGATGATTTTACGGTAAAAACTTCTACTAAGTACGTTATCCATTGTAGTATTGATTACAATAAAATATGCTGAGTACTTACGGGTATGTACTTACTATTTTCTTTTTTACTTTGGCATAACAAGAATGCAGATTAAATATTTAAATTGTGTTTGTAGAATCAATAACAAAGGTATACGTTTCATATTCAGTGTAGAAGATTGTTAATACAAATATTAGTTGAACGTGAACGTATAATACGTTTGATACAGTGCTTGGATTGTAATTGTACATACGTAATCGAAAATGAAGCCGGTCTACTTATTGTAGTAGCTTCTTCAATTATATTTGTCATTTTATTACTATATAATTTTATTTTCTTTGTCACCAATCCATTTTTGTAGTTATACAATGTTTGTTGTCTACAATCCATTATAAATTATAAACATAAATTTATATTCATCTTTTACTTTAAAATCATTGTGTAGGAATTTTTAGAAATTTGTATATATTCAAACATATAAATTGTTATCAGCCTGTGGTAATAATAAGTTCTGTTTTGCTTAAAAAATTTTTATCTTTAGAACTCTGTAACGATTATAATTTCACAAATTAGATAATATTATTTGAGAGTACGTTCTTAAAAAACGTGGAGATTCAGGGAACACAAACAGAAACAATATTTTTATTCTTGTAGAAAAGGAGTCACACTTAATACCTTTCTTTCGTAAGTACTAATCGCTAATGATTAATTAAATGAGAAATCCAAAATTTAAATGCTAGCTCTTCTAATAGGCTGGGTAAATAAATTTTATAATGCAGATCAAGAAATTGAAAACCTTATTTCGTGTACGAACAGCCATATTTCCAAGCGTTATGTTCAGATGTATCGTGGATATTTTAAATATAATACATTGTTCACTTAAAAAGGCGTGTAACATGATGTAAGCATTTCGTTTACAGTTGCAATTCACGTCGGAATTGTTTAATTTATAGTTACATATACCGCAGTATATGATAGTTGTATCGAAATGGGCGCGTAAAATATCCAAGTGTTTTCAGTTTATCGCACATGCGTTCACCAAAGCGAGCAGAATATTATTAAGCAAAATACTAAAAGCGCCTTCGACTTATTTAATATTACATCGGTTTGCAGCGACTGTTTCACTGTGTTTCATAATTGATATATGTCACTCTCGCGAAATGCTGTCCTCTCTCCGAGGAAGGAAAAAGTATTCTCTTTGTTGGAATTTTATTTTCTGCAACCGAATATGTGTGCAATGTACATTTATTAGACAAACTTCTCGGTTTTTCTCGTGTATGAAAAATAATATACGAAACTGAGCGATATAACGAGTATTTAGTATCATTTACTCAGAAAAGAGCAAATTTAAAAATATGATAGACTTCTTATATTGTGCTGGGATGCAGATCGATTATTCTAATCTTGTTACTTGTAATATCGTATATACACGTGCTTTAACCCTGTTGTTTGATCACGTGTACTGTGTGAAACACTATACCTCTTTAACTGCGCAGCTTTTCAGTTAGATACATGACTGCATAATTGGAAACTATTAATAGTCCAATTATAGTTATGTATAGACTACAGATCTTTATGCAAAATCAGAATTGTCGAATTCGAAGATACAGGAGCTACATACATGTTTATTTTTTATTTAATAATTTTAGTGGGTTGAAAATACTACAATATTTTTAAATTTTTTAAATGTATTTACTGTTTTACATTTGATGTACTAATTTGAATCGTAAATCAATAAAATCTGCGGTCTAGTTATGTGCATACATCTGGTACATATGGAAGTGCAATTTCACGAAATTTGGGTAAAAATATTTTCTACTCTTGTACTACTTTACTTGAACAGAATTTCGATTAGTTTATAAACATTCTTTCCAACGAACAACTCGATTAGTTATCTGTTTATAATAGAATGTGACCAACGATAAAAAGAATTCTTAGAATGCACAGTTTAGTTTTCGTATGCTTGTTAGGAGATTATACTTGTTGATAATACAGTTTAGAAGTCTTTTCCGTCCCTTAAAACACTATTGAAATATTTGAATAAATGGAGATAATGGTAACGAACAGGCTGCGGATTTTATTTATTTATAGCGAAAAATTGTATGTGAAACACACAAAATAGAAGAAACATCAGATGAATTTTATATTACTTGTAGATTATTTACAATCTATTCAAATTATTAAGAAAAGAAATTAATTTTTCGGTAACTTTCCTTTCTTGTAATTGATGCGGACAATTTTTATTTTACACGAATATCCGCAGTCTAGTAATTAATTTTTCCAAGGATTCGAAAAGATGCTGATTTGCCTGCGGATATCCATACAATTCCTTTCGACCAGTAGATCATTTCAAACACACTGTTCACGCTTTCTAAGTATTCAGGCACATTGCGTCTCCAGTTAGTCTTATTCGCATATTTGTTTTTCAGTGTGCTCGCGTATCGCTGGCTCTCTTAACATTTTGCACGTCTATGCGTGTCTACATTTTTGCAGAACGTAACACGAACGTGAATGTTTGCAAAGGAGAAAGCAACTGCGATTATAATATGATGATAAAGAGAAACAGTGTAAAGATGGCAAGGATGATGTAGAAAAATGGAGCTAAAAAATAGATTATAAGGGGAAATAGAATTCCTAGTTGTTCTTATGCATCATAATACGTTTACAAAAGAAGCTACTGCACGTTTGTCCTATCTGACCCTGTTTCCGAGTTACAGCCGCCTTTACGTTGTATCAGTGTTCCAAGTCTTTGGTTTACAACGCTGTGGTAGATAACGTTGACATACTCTAGCAACGTATTAGACAGGGTTGTCAGCGACTTGGAATTACACCTGTTACTTTCGAACTGCTCAGAATGTTAATAACACTGTCCAACAGCCAAAAAAACGCTTCGTTTTTCACTATGCGGGTCTTGTAAAGTTTCTTGTGCTGATTTCGAACCTGTCCTTCATTTTTTCTTTGGACGCACAGTATTTGAGAAATTTGTTTTTGAAAAAAGACATATTTTTCAACTTTAAACAAATATGGTGATGTTGTTATAAAATATGGCTGAACTGTAGTTTAGAGGACCAAAATTTTCAAGTTTTCCGTATGCGATGCTACACATTTTGACGAGAAAATGATAGACGTGGAAGTTTTAGTACACGAAATTCAAGTTTTGGTTGCCGGCATTCACTCGTTGAAAAGTTATACATGTGTAAACATGAGTAATTTTAAGTGTTTTTGACAGGTTAGAGCGTCGCCATATTGAATATTCGTTGGGTGATAGAGGTAGGACTATTGACACCATGCGCTGGATAGATGGTAGGTGTTCAGCGCATCGGCTGAGTAGTACTGAGCGGTATAGTCCAAGTTGGTTTGGGGTTAGTTCAAAGTGGTCAACTTTACACGTGTATAACTTCTGAACCAGTGAACTCCTGGCAATAAGACTTTCATTTTCGGTGTTTTCTCGTCGAAATCTAAAGGACTACATTAAAAAAGTTTTAAAAAATTGGTCCTCCAAAGTACAGTTTAACCTAAAATATATCGAATTGTTCTTTGCAGCAAAAGATTCTGTAGACATTCCCGAATACAGTGATATCCAGCATTAATACATTATGTGTTAGACTTTATTAAAGTATCTAGTGGAATCCTACAATACCCGCGTGTAAGTAAAGATGCGTGTAGTTGAGTACATATAACTTTATGACTAAAGCACAGCAAAATGGTATTACGTAATGAACTGTGACGATGTGCTAGGTTCGTTCCTTTGCGACTAACTTCGGTCCTCGCTTTTTCCTTACGTCAAGGGTCGCTCATACCTAAGGACCGTAAACCGGCCCTTAAGCCTACCGTTACGCAAGTGGCAATCGTTACACACCAACATTATGAATGTTTAAACGTGTTTAAACAACCATTAAAGATGGGGAGACACCACTTTTGCACCAGCTTCTGAGGATATTTATCTTAAAAAATAAGGGTCGAGCAGAAAATCGAACTATATCACATGATAGAGCAGACTTTTATCTGGAAGGAACATTTGAAGTTTGCAACGTCGACGTTTATATCGAATTAGACTTATTATATACGAATTATTAGTAAAATATCGTTCTAGTCACCACTAGCACGGTCGTTCGACGGGACATGGCGCTTTATGCGCACAATTATGCCAGCTTATTTAAATGTTACATTTACTATTGTTATTTATTATTTATTACTATATTCCCATTCTATTAGTATACTTATTCTTTATAAAATATTTTATAGTAAAAATGGCAATTTAATAAGATAGAAAACATGCCTAAAACTTATTTCTTCTTGACTGACGTTTATGAGATGTTTCCGCTTCTGTCATTAAAGAAAAAATAGTGCAACCATACTTGCAGACTATTGCTGAAACTTGCACTTTTTTCGGCCATTATATATACTGATAGGGTGAAAACAGCCCTTAAAGTTGGACAATATCAGTGAAACTCAACAACTGTAAGGGTTGTTTCAACCTTTCAACATACGTGGCAAATATTTTTCCGAAAACTAACTATCGTAGAAGTTTCGTTAAAATCGGTATGACCAGATTTGATGTATTTCGCTTTGCTAGAATGTGCATCATACACTGAATTTAATAGTAAATTAAATATTACACAGTAAATAAATATGTATGGTTTTATAAAGTGACATCTAAATCTCATCATTATTCATCTAAGGCATGGATGGGAACGGTAGGGGCCCCTCAAAGCCTGCTTCTCCCTCCAACCTCTCTTTCATGCGCGAAGCCTGCGCGTTGTTCGCGACGGGCGAAACGCTTCTTTCCTTTATGGTAACGGCGGATGCTGGTGGGAGACAGTGGGCGCTATGGCGGGGACGGATTGTCTCAATTGTGACAAAAATGCCCATCCCTGATCTAAGGCATTGCCCGTTATACAAATCATTCAATAATAATTCCCAAAATAACGAAACACGGTTACGGTTGAAAATAACATTCTCTAGGTAATGATGTTTGATCCCGTCAGGGTTTCAAATTCATTTTACCACACTCTCCTTCTTCCACTCTCCCTATCGCCTAATTTTTCAGCCTATTTCACAGCGGTGAAATAGGCTGTCAGTCTACTTTACAGCGGTACCTACTGCTTATTACGGTGGGTTGCGAACTACCTTGGTTGAAAATGACATGAAATCATTAAAATTTTAGAACTTCGACGCATATATGGCACGGGTTCCCGTTGTCCGATTGCGTCAAAATTTTGCACACATCATTTTCTCACCAAGTCTTGCAATTTAGGATTACCTTAATCAGCAAACTAACAAGGAGAAGACGCGGTCATCGGGTCATAGATTTTGTCGAAACTTTGCATACTGGTAGATTTCATTCTCCTGTTTATGAAAATATAGCATTATAGGCGTCGATACTCGATAATTTTTGAGATATTTACAATTTAAATTTCATTATACCCGCTATGCCGTTAAGTACAGTTTTGGTTGAAGTTTTTGTCAGGTGCCAAACGGCGTGATGGTAATGTACTAGATCCATTACTGGGAAGGCCAGTGTTCAAATCCCTGTTTCCCTTTTCTCCATTTTTTCTTTTTTTTCTGTTCAGTTTATCTATTTTAATTAATTGTATTTTGCACATGAAAAATACACTCATAATATCTATAGGAAACAAAATATAAAAATTTTATTGAAAAGGAACATAATATGAAAAAAAAACTAACTTCATCAATCGTAATGTATCTCAAAAGTGGTTGAGTACCGACGCCTATAATGTTATATTTTCGTAAACAAAATTGCAGTAGCTGAAGTAAAATCAAAGACCGATTTTGCTACACCATTCAACTGGAACTAGCGAGGGTAAGATTCTTCGCACATGTCATATCCGGTAAACCGCGGAACGGGATCATTAGGGCACCGTCGATATAAATCTGTAGTAATCGAACGTTCCGGCGGTGCTTTGAGCAAATGTTTCCGAGAACATTACACACGCTCGCGGGCGTTTAGTTTTGCGCGCGGATGTTAAAAAAGGAAGAGGAAAGCAAACTATAAGGCCTAGTGTAAATTCATCGATAGACCGGGAGAGCTCGGACTCGTTGAGCCCGCTCCGTGATTCGTTATGTCGTACTTTCCCCTATGTTCGATTTCTCGACGCGGCGAGAAACATAATGCAGTTGGCGGAAAATATGCAAGGAGAACGTGTGCCACAGATAATGCGAGATTAGAATTTTATGACCTGTTCTGTGCACGGCAAAAGGCCACTTTCCACTCGCATTTTCGTAGCCAGCCCGAACACCGGTGTTCGCCGCCATAAATCCGTTCCGGCGCAGATTCATGATACTCGAGGAGCACAAACCGCGAAAGGATATTAATAATCCTATGAAAATAAGGCGTATAAATTATCGGCGCAATTAGTAATCGAATCTGGTTACACGACAGAATCGGAGTCCCGGTTAATCCATTTAGGGGGTCGACCATTACAAATATTTATTGTTCGCCGTGAAGAAAAACTTCAGTTCGTTACCGAGCTCTCCGTGTCGGCGCAAAGCTCTCTCGCGAACCGGTTTCTGAACAGTTAGAGGGCTCTTATCTTGTCCACGAAAGAGCAACGCAACCTCCGCCGCCTAAAAATACAAGATTGTTGTTAAATCTTCGAGCAATGGCAATCGAACGCAGCCATTAATTTTCCTTTAATCGATTAATTGGATACGCGGCGCGATCATGTCTTTCATATATAAACTCGCGCACTTTTCACCGAAGATTCTTTAGATAGCGTTAATTGTAATTTCGATCGCGGTTGTTCATGCAAATTCGCTTTCGCGATGGTTTGTTTGTGTCAGGACTTTTGAGCTTTGTAGCGTAAACTGAAGGCGAATATTGAAGATAAGAACTAAGCATAAACACAATATTTAATAACAAATTGTCACGTGGCTATTGAATGGCGGTTACAAACGAAATCAATAACGTTTGGTTATTCAAAAAGACGCACGTCCCTCGACGCATCTACATGAACAAACTTTACATTGAGCTACAGGTTGCGGCGCCAAAGCAAAATAAAAAGTAATACACAAGCTAAATGGAAATTTATATCTTTCACGAATGATTGTAATATAGTGAAAATTTTAATATTAATACTCTTAAAATCTATGAATCTTTTCAACATTTTAAATTGCACCTACTCTATTTTGCCATAAATGCATAAAATCCGGAGTCTAAAGATGATATTTGAAAATACACATATTCAATGTGCGAATTCAGGCAAATCGATTTTTGAAACTATATACAACAGTTTGCTACACAAGGATCGTGGAAAAGTTTAACTACCTATAGTTTTGTTTGCTAGAACATATAGGAGAAACTTTATTTGTTTTTGGTAAAATTTTGTTTACTTTATAAGCATCTTGCACATTTTGTAACAAAATTCGTATTCTAACTGTAAGTATTACATTTGATAAAGAATAGATATCGTTTAATCAGTCGACGAAGGGTTTCATTTTTCAGAACATTTATATTTGTTTTTTTATATATCAAATAAGTTTGTTTGTAGAAATAGTTACAGTATAATAGAATAGTATTGAAAGAGCAATAATCACTGCTGCTCTTCGTACTACATTCCTTAGTTCAGGCAGTTCCAACCAGTAGCTTCGGAGCGATACGAGGCACATCCCCCACTCTTAGACTTCATCGTTATAATGTATAGTAGTGGGAAGCTCCCAAAGCCGCGCGGCGCGCGCAGCACTCACTAACTCTACGGCTGTACGTAGTAGTGGGAAGAGGTTCGATGGTGGGGACCTTGCAGTTCTCGGAGGGGAATACGTTGGAACTCCCTGCATTTGTTTATCGCGGGAAAGAATAATAAATACAAACAATGTATTCAAAAGAAAAAGATTCAATAATTTCTTCTTATTAATAGATTTATTAATAGATAAACATGCATTTTCAATTTAAAATATTCGATTATTTGTTTACTGTAGTTCATTCTACTAGAACTGTAAGTGAAGTTAGAAGACGAAAATAGATTATCTTTGTATGCCTATGTTGAGTATAACTCGTCATTTCTCAATTTCCAATTACAGTATTTCGTATTTAACTATTTTAAATGTAATTATTTAAAACAGAATTGTTTGAAATTTGTAGCAATCCAAGAATTATCTCCTCATGCACATTTTAAATAAAATATTTTGAAAGCGTGAGTTGGGAACAAAATTCAAAAAAGTTTATTCGTGCATTCAAAATTGAAAATCAAAGTCTCAAAAATCCATTAGCAATAATAATGGAATGGAATTAATTTGATTAGACTTCATAACGTTATTAGTTCGCACATATAAATAGAAAGCGGATTTTATGCATTTATAATAAAAATGACTAACTGAAATACCAAATTGTGAAGATATTAGAAGAATTTCAGAATATTGTAACATTTCTTTCAATTCATAAAAATTATTAAATGAAGGAATGCATTGATTTTTTAATTTTTGTTTCGTACTAGTGATTTGAACAATTTTTATTTAACACAAAGATTAAATTATTTAACACAAAGACTAAAACACATTCACTTGAAGCATGTATTGACAAAGACGCGCGCGTAATATCAAGCTCGATGACTTGCGGTGGTGTAGTAACTACAAGAAGTCTCATAAAATAATAATCTATTTCCCACAAATATCACAGCATCCAAAGCTGGTTCAACTAAGTGGTTTCCTGATAAGTACAATACAACAATGTATTCCTTTCCCTCAGAAATTAAAACGCCGAACATGGACAACCGAAATGTATAAATGAGTTTATAGTTTCAGTATGCAAAATATTGTGCATAGAAACACAAAGTTATTACAGGCAATATGCAAAATGGATACTCAAATATCTAAATGTCCACACAAGAGTCATCCTGAAATAAGCATTAAAAACCAATTTTAAAAATGCAATAACATAATCAATTTTTTGAGTTTCATCAGTTTATTGAAGGAGTGAAAACAGTTGTTGATTTTCACTGATTTCGCCCAAATTTAAGGGCTGTTATCACCCTTACAACATGGATGATGGGCGCAAATAAAAATACGTGGGAAATATTTTTGCAAAAACTAAATCGCACAGAAGTCTTATCAAAGTCGGTATGACCAGATTTGATGTATCCCCCTTTGCCAGACTCATACACTGAATTTAATGGTAAATGAAAGATTTTGTATGGGTTTATAAAGTAACACATAAATCTCATCATTACTCATCTCAGGCAGGCATGGGCACGGGGGGAGCCCCTCAAACGCCTACTTCTCCTACCAACCTTTCTTCTATGCAGCGCGCGCCTTCTTCGCGATCGCGCATGTCTCGCGCCTTCGTTGCCCCCACCATACGTATCTCCGTGCCTGACCGCAGGGCTTCGCGAGGCCTGCGCGAGACTTGCGCACTGATCGCGGCGAGCGAAGCGCGTTATTTCTCCATGGTAACGGTGGATACTGGTGGGGGACAGTGGGTCCTATGTTGGGGACGGTCTTGTCTCAATTGAGACAAAAATGCCCATGCCTTCATTCGAAACCGTTCAACGATATTCCCAAAAGAAGGAAATACAGGTACGGTTGAAAATGACATGAAATCATTAAAATTGTAAAACTTCAACGCAAATATGGTACGGGTTCCCGTTGTCCGATTGCTTCAAAATATTGCATATATAATTTTCTCGCCACGCTCACAACTCAGACGGGTGAGACTAAAAAAATATTTGAACTCTATAACTAAGGACCACCCTAAAATCCAGTCGCGCCACGAGGCTGGAGGCCCAAATGACCGATACCCGCCGATATAGCGACCTCTCGATTCGAAATTCCCGGATTCCCCATCCATCGGTGACTCAATCACACGGTCAGGCGGTTTCGAAGAAGTATTTATATCTGGCGGATCGTGCGCCCTCAGCTCGCCATGCCACGGTGCCTTTCCATTTCGGCTATCTTTTATCAATATCTCGTCTGGTACAAAAGAAGAATCCGAAGGAGCCAGTGCCCCCAGAGATCGTGTCTCCACGTGGCAATGACAGGAGTACCTGGGCTTGGCCAAGGTTGTGCCAAGACAGGACGGGAAAGCCGCGAGTAAAATCTATCCGGCCGACGAAGAAATCCTGGCCAGTTGCCAGATAGACAGCCAGACGTTAGTCATCCCGCGGGAGGCTCTCGAGAGCAGGAAGAAAGGGAACCGCGACCGGCTAATAAAAGACAAGGGTAACATAATTCCACCCGCGCTCCAATAATAGCGTTGCCGTTTAACGATGCTTCCGCCGTTGGCGCTCTTGTCTTTCGGCCTAAGTATTTTCATCGTCGATGATTTACGGGGATACAAGCAAGTCCGTTCGTTCCTTCGTTCGTTCGTTCCTGGCCGAGCTCTGTTTTGGACGGTAACAAGCATAGTACCTACACCCGGGAATGGAAAGTAAGAGTCGCGATATGCCTTCGGAAGTATTACACTTCTATTATCTACTATTTATGGCACCAGCCCTGTTCACTGATCCTTCTTCGTTAACCCCCTTTTTCATGGAGAATAATGAATCGCGGGTGCACACGTACTATGTAAGTGCACGGTAAATCCTCCGAGTGTCTATCCTGCGGGAACCAGAGTCGGATAGAGCAAGCATTTTAGAGAACAACATGATTTCCTCTCGAGATAATGAAAATTGACTGGGCTATAAGTTGGCTCTGTCTAGAGGAGCGGAGTAAACGGCTACATTCGGCGATTAAGGAGAAATACCCCTAGTTTTGTTTTTTTATAGGACAGATGCGTTCATGTAGAGTACATGTAAAGCAAATTCGTGCAGAGAAATATACATATTCTACCTATAGGAAAATAGAAGATTGATACCAGACCTAGAAATTAGCAGAAGTAATAAAGCTAATTATATGACAATTTATGTTAGAATTTTATCATTTTTGTATGCTGAATTTCATAAAAATTGCACATGCAGTGGGTTCAAAAAGTATTTGAACACTGAATTTTCGTTTCACCAGTAATTGTTAATATGCAATTTACGATCATTTCGTTAAAAACAGTAGTATAACAATAAATGTGTTCTCATTTTAAGGATTGAAAACTCTACTTTCATAAAGCGTCATTTATATTTTTCTAGGCTATTTGTGCATGATACAGCAGATGAAAAATTGTGCACACGTTTTTTATCTAGAATGCTACAAATTGAATTGTCTGTGAAAGCAACAACAATTTTTTTCTAAATGTATCTATTACAGATTTGAAGATTGAATCTTCCTCTTTACCACGACTGCTTGAAACTTAATCTACGAGTTGTCTTGGCTGTTTTGTACAACGAAACTGAGAAACATATGTGGTCGGTTAAGGCTTTCACGGTGTACCTTATATTATTGCAAAGATCAAGTTTTAAGCATGCGCTGTAAAGGGGAAACTTCAATCATTTAATCTAGAGGTTTCTGTGACATGAAAATTTTTTCAATATTTTTACATACGTCACAATATGTAACATTTTGGACGAAAAAAGCGTCTTCAGTTTCTCAGTCGCTGTATCATGCAAAAATATCTTAGACAAAAATGAACGATGGATGGCAAAAGTAGAGGCTTCAGGCTTTAACCAGTTAGCTGTTTTTGCTAAGTATACTCGTCATGGAATAAAATTAATTGCTAGTGAAAATTAAAACGCATTATTAATTTGTCGACATTTTAGAATTTTTCAAGTCAAAGACGAAGTAAAGAAACGAAACAAAGAAATTGCCGAGAGGTCAATATATGATAAATAAAGTTTTCAACAATTTTTAGTAGCCACATACAAAGTCGAGCTACACAGTTAGCTGGTTAAAATGAGAACAATGTTGTTTTATTATTCGTTTTAACGAAATTATCACAGTTTAAATTTCAACAATTTCTCGATAATGGGAAATGTAGTATCCAAATACTTTTCGGATCCACTGTACATATTATTATATGATATTATATGGGATTGGGCCGTATACATAGAGGCAAGTAAAAGTAATAATAATACAAGCAAAACGATAGGATGCATTTATGTTTGTTTAATGACGCGATTTATTCGATAAAACAGGAATGGTGCAGTCATGGTTTATCATAGTAATTACTATTTCAATCTTCTCGCATCTCTGAAACGTCTAACGAGACTTGTTCCACTCATCATGAATGAATAACTTACTGCAGAGTGGGGAAATGTTACCAACAACGAACCAAGCCTTGAGTTATTTTTGATTTCTAAAATACTTTTTTGAGTTACTAATTGTTTTATCCTATCTTTTACATGTTGAAGGTACACTCAGTAGATGTCTGTTCATCGTGCGTATTAAATTTTGTAAATATCTAAAAAATGGTGAACTTTGCATAATTAACAAAGCACTACTTATTGTTGTAAAGAAATGGTAACTATTTAGATAAAAATGTTAAATTTTACTTTAAAAAATTATTTCCTACCTGCATCTGTTGCAAAAAATTCCTGGAAGTTTTAGTTATTAAACAAACATAAATGCATCCTATCGTTTTGCTTGTATTATTATTACTTTTACTTGCCTCTATGTATACGGCCCAATATAATATCATATAAGAATATGTACAGTGGATCCGAAAAGTATTTGGATACTACATTTCCCATTATCGAGAAACTGTTGAAATTTAAACTGTGATAATTTCGTTAAAACAAATAGTAAAACAACATTGTTCTCATTTTAACCAGTTAACTGTGTAGCTCGACTTTGTATGTGGCTACTAAAAATTGTTGAAAACTTTATTTATCATATATTGACCTCTCGTCAATTTCTTTGTTTCGTTTCTTTACTTCGTCTTTGACTTGAAAAATTCTAAAATGTCGACAAATTAATAATGCGTTTTAATTTTCACTACAAATTTTAACATAAATAGCAAGCAATTAATTTTATTCCATGACGAGTATACTTAGCAAAAACAGCTAACTGGTTAAAGCTTGAAGCCTCTACTTTTGCCATCCATCGTTCATTTTTGTCCAAGATATTTTTGCATGATACAGCGACTGAGAAACTGAAGACGCTTTTTTCGTCCAAAATGTTACAAATTGTGACGTGTGTAAAAACATTGAAAAAATTTTCATGTCACAGAAACCACCCTAGATTAAATGATTGAAGCTTCCTCTTTACAGCGCATGCTTGAAACTTGATCTTTGCAATAATATTGTGGTATCAGGACTCCACAGACCAAATATTATATGGAGATTAGGAAAAGTAGGAGAGTTCCGTGGGTATGTGTAAGAGTTGATCAGCTACAACCGCGCGAGGGTCCCGAGTTCGATTCCCGACGCGGAATTCCTCATTTTTCCTAATATCCTACATTTGGGGGCTCGTCCGGGATGAGGGGAACACCGATGCCCGCATGGTGACAGACGACGGACGCAGTGAGCAAGCGTTGCGAAGACGGTCGCACGCGAGCGAAAGGACGACGAAGTGAAGTAAGGGGCACATCCAGGGAAAACTGCTAGAGAGGGCAGTAGGATGGTGTTCCCGAAAAGTGACGAAGTTGATGACGAGTTGTGTTGATGGCGCTGAGGCCAAAAAGACGATGGCGCTGCGACGGACATTCGAGGGCGAATGCCAGAGCAGGATGGCCGAGTGTGGTATTAGGACCCCCCAGACCAAATACTATATGGAGATTAGGAAAAGTAGGAGGGTTCCGTGGGTATGTGTGAGAGTTGACCAGCTACAACCGCGAGGGTTCCTGGTTCGATTCCCGGCACGGAATTCCTCATTTTTCCTAAGATCCTACAATATAAGGTACACCGTGAGAGCCTTAACCGACCACACATGTTTCTCAGTTTTATTGTACAAAACAGCCAAGACAACTCGCAGATTATGTTTCAAGCAGTCGTGGTAAAGAGGAAGATTCAATCTTCAAATCTGTAATAGATACATTTAGAAAAAAATTGTTGTTGCTTTCACAGACAATTCAATTTGTAGCATTCTAACAAAAAACGTGTGCACAATTTTTCATCTGCTGTATCATGCACAAATAGCCTAGAAAAATATAAATGACGCTTTATGAAAGTAGAGTTTTCAATCCTTAAAATGAGAACACATTTATTGTTATACTACTGTCTTTAACGAAATGATCGTAAATTGAATATTAACAATTACTGGTGTAACGAAAATTCAGTGTTCAAATACTTTTTGAACCCACTGCATGTGCAATTTTTATGAAATTCAGCATACAAAACGATAAAATTCTAACATAAATTTTCATATAATTAGCTTTATTACTTCTGCTAATTTCTAGGTCTGGTATCAATCTTCTATTTTCCTATAGATAGAATATGTATATTTCTCTGCACGAATTTGTTTTACATGTACTCTCCATGAACGCTTCATACTTGTCATGAATTTTTGAATTCACTGTAAATGACAGCATAAGATAAAATTATAAAATTGCATATGACCAACTAAAACTCTCGAACTGTAATGGATATTAACAATAGCAATCCGCTTACGCAATATGTTTAACTGGAACCATCTGTACCTTACGATACCTTGCCAATGAGCAATTTTATTATACAAATAAAAGATCACGTGTGTGACTCAAAACGTGTCGGTTCAAAAACATTTTTCTACCATTACGGTAAAAGAATAGCTAATCAAAACTCGTGAGCTCGAGCACAGTATACTTCGTTTGCTTCTTCGTTCTGTTTTCTTTTCAACATGAGCTATCTATCGATACACCCACTTACTACAGACACTACCTAAACCGCTATGTGAACACAGGTGTTTAGCATAGGTGAACTAGCTCGTAGGAGGGGCACCGAACGAGTTTATGAAATAGAGCGCTGATACGATACGTGAAAAATGGCCGTCCGGATAGATAAGAGAAATACTAATTTCTGTGTCGGTCGTCAAAAAATTGACGTGAGCGAGGGTAGTTGAATAAATTACACGTGGCGATTTGCTGTTAGGTACAAGATAACTACGTAAGAGTAAAAAAAAAGAACACTTTTGTTTAGGACGAGATAGTTCAATGACTAAAGAACCATTCTAGTACTGATTCGTAACATTTGAAAGGTAAGTTATATGAATATACCTGAAAATAATAATCTTTTTCTTGTATGTATGTTTCTTATGCTTTTTTTTTAACGTTACAAGATTATATTAATCTAACGGGCGAATCCTATTTTCATATTGCAGTAAATAATTTCTTATATAAAGACGGATAAAAGGTGAAATCGGGAATTATTTTGTGATACAAAATAAATGTTTGGTGTCGCGAAAACTTCTTTCTCATCTGTTAGTTTTAAAACTGGTTTATGTGCTGAAGAAACTGAAATTATCGAAAGATACATTCAATAAAGAAACCTGACACTTCGTGGACCAACCGAACATACCTACTTAAGTGGATGCAATTTCATTTTCCGACGTTGTGCTCCCAATTTGGTCTGCTTCTTGCACATACTATCATTTTATGCATATCACAAATTCTGAAAAGACTACACAGTGGGATAAAGCAATAAGTTATATCCAAATTCGATTAATTCAAATACTAATGCTATATTTAATTAGATATTCGAAAGGCTTTTTACAACAACAGTTAAATTTTGAATGCAAACTCAGTTTTACAATACCGGGATCTCTTCTGCTCCTCAGTTCTATTATCAAGTAAAAAATGATAACAAAGTACATTCATTACAGGACAGAGTAAAAACTTTCTATATTAATTGCAAGAGCCAGGAGATAAATGAAAATTTGTTTCGTCTCTTAATAATTTGAATAAACTGAAGAGAATATTACGGTGCCCTTAAATTCTTGTAATATTTTTACTTTTTTATTTTTCATCTACCTACGGTGACTCTAAATCAGAATAACTTTCTTAAAATTTGACCAAACCACTTGACATTTTTTTGAGCAATTAGAATCATTGATAGAATGATAGAATCATTGACATCACGTGCAAAAAAGATTCCGAAAAAATTTCAATTAGTAGGAATGACATGAAGAGATAAAAATGGCACTTTTTGAAACTTCTTTATTTTAGCCCATAATGAAAATATAAAATATGCCTTTTGTAGATCTATGTTAGTTATACATATGCTGAAAATTTCATCGTAATTGGTTGACGCAGAAAAAAACGACGCGCAACGAAAGATGTAAGAAACTATTGATTTTAAGCAGAAACTGACCAAAAGTCGTGAAAAACTGAGATTATCGCCACTTTCAAAGGCTTGTAGCTCATGTTCGTTAACTGATTTCGATGAAATTTTCAGAATATGTGTAAATAACATAGATCTACAAAACGCATATTTTGAATTTTCATTACTGGCTGAAATAATAAAGTTTTAAGAAGTGTCATTTTTATTTTTTCATGTAATTCCTACTAATTGCAATTTCTTCACAATCTTTTTTGCACGTGATTCACTAAATCAATGTTTCTAATTGCTCAAAAAGGGTCAAGTGGTGTGGTCAAATTTTAAGGAAGTTGTACTGATTTAAAGTGCGAGCGAATACTTTTGTGAGCCACTGTATACCTGTCATAAAAGCATTGTCAGGAGATTTGGGATAATAAAAACAATGCTTTATTATCACACTTTAATTATAATATGTTAAACTATATACATGTATCAAATGCGTGCGTTTCACATGACTGTGTGGAGGAGACTGGTACTTCTCAATGCAAATAAACAAAAGACGTTACAGTCGCACGACACGCCACCAACAATTAACTATATATTTATACATGCCGATAATCTAGAGCCCGTGTATAGCACTTATCGATTTACACTTTCTTACAAGCATAAAATCCACAGTCTATTTATTACATTTGTACACGGCAAAGCATGATAAATTGTATAAAAGTTTGTACTGCTTCCTGCGGAATGTGTTTAGACTTATCATTTACCATGACAAAAAATAAAAATAAAATTTTGTTGGACTTGTCAAGAACAAAATCATTAAAAAATGTTTTACGTTCTACTCGATATCAGCTAAATGTCATATATAAATACTAATTAGTACAATTATAAGTATGTATGCAAACTAATGCTATAACTACTCGTTTACTTCTCACATCCTCTTTCCCCATTAAATGACGACTCCCTTTGAGAAACTGATACTTCGGTAATCTTACACAACTTCAAATATCGTTTGCATTTAAATTCCAATAGGGATATCATACTATACGTCGTTCTGCAAAGTCGAACGCAACCGCAATCTGATATATCGTAGATTGAAGTTACTCAACGGCTAGCAACGTTAAGAAGTATAAAAACACTATTTACACGGTTCACCAATGCTGACGGAAACTCAACTTGTGAGTGACAGATTATATTGTTCCTGTACTGTCTCGAAAATACGGATTGAAAATATTATTTTAATCCATTCCACTTAAAACTGTTACCCTCGTAAGAAACTGTTATAACTACACTGTGGATCTTCATGCAAAAGAAAATTGTTTGCACCAATTGCAAGAAATAGTAGTCACATAGACACATCTTTCCTCCTTTTTTGATTTTCATAAATTGAAACTAGTAGATCGATATTCTTCAAGTCTTTTAATCCGCCTTCTGTTTGAAACTGCACCTAACCAGGTTCGCCAAAAATGCATAAAATCTGCACTCTAGTTATGTTTGCATTTTGTAATATGTATTGCCCACGACACACAGTGTAATTACTACATAGGTAAAAAAATCAAAAATCAAGTTGCCATTATGATAGTCATAGTTTGATATTATTAATGTCTCAATTATATTTATATACTATAAATTTAGTATTTTAACACAAAATAATTGAGTGACAAATATTTTTCAAACAACATGGAGAAAATAAGTGAAATATATACATTTGTAATATATTCGAACATAAATAAATAACAAGAAAACAAAACAATTAGTAACTGTTGGTGTAGCAACCGCGGTCCTGTTTTTGAATAATCCGCCATAAATTGTTTCTTATACTTTTCTCCTCGAGAGATGGCGCTGACTTTTTTAAAAATATTTTAAAATATTCAAATAAATTACTTTGATAAAACATTTTTAATTACTATTATTATCACTTAATAACCCAATCTAAAAAATAAAATATTTCAAGAAAGCACTCGGGAGCAAATAAAAATTATACCAAATTAAAAGAAATAAAGGGAACTAATTTGGATAAAAAATTGAAAAAATCGATATGTTTCGTCTTTTTTTAATCCCTTCTGAAAGTTGGAAAATGCAACAAAAATGTAATGTAGTATGAATAACTGTCACTCACCCATAACTATAAATACGACAACTTTCAAAAATATAAAACAACTAAAATAAAACACTTCTAACTTATATACGAAAAAGAAACAAATAAAGTAACATATAAAACAAAATTTCACGTAGTAAATATTGTCAGCATGTAATTTTATGTTGGCTGGCGTGTGTTTACTCGACTTCTAACCAGATTTCTATCCTTCATCTATTATTTGTGTCACTAAGTTACGTTGTTCTCATATTGGAAGAGCGTGTACTACCTCATACAAACATACATGAAATTTGAAAAATCCATTTTTTTATTTTTGAACTTGGACTGTCACACTGTGTGACAGCCACAGTGGTACTCGGAAGGAATATGAAAGGAATTCGCAAAGAAACCATCCGATGAGTCAGGCGCATACAGTTGAGTCACAGGATTGTCGGCATTCGTTGAAAAGATTACCACTACAATATTTTATCGATAACTGTCCCAAATATCTGGCCGATAATTGTCCCCGAACTATTCCAACTTCCGCGGGGTATACCCCGTGAGGGGCCGTGAAGCTCGAGAGGCCTCGGTTCGCGAGAAGTATATACATGTATGTTGATATAACTTTTTTTTCTTCTCTAAGAAATCTATTCCTAAAGTTTTGCCCATCATTTACGAAACACCCTGTATACATTGCAGTTGCAAAAACACATTTATAGGTTCATAAAACTATAAAAAAATGTCTGCATGTGAAAATTAAAGCACGAAATAAAATTTTGTACAATTTACAAGCGAATTATCCAATTAAGATTGACTCATATCGATATACGGTTACTACCATAAATATTAGGATACTCTTAAAAAGACGGTAACTTTTTTAATAGCTGACCCTATGTCTTGGGTTTTTTGAGAAGTTAGAACAATTAGTTAACTACATGACGCGAAAAAATTGCAATTAGTCAGAATTGCAGTGAAAATATTAAAAGTTGTTTTTTACAACTTTTTTGTGCGCGCCTATACAAAAATTTGTAAAATACATTTCCCAGATTTGAATTGTAAATCAGAGATTGAAAACAAAAGAGCGTAAGATGAACTTACACCACTATGATCCCAAATGGTTCGTTTTATTCATCTAGTGATAAAAGAATAAGCTGCCATTTTTCAATAAAGAATGAAATCCTACGCCAATTAACGCTGTCGGTAAATAAATGATGCATTTAAGATTCAAAAAACAATATTATCTCGAATCTTCAGAATTTGGACTTACGCCACTATGATTCTCAGCTCACCATATATTAAATATCGTTGAATATTTGAATAAATATATATATTTTTTATTTTTATAAGGTAATGTAAAATATTTACCTTTAGTGCTGTGTAATTCGAGTACTAAAGAATCTTCTGAAGATATTGTTGGTTTTATCGCTAAATGTATACAAGGAACGATATGGAATTAGTTCACAGGATACGATTTAGGTGACCGATACGCATATGGAAACTTCCCTCTACCAATACCGTTTCTCTGACTTTTATTCACGTCTGGCCCAAGCATATCAACTGTTCTTGATTCATGATACTGGCTGTACCCATCTTTTTCATCGCGATACCAAAAAATATTTTTTGGTACAGCATACAGTGATCCAGCCGTTTCAGCAGTTCATGCGTTCAATTTTTTGTAATATTTTTCCTTATAAAAAAAAAATATAAACATATTTATGTCAAAAAAATTGTTGGTTTAGCTGATATTTTATCTCGAAAGTTGGAGAATGGCCATACAAACTATGAATACTTACTGTTTTGAGACAGCAGAAAATTGCCATTGACTGTGATGCTTTCCATCGTTCTAGACAAAATATCAACTAAACCGATGATTTTTCGACATAAATAACTGTTGCAGTTTGAATCTCGCGCTCTCTCAATGTCGGGAGAGAACGTCGTGATCGATACACGATCGGTCTCCCCACCCCCTTTTGTAGTTTTGTAGTTATAGCCGGCATCCGATCGCTTGTATGTACTAATTAGAAATTCCTAGTGTAAAGGAAAGAATAAAAGTTGACGTAAAGTGAGCCACGTGTTTAACATACCCTCAATACGAACGCATCAAGTTTCGTGTCGTAATAATAAAGATGTCGTAAAATAAGATCGATATAATTTCGATCATAAAGTTTGATGATAAAAATTATCATCAATGGAAATTCCAATTAAGTTGTGCTATACGAGCAAAAGGTCTTTTCGGGGTTATGAAAGGCGTAGAACTGAGGCCGATGGTATCGGCCATATCGACACCGGCAGAAGTCGCGACTCATAAAAAGTGGATAAAGGACGACGCATACGCCATGTTTTTATTGACCACAGCAATGAATTTTTCGCGCACGAAAGTTTTGTTTCATAATAATATAGTTTCAAATAATAAATGTACTATTCGCAAAAATAACTTAATACTTTTTTATAGAGACTAAACAGCTGCATCGATTCGTGCATTAAAAAATATAAGATTAGAAAGACGTAGGTCACCTTCATGTGACCTCTACGCGTTCGTCTACAGTCTACAGCAGTGATGGGCAATTTTGCCTCAATTGAGGCAAAACCGACCACGCCGTAGCGTCCTCTGTTCCCTTCCAGCAAGCGCGGTACAATGGGGCAACGAAGACGCGGGACATCAGCGTACGCAACGAACGTGCGCGCTGTATGAAAGAGAGGTTGGTGGGAGAAGCAGGCGTTTGAGGGGCTCCACCCGTGCCCACCACTGGTCTACAGCAAACGATTTACACCAATTTATGGTCCCCTCAAAAGCTTTCACTTCTTATTCGAAAATTTTTAATTTTTTATAATACATAGTGTATAAGTATTTTGCACATATGATTAAGATCGTTCACCCTGTATTATCACCGACGTGCAATCAGTGTTAAGCACTTTCAATTTTTGGTGGTTTGTCCAGCTGGAAAGCCCGTTTTGCGATGATGGTCTTGTGGTCACGAAGAAAATGTGCCACGTGTGGGTGACAAGAGCCATGACACGCGCGTACACGTGTGAACACGGCGTTGATGTGCGTCTCGTGGCCGAAGCATGCGCGAACCTTCGCGAAACCTTAAGGTTTACGGCTTACGGTGTCAGGCTATTTTACGTAACGCGTCGGTGGTGGGGCGTGTTTCTCCCGATAAATTCCATAACGATACCGGCATGCGATAATTACGATTCGACAACGGGAGAGAGATCAATCGATCGGCCGGCGAATGAGTTTTGATTAAACCGGGCTCTCGTACCTGGCCGACCAGGGGAGCAAGAGCGAGATCGATAGATCGATATCGCGTTTTTCTTTCGACCCGGCATCCAAAAGAAAAGTCGGCCGTGCTATTACCGATCTGACGAAAAGAACTTTTATACGAACACGTAATAATATACGGAGGCAAGTGCTCGATAAATTATACAGTAATGATTTTTTTTTTAGTGATTAAGGAAATTGGATCGGACTATGGGACAGGAGGAATTTGTTGAGGCACGCCGTGGCCTCAAACCAAATAGATCATTATTTATGAATTTCGAACTGTAGTGTCTGATGTTTGAGCAATTAATTTGATATTAAGATCTTATTCGTTCTGTGAGGAAGTGAAATCGGATTTAAATTAAAAGCCCGTATAGTATTCAATCATTGTTTTATTAACACATTATGTATCGGCGATTATTCCATGATTTTTTGAAGTCTATGGCCCCCCATGGCTGAAAGTGTTTTAATAGATCCTTCAATAGCAATCGAAACTTCAATCATAAACCAACAACTCACCCATAATAACGGAATCTAATCATTTCGTTTGGGATTATTGTATAAAAGAAGATTTTTAAGCTTACATTTGGTACAGCGCAATTATTAGAAAGCCTACTAACAGGCTTCCGGTTAATAAAGTGTTAAAGGCGTCTTCTACTGTGATAGGTGTCATTTTTTACGCTTCTTTAAAAATGATGTATATAAATTCTGCAAAAAATATGAACTTGAAACTTGTTTCTACGTACGTATCCGAATAATTGCAAATTGTTTTGTTAAAAAATAATTAAAAATGACTGCAGTACAGCATACTAAAATTAACTGTTCATAAATAAAGGATATTGCTGGTTGACATGATTCTACGATAAAATTTCAATTTATATTGTCATTAAAAGATTGTGGATAGTAGAAAAATTTTATTTTGGCATGATTCTAGTTTTAGCTATAACCACATTCATACTGAATAAGAATAACTTTGGTTTTTTAGGTTCGGCTAGAATCATATCAACCAGCAATATACTTTATTTATGAAGAGTTAATTTCGGTATGCTATACTACAGCCAATTTGAATTATTTTTTAACAACAAAATTTGTAATTACCATTAAAAATAGGATAAGTATGTAGAAACAAGTTTCATGTTAATACTTGTTATAGACTTGCTATACAAAATTTGCAAAAAATCGTAAAAAAAAGACACCCATCACAGTAGAAGCCCCCCCCCCCCTTAGTTCTCGTGAGACGAATTAGTTTGGAGGTAATGTTAAATAATGGATTGTTATTTGTCAAGGAGAAATGTCAGGAGAAAAGTTCCAAACAAATAGTTTAGAATTATCATTTCACGTTATGATGACGAATGCCGTCATGTTGGCGACATTAGGTCCAAGTATTTAATTCTTGACGTTGCAAACAGATAATTTAATTATTTTAGTAACAAAAGATCAGTATATATTTTTATTTTTGTCCAGAACTGAAGTCTGCTATATAGGATTACGAATATACATGTGTGTACAAGAATTGTGAACAATGAATTTCTGAATTAGAATAAAATAGTATTTATTTTATTTTGTAATAATAAAGTTAAGGCTCAATTGTAACCGAGCGACAAGAGTTAAATTACACATTTCTATTATTATTACTTCTCTGTTTGTTGTAATGTTGTCAAATGAACCGGCTCCAACACCACATCGTTCCAACAATTATTTCAGTCACAGATAACATTACTTTTAAGAAACTTTAATTTCACAGAAAACAGTCGAGACTTACAAACAAAAGAATCTATTTAACTTTGCCTTTTCCAGTAAAAACGATACAATTTTAAACAGTGTTGCTAACCATTTCAAGACTAAATTCTAAGACTAAAAATTCAACATTAAATTCTAAACTCGTACTTTGGATGATTAGAGAAAGAATTAATAAAATCCAGCATCGTTGATGTGGTCAAATATTTTTATCGCGGTAAATATATGTCAAACTATGGGAGGGAGAATCGTGGGTTTTTTTACCACGATGAAAGTAAAACTGAATTACATTAAAACCCACAGAACGAAATTGTCAACGGATGTTCTTACATGTAACCCCACGCGTTGGTCTCTGACAGAAATATTGGATGTACACTGGAGAAAAGTTAATATGAACCTTGGTAGAAGATATGACATTCATAAATTCTTACGGGTTGGTTTGTAAAAATTTGTGTGGAATGGAAATGTATTGTTTTGATTTTGGATTACATTATCGCGATAATACTGTAAAAATTAATACAATAATATTGATTGTCTTGTAACAATTTGTTCGTGCCAAACGCCATTGCAAAAGACAGAAGTTAATAGAAAATTAGTACATCGAAAATATAATGATTAATGTAACAACAAATACGAATAGTATAACAGTACTTTTACATTCTATTACTGCTTCAGTCGTTTAATATTTTATATGAATGCATAAACTGCAAAATCTACTCATAAGTTCCGAATAATTTCAATGAAAAAGAAAAATATATTAACCATCAGTATAATAACACTTAAACTATTACTTCTGTATTAACTTTTCTATTTACATGATTAACATTAAGATGACTTCCTACTTCGAAGACTCGATCAAGTAGAAATACATTTTCCAACGTGAATATTCGAAGCGATCAGCAAATTCCCGCGAAATTCGAAGAGCCGTCGCAATGGCGAGTTTTCATTCGAGCGGAATGTCGGAAATTAAACGACTTCATACTTGTTTGCTTAAACGACGCACTTCAAGTAAAAGTTGAATTCTGCGACACGAAGTCGAAACGAAATTGAAATTGTCCAATGTAACGTGTCGTTACCGACATTGTTTGCTAAAATCAAATCAGAAGGAAACCGTAAAACGTTTGTTAACATTCCTGTTCCTGAATGTTCGTGGAGTCAAGGCCGGTACCTTAACTGTAAAACCGGCTCCGGGAGATGCAACTTGACTCGACAGGGGACCAGCATTTATCTGCCAAGTAATTTATAAGTATCAATTTCCGCACCGAAAGAGTTGCCTCAAATGCGGTCGACGAAAAATGTTCGAACCAACCTCAATGATCAGTCGAATTTTTATGTTAGGAGTTTGATTTAATGGAACTTATGCGATTCACAGTTTATGGTGGATCTCGCTCGATATTTTACAAGGCTCGAAAATTAAAAGTGGCTTCTTAATATATTCATAATCGAAATGAAGACATAAATTATGATAAAGCGTAAAATGACGTGGTAATTGACTATCATTCGTTATCAACGAAGATCAGTGTGTCGAATTTTTGGAGTTTTTCATCAATCTGCAGTTGGAACCCTTACAAATGAAATTAAAAATTTATGAAATTCATGTTTTCAGTGAGAAGAGATCAATTTCAGTGCCATTGATAGAGTGTCTTTGACTAGTTAATACTGATTCAATTCGATAGGTGTAATAATTAATTCGTAACCTTTTCTTTGTGAATTTGTGGGTTATTTACAATCGATTAAAATACATTCTACTTTTTAGAATATCTTCATCTCTTCTTCTTATTATTATTTTTTGTTTATTTATGCAATTTGAATCTCAAGAAAGAGATTATTTTGCAGTACTGTACAGACATATCAATACATTATACTTTACATAATACAATACTTATAAACATTCGTATGCCAGTACTCACTGCCATGTACTCCCACTTATAAGTAATTAATGTATCTCTACTAGAACGAGTGGAAAAATAAAGTTATAATTGATTAATTCCAAAAGCTACAAATTCATTGTTACATCAAATATATCATAAACTCCATGTATATATGACGTGTATAATTTATGTATGTATTATAATCGATGATCAAGTAATTCTTATAAAATAAATTATGTGCGATACAAAATTTCATCAAATAAAATATTGTAATTTGAACAATTTGATGAATCAAATAGAATAATTTTATTTCATAACAACAATCTGATGCATAAATTAAATTACTTTGAAGTTATGAATAAGCTGAATATAAGTTAAAATAAATTAAATATTTAAAAATGAATTGATATCCTACAAATAAAATACTGTATAGATAAATAACTATTATTTAACGTATTAAACTACATAAATAAAATACTACTTCTAATATTGTTTTAAATTCTTCAACAAATAAAATATTTTACTTACAAAGTGGTATTCATGATTCGAAATAAAATAGAGCATTTATTATTTAAAGTAATTTCAGTTTTCCCCACAACTGATAGAGAAGAATTAAAAAAGAAATGTTTGCATTTCATATATGTAATAATGACCTAGGTAGTCATGCGTTATCTGATAGTACGATAATATTTCGAACAAGGTACTACTGCGATATCGCAATATGTACAATCTGGTACTGTGCTCACGAGATCATTATCGCACTAGTCGATTAAAATTATTCTAGTGTTTCAAGCATACAAATCATTATTACTACGATATTTTTATCACATATTATACTGTAATATTATAGTACACTTTAATTTTCATGCTATACTCCTGTCGTATATTTTTTAAATATGAAATACAATAAATTAAATATTTTTGTGTACGGACATACACGAGGACATAATACAGCAGTAATGACTTAAAACCACAAAATTTTTCGACAGTTATAAATGCACTTATTTTTCGATGAATGAAATGTGTTAATTGCAATGGAATTTATTTCGATTAATAAACCGCATATTTAGGAACGAAAGACTCGTTACGCACGTGAATTAAAGACGATATTGCCGATGGTGGATTCATAAAATTTATATTTAGCTAAACAAAATTAATGATTCCAAAGTTAGAAGTTTTGTATACATGTAACCAATAATATTTTACTTAACATACTGGATAGATGAAATAAAAAGATATATACAGAAATAAAAGAAAGAAAAGATGAAATAAAAAGATATATATATATATATATATATATATATATATATATATATATATATTGTTACGAGTATCGATATGCCACGATAGCGAGACATCGCGCCGAATGGTCTTCATTGCAGCGTCGTCTTAGTGACGAACCCGTAACAATATATATATATATATATATATATATATATATATATATATATATATATATCTAATTGCTATTAATTTGTGCTTATCTTCATTTAGAAAAGCTAAAAGCTCAAGTTTCACACGTATAAAATTCCTTTTTTTCTTCGATTTTTCTATTTAGAGACGGGAGCAAAATTAAGTGGATACCTTTAAAACTTTTTCAAAATTGAGCCAAACGACTTGAATCTTTTGAGTTACAAGGATTAGTTTACTAGACAATGTGTAAACGTTTATTTGAAATTGCTATTACTTGGAATTTAAAAGAAAAAGTATTTTTCAACAAACTATATCTTGTCTAAATTGCATAAAAATCGGCGTGTGACACTTGGGTAATTTCCCTTTTAGATCCAGAAAGGTGTTGTATATTTAGACACAGATAAAAAGTTAAAAATCAAAATTAATTTAACTTTGTACACAATTTCCTATTAAACTAATCGTTGTAACATCTCAAAAAAACCTCCTCGTTTAGCCCAATCTAAAAAAAAAGTTATCAGTGTTTAAAGAGCGTCTCATTTTGCCCGCGTCTGCGTAACTATTCCTAGACTCTACACACCGAAAACGAAAATAGAAATCTGATATTCATACCTTCTTCCTTACTGTCCTATGAGAAATCGTTGGAACCTATTTGCGCATCCCATGCGATATAATTCGCTATACATATATTTCCGACGAAGTATCGCGCATTCGGAGAAATTCGCCCGTTATTCACGAGCACAGGATATTATAGGTCACGACTGGTTCGTGCGTCGGCATCGAAGCAATTATAAGAACTAGGGGGTCGCAAAAGTGAAAAGTCCGAGCAATGTTCGCGCAGAGAGCGATATACAACTGGCTCCCCGCGGTGGATGAGCCTGCAAACAATATTTTCCAGGAACTTCCTATTTATTCTTATCGATCCATAAGGAAAATATAAGGGAATTACTGGTTCGCAGACCTCTTTGGACTTATGATCGCTTACGCTCGACGGGGGAAGGGCTTAATGCCGTCTAGACCGGACGGGTCGCGAGTATATTCGTCAAGTGGAATCGCCTATTACGTCCCTCGGAATCGGCATGCATTTAGGAAACCTGCTCCAGGACAACGCTGAAATGGTATGGTGGTTGGAACATTGGGGAACCTTGGCGAAGGACAAGGGGGTAAGGCAGGAGCTGGTAAGAGCATCGGATAGGGAATAGGGGACGCTAAAAGTTGGGGGGGGGGGGTTGGCAAAGATTCAAACAGTGATTGCAAGGACCTGTCTCAGCAGAGCGCGTCCGGAATATTTCTCCTTACTTTTCTCTGTGTCTGTACCTTTGTTCTTCTTTGCCAACTTCTCTCTATCTACCTTTCGCCCCTTCTCAACCCCCCAACCCCCTAAACCCCGACAATCCCCTAACCTAGGGTGCGCTTTCCTTTTCCCCTTGCGCCGTCCAGCCTTGTGCTCTCCTCTTTTTTCACAATCTATTCTCACTGGAGAAGGACTCGAGCGTATTGACAGAGAGACTGTGATATATTCGGTGACGATTTATATCGCGGAAAAACGCGAGCGCTGCGATATTCTCATATATTAGGATCCCCACGTGAAAAAGTTCGACAAACACACCCCCGCGTTTATCGAGACGGTTTTTAAAGAAATTGACGATGAGCAATGTGGTTATGCGGCTCAAGAATTTACGAGGAATCACTTTCGATAATGGATGTAGACGATTTTTAGGAAACCGGTGGACGGGGGCAATTTTCGCGAAAGATGATCGCCGCACAGTGATTCGAAATCGCCAAAACGCGAACTAAATTCGTGATATCCTTTAAATGTGCATCATTCATTACGGTGGTTTTTACGGTTTTTTGGCTCGTAGAATCTGATTCTGGTATTATTTTTTTACTGGGATGTAAAACCACCCTCACAGGTTTTATCCTAACAAAAATGAGATTTTGGGATTTGATTCAGAATGCGATTCTATGTAAATAATATATAAGTATACCCTCGGAATAGTTAAAGAGTTATTGTTAAAAAAGTTACATTTCTATTGATTTTGAAGTAACAGAATTCATAGTTTATTCCTATGTTATATGTACACACAATGAATGTCATTACTAGACTGTGGATTTTATGCATTACTGACCAAATTGAGTAGGCGCAATTTAATGTAGTAAAATGATTGAAAGAATTGAAAAATGCAGATATTCTATTTTCAACATATTAAAATTATTAATGGCAAACATAAATTTGTACTTAGTTTCTGTAGCCTGCAAGTGATGCTTAACTCGTTAACCGGAGAATTAAGTTTTGTTCAACTCGTTTCAAGTACTCAACAGGAAAATTATTACTATTAAAATGCAAACATATCAAATACACACGATAAAATCTACAGCGTACCATTTACAAAAACGTTATAGTGCCCTTTGAAACTAAACTGTGCAAATTCGAATGTTACACCATATGTTCTGGGTTAGGTTTTAATGACAGTGATACCAGAAACAACCAGAACTAGTTGTTTTTTCCTCTCCTCCTTTTCCTCTTCCACTATTCCATTCCACTACCTGAGCTCACGCCAACGTCCCCCACTAAGACCGTAGACGGGTCACGTGACGTGCCGCGCAACGTATCACATATTACTCTGGTCATCAGAGAGGTGGTAAACTGTATTCCCCTCGATTTAACCGATCTGACATCACTGGTGTAGTAACCTAATTGTTCCAGCTTCTAAAAAAAATTCAAGACGTAGGAACCTATATTTAAAAAAGTTATTGTCTCTTTAATTGTCCGAACATTTATATGAGTCACTATAAATGTTCCTTGCATAAAAGTGAAATACTTTCGAGCAACAGAATACTGAACAAATATGACTCTCGTTTTCACGTACAGATCATGACAACACCGAAGGGCATGTTAGGGTTCGAGATAATTCGTAACGTTAAAAGGGACTCGATATCGCTGAACTATGCGAGTTACGTAAGAGTTCAAAGGATAGCTGGATCCAGTTTACGTAAGAACGACGTAAAACGTAATGCGCTCCACATATTACTTTTAAGAATTTCCATGACGAGAAAAGTCGTCATCGGAGTTGTGTTAAAATGGAGAGTTGGTTAAAAATTTTGTTTTGCATAAAGATCAGTAGTCTAGACATTAAGTTAACTTTACGTGTCAGCATCTGGTGATTCGACAATTTCGATGTTCGTTAATCCCATTATATAATAAAAAACTGTGTCTCCGACTGTCTATTGTGTCGTCCGCTATACATTTTTTAGTTCCTAAGAATACTTTATTGTTTAGGAAAAACTATGAATGCTTGAATAGCAATCGAGTTGCCGATATCTCATTTGACAGTAAAATCCACTTGTTCAAAATCTACCAAGTGTTCAAACCGTCAGAAGTAACAAACATTTGTATCATTCCTTCGTTTTTTAAATTCACTTTCCTTAAATATTTTATTGAAAATACGTGTTGTTTACAAGTAATGAGTTCCATATATTTTTAGTATTTCTTAATTATACGTTCCACTTTAAGCTGTGAACACTGTCAACACATATTTAAGTCTTCCATTCCACGTGGCGTTAACAGATTCCTACGTATTGGCAACACGTTTTTTGTTGCTATTCTCAAGGTAGCCAGTCGGAGCAAACAATTTTTATGCAAATATCTTAAGTATACTCTAACAAATACGTTGATGTAAACTTCATCGAACTGGCGTGAACTCCGCTTTGTATTCGTCACGAAATCAGAAAAACAGGAGAAAATTGGAAGTCGCCAAATGGTACTACCAGAAGAGTTGAAATGTATATCTTAATAAATTTTATATAAAACTTGTAGCTCAAAGAATGCTTTTTAACACTACAACAGTCAAATTTAATGAAATTGTTATGTTTACAAATGTATAATATCACAAAGTGCGATAACTTCAGAGAAAAGTGTGATTCCTCAGAGACAGGCATTTCTGATGAGACAGAGGATTGATTTTGTGAATTTCTTTTACTCATAGTTAAATAAATAACCATATATACATATATCTGATATTTGAAATCACTAAATATCAGCCATATTTTCTAGTTCTTCTTCATGCATATTGATTTTTCTATTTTACGTAATTAAATTTAATTCATACATTTTTGTTTTTCTTTTTCTCATTCTCACCATACATATCCACAAAATTTTTCTCAGATTTCAAAGCTCGCGTAATATTTAGTGTGCGCATATAACTATTAATAACTCAAAAACATTAACTTTTAGCAAAATTGAAAATTTGATTTTAATTTGCTTTTTGGTAATTTCGAATCGCTGTGCACCATTTCAGTCGGTAAAATAGTACAATTTACCTTCCGCGACAGTGAGACAGCATACAAAACCATGCAAATCTATGTTATACAGCAGGCACGGGCACGGGTGGAGCCCCTCAAACGCCTGCTTCTCCCACCAATCTCTCTTTCAAGCGCGAGGCCTGCGCATTGTTCGCGACGGGCGAAGCACTCCCTTCCCCAATGGTAACAGCGGGTGCTGGCGAGGGACAGTGGGCGCTATGGTGGGGACGGCTTTGTCTCAATTCAGACAAAAATGCCCATCCCTGTTATACAGTGTTATTGTATTTACTTCATCATGAGAATTTATCAGTAAATTATATAATTTATAACTACACTGCGGATTTTTATGCAATATAAAAATTGTGTTAATTGCAGGACACAGATCCATTGGACCACCCCAAAATACAAATTGCTAATCGATTAAGATTAGACGATTGATTTTATTAGATGACAACAATACTTTCCTTCAATATGCAGGATATTGTTTCGAACAACTTAATGTAGTGGCGAATAGGTTACAACAAAAATTAGATATAATTATTGTATAAATTTCAACATGAAGAGGGCATCATGAATGTTATTTTTTTCGTTCAATACGAATTATTTTCATTCACTGAGAGGTATTTATTCACTGGATAGGTCACCCTAATTAGATTTGATTAGAACTTTAATGAAGTACAATTTTGTTTGCAACTTGTATATCCTCCGATTCTCCTAATCGTTCTACTGTTTCAGATTTCTCCACGATGATGGACCACGACAATTCGCGTCGAAAGCGGAAGAAGATTTTTCGGTCTTGCTTCATAGAAGTGTTAAGGAACGTGTTCACGGTTCGTTTCGAGTGCGGCACGAAGCCGAGAATTTACATACGAAAATGTACCTATATGTATACCTACGTACTGCACGCGCCGCGTTGTAAATTCCCGCATAGCCTGCGGAGAGGAAAACGTAAAAAGATTAAGCAGTCTGTAAGACACAGCATTCGCTGGTTGGCGTTACAGCTAGTTGCTATCACTTTACCGTGTCGCGGTTATATTTATTTCGAAGTTTCCCATCTGCCGGTGGTATGGTCTGACAAATGCTGATATCTTTAGTGCGCATTATTTCGCACTTTACAGGACAGATAACGGCGACTTAACGCTATAAATTCTATTCTCCTCGCAATTGCGCCAGCCACGGAATGAGAGCCACGGTGACGACGAGGGAAACCTTGCGGAGGGATAGACGGACACCGCTTAGGTGAATTTATCAGGTTTCTTATTCTACAGTTTCCCTGATACAAAATACAATTTGACGGGAGTGTTTTGGGGATATCTTTCAAGAAAGCCTCGGAATCAACCGCAGATTTATGTCCGCAGTGCAACAACACCGCTGACTATTGTACTATAAGTTGCCGAGCATGTAATCTTGTTCCGATGTAAAGGTACGCGTCCACTGGCAAGTAACTTGCGACACTTCTTGCGAGAGCAACTGTCAAAACGTGTGTAGACATGTGCGGCATAGTGGCCGGCAAGCTGTGCGCGCTTGCAACAGTTTCTCTCGGAGAGTGATACAATGTGTAATGTAGACGAGCTCTGGATAGAGATCTGACAGTAATCTCAAGTTTCGAACCGCGTCCGAAATATTTTGCGAGAGTTTGGGAAAAAATGGCAGCAAAAAATTGCTGGTCTCAACAAGAAACTTTTGTGTCAATTTCTCGACGGTAGTGCTTACACCATCTGTGGGATATAAAAAGCAGGGTTTCGGAGTCGGAGTCGGAGTCGGAGTCGGAGTCGGAGTCGGAGTCGGAGTCGGAGTCGGAGTCGGAGTCGGAGTCGGAGTCGGAGTCGGAGTCGGAGTCGGAGTCGGAGTCGGAGTCGGAGTCGGAGTCGGAGTCGGAGTCGGAGTCGGAGTCGGAGTCGGAGTCGGAGTCGGAGTCGGAGTCGGAGTCGGAGTCGGAGTCGGAGTCGGAGTCGGAGTCGGAGTCGGAGTCGGAGTCGGAGTCGGAGTCGGAGTCGGAGTCGGAGTCGGAGTCGGAGTCGGAGTCGGAGTCGGAGTCGGAGTCGGAGTCGGAGTCGGAGTCGGAGTCGGAGTCGGAGTCGGAGTCGGAGTCGGAGTCGGAGTCGGAGTCGGAGTCGGAGTCGGAGTCGGAGTCGGAGTCGGAGTCGGAGTCGGAGTCGGAGTCGGAGTCGGAGTCGGAGTCGGAGTCGGAGTCGGAGTCGGAGTCGGAGTCGGAGTCGGAGTCGGAGTCGGAGTCGGAGTCGGAGTCGGAGTCGGAGTCGGAGTCGGAGTCGGAGTCGGAGTCGGAGTCGGAATTATGAATTTTGTCCACCGACTCCGCAGCTGTGATAAAAAGTGAAGAGTATCGTAACAAAATAATAAAACAAAATACATTATAAAGTCTGTCGATTGATTTAAATGCTACTGACAAGAAATTACTCGTAAATTACATAATTTACGCAAGCATTTCCAGCAAGAAATGCGAAAATGTAAAGGAAAGCGCAGTGGTGATGGAATAGAAAATGTGTATCACAGCAGCCTAATATCCAATTTCTTACCCAGACTTTTTTGTGTTTCCTTTTTCTCCTGAAAATTATGTATACACGGACAGCAGCAGCAGCACATTTAACAGGTTGTGCTGACGTATTGATCGACAGCCAGATCAAAACTGGTCTGATGATTCTCTCTGGCAACAATTTGCACTCTGAATAATGTAGACACTCCCAACATTTATTGAGCAAAAAGTTCAGAGACCACTTTCGCCAATAATTGCAGAGAGCGAGTTGCATCAATATTTGCAGACAAATGTACATACTTCTGCTAGTCGGTCTTGCAAGAAGTGTCGCAAGTTACTTGCTAGTAGACGCGTGCCATAAGACGAACGCTTAGGACCGGCTTTCGCCGTATATTGGATTAGGTGTGCTATTCTAATAGACTTTGTTCTCGAATGAGGGAAGAGTTGTTGATTTTCACTAATTTCGCCCAACTTTAAAGGCTGTGTTTACGTTTACCCTTGATCAATGCTAACTTCAACTATTACACTTTCCTGGAGCGAAAATTTTCCTATTTTCTGTTCATATTAGGATGTCACACGTGAAGAGTCTTATTCTTTAAACGTTAAGCAAATGTAACTTCGTTCTAAATTGTAAATCTTATTGATCAAAGTAAGCACCATTGCAATAAACGTATTGTGTCAATGCATTACAAGTTTCTTGATTGTATTATGTTAGAAATGATATGGGACATACCTACGCAATGTATCTTAAAAATTGTCTGCTTCATTAGCTATGTATGGAGCATAGTAAATGTGTTAATACTATGAATATTTTATGTAAATAATGGAAAAAATGAACAATATGTACTGATCTTTTGATATATACATAACTAAATTATATGTAGACTGCGGCTTAGAATGGTCCTTATTTTTCGACTTTCGATTTTTTCTGGTCTTACCCTATCCCCTCTCCCTCAAATTGTGAGGCTATTGTGTGAGGATTGCGTTAAAAATTTGAACGCGATCAGACAACGGGAACCTGTGACGCGTTTGCGTTGAAGTTTTAAAATTTTAATCATTTCCGAAAAAATGATGGCTGAAAAAAATGCGTGTCTAATACTTTTCCGAAAACTACCTCTCACTAAAATTGCATCAAAATCGGATTGTCGAGATTTGATATATTCCTCTTTGGCAGATTCTGTATCAAACACTGAATGTAATGCTAAATCAAATTTCAAGATTTTGTATGTTTTTTGAAAGTAGCATGTAAATCTCATCCTTGTTCTTCAAAGGGATTGTCTTTTACTCAAGAATGTTTAATGTATTTCCGAAATAATGAAATGAGTCGTTTATTTTGAAAGTGGCCTAAGTACATTTGTGAATTATTTTCTGTTGACCGTAGTAACATGTACAACTTGAAGTTATCTGTCATAAACAACGTTTGCTGTTAAGTATATTCAGAATATACACGATAATTTTGGATACATAAGTTTTCACAGTTAGTTCAATAATTAAAACCATTACTTTGAAAGTGGCCTAAGTACAATCAATTATTGATAATGTCCGAAAGTGCGGATATTCAAATATCCGAAGGCAGTGATGAAGGTAATTTTAATCAATTAGTATTTAACATGTTAACCTCAGTTTTTTGACAGTTGCTTTAGTTGCATAATCAGTACGTTCAATTAACACAGTGAAAAAAAATTCACGCAATACAAACTTGCAATTGAATATAAAACTTAAAATATTTAATTATATACATTATTACACTCGTGGGGAAGAATAAAACAAGACCATTTAATTAATATAGTGAACACGAATTCGTAACTAATGATTTCAACAAAAAAAGCTCGAAAATATTGTATTTACACCACTTTATAAAAATATAAGACAAATTACAACAGCGAAATACAAGGACATGATGGACTTACTACGATACAGACCACCGGTGCACCAAGACATCCCTCCCGCATACACAAAATGTAGATGAGCAGTAAATTCTTATGAAATTTATGTAGTTAGAAAATTTCCCGAATTGCATAAATTGTGTTTTTGAAGTGTTGTAATTGAGTATTGTTTTTTCGATTTGAAGCACCTTAAATTATGTCGAATGCACTTGGGCTCTTTTGAATTTTATAACGAATCTGGTTGTTAACTTTGAAAGTGGCTTAACTCAAATTTTGGTAAGAAAACACATATTATTCACTTAATAATTGTTATTATTTTAATAGGTATTGTAAATTTAACTATTTTAGATACACTTAAGCATCCTATACTTTTTATAAATACACTTTTAGTATCCTATACGTATATTTTTAATTTTATTGAAACGCAAACTCTTAAATATCTCAATTTAAGTATAAATGAACTTAGGTCACTTTCAAAATAGACGGCTCAAATATAGTTATGTTTTCAAACTTTAACGCAAACACGGCACTGGTTCCCGTTACCGGATTACTTCCAACTCCTGCGCACATCATTTTCTCACCAAGTCTCAAAATTTAGGCCGGTAAGACCAGAAAAAATCGAAAGTCGAAGAATAAGGACCATCCTACTGCACAAGCTGGTTTTGGCATGAAATCACAGGTCAGCACAATGTTAAAGTAGTAAAACGATTAAAAGAACTTCGGGACATCGATGTACGTATCTCCAATGTATTAAAATTATTAAAGAAAGAAAGAACTTTTTATTTCGCAGAAAATTTTCATTTCACGTACGGGCGAATTTGCTTATGTTCTACCACGATTTCTGAAATACCCAGCATGATCACCATGCATGATCCGAACGGAAACAAAGGAAACATTACGGGACAATCGACGGGGTCATCTTTTTTAAAGCCCACCGAAGGAATACTCGAAATTTACTTCTCTGGTACCGGTTGAATGTAAGACGAGGATAAAAAGTAATGACGGGGAATACGAATAAGAAAGATTGCACGGAGAAAGGAAGAAAGAGGGAGAAGGAGAGAGAAAGAGAGAGAGAGAGAGAGAGAGAGAGAGAGAGAGAGAGAGAGAGAGAGAGAGCGTGAAAGGATCATTGGGCGTGTCCAGACAGATCGAATCGAAAACCCGCTACTTTATTAAGGCGGCGCGGCGGGGTCAATGCTGGAACATCAGCCACGATAAAGACGAGACATTCCGTTTCCTACTCGAACTTAAAGTTGTATGACGCGAGACTGAACGAAACTTTCACGTGCTGGCTCACGACATTTCTACGAACTTTCATATAGTGCTCATCGCGATTCAACCATAAACGCTACCCCGTTTAAACTCGCGCTACAATTCCAAGAGGTAGAAATTCTTAGGCTATTACATACATACAGTTGATTCAAAAAGTATTTAAACAAAACATTTATCATTTTCGAAAAATTATGGACATTTAAGCAGCAATCATTTCGTTTAAAAGATGGTACAAACTTGGACTTATTTTAAAGCTTGAATCTATTCTCGAAGATATTACAAGTTCGATTTTTTTTTTATTCAATCCACTACAGATTTGAAGATTGAAGCTTCACTTTTACCACAAGACTTCAAGACTTGTTGTATGATTTTTTTGTAACTGTTTTATAGGACGAAAACGAGGAACAAGTTTGGTCGTGTAAAGCCTTCACAGTGTACGTCTTATTATAAATTTGGCAACATACCATTCATTCAAAGTTGAATAGGTCGGTAAAAAAAATCCTACATCAAATTTCGAAGTGTCGTTGTGAAGGGGAAGCTTCAATCTTTAAATCTACGGTAGCTTAATTCGCGAAACAAGTTTTTTTAATGTTTCAACAGATGTTTGAATTTGTAGCATTTTTTAAAACAAACGTGTTCTTAGTTTCTCAGCTGCTTTGACGTGCAAACTTATTCTAGGAAAAAATGAACGATGGATTGAGAAAATAGAGGACATAGAGGTGTACATACTGATGTAGTCAGGAAAATTTTCGATTTTTTCTGAGAGAACAGATTGGTTCACAGATTTATTTTCCACAACGCTGCTAAAGAAAAACGAGAAAAAAGAACGCCCGGCAATATCCACGTGGTCGGTGATTTCGGTACGGGCTCCAATTTTAGCCGGTCGATCGCTTTACAATTCACAATAACAAGACAAGGAGTTCCCCACGCGCGACAGAATCGACGGAGAAAGATGTTAAGGTCGAGGAGACAAAAGAAAGTGTGAAATCCGCGCGGATTTAACGATACTTCCACCGAGGAACGCGAGATTTATAATTACGCGCGGTGATTGCGTGACACAAGTTTCGCGATTTCTGAATAGTGGCTCCGCGCTATCTGCTGTATCTGCTCTCGATGCTAATCAAACACCGCGATCTACATAATTTGTTTAGAATCGGTTATAAATCTTCGCGCGAACTGGCAGCTTATCTCGAGTTCAGCTGATTCAGTCAAATTTGTATGACTATTTCTGCGTATCTGAGCCAGAGGAGCTTGAGCGATCTTGGGACACCGTAGAAACGATTCAGGAAACAGAAGGTACGCTTCCACTAGCAATTAAGTATCTTGCGACACTTCTACGCTACCAGCAAGCTGCGCGCTCTCGAAAAGTAAGACAATCAGTGTCGCCAGATCGGTTAAATCGAGGGGAATACAGTTTACCACCTCTCTGATGGTTCTAAAGTAATATGTAATACGTTGCGCGGCACATCACGTGACCAGTGATGCCAGAAATGTCAGCTTTTCACGCATGCGTACTGCGGCGCGCGCAGAATCCAGTAACGTATACGCGTCAAAAATGAGAAACATCTAGGTGGCGTGCCGGGACCTAGCACTGTCATAGACGAACTTGAACATAACGGACGTCATTTTTTATTTATTTGTTTATTTATATAATTAGAAAATATATTTTGTTATTTTGGATACTCGAAAGGTTTTTGGCAGTTTTCCTTTGTCTTGTAACAAAGGATGGTATTCTTTATAGATTCTGCCAAAGAAAATAAAATTTTATATTATGTGATTATCCTGTATAATCCGAACCTTTTTAGGTAAACAAAGTATGTGAAAGTTGAATGAAAAACATTATTTTTAAAACAGAGCCTTAAAGAACTCTCAAAAAATTGAAATTAGTACAGCATTGATGCCACGCGCGAATACGCATGCGCGAAAAGCTGACATTTCTGGCATCACTGCACGTGACCAGTCTACGGTCTTAGTGGGGGACGTTGGAGTGTGCGCATGTAGTGGAATGGGTTAGTGGAAGTGGAAAAGGAGGAGAGGAAAAATCAACCCAGTTTTGGGTTGATCTGGCAATACTGAAGACAATGTATAATATAGACGATCTCTGGATATAGCTCTGCCAGTAATCTCAAGTTTCGAACTGCGTCCGAAATATTTTGCGAGAGTTTGCGGGAAAAAATGGCAGCAAAAAATTTCTGGTCTAAAGAAGAAACGGCTGTACTTCCGAAAGGCACCGGTGGCGGATCGAGATGAAACTTGGTGGGTATTATGAGGGATAGGGAAGGACCTCAGATATACAATTTTAGCTTCGGCAATTTATGCGTTTAAAAGATACAGGTTCTCAATTATAAATCCGTCATAATATGTTTTCGATGCTTTGGACGCTATATTCAGCAACAATGTAAGAATGCCTAAGGGGTATGTATGCATATATGTATTATGAGTGATGGTGTGGTGTGATCTGTTTGTCTTTTTCCGTTGGAAACGCGATGCTTAGGGAAGTGTGAGACAGTTCGAGTCTGATCGTGGTGCGTGCTGGAAGACTAATCAGAGTAGGTCTGGGCCAGTTTCCTTGGCCGGGAGGGTGTCTGGAGGAGGCAGCCCCTCCTCCAAAACAATAGAGGACTTTCTATTTAAACAAATTTGTGAGAGATACGATGACATATCCGAAGCAAATGATCACAGAGATTGAGCGTCTTCCACTAAAGTATTATTATTTATTTATTGCTTTAAACCATATAAGGTTTATATAGCATATACATTACAAATTATACAATATATGGTTATGTTACAATATGACTTAGTGTCTAACTTATAATTAGTTTACATTAATTTTGTTAGGATACAACCACCTCGTTGAAATTAAATTTTAATTGAACTTATCTTAATGAAATCAAAAATAATTTTTACGCCTGTAATATCTGAGTTCCACTAAAGTATCTGTATCTTTTAAACGGGTGAATTCCCGAAGTTAAAATTTTATATTTGTGGTCCTTCCATATTCTTCATAACATGCTCCAAATTTCATACCGATCGGCCACCGGTGCTTTTCGGAATAATATCCGAAGAAACTTTTATGTTAATTTCTCGGCGGGAGCGCTTACCCGATCTCTGGCATATAAAAAGTGAAGAGTATCGTAACAAAATAAAAAAAACAAAATGCATTAAAAAGTCTGTCGATTGAATTAAATGCTACTGACACTGAAATTCCTCATAAATTACATAATTTACGCACGGATTTCCATCGATAACAACAAAAATGTGAGAGGAAGCGCAGTGGTGATGGAATAAAACATGCGTATCATAAACAGGAGCTTAATATCCAATTTCTCACTCAACGTTTTCTATTTCTCCTTTTTCTTCTTAAAATTATTGATACACCGACAGCAGCAGCACATTTAACTGGTTGTGCTGACATTTTGATCGACAGCCAGAGCAAACCTGATCTTATGTATCTCTTGAGCAGCAATTTGCACTCTGAATAATGTAGACACTCCGGACAATTATTGAGCAAAAACTTTAGAGACCATACTCACAAATTATTGCAGAGAGTGAGCTGCATCAATATTTGCAGACAAATGTATATACACACTTCTGCAAGTCGCTCTTGCAAGTAGTGTCGCAAGATATTGGCTTGACAGAAAACGAAAAGACTGATTTGTTAGCCAAAGAAGCTACAGAATCAGGAACCCTATTGAATGTTAAATTACCGTTTACCGATTTTCTAAGCGATTTCAGATGTCGAATGAGAATATCTACAATCGATACTATTAAGAATGAAGCCTTATGCAAAGGTGTATATTTTTTCCAACACTTCTTTAATGATGCAAGATTACCTTGGTTTTCGGGTCTGAATTTACCCAGAGATTTCATTATATTCATCAAAAGAAGCCGTTCGAACCATTATAATTTAAATGCTTCCCTGGAGAGAGTACACTTTATTTCGGATGGGTCCTGTGAATGCGGAGCAGAGGCTCCAGACCTTGATCATACTATTTGGCATTGTACAGAATATGGTTCAGAACGAGGACACTTGTCTGAACTGCTCTTCAACCGAAAATATTACCCTCCTTACGCCATTAATTTATTTCTAAGCGTGCGAGATATTACAGCATTAATATTTATATTCAATTTCCTAAAAAAAATATATGATTAGCAGTTAATGTCTACTGTTCACTTTAATTTAATTTAATTTAGCGATTTATACTCCATTATGTATTGTAAAGTGTTATACTAATGTATGCTATGTAAACCAAACATGGTTTGCGGCATCAATAAATAAATAAATAAGTGTCGCAAGTTACTAGCTGGTGGACGTGCACCTTAACTGTGTTGGAACTTGTCAGGGCTTTAGAGCTTTGCTACGTAAACTGAAAGTGAAAACCGAAGATAGAAAAAATTTAAAACAGACACAATATTTAATAAGCAATTTGCATGTCATCCCTGAACAGCGGTTACAAAGAAAATCAATAATGTTTGATCATTCATCTTCCTTGACGACTGTACATGAACGAACTTCACATTGCGCTACATTCGTGTTACGACTGTTACGGCGCCAACGACCTAATCGATTCGATATATGTATGTACAGTGCCTAACAAAAGTACATTGGCAAACGCTTTAAAAAGTAATGAATCTTCTTAAATTGGCCAAACGACTTGAATATTTTTTAAATGTTGGAAGAATTAGTTTACTAGCCATTGTTAACAAAAAAATGTTTAAATTGCTATTCATCAGAATACGTACTTTGACCCCCTCCCCCCGTAACCGTGAAGTCCTGGGAAGAAGTTTTTGCACGGAATCAACGTTAGACCCAAAGGGCTACCAATATACAAAGTTTCAGGAAAATTGATCTTGGGTAATTTTGGCCGATTTTGCATTAACGCCTTTCAATTATGTATTTTGTAGATCTAATTGTAAGTAAGTTATATACGTGCATAAAGTTATATTGAAATCGGTTGACACATAAAAAATCTATGCATAGGCATTGAAATATGTAAGAATCTTTGAATTTTGAGGTTACGATTGATGTAAATCGCAATTTCTGACCAGTTTTGCAATTTTTAATCATTTATGGCTCATAACAATGTTAATCGATTTTGATGAAACTTTGTGCATATAAATAACTTACTTAAGTCTACAAACAGTATGTTTTAAATTTTCATTATAGTAACAGATAAAAAAGTTAAAAATAGGAATCTTTATTTTTTTTCTTCAGAATTTCGTCCATTAAGAGTTTTTAAATAATTTCATTGCACATTCTCTAGTACACTAATCGTTCCGGCATCTTATAAAACCTCAAGTCGTTTGATCAAATTTTTAGAAAATTATTCCTTTTTAAAAGTTGTGCCAATACCTTTTCTAGGCATTGTACATATACTATAATAATATTTGAAACTATAATCAGCAAAACCCAATTCCATTTACAATTTTAATTACTTATCGCTATATTCAGAATTATTTTATTTAGACTGAAACTGCAATGTCTGTCAATATGGCGGAATTCAAATGATCTAATTTACGATTATTGAGATTGTAAAGATACATTTATGAGGAATTATTCAGTAAATTTATTTCTTTTGACATGTGAGCTGTTTAATACAAATGCGGCGGAAGTCAATATTTGTGTACTTGGTTTTAACCTCAGTTGTCATGATCACATGTTAACAAATATATGCATATATAGGGTGTTCATTTGAAAACTTTCCATCCGAATATGTCGAAAAATATGAAAGATATTAAAAAAGTGTAAAACACGTGTCCAAGGATTTCGAGGCGGAAAGAAGGGGGCAGTATCAGTTTTCTATTTGGGAGGCGTTCTCAAGGTTATTTGAAGGTCAACTTTGTTTTTTCAAATGGAAACCTATATTGTTTATTATGGGATCTTATTGTACGTAAACAGACCAGCAATTTTCGTAAGATTCATTTCTTTTATCTGCGAACTAGTTTCGCAAATATTTAAAGAGAAGTAGAGCGTTTGTACAGGAATGTAGAGCTATTCCAACAGATACCTTCACAAATGTTCGTTCAGCATTTGAGAATCATCTGTATTAGTGTTTAGAAAACAACGGAGAACATTTTGAAAATTTGTTATAGTTAAAAAAAAATTACAAACTTTCTCGCAGTATAAGTATGACTCGCTCTACTTCTCTTCAAATATCTCCGAAACTAGTTCGCAGATAAAAAAAAGTATCGTACGAAAATTGCTGGTCTTTTTACGCACAATAAGATCCCATGATAAAAAATATAGGTTTCCATTTGGAAAGACAAAGTTGACCTTCAAATGACCTTGAAAACGCCACCCAAATAAAAACTGATACTGCTCCCCCTCTTTCCCGCTCGAAATCCTTGGACACGTGTTTTACGTATCTTGCATACTTTTCGAGATACTCGGCTGGAAAGTTTTCAAATGAACACCCTGTACACATACATATACATACAATCGAAACGCAATGGCAGTTGACTGAATGCTCAGGATTTGAAACAAAATTAATAGTTGGATGTAGCACATAAATCTACATTTGTACCAAAACGGTACAGCAAATTTTCTATTTACCTAGCAATCACAAAATCAAAAATCTAACCTGTTACGGGTCGACGGGGACCCAGCAATACCAACTAACGTTTAACACTGCATTTCAAGAATTTAATTGTCATTACATAAAATAATTGTAACATAATTTTAGCGAGGCTTGCATAAGACAAACGTAACATCCTTTGACAGCATTATATTTGTAAAACTTTTAAATATTTCCTCAATGTCTCGTCATCATCTGTTTTGATTTGCACCATTGTTCTATTAAACAAAATATAATAAAAAATTGCTTAAAACCTAGATAAATATATTCTCGAGGTTTCTACAAAGTAATGTAAAATGGTTACTTTTAGCGCTTCGTTTGAATCGTTCATTTTCAATCAAGTGTTAACAAGGGTCCAACAAATATAGTTTTTTATCATATAACATGGCTTCTGATAAATTCGAATTCACGCAAAATTCACTCTACTTTAGAAAATATTGAAAATAAACAACGATAAATGTCAATAAATATTGGTCATATTTGTTTCAATGGTATAGCAAATATTTGATAGTACAATATTCTACAAATGCAAGAAAATTGTGGTTAGATATTGCAAACAATATTAGACCGAAATAATAAAAACAAACGCGGTTAAAATGATGAAAACAATAAAACAAGAGTATATGATAAGAAGTAAATTAAACTCACTATCGACAGCGAAAGTATTACACACATTCACTTACGGTGATACGCTTGAGAACAAATTATTAAGACTGTTCATACTGACGTTCGACATAAAGAATTGCCGTATGACTTTGTTTTTTGCTACAATGATTAGAACTTGTCTTTAATACTTTTCATATCTTTAATACCTTCAATACACCCGTTTACTTTTTTTATACATATGTATACTGTAAAACGACTCATCTTATACCCGTGTTGCGAGATGTATTTCTTTCAAATGTGACGTTTTAAATGACACAGAATTTGTTGATTTAAAATGTAAAACAAAATAGTAAACTCACTTTCTCAGGTCGTGCATCAGCGGTTGTTCTACAGATTTCAAGAGCGATAACAATAAATTGTCCCTTCCGTGGACCGACTAAAGTGAAAACGAACGGGGTACCGCAAGAATGAACCGCTGCGCTGTGATACGAAAATTGTCGACCGTGTCACAAATATCACGAAAGTCTAAAATTCGTTTGAAAAGCACCCGCCGACGTAGAACCTGGCGGACCACCTGCTAAAGGAAGCCTGATTTACAACCAGTGCCCTCAGAAAACTCATTTTCTTCCCTTTCGGCCGACCCTTCTAATGTTCCGGGGCCATAAACTCCTATCTAAGAAATCTTTTACATTCGCGAAGAAAGCAGGAATATTCGGAACCAACTAGGAATATTTAGAAACAAAAATATGCTACACAACGTTGGTATACTTGCACACCGTACCCTAAATGTTAACACGTTCGTTGGCAGCGTCACACACGTGTAACAACCACGATTTTCTATTAGGTAGATCTAAAAGTCTATTCGCACGTCTTACTATTAAACCGCGGATTTTAGACATTCATGACAAATCTGAGTAGGTGTTAATTTTGAAACAGTAGAAACATTAGAAGAATTTAAAAATATTTTTCTATTATTTTTAACCTACTAAACGTATTAAGAAAGAAAATCAATTCTTTCTATTTCCCTTCAGTTTATGCAATTCAAGTAGAACATTTGTGTTCTGCATAAAAATTCGCCTTCTACTTATCATTTGCAGATAAGTTCTACTTCGTTAGATTGAAATTAATAAAATATAAGCGCTGTCCATTCTATTCGAAAATGTTCTGCCATTTAGCAAATTATACTACGTATCTATAGGCTAAAAAGAAAAATGTAAAAATTTTGTGGCCAATGTAATATATCACATAAAGAAAATCAAGTTAATTCAGTGCACATTGTTATGTACAATGATATTCGGAGATTTATAACTTTCTTGTGACAATATCCTTTTGCATACTTTACAAGAGGATACATTGTATTAAGTTATATTGTAACTATGACGGCTGTTGCTAAAATAAATAAACAAAATTACAAAAAAATATGTATGTATAAAGTGCCTAGGAAAAATAGAAAAAACGGAGAAAGCTAAAACATACAGTCAGGTTAATTGTAGTATAATTAAAAAATTAATTAGTGAGAATGCGGTCTAGCAAGAAACGGAAAATGTATAGAATTGTAGATTAATTTCAGAAACAAACATTGCAACTGACGTATTACAATGCAGCTTAATAAATTTTGTTACGTAACGGTGTTCTAAGAAGGGGGAAGAAAATGTACAGTTTCCCATAATCGCGTAGCTAGTTTATGTCAGAGTTGCGCAGTGGGTATCAATGGGAACCGAAATTAAAGGGACTACTTTATGACTCTGCCGTGTACCTCTTCTACCAAGAACTCTCCAAACAAATATGCCGGGAGCATAAATGAAGAAACAAGAAGTGATAAACACGCGAGAAGCGAGGACCGTTAGCAACAACAAATACCACCACGAAGGAGTCGTGTTTGGTTGGTGAAGAAGGCGCGAGGAAGTCGCACGCTTCAAGTGAAACTAATGAAACGGCTCGCTTCCGGAAGAACACGCCCGTTGGGCGCCAGGAAGTGGTGACACGGCCTTGCCGGTCCACGTGGTGCACGCACGGCCATTCATACACTTCGATGCCAATACGGTGAATCGTTGTTTTCTTTTCGAGGTATATTTTAGGAATTTTTTCCGCAAATTAAGTGGCATGCCTTCATACAACTTTGCGTACTTCATACATTCAATGATCGGAATTAATATTTGGGCCATCTATTTTGAAAGTGACCTAGTCCATTTATACTTAAATTGAGATATTTTAGAGTTTGTATTTCAATAAAATTAAATATATACGTATAGGATACCAATGTGTCATACTGCTTAAGTGTATCTAAAAGTGTTAAATTTACAATTCCTATTAAAATAATAACAATTATTAAGTGAATAATATGTGTTTTCTTACCAAAAATGGAGTTAAGCCACTTTCAAAGTTAACAACTAGATTCGTTATAAAATTTAAAAGAGCCCAAGTGCATTCGACATAATTTAAGATGCTTCAAATTGAAAAAACAATACTCAATTACAACACTTCAAAAACACAATTTATGCAATTCGGGAAATTTTCTAACTACATAAATTACATAACAATTTACTACTCATCTACATTTTATGTATGCGAGAGGGATGTCATGGTGCACCGGTGGTGTACATCGCAGTAAGTCCATCATGTCCTTGTATTTCGCTGTTGTAATTCGTCTTATATTTTCATAAAGTGGTGTCAATACAATATTTTCGAACTTTTTTTGTTGAAATCATTAGTTACAAATTTGTGTTCACTATCTGAATTAAGTGGTCTTGTTGTTTTATTCTTCCCCACGAGTGTAATAATGTATATAATTTAATATTTTAAGTTTTATATTGAAATGTAAGCGTGTATTGCGTGAATTTTTTTTTCACTGCATTAATTGAACGTACTGATTATTCAACTAATGAAACTGTCAAAAAACTGAGGTTAACTTGTTAAATACGCAATGAAAATCCGCACTTTCGGACATTATCAATAATTGATTGTACTTAGCCCACTTTCAAAGTAATGGTTTTAATTATTGTACTAACTGCGAAATCTTATGTGTCCAAAATTATCGTGTATACCAGTGGTGGGCACGGGTGGAGCCCCTCAAACGCCTGCTTCTCCCACCAACCTCTCTTTCATGCAGCGCACATGTTCGTTGCGTACGCTGATGTCTCGTATCTTTGTTGCCCCATTGTACCGCGCTTGCTGGAAGGGGACTGAGGGCGATACAGTGTGGACGGTTTTGCCTCAATTGAGGCAATATTGCCTATCCCTGGTATATACTCTGAACATACTTAACAGCAAATGTTGTTTATGACAGATGACTTCAAGTTGTACATGTTACTACGGTCAACAGAAAATAATTGACAAATGGACATAGGCCACTTTCAAAATAAACGGCTCATTTGGACACTACTTACAACAGAATAACGATTTTTAGTTAGAAAGATTAATTTACTAGATGGCGCGGGAGAGAAATTTTTAAAAAATTGCAATTTGTCGAAATTGTGAAGATAATAATAACAGTTGCTTTATACCACATTTTATGTCTTGCTTTACTTTGAAAATTTAAAACATCTCAGCTATAAACTGTTAGGGACTGTGCAGATTGTTGATTTTAACAACTTTTAGCCTATAACTGCAACAAATCTGAAGATTCTTACAACTTTAGTTGCCTGTCGTTCGTTTTTCCATTATATTTTATAAAATTTCACATTTTATATTAAGTCTCTCAATCCATACTCTTTTCTCCTACCAGTCAGATTGTCTGTTTAATAAAAATGATCTTGTATTTTTGTTGTGCTTAATAGGAACTGTTATCAGTTATTTTCATCCGCCCCCGAAGTTCTTAAAAATATTGCTTACAAGACGATGTTCAAAAACATTTCCTTAAATTAACCGTAGCATATACAACAACAATAAATTCGTTCTTACAAAGTAGATTTGTATGGATTTATGCAGTACCTTACTATACTGTCACAGAGTCTATTTGTATATTGTTTTTACAGTTTTTAGTATATTTTTACAAAAACTATAAAAATTATTGATGGATGAAGCAGTTTGAATAGATTTTCTTACGTACAACTCGATCAATTAAGATGAACTATTCAAGCTACGTCAAGTGCACATGTAATTTATTTTTAGAGATATTATTAAAAACTCAATGTTGTTTTCTTCGTGTTGTTGCTATTTGTCAGAATTTTTTTCTTTGCTTCTCATAGTTCAGGTGTAATAATTGCTTTAAAAGTTTTTGACTTCAGATTGACTTCGTCATTAATAAGTAACCTGACTTTCTTGATAAATAGTTGCTAGAGTTTGGACAATAGCAAGCTATAAAAATTCATAAATACAAATTAATTGTATGCTATCAAATATCACGAATTAGCATTCCTTTGGTAATTAAGAAGGATCTTAAACTTTGTCAAAATAGGTAGACTGATCTAAGTAATTTTCCAATTTGAATTCATTTTTCGACAATTAACCTTATAATTGATGTACATATGTTATATTGATTTAAACATTTTTACAAACAGGCTTTTTATACTGAAAGTTGATCGTTACTAGCGACGAGAAACATATAATTAAATGCGGAAATAATTTGTCATTGTAAATATTTATCAAAAATACTCTTATGTATACATAGATATTACGCTACGCTGTATGCTATACTACAATCATAAATCATATTATCATATGCTACCAAAGGTATAAATATGTAAATAGAAAACGTTCAATCGTCGACCAGACAAGGATAAGCATTTTCACAGGAAGTTGGTTCCGAGTCTTCAAATAGGGCACACGCGATCAAAATAATTTATTAAAGTATTCAATTAATTTCTGAAATAACATGACCGGATGGAGTCAGATATGCTATCGTGACATTATAAGTTTCTTTTATATGAAAACATTAATTTACCATTCAAGTCTGATCTTGGTTACCAGTTTAATTATTTTAATTTGTTTTATTTTATCATGCGACATCACGTGTTCTCTAATATTAAACCGATATATTTATTTGAAAGATATTCTGATTTATTTTATAAACGTATTAAAATCTTATGCATATAATATTAGTGTAGAAATATTTATTTCCACTGATAAACAAGTATACGTTCAAACAATATCAAAGGCTATCAACTTTCACCGATGAAGTTCAAGAAGGAGTTCGTGCAATATGTTCTTCGGTCGTCTATCTCGTCCAGTTCATGAAAAATAATGCACCGAATGATGCGTATGATTAAATGAACAGTTAACGATGCGAGTAGCGTAACTAAAATTTTACAACATGGTACAACGATAAGCCGCACGAGGAAGATGTACAAAAAGATATCACTTCGCATCCTAATAACGAAATATGGAGTGAAATTAAACCATACCCATCAAACTAATACTCTAGACCATTATATGTATACTGAACAATTATAAGTGTAAAAAGATTGTACAGAAAAAAATCAAACGTTTTGTTATATCTCCGAACTGAAACGTAAATTATTTAATGCTCCATTTATTTTTCTCATATTTTTAGCTGTTTTAATAGTAAACTACACGACAATAAATTTGCAATAGCGTTTTGATGCTGACAGTATTTTAAAAAATTGTACAACGCGATGTTTTCTGGACTGTTGTTTTATGGCGCAACCAAATATTTTAGCAATTGTATAATTGTTTAAAATAATGATTATTGTTGATAATAACTGATCAATGATCCTAAATAAACGTATCTCAAAAACTAATAATATACTTTCGTTTTGAAAATATAATTCATGAAATCTCTAATTAAAGATATAATTAGGAGAAGAAACACAACAAAAATGTTTTACTTCGATTAAATTTAAATTTAGCCAGTGAACGAATAATATTCACTTCATTCATTACTTTGTACAAGTACTGTGTACAGCAAAAATGCATTATTATCATATTGTTCTTCACACAACTTTTTTTTTTCAATTTATCGTAACATGAAAACGTTAAATTAGTCTCACGTCTGTTTGAACACAAAACTTCGTTATTTGAATGATTTTCTGATAAAATATAGTTTTAAAACAATATTATTAAGGGGACTTTGCCATCAAATCATTTAAAATAAAGATGATATTTAGGAATTTTTTTCTTAAAATTCATTTCATTTTATAAGGAATGCTTTTGAATGAAAATTGTGGCCACGTTCACAGAAAAAGTTGTGTAACGATGCGAAAAATTCTTGCGGCGTTTTTTTGTTATTGTATTCGCTATCGCATGAATGAAAACAATGTTGGAACACGCATTGTTTTTGTTACTCATGCTTCTGTACGTAAAATTGACCGTTTTTTATACGTTTTGATTAAACCCACATTAAATATCGGCATTCTAACCTTTTTGTCTCACAATAGTTGATACCATTGTCATTGATACAAAGTTCAAGAATTTCTATAGTTTTTTTTTTAAATTACATCAACCTCGCAAGGGTTATTAGCAACTACAAGCTTACAATTAGGTGGTCATTTATAATTTAGATTCGGTTGAATAATTTTCTGTGCTCCAAGAATTTTATTAGTTTTTCGCAAGATTCCTTTGAGACGGTGGCACCTTTGATGTTTCCTGGAATTTTGTATCTTCTTCTTTCTTCATTTCAGAAGATCTTTCAAACCAGTTATGATGACCACCAGTTTCACCTCACATTTTGTAAACAGTGCAATGACTGCCATCTACAAATGACACCGCAACAGAAACCGCAACAAAATTGTTTTTGTATACTAAAATAGTGTACAAACTAAGAAGAAAAAATTGTTTCGTAATTATTGTGAAAGGGTCACTATACGCCGATTTTGATGAAATTTAAATATGTTATGCAGCAACACATTTTGAACAACTTTTTCCTTTTCCAATATAGCGGGGTCGCTTTTAGTTTTCGAGATATTCGCAAAAAACTATTGCTAATACTGTATTGAACTTTCTCTCCTGGATTTTCCTGACGGCCAGCCCTCTTCGCCCCCTCCATGACCTAACCACAACTCATTCAATTCACATGATTTTTCTGTTACCAGATCAAATTCTGGATGACAGCTACAATGCAAAGATTATGCGAATAGAATGAGTTGTGGTCAGGTCGCGGAGGGGTCCGGCCGTTAGGCCGTCCCAATCACCCATACGAAATTTCAGGATTAGTCTTTCAAAATTGAAAACTCACCCTATTGGGATCTGACAGGGGGGCGTGGACAATATATATAGCTATCCAATATGGCGACGAAGAGCTTGGTCTTAACATTGTATTAATATCCTTTTTTTTTTGTTTTTACTTTAAATTTTTGAAAGGAAGAAGAAAACTTTGTGTTGAGGAAAGAGCATCGATATTATGGGCAAATCCAGCCGAGGATGGCAGTGTTAAATTTAGAACTAACATATTTTGTTATTTATTCTAAGTTTGATAAAAAATATTTAGCTTTAAAAGTTATAAGAAATGAAAGTTTTATTTCGTCAATGTTGACTAAATTAAAAAAATATTTATTATACTAATATGTTACATAAAATTTGTTTATTAGAAAAAATATGTGATGAGAGTAAATAGACTTAAGAAATAATAACAAGTGACGAGACTACAGACTTAATAAATATTGACGAGTTTACTGTTACTTCGAAAAGATATATTTATTAAATATATGAAATAAATACATGTATAAAAATCAATAAAGTATGTTTTGTCAAATAATTCATTTTACACAAAAAATTTGTTTTTTAATATACCTTCTAAATTTACAATTATAATTTCATAAATTTCGAATCGCTTAGAATTGGTGAGGACATATTAATTGCTCCACAAATAATTGTACAAATACCTTCTATTAGAGGCACCAATGCCACAGGCATCACTGAACCAAGAATTTTGAAAGTCTTTATACGCTGGTTAGGTCTTTCAATATGCACTCTAGCTTGAGCTATTTTAGCTGTTAAAATAGACTGTTCTTTGCTAAATTGTTTATTATATTTTAAAAATGGAGGTCTTCTTTTCAAGCAGTTCACTTCACATACTTCATTTCAAAGTGTAGAAACGGAGCAACACATTTTTGCTCGCTCTACTATCACAATCTTTCACTGCACAGTAATCAACATTTTTTTTTCTACGCGGTGGAAAAATTGGAACTTCCATAACGTTATTTTTAATTAACTCCTGTTGTTTAACACTATAAGTTTATACTGTAATTAACACCTGTTAACACTGTAAGCTGCTATAAGCCAAGCCAAGCCAAGCTTAGAGTATTTCTACTTTTCGGCAGCAGACGGCGCCACTCAAAATGTCAGATCCCAATATAGAGTGAAACCCTGTTTTTTCTCACATCCCCACAACTTGTTTACAAAACAAAGTAAACAAACGCCACACGGGAGCAGCCTTACGTTGCCACGGAGCGCGCAACAATATGGAAAATTCAATACAGTATTAGCAACAGTTTTTTGCGAATATCTCGAAAACCAAAAGCGACACCCCTATATTGGAAAAGGAAAAAGTTATTAAAAATATCAAATCTATAATCGAAATCGGAGTACAGTGACTCTTTCGCAATAATTATCAATTGTTTTTACATTTTGTATATTTGAAGAAAAAGAATTCCTAAATATCAACTTTATTTCAAATGATTTGATAAGAAAGTACCCTTAAGTTAGTTTTTCTAGAAATGAAAAGCTGTGTAAATAGTAACTATAATGAAAATTTTCGTTCTGTTCTGCATAGTGAAACGCGTAATACATTAACAAAGAGCAGAACTCTTCGAAGAAACCGACCGCAACGGAATTTTTGTATGCGCCGCGGCAATCAATAGATCAGACTTCCTATTAACCAGAAAATACGTTCTACTTTCGCGAAGGATTTACGAGAGCAACAATTACGCGAACGGTCCCTACGGCCTTGAAGGGACCTATGAAAGCGGGGACTGTATTTCCTAGTTGAATAAAATCTCTTACCAGAAGAAAGGAAAGTTCAACACCTGGCGCCTTGCTCGCCTTGCTTGACCTAACTTAACCTGACTCAAATGTTTTATTGAGATCCGCATCTTTTCACAAAAGAAAGCGTTTCGCGGAGCCAGGCCCTTCGCAACGGAAAAAGGTTCGACGCCGACAGCTGCCTCCGGTGGCCATATTGTGAAAGTGGAGAAGGTTGTCCGAAAACGCACTTACCCTGCCCTAATTGACCACTGTCGATCAGGCCAACCGCTCGAGGTGTTCTCGTGCCGAGATCAAAATCAAGAAACCACGGCAAATAATTATCCTTGGTAAATCTTCGTCAGTTTAAATGTATTTGTTCTCCCGCCGTGTAATTGCGCCAATTACAGCTGTCGACGTTGACAATTTTTTTGCCATATTTTTTTCTTTATTTAGGAAATCTCGATAGACAAGTGACTCGTGTAATTCCTTTAATTCAGAATAGCTTCTGAACAAACGACTTCAGTCTTTCCGTGAAGCTAGAACGATTTGTTGGACAAATTTTGTTGTAACTTTTTTATCCGAACTTGTAATGAAGGTTTAAAATATACGTTTTGTTGATTCGTGTGAGTTGTATACATACTGAACATTTCATCGGAATTGATTAAGGCTGCTGTGAGCCACTGCTGCAAACGAATGAAAATAGCGACAATCATAGTTTTTTACGATTTCCAACGATTTTTACCAGTTTTAATCGTTCGTCATCGTATTTGTGTAAACTCTCAAATAACAATTTCTATTGAAATAAAGATTTGTTCAATAATGCCTAATATTGCTTGTAACTTCATTTGTCTACCGTTTCTCTATTTTTTAGAATTATTTATTTATTCTAATAGGTCTATTGATTGAATTACTGTCCATTCTCTGGCCTTAAGTTTTCCATACATACAGCTATAAAGATTCATAATTAGAGATTTACAACTACGTAATGAAACAGTGTATATAAACTACAGTTTATGCGATAATAATAATAAATGAACATTTTTAAAGGGTTTCAAAAAGTTACAAAAAGATTGGTAAGAATGTATTATAGATAACAAAACAAAATTATACCGTAATTAAATGATAAATGTGGAAATAGTAATTATTGTTTCTGCACGCAGTAAGAAAGGCTTTGAAGTTTGAAAGAGCGAAGAAACTTTGTTCAATAGTCTTTGTGCAAAGTCAAAAAGTAGACTTAAAAAAATCTTAGTGACAAAATACAATAAGCTCACAGAATGAATAAAATGTTACAATTTGAAGGTTAGCTTCGTTTTTCACGGAAAAAATGGCGAAAAAATCGGTTTTTATTTTTTTTAACAACGGCGCAGTATTTTTAAAAATCTGAAAAAATTAATATATGATACTTATAATAATATATCGGTACTGTAAAAATATAAAGTTAGTCACTCTAGAACTTCCATGTGAAATCTGAATTTTTAAAATTTTTTTGAAGTTTTTGTTGTTTTACAAGCAGGATTTTCAATTTAAAAGTCTAAAACGAATTGCAGAATATGTATTCGGGTGTTTGACATGTCTCAGATTTTTTTCAGAATTTCTAAACTCCGTTAACTAGGGAAAATAGGCCAAAAACTGATTTTTCAATTTTACCCCATAACTACCCTCCCGATCAAGATATAGGATTAAAATTTTACACAGTATGGTTTTTTTGTATGCCCTATCGAATGACCCATCCGCGATATAATTCGGCTCAAGGGCAGTTTTATGGTATTATAGTATGTATCATAAAAACAATTAGAATATTTTAGAAATAGAGAAAACACAATTACCGTTTATCATCGTACGGTGTATAATGATGCAAACGCTCGGCATGGGAAATAAATCATAAAAATTTAACGGCTTTTTACATCGGTAACTGTTTTGTAGGTGCGAAACATCTTTACGTCTCCGGTCATTATCATACCTTGTGAATTATCGATCGATCGCGTTCACGGTATTATTAAATATAGATTTTTATTATTGATTTAGCGTTTCACAAGATCTTGATTTATCAATCGATCACCAGACGTCACGCGCGGATAAGATAACATTCCAAATTCTCTTCTCGAATGATTAAATCATTGCCCGAAGACAATTCACGATACCTTATCATAAATTAACGTGTGGTGAGGTTATCTGACAATGACACCGTTCGCTTGTCAATTTCTCGATGATCTTTTACTCGGTGACCAACTTAATTCTTACGAAAAGGAAAAGCCTTGAAAATAGGTCGAAATATTATAGACACGTAAAAATGAGAAAATGGATTTTTAATATTTTTTATAAGTTCCAAATTAATTTAAAGACTACTCCAAACATGAATGTAAAAACAGAAATGAGTATGCATTATTGAAAACAGTTATTGTTAACAGTGACTGTACCACGACCGGTTTCACATTTCTTAATTTATAATTATTGAAATTACAAAGATGCTTCCATTAGAAATTGTTAAACAAATTTCTTCACTCGAGCACATGTTATACAAATTGCGAGAAATCTAAATAAATTCAGCCCTGTAATTTTTACAAAACAATGTATACCAGTCACACAATAATCTTCTATATTTCATAAATTAAGAGAAGTGTACATTTAATCTTTATATACAAAAACATAAACTTCATCATGTGAATGCATTTTGCCATTTAATGAAATAAATATGATTTATATTTATTGAAATGGAGTTAATATTTTATTGTTGAAGCATGGCTAAGATTTTATATTAAAAATTCTGACAGAATTTTAATTTGAACTGTTTTCGCATAATAAATGGATTGGAATAATTGAACTGTACTGTATGTTTACTCAGTGTAAACAATGAATTGAGAACCTAATGTGATAGTAAGCAGTTATTATAAGAAGCAGAATAAATATTGAAAGACTGAAATGATTAATGCCCACGTAAGATCACGCGAATAAATATCTGTTTAAATCAATGAGACGAAAAGAATTAAAATTGGAGGTTAAATTAGTTTGTTCAGATGTAAGAAAAAAATTTGTGGATAATTTGTTACATTGATTATTGACGAGAAACTAATACAATTAGTACTATTGATTGAGGTAAATTATTTTAAAGATGCGTGAGATATATTCTATAATTCATACATATTTTATGAGAGATTAATTAGTGAAGAACTATCAAACATAGAACTATCTTAATTTCAACAAATAAGCATTTTATAAAATAAGTCTCATAAATACGCACAATAACATTGAAAATTAAACTTGTTTTTTATACAACATAAGCACTATTAAAACGTTTATGTTTAAAATATACATAATTATCTTTTTAATTTATCTTACACTTTATAATTATTTTACAACGTTATAAAGAACAATGAAATTCTGTTAGTTCACTTCAGGCTTAAGCATTGTTCAAATAATGTATTTGGAAAATGAAGATATAAATAATATACTATTTTGTTCGATTGACTTTCAAATTACTGTGAGTTATTTAATTTGCACAAGAAAATGATTTTTCTATACATTATTCCAGTATTTATAAACCATTTTTCAAATACTTTCTAATGGAAGTTTTTCTTATATATTTCAACACTAGATTTCCATCATCTACTATCACAAACAAAATTGTTTTCGTTAGTTACATAGTAATAGGTATAGCATAATATGGATGTCTTTCTGGAGAAATGCTCGGATTAACTTAAATAAGAAAAAATTACTTGAGAATGACTTATTTAAAATTTATAGAAAAAGGAATCTCTCTCCCTCTCTCCCTCTCTCTCCCTCTCCCTCTCCCTCTCTCTCTCTCTCTCTCTCTCTATGGTTCATATTTCAATAAAAATACTAAATTAGTTGAAATAATTTATTATTTCAAATTATTATTCCAAATAAAATGTACCACAGCTAAGTTCGCTGAACCAAAATATCAATATTATGAAAAGTACACTGAGTAATCAAATTATTAGACCCAAACAAAATATATTTATTTTCAAAATATACAAAAAACGGTACCTACAGTGTTACCAACTGAATATTCACGGTTCCTAAATGACAACACATCATAAAAAAAAAATAAAAAATACTCGGTGTAGGTAGGCTCTCACTTAAACATTGACTGATTTAAAATAAACACGTACATCGTGTAAATGGCTCTAATAATTTCATCCCCAGAATCCCCTTAAAATGTCGAAAATAGTGGAGTAACCGTATATCCATTTCACGACCTCTAATTTTTGTATTTGATCTATTCATTTTTTTCGTAAATGCATAACATCCGCTGTCTACACAGTACTAATTTCATTCATGCGATCTCACTTACCGAATCACTTTTCTCCTGTTGTTGGGATGCAGCCTCTTAGCCATTTCGGGGTCGACCTTCATCAACTTCGTGTGAAGATCCTCGTTGCTCTCCTCAGTAGTTCGATCCAATACAATTTTCACTTTCTTATTATTTCCACCATCGCGCGTCTCTTCGATGCATGAATTATCCGTCGTATCGTCGCCCGTTTCCGGATCACGAATTAGAATATTCCACAGAAGAGCCTCAATGTAATAATTGGTCCCGCCGACAACGATCGGAAGCCTTTTCTTGGCCAGCAAGTCGTCTATCTAAATTGGTCAAAGCAGATGCACATTCGAGAGAGGCTCGAGACGACGGACAGGATCAAAGATCGCTATTAAAGACCGTGTCTAATTATTGGTTTCATGGTCTTGCGGGTGGGATTGTGCTGCTTCGTTCTAGGAATTAATTTTACGAAGCGTTCCGGACAGGGAATCAATTCAGAGCAAATGAAATCGCGTCCGTCGCAACGAACCACAAGCGAGACGCGCGTGGTCATTTGACAAATAATTTTGTATAATAATATAACCATATGCAACAAACACAGAGGTTAGGTATTTCTTATTCTTTGACTGGGAGACGTTAATATGCAAGTAATTTTACCGTTCTGATTACCAAGTCATTTTAACTTTAATTTTTAATAATATTAAGTTAGATGCTTGATCTTGTAGAATTGCTATAAGAAATACATTTTAGGGGATCGGTAGAAACAACTAATTGAAAATATTCAATTGTAGTGAACAAGGCTAGGAAAAATATGAAAAGAGGAAACATTACAATGGGTAGGGTCATATCCCGAAATTGCGTCACGGTAAAGTCAGGTATCAGGGGGTCTACGACGTCTAACATGTGATGCGGCGCCATTTTCCTTTCTTCTTGCGTTACTTTGGCTGTGACGATATCGAGGCTCCTATATAGCTGCGAAAAAGAAACAGAAGAATATGATGTAATAATTTGAGAAAAATTCTACTTCATCATAGTTTAACATCAACAAGGAAACACTCATTTCGTTAAAAAATATAATTGCTTCAACTGACATGAATCGTATAGTACTTTATACAAATACAATCTCTAATCAAATCATTCAAATAACTGTCTATCAACATTTCCTTCATTGTAATGCATTGGTCGTATATTTGATAACGTTAATATTTTTCAACGCTCTTTGGTATTTATTTTCCAAAGAATACCATAAAACTAAGTTGATTAAATTAATAATTCATTAAATAAGATATTTCTGTATTTTTCATTAATTAATGAAACAATTTTCAGCAGTTTAAGAAATTGTTAAAGCACACGGCTTAAACTTGAGCATAATAAAATTAAATAAATATTAATAGTTCTATCCAATTAAGTTGCCTATTCTAAATAATTCAATGATTAACGAATTGGTTTTAATAAAAAAAAACACTATTCAAAATCACTAAAATCAAAATTTTATCCTCATATATTAACTGTACTATGAATCACTGTATAAAGCTTTCGTCCAAACATTCTTTAATGATGCAATATACATCTGGTTTCTTTGAACCACTTTTTTCTACCTCGAGATTCATTCATAATTGAATTTATGATAATTATTCTTTCCGTTGCGTAATTCTCGTTCGCCATTAATAAACAATGATTGACAACCCATTACAGATGCGCCTAAAACTGCAGTCAGACATTTTTCAAACGATAATACGGCAAAACATTGATCGAGGACGACATATCGATCGCCGATCAATAAGTTTTTCTGGTTTGCGTCATTAATCGTTCGATCCCCGTTTATTCAGTTATGCGAATACGCTGCATTTCGGCACTGTCAGAAACCGTCTGTTGGCGTTCGTTTTCACTGATCGTGGAATGAAGTCGAAGATGTAGAAAGTTGAATCAGGAAATATCAAACGTTCGATGCCGTGCTAGTTATCTGCGTTGTCAAGCCCCCATTCTGTCACGTCATTTCATTCTAACCCTTGATAAGTGTCACTGCCAGTCGAGGAAGTCAACGAAAGGAAATCGCAGGAAGTGGTTAACACGCTGCTTTTTCTTATCTTTCGATGAGAAGACTTTTGACATTCTCGTGGCCCGTGGCAATCGCTTTCTAGAATATTTCTATCGCCCGGTGCAAAAATACTGGCAACAAAATAGGTAAACTCGTTTCCCTGTGAAACGTTAAATATTTTCGATGATATAATCTCGGCGAAATGCAATTCTCATTCCATTGCAATGACTACTATCAGTTGCATAGTTCGAGATATTACATAAGACCGACATGCAGCGGGAAAGTATCCAGACGAATGGCAAACGCTAATAACCGAATTTTGGAATTAGTAAGATGTTATTAAGAACGACCATTTAGTAATAAGAAGTCGTCGTTAATGTCTGGTTGCATATTGGTTCATTGCATTAAGACATTAACGGAAGAATTTAAAATGAATTTTATATTGCTAAAACAAGCAATTAATAGGATCTTCAAATTATACGGCCCGCAGAGATGTTAATCTACGATATCTGTATCCTGTAATCCCCAATTAACAAAATTGACCAGACGCAATAATTAATTTCCAGACACGGACATAATTTATTCGTGAAACAAGGCAGATTGGCACACTGAAGAAGTCAAATGAAGTATGTATATGTATTCTCGCAATTAATATAGAATAATTTTACGATAAAATTAATTTAAAAAAAAACACAATTTTTGAGGGAAAAAATCCATCAGTTAATGATACTGTATTCTCAAAGGAAATTTTTATATTATCGTCTTCACAAAACTATTTTGTAATTTGCCAGGAAGGCTGCTATCAGATCTGTCTTCACTTATTTCTACAAGTTAATTTTGGTCAATTAAGTTCTATTAATTTCGGTTTAGATCGGATTAATAAGTAATGTCTCAGAGGTAATGGAGAAACGATGATTTAAAACACATTTCAAATTTTTAATTTAAAATTTCTTTAGTACTATTTTGTAATCATTTCACAAAGAATATATGTATTATGCGAGTAAACATATGTTTACAAACAAAAAATTATCTTGCACTTGCAGCAAATGCAAAACAAAAATACTAAATTAAACCAAGAAATTTAATTCTTACAAAATTGTTAAAGAATTTCTAGAGAAATGAAAATATAAAGATGATGAGTAGTAACACAATTTTGAAAATTTGTTATTACAACAAACTCGAGATATATCAATGGTCCTTAATAACTATCCACTTCACTGCGAGCACCTAAATGTTATCAATCTGAAGCGATTACAGTTTCCGTGGATGGCTGTTATAATCAGTATACTTCAACTTTCTTCGAGCCATAATCATGAGTACATGTAATACGTATTTGCAATAAAATATTTGATGATGTAACTGTGTTCTTTCAGGAAATATAATCATTAAGATGGTTACTTAGTTTTTGAGAGACTGTTCTCTGACAGACAATCTCAGTGCATCGCAAAAATCTTGCATTTTATACTACTGATGTTCCGTTAAGTTACGCTATCACTGAACGAATAAACAGGTTTTCAGTGTTACGGTTCGCGCTGAGGTAACTTGAATGGCCACGTCTTCAACCTTAATTAACCTTTTTTATCAACGTCTCACAGAACGATTCGCTTTAGAACGCCTTCGAGCAGAAACACGAACGAAAATTCCATTCAAAGGCCACCGACGCCAGAATTGCAAAACGAGCTTCCGATAACATATTAACAGCCTTAGAAGTTTCGATAATCATCAACCTTCGAATAAGTGTAATTTTCACATCTTTTTTTAGTCTGATTGTTTTTCTAAACAATCGACACTCCTTGTGCAGCATACAGTTTATTAAAAAAAAAGTGTAAAAAAAACGTGAGAAAAGCTAATTTTCGTTCATCGTCTCATTTCGATCTACCGTTCTTTAACTAGTTTGATTATCCATAATTACTACTAATTGAGGAATTTATGAAGTTATGATAAAATTTAATAGGTGAAGTTTAAAGAAGAGGAAGATCGAAAGAATTTAAGAATGTTAATATATCATTTTCAGTCTATTAAGATTATTAAAGAAAGAAGTTTTCTGCAGTTTATACTTCTTGCAATTGAAAAGGAAAATTTTTATTTTGAATAACGATCCACAATGTACTAATAACAAAGGCATCAATTTTATGAACATCAAAGACAGATACAGGTAAAGCACAGGCAGTAAAAGCTTTAATAATATACATTAACGTTTTTATTGACATAATAACATTAAATATGAGGTGTTTCACCTAACTAGAGCATTTTGAATTTCTCTCATCACTGTTTATACGAAGAAGTGACAAATTATCGACGTTCTTTAAATGAGACAATATACAGGGTGTCCCACATAAATGGGACAACCGAAATATATGTCGTATTTAGAGTCCTATCAAAAAACTTCAGAGAATAAAGTGACACTACTGCATGGGGCAAATACAATGGTAAAGAAAAACATTTTTTATGTCGTGTTTTTTAATGAAATTTCAAGGTCACCGATGTTTTTTTAAATGGAATAGTATATTTTTTTACGATAGCATGATAGATAATAAAAAACTCAATTTAGTGGATACCACCTTGTTGACCTTGACATGACCTTGAGCAAGAATAATCATGTCGGAGCGAATAAGATGTGGAAGTTTAAAAGTTATGTGTTTCAGCAAAGATTACGCGTTGTTTACGGCGGGTTGACCTTTACATATCATAATAAATGTTCGAAATGTTGACCATCCTCATTTATGCAATATTGCAATCTTGCATTAAATGATCTGTAGGCATTGTCGATTTCCTGAGACGTAATTGAACGTCGAACGAATTTATACAAGGAACTCTTACTGGTATAAAGTATGCTGCATTTTTACGCCAGGATTTGTCGGGCCTTTTAGAAGAAATTGCTTTATTCGATCAGGAGCGCATGTGGTTTCAACATGATGGTTGTCCAGCGCATTATTCTGAAGTTGCTAGAAGGGTGCTAAGTACGAAATATCCTGGACGCTGGATTAGGCGACGCGGAACGATTCCATGACCAGTCCGTTCTCCGGATCTGACACCATGGAACTTTTATCTATGGGGCAAGATAAAATGTATTGTGTACAACGACAAACCCACAATGCCAGAGGATATGCGGCAAAGGATTACTGCAGCATGTGCTTCAATTACGTCTCAGGAAATCGACAATGCCTACAGATCATTTAATGCAAGATTGCAATATTGCATAAATGAGGATGGTCAACATTTCGAGCATTTATTATGATATGTAACGGTCAACCCGCCGTAAACAACGCGTAATCTTTGCTGAAACACGTAAGTTTTGAACTTCCACATTTTATCCGCTTCAACATGATTATTCCTGCTCAAGGTCACTTCAAGGTCAACAAGGTGGTATCCACTAAATTGAGTTTTTTATTATCTATCATGGTATCGTAAAAAAATATACTATTCCATTTAAAAAAACATCGGTGACCTTGAAATTTCATTAAAAAACACGACATAAAAAATGTTTTCCTTTACCATTATATTTGCCCCATACAGTAGTGTCACTTTGTCTTTTGAAGTTTTCTGATAGGACTGTAAATACGACAGATATTTAGGTGTTCCCATTTATGTGGGACACCCTGTATACAGTTTGGTACAATATTAAGTGGACACGTGGACACCCTTTAGAAACTGGTTTAACATTGGATCATACGACTTGAGTTTTTTTAACATTGTAGAAGCATTAGTTTACTAAGTAACAAGTAAACAAAATTTCGAGAAAAATTGCTATTGGTCAAATGTGTGAAGAAAACAATAAAATTCAGATTTTTAAACTTTTTTATCTGAGCCCAAAACGAAATTTTAATCAATGACTTTTGTATCAATCGGTTAACGTTGTAATGATCTACAATCATTTAAAGATGAACACTAGACTGCGGATGTTTCGACGTAGTGGCGGTGGCAAGTAAAGAAGAAGACCTGAAGTGCATGATGACGAGACTGGAAAGGTATTTGGACAAAAAGGAATTGACGCTAAACGCGGGGAAGTAAAAAATAATGACTGCGGATGTTTATGCATTATTCAATTTTTGTAGGGCAATTTTAACAAAGCGCAATCAAATCAAATCCTATTTAAAGTGGTAGCAGGCTTTGTAAATCAAAAATAAATAAAAATAAAACTAAATTTTATCAAGGTTTATATTCTGGCATTTTTGAAAATGTTCAGAAGCCATACATGAAAAGGAAGAAAATCTGTGGCTTTGCGCTTAAGCACTCACCTTTAAATGTTTGTAGCTCATAAACTCATAACAACATTAACCGATTTCGATGAAATTTTTACCGTGTATACAGGGTGAGGAACTATAAATAAGTCACCTGAATAACTCGCTTGCTTTTGCAGATAGAAGAAAATGCATCAGACCAAACTTACTTGATATCAAAGCGCGTAATCTGATGTCATTATATTTCTTTATAGGTGGAGACGTCAAGGAGATATGAAGGTCAACTCTGTTTTTTTAAATGGAACGGTATGGTTTCTTATTTACATTCTGATACTGCGTTTCAAGACGAATACAATGACCTATTATGAATGTCATTCAAGATCACGCAAGGTCAACTGCAATAGAAACTAAAGTGTCACAAAGCACTCTTCGAACACTACGACGATTTACATGTAACATGTTATTTACGTATTCACTGCTACTTCAAGTGTTCAAAATGACGACCTTGAACTTGAAATTGGTCCATATTTCATTGATGGCACGCTAAATAGTCATAAATACGAGAGGAGGTTGTCATTTTGACCACTTCAAGTAGCAGTGAATACGTAAATAACATGTTACATGTAAATCGTCGTAGTGTTCGAAGAGTGCTTTGAGAGACTTTATTTTCTATTGCAGTTGACCTTGCGTGACCTTGAATGACCTTCATAATAGGTCATTGTATTCGTCTTGAAACGCAGTATCAAAATGTAAATAAAAAAACCATACCGTTCCATTAAAAAAAAACAGAGTTGACCTTCGTATCTCCTTGACGTCTCCACCTATAAAAAAATTAATGATATCAGATTACGAGCGCCTCGATATCAAGTAAGTTTGATCTGATGCATTTTCTTCTATCTTCAAAAGCAAGGGAGTTATTCAGGTGACCTGTTTATAGTGCCCCACCCTGTATAATTCACATGGGTTTCGTTACGGCTCAGATAATAAGTTGAAAAAACTGAATTTTATATTTTTCTTCACAATTCTGACCAATAGCAATTTTTTCAAAACTTTGTTTCCCTGTTATTTAGTAAACTAATGCTTCTACCATGTTAATAAAACTGAAGTCGTTTGTCCAATGTTAAAAAAGTTATTAGTTCTTAAAGGGTGTCCAGTTAATATTGTCCCCGACTGTATTTATCATCATTACGTGATAGTACAAATCAAGGTTAATCCAGTGGTCCATGGTATCGTGAACTTCAATTGAGTTGAAGTAAGAAATTAAGTAACCGCGGTATATTTATAAATTATCAAAAAAATGACTACTATAATAAATGGTCAAAATGGTGCCCATCAACTGTGGCTACTCGATACGAGTAATGAAACGATTCTTTGGACGTTGATTTATGAATCGAAAGTTATGATTCTGATAGGTTACTAACTGTAAACTAAATCAATTGAACAAGATAAGTATGTAATATAAATCAACTGCATATAATATCAAATATTAAAATGCATTGTGAGAAAAACACTACATAAATGACACATTTCTATGTTTTCTGAATCACACAGCAAATTCTTATTTGCAATTAATTTCTTCACTCGTAGTCCATACAAATATGCACTTGCGTGGACTATCGATTTCGTACTAAAGGTCGCAGGAAGGTCACGATACGACAAGTCGCTGAATTGGTCTTGATATTCACTATCACTAAACGATGATAAAAATATACAATCCCGTGTGAAAAAAAATCGACGAAATTTATTTCTCATGATATTTGCCCACTGGAATCAAATCGTGTTTGATATTTTTACAAAAATAAAAAATAAGAAAGACATTTAATTTAAGTTTCGTGAGACTCGCTGTATACTTCATAATCATAGAGCATCTGTTATATCCCAATTTTTTGCAAGTCTGTCTACAAAAAACTAAATTTGCATGCAGTCACGCAACCTGCTATAATTAATCTACGAGAAATTGAATTGTCACTGCGTCTCGTTATTTTCATTGATTATTTTAAAAATTGTATATTACGTTGATTACCTCCTCTAAATTAAAGTTTAACAATAATGCCGTCGATTGGAACATAGATATTTGTAAATTAAATTGTTCTCGAAGGTGTGCGGGCGATTAGAAAATTGATATGACGAGGAACACGGCTGTTTTAAAAACGAGGAATACTTAAAAGCGAAATAAAGTGATTTGCAACGTAGCAAAGTAGGTTCTCCGAGATTCTCGGACACATTGTAAACATTTTCGTATTTAGAAACAGGGCTGATGGATGGATACACAAGCAACTCTTTCCGCCAGAAGTTTATTTACACTTAGATACTGCTTCGGCCGAAAACGTAATGATAAAACAAACGAAAAAAGAAAGTGGAAGAGAGCAAGTAGCACGTGGAGCAAGTATGTATCAGCAAAGTTCAAGGAGAGAAATCGAACCGCAGTCGTTACATTTCAATAACGAAATTTGTTAGTTGTGTTATCGCAAGCTCTGAATGGATATTGCCATGTCGTAACCAATCGTGTGATCGTTTTTTCGCATGGTGTTTAATCAACAGTTATTTATCGCCTAATTATGAGCGTAAAACAGGCATCAAACTTGTTTGATAGGCACCATTATCGATTTGAAAACTCATTAAATGTCTACGGTTACAACCAAATATCGTACTGTATCAGAAATACCCAAAGGTATAGGATCATTAGAATTTTGTTGTCGATACGCGAAATTGTAAAAGTAATTGTTCGTTTCAAAAAGAGAAAGACACGGTTCTGCATGGAAAACTCTCTTAACATTTGATTACAATCTTGGCCAAATTAAAATAATGAACATAGGATATGATACTAAAATAGAATTCCATAAATACAATAGAGTAACTTATGATATAAACTTATTAGAGGCTATAGCCGGGTTAAGGGGTCAAAATCGCCAGCAACCCGATTATAATAGACCTTGAACCATTTAATAGCCTACCAAAAAAACCCTTTCAGCCAAATTTCAGCCTGATACCTAGTATTTCTTCCTATTATTTCTTTTCACACGAAATACAATTGTATTTTTTGCAATCTGTATTAAAGCATTGAAGTAAATGTAGCCATGCAAAACATACAAAGAACCCTGCACTAACCATATGGAAAATCTAGCACGGTAAAATCAGTTGTATTTTTTTGTATGTTATTGCTTATGATCTACTGAACAAAAGATGTAATGGGCACAAACCTCAGTAATGGACAGTTATCGAGTTATAATCAGTCAAACATGACACATTCGAGCTGCCGAATACTCAAATTTCGGGAAGTATTTATTTTTTGAGAAAATATTTGAAACAGAAGTAGTAGGGTTTCACAAAATCTGTTAGGTGGTGTCATTATTTTTGAATTTTGAATGACCTTGAATAGGTCTGTAAACAGAAATCTTTCACAAAAATCTTTGCGTGTCACAGCAGAGATAAGGACCCCACGGTTCGTCACTCCCGTTGTATTTTTTGACTCCAAACCCTTTCTTCTGTGTGTGTGTTTGTGTGCGTGTGCGTGCGAGTGTGTGTGTGTATTAATAAAAAATGGTCCTATTATGTATTACCAAACGGTATGAAGACCAAAATGTATGGAATACACTGATATCAATAATATAAATATTGGCCCTAGCAATGTCAGAAAGTAATAGCATTCAGCAGTAATAACGCTAGTATATACATATGTTGCCAACGCAAGGTGCTGAGGGAGCCTAAATATAAATATCTGTAGTTTTTCTTTCTGAGAACACCGATTTCATATATGAAAGTATGATCATAAGTAGTAACTCCATATCTACGTGTTTCTAATCACGATACTTGTGGCCATATTATAGGCTGTATAAGTAAGTATAGATTCATTTCTATACTAAAGGATTATTAATATTTTTACTAAAGGATTTTTGTCCATCTACATTGATCAACGCCTGTGCGTTGCTTCGAGAATTATTCGTTTGATTTGTGATACCGGGACAATCGCGTTTGGAAATCGTTCCATTAAATCACTAATTAATTCGTGGAGGATGTCGGGAAAGTCGAAGTGGGCGAAGGAACGTAGCATTAGAGATTTTGCAGTTAGAATGCCGGCAGCGAGTTAGTCCGTGGTTTAGTCACAGATTAACGTTGGATATTGATCTCGTATAATTAATTTTGTGCCTAGCTTGGTCGCTTGAAGTTAAGTAATGCGGTTGACGGCGAATTTCCTTTGTGGAGCATGCTCACAGGCGGAAATAATGAAACACGGCGAAATCCCTAATGCGATGAAGTATTTATATTAATCCGTATTTGAATACAGTTCGAGACTATATTCTTAGTTACACTGTAACTGTTAATCCCACGAAATAGTAATACATACTTTGATGCATATTCGGGAATTTTTAAAAGAGCGATAACTTTTTCAAGATTGGACCACATGAGTTTTTTGCAGAAGTTAAAACCGTTGGTTTACTACAAGGAGTTCCAACGTATTCCCCTCCGAGAACTGCAGGGTCCCCACCATCGAACATCTACCCACTACTACGTACGGCCGTAGAGTTAGTGAGTGCTGCGCGCGCCGCGTGGCTCTCGTGGTAGGAGCTTCCCACTACTATACATTATAACGATGAAGTCCAAGAGTGGGGGAAAAACCTAAGCGGGGAAGGTACCTCGAATAGTTCCGAAGCTACTGGCTAGAACTGCTTGGTTTACTACATGACGTGAAAAAGTAATTTTGGAAAAACTGCAATTAGTCGGAATTACAGAGAAAATACCATAAGTTGTTTTTAACAAACTTCTTTTATGTGGGCCGATATTGAAATTTTAAAAAATTAAAAAAAAACGTTTCGTAGATCTGTTTCAATTATATACATGCTGGAAATTTTATTGGAGATTTTATGCATTCATGACAACAATGAGTAAGTATAATTTAAAACAGTAAAAACATTTGCAGAATTTAGAGGTACTATTATATTATTGTCAACCTATATATTAAGAAAGAAAATAAACTTGTGTTTCGCTCAAATTTGTGATAATTCGGGAGGAGAAGTTTTATTTTGCATAAAGTTCCGCAGTCTAGTAATAAATCTGAACATTCTTACATCATTCAATGTATGTCGTTTTGTGTCTCATCAACCGATTTCGATGAAACTTCCAGCATACATGTATTGTATTATATACAGCAAGGGTGGACATTTTTGTCTCAATTGAGAGAAAACCGTCCTCACCATAGCGCCCACTGTCCCTCAACAGCATGCGCCGTTACCATAGAACCATACAGGAAGGAAGTGCTTCGTCCGTTGTGAACAGTGCGCAGGCCTCACGCATGAAAGAGAGGTTGGTGGGAGAATCAGGCGTTTGAGGGGCCCCTACCGTGCCCATCCCTGACATACAGTGTGTCTCACGAACTCTGTTGATTGAAATATCTTTGTTATTTCAAACAATACGAGAAAATAACTTACCGATGCTGAGATATTTGATATATTAACAATGCTATTTCACGATAATTACTATTTGCTGTATGTTTGCATTTGACGTAGTGAGCACATCCTCGAATACGTTCCATAATGAAAGTAATACAGTGAAAAAAGTCAAATATCTCAGCAACGTCAAGTTTTAGAAGAAACGCACCTTTATTACTTTGGTACTTTATTACCAATCTATCGATATCGAGCATCAAAAATTGGACATTCAATTTAAAAGAACAAAGGTGACCGCCATATCGTTTTTACGCCCCCACTTGCAAGAATACCATTTATACCATATTATGTAATTTGTTAAACCCTGTAACTTCTGTAATATTTTCTCATATAAATAACCAAGATATTTAAGATGACAAGTGAGAAACAATGTGTAACTAGACTACGGATCTTTATGCAAAATAAAAATTTCCAAATCAATTGTAGGGAACAGCAGTTAAATAAACATCTACTTCTTCTTTTAATAATTTTAATAAATGATGAATAATTTAATAATATTCGTATATTTTCCCTAACGCCTTCATAATTTTGTATTCACCTATTCATTTCGATTATAAGTGCATAAAATCCTCAGTCTATATTATAAATGACACATATATACTAAATACAGTTTCTCAATTTTCAATTCCAACCCAGATAAAAACATTGTAAAAAAAAACAACCTTGAATATCTTCCCCATGATTCGGACCAATTGCAATTTTTTCAAACAATTTTTTTCATGTAAGTTAGTCCAAACACAAAAAGTTTATCGTCTTTTTAAAAATTTCCGAATACTACTGCGAGTCACTGTATATTCAAATTTTCATTCAATCTTTCAATTTCAAGCTTCGCGATTACTATGTAGAACATAATTGTAACATATATATTTTACTTCTGAAAAGATTTGTTACTAGATTAACGTATGATTTACGTATGTATAAAATTGATTATTATGCTTGTGATTGAAGCAGTTACTAATACAGTCTAACATGTTACTAATACAGTGTCTCCATGTTTTGCAACATTAATTATGAATAGACAGCGGATTTTCTGCATTTATGACAAAAATCAGTAGGTGTAATTTAAAACAGTAAGAACTTCAGAAGAATTTAAACATATTGTTATATTATTTTCAGCCTATTAAACATATTAAACAAGAAAATAAAATTTGATGTCCCTTTTCAAACAATTTTTTTCATGTAAGTTAGTCCAAACACAAAAAGTTTATCGTCTTTTTAAAAATTTCCGAATACTACTGCGAGTCACTGTATATTCAAATTTTCATTCAATCTTTCAATTTCAAGCTTCGCGATTACTATGTAGAACATAATTGTAACATATATATTTTAATTCTGAAAAGATTTGTTACTAGATTAACGTATGATTTGCGTATGTATAAAATTGATTATCATGCTTGTGATTGAAGCAGTTACTAATACAGTCTAACATGTTACTAATACAGTGTCTCCATGTTTTGCAACATTAATTATGAATAGACAGCGGATTTTCTGCATTTATGACAAAAATCAGTAGGTGTAATTTAAAACAGTAAGAACTTCAGAAGAATTTAAACATATTGTTATATTATTTTCAGCCTATTAAACATATTAAACAAGAAAATAAAATTTGATGTCCCTTCAGCTTGTTGCAATTCAGTTAGAAAACGTTTATTTTGTATAAAGATCCGCTGTCTAATTATGAATGACACTCGCACGATTTAATTTTCTTCGCGTTCGTTCACTTTTTCCAGAGCGCTACCATAGGCTGGCATCAGTTTGTTGGCAATAGCAGCTACTCGAAAAACGAGCCGACAAAAGAGTGACCGCATCTTCGAAAGTGTTTACGGTACTTCGGATGGACTTGGTCCCTTAAGTACCCTGGCTTGTTTGACTGTCCTGAGTCGTTTAAAATTTTCTATGTTCATCACTGTACATAGCTGACAACTAACTGTGCTTTTTGTTTGAGTAATGTTTCGATAAAAAGTCACGTTACCTTTCGAATCTATCCAGTGCTAATAACCAAAACTAATAATATAACAAAAAGAGTCATGACCAATTTTAAGCGAATATCTGCTGTGGTTTTAATAAATATTTCAATATTGTGAGGTCTTAATAAAAAGTATGTTCCTAGTAAAGTGCACCTTTAACTGAATCACTTCAACGTGGACAAACTGTTCTTGTAAATCAACGAATATATTTTTCGAAAGCAACCTACAACAAATATACGTATCTTGACGTTCCCGTGGAAGATACATAGTTTAAAACTATGCTAATGACGAATTTCCAGTTTCATATTTTCAACCGATAGTGTTACACTAGAATTAATGATATATATTCACACAAAAATATACATATGCAGCGGTGAAACATGTCTAATATTGAAACTTGAAACAGTGAGGCTGAAATGAAGAATTTCAGAATATTGTTACAACACCATATCCAATTTATTAAAACCATTAAAAAAAAATAAAAACACTTTTACTGAACTACTGTTTCCTACAACCAATGCAGAAAATAGTTATTTTACCTAAGAATATACAGCCAATGTATAGTCTAGCCGAGGCCTGGCCAACCCAAATGGCTTCCCAGGCCACTTTGATGACGCGTAACGTTACAGCGGGCCGCATTTTAGTTAAACATGCTTTTAAAAAATGTAATACAAATACAAAATGAATAAAACTTTATTGTTATACTATGATTCAATATATTTAACTCTCGAGTCTTAATTAATGAGATATTTGTTTATCCTTTCTTTCACTTAATTTTTGTAAATCTATATTTATGTTCGACGTTGTACATCTTAACTGGTTTTTTAAATTAGCATCAGTTAATGAAGCATGTGATGAACTCTTTGTAAATTTCATCTTCGAAAGAAAAGGTTTCACAAACATATGTGGATCCAAAAGCACAACTCGTTTCTTACAAACAATGTTACTCGCTTTCAGTAACATTTGGAGTTCGTGGATATAAAATATAGAACTGAAGTTCGTAGTCGCACTTGCGCATTATAACCATGACACATGCAAATTTTCATTTATTTAATATTTTTTGTATACATACAACGAGAAACAAAAGTTTCAATAGGAATATAAAGTCGATCGGCGGGCCGCGTGTTGGCCAGGCCTGGTCTAGCCAATACATATGTGAACAATGAATATGTGAACTCCTTCATACGAGTACTTACACCATACTAATTTATTATTATTACAAGGTCGTTTCGTCATTTATAAAATTAGATCGCTGAAACTTTTACATAATACCGCCAACATACGGGCAACAGTAAAAAGTATCTTCAAAGAGAAATTCAATTGGCCTATCGTTTTCAGACATTTTCTGTTTTCACTGAGCGCGGTTTCGCGGTATTCAGCATAATGTCGGCCCTCTAATAATCTAATCTGCGACAAGTAACAGGCAAAAAGATCTCTCGTCAAAATTCCTTCGAATTGAAAATGAACTTTCGGAATCCGTTCCCGCCTAGAGAGAAGATGGCCGAGGCGATCGGTAAGGTTCTTTGATATTTAGCTGGTCGTGTTTGATGAATATTAAATCACCAAGGGTAACGGTGCGTTCGACCCAGTTCTTCTAGGAAGCCGCGAAAGATATCGTAACATCCTACCAGCGAAGCACATCCTTCGGATGTCCTGAATAATTCGTAGCTCACAATCAGAAACAATTTTGGTCCCCGGGTGCGCCTAAATAATTCTAATGCTAGCACTGCTCAAGTCTGAACACGTGCCACTATGTGTCTCCGTGTTTTCTACTGATTAAGTATTCCATGAAGACCCTTCTTTCCTTTGCTGATTTATTGACCCTTCTCGAACTTTGCCAAGTAGCACGCAGCCCTTATAAAGGATTCTTCTTTCGACCATAAGAACTCGATGCATACATATTTTAATCCGTTGACACTTTGAAAATCGAGATCAAACGAATACTTCCTTTCAGATTTTCTCAAAGATCGCCAAAGAACTTCTTTCGAAGAAGTTTTGTTTAACACTAAACCTACCGAGCCTTAAAAGTAACTGGTATATGTTGCCTTGTAAAAATGACAAGATTGAATTTATTTGGATTTTTTACGGTCCGTATTATGATATGTGCTCTACTAGATATGTTTATTTAATCATTTCCCACGAAAACAACCGTATAATTTCAATAATTGGAAAATAAAAAGTCTGGAACCGTTCATTTTGACCAGTGGTGGTAGGTTCAGTGCTAACGCGTTGTATTTATGTTATAAATAGACTGCGGATCGTTATGCATTTATGGCTTATGAGGATTTTCAAAAATGCTAGAATATAACATTCGATAGAGTTTAGTACGATTTTTATTTATTTTGGAATTACAAAGTCCATTTCCATAAAAAGTTATACATTTCGATGGGAACAGATAAAGAAAAATTCTTGAAAGTAATTTTAGTTTGGTTAAAACTCATAAAACGTGGAAGTAAAAATTTTCAGTTGCATGCATATTTTGTTTATGGATATTAAAAGAGTCTCCGACCATTATAACAAATACTGAAGGATAAAATATGAAAATACAAATAAAATGTAAAAACACATAGTGAACTATATTCAATGGATAGTACACTACAACAATACATGTTTTCCATAAAAGTTCTACAGGAATAGATACTTACAAGTTATAATATTGTTAATAACGAAAAATAAATATTTATTTCTCGTTAGTAAATTTTTTCGAAAAGTAAATTTCTAGAAACCGATGTATAATAAAGTATTCATACAAGTAATTAAATGTTTAAGATTGTATTCAAATTGTAGGAAACATTAGATGTCCACATTGAAATCATGCAAATCACTTTAAACCTTTATTTTATATTTATTGGACTTTTAGTTACTTTTTGGCATTTTACAAGCATACATTGATAGCAATATAAATTAACAAATATTTGTATTGTAATTTTATTGTAAGATTAAAATTATTGCTTATTCAAATATTGGGTTGTAACATAAATTTGTTTGGTTACAAATATAAATATGTTCAAATTTTAACGATTCATTTGTGACCATGAATTGTAAATGCACATAACTGTGAAACATAACGAAGAAAAAGTATTTATGTTACGACCCGATATATTGGTCAAAGTACTCAAATCAATGAATTTTTTATCAACTATTGACAAATATTATTTCAAACGCAATGAATTACAATAATATTGTAGATATTAGACACGTTATCAGCTCAATATATCTCAAAAAAGAAATAAATATTTTAATCTAAATTCTCGTAGGCTGGCTTTTATGTTCAAAGCAGCTATTTAAATTAAGCGGCTTCATTGACGCGTGTCTTCCGAAGATAATGCAAATTACTGAATATAATCTGTGCGATCCGGATGTAGTGCTCATGAATAATAATACACGCTATTTCGCCGACAGTCGGAACATGTATTTCACTTCTTTTCGCGAATTTAGTTTAACGGCCGTGATAAGGTATTTAACTTCACGATTGTTTGCTGCCTTGTTTCATTTTGTATTTTTGTATCCATATAAATTTCTCCATTTTAATTGTCGATTAACTTCGAGCAATTCAATGACCCCTTAAAAGCAATACAATAATTATTGTATATTTTTTATCGTTAACCTTCAATCCTGTATCACGGAAATGTGAGAATACTTTAACGACAAATTTACGATACGAAGAATTTTTGCTAAAACGCAATTTAACTTCTAAATCTTGCCTTTTTCGTTCGATTGGATTTTATAAGGGCGACGCATTGCGTCACTTGATGGAGATAAGAAACGATTGAAATTACTTCTAATCTGCTTTACAATGGTCATAAATATAATATTTTATATATTCTTCATAAAGATCTAGGATTAAAATACGTAAAAGAGCAAATTCAAAAATATGTAACCACATGCAATGACAAATTAGGGACACACCCTAACGAACTGGCTAAGAACCTGACACAAACTTCAAGAATCAGAAGACTGAAGAGAACAAAACCACATGACCTACTGGATAGACAATGAATGATCAAATTTGCTGGATGGCTCACTAGAGCCAGTTGTAAATGGAACATATAAAAAATTAAAAAAAAAATGTATTAACCTCAGCTTTGTTATCCTGGCGATGAGCTCCGTTTATATCTACCTTACGTATTAACATCAATATAATATTTACAAGTGAATAAGAAACATTTACAGTGGGTGTAAAAGGTATTCGTACACCTTTAAAAATCAGTTTCAGTTTCAGTCCATCAGTTCTTTTGAGATGTGAAAAGGATTAGCTTACTAGGTAATGTGTAAATAACTTTTCTAAAAAATTGCTATTGGTCAAAATTGTGAAGAAAAAAGTAAAGGTCACAATTTTTAACTTTTTATCTTTGCCAATAATGAAAATTTCAAATACGCCATTTGTAGATCTCCGTATGTTATAAACATGCACAAAGTTTCATCGAAGTCGGTTAATACTGCTACGAGCTAAAAACGTAACAAGATTAAAATTTAAGGGTGAAAGTCGCAGATTTTCGGTCTCTTCAGGAAATTTTGTCCTTAAATCACATTTAAGTGTTCGTAACTCATAACAACGTTAACCGATTTCCATACATGTGCATAACTTACTTAGACTTAGACTTATAAAATGCGTCTTTTAAATTTTTATTACAGGCACAGATAAAAAAGATAAAAATTGTGATCATGACTATTTTCGTCGCAATTCCGACCAATAGCAATTTTTAGAAAAAAATTATTTACAATCTACCTTCCTCGCGCCTGAAACTTTAATTGTCTATTACACAAATAAATATCATCGGAATTATATCACATTTGGTATGATTTTTATTAGAAAAATGCCACAAATATGGTCATCGAAGTCCCATAAAAAAATCATGAAAAATAAAGAAGTTGGAAATTTGGATTAGTTATGTTTACATTTCTCGGTGACCGAGGCCTCTCGAGCTCGGCTGTCCTTCTCTACGTTCGGCAAACCTCAAACAATATCTGTCGCGAATAAACGTCCCTGCGCAGACCCGTGTGTCGACAATTATCAATAAAATACTGTACTTGAGATTTATACTCAAATCGTATAACGAACTTTTGCGATCATCTAATTAAATACATGTATAGTTTTTGTTTTTAAATATTAACACACGAATTTCAGATTTCACGTGCGTTTACCCCCCGGTAATATGAAAAGAACTCTGATCATAAGGGTTAAAGTAAATAAACCTGTCCAGCTTCGTTGAGTTCGAAATCCGAATGGAAAGTTCGATCGGGATAAAGCATGGTCAGACTTTAATTACATAAACGCGTCTTAATTACTCAGTTCCAATAAATTTGATTCAATGAGCGAGGCGTTACGGCGTCTTCCATCGTTACGCAAATTCCCAATCAATTTCAGACGTGACTGCATCCCGGCTAGGTGATTGTAGACTTTGCCGAGGATCGGTTAGCTGTGTGCACGCGATAAAATTTCAATCGACGCGTTCACCGTAATTGCTTCACGATTTGCCGGTAACTCCAATAATTACGGTCTATATCGGTGGGAGGTCTCGGCTCGCGATACCTCTTAAGCGATATCAATAAATCATGACGCAGGATGCTTGCGAACGCATGAACTTCCTTCTAGTAGGCACAGAGGCCCGGGAGGGGGGCACTCTGTTACAGCACAGCATATTTCTCGGTTTCTCCTCGCGATTGGGCGACCATTTCCCATAAAGTACCCCTTATTCTGTGCAAAACAGGGGACAGAATCGTTCGAGTCCTTGAAAATCGATTTACATCTGTCATTTTTGGGGAACAAACCGTGCGAACGAACGACACACGAATCCGTCGAATTGAAAGTGCCTATCCAAAGTATCAGTCATTTTTCTAACAATATATACCCAAAGAAATACATTTGTTGAATAATTTCTCATGGATGCATTCTTACAATCCCAATAATTGTAAATAATTGTGAACTCATTTTAACGCGTCCCGTAAACCTAGTGTTGAGCGTTATGATTTGGTAGCGTGTAGTGACGTTTTCGCTCATTGTGTGTCTTTTCCTGTTTTGCCATCTAACCCGAGGACCTTGAAGTCTAAGAAGCCAAACTCCAATGGAGCCTCGTTCTCTCGTTTATTTGTGGTCACTCGAATGTGGTCACTCGAATAGGGTCTCGTAGAACGATAAAGGAGTGAAAGACGAGCGATACTTTCGGCCCGTGTCGGTGAGTGAGACGTACATTTCAACATCTGGGTCGTTATGCCATTAATCACGCATCTTCGACATTTTTCGTCTGGCAATTATATAATATTCGCCGGTGGTGAATGTTGAACATCTAGATTAACAGGATTCCAAATTATACAGAATGCGCCACTTCGAGTATTTAGAACTGTGAGAAACTTTCCGAGCATCTTCAGCTCTCATCAATGGACGCTGAACGTTCAGCTTGCAGTTTCGATGATATTTTTCTCACCTTTCATCTTTTCCTTTATTTTTCCCGGCTTATTCTAATATTTGCATTATTTTTATGCAAAAATGTTTAATATTACATAATATATTTTTAAGATTCAGAATAGGTAAGATTAACTTAGTTTCTCACGGGAATAACACTGAAAATATTGGTTTCTATTTTTTTTCAAACTATGACGCACCAACCTCGGGAATTTGAAAAAAAATGAGTATAATACTGAGAACAATATCTCAGTGTTAAAATAAATATGTTGGTATGTTTCTTCAACTTCTATATGAAATCTGCGTTTTCCGATTTTTTTCCGTGTTTTTCATTTTTTACAACCAGAGTATGCAACGGAAAAATCCGAATTGATTCCTAATATATGATGTAATGTGTTAGATTTTTTTGCAGAATCTTAGATTGTCATTAATTGGGGACAATGGACCAAAAACTGGTTTTTCGATTTTCCTCTTTCTATAACTACCTTTCCAGATGAGCATAGCATTCACTTTTCTTAGACTTTGTTTAAAATCTTCATCGCGTGGGAAGAATGTAAGAATATTAGAAACGATCGCGGATTTTAAGTATTTATGGGAAAAAATGGATTGGTGAAACATGAAACAGTAAAAAAATCAAAAGAATCTACGAATGCAATATTATTCTCAGTGTATTCAAATTATTGACCGTAGAATTAAATTTGATTTCGCTTTCGGTTCAGGCAATTGATACAGACAATCTTTATTGTGACGTAAAATCCGCAGTCTACCAATGAGTTTTTCTTTTACTGTCAATAACGATGTTTCGAAACTTTCGAGCTTATCCAGTCTCCAGACGGTCTCGAGAGTCTCAAAGACCCATCACTACCGAAAGCACGCTGCATACAGACGACTCTGTTTGTCCCTGCAAATTCCGCAACGCACCACCTACATTGTTGCGCGACCACTGCCATTTTACTGCAATGGGACATACCGTGCTAGTCAAAATTCCATGAACGGCTTGTTCCCATGACACCAGACTGCAGTGCGCAATGTCTATCGCTAGGATCTTACACCCATTTATATTAGGTGTGCAAATTAATTCGTGGCTCCCAGAATCATTCAGCGATGACATCATTTCAGATCCAAATCTTTTATCTAGGCTTACAAAAGTATTCGCTCGCCCTTTAAATCAGAATAACTTTCTTAAAATTTGACCAAACCACTTGACTTTTTTTTGAGCAATTAGAAACATTGATTTGGTAAATCACGTGCAAAACAGATTTCGAAGAAATTGCAAATAGTAGGAATTACATGGAAAAATAAAAATGGCACTTTTTAAAACTTTATTATTTCAACCTGTAATGAAAATTCAAAATATGCGTTTTGTAGATCTATGTTATTTACACATATGCTGACAATTTCATCGAAATCAGTTAACGAACATATGAGCTACAAGCGGTTGAAAGTGGTGATAATCGCAGTTTTTCATGACTTTTGGTCAGTTTCTGCTTAAAATAAATAGTTTCTTACATCTTTCGATGCGCGTAGTTTTTTCTGCGTCAACCGATTTCGATGAAATTGTCAGCATATGTATAACTAACATAAATCTACAAAACACATTTTAAATTTTCATTATGGGCTAAAATAAAGATGTTTCAAAAAGTGCCATTTTTATGTCTTCGTGTAATTCCTACTAATTGCAATTTTTTCAAAATCTTTTTTGCACGTGATTTACTAAATCAATGTTTCTAATTGCTAAAAAAAGTCAAGTGGTTGGGTCAAATTTTATGAAAGTTATTCTGATTTAGAGCGAATATTTTTGTGAGCCACCGTATTACATTGAAGGGATATAATGCGATATGACCCACATCATATCATGAACTGAGATTTTAAGTAGTGGAAAAGAGGAAGGAGAAAATCCTGATTATAAATGAATATTAACGAACAACTGGCTGTACGATACATTCAATTCTGCCTATGCATGCGTATAGATAACATAATTAACATAATCTGTATATATAATCTATATATTGTATATAATGGATCCGAGATATTCAATATTAAATTGTTAAATATGAGAATCGTGAAAGTTGCTCGCTCGAAAAAAAAAACTAAACAGACCAATACCAATCTTACTACATCGCAAACTGGTATTAGTCTAGTTTTTCAGGAGCGAACAAATTATCAAATGCAAGAATCGCCAGAGTTAATAATTGATTATAGTTATTTATATATACATAGATTATAAGTATACATAACGAGAAATTATATGTAACGGGTGAGCTCAAAAACATCTTTAATAACAGTTTTTTCATTAATATCTAAAATACTAATAAAGACCCGCCATTGAAATTTGATATTCAGGGTTCTCTGCAGTGATGCCAGAAACAACCAGAACTGGTTGTTTTTCCTCTCCTCATTTTCCCCTTCCACCATCCCATTCCACTGCCTGAGCACACTCCAACGTCCCCCACTAAGATCATAGACTGGTCACGTGACGTGCCGTGCAACGTGTCACATATTACTCTGGTGATCAGAGAGGTGATAAACTGTATTCCCCTCGATTTAACCGATCTGGCATGATCTGGTTCGCTGCCCTCGGCTCGTCCCTCCTAAAAATCTTAGCTCATATATTCGCGTGGATCGTACCGCACTACAGTCCATTAAAAATTCAATAATTATTTATAAAATGGAGTGAATGCTCAGGAAAATATGGAGATTATTTTTGAGTGGAGACATTTTGATTTTCTGTAAGTGAACAACAAACTCAAGAAAATAGGACTACGTATTAATTTGTAGACATAATAGTCCCGAGGATATTTGCAGATGTTGAGAGAGTATTCATGTTACGTATCAGACGTATCAATAATTCTCCGGTGTATTTTCCAATTACCTATTTAAGTCATTTCTCCAAGCTACTTTAAGATATGTAATCAATTTATAGAGGCCAGCAACATCAGCTGTCTTCGCTCGGCCTGTACTTTGCTGGTATCAACACGGACAATTCGCTGGCTAAATGTTATTAACACATTGCGTACGGGTCACGAGATATCTCGTATATAGCAAATCGAACGTTGTGGTCGGGTCACGAGATATCTCGTTTTAATGCTTTCTTATACGTGCGTATCGACGACTCGACAAAACAAATGTAATTTGATCTGTAGTTAAAATGCAAAAATGCCTATATAATAAATAAATATGGTAATTGTGCATAAAAGGCCCCACCTCATCGATTTTGATAAAATTTTAATATGTTGTAAAACTCAACATTTTGAACAACTTTTTCCTATACATGTAACCGTCGCTCAGCCTTAGTTTTTGAGATATTTGCGAAAAACTGCACATACTACTGTATTGAATTTTGTCTATACGTGCACGTCCGTGCTGTGCGTATGTGTCAGTATGATGCGACCGCTCTTCAACTTTTTCTACAAATATGTGAATGATTTATTTTGAAAGTGGCCTAAGTCCATTTGTCAATTATTTTCTGTTGACCGTAGTAACGTGTACACAACTTGAAGTTATCTGTCATTAACAACATTTGCTGTTAAGTATATTCAGAGTATACGCGATCATTTTGGACACATAAGTTTTCACAGTTTGTTCAATAATTAAAACAATTACTTTGAAAGTGTCCTAAGTCCAATCAATTATTGATGATGTCCGAAAATGCAGATTTTCAAAAAGTCCGAAAGCAGTGATGAAGGTAATTTTAATCAATTAGTATTTAACAAGTTAACCTCAGTTTTTTGACAGTTGCTTTAGTTGAATAAACAGTACGTTCAATTAATGCAATAAAAAAAATTCACGCGATACACACTTACAATTGAATGTAACACTTAAAATATTAAATTATATAAATTATTACACTCGTGGGGAAGAATAAAACAACAAGACCATTTAATTCAGATAGTGAACACGAATTCGTAACTAATGATTTTAACAAAAAATGTTCGAAGATATTGTATTGACACCACTTTATAAAAATATAAGATAAATTACAACAGTGAAATACAGGGACATGATAAACTTACTACGATATACACATGACATCCCTCCCGCATACACAAAATGTAGATGAGCAGTAAATTGTTATGTAATTTATGTAGTTAGAAAATTTCCCGAATTGCATAAATTGTGTTTTTGAAGTTTTGTAAAGAAATATAAAATAAACTGAGGATTGTTTTTTCAATTTGAAGCATTTTAAATTATGTCGAATGGACTTGGCCTCTTTCAAATTTTATAACAAATCTGGTTGTTACCTTTGAAAATGGCTTAACTCCAATTTTGGTAAGAAAACACATATTATTCACTTAATAATTGTTATTATTTTTGTAAATTTAACTCTTTTAGATACACTTAAGCAGTATGACACATTGGTATCTTATACGTATATTTTTAATTTTATTGAAACGCAAACTCTTAAATATCTCAATTTAAGTATAAATGGACTTAGGTCATTTTCAAAATAGACAGCTCATGTATATCACGCGGTTGTCGAACATTTTATATACCGTGCGAACTTTTTAAAACAGATGATAATCAAGCAATAATACAACAATAAATAATTAAGTTTAATAATTCTGTTTTTTCATCACTAACTCCAACACTCTCGTCTTCGGATTCGTGTAATGTAAAAATAAAATAAAAAACATTATGTGTTGAATTTTACATTACTAAGACACATCCACACAGTATTTCTGAGAGGAAACAGCTAACGACTGTGGATAACTCGAAAAGTTTATTTTAAGAGGAAGCGGATATGACATTAGTCTGAGTTAGGTTTGGATAGATGTCTGAATTTATTGTTAATCTGGAAGTGGAGTTAGTTTAATAATAAACCGTGGGAAATTTTGAATGAGTACATATTACAACGACACCACACACACACCCAGAAAGTGTTTCATACCTGAATTTTTAACCTTTTTTCCGAATAAATGTCACGGGCTGATTGCACTTAGTATTGGATTTTTTAATTGTAAAAAATGTAATTCATGGAACGTTTAATTGTACGAGGTGCAATCAGCCCATGACATTTAATCGGAAAAGCTTAAGATTTGAGGTATGATACACTGTGTGGGTGTGTGTGGTGTCATTGTAATATGCACTCATTCTTCATCATCATATGTTTTAAGTCGCGTGATTCGCGAATTCGATAATCGTGTGATATATCTGTAGAAACAGTTGAAGAGCGGTCGCATCGTGCTGACGCATACGCACAGCACGGACGTGCACGTATAGGCAAAATTCAATGTAGCAGTGGCTGCAGTTTTTCGCAAATATCTCAAAAACCAAGGCTAAACGATGGTTACATGTATAGGAGAAAGTTGTTCAGAATCTTCACCCTGATAACATATTCAAAAATCATCGAAATCGGTGAAGTGGGATTTTTTATGCACAATTACCGTAAATATATAGAAAATATATCGTAATGTTTAAGAATTTATAAATATGAATTAGTGGTTGTATGCAGTGATGCCAGATCCACCGAAAACTGGGTTGATTTTCCTCTCCTCCTTTTCCCCTTCCACTATCCCATTCCACTACCTGAGCACACTCCAACGTCCCCCACTAAGACGGTAAACTGGTCACGTGACGTGCCGCGCAACGTATCACATATTAATATGGTCACCAGAGAGGTGGTAAACTGTATTCCCCTCGATTCAACCGTTCTGGTACCATTGGTTGTATGCATTGTATTTAGCTGTATTGGAGTGCTCAAAAATTTGTAGTATGTTGCATGTTGAAATGAAATGAGTGGGTATGAAGAAGCGATTTCGTAAAAAGTATGGTTGTGATGATTGTAAGAATGTTTGTAATTTAATATGTTGTGTTAAATATATAGTTATTCGTTGATAATACATAATAATTCCATTCATTGTCTGAACAGTTACAATTTACTTTTATCCCAGCAACCTGAAGATTACACGAATTGCAGACCATTCTTATAACTACATAACTGTTAACGATTAGGAACTCAAGTTAACACGTCAAGCGCGAAGCAATTTTGTCTAGATTTCCGCTTCACTTTTTATTTAAGATAACAACATGTGATCGAATGAAACAGTTTATTTAACAATTTCTAATGGAAGCATCTGTATACAATAAAAAATGTGAAACCGGCCATGGTACGGTTAATGTTAAATAGAACTACATTTGAAAAAAGAGCGTTTGAATTTTAACCTAAGAATCCGCACGAACTATTTCCAGTAGTTAATGTTAGAAACATATAGAACGTTGAAAGATGGAACTAACTACGGCAACAGGCTGTTTTCGAGGCCTCCCCGCGAATCATCAGCATCGTCCCGAAGAATGAGCGTATGCCTGATGTCACGGAAGATCTAAAGACAACGAGGGGATCGTCTTGTTTGACCTAAGCGGCCGAGTATCCGCGGATAATCCGGTTTTTGTTAAACTTGATAAAAGGATGACGCGAGAAACTCTAATGCCCGATACGTGGGGATATGATTCCGTTCGAGTGGGTGAAGGGGAGACAGGTGATCGGTGAAAGGAGGAGGGAGAATAATGGTGGACCATGAGAAGGAACAAGAGAGAGAGAGCAGGAGAGAGAGAGAAAGATAGAGAGCGAGAGGAAGGCGATTGTGCCGAACCGCCTCGAGGAGAGAGAGGAGAGACGAGATCGTTTGTATGCGCCATTCCTCCTCCCTGGACCAGTTTTCGTGCAGGTACCTCAAACTTATACGACCCTGGCGGAATACTTCAAGGGTTTCGATCTGCTTCCTACAAGATCGGGCTCGTTCTTCGTTGTCATACCGCAGATTAATCTGCCGCGGTGCTCTTACCTTCTGCTATAGCTATTCCAATGGACCTATCCCCCTGATTCCCTTCTTTGCATCGTTACAACGTCGCAACAGTGATCGGAATGCTCGATCTAGGTGGACAAAAACGAAAAGTCCCTTCGATTGTAAAAAGTTGTTAGTCCATCGCAAGGATTCCATATTACGCTTGTAATCCGCAACAAAATCAGCATCCGGCAACTGATAAAAAAAATCTTGCAACTCCATATCCCCATAGTGTAATAGCATTGCTTTCTGCCTATTTCCATTAGAGGTGTGCGAGTACTCGATTTATTCGAGTATTCGAATTTCGAGTCGAGTAATGATCGGTATGTCGAGCCGAGTCAAGTGTTTGAATTTTCCGAGCTACTTGAAATCGACGAACTGCTTGAAAAGAATGCGAGCTACTTGGAAAAATCAACTGGCTCGAATATTCCAACCCTTGTGAAATTTCGATTTACTCGAAAATGAATTTTCAGCTCGAATTTTTTCGAATTACTCGAACAGATGTTTAACTTTCGAGTTCCTCGTAAAAATTCGAACATGTTTTCTTCATGAAAACATGGAAATTATAGTTAAAATAGTATTTGATAGTAAATAAATTAGTATTCGAGTAATTCGAACAATTCGAATTTTTACGAGTAACTCGAAAGTTAAAGATCTGTTCGAATATATTCGAGTAATTCGAAAAAATTCAAGCTGAAAATTCATTTTCAAGTAAATCGAAGTTTCACGAGAGCTCGAATATTCGAGCCGGTTGATTTTTTCAAGTAGCTCGCCATTCTTTCCAAGCAGTTCGTCGATTTCAAGTAGCTCGGAAAATTCAAACGCTCGACTCGGCTCGAGCAATCGAATCGAGTTCAGCTCAGCTCGTAAATTAGGGGTACTCGCACACCCCTAATTTCCATGTGTAATATTTGTGCTTATTGCAAAGAATTTAAAACCTCCGAGCTACCGTTTCAGAATCGTCAAAACGCGGTGAAAAGTTCGATTTTCTACTTCGTCAAAAACCAATGAAATTTATGGCAATAAAAAGTTGGAAAAAGTTGATATGTCTCGTTTTTCTTAATTCCCTTAGAAAGTTGGAAAATGCAACAAAAATGTAATGTTGCATTACAAATAACTGTAACACACCTTAACTGCAAATACGACAACTTACTTACAAACTACACAGAAAATTGAATAAATTTATAAAAATATATTCTCATGGGTCGACGAGAAGAGCTACAGCGCGATAAGGTTTTACACTTGAAAATGGCAAGCGTGTGTCCTTTTCGATGGCCGCGTAAGAGTAACAGGAGAACCAGCAATTCCCGTTCTTAATTTGGCGCACTTGCAGGAGGCACGTACTTGCATGCCAGACGGCCATTGCCATCGCAAATTCCTGCTAATCATCGTAAATGTTTAACGGGGTACTAGATACAAGCAGAGTGCTAAAAAGCCTTTCACGGCGCTCATTATATGCGTCCTATTACCCTCCAGACTACTTGTCTTTGTTTTATATTTCAATCCCGTGTATTGAAATATTAAAATCGTTGAAGCGAGATTTTACGTAACGCTGAGTACACAAAAGCCATAACCAGCTGGTCCTTGTACCTGGTATGTATCACCCTAATAAATTAATAATCGTGGACATTATGATAAACTGTGGTTATGGCGTAGTCGAATGACAAACATTCGTTTTAAATTAATCTTGATATGTTACTTTGTAACATGTATTATTTAACTGTGTTAAATATTTTTATGCAAGTGGAGCAATCTGCAAAATGAATTAATATTAGGTGTATACAAAAGTTTTAGTATCTTTTCAATTTTCTTTTACTTATACATAACATACAAGGTATGTTGATAGTCGATGGTAAAGTTTGTTATTTAGATACATCGATAGCAAACAAACAACCGTAAGAAAGGCGGAATATTATAACTATACTGCGGCTATTTATGCATATATAACAAAAATCAGTTGGTGAAATACAAAACAGTATTTCCCGCGCAACGAGAGTTGGCACAGAAAAACTTGTGGGTACCACGTGATGCTCCCACTACGCGCTACACGTCTTCCGCGATTGGCCGAATCGCTTGAGGAAGACAGCAAACGAGCGTATTGAGTGTGAGTGTAACAGAGAGATGTGGTGGCCATGAAGTAAGATGGTGGTGACGCTGAGCGCCTATGTCGACCGTTCCCGCCAAAACGTAAACGTAAGAGTGGGATCCACTGATCAGTGGTGGGATCCGCAGCCTTGCGTCAAGAGTGGGGACTCGCCGTTCCCCCTGCACCCCACTGACGAGATTTTGTGCCAACTCTCGTTGCGCGGACAATACGAGTAACAGAACAATTTATGAATATCGTTATACTATATCGAACGAATCAAAATTATTAAGAGAAGAATTACATTTTCATTTGATTTCTATTTAACGTAATTGACACGCCAAATTTTGATTATACGTCACTATTAGACTGCGGATCTTTATGCAAAATAAAAACTTGCCAAGTCAATTGTAGGGAACAGAAATTAAATAAAAAGCATTCCCTCTTTTGATAATTTCAATAAGTCGAAAACAATGTAATGGCATTCTTAAATTTGTTTAATGTCTTCACAGTTTTCTATCTCATTTTTATTTTTGTATCATAAATGCATCAAATTTGAAGTCTAGTCATTGTGCATAAACAATTGGAAAAGGTCAAAACTCTCGCATACGCTTGATAGAATTCCTGTAGAATATTTTGGAAATGTAACGATGAAAATCACAGTGTAACGATCCATATTTGAAAACAAGATTAACATAATAAACAAAGCGCTATTAGCGAGCATGCAGAATAGTGTGAACGCAAAATTGCACGTCAAGTTCAACGAGCACGTCTTCTCGTAGCCGTTGCCGCGATTGGAACGACCAACCATTAGCATCGCGAATTCCTTCTAATTATCGTAAACGTTAAGTGGATCTTAGATTCTACGATGCACACTGAAAACCTTAATGGGACCAGTTTCGCGATTTCTTTCGCGATACGTCGGCCTCGGGACAACTCGCGCTCGTCTCATAATTCTACTCGAATTAACACTATATCTGTGAAATTTTGCGACAACAGAGAGACCCTTGTGCTTTTAAACTCATTAGTTCACCCGGGACCCTTAAGAACAGACGTTTCACCGACCATCATTATTTTTATATTTTATGTGCACAGCGTTGAAATCTTTAGTATGCATTCTTTTCCTCTGTGGTTTCGCTTAATTGCCGTCAACGAAACGGGAACACGAGCATTAAAAACATTAAAAAAAGTCGCTTGAAAAACGGGGGACCGTTTTGTATTTTCACTTAATTGCTGTTAACGAATATGAATATTGTAGATATTTAATTGGAAAAAAGAGCTTCAGTATTTTCGCTATCCGTTCGATCAAATACTTTTTCGAAAAAATTTTCCAACACATGAAATACTCTATCTATGAAAGTATATGAAATAGATAACTAGCTATTAACAATTTATCCTTTGCTATTGAAAATAATATTTTATAAAACTCTGATCGCAAATGTCTACGTTTGACAAATTTCAAATGTCTGAATCAAAAAACAAATTTTATCGACATTTTATCCATTTATTAGTTACAATTATACAGGTCCTCAAATAATGTCGTTCCTACATACGAAAATGAAAAATTGATATTAACATTGTAATTGATAAATATTTTTGAATAAAAACAATTCTGCAAGATTCTGAAATAATTTGTTCTAAATACGAAAACATTTTCAAATAAAGTTTTACTATTCTTGAGAAAACGATTTCGAAAAAGCTTGCTTCTATCTCGTGACGGAGCATGACCCCTGAACATGCGCAATTTATAGTCAATGAATACTCGCGCGACACTTCTTACAATCTTGATGCAGTTCTCAGCACTACACCCGGATAGTGAAGATTGACGTAGCACAGGAAAATGGTTAGAAATGATTGCACAATGTATCCAGAATCGAGGTGTGTTGCTCTTTAAAATGCAAAATACTTTTATGATCGCGTCAGTTTGAATATCGAAAAGCGTAGAAACACTCTCACTACAATTTTTCAGAAAACTTGTTCCGTCTGACAGAGCTGTTAGTATACGGTAGGAAATTCCATCGCATAAACATTTTCCTTGCAATGCAGACGTTTCACGAAATTGGACAAGATCCCTTTGTTTATTTCTCCGCCGTATACTCGGACCACAAATATGAAATAAACTTGGAAGATCTGTGGTAATAGTAATACGCACGGAGAGCAGAGTTTCACAATAATTGACTCATCGAATCACTGTGCAATAGAGGGTGTTCTGTTATTTACCAGGTTCCTTAAAAGGAGTGACTCGGGAGGATAAAAACGAAGAAAACACAGTGTTACGTAGAATGTGGACGCTGTTAAAATGAATACATAGTAAGATAATCATCACAAAAACCGAATAACATTGCTAAGTTATGGTAAGTCTGAGAAACGATCGTTATTCCCTCCATTTTCCGCATAATCTATAAAAGATTCGATTTTATTAGAACCGGCAGATTTTATCGTTTGAAACATAGATGTTTTCCTCGTTACGGTATGAATTTATAAACACTTTTTAAGTCAACAACGTCCACTATCATTATTTCGGATCCCATGAAAATCACCGACGCAAATTTCACCGACAACGATTTTGACCGACAACGACTTTGGCCGACAATGATTTTGACCAGCACACGAACAACCTCCATGATTATATAATTTTGTCTTGATATACGCAGATCTAACCCATACCTAACTATTCTGCACTGACAATTTTACTTTTGTATGAAAATATAATTATTACACTATATACAGTTAGAGGCAGTCGGCTAACGTTGTTGCTGTTGTCACGCGATGTTACTACTGGATAATGCTGTCGTGGACAAAAGTCGTTGTCGGTTATAGTCGTTGTCGGCCAAATCTGGAGCCGGTGAAATATTGTCGATGAAATCTGTGTCGGTGAAACCTGTGTCGGTGATTTTCATGGAACCCCATTATTTCATAGGTCTATATTGTTATAATAAAGATGTATCATTATTAGACTGCGGATTTTATGCATTTATAACAAACACGAGTAGATCGAATGCAAGTCAATGAAAACCTTTAAAGAATTTAAAAAATACTGTCGTACTGTTTTCAACTCTATAAAATGATTTGAAAAAGAAATAAATATCGATGTAACGCCTGTATCTTACAATTAATGCAGATCATTTTTATTTTGCATAAGGATCCGCGGTCTAATAATTATTAACAGATTGTTATTTATTGTTACCTTAACAATTTCTAGCGAGTTATGTCAAATTTGTCCCACTAACTATTCATTTTTCGATTCTTCTTTGAAGCAGATGCGTAAACAAGAGGATATGTATCGTACAAGACTATGCGTAAAGCAGGGGTTGAAAACTGTTATGATATCGATTCCGGTTCTTGAAACAGTTACGAGAACCGAAAAAATGTTATAACTGTTATGAGAATATCGGTTCTCACTTATATCGGTTACGATTACGGTTCTTGAGAACCGATATTATAACGGTTCTATAACTGTTATTATTAGGTTCTGGATTTCGGTTTCGATTTCGGTTCATGAGACTTCAGAACCTATAATATGTCCCGTATCGGTCTCATATCGGTTTTGCAGTTCTGCAACTGATATTTTTTGGATCTGTATCGGCTATACAGAGTGTCTCAAAATTCTTTCAACATCCGGAAATAAGAAGTTCCTGAGATCATTTGATACGACATTTTCCTTTGCAAAAATGGCGTCCGCGGCTTTGTTAAGGAGTTATTAACGAAAAACAAGGACCAATCAGAGCGCGGCTACAGTTGAACGGTGTCCGACTCGGCGACAGGTCCCGCTTAACGTGGCGTCGCCGTTTGCCGAGCCAGAATCAATCCGCTGTAGCTACGCTCTGATTGGTCAATGTTTTTCGTTAATAACTCTTCAACAAAGCAGCGGACGCCACTTTTGCAAACGAAAATGTCGCTTCAAATGATCTCAGGAACCTCTCATTTCCGGATGTTGAAGAAATGCTGAGACACCCTGTATAGCCGATACAGAACCAAAAAATATCAGTTGCAGAACTGAAAAACCGATATGAGACCGAGACGGGACATATTATAGGTTCTGAAGTCCGAAGAACCGAAACCGAAATCTGGGTCCTAAAAATAACAGTTATAGACCTAACCCAGACCGATACGGGACATATTATAGGTTCTGAAGTCTCATGAACCGAAATCGAAACCGAAATCCAGAACCTAAAAATAGCAGTTATAGAACTGTTATAATATCGGTTCTCAAGAACCGTAACCGTAACCGATATAAGCGAGAACCGATATTCTCATAACAGTTATAACATTTTTTCGGTTCTCGTAACTGTTTCAAGAACCGGAATCGATATCATAACTGTTTTCAACCCCTGCTTAAAACACCATTACGCTTTTACTTAATAATAGACCCAGTTTTTTCCATTATCGATCATAGTTTCACGTTTTGGTGTGCTTTTCGAATACGGTCAATTAAAATTCTGAATTTTAATATACATTTTTCTTTATGCTTGTACTTCATAATAGACCAAAAATTGTTTATGGTATTTGTATCTAGTGACCGGGATAGCCAGTCAATCACAATGACACGTTCTCTATCATGCAATTTGTGCATACGCGACTTCGATGTTCCAAGTCATTATTGTTTTACAAAATCCATTTCCTTGCAGTTTTATTGATCCAGTGTCAGAACGTATTGGTACATATTTGAAATGCGCTTTCGATCCATATTACATTTTTTCGAAACACATTAATTTTTGCGGAGATATCGCCAACACATTCCTGTAGGACAGACTGTACCTCGTAGCATAGACCTCGGGCTCGACGAACTTTGAACAGGTACCAAGGATATCAGGCTTTATTATATGTATTCAATTCTAGATGTTTGCCAATTCTTCTCGATTCTTTTCAGTTGCAATAAAAATTTAAAGATTTTAAGATAATCACCAAACTGAGTTTTATCCAACCAGATTGGCGAGACTGTCGATTTCCTGGACAAATGAGAAATTCTCAAATCGATACCTTGGCCTACCATAGTGGTCACGAAGGATCTGGTTTCTGATTTAACACCTGGTTAGTGTATTTAATTAACCGGAACATTATCATATGCGAGCCGATACCACCGTCGCACAGTAATGCCGCATGTTCTTGCGTTTATCTGCTCGGCAGGCATCGAATGAAACTATTTTTGATCGAATCGAGTAAAGTCCAATTAACGATAACGCGTCCTCGAAATACAGGGATCTTAAGCACTGCTCTATCTCGGCGCCTCTGTAAAGACATGTGTGCAAGAACTCCGAGATACAGTTCGATAAGACAATCCGGCGAGGTGAACGCCGTGTTTAACCCATTACACCTTGCAATTTTCCATAGAAAAATTGATTGGCCAGACGAATATAGCGTTCAAGTATCCGTGAAACATTAGAACCGTTGCCATCTCTCGAGGATGATCGATACATTCCGGTAAATGATACAGACAGCCAGATCGAGCAGGGAAAAAAGGTGATATGGCGTCAAGCTACACAGACGCGCACTAACAATTTTTGAGATCGTTAGGTTTTCGAGCCAATTAAAACTCTCTGATCTGTTCACGGAAGTTCTTCGCCATGATGCAGCGCGAATGGCAATTACAGATAAGATCAAATCAACATTGTTGAATCAAACTTAAAAACGTGGTGGATTTATTTTGCATGGATCCTCCAAGCGATTCTCTTATCCGTCACGTATTCTCGTTTTTTGCGCGCTCGTTTATGAACTCGGAAGATGAATCGACTCGAAATGGATACACAGTTCTAAAATGTAGATTGAAGTGACACGGAAGCTATACTTTGCTGAGAAGTTGATCAAGTATATCAAAGTTGAAAAGGTCTGTTGTAAATTTTAGACGACGAAAGTGCGAAAGAATTTTTGGGAAATCTCTCTTAAATATGAACTATGTTCAGAGGACCTGCAATATTGAAGACAAAGAGTATGGTTTCATGGTATGGTTACATACTTTCTGCTTCAAACTCATATCTTTTTTATTTCAACAAAGTTTGCCCCGGAATCTTCAGTATTATGAAATGCATATATAATACATTAATATATTTAATAATTCTTCTTATTTTTATTAAAACTAAACTAAACGTACAAAATACATTTGGAAGCTAAAATCATTTTGCGGCAGATGTTTCGTTTTAAGAATATTTCACTGACACGAGAGTGAAGATAGAATGTTTAAGAATATTACAAATAATTCTTGTGTACTCTACATATCATATGATATTCATTAAAATCGTATAGAAGCAATGATCGATAGTTAAACATTAAAACGTAATTTTAAGTTTTGCGCGTTGTCTGATGGATAATTAGCATTATAAATGACAAAAAATTGCAAACATTGATAAGATCATAATTTCTTCTATTTTCACGTGTTCCGTTATGCATTGAAATACCAAGCGAAACTTAGTACACATGTTACCTACATGCAAATCTCTGCCGAGATTTTTTACATATAAAAAAGCTATTACCGCATTCCGATGCAATGATAAAAATGAAGGACATGAAAGATCAAGGTAAGGCACTCTAATAAGTCGCCATTACTATTAAGCATGTTTAGCCATTATTATATCGATGTTGTAGCAGAATAGTGGCGAATTTGAAAATATTGAGCCCAAAATACAGCAACACTTTGAGAACATTTCAACCTATAAAACTGTCGGCTAATTTTGTTTGTTTGAACATATTTATTTCTGTGGCTCCTATAAACCAGAAATGGCCAGCAAGTCGATCGCGAAGCGATTTTTGGTCGATTACAGCCGACAGCAAACTAAATATTAAATATTATTAATAAGATATCATGTTGGTTTGATACCCCCTCCACCATTGTCACTCATTAGTATACAAGACATTTTTAAGAAAAAAATATCGATCATATATATACAGAAGTTGGCCACCCCTGCCATAGACTATAAAAGTGTTCACGCTTCTATAATTTCTTCGACACGCTAGTAACAACTTGAAAACATAAAGAAGAATAAGGTGGTAATGACTTTAGACAGTTATGATCCACTAACTGAAATTTTAAAATAGCTTAAACTCAATTGCCTAATGTTATTTAATACATGCTATATTTAGTAGATTTTAAATTAATATCATTAGGTTATTATATCACTGAGCGACACGATGCATTATATTATAATAATGGTGTATTATTAATACTATAATTATGGCCATACTACGGACTTTATGCATTCACGACAAAAATGAGTAAGTATAATTTAATACAGTAATAATATTTGAAGAATTATATTATTTTTGTAAGAAAGTGTAAATCGATAAGTGCTATACACGGGCTCTAGACTATCGGCATGTATAAATATATAGTTAATTGTTGGTTGCGTGTCGTTCGACAGTAGCGTCTTTTGTTTGTTTGCATCGAGAAGTTGCAGTCTCCTCCACGCAGTCATGTGAAATGCACGCATTTGATACATATATATATAGTTTAACATAATTAAAGTGTGATAATAAAGCATTGTTTTTATTATCCCAAATCTCCTGACAATTTTCAATTTATTAAACATATTAAGAAAGAAATTAAATTTTCTCTTCACTCCACTTTGTGGAAATTCAAGTAGAAAGCTTTTATTTCGTATAATGTTCCACAGTCTAATTATGACATTTGAGTTGAACGATGAGAATACCAAAAATAACTATTTTCCTATCAGTGATATTTACATTTATTTAACCGTAATTACTGCACTTTCAGCTATGCAAATCAACGTCACATATTATTTTTATGACTGCGTCATTGCAGTATGTTATAGCAGTGTATCCATCTCTAAAATAACTAAAACATCTAAAATAAACCAGACAATAACATTAAACAGAATGCAACACATGAATAAAACATGTTTGATAGTAAAAGCAGACGACTTACGAAATCATTTACTACGAACAATTTATGCTTGGTGACAATGAATGAGAGACATTTTACAAAGTTAGGACAGAAGATTAAATTAGTAACGGAATTAGGGGATAGGTCAAACATTTTCGCGTATAATCAATATTTTTGGAGATATTCGTTTGTAACGCTTTATAATTTCCATCCTGTATAAATAAATTCTCAATAATATTAAAGAAAGTGTAGAAAATGTTTGTATGCAAATCCTCAAATACAATCCATATACTAATGTATCATTAGTTATGAGACAGGCGAATGGGAAGGATTAAAGATGGGGAATAAGATTAAGTGTATATAAAAGATTACATTTGTATAGGTTAAGTAACATTAGAAAAAGTAGCATTAGATATCATTAATATCATTAAAGCTAATCTATGCATTAAGAAACATACATTGCAGTTATTAATACGATAGAAAATGTGATCTTTTCTAGAAAACATCTCTCAAGGAATCCGAACTCGTATAAAATTATCTGAGAACATAATGCTCCTATATTATATATTATCCTTCGTCGACCAGGATGAACCGTGACTTACACAATTCCTACGGTGAGCGTGCAGTCAAGTGCATTAATCATAAAGCTATAATAATCTCTTCTCGAGAAACATCAACTAGGAAAACGTGTGACGCATCTGTCGTTCGTCAAAAACGCGAATTGCGGGAAAAACGTGTAAGGAAGAAATTAAGCTTGCTATTAAAAAGTTCGAATTATCTTTAGAACGTATTCCTAATATGTTTCATTAGACTTGCAAAAGTTTTGATCAATATGACGTGAACTAAATGCACGTCGAATGAAATTGTAATTGGATTCCTCGTTTCCGGAAATAAATTCACATAACCATTGATACTGCAGCCGTGCATGTACAATTTTAATATTTATCAGTGAACAACAAACTTGTAGTATTTTTAAAATTCTTTCACAATATTTAAGTTTTTTAGTAGTAACCGAAGACAGTAAACAACTTTATTTAAAACATACTTAAAACACATCTGAAAATTTTACGCAAATGCTTCCAACTAGATTGCATATTTACATGCAAATTTTATGAAAAAATTTCTAAATCAATTGTAAGAGATATAAATCGCGTAAAATGAATATTTTTCAATCGTTTCAGTAAGTATGAAATAGTGAAAAATACGATATTCTGAAAGTCTTCTAATGTCTTCAGAGTTTTGTATTTTATCTATTCATTAATGCCATAAATGCGTAAAATCCAGAGTCTATCCATAATTAGTTTTGATGAATTATATTAATATCTAGTTAGCCATTTAGGAATAGGATCATTTGAGACAAATAAATATAACAAGACAATTTAGGACAAAGGGGTCTTAAGCCTGTAAAGATAATTACGCTGTTAAAAAAGAATTATGGACTATAATGATTGATCTTCAGCTATGCAAATGTAATAACAGTTGTATATTAGAATTAAGGTGTATTAATCCAACAAAAAAAACATATTCGATCAGCTTACGTTACAAACTGCCAGCAGTGTACTCTTAACTTAAATTATGCAATTTTAATGAAACACGTGTTGCCATATCTCCATTCGACCATGGACCGTACACTTCCATTATTGATATTTAAAAATCTTTTAACGCGATTCTTGAATTTAATTAAATCAAATTTTTTACTGACATTAACCCACTTGATGTGTTTGAGTGTATCTGGCCCAAAAACAACCTTTTCCTTTTAATTGTAATCTTTTTTTTCTGAAATATATATTAATTAAACATTAACATATTGTATAAATTACACGCGAGTGAATTCTAATTTTCAAAATACAAATACCCTAAATACTTCAGTAGTGCACAAAGATTAAATAAAATATAAAATAATTTTACCAATGTATGATTCGAATATGCTAACACGTAGAAATTTCGTAGTAAAAAGTGAATTCCATTTAAACTATGCATACATACCTACTTAGCATATACGCATATTAATTCGATGATGCAGAACGCGGGAATCCCGAGAAAACTCAGTGAAATTATGCAACATCATTTAGTTCGAAAGCAACGACTGGTGCTGGGAACTAGCAAAAAGCTGCACGAAAATTAGAAGGAGAACGGCAACCACAAAATCGGACGATGTCAGCCCTTCAATTGAAAAGCTGCGGGTCGTTTTAAGCCAGCTGGACTATTCCCGGATTAAATTCAACGAAACGTCAGAAGATAGCTTCCCATGCCCGTGTTAAACTACCAAGTAGTCCCACCATGTAATTCAATTGCAGGTAAATTGTACTTTTTATTATACAATAGCCCAGGTAAAAATATTTGGATATAGCGAAAATAATAAAGGCACCTAACAACTTACGGTATTTTATCGAGTCAGACTTGTAATGAATGTTTTAAATAAAGTTCAACAAATATAAATGTTATGCCTTACTTCTTAGATACAATAAAATTTTTTTCTTTTGTGATCACTATTTAAGCACTAAAGTAAATGTAGCTGTACGAAAAATATAAATTATTATTATTATTATTATTATTTATTTGTAGTTTATTTTAATGTGGTCACATTAACAGCGAGATCATTAGCGACCACATCGTTTACAGTTTACAATTTGCTATAGTATAATTAGCACGTATATTAATTTGTAACGGTTTAAAGTTAATATTGGCACTTGGATGGAAGAATGGAGTGTCGATGGATTTAAAGAAGGGGAGGACGTTCTTGATGTTATCTTCGTTTAGATTCGACTTGAGGACATTTTCAATAGAGAATCTGGATCGTTCCAGAAAAAAACTCGGACATTCAAGTAGTATGTGTTGGATACTGTTGGTCACACCACACGTGTTACACCAGTGATGCCAGAAACACCCAAAACTGGATGGATTTTCCTCTCCTCCTTTTCCCCTTCCACTATCCCATTCCACTCCTGAGCACACTCCAACGTCCCCCACTAAGACCGTAGACCGGTCACGTTACGTGCTGCGCAACGTGTCACATACACGGATCTAAAGGACTGAGCCTAATTCTGCGCGGGTGATCCAAAAGACCAGTGATGGGCACGGGTGGAGCCCCTCAAACGCCTGCTTCTCCCACCAACCTCTCTTTCATGCAGCGCGCACGTTCGTTGCGTACGCTGATGTCTCGTGTCTTCGTTGCTCCATTGTACCGCGCTTGCTGGAAGGGGAGAGAGGGCGCTACGGTGTGGACGGTTTTGCCTCAATTGAGGCAAAATTGCCCATCGCTGCAAAAGACGAAAGGGGTATCAACTTGTCGGCCATCTTCAGCAGCAAACACTGTGGTGCGCTCTATCGGCAACTTTAAGTACTAGTGTAACCCACGCCACGGATTTGTTTATTTTTACTGCTTATTTATTTCATTTTTTTTCAGAAAAGACAGCCAAATGTGCAATATTTTGTTTTGTTTTATGTATTTATTATTAACGTAAGTTTTGTTTTAGTTAAAAACTATTTTCTAATAATACAATGTAATTTTTGTTTTGTGAATACTGGTAAGGTTTTGGCAGTTTTCCTTATCCTAGCAACAAATGTTGGTATTCTTTAATTGTTTCTGCCAAATAAAATATTTTATTGTTTTATTATGTACTTTGCTTAGTTATTGTAGCACTCCTTCTCTTTCCTATCCTCAAAATAAAGAATAAGTGTGAATTATATTATATTTTATATATATAAATATAAAAATGCATATTAAATTTTAATATTTCATATGTATATACAGATATATATACAAATACACTTGTTATACATTCATTTTTCAGAATCAAATCATATCAATGTTCCCGCAACGTTATATATATGGCAACACTAGTTTTGCCACTCAATATGGCCGCAGTCTACCGTCCCTCCCCGCTCGTGTCAGAACCCCTCTCAACCATATATCTACACTTCATGCTCAGTCCTTTAGGTCCGTTGTCACACATTACTCTGCTCATCAGAGAGGTGGTAAACTGTATACCCCTCGATTTAACCGATCTTGCATCACTGTGTTACACTCCGGAGGGCTTTGTTTCGTTATAAGGAAATCATGAGTATATCCTGAGTGTCCTGTTCGAATGCGAGTGATTGCGATCTGGTCTTTCATAGAAAGTTGGGAATCTTTTAAAGTTTCACAGACATTCGTTGAAAAATATAGATCGTCGTAGAAGATCGATAAAGACGTTCTAATCAGTGTAGCCGCAAAAGAAAATGGCACGACAAGGAGTTAAATGGTAAATACAATGATGGTTGTTTCTGCGTAAATGAAACATCAAAAAATTCTAATATTTTATAGAAAAATTTATTTCTTTGTGAAAGCCGTTTACAACTTGAGAATAAAATGTTTTAATCAAATTTCACATCTTCACATCACATAAATGTATAAATGTTCACAGTTTAACACGTTCACGCCGGCGTGTACCACCGGTGGTATACGTGGTAATATTTGTATCGATAAAATAAATAATTAAAATAAAAGCATTTTGAATACAAGCTATACTATACTAATATCATGCCCTAATAAATGCATAGTAACAGTAAATTGTCCTGCTGAGCCTGAATTTTGCTTAACAAAATTTTGAGTACAGCGCCACCTACTGGGACAAAATTAAAGAAAACAGCACCGGCGAGAACGTTTTAATGATCACCAGACTACGGATTTTTATGCAAACTAACAATTATCTGTATTTTTTTTTTTTTTTTTTTTTTTTTTAGTTATGATTTGTGTCGCATCAACTGCATGGTTATTAGCGATTATCTGTATTAATTGAAAGATACAGGTGTGATTTAAGAATTTCTTTCTTTCTTCATTGACCTTAAGAAATTGAAAATAACTTATCCATAGCCGCCAATTCTCTTAACTGTTCTACCGATTTAAATTTCTCCCACTCACTTTTTTCATAAATGCATAAAATCCGCAGTCCAATGACCCACACGTCATAATGACATTATGACAAAATATTTTTGAGCTAATTTTTACTTCACAACAGTTTAAAAGTTACGCTGTCCTGGAAACTTTAGTGTGACAACAACCCGTGTAAAGTAGGCAGACTACTTTTTAAGCGTCATCAGAATTTCGCGGACTACTTTTTTAAGGAAACATCATTACGATTTCGATAACGTGGACCGATTGAAACGACAGGAGAAAAACTTTTGCGGTCAACTTTCAACGCGACTCTGCACCGAATCCCGTGGACGTGGTGCGAAAAGTATATGTTTCCTTCTTTTTTTTTATCTCCCAAGCTATCTGTTGCGGGACACTGTGCGTAAAAAGTACACGCAAACATACTTTAAAGTGTTTGCATAACGCTAGCGGTGAGACGCCCGACGAAAAAACGTAATTTTCTTCGAGATATCAGCAAGCGCACCATAACAATCTAGTAAAACGTCGGCCACGAGTTTCCTCAAGGGCTACGTTGACAAAGAAGCCTCGTAAATTTCGCGTCATCGCTTCATGGATTTAAAACCGGTTGGTCAAGTGGCTTGTACAGACGTGACCAGCTGTAATTCACGATTTTTACCGCAATTTTCATATCGTTCGCAGCAGCGGCGTGACACGATTCTCGAAAAGCTCCGTCGCCGCGTCGTATGTATCTTCTGCACGAATCCCCAATTACACATGAATCATTGATCGATCAATTCCGAGGCGATTTTAATGAATCGATTTGTTTTAAAACGGCATCGAAAACGCTATACTGTTCACCGCAAGAAGAAACTCCACCATTAACGATACCATAAAACGGTACTTTATAACTGGATTCTACTTATTTATGCAAACTTGTACTTTTTCAGACATGCTGAAGAAAAGTCGAATCTTTATTTTCGCGTCATTAGCTTCGATGCGTTGAATATGCTTCAAAAAGAGAATAAAAACCTTTTAACAGATTTGTTTAATATTTTTAAAAACGTAAGAATCTTCCATATTTCCATCTTCTTTTTATGTGTTGATAATAAACTGCTGATTGTTGTGCAAAATGAAAATGTACTGAGTCAATCGTTTAAAAATAAAAGTTTCATCTTTGAACGGGGAACCATTTCTTTAACTAGACTGCGGACCGTTATGTAATTTCCTGATTTCATACAATATTTTTTAAAGATTTAGTTGGGAGAAAAATGTCTTTGACAGGTTACAAAATTCATTGCAGCAAAACTAAACTAAAAATGTTATTCATTTTTTGGTAATATAAATGCTATCTTGTGTTTCAAAAATTTACACATGTCATGAATGCATAAAAATCCACAGTTTAATTGTAACTATATAATTGATAATATTTAGGACCATTCACTGATTTTTTAATTACTTTTTTTAATACATATTTTTCAAGGTAAATAAAACCTTTTCAAGGTTCTATTCTTCCTAACACAATTCATTTACTTAATTCACCAGAAACTAAGTAATTGAATGACGATATTGATACTCTGGGTCAAAATAGACCCTGACTCCACTGTCAACTCCACAGTCAATATTCTTAACTTCTATTAATGTCTTCAAAGTTTTGCTTTTCACTCATACATTTTTGCCTAGAATGCGTAAAACATTAGTCTACTAATAAAAAACATTGTAAATTACATGCAATTCAGAATCGAAATTACATTTTCATTGCTTTTTGGAGAAAAAGGGCGAATAGTAAACAGTATTTTTAGCCAGCCACTTTTATCATTATAGATTTTCGCAGATAACTAAACTGCGGATTTTATGCATTTACAATAAAAATGAATAAACCAAATACAAAACTGATAAGTAGACTGCGAATTTTATGCATTTATGGTATGGGTGGGTGAAATTTGAAAGAATGCAATAATTAAGAGAGTTTAAAGGTGTCGATTTATTACTTTGAATGTCTTGAAATTATTAAAGAAGGAAAGAAATTTGTACCTGATCTCAATTTCTCGCAATTGATGTAGACAATTTTTATTTTGCATCGTTGCGTCAAATTCGCGAGTGTGATTGCCGCGGATTACTTGATCGCGTTAGTAAAATGTGTTAAACTGGTCTTGGTAATAAGTAACTGTATTTAATGAGTTGTACAGTATTGTCGTACTGCGCTTCGTTTTAAGTGCTATTGTACAGGCGTGTTGTCGAGCTGCGTTTCATTTCAAGCGCGTTGTTTCAAGTGACCCTTTCAAGTTGACTGTTTGAGGCAGTGTCGTCAGATCGCTTAAATCGAAGGGAATACAGTTTACCACCTCACTGATGACCAGAGTAATATGGACACGTTGCGCGGCACGTCACGTGACCGGTCTACGGTCTTAGTGGGGGACGTTGGAGTGTGCTCATGGTAGTAAAATGGGATAGTGGAAGGGGAAAAGGAGGAGAGGAAAAAACAACCAGTTTTGGTTGTTTTTGGCATCACTGGTTTGAGGTGACTTTTCCAAGTGAGGTTCGGTGTGAGAAATATTCGGTATTTATACCTTTTTGGTGTTCGCGTAGCGCACCAATCAGGTGCGACTTTGTTTGGTCGCACATAGTTTGCTGGGGGTCGCGAGCGATCGCTGCATCTTCGGTCGCAGTGTGTATGTTTGGCGAAAGTTAAATATTGTCGAAAGTATGAAGGAGTGTCGAAAAATACATATTGTTCAGAAACTGAACTTTGCATAAAGATCCGCAGTCTTTTGATGAGGCATTAGAAGAATTTAAAAACATTGGTCTATTACTATCGATTTTGTAAGATGATTAAACGAGAAAATACATTGTTGTGTAACTTTGACGATTTGTATTTTGCGTAAGAATCCGCAGTCAACAAATAACAAATTAGTTCATTTGCAGTATTTGATTTGATGACAACAACAATGTCGGCAGTAGTTCAGCGCAGACACCCGGAGCAGTGTGTGTTTTAATTAGCAGGCACGTCCATGCGCGCGATTATTCAACGAACGGATCAATAGGAGGAATCGGAGCTTCGGATATCGATTTGAGTGAAAAGCTCAAAGTCCTTGGGTATCTAAAGTTAGAAAATTTGATTCGCAGCTTTACGATATACGAGGAATTCCGCTTCCAGTAACACGAGGCGCCATTCTCACGGACAACAGCGGAAGTTTTTCATGCGCGGCACGCAATCGTTTCTCTGGTTGAAACGACCAAAACTATTTTGAATTCAAGGACCGCGGTGCGTTGCCGTCCGCGGGTTACCGTCGTGATAAATTATCAACAAACAATGTATCATCGCGCGCTAGAAAAACCTGTCCGAAATTCTTTCGACTCGGACACGGTTGACAGTTTTGGAGCGGAGATTGTGGTCCGTTCACAGCCGACCAGATTTATTTTGTCGTCACCCGAAGTACGAAAGGAAGTATTAAAGCACAATGCTATTAACCCTTAGCACTCGAATGGCGACTCTGAGGCGCCACTACAAATTGCTAGACCATTATTCAGAATATTGTTTACATGATTAAATTTGTTTATATGTAATAAATTACTAAACATTTAAATATTGTATGTCGTGCTATATCAGTTTCTTACGCATATAATGAAAATAACTATGTATAATGGAAATATTCTAGGTTAGAAGAAATATTTGGTTTTTTAGTTAAAATAGCTCCGAGTGCAAAGGGTTAAATCAACAACACCAAAAATGTATCATTATTATACCGTGAACATTATGCATTTATGACTAAACTGCGAATTTCATGCATTTCTGACGAACACGAGTAACTGCAATCTGACACAGTGTAAAAATTGAAAGAACTAAATAGCATCGATACATGTGTTACGGTAAATGTGATTAATCCGGTGATTATGTGTAAATGCCGGTTATTATACGGGGTGTTTCGTCTAAAACAGGACACCTAAATATCTCCTCTACCTCTGAAAATAAAAAAAAGATTCTAACGTAATCTAAATGGTTTCAAAAGACGAATCTGATGGAAGAATCGTTTTTTATAAATTGTACTTTTTTAATCGTTTTTTCAAGGTCAATCGTGTTTTTTACATATATACATACATTTTTTGTTGTTGTATGTTATAACAAACATTATTGTGCATTCATCCATGTTTAATAGCACGACCTTGAAATGACCGTGAACTCTAAAATTTGCTAATTAATGCAGAACTTACTTTCAGCGACATTTCAGATTTCAACGGTAACAGAAATTAGACCATGAACTTGAACTTGTAAATAATCACGTTTATTACTGCAATAAATGCTCGAAATGATGTCCTTCCGTTGTGATACATTTCGTGAGGCGAAAAACGACAGATTGTACGGCTCTTTCGATGATTTCAGGTTTCATATCAGCACATGCAGCAATTATTCGTTCCTTCATATCTTCTGGCGTCGTGGTCTGCTCTTGATAAACCGTACCCTTTAATGTCCCCCATAAGAAAAAATCAAGTGGGGTGAGATGGGGTGAACGAGCCGGCCATGATACAGGTCCATTGCGTCCAATCCAACGATTTGAGAATTTTTCGTTGAGGACACGTGTTGCAATATGGGAAAAGTGTGCTGGACACTCATCGTGTTGATACCATAATACTAGACGGTCCCTACATCTTCTAATAAACCTGGTAAAATATGTTCTAAAAATTCAGCATACTTCTGCCCAGTTTGCGTACCGTTGATAAAATACGGCCCAATTATCCTATTATTTAGAATACCACACCAGACATTTATGGTCCATGGTCTCTGCTTATCGAGTTGTCTAAACCATCGTGGATTTGAGGTTCACCTGACCATGATTTGTAAAGGATGCTTCGTCCGTAAACAATACTGTTTGGAAAAACATTTCAGCACTTTCATATTTCCGTAAACCCCATTGAGAAAAGTGTACGCGATTTTCAAAGTCTCTTCCGTGGAGCTCTTGGTGAAAAGATAAATGGAAAGGATGAAATTTTGGTGAATGAAGAATCCGCAATATGCTTGTCACACTAATACCGGTTTCACGTCCAAGTTGCCTTATACTAACATGGGAGTTTTGATTAACTTTAGCGATGATATTGTTCACATTTGCTTCATGAGTAACAGTCTTACGTCTCACACGAATGTTTCTGTTGACACTACCAGTCTTACAAAATGTTTTAACAATACTTGAGTATGCAGAACGTGATGGACAAGAACGTTCTGAAAATCTGTCTTTGTAAATTCGTATTGCTTCTCTTAGACACTCTCGAGCTTCACCGTAAATTAAAACCATTTGAATTTTCTCCTGTTCTGAATAACGCATTATGGATCGCTTGTCGATACAATGTGAAATCTTAGCAGTGAGCAAACTCTTAAATATATCTCTCTCTGACTCTCGATGTACACAGAGGAATGATACACTGTGTTTATTTACAACTTCAAGTTCATGGTCGAATTTCTGTTACCGTTGAAATCTGAAATGTCGCTGAAAGGAAGTTCTGCATTAATTAGCAAATTTTACAGTTCACGGCCATTTCAAGGTCGTGCTATTAAACATGCATGAATGCACAATAATGTTTGCTATAACATACAACAACAAACAATGTGTGTATATATATGTAAAAAAAACACGAGTGACCTTGAAAAACGATTAAAACATTATAATTTATAAAAAACGATTCTTCCATCTGATAACGCCTTTTGAAACCATTTAGATTACGTTAGAATCATTTTTTGTATTTTCAGAGGCAGAGGAGAAATTTAGGTGTCCTGTTTTAGACGAAACACCCTGTATATAATCACCACTAAGTTTGGTCTGGGTTAGGTCTGGGTTAGGTTCTAAATATTCAAGAATTCATCACATTTACCAATTCTTTACCTAACCCAGATCAAACTTAAGACCAAAAATTATGCATAATCTTCGATTCATTACATTACCTGTAACAATTATATATAATAACCGGTAATTATACATAATCACCGGATTAATCACTTTTACCGTAACATATGAACCGTTTATTTTGAAAGTGGTACAAGTCCATTTTTGGAAAAAGTGCGACTTCACAAAATAATAAAATAATTTCGAGTCAACTTTTTATTTATAAACAATTCACACTTAGTATTTTATAATATCCATGTTTTGGTCAATTTAAAATTCATCAGCAAATGAATTTTCCGAACGGTTGTTTATGAAAGTGGTGAAAGTCCTTTGACGACACAGAAAGAATGCATTATTTTAGGTAAATTCTCATAAACGTCATTTATGTAATCAACTTAAATATTTCGAAATTCATAGAAGCATTGCCGAACTTAGTACATTTCATTTATATTTTTTAATACAATGAAATGCAAACCTTTAAATATGTCGAGAGAAGAGGAAAAGGATGTACACCACTTTGAAAATAACCGGTCCATATTACTTTCGACCTGGTTCAATTACACTGTCCAACACTAAATTTGTTTCTTAATTACTGTTAGGTGGTCCTTATAGATTCTCTTCATCAATGCGGAAACTATTTATTTTACATAGAGCATTGATAAAAAAAATGGTTAATATTATATAGTTAAGATATATTTTAGAGAAAAAAGGATTCGGTAAATGACATAGATAGTCATGGATCACAAAATCACTGAATGCGGTACTGTAACGATGGAAAATTGAAGGCAACATTCCTAATCTTGACGGTAAATGATTCAACTATTCAGATCCTAAGTTTCCTTTGTTAAGCAACCACTTTTTTACCGCACTACTGTGGCCAAAAATACGATACAAATGTAAAAGAGGTGATTCCGTATCTATGAGTAAGTAAAAAATGTATAATGCTTATAGACTCCGGATTTTATGCATTTATGCAAAAAATATGTAGGTGCAATTTAAAACAGTGGAAATATTATTTTCATCATATTAAAATTGCTATTGATAAATATAAATTTCTATTTCGTTCTTGTGTCTTGCAATTGATGCACAAACTTTTTATTTTGCATGAAGACCGGAGTCAAATTGCGACAAATATTTGTCATGTGATAAGAAACTTAGAGCTGTTACAGATAACTGAATTAAATTCCGAAACCTAACAAAACTGTTTCACTTTTGTAACTATGAAAAATATTGCTACTAAAAGTATTAATGTGAGGTAAATAACGGTGCGTGCAATTGAGTGAACGACAAATGTTAATTAGTTGTTACTGAATAGTTTGAGATTAAATGGTAAATGGAATCACTTGTCGATGATAATTTAAATTAATTTTGAATGTTGTTTTATTCGATCTAGCGGTGTATCGATTTGTTGTAACTATGGTTGTGAAACAAGTATCTCATACAAATACTGTTTATGTAAGTAATATTACACGATTCCCGGTTATTTTTGTCTACTTCATGACTGCAAAACAACATTAAACAGAACGATTTTCCATATTGTGAAATATTCATCTTGAACTTGACTGTGCGACCTCTTTATCTCTGTTCCGAATTTTCCAAGAAATCTATTGTTTTCTCCATGATTCCTTTTCCTTGACTTTTATTAATCACGTTTTCGATGCAGACCGTCACATTGCTTAGCAGTTGTCTCTGGGATTTCGTGCTTCTTTCAGTGCAAATGAGTGCATGTGTAATACACGGTTGTCTGACTGAACGACAGCGAAACTGTGCTAATTGTGCATTCAATAGATTGATTTTGACCCGCATTTCTCACGACCCACAGGAAAATGAATGAGTCTGTTCTACGGGTCTATAGAATCTTCAATTACAAGTACATATAATACATCGTACCTTCTGTTTCCATTTTTGTAAAATCATTTATGATCTGTGAGAAAAATCATTTGTGAAAATTTCATCAAAATCGATCAACGTTGCAATAAACTAGAAACGTTTAAAGATAGTAAAAATTGCTGTTTTTCCTGATATTTTCCCTCTAACTGTAACAAGTCTAAGGATTCTTACATCTTTCAATACTTATCTTTTTTTCGAATCAATTTATTTACCGACCGCGTTAATTGGCGTAGGACTTCATTCTTTATTGAAAAATGGCGGCTTATTCTTTTATCACTAGATGAATAAAACGAACCATTTGGGATCATAGTGGTGTAAGTTCATCTTACGCTCTTTTGTTTTCAATCGCTGATTTACAATTCAAATCTGGGATACGTATTTTAAAAATTTTTAATATAGGCCCACATAAAAAAGTTGTAAAATAGAGCTTTTAGTATTGTCTCTGCAATTCCGACAAATTACAATTTTCACGGCATGCAGTAAACTAATTGTTCTTACTTCTCAAACAAATTCATGTTGTAGAATTCAATATTAAAATAGTTATCGTCTTTTTAAGAGTGTTCGAATATTAATGTGAGTCAGTGTATTATGATTGTACTGTATACTGAATTATGATTAGATTGTGGATCTTTAGACAAAATTAAAATGATCTAAGTCGGTAGTAGATAACAGAAGCTGAATGAAAATGTATTTTCTCTTTTAATCATTTTAATAAATCGAAAATAATATAAGAAGATTCTTGAATTCTTCTGTCTCTACAGTTTTGTGTTTGACTTATTCACTTTTGTTATAAATGCAACGAATATGTAAGTGTATTTTTTAAGAACAAGTTTCTTACACTGTCACTACCAATGTAATTCCTCATTTTCTCTGTACGATTGCTATCACACCTAGTTTCAGTAGGATAGATAAAAAGAAACAATAATTTAGTAATCGTTTGCCAGTTGGTTCAACAACAGGAAATATGAAATTCCTGTACATAAAAAGTGAATAGAATTTCTCGATAGACCAAAATAGTTCAGCGGATAATGCAATGTGAGCATGCAAAACAGAAGGGTAAGTATTGCTGCAATTGCGCAAACCTCAGAAAAACTAAACCTCGAGACTAGACAACTTATCTGCGTGCAATCATTTATTTCGAACGTTCGCCTTGAGAAGCGATACCTTTATTAATGTAAAAACGATTCTTCAATATCAACCGTACAGGTAGATGCAACGGTAAATATCTTTTTAAACATTCTTGACGAAAAAAATAGGATATTTTTCATATTTTGCATCTGTTTCTAGTTTCCCCAGAGTTAAAACCGAAAAATACGAGATTGATTAATTAAGTCTGCACTCTGTTGTACAGCATAGTGCGTATAAAAACAAAGTAAGTGAAACAAGCTGGATTCTGTTGGGTTGTGCGGAAGTAGAGATGGCATTGCCTCCATTTAGTATTACTTAACCATATTCCAAGTCGCAAAATCATTGTACATCATGATATTTAACATTTCAAACGTCATTTCGTGCCTTATAGTGCTTTATAACCATATATTTTTTTTGTTATCGCATGAAATATGGAAGATCAAAGTGAGCATTTCCGTCACATTACGCTTTTTTTATTACAAGCAAGGAAAAAGTTATGTGCTGTTTACAGAGGGGATGTACCATCGGATTACTATTTATGAATATTTCATTTTAAATGAAGCATTATTAGCAATATTTTGCAAATAAAAAACAGTAATTTTACGAACATGGGATCTCCAAGTTGCCAGAAAGATGACAAAAGATCACAGAACAAAATGAGGTTAAACTGTACTTTGGAGGACCAATTTTTTTATCTTTTTCTTATGCAGTCCTGTAGATTTCGACGAGAAAACGCCGAAAATGAAACTCTTATTGCCAAAAGTTCACTGGTTCAGAAGTTATACGCGTGTAAAGTTGAGCACTAACCACAATCCTACTTATAGCCGATGCGCTGAACACCCACCATCCCAAAATGGTCACTACATTACCGAATAAATAAATAAATAGTGAAAAATCGTTTTTCATTTACGCTTGGCAAACGAAATTACGTTCCGAACAACCTAATAGTTCAATGTTTCTAACAACCCAATAGTTCAATGTTTCTACCAATAATAAAGATTTTCTGTGCTGTTTAGTATAGTAGCCGAGGTTTGTATTCCTAAGACATAAGAAACGGGAATCAAAAGTAGGTACAGTTCTCATTATTATGGCTTCCGAAGGTAACCAGTGTACTTTTAGAATTTTTTTCCCAAGGTTTCGCAAGCATTGTAGCAAGCACAGGCTGATATTGGTGTATGTCTTCCGACCCCTGACGATTTTGCAATGTTTGCGAAATTATGAGAAAATGATTCCAAAACTACGCACCCGAAATGGACGCACTCCAAATAGACGCACCTGAAACCAAATATTATCAGTAGACTACGAATTTTATGCTTTTATGGCAAAAATGGGTGAATCAAATGCAATACGGCGAACATTCAGGGCAATTAATGAACACTGTTCTGTTTTCGAATTATTGAAATGGTTGGAAGAGGATATACAATTTTATTGGGTCTTTATCTGTCAAAATTGATAAAAACCATTTTCGTACAGGTCTACAGTCTAATTATCACCATTTGATATTTTTCCTATTATAAAAGATAAACAGTTATTTCGGATGCACAAGTTATGTAAGTGGAACAGCCTACGTAGTGTCTAATATATTTTTTTGCGAGATGTTGAGAATACATTTTGCTATTATTTAGAATATTGACTTTGATAATATACTTCAAGCCTATAAAAATCGATGAGATCGATCTTGTTCTAAACAATTGCACAATGTGCTCCTACGAAACATGATTGTCTTAAATAGAGTCCAAGAAAACTGACGGTTTGTTGAAACGTTTATAGACCCGATATCTCTCCCGCTGTTCGATGTTCCACCGGTTTCGCATGTCCTGAGCAACTGCGCAGAGTTTCGCACTAAATTGTTATGATCAGGATACGTTTGGTCGGCCAGAGGAAAGTAAACATCGTATGTAAACGCCACATATTTGCAACAAGAGAAGGCGTCTGTTAGTAAGGTCGGCCATTGAGAGGTAGTGCATGGATTTACCCTCTCCACGTGCTGACGTCCACCTCTCTTCGCCAACCGGTCATATTCCTCTCTTAGCTTCGTCGTTCGATGACTATGATTACCAATCAGTTTGCACACGCTATTCGCTACAAGTGAAGATACAGTGTATATTCCGAAAATATCGGATTCATAGACGTAGACAGTAAAAATTAATGTACTCCAATAGTTACAAAGGAATCGATACTTCAATATCGATTGTCAGTTTCTACGAGCAATTATGCCTTCCAAAGTCTAGAAAACGAAGAGATTAGTAAGTTGAAATTTCTAACTGAAAGATCCACAGTGAAAGCATTTATTAGTTGCCTTTATATACACACCCCAATTATTATACGTGTACAGTGTCGCCAGATCAACCCGAAACTGGGTTGATTTTCCTCTCCTCCTTTTCCCCTTCCACTATCCCATTCCACTCCTGAGCACACTCCAACGTCCCCCACTAAGACCGTAGACTGATCTCGTGATGTGCCGCGCAACGTGTTACATATTACTGTGGTCATCAGAGAGGTGGTAAATTGTATTCCCCTCGATTTCTGTATCGAATGTATAGATATATTTGAAGAACATAGTCAGGGGCTTCTCGTGTAACGGCAGCGAAAACAAGTGTTTTTTAAGAATTTTTTTCAGAATAACTATTATTTATTGTATAACAAGCATGTCTCTGGAAACTATGTTTTTTCAAAATGGCATACACAATAACTTAGAAACTAATCAACTGAACAATTAATTTCTTGTTTATATGTATTATTCCGTTATAACATTAGTCCTTACGATATAAGATTAATTTTCCTACCGGGAAGAAGTGTATTTCCTGCAAAAATCCATAACTTTTGCAATTCTCTATATTTTTTCTTAAATGTTGATTCAGTACCAGCGTAAGTAATTAAACTTCAAGATAATTCTTTGGTTTGTGCTTTCAGATAACTGTGACACTTGTTACACTGTACACCAATGTTAGTTACTTTGTTAACAGGGTTGACAGGATTATAATAATCGTCAGAAAATTAATAAAAAATTGGAAGAAAAATTCTTTTTTATAATTTAGTTACCTATTTCTTTTCCAAAAATTTTATCCCGATAATATAGATAATATAAATAGTTTCTGTAAAAAAAGAATCGTAAAGATCATTTACTTGTGTACTTGTTACACGAGAATCCCCCCTTAATATTACTGGTACATTATTCCCAACGTAGTAAAATGATTAAAAGTTGAAATCAATTTTTACATAACTCTCGTTCTTGTAACTGATAGAGACAATTTCTCCGCAGTCTAGTAATCATCCATTATGATTTCTCCCGTTCCATGAACTCTGTGTAGGACTGGCTAGTTCGGATTCTTTCGTAATCTAACGACGATGTTAAGATTCAATGGACCAAGTGCTCGAGACATGCATAACACGGGACGACTCGGTAACCCGTATATCCAGTTCATCGACTTCTGGTCGGCCCTGTCCAGCAACGTACCATCGATTCCGTCCCTGAAAATGCCGGACCAGAAGGTCTCTGTTTACTGATTCGATAGGCCGAGAACTCCCCAGTTAACAATGACTGACAGCGGCATTAGCTCCCCGGAGGATTTTATCTGCTCGAAGAGGAACAGTTCGGTAATCTCTCGATGAAAGATTCCCTCTTCGTGTTCAATCTCTCTTGTGGGAAGAGTGTCTCGGGGGCGGCGCCGCGAGCACGAGGAAAATCGCAGATATTTCTCTTCTTCTTCTTTCTCTTTTTTCGAGGCGTGTGTGGGCAGACACGTGTACGACTTTGTCCGTGGTCACCGACACAGCAGCCAAAACGGAAGGCGTGTAGTTTATGCACGCAACCGAAAACGCGCAGCAACTGGAAGAGCCGGGGTTACCCAACCAGACTGGAAAATCTTTTTATTATTAATACCGGCAGCCTCCTGCGCTGAAATCAGACAGCTATACGCTCAGAACCGATGACTCAGCCGAGCCCAAGACGAAACAGAGAATAGGCGAATAACCTTCGGCGTATTTAAAAATCAAAATGATTTTATGCGATACGTATGGTGGATTCTAGCAAATTTTATGAACGTGACTTTTCTGTTCGTCCGTTATATTCGAAGCTATTTCAACATTACATTGTATAGGTCCTTTGCGTCCCACAGAACATTCAAATGATCGGTTTAACACTAAACCTACCAAGCATTAAAAGTATCGGTAAATGTTGCCATTTTAAAATAGGAGCACTAAATTTGTTGAGATTGTCCGTAATTTTCAATATAAAAGATGCTTACATCAGGAAATTTATTCCATTATTTTTCATAAATGAATTTTTATAATTTCAATAATTGCAAAATATAAGACCGGTCATTTGACCGTGGTAGGTTTAGTATTAAATATTCACTTTTCCTATTTCGATTTCCTATTTCCTATTTCGGTAACTACAACTGTGGTTCAATGAAAAATTAAATTGATATCATCCCCCCGATTATAAAATTGTTATAAAAATTGTAAAAATTCCATTTTTCAATTTAATTACTGGCATGTGATATTAAAATAAACAAAAAAATACACACATAATAAAATTAAATATTATATATATCAGAAGAAGAAAAAAAGCAAAGATAAGAGGAAAAGACATGCAGCAAGAAATTCTTGTTAGACTGGCTATAATTAATAATTGGAATGCTAGTAAATAGACAGCGGATCTGTATGCAAAATAAAAATTTCCTAAGCCGATTGACAGAAATATAAATTCCATAAAAGTGTATTTTTTCTTTTAATCATTTTAATAAGTCGAAAATAGTATAACAATATTCAGAAATTCTACTAATGTTTTAGCGATTTTGTATTTCACCAATTTATTTGTATAAAATCTGCTCTATTAAAGAATCCCTAAAGAAGGCGATCCCGTGATTATAAAAATCGTATTAAAAGAATATGCGAAATAAGGAGAAAATATGGGGCGACAACTCCGAGCAAAAAATAGAAGTGGCTTTTCATTGTAGAAGCCAGAAGGAATATATTCATCGGTTATAAATGACGCTCGACGGGCCGAGATATAAGTAAAAATAAAAAATTAGAAAAGTTACAAGGTATCGTAACGTAACGATGACAGAAGACGAGCGGTGAACGCGTGATTTATAGGCGCCTGTAGGATCTCGCGTGGGCAGGACAGTGAGGAAAGAGATCACCGTTAATGTAGAAATAATTAATTGACGTTATACATAATGAATGAAGATATTGGGGACCGTCTGCGGACACATTTCGAAATATCTGAAAGAGCCGATCTCGTTGCGGCCAACGCGGAAACACGTGATTTATACTTGGGAGCGTGGTCACGTGTGAGCGCGCGTTTAAAAACAGAAGCAACGTTCGAAGAGTTAAAAACAGAGCCAGTGCAAAAATACGTGTTAGTACGATAACATACCGTCGCGGCCGAGGAATACGTAGAAACCGGATATGATAAATTCCTATTGTCGGAAATAATTAACGTGGTTAACATTAACCGTATCGAATACATGTGACCAGGACGTTGTTTATAAAAATGACACGATTGAATTCATTTAGATTTCTTGCAATTTTTATAAAAATATGTGCCCCAACGAAGAAATTTATCTAATCATTTCAAATCAAAGCGTCTTTGTAGTTTCAATAATTACAAAATAAAAAAAAATGTGAAACTAGTCCTTTTACCGGTCGTGATACGGTTAGTGTTAAAAAAAACACAAATGAGCACTTATATTCGTTACGTGAACGACAATATGCGGTTAAAGCTGGAATTATTTGACAATAATAGCAAAATGTTAGTATTTTTAATGACATTCATTTGAAATTTAATTGACGATTATATTTCTGTTTAAGATAACAGTTTTTGTAGTCTGCTATACTCCATCGGCACCTACTAACCTGGCAGTAAATGCTTATTAATATTTATAATGATGTATTCTTACAAATAGAACAAGACCGCGTTTACTCGATTAATCCTAATACTACAGTCTCATAAATATTCCAAAGAATATAAATTATATTGATTGAATAATTTATAGTTTGTTTCTTTTCAATGAACGAAGTAACTCGTTTGTATTTCAGAATTAGTGGGTTACTAGAGATGAAATTGAATAATATTGGTAGACTAAAATTGTACGTTTTATATATTTACTGTGTAAGTTAAAATGATTGAAATCAATTAAAATTTTTTTTTATATTAATATCCGTGATTAGAAGATAAAATGGAACCGCACTATTTTATAATTCTATTTTACTAAAATTTGAGTGTCGCACATTTTTAAAGATTTTTATATGCTAAAAATATACGACAAAGATGCGCAGTTACCGATATGAAAAACGTGAAAAGAGAATTCAGAAAAATTCTATACTATCAGAAGGTGCCAACGAGCTTCATTTTCTTGAAAGAAATAAAGGAAATATGTAATGACTACAGTATTCTTACTAAATCGGAGGTGCAGACCAACCGGAAGTCCCACGACCCTCTATTCACCGCACACTACAAATAGACAGTGTTTAATTCGATTCACTTACTTTACTACGATTATCATATCGAACTTTACTATTTTGCATTTACATAATTCGCTGCAGCACAGCGAGATAATAAAAGTCGTCTGCATATATTAATAACGTTGATGATAAGTCAGGGCAAGCCGTTCATTAATGCGGAAGATGTATGTAAAGTAACACATCAATTGATGAAACGCTTTACGTAACTTAATTTATCTTCCAGATAGTCTCTCACAATAGGGGTTCCCGAGAACTATTTAAAGAATTCCATGGAATTAATACGCCTACTTTGGCAAATTACATACGATGTCCGAACTAAGTAAGCCTAATTCCTGTTGTCAATTTCGTTTTTGAATTAAGAAATATTTTCTCTTTCTCTCATTACAACTATTGATTATAGTTAGTCATTATTGCACAGAAATCATCAATTCTCATTGTTGCTATCGAACTAAAAAATATTAGTAAAGAACCTTGAACAATAATTAAACTAAGTGACTTCTACTTTTCCTATTCCGCTAATTCTATCATTTAAAAATCTTTAAACAATGTGCCAAGTACAAATATTTTTTAGCATCAGTGACACATAAATGCATGTAGCGGCAGGTTGAACAAATTTAATTTTCTCTTCAAATATAAAGTTATACTTTAATTTTAATATTATGATGATACAATATTTTTATTTACATATTTCCTATAAAACTGTCGCAAGGAAGACAAAGTTAACAAAACCGCGATAATTCAAAACCAAATGTATTTAAATAACTCATAAACCATTCAGACCAGAAAATATAAAGCTTACTTTTTCTGTTATAGGTACACATAAATAAACGTAAAACCAGCAATTTATAGATATTTCACAACAATTTGTTTCCTATAAATGAATTCGAAACTGGATACAACTCAATTCTCAGACTAATAATAATAGAATGACTAGACTGCGGACTTTTATACAAAATAAACATTTTCTGAGTCAATTATAAGAAATAGAAACTGAATACAAATGTGGTTTTGTCTTTTGATAATCTGAATAGGACGAAAATATTACAACAACATCCTTAAATTCTATGTATCTTTGCAGTTTTGTTATTTCGCCTACTCGTTGCTGTTTTAAATGTATAAAAATACAACTGTCGAATACAAAATTTATTTAATACAATATAATACATTTGAATACAAGCGTTAAAATAAAATTCCACAGTGAATTTTTCTCAGTGAAATATAAATGTCTCTTAGCAAAACGCGTGACACGAAGATGGCACTGCTCAAGACGAGTGACAAAGCGGTAGAAAGATAATTGCGAACACGTCATTTCCGACGAATTTCGGTCGCCTTTATGTCACAGATGTGTAATTAAACGTCCCCCATCGTTACTTTAGATATGTGGTGGAGCAGAACAATTAGAACGATTAACCCGTAGCTGTCTAGATACAGCCGCACTCGAAATTACGGCTACAAGGAAAGTAATAGGATGACGAGATTACCTGAAAAATTTAGATCAAGCTACGTCGGATATTTCCGTCCGGAAACAGTCATAATTCTGAAGACAGCACGCTGCGCAAAGTTAGTCGGACAACATACCGTCTGTATAAACCCGTATTTCACCAAGACCAAGTTTTTAGTTGGTTTATATGCGACGTACAGCGTTACCACGAAAAACACAAAGCTTAGGAACTTTTCGGAACAATTAAAAGTTTCTTTTCGTTGCTGCCTACGCTTGTCCAGAATCAGATGGACAACTAGCAGGAGTTGTTACCCTCATTGCGATGGTAGTTACACTTGACGTAAAACTTCAGAAATACTCGTCACGCAATTTTTTAATGATCATTACTTATAAACCCTTATCTACAAACCGAAAATTTTATTTAATTGTTCATTTCAGAAACCATCGATTGAGTAACATCAATTGAGACAAGTATCAAAACTCGCCATTTCCATTTTTGAAAAATGTTAGGATATTAATATCAAAAGGTATAAAGATAAATTTTTTTAATTTTTATATAATAATTTCAATTATTATTAGTACTACACTTTGCAAAAAATATCTCGAATTTTTCACTTTAAATATTGAGAAACTGAAATTCATACGTATCTCAAAAGTGCTTCGGGTGGGCATAGTCAATTTTCATACTATACTACACAATTGTAAATAAAATTTTAAATAGACAATTCGTAACTTGAAACAAGATATACAGTGTGTTCATGCTATCACTAGCCAGCATTTTTCTTGCAAATAATAAATATTAGAAAAAAAAGATGGAGGAAGAAGTAATACTGTTTTTGGTAAGTAACATAATGGCGTGTGTAATTTTCTTGTGTTTGCACTATTTTCTTAGAAATGAAGGTGACCTTCAATTTTTTAAATGAAATGCTATGTATTTTTTTATATCATATGAAACCGTGTGTCAAGACAAATGTATTCGTATACAACGCAATGACCTCTTCAAGGTCATACAAGGTCAGAAATGGCAGCAAAACTTTGAATATTTCGTACGTAATATTTCGTAAAGGTATCATTCACGATACACAACGCCCAGAAATGTAAACGACTTGCAACGGAAACTAACGCAATCATGTGCATTAATATTTTGGACAACGTTAGAAGAAGCTAACAAGAATGTAATTAATAGAGCCGCAATATGTAGTCGTGCACAAGGAAGTTGTATTGAACTTTTATTATAGCCTCGTCAATAAAATACATCTGTAAACGCATTAGTACGAAATGTTCAAAATATTTCTTCCATTTCTGACCTTGAATGATCTTGAAGGTCATTGTGCCGTATACAAACGAATTTGTCTTCACACACGCTTTCATATGGTATGAAAAAATATATAGCATTTCATTTACAAAAATTGGAGGTCACCGACATTTTCATGAAAATGGTGCAAATACAAAAAAATCACATACGCCATTACGTTGCTCGCAAAAAACAGTATTACTTTTCCTTTTTCATTTTTTTCTAATATTTATTATTGGCAAGAAAAACGCTGGCTAGTAATAGCGTGAACACCCTGTATATACAGCTATATAATATGTAGATTTTATAAAAATCGGAACGGGCCATTTCAGAATATATTTTTCAAAATATCATTCACGGTACACTCGATGAAAATAAATTATATGATCTATTTACAATTTTTTTTATTTAATTCTGTATGAATATGAGAAATTTTCATTTGCTTTATTATAATTTTCTTAGAGAATTATTCTTGACCGATGAAGTTGTCATTACAACGGTGGAAAATAAAAATTACGATCCAAAAAGAAAGTCCTAACTCTGACTACCGTTATGAAACAGTCGTATTAATTTAGAACTTTATACATTATTGGATTATACGTGCCAATAAACAAACATGATTATCCTAAAATTTAAAAAAAAAAATGAAACATAATTTTCACCAGTAATAAAAGAAATGTAATTAGTGTACTTATGTATAACACTCGAGTTCATTATGGAGCACTCATCGACGAGTATTGTTATAAATTAATCGAATGCGTACAAAATCATTATGAAATTGTCTAATTACTCTACATTCTAAAATTGATAAAATATACTTCATTACAAATCCAAAGATAAAATATTAAATAACCCCTGACATGTTAAATTAAATATAAATTAAAACTAAAACAAAAAATATATTATACTGGTGAATTTACTTGTGTACAAGAAAAATGATATTCAAGCAGTTGCAAATAAAAGAATGTTATAAGTAATGCGATTCAAATTAACATAGTAAAATAATAAATATTAAATGCTGTATTCGCAAAGAATGATAAGAGCGAGTGAAAGATATCAATTTATTCACCATCGTGTAATGCATATCTGAATAAACGGGAAATGCAACTCATGGAAATGTAACACGCGACACCGATAACATGTTTCCAAGTACACTGGTGCACATTAACATTGAACGAGTAACAATATGCTTTAATAACATGACACGTAATCCATTTAAATGGCAAGTTTAAACTCTCAATACGGAAACGTAAACAAATCTGCACGTGAGCGAAGAAAACTGCGATACTATGTACTACGTACAAACATTTTAACCTATCTGATCACATCATTTTGCTGCAACATTTTCATCGAACAAAATATTTTACTCTAAACAACAAATTACTATGTCTAACGCAGATTAAAAATGTTAATTCTGCGTTGAGGTAATGCTGATAGTTTTGAATAATCACCGACAACAAACAGCTTTTAAATAAAAACCTAACCTACAAGTACCGAGACAGAGTTACGATACACGAAGACGTTATTTGTCCACTGACCTGCATGCTGTCTGCCGAAATAATTTCTCCGGAAAATCTTCTGGCTAATTCAATGCCCAGACGAGATTTTCCTGTGCCCGTTGAACCCAAAATCGCCAAAACAGGCACTCGCGACATATCGATATTCCCGTAAATATTCATTCGTACACGAGACTGCGCATGCGCGGCCTCGTTTCCCATGCGCTCCTCTTGCTCTGTTGATTCAACCGCGTGGTGCTGGAAAGCGGTCGATTTTAAAACATTATTATAATGTATCAGGTCCCGTCACAAATGTGCCGGTAATTATGAAAATGGTCATATATGGATGACTGTGGAATGTCACGTTATCATCTTCAGCAACCATATATGTATATTTTATATTGTATATATTATTATATATTAGTTATATATTATTATATTATTATTATATTTGTATATTGTATTTACATTAGTATAAATTATAAATTCTTACATAAAATTTAATTACCTGAATCTGATGACATAATGGAAAAAGTACGATGTACTATCATAAACGTAACATGAAATTAGTTGAAACCTATGACTACCTTCAGGTACAATACAATTTCAAAGTTAAATTTTTTTTTAAATTGTGATAGACCACCTTCTTGCAATTAATGCAAACAATTTTTATTTTGTATAACAATCCGCAGTCTACATGTAATGTTTTCAATTTATTGAAACTGGGAATAATTTTATTTATTATTTCTGGCGATTTAAAAAGAGAGTATACATTTTGTTCTAATGAATATTATCCACTCTAATGGATCATACTTTTAAAAATAATGATACTTTGTTGATAAAATGAAGTATAAGTTTATAACGTGAAATCATGTTGAAGTAGATCACTTTTTATTCTACTTCAATGCGATGATATCTATTGCAAAATCACTTTTTTTAAATTGGAATTATTTATCTCCTTTTCGCACTATATTTTTCTTAATGAATTATAACAAAACGTGTGTAAAAAGTGTAGCTAGCTACGCCCTTATTACTTTAAAGCATGTCAATTGTATTATTCAATTACATATTCGCCATTATTTGCAATGACTTTCCAAATATTACGTACCTTGACAATGAGTCGACCATAATAGATTATAAGTGCATTTTAGAATTAAACTGCGGATTATTGTACAAAATAAGAGCTATGTACAAGTTCATTCCCCGTTTTAATCGTTTTAATGAAATGGAAGTGATGAAGTAATACTTTTAAACTCTGTGACGTCTACTAACAAAACTGAAGAAATAGACCTTATAGAAAAATTTAATAGAAACCTTATTTTTTTTTATTAAAATAATATGATATGTATTAAAACTTGTATTTAAGTTTAGCTTTCAGAAATATTCTATAAAATTGTATGAACATCGGTCACTATAATAGGAGCATGTATATGTATATCATTACAAAATATGTACTTACATGTGTGTAATGAAAAGTATCTTAAAGGGTCTAGCCGGAAAAGGTAGTGAAAAGTGCCCTTCAGCCGATTTTGACTGAAAATAGCTCGTTCGATAGATAACTAAAACAGAACACTTCCACTAAGTTTCAGCCCTACACCTCGTCTGTAAGGGTAGTTACGGGGGCAGAGAAAACCCCAGTTCTGCCTCACGTTCCCCATTTAATTGCATCCAAGTGTTCTAAAAAAAATCTGACTCATTTAGCAAATTGAACCACAAATTCAAGAATTTTTTTCGGATTTTTCAGTTGCAAACCTTGGTTGTAAAAAACCAAAAAAATTCAGATTTCATATTGAAGCCTACGAGCGACCACCCTAGAAATTAATTTAATAATACAGTATTGTCATCACCACTATCTCCAATTTTTTTCATATTTTTAGCTAGTTTGCGTCGTAGTTAAAAAAAATAAAAATCGCATTTTCCGACGTTTTTCCAAAGTCACCCCGTTCTTTCTTAATTTCTTAAATGTATTATGCATTGATAAATATTTCAATATTCGGAAAAACATTTTACGGACTTTATAAGTTACTATAATATAATAAAAGAAAACCGATACATGCGTGATATTCCAATGTTTCGAATCTACTTCCACCAGCGCCGATGAGTGCAGCGGTAGAGCGATCGACTGAGGAAACGATGGAAACCTTATTGACGTGGTTCCAGGCCATGCAGAGACCTAAATTTTTTTCACGAATAAATGTTTTTACCTTTTTTTAAATAATTTTATACTAAAATATTTTAGCTTACTCCTTATTTCATCGTTCTCCTGATCACTTATGGTCTGCATTACAGTTTAACACTTTTACATTGAACAATTACATGAATTACATCTGTCTAATATATAAGAACTAGATGATAATTTTTTTATATGTTAAAATAAAATTCATGTAATATTCAATGTTAAATCTGTTAAACAGAGCTGCAATGCATTAACAATAGATTTTCACCCAAATTTTCAATCTCTGTCGATACTATGTATTAAGTATATGTATATCAAGAAATGTATATATTTATATTATGAAATAATTAAAATAGTATTTAAATAATGTTGCTTATATTAAAAAGTGAGCTAGGTCAAAGAGAATCGGCGAACAAATGATAACTATTAGTTGTAAGTGCTTATTTAACATAACTGAATATAAAAAATATTGAGCAATCGATAAATGAAGAAAATTGCAATTCGTTGCGATACATGACGCAAGTAAAGAAACAAGAAATCTAGACTTGGTATTACTATCACTATACAATGTACTATTGCAACATATTGCAGTTTACAAACGTCGAGAATTTAAAACGCAAATCACATTTACATTAACGAATGCGTTATCCGTTACGCGTGCACATAATCATATGTCGCAGCGCGGCAAACTCAGCTGATTAGTTTAACTTAAGATATAGTTTTCAAATGTCACTACTGCGAAGAAATATGTAACATTGATGGAAGAACTTCTGGAAAGTGAAAAGCACTTTACACTGTGTGGTTTCACTGCGCAGTATTAAAACATTAATGACATTGCAAACGATATCATGAGTAGGTGAAGTAAAAGAAGTTTACATTTTAAAACTGCAATATGCAGTACTTTGTAACAAACTCACGTTACATTCTTTACAAAGTTGTCATATTTGTCGTGAAATTTCAATGTATCCAATTAAATATCTACAAAACCTATTGTTACATAAAAATTTTATTTTTATTCCTAATTAGCTTTTGCTCGCGGCTTCGCTCGCACAGAAAACCGTTTAATGCCCTCGGAAATTGATATTGTTTCTACATAAAACCTTTTAACCTCCCATTCACCCCTATAGAGTTTTAATTTTATGTCATGTCGCCATCTTAGATTTCAAAATTGATGCCATTTTCGTAATTAACGTCCCACGTTTGATGAATTATACCAAAGAGCATTAAGACCAAGTTTCAAACAAATCCGACCACAAATCAAATATTCCTCATACCAACGTTGCAACCCCTTTTCACCCCCTTAGATCATAAAGGAAACCTCTGTGCAAAATTTCAGCTTTCTAGGTCCAAGGGTGTAACGTGGGCGTTGATGAATCAGTGAGTCAGGACTTAAAGATTAAATATAACAAGCATGGTTGTTTATATTTTATGTTTCAGACTATTTTTGTAAGTTTCAACATTGTTTACAGTAAAATTTGCGCAGGATATTAAATTAACTATGAAAAAAAATTTGTAGACAACTGCATTTATGCTTCAAGAATGTTTCTATCTATTTTAAACGCTTTATAGCGTATAGACAATAGCATAAACGAGTAAGTAATTATCCAATACTTTCCACCTTTAAACGAAACGCGTTCAATAATGCATGATGTTCTATTTTAGAGTAACATAAAGGATACCACATTACCGAAGTTATGGCAGTCTCAACAAGACTCTGATCTTCCTCTTCGAAGCAGGTCGTAATGACATATCGCATGGAGTTTTCTGGCACAGCTGTTTCTTATCTAGGGTTTAGCAACTCTAATTAAGTATATACTAATAATCCACACATTTAAGCTAACCAGAGGAGTTTTTGACGCATGTGTTGTTATTTGTAATACAGAATACGTTTCCTAGATAAAATGTTTGTACAGCTGACTATAACTAACTAATTATGTCTACATATTAATAATTACACGTTAGTTAAAGATGAGGGAATTTTTACACTTGTATTACTAACGTTTCCAAGCTATGGTTCCTGTGAACGAATTAGGAATAAAATATTGTGATAATATTAATATAAAACGTGTTAGTATATACATGAACAATGTGCAAATTATTATCATAAAACATATTATGCAGGATTGTGTGATAATGCTTGCCAAAATTTGTTTTCAATGCAGAGTAATTCGTCAAAATTAAATTTTCAAACTTTAAAAATACGAATTGAAAAAATAAAATGAATGTTACAAAACTTCCAGCTCTAATATGCTCTACAATGTTAAAAATAATTGTAATGTTATAATGAGAAAAATAATAATAAGTAGCGTAATTTTGTAAGTGAAATTCGAAGTATAAAATATATGCAGATATGAAATCTTAAAGACGAAATGCGAACCTTTCCTCATACAAAATTGATCTGTCTTTCTGTTAAAAGCTCCACAATTTTCAAATGATCTCACACATTACGTGTAGAACAAAAGGAAACAATATCGCACAAAATCCCATTACGTGGTGTGTACTTTTATACATAAGTATCCATGACCAGTTACTATAATCGTCATTTAATTACCATGTACAATGTGTATGTATATTACTGTTATCCACACGTTATTGTTATCATATTTCTGCTACAATCATATTCTCAAACTCTAAGACCCAGTAATCGCTATCGAACTCATTTCTCATGTCAAACATTTCATTGCATAACAATTTGATGACTGTTACTTGTTAAATGACTCTCCAAGCGATAGAGCCAATCGAATCGTAGAATTTCGCGTCTCCTCCTGCCGACAAATCTAAAAAAAAAAACGAAACAAACATTCAGTCTTTTTGACCTCATGAGTGCTGATAAGATAACGCACCTACACGACATAAAAGTTTACTTTAGTTCGCTCTACCTGGTTCAACGAGATCTCAGATAATATCCATCTTTGCGAATTCACACAGTTGAACAATCGAGATACTCGGAATTTCATCCCAAAATAAGTGGTAACCAGCTAGCAGATATCCCCATTGTATTATCAGTTTCAGCACTAATTGCCGCGGTTCTTTTAATAGTTGCATCCTGGTTGATAGATTACATGTGGTAACCCAGACCTTTACGGAGATATCCTCTGAAAAAATGTCGAAACTTCGTTTAGAATGAACTGATACCATTATGAAATTTTTTATCTCTCTCCTGGCAAATTGAAGTGAAAACGAGACTCACTGAACATTTAGTGTGTGAACTTTACTTAAACAATTTGCGAGAATTCATAATTTGCATGGTTAACTGGCAACACGTGGCTGAAAGCTAATTTTTGTACTACAATTTAGAAACACATAAATATGTAACATAAAGTGAGGAATTCAGTTTTCTCGATTTTTATAATGGTTACACAGTCACATTTTTGAATAATTCAGAGATAATGTCAGCTGCAATTCAAGTAAATTATTTTTGTATGTATTTTATAATTTAAATGGGCACAATTGATCAAATTCATGATGAAATTCTGACCAATTCATCGCTCGAAAATTTGAAAATGGCTGTATTTTAATTTTTTTTCATATAAATGTCAGTTAGTACATAAATTAATATATAATGTATTGTAGATATACCGAAGCTAAAAAATATTAAATCAATCAAATAAGTCTATAATATACATAGATATAAGTTGATTATTTATTAAAATTAGTCAGACAGGTTGGTCAAATAAAAATTCTATAATTGATATGTAATGGCATTAGTGTGGGAGTTAATGTACAGCAATACTTAACAATATAAGACATAATATGAATATTAAAGAACGTTGTAGAAACCAAAAATAAATGGGAATGGAACATTTTCATTGGAAGTACATGCTTCACTCACCAATAGAACGCCCGAAGGAGAAAAGATGTCTTCACAATCTCTTAAATCTAAATTAGTGTTACGTAGCATAGCTTTTGGGATGGTTCGATAGTCTTTAATCTGTCGGGCGTAGATTTAACCTTTTTTCCCCAATTACGTAATGACTAGTTCCATTCCGTCGCTCCGTCAAACACTCTTCAGCGTTTCTGTTTCGGAAACTGGTATCGAACAAGTCATTTTCTTCTTCAAGGTGACAGAAATGCCGTATGGGATGTTCATTGGCCAATCGGGACGCGATGGTTGTCTGGTTGACTGAATTTTAAAGAACTCTCTATTTGAAATACTTCAGATTACAATCTCTAGGTCTAGGTCTACTTTAGGTATATAAAATGAAACTTTTCTTCATTAATTGCAAGACATAAGATTCATACAATAATTTCTTTCATTTTCTAGTAATTTTAATAAGTTGAAATTACTATACAAATATTCTCGTATTCTTTTAATCCTTCTACCATTTTAAATTGCATCTACTCATTTTTGTCATAAATGCATAAAATCCACAATATAGTTATTATAATAAAGCAAAAATAATTCCGCGCCATGATTATCAAGTGGGATGGTATTTCTTGTTTAAATCTACGCGACGCCATTATTTAACTATTTACCAATTAGTTAGAATATTAGTCATACAATTATGAAATCGCATAAGCTGTACAAAGGAATGCTTGCAAATCACATTTCAATTAACGTAATTAACACGAGCCTTAGGGCACGTTCTGACAACCATTCATTAGCAAGATATAAGAATGTCCTCAAACAACCTGTCATTCAATGAAAAAGAGCTCGGATATTGTAGTCATAAATACGAATGATTTTTATTCAAATAGTTTTTCATGCGGGGCTGCATGCCACAATCTCTGCACGTAAAAGTTCTCAATAACAGTAACATCATAAAATATTCAAAGATCTGGACTTTTTGTATGAGATATTTGAAATTTTGTACATGTATAAACTTTGTAATATAAACTTATTAAGTTGTAAATGTAAAATTATTCCTTGAAGGCAATGCTAATTGTAAATTTCGACGGGTTTGTAATTTAAGGTGACATTCTTATCAATTCATTTAAAATAAAGATGATATTTAAGAACTGTTTTCTTAAAATATACAGCATTTTATAAAAATAACTTACTGCCCTTACTTTGTACAATAGTTCCGTATACAAAAAAGTGTTTTAGTTGCGGTACCTGTTGTGTGTCATTTATAGATGACTGTCACTGCACTGCATACAAAATATGGGGTGAAAATGGTGGCCATCATTGAAATTGGTACGAACCACTCTGTGAGACGAAAATTCAAAATGGCGATGTTTAATGCTAGTTTAATCAAAACGTATAAAATAAAGGTCAATTTTACGTGAAAACGTGTGAATAACAACAAAAAATTACGTGTTACAAAAAACATCGTTTTGGTTCATGTGATAGCTAATACAATAACGAAAATAATGCCACAAGTATTTTTCGAATCAGTTCACAACCATTTGTGAACGTGGCCACCGTTCTTACCCCATATTACGTAAGCAGTGCAGTGACCGTCATCTATAAATAACACCACAACAGGAACCGCAACAAAAACGCAACAAAAAAAATTATAAAATGTACATTTGAAGAAAAAACATTCTTAAATATCATCTTTATTTTAAACGATTTGATGAGAAAGACTCCTTAGCACTAGGTTTACACAGCACTAAAAGTGACCATTTTACATTGCTGCATAATAATAACAAGAATATATTTATTTAGATTTTTAGCGATTTTTATCGTGGTATGCGGTCAAAGACATAAATTTATTGAATAATTCCACACGAATGCATCTTTACACCCTCAATAATCGTAAATTAATTATATGTTTAAATCTAGTTACGGGTCCCGTAAATCTAGTGTAAAAGAAACGTGTACGATCCGATTGCTTCAACCCCATTGAGCAAAAATCTCGAATCAGTCGTTACAGAGATCGGTACGCAAATCAGCAAAGAAAATGGAAGGAAATGGCAAGCCTGTGCACCCGGTTGCAAGGTTTCAAAGGGTCGGGCCGTCGAGTCGATTCTCGCCGCGTGATGTATCATCAATTTTACACCCGATAAAAGTTTCCCGACAATTTCGTGTTCAGCCGTCTTCGTAGAATCCCCGATCACACGTAGTATTTCGGGGACCCGTTATATATCATTCGGTTTATTGGCCGCGCGGATGCGTGCACGTTGTCTCTGCTTTCCATAATTCTCACATTTAGCCGCCTAATCGCGACTGGCCCGGTCGAAATACTCTATTGACGCAACTGCACGGAAAGTTTCCACAGGAAGCGTGAACGTCGAAGGTAAAAAAAAGTCCGATGGAACCATCGCGACGGGGAAAGGGAGATAGCGAAACGAACGATGCGACGCAACGAAGAAAAAGAACAGAATGAGCGTACTGAAAGAAGGGAATAGTCAGCGAGGAAGTGAAAGATTGTATACGAATTGCAGAAGAGGGAAGGAAAGCAAGAAGAAAATTACATAACTAGCCTGCAGATCTTTATGTAAAATAAAAATTGTATTCCTCAATTGCAACAAACCAGAGTAACATAGAAATTGATTTCCTTTCTTATCCCACATATATGCTCCTCAGAAATAATTGCAAAAAATAGCCTAGAATAATATTTTACCCATTTTTAGTTTACAATTATTTAACTGCAACAAACCATAGTAATAATAAGTTTATTTGTGTTATTATGCGTGACAATACGACATAAATTGACTGTACTGAAAGAGATCTTTATGAATCGAACAGATCAAGGAAGCGAAATAGTATTAAACTATTTCTTTAGTTATTATTTATTCAGGTACCAAAAAACAATACTATCGATTTGTTTAATTACCAACATAAATTACTATGCTGTTGTCTAAATATTTATAACAAAATTTCCGTGGAACTTTCAAATCTATTTAAAAAGGCAAAACTCAGACTTAAATTAGAAACCAACGAATAATAAAAGTAAAAATAACGAAAATAAAAGTAAAATGCTATTCTTAAATTAATCAAAATTGATGAAATCAGAAGATCAATTTATAGTAAGACTGAAAGGCAACAGTGAAGTTTATGAAAGTAGATTTTCATAAGTAACAGAAATAATGAATTTTTAGTAATGTATTAAAATATCTGAAAAACTGAGTGGTGAAAGAAGGAAACGATGAAGTTCAGGAAAAAATAGATGATAACAGAAACGTCTAAAAAACTGAGTTGTGAACAGAAAAAGAAATGAGAAAATGAGGAAACGAAAAAGAAAAAGAAGAGAAAATATTGGATTTGAAGAAGGGTGGAAAAAATGCCAAAAAAAAGACAAACTACCAAAAAAGCGAATGATGGAGAAAAAGAGAGCGGTGAAGGGGAAGGAGGGGAGCAGATAAGCGAAGTTCAGCGCAAAAAGGAAGGCAGAGAGGGTGAAAGAGCGCATCTGAGAGACAGAATCGTTAGTTTTGGTTGATTCGGGGCACATAACGCCGCAACCGCGGTGGCTCTCTCGTTAAACTTCTGCCTTAGCTTACCTTCTCCAGAGCCCGCAGTTTCGTATGCATCCAGCTGGCCATTATCTTGCTCTTTATGGCGGCGAATTAATTCAACGAGCGAAATAAAGGCTCGTAAAACCGGTGTCGGTGGTCGATCGTATCGTTAATCACCATAACATGATACACGATACGAGTGAAATGATACGGATGACTGAAATTTGATTATATTTATTTTTCTTCTATGTCGTCGCCGATTCGGGACTCCATTACATCGGTAATTTCAGCTCGCTGTACCTCTAACGTGCCGATAACTCGCGATTGTCCCCAACAATCGAACTCGTTTGTCATTCTACCATCAAAAAACGATTTAATGGAAGGCTTTAATTTATGTAATACTAGTTAGTAAACCGATTCTACATGTAATATATTATACAATCAGGTATCTTGTATTTTTAAAAAAATTATATACGAACTTATACTTATGCTTCCTTTTGAAGTGAAACATCTTTAGGCGCGTTAGACGTAAAACGGTAGGAGCAAAACCTCGACGCGGCAGGAGTAAAACGGATCTGGCGATGAAACGATGAAACAATGAAAAAATGAAACAATGATACGATGAAACGATTTAGTAAAACCTCGACGCAGTAGGAGTAAAACCAATCTATCGATGAAACGATAAAATGATGAAACAATGATACGATGAAACGATTTAGTAAAACCTCGACGCGGCAGGAGTACAGCCAATCTGGCGATGAAACGATAAAACGATGGAACAATGATACGATGCAACGATTTAGTAAAACCTCGACGCGGTAGACGTAAAACTTCGACGCGGTAGGAGTAAAACCAGGTGATTTCAACGTGAACTTTGCATCGGAACAATCAAAATTAATAATAGAATTTTTTAGAAATAAATTAAGATTGGAAATGGTAAATAATCCTAACGAAGCGACAACAAGATCAGGAACAACTCTCGATGCAGTATTTGCAAGACATTTAGACAAAATTGATTCAAAAATATTTATATCATATTTTAGCTATCACAAGCCAATTGTTTCAATAATAGAATCATAGAAAATTAAATGTCATAAAGTGTTAATAAAAATTCGAAAAAAAATTAAAGAAACAAGTTTCACTTCAACCATGTGGTCTATGCACATACCAATTTTTTTGTTTAAAATTATCTAGACATCGTGTGTGGGTCTGTGCTAAGATCAAGTGGAACATTGCCATTTTTTAGATATTTATTATTGGCGTGCTCGGACCTAAAGATTCGTTGCAGACTTGGGAACGGCTGGAAGTTAGGTGTTTTGTTTTGAAACGGGAAAACAGACCTGCCGTACTCTGCTCAATGTTATATATGTTGTAATGGGTTAAAATGTTTTTCCATCGAACAAATATTTTAGAATCGATATGAGAGAAGTGCCATGAAGACAAGTTATTTTAGAACGTTTCGAAAAACAGTTCCATATAAGAAACACAAGTAAGCTTCGTTTAGTAACATATTCAGAGTACCAAGTTAACTGTAATAATTGTTTAAAATTTTTGTAGAACCATTCATTAGGTGTTGTAATCGAAAAATGTTTATTTTTATATTTCATAAATTCCATTCAAATTGAAAACGTTTTCTTATGTGAGAAGATTTTTAAAAAAATGTTCACGGTTCAGTTGTTGGACCCGACGTCCAGACCCTACGCCCTATTTCCTCAATTTTTTTACAAAATAGCGTATTTGACGTAAAACTTGTTTACCTTCTGATTCGAGAAAGGGTAGAAGAGAGTGAACAGAACTGCGATTTAGGTAAATGATAATATCTTTATTTGTATAATAAGATAATTCGAAATATAAATGTCAAGGAACTGTCTGACCCTTTTGCCTGAAAGAAATTGAAACGTCGAAGACGCTCGTTTCGCTAATCTTTCGCTATGTACCGCTAACAAAAAAAGAAACCGTAGTATGCGCATCACTCTGAATTTACATTGCCGTTTAAAACTTGATTATTAACGCCTACCTATCGAGCACGATTCGTCGTCTTAACCAAAAGAGTCGTCCACCACCGGCACACCAACAAAAGCGAACGGGCCGAAGCAGGAATAATAATCTGTTTACAACGGCGTCGTCGACAACGGAAAACCAAAAGAACGAAACACTTTCTCTCGACGTGGTGTGCAGGTTCGCGAACGACTTCGCGTTTAAAATTAAGTACAACGTTTCATTTCTTCTTGTCTCTCACTCTCTCACAGTCACTCCGTTCGCGCACTTTTAGTATCAACAAACGCTTATCATTCTTCGCGATCCTTTTCTCCCTCGACACGCGCGCACAGAGACACACACATTCCCATTCTCACCTGTACAAAATTCACCCGTCCATCTTAGGGAACTGGCGAGGGTTACGTCATTATGCGTGTAATAGGCAATTGTAGAGTAAATATAGAGATATAAATATTATTTCTAATAGTATCGTTAACTTCTGGTATAAATATTACTTTTTCTCATTTATTCGTTTCTATCTATAGTATAATATATTTTACGCGTACGCACACGTGCACGTACACAAATGTGTAAGTGCATGCGTGCGTTCGCAAATCTGTATTTGCGAATGTGTTCTCTTAATAGTCTCGCGAATAGTATCTTCGTTTCCTTATTAAGCGTACGTGTACGCGTCGAAGTTGCACTAGTATCGTACAGGGATGACACCTTGGATTTTTCTTCCCCTTGCTTATTATATGTATCCATATCCAACATTCATCACATTAGGTTCAGCGAACTCTTCGAGGGGTACATGAACTTCATTTATTATCCGCCAGATCGGCCGATCGTAAAATATAAGCATCGTTGCGGACACTTTGCAAATGTTTCATCGTTAATAATTAATATTAATATTATCGATAATATATTATATTATTGGGTAGCGATTATACGTGTAGCAACGCTTCTTCTTATACCACTTGTAGGAAAAGTGAGCCACGGATAAATTGAAAAAGACCTCGTTCAACAATTTCGAAATACAGCGAAGAAATTCACAGGCAATTGGTGCAGTGTTTATAGACCTGCTGGCATAGCTGAAGCTGGCGTTGCAGACTTGGAGTTGATGTTATTGAAAAAGATTTGACCACAAGCGGGTCCAACTGTTAACGTCACGACTGGAATGATTGTACATCTGATTGGCAAGTTGCGCATCGTGTTGCATTAACAACTGCGATTAAAATCGTCTGAAAAAAGAGCTCCTCCGACGGACGTGACTGGGCGAGGCGAGATCATCTTGCAACGATACATCATGTTGTCCGGAGTTCGGCGAGACATTTTGAATGATCGAGGATGCATAATTAGCAAATATCAGATGCGGTCTCTCACAATTGTTCTTTCCGATTTGTTTCATAAAATTGTGAGAGCAGTTATCCGACTGAATCGAACAAAGCGATAATCGCTAATTGAGGACTCACCTTTTGAAGGGTATGAACATATAAACAAGCGGATCTTTATGCAAAATGAACATTTTCTCAGTTACAACAGGAGTTAAATAGAAATTGATTTCCATTCCTTTTAGTCTTAGTAGAACGAAGACAATGTTTTGTATCCGACTGTATCAAACAAAGCGATAATCGCTAATTGAGGACTCACCTTTTGAAGGGTATGAACATATAAACAAGCGGATCTTTATGCAAAATGAACATTTTCTCAGTTACAACAGGAGTTAAATAGAAATTGATTTCCATTCTTTTTAATCTTAGTAGAACGAAGAGAATGTTTTGTGTTCCAGCTAATAATTTTTATTACAAACGCATCAAATCTGCAGTGCAATCTGGAGGTACGGACGACAACGAACTAGAGCGCTATGCCAGTTAGTACAGAAGTAATGGTTCTCGCACTCCTTATCACAGGAAAGTACGAACACTAATGGATCGCGATAACCTGATGAGTGCCATTTGAATTGTAAAACGAGAAATGAAGCAATCGCCGAAGTATGAGGTTTTCATAGAAATCTAGATTCCAGCGCGAGGATCTTGGAAAATGCGGGTGTGCCTGCGAATCGCCCTAATTGCCTCAGCGATATCGTAGTGCTGTATGGTGAGCAATGCGCGAGCAGGATGGCCGATCTGTAGGAAATGAAGTATGTACAGGTGTAAATTGTGTAAGTATGAATGCAACGCGAGGAGAACCGAATGCGAGGTGTGTATCTAATCGGACAAATGAATATGACAAATGTGCGTGGTAACGAGAGAAACAGGATCGGAGTCGTGTGTGTTCATTGGAAGAGTCAGGACGTGCGAGACAATTCGATAGAAAATTATTTGTATTGAACGTTGATTTCCAAATTACGTATAGATTTGAAGAACAACCGTCCGTTTGTTTCGTTTCTCCGCCATTAGCCTATGTACATTATGCTCTTATACATATATTACATTGTTACGGCAGCGTGATGAATGTAAAGATGACAATTAAAATTGAGGGGCAACTCCAACGGAAATAATAGAAGATAGGGGTTGTCAAGAAACTGTTAACCAACAGTTGAGGAGTGGTTCTCCGACAGCTGTCAGAGATGGACGCGCAGTCGATGTACATACATAATTGTACATTTGTAAATGAGTAATTGTCGTTTCTTAGTCCACGTTGTCCACGTAATAAGAAGTGGTGTGACGCGCATCCGATTGCTTTCCCGGAAGAGACAATACCAGAATGAGATCTAACGTCTATTCTTTGTTTTGAGAAAATTTATGGGAGAGCCGAAGCTCTCCAGTCTGCCTATCGACATCAGATGCCGAACTATTAGGATTGTGACAGGGACGACCGAGGGCGACTGTCTTCGAAAAGGAGAAGCACTAGACGTTGCAGGTCATAGGTCGCAGGAATAAGTGGAGGTGAATCACTGAGGTGAAGAATGAAGATGCAAGTTGAATAGAAGAACGGATCAGTTTTGGATGTCCCGAAGAGAATCGCACTGTGCCAAGAGGTCTTCGTCATTTTTCGATTGGAGAATACTCGGAGTACGCCAGGGAATTGGCCTGAGAATCGCAGGAAAGTCGAGGACTTCTGTCGAGATCCTAGAGGACCTCTGGGTTATAATGTCGAAACGCTGAGGAAGTATAGTGTGCGAAATTGTGGGACCGCTTCCGGAGTTTGCAGCTGAGAACAGTTGCGTGCTGGTCCTTGTGGAATACGTACTGGTAGTTGCGCTGGAGGAACGGCACGCGGCGACAATTGTGATGGCCACCCTTGCAGCAGTTGTAAGTTGACATGGCGTACCTTCGAATCTTCATTCGGGCCAAGAATGAAGACTGCACGACTTCAAAAGTCAAGAGGAAGTTGAGTATGGAAAATACGAGAGAAGTACCAGCATCCTATTTAGGGTTTTTTTGGTGGTTTTCCTTCGAGTCGTACAAATATCGGACGTTCGCAATCTGTTGAAGGCCACCTAGGTAAAATTTCTGCCTACTTTCCGGACAGGAGTACATCGAAATTGCAGAGAAGAGAAATATGTTGACATGAGGGGATTGGCAGCCTAGCGCTGAAGATGGTTGATGAAGTTGCAAGTGCATGAAGTTGGACATTAAGAGGAATTTTGCCGCGGCTTGGGCGTCTGCTTATTAGAAGAGGAGGGCAATGTTAGGGCGGCCTGATTAATGTAAAGTCGTAATAATGTAAAACTGTCATGCGATTGACAATCCTTATGGAAATAATAGAAAAGAGGGGTTGTCAAGAAACTGTTGACTAAGTGACAGTTGAGGAGTCGTCCCCGGAAAGCTGTCAGAGACGGACGCGCGGTCGATGTTAGTTGGTTAACAGTTTCTTGACATCCCCTCTCTTCTATTATTTCCTTAAGGGTTATACATCGAAGGGCAGTTTTACATTACGACGACTTTACATTGATCACTCCGCCGTAACAATATAACAATATTACATATTTAATATTACATATTAAATATTATTACGTTATGATACAATTAGAAGTAAATAGTAAAACTGTTATTAATTTTAATATTAAATTATCTAGTAATATTGCTCGATACTTGATGATAGAATGGTAGGTATAGCAGAAAATTCTATGATTACCCCGCATACCCCCCTCCTCGTTCATTGAACTGTTTTCAAAATACATTTGCCGTCGAGCGATTCTCTTTCCAAGCGTTTTCTTCAGAAGCGTGATTTCATCTCAATTGGAACCTAGGCTCATTTTCTATATTTTACGGTTGTTATACAGGGTGATCGGTAACTCGTGAGAAAGGCGTGATTCTACATTAAAAATTTCATCGAAATTGTACAATAAAATTGTATCATACGAGGTTTTGTTTTCGAGAAGTTACTGATCGCTCTGTATAATAGTGTTACATGAAGGTTGAATCGTCGAATATCGCGAGATAAAATTTCAACGATTTCACCCGAGACTTAAAACGGTCAACAAGAGGTGTCATTAAAGTGTCTGGCGATTATTTTTGCTCCCCAAGTGGCGCTGTTAAGTATACAGATCTGAAAAACACGTATTATACTGTTGCATCTCGATTTTATAGGACCAAACTGTCCTCGAAAAGAACACTGCGCGTAAAAGCATGAAAGAAGATTTCATTCAGAGTCCAAAGATAAAATATTATTAGCGCTACAACGTCAGTATCGTACGAACGATTGCATTTGTATCAATTCCTCGTATCAAAGACGTTACAAAATGTAAATATTTTATAAGAAACACTATGCTTACAAGTCTGACGTAAGTCTGAAACAGAGATCGATTCAAATATTAGTCTTCCAGTTAAAGGTGAATGATGCTACATTCCTGTTAGCGGTTAAGCACCATACATCTTTCAAACAGGAAACCATAATATCTGATTAGAAAAGTGTTGATGAAAGTGTAGCGAGGAGAGTCTCAGCAAATGTGGAGAAAGTTGAGTAGTCTGAACATCCATTATGTTGATCTGGCTGACTTTGATACCACCGTTCGTGAAGATTACGGCACATGATGGGTAACGCAAGAAGACGTTACAGCGCTGGGTTACTATGAGGGCCGGTCCTGGCAAATTAGGAACGTGTCTAAGTCCATTGCTGCTGACGCTATATTTGTGCGTATAGTAGCGCTGACGAAAGATATAAACGTAACTTCAGCATCGGTCACACGCCATCTTGCACAGTTCAAAGCAGTGATAGATGACGTACATCTTGAGGACTACGTAAATGAGCAAATATGCAAGCACTATATCCGACTGTATCGCAAAAGTGACTTGGAGTGGGAGGTAATAAATAAGGTGCTACCGACCTATTGGTTGCCTAACAATTCACCTAACAGTTGGTTAAAAAAACGCTTACGACCCAAACATGCTGCTATGAAAAGAAGATTAGAACTTTTAGAATAGAACAATAGATCCCACGGATCAGACTCTATATTCTCGCTTGTATTTTACATAAATTTGTCTACTATATCTGCCCATTGAGAACTGCAACACGAAATAAGTAAGTTTACGTTTCCAGTGAAACTCAAAATTTTTGTACAGTAGCTTGAACATTTATCTAAGTGGATAAAGATGCCAGTAGTCGTAGTTCAAACGTGGATAAAGAGGCGAGATTGATGAAGAAGTTATTCACGAAATTAGGAAAGAGACATTCAATGAACAACCATCACATAAATTTCACACAATATGCTATCATATACATTTTAATGGAAGCCCCGGCGTCTAAACCGTTGCGATACATTATCAAGACCAACGGAAAGACAAACAAAATAGCAAAGAAAACGATCATCGAACCTACCAAAATTGTGCAACACTCAAGCTGCTACCACAGCCACGACAACTCAACTCACCACCTCAAACTTAAAACTCACTTAAATCTCACTTCCCAAATTCTCCGGTGAGTATTTCATGTGGCCGGCCTTCCTGAGGTTATTCATGTCGCTCATCCTTAAGAATGAACGACTCATCGATGTATCGAGTACCTCAGGAGGTGCGTGGATGGCGCGTCTGCACGACTCATCTCAAATCTACCTTTCACGAGTGAGTCTCTTACACCCTCGCTGGAGCTTCTAACAGAGATCAAATGGTCTCCTATGTTTTGAATCAAAATTGGAAAGCGCAGACTACCACGATGCCATGGATGGCATCACTTTTTTGGAGTAGTTTAATAAAATTCCACCATTATTGGCAGAAAACGCAGTTATTGTTATCGACAATGCACCATACCACTCGAAGAAGCAAGAACGTTGTCCAACGAACAGTTGGACAAAAGCAATTATAAGACAGTGGCTGTCCTCAAACGGAATTGCAGTGGCAAGTACTACGTTAAAATTCGAATTATTGGACGAAGCGAATAAAATACGGGCACAATATGACAGATACGTCATAGATGATAGAGCAAGAAAATGTGGGAAAACGATCATAAGATTACCCCCATACCATTGCGAGTTGAACCCCACAGAATTAGCATGCGATGCTGTTACAGGCCATGTAAAAGCAAATAATAAAATGTTTACATTTGCAAAAGTTATCAAAACCTGGAATAGGTCCCGGAGGAAAATTTACAAGAGAAATTTAAACTCGTCTTCAGAGCAGGAAAAAGGACGAATAAGTCACTAACTGATTGGCAGAAGTATTTTCCGAAAATGGCTAAAAACGCATCACCTTGGCCTGGCTCCACCACCTGACACCTCTACCAGAAAAGGGACCCCTTGATCATAACGGAGAAGATGATGAGCTTAGAGATCGACGGAGTGACTCTATCCACTGGGCTCCTGAGAACTAAAAAATACCCTTGTCGAGAATGTGGCCTGCCACATTGTGCCAAGAACCATACAACTTTAGATCTAGAGGTAGCCCACGGCCATGCCTACTTTGTAGTAGCCAACGCACGGACTATCAAAATTTTGCGTCTCGCATCAGCTCTGAGCAAAGAACGAAATTATGATCATACAATCGACAAGCACTGCACACAAAGAGGTCTGCTGTAAGCTTGGTGTCGGTAATACGTGCGCCATGTCTCGCGTAGTTGCTCAGTTGTATGGAGCATAGTACGACGATGTCAGCCCAGATACGCAAGACGACTTTACCCCTAATTAGGGCGAGACTTGTGATGGAGCTTGGACCCTGAACGGTGCTCCGATTAACCCGTCCGGCTAGTCATTCGAACAAATTCATAATGGGTGGCACCGATATGATCTACGCGAAGTGCCGAACGACAGGGTGTATTTTTCCTGAACTCACTGCCCTACACGTGCCTCTAACCTTCATCGTGCGATTATCATATGTGCGAGGAGTCACTCTTGATGAGATGGAGAACTTCTGTCCCTGATCACGTCACCTCTGCGTATAGCATCTCCGCTATGGACACAATTGCAAGAGTTGCGAGCGATCTTGTGGCGACATGTGCGAGTACGTATTCTTCCCAGAAAGCGAATGGTATGTTGCATTGGGTACGTATGCAAAACTGCGCGTTGAGCTATTGCATAGCAGCTTTTCTGTCCATCAACGAGATTAACGGAGTGATATGACGCTCGGCTAGAGGAGACACTCCTGATGGGGTAGACTTACGGTTATTTTTATTATATGTTGGTATAGTGAGCGAAGATGATTTGGTTTAGTATTTAACTACGTTTAAGTTGGCAGGTGTGCTGTGTAAGCGGAAGTAAAGAAGAGGGGGTGGTGGGCGTGTAGTGCAGCGAATGTCGAGGGAGTAGGATCCTAAGAGAGTTGCGAGTTATAATGTAACTTGTATTACGTTAAATATAATAGATTAATATATTTATATTGTTAAACGTAAATAGTGTGAAGGTTATTAGCATTACCACATCCACTGTTTCTGACAACAAATGGTAGCGGAGCGTGGTTGGTAGTTTATAGAGAGTGTTAATCATTTTGAGAGTATATAACCAAGAATTGTGCTGCACGTGTGGCGCTATGGCGAAAATTGGAATCTGTCTGCGATAGAGCCGCTGGACGACAAAAACTATTTTTTGTGGAGAGAGAAAATAGATTGCATATTCAACTCCAAAAAGTATGGAAAAAGGTGATAGGAGTAAAACCGCTGGAGAAGCCACAAGAAAATGACGACAATTATACCGCTAGAACAATTATTCTAAATACGATGAGCAAAGCACAGTTTCTAAGGTATACCAATGAGAGAGGTGCCGACAGATTGTGACACGTAGTCAAAAATAATATGGTAGCTGAAACTGAACAACTATGAGCCAGGTGAGGACAGTAACCAAAAATTGTACAATGTACAATCTCCATATTCATTTTGATTACATATCCTACCTGCCATACATTATATTAGGTTGTCGGGAAAGTCATGACACATTCTTGCAACAGATGACGCTAATTTATTTTTAGAAGTACATACTAGAGACACTCTCTGTCATATCAGCCTACATAGTATTTTTCAACATTGCAAACGAGTCATTACCCAATAAATCCAACGCAAAATTCTTCGGCATTCATCTGGATAACCGGCTCACCTGCGGTCATCACATTCGACAAGATCCAAACCAGCGGCAACAAAGTAATGAACATAATCAAGTTTCTCAGGGGTACCTGGTGGGGTTGTGATCCACAGACCCTTCTTCACCTCTACACATCTCTCATCAGATCCAAGCTAAAATATTGTATCTTTTGGTACTTCCCTAAAGATAAAAATTCGATCACAATAATAGAAAGGATACAATGCAAAACAGTCAAACTAGCTCTCCGTATGAGACAATCAACTCCAATCAACTCCAAACAACCAACCAAACTCCATCCAAACAACAGTGCACTAGCTGAAGCAAAGATCCCATACATAAAGGACAGAGCTAAACTCATGGCTGGAAAATACATTCTAAGGACGACAACAGGTCAAATCCGATACATAAACTAATAGATCATCCCATGGACTTTGAAACGCACAACCAGAGAACTACAGGTCACAACAGAAAGTTATCCATTATGCAAGCTTGTTTTGTGTGTTTAAAGCCCTATCTATGAATGAGTATATCCAATCTATATTTATCCTGTCAACGCTAATATAGAACTTGGACTCAAAATTCAAAACTCACCTGCTCCGATATCAGAATTCAGCCAAATCATACATAGTCTATATCAATCACAAATACACATCTTTACAGATGGTTCCAAGAGTGACGGCGCAAACTCAGCAGGGGCAGCATATGTCTCACCACAACTCAATTTTCATAACTCGGCAAGCCTGCACAAATGTGCATCCATTTTCACAGCAGAAGCGCTGAGCATCACAATGGCTGTTAATTTAGCCATTAGTAACCCCACTAACGTCTACATCATAAGGACAGACTGTCTCAGTGTAATTGAAACTCTCAATAGCAACAACACGTATACCAGTCGGGACAATAGATTGATCCAGATCAAGAAGTCCATTCTTAAATTTCACACTCTATGCAACTCAGCTCATTCCGTACAAATCAACTGGATCCTCTCCCACTTATGTATAGTCGGAAACGAACTAGCTGATAAAATTGCAAAGGACGCACGATGGAACGTCCAGACCCCAATATACTAATCACATACTCGGATTTCTACCCAATGCTAAAGTCAGACATGTGGCAAACCTCTGAACAAAAACGGATCCAGGAATCCAACCACAAAGGCAAAGAATACTTTGAGAAGTACTACGAACCCTCCAAAAAGCCCTGGTTCTATAATAGACATCTCCCCAGACCAGTTACATCAATCACTACAACCTAGGAGTTTCTCTAAAGAGAGTGGGTATCTCCAAGAGAAATAAATGTTCCTGTAGTTACCATCTAGAAGATCTCAACCATACGCTACGGGGATGTCCCTTGTATCAAGCACAGCGCATCAAGATGACTACCAAGTTGAAAAAGAAAAGCTTCCAGAACATCCATGCGGTAGAACCCTTCATTCAAGGAATCAACACACCTATTATTATTATTGGTGTAATTTCAGACTCCGTAAAGGAAATCAATCTAAGAATATAAGAAGGAGAACAAGATAATAGACAACTAAAAGGTGCGATAAGAGAACTCTATACGCTCTTATATAGAGCTTTATATCTTCATAAATTCTGTTATTAATATTAGCATAAGATATAGTTATAAATTTAGCTAAGATTAGTTGTAAGGATTACCAAATGTTTCAAACTGTGATCAAACAAAATTATACCGAAGTCTAGGTTAAATATAGCAACACTGTCATTATATACTTCTAGGACTAATAGACCATGACTGGTCTACAGCCTGTAAATTTTTTCTTTTTACAATCAAAAAAACTAGAGTCACTCGCATCTATGTAATTGCTATATTGTTTAAAAGTTGACAGTCCTAGCTTTGATTAATCTTTGTTCTTTAAAAAATAAATCACCCTTGAAAAACATAGAAAACATACGCCATGACATTCCCGACAACCTGGTATTATATCTATACGCGTCACCTCTACCGGAACAGCGACACTAATGCTCTTTTGGTTGTATTGTGCGAGCGACATGTGCGATGTTACTGTCGTATTCTTTATGCGCTAAATACCATCAATAGTTTGTATAGTCCTATGATTAACAAATGCACTTATACGTCCACGGTCTCTCCTTTCATGTTTTCAATTAATCCTTATTTAAAGACTCGTGCATCGTACTTTACATTTCAGTAATTATCATGATGTAAATAATTTTGCTCTTACTTGATGCTCTAAATTTTTAGAGCTGTGATAAGATGTGTGCTGACATTATTTGTCGCATTTATTATTTTGGTAATTTCGAACATTTGTATTATTTTCTCTATCGTCCTTCTGTTTCAATAAAGTTTTGATAGTATTTAACAAGAGGTGTGCGAAGTTCATCCTACACATCCTTACATAAAGTAAATTCGATGTGTAAGGGACACACAGTTTAGTATCATTCCGACCACTGTCACGATTTAGCATAAGATTTATGAACAATATTTACGTGCATGAAAGCTGCGAATATTTCTGTTGCTGGACGCGATCTTGGCTATTGTCGCAGAAGAAGACACGAAGGCCAACATTCGATTTGAAGAATATTGATGATGAGAGCGATACAAGCGACGTCGATGATAGCAATCTCGATCAGGACAGTATCGATGGTGCCACCATTTCTGAGCCCTCCAGCCTGCAGACGTCCCGAGATGTCGACGATAGCAACGACAACGCTAAACAAGATCCAAAACCACGATATGCCGTGCGAAAATGGAATTTCTCGAGAACGAAGAGGCCGAAAATATGGCGACCCTGCAGAATGGCTTCACAGTGGAAGATAGACCAAATTGACGTAAAAATACGTTTTTCCTGTACAGTCTTCTTCCGGCCATTATCATCGGAATACTGGGCAAATAACGATCCATGATCCGGCTTTGGTCATGAATCTTGCTAAACACGTATATTCACTTCTTTATTCTATTTTGTCATCTCTTTAGCCACGTACATATCAATAGTATAAAACTCGTCCAAAAACTGACAATGATCACTCTGATTAACCTAGTACTATCTCTACCCTAAGCTCAAGCTAGTACTTGCAGGATCTAGGAGTTCTCTGAATCCGATTATACCAGTTAAATCGGTTAAATTCGATCGGTATATTGATTCAACATGTCGTATTACAAAGATCCTTGTACTCAATCGTTAACGATGACTAAATCTTTCAATCTTCTCAACCTTTTTTGAGTAACATTTTAGGACGGGCATGTCCAGTAGTAGCTCACTTGGAGGCAAATTCGAGGGAGACGCCTACTTCTCCCGTCCGCGCGTCTTGCTCCCCGTGGCGGCCATAGTCCTCCGAGCTCCTCAGACCCGTGCCTACCGTGGGTCCGAGAGTTACCCCAACGCGCCACACGCGGTACATATTGCAAGCGGTAGAGAAGAAGAAGTGAGCTACTTCTGGACATGCCTGTTTTAGAAAGTCGTAGTATTACGTGTCTCATTCAACTGCATCTTTCAATGATGAGAGAGGTAAGAAAACTTGAAATGTAGCAATTGTTCAGTCTGTTGTGCTGTATCTGTTAATCGCGATCTATCTGCTGCATTCTAGGATTGCCAGCGGAGATAAAGGAAAGAGGAGGATCGAAATGAAAAGTATGCATGCAAATGTGAGACGATTAGAAGGAGCGATGGAAGCTGCACACCGCATACTTGGGATATTCAATAACGCAGACGCAATTCTTGAGAAGCAGTTGACAACAACAGCGCTGACACAGCAAACCCGGGCTAGACCTCTCATCGTGATCACAAGAGGCGTCACGTATCCCCCTAGGTTATTATGTGGAATTTTACTCAAATCGACGAAATTTGCAGAATTTTGCAGTATCGTCACACAGCGATGTGGCTTCTACATACTACTGACCATGATTACAATAAATAAGATTTTAGATAATATACATCTGTATGTTCAATAGAGCATGCAACTGTTATCGTATTACACGAGATGCAATAATTATAATTCTTTAAAAATGTTCAACACAGTAATTATAAGTCTAACAAGAGTGTTAAAAATTATTATTATATTAAATTATTTTGTCTTCGCAGAAATGCGATGCTAAGGGAAATGGCGAAAACGCGACGTTACGGAGAAAACTGGTAAATAATTTTGTTCAAAACGAAGTATCGTATGTGTTAGAAAAAGCAGAAATGAAATAAAAGATGTGGAAATACGTGTGTAACGGTAAATAATTGTTTATTTCAAATAAGGTATAAAAAAAATTCTATTTTTTTTGTATTTCGGTAGATCGTTCAAAATGATAAATTTTTCTTGTGTAACAATCGTTTCCTAACTCTTACCATTTAACATTTCAATGCGATACAATATAAAATTTTTTAAAAGTTTCGCGTCGTGGATACATTTTTCGCAAATATAGCGACAGAGCGTAAGAGAGTGAACAATCCATAGATTCAAAGTTTTGCTCTACCTCGTGCTATTACAAAGTTATAATCGTAAAACAAAAAACCGCGGAAAACTGAAGGCTCTGTTCATCCCCTCAAAGTGGCCTTCCGCTGAAAAATTCTTCCTCTCATACACTGTCATGCTACTTGCATCAACAAGCTTTCATTAAAATTCGAATTTTCAGGTCGGCTGAATTTTCTATGTGAGGGGAACGCTGACTTAATAAAAATAGAACAGGTGAAAACGAATCGTTTATAAAGGCAGTGTAGCAGCATTTCCACATAACGTTCCCATGATGTCGCTTAAGGGAGTGAGTTATACGTAAACATAACGAGACCATTGATTCTGATGATGAATTGTAAAAAATAAAAAAAGTGTTCTCCGCCTCGAAACTTGTCAACGTGATCGATGAAAGAGTGTACAAACTATACGCGCGAGTTTGTGATCGATATGAAAGTAATCTACAACAATAGGGGTAGGATCTGAAAGAACATAATGTCATATGTCTCCCATAATGTCGTCCTGGCACACTTGTCGTGATCTTACAGTGGAAGAATAAGCAGTGAGGAACTAACATTATTGCTATTTGATATTGGTAAGAAAAATCGTACAAAAATAAGGAAAATAAAATGATTATGTTAATGGCTGAACTAATTGTTGCTTTCAAGGAGTCTTCATAAATATCCTCTTTTGCTTAGCCTGTCCAACGAGATCGCAAAAAGATTCAAATATTTGCATCAACTAACAGCTTTTTAATAGTGACGAACGGCTTCATGTTTTTCCAGAATAATTCTTTTAAAATGTAGATAATATTGATTTAGAAAGAAAGCACTGTAGAAATACGTCCCCGATCCCGAGATTATTAGGAAAAAAAGTTTGTTCAATATGTCGAGGTTCGTTGCTTCAGATTACAAATTTCTAAAATACTGAGAATACGTGTTTTTCAGATTTTTGGACTTAAAGCGCACAATTAGGGTAATTCGAGGGACATTTTTCGAATGCCTCCTGACGTGTTTGAAAGCGGAGAGTTTCTCTATAGTAACAGTAGCGAAGAACAACGTTGAAACTTATAAAGAACAGCGTTGAAAGTCAGGCGAAGGAGGACACGACGAAAAAACATTATTTTCAACATGTCTTGTATGTCACGCGCCGATGAGTATCCTTTTTAATATTTCTTCGTAATCTTTCTTTCACTTTCGTTCATTTTTTTTTCATTTTTTCAGGAGTCTGGTTTTCTTGTAAAAATAAGAGATTCTATCGGTCTATTTGTATATAATATATAATATAGTATAACATGAATATCGCAGTTCAAAAACCTGTTGTGTGTCGGGGCCTCCGAATTTCTTCCCCATTTGCATTTTTTTCATTACAACTTCCGTATCGCGATCGAACGCGACCCTCTCTCGCACTCTCTGCTACTACCCTCGTCTAAGAGACATTTTCGTTGTGTGGCTCTGGTTACCTATCGCTCATCCACTTAATTAGGCTCTCTATCGGTCACACTCGCGTTTCCTTTTACACGGTCTCTTGCACTCTCCTCTCTCCTCCCTTTCCGCCCCACTCTCCTTCCGAGCTACATCATACAAACGTGTTTTCTCTTTTTTATTCGTTTTTCATTTCCAGTCGCAACGTCATATAAAAATAAAGGGACAAATAAAAAATATTGTTTTGCTCTGAATAAAAAACCTAATGTTACGATTAAGTATTCTCGTCAAGAATGCTCCCCTCTCCAACCCCTGAAACAAACGGATCCACTACGCATTTCTTAAACTTCTTTTTACTTACGGGCTAAACTAGCATCAAAGGTCTGGTACAACTGTACACGGTTTCTTATAGCTAACTATATTTATTTATGTACATGTATAAAACTCTCTCGGTTTCTGAATCTTTCAGTCTCACTCTTCTATCGTTCTCGCATTCTCTCTGTCTTTCTCTCTTTTTCTCGCACTCTCTCTCTCTCTCTCTCTCTCGCTCGCTCTCACTTTTTTCTCTCTCTCTTTCGTTACCATGCTCGTGGTTTTTCTCGCATACCGTGTAGTCGTCGTTTTCGTGGCATTGTTTACGCGTACATTGCAAAATCGGCAAAAATGTGTGATCAATTCTGTCGCCGGTCACATCGTAAATTGAAAACAAAACAGAACCAAAAATAATAGATCTTGCAAAAAAAAATTTTTTGTCCGCAATTGTAATACGGGGAAGGGGGGAGGGGTGAGACGTTGTTCTTGCACACACGCAAAAGCGTACAAAAAAAAAGAGAAGGCCCGCGACGCGAGATTCGCTAAACTTAGCAAGAATGAGTACGAATCGCAATATCCATCGATCCGGATCCACCCTCGAACAGGAAACTAAGGAAAATTACACCACGAAAGTAACAAAACGAAAACAATATATTTTCTGCGTAGACAATAATTTCTTTCGAGCGAACTCGCGCGACGCTTCGTGTCGTTTCCGTTAATGATTAACAGTGTTATAGTAATTGCCGTGCCCTTTTCTAAACTAAAGCTACGTCGACGTGCACGCGTCGCTCACAATCGTGCATACATTTTCATAAATCGCACACAACCCTCCCCCTATCTATCATCGTCACACAATCACTCACACTTTCTCACTTTCGCGCGGCGTTCTCTCTCTTTCTCTCTGTCCATACAGTAACTATGATTATTTTTAAGGTCTATGTGGCTAACAGGTACATTTGCACTCTTCAAAATCGCTGACAGATCGAGGGAATGCGTTTTTCTCGCAATATTATTATCGTTCGCAAGAGTTTGCGTTTAATACAATTCGCAGTATAGTCTTAAAAGTTATAATCGCTTTCGCTCGTATCTTAAATTTCGCTGTTTTTTCCGCATGATTTTATAGGATTTTCGTTGCATCCCGAGAATTATGAATTTTCTCATTTTTGCAAAAGCTTCTTGCCAATGCCCGAAACGATGAACCTGGTCACTCCGTGCACGCGCCATGTACCCTCTCAATCGTGGAAATTACAAAGACGTGTGTACAACACTATTGTTTTTTTTTTGTTGTTGTTGTATGTAATTTTCAATATACATAGCACGCGTATGTATGGTTCTCTGTGTGTGTCCCGGTACATGCATCCTTAACACATAAGAACGGGAACAGAGGGAAATAATTCTCCGTGTCCCGAAGCCTCAAATAACGCGCACGCAGCAGGTTACCGTTCCCAAACTCAAATTCGCCAAGGTAAAAAGCGTCACGCGAACGAACGGGCCCGGACACAGACACAGACGACCAAGGCATAAAAACAATTAGAAACGAAGAAAACGAAAACAAGTAGAAAAAAATACGTTCCCACGATCCATCAGCGAGGTTTACTCTTTCTATGAGCAATTTTTTTCGAAGAAATGTCTTTGTCGAGAGAAGACCTAGAAATTCCACTCGATTTTGTAAGGAGAAATAAAATAAAAAGAAGAAAAAATATATATATAAAGATGTAGGGGAAAAAAGGATCGGGGTAAAAGGAACAACATAATGAGAAGAATGGGTGTGAGGGGAAGGTTGATACAGGGGAGAAAGATGCATACTCAATGAGGACCGATCTCAGTGAAAAGGTATCCCTTTGAGCTGTGTGTTGTGCGTGTTTCAGATAAATAAAAGCGAGTCGCAGTGTTTCGATTAATCTATACTAAATTAACGCTCGACTAAATCCGTAACTATGGGTTCCTCTCTCTCAGTCGACCTTCCCTTCCCTTATGATTTGGCACGATATAGAGAACTCACAGGTCGGACATGCGAGCAAGTGAAAAAAAAAGAAGAGGCTAAACGAACGAAATTACTATTCATTAGCGTGAAGGGAAGTCTACCGTCTTTAAAAAGGCGAAATCTATTGCGAGGTGTGTATATTATATATAACACCATATATATCTTCATATACGTATTAATATAATATATAGTCGAGTTCCCTTTTCTCGTCACATCGACTAACGAATTTCTCATCTTCGTTAAACGCGGAAGAATTTCGAAACGTGGCCGGTACATCATTCCTTTTGTTTAAAAATTCCGTTTCTTTCTTTCTTTCTTCGATCAGACGGCAAACGAGCGTTCGCGAGCGACACCGTGTACCCCAATCAAATTTAGTTTCATTTATTTTTTAACGCGAAGAGGAAGAGAAACAAGAGTCTATATATTATCATAAACCTATTTCTTCTTTTCCCTCGAGTTACCTTATGTACATAAATACAGTCGTTGTACGCGAAGATATTCCCGTAATTCTCGGAGACCAAATTCATGATTAAAAATTAAGGCGTCTCTTATTATCCTGAGTATATGAACAATGTTCTTGCGTTAATAGTCCGACGACAACAGCAGCGTCGGTATCCCAATTTTATTTTATTCATCTATAAAACCTTTCTTTCTATCATTTGTTAGTTTCTTTTCAAGTTCCCTTAGTCTTTTCGTTTCATTTACTGTGTTTTATCGTCGTCAATCATTTGACATACGCGCTTTTATGAATTCAGCTCTGCTTCCATGAGTAAATGATTCCTAGAATCGTGCGCGATGCGTCTGTATTTTTCTTTCTTTTCTTCTTTTAATATCCTTTAGCGACCGCGACGTTAACGTATAAAAAATGTGTCAAAAATATAACGGGAGCTACATACCTAGAATCGTGGACGTTAAGAACGTCAGCCGAAACTCTACTGTGGTTAATATGTGTAAGGCATTTGTGTATCGTTCAGTACTCGATATCGCTACCGGTGAACCGCTAAACCGTGTCCCTATCAAACGAAACTCCATTCGCCAATTAATACCGAGCATCCTTTCCACTAAACTCAGAACAGTTTGCAATTGTCTCGGACTCCACACCCTGGAACAGTTCTTGCGATCCGACATACGATTCTTTTTTCATGCAACAGGAAAAATATGCACTGCCGACCACGCGTATTACAACCTAGTTCCCTAAAATCAGGTGATATTCGGACTGCGAATGTTTATGTAAACTCTTATTTTTTAAAAACTAGACATAAGAAACAAGTACTCCGTTAAACTCCATCTCAGTGTTCTGAATGTTCAGATTTCCTATAAAAGCATAAAGCACGCGTCTAATGGTAGTGAATCAATATTATATAACCTCTGCTAGTTTCTAACTATTACACTAGCAAAAGAAATGTATTCAGGTACATGTGGATGCCATTTACTTCCTAAATCTTACGGATCTCTGCTTGTATCACACCAAGATCGATTAAAGCATTGGAGAGACGGTTGAAAAGAATGTTTAATTTAATCGCGTGTAGCAAGATCGGTTCGATAATATTGAGCACACAGGTTCTCTGTAAGTTCGAAACATCACCTTCGATAGAAATGATTAAAGCTTCGGTAATATTCTAAGAATTTCTCTGTGATCGTTGCAAATGCGTGCAGGACGGCAGTGCGGTTCGCGTACGAAGAGTCTCACGAAAACTGACTCCGGAGTCATAAAGTCTCTGATCGAAACAAAGCTGTCGTTCGCTGCAACAACGTCCCCCGAAAAAACCGTTTCCCGACCGTCTTTGTTGCGCCGATTCAAGATGGCCGAGCTAATTGACCGATTGAAAAAGAGAGAAAGAACAAATCCGCGACAATGGCTTACAAAGCGGCTCGGCTAACGAACTTTCTGAACGTATTCACCCTGGAACATATTCTGAACTGCATATTATTACACGCTGCGATTATATATGTACCTATATAAATTTCAAGCACTTGGGTTGCAATTCAGGTTTCGTCATGTCGTCGATTAAGTCTTTCATTAACCTGTACCCGTGTATATATGTGCCGCGCGTATACATGTGTGTCTGTGCAATATATTTCTATATTTATTTAATGTGTATCTTCATCTGCACGGGTAACCGTGGACTCGTTGACAACGCGTCAACGACTCGAAACACTAAATGCATTTCACAGACATTGTTTCCGGAAGCACGTGCACACGTTTTCGATCCCGCCGCGTCGATTCCCAAGCACGACGTGCACCCGCGTTTGCATTTCGTGCGCGTACCACACCGGTCAATCTGCTCTTTCTCCTGATCCGACTTACCGATCCCTCTTTAATTCACGCACGGCATCGTTCAGCGTATTTTCCTGCACGGCCATCTCGGTATCCGTGTACCGACCGTTCATGCGTAAGTTAAGCGATAATATTTTATATTACCTGTAAATCTCTGGCGTGTGTTCTCTGTGTGTGTATGTGTGTGTTTCACGCGCATATGTGTCTATCGGTTTGAAATTGTTTGTTTCTCAGAAGGTTCCACCTTCCGCTTTCTCTATTTTCATTATTTCTCTATTTCTCTCTCTCTCTCTCTCTCTCCCTCTCTCCCGCTCGCAAAAAGTATGTATATAAACGAATACTGTTACCTACAAATATAATGAACACATTATTTTGCCTTTTCTTTTTATCGTATTCTCTCCACGAGAGCATTACACTCGCTCGCGTCTATTATTCATTGATAAACAGATTTTCAGTGGTCGGCCGCGACGAACATTATCTTTTTTCTCTCTTCATCTTTTACATACGAATCCGTTACATTACAATATACATAGATACATGTATTGTATGTATATACATATATAATATATATATATTTATATAATAATATAATATATATATAATCCCTATCGTAATATACTCTCATCTTTCATTGATTTATTTTTTAAATCTTAGTGAATAATCGCGCTGCAATCGTTCACATTCAAACGATTGGTTCGTCGTGATAAAATTATTAAGAATCATCATTGTGTTAGCAACGAAATGCTACAAAAAACTCGTAACTAAAACTCGTAACAATAATAATAATAATAATAATAATAATAATAATAGTTATAATGGTGATAAGAATTATTAATGATAATAATAATGTTAAGGTTAATAATTAGTAGCATTATTCTTCGTCGCGTTCTCTCTCGCCTTTTTCTCGATCGTCGCATTCTCTCTCGCACGCACACACGTCTCTGTATATAATGTGTTTTAATATATATGTATATATGCTTGTATCGTTACGTATGCGTGTGTATAAGCAGATATAAACCTATATGTGTATATGTATGTGTGTATATGTATATATACACATGCATATAATATTTACATTATTTATATACATTTAAAAGCGTAGCTGAGTCTCTATCGACATTCGCGCAGAGACATTTCTCTCTTCTCTTGTAAAAACTGCGTTTTCGTTCCCTTCATTTTTATTACTTCGTTAACTTTACGAGCACCGTGACGAACAAATTAAAAAATAAATCGTAGTGAACTTTTTCCGTGAACTTGGGGGGGGGGGGGAGGGGGAACGCGATCCAAATCCCGCCCGTCACCGCGAAACCTTCTCCAAACGAACTTTGTAAAAATATCGTTCAATCTCTTTCTAACTTCCGACAGCACTCCGTCTTATTCCCTCTTGCGAAGGAAAGAATTTTGGCAATTTTACAGGTTAAGGACCACCTCGCCGATTCCGATGACCTTGAGGGTCAACGTCCCGAGCACTTTTGCTCGAAACCTCCGCTTCATACAAATATTCGTCATGGTCTTTCGCAATCTACACCTCCGATATTATTATTCAAGAAACGTGTATCGTGAGATGTACGATTACCATAGTCCACCTAACCCAGACCCATCCATGTGTCTCGTGCTTGGAGGAAAACTCTGTCAGGAAGTGAAGTTGTGCAAATAGAAAGACGATAACACGAAAATCTGGGTTAAGTCTGTGAATGGAGATCATAAAGAACGTATTCTCTATAGCGCTGAACTTTCAATACGACTTTAATATTCAATTTTCCAATTTCTAGTAATACGAATGCGCTGTCAAGTGTAATTATATTTCTGTTCACTAGAATTCGTATAATTAAACGTATTTTGCAGACGTGTACTGTAAAAAGCCATAGAATCATCTTTTAAACCAATGCCAGGTAGTCATGTACAATGTAGGAAATTCACGACATTGACAAGATAATTGAAATCGGCGAGGGAGTCTGTAAGCTAGATTAGGAAGATGAAAAAAGCGGGAAGAGGAAACAAGAGAAGACAGGAAGAGAACAGACCCGACGATTTCGATTCGATAATTGAACTATGTGCCCCCGAGCGGAAAACACGTCGGGAAAAGGACTACACAAACAAACTTCTGTGTTCTGTGTGTACATGCGTGTGTATTGTGTGTATCTGCTATAGTATGTTCCCGTGTGCTGAATGCAAACTATTCCTACCTACACGCTCGTGTGACTCATTCGCTCTCACCTACTCGCAAAAATCTCTCAGGATACAGCCACAACTCAGATGCATCCGATCATGTCATTGAAGGCGCTATATATGTATATCGGAACTTCCAGATCGCACAGCGATCATTTTAATCGACCGGCAAACAATTACTATTTAGGGACAACGATCAGAGTCAGCTTTAACTCATGTAGCTTCGCGCGAAATGGCATAATGAAACGCAACATTGTAGCCTTCGGGACTCTGAATACGCGATCGTCTCTGGACGAACCCGGATTGAGGGATCAACAGTTCTTGCCGGTGATCTTGGTGAATTTCGTGTACAGCTGCGAAGATTATAACTATCGGGAACGACCGCGCACGCTTCGTGCATATCGTCGATTCGATCGCCAAACCTCGCTCGTTAAAGGATTCCCATTTGAAAAGTTACCGTCCCCCCATGCCATAAATAACGGCGATTAGATGCGAACAACTTGTCGTGCACCAGCGCGACCGACTTTTCCAGTTCGTCCGAAGCATTTCGATATCAAAGAAAATTTCTCGAGCAACTTCTTCCCCGGTACGAGTTTTGCAAAAAGAACCGACGAAATTTACATGCGCTCTTCTGCTTTTCTTTCTCAAAAGGAACGATACACCTACAACCGGTTCAGGCGTAAAAAAACGTCCGAAGACCAGTCAGTTGGGAACCGATAATACCAACATTAAATAAATTCCGATAAGCTTTCCGTACATTTCCTCGTGCATATGATTTATTATCGCATCGAACGAAATTCAAGAGAATTGAGAATCAAACGACTCAATGTCAACGCGGTCTCCCGTGCTCAAGCATCTCTCAGGTTCATCCCGAATTCTTTCCGACGTTCCTCGAATTTTACATCCTTCACAAACAACGCGCGTCTCTCTTTCTCTCTCACGCTGTTGGTTTTCAACCTTAGAACAGAGCCACGCGGAGAAAAACGACGAGAAACAGTCATTCATTACGTGCTCGTCTCGATCTCAAATACTTTGAATATCGTTTCATTCCCTTGTAATATATTTTCTCTAAAATATATACAACGCCGCGTTGCCAAGCTGCTCCTGAACCGGTCTTAGTCGATAATCTACGCGATAAGACGACACTGATCGAGAATTCGAATAACAAAAATAGAATTGACTTTATATATTCAACGTGATCCATACACGTACATTCTTCCTTCCTTTTATTGTAGTGTGCAATTTACCGCGTGCGTCCAACGAAAAAACAAAACCCTCGGGAGAGAAGTTCGAAACGTCGCAACCGTCCTCTATGCTAAGCTGAACTCAGTCTTGCGTCCTTACTAATACCTCGTGATCCCTCGTGAAGCGAAACAAACCAAACTCGCTGCTGTCTCTCTTGCTCCTCTCTGTCTCGCAGCGCTGTCGTTCGAGGATAATTCTTTACAAATATTAATCGTCTCAAAAGCTCTGTGTATGTATGCATTTGTGTGTATGGGCGTGTCTGTCGGTCTCTTCGATCTTCCCTAATATTTGGCACCAATTCTTTAGTGTATTCTCTGCTCGATGTGTTCGATTGATATTCCGGCTCTTTCTCTCCGCGGTGAACGAAACACGGCCCCCTGCGTGGTCTCTCTCCTCTAATCAAACGGGACTCGATGACACCCATGCCGTCGTCGCCTGACGACGTTTCACGATCTCCGTCCCCGACGATCTTCATCGCAATCGCTACTCACAACCGCGACGAAGTCCTTCTTCTGTCGGTTGCGGCCGAAAAGAGACGGTGTCCCCCACGCGTGACATCGAAATCTCTCGTCTCTCCAAAAGTCGAGTGGGATTGTTTCCGATCCTCTTACAAATTAGACTCGAACGTACCATAATAGAGTAGTTTGTGGCCGGCTGAATCAGATACGCGACCAGCCCGCGTCTCTCCTTTAACGCGTCATGGCGAGACTCCTCCGCAACTGGCTGAGCTTTGCTCGGAGCTTCTCCTGTCGCCTCCGTAACTCCGTCACCTTGGACACAGTGATCTGACCGATCTCGGTTAACATATCACAGTACACCGCTGCCTGCCTCAGTATCGCAACTTTCGGCGCCTTCTCCTTGGTCTCGACCGCTGGCACCAGCACTCGCAGCTCCTCGAACGCGTTCCGCAGCTCTATCCGCCTCTGACGCTCCATGTTATTGTGTAAACTCCTCTTCTCGGTGTCCAGCTCGTCGTCCGACGAACTTCTCGATGCCGTAGGTGCAGCGATTTTCATCGATGGCGACGACGACGACGACGACGATGACGACGAAGACGAAGACGACGTAGTGGTGGTCATACATCGGCTTACCTTGTTTCTCCTCTGGTACGGCCTGTGACGCGCCCGTTTCACTGGCTTGTAATCCGGCTGCGCGCTTCTCTTCCGCGCTGGATTCGATGGAGGTCTACCACGTGGTCTAGGGGCTGGACCCTTTTCTTTGAACGCCGTGTTCACTGTTAACTGGAAGTGCTGCTGCTCCGCCGGACTAGGGTACGTTGGCAGCACCGTGGGTCTGCACGGTTTCTCGAACGTTACCACGTCGATCTCTTCCTCTGCAACGAGCAAAAAAAACAAACTATTACATTGAAGCCTGGCGTAATGGCGCATTCAAAATTATTCACTATAATGTTTCAACTGTGGATCTTTATGCATGTATTATAAAAATGAATGGGAGTAATTTCAAACAGAAGAAAAATTGAGAGAATTTAAGAATATCTAAATACAGAAATAAATTTCCATTTGGTTCCTATGTCTTGTAATTGATGCAAACAATTTTTATTTTCCAGAAAAAGAGAAATCGTCTTTAAGGGCATGATGACTTACGTAGTGACACAAAAATATTAAAACTGTACTCATACAATATAATATATTTATTTATGATCGATGAACTCCTATTAGTTTTTTTTTTTAGTGAAGAAACATACTAGAAAACATGTGTCTTAGCACTATTTACCGAAAGTCTACCAATAGGCTTGTTAATGACCGAGCTGTATATAAAAGAAGTACAATGATTTTCCTTGAAATAATTACTTCGAAAGAAGTTGTTGTATTCATTCTAAAAATGTATTAAATTATGAATGAAATTGTTGCCACTTTTTAACAATACATATTATTACTGAATGTTGATGCTGTAGAAAACTGTTGATAAGTAAAGCGTTATAAATAAATAAAAACTAGTATTATTTTTGTTTCTCTGCAAAATAACCTACGAAAACAGGAGGACCATGCAATACACATGTTACAAACATTCTTAATGATATTAACAAAATCATCGATCAACTCGATTCAAAACGAAGTTCCACAGACAATGCTGTTTCTACACCTGTTATAGGAAAAAAAATTGACTAGAGAAATATATATTCAAGGTAATTTTTTTCCTTCGACGAACAGCGTTGGCATACCAGGAGATGAAAAAAAGGAGCTATCGGTTTCTGGTTTTCGTTGAACGAGTTAAACTCCGCCCGAGTCTCAGTTCCACTGAGAGGCTATTAGCAGCAACGGTCGGCCGTAAAATCCCGCTAATTAGTTGGGACGGAACAAGCACGCCTCTGTCTTAACTTTGACGATTCTCTATTCAGGGTGAAGGCCGTCCGCAAACACCGGAAAGATCGTGTCACTGCGCTTCCAGCGAAAAAGAAAGACGTAGCCAAAAAAAATAAATTCAAAGAGCCAAAAAAGAAAAACGATGATGCAAGTGCAGTTGCGGGCACGAACGAGATTACGGATGCCGGATGCTCGGTATCGTTTATCTGAAGATCCTCGTCTGCAGCCACGATTGCACAAAGCGAAAGGAGGAAGAGGAAAAAGATTGCGCGAGAGGGTATACTATAATAGCGGAATCATTTGGCTGCCCGTTGGCGTAGAGGCGTTTGAAGGGACATTCGATACCGTGGGCGTTTCTGCAAACTGTGTCATCTACCGCGTCTGGCACAATCAGTGGAAATCCGGTTGGTCCAGATTCCTCTCTCTCTCATACGGATACGGGTCATAACTCTTTTCTCAAGGACAGATTCGAAATATAATACAATCGCTCAATGTCGATGTAACGTGTTTCGCGCCAACAAGATCCAGACCAATTACATACATCGATCCACCGGCGAACTTTATCGTGTATCCACTATGTTAGCTCACGGGGATTAACTGTACCGTACCCGGTAAATTCATCAAACTAATCCTCATCTAACTTCGAGACAATAAAATCGCTACTATTATCATTATCTCAGAACGAGATCGAGCAACGCAGGACCTCGATCAATCCAAACCCGACGGCAACGCGAACAGGAAAGACAAACTCATCGTGACCAGGTTTAAGGATACTGTAAAGCAAGTCACGAACATTTATTTAAGAAAACGGAACCACTTATTGTAACATCCGCAATATCAAGATCGCTATCAACCACTTCTAAAAGAGATTCTAGCTATATTTAAACATAGTCGCTAATTATCTTGTACTACATAATCATGTACCATACATACATTATGTACCAATCATACATAATGAAAATATCTATCGTAAAAAGAAATGAGTACTTTTATGTGCACGCCACGTAGAAAGGAAATTTTCAATTGGAACTGAACGCGCGAAATGGCGATTATAACGTACAAAATATTACGCATTAAACTGTCGAAACAGGTATTTGAATAAGTATTCTCTTATCAATCGAATTAGCAGTCTCATTTTCGCCTTGTACCTACGGCCACCATTTCAACGAAAATTTAATTATATTACGAATATAAGGTTTCATCAACCCGAATAAATTACACCGAAATGCATTCACACACGAATATTCCATTCGCCCGGATTCATTAAATTTATTGGTTCTTATCGGCCGCTTCAACAATTATTATATATCTATATAAAATGCGTGGAAAATTCCTAGTCGGATTATCATGGAAACACGTCACGCTCGGCGTGTAAAAAAGCTTGGTCCGACTTCCGGTTTCACTTTGCCCAGTCGCTGCAACCGCAGCGTGAACTTTTAATTAATGTTCAGCAAACTGAGAAACACAAGCTTCTTTCTCTTTGCAATAACGTTCATTTGCGCGGAATAAACGCGTATTGCAGCGAAAAATCGGGAAATGGTATCTTGTAAATGCCTCGAACGGACTTGTCAATTTCTCGAAATGAAAATCAGCTTGTGTCCTCGGGGGCGAAAGGCAACAAAACGTTGACTTGTAAATGATTTAAAGAGAAGGGAATATTAGTTAACACATTTCGTGCCGGACCAATTTTCGTTTACTTTCCATTCAAGCCGCATGGGTCGCATACGTCTCACGCTATTAGAATTAATTGTTTTCTTTGTGATTAGACTGCGTATCTTTATGCAAAATAAAAAGTATTTGTATTTGTTGCAAGACACGAAAGCTACTTGGCAACTTCCTTCTTTCTTTAATAATTTTAGTGGATCCAAAGTAACATATCCACACTCTTCTATTTTTTTAAAACGTTGACTGCCATGTCACTGTTTATTCTGATTTCAAAATAAATTTTTACGTTAATATAATCATTGTACCAAATTTGATTAATATCTAGAAAAAGAAAGATGGTTGAAGGACTATTCAATGTCATACATTTAATCTCTTCAATTTTGATTTCATTAAATAAATCACTTCCATTTTATGGAATTTTTAAGGTTGCTGGATTGGCGCTCAACGTTCACTCATTTTTGTCTTAAATGTATAAAATTCGCTATCTACTTATGATACATGCATCGCAACATATGTAATACAGCAAAAGTTACAATTAGAGTATTCTCTCCGTGAGTGGCGCAAAGGTCTATGCCGTGAATGTCTAAGGTTTTCCAGTGAAGTGGTAAACACGCTGCACGACCGAGCCAGTGAGGGGTCGAGCATCGGTGAGACACACACTAATGCAAGCGAAGCAAAAGATTGCAACTTTTCCAATTTGACTTTTTTTTTATGAAATTTTTACCATCGTATTTATCACTTTTTTCTAATAAAATGACCCCAAACACGATATAGTAACGATTATAATTACTTCTGAAACAAGCACGAAGTTTCGGACTTTACAGTTCTTTACAAATTCTGTAAATGTCAAGTTTGAAACTTTAATCGCTTGTTACACAAGTAGTTTTGTGTAACTCTTTAACCAGACGAAAGAGACAAATACGACGGTAGAAGTTTAACGAAAAACCAAAAATAAGGTATTTTAATTTTTTAATATAAAAGGCTGGGCTGGCACGAGTCCTTTAATGTTTGCGGAACGCTTGAACCTCAGTCCCTCTTTCTTTTCCAATCGCTGTCTTTCTTAGCGTGCAGCACACTACAAAGAATGTTGTCCCTATTCTATGAATGTCACACGGCAGACCCGAAGCTACGACTCTTACAGAGAGAATACTGTATCGAGAAAAAATGTAGCGTTTAGGCTACAGTACATGACAAAGTAAAAATTCATATTTTAATAAATTATTGTTGTCGTAACACAGTATGTATAACGGGTTCTCCACTTAATAGCAAATATTACGAGTGGCTTGATCGGAAATTTCAGCATAGGGTGTGTGTGACCCAGATGGCGCGGAATGTGTTAAAAATTAAATAATAAAACGAAGGAACAAGATTCTTTCTCTTTTCAACAACATTCAGAATGGACACGTAACGCAACAAAAAATCGCAAACCGGTATCTTGTGTTTCGTACGCATGTGTCAATCTTTTAAAATGAAAATTCTTGGAAATAAAAATCTGGTCTTGTCCTCGGGGGCGAAAGGAAGCGAAACACGCTCACGTTGTCGCGGGCTAGTAATTTATTTAAAAAGAAGGGAATATTAATTAAAGGCGAGCGCGCGCGCGTTTCAGTTGCTTCCATTTAAAGTCGCGTAACGGGGCCAAGCGGAAAGAGTCGAGGAACGAGGAAGAACCTGAACGAGACACGCCGCATACGTTGCGCATAAGTGTGCGGCAACAAATTCAATCTCCCGCGTGTAACACCGCTTCTCTTCTCCACGTGTTTGATCGCGCGCGGCGCGGCGACCAGACGCGCGAATCTTCCCGAAACTGGCGACCTGCCAGGTCGCCGGTGAACAACTGCGAAAAGGCGCGAAACTTTCTAAAAATAACTAAAACCTACCTAACCGACGGCGGCGAAGCGCTAGAGGAACCAAAAGCCGAACGCACGAAACCACTTCCCCTACGGATTCTATTCTTTTTTTTCCTGGAATAGCGCTGTTTCTAACAGCTACGACACACGTGCCGACTATTTTCGGTTGCAGCTCGATTCATATATTCCATTTTCCTTTTTCTCGCGTTTCTCTTCTTGCGCTCGCCCCCCGTTCTTCTTGATCGGTTCCGCACGAGGTCGTAGACCGCTCTCAGGAAGGAAGTGTCTCGTATTTCATGCCAACGTCCTCGGCTGCTACCGATCCCGGAGACCCGCTGGCGTAAGGACTCTCTCGGTACCATCGTATGCTTAATTGGACACGGTTCACCGATGTATCGGAAAAAAGGGCGGCCACGAATCGTAACGAGAAGGCGGAAGCCAGTAACGTGGCCGTGATCGAGTGTTCGTTCTATGATAATATTCGCTCTAGAAAGTCCTGCCCGGTTTGCGCGCGGCCCACGATGATTGGCAGGTTGTTCTATCAGAACAATGTACAATTTCCGTGGACCCAATCATTTTTGTACTCGATCGAACGTTCTACTAGGTTGTGAATAGAAAAGAGTGCTTACTAAATTTGTTCAACTACACGTACATGGAAAGGGGTTAAAGTAAACATAGATGTAGAATAAATATAAATTTTCTTTTTATTTTAGAAAATTATCGAAGACAGTGAGAGTGTAATTATCGTAGCCGTGAAGAAGCAATAACAGGATCTTCGTGGGTCCTATGTAAAATGCACTGCTAATGAAGAAATATCTGCGGAAATATGCTCGGTAAATAATAATTGAGACGCAGGAGCAAGCAGGTATTTTCCATGAAAAATTGGCACGACCCGACCCGAAGAAAGCGAGAAGTGAGAGCATGTGCCATGAGGAACTCCGTCGCGGTGAGATCAAGGTGGCCGCGGGTGAGGTCACCGGCCCAACGTGATCAGATGGCAAGTATGGCAACTGCGGTGCGCGGCAAATGGAAAGTTTGAAGCGGCAGTTTGCGGACAGGACAGCCGACAAAATGCTATAGTCGATGCCGACAAATGTGCCTGTTAGATTTGTTTTGAATAGTTGCACTGACTCATCGGATGTAATGGATCCTCTTTCGAATGCAATTTTGTATGTTTCTTCTACATCTGCCGATCTTCTCAAATGAAGTGTAATTCATTCGTAATAACTATGGATCTTTATGCAATTGTAATAACAATGAGTGAGTAAAATTTCAAACAGTAAAAAGGTTAAATGAATTTAAAAACATCTATAATTACATTTTCAACTCATTAAAATTATTACGCAAAGGAAAAAAGAAGAAATAGCTCATGCTTTCTGTGTCTTAATTTAGTAATCTAATGATAATCAATGTAGTATTCAATAAATGAACACCACTTCCTTATAATAAAATCATTATTTGAGCATCTTGTTCGAAGAGTTGACGGTGAGTGGGTAGTATTTTATCATAATTATGTTTTGAGTAGTTCATTAGTTTTGACAATTTTCTGAAACACATGGTGTCTCAATGTGTGAAAATCAAGGTGCTCGTAAAGTGACAACGTTGTTAATAAACAACAATCGAGTGGGGAGTCGAGGGGTAGCGCAAATTCACGGCAGCACGTGCAATCGCGTAAGAACGACCTTGGGGGTCAGTGCTCTCCGTGTAAGCAGGCCATAGTACTACGTCGACGCGAATCGATCGACTCTCCTCTCTCGTCGGAATAGGCGACCGCGAGACGAGGCGGTCGGGAAGAGAGGGGGCACAATTTTTCATGATATCGAACGCTCTCGCTTCGGCCGCAGACACGCTCCAAACTGGGGGAAAGGAGACCTTTGTTGGATGAGAGTCCCGCCATTTTTTCCAGACGAATCCTATCTGCCCGATTGCACGGCTCGATTTCTGTTCCCGACAGGAAGGTCCTCTGACTCGATTGATGTTTCTAGACAACTGCTCTTATTGTAGATCATACGCGATTCTAATGATTAGACAGCAGACTGTGTAATTTAAAAGAGTAAAAACAGTAGAAAAATTGAAAAATACCGGTGTATTATTTTCAGCCTATTAATCCCTTGTGCTACGATTTATTTTACGGTTACAGTGATTAGAACAGCGTTATAGTTCATAATTTTTTAAAAGAAGAAAAAAATTTATATCTGTTGTATGCTTATGTTTTCCAATGACTTTACATTAACAACAACAAAACAGAATTTCATTTCGGTTTAAAAGAAATTAATAGCACATATCTTTAATAGACTCTGTTCGGAATCTTCACCACGAGTGTGATACAATGTTATAGTACAAGGAGTTAAACATATTAAGAAAGAAAATAAATTCCTATTTCACTTCAGTTTTTTGCGGAGAACATTTTTATTTTACATAAAAATCCACAGTCTACTAATTATCATCTTTAATGTGCCATTTATAGGTAGGATCCACTGTAACGATCTGCGATACACGAAACGAGGGAGCTAAAAGTTAGAACTAAGTAGATAGACTTTTTTTAACACTTTGCCGACTCAGAAGCCTATTAATCCTTTACTGACGAACCATTCTTGCAACTATATGTATAGATAGTATTAGCTCAAAAGCATTTTCATCATTGGCTATTTTATGAAATGTATTTTTCAAGGTATTTCCTCTGAATACGTCAATTTTTCTATTGCTTCTAGCGGAACAGCTGCAGATTTAAATTATTTATCAACGGCTGAACAGTGAAATACTGTAGTTTCAAAAAAATACATGTGTTAAAATAGACCCAGACTCCAAGTGCGACTAGAATACTCAATGATTGTACTCTACGAAAAGGAAGCTTGACCGTTTGCACTCGATTTGACTACATAAGGAACAAAGGAACCTTAAAGGCGCAGTCCATTGAAAAGAAGATGAAATTCCTTTTTGAGTTGAGTCACAGAGAAGTCTACTAAATACACCTCCATCAGAGAAAGTGTAAAGACTAAAATATACTCCTTGCCCGCAATTCGTTTCCAATCACAACTGCATTTTACTCTCGCTCTTAAAAGTCTATGTTTTGTAACGCACGCAACAGATATTTTACCACGGGTCAGGCCTCGGATGAGGGTAAAGCACACTCCAACTGGAACCCCGCATGTAATCCGGTTCCCCGTAGAAGTGAACGTATTGTTAGATATTATGATCCCGTGGAAAGATAAATGGAAACGAGTATCGATTCGGAAACTGGGTTCCAGTGCGCAGAAATGACGAAAGTCAGTTTGGCACAATTTAAAGAACCGAGCGCGGCGAGAGTACGTTACGTTCTGGTTACGAGAACAATAATTACCGTCGCAGCCGCCTCGATAAAAAGAAAGGAAACAATACAGGTTACGTTCCTACGAGATACTTGGTAATCAAGTCGTATGCTGGGAAGGGCGTGAAAATTCCATTGCATTCGATAGGCGGTGGGGAAAGTTAGATAGCTTTCGCGCGCTGAGCAACGTTACTTGCAACGCGTTCTTAATGTGTGCTTCGCGATCCAGCACGAGCGATCACGATATCAGCGGGTTACAGTCATCGACGCAAGTTAGAGGAAAAAGATTGCAGGAGGAAAATGCCAACCGTGCCCCACGTATTGCCATGCTCAATACGCTCAGGATGTACTCGAGCTGTGTGCTAAACGTCGGCCGATATGTAGGTCTTCAGACGCTCGATGATGCATTGCTCGCCAGATAACGGTCGGACACACGCGAAAAATCCGCGCGCAACCTCAGCGAGAAATTCGCGCGTGGTCATCATCCGAGTAACCCGCGTGAACTCTGCTTCGAGTATTGCGCTAAATAGCCATTCATGGGATTATCGGCTCCTTCGGGGCACCACGTGTGTGCCTTCCAAAGAAGATATCGAGAACCAGCGTCGAAGTGTGGGTGCACAACGTGACGTCAATGAAACTTCGTCGTCTTCTAAACACGGAAAATCTGGGATTGATAATAACGGTTCAAAGTAACAGTTAATCTATCTCGCCTTGCCCCCTACTTCTCCCTCTCTCCAAGGGGTCTGTCAGAATCGTGCCGAATTCTGATGTGCTTCCGAGTGTTTCGGTGTCAGATATGAAATTAGTTTCGTGGAATTCTGGCCGGGCCAGTCTCTCACGGTTTAAAGTATCTCGGTACGACAATCCCTTTAACTAAGCCACATATGCGAACGTGACGGCACGTTTCTCTTCCTGGTCACTCTCGATGTACATCCGTATATAAGGCGAAGCCATAAATCTCGTCGTGCTCAAGACTCTTGACGCTTCGTACTAACGGGCGACTCATCCAATCCAGTTACGAAAGTGAGCGCCCGCACGATGTACAAAATGCGCTCGTGCCCGCTCGAAAGCCACGGAAGAACGCATACCCGCGCGCGACCACTCGCGCGGAATCATCGCGGACACCATAGGCGGAAGAGAGTCGATCCGCGAACCTATCCGACTGCTTCTGCGATTTTTGCACCGCCGCGAAACCGCCGAACCAAGTTTTTACACGTTCCGCTTATAGCTTTCTCAATATCCATCGAGCTCGTAAGTGCTCGAGAACTGGCATCTCGGCCGAGCGATCTTACCGAAGATGATGGACCTATCCATCTGGCTTGGGCCCTTCTTCAGAAAGAGGAATACAGTTCCAACATTCTCCCTTTTTTAACTCCTGCTCTTAGGGGAGCCAAAGTGTAGCTAAACCGATGTATGAGATCGTATCTCGATATGGAGATTACAAACGACAGCTTCAGCATTCTGATGAGCTGTTTAGACTCCAGTTGGTCGCACACGGGCATTGTTTTTGTGTTTGAGATCCCTACCGCCAGCGTGCGCCGATGACAGTCTAGGAAAGTATCAACCCTTGATTTAATGGTTAAAGGATTAACAACTTGAGCCACCCACGGCCAGTTTTCCTGGCTACCGGCGAGTGGACTCTATTCTGTCAAAGGGGGGTCGCTAGGGAAAAATCACGGGCCATAACGCGTTCCTATCCGACGGCGAAGTCCAATTGCGCGTCTTGGTACGGTGTATCCGCCGTGTGTTCGCGTGAGTACACGGATGCACTTGGAAAGCATGCCGCGAGATACTACCTTGGATAACAACCTACGCGAGATACGAAATACGGCGAACGTATCTGGGGGATAGTAGCCAGGAAACGACCCGGTGACCAGACACCATTACGCGGCCCACTCGTCAAGATCCGCCCACAAAACGGGATGCACCACGTCATCGACGTTGAATCGTCACATCGACTTTGCCAATGCACCGCGGATGGCGCTGTTACCGAGACGAACGTGTAAACCCTCTCTCTCTCTCTTTCTTTCTTTTTCTCTCTCTCTCTCTCTCTCTCTTTCTCTTCCTCTTTCTCTCCTCCATCCGTGTTTTCTCTGCTCGATTGACTCACAGAGAAAATGCCAGTCGCTCGCCGGTTCTTGCCTCCGTCTCTCTTTCTCTCTCTTCTCTCTCTCTTCTCTCTCTCTCTCGTCCTTCTCTTTCCTTTCTCTTCCTTTCTCCCTCTCCCTTCCACCGTCTACCACGAGCTAACTCTTTCCTTCTTCCTCTCGTTCGATCGACGCCAAGGAGCAATTGAGAGAGCTGCGACTAGCATGCCGCTCTGATCGAGGAAAGGAAGGAGTGCCCGCTGCTGCCCCGACCGGCCTACGGTGTGCGGGAGGAACGTGACAGAGAACTCGTGAATTATCCATGTGTCCGTGTGCCAATGTGTTTGTGTGCTACTATTCCTCTCCCGTAGAAGAGCCGACCAATTTCGAGTTACTAATTAGCCGATGCGAGATTCGTTCCTGGTTCTTTTCCAGAATCTATCGATCATCGGAATGCTCCTTTCTAATGGTGGACGACTTCATTTCGACGTTGAACAGTTTTCGTATTCTTGCGGGGAATGTTCGATTGTCAATCATTCTTCAGCAATTCAGGGTCAGACCGAAAAATGATGTTTCCACAGTTATTTTAACTTTTTTGACTTTTTAACTTATTTTGTCTTTCGTTAAAATTAATCAATTTAACATAATCTAGCATTCATTTCGCTGTTTACCATTACTGCTAAAATGTTTTAACAAATGCGACACACCTTATTTACAAAATATCAAAACCATTTAACCACTTAGATTGGAATAATGTCTCTCACACATGATAACCATCAAGGAGCAAAAGTGAATTGTACGTCTCCCACTTGCTTTGATTAGGGTTTTACGTATTTATTATAGTAATTATCTGTTATCATTGAAATTTAAGTGTCTTTGAATGTAACTAGACCGTCTTAAAATAATGTCATAATGCTCTCGTATTTGTCGATTAAATTCCAACCTGAGTTAACAGAAAAATGTGACGAGTCTCTGAATAGTAAGCTGTGTATTACAAAATTGATTTCACATATGTATTATTAAACAGTACAAATGAAAAAAAATTGTAATTATCATAAAATCGTGGATAAAGAAGAGTAGAAGTATTGAGAAAAATATACAAATATGCAAATTTATCGAATGAATAAAATAATGTAGTGGTTGTAGGCTTTTATTTATGTTAAGTAGATTTTATTCATTTTCTAGAATTGTTTAATTATCCAACAGGTGCGAATCTTAACCTTTTCGAAATCGACTGCCGTCATGGAGAAAAAAAATTCCTGGAAAGTGGAGAAAAAGGCAAAGAGAAAAAATCGATGAGCGAAGCGTAAAAAAAAAGGTTCCCTCCGGCGGCGGCCGTTGCCGGTCCACATTCCCAAATCAGGTTCTGCCAGTTTGACATTTCGACGTCCGACCTCCTAATTCTTGGTGCAAGAGTCAAGGCATCCTGGTTCGTCGACCAGGTATTTTACACGCGCGGCTCGTCGAAACGTTTAAACAAAGGAGCCGAGTCGTTAAAAATCATCCACACAATGTTAAAAGGTTGTTAACAATTCATGAAATATTTCCTTCAATAAAATAAGAAACGTCACTAAATTCGTGCGGTTCGAAATAGAAATGAAGTGTCGATCTGAAAGAGAAAGAAATAAGTCTCGATGCGAATGACCTAACGCGATGCTTATCAGCAGACTCTCCCACGCAGTTGAGCTTAATGAATGAATGAATGGGTTGCGTCACAGGCAGAGATGCGCTTATACGTACTGCGGAGGTCCTGCGTAAAAATAGGCGCCCACTTGCTACCGAAGGAAAGGCATAATTATAGACTCCCCGATAAGAGTGCCCCGCCGACCCACTGGGGAGAGAACGTAACGAGAAAAGAGAAAGACCGAGAAAACGGTCTATCGCAGCCTTATACTTACGTAGAATACTAAGTAATACCTTCGAGAGATGCCAAACCCACCTGCGTGTGGAGCCGATACATACAACGAAACGGAATTGTTTTGCAATAGCCAGAAGGACCCAGTTACACGTACACGGTGAAACACTGTTGCAGTTGTTTTAGAATGCAACTCGCGTCAGTCACCAGCTTATTTAATAATAGGATAACGGCCTGGATGGAATAAAAAGAGGACATTCGGAAGAATTTCTAAAATCACTATACGTGGCAGTATCTTTCTGCCAAGGTACACTAAATTAAACACAGACGATACGTCTCACAATTAAGTCTAATCTCTACATGCTAAACACTTAATCCATCTTTCTGTGAGTTCTGAGAACAAACGGTCATTGAAAATACATACATCCGCAGTCATCACCATCTTCCTTTGATTTTTGTTCCTTTTCTGATAGGCTACAGTTTTTTCTTGTTCTAGACTCATAAGGGACTCATTTTGCTGACAAAAGTAGCCTCTACCAACAGAAAACATTACATCTAATGATTACAAATAAAGTCACAACTATGAAAAAGATATTACAAGCCGACTGAAACAGCCATTTTGAAAACTATAAGCATCAACACCACCTTACCAAATGGGACAATATCTATCCTTTTTAAAAAAGGGATGATTCCTGAACTCATTTGAAATAAGTTTTTCGTTTGCAAAAATGTTCTCCGCCACTTTGCTAAGGAGTACTTATCGAAAAACGAGTACCAATCAGAGCGCAGCTACTGCAAAAGGATTCCGACTCGGCCAATGCCAACGCCACGCTCAGCGGGACCTGTCGTCGAACCGGAATCCGTTCGCTTTAGCCGCGCTCTGATTGGTACTCGTTTTTCGATAATAACTCCTTAACAAATCCGCCGAGAACTATTCCAGGCACGAGTACGATTTCCGTGGTCCCTCGTTTGAATCCGCCCCCTCCACGACCTAATCACAACTCATTCTATTCACATGATTTTTCCATTACTAGTTCAAATTCTGGATGACAGCTACAATGCAAAGATTATGCGCATAAAATTTCATTTTCTACAAAAAAGGTCTCTTGATATTTTCCAATATTTCGCATAGTTACCGAGATATTTGCAAATTTATAAAAAACAAGAAATCTACTTTACCGGCTAAACCAGACCAATTTGACACCATGTTATATATACATTTTTTCTTGAAATAACTCCAAGAACACAAATATAACTTCAAAACGAGGGGCCACGGAAATTGTACTCTCCCCCTATTCCACAATGGAAAAGGCTACTTCAAATATCCTCAAGTAAGTACAACGTTTCTAGGACACCCTGTATATAGCGTATCCTAGTTGTCACTTCTGTGCTAACAGAGCGTCATCGCGAGTTGACGACATTTTCCTTTCAGTTAGTTCCCAAAGTGAAAATGGTTCTAGGAACACGGTGACCATGCTTCTTCTTTTCTAACGTCGCTTTCGCCGAAGTCGAAGCGCATATTCGGCCGATTGCCCATATCTGCTGCACCCACTGAATTCCAGAATCAAACGAGCCCACCCGACGAGGCGAAACGACGACGATGCATACATTTTTATGAGCATTATAGCCGCCCGCGTTCCAACGTACACGAATTTTCCTGGAAGGTTCGAACCCGACGAATCTGCATAATGAATAGAACAAACGAAGTTCACACCTCGTCCCCCACTCTATCGATGGAAAAAGAACCTGGGCGGGTTTGCATGCGAATACCGCGAAAAAAAGGTCCAGATGTAAGACGATACCCGGTGCGTCTTCGTTGGATGCATCCGAGATCAGGGTCGTATTAACGCGTCTTCTTACCTTGTCGTAATAAGAGGTGCGATGGAAACATCGTTAACTGCGATATTAGGTCCACCCATATGTTCGCTCCGTTTAATGTACTACTATTTCAATTAATATGTGAAATATACTTTCAAAGTATAAACAAATCCGCGGCACGAACTTATGGGACGACCTAATGCCTAGACCACTGGTCCTTAGCCGGTGTTCCGCGAGCTTTTTGCAAGTGTTCCAAGATATTATGAAAGCCGAAATTTTTTTTTAATGATTTTTATAATATTATATCTATTTATTTCTACGCGGAATGTTTTTGTTTGTTTTTTGGATCATTACTTTTGATGTTCCGCTAATTTTTCAAATTATGAAAAGTGTCCCGGACTTCAAAAAGGTTAAGAACCACTGGCCTAGGCGCTTCGCCGAATCTTCCGACCAGAGGAGACTAGACTATTAGAAAAAATTAAATGTCATGAACGAATCAAACCGTGAATTTCTTCGGCTGGAACAATATGTAAATTTAACGATCAGAGAAATTCCATGAACGACCGCTTCAATTACGAAATCGGCCATCTAAAAATGAACAAGAAAAGAAATACTGCAGCCGCATATTTTACTTTCCATCGTCCGAGCGCGCGTAAGTAGGACTTTGTTCGGCCTTCGTCGCGGCGTTACAGGGACGATGAAGATTTCTGACGGTTTTGATAGACCAGCCGGTGATTTCTAACGCAATGTTACGCAGACTCGTTTACAGGACCGCAGTTTCCGCGTTCGCCGCGTCACCGGTTCCGCGCGCGATGATTAAACCGCGCCACGGATTTTACCCGGCGAGCAATTAGAGTATCGAAACGCAAACCGCGTTCGTCCGATCGTTTTCCGGAAAAACAATCATTCTTTTCGTACCGGGAATACCTCGGCGCTTGCCGTTCAAGTTAACGCGGCGCACTCATAGGCGTTTACGTAATTAAAGGCGCTAAGCAACTGCAGTTGGCGCCACACTTGACGCACACGTGTATCGATAACATCGTTCGATCAAAGAGTGTAACGAGAGGCGCGTGAACCTCGGAAAAATGAAGCGACCCAGGTCTATTATCATTGCTGTCACGTGCATCCGACTCTGCCACGTGCGGTGTTGACGAAAAAAAAATTGTTGCAAGAAAACGAAACACATTTTCCGCATACATTACGTAAATGCCGACGCTTCGGTCTGATACCAAGGTGGACAAAACACAGCACGGTCGCAAACTCATATACATATGTTTATCGTTGAAACTACCGAGTGGCTAGTACGAGTCAGTTTATGAATATAACAAATTTTAATTCGTTTAGTTTTCGTGCGACTTTTGTTACAATATATGCTTGGATAAAAAGATCTATTGGATCAATTCTCATGAAAGCGGTTTTGTAATTCTATAATTGTAACATTAAATAATTTGAAGCCGGTTAATTGATCAACGGTGGTAGATTTAGTGTGGAAGAGCTTCTTGCTAAAAATTGAACGAAACAAAATTTACTGTAAAACCGTAGCGTTAGTATTACCACAATTAGTATTACATAGTATTGCCATAAAAATAGATAACTAGATTAAGCCGTCACTAATGATCAATAGATCAATACGATGTAAATTATATACAAAAAAAAGGAAGTTATTTAAGTCGACCAAAAGAAATTGTTTTCCTGTTTTACATTTTAGAAAATAATCCTAAAACGATCCATGATCCATGGATCCAAATGAATACAAAAATCTAAAACAATTACTTTGATATATAAGTAGCATTGGCATGATGTAAGGTTATTTACTAAGAATGATTTGCAATGAATATGGATTAAATATTGTTTTGAGGAACTAGAGGAAGTATTGTTGATTGTGTGATGAGATGAAATTTTATCAATCGGTACGAGATTTTTAATGCAGAGCGAAGATGCCGAGGGGGCACTGTGCCTGTGTAATACGGTACTGAATATCCCTCACCACGGTGAGCGCGACTGTGGCGCGAATGGCAAAAAGGCTTAACCGCATTCCGGCGACCATTTAAACCGCCGCGGCGGGGTCCCACGCTTGACCGCAAGCAGCGACCGACCGGCCGGCCGGCTATCGATTGACGTCACTTGGTACCGCGTGACCTTCGTGTTCCCGCGCGAGTACCTGCGCATGCTCCGACGATCATACCTCGCGGTGCACCTGTACACGCTTGGAAAGACAGAACAAAAAGGGGAATGCAAGTAACTTTAATCGAGGAACCACAAATAATAAGTATTTGAAAAATTCTTTTTAGTAGAGGCTATCGAATGACGTCACTTGGTACCGCAAGAGTGGCCGCGCATACTCCGACGATCGTGCTTTACAATGCACCTGTACACAGTCAAGAATGCAGAAGAAAAGGGAGAACGTAAGTAACCAAAAACTGCATCTACCCACACAGGGTAGCACGGTAGCACGTTTCGAGTTGACATTCCTACCACAAGGGTAGTTGTAGGGTAAACACGGTTGCAGTGAATTGTGCTCTGTTTCTTCCGTTTTACTCAACAAGAAATTACGAAAAATTCATGTTAATCATGCATTCTATCTAATAGCACACGCGACTGTGATTTTTTTTCGAATTTTTTTAACGCAGAAAAGGTTTTTTAGAAACTCCAGAAAGTTACAACTGCTGATGTTACATTGAAGATATCAGATTACCACGTTTCTATTATTATGGTAGGTTTCGTCTTGTTATGATTATTAATGCGCATTTTTTCAGATTTTTTGGATTAGGGAAACATGTTTAAAAAAATTGAAAATCTCCAAAAATCCAAAAAAATTCAGATTTCTCATGAAAGTTTTAGTGTTATGGGTTTTACAAAAATACAGTAGTGAGACATTGTTGAAAGCAATGTTCTCAATTTTTCAGATTTTTTAATAAGGTGTATCGTTGTTGATAAAATAAAAAAACGTCTGTTCTTTACTTTTCTGAATTGATGAAACGACATTTTAAAAATATTTTTAAGTACTTAGAAACATTTTAAGCAAAAACGTATAAATTAGGTACGAAGTTACCATCGTGTTACTGCGCATCTATTGTGTACGCTTAGAAAGACAAAAAACAAATAATTTTAACTCAGGAATCGAAAATAGTTATCCTAAAAATAAATATGTATAGAATCAATAATAGAAACTTGTTTATTACTTAAATCTCTAGGCCCTGATGAGACTTGTATGTCCTAGTAATGTTTCGTTATTTTGTACTCTTTTAGTTTAACTATACAGAGTGGTTCTATAAAGAATATTTTGTATGTAATAAATGATCGATCAAGAAGTACGTACTAATTATTTTTGTAAGAAGTACTTTATTAAGAATCATCAAGTCAAGAATTATTAGTTGTTGGTGATAATCACGCGTCAGAAAATCAGCAAAGATATTCCAGATGTCGCGCATTTCGAGCAAATGAAACGCGACCGTGAACTACGCTCAGGGTTGCGCCTAAACAACCCTGACTTTTACCTCGCCTCGAAAATTGCTCTATTTAAAGCGCACTCGTTTAACTGAACGAAATCGCGTGGCACGGTCATCGCGCTCCAATAAACCAGGATGTTGGATAGTTAAATTGGAAGCACCGAAGCACTCGATAAACCGGTTTCCCTTATCTTTTACTGCGGACCAAACAAGTAGGAGCAAAGATAAATTTTTAGCTGTAGTCGAATCTTGCGTCTTCTTAGCACAAGATCTTCTTAGCACTGAAAACACTCGAACAAACAAAGAAATTTGCTTCATCTTTTAACTAAATTTTTTAAATATTCACGGAAACATCCTTATAATTACACTAAGGAACTTTATACATTTATGGTATCGGCACATTTTTAAAATGCAAAAAAATATGTATATTAACACTTTATCTACCGGTAGCCTATTAAAATCCTTGTCAATAGTTGTGCTGTACCAAAAGGAAGCTGAAAAATCTTCTTTTTTACACAATATCCCCAAACAAAATTATTAGGCTATGTTATTTGGAGTCAGTGGTTGGTTCGCGATTGATGTAGCTGTTGTTGTTAAGGTTTTATGAATATTTATTATAAAAATTAACAAACGTCAATGGCATTTCTAATTTATTTTTAAGATACGGAATGTTCTACTTGGACAATTGTATTCGATCCTAATTCTAGTTTTTCGAGAATGATCTAAGAAAATTGAGATTTGCATAAAGATCCATAGTCTACTTATAATTAATTGAAAAATAAAAAATTGCGTTGCATTATTTTGACTTGGCACTAACAGGATTCTAGAAAGTGTTTAATCGAATGCATTGTGAAATCTAACGGACCATAACTAGGAATTAACAAAGAGAAGGGAATGTGCATTATTTGTGAGCTTTTCCCCGACTACGAAATTTGAAAGGTGTTCGTTTAGTGTCATGACAGCGTTGCTCATCCGTTATAAAGAATACTAGAGCCTTTGGGAACGTAAACTCATTATTAACGCGTTTAACAAGGCCGTGCTTTTCCCGTTGCTTCACTGACCCGCCTGGCGGCTGCTAGAAGTACCTATTTGCAAGTTGTGCCCCTGGCAATTACCAATTACGGCCGGTGACACGACGACAACACGAAGGCCGAATTCGTGGTGTGTCCGGTCGCACAGTAACGTCTTCTTGGTCCATTAAGTTCGGACGATCAGGAAACAGCACACACTTTATGAGACCCTATCGGCGTTCTTGTTGGAGAGTTCTCACCGTCTTGTCACACGAGAGCGGGTTCTCGACTCACTGACAAAGCTTATCTCTGTCGGTCATCACTTACAATCAATTAAAGTACTCGATTTAATTGTGATTGGTATAATTAAACAGATAGCTTGGGAACAGTCTCATCCTGAAAGTACGCGAGCACATCCATGGTGTATCGCCTTCGAATAGGAAAAGAACATCATTTTCAGTAGCCGAAGATCGCTCGAGAATTTCTCTTTAGATTCGCTGTAGAGCAGAGTTGGGTAAAATTTATTAATTTATGACGAATAAATCGGCTTTATTCGTTAGTCTTTATTTGAATACTAGGATACAATATTATTCAACATTCACGAAGAACGAACGAATTTTAATAGCATTAGTTATATACGAGCATGCAGACATTGTAGTCAATCCTAAGTTCGGCAACATCAATCAAGTAGTGCCGTATTAAGTTTCTAGTCGGCCGAAGACAAAATTTAAATTGAAGCCCCATTTATATAATTTGCCGCTAAAGACATCTTAAATATTGTCACTGAAAATTTTTATTAATAATAGAGAATACAAACACTAATACAATAATAATTGTATAATACATAACACTGTTTCTGGTATAACGAAAAATATATAAAACTATATATAATTATAGTCCTTAATCAGTCTTTAAAAATTTTAATTTTTTGTTTTCTGATTTTTATTTCAGAAAATTGATCGATAATATCTTCGGAAACTAGCCGTTCGAATAAATAAATTAAATTTAAAAATACACAAAATAAATAGATATGATCAATATTGTATTGTGGTCGGTGTAATTTTCAAAATAAAAAATTATCACAAATATGTTGGTAAAAGTTCTATATGAAGAAAACCGAAGTTTTTATAAATTAATAATAAGTTTATAAAATAACTAAGAAATTTATAAGGTTATTATAATTTTTTGGTTATAATTTGTTATTATATTTCATTATATTTTTCACAGACTGCATATCTCAATGCTTGTCAAGAAATTCGATCAAAAATTTCTGGGTCAAGTCGTACCTCCATCAAAGGTGGACCGAACAAACTCTAGATACATTGCCTCGCTGTGTCGCTATTCGACGAACGACGAATAAAACATGAACGAACGACGAATGACATAAACGAATGAATTATTAGGCCCAAATAATAAATGAACGAATAACGAATAAAATTTTATTTGTTATTCGTTATTCGAATAATAACACCCAACTCTGCTGTTAGAGTTGGATCGATACTAGCGCAACATTGTGCAGAAAAACGAGGAACAATGTCGTTCGATTTGATGTATAGTCGGAAGAGAACTGGCCTAAATGTTTGGTCACGTGCAGGCCACTGCAACCCCGCACGTGTGTGCACCGTTCTCTACTGCGCGTCTCTTTCCTGGTCATGCTCTCCTATCATACGAACAGCGCGCGCGCTGACACATGACCCGGTGACAGTCGTTTAGCTGCAACGTTGCGCGTGTGTTGTGTTCGCGTGTGTGCGTGTCTAGTATCTAGTATCTATAGACCGTAGGATGTCGCCATGTGGCGCAACACATTTTCAGGTGGCGAACGGCACAATTTTCTCCCCGAGTAAGTAGACGTTAGAGCGTACCGGCAGAGCGAATTATGCGAGCCGCGCCAAACCACCTCTCCCGGAATCACTATAGTTAGACCCAGTGAACAAGACACGTGACGGAAGGACTGTGCTCGGCTACGGGGAAGATACGTGACGTGCCCTGAAAATGTTCGCGAACTTCTCGAAACCCAATCACGAAGCCTCCAGACGAGGCAACATAACTCAAGGAATTCCTGAGACGCTGGCAACAAATTCTTCTGCGCGCGTTGCTAAATAGTTTCTATGTTCCCGCTTGTATAACACACCGCGATATAATAATGTTGTCATTGCATTTTGTACGGGGTCCTCGGTTTCGCGTAACATGTTGGTCAAGCCAATTACCGTTGCACGCCTCCGAGCAACACGGTGTGATTAGCTAATTATTTTCAGAGTGTAACTAACTATTCGTATAGAAATTCGAAAGGTGATTGTAAAATATAATACGTGAGAATAATTTTTTAATTGTGAAAATACACGTGCATCAATATTCAAGCTGGTGTTCGAAAGACGATTGCGAACAAGTTTGTGGTTGGCAATAATTTCTATCGTTTTTCACACAAACGTTTGCTCAACCTCGACACGCATTTGATACATGAAGCTTTTTAACGGCTACTATCGATGCAATAATAATCTATCAAGCCGTCTCTTGTTCGATGGCAATCGTTCTTCTCATTGAAATCAAACGAACGTCGCACACATAGCAATTAAGTTACATTTACGGTCTACGTCTAGTATGTGTGGTGTTGTGTCCTTGGTAACATTAAGTTAAAGAACGTCTGTCCGAGGGAATCGATTCTATCTGCGGGAAATAACTTGGAAACATTTGAGAAATAAGACACGGGGACTGCGGCGACGCTGTCACTGTGAACTTCGTTTCGAGTGGTCGACTCGTTAAGGATACCCGCATTCAGTTAAAAGAGTAATATCTATGCTAACAGCTCAAAAACATGCCTTTGTCCCGGAACAAGAACATTAGCTCGAAAATGTGAGAATCGTGCAAATCCGAAAGCCTCGCTTTGTCTCCGTGCTTGCACAGCAACTCCAAAGGGGAAAAAGCGAAAGGTGTAAGATTTTCGTGTCTATGGCGCAATACACACGCGCGCAGACGCAGACGCAGACGCACACGCACACGCACGCGCGCTAAAACGATGCTCACCGAATCGGCAATAACGGCCGCGAAGCCGTTATTGTTTGTGCAATCTATGCATCCGTTCCGCAAAGCGTGGAGTCGATTCCAAGGCAAAAAAATTCTCACGGTTCCCTTTTCTACCCGGAAAAACGCCACTGACCCGAGGACGTTAGTGTACCGACCTCCGAACTTGTTTAAAACGAGTTTTACGATTGTGTTGTATTCAGCCGTTCCTTAGCCGGTGGCGAATAACCAACCGCGATTAGCATACTTATGCGGGCACCCAAATTCGGCGAAGTGCACACCGGAGTGCCGTGCCGCCGTCAATTGCACTCGATTAAGAGGATCCTTAGTTCGACCTTGCTGCCTCCGTTAGGAGGGTACAAAAGAATGAGGCGAATAAACGCTCTTGACGCGGCTAAAGGGTGTGAGATAAAATGCTTTCGGCCCGAGGTGCGCGAACGTCTCGCTTTTCTGCGTCAAATTCCGTCAAAAAATGCAACCACGACTTCTGGCATTTATTAGTAAGTTAGCACCTTAGCAAAGACACTATTTATCTTTAATTTATCATTTATGTTACGTCAACATTGAATTTTTGTATAAATTCAAAGCAAGTATGTTTCTGGGATGAGCAATAGTTGCTAGTAACATTTGATATTAATATTAATCCTTTTATTAACATCTACAAAAATCTTCAGGTACTTATTACAGTCTCTAATTTAACGCACAGCTAATACTTCAGCTAGATCTAACAATCTTCCTGTACTAAAAATAAAAATTTGACAGAAAGTTATGAGGAAACCGGAAATTGCCTAATCCATTATGCCGGCGGCGGAGGGTTAAACAATATTTTACGTGAATGTGTACAATGGCACAAGAAACACATGAAGTATACGAGACGCCTTTCCACATCAAGGGGCTAATTGTCATGATTTCAAGTGATAGAAAAATTCTGAAAAGGGATGAATTTATATAAAAAAAAATATAAGTGAAAATTGTACAGCAATAGTTTCCCGTATGAAGGAATGGCTTCAGATACATCCATGAAAGAATTAGTTTTAAATTAGCAGCTTGTCGCAGGTATTTTAAAGATATCCTCTGTAATAATAGGAAGCAAGTCTACGAAGCGTCTGAATAAATCAATGAGTTCGTTCACGTCAATGTTTATTAGACGGTATCACGTTGATTGTAATCATAGGACAAAGTAAAAATAGTCTGAAAAGGAATTAATTTACAGTTAGTGTAACAAGTATTCGTACACCTTTCAAAAACGAATAACTATGTTAAAATTGTACTAAGCAGCTTGAGTTTTTTCTTTGAGGTGATAGAAGGATTAATTTACTAGGAAATGCGTAAACAATTTTTTTTTTAATTTATTGGACGCAATAATTTTTAACTTTTTTATCTGTGCCTATAGTGAAAATTTGAAACATGCCTTTTGTGAATCTAAGTACAGTAGTGCCGCGAAGAGTGGAATAACTTCGGGTCTGAAACATTGCATTCTACGGGCAGGATGCGATTCCTTGAGGTTCCTTTATCTTTTGCCGCCAGCACAGCGTAGAGCCGAGCGACCGAACCCCCAACCGGCAACATTGTGTCGATAAGCCAATGTTAATGTAATGATAAAACTTAGGATTTTTTTATGGAACTTAGACCAACACATTCGTAATATTTTTCTTATTAAAATGAGACCAAATATGACATAATTCGACGTGCATATATTTACATCAATTGGCAATGATAAGTTTTTAAACTTCAAACTTCGATAGGCAAATGTGCACCGAATTATATTATGTGGTTTCATTTTAATTAGAAAAATGTCACAATATGTTGGCACAAGTTTTACAATTGCATTTATTTGTTTCAGCGATCGATGTTTTTATGTTTGTTGACTATGTACTCGACTTCTAGGTCTCTCTTTCTTTTTCATTCGCTGTCTTTGCTGCGCCCGAAACTTATTATCGTCAATTAAACATATAAATATGATCTAAATGATATCGTGTTTGGTATCATTTTAATCAGAGAAATGTCACGAATGGATTGGTAAAAGTTTCATGAAAAAATAACAAGAAAGTTCTGTCATTGCATTAGTATTGGCTCACCGATGTACCTGATCAGATTACAATTTCTCGGCCGAGTCGAGCGGTCGAGCTTCTCGTAAGTTGCTTTCTTCGAGGCATTACTGTATTTTATATACATGTATCTGGTCGTTAAGTATAAAACTTGACAAATGTCAGAGTTTGCTTATTGACATTTGTCAAGTTTCATACTTAACGACCTGATACAAAGTTTCATCGAAATCGATTGATACATAAAAAAACTATAGGCATTGTACGGTGTAAACATTTTTAAAATTAGGGTTCGTGATTCATTTAAATCGCAGTTGAATTATAATTCATATCAACCTTGATCGATGGTGATGAAACTTCGTGTATGTACATAATTTACTTAGGTCTACAAACAGCACCTTCTAAATTTTCATTAAAAACACAGATCACACAGGCGACAAAAGATAACGGAACCTCGAGGAATCGCATCCTGCCCGTAGAATGCAATGTCTCAAACCCTAAGTTATTGCACTCTTCGCGGCACTACTGTACTATTCACAAAAGGCTTGTTTTAAATTTTCACTGTAGGCACAGATAAAAAAGTTAAAAATTATTACCTTCACTTTCTTCTTCGCAATTGCAACTAATAGCAATTTAAAACAAAATTATTTACGCATTACCAAGTAGATTAATCCTTCTAACATCTCAAAATACTCAAGCCGTTTGTTAAAATTTTGAAAAAGTTATTCGTTTTTAAAGAGTGTACTACTACTTTTTACAATGACTGTATATAAAAATGTAAGTGTTAACCCTCGGTCAGCGGGTCATTCATACAACTATATAATTAATGATGTTTATACCATTCACTTCTTCATTTATCAATTTCTTGAAACATGTTTTTCAAGGAATTTTTGTAGACATCTTAATTTTTCATTTTTTTTCTTATGTAACAGTTCATCTAATTTAATCGCCAGAAAATGAGTAATTAAATGTCGATTTTTATATTTTGAGTAAAATAGGCATCTGAATGAAATTGCATGCACGTGAAAATGAGGCGGATCAAGCGGTCCCGCTGTAATGACGGGGAAAAGTATATGGTACGGGAGTAATACACAATAAATCATGACTCACCGGAATCGGAGGGTGTTTGTACGCCAAGGTGTTCCAGATTCTTGCCAATGGGCTGATTGAGGTGATAGCAATGATCGCTGTGGGTATTCCTGACATTGATTTCCTTGTGCACTTGACACTGACCTTTATCCTCCTCTTTCCTCCTGTCGTGGAACCTGACCAGCTGACCGGTGACCTCGCTCACTGGCACAGCCTTGGTAACCGCCTCTGACATGCACTCGGACAGTTTCTCGTGTATATTGATCTGATCGTGCCTGAAGAAAGGCCCCTCATCCTCGGTCTCGGTGTCGGAGGAGCTCGAGGTTTGCGGTGTTTCCGGCCTCGTGGAATCGACGTCACTCTCCAAGCTTTTCGCACGGCAATGTTGCTGGGCCTGCTGTTGACTCGCTGACAACGATGTCGTCAGTGCGGTGCTCGCTCGGGATATCAATAGACTACGTCCCGCCGGTATTCTCTTCTGTATCTGCGAGTCCTTCTTCGCGGGTAACGTCCTATTGTGTTCTTTGCTGATGCACAGACCTGCCCACATACAATCGTGGTGACGTATCTCGCGCGACTCCAGACAGGTCATCTTGTCGTACGCGACATCCGGCAGAACACCGTCGTCGAACGTCCGCTCGTGATACATGTCCGCATGTGCCTCCGCCACTCGATCCAGCGGGAAGTCCAGGTCAAACTTCTTCCATATGTCGTCGGACACCACCGTCGCGGTGTCCAGGGGCTCGTCTAGCAGGCCCAAGTCAGAGCAATCCCAAACAGGCACCGGCATCTCGCCTGAAACCACACCGCAAACAATTAGTTATCCCATTGTTGCCTCACAGATGCATTGTATCGATAATTCACCGATTCCTCGGTTAAATAACGCGAGTCTTGTTCCACTCTTTTCTCCCACGGTTCATTTGTCAATGCATTCAACTCGGCAAACCTACCTCGGTAGACAAGGATAGATGAAGTAAAATACAATGTAAAGCAGAGTTGGGCTATTTTGCCTCCATTGAAGCAAAACCATCCCCACCGTAACGCTAACTGTTCCCTTCCAGCAAGCGCGTTTGAGGAGCACCAACCGTGCCCAGGCCTGATGTAAAGAAAGAGCAAAGATGTCGCGAGAATTTAATTACGGGTTCTAGAACTGACGTAAATTTAACCGGGTACAAGTGTACTTGTCGGGGAGTGATTAACACGTTTGCTACCACCGTTCAAAGGTTTTATTAACATTAACCATGCCGAGCAGAAAATGTGACTAGTACACATAGTTTTATAAAAATTCTGAATTTCTTTATATTTCTATCAATTTATATAACAGTATGTGTTCGAATGAAGACATTTTTTGAATAATTTCTAATGGAAGCATCTTTGTGATTTCAATGATTATAAAATAGAAGATGTGAAACCGGTCATTTGGCCGGTCGTGGTACGGTTAGTCCTAAATGCAACGTAAAGTCATTAACTCTTCGGATACTATGCCATGTATCTACCATGACTTCAAACAACAAAGTGTACAAACTTAATTGGGCTATATTTAATTGAACTACGTGATCGTGAAGTCGTGTGTGTGACAATAGCAGCGAACGTGTTAACCTTCGATTGGTCGCTAGTTATGTGAATTTTGGCTTCTAGGAGCGGAAAGGCGCGAAATTCTGAGAAGGTATTTTAGAATTTAAACATTGATTCTTTTGTTCTGATACATTAACGTCTGCGAATTTTGTAAACCTATAACATAAATACGACATTTACAAGCGATTTTCAGGCAAATTTCTAACGCGTAATCTATACGTGAAAGTAAAATTATATGCATTTTAACTGCAACTGATTTATTTTTAATATACTGCATTTGTGTAATAGATAATAAACTTTTAGATAATGAATTATTGTATAAACTCAAGATCGGTATGTTCCCAGGAAGATAATAGACATTACCAATAATATTTACTGTTACTATCAAACAATATTTTACTTCGATATGCATAATATCATGATAAACGCATGACAGCCGAGATGTCTTTGTACGTTAAAGAGGTCAATCCCAATCTCTTAACTGTTTCTTCCACTGCATGTTGTATTAAGCATTCGCCCATAATGTCGCGCTAAAGCTCTGCAACGCTTCCTATACGCTATCCACTTTGGCAAACGCATGGATCTTTGGACTTGCAACTCTAGTTATCCGCTTGAGAGGCTTAATCGCGCGTATTTAGTATCGATCACTTCGATGTGTATCCATCGACTTCCTCCTCCTTTTCGATGTTACAACGTGTGGCCTCACGTGTAGGTAATAACGCTGCGTCGGTATTGCAACGTGTGTCGCAACGCCTTGAGCATTATCAGGAGAATCAAGGAAATGAATACAGTCGATGCTATGAAAATATGAATAAAGTTCGTAACACGACTTACTGTGTATGTATGCAAGTATATTAAAAAATACTCGGCCTTCGCCACTAACGTTCGGTTTTTTTTTTTGCGCTCCAGTGAAACGGTACTTGACGAGACAACCAGATCGATATATCGTATAGAGCGAAGTACAGTCGAAGGGGATGCGTTCCACTTCGGATACGAGGTCCCTGCGATCTCGAACTCGACCATGAGCTGGTAAATCTGTCGCAACGAATCGCAAACGCGAACGGAGACGCAACGGAGAACGAGAAAAAGAACCGGTAACGCGTGCGACGACAAATCAAACACTATGCACCGCGACAACCTGCAATAAATCGTGGCCCAAACACCGAATCCCTAGACGAGGTCGGTTTCCCTCGCCGCGTGAGACCGTTACGTCTATTTCTTTCAGTTGGGCCGTAACTACCCTTCATGGTGCATTTTAACCCTCGGATGCCGTAGACTTTTTAAAACCGGTGACGATTTAGTTCGACGCATTAAAAATAAAATCTTAACGACAATTCTAAACATTCGTAACCTGCATTCGACTATTCCTATTTTAGCATTGCTATCTGTCCTTGGGATATTTGAATAATTAAAATGACTGTAAATTGTTATCTACTGCACTCTGAAGACACAAAGGATGTCCAAACATTTCTGAGCCAAACTTGTACCACGCGTTAATGAGGTCAAATAGGTCAAATCAAGATCATATGAACTTATATGAACTCATTTGACCTCATGCGATGTAAGTGTGGTCTTGGACTTTTTGGACACGCGGTGTATAAAGAACGTTGGCCTAAGTTCTACAGACGAAATTGAAACTTTGTTGCATAATGAAGAAGATTGTTGGTTACAGTAGAATCGTTCTTGGCAATCAAGGTTTAATTCATGTCTGACAACAGTCGCCGGCGCAGTATGCTTACAATTTAACTATGTCATCCAGTGAGTCATGAAGTGTTGCTGTTAGGTATATGTACATTACTTTGTGATATTTTAGTCCATTCAGTTACAAGACCGAACTGAGCGCACGTAGTAATATGTAACTTCCGCCAGAATGCTCAACACCTAAACTACGATTCTGATACGCTTTTCCCTTTGTTTTACAGTTTCTCTTCACTTGTTTCGTTTATTTCAATTGATTGAAGAGGAAAAGTGGGACTAAATCTAAACGTTTCGAAATTTTTACAAAATTAAAGAATGACCTTGAAATGTCCAAAATTAATTGTCTGAATATTTTGTTAAATGCTTATTAGAAAGATGAACGTTTTGCACATTTTTAGTAAGAAGATGCGTACGCACAAACGACGAACGCCAAGGAAGAACCTTCGTCAGGTTACAACTTTCTGCTATTGAACAGTGTTAATACTTCAGTGTTTCACTATGAGTCAACAGGCGCTAATGCATATCTGCAACGAATTTACCGTGCCAATACCGTATACAGTCGCTTCAAACCAGATAGTACAGTACAACAGTCGCGAAGTAGTTAATTATACATGGTAGCCAAGAAAGATAAACTCCAACGTTTTTTATCTTAAAAAAATTCGAAAAATACTGTGATAGCTTCCGGTATTATTGGAGTACCATTCGTGTTGGAGATGTGATCTACCATGATCACACTTCGCGCACATGCTCGTCGCGTCAGCGGGCCGCATAGACGAGAAACTATCTTTAGGTGAAGTCATTCCGCAAAGCGACTATACGGTGATACCGAGAAGAATTAACGGGAGCCGGTGATACGAAGAAATTCCGGTTCTTTCGTAAAGCGATGCATGGTTTTACATAAGAGGCTAGGAGCAAACAGTGGGATCGCCTCGTCACGACGCTTCGAGAGAGTGCGGTTATGCACTGACGGAAGGAAACGCGTCCGAGGCGCCGATCAGGCATCGAAAAGCGACATACACGGACTGACGGGGAAGGCGATGCCACCCGTGGGTCAGAACACTTTTCGGTGACTCATGGTTACAGCGAAATTTGCCGTGGTGCATCACCATGGCGAATCTACATGCAAAAGAAAACACGCTGATTTTATTGCCGGCATTATAGCGCAGACATTACATCCGCCCGATTGAGCCCACCTCGACGACGCCGAACCCTGAATTCGTTGTCTACCGTTCCCGCGCACAGATGGACCACCCTGTTGCAATTAATTGCAACGTTTTAACACGAACTTTTTCACTTTCACACTAACCGCACTTGTACACTACCGATTCTTCGCGAAGAAACGAGATGCGAACTGTCACCTAAATGAACCATTTGAGGACTTTTGAAAAGACGAAATATGTTTTCCTTGGAAAGCTAAATCCTAGATCAGTCTTCAATTCTGGGAAAGAATAGAAATGTATACTGATCTTTTGTCACTAGAATAATGAAATTATTTGATTGTAACTTTAAGGTTTAAATACGTGGACCTGATATTGCCAATATGACCACATTTGTCCTCGGAACGATTAATATGATGAAAATGAAAAAATTAAATAATGTACAGACTAAGGTGAATTGTGAAGTTTTGTTAAATTGCAGTGAAAGAAGATGTTTAGTATAATATAAAGTTCAGAGATTAATCTTTACTATAATGTATTGGTTAACAAAAATTAGTTTTTATTAACGCTAGGTTTACGAAGTCGTGAAAGTGACTATTTTACATTACTTCATAAAAATAACATGAATGTACTTTATTCAAATTTTTAGCTATGTTTTTAAGTATACACGCAAAGAAATAATTGCAATGAATATCTCCTCATTGATGCATATTTACAATTTCAATAATCGCGAATTAAAAATATGAGAACCTGTCAATTTAACGAATCCCGTAAACGTAATACATATTATGACTGAAGGATTAAAGGATAATCGCCAGGATAAATTTCATTTTTACAGTTTCGGATACATTTGTGAAATTAATTTAATTTTGTTAGATTTTCTACGGGCTGTAATTTGACTGAAATCTGACAATAGTATTTAAGATTCTAGAAGTTGAAGAGGAAATTTTAAAGAATATTGTTGGCTCATTGCTGTTAGATAATGTGTTAACATATTTAATATTCATTGATTAACACGATGCGGTAAGATTTTACTGGAAACAAACAAAACTAAAAATTAAAAAATGGTCAAGAAATGTTCCAAATGAATAGCCTGAATATTTTGTTAAATCTTTATTAGAAAGGAACGTTTTGCACATTTTTAAAAATTAAAGAATTCCCATATTCAAGAGTATTAGAATTTAATATATATAATAATAGTAAAAATTAAAGAATTCCCATATTCAAGAATATTAGAATATTTTATCAAATGTTTATTATAAACCAGCACATTTTGGAAAACAATTCTATTTCTCGTAGAAAATGTCAAAGATTTTAATCAGTTAACTGCGCAGGAATTTTTAAAATTAAATTTCGCAGTTAATTGATTAAATTACAAGTATGATAATTGGAAATTGAACATATTAAAAAAGTAATTTAGTGGCAAATACAATTAGGAAGACAATTGAAAAAAATGTATGTACAAGGATTAATGGTAGCAATATTTTGACAACCGGTCGAACAAAGACACATTTGACAGTTAGCCGAGTCGTTCATCGCGAGATTCATATCAAAAACGGACAAGGAGAGTCCCGAAAAGTAAGCAACACAAGCCAAGAAGAAGAAAAAGTGAAAGGGGGGGGGGGGGGGAAGGGAGGAGAGACGGTATGCTTTGTGGCTCGCTCGGCCGTGAAAAACGCGAACCGCTGAAAAACAATGATACATTAGACGTTTCTCTTTGACCCTACTTCGCTGCTGAATCGAACAAAAGAGAGTCGGTAAGGGGGGGAAGAAATCACCTTCCTAGAACGGCCTTGCCAACGAAAGAAAGCATCCCGCGTGTTTCGTGTTACTCTCCTCGCAGGGAGAAAAAAAGATAAACTTTCGTTAGACCGTCCTGGTAGCGTCGCGTCGTCGAGCGCGCGCGAAAAAACCGTTCCTCGACGAATAGTAAACAGAAGACGAATGTTTTCGCAGAAACATTCCGAATAATTTCTTGCGAAAATTCCATCGGTTCCTCACAGACACGTTTAAAATAAAAATAACTATTTTTATATGCTGGGTGCTAGACCAAGCGGGACGCGGACACACAGCGAAATTCTTGAGACACGAAGGAGTTTATGTATTACGTATTAAATGTCAATAATCGATCACTTTTGGGAAACTAAATTTTTGATAGGATACGCAAGTGTATATCACTGCTACTGTTGTCACGTGAATTCTCTAAAATTGACCTTTTCTGTTAAAATGACATTCTCACAAAGGAAAAAACAAATTGGTAATTTTATTATCAACACTAATAATCCGTTTGGCACTGTAATCAACACTAATAATCAGCCTTTCAACCAATCTGCACAGGAACGCTAGAAAAGGGGCGTGTCCCGAGAACATAAAATGCGAATAGTGTACCTACACTATAAAAGCAACATTATTTTGTTCTATATATTCAATTTTAAATTTCCTAACCATTTACATCCGTATGGGAAGAGAACATTTTTGGTAAATTACACAATAATTGTAAGAGACTGCGAATCTATCAATGAGAGGAACAATCGTTTCAAAATAAAATGTCACCGCTGTAGAATCCAAAGAAAATGTAACAGTAGTCCAATTGTTAACACATTCTCGAAAATTGTTAAAATATTAATACAGAAGATTGTATCCATCCATTAATATTCTGAACAAAGAAAAATATTGTTCTACATTTCCGAGGAATTTCTTCATTATACTAGAAAGTTCTGCGTCATTTTTTTCCGCCAGAAGGGTGTAATAAAATGATAAGAAAAATTTCTTTTGAACATAGATTTTGAAACTGAAGAAAACCGAATCGAATGTTAGCCCAAGCAGTATAAGTAATTCGAAATTCCACGTCATCCGACGATTATCGATAGATCGAACGTATTTCACATTAGAAGCACAAGTGCACATATCGAACAGAAAAACCGGTCCAGCTTTGGATAGGTGGTGGTGTGTTCACTAACTTCCGTCGAACATTATCGGTCAACCGTGTAACAAGCCGACAGCTTTACTACTGGCACTATAATTAAGAGAGGATTTTCTTCCGTGGATGAAAGGGCGCGATACGGTAAAAGTATATTGAAAAATGTCCCGGGCGGCTTTGAAGTAAACACCAAATGAATTCCTAAAAACTAGAGCCGCTAGTACGGATTGATATGTTGCACGACATTGTGATAGAAAGTGCAATATGCCGGGTAAACTCGCTTATCTCCGCTTGACACACATATTTTCGCGTGCATATCGACCCGAACGAAACGATGCAACATTTAGAAACGGAGAAAATGTCAGCGAGTTAATTTCCGGTATTAGCAGTCAATCAAGATCACGGAATTTTAAAACGATCCGCGAAAATATTCACAATTTTCATGACAGCATTTTGTGCCAAAATTCGTAGATATTCTGCTTAAGATGACATACATGTTGCTTAAAAACCAATCAGACGTCATCATACGTGCTTGAATAAAATCAAATTAATTTTTAACTGTACTGCGAGTAATGCATAATATGCATAAAATGTACGATGGCATGACAAAATTACATAGAATACAATTTGGAAGCAGATATCCAATTATTGTCAGAAAGGATCGAATTTACCTTAAGAAAAGAAAAGAAAAAGTTGCATTTAACGAAATCACGTTGGCGCGACGCCGGCCGGTAGCAGCTGGCCTCGAGAAGTGAAATGATTGAAGTTTTGATATGGATTTAGCTCGTTCAATAATGCGAATCGGATGTCGCACAGAAGAAATGGTGCACAGCGTGATTTCTACGTCAAAGTTCAAGCGAATGAATACATGTGCAACTGAAATGAACTGCCGACTATTTCATAGCACTATTTATAGACAAGTATGATTCTACCAAACAGGCCAGCTGCCAAGAAGAAATTCGTAAGTTGATACAAATTATTCGTGGGATTCCACTTCCGCGGAAACAACGTTTCTAATCGATATTAATATCGGACGTACCGACGCATCGATTCGAAATAAATAAATTTCGAGAAAAATGTCTTTTACATTACATTTTCGAAGGAAATGTTGAACAAAAGCGTCTATAATAGCACGTTTTCTAATCTATTTGCGTCAAACTGCGACGCCGGGGATCGAAATATTTCACTCGCGTTTGATTTTTCTTGCAAAACACACTTTCCATAAATTCACCAATTAAATTCACCCTATATCGTTACAGTAAAATAAATTTAAACCTGAGACGATGTAACAACTTTCAGCGACAGGAACTTTCGAGGGAAGTCTGGATGGGAAAGTCGATTAAATATTTAATAGCGTACAAACCTATCGGCCACTTCGTGTTGTAACCCAAGAGAGAAATAGTATCCAGTATGGAACACACTTTGGCGCGACTTTGAATATCGCGCGAAAAAACTGAACTGATACGAGAAAGGCGCGTGTCCCGCCTATTTGAATCGGTGAATTCTTCGGTTTTCCGGTTCACCCACTCTAGACGAACAGCAAAACGGGCCGAACGAAATATATTCGCGGCACTGAAAACGCGCTCTCCTCGGCCCCCGTGGCCCTGCCCCGCGGCTCGGACTCCGTACAAAAATGACACGGGAAAGATGTCTTAAGGTAAAACAATCCTTTCAGGCGATTCAGCCGCGCGTGCTATTGCCGCGTTCGGCCATAAACGTTCCAGACGTTTTCGTTTATTGTCGAGATTGCTGTACGAAAGGAAGCTGCTGCTGTATTCGACCGTACAAAGAAAGAATTTCATTCTCGGCGCGATCTGTACAAGAAGCCGGTGGCTCTAACTCTGTCCTTGCGCACGCGCACGGCGATCGGCGACAACCCAACCTTTGCTTTAAGGCCGGTTAAAGGCAACTGAACTGTTCTGCTCGTGTGCCTTGCATCTTCCACGGGCATGCCCACCGCTCGAGACCCGGCGCCAGGACCGTGCCACGCAACCACGCGCCCCACCCCAATACCGTACGCTCGCTCCTCGCTCCACGGGAGTATTTTGTCTCGTATCGCTCGATAATCGCGTCGCTACTTACGATTAGGGCCACTTCGGCCGCTCCTCTTCTGTCTTCTGACGGCGTTCGCGGCTACATTCACGAACGAAAAGATACAACACAAAATATAGTGGGTGTAAAAAATATTCGTACACCTTTCAAAAACAAATAACTTTTTTAAAATTGGACGACTTCAGTTTTTTTGAGATGTTAGAAGGATTATTTTAACAGGTAGTGTGTAAATAATATTTCCTAAAAATTGCTATTTGTCGAAATTGGGAAGAAAAAAGTGAAGGTCATGATTTTTAACGTTTTTATCTGTGCCTATAATGATAATTTAAAATATGCTAGTACTAATTTCATATTTCAACATGATAATGTCTTCGTTCATTTTTGCAACTGAAAAAAAATTAAAATTCTGGACTGGTCAGGAAGATCTCCGGATCTTTAAATTACTGAAAATATCTGGCGAAATCTTGCGAGAGCAAGGTATATGCCAAGAGCCAACGATTTTTAATTCTTGACAAATTAAAACAATGCATTGAACATGAATGGCACCAATTAACACAGAGCACTATTAAAAAATTATACAAATCTCTGCCTAAACGAATAATTTTCGTAATAAAAATAAAGGAGACTCTATGAATTATTGAATATTCAAGAAAACCAAATAAACAAAAACAGTGTAGAACGATGTATATACAAGAAAATTCATTTGTGTTGTTTACTAAATAAAAATGTACAAATTAATAGGATACCTTATCTTTTTGTACCTGACTGTACTTATAGACTGCGGACGAGTGTCTGTCAATTAGGTATAGAACCTTCTATTGTATCTCGAATCTTTTATTTTTATTATAACGATTTAACACAGAATTGTATTCTGTCATGTATATTGACAATGTTATACAATATAATAGTTGACAATATATGACATCCACGTATGTTACAAATGAATCTATTAATTAGAGCACAGAATCTTTTGATACACTTTCTATATTTCTAGATAGGAATAAATATGGCAGTTATGCAATAAGCTCATTAAAAGTGTATTGCAATGGAAGAAGCTTTATTACTTAACTATTTCGATTGTAATTTAGTATAGGATTATTGTAGATAAGATTGTATTACCAATTGCACATAAAAATATGTAATTTGCATATTGTATCTGTAGTCAAGTAATGAATATTGATGCTATATGATCCTATATTTATCAGTATCATCAATAGTTAATAATATGCTAGTAATATACTGCATATCTTTAACGATTGTATGTAATGCCCACTTATAAATTCAAACAATTAATACTGTGTCCTCAATTACGTTATTTTTTATTACTGCACATATGCGTAGTATGATCAAAATGAATTAACATTTGTATAAATGCATGCTTCTAACTTTTATGAAGCACGTTCCAGTGCTAAAGAAGTATAAAAACGGGATTGCTTACAATTATGTAGTATCTTTTCAACAAGTAAAAGATTAAATGCGTTTATACCATTTGTTGATGTTGTTTATAAAAGTTCCATTACTTGCAGTAGAGTTTAATGAATAAGCATTCACTAGAAGTTGCAAGTTCCAGTGACTGCAAAACAAGGTTGAACTACCTTGGTTTCTAATACATCACAAATACTTTCCGCTGTCTGATAATTGACTTTTTAATGTATTGCATACATGTTGCTGCTATTCATTCTACAATAGCCTTCTTTTGCACGTATTGCTCCTCAGCTTGTAGCTGAGAGCCACATATTATGGTTTGATGCACACCGGCTCGCATACGTTTGTCATGGGAGAAATATGAATGCTACATATGGAGCAGGATTATGTTTCGCAATCTGTCGAAACCTTTGCGGATGTAATACCACAATCAGTCGTTTAGTATGATGGAAACAGCACGATCAACGCCCCCACTGTTATCCTTCGACTACAAACGTGTAACCCTCATGCCTATAATAAAAGTTGTAAAGGTTCTTTTTGAATCATACAGTATATACTTTCACAACCTAAATATAAATCAATGTAAGATAGTTCAGAAACTGTATATTCGAAGTGGTGTTACAATTTTTTGAACAAGAACAGAGAATTCGTAACGCGTTGCAACCAGGTAACCGGATGCCCGGTCATCGACACAAAAGATAAATAAACCAAATACGCTAATGGCATATAATGAACGAAGCATTTTCTTTTATTACCGGTTTTACCATTTACGCAATCAAAACTAATAATCGTATGCGTTACACTTCCGGAGCTTTATATGTAATCCAATAATAACTTCCTCTTGGTACATGTATTTCCAAGGCAACTGAAACAATCGTATCCCCATCATTTCGCATATATCGTACTTTTGAACCACAGGTTACATAATGGTTTACAACTTGTTTTAAAAGCAACGGGACGCATTTGTTACGAGAAATGGCCCCAGCTATCTTTTAGGCGATACAATCATATTCATGTTATCATATTTGTTGTGAACTAATAATCGAATTGCGATAGAAGCTATGGAGATCGTCTTCTTGATTTTTGATACTGCTAGGAGGCAGGGCCGAGGCTTTCAAGGTATTGATTGCCTAGATGCCTTCTTTTTCTTCGCAATTAAGGCGCCACAACGAAAAAAAGTGTCGCTGATCTGCGCGCGGATAGCATATCAGCTTGGAATGCTCGTCAACCGGCTACTTTTGCACAAAGAACAATTGTATACGCTGCCTAGAAAGGCTAGTCGTAATGTACATATGTACGTAGCCCTTGACACACAATGTTGTGCAATTCGAAGTAGCGCGGAAAGCACTGCTGATAGTGTCTCGTTACGTCATTTTCAGCGTCAAGGGCTACACTTACGAGATGTCCCGATGAATAATAATTACGAGTCCCATTCAACTTCATACTATTAAATAACATCTTTAAAGTACGTTAAGAATTTATCGAACGTATCTTTTTTTAGTGGACAAATCTGTTCCAATGGTAATGGAATATATTTTTGCATGAAATTCGAGAAATATATTGTTTGACAATTTCTGGCAATTTTATCGTTGCGCCGGGCGACAAGACGCAGCAGCACGACACTGGTCGAAACAGTACGGGGTGCCGCGCCCGCTCGATTCTCGTGCCATAATGTTACTTATTTTGCAAACATTACGTCGTTTCGTTTGGAACAACTTCAATTGGGCTTGTCTATGTTGCTAATCGAAGCTTCGTATACAAGTTACACCGTCTGTCGTACCATACTTCAAGAGATTTTTAACATAGAACGCTGCTGTCGGGGACTAGTTTTCGTCGCTCAATATTGAGTGCTGCGGTTAAGGCGGCATCGACGCCTTAGGGATGGATCTGAGTCGATCGCGTTGAAACGTTGTTGAACAAATCCTTGTTTGATTTACTCTTGCATGTCGTTGTGTATTATACGAGTTGTCAAATTCGAATTGTTCAACATTAGATTTTTTACTGTTATTTGTTATATTTGAAATCTAGATGAAAAAACTGGTTAATAACACATTTTTATTTGAAGGCATTTAGTATTTGTCAAGTAATAAATACTAAAGAATTCAATAGTCTTTAATTATATTACTGATGCAAGAGGTTACAAAAAATGTTTCAATTAATATTATACTACAATCATGTTCATATAACATGAAAACAAAGTTACAATGCCTATAATGGAATTCGTAAAATGTTAATTGAAATTTACTAAATAAATTTTTAAGTGAATTTTAATGATTAGATTTTATACGATGTTGAAATCTCTTTATTTTTAGTTAAAGATATAACAATCGAGCACAAACATGTGATTATTTACATTTTATCTTTTATGAACTAGATTTGTGTGAGCATACTACAGATAAGAAACAGGCCCAATGATTTGGAACTATTTTTTTTATTAGTATCCCAGAATATAGCTTACGTTTATATCTTGGGAATGCTTCGTTATTTATGCATAGATATTAGAGTGAAGAAAAAAAAGGATGCGTGGTTTCCCATTACGATGGTCTCAACAAAAAAGGGGAACAAAGCAAAGACCGATCACACGCAACTGGAGGTCAGATAAGAAATTTAATGATTTTTTACCCGATTCGGATGTTAAAACCATGTAGAATGGATTTTTACTATTTTACAGGAAATATTCTGGTATTGACTAGTATCAAATTTTACAGTAAATTTATAATTTCTCATAATGCCAGAAGTCGTGCTAGAAGATGTTCAAAACGTATTAATAACGTGAACAGTGTGAGACGGACATAACTGGAAATAAAACTACAATGTCAATGAAAGGTTTGTAAATATTGACAAACGTTCGAGGTGGTCAGTCTTCTGGGGTATTCCAAATTCAAGTCAAAATAGATTTAAAACAGGGCTTTGTTTAGACTGGGGCCGTCAATAAGAAAGAGGTGAAGAGGCAGATCATCCTTGACAGTTCACACTTGGCTGGTTCGTGCGGAAACACCGCCGGCACTGTAGATCTGAAGTCGGTTTGAAATTCGATAACTTTGAAAATCGATCCAGTTTCAGAGGCTGCGAAATTTTCTGAATGTAAATCATATGAAAAGCTAATCTCGGAGGAATCTGATTTCTACCTGAACCGAAAATTTTACGACATACATGTCCACAAATGGTGTCACAAGTGAGATCTACGCATACATTTTTCATCTCCTTTTATACACTTTGAAGGTTTCGTTCTTTCAGAGAATTAGATTATGTATCAAAGTCTTAAATAATGAGAAAAATGAACAACTTATACCAATCTCTTGTTGTGCACGTATTTTAATTATATATTTGCAACTTAAGGAATTAAATGTGCAGTGCTGATATCGTTAATATGTCGGCATGCGTTCCGAAAGGGTTAATATCATAATTCCAAATAAAAATTGGTAGTGCAATTTTATTATTCAGAATGCATTCCGTATATGTATATTGTACTAAAAATGTCAAAATATTAAAAAAAGTATTTGTTTAAAAAATTGCAATATGTGCTTTGAAAAGTAAAGAAATTAACGATGTAGCTAGGTTAGTTACCAAAATATTTTCACTGCCTCTAGGACAACAATAGAGAATTTTACACGGTAGCTTAGTGCGAAGTCACAATAGTTTGCACAATGCTATAGAATATTTTAAGGAAAGCTGCGAGGACAATTGATCCGGATTCTCGGTTTCCGACAACAGTTTACCTTCACGTTTAATATAATCGACCTTGCATATTCAGTTATTGTTAAGAAAAGAATTCGTTTTCTTTTCACCGATGTGCGTGACTTTCACGAGCACAAATTTAACAATAAGACTTTAGGATATAATAATGATATTGACAGATCGTCGTTGCAGATTTAACAATCGAATGACGAGATTTATTTTGACCCAGCGTTACAAACGTTCCATCCAAATATTAATTTCACAGCAGCCAGCTTCAATCGTTAGTTATTTATCCAGGTTGGAAAGAAGATCATCATTGATCTCAAAGAAATAGGAACAGATATGTGTGAAAAAATTGATATGTGGCGATATGAATGGATTTAGCTATGGTTACTATAGGATCATCAATAGCGTTCATTCGTGGTGTATTGAGATTTGATTATTTTATGCTTCATCTTTTAATAACTCACCTTCATCTTTGATTATCTTCTACCAAAGTCTTACAATTAAATTGTCCCAAGAAAAGAATGCTTAAGGTATTCTTTTCTTTAAAATTACGTCATAGATTTGCAATGCTCAATAAATCTACGTCCTATTATTGATTCTTCTTACATCTGATTGCATTTAATCGTCCCGGGTGGCAGGATAAAAAATTTGCTTTCGTTACCGTGAAGCAGACCTCATCAGGCTGGTTTGCTCTGGTGAAAAGTAGCTCGAGAGTATAGATGAAGATCTTCATTGGTTTATACATATGTAGTGTCATGAATCGATCAACGATTCCCGGCGTTACCTTCGATAGCTGACGGTCAATAGAAAATTGATCTTTCAGCCGGCCACTTCTTGAAAGGACATTGAAAGAGGTGAACCTCGCCGACAAATATCTCAGGATCGCCTAGCCCTTTCAAAGTAATCTGTCGGTGCATCTTTTTGTGATGTAATGGCACAGGGATTGAGTGGAAAGAGAGAGGCGATGGGAGTAGGCAGGATAGGAACGGTTGATGGATTATTCCGAACGCGTCTTTGACAGTACCGTAACGATATTCCACGGACCAAGACAGAAATCTTTCTTGCTCTGCCGTGATTGTACGTACTGCGGGGAAAGTGTACTCACCTTATTAACTCCATTTCATGTAACGAATCACCGTGGCTGAATTAATTAACTATTCTAGTATTCTATTCTAATTGACACATTAGCCTTTTAACTGTTCCAGAAACCTAAAATCGTGATAACATCCACCGTATACGTTTCTAGATGTAAAGTCTCTAAGATTTGTATCTTTTCAATGTTTTAGGATTCTTTAATCACCAAATAGAGGCTATTTTGAAAATTATACATGTGGCAAAGCTTAGGTCAATCTAGGTATTTGTTTACCACTTTTTTAAAATTGACTTTTTAAAGAAATTCTATCTACCTAGAATCATTGATTTTCTTGTTGCACCCAATTAAACAGCCTCCATGTTAATCACCAGAAAGTTAATAAATATATACAGCCTTTGGAATACATTTATTTTACAAAATTCCACATTCATAAAAAATTGACATAAAAAATTCAGATCACTAAATTTAGATGGGTAACATTATTGTGAATAACTTCAAATTTTAACTTTAAATGACAGCTCAATGTTATAATATAACATAAATTACTATATAATTACTATAATAATATAAATTAATATACATATATAGATTATACAGTTTCCCCTCCAATTGATCTGAACCGAGGCAAATTTGTATTTGCTAAATTGAACTTGAATCCTAACGCATCGTTTTCGTAAAACGAAGAAGATCAGGATCATTTGAAAATCGTTGTGACCAAGGTCAGTTAAAGAATAGGATCGGTAACGCGATCGTTTACGGAACGTCATAAGTAGACTGCAGATTTTATGTGTTTATCATAGAAATGGGTAATTGAACTACAAAGCAACAGAAGTGTCGGAAGATTTAAACCCTAGGTCGAATGTGACTCGATCTTACATATTGGAAGCGATGCTAGTACATTTCAAGAATATTTTTCTTAGTATTATAATTATACCTACATGGTATAATTGTGTATGACTAACGACGTCGAAGAGTTTAGAACATCCTTATGGTATTTTCAAGTTACTAAAACTATTAAAATAAGAAATACGCAGCAAATGTTTATTTTGCATGAAGGTCCGCAGTAGACTGCGGATTGTATGAATTTATGATAAAATTGAACAAATGAAATACAAAACTCTGGAGGCATGAGAAGAATTTAAGAATATTGTTATGCTATTTCTATCTTATTGAATATTGTTCCTTACAATTTACTTATAAAAATGTTAATTTGGCATAAAGATCCGCAGTCTGGTCATGAGTAACCCAACCATGTCGGCAGCTCGTAACGTCGTCGGCGCGTACTATACTAGTTCGGTCCGTGGAACGATTCCGATTTCGATTCCTTTCATTCATTAACCGCGCTCGCTGCGAGTGCACTGACTGACAGCATTAAGTATCCTCGACCACGGCAGACGGAAGATAGTGAAAGGTAGAGGTGGAGGAGGATGCGGGAGTGTGTAGTGGGAGGTCGAGCTGGTGACCGCATGCGCGACTCCACACCCTTCTCAGCATTTTCCCTGCTGCTGCCTTTCTCCTCTTCTTACTTCACACCTCTTCTTTTCGCCATCCCGTGTGAATAACCGGGTGGCAGATGACTGCGCGTGCAAGGTCAACCGGCGTCTGCCTTCATCCAGGAGATTTGCCAGTAGTGACGTCATCGGATACGTCGCCGATTCTTCGTGAGCGGCTTACGCGAATTTCTGCAATCGCGCGTAACCTTTTCGATTCCCTAGGACCTGGAACCTGGAACCTGGAACCTGGAACCACTCTGCGAATTCCATTTTACCCCCAATTCTCACAAACCTTGAAGGGGTATTCTCATTTTAAACTCTTCAAAAACAAATTTCTTTTTTTTTTTTCATTTTCTTTAAATATAATTGTTCTTCAACGTGTGGACAAAAGGATTTGTTTGAAACCGTAACATTAATTTAGTTATAACCGTCCGCCTAATGCAACTTAATAAAACAATATTATATTTACCTCGTGTAATTTTAATCGATTTTACTTTAAAAGAAATAATGTATACATATACTTCAAATACCCATAAATATGTGTGCAAAATTCCAATGAAAAAGATTTAATAATTTTTACGACGTATATGATTAGTCGTTGCCTTTCTGAAAATAAATTGCTTAAAAATAAGACATATCTACTAACAAACTTCTTATGTAAACGTAGTTATGTGTTCACGGTCTCACATAAAAAATTTGGAAAATAGCAAATTAATAATAACAACGCTCAAAATGGCTGACTACATACTAGAACAATTACCCTACAACATTTTATTCAATATTTAACTCTCGGACGGCAGACCATTCCTATAATAATATAATATAACTGATGATGTTTAGAAATATTCACTGCATTAGGTAGTAATTTTTTAAACGATATTTTTGAAAGCACTTCTTGTAGACATATTAGTCTTTTTGTTGTTTCTAATGCAGTAGCTGTTCAGTTATTTCATTAGATAGAAACTGAGTAGGTAATAGAATGACGATTTTGATACTCTGGGTCAAGATAGACCCGGATTGCGACACCGCGTCGGAAGTTTAACATTCTAATTTTAAAAACGTAATATAAATTTACATAACCATACAGAAAACAATTCCTAAAAATTGGCAAAGGCATTCAATACCAGAATACCCTGAGTGTCTTTCTTTGTTCCATCCTCCCCCTCGAACCTCCCACGCCATTGTTACAGTCAAGACGGGAGAAAGTTCCACGCTACCGATCATTTGAATTTCAAGGCAGGTTTTGCGGGCAAATTGCTTTCATGGCTTTTAGCCATGCTGACATTTTGTTGATGTCAGTCGAGGCCAACGTTAATTATTAGCATTCGATCAATGGAAAGTGTTTGGTCCCTCTTAGAGGGGGGCTTGCGATTGTTACGCTAATGTAGAGTCTCGACAAATGGTCCTCCGAGTTAATCTTCTTAGTAAAGTCCAACCGAGAAACTTATTACATCGTTGTTAAACGATACAGTTTATTTTGGAAGTTTCCAACCACACAACAATCGAGTCTTAGAGCGAACTTCGCGGGTTGACAGCTTTGCGAGCTCGTGGCTCTTGGCTGTCGCAGAATGGTTACCGCATTGCAGAACTTTATGCTTTTTTAGTGCGTAAAGATCTTCAAAATGGTATGCTATTGAATTTCTACTGGAAATAGGCTTTTATTTGATTTCAGTTGTTCCGGATTTTTCTATTAACCTTATTAAGTGAACCATTGTGGCCGATGTAGCCCCGCTCAAAATGCGAATATTATTTATATAAAGTATAAATGAAATTTGACTATCTTATTACGTTTCTATTTACCATTTCGTCAGAGACAAATACTAAATATAATTTAATGAAATAATTGCATTTTTAAAGTACATTTTGGAGGTCCACTTAAGGTTTAATGTATGTGCTTGCACGAATATTTGCAGTGCGATTGTATTTTTAAAATAATTTTTGTTCAGAATATTACGTTAACATGTTATACGAATAAAACAAAGTGGACCATTTTGTAATGGTCCTGTTTTGAAATGCCATTAGACTTGAAACGAATAGTGTTCCATTAAATATATGACACTTTAACCTCTTCTGTTCGAGTGGGTCCCATTTTTTTCATGGCTATAACGATCTCAAGTGGAACGATGCTCCAACTTTACCACTAGCTTCGACTTTTACGATTTGTTAGATGATACCTATTATTTCCTTCCATAAGTGTGAATGTACATGCTATAAAACTATCAGAGATAATGATGTAATATCCTTGCTCTTTCATTAATCTGACATTTATTTACACGTATAATTTTCTTGATCCAGAATTCGTGACTCATTTCTATTTCAGAAATTCTATCAATTAAACTTGAATCAGAGCGTAAAGCACATTCTACGATAAAGTATTGTATTTTCTTTTTGTTTATTAATATAATGAAGGAAGTAATGTAAGTTACTTTAAAATTTTATCCTCTATATTAAGAATTGTTGTTAAAAACATTATGATTATTACAACGAGTGTACATATGATAAAAGTATTTTGAAGAAAGTGGAAAATAATTTCGGTTCATACAGTGATTTAGTTTATTGAAAATATTTTTAAAAGTTCATATACTTTCGTACGCCGCCAAAGTAAAATATCGCTTTACCAGTTCTGGATTTTTCCCGAACAATTGGTATTCGCTGCAGGTATATACCTAACGGTGCAGGGTGCTACGGAGCACTCGTAATAAATCCCTTTACTGCCTGTGGATTAGTTGTTCGCACCGTGAACCTTGCCATTGCTAATGCCATAAGTAGGTGTCTAACATAAACTTACATGGATGTATCATTTGGTTTCGAGCGGCTTGTTTGCACTCTCCCTTGTTTATAGGAAGAGCTGTAGTCTTAAGCACGCTATTAAATATTTAGAACCACTGAAATAATAATGGCAGTTAGAATATTAGTATATGTGCTTTTCGTACTATTCAGAAACTTGTGTCTGTTTATGAATGAAAATATTAAGTTTCAATTGTAAATAACTCAGTATTTTTGTAATGTTGTGCTCTCTATATAGTAATCATTTTCAATTTTTTATATATTGTCCGATTCATAACAGTAATTTTAAACAAATAGAGCGTTTCTCTAAATAAAACATTATTGATTAAAGGATGCACCATTGTAATCATCATATTCTGCCAATAAACGACGAGTTTTTCGATTATACTACGATAAAAATTAAATTTTTAGGTTTGTTCACCTTTTTGATTTATGAAATTATTATCTTTATTTTTGAGCGTATATTCATTCACTTACACATTTTAACTAAACATCACTTAAACATCATATTGTGGTCAATATGCTTATTTTTTTACTCATATAAAAGGCAGAATAAACGACGATCACATCGACTGATTTTGAAATAAACTTTATTTAAAAGTAAAGTTGGATATGTAAATATAAACTGAAGGTAGGACTTAAATGATTAGCTGTATACCTTTAAATGATATATGTATACTGTATACTGTATATCTATGTAGATATACTATACATATACAGTAGATAAATGTATATATATTATACATATACTGTAGATAAATGTATATGATAAACCTATAGATTGTAATATTACTTCTTAATTAAAACACTTCAATAACATTTGCATTCTGAAATCGGATATTTCATATGCAACGACCTAATATAATGTGCAGCATCAAATTTTTTGTAAAATCGCACTTTTTGCCAATGTCCAGACTGTAAATGCAGCTTGCACAGATGATTGATTCCAATGATTTGCATTATTGCATGTGCCTGCCGAAAAAACTAGGAAGATTCTTGCTACAATGTTTTGCTGTTCAGGCTAAAGAAAAAAACTCATGAAAAAAATCAGAGCGCAACAAAGTAGTGAATGCGTTCAATGCGGAGTCTTGATCGAAAAGAATAAAGCCGTGTCATGGAAGATAATTTTTTGCCCATTGATGCTGCTATATCGTTCTTGCAAGGTATATATGGTAACCGTAAGTTTATGCAATTTTGCTGTTTTTTTTGGGTAGATTGCAATCACATTTCATACTATCATTTCATAATATCATTACAATTTTAAATGATAGAAATGATTAATATATATATGATAGCTTAAAGGACACTGTTAATACAATCTCGTGAATGTATCTTAACATCAATAGATCCAACGAATAAAATGAAGTAATCGAACAAGATTGTAAGAATTTATCTTCGTGAAGTATCAACATGTTATCTGAACAAAGAACTGAGGTTGTATCAATGACATGCGCTAACTAAAAATATGATGACAATTTAACGAAAGAAGGGCAGCTGTGTGTTCTAAATTTTGTTAATATTCACATTCATTCTGAAAAGAACATATATATAACATATATAAAAGAACACACACACACATATATACATATATATATATATATATATACATATATATGTGTGTGTTCTTTTATATATGTTATATATATGTTCTTTTCAGAATGAATGTGAATATTAACAAAATTTAGAACACACAGCTGCCCTTCTTTCGTTAAATTGTCATCATATTTTTAGTTAGCGCATGTCATTGATACAACCTCAGTTCTTCGTTATATATATATATATATATAATATATATATATATATATAATATATATATATATATATATATATATATATATATATATATACAATATAGTGGAATGGTTTAAAACACCCATGTTTATATATATATATATATATATATATATATATATATATATATATATATATATAAACATGGGTGTTTTAAACCATTCCACTACCTCTCACCCATCGTTCCCTAGCAGAAACATTTGTTGAATATTAGATAACATTTGTTGAAACATCTAATGTCGATATTACGATAGTGGAAATAGGGGACTTGAATGATAACGCGTTGGTCATGCGCTAATCTCTATATGAAGCTAACAAACTTGCTAGAAGGTTATCGCGATAACGTTGTTAACGTCTCCTATTTAAACTTTTAAACCAAGTGGAACTGCCTGATCTATATCTTTTCCTAGAATCTTCCGCCGTATCTTCCAGTTACAGTAGATCTCTCAAATACGTTTTTTGTGAATCTTTACAGATATATGATATATTTTTTTTCGCTCCCATCGAAGTAGTTTTGACGACTTACTTTTTATACATTCTTTCATACAGTCTTTCAAATATCTTTTTTATGGTTAAAACATAATTTACTAATAAAGAATGATATAAATAGATTCGTAAAATTATACAAACGCATGAAGAAGAAAACAATTCAATTTTATTTAATAATAGAAACAAATGCAGACTATGAATTTTATCATTGTTAATTAAAATATCGTTGCTGCTAATTCCAGCTCATCAGTATCTATACAATTGTACAGTGGTTAATCAAATTATTAGAGCAGCAGTTATGAAAAATATACAGTGGATGTAAAAAATATACGCACACCTTTAAAAAACGAATAACTTTTTTCAAATTGGGCCAAACGACTTCAGCTGTAAATAATTTTTTTTAAAAATTACTATTGGTTGAAATCGTGAAGAAAAAAAGTAAAGGTCACGATTTTTATCATCTTTATCTGTGCCTATAATGAAAATTTAAAATATGTCTTTTGTATCATCGAAATCGGTTAATGTTGCTATGAGCTACAAACATTACAAAATGAAAGCTTAAGAGTGAAGGTTGCAGATTTTCGGCCTTTTCAGGCAATTTCGCCATTATGTAATCATCTTTAAATGTATGTAACTTATAATTACTCATAACAACGTTAACCGATTTCGATGAAACTTTGTACATGTACATGTACAACTTACTTAGACCTAGAATAGGCATCTTTTGAATTTTGATTACACACACAGATAAAAAAGTTAAAAATTGTGATCTTTACTTTTTTATTAGCAATTCCGACCAATAGCAATTTTTACCTAGTAAACTAATCCTTCTAACATCTCAAAAAACTAAAGTCGTTTGGTCTAATTTTAAAACAGTTAATCGTTTCTGAAAGGTGTAAGAATACTTTTTGCATCCACCGTATTTATTGTTCACGCGATTGATTGCTTACGGTGCTGCTAAATGCACATTTGTAATTTGCAAACATTAATACATCATATAATGTAACAAGAATTTAGTGTAACTACACTTTCATTTAAAAATTGATTGTTTTACATAAACTTCTATGTTGTACAGTATTAGTACACAATTTGGAAAGTCATATTAGTATACCCTTTCAGTAGTTAATTTAATAAGTATTGCTACACTGTGACAGATAATGGTGTCTATAGTACTGTCAATCGTATTATATTTATAATTTAACCCTTTGCGAACGCGTGTCTGCTGACAGTCGCCCAAACAATTTTACTGTTCTGCGACTGTGAATAATTTTTAAAGCAATTAATACTCCCGAAAAATATGAAACAAATTTTTACTGAACACAACACGTTATCCTTCTTTTAATTCATACACCAAACTACTCAGCAAACAATTTTGTTTCACAAAGAAAATTTATTCGATCCATCAAAAAGTATGCTAAAAATAAACCTCGTCCGCTAAGGGTTAATAATTCATAAAATAGCTTATACAAACGACAAGAATTCGGCGTAGACTGACCTCCATTTAAAAATTGATTATTTTGATCTAAACTCCCCAATTTCTAAATAGAAGTCACTCTAATAACTTAATCACCCACTGTAAATTCAATAAATGTTTTTGCTTAATACTAAACTTGCTAACCTAAGAATCAAATTCTGTATTCAAACATTTATTATAATAAAAATCGTAAAAAATCTAAGTAAATTCAATATTGTATTTTTTAAAAGCAACATTTACTAGCTGCTTGTAGTGTTTGATACGTTTCGTGTTAAGGACCTGCTGCTAAGGATCACTCAAAAACGACACTAGAAAAAGATCATGCACTCGTGGGCAATGAAAGAACTGAGGAATTGAAAGAGAGACGAGAAGAAGAATATCGATGGAATTAGGTGAAGCCGAAATCTTTTTCGAACTAGCGGCCACATGTCGCATCGTAAATATCGAAATAATTGCTTCTCGGTTCATTGAGATTCGATGACGCGTGAGGTAGACGGTTCTAGCTACAAGGTTACCGTCACAGGTATCCGCGGGAATACTCAGAAAAAGGGTTTTCAAATTTCGCAATGATCTGATCCTGTAAATGCTGACCGGAGGAACCGTCAGAGAAAGAGTAATGGAGTCTGTGGTAAATACGGTGCCTTAGAATTTGACCGTGGAGCGTGTCCCAAGGATATAATGCTGTATGAAATCTTCGACCTAGGATCCATTGGGTTTTTCGGGCTATGGAACTATAGTACGCCCGGATGTATGTATTATTAAATTTATTAATAGGCATCCGAGGAAGTATTAGATTTCAAAATGCTCGAATTTATTATCGTTCGAATGAAAATCTAAAATATCTACCTCATATTTGATGTTATAATTTAATCTTTAATATTTAGTAATTTAATTTAATGTTCTAGATTGAATCATTTAGTTGAATATTTAATATTTAGTCACTCAACTTAATTATTAATATTTAATCATTTAAGTTAATCTTTAATATTGAATCATTTAGTTTAATCTCTACTATTTAATTATTTAATTAAATATGCAATATTTAGTAATTTAATTTAATAACAAAAGAAATATTCATAGTTTGAATGTATAAGCCAAATTCATTAAATTTATTATTCGCTGTGAACTTTTCTTCTTTTTCATGATTTCACGAATGAAATTTTATATTACATATTATAATTTTATGTTATAAATATTTGCTTCTTAAGAAATAATTTACATTTCTGAATCAACTGATAATTTCTAAGACAGATTTTAATTCAGAAATGAATTAAAAGTAATTACGTTATTTAATTACATGACTTTGTTTGATATCTTTAAAAGAATATTGAAATATCGATTATACTGTGTTTCAGCAAATTGTTTCTCAAATCTATAAAGTATTTACAAAATTAATGTCTGTTTGTACTAATTCTTGTTTCAATTCTCTTTTATATGAATTTTTTTTATAATAGTCTTGGAAACGTCACAGAGTGTTAATAAGCAAAATGCTAGGATAATTAGCAATTACGTGCACAATAAATAAATAAAATTGGACATTTATAAAGTGGCCCGGGTTATGCGTCTTTTGTCGGCGCCAGATTATCTGGTATAGAGGTACATTCCATCTATTTGGTGGCGGTTTCTAAGAAAAAGGGTTGCTAAATTCCACAGCGAATCGGTCGGTGGAAAAGGAGAAGGGGATCGTGTGTATGTGTGTTCCCAGAAATATCTTTCTTTTTTAGATTATTTACCTTCCCCGCTTTCTATCGCTAGACAGGTAATATGCTATATATGGTAGGCCCAGGTAGCCGACGATAAGGTAATTAAACATTCCACGTAAATCTCACGGGTGCTTCACACCGATCTTATTGTTGGCGTTCACTTACGTTGATTCATAGTGATTAAAGATTACACTGTATCGCCTACAATTTGCCTGGTTTTATGAAACTATAAATTCTCCAAATTTGTGTAGTTTATTAATAAATCTAGATAAAAATGGCATTCTCCATATGAAAGTTAATGTAATCTTGCATTATAACACTAACACACGTGTCTACTTTTTGTCTTGTTTCATCTAATAAACAATTTATAATGGGAAAATATCAATGGAAGGTTATAGAAGAATTGTCTTTTTTGTTATTCATATCATATATGCTATCGGGCAAACACTAACGAACATTTTCTAATATTTATTAGTTATGTAATAATAATGTTCATCGTCCTTTTTTTAAGAAGACCGATCGTAGCAATTCTTGTTGTTTATTGTTTATCGTGTACAGTCGTGTCCGATAATATTTAACGGAAAATAAATAGTTGACGAGTAAATTTTATATCGGCTTTATCAGTTTTTGATAAAATTATAGTTCCTACGGTTTTCGCTCGAACTTATCCAACATTTGAGACCTCGTGCAGATAAATTTAACTTGTTGAAGATTATGAGCATACGTGTGAATAGCCGATGGGCCGCTTAAAACTGCTTGTCACGCGTAATGTTTCAATCGTAATGTAATCTGTACTTCGCAAATATTTATAGTGAGAAGGGAAATTAAAATTTACATGCAATGGCACGGCATATAGTGATTTCAGCACACTCGGATTGCCCACTCGTTGTACCGTAAGCAGTCATAAAACACATAATTATCGATTCCGGTTTATATACACATAGTTTCCTTATATGAATTCATGTTCGTCTTTGAATCCACTTTCAACATTTAATTTTGTCTTCTTTGATAGCGAATTAGCTCCCGCGCAGCTGTCATGTGTTCTCATTACATAACAGTGAATGTTCTTGGCTGATATGGTGTTACCAGTAACATAACAATAAATAACAGTCTTTAAACAATGTTAAATACGTCATGCAAATTTTGAAACATAAGAAACCACTTACAATACGTAACGTACAGCATGCAATACGCGCGGTTAACGTAATTTTCTTCGTTTCATTCTCTAAGCAAGTAACAAGGAAACGATTACCACTTCGTAAGATTCAATCTGCGCCATAATAATCGAGGATAATAAAGTACCATCCATGTCAAATTACATCAAAGGGATTTCTCGTTTCTTCCGCTGATGATATCGATTACGATTACGATTATATCCTTCTTTCCTCCCGCGCGACTTAATAAGGATCTCCGGGAACCACTTATTTTACTACAGGTCACATACTGGGTGCCGAAAAATAAATGTTTACCACTAATTCATCATGAAAACTCTGGAACGCAGCTACTATAAGATTATAAAATAGATAGAATTAATATAATCACTGAATTTACAATGTTTACCATTCCAAAAGCTGTATTTGGGAAACACGGCTTTATAAGTTTTGAACGAGTCGCAATTAATCCGTTTCCTTTCACTTTTTGCCATTTGTTTGAAGAAGAAATCTATTCGATTAGATACAAGTAATATGCATAACATATACATAAAATATACGTGAAAATTCGTGACCGAAATGTCCTATATGACCTATATCATCTACAATCACGGTTCTTTGATCTCTTAATGCTAGTGTCGAATGTAAAACAATACTAATTTCGTGACAAAACTTGACTGTTTTCCATAATTTTCTTATAAAATTGTGACTAATATATTTCCGACACTTTTCTAATTGATATGATACTAAACACGATACAGTTTTGATTATTCTTACTTGTTTAATTCGCGATACTGTAAAATCTCTATTATTCGAACTGATCAGTATGACATTTGTATTAAAATACATAATAGAACAGTTCCTTAGCTAGACCTCTAGATTAAATCTTAACTAATTTGTACAATAGATAATAAGGAGATCAGACACCATCGGTTCGGGTAGTCCTGAAGTATATCATGTTGGGTCTTATTTTAATCAGAAAAATGTTACAAGTATGTTGGTAAAAGTTTCATAAAAAAGATAAGTACAATAAACAAAGTTTTGTGTTGTATCATCAATGTATTTAGCTTCTGGGTTCTTCAAGGGCTCGACATATTGGAATCGAAATGAATTAGTCAAGGAAAACGTGTAGTTTCGCGTTACACCGGCGTTATTAATGTAGAAAGAAATTTACACTACCAGAACTAGAAACCAATTTTGACTTCGACGAACTTAGCTACGCGTCCCACGTTATCTGAGCGTTTCTGGTCCGTGAAACGGTTTTTTTTCTCAACACCCTGTATATGAGATAGCACCACTTTGCTCCTCGTACTGACCTTCATCCTATTAAACCATAAATTGCTCCGGAGTCTACCACGGGTAAAGTTTCTGGGCATTTCGTCCGTAGCAATGCGATCTTTCGATGTTCATGGTGCCTTAGAAAAAGGAGACACATGACACCTTCGGATAACCTTCGGCCGAAGGGACGAAAAAACCGTGCCAACGAGGGTGCGATGTGGGTAAGGGGCTGGGGAGAAATTGTCGCTTTACGACGTTCCCATAAATGTCGTTGGACTTTCGAAAATAAACACATCCACTCGACGCCGTGACACCATTTATTACCCCGAGCGCTGTGGAAGAAACGACTTCCCCGCTTTCGAGGTTTCTCGGAAGCACCCTGGTGAGCTGGAGAAAGCGTGTATCGTTGCTGTTTTTTCGGACACACTTTTAAGGCAATTTTACGTAATAGGCGCCAACACGTATAGCCTCCGCGCCAATAAGCTTCGCCATTTTTCCCGTCTGTATCGATTAAATGAGTTATTCACACGATGAATCGCGTGGATCGATCTGGAATTTTATTAGCTGTTAATCAACGATCATTTACATACTATATCGTTGAAGAAATACGAGCAAGTTTCCTTTTCCGTTCTACAAACCCGAATTTATTGCTGCCGATAAGCTGAATGGCCGGTGCAATTGAAAAAGCGACGTCGGGCTCCATGTATCGATTTTTATGGATACGATTTTTTTATGAAAATGTTTACCAACATATTTATGACATTTTTCTGATTGAAACTATACCAAACACGACACAATTCGGATCATATATACTCGTTTAATTCACGATACGGTAGAACCTCTGTTATTCAAACTCTTTAGTGACACATGCGTGTCCAAATAATAGAACAGTTACCCAGCTAGTGTTATATATGGATCGTTTTAGGTTGAACTGTTTAATATAAATGGATAATCAAGAATTCAGATATCATCGGTTCGGATAATCGAGATTCTATCGTATTGTGAATTATACAAGTGAGAATGATCCAAATTGTGGCGTGTTTGGCGTTGTTTCAATCAGAAAAATGTTTTCTGAGAGACATTTCTGAGGCAATGTACGTAATAGACACCGGCATATAAAACTTCCTGGCCGATCAGGTTCGCCATTTTTGCCGTCTGTGTTGATGAAATGAGTTATTAACATGCATTGCGTGTATCGATCCCGAAAGTAATCAACCATTAATGAAAAATCATTTGCATATTATGTCACTGAAAAAACACGAGCAACTTTCTTTTTCTAGTCTACGAGCCAGAATTTATTGCTTTTGCCAAGCTTGATAGCCGGTGGTATTAAAAGAAGACAGGCAGAATTCCAGGTGTCGATTTTTATGGAAATTATCTTCTTCGCTTTCGTCACTTGCGCGGTTATTTATGCCTTAACAGCATGCAGTGGTGAGTTGTGTGAGTCTTTATTGCAATAGCTAGAGATTTCTTAGCTACTTAGAAAATTAGATTTTTAAAAGTACATGTTGAATCTGCTGGCTAGTAGTGAAACTGATCATGTTTCCGGTTCATTACCAATCAAAGAATTTACCATTAATATTAAAAAAATTAGAAGTAAATATAATATTTTACAATTTTCGTATAACAACTTCAATTAATAGGAGCGCAATGTGTTGTCACCAATACATTTAAATTTTTATTTTAAATGTTCAGATACAGAAATCTGTTAAACATCTGAAATTGATTTAAACTGGACATAGCCTGGTGTGATATTATACCTCTAAAAATTTCAAACATTAGGATAAAGTGGCCAAATGTGGAACGGTTATTTTTCCATGAACGATTATGACCTAGCAGCTAATGAAGGGTTGCCCTCAATCATTTAAAGAAGGTGCACATCCATCTGGGTGGAAACAGATGGACACATCACTAAAAGGTTCAAGTGTGTTATGGAACATATCAGCAGGGTCTAAGATTCCTTTAATTTCATATTAGGCTACATCTCTCTAAATATTAATATATGAATGGTCATTAACACGTTGCCGTATTTTAACGAGTCAGATTCGTGGTGAAGATTTTAAATAAAATCTAACAAATATGAATGTTACATCTTGCTTTTTAGACGAAATAATTTTAGTCTTTTGTAATCAATATTGAAGCATTGAGGTAAATGTAGCCCTACAAAAAGTATAAATGTTCTATTCTCTTCTGCGACGTTTTTGGGGATAAAGACGTTCTAGTCACTGTGACCGTAAAGAAGCTGGCACAGCAAGGAGTTAATACACGAAAAACTGCATTTTTGTAAAATTTATCACAGGAGATGCATCAATTTATACATATTTTTAAACACACTGCGGTGTTCCAGAAGATTTTAATCGTGCGATTTCCGTTACGTTGCAGCAGTTATTGTAATTAGTTTAGCATTACGTGGTATTAAATTACAGAATGACATGCTCTGATGACAATGGAATGGTACGCGTCTCTTCCATGCCAATACAGCTATTTATCTTACATAGTAGCTAAAATTAAAGAGAAAAAAGAACGAAGCACTCCACAAGACGTTGCTGTTTATCAGTGTCCCTCAGTGTTATATCAATGTCAAGCCGAAGTATTGAGGAGCAATGGCGAAAGCAGGCACGCGGAACGATTGCTACTAGTGACGGCAAACAGAAAAAAAGTGGCAGTCATGCGGTCGTGGAAAAGTTCAGAAGTTGCCGGGGAGATAAGAAGTCACCGGCTACTATCTCACCCGGTTCTTGATTTTTGGCAATTAACCAGTCACAGAATGTCTTTATCTCGAGGATGCGTAATGTCACTGAGAAATCGCGCGCACGGTTTGACCACTCGCGTATGTTGCAGACTCGCGTGATCGCGAATCGTGGCTGGATACGATGGTGGATACATGTTACACGAGGATCCGACATCTCGCGATTGTAACTGATTGTAAATTTGGTTGTCGTTACAGCACCGTTGAGTAGCCACATCGACCCGAAATCGTGGACACTGACTATTGGTCTTCGAATTAATTAGGTAGATAAAACGCTTTACTAGGCCAACTACACAGTCACCGTATCAGTTATATGTACATTTAACTATGTATATCAAACGAATCGCGTAACCTACATTTTCAACAGCTGAACTTCGGCCTAATGTCGATGCTGCTCTTTTTAAAGGGACTTGTATCTTCAACACTGAACCTATGTACCAAATGCTAAAGTCAACTAGTATGTGTTAGCTTGTAAAAATTACAAATAATTGTAATTAATATTTTATTATAATACCTGTCTGGGTAAAGAAATTTATTCAATAATTTCCCATAGAAGTATCTTTATAGTTTCAATAATTCTGGAATACATAATCTGAAATGGGCTATTTGAAAATTTACGGTTAAATATAAATATTAAAAAGTACGTACACTGTGGATTTTATGCATTTATTATAAACATGAATAGATCAAATCGAAAATACCAAAAAAAAACATTCAAAACTGCTGTATTATTTTCATTTGAATATAATTATTAGGAAAATGAATCAATAAATAATTAATAAATAAAAATCAGCCTACAAACAGTTTAAAATACAAACAATTATATGTTTGATAAAATGTAATTCTTTTTTTACACCCAATGTAAATTGTCATGCATATAATATGATATTGTGATTCATGTCATGCAGTGATTTATACATATAATTATATACAGTAGAACGTCGATTATCCGATGCTGATTATTCGAAACGTCGATTATGCGAATACAGGATGAATCACGTTATGTACACATCGAAAGTACCTACATACGCATCTAACAATACACCGTATTTACGTGTTTACATACATACGTATTTATTTACATTCTACATACAAATCTATATCTAAGTGTTTCATTAACCTTTTGCGCTGCATTGGTCTTATTAGGTACATATTCTTTTACATCCCAGATAGCACACTGCACGTCCAACGGACGTCCGAATCATGTTCGTATGTCCAAGTTATGTCCCGTTTACGTCTCAGATAGGTCCTATTTACGTCCTTTTCATGTACCTGTTACAAAGTCGGTCGTCCGGCTGAAAATATTCAGAACGTTAACAGGACGTTTACAGAACGTTTACGAAACATTAAAAAACCTTAAATTAAAGTAAATAAAGATACATTGAATTAAAATTTCATTTATTACAAACACATGGATTAGATACATAGTACAATACAATCGCATATACGTATAACACTAATATATACAGTAATATATAATGTATATTTATTTATAACAATATATTTATTTTTATTTATTTATAACAATATATATAGTCTAATGTACATATTTGAAGAATTATATATAGTCTTGGTACCTGTTAATTCGGAGTCCTGCAAATTAATAATTTATTTACAATCAAGTAAAAACTTTTGGTTAGGAGCCTATATGGTTAAGGTTTTATTTAATTACTGTATTTTTTAAATTATACTCATTTTGTAAATAGCTTTCCAATTTCTCTAATTCTTTCTTTGAATTTATTGGAAACGAAATATTTTGGTGAAATATAGATGACTGTTTGGTGTCCCGGTCTTTTGTTTTTTCTTTTATTATTTTCTCGTAGCAGGTGTTGTTGGTCGATGATTGTTTTTAAATATTTTTCGATGGTGTCTCGTTGGGTTATTGGTTTCTTGAAAACTTAGATTTTTTAGGTACCGTGTTTACAAACACGTACTTCCATATTTAAATTCGTTTACATCGATCTATTGACTTTCCAATAATTAGAGGTGAATTATTTGGAATGGGCTTCTGGAATATAAAAAGCAAGTCATTAATAGCAATATGTGGAATATTATGTTGTATAGCCCATTCTGCTAAGAGAATACGAACATTTTTATCATTTCTGTCGGCGTTATTTAATAACCCGCGCATTAAATCTATGAAATTCTAACTTCCTGCAGTGTCTACGAACTGAAGATTGTCTACAAAAATTTCATTTTCATTGTCAGTATCTGACTAAAAATCTGAATGATCTATACATTATTTTCACTTATATCCGATGAAGTATAAGCTTCTTGGTGAATAGCATCGTACGATAAACGCGAAGATCTTTGAGCACGCATATAATAATTTTGTATTTTCTTTTGTCAGTCATGTTTCCAATGAATGAATATAAATATAGAATAAAAATGGTAGTAACCAATTTCGCCCACACAATTGTGGGACGTAGGTAAAATTATCAAATAAATCACACACTTATTAATTGAAACACTGTATTGAAAGTGCGTGCGTGACGATGTGCTCAAATCAGAACGCGTGGGAGAACTAAACTCGCTTTCCATAAATGCAAAGCGACGGTCGAGTTAACTTTGTTCCTGCTTCGCTGGCGCTATCTCGTAAGCGTATTTGCACGATCTCAGGTAGGGCCGAAAAACTCCTAGACAAAGGCGGAAAACGCCACGTGTGTCACTTTAATCTGGAAAAAGGTCCGTTCTTGCCAGCGGAAAAGATACTGGTTGTTTGTTAATTTTATTGCTTGGTGCGAAGGCCTGCTATAGCTGGGATCGCATCGAGTTTTGGAGAAATCCCAGAAAAGGTACAATTACGGCCTTAAATATTTCTTAGTGAATGACAATAAATTACTAGAAGCAGGTAAAGGTTTGTATAAGAGATGGAACGTAAAAAACGAACATCCATGGGATGTAAAAACAGACATTGGACAATCGGATGTAAACTGGACATACAGTGGCCCACAAAAGTGTTCGAACGCCCTTTAAATTAGAATAACTTTCTTAAAATTTGACCAAACCACTTGACTTTTTTTTAGCAATTAGAATCATTAATTTAGTAAATCATGTGCTAAAAAGATTTTGAAAAAATTGCAAATAGTAGGAATTACATGAAGAAATAAAAATGGCACTTTTTAAAACTTCTTTATTTTAGCCCATAATGAAAATTCAAAATATGCCTTTTGCAGATCTATGTTAGTTATGCATACGCTGAAAATTTCATCGAAATCGGTTGACGCAGAAAAAAACTACGCGCATCGAAAGATGTAAGAAACTATGGATTTTAAGCAGAAACTGACCAAAAGTCGTGAAAAACTGCGATAATCACCACTTTTAATCGCTTGTAGCTCATGTGTTTGTTAACAGACTTCGATGAAATCTTCAGCATATGTTTAAATAACATAGATCTACAAACCGCATATTTTGAATTTTCATTACGTGCTGAAATAATAATCTTTTAAAAAGTGCCATTTTTATTTTTTCATGTAATTCCTACTAATTGCAATTTCTTCAAAATATTTTCTGCACATTTTAAAAGTAAATCAATGCTTCTAATTGCTCAAAAAAAGTCAAGTGGTTTGGTCCAATTTTAAGAAAGTTATTCTGATTTAGAGGGCGTACGAACACTCATGACTTGCTCACAAATTTGGTTCTTTTTGACCGATTATACGAAAAATCGGATATCCCAACGGATTTGTTTTCCAATTAGTTCGGATAATCGACGTTCTACTGTATAGATTATTTTACCTGATAATCGGACGTCAGAACTCGTTGACAAGTGGTTCATGTGTAAGATGTATGATCATCGATCAAAGATTACATATTATGTATTTCATTTAAATACTTGTACATTATTTGAAAATGTAATTACTCTGGACATCACGTGTTTGATTATTAGAGTGCGAATTTTTATGTAAAACGGAAACTGTCTAAGTTTGTTGTAAGGAACAAAAACTGAATAAAAATGCATTTCACCCTTTAACAATTTTAGTGTACCCTTCTAATGTCCATACAGTTTTGTGTTCCACTTGTATATTTTTATCAGAAATGCATAAAATCCGTATTCTATTTATTATGTATAGTATATAGTTATTACGTGAATTTTATAAAATCGTGATACTAGACGGATTTCATTTTTCATTAACAAATAAGTACTTATTTAAAATTATAAGTTTTCTTACATATAAAATGTTTATATCCATTCACAAATATGTACAGATTGAACTTAAAATTAATATTATCCGGTACATTTTGCTCTAATCCACCAATTCTTTGAAAAGTTTCATGTGACCTAGATTAGCAATAATCAAACTAACAGCACCGACAATACGTTTATCATTTAAAATGCGAAAGTTGTCGATAAACATCTGATTTCGATGACGCGATAGGAAATTACGAAAACGCCGAGCAGGGGATTTGTCAAGTTTAAAGATCGATCGATCCTTGAAACGTCAAATCGATAACAATAAACTAGGGCAGGTAATAGATGAAATTGATTTAGCTGAATGATTACACATTCATATATCACGCTAAAGGACAATCCCTTGACCATATAGAAAAAGTGGTTGCGAGTCGATAATCGATATTATTACAAAAGTCGTCAGTCTTCGTAACTTGTCGAACAGATTAAAGATCTATCGAAATACTGGGAATATTTTGGAAATGTTTTCAAGTGTCGATACCATGCACGTGTGCAGATAACTACATTGTAGACGAAGTTAATCCTGATAATCGTATCGAGTACCTGGTACAAATTATCGCACCTGCAAGTGCCTTTTAAATCGTTTTCTGTAGAGTGATTATTACGTGTAACTCGAACTCCTCTCCGAGGATTACGACTAGACTTCATGCTTTATCACATTCAATTTCACGCTTTACAGAGAGTGCTCAAATTATTACGAACATTTCGAAACTACAATTTATTTGAAGATTGGTAACAAATGAAATTAATATTGTGCATATAATACCTCCGTATTGTACCTAATAATACCTTTTTTATTACAGAATATATTGTCATGTTTTCAGTAGCATATGACGATGGTTTTATATTATTTGCTAGGGAAAATACCGCTACAATAAAGTGGAAGCTCCACTTTCGAGCAATTTGAGTAAACCAATAAAAGGCAATTAAGAACACAGTACTGCTTTAAATATGCTACGAATTTATGGCAATTAATATTCGTGTTGATGAATTTTTACAGTGTAAATACATGTGAGCTTTCACATATTGACAATTTAAATATTGGAGCTGCTTGTGTGTACCTACTTTTGTACGAAAGCAGGAAAAAAATAATAATCATCCATTAAAAAGATTCAAATGAGAGTATATTTGATTTTAATCATTACGATAATGAGTAATGTATTTAGCAATATACTATGTTTTACACTATTGTAATAAAATAATATTCATATAGGTTATTTTTATGCAATTTTTTCATCGGTTCATAATAATAATCGCCCACTGTATGCGATGTGTTTCAAACTGTTCTAGCTTCGTTTGTGTAACATTATAACAGGATTCTTGCTGCTTGTATTTTTCAATTTTCGAGGATGAAGAGGAAACAGTAGGAAGCCATATCTTCGATCGTACGGGAACCGTATTATTACATTGAAAAAGTGTTACAATTCAGAAAAACCCGCAACCACGCTGACACCGTGAGAAAGGAATTCTCCATGGGAACGTTATTATAAGTTCGAGTATTTCTCAATGATTGACTCTTTCGTGGCTTTTATTCTCTCCTATTGTGACACGACACCGGAAACTTCCGATCGAAAAATTTTCCCTGCGTTTCAAAGAACTGACGAACGTTATATTTTAATTACCCGTTTATGGTATACTTCAGTGGCGGAGCAAAAATAAATGAACGGAATAACGTGCAAATGTCCGGGCGATTTCACGTCCGAATAAGGATGCGGGGAATTCCGTATAAAGAATCCTCTCTACCTGCCCGGGAATTTTGGCCCCACGTAGAATTCAGAGAGCTGCTTACCTGAAAGTTAGAGCACTGTTATACGACGACCTATATTCTGTGGTATTGTTCGTTGGTGAACACCATTTATTGTCCCGTAAATTTTATTATTGGACTGCGGGTCTTTATGCAGAATAAAACTGCTCAAAGTCAATTGTAAAGGACGGAAGGTGGATGAAGAAGTATATTTATTCAATGATTGTAACCAGTGGAAATTGATGTATCGGGTAGTTCGGAAAGTAATTTCGTTTTCCGTGTAGAGATGGCATTGCTTCCATTCATTATTATATTTTGCTTTTTTATTACCGCAACGGTAAAAATGGCAAGAAAGCAAGGAGAAAATGGTGTGTGCTGCTTCCGGAGAGGATGTACCATCGGATTACCATTTATTTCATTCTCTTCAATACGTTTCAAGCGATGCAAATATCATTTTAAATAAAGCGCATTATTAGCAATTTTTTGCAAATAACAAACAGTAATTCTACAAACATGGGATCTCCAAGTTGCCAGAAAAATGGCAAAATGTCATAAAATAAAATGGTCACTACATCACCAAATGAATAAATACTGAAAAATCGTGTTTAATTATCTCTTGGAAAAAAAACGAAATTACTTTGCGAATAACCCAATAGTATAATCATTGAATATCATTACAATTTCGTATTGCAGAGTTTGTTATGCTGTATTTAAAGTTTGGTTTGTTTCATTGTATTTGAAGTCCAGTTATTGTTTTAAATAAAATGACATGTGCACTTGCAACATATTATTTATCAAAAATATTATAATTGACTGAAATGTATTATTTGAGGATTTGAAATTTCTTTTAGGTAGTATAATCTACAATACGAGGTTTAGAAGTCACCTTTAGTTAAAAAAGAACAAAGGCTATATTCCTATCGTGTCATTTTATATTTGATTAAAAAAGACTTAAACATATCTGTGGTATTTTAATGTTGAAAGATGCCTAAATCTAAATATACGAAAAAAATGAATACATAAAACATTAAACGTAGTATGTAGTTATAGTATTATTAGTACAGAAAGGCAATAAGTTTATAGCTATTACATAGTACACAAATATTGTTGACTTGTATAATGTAATATATTTAATAATTGTATATATTAAATGTTATACTGATGTTAATTAGGTAAGATAGGTATGTAAACTTATTACATCTTCTGGGTGGGAAACTTGAGATTAATAAGTAAAATAAATAATTGATCACCTTCTTATATGTTTGATATACATACACATGCTTGTAATTAATCGATAATATAGATTCTTTGAGTGTATTTAATAACATTGTTCATGATACATGTTTCTGTATAATATAGACGTAACTATAGTATTCGTTTACAACAGAGTAGCAATGCTAGAACCGTCGTGCTTTATATAGTTTTTACAGTGCCTTCGGTAAAGTCCATCGTAAACCACACAAGTAAAAACGGAGAGGAAATTAAGAGTTAGGATATTTTATCGTTTATCGTGATCGCAGGTTGCGGTGTACCGGAGAATTTGATGCATTAAATTGCACATTTAATCGCAATAAACCAGACTCCGGCAGCAAAACGTACAAAAACTACAGGATACTATAATTAGGTCGGAAGCAAAGTAATAGTAATGCCGGTTCCGCTGTGTCAAGGGAATGGAATCTTAACTTTTTAATTTGACGACTGAACATTGTCGTGGGTCTTTATTGTAAAATGTTATTACGGTGAATAATAAATGAGTATAAACAACTAATACGCGTACTTTTGCAATTAAAAACTTTTGTTTCTAACTTTTCATTATATTATATGTATAATCAGTATTTTGCATTTAACGTAGATATATAGTCCAACTATACAAAAATTTGTTGGATACCACACTATATTGGCAATTTAGGTAATGGTACTACCTTTTTTAAAAGGTAGATTGCTTACAAAGGAACAAAGTCTATGAAACAGTAAAACAAATTTTCAATATTAATATCAGGAAAATATTGTTGAAATCTTTGCTGAATAAATTATTGTAACAACCAAAAATGTTCTTCTAATAATAATATTCATATATATATTATGGACATATTTGGTAATGTATAAATAATTTATAAAATACAGGAAGATTATGGGGTATCAAAAGTATAAACAAAATAAGACTGCACAAATATTCAAATTGAAATGTTAACCGCAAAATCAAATAATGAAGCCTGTAACTGCTCATGTGCCTTTTTAATGAATCGTAACGTAGCAATATAAATCAATTTAATTGTTAAGTATTAAGTATATGTACATTATATAGCTAAATAAGCTTTGAATAAAACCCCCAATTTTCTAATAAAAAAGAAATTAATGAATATGAAAGCGAGCAAATATATTAAAGTTAATGCATAAAACATCTTAAAAGCCTCATGCAAATAAATAAAACATGTTAAAGAACTGTTCAACATAAAAGTGGATAAGACATAGGTATTAAAAATCTGCGTAAATTATTTATGTGAAAACGTGGTGTGTAAAAAGAGATCCAAGTGTACGCATTACAATGATGATGAATTGTGTACACAATTTTATGCATTTGGCATTTATAGATGTGAAATAACACGTTCCAATCGTGAACCATTAACAGCTAGGCAGACAATGAACAGTGTAATTTCGAAAATTATAGAAATTGAGAGCTGTCGGCATTAAAGGGGTGCGCACAAAGGGGAGATGGCAATGAGCGTGGTACGATCGAAAGTGAACTTGGTGATTCGAATGCGGCAAGCGAGGCAAGTTGACCGAATCCTATCCCTTAGACAAAAATGGGGAAAGCTTAAGAAGGCTTCACCTACGCGGTAATTAGGAGTCTTTATTAATTACCTAATTAAGTCGGCAACAATCTTGATACTCGGCGCATCCTGCCGCGCTTCGTTAAAGGTCGCGATGCGCGTCAGCGAAACCGATGTAGGGACACGGTGGTTGGAAAAAAAGAGGGTGCAGATACGCGAGCTGGAACTCGAGGAGAAGTTAATGTATTATACATACATACATAATACATATAACATTTACTTTCCGCAACGGTACCTGTGCGGTGCATCGTCGTCGCGTGTAGGAAGTTTGCAGGAAATCGTTGTGACATCGATTGAATATTGAAAGGTAATTCTGTTTTTGAATACCACTTTTCATCAACTTGTAGCAATTTTTTTGGAAAGAACTATTGAACTTTTTGCGTTAGCATTTTGCACATATATTTACGAGTGTTTGAAGTACATATATTATCTTTTTAAGATTAAGATTAAAATTACGCGAGTTATATACCCTTTTTATATGACAGTAAGTTTTAAAAAATGTGTCTTGATTGTTGCCATAATTAAAAAAGTGAGACAGTACTTTAACCAGTATGAATGTAGCTATGGTCTGAACCTAAAGAAATTAAAAATCTTGATTATGTACAAAATTTTTGCTTTATCAATCCAGAATTTTCGCCTTTGGCACGTTAAAAAATAAGAAGAAACAAAGGATTTTAAAAATTTTGGTTGGTGCGATAACAGGATGTGTACTGAAGATCCTTTACAAATTTCAAGTTTATTCGTCAAATAGAACTGTCCTAACAATCTGTGAATGTCCTATAAACATCGATTCGATCGTAATAAAAATTGATGTGTTCATGTTATGCACTTTTTATGGTGATCAACGATGGTTTTCTTTGATTGCAGAGTAAAAGAATCTGACCAATTCGATGGAGTTTGTAACGTCGCCGGATCGTTGCGTATTTTGTCGCGCAATTCCGCGCGAGAGCGAAGAATTGTATTTTTACCGTGAATCAAAAAATTCTAGTTTGCCGACTGTCCGTGAGTTCACTAATGAGTTCACGTCCCTCGTTCCGGCGAATAACCGCTAATTTCTGCTCATATACATACGTCATACGTGCAGTCTTAGTCGTAGTTACTTTGTGAGTTACAGATTTCATAAGTATTGTTAATAAAAGTAACAAGTATTTCTGTTTATTTAGCAACGGAATTAGAGTTTCTCATTTTAAAATAAATTTAATACACTTATTTGTATTTATGTAAAAGAGATAGTATAAAGTATCTTGCTATCGGTTGGTCGATCGTGTCGGTCCGGTTTCATAAAAATAGAATCTTTCCATTCGCATTCATTGGGGTGGGGCCCATTTAATTTCAATCGAGCATGGGGTAGCATGAAAACATTTTGAAAAAGCGCATAAGAGGATCCCTGACGAATCATCCTTGTGTACGCATCGTTCTCGTATGCAAAATGCAGTTCCGGGTGCGGCACGATTGGAAAAACAAACGGGGTGTAAGGAGGGATAGCGGCGAATAGAATGTAGGAGAGGGGCGATAGGGGGAGTGAGAAGGAGAGAGAGAGAGAGAGAGAGAGAGAGAAAGACAGAAAGAAAGAAAGAGTGAGAGGGGGGGGGGGGGGAGATGATGGGATCCGAAGAGAGGAGAGGGCGCGATAGAAAGGGAAAGAGCCAGTTGTCCGGGGCTATACAGGTGTCGGTCTAGACTCTTTATATTCCCTATAACGTTAACAATAAGCAAGAAAGAGAAGCAAAGAAATAGAGAGAGGGGCCCGGAGAGGGAGGAGCCACCGGAGGGTGGAAAACAAGAATGGAGAAACGAAAAAAGGAGGAAGAAAGGAGTAGTCGAAGGAGGAGGAGGGAAAGAGTGGTGCAATTCAGGCCAATGGGAAAAATGAGGCGCTACGTTCGGCAGCATAAAACCAGTTCGAAATGCATTATGCCATCCGGAGATTGTGCGCGAGCGAACTCACTCACTCGCTCATACAGTCTCATCCGCGTCTCTGCGTGATGGTGGAGCATCAAGAATAAAGAATAAGATATAAAAAGAGGACGCCAGTCTTTGCCAAGATAAAGGAAGGTCAAAGTAGAAGGTGAAGCGCTAGGGTACGTATAGTCTTCGGGTTTTGCGGGTATATCCGCGGCCTGAATTATTACGATGTTCATTAAGAATCGATTTTGTGGAATCGGAATGACTAACGCGTGATTAATGGCATGTTTGTTACTACCATTCATCTTAGTTCGTGTCACCGATCAGACGGCAATATCTTCAAACGGTGTCTACCAATTCCATCGCCATTACGAGGCTCGTAGTCTTCGCGTTTACCGCTTATTCAATCTTCGCGAAGTTTACCGTGTCTTCGGACAAACTTGTTCGTAACGAAGACGTCAAGAATGTAATATTGATTTTTCATGTACAATGCACGATATTTGTTTTGCAAAAATGACCATCTACTGTCCGAGGTAAAAACGCGCATCTACAGGCAGCAAAAATGGCAAAGGATGTCATCTTCTCCAGGTGCTGGTAAATTCCCCCTTAATGCTGAATATTCGATTCGAATATTCAATTACCATTTCTTTAAACTACTACAATATTGCTTGATAAATGTATGGATTCGATCAGTTGTCGAGGTTCAAAAATGTTTCATCGTATTAATTAATACAACGTCGTCGAATTTTTATCATATGTTATACGCAAGTTGTCACAAAAATAAAATCATTAAGCCTCGTGAATCTTTCAAGTCAATTTAACAGGTTTTCCACTAATTGTGTACGAATCTTCTACACTACTTTTATTAGTTGTGCTCAACGCAAATAATACTATTTTAAACATGACTCGTTTCAGCTTACGGTTTCAATTTAAAAGGAGTTTTCAGAGTTAATTATTCATCTTTCTATCACATTGATCGTTTACCGTTGTATCAATTCGACACTATCGGAAGGGATAAATTAAGTTGGGGAAACGAAGAATAGGGGTTAATTAGAATGGTAAATACTGTGGGTCTTAAATTATTTCAGCCGTAGTATGAAAAATATATGTCTTATCCATGTGACGAATAATATTCTCTGATGTGTTGCTAAATGTATATTCGCGATTCACAAGCAGTAATAATCTCCATAAAAGACTAATAAGATTTAAGTGTAGCAAGGTATTCATTTAAAAGTTGACTGTTTCCCTAAGTGACTTTAATAATTCGGTCACCCATTATGTTTTAATCCCCTGCAGTACCATTTTCTTTACGGCTATAATAATTAGAACGTCTTTATCGCCAAAGATATCACAGAAGAGAAAAGAAACTTTATATTTTTTGTATGGCTACATTTACTTCAATGCTTAAATATTGATTATGAAAGAATAAAACTTTATTTCCTCTAAAAAGAAAGGTATATCATTCGTATTTGTTAGACTTTGTTTAAAATACTTCGCCGTTAAAATAAGGCAATGGGCTAATGCCCAAGCTCTCGTAATCACTTTTTAATAAAATCAACCCCTAAATCGCAACGAACAAATTCCTTCGTCCAACAGATAATCCAACGGCACATTCAAAAACCGTCGTTGCATCTTCCGCTACGATTCACGCAAATCTATGTACATAGGAATAAAAATGTATTCGAACACAGCTCGCGAATCTGTTTGGCACACGGCGGCGCAGCCCCCCAAAATCTGTGCAGGGTTATTCGAACTAGCTGAAGGAAAACCAGTTTGAAATGCATATTGCGCCGCCGCGTCGGTCTGCGACCGATGTGCTTGCTCGCTTGCGCGTTTACAACTATACGTGTGCGCCTACTTGCCTAGGCCCGGCAGAAGAATAAAGAAGGAAGAATAAAGGATCGGGAATAATAAAAAAGGAGGCAGTCCAACGTCGAGGATAAAGAAGGGGAGGCGAGAGGGTGAGAAGAGCAACAAAGACAGCGGGATTGAAAGGGAAAGTCCAACGAAAGAACGCCTCGTCGTCGTCGTCGTGCGTCGTTCGTTTGTCGACGTCGACGATCCACGTGTGTCTTGCAAAAATACGTTGCACGTAGCGGACGTATCGGTTTGTTCAGCGATGCGTGGCCACGGCAAGAGCGTCCGTCCCTTTTTGTATTTCGTATGCAACCGCAATGCGTCGCCGAAAATAGCGGGGAATAAAAAAAAGGATAAAAGGGAAATAGAGGAAGAAGGATCGCCGCACGCGGATTAAAGCGAGGGACAAGCGCCTAGCACCGGAAGTTTCGTACGACTCGCATCGATGAGTCGCTAATCGAGTGGCACATAGACAACCGGGGTTCTTGACCTCTTAACCTTACACCGTGATTTCGCGAGCCCCACGTGCTGTCCGAATCATGCGCGCGATTTTCTTTTTGCCGGGCGACTGGAGATATCGGGCTCGCGAACGTCGAAATTCGCGCGCTTATTATTTAAGCTATCTGACATTGTTACTTCTTATTTTTATAAGGAGAATTGAAAGGAATATTATTATGAAAATGAAAAGCTGTTTGTTGCTTGCTGTGTGCTGGTGTACAGTAACAATCCACTGGCGATTATTTCGGAATTTTTTAAAGTCTATAGTTAAGGATTGTCTAATAGATCATCCAACAGCAATAGCAAATTTCGTTTAGTACAGCACAAGTTTTGAAAATCCTGTTAATAGGTCTCCGGTAAATAAAGCGTTAAACTCTAAGAAATTAATGTTTAGGAATTCATTTTTACTTTGTTTTGTTTGAATAACTCGAATTTTATTAGTATTTGAACTGTTATTAAATATACAGTGTGGACCACGAAGTGTGATCAACTCAGATTATTCTGCTGTTAGTGGTCCGATCGGAAATTGTTTTAGCTAAAATAACATGGTTCAAGGAGAGCTTTAAAATTAAACAACCCTTCTTTCCAAAGTTATCAACGTCGCCTTTAGTTTTTTATAGGTAAACCTACAGTGTTTTTACACCCATCGTTTAGGGGCTATTCTTTTAGTTACAACTAGACGAATTCGGCAAGCATCATAACAAATTAACAAATATTTCTTTCTCAATCTAGAAAGACTAAAGAAAATTCTTATTTGGAAGAATTTTGCAAGATTCTATTAAAGAGGAATAGCAAGTCATACTGTTGCACACTTTCCAAAGCTGTGCCTTTCTGTACCTTGGAACACATTTAATGATATCGAACGTGAACTGTTAATAGTCTTTCATGATCTGCGTGTACGTTCACTTTGTTCCATGATGATTTACGGTACTCACGAAAACATCGAGATGCTCTTGATGTACGGAGAGTGCGGGCGGGTGTAGGTACATGCTTAACCATCAATGGAGACGTCGTAGCAAGAATAAAGCAGGCATTTCTTAACCCTTCACTAAGGTATGTTGATATTTGATATAGTGGACACCATTTTGAGCATCGCTTCAATTAAGGTAAGTATAAAGAAACTCTAAGTTTACCTACAAATAACTGAAGGTGACCTTGGTAACTCTGTAAAACAAAGGATTAACAAAGATTTTGGTACAATCATCTTAAAGCTCTCCTTGAACCATGTTATTTTAGCTAAAAAAACCTTCCGATAGATCCGCTAACAGCATAATAATCTAAGCTAATCACGCTTCGTGATCCACTCTGTATAATATATTTAAACCTTCTAGTTCCAATTTCATTAATTAAATTACTCTAATTTTGTGGGAATTTTCTGATTTGATATTTGCCACTTGTTCATTCACTGATAAAAAAGGCAAAAGATATCTGAAAAATTATTTTACTTCATTAAACTTTATTATCTAAACAATCATTTTAACTTGAAGAAATGCAAACGAATACTTTTAAAATATTAAATGGTGGAAGATAGTATATGAAACTAGATTAGAGTAACAATAATAATGATAATAATAAGAGAATGGAGTATAGTGTCTCATCTTTTCGTTTGTCTGTTAAGTCGTGAACACTTTATGTAATCGAACGGTTTGAACGGTAGTTTACAGGCAATTAATCTTTTATTTTTCTTTCACTGCTGTTCACACTTCTTCGAGTTCTACGGCAATAAAAATGTTAGTAGGGGCTTTGCCTACCTGAAAATAAGCGAGGGAGAATGGCGTGAAACACTCAGAAGTCATTGACTCCCCACCTTGGAAACTTTTTGAGGGAGGAACAGCTTTCGAGCATAATTCCGTTTAACTTGACGCTCTCTTTAATTGATCACACCTTAAAATCTTGAGTTGAATCATTTCAGGAGACTTTTCAGAGAGAAGGGACATTATTTACTTCCCTTACGTGATTTTTTAATAACGGTGTATTGTTGTATTCAATAATTTAATAATTTCATGTTCATAAATTCCGTAATACCACACATTAATAAAAGACTCCTGTAATAAAAATTACACTGTGTGTCAAAATAGACATTTCTCTTTTAAGATTGCGCGAATGTCTTTTATTGTATTGTGCTTAATTTTACTATCTGATATTATAAATATAGACATGAAATTATTGCTGTTAGTATGTAATATGTATCTGTGTATTGAAATCGTATGTATGAAAATTAAAATTATATTGCAGCATAAAAATGATTTATAAATTATGATGATTCTTCCAAACAGCTCGTCGGACGCCATTAATTATTAATATAAATGTAACGATCTATAGCACAATCAATCTTATTCACTGTAATTTTTTATCATTTAAACTTTGTAGATTGTTTGATCTGAAAAATCTTAATTTTATAAATATTACAAGTAACCATCGAATTTTATGCACTTATGACAAAAATGAGTAGATCAAATGGAAAACAGTAAAAACATTTAAAGACCTTAAAGATATTGTCACATACTTTTCGACACTATGAAATTATTAAGGAAAGAAATGAATATTTATGTAGCTCCTGTATCTTCCAATTAATACAGACAATTTTTATTTCGCATAAAACTCTATAGTCTAATTACAAAAATAGCGAATAACGCAGTCTTGTTATTCTCGTGAAATGCAGATTCGTTCTTGCAGAAAAGGTTACAAAAAAGTCGAACAAGAATGTCTACTGATAAATGGAATGTTCTGGCAAAAGACGTAGCGTACTTATTCAAGAACTGTATTTATCTCAGGGGAAAGAAAAGCATTTCGTGTATTGCAAAAACTTTCGATTCTATTTTGAGAGATGTAGAGTTTGTACCTCGCGTTCTGACTCGCTTAATAGTTCTGTTTCGAAGTTAAAAGCGTAGAGAAAATTGTTCCAACTGATTGCATACACGTTTCAATCCGTTGTACGTCCAACCTGCGGTACGACAAATTTCATGTCACGGTCGTATTACGGTCAAGCACGGCCACTTCGTAAGAGAAGACCACATGCGTAACAAAGAACAACTTATCGTACGATAAATCGTAACCGATATCGGTCCCTTCAGTTTGCGAGAAGGAACTTCTCAAACTAAAACACGCAGTAAAATGTACAACTTCGCAACAGTAATACTGTTCACCTATTTTCTTTTCATATAAAACTTCTATTTTGAGAATGCAGGGAAAAGTTAAAAAATAAAGATATATTTTTTGCCATTCAACATGATTAGATTGTGGATTTCATCCATTCTAATATAGTAAAACTACAATCTTCATCATCTTTGACCGTTTGCAGCTCGCAACAACATTGACTTATTTCAATGAATTTTTAAAAATGTATTATGTTGTCCCGAAAGTCTGTTTCGTATTCTATTAATCCATTCAATGCAAATTCAGACTAGTTTAAAAAAAAACAAATAGCATGGCCAAATAAGAGGAAGTTCGTGATATAATAAAACAATAATGAATAGATGATCATGATTCTCATATATGCTCGTGTTATATAACAATATTAAACGTATACATTCCGAAAATAACTTCTGGGACAACCTAATCTATGACAGACACAAATTTACACAATGCATTTTAAAAATATTTAATATAAGATAAAAATTTAATATTACAATAAATTATTCATTCTAATTTCTTAATACTAAAACCATCAGATGAGTAAAAACAACTTGCTTCTGACTTTTCCTTTTACTATTATAGAAATCATGAAAAATTGTTTAAAGAACTTCGATATTCGATCACATACTATAACAAAAATCTTAGGAAATTTGAATGATTTCAATTTTTTAATCATTGTAAAACAAGATGTGTCAGTTGCGTTTAGTTTGGTACTCGGTAGTCCTAGTGTTAAAAAAGACAACGGATTTTATGCATTTATAACAAAAATGGACTGGTCAAACATAAAACTGTAAAGACATTAGAAGAATTCAATGATGTTACATTATTTTCAACATTACCTAAAATTACATATTAAAAGAGAAAATGCATATTTATTAAACTTCTGTTTCTTACAATTGACTGAGAAAATTTTTATTTTGCATAAAGATCCGATCTCTAAAGAGAAACATCATTATGTCCAATATTGCAAAGATACTTCTTTTCTTAACACTAGAAAGACTGAAACTTAGTATATACCTATATTGCCCAAAAGCAGTCAAAATGACTGCATTGTGAAAGAATAACTAATGTGTAAAGAAAGTTTAAAATTAATTTTTAATATTTTTTATATTATTTACAGTTATATAACAAGTTATTAGTAAATATTAACAAGAAAAAAATTTACTTTTCCTGGGCATATTGATGACATTTTCATTTTCATCATTGGTGATCGACTCTTCTTCTAGTTGAAATTAAAAAGCAGTCAAAATGACTTCCTTGGGCAATCTAGTGTTAAGGTGCGCGTCCACTGGCAAGTAACTTGTGACATTTCTTGCGAGAGCGACTCTCAATCAAGACGCGTGTATATAGAGTCTACACTGTAGACTGTAGACACGTCCGAGATAGCGGCCATCAAGCTGTGCGTGCTTGCAACAGTTGCTCTCGGGGAGCGATACAATGTATAATGTATACGCTCTCTGGATATTTCTCTGAAAGTAATCTCAAGTTTTGAACCGCGTCCGAAATATTTTGCGAGAGTTTGTAGGAAAATATGGCAGCAAAGAATTGCTGGTCCGAAGAAGAAACCTTTGTGTTAATTTCTTGGTGGAAGTACTTACTCGAACTCTGGGACGTAAAAAGTGAATATTATCGTAACAAAATAAACAAACAAAACGCATTAAATAGTCTGCCGGTTGAATTAAATGCTACTGGGAATGAAATGGCTCGTAAAGTAACACTAAAGCTACCGACCATTAAAAGTGACTAGTATTTGCTCCCTTATAAAAATGACACAATTGAATTTATATAGATTTTGTGCCATTTTTATTGTAATGTATTCGATTAGAAAAGTATGCATATTCATTTCCAGTGGAAGCATCTTTATAACGTCAATAATTGTACAATAAAAAATATGAAAGCTGTCATGTGATCGGCGGTGATAGGTTTAATGTTAATAATTTATGTACGCATTTTCACCAAGAACTGCGAAAATGTGAAAGGAAACGCAGTCGTGATGAAATAGAAAATGTGTATCACAACAGCTTAATATCCAATGTCTCACCTACACTGTTTTGTTTTTCCTCTTTCTTCTTAAAATTATTGATACACAGACAGCAACAGCACATTTAGCTGACATTTTGATCGACAGTCAGAGCAAAACTGGCCTGATGATTCTCTTTAGCAGCAATTTGCACTCGGAATAATGTAGACACTCCCGACATTTATTGAGCAATAAGTTGAGGGACCACTCTCACCAATTATTGCAAGAGTGAGTTGTATCAATATTTGCAGACAAATGTGCACACTTCTGCAAGTCGGTCTCGCAAGAAGAGTCGCATACTTGCTAGTGGATGCGCAGTTTTAAAGAGTGTCCGAATAGTAATGCATATCCGACCTTATAACTAAAATTTGTCATTTCGCCGCCAGTCAACGATCAAATGATTAACACTACTACACATGGACACTGAAGAGACATAAAAGAAACAATGTATTTGGATAGAAGTGTTTAATACACATCGTATCGGAACGGCACAGACACGTATCGGCATCGGTCCAACCGTTCTATTCAAATGCATTGAAGAATATTTGCCTGATTGTGATACGTCCCGTGTCTGTGCGGATAGTATACATAAATCGACCTTAAATGGGAATCGCAGCATCGGAGTCACGGTATATTCATCAAAAAGGCTAGTTTAATGAGTGCTAACAAGGAAGTGTCGCCGTTACCGGTCGTGAATGTGTGTAGTATGAGATCGAAGGACGATCAAGGAGGCGGCGCGATTTGAAAGGATCCTACGAGAGAATGCGAGAGAGAGACAGACAGAGGACGTGTGCACGGTGCCAAGTTTGTACGTTGTTCACGGGTCTAAGGACGCCGAAAAAAGGAGGAACACGATAGGAGGAAAGCAAGATGAGGAGACCCCAACCCCCGGCAAATTTGAAAACGGCGTGCACCGTGTAACTTTCCCACTGTTCGGGCGCGAGGAGAGCGACGTATGGCTCAGGGCAGACGCGCGAATACGGTGCCCTTCGTCGCGACGAATTGAAAGAAAGGAGACCCTAAAAAAACTGGTTCTTTCTTTCCCCTTCGTGGGTCCGGGGGCCTAACAGCACCTGGCTCGTCGGTTCGTGCTCCTTCACCAAGTCGGAGAGACCTTCGATCGGATCTTGAATTTCTTCGACGGCCACGCTGCGGCGGCGCTCTGACGAAAATTAATCGGCGATTAGCCTAAACGATAACGTTCTGCCTAGTTACTAACACTGAGCGTTGGACAGCCACAGGGCCATTACGACGCACGAGACCTTGATCGACCCTCGTTCATCGAGGTCGGGTGAAAAATGTGCCGACAGATTTTCCGCATCGGCGATCAAATGTCAAACACGAGCCACAAACTTCGCTTCCGATTTGATACGGTCGATTTTTCTCCGGAATGCTCAGATTCCAATTACAGTGATGTAGGCCCTGAACGTTTGCGAGCATCATTATTCTGTTTGGGAAAATTTGTCGTTCCTTTGTAAGTAATAGAGGAAAGTAGCTAGATATAAAATACTATTTTGTTTCCTCAATGGTGTTCATACAAATTCATTGAAACAAAAGGAAGATTCTTATGCTAGAGCACAAAGATACTTACGTAATAGGAAAATCTTGCTAGAAGTTATCTAAAATACAATGATGCCATAGAATGTTACGTTTGTCTTATGCCAGCCACGCTAAAATTATATTACCATTATTTTATTTGATAATTATTAGTTAAACCCATAATTAAAATCTTAATCAAACACCAAAAATTATAATGAGATCATTGAGATGTGATTTCTGAAACTCTTTGAGAACCCATTTCTTATTTATTCTACAAAAGCATGAGCCATTTCTTGTTTATTCTACAAAAGCATGAGCCATTTCTTGTTGCTTATCACGCAAAGGATGAGACATTTCCCGTTGATTGAATAAATACAGAAACAATTTTTCTGTAACAATAACATTAAATTATATAATACATTCTAACTTTAATATTTAGATATTTTACGAAGAGTAAACATTTCTACATAAACTCTAAGAAAAACTGTGATTTTAATGTTCTGCGGCACATCCGTCTTGTTTCATGACCACATATAACCGTTTGAGCATATTAAAAATAATTTTTTATAACCATTCTTCAAGTTGCAATTACATTTTTTAATGTAATGGTGTTTTCCTGATTCTTTGATCTAAGTCCTAAGTCTTTTCATAGATTCCTCTAAATCTTCCCATTATGTTTCATTTGTTTAATAAAATGCTATCGTAACACAGTATTTCACATTATATTTGTACAAAATAAATATAAATAAATACGTAACAAATATATCAAATGAATGAGGACACGTATGCAGCCAACTGTGTATATAAAAATGACTGTAATAATTAATTATGTCGTGTGCCACTTACATATTTTATTAGCGAATCCATGACAGACGAAATCGCGGAAAGGAAAACGTCGGAATATTGGAATTTCGTTCTGCAGTAGATATGCTAATGATGACACGCAGCCTGCTGATAATCATGAAGGTTCATCTCGCGTGTTTATTCCCAATTATGTAAATTACGCAACTTTCTGATCGGCCCAGAGAAATTATATTCAGATACGAGATCGCGATGCCCTTATGGCTGCCTCGAATCAGAGGTTATTTTTAATGATATTGCTTGTAATTACATGTCCAGTTTTATAGAGTTATAGTAGTGTAAGAATATCCGTCTTTTCGACCGTTGAACAGAAACCAGTGATACATTTTGTTGCGTTTCTGATGGCGAGCAAAACGGATACTGACTACGCAAGAAATTATTGTATCTATTGGGTATGCATATGCATAAAGCTTTTAGCATAGATACTGCACCAACAATGTGGGTATTTACATGAAGGTTTTTTTGAATTACACCTCGAAGTTTTTAAAAAATTTGGAATGAAGGGTGATCATGCATTTGCAATACTACGTGTGGAAGGTATTCACAAAGTCATGGTACGAGCGGGAAGGTATTATTACAAGAAACGCTAATATTCTTCGATATCGTGAGGATTATTTTCAATATTAGTTGCATGTCAACATTCGATCACTTTTTTTGGAGATATTTTAGAGGGATTTTGTTAATGTCAATATTGATAAAACAGAAGTGTTTTCAGAAGCCTCAGAGCAATACTGATTACAGACGTTGAAATAATTCGAGGGAGGGATTAATTGAAATAATACTAGTTTTAATCGTAACAGGAAAATTAAAGAAATTCTACTAGTTTCTTTATAGTATTGGTGGAATTAATTGTTTCGTAATACTTATCTATGATTAAAGACATGCGAGCTGAGTGAATGCAGAATGTTTTAACATATTCTGCTTTATAAGTATGTTATCATTTATAGGTATTGTACCTTATACAAACTGAAAAATGTTCTACTAATTACTTTATATTATTGGTAGAATTAATTACTTCGTAATATTGATCAAAAATTAAAGAAAAGTGAGCACGGTGAATACAGAGCATTTTAAAATACACTACTTTATATTTTATTATGGTATTCTACTTTATGCAAACTGCAGAATATTTTACTAGTTTCTTCATATTATTAGTAAAATTAATTGTTGTTTACTATTGGTCAACGACTAAAGAAAAGTAAGCACGTTGAATACAGAGCCTATTAAAATATTCTACAAAGAGAAGCTGGTCAGATCTACAATGCGAATGATTAAAATGCGTTTTGGAGTACCCTGCGGCTATTCATACATGTTGAAACGTAAAACCTTGCCGCGATCTCATGATCCATTTATCTAAACCAGCCATTTCGAACACAGTCTTCAGAGACTGCCGAGTTTTTTGTTGGTAGATCCAGCTTCCCAACTAGAATAAGCATATCGTTAGTAGAACCGAAAAAAAGTATTATTATTCTTATTCTGCATAGTATAAACGTTTCTTTTTCTGTTACCATTAAACAAAATCGATGCTTGCTTTCTTCTTATTTCTAAATTTCTAATTTGTGAACTACTGTTCTCTTGTAATCAGTTATGTCCCTATACTGTTTACAACCTCGCCTTATGATTTACGTTTATCATTTTTTTTCACAATTTCATCAAGTGCATAACTGTCTCTTGCGCACTGTTAGAAGTTCTTTGTTAGAAATTCTAACGGTCTGCGAAGACCGTTGAGTCGTAAGCGATACGATACACAACGACGTAATCAGATGCAGTTGATACTGTGATACTAAAAATACCGTTTTACGATCCGTTTAACATATTTTAATATATTGAAGATTGTACGTAAAACTCTTGGGAACTTTGAGTGTTAATTAAAAGTCTCTATTAAAGGATCTATTATAGAAATGTTTTATGTGTATCCAGCACGTTTCATAGCTCCAGGAAATCAAATCAACGTTTTAATTCAGGGAGTTCCAACGTATTCCCCTCCGAGAACTGCAACGTCCCCACCATCGAACCTCTTCCCACTACTACATACTGTGGCTCTCATGGTGGGAGCTTCCCACTACTATACATTATAACGATGAAGTCTAAGAGTCGGGGAGAACCTAAGCGGGGAAGGTGCCTCGAATAGTTCCGGCGCTACTGGTTGGAACTGCCTGTTTTAATTGAACCCGTTACTGAAAATTCAAGATTTACCATATTCACTGCTATATTAACTTTCTTATATTGGGTTGTTCGGAAAGTAGTTTTGTTTTTCCAAAGGACAATGAAAGATGATTTTTTACTATTTCAACCGGTTATTTTGAAAGTGGTGTAAGTACATTTTTTCTTCTTTCGAGATATTTAATGGATTGCATTTGATTCGATTCAAAAATATAAATAAAGTGTTCTATGTTTGGCAATGTTTCTACGAATTTAGAAATAATTAAATTGATTATACATATAAACGACTTTTATGTGAATTTAATTAAAATAATATATTTTTTTTTTTGGTCGACAATAGTCTTACGCCACTTTTATAACCAACCGTCAGGCAATTTAATTTACTGACGAATTCTAGATTGATAAAAATATACGGATATTTTAAAATACTAAGTGTGAATTGTTTATAAATGGAAAGTACACTCTAAATTATTTATTTGTCTCGTGATTTCTAAATTATTTTACAAAAATGGACTTACACCACTTTCAAAATAAACGGTCTATTTGTTTCTTTATTCGGTGATGTAGTGACCACTTTGTTCTGTGATCTGTCGTTATCTTTCTGGCAGCTTGGAGATCACATGCTCGTAGAATTCCTGGTTTTTATTAGCACAAAAATTTAGTTATATTACTTTTGGCACCTTCATTCAAAATGATATTTACACTGCTTGAAAAGTGTTGAAGAGAACGAAATAAATAGTAATCTGATGATACATGCTCTTTGTAAGCAGCACACAACTTTTTCCTTACATGCATTGCATTTTTACTCGCGCGGCAATGAAAAAGCAAGATGTGAATTTTCCATATTTGATGCGGTGAGAAAAATGGTTTGAAAGTGTAGAAAGCACTATAAAGCACGAAATGACGTCCGATATGTCAACTATCAAGACACATAATGATTTTGCGACTTAGAATAAGAATAAATACCTAATAATAAATGGAAGCAATGCTTACTTTCTAAACAACTCAATACTTCGTAAGTCCTAACGAAATTGTGGTTCACTCTGCCCAAAACGTACGAATTAACATTGAAATTTCGTCAAAAAATGGTGTCAGTCATATACAACTGATGTGGTAGTTAACGTGTCAAAAATTTGCCTAATTCTAAACACTGAAGCCGAACAATTAAAAAGATTTGAGTCCACCTAAATCTCTGAATATCTGTCAAGTACAGATTGTTAAAGCCGCACAAGGATATCATATAATACCATATCGCTTGAAAGAAATCTAAAATTAAGAAAAAATATCGAATTAAGAAAAAAAAACGAAGAAGGCTGTTCCTCCGTTTGGTGTATTGTATAACGCATTTCCCAAGTATCAGATACCGTGAGGTCGAACATGGTTGACCCGATCGCGTGGGTGTAGAATATACATAATATTCTTGTCGAGGAAGATCACCTGGCAATCGTGATACCTCTCTGGATTATCCTAAGTCGAAGAAGGCATCCGTTCCGATAAAAATGGAGGATCGGAGAAAAGGGGTTGGATAACCTTCGGAGAACATCTAGAGCTTCTTTGAAAACGTCTAAATAGCAAGCGAGCATCCGAACCTCTTGCGTTTCCTGTTCGAGGTCGAGCCTTTTGCTCGCAGGAGGCCCCATGAATGGCTGTCCCTGTGTCTACCTGAGGCCATGGGATGCTTGAAGGACCCCGCAGGCGGGCTCCACGAGCGAAGCTTCAATGACTGATACTCCCCTCGAGGCGGTGTGGGCAGAGGAGATCAAATATTATAAATACGAGAAGTCTCAGTCAGCGTCGTTTGGGGTCCGGGGCTTCTTATCGGTTTGGTTTGGTTTGATAACTGCATCCGGCCTTATCCTAGTACAAATAAAGGGTCCACGGCTCTGGGATTGCGAACACTGTACAATGGAATTTAGTTAAAACCACCGATTCGAAGTAAGTATGTCTTAGTATGTGTTGTCGGCTCAGGAGTATCGGGAATATTAATTTCTATATTTAAGGGGATACTTATTTAAATTCCTCTTAAATCGGACCTCAGATTTGGAATTTGATGGAAACTACTGAACAATAATGCAACCAACCAATAGGTCTCTAAAGATGTCTCCAAATGTACGATCACTAGATTTAGAAATTCCTTTTTATTGTGTCGTATTAGATAAACTGAATTTTAGTAGGATTTTTGGGCCACAAAATGTAGCATCCGCTATGACATATTTTAATTTTCTAGTTTCGGTTTTATTAACCCTTTATTCCTCCATGTAACCTTGAAGTTAGGTACGGACCTATCAACGTTTTTGGGTCTAATTTTATTTTTAGCTACAATATGAGAAAAGTATTTTACCTACAATGTGAGATACTTTAACACTAACCGTATCGTGCACAATATGCGACTTGTGTACATTGTTTTATGACTAAATTTATTTAAATTTGTCGCAATTTTTATAACAGTTCGTGCTTACATTTGGATATGTAATTATTGTAGATAGCTATTTTTTTATTTAATTATTTAAATATGATTTTCGAACCATAGTGGCTTCGTCGATTAAAAGAATACATATTTCTCTTGTATATTCGGTTACAAAACGTTGAATTCAATATGAAATGATTTTTTCATGACCTATAGTCGCGTATTCTGAAAAAAAATTAAATATACTATTCTTTTATACGGAATAGGGTCCAGTAGAAAAATTGAGAGGATGGAAGGTCGATTGTGATCGTTTACTTGTAAAGAAACATTACTAGCACGTTCCTATTACAATCTAAATTTTGGGATTTTGACAGCCAGAATGCACTGTTCGAAACACTACTATAACTCGATAAGATATTTCAAAAGTGAAATAATGTAATAATTTGTCCCACAGAGGTTTATAGTGATTAGCAAAGGTGTTTGAGTTTTTACAATCGTAAATAACGTTTAAGAAAGTATAATACATTTGTAGTTTTAATTAACTGTGATAGTAGACTAATAAAAAGAGGTGTCAACGATTACTTAATAAAATTTACTGTCACTTTTAAACCATAGATTGTTCAACGTTTCAGAAAATTTATGCTCAGAATTCACTGCAGTCGGTTGTCACCACATTATTAATCCTTTACAAACATATGTCGTTTCTTTCCAAATGCCGTTGCGTAACAGAGCAAATAGGTGAACATTGGTTAAAACGAGCTTTTAACACCTATAAGATAAAAAAATGGTTTTAAATTCAATGTGATAATGAAGATTATACAGGGTGTTTCGTCTAAAACAGGACACCTAAATATCTCCTCTACCTCTGAAAATACAAAAAATGTTTCTAACGTAATCTAAATGGTTTCAAAACACGAATCAGTTGGAAGAATCGTTTTTTATAAATTGTAATTTTTTAATCGTTTTTTCAAGGTCACTCGCGTTTTTTTACATATGTACACACATTTTTTGTTGTTGTATGTTATAGCAAACATTATTGTGCATTCATCCATGTTTAATAGCACGACCTTGAAATGACCGTGAACTTTAAAATTTGCTAATTAATGCAGAACTTACTTTCAGCGACATTTCAGATTTCAACGGTAACAGAATTTCGACCATGAACTTGAAGTTGTAAATAAACACATTCTATCATTCCTCTGTGTACATCGAGAGTCAGAGAGATATGTATTTAAGAGTTTGCTCACTGCTAAGATTTCACAGTGTATCGACAAGCGATCCATAATGCGTTATTCAGAACAGGAGAAAATTCAAATGGTTTTAATTTACGGTGAAGCTCGAGAGTGTCTATGAGAAGCAATACGAATTTACAAAGATAGATTTCCAGAACGTTCTTGTCCATCACGTTCTGCATACTCAAGTATTGTTAAAACATTTTGTGAGACTGGTAGTGTCAACAGAAACATTCGTGTGAGACGTAAGACTGTTACTCATGAAGCAAATGTGAACAATATCATCGTTAAAGTTAATCAAAACTCGCATGTTAGTATAAGGCAACTTGAACGTGAAACCGGTATTAGTGTGACAAGCATATTCCGGATTCTTCATTCACAAAAATTTCATCCTTTCCATTTATCTTTTCACCAAGAGCTCCATGGAAGAAAACCGCGTACACTTTTCTCAATGGGGTATACGGAAATATGAAAGTGATGAAATGTTTTTCCAAACAGTATTGTTTACGGATGAAGCATCCTTTACAAATCATGGTCAGGTGAACCTCAAGAACATGCATTATTGGTCGGTTGAAAATCCACGATGGTTTAGACAACTCGATAAGCAGAGACCATGCACCATAAATGTTTCGTGTGGTATTCTAAATAATAGGATAATTGGGCCGTATTTTATCAACGGTACGCAAACTGGGCAGAAGTATGCTGAATTTTTAGAACATGTTCTACCAGGTTTATTAGAAAATGTACCATTTAGGGACCGTCTAGTATTATGGTATCAACACGATGGGTTTCCAGCACACTTTTCCCATATTGCAACACGTGTCCTCAACGAAAAAATCCCAAGTCGTTGGATTGGACGCAATGGACCTGTATCATGGCCGGCTCGTTCACCCGATCTCGCCCCACTTGATTTTTTCTTATGGGGGGCATTAAAGGGTATGGTTTATCAAGAGCAGCCCAGGACGCCAGAAAATATGAAGGAACGAATAATTGCTGCATGTGCTGATATGAAATCTGAAATCATCGAAAGAGCTGTACAATCTGTCGTTTTTCGCCTCACGAAATGTATCACAACGGAAGGACATCATTTCGAACATTTATTGCAGTAATAAATGTGATTATTTACACGTTCAAGTCCATGGTCGTATTTCTGTTACCGTTGAAATCTGAAATGTCGCTGAAAGTAAGTTCTGCATTAATTAGCAAATTTTAGAGTTCACGGTCATTTCAAGGTCGTGCTATTAAACATGGATGAATGCACAATAATGTTTGTTATAGCATACAATAACAAAAAATGTATGTATATATGTAAAAAACACGATTGACCTTGAAAAAACGATTAAAAAAGTACGTATTAAAAAAAACGATTCTTCCATCAGATTCGTCTTTTGAAACCATTTAGATTACGTTAGAATCTTTTTTTTATTTTCAGAGGTAGAGGAGATATTTAGGTGTCCTGTTTTAGACGAAACGCCCTGTATACAGGGTGAGGCATTTAAGACAGGACACCTGAATAACTCGCTTGTTTTTGGAGGTAGAAGAAACTGCCTCAGACCAAACGTATTTGGTATCGAAGGACTCATAATCTGATGCTATTAGTTTTTTGATAGGTGGAGGCGCCAAGAAGATATGAAGGTCAACACTGTTTTTTTAAATGGAACAGTACATTTTTTACTAACATTCTAATGACAGTACTACAAGACGAATGCAATGACCTGTTATTAAGGTCATTTAAGGTCACTCAAGTATAACTGCAAGAGAAAATAAATTGTCTCAAAGCACTTTTCGAATGCATTTGTGTATTCTCTGGTTGTTGGCATACTGCTCTTGTAATTACCGACAGAAGTCACAAAACGAAAACGAAAATTCAATCACATTGTACGCTTGTCTATGTCCACAAATATTATTAGTAGTTTGACTGCCGATTAGAGTACGGCTCCGTAATATGCAATATCCAAGTATACCGCGAAAAACCAACAACCAAAGTTGACATGCAAGAACGAATAAAAAGAGCCATTGCATTTCATCGCTATTGCAATGTTTTAGACTATTTATTCATCTTCAAGGTCGCCAATTTGAACACTTATGCTAGCAGTGAGTACGTAAATAACATGTTACATCTAAATCGACGAAGTGTTCGAAGAGTGGTTTGAGACAATTTATTTTCTCTTGCAGTTGATCCTGAGTGACCTAACCCAGACCTTAATAACAGGTTATTGTATTCGTCTTGAAATACTCTATCAGAATGTAAGTAAATACTGTTAAGTATTTAAGTAAACAGTATTTAAGTAAAATACTGTTCCATTTGAAATAACAGAGTTGACCTTCATATCTACATGACACCTTCCCCCCCATCTATCAAAAAACTAGTAGCATCAGATTATGAGTCCTTCCATTCCAAATAAGTTTGGTTTGAGGCTTTTGCTTCTATCTCCAAAAACAAGCGAGTTATTCAGGTGCCCTATTTTAAATGTCTCACCCTGTATATATATTTCACTCTAAATATTCGGGTGATATAAATTTTGTTCGTAGAATTAATAGAAGTGAATTTTCTAAAATCGCGTTCGCAATCAGGATAGAAGTCAACAGTTTGACTTCAATTGATAGCATTTTATCACATAATTAAATACCTACCGATACTAGTACACTTGTGCAAAATTTGATTAATTTCTTAATTGTACGTGTTACGGATATTTATCTTCGAGTATTTAAAGAAGATAAATTTAACCTTTTGTAATTTTACAGTAGTTTAATGAATTGCTATCCATATACTAAATAATACTTAGTCATGATTATAGTTTGAAATTGGTATAATTCAAAATTTCACCTAAAACTATTGCATTTCTGTCAGAAATAATTAATATACCTACATGTTCATTTAATCATTGTGGATTTTGAATCACGTAAAGCCCAAGGCAACGTCTATATTGAGACATATTAGCCGAAAATACGCCTATCTTCTATTTCTAGTTACTATAAAAAATTTCTTTTTTTCTGTGTGCATTGCAAAATGTATTTCTTTAAACTATAGCATTCTAAGTAACACAGAATTTGTTGATATAAAGTCTGAAGAAAAATTGGGTGAAACAATCTCATTATAATTTTTCTAAAATAACCCACGCAAATAGAAATGCACATAAAAGTCCACTCTTCATACACGTAATGCGTGTTGTTTCGACAAATAAGCCCAACTCAACACCCATAACGCAGCAAATTTCATTCGAGCGCCGTGCCGCCGGTAAGGACTCTAATCAGCGTAATCAAATCGCAAATCGGTTAACAAAATTTTCGTGGGCGCGGGAATTTTAGTGACAGGAGGACTTAATAAAGTCTGGCAACGTAGTGACGAGATGGTAATTATATTTCTCGGTATTCAGCGAGAATGCTTGTTAAAAACCAATCAACGCCGTCGCGTCGTACCGAACCGGCTCAATTCGATTCGACGATCTCGCAACGACGACGGTTCTGCATAGAAATTCCGTGAACGTTTCTCCACTCATCCTGATCGCATCTAAACGCCTTCGGCTCATTAAATTACGCGCACGCTACAAGGTTGCAAAGAGGATTCGACTAGAAAATGGCGACGGTGGCTAGACAGTTAGCTGCCCTAATGAACCAGAACTCGCTGACGTTGTCAATGACTTCGCTCAATGAAATCGCCTTTTTCGAGAGACTGCTCGGCACGGGAAAGATTTACACGGACCCCGCGGTTCGGCGAACAGGTAGAATTCTCGTTCCCTGTCTTTCTCTTTCCGCAGCCGTTCGTTCATCCTTTCGCGGCGACTTCTCTATTTTTCGCAGACAGGTTGGCCCGTAGCAGCAATTTTCGGCAGCGTCTGTCTTGTTCATTCCCAAAGCGCCGCAATTCCTGCTCTCCTTCTCGTTACGAGCCACCTTCGTGCTATAGGCGCCTCCCTTTGTTTCGGGACCCGAAGAAGCGATCCTTGAAAATGTCGTAACCTCATGGCGTCCTTAAATTCTGTTCCGTCCGCGTCATCTCCATGGATCCTCGACGTACTGCAGATTCAGAGTGTCGTTCTTGCCTATTGAAGACAAGTAACGACGAGGAGAACAATTCATTGTTGGGCGAACAACGATCGAGCAGATGCACCGATTTCTTCATCGGACAGAGAAGTTTTCTTCGTCAGCTGCTCTACTTCGTTTTCCAGCAGTTTTCTTTGTGTATGTATTGTGTTCAAATAGAATTTTGTAGATTTCTTTATTAACACGCCCATGGTCCCATGTAACGTATTATATTGGGTCACGAAGATTTAGAACAGAAACTTGATACGTTGACGTGACGTTATTCTTTGATCAGCTTTAGAAACAAAGTGTCACGACTACACTGCGGATTTGATGGCATTTGTGGCAAAATTGAGTGAAATTTTAAGTAGTACGAAGATTAAAAGAATCAATTATTTACAATGTATTAAAGTTATTAAAGAAAGAACTTCCTATTCGGTTTCCATTTCTTGCAATTCAGGCACAACATTTTTATTTTCCATGAAGGTTCGCAGTCTAATTACGATATAATTACGACATATTGGAACACACAACATTTTATTAGGACTGGTAACATGCAGAAGGATTAAAGAAGTAATACGAAGGATTAAAGAAGTAATATAACTCAAAAACGAATAATTTCCCCAAGGTATGACAAACACTATTCGAAAGGGCATGAAATGTACTATTAATGCAGCGTTTTTGCTTAAAATCAGGCGATACTTTTTTTGGGAATTGCAATTTTTCTGAATTTTTTACACTTTGAAAAACACGAAAAACGTAAAAAAATTATGTTAGCAATAAATAAATTATATAAACTTATACATCGTTGGAAAGCTTGAGTTTTTTTTATGATTTTTTGTTACAGCACATAATATATTTCGCAAAATACATACTTTGACCCCCTCCCCCCCGTAACCGTGAAGTTCTGGGAAAAAGATTTTGCACGGAATCAATGTTACACCCAAAGGGCTACCAATATGCAAAGATTCACGCCTCAACGCCTTTCATCTATTCATTTTTGCCATACATGCGTAAAATCCGCAGTCTACTAATTACTTTGATCGTTTTGAATTTTCCAGTTTCAGTATTCTCAATCAAAACAATACTTATACTTTGAAGTTGTAGGATTTTTGGAGCTAGTAATTTGATAGTCAATGTGTTAACATATTTTACTGTTTGAAGACAACAAGCTCAGCAAGTGATATTAACTTTAAAGTCTCTTTATTTGTAGAAGAACACGTCGTAGTCCATTTGAGAGAAGATTTGTAATTATTGCCTTTAAAAGTTCAGTTGCCTTTTTCCGAATTCACAAGCCTACATGCTCGGCCAGTGAACGTGTTAATACTCAACTTACCACGGTCAACTAACTGGTTTTTTTATTTTACAAGTACTGAAGCTATAAGAATGCATTATGGAGAATGATGAACGCCCCATTAAAGCATTTGTTACAATAAGAATTTATAGAAGATTTAAATGAATTCAATTCTCTTAATTTTTAAGAGGTAACGTTCACCAGTTGTTTTTGGTGCTTGCTAAGTTTAGTGTTAAGGTAATTGAATTATGTTATCTACATATATTAAAAATGTAATGTATTAAAATCATCGATTGTATTAATAAATTCATAAGGATCCACGTTATTTACTATTTCCAAAACTATAGATGTTTTTTAATCCTTCAGAGATGGCGTCTATGCTTCGTACTGACCCTAAAGATTATTTCGAAATTGGTTATAAAGATCAAATCATTAGGTGCGATACACTTTCAAGCATCACTTTTTAAAAATTGAGGATGACCGTGAAAGATATATAAAAATTCTAAACCCTCAGAAAACTATCTATAACATCTACAATAACGTCTATAACATCGTATAACATTGGCCCAATAAAAAGAAGCTAACAGTTGCACGTCAACCCTGAAGGATTAAAATAACCATGTGAATTTAATTCGAAGTTGTAGAAGGAGCTATAGTAGAAAACCTCTATAGTAGATTCTCTAGTAGCTATAGTAGATTCTCAATCTGTAAGATTATCTTATGGTGCAATTATCTGATTTACATTAAAAACACCCAAAGAAGTAAAGGTCTGGAAGAACTATAAAAATCGTTGTTTTTCTGAGAATGTATCAATTATATTGCTTTGTATTTCATCGCAGAATTGGTAGTCGGCTATTGGACAACGCTAACGCGATAAAGCACCGAGAAAAGAAGATCTGCATCGTTACAACACGAAACAGTTCCTGACCCGTATCCCTCGCAGCTCATTTCTGGGTTTGGTCCGCGTGTACGCGCACTTCTGCCCCGGCTCTTTTATTACCTGGCGTTTTCTTTGCGAACCGCACGGCAGGTGTTCGCCACGTGCAGCATTTGTGATCACCACCCTTTAATAAGATAGTACTTGCACTTTCGAAGTGCTCTCGTTTTGGCCCGAGCCCGACGCGCGTGTACCTGTACAATTTCGCGAGGACTGAAGACGTAAGTGTAATTCTTTGCACGGGCTTCGTGAAAGCACTGTTTCAGTTTTAAGGTCAGTTTTACCACCGTTATAATGTCGTTGGTAATTTAAAGGTAGCGTTGCCGTGCACGCTTTTACCGCCAAACAGTCAGGAGACACGTACTACGCTTTATGTTGCACACAGTTCTTCGTACACAGTGTAACCTGCTTGGTGACGTTCACGATCGCATCGCGTGTAACTAGATATACTCGATCCACCGAATCAGTGTAGATAAATAAAACATCATTTTGCATCGCTTGCTAAATAAATAAATTTGTTTAACATTACCGACTCGGTTCGTTGGATAAGTGCAAAAGTTCGTGGCCGATCTTGAAAGATGGCGGGAACCTAATCGCAATTTGGCACAGATGTTTGTTTCGCTGTCATGTTACATACCATGCGGGACAGCCAAAGTGGTACTCTCGACGGCACAGGGGCAAGGGGCGCGAAGTTTAAAGACACACAATGCGATACACCTGAAGTAGTAGTGGTAATCTGAGCGAATAGCGAGAAGCTTGTGACTCAACTGTGTGCGCCTGACCAATCAGATGACATATTCGCGAATTCCCTTCGCATACTTCTCGAGCACCACTGGCTGCCCGAATGATACCTGTAGAAAGATAGTACCTCCATGCGACATTTCAGCGTCAGACACCGTCGATTTAAGTCGATTTGTGATTGCGAGGAGCTTTTCAATATGGAGAACGAAAAATAATATTTTCGCCATGTTATATAATTATGAGTTTCGAAAAGGAGCGTGTTGGAATCGCAAACAAAAAATGTTCGAGTTGTTTATTTGGACCATGCTCCACCTTTCTGAAAAATTGAAAGGTGGGTTGGCAGATTTTTAAATGATGATTTTAGCCTAAACGATCAACCCCGCTTTGGACGACGTCCCGGTAATGATGTTGTATGTGCCTTAGTGGAGGATAACACAAGGACTACAATTAACCCTGTGAGTGCTATGGACTAGGGCTGTTAGTTTTCCGAAGCTTCGACTCTTCGAAGCTTCGAAGGATTCGAAGGAACGAAGGAAACTTCGAAGATGATGAAAATCGAAGCTTTGAAGCTTCTATTCATTTTCAGTTAACGGATAAAAGAAATAAATTTTCATGATTTGTTTCTATATTCACTATTTAAATTATTTCAATAATTTATTGTTAAGATAATATATTTATAATTTGAATTATCCTTTCGATAGCACATTGTTAAAATAATTGTTTAAATAAATAAATTTTTATAATTTGTTTCTATATTCATTATTTGAATTGTTATTTCAATTATTTATTGTTAAAATAATGGTTTAAATGAATAAATTTTCATATTTTGTTTCTATATACATTATGTGAATTATTTCAATAATTCATTGTTAAAATAATTATTTAAAGAATGTACAAGTATTTACATAATGAATATAGAAACACATTTCTATAGATTATAAAAATTTCTGTAGATTATAAATTTGTATACTCTATAGAAATGTGTTGCTATATGAATTATGTAAATGCGTGTACATTGTCTAAACAATTATTTGAACAATAAATTATTGAAATAATTCAAATAATGAATATAGAAACAAATTGTAAAAATTTATTTATTTAATCAATTATTTTAACAATAAATAATTGAAATAACAATTCAAATAATGAATATAGAAACAAATTATAAAATTTATTTATTTAAACAATTATTTTAACAATGTGCTATAAAAAAGATAATTCAAATTATAAATATATTATCTTAACAATAAATTATTGAAATAATTCAGATAGTGAATATAGAAACAAATTATGAAAATTTATTTCTTTTATCCGTTAACTGGAAACGAATCGAAGGTTCGGAACTTCGACTTTCAGCACCTTCGAAGTTTCTGAAATCGAAGCTTCGATATTCGAAATCTTCGACCTTCGAAGGAAAGTAACAGTCCTACTATGGACGCATATATGCGTCCAGCGAAAGCTATCTATCTGTAAAGACTAAGGACGCATATATACGTTTATCAATTTTTTCGACCTCCCTCGCGCATGAGATTCTTTTATTAGTGTATGAGATGATACGTGTGCATACCTTAGCAACGCTAATAAACAAAAAAAATGAAAGTCCGTTATCTTCTGTATGCTTTGCGGAGAGCCGTGATTCTCTTTACATCGCGAGAGTTGTAGAAAACGGCCCAGAACGTTGAGTAGATGGGTGCCGTTCACGCGGATTGCTTCTTCTGGGAGTATTCAGCACAAGACTAACGTGTCTACAAGAAGTACCTTCAAAAATATGTTTCCCAAGTTGATAAATAAAGCAGTGGATAGTCATGAACATCATCAATTATATAGTTGTAAGAATGGTTCGCTCTCCGGGGGTTAACGGAGAGGAATAAGCTTGACCGCGTCTTTGCGGTGATTTCTCTGCATGATTGTCATGAAAAAGAATCTTTTTGGATCGAGTTGTATCAGGTGATGAAAAGTGGATCCTGTACAACAGCGTACAACAAAAAAGAACTAGGCAATAACCAAGTGGAATTACAGAATCCGTGGTAAGTGCTGACGTGTGCCTAATGAAGATGTTGTGCTGTCTGTTTAGTAGGATTGCACAGGAATAATTTTCTTCGAGCTTCTTCCACCTGGTAGAACAATCACATCAAATAATTACAGTGTTCAATTCACCAAGCTCAAAGCGAAAATGAAAACAAATCGTCCGTTTGTGACTAGTCGAAAAGCCTCACTCACGCACCTTATTCCCTGGACCTTGCCCTTTCAGATTCTCATCTGTTCAGGTCTCTGCAGAATAATTTGAATGGCAAGAATTTTGGTTTCATGAAAGTTGTCGAAAATTACCTGAATACTTTTTTTTATAGAAAAATCAAGCAGTCTCTACGACAAAGGAATCAACTAGCTTGGGAAACGTTAGGAGACAATTGTAGAAACTCGAAGTGACTATATATGTAAATGATCGATAAAACTGTTTACTTTAAATTGTAACCGCTTGTGTTTTATCTAGAAATCGGGCACGAACTTTTGCACTCATCCAATACATATACGCGGCAACTTGTTCCACCGCAAATAGAATGAGCCCACCGTAGGGAACGATTAGGTAGCGGGGAAATATTGTTGTGTAGTGTATTGTGTTCGTACCGGCTCACGCTGTCGATCGTTTATTGAAACAGACGGATCCGACGTGGTTCTCGCTCAGCAGCCGGCGGTTCTCTGTATGGACCATAAAATTTAATCGGGTACCGAGACGATAACCGCTGTGAAATCTTGTTAAGCAATCTGAATCACGATAGCAATGTCGGCGCGACTATTCGTGAATGAGGGGCTCGCGGACTCCATGCTCGCTGATCAGGCATCTCAGCACGTGCAAGCAGAAATGTGGACGGGAATTAACCGCATCGACAGGTTTATCGATTCCCGAACCAAGGGGGAAACACATGGAAAGCCACGAATAAATTAACCGTTGCATCACGCCAGACAGCTCGCCTGAACTATGTTGCTTGTTGTAAAATCTGTGTGGATGTAGTCTTCATCGGAATGCGAATTGTGCCCTATTTCGGAGATCTGCGAAACAGGGTTCATTTTGCTACTGTACAATACAATTTTCCTGGTTGCCTGAAATACGAGATATGTATATCAATCAGATCATCGTTGGTCTGTAGCATCTTTAATGTAGCATCCACTTGAATAGCGTGACAAAAGTTTTTAGTCAGGAAATCATTATCTTTTTGTATCTCCTGAAGTATTATACAGAGTAATCTACAGAACATAATCAGTTTGAATTATTCTGTTTTTAGCAGGCCGATCGAAAATTTTGTTATCTGGTGTAACATTGTTCAAAGGATGCTTCAAGATGTTCATAGTTCTGATGAAAAATATGTTGTGAAAATTATGGATTTATCTATGGAAGGCTGAGGGTAATCTTGAGAACTCTGGAAAAAGACGAGTTGATAAAATGTTCACTATAGTCATCTTAAAGATTCCTTTGAATTATGTTATACCGGATAAAAAATATTCCGATCGACCCACTAACAACAGAGTAATCTAACTAAGCTGATCATGTTACGTAGTATAATGTCGCAAGTGTAATATTTTCCATAAACTTATTTATCCATAAGTTTTAAACCTGTTATTTAATACAATACAGATATTATATTAATTATATTCACTTTCCAAGTGTTTTTATGACATTAACGAAATAGAAGTTGTTCCACAGATATAACCTAATATTGATTTAACCTAATCTTAAGATATACCTAATTACATGCTCCTCAAATAACTTACTAATAGTAATAAATGTAATGAAAAACTAATATAATTAATAAACCTTTGTTGGTTTCTGATGGTACACATGATGAACGTAACTGAAGCAAATGCATTAAAAAATTATTAAACATTGATTAATTCTGCTCTGTACATGCAGATAAGTTTGTATTTACACGCGCGATTAATTAGGGTAAGAAGATCAAAGCATACGATCATGTTTAGCGAAATGCATGAGTCACTTCTAATCAAGAGGACCTAATTAATTGAGTTTAAGGGTTTTAAGTTCCCTTGATTAAACACTAATTCTTATATTTAGTAGAACTTCGGATCAGTTGATAGAGTTTGTGTAGGCGTCATTAGAAGCCATACAGCATACACATTTAACTTGTCTTAATCAAATAAAGCTTCATTCTCGTCGTTTGTTAAGCACAAACCCAGATAATTGTAAAGCAATCTTGATTCAGTGTGACAATTTGCGGAATCGTGTGGAAAGTTTCCTCGAAATTTTTAAATATTGAATTTGTCACACTTACGTAAACGTGGAACAGTTTCTTCTGCAAACTTTATCGTTTTTAACGAGAGCTAAATTGAGAGATTCAAATCACTTAAGGATTCAATCCGAAAGGAAATATAGCACACTTCACCTATAAAAATACATTTTCAAATTATGTTTATAAAAATTGACATAAATTACATTTAAAAAGTTATGGAAAACAGATCCACACAGAAACTGAAACAAGAAAATTGATTACATCTTCAGACAGGCTGTTTATAAAAAATAAAAATTTAATGCATGGTCCACTTAGGGACTATGCACCCTTGCAAGCTTGAGAGAAATAAGTTAATCTGGCATTTTTGTTTGACTTTCGAGTAATTGATTAAAGTGAAAATTTATTTTTAACAACTTAAACGTGCAAAACGAAAATGCTTTACCTAAATTGCAACAAACTGGAGCAAAATAAAAATTGATTTCCTTTGTTAATAGATTTAGTTGTCAATAGTTCGAAATTCTTCGAGTATTTTTATTGTTTCAAATTTCGTCTACTCATTTCTGTCCTAAATGCATAAAATCCGCCATTTAGAATTTTGAAGAACGAGAAAATGGTAACACATTGGACGTGAAACTTTCTTTTCCAAAAACGGAACTCGAACTTGATGTTGCCTAAGAGCTATAAAATCTGATACGGAGCAAAAGTCATAGTTCACGGAGGCGCACATGAAATATAAATCTCTTATTCCTAGGAAACGATTAAGAACAAAGACTTTCTCATCGGCGTGACCGTGAAAAAAATCATACAGCAAAAGGTTAACAACCTGTTTTCATGGAGAACAATGATTCAGAAGCGTCTTTTCGCCGATTCTTTCTTCACCTTCGACGCCAGACTAGTGATGTAAAATTTCGTTTCACAGGATCAATCCACGAAACGGTTTCTTTGAATTTCCTTCGTCTCCGACGCCGTGAGACGCATTCTAACCGGCGACAGGCGTCGAATGGGGGGAAACAGAGCGAGAGAAAGAAAGAGAGAGTAGAGTCCTAGTCGCAGACTGTTCACGAAATTAACGGAGTTGAAAAATTTCTTTGTCTCCCGCGCAATATCTTCGGGGCTGCTCTCATCCGGCGTCTCTCGTATATCTGTTTGGCGATCAGGAAGACGGCAGAAGAGGTTTCTTGACCCTTCTGTCGTCGCTCTGCTAGGGATCGAGGCGCATCGAGGGCGTTTTCCCGCTGTGTGCCGCGTACTCGGAACCGCTCGATGGGATCACCATGGAGACAGACGTCCCCATACCTTTATTCCCCGAGATGTTTCCCCATGAAGCTACACCACTCCTTCATCCATGTCCCGCAAGCCTCATACCCAACTTTCGTTCGTTCCACCTTGATCGAAGGTCGACGGATTGAGCTAGGTCGCATTCATCCCCAAAGATCCCCCGAAAAGGAGACGGTGATTTCGTCTGTACCAACGCACGAAACAGCCACGGCCGAATCAGGGCCTCCGCTCGCCTGCGCCTCGCAAATTCGTAGTTCGCTCGACCATGACGAGAATCGCAGTTTCCTTTTAACAAGGGATGTACGGAACCGGGGGCTCAACCGGGAACACATTCTTTTGGACTCGACCGAGAATCTTTCGCTGCCGCGAGATGGTCTGAGAATTTGAGCAACAATTTTTGGAAGGCCTTTCTAGGCTGATCTATGGGATCGATCAAATGGGAGAATTTTGTAAACGCCTTTATTGAGGTTGTAAACATCCGTAATAACAACTCTTGAAGGTCTAAACCGTGTTATCGACGTTTCTCAACTTCAAAGTTTAGTCTGTATACTTGAAAAACGATTACAACAACACGAGTATCTCTTGCACAGGATGAAAACATGAAATTCAAACATTTCACGTTATTTTTGTCACCACTGCTTATTTTGCTTTTTAAACGTTATAATGGACTGCGGATTTCTATGCAAAATAAAAGTTTTATGTAGTATATGCAAGGTGCAGGAGCTACGTGCACATTTTACTTCTTTTGTTAATTATTTGCGTGGATTGCAAATGATGCAATAGTATTTTTAAATTCTTTATAAGTTTTTATTATTTTGTATTTGATCTACTCATTTTTGTCATAAATGCATAAACTCCGCAGTCTAGTTATGATTCATCACGTAGGTCTAAGGACTCATTCTTCTGCATGTTTCATATTTTGTAGAAGTTTGTAGACTCATTTATTGCAGTAATAAAATGTCATAGCATTAACTCATTAAAGTCTGACTGACGTTATCCTTACGTTTTAATTGGAATTTTTATAGTACATTCTTGAAAACCATTCAAATAACACATGCGATACAGAAAGAATATCTTTTGGAATCACTTAATGTCAATTTTATTTGAACATTTGATTTGGCACATGCGTTTGATAAAATAGTTCCTCGTTCCTCTTGATTTTGAGATTGAAACAAGAAGTTACGTAAGTATATTGAGGGAGTATACTATTTTTCATTTCATTATTGATTCACATATATGTTCATTTGTGTATTTTTGCGAATATTTTAGCAGGATTATATTCATGGCTTCGTTGGTGTTTTCCTGAAGGTCGCATGCGCGGCAGTTGGCAACCTTGAATGAGACTCCACCCGAATGCTGGGTTTAAAGAACTCGGCATTCGCCACACTCTGTCGTAGCAAATGTTTCCTAATTAATCTGATTTAATTTAACCTGGTAGTTCGAAAAGAATACATACGGCAGTTTATTAACATCAATTTCATAAAAGCTTAATATACAGGGTGTTAATTTTAACTCGAACACCTAAATTATTTCCGCTACTATTAAAAGTAAGAAAAAATAACTAAATAAGATGTACATGGTTTTAAGGCGTGCATCACATGGTAATAAAAAAATCCTTTAAAGGCCATTTTAACGGTTTTTTCAAGGTCACCGTATTTGTTTGCATATTAACATGTATTTTTCATAATGCAATGTGGTAATCGGCGTCGAGATGAGTTCAACGACCTACACACCATGACCTTGAAGCGACTTTGAAGGCGAAAAAATCAGTTTCAGTTTGAAAGTGAAATACAAAAGTAATAAAACGAAAAGGGTAATTGTTGTTCAAGTTGCTCAAAATGCTGACCGTCCGCAGCAAGACACGTCTGTACACGAGAAGTGAATAATTGAATGGCATTTCTACTGGCACTTCAGTGATTCATGGTGCAACATGCATTCTGTATTCGTTCTTTCATATCTTCTGGCGTCGTGGGACTTTCGTTATAAACAGTAGATTTTAAAGCTCCCCACAAAAAGTAATCTAGTGGCGATAAGTCGGGTGACCGAGCTGGCCAGATAATACTTGCACGTGTCTTGCTGCGGACGGCCAGCATTTTGAGCAACTAATAAAATAAAGTAATATTACCCTTCTCGTTTTATTACTTTTGTATTCTTTAAACTGAAATTGATTTTTTCGCCTTCAACGTCACTTCAAGGTCATGGCGTGTAAGTCGTTGAACTTATCTTGACGCCGACTACCACATTGCATTATGAAAAATAAATGTTAATATGCAACAAAATATGGTGACCTTGAAAACACCGTTAAAATGATCTTCAACGGATTTTTTATTACCATCTGATGCACGCCTTAAAACCATGTACATCCTATTTAGTTATTTTTTCTTACGTTTAATAGTAGCGGAAATAATTTAGGTGTTCGAGTTAAAATTAACACCCTGTATATTAAGAATTTTATAAAGCTCTATATTCATAATATAGAATTAAATATTAATGTATTATTACGTGAGGAGTTTATCGTTTTGAAAATACCTTCGTACAGGGTATTTATTATACTATACTTTTTATAGCTATAATAATTTGATAATAGCTTCAACATTCATTTTTTTCCGTATCGTAACATGCTCTCATAATTGGAAGAACAAGCTAATTTATCTTATAACACAAAGTTGTATTATCTGTGAAGTATATTGATACCATTGTCGAGTCTATAAAACTATTTAAGTAAGAGTTTCTTCAGCCACACCATTTCAATATAACGAACTTTTACAACACACTAGAATACTTCAAAACGACGATTTCCAACGTAGAAAAATTAGCAATTGTGTGTGATTTATCACTGCCATACAATGAGGAAACTTATTGTCCGTATAGGCATACATATTAATACGACTTTAAATAACGAGTATTAATTCATAGATTGTAAATTATCATTCCTATCTAGCATTAAAAGTTGTTATGTACATATCTACAATCTTTTTCCTTCTAAAGAGTAAGAAATAATCTCGCACCCACACGATTGTGCATCTCAATTATCCAGTGTCGTAACGACAGCGCGATGCAGCTGTCGTTTTCAAGCTTTTATGTTGCTCGGATTCGCGTAATCGAGTAACAGGAAGATACATTGTTTTCGCCTTTCGCGATCCACCGGACACAATTTGTTATTTATCGCCAGCGGACCTATTATAATCTTTCCGGTGATTTTCTCATTTGAAAATAACCACATTGATCGTGACCAAAGGCTTCCAGTTGAGCCAGGTTGCGGTCACGAGGGTGTTGCACCACGTTGCGCCACGCTTTGCGCCATGTTGCACCAGTTGCGGAGATTCAAGGGGAAATATCGTGTCGGTCACTCGGCTCTTTGAAATCGTTAACGCGCCTCGCTGTTAAAAGTCCACTGAGCAACACGGGTTTTTAATCTTTGCCCCAGTCCTACCATCATCGATACGAGCGAACGATTTCAAACTTTTAATCATCGGCGCCTTTTAATCATGGCGCCTTCGAGTGTGTCGGCCTGAATTTATTCGATGAACAGGGCCCCAGCGAGTAAACATTGATAAATATCAGAAGGCGTCCAGACTATAAATTCCAGGACACGTGTATGAATGCTGCTAAGCGTGATTTATAAGAGCAATGCTAATCTAATACTTAAGTGCCCCTGTTTAGACGAATTTTTGTCTTAAGTCACCTTCGAAGTTTACTATTTCACATTTTTTCCTGTATTTCAACATCTATTAGCGCACTAGACAAAAGTAAAACCTTTTATGAGACAAATAACATCAATATATAATAATAGCAATGGGATAAATACCACGAATGATTCAATGTGGGCGAAAGAAACGAAGGAATGATTGGTTGTTCTGTAATAAAAATTGTGAGAACTGTTTATAAATTATAGCGTTTAGTAACTAGGTTGCTTTATGTAGAGTGGTAAAGTTCCCTACTGTACCTTCAGTCCCTGTATTTTAATATTTATTACCACACTGGTCAATGAATAAAAATGTAACCTTTTGTGGATCGAATAATATTAATTTTTAGACGTTGACTGCTACGTCAAACTTTAACACAAATCTTTAAGAATTAAGTTTGTTCGTAATCTGTAGTTTTGATTGCTATGACTTTTGACTTTATGGGATTTCTTGGGAGTAGTTGTTCACCAACCAACGAGTTAACGAACCACTATTTTACTTTATTCCTTGTATTTTAATATTGATTAGGACAGTAGACAATGGATAAAAGTGTGACCTTTTGTGGGACGAATAGTGTCAACATTTTAATTTAGGTATGAGAAAAAATTGTAATAGAAATTTTGTACATTATCTCAAAATTATGGCGTCCATTTCCGCCACGAAATAAGTTAACAATAAACTAGGTTGATTTATATCAATCGATATTTGTAAGAATTATTTTGTAGGATCAAGAATGAGGAAAAAAGTAATGTTACCAACAAATTTGTTATATTACAAACAGTGTAGAAATGTTGTTGACGTTTTTTAACTTAAATGTTTTCTTAGATTTGCCAAGTCTGCGAATGGCGTACAAGCGTTTGATGAATGTGATATTTTCTATTCTACATTTATTCATTGTATTTCAACATTTATCAGACATCAGACAAAACTGAAGCATTTTGTATGGTGAGTAATAGCTCAACTTGGATGATAGAAATGAAGGAATGGTTGATATTTTTGTAACAAGAATTGTGTACACTTGAAAATTGATATTTTTAAGAATAATTTTGTAGAAACCATAATGTAGAACAAATTCATGCCACTAATAAATTTTATATACTGCAAACAGTATAGGAATGTGATTAACGTTTCTTAATGAGAACATTTTTTTAGATTTTGGTTTCGCAAATGTCACGCATGTAGAAAGTGTTACAGTAAAGGTATATGGAAAATCCATTATAACTAAAATATTGATAACTTGTTAAGATTTAACGATATATCGATAATATCGTTAAGGCACATAGGATGACATATCAATATTATAGATTATTATCGCTAAGTTCATCGATAGTCACACCTCTAGTCTGCAGCGTCATTGTTAACATTATGATTCAACTATAGTACTTCGTAATATTTTCATGTATTTGAACATACAGATCGTTTCATAACATATGGGACCTTTTTGGAAATCGGTTATTATACAGTAAAATCGATCCTCGAAAATGTTCTGCTCATTTTGGAACGTCCTGTATATTAAAAGTTGAAAGTTGGTAAATCTTGTTTTATTATTAACTTTAATACACGCCATTACAGGTGACGTTTCTTCAAGATGACATAGAACTATTTTTCTTTACCATTAACATACTCGTCTACATGTATACGTATTTAAACGAAGATACCTATGTACGCATTGAGCACCAGTATGAGAATTGTCTCGAAGAATCGCGAACATCGTAACCTTGGAAATCACGAATTTTAAATACCGTCATTTCTGGGAATCACTCGATCATTGACCTGTTGGGTAGCTATATCCCAACACGCGGAACCTCAAACTGAAACTGGTGCCATACAAAAATTCATCTGTTGATTCCTAATGCAATATATTAACTTTAAAAATTTTTTTATTCTTTTTCATAAAATATTTACTATCTGATTACTGTATTTTCTATATTAAAACGAAACCAAAAGCGGCAATGTTTGATTAACTTTATGTAATACTATAGATGACGAAAACTATTAATTCAATGAAACCAGTAGACTATTACACATGCAACTGACGTGTGTAATTAATGTCATACTCTGTGCTATGTTTAATTGAAGAATCTTTATTTCTAGGAAGGTTCCAGATTGCGTCCAATAGTGACGAGATGTAGCCATTGATCGAGTCAGAACAGCTTAATTAATTTATTCGTGAAAGGTACGTAATAACACAGTGACAGGTAATGAAGCTTGTCGTGCTCCAGTAGTGGATACATTGACCGACACCATTTTGTAGGCTGCTGATGCTTCGACCGGTCCCTTGCCAGTAGTCTAATTCACTCACTCTAGATGTGCCATGTTTACTATCCTTGTGAAATAGTAGACACGTGTCAAGGCTGTGCCAGCAATAAGAAAGGGTCATTATCCGCCTGCGACCATGACGGGATCTCAAAATTCTTTGATATTAACAATAATTCACATATATCATGTTCATTTTTAGACAAATTCAATTGACAATAAAAGCCAACAAAAATATGATAGCATTTTAGAAAGGGGAGCAAACGGCTTTCTTCAAGAACTTAGAAGGATTAGCTTGCTATGCGTTAAACAAAAAACTTTTAAGACAATTTTGACTGGCAGGAATTTAAAAAAATGTAGTAGATACTTTTTACGGATTTTTATCTGCAATGGAAATTTAAAATGTATGTTTTGTAACATGTTAATTATCGAAATTCATCAATGTTACCGCGATTAATAAACGGATAATCAAGATTCACTATAAATAATGTCCACGAATAGTGTATAACAATCACAGTTGTTATTGTTCATGAATAGACTGCGGATTTTATGCATTAATGATAAAATTGAATGGGTGTAATACTAAACTGTGACGTCATTAAAAGAATTTAACAATATTGAAGAACATTTTTATTTAACATGTGTTCCTGACAATCGACTTAGTAAGTTTTTATTTTGCATAAAGATCCGCAGTCTATTTATGTCTTATTGTCCTTGTCGATGTATTTCGTGATGTAGAGATTTGATGTTTCGCACAATTCTCTGCACAGAGAAATAGTTAACGATGGCGCAATTCAGAACAGTTGTACGGAATGATGAGGGTGTATGCCGCCCTAATAAATTGCGGGTAAATCGCCTTACCGCATTCGTTCATATTTCGTCGCGTATTATGCTAAACGAGTTTAGCGAGGGGATGATGTCCCTGCGGAGTCAAGAATTTCTCGTGACAAATGGAAGAACGCACGCGTTCACCGTTTCCATGGGGTCTAGAAGTAACTTCGCCTCCGCATCTGTTTCTTAGTCACGAAGAACTTTGTCAAACCTTTTTTTCTTCCGCTAGTACAACACCCCTGGACCGCAAGGGAGTTAGGAAAGTTAGGGGGCATTCAGACTTTTCTGTTAACGTGGAACGTGGCAGTGACTTCGCTTCGTGAAGCCTTATGGATATTATTATACATATACAGTGGAAGAGCAACTAAGGAAACTGCAGTGAAATCACTTCACACGCCCACGCACACGCGTAGATCAGTTAGCAAGTTAAAGGGATATTCCTGTCTTGAACATGTAAATTCTTGAACATGAGTACAAAAGGATTCGTTCGAATTCGTAAAATTAATTTAGTTATAGGCGTTTGAAGAATGCAACTCTATCAAAAAATGCACACCTCATGTAATTTGTATCGTTTTTACTTAAAAAAAAATAATTTATTTACTCAAATACCTATAAATGTGTGTACAAAATCCAAAAGCAGACAGTTTAATAGTTCTTTTGAAAAAAATTCCTAAAGTTACTTTGAGACTGCACTTTAGCTTCGTACAACATTTTTTGTTACAAACGACGAAGTTTAAATATCAAACGACGCTATAAAGATTACAATCCAAGTTATATACAATGTTTGAATATTTTTGTATTAGCTGCATACACCAATCTAACGAAGCCCTTGACCTACAAAGTCGTCTCAAGTACGTCATGTGCATCTAAGAACATTGAAGTAAAATATTGCTTAACCCCTTGCACTGTAATAACGAGTCAGACTCGTGATAAGAATATCGAACATCTACTAAACATGTTAATTATTAATTTCCCTTGAAGCGAAATAAAATTTTATTTTTTTGCTGTCGATATATAGCCATTAGGGGATATACAAGCATAACCGTAAAATAAATCATAGTGCAAGGGGTTAATATTAACAGGAAATATTTCCAGCAACATGTCTATTGTCAGTCCAGGAACAGAATTCCCTAGAATCTCTACGAAAATTCATTGTTAAGCTTATACAAATGATAATTGCAATAACAAATGGCTTCTTTGGCCACAACGAATTTCATTTAATTCGTATGTCAAGCTGTTAAGAGTTGAATAAGAAGCGAACCTTCCACATATATTGCTACGAACCTAATAGTTCTTTCGAAAAAAATATCGAAAATTTTGGTTTAAAAAAAATGGCTTCCAAAACCAGAATAGCCCCTTAAAGAATAAACGTGCGCATCAGAGAAGAAGTAGCTGTCCTCCGGGTTTTTCAGGTGTAGTTCCTCACTTATGGCTTCCGTTTCTGAATTCGAAACAGGCCGAAAGTAATTGTAATGCAAAATGAATTTAAATTAGGGCTCCTTAATAAATACTTTGAACCGGAATGTCTGCGGTAATTGGGAGCTTTTGTCATGCTAACTCTAAGCCCTTGTTCACAACTGTTTCTCCTTTCATTCTTCTGGTCTAATATTTTCGATGAGAAACAAATTATGCGCGGTACGAAATCGACAGCATCTGTACTGTATAATCTATACCCCAAACAGTCTTCTTCTTGTACTCGTTGATTAACGGGAATAGGCGGCTGAGCCCCGACGCTTTTGTCAGACTTTCAGGAGGAGAAGTGCCTGCTGAATAATACAACACTGCTTCCTCGATACAGTAAAAATGGACGACTAATTTTCCGTTTATCGAATTTTCAATAGACCACTTCACCGACGTTTACAAATTATGTTTTACATGCTGCAGTGCTTACTGTTTCCAAATACGGCGCTACCGTATCCGCAACGCGCGAGTGTTTGCATTCATTTTAATATGAAGAACTGGCATTTCAGTATGGTCTTTATTGTATCATAATGATACTATATGTTACTTGTAGACTGTGCACTTTCAAAAGAAAGAAAAATTATCTAGGTCGATTGTAAGACAGAAATTAGCCCTTAACACTTTGACCGTCAACCCAAAAATATCAAAAATTCTATAAAATCAAAGTAATTTATTAAATGAAATATAAATTGAAAAGTTAACTAGTATAATACCGAGTATTCTCCCAACCTCCTTATATTTTGCACACACCATCCTTTAGTGCAGTGAATACACTAGTGAAAAAAATTATTTTTAAATTTGTACAAATAATTCCGTCACCCATATGTATATGCGCGACATGGCAGTCAACGTGTTAACTGGTAAACTGAGGTCTCTCATGACCCCAACAAAACTTCTGTACACTAACTTTTGCTACCGTGTTGTATGGTAATTGCAAATGTCATATTTCTTTAACTTCTTTAGATCATTTGGATTATTTAGTTTTATATTATAATTATTCTTAAAGGTATCTGAAAAAATTTATACGGAATTTTAGAAAAGTCCTAGTATGATACATCGTAGTCTGGGTATACACTGTACTACTTAAGGATTAAATTAAAATGTATTTTCTATTTTAATAACTTCAATCAGCCAAAAATAGCGTTATAGTGCTCTTAAGTTCTACAAATATCTTTACAGGTTCTGAACTTTACTGATTAAGTTTGTCATAAATACACAAAATCCATAGTCCAGTTGTTTTATACTGATTATTATACAATAGTGAAGTCACAATAATTGATCTTCGTACATTTAACTTAATTTCATAACATAAAATGCTCGATTTATACCCAAAATTGTTGAGTTAAGAAAATATTTAATAATGCATAATTGCATAATTTTTTTGGTCAAATAAAACATTTTTACAACTTTTAAAGATATAGTTTGACCATTCCATCAATGGGATACGTCAATCGCTGCACCAAGTCTAGCATGACCACTTGTGTTGCAAGTTGCAACGACATACTGGTTATTTGTACAAGTATACCGTAGGGTGTCAGAGAACTTTTTTCTTTGTAATTCAAACAAACGATAAAGGTGTCGTCGTTTTCGGGAAATATATCTTGAACATACATATACAGTGGGTGTAAAAAGTATTCGCACACCTTTAAAAATCAAATAACCTTTTTTAAATTAGACCAAACGACTTCAGTTCTGAGATGCTAAAAGGATTAGTTTACTAGGTAATGTGTAAATAAATTTTTCTAATAATTACTGTTGGTCGAAATTGTGAAGAAAAAAGTAAAGGTCACAATTTTTAACTTCATTATCTTTGCCTATAATGAAAATTTAAAATACGCCTTTTGTAGATGTACGTAAGTTATATACATGCATAAAATTTCATCGAAGTCGGTTAATGTTGCTATGAGCTAAAAACATTAGAAAATTAAAGTTTAAGGGTGAAAGTCGCAGATTTCCTATCTTCTCAGGGAATTTTATTATTATGTAATCATCTTTAAATGTTTGTAACTCATGACAACGTTAACCGATTTCGATGAAACTTTGTACATGTGCATAACTTACTTAGTATTTAAATTTTTATTACAGGCACAGATAAGAAAGTTAAAAATTGTGATTATTACTATTTTCGTCGCAATTCCGACCAATAGCAATGAAAAATAATTGAAGTCGTTTGATCTAATTTTAAAAAAGTTATTCGATTTTTAAAGGTGTACGAATACTTTGTACACCCACCGAAAAAATGATCAACTACATTGGATTATTTTACCATATTATATTGTTCTTTTATTAGCGAGAAAGAAAGTAGTGCGATTAGGTATAATATCAGCTATCACAGCAAACTCTGATTATTAGGTGATATACCTTAGAACTCACATTAGTACCACCTTTACTCACAGTCATTAACATAATTTGTGTTAAGCATTATAAATTTTTTGATTATACTGACACTTTTGGACAAACAAACAAATTTTAAACAAGTAAATTCTATACATAATTATATTCTTTTCGACTACATAAATGCATATAATTTGTCAATGTTCCGATGTACTTGTCAAGTTATTTATAATTTTATGTCATCGCAGACACTTTTCACATTTTCAATATCAAGTAATTGATTATATCATGTAACTGAATTTATAATAAATTAATGTAATTATTATTTGTGACTGGTTCCATAATTAATTAATGTATATTCCTGTTGCGTGTATCTAAAGTATAATTCACTAAGGAAAGCATAAATCATAACCTTTTGATATTACACAACATTTCCTAAAAAAAACATTGCACACTTGAAAAGCTACAAACAGCAGCTAAAAAATTATTATATAATTTTCCATTTTTCCATCAGGTATGTATACACTGTAATATAGGTGACAATCTTCTAGAAATCCAGTAATAAATTTCTCAGTGACGACAATACAATACACGAGTTACAAGCTGATTTACAAGACGATTTATAAAGAAGATGCAATTTTAGAACGTAATGTACACATTTTTCAAAGTTTAGATATAAATATTCAAAATTAAAAGATGGATATATTTACAAAAATTGATATCGTAAGAGACCAACGATTTTACAGTGATCGCATTAAAAAAGGAAAGAAAATTACTCGGTAATGAAAGGATAAATGTAATCTCTGTTAAACACAACTTTTTTCATCGTATAGAATTTTTTGATAGGCTTGACATATTGAGATGGTCGTAAAAATGTAAAATACCAAGTCTCGAGGCTTGCATGACCACACGTGTTGCTTTATACGAGATAGGGACTATCTTACCAAGCCACCGTTACGTTGGGTAGCAAGAAACTTTTTTCCTTGCAGGCCAAACAAACGATAGGTAGAGGTATCGTCTTTCTCGCGAAACATATGCAATCGCGAACACATGCCATTCCGCGGAAAAATTTACCGCTCGTCTGGTATGATTGCAAAGTGGCACGACTATAAAGACGTCTCTGTGTACATATCAAAAAGCAAAGTTCACTTTACTTATTTTACGTTCGTCGATAAACTGGAATCCATCGAACGTATAGGTTTCACGAAATAGAGAAATAATAAATAAATTCAGTGTTGCTATACAACATAGTTACAGTGTGTTACGGAACTGATTACACGCATTAAAAGTATCCGGCATTGGAAAGTTTTTTAAGATTACTCTGTTTTTTTAGTTCCTCTTATCGTTTGCGATTGTTAGGTGTCTGCTTTGCCCAGTTTATTGAGAGATAGCATTTCTTTCTTTGTACCGTGGGAGCCAGGGCAAAAATCTTCTGACATTGATAGATATTTAGGAATGTCAATATCTGTAAATGTAAAATTGAGAAGGATTTGTTAATGCGTACGAATACTATGCAGGATTACTATGTACGAACTAGATTGTACTTTATTCTGTACTTTCTTAAGATTTAAGAAAATAAAATGACAACTGTGTATCTTTTATATTTTATATCATAGAACATTATATCAGAAGATTTTTGTACTGTACCTCACGTGTACAAAAAGAAGAAAATATACTGTTACGTTTCTTATAAAAATTCATTTCAATTAATATATCTAGAATACTTCATTCTATAATGTATTAAGTAACTAGTTAGGTGATCTTTACAATTTATGTGATTAGTTGATTCATAACTACACTGTGGATATTATGCACGTATGGTAAAAATCAATAGGTGAAATATAAAACATTAAGCACATCAGGAGAATTTAAAACCATCATTACGTTATTTTGAGTATAGTACAATTATTACGCGGAGAAATAAATTTTTAAGTAATTCTGTTTTACTGTAGTATCTTGTAATTGTAATATTCCAGAAAGATTCGCAGTCTATTCATAACGTACTGTGTATGTTTATAATTATTATGAGCATGTTGAGTCATGGTGACCATTAGTATCATATTCTAAATATAAATTATTTAAATTTATTCAACGTCTTACTGATTTTCAATGATCAAATTTTGAAAACAATGTATTTAAAAGTTTACCAAACATGCTTCTGTACGAGAAACAGTACTAATATCGATGACCAAAATATACGTCCCTGTTGTAGAAAAATGTTAATTTTTTATTTTATAGTCTTTATCTCTTCTCATCGACAATTCTAATATTAGAACAATTTTTTAAAAATGATTCCACGGTTTGTGATTTAAATATAACGCATTAAAAAGTAGAACTCTTTTGATCATAGCTTAATACTACTAATTTACCAGACAATGTGAAAGGATTTCAACGTCCAGTACCGTTTTATTAATTGTTACTATGACGCTTAAAAGCCATAAAGGAGCGGGAGAGTTTATACTCATCGGAAGAACTCGCTATAACTAACATTTCCTAGAAGTGCATGCTAGTTAACGGAAAACAGTAGCGCGATTTGAAATTAAATATCAGACATTCAACCGTCAATGGATGACGATGAAAGGTGGGGATGGTCGAAAGCGACGAGTCCATCGATTATCTTGGCAGTTTTGTGCCGCTTAGTATTCCGTGCCACGTTTCCGGTGGAAATACGTGTCGGAAATTACACCTTCTGCGTGTTATGTTCTTGAACAAGTCACTAATACGCGTGGATAATTAGAGAACGAATCACGAGAGTGTAACACGCGTGGAAATTACGGTCAACCACCGAAGGATGCGAATCACCTTCGAAGTTAGTCAGGAGTGTCTCCGATGATCGAATGACACGCGTTAAATGAAATTCGGAGCAACTGGATCCTGCCATTCTAACATGTCGTTCGATAACACTTTCATTTTTCTGCGACGGTAAATTATTCCACCATGTTTCCTCACATAATTCTTACTTTTATTTATGACCATCGAAATTACGGAATTTGTGGGCCGCTACTTTTGGCGTTAGTGTAATCAATTTGACATTGACTTATTTTGGCAGGCTGTCGAATAATTGGTGATAGTCTGGCTTCAGTGAAATTAATGTTTACTACTGTTGCATTAACACGTTTTCGACCAACGTCACGCATGTGTGACAATCGTGATTCTTTATATTACATAAAGAAAATGAAATTAATTTTATGCATGTTGGTATTTATAATTATAAAGTATTGCATGATTTTGGGAGAGATTTATGACAATATCTTTTATTATATTTTATAAGAGGATACATTGCATTTAATAGAAGTTCATTTTACCTCTTTCCACATAATAACGAGTCAGGCTTGTTTGAAGATTTCAAACAGAGTCGACTATTATAAATATGAGTGTTATTTATCTGTTTCGAACCGAAATAAAATTCTCTTTTGTTTATTTTCAATATTTAAGCATTAAAGTAAATGCAGTCGTATGATAAATAACTATATGGAAAATTAGTCTTACGAGTAAAAAATAGAATTTTACTTATGACAGCCTTTAAAGATTGAGAATGACGAATTTCAAGTGTATAAATATTTATAAAGAAGTCAGAAAATAAAATTATCTACAGAACAGGATTTCAAAATGTCACATAGAACGGAGCAGTAGTTTTATGTATATTACATAAACAGATTTATACAACATCTTAATACTTTCGTTAACGTAAAACTTGCAATAGATAAAATTGTTAAAATTTGGACAACGTAATAAGTGTACGTAGACGAAATTTTTGTAGACATCTTCCTTCTACTTATAATGACTATACGGACGTATATCAATAATTTCAATTATTCTCCTGGTTAAATTTGTTTTTCCTTCTTTTCTCATTCTCTTGAAAGAACAGTGTATATCTACATACACGGTATGCATAATTAATTTGCACTAGTGTACAGAGGACACACGATTCTCCAATTTTCACATTCGCGTGACGATAGCTGGGTCTGCGATGACCCGCAACATGCGTGTGGAATTCGACTCGACCTATTCGTCTCTGACTGACTTTTCGTCATTGCAGTATGGGTCAAGGGAGACCAAATCAACGACAATTACGTTCTGTCATGCGAGGGCTGAAGAGTCACAATCTGAAACTAGTAATTGTTCCACAAAATTTTACATGGAAAATGTAACATATTCCTAACATATCATTCCTTCTTTAGTTTCTTAAAAATTGTCACCTAGTATGAGTTTCTTAAAAATCGTATCCTGGAAAATAAAATAGTCTCTCAATCCTCTTCCTCCCCGAAGTTTTCATTTATTATAGACCATCCTCTATCCCCTAAGATGCGCAGAAAATCTCTTCCTCTTTTATTTACTACACTATATCCTTACATTTTCTGGTGTTTGGTCAGTGTTTTCGAGTGGTCCTCCCGTGTCTCCTGTTCTGGCATTTAGGTCTCCACCTATAATCAGATGTTCTTCTTCCCTCTCCTCTAAATCTCCAATTATTGTTTCCAGCACTTTCCGTATATCTTCGCTGTACACTGTAAACACGGTCCATACCATTTCGTTGAATCTAATTCTGGTCCATACTATCTGGTTGTTATATTGTTTAAATTTCAGCTTCTTCCACTTATTGCTTACGACAATTAAATTCCTTTTTTATTTTCTTTCCTGACTGGTGCATTGCTCCAAGTATAGTAAAACACTCTTGTTAAATTTGTACGAACAATGATCCGTTTAAGTGGCGCCCCGTCGCGTCGCCTCAGTCGCAGCGTAATAACTCACTCGGCGACACTCGGTAGGTGAAAGAAGTAATTGCGGGTCGCGTCAACAGATACACGGTGTACGAGATGTATCGATGGCGGCACGACACGCGATTGTTAAGCGACATGCGTTTACGCAACAGCCTTACTTACACAGGCGGAGAGTGTCACGAACGATGCGATTCGCAGGTTGCACAATTGCGATTTCCACAGGGGCGCGTCATCTGCGCCTCGCATCTCTTCATGTCGTCGTAACGGGAGCTTCGGGGTGAGTTCACCTGCCTCCACGAAATGCCCGCCGGTTAATTGCGGATTGCACGAAGTTGTTCCGCGAAGACGGTTGATTTTTGGGTGCGAGCACTGCTCCGCTGATGTTCCTCCTCGCGTGCAGGAAAAAAAGAATCACCTAACCCGATCATTAGCGGCATGGGCAAACAGTCTTCTTTTGGGTTGCTCGCAAGATCATTAGGAGGATTTAGCTCTGGAAAAAGAAAGGATTACATTTCAAGGGCGTACAAAGGAGTAAATCCGAAACAGACCGATTCACAATGATGGCTAACGATAGAACAAATTGGAGTTTGGTAGATTTGACACTGTCAAGCCTGGGAAACTTGCTGCCCCACAATTGGACGGATGTTGATTCTGCTGTGTGCATGTGTTCGCATTTTGTTTGCCATTTGTATTCACACCGGACTTTACTCTTCCTACCTCTATTAGGTCGGTGCAAAAATAATTGTGGTTTTCGCCGCTTTAGGGTACTGGGTTTCTAGTAGTAAATAGGTTTATTTTTTGCTTTTCGTCCTCAAAATGGGGATACATGTATTGTGTGTGCATATGTTTCTGGGTCTGTTAATTTACTATTGTGTTTTCTTCCCTTCTTCTTTTTTCCAGGACCGTACGCATCCATTCGGCTCCTTTCTCATCTCCCGTTAATATCTTTCTTATCGTTAAGTTTCCTCTTTTCAGCTGCATACATTGTCGGAGCGTGTGAGCCAACGTTTCTCTAGCTCCATTACATAGCCTGCATACTGTCTCTTTTTCTTCCATCCAGTACTTGTTTCCTCGCTCTTCGTTCCCACATCTGAACCTTGCGATCATGCTTTGGTCTCTCCCTTTGTAGTCTCCGTTTAGATACTTTGCTCTTTGGCTATCCCTTATTTCTATGTAGTTTACGTTGTATCTGTCCCCTTGTATTCTGTTGTATTGCCATTGGACCTGCTCTTCCCTCTCTCTTTCCGCTAATTCCTCAGCAAACTTTCCTTTTCTCCCTCTCTCTGTTTCTATTTCCTGGATGTCTGTCATTTTTAGCTTATAGCACGTATCCTAGCCCCGTTTCCTCTCGTTTGAATCCAGGCTTCAGTTTCTATTTTATCTTCCCCTGCTGCTTTCTTCTTTTTTAATTTCCTGATTTGTTCTTTTACTTCTGCTTCTGTTATTTCCTCTTCCTCTTCTCCCTCCATGTTGTCTATTTCTTCCATCTCTCCTACTTCGTTTTTACAGTCTGCGCCTTCTAGCAGTGTCTTGAAGTGCTCCTCCCATTCCTTTAAATCTATTTTATTGCTGATTCATATTTTTTTCTTTCTTTCTTTATTTATATATTCCCGTATTTGATTTTCTCTCCTTAATTGTCTTATCTCCTTGTCTGTGTTTTCTTGCCACTCCCTTCTTCCTCCTTTTCCCCTCCTCCATCTCCTCAGTGCTTTCCTAGCTTCCCTTTTCTTCTTTGTGTAGTTTGAATTCTACCACTCAAAGCTACCCAATTTCCATTTCTTGATTTTTATTTCTTCTTTCTGTACTGCGGTATTTATCTTTTCGACCATTTCTGGGTACTGTTTTTTACTGGATCTGTTTTTTGATCCCTTGCGATATTGTACAGTGGGTTATTTTACTCCTTTCATGGCGTTTTTAACAATAATTTCTTTCTTTGAACTAGAGGTACAAGCATTTAAACAATTTTTATAAATTTTCTTGTAAAGCATATGACATAATAATATATTCCAACACTAAGTTTGCGTTTCGATAATTATTAGGCGATTCCTATAGCATTAAACACAAAATAGTTTGTTTAGTTATAGTTTTGGTTAAACTTTACTTTCGAGGACCAAAAATTTTGCTAATTTTTTGCATGTAATGCTGTACATTTTGTCGAAATAAGTATATAAGTGTAGGTTTTAGTGCGCGAAATTCAAGTTTTAGTTGCCTGAGTTCACTGATTGAAAAATACGCGTGTGAAGTTGTTCGATTTCAAGCGTTCTTCTCAGCGCCGCCGTATTGGTCTTTACTGAGTGGATCCGCTAGGTGACAGCACATATAGGAGTGGTGATTTTTGAGAAATAAATAACGGTATTAAAATAACAGACATTTGTCTCACAACAGACTAGTATATTGTTATTTTGTATTTACCTCGCAATATAAATCCTCGACTACCAACTCATGTTTGCATTTTATTCTTCTTCTCAATTTTTTTTTGAAGGATAAGATTCCACCGTCTGTCGGGAAAAGCTGAAACAGTACGGTCTAATAACAGGGAACCAGCACAAAGTGGTGGCCTGTATTTGTTGTCAAAATTAACGCGGATTCGTTCATCGGACATCTGTCTCTTGCCCGTGGCTTCCACCGTTACTCAGCTGTCCTTAATTGAGGACGAAAAGGAAGGTCTTCCAACGATTAACACGGCAAACTTGGAAAGGAAAACGGCGTTCCTATATACCAAGAATCCGATGTTACTGCGCTCTCATTAAAAACCCAGGCAGTTTAAATGCCCGACATCTCGCGCGACTTTGAGGCTCATCGATTTAAAGAACACACATCGGCTAAAGGCTCGATCCTCTCCGATGATTCTCAACTCTCGATCGTTCATCCTTCGTCAACTTAGGCTTTTGCTTAAGCTCATCAATTTATGCTATGGTAACACACTATTTAGTCTGCATGTCCTTCTCTTTCTAAAATGACCTTTTAGTAAAAAATGCTTACATGTCTGCGATGTTGTTTACAGTTTTTTCATAGGATTATTAAAATCAAGTGTCTCGAAAGAGAGAAACAAGAATAATCTGATGGAAAAATAATTCATTGCTTGGTACCCTCATAATGTTACTTCTTGATATAGTGTATAAATACAGTATATAATATTTATTATTTGATAATAAATAATGCTTAGACTATCAGCCTAGAATAACGTTAAGATAGAGGAACAACATATGGTATCATTGGTATCATTGTCATAGCATTATCTGATAATACATAATGCTCAGAACATCAGCTTTTCTAGGCTGAGTTAACATTAAAATTGGAGAACAAAATATAGAATTATTGTTGCCATTGTCATATTATTATTTGGTAATAAATAATGTTTAGAACATCAGCTATGGAGGTACAATCGTGTAACATTGATCGCCAATGGCTGATAGCATTCCGATGGTCTCCAAATGGCTAATCGTCGTAATTTCATAAACGGAAATCGAAACCGAATAGAAATTAGCTGGAACCAGGAATACGATGTCTCGCGGAAGCATCGCCTTACAGAATGAAAACACAGCAGAATGGGGTCAGCAGGTGTTTCTGGACAACAAGACGAGCACGAGGCACAGGGGGAGCTAGGTCCAAGCAGAAGGAGCTGCAGGAGCTGTGAGGTGGAGAAAGAAGAAGAAATGCCGTGGAGTCCTCGCGATCTGATCCTGTTTAAAGATAATGACTGCGAGGTAGACGCGTGCCAGCTGGATCGACCTTTAAGTAGCAAACTGTGACGGTGTCTGTATGTAAAAATGATCCGACTTCACATGGAATGTGAATTAAATGATAAAAATAACTGAATTAAAAAAATAATTGTTATTCTCGTTTTTACAACACATATGCAATTTACGCATAATATCAGAATGTGTAACATTCTTTTCCACCAAGGGATAGGAAAATTTCCTATTTCCATGATGTCGTAGAGGAAAGATACCGATAGTTTACATAAGGAGTTGTGAAACTCCTGAAAACATCCTTTTTTTTGGGCCATGCACAGCAGGGAACTATCAAAGCGCTCCCGAAAGGCCATCTGGAAATGCTCAGACGTCGAGATAATGGCCCGGACGGGGCATTCTGAAAAATTGGTCGACGTGAAAGCGAAAACTCGGTCGGAGTTTTCTCTAGACCTAAACCTATGTAAAAAAAACCCGCACGGCTGTATAAATCGACCTTAAATCGACCTTTATGCTTTCGGGCCTGATTTTTATTCACAGATGGCTCGCCACGTTACCTCGCCTCTTAAGGCCGATTCACGTGACCAAAGAAGAAAACGAAGGTGAACGACACCCCCTACCACTGTTTTGCGTGTGCCTGTGCATTTACGTTTCTGCTCCCTTCTGCAACAGCGTTTGATGTTGTTCGGAATATTATTCGGAACGTATGGTCCCGTTACCTTGTGGATTTGGAAATATAGTATAGGTCTCTTAGAAATTGTTTTTTGAAAATGGTTGGACATGGTCTGAATCCTGATTTCGTGGCATTGACCTTGTGTGATGTCTGAGATTTTGGTTGTCTTCAGCAACGACATCTTCTTGTTCTATTTGATGTATAAAAGAAAACCGTTCGATGTAGTATTTGTTCCATAAATCTTTGAACACCTCACTTTATATTGGGAAGTCGGTGCATCAAAATTTAAATCTGTTTCATAATTTTTTGAACACCTGTTTTTACATTACTATGTCAATACGTCAACATCAATAATATGCTTTTAATAGTATACTTTAATACAGGAAGTTGAAACATCAGCTTCAAGAGGATTATAGCCACTTCGTGTTCTCAGTTGAGCGTACGCAGTGTGCATACAATTTCAATTAATAAAAAAAGTGAATAAAATCAATAAAACACATATTTTTACTTGCATGTTCTAAAAAGATAATAATCAGACTGCGGATCTTCATGTAAAATAAAAATTTCGTGCATAAATTGCAATATATAGCAACTAAATGTATATCTATTTCCTTCATTGATCACTTTAACATGTTGAAAATAATATATGACTATTATTAAATTCTTTTAACCTTCTTACTAATTTAAATTTCACTTATTTATTTTTATTATAAATGCATAAAATTTTCAGTTCGCTAATAACGAATGAAATGAAAATTCAACTATTCAAATTCAAACTACAATATTATTGACTCAAATAAATTTATGCTTTTGTACTTTGACAGATAACTTTAAAAGTGAGTACATGAAACTTTTACGTTAAACTTTCGCAAACATAAACATACAGTATACACTATTCATTTCATATAGTGAATTTTTATTAAGAAAATATTGTTACGGGTTCGGGGCATCTTCAATAAATAAACCGTATGAAATACCAATAGATCTTTATTCAACAGAGGAGGAGTACTTAACTTTGTGTCTTCTCTCAACGACGTTCGTCAATCGACTCTCTCATGTCTCCGTTGTATCGTCGTCACTAAGACGACGCTGCAACGAAGACCATTCGGCGCGATGTCTCGCTATCGTGACATATCGATACTCGTAACAATATATATGTATATATATATATATATATATATATATATATATATACATATATATATATATATATATATATATTGTGTTAACATAAATTTCGTCCAATAATTGAAACTGATTAGTTTATATTTAATAAATATATGATTTTGCTAAAACTTCTTAATACTGTATTAGTAATATAATGATTAAATAATCATTTAAATAAATTATAGAAAATTTAATAACTGAACAAGTATTCACATTTTTATGTGAAAATGTCACACAAGTTACATTATAAAAATACACTGATTATTTTTATAAGAATTAATTTCGTAAAACAGTTGCCAACTAATACATTTTAGAGCATTCGTTTTCTGACACTTGTTTGAGTTATTATAAAACACGAATCTTTTGTAGAGTTTGCAGTATTACATAAAAAAATTGCACAATATGCACATGAAATACGATATAATTACCCACCGTGACTCTTCTGCGAAAAATGACAAGTTTGGTATGGAGTCAATCGTTCTTGATTTCCATGCTCAACTTTCAATGGGTTGATGAATATAAATATATGTAGATGGTAATCAATTCAATATCGTCTACAAAGGCAAACGACAATCGTGAAGTCAAGAGGATCGTGTAAATGACGTTTGAAGCACTGCTTACAAGCGTATAACGGGAATATTTTGAGTATAGTAACTTGAAATTGCAGTAGTCGCATATATTCTCAGGAATTGTGTAAAAAAGAAAATCAATAAAAAATGACAACATGCAAAACATACTTATATATTTGTTAATGAAGTATGTGCGATGATTTACAACTAGATTAAACAAAATGTTTCAGTATCAAAACGTCAGATAGCTCCATTAATATTAAACTGCAAATATAAAATTATAAACGTATAACATACGATGAAAAGTTTAAAGATATTTTATCTTGAAACATTCCGAAACAAATTTCGAGCAGACTCATAAATTCTGATTAATTTTTATAACTACCTGCTAAAAATACATGGAATTTTTTAGCAATTCATTTTGACCTTCTGCTACGATATAGGCGTATTTGATGCATACTAATAACGAATTTTATTATTCAATCAGCTGTTTTGAGTACTCAAAGATATGCCACGTGGTATATTATATTGTATAATATAATACGAAGAGCTAAAAGTGACTATTTTACATTACTTTGTAAAAATAACTGGTACAGTCACTTTTTCAAAAAACGTGGAATCATACCACGAAATATAAATACAATGAAACGTTTAAAAAAATCTTTTTGAAATACTAAATAGGGTTCTTCATAGGAGAAATAATTTCTTTTTCGATACGAATCTAATAAAATGTATAATTGTAACAAATTCTCAGCTAATCGCCCAGTGTTACGTTTAATTGATAGGATTTTCGAAATCGAGGATAACATCGATTGCCCAGGTCTCACCGCGTGGAGGTTGGCTGTCACAAGACCCTAACTACAATGCTAAACTAAATCATTATTAACTTATACAATAAATCATGTTGCATATGAATCTTTTAAGACTGAACTGTCTACATATTTAACGTGTTCGGAGATAATGTAAACCAGTATGGTCGCTAATGACCCCAATGGTTTTTAAAAAATTTTAATAAAGCATCTGTTTATTCCTATTTTAAGCGAGTCTTATTATATGTCCAAGGAAATATGTTTATCGAGTAGTTCTCCACTAATTTATTTATACGATCTCGACAATTGGAAATGATAAAATTTGAAACTATTAATTGTGTGAATAATTTGGGATAAATGAAATGAAATGACTTAATCCTGACAGTAACTCGAGCCAAGGTAATGTCCATGAACTTGGCTGGCACCCTAACCGTCAGCACCACGTATCAAGAACAGATTATTGGACCGAGTAACAAAACACATTAGAAAAAGAGGATACATGTATCCTCTCTCTCTTAACCTCTGCCATATGTACCCAGCATCCTTCTCCTTTCTCGCCTGGGTATGATGCGGGTAGTAAACCGTACTTGTACGCGTGTAACCCAGGCCAGCCTGTAGGTAAACAGGTAAAATTTTATACGAAGGGTCTACGCACACGCAGCCCGAAATCTGCACGCACACGCAGAGGAAGGGATTGATTGTAGGAGAGGCAGGTGCTGTGAGAGCGACAGCTGCGAATTCGCGATCTTCTTTTACCAAAGAAACCAAGGCCTTAACCCGTTCCTTTTCATCTTAATGGGCCACGGTTTATGGAGGTTCTACCGCGTAGTTGAAGAGCCCAATGAATATCGAAGGTAAAGAAGAGGGAGCGTGTCTGTCGTTTCCACGCGACCGATAAATAATCGTCAATCCGACGAAAAACGAAGAGCATCATGATCTCCTATTTTAGTTTTGTTGTTTGCTTCAGTATTTTGTGCCAGTAGTAGACTGCGGATCGTCATGTAAAATGAAACATTTTCTGCAACTTTTGTAAGAACCTGGAGCCACCTAGATACAGTGAAGAACAAAAATGAATCGAGACCATAGGAAACAGCATTACTTTTTTAAAATTAGACCAAACGACTCGAGCTTTTTTGAGAAGTTACAAGGATTAGTTTATTAAATCAAGTGTAAAAAACTTACAACTGGTCGGAATCGCAAAAAAAAAATAGTGAACGTTGATTTTTACAACTTTTTTATCTGACCATGTATTGAAAATTTAGAAACCTATGTATTATCGACTCAAACAAATTATATACATGCTGAAAATTTTATCGATATTGCTTAATTGGTTTATGAGTTATAAACGATTATAAGTGGGAAAAAATGCAGTTTTTCACGATTTTTGATTTATGACTGCAATTTTTGCAATTTGAATGGTATCAATCTATAATACGTTGAATAGACCATTTAGTTCACATATTTTATGAATTGCTATCAAGCAACAGTCACTAACAAATATAATACTAAAAATAAGCTTGAAAATACCATTTGCATAGTAAACATTATTAAGGAGTAAGCTTAAGTATAACATTTAATACCATTTACGCGTTATCGGTCGTTGCAGGAAGTTTTGGTTTACATTTGCATGTGGACCACGTTGATTTCAAAGAAGGTATGCGTTATACAATATCACTCGCGTTGCCGAAGGGAAAAGATTTTGTACACATCAAAGACTTGTGCTTGATTAGGGAGTTCTCACAATGCCAAGACATTATCAAGTAACAGTAAAATGGAAAATGGAAAAAAAAATAAAAAAGTTTTGTTCGGAACGTAACATACTAAAGACCTACTAATTCTTTTGTAAGAACGTAGCATAATTTTATTTTAAGAAATGCATCAAACTTGGTATCAGAATAATTAAAAAGATTTATTATTTGAACTAATTCGTAATGGTTTCTTCAACATAATTCGATAGTTGTTTTATATCCCCTTACAGGGGTTGTAATATCTCCCATTTTGTAGCAATTATTAGGTGTATCGTGGTCTGATAAACCTGTGGCTGCTACTTCCTATGCTCGTCAACAGAGGGACATTACGACAATACCTTTCCCGCTACTACCTGAATCTTCCTCTGTTTGTATATATACCGTCCTAAACTATCCTTACGACATCCCGCTTTAATTTAAATTATCAATTATTATTAACCTATTTGAATATTGAGCTTCTGTGTTGTAATTCCTATTTTAACAATTCATTAAATAATACATAATACAATTTATTAATATGTAGGTTTATTTTTGAGAATTTCAATTTAAAAAATATAAGAGAACATTCATATTTTTGAAAAATATTTGGTTACTTTTTTTCGATTACTTGTCATATCCGTTGTTGTGATCAGTCTCAACATTATTGCTAATATACGTATTTATATTTCTATAACTAATAAACAATATTTATTATACGTATTTATATAAAATATCAAATTGTTTCACCCTTTCCTACCAATCGAGTCTCCTGCAAATTGTTTATTCAGTTTTATCTAAGAGATTAATGCATGTACCTTCACGGTACAGCAATTTTCCTTTTATATGTCAGTTTATGTACATGTTTAGCGGAAGTAGCCATTGTTTTTATATGTTGTTCCTACGTAGCTGATACTATGTTTAGATCAGGTTTAAATATTCATTCTTTAGAATTCTTACGTGCAGGAAGTTTAAAGTAGTAATCATTGTGTTCAAGTTCAACTTTCTTGATTTGATAATCAATATTGAACGATTTATATGTGTACCTACTTAATGGACTCTATTAAATAGAGTATACTTAAGAATAATTGTTCTGTCACTGTCTTAAACACAAGAGAAGGGAAAGAAATATTAAATGTAAACACTGTTCAGATATTCTACAAATTTTTGAGTGAAAAATAGAAATGTTAAATCATAAATAGAAAAAACTGTGAAACGGTTGAATAGTAAAAATATTGTAAATAATTTTGTTAGTCCAACGTTGTATGAAACTATCATTTAAAAGCTCGCAAAATTGTCTGCTAATTAAATATGTTAAACTCCCTTACACATTTGCTCGCGCAAGGGTTAATTGTTCGAGACGCATCTACAAGAGAACGAAAACAGATATTAAGTGCAAAGACAGTTCAGATCCATTACTGTATGAGGTTCACGTGCCGCGCACCTGGCATCGTCGCATCCTCCAAGGCGCATTTTTTATTTTTGTTTTCACTCGGCAGTGCCCGACTTCTATCAACCAATTTGCAGAAGTTAAATTCTGCTCCACACGCTGTCTGTGGTTTCCAGTTTGCGCATTGAACACGTGTTGCGCTTTGTAACTTCTTCCCTGGCGCATTTTTTTTCTGTTTGCTCGACTTTTTCGTACGCACTGCGTGCCGATAAATGCTCCTGATCATCCCGAGATGACCGTAACAGTTGGCGAACAGATGAACATTGACTATTGTGCGAGAACTGTGGAGAGGTTGTAACTTCGAGGTTAATACAACGCGAGGAGAAAAGTCGGATGTGCGGAATTAAGGGACGCCCTGGGGAATAGTCTTCTTGAGTATGACCGCGATGCCATCGTAGAAAGCGGGAGAATTTCAGGTTCCTGAATTAAGGTTGATTTTGGTTGTGGTTCCTATGCACAGCAAAAGGAAGAAACAGCGACATGATCGAAGAACTACTGCACAGTAGAACCTCGCTCGTTGCGCGAAACGGGACCGAAAATGCCGGCATAAATCGGAGTTGTACAACGAAAGAGGTAACCAATTGCGCGACTTGTTTTTCCATTTCCCACTCCGTATTTCTATACTCCCTAAGCTGTTATTATGTAGCCACTGCAATCCCCACTACGAGTTCTAGAACTTCTAACAACTCGTGGTGGGAGTATCTAGTGTGCGAAGAACGATCGTTACGTACAATAAACGAGGTTGCAACGGGCGATGTTCTATTGTATTCACGAAAATTTATGTGTCACCCCTGGCAGAAAATATCCGATTAATATCATGAATTTGATTATCGGACGAATTATTTGAACGTATTTTAAATAAAAAAGATTGTGCTGTATATTGTATAGTATATCATACAAATATAGTATACGAATTAGTTAATTGTTTTATATTTGGCAAAAAGACAAAATAATGCGCTATTTTATTAATATTTTTTAAAAATACTACGGTTCATCTGTATGTGACAATTATAAAGAAATTTAGGTAGCATGATTTCTCATTAGAACACTTTTTATTATTTATAACGATGAAGGTGATGACACTGTCGTCACGACAGGCATTGCAAGAGAATGTTCTGAGTGCGTGGAGATGATTAAGCTCTCCCTTAAATCCGTATCTAATTTCTTCATTCTGTATATTATGGTAAAACAAATGTATTCATTTTAATATGAATATTTTTATTACTTATAACGAGTTATGTCAATGCATTCACATGTATTGTTACTGAAAATTGTTTTCCATATGAGATGTGTAAGTGATAGGAACAGCGATAAATGCTTGAGTTGTTTGATTAAATATTTTTAGAAAAACGATTTTCTCTTTTTTATTCTACTAGTTTTAAAATAATATGAATTTAAAATAACACTTTCATAATTAATCAATACTTAATATTTAATAAGTTGCTATTCTACGTGTTCGTAACAGTCACCACACGAATATTTTCAGCAGTGACGTCCAAAACGTTTAATTAGAACGGAAAGTTTAACGTCGCGAATAAATCCACGAAGCATTCCGCTCTATATCTCCGGTATCTTTAGAAATTAAATTAGGTTGTCACTAACAGCTAGACGACACTGATTCGAACAAACGTGTCATAATTACGGCAAACGGTTGATTGGCTCTACACCAGTCTTCGTTACGTGCAAATTCGCTCTTAAAAAAGAGTTCATCGTCGTCTGGATGATTTTCTCCTCCGACATTGGAACGACTAGATGGAAGTCCGATACATATCGATTAATCATATCTGTCGACAAGATTATTTTTTTAAAGAGTGCATAGAGAATAGCGTGGCAGCGTTCGCCGGGAAGTTCAGCAAAGAGGAACAGGGGGCCATGTTCGTGGGGCGGGAAGAAAAAATGGAAGTAGCTAGGGGGAAGAGGATTCGTTGATCTCCTTTCTTCCTTTTCCAGCTGGATTAACCAAACTCCGAGAGAGGCTCAGGCCCCTACTCTTTTGCACATCGGCTCCTGTCCTTTTGACTCTGGCTCTCGTTCACCTGCGTACTCTTAGAGTTTCACCTGGATCGTTCCGTACGATTTCGTATACTTTTGCTTCCTGCGTTTCGATACGTATCGTCGTGGAAAACCAGAGAATAGTTCTGGATGTCCATTCCTTCTCTCCCCACCTTCTGTTCGATGTTGGCCGCACAGTTCCAGGTGCAACTCGAACGTTGCAGGTGTAATCACTAAATGATTTTTTCTTTATGTTGGCTCGGCGCGGTGTCGTGTGTGCCACGGCTGAGACCGATGAATCTTGCGTCCTTAGAAAGTTGCTTCTCGCGGCACGTGTTTATTACCGTTTTAATTCCAAAACCGATTCGATTCGCAGTGAAATTATTTTTCAACATCGAAATTTATTGCCTGGCATGCATAATTGATTTTGAAGCCGTATAACCATAAACACAAATTTCTGAATGATAAATTTATTATTATTTCACTCTTACTCTTTGTTGCAGTAGGGTAAAAGACCCAATTACTGACGCTTTAAGTAATGACCTCGACATTATTGCATACTTTCTGTATTTATTAATCAAAGGCATAAGTTTTCATTTACATTTATTATTATTTAATATATTTACTATATTTAATTAAAGAAACCATTTTTATAACTTTCTGAACCTCTATTTTCGTTTATAAATTCATTTTTTTCTGCAATATATTATATTTCGGAAGCTATCACTGTCACCCGTAAAAAGTGTTTCATCGAATTACTGACACCCCAATTACTGTCACCGATCATCCAACTAAATACTGTCACTGTCTCCTTTATTTTTGACTAGTCGCTTTCACAGGCATTCCGGATTTAATACACATTACAGCATTGTGGACGTTCTCTTTAGAATATTGGAATCTTTTTGTTTTTTGTACTCATTGTAGCTGCTGTTCACCTACTTGTCGAGAACGTTTGTAAAATAAAATACATTATGCTGCACGTGACTGCAGAGTACCAATCGCTATCACCCAAATATTAAATTAAAAAAATAACGAATCGTTAAATGATAATCGATATTACTTTCTATGATGTTTATACTATCCAAAACATTACCTATATTTTACTATATAGCTCAAGTATTGCAATTATAGGTTTTCTTTAATACCTTGTTTTCGCTTTCACTAGTCGTTGTTTTAACTCCTCCAATCAATTACAAATTTTCGATGGTCTTATAAAAAACAATGGAGAAAAGAAATGAATTGCTGCTTTTTCTATCGTATGAATTACAAGTTTAATGCAAGCAACGTTTTTCTGTGTATAACTTCATAACGTTTGCCATTTGAGTAAAACAGTAATTGGGTAAGTTACAATACATTGTTGTCTTATACACTGTTGTCTTTGGTCTAGAATCCCCTTCTTATTCTTTGTGGCACAGCGATCTAGACCGATGAAATTTTTATCAAAATCGTAGAACTTTTATATAATATAAGGGAAAATTATAAAGAAAGCAACATAAACGTTTTTTGACCTTGAAAATTACGTTGAAGTGACATTTTTTCAATAAAATTTTCGTTAATCCACTGTTGTTTGCTGTCAGATTTTACTCTTAACATGTTATACATCATTTCCTATAGATTTTGTGATGCTGCTAAAGGTGTACATCAGTGGTGGGCACGGGAGCCCCTCAAATGCCCTCAAACGCCTGCTTCTCCCACCAACCTCTCTTTCATGCAGCGCGCACGTTCGTTGCGTACGCTGATGTTTCGTGTCTTCTTTGCCCCATTGCACCGTGCTTGCTGGAAGGGGACAGAGGACGCTACGGTGTTGACGGTTTTGCCTCAATTGAGGCAAAATTGCCCATCCCTGGTATACATGATACTTTTTAATGTTCGTCTGCTTGATTTATATATACGATGTCTGTAAAACACGCATATTGGAAAGGCGATGATTACATCCACTATACCTATTATGTTTAAACCTTTTCCTCTATCAAAGTAGCTGTATCAAAGTAGCTGTATCAAATACCTGATTTTTATGCAAATTATAGATTGTTTGCCTGAATTGCAAGACACAGAAGCTACGTAGACATTAATTTCTATTTTCAATAGTTTAAATTGGTTGCACAAAATAATAAAACAGCATTTTGTAATCTCTTAAATGTTTTTACAGTGTACATTTTTTAAAGAGCTTTGAAAACTTTCTATGTTACTTTTTGAATCAATAGAACTCTATAAAAGTCTGCTAAAACAAAAGTACCAGTTCAAATTAAGGATGAGGAAGGAGGATGCATTCTCCATACAAATACTAACAGCATTTAACAATAGTCTAAAGAGGGTCTAAAGACAGATGTCTATTTTTCTATTGTTCTTCTAAAACGACTTGTTATTTTCTTATAATTTCAAACTTCCACGTTTGGACAGTGAACATCATATTCCATCGTAACATAAATTAGTTGGGATATGTTGGGTACTACTTTTTATTTATTAATAAAGTACAGAATTATATTCCGTCAATTGGTATGTTTATGATTCATTTTCTCATTAAGTACCAACTCGTATCTGAAGAATTTTCATGCTGCGTTTCCTAAAAGGTCAACTTTTCTTTGTTTCCAAGTTACATTTGCAGACATAAGCATGTCTTTATCTGTGCAGCCAATTTCACAACACCCTGTACATCTAATTGCGCTCTTACGAAATACCCATACGAATATGTGTCTGAAACTTATGTAGCAGAAGAAATATTTTCAGACTCACGTCAGCCGCATTCGATGGCAAAAATATTTATAAGCGGTGAAGATTTATTTTCGTCTTGTTTCGCTCTTCCTCGTTCGCAGTCGCACGACTCGAGGCATGCTAGTTTACGGGCGCGAGGATGCCGCTGCACTTTGGTCGCTCGCCGCTCTGCAGGTGTATAACATCATCCAGGTGTATGAAATTCACCCTTGTCCGGACCGCAGACCTGCAATTTTGTTGTATTAAAAAACGCGCTATAACGCGCAAAACAACCTGCGGGAAAACCATTACGCGATCGCGGTTAGCTTCAATGCGTCCACTCATCTGAAAGTGCAACCCTCCGAAAATTCGAAGCTGTCCAGGTACGATAACGATGAAAAGATAAATCCGGATTATTGGGATTTTTACTAGACCAGGTGGGAAGGACTGAAATCGAGATAGAGAATTCACCATTTTGCCGGATGTGTGACTTCTGTTTGCAGAAATGTTGCATAATCAGCGCATAAGGAAACTTAATTGAGATGAATATTCTTTCTGAATATGAATACTGTTGCAAAGTATTCATTGTCCTTGAAAATATGAATGAATCACAGAACTTTCATTGTACAGTCGCAATTCGATTGAGATTTAGAATTACTTATAATTCCTTTGCGGACAAATGTAAAGCTATTCTTTCGTTTCATTTGTTTCAATACATTGGATAATATATTTTCTTTGTACAGTCGCGTCGTGATGTGCTTCATAATATAATTAGTTCTAACTCTTTTGCAGAACAAATGTAAAATTATTTTTATTTACTTCACATTGAAAATACGTTTATATTGTCGATTTGTATAAGGAACATTGCAAAATTGGATTTTCTTGTCCAATGAATTTTTTTATCGGTTGTATCACCAATTGAAGAAGATGATTACATTAGTTCTGCTTCGTTTCGCAGGTGCAACTCATGAAGCTGCTCCTGGATCAGTCTTTGCCCTGTAGTTTCGCACCAATTCGTCGTGCATAATTTTTCAGAAAACGTATCGTTAACATAACTGAAATATGGAACGCAGTCTTTCATGAAAGCTACATGAGCGTGTAAAGCAAATGTTTCCTGCAACAGGAAATTAAATACGAAAGTTCTTGTATCAAATTATACACAAATTGTTATTATTATTATCATCTAAGATGCCACTTGACTCGTCGTTATTTTTACAAAGCACTTGCTGCCTGACTCTACAAGTTTATAATTAATTAAAACATTTGTATGCATTCGTCCTTCGTCAATATGTGTCCATTCGTTAAGCATTGAAAAACAAAGACGTATATATAATTAATTCTTGAAAACTCGAAAAATTTTAAGAAAATTAGGAAAAAGTAAAATTGTTTGCCGAGTTAAATTCTGATACATATCTATTATGTTTTTCCAGAGTAAAAGTTTCATATTTGCTTCTAAATCAAACACTCTACGACACATTACACCCGCAGGTAGCACCTATTTTAAAATTAGAGCTAGTGTATTAATTCTATTATAAATAATTTGCAAAAATAACAGCTCAGGATCAAAATTAGTAAACCGAAAGTAGTTCATCAAACTTCCTAAAATCATATATACCTACACGTACCAATGACTGTATACATATGTATGTCTTTTCTGTGGTTGGAAGACGGCGCATTAACATGCTATTAAAAGCCTAACGATTCCATAAGCAACGAATTTGTCGTTTTAGTGGCACGTGTGTTCATTTTAAGAGACTTTCCGCACTTCGCGTGCTCACAGGGTCACGGAAGCCGTAATCGCGTGATGTTATCTGCGAAGAGACCTCAACGAGCGAATCTCAATTTACCGTGAGCCACGCTAAGGTTAAACTAAAACGAATGTCCAATTAAATTTCCTGCTCACGGCTGGTTGCTTTCAGCCGCTTATTTTTCTTCGAGATTTTTTCTTTTCGATTCAATGCGGGCGCCACCTGCTTGCGCGTGTTAGATTTCCGTTTGTTCATGCATGTATGCGCCGTAACGTCGCCTGTTAACAAACAACTGAAACAACCTAGCGATTCGCGATGAACTTACGCCTATGATAATCAGCTTGTTGAGAAATCGCTTTATTTCAACCGGTCATAGCTGGTTCTTGGTGCTATTGTACCAGTAATGTCTGCGCCTGGAACCCGTCGAAATTAGCCTCATAATTATCACATAGATACTTCGTGAACCAAATGGGATCAAAGTTGATATACAATTAACGAAAGGGTAGATATAAATAAAGTTCTTCTACTCGTTTTTGGTCAAAATGTATAAAGACGAATTATATTGTAGCAGGCGATCTTAAGTAAATATCTTTTGCGGTTTTCTGGAGGCAATGCTTTAGAACTGGCCGCCATACAAAACCTCGATTACTGTATGCGTGATTTTGATTAAATCAGGAAGTATTTTGCATAAAGTATTCTACAATGCAGCGTAGAATGTTGTCAATATCTCAATTAGTCGATGTTATATTAAACATTTAAAGCTCTACAAAAATAATTTCAGCAGAAAATGTTGCAATATATGAAATTATACTAATACTTTAATCAAAAAAGATCTTAAATATTTTTTATAAAAGACAGGAATCATTTTATATGTTTTGAAAAGCAAAATTTCATTCACATACACAATTTACCAAATTTAAAATCGATGAAAACATTCTTTCTAGTGCCAAATTGTTCAAATCTGCCGCGCTTTCTTTGGCTTTCAGTATACCGCTGTATCACGTAGTGACAAATCATTCAAACTGGTAGCCAAACGTTACCGACAGTAAGTATTACCCACAGACTTAAGACACATACGAGATATAGCACCGACGAGATACTATTAACACAGACGAGATATCTCGTCTGTGCTACTACAGTCATTGCACACAGACTTAAGATACCAACAGACATTGCATGCAATGCATTTTTCTGTCTACGGTTCTGAATTACCGACTCTGTAGAAAATGTCCTAGTACGATAGCGGACTCTATCGAAATGGAACGGTCAGGTGGTGAACTACGTGAGGTTGCAACACATAAAGTGTGTGTCTGAGGAGGCTCGATTTTACAGCGTTGTCAGCTTTAAAACGCAATTGTATTCGTACAAAAATACTCCACGTATTATTCACTTGTGCCGCCTATTTTTTTACAGGACTTCGAACCCCCTGGTAAAAATTTGGCGAACATGATAAAGAAGTTTGTATCCGACAAGGACGAACTTATGCATATTTAAGAAGAGAAAGAAAGATAGTCACAGAGCTGCTGAATACTGTGCACACTCGACAGAAAATTTATTAGTAACACACTTGTGAGGAATTGTTTACAAATATTTGCAGGAAATATAGAATAGACCTTCAGCTACTTTCACATATAGTTTACCGTCACATTTTATTTCTGACTAAATAGTTATAAACAATTATTCTAACTCTCGTTCTAAAATAAACTCAAATAATTTAACAAATCTCTGGTAAAAAATAATCTTCCTTGTGATCGGAGGATCTAGAATGATGTCTTAGCTACATCTCTGTTGCAATTTTATGTAGATTCGACGCCTAGTTAATTAGTTATTTACGATTTCCAGAGAGGTGACACAATGATTTGTGTGTTTACCTTTGACGAATACTCGGACTCTCCTTGTCTTACTCATTGCGGGCATAGAAGATAGAAGTTACCTCCACAAAAATTGTTGATAAATTACTTCAGGTAATTTTTATAAATATTAGCTCTCGAAGAATATAGAATGGATCTTCGGCAACATTCATGTATAGTTTTCAATTCGATTCTAGAAGAGGTTAATTAGTTATCAATAATTTTTGTTACTCTTGTTCTAATGAAACTGTGCATACTAGTGAGAATTGAATATCTTGTATACCCCAAATGTTCATGCATAAAAGTTAATCTGTATCTCGAGTACTATTAGCTATTTTTACTAAAAAATTGGGTGGTGAGGTAACCAAACATATAATCGTTGTAATCGCTAAACAAACAGAGATAAGAAATTCATTAATTACATTTTTTCAATATAATTATGCTTAGTAATATTCATGTATCATAAATTATGCTGGATCTCGAGTTTTATTACTTACTTCTACTAAAAAATTAGATGGCAAGATGGTTAACGGAGTGCTCGTCGACATCATCGACAAAAGGAATTGTTTCAAATATTAACCAGCTAGAGATGATAAATTTATCAGTGAATTGTGTTCGATAAATTAATGCACGCGAATATTCATGTGTCAGAAGATATTCAATATCTCGAGTTCCATTACATATTTTCACTGAAAAATTAGATGGTCAGATAGTCGAGGGAGTGCTTATCGACATAATTAGCAAAAGGAATTGTTATAAACATTAAACAGCCAGAAATAGTAACTTTATTAATAACATTTGTTTGATATAATATTGTTTGGTAATGTTCGTGTGTTAAAAGTTACTCTGTATCTCGAATACTATTAGCAATTTTTACTTAAAAATAAGATGGTAGATAGTCAAGAGGATGCTTGTCGACATCATTAACAAAAAGATTGTTATAAATATTAACTAGCTAGAAACAATATATTTTTCAGTGAGTTGTGTTGAAGAAATTAATGCGTATGAATATTCATGGTTTAAATGTTGTTCTGTACCTCGAGTACGATTAGCAATTTTTACTAAAAAATTAGTTGGTAGGTAGACAAGAGGATGCTTGTCGACATCGTTGGCAAAAGGAGTTGTTATAAACATTAAACAGCCAGAAATAATAGATTTATCAATAATTATTATCACGGCAATCGAGATCTACCGAAATTAGTTGGGGTGGGGAGCGTTGCGCTTCGCTGCGCGTTGCGCATCACTGGCTACCTAAGCTCGCTGAGTGCGCTCAGTCAATCAGTCGGGCCGGGCCCTCCGGCAGGAGCGGATGGGCTCCGGGACCAGGAGGGTCTTCCAGCGGTGCCCTGGCCTCTCCTGCCTACCTTGGGGATGACCAGTGGTCCTCCAGAGCTACCCTTGCCTACCTTCAGCTGGCTTAGGGTGGACCAAGGGTCTTACACCAGTGGTCTACCTTGGGGTTGGCCAGTGGTCATCCAGAGCTACTCTGGCCTACCCTGAGGCTGACCAGTGGTCCTCCAGAGCTACCCTTGCCTACCTTGAGCTGGGTTAGGGTGGTCCAAGGGTCCTCCACCAGTGGTCATCCAGAGCTACTCTGGCCTACCCTTGCCTACCCTGAGGCTGACCAGTGGTCCTCCAGAGCTACCCTTGCATACCTTCAGCTGGCTTAGGGTGGACCAAGGGTCCTCCACCAATGGTCTACCATTGTCTACCATGGTCCACCTTTAGCTAGCTTAGGGTAGTCCAAGGGTTATTTAAAACTTCCTTGGCCTACTTTAAGCTAGCTCGGGGGGGGCCATGGACTCTTCAATGCTTCCTTCGTTTACCTTGGGTTCTGAGCCGGGCAGTTTCGGTATCCGGCATGCAGTCATTACCGTGCTGATCGACTCAGAGAGGGCATTCATTGCAATGACTTCGCATCTTCGAGTGAGTCATTTTGTTACTACCTTGTTACTATATTCGTCTGTAGATGTAGTAGTATACCGTAGTAGTAAAGTGTAAAAGTAGTTAGTTGCATGCATGGGCAGGCCTCGCCGCCCCAACGATCAGCCGAGATGGGAACGTCCGCGATTTGCACTAGCGTTGCGACAAAACCACGCGTTGCATTTAGTCGATTTTGAACAGAGATTAAAGTTAATGTTACGAAAAATTTTGTTTAGAGCGTAGCGTTGCGAATCACAAATAGTCGCGGTTCAAAATTACATTTCAATTTGATAACTGCGCTTTTAAAGTACATATTGTTGTTGTTTTACATATAATCTAAAGTAATCGTTTTTTGGATCTCTGTTCGTTGAATTAGCGTTGCGCACAAAAAGTTCGCGTTTGCTTTCGAGTCTTTCGACTTTTCAGGCTCCCATGCTCGAGCTGCAACGATCAACTGTGAGATGGGCACATCCGCGATTTCAAGTAGTGTTGCGAAACAAATTGTTACACGCGTTGTACTAGTATCAATTTTTAAAGTTGATGAAATGTCTAGTTAATGTTGCAAATAAATAGTCGTAATTTAAAGTTGTTCTAAAGATACCTGTTTAGAATTTTAGACGTTAGAGTTTTAAATTTCTTATTTAAATAGCATTTTAAATTCGATTTGTTGAATTAGCGTTGCGCATCAAAACAATCGCGTTTGCAATAGAATCTTTCGATATTTCAGACGCCCATGCTCCAGTTGCAACGATCAACTGTGAGATGGGTACTTCCACAATATCGAGTAGCGGTGCGAAACAAATTGTCGGGATGGGGCCGAAGGAGCACACGAGGTTTTATGCCAAAGATGCCGGACAAACTGTCATTCAAAAGGGCAATCATTGCAACGTCTTCGCATCTTCGAGTGAGTCATTTTATCACTACCTTGTCGTTATACTCGTCTGTAGAAATAGAGTTGTAGTAGAATGTAAAAGTAGTTAGTTGCATGCATGGGCAGGCCTCGCCGCCCCAACGATCAGCCGAGATGGGAACGTCCGCGATTTGCACTAGCGTTGCGAAAAAAGTACGCGTTGGGTTAGTCGATTTTGAACAGAGATCAAAGTTAGCCTTTCTTCTAAATATGATAGTAGTCTCTATCAGCGATATAGCTTGTTTAAACTATAGCGTTGCGAAACAAATAGTCGCGATTCGTTTTGCAGAAACTGTAGAGTAATCTTTTTTGGATCTCTGTTCATTGAATTAGCGTTGCGTACCAAAAGTTCGCGTTTGCTTTCGAGTCTTTCGACTTTTCAGGCTCCCATGCTCGAGCTGCAACGATCAACTGTGAGATGGGCACATCCGCGATTTCGAGTAGCGTTGCGAAACAAATTGTCACACGCGTTGTACTAGTATCAATTTTTAAAGTTCATCAAACGCCTAGTTAATGTTGCGAATAAATAGTCGCGATTTAAAGTAATTCTAGAGACACCGATATAGAATTTTAGACGTCAGATTTCTTTTCTTATTTAAATAGTATTTTTAATTTCGATTTGTTGAATTAGCGTTGCGCATCAAAAGGATCGCGTTTGTATTAGAATGATTCGATATTTCAGGCGCCCATGCTCCAGTTGCAACGATCAACTGTGAGATAAGAACATTCGCGATTTCAAGTAGCGTTGCGAAACAAATTGTAACACGCGTTGTAATAGTATACATTTTCAAACTTGACTTAATGTCTAGTTAATGTTGCGAATAAATAGCCGCGATTTAAATTATTTTTAGAAGAACCGATCTAGAATTTTAGACCTTAGAGTTTCAAATTTCTTATGTAATTTGTAAGAATGGTAATACTTAATTTTGTAAGTAATACTTAATTTTCAAAGTTCAACTTTATCAAATTGATACAATATATTTGTCTAGAAATTGATATTTTTCAGGAAATTGATATATTTGTCTTGAAATTGACATATTTGTCTTGAAATTGTTATTTATTTCAGGAAATTGTTATTTATTTCAGGAAATTGTTATTTATTTCAGGAAATTGTTATTTATTTCAGGAAATTGTTATTTATTTCAGGAAATTGTTATTTATTTCAGGAAATTGTTATTTATTTCAGGAAATTGTTATTTATTTCAGGAAATTGTTATTTATTTCAGGGAATTGTTATTTATTTCAGGGAATTGTTATTTATTTCAGGAAATTGTTATTTATTTCAGGAAATTGTTATTTATTTCAGGAAATTGTTATTTATTTCAGGAAATTGTTATTTATTTCAGGAAATTGATATTTATTTCAGGGAATTGATATTTATTTCAGGAAATTGATATTTATTTCAGGAAATTGATATTTATTTCAGGAAATTGATTTTTATTTCAGGAACTTGATTTTTATTTCAGGAACTTGATATTTATTTCAGGAAATTGATATTTATTTCAGGAAATTGATATTTATTTCAGGAAATTGATATTTATTTCAGGAAATTGTTATTTATTTCAGGAAATTGTTATTTATTTCAGGAAATTGTTATTTATTTCAGGAAATTGATATTTATTTCAGGGAATTGATATTTATTTCAGGAAATTGATATTTATTTCAGGAAATTGATTTTTATTTCAGGAACTTGATATTTATTTCAGGAAATTGATATTTATTTCAGGAAATTGATATTTATTTCAGGAAATGGATATTTATTTCTGGAAATTGATATTTTTATCTAGAAATTAATATTGCTCGGATCGGAGTTCCCTCAGGGGCTCACTCACGGGATGGGGCCCGTGAGTGGGTACGGGGACTCGCGTCCCCGGGGCCACCCGAATCGCCTATAGATCGTTGCGTCCACAAATAATTAGATTTGGGCTCGACATGGTTTCGATTCTGTTTCGACTGGTTTTTCATTTGGTGTCGATTTCGTATCAACTGGTATTCGATTCTGTTTCGATTTTTTTTCAACAGCTTTTCCATTTGGAGTCAATTTTGTTTCAGCTGGTCATCGATTCTGTTCAAGAAAATTCATCTTGCGAAGAAAATTCAACGTGCGAAGAAAATTCATCGTGCGAAGAAAATTCATCGTACGAAGAAAATTCATCGTACGAAGAAAATGCATCGAAAGAAGAGGATTCGTCGAACGAAGACTCCAGATTATTCTTAAGTTAGTTTTAGTGCGTGCGTTAGTTATTAAGATTGTCAATTGTCGCTGCAATTATGTCGAGTAATTATTGCCGTAACTTGACTTTGCTCGCCTCGTTTCTGACTCCGACACAGCCTTCTGCTGTGTCGGCCTTGCTTGCAGGTTCTGAGCTGGTCCAGTTTCGGTATCCGGCGTGAAGTCATTGAGAGGGATGTCTAAGAGACTCGTTCACTCGTCTTCTGACGATCCTCTGTGTTAACGTAATCCTGGGCACGCCATGTTCTCATGTCACCCAGTAGCGCCAGAAACCGTTTGAGCGCATCTCTTTGCCATCTTTCTTGGTGATGGAGTGGCGGGTATCGGGCTGGTCGGCTCAGGACTTGTAAGCACTGAACGCGTCGCGTCACCCTTGAACCAGAGCCTTCTGCTCTGGTTCGATCTTGTTTGTTTCTTTGAAAGAATCAGAGCCTTCCGCCTGATTCGCCCTTGGTCCCTCGTGGATCGGAGACTTCTTCTCCGATTCACACTTTGCCCCGCAATAATTACTCGACATACGCTAAATGGAAAAGAAGTCTTTTCCATGAAAAAGATTACTTCTCCATTTAGTGACCTGCGAAACTTAGATTCTAAGAGTCTTCGTTGTAAGAAAGGGAGACAGAACGAAGGGAGACTTCGTTCTGACTCCCTTTCGGGTCTCTTGTGCAGCAACCTCCTCGTGGTGAGACCTGGGCAATCGATATTATCCACATTTCGCCAGATATTATGACTTATAAATTATAGTATCTTGCATGTAGTGGATAATATCGAGCTAATAGCTGCACATTTAGAATTTGCGTAAATATGTATTTCATAGTAGAATGTAAGACTTTTAATACTTTTTTCCTTTTCCTATGTCCCAGCTTCAACAATTATTTTCAATTAATAATCCAAGTACAAAGTTTTCGTTTCAGAATACATGTAACTCTTGCTCTCGTGAGCGAGTGTTAAATAGATTTGCACTCCTGCAGTACATTGTAGGTTCTGATGTAGTCTAAATATGATGTATGTACTGAGATTTACGTTACATACCGCATATTATTTCGACATTGAAACATTATTTTATATTCAAATTAAATAATTGGTTGAAAGTAGTTCTTATCCGGACTAAAAGTTAGTTCTGATTCATGTGTTATAGTGGGTAAAAAGATGAGGCAGGATCTGTTCCATGTTGCCGCATTACGTTCGTACAGGAAGCTATCAATGCTCACATCGAAATCGTTCGAACGGTTTCTATCACAATCATTTGAATATTCGTTAACTTCTTCAAAAATCATTATCATTTTTTAAATTTTTTATGCGAATATAAAATTGTTAAAAATTTTGCAACTTTCAATTCGTGGTTGTTTTATTACATATATGTGCACCTGATCATATGGATAAAAACCATGTTTACCAAAGCAATTTGCACAACACACGTGTAGTTTTAATATTATTTCCATCATTTTTATATTATTAACAAATGTTAACTTATCAACATAACTAATTTGAATTTTAACACGAAATGTATTGTTTTCCGATATGAAAATGTTAAGAAATGTATAAACTTTCGCGACATGATAATTGTTGCAGTGTACACGAGCATGTGTAAACTGATATTCATATATTATTAATTATGCAGATTAGAATACGTCATCGAAAGCCTCAAATAAAATTCTTTCCTGAACTTCGAAGAAAACTTTTCCCTACAAATACAGTTTAACTTATCCGATTTGTGGCATGTTTAGACTTATTTTCATCAAAAAAGCATTTGCAATCGACTCATAATGTTTCCATGGCAGAATTATGAACCATAATAAACATTTTATTGTTATTAATACGCGTTAGTGAAACCTCATTGTTGTCTTCAAGAGGCTCAAGTAGCGGCGACGTACGATATGGACGTGATTCAGCATCAGAGGCAACATTGTAACACACATTGTATTATAAATAAATCCAATTTTATTTATTATTAACATTATCATAATGGTAAAATCGCCTATCGATTGGAAATGTTTTTCTGATCAAAATAAGCCCAAACACGACATAAATCGGATTATCATGCAGCGTACATTTCACTGAAAACTGCATGCGAAACATTTCCGACGACAAAATCTGTCTACAGAAGCCGATGGAATTTGAAAAGTCTCGAGCTCGATAAATATGGTAGTGCTTGTACGTGACCACTAGTTACTTACGCTATTTGTTGTTGCACACAAAAATCATCGTAGCTAAATATGTATATATGTCTAATCGAATAAAACTGGGCGGTGAGTCGCAAAAAGATGTAAATAGGAATAATAAATCACGTTAATAAAATTTTAGCAAGAATTAATGACGCATGTCATTAAAAAAAAAATTTATATCTTTTCAGTAAAATATATTGTTTTCTACATATTGTATAATAAAGCAATGTTTCCTTGGACACAATAGAATTAAACTAATACAATAGATGAAAATTTGTATTGCTTTACATATAAATTATATAAAAATATTATAACGAAAATTTAATTTAATGAATTTAATAAATTTATGAAAATTTAATGAATTCTTATTTCTCTAGAGATGATAAGAATGCAAGTACTCATTTTAAAAATAGAGAGACACAAGAATAGTAAATATATGTGTAATGTGTACGCACTCAACAACTGCATAGAATTTATATTAATCAAGTGTAAATAAGAAAGTGAACTACTGGTTTAAAGTGTATAAAATTATTGTAATATACATTCATTAGTGACACGAGTAATAAAAATAATGTTACGTATAGAAACCAAATTTATTTTACTACAATTCGTATTTTTGTAATACTTTCTTCATAAATATTATTTTCACCGTTCAAATACACGCGCCGTATGCATTCGTAGCCACCAAATCATATTAAACACCCGTAGTAAAAATACAGTATACGGAATATTCAGTTCTTGCTAATGCGCGTAAATTCGTGAACTATCGGTAATATTGAGCGCGACACCGAAATGGTACGGGGGCCACTGTGGCCCCCCGAGGCCTAGACAGAAAAGCCCATAAGATGCAATGTCTGTAGTAGTCTTAAGTCTGTGCCAAAATATTCGAGTGACACGAACTCCCGTAAGGCTGGCTGTCTTTAACAGTATCTCGTCGGTGTCTGTAGGTATCTTAAGTCTGTGGGCACAGATGAGCTGTGGGTAATACTTACTGTCGGTAACGTTTGGCGACCAGTTTGTAGGATTTGTCACTACGTGATACAACGGTATACTGAAAGCCGAAGAAAACGCGGCAGATTTGAAAAGTTTGACACTAGAAATGGATGTCTAATCGATGAACGCAATTTCATGACACAAAGATTAACGAAAGAATATTTTTATCGAGTTGAAATTTGGTAAATTGAAATGTGCTACTTCGCGATATTAGAATATTGTATGAATGAAATTTTGCTTTTCAAAATATGTAAATTGGTTCCCGTCTTTTATAAAAAAATATTCAAGGTCTTTTTTGGTTAATGTATTCGAAATGGGACAAATATCGTGGCGACCATTCCGTAGGACTACCTTGCATATAATCCAATCTCTTTTCAATTGCACATAATTATTCACATATACATATATGATACATAAAACTCAAACTACAATTTTCAATTCTGTAATTTATTTTGTATTCATTATAAAACACAGCGAAAATACACAATGACATTTCTCAATCTTTTTTTGTATATTAGTTGTATAGTGTACATATTCAAATCATTTCTTTAACTAGCATACGCTGCGGAGTTACAAGCAATGCTCCATTCAATTTCGTTATTAACGCTTGTCAATTAAGAAAAATAATTACGTCTATATTCAAACACATGTATCTTTAATTAGGTGAACGGATAGTTGAAAAATTGTTACGAGGATAAAAATTAAATAGTCATCTTATTATAATTTTATTGAAACACAGATCGTTTTACTTATTCGATCTATCATCTTAAGAAATAAAAATCTGGATAACGTAAACATTTCGTCTTCAGGAGTATGTTTATTAAAATTTTATTTCTTCAGCTTTTAGAAATTCGGTCAACCATTAAACTATACATACATATATTATAATACACATATGTATATGTATAGTTTGTTTGCTGTTTTCATACATACAAGTGGATCGTAAACATTTACGTGTTATTTACAGAAGTAATTTCGACGCACCCTTTGTGGAAAATGACATCGCATTGATTATTCAAAGTACACAGACGGAAAACAACAATAACGGTGTAACAATTGTGTTATATTCTGCTTCGTTATTTATTTCATAGGTCCGACTTCTTTAATCTCACACGCTAAACGAAATTTGATTAATTATCGAGAAAGACAGAGAAAGTGTGGAAATATTGTCAATGTTTTAGTACTTTCTTCTACAATAACTCCATAAGAATTGGATCGTATGTTAGTATGTTATGGAATATAGATCTTTTCATTTTTGGTACTTTCAGTGTTCGTGAACACGGTTCAAATGATCGGTAGACGAATTTTTATGTCGACATATTCTGTTAACTTGATATCTGGTAAAGATATTTCCTAGGAAAAGTGACAATCAGAGTAACCAATAGATTCTTATAACTGAGTTATTTAAAGACCATGACAACTAGGGGACATGTTGTATCTAAGAGTCGCACAGCGATTTTTCATAATCAAATTTTGTAACTACCAATCTTTTCCTATATCTTTAAGGTATACAACATTAATAGGCTATTCTCAGAGTAGCCTATTAATTAATATATGGAAATGTTAAATTAATTTTTAATATATGAAAATGTTAAATTTTCTATTTTCGAGGAATTTGTCGATATTTAAACTGCGTTAAAAAGAAAATAGTGCAGCAATATAATTGGAGACATTTTAAAGCCACTAATTTTGACACCCATCGTTCAATTTTTTATAAGAATTTTTGCATGACTCAGCGACTGGGAAACCGATGACACTTTCTGGTCAAAAATGTTGCAAATTGTAACGTCTGTAAAAACATTGAACAATTTTTCTCGTGCCTGGAACCATTGTAGATTTAAATATTGAATCTTCCATCTTCGAGTGCTTAAAATTTCATCTATGACCTTTTCTAGTTCATTTATTGTGTTTGGAATGATAGGTGGATTGTTATCTTTGCAATAATATAAGGGACACCAGGAAGGCGTTACACGACCAAACTTGTTCCTCAGTTTTGTTCAGTACAGCCAGCGAAGATCGTAGGATAAGTTTCAAGCAGTCGTAAAGGAGGAGCTTCAATCGTCAAATCTGTAATAGATTTAGTCGGAAAAACAATTTGTTGATGTTTTTAGAGACGATTCAATTTGTAGCATTTTTGACCAAAATCGTGTTTTCAGTTTTTTACCTGCTATATCATACACAAATATCTACAAAAAATATAAATGACGGTCTGTGATAGTAGAGACTTCTAGTTTTAATACGAGTTCAATATTATTATTGTACTTTTTTGTTTTAAATTATAGTTCTTTAAATATTTACAATTTCTCGAAAAAATGATCAAATACTTTTAGGATCCGCATTAAGTCGTCGTTCAAATAAAATTATTTGGAAAAAAATGTGCTTTGACTGTACTTTCTGGGCATCATAAAAATCGCTACACGCTTGTAGGTACAATATGTTCTCCGTCGTAAATGTTAACACAGCCGAAATTGGTAACAGACACTTCACGAATGTTCCTTGTTAGTAACATTGCTACACGGACCAGTAATTCCTTTGGTACAGACTGCATATAACTTTACAAACATGAAAATCTCCCATCAAGCCTCCGTATAGTTAAAATTTTTGGACGCTACATCCCTAAATTATAATACAAACTTCTCTCTTTGTTTTTTTTTAACTTGATAGGCATTTGGTTAAACGACTAGAAGTGCTACGGAGATAATTTATTTACAAATATAACGACTACTTGATTTCCTTTCATTCTTTCGAAGTGACCAGGTATGATGTAGATCCGTACACTCGGCTCCCACGCATTCGATCATTGGTAAACACCACAGATCAATTAACAGTCGTACGATAACGAAAACATTTATTTCATTACTCCGTGAGAATCTCTGATGTACAAAAGGATATATAATCTTATTCATTCGAAGGGAAAAGTAAAACAATTTTTACTCGTTCGTAGACTAGTTTCGGTTACAAACACGGTTAGTCGAACAGCGTGCGAAGTAGATTAACAAATTAGGCCTAATCCCATTGGTTCGAGTTTTGGTGCGCACAGGTTCGTTTTCCATTTCGCTTAGAGGTGTCGATCATCTTTGGTATGCTTCACAATACCGTGAAAACGAAGTTAAAATAAGTTTCGATCGATTGATCAGCTCTAGGTGAATTCGTTAAATTATTGAAGATATATTAATATGAAAATACCTGAACAAGAGTGAAGTACAAATAATTGAATCAATAAATTATACTTATCGATACAATAAGAACTGTTTAAATGCTAGTGAACCTAGGACAGGTTACGAGTATTCAACGAATCTTTGGCGACTTTTTCGCTTAAATGTCGCCGGAGATGTTTCGTTTTACCCGAATGAGAGAGTGCTTAATGGATTGTATAAATATGGTATCACTATTAAAGGGAATTAACTGAAATGAACGTTCCGTCGGGATTTTTTTCAGTCAAAGTACACGACTATATCGAGGTAGTCCGACTTAGAGTAACGTTTCGACCAGATTCATACCAAATGTAGAAAATAAATCGGTGCCTTTCCATTGAGACGATCCCTAGACCATTTTACAGTTAAACATTCTCCCACCATTTTGCTATTCTGAAGTATTAACCGTAATATTTATGAGGCACTGTACAGGTTGACGAAATAAATAACTTCAGAAAGGGGCTTCTTTCGAATTTTCTTCAAAGGAACAATTAACCAGCTGTGGTACATTTCAAAATACCAAAGAGGCCTTCATAAGGCGCAAAAGATAATCTCATTATATTAAAGCCGCCATCTTTCTTCTAGAGGGAAGCATTAGTAAAGCAAAATTGTCAAAAACAATGAACGACAAATTCCTAATAAAAAGGCACCGCGTTCATTGCTACACCTACAGTAATTACAAACGCGTTTGCAATCCATTAGAACTCTTATCGTTCAGATAAAGTGGAAAAGATAAGGAACGATGGTGATAACACGCAAGCATTCAACGAGTCTCGACTGCATAACATATTTCGCTGTTGTTGCGGAAGAACCGGTGTTCTCTCCGCGCCAAGGAAACGTGTGCAAATCGTTCGCAACTTATCGGAGACACTGTACAGTTCGCTAATCCGAGGATGTTCGCGCGATCCTTCTCTCTGAACTATTCTGCACAATAGCGAGCTCTCACGTTTACAGCATATTGTCGCAGCTATTTACACATATTAAAATAATTACACATTCAAGTTACATATAATATATGTATATATATATTTATATATATAAATATATATATATTTATATATATTTATATTATTATATATATTTTATATATATTATATATATTACATACACACACATATATATGTATATATATATATGTGTGTGTGTGTGTGTGTGTGTGTGTGTTATGTGTCGTGTGTCGTGTGGTCTCCGTACGTGTGTGTGTCCGTTTAAACAATATATTATGAATCTGACGTAACACGAAGAGTAACAAACACAGTCTACAATATGACTCGAACTGCATAATATACGATCGAAATATTTTGAACATTATTTACACGCCACACATCTCGATGATTTATTTATTCATTCATTTATTTGTTTGTTCGTCCCGTTTGTTTCTGTGTCCCCCTCGAAATCTTTCGAACCCATCGGTCAACAGAGTACTTCTAATAATTATCTTTGGTTTCCGGTCCACGCCGATCACCCTCTAAAATCTGATTACACGTTACAAATAACACTCTAAACAGCGCATACGATGTATGCATATAGAGTTATGAAACAGGACTTTCCCGTGCGAGCGATGAACATGAAATTATGTCGGCCGAACTTTTCGATGCCTGGGCTCCTTGCGTTTGTGACAGAACATTTAACGCCGGGATGTCGTTTGCCGATTAGTATCTTAGGCGCAGCAAGACGAAAGGTCGCAACTGTTGGCCTTTCACCGCACGGTTTGCCAGTCGATTTGAAGCTCCGTTCAAGCGACGACCTGGAATTAAATATTTTACTATTAGAACTCACGTAGGAAACGAAATTTCTCGTTTTGATTATATTCGCGTGAAAAAATTCCAACGTCAACGTCCAGGCCATTCCCAACAAAAAAAAAAAACAAATTCTTGTTCCGATTGCGACGGGAATTTTATGAATTCACGGGCACAGTAGTATTGGTCCATGTGTACGCACCTGGCAATAAATATTCGACCAAAATTGTGAGTGCGATTGTTGAAACATTATTCATGTGTATGTTACAAACGAGAAAATTGTGTTGTGTTTATTACGTTACATGTTGACTTTCCTCTTTGTAAAATATTAAATAATGCATGTCATTGGTTTTGTGGTAGCTCTAACAGAGATAGCATGATAAAGTATTAGAACACTTTTAAACGATGAGGAAAATTTCATAAATGTTTGAGAATGATTAGAACATTTTCTAAATGATGATGAAAATTTTCTTAACCTTTCGGAATTATTAGATCACTTTTTAAACAATGAAATCATTTTTCTCAACCTCTGAAGGTGATCAGAACACTTTTTAAACAATGAAAAATTTTTTCTCAACGTTTAGGGGATGATCAGAATAATTCAGTGTGAATAATTAGTGAATTATTATTAAAACAATTGGAATAAAGAAAATTTTAATAGAAATAGAAATATTCTATAGAAATGTAATAGTTCATCTGACATTTACGCATGATTGCAAAATGCAATTTCTTTTTTTTTTTTCAATGATACTGCACCATTTATTATCATAAATCGACTTCTTAGTTCACTTTGTTTGAAAATGGTATAAAATGAGGCAATTGAAAAATACAAGTAGAAAATCATAATAATTTTTATCAATATCATTGTATAAAGTTTGTGAAAATCGAAGGATAATGTTTTTTATATGAAGAAATAAGTTAGAAATGTGGTATAAAATATATATTTCTTTACAAAATATTTCAATTTTAGGAAAATCAAGTTCATTTCACTTCTACTTTAAAAAATGGGGTTTATATCTAGGTAATATTTTTCTATACCAGGTTATTCCATAGAGGGGATAATAAATATTCTCAATATATAATTTACTCACCTAGTGTTCAATCGGTTAATTCAAAAGCTTGATAAGTGCCAGATGCAACATCACTAAAGGGACATTAATTGACATTCGACCAGCGAAGCTTCCTGCAAACATATCACATATTGCGTTAAAAACAATATAAACTTAATATTAAAATCGATTTTAAAGGAATTTCTAAGCTGTCCTCTTGACTGCCAAAATCTCTTAGTGATTACAAGATCCCGTGCATAGCTGTGCACATCATGATGCTATTATATGCAATGCTTGTAACTATAATCAAACATGAATAGACTTAGAAACAGAATATCGTCTTCAAGAATTTAGATAATCACTAGTCTGTGGATCTTTATACATATTCTCATTTTCCACATAATTTCATGAAAGATAAAATAAGAGAACACTTGATTTTGTTAATTAGTTTCACGAAAGTTGGTTTCACGTTAGTTTGTTAATTATTATTCACGAATATCTGAAAACATTTCATAATCGTTCGAATTCGAAGGAAGATGGACTAAATTTTTTTAGACTGAATAACTTATATTTATGGGTCACAAAGTACACAAATAAATATTGAAAATGTCTATCGCAATTTTTATGATTTACATATTTTCTGTACTTTGATAATCGAAAATATAATTCATTTAGCATCTTAAATTTGACCTCGTCTTTTTTCGAATTCATATTATTATGAATTGTTCTCGGAAATATAGTGATTATAAAAATATTCGAGGCCGATGTGCTGTTTCTAAATCTTTTTAGAGAGTATAATTTTAACTTTGGACAATATTCTTCCTGACAGAACATTTTGCTTCAACCTTCTTAGAGAAACTTCAATCTCTTTCCTCCATCATTAATATCGTCTTCGGTTCCCCGGACGGAATCAATTTTTCTCCATCACGGTAAAGAAAATTCATGCAGCAATCCCTCTTTCGATTTGTATTGTAATCAATTCTTGTTTCGGAGATCAGCCCGTGTTTAACTTTCTGAGAGATCTCGAACCTATTCTGTATTATTAATACGGCACTCGGATGGCCGTTCAGAAAACCAATTTGTATTTATCTGCATAAAGAAGAGGAGGTGGTCATGGCGTTTTTGTCGTCGGCGTTACAGCATTGTTATCGATATTAACATGCTTTCTCCGTGCGCTATTGTTTTCAGGGTAATGCCGGGTAACTGTTAATCGATGGGATCACCATCGATAAACATGTCGATGAGTTCCTCGAGGAAAATATCTGCGCGACGGAGAAAATGACAGCCGCGGATACCATTTTCCTTTACGGGGGTCGTTAAGCTTTTGATTACGATCCGACCAAAAAGTTTATGAGATACGAGGATGCGATGGCTATGATACTTTGTTCGTGACACCCTCTTCCTCTCTAGTAACGCGGAGCCCACGCTAATGTAAACTGCATGTTCTTAAATTAGGGGAGTGTGTCCCGCAAACCGGGCCGTTTCACTTTATCTCTTCTTCTCTCACACCCTCTGTCAGCGGGAGTTTCCATTAGCAATAAGAATTAACTCCCGTAGCTCGTGCCTTCTACGGCTAATTACTTTCTTATTTGCGAGCTTCCTTGTTTTACCTATGTCTTCCACCATTGCCTTAGGAAACGTTTCCATTGCGAAACTTTTTTCCGTCGCCGCTGCTGTTGCAGCTGCTGCTGGCCGAGTTAATCGTCGACGGAGGAACGAATTACTGGCCGACTCAAAACACCCGGTCGATAGATGTAATCGAAAGAACTTTCCAGGAAATATTTCGAATGATTTCGAGCGTGCATGGAATCGTTGAGAAAACTTTCTGACCGACCGAAAATTGTGTTAGCGAAAAATATTGCCGGGAGATGTAATTGGAGAATTGCGGGTCGAATCTTTTAAATTTTTCTAGTGGGTTGAATCGTTTTTGGGAGCATTGTATTTTCCTGGAAGTTTGTAGCCGGACTTTCCGAAACGTTGGCTTTAAATTGGATTGAGTTAATGCCTTGGGTATGCGTGTTCTGGTTCTCGGTTCGTTTGATTGCGAATTAAACGTTTTAACGAATTTGGAATTAGATACGCAATAAGTAGTTTTACTGATGTTTCTTTCTCTTCGTGTGTCATTAGTAGACAGTGAAGTTTCTGATGATTGAATTGCTGATTTTGATGCAATTATACAAATTTTGCAAATTGATTCTAAAAGACAGGAATTAAATAAGCATATACTTTTTCTTTCAATAATTGAGCCGTCTACTTTGAAAGTGACCTAAGTCCATTTGTACTTAAATTGAGATATTTAAGAGTGTGCGTTTCAATAAAATTAAAAATATACATATAGGATACCAATGTGTCATACTGCTTAAGTGTATCTAAAAGAGTTAAATTTACAATTTCTATTAAAATAATAACAATTATTAAGTGATTAATATGTGTTTTCTTACCAAAAATGGAGTTAAGCTACTTTCAAAGTTAACAACCAGATTCGTTATAAAATTTGAAAGAGCCCAAGTCCATTCGACATAATTTAAAATTCTTCAAATTAAAAGCAATCCTCAACTTATTTTATATTTCTTTACAACACTTCAACAACACAATTTATGCAGTTCGGGAAATTTTCTAACTACATAAATTACATAACAATTTACTGCTCATCTACATTTTGTGTATGCGGGAGGGATGTCATGGTGCACCGGTGGCATATATCGTAGTAAGTCCATCATGTCCTTGTATTTCGCTGTTGTAATTCGTCTTATATTTTTATAAAGTGGTGTCAATATAATATTCTCGAACTTTTTTGTTGCAATCATTAGTTACGAATTCGTGTTCACTATCTGAATTAAATGGTCTTGTTGTTTTATTTTTCCCCACGAATGTAATGATTTTTATAATTTAATATTTTAAGTTTTATATTCAATTGTAAGTGTGTATTGCGTGAATCTTTTCCCCTGATCTATTCCACTGATTATTCAACTAAAGCAACTGTCAAAAAACTGTTATCTTGTTAAATACTAATTGATTAAAATTATCTTCATCACTGCTTTCGGACATTTGAAAATCCGCACTTTTGGACATTATCAATAATTGATTGAACTTAGGCCACTTTCAAAATAATGGTTTTAATTATTGAACTAACTGCGAAAACTTATTTGTTCAAAATTATCGTGTATACTCTGAATATACTTAACAGCTAATGTTGTTTGTGACAGATAACTTCATGTTGTACACGTTACTACGGTCAACAGAAAATAATTGACAAATGGACTTAGGCCACTTTCAAACTAAACGGCTCAATTTTAATGATCCAACAATACTGTAACAGTGCTCTGAAATTCTTTGAATGTTTTCAAAGTTTCGTTTTTCATATATTCATTTTTCTTGCGAGTACTGATGATTTATATTATTTTGCTTACAGTGCAAATATACTGCATTATCATAAATAAAAAAATTAACATTTTCTTTTATCAGTAATAAGTCTCTTAGATTTAATGTCGAATGATATGCCAATTGAATTTGATTTTGTTTCTGATGTTATATTATATTTGTGACATGTATATAATCTTTAGAATGATGTTATGTATATACAAAATTGTAGTAGAATGATCTCGATGTAGAAATATTAATCGATTAACGAACACTTAGCAGTGTAACTCCATATCGTTTGTATGTGATTGTATGCACAGACAGCAGCATGTCCAAATTGAATACCCTTGATTCCGTATAGTTAGTGGGTATATCCATATGATAATGATCCGTCGACGTTACTACCTGATGCAAACTAGGTCTAACTTCTATGACTAATTAGTGTACATTGTCAGAAGCATCGTCCAGTTGTGTTAACTTAATAACGAGTATAAATTTACTTTTGAACTTCTTTGTTAGCTGCGCATTTCATTCGCGAATTTGTCGTGTTCCATGAAGTAGTAAAACAGAAAGTTCATAACAATAATTAATAGACGTGCACACGCAATCCGTTTACCAAATGAACATTTATTACGTGCTTGAGAAATTTGCCTGAAGAAATTAATCCAATTATTCAATGTCCTATTTACAACAATGGTTCATATGTTTAATGTTTTCCACGGATGTTCAGTAATTTCATCCCGAAAAATGTTAGAATACTAAATTATCTAACGTAACATGTTTATTATTAATATTAATATTAATCCTTTTTTCATTTAACCTATGATTACTTCATCTTTTTGTAGTTGTTTATCTTGTTATTTTATTTTTGTGTAAAACGCTATTTCAAGTGTCTAGTATTATAGTAAACAAAATGTTTTTGAGATTCCAAAATTGTGATTTAGATTGATCTTTTACCTCGACTGATATGCCATAATGGTAAAAATATAATCTTTCAGTAGAAACGTTGAACATTGTTTCAAAGATCGCTTTGTCCGAAGCCGCATGTTGAATATAATTACAAATATATCGAATCGATTAGGTCGATTAATGTCGTGTTATTAACACGTTGATGTAAATGTCGTCTATAGACGTCCAATGCTTGGGATTGTAGATGCAAATGTCCGCCAATTTTTAGGAAAATTTGTTAGAAAAAAATAATTTTATTCTGTAAGTTCATCGAACTCCTCAAGAATCAAATAATTAACAAAAAAAAAAAGGTTGCTTTTGTCGTCCATCACCGATTTCAGAGTGAACGTCAACGTTTTAAATGACGCAATGTAAATGTTCTGAAATGTTTCTGACAAAAAAGACTCATAACGTTAAAATCTTTTAGAAGTGAGACTTTATCTAAGAAAAATTAATTATTTGTTATTTCTGACTAAATCAAAGTTTTCTGTATCACTTTTCCCTATCATTAAAAACAAGTGAGATATTCAAGTTAATCAAATTACATAGATCACTCTATATTGTATTTATGTTAATTTTGAACAATTATTGTTACATCAATTTAATTTTTCTTGTATTATGTCTTCATAAGAACTGAGAATTGAAAAAAACACACAGTCATGAGATTAATACAGTGGATCTAAGGAGTACTAGAACACTACATTCTTGAAAAATTGACTATACTGAAACTGTGATAATTCCGTAAACAATGATCATACGACAATGGACTCATATTAATCCTGGAAGCTTCTATTTTTATAATTCATCGTTCATTTTATTCTCAGATATTTTTCATGATGTAGCGGGCGAGAAACTGGAGGCGCGATTTTTCTCGAAAATGCTACAGATTGAAAAGTCTAAGCAAATTTTCAAAAATTTGTTTCTTGGCTAAAACCACCATAGATTTAAAGATTGAAGCTTCCTCTTGATGTACTATTTTTTGTGTCGTTTTAGCTTCGAATGGGAGGTGTGTCGTCAATTTTGCAGTACTACAAGTTACACCATGAGGGTTTTCCACGATCGCACTTGTTCCTCGTTTTTGTTTCATAAAACAGTGAAGAAATATCGTACAAACAATTTTTAAGGGGTCAGTATAAAGAGGAGGCTTCACTCTTCAAATGTATGTCACTTCCATTGACGAGTAAAATTTTTAAAAGTTTTTGGAGGCGTTTGAATTTGCAGCATTTTTTAGGAAAAATGGGTAAAAATATCTTAGAGAAAAATGAACACTCCGATGCGTACGTAAAGGTTACAAGTTTAAAAATGAGTCCAGGCTTATGGTTGTGCCATTTGTTTTTACGAAATTATCACAATTTCAATTATTCGAGAATTGGTAATGTCGTGTTACAATACTTTTAGGATTCACTGTGTATTAAAATATATTTTTCTTTGTTGTAAAAGAATAATTTCTTCCTGCTAAGGATTGTCACTGCTAATTGAAATTTTACGAAACAAAATAGTGGCAAGCATAGTCTTTCATAGTTTAGAATCGAAAACTCACTTCATGAACAAGTTATTGTATTGAAATAATTTTATCTGTTCGTATTGCACACTAGTCTTCTCTTTGTGGTACTAATTGTAATTGTTAATTGAAATTGTACAAAATAAGTTAGTTGGGAGCACAGTTTTCCACAGTTCGTAATAAAAAAATCACTTGATTGATAGTAGATTAAAATATTTTTGTGTTTCTATTGCAGAATCGACTTTGTGTGGAGGATTGTAATTGCTAATCGAATTTGTACGATATAAAATAGCAGCAAGTGTAGCTTTTCAGGGTGAAACGCGGTTGAAAGTTACTGAACGGGTTTTTCCTTGGCAGCGGAAGCGTCGGTACGCTTCTCAGGATCCCACGACTCAACGGGGTTCGGATACTGTAATCCCCGGACAATAAAAGTTCTGCAAGAATTCGCACGTTTCCTTTTTTCGCGCTCGGGTTCCACGATATTACAAAATTTCTCGCGGGCAGAAACTTACATGCCGGTTCCCTTTGACGCGCTTTCGATAATTAACGCATTTCCGACGATGTGGATCGGCAAAGTGCTTGATAGCATATCACCGTAGGAAATTCGCGCAAGAGTGTGTAAGAGGAGACCGTATTAAGGGAACCTCAACTTCGGCTATTTATTAGCGTAGCGCAGTAATACCAGCTGATGAGCTTCAAGAGGAAACGCCGCGCCGCTTCCCTTCATCCCCTCGAACTATATATAACTTATGCTGTTGCTGCTGGTTTATTAACTTTCAGCGATGCTCGATTTACTTTCAAGTGTACGGATTATTCACCCTTACTCTTTTCACCAATTTCTCCTAATTAACAGGCCCCCGATATCTAACAATTAACGCCAAAAATTATTAATTTTTAATTTCACATAAAAATCATAAGACTTTAGTTGAGAAATACGATATTTTGGATGAGTTGATTGAGCAGTTCTTGTGTTAAAAAAATTGGCGTGTGCTTAGATCACATGGTTGAAGTGAAACTTCTTTCTTTAATTTTTTTTCGAATTTTTATTAACACTTTATGACATTTAATTTTCTATGATTCTATTATTGAAACAATTGGCTTGTGATAGCTAAAATATGATATAAATATTCTTGAATCAATTTTGTCTAAATGTCTTGCAAATACTGCATCGTGAGTTGTTCCTGGTCTTGTCGTTCCCTCATTAGGATTATTTACCATTTCCAATCTTAATTTACTTCTAAAAAATTCTATTAATAATTTTGATTGTTCCGATACAAAGTTCATGTTGAAATCTCCACTTAGCACCATCGGAATTTTATCATAATCTTTATTAAGCAATGCCGAACCCTCAACCGTATATTCTAATAGAATAGAATTTCGTTTCATCGTTTCATTGTTTCATTGTTTTAGCGTTTCATCGCCAGATTGGTTTTACGCCTACCGCGTCGAGGTTTTGTGCCCAACGCGCCTAAAGAAGTTTCACTTCAAAAATTAATAATTTCGTTAGCAAATTTTATTATCGAACTGGAAAAATCGTATTGCAATAAATACACTGGTAAAAGTTGAGAGACGGAGTAATTAAATAACAATAGAACAAAGTAAAGATTATCAAATATATTAAATTTAAGAATCACTTTAAGGAAATGTACAAAATTTAATTATTGTATTTATTACATTTAAATATTAGTAACACACGTGGCATTTATTCAAACGATTTTCCTTTGTAACTGTCGCTAGTGACTATAAATTGTTTACTGGTATCACAAAGATTAACAATCAGTGTTTGATTCATTATTCTATGTAATGAATAATTTTAATATTGATTTGAAATAAGTGAATGTTTAAAGTAAAGAAAATTTATTGGAAATACCATGCATATCGAGTAAACCAAGCAAAATTTAATGTACACTTGCCCTGTGTTTTTCGTTAAATAATATAGAAAAACAGTGGATCGATAGAGGCGAAGAAAGAAGTTTGTGATTACACGAAAAATCGCTGACTTCTTTTTGCCTGAGCAGCGTGAAAGGAAATAAGACTTCTGCTGAGGAAATGAGGAATGCAACATAGGCAATATTGCATCATGAAAAATCGATTGGCGAAGTAGATTTCAGGTGATTCGTTTATAATATCGGCCATGGAACTCGAATATCCCGTTTTTAAAGTACTTCGTTAGGACCGAATTGCTTGGTCGCTGTAGACGTCATAAATATCGTAAAAAGTTGGAAGGAACAGTCGTTTAAAGAACACTTTGTTCATTTTAATTACACAAAGCACACGATAAACTAAAATCTTTAATACCTATGAAAATCGATAAATCTTTTTAAATCCTTTTTCAACAATTAAATTGCCAATTTGATGCATCTATAGTATATAACGTTTAACTAATATTTGTGACATAGATTAAAAAATAGAAATTTTTCTAAACCTCTATACTCTATAATACTACCACACTGACATTACAAATTCACATATAATCCGGTAAGTTTATCATTTTGTGCTATCTTGTTAGCTGATGGATAAACACTGTTAATTACGGGTAAATAATCGTCGAGATTTTTCAACAGCTAAATGAAATAGTTTAATCAAAGAGGAGATTGTTCTCAGGTACCAAGGCGAATTTCCGGCACGTTTATTCAATGTTTGTTTGTATCTCATTTCTCTGAAAGCCGTTAGTGTTCCTACGGAGCTCATTTGCCGCGTGTAGATTTCGACAAACATTAATCTTGGTAGAATATTTATGAAGAAACGTAGTTTAATTACGAGCCTTGCCGAGGGAACCGGCTCTTGTTTATTTATTTACTAAGTTTAGAATTGTGCCGCGTTATGTGTCACACGGTGTGTAAATTAATTCGCCGTCGTAACTGACATACTTAGCACATAACTGTTTTAATTGTCAATACAAAACGAGAGTGTTAATAGTAGAGTCACGCTCGTTATTGATGATAAGCGGGCTTGAAATTCGGAAACTATAGTTTCAGAAAAGATCGAATTGGTCGACGATTATAACGGAACAATAGGAAGCTGTTCTCGGTGGTTTCAAATAAACAAAAATATTAAATTGTTCTACCTGTTCCTTACAAAAATTAAGAAAGTTCTTTTGCAATACGTACTTTTTGAATATTTCAAAGCATGGAATGAAATCTGGTTTTTGAAAAATATTTATAAAATTGTATAAGATTGATCCACCCTTTTGACTATGGTCTTCTTTTATATTTCCTATTTTATTCGAAAATAGTTGAGGAACTAAAACGATTGAGAAGTGTACATTGATATTGTAATCGATTAAGCAACGTTACTTGAAAGAAACGAGTTAATATTTACCTTACACTCTGCCAAGTTTAAAATGGAGATAAAGTTGTTTCTGAATGAGAAATTAGGTGAATGTTTCATAATAATTTGTCCCTTTACCTCCTACGATTCACGTATAATTAGAAATACAGAACGAAGAGAAAATCGGAGATTAAATGCAAGCAGTGAAACCTAGAAAAGTATTTATGATTGCACCTATGACTATTCTAACATTATCAGAGCATTATTAGAGCAGCGTTGGTGCCTCAGAACAGGTGTCAAAGTGCAATGAAGTGCAAAAAACACGATGCCAAAGGTAAGCTCGAAATGTGGTTAGAAACGAACGACTTTTAACGCTAAAATGAAATTCACGTGTAGAAGCATGTATTTCCTAGCCATGTTGGGAAACGATCTTTGAAATCATCATGAATTTTACATAGAGACGAAAGAATTATTCTAAGATTTTGTACAATTCTGCAAAAAACCTTTTTAAATAAAGTTTTGCGATGTCATTCGAAGTTATACACTGATTGAGTGTAGTTTGAGACATTATTTTATGTACCAGATGGCATTTAATATTGTGTTGTTTTCAATTAATTATCTTATTGGATACTTTCATTGAATTCATTTACTAAAGAAATATTTCAAATCCTTTTATTTAATTTACCCACGACTTCTTAAAAAGTACAAAATTCCACACATCATTTTGTGATTTTTTCGAATATGGCTGATGGAGAACAATAATTAAGATGAAAAATCAAAGTATAATAAAACTGTTATTTCGAAATGTACAGTAGATCCAAAAAGTGTTTCAACACTAAATTTTCCATTATCTATATATATGAAATTGTCGATATCCAAGCTTTGGTAATTTCATGCATACACTGTAACAAACAGCAACCTTATAAAAGATTCTTTCTTTCTTTGACAATCTTAATACATTAGAAATGATATGTTGGCATTGTAAAAGTCTTTTAATGTTTCCAGTCTTTTAAATTGTACCACCTCGTTTTTTATCATAAATGCATAAAAACCGCAGTTTAGTAGTTTTGTTAAAAAAAGTACAAAAGAATATAAAAAATGTGCAATAATAAAGCGGGACTCATTTCAAAGTTTGAAGGCCCTACTACTCTAGGAGTGCATCGTCCATTTTTTTCCAGAATAATACACGATTCATCAGCTGAAAATTTGATGACGTGCTTTTGATCGAAAATGCTATAAATTGCATCGTCTGTGAAAACATCAACAAATTTTTTTCTGACTGAATTTTCTACAGATTTGAAGACTGAAGTTTTCTCTTTACAGTTACTGCTTGTAACTTGATTTACTATTTTTTTGGCTTTTTTACAGAATAGAAATGAGGAAGAAATTTGGTCGTGTAAGGCCTTCACGGTGTACCTTATATTATAGCAAAGTTTGCAGTACACCTTTCAGTCGAAACTTAATAAAGCGGCTGTAAAGGGGAAGCTTCAATGTTCAAATCTGTGATAAACATAATTACGAGAAAAATTTTTGAAAGTTTTTGGAAAAGTTTGACTGTGCGCCATTTTTTTTAGGAAGAAATGGGTTCTCCGTTTCCCACCTGTTACATCATGTAAAATATCTTAGAGGAAAGTGAACACTGTTCTGCGGATATAGAGGTTTCACGGTTTAGTACGAGTCCAGATATATTGTTGTATTATTTTTGTTCGCCAAATTATCACAGTTTAATAGTATAAAAAATGTCTCTAGAACAGGATCTTTGGTGTTCGAATACTTGTTGGATCCACTGGTAATTAATCCAATCTATATAAATGGTTGGCAGATGGTAGACAGATGAGACGGAAACTCATCTTTTAAAAAAGACTGGGTCGAGCGGGAGCGCTCATCTATTGTCAGGCATAATCTTACAGAAATTCTGATCGTCCCCGGCGCTCTTTCATCGGGCGAAGTTTCGTCGAGTCGACATTGTTCAAATATTCTAAAACATTTTCCAATAAAACCGTCACCGCAAAACGAACCTAACATTGAGGCACAGTGACTCTGGGCAGGATGCACCATTCATCCCGCTTCCCGGTTGCCTCGAACATCCCCCGGCCGTCTTGCACAGGAAAGTATAATTCTTTCAGCGAATACACGTGAATCTCCCTCAGCGAAGTCGTTCAGCTCGAATGGGGTGGGTGGGTGGGGTGGGGTGGGGTAGGGGGTAGGGGTAGAAGACAGAAAAACGTATCGTTCGTGGTGCGCTCTTTGTCAGTGCGTCCTTCGGATTCTTTGCTAAGAAACGATGGCCCCAGGGTACTAAAGCGATTTTCAGGCGTTACGAGCAAATTCGAGCGTGGAATGCTTGGGAATTGGAATTCTCGCACGCAAGAAAGACAACACTATCGATCTTGTCAAAGTTTCCAAATCTCATGAACGATGGTGGCTTATGGTGGTGATGCCGTGAATAGACGAGGAGAAATTTACAAGCCTTACCACCACCATTGCCAGGCTCTGAGTTGTCTAGCGCTTGGTTCTCCATTATGTGCAGCAGCTTCGTTGTAGCAGTTGAAGTAGTAGTAGGCGGTCCTGCACAACAAACACGACATAACGCGTCCATCAAGTAGTAAGCATAGATGTTTCTACGGACTGGGTTAACAGTGTTAAACAATTCGACGCAATTGTTAATCGTTAAAAACGAACAATTACATCACTGTATGAATGTGTTATATTTTTCGACCTTGTTTTTACATTGTTGTTACTGTTACTCGTTTTATGGTTCACGTTTCCGCAGGGTTAGATCAGACGGACGTTGAAAAATTAAAAAAAAAAACATATAAATACGTGCAACACTTAAAATATAATTACTGCAATATACAGGGTGTCCCATTCAAGTTGAGGTTGTAAATAATCTCGAAAACATATGATTTTAAAATAACAAACTGACACGTGTCCTTTAGTGGTTCGAGTGGGGAGTCAAATGGCACTACTAGTTTTCTAATTCGTGACCATTTTCAAGTTTATTTCAAGGTCATTTTGTCTTTTTTATCATAAACCAATATTTTTTATTTTGGAATCATATTATACGTAAAAAAAATGCACAACTTTTGTTTGAAACATTTTTTTGTAAGTTTATAAGAACTTTATTATGTGTTCATGAAGGGCGCGCAGTGGCTCAGTGGATAGAGCGCGCGACTACAAACAATGTGGTCGTGAGTTCAAATCCCACCGCCGTCATCAATGGAAATATTCTTCTATGTGATATTATACTGCGTCGTTGACCATTGGTGGTTCGGAACCCACCGTAATAAACAGTAGGTCCCGCTGAAAAGTAGGCTGAAATAGGCTGAACATTGGCGTTAGGTGAGAGTGGACAAAGTGGAAGAAGGGGGAGAATGGTAAAATGGATTTGAAACCCTGAGGGGACCAAATATCAGTACCTATCCTATTATGTGTTCATGAGTCTTTTATTAACCCCTTGCCTTACGATTTATTTTACGGTTTCCGTGATTAGAATTTCTTTGCAGTTCATAATTTCTTAGGAAAAGGAGAAAATGTGTATCCATTGCACGTCTCTATGTTCTCCAATGGCTGTACGTTGACAACAACAAAATAGAATTATATTTCGGTTTAAAGGAAATTAATAACATACATCTTTATTAAACTCTGTTCAGAATCTTCATCACGTCTCTCAGACGATATTGTAAGCGAAGGGGTTAAACGAATTGGTAAGTGTCTAGAAGTTGAGGGTACAAGTTTCGAGCATTTATTATGATGTTGTTAAATGAAAGAAAAAGTCTTCCTAAAGGAAGTAACGTTGTCATTTTAATAGAAAAACAAAATGATCCTTTACATAAACATGAAAAATCAGCTAAATATCTTAAGAAATATTGAACTTACAAAAAGATGTTTCAAACAAAAGTTGTGCATTGTTTTATGTAGAATATGATTCCGAAATAAAAAATTTGGGGTTTATGATAAAAAAATACAAAATGACCTTGAAATAATCTTGAAAATGGTCACGAATTAGAAAACTATTAGTGCCATTTGACTCCCCACTCGAAACACTAAAGGACATGTGTCAGTTTGTGTGTTTTAAATCACATGTCTTCGAGATGTTTTACAATCACAACTTAAATGGGACACCCTATATAAAACATATAAGAGAATAATAAAGTAGGCGATAGATTCGACAAACACCTGACTATTAAATTGTTATTGACTTTAAAGTAAGTTATTATTTAGTGTGACACTAATCAAGACTATGAACAATGCTCTATGAGTTGTTACAAAGGTAAACTTAACAATATTCATTTTATTTTTAACTGTAATTGATCACATAGTCAGCACTTGAATGTGCTTTCTTAAATATCGAATTGCAAGTATTAGAATGCAATAGATCATGACAACATTTTGCATGTCATAAATTTCTATAAATAAGACTTGTGTGATTGAATATATCTTGAAATGAATCGCTTGTTGGCTTCACAGTGAACAAAAATGAATATTATGCTTGGGAATTGCAAAATAGATTTCAGCAAATCATATCACATCATTAGTACGTTCATTTTATAACTATGTAAATGGAAAACCGGAAGTGCTGCTTAAGTAAAAGTAGACAGATACTTAAAATTTTACACGGGTTTCTTCTATGATTCTGCCAACTGGGAACACAAAACTGAGAAATTATTAGCGGTACTACAGAAATTATTGCTATCTTCGAATTGCAATGTTGTAAAATGATAAATTCATTTAACATTTGTATTATTAGTAACAAACATAATAAGGGAACTAATAAAAACGTCAAATAAACCGGAAAATTTCGCAGCACATTCGACGTTTACATGCCTTAAAATATTATTAATTGCAATTATTCGTGTCACGTAACGCACCTTTGTTAATGTCAGAACACAAAGGTGGACCTAATAAATAAAACGCAAAGCAACAGGAGTTTATTTACACGTAAGCCATTTAATGTGAAAATATTTTTCGCGTTACTTTTACGGTTATTAGATAATTTGTTAAATATAAGTTACTGGCGCATTAATTCCTACGACAAAGTTTCAAAAACGGTCAATTAATGAAATATTTAAATTGGCCGTGATTTTAATGCGAAAGATAAATATTTTTTACGAAAATTCTCTGCAGCGAGGTAATTAATCTCTGGTGGTTCACATTAAATGAGCGCTATATTATGCTATATAATGCAGCAAGAACTTTAGGAGTCCCTTAATTTTATTATACTAGTTCTGTGACAACTTAGAGGGAGAGAGATAATCGCGTGAGGGAAGTCTTACAATTAGGGTGTTGCTCGCCGAGAACTGCGGCAGACCAAGTTCTGAACAACTCTGACGATTTGAAAAATAAATTTCTTGATCATGATACATCTAATAAGAAGAACCTCGTTTAGAAGCTATTAACAACGGGAGAACTTTCTGTGGCTCAATTTTGTGTGATATGCTACTTTCTTTCCTACTTGTTTCTGCAGGAAAAACTTATACATCCCCCTCTTTTCGCTTTGTTCTTATTGTCTGATGTACTTCTATCTCGTTTTATCATCATCAGATCATTCGATTGCTTTTTAGAATAGTTCGTTAAAGTGAAACCTTCGTTAAAGTGAAACCTTCGTTAAAGTGAAAACGAGACTTGATTCGAACTTATCGATTTTGTAGTTATTAACTGTAATAAAGAATTATTTCGAAATTTCATTTTTGGGAAGATTTAAGAGATTATGATTCTAGTTTTCTTGATAATAAATATTGAATGCAGGAAAACTAGATAATTCTTTATGAGGGACGCAACTACTTTCTTCCATTGTAATTTTTATGAAAATTTGCAGAAGAGTTCAAATCAATCTACAGGATAAACAACTATACTTTGCCTTGACTTCATCCCATTAAATTTTTATTCATGAGACAAACTAAGGTTTCGAAGAATGAACATGATTAAAAAGAAAGTACTGGACCAATCAACTTGAAACTTTAACCATATCTTAAGAAAAAGTTATTGTTTGACGTACAATCAAAACGATAGGTTGTATATTGAGGTCGTACGTTGTCTATAATTTCCTATTCGTAGCCATTGAATTAACTATATCTATATCATTAACTACAATATGAATGCAGCAACGAAAAATATCAGAGTCTAAACCACTAACAAATTGTAATCTGTAACATTCTACGTAAAGAAATCAACAATACTTAACTCTTAAATGGTATACTGGTATCAAAATTGATTTACGTCGCAATTGGCTACAAACGTTTAACACATTAAAGGCGTAGCAATTTTGTCTCGCTTTCAATTTCGCTGTTTATTAAAGTTTAAATTAAACGTACGACTGTCCATAAGCAAAAGAATTGTTTACCACATTTCTGTTTAATCTGCATCAACTAAATCTATTAAGACACTGCAAACATTTTCTAATATTATAAAAATTATATATTTTATATTTTATATTGTTTTGTAAATTCGATACCGCCAGTCTCCAGAGACTGACATAGCATATAACGTGTTGAAGATGGTAAAAATTGTAGGTTTTCACGATTTTCGGCCTCTAATTATAATAAATCTAAGGATCCCTACATCTTTCGATGGATCCTGTTTTTCTCGGCATCAACCGACTACGATAAAATTTTCAATAATTGACACAGCATCTACAAAATGTATTTTTTAAATTATCAATACAGGTCCACATAAAAAAGTTGTAAAACACAGCTTTAACTATTTTCTCTGCAATTCCGACAAATTGCAAATTTTTAAAAATTTTGTTCACCTCATGTAGTAAAGTAATTGTTCCAACTTTCTTAACATGTTGATCGCCCACTAGACAAATTACAAAAATTACATAAAATCAGAGAAATTTATTTAACGAAACAAAAACTGAGTAGGTTAGTTTTGTGATATCAATTACTGTTTCAAACCTCATCTGTCCCTCAGATCGCAAGAAAATTTTCTACACTCTAATTTTTAATTCTGTAGAAATAATTCCGTCACCCAGATATGGGTGACATGGCGATCAGTGTTAAAAAATATTCAAGTCGTATGGTCCATCATTAGAAAATTGGCATGATTACGATTTCCGTGGCCCTTACTTTGAAGATTAAATTTGTGTTCTTGGGGTCATTTTAAGAAAAAAACTGTATATGTTATAAGTACCAAATCGGCCTGGTTTAGCCAATAAAGTAGATTTCCTGTTTTTTTATAAACCTGCAAATATCTCGGGAACTATGCGAGATATGGCAAAATATATACAGACCTTTTTTGTAGGAAATTGAATTTCCTATAAAAGAAAACATTAAAATGATGTTAAAATTCCGTTTTTCCTAACCTAACCTAACTTAACCTAGCCCAGACCTAACATAACCTAACCTAATACGTCAATAATATTCACTGCTAATTGAGTTTTAATACATAGTCATTTCTTGAGTTTCGTATAAGCAGTGGTGAACGGAGCCTTTAAGTTCCCCGACCATCATTTCGGGAGGGAGGCAGTTGTTCTGCAACTTCACCGAAATATAAATATACTCGGAAACTGCGCAGCTGATAAAAAAATGTCATAGGACATAAATTGTTGGAAATTTAATTTTCTACAAAAAAGGTATCTTGATATTTTGCCTATTTCGCATAGTTACCGAGATATTTGCAGATTTATAAAAAACAGGAAATCTATTTTACCGGCTAAACCAGGCCCATTTGATACCTGTGACATGTACACTTTTTTCTTAAAATGACCCCAAGACACAAATTTAACCTCTAAACAAGGGGCCACAGAAGTCGTAATCTCCCCAGAAAATTTATCGTCTTTTTAAAAGTGTTCGAATATTAATGGGTGTCACTGTAGCTATAATTTGGCACGCGAAAAAGTTCCAAAATCAAGGGACTCGAATGGTGCGTATTTTGGGGTAGTCGTTCGCCTGAAGAGTAATTGTCACAGAACCGCGAGCCGAGCGGGATTGGTTTGTCAGTGGGCGTTCGGTTACATCTGTTCCACTCGGCCGTTCTCCTTCAGTGGAACGTATCAGTAATAACCCTGGCCCTCGAAAGTCACTGAAACGGATCGCGATGCTCGTCACGTGCTCGAGTGTCGAACAGACGGGTGCAAATTGGTAAACACGTGGGTCGGCTGGCTAACGAAGGATCCTTTCTCTGAAACCGTCAAGACGGCTCTCTCTCGTCGGGCGAGTTCCCACCTGGTCGAGTGTATCTCTCTATCCCGTTTATCGTCTACGTACGTCCGCGTATTTTTTTTTTATCCGAATCCTACGAAACGAGGAAGATTTAGTTCGCAAAGGAGAAAATTGGATGATAATAGGCGGGGCGTGCTGGCTGGAAGTACAAGCAATTTAACCTCCCCTCCCGCTTCCCCATGTAATTTAGTCCTTTTCCTTCGAGCGCGGACCACCGCAGGCCGCTGCAACCGGATGAGCTGAAAACCCTTCTTTGACCAAGATGATAACGAGGTAAGAGGGAGGACGTCGGCTGCTACAAGTTTCACCGCGAAATACTCGGCCGTCTGTGAGTAAACGCGATGCACACGCCAAGTCCTGTCGACGCCCACTACTTGACCCTTCGGCGTGAACGCGGATGGCCTCTTAGGGACTTTGCCTTTTGAACCAGACTCCCGGCCGCTGGAATGTCATCTTACGGTGGATAGTGGAACGCCACCAGGATAATAGAACACGTATAATAAACCGAAACGCTGTGATCTGGATTCAGATGATCTGGGGATTGCCGTTGTCGACGCGAGAATCACTCCCGACGTAGCGGGCGAGACGTTTGTTCTGCGCTTTCGAGGGAGAAATGCAAATTGTGTGTCATATTTCTCTCGGAAGAGGCTTCGAGTGTGCATCGTTCGTTTTTAACGTGAGTCTAACTTTCTTTTTTTGATATACTGGCTTCACAGGACTTGTTACGGGCTAATTTGTTGCAGACAGTATACTGCGTGTTCACGTTATTACTAGCCTACGTTTTTCTTGAAAATAATAAATATTAATAAAACATGAAACAGGAAAAGGTAATAATTAGACTGCGGATCTTTATGCGAAATAAAAATGTTCTACATCAGTTTCGAAAAGTAAGAGCCAAATGGAAAATTCTTCTTTTAATAACTTTCATAAGTTGGAAGTAACGCGTCAATGCTCCTAAATTATCAGAACGATTTTACTGCTTTAAATTGTACCAATTCATTTTTGTCATAAATGCGTAAAATTGGCAGTCTAGTAATTATGTTTCTTCCATGCTCTGCAATGGCGTATTTAATATTTTTGTGTTTGCATTATTTTTTTAAAATTGAAGGTGACCTTATTAATGGAATTCTACATATTTTTTATATTATATGAAAGCGTGTACAAGGACAAATTCATTCGTACACGACACAATGACCTTAAAGGCCATACAAGGTCAGAAATGGAAGAATCATTTTTAATATTTAATATAGAGACGTAACGTGAAAAGAAAAATAACGCAAGCATGTGAATTAATATGAACACCCTGTACAGTGACTGTATAGTGACACTTGTGACACAAATGAACCGAGTTCTGAAAATGAAGTTACTATAGAAATAACAAAGAAATAAAGCTAGTTTAACCGTTCAGTGGACCTTCAAAATGTACTTTAAAAATGCAATGATTTAATTACATTATATTTAATATTATATTTATATTCAATATTCATCTTTATCGAAATGGTAAATAGAAATGTAGAGAGGTAGTACAATTCATTTAAATCCACAAATAGTTACATTATTAATAGTTACACATGAAATAATAATAATTGGTATCAAACAATTGAGATTACGAAGTTTGTGCATTTATAACGAAAATGAGTAGATCAAAAATAAAACAGGAAAAGCAGTTGAAGAATAGAAAACAGTGTTATATCAGTTCCTACTTGTTAAAATTAAAAAAGGAAGAAGTAAATGTACATGTTGCTCCTGCGTCTTGAAATTAATGGTGAACATTTTTATTTTGTATAGAAATCAGCAGATTATTCTATTGATTTAACAGAGTTTGATATAGGCGATTGAGTTATTATGAACTCATAATGATTCCTGTTTTATTATAAAATACATTGCAATGTTTTTAATTGTTTATGGCATTGATTTCACATCTTTTACTAATTTCAAAAATACATACATCAATAGTTGAAAATTACTCATATAATTGATGTGGTGAACTGTTTTTTTTAACACCAAAAATGTCATTGTATTTACGTTAAAAAATATAGCAATTTCCTGAGTGACGAAGTGAAAAATATATTTAAATATTCTTAAAATTATAATCGCGCTAAAAAGTCATATTCTGTTATAAAAATGTTCCTCTACTACTAAAAGAAACACCAAAAAAATACAACGTTTGTACACTTCTCAATACGAAGTAACGAACAAACCGTCACAATTCCTGCGTCAAAAACTCGAAAAAATCCGCAGGAACTCGTTACGTTTGCAAACCTCGCGATTGATGGCAGGCTGAACCGAAAGAATTTCCAGCGGGAAAAACGTCAAGCATAATGCGACTCTTTGGGTATCACAATGTTCACCGGAATCAATATTTATGTAGCCACCAGAGGGTTTTCCGATCCAATAAATTTGATCAAATTTCACGTTATGTTCCGCGTACCGTGTAATTTTATCCCGTTTTTGCCCGGCGCTAAACGTTAGAGGTCAGCAGGCGGCTACAGAGGCGGCGGCGGCGATTTTTATACGTTTTGTTTCTCGTTTTACTTTATCAAATGTCCTGAAAAGCTTCCATTCAGCCGAAACAAAATATTCCCGGACGGAAGTCCGTTTCATCGCGTTGCAATATTTCCCTCACGGAAGCGGAAACGCGGAAGAGCGCGACATTTTTCGTGCGCGTATCTCCGCGTCCCATGAAAGATAGACTCGAGCAAAAAATGCGTATATTGCCACAGAGCCACGTACATACGTTCAGGGACAACACAAACACATCGCGAATAGAGTGTTTTATTTAGCGAGCCAAAGGAAGATATCGCTTCGGACTCGACGGTGACGCCTCGTGTCCTGCGCGAAACACAGGCACGCATGTTCGAACGTGGATACACGCATTCGTACAGAGAAAAAGACACACGCATAAATGCACAAACACGTAACACACGAGCATCCTGAGCACGCATCACAATCTGAATTTACTAACGTCGATGGCGTTTAATTTGTTATTCACATGCCTTGTTTATACGCACTGAAAACTTGTACACATATAGAAGAGAGAAAATTACAAACGGAACGGAAAAGCAATCCAATAGCCAGTCCGCAACAATGATATTTTAAGCACTCTCGAGATTCAAAGATGGTGTGTCAGTGTTATGGACATTGACAACCGTCGCATTCTGGAATACAAACGACGTTACCCTCTCTATTCTCCGTTACTGATTGTTACTTCCTCACTGCTTTCTTTTTTTGTCCATTCTGCGGGAGATTGTTTTAGAAAATAATAGACGGGGAAAAACGTTGTTGTTATCGACATTTATGGTTAGCATTCTTCAGCAACCCCCCTGGGTCTTTCTTTTGTTAATAGTTTAACTGCATTTGCGACGTCACTTTCTTCTCGTGAACGTTGTCGATGAATAAACTTTCAAGTTTCATTAGAAATATAAATTGCTAACAAGGAAGGTGTTCAAAATATCTCTTACTGATTTGGTTCGTTTTTAAATGTGCTGTAGTGAATTAAAAATAAATAACACGTATTTTCTCTTCATAGGCTGAAAGTCATTTTAAGGGTCTGAAACAACCCTTCTAAATAAAGGGGAAAGTGCTAGGTGGTAAATGATCACAAAAAACGTTAAGATGAAAAGTAAGAACTACAATTTACAGGATTTCATCGAACAATTTTACGAGGGTAAACTACCCCTTCATCCTATAATAAAACCCCTTGACTAAGATTCGTGAATGAACATGAAATTTATCCTGTTGAATGTGCAAAAATGTATGTTGTTTTTTTTACCAGGAAACAATATTTCAGGGGGTGACTACTCTTAAACGTGTCTCATCGCATTAATACAAGAAAACATTAGTTTAGCTTATGTGGTTCTTATAAATCGTACTATGAAATAGAAAGTGGGACAGTCAGTATTGTAATGCAATGTTTCCAGTGCAAAAGGTCACTATGATTTAAGCATTTTATTGAAAAATATCCTTTCTCAGACAGACAGTTTATTTTTCGTTACTGTATCTGTCTCTAAAACAATATATTCAATGATTTTCGTTACTGTATGTAAATTATATTTCTTGCAAGCATGCGATAAAATATATACAGGTTGTCATGTAACTGGTGGTACAACCGGATAGGGGCTGATTCTACGTCAAAAAACAGGTCGGAAATGTAGAATAAAATTTTTTCATTTGACGCCTCGTTTCCGAGAAAATCGAGTTTACAGATCCGTCGGGTTCGCGTGCTTCAGTATATGTAGGAAGTAGAATTGCATTCCTATCTCAGCACGCCAAATCTCTGCATTTTCAATCTCGATTTTTTCCGTAACGAGGTTTGAAATTAAAAAAATTTATTCCCAATTTTCGACTAATTTTTGACATAAAATCACCTTCAATCCGGTTGTACCACCAGTTACATGACTCCCTGTACAAGCGGTAGTTACCCCCGTGCATGTTATTTCCCGAAAAAAATCCAAAAACAGGACAGGTTAATTTTGTTACATTGTATAACATATAAGTTATTTCATTTCATTAAGCGATTTAATCTTTTCTAGATTTTTCCAGCTTTACGTACTCGATTTCCGAATTTTTGTATAGAGATAAAGGGTAGTTTACCCTCGTTTAATAAAACTGTCCAATCGAGTCGAGTAAATTCTGTTTTCTGATGATTTTATCCGAAAAAGTTGCAATTATATAAGTGAAACAATAAAAACATGACCTGACATTGTTAAATTCTTCGAGGGTTGTTTCACTCTCATAAAATTTTTCTCCGCCAATAAAAATAAAAACTGTATCGTTTACTTCTTAGTTCACTACCCCACATTTAACAGTTGCGTGGACTAACAAAACACATAGAAAATTTTTAAGCTTTACTATTTAGCTAACAAATGTTCAGAGCAATTTTGTAATATATTTAGAGGATCATTAAAAGATTGTTGGAAAATTTAATAAATTGCTAGCCGATTGCCTGCGCAATGATCGAAACCGAACTGAATCAGTGAAAGACACTCGTTATACGTTGCTCGTCGGAATAAAAACAATGTTGATCGGCACAGGGCGAGCCACATTTTGTTTTAATGAGTGGCGACCCATTTTTCGTGTCCCCCGTTTGGTCGTGTTGAATATTGAGCGCAGAACACTTCCGGCTCTACACGAAGAGAAAGATAGGAGCTTACGAGAGATAGAGAGAAAGATAGATAGGATAGATTAAAATAACGTTATACTAACCAGGGTAGTAGAGGGTATTGTGGGAAACGCTGTAGTTCGCCTTCGGTATACCGAGCAAGCATTTGACAATCGCTGCTTCCGGTAAATCTTCGTCCAGTAAGGCCGTTCGTGATAAGATATCGTACAGTCCATCGTTACGCATCGTAACGGTGGGCTTCGCTGTTTGCTTTTCCGGAACACCCCTGCAATGGAAGCGACGTTTGCAAAATTATCACGGCCGCGTTAAAGAGGAAACATCATGCGATACAGGCTGTTCCATCCGAAACAGGACATGCAATTCTCTCCTTTAACCCTCGTGACGCCATCCGTTCGAGTAATCGTGCGGATGACAATGCTCGCATCCACTCTGACCGTGGCATTTTCACCATGTCCTGTACATGGTGTTTTGCAAAGTGGCCCGAAGAGCGGAGAGTCCTCGCGAAAAAATAAGTCGAAAAAGCAGGATGAAATTTTCTAGCTCGTTCCCTTCCGGAATTGAATTTCTCATTTACGGTAAAGTACCACAATATGCATGCTTGTGGAATCAATTTTCCTGATAACATAGCGTTGTAACAATTTTGTTCTGCACCTTCAACTTATTCTTCTATGCAAAGTAGCCACATGAAAATCTAATACTTATTCCTTAAATTGGCATTCTTACAGGAGTATGTCTGAATTGGTTGAATCTGTATTTTCAATTATTTGTAACAAATTTGTCACGGATTAATAGTAGCATCTCTTTTGGACGGAGTCCTGTATCGTAATTTACATGATATTGAATTTTATCTACTATGAAATATCGAGAAATAAATTTTCCATGTTTTTGTGGGATTGAAACAGTATTGCCATAATATATAACTTTTATTTGTATAAAATAAACCTTACATTACTAGAGATAACGGTAATTATTTACAAGTTGGTCCTCCCTACCGATTTTGATGACCTTAAAATATGTTGTCAAGGTTACCATTCTGAACAACTTTTCCCTATACATGTTACCGCCGCTCAGTTTTAGTTTTCGAGATATTCGCAAAAAACTATTGCTAATACTGTATTGAATTTTCCGTATTCTTGCACGCTCCGTGGCAACGTGAGCCTGTTCCGGCGCGGCGTCTGCTTACTTTTTTTTTTTGTAAACACGCTGTGGAGATGAGAAAGAAAACAGAGTCTCACTGTGGTCATACTGCCCCCTCCACGACCTAACCATAACTCATTCTATCCGCATAATCTTTGCAATGTAGCTGTCATCCAGAATTTGATCTGATAATGGAAAAATCATGTGAATAGAATGAGTTGTGGTTAGGTCGTGGAGGGTGCGGAGAGGGCCGGCCGTCAACATAACATTTGTAAGTAGCAGAATTCGTTACGAACGCCGTTAAGCGATCGCCTAAGCTGATATACGAAAATCCAAGAGAGAAAATTCAATACAGTATTAGCAATAGTTTTTTGCGAATGTCTCGAAAACTAAAACCGAGCAGCGGTAACATGTACAGGAGGACCAACTTGTAAATAATTACCGAGATAACAAATAAATGCAAAAGTTAGAGAATATGTCTCAAACGATGCCACATGGCCGCCGGACATTCTCGGACGCATGCAAGACGGGAAGGCGCTTTGGGCGAGCAAAAGAAAAATCGCGTATTCGTTACTCTAACCTACGAATATTAAAAAGTCCCACACTGCGTGTGGTGCCAACTTATAAATGACAAATTTGCTACGCGAGTCTCCATCACAAGTTTATTTTTTCGACAATAAAGTATTATGTCGTAACAATTTTGATCTGCACCTAAGATATACCTTTTTGTGCAAAATTGCCACTAAAAGAATTCAGAATTTTTTCCTGAAATTGGAATTTTTGAGGCAATATGAGTGAATTGGTTGGAATTATATTACGAATTATTTGTATGTATAATAGCAAATGTAGAGTAATAGTAGCATCTTTTCCGAAGGAAATTCGGTATTGCGATTTTGCACATTTGTCGCGTGTTTTGGAGATGTTGGTATTTCTGTAAAACAATGCTAATAATATTTATTCACTGAGGTTTAATCTTTGCTATGCCGCTGTCCGCGCTTTGTGTTTCTGGTTTTATTATTACAGATAACAGCTCTGCGGAACTGTTTCAGAGGATTCGTTGTTATCGCTGAGAAGTTTTTGGTGCTAAAATCGGACGACTTTTGTTCGTGTTTTCGCAGTGGCGCTTACAATTGATATTAGCTAGATACATATTATGCGATATGAAACAGTAATGCGAGAGAACAAAACATACGCATTACTTAAGAGTGTGTACGTTATGTTAAATAATAATTACTAAAATCTGGTAACATCTGCAACATTGTGCACGTACGTAGTTACAAATACACTGACTCGCCATATGTTTCATACAATAATATTCTACTCTCATGATACACTAATTTACATTTTATTTTCTGTAATCTGAATCGAATTTTCAAATTTAGCAGATATAGTTTTTACAATATAAAATTATGTTTTAATTTGGGACGATATAATTGTCTTCATACTTTAATACTTTATTAGTAGACTGCGGATTATCATGCAAAATAAGCATTTTCTAAGTCGATTGTAAGGAATGGAAGTCAGATAAATATGTATCTCTTTTTTCAACAATTTTAACAAGTCAGCAATATTCTTAAATTGTTCTTACTCCTTTACAGTTTCCTACTCACTCATTTCTTCTATATGTGCATAAAATCTGAAGTCTATGCATTATGATTTTACTGTACATATAATTTATAAAAGATTGTCAATTGTTTTGTATTTGAGAATAAAATGTAGAATTTCTATGGCTCTCATCAAAAGGATTAGTTTGTTTATCCTAATGATTACGTGTCATTGTGAATTGTGTAATTGAGTATTGGTTAACAAATGAATGAAGGTCCAGGTGTACCAAGATTTTCAAACGTCAGGAAATTGGATAGTTTAGCCTAGTATATGCACGAGGGGTTGGAAAGCTTGGAGAAGTACTTACTCGACCGATATATCCAGGGTGGGTTCTGGATATAGTCCTTCTGCTATGCACGTTATCTCCACTCCATCCTTATCGTCTATGGTTTTCTTTCTATATACAAGATCGAATTTCTCCTCGGTTGCTGGAAAAGTAAAGACGATATTTGTATAATGGAGGCATTAAACGACCCACTTTAATCGTTCTTAAAGAAATTTTACTCCAGGTAATATTTCATTCGTTCTTTCATTTCCATTCAATAATAAAAAAATAAGTTCTACTATACAAGTGTTACTCATTCAATATTTTACAATAATAAAGCAGAACTGTTTTCAATCAGTTTCATACTTTCGGACCAGACAGAAGATAATTTTTACATACTACTTTTGCTCATCCAAATTGAAAAATGTTTAATACTAATTACAGACAGATTCAATAGAACAAGATTGTCTGATTGTTTGACAGATTGACTAGATTAAGAATTTTAGAAAACTAATTACCGAGATCATGAATCATTTATCTGTCAGAGTTTTAAATTCCTTATCATAGTACTACTCTCTCTGAGAACTGCAAAATACTACTCTGTGTTCCATCAATGATTTTCTTTAATATACACTGTAGTTCTTAACATTGAAGAATTATTTTCTCGTACAGTGAAAAACAAAGTTAGAAAAATAAAAACTAATTTTAATGAAATCTAGTGTCAATAAATGTTTATAGAATTACAGATTTTGTGAACGAGATTAAAAAACTTCGTTAGCCACCCAGTTCAACGAAATCTGTTTTCTCTCTGTTATATGGCTCCTTTATTTTTCACTTTAAATTCACCGTGTTTTATTTATCCCTTCTGCAGCAGGCTTATTGGCATAAGACAAATTGGCAAATACATTCGAGTGCAGCCAGCACGGGCGATAAAGCTTAATGTCCGACAATGATTTCCAGACTGTTCGGTCGGTTTGGACGTATTCGAACGAGGGCAAGCTACGACGCTATTTTTGTAAAAGCAACTGTGAAATTTTATTCATTGCGTGCGCTGCCGAATCTACACGCCGTAGACAACACTTTATTTTATTACAATTTTTATTTGTATTTGTTTTATTTTGAAACATGTAGGACGTTTTAATGGTGGGGATACACTGTGCGTAATTCATGCATGTTAAAAATCGTGGACAAAAATAAAAGTAAATCTCCATTTACGATGTACACATACATGAAAGTATAAAATTGTAGATTATAAAACAAATACCCGACATATGAACAAGATTATTATCTAATTCTATATTTAGACAATCCTACGTCGATAGAATTAATTGTTTTACTTCTTTGTTTTAGTTGCACAAGTTCTACAAATAAACCAATGCCGTTCTTGGAGATTTAAAATTTATAAATGCTCAAAGGATAGAGACCTGTTAGATTTTTAAAAGGAATTTTCGAGAGAATCGTACTTTGTGAGATGAACCGTTACTGTTTATTTTCTTACTGAATCGACGATGATGTTTTCGTGTATTTTTGAAAACTACCTCTTTGTTTTCCGAAAAGCAAGAAAAATATTATTGCAAATGCCGCGAAACAGAGCGAGATTGAACTGAAGGTGTACACAAATGTAACTGCCGATATTTTTTGTACTGGTTCCCTTGGAGGAATCTCTGTGACATCTACGTTCCATTAGCTCTAAATCGAATCCTTCGGCCGCACCTGCTCCTTTTTTTCCACATCTCATGTTTACGGTCAATTCTAATTTAAACCGTATACTTTTTCAAAGAATTTCGCATTTTTGTTTACGATGAAAACTCGAATCGCATCGTATGAAAATAACTGCCTGCGACTTTTCCCGTAAAACAACAAATTATATCGAAAACTTGGAAAAAGATAAAATTTTCACTTCTTACAGCCAAATAGAATTTAAAAAATCAATCGTACACGTGCCCATTACAATATACTACTCAGTTTGTAATGATTATACTTCGTGTTTTATGCATATATGAGAAAAATGAATAGGTGAAGTAAAAAGCAGTATTTTTTAAAATAAAAGAATTTAAAAAAATCATTGTACTATTTGTGACTTGATGAAATTATCAAAAGAAGAAACATACTTTCGTTTAGCTTCTGTTTTTTACAGTCAACTCAAACAGTTTTTATTTTGTATAAAGATCTGAAGTCTCGTAATTATACAGGCTGCCCCAAAAATGTTGTACTTCCTTGAAAGGGGTGATTTCTAAGATCATTTGAAGTAACTTTTTCTTCTGTGAAAATGTTCTCCGCGGATTTTTTAAGGAATTATTGACGAAAAACACGGACCAAACAGAGCGCGGTTACAGCGGACGGATTCCGGTTCGGCTATTGCCTACGGCACGCTAAGCGCGAATTGTGCTCTGATTAGCCCGTGTTTTTCATTAATAACACCTTAACAAAGCCGCGGAGAACATTTTCGCAAGGGGGGAATGTTACAAAAGTAAGTTTTTGGGACATCTTGTATAAAAACTACTGATTCTTTCGAGTTTATTAAGAAGTGTTACTAATAGTCTGTTTAATAGAATCTTTATACACTTATGGTATGCGCAAAAGAATGTGTACTTTCATCCGAAATATTAACATTTTTAATTTATTTTATCCACGAGAATTCTTCTAATAGGTGAACTAAGCATTTCGTTCATTCTATCTTTTATAAATTACACTATGAAAATTGAAAATTTACGTAAAGATTCGTAGTAGAGGTATTAATGTACGAAATATAATAATATCTGTATTTTTTAAAGATTATGTTTATTCCCTTATATTCTGTATCGTGTCAATTTATTTCACAATGCTATTTTTGTCCTAAACATATAAATTATTTCAACAGTACCTGAATATAAATACTTTCTGCAATGATGAAGATGTAAATACGCACATAACGAACAAATTAAATTTAATAAACGGTTCAGTGGTTCATAGTTTTAATGAAACCGGTGGTTTAAAGCTCCTTGAAGACACAAAGGGTGGCAAGTTTGAACTCCCTTGAGAGACATTAGCAATCCGCATCGCGCTCACCAGCAATCCTAGGATCAACCGTGAAAGAGGAACGGGGTCAATTCTTCACAGTTTCGACGGCCGTGCAATTATCGAGAAATTATTTCAGAAAGCGAACGGAAAATTTGTTATTCAATCAACGTTTTATTTTTTATTATTCCATCTATCTACAGCGCAAGATGTTTAATAATTTTCGTTACTGTAAATTACATTTCTTGAAACTGTAATAGCTAACTGTAATCGATGATTGTTGCCAAGACATCCAAGGTATGTTAAAACAACATACATACGAGCAGTATATCGCAGATTGTGAAACCGACAACGCTGATTGTAAGTTTGGTTAATACATTATACAGGTTGTCGAACCTGATTTTGACATCTTGACGCGTCGAGTGGGGCATATTTTGGTGCTATTGGTTTTTCGCGAGAGGACGTTTGCTGGTCATATGAAGGTCAACTTTGTTTTTTGTTTTGAAATGGAATGAGGTATTTTTTAATACATCAATCGATGCATCTGGACATTCGTTACAAAAAAGTACTAATTTCTACATTTCAACACTACTGGTCACAATCAATTATCAATTTGTAAGTCTAACGTTGGTATTCATTCCTAAACTACTTACTTTTCGACATACATAGGTTAGCATTTTTTTAATAATAGATGTCCAGATGCATCAATTGATGTATTAAAAAATACCTCATTCTATTTAAAAAAAAGACGAAGTTGACCTTCATATGACCTTTACACGCCCACTCACGAAAAAACCACTTGCACCAACATGTGCCCCACGCGATATCATTTAACTTTCCTTTGAAACATTACTCACTATGAGTAATAATAGCAAGAAAATCAAGATGCCAAAATAAGGTGAAACACGCTGTATATAACTGTTGGTGAACGTTTCATATTTGAGCAAGATAACGCCAGCGTGCACACCGCAAAGTGTATAAAAAACTGCTTTAAAGAAAAAAAAGATAAGTGGCCAGCGAGATGTAATGTGAAAATAATAGAGAATTATTGGGCGAAACTGACACGAAGTGTTTATGCAAATGGCACACCGTTTAATAATATTACGGTAATTGTAGCGGCCAGCTTCGGGCGATGTTTTATGATGGGCCATCGCTATTGTGTCTTAAAGTCGGTACGCGGCTCATTGCAATCTGGCTACGGCATGGGCCTGTCACCGTTTTCTTTTGTTAGTGCAATTACCGCTCCGACCTAGGGCACAAGATGGTATTTGCACATCTTGAGCGCAGTCCCCGCCATAAAACATCTGCTTCTTTTGTATTTTAGTTTTCTTCGAATCGGCGCGGCTGTACACTCGGGGCTTTAGCGCGGTATCGCTGCCAGATGCCTGGGATTCCCCAGGCTTCACTCTTCGCGGCTTTGAACACCCTGGCAGCGTCGCGAACACCCCCTCCTTTAGTCCGTTGCGCCTATGCGCTTTTTAACGCCCGTGACTCCTCTAATTTGCTGGGCCCGTTTTCTTAGATTTAGTTTTAGCTTCCGCCCACCCTTAATTTTCATAGAGTAGGGATAAGTTTTCCATTAGGAAGGGAGAACCGAGGTGTTAAAATGGCGAACTCTCGGTCTCTTCTTGATAAGTAACAAGATCATTGAAACACTTAGATCGCTCTCTACTGTGTAGGCATAGAAACAGTCAGAGAAGTTAATTCTCACATAGTTTAAACACTTAGCGTTTTTGAAACACCCGACAACTGCGGTGTTCAGTTTTGTTACTGTAAATAAATAGTAGTTTTTCAAGTTGTTTGTCTTAGTCCTTCCGTCAAGGGAAGGTCGTCCTTCGAGTTCGAAATATTAGCGGGCACCTCGCAGTGCGAATTCAATCAAGGCCCGAACGATCATCTGATCAACCGCGGGCGCAAACAGTAATGAATACGTATATCGAAGAGAAATGGACTCAAATGCGTCGTCACTATCTGAAAACACGATTTAGGTCGTTAGCCAAGCGTATGTTGGTTGTTGTACAAAACAAAGAAACATATACAAAGTATTGAAAATATTTTTTTTCATGAATTTTCAACAAATTCTTTATATATTATATGTGCCATCATTTTTGTGTACACTTAAAAAGTAAGATTTTTTCTTTTAATTTTCTATACTGATATATCGTAATTAAGTTAGATTTTAAGTTAAAAATTGTATATACAGGTAACCCTCTTATAACACGGTAGATAGGTTCCTAGAAAATGCCGTGTTGTGTGAAACCGTGTTACAGGAGATCCAGAGCCAGTACAAAAAGGGGGGTTACGTTCCGAAAACCTACTAGAAACAAATATCTTTTCTTTAATTCCATATAAGCAACTTAATTTTTATTCAAAATTTGAAGTGCATTGCACTTTATCCTTTTAGATACGGCGAGACTTTCCGTAACACTGTATCTCTGAGACGGCAAATCTCGCCGCGGATGGCACGTAAACTGTGCATGACACTTTACGCTATAACATCGGAATAGAGTTATAAATGAGTAAATTATAATTATTTATATATTTTCATGTACAGACACTATAGTTCATTATCCCTTCCCAACATTATTTTAAGGTATTTTAGTTTTTAAATATGTTAAACAAAAATGATGTTATCCAGTGCTGTAGGAGTACAGTGTCGTACAAAGGTTATCGCAATTTTCTTATCGTGTTAGAGCGAAACAGTGTTATAGGTTGCAGTGTTATATGAGGGTTTCCGCAATTTATCTTATCGTGTTAGAGCGAAACCTCGTCATAGGATGCCGTGTTGTACGAGGGCTACCTGTACCTCTAAAAAGCATTATTTCATTGCGTGCAAAGTACGTACCACAAGAAAGCTAAAAAATCTCCTTCTACATAGTAAAACCGAACAAAATTATTAGATTACGTTACTAAGAGTAACTTGTTAGTTTATTATTGAAATTGCTGTTGCTGTTGGCAGATCAATTAAAAAGCCCTTAGCCATGGCTCATAAACTTTCAAAAATTACGATATAAACGCCGGTAGATAATGTGATGAATAAATCAAGTGTGCCATCTTTTTGTCGCGGAGTGTATCTTTCCCGATCGTACGAGTCGTACAATTAATTCTTCGCAGTTCCGCCGGCCGATGCGATTATCGGGAAATAATTTCGGCGAGCGATCGGAAAATCGGTCGTTTGATTTCTATCCGGGCTATTAACGTCTTCGGGCGTAGGAAAGAATTTACGATCGTCCATCGGGTCGAGGCACGGGGTACACAAGGTTCGAAAGTGGATATTCCGCGGCGGCCACACGTACGGCAATGAAAATAAAAAAGGTAATAGTAATGGATACACCGCGTGCTGCTGCCGGTGGAAGACGACGCTGCATTATCGTGATAATGCCGGACGTTTTCCCGGAGCTAGTGGCTGCGTGCTCTGTTTCATTGCGTGGGTGGCTCGGCAACTTTTATTTTGCAGGGACCGAGTGGTCAGAGTCGCGGCCCCGTGGCTTGATCTAGCTGAAATAAATTGCGCACGTGTCACCCTGACAGGAAAAGTTCGAATTATATTGCCGTCCCTGGCGCCGTTATGCCCGTGTCATCGAAAAAGCAAACCAGATGTCGACAAAAAGCCCCGGCTAGACATGATACGATCGCGAAAGTGAATTCTAACTGTGGGAATAGCGAGACCGGTCCACGATTTCACGTGAACTAACTTTTACCTGAAAACTGTTTAGCCGGTCGACCGGTATCTCCACTGGCAAAAAGTATGACCCCGTTTGTTCTTTTTTTCTTTTTGGCCGAAGCGATCCACGATCTCTGTTGCTGATAGTTCAATGGCTATGAAGTGCCCGGGTTTTACAGCAGTCGTCTTTTTTTCCAGAGCGAATATAGGAAAGACCGGACCCTTTCCGAGCTTTCCGTTCTCTAATTGCGGAGAAGCAGTTGGATTTTGATTTACTGTTGGCTGCATTACCATTTTCCAAATGAAACTTATCGATCAAAGTAAACAATAATGTGATCGACAGTCTGTCAAGGTTATACGAGATTCTTTCTGGGAAAATTTGTCTGACAAATTCAGTACAATAAATAAGGTTCAGTCGAATAAAACTGTCTGACAGATTCAGTTAAAGGTGAGACTTTGGAAAAGTTCCCCCCACCGTTTCTGCACGATATTTACGTCATTCTCTTCGTTTTGATATGCTGATCACGAAATGTAAATGTCATTTTGGCGGAAATGAGTAGTTTTCGAGATATTCGCGAAAAACTATTGCTACAACTACATGAATCCTGCGCATACCTACGCGCCCGAGACGGTCTGCTGCTGCGTGTATGCAGCGTAGACCCCCCACTTTTCTGCTCCTCGGCGCAGTGGCTGACAACCAACCTATATAACGGATGAACTTGTTAAAAAGATATTTTCAGTATAGAATATAGAAACATTGGGATTTCCGAGATTTTTTATATTGACGAATGTGAGACGCTAAAACATTGTTCGTTCGAAAAAAACTAACCCGGACTAAACTTAAACCTACTAATTGCTTAATATTTCAAGTGTTGAAATGAATGGTTTTCCAAGTCAGGTCAGGGTGCGAGAACGGGGTGTCTCACTCCGCCCTTTGCGCCCCCACCAACCCATCTAACCCTGACCAATATATGAAGTCACCTTGGGCCTTACATTACCCAGGGTATAAAAATCTTGGAAATCCCAATGTTGCTATATTCTATACTGAAAATATCTTTTTAACAAGTTCACCCGTTATGTAGGTTGCTTGTCAGCCGCAGCACCGAAGCTACGTCCGAAGTTTGTGGGGTACTATTGGGGCGAAAGTAGTGAGTTTGTTATTATATATTTCGTTTAAAGTTATTTTAGTACCCTTCCCTTCCTTATTCCCAAGATGATGAAGAAGAGTATGTTATATTATATTGTACATAGATACATAAATATTATATATTTATATATTATATATTCTATGTATGTATGCATATATTACATTTTAATACATACATATGTATATATATATATATACACATGTTGTACATTCATTTTTCAAAATCAAATCATAATAAATTTTGCGAAATTAGCGGGGCGACCAAGGTACCCGATTTTCGTGCTTGACTGAGGCTAAAATCGCCGAGCATGCGCGTGAAAAGCGCCAACATTCCCATCACTGGCTGGGCCCAGGAGCAGAAAAGAGGGAGGGTCTATGCTGCATACACGCCGCGGCAGGATTCATGTAGTTGTAGCAATAGTTTTTCGCGAATATCTCGAAAACTACTCATTTCCGCCAAAAATGACAATTACATTTCGTGGTCAGCATGTCAAAACGAAAAGAATGACGTAAGTCTCGTGCCGAAACGGTGTGGGGACTTTTCCGAAAGTTCAGCCCAGTTAAATAAGATTATCTCGTAGAATAGTAGATTAAGTTTGATTGACAAGTGTAGTAGAATAATTTCGTTAGATTTATTCAGTAGAATGAGTTTGTCTGATCGATTTAGTACAATTAGTTTATCTGATAGAATGAGTAGATTAAATTATTCTCCGAAAAAATTTGACTAACAAGTTTAGTAGAATAAACTTATTCGACAGATTCAGTAAAATAAGGTTATCCAATTCATTTAATACTACGTTTATGGTGCACTAAAAGTGTCTACTTTACATTACTTAATAAAAATAACAAGAATAAGTGTGTCCAAATTTCTAGCCATTTTTTAAATGATGAATACCCAAAGGATAGATTAAAAATTTAATAATATTAGAAATTTTTAATTAAAAATATTAGAACCCATCATTTTGACGGGTCCCGAAAACCTAGTGTTAATAGGGGAAGTTTGTTTGTCAAGTTCAGTCGAATAAGTTTGTTTGTTGGATTCAGTAGAATAAGTTCCTCAGATAGATTCAGTAGAATACGCGTGCCGAACTGACTCACTCAGTACAATAAGATTGTGTGGAAGATTCAGTAGAATAAGGTTGTCTGACAGAATGAGAAGATTCAGTTTGTCTGACAAGTTCAGTAGAATGATTTGGTTAAATTGATTTAGTAAAATAAGATTGTCTGTTCTGATTTAATAGAAAAAAATTGCCTGTCAAGTTCAGTAAAATAAGTTTTTATTAGCATTTATACAGGATTTATTAATACAAATAAATTTATTAGAATTCAATTAATCGATAGTTTTGTTTGACTTTACACAGGTAGTAAAACAATAATGTCTTCGTTGATATTTTTTCAAATGAAATGCATTCTCGCACACATAAAATGCATTTTTCTATAGAGTGCCATGTGGTGCAGCCGGGTAGGAGATGTTTCTACGGCAAAAATATGTCGAAAATATAGAATAACATTTTTTCATTTCACACCTCGTTTCCGAGAAAATCGAGTTTAAAGATCCGTCGGGTTCGTGTGATTACTATATGCAGGAAGTAGAATTGGTTGATCATGATCAGACGCATCACACGATTACTATCTAATAGCACGCGTATTCGCTGCATTTTCATACTCGGTTTTCTCGGAAACGACGCGTCAAATAAAAAAAATTTATTCCATATTTTCGACCAATTTTATGACGTAGAATCACCACTTATACGGTTGCACTACCAGTTGGTGTAAAAAGTATGCGGACTTTTAAAAACGAATAACTTTTTCAAAATTAGCGCGTAAATAATATTTTTGGTAACTTGCCATTGGTTGAAATTGTGAAGAGGTAAGTAAAGGTCACGATGTTTAACATTCTTATCTGCGCCTATAATAAAAATTTTTTATTATGCCTTTTGTAGACCTAAGTAAATTATAAACATACACGAAGTTTCAACAAAATTGATGAAGGTTGTTACAAGCCACGAATGATTAAAAATGGCAGAAATTGTGAGAAAATGCGATTTAAGACCGAAATTCAAAGATTTTTACATCTTTTAGTGCCTGTGCCTTTTTTATGCGTCATCCTATTTCGATAAACTTTGTACATGTATATAACTGACAGACTTACAAAAAACATCTCTTAAATTTTCATCACAGAAACAGATAGAAAAGTTGAAAATAGTAAACTTTATTTTGTTCTTCGAAATTCTGAGCAATAGGAATTTTTAGAAAAATTATTTACACTCCACCTAGTAAACAATTCTTTCTAACCAGTGTCGCCAGATCCACCCAAAACTGGGTGGTTTTTCCTCTCCTCCTTTTCCCCTTTCACTATCCCATTCCACTACATGAGCACACTCCAACGTCCCCCACTAAGACCGTAGACTGGTCACGTGACGGGCCGTGAAACGTGATACATATTAGTCTGGTCATCAGACAGGTGGTAAACTGTATTCCCCTCGATTTAACCGATCTGGCGACACTGCTTCTAACATCTCAAAAAACGGAAGTCGTTTGATCCAATTTTTAAAAAGTTATTTGTTTTTGAAAGGTGTACGAATACTTTTTACCCCCACTGTAGGTGAACTTTACAGCTTCAACTTTTAATGATCTGCATTACTTTTTATCAAGTACAAAACGAGACTGTTATACATTTAATAATTTATGAGACCGCATAAAACAGTAACTCTTTTACCATTAATTTCCCTGAAACTTGAAAATAGTTGTAAAATGAAACGTATTTTGTAAAACTTTTATGCAATCAATTTTACGTAATTGTTCTGATGTTCTTCAAGCAGCCGAGCTCTAGCATCCAACAAGCTCCATAAAAACAGTTGATGTAAAAAATTGAAGCTGGGTTGAAAGGAAATAATACGAAAGTTAGAAATATGCAAATGGTCTTTGTTTATAAAAATTACGAACCTCGTTCGATCTTTGTTTTACTGTGAAAAAAATAAATATTATGTGTTACTGGTCAGCTATTATTTTTAAATTATTTTATCTTGCGAGCGAGGAACTTCACAGTTATTTTCAAAGCAAAGTAATATGGTGGCAGTATTTACATGGTGGTGGTAGCAGATGGGCCAGCAAATTATGCAGAAGTTGCTTCCCCAACTGAAGCCTTTCTGCAAGAACTTGCAAAATTATGTACGTACTTGCGAATATACCGATATAGTCGCTATGATTTCGTGCAAATACGAAATACCTAAGGAAGGCAGACCAACGAGAAATATTGCTTATCATCAGCCGTAAATTATCAGTCCATATACCACGTGTTTTCGAGAAATTAAAAATAATTAAATTAATCTAATGACCTCATTGTTAGATATGAAATACTGTGATCGAAATTAATTTCGAAAGTAAGATCGAAAGTAATACATAAGCTAGTATTTTATTTCGAGCTAATACAAAAAAATGTATACTAATTCTTCATTAATATTGAGTTAGACTTGTTAAAAAATTAACGCCAATCCTATTAATGAGATTTTGACTGTACCCGAAAAAATAGATTAATATTATTTTTGTCATAATAATCGAATAAAGTTCAGCGACGTAATTTTTATTGCATCGTTTAAATATAAATAAGATCTTTTAAATGTATATTCCACAAACGTTTGTTACCTCGTGTCCATTTGGTTAACGTCTAGGGACGATTAAATTAAAGATAATGCACGTGTTGAAATATAAAGTAATATTTCACATGGAACATGGCACAGTTTCGTAAGTTATTCGCAAGTTGCGTTTTAAAGTTATGCCATCCAGTTTCCTTAATTGTAACGGACGACGAAGGGAAACAGAAGCAATGAAGTAAATGGACGAGCTCAAGCAAGATTTAAAAAGCTGCAAATGAGTATGCAGCCTTAAAGGAAACTTCTTTATGCTTAGCGAATACGTTAAAACAATGAAGGAATAATTTTCCAGCGAGCTGACCGGTTAACTCGAAATTAGGTGTTAATAGGGAGAAAGAATTCCGTTATACGCGGCGCTGTTACGTTAAAAAACATCTGAAATCAGGATTTAATCAAATTGGACGCGAATCTGTCTACGGGGACATATTATGAGTCGACCGAGAATTCATGGAAACGAGCACGCAGGGACAGGAAAATGAATGAGGTCGCTTGGGTTTAATACGATATTAAATTATCGAGAACAAACGCGACATTTAGCGATCCACTTTGTTTTCTCTCGCGCGATCGTGATCTCGCCGCGTGTAATATAAAAGCATTGAATTACTGCATGCAAAGAAATATGCACCATGAACGCTAGTTTCAATCGCTTATTTTTCTTAAAGTAAAATTAAATTTCTTTCCTTCGAATTTTATAATGTATTGTAATATACTTGCATATATGCGTGCGAAATGTTAACGAACTTTTCAAGACAAATAACTACGGTAACTTCTCGATGGATGTGAAAATTTTGGAGCCGAAATGTCGCTTATATCGTGTACAGACATTATTTCCTGATCTCTTGTCGCTAGTATTATTTCTTTATGAAACTTTCATCAACGTATTCCTGGCATTTTTCTGATTAAAATGAGTCCAGACAAGACGCAATTTGATTCATATTTACTCATTTAATGCACGTTATAGTGAACCCCCCATTAACCGAACTAATCAGTGTGTGGACAATAGAACAGTAACCTACCTACAGTGCTAGATTATATCTTTAGTGATTTATACATACAATAAATCATGTTTATGCGGATAGCTTGAAACTTTTGTACATATGAAATACGTATTTAGATAATTCAGACACGATCGGTTTGCATAATCGAGGTTCTACTGGATCGTGGATTAAACAAGCAAATATGTTGCGAAGTGTGCCACGTTTGGTAACATTTTCATAAGAAAAATGTCACGAATTCGCTGGCAAAAATTTCGCAAATAGAAGCTTTTCAATGTTATTGAGCTTCTGGGTCCCTCAAGAGGTATACCTCACAGTAATAAGTACACTGCGGATCTTTATGCAAAAATAATATTTTTAAGCATCAATTGCAAGATACAGAAGCTAAATATAAATTTCTGTTCTTGATTAATAATTTGAACATGTGGAAAATAGTATATTCTTATATATTTTTATATCTTTTTACTTATACCATATTACTGTTTTAAATTACACCTATTCAGTCATAAATGTATCAAATCCGCAGTCTAGTAATGAGTAACGAGAACATCGTGCACATCTCTGTCACATATGACGGGCTGAGAATCTTAGTGGTATATGTCGCATACATGATATATCCAGTAAAATAATCTTTTGCGTTTTGTTGTTATAAATGGCAACTTGCAAAAACACATCTTTAGTTTCAGAAAACTATAACAAAATTTCTGTATGAGAAAATCAAACCACGTAACAGAATTTTATATAATTTACAAGTAAATTATCCAATTAAGATTGGCTTATACCGATATACAGTGGCGCACACAAATATTCGGACTCTTATAAGGACGATAACTTTTTTAATATTGGTCTATGAGACATGGATTTTTCGAGAAATTAGAACCATTAGTTTACCACATGACTTGTAGAGATCTGCATGAATTGCATATGCAATACTAAAAATTGTATTTTACAACTTTTTTATGTGGGCTTATATTGAAAATTTGAGAAATACGTTTTGTAGATCTGTGTGTAATACAGAGGTTGAAGACAACAGAGCGTAAGATGGACTTACACCACTATGATACCAAATAATTCGTTCTATTCGTTTAGTGACAAAATAATAAGCTGTTATTTTTCAGTAAAGAACGAAGTTCTACATGAATTGACGTTGCTAGTAAATAAATGATGCCTTTCAGATTTGAAAAACAATATTAACTGAAATCTTCGAATTTTAGATGTGCACCACTGATGATTCTGAGCCCGCCATATATCGAGGCATCGCCATACTTCTGTAAAGAATACTATTCCAAGCGACAGTACCAAGGCAGTGAAAGTCGATGATTAATTAACCACACTCGAGGGATTATTTTATCGCAGCGCCCGAGAAAAATGTACGACACGTTCCCCGCGAGACTTCAAATATTTACCGTCAAAGTTTAAGCAGCCTGTCTCCGAGAGCGATTATTTTGACAGTAAATAGTAAAGTCGTGGGAGAAAAATTTGGATCGCCTAGTCGCGGTCGGGACGGGATAATTTAATATTCCAACACGATAAAGTTACATCGCCGTTTGATTCCAGTATTGACTTTCTACCACTTAAATTCATCGGTCCTTCCACAGGTTGTTTGATTTCTGCGATCAACTCTTCTGCAGCGTCTCTTTGAAAGTCACCGGTACTCTCTGCCTCAAAAATCCCGGTGTCAGCAAGCGGATCTGCGTGAAATTGCTTTTCGCCGTCAAGCAACAAGTGAAGTCATGAAGTTTCTCGACAATGTGTGGAGTACCGAGTCGGTGCTAATCGTTTGGCCTAAATTTATCGGCATGTTGCACACATTGCGGCATTTAAATAGGAATTCGGGACAAAAATAAAAAATATGTGTATTGGGTTAATTAAAGTATCTTCAATGCCTATTTCAATGTCTAACCATACACGATGAAGTTTAAATAAATAAAATCGATTTCAGGAAGAGTCTTCCCATTTTATATTCAAACGCCATGTTGTGTCATGTCAGTGCTCAGTGTGCTATACCGATTGTACCGAGTTTTTTTTTACCGAACGACATAGTTCTCTATTTTTGCGTTAATCTATACATTCGTACATTTTTAAATTAGGAAATTACATTTTTAATCTTACAATAAGACTGTTTTATATGCGAGGAATGTGAAAATTCCAGTGTACAACAACATCATTTTAAAGTTGTACATGATCGAAATTGATGCTAATCCTAAGACTGAATATTTGAAAAGAAATTCCTTTGCCGATCAAACGTTAAATTATCGTTCCACAAAGATTTTGTTTGTAAGAACCGAAGCTATTCGAATATAAATGTGTTATAATGTTTAAAGAATTGTTGTCAGTGATTTTGTAAGTTCTAATTAAATATTTTACTTAGAATTGTACCGTAACCATCATTGCATAGTTTTCATATATCAAATTGATAGTTCCGTTACATTATTAAAATCAAATTGAAAAATATAAAATATTATATTGTTGTCAGTACGTGGCTTATTATGATCATCATTACGTGGCTTTCATATACCAAATTAAGAGTTTTGTTATATTATTAAATTCAAATCGATACATATCTTCTATATATAGGGTGTCCCACGCAACTGGAACAGGCTGTACCTCCTAAACGGTTGGGAATAGAGGAAAATGTTATAAGAAAAAGTTGAATGGCATCAGACGGTGCATAATACGCAACTAATTTTATGCAATTTTGTGCATCGGTGCATCAGAAAAATGCAACTGCACTTTTTTTAAAAATGGAAACCTACATATTTGACTGCACCAATCGATGCAATTTGTTGTGCTCTACATAAAAGTACTAACATGCTTATGTCCTAAACTTATTCGTTTGGAAGTTATCGTAGCTAAGATTGTTGTAGATTTGTGAATGATTTCGTTCTATCGGCAAGTGATTTGGAGTATCACGTAGTCCTCCATTATAATGTTTGTAATTTTTAGTCACGATAACGTCCTAACGAATAAGTTTAGGGCACAAGTATGTTACTACTTTTATGTAGAGCACAACAAACTGCATCGATTGGTGCAGTCAAAAATATAGGTTTCCATTAAAAAAAAAGTGCAGTTGCATTTTTCTGATACACCGATGCCTGATGCCATTCAACTTTTTCTTAAAACATTTTCCTCTATTCCCAACCGTTTAGGAGGTACAGCCTGTTCCAGTTGCGTGGGACACCCTGTATACAGGGTGTCCCGCATAAATGGGAACACCTAAATATCTGTCGTATTTACGGTCCTATCAGAAAACTTCAGAGGACAAAGTGACACTATTGCAGGGGGAAAATATAATGGCAAAGAAAAAATTTTTTATATCGTGTTCTTTAATGAAATTTCAAGGTCACCGATGTTTTTTTAAATGGAATAGTATTTTTTTTACGATAGCATGATAGACAATAAAAAACTGAATTTAGTGGATACCACCTTTTTGACCTTGAAATGACCTTGAGCAAGAATAATCATGTTGGAGCGGATAAAATTTGGAAGTTTAAAACTTACGTGTTTCAGCAAAGATTACGCGTTGTTTACGGCGGGTTGACCTTTATATATCATAATAAATGTTCGAAATGTTGACCATCCTCATTTATGCAATATTGCAAACTTGCATTAAATGATCTGTAGGCATTGTCGATTTCCTGAGACGTAGTTGAAGCACATGCTGCAGTAATCCTTTGCCGCATATCCTTTGACCTTTCACGTTTCGAATTCGAATAATGCAGAAGGAACAACGTATTTATTCTAACCGATTAACATTCTGTTAATGATCTCAATGATACATACTCTAACATAAACATACGCTGTTTACTATGAAAAATATTTCAAACATTTATTGTGGTTTGTAAAAGTCAACCCGACGTAAACAACGCGTAATCTTTGCTGAAACACGTAAATTTGAAACTTCCACATTTTATCCGCTCCAACATGATTATTCTTGCTCAAGGTCATTTCAAGGTCAAAAAGGTGATATCCACTAAATTCAGTTTTTTATTGTCTATCATGCTGTGACCTTGAAATTTCATTAAAAAACACGACATAAAACATTTTTTTTCTTTACCATTATATTTGCCCCCTGCAATAGTGTCACTTTGTCCTCTGAAGTTTTCTGATAGGATTGTAAATACGACAGATATTTAGGTGTTCCCATTTTTGTGGGACACCCTATATAAAAAGGAAGTCCTAACTCACTGACTCATCAATGCCCAGGCTAAACCCTTGGACCTAGAAAGCTGAAATTCTGCACAGAGGTTTTCTTTATGATCTATATAAGGAATAAGAAAGGATATTTCGAAATTCAACTCCAAAGGGGGTGAAAAGGGGTTGCACCGTTTGTATGAGGAATATTTTATTTGTTCTCGGATTTGCTTGAAACTTGGTCTTAATGCTCTTTGATATAATTAATCAAACATGGGACGTTAATTACGAAAATGGCATCAATTTTGAAATCCAACATGGCGACATGTCATAAAATTATAACTCTATAGGGGTGAATGGGGGGTTAAAAGGTTTTATGGAGAAACAATATCAATTTCCGAGTGTATTCCACGATTTCCTGTGCGAAAATATAATGAAATACGAACATTTGATGTCGGGGAGGGCTCCCAACGTCGAGTATACAGTTGCTCATATCCTCCAAGACTGTCCAGCTACAGGTCATGTTAGAAATAGGCATGAACTCCCAATCGAATTGAAGAAATCGCTCAATGTCGAAAGGCATCAGTTTGCAGTTGTTTTATTTATAAATGGTATACATTTCCTATATATTTAAATCCTGCAAATATATGTGAATATAACCTGTTCATAAAGTCGCTAATAACCTGCGATGTTGATGCGACTATAAACTAATAAATCAAAAAGAAATGTCTTATTCAGGTGAAAGTAATAACTTCTGAAATAGCTAGTTGTTTTAAGATCTTTTCAATAATTAAAATCGTACAGGAACTCTTGTAATAAACTCCTAAATAAATCCAGTTCTCCAGATCGCAGCAAATGTTTCTAATCTTTATATAAAGTTCGGGATGAGTTATTTTCACAGCACCTCCTGAGTTAATAAATGAAATGTCTATTTCCGCCGGTTATTACAGCACGAGGAAAAAAGGAATCTGTTCAACGACCTTTCAGGAAGCGTCTGTTGACGGAAGACTTAACATTTCCCTTTAATAAAGCCCTGCGCGAGAATAACGCGATGTTTACGCGTCCAGTAGTATAACGTCAAAGTATGAAGAGGACTTTTCGCGAAGTCGTATAGTTCGTAGCGTCAAGTGTAACGGGGACGGCAGGAGAAGAACGTTAGGTGAGAGATATTAATTTCGCAAAATTAGGGATCTCGGGCCCGCGGCGCACCGTGGATGTTTTAAGTTCATCTCGAGAAGAACTTTTCATAGCCGTGCAACGGTTTCTTATCCGCATCGGTGAATGGCTGGTTCAGCTTCCATGTTGAAATGGAAGTTTGAAGGAAGAAAGAAACGCAAAATTGCTTACGGCTTGTATCCTCCTAACGATACAACTGGAAACCTCTCGTTCGGGCCGCCATTAGATCGAAGTGAAGCATTTTAATGCTCGAAAGTTTTGTACCTTAAAAGTTAAATGCACAGTTTCCGCCACTTTTAGCCGATACAAAAAACAACTTCTCCCGACTGAAACCTTGGAAGTTTACGAGTCTTTTGAAATATGTTGATCTTGCGGGAATAACTTCGAACAAAAGATGAGGACCGAAAAATTCTAGTTTACTTACTATAATTCCATAAGTTATCGCCTATTCACTTTCTTCGCAATATCTTATTAATAGACAAACATAATATCTTATTAATAGACGAATAGTGAACATGTGGGAAGTACAAGAGAACGTGCACATAATTGCATACAATTGCAATAATTAACCGAGTTATTAATCCTTTGAGAACGAATCTTGACACATTGACAACACGAGGTTTATACATTGAATTCCTGAAGTTGCATTTGGATAATTTAATTATACACATAACGCAAGTCCGGTTCATAGAGTTCATTCTTCTCATTACATAAAATTTTAATACATAACCTAGTTTCCTAAGGAAAATATTCTTTAAAATGTTACGAATTAATGATAATACTTTCACTTTATATGTAGCACGAGGTGTTTTCTAATAGATGAAAGGAAATATTACCTTTTCCTGTTCTTTCGAAAATAAATGATAAAGGTAGAAATTTTCATGAAGACTCGTAGTCCAAGCACTAATATACAAAATCAAATAGAATCTGTATGTATCGATCCTGCAAATTTTCAAAAAAATCACATTTTGCACGAATTCATTCAGTATCGATTTTCAACGATTCTTAGATTACGTTTAATTCTTTATATTCTGAATCGTCTGACTAAACACAGACATTATTGAAACAACACTTAAGTAGAAATATTTTTCAAGTGAAATTTCTTTAGGCGCGTTATGCGCAAAACCTCGACGCGGCAGGGGTAAAACCTCGACGTGGTAGGAGTAAAACCGATCTGGCGATGAAACGATGAGACCATGAAGCGATGAAACGATGAAACGAAATTCTATTCTATTAGCATATACGGTTGAGGGTTCGGTATTGCTTAATAAAGATTATGATAAAATTCCGATGATGCTAAGTGGAGATTTCAACGTGAACTTTGCATCGGAACAATCAAAATTATTAATAGAATTTTTTAGAAGTAAATTAAGATTTGAAATGGTAAATAATTCTAATGAAGCGACAACAAAATCAGGAACAACTCTCGATGCAGTATTTGCAAGACATTTAGACAAAATTGATTCAAGAATATTTATATCGTATTTTAGCTATCGCAAGCCAATTCTTTCAATAACAGAATCATAGAAAATTAAATGTCATAAAGTGTTAATAAAAATTCGAAAAAAATTATAGAAAGAAGTTTCACTTCAGCCATGTGGTCTAAGCAAAAACCAATTTTTTTACAATGGTTGGTATGTAAAAACGTACACAACGTTCAAATTAAATTTTGTTTAATGTTAAATACACTATTTAAGTGCACTAAAAGAGGAGGAAAGAGTGCTGAGCAAAGTCTAGTTTTCGGTGTTATTTCATAATTTATCTTCGATTCACTTTTGTACAATATCTTATGCAGAGTTCAATGCATAACATATTGCATCCCCGATAGGATGCGATCGGATAAGAAGGTCAGAAGTGCACTTAAACCAAATTGGACAATTCGATAGGTTACCAAGAGAAAACGTTTGTGTACCAAATCTCAAGACTGTATTTTGACCGAGAAGGCAATAACAACGGAACCTGGATTATTTTCTTCATTTTCTTTATTCTATCCAGTCGATTGTATGCAAAGATTTTAAAGATTTGGTGCACCGCAGTGATAGAGGCACGTCTTGGAGGATTTTCTGCGATTTTTCGGTCCGAGCATATAGCAGAAACGAATTGAAGACACTAAATAATGCAAACCTTTTACTAATATTTTTTTCCAATGTCAATATCGCAACATAACGATACTTCAAGCTTTGGTGACCTGCGTTGTAAATAAAATAGTTTATATCTGATTTTTTGACAAGACAGTAACACATAAGTTACTTAGTTTTTAATCATAGTACTTTATACGATCTTAAACGCTTCCCCATTGCTAAAGTACCACATAATAATGATGAATATTTATTAGAAAAATTTTTCCAAATATTGGAGGAATCTTAAAATGCAAAAGTTCAATAATCTATTGCGATTGTACTAATTTGAAGGAAAATATTAGCGTAAAATTGTGCATTTAAGATAACTGTCCTATTACTTTACGAACGTAATTGGAAACATTTAATTAAGAGAGATCGTCGGCAGCAGCATCAAAAGGGAAGGGAACGAGTGCACGAACAAGTTATATAGTTATGTCTTTTTTAAGCAAATTTATTGCAGCGTGAAATTTTGTGATAAAATACTTACGTAAGATTATTAAACAGACATCAAAGAAATCTTCAGCGGATCACTTTTCATCACGGTTAACTTCTGAGTTCAAGAGCTTGTGTTAAGTCGCCCGTGCTAATTAAAGTATAATATTCAAAGAGTATAGCCCCGCTTTCCTGCACATTCTTTTATAAACAATATGCTTGAAAATAAATTTAATGCTAACGTTAAATAAGTCATAATCAATAATAAACTACTTTCAATTGAACCTGCAAAATTCTCGTGTGGCCTCATTACGAAACAGTACATATTCCTCTTCAATTATAATTACTAATCGTTAATTAGAAAGACCACTTGGTACTGTTATCGTTCATTACCATTTCAGGTAAATATAATGTTAATGTTATCGGATACTTTGTTTATTGAATTTGGATTAATTGAATAAATTCAATTTACAGGATTTCGAAAGAAACATACAATATGTGTATCATTAGCTAAACATGATTTAATGTTTGTAATTATACTGATAAATTTAATTAACAATATTGGGGAAAACCGTACCTATTTGATTATTCAATTTATCATTAATAAATTAACTATATGTGTTAAACTTTTGTCGGAAAGTCTGTGGAATTTTGATTAAATTGTTGAAAGCATATGTGTAATCTCTTCTAATCACAATTTCACGCTGTTTTAGAAAAACAACAGAAACGTATTTGTCCAGATTTCTAGCGATTTTTATTATATATTGTTATATAATATACGTCCAAAGAAATAAATTTATAGTATAATACTCTACGAATACATCCGTCAAATCTCAATAATCGTAAATTAACACGTTAAATGCCAGAGGGGTCATCGATGACTTAATATGATCGTCATAAAAATGAATGCCACCGACTATTAATAAATTAACGTTGAAACTAACTAAATCATACCGTGGTAAAAGCTTCATTATCAAGTAACTGACAGTTGTTATTAATAGACTACAGGTCTTTATGCAAAGTAGAAATTGTCCAAGTCAATTTGTAAGAAACAGATGTTAAATGGGAATGCACTTCCTTCTTTGATAATTTTATAAGCCGAAAATAATGTAACTGTGGAAGGTTTAAATACACTATTGCGGTAGAAGATCAAGCAACCCAAAGATCATTGAACAAAGAACAATTTATTTAAAACGCAATTGTAAGGAAAATATAATGTACATCTTAACAGAACGGAGTTTATCAGAAGAGTGAGGAATACGCTATCCTAATAAATCAATATCGCATGTCGTGAAGGAATGATTCGCTATTATTTTATAAACAACTTGAAATCTCAGGCTCTGTTTCCATATACTGGGTGTTTAAATCCAAATGGAGCAAATTAATTCACAGTAACAATACCATTAAACTCTATTAACACGTTTCGTGCCGAGCTATTTTAGCTACAATTTTCATCCAGACTATTTAATGTTTCGATGAAAGACATTATTATAAGCTATTTCAGTAACAAAACAAGCTTATAGGTACTAGTGTTCACATCGTGTACCATCTACTTTGTTTTTGTGCTGATATCCAGACTTAAATTTGTTACACGTACCATAGCAGGACATGTGACACGGAACGTCTTAATAACATCGCAGTCTTGTATTTGCCTATTCATTTTTGCAGGGGTTGAAAACAGTTATGATATCGATTCCGGTTCTTGAAACAGTTACGAAAACCGAAAAAATGTTATAACTGTTATGAGAATATCGGTTCTCGCTTATATCGGTTACGGTTACGGTTCTTAAGAACCGATATTATAACGTTTCTATAACTGTTACTTTTAGGTTCTAGATTTCGGTTTCGGTTTCGGTTCTTCAGACTTTAGAACCTATAATATGTCTCGTATCGGTCTCATATCGGTTTTGCAGTTCTGCAACTGATATTTTTTGTTTCTGTATCGGCTATACAGGGTGTCTCAAAATTCCTTGAACATCCGGAAATGGGAGGTTCCTGAGATCATTTGAAGCGACATTTTCCTTTGGAAAAATGGCGTCCTCTGCTTTGTTTAAGAGTTATTAACGAAAAACACGGACCAATCAAAGCGCAGCTACAACGGATTGATTCTGGTTCGGCCAATGGCGACGCCACGCTAAACGGGACCAGTCGCCGTGTTGGACTCCGTTCGCTGTAGCCGCGCACTGATTGGTCCGTGTTTTTCGTTAATAACTCCTTAACAAAGCCGTGGACGCCACTTTTGCAAAGGAAAATGTCGCATCAAATGATCTCAGGAACCTCTTATTTCCGGATGTTGAAGGAATTTTGAGACACCCTGTATAGCCAATACAGAACCAAAAAATATCAGTTGTAGAACTGCAAAACCGATATGACACCGATACGGGACATATTAGGTTCTGATGTCTGAAGAACCGAAACCGAAACCGAAATCCAGAACCTAAAAATAACAGTTATAGAACCGTTATAATATCGGTTCTCAAGAACCGTAACCGTAACCGATACAAGCGAGAACCGATATTCTCATAACAGTTATAACATTTTTTTCGGTTCTTCATAACAGTTTCAGTCAGAACCGATATATAACTGTTTCAAACAGTTATTTTCAGAACCGTTTCAACCCCTGATTTTTGTCATAAATGCATAAAGTCTGCAGTCTAGTAAACGATAAAACTAGTTAAAAATACGTAAAATTCACGTGGTTAATTAACCTGTCAAAAAGTTGGAATACCCCATTTTGACAGGATTTCGCAGTTCCAGTGTCGAGTTCACAATGGATGGAATCGTAATGGAAGAAAATCGCGTTCAATCAACCCGTCGCGTCGCAGGCTTCTGTCATCGATACATAAATAATTTCGTGCCGGGACATTTAATTATATCAATTTCCGGCGCTTTTCAATTACACCGACTAATTGTTACCGCGCGTAACGCGAGAATTTCCTAATTAGTGCAGAAAACCGTGCACATTTCGATGTTAATTAAAAGTGGTATACATTACCACAGCTCTAACACCGCTCGAAAATTCGAGCCGAGCCGACAAATAGGCGGTTGTGCCGATTCGATCAGGCGGCACCTTTGTTTCGTGTCGCGTTGCTCTGTTCCAAGAATTATTTCACGCAACATCACTCGGTTTCGCGGGACGTCACGTCAAACTTCGCAGGACGTGTAAAAATGCAACATGACTTGACAAATATTGCGCACTTATCGCGCGTCACAAAGCACGCGATATAACGCGCCCCATATTTTTCCGCGGAGTGTGCAATCGGAATTAAACTTAATGTTGCGAAAACGTACTCGCGCCAGCTAAACATCACCCTTCCTCCCACCTTTCCTCTTCCACACTCCCCTGTATCCACCCTTTATTAATGATCGCGAAAAAATTTCACGGTAACGTGATAAATTGCCCAAGGCAATTATTAACAACGCTCGGCGAATAATTGAAAATTCATCCCTTAATACGAGACTTTATTATTGTGGGAATAGATTTATGGGCGTCAAAACGTTCTGAAAAATTTATGCAATCCGATGGTTCACCTAAAATATTTTGTTGCATTTGTTAGCGGTGTAAACTTATACGCACATATCATTACATAGCAGTGGGTGCTCAAAAATTTTTATTTCGTTTAAATGCGATTTCTTTGAGCAGAAAATATAAAATTCCTGTAATTTTTATTGCAATGATTTTTATGCAAAATAAAAATTGCCTGTGTTAATTGCAAGATACTGGAGCTGCATAGTTTTTGATGAGTTGAAATGATGGAACAGTAGTTTTATGTTCTGTATACAGGGTGGAAATTATAAAGCGGTACAGATCAATATTTCCAAAAATATGAAATAAAAAAAGTTGTTCAGTACCGGTGGGGTACATTTTATGTGGTGGAACTTTTATTTTTCCCCGTGGACAGTCCAAGGTGAGGTAAAGGTCAACTTTTTTTTTTTAAATGGAATGATATGTTTTTTTATCCACCATCAAATAGTGTCTTTTAAGATGAGTTCAATTACCTATGTCTCAAGGACATTCAAGGTCAAGTTTGCAGGGAAATGCAGGAAAGGTGTGATCGTTTTATTTGTATTTTAGTTCGTGACATCATTCCATTTATAAAAAGAAAGTTGAGCTTCACTTCAGCTTGGAGTGCCCCCCTCGGTACTGAACAACTTTCATATCTGAAACATTTTTGCGTATAATCAATATTTTTGGAGATACTTGTCTGTAACGCTTTATAATTTCTACCTTGCATATTTTCACTGTTCTGTATTTAATCTACTCATTTTTGTCATAGATGCATAAGTAAATACATACATCTGCAGTTTATTTATTACCATAAGTTATTGAATTTAGACAGGTTTAATAATTTAGCACCGTGTCTCCCTATTATAGTTTCGTTGTATTATCTCATAAAAGAAGTAATAAAGTAATTGTGCATTTGATGATTAGCACCACTGTATAATACCGATTTTTATCATAAGTGAATAAAATTCTCAGTCCATTTATTACTGTAAATTATTGAATTTGTACAGTTTTAGCTTCTGTACATTTTATAAGCTTCTTATTACAGGGAAAAAATTATTTCGCATTTCATTACTAGCAACATTGTTTAATTGCGCGAGGACCATTCTTTTTAATATGTTTACCAGACGCTGCACGTTTTCTCAGTCATTTGCATGAATATTCGCAATTTACTGATTACAGAGAATGTTCAACGAAGCTAGATGCGCACATACTTACGAACTGGTTTAACAATTAAACAGACTGTGTATAAGGCAAAATTGGACAGCTTTTAGTTTCCTGGGTTACTACCCACTCCGGTTTTGAGCTCGCACCCAGGTGCAACATGGAATTTCCCATTTTTATTAAGTGGGAATTCGTATTTTTTTACTGTAGTGTCTGATACAGACTTTTTTAAACCGCTTTAGATGTACAGCTCGTTTCAGTTCAGCGTGCATTCGAAGTATTAATGACAAAACTGAATAATATTTATGTGCTAAATTGAAATACTGGCGATTGATTGTATTTCTTACTGCAGTGTCCTACTAAAATGTTTATACTAAAATGTACGAAGATGGCTACCAAGAATGCGTAAACTGTTCATACAAACAGTCTAGTCATTTCTTAAGGATAGATAGAATTCACATAATTTTTTGTTTGAAAAGATTCTATTGAAATTAAATTCTAAAAAATTGAACGTAGCATGTGAGAGAACAAAAAATCTTAGCATATAATTAGTGAAATAGAACGATGTGAATGATCTATTATTAAACAGTTTAAGATCTACTACTTTAAATTTTATTACTGCTTCTGGTAATATCAATTACCAGAAAATTATTAAATTATTTCTTTCTTAATTATTAAATAAATATAAATATTTGGTTGAGATGACAAGTGATTTAATCTTCAGAACATGGTTGAACGATTATCGACAAAATTTCTGATTGTCTGAATTATTAATACGCTCGTTATTACCGACACACATGTGATGTTCACAATCTCGTAAGTTACTGAAAGATGGTCAAATTAATTTTATACGCTTTGTTATTTAACGCTAGAACTACCAATGCAAGATTGGATTTATTCAGATTTTATTGTAGTATGCGTTTCAATAAAAAGTTTATGAAAAAAATGTTTCATAAAAATGTTTTTATAATATCTATAGTTATAAAAGGAAAAATGTAGTGCAAGTATTTTTAGCTTGTGGTATACGGGATAATATTCAGAAACTCCATGGCATTCTTTTATTAAATTGTATCAATATTCCATAAAGGAGGTGCGTCGTGTTCAATAAAATATTTTAAGTGTTATCACGTTGATTGCCAAATTACAACCTCCAGAAAATCCGACGAAATCAAAAATTTAAATTGTCGATCATCGACATCAGTCCAAAAATAATTGATTTTCGCCAATCCGTTAGAAGTGAAAATTAATTTCGAAGCCTGGTGTAAACCGTGGCAGTCAGCTCGTTAAATATACAACTTCGGTTCAGATAACAAATGATTGAACCTTCTGAACATGGTTGTACTATTAACCCTTAGCGGACGGGGATTATTTTTAGTATACTTTTTGATGGATCGAATAAATTTTCTTTGTGAAGCAAAATTGTTTCCTGAGGAGTTTGGTGTATGAATTAAATGAAGGGAAACGTATTGAGTTCAGTAAAAATAAAAAGTGGAGTATCAATTGCTTTAAAATTTATTCACAGTCGCAGAACAGTAAAATTGTTTGGGCGACTGTCAGCAGACACGCGTCCGCAAAGGGTTAATGGTAAAGTTTCTGTTTGACACTTTTGTTGAAAACGTGGTTGGCATAACTGTGTTTGTATGTTCCTTCAATTTCCCCTTCCCGGACGCAGACAGATATATCGGCGCAGGGTTAGATATATCTTTCGTATCTCAATCAGAAGCAGAATCTGTGCGATCGAATTATAGGAGAAATAATGGCATTGCCTTCTCGTCTACAGATCCGGATAGAGAATCGTAAATCAATCTTTTATCGTTCAGAGTTATCTCGAATTCGAGATTCGTTTTTGGCCACTGGCCTGATAGAAAATTCTAACTAGCAGCTCGGTAGTTCTCAGATATTCGAGATTACAAACGTATTTCATTGTTCGAAGAATGACAGCGGCAGTTAAATGGAAAATAAAATCGTATTGCGTTCAAATAAATCACGATGAAAGAGATAACAAGTCTGTACTGTTAAAAAAATTAAAAGAGCAGTATGCCTTTTCACAATTTTGACCATTCCACGTCATCGTTTAACATACATTAGTCACTTCTGTGGTAATCGTTTCACTAATTAGTAAATATGTGGCCGTAAACGGTCGACGCTTAACATACGAATATATATGACTAATTAACGAACTGGATATTAACATGTAAATTTTGTCAGTCGAACGTGCTGTTATAAATTGATATATCTAATTGAAATGTTGTCATCGATTTGCAATTTGTTGCGAGTTTTACATCACAAGTACTGCACTTGATGCAATAACCAGCCTGTGGATCTTTATACAAAGTAAAACTTGTCCGCACGAATTGCGGGAAATACGAGCGAAATAGAAAATTGTTTCTCTCTCTTTAATCACTAAGCTGCGGATGTTCATGCAAATTTGATGTCAATATATGCAAAATATATGCAAAACATATGCAAAGTATGAACAAAATTGATCGAAAATAGTACAGTATAATACGACAGAATACAATACTTCAAGATGTAGAATAGTTGCATAATATTTCTCACTATTTCTAATTTGCATTGAAGTATGTAACAATAACATTGTCGATGATTTTAACTGTCAATTGATGCCTTTTATTAGATAAAATTAGTTTATAAATGTTCTTTGCACAACACAGTATGCGATGGGAGCATACTTATACTTTTTCATCAATAGTCAGTCTTTCTATGCTAACGTATTTGTTTCTAATTTGGTTGTAGTATAACTGGCAAAACAGATGAATTAGCACCAATAAATGCTAAATTATCAATAATAGCGTCATTTTTTATCATTTTTCAGGCGTACATTGACTTTTAACAGTTTATATATTTGAAATGGTTTTTGTAGACGTATATCAAAGTATACATGGATATACATATATGTCATGATTCACAATATAGAGATAGATATTTATTAGGAATTATTATACTTTTGATTATTAATTTATGAGAGAAATACAAAAAGAATATGCAAAATGAAAAATGTATATTTTTGGAATTACCAAATTATGATTTAAGTTTCTGTCTAGATCCCATTGATCTACCTATTTTCTATAGAAATATGTATTTGCATAAACATCCGCAGTCTACTAAACGCTTTCATAAAGTTGAAATAATGCATTAACGACTCATTTTTGTAGCGAAGCCATAAAGTCTGCAGTCCAGTGATAGATAATGAAGTAATGATGGTATTAAAGTCGAGTTGAGTCGATGTTTTATCGCTTGGAATCACGGGGGCAATATTTTCGTTATCAGCGTCCGCGGTAGAAATCTTTAATATCGTGATGTTATCGATCTGTAGATCTTCCCGAAAACTAGCCCTTCTTTGAAGGCTTGTCGGCAAAAAATAAATTACGTTGTACCCGGCTGATAATATTCTCCTCGTCGAGGGAACGTGACCGAACACCTCGATTTTTCTCTGAAACATTTCGAACCGCTCCTCAAGGAACAATCGATCCTTCAGGAGGATGAGGGGCGAAACTACCCCCCTGACTCAACACCGCCGACAGCCGCGATTTTATATACTCTAAAAAAGTATTTGTAATCCACGGATTAGCTCAATAATGCGCGGCTAAGTCTACTATTTTGTTCTCGAGTTGTCATCGATATTGCGACACGAATCTCAACATTTTATATTGCAGACGAATTGGCTGACTGCGCTAAGAAGCTTAGAATTTTTGCAAATATTGCCTCGCTTTCTCTCCGACAATTATTCGTGCCAACAGTAGTGCGACTTTTCGAAACTGTCATTTATGGAGCAATAAAACAAAATTTATTGCCCGAGTACTTTCAGATCTCGTAAAGAGAGACAATATCATAAAAGAATATCGTGGGCGCTGACGCGGCTCTTCAATGGGTCTACGCTTTCATTACTTCGTATAATATTGACATGTAACACAAACGAAACTGTAAAGTAATTTAATTTTGCAATAACTTCGGTATTAACTGTCGAATACATTACATGGGGTTTATACAAGAATCGATTTTCGAAAAGAAACGGGTTTCGAATTCCAGTGTTTCTGAGTCAATTCAAAGCAAGGTATAATTATAACAGTAAAAGAAAAGTAACGTTTCCCTTGCAATTTTTCTGTCTATTCAATATTCGTACAATGGCTCAAAAAATTATAGGTACAGTTAATGCCCAATTTTGGACAAGTTGTCCACATTTAAAGTACTATCATTTCGTAAAAAAGAATCGTAAAATAACAAGTCGGGATTCGTTTTAAAGCTTGAGACCATTATTTTCGCATCGCAGTGTTAATTTTTCTTGTGCTGTGGATACTTTTAGATAGATACTAAAGATATTTTTACGTGTTGCAGCAGGTGGGAAACCGAAGACCTATTTTTCTTAAAAAATGCTGCAAATTCAAACGTCCCCAAAAACTTTTAAAATTTTTTATATGAACTGAATCTATTACAGATTTGAAGATTAAAGTTTTCTGTTTATAATGAACCTGTAAAACTTGATGTACGATTTTTCTCGTCGTTTCATTGTGCTGTGATTGAAAATTGCACCACCAACTGTAGAATAATACAAAGTACACAATATTGCCAAGAACAGTGGTGATCCTGATAGTTCTCACAAAATACCGTACACTGATCTAAGTGAGATCTCCAAATCACGTGCTTTGTAATAAAATGTGTTTCTATTGTTCCGAGAACGACGGTCCAGCATTCGCTTTGCACGAGAAAGAAAAAAAAGGAATCGCGAGAACCGCGTGTCCCGCGAGGAAGGATAATTGCCCGGCATTCGGTTCCGCATAAAATCGGTAGAAAAGGTAGTAAATCAGGTTCGGTTAGGGTAGGACCAGTTAACGGTGTATAGTAGTAGTTTCTCGCTCGTTGCACTCCCGATCAAATTCCCATTCTTTACGCGAACCTTTTTCGTTGCATTTTGTTCACCAGGGGAATGTAGTTTACAAGGAAACATATTCAAGTTACACAAACCGATTTTGATGGAACTTATACGAGAAATAATTCCTAGACAAATACTCGATAAAAAAATTGACTAATTGAGCACATTACCTGTATTCTTATTATAATCATTGAACTATTCTAAGCAGTATTGACCACGAACGTCTACGTCTTTTATTTATACAGGGTGTTGAAGATTTATATGGTATTTATATTATATGGTATCAATATTTATATGGTATTTATATTTATATTTATATTATATGGTATCAATATTTATATGGTATTTATATTTATATTTATATTACATGGTATCAATATTTATATAGTATTTATATTTACATTTATATTATATGGTATCAATGTTTATATGGTATTTATATTTATATTTATATTTATATTATATGGTATCAATATTTATATGTATATTATGTGGTATCAATATTTATATGGTATATAGACACACTGACACACTGTACCGAGTAAAAAAGCCTTAGGTCGAAAGGTCAACCGTTTCTGAGATATTTTTGTTTGCTAGCATCATGATTAACTTACTGCTGGATTTAAACTACATATATCTTCATGCGAGAAATACACCGACATTTTCTGAATCTCTATTCATGAAATCTACCGTCGGCACTTGAATGGGAACATTCAGAACGCGATTTATAAACGCTGAAGTAAACATTGCATACGATGGACACGGGTACGTCAATCATGATACTAGCAAACAAAAATACTTATATCTCAGAAACGGTTGACCTCTTGACGTATGTTTACTAACGCTTTTCTACTCAGTACAGTGTGTCCTATATACCACATAAATATTGAATAGTTTCTTTTTAACACCCTGAATATAATACGTTCGATTATTTCGTGGCCAGAATCTACAGGACAATATCTTCAAAAATTCAATTTTGAAGTTGCAAATTCTGAAAAAATGATTGTATACATCAACTGATGTAAACCTTGATGTAATTTTCAGACTGTATACAGGGTGCTAATTTTAGTTCGAACACGTAAATTATTTCCGCTACTATTAAAAGTATGAAAAAATAACTAAATAGGATTTAAGGCGTGCATCAGATGGTAATAGAAAATATCCTTTGAAGTTCATTTTAACGGTATTTTCGAGGTCACCGTATTTTTTTTGCATATTAACATGTATTTTTCATAATGCAATGTGGTAGTCGGCGTCAAGATGAGTTCAACGACCTACACACCATAACCTTAAAGTGACCTTGAAGGCGAAAATATCAGTTTCAGTTTGAAGAATACAAAAGTAATAAAACGAAAAAGGTAATATCACCTTATTTTATTAGTTGCTCAAAATGCTGGACGTCCGCAGCAAGACACGTGCAAGTATTATCTGGCCAGCTCGGTCACCCGACTTATCGCCACTAGATTGCTTTCTGTGGGGAGCTTTAAAATCTACAGTTTATAACGAAAGTCCCACGACGCCAGAAGATATGAAAGAACGAATACGGAATGCATGTTGCACCATGAATCGCGGAAATGCCATAAGAAATGCCGCTCAGTTATTCACTTCTCGTGTACAGATGTGTCTTGCTGCGGACGGCCAGCATTTTCAGCAACTAATAAAATGAGGTGATATTACCCTTTTCGTTTTATTACTGTTGTATTCTTTAAACTTAAACTGATTTCTTTCGCCTTCAAGGTCACTTCAAGGTTATGGTGTGTAGGTCGTTGAACGCATCTTGATGCCGACTACCACATTGCATTATGAAAAATACATGTTAATATGCAAACAAATACGGTGAACTTGAAAAAACCGTTAAAACGACCTCCAAAGGACTTTTTTATTACCATCTGATGCACGCCTTAAAACCACGTACATTCTATTTAGTTATTTTTTCTTACTTTTAATAGTAGCGGAAATAATTTAGGTGTTAGAGTTAAAATTAACACCCTGTATAATAGACACAGATCTTTAAATTTTCAATATGAGACCACATAAAAAAAAGTAGTAAAAAAGAACTTTTATTATTTTCTTTGCAATTCAGGCCAACAACAATCTGTGAGTGTCTGTACAGGGTGTATAAGAAATTAGTGTAAAGCCTGTGTTATTGTTAGCGTGATTCTACACTTCTGGATCGGCGGAGATTTGTAAAAAGGTCAAAAGTTTTTGTTATTGTATCGTATAGCACTCGTCGCAAGGATCAAAACTCTCAAACGGACATTAGATTACAAATGATCCGTTTTCTAGAAAAACAACTTTAAAGTGTCGTTAACTATATTATTTCATATACCTATTGGGTATATGTTTACGCTACGACCTGTTGACACGAATTTTTTATTCACCCTGTACATCCGCCATATCGCTCCCGTCATCTAGACTCTAGACCAGGGATGGGCACGGTAGGGGCCCCTCAAACGCCAGCTTTTCCCACCAACCTCTCTTTCATGCGCGAGGCCTGCGCACTGTTCGCATCGGGCGAAGCACTTCCTTCCTCTATGGCAGGCATGGGCGACGCTGGCTCAAAGAACACATGTTGCTGCTTTTCTTCATCGCCTGTTCGGCTAGGCAGTCCCCACCACGTTCACTCCGACTCTCCCTTCAGCACGAGCCCCACGATGCTGCATCGGCAGGTAGGTGCAGCATCGTGGGGCCCGTGCTGATGGGAAAGTCGGAGTGGATGTGGTGGGGATTGCCTCGCCGAGCAGGCGAAGAGGAGAAGCAGCAACATGCGTACTCTATGATGACAACGGATGCTGGTGGGGGACAGTGGGCGCTATGGTGGGGGTGGTTTTGTCTCAATTGAGATAAAAATGCCCATCCCTGCTCTAGACGATTCCAGTAACGCCGGACTATTGTTTCTTTAATGATGGGGAAAATGCTCGATTGCATAGTAGACTGAATTGATCCAGTCATGTGACTGAATTGATTGCTGCAGTGACGGCACTGTATTGGTATGAAAGCACTGTTTACATGATTCCAGTTACGATTCAGAGCTGGACTGGATCACTGGACTGCTGCTGGACCAATGACCCTAACTTAGCTTTATGTACGAAAACAACAAACTGCTATTATCCGAACGTCGACCACCTGTGTTATCGGACCAAAAAGGAGCCGCAAGTGGGAATAGTTGGTGCAGCCTCCATTATCCAACCTCGTCGGTTATCCGAACAGCCTTGTACCCCGACGTGTTTCGATCAACGAGGAGGTTCTATTGTATCGAAAGCAGAATAGCGTCGGGCTATTTGTCCTTGATTTCCCTCAAAAAAAAATAACTGTTGCTAACTAGTTACTACTACAGTGACGAACAGTGTTGTGTATGGTACTTACAATACACGATCATGGAGGCGCTCTCGGATATCTCGGTCTCGAAAGTGGATATGACGCACTTGTAGTCGGCGCTAAGATCGATACCAGGCTTATTCAATTTCATGGCTCGGTGCTTGGTGTACGGATCGTTGCTGGCTTCGTACGTCGGGTCGACGTATTTCTGCGCGAGATCATCCGTGGAGACCGTCGGAGGCATCCCGTATATCCATTGGTAAATCACGTAGTTCCCGTCGAAGTACCATTGCACGACCAGCCCTTCCTTCTTCGTGTCCTCCAAATCGTAGTCGCAGTCCAAAATCACGGAGTCGGTGTCGCCGGCCTTCACCGTCGCCGGTATGTTCACGCTTTTCATCTTCAGCTGCCAGCAATCTGAAAAATTGCAAAAAGACCGGCTCAGAAGAAAGGAATTAGAAAGAACCCGCCGAGGATCGATCCTAGTGGACCATCTCTCTCTCTATCTCTCTATGTATCACTTTCCCTCTTTCTCTTTCATTCTCCGTCTGCTTCTTTTTCTTCCCCCACGGTTTCTCGGGCAAGGGAGAATCGTGCGGGCAAGGAGACAGGGTGCGACCGCGAAATGAAAAGAGCGCTCGGAGAATTGGACTCTTGCCGTTTCTGTTGCCGAGGCCCCACGGCAGGGAATGGGCCTAGTTTTCACCGGAAGAAATGCGGGTCGTGTTCCAGGGATCAGCCGTTTCCCTCGCGTAAGCATAACTGGAGTTAGACGCGGAATTAGAGGCAAATAGAGTGGGATTTCGGGAGAGGATTGTCTTTCGTGTATAAGCTCCGCTCCTCTGAGGGAGTTTCGGAAAAATGGATTTTCTGGTTCGATTCGACGCGATATGTTGCACGGAGATTTGGAGATTTGTCTGTACTTTGTCGCTATACAGGGTGTTCACGCTATTACTGGACAGCGGTTTACTTGCAATTATTAAATATTAGAGAAAAATGAAAGTGAACGGATAATAGTGTGTTTTATAAGCATAGTAATGGCGTATGTAATCCCTTTGTGTTTACACTATTATTGTACAGATGAAGGTGACCTTCAATTTTCTGAATGCTTGTATTTGTCTATATCGTATGAAAGTGTGTGTCAAGACAAATTAATTCGTATAGGACACAATAACCATCAAGGTCATACAAGGTCAGAAATGGAAGAAACATTTATTATAGCCTCGTCAATGCAGTATACTTGTGAATACATTAGTACGAAATATTCATTATGTTTCTTCCATTTCTGACCTTGTGTGACCTTGAAGGTAATTGTTTCGTATACAAATGAATTTTTCTTGACGCATGTTTTCGCATGAATCACTTTGTAAGAGGGAAAAGGCCTGTGGAGGATTAATATAATATTTATTTCTGCGTTATGTCGTTCCTCTTTAACAGTTCTACCGAGAGTGCTCTCACCTCGCACAGCGCCGACCACGAAGCCTCGGCCGATCGTCTTTTGTCAATCGCGCGACGATCTCGCCAACGGACGATTCGCGCCCGCTGATCGCATGATTCGTGGGGGCCAACGGACACTCACACACACACGCGCACATACATACATCATCGTCTCTATCCTACAACTTCTTCAATTTCATTTTTGTCCAACATTCATTGCTTACAAGAAAATGCTGGCTAGTAATAGCGTGAACGCCGTGTACGTTACTTTGTCTTTATAGCATATGTTAGGTTGGAAGTTAATCAACGAACACGAGAGCATTACGATATTATTTTAATCTTTAAGTGGTACACTATTTATTGAAATTACGAAGTATCATACTAGGACTTTTCTAAAATTCTGCACACATTTTCTCAGATACCTTTGAGTATATAATTTAAGACTAAATAATCTAAATGTTCTAAGGAAGTTAATGAAACTTGATATTTTTCCAATTATTATACAATACAGTAGCGAAAATTTGTTAAGGGTTAAGTTAAATTAAGATGGTCTAATCGCAAGTGAAATAATTTTAAATTTTGATGACACCTGATAATTGTTATAAGAAATACGTAAAATCCGTATCAAAGTGAAATTACTTTTGGTTCGAAGTGGTTATCACGTGTGAGTGACGTTATTCCAATCTAAGTGGTCAACGTGTCCACAGTGCATTAACTATTATCGTATTTTTTCTTGTTTACGTTGTTTTCAACATTGTTTTCTTCCCTGTAGTTTTTTAAAGCTTTCATTATTTTCTGTACCACGATATGATTAATAAGTATAATTCCCTCGCCAAGGAAGGAAAATTTTAATTTCGCATTAGCTCTGTGGAACTCTATTAGAAAAAATTCTCATAATTTGCAAGCAATTAATTCTACTCCCGGGTTCTTCAATAGTAAATCAAAGGCCTTCATAACAGCTCTGGGAGTCACAAATTATTCTGCCTGTGCAAACTTCATTAGCCCTTGACATTTAACGGCTCAACAACGCCATCAGTTGGATCATTAACTTCTCCACCAATAGTTCGCGAACTGCATACCATGAAAGAAATATATTATCGTCGATGAACAAATACTATTAGAAATCAATGGAAAAATATGAAATAATGTGTTTAACGAAAGATTATGTATGCATGTATTATTGTCGTATTGTTTTTAAATTGTGGAAATGTATGCACATATCTCACAGATGGAAATAAAGACATAGCAATTATAAGAAATTTCCTTTCCGTGGTTGTAACTTTAAATAAATTCAAAATAAAGTGAACTAACGAGTTTCTGTATTAATTATGTGTTCGATGCGAATTTCGAGAACGACGCGGGGATGACTCGTGTAAGGTTGTAAATCTTAAGCCCGGTTGTAGCGGACGCGTTGACTCCGAAATTACCGATTTACTACCCGCAAAATTAACATTACGTAGTCGGTTCAATGATTAGTTCGATGTGTGAATGTCGCGAGAATTAGCGTTTCGTCCCAGGCCTGCTAGAGGATTCGTCAGCAAGGCTAATTTAGCAGGCCTTGCCTTATACGCGTGGGAGTAAGCGATGATTAACTCCACTTAAATTCTATGTATTTCGATTGATTTGATTGTGTTACGTACAGAGAATTCTCCTTGCTTTATTTCAATCAGAGTTTTCTAATCTCTTTCCTGAGAACGGAAAACGCCCTATTCCACCCCTTTGCTTATAAAAACGATGACTATGCTCCTGCTGGATGCAGCCGGCACAAAGCATGATTCAGTACAGGGACAGTTCGACAAGATTCCCTAATATGAAAATCTTGAGAGCATCCCCACTTAGATTTCACAGTATATAAACCCTCGAATTTTAACCCTCTGGGGCAGTACTTAAAGTACAAAGGGGCTATACACGTCGTTACGCTGAATCTCGTTTTGGAGTTAGTTGTGTTTAGTGAGATCGGGCCTAGTCACCCTTTCGAATCAAGTAACCTTATAGATTCCGCGAGTACGGTATTAATCTATCTTGGCATAATTATTTAACCTCTCCGTGTTCTCCGCATCGCCAGTGCGTCATCCAACAAGCAGTAGTACTTAGGTACCAACGCAACATTGTTCGTACACACTCGATTCTTACCGCGACAGTAACAGTTGTAACAGAACCAGTTTCCAGTAATAATAAGAATTGATTTTAATCCATCATACAGATCCAGTAATTCTTAGTTGACGGTTCCCACATGATACAATCTTACCGCTCGGGTTTTATCAATTAATTTATAATATTAAAGTTACGAGGCCGTTACTAACATATCCTAGGAGCTACCTGATCTTGTATCAGGAACCCAAAACTGTTATCGAACCTATGCGGCTCCCTGATTTCGCATCAGGTTCGTCCGTATCCTACAGCTCCCCCGATTTCGCATCGGGTTCATTCACGAAGTCTCTCAAATATCCTAGCGGCTCCCTGATTTCGCATCAGGTTCGTCCGTGCACCTTACTAACAATTAAAAACCATATTCCTCTTTAAACCATAAACCACTCGCCGGCCACGCGCGCTACCGCTCGGCCCAGGCTCGTAACAATTCTATGAGATCGTTGAATGAACTTGACTTCGACTTCGAGAGACTCGTTTGTCTAACTCGAATGTGTCTTCGTTCGTTCTCGTAGTTCTATACTTTTTGATCGTTCGATTGCGACTGACTGCGAGTCGCGTTTTTCGTGAGGAAAGCGTTCCTCTAGTTTCCAATATGGTGACACCCATTGCCATGTAGAAGATATGCACTGATTGGTTCCTACCGAAGTCTGCATTCTCCAATCAACGTATTCTTGATGACTCGTAGATCTGCCCTAAGCGAGCTCTGTCCTGGAGAGAGTGTGGGATGATACCTGACTCCTTCCGAGGTCGACTCTCGGCAGCTTGAGAACCGCACTTGTCGGTCGGGAATGTCCTTCGTCAGTACTAAATTTATGACGCGCTTAACTCTTAAGAAGGCAAAAAATATGAGGTTTAGGCGATGGTTCAACTCGTTGTCATCTGTTGCATCGTTCGTCGAATCCTCGAAAGTGGCCTCTTAGTCACGAAAACGCAATAAATAAAGTCCAAAGAAAGAACCCTTGTGTACGGTTCCCTTGCGACAGAATATTATGTGCCGTGAATACACATAGTTCCAAGGCTTAGACGTCATTGTGCCTTCTTCCGTGTCAAAGAGAAGACGCAATGCGGGGAATTGATCTTCAGTTGCATTAGGGAATATAATTGCCTTGAATTTTAAGCGGTGAAATTCTAGATTGGTTACATCCCAACCCGACCACCCTGTTGATGTTTCAGTAATTATTGTACAAATGAACGCATACACCGCATCGATAGGGAACAGCGCATAGTAAATGATGCGAAATGGAAATTACTGTTTAACTGTTATGGAGAATGTTATTGCGATATTGTTGTAAACAGACGGTCATGTAATTATTCATCATGAACCGATGTTACCTTCAGTGTTTTGCCACAAATTCTATACGTAGTTATTCAATTAATTATGCTCTAATTTACAAGAGTGAAGCTGCGAGATCACACTAAGTCATTCAAATCTCGCAAAATTTCCGCCATCAATTGTTTTACAAGAAACAATGCGAAGGAAAAAAAAGAAAATTACCTTTAACAGTTTGCGGAATTGAAATGTGATTGAGAGAAACAGAGTAGATGAAATGTAGGGGAAAAGATCCGTGTATGGTCAGACACATTCTGTTTTCGTCATAAAATTTTTCTGTAATTTTGTATAAATAGTAATTACAAATAGTATTGAGTAAACATTATTTCGTTATTAATATCAATATAAATATATTTAATTACAAGAGAAGCAAAGCAGAAGAAACCAATGAGAAGAGGTCCGTGTATGGTCAGCCACATTCTGTATTCATCATAAAACCTTTCTGTAATTTTTTATATACAGTTATTAATGAAAAATCGTATTGAGTAAACATTATTTCGCTATTAAAATAGCTAGAAATTCTATATAAATGTGATGAAACTTAAAGTTATCATAAAGATTTCATCATACTGGAGAACAGCAATTCGAAGCCATTGACGAATGAAGAAAATTGCAATGAAGCTCATTATGAATTATGTTCACACAGTTCAATAAAGTGTCAATAATTTGTGGAATGTGGATAAAACCATTATGAAATTTGTAGTAATTGTACGCTCGTCACATTTGTCTGTAATAATCACTAATTGAAGGCTGATCCAGAACTAGAATTGGCGCGACACATAAAAAAAATTGCAAAAATTTGGATTCGTGCCAGATTGAGAGTCCGTTGGAAGAAGAAGTAACGTATGCTTCTTTATTATGCTGACTACAAATTTGGCTTCTCAGTATATTTAATGTTCTACTTTTTGTTCCTTTTTAAGGTCGGTTTCACCCGTAGTGCGCGAACGCTCTAACCCGGTCATGGTTCGGATATTAAGTATAATTTATAAGTACTCTAAATCACGTGTGCGATGCTATAATTTACTGAAAACAACAATGCCACGATGTCTTTTCCAAAAAAACGGTCGAACTCTCCCGGACTTAGCCTACTTTTTGAATCCACCGTATTTCGCATCTTAACAACACCGCGTACAAGTGTCCCTATAAGTCAAATTGTCAACGTAGCTGTTGCAGGAGCCACTGCAATGATTACAGGAACAAAGGGGCTAGGTACGGTGATAATTATGAAACATAGTCCCGCGGAAGAAACCCTCCGTGCGGCAATAATAAAAAAAAAAGTGTCCTCCGTGGCTCCTCCTTCACCCTTTTCCCTTTTGGCCGGTACTTTTTTGCGGCGCGTAAATGTCGGCTGCTGGTGTGTGTCTCACTTTTTCGCGCAGCTGGAAAGTTTCTGGGTGGAATCTCGTGGTAGGAGGGCAGTGTAGAAGCTCGGTCGCTTTGTCCACGACGAAAGTTGGTGAAAATTTATGAGGCGGGTGTTGGGACTACGCGAAAATTTTCACTTTTCATTGGCCCGCGCTCCGAACTTATATACAAGAGATATCTGTACCCTGACAAAAGTTAGTCGACCGCGAAACTACGTGGAAATGTTCAGCATCCGCGGTGGCGGCACGCCATTGTTGAAATTGTGCATGATCATGCCCCTCGGCTATTCTCGATCGCGGGCCGAATTTCTATTCTAATCTTGTGGACGGCGCACAATGCACAGTGAAATACGATTGATCCGAGATTTTTTGAGTATCTGCCTGAAACGCTGCCGCGCCTTTTTGGGATGGAGGGTCGCGTCGATGGTTTGAAGCGCGAAGAAATCGCAACCGAAAATCATTTTCAGGTGAGCCGCGATACTGCGCTCGGGAATAGTCGATCACGTGTACCGCGATCGCGCCTTGACTTTGCCATTTTTTAGCGGAATAAATTGTCGCAGGACTATTGAGATTTTACGTAGGTATGGACTAAGTACGGTAATGTGTCGATAAGAGTGGAAAATTCGGGACCCAAATGTCAATTATATTGTGTACAGGGTGTATAAAAATTACATGTCACCACTACCATAGCGTAATTCTATGTCTTTCGATCGGTGAAGATCTATTAAAAAAAGGGGACGCAAAATTGTCCTCGGCCCCTGTTTCAAGGCCAACATATTTTTGTACTTCATTGTATAGTCGCGAGGAACAAAAGTCTCAAAGAAACCATGAGTCTCAAGTGAACCATTCTCATAAAAAACGACTTCAAAGTTTCGTAAACTATTTTATTTCACATCTACTGGGTGTCTCAAGGTATTATAAATTTGGAGGGGGTCACTCTACATGAGAAAACAGGTCTACAATATGGAATAATTATTTTTCATTTGACGCCCCGTTTTCGAGATATTAGAGTTTGAAAATTCGGCGAATTCGTTTGATATTGAATGTGAATCGTCTGACGCGTCTGTTCATGAAGTACCTAATCTACTTCCTACAAACGCTAAGAACGCGAACTTGACAGATTATCACACACCAATTTCTCGAAAACGAGGCCACAAATGAAAAAAAATTATTCTATATTTCAGACTTCTTTTCTCATGTAGAATCACCCCCCCCCCCCCCATCCACGTTTATACCGTCTTGGGACACCCAGTAGACATGTGAAATGAAATAGTTTACGAAACTTTAAAGTCCTTTTTTATGGGAATTGTTGTCTTAAGAATCGTGGTTTCTTGGAGACTTTTGTTCCTCGCGACGAGTACTATACGATGAAATAAAAAAATGTTGACCTTGAAGAAGGGGCCAAGGACAATTTTTCGGTCCATTTTTTAAATAGATCTCCACCGATCCAGAGGCGTAGAATCTCGCTATGGTAGTCGTGACATATAATTTTTATACGCCCTGTACAGACAATATTCTATGATCGATTGCAGTTAGCGTTGAATGTGAGACAATATAAATTCAATGATAATACTTTTGCGTTTCGAATGATTTGTTTATGAAACCTTTACTAACACATTCATGTCGTTTTTCCGAGTAAAAAGACACTAAACACGACTCTAGTTGGATCATATCTACCTGATTAATCCACCATATAGTAGAACCTCGATTATCCGAACATTCGTGTTCCACTGATTAGCAGGGATAGTGAAGGTTCTGCTCATCGTGGATTAAACAAGTAAATATAATCCGAATCGTTTCATGCATGGACTAATTTTAATCAGAAAAAAATTTCACATAGAAGTTCGTAAAAGTTTCACAAAGAAATGACTAAAAACGAAAAATATTTATTATTGAATTGCTATTATTAGTTACACAGCGATACACCGATATATCACTGATATATTTAAGCACGTATCATGTTCATGGGAATAAATTTTTCAAAAATATTGTTCACATCTCTTTCGCACACATATCGGGACATTACTGTAAATAGTGACCCACATGTGTCTCTTGATCTATAGTTTGGCTCAGTTCACCTTGAATAAACGTGCGCGCGCGTGTGTGTATGTGTGGCTGTGTGTGTGAATGGCATGCCGAGTGTCTAAATTAATTCTGTCGCCTGAAGTATTTTCAGAAAGTGAAGTTTTTGGGAACCAATCTACCTCCCAACGTTTCCTTCTATCTAATAACTTAGATTCACCGTATTACCTACCGACCCCTGGAATTAGGTTCAGCCGGTTTAATCACGTTCACACCGAGGGGACAATTTTCTTTGAACGAGATTACTCAGTCATTGGACATCGAGCACTTATAACCTAAGTGCAAAAGTGCTTCTTTCAAACTCGTACAGATTTTATTAACTCTGGAAGAACCGACGGAACGTATTCTTTGAGCATACGAGTTGTAAAATACTAAAAATAGTTTTTCTCTCGCGAAATATTTTAAGAACTTCTCATCTAAGTTTCTAATATTAATATTAAAGAAATACGTTCATTTGACTAATTATATTACCGTAGAATTGGCTATAATGCGTGTGAACAGTGATTTAAAAAATATTCAATATTTTTGTAAACGTACGTAAAGTGATTCTACATACATGCTGCAAATTGTAATAAAGTTGGAATGTTCATTTTACGGTTAATGGTCTGATTTTCCCGGGAATTTTCATAGTTACTGCGTGTTTGCTGAAAACCAGCCGTAAAATGTCACCAGCTTCATTACTCGCCTCAAATTTTCCTTAGTTTCGCAAAATTACGCTTCCCCAGTCAATGTTGGCGCATTTTCTCTTTGCAGGATTCTCCTCATGAATTTTCCTTAAACGCACGTCCTCATTCTGCATGAACGCGCACATATTTTCCTCATGCAACTAGTTGGATTCCTTAACGTAACTTAAAGCTAACAAGGAAAGATCCTCGGACAGAATATTTCAAAAACTTATGAACTTTAGAACTGTGGGGACGATAGGTGTTTGCGAATTTAGTTGAGAATTATCAAAACAGGCATAAGTGAATATTTTGTGTTCAGTATTTCACAGATATTACGTGCAAAAATTGTATTATTCATTTATTGTAAAGTGTTCGTCTTTATGCGTTGAAATTAAGGATTTAATCGTATTCTGTGAATTTTCCGTGTTTAAAGAACAGAGATTAGATTCTACTAGATCTATACATAAATTTTGTAAAATTTAAGTCGTGAAAAATCAGATGAACAAACTTGAATAATGATCAATACAAAGTATTATCAAATACAATTTCACCTACTAAATTTTTGAAGATGAATAGATAAATTCTGTGAATAAAAATTTACGTGAAACATAAATTGTGTAAAGCCAGGAGAACAAAAATATAAAATTGAAAAATGGAAATCCTAAAGTGTGCTCGTAATAAGGTACAACTTTACATATAAGATATTTGAAGATAAAGAAAGAAGTTTTGCGCACAATTCTTGTAAAACGAAGTGTATAAGGTGTAAAAACCAGAAGCAACGAAGCAGTAAAATTGCATGGTGAACTAGGAACAGGATAAAATAGATAAGACGATATAAACAGCAAACTTATTTCTACAGGGTGGTTAGAACAATTGGCGAAAGTATTTCACGCTGCGCGGCGAGGTCGATAAATGCACGGAAAAAGCGACTAATTGAAACGCGCCGACGCTCATTAATTATACCGGCTCCAAAATCGGTTTGCGTGGGCTACAAGCGGAGACTCCTGCGGAAAGGAATTTCCTATGCGAGACTTCCCACTAAATCGTTTGTAATTTCTGTTTCATGCCGCGTCTGCAAATAAATCCTGACGTGGCCGTGGGAAGGAATGGCGGTAACTTTGTCAACTTTGATTAAGGGCCTGACTGGCCGGCCAGTTTCAAAGGACGCGGCTGCATTTTCGGCAGGGACAGCACAAGAGACGTTGCAAATAGGGCAACACGGTTCAAATCTACGTATCCGCACCCGGCAGAGTTTGCGACAAAGCCGTCATGCATCACAGTAAGTTGTCCAGGCTGAGATCAACTTGAAGAGTGTCCGACGTGTACATTACAAATTAGTGTCTTTGAAACAACTACCAAACACCGTCACTTGGCGAAGCTGTTCGTCTTCAATTTGAGACCGAGTTAATTTTCCACTCGGAAATTACTTGCATATGTTGTGCCGCTGTTTCCCTTTAGGTCACTGCTGAAAGGATGTTTGTTCCCAGCCAAACAATTGTTATAGCACGGCGCAATCGTAGGAGCTATTCATTCCTTTCGCGAAACACTAAACTAAAACTATGCTGCAATATTGTAATAATAATGTTGAGCTACTGAAATCTTCTACAGAACTACTAGAACATCGAAGAAGAATTGATTAGTTACTGCTCAAGTGATATTTGTCTTGCATCAAACAATAGTTAGCGCGGCGCGATCGTAACTACTTCTCATGTCTTGTGCGAAACAGTAAACTAAAATTATGCTGCATTATTATAATAATAATATTGAGCTACCGAAATTTTCTACAGAACTACTAGAACATCGAAGAAGAATTGATTAGTTAGTGCTGAAGTGATATTTGTCTTGCGTCAAACAATAGTTAGCGCGGCGCGATCGTAAGTGCTTTTTATGTTTTGCGCGAAACAGTAAACTAAAATTATGCTGCATAATAATAATAATAATAATAATATTGAGCTACTGAAATCTTCTACAGAACTACTAGAACATCGAAGAAGAATTGATTGGTTTCTGCTGAAATGATATTTGTCTTGCGGCAAACAATGGCACGATTAGGATTTCCGTGGCCCCTACTTTGAAGGTTAAATTTGTGTTCTTGGGGTCATTTTAAGAAAAAAACTGTATATGTTATAGGTACCAAATCGGCCTGGTTTAGCCGGTAAAGTAGATTTCCTGTTTTTTTATAAACCTGCAAATATCTCGGGAACTATGCGAGATATGGTAAAATATATATAGACCTTTTTTGTAGGAAATTGAATTTCCTATAAAAAAACATTAAAATGATGTTAAAATTCCGTTTTTCCTAAGCTAAACTAACATAACCTAACCCAGGCTTAACCCAGCCTAGCCCAGACCTAACATAACCTAACCTAATACGTCAATAATATTCACTGCTAATTGAGTTTTAATACATAGACATTTCTTGAGTTTCGTATAAGCAGTTGTGAACGGAGTCTTTACATTCCCCCGACCATCATTTCGGGAGGGAGGCAGTTGTTCTGCAACTTCACGGAAATATAAATATACTCGGAAACTGCGCAGCTGATAAAAAAATGTCGTAGGACATAAATTGTTGGAAATTTAATTTTCTACAAAAAAGGCCTCTTGATATTTTGCCATATTTCACATAGTTACCGAGATATTTGCAGATTTATAAAAAACAGGAAATCTACTTTACCGGCTAAACCAAGCTCATTCGATACCTGTAACATATACACTTTTTTCTTAAAATGACCCCTAGAACACAAGTTTAACCTATAAACAAGGGGCCACGGAAATCGCAATCTCTCCTAAACAATAGTTGTCTACTAAGATTTTCGATAGAGTTAGTACAACATCGAGGAAGAAAGCTACCAGAACAATATGTTGTTCTTCGTTGAAGGTGCCTATAGTATGATGTAAACAGCAATAATATAATGAACCAATAAATCAGTCTGAATAACGTGATATAAAAATATCTACTAGCATTCTTACTTACAAGAAGATTTGGAAGCTTCTTTTGGATCTAACACAGTCATTTAGAAGCTTATGAACAGATTTTTGGAAGATAATGTGTTATTAATGTGTTCGAGAGCTATTATAATAATGTGTTCTTTTTTTAAAACATTTACCAATATATCTGCGACATTTTTCTAATTAAAATGATACCAAACATGATATAATTCTGAGCATATTTACCTGTTTAATCTGGAGGAACCTCGATTATCAGTACTAATCAGTGGAACATAAGCGTTCGGATATTCGAGGTGATGCTATACCGTGGATTGAAAAAGTAAATATGATCCAAATAGTATCATGTTTGGTGTCCTTTTAATCGGAAAAACGTCACGTGTATGTTAGTAAAGGTTTTACAACAAAATAATAAAAAAATGAAGAAGTTTTTTCACTGAATTTATAAAGTATTTAAATATTGAAAACAGCAGAGAAAGCGATGTTCATTCGACGTGAAAGTATTGTAATAAAGTCTGCAACGAAATGGCGTAGCGTTACAGAAAAATTCAATTTCTAAGTATTTACCAGCCGAGATGAACTGCATAGCCTGTTGTTGCATTTCATCGATACCGATGTGATAGGACAACGATAATAACAACGTTGATAGCAGCACCGGTGTTTTGTTTAGCCGATAATACAGAAACAATTTCAAAGATAACAAAGGAACGGAGTTACATCGTTGAACGGTTGATGGAAGCCGAGATGAGAATAAAGTAGAAGAAGAGTAAATTCTACGCTGCTCCCAGCTTAATAATGCATCCTTGACAACGCCTAAATTGTTAAATCGCTTAAACAGAAAGCAGAGAATAATTTTATTTGTCCCCGTCGTCACTGCGCTCCTGGACAATGTTGTTTCATCTTGCTAAGTTTGTAACGAGTTTCTCTTTATAAATGACCTGTTCTTGTATTCGCCCTGGTTCCCTACAATGTTTTCGTATTTGTCAAACCAACCCGCGATCGTTGGTTTTGTTTCTTATTCATCCCAGCGGAAGAAGCTAACTTATATTCATCGCTGATTTGTTCAATGTTCCCATTACATTCCGCCCCCACCCTTTATTTATAAAACATTTTTCGGATTACTCTTGAATCCAAGAAGATTGTCATAAGCTTTAACGAGTTAGTTAATATTCAGGACGATCCACCGTAGCAGTTATTTAAAACAGAGGCTGAGGACAGCAAAATTAGTTGCATACCAATAAGAACATTACAACAGAGCCCGGCTAAAAGGTTCAGAAGACACTTTTCCATTTCATGGAAGCTTTACCTAATCCTGAGCTTAATATGCAAATGTTTTGTGGGTTTAGAAGAAAAACACATTGTTAAATTCGGGGAACGGAAATTACTTTTCCGTCAACTTTAATAGTTTCTTCATAACATAAACTAAACGCGAGAATCTTATTTGTAACTTTCGCCACGACAAATAAGCCGTGCACTTGCTTGATGGAATAGTATACCTACTTTCGTTTCTAAAACTTCTATCAATTTTTGCCATTCAGCGGTATTAAGCCTAATTAAAAGGAAGGTTTATTCTGACCGTAATAATAACCCCTTGTCGTATTATTTTCTTCACAGTTTCAGTGATTAAAAATTCTTTGTTCTTAATAGTTTCCTAGTAGAAAGAAACCATTTTATATTTGTCGTGTGTCTGACATTTAATTCGATCGCTAAATATCGATAACAGACAAATTAAATTTTATTTCGACTTTAAAGAAGATGAAAAGCAGCTATATTTTGTACAGTGTATCTAAAATCTGCATCAACAGTCCGACTCATTGTGCGAGGAGGGGTTAAGTAAAATATTATGGAAGAATAAATTATTAAGAATAAATATTAAGGAATGGTGGTTAATCGACTAGACCTGTGAACCACTCAAATTGTTGTATTAAAAAATTAGAATCTCCGATGCACATACTTTCAAAATTTTGGGCGGAAGGCTAATGAAGGCTACGAAGAAAACATGGCTGAATTATGCAAAGGTATTATTAATCTATGCGACGGTTCAGCGCGTAGGGTATTTTCAGGTGAAGCCGAGAACTAATATTTTTCGCGTTATATTCGTATTAAGTTTAAGGAAGAAGAGAAACTCTCGCAACGTCTAAGTACCTTTAACGCTAAAACGAGCGCGTTTTTTGCTCGGACGGGCGCAGGCGTGACGAATGAAAAAAGAAAAGAGGACCGAGCGTGGCGGCATTAAATTACGGGTAACATTCCATTTTTACGAAATGATAAATCGTCTTGTACACATTGCGACGCAATGACATTATATTCTGACACGTGAACGTGATAAAAGAGCGGGGACTCCCTTAAGCGTGCAGCCAGCGAGCACGTAACGACTAATGCTTCTGGCAAGTACGTAGCATAAGCGTGCTTTACAGCCTTCCGATAAACGAGTTTCTTCTGCTCTGTTTACTGGCCCACCTCCTCTGCACACCGGCTCGCATGAAAACCAGCATTTTGTGCCGAGACCCGACGGCTGCCTGCGACAACTTCGAAATCCGTGACGATCTTTTCCAACGATCTTCAGAATGGATGCATTCGCGACTTTAATGTGAACGCCTGTTCTTTACCGGGATTTCTAATCCCCTCAGTCGCGACATTCATAGCGAGGCTCTCGCCGCCACCTACACATGCGAACTAAAACCCTATTTCCACCCGTCTTTCTCATTACGTCATGATCTTTTAATTTATTGTATGAATTTTTAACCTTCGAAGCTTCAGTCTTTGAACTGTACATTTTTCAACATTTTACACACCGGCTAAAGACGTATTCGCATTTATCATTCTCATTGACTAAAGATTTTTAAATTATTGAGTGAGCATTTAACCTTTGGAAATTCAGTCTTTGAATTGTACAATTTTTGAACACCTCATTTACCGGCTAAAGCCGTGTTTCCACTCCGAGTGCCGTTCGGGCACCTTGTTACATGCGGACCTATTTTGCTTTGTATCTCGTAAACGAAAAATGTTTTTTAAACATTAAAGGCCGATTGTCAAAGGTAAATGTCTGGGCTATCGCGTTATGTGATTCGATTTCAGGCTAGACCCTTATTCTTTATGTGACATCGACAAATGTTCCCAAAAATTCATGCGTAATGGGTGTCCCTTGGAAATTAAACATTTATTACACATGTTTAAATGTTTATAATGTTATAAAAAAATACCGCCATATTTGGGAGAGTCTACAGAATTTTTCCATGTAAGAATCATTCATCTAGCTTTTTTGGCTGAAGCAGAAAAAATTCTAAAAGTTAAATTTTTTACTTTTCTTCAAACTCAAATTTTTAGAAAACTGAGGCTGATGGCGACAAACGGCTTTCGGATTCGTGTTTTACACACGAAAGTCTAGAAAGACGTCTCGAAATGTGACGAAAAAAAATGGAATTTTGTTGACCAGTGTTATTAGATTCGATGTGTTTTAATGCGTTACTATTGTTCGCTTTCTAAAATTCGAACATTGCCACGGAAAATATCAAAAGTCTACATTAACAAGAAATATAACATAGACTGTAGAGAAGCAAATTGACAATCCATCGTTGTCCCTGAAGGGTTAATATTGTTACGGCGGCGTATTCAATGTAAAGTCGCCGTAATGCAAAACTGCCCTGCGGTGAACAACCCCTAAAGAAATAGTAGAAGAGAGGGGTTGCCAGGAAACTGTGACCCAACTGACAGTTGAGGAGACGATATCAGACCGCAAAAAGGTAGTAGACCGTTAATCGACATACCAACAAATACAGGGTGTACCAAACATGTTGTATTTCCTTAAAAAGTGGAATTCCTGAGGTGATTTGAGATAACTTTTTCCTTAGCAAAAATGTGCTCCGCGGGTTTGCTTTCGAGTTGTTAACGAAAAACGTGGACCAATCATAGCGTGGCTACAACGGATGGATTCCAACTTGGCCAATACCACACCCACGCTCTGTTGTAGCCGCGCACTGATTGGTCCATGTTTTTCGTTAATAACTTCTTAACAAAGTCTTAGAGAACATTTTTGCAAAGGAAAATGTTACTTCAAATCACATCAGGAATCACTTTCAAGAAAGTACAACATTTTTGGGACACCCTGTATAATTGCATGTTTTATAGTAATTGTATATTAGTGTAAATAAAAAGTTCTATCTAAGAGTGCTATCGGAATTCGCAAACAATATGATACTAAATGCGTGAAAAATGACTGCTCGGATTTACGACGGTTAGTAAATACGAGTCTTGCTGATCTTGTTTACGAAACTTCAATCTCCCAGTGACCTAAAACAGTAATTGGTTCAAGTTTGATCGCACATTCGAGGGTCGATGTTGGTGCGATGCGACGTTTCGTCGCAACGTTATCGTCGCGACAGTAGCGAGCTATCAGCTTATAAAAACGCAATCTCAGTTTCGAATTGTTGATGGTCTCTTAATTCGCGGTTCGTTGCATCCCAACGAACGAATTTACAACTGTTTTACGAATCATTTCGTCCCGACCGAGTCCTTCCTCTATAATTGTCTGAATATCTCTGGAAACAGTCTCCTTTGAGCAACTAAAATGACGTTGTGTTTACGTGCCAGGCTACGAAACGGGAAATTGGCGGGTCTTGTAGACGTTGCGAGTAGTAGAAGAGGTGTATCGTAAAAGTACATAATTCTTCTATTACTAGCTTGTAATCTCCGGTATCAGTAGCGAGCGTGATGGGGAACTACAGCCCTGAAAATAATTAAAGGATCAGCTGCGCAAATGATAATAGGCTGAATGACTCTATTAGGAACCTCGTAATCTTTTATCGACCACCTGTTTATGCTTAGTAATTGAGATAATTAATACGTAACGTTTGCAACGAAGTTTCAGTATACTTTACCCACTCATCCGACTTTGAAGTGATTTGAGATGCATATTTATATAAGTATGTAACATGATGAATACATTTCTGATTTGATGTATTCGCGACAAAATTGAGTAACATTTCAGATAGAAAAGATTAAAACAATTTAATGATATCAATATATTATAACATTTATATTTGGCTCCTGTCACTTACAAACATTGCATACGATTCATTTATAACGAAAATTAGTACATAGGTGAAATTTAAAACGGCAAATATTACGTTTAGGGGAGGCCCCTCGGATGTCCTTGACCTTGACATATGTTGTCAAGATCACCGTTCTGAGTAACCCCCAAGAGGTTTTAGCCGTCGCTCGTTTTTTATTAAAAAATTATGAACAAAAATATACCGATGCTACCATATTGCAATTTGCCCGTATTTAACCGTTTGAGTCCCAGGGGGTATTGGAAAACACTGTCGAAGAATCCCAAACAGCTCAACCGCGCTTTCTCTAAATGATTACGAAAAGACCCAAGCAGCGCGACAGCGCTTGTTTTATTTTATTTTGTAATGTATTATTGCATTATTATAGTATTATTCTACCTATTGTAAAATGTACTATTTACATTAAAATGAGCTGTATGATATACTTGCGTCAGTAAATCTGAGCACGCGACTTCGACAATCGGCAACGCACCGTCAGTTGTCCAGAATGCTCGAAATGTGCTGGGTTTTCTCGACATAAAATCTCAACAGCGCGACCGCGCTGCTTGGGACTCAAACGGTTAAATGAATGTGATTTACGATTGGACATATGTTATCGAAGACATTCTCTGAAATTGGACGACCTTAAGATGTTGTTAGGTCTGGGGACTGAGGGTATAGGGGCGGACCATTGGTGGCTCGGATCCAATGGTAGGTTAACCCACAGTTGTGGGGTCCTATACCTAAAATTCCTCTCTCTCCACCTCCTCGTGGTGGTCCCTGGGTCACACTACGGTGTGTGCCGACGGAGAGAGGGGTCCACCCGGGGGAAGTAGCCCCAACGACGGTATGAGGCTGTACTGGGTAGGTTCAACCATGCCAGGGAGGCTCATACCTACGGGGTGAAAACCGCGGGCAGGACCCATGACGTGTGATTCCATGGGTCCTGTACACCGTAAACCTATGGACCCTCGCCTCAGGCGGACCCCATAGGAGCGGGGCATTGCCTTGGTCGGCCGTGCGCGAGGAACGAATACCTCTATAAAAATCCCAACCCTCAAGCATAAGGGACATGGCGAAGGGGGTTCTCCCGTGAGGATGCTCACGGGGGTGGCCGGGGGTAACCGGTGGGCAGGAGGTGTCCCCCCGAATGGGGACGGCGTCCCAGGAGGGTTATCCGTGCCCGGCTATGTCCGTAAATATCCTTACTAGTTTTTACTCGTGGGAACAACTATGGACATAAATGTTAAAAAAACGGTGAAGGGAGGGAGGAAGGGGAAGGAGAGGAGTGAGGCGGGAGGCAGCGGGATGCCGGCGGCAGTGGGTTCGACCCCCACTGAACGGGAGGAGGCGATGGAGGTGACACCTCTGGGTCGGAGGGACCCAAAGGTGATCACGGAGGAGGACCGGGACGTGCTCGATGAGATCGAGGCGGCCCGGTTAGGGCCCTACAGAGGACCCTTGGGAGGGGCGACCGGTGGCGGCGCGGGTGGACGAAGTCCTGCGATCGTGGGTGATGTGTTGATCACCCACTTTCAAGAGGACTCGTTCCGCTTCGCGGCGCCAACGAGCGACGCGGGGTCCGGGGCGGACGGGGGGACAGGGGCGTCCGGGGGTGCCGGGGTATCGCCGTATTCATTCGGCGAACCGGCATCACCGTTAGTCATGGTGTCGGAGGATGAGGGGGGATTTATTCCCCCTCTACGGGGATGAGGGGCACAGGGCTGCGACATGCACCCCTGGCCCCATGCTGCGTGGTCTGCCGGGGGATGGGCAGGCCTTACAACCACAGAGGTGGTACTAAGGCCTGCCCCATCTTCGCCTTAGGCGGGGGAGGGTCGGGTAGAGGGAGAAGGAAAGAGGACGGGGGTGTCGATGCACCCATCGACACCCCCGCCTCGGAGAGGCAAGAGGTCCTGGGCCAGGCCCAAGACCAGGTAAGAGGAGGAGGGAAACCTCTTCCCACGGCTGCACCCTCGGATGCAAATGTGGGAAGGGGTTAGTGGGTGGTGTTGCACTGCAACCCACCCACCGGGGAGGGTAGGGGTTCGGTCCTTAGTGTTTGAGCTAAAGCTCCCCTAAGCAGGACCGGCCTTATCGGAAGTCGGACGCGTCGTTCCCCGCCGGCGAGGTGGGGGGGGGGGAGACGTATCCGGGAGGGGAGCTTCTCTTCCCTCCCATGTGTGCATGATAGGGCGGTCCATTCAGGTAGTAATGCCATGCAGATCCCGGAATGGACCTTAAAAGCCCAGGGCACGGCAGAATGTGGGGTTTAGTTGGTAGGCCTGACCTTCGGGTCGGGAGAGACCAACATAACCCTCTCGCCTCAACAGGCGAGGGGAGAGGGTATCCATAAGGCGGATTCCCCACATTTCAAAAAAAAAAAAAGAAAAAAAAGGTCTGGGTTAGGTCTAATAATCTAACCAAGCATAACCCAGACCTAACCCAGACTTAACACCATCTTGAGTGTTTAGCCGTCGCTCGTTTTCTATAAAAAAGTTAACAAATCAACTTGGAATATGTCTCCTTTTGACAGCTTGTACGTGTACTTACAACGAAAATTTAACGAAGGTTTTTTGCAATTATCTCGGAAACTATGTCCGAGCGACGGGTAGATGTATAGAGGAAAGTTGTTCAGAATGTTGTAATTGAAAACATATGTGAAGGTTAAGGTCATCCGAGGTGCCTCCCTTAATCGTAATATTTACCTTTAAAACTTTATGATAAGTTTGTTTGTGTAATTATCGTTCACTGAAGTGCCTCTGTTCATTTATTATAAACCCGTATTTGCGGAACGGCACAGGGGTATTCGGTTGCTATTTGCACAGAAACATATTCAATTTAAGAAAAAGTAACGAAAAATTATTGGTGTGAAAAAATTTTAATATTGACGGACCAGACGGTCTTAACTACTATTACCATGATTTAGGAAAAGAAACTGAATTATTGATCCGTCGCCAAATGAGTGGTAGCGGATTCATAATTTGGGATAGTACAGGCTGCCATGGAAAGAAAAATATTAAGTTTAGCAGTGACAAAATGAATAGTGAGAAATATTTGGATATTGTTAAGGAGCAAATAAATAATCACACCACATGAATTTTTGGTACTAATTTCATATTATAACATAATAAGTCTTCCGTTCATGCAACCAAAATAGTTAAACCGTGTTCTACAACTGAAAAAATTAAAATTCTAGACTGGTCAGCAAGATTTCTAGATCTTAACGTTATTAAAAATATCTGGACAAATTTTTAACTCTTGACAAGTTAAAACAATGTATTGAACATGAATGGCATCAATGAAGGCAGAAAATTACTAAGAACTTATACAAAAAAAGAAATAAAAATAAAGCAAGCTTTAGAAAATATTGAATATTAAACAAAACTGGTAAATTCTTCTTGTACGTTCAATTTTTTAAACACATGTCCTATCATTTTGGCCCATTATTTTGTCTTGGAAATTTACATTGTCCTAAATTAATTCCTGCGGAGCAACCATATTTTAGTTTTACCAACTGAACCAAATAAACAAATACTGTGTAAAACGTTGTACGCACAAGAAATTTCATTTATGTTAGCTATTAAATAAAAATTAACAAATTAATAGAGTGTCCTATTATATCCGACTGTAAAACGATGCTCGGGTATCAGGGGCGCGTGTTAACGATAAACTGCGTACGATTTCTTGGAAGCATCACGATGTACCGATTTTTACCGTATCTCGCGTCACGTTCTCTAGCTGCGTAGACAGTTTCCCGCGAGATCACAATCACGATACCGTTCTCAATTATGATAAATTGCATATAATTATGTCGGGAGCCCCCGGCACACTCCGACCCGCCGCGAGTCGCACTGCGGTGGCTTGGGGTAGTTTGTCTGGCTGATAAAAGGGTAGACGAAGGAAGGTAGACACGGGAATGAACGATTTGCATGCTACCAACTTAATCAACACCCGCCTTATGAACGATTCTTTACCACCATCTACGGGGCAAGGTCTCTTCGAACGGGCTTATCGCGATACGAAAAATGGTCGAATGTCATGCTCGCCAATATTTTCCTCGGCCTGCGCTCCCCGGTTATAGCGATAATCTCGAGCTTGCATCACACTTTGAAACAAACCGGTTCGGACGGTTCTACACCAGCCGATTATACACGCGCTGCAACGAGCCACGAATTTTAAGGGAAGCTTCTTGTCACTGGGACGAGCACCGGTCCGATATTCAGATGATTTTCTGCGCGAGAGCCGAGAACCGTAATTTTATGTGAAAGCTGGCAATCATTCGGTGAGAAATGCGCGTCTTGTGGAAGCGCGAAGCGTGGCCGCTTTCTGTTGAGCCCGATAAAACGCGCTTGTATAATTAATTTGAATAAAACCCGGCGCACTACTGTTATCTTCTGCTTGGAGCCTTCACTTTGGATAACGTGGAATATTTATTCGTAATTCATTAGCACGAAAAGTTTAACAGTAAACTATAATTGATACGAATGTACAGAATGATGTGAATGAAGTGAAACCTTATATCTGGGAAAAATATAAAATATTTAAATATAAAAACATAGAATATTATTTCGAATTTATTAATATTGAAAGCTGAAGAGTGAAATATACAAATACACAGAATGACCATAAAATAGCATCTTGTATTTAACAACATTGTATAATTAATTTGAGTAAAACCAGGCGTACAATTAAACAAAGTGGCAGTTTACATTTAAAAAAATGTTGAACAATTTGAATAAAATTTTCCTAAACTTGAAATCTTAGCCTTAGGTAATTTATGAATATGAAAATTTTAGCAGCAAAATATAATTTCAATAAATATACAGAGTGATTATAAAGTGGTACTTTCTGTTACGATCGGACAAGGCAGTCTTCTGTTTAGAAGTGACACATTAACGAGACAAGGAAACGAGTACAAAAGACGTGTTTATTATGCCGACTCATCGACGACTGACGATATACACTGTTATCGGTCTAAGCCAGTGTCGCCAGATCGGTTAAATCGAGGGGAATACAGTTTACTCTAATGACCAGAGTAATATGTAACACGTTGCGCGGCACTTCACGTGACCGGTCTACAGTCTCAGTGGGGGACGTTGGAGTGTGCCCATGTAGTGGAATGGGATAGTGGAAGGGGAAAAGGAGGAGAGGAAAATCAGCCCAGTTTTGGGTTGATCTGGCGAAACTGGTCTAGACGCGGTAGACGCATATATCCGCCGTGATATGTGATACTCACATAACATCTTTTTGTGCGCGCCTTAGTTACATCCTAAGACAATTACTATTTCAGAAATGTGTAATGAGTATGCTTATTGAAAATATTTATGTCTAAGGTACAGCCATTGCAAATTTAGACATCATTATATTAAGTTAAAATTGAGATGTAATTAAGTGTCACGCACCGTTTGCTGTACCGTATAATGTACAGACGTCGATCCACTGACGTCGATCCACTGTATCATGCATATTAAAATGCATATTATAGAGATAAATTATATACAGAATGCATATTACTTTTCCTTCCTGCATTAATAGCAAACCAACGATCCCAGCTTTTGAAAATAAATGGAAATATAATAACTGTAGTGATGAATCGTGAAAAAACTGCTATTCGAGAATCTAGTCTATTTTTAGGAAGCAACATTTTCCTACAAAAGCCCATTATCAGATCAATTTAGATATATGCTATTGAGTGTCTCGAAATGTTCTTTGTTACATTTCCAACATAACTCTGATGATTTGCAAGTGCTTTTCAATAAGAATGTCGTCAGAAGTATACACCATTGCTACGAAATAACAAGAGATATCGATATCTTGCTATTTTCAAAGCTGGAAATCAATATTCGGGAAAGGATAATGTAGAAATCGTCGAAGTCCGTATAAAAATTCATTAGAATTTTTAAATATTATTTTACTATTAAATTGTACTTTATCCTCCATTTCGGACTTGCTACTGCAGAAGATCTCGTCATGCGATTAAGGAATAATGATGTTGTTGAATGATTAATTCAATGAGTTGAAGTTTGTGTACTTTGATTATTAACTCTTATTTCTATGACTTAATTTATGTGATTTAGTTTATGTGACTGTGACCACATTTCTATATTATCAAATAAAGAAGATCTGCGTAAATTTGAGTAAATTTTCTCGCGCTTCCTTACGTATTGTTATTATCGACCGTATATCGAATCTCACATTTTAATAATTCGTTACAACAATAGTTCTAGAAAGCGGAGAAAAACTCACAAAGCTTGGGAAAATTGCAACAAACCTGTTTGCGATGAACATTCCCAAAAAAATCATAAAATGGATAGAATACATTTGACAACAGCAGATACATTTTTTACATATTGAACAATAACATATATTTTATTGATTTGTTTGCATGTCACGACCTTTTAGTATAGTTTCATTATTAAATTGAACGTCAATTACGATTAATTTCGATGTGGGTACCCGTGTACCGTGGTTATGAACAGAAGGGTTATTGCATTTGAGTAAATTTAATTTGTTTAATGTCACATTTCATATAGGTATACCGACCAGTGAATTATCGAAATATTGAATTTATAGATAATATTTGAATGAATTTATTTAGAACAACAAAATAAGAGGTACACCGAAATCACATTTTATTGTCGTGAACAATTGGTAGCAAATATTGCATGTATTTTTCATTTCGTTTATATCGCTATCATTGTTCTTAGAAAGATTTAGTCTTTTAGTTTTCCTCCCTTCCACCTTAACCTTTTTATAAGTTTCTTCTGTTTTCACCTTTTCCTCATTGACCGTTATTGCTCGCATATGTGTCAATTGATAAAACCGAATAAAAATATTCACATAAAATCTGAATATAGTCTTTTGTATTAATAGTATATTCATGTGTGAATCAAGTTAAACTATGAAAAAGCTTCAAGCATAGTATTAATCTCGGCTCGACTGCGTTTTGGAGAACTCCGTGTTCTTAACTTTTTTGAACTTTTTTTTATGTGATCCTGTAGATATCGATGAAGACATTCCGAAAATGTGTGTATGGTTGTTAGGAATTCATTGGTTCATAAGTTATACGCGTGAAAAAATGAGCAGTTTTAAGCGTTTTTGACAGGTTAGAGCGTCGCTATATTGGATATTCGTTGAGTAGTAGAGGTAGGTAGGTCTGTTCGGCGCATGCGGTGGACAGATCGTGAGTGTTCAGCGCATGTGTTAGATAGAATGGTATATTTGCGGGATCGGCTAAATAGTAATGAGCGTATGCGCTAGATGGCAATTCAGTGGTTACACATACTTTGTGAACATAAGCAATTTCAAGTGTTTTTCACAAATTAATTATTAATAAGTTTATTGTTGATTTTGAAATGGCTAGATCAAGTATTAGAAATTTTAACTTCTGACACATGCCATGTAGTAAAGAAGAAGCAATTACTTGGGCTCCGAATTGTGGATTGTTGCGGAAATTTAAAAAATGTCGTACTCATCGGTGCGAAATGAAAATTTATAACAATAATCATGGAATCGGTAGTTTTCAGTGTCCAGTAATTAAAATGTACAGAATCACATACTGGATTTCAAAAAGAAGGTACAGTCCAAAATGGTTTGGAGTTAGGTCGTCGTGGGAACGGAGAAGGCCGGCCTGACCATGGTATAATGTTTCGCATTCTGATTTAGTAAATGTGTTATTATGTATTACGTACGTGTTTGTGCTGCTATCTAATGGATTTGTTCGGAAGTATTTAGCCTATTATGTGTGTATTACCTAGCAAATATATCAATATGGTGGCGCTGTAACTTATTAAAAAGGTTTAAAAGTGTTCAACTTTATATGCGTATAACTAAGATTTTATATTTTTTTAAAATAACTTTAAAATAATTTTTATATTCGGTGTTTTCTCGTCGAAATCTATAAGATTGTATAAAAAAAAACTTGAAAAAAAGAGTTCTCCAAAACGCAGTTAAACCTTAATCTCTTCTATTTTGCACAGAATATAACATCTATCACACGGAAAACCAAATGATTTTTTTTAGGAACAATTGACTGGGTACCGTGCACAAGTGCGGCAAATGGTATAGTAAGACGTAAACAAGAAAAATTAAAAACATATGAAAGGTCATTTTGTAATAATAATACTAATCATCATTGCCCACTGACCGCGATTACAAAGGCATAAACGACAATAGAAATTGTTCGACATCGGTTCAGAATCGTCCGGCATTTATCCTCATGGTGAGGAGAGGCCATCGAAGTCCTCGAAGCAAGAGTCTCCCGAACGAAAAGTTTCCGGGAAGTGGCTGGGGATCCCACAGGATCTGCAGAGCTGCACTCAAGGCGCAACTACAGCTTCGGGACTGGACTTTCTTCTCGTATCAAGCCGTATTATTGATGCTCGTTTGCAGTTACATTTAATGTCGCCCGGCAAGAGACAGAGAGACGCCCGTTGCAGTTGCACTTGTAGTTGCAGCCGAGTGTGGAACTTCGAACTCTGTGATTAGAGGGGCGCCTCGCAGCTGCATTCACCGGGATCCGTGGAGCATCTTCTACAAACTGCGAATACGTAAGTAGGGAACGCGTTATTTCCTACGAGCTGAATGATTAGAACGGGTATGTGATTGCGGGTCGTGACGGGCCGAGCTACGACGATAAAAGCCATGAACCCGAGCTGAAGCAGGGGTTTAGTCCGCCGTTCCCACGTCTAACGTGAACAGCCACACTTGCTCTACAATTTTGCCGTGCTTCTTCCGCCAAAGATGTACCATTGAAACCGCGGCACCATTTCGCCGGGAAATTACGGGGCATTTAATCCTCCGACAGTAGAACCTGTATCTATTTGATCCAGAATGTCAGATTCGATATTTTATTACTCATTTTCTGACGATTAAATTAAATGAACAGTTGTTCATAACGACGGATGCTCAGATGACGAAGTGTTTTCTCAACCAAGAGAAAGAACACAGAGGCCCTCGATTCTCGAAACTACCTGGTTCGCGTCGAAGGGACTGAAAATGAGACGCGATATCAACGATTGCCATTTAAAAATCTCTCGAATCAATTCAAGAAGTCATTGAAAAGAATAATTTATCGTACATGCTCAGATTCAGAGTACATTCTTTTATGCGCTCTTAGAAATGTACAATAAATCTGAATTGTGTTACGATGAAACGGGGGCGACAACATTATTAAATTTATCTGGATCGTTATTCTGTTACGTTCAATAGTTCAAAAATGGTCGACATACAGCAATCATTTCTCGAATTATATTCTTTTGGCCCAGAATATTAAAATCGACATTTAATTACTCATTTCCTGGCAATTGCATTAAATAGACAGTTGTTACATTAGAAAAAAGAAGGTAGACTAATGTGTCTATAAGAAATACCTTCGAAAATATGTTTCCAAAAATTGATAAATAAAGCAGTGAAAAGTCATAAACATCATCAATTATACAGGGTGGAAATTATAAAGCGTTACAGACGAATATCTCCAAAAATATTGATTATACGCAAAAATGTTTCAGATGAAAGTAATTCAGTACCGAGGGGGGCATCATGTGGTGGAACTTTTAATTTTTCCTGGTGGACACTCCAAGGTGAGGTGAAGGTCAACTTTCTTTTTTTAAATGGAATGATATGTGTTCTTATCCACCAAATAGTGCGTTTTAAGATGAGTTCAATTACCTATGACTCAAGGTCATTCAAGGTCAAACTTGTAAATAATTACCATACGTTGATTGCCACATTCATCGTATATAGATGATACCATTTTTTAACCAGATTTAGAAATACAGATTTTTGCTTTAATATATTTGAACGAATTAAATTTGTTTACGATTGAAGATTGTAGAAGCTTTATCGAAGTAGTGACTATGATAAAGTACTTGGATTTTGAGGGATTTTCTAGGGGTTATTATATTTGGCAAACAATGTTTCAAAGTATTTTTTACGAAATAAAAACCGATTGTTCATATTGGTTAGATAATAGCCATTTCAATAATAAAATGATATTTTAAAATGTAAAATACTTTTTCAAATGTTCAGTACATTTATTTTTTTCAACATGTATGTTTTGCATAAGTAATCGAAATATCTGATTCGGTCTGGTTAAACGCTTTCATGTTTGTATCCGGCAATCTTTACGGCGAACTATAGCTGCGCACAATTGCGTGATTTGGCGAATTCAATGTTGCTTTGTATTCCTTAATGGAGATTGGAAGGCAGTATTTATGGCGATTAATTGGTCGAGTTTGGTCGGTTTGCGTGAGAAACCTTACTTTCAGAGAACGGCCAACGCTACTTCAATCTGTTGAATCCGCGAACACAGGGTCATTTTATTGTACTGTATGTACATATTAACGTAAGCTAACGTGGAGAAATAGTACGATGAATTGCCGAGCCTCGGGAATTTGCATCGCAAATACACGTAAAGCATTCTAATTTACGGATACACGGTCCATTCGTTCGCAATTCTATTAGAAACTTTTCGATTCGTTGTATGTTACGGACAGAATTTTCAACGAACATTTAAATATTAACATTGAACAACCACCAATTGTTTGGAACCACCGCTGAATTAATTCACTGAGTTCCTTACAACATTTTATGTCAAGCTTCCTGTCGTATTTAAAACACGATGAGAATCCATTTCAAAAATACTTTTTAGCTTATTCTGTGCGTACTGTGCTCACGCATTATTAAATTATATTCTGCAACAAATATTTCACACCGGCAAAACGAATTTTTATCAGATTTCTGCCTCTGAAACAATTTCAGATTCCAAGATAGCATGGAACAAAAGGATTACAGACAAACTGAAACACGAAAAAATGTTAAAAAATCGGATTGTAATATTTATATACACATTCTATAATAATTAAAGTAAATTTTCATGATCAGAGGAGGATTCATCTATGTGTCATATTCATATATGTCGTTGCAAAGTAATATGTGAACTGCGGATCTTTATGCAAAATCAAAATTGTCTGTATTAATTGTAAGGGATAGGATATAAATGGACATTAGATTCCTTCTTTACTAATTATAATAAATTATCAATACATTGATATCATAGTATTTATAGGAACGTTTTACAACAACCATGATAAATTTTAATAATTAAAGAACTATTAAATATTCATATTTAATTGTATAACTTGTACGATATAAAGTAATAAGTAGACTGCGAAATTTTCTGCAAAATAAGAGTTGTCTGCATCAATTGTAAGGCTCAGGAGACAAAAAGGTAATTTATTTTTTCTATAATAATTTTAATAAATTGAAACTAATATAGAGATGTTCTTAAATGCCGTTAATCTCTTCACTGTCGTAAATGTTACCCACGTTGTTTTCTTAGACATTAATAAAATCCACAGTCTAATAATAAGATACGAAATCAAAGAGCTTGTAATTAATGATGCTCACATCGCACGAAGATTAATAAAGCCATTGTGCTGTTGGCACATATTTTCCGCAACCGATAAATGTATGCACACAAGCGATGCATCCAAAACTGCAAAGCCCGCACCTTTTACGCCACTTTTTCTTTTATTCCTCCTCTTTCAAAGCAATCGCTTTACAGAAGTACATGTGCACTCTGCGGAGCAGTATATTTTTCATGTAAAGCATTCAGGCTAGATCGGCGCGAAAACTTGGATCGCGTAGAAATCGAGCTATTTTCACCGGAATGGTGCGTGAAAATCGTAATGCCGGTAAGAGAATCTTTTTGTGAAAATATCCCAACGATTGATGATACGTGACGGCTGCGGAAAAAGAGTGGCGTGATTTTCTTTGCGGTTGAATTCCCATTTCATATTTTTTTCTATTTTTATTGATATCAACGCGCGGATTATTGGCGAAAGAGACTTTAAAGACACTTGTGCGTTCCTGTGAGTGAACGATTTCAATGGGAATGTTTTAGTAAATATAAATCCGCGCTGAACTGTATTTTCCGTTCCAATGGAAGAATAAAAGTTAAGTTATTCGCGTGAGATTATCGATAGCATGTTTCTGAGCGATTGTATTGACTTTGAATTTGACTCGATAATTTTGTAATAAAAATCGTGATCGTATAACTCGCATCTGCCGGGTATGATTGAAACATACAAAGATTCGACGCAATTTTCCGGAACATCGAGAAACAGGACTTCAGAGTGGCTTGTTCAACCCTTGACAGAAATTTATATACGTATTTGCATACGCAATTTTCACGCTTAACCTCCTGGAAACGGGATTGAATTTAAGATAATGGCGGACCGAATATGCATGAATTCTTTTTACTGACCGCAATAATAAATCAGCGAAAGCGATATTCTAATATCCCGGACCGATTTATCCGTTTCTTGTATGGCCGTTCCTCCCTCCACTTTCTCCTTCCCCGGGGTTTCTACAACGCAGCTGCTGCTCATTAGCATGTAGACCCCATATGTTTATGCAATTTCAAAATTTTCATAAAGCAATTTGGAAAAAGAGAAACGGAACGGGTTCATAAGGACGAGCGCCCAGCTTTGTTGCGTTCGCGGAAATTGTTATTGCGCTCTGCTTTTCACATCGTATTCTTTGCAAACATGTCCGGAACAGCATTTTTGAGATGAAAAAACAGTTCTGCTAATGTTTTTTTATCGTTCTCATTATTACCGGGCTATTGTGGTGTTACATTATTTGAGCCAGAAATTCATTCCGTAAAAGCAAACTTCGATGCATGCAGCTTTAATTTACAAACGATAGAACAATTTCAAATTCTTCTCCTGAAAACGTTGCCCGTTATTTTGGAAATCCAATATTTTACAATTTTTTTGTAACGATGGATCCATGTAATAAATTCACCAGAGAGATGATTTGATAGTCGTGAAATTTGAAAAGAAAATATCGACAATGATGATATGATTGCATCAAATTGACGTATTAAATTATTTAGATTTATTGAAATTGTATGCATATGTTACTTAACTCCTTGCATACAAGTGAAATAAATTTCGATGCGACAAGAGAATACATTTATTATTTATTTTATCATTTGCATAAACTTAACCATGAATTTTCGTATAAATTCAGAGCAAACATGATTCTGGGAAGATAGTAAACATGTTTTTGGTAACATTTGTTGGTAATATTAAACAGTATTTTACTTCAAAGTGTACAATGTCCTAAGAAACACGTTAAATATCCCAAACATCTTTATACGTCAAGGAAATAAGCATTTTATTAAAATCCATTGAAGATTCTTGATTAAATGTATTATAACCGATGAATTATGTTGGAATGATTGAAATTCGCGCTTCGTCTTGTGTTGGCGATTCTGTTGTGTGGTTGGGATCGCGTTGTTTTTGTTTTTCTCGCGTCTATGCAGTGTTGGGATATGGTGCATCATTTCTCGCGCATGCGTGGCGATTTTGACCTCAGTAAAGTAAAATTCTCGATAAAATGGAGTACCTTGAGTACCCAGCAGAATTTTAAAAAATTGGTATGATTTGATTCTGAAAAATGAATGTATAACATGTGTATTTGTGTATATTTTGTAACTCGTAGGATACGTCCTGAAGTCTTTTTATCCGGAACAGATTGTTTCGATACAATCCCGCCAATACAACTGTCTCAGGGCTCCACTACCTCGTCATCACGATATAGATACGTTACTGTTTTGGCCACGCATGCGCGAGAAATGTTGCACCATATCCCAACACTGTGTCTATGTGCGTTTGTTTCTTGTCTCCGTATTGTGTGCACGTGTTTGATACGATGCGCGTCCTGTATATTCTGGTTAATGTATAAGAGCATTCCGAAACGAACTCTAACAAATTATTTGACGACCATCTTAATAATTAGATTGCGGATTTTAAGGATTTAAGAATATCCATACATTATTTTCAACTCACTGAAGCTATTAAGGAAAGAATGTAAATTTTATTTGGCTTCTGTTTGTTGCAACTAATAAAGAAAATTATCATTTTGCATAAAGATCAGTCTATAATAAACATAATCTTCAATGCTGATCAATGTGTGTATAATTTTAAATCAGCATAAAAATACCAAAAATGTAAAATCCGATAGGACAATAGAATCTTTTTGTCCAAAGTTATAACAAAATAGGTTAGGCAATTGTATATGTATACCTATACCTACAGTCAGTCAATAGCGTTTTTATGCATTCTTTAAAATGGAGTAACTATTGTAAAAGTGGAATTTTATTAAAAAATTTCTTACACGTTAACCATTAAACTAATTCTTTTAAAATGTAAGAAATCTAAAGTCGTTTGAACCAATTTTAACACTAAATTTACGGAGCATTAAAAGTGACTAATTTAAATCACTTTAGAAAAATAACAAGAATGTATATATTGAAACATTTAACCATGCTCTTTTTTTAATAATATATGTGCAAAGAAATAAATCTGTTTAATAATGGATGCATCTTAACAATCTCAATAATCGTAATTTAAAAATATTAGAAGCCGTCATTTTGACCTAAACCTAGTGTTAAAAAGATTATTCTGTTTTAAAAGCAATGAGGAGGCCTTTATGATTTAGGACGGTTTTCAGGATGATTCTACATTACTTCAAAAACAATATGTAAATTATTAAATAACTCTTGTTTTTACCACGTTTTTACTAACTCGCTTTCTTGTCTGTCTGTCTCTTCGGTACAAATTCTGCAATTGATTTTAAACTAACTTCCCGAAGAGCTAGAGACTTGAAACTTTAAACATATCTCAAAACTGAATGACAATGCAAATTATTTAAATATAAACATTTTTTTTTAATATACCACGTTTTTAAGACGGACTGAAAAGTATAAAATAATTTTTCCTAGCCCCATACAGATAGTCCTGAAAATTTGTGATTGTGAATTTTTAATAGCTATGAAAATACTTGTAAGATTTAAAACGAGAAACGTGGGGCGCTTGCAATAGATCAGGGAGTTCCAAATTATTCCCCTCCGAGAAATGCAAGGTCCCCACCATCGATCCTCTCCCACTACTACGTACAGCTGTAGAGTTAGAGAATGCTGCGCGCGCAGCGCGACTCTCGTGGTGGGAGCTTCCCACTACTATACATTATAGCGATGAAGTCTAAGAGTGGGGGAAGAACCTAAGCGGGGAAGGTGCCGCGAACAGCTCCGGAGCTACTGATTGGAACTGCCTGCAATAGATAATTGATGCATGAAGAGTTCACCCAAGTCACTAACAATTTGATTGCGCTGCAAATGATATGAATTGTTGTGTGAGTTTTCTCAACGGCAGCTACTCTCTACACTCCTTACTATAATCTTGCGCCCCACGTTTTTCATTTTAAATCTTACAAATATTTTCATAGCTATTCAAAATTCACAATCACATAGGACTATTTGTATGGGGTTAGGAATCTGTATGGGGTTAGGAAAAATTATTTTATACTTCTCAGTCCGTCTTAAAAACGTGGCATATTAAACTTTTTTTTTATTTAAATAACTATTTTTTTTAATTTAAATTATACTTTTTATTATAGATAAATCCGCGGACATGTGTATGTGTACAAACGTCTACACCCTGCTAACCGATGCAGTTAATTTTGCTCTGCGAGCAATAGAAATCCTATTTCGTTGCAGAACCGCATAAAATCGAGTTTCGAAAACGTGCGCGACAGATCCAATGTTTTTTTGTTATGCTATTATTCTAGATGTGTTATTCGTTCTTTAGGAAATGGCGGTCTAATTAACGGGATTGAAGTCGCAAAATAAATCTATTTTATTCATTTAATCGTGTTCTCCTGGCGCCGCGGGAAGGAAGAGACCGGTTCGTCTTGGATTGTAACCATTTTCTCTGTCACGTGCAGCCCAAATTGCGTTAACCCACGGCAACATGCGCGTGCAACTCTTGTCACACCTATTTCTGCTTTCTTGCCGCCATGTTCTATGTGTTAATACAGCACGGGACACAATGTGCTGACCATTCGTCCGCGTGCGGATTTCCGTCACGTATTGTTTTTCCGCCAATCGCATGCTTTCCTCGCAGGCCGTTCCGCGTTCCGTGCCAATGCGACACGTACGAAACCGCCCCGTTAATAGCGTCAGACAGTTGATCTTGTCCGGCTACCGAGATCGTAAATATCTTTATGTGTATTGCTGCTGCTTGGATACTCACCTTTACTACGTAAATGCATCAATAATTATAGGAGCAGTCGAATAAGAACCAGGGGTTGAAACGGTTCTCAAAACAACTGTTTGAAACAGTTATATATCGGTTCTGACTGAAACAGTTATGAAGAACCGAAATGATGTTGTAACTGTTATGAGAATATAGGTTCTCGCTTATATCGGTTACGGTTACGGTTCTTGAGAACCCATATTAAAACGGTTCTATAACTGTTATTTTTAGGTTCCGGATTTCGGTTTCGGTTTCGGTTCTTCAGACATCAGAACCTAATATATCCCTTATCGGTCTCATATCGGTTTTGCAGTTCTGCAACTGATATTTTTTGGTTCTGTATTGGCTACACATGGTGTCTCAAAATTCCTTCAACATCCGGAAATAAGGTTCCTGAGATCATTTGATGCGACATTTTCCTTTGCAAAAGTGGCGTCCACGGCTTTGTTAAGGAGTTATTAACGAAAAACATGGACCAATCAGAGTGCGGCTACAGCGAACGGAGTCCAACTCGGCGACAGGTCCCGCTTATTGTGGCGTCGCCGTTGGCCGAGCCAGAATCAATCCGCTCTAACTGCGCTCTGATTGGTCCGTGTTTTTCGTTAGTAACTCTTAAACAAAGCAGCGGACGCCATTTTTGCACAGGAAAATGTTGCTTCAAATGATGTCAGGAACCTCCCATTTCCGGATGCTGAAGGAATTTTGAAAAATATCAATTGATCAATGAGACCGATACGGGACATATTATAGGTTCGGAAGTCTGAAGAACCGAAACCAAAACCGAAATCCAGAACCTAAAAATAACAGTTATAGAACCGTTGTAATATCGGTTCTCAAGAACCGTAACCATAACCGACTTAAGCGACAACCAATATTCTCATGACAGTTGTAACATTTTTTCAGTTCTCGTAACTGTTTCAAGAACCGGGATCGATATCATAACTGTTTTCAACCCCTGATAAGAACACAATATAGAAGTGATGTTATTAATACTGATACAACTTTGACAGAAATTACTACACTGGAAAATATTATTCGACTAAACAAATCAAATGTCTGTCATTGAAGTTATTTGCGGAAAACTTTGGCAAAACATACTACCCCTGGTTAGAATTAGTAGATCAAACAATGTAAGTGTGTCATTCATTGTAATTCTTCGTATTTTCAATATGGAAAATATTTTCGTTTATGATAAAAGCAACTGCAACAATAAAACGTGACATGCATAACGAAGATATTAATATAAAAATGAATATGTTTAATTTGTTCATATTGTGCAGGGTGAGCAAATGAGATACAGCTTTCAGGAAGATTTCAATCTTCTCCACGCATATATTTTTTTGGAAATGTCTATCGGCACCTTTATCGTCGGAAGTATTAAAAAGTGCTCCGATGCTTTCTCATGCTACTTAAATGTTTTTATAATTTTTACATAGAAGTGGACAGTTTATTATTTTATGTTTGATAAAGAGGTGATAGAATTCATCATTTTATAAGTATTTTTCTGAAAAATCGTTAACTCTTATAACATTGTTAATGGCACAAGTGGTTTATAACTTATTAATAATTTTTTAGTTCCAATGGTTGAGAGATATTTATTATCATAAACACGTCTATTTGAATTTCGAAATACTTGTTGGGAGTCCCAATGGCAGATCCAGCATTTTGTTCTGACAAAATGACAACATAGCTCACAGGATAATATACATTATGGGATTTTCCTGTCTGATGTTATTTCAGTACACCCAGAGGGTTATAAAACTACGTCTCTCCATTAAATAATTAATTCCCCATGATAACATTCTCATTAAGACGATGGGACGTAATTTCAATGAAAAGAACATCAAATAATCCGAAACGACAGATTACAATAAATATAAATTAGTAATAGTTATTAGTATATCGTTTCTAACTTGAAATATGTAATACAAAAGTTCCATTAATTTCTTTTCGATTTGATAGAACAAGCTTTATCGCCATAGGTACAGTTTTAAAAAAATGTTTCAATGTTTCTTATCCTCCTTCAGGATCAGAGATTTTAAAAGTAATAGTTATTAGTATATCGTTTTTAACTTGAAATATGTAATACAAAAGTTCCATTAATATCTTTTCGATTTGGTAGACCAAGCTTTATCACCATATGTACAGTTTTCAAAAAATGTTTCAATGTTTCTTATCCTCTTTCAGGATCAGAGATTTTAAAAGTAATAGTTATTAGTATATCGTTTCTAACTTGAAATATGTAATACAAAAGTTCCATTAATTTCTTTTCGATCTGATAGAACAAGCTTTATCGCCATAGATACAGTTTTAAAAAAGTGTTTCAATGTTTCTTATCCTCTTCCAGGATCAGAGATTTTAAAAGTGCACAGTTCTTGTATTCACGCGTAGTTCTCACGTATGGAAATAGGTAAGTCAGGATTATATACAGCGTTCGATTTTTCAATACTAATCTGACTTGCAGAGGCCTGAAAGCATTCAATTTAGCAGACGTTTTAAGAGTTTCGATGCACTATACGTATGTTTAATTCATAACGGGAATAGGAAGAGTATTTGTTTGCGCGTGGCCAGCATATGTTAGTACTCGAATTGTACCAGTTTAAAATATTCTGTTAATTGTTTCAACCGTTTTTTAAGTAGTTTCTCAACTACTTTATTACATAGAACTCGCGTTAAAATTTGCAAGATAACAAGGAATGCTTCAAGCAAATGTAATTCAGTTCAAGAAGAATTATTCGAACAAAAAAACCAATTACAATATCACGCTAGTCTATTTTCAAAAGTTAAACCTTTCTTGTTCTTCCAGCAGTGATCTTAAAACAATCCTCACCTTCCGTTTCTTTATTTTATTTAATTTTATGAAAAAGTTTAATCAACGTCATTTGTAGCTACATATGATAGTTATAGTATACGTCGTTATAGAATATTCTTCATAGAATATTTCAAGGTCTATTTACGCTTGTGCGTGTACATTAGTGTACGGTATTTCATCGTTAATTGTCGTGAAATTGTGAACGATAATTGTTGCAAAACAATCCCTCCTTTCGCGGGGTATACCCCGTGAAAGGCCGTGAAGCTTAAAATTTTCCCTTAAAGTTTTAACATCAATTTATTTATTAGTAGCAAAAAATCTGTGGTGTAGGGTTTTATTACGTTAGAAATCAATACTAAAGTGGAAAGCCCTCTGAAATGATCAAAAACTAGTTCCTTAACGATAGCAGCGAATGAATCGTGATTCCTATCGGTTAGAGGAAATCGTTCATCTTCGGGGATAGTATGCAGGCTTACGGCATCTACGCTAAACATTATTAGTCCAGCGATCATGATTAATTAATTTCGTAGGGTAACACACGAAAAGCATAAAGAATACGAAGTCAAGCGTGTTCAGCTAACTTCGCCGAAGACCGACAAAACTGGAAGGAGAAGAAATTCAGTGAGCATTGGTTTATCAAAGTTTCATTTCACAGAAATACTAAAATACGATTGCGCACTAATTCTAGGAGTGTACCACCCGAGGAAGCATAAAACGTAGAGGATCGCGATAGGAGTTTAATCACCCCGGTCGCAACGAATTAGTCGTGATTCCTGGCGGTAAGAAGAAAGCGTTCGTCGCCGAGGATAGTATGCAGTCTTGCGGCGGTTACGTCAGACATTATTGGTCCACCGGGGGCCCCGGTAATTTGGTTAAGTGCCGTGGCCTCGGTATCGTTTATCGGATATTGAGTCCGTTGCGTTTTGCATGCGGCCAAGGCGAGGCGCGCACGGATACGGTACAATTAACATGATTACTTTACGCGGTGGCGGCGCCTAGTCTGGCCAGGCCGCAGCGTTCATTCCGTGTTTGCTCATCGTTGCCGTTGTGTACTTATCTCGACGTGTCTACACTGGGACGAAGGAGCTCGAAGGAGAATAGTTTAGCCGCAATTAGCTGCCGTGGTGAGAATATTCGCTGGAAAACAGTGCCTAAACGTTGACCCGGCCCCTCCCTCCGTTCCCCATCGACTGGCTAGAATTCGGGAATCGCTATCGCGGAAATGGAATATTCGAAAACGAGGCCAATGGAGAGAAAGTGAAGCCGGGATAACACGGACGCGACGACGATTTCCTTTCCTGCCGAGGATTCCAAGAGGATCGAATCCCCCTCACGGCCATCAGCTCAAATTTAAATATTACGCGAACCTGGCGTGAGTACTCGGGGAGACACGGAATAAGCCTGGATCCCCGCTGAAAAATTTAAAAAATAAATAGGACTATGAAATGATAACGAGCGAAATGTACTTTCGGCCGAATGGAGTTTCGCAGGAACCACTAGGGAGCTGAAAACCGCCCGCAACTCGTAAAAAGTTTTTCGGTGAATGAGCCCACAATATTGATACGCATTTCCTCCAGTACGTACTATGTATCATAAGGCTTTGGAGATAATGATCATTCGAAAATGGGTAGTTTTTCTTTGTTAAGCATGGTTCAATTTTTGAGAGCTTAAAACCTTGAACGATTTCATTTACAATGGATTTTCAATGATGGATGATGTACAAAATATGTATAATTGGAACTATTAGAGATCTTAATCAAAAGATTTACCATGTTCACATTACTGTTAATTCAAGCCTCTTGTTTTGATTACCCTTATTTGATTACCCTCTTGTTTTCTCTAATTTAGGAAGTGAAATGTAGATCTTTGACCAAGTATTAATTTTTGTTAAAACTAAAATCGTAGCAAATTAGTTTTACGTTATTAAGGCTTGTTCCACGTTCTGAAGCAGATCAAGAAGATAAAACTGTTTACTGAAATATGCTAGTTTCTACTATTATTATTTAAAAGCATATTTGTAAATAAAAATTATTTTTCACTGTGTCTGACCAAAAACAATTAATTATCATAATTATAAGTCTGACTCACAGAAGACAAAAACAATTTTATTTTACCATATTACATTTTTAATAACGTTCTTTAAAAAATAATAATAATTAATCGATAGCCACGCAGGGTCTTCATACAGCACGGGGAAATCTATTAAAGTTAGTTAATATTTAAATTGTTGTAACATTGAAACCAATAACATGTCGCCGGCCGGACCCGTTGTGGCGACGATCATCGATGAAATATTGTACCTCTTTCCCGTTTGCACAGTGTAGTTTTCTTTCTCGTGCTCGTTACTAACCTACCCCTATGCACCGTAAGTTAAGGTAGGTAAGTTTTTACTGTTACTATTAGTGCATACACACTTCCAAGAAATGATTTATGAATGAGCCCCCACTCCATTCGTCTTACGTGAAAAGTTTGACCGTTTATATCTCAATAACGGATAGAGATATCAAGATGGGACAAAATGCATTGGGGCTCGTTATATTCTGCACGTATTGTCCTTACGGCTGTGATATGGTGTTGGTCAGATAGTATTAACACAGAACAAAATTTATTTCATGAAGTATAAACTATATCACTTACTATCAGTGTCGCCAGATCAACCCAAAACTGGATTGATTTTCTTCTCCTCCTTTTCCCCTTCCACTACCCCATACCACTACATGAGCGCACTCCAACGTCCCCCACTAAAACCGTAGATTGGTCATGTGACGTGCCGCGCAACGTGTTACATATTACTCTGGTCATCAGAGAGATGGTAAACTGTATTCCCTTCGATTTAACCGATCTGGCGACACTACTTACTATACACATTAGTCTTATAGTTTTTTTTTTCAAATCTACAAACATAGCTTGATTTTTTGTTCCTGTATCATTTCTGTGGAAGAAATAAAATATAAATTACCACTTTTCTTGTCTCAGTAATAAATTCTAAAGAAACAAATTAATTTATAAAATTATAAATTCTCTTATTTTAGCAGTAATTGCAAATTAAAGTTTTATTATTGTTAAGGATGAAATTTTATCCGAGCAGGTAGATATGCAGAAAATCTGCATTCTAATGACGATACTTCAAGATTTTTATGTTTAAATGAATTTGATTGCGAATTTTTAATTTATGAAAACAACTGTAAACCACCTTATATGGTCCACTTACTTTTCATTCAATTATTTCACTGCACCATTAACGTGAATTTCAATATTTTCGATGTATCACGTTGTTGCATACGAAACATCCGATTTCACAATGAAAATATTCTGAATCGTTTTACTCGGGAAATATTGTTATTATAATCTACAGGTTTATTTTATATCATTTCAAGGTATATAGCTAAACTTTGACGACTGTCCCGTATTCTTTTGAAAAATAAATATATTGTTGACGACATTATGTGATGTTTGGTCAAAATGTTCTGATAAATGAACTGTTCGTTGATGGTAGAAAAAGTTTAAAAATGGAGATAACAATCTCCTAAATAAAGACCATGAATGATTAAAAAATTCAATTTTTAACGTAGTACGATCGAAAATGGCGCTTACTGGAAATAATAAGCTTCAGTTAAAAAAGGTTACGTTTCTTTAACATTACTGTTAGAAATCGAACATTTCATATGCAATAATCGAATACTACAATGATTTGGTGGAAGCATACACAAATCGTAAACATGCAGCAAAATGCAGGCCCACCCGATATTTAATAATTCGAAGTGGTATCTGATGAACGTATTATATGCGTGACAGGTTATACGAAGAATGGTCGTTCGTTAGTCTTGTCAGTGGCCGGGTTTTACAAAAGAATTATTTAATTGAATGCGGAGAGGAATGAATGCGGAATGAAGCGACTTTAGAAACTAGTTGCGGGGGCTGCATGTGACCAGCGTCTTTAATTAGCCGAGGTTGCCGGTTGCAGTCTAGCAGCTCGTCGAAGACAAAGTGAAAATTACACTAATGATCAATTTTTCCTTCCCTCTCCAACGAGCTGATTTGAATTCGCGAGGATATGCGAAAGATGGATTTAACTTTGACTATTCCGACAACTATTTCGAAAATTATAAACTGTTAAAATCGAGCTTTCGTTCCCTGGCAATTCTATGCGAACCTCGGCAGATCAAAAATGCTTTTCGGATTATAGTCGCCGAGAACCACGAATCTTCGTTAGTCCAAATTTGCCAGAAGCTAAATAAGACCGTCAACGCTTCCTCGAGGCGCGTTGTCATAATTTTATTTTGTGCGAATATCCTCCGGCGAATTTTACGAGTTTTGCAACTCTGTGGTTTCAGGTCTTCATATGCAGGGTGTCTTTGAAATTTCTTTGCGATTAATTAATTTTATGCATTTATAACAATAATGAGTAGATCGAATGCGCAACAGTGAAAATATCCACAGAATTTAAAAATTCTATTGGTTATATTTTACCTGTTCGTGTTTGTTAGAAATGCAAAAAATGGGCAGTGTAGTAATCAGCAAAAGTAAACGGTACGGAATTACATTTAGAGTATTCACAAATATGAAGCAAAGTATGTGCAATTTAACTTGTAAATGATGTTTCAACATTAATTGTGGTTAATGAATATTTTTCTCAAGTTTTTCGTAATTGAACTAATTCCGACGATGCAACTTTTAATTAACATACCAGCTACGAAAAAGAGAAATGTTATATAATTCCATTAAAGTGTCTTACTACAGGCGATCCGCCATTAGTGTTGGCTTGAGTGCTTTCTCCCCTTCATTTTCCTTTCTTCTGTCGACTATTACTCAGTTGGAACAATTATTCAATCTTCTTAATATAATTGAACGAATACATACAGCTATTAACAATTTTATTGTTGCCAACGTACATTACAATAACGTACATTACAATTACTATATACAAATTTGATTAACAGTTACAATAATCACAGTGATAATTCATTTAAGCAGCATTAATAAAGTAATAATAATATTCCCTTATAATTAATAAATAATAATAGTAATTCAATGGTAACAGCATTTGATATATGGTCTTTAATAACTGCAGTAGTAAAAGCTGTGCTTAATTAAGCCAATAGTAGATTCATAAATTATATCTTAACATCTCAACTTGTTAGAAAAGCGAATAAAATTAGCAGAAACCATAACCACAGCAAAAAAAAGCACAGCGTTCATGTTTGATAAGGATTGTCGTCAAACCTGTCTGATAAGAATTGTCGTGCTCGAATAATTGTACATGAAGAGATTGAAAGAGCTTCACATTTTATATATTTTTTTCGCTAAAGCGACAATATTTTCCGTACTTGACGCTTCCATCGTTCGGTCGCAATGACCCGCATTTTCGAAAATTACTTCTAATGGCGAAAATTGTAATGTTTCGCCGCACGCAATCTCACGCGCCATTAAACGTTCCTCGCAGGTAGTTTACACATGACACATTATGACATACTATCATGTGGTACATCAGGAGCGTGTAACGGTACGTACACAACATGGCAAACATTTCTACGTCAACGATAATGAACAAACGTCCTCGACCGTCTACAATAATAATCGCGCTGGAACAAAACCGAAATGAGGAATACACTACGGCGTAATAAGAGTTCCCGTAACGCGATGTGTACCCTTTCAATGTAAACACAATAATTATAAACCATTATGAACCTTGTTAATAAGATAATGAAAACGATAATTAAAGAACATTTATTGTATGTATTCATCTCTGTAAGGTTATCAGTAGACTGCGGATTTTATGAATTTATAACAAAAGTAAATAAGCCAAATACAAAACCGTGTAGACATGAGAAAAATCTAAGAATGTTACTATACCGTTTTTAACTTACTAAAATTATTAAACGAAGAAATACATTTTATGCAAGTTTGCTATTGACTTAGAAAATTTTTAGTCCGCTTGATCCGTTGTCTAGTTACCAAATTTAGTTACTATTATTGTATAGTTACTATTATGTTTGTATTAATATTGAATCAAGTGAATACTATCAAAATTTTAGAAATTAAAGAATTAAGCATTAGCAAGCTGGAAAACAATTTATGTTTCCTAAAGCGTATAAATTTAAAATGCTTCTATAATTTGCCTGCAGAACAGCATTATAAAATAGTGCCTACAGACTAAATTGAGGAAGTAACTCATTAAACAGTAAAATTTTTTGACACTTTCTTTAAAAATTACTATCGGTCGCAATTGCAAAGAAAAAGGTGATGTCACGATTCTTAAAATTTAATCTGCGCCTGTTTGGAAAATTTAGAAGGCACCTTTTATAGATTTAGGTAAGTTATATACATGCACAAAGATTCACCGAAATCGATGAAGATTGCTATGAAAGTAGAAAAATTGCAAGAAGCTACGATTTTAAAGAATCAAAAACCCTACATTCAAATATTTTTATATCTTACAATGCCTATAACTTTCGTATTAACATCGTATGAATAAGGAATACTTGTAAACATATTGGTATAAAATATTCAAAATGTTGCTTCCATTTCTGACCTTGCATGACCTTGAAGGTCACTGTGCAGTGTACGGATGAATTCGTCTAGACACACGCTATCATGTGATATAAAAAGATATACAGCATTCCATTTAAAAAATTGGAATATCTAAAATATCTAATATTTACTATTTACAAGAAAAACGCTGGGTAGTGATAGCGCGAACACCCTGTATATTCGATTTATTTTCTCATGTAGAATCATCCCTTCACGTTTATACCATTTTGGGATACCCTGTAGACAAGTGGGATAAAATAGTTTACAAAACTTTAAAGTCGTTTTTTAAAAGAACGGTTAACTTGAGACGCATGGTTCCTTTGAGACTTTTGTTCCTCGCGATGAGTATTATACGATGCAATCAAAAAATGTTACCATGAATTTCTCAGTCAAGATCAGATGTTGCGGCAACTTTTTTTACAGATCTCCGCCGATTCAAAGTTATAGAATCGCCTGGTGTAGCCATGACAAAATATTTTGTCACATCCTGTAGATATAATCAACGATCCACCTTTGCGAGTGCATACATTAAGTACTTATTAATGCTCGAGGCAGTCGCCAAAACCGGAGACGTTCTAAAAAATATGATATCCTTAAAATTCTTTTGCTCCTCAACTTTCGCTGGTAATTTGAAGATAGTTCCCGGTTATTTCAGTCGACCACGAAACATGAATAAAAGATGCACATCGTAGGAGCGTTTGGATAAGGGTCGTTTTAATTTCAATTTAATGACTATTGTTAGGCCCCCTCCCCCTGGTAAACGTTTTACCGCAAGCTCGAAAAGTTTGTTTATTTAAAACTTTTTTTCCCGTTTCGTTTCTATTTCTGACGGAGAGCCCCGCCCCATCATGTGTCTCTCGGTGGGTATATATACAGGTATATATGTATAGTAACCATCCACCCCATCACGCCCCTTGGCCCAGTTTATTTTCCAGGTTTCCCGGTGTTTCTGCGAACCCGACCGGAAGAGACAGCACGAACACTATGGTTATCTGTGCTGGCGATCTTTCCGCGTCCAAAGGGCTCCTGTATGACTTTCGAGTAATTCAAGTACCTAGTTTGAAAGAGTGTTACCGCGGCAGATTAGGAGGAAGGTAGGAATTAGGAACTCGACATTCGCGCGGCTTTCGCGGACCATGTTACTCTCGACGACACGGTAATGTGTGTTTCCCTCTACGGGGTGGAAAGAAGTTCCGATGACAATCTGGTACATCTCGTCAGGCACTGATCATTGACATCCCTGGTTTGACGCTCTGATTATGAGGCAGTATTTAGTAATTTTTCAATCAAACGCTATACGGAATTACAATCACAAATTCAGTAGGGTTAGTAAGCGTCTTTCGAAGGGTGTACTCACATTTTTTCAAGCACTAATAGTGATTTTCTTGATTGTAAAATGTAGAAATTACTGAGTCCCTTGGATCGATGCCCGTACTTTGAAGATTTGATTAAGTGGCAGCCTTTAGGAATGTTTTAATAGAATGGTATTCGGTATTACAATCTCATACTTAGTACACTTATTAAACATCTTTCAAAGAATGTACTCATATTATTCATGCAGTAATAATCATTTTCTTCGAAGTTGCAGTGGCTGAAGTAAGAGCATTGGAAAATAAATGTTTTGCAGATAAACATGATTCAACCTGTTGGAGTTGTTCTTAATCTATGTGAGTGTAGGGATCGCATAAGCTAGAATAAATAAACAATATTTGTTAAAATTGTGACATCACTTCAGAAGAAAATTTCCCGTTTACCGTAAAGATTTTGTCAGTTTCTGTTTCTTAAATTAATAATGTAGCGTCGCAGCAGAGTAAATTTTTTACTCGAAAAAATTATTTTTCTGAAATTTTGTCACTTCATTCTTAATCTTTGAAAGAGGGCAAGTTTTTATTGAGCTAGTTATATTTTGTGTTTAAATTTTAGTTCTTTATGGGAATTTCGTGTGATTACCACGAGACGTCGTCGTTTAATTAATTAGCAAGAAAAATTCGTGAAAATAGAGAAAACTCTCTGCTTCCCTCGTTCTATTTCGAAGTTCGTTCTACTGTATTTATAGAACGTTCCTAGGTATTTCTTCTGCGACTCTCTTATTTTTCCGTCCGTGTACAACTGAATTCTACTTCAATTATCATTTCCGCTCGGTACATATATACATCTTACTTTACAAGAGCATGCAGATTCGAGACGACCTGTCTTTTCAAAGAAATTGCGTGGGTGGTACTGATCAATTATATTGAAAGAATGAGTTTTGGAGTAACATGCTCTCTTTCATCGCTTTGACTCTTTTCGTTGTAGACATCAAAGATATTTACAAGTGGGACTTCTCTTGCTGATCTCTTTTTTGCACATAAAGTGCAGTCCTCCTTGTAGGTGGTAAATGGGATATAACGTTGCAGGGGACATCTCGTTCTCACGAGATTTTCTGTGCAATCAAATTAGAGAAATTTTCCATTCATTTAATAATACATTGTACCGTTACGATTGAGACTGTGGAAACTCTTTTATTAACTCGAGACTCTTCTTGCTAGATTGTATATCATTCACTCATCCCTGATACACGTAACACTACGTTTACGGAACCAGTCAAAATGACGGGGTTCTAATATTATTAATTTACGATTATTGAGATTGTAAAGTTGCATCCATTAGAAATTATTCAACAAATTTATTTCATTGGGTATATGTATATTCTAAAAACAACGGTTAATAATTTGGATAAATACGTCCTTGATATTTTTATAAAGTAAGGTAAAATAGTCGGTTGAACTGCGTTTTGGAGAAGTATTTTTTCTAGTTTTTTTTATACAATCCTATAGATTTCGACGAGAAAACACTGAAAATGAAAATATTATTGTGAGGAATTCATTGGTTCAAAAGTTATACGCGTATAAATTCAGTCACTTTCAATGCTTCCTAAACTTAGTGCTAAGTGAAAATTTAGCCATTTTCTGGTTTTGGGTATAGTGAGATGTTTGCGTTTAACTTCATTGAATTGTAATATAATGAATTTGTCTAAAGTAAGAAATTATCAATAATATACAATCTGTTAAATCAATATTTAAGACAAAAATGAGTAATACAGTATTTCATCGGTAATTGTCCCAAATGTCTCCGACATAATTGTCCCTGAGATATCCCCACTAGTGCGGGGTGTACCCCCTTGAGGGGCCGTGAAGCTCGAGAGGCCTCGGTCGCCGAGAAATATGACACCATGCGGATCGGGTATATCGATGAGACCACACTAATTCGAATTTCCAACTTCTTTATTATTCATTATTTTTTATGGGACTTCGATGACCATATTTGTGGCATATTTCTAATAAAAATGATATCAAATATGATATAATTCCGATGATATTTACTTGTGTAATCGACGATTAAAGTTACGGACGCGAGGAAGGATAGCGTATGGGAAAGAAAGAGACGCGGAGAGTCGCAGTCGGCGGCACAGTTCAAAGGCTTGCGCGTCCTCACAATGTATTACCAAGGAATAACTTTTTTATTATTACTTATTTTTTTATGAGACTTTTTCTAATAGATTTGTGACATTGTTCTGATTAAAATGATACCAAACACGATATAATTCGGATCATATACAGGTGTATGGTCATTATGTATAGGTCAGGTACATAACATCGGTGAGGCAACAGTAATGCAATGACGACACTTTTTCATTTTTAATTAATCTTTTACCATCATATTTGTAATATTTCTCTGATCAAAATTTTTCCGATTATACATACATATCTAGTTTTTTAATTGACGATGGAGTAAGTTTATCAGATTGTTTCATACGTAATGCGAATTTTTATTCATATTTGTGAATAGTGCAACACGAAGGCATTATCTCAACCATTAGCATCATTATAATTAAAACAAAAACTGTGTAAATTATTTTATTAACTTGACACCACTCTTCCTAATACATTGTACTTGATTCAACCAACATTAATGCACTTAAATGAAAATTCAGCTATTTACTATTCCTAGATGCAGTAAGGTATCAAATTTTTCTTTCACAGATTAAAGATTTTACATGGAAACGGTCAATTACAAAATGAACATCTTGTCACACTAATTTCTTATTGTTCTTGTATAAAGTATTGACGCTTGGGAACTGTGAATATACATTTAGCAACAATACAGGTATTATTATTAGTCACGTGAATAAGAAACAAGATTTTCGTATTATAATTTGACTCTAATCATTTGCTCACTGTAATTATGAGATGTCTTGATATTTTATAGTGTTTTGAAGATTGTACCATTTATTTAGAAAAGATTAATTTCAAATGAAGCGACAAAGCAGACTTTGAACTCGAAAGTGAATGCGAATATAAATATTTTTGTATTTTCGAAACGTTTGAAGCTGTATATAACATGGACGATTGCAACGAAAAAACATTTTTCCACCCCGTATATAGTAGAATGGTGACCGTAAGGGAGGGATATGGGTTCCGTGCTTAGAACTGTCTTCATCTAGCAGAGGTTCTCCACCCACGTGTACCATAATGCACTCTGATAGCGTGTAATAGAGTTGCGCCACTTTCTGGTAGCACTCGCTCGCATGCTCGCGCCCGCGCGGAATTATGAATGTCACGTTGCGAATACGACGATGTTTGCATCGCATATGAGACAGTTTTGGCAATGTCGGTGATTTCAGCGCTGTAAACGACCAGCCACGAACCAAGAAAGATTTCCTCCTGGAATTTTCTTTCCCCGTACCCTATTCTCCTCAAGTTAAGCGTTTTCTGAATTTTGATAGAATTTCTTTCCTCTACAGTCAATTGCCAGAAACCCTGTACACATTCTAACACTACTACAACCAGCTTGACTATACTTCATTTTCTTGGCTTGTACATTCCTTATGACAACCTTGTCGCTCGCAGAATTTCAAATTGCAGCATTGTATAGACCGATCAAGTACAGGGTGTAAAGATATTTTATGTCGCGGTAATTATAGCGTCATTCTACGCACTCGGTTCGATGGAAATTGATGCAACGAACAAAAAGGTGTCGCAAAATGAACCCAGACCTTGAATTTGAAGGGCAAAAGGTCATCAATTTTTTTTTATTACATTCGATTGTATTTATTGTATTGTATATTTTTGATTATTGTATTAGACTCGACACAAGGATAAAAAGTGCGAAAGGAATCAGGGGACAAAACTGAACCGTTCATTTAAAAATTAATGGTAATATTTCTTCATGACCAAACTAATTTTATTTATATTATATTTTTTCACTTACCAAGTACAGTAACCCCACGATCTAAGTCCTTTTTCGGTTCTATGCCGGGACTTAGATCGTGAAGGTATACTATTCTTTTGTGACCGCGTCGACTGCGCCGAACGTGGAAAAGGACAGCATGCAAACACGGACCGCGCGGCCGAAGGCGCAACAAAAGATAGCGTATCGGTGAGACAATACTGGTGCAATAATAAAACTTCTTTATTTTTCACTTATTTTTTATGACATTTTACCAATATATTCGTGGCATTTTTCTCATGAAAATGGTACCAAATATGATATAATTCCGATGATATTTACTTGTGCAATAAACGATGAAAGTTTTGGACGTAAAGAAGGAAGACATATGGGAAAGAAGAAGACGGGGAAAGTCGCAGTTACCGGTACAGTTCAAAGGACCGCGTGTTCGTACAATGTAATGCCAATAAATAACTTCCATCGTTCATTACACAAGTAAATATCGTCGGAATTATATCATATTTGGTATCATTTTCATTAGAAAAATGCCACGAATATGTTGGTGAAAGTTCCATGAAAAAATAATAAAAAATAAAGAAGTTTTGTAATTAGATTAGTAGTGATTCACAGCGACATACCCGACCCAGGATCAGATTACGCGGCATATTTACATTGCTCGGCGACCAAGGCAATTCGAGCTGCACGGCCCTTCCGGGGGTACCCCGCAGTGGAAGGAGTAGACCAAGGGACATAGATCGCAATGTTCCGTTGGACTTAGATCGCGGGGTTACTGTAATAGTTTCCATCGGCTCGAATGAAAATACAATATACATAAAATCAGTTTGATAATGCAAAAACTTTACCATCATTTTTTCAGAGTACGTCTGAGGTTTGACCCACGATTCGTTTTAGACTTTTCATCCTTGTGACGAGTAGAATACGACGTAATAAAAAAAATTGTTGACCTTTTGACCTTGAAATTCGAGGACAAGGTTAATTCTTGCGGCACCTCTCTTACATAAATTTCCACGAAACCGAGGATGAGGAATCACGGTATGATAGTTGCAACATATAATTTCTTCACATCCTGTATAACAAATAAATTGATTAGAACCTTGACCAAAACAGTTTAATTTCTATTCTAAAGCTGATTGTGAAGTTGGAAATATGTACGTTGCAAAAGTCGCAGGACACTGCCAGCTGTATTATAATTAGTCAGGTAGCGGTCATTAGGGAATTAAGAAGCCGCATTAAAATCAAAGTTATTTTGATGGTTGCTAATGGAGTTGCCGAGCTACGGCAAACAACGCTCTCGAGCGATGATGCATGTCACGTTGCAAAAGTTTAGCAGCAAGGTTTGCATTGCATACGAGCTACATGTGCCTCTGTGTCGTCGTATCAACGAACTTGTCGGCAGAGTCAAAAGTCGTCGGGAGTATTCGTTATAAGTTGTCCACGTCAACAGCTAGACGTGAAATTTTAAGGAAGAAACTCCTATACGCTGGATCATTGCCATGGAATCGTGTACTTCGGAGCCTTGATGATCATAAAACTTGCCTTGACGCAACTGACGGTTCCTCGTTGTTAGTAAGCATGAGCGGAGACTCGCTGATGCCATGTACGATTCAAATGTTCTCTCAAGTGCCATATTAAAAAACCAAATTCACAACTTTTCATCTATTCAAACAATTCTACTGTGTGAAAATATTTTCCTGTAGCTGGCTCAACTTTTATAATATTTAAAAATGTATTTATATATTTTTAAATTTAATTGTTTTGTTCGGGGACAGGTTGATAGATGGTTAGATATTATAATGTGTAAAAGATTGCATGTAACAATGACATTTTTCAACTCACAGTTTCGCTATGTTCTAAACTAAAAGCTCGGTAAATTTTATTTATTATAAATAGCTAAACAGATACTGACGCCTTTTATTTATAATGGTTTCCGGTTAAGACTTAACGAAGATATTCATAAAGTTTTCAACGTGAAACAAAATCATGCGTCGAGAAATTACTACAAACGAGTGAAAATGCACTTTAAAATTGCAGTTGCGGTAATTTCGCTGCGAATTGTATTTTTTTTAATCGTTAGTAGACGAAACTAGAGGTGCGTGTGAAACCGGGAAAACCTCACGTCCTTATCGCAACTTCTATTGTCTTTTTTGTAACACAAATGGAAGCAAGCTAAAATAAGTAAAAATTATTTAAACGATTATTTCGTTCGACGAAAGTTCAACGAGGCGTTTAACAAAAGTATTCTTTGTATATTAAAATCATAGTCCTTTTACCATCATTTTCTTAAAACATTTTATTGATGATCAGAAGAATTAAACTGTGCTTAGCGTGTCGTGAGATAACATTGTTCATGGCCAGTTTCCTTTAGCAATCGCTAGGCTTCAGATTTTATACATTTACGAAAAAACTGTGCAGGAGCAATTTAAAACAATAAAAAAATTAAACAGACTTCAAAAGTATTAATACATATACAATATTATTTACAATATATTAAAATTATTAATGAGAGATGCTCGGCGATATAGACCTGAAAAAAGTGACGAAAAATTCCAATGGAACCCGACGACCACTATTCAAATAATTTTCCTTTCAGTACATTAAATAGCGGCGCACAGTCGATTATTGACGTCGATTTATTTGTAAATTGAGGGGTTCCGTGCAAGAGACAGCTATGCCACAAAATATTAAAAAATGAGATTTTCTGCCACCTCCTGGTGTCTAGTTTTTATCCCAGAATTTATACCTATTAGGTAGTTGCATATGAAACGTCCAATTTCGGAATACAAATGTTATGAAGTGTTTTAATTAAGAAATAATATTATAACCTATATATAAATATTGTTTCACTATACAATATCACTAGACAGGGAATTTTACGCATTTATGACAAAAATTAGTAGGTGTAATTCGGGTGTCATAATAAAATTCTATAATATTATTTCCATCCCATTCGACATATGTATATAGAAAGTAAAATAATTTCTATCTCACTCCAGTTTGTAGCAATTCAGATGAAAAATTTTTATTTTGCATAAAGATCCGCTGTATAGTAATCACTTTTGAAATTATCATTGTTATTATTTTAGTAGGAAAACAGACTGCTGATAATAGAATGTTTTCTATGTAATTTTCATTTGTTCTGAAGCAATAAATTGTCTTTTTGTTCAATGGGAATAGGAGCTATTTTAAAATGGAAAAGTCGAGAATATAGAAAGTTCTGCGGATTATTCGTAGAAAATTAGGTAAGCTGAACATACGAAGAGTAAAATTAAGCATAATAATGCTTTAGTCCGCCGTGATTACCGCGCGATACGTCTTTTCGTCCATTTTCTTGGGGAGTTCATTTCTAGCCAGATGTCACTGATAATATCTCGTAGCTTTTCGCACATTCTTTCTTAGCGCGGCGTTCCCCCGTGCTTTCTTCTCTATTTTCCTTTTTCGTTCACCCGTCCTTCCTTTCGACTTTCCATTTCCTCGGCCGTCAGTTCTTCCATTTCCTCCTCTCCTTCCTCCTCCACCCACTCTCTCACTCTCTCTTTCTCTGTATTAATCCTCGTTTCCTTCTAACTCGCCATTTTACTTTTCCATTCCCCGTAAAATGCACAGCATGACATTTCTCTTTCCACCGTGTTCCGGGAGTTTACTGCCTTAACGTTGTATCTTCTTGCTTTTATCTTTTCGTGCACTATACCCGGGTCTTGATTTTCGTTTCAGCTTTTGTCCTACGTACTTTCCCTCAACGGTTTCGCGTTTGTTTCCATACACTCACTGAATTTTTAGTCTACCCGTAGACTTCTTTGCGGCACGGCCTCTATCTTCCCGTTTTTATGCATTCAATTTCCTTTCGTAGCTGTTCGGCTGCCCCGACTACCAGACACATTATTTAATCTTGTACGAGAGCTTTCCGGAGTTCTCGGTAGCAAAATGATTCTTCATCGTGTACTAATTCGTACACAAATTAAAAACATCGACTATAGTTACGGTGACCATACGTCCTTTATCAATACCAAGACAGTCGTTTATTTCACTTTTCTGTCCTTTAGATTTAATTATTTGGTAAATATTATGTTTAGGGGATGCACCTCGGATGTCCTTGACCTTGATATATGTTATCAAGATCACTTTTCTGAGTAACCCCCAAGAGGTTTCTGACGGCGCTCGTTGTTTATTAAAAGGTTATAAACACAAGAAGTTTTCGAAATATAGCATTTATATTAAGTATTGAACGCTGAAATAATATGCTGTATTAACATATGTTATCAAGGTCACCTTTCTATGTAACCCCCAACAGGTTTTATCCGTCGCTCGTTTTTTATTATAAAGTTATGGTAATTATTTACATTAGGGGCTTCCTCACCGATTTTGATGACGTTGAAATATGTTGCCAAGGTCATCGTTCTGAACAACTTTTTCCTATACATGTTACCGCCGCTCAGCTTTAGTTTCCGAGATATTCGCAAAAAAGTTCCAACATCTCAAAAAGTGATCGGAGTAGGTCTGGATTAGGTCTAGGTTAGGTCTGGGTTATTTATATATTATTTATATATTTTCTTGATTGTTGCAGATGTCCAAGAATTCGTATAGTTTCATGCTTAATACTCTGTATGCTAACACAGCTGACAATGAAATGAATTCGCGTTCGACACGATTCATTTTACGTTTCAGTTCGTAAACATAAACAGACAAAACGGTGGGTCTCAACTGATGAAGTCGTTTTAAATTGTGACCGTGGCCGCGTTATCGGCGGCCACAATTTCAAATCTAACCCAGACCTTCTCCGATCACTTTTCGAGGTGTTGAAACTTTTTTGCGAATATCTCGGAAACTAAAGCTGAGCGGCGGTAACATGTATAGGAAAAAATTGTTCAGAATAATGACCTTGACAACATATTTCAACGTCATCAAAATCGGTGAGGAAGCCGCTAATGTAAATATTTACCAAAGTTATGAACAAAAATATACCGATGCTACCATATTGCAATTTGCCCGTATTTAAATGAATGTGATTTTGGATTGGACATATGTTATCGAAGACATTCTCTGAAATTGGGCGACCCCAAGATAGTGTTAGGTCTGGGTTAGGTCTGATAATCTAACCAAGCATAAACCAGACCTAACCCAGACTTAACACCATCTTGAGTGTTTAGCCGTCGCTCGTTTTCTATAAAAAGGTTAACAAATCAACTTGGACTATGTCTCCTTTTGACAATTTGTACGAGAATAAAGTGTACCTACAACCAAAATTTAACGAAGGTTTTTTGCAATTATCTCGGAAACTAAGTCCGAGCGACGGGTAGATGTATAGAGGAAAGTTGTTCAGAATGTTGTCCTTGAAAACATATATGAAGGTTAAGGTCATCCGAGGTACCTCCCCTAAACGTAATATTTACCAATTTTTTCTTCTAAAATAATCATTTCGCCTTTTATTTTAGGAATCGAAATAAAATGGGGCACCGCCATGCAGCACATGGCACATATAGAGTGCGAAATTAGTTGCGACGATCGAAGAAAGCATTTCTTTCATTTCCAGTCACTGGAACTTATATATAAATTACGATTTGGCGAAGTTTTGTATATAGTTATGTCACCCGTGTGACATAAGTTATGTCACCCGTGAGGAGATCGAAGAATGGTGACAAAATAATGAATCCTGCCAATATAGATGGGTTGAAATTGTTAAATACTTCGTGTATAAAGACGTACTTTTTAAAAAGATTTCAAAAATCGTTGAATCTTGACTACCTGGTCCCTAATGCGCCGAAAGAATATTTTCATTAGTGGACGATATGTGGACCAATAAAAATAACCCATTTAAAAATCGAAAGCATGCTTTTAGACTAAATGCATTGTTAGATATCAACTGTATACAGTTTCACGAATTTTTAAAACACATACCAGATATCTACAAAATGTTCATTCATGTGAAATGTACCAAAATTAAATTTTTTTAAGTATGAAATAATTCCTGATTTGTTCGTAACTTTCTCCAAGAAAATATGGTCGCCGTAGCTATAATGCTTGGGAATTTTGTTAAATTGCTTAATTTCTCATCTAAAAACTGAGGATCTGTATGTAAAATAAAAATTATCTACGGCTGTTACAACAAATAGACGCCACTTTGGAGTTTCTTTCATTTTTCAATTATTTTGATGGATCGATAATAATATATCGATACTCTTAAATTCTTTTGGTTATACTGCTGATTCAATATGCAGCTACCTATTTTTGTTATTAATGCATAAAATCCAGAATCTACTCGTTTATCGTCAGTAAATTCCCAATTTTATGCATTTCTGACAAAATTGAATAGACGATATTTCATTGTATTATTCTCAATCTTATAATACTTTATATTAACGTGATAAGGAACTTTCTATTTTGATTTCAATCTATTGCAAGTTATGCTGCAAATTTTTATTTTGCATGAAAATCCGCAGTCTAATCATCATGATAATTGAAAAATTCTTATTTCTGTACCATTCTATATTTTGTATCATGTACGTATGATTTTTAAGCTCAACATTGTAAACAGCACAAAGGTGTATTAATGTAATGAATTTTGCTTAATATTTTGGTATAACCTCGTTGTTATTAAATAGGTGAGTTTTTAAATGTGCAAGAGTTTAATTTTTAATGACAGGATACGTGAGTAAATAGAACGTATTCAAGCTTTTCTTGCAACTGGAAGAGCTGTACCTTTTAGAACTGTTTTTCGTCCGCTTTTGCTGAATATTATTCACGACGTTAATTCCGTAATTATGTAGTTTCTCGAAAACTTGTTCTGCTACGTACCATTTCCATTAAGAACCATCTCGGCGGCCATTTTTCATTTCCGTCGTAACCGTCTAACGCGACTTTTCCATCTATGTTACTTCACCTCCCCACTGTTTACAGATTATTCTTCGTGTTAAAATGTTGTAATATCATATCGCGTTATCAAGTAATATGTTAAAGCGTCGAAATCGAAATGGATGGATAATTATATTCCAAAATGAGCATACAACCTATTGTTTCGTGTTCAAAAGAACTTCCCTTGGATATGGGCGTTTTACATATTAATATTTGAAGCACTATGTTTTAACTGCTTTTGTTACTCTGGTATTATAATAATGTGGTATTTTTACAATAACTGAAGAACATTTTATTACATTTAGGAATTGTTCCTTTTGGTGAGAAAAAAATTTGTGTGAAGTTTGAGATCAATCGGATAAAAGGATCACATGGCGCATTTGAATTGAAAATTTTGAAAATATTGAAATTCATCATAACTGTAGCATATTATATATCGTTGGATTTGTCTTTTTTTCCAAATAAGAATATGGAAAAAATATATGACCTCCTTTAAATAAAAATATCGATGACCATGAAATTTCTGATATATGATTTTAAAAAGTGTTTTTATTTTGCCATTACATTTGCCTTATTCAACAGTGCAATTTTCTCCTCTGGTATTTTTTCGTATAACAGCAAATAACAGAGATATTTAAATACCTACATTAAAATGTGGCAAAATTGATGGTAGGATATAATGTATTATACAGGGTGGACGATTTATCTGAAGACACTGAAATATCTCGAGAACTATGCATCGGATCAAAAAATGTGGGTAATGAAAGTTGTTCGTCTCGAAGGGGGACATCCAATGATACCAAACTCGACTACCCCCCCCCCCCCCTCAACGCCACCCCCTGGGGTGGGGCTGGGGGAAGATAAAAAACTTAAATGCGAACCCCCATTTTTTATTGCAGATTTGGATTCTCCAGGAAAAGTATCCCAATTTGACCTACGAGTTTTTGCATTTTGGTTCACAGATGCCGCTGTAATCGACAAAAATCAAAATGGGTAAACAAGCGTTGAAAATTGGTGATATTTCGAGAAATACACATCAGATCAGAAAAATAAAAGTAGACGTATTTGATATTTTTAAAAATGCTATTCAATAACACCATAATTGACCCCCAATAGGAAACCCTTTTTTTTATAGCAAATCTTGGTCCTCCATTGATTTGATAGCATTGGTGTCAGTTCTTTCACAGATGTCGCTGCAATCGAAAGCAGTTGGAAAAATTCATTGGTTTGTTTATAAATAAATCAAAAACTACTTTTAGCGTTACCCAGGAAGAATTATGGTGTTATTGAATAGCATTTGAAAAAATATCAAATACGTCTACCTTTATTTTTCTGATCTGATGTGTATTTCTCGAAATATCCCCAATTTTCAACGCTTGTTTACCCATTTTGATTTTTGTCGATTACAGCGGCATATGTGAACCAAAATGTAGAAACTCGTAGGTCAAATTGGGATACTTTTTTTCTGGAGAATCCAAATCTGCAATAAAAAATGGGGGTTCGCATTTAAGTTTTTTAACTTCTCCCAGCCCCACCCCCAGGGGGTGGCGGTGGAGGGGTGTGTCGAGCTTGGAATCATTGGATGTCCCCCTTCGAGACGAACAACTTTCATTACCCACTTTTTTGATCCGGTGCATAGTTCTCGAGATATTTCAATGTCTTCAGATAAATCGTCCACCCTGTATAATCGTATTCGACTATTCGATATAGTTTCGTATATTAACAGTTATATCTCCAGTAAGAAGATTAAAGAATGGCGACAAAATGATAATTCATCCCAACATATATGAGTTAATATGTTTAAAATACAAAAAATGTTTTTCTTCAAACATATTCAAACAACCAAATGTACCTCGACAAACTCAGAACACAACTAACCCCTAATCTCCACCGAAGCTACGTCATTTCTCCAGAACTTAACAAATCCAACACATCGCCAATCAGCCCAAAACAAAATCCAACTGATTGAAAGATAAGAAAATTCGTAACCTTCTAAATGGAAAACCGAGTGGTCGCCGGTATTAAAAAGTCCATACGCTACCGACATGAGAAATAACGAAACTCAATATCCACGAAAATAATTGCATCGATGAATTCCGGGGAGGACCGATCGGTGGAGGTCGAGTGAAATTTTCGAAAGTCGATTCCACGACAGGATCACGGATTTCTAGGAATCGTTGGACAGGGGATCGGTACGATTGATAAGCGAACGTGGCAGGGAGCGTGGATGGGCAGGTCGATGCTTATTGATTCCCAGTCCGGAAACACCTTTTCCGATCTTGTCAAGGGGGCGGATAATAAACGGTCCGGTCGAAGTCAGAAACATTATCCGACGTACAGGAGGCAGCAGTAGCAGTAGCAGAAGCAATATCAGAAGCAGTAGCAGAAACAGAAGCAGAAAAAGAAGCAGAAGCAGAAGAAGAAGAAGAAGAAGCCCGTGTTTCGAGTCGGGCGTAAAGTGGCTCGGTTCCACGGCTTCCCTAAGGACGCAATTCCCTTGGATCTAGATTACGCCCGAATCCTCTATACACTTGCGGCGGAGTAAACGGAAAGGAAGTGATCCGGCGAGTGCAAACGACACCCTGCCACGTCAACAACACTGCCGCAGTGTTCCCAAGATTGCGCAAGGGCCTCGCTCTTTCTCCACCCCCGCAAACGCGGATCAAATTTGAGACAGTCCACGGTGGGTTCCACGCCGAGCCGAGATTACCGAGCACAAGCCACCGGTATGCATTCCGAACTTCTCCGTTTCATCTTGGTGAAACCTTAACGGCCCTGTTCTCGCTTCAATTTTCCGCAAACGCTACGTCTACAACCGGCCACCTCAGATTATGCCTTTGTAATAGGCACGCGGTGTCGTAATCGTGATTAGCCGCGTAACCAAGCTTTCCAAAGTGTCTCTGCTCGAGGAACAGAGCCTGACAAAGGGACAATGCCGACTCCGAGCCCGATATTTGAATCAAATTTCTTTTTATAATTTCGTAGGGAATAGCTGAAGCCTTGCGGAGGCTCGTGTGAGGACTCCGTAGTTCAAAAGTAGGTCTTTAAATATTTTCGATAATGATCGGGCATCATAGTCTGATACTAACGAATTTTGGCTGGTTTTTAGTATTATCTTAACACGTTGACTGCCATGAATTTTTACGTTAATATATTCATTGTACCAAATTTGACTAATATCTAGAAAATGCAAGAAGGTTGAAGGATTACTCAGTGTCATACATTTAACCTTTTCAATTTTTATTTCATTAAATAAATCACTTCGATTTTATGGAATTTTTGAGGTTGCTGGATCGACAGTGTTAAAGTACGTTGATTAAGCATCTTTTGAGGTATACGCAATTTTTTCCTAGGAGAACAGTTTTCCTAGTTTGATGCTCTGACTATAAAGCACTCTTTAGAAATTTTTTAAATGGCCGATATTTACAATTATAATATTAAAGGTAGTACGCTTATTAAGTAACTATCGAATAGTGTACTCAAATTTTCTCATAGGAAACTTTTCAAACTAATGAGTTGCTTGGTTTGATATCCTTAGTTTGCCGCTTTGATTATAAGGCAACCATTAGGAATTTTTTAACAGAACGTTATTCAGTGTTATAATCTTCAATCTGATACGTCTATGAACCATCTATCGAAAAGTATATTCACATTTTTTTCTAGTAATAATCGTAATTTTCTTCACTGTAAAATGTACAAATTAATGAGTATCTTAGTTTGATGCCCCTAGGTTGGAGCTCTTATTATTATTATCTCTGAGTATTATTATCTGAAGCTTGGTACATTTACTAAGCATCTGTGGAAGAATGTACTCAAATTTTTTCAAGCTGTAATAGGTTTTTCTTCGTTGGAAAATGTACACACCAACGAGTCTCTCTAGTTTGATGGTCTGACTATAAGGCACTCTTCAGAAATTTATTAAAAGACGGATATGTACTATTATAATCTTAAAGTTAGTACGTTTATTAATAATCCTCCGAAGAATGTCCTAAATATTTTTAACAATGATACCCATTTCCTTCAGTGGAAAATGTTCAAACTAATAGCTTCCACGGTTTGACGATCCTGGGTTGACGCTCTGATTATAAGGCAGTCTTTAGAAATTTTTTAAAAGAATAATTAAGTAGTTAGATTCTTTTATATTTTATTAAAAAAGTTATTAGTGATTGTACTTTCACATTATCCTTTCTAATTTTTCGATCTTTTTAAATGTTGCTGTTACAATTCGTATTAGAACTTTTGCTATACGCGTAGTAGAAATGGTAAGCCATGGTCAGACATGTCAACCGATTCTTCGAGCTCGTGTAACTCTGTATAAAAATTGAACGACATTTTGTTCAAGCTCCTTTTAAAGGTTGAATTCTCTACTTACACGTAAAGATTTGTTCTTTGAAATGAGCACAGGTAGATTACTTTCAGATTTCTTTTACATGAAAATACTGGAGATAAGAAGTGGACAAATTTTCGGTTATTATTTACTGTTCCATCAATTTTGTAGAGTCATGTAATTGCATAAATACTTAAGGTAATACTTTACTTATTTTGGCTATATACTTTAAATCAACGAATTAAATTTAATTTGTAATGTCACACCTCAAAGCCTGAAAGAAATCATGAAGAAGAAAACCTAATAAATAGCTTCCTTACTGAATTCTACCAGCATAGTTCTTCATCAGTATATTGCGGATTTTTATGCAAAATAAAAATTGTCTGCATTAATTGCCAGATGCATGACGTACGTAGACATTCATTTCTTTTCTTAACGGTTTCCATGGGTCGAAAATAGTGCAATAACATTTTTAAATGGTTTGAATGTTTTCACTGATCTTCATTTTATCTACATATTTCTGTCATAAATGCATCAAATTCGCTGTCACTTCGACAGCAATAACTACAACGTTCGCTGAGGATGACCAAAATACTATGAAACAGAAGTTATTCTTCAAACGAAAGAATCCTCGCTCGGTGCAGTATTTGCCCGACTGGTCGCGAAAAATTTCCGTCTAGAATGCTTCAAGTATCCGCTCGGACCACGTCGATTGTCCGTTTGAGAGGGCTCGCAGGGAACTGATTCCGTACGGTCATCCGCTCGGAAGACATCGTCCTTTGACAGTGACCAGCGCCAGCCGAGGATATCGACGATCAAAAAGAGAAAGTCACGGCCGCTGATTGGCCGTTATTCTTCTCCGAGATGGAAAGTGGCAATTCCTCGAAGACGAATCGGACACGGCGGCAGCTTGACCTAATTTAGAGACCGAGGACCGAGGAGTGGTCATGCTATATCGCCGAGGGTATCCCGCAGGGGTCGCACTTTATGACAATAGTGTTCCGCGGGTCCGTAGGTGTCCGATCGAAAGCGGTGCACGTGTTAATTGCTCCTAGTTCGCCGCCCCACTTGTACGACAATATGCTGGCTTCTCGAACGTAAAATACTCGAAGCTCGGAGCTGGCTGTTCCTTAGGACGTAACAGGTATCGCATTAAAGATAATACTGTGAAGACCCCTGTCCCCGAATTAACTCCATGCTCAGCGATTGTATACAGGGTGTCTCACTAACTCTGTTGCAAGTAGGGATTGCAATACCGGTACACCGGTATCCCGAATACCGGTATTTGCTAAGGTAAAATACCGGTTATTAGCAATAAATAATAAGTATTTTTCGGTATTAGCAATAAATAATAAATATTTTTTTGGGGTATCTATCTACTCTTATTTGAAATTTACAAATTAATTTTTCCGATAGTGAATAATGTTTTTTTTGAAATACAAATGGAAATCCTGAAGGCATTTTAGAGTAAGCAAAGATGACCTAAACGCTAAAACGTTTAATTTAATAATTAATTACATCCATTTAATAATTCCATTAAAATGGTTCCAGGCGTTTAACGAAATTATTCTTTGTACAGTATTTCATCGATAATTGTCGCCACCACTCGTCCGGCCGGCGGCAATTATTGTTCAGATGATACCATTACTCAAGTAAATACCATCGGAATTATATCTTATTTGGTATCATTTTCATTAGAAAAATGCCACGAATATGTTGGTGAAAGTTCCATAAAAAAATAATAAAAAATAAAGGAGTTTTGTCATTGGATTAGTAGTGGTCTCACCGATATACTCGATTTATTATGTTACATATTGTAGGATTTGATGGACGAATGAGTGCGTGCATACGTGTAAATGCGTGAATGCTAGAGAATTCTACGAGCGAGACAGCGTGAGTGAGAGAGCATGAGCGAGAGAAAGACAGAGAGCGTCAAGAAACAAATGAAGCGGCAGTCGAAGTATGAACGCATAAACAACACGAAACTATTTTTAAATAAACATCTTCTGTTTGATTCTCTTTTCATTATATCCGGAGTTCTTGTTTTCACCCGATTCTAATCCCACAATATTATGTGCAATATATTTACTTTTTTACCCCGCGGAAGGAGGGATTGTTTTGCTACAATTATCGTTCAGAAGTTCACGACAATAAATTGTCGTTCTACCATTATTTTCTTAAAACATTTTATTTATTGATAATCAGAATAAGTAAACTGTGCTGTTAGAGTGTCGTAAGATAGCATTTTTCGTAGCCAGATTTCTTTACCAATCGCTAGACCTAGGATTTTATGCATTTACGACACAACTGTGTAGGTACAATTTAAAACAGTAAAAATGTTAAACATACTTTAACAATATCAATACATTATTCCCAATATACTAAAATTATTAATCCGAGATGCTCGGCGATATAGAACTGCAATAGTGACGAAAATTTCAAATGGAACCCGATGAGATGGAGGATGAGATTTTCTGCTACCTCCTAATGTTTAGTTACTATCCCATAATGTATACCTATTAGGTAGTTGCATATGAAACGTTCGATTTCACGATACAAATGCCATAAAGTGTTTTAATCAAAAAATAATATTATAACCTACAGGTTTGTTAATATCATTTGAAGATACATAGCTAATCTTTTAAATCCTATCTTTTATTTTCATTTACATGTCCAACGTTGCTTTTAAATAATGTTTATTGGAAAATCAGTCGATGTGATCGTCGTGTATTCTTTTTACATGACTTTTTACAACAGTAAACATATTGACGACAACATTATGTGATGTTTAATCAAAATGTAATAATAAATGCACGCGCTGTTACTCAATGATAGAAAAAGCTCAAAAATAGAGATGACAGTCTCATAAATGAAGAAGGTGAACGACCCAAAGAATATAATTTTTACCGTAGTATCATCGGAAAACTTGTTATCTTGACAAAATATGATAATTGCAATGGCTCCTACTTTAATCAATAAAGTTTTACTTAGGGAAAAGTTAAGTTCGTTTAAAGTTACTCTTCAGATATCGGTTCGGATAATCGAAGTTCTACTAAATCGTGAATTGAACGAGCAAATATGCTCTGAATTATGTCATGTTTGGACTCATTTTAATTAAAAAAATGTTGCGAATGCGTTGGTAAATATCTCACTAAAAAATGAATGAAAAGAAAAATGTTCTGTCATTATATTAGTATTATTTTACCAGTAACTATATCTGATTCTAATTTGTCTAAATTATACGAATCTTTTAGTATACATAACCTTGTAAAGTTTCGTAGCAAAATTTTCGTGTAAAATGATAGCAAACCGGGATAAAATCATTTTCTCCCATAGTTGTTTTTGTGCCACAATGTTAGATGGAACATCGTGTATAAAATAGAGCCGGAGGAAGCGTAATAAGTTAAAAAAATGTCAGTTATTTACTCGCTCAACTATGCGACCTATGCATATAATGTTAAGGGTGAAAGAGGCACGATAGAGCGAAATGTGAATATTTGTCAGAGTGCTAGACGGAATCCAGTGACGTCGGACAGGGTTTCACGGAGCTCGCGCAGTGCCGGTAAGTAATGCTTAAATATTTGCAATTATGTATTCACCCGTAAGAAACAACGACATCACAAATCAAATACCAAACGCGACGTTACAAAATGGATGCACGGTGCTTCGAGCTCGTAATACTTCACGGCGATCAAAAACCATAAAATGGTCCTTTTGTATCATCCTTAATATGTGTTATTATTTCTACGTTACAATAGTGGGAAAAACAGAAGAGAGCTGTTGGGACTAAAACCTCAATAAACAATAGGATGTTATAATTTCAATGAATATAAAATAAAGGAACTGAAACCGGTCATTGGACAGACAGTGTTAATTTTTATTGGAAATCTTTTACATCGATTCATTTTGACAATTACAGAGGCATTAACACTGGAACTACGGAACTCGTCATTTTGAACGGTTCCAAAGTTTTTAATTTACAATTATTCAAGTTGTAACAACGTATTTATGAAGAATCTGTTTTGTGATCCAGAAATATTGAGAATAACTGTTCAATGTGATATAACATAGATATATTTAGATAAACAATGTAATATATAATAATATAAATTATGACAGAAAAGCGCGACGCATCTTCGTTCGTCATGCGCAACCAACCAACGAGGTTATGTACGCTCCATCATATCGATCGACAATCGATTCTGTCATCGTGCGGACACAGCATATGCGCCACATGTTTCATAAATTTATTTCATATATAAATACACCCTTGTTATTTTTCTAAAGTAAAATAGCCGCTTTTAATGCTATGTTGATCTAATATTTTATGAAAAAGTTAGTTATACTCGGAAGCTTTGTCAGAGATTTGTAGTCCGTCGACACTTTGCGAAACTACTTTGCTGAATCGGCGTTTCGTGTATACGCAAGCTCATCCTGGGTAAACGGAACGGAAAATTCCCGTTTATACCGGCGAAAACCAAAATTTGTCGATCGCATGTCATACATAAAGATATCACTGCCGAGAGTAAACGCAACGAGTTGGCACTCGCATAAACCCAACTTCAATCTGTCTATCGTGAAATTATTGCTAATAAAACTGTACATACATTCGGAATGGAGAGATACTCTCACCGATTAGCTTGTTTTGTTCATCAACCAAAAATGCTCACCGACAAAAACGACACTGGAAATTATGGGATTTTTAAATAACGGCAAGTTTTGGTACAGTTTCCATAACATGTTATTTGTCATTATATACAGTAACAGTCGGGGAGAAATTAAGTGGACACCCTATAAAAACTAATAACTTTCTTCAAATTGGACCAAACGACTTGAATTTTTTATTGAGATGTTAGAACGATTGATTACTAGGTAATGTGTAAAAAAACTTTCTAGAATTGCTATTGCTTGGATTTTCGAAGAAAAAAGTAAAGGTTACAATTTTTTACTTTTTTATCACTGCATACGATAAAAATTTTAAATATGCCATTTCTAGATCTAAGCAAGTTATATGTAAATATACACAAAGTTTCATCGAAATCGGTTAACGCATAAAAAAAGGTATAGGCATTGAAAGATGTAAGAATCTTTGAATGTTGGGCTTCCGATTGATCTAAATCGCAGATTTTTATGAAACTTTATTTTATACATATAATTTGCATAGATCTACAAAGGGCATATTTTAAATTTTCATTATAAGCACAAATAAAACAATTAAAAATTGAGACCTATACTTTTTTCTTCACAATTTCGACCAATAGTGATTTTTAATTAGTTGTTTTACACAGTACCTAGTCAACTAATCCTTCTAACATTTGAAAAAAAGACTCAAATCGTTTGGTATAATTTTATCAAAGTTATTAGTTTTTGAGGGGTGTCCAATTAATTCGGCCCCCACTGTACATTGAAGGTTTTAAAATTCACTACTCATTAAGAAATTGCGGATCCTTATGCAAAATAAAATATTTCTTCATTAGTTGTAAGAAACGGGGGTTACAGTAAATACTGTGTTGTATCATAATTATTTTAATAAAGCTATTTGTTAATAAAGCAGGATAAAAACATTTTTTTTATCAAAAAAGAATTTAAGAAGCCTAATACATTATTCCGAACTTATTAAGATTATTCAAGGCAGGAAGAATCATCTATATGGATTCGGTTTCTTCCAGTTAATGCAGACAATTTTTATTTTGCATAATGATCTGCAGTCTAATAATCACAAAGTAAACTGTATTCGGTTTCTTCCAGTTAATGCAGACAATTTTTATTTTGCATAATGATCTGCAGTCTAATAATCACAAAGTAAACTGTATGCTTACTTCTATAGATGTGCAGTTTTAAAATACTAATGCACTTCTTTAAGTTAACGTTCCCTCTTCAATTCATCAATTTTTTCTTACACGTACAGTCATTCAGTATCAATAAAATTTCTACAAGATAGTAATGCATTTTATAAACGATTTGAACCTGTATAATTTATTCAGTAGCATTTTTCTATTATGTAGCAATATTTCGGCATTTTCTGCGGAACGAGTGTTCAAATTAATTCAGTAATTCTACAGCAAATAAGGCGACCAAACGATTGTTCGCGATGTACGTAACCAAATCATTATTTGTTCAAATAGTTTCATTCCATTTCATTAATCATTGGTTACACCAGAAAACACGAATATCAAATGAATGGTGCGCGATGCAAATAATTGCTGCAAACATTAACGTGATTGATGCAAACAACGGTTGTAGATAATGATACGACTGATACTGAATAGAGTCGCAGCAAGCTGTCTTCGAGGGAAACTCTTTCGTTTGCCGTTGCGCATCGAACTTGACATTTCAAAATGACTGCCTGAACACGAATGTTTTATTGAATGGCATTTACTAGGCATCAAATCACCTTTGCTCTGTTAAATAGATCCCGACTTTTCCAGCCTGTCGGAATGCTGTAGTATAGATCGCCAGGAATCCAACGACCTGGATTAGAGTGGTGTTGCTGTGAAATGCTCACGATATATTGGAATTTAAACTGCAAGCGTGAATTGTAGCCGGAACTCGGCGACAAGTTTCCTTCAGCTAGCGAAACGCGTCGCTACACTGTTTGTTGGTAGTAAGTTCTTATTCATACATCGACGCCTCAATAAATACAACGATTTCCAACGGCTTGCTCGTCGAATACCATTTTGCTATTCTTGGCGCCAAGGGAATTGTTAAGGAACTGCCAAAGTTGCTCTCTGATGATCGGTTGCAAATGCACCGCTTGAATTGGAAACTCTTCACATTGCGCTGAAGCATTATTAGTGGACTGCGGATCTTTATGCCAAATAAACATTCTTTAACTCAATTGTGGGAAACAGAAATTGCATAAGAATGAATTTCTTTCTTTAATTATTTAAAACAATCTAAGCTAATATATTCTGAAATTTTTTAATGTCTTCCAAATTTTGTATTTTACCTATGTTAACCCAATAGAACAGAATATTCCTCACTCTTTTTAATTGTTTGCTTTGCAATTACATTTTATCAACTATTTTACTAGGTGGAAATATTATACCATGCATGTATGATTGTTAAGTTAACAAGTATAAAAAGTGTTTTATTCTATTCAATTTGAAAGCGGAAACGAAACTGCGGAAAGACTTTCGCTAAACGGTTATTGTATTTTATGTGTACAATCAAGCTAATTTTAATTAATTGATTTCCTTTTCTCGAATCTCGCAACTACTTGTAGCCTGGCGCCCCCGGATCCATCTTTCGGTTTCTCCGTGCTCGCTAGAAACCTTCCTGTGAGAAATTCTCCAAATCGAGGGCTTTTTGCAGCCTAAGGTAGACACATCGTATCTACTCAAGCTATTGGCTTGAATGCAACAAACGCTATCACGTAGTCGCCAGTGTCTAATGGGATTCGAGTGCATTTCTTTGTACTATACACGATTTCGTATCAATAAACTAGCCGTAGCCATCTTCCACTAATCCCATACGATATTTCATTTTTCCTGTTCCGCTTTAACTTCGCATACCTGAGTCTACCGCGCGAGAAAACAGAAATGCATTTCTATTAGGGGTGTGCCTAATAAGGTCCGACTCGGACAATGATCGGGTACCCGAAATGGTAGTCGGTTCGGATCGGGTTGGGGTCCCGAAAGATTGCAATATTCGGGTACTCGAAGTTAAAGTTGTATTTACATAAGCATAATGCTGTTTTATGATTTTTCAGTTCAATCTTTTATTTTCAATGGCAGGTTCAGCATGATTTTTGTATTTTTAGTGTAATCGGTTATCAAACTTAGCGAGGAAGAAGGTATTTTATAATACATTCTGTGAAAGAATGTACGTAAAGGACGTTTCTGTTTCTAGTAAGCACTGTTCTTACAAGACAAGGCCTCTTCATCCGCACACTGTTCATATGTATAAGAGCACTGTTTCGTAAACAGTGTTTATTATAAATCGAAATATTATTATGACCGATGATTGGACGTCTTAATATGCACAGAGTCACAGAGTTATTTATTGCTGATTTGACCGCAGACTTGCCCCAACTTTAATTTCGAGTACCCGAATATTGTAAACTTTCGGGACCCGGACCCGACTCGAGCCGACTACCTTTTCGGTTACCCGAAATCGTGGGTACCCGAAGTTTATAAACTTTCGGGATCCCGACTCGATCCCGAACAAATTTCCCGACTCGACCCGATCCCGAAATTTCGAGTACTCGCACACCCCTAATTTCTATCCATAACAAAAAGGTTTGCACTGGTTTAATCAATCGTTCTACGTTTTAATATGAATTATTTTCTAAAAATGTATAGAATACAATCTGCAATTTTTTGATTGTATGAAATCTGTCTGAATAGCTTTCTTGGTTGCGAAGATCAATAGACAACACTTAAAAATGCATGAAATATAATATGCAATTTTCTGGATGAACTGAACAAATATGAAATGCCTCCTTAATTTCCAAAATTAATAAACAATATTTTTAACATTTTTTTTATTTGTATCTTTAACTGCAACCGTGTATCGAGAACATTTCTGCTTTGATTTCGCGTTTTCTTTTTCATTCGCAACGTTGCTGTTCGTTCATTTGAGAAAGTCGGTAAAAGTTACTTGATCCAATTTCACAGAGTTAACTTGAAGATATAAAAAGGGAGATAGGTGAGTGTTTCACAGGAATGCAGGGAAAACAAGACAATCTATCAATAGGTAAAAGGATATTAATGGGTGTGCAATCTGTCGAAGGAAAGCGAAACAAGGAGATGAGGATGCAATGTAAACAGACACAAAGAAAGCGAGAGAACTATGGGAAATAAAGACTCGGAAGGCAATGTAAACTCTGGAAAATAAATACAATGCTGGGGCAAATGTAAAAGTTCAAAAACACGAAAACAGCTCGAAGCTGGATGCTTAAAAGCAAATGGAAAAAAACTAAAGAAATAGCAGGTTACTTGAAATGTTCCACGAAAGTAAGATAATTTCAAAGAACTTTTCTATCCTTTTCATATTGACATTTCTAATGGTATGGTTGTGTCCAAACAAGTCCTTCTGTAGCAAATGTGTTCTTTCAAAACGAAAATTTTTCTTGTTCAAATCTTTTATCTGATGTACATCATTTAAATATTTTTCCTTTTTGTTTATTGATTTATACGGATTTTTATGTAGAATAAAAATTATCTGTATTAATTGCAAGACACAGTACCTGCATAGACATTTATTTCTTTTCTTAATGATTGTCATGAAATGAAAATAATAGAACAGTATTTTTGAATTCTTTAAAAGTGTTTTATAATTTGCATTTCATCTACTCAGTTTTATTATGAATGCATAAAATCCACAGTCTAATAGTCACAATTTCATTGTAGAATCCATGAGTAATGGAATATTCATATTTTGACTGTGTTATGACTATATATCGTGATTTAGAAACATTAAAATGTGTGTTTAAAGATTTGTAACAATTTACACGGTTAACTTTGTGTGTTTGGAGTGGATGCAATTAGATAAGTGCATGAAAGACACAGATCTTCACCCTTTAAGGACAATTGTCGACATATTGACGATATCATGAATATGCATCCAATTTATGAAATTGTAAGTACAGGGTGGGGCATTTATCCTGGCCACCGGGAATATCTCGAAAACTAAATTCTGGAGAAAAAAGTGTTTCAACTAAAAAATTTAAGTCAAGGAGGGGCTGATACAGCAGTCTTATCCATTTGTAATTTTCATAATGTTTTTAAGGTCATCCCAAGGTCAACTTTATTTTTTCAAATAGAAACATATATTTTTCATTACAGATTCTTAATCTACGACTTGAAACAAATAGCTTTTATTTGAAACGTCTTTTTCTACGACGATTGTTTTGTACAATATTGATTAATAATAATACAGGAGAATTGCAACTTAATTACAAGAAAATCAATTTAAAAAGTATTCAGTAACATTGTACTGTTATTTGCATTGCATGCGAGAGAATGTGTAATCTTATTCCAAAGAAAAGACACTAAAAAACTGGTGCATCCCTACGCGTAATGAACAGGTTTGCTTACGCTCAGCATTGAATTTTTTTGCTAAGTTTTATCTAATTGTTTTGCCTGTTTCAATATCTAGCTATTATTTAATTATTCATTTAGATTAAATGTTTATTTGATCCTATTTTAATTGGGTATCAATTTCTTTTATTATAAATAAAATGATTTTCTCCGTTAAAACGACATTGTGTATTTTTTCTTTGAAAATTCAATATTATACAAAATAAAAAATATGTAATGAAAAATATATGCTGCATATAACTTTATAATGTTGTTTGAAGTGTGAAGAAGAACAATTGGAGTGGTGTCGCACTTCTGTTAGCTTTATGTTGTCGAAGCGAGCACTCTTTATTATGAAGCTATTGTAGGTGTTCACAATAATGGTACAAATAGTCCGCGACTAGAATATAATGTTGTATCATACTAGACTCGTTAATAAAGGTACTTTAAACTGATGAGCGCGTTTGCAGTGTACAATAAATCGCCGTTTGATAGTCAGATCGCAGTCTTCTCTCTTTCTCTCTCTCTCTGTCTCTCACTCTCTCTCTCTCTCTCTCTCTCTCTCGTTCGCCGGTTTCAGAGCGACTGACGCGTGGTTCGCTCAGCGGAGTGGGAAAGAGCGAGAGAGTGCGCGTGAGCGCCCCAAGTGAACCGATATACAGAGACCCCGCGATCTAAGTCCTTTTTCGGTTCTCTGCCGGGACTTAGATCGTAAAGGGACACTATTTTTTGTGACCGCGTCGACCGCGCCGAACGTAGAAAAGGCAGCATGTAAACACGGGCCGCGCGGCCGAAGGCACAACAAAAAATAGCGTATCGGTAAGACAATAATAGTGCAATAATAAAACTTCTTTATTTTTTACTTATTTTTAATGAAATTTTACCAGTATATTCGTGGTATTTTTCTAATGAAAATGGTACCAAATATGATATAACTCCGATGATTTACTTGTGTAATAAACGATGAAAGTTTTGGACGTAAAGAAGGACAGCGTATAGGAAAGAAGGGGACCACAAGAGCCGCGGCCGCCGGCACAATTCATAAGCCCGCGTCCGTACAATGTAATGCCAATAAAAAACTTCCATCGTTCATTAAATAAGTAAATATCATCGGAATTATATCATACCTGGTATTATTTTCATTAGAAAAATGTTACGAATATGTTGGTGAATGAATAAAAAATGAAGAAGTTTTGTAATTCGCGATTAGTAATGATTCACACCGATATACCCGGCCCAGGATCAGGTTACGCGACATGTTTACACTGCTCGGTGACCGAGGCAGCTCGAGCTTTACGGCCCTTCCAGGGATACCCCACAGTAGAAGGAGTAGGCCAAGAGACATAGACCGCCATGTTCCATTGGACTTAGATTGCGGGGTTACTGTACTACTGTCTCGCTCTTATTGAGCCTCGATCGGTAGAGTAGTGCCCCGTCCCGCAACAAATGTACATACCAAAATATTAGAATAATGTGTTCATTTTTCCCATTATTTGAGAGTTTGACACGTACTCTAATATTTTAAATAATTCTTGTTTATGAAGGGTTAATATTGAATATTTATTTTTTTCAATATGTTGCAACTACGTGATCGCAATTTCGAGACATTTGAAAGCTTGTCAAAATATTCCTGATGATTTACAAGGTTGTTTTTATGAATCAGCTGTGGATACAGCTAGAATTAGTGCGTACATGACACAATACTATTATAAAGACCAAGATACATTTAAATATCTTTGTTTCCACACAAAGCCCGACAAAATTGGTAGCTACATTTCTACGTAACTATTTCGATTGTAGATTTATTTATAAAAATGTTCGACGACGGTTCACGGATTTCCGGGCAGCAATATTTTATTTCCGAGCGCGCGAAAAAAGCAGGGCAGCCTGTCCAACGCACGCGGAGGTTGGAGTGGAACGCGCGAGGGTTGCAGTTAATCAAGAAATCAAGAGACTTTAACACCTCTCACGAAGGGCATTTTGCCCGCACTTTCCGGGCGTCGATACAGCATCGAAGTATACGAAGTAATTGCGTCGGTGGCCGTAACTTATGCGACGTTGCGCAGGTTATAGCTTGTTATTTCTTGTCGCAGGTGGTCGACCGTGCATATCGACCGGCAGCACCGACCGCCCTTTTAACTGTAACATTACTTTCGTGCTCTTTAGAATTTCAGTGCAACAAGCACTGGAAAGTCGTGCCCTTTATCCGGCGAATCTGGATATTCGCGATTCCAATGGTGTCGACGGCACACGCTCGTTTAACCATGCAGATCTACCCGGCCCTCAACCATCAAGATACACTCCTGCGGAAACAGAATAACGAATTATCAAGATGAGACCTCAATCATGGAAACCAATCTTATGCGTGGTATCGCATTTAAACCGGGAACTATCACAGCTTTTCAAAATTCTGCAAAAATTTACTAACAAGAAATGATCCCAGAATTTCAAAAAATTATGAAACATTGCGGATACGTAGTGCATATGTAGATATGTATTAGGCGATTTTTTTTTGCTGACCAAATTCAGGGGGGTGAAGAAATCGATCCCTGAAAGTTCGGCTATTTTGCAACTTTCTTTCTAATTGTATAAACAGTTGATAAATGCTTTATCAGAGGGTAGTCCTCATTAAAAAAAATAATTTTTGTCTGTAAACTATTTTCAAGGGTCGATTTCTCGCCCTTAAAATGAATTTGAGCAGCACAAAAGTCGCATGATACTTACACCTACATATCCCCGAAGTTTCGTAATTTCTTGAATCTGGGTTTGAACTATTGATACGTTTTTAAGTTTTCAGTTTTTTTCAGTACACGTAAGAAAAGGTAGACCAGATTATTCTTTGAGCCTTCCTCTTTACGTATTGTAGAAATTTGCATATAGAAAATTCATGGGTTTTTTTAATGAAATTGTGTCAGACACAGTAACCAATAAACTGAATGAAATCGTGGTAATACTATGGATTAATTTGTAGAGAAAATTTGGACGTGTTGTTACACTGCGGCAGAGATCGCTTTGATGGACGATAATCGTCCAAAGCGTTGGATTGGGCTGACAGTTGATGGCAATTTGCTAGTCACACGTTCGCCATCAAGAAGTCCCGATTTATCACCCTCTGACTTTTTTTATGGGGTACGACAAAGACAAGGTCTCTGACCTTCCTATGCATTCAACTGCTCTGAAACAATTTTTCACAGTCACTGTTGCTGTAATTAATGAAAATTTGTTAATGCGTTTATAGCAAAAGTTAGATGAAACTCAGCACAGACCAAATTCTTCACAATAATAGCAGAAACAGCGAATAATTCTAATTTATACAGCGAATAACAGTTCACTCATGTACACATAAAAATAAGAACCGCTTTGTACAGTGAACATTATTTTTACCAATCGCTTCGACACACGTATTAATGTTATCAATAGTGTTTCTTCTATAAAATATTAAACTGTTTGTGACTTTTAAGTACCGTCTAATTATAAAATTTAATTTTAATGTCACTCCATTAGATACCAGCCTGACTAACCCTAACCCCGACTCATCGCGATTAGGCAGTAAGAGGTCCAAAACCTTAACCTTGCCCAACTCCCTCCACGCCATTCTTCTAGACATTCGATCTTTTGCATTTTACTGCACATCATGCATTCTCCCTTCCTTATCGCATCCGAAATTCTCCCTATGCAGAGTGCTGCCGAATAACATGTACAAGAGGACACGAGGCGATTTATTGTGAATAAATGAGACAAAAATATAGAATACAATTTTATTATTCGAAACATTGTTTTAAAGAAAATTGAGTTTGGAAATGCAGCGAATACGCATGCTATTAGATAGGAACCGTCTGATCGCGACCAAGCAATTCTACTGTCTGCATATACTAAAGCACGCGAACCCGATGATCTTGAAATTTGATTTTCTCGATAACAAGGTGTCAAACGAAAAAATGTTATTCTTTTTTTTCGATTTATTTTTACATGGAGAATGTAAAAGGCTGCCCGCTTGTACATGTTATTTGGCCGCACCCTGCACATTCATTCGTATTCCGAAAATCTTTGTAATTTTTTCGCACTCTTGCACCAGACGATCCCCAGTATACAGTCTTCGACAAAATAATAAGACACTTTAATTATAAGACACTTATATCCTGAAGACTACATGCCATCTCCAAAGTAAACACGCAAAATCTTAGGATTGTATCGAATACCATACCAAAATTAGAGAAATATATGTAAACACGAGCTGACATTGCTTCGACAAAAGTATAAGACATTTGTGTGGCTTATTTTCCACTCACATGACTTCTACCATTAAGTATTCTACTGCGAACGTATTCAGACTTGTGTTTGAACACATTCTCTTGTGTCTTACTTACAGTATAAGTACGTTTAATAAAACAAAAAATAAATAATCGAGGAAAGCAGTTAGATAAGAGTGAGGTCGATTGAATCGTTCTGTTGTGCTCGGAAAAGTACAGTATTACTAAAATTGCGGAATTATTAAACAGAAGTATGTGTGCGATATTTAATGTCTTAAAACATCCAAGTGCTTGTGGAAAAACGAAAAGAAGTGGAAGACCTAGCGTTACTTGCGAACGTGATAAACGTGCAATTTTGCGTGTTGCGTCGAATTTTAAGGGCACAGCAAGACAAATAGCCGGAGAAGCCGGTATAAATAAAAACAAATTTAAGAAATGTACATCGCATTTTACAAGGAAACAAACACATTAAACGGAAGAAATTAAAACAACGGCCACTTTTAATGGAGAAACACAAAAAAGCACGACTAAAGTGCGCTCGTGAACACGTCCACTGGATGAAAAAATGGAAAAACGTCATTTTTAGTGACGAGAAAAAATTCAATTTAGATGGCCCTGACGGCTGGGCCTACTACTTTCATGATTGCAGAAAGGAAGAACTTCATTTAAGTCATCGTCAAATGGGTGGTGGCAGTGTTATGATATGGGCCGGTATTGGTTACTATGGAAAAACAGAAATAAACTTTTTATCAGGTCGGATTAATAGTAACAAATATATTGAGCTAATAGCAGGTCAGTTAAACAAGCACGCAGCTCATGTCATGCGCGGTGACTATATTTTTCAACAGGATAATGCAGCAGTATACTGCAAAATCAGTGAAACAATTCTTTTCTTCAAAAAATATTAATATTTTGGAATGGCCCGCTCGTTCTCCCTACTTAAATATTATAGACAATGTGTGAGGAGATTTGTCAAGACGAGTCTACGCGAATGGGAGACAATATAATAACGTAAATGAACTAAAAGAAAGTATAAATCACAATTGGACACATTTAGAACAAAAACGAATCAAAAAGATTACTAGACGTAATACAATTCAAGGGAGGTGTCACAAAGTACTAATTTCGTATTTTTCTTTGCTTAATCAAACATTTTTCTGTTAGTGTCTTATACTTTCGTCGAAGCAGTGCCAGTCCGCATTTACATATCCTTCTCTAATTTTGGTATGGTATGCGATACAATCCTAAGATTTTGCGTGTTTACTTTGGAGATAATATGTAGTATCCAGGATGTAACGGAGTGTACACTTTCCACCTTTACATATAAAAAATTTAAAAATATGCTAAGTGTCTTATTATTTTGTCGAGGACTGTAGACAAGTTTGTAAAACCTGTAGTTAAATAAATCTCTAGATTTTATATAAACGTGTTGTACTCATTTCGGCAACCCGGAATCCAACAACTCATTATTTAGGCCATCTTGAAACATTGTATATGAAAGTATATCCTTCCCTTTTCTGTTTCAGAAAATGTATAAACTTTTATTTGTATATGCTGAACAGAATTCGCAGAATTCTACCAAATGTTGTCATTTTAATCTTACTAATTAGCTTACGACAGTCATGCGTGAGTGACACAGTATTTTTATCAAGCACACAAATAAACTTTTATTATAATCTAGTAAGTAAATAAAACTCACTCAGGATCTAAAAAATACGACGCGGTAAGAGAATTAATCACTGCAATAAATCTAGTCTTTTCCATTCTCATATTATTAAATAAATTGATCTGATTTCGGCCGACTTTAACGAGCACCGTTATAGCAGTCAATGTGTTAACATGCTATTAACGTCAGAATATTTCTACATTTCAATGTAGGACTGATTCTTTACGCGACAAGTGTTGTATTACTCCCTTCTGGCAGTAAAATTTTTAATACGCAGAGAAACGGCAATATTTTTTTGCATGGCACACTCGACTCCTCGACTTTAGGATTAGGTTTACGCATCGGTATTGCGATCAATCGGTAACAGTTAAGGTACTAAAAATCCAGAGGGAGGTATGCTCGAGATGCGAGAGATTGAACAGCGGGAAACTACAATTCAAATGGGAAGCAGTGAAACGCGTGATTCAAATAGAGCACAACTTTATCGCGCAATAAAGTTCCGCAGTTTATGTGTACGTTCCTGAAAGAGAGACGCGACTCGTTGTTTTTTTCTATTACGCGATGCAAACATTCACATGTAAAGAAGACATAGGGTTAACGAACATTGCAGGCCGTTCCAGCAAATGGGACGTTCTATTTACAGTGCGTCGTCGCAACAAAAAAAAAGAAAGAGTGAGCAAACCATTACAATTTAGCGGCTTTACCTGTGGGCACTGTAAGTAAAGCAAAATGTAGATGCCACAATGAGAAGATACAAACCATGAGTTTAATAAAAAAAATGCTTAAAATAAAAGTACAGCTACTACGAATCCAAAAAGTATTTGAGTTCTCATTCTCGAGAAATTGCCGATGTTTGAAATGTAATAGTTTCGTTAAAAATACTACAACAATACAATAGGAGTCATTTTAAAGCTTGAAGCTTCTCCTTCTTCCGCGTTCATGTTTATCTAAGATATTTTTGCATGTTACAGCGATTGGGGAACTGATGACGCTTCGTTGGTCTAAAACAGGCATGTCCAGAAGTAGCTCACTTGGAGGCAAATTCGAGAGAGACGCCTACTTCTCCCACCCGCGCGTCTCGCTCCCCGTGGCGGCCGTAGTCCCCCGAGCTCCTCAGACCCGTGCCTACCGTGGGGCCGAGAGTCGCCCCAACGCACCACACGCAATACCTACCGCAAGCGGTACGCACGGGTCTGAGGAGCTGGGAGGACTACGGCCGCCACGGGGAGCGAGACGCGTGGGCGGGAGAAGTAGGCGTCTCCCTCGAATTTGCCTCCAAGTTAGCTACTTCTGGACATGCCTGGTCTAAAATGTCACGGATTGAAACGTCTGCAAAGACTTCGGAAAATTTTTTCACTGACTGATACCACCACAGGTTCAGAGATTGAAGCTTCTCCTTTACAACGATACCTTAAAACTTGTCTACGACTTTTTCTAGTCGATTTATTGAGCTTTGAATGACATGTGTACTGCGATCTTTGGAATAATATAAGGTACATCATGAAGGTATTACACGATAATATTTGTTCCTCATTTTTTATCTTGAATACAGCCAAACAAAATTCGTAAATTAAGTTTTAAGCAGTCGTCCTAAAGGGTAATATTTCAATCTACAAATCTGTAACAGATTCATTCGGAAAAAAATGTTTTGATGTTTCTACAGACGACTCAATTTGTACCATTTTTGAGGTGTCAAATGAAAAAATTTGTTCTATATTTTCAACTTATTTTCTATTGAAGAAACACCCCCTCCACGTTATACCATCTTGAGACACTCTCTGGACATATGGAATAAAATAGTTTACGAAATTTCTGAGTAGTTTTTTAAGAGAACATTTGACTTGAAACCCGTGGTTCCATTGAGACTTTTGTACTTCGCAATGAGTACTATACAATGCGATAAAAAAATGTGACCTTGAAAAATGATCAAGGACTATTTTTCGAACAATTTTTTTTAACAGATCTCCACCGGTACAGAAGTATAGAATGCCGCTGTGGTAGTTGTGACATATAATTTTTATACACCTTGTACATCATGCACATACATACAATATACAAGTCAAGAAAATTATACATATTGAACATAACATTAGATACAAATATTGCATGTGCATAGTGTATTGCTCATTCCACAAGTAAGGAAATATGTATACCTCTGGTGAGATTTGAGATACAATAATCGAACAATAAAAAACAAAGATGAGCACAGTACCAAGGTCTGATTTCGCAGTGGGGATGTTGTGTTCGTGTGACGTATTATTGCATGCCGTTTATGATGACGAGCGACGGTAAAGCCTCGACTGCTTAACCAAGTCTACAAAAGGCTGCGCGTAATAAATTTCATCGCGTGAAGGGTTTGCATGTGTTTTTTTCTCTCCCCCCCCCCTCCCCCAACCCCACCACCTAGCTCCTTTCTCACGGAACATACTCGACGAGTTTAATAAATTACTGTTTAACAAATGGCGACGTTAACGCGCCAAACAACATACAAACTACAGTTGCGCAATTTGAATGGACGGGCGTTTTAGAGAGAGATCTGATTGTGTTAATTTAAGCTATAAATTTTTTGAGATGCTCGCGAGTCGCACGATAAAAACGGGTCAGGAAGTTTTGTACTCTGCTAGGAAATCCAGTCGGAAATGTTGAAAACTACTCTAATACAGTACAACTCGGTTGGCTGTGATCAGTTAAAGTATTTCTTTCTCGTGAGATGTTACATGAACCATAATTAAGTCTCCAGGACAGATTGTGCTCGCTTTCAAAGCATCGGAGTCTCAGTTACGGCAAGTAGAGTTATACATTTCGTAACATTGTGATACGAATTTTATTAATTGTTTGGTGATCAAGAAAGTTTGTGTTGTTTCTAGTTTAATTAAACACAATTCAAATATTAGACGATGTATGGATTAAAATTGAAATTTTACATGCTTATATGAATGCTTATTTAACTGAGATCTTAACTCGCAACGATTCATTTTTTTAAATATAGTTTCTTTCAACTGAACTACCATCTACGAAATTGATGATTTTGAAATCTATAAGAAGTTGAAAAAGAAGTGGAACATTTTCTTGATATTGAAAACGAAAATTTATTGAAGAAAGGAGCAGGAGAGTTAGTTTTTCAAGAAAAGGTAAAAAAAGCCAGAGTTGATTACGTCACTATTGATTAAAGCGTCAGGACCTTTCTTGGTAAACTGATAATAGAAAGACTGTGGTATAGGTAATTTCATTAAAAAATTTTATTTTTACCTTCTATCAAATAAATCGGGTTCGCTTTCGTAATAAATATTTTAAGCGCGACTCGCATTGTGATTATAAATTATAATGGACCTAACTTTGCTGTCAATATAGTGAAAGTATCATTCTCTGTAAAAAGGTCACATAAAATTGAAGTAGATTTTAAAATGTAACTTGTTTAAAAATATTGGTCCCAAGGAATTAACGAAATAGAAAAATTTACACACCTAAAAGGACAAATACTGATTCTGGAAAGAATCACAGCTCCGTAACATGAAGAAAACTTGTATAATCCAGAATATACTTCCTTTAATCGCATAATCCTGAATAATTCCACCTAAACGTATATCTTATCAATTTTTATTTTTCAGTTGTGTTTACAGTGTTCTTCTGTAATTATTAATAACTGAAACGTAGATACGACCAGTACTAATGATCGAAAATTTACAAATGAAGAATTTATGAAATGTATAATTCACGTATAAATAGTTGTTATGTCGTATCAGTGCTCCAACAGTAATTTGTGAGCCGCTGAGATACATGCCTCAAAGAGAGGTAAATTAAATAATGAGATAATCGCGTTTCGGATAACTAAGTAACTTTAATGAAACTGAATGTGAAAGACGGTATAAAAGAGACGGTATAATAGAGATGTTGTATCTTAAGACTCTAGTTCGCAACTCTCACTTTACGACTCTTACTCTCCGACTCTTACAACGACTCTTAGTTTTTGACTGATCTTACAACTAACGTGTAAGAAACAAGTAATCTCGTGGAGTTGAAAAATCCCTCTACAGAGTACAAAATAGTGGGGGCCCCAGCCAGTGATATAATATTTGGGAGGCTACAAATGACCTCCCAAAACAAGGGCAACGTCCATAGACGAAATACGTCGTAATGAATGTCGCTAAACAGACGACACTCGGTTTCCTGCAATTTCGACGGAAATCATAATTTAGGGTCTAGCAGTGGGCCTACGCTACGCCAAGTACCATTGAGAGCTGCACGGCTAGGTTGACTTTCCCATGGTCAGCTGATACTTTGCAGCCGCACCAAAGTCATAAAACAATAAATTCGTCAGAAGACGCTAGAGGACCCCATCGACAATGGCACTTTCCAAAATCGACCGTAGCGTAGACCCAAACCGAAATTCGAGCCGGCAATACAATAAGCACGTCTCAACAATAGTAATCGTTCTGGAACTCCCGTTGCTCAATTAATCTACCGACTATTTCGATATGCAGAATGGCGGATTCAAACGAGAAGTAAAGTTAGCCGGGATCCAGCTTTTACCGAGATTGACGGGTAATTGAAGTGCGAACGTTGTATGTTTCCTTTTATCTTCGATTTATGCTGCTTTCCGGCTCGGTGTTTCTTATCGATTCTTCCCCTGGAACAAATGTATAACACTTAAACGCACCCCCATGTTCAATGTCTTGAAGCTGAATCAGAACAAGGTATTCCATGAAAATTCGATGGATATCCATATTCCTCATTATTCGCCGAAGTCGTACGTAGATACACACGAATATTTTCGAAATGTCCACAGAATTTACGATGAACGTTGTCTTCAATTGCAAGAGCGATTCGTGTAATCTTCAAATTCCAACAGAAATTTCAGTTGTATGTTAATTCACTTTATGTATAAGTGGAATCTTCATTGTGATTTACTACTTACTGTGCAAAATTAAGGAGAAGTAATAAAATAATATATTATAATAATATAAAATAATTAAATCTCGTTGTAATTAATTCACGAAAACTCAAATTTAATAACTCAGGAACGCCGACTCTAAAGCAAAATTAATAAAAGGATATTCAGAACGAATATTTTTACAAAAATTCTATGCAGGCCTCACTTTACAAAAATGAATAGAAGCCCTCATTTTGTTTTGCATCTCCAAAGAGAATACTACGATGAAAAAGATTCGCCTTTTATCAAATATCGTCCCTTTTCACCGAAGTCTTCGTGAATTCGGATTAATTTATAAGCGGTAAATAATATTTTTGAGAATTGAATTTATGTTACTCGACAGATATAAAAGCATCCGCGTGAAATCTGAGAAATCCTTCGGACATATATTCCTACAGTTTCCCGTGTCTCTAGCAACTAGAAAATCTTCGGCAGAACTTCCCGAAGATCTACGAACTCGCAGGAGTTTCCGTGAGAATTTTAATACAAAGTTAAACACATCCGTGGCGACCAGCAAATCGACGCGTCGCCAACCACTGCTCGCTGTCTATCTGCTTCTCCCGGCGACACCCTTTAAAACCCGGAATTTTTTTTAGTGTTCCTCCGCAGTGAGCCTTCGCTTTGTACTTTCTTCTGGCCCTCTCCTTGGTAACTGTGTTCCGCACTTTCCCAGTGGTTCCCCGGGAAAAGTTTCCAGTTTACTGAATTTTTCAAGATGTCTCTCTCGCTGCGAAAAAGGGACGTAACCTTTTGTCGCTGATACGTGTTCGTGGTAATTGTACCATTTTCGCTGCGTTGCAACAAGAAATTCCATACGTCGCGTCGCGGCAGCTGTGGGAAGTTTTTTCGTACTGACTCTGTATTGTTAATCTTCGTTAGACCGAAGACGGGTTGGCAGAGAGTTTGTTATATTGCCAACATGAAACAGTCGACATCGATCCGTTTTTATTCCATCCATCCCCCATGCCCGTTCCGCCCGTGCTCCCCGTACAAGTTTATCTGGCGACTCAAAAGAAGTATTAACCTAGTTCAAGTAATGTGTTGTAGATGCTTGTTAACCACCGAAAATAGGTGCACTAAAGATCGTTCTGTGATTACCATGCATTCATTTTGCATTTTCAAATATGGAAATTGCAAATAAGACATAGTCCACTGAATTAAGTGGGACTTCTCGAGTAATGGCAACGAAAACAAGTGATTTTTATATATAATTTATAATTTGACATATTTTGTCCAATTTCCACATTTTTGAGGATGTAAACAGATATCCATGAAGTGCAAGTGTTTTTTTTGTCCCAGATATTCAAGTTATTCTAAAAAAAATTCTTAAACATCGTTTTTTTTTTTAATTGAATTATTTAGGGCTCATGCCCCATCTCAGGTTACTAGTGACGGCAGTGTATTTGCAGCGATATTGGTTCAATGTACTGGTATTAAATTAGATGACAAAGTCGAATATCCTTCAGGAATGCTAATATTTTAACGGAGGAATTGTTTTGTTTTCACTGCTGTTAAACGAGAAACACCCTTTAAGAGAAATAAAAGATATTATATTCTCTGAAGAAGAAAGTGGATGATTTTTTACGCGAAAAGCAAGTAAGAGTTGAAGTTTGTAAAGATTAAACTTCGCCTTAGGGGACCAAAAATTTTCAACTTTTTTGAATGTAATATTATACAATTTCACCAGAAAATTATAGAACTCTAAATTTTAGTGGACGGAGTTCACTCGTTCAAAAGTATACGCGTGTAAAGTTCGATTTTAAGCGCGTTTGACAAGTTAGAACGCCGCCATATTGCTTTGTACTTATGCGTTATCCAATCAGTAGAGCTGCTACGTCACACCGCAAGCACATACATGCAGCCATTTTACAGCGGCAATTCGAATTCCTGATACATAATTTAAAAATAACCGCATGTAATTAAGCTGGCGTCACTTGCTCGACTTGCGTAGTTGGGGGGGGGGGGTTACGCTAGATTAACCAAAAACTAACACAGACCAACACAGCATCTTTTACCTGAACTAATATTGCATTTCCGGATGCCAAAACCCAAACACCTGGAATCCGAATTACTTCTCAAAAATTGCCACCCTTACGTGTCTGTGTTGCTATATAGCGTATCCACTCAATACGTTGTACCCGCTCCGATGTCCGAATACCAATATGGCAGCGTTTTAACCTGTCAAATGTGCTTGAAATCGAGCAACTGTATTTGTTGGTAAAATTGTACGTTCAGAAAAGTTGAAAAATGTTTGGTCCCCTAAGAAGAAGTTTAGCCTATGTAAGAATTATATTAATTATTGCGTTACATCTGGTCTCTATTTTTTAAATTTTGTTTGTACTCGATATTTTTGGCAGACGTGGTACGCAAAGTATGAAGTAGTCGTAAAACGTTTTTATGTTCTATTATTCTCTTATGAAACTATTATTAACGTATTGGTGACATTTTTCTGATAAAAACGAGAACAAACATAACAAAGTTCCGAGCATATTTACGTGATAAATGCACGATTCAGTAGACCCTCTATTATACGAACCGATGATTTCTGAACTCTATTGCCTGAATGCAGGCGTTTCAATCTGAAGTAATCTGTATACAATATATGTATAATCTAAGACTACAGCTAGGTAACTGTTCGATTACTCAAACACTGACGTACGTGGTTCAAAAGAATAAGTATGAACCAAAATTGGCGTCGGGTTTATACTCGTTTTAATTAGACAAATTTCACCAATGTATTGGTGAATGTTTCATAATGAAATAATTAAAAACAACGAAGTTATGTCACTTTTTTACGTTCAACACTAGCAACAGGAAATAAAAAAATGATGTTTGTTTCCTATATAAGCGACATTTCGATCCTGAAATTTTCGCATTTAATATGTGACAACTAGATTGCGAATGTTTTTTCAGTTGTGTATTGAACTTACTGATTTTTGTTACAAAATCATAACATCCGTAGTCTCGTGATAACATCAATCACGACAATCCGCGGCCGTTTAATCCGCGTTTCCTCGCGTTTCCGGCGCGGGCGAAGAAACGGGGTCACGGAGGGCCGCCTGTGACCAAACGAAAACAATAAAACACAGCTGGTCTCGGCGAGCGTTTACAAAGCGACTGGTCACGGTGCAGCGTTGTTGTCGGGCTCGATTCTCGCGTCCTGTCCGGTTCTCCTCTTAATCCCGTGCTGCGTGCGCGTCGGGTTCGTGTGATTCCGGGTGGAAATACGTCAGCAGAAAAGTAGCCGGGCTATCCGAGGTGTTGCTTCTGTTACTTGGAAAGTGTATATTTCAATGTCGCTTGCGCGCAGCCGGCACGAGTGGGTCGGCCATTTGCAAGCTTACCGAGTAGTCTATACGGTTCAGGAATAGCGAAACAAGTATTTATAGCCCGCAGCCTGTGCGCCGCACCGCCACCGCCGGCCCGACCTGACCCGACCCTGCCCGGCCCGGCCCGCCTAGACGAAAACGAGAGATTCAACGACGAGGGACAGGGAGAGAGAGAATAAGGAGCCACCGGCGAAACCAGCAAGATTAATTGGAGGCGGGGCTGACTTCTGAATAAGCAGTCCCAGCTGCAACCAGCGTTTGCTGAAAGAACGTGAAAAAGATTAGAGGAACAATGCGGCCCGCTTTTTATTCTGCTCCCCGTGTCCGAACACAGACTTTCTTCTCTTTCTGTCTCTGCGATGGTTCACTCTCTGTTTATCGAAACCAGGAGAAGAGGAGGCGCGAACTCGGAGGGACAACGAGATCCGAAGGAGAAACTTAATTAACCATGGTTTATGTTAAGCATCGCGGATCCGCAACTATGTTCGTCCACCGCCACACCACGCCATGCCACGTTCTTTTATTTCACGTCGTTCCACACGGCGAAATGAAACCAAGGAAATTTTTTTCGATGGCCTACTCGGCGTACCATCTCGGTCCGAGGCTGCCAGGTTTTGAGAATTTCTACGGGGAAACGGGCAAATGAGCTTCGTTTATGGCAGCGTTCTAAGCCATTATGCGGTCATGAGCGGCATCAATAACGGTTCGTTTTATTTGACCAAAGAAGCAGCCGGTTGTCGCACCGTTTTAATTGGAGCATCGCTGCGGACCAGAAGGCTTTCCGAATTTTCTGCCCGTTAATAGTGCCACGGTCGTTTGAGAATTTCATCGGCGATGGATGTTTTATTGTGGAGCTATTCGGGGACAAGTTTTTTCAGTTTTATGGGACAAGTATACTCGTCATATGAAGAATATTCGTCATATGAATAGTATTTGTCAATTCCAGGCGTTTTAAAATACTTTGGGACGATGACAAAGGGGGAATGTAAACGAAAAATGAAAAAATTCGCTTGGAAAATACTGCATACGCGTGGTCGATAAAATGTTTTCAAAGTCTTGCTGCACAACGTAGGTGAACGCTTTGACAAACGGGATACATACATTGTTGAATGAGTAAAGGTATTAATTTACGATGCAAAGCTACAATAAAAATACATATTAGAAAGTATACGTGAAATATAACATTAAGATAAAATAAAAAAAATAATACACTACATAGTCGCGAAAAACCAAAAAGTTGATTCGACTTTAAAAAACTTGAGATAGAAAATCATTGTGTCCTATCAATTGCAACCTCTGCAGATTTTTTAGCATGTCATCGTAGTCAACTCTTTTTCGGCTTGTTTAAGTTTTAAGAATGTTTTGTTTATACTTAAAGATTCATTCACTTTAAGTTTGCATTCTTGAATAATTTTTCTTCTTCCAAGATGTTGTTTTTAAAAAACTCTTTTTAAGGATGTTATTCTTAAGGGATGTTTAAATTGTAGCAATTTGCTTCCTACGTTTTCTAATTCGCTGAAGTACTTCCAATTGCGTACTGGGGTTTGAATTAACTTCGTTTAACAGAAACTACCTAATTCCTCAATCGAAATAAAACGAATTGTAAGCAATGTTCAGTGTGCTAGTACAAAAGGCTGAAATTTATAACTTGGTTATACCGTACACAAAGCCGAGTCATCTGAACCTGAATTACTATTGTACAGGGTGTATAAAAAGTAATGGTCATCCGTTCTAGGGATGAATCTACACATCTGGATCGGTGGACATTTGTAAGAGAAACTTGCTGCAAAATTGTTTATAACAAAGAAAATTGTTGTTAAAGTTTATTTACATCAACGCCAACTACTCATCGAGAAGAGAAAAAGTTTGAAAGCAGCCATACGTCGCAAACAAATATTTATTGAGATATAAGCTGTTAAAGTTTATGCAAAATTTGATTGTGTGGAGTTATACGTATAGACAAAAGCCTACTACTACAGTCCACCCGACGGTATCGATGAGACAGAACATGATCGTGTGCGTGTCTCGAGACCAACGAAATTTAAAGAGACATTCGTCGCTAAGCCCGTACCATGTCAACGTCACCCTGTCGATTCAGATTACACATTTGAATTTGCAAACTGTGCAATAAAACCGTGTATATATATATATATATACATTGTTAAACATAAGAATATTTATCCTACATGATAAAATACTAATGTGAAGTATACTTACAAATGCTTCATAATCTCCTATTCCTTCGGCGGATCCACAGGACACTACCATTTTCACGAATACGTCTTAACCGTTTGAGTCCCAAGCAGCGCGATCGAGCTGTTGAGATTTTATGTAGAGAAAACCCAGCACATTTCGAGCATTGTGGACAACTGACGGTTGTATTATAATTTGCGATTAAAATCCACACATACATATGTGCTCTTTTTCATATAACTTTTATGGATTGCAGTGCACTTTTAACCCCTTCGACTATAATATCGAGTAAGACTCGTGACACAAGTTTTGTACAAAGTCTACGGAACAATTTATGATACTAATTTCTTTTGAATCGTGATATAGAACTATTTTGTTGTTGTCATTAGCCATTAGGAAATACGTAGGTAGGCATCCAGTAGATATCATTTTTCTTTTTCTTGTAGGAAATATCGAACGACAAAGAAATTCGAATGATTGTAACTATAAAATAAATCGTAGCACAACGAATTAATCTGCAAAACGAGCTTCTTAAATTTGTCTTCAAAAAATGTCATCACCTGTGAGTTAAACGAATTCATAATACCAGCTTTCAATTCTTCGTAGTTTTGAAAGATGTGCTATGTAAGCCATTGATTAAAATGCAGAAAAAGATGGTAATCAGTGGGTGCGGGGTCCAGTCTGTAGGGAGGGTTGATAATTTCGCAGAGAAATTGCTGCAACCCTTGAGCTGTTATCAGACGGTTTAAATAACGAGATATAGAATTTTTAAAGACGGACTTAAGAAGCTAGTGAAACGGTATTAAAAATGTATTGAAGTCAACAGAAAGTTTTATTCGCATAAAATTCGTTGAACGCCGTTTGTTTCACTTCTATTAAACAGTATTGTACCTTAATTAGAGTATAGTTACTATGTTTCAGCAGCTTGTACAAATTTTAGTAGAAAGTACTTTCTATATCCTCATCTTCTTATATGTTCATTAAATTGGTAGGAAAGGTTTTTCATGTGGGTGTTTTATAGCACGAATAACGAAGTTCCCATTTTGGTAAGAGGTACAGGGCAAAAAAAGTTGTTCGAAGTACCGTCACAAAGGTCGGGAATCCTGACAATTTTTTCTTAAATTGGAATCGTAAAAAAGTAGATTGTCAGTCCAGTATTTTAGTCCACTGGCAGCAAAGATTCTTAAATTTTATTCCGTCTTATATTCTGCTGGTTCTTAAGACATTACACTTTCAAGGCATCTAACACCGTCTGTAAAAATGGCAGATATTTCATCAACTGTTTATTACGAAAACAGTAAAACGTACGAATTACGCGAACTATTCCTTCAATACTAATTTTTGGAATGTATCGATGCTGAACTAAACGTGAATAATGAGGCTAACTCGCATATAGTAGATTTTATTAACACGTAAAATAGTAAAAAAATTAATCGACTTTTATTAAAATTAAAACTAGCGAACACTAAACGCATTTGATCAGTATTGCCCACGATTTTGTGTATAATGCAATTTCTATTACAACGTATCCAAATAAATCAATTTGTTCATTAATTTCTCACAACAGAATTGTTACACATTTCAAGGCAAATATGTTTGAAACCAGTACTTTTGACCGATTCAATAGTGGTAGTGACTACAATCGAAATGATTCCACCTTCGAGCGTTATACGCGATTAAATGGTGATTCATTTAATGAATCATATTGAACCCAATTAATTATTAATAATTAAAGAAATTTTGCAAGAATCAAGGCTGGAGAGAGGCTTTCTATTCCAGTTGAATATTGTATGACCGTTTCGTGGTAAACAGTAACAACTATACATAATGGCGAAACATTCGTGGGACCAGCGTTTAATTAAAATGTATTCGACGCATACGAGGAGTTGGTTCGTTTGCCACAGTTCGGCCCGAATGCAAATTGATCCACTATTCACTATACTATATCTGAATTCGAATGAAACTATATCTGACTGATTAGAAAGCACATACGCAGCTGGCTTCGCTTATAAAATACAAACGAATACATAACAAACTATTTCAAAACACAACTAATTAGTTTCACACTTTGGTTCTCTTTGGGCTCGACAAACTTAAAACTCGCCATTATTACGCCACTTTAATAAAATTGGAGTACCAAACACTTGTTAAACTTTTAGTTTTCTATTAATACTTCTTTCATAAATAAGGGTATAACATATAACTGGACTGCGGATTTTATGCATTCATAACAAAAATGAGTAGATTAAATGCAAAACGGTAAAAGTGTATAAAGAGTTTAAAAATACTATATTATTATTGTCAGCTCAATAAAATGACTCAAAAAAGAAATAAATGTCTACGTAGCTCCTTTAACTTTCAATTAATATAAACAAATTTATATTTTGTATAAATATAACACTGTATTAAAATCAAGAATAATAGGGAGATTCTCACTGTAGGAGAAGTGTTAGAACCTTCTTCAGTGCATACTTATACTTTACAGTCATGAAAAAAGTCAAAATGTCGAAAATCACTGCCATCTCCTGATGGACGGACCGTACGTATCTTTGTTATTATAAAATTGTTTTATGAAGTATTTCAACTCAGATGATTAAGATGACCCAAAAGCAAATCCTTGCTTTTAATTATACTTTTCATTACAGGAGTATGTAAAATAATTTATCTTTAGACTGTAGACCTTTATGCAACATAAAAATCGTCTAAATCAATTGTAAGTAATAGAAATTAAATAGAATTGAATTTTCTCTTTTAATACTGTTAACAAGTCAGAGATAGTGTAACAATTTTCTTTAATTCTCCAAATGTCATCACATCCTTTAATATAAACGCATAAATTCGCAGTCTATCATCAATAATTTATACACATTGCTCTCAACCCAAAAATAAGTTTTTCGCAAAAGTGAGTGCCAACTCTGATCCACGTTAATTTCAAAGATGTAAGGATAACAAACATCTGAACAGTGCACAAGTATAACCAGTTAGTAAATTGCAGATCTTTACTAAGTTATTGTATTCTATGTATAAATTGAGATAGTCCAAAAATATTAGTATAATAATATATAGTACTTTTCTTTTACAATATAGATACTAGACTGTGGATTTTTATGAAAAATTAAAATTTTCTGCTTTGATTGTAAAACACAGAAGTTATATACACAATTATTGATTTTCTTAATGATTATAATCAGCTAAAAATAATACTATAGTATTTCTCTATACTTTAAATGGTTCTTCTACTTTGCATTGGATTCACTTATTTCTATCATAAGCATTATATAAAATCCGCGTTCTGATCAATCCCATAAGAAATTTCCTAGTTAACGAAACAAACTGTTTCTTCGTTCAAATGTGTGCAAAATATCCAATGAAGAATCATTTGATGCTTATATGTTTTGTTACAGATTTTTTGGACGATTCGTCCAGGGGAAACGAAAGTGTACCAATTACCCTGAAATAAAATTGGCGCCGGTTACCCAGGGAGTCTGTAAACGCGGCGGCAGCTCCGTCGAAACTCCATCCTCGACTCATTTCGTGCGTTACTCGTTTCATTATACACGACAAGTATATCCTGAAAATCGATTTGGCTCCGGGGCACGTCGCCGACACCGTATTAAACCGGCACCTCCAAAGATCGTATCGCGATCAAATCGGAGTTCCTGGCTCGATTTTGATGCGCGCAAAGTAGGAATGAATAATTGATGCCACGCGATGCCTGGATGGTAAACTGACTTGTAGACGACCGCTCGTACCCTCTCCCCGCCTCCCGCTTTTCACGGATCTTAGAAACGCTAATGCAAGACACTGCCGTGTGCTCGCATTAATATAAATTAACAGAGATCCAAGTTCAGGCAAACTCTCGCGTCTCCTTCACGCTCGCTTCTACGCCTCGTCCCGTCAGCGTTCTCTATTTTCATGTAGTTCCGGAAACCAGACCCAGGCTCGTACGCGCTGGGACCGTTTCTCGTATCGTCATTGGACACTGTTGAGTAATCATGCAATTTTGATTCAAGTCCCTCCTTAGTTAATAACAAACTGAACGTGCCAAAGTGAATCGTATATAGGGGAGAACGGGGGAATTGCGGACACTGAAAGAAAATCTTAGATTAAACCAATAATTTATAGTAAAACTTTCACTATTTGTTTACTAAATTAATACAAAATGAAGTGCCCCAACCAATGCACGAATGCAGTAGATTATATAAAGTGGCGATACAGGTGAATCTGCAAAAATCCGCAGCAAATTCTTGAAAATCCTGCGAGCTGAATGTATAAATTAAAAGTTCCAGCAAGAATTTTGGTGGGAACTTTGGGAGCAATCAACTTCTTCTCTACATCAGGGTTTCCCAAACTTTTTGTCAAACGGAGTACTTCGACGGTCTTTGAATTTTGACGGAGTAGCACCTTGTGTAATTTGAAGGGTAGGTATTGACAAATAATCAATAAATCTTAGAAAAATAAAAAATACTTGTTTCATGTAGTATTTATTTTAATTTTGAGTTATAACTCATAACTGGGTCAGTTAGAATTTAGCTGTTTTTTAGCATTTAGTATTTAAAAATCGAAAATTATAGCTTTTAAAAAAGAAACCGTCATTTTTAAAGCTAAAATTTAAGTTTTTATACAATTTTATAAACTCTTCAATTTACAGCCTTTAATTTTTTTCTCAAGGTTGGCCAAAAAAGTAAAAAATTTTATCTAAAATTTAGCATTTTATAGTAAAAACTGCCTTAACTATGAAAAACTGAAATGAAAACTGATTTAACTACCCTACTCGAAAATATTTTTTAATGACTTCGATGATGCTGAGTCTTCATAATGTAAATCTTCTTGATATCAGGTACAATAGTAGAAAGTTGAATTATAATTATTTGTGGCGCCAACATGAATGTCACGAATTATTCTTACGTAAACTTATTATAGTTAAAATGTAGAAATAAGCTTTGTTCGCGTGGAACACAGTTTGGGAAACCCTACTCTACATCTTCAAAATTTATTATGTTACTAACTCATACTTTGATGATTAACAATATTTAACACATTAGCATTCAAGAACATTCTACTTACTTCCACAAACAGTATCCATTTCACAGAATTGAATATAATACTTTCTAAAAAAAGTTATGCGCTTTACACTGAATAGTTCGAATTTCTGCTCACCTTGATGACAACTGCTTGAATGATGTTTACCACGAAATTGCCATTCAGGTATAAAAATGCGACCATTTTCGCGTATACCCCATTATAGGACCATGAATATAGTACCCTAAGCAACGGTCAAAATGACTCAACGAGAAAATTCATTTTTATGGTTTTGACCACATTTTCGGGATTTGGGACCACTGTAGCGCTGCTACGAAAACGGTTGCGCGTTTACGCTATTTTATTATACATATAGCTTCGGCGTAGTAAGACATCAGCGTGACTTACGTGAATTTAATTTTTTTTAGGTGCTCCTTATTAATGCTCATTATTAATTATATACGTATGTTTCATTTTATAAATGTGACATGTTTTATTTTATAAATATAATATGTAAGGATACTTTATGTACGAGAAAATAGTTCTCATTTGATAAATGGAACATGTTTCATTTTATAAATATAAGATGTTTCATTTTATAAATATAACATGTAAAGATACTTTATGTACCAGAATATACGTTTCATTTTATAAATAACAGAAATGACATATTTTGAATAAATTTTGAGTAAATTAGTTTATGTCAGAAAATATTTGTTACGTCGCAATAGAGCTTAGAAAAATCTCTTAAAAAGAGAAATACATATGTGTTTTTATATGAAAGATTACCTTCCTATTTATCTGTCCCGCGACTGGCTCTTTTATTCATTTTTATATAAAAATATCCACGGGATAGTAAGAACAGATTTTTATTTGTCCTCGTCTTCGTTAATCACCAATAATTGCCAATTAACTCTTAATTCGAGAAAACCGCCAAGGCGGAACTTAACGACCTCGATAACAGAATTACAAAGAGGACAGAGCAAGGGGGGCAAACAAAGACATAAAATAAGCTGCCGATGAAAACGAAGAATGGCGAGTAATTGTGAAGCATCTTGCACAAAGGAATCGCAACGGGAAGAATAAATGCAAAAATAAAATATTCTACAAGCATCCAATCGTGCTGATGCAGAACGATAATTATTTGGTTGAGCTATAAATTACTTCCAGTTTCGTGCTTTGAGTGTACGTGTATTGAAAAATATTTCACAATTGTTTCTTGAATTTTAAGACACTATTATTCCACGTGAATGACACTCAGAAAAATGTTATTGCTCCTTTGTATTTGTCTCTTGTTTCATAAATATACAATTCAACGTTCAAAAGCAGAACACTCACGATGTTACCGGTCAATTGTCTAATTCCTATTTACGATACTTTTTATTGCTCTAACGTTCGTTTACAATGTCAGTAAAATTGCATGGTCGTTTAGGACCACCTAAACGGAAAAGTTAGGGTATACCATGTAAACTGCTGTTACTGCTACTAAAGTGCAAATTCCACTAAAAGTGAAATTCGGGTCTTCTCGCAGCACGGTTAGAGCGATATTTGCCTCGTAACAATACAACAATGAATCGATAAAATGTTCGCTATATCTAAAATAGCAAGAAAATTCAAAAGCTCCATTATTTCACAAAAATGTTATGTACCATTGCTTTCACAATTTATTATTGAAAGACTTGGTAATTATTTACATTAGAGGTTTCCTCACCGATTTTGATGACGTTGAAATATGTTGTCAACGTCATCATTCTGAACAACTTTTTCCTATACATGTTACCGCCGCTCAGCTTTAGTTTCCGAAATATTCGCAAGAAAGTTTCAACATCTCAAAAAGTGATCGGAGTAGGTCTGGGTTAGACCTGGGTTACTTATATATTATTTATATATTTATATATTTATATACTGGAATATTATATATTTTCTTGATTGTTGCAGATATCCAAGAATTCGTATAGTTTCGTGCTTAATACTCTGTATGCTAACACAGCTGACAATGAAATGAGTTTCTCGTTCGACACGATTCATTTCACGTTTCAGTCCGTAAACATAAACAAACAAGACAGTGGGTCTCAACTGATTGATGTCGTTTTAAGTTGTGACCGTGGCCGCGTTATCGGCGGCCATAATTCCAAATCTAACCCAGACCTACTCCGATCACTTTTCGAGATGTTGAAACATTTTTGCGAATATCTCGGAAACTAAAGCTGAGCGGCGGTAACATATATAGGAAAAAGTTGTTCAGAATGATGACATTGACAACATATTTCAACGTCATCAAAATCGGTGAGGAAGCCCCTAATGTAAATATTTACCAGACTTTCCCAGATTTTTACATTTTATTAATTTTATATCTATTTTGAATGTTAAACAATAACGTTTGAGTATTGACGTTCATTTAATTTCTTTTAACACTTACTTATTTTCTTAATTCAATGTCTTTAATAGATTTGTATACGAAAGCACCAATCTGAGTGGACTGTGCCTTCTCTTATTGTGGGTTGAAGACAATAATAGCACAATGGGTGAACGAATGGTACACAAGATGAGCTATGTACAATTCATTCGCACTTAAATTACCAGTTTATTGCGATATGCAGTTAAATATATGTGAGATCAGGTCAACGACCATTGCCTCGCTGCAAAAACCGCTTCTCGTCAGAACACCGAAGTAAACAGCGTTGGGCGCGGCCAGTACTTGGATGGGTGACCGCCTGGGTATACGTCGAGGGTGACACCACCTAGGTATACGCTGTGTGTTGTTGGCAGAGGGTGGTTCGGAACCCACCTTAATGAACAGTAGGTCACGCTGAAAAAGTAGGCTGAAATAGGCTGAAAAGTAGGCGATAATGAGAGTGGACGAAATGGAAGAAGGGGGAGAGTGGTAAAATGGATTTGAAACCCTGAGGGGACCAAACATCAGTACCTATATGTGGGACAGGGCCCCCAGCAGTGATGCCAGATCCACCCAAAACTGTGTTGATTCTCCTCTTCTCCTTTTCCTCTTCCACTATCCCATTCCACTACCTGAGCACACTCCAACGTCCCCCACTAAGACCGTAGACTGGTCACGTGACGTGCCGCGCAACGTATCACAAATTATTCTGGTCATCAGAGAGGTGGTAAACTGTATTCCCCTCGATTCAACCGTTCTGGCATCACTGCCCCCAGATCAAATACCGTATGGAGATTGGAGAAAGTCGGAGGGTTCCATGGGTATGTGCAGGAGCTGATCAGCTACAAACAGCGAGGCCAGGGTTCGACTCCCGGTGTGGGCGGTGCCCCCTCCTTTCCCATAAGATTCCATACATATATGTATATAACGCGATGTTGCGAATTTGGTGGTCGGTCTATTATGCCATGTCAGTTGGTTTCTCCAAGATTCGATTTCGTGTTTCTGTCTGTTTATTCAGTGATTTCAATTGGTTCCGCCTGATTCTTGTCACGTTTCGTCTAACGTCACCTCTCGGGTTTGTCCTGATTGATCGGTTATAAATTTTGGTGTTGGTACATTGCGTTTTATAATTGATCGTGGGTGTGTTTTTGAGATTTTGCGTACTGGGATGGGAACATGTCAAGAAAACTTGTCTCGTCTTGTCGATGTCTTGATTTATGCGCTCTTCGTTGATCGTCGTTTTCTGCTCTGTCGCACGTGGTGTCCGGGTGTATTATGATGTGGTCGTTAAGTCTCGGTGGTCCTAAAGAATTACAGAAATTACGGAAATTTAAAAATCAATCCTTACTTGCCCACAACCAGGATTTGACCCGATTGAATTCCAGTTTACTAGTCTTGCTACCAACTAACTTTGCCAATATTACATTGTAACTGATACTCCACCACTTCGTACTTATTGCGTGTATCGAAAGTACGTAACATTTAACTGTGTATATCTTTAATGTTTTTAAGTATCTACACCTAATATTTGACATACATAATCAGAAGACGACCACCTGGGATCCTTCCCTTGTAAGAAAACTCCCGCGCATAAATTCAATGGAAACAGTGTGCAAGTGAAATAGATTTGCACAGAACAAATTAAACGAGCAAATGAGACTAATGTCGAGGGTTGATTGGCGAATCGTTAAAAATTTTTAATTGGAAACGCGGTTTTCTGCGTTTTATAAAATTTCTGCGAGTAATACGGACTCGGTATTGTTCAAATATGTACATGTTCGCGATATTACACGACGGAGCTTCCATTTTCCGTCTGCGTATTTGCCACCGCGCAAATATTGTCTTAATTCATCAGAGAAATTCGTCGGGCGTAACATAGTTTTAATATCATCGGGACCGCGGTGGTGAGGCATGGTGTCGACTTTTATTCGGTGTCACCACGGCAACCTGTTATAGTTGTTTTGCCTAGTCGTTTGCCGTACGCGGTGTCGCCATCGAAAATTGTTTCGGTTCGTTCGTGATCACTTTTCCCATTCGCGCTTCGGCGGCGTAGCGCCGCGGCCACGTTGTATTAAATGCAACTATGTACGACGATGAATAGTTAGTTTACACGGGCCGGCGAATGTCAACTAATATTAAAAGGCGCGACCCTCCGGCTCCAACGAGCCGAGCCTGGACCCCTGAAATGAGAATTTACATATCGCTGAAGTGATTTCCGGTTCGCAGAGTGCCATGCTACTTCTTCGCTCGCCGAGTTGCGAGCCATTTATCGTGAAACAATGCCGACTATTTTATCACACTCTGAAGACCTTTCACTCTTCCATTTTTAATTGATTGTAACAACTGAACACAGTGGGCCTGTTTTCTGTAATATAAGGGGAATTTACTAATATACAAAAATTTTCATGTTACAACATGGATTATAGCATGATCTGCTCGAGAACTAATATTTGATTGTGATAGACTGAAAAGGACACAGACTTATATCTGATCTCATTTGTGAAATAAATAATAGTCAAAGTGAACGACAAAATAAATGTTTTTATAAGTTTTTGTATAAATTTCGTTAGTACACTACACGGCAAAATAGAAGCTTTGCGGAATAAGTATTGTATGCAATTTTCACATTTCAGTTTCTGTGTCATTAAATAAATTACTTCGATTTTGATCCCCGTTGTGCATTACGTGAACAAATTCTGTAACTAACCAACTCCAAACCTCCCTTTTAGTTTTACTTTCACATGAAATGTAATTTATTAGCAAGTTGCAAAATGCGCGCGTGGAAAAGAACAAATTTCGGCAGAGGAGACTCAATTTTTTACCCTCCCTCTACAAATTGTCTAGCTACCATGTTAATCACCGAGTTTTAAAATAACGGACGTAATTTTTGGGAGTTGCTCTTTCTGCGTGCTATTTTTTCATTCTGATTTATATTTGAAAAAAAAAAGAATAAAACAAAAGGGTTTACCATTTCTTCACAAAATGGTTGAAGTTGGATATATTTCGTTTATCCCAGAAGACGCGTAAGACTGATAAGTAGAACGAATTAATCGACTTCATTTTGTTTGGATCCTCCTACGGTCGATCTTTTTTCAGAATTCGTCGTTCTTGTCCGTATGCAGATTTCCGATTCCGACAAACGTAATTTCAGTAGTAAAACAGAGTATTTATCTGTCCATGTAGCTGCAGCGTTGCAACACTGTGTACATGCAGTTTTTAGTACGTTCGCGTTAATGTTCTCAGGCGGATGAAGCTAAAATACTAGGGAATTTTGCTAGGTATTCTCCGGTGTCATTTCTAGATTCGCGGTTGTTGGATTATCGTGTTTCTTTGTTATCTTAATGCAGTTGCCCGGACAAGTCACTGATTGCATCCTGCCCTGTCGACACACCACGGACTAAATACGTATTCCATTTTCTTTTCTCCAGTGAAGATTACTGTCTACCATAATGACAACCGGGCTCCATTAGAAAATCATTTAAACAACAAATAAAAAAGTATATTAAGGGAATCAAACGTATACGTATACAGGGTGGAAATTATAAAGCGTTACAGACGAATATCTCCAAAAATATTGATTATACGCAAAAATGTTTCAGATGAAAGTTGTTTAGTACCGAGGGGCATCATGTGGTGGAAGTTTTATTTTTCCCGGTGGACACTCCAAGGTGAGGTGAAGGTCAATTTTCTTTTTTCAAATGGAATGATATGTTTTCTTATCCACCATCAACAAGTGCGTTTCCCTGCAAGCTTGACCTTGAATGACCTTGAGTCATAAGTAATTGAACTCATCTTAAAACGCACTATTTGATGGTGGATACAAAAACATATCATTCTATTTAAATAAAGAATGTTGACCTTCACCTCACCTTGGAGTGTCCACCGGGAAAAATAAAAGTTCCATCACATGATGTCTCCCTCGGTACTAAAAAACTTTCATCTGAAACATTCTTGCGTAGAAGTAACATTTTTGGAGGTATTCGTCTGTAACGCTTTATAGTTTCCACCCTGTATAAGAGAAATATATACAATATACATGGTGGTCCACGCAACTTGCACACCTCTATAACTTCCAAAGTATGCGTTTCACGAAAACGTTTTGTATACAGAAATTGCCTGATCTGAAGGGGTACATTATGTAGTGTATTTATTTTTTTTATAGGTGGAAGTGTTTCGGAGACTTGAAGGTCGACTTTGTTTTTTTTTAAATGGAATACTATATTTTTTATACCAAAATATGGAATTACATAAGTCGAATTCTGAGTAATAAAGTATTGACCTTCATTAGCCCTAAACCTAATATCTAACGAGTAATTTCACTTCATTTTCTGAAAACATCTCGCTGTCTTTCGGAAATCTGTGATAAGGTTGAATTTTTAACTTGATATTACGCGAAAAAAATTAAGCACACCCTTTGTTGTGACGAAGCTGTTTAATTACTTGTACCCTTGACGGTATAAATTGTGCTCCTTTTGCACAGGCCTTTACTTTTCAGGTGTACAGCGTGAATAATGGTTGAAGAAGTAGATTACAATCATCAATTTGTTTTATGAAAAGTAGTCCATTATTTAAATTCGTATTTTGATGCTACTTTCGTGTCTCATTCATTATTAAGAAACCGAATCATATACAGGGTGGCCCACATAACTCTTAACAGCTCAATATCTCGAAAACTATGCCATCGATTTTAAAGTTCTTGGTCTCAAATTGCATGGAACTGAAGGGTCTTTCTAACTACTAAACGTGAAGAGGACCCCCCTTCCCCTTTGAAGGGGGCGGGGCTACTTTTATAATTTTAAATAGAACCCCCTATAAAACGTTACATATTTGGATTATACAGGAAAAGTAAGTAAATTTTGTCTGATACATTTTTTTGTCAGATATTTCCATGATGAGATATAACAGTTTGAAGTTTCGACTTGTAGGTACTTACTTGAAGCGCTCGGAAGTAGCGTTATCATCGCCAGACAATTTTTGAATGAAAAAGGGAACAAATGGATAGGTCGTGGAGGACCTCACAAATGGCCTCCTCGATCCCCCGATCTAACACCATTAGATTTTTCTTATGGGGATATGTAAAGGACAAAGTTATGTTTGAACCGCCGACGACAAAAGAGGATATGAAACAAAGAATATGTAACGCTTGCGCTTCAGTGGCTCCCGAAATATTAACAAATGTTCGAACAACTTTAATGTTTTTAATAAATAAATGTTTACAAGTCCGTGGTGGAAATTTTGAACATTTTATTTCCTCACAAGTAAGGAAAGGACTCAAGCGTATTTCCGAGTGCTTCAAGTAAGTACCTACAAGTCGAAACTTCAAACTGTCATATCTCATCATGGAAATATCTGACAAAAAATATTTCACACAACATTTACTTGTTTCTTCCTGTAGAATCTAAATATGTAACGTTTTATAGAGAGGACTATTTAAAATTATGAAAGTACTCCCGCCCCCCTCAAAGGGGAAGGGGGGTCCACGTCACGTTTATGTCGTTAGAAAGACTAGTTAGTTAAAATCGATGGCATAGTTTTCGGGATATTGACCTGTTAAGTTATGTGGTCTACCCTGTATACTGCTCTCAATAGGTTTGAAAAGAATACATATTGTATCTTCAAAACATGTAGTATTATTATTTGTTTATATCAGCCTCATGGCAATGAAATGGATTTGGTTCACACTTTCCTAATTATTCTAGTTCTGACTTAACCATTCATAGTACCTACACTCTCGTTTATCGCTCAAACGCACTTTTAAAAACATGTAGTAATTTTTAATAATAGAATCGAGAGTTATAATTTCTTTAAAAAATAGGGTCGATATCAGGCTACTTTGCCCTAGGTTATTATTAGATACTAGGGACGTGGTATCGCAGCGAATTCAGAAAGTTCGATCGCAATTGGAAACTCGGCTGCAGTGACACAGAGTCACGAGCGTGCAGCCTCTATCGCGATTGCTTCCCCACTTTCTGGGGTTGTTCTTTTAACGAAGGTGAAACGGGGCCGGGTTCGGTAACGTTTGAAGGGTCTATTAGATCGCACTTATTCCCGTAATCGCGAGCATTTTCTTAAACTCGGCAGCCCGCGCTGCCGCGCCGGGCTGATCATTAAACGATGTCAATCTTGTTGAAACTTCCGTTTCCACGCGGCCCTCCATTAACATAATTGGATGTTTCGACTCGGTTCCTGGATACCCGATACGAATTAACAGCTCGTGAAGTTCAATATTTCGAACCGTGGGACGAGCAACCGTTTCGGTTGAACGCTTGACCTCCTTCGCCCTCCTCCGGCGATACTCGTTTTATCAAAGCGAATATTACAAGAAATAACGGATATCGAATTCGAGACAAAATGGCGGCGACACCAGTGAAGAGGAAGGGGGTGGTAGACACGACGGAGTCGAAACGATTTCTCCGGAATTTTGTTTGCCTTATTACTCAAGTTCGCCTCTCGACTTTATCTTAGAAACGGATGTCCGGCAGAGAACTTGGCTCCGTTTTTATTTTTCGCGGGCGGCGACGACGACGTTGCGTCGACGGAATCAATCCGGTCGGAACTCGAGGGGCAAGTTTAATGGTGGCAAAGAGCTCCGGTGTAATGTGGTAAGTGTAGAAAAAGTGGGACGGAAACATCCCGTTGTCTGCGGTAAAAAGTTCGCCTGGCAAATATTGCATCGACGGATACTCACCGCTCTCCAGCGACGAAGCAAACATTCCTCAAAAAAACGGGAAGAACTTTGTTAGCAATTTAATCGAAAAAAATTGATAGCTCGAATTCTCAGTCTATTTCTAAACCAGTTGAGAACTTTTACTTATTAATTAACCGGGGAAGTCTACAATTGCACATTCGTTTGTTCCGATTTTTCGAAAATAGTTGATTTTACTCTGCAGAAAGAAATAGAACTTTTGCCATTACGTTCACAGAATGATATTGATTTTTATTATTGTGATATCGATGGCCTCATACTCGAAAATACAGGTCACGAGCGTGCCGATAATCATTTCCCTCCTGTATTGCAATTATTGAATGTCAGCGGGGGAACCAGATTTAAACTATTGTGCAACAGACAGCTTTGTAAATGATATGCTCGTTTGCTTACCTCGGTTATCGAAATGATAATAATCGTACCAACGGGTTAATTAAAGGCTTGCTTCAGGCTTTCATCAAATTATTAGGTTGCTGTCCGTTGCTGGTGCTTACCTTAATTAATTTGTGTATGTTTGAGCAAACTGAGAGTTTGTAATAGTTCTGAATTCACCGGAAGGTGTACAATCAACTTTTCGAGTAATTGATTATTTTACAGCTTTTTATAGATACAATCTTGTTTGGCTGTAGTACGGTACGACCCACACAAATTTGTGAGCTGAGATTTTGTGGGAGGGCGAAGAAGGAGAGAGAACCCTGAATATAAAATTTCAATGGCGGGTCTTTGTTTTTGTGCTCAGCCGTCACATATTATTTCTCGTTATGTATACCTACACAGTAAGGAATAAAACTGAACACACACCATTTGAAACAGCATAACTATTTTAAAATTGGTATAGACGGCTTGAAGTGTTCTTGAGAAGTTGGAAGGATTAGTTTATTATAGGATGAGTAAAAAAACATTTGAAAAATGGCAGTTAGTCGGAACAGCGGAAAAAATAGTAAAAGTTGATTGTTACGACTTTTTTATCTGGGCCTGTATTGAAAATTTAAGAAATGTATTTTGTACACTCAAACAAATTATATACAGGGTGAGTCCGAAGAAACAGAACACCTAAATATCTCCGTTACTTTTCGTTGTACAAAAAAACTTCTTAGGACAAAGTTACACTATTTGAAGGGCCACATGTAACGGTGTAAGGGAAAAAATTTTCAAGGTCATTTTTTGAGATTTCAAGGTCATCGATATTTTTTTAAATGGAATGATATATCTTCGTTAACGTAATGTTGTAGCTGACAAAATAACGAATGCATCCATGTAACACAATATGACCTACAAATGACCTTCAACCCAGAAAAATGGAATAAATAAAATTCAACGTGTATGATTCATTTCCTTTATTTCTGTTACGCAAAATGTTTAATATTCCTTGAGCTGATATACATTCATTTAGCCGCGAAGTTACCGAACGTACTGCGTGCTTATTGCCGAAAAACCACGAACGTCTTAACATATAATTATTATATGTCCGTATTATAAGATCCGCCATTAAAATTTTATATTCAGGATTCTCTTCCCTCTCCTTTTCCCTTCTTAAAATCTTCATAATTTGATAAATTCAAATTGTCATTTGTGTGGCTCATACCGCACTATATCCTCTTTTGTAAACTCATAAAAATTGGTAGATTAATTTCAAGCACAGTTTACACAGATTCTATCTTTCCTTGTTCAATTAAAGTATACATATTTAAACTTCCTCCTGCCGGATAGTAATCTCAGGTGTTCCAATATTAACGGTATCACTTATACTAATATATATTTTGAAACGATTCCCCCAGTATTATTTTAAAATGATTATTCAACATTAACTATTAATCACCAACGTTTGTAAATTTATTTATAGTCCATTGTACTAACTATAACTATAATTTGTGACAAAACTGAATAGGTAAAATACAAAGCTGTGAAGACTAGAAAAATTTGAGAATACCGATACATTGTTGTAAACTTATTGAAATTGTTAAATGAAAAAATATATTTTTATGCCAATTCTACACTTCCTATATTGTAATTTACTAAGAAACTATTTATTTTGCTGAAACATCTGCGATCTAATCATAAGTATAAATAGTTTAAACTTGACTTAGTATGAAATAACCAGAATTTGCCTAAAACTACGAAAGTACCGAAATCTAACGAACTGTTCCGTTGATAAAGCACAGGAAACATCTATTACATCGCATACAACATTTAATTGGAATTATACAATTATACAATTAAGCTGCGTGCTACCCTATGAATATATTGATCAAATAGCCGCATCACGATAAATGTTTATCCGCTACACCCGGATAGTTCAATATGCTTTTCTTCCGGTTCAACGGATCAACTAGGTCGACCAACAAGCAGTAATTAGGAGAGGAGTTATTATCTAATCGATTTGCTGGATTACATTTAGAAACTCCGCCCGATTAAACGGTAAATAATTCGTTGCACATTAGTCGCCTCGTCAATCCTGAACTCACTTTTCTAATTAAATGTCCATCACTCTTTAAATCAGTCTTTTTGTTAAAATTCGAAATTGCATGGCCTGTTTTATAAAAACCAGAATAAGGAACAAGTTTAATTTGCCAAGTAAAAAATTCCTTACCATAAGCATAGAGTATTAATGTTATTAATGTTGGTTACTATAAATGTATTTTTGTATTTTAAAAATGTGTACATGCTATAAATACAGAAAAATTCGCAGTCTAGTTATTACTTGTGAAAAATAAAGTACATAGTTGATTTTATAGGAAGCATAAATATTACAATGGTCTACTAAACTTGTTCATTTAAAATGATCCTGCTTAAACCGAGTCAAATTATAATGAATATATTACACGACTTTATTCTTGAATGTATTTATTTCTTTTAAATAACAAAAATGCGCTCTACTCTCCAAAATAGTGTTCATAATTTTTCATGCATTTACTCCATCTTGCAAGTAATCAATCTCTTCGGTCGAAAGGTATGTATTCAAAATAAAGTTACAATTGATGCATGAAGTCACGAATTAATTTACACACCTAATAGACAACACTCACAAGCATTGAAGAACAACGTATCTACAGGCTATCATGCTATATTGATTAAATTATTGCTTATGATTAGACTATGGATTTTACGCATTTCGGATAAAAAGGAATAAAAGATGTACAAAACAGTGTGAACATCTTTAGAAACAATAAGTATTTCCAACATTCATTTTTCAACATATTTGTCACATTTTCCTTAATAAAATGAGACCAAGCATGATACAATTCATATCAAATTCACTTGTTTAATTCACGCTAAAGGACTGTCACACTATCTGGATTCTCCATTATCGTATTTAACCAACTTTAACGGACGACGAATCAGTCTTATAAATAAACTGCGGATATTTATGCAAAATAAAAATTGCATTCTATGAATTAATGCAGCAGTATATCTAAATTCTTTATATTTTTTGACTGTATTGCATTTAATCTACACAGTTTCGTTATACAGTGAATTCTCGATAATTGTCCCAAAACTCTCGCTAGTACCCTGGGGTATACCCTGTGAGGGGCCAAGAGGCCTCGGTCGCCGAGGAGTGTAACATATTGCGGGTGGGGTATGTCGGTGTGAGACCAGAAGACTACTACTAATCTAATAAAAAAATTTCTTTATTTTTCATTATTTTTTTATGGGACTTTCACCAACATATTTGTGGCATTTTTCTAATGAAAATGATACCAAATATTATATAATTCTGATAATAGTTGTTTATGTAATGAACGATGAAACTTTCAGACGCAAAGAAAGACAGCGTATGGAAAAGAAAGAAACGCGCATACTCGCTGCCACCGGCACAGTTCAAAGGCCTTCGACTCTTTGCGTCCGAAACTTTTATCATTTTAATTAGAAAAATGCCACGAATATATTGGTGAAAGTTCCAGAAAAAAATAATGAATAATAAAGAAGTTTTGTTATTGGATTAGCAGTGGTCTCACACCGATATACTCGACCTGTATTGTGTTACATTTCTCGGCGACTGAGTCCTCTCGAGCTTCGTTGTCCGTCCTTACGTTCGGCAGAAGTTGACAAATATCTTCTGCACGATAATTGTCCCTGGTCGGACCCGCGTTGTGGACAATTATCGAGAAATCTCGATCAATAATAGAAAATTTCATTAAACAATCTTACCTAGCAGGAAATATTTTAGTTAAACCAAACAGTAACATGGTCCTAGATGTAGTCCACTGACGTAACATACCTGCAACAATTAAGAAAATGTTCATTATTACATTAATCAACCAAGACAATATTTAAAAATAGTAACGATCATATCATTTAAGTCTGTGCAGTTAAACAATAAAAATGACTGAGTATGCAAAATAATAATTCCAAAAATACCTATAAGAAAAAATAAAAATGTTATTGTGTATCTATATCAGAAATGAAAATGTATAACAAACAATTATGTTATACAGATTGGTATATTTAACATCGAATTAGTTATTGATTTTATAATTAACTCCATCTTACATTAAATACGTTACTATTCATAGCTACATCATAATGAAGCTGCACATTGCATCTATCGCAAACAAATTCATCAGCTCGCAATTACTTCTTAATTAGAATAGACACCGGAGCCTAATACTGATAATAATCGATTGTCAGTTCAGAATAGTCTGAATTAGATACGGTTAATTCAGTGCACGCAATTAATTGTGTTAATTTCGATCACGAAGAATACGTTGCATTTTTGCGGACATTGCCGGTTCCTAAAATTGTTACCTCGAATAAAAGATTCACAGCCGGTAACATGGTTTGGATTTAACGAAGCAGAGCGTCTCTGCGCTTCGTGTGATAAATTAGTCAAATTCAGGGTGAAATTAGACAGGTGAAAGCTTTACGCTACGATAACAGCTTTAGATCCGCAAGAGCTTGTGCATTTTAAGGGAGAGCACTTAAACAGCGAATTGATCCGAAAAAAGCGCGTCCACGGCAACGAAAATATTTCGAAGCGAGTAAAACTCGCGCGAGCACGACGAAAGTATTTGAAAACGACTTGGCGCATTGATTCGTGAATATTTTATTTAATGTTCGTTGAAGGGAGTGCACCGCGGAACTATTATACGGTCCCAGTTTTCCTATTGAAAACAGAGTGACTGTAAAATAATTCACTCAGCGTTCAATATGCAAATTACGAAGTGTAAAAAGTAGAACACAATTTGCAAAAATCCACCAATATATTTGCTTCAGGGAAAAGCTGCGAAAATGTTTCTGAAGAATACGTATAATTTTTGATTCTTTATTTAGCTCGCCTTTTGTAACAAGATTCTTATCCATTTGTTGATTAATATACAAAACGTAATAAGAAAATTGTGTATAATTTTGTGATCACAATGTTCAACAAGTAATTGTCATTTTCAAATTAATATGATTCATTGTATCATGGAGTGCTGAAAATTCTTCTCTACCATTTTAAAAATATTTGAACATTCAGTGGTAAAGGACTAGGGTCAGTATTGCAAGAAGATATTAGAGTTTTTAAAATATAAACAACACTTTACTCAATGAAATAGCAAGTGTTAAGGGATTCATAATTTTTTTACCACCCAGAAGCCTATATTTTTAAAAGATTTTCATTTGGACTCAAATAGCCCAGCTGTATTTTAATATGTTTGAAGGTTTAGCTGCCATCTTCAAATTAATATTATTAATTCTATTATAAACTACTGGAGAATCGTGTACAGTGTAAAAAGTATTTGAACTCCGAGTCTCAAGGAAACAGGATAAGTATCGCAAGAGGTATTAAAGTTTCACGAACATATACATCACATCGGCAGAATAAAGTTATTCCGCGGAGCGTGTCGTGGCTCTCCCGGTCTTTTCCTGTTTTACGAAAACGTACTTCACGCAAAGTAATGTAAATCAGGAACGACACGGAAATAAAGATATAATCGGTGTCACGGCAACATGCAATTTGCCCAGAAACGTCGAAAAGAACGGGTACGATTTAAAATTGCCGCGGTTCTTTGCGGCAACGTGCAAATCCTTGCTCCCGGGTAATTTCTTCCGTCGACCGGAACCGCGTTTCCTTCTCGCGAAATAATACGCATACCTTGTAGCGAAAAACGTACGGCCGATCGATCATCCGCGGTTCGCATAAGTTGAGGCACTCGTGTAATGAAAGCGGAGAAAATTATCGACTTCTCTGTACACTTGAAACTCAAAAATACCATAGTTTTTCATACATAATATATTTTTAATACTTTACCTACCGGAAGTCTATTAAACCATTTGCACCATTAGCGTATATACAAGGTTTTTCTGAAATCATGGTACAAGCTTCCGGATTGCAATTCTGAACGCAGAAACAAGTTGAAAAAATGAATAACTTTGTTTTGTTTGACGCTTCGTTTTCATGAAAATCGAGTTTATAATGTGCAGCGAATACTACTTCTCTACAGGGTGAGACATTTAAAAACATGCCACCAGAATAACTCGGTTGCAATTGGTGATAGCGAAAAATATATTAGACGATACTTGCTTGGTTTCGAAGGTGGTGGCATAATCTCGTATTAATAGTTTTTTAAATAAAAAGTTTGCTTTTTAAATGGCATGACATATTTATATATGTATTAGGTCCATGCAAATAAAATGGCCGTTTTTGAATCTTTAACATAAACTGTTATTTTACAAGCTTCATTCATATTCCATTAATCGAAATAATTTCCATCGACATGAATGCACTTCTTCCATCGTGATACAAATGCCTCAATGCCTTTCTGGTAGAAATCTAATAACGCGATGCAATAAATTCATCAAATTCAGTTTTTACAGCACGATGTTCTTTGAATATTTTTCCGTTCAAAAATCCATCTAGGTGCTTGAAAAAATGGTAATCAGTAGGTGACAGGTCAGGCGAATAAGGAGGGTGAGGAAGAACTTCACACTTCAACTCTGCTAATTTTTTTACTGTTTGTTTCGCAATATGTGGCCGAGCGTTATCATGAAGCAATAATACACCACGTCTATTGACTAATGTCGGCTAACTCTTTCACTTTTCCCAAAGCCTTCAGATGTCGGGAGACAGTTGAATAGTGTATATTGCTTCTCTCCGCGATTTCCCGAACAGTTAGACGTAAATCCCTTTTAACTATCTCTTTTAAATTTAAATCTTGAATAGCTGCTGGCTTATGACCACGAGGCTCATTTTCCAGATTTATACCTCTGGAACGAAATCTTTCAAACCAACGCCGTATGGTCCGATCACTTGCTATACCTTCACCAAAAGCATCATTTATGTTTTTCGCTGTTTCAGACACAGTATGTCCAAGTTTGAACTCGTACAAGTAAATTATACGGATTTCCTTTTTCTCCATGGTGAAGAAAAATCGATTTTGAATCATGTACACTGTACAATATCAATAGTCTTATACACGCCATTTCATGTACAAGATATGTACTTTTCATTTCGTACAACTTCAACGCCATCTGTCGTGGAAAAACTAAACTACACAGACGGGTAGTTTCAAATGTGAAAAACGGTCATTTCAATTGAAACGACCTAATACTATCTAACAGGGCGTTTTGAGATGACTACAATGACCTTGAGTTGTAGAATCACGAATGACATTGATGTCACTTTTAAACAAATTATTGAGAGATTCTCAACTGTTGATCTTTAGTTTTACAAAGTCTGTTAGAAAATGGTCGGTAAGTTGTTAATAAATAATATGAGTAGAAAGTTGGAATTATAAAGTTGATTTCCTCTTTCAGAAAAATGATCGTACACAATAACATCATCATAATAAAAATTCAAGCATGCGAGTGATCAAACAAGATATAATTGATCGTGAGAAATAAAGACTTTTTGATATGAAATACTGTAAAGCAGGAATATTGACTGAAATATTAAACAATATTTGATTTAAAAGTTAAATTGCCTTGAAAGACAAATTTGAAAGCTTCCAGGGTCTGACACTTTGCGTTAAAAGTGCATTGTTATAGGTAATTGCATATAATATCCTACATTCATCGACATTATCGCCCTGCCGTTGAAAGTTAAATTCAATTTGTACCGTTACCGTAAAGGATAAAGTACAAAATGGGTACGAAGCGATCGAAAAAAGTATTTTAAAATCACTCTCGGTGCTAGTCTGGCAAATCGAGTCCTATGGTTCCTTTAGGGAGAATATGAATCTCAGAAAAGGTAAACAAGGTTACCAATTAACCTTCGCTCAGCAACTGCAGAGTCTATTTGGACCGGTGCCTATATTCTATCAACCATATAGGACACATAATGTACCACCTCTCAAGCGTCTCCGTGCAAGTGTTGTCGTGAAACATGGCTCTTAGGCTTCCCAATAGTTTTACTCCAATAATAATCGTACAACAATATCAGAAACTTAGGGAAAATCAATTTAAAAAAGTTGAGTTGCTCTAATATGAAATACTTTCTTATGTACATGTTTTATTTGAAATGCTCTCATAAAAACATAAACATCTTATATTTCTGAAATTCTATGCCAAAAGAAAAGACAGACTTTTGTCTGGTTGGCAACATTGTGTAACTGCAAATAGTTCTTATTCGAGCACATAACATGTATTCTAAGCTGAAACGTTAATCTTCATCAATCAAAACCGGAATTATTTTTGCATTAATCGTATATTTATGGATTTCATCGATATCACTAATTATACGAACGTTGGACTGCAATACTTGTATGAAAATTTTGAGAATCAATTTTATCTTCTTGAATCATTATGCATTTTACAGCTACAGTAATAAGAACTTTATCGTTCACAATTTCTTATAACAAAACAAAATTGATATCTATTGTATACTTTTTCTAATAGTCAAATATTGCTAGTTAGACTGCGGATCTTTATGCATTCATAATAACAACGACTAGATCATATACAGAACTGTCAAGTATTGTATCAGAACAATGTAATGATATTATTTATTATTTCTGACTCATTAAATTTATTAAAAGAAGAATTCATTTTCACTTATCTTGTGTTTATTACTAGACTGCGAAGTTTTATACATATATGGCAAAAATGAATAGGAGAAATACAATATTGTGAGGGCATTAAACGAACTTAATATGCCATTATATTATTTTCGACTTATAAAAATGACAAAAAGCACGAATACATTTTCGTTCAACTTCACTACGCTGCGGTTGAATTGAAACTTTTTATTTTTCATAAAGATCCGCAGTCTATTTCTTACTGTTAATCTGGAACGTTTTTGTTCTGCGTAAAGACCCGCGAATATATTTTGAATCAACTTCACTACCCTACGGTTGAATTGGAATTTTTCATTTTGCAACCACAGAGTATTAAAGATCCGCAGTTTATTTATTAATTAAAGATCCGCAGTCTATTTATTACTTTTAATTTGGAACATTTTTATTTTGCGTAAAGATCCGCGAATACATTTTCATTCAACTTCACTACCCTACGGTTGAATTGGAATTTTTTATTTTGCATTCGCAGAGTATTAAAGATCGACAGTCCATTTATTACTTTTAATTTGGAACATTTTTATTTTGCGTAAAGATCCGCAAATACATTTTCATTCAACCTCACTATCCTACGGTTGAAATGGAACTTTTCATTTTGCATAAAGATCCGTAGTCTATCTATTACATTTAATATGGAACATTTTTATTTTGCGTAAAGATCCACAGCCTAGTTAGAAGGCTAGGGGTCAAGAAGAATTGTCTGGGAAAATGTCATGTTCGTCCCTCCCGAGTTTCTATTTTGTGTTTTAGTGAAGAATTACAGTCTTCTCCAATATTTCGTTATCGGGGTCACCGGTTGAATCATTGGAATTGCACTTTTGAAATAATTTACTATTTCTGGAACCGTAGCTACCGGTGATTGTAGTCGGGCCATGTATCAAAGGTCTCGTTTCTAGTTATGATTCCGCGAGCACGTGTACCGTTTAATCATCGATGGTTCCTTCTCCATAATATTTCACACGCGCGTTCCATTTTGTAATTCATTCAACGCGGAATTATTTGACCGCGCGATATTATCGAAACAAAATTACGACTTTCATCAACAGAATTTTAATTTGCCATGGTTTCGACGAGGAATTATTCCAGTCCTCGATATTACTAAAACGAAATTACCGGTTTTCTCGTTACAATTTGAATTCCTAATTAATTTCATGCGAAATTACCTAACACTTCTATACCGTTCACATTGTAATTTCAACTCGGATCTTACCGAATTTGCAATGTGACGTCAATAAAGTGCTCGTTGCAATTACATTTTCTGCTGCATTAACAACGTACTAATAGTGACAACTTCATGCACAATGTTGTCAATTTGTACTTACTTTCCTGTATTAAGAATTGATATTTTTGCATCATCTGCATCATCCAAAATATAGTTCACACATTCATTTTGATAGCAAAATTGTTTGTTTTCCATAGAGGAATTGCTCTAATAATCATTTCTGAATGCCGGTATTTTTTGTTTTCTGTTAAGTATAAATTAAAAAATATTTCGGTAATTAATTACATGTTGGTCCTCCTCACCGATTTTGATGACCTTGAAATATGTTGTCAAGGTCATCATTCTGAACAACGTTTCCCTATACATGTTACCGCCGCTCGGTTTTAGTTTTCGAGATATTCGCAAAAAACTATTGGTAATACTGTTTTGAATTTTCCATATTCTTGCACGCTCCGTGGCAACGTAAGCCAGTTCCGGCGCGGCGTCTGTTTACTTCTTTTTTGTAAACACGCTGTGGAGATGAGTGAGAAAACAGGGTCTCACTCTGATCATACATATAGGACGTGAGCTTTCAATTTTGAAAGACTACTCTTCGATTGTCGTATGCGTGGTCGGGCCGGCCCGCTCTGCCCCCTCCACGTTCTAACCACAACTCATTCTATTCGCATAATCTTTGCATTGTAGCTGTCATCCAGAATTTGATCTAGTAATGGAAAAATCATGTGAATAGAATAAGTTATGGTTAGGTCGTGGAGGGGGCGGAGAGGGCCGGCCGTCAACATAACATTTGTAAGAAGCAGAATATGTTACGAACGCCGTTAAGCGATCGCCTATGCCGATGTACGAAAATCCAAGAGAGAAAATTCAATACAGTATTAGCAGTAGTTTTTTGCGAATATCTCGAAAACTAAAACCGAGCGGCGGTAACAAGTACATATAGGTAAAAGTTGTTCAGAATGATAACCTTGACAACATATTTCAAGGTCATCAAAATCGGTGAGGAGGACCAACTTGTAAATAATTACCAATATTTAGAATACATTGTGCGAAACCTGTCCATTAATTTAATTGGTATTATAATAAGTATATATTTTTAATATATTCGTATTAACCGAATTTAATTAGGATTTTTAGAATGCAACGAGGTCAAAGCAGCATCCACTGTGATAAATAGACTGCAGATCTCTATGCGAAATTGTTCGCATCTGTTACAAGAAACAGGCGCTATTTAGTACTGTCTTTCTTTCTTCGATTATATTTTAGTAGCTTGAAAGTAATATAGTGGATCCAAAAAGTATTTTAACATCCCTAATTTTGCAGTTTCTAGAAGTTGTCGATCTTTAAACAATGATGATTCCTTTAAAACAAATAGTACAATAATAATCTTGATCTAATTTTAAAACTTCAGACTTCTACTTATACTAAACATTATTCATTTTTACCTAAAACAATTTCGCACAACGCCTCAGATAGAACACTGAAGACGTAGATATATGCTCTCGAGAATGCTACTAATTGAAGCGTCTCTAAAAACATTGAAAATCTCTTTTTGTGACTGAAACCTTCATAGATTTAAATATTCAAGATTCCTCTTTATAATGACACCATTAAAATTGATGTACGATTTTCTTTACTCGTTTTAATATGGTTTAAATGAACAGTGTACAGAAAACTTAACAGTAAAGTAGGTTGCTTGAGAGCACCATGAGTGCTTCACACCACCGAACTTTGTTCTCATTTTTGTTTCATAAAACAGTGAAAAGAAATCATACATTAATTTGTATGGTCTCAATGAAAAGAAAAGGCTTCAATCTTCATATCTGTGGAAAATTCATTTACGACAAATTTTTTTTAATGCTTTTACAGAGGTTACAATTTGCAGCATTTTTTAAGGAAAAATGGGTCTTTAACTCCTCATCTACTACATTATGTGACAGTATTTTAGAGGAAAATGAATGATGGTGTGCGAAATTAGAATCTTCAAGTTTTAATAAGAGTCCAACTTCATTGCTATACGATTGGTTTTTACGAAATTACAACAGGTGAAATATCATCAATTTCACGAGAATCGTACATTTTATGTATCAATACATTTTGGATCTACTGTATATCCAGTCTTCAATTCTTTTAATCTTATTATTGTTTTAAATTGTAGCTACTTATTATTGTAGATAAATGTTAACTTTATGGTTTCGGTTGTACCAATTAAATTACTCCGATATTCTGGACATTTTTTGCCATCTGTGCATTCGAAGCGTAAACCTGCAGCATCTCGGAAGATATTTTTAAAGCGCACCTGACTGGTAAAGTTTATCAAACAATTAAGAAGGAAGATTAGTCTCGAGTGATATCGAAATAAACATCCAAGATTCGGCGCGTGACAACGAATAATAAGGTGATATACGAAGATTCGTGGGGCTGGTTCTGTCGAGCTTCATGTGGCTATGCTTTTTTTCCCGTCTTCTCGCGACTCTTCATTACTTTCGCCCATCCATTTCTCTACCTCCGTTCTTATTTCTTTCTCCGACTTTATAAATTAATCTAACTCTATTTCTGGCTCTCTGGCTTTGTGCCTGCTTTTTTCTGTCCCTTGCCCTTACTTCCAACCCTAATTCAACTTGCCGGATCTGTCTCTCCCCCTGCGTTTCTTTCAGGCTTTCTTGGCCTTTCTTCGCAACCTGCTTATGCTCTCCATAGTGTCCCGTTGAAATATGTCGGCTCGTTACCTCCGGGGCCTGTCATTCGTCAACAGCGACAGTGTTGCGTTGATACAGTTCTATCGGGACTTCGGGCGACCGGGATCGATACCACTGACTTTTCCCAGACATTAACTGGATATTCTACCCTAACATTCCAAAAAATCAAGCTATATTCTATACACCTCGAAAGTACAGCATTTTGAAAATATGCTCTCAAAAATTGCTCATCGTTAGACGGCGGATCTATAGTGGCTCACAAAAGTATTCGCTCGCCCTTTAAATTAGAATAACTTTCTTAAAATTTGACCAAACAACTTCCCCTTTTTTTTGAGCAATTAGAAGTATTGATTTAGTAAATAATGTGTAAAAAAGATTTTGAAGAAATTGCAATTAGTAGGAATTACATGAAAAAATAAAAATGGCACTTTTTAAAACTTTATTATTTCAGCCCGTAATGAAAATTCAAAATGTGTGTTTTGTAGATCTATGTTATTTACACATATGCTGAAAATTTGATCGAAATCAGTTAACGAACATATGGGCTACAAGCGGTTGAAAATGATGATAATCGCAGTTTTTAGCGACTTTTGGTCAGTTTCTGCTAAAAATCCATAGTTCTTACATCTTTCGATGCGCGTCGTTTTTTTCTGTGTCAACCGATTTCGATGAAATTTTTTCAGCATATGTATAACTAACATAGATCTACAAAATGCATATTTTAAATTTTCATTATGGGCTAAAATAAAGAAGTTTTAAAAAGTGTCATTTTTATTTCTTCGTGTAATTCCTACTAGTTGCAATTTTTTCAAAATCTGTTTTGCACGTGATTTACTAAATCAATACTTCTAATTGCTAAAAAAAAACATGGAGTGATTTGGTCAAATTTTAAGAAAGTTATTCTGATTTAAAGGTCGAGTGAATTCTTTTGTGACCCACCGTATATGCAAAATAAAAATTTTGAACGTCAATTGTAAGAAACAGATGCTAAGTACAAAGTTCTTTCTTTAGCGATTTTAATAAGTTGAATATAGTACGATGCTTGTAAGTTCTCTTAACGTCTTCACTATTTTAACACTAAACCTACCGAGCACAAAATATATAAAAGTTAGTAGATTGAATATATTCGAACTTTGTATGGCTTTAATCGTAATGTGTGCTTACATAAAGATGTTAATTCAGTCATTTCCTATGAAAGTGTTTTTATACTTTCAATAATTGTGAGTTGGAAAACCGGTCATGTGACCGTGATAGGTTTAGTGTTAAATTGCACCCGCCCATTTTTGTCATAAATGCATAAAATCCGCAGTCTAATCATCGTATTCGAAACAGCAAATAAATTGTAATTGATGCAGTACGACAGGGATGGGCATTTTTGTCTCAATTGAGACAAACCGTCCCCACCATAGTGCCAACTGTTCCCCACCAGTATCCGCCATTACCATAGAGCAGGGATGGGCAATTTTGCCTCAATTGAGGCAAAACCGTCCACACCGTAGCGCCCTCTGTCCCCTTCCAGCGAGGGGGTCCACCCGTGCCCACCACTGCCATTGAGGAAAGAAATGCTTCGCCCGTCGCGAACAATGCGCAGGCCTCACGCATGAAAGAGTGGTTGGTGGGAGAAGTAGGCGTTTGAGGGGCCCCTACCGTGTCCATCCCTGCAGTACATCACAGTGCGTTCACAATGGAGAAAAATCAAAACATTACTTTTCATGTTAGTATTTAAAACCTTCACAGAAGTGTTCTTAGATATCTATTACAAAGGTATATCATGACATTCAAACCAATAAACAAGTATTAACTATACCTGAGTACTTCATCTGCAAGTGAAAACATTCTATTACAATTCATTTACCAATTGTGTTAGTGTGTTGGTTTTATAAAAGTGTAAGCTTTTCATTATTTTCATATAGAGTATGTTACCGGAGGTGGGTTCTTGTTATTTTGATGTTGGTTTAGTTTTTGTTTTCATTTTTTTTTGAGATCCAATTAGTAATGTAAATTTAAACGCTACTGATAACTTTCATACAGGGTTTAAAAAATACTCCCCAAAACTCCTTCGTGATTTTTGGCGGAAATATGCGTGGATATGTGTTGTAAAAAATTATGCAAAATTTAGTTGCCCCTACCTGCCCGTTAAATTTTAACCACTTTTTTATGTCAGCGACGACCTATTACGAATAAATCTATAATGGATACATGGTTTTTAAACAATCCAAAAAAGAAAAACTATTTTAGATCTTGTACTTTTATCAACTGTTTACAGAAGAAAGTTACAAGGCAAAGAGGAGAATGTCATGCAAAGTTCAACTGAACAACTTCGCGATGTACGCTCCATAATGCCAATGTCGGCATATCAACTTTGGAAGCTTATATCTCGGTAGCAGTTTATGCAAAGACGAATGTATTCTAGTGTTTTGAAAATGTCTTGGTCTCACCTTCAAGAATACTTAATCAAAAACATAGGTTTCTACACAGTTTTCATTGTAATCTCCACAGAGCTTTTCAAGGTTACTGCAGTTTCAAATAAATACAATCATCATATACTCTTTTTTATGTCCTATAACTTTCGTCTGGAACATTTTTTCGTATCACCTATAATTTTCGAGTAATGAAATTTTGTCGAAAAAAACAGGCTTTTCACCGCACTGTGTGACGCGTTTGAACTTTAACTTTAAAAGTCTTAAACGTGTTTTTTGGAAGCGACTGCTACTGTACCACTTGAACCTAAATTTCTTATATGTCTTCAACATATGTGTGACTATTGTCGGTTACGCAACCATGCCGAAATACATTTTTTTCTAATTCTTACGGCCGTTCAAAAGGAAACATAATTTTGAAAAATTCGAAAATTCAGAGTTCTTCCTTCTATCATTGGGTTGAATGTGTTCAGTATCTTATTTCATTTATTCATAAAATACAGAATTATATTCGATCAATTGTTTAATTTCTGACACCAAACGGCTCTGACTTATAATTATATTTTTAGATTAGGAACGCTTCTATGCAACCCAATAAATAAAACTGGGACTTTGTGAAATTATTTGCTTCCATTTCTGAATTTTATTTACTATTTAACATAGATGAAATCAAACGTGTGTAACACACGAATCTGGAAAAATTGCACATACAAAATTTGATCTGCGGAGTTTGTTTTTCCAAATAGAAAAGGTAGAAGCATTGTTTTCGAAATACCTAAAGTAGTTTTACAAAATGTACAAAATTGTTTCGTTTCTTTACCGCAAATTCAGGACTATCCAAGGGAATTAAAAGTGAATTTTGTCATGATTATGATCTGCTCGAGTGACGGATAAACACAGACCCTCCGATCATATATCACAAACACAAGCTCCGAGGAAAAAGAAGGGGCTATCTCGCCACCATTAACTCTTAGGGGTTGGAAACGTTTTAGTACTAGATCCTGAGCGAAGTCGGATTACTTTCAGTTCATATTAACTCTTTCCGAGGCAGCAGTGTGTTACCAGGAGGTGTCCCGCAGGTTCAATTTAATTCTACAAAAGTAATTAAGAAAACAGGCACTACCTCAAATTGCGGGGGTGTATTTCACTCGTACGGTAGCTCGAGCAACTCATTTCCAACAATTTTCTTACTATCTCTTAACGAAATCCTAACGAACAATCATACGTTTATTTTATGCTCACATTTCATGCTCTTCTGGAATCTCTTTATCAATTCACTCAAAAAAATACCAATTTGTCTGCTATAACAAGGTATTAACAAAAATATTTGAAATTAGTTACAAAGCCAGCATTTTCACCGACTGCTACAGTATATTTTATTCTATCACGCAACCAATTATTTCTTTTCGCTGTAAAAATTCGCTGTAAAAATATTTGTTAATCAAATGTAACCAGCAGCCGAAAAATGTGAAAATGTTCGGACACGATACGGTTTTACGTTAACCGGATTATAAAACTATTGCATAGCTGTCCAACGGAAATATTTTAATTACACAAATTGAATCGCAGGTCAGCTAAATAGCCGAGGTGAAAGTATGCGCCCGCGCGTGTGTCAGCAGCGAGTAATAAATACAACTTTGTGAATTTTGCGAGAAACATATTTTTGACATATCTTCATGTATTAGATCGTTGCAAATGAAATGGCCGTTTTTGAATCTTTAACATAAACTGTTATTTTACAAGCTTTATTCATATTCCATTAATTGAAATAATTTCCATCGACATGAATGCACTTCTTCCATCGTGATACAAGTGCCTCAATGCCTTTCTGGTAGAAATCTAATAAACGTGAGGCAATAAATTCATCAAATGCAGTTTTTACAGCACGATCTTCTTTGGGGTGAGGAAGAACTTCACATTTCAACTCTGCTAATTTTTTTTACTGTTTGTTTTGCAATATGTGGACGAGCAATATCGTGAAGCAATAATACACCACGTCTATTGACTAATGCCAGCTAACTCTTTTACTTTTCCCAAAGCCTTCAGATATCGGGAGACAGTTGAATAGTGTATATTGCTTCTCTCCGCGATTTCCCGAACAGTTAGACATAAATCCCTTTTAACTATCTCTTTTAAATTTAAATCTTGAATAGCTGCTGGCTTATGACCACGAGGCTCATTTTCCAGATTTATACCTCTGGAACGAAATCTTTCAAACCAACGCCGTATGGTCCGATCACTTGCTATACCTTCACCAAAAGCATCATTTATGTTTTTCGCTGTTTCAGACACAGTATGTCCAAGTTTGAACTCGTACAAGTAAATTATACGGATTTCCTTTTTCTCCATGGTGAACGAAAATCGATTTTGAATTATGTACGCTGTACAATATCAATAATCTTATACACGCAAATTCATGTACAAGATATGTACTTTTCAAATTGTACAAATTCAGCGCCATCTGTCGTGGAAAAGCTAAACTACAAAGGCGGAAATTTTCAAATGTGAAAAATGGTCATTTCAATTGCAACGACCTAATAAAATAAAACTTTTCTGCCCCGATTATGAAAAGCAAAGAGTATACTTACAATTGATCCAAAATATTTGAAATGTGATTAGTTCGAAGAAAATGGTCGTACGACAATAAATTTGCACTCATTTTAAAGCCGGAAGCCTCCAATTTCGTCATCTATCGTTTATTTTATTTTAAAGTTTTGTGCGTGATGCAGCGGGTGAGAAACAGAAGGTTTTTCTTCGAATATGCTATATATTCAAACGTCTACGAGAACATTGAAAATTTTTTTTCGAGGTTGTAACCACCATAAATTTCAAGATTCATGCTTCCACTTTACAACGACACTTCAAAAATTGATGTATGATTTTTTCTTCCTGTCGTTTCATCGAGCTTTGAATAAAAGGTGCGCCGCCAACTTTACAGTAGCATACGTTCCACCATGAGGGCTTTACACGACCGAACTTGTTCCTCACTTTTGCTCCATAAAATAGTGAAACAAAAAATCGTACATGAATTTTTAAGAAGTCGTTGTAAAGAGTGCGCTTCAATCCTCAAATCTATGTCAGTTTCAATAACAAGACAAATTTTTGAAAATGTTTGGACACGTTTGAATTTGCAGCGTTTTTTTTTAAAGGGGTCTTCAGTTTCCCACCTACTACTTTGTGTGGTTTTAGCGAAATTATCACAATTTAAATATTGACAAGTTTTTGAGAATCGGAAATGAGGTGTTTAAATACTTTTTGGATCCACTGTATATGCATGACAAATAGTAGGACAGTGGTCTTTAATTTCTCTTATGTTTGTGTCGTTTTATATTTGAACTACTGTAGGATTTGATGGAGGAATGAGTGCGTGTATGCGTGTACATGAATGAATGCTAGAGAATTCTACGAGCGAGACAGTGTGAGTCAGAGAGCATGAGCAAGAGAAAGACGGAGAGCGTCAAGAAACAAATGAAGCGGACGACCACGGTGTGAATGCGTGCGACGATCGGATGAGGAGAGTCAGTCGAATTCAGTCGAATTATGAACGTATAAAGAACCACACGAAATTCTATTTCTTTTAAATATACATCTTATTTTGGTTACTTTTTATTATATCGGAGGTCCTGTTATTTCACCCGATTCTCATACCACACTACTAATTTCCTTTATAGATGCATAAAATCTAGAGTCGAATTATCAAAATGGTTTCCCATTGCATCGTGGATGAACGTGTACAAATGAGACACGACGAGCAGGAACAAGATGGCACGATCCTTAAAGCGTACAGAGCTACGGATGAAAGCACACAGCATCGTTAAACATTAAGTAGAGAAGCGGAGAAACAAAGAGAAAATGGTAGGACACATTTTAAGATGAGTCAAACAGGATGGTGTAGGGTCGAAAAATCCTGAAGGCTGAACAGACGTAGAAGATGAGAGCAAGTCTCAGGGAATCCTTAAAATTGAGCGAGACAAAGGGAGCATGATGCTCCCAGCATTGGATAGAGGGTGACAGAAGGTGGCGACGTATTGTTGAAATTGGACAAAGAATGAAAAGGGGCAAGGTAAGACTGAAAGTCCGTAACAAGGATTCTTGAAACTGTAAAGAGGAAGGACTGTTTGATCTGTTGCTGGATAAGTTGTAAGAAGAGATAGTGCACGAAGAAAATTAAATGTAATTGCGAGGACACAATGATGACTACAAGAATTATACGTACAATCTTTTACACTTACCAAAAATGTAAGATTCGGTAAGGAATTTTTGCATAATTCATTCACGAAAAGTACACCGTATGTACATTGTGGAATTGTAATATGAATCATTTGTTTTATCAGTACAAAAATTATCGTATATGTGGGATTAGAATCGGGTGAAATAAGAAACTGCTGATATAATAAAAAGAAAACCAAAAGAAGATGTATATTTTAAAAATAGAGTTTCGTGTGGTTCTTTATCCGTTCATAATTCGACTAACACTCCTCATTCTCGCACGCATCCACACCGCGGTCGCCCGCTTCATTTATTTCTTGACGCTCTCTGTCTTTCTCTCGCTCATGCTCTCTCACTCACGCTCTCCGTCTTTCTCTCGCTCATGCTTTCTCACTCACGCTCTCCGTCTTTCTCTCGCTCATGCTCTCTCACTCACGCTGTCTCGCTCGTAGAATTCTCTAGCAATCACGCATGTACACGCATACACGCACTCATTCGTCCATCAAATCCTACATATATATCAATAAAGATTTATAGAATCTATCGAATATAGATTTATCAATATAGATTTATAGAATCCCTATTTAATGCGTATTTGAATTTATTTCTGTCGAGTAGACATCAGTAATGTCTATATCTTTTCACACTGTCTTACTTAATGTTTCTGTAGATCCTAGTGTATATTTTAATGTATTTATCTTCTTGTGAAAACATCTGTAATCTGACTTTAACATTTCATACTGTACTAATTATATTTCCGTAGATCTTAATGCATATTCTAATTAATTTCTTTTGTATAACCACATGTATTCTGGGTTTAAATGTTTATATTTTACTACTTAATGTTCCCATAGATCCTGATGTACATATTAGGTTTATTTTACAAGTTGATTATTTACAGACATTGATAGCAAAGACAAAATTGCACAAAAATACACAAGGCAATAACCACTACAATAATAAGTCATTATGAATGAAGATTGAAAGACTCAAACTTCTGCATACATTTAATATATTATAATTTATTAATTTCATACAAACATCTGCAATTATACTTCAACTTTTCAGACTGTAATATTTAATGTTTCTATAGATTCTTTTGTTTTCATTATAAGAAGAATCATTCCGTTGAAATCGGTAAAAAATTCCGAGGGCAATGGTTTTGGTAAAGTGCGCCACTCTTGTAATATTTCGTGGCATTGACTTAATTAAATGGTGTTCCTCATGGCGATGCGAAAACAATGGTGGAATCTTGTATCAATATTCGTAATATAAAAGCTGCGGGAGCTCTCTCGTTCACTTTTCCAGCAGCACACGGAGAAGGTGTTTTGAAAGAGCGTCATAAGTCGCAGACAATCTTTTCCCACTCTCTGAGTACCACCCTCTTGGTGGTATTCCCTCTCACTCTTTCTCATTTCCTTCCAGCACTCCTTTTCCTTCGTTTTTCCTTGGCCACCCCTTCTGCTCTACTTATTTGTATCTCCCTCGAGCGGTATTTATTTCTCTCATTTTCCCCCCACCTTTCACCGTAGCCCCTGATTCAGAAGATAAGAAGCGACTATACCTTGAGTCAGTACTACGGGAAATCTGCAATTTTTGACGACTTCGAGCCGGGTAAGCTTCCGGGGGTACTACTGAATACGTTGCAAATCAATTTACACAAAGTGGTAGTAGTACCAGTCCAAATTCTTATGAGACACGTAAACCTGGATCATTGGTCTAATTATTTCAGAACGTTATCTCATTGTATCAAAGATTCGATTAAAATATTCGGTTGCTACATATGAAATGCCCGATTCAAAATAGTCACTTTAAACGAGCATAACTTTTTTCTAAATAAAACTTATTGATTAAACTAAACATCATTTTAATCGACATATTCTTTCGAAAAATGACAGGTTTTTCGATTATACTACAGTAAAAATTGAATTTTTTGGTGGGTCACCGGCCTCGTTTGTTGGATGGTTATCTCTATTTTTTTAGCTTTATCCATCATTGACTAAATTGTCGTCTCAATTTTTGAGCTTTTTAAATCATTAACTAAATTTTCATTTCTATTTTTCAGCTTTATCTATCATTGACTAAATTGTCATCTCGATTTTTGAGCTTCTTAAATCATTAACTAAATTGTCATTTCTATTTTTCAGCTTTATCTATCATTGACTAAATTGTCATCTCTACTTTTGAGCTTCTTCAATCATTAACTAAATTGTCATTTCTATTTTTCAGCTTTATCTATCGTTGACTAAATTGTCATTTCTATTTTTCAGCTTTATCTATCATTGACTAAATTGTGATCTCTATTTTGAGCTTTTTCAATCATTGGCACGCAGTGCGTTCATTCTCTATCACATTTTGTGATAGACAAGGTTGTGGCTGGAAATCGACAAAAATAATGATACGCACAATCGCATTCGCGATAATTAAACTATTTAATTAATGCATTACAAATTAGGGGACGATACGAGGAAAACAAAATACTAGTTATTAATGTTCAAGAAGAACGATTTCGTCTTAACATCACATAATGTTGTCGCCAATATGTTCATTATCTCACTCATATAAAAAGAATACACGACAATCACGTTGACTGATATTGAAATCGAGTTTATTTAAAAGTGAAGTTGGATATGTAAATAAAAACTGAAGATAGGATATGATAGATTAGGTTTGTATCTGCAAATGATACATAACAAACTTGTAGATTATAATAGTATTTCTTGGTTAAAACGCTTCATGACATTTGCATTCTGAAATCGGACATTTCGTATGCAACGACCTAATAGCTTTATCGAAGCTTGAATTAAAATAAATTTTAACTCCATTATCCAGAAGTTTCATCGAACACAGAGATTTTACTAAATTGCGAATATTTTGCAAAGAAAAAAGTGAAATTAAGTTTACATACCTACTTGTACCGTACTTAAAGTTTTAACAATCTGTACAAATGATACAGAAAATTTTTATTTTATGCATTTATAATAAAATCGAGAAGTTGCAGTTTGAAATAGTAGAAACATTAATAAACAGGAAACGTATAAATATATTAATTTTAACCTACAAAAATGATTATAGAAAGAAAGAAATTATTAAATGGTTCTTATTTCTTATAACAGATGCAGACAATTTTTATTTCGTATAAAGATCTCCTTATGACATATAACTAGACTGCGGATGTTTATGCAATATAAAAATTGTTTGCATGAATTGCAATAAATAGTAGCCGAATAGAAATTTCTTCCATGCTTTGTAGATTTTAACAAGCTGATACCAATAAATTAATCTTATTCAATTCTTTTACTGTGTGCACTACTTTAAATTGCACTTGTTCATTTAGTTATATCATCAAATCCGCAGTCTATACATAACATATTCTTTAGTTTACCTTCTACAAAATGAATTACGAAACTGGATGCATCTAGTTTTAACCCTTAAAGGACGGGAATTATTTTTAGCATACTTCTCGATGGGTCACATTTATTTTCCTTGTGACACAAAATTGTTTACTCAGGAGTAAAGTATATGAATGAAACGAAGGGAGAAGTATTGTGTTCGGTAAAAATATCTTTCATACTTTTTTCAGAGTAATAAATTCATTAAAAAGTATTAGCAGTCACAGAATGGTAAAATTGCGTAGGCGGCTATTTGCTGGACAATCGCCCGCAAAGGGTTAATCCTTTAAAAAAAGACGATTATTTTTAAATGATGTTCAACAAGTTTTCATCAAACGAAACATCTTTTCTTTATTTGAACTCACACATCTATCTCAGCAGTACACAATCTTGTCTTTAGAAAAATGAGTATTAAATCCATCGAAAAATTGAATAGAAAACGTTCTCGTCCGGAGAGGGTTAAAATGAATCCAGTGTAGTTGTAGTGTTCACTGTCCGGCTCCCTTCTCAATACGAAGACCAAACCTTCAACATAGCATCGAAACTATTTCCCATGATAGGCGATTTTCCGAAGACCCAATCGAACACTGTCATCTCTGAAGGACCGAACACAGCCCATCAAGAAGATGATCCGCCGTGGCGTCAGTGTTGAATCAAATACGAATGCGATCGATTAATTCGTAGAACCACTTTCGTCGTCGGGGAACGAGTACCAACATAAAAAGCTTTTTTTCCATTTCCGTCGGTAGAATTGTCCGCTTCCAATTACACCAGTAGATCCTGGTGGTGGAGCGGCGTGGAGCGTTTAGAACGCTAGACAGTAGACAGTGGCTTTAATCCTACAAAAAGCCCGCCCCCGCCTCCTTATCCGCGCTCCGGTGACGGTGAACGTGTTAAATAACGCATAGCCGGTGTTCCAGCTGCATCTGGACGTCGGCCGCAAACCGCATTAACGATTCACGATCCGCTTTTAAAAAGGGTGCAAAATGTAACCGCCGAGCGACTACAGGTGCCCTTAGAAAACGGTCCCGGGACCGGTCCTGTTCCATTAGGCCGTCGTACAATGCTTCCACAATGGATAAAAATCGAAAAATCGGCTTTCATGTTGGTATTTAAAGCCTCCACAGAAGTGTTCCTAGATACAGTGAATGCTCGATACTTGTCCACAACACGGGTCTGGCCAGGGACAATTATCGTGCAGAAGATATTATTTTTCGACCTCTATCGAACGTAAGGACGGACAACGAAGCTTGAGAGGCCTCGGTCGCCGAGAAATGTAACACAATACAGGTCGAGTATATCGGTGTGAGACCACTACTAATCCAGTAACAAAACTTCTTTATTTTTCATTATTTTTTTCTGGAACTTTCACCAACACATTCGTGGCATTTTTCTAATGAAAATGATACGAAATATAATATAATTCTGATAATATTTACTTGTGTAATGAACGATAAAAATTTCGGACGCGAAGAGTCGAAGGTCTTTGAACACTTTGAACTGTGCCGGTGGCAGCGAGTATGCGCGTTTCTTTCTTTTCCATACGTTGTCTTTCTTTGCGTCCGAAACTTTCATCGTTCATTACATAAGTAAATGTTATCGGAATTAAAGCCTCATAAAAAAATAATGAAAAATAAAGAAGCTTTGTTATTGGATTAGTAGTGGTCTATCGATTGAATATGCTTATTATGCTAGATCCATTAGCTCTTTTAAAAAACAATCTTCCCACGCATTTTTATACGAGTCACAAATCATTAAGGGCCACTGACCTATGCAGTTCATCCATATCCCACGATTTCTTATAAAATGTGAATCGGGAATTATATGACAGTGTATAATTCTCTCTGTTAATGCTTTGTGGTGTAAGCCGTGTCCTGGAGGAATTGTTTTACCAATGTTTCGCCAGCATTGCAGCAAGATTCATCAAGAATCGAAGACACACTGAGACTGGCCCGTACCTTGTAGCTCTAATATACTAGAGTTACTGATGTTCGTGTTCATAATTCACCAATCAAAAATGTACATTTTTAATTAGCCAGTTGAACAATTAAAAAACTGAGAGGATGGAGCTCCGGATTGTGTTCATGTTAATGTTGTAAAGGTGTTTCATTATCTCCAACGTTTCTTGGTCCTTTCTAAGAGAGTATCCTTTGGTCGTTGGTATAATTTTAGCTCCGTTGAAGATTATGTTTTGTTGTCTACTGGTGTGCTGCAACAGCTGATAGAATGTAGCCCAATCCGGTGTATTACTCCTTCAATCGTGTGCTCACACTTCTCCCAGTTTCGCCTATGTAAACTTTTCCGCATGAGCAAGGTACTTTTGTAATATGTCAGGATCAAAAAATAATTGTAGGCCGTATAGATTTAAAAATATGCTCTTTACTCTTCTGTGGCTTCGACGGGACTGACTGTCCCGAAAAACTCTCCTTCCCTTCAAAGCCCTTCTCAACGGCGCGGCGACTCTGCAGCGCCTTCTTATATAAGAATACAATGTGGCTCGCAGCATCGCCCGAACCGGCTAACGTTTACACTTTACAGACCTCTGTCGATGGAAGTGTGGTGGCTACCTCTTCCGCTCGCCAGCAGATTGACAATAAGACGACACCTTTCCCGCTACTACTTGACCCATCACCGATCCATATGCAGGGTGTCCCGCGACTCATTTCGACTCCTAATCGGTTGACCATGAGTCGTGGGACACCCTGTATACATGGTCTGTCCGTAAAGTATCCGATCTTGTGCTGTAGCGGGAACAAGTATCATACCTGATTAACATCGATGATGTTCCCTTCAAAGTATTGTCCTTTAAAAGCCACAAACTTCTTCCAGCGATCCTCCCACTTATGGAAACACCCCTTAAAATCATCTTTAGAAATAGCGAACAGCTGCCTCGTCGCATTCCGTTATATTGCTTCTACGTCCGCAAATCTTTTTCCTTTGAGAGGATTTTTCATTTTGGGGAACAACCAGGAGACTCAAGGAGCTACCTCAGGACAGAAATTGTTGCACAATTTGCGACAAATTGGCAGGTACGCTATCACGGTGAAGCATCCAATTGTCACATTTCCTCACATCATCACGATCATCACGTGATGAGTACTCCAGCAGGTCCAGCACTCCCCCCTCTCATTCCATTTCAGTTTGTTGTGTCGTGTCAGTGCTCAAACAGTATTAGTGAGCCGCTGAGATACACACCTCAAATAGAGGTAAATTAAATAATAGATAATTGGGTTTCGGATAACTAAGTAACTTTAATAGAAAATGTGAAAGACGGTATAACAGCGACAGATAATTCACGACTGGTAGTTTCGACTCTTAAATCACGACTCGTAATTTCGACTCTTAAATCGCGACTCGTAATTTCGACTCTTAAATCGCGACAGTTAGTTTCGACTCTTAAATGGCGACTGATCTTACAACTAACGCGTGAGAGACAAGTAACCTCGTGGGGTTGAAAAATCCCTCCACAAAGTACAAAATAGTGGGGGCCCCAGCCAATGATATAATATTTGGGAGGCTACAAATGACCTCCCAAAACAAGGGCAACGCCCACAGACGAAATACGTCGTAACGAGTGTCGCTAAACAGACGACACTCGGTTTCCTGCAATTTCGCCGGAAACCATAATTTAGGCTTTGGGCCACAGGCCCCCCTTGGCGCTAAGCGTGGGCCTACGCTACGTCAAGTGCCATTGAGAACTGCACGGCTAGGCTGACTTTCCCATGGCCAGCTGAAACTTTCCAGCCGCACCAAAGTCATAAAACAATAAATTCGTCAGAAGACGCTAGAGGACCCCTTCGACAATGGCACAGTTCAAAATCGACCGTAACGTAGACCCAACCCGAAATACGAGCCGGCCATACAATAATCACGTCTCAACACAGTTGTTGCCAAAAATGCTTTGACAAAATTGTTTACTTTAACCCCTTGCCTTACTTTCTACTTTACGGTTTCAGTGATTAGAACTTTATAGTTCATAATTTCCTAGAAGAAAGAGAAAATATTGTATTGTATCTATTGTATGCTCTCTAATAACTGTATATTAACAACATAATTGAATTTTATTTCGGTCTAAACGAAATTAATAACATACATATTTATTGACTCTGATCAGAATCTTCATCGTCGTTGTAAGACAAGAGGGTTAAATAGTAACCGCTCAAATCAAGCATGAACTTTTGCGCTCACAAAATAACATTGAAACAATTTTTTCCAGGAATTCGAGATCAATGAAGACAATTGACCGGTTTTTTGCCTTACTTATTCCCTCGTACATCGACCACAAACCGCGTTAACGATCCGCTTTTAAAGAAGGATGGGGAATGTAACCGCGCGCGACTACAGGTGCGCTCAGAAAACGGTCCCGGGTCCGGACCCGCTCCATTCATCGTCGTTGCACCCCGGGGCTATTCAGCCGGTCCAATCACGGAGTTTATTCACGGCAACGACGGCGAATCATTCGATTCATATACATCAAATTGCAGGAAGGATTCGCAAAAAGGTATTCCGATCGGATCGCCAGCCGGCGCGTGGTCTCTCTCACTGCTACACCGCCCTTTCCGTCTCCTGTTCGACGACCTATATAAGGTATCGATCGGCCCGTCAACCCTCGTATTTCTTTGCTTCCACTACCCCCTATTTCCCTATCCCTGACATTGCTATTAGCCTATCTCCGTCGCTACGTAACTTTATAGATTTCATTTCTTACCCGGATTCATTCTTCTGCCCGTTGTATCCCGGGCCAAATTTCAACCCCCGCCCCCCGTTCGAGATGCACCACCCCGCATCCACATATGATTCACCCGTCTTTGTTTCACCTCGGTCCAGCGACGTATTGGATGAAAATTTCGATTGTATGAATAATATTGTCATTTTTGGAACGAGGACTCCCACCCCGTCCGATCTTATCTACTCGCGACCGACATCCTGGATTCCAATTGCTCGAAACCAGGACTAGGTAAACCCGGTGACGTGTTTCATATGGATTCAACGAAAACCGTCTCTACTGGCTTCTACCATTGCTGCCATTGCTACTGCTGCTGCTGCTTTGCCTTATTTCGCTGAACTGATTTCTTCTTTCAGAACGAGATATCGTTTAGGAATATTCGGAAGATGATCGATATCACTGAGTGTCTTTAATATCGAGACGTTCCTTGATCTACGAGGGCTCTTCCCGGAGAAAGATCCCAATTCTGGACGATTCATTCGGGGACTCCGGTTCAGATGATCGGCTGGGTCGTGCGGAAATCGTCGATGTTGAAATAAATGGGGAATTCTGGTTTCGAGGATTCGCCAGTGAAAAGGCACCGGGGAATATTAATTTCTGCCGGACGTATGCTTTCGATTATTTTATGAAAGACTCGGTTTTGTGACGAGTTCTATGAGAACTCTTTCGATACCTGATTAGTAAGCCGTGCCGGATTCAGTTCTTTAGAGGCCATAAGGATTTAAAAGATTTTGAGGCACTTCAACGCAACGTAGGGCGGATGTAGACCATTCCTTAGACATTTTCGATAATTTTATTCAAAAGTGTTTTTAAGAAAAGGTAAAGTTTTGCTCACTCGCTATTGATTTTGATATTTTCACTATTCTTCCGTTCTTTCCACTCGCGCATACATGCACATAAGCACTTAGCAATATTATTACTATGTAAAAGATATAAAATTCAGAAAATTTCTATGGTTCTTATTTTGCTTATTGGTTAATCCAGCACTGTTGGTAAGACAGTGATACTTATTGAACAGATTTTAAGGTTGCTCGAGTCTATGGTTAGACGATCAGCAGTGTGGTTCGCGTCGAGTAACGGATATCTGTTAATTCTGCGAAATCGGGGAGCGTCCAGCAACGGGATTGTCTCGGACCCCGTGTTGTTCCGGATCGAGACTTTCATTCATCTTGGTGCTTGATCCTCCAGGCGACTAGAAAATGCCCTTTCTGTACGGAGAACCGCCCCCATGGTGCCGTAAGATTATTTCGAATTCATTTTTTTCTTCCTCAAACAGCGCGCTTATGTGGTTTTTGCGGCGTATGCACCGCGCAAATTTAATGGCACAGCGATGCAGAGTGGTCGATTATTCGGAAAAGTCGTACAAAAATCAATATGACCTGAAAATTTAATTTCTTCACGTATAATAGAATTGAATATACCTGTTAATCTTTGCAAATAGATGTATCATTCTTGTCAAGTAATTAGCAGTACTGGGTTAAGACCTTTAGTGGCCCCAAGCATGTAAAGATTTTTAGCCCCCTTTATATAGAATCACATCAACACGGAGAACCGCCCCATGGTGCCGTAAGATTATTTCGAATTCATTTTTTTCTTCCTCAAACAGCGCGCTTATGTGGTTTTTGCTGCGTATGCACCGCGCAGATTTAATGGCACAGCGATGCAGAGTGGTCGATTATTCGGAAAAGTCGTACAAAAATCAATATGACTTGAAAATTTAATTTGTTCGCGTATAATAGACTATTTAATGTTTTAAATGTTTTTGCACATTTCTTCTTTGTGCTATTTTGAATTTACAATGTTAAGTATATGGAAGACACGAAGTAGTTAAAAGATACATATTTAGTACATACAAATTAATTGACGGCACTAAATAAATGGCAACTTAATCGATATGGTTTTAAAAGAGGCTATTTATATTTATTGAAATAGGTCAATCAGGATTAAGTATGCAAACTTCATGATCCTATTCTTGACAACTCAAGAATTGAATCCCATATTTATCATTATTCTGAAACAAATTGCACATGTACTTTCTTTAGCAGCAACATACGATAGAATGGCTTAGTTTTGAGTAGCTTTCAAAGTCTGTTCATATCTGATTGCATTTGTTTTCTTTATTTTTTGAGGCTCATTAGTTTTATTGGATTCTTTCCTATCATTAACTTTTAAATATATACCCACAGTTTATTTTCCGAAAGAAGTATTTTGAAGGATATATTTGATCGTATTAGATGCTCACTCATATTTTATAAGTGGACTACAGATTTTACGCATTTATGAGAAAAGTTACAATTAGAAGATAAAATATGAAACAGCAAAAACACTAGTGAAATTTAGAAATGTAAAAGTTCAATGCAGAATATTTTTATTTTGCATAAAGATTGAGAACCTAGTTACAAGCCTGAAGTGATTAGAATGTAGCCTTAGATTTTAGACCTCCCTGTTACAAAATATACGGTCCGAAATGCATCGGGTAGGTGGCGTTGCGGTAAGCGATTTTATACGGTTATGCGGGGCCTGTTCGCCAATGCGGTAAAAGCATCTAAAGTAATATGGTGTAAAGAAGATTCGTCCCTTTTGTAATTACTAATAGATAGTGTGTGTTAATAAATGTTAGTCATATATTAAAGTACCATCACTAAGTGTTTTAACTACGGATAAATAACAGTTCTCCTCCTACGGATTTCATCTCGTAAAGTCGATTTCTAATACTCCCCCTTCAGAAAACAAGCTATATATGTTTTAATTCTTTTTTGATCTGATGCTAAAGAAATTATTTATTGTGTACATGTTTGAGAAATTATTGAAATGATATTGATACTCCTAGAAGTATAAATCGGTGTGTGTTTAGACCACATGGCTGAAGTGAAACTTGTTTATTTAATTTTTTTTCGAATTTTTATTAACACTTTATGACATTTAATTTTCTATGATTCTATTATTGAAACAATTGGCTTGTGATAGCTAAAATATGATATAAATATTCTTGATTCAAGTTTGTCTAAATTTCTTGCAAATATTGCATCGAGAGTTGTTCCTGATCTTGTTGTCGCTTCATTAGGATTATTTACCATTTCCAATCTTAATTTCCCGACTAGAAATTTCAGTTAGGCAGTCATTAGACTCGCATTGGGCTAGCCTAATTTGGTCATTAGGCCCTAGTGAGGCAGCCCCATTAGGCGCGAATGCGCAATGTAACGCTAGGTACCGCTGACTGCCTAATTGGGAACGCCGCATTAGGTTTTCCCAATGACTATCCAATGAGGCAAACCGCATTAGGCGCACATTAGGGTTTCAGTTAGGCCCTAATGCGGCTGCCCCATTGGGCAAGCATGCGGCATGTAACGCTGAATATCCGCGACTGCCTAATTGGGAAAGCCGCATGGGGCTCGTATTAGAAAACCCGCGTATGGGGCCACATTGGGTTTTCCCAATGACTATCTAATTCGGCAGACCGCATTAGGCAACATTGGGATAGCCTTATTAGGCCCTCATTGTGAGACATTCATGAAATCTCACGAATTTTTACAAAAATAGGATTGGTGGAAAAGGAAACTATATAAAGGCAATACAAGAAGTGAATGATATTGTCGTTATATTATTCTCGACGTATTAAATATATTAATAGAGGAAGTGCATTTATATATTTATATAACTTCTGCGTTTCTTACAATTGACCTGACAATATTTTTATTTTACATAATAATCCGCAGTCTTCTCATGAGGAAAATAAGATCTATGGTAGTATTCAGTTAGTTAATTCGCTTTATTACATTTTTCATTTACTATTGGAAAATATTTTAAATCAAATTAAATTTAAATTAAATTAATAAATCAAAATAAAATTAATAAATGAAATTAAATGAAATATAATTATATTTAAAAGCACCCGGCAGCCGACTCCGCCAACTTCCAATTAACAACAAATGCTTAACCTACACGCGTTTAATCTATACTATGCTTAACTTAATTACTATGCGCTTAAATCTACGACATATACAGTAAGTGTAAAATGTATTCACACGACTTTTAGAACAGAATAACCTTTTTATAATTGTACCAAACAATCTGATTTTTATATAATAAATTACAAGCATTGGTTCACGAAGTGATATGCACAAAAAATTTTCCAAAAATTATACTTTACAAGGTCATATGCAAAAATAAAAAAGCATTTGTTAAAACATTTTTATTTGGGACCTTAATGAAAATTTAAAATATATATATATGTGTTTTGTAGATCTATGTTACTTATACACATGCTGAAAATTTCATCGAAATCAATTAACATACACACGCGCTACAAGCGGTTAAAGATGGCGAAAATCGTAGTTTTACACGAGTTTTGATCAATTTCTGCTTAAAATCCACAGAATCGTATATCTTTCGATGCGGGTAGTTTTCTCCTGCGTCAACCGATTTCGATGAAATTTTTAGTATGTGTATAACTAACATAAATCTACAAAACATACATATTTATAAATTTTCATTATGGTCCCAAATAAAAATGTTTTAACAAATGCCTTTTTTTAATAACCTTGTAAATTATAATTTTTGGAAAATTTTTTGTGCATATCACTTCGTAAACCACTGCTTGTAATTGATTACACTGTCCAACAAATTCAAACTTTTTTTTGATCTTTCGATTCTCACTATACAATTGTTATAGAGTTTGCTGCGCTGATTCCGAATCTGGCCTTAATTTTTCTTCTAGACGCACAGTTTTTGAGAAATTTGAGTTTGAAAAAAAACATTTTTCGACTTTGAACAAAGATTGTGATGTTATTATAAAAGATATTATAATATTCTTTAGAGCAAAAGTCCTCTAGACTTCCCGAATCCAGTGATGTGCAATAGTAATCCATTATGATTGTTTAAACATGTTTAAACAAACATTAAAGACGGAGATGCACCACTTTTGCACCCTTCTTTGATGATATTTTTTAATTTATCCGAAAAAATTAGGGTCCAGCGGAAAATCGAACTACACCACGCGATAGAGCAGACTTTTATTTTGAGAAACCAGCCAATCAGGTTTCGAACTTCGACGTTTTTACTGAGCTAGAAAGCAAAATATCATCGCGGAACACGAGTCGCCGCAAGTGGTGCTCTGTCAAAGCGACTGCATCGCTGTTACGCCGCGCCGCGCCGTATCCCGTCGAACGACCGCGGTAATGGCAGATCACCACTGGCGGCGACTCGTGTTCCGCGATGATATTTTACTGACTGGCTCGGTAAAAACGTCGATGATTGAAACCTGACAGGGTGATTTCTCAAGATAAGAGTCTGCTCTATCGCGTGGTGTAATTCGATTTTCGGCAGGGCCCTAATTTTTTCGGATAAATTAAAAAATATGTTTAAACAATCATAATGTATTACTATTGAACATCACGGGATTCGGGAAAGTCTAGAGAATCCTTTGCTGTAATGAACACTATAATATCTTTTATAATAACATCACAATATTTGTTCAAAGTCGAAAAATGTTTTTTTAACTCAAATTTCTCAAAAACTGTGCGTCTAGGAGAAAAATTAAGGCCAGATTCGGAATCAGCCAAAAAGGCTTTTTGGCTGTTGGACCGTGTTATATAAAAATCAGGTTGTTTGGTACAATTATAAAAAAGTTATTCTGTTCTAAAGGGCGTACGAATACCTATATTTACACTCACTGTATAAATGAATAATCTGAAGGTAGAGTATCCTCGTTCGCGTTTTGAATGTTTACAGCACCTTTCGTCTGGCGTTTAACTCGCCCTCCTTCCCAATCTCTACAATGATGTAAGACGGTTGCTACAACTTTGATGATGTCGCTTTCGTTTAATGGATTCGTATTGTTCGAAAAGGTGGACAGCAGCGTAGCTGGAATAAAAAATCAATTTCATTAGATTATTTCATAATTCAATTAATACAAATCTTATAAATGGAAAATGGAAACATACATTTCACAACATTGTAAAGATTCGTATTGACAAATACGAATAATTTTCCATCGGCTTGCTTCACCGGGTTGCATTTTAGGGCGAGTTCTCGGGATAAGCAGAACCGTAACATTTCGCCCACGTTCCGCACGATTGTTGCACGTTTGTTAACCATATTGATTAATTTATGTGCCTACAAAAAATTTTACGATAGAATTAATTCTTGTTTTACTTACATATAATAAATAAATAAATATGAAAAAATAGAACAGTATAAAAGCTTACTAATTTTTGACGAAAATCCATCTCCCCTTTAATCCTTTCGTCGAATTTGTTGAACTCTTCCATCGTACGACACGGAAGAAATCTCCAATTATCCTCAAAATCGGACGTTAAATCGCAATTGTCACCGTTACCGATCGTTTTCTCCGTCAGCACTTTCAGGGTTGTTTTTAGGTCAATCATTTGACTACCCAGTTGACTTACTTGGACGACCAGCGATTTAAAATTGGCGTCCATTGTTTCGTTCTGTTGCGTGAATTTTGTTTCAAAGTAATCTGTAATAAATTTAAATGTTATGGTTGTAAAAATGCCTATAAAGCATTATTGAATGGACGAACCATTTATTGTTTTAAATAATTTCTTTATCTAATAGTTTAGCATAATTACTTTTCAATGAATTTATTTCTTCTTGACATGAACATGTCGGCTGTACAGATGTGGATTGGTGCGCTGAGTTTGAGAATGTCGGCGGCGGTGAATTACAATCAAAGTTGCTATCCGAGCTTTCTGTCAAGGCAACTGTCCGTTTTACTTTTCCCGTGTTCATCACTTTCTTCCCACGTGGTATCTTTCTCCTTTTTTTATCCTTTCTGAACTCGACGTCTTCTACAGTATCAGAATTCATCTCTGAATCTGTCTCATCTAAAACTTTTAATGCATCGTTTTATTTTTTGACGATTTAAATGATTGCGTCGATTGATAAATTATAATCACTGAATAGCAGAACAAAATAATGGCATTTACAATTAAAAAGGTACACTTTCTAAAAAAACTGCAAAAAATTAATGATTAAAAATTGAAGTATCTTACTTGTTTTGTTATCCACTATTTTTTTCTGATGTTTACGCCTGAGACCATTTCTTGTTATTTCAGCCATTCTTGAAAACACGTTGCACTCACTGGTAAACTTTTCTCTCGTCGGACACGTTTCGTTTCTTCAGAGCGTTTGAAAGAACTAATGGTGCAGTCACACTTCACACTGGATGCAGTGTCGCCAGAACACTATCCCATTTCACAGTTGCTAGATCAGGGGAATTGGGAGGAAAGAGCTCGATGTAGGCCGAAGTCGCCCGAAGAAGACCGAAGTGGTCTCACTGGAGTCCATCCGATTTCACCAGCCGATTTTAACCGTTTTGGACGACTACGGACCAACGAAACGCATACAATGTAACCACACAGTCGGCCGATTTGATCGGTCGACGTCTAACTATATATATATATATATATGGTTACATTGTATGCGTTTGTATATATATATACACAATATACTTTTGATCAGTCTCTGCTTAAAATCCACAGAATCGTACATCTTTCGATGCGTGCCTTTTATTCCTGCGTTAGCCGACTTCGATGCAATTTTCAGCATGCGTATAACTAACATAGATCTACAAAACATATATCTTAAATTTTCAAAAGTCCCCTTCCTCGATGACGTCTTCAAGGGCCCGGGACAATTTACGACCGTCGCGGCACCACGCTGTCGGGGCCCGTCGTTGCCGATGTTTACCCCTAGTCGTCATTATTTGAGGGAGTATTTTTCTAACATGCCCAATTCTGACTGTAGCATTATTGAAACACTAATAATTATATTACATCGTAATAGATATATTTTTTAATAATATACGTTATGCTTTTGATATTGTATGCACTTCACATATGCAGTAGAGGCATTACCAAAATTTGTTCTCTAACCCCATCACTGAAATCAAATGGAACCATTTTGCTTTTAATATCGGTAATTTTACACATTATAGTGTTCGTATTTCTACCGCTAACATTCCATATTTGGAGATGATGTGAATTACAAGCATTATAGGAATAAAGTGCCTCTCTCTTCTTCAATATCTTTCCTGTAATTTTGATACGATTTACGTCATCGTTTGGGGATAACCACATACTATCTAATTGTACGATTTCATTGCTATTCAATAAAACTGTATTATTGGGAAATGTAGTGGTTAGTAGTGCCTCTTTATATTGAACTCGTTTAACTAGTATTTTATTCTCTAATTCTTTTGATCTTAATAGTCTAGTAATTTGGATTGTAGGCGGAGTATCAGCTCTTTCGTTCCAAATATGAGACATTTCATTCAATCTACGGCATAATTGAGAGAGAGGCTTATTTCCATTTCGAAGAAGTCGTTTCATTTTTCCTAGAGCATTTTCGAATGGAAAACTGGAAATATTGGACAGAGAACAGTTCATATTTTTAACATCATCTGCAAGATGGATCAAATTATGTACGTTTCCAATCATAAATTCATTTCCATATATAAATGGTGCTTTGGTCACAAATTTCGTTAAACACAATCTAGCATATTTACATTTATTCACGGCTAATTCTTTAGACGATAAGATTCTGCAACCAGTATGTAGGAGTAATAAATGTTTGTATATGTCAGTTGGTAAAATTTCTTTGAAGATAACAGGAGCTGCGTATAACAATAAAAATCGGTATTCAGTGGCTTTGAATTTATGATACTCTGTTAGTGATCTAGTCGTTCGTTGAAATTCAGCAGGTACTTTTATTCTTTTTAGTAAATTTGATAATTGCACCTTAGCACGATCACTCAGCTTCAACCTTTTCACATTTCCATCTATCCAGTAGTGTAATAGTTTTTTCATAATTCCCAAATATAATAAGTGCATAGAGTCCAACAAAAAGTGACTGATCATATCAATTTTCGGATATAAGCGAAGCAAAGGAGATATTCCTATATGATGTTGTGCATTAGTTTGATGTCTAAATGATAAATCACTTCTTTTCTTACCATTTATAAATGGATAAATGATCCGGTTTTTATATCTTTTGCCACGTATCGTACATCTTTCACAGGCCCAATATCCTGCGTGACCCTTAATACATTTCACAACCGAACGCGCAGGTCTGTCACATATAAAAGCTTTGATAGATATAGAAAATGTTCTATTATCTATAGCAATGCCAGTACGTTGCAGATCGTTAATTTCGTCTATAAATTGTTCCAAATATCGTTCCATATTGGTTGGCTTTCCATGTCCACAATAAACGGCAACAGGAAATGGTTGATAAACGTCAGGATCATGAAAAATTTTACATAAAATTGGCCAAAACTGTACTCTGCTCGACTTAAATAATGGTAAACCATCAACGTTGAACATTAGTGGTATATCACTACTTTTATGCATCTCTGGATTTACACATTTCTCCAGAACTTTACTTATCCCAAAGTATACAAACTCATCATTGGTGTTATTAAAGCTTTCGGTGATATAATTTGTGGATGTTGTATCTAGAAATGTCTTGGCTGTTTTAGGTAAATTAGGATAAGAATGTCTCCTTAATATGTCCATCAATATTTCTAGTCGAGTATGTGGTATTGGCGGATCCATGAGAGCCCATTCGCGTATATCTCGTATGTCATTAAAGCCACTTTCTTGACAATTCTTTGCAGTTACTTCTGTCGTCTTAGCGCTTGTATTCTGATAATGTATAAAAGATTCTGTATGATTATTTCCACTGTTATGTCCTGTATCTTCCCTTGTCTCGTCTCCCTCTGACGACACAATATCATCATTAATTACTTGTGGTGTATTACGATCAACTTGTGAAACTTGTACAACATCCGACACGACACTATCTGAATTTTCGCTCCCACGTTCTGCATAGATTCTTGATTCACTATTTTCCAACATCACTATCGCATCTGCTTCCGAATTTATAAATTCTGTGCATTGCTGATCACTTAATAATTTACGACGCTTACGAAGTCGTTGTACTCTGAGACGTGTGAGTTCGCGAGTTTTCAAATTTCGCATGTCATCCGACATCGTAGCGGAAAACAATTTATGTTAATTCACTTTTCAGTCTATACACTCGTTAATGACGCGCGGATGATTGTTCTAGACTAGAACAATCTAGTTTAGTGTCTAAATTAGACCGCGGACGCGTCGACTCGCGAATGTTGTTGTATTAACAAACCGTCAAAATAATTTTGAGTAGCCGGTTCACTGAACGCTAGCGAGTATTTTCGTGTTCGAAGAATCGCGTTTCGTCAACTTGCCTTGTCCCGATCGCTGGACAAGAAAGGCGCAATGCTGAGGGCGTGAAACTGATTGAAAGATAGTCAGACTATGCGAAGAACTGGACAGTAGTCACGGTCCTAGTGTAGGAACTGAACTGAGTAATGTTGACTTCCAGTCTTAACGCGATGTCCGTGAGGTCCTCTAAAAACGAGAGGGCGTTAATGCCCTAATTCGTTCCTGCCGAACCTTTCAATTCGCAATCAGGACACCTTCGATTGTTCAGGCCCCTTCCTGTAGCTCTAAAGGACGCCTACCCGGAAGGAGGAGTGGGACGATACCTGACTATATGTTAATGGCGAGTCTCCGTACCGTCTGACCGTACGTATTAGTTGGTTGAATAATTTACAAAGTTATCCAGAAAAAACAAAATATTGTCCGAAATGTAAGAGCAATAAGTATTCGCACAGTTGCTACATGATTTATAACTCATTAGAAATTCATAAGAAAAATGTGTCCCAAGGGAGTACCGTAGCAGGCAATAAACCAGAAAAGCGCCTTGATTCGAATAAAGCAAGCGGAAATAAAGGACTCGACGATAGTTTGACATCTGGTTACCAAATGTGGACAATAGGTTAATAAAATGCTAAAAGTTTTAACGGAGAGTAACAGCTTTCTGGAAATATTGTTACAACGGGTAATTCGGTGCTATTAGTCTCTGTTATTTTGGAAAATGTGCAAGGCGTACTCCTTGATTATATTCTGCCGGAACGTCGAGGCGACGAAGGCCCCTGTAGCTGTGGCCAAGCGGTGCAATAAACACGGGTGGACAACCCGAGGGCCAGACAGGTATATCGACATGACACCACTGACAAGTGAACTGATAAACTTTTGTGATTGTCATAATTTTTTCGTGGAAGTGATACGAACCAGTTCGTGGCGTTCTTCCGATTCAAATAAGACGAAACGCGATAGTATTCGGACCGTTTCTAGTGGATTTATTCGTCAATGTATTCGTCAAAGTATTCGTGGATGTATTCGAAGTCGGCGAAGAAACCCCTCGATGATTTTTCTGCTAAATTTTAACTTTTATTATGTTGTGCAATTACTATCCGGTGATTCTGATAGAGTTTTTTGCGCTGATTCCGAATCTGCCCTCACTTTTCTCCTACACGCACAGCTTTTGGACTCTGAGAAAAATCTTATTTTTTAACTAAAAACAAATATTGTGAAGTTACCATAAAAGACATTGAATTGCTCTTTGCAGCAAACGATTCTGTAGACCAATAGTTATCTAATTATTGCGTCCGCAATTGAATACGTACAGATATTGTATTGAACTATAAGTTGAACATAAACGAATTGAAAATGTTAGAAAGTTATGTGAGAAATTGCAATCAGTCAGAATTGCAGAGAAAATATAATTTATACCAATAATTTGAAACAACGCTTTTTTGTTACACGGTAAATATTAGGAAAAAGTACTTCCATTAAGATCCGACAAGAAATACGGAAAATGATAATCGACTTCGTTTAGGCCTAGCTCTGTTTGTCTTTTTTATGGCCCCATGGTAACCCGGCGTCGAGTCTCGGTTGCGCTCGGAAAAATTTGAAACTGTTCCGAGTTACCCGATTCTTCAGTCTACTCATCGCCCTAGTAGCACAAAATATTGTATACATATTCATACTATATTAAAAAGGGATTCAACCTTTTTTTTTAATATTTAAATATACATACAATATTTATTTTATATTAAGTAACAAATATTTGTTTTTAAATATGCAAGAAATATCTATTTCATGTTACGAGAAAAATATTTTTTTCTAAATATTAAATGAATCTTTATTTCATATTAGAAATAGAATATCTTTTCCTAATATACCGATAATATTTATTTCATATTATGAAAAAAATATTTTCTTCTTATTATAAAATGAATCTTTATGTAATATTAGAAATAGAATTTTTTTTTTAACATACAGATAATATTTGTCATATTATGAAAAAAATATTTTTTTGTCGTTATAAAACGAATCTTTATTTAATAATAGAAACAGAATTTTTTTTTTAAATATGCAGGAAATATTTTATGTTTATCATGGAAAAATATTTGTTCCACAATATATATTGTTTCACAATAAAATGTTTGTGTTTATTTAGCAAATATATTGTGTGTTTCGATGCTAATCTACAATGGAAGTACTTAAGAAAAAAAATATATGGACCATAGATTATGGTCGACGCCAGACAGAGTTGGACATTATTCGAATAAGATTTCATTTGAATAACTGAGCGAATGAAAACTGCGAATAAATTTTTATTCGTTGCGTTATTCGACTACATTTTTATTCGAATAAAAATGTAGTCGAATAACGCAACGAATAAAAATTATTCGCAATTTTTATTCGAGTCGCGTGCACTCGACCATCCACAGATGGACCATATGTGACATCTGTTAGGAATCTGTAACCTAGGCATGCACTCGGCCATCCGAATTTAGAGCATATGTGGCATCTGTTAGGAATATCCAACCTAGGTAAGCGCTGGGTCAACCGAAGTTGGACCATATGTGGCATCTGTTAGGAATACCCAACCTAGGCAAGCGCTCGGCCATCCGAAGTTGGACCATATGTGGCATCTGTTAGGAATACCCAACGTAGGCAAGCGCTCGGCCATCCGAAGTTGGACCGTATGTGGCATCTGTTAGGAATGTCCAACTAAGGTGTGCGCTCGGCCATTCAAAGTTGGACCATATGTGGCATCTGTTAGGAATACCCAACCTAGGCAAGCGCTCGGCCATCCGAAGTTGGACCATATGTGGCATCTGTTAGGAATACCCAACCTAGGCAAGCGCTCGGCCATCCGAAGTTGGACCGTATGTGGCATCTGTTAGGAATACCCAACCTAGGCAAGCGCTCGGCCATCCGAAGTTGGACCGTATGTGGCATCTGTTAGGAATGTCCAACTAAGGTGTGCGCTCGGCCATTCAAAGTTGGACCATATGTGGCATCTGTTAGGAATATCCAACCTAGGTAAGCGCTGGGTCATCCGAAGTTGGACCATATGTGGCATCTGTTAGGAATATCCAACCTAGGTAAGCGCTGGGTCATCCGAAGTTGGACCATATGTGGCATCTGTTAGGAATATCCAACCTAGGCATGTGCCCGGTCATCCGAATTCGGACCATATGTGGCATCTGTTAGGAATATCCAATCTAGGCGTGCGCCCGGCCATCCGAATTTGGACCGTATGTGGCATTTGTTAGGAATGCCCAACTTAAGCGTACCCCAGTCTTGCCGCATTAGGTCCACATTCGTTTTTAGGCATGCCTAACTGAATTTCTAGTCGGGTTGCTTCTAAAAATTCTATTAATAATTTTGATTGTTCCGATGCAAAGTTCACGTTTATTAAGCAATGCCGAACCCTCAACCGTATATACTAATAGAATAGAATTTCGTTTCATCACCAGATCGGTTTTACGCCTACCGCGCCTAAAGAAATTTTATTTCAAAAAGCATATGATAGCATAATTTGATACATTTGTGAAAAGGCCACACATAGTAGAAAGTGTGAAGATGTTTAAATCATCGCATAAGATCTGAATATGAATGCGACGAAAAAGAAACTGGACTTCGAGGAATAATGATAATTAGGGATAGCGCCGCTTTATCAGTGCCGTAAAATGTAAGTTATTTAAGACGCAACTAATTCTCGCAGAAAGTGTTCCAGTAAAGTTCATTCTTCATCCGTCCCCTCCATTTATGAAACTCCTCATTAACTTAATAAGGATGTTTCAATTAAAAAGGATCGAGCACACGTAATTTCCGTTCAGTTTGTAAAGGTAGATACTCCTTGTGAGTTAGTTTTACCTTCGAGCCAAAGGGCTCCTTACGAATGGACTACTCTTTACGTACTAATTATATCGATAATTCAGTAATTATATGAAACCCGTGTGGTAATAATGACGCGGCATGCCGCTAACGACCGGTTTTGCGATTCGGTCCCGAGAAACGGATTCTGCGGATGAAATATGCAGCCGTTTCGCGAGACGCGATAAAAATACACCGATGAAAAATGTGTCATTTCAAAATGACATAACTGCACTTTACTTCAGGTTGCTGAAAAAAATTGAACTACCGTATATACAAAGATACACTTCTTCCGAAATAGTTTTCGTAAAATGTTCGCTTACGCGTCGAATGCAGGTTACAAGCAAATGACAAACTATGACAACCGAGTTAGTTCAATTTATTTAACATGTAATATTCATGTTTCACAAGAACGACTAGCGATAAAAATGTGACATTCAATTTACAGGTGAAAAAAAGGCTTTCAGCGAATTGATTAGATAAAATCCGAAGAGAAATGTGTTCAAAAAATTCCTTACAGTGAAAGTAAAATAAAAACGATCTGAAAATTTATTAACGTGGACGTTTTACTGTGTTTCAAACAGAAATTCATTATAAAAAAAATTTCGAAACGACAAGTGTTAAATACAGTAAAAATCACATTAACTATTAAATACGTCAAATCCGCGGGGCGGATTGACGGACTAAACGAAAACACGGAATGTCCAGAACCGCTCGGTTCGCTAATTGTTTCAGTAACAGCAATGTTTTGGATGTCGAATACGGATACGGGAAAAATTCCAGAAAATCACGAAGCGATGTTTATGCATATCACCAGGGGGGGGGGGGGGGGGGGCAGTATCGAATGTGTAATTCTTTTGTTTTGCGGGGTGTGGGGTTGGAGAATATCGTGTTCTGCGTAGTCGAGAAATTAGGAGTTTTAGACACGGCTTTTGACCATAATACATGCATTGCATATAGCAGTGGAATTAACATCGTTGCACCGTGCATACAAAATAGGCGATGCCATATTAGGTAAGCCACGAATGTCGATGCGCCATGGGTCGCAGCTTAGGGATTTTCCGAAAAACCACTCTATGGTTAAGGAATTCACATTCCCACAAATGCTTCCCGTAATTTCGAAACAGGTTGCTCGATAGGTTGATACGTTTGCATCTAAAGAGGAATTTGATATACCCTATTGCATATATTTAATAATAGATAGAATCCCATGCACGAGTACTGTTTTCACCACTGGTTTGCCTAAATCGTCTCTAGAATAATTACACGATATTCTATTGGGGGTTATTCGATGCAGGCATTACATCGATTCCGTGACACTGTTAGCATAACTTAAGAATAATACCATTCATAATTAAGATTTAATAAAACTTATCTATTGCTATGCTAAATTGGACCATTATACAGCGAAATTATTGCAACTGGACTCTATTGTTCTTCTATACTGCAATCCACCAACTTCTAATTATTTTGTAACACTATTATTACTGCTAGACTGAATATTCTTTGGCAAATCTTCAATTTCATAACGTATTGTGTTAATCAGATTTTTCGTCGACTGGATTTCTTTGATAAACATATAACAAAACTATGTACTACAAATTTAGGTTTGAAAATTTGTGTGCGAATTCTCCACTTCATAGAGTGGTATATAAAAATAAATAAATTTCTGTCATCGGTTAGAAGATTTCATTGGTAAAAATAAAGTAAAAATATTACTAATTTTTGTATGAAAATTTGTATGCAAATCCGCAGTGTCACAAATGATTGCGGATGGACTGCGGATTTTATGCACTTGTACCAAAAATGAATGAGTGAAGAACCAACCTATAAGAACATTAGAAGAATTTAACAATATTCTTGTAAGATTCTCGCAGAATTGAAATTATTGAAAGAATAAATACATTCCCAAGTAGCTTCCATTATTAACGGTCGATATAAAACATTTTTATTTTGCATAAAACTTCGTAGTCTAACGATTATATAAAAATGTAGACAATTCTGTCGTCGATTAGATTTCTTTGGTAAAAACCAATTGAAAATTCATTTTATAAACCATACACGTTTGCTTACATTTTACAAATTTGTAGACGTCATTAATGCATATTACATAAAAATTTACAGTCTAGTGACCGTAGGAGATTAAAATAAATATTTGTGTTTGAAATAAAGTCCGTGTTGGTTTATTGGAAACGTTATACCAATAGTTCCATCGAGCGTTACGTAGTGTAATAGAAACTATGCCCCGGGCAATACGTTTTCAACGGAAGTTAGGGTTTTCATGTTTCACCGAGACACACGCGAAAATTGTGATACTGTCCCATTTTTGCATTAATCTCGTAGAAACATTATAACCGGTATATTCTACATTGAATTTCCTTGCAATATATTTCTCGTTAAATATTCGTGGTACTATTTCTGCCTGGTGTCAGTCAACGGCGTTTCTGGGGGGATTTAATGAAATGTATGCGGACACGGTGTAATTATTCTTCTTAATATTGTTCCATTATTTTCATTGGCTCTTAATGATTATTTCGCAGGTAACCAACATGCCGTTAATGGCGATACTTATCTTCATGGTTATTAAGTAATGATGCAGTGCATGCAAATCCGACATGTAAAAGGCGTTGATTCAAAATCGGCCAAAATTATCCAAGACCAATTTTCCTGAAACTTTGCATATTGGTAGCCCTTTGGGTCTAACATTGATTCCGTGCAAAAACTTTTTCCCAGATCTTCACAGTTACGGGGGGGAGGGGGTCAAAGTACATATTTCGCGAAATTTATTATGTGCTGTAACTTCTAATAAAAATAAGGTATCGACCCGGCACTGATGCCAAAAAAATCATAAAAAATTCAAGCTTTCCAACGGTGTATAAGTTTATGTAATTTATTTACTACTAACATAATTTTTTCACGTTTTTCGTGTTTTTCAAGGTGTAAAAAATTCAGAAAAATTGCAATTCCCAAAAAAAGTATCGCCTGATTTTAACCAAAAACGCTGCATTAATAGTACATTTCATGCCCTTTCGAATGGTGTTTGTCATACCTTGGGGAAATTATTCGTTTTTGAGTTATAAAGTAAAATGTGAGTAGAAGTTGAGGCGCGCGGTCAACTACTCAACCTGTATATTCATTTCAAACGTGGAAAAAACGCTTTCTATGATTATATATACACTGTACATAACACAGTTATGCTATTGTTATCAATTCTACTGTTTTGAAACAGTGAAGCACATTGGATATAATTTACAATAATTATACCAGAATGCAGATATTGCTTATTTTATATTATATCTTATTATACAATTATCAGGTAACATATCTTCTTCAGTTTGTTTCTATTTATATTCACGACAGTATTTAATAATCTCAAACGAAACATACAGTGTTTTAAGATTTTCCGAAACGAAACTATTCACTCTTTCATCGATACCCAGAATTAAAGGACTAAAAGAAACAATCATTTTCTTAGGACGCAACCATCTAGAATTTCGAGAGAGAAATCAAGTATTTACGAGATGTGTTCATTTTTTCACGTTTCGCGCTTTGAGATTACTGCTGTCGTAGTAGACATCTATGCATTTCTTTTAACTAGACCAAAGACAAATCATCAGTTTCATTTTCGTTGTCGTGTCGTGAAGATCCATCGTCTGTAAAAGAATTTTGTATGTGCGCAACATTTCGTTAGAATATTGGAGTATTTTAATTTTCTTTTATTAATAGCGGTGTAGTGTATAAGTTACATAGTGTAGTGCATAGTCTAAATAACATTATTTCTGACAATACATATGACTAATAGTAAACGTGATTAGTATAATAACTGAAATAACTAAATGTGAGTTCTAACAAATGCGAAAAATGTGGCATTTTTCTTTAAAAAAAAACGAAGAAGAAGAAGAAACTTAAATCAAATCAAGTGTTTTGTAAAAAATGTTTTTTAGAATCTCCATTTTCGAATACTGATGACCAAGAAGCTGGAACAAGCTTCCAAGGTGTAATATCACCTTCAGTGCCAGTAAAGAGAGGGTGGGACACTGAATCTTCCGCCACTTTACCAATAAAAGCAGCTCCTAAGTGTCATTCGAAGTGCATTTTTGGTTGTAGAGGTGTTGAAGAAAAAAATCTTTCTTTTATTAATAAAAGATTAAGGACAGAAATATTGATAAATGATCATATTATAATCCACGAAAGATCAGAATGTTGCAAAAGGCATATCACAAACGACAATATAGAGCAATCTTCGATACTTGCACTACAGGACTATTTACAAAACGAAACAACGTTATCAATAAATTAAATTGTAAATATTATTGATCAGTTACGGAACTTCAACGAAAATAAACTACATGAATGCAATTTTTTTGATAAATTACACAACAGCGAATTAAAAACCTGGACTGGCTTAAAAAAAGCGAACTACAAAACTTAATTGAATACTGTTTCAATAGAAGTGAGGGCACTAACTCAATATACAAGGTGGCAATTTATTTAATGCATTAATATCGTGGTTCGTCTCAAAAAGACATTCCAGGTATGATAAATAAGTCACAACCTACGGTATGTAGAATAATTTCAGAAGTGCGAGATATTATTATGTCAAAGTTTGTTCCTCATTTTTTTGAGGAACATAACAAGAGAGAAAATAAAACGAGAGACATCAAATATAGCTCGTCATTTAAACAAAATTCAGAAAAATGAAGATAATATATTTACCATTTGGGGCGGAACATGTATAAATTTAAATAAAAGTACGAACTATCGCTTCCAAAGAGTATATATAATCACAGGAAGCGTTTTTTCCACGTTTGAAATGAATATACAGGTTGAGTAGTTGACCGCGCGCCTCAACTTCTACTCACATTTTACTTTATAACTCAAAAACGAATAATTTCCCCAAGGTATGAGAAACACCATTCGAAAGGGCATGAAATGTACTATTAATGCAGCGTTTTTGGTTAAAATCACGCGATACTTTTTTGGGAATTGCAATTTTTCTGAATTTTTTACACCTTGAAAAACACGAAAAACGTGAAAAAATTATGTTAGCAATAAATAAATTACATAAACTTATACACCGTTGGAAAGCTTGAATTTTTTATGATTTTTTTGGTATCAGTGCCGGGAAGATATCTTATTTTTATTAAAAGTTACAGCACATAATAGATTTCGCAAAATAAGTACTTTGACACCCTCCCCCCCCCCCCCGTAACTGTGAAGATCTGGGAAAAAGTTTTTGCACGGAATCAATGTTAGACCCAAAGGGCTACCAATATGCAAAGTTTCAGGAAAATTGGTCTTGGGTAATTTTGGCCGATTTTGAATCAACGCCTTTAAGTGGTCAAATTGGAATTATACAAATGTGTTTTCCAATGTTCATATGTATGAACATTCAGAAAAATAATCTCTTCAACCAATTTTCATACAACAGAAATAACATTTTTGCAGATTTATTTCATAATTTATAGTGTACTCTGTACATGAGATGTTTCATAAAAAATAAATCAACTAAACGTTAGTTTCTGCAATAAAAAAATTTCTTGAATAAGTGGACAATGAAAATAAAAAGAAGAATTAATTTATGATTAAAATATTCATCGATATCATCAAAGTGGAAGAAGACATTCGAACGATTTATTTCGAGTTAAACACCCAGTATATCGCCGCATTCGTCTTCTGCTTTATTTCAATTAGACCGTCGGCCAGCTTTATATAAATGATCTCATCCTGCTGCCCAATGGAGCTTCCATTAATTTCGAATTTTCGTGGCCAAGTATCAAAGAAAGTGCACGATAGTTTACGATCGCATGCGCAGAGGCAAAATTCGCATGGTTTAATTAAAATAATGCTTCCGCGACGCGATCGCGATGGCAAGCCTGGGACGCAACAAAGTAGCTAATTTCAGATAGTATCCACTTTCTACATTGCCTGTAGAAAATTAAATCAAGCAAATAAGGGAGTCGGCGGAGACCTAGCAGCACTGAACAGAAATTCATTTTTGTATGGTCGTGAGCCCCCTGAGGGCAAGACGATGTCAATGCGTGAAACTTAACTCCTTGCCGTACGATTTTCTCCATGGTTACAATAATTAAACCTTCTTTGTCTTTAATCATTTCACACAAGAGAAAAATAAAATATCTATTGTATGCCCATATTTACACACTTGAATATTGGTTACAGAAAAATAGAACTTTTAGTTCGTCTTAACCCCTTGCCGTATTTTAACGAGTCAGACTCGTGATGAAGATATTAAATAAAGGCCAGCAAATTATTTTCAGACGAAATAAAATTTTACTTTTGCGTAATCAATATTTAAGCATTGAAGTAAATGTAATCATGCAAAAATGTAAATTTTCTTTCCTCCTCTGTGACATTTTTGAGGGCGAAGACGTTCTAATTATTGTAGCCGTAAAGAAAATGGTATGGCAAGGTGTTAAAAGAGAAGCATAACATTCATATTTTGGTAGATTTCATTTGAAGTGTTCATTACGAGTCTGACTCATTATTATATTAGCCGATTAATCCAAAATTGGTGTCAATCAATATTTTCCGCTTCTCAACGGTTTAACGTGTTGACTGCCGAAAAATCATCTCCCAAAAATCCCATAAAAGCAGTCATTTAATCATTGTAATCAAAATTGCAGAGTTAAAGTTATCACAGGGATTACTTCTTAAACTCTTTCAGATCGTAGAAATCCCAATGACGTTTGGTTCAAGCAACTTCATTATGAACAAAATTACGTTGTAGTGATACACGAAGAATTGTGTCAGCCATACATGACCGACGTGGCAGATACCGTATCGGCATTAAATAAAATAATTGTGATATAATTTTGACAAGTTTTTGGAATTAAACAGCTGAGCTTTTAAATGTAGTTTAATACGATGACGACTAACGTCGATGACATAAAATCAATACACAAGATGGCAGATGAATTCACAAACTTCGCACAACATATATCATAGTATACACGTTGTATCGATTATTTAAATGCAATTTATAACAAATTTTAGCTTGCATAAAATGAACGTAATATTCTTCGATATTATTGTGATTTATACATGTTCTACTTAATTCCATATTATGCAATGATTAAATGTTTTGACTGGCACCACTTTTGTAGTACACATGAATGAAATAGGAAGATAAACGTCGGTGTCATTCATGCGATACGGCCGAAATCATTCCATCTGATTACCACGGTCAGCCTTGAATCAATTTCGCTGAATGAAGATGCCTATCTCGGAATGCCCCAAAGGAAACAGTCCAATTTTCATCTTCATAGACTCGTTGGGTAGGAAGCAATAAGCGGAAGTACCGCCACTAAACACTGATCACTCACTCGACTGGGAAAGAGCGAGACTCGATCGTCAGACTAATCACCGCTGTCCATAAAGCATAAAATTGATTTTCAATCCAGACCCCCTTTTTCAGTCCGGCCCGGCTACATAGGTGCGTTCGTAACGCAATTGGGTTCGTTGTATGGAAAATGCTGCTGTGTAGGACATGAGAATAAACTTAGTTAGCAAATTTTTATTTAATTCGTTTCGGCCTTTTTTCCCATCCACTTTGATGTACGTAACATTCTCAGTCGCTGTAACTTGGTAAACATTAAAGGGGCTGTCTCGTATAAACGCGGAAAAATTGATCAATTTTCATGAATTTTGTTCAACACGATTGTACGCGTGAATGATTCCAAGTCTGTGGGTAGACTAAAAAAAAACAAAATCAAGAAAGTTCTTAATCAGTATGCTGTCACTATCACCCCCTTTCAAAAAAAATAATTTATGTTGAAAATTAGTACGTGGAATAGCTTGTTAAAATTTCAGAGTAACCGGCAGTGTAGTTTTTGAAATTTTATCTACGCCAGATGCCAAAAATACATATCAAGGAGAAACGTGTTTACTATTTTGTACTGACACCGTTATTCCGAAGCATCCTTCTCCTGGAATCGGCATAACTTTGTCATTCCAATAAATTTAAGTATAACAATTTTTGAAAGTACTGTTAAGTTCTACACAAAAAAGTATACGTCCTTTAACTGCTCACATGAGCCAGCCGACTAAAATGCCCACGCATTTGTATTTAAATAGGGAAAAAGTTTGTTGGAAGAATATACGCCTTTTTATTATGTTTCGACCGTATATGTTAAGCACACAAATTTTATATAAATTGAAGAAATTAATTTCGTTACATGTTTACCAATTTATTCTTTCCTCTTCATGTTCGTCTTCAATAAAGCAAGAAGCATAACTTAATCAACACTAGAACACCAAATGCAAAAAGTACCTATTTTGTACTGCATATTAAAACGAACAATATCGCAATTATTAATCGAGACATTGCATGATTTTTACTATAAAAAAAGTTCGAATAAGTCAATGTACGGCGGCAGGTTTTTGTATTATGAAAAGATGGAAAGAGGAGAAGGAAGCGTTTCGTCCTAGGCCCGCTAGAGGACTCGTCAGTAAGGCTATCTAGCGGTCCCTGCCTTAGACGCGGCATGTCGTAAGGACAGTTTAGGACGGTATACAGGGTGTCCCATTTAAGTTGAGATTGTAAATAATCTCGAAGACATGTGATTTAAAAGAAAACAAACTGAAACATGTCCTTCGGTGATTCGAGTGAGGAGTCAAATGGCAATACTAGTTTTCTAATGCGTGGGTGTTTTCAAGGATATTTCAAGGTTATTTTGTCTTTTTTTATCATAAACCCATATTTTTTATTTCGGAATCATATTATACGTAAAAAAATTCACAACTTTTGTTTGAAACATCTTTTTGTTAGTGCAATTATTTTTAAGATATGTAGCGAAACATCTTTTAAAATTTATCCTGATACCACATCTGGTAGGTTTACATTTTCAAGTATTATTAGTAGCTTAAGATCCAGAATGTTTTGATATTTCTCTCTGTCAAGTGTAATGGAGATAAACATAGCTGTGTTTACAAATGTATCTGACAATGTGCCATCAGAACAGGTTAAGTTTGTGACTGAAGCCCAGCAGGCAGACAAAACATGTGGTTCCAGTACGGCAAATACTAGATCGAGATTTTACTGAACGTTGGATAGGTCGAGGTGGTCCAGTTTCCTAGCCAGCGAGATCATCTGATCTAACATCACCCGAGTACTTCCTACGTGGTTATCTTAAGAAAAAGGTATAACGCGATCCACCTACTACAGGAGAAACCATGAGAAAGCAAATTATAACTGCGTGTCGTAATATCACGAGAAGAACTTTATTATGTGTTCACGAGTCTTTTATTAAACGAATTACTAAGTGTCTAGAAGTTGAGGGTAAACATTTCGAGCATTTATTATGGTGTTTTTAAATGAAATAAAAAACCTTCCAGAAGAAAGTAACGTTGTCATTTTAATAAAAAAACAAAATTATCCTTGACATAAACATGAAAAATCAGCTAAATATCTTAAGAAATATTGAACTAACAAAAAGATGTTTCAAACAAAAGTTGTGCATTTTTTTACGTAGAATATGATTCCGAAATAAAAAATATGGGTTTATGATAAAAAAAGACAAAATGACCTTGAAATAACCTTGAAAACGGCCACGCATCAGAAAACTAGTATTGCCATTTGTCTCCCTACTCGAAACACTAAAGGACATGTGTCAGTTTGTTTTTTTGAAATTACATGTCTTCGAGATTTTTTACAATCTCAACTGAAATGGGACACTCTGTATATACAAATAGAGGAAGATTCAGGTAGTAGCGAGAAAGGTGTTGTCGCACTGTCCATCTGTTGGCGAGCATAGGAGGTAGCCGCCACAATTGTATTCCGTGTCCACAAAAGCATAATTACAATCTCAATAATTAAAGAATTAAAAGACTCAGATCCGTCATTTCGACAGGTGCGGTAGGTTTAGTATTAATTGTTGTATCTCTACAGATTAAAACAAAGATTACCAGAATATATGAATATCAATACATGCAGTGGGTGTAAATAGTATTTAAAAACAAATATATTTCTCAAAATTGGACCAAACAGAATGAGTTTTTTTTTGAGATGTTAGAAGGAGTAGTTTACTAGGTAATGTGTAAATAACATTTTAAAAAATTGCTATTGGTCGCAATTACGAAGAAAACAGTAAAGGTCACGATTTTTAAATCGCAATTGCGACCAAAAGCGACTTAAAAAAAATTAGTTACAGATTACCTAGTAAACTGATTCATTTAACATCTCAAAAAAAATATATGCCGTTTCGTCCAATTTCGAAAAAGTTATTTGATTTTGGAGGGTGTACAAATACTTTTTACACCGACTGTAATTTCTAATCTACTAAAGTTAGTAAAAAAAAGGAAGAACTTCCTATTTGGTTTATATTTCTTGCAACTGGTGCAGAAAATGTTTGTTTTGCACAAAAGATTCGCTGTCTAATAATGAATTGCGTTGTCATCTTCATGTCCTTCTATATATAGAATCACGAAAACTACGCATAAATTCCAGAAATACAGCATTACAAGTTGCACAAAATTCGGCAAGAAGCGAAAGATTAATCATGTTAACCACAGCGACGGTAGCATCCCCGAAAAACGGCGATCATTAGCCGGTCGGTCAATCTCGAGTAAAAAATCGTGGTGTATGATGGGAGCAAAACGACTCTGTCTTTCTTGCGACACTGGGCGCAGCCGAATTAATTCCTCCGACAGCCGTGGAGTATGTAGAACGGTGTAAGAGCCATGTAAGTGAGCTTTGTTTCGCTGCGCGAAGGGGGATTGCTCCCTTGGGCGGGCTTATTGATTGCCATATTATATACCACCGAATTGGTAACTGCCGAGAGAGCAACGGAGACGTGAACAAAGACAGAAGGAAATTGCGATTCCGCCGGAAAGGATATTATTTGTTAATGTCCAGTTCCCACGTTCCCTCGTGCACCGCCTCAGTTTTTACCGAATGTTGTTTGCCTTTCGCTTCAATCGTCGAGTTTCGCGCTCGTTATCGCACGTTCCGCAGATCAAACTACTTTTTACTACGACTGGGCTGTGAATCTTTATGTATTTATGACAGAAATGAGTGGGAAACGTCGGGGACCATAACTGTTATACCTAGACCTAGATCTTGATGCAAAATAAAAATTTTCTGACTGAATTGTGACTAACTGGAATGAAGTAGAATAATATTTTCTCTTTGAATATGTTTAGTAGGCTGAAAATAATACAACAGCATTTTTAAATTCTTCCAATGTCAACTCTTTTGAATTACACTAACTTATTTTTGTCATAAATGTATCAAATCTACAGTCTTACTAATTATAATTATCTGTATACGTAGAATTATTTAATAAATTTATTTCAGAGCTGGGTAAAATATTATTTCAAATAGTAAATAATAAATAGTCTATTTTATTTTAAATCATATGTGAATTTTTAAACATTAAATATTTTATTTGTTAGGAAAAGTTTTTAAAATAATATTTTATTTGTAGGATTTTGAAAATAGTGTGATTTTTATTAGAGGGGGTAATTCTACATGAGAAAATAAAACGAAAGTATAGAATTTTTTTCATTTGACGCCTCGTTTTCGAGAAAATATATTACCTACTTCATCAATCGATTTTCATGATCAAAAAATATTGTAAATACTATTTAACGCAATATTCGAATATTTTATTTGATGTGTTAGTTTACCAAGATAAAAACATTTTATTTTACGTTTTAGTCTATCAAAATATAAATATTTGATTTGCCGAAATTTTACCGTATATTGAAAATAGTATTTTCTTGAATTATGGAACAACGATTATTTAAAATAGTATTTAAAATATTTTTTCTCCAAAATTTAACCCAGCTCTGATTTAGTGTTTTTTAAACTTATGTGTAATTGCATATGCGCGCTCTTTATCGTTGAAATTGGGAGGTCAGATCATGCTAGCGAGACACAAAAATCGTTGCTAGATGGCGTAACAGTTTTTGATGGCAGATTTAGGCCAGAGACTGCCGGCAATCTTCCGCCTACGTCTACCAGCAAACTATGCTAGTACAATTGAAAATACATTACAAGGATCTAAGCATATTCTTACATTATTTTCGACTTTTTAAGGTGATTAAAAGAGAAAATATAATTTTATTTAAATCCAGTCTCTTACAAAAGACTTGGACAATTTTAATTCAGCGTGAAACAGAACCTTCTGCATACACATAATAAAAATGGAATTACCCGAATTTTGCATAAATGTCTTCATTTATTGGTTCAAATATCGACATCCACTATCATTTTCGTACAAACTTGATGCAATACTACAACGATGATATGCTGAAACAGTAAATTGTTACTTTTGACCAGGGTCTGCTCTATTGTCCGCACCACCGACATTTTGGTAACCGAATAACTAAATTGGCCGGCGGCGGCTCGGCCGGTACGAATTTATCGCTAACTCCGGTTTGTCTAGGTTGCGAAACTGCGCGTGGTAGAACGATATTGCGACGTGATACTTATTCAACAGTTTTTAAGGGTGCTCGAGTCTGGGGCTAGACGATCAGCAGAGTGGTTCGCGTCGAGTAACGGGTTTCTGTTAATTCTGCGAAATGGGAGGGCGTCGAGCAACGGGATTGTCTCAAACACCGGGTTCTTCCGGATCGAGACTTTCATTCATCTAGGTGCTTGATCCTCCAGGCGGCTAGAAAACGCCCTTTCTGTACGGAGAACCGTCCCCATGGTGCCGTAAGATTATTTCGAATTCATTTTTTTCTTCCTCAAACAGCGTACTTATGTGTTTTTTTGCTGCGTATGCACCGCGCAGATTTAATGGCACAGCGATGCAGAGTGGTCGATTATTCGGAAAACGGGTACAAAAATCAATATGACTTGAAAATTTAATTTCTTCACGTATAATAGAATTGAATATACCTGTTAATCTTTGCAGATGTATCATTCTTGTCAAGTAATGACCAGTACCGGGTGAAGACCTTTAGAAGCCCTAAGCACATAAAGATTTTTAGGCCCCTTTATACAGAATCACATATACAACACAACTAGAGCTGTACGATTTATTAGGCATTTTCGATAGTTTCACTAAATAGTGATTTTAACAAAAGTTAGAGTTTTGCTCACTCGCTATTGTTTTTTATCTTTCCACTACTCTTTCGTTCTTTCCACTCTATTGGGTGTTAGACGCTTGAGCCTTTTTATGATTTTCAGACCAGAGATCTTGAGATATCGCAAAATACCGCAGCTACTGTTGGATTCTGCAATTACAATAATGAGCACTGAAGTATATTCAATAACAAAGAATAGGTTCTAGTAGGTTCCAAAGAAATTCTATATGAACATTTAAATCAGGGATGGTCATTTTTGTATCAAGTGAGACAAAACCGTCCCCAACATAGCGCCCACTGTTCCCCATCTGCATCCGCCGTTACCATAGAGCAGGCAGTCCCAACCAGTAGCTTCGGAGCTATTCGAGGCACCTTCCCCGCTTAAGTTCTTCCCCCACTCTTAGACTTCATCGTTATAATGTATAGTAGCGGGAAGCTCCCACCACGAGAGCCGCGCGGCGCGCGCAGCACACACTAATTCTACGGCTGTACGTAGTAGTGGGGAGAGGTTCGATGGTGGGGGCCTTGTAGTTCTCGGATGGGAATACGTTGGAACTTCGTGCCATAGAGGAAGGAAGTGCTTTGCCCGTCGCGAACAGTGCGCAGACCTCGCGCATGAAAAGACGTTGGTGGGAGACGCAGGTGTTTGAGGGGCCCCTACCGTGCTTATCACGGATTTAAATTATGGGATATATTACGAATATCATCAGTTATGCAAATAATTTCTTTCGCTATTCTCTAAAGCCATATTTTAAGTTTATTAAACAATTAGGAATGTATTCAGTTCGGCAGAAGAGAAATATGATTATTAAAATTCAAATAATTTTCAATTTTCGTCGATATAAAGGAAATTCAATTGAAAAAAACTTATCAGATACGCGTGTTAGATATTAATGAATCAAATTATACAAATATTTTTTTTTATTTTTGCCCCAGATTTCGTACTTATCGATCACTGTGCAACGTCATTTCACGAGAGAAAAGTAAATAAAAATTGTAGCGGAACATTTTTCCGCGATAAGCTCGGTTATTTTTTGGAAATTCGTACCGCACACTTGAATAATACTTCGATAGCCCGGTCTACTATAACGGATTATTTCTACGGGCATATTTGTGCCAATATTGGCAATAATATAGTATTACTAGTCACGTACGAGTGTTTATGCGAATTCGCTGTTTCTTTACTGCGTTGCCATAGACGGAATTGAAATGGGTTAGTTGATTTGTGGAGATCGTTTTTGAGTTCAAAAAATGGAGATATTGGTGTAGTAAATTAGATTTCGTTTTACTGTGGTTGTGCAAGTATTTGTAGCTTCGTTGTTAATTTTGTGTAACGATTTCATGTAAATTAATAGATACGAGATGATACTCTGGATGTACTAGTTGCAACTAGGTTGGAGTAATTAATTAGATTTTTTTTACTATGGTTGTGTAAATTTTTGTAACTTAATTGATATATTTCATTAATAATTTGGTGCGGATTAATGCATACGAAATAAGATGATAGGTAGAATGTAAGAAAAAGCTGATATTGCTGCGTGTACTGGTTGCAAGTAGTAACAGCGAGCCATAGTCAGACAATTCAGTAGACAGCGGATTTTGCAAATTTATTATAAATACAAGTAGGTATAATTTAAAACAATAAAAACATTAGAAGGATTTAAAAATTGTGTTCTATTATTTTCAATTATCAAACATATTACGAAAAAATATAAATTTCTATTCACTCCAGTTTGTTGCAATTCAGATTGAAAAATCTTATTTTGCATAAAGATCCGCAATCTACATATTGGTCTATCGTATTCTGAAACACTCGCCCAACTAACTTTGATCTTTAATATTACGACATTTATAATAATATATATATATAAAAATATATTTAAATAATTTAAAATATTATATTATGACATTTATAAAATAAGTGATCTTCTTTTATCGCTTCTAAAATATTGGTTGACATCATCTATTATAAAAATACTACTTTTTACAATGTATGTACACGTTAATTTAGGTAAAATGCAATAGGAAATGGGATAGTTAAAATACAATAGAATAAACAATAAAGAAAGTTGATGTCGTAACAAAACTGCAGTTTTAATCCATATCATCGTATTCGTATGCTTTTACAAAAACTGGAAATATAGAAAGATTTATATTTCGCTAATTGAATAGCTAAACAAGCTAGAAACAGAGTAATACAATTATTAATCTTCGCTGAAGCTTTAGTTTCATTCAATTCTGGATGCTTCAACATGTCATACATGCATAAAATCTGCAGTCTGGCTGGAATATGAATTACCTAAAATTACAGAACGACGTAGAATTCTCCTCGCAGAATGTCGCTGAATGTTTAATTTCTCCAATTGCAGGTTGACCAGTTTAAATCTTTTATGAAAAGTTTCCAATTAAAATATACTACATGGAACTAGCACATTCCACATATAAATTGCACCGAATAAAATGCAATTACATTGGAAACATCCAAAAAACTTTGACCCACTGAAGGCTATACTAAATTCAAGAATAGCACTGAGGATTTTAAATTAATTAATATATTGCTCTAATCATCTACAACACGTCTTCCAAAATAAATACCAGTGAATCAGTAGATTAACGAATTAGCAAAAGCATTTTGAAGATGTTCCTAACAACTTGGACTGCAAACGTGACCTTTCCCACAATTCCTGAGACAAATAAACAGTTGCGACTTGCATTCCGCGGAACAGCAGCAGATGTCGATTCAATTTTTTCAAATTATATAGGCCACGGGACGGTTCCTCTTAAGAAACTCTTAAGTAACTCGTTAACAGTGCAGAATAAAAAAGATCGCTGCAAGGAAACGCTATTCAAATCGATGAGAGTTATGCCAATAAAATAAAATTGATACCGCACTCGGTTTAAAAAAAACCTGAAGGAGTCCTCTTTTGTCCTCGGACAAGCCAGAGAAATCCGTGGCTAAACGAGCTGTCCCATTTAGTCGAAAAAGAAACAAAATCGATATCTATTACTGCTCCATGAAAAAAAAATTGGTGTGTGTTTAGACTACATGGCTGAAGTGAAACTTCTTCCTTCAATTTTTTTCAAATTTTTATTAACACTTTATGACATTCAATTTTCTATGATTCTATTATTGAAACAATTGGCTTGTGATAGCTAAAATATGATATAAATATTCTTGATTCAAGTTTGTCTAAATTTCTTGCAAATATTGCATCGAGAGTTGTTCCTGATCTTGTTGTCGCTTCATTAGGATTATTTACCATTTCCAATCTTAATTTACTTCTAAAAATTCTATTAATAATTTTGATTGTTCCGATGCAAAGTTCACGTTGAAATCTCCGCTTAGCATCATCGGAACTTTATCATAGTCTTTATTAAGCAATGCCGAACCCTCAACCGTATATGCTAACAGAATAGAATTTCGTTTCATCGTTTTATCGCTAGATCGGTTTTACTCCTACCGCATCGAGGTTTTACGCCTAGCGTGCCTAAAAAAGTTTCACTTCAATAGAATAGAATTTGTTTCATCGTTTCACCGTTTCATTGTTCCATCGCCAGATCGGTTTTACTCCTACCGCGTCGAGGTTTTACGCCTACACCGTCGAGACTTTGCGCCTAACGCGCCTAAAGAAGTTTCACTCCAAAAATGAACACACATCTCGTAACGTTTCACTTGACCGAGTTTGTTTACGCAAATCGCAAGACGTGCATAGTTCTCCATCAATTACGATCATATTTTGCGTGGCATGGCGCACAATTTCGTTCGCGATAAGAACGATATCTCGAACCGCTCGGTTATTTTTATCAGTTTCAGAAACGAGGTTCCGGTTTCGGCGCGTGGCGCGCACAATTTGCAGTAAAACATGCCCGAACATCTGCCAGAGGGTTGATGAGAACACGATGATTGCAAGGGTCGCCAGGGTTTACGACGGAAACTTTAAACAAATCGAAGACTCTCCTGGCCTCGGGTCCCGAGACCGAAAAAGGGCCGGAAAAGTTCGCGTAGCGTACGACGAGCGAGAAATCTCTGGAACTGAGAGGCGAGAAGCCACCCCTGCAAACCCGTTCGCTCCGTCACGCCGGCCGTATTCCCATTTAAATGAGTTCTAAAACGAGCGTGACGAATATAAATAACAATGAAATTTCCGTTTCGCCCGGGATCGACGTTTTTTATCGAATCTTTTTTCGGGCGCCGCCGAGAGAGCCCGGGGAGGAGCTACGGATTCAAACTCTTCAACAGTTACGACCGCCCCGGCATTTGCCCGGCAAAACGTGACTCTTGAAAATTCGATCCTGATTTTACGGCCGCTTAAGAAAATTACTCGCCCGAACTGATAGCCGTTTACAAGAACAGGAAATCGGCCTGTGTAACGTCGCACGATTTCAGGGAATTATACAACCCCTCGGAGACCGTCTCAGTGACTCAATGCGCGAATCTTTTCTTCGCTCAATGTTGAAGCTTTGATTGAGAAGTTTCGAGAGAAAGAGAGAAAGAGACAGATTTTCGCCGTTCGATTTTACTGGTACATTTTTACGGATTAAATTTAGTTTTGTTGCATTGCTAGGTTTGGGAGGGAAATTTATGAACATGATTATACGCAATGCGCTCGAATGTACGTTCTAGTCAAGCTCCATTCTTATATTCCGTCGATTGTAACATAACTTTGTATTGTGTTGTTATTTATTCGGTGATGCAGTGACCATTTTGTTCTTATAATCTTTTGCCATCCTTTTGGCAACTTCGAGATCCCATGTTCGTAGAATTCCTGTTTTTCATTAGCGAAAAATACAGCTATACTACTTAAAATCTGCATTTTTAAATTTTTTTTGAGGTTTTTGATGTTTTACAAGCAGGATTTTCAATTTAAAAATCTAAAACGAATTGCAGAATATGTATTCGGGTGTTTGACATGTCTCAGATTTTCTTCAGAATTTCTAAACTCCGTTAACTAGGGCAAATAGGCCAAAAACTGATTTTTCAATTTTACCCCATAACTACCCTCCCGATCAAGATATAGGGTTAAAATTTTACACAGTATGGTTTTTTTGGATGCCCTATCGAATGACCCATCCGCGATATCATTCGGCTCAAGGGCAGTTTTAACCATCTTATCCGGCTATACCCTTTATATTAAACTAAATTCATATCCACAGCTAAACACGCATTGATTAACGTGAATACTCAACATTAACTAATGAAAATACTTTATTAGTGGGGGCTTAAAGGCCAGGTAAACACGACAAAAATTCAACGATTTTTAAAATGTTTTTGAAAGGTTTGTCTTTACATGCCAAGTTTTTAAAATATTCAACCCATCTATGGTGGCAGGATTCATCATTTCCTCGCCATTCTTCGATCTTTTCGATGGTGACATAACTTTCATCAATCAAATAGCGGCTGTCAGTTATATTTAAGTTTCACCGATTGGAATTGGACAAAATGCTTTCTTCGATCTTCGCACACAGGCTCACACATTGTCAGCCTTGTGCTGTGCGCCGATGTTCAATTCTATTTCAATTCACAAAATGAATTTTTACATTGGATGTAAAATTCATTCTAATTTCGATTACAATTCCTGCAATTTAAATATCCGATCTGTCTGGAGCTACTTTTGTGCCACAAAATATTGATTATTCATTAAAAAGATTTATTTTACTTTAATCGTTACGAGAAAGAGTACTATATTTAGAAATACACTAAAATATTTCACGCAATTATAATACAACTAGCTTCTGCTCGCGGCTTCGCTCTCACAGGAAACCGTTTAATGCCCTCGGAAATTGATATTGTTTCTCCATAAAATCTTTTAACCCTCCATTCACCCCTATAGAGTTTTAATTTTATGTCATGTCGCCATCTTAGATTTCAAAATTAATGCCATTTTCGTATTTAACGTCCCATGTTTGATTAATTATATCAAAGAGCATTAAGACTAAGTTTCAAGCAAATCCGATCACAAATAAAATATTCCTCATACAAACATTGCAACCCCTTTACATCCCCTTAGGGGTTGAATTTCGAAATATCCTTTCTTATTCATTGTATAGATTATAAAGGAAAACCTCTGTGCAAAATTTCAGCTTTCTAGGTCCAAGGGTTTAGCCTGGGCGTTGATGAGTCAGTGAGTTAGGACTTTCTTTTTGTATATATATATATATATATATATATATATATATATAAATATATATATATATATATATATATATATAAATATATATATATATATATAAATATATATATAGATATATATATAAATATATATATATATATATATATATATATATATATATATATATATATAGATATATATATAAATATATATATAGATATATATATATATATAAATATATATATATATATATATATATAGATATAGATAGATAATCTGAAAGAAAGGAGCTGTCTTTGTATGCTAATCAACTGTAATGCAATTTTGTCATATGTTCATAATAATTTGACCACCTATTTCTTGCAAAGCCACTAAAAACCACAGTATTCATTTTATATTACCACACGAAAAACCACGTAAATGGTGAAACAAAATTCTTTAGCACGTATTCGGAACGTATAAAGACATAAAGAAAATGGAAAGAGGGTGAGCATTTATGACGAAATGAATGGTTCAGGTGCAAACTATAGCATGTTGATAAATCACGATCTTAACAACATTCTTACACTATTAAATGCATATTTCATTCGGTTCGAGTTGCCACGCTCGGCTGTGCTGGCATTATAAAACCATATTTCTGAAATAAATTACGAGGCACCGGCTGGTTTTTTTTAGTCATTCCTATTATTCGATAAAGCTCGATCTTGATCGGTTCACGTAATCAACGACTACTACCACAGGCCTCCGATAGTTGACGCGTTAACTGTCGCGTAATTTTCTTTTGAAGAACGATTCCATCGCGTGCCCGGTTTCGACCAGAATGCACACTACGAATTTATAAAAATTTTCTAACGGTGAGACCGAGCGTGAGCTCAATTTTTCATGCGCTCCCCATTGATCGCAAACTGATATAAACACCGCGGGAATATTTTTAAAAATGAACACGAAAACGATCCGTGTGGAGCATTCTGATCATGACTGCAGAAAGAAACGGACTTGATTTTATTTCCAGATCAAATGTTATCCCTCGCATCACTGTAATGTCGCTTTAAATATGGCCATTAATTTTCAACTCTACGATCAATTTTTCTCTTTCGATGCTCTTAAATCATTCACAATTTTGTCCAATGCTAATGATTAGACTACGAATTTTATGCGTTTATAAGAAAAGTGAGCTCGATTGCGTTTTGGAGAACTCTGTATTCTTACCTTTTTTGAACTTTTTTTTATGTGATCCTGTAGATATCGATGAAGACATTCCGAAAATGTGTGTATGGTTGTTAGGAATTCACTGGTTTATAAGTTATACGCGTGTAAATATGAGCAGTTTTAAGCGTTTTTGACAGGTTAGAGCGTCGCCATATCGGATATTCGATGAGTGGTAGAGGTAGGTATTTAGGTAGGTCTGTCGGTCCATGCGCTGGATAGATCGTGAGTGTTAAGGGCATGTATTAGATAGTATGGTATATTTGCTAAATAGTACTGAACGTATGCGCTAGATGGCAACTCAGTGGTTACACATACTTTGTAACCATAAACAATTTCAAGTGTTTTTCACAAATTAATTATTAATAAGTTTATTGTTGATTTTGAAATGGCTAGTTCAAGTATTAGAAATTTTAACTTTAGAGACATGCCAACTAGTAAAGAAGAAGCAATTACTTGGGCTCAGGATCGTGGATTGTTGCGGAAATTTAAAAAATGTCGTACTCGTCGGTGCGGAATGAAAATTTATAACAATAATCATGGAATCGGTCGTTTTCGGTGTCCAGTAATTAAAATATACAGAATCATATACAGGATTTCCAAAAAGAAGGTACAATCCAAGATGGTTTGGGGTTAGGTCGTCGTAGGAGTGGAGAAGGCCGGCCCGACCATGGTATAATGTTTCGCATTTTGATTTAGTAAATGTGTTATTATTACTTACGTCTTTGTTCTGACATCTAACGGATCTGTTCGGAAGTATTTTGCTCATTTTATGTGTATCACCTAGCAAATATATCAATATGGGGGCGCTTTAACCTGTCAAAAACTTTAACCTTAAAAGTGTTCAACTTTGTACGCGTATTACTTTTTAACCAATGAATTCCGCACAATAAGATTTTCATTTTCGGTGTTTTCTCGTTGAAATATATAAGATTGTATAAAAAAATTTCAAAATAGAGTTCTCCAAAACGCAGTTAAACCCAAAAGTGAGTAAGAAGAAAGAAATAATTTAAACACATTGTCACATTATATCCAACCTAATATCAATACTATTGAGAATGCAAACAAATTCCTACGCAGCCCCCGTTTGTTACAATTTTGGTGGAAAATACTTTGCACTAATCAATCAAACAATTGATATATGAATGTTGTTCAAAGAATGCATACTAATACTTTGAGGGCATATAACCGACACAATTCTTTTTATCATACTCGAAAATCAATTCTATTACAGTCAATTAAATAAACCACATTTTATCAGGATGATTATTAAGTCTTTTCCATACTTTTATCATTAAATGAGTTGTTTTGAATGTGGGCATTGAAATGATAAATGAAACATAATTATAGTAACTGACACGTGTTACATCTTATTTTTTATATTCGTACATGTTCCGTAGATAATGCAATTATTAGATCAACCGTGCGAAAAATGTATTTAATTTCAATTTGACAGACAATGTTGCCTATTATGTTGTCAAATATGTTCAATCCGAAATGTAAATATTTGTAATGAAATTTTCAATTTGATCGTTCAGCATAAAACACGAATTTCTGGTAGTAGCTCGAATGAGTTGATCACCCACTGTGAAATAGTTATGCAAATAACTATTACTGCAGTCTTTTCGTCAGAAAATTAGGTATGAATTTCTTTGAAAGTCATGATTCAGGTAAACCGTGTCCGTTTAATAGCAATTTACAGTTAATTACATTCGTAATGCGAACGCGATCTTATGGATCATTCAAATTGCAAATAAAATGAAATCATGCACCCACAAGAATCAACAAAATAAATTGCGCATAAATCCTGAACTAATTTAACGTTCTTCGCAAATGGAATTCATTGAGCCCGGAAACCGACAGTACGTAAATAATAATTACTGTTTCAATGCACCGCGACGTTATAATTAAATTTGTCCATTACAAGACAAAGCTTGGATTGTCCGTTGATTGTTTGAAATTTTATTATTGTAGAAGCGCGTTCGTGTGTGAGCGACTGTGTACATGTGCGTGTATACACGTTGGACGTTTGCCTCTGTGCAATTCTGCTTGATTGTAAATACCGTGTAACTCATAACTGAATTTGCAATGTTCGCGATTGTATTTCAGGAAGCTGGAATGATCCGAGCTCACAATAACACACCCAATTTTCGTCGCTGAAAATTGCGACCATCTCGGAAAATTAAATATTTAACGTCAACCGCGGCCGTGGATTTACATATCCTATACTCTTCTACGAGCCTATAAAACCATGGACACACGCATTTTTAATTGCATGGTGTCCGGCACACTCGTAACCCCGTTTCCAAATGCAAATATATGCGTTGGGTTTACACTGAGAATTTATGAGAAGGGACTGTCGAGATTTGTTGACAGAATGGACAAAAATTAACCTTCATTATTATTAAAACACGCAATATATGATAAACGACTTTACTAACTGTTTGCGTTTTTCATTTGAAACATGATCTATACGTACTTAACACTACCTAGTTCCGACGGTCAAATGTCCGGTTTCAGATTTTTTATTTCACAATTATTGAGATTGTGAAGATACTTTCATGGAAAGTAATTCAGTAGACTATTTCATTTATGTATATATTAAAATTATACTCGAGTCGCTCAAATTTAGAACTTTACAACCATTACAGAAATTAAAGATCACTGTTCTATTATTTGATCAGCTATTATTATAACTGTTAAGGGTGAAAATAAGTTTCTATTTGTTCCCTATTTCTCACAATCGATGCAGAACATTTATGGGTAAGTATTTAGAAGTTTGCCATCCTCATCGAGTTTGATGACCTTGATATGTCGTCAAGGTCATCATTTTGAACAACTTTTCCCTATACATGTTACCGCCGCTCGTTCTTAGTTATCGATAGTTTTATATAACTTTTTGATTCGTTTTTGTCCTAAATGTGTACAGTTGTGATTTATACTTTCTTTTAGTTCATTTAAGTTATTATATTGTCTCTCATTCGCGTAGACTCGTCTTGACAAATCTCCTCACACATTGTCTATAATATATAAGTCGGGAGAAGGAGCGGGCCATTCCAAAATATTAATATTTTTTGAAGAAAAGAATTGTTTCACTGATTTTGCAGTATGGATTGCTGCATTATCCTGTTGAAAAATATAGTCACCGCGCGTGACATGAGCTGCATGCTTGTTTAACTGATCTGCTATTAGCTCAATATATTTATTACTATTTATCCGACCTGAAAAAAAGTTCATTTCTGTTTTTCCATAGTAACCAATATCGGCCCATACCATAACACTGCCACCATCCATTTGACGACGACTTAAATGAAGATCTTCCTTTCTGCAATCATGGAAGTAGTAGGTCCAGCCGTTAGGGCCATCTAAATTGAATTTTTACTCGTCACTAAAAATGACTTTCCTCCATTTTTTGTGGACGTGTTCAAGAGCGAACTTTAGTCGTGCTGCTTTGTGTTTCTCCATTAAAGGTGGCCGTTGTTTTAATTTCTTCCGTTTAATGTGTTTGTTTCCTTGTAAAATGCGATGTACATTTCTTAAATTTGTTTTTACACCGACTTCTTCGGCTTCTTTGTCTTGCTGTGCCCTTAAAATTCGACGCAACACGCAAAATTGCACGTTTATCATGTTCGGAAGTAACGCTAGATCTTCCACTTCTTTTCGTTTTTCCATAAGCACTTGGATTTTTAACACATTAAATATCGCACACCTACTTCTGTTTAATAATTTCGCAATTTGAGTAATACTGTACTTTTCCGAGCGCAACAGAACGCTTCGATCGACCTCACTCTTATCTAACTGCTTTCCTCGACACATTATTTATTTTTCGTTTTATTAAATGTACTTATACTGTAAGAAAATCACAAGATTCAACGTCTGAATACGTTCGCAGTAGAATACTTAATGGTAGAAGTCATATGAGTGGAAAATAAGCCAAATGTCTTATACTCCAATTTTGGTATGGTATGCGATACAATCCTAAGATTTTGCGTGTTTACTTTGGAGATAGTATGTAGTCTTTAGGATATAACGGAGTGTACACTTTCCACCTTGAAATATAAAAAATTTAAAAATATACTAAGTGTGTTATTATTTTGTCGAGGACTGTATGTACGACCAGAGTGAAACCCAGTTTTCTTTCTGATATCCACAACGTGTTTTTTGTGAATATCTCGAAAACTAAAACTGAGCGGAGATAACATGAATAGAGAAAAGTTGTTCAGAATGATGATCTTGACAACATATTTCAAGGCAATCAAAATCGGTGATGAGGACAAACATCTAAATAATTACCTATTTTTCTTCTATCTTCTATCTTCTTCCGAAAGTACGCAGGTTAATTATGATAAAAAAATTTTCTTCCAGAAAATTACAAACAACATAGAAGTTGTAATTATTGAAACCGTAAAATAAATTATGGTGCAAGGAGTGAAGGATGTACGTTTATTATAAAAATATTTTTTAGTTTGTAAATTCGTATACGGTTATTAGAAAAGATTCTCTGCACTTGTTAAATTAGCTGCAGTTCACACCCTCTTGAACCAGGATCCATAAACGGTCGATCGGAGCAGGAAGCGATACACGTTCCCATATTATATATCGGTGTATAGACACCCCCTGCAACCACCGTCTCTCGCCCTATTGCTGGTGGAATTTCCTCCGCCATTGTCAATGGACGATCGCGAAACGTGGCGCGTAAACAGCGTTTATCTTTCGCCGCGTAATTACATAATTCACAGCCGACACGGTTTCGCCCGGGGCCACAAAATATTTTGCGATCCCGACCGCTCATCGATTTCATACGTCTCTCGGTTTTGCTCGGCCCGCCTCGTCCATCGGTCGCGATTCAGTGAGATACCTAGGTAGATTGATTATGTCACCTAACATTCACTCCACACGACTTTCCTCCTCTTCTTCTATTTTTATTGATTAATAAACGTCACGGCTATTTCTAATCATAATTAAATCGGTCGCGCATATTTGCATTTTTATAAATAACCAAGTTCTTCGCAACTGTCACATCTTTCTTCAAAGATTTTCAAGTAATGTTAAATTTTTTTTTCATGAATATATCCAGTAAATTAAAAATGAAGTGATACTGTATTCAATTTTATCAAACTGTAAGAATTCTAGAATTTGTATATAACGTTTACATGCTATGAATGTGCTCAGTTCTATGTAACAAGTCAAATGGGTATCTTCATTTCATATTGAATGCTATAATTTACAAGTAATTTTATCATTCAACCATTTTTAAATTAAATTAAATTTCTTTTCTTGAATTAATATATTCAGCCAGTTAAAGATAAAATGGCACTACATTAAATTTCGTCAAACCTTGTAGGTATTTTATGATTTGCTTAGAACTTTTATATGTTAAAAATGTGTCTATAATTTTATGTAGTAAGTATATGTAATTGGTTTCACGATTTCATAGCAAGTGACATAGTGAAGAATGAATTTCTTCTTTCAAAGATTTTGAAATTGAATTCAATTTTCTTTCTTGCATCAATACATTCAGTAAAAACTTTACTTGCTATAATAAATACCACGTTGCCAAATGAATACTTTCTTCTAAAAAATTTGCAGTTAAATGTTCCATTTTTCATTATGCATACTCTGAATTATAAATCAAGTGGCACAATGTTAAGTTTTACTAAATCTTGTATTTTATTATGTTCTGAATAATTATGTCATAAATATGGATATTCATACCCTTAAGAACTTGAGCAAATTTCAATAGAAATTTAATATTTCCCTAACCCAGCTGAAACGATTAATGTTCATCTACTTTTTCAAATTAATCTAATGAAGTTGTTTTAATGCAATATCAGCAACAGCGTATGCAATTAGAAGCTTAAACATTGATTGCAGTTAACATCCTCGTGGCTGTAAATCTATCTTTCGAATGAAATATTAGCAGGTATTTCATTAATTCTGTTGCTGTTATAGAGGTTCTCAGCTTTGTCAGTAATTGAGAAAGTTTTGTTCGGGTTTGTAGGGTTGTGGGAATACAAATCTACAAATCATACGTTGTCATATTTGAATGAAAGACTGCGTTATACTACAGAAAATTATGCAGTAATGAATTAATTTCATACGCATCTAATTATAAATATTTATTATTACTAATAAAATGTATTAACGCATTATTAAATTTTGGAAAAATAATATTGTAATATCCACATCCTTCACTTTGTGTATTATTTAAATGAACATTCTTGATGTTTCAATTGAATATCCCATTAATTAGATAAAATTATATGCGCAATCATTACAGTGTTCCTTCACATATTCGGGTCCATAATTGGATTATGGAAGGTGTTCCCTTGCAAAACACTGCGTGCGCAGGGTCAAACGCGCGACCGAGGTGAGGTAAACTACCAGGCTACGTGCCGATCATAAGTCCCCTAATTCGAGGTGACCGATTCGACACCACACAAGGTTCGATAATTAATTAGGTACGTACCTTTATTCCTCACACGCTCTTCACGGCGAAAATTTACCTCTTTTTGTGACGAGATATTCTAAAATGATCGATTTTTTTCTGTTTGTGTAGACAGGTATTGACAGAATTATAATATTGTAACGGAATGCATGCAGGTCCTTTTAAGTAATGCCACTTAAATATCTCTTCAGCTTATTGTGATGCAAAAAATACTTTTTACGTAGTGTGCATGGTGTTAAAGGATCAATATTTAGCAAGAATGTTTTTTCCCCAAGGTCAATTTTTTAGTTATCAAGGTAATCGGTGTTTTTTGACACATAAATACATATTTTTTATTAATGCATCGTGTAGCTGATAGAAAAATATATTCAGATATGTATAATAACATGAGTTTGAAATGACCTTGATCTTCGAAAATTAAAGTTTTACGTAAGACTGATGTCTATCGAAATCGCAGACTTTGACCAATACTCGACCATCAAGAGTGTGAATGTAAATAAACATGTTTACTATCGTAATACTGATAATACCTAAGGGTTTAAAATCCTGATCGGTTTCAATTTATCAGTGAATCGACATACTGTTTGAAATGAACTAGAACCAGAATCAAATAGTTTATCATGAACGACTAACTACACCAGAGGACATGAAAAACCGAATAATTAGAGCTTGTACTGATATTAATTCCGAAACAACTGAAAGATCTGTACAGTCGGTCATCGCACGATTCAGGAAATGTATCACCGAAGAAGGACACCATTTTGAACATCTCTGAAGATGATAACTTATGAGAAAGTGAGTGTTGTCTTAACAAATCTGATGATCGATATTTTTAGTGCCATCAAAAATATTTTCTTCGCATTCACAGGTTCAGTAGTCTTGGCCAAAGATATTCGACATAGGTTTTACGTAAAACATTAATTTTCGAAGATGAAGCTCATTTCACGATCATGTTGTTATACATATCTGAATGTATTTTTCGATCAGCTACACGATGCAATAATAAATAAATGTAGTTATGTGTCAAAAAACACCGATGACCTTGATAACTCCGAAAAAATGACCTTGGGGAAAAAATATTCTTGCCAGATATTGGTCCCTTGACACCATGCACATTACGTAAAAAATATTTTTTGCATGACAATAAGCTGAAGATATTTATGTGACCATACTTAAAAGGACCATCCTTTATATACAGGATGGGGCACTATAAGCAGGTCACATGAATAACTCGCTTGCTTTTGAAGATAGAAGAAAATGCATCGGACCAAACTTACTTGATATCGAGGCGCTCGTAATCTGATGTCATCAATTTTTTTATAGGTGGAGCGTCAAGGAGATATGAAGATCAACTCTGTTTTTTTAAATGGAGCGGTATGGTTTTTATTTACATTCTGATAATGTGTTTCAAGACGACATTCGACAATGACCTATTATGGTACTTCAAGTTACCTGCTACTTCAAGTCTTCAAAATGATGACCTTGAAAACGGAGACATAATCTAAAACGTTGCAATACTCATGATACTATAAATAATGGACACACCGTCGCGTCGGGACGCACCCTGCGAAACTTCAAACTAGTCGGTCACGTATTTCCATTTCTTTAAAAATGCAAAGGAATGGATCTTTAAGCAGAAAAAGAAATTCCCCTTTACAGTACAAAGTGAAAAATGGGTGAAGTATTATTCCGATATCTTGTTACCATAACTTCCGATCAGCGTATGAGGGGTTAAGTTTATGCAGAGGTGGTCCAACGAGGCGTTCCATCCCATAATTGCCATTTATGTTAACATTTGAATCGACTTTGAGCACGTTGGAAAACCGCCGCATCGCCGGGAACGAACTTCGATAAGCCTTTAATTAGATAAAACTTCTTGAACCGCTACTAATTATCTCGCAATTCTCGCACGTAATTCACTTAAGTTTTCTCCTGTGGAGTGAACCTCGAGGACCTAATTGGCCGTCTAAACCGTCGCCGCAGCCGCTGTGGACCGCGTAAACAATTTAAAGGTGATTAACAGTTTAACAAACGACGACTTTAATGAAACGACCGCCCCCTCTCGTGTCGCCGCCAGGGGCAAAATATTTTTGACCTCCGACGGTCCGCATAGATCTACCTCACCCAACACTTCTCTCTCCCTCTTACTTTTTCTCTCTTTCTCATCCACCACCTACTCATACCTCCCCCGTTTGACAGAAACTTTCTTAAGAAATCATTAAAGAAATTATGAAAGTTGCGTCTTGCTCGTTACGACTTTCATCCGGGTGTACACGTTTCGAATATTTCTACATCGGCGTCAAAGGAATGTCGTCTTGTTAGCGTCGCAGATTACGAATGAATGTGTATACTTCGGTATAGACCACGCTACGAGTTTGAGCATGATCTTTTCTTTCTCGACAGAGTCGCGGTGATAATTCGAAAACCTCGCGTTTCTTTCCGATGCCCTATAAAAAAGTAGATCTCATCTTTTTCTTCATTAAAATTTCGCTTTTTGCATATTGTGTATACATACAAGTTTTATTCGTGTAACGTTATTATTTTTCGTGTAATGATTTTGTAGATTATTCAGAGAAGTTTCGAATGACCCTTACGAAAGGGTATTTTTTATTGCGATCAACCACAAATGTTTTGTTGCAGTCTGTAATGTTCACCTCGATTTGAAGATATTAATAACACAATGAATCTGATCTGAAGATGTAAGTCTGTACGAGTACAATGTTCACCAACGTTAATAACGAACGATATAAAGTGAGACTTAACATGAAATTTTATTATTTTTTACTATAATTATAAAATGATATGAGGACGCAGCTTCTATGGCCTTTTTTGTATTCAACACATTTATCGTTTATCAAACACTTGACAATTTAATAAATATGATCTGAAGCTATAAATCTGGACATATGAAGTTAATCATATCATAAAATTCTATCATTTTCTATATTTTCTACTATGACTAAATAACAAGATGATCTTAAAACACAGCTTTTATTGTCATTTCTGTATGGAACATATTTATCATGTACTTATACAAAATACGTAATCTATATTACTCCTGTCGTTCATCAAATATTAATGATTTAATAAATATGGTCAAAAGCAATACATTTGTGTGAGTACATGCTGAACCCCTTGGCTACCACCGACGAGATATCTAGCGCTTCAATCTTGTTCATGCAACCCCACGGACGAGATATCCCGCGACTCATTAGCGTTTGTACGATGCCACGAAGTATCTCGCCCTATTTTCACTAGAATAAGTTATAATGTAAAAAAAATCTATTTCATTAGACTCTCTCTTGTGATTAGCAATAATATTTTTTTATTCTTGTGTATGATGCAATTCAAAACATGGAGTCACACATAACGCAACATCAAAAGTTTTGCAAAAATAACTTGTTTATTTACGTGTTATTTTTCTTAAACACTACACAACGTTTTCTTGGGTGTATCTGAATTTTGCATTTTCATCGTGCCACAAACTTCGGCTATCTTTCAGAAAATGGTACATTACCATCAGTTACACGTAACTGCATACCTTCGTAGTCACTATCAGTATCACTGATTACAGTAAATCCTCTATAAACGCATAAGCCTCGGGGGGATAGTTATGCGTTCATCTGTGACGGGTAGCTGTTTTTTGAGCTTCTAAGGCCGAGCCGAACGTAGAGAAGGACAGTGCGTGTAAAGCGAGACCACGCATGGGCCTTTGAACTGGGCCGGCGACTGCGACTCTCCGCGTCTCTTTCTCTTTCCCATACGCTATTCTTCCTTGCGCCCGAAACGTTCATCGTCATTTAACCCTTAGCACTCGAATGGCAACTCTGAGGCACCGCTACAAATTGTTACATCATTATTCAGAATATTGTTTACATGATTAAATTAGTTTATATGAAATAAATTACGAAACATTTAAATATTGTATGAGGTACTATATCAGTTTCGTATGCATATAATGAAAAAATGTATGTACAATGAAAATATTCTAGGTTAGAAGAAACGTTTGATTTTTTAGTTGAAATAGCTCCGATTGCAAAGGGTTAAACCACTAAATACTACAAAAGTATTTACACAGTTGAAATCATATCGTGTTTGGTCTCTTTTTAATCAGAAAAACGCCACGAATATATCGATGAAAGTTTCATAAAAAAACAAGTAATAATAAAAAAAATTAAATATTGGTGTTACATTGTGATGACGCACGGGCCTTTGGATTGTACCGACGACTGCCACTCTCCGCGTCGCATTAGTAGTGATTCACACCGATATACCCGAGCCGAGATCGAATTACTCAAGTGGAGGGGATATTTTTCTGCGTTTATCTGCTACAGCTTTTTTGAGTTTGAGGAGGATTTACTGTATTTGGTTTCTTACTCGTCGAGCTATCGTTACGCACAAATACAGTGTATACTTGCCAAGTACTAACTGAAAACTGAAAATATCTTCCACGCAAGTAAGAAATACATTGCCCCTACTGTTCTGTAAATGACATTTAGCTGTAAACATAGAAAAACAGACTTGCGGGATATCTCGTCCGTGGCGTTTTATGAACAACATTGAATCTTGAGATATCTCGTCGGTGGTAGCCAAGGGATTAACCAACCTCAAAAACCTTCTTACCATTTCTACCATGATTGCTAAAATGGTATAAGAGCACAGTTTCTATTGTCATTCCTGTGTGGAACATATTTATCAATTACAAAATACATAACCTGTATTACTTCTTTCTCTTTTAAAATATTAATGTTTAACACATAGACTGCGGATTTTATGCATTTATAACAAAAAAGGTGGGCACAATTTTAATCAGTGGAAAGATTTATTTATCTTTTCAATGGTTTTAAGTCACAAGAAATGTGTTGATATTCTTAAATTCTTTTAAACAAAAAAAGGTGGGCACAATTTTAATCAGTGGAAAGATTAAAAGAATTTAAGAATATCAACACATTTCTTGTGACTTAAAACCATTGAAAAGAAAAATAAATTTCTATTTAATTCCTACGTCTTGCAATGAATGCAAACAATTTTTATTTCGCATAAAATCTCACAGTCTATTAAATATGATCAGAAGCAAGATACATATCTGTATGTATTGCCATAAAATATGAGTATTTTCTAGTATATTTTACGAAAGAATTCGCTCTCCCCGTACGCAATAGCGCCATTTGGTCCACTCGTCGCAAGAATATCGTGCTTTGCAAATCAGAATAACCATGCTCAGTTACTCATTTCTAATTATTGCTGTATCCTAAATATTGATTGCAGTTATTTACGTGTAATCGTATAGTATATTGGTGAATTCATCAACAGTGATTAATTTATTAAACTCCGTTCGCGATTATGTGTATTTGAATGTCCGTTTGTTCGAAGTTATTCTATGTATGGTGCCGTGTCAAAAGAAAGACGACCGAGTCGACCGACGGCTCTGTACTCGCAGTCGACTACGCACCGCGCTCCGTCGACCTTGCACGATTCCAAGGTGGATCGAGCAGCTTGGTCCATTGGGGGGAGGGGGGAGACGGGGGGATTCGCGCACGCGGTCGATCGTCGACAGATTTGACAGTTGATGAAACCACGATATCGCGAGCAGAGCTTCATTTTTGAACCTGACCGTTTTCATCGTTCCTACTCTGAGACACAGAGATAGACAGCACCCGGTCATCCGTGGACGGACAGCAGAATCTCTGAACAACTCTCTCATTTTACGATGCTAAATAAAATATTTTAGGACCCACTTGTTATCGTTTTTCTTATATCGAACACAATTATTATTTACCAAGTACGATCTCAAGCAGTAAATCTTCATCACTAATGTATTATTTTCAGACGAATAAAGATATTGGATATAAGTAGTTCTGACGTTTGTAGTATGGTAGTCTGTTGACGTTTGTTCCTTACATACTGACGTTCTTGTATAGTATAATCTTTTACGATGTACTAAATCGAAATAATTAATTTTCAATAAAGGTATCGAAACGGGAGGAAGAAAGGAAGAAATATATGGAGAGAAGAGGGGACAGGAAAAAACTGAAAAACGAGAGAAAAGAAGTAAGAGAGGAGGAATGGCATAAGATGGAGAAAAGAGAGGAGGAAATGCAGGAAAATGAAAATTGGAAGAAAGCGAAAGAAGGAAGATACAACAAATAGTATAAAGAGATAAGAGAAGAGGAAGTACCAGAATATTTAACAAAAGGGTGGAAGGAAGAAAGATGGAGGAGAATGGCAATGATCAGATTAGGAAATTAGATGAAAGGAGGGAGGTACTGGGAGAAAGAAGAGAAGAAGAAATGCAGGATATGCGGGGTGGATATAGAGGAATGGGAACATGTACATATTGGGATAGTGTAGAGAGTGGAAGGAAGAGGAAGGAAGTATGTATGAGAGGGTAATAGAAATATTAGCAGGGGACGGGAAGGGAGAAGGATGGTTAAAAAAGTTCGAGGAAGAAAGAGATAGAAAAGGGTAGAAGAGGAAGAGTGGGAGAGTAAGGAGGAGAGAAAGTGAGTGGATGAATGAGAGAGATCACTAAATAAATACATACATTAATTTTCAATAAGCTGTGTCGATAATCCCGTCCGACAATGACCGCGAAATTCTAAGGAAATCAAGAATAAAGTTCGTCTTTTTGCTAGTAAATTTCGCGACCGTCAAACGAGAACACGCCTGAAATGCAGAACGCGCAAGGATAACAATCAGGGACGATCGTGTCATCTGTGACAGGTGCAATTCGTATTTCATCCAGCGAGAAGCCCTCCCCGCGTATTTCTATTAGAATCCGACAGATTATTGTGAGCAACTGACAGTGTCCGGAGCGGTGGGAATAGGTAGATTCAAATAGACTGCGATCGATCCCACGAGGAGAGATCCAGAGGGAAGAATTGTTACGCTAAAATATGGAAAAATGAGCGAACGATTCGGCGGATGAAGTTATTGTCGGCCGTCTAGATAGATGGCTCGGAAGCCGGATGAAAAGACGAGGGAAGCTGGGAGAACGAAACCAGAAAAGAAAATTAAGCCCTCCGCCCCTTTCAAAAGACTCTTAATCGGATCATTGTAATTCGCCGTGGTACAAATGTTTCCTCACCTGCGATCTAATCTCTGGATTTCAACGGCGATTTAGTTTCTAACAAGAAATATGCTACCGCAGCGGACACCGGATCCCATGGTATCCATGGGATTAACGTTGACTGCGGAATACAGTTACGAATCTTAATTTATGGACTCATGAAACAGTACTGTTTTCTTCGAACTTGTTCACCGGGAAACATTAAACAGAATGTCTTACGCGGTAAATAAGAGAACGCGAAGGAACTTATTTAAAATAAAAATGAATTGATCGAGCATTGAATATTATTTACGATATCTTTTGTGCCACAATTGTGTTCAATACTATTTCAACGTCAATGTTAACATATTATAATCATACGGTGAGGAAGTGAACTGGTGTCAAGTACAGTTTTTATAAATCGCTTCACTGACATTTTATTTTGCAACGAAGATCTATTGTACAGTGAATGAATACAATGCAGGGCTGTTCATTTAATTGATCACGGCATCATGGAAGCAGATATTTGAAATAAAAAAGAATTGATTGAACGTCCTTGTGTTCAGCTTAGGTTGGATATTATATACGATATTTTTATGCTTCAGTTGAAATCAATATAATTGTTACATTAACATTAAGCTCATGCAATGAGTAAGTGAACTTGTGTGAAAGTATAATTTTTCTAAATTACAGCAACGACATTTTTCATGAAGATCTACAATGAGAGCAAGTAATGCTATTCATTTAGTTGATAAAAGCATCATGAAGGGACGTATTTAAAATAAAAATGATTTGATCGAGCTTCATTATATTCAACTTACATTGAATATTATTTACGATATTATTTGAGCTTCAATTGAGTTCAATATTATTTCTACTTCAATGTTAACATATTATAATCATACAGGGAGGAAGTGATCTGGTGCTCAAGTACAATTTTTATGAATCGCACCACTGACATTTCATTCTACACGAAAAGCTGTAATGAGTATAAGTGATGCTATTCATTTAATCGATCAAGGCATCCTGAAGGGACATATTTAAAATAATAATTAATTGATTGAGCTTCTTTATGTTCACCATATATTCTTTACGATGTTTTTTTGTGCATCGATTGTGTTAAGTATTATTTTTATTTCAATGTTATCATGTTTAAATCAAACAGTGCGGTGGTGAGCTTTTGTGCTTCGATTGTGTTCAATATTATCTTTACTATAATTGCTAAATATCAGAATCATGCAATGAAAAAGTAAACTTGTGTTCAAGTTCAATTTTTAGAAATTACACCAATGAAATTTTATTTTGCATGGCGATTCATACTGAGCATCTGCAACTAACGCTTGGAGATCATTATATTTAACAAAAGAGTTACCACAGTACTAATAAAAAATTCAGAAGTGGTTGGAAAGGCACTATTTAATAATGTTGGTTGTAGACTGTCTTAAGACTATGTAGGTTTAAAACGACACGGTGAAAATTAATTTCCACTTGACCTCATAAGACTGTGGATTTTATGCATTTATGATACAAATGAATATACCCAATACAAAACTGAAAAAACATTATACAAGAATTTAAGAATACTGTCCTACTATTTTTAACTATTAATATTCTTAATTTTCATACGTTCCTCAGGGTGAAAATTCACCCATTTATTATTCTTATATACTGAAAAATGATTGATCTCTTTCTGCAGGTATTATGAGGCGTATTTTTTTAAAATGCGACGTCCTAAATAAAATATAATTTGTTGACTTCAAGTATAGAGCAAAAATGAGCGAATTATTAAACTAGGATCATTTATGCGAATATTTCTGAGGAACGTATGAATTTCCTTTAACTTTAACTATAGATTACACAATTAAAAAATTATTAAAAATATCAAGAATGATAGAGATCAACATTAGAATTTGCAAATTAATTCTACATTTATGTTCCATCTCGGCATCCAGGACATTCAGGAAATATTGTTAGCATCGATTCAAGTTATAAAATTTATGTTTAAAAAAGGAAGAACGAAAAGGGTGAGAAATGCGAATGTGAAAAATGTTCGAGAACTGAAATTCAGGAAAGAGACGCAGGCATGAAAAATTCAGTTGGTTCGGTGCAACCTTCACCTCCGAACCAAACTGCTTTTGTCTTATGCATTATTTCGGCCGGAGTGAAATGGGAAACATACTTAAGATGATAATCTCGAGCGAATCATTCTGCATCTTTAAACGATCAGTTTTCTCGTTTATAACATTCCGATTCACAATTCCTGATTTCACATGTCCTGGGAAAACAACGGAAGTGGAACAAAATGCAATCGTGGATGCCAGGATGCAACGCGAGTTGCACTGTCAATCAAATACGACTGCAAGGAAAAATTACCATTCCAATTCGGAAAAATTATTCCACCTCTTCCGCTCTTTTCATTTGTAAAATAATATAATCATAAATCATTGTGAATTTTGAAAAGTATAATTGATCAGATATATTTATAAAAAGTTGTTACAGTGTCCATTAAATGTAACTTCACATTCAAGATTTATTTTGTTTCAAAGATAATTTCAAAAATGTCCGCCATTTTTTCAAAAATGTTTTCTTTAAATATTCTAATTTTGAATATTTTATATTTAATTTTTAGCTCTTTATACATTAATAATGGCAACCACTAGATTCAACAAAAAAATAAAAATCAAAATGTAATAGATTAGAACAATTTTAAATATAGTAAATTAAAATGTAATGGTTTAGAACAATTTTAAGTGCAATTAATTAATATGTAATGGCTTAGAACAATTATAAATTAACAGTATGTTAAATTTGTAATGGTTTAGAACAATTTTAAATTGACTAAATTAGAATGTAATGGTTTAGGATAATTTTAAGTGCAGTAAATTACAATGTTATGTTTCAAAGCAATTTTAAATTAACAGTAGGTTAAGTTGTAATGGTTTAGAACAATTTTAAATGCAGTACACCAAAATGTACTGGTTAAAATTATATTAAACGAGTAAATTTAAAAAGTAACGGTGTTAATAGTCAATTATAATGTTGAAACTGCTTACAGAATTTCAGTTGTTTCCAGAGAAAAATCGTTCGAAAGCAATTTGACGAACTAAGAAAATCGATCTATGCTGTATACATATGTCGGGGCGCTATGTTTGCACGATCCGAAAAGGCTGATTTCGTCGATAACTGCAATGAATGTCAATGAAAAAAAAGCGAGATGGAAAAAAAGACTAAATAAACAGGAGAAAATCATGTTAGATCAGGGTTAGTTGCACTGATGTTAACGAAGCATCGAGAGCGTTTCACCGATCCGGGTTCACTGAATTCTTTTTCCGTGCGTTCGAATGGAGCGCGTAAAGGAAATTGAAACGCAAACTGAGTTCGTTCGCGAAAAATGGTTCGTACGTGCTCCCTTGAAAAATTGAAAAGCGCGGCCACGTTGAGGATGATTATTCTTGGTAAATTATTTCGTACCATTCTTCATTTTCAAATTCATCATCAATTGTGAGAAGCATATATAACAATTATTTTAATAGCACATTTTAAAGCAGCAATACGTTGTCGTTACTTAAGATATTATTTAAAATACGAAAGTAATGCTTTGCACAAGCTTTCCATTGCTGCCTCTACCTGGAACATTTTATACATAAATTCTGTGAAAGAATAAATTGGATGAAAGGACATAATTATGTTCAGAGCCAACGAAGTGGAACAATTTTTTAAATATAAAGTGTATAACTAAGGAATAAATTGTACAATTGAACGCAAGTATATTCAGAGCCACTGAGTTGTAAGAACTTTTTAAATATAAACTTTATAACAAAGGGATAAATTTGGCAAATAACGCATGTATGCCCAGGGCCAATGAAATATAAAAATTGTTATAATTGAAGCTGTATGTCTAAGGAATTTTGACAAAAGAACATATGTATGTCCAGTACCAATGAATTGTAAACTTAAACTTGCAGGTGTTTTATTACAATGAAATAAATAGATTATTAAATGTATAAAATTTCACAGATAAATATCAATGTGATGGTTAAGACAAGGCGAATTGCAGTCTGATCAGTGATGGTATATGGTCTCGGTTTTGTTTTCTCACGCATGCGCGACGATTTTAGCGTCAGTAAAGTACAAAGTTGGGCTCAAATGAGGTACTTTGGTGACCCCGCATAGTTTCGCAAATTTTTTTTCGATTTTCAAATATGATTTGACAAGTTGCCTGCTATATAACAATACTAGTTGCCATTATGAAATCGAATACATTAACACTAACTTAACAAAATTTCGAAGTACGGTCGTCTCGTCATGTCGTCTTGCACTCTTCTTTCTTCTACTTTCCCCACAAACATAAGACGTACGGCACGTTCCTGCATTTAGTCGCGCATGAGCGAAAAAAACGAGACCATATACCATCACTGAGTCTGATTACATTAGAGAGAAAAGAAATGGATTTCCGCTGTGTCGCAGTTCCTGTATTCGAAAACATTGAGGTCGATGGTATTCCGGTTGTCTCGCAGTAAATCATTCTGTGAGAAACATCTGCTTTAGATCCTCCCTTTGTGGACGTGGAATCAGTTCTTTGTTTCGTCCGATACCGCTTTTTGCACCGTCGTCAATGCTATCGTCTTGGTAACGACTTTAAGAGGGACTGCAACGATCGTCACCTTCGTTTTTTTTTACTTTTCCTCCCCGTTCCCACGGATTTTCTATACTTTGTACGGACAGCAAAGCCGTGTGTACAAGTTTTATTTCGAGAACTTAAAACGCGACACGTGTTTGGCATAAACTTACACCCATAAGTTTCGCAGGCCGGCTACGAGCGAGCTTCGAGAGACTCTGGCGAACGTGTAATTCACCGTGTAGTTTTCGTTTCCGCATCTTTATATGTATTTGGTCTCTGGCTATGTATTGTATGTCTGTCGTCGACGTTGTAATACAGAAAAATGGAAATAATAACAGCGACACGAGTATTAACGACTCGAAACATCTTAATTTCTACAATATCGAGTCAGACTCGTGATGCTGATTTTAGATATTATTTATTAAGTATGAATGTTATTCGTTTATTGTAAATCAAAATAACGTAGACAAGCAATAAATAAAAATTTTATCTTTCTTCCAAGAAATTATAAACGACGAAAATGTTTTTAACGTTGTGCAGACGTAAAGAAAATTATAGTGCAAGAGGTTAAGGCTACGTTAAAAACGGATTATGGCTGTTGCAACAGCAATACGATCGATTTCCTTTCCTTTTATTTATCTACAGTCGATCCAAAAAGTATTTGCCAATAAATTCTCCGGTTTCGAGGAACCGTCGATGTTTAAACAGTAATAAGGTCGTTGAAACAAATAGTACAGGGTGTATAAACATTATATGTCACGACTACCATAGCGGGATTCTATATCTCTGGATCGGTGGAGATCTGTTAAATAAATGGTCCGCAAATTTGTCGATCCTTTTTACAAGGTGAAATTTGTTTGTGTTGTATCGTATAGTACTCGTCGCAAGGAACCAAAGTCTTGAAGATGCCAAACGACAAGATTCGTAAACTATTTTATTCCACTTGTCTACAGGTTGTCCCAAGATGGTATAAACGTGGAGAACGTGATTCTACATGAGAAAATCAATGTAAAATATAGAATAATTTTTTTTCATTTGAAATTAGAGTTTGAAAATCAGTCAAGTTCGCGTCTGTAAGAAGTAGATCAGGTAGGTCATGAACAGACGCGTCAGACGATTCATATTCAGTATCAAGCGCGTTCGCCAATTTTTCAAACTCTAATTTCTCGAAATCGAGGCGTTATGCGAAAAAAATTATTGTATATTATAATCTTATTTTCTCATGTGGAATCACCCCCTTCATATTTATACCATCTTGCGACACCCTGTAGACATGTGGAATAATATAGTTCAGGCATGTCCAGAAGCAGCTCACTTGAAGGCAAATTCGACGGAGACCTTCGAGCTCCTCAGACCCGTGCATACCGCTTGCAATATGTACCGCGTGTGGCCCGTTGGGGCGACTCTCGGACCCACGGTAGGTACGGGTCTGAGGAGCTCGGAGAACTTCGGCCGCCACGGGGAGCGAGACGCGCGTGCGGGAGAAGTAGGCGTCTCCCTCGAATCTGCCTCCAAATGAGCTACTTCTGGACATGCCCGATATAGTTTATGAATGTATGTGTGTTTTTCTGGTATAGATGAATGTTCTCTCGATGTGTGCCGTAAGAGTTTGAGTTTGTGTTCGCTACAAAGGTTCGGTCAACCGTCGTCTAAAGTAGTTTATAGTATATCAAGATTAGCATAAAGTTTTTGTTCTGAATAAGCACCACACTGTGCTATCACTATTGTAAATAGTTTCTCGTCAGTTCCTAATAATAAAAACAGCAAAAGCATAAAGTATTTCTCTCCAACCTCGTATTCTAATACATTAAAGTCGTTTTTCAAGGAAATGGTTGACTTGAGATCCATGATGTCTGTCAGATTTTGTTCCTTGCGACGAGTATTATACGATGCAATACAAAAACAATGTGGACCTTGAAAAAAAGCGTAAAAGACAAATTTGCGGCCTATATTTTTAACGGATCTCCACCGATACAGAGGTATAAAAGCCCGCTATGGTATTCGTGGCATATAAGTTTTATACACCCTGTGCAATAATATTCCTGGTCGCATTTTAAAAATTCAGACTTCTAGTTTTACTGACTATCATCCATGTACATATGTTTAAGACAATTTCGTACGACGATGCAGGTAAAAAACTAAAGACGTTTTTCTTTAAAAACATTGACAAACTTTTTCGTGACTGAAACCATTATAGATTTAAAGACTTAAGCTTTCTATTTACAACGACAGCTTAAAAATTGATATACGATTTTTTTAGTCGTTTCATTAAGGTTGGAATTAAAAGTGTACAGGAAACTTTACAGTGAGATGATACACTTTACACCATCGAACTTGGTCCTCATTTTTGTTCTATAAAACACTGAAAAAAATCGTACATCGCAGCATTTCAAATGTCATTGTGCAGGGGATGCATAAATCTTCAAATCTGTGGAAAATACATTCACGAAACAAATTTGTTAGTGTTTTCATAGAGGTTTCAATTTATAGCATTTTTAAAGAAATATGGGACTTCAGTTTCTCATTTACTACATCATGTAAAAATGTCGTAAAGGAAAATAAATAATGGTGTGCGAAAACAGAATTTCTAGCTTTAAATATCGTCAAATATCGTTGATTTCTCGAGAATTAGACATTTTATGTTCAAATCGTTTCCTGAAGTGCTGCAGTGTTTTTAATAACCTGCAGATTTTATGGATTTCTAATAAAAATGAGTTGGTGTAATTTAAACCAGTGAAATTCGACAGGGATATTCGAATTGAACAGAGACAAATTCTACACATTTTTGAATGTGCTATCATTTCAAATATTTATATGTTGCTAATGCACGACATTGGGTAAAAATCAACTTAATGCTAAATATGTACTAAAATAACGATGAGTGATCTGTTGTTTGCTCGTTTTTATATTTTTCACATGCTCATCGTTGTCTATACATATTTGAACTTCAAGAAAAATTGAATCAAGAGTTATAACATTGCGCCGATAGTCGATGGGTGCAGCGGTAGAACGTTCGACTGCGGAGTTATAACACTGAAATTGTATTGTTATTGTTACGTAAGTGCATTATCAGAGAAAAGAGAACTATTTCTTATAGAATGAAATCATTAAAAGAATTGAAGAATACCGTTATGTTATTTTGAAATTATTAAAATCATTAAAAGGAAAAATACATTTTTACTGAATCTCTGTTGAAAATTGTGGCAGACAATTTTTATTTTATATAAGTCCCTGCCCCTTTGTGAAAGTGCTTTGATTGATATGGTTTTGTGTTGCAATAAAGTTACTCGAACTTTCTCCCGCTTTCAATTCAATAATTCACATAGAGATTGTAAAACAGCACAGTAAAAAATAGTAGGTACAACCAGCAAACCCAATCAAACAACAATTCAATCGAAAACAAGCACCAAAGACGAAAGTACTGAAAACATCAATTATTTTTGCACCGACTACCACCGCGACAAACATTTAACATAACAGCAGGATTGAGCACATTTCATTTGAAATAAGATAACAAATAATCATTTGAAACAAATAATTTTAAATACTTTACTATTTGTACTTCACAAGTGACGTAAGAAATTAATTTTCATTTGGCATTTAAATCAAATAAATTGTTTTCAAATAATATTCTATTTGAATAATTTTTTATTTTATTAACATTGTTCAAAAAAAATAATAAATAATTTCACCTCAATAGGAGGTTATTGATGTAACTAAACTAATCATTTACAAATACAAATTTTTGTAGTTTAATGAAAATTAAAGTGTAGCTGCAGTCGCTTTCAAAATTGTTTTTTAATACACGAAATAAATAGAATTTTGAAAAGTACGAATTGGTTGATCAAATGAAAGATGAAAGGAAAAATTATTTGAATTTCGAATGAAACTAAGTCCGTTACGCGGCAGCTAAATCAAATCTTTGAAACAGTCAGTGCAGCCCCAGGGCGATTCCGAGCGACATTCCTGGGTTAATATGATAAAAACCAGAACGCAGAATCTCGTTGTCAGGGAATGAAAGTTTCAGGGGTTGGCAGCCGAATACAGCGGCTCGGGAGGATAAAACAATTCTTGTAATGATTCATCGCGTTCTCGCGCAATAACGAGCAACTTTCTTGCCGTTGTAGAATATGGAAAGGAGGATGGAACCATAGGAGACCGCATTAAATAAAAATTACAGCCTCGAAGAGGTTTTCCGGTGGCACGTCAAGCTTTCCATTGTGCGCCGCGCACGGTAGCTTTCATTATTTCCGTTCCCTGAAGGAAATCTACTTGCGCCCTGCGAACTTGTCCTAGCTTTCCGTTTCGAACCGGAACTATAATTCCTTCCTCCCTTTTTTCTCTTTCCCGTTCGACCAACGGGAAAGTTCAGGCAAATTCGAGCGGTGTACAGTGACTTGGTGTAATATGCCACAGTTAAGGGAGTATTTCGGTTCCCATTTTTTTACATCATCTTTAAGTATAAGCGTTGTAAAATTGCGATGTACGGGGTGTTCATTTTTCATTGTAGTGAAAGTTATATATAATTAATATATAATTATATATATCTTTCATTCTAGTTAGAGTGTAGAATTACATCAAGACAGTTTCGACGCGCTGAATGCAAATATGTTTTCCGTTTTTGGCGGAAAATTCAAGTTCCTGAGATATTCGCGGAAAAATTTCGTACTACCACATTTAATTCTATTCCTAAATATGCGCATGCGACACATACATAAGCATACAATCACTCGCAATCATTTTCGGACACTATTCAAAAGACGATAACTTTTTTAACCTTTGTGATCTCTCGTGACGTGAAAAGAAATTTTAGAAAAAATTTCAATTGGTCGGGATTGCAGAGAAACTACTAAAAGTTGTATTTTGCAACTTTTTATGTGGGCCTGTATTGAAAATTTAAAAAATATGTTTTGTAGATCTACAATAATTACATATATTCTGAAAATTTCATCACAATCAATGAACATTGCAATGAGCTACAAACTTTAAAGATGGTGAAAATTGCAATTATTCATGATCTTCGGCCTATATATAATTCTAATAAATCTAAGGATTTTTATATATTTCAATGTATAATTGACACAAATATAAAAACACATTTTTTACATATTCAATACAGGCCCACATAAAAAAGTTGTAAAGTACAACTTTTAGTATTTTCTCTGCAATCAATCCCGACCAATTGCAATAATTTTATAAAAATTTCTTCTTCACGTCAGTTAGTGAACTATTCTAACTATTTCAAAAATATCCATGTCGTAGCGTCCAATATTAACAAAGTTAATTCTTCTTAAATATTATTCTGAGTCACTGTAATTGACAGTGGCGACGGGGTTGTTAAACGAAAACTATTTTGGTTTCAAACCACTTGGCTGTTACTAACAGATGCGACCGGCTATGCAAGGGGCTGTGTCACTGAAGCACACTTGTAGGGAGAATTCAATGTGCTGGTAAGAAAGTGTTTTGCAAATATCTCGGCAACTTGTAATTTCTGGAAAAAACGAAAATCATATTCGTATTCAACACATCAAAACGAGTAGAATAACGTATAACAGGTGTTAAAAGCATGTGGGGAGGGCAATTCGAAAGACTTACCCCATATTTCCATAATCTAACTGGATTTTGCAAAAATGGACGGAGGCAAGTGCAACTGTGGCGGCTACCTCCTATGCTCGCCAACAAATGGACAGTGCGACAACACCTTTCCCGCTACTACCTGAATCCTGCTCTGTTTATCCTTACGACATCCCGCGTCTAAGACACGGATCCGCCAGATAGCCTGACTGACGAGTCCTCTAGCGGGCCAAGGACGAAACGCTTCCTTTTCTTTTTTCCATCTTTACATAATCCGAAAAATGTGACGTTGTATTTAATATAGAAAAGAAACTGTTTATTATAACGTGATTAATATAATGCTTAGTATAATAGTACTTAGTGCTTAAACGATTTAATATAAACTTAATTCCCGCATGTGCACAATCCCGCAATATTCCCGCAATTCTCTCAAACACCTACATCCCCCACACACACACACACATTTTACCGCCGCGCCATCTATCCTCACATCTCCTTACCAATGTATACAAAACTACTTCAACCTCCACAAAAAACAGTCGCCAAAACTGGTGAACCCGGCAAACGAACAACAAAGCTACCTTCTGAGCAGAGGAAATCAACAACATCAACAAACCATGGACAACGTCAGGAGGACTGGAAGGTGACTACTGTGTCACTGCCTCGCTTCAACTACTGGCCTACCGACAGCGAGGACTTCTCCCTACTATGCGCTTCTGACGTCATCTTCGCAGCATTCTTTGGTATAATGTTTTCGCATCTACATTTGTGTGACATTTTCTTCCATTGTTTGTGCGACTATATGAGTCCTACAAAAGGCTTAGGGAGCTACTCAACTTCGTCGATTCGGCAGCATCACTGGCGGGCACACTGGCAGCCCACATTCCAGCGACCACCTTGGATTCCGACGGAGATCAGCGTAATTAGGGGAACATTTGTCCAGATATCGTTGACCACTGGCAAGGGGGTAATGTGGCGGCTACCTCCTATGCTCGCCAACAAATGGACAATGCGACAACACCTTTCCCGCTACTACCTGAATCTTCCTCTGTTCGTATATACAGGGTGTCCCACATAAATGGGAACACCTAAATATCTGTCGTATTTACAGTCCTATCAGAAAACTTCAGAGGACAAAGTGACGCTATTGCAGGGGGCAAATATAATGGTAAAGCAAAAAAAATTTTATGTCGTGTTTTTTAATGAAATTTTAAGGTCACCGATATTTTTTTAAATGGAATAGTATATTTTTTTACGATAGCATGATAGACAATAAAAAACTGTATTTAGTGGATACTACCTTTTTGACCTTGAAATGGCCTTGAGCAAGAATAATCATGTTGGAGCGGATAAAATGTGGAAGTTTAAAACTTACGTGTTTCAGCAAAGATTACGCGTTGTTTACGCGCTTTTCTACTCCCCCTAACCATCGTGGATTCTCAGCTGACTAGAAGTGCATATTGTGCAAATTTACTTGCCCGTGATTGGTAGAAGAGGATCATCCGTAAAAAGAACTTTGTAAAAGAAAGTATTGTCCACTTATAATTGAGATCGTTCCCACTGGCAGAACCGGGCACGATTAAAATAGTCGGTGGAAGACAATTCCTGATGTAAACTCAAGTGATATGGGTGAAACTTTTCTATTTGCAGTATTCGTGAAATATTACTTCTGCTAATTCCGGACTCTTGTTCGAGTTGTCGCAAACTTACATGTCGATCATTAGATACTGCAGCTAGGATATTAATTCTATTTTCTTCGTGCGTTACAATTCTTTGTTCTTTCCGATTTTTAGAACTTACACTACCGGTATTTTTAAATTGTTTTACTACAACGGAAAATGCATGTAACGAAGGACAAATACGATTCACAAATTTTTCACGATACAAATGTACTGCTTGCCTCAAAGATTGGTGGCTTTCGCCATAAGTGAAAACCATATCGATTCGTTCCTGTGCAGTATAACGCATTGTTATCACTTTCACGTTTCGAATTCAAATAATGCAGAAGGAACAACGTACTTATTCTAACCGACTAACCTTTTATTAACGATCTCAATGATACATACTCTACCATAAACATACGCTGTTTACTATGAAAAATATTTCAAACATTTATTGTGGTTTGTAAAGGTCAACCCGACGTAAACAATGCGTAATCTTTGCTGAAACACGTAATATCCGCTCCAACAGGATTATTCTTGCTCAAGGTCATTTCAAGGTCAAAAAGGAGGTATCCACTAAATTCAGTTTTGTATTGTCTATCATGCTATCGTAAAAAGAATATACTATTACATTTAAAAAAACATCGGTGACCTTGAAATTTCATTAAAAAACACGACATAAAAATTTTTTTGCTTTATCATTATATTTGCCCCCTGCAATAGTGTCACTTTGTCCTCTGAAGTTTTTTGATAGGACTGTAAATACGACAGATATTTAGGTGTTCCCATTTATGTGGACACCCTGTATACCGTCCTAAACTGTCCTTACGACATCCCGCGTCTAAGGCACGGGTCCCCTAGATAGCCTTACTGACGAGTCCTCTAGCGGCCCTAGGACGCTTCCTTTTCCTTTTTCCATCTTTTCATAATCCGAAAAACAGACGCCAAAACAAGTAATTATTGTTTCGTCATCGGGTACCCTAAACTGAATGGAATTAGCGAGCAATATTCGCCGTCTGTGAAAGAATTAGGAAATTGTGGAAAAATGGCATGTTCCTCAATGTAGCATATTACACCGAGTCACCCTACACTGTGTTTCACATTGTCGTACCGAATATAATGGTAGATAAGGCGGCCAGAAGTTGCCAGATGTTGATAACTGGGTTGTTAGATACGAACACCCCTGCCGTACAACTTTTCGGGGTCTGCTGTCCGGAGACTTAAGTTTCGTTTTATCTCAAACTCTTCGGCAATCGGGCGAACTTACATTCCCAGGATTTTCTCCTGGGCTATGATTTATAGGCATTTGAAACGCTCTAAAATATCTCGCTCGTAAAAAAACACGATGATGCGATTACTCCCGGCGCTCGCGTGAAGATTATAAGGGAACCCATGCTTTTCAAGTGTTTGTAAATCTTCTTTGGTTTTAACCCCCCCCCCAAACACTCCATAAAATCAATTCGTTGTATATTAATATTTTTTTCTGATATATATTGTTGTAGACCTGGGAAATTTATAATGACAACCGATTAACATTTTTATTACCATTGAGTGGTGGAACATCTTTTTATGGAGGGATTACGAATTGCAGAAGTTGTGCTTGTTCATTGTGCAAATGGATTATGTTTCTCAGTATATATTGTTTTCGGTGTCTTCTTTAATTTGATAATAGAATAAGGGTTTTGCTCACTTTTGACAACAAAGGAATAATAGACGAAATACAGGAAATATTGGTAAAAATGACGAGTAGTGTCTTGTTATTTCCAACTTATTCAAATTATTAATATAATATATACACTTTTGTTTAAATACAACTTCTCATAATTGATGCAGAAAATTTTAATTTTGCATACAGATTCGCAGTCTAATCATCCAAAGAGATGTTTCGATGGCTACCTCTAAGTGAATAGTGACAAAATTTGTTGTGTTTAATTATTTCTTTACGCAGCCTTTAGTAATACATGTGTGACACTTTCCTGATTAAAACAAACCCACACACGACATATAATTCGTAGCACATTTGCTTGTTCAATTGACGATTCTGTAGAACCTCGACTATCCGAACTGATACTTGAACTGTTTATTATTCGAATGCACGTGCTTCACATGTAAACAGTTTAATCTATCAGTGTAGCCAGACAGCTCTGTCCTATCAATTAATACGGATAATCGAGGTTCTACTACATCGTGAATTAAGCAAGTAAATATGATTCAAATCGTATCGTGTTTGGACTCATTTTAATCAGAAAAATGTCACTGATATGCTTCCGAAAGAATCCTAAAAAAATAAATATGTTTGTAAGTTTTCGTCTTTTCAGCCAGCTGAAAGCATTTAACTCCCGCGTTAAAAAAGTAAACCGTGATCTGATAATTATCCGACCTCTGTCCATAGGGTATCCGTAAAATAATAATACTGTCGCTCGGTGAATTTTCTGGTGTTTACCAGTGTGCTGCAATTACCGATGATTTGTCGATGATCCGACTTCCTCGGTTGGTGTCCACGGGGCCACGGCGACAGTCGGTGCGGTCTATAATGTGACTGATGAAGTAATACATCACATCTAACTAGACCCGAGGTAGTATCGGGGACCGAAATCAAATTTCCTGCCGCTTAATAAGATGTGACAAGCGGTCACGTGACTTTAATGAGAGCCGGAGTGTGCATGTGACCATTCGGGGTCATTTGTAGGCGCGCGTACGGAACAATATGGTGGTGTTACACGGACGTGTGGCCATCCCATCGCGTGAATCGCGTCATTAAACTAGCTGTGTGCCTCCGCCTTGTAAGTTCTGCAGGCCGAGCGCATAAAAGAGGTCCCATTACCAGCGTGGCCCTTGTGTGTCTCGTAAAAAGTCACGTCCGCGCATCGAATCATCCATCAGAACCCGCCTTATCGGTCTACCTCCTAGTTCACCGGAGCGCATGCGAAAAAACACCGGCCGGAAAGGGTTGGGAAAGCGAAGAGGGGTGTCCAGGATTACGATGTTAACGACGATACGCGTTTATCGGTGTATCGGGGATTGTTGGGAACGAGTAAATTAAATGGGGATGTGCCTTCTGACCAGCCGTAACGTCGCGTTTTTTTAACGCGTTCGATTTCATGCTACTTGCCGGCCGGCGCGTTACCGGACATAAGTATCTCGACGTTTATGGCTTCCTAGAAATATACCGAGCAAACAATTGTTCCCGATCACACATCTACGTGGTGGAACTGTGCCTGCTGTTTTCGTTTAGAATTGTTCGAGTGTCGCGATTTTTCTTAGTATCGTCTTCGTTTCGTATTAATCGTGCATCTAATTTTGGAGGTCCCAGGTAACGTGAATTTTAACCCTCCATGGGCACACCGGGTTGTTTATGTCTAAGCGAAAATGTCACTGTTGCATCCTTTTAAAGAGAAAGTAGGGGACCCTTATTTTTCCGAATTTAATCCGTGAAATTTGTAGTTTTTATTAATAGCATTATGAACCCTTTGCGGACGCATGTCTGTTAATAGTCGCCCAAGCAATTTTGCCGTTCTGCGACTGCTAATAATTTTTAAAGAAATTATTACTCTCAAAAAATATCAAACACATTTTTACTGAACACTACCAATTTCCCTTCATTTAATTCATGCACTTAACTCTTCAGTATGTAATTTTGTTTCACAAGGAAAATTTAATCCAAATCCATCAAGAAGTATGCTAAAAATAATTCCCGTCCGCTAAGGGTTAAAGTAGAGACTTGAATAAGTATCCTGGAATTCCATTCAGACATTTAAAGCTGAAGACAGTAAAAAAAATAGTCCTAGACATAAACGATCCAGTGTTCCTGCGGTGGTTGCGAAAAATAAGTCTGCCCGTGGAAGGTTAAGTACCATTTTTATGTATTTATATTCGAACAACATGGCAATGCCGATTCTAGTCAACTAAATTAATTTTTACCCTTATTGTTAGTTGATATTTTGATGAAAAACAATTATTCTGAATACTTCAAGAACTTGTGGCGGCTGTGTCGTATTTTTTGAAGACACATTTATTCTTGAACATTTTTAAGCAGTAACATTTATTGGTTATGAAAATACGAGCACCTTCTTCCGGTCGAAGGTAACCATCCACGTAGTATCCTTTCAGAAAACAATTTTTTGTGTGCGGTTGGATCCAAGTAATATTTTATTCGCATGTCAGTTCGTGGTCGATATATCGATGATGTGGCTGGACGCATTCCGTCGGAATGTCCTCGTAAAATATGAGTAAAACTCGAATAAAAGTGACGGGTACTCTAAACCCGGCTAAGGTAATAACAGAACTGAATAATCAAGAGTTGTCCCCGCTTTTATGTTTTTCACGTGCGAGTGTCGACCATGGTCGTAATCAGACGACTCACCATTTCCTAAAGTTTGACCTACATTCGATCCAATTGTAAGATGTTGGAATTTTTTCCGATTACCTCTGCCATGATCACATACATACACAATATTTAAAAAAATAATAATAATAATACAAATGTGTATACAGATAATACTTCTTTGAAGAAGGTCGTACATGGTTTAATTTGTACCGGATTCTTTATAAGACGATAATTGTAAGTTTTATGAGCATAGAAATTACTAGAGATGGAGCTAAAACTCGAAACAAATGAAAATTTTCCATTAGGAATAGGATTAGAGTCAGTTTTTTTATTTAAACGATATATAATATTAATAAAACAATTTACGCAGATAACTATATGAATTAAATCAAGCATGCTTCATTGAAATTCCTTTTACAAAATGATAATTATACTTTCTATGAAGATAGAAAATGTTAGTGTTAAATGTTGGTCCTTCTACTCATACTGGTGTCAAAGTTTATATAAAATTACGCACCCATGACAAAAGTGTTGAAATTTGGAACAACAGTATCAGGTTGCTGCATACTAAATGTCCGACTTTTAGCAATAACGTCGAGGAAACATAACCTTTTTATAAATAATCATATGTATCAAAGTCATCATTATTCTAATAAATATATTTTGTCAATGAATTACAAGATTCGTGATTGAATTACAGTAGAAATTGAATTTTTTGGTTCTGCACGTTCTTCATTTACAAAATCTTCATCTCCATTTTGCAGCCTTTTTTCACCATCGATACATTTTGACCAAACATCGCATAATAATATCGTCAATATCTTTACATCTCTACTCGTATGAAAGAAATACATAACGACCACATTGGTCAACATTGAAATAAATTTTATTTAAAAGTAAAATTACATATCTACATAAAAATTGAAGGTAAGACCTTCAAGATAAACTTTGTACCTTAAAAGCGTGTATAATAAACACGTAGCATATTTCATATGCAACGATCTAATAAGATTAAAAGGATTGAACTGTAACGATACATTATTTTCGACTTATTACTCTTTGGGGCACGCTGGGATTAAAAGTGTCCCACCTTTTTGATGCACCGTAATGCATGGAGGGACTCTTCGACTGTATCACCCGTTACCACGCTTTTGCTGTATCTACTATTGTGCGCTTCGCAATCGTAATTCAATTATCGATAATTCACGTGCGCTTCACGTGAATTCATCACCTCACACACGTCGTGCGCTTCATGTTGTGTGCTTCATCTCACCTCATCACCCGCTTATCATCTCACTTCGTAACTCATTATTCTTTGTATCATAGAATCTGTTTTCTTTATAAATACCTGTTCTTATTGTACTTATCTTTTCTGAATATACCACATTTTACCAAATATCTTTTTTCACCGAATTCAATCTTCCACACTCCACACTACCATTACCTTCATTCTCCGTCAATTCATCGCTATAGATTACAACATTTATATAGTCCCACCTCGAAATATTTCAATAGCTGCATGCGCATAGGTTTATATTTTGTCCTATTTACGTAAAGCAGTTGGTAATATCTTCAACAAATGTTACAAATGTATTCACTTGTGTTGGCAATATTCAACATGCCAATACAGGTTCATCAATTGTTGCAAGCGGAAAGTTTATCGCGACAATCTTTTTTTCCTGGATTTATGTGAAAAATCGTAGAAGTAAGTTAATTTTTATAAAAATTAGTTCTATATAAGCAAGTGAAGAGTTTTATAATAAAAACTAAAGCTTAAATTTGTTTCTAAATGATGAAAGTATGGTGAGATTTTATTTGTCCCACCATGCAACTTGGGGAGTAATACAAAAAAACATATTTTTATTTATTGTTTATGTTTTAATATTCTTAAAGGTCAATGTGCCAAATGATTTATTAGTCAAACATTAATAGATAATAATGTACCAACTGAATCTAACAATAAGTCATTATCAATACAAATAAGCAAACACATACGTAACGTTTCATTAGAAATAAGAAGACAAGATTCGAAACGTCTACCAGAACGTTCGTCTCATAAACAATGTGCGCTTTGTAGTACAAAAAAAAAGGAAGTTCGAACACTATGGTCTTGTACTGTGTGCAAAGTACCTCTGTGCTTAGGAAAAAGTTTTTACATTATGTGATACCTTGATTAATAAAAATATACCAATTTTGTTTTATTTTAAAAGCAATAAAAATTCTATGCAACATGGGTCTATTTTATTATCTGAAATCCTGTGCCTCAAAGAGTTAAATTGAATTTAGTGCTTGCAACAGACATAAATAATTTTTATTTCGCATAAAGAACTGCAGTCGATTCGAATTCAAATTAGCTAATCTCGTGAGGAACGACGACAGATATTATTATCAAACGATATTTTATCTATTTTCTTGCAGCATAGACATTGAATTTCGAAATTTATATACAAGATACTGAAAACGCCAAGGCCTTTACAACGGTCCTAATATATTTAGTATCCAATCGAACCACCGGACGCCATTTTAAGTTCGTATTATATCCCAGACAGTCGTGACCGACGCCAATTCAGGGAATTCGCTGTAAAAGGCGGCAGAATTTCAAACGGATCCGATATTACCATCGCGGAACGACGGCCAATGGACGTGGTAACACGAATTCCGGAAATTGCGGCTAATAGTCGAAAGATTCTGTTCGATTGAGGCAGTTCCGATCTCGCGTTATGCGGCATTTTCGACGAAGTATCGCTGAATTGCCGGCGCGGTAATCTCCAGAGAGAAAGGATAACAGAGGATTACGAAACTTCGAGGCGGCTTAAACTTTCTGGGCTTATTTTTAATTCACTGGGTGCCTCGTATCCCTGCCGGTTACGCGAGAAGACGTTCCGAACAGTTCCTACTGGAATCGCGTGGCATGTGTATATTCGTCGCCTTTCGAAAACTATTTACCCAACGTCGACGGGGACAACGTGATTCCACTCGCTTTGAATTTACAATGGAAAATTTCCGAATATATCGAACGTTGCTCGCGCACTGAAGAATAGTTGCTTTCGTCGAGGACGGGAGAACTTCGTCACGGGTTGAATTTCAACTCGAGATTGCTGTTTCCCGTGATTTTTGCCGGTGCGATCGGTTTCCTTGGCGATGCATTACCGGTGGACAACTGCGAATCGTTTGCGGATCGATCGATCTTGTAAACTTTTATTTATTTATTTTTTATTTAAACTTACCCAGGCCCCTGATTGGGGTCTATACAGATAGAGGAAATTTACATTATGTGCGAAGTACAGTTAGAGCGATATTATTGCTTAGCATATCTTATTATATACGCAGGTTACATTCTTTCAAGAAATTGAAAATACGCAAACATGCCCGAACGTTGGGTCTGACAAAAAACATATCGGCCCTGAGATGCAGGAAGAACCCCATCTTGCGTAAGTCGTCAGTTAGTCTAGTTCTTTGTACATTAAATAAGCAGCATTGCCACAAGACATGATCTGGGTCCTCCATTTCATAGCCACGTTTACAGTTGGTATAATCAATAATGCCCACGCGGAACAATGAGGCAGCCAAGTTGTAGTGATTAGCTCCGATTAACGGTAGTAACAAACTCCCTCTTAAGACTTTCAAAGTTCTTATTGGCAAACCAGGGGATTTGTAAACTTTTATGATTTTTCTTCTGAAAGATCATTTCTTGTCGAATTATCATTACTGAATTGCGATTTCGATAGCAAGAGTGGAGAAAACGAGTGAATACGTCTCTAGAATGAGATAAACGATATAATACTTGAATGTTCATGGAATATGGTATACAGGGTGGTACATTTAAATGAGGACACCTAAATATTTCTGTTATTAACGATTTTATGGAAACAGTGCTGAGGATAATGTTGTAATATTTTAGGGGGCACAGGCAGCGGTAAGGTTATTAAATGGAATGACATAATTTTTTGCATATTCATTTGGCGCATAAGAAAATAAAATCATCGACCTGTATAACCACGCGGTTTCGATCATCGTATAATATTTTGAGATATTTAATTCATAATGAATGTTTTAATTGATGAATCGAAGAAGTAAAGTAAGTTTCAGCAATTTTATCACTGTACAAATCTATTCTAATCAAAACACTGATAAATAGATTGACCGACTTTTCTGCAAAATTTGTGATTTTACAGGCGGTTTTATGAGAAACTAAATATGTGAACACTTATTTTGTCTATTAGAAGACTTCTTCAGGTTAAAGTGATATTACTACTAAGTTGGGTTAATACTAATCTAACTGTTTCTTTGTATTTTATAAATCTTGTCATGTCATATATGCGTAAAGATCTACTTATGAGTAAAATGCGGATTTTTGCACAAAATAAAAATTTTCCGTGTCATTTATAAAAATAGAAGATACATAAAAATTTGTTGCTTGTTTTAATAATTTTGTTGTGTCCAAGATAATTCAACTATAGCCTTAATTTCAGCTCATGCTTTTAATTTTTTCTATTTCATCTATTCATTTTATTAATAATTTGATAAGCTAGTAGAGGGGTTAGTTACTTGAGTAGGAGGCATTGAACGCGTCAGACCATGCCATTTCATTTGTTATCATGTCGCAATACAATCTTAAAGTGGAACACATCTTTTCGAACAAGAGTGTAGTAAGTCCTCGCCACGCGAACGTCCTAACGTATTTCTAAAGTCTACCTAAAGTATATGTCTTAAAACTGTATACCGGGTGCCCGAATATTCCCGATACCACAAGAGGAATGGCTGTTACCCGAGCTATGATCGCTGTTCGTCTCATTTCAAAATATTGTGACGTTCCCTGGCCATCCGACTTTTCAATGTGCGGTTCTTTTCTGTGGGGTTAAGTTAACCCTTTTGCTACGACATAGTTTGATGCGTACCGCTTGTACCATACGGCATGATTTCAATCGCGACCTCCACTGAGAACGGCGGAATTGTTCGTCAGCGTGCATTTCTCGTTGTAATATGAACGCCTATAGGCGTTTCAGTGGACCGAAGTAAGTTAAGCGTCTATAGGCGCCAACAGTACCAGGAAACCAAATTTTGGAAGCGTCTCTAGGCGTCAACAGTAACCAAAGGGTTAAATCATGCGTATACGAAGGAAATCCACGAACACTAGAAGAACTGAAGGTTCATCATTCGCCAGCGACTGGGAATGATTAATCAATATCTCTTGGAGGGAGTAGAAGCAAACTTCCGGGAAGAACTACAAAGTTGCATTTGCCTATATGATCATCATTTGGATGGCATAATTTTTCATACATAATTAGCTAACTTGGTCATTTTTATGAAATTTCAAATGTTCGGGGAATACCGACTTTTCTTTTAGAAGTTTCTACACGCCACATTTATATAATAAAACTACAGAGCTATTTGAAGGAGAATTTATTTATCATTTTGAGTTAAACAAATTGCAAAATAAATTCTGGACACCTGTCATTTGTTATTATACATAGAGTAATTCAAAGTATAGAATAATTTGTTTTTTAGAATTCCAATTCGTTCAAAGAATACGAAAAAATGATATGTAATACTTTCGAAATCCTAAAATAAAATAAATAGGGTCCATGAAAATTGATTTCAAATAATTTGGTAACTGTCATTGTAATAAATTTAAGCATAAAATGTTAGGAAAGTGTTTTTAAAGTTTTCCACTTTTTAAAAGTACAAATAAGAAAAATCGATTTTTCTACCCGTCTACGTGAGACAGTCTCCTTAATAGAAAGCCAAGATCGAAAAGACACATACAGTTTTATCTTGATAAAAACTTTGTGTATCCAGTACTCGAAGAACTTCTTTGACTCGATACTTAAAAGTAAAACACCGATCTGTCGCTCGGAGCATCTTCATGTCAAAGATAAAGAACAGAGACAAGGAAAGGGATTCATTTACTTAGGAGTGCCGCACATGTTGCTATGCGGAACGCGTTTTAACATGCAGCGACGACGGGGGCAAGCAAACGCGAAGGAATCCACGAGACGGATACATATATACCGGGGGAGGCACTAACTATTGCCACCTACAATAACTCCGAAAGTATGATAGTAGTAGAAAAATTTTCGAAATAAAAATTGCATCGGACAACAGGGGCCGTAGTGTGGCGTTAAACTTTTGTTGCTAGGTGGAGTCGGTTCGGAGATGTGATGGTCACCTTTGTTTTTTTTTTTAGATAGAATGCTATGTTCTCGTACCTGTTTTTTGGTAGCGACTATTGAGACGAATCCAACGAGGTGCAACAGTAAGATCTTTGAAGGTCAACAAAGGTCATATATATATATATATATATATATATATAAACAAAGGTATGAAGGTAATAAGGTAGGCTATATAACCGTAGGCCGGTTGTACCACGATCTCACATAAAATCTAGTTGAAAATAAGGAATATAGTTTTTTCATACGGGGCTTCAGTTTCGAGAAAATCGAGTTTGAAAATTCAGCGAATACGCGTACCATTACATAGAAATCGGCTATCGCGTCTGATCATGACCAACCAATTCTACTCTGTGCATATACTAATGCACGCGAACCCTACGAATCTTTAAACTCGATTTTCTCGAAAATGAAGCCCCGTATGAAAAACCATATTCTTTATATTCGACTAGATTTTGTGTAAGGAATCATCCCCTGGCCAGTTCTACTGCGATTTCGCAAACACCCTGTATAAGTTGGTTCTCGTTCTGGCAGTCGACGGGGAAACGAGAACGCACACAAAATGACAGACAGCCCTGGAGGGTAGACTGATTTTATCGAGAGGATGGTTGTTGGTTGCTTGGTCCAGAAAAGTATCACGGTGACTGCTGTGTCGTCCCGGTTTTTTTACGGTTCCCTACACGCAGAATGTATTGTCACTATTCGGACGATAAGTCCGGGATTCGGCGAGTAGTCGGCGAACGGCGAAGTGCGACATAAAAATTTCATATGGAACAGCTTGTACCCTGGCCAAGCAACGAATGGTCCCGATGTGATGTCGGCCGATTTAGGGTTCCTTACGACTGTCCGTGTAGTTTCTTACAAATATGTATCGCGATGCTATAGCGCCGTACTGAATACACTCCCGGTAATTTTATTTTCCACCCTTCAGACGGGTGCAATCGTACGAAAACTCTAAAAAGTCGATCTCTTTTTATACGTCTTCGTAGACTCGACTCTTTCAAGCACTGTGACGAATTTTTTATATCTCTATGTTTGGAGAGCTCCTTAAGACGAAATTTGGCTATGCGATTAACACTCGTACGCTTCCCCGGTGAAAATTTACTCTTTTTACCGTTCTAAATACTATACAATTTTTCAACTCTTTATTGTTTCACTTTTCCTTTTCATACTATTATTTTTTTATCGTTGTAAATATTGCACAATTTTTTATTTCCTTACTGTTGTATATACTGTGCCATTTTCTATTTCTTTACTGTTATAATTTAATCTTTCGTTATTGTTATAGATGCTGTACAATTTTTCTTTACTTTCGTTTATACCAGGCCTGGCCAGCACGCGGCCCGCCGGGCGATTTTATATTTCTATTGAAACTTTTGTTTCGGTTTAACTGCGTTTTGGAGAACTTTTTTTTTCAAATTTGTTTAATACAGTCTTATAGATTTCAACGAGAAAACGCCGAAAATGAAAATCTTAATGCGCGGGATTCATTAGTTAAAAAGTTATACGCATATAAAGTTGAACACTTTTAAGCCTTTTTGACAGGTTACAGCGCCGCCGTATTGATATCTTGGACTGTACCTTCTCTTTGAAATCCTGTATGTGATTCTGTATATTTTAATTACTGGACACCGAAAACGACCGATTTCATGATTATTGTTATAAATTTTCATTTCGCACCGATGAGCACGACATTTTCTAAATTTCCGCAACAATCCACAATCCCGAGCACAAGTAATTGCTTCTTCTTTACTACTTGGCATGTCTCTAAAGTTAAAATTTCTAATACTTGATCTAGCCATTTCAAAATCAACAATATACTTATTAATAATTAATTTGTGAAAAACACTTGAAATTGCTTATGTTCACAAAGTATGTGTAACCACTGAATTGCCATCTAGCGCATACGCTCGTTACTATTTAGCCGATCCCACAAATATACCATACTATCTAACACATGCGCTGAACACTCACGATCTATCCTGCGTATGCGCCGAACAGACCTACCTACCCCTATCACTCACCGAATATCCAATATGGCGACGCTCTAACCTGTCAAAAACGCTTAAAACTGATCATCTTTACACGCGTATAACTAACAACCATACACACATTTTCGGAATGTCTTCATCAATATCTACAGGATCACATAAAAAAAAGTTCAAAAAAGTTAAGAACACGGAGTTCTCCAAAACGCAGTCGAGCCTTTGTTTCTCGTTGTATGTATACAATAAATGTTAAATAAATGAAAATTTGCATGTGTCATTGTTATAATGCGCAAGTGCGACTACGAACTACAGTTCTGTATTTCATATCCACGAACGCCAAATGTTACTGAAAGCGAGTAACATCGTTTATATAAAACGAGTTGTAAATGCTTTTGGATCCACACATGTTAGTGAAATTTTTCGAAGATGAAATTTACGAAGTGTTCATCACGTGCTTTATTAACTGATGCCAATTTAGGAAACCAGCTAAGATGTGCAACGTCGAACATAAATATAGATTTACAAAAATTAAGTGAAAGAAAGGATAAACAAATATCTCATTAATTAAGACGCGAGAGTTAATTATATTGAATCATAGTATAACAATTAAGTTTTATTCATTTTGTATCTGTATTACATTTTTTGAAAGCATGTTTACCTAAAGTGCGGTCCGCTGTAACGTTACGCGTCATCAAAGTGACCCGTGAAACCATTTGGGTTGGCCAGGCCTGGTTTATACAGGGTGTTCGCGTTATCACTAGTCAGCGTTTTTCTTGTAAATTGTAAATATTAGAAAAAAATGAAAGAGGAAAAATTAGTACTGTTTTTTATGCGCAACACAATGGCGTATGTAATTTTTTTTGTGTATATACCATTTTGTTAGATATGAAGGTGACCTTTAATTTTTTAAATGAAATGCTGTGTATTATTTTATATCGCATGAAAGTGTGTGTCTAGACGAATTCATCTGTGTACTGCACAGTGACCTGCAAGGTCATGTGAGAAATGGAAGAAACATTTTGAATATTTCATACCAATGTGTTTACAAGTATTCCTTATTCATACGAATCAGATAATGTTGTCATTCACTATCAGAGTGTTTACTTCTAGTTTCTTCCATGATGAGACAATTTCAGAAAAAATTGGAAGCCACGAAAACTGTAACTAATAGAGCGGAAATGTCCACTCATGCACACGGAAGCTATATTGGACATTTACTGCAGTCTCAAAAATAAAGTATACTTGTAAACACATTGGTATGAAATATTCAAAATGTTTCTTCCATTTCTGACCTTGCATGACCTTGAAGGTCACTGTGCAGTATACGGAAGAATTTATGTAGACACACGCTTTCATGTGATATAAAAGAATATACAGCATTCCATTTAATAAACTGAAGGTCCCCTTCATATCTAACAAAATAGTATAAACACAAAAAAATTACATACGTCATTGTGTTGCGCATAAAAAACAGTACTAATTTTTCCTCTTTCATTTTTTTCCTAATATTTACAATTAACAAGGAAAACACTGGCTAGTGATAGCGCGAACACCCTGTATAGTGAATCCAAAAAGTATTTCAGCACTACATTTCCGATTCTGGAGAGATTGTCGATATTTAAATTGTGATATTTTCGTAAAAACAAATGCTGCAATCATAAGCGTGGACTCAGTTCAGAGCCTGAAGCCTTTACTTACGCATAGCGGTGTTTATTTTTCTCTAAGACAATTTAAAAAATGTTGTTGTCGATGAGAAACTGAAGACCAGTTTTTCCTCAGAAATGCTGTATTTTCAAACGCCTTCAAAAACTTTTAAAAATTCTTCTCGTAAATGAAATTGTCAGTAATTTAAAGATTGAATTCTGCTCTTTATAAGTACCCCATAAAAATAAATGTGCGTTTTTTTTCACTGCTTTGTGGAACAAAAGTAAGGAACAAGTTCGGCCGTGTAATGCCCTCGTGGTGTAATTCATACTACCGTAAAGTTTTCGGTACACTTCTCATTCGAAGCTCGAGAAAACGTATAAAACAAATCATACATCAAGTTTTAAGGTGTCGTTGTAAGGAGGAACCTTCAATCTTTAAATCCATGTTGATTCCAGTCGCGAAAAAAATATTTCAAAGTTATCACAAACGTTTGAATGTGAAAAATGCGGCTTCAATTTCTCGTCCGATACATTGTGAAAAAAATAAAATGAACAATCGATTATGAAAGTCGAGGTTTTTAAGATTTAACAGTAGGTTTACGGGACACGTCAATATGACGGGTTTTACATTTTGTAATTTACGATTATTAAGATTGTGAAGATACACTCATAGGAAACTTTTCAGTAAACTCATTTCTTTAGTCACATATTATAATAAATATCACTAAAAGTTCGAATAAATACATACCTGTCACTTTTATAAAGTAATATAAAATAGTTAATGTTAATACTCCGTAAACATAGTGTTAAAACGAGTCCAAAATTTATTGTCGTACGACTTATTCTTACAAAATTATCACTATTTGAATATAGGTAATTTGTCGAGAGTCAGGTATTTTGTTTTCAAATACTTCTCGAAACCACTGTATCTGTATAATGTATAATTTTTATTGCTTCATTGTTGTTACATACACGCTGCTTAATGTTTTATTTCTTTTCTGTTGTACTTTGATCTATTGTTCACAATATAACATGATAAACGAAACACAATTGATTCAATGAAAGTGTAAAACAAAAATGAAGGAGAAAATTTACAGGAGGACATTTTGCGGAATCCTTGCGGAAGAATGTATATGATGCAAAAAATGTGGTGAATCTTTTGAGCACTTTCGGTAAAAGTTTTAGCTAAAATTTGTTTGCATAATGACGAAAACCGTACGGTTCCATCTCCGGGAACGGTGCAGTTCCATTTTTTTTTTCGGCGCACAGATGCGGTTGTTAGAAAAACGAGCCTTAACAGTGTCGGGTTCATTAAACTATGCAAATTTTTTCTATCGCGTTTTTTTTTATCTTCGCTCAAGGTGGACCAATAGCTCGATCTACTTACTACGGCATTATCATCCGCGGGTGCAATATCCGTGGATGTTTGAAAAATTCCTGATATAACCGGAATATTTTTTATGCCAACGGTATTAAGACATCGAAAGGATGGCGAGATAAAACGGAGCGTTCGGAATTAAAGGCAAGAATGTGAAGCGGTTTTAATGAAATGACCTGGAGCAAAACGTTCTCATCCCCACTGTCTATTTGATGTCTGACCACTCCCTCAGGGATGTTTTTCAGCTTGTTGACTAGGTACGTTTCAGAATTTCATTGGTTGCGTGCGTTTTGTTGGAAGTCTGTGTACGTGGTGTACAAACACAGACAGGAGAACGAACAGTAGTTGTGGAAAATTAATGTACAGATATTTCGTAGCTTTTTATTGTTGCTATCCACATTCAAACTTATACTCACTTAGCATCTTATATCAGGTTTATATTTATTTTTTGGACTTTCAAGGCATTGTTGCACTTTGGAAGTGTTTGCTATTTTAAAATTATAACGCAAAAATCAATAGATATCCGTACTGTCTATGTACTGTAATAATAATAATAATTGACTTACTCAAAGATGGTAGTTCCACGATGTTTTTATCAAGAAGCACTTGTTGGTTCCTTACCTGAAAAATAAAAAACGTATTTACGTTATATTTTTTATATATATTATAACTAGACTGCGGATTTTCATACAAAATAACATTTTTCTAACTCAACTGTATGAAACACAAATTAAATAAAAATATATGTGGCTCTTTAATCATTCTGAGTCATAAATAGTGCAACAATGTTCTTAAATTCTTCTAATATCTTCAGAGTTTTGTCTCACTCGTACATTTCTATTAGGTCGTTTGTTTTTCCACGACAGATGGCGTTGAAGTTGCACAATTTGAAAAGTACATATCTTGTACATGAATTTGCGTATATAAGATTAATGATGTTGTACAGTGTACATGATCCAAAATCGATTTTCGTTCACCATAGAAAAGAAAGAAAAGCAGTATAATTTACTTGCACCAGTTTAAACTTGGACATACTGCGTCTGAAACAGCGAAAAACATAAATGATGCTTTTGGTGAAGGTATAGCAAGTGACCGGACGGATATGGCGTTGGTTTGAAAAATTTCATTCCAGAGATACAAATCTGGAAAATGAGCCTCGTAGTCATAAGCCAGCAGCTATTCAAGATTTAGATTTAAAAGAGATAGTTGAAAGGTATTTAAGTCTAACTGTTCGGGAAATCGCGGAGAGAAGTAATATACACTATTCAAGTGTCTCCCACCATCTGAAAGCTTTGGGAAAAGTAAAAGAGTTAGCCGGCATTAGTCAATAGACGTGGTGTATTATTGCTTCATGATAATGCTCGGCCACAGATTGCGAAACAAACAGTAAAAAAATTAGCAGAGTAGAAGCGTGAAGTTCTTCCTCACCCTCTTTATTCGCCTGAACTGTCACCTACTGATTACCATTTTTTAAGCACCTAGATGGCTTTTTGAACGGAAAAATATTCAAAGAAGAACGTGCTGTAAAAAGTGCATTTGATGAATTTATTGCCTCATGTTTATTAGATTTCTACCAGAAAGGCATTGAGGCACTTGTATCACGATGGAAGAAGTGCATTCATCTCGATGGAAATTATTTCGATTAATTATTTCGAATATGGATAAAGGTTGTAAAATAACAGTTTATGTTAAAGATTCAAAAACGGCCATTTCATTTGTAACGACCTAATATCATAAATGCATAAAATCCGCAGACGAATTACAACATAACATCTTGAATATTTATACGTTATGTACCAAGAAATCGTTCATATTTTTATGATTAGAAGGGAAGGAATTAGGATAGGTACGTGTCTTGCAAGCAACTTCGAGGAAGGATAGACCTCAAACTTTCACAGAATTTTAATCTTAAATACTTCTAAGCTAATTCCGACTTTGTCTGATGATAACGCGACAGAAATCATTTGAATACTGGTTCTAACATGCACTGAATAAATGGTATTTAAATTTAAAGCGATATTAACGCGAGTATTAAGGAAATGCAGTAGTTCGCCCGCTGCAACGCCTAATATCTTACTCGTCAGGTTATTAACGCTTTGCTGAAGTAAAGCAGCGGGGAAAGTGTAAAAAAGGCATCGATAACGAGGACCGAGGGTAATAATGACGCCATTATTCATTTCGCCGAGGCAGCTGTTCGTAAATTCATAAGTTGCGACACAGTAAGATTCCTGGTTCAACAACTGTGCGTGCTGATCCAAGATCCGAGAGGAGTTTGCGACGTATTGATCTATTTTCAACGGCACAATGACGTTACACATAATATTTCACATTCCACGGAATAAGCTCTTTAAACATTTACACTCAGCGTTCGTTCACGCGCTTTGTATTTATTTCCTTGTCTGATCTACGCTTTCTCTCTTCTCGTTCCGCAAGGAATTCTCTAATCACGTCGAATATGACAATATGCTCGCGACACTATCGCTGTTCATCTTCGGAACTTTTCACATCGAACCGTTCCCCTAATATACCCCTTCCCCCGAGTAATATATAATTTCTTTCCCAGACACGATTAATCTCGGAGTCCGTCTCGGCGAATCGGCTTCTTCGTTAAGAAAGTTCAATGACTAGTTGAACAATCCAATCCTCGGCATCCGGACGTGTTAAAAAAGTATATTAAAAAAGTTGAAAAACTTCGTTTCCACGGCATCGTTCCTTATTTCAACTTTATTCATACTTATCCGGAATTTGCGAAATACAAATCCACGCGCGAATTCACTTTCTTTTTTTTTTGTAGGCTAATTGAGAGGAACGAGAATCGCGCGAAGATTTAGTGCCATCGTCCGGAGATTCAAACGACTCGATAATAACATGAAAATTTGATGAATCTATCCTGAGAAGTTTCTTTCTCTTAGAAGTTTTGCTCCTATCTAACCCACGTCACCTGTAAATATATTTGCATCTACAATTGAATGCATTTTAATTCATAGATGGGGAGCCATGCTCAATGAAATTGTATTAGGTTATCGCATATGAAATGTGAAACAAACATAACTTCCGTTGAAATATAATAAACGTACAAACTAGAATCTTCACTCAAGGATAATTTTTTTGTAGGCTAATTGAGAGGAACGAGAATCGCGCGAAGATTTAGTGCCATCGTCCGGAGATTCAAACGACTCGATAATAACATGAAAATTTGATGAATCTATCCTGAGAAGTTTCTTTCTCTTAGAAGTTTCGTTCCTATCTAACCCACGTCACCTGTAAATATATTTGCATCTACAATTCAATGCATTTTAATTCATAGATGAGGAGCCATGTTCAATGAAATTGTATTAGGTTATTGCATATGAAATGTGAAACAAACATAACTTCCGTTGAAATATAATAAACGTACAAACTAGAATCTTCACTCAAGGATAATCTACAAGATAAGAAAATACAAGACTCACTTGAGTTTATTAAGGAAACCTAATTGATAAATCGTATAAAGTAACCTATTCTTACGTAGACTATGATGTCGCCATATATCCTAGCTGTTGGTAAAACTCTAATTAAAAAAAATCTTCTGTAAACGAATGTTTCTGTATTGTGATGTATTGACGTTCTTCATTTACAAGATTGTCATCTTCATTTTTGAGTAGTTCCTATCATCGACAAATAGTGTGTTTGATTAATGCTATCGTCAATATGAAATTTTTCTATTCATATAAAAAGAAAACACATCAATTACATTAATTTACATTGAAATAGACTTTATTTAAATCTAACGTTAGGTATCTAAATATAGGACCGTAAATATCAGCTTCGTACTTTAAAATGGTATACATATAATAAATCTGCAGGCTATAATAGCATTTCTTGATCTGAACGCTTCTTAACATTTGCATTTTAAAATAGGGCATTTCTTCATAGACTATTTTTATTATAAAACTGATTGCATAATATATAAGCGGCGTGGCGCCCGCCAATAATTAACTGATTTGAATAATGTCCTCGTGCGAAATGTTTTCACAAATCGACTGATAAAAATAGGCAAAACCGATGGGAGATCGGGTCTCATGCAAATTCAAAAGACGGCCGTGTAAAACTAATCAAACAAACTTCTCGCAGGACCAGCGAACAGTGCGTTGTCATGGGACGAAGAGAAAAAAATTATGCAAAATATAAAAGATGTAAAATGTTATGCGTGAATGTAAAAAATTTAGCTGCCTCTACCAGGCCTTTAATTTTTAACCACATTTTTTAGTGCGCTATCATGGGACAAATATCAAAAAATCATCTTTAATGTTAGTATTTAAAATGTTCATAGAGAAAGTGTTCCTGGATATCTATTATAAAGGTAAGGTGTGATGTTGAAACCAATAAACAAGTATTAACTATGCCTGGTTACTTCACCTGCAAATGAAACGTTTCTATTGAAATCCATTTAACAATTTTCCTAGTGTGTTCGTTTTATAAAAGTGAACATTTTGCAGAACGTGTGTGCTTGTTATTTTGATATTAGTTTGTTTGGGTTCTCCACTCTTTTGAGATGAAATTAATAATGTAAATTTAAACAATACCAGTGACTTTAATTAAGGTTCAAACAAATACTTCTCAACATTCTTTAGTTATTTTTGACAGAAATATATGCTGTAAAAAATTATGCAAGATTTAGCTGCTCCTATCTGCCTGTTAATTTTTAACAACTCTTTTATGTCAGCGACGACCTATTACGAATAAATCTATTTTTCAGATATGGTTTTCGAACAACCGAAAAAAGAAACACTCGAAAGTTCTTTTAAATCTTGTACTTTCATTAACTGTTTACAGAAGAAAGTTACAAGAATTGGAAGAGTAGTGCCGTGCAAAGTCCAATGAACATCTTCGTGATGTATACAGGGTGTGGCCGGACGGATTGTACAATCGAACAGGGGGTGATACTACATGTAAAAATAAGTCGAACAAAAGGAATAACATTTTTTCGTTCAACGCCTCGTTTTGGAGAAAATCATGTTTGAAGATGCAGCGAATACGCATGATATTAGATAGGACTCGTCTGGCGCGTCTGATCATGACCAACCAATTCTACTTCCTGCGTATACTACAGCACGCGAAACCGACAGATCTTTGAACATGATTTTCTCAAAAACGAAGCGTCAAACGAAAAAATGTTATTCCTTTTTCTCGACTTATTTTTACATGCAGTATCACCCCCTGTTCGTTTGTACCACCCGTACGGCCACACCCAGTATATACTGCATAACGCTAATGCCAGCAAAAACAAAAGTATTCTAGTGTTTTGAAAACGTCTTACAAGGAGAAGTCGCGGTCATGGGGTCTCAGATTTTCTCGAAACTTTGCATATTGGTAGATTTCGTCCTCCTGTTTATGAAAATGTAGCATTATAGTTATATTTACAATTTAAATTTCATTATTTCAACTTTTGAGATGCGTTAAGATTGATGAAGTTAGTGTTTCTTTCATATAATGTTCCTTCTCAATAAAATTGTTATATTTTGTTTCCTACTGATATTATGAGTGTATTTTTCATGTGCAAAATATAATTAATTAAAATAGATAAACTAAACAGAAAGAAAAGAAAAAAATGGAAAAAAAGGAAAAAGGGATTTGAACACTGGCCTTTCCGGTAATGGATCTAGCACGTTACCATCACACCGTTTGGCACTTGACAACAACTTCAACCAAAACTGTACTTAACGGCTTAACGGGTATAATGAATTTTAAATTGTAAATATCTCAAAAATTATTGAGTATCGTCGCCTATAATGCTATATTTTCAGAAACAGGAGACCGAAATCTACTAGTATGCAAAGTTTCGACAAAATCTAAGACCCGATGACTGCGTCTTCTCCTTGGTAGTGTCATCTTCAAGAATACGCAATCGAAAATGTAGGTTCCCACCAAAAATTTGAATTTGTAATCTCTACAGAGCTTTTCAAAGTTACTGCAATGTCAACAAATACAATCATCAATCTCTTCTATATCCTATAACTTTCGTCTGAAACATTTTTTCGTGTCAGCTATAATTTTCAAGTATTGGAATGTTGTCCAGAAAACGGACTTTTCAACACTGTGTGGCGTCAAATTCTCGAACGTTGTCTTTCGCGGATGTTCATGCCCCCCCCCTCCCCCACCTCCTCGACGAAAATTCGCAAACAAATTATCCGGTTAATGGCGGCGTTAACGGCCGGAAAATAAGCAACGAATTTGCGATTAAACCGAACATGGACAAATAGGCTAGCGGCTGTTGAAAATGTGCGAGAGAAGGAAAAGGATGGAGCGTTTCGTCCTGGGACCGCTAGAGGATTTGTTAGAAAGGCTATCTAGCGGTCCCTGCCTTAGACACAGTGTTACAAGGTTACAAAGTTACAAGGTTATAATATAATTTCTAATGGTTTGTAACAGTGAATAACATAATGTGACATATCGTTGAATTCGTCTCGGAAAATGCTATCGTAGAATGACAAAAAAAATATATAGTTCCATTTAAGAACCTCATTTTGTTTTTGAAATCCCCCCTCCCCACCATCATAGTCCCGAAAAAAATGACACTATATAATTGTTCCCTTCGTACCAAACAATTTTTGTAAATAAATTTTTTTTATAACTTCAGTGCGTCATGAGATATTTTCGTTCAAAGATGAACGAAATACCCTGTATACAAACAAAAGAAGATTCAGGTAGTAGCGGGAAAAGTGTTGTCGTTCTGTCCCTCTGTTGACGAGCATAGGAAGTAGCCGCCACACGGTATATATAGGAATCGGCGACGGATCAGGTACTGGCGGGATAGGCGTTGTCTTGACTTTTTCTCCATCTGGTGACGAACGTAGGAGGTGGCCGCCACAATTGTTCGAAAAGAATTATGTCTTGATATTAATAGTGCTTTAATTATAAGTTAGAGTAACGTAAATGCATGTAATACCTTGTAGACCAGTTCTGGTTTTACTTTAAGTCCACTTTAGTTGCTTCATCGGTGTTGACGCCATTCAGATAGGAATTATTCGATTGGTAAGCTTATTATCGTATTATCACTAAAGGACTTACATCGAACGTATTACTGATGCACAGAGCACAAATGCTCATTCATTAAAGTGACATGTACCATTAATGCCTGGCATATTGCTTGTAGGCGTCGAATCCTCGAACGTTGTCTTTCGCCGATGTTCATGACCCTCCTTCCCCCCCTCCCCCCGCGAGGATTCCCAAACAAATTTGCCTGTTAATGGCGGCGTTAAGGGGCGGAAAATTGTTACGTATCCCGGATTGCGCATTTGATGAGCAACGAATTTGCGATTAAACCGAACATGGACAAATAGACTTAACGCGTCCGTTCCCCCGGGATGGCGTATCGTATCGGGACAACGTTAGACAGGATGGAATCGTATGTGAATAATTCCAATTTAAACGGGTCAACCGTACATTTAAATAATGGATATTCAAATCAGCCGCTGGAGAACCCATGGCAATAGCCGCCGGTGTGCGAACGCTCGCCATGTTCTTTTTTCGCTTCTCCGCTCGGGCGGCCCGCGGATACAGGCACAACGGAAAAATTAGACATCCAAGTGTCTACTGGAAAACTGTAGAATTCATGACTTATGTACCACGTCGCTCGCGCCTGTTTTTTTCCGAGATTTTTAATTTTGTAATTAAAGCGCGCGAGTACGGCGCCTCGCATAAATATTAATGCTAGCACCCGAACACGTGTAACGCGGTAAACACGTTGAAAAATAGCGGCAGCTGTAACGAAAACGAGGGAAAAGATACGTCCGTAACAGAACCGAGTGACGGACGCGGTGATTAAACGAGGAAAAAGTATCGACTCGAAGTAGAACGCGCGAACGGACTACTACGCGAAGAATCTGTATTTGTTTAGACTACCGTGTCACTTCTTGATAAAGTTGTTTCGCGAAACGTCGGAGACAGTCGCCGGCCCGCGGAAATCTGTTTTCTTTACCAAACTTTCCTAAGTGTGTCAGCTTTCCGTGTAGAATTGCTCTGAATACTTTTTAAAGCTGAGAGTATAAGCTGATGGAAAAAGTGCCACGAACTTCTGTTACTTTTATTATCTCGTATAGTCGTATTTGTTGTGTGTTATTAAAGTATTACGTTTCACAAGCTCGAGAAAGCTTGTACAAAATGGTGCACGAATCAATCGCTAGACGACTGTACAGGGTGTATAAAAATTATATGCCACGACTACCATAGCGGGATTTTGTGTCTCTGGATCGGTAGAGATCTATTTAAAAAATAATCCGCAAAATTGTCCTTGACCGCTTTTTCAAGGTCAACATTGTTCTTTATTTCATCGTATAGTACTCGTCGCGAGGAACAAAAGTCTCAAAGAAACCATGGGTCTGAAGTCAACCATTCTCATAAAAAACGATTTTAAAGTTTCGTAAAATATTTTCTTTCACATGTCTAGTCGGTGACCCAAGATGGTATAAACGTGGAGGGGATGATTCTACATGATAAAAGAAGTCTAAAATATAAAATCATTTTTTTTCATTTGACACCTCGCTTTCGAGATATTAGAGTTTGAAAATTCGGCGAATAGGCTTGATAATGAATATGAATCGTCTGACGCATCTGGTCATGATCTACCTGATCTACTTCTTACAAACGCTAGGAACGCGAACTTGAGGGATTTTCACACTCTAATTTCTCGAAAACGAGGCGTCAAATGAAGAAAAATTATTCCATATTGTAGACTTCCTTTCTCATGTAGAATCACCTCCCTCCACGTTTAAACTATCTTTGGACACCCAGTAGACATGTGAAATAAAATAGTTTACGAAAGGTTAAAGTCGTTTTTTATGAGAATGGTTGACTTGAGACCCATGGTTTCTTTGAGACTTTTGTTCCTCGCAACGAGTACAATAGATCTCCACCGATCCAGAGACGTAGAATACCGTTATGGTAATCGCGATATATAATTTTTAAACACCCTGTATATTGTAACTGAAAGTAAAAAAAAGGATCAAGTCATGCTTGAAATGAAATTGAAACTATAATAATTATTTACAATAACTGAACGATTAAATTGTAATAAGAAGTATACAATGAAGAAAGACAAGTTTCAATTGATTGGCAAGCTTGAATGAAAGGGTCAACCAGCTATAGTTCACCGTTGTCCTGGGGTCAATAACCCGGAGCGAGACAGTACAGGATGCCATAAACAATTAGTTTATTTAGTATGTTGTCTGTGCCACTACTTATTCACTTCTGCCAGACGTTCTGAAATTGGAAAACCAATTGTGAAGTCCAACAATAACGGCCATGAGAGCAAAAATAGCCCCAAGGTGCAGGGCGTGGTAGTCTGTTGTCCAAATGAGACATTAGACGTTGTACCCAATGTAGGGGTGTCGCAGAAAAACAATGAAAATGTGTTACTAAAAGTTAACGAACTATTTAGAAATACTAAAATGTTGGGGTTAGATTAGTGGGAGAATTAAAAAGTGCCATTATTTGAACGTTTCACAATGAAAATACAACATTCCGATACAATACAATGAATCTTTGACAAAATAATTAGTAACGTAATAATAGTAGATATATGTATATTACGCAAGTATAAAAGATTTGATCGATTCTTTCTACAAATTAGATTGTAGAAAGTCATAAAAGTAGTTTTCATGAAATGTCTTTTCAACCACCTTAAACATATACCAACGAATTTTGTAGTATTTATAACATTTTTCATTTTCATTTAAAACAAGATAGTACACCTAAGTCAACAAATTTTCCTAATAACGTCTAGCTGAACAATAAAAGACATATAATACTTGAACAATAGTATCGTGAACAATCTTCATTACAGTGCTGATCAAAAAACAAATTTTGTTCAGAAAATGGCCACACCAGATTAAACACACAAATGATTTTAGAACCTTCAAAATTTAAAAATCGTCTTTTCCTATGCAAAATCGATATAACAAACAACCTACGCATATTACAAATATTTCTATAGTAATGATACCATTTATCAGGTACGAGTGGTGCTCACCAATATCCATTTTTTATTTTCTCTTAAAACAAGAGGATTCGCTCAAACCAGCCAATATTTTTTTCAAAAAAATTGATGTGTGCTTAGACCACATGGCTGAAGTGAAACTTCTTTCTTTAATTTTTTTTCGAATTTTTATTAACACTTTATGACATTTAATTTTCTATGATTCTATTATTGAAACAATTGGCTTGTGATAGCTAAAATATGATATAAATATTCTTCATTCAATTTTGTCTAAATGTCTTGCAAATATTGCATACAGCGTTGTTCCTGATATTGTTGTCGCATCATTAAGATTATTTATCATATCCAGTCTTAATTTACTTCTAAAAAATTCTATTAATAATTTTGATTGTTCCGATGCAAAGATCACGTTGGAATCTTCACTTAGCATCGTTGGAATTTTATCATAATCTTTATTAAGCAATGCCGAACCATCAACCGTATATGCTAATAGAATAGAATTTCGTTTCATCGTTTCATCGTTTCACCGCCAGATCGGTTTTATTCCTACCGCGTCGAGGTTTTACGCCTACCACGTCGAGGTTTTGCGCCTAATGCGCCGAAAGAAGTTTCACTTCAAAAATTAAAGAAAGAAGTTTCACTTCAGCCATGTGGTCTAAGCACACACCAATTTTTCATTGTTTCATCGTTTCATCGCCAGATCGGTTTTACTCCTACCTCGTCGAGATTTTACGCCTACCGCGTCGAGGTTCTACTCATCGTTTCATCGTTTCATAGTTTCATCATTTCATCGCCAGATCGGTTTTACTCCTACCGCGTAGAGGTTTTTACTCCTACCGCGTCGAGGTTTTACGCCTACCGCGATGAGGTTTTGCGCCTAACGCGCCTAAAGAAGTTTCACTTCAACAACAGCTAATACCAAGTGGCTGAAAGACGTATAATACTCGAACAAGATCGCCATTGTTTCCAAGGATCCACCAATCCGTTGCATTGTGGGAGTAGTATTGTCTGTAATCTTCATTACTAGACTGCGGATTTGATGCATTTGTGAGAAAAATGAGTAGGAGAAACATGATATAGTAATGGAATAAAAAGGATTTAAGACTATCAGTATATTATCATCAACTTATTGGAAGTATTAAAGGAGGATAACAATTTTTATTTAATTCCAGCACCTTGTAATTGACACAGAAAATTTTTATTTGGCCAACCGATGTTTTTTTCAAACAACAGCTACCGGGATGCTGAAAAACATATAATATTCGAACAAGATCGCCCTTTTTCCCCAGTACCCACCAATCCGTTGCATTCTGGGAGCAGTATTTTCAGTAATCTACATTACAGTGCGGATCACCGACAAAAGGGCGAGGCTCGCGATCGAAATCTTTCGGAGCGTGTTCGCCAATAGCTATGATCCGGATTTGCATAGAGTGTACTATTGTTTTAAGAACTCCTAGCTGTCGAATGTCCGACAGCGGGCCACATCAGCGTTAACTAGGAGAGCCCCGCAGGAACAACAAAAGCTCGGCTCGATGCCGGTGTACGATTAAGTCGAACGAGGAATAATCGACGGAACGTTTCACAAATTGATTAGCCCGAGTCTATTCGAATCGACTCGGGTCGACTCGAATCGAATCGGATCGAGCCCCAGACCGGGTGGCTCGTGTTCCCGTTCCCGGCAATCGGAGGTACTCGGAGAAATGAAAGAACATCAACCGCAAGCGAACCGAAAGACTATAACTGTTTTAATTAGTTCGACGGTGGCTCGATCCCGCGCGTTTCCTTTCGTCGACCCTTCAAACTTAATTCCTTCCACAAAGGAGCCCGGCTGGTAATTTGTGCTTTAAAAATCAATTACGAAAACCTGACAGGTCGAGACTGTCCCCGTTCCTCTTTCACTGTTGGTCATGATATCCTAACTCGTCGTCGGAACTTGATAACGATGGTACTCGATAGGCTTATGATCTTTCTCGTTGCCGAGAGTTCAATGGTTACTAGCTAAATACACTAAATTGCTCGACCAGATTAACTTGCACGTCGAATGCTATTCCGATTTCGCTGCGGCGAACGGATTTGATTAATAAGTTCATTATTCGATTGTCCGTGGATTTCCTTCGGGCGTTGCGTGTATGATGCGCGTTTGCCGACTCATCGGAAGACTGGTTGGTCTTGGGATCGATCAAATGGGAGCCAGCTAATGCGAAATTTTCGAGAAACATTGCTATAGTGAGACCTAAACGTTCAAAGGGTGAACGGTTTCGTGTCTTTCAGACAAACGATCGCTGACACGGTCCTGCCTCCTGGAACTGGGTCGATTCCATTGATTTTCTTCGATTACCTATTTTATAACATCGAACATTCCTGTGCAACACGATATTAAATATCATGGAAATTAACAGCGGAAGTGTCGCTTGCCAGATTAATTGACACGGTGTCCATTCGTGTTATGAAATCGTGGTGCTTCGCTGATTTATTTTTAATTCGTGGTATTGAAAAATTTTCCAATATTCTCGCTCAATTCTGGTTTTAATACTTGATCGTTTATACGTTCATCTGGTTTTGATATTTGCTAATTTATTCACTCGTTGATCTACGTTCAATTTATGTATAGTGATAAAAACTTAATCTATGTTTAAGCAATCGAATTTTTACTCAATATTCCAGTCCGACAGAATTTTTAATATCGATGTAGCAGCGCAGAAATTTTTATTATCATGTAGAATAATAATAACATAAAAATATAAGTTTGTGAATGTTCAGGGAATTGTACCTTTATTGAATGTTCCAGTCCAATACAACTTTTGAAACCCCATAAATTAGGTATAAAAGGGTCACTTGTCTATTTTATTAATACGGTTTTAATATTTGATAATTGATTCGTTCACTTTTAGCGATTTTTTAAGTTACATTACATACAATAATCACAATAATGGACATAAATAAGTTTATTAACGTTCATGGAATTTATTTCTTATTTAAAGGTAATACTATCAGTAAAAATTACTTTTTACTTCACTGAATAATATTTCTTATTTCCTTAAAAATGCGATTACTGCATCACAATTCTGATTTTTAATATTTATAGGGTGGTCAGTTTTATTGGCTGTCTTGTAATTAAAATCGCGGTTTAACTGCGATTTGGAGAACTCTCTTTTTTCAAGTTTTTTAAATACAATCTTATAGATTTCGACGAGAAAACACCGAAAATGAAAATCTTATTGTGCGGAATTCATTGGTTAAAAAGTTATACGCGTATAAAGTTGAACACTTTTAAGCCTTTTTGACAGGTTAAAGTGCCGCCATATTGATATATTTGCTAGGTGATACACATAAAATGGACTAAATACTTTCGAACAGATCCGTTAGATGGCAGCACAAACACGTACGTAATACACAATAACACATTTACTAAATCAAAATGCGAAACATTATACCATGGTCGGCCAGCCTTCTCCGCTCCTACGACGACCTATTCCCAAATCATCTTGGACTGTACCTTCTTTTTGAAATCCTGTATGTGATTCTGTATATTTTAATTACTGGACACCGAAAACGACCGATTCCATGGTTATTGTTATAAATTTTCATTTCGCACCGATGAGTACGACATTTTTTAAATTTCCGCAACAATCCACAATCCGGAGCCCAAGTAATTGCTTCTTCTTTACTACTTGACATGTCTCTAAAGTAAAATTTCTAATACTTGAACTAGCCATTTCACAATCACCAATAAGCTTATTAATAATTAATTTGTGAAAAACACTTGAAATTGCTTATGTTTACAAAGTATGTGTAACCACTGAATTGCCATCTAGCGCATGCGCTGAGTACTATTTAGCCGACCCCGCAAATATACGTATATTCAATATGGCGGCGCTCTAACCTGTCAAAAACGCTTAAAACTGCTCATCTTTACACGCGTATAACTTATAAACCAGTGAATTCCTAATAACCATACACACATTTTCGGAATGTCGATATCTACAGGATCACATACAAAAAAGTTAAGAACACGGAGTTCTCCAAAACGCAGTCGAGCCAAAATCGCCAATGTTCGAATTGATATCAATTATTGGGCAAGAAATAGTGAAGACGAAATAATTATACGAATTTAATGAATACTTTGTAAATATGAACATTACAGTCGTATATAATTTGAATATTACGTGAAATTCGTTTGATTTTCTATTATGAAACCAGAATATTAAATCTATAAGCTATAGTCCATGAATAGTTGAGAGATTGTTGACTTCAAATACTATTGTATTATGCAATTCATAATAATTTGCGTAAGAATTTCGAGATACTAATTCCACTAATATTGTAAGCTGAGCGTATTAGAAACTTCTTCAAATTGCATCTCCGTTTCAAGGAAAACCGCAATATCCGGAAATTTCACCACAACCTTCGGTGCAGTTCACGTAAATGCACGCATCGCACATTACATCCGCTGAATTCCGTTTATTAGAGTAACAAATAATAAATTAACCAAAACCAACAGGCATCCATCATTGGTTGCATGTAAACCCTTGACGTTTTAATTAGTACGATGAATATCCTACTACCTAGTGAAATAGGTCTAGAAATTTTGTGCGAAATGTAATTAACGTAACAAAGTAACATCGCATTCTTTCTGGAGAAGCACATAATAAATATTTTAAAAAATAGCTCTTTTTAAATTCTTTGCATTTACATTCTATACAGAACCATTTTATAGTAAGATCTCAAAAATAAAATATTTAAACTAAATTGGTTTAAAAATTGTAGTTCTGTAATTGATAAGTTGTTTTAGATTGAATAATTGTTTACTCTAAATCAATTTTAGTTATCTCTTCACAAATTTTTGATATTCACATTTTATAGAAAAATATTTTATAATCTCTGAAAAATTAATAAAAAAAACTATATCGGTTTAAAATATCTTGTTTAATAATTGATAAGTCGTTTCAGATTGAATAATATTGATTGTTTGAACAGAATTGCTCTTGATATTAACTAGATCTTGATATTAATAGTGCTTTAATTATAAGTTAGAGTGAAATAAATGCATGTAATACCTTGTAGACCAGTTTTCATTTTACTTTAAGTCAACTTTGGTTGCTTCATCGGTGTTGACGCCATTCAAATAGGAATTATTCGATTGGTAAGCTTATTATCGTATTATCAGGAGAGGATTTACATCGAACGTATTACTGATGCAGAGAGCACAAATGCTCATTCATTAATGTGACATTTACCATTAATGCCTGACATATTGCTTGTAGACGTATCGAAATGGTATTACCGTGCAATTTATGTAATTTGCATCAGGATACACGTCCTGCTAGTTAAATCGTTGAAAAACTCGAGTACCGCCGTTATTTTGCCTCGTAAACATTGTTGTTTCGTCCATTGTGCTCCCACGATGAAATAAATAAATCACGTTTCGAAATATTAAACCGTAAACAGCATAATTAATATTTAATGTTTAAAAGTGGCGGAAATTCGCGCCACACAACACAGAAGTTGCATTGCATCCTCCAAAATGAGACGAAATGGAATAAACTTTTTTTCACGTAAATAAAGCGAAAAGTATTGAACAATTAATTCTAAAGCACTGAATTTTATATGCTGCAGCTTCGTGGAAGCAAAAGATACAAAATATAAAAGAAATAATTTTATTCATTATTATAAACTCTACTTGCCAAACTTATTTCAGAGATGAGTACTCCGAGGTTTAAATTGGATTGTGTTCGTCCTCAGGAATGAAATTTGTAGTGGTTTTAGATGAAAGTAGTTTCGTCGAAATTTCAAATATCAAATATAAAAAATAGATCTGTAATTGTTGTACTGGACTCTGATTTTCAAAATTGTTCTAAAGATGAATATTCTGAGGCTTGAAATTGAATTTATTGTCTCAGTGCATGAACCACTGGGTTTGAAGTGTTTCTAGTTAAAATCTACAGCTTCGTCGAAGTATAATATAGAAAATGGATCTTCATTCGTTGTGTGTGAACTTCAATTTTCAACATTATTTAAAAATGTATGATTTTAAGTTTAAAAATGATCCGATTGTTTTTGTTCGTTCTCAGGCATGAACCATTGTGTTTGAAATATTTTTAAAGCTTATCCAGACCCCATCTAGGGATCTGGGTGAGCTTAAATAAACAAAAAAAATATTTCCAAACTCTAATTTTCAAAATTATTTTCAACATGAATGTTTTTAAGTTTAAAAATGATCCCATTGTTGTCGTTCATTTTCGAGCAGGAATCACCGCGGTTGTTTTTAGTTGAAATTTGTGTGAATTTTAAATTCGTTTACATCCGAAATTGCTACGTCACGACACCGGGAGATAAATATCTTAAGACAGAATTGTGTTTACTAAACATCGGCATATCGAATAAGAGCAACTAACAGAGAAATGCTGTGATGTCTTAACAGCGAAGCGTAGAATTGCCGGCTAAAATCGTCAGAGACGCCCGTCTCACCGTAACGAAATTCAGATTGTGTGTTTAGTGCTGTTCGAGGATCCAGTATCTTGTGAAACAGTTTCGCATGCACAGTGCAGTGCTACAATAACACTTGCCGGAGATACTGACAACTATTCCGAGTTGGACGTAAAAACGACAACGCACATGTCGAGACGGTCTCCATTAGCTTCCAAGGAACTTCCAAAGGAAATACGCGAGCGCAGCATGATAAGCAGACTGTGGATTTTATGCATAACGCATCATGACAAAAATGACAAACATGACTACAGGAATTTTAGAATATCGACTAGTATTTTCAGCTTATCAAAGTTATTGAAAGATGAAATAAATCTTTACTTGGCTTGTTTTTTTGCAACTCGTACAATTTTTATTTTTTTTTTAAACATAAGCAGTCTACAGATAACGAATGCTTCAATTATTCTACAGTAACAGAAATACGTCCAAAATGTGTCTCTCTAATATTACGTAGAATTTAAATACAACACTGAATCATTTCTCCAATAATCTTAAGCTTATTTTTAGTTTAACGAACCTAGAGAATTATAATACAGAGTGACCCAAAAGACCATTTTAAAATGAAATAACCCTTTTAATTCTTAAAAATATTCTTAAACTTATAAAAGTATCCTAATTTTGATAGAATTCTCGCGATTTTCGTGCCTAAAAACAAAATGGTGGACACACAGATTCAGCGATTTAGGTTCACTGCTGAAGAATTATAATAGAGTTGTTGTTAACGTGCTCGAGATTAGAAATTATCCTTACCATCACTTTATTAATTGAATCAATGAGCTAAATCAAGCACTTGTGTCTATTATCGAAAGTTAGGTTCATGCTTATTAAATAGATTATTGGACTAATAGAATAATGTTCCAATTAAATTACTCTGCATACGGTCTTCCGATCTATAACAATCAGAGAATTGTTCTTGCTCATGCAGTTCATTTATGTGCCTTGTGGAGCCACAATAAAAATTGATTTCGCCAGAATATTATAAAAAGAAAATTAGAAAAATAAATATTACAAAAATTGACTTAATGTTTGGAAAATAGATATACAGTGAAATTAAACAATGTAAGTTCTTAAGAGAATAATAAAGTGGCAAATCTAATATTTAACTACTTATAATCTTGCAGAGTAGAGTAAAATATCTATTTTTAATCCTTGATGAATGAAACATGTGTGGATTCTTTAAAAATTGAATTCTGTGTGATTTATGTACTATTATACTTTTATACACAAAACGAATATTTATTGCTTTATGTGGTTAACGTAAAAATGATAGTAACGAATAGAAATGATACTAATTGTGAAATAAATGGACCATTAGATCATAAAATAGTGATTTTTAGCTTGTTGCATTTTCCGAGCACAGCTATGTTCAAGTAATTTTTCTCGTCCCTTTCCATTCTTTGTATTCTCCTCTCGCAACAAATGCATCGTGCTTCCATTCAGCTGACTCCGGTTCACTTTTATATTTCACGTTAGAAATTTCGTAAGACGCATTGGAATTCAGTCGCTTGCCTCTTTCAGGGGACGGGGAAAATCTTTAGAAATATAAATCGTTCTTTCATTCTTCATTGTTACCGGCAAGAAAGTTTTCATGTGACGAACGTATTAACTATATTTTTAAGCTCGACAATCACTTGTTTCAGCTATAATCTCGTGCATTGAGATGCGAACGTATGACTGACATAATATCCTAAGGTCTCTGTTCTCCCTATACTAACACTGCGGAAATTCGTACTTTCATTCAAATTTATTCTCTCGTTACGTATTCTATAGCGCTAGAACATATCCTTCAAGGTATTATCATAATATTATATAGAAGGTATCGTCATTATGTAACACATTAGTAAATGGAATGATCATACGCAGACTCGCTTCTTGTTTGTTCTACTTTCTCGGATTTGACTTTGAATTACGAGGAATTAAAAATTATGATTTCACAATGAAAATCAAAGAACAGATTTATAAATGCACACAATTTTATAACATTTAAAAAATTACTATGATACTATCAAGCAACATGAACGCACTAATGATATACTCGAGATTTTTTGCAGTGTAAAACATAATTTATGTTACTTGTATTATGTAGACATTTAATTTAAGAAATTACATGTAACTACTTTTGGGAATCCTAAAATTGTTTGTGATATACAACATGATGTATATTGTCTACTTAATGTAAACAGTTCATTGGAGAAGCATTATGTAAAAATATTTCGTGTATTTCAATATTATTTCCGAAATACAGTGGATCCAAAAGTTATTTCTAGACTTGATTGTCGCAAAACTTTCGAAATGTAAACTGTGATAATTTCGTAAAAACAAATAGTACAACGATAAACGTGGACTCATTTTAAAGTTTGAAGTTACAAACAATTGTAACATGATCTTACTCTTAACTGGTCACTCGCTAGTACATTTACCTTACAATTCGTTTGAAATATACGAAATGTCCTATTTTTAGGGTTAGTTTTAAGTGAACGTATCATTTTTAGTAATAATATTTTCATCACAATAACAATCATTAGAGTCTACACATTTTTTCCCTCATGTTTTGTGCTCGTAGAAGTGTCCGATGGTTATCGTATCCGGCGAAACAGTGGGGAATAAACAATTCCCGTATTGCGACGAAGTTATGACAGATTAACTGATATTTCATGTATTATTCAAATAAATGGTGATATTTCGAATCTGTCTTCGCAGGTTTTATTACTTATAAAAAGACACACATCTTTGCCATTTACACTATTCCTCTATCTATAGAAGTTTCCAAGATATTCGTGGAAAATATTGTATCAAATTTCAGGTTGATCATATTTTGTAAGCAGTGCAGTAACCGCCATCTATACATAACACCACATCAGGAACCGAAATAGAAAAATTTGTTTGTATACTACAAGGGTGTACAAACTACGGACAAAAGTTTTTTTTATAAAATGTAGGGTAAGGTTGCTCAAGTGGTACCAGTGCTTAAGTCGTAGCACTTGAATTTTGAACGAACTGCGATGAGAACAGCACATACAACGGCAACCAAATATGCGTCTGAGTCAACCAAGTTACTTTACGTATTATTGCCTGCCATAAACTAGCCTCATTATAAATCCTGTCATGAAGTAAGTTTATTTCAATTTTCTTATAATTTTCTGCATACGTTTGGTAGCTAATCTAACAAGTAAATTATTGATAAAATTATGTTCCTTATAAAATATAAGTTAAATAGAATTTACATAATCGTTTGGTTGTCACGAAATCGTATTAATTTCATTCAATGCTAGGTTATGTTTACTTTCAAATTTTACTTGTGCCGTGCCTTAAATCATACCCATACTCATCAGTCGAAATAACGTCACTGCAGAATAAAGAAAACATAAAAAAATGCGGCAAATAAAAGAAAAGCAGTAATTAATAAAAAGGAATTGACATTAAAAATTAAAAAGAAGAAAAGCGATGGGTTTTGTTTTATTTGTGGAGAAGATCGGGAGGAAAACGTGATTCAATGCTTGAAATGCAAATCATGGGTGCACGATGTATGCGCTAGAGTTAACAAAAGAACAAAAAAATTTGTATGTGATGTTTGTACTAACTGGATACCTATGTGTCATGTAAACAGAGTAATAAAAAATACGTTTTAATTATTATTGTTGCTTAATTGAAATCTTAGGTACGACTTAGACTATAGGTGGTACGACTTAGGAAACCGGTTGCTTTAGTCGTATCGGTGTAAGTTTTTAAAGATTTAGTTTATTTTACGTGAAAGCACATAGATTTTCTAATTTCGTTATAATAAATAATAACGATATTAACACAAGTTTTGAATAACACATTTCATTTCTATTTATTTGATAAATCCTAAGTTTTATACGGTTTTTTTCTTAAGGGGTACGAGTTGAGCAACCTTACCCTATATTTTAAGAAACAATGTTCCTAAATACTGCCTTTGTTTTAAATGATTTGATGAGAATCTCCCTTAAGTTACTCGAATTCTTCCCGGCTACGGCGCGCCAAAGAAATCCAGTTCGCTCAATTTGGTTTCATCTCTTCACGCCGCGGAAACAGGAGGCGAAAGAGCGCGAAAATCGTTTTCGCCTTCGTGGATAACGCGGCGGCACGAGGTAAATTTAATTCCTTGTCTTTTACCTCCTACGGCCATGGTAAATCGCCGAGTGGCTGTCGCGCCTTAACTATTTTTAACACTTCGGCGTTTTAGCGGACCCCCTTATATCCCCAAGTGGAATTTTCCCCGTTTGTTATGCAGGCCACGTTCTCGTACGAGCTCCTCGGTCGATCCGCTTTACCGTACACGCGTGACTATGCCAGGCATTGTGTACTGAACGAAATATTCGATCTGGGTACACAATAGTCCGCCGGACAACAAACATTCGAACGGTGATCGGGCTTTCGAGCAACTACCGTTGGCGAAAAGTAAGTTGCAAACCGTTTAACACAGTCAGTCACATAATTGATGCCACACGCTTTCATTCAGACTAACTTTAGTGTGAATGGAACCTAACGACTTCAGCTATTTCACCTAGATGACGTGTAATGAAAAGTTTGGAACAATTACGTTTAGTCGGAATTACGAAAAGAATACTAAAAGTTACTTTTCGCAACTTTTGTAGATTCACATAATGCGTACATGCTGAAAATCGCATCGAAATTGGTCAAATGGTTTATGAGTTATAAATGATTAAAAATTGTGAAAATCGCCAAATAATAGAATAAAAAAGCAAAAATTGGCTGAAAATCGCAAAAAATTGTAATTTTCACCAGTTTTAGTTGTTCATAACTAGACTGCGGATTTTATGCATTTATGAGAAAAATGAGTTGGCCATATATGAAATAATAGAAACATTAAAATAAATTGAAGAAGAAGAATATGTAATTTTCAAACTTTTAAAATTGCAGAAGGAAGAAAGGAATTCCTAAGCGTCTCAAGTATTTTACAATTAATGCAGACAATTTTCATTTTGCACAGAGCTCTGCAATCTATTTATAACTCATGAAGCAATTAATTAATTTCTGTATGTTTACATGGTGTCCCAAAAATGTTCGAGTTCCTTGAAAGCGGTGATTCCTGATTAATTTGTACTCCAATAGGTAGAACGAACCAAAATTTCAAATTTACAAGAGTCGTTACTCACTTTTTAATCATATTGATTGTTTAGTCGTGTACTTTCTCAATTGAACTGAGCAGTGCAGCGTGTGCAAGCGATACTGTTGTGCGTATCTACTTGTACTTTCGGTACTGACGTTATCAGCACCGAAGGATATATAAAACATACTTGTAATTGTGAAAACTGAACTGTTAACGGTGGTCGCTCGGAGGTTGACTCTTTGACTTGTTTAAACGTTGTGAACAGAATGGTAAACTTGAGCAAAATGACTTTCGTCGCTTGTGTCTCTTTGCAGCTAGTCTCTCTGTGGGTGGGATGCAAGAATCACTGTGGTCTATTTTATCTTTCATTGGTTATTAGAAGAACTAGTCAACGCCTACCTTTGCGGAATAGATGGTAACCTTGTGCGCGCTTCCCCGAGCAGTCTCACCCGCTTAGGTATGGGGGAGAGTCCGAGGTGGACGCGTGGTATCTTCACGCGATGGGATCGGTAAGGCGTTGTAAAACTGGGCCCGTTAAGGTGTTGCAAACCTTGGCCTGTGCCGCTATATTAATTGATAGTGAAATTGGAAAAGTGGCAGGCTAAGGGTACACTGAAGTCTACCATACAGATGTTTGCATGTAGCGAAACATGTTTCGTATTTGGATGGAACATTGATGTCTTACAAAAAGAAAATAATCGTTTTGCATATTATGTAGTATTACTAAAACGAAGGAAAAAGTGTCGAATTTGAAGATGCTTTTATTCATGAGAACAAAATGCTGCGACCCTCGACGGAAATAAATGAAACCCAGCCTTCTATTTGATAAAAGTCTAGTAACAAAATTACATAACACTTTTCAGAAATATTAATTATACAAATATTACTTTAATTGACAAAATAAGACACCCAGTTTAACCCTTGGACGGTGGAGCCTAAATCCATTTTGACCCAGAGAATAAGAGTCTCCATTTTACTACGCAGTTTCCAGTATATCATTTTGTAGCTGTTCTATTAGAATCATCAGAAAGAATTTCTACAAGCTTTATAAAATAACGTTATAAATCATCTTGAGGTGTACTAATTACGTAGTTACAAAAATGGTCCATCATCGGAGGATTAGAACTAAAATTCAACAAACATCGTCTCAGACGTTAGAAACGTCAATTCAATAGCTTCATAATTGTCTCAAAGTGAGACAGAAATGTCGTCAGTTATTTGATAGTAGAGGCGTACTTTTTGACACATTAGTGAAAAGTTCAGCCAATTTGACGTCTAAATATTTTTGCAGACGGCCGCAGATCGAGCGTCTTGAACATCGCGAAACGGATCGGAGCGAGAAAAACAAGTAGAAGCCGGACGCGGAGACGGATCGGTATCCTCTTCGACAGCCGGTTTAAACCTTTGGATGCGAGTCCTGCTTACGAGATAAGCGTCGAGCTGTCGGGAAATTGAAGTCTCCGCTCGACAGTCGGTTCGCTGATAAATTATTTACGTGGCGCGATAATGACGCGTGAATAAATCAAGATTGTCTTCTGCGAAAGATCGAGTTCCGTTCCTCTGACTGCGGAGATGGGGCGGGCCGAGCGCGAGTTTTCGGCGTGGATTCCCAAATAACGAGTTAGCATGGGGAAGGGATAAGCGTATTTGATTCTCTTTGAGAATTACAGTCGACAGCGAGGATATAGTGACTCAGCGAGGCCGAAGGTACCATAAACAGCGGCAGCTTTGCGGGTCCGGATCTGCAGAGACCTTACATAAAGGTCTTCAGGGTTTAATAAATTTGAAGAAATGCTGTGCATGGAGACACTGGTGTACGATCTCGAAGATCCGTGCATGAATTCATGAAATATCAATGGCAGTTTACGGTTGTAAAACAATTTGTAAAATAGTAGACATGAATTCGATTCTAGTTCTCGGTTTACCTTGAAGAAACAAGCCCCATGAGTAAGGTAACATTAATATTAAAAAGGATGTTAACACTTTCCTGGTATGGAAGGAAATACACTGTCAGTTTGGACGAAAGCGGTCGCTATTGTGATAAAAATATTAGTAGTCAATGTAAACTTAATACAAAAATTGATTGACTTGTTCAAAATATTTACAAAGTTAATGGAATCGTTGGGGAAGCGATGGAAGTGGCAAGCCACTGATCAATAATAAAATAAATTACTTCAAACCTCGAGACGTCTCAAAGTTGCAAGTGCTTCGAACGAACAACGTTTTCTTAAGCAATGTGGGTCAGTAATGCTCACCCGAACAGCTATTTAGGCTTCCCACACTCACAGTGTAAATACACAGCATAACATTAATTACATTCTCTGTTAGGGTCGCCGAAATTAAGTCTTCGCGAAGAATCACTAACAACTAGTGTTTAGTCGTGTACTTTCTCAATTAAACTGAGCAGTGCAACGTGTGCAAGCGATACTCTCGTGCGTATCTATTTGCACTTTCGGTACTGACGTTATCAGCACCGAAGGATATATAAAGAATACTTGTAATTGTGAAAACTGAACTGTTAACGGTGGTTGCTCGGAGGTTGACTCTTTGACTTGTTTAAACGTTGTGAACAGAATGGTAAACTTGAGCAAAATGACTTTCGTCGCTTGTGTCTCTTTGCAGCTAGTCTCTCTGTGGGTGGGATGCAAGAATCACTGTGTTCTATTTTATCTTTCATTGATTATTAGAATAACTAGTCAACGCCTACCTTTGCGGAAGAGAGGGTAGCCTTGTGCGCGCCTCCCCGAGCAGTCTCACCCGCTTGGGTATGGGGGAGAATCCGAGGTGGACGCGTGGTACCCTCACGCGATGGGACCGGTACGGCATTGTAAACCTGGGCCCGGTAAGGTGTTGTAAACCTTGGCCTGGGCCGCTACCTTAATTGATAGTGAAATTGGAAAAGTGGCAGGCTAAGGGTATAGCCCGCGCAACGAGAGTTGGCACAGAAAAACTTGTGGGTACCAATTGATGCTCCCACTACGCGCTACACGTCTTCCGCGATTGGGCGAATCACTTGATGAAGACAGGAAACGAGCGTATTGAGTGTGACTGTAACAGAGAGATGTGGGGACCATGTAGTAAGATGGTGGTGACGCTGAGCGCCTATGTCGACCGTTCCCGCCAAAACGTAAGCGTAAGAGTGGGATCCACTGATCAGTGGTGGGATCCGCAGACTTGCATCAAGAGTGGGGACTCGCCGTTCCTCCTGCACCCCACTGACGAGATTTTGTGCCAACTCTCGTTGCGCGGACAATACACTCAAGTCTGCCATGCAGATGATTGCATGTAGCGAAACATCTGTTTCGTCTTAGGACGGAACAACTAGTGCACTCGAATATGAGTCGCTGCGTCTATGCATTTCGCTAATTAATACGTTTCATTATTACTGCGAGTACATAATTCCGACACTTTAAACCACTTTATAGTTCTACAATAACCAGATTGTGGAACTTTAGGTAAAATAAAAATTGCATTTGTTGCATGAAACAAAACACATTGAACATTGTCTGTCTTTCTTCAGTATTTTCTAGAATTCGTTCTGTAATAATTTCGTAGACATTGTCTTTATTTGGTAATTTCTTAAGTACTATCTTCTTTTAATAACTTCTGAAATGCTTCTTTTTCTTTAAATAATTCTCTTCTCTTAAATACTTCTCTTCAAACTCTTCCATTGTTTCAATCTTCCCACTATTTGTAATTGAAGCTACTCATCAATGAAATGAATGCATCAAATTCGTCTAACAATAAAATTTGAAATAGGACAAAGTTTTTCAGTCTCGAATTCCTTTGTGCTGTGTCGTTGGCTTTCTATTTCGATTCAACAAATATTCCGGAGCATTTTAATTCTCCGCATCAGCGCTCGAGCACGCTGTTTATTATTTCTTCGAAAACTTATCATGTGATTTTAATTCGGTAATTAATATGTTAAGCGCACGAATTGACCTAAATCGACCGGTTCGTTTTAACGTCTCGCGCTTTTCGAACGAATATGTACCACCTATTCTGGAGCGATTTTACTGATGTAATAACACAGAAAATATTCAGCAGTTTGAAATCACTTTAAAACCGCTGCAGTTTTCCAACTCCCACGGTCCCGGGTAAAGTCTCATCTCGCAGAGAGCGAAGAACATGATTCATTTTAAACTTCTCCACCTTCGATTCTCCTCGTTTCATTCCGGGAGCCCTCCCCTAATTGATCGTCCAATTAACGCTGTTATCGAATCCATTGGAGCCCATCACTTAGTAGTGATTCGCAACATCGATTATAATTATCGAAATAAAGATCCGTTATTAATCGACCGAACGTGTGGAAGCCGGTGCATTCATCTTATAACCATAAATGTGCGCGAATTAGAGACGCACGGAATACCGTTGCTCCTAAAATACATAGCGGTTTCCTCCCCTGAAATGATCATTGGCGCGTTTAGTTTAGTTGCTTGCACCTTTGACTGGCGTGATCGAAATGGGCAAATAATTGAGCGAATTATTGCGTATGCAAAGCGTTCCAGATAGGAAGCTGTGCTCGGGCTAATATTAATGCGGCTCACGCAGCCATAACTGGTTTGCATATTGGTCAGTACTATCATCGCTGCCATTATCATTGTCTCGTGACTACTCTTAATACGAGAGACAGCTAAACCTTTGAGGTATCTGCGTCGCCACTATTTTAAACTACCACTTTCATCTTCGTTAATGTCTCTATCAGTAGACTACAATCATTATTTTCTAAAAATTCATAATGAATGAAAATACAATTTTTAATGCAATTTTAAGTTTTCATCCCTTGCTGTATACTATAGTGTTGTTAGAGGTATTTCTTTGCACTTTATTATTTCCCAATATGCTTTATACAAATAACGAGAATTCAGTCTGGTTAGACTTCTATATACTGTAGTGCTGTTAAATAAATAGTAAATAAAATGGTGTATAAAAATAATGAAAATTCAGTCTAGTTAGACTTCCATATACTATAGTGTTGTTAAACATATATTCGCAATTTAATACTTTATAAAATGGTTTATAAATATAACGTGAATTCAATGTAATTAGACCTTTACATAAAAATTGTTTTTATGTTGACTCGTTAACTTATGCAGATGGTTTTATAAATCAATGTAACTGTAATATCGAGTGACACTTGTGATGGAGATTTTAAACAGAATCTACTAAATGCAGATGCCATTATTTTCATTTAAATGGAAATCAATAAGTATTTGAATTAAGAGATTCAGTAAGTCATACCATACGTAATTCAATAATAATAATTCTACTCAGTATATTGATCAATTCATCACTAATAATTCAGTAATCATAAGTGTTATTTTCAGTCTCAGAAATTATTAACACAGAAAGGTGCAAATCACTGTATTTTTCAAAGATATTATATGAGATGAGAGTTCACGTAATAAACTTTTATATAAAATTATTTATTTTCTAAAAGTCCATTGAACTTTTAGATCACGTTCGTCAAATTTGAAAATTTATGTTCACTTATCTATTAATCTAAAAAATGGAGTCACGAATTATTGAATTTAGGATATTTTTATCGGCAGGTGATAAAAATCGGATCTATTTCCATAAAATCGCATGAATATATTTAATCGTGGAGCTATCACATTTTCCGACATCTTTTTTGCACTTGCTGCGGCATGTATCTACGTGTATATATATATCGATGAGTATAGATTTCAAGTATGTACATACCTACGTGTATACGCCACGTAGGTAAATGTATGTAGGATACAGATCCTATTTATGTTGATAGTGATAGACTTTCAAGATGGAAAAAGGGTCAATATTTTATCGATACCGAAGAAGGCTGATATCAAATATTTTTCGTTGATACTAGAAAAGGATGGTATAAAAGGATCAGTTCTAAACTCATGCACTAGACTTTGCCTCTGCATGGAGACACACTTTACAGATTACTTATCTACTTCCTTCCACTATACTGCTAGCTATTTGGGAAAGAATCTTTTTGAAAAATCATTCGTATTGTTTAGGATCAAATTAGTATGCGCTTATTGTTGACACGTAAGAAAGATCCTCGCGATTTAAATATTTCAATTGTAGGAAAGCTTTATATGATTTCGAAGGTATTAGAACTGGGAATTGAGCGAGAATATATTTTCGAGAGGTTTTCTCGCACTGTGTATATAACTATATAAACATTTGAAGCATTTATTGGAAAATGAATACGTTTACACAAAATCAGCCCGAGAGAGTTCAAATTCTCACTTTACAAGCTTTTTTGAAATCACCGTTTCCAATGGGCGAGGCTTTTTCAAATGCTAATTAATTAGAATAAAAACAATTCGCTGGTCTTTGTAAAATCAATGTTCAACACTTTGGTTGAAAATTCGCCCATTTTATGCTCCAAGTCCTGCAAAATTTGGTATTTCTTGTGTGTTGGTATGATTGTGTTGTAGTTTGACGTATTTGTTTAACCCTGTGCATTCTTTTCAAGCTATCCGAACATGAAAATCAAAATGTTTCTTCCAAACTAAAATATTTACATTCTATATTTATCTTTATTCTAAATTTGTTTTTATTCACTCACGGAACACCTGAATTTTTAGCAATATTAAATAAAATCAAATTTGGTAACGTAAATAGTGGTTTGAATATTGCTATGGTAATTTTTAATAGCGCTCAGAGTCGCCATTCGAGCCCAAAGGGTTAAAATATGAGACTAGGAAATACAATGTAAAACAAAAATGGATGGAAATTACGAAATGATCTTTTAGTCAATTGAGGAACGTGTATATAAAAATATTTATAAATTTTTCACAATAGCTCTGTCGCCATTCTGGATTGTAACTATTAGACTGTGGCTTCTACGCATTTATAAGTTTAATTATAGCGACCATGGATGAATCTAAAAGCATTCAATAAGTTTGTAAATGAAAGACATGATTTTCTGCATATACGAAAAACATTTGTTACATCTACAGTGTGGAGTTTTTGCGCTTCTAACAAAAATGAATAAGAGAGGTACAAAATCGTGAACACGTTAAACGAATTTAAGCATGTTATTACATTATTTGGTAATTATTTACAAGTTGATCCTCCTCACCGATTTTGATGACCTTGAAATATGTTGTCAAGGTCATAATTCTGAACAACTTTTCCTAATACATGTTACCGCCGCTCGGTTTTAGTTTTCGAGATATTCGAGATTTTCGTATATAATAATAATATTCCGTAACGTATTCTGCTTCTTACAAATGTTATGTTAACGGCCGGCCCTCTCCGTCCCCTCTACGACCTAACCACAGCTCATTCTATTCAAATGATTTTTCCATTATTACATCAAATTCTGGATGGCAGCTACAATGCAAAGATTATTCGAATAGAATGACTTGTGGTTGGGGCACGTAGAGGGCAGAGCGGGCCTGCCGTTAAGCCGGCCCAACCACGCATGCGGCAATCGAAGAGTAGTCTTTCAAAATTGAAAGCTCACCTCATATATGTATGACCAGAGTGAGACCCTCTTTTCTCGCTCATCTCCACAGCGTGTTTACAAAAAAAAGTGAACAGACGTCGCGCCGGAACATGCTTACATTGCCACGGAGAGTGCAAGAATACGGAAATGCAATACAGTATTAGCAATAGATTTTTGCGAATATCTCGAAAACTAAAACCGAGCGACAGTAACATGTATAGGGAAAAGTTGTTCAGAATGATGACCTTGACAACATATTTCAAGGTCATCAAAATCGGTGAGGAGGACCAACTTGTAAATAATTACTCATTATTTTGGACTTATTAAAATGATTAGAAATAGAAATACATTTTCGTTCACCTCTTGTTCCTCATGATCAATTAGACAGTTTTTATTTCGTACAAAGGTCCATCTATGAATTACATTAGCAGACAGTGATCAAAGGTAGCGGATTATACAATATCGAAACAGTAGTTTACAGTGACTGTATCTGAGATTGTTTATTTGGCCACGTAAACCGGTGACCGTGGGCAGCGCATACAAATTTTAGGTCAATATGTGACCGTTAAATTGGCATTTACGAAACCGTAAGGCGAGATGTACGGTCCGACCGACGAAGAATTATTTTTGTCCCATGTAGTGAAGACGTACGTGGCGGAGCACGTCGCACGGAATGCAGCGGACCACGGATTCTCAAACTATGGATTGTAGCCCTACGTCCGGAATAGTATAGTCGCGAATGACTAAAGCCGAAAAACACCACTCGGCGCAGGGTACTCGAGAAATAAGGGGAACAGCAGGAATCAGATTGCCCCTCCAGATACTTTTCCAATGTTATTGATTTTTTGGACACCACAGCCGGACTATAACGCATGAGAAGTTTCCATTTCCAAAATTACCCTGACACGTTTGTTTCCTTTGTCACCGGCATACGCTGTCCGGATCCCCAAAGTGTAATTCGAGGAATCCTTCTTTTGGGCAACTGGAAACACACAGCATGCCTTGGTAAATGTTTCGTAAATTGCGAGAAAATTGGTTATGCTGCTTCTCTGGGCGTCGCATGAGAGTTACATGATCTACGTAATTTTTCTGTGAGTGGGGAAAATTAAAAATTTAATAAAATTCAATTTAGGTACGTTCAACTTTCTTGTTCGTAATTTGACAATTTATTGTATGGTGCACGATTTTGTACATAAATAACTAATAAATAATCATATTTTTATATACAGTAGTCCCGCGATTTAAGCAAATTCTCGGTTCTCTGCTGTGACTTAGTTCATGAAGGGATACTATTCTTTTGTGGCCGCGCCGACCGCGCCGAACGCAGAAAAGGACAGCGCGTGTAAACGCGGATCACTATCCTCATCTACGTCCAAAAATCACAGTACATACCGCCAATTAAACCATTAAATACAATTCCAATTATATCGTGTTTAGTGTCCTTTTAATCAGAAAAATGCCACAAATAAGTTGATGATAGTCCCATAAAAAATTAATGAAAAATAAAGAAGTTTTGTAATTGGATTAGTAGTGATTCACACCGATATACTCGACCCGAGATCAGATTACGCGGGACGTTTACACTGCTCGGCGACCAAGGCAGCTTGAGCTTTGCGGCACCCGCAGTGGAAGGGGTAGGTGAACTGACATAGATCCCAATGCTCCGTCGTGCTTAAATCGCGGGAATACTGTATTTACAAATATATTTATTGTTTTAAATATATTCTATTAAATATATATATATATAAATGTATAAATAAATATGTATATATATATAATAATCGGCGAAGAAAAACGTTTCAAATAAAAGTTATTTTTTTTAAGTCGTAGATTAAGAATCTGTAATGAAAAATATATATTTCCGTTTGAAAAAATAAAGTTGACCTTGGAATGACCTTGAAAACATAATGAAAATTAAAAATGGATATGACTGCTGCATCAGCACCTCGTTGACTTAAACTTTTTATTTGAAACATCTTTTTGTCCGGAATTTAGTTTTTGAAATATTCCAGGTGGCCAGGATAAATGCCCTACCCTGTATATGTGTACAAATATGTTTTTTATTTTAAACATATTTATATGATATTTATATAATGAGAGCTATAGAAATATTCATATCGTATTTGTATTATTATTAATTTATTCATCTTGACTGGTTTATTGAAGGCGTATATTGTTATAGTTGGATGTTTGTGGAAAAGAGCAACGATTAGTAGTATGAAATAGTTTAGTTCAACACACAGCCATAAATTAGATGGGACCAAATGGGTCACGTTAAAGCGTGTTCTAGCTCTCCTGCTGAATCCTCCTTGATCATGCAGTTGACGCGAACAAGACCACTCAGTTTTCGATCCAATGTTCCGCCTGTTGGGAAACTGACACAATGACAGGAATTACTAAATAGCTAATTGTTATTCAACATCGTCGAACTCCAGATCGACGGGCGCTCTTTTATCCGTGTATCTAATGTGGAATACAAAGCATTATTACAAAGTTCAATTATACATTATCCTTTCCTATTGATGTGCTAATACGTTCAGACAATATAATAGATTCATATTAATACAATAGAACTTAATTCAATTAAACTTTCTTGTCCTATGAATGGATTACAATATATTTATTGCTGTTTAATATTAAACGATATTATAGTACATTTTATATTTTATCCATATCTATTTCTTTTTATTATAACACCTTGAATCTCATTTGAGATTCAATTTGGCTACCATGAAAGTATTATTTGTTCCTTTTCAATGTGTTACAAAGTATTTAATCCTTTGACAGCGGACCTTTTGTACAACTATATAATTGATTCGTATACAAATGATGCATCGAACAAATATATTTGTTTTTATATTAATATTTTCTTTATATATGACGAGTTTCATCATTTCTATACTGTAGATCTTTATGCACAATAAAACTGTTTGCATTAATTGCATGACCAGGAACCAAATAGGAATTTATTTTTGTCCCAAATAGTTTTAATAAATTGTAAGCAATCTATCGATGATTTCAAATTCTTTTAATATCTCCTCCGTTTGCAATTTCACCCTTCTATTTTTGTTGCATATAAGAAAGCGGATCTTTATGCAAACTGAAAATTTTCTACCTGAATTGCAACAAACCGGAGTGAAATGGAAATTGAATTTTCTTGTTTAATATGGTTGCAAATAATATGACGGGCTGCGAATCATAGTGGTTCAAGTCAGAATTCAGAAAATTTAATTTAATATTGTTTTATTAATCTTAAAGACATCTTTTATTTCTGGGCAGCGTTAATTGAGGTAGAACTTCATTCTTGACTGAAAAATGAAAACTTATTCTCTTATCACTATTTAGGATTACGGCGGCTGAAAAGTGTGTGAGAGATGGAAAAAGGAGAAGAAAGCGTTTCGTCCTAGGCCCGCTAGAGGACTCGTCAGTAAGGCTATCTAGCGGACCCGTGCCTTAGACGCGGGATGTCGTAAGGACTGTTTAGGAAGGTATATATACAAACAGAGGAAGATTCAGGTAGTAGCGGGAAAGGTTTTGTCGTAATGTCCCTCTGTTGACGAGCATAGGAAGTAGCCGCCACAGGATCATAGCGATGTAGTTCACTTTATGCTTTTTTGTTTTCAAAAGCTGACATACAACACAGATCAACAAAACGTATTTTTGAAATTTTCAATATTGGCCCATATAAAAAAGTTGTGAAATACAACTTTTAGTATTTTCACTGCAATTCTGACTAATCGCAATTTTCTAAAAAAAAATTTGTTCGCATCATGTAGTAAACTAATAATTCTAACTTGCAAAAAAGTCCAAGTGGTAGGGTCAAATATTAACAAATTAATGGTCTTTTTAAGAATGTATGAATATTTATGAGAGCCACTGTATATTTATATAAGTCAATCTTAATTAGACAATTCGCTTGTAAATTTCATAAAATTCTGTTTCGTGCTTTAATTTTCGCACAATTTTTATAGTTTTCTGAACCTATAGATGTATTTCCGCAACCGTAATGCTCATATAGAGTCTTTTTTTATAACAAGAAACGCAAAATAACGCTATGATTCTCAGCCCGTCATATATGATTATTTTTAAATTCTCTTTATGTTGTTACTATTTTAAATTGCACCTACTTATTTCTGTCATAAATGTTGGGATTTAATGACTTGGAAGTTGTTTTTATAAAAAACTATATATATATATACGATTAACAATTATTAAACTTAAAGATAGAATGTTTGATATTAATTTTAATTTTACAGCAGAATTTTATCCAACTAGTTTCTAAACCTTAGACGCTTCGCACGCGACGCCGACTCTCTTATGCGCATACGCACATGCGCGCTCGCACACGCAATACGCACACGCTGAGGGAGGTGTCTGATATTTCCAACAATAAATACATAAAATCCGCTGTCTAATAATGATGATGATAAACGCTTGATTTGTTTGACCAAATGATTTTCGCCAGCGGTAGTGTTACTGTGAGTCACTGTACGTTGCAACACGACTCACCGAGTACCCGAGAATCATCTCAAATTTCGAAATTTGCCTACAGCACTCGGCCAACTCGGATTCCAGCACTCATATCTCTCGAGTTCCCGAATTAATAGTTATAAATCAGTCAGGCTCGCCGGAAATTCGAGGCGAGCATAACCGGGACCTCGGCGAAATTACAAAGGTTGAGAAGCACTGCGCCGAAGAATGCGGTTCTTGTACTACCTCCGGGGGGTGTCGTGAAAGATTTGGAGCACCTAGACGCATTCCCTTTTGTTACGACGAAACACGATCGATTTGTACATCTCGCCAAAGATAATAAAACGGATTTAGAAAATCGATGCGGCCCGTGTACGACGTTACGCCGTCGATACGGAACGACAGAGTTATGTCGTCCGTGACAAACAGTTTTATCCGCCATAAACCATCCTCGTATAGAACCCAACCATTTCTTCCACTGTTTTATGTCGCAGATAATTCGATATTACTACAATTTTCAGTTCGCGCCAGGTAAAAAATAATTCTTAACCTTTCGACATTGCATGCACGGGTAACTCGCCGTGTCTCCGCTTTGTAGTGTATGTCTGCGGTGCGGACTTTCCACTATACTTCCGCTCAAATGTTTGGGACATGTTATGCTTCCGAAATGAATAAAGCTGAACATCACAAATTCTTTTAGCCCCTACCGTTTTACTTAGGAGTACATCAAATTCTTGGCAACATCCATTGTTACCTTCTTAGTTACCGGCTCTGTTTGGTTTCTTAATCAAATTATAGAATGTTTCTCTACGTTAATATTAACATTTTGATACTGTTGGATAAAGTTTTTACTGCTTCTTTAATTGTAAAATATTTTAACAAGTGGAGGGTGCTTATACACTCGTAATTGAATTAATAAAAATTCAAATTTGTGTAGTACTTTATGTATGATTGAATTATAATTAGATTGCGGATCGACAGGTCCTGCGGAGCACGATGTTACCATTGGCCGAGCCGGAATCCGTCCGCTGTAACGGTGTTCTGATTGGTCCGTGTTTTTCGTTAAAAACTCATTAACAAAGCCGAGGTGGCCATTTTTGGAAACACAAATTTTTCCTAAATGAACTTATTGATCAAAGTAATTTCAAGTATCTTGGTAGTATTATGGTAAGAATTTTTTTCTCCATTTTGTACTCCTCTGTACCAACTACGAATAGTGATGTTGATTAATTTTTACCAAAAATCACATAATGCTATCGTGAATATGTCATTTTTCCTCAAATATAAAATGAATACATTTGACGTTAAAATAAAATTTAGTTGAAAGTAAAACGGGATGTCTAAAATAAAATCGATGATAGGATATTAAGGATTAGCTTTATACTTCAGAATTTTATGTAATAAACTTGGAGGCTGTAATAGTATTTCTTGATGGAAACGTTTTATATGATTTTGTATTCTAAAATCGTACATTTCATATGTAACAACCTAGTATTTACTAGGGCTGTTATTTTCCTTCGAAGGTCGAAGCTTCGAAGCTTCGAACCTTCGAACATTCGGAACTTCGATACTTTAAAACTTCGATTCGTTTCCAGTTAACGAATAAAAGAAATAAATTTTCATAATTTGTTTCTATATTCACTATTTGAATTATTTTAATAATTTATTGTTGAGTAATATATGTATAATTTGAATTATTCTTTCGATAGCACATTGTTAAAATAATTGTTTAAATAAATAAATTTTATAATTCGTTTCTATATTCATTATTTGAATTGTTATTTCAATTATTTATTATTAAAATAATTGTTTAAATAAGTTAATTTCTACAATTTGTTTCTATATTCATTATTTGAATTATTTCAATAGTTTATTGTTAAAATAATATATTTATTATTTGAATTATTATTTCGATAGTTCATTGTTAAAATAATTGTTTAAATAAATAAATTTTCAGAATCTGTTCCTAAATTCATTATGTGAATTGTTATTTCAATTATTTATTATTAAAATAATTATTTAAATAAATAAATGTTCATATTTTGTTTCTATATACATTATGTGAATTATTTCAATAATTCAAAGTAATTATTTAAAGAAGGTACAAGTATTTACATAATTTACACATTTCTATAGATTATAAAAATTTCTATAGATAATAAATTTTTATAATCCATAGAAATGTGTTCCTATATTAATTATGCAAATCCGTGTACATTGTCTAAACAATTATTTTAACAATAAACCATTGAAATAATTCAAATAGTGAATATAGAAAAAAATTATTAAAATTTATTTCTTTTATCCGTTAACTGGAAACGAATCGAAGGTTCGAAGGTGCGAAGGTCGAAGTTTCGAAACATCGATTCTCATCACATTCGAAGTTCCCTTCGTTCCTTCGAATCCTTCGAAGCTTCGGCAAAGTAACAGCCCTAGTATTTACTACAGTCTGCGTGAAATTTTCATCTCGACTCTGATTTGTTATTGTACGGTAAGGAATAAATAATGCTTCAATAAATACAAATAATTCGATGAAAATGTGAGGTGTCGCTGAAGCGTCTACTCAAAAGATGCAATCACGAAAGAAAGCAACGCGCGACGCGACGGCCGTACAGAAACGTATGAAACAATAAGATCCCGGGGCGCGTGTTGAGCAATGGTGGTCGGGCCGGAGTCGACGTGCTAGCTTTGAAACTTTTCATGAATCCGTGTAATAAGTCTGACAGATTAGTTTTTTAGACGGAAGCTCGGATTTCTTTTGCCGGTATTTACGTGGTACAAACGAATTCTCCCCAGCAGCTGCGTGCGCGACGTTATGAAGCTTGTTGTGCCGTACTTTCGCGTTACTTACGGTCTTTCTCCTCAGGGAAAGTATAATCTCGAGCACATCCCCGCGGTATTCTTTTCCGGTTGCAACAGCGTGGATCCACTTAGCCAAAACTCTTCGCGCAACTTTCGGGGCATACTGCGCACGTTTTCATTCCTAATTTGTCACGGACCGTTTCAAAAGCTTCGTCTGTACTTCGGGCAATATCGCGGCCAGACGTGTTACTTATTAAGCGGGCTCTATCTTTAGAATTCCACCGAACTTTCTAATACTCGCCCGGCCTGATATTGTCCAGTTGTTGGTAATTGAGCACTTCTGTATATATCACCGGGAACTTTCGCGATACTTCTTTCGCAGTCTAATTTCACACGGGAACCTTCAGTTTTATTTGAAAATATGCTATATGTTCAGGTACTATGTTTAGCTTGAAGAGGAATTGTTAAATGCTGTAGGAAATTAGACGATAGAGCCACTGTTTTGGTTGTCCTCAAAACTAATTTATTATGTTTTGTCAATGTTATGCCAAAAATGTTTGGGTTCCTTGAAAAGGGTGATTCCTGGGGTTCTTCTAAGAAGCTTTTGCTATAGCGAGAATATCATACCCGGCTTCGTTTTCGAATTATTAATGAAAATCGCGGACCAACAGGTAGAAATGGAATCAAGTATATTACAAGTAGGTTCGAACCTAGCCAGATAGTTTCGAACCTTTCATGAGTTCGTTCGAAAAACAAGAGCAATAGTTAAAAGTATACTCCACTACATGCGAGATAGGTTTGAATACTTGTAAGTTCTTGGAGGAACGCAAGCGGTACTCCCAAGTATACTCGAATCCTGACCCAGTATATTCGAACCTTTTATGAGTACCTGACGTATGCACAGTTCTGACAAGCTAGACTTGCTAGACTTAATTTCGTTACGTTCAATCCCCTCCAGTAACCTAGACCAGGCATGTCCAGAAGTAGCTCACTTGGAGGCAAATTCGAGGGAGACGCCTACTTCTCCCACCGGCGCGTCTCGCTCCCCGTGGTAGCCGTAATCCTCCGAGCTCCTCAGACGTGTGCCTACCGATTGTGGTATGTACTGCGTGTGGCGCGTTGGGGCAACTCTCGGACCCACGGTAGGCACGGGTCTGAGGAGCTCGGAGGACTACGGCCGCCACGGGGAGCGAGACGCGTGGACGGGAGAAGTAGGCGTCGCCCTCGAATTTGCCTCCAAGTGAGCTACTTCTGGACATGCCTGACCTAGACCATCGCGTTGATGGGACTAATTTCAACTGAGGGGTAACGGGGGATCTCGGAGGCCCGACTCTCAACGGTAACGTAGTAGGGATGTCGAGTTCTGGACGGACAACAGTAGGGATGGGATCAAGTACCTCGCAAACAGGTTCGAACTTTGTTTGATTGAATTCGAACTCTCTATAAGTACTTCGAAAAATAGAAATAGTACTCCTAACTATACTCGAACCTATGCCAGATAGTTTCGAACCGTTTACAAGTACTTTGGTAAACGGAAGTAATACTTGCAAGTATATTCGAATCTTGGTCGAACAGATTCGAAACTATTATGAATATCGTACCAGAAATTCTCTGACCTTTCTAATTTCTCATTATTTTTTACTTTTAAAATCAATTATGCTGTCCTTTAATGCATAATTTAATTCAACATGTGTAACTATAATTTCATAATCTATCATATTTTCATATGGACACATATCCAGTAATCTAATTGCAGCTTTCATTATCAATAATAACAAACACTACCCCCCCCTCCCTCCTTACTTTTCAATCGATGAATGTGCGACAATTACGTGATCGCTATAAAGTGCCTAAGAACCCATTAGAGGTGTTGTATTCCGTAAGATATAAACAGTAATGGCCACTTCTGTACTTTCAGAAAGAATGTTTTCAAAAGCAGGAAATATCATGGACAAAAAAAGAAATAGGATAAAACCAAGTATTGTAAATGAAATATTATTCTTAAATAGTTACGAATTTATTAAAGAAAGTGCTTAAAACCTACTATGCAGTTCTGATTTCCAAGATACGAGTACTACTTGCGAAAGATTCGATTCCTTTTAACATCGAAGTATATATAAGTATCTTTTCGAAACTTGTAAGTACTCATTCCGAGGTTCGATAACAGTTTGTATAAAATGAATACTTTTCAAATATAATCATTCGAAACATTATTGCTTTTAAGTAGTAATCGAAACCCATGAAATGAAACTTGGTTATTGAAATTGACTCGGATTCGCGAGTACATATTGAACTTGATCCCATCCTTAGACAGCAGAGACGTCGTGAAGAGAACAGAGGTAGAGACCGCCTCCACGCAACGAAGCGGTTGAACGTAACGAAGTTAGGTCTAACAGGTATAGCTTGTCAGAGCTCATAACGTCAGGTACTCATAAAAGGTTCGAATATACTCGGTCAGGGTTCGAGTATACTTGAAAGTACCGCTTGCGTATCTTCAAGTATTTACAAGTATTCGAACCTATCTCGTCCGAGTTCAAGTATAGTTGGAAGGATTGCATTTGTTTTTCGAGTAGTTATTCAACCTTGGTTGACTTCGATTCACAAGTACATGTTGAACTTGACCCCATCTCTACCAATGGGATCGCAGCTACAGCTGACGGATTCCGGCTTGGCTCGGCCGGCGCGGCGGCTGATTCTACTGAGCGGTAGCGCTGTTGTACTGCCGTGCTCGAATCGTGAGCAAAAGAAGGAGTGTCAATCTATTTAATTAAAACTTGCATATTGAGCCGTAAATACGCTTGCTGCTTCGAGTTCCCTTATACGGCAATACCGAATGATTTTTATCTAATACCGAACAATAATTTCACGCATGCTGACTCAATTGTATTGCTCACAAGAACTCCAGACTTTATGCCTGATGATTAAACTGTAGATCTCTATGCAGGATGCTTTTGCAAGTTGTTTTGTAAGAAAGTATCTAAAAATTTAGTGTGTCTATTGCAAGACTTCTTCAGGTTACATTAAAATATATTACTATCAGATTTGGTTGATATTAGCATTTTTTTGCATTTATTATGCAAGTACTTCAAACCGTGTGCTATGTATATTCGTTTTGGCCATACCGTGAATCTGTATGCAAAATGTGTTTACAAGCTGTTTTGTAATAATGTAAAAAGATATACATTTATTCTGTGCATCGGAAAACTTCTTTAGGTTGGGTTGATACTGACATTTCTGTGCGTTTAACAAATTTATACGAGCTACAATTTCATAAAGATCCACAGTCTAGTGATGATGCAGGCATACTTAACGTCGGCATACTTTTATGCAATATGAAAATTGTCTGTCTGTCTTAATTGCAGGATACTAAAGATAAATGGACATCGATTCTTTTTCTCAACAATTTTAATGAGTTGGAAATGAAATAATAGTATTTTGTAAATACTTTGACTGTCTCGTTCAGACGTTCTAAGTCAGTTTACAATCCCTAAAAATGCATCAATGAATTTACTTCTTCCCTACTACTTTATTTTTGTCATGACTGGACACCAGATTTTACACATTTATGGCAGAACAGAGTAGAGAAAATACGAGTAGTGTGGAGGAAATAAATTCTTTGAAGCATTTTTAGGTATTGTGAACTGACAGAACGTCTTATGTCTGTTAGATGATGTTATGACCTAAATAAATGGTAATCAGATGGAGCGGTGTCAGGCGAATAGGCTATCAATCACAGTTCTTTGACCATAGCCAGCAGAAACCATTCGAGCAGCTGCAATCGCGGCATTTTCAAGATTATATGTTGTGGGATTTGAATATTAAAGCCATTTCTGGACGTAACACATTTTTATTCGTTATTCATTGAAATGATATGTTGTGTCGTGTCAGTGCTCAAACAATAATTAGTGAGCCGCTGAGAAACACGCCTCAAAGAGAAGTAAATAAGTAATAAGATAATTGGATTTCGGATAACTTTAATAAAACTGAATATAATGGACTGTATAATAGAGATGTTGTATCTATGGATTCTACTTCGCAACTTTCACTCTACGACTCTTATTCTCCGACTGATAGTTTCGACTCTTATTCTGCGACTGATAGTTTCGACTCTTATTCTGCGACTGATCTTACAACTAACGTGTGAGAAACAAGTAACCTCGTGGGGATGAAAAATCTCTTCACAAAGTAGAAAATAGTGGGGGCCCCAGCCAATGATATAATATTTGGGAGGCTACAAATGACCTCCCAAAACAAGGACAACGCCCATAGACGAAATACGTCGTAACGAGTGTCGCTAATCAGATGACACTCGGCTTCCTGCAATTTCGCCGGAAACCATAATTTAGGCGTAGGGCCATAGGCCCCCCTGGCGCTAGGAGTGGGCCTACGCTACGCCAAGTGCCATTGAGAGCTGCACGGCTAGACTGACTTTCCCATGGTCAGCTGATACTTTCCAGCCGCACCAGAGTCATAAAACAATAAATTCGTCAGAAGACGCTAGAGGACCCCTTCGACAATGGCACTGTCCAAAATCGACCGTAGCATAGACCCAAACCGAAATTCGAGCAGGCCATACCATAATCACGTCTCAACAGATATTAGGCTACCAGATTTGAGGAACATTGCAGACTAAAAAATGTAATCATGCATTTGCAGTGAGCCTTATAGACTTTATAACGCGAAAAACAGCAGTAGATTCAAGGAAGGCAATTATTTGTAGAAAATTTTATTCCCATTAGTAGATATTAGTATCAGTTTTCAGTAAGTTTGTAACGTAAATATTGAATAGTGAAATTTTGAAGTAATTTAGTAATAGTGAAACTCAAATAAGACTTCCACTGAAGTTCAACATACTTTTGTACTACTTTGGGGAATCTGTTAACGAATGACGTTTGTGTATTAAACGTTTGAAATGTTTTACTTTTTGCTGTATATATTTATTTATATTTCCTCTGTTTGCTTTGCGAGACGCGTTTCCTTTGCCATTATTGAAATCAAAATGTCACCACTTTTATCGCCGCGACGAGAAAGTAACACTCCGCCGTGACAAAGAAGACAAAAAGGGGCAACTGAAAAAGCAATCTTAGTAACGGGGTTCTAAAGCCACTTATGTATTTCTTTTTCCAAGCTTCTCAATTACATTACGCGAATAGCACCCGCTACCTATTTGCTGATTGCCTACAAATTGACCGACCCTGTTATTTCATACGAAATCTTTACAAATTGAACATAAGATCCTTCGATACATTTGTTATTTAATTACACGAGTACGCACTACTTGTGGAGATTAGAATAATTTTATATTCATTGGAAAGGAGATCGGACTATAGGTGGCGTATCGGTATGAGGTGTATGTGTGTGTGAAATATAAGAGTAAAGCGCGAGAGTGTCCATATGCGGGAATATAAGTTTATATAATAATGTTCGAACATTAAGTACTATTATATCTCAATTATATTTCTTATATTTTAATAAACAGTTTATTCTAAAAACTACATGCGGCCTCACACTACTAATTTGTATCACGATACAACACTTCATGTTTGGAATTACTGGGTTTAAAAACAATATGGCGTACAAGTTGAACTATACATTCACCTTAGAATAGTTCTTCAGAAAATATAAACGAAAATTAAGTACATTTTTTATGGTTTTCTGCTTGCAATTAGTACAAGTGGCATGACAACTAACACACAACAGTAAACACTTAATTACTTTTTGGTATAGGTAATCAAAATTGTACCTCTTAAAACAATAAGTTCTTCTTAATTTGGTGAATGATAAATACAGTTATTCGTCCTTCTTCATCTCAAGAATGCTTGATATCTAATTTTAATACATCTCAAATAAAAATTTGTTCAAAATTGTCCACCTTACAATAAACTTACTATAGTAAACGTACTATAACTATAAACCTAGTCGACTTTTTTATCGCGTGTAATGTGACTATCATTCTCTTCAACATAGAAAATCGCCATTAAAAACATGCAGTTCGAATTTTTACGAAAAACCAAATTCCTTTGGGAGTGTAAAAGGAACACTATAAAAGCGTACGATTAATACAGCAGGTGCAGGCGTGTAATTGCATCCAATAATAGCGTGTTTCATAAACGGATACAAGAAATCAGTTTAACCGTGTCGGGATCGGTATTGGCGATCGTGTAACCAGTAGCGTTGCGAGAAGCCATTCGTACAGAATCCGTGGAACGGTTTTCCGGCCTTTCGACGGCTTAGCAGTGATCCCTCCGCTTGCGGGATCCATCTTCAGGTGTCTTGCAACATGCACGACGTCGATACACGGCCAAAGGGGTGTGCATAATTTGAAGCACGGGAGTGCAGCTCGTTCGCTCGAAGCCGATTCTGTGGTCAGCTTATTCAAGCTTTGGTCGCGCAATTGGAGACGGATCGGACGTGCTGGCTGCTGACAAGGAACTCTGATAATAGAGGCAAGCTTCAGAGGAACTGGAATGTACAGTACATTGTCTGTTCAGAGGGAAATTCGGTATTGACGTAATTAGACTACATGCTACCAGACGTTCCACATGCCGTGACACCGTCCACCCGAGGTACACCACCGCTGGGATTTAATACCGGTTACTCATATCTCGAGGGCAACCGACTTGTCCGTAATTTCATCCTTTGAAAATTAAATTAATCATCGACCCACACCGGACCGCTTGGCGTCGACCGTGGCTTGCACTTTGCCCACGATTATCCCGACGTATTCCGAATCTATACGACCGTTAATGACCAGTTTGTCACCTAAAGTATCCCGACAACTTTGCGAAAAAACCACGGAGACGACACTTGCGAATTTACGCGAATCGGTAATCATGACTCGCTCGTTCTCGCGCGATCTCGATCGCTGTTCCTGGATTATAGCAAGACTTGCTAGACCAAGTTTGGAGACACTTCTACGTTTGGATCCAACCAACAGTTGCACTTTTGAACAGTCTTTTCCCGAAGAAAATTCCTATATGTCCAGAAATCGTTAGGCATGTCATAAACTGTACACTTTCGTCTGGGGATGCTATACATTTCATTAAACAATTTAATAAAGATAAAGGTAGTGTAGTTTATAGTAGTTTGCGAGTGTACAAGATACATTTTTAAATTTTCAATACAGGCGCAAATGAGAAACTCGTAAAAATCAACTTTTACTATTTTTTTCGCGGTTCCGACTAATTGCAATTTTTTCAAAAGTATTTTTACTCAACTTGTGTAGCGTCCGGTCGTACGTACAAAAGAGAGTTTTTTCTTTCGTGCAAACGGCCAACGTAATTTACGACTCTTGTTCGACGAAACTATTTTTGAGTTGACAATTTCCAGGCTTCGATATTGCATGTCTAGTAAAGTTCTTTCCAAAAGTCCTCAATAGCAAACAGAGACCGTCGTAAATTAAGGGATTACCAGAAGGGCACTTGGGGCGAACTCATCGGCCTGTCGCCGCTTGGGTCAGACGCGGGTGGCCTGAAGGAAAGTCCCACGACAAATTCATCCACTCCGATCACCTCGCCGTTCCGAAAACAAGCACGCCAAGGGTGTAAGGAATAGGCGGTGAGACGGAAATACGAACGGCTCTGATTGGAAGGATCCAACGCGTGGGTGAGCCAATCAGGGTTGTTTAGGAATTTTACCAGGGCAAACGCGGAGTCGAAAATGAGAGACACGACACTTGGTCGCAATTCGCCTTGAGATAAAAATCTTGAATAGTCAAGTCGAGAACAAAAACCGAGATAACGATCACCTTGTATATGTAGTGATTAAAGTCATTTTTACTCCGCACAACGAGTGTACATTCATCAGAAGAACCTCTACCTACACTTGTAATAAACTAATCCTTCCATCTTCTCAAGAACATTCAAGTCATGTGTTCTAATTTTAAAAGAGTTATGCTGTTTCAAATGGTGTGTGTTCAGTTTTGCGCCTTACTGTATGTCGAAAATACTCCTTAATACTTTACGTGAATACCGTTTGTATACTTCTCTCCACACCAAGTCTTAAATAATTAATTCAATCGATAACATATGAAACAGTTCAACGAAGGATAACATCAAACGAATTATTAGGGTGTCGCGTTTGAATGAAGTCGATGGCTCCGTTAATGTTAATTCACCACTAACTGTCGCGATGAAATTTCGCGCCTATCGCCGACATTTTTCCGTTCCTTGAAGCTGCACGGTATTCCATTATTTTAAAATGGAATTCCAATTTACGGAGTCGTTTGAATAGAGGTCACTCCTACCATTTACGTAACTAGCCCATTCTTCTTGTCTCGTGACACCGCCGCGCAGACACATGTATTACGAGTTATAGGGATGCACGTGAGTGTAAAAAGACGGTATCAGATGAAGGAGCGTTACGTATGTGCCTTTGCCGATTAGATATTCATTTCAGTTGTTTTATTAAGTAACCCTTAGTCTCCAAGTCTGAATAGTTTCATATCATGCTTAGGAAATTTGTTACGCATGAATTTTGTCATTTTATTCGATTAATGAAAGCTTGAAATGTTTCTCCACAAACAATTACAGTAATCATACTGATTGTAAATATTTATACAGACAGTTTGCTAAAATTTAGCACAACCGACGTGACAATTGAAAGAATTGCTAAATGCAATATCGAGAATCATATTGTTCGATATTTGGCCAGGTTATGTTGACAGTGGTGTAAGTCCACTTTATCTTCATTCGAGATATTTAAAAGTTTGCATTTTATTCGTTTTAAAAATATAAATAGTGTAACAAGTTTGGCAATATTTCTATGAATTTAGTAATATTTATATTGATTACGTAAATGACTTTAATGTGAATTTAACTAAAATAATATGAATTTTCTGGGTCATCAATGGTCTTACGCCACTTTCATAACCCACCCATTAGACAATTTCATTTACCGAGGAATTTTAAATTCATCAAAACATATGGATATTTTAAAGTACTAAGTGTGAATTGCTTATAAATAAAAAGTTCACTCTAAATTATTTGTTTATTTTGTGATTTCTCCATTTTTGCCACTAATGGACTTACACCACTTTCAAATTAACGGTCCATTCCTTTCATATTCTTTATTGCACTATGTACAAAAAAACCTACCAACACAAAATTAGGATGCAATAGACATTTTCAATTATAAAATTCATGTTACATTTAATGTAAACTAGATACGGTTAAATGTTGAAATTAATACAGTCTTTATTTTTAATCAGTAGACTGAGACATTCGTAGAAAACGTCTTTGTACATTCGTATATAGTAAGTGATTTCGAATAGTGTTTTATAAGAAAACTGTAACTTTGGAATGAGCGAATATATTAATGTAAATTTATTATCTATTAAATATTCTATTATTTCTTCTTTTTTGAAATATTTTCTTCAAATTAAAACTAATATGTTTAGCTTGCATTTTTGAGAATATTGCTGTGCAACATCATCATTCACGGTACGAAGCAGCCGAAATAATGATTCGTCCATCCGAAAATTACAAAAATTGACGATGATCGAATATAGGAACACTATCTTCTAAAAGCTCGTGCCAGTAACAGTTTTTGTTCCATGAACTTTCAGAACTTTCATGTTGGGGCTGCCAAGTCAGGTATCAGATTTTAATCGTGATCAGTTATTGTTCAGGAAAAACGTTCAATCCTTTTCAGCAATCGGATAACCACGGGCACAATATGTGCTTTCACTTCCATTACCTAAATCCTAATATTCTGTTCTAATTTTAAAACAGATGGTACTTCAGCGGTATTCTAACATTTATTACAAATAAAGTTTTTATGAAGGAACTACAATCACGAATTTTATGAATAATACCATCAGAGACAACGTTAAACACAAATGTATGAACATGTATTAAACAATGTATTACATACAAATAAATAAACTGCTGGATTTTTTTAACTGTCGAAGAGTGGAACCAAATCGAATGGTTTTCTTTCTTTAACCCTTGCTTAGGCAACCGGGTATCCGGGTACCCATTTCCATTTTTCCTTGTAATCTTTTAATGTTCCTAACAAAATATTGTAAAACCCTTCCGGATCCCCATTCTTTGTACAATTTCACGTAGATTAACGTTCAGTGAAAAAAATAACAGTAAAATTGTCGCTATCCCGGTTGGCCAACAACAGTGAACATTTTGGTTGCCTACACAAGGGTTAACATTTTAGATGATTGAGAATAATATATTGTCATTATTCCATTCTTTTTATTTCTTTTACAGCTGTACGTACCACACACTCAATTTTGTCGCAAATGCACAAAATCCATGATTATTATAAATACACACGATATCCAATTGAACATTTTTCATACTAGTAAATATAAGACAAAATTATGCACTATGATTGCAGTATTAAATTGAGTACAGAAAATAAATTGAAACTAAACAGTTTCCTAAATAAGTAGAAATATACTACACAATTTTTATACTTTTGATATGTCTCAATCCATAAAATACAAAAAATAGAGACATCAGCAAAGAATAACAAATGGAATGCGGATTTTATACATTTTTCACAAAAAATCAGTAGATGAAACGGTAGATTCAGTAAAACATCAGAAGAATTCAAGAATACTGTTATACAATATTTTTCACGTATTAGAATTCTTAAAAGAAGGATTACATCTTTATTTAACTTTCGTTTCTTGCAATTGGTGCTGGAAATATATATCGCTAAAAATCCTCAGTCTATTGTTGCCTTTCACTTAACACTGTAATATGATAAATTCCTAAATCGATTAATACTTCTCAGGACTTTTATTTTTAAAGTAATATAGAATTTACTTAGCACGAAGTTCAGAAAATTTTTCGCAATAATAGTCATCGGGCTGTTAATTCTGTGTATTTATAACAAAAATGTATAAGATCAATACAAAGCAATAGAAACTGATGGAAAAATTTAAGAATATTCTTCTAATCTATCGAATTTGTTAGAACTGTTAAAATAGCAAATACATTGTAACTGCAATTTCTTGCAATTAAAGCACATAGTTTGAATGTCACAAAAGATCCGCAGTTTACTTGTTATCATTAAATTACAAAGGTCTTCAGAAATGTGAAGAGAATATAAAATTGCAGCAATGAGAATTGTGGACCCCAATTTACTAATACTTTTAGGAGAGGAAATATATTTTAATTCCAGTTTCTTGCAGTTAAAGCAAATAATTTGATTGTTGCACAAAGATCCGCAGTTTACTATTGGGTCGTTCGGAAAGTAATTTCGTTTTTCCAAGGGAAAATGAAAAACGCAGTGACCACTTTGTTCCACGATCTTTTGCCATATTTCTGGCAATTTGGAGGTGTTCATAGAATACCTGTGTTTTATTAGCAGAAAAAATGGTCATATTATTGTACTTTTGACGCATTCATTTCAAATGATATTTACACAGCTTAAAAAGTATTGTAGAAGACGAAATAAATGGTAATCCGATGGCACATGCTCTCTGTGAACAGCACACAATTTTTTCCTTGCTTGCACTGCATTTTCACCCTCGCGGCAATAAAACAGCCAAATGTGACGGATATGCTCAACTTGATTTCCCATATTTGATACGGTGACAAAAAAAATGCTTGAAAGATTATAAAGTTCTATAAGGCACGAAATGACGTCCGAAATGTCAGTTCTGACAATATACAGTGATTTTGCGACTTAGAATAATGTTAAGTAATAATAAATGGAAGCAATACCATCTCTACACGAAAAACGAAGTTACTTTCCGAACAACCCAATAGTTATGATTAAACGACAGTCGGCTTCAGAAATGTTAATGGGATATAAAATTAAAGGGATTACAATTTTGGAAAGGCATTGGTTTTCCCTGGTGATTAATCCGGTACTCATTATCCGAAAATCACGTCACGTCGTGTGATTTCCATTATCGTTCCGGCAACTCCGTTATACATTTCAAAAACGCCTTTCCGTTATGCGGTAAGTCCGAGGTATTACGTCGCCGTTGTGCTCCACATTCAGCTTCACTCCCCGGAACATTTTTACGAGAACAAGCAAACCGTCAAAACCAAATGCGCCGCGTAATACCTGCGCAGCATCCGAATACTTCGAACCTCGGTTTCTCATTTACCGTTCTCGCCGAAGAAAAATCATTTTACCCCGGGCTCCCGCGATCCTCCGCAATTACACGGAAAATTGCGTGATTTTTAAAACAGACCATTATGCATCGTATACACCCCGAGATTCTGGGAAACCGATGCAGTAGTTCTCTTCCGGCTGAAAGTGGAACGGAAGAAAAAGTCGACGGTAGAACAGCGTCATGAGTTGCTTAATCATTTCTATCTGCTACTGGATCTAATATTTCACGTGGAATTGTGCGCTTGCAATTCCCCGATAAATCTATCCTAATGATTGCCGTAATTCATCACAGCCCCTTTCAGATGTCTAACTTGAAACGTTTATACATTGAATTTTATCTCATGTCATCAAATCGAAAAGATTTAATCAACCAAGATTTGTTTTATATCAATTAAAAAACTGTGCTTCATATGTAATGATTAAACTATAGATGTTTTTGGTACATTACCATTTTTATATGTTATTTTGTAAAAATTAGAGTAACGTCTGTTACTCGGTAGAAGATTATTTGTGAGCAAATTCAAATAAGAATATTATTAATTTTTGACATACAGCCTGGTAATAATCAATATTAATTGAGACCTTATGTTAGCATGATGATTATTGCATGGAAAATTTTATGCATTTAGGAAAAATATGAGTAGAACAAACGTGCAAGAGTAAAAATATTTTAAGAAACCAAAAATGTTGTAAAATAAGTGTCTATGTAGCTACTGCATCTTGGTCAAATGATGCAATTTTTATTTTGCATAAAAATCCGATGATTGCGATACTAGGTTGACTATCAATACCAATCATTTAACAGTATAAAGCATTTCTATAATTTTACGAATTGTAAAATAAAAAATAAGGTGTTCGTCATTTTTACTTGCCTTAGGAAGCAAACTTAGCTGGTGTTAGATATTCAAGTATGTGAATACTAATTAGAACTAGAGTACTTCCTGTTTCGTGATATAGCTTAGGAACCACTCTTCTCTTTCCTGGAGCTCAGAGTACGTTTCTGACTGTTTCTAAGAGCTTAGGTGCTTCTCCCACTCTTATTTGCGACTGTATCTCTTTCTCTCACTCTATCTCCCAGACTTTAGAGACAGTATCTCACACTATTCCATTAGTTAGAGTTATCCTCAAATTTTTGCTTAAAATTTCTGAGCTCTATATCTGAATTTCTAATAGCTCAAAACTTGATGCCTCTTTACTATTCTTTCCCAGAATTAACCCTTAAGTAGTTATCCTCTATTTTGCCTATTTGTTCTCTTTCAGCGTACTTTGATTCAGAGTACTAAAATCGTCATTTAACTACTTAGTCTGTAGCAGCTAATAGCTGCTCCATTAGAAGTACTAATAAGCAGACTTAAAATATGGTTTAAAAATATATAAACAGAGCCATAAATAACTCTAAGAATCGCCGTCCGTGTAATTATTCAAATCATCCATTATTTAAGTATTAAAGTCTTTGGACCACGCTTTACTGCAATATAAAATGTCCTCTCGATGTTTCCTACAATATAGAGCCCGTCTTCCATACTTCTCCAGAGTTTAGAGCATTACTCGCTCGGTTTTTCTACAATAAAAAAGTATCAACCAATTTTACTACGTAGTAAACAATGTTCATCAAACATTAACATATTTCGTGTAAATTGAAACATCGTTTTTGTGATGAAAAACGTTTAGAAAAATCAAGAATACTGACTATTCGATTAATGATATTTTAAAGAAATGAGGAACACCGTCGTCATTTCGATTAATTAGAGTCTCTGGAAACGCTGCTTTCGCTTCAGTAAATGAATAAACAATTCCGGTGCTGCGCGAGGTATTCCACAGACAACTTCCATTTTTAGTAATATGCTATTCTATTCAGGAAAGAACCAACATGTCTACCGTTCTATGGTCGACACGGCGGACGAAGAGCAATTAAGCACGTGCTCCGGTTTCGATGTACCATTAAACGCCTCCCGGCACGCGAACCAGTATTATCATAAGCCGTGATCACTGCGAAACGACATCCTTAGTGACCATTATCACATAACTTTTAGAGTTTTAACTTCGGCTCGAATATGCGGCAAAATATTAATTAAATTTTTTATACGGCCTGTTATACGTACTACCATTATTATTGGACTACGGATTTTATGCACTTACGACAAAAATGAATAGGCGAAATGCAAAATTCTAAACACAGAGAAGTTTTAAAATACTGTTTCAATTTAAGAATACCGAGTATTTTCGACTTATTAAAACTGCTAAAAGGAAAAATTAAATTTATACTTTTGCATTTTTATTTTGCAGAAAGATCCGCAGTCTAGTTACTATACCAATACCAGGTTTCTGAGTTTGTAACTTTTACACATTTCATTGCAACGAAGACCTTGCACAAAATTCTATAAAGACATTTCCTGTGGAACAATACATGCAAGTGAACTTGCAATTACACTGGACACATATTTTCGTGGCAACGCGAGCCAACATAACGTGTCTGATCATTGCACCTCTGTTTCTACTTGCGTGCGCTTGAACAGTCTGGTTATGATCGGCTACACGAGGTGTCTCGGAACAAGTGGTACAACTAAATTATTCAACACGCACAGGCGAGTCGAAACTATGAAATAAAATGTTTCGTGCGACATCGATTTCCTCCTGAAATGGTCGAGTATAAAAATTTATATCCGAAAGTGCAGCATCATATGATACAATTTTGTTCTATATTTTTCGATAAGTTTTTACAGTGAGATTGAGATTACTCATTGCATCTATTGTAATTATAATGACTGCAAAAGTTCCTACCAGATTTTCAGAGTTTCCGATAGAAATAAATATTTTATGAATAAGTATAGTGTTTAGTCGTGTACCTGCTCAATTGAACTGAACAGTGCAGCGTGTGCAAGCGATACTCGTGTGCGTATCTACTTGTACTTTCGATACTGACGTTATCAGAACCGAAGGATATATAAAAAATACTTGTGGCTGTGAAAACTGAACTGTTAACGATTGGTCGCTCGGAGGTTGACTCTTTGACTTGATTAAACGTTGTGAACAGAATGGTAAACTTGAGCAGAATGACTTTCGTCGCTTGTGTCTCTTTGCAGCTAGCCGCGCTGTGGGTGGGATGCAAGAATCTTTGTCATGTATTTTATCTTTCATTGGTTATTAAAATAACTTGTCAACGCCTAACTTTGCGGAAGGGAGGGTAACCTTGTGCGCGCCTCCCCGAGCAGTCTCACCCCCTTGGGTATGTGGGAGAGTCTAGGTTTAGAGTCTAGGCTTAGAGATAGAAGAAAATGTCAGAGAGAAAAGTTGTACTGTGAAAGAGGGCAAATATTGTGATATAAAAAAATGTTCTGATTATAGTCGTTTTCAAGGCCTTTCGAAGTTCATCGATGATTTTTAAACTGCACCATATATTTTTAACTTTACAGTGTTGTAGCTGATGTTAAGACGAGTTCAATGATGTGGTACACTATGGCTTTCAAAAGACCTTGAAAACGACTACAATCGGAACATTTTTTTATATCACCATATTTGCCCCCTTTAAAAGTACAACTCTAAGCCTGTTTCTCGTGGATCACCCGGTATATACAGAGTGGAAATTATAAAACGGTACAGACGAATATCTCCAGAAATATTGATTTTTCACAAAAATATTTCAGATGAATGTTGTTCAGTACAGAGGGGGGCATCATGTGGTGGAACTTTTATTTTTCCCGGTGGACACTACAAGGTGAGGTAAAGGTCAACTTTCTTTTTTTTAAATGGAATGATATGTTTTTTTTACTCACTATCAGATAGTGTGTTTTAAGATGAGTTCAAATACACAAATACTTGGACGGTTTGTGATTTTTATGAAAACAAAATAAAACTGAAAAGCACAAATGCTTCAAAGTGTAAAATGAAATAATCAAAATCTAATCTTAAAAATGCCTGCAGAGATGACCACTAGAATATTAACATTAGAATTATTAAGTGCTAAATTATGTGCGCTTTTTATTTATGCATTTCTGTCATTCCAATAATAGTGAAAGAAAACATCAGAAACAAGTCATTTTGATCTAATTGGTAGAACTAGTCTCAAAAATCGAGAAAGAAATAGTAGCTGCTTATTCAAAACCGTATTATCTCCTATCTAACAGGAAACAGGCCCAATATTTAGCAGCTTGATTAATTAAATTATTTTATACAATAATAGCACAAATAGAAATCTGATGTTTCACATTGTACGAATGAATTTATTCAATGCATCCGACACTGCAGATTATAGCTTATTCACAGAAATTAATTAAATTATTAAACAGATGCGTTCATTGCAATGAAAGAGTTAATATTTCCGCTGCAGGTGACCTCCAATGGTTATAAAAACTTTGGTTGCAATCGTGTTAACAGCGCAAAGTGGTCTAGAAACTGGCTTTTTTCCTGCCCAAAATTATTAATAGCTTTATATCCATTTATTTTCAACAAGAAACAAATACAAAATATTCGAAACAAAACAATAACTGAAACTTCTAAACATACTGCTCTAGTACTTCGGGTATCTGTTTCTCAAATTTCGTACAACGTTAAATGTTGCAATTGTCTAAGCTTTCCTATAAAACAAGGACCATGTTTATCACTTCTCAACATGTTTTTTCATATCCTTCTCAAAGTTCAAATTGTTATAAATATCACGGAACTCGTGCATCAGCGATGGGAATTTTTGTCTCAATTGAGACAAACCGTCCCCACCATAGCGCCCACTGTCTCCCACCAGCATCCGCCATTACCATAGAGGAAGGAAGTGCTTCGCTCGTCGCGAACAGTGCGCATGCCTCGCGCATGAAAGAGAGGTTGGTGGGAGAAGCAGGCGTTTGAGGGGCGCCTACCGTGCCCATCAAGGTCGCACATGGATGAAATGAGACTTATAACATGCCTAATCTCGGACGTGGTATGTCGCGCCGCCGATACTGTTTGTGTAAGGTCACAGACGAATCATCTCGCTACGCAATGCCGCTTGTGCGATTCCACAGACGTGTTATCCCGCGACGCGATACTGTTCGTCCGATGTCAAAGACGACAAATTTCGCGTGCTTCATTATTAAATGGAGTGCTTTAATTCGAAAAAGTATTAACTCCGGAAAAGGAAAAGGAAAAGAAAAATATATTGCTTTCAGGATAACTGAAATTTATTATTCTTCTGTGTGATATAATTAAAATCAAATACAGATGCCGCACGTTGACTCGTCTGTGGCATTGCACGTATGGTATCGCGTCGCGGGATCGCATTCGTGGCATCACAGAGTAGCATTGCGCCGTCAGATGATTCGTCTGCGACTTTATGCAAGCAGTATCGTCATTGCGACATAACACGTCTGTTCTCGAGAGGAAATGGGTAAAATCATACAACACTGCACTGCCAGACGATCACTTACAATTACAGAAATATCTGTTCCTTGGAAGGTACAGAAATATTTACTCGTTTCCGTTCCGCGCGAGAACTCAACTCAAAACCTAAACCCGCAGGAGACACAGTCTCCCACCGGGCTGCGCGGCAAACGCGTCGATCGGCAAACTTCGATCGTGACCCTTTTTTTTGGTCTGTGTCCTGGCTTTGTGCCACGAGGTCGTTGTGGACCTTCCCGCTGACCGGCAAACCTTGGTCACGACTATATAGCCTTTCGGGGCACAATATTTATGCCGATAATCGCGGTTTTTTAACTAATATAACTAAGATAACTTTAATCCTAATGCCAAGAACCAAAACAACGACTATAAACTTCTGCGGCGGCCCGGCTGGGGCTGCAACAACACAGGGACTATCATTGTACGTGTTTAAAAAGTGGTGGTTCCACTTACAAAAATGAAGGTGATCTTGAAAATCTCTAAAAAATGACATAAAAACAAAAATTTTCTTGGTATCGTGTGAGCCACAATGAAGCACTCAACTTTGTCCTTCAGACATTTGACGTATTTTTAAAGACAACAAAGATAATTGAGGTGGCAATAGTTAGTGCCTCACCCTACAATGATAGTCCCTTTCACTACGAATTCAATGACTATAATTACTCAAGGTCATTCAAGGTCACTGACAGAGTTCAACACTCCTTCAAAGCCCGTTTACAGGCATGTATCGATGTTAAATCTTATACGTTATCTCTGTCCGCGACCTTGAATGACCTTGAGTAATTATAGTCACTGAATTCGTAATGAAAGGGACTATCATTATAGGTGTTTAAAAGATGGTGGTTCCATTTAAAAAAGATCAAGGTGACCTTGATATCTCTAAAAAATGTCATAAAAACAAAATTTTGTTTGGCATTGTATTTGACCCTATTGTACCATTCAACTTTATCCATACTATATTTTACGTATCTTTAGAAACAACAAAGATATTTGAGGTGCAAACGGTAGGTGACTCACCGTGTATATAGGGTGTTCACGATATCACCAGCTAGCGTTTTTCTCGTATATAGTAAATATTAGAAAACAATGAAAGAGGAAAAAGTAGTACTATTTTTTATGCGCAACACAATGGCGTATGTAATTTTTGTGTTTCAAAATGTTTCTTCCATTTCTAACTTTGCATGACCTTGAAGGTCACTGCAGTATACGGATGAATTCGTCTTGACACACGCTTTCATGTGATACAAAGAAAATACACAGCATTCCATTTTAAAAAATGAAGGTTACCTTCGTATCTAACGACGCCGTTGTGTTGCGCATAAAAAACAGTACTACCTTTTCTTCTTTCATTTTTTTCTAATATTTACTATCTACAAGAAAAACGCTGGCTAGTGATAGCGCCTACACCCTGTATATACAGGGTGCCCCACGCAACTGGAACAGGCTGCATCTCCTATATAAAACTTTAATCCAAACTTGTCACTTCATGATCTATAATGAGTTCTTAGAATAATTGTTCTTAGTTGTTAATTTCACTTTGAATTTCTCAATTGATTTTTAAGCTTTGGAGGGTTTTCAATCGATGTATACAAATATTTTTTCAAAATATAAAACTGCAGAAATTCAATATTGGCCATGAAAAATAGGTTTCTAGCCAACTGTATGACGTGGCAGTCAACATGTTAATAATGTAAACAAAATGGCGACACGACAAGAGCCAGTCGTTTGCATCATGCTTATATAAACGACTTATATTTCACGTTAGTAGACTCCGCGAAGATAATTACGTTTGTTTAATGAATCATCTTGATTAAAGGATGCTGTAAATTCCGACGTCACCGGAATGTTTTACAACAGATTTAATTTCTACTGTTCCTGGTGTAAAAGCCTGTCCTCGAAGGGTCTTTTTAATGGCGCGGCGTGATAAATTTTCCGAATGCAGCATCGCGCTTCGCGAACCTGTTAAATTCACTGCCACTCGCCTCCCGGTATCATTGAAACGTAAATGAATTTCTCCTGCGAAGGACGAATAAAACGAATTTCACAATTTCTTAGGAAGCCACGAGCGAGCACAATCAATTTTCTGATCTGTCGAGCGCCCTGGAACGATCGGAGCATTCACTGATAACGCAGACTGCTACGTTGCGCAACAGAAAATTCAACACTTTCTGTTTCCTTAAAGTTCTCGTTCAGTTTCACAACGACCACCCCAACGATACTCCGCTGAAACCATACCCAATGATCATTCGCGAAAGTTTTATCGAACGGTCCCTGTTGAAAACTGCCCGTCTTACATGTGTAACTCCACATTTTTTAAAGTTCAAAGATAACGCCCGATACGCATTTAACTTCAAACATGTTTTCTACTTTTTAACTGATTCGAATACAGGACTATTTTCCCTGGATTTGTTCTGTGAACTCCCACGAATTTAAATAGTATTAGCTGTAAAAAATAATTGTCGACACTAACACTAAATTAGCTGTTGCATTTATCTAAGTGGAAAGTTTTTCCCACGAAGTGTGAAGCTGTATATAGTACGAACTTATTAGAATAAGAGAATTTGAAATTCAAGTGATATAACCTTAGAAAATTCACTGTGTGTTTGGAAAATACAATTTTGACTGACAAAACGCTTATTTGACACTGGTTACTTTTCGCATTTTAACTAAGAAAAGGTGCTAGCGAGGCTAAAGAACTGATTTTTACGACTTTAGGACAAGATGCTGGGTCCTATAGCACATGCTGAAAATGGTTTCAGAGATTCCGAAATGAAAATTTTAATCTTGAGGATGATGTACGTCCCCGACATTCGAAAAAAAAACACACAAGACGAAGATTCAGTGCAGCAGTTGGCCGATAATCCATGCCAAGCCCAATTAAGAACTTGCTACAGCATTAGAAATTACCCAAGAAACCATTATTGTCTGGATGTAACGCTGGGTAAAATTCATATTGGATTATAAAGCTGCACGAAATTGCCAACCCTCAAATGGCAGAAACGACTAAAGATACTCTTCCCACTTCAAACCACCACCATTTTATAGAAATCGGATTCGCCACTTGTTCGGGAGAAGGAAAAAAATGTATAGACGCTGCTGGAGTGTACATTTGTAGTGAAATTGTTATTTGAATCTGAATAAATAGACATCAACTTTTGTGTGGAAATGCCGAGAATTAATTTGTGCACCTAATAATAGAAAGGGAATGAGTATGCATTTTTCCATAATTTCTGTGGATATTTTTAAATCTATCTAAAAGGTAAATGTTTGAGTTAAACTCTTATTGGAATTCCTCAAATATTTTTATAACATGTTACATCCACATACAGAATTGTTTCCTGCCAAAAATATTTATATAACTTCGTAAATTCTATAAAACTTACCTATTGTTGTGATCCTATTCGCATTTTGAAATGTGTACTCTTTTTCTTGCACTTTTAAATTATATCCGCACTCAAGTGACAACTAGCAACGTTACATTAATGTGTCACGTTCTTTAAACTAATCATTGTATGTTCTATTTACTTTTAAAGTGAGAAAAATAAAACAAAATTGTAAACATGCTTATAGAACCCATACAATGATAAAATAATAAAATAATAAAATATCTATTTATGAAGTTAATTAGCACTGTTATAGACTAGGTCGAATAAAAAATGAAAAGTCTGACTCGTCAGTTCTATAAAAATGTTCTATCTCATTCTTGAATCATTTACAATTAGACGATTGTGAAATAGATGACCATGATAAAATGCATTTCTTTTTCTGGAACAGGATGTACCTCCTAAACAGTTGGGAATGCAAGAAGATGTTATAAGTAAAAATTAAATGGTATCTGACGGTGCATAACTATGCAACTAATTATATGCACTTTTGTGCATTGGTCTTTTTTGTGCTATACACAAAAGTACTGGCATTCTTATGCCCTAAACTTATTCGTTAGGAAGGTATCGTAGCTAGAAGTTACAAACATTATAAAGGAGCATCACGTAGGTGCTCCAGCACAGTGTCGCCAGATCGGTTAAATCGAGTGGAATACAGTTTACCACCTCTTTGATGACCAGAGTAATATGTATTTATCACGTTGCGCGGCACGTCACGTGACCTGTCTACGGTCTTAGTGGGGGACGTTGGAGTGTGCTCATGTACTGGAATGGGTGGAGGGAAAAAGGAGGAGAGGAAAATCAACCTAGTTTGGTTTGATCTGGCGACACTGCTCCAGAAACACTTGCTGACAGACCGAAATAATTCATACAACATAATTCATACAACCGAAATAATCTACAACAATGTTAGCTACAATAACATTGTGAACCCAGCTAACCCAGGACGAAACGCTCCCTTTCCTTTTCCTCTCCCTCTCTAACACATTTCAGCAGTCGCCAAAATCACAGTAACATTCTTGAACTCTTCTTAGTCGGCAGCTCTATACTCCAACTAATAATTGTTGTTATGAACGCATAAAATTTTCAATCTAACTTAAGATTGAAACAAAAGTGAACTCTTACCAAGTTTATGTTACTTCAGAATGGACAAACTGATTTACATGTCTTTATAAATTGGTTGGCAATGTTTTCGAAAACGCAACAAGAAGATGAAACAAAAATTGCTGGTTCCAGTGAGGAGGCAGTTTTGCAACGATTTGTTTCCAGCTGATGTTATAAGCGATAGAGTGCTGGCTTCGATGAAAATGATTTTGTTCTTTGTTTCGCTGTTCACGTAGTGTGACGCTTCATGTTTAGCTTTCCGTGTAATCGACATCGCCCGATCGAGGCGCCGTATTTCAGTCACTCTTCATAACCACCATAAATTTACTTAACGTTTCCTAAGGGTGCCTGCAAGCGACTCGAACTCCAAAGTCTCATTAAACTGTACGAATCGTTTTCGCGACGCTGCGGTGAACAACCGCTTGCGGTTTTCCAGAACGCTGAAGATCGTTGTTCGAATTACGCTTGGAACTTGTATACCGAGACGTCATCCTATCGTCGCGGGGCATTTTTCGACTAATGTTCAAAACGGTTTTATAATAATCCGGGAATACCATGATCGTTTGCCTACGGAGGATTCCAAATACATCGAAGAATTCTTGATTCGTGGATAAATTCTTATGGAACGTAATTTTATGTAACTATGGAATTTAGATTGCGAATTTCGTTCGTTTGTAGCATACACAAACCAATTTTTGTTTTGGAATTTAACCAATTTTGTTTCAGCTCGTTTCTGACCATATAAAAAAATGTTGCTTCCGAATTAACACATGAAAGGTATAATTTTAATTTGTATGAAAGTGCGGTTTCTAATAGTACTAATAATGCTTGTTATCTTACTGTAAATTGATTTGTATAATCATGAGACTATCTAGTCTTCCAGAATTTATCTGATTTTAACCAACAATTTATTCAGCATCTATAAAATATTGAGTTGGGGAATAAGTTCGTAGCGTTTTATGTTTCCTTTTATTCTACAACGATTTCTTTGTTCTTTGGCAAAGTGTTGTACATCGATCGAAAGAGCTACTTCTGCTCTACAAAACTGTGATAATCGTTGTTTTGAATAATTTAAATTTTTATTATTTTTCAAGCTTAGAAATGGAATATCCAGGAGGCAAAAATCAACGTTTTTGACACCTGCTTTTCTTCGCTTTTCATCGAGGTCAAAAAACTGCAGCAGACGCTCGGGATATTTGCGACGTGTACGGAGAAAGTGTCATCGGCGAGTGTACAGCACGAAAATGGTTTGCAAAATTCCAAAATGGCGAATTTGAACTGGACAACACGCCTCGCAGTGAACAACCTGGTGTCGATAATGTTGATTTTTGCCTCCTCGATATTCCATTTCTAAGCTTGAAAAATAATAAAAAATTAAATTATTCAAAACCACGATTATAACAGTTTTGTAGAGCAGAAAGAGCTCTTTCGATTGTTGTACAACACTTTGCCAAAGAACAAAGAAATCGTTGGAGAATAAAAGAAAACAGAAAACGCTACGAACTTATTCCTCAACCCAATATATTGAAGCTACATTTTCTTTGCACGTGTATAGAACTCGGTAGTTTCACATGGACATTTGTTCGTTAAATACGGATTAATAGATCAGTTCTTTCGAAATTCCTATATGTATGTGTAGTGTATACATATACAGGCGTGTTTCGTCTAAAACAGGACACCTAAATATCTCCTCTACCTCTGAAAATACAAAAAATGTTTCTAACGTAATCTAAATGCTTTCAAAAGACGAATCAGATGGAAGAATCGTTTGTTATAAATTGTAATTTTTTAATCGTTTCTTCAAGGTCGCTCGTGTTTTTTTACATATATACACACATTTTTTGTTGTTGTATGTTATAGCAAACGTTATTGTGCATTCATCCATGTCTAATAGCACGACCTTGAAATGACCGTGAACTCTAAAATTTGCTAATTAATGCAGAACTTACTTTCAGCGACATTTCAGATTTCAACGGTAACAGAAATTCGACCATGAACTTGAACTTGTAAATAATCACATTTATTACTGTAATAAATGCTCGAAATGATGTCTCCGTTATGATACATTTCGTGAGGCGAAAAACGACAGATTGTACAGCTCTTTCGAAAATCCCATTGAGAAAAGTGTACGCGGTTTTCAAAGTCTCTTCCATGGAGCTCTTGGTGAAGAGATAAATGGAAAGAATGAAATTTTTGTGAATGTAGAATCCGGAATATGCTTGTCACACTAATACCGGTTTCACGTCCAAGTTGCCTTATTCTAACATGCGAGTTTTGATTAACTTTAGCGATGATATTGTTCACATTTGCTTTACGAGTAACAGTCTTACGTCTCACACGAATGTTTCTGTTGACACCATCAGTTTCACAAAATGTTTTAACAATACTTGAGTATGCAGGACGTGATGGACAAGAACGTTCTGGAAATCTGTCTTTGTAAATTCGTCTTACTTCTCTTAGACACTCTCGAGCTTCACCGTAAATTAAAACCATTTGAATTTTCTCCTGTTCTGAATAACGCATTATGGATCGCTTGTCGATACACTGTGAAATCTTAGCAGTGAGCAAACTCTTAAATACATATCTCTCTGACTCTCGATGTACACAGAGGAATGATACAATGTGTTTATTTACAACTTCAAGTTCATGGTCGAATTTCTGTTACCGTTGAAATCTGAAATGTCGCTGAAAGTAAGTTCTGCATTAATTAGCAAATTTTAGAGTTCACGGTCATTTCAAGGTCGTGCTATTAAACATGGATGAATGCACAATAATGTTTGCTATAACATACAACAACAAAAAATGTGTGTATATGTAAAAAAACACGAGCGACCTTGAAGAAACGATTAAAAAATTACAATTTATAACAAACGATTCTTCCATTTGATTCGTCTTTTGAAAGCATTTAGATTACGTTAGAAACATTTTTTGTATTTTCAGAGGTAGGTGAGATATTTAGGTGTCCTGTTTTAGACGAAACACCCTGTATAGTATGTATACATTATCGAGGAAGGTTCGGAGCGGATCTCAATTCCATAAGTAGAGGATGTGAAGCATACATGGAAATGGAAGAAGGACGCATAGAAGATCCTCTATAAACATGAAGGTAACGGCATAGCAAGATAATCCTTTGTTTCCTCACCATATATGAGACTTATTTATGTTAGAAGCAAGCGAGAGCTATACACAGAGTGTTCCGCTTAACTGGAAACACTGGAATATATGCCAAACCGTTGGAGACATAAAAAAAGATTAATAAAACAATTACATAGCTTAGTAGGGAAAACTATTACAAGTTGCGCTTTTTCCGACATCAAAATTAACTTAACTGTTGGCACTGTTACTTAATCCCTTCGCATACGACTTAAATGAAATTCGATGTGAAAGGCAATATTTAATCATTAATTTATGATTTGGTTTAACCATGAATTTCCGCATAAATTCATAACATATATGTTTCAGGAATAATAATAGACATGTTGCTGGTGATACTTGTTATTAATGTTAAACAATATTTAACGTCATTGTGTACAAAAACATAAAATGCATGTGACTTGTCCGAGATGTCTTTGTACGTCAAGGCGTTAAATGGTACTCAGAAACTGTCCCTTTATTGAACCATTTTACTTCTTACGTATTTGCTAAAAATGCAAAATAAAAGAACAGCAAGACTAAAAATTCATTATCAACTTAGAATGTTGTCAATGTCAAAACAGTACATTTATATTAATAATTGTTTCCTAATTAGTAAACTGTGGGCCCTTATTCAAAACAGAAACTTTTTATGCCATTTATAAAACAGAACCCAAATACAAATGTATTCCTTCACATAATAATTTTAACGAAACGAAAATAATATAAGAATATTCTTAAATTTACGAAATCTCTTCCAAATTTGTATTTCTTCTATTCATTTTTGTCAAAAAGTCATCAAATTCGCAGGTCAATTTGACCACACAAATTTTGATTGAAGCAGCTGAAAAAATATATATTCATTATTTTTAGCTGTTGAACAAACCAGCAAAGTTTCATAGAAATCAGACTCGGACAGTCGACCGTTCCTTGCAAGTCCAAACCTAATTGTTCAGGAGAGTTCGGACCGAGCTCTCTTGATATTTACTCTAAACTGGCTGTAGCTGTTCCGTCCAAAAACTAACAAACTAAAATCATTTGAGGGAACCTTCAACCATGCCTAAGACTTGCACTGTTTGAAAGGTGGGAGGGAGCAAAGAGCCCCCAGCGTTTCCAAATCTCAAATTTATGACACGTCGATGGCAATCCGGGACTCTCTTAACTGCACGTACTCCGTGCAATTGGTCGCCAAATGTCGCAGGCCAACGTCCTCAAAAGTCCTATGAGATTATAAATCCTCGACAGTGCCCGTAAACTCTATGCCACCGACTACCGCTGACAGTCAGCGAAAACGGTACGATCATTGTTCCAAGAGTGACCTTTTACGACCGAAAGGAAAAAGTAACGTGACCTATTGTAAACGTCATGCGTTGCGAGCTCTGTAGTTTTTTGACGAAAGTGGTTCTCGGTGATTAAAGTGTATATTTGTAATATACAGTGAAGAGTAAAATAGAACCAATGAAACCATTTTTTCAGATCATCATTATTCGTGTTGTTTATTACAACGGTATCACAAAAAACTTAAGGCGAACGTGATTTTACATTCATTTAATCTTGTTGCGTCGCCAGCTCCAATTTCCGTCTGGGTTTACGCTAAGGTCGAATTAGCTGAGGTCACTTTTGAAAAAGTCTCCTATTGTCTCTTTAACAAATTTATTTCTTTACGACAAGGGTACGGCTGGAAAGTGTTAGAGGATTTTCATGGGAAAATTCGTTCGGCCGTACCGCTCTCAATGGCATGTGACGTAGCGTAGGTCCACTTGTAGCACCAGGGACCCGCAATTTATGGGTCAGGTTCGAGGAACGAGGAACTTGTCTTCCTTGGATTGTCTCCACCAAATGTTTACCCCCAAAGTAGCGTACCAGCTCGTGGGCGTTGCATAATTTCGAAAACCACCCTAAATGCGCCGATTGATTAAGGACAATTCCCCACTATCCAAACCACCGTGGAGGGAATTTCTAGTCATCTTCATCCGATTCTTTCCACTTTTTCTTAGATCAGATCTATTCGAACTCTCGCACCATTAACTTCACTCTTCTTTCATTCAACACTGTAGTAGCTATTCCGTTTGTTAAATACATATATTGTTACCACAAGTGTTTGATTATTGCTGTGATAAAATATTACGAAATCCAGAAACCAGCTCGCATACTTCCCAAAGATTGTGCGAGCACGCGTCACATCGCGAACATTACAATTTTTGCGACGTCGGTGACGCCACAACAGATCTCAAGAAATGATTAATATTTTAATTCCGTTACATTTACCACAATTTTGCACCATTCCAAAATACTAACCAAGAAATATATTTAATATTTGATTCTAGAACCTTGGTTTTGGAATATTTGTTACTAACTTTTCACAATTTTCATAAGCTCTTGATCTCTATTGTTCTTCTACTCTGATCTCTAATCGTCCCTTCAAGATGCCTATATTGTTTATTTATTTGCAAACGCTCAACGTGCGTTGATATTTTTGTATTCGCTACACGAGATTTCTTCTCTTCCATAATTCTAAAGTTGATGTCATGAAGACTTCTCCCTACTGTCCATTTCCTACAGCTCACATTCAAATCTTGTTTTAATGGTTTTGCTGCTATTGAGGCTGATTTTGCTTCCGCTATTGAAATATAATAAATTAATCTTCTTTGCTAGTAAGCGTATCGTATCTGATATATAAACCATTTGGTTTGCAGCATTTATAAATAAATAAATTTACGAGTTATCGTTTCAAATTTTCAGTCGGTCGATTTTAAATTTTCTGTTTTATTGTACTTTCGTTTTTCCTGGGAAAATGAAGAAAAATTTTCATATGCTGCTTCGTGTTTTGCATTTGCCTTACCTGATTCTGATTTCAGTAAGTAGGGTAAGGTTGCTCAAGTCGTACCAGTGCTTAAGTCGTACCACTTGAATTTTGAACGAACTACGGTGACAACAGCACATACAACGGCAACCAAATATACATCTGAGTCAACCAAGGTGCTTTACGTATTATTGTCTGCCATAAACCAGCCTCATTATAAATCCTGTCATCAAGTAAGTTTATTTCAATTTTCTTATAATTTTCTGCATATGTTTGGTATTTAATCTTGCAAGTAAATTATTGATAAAATTATGTTCCTTATTAAACATAAACTCAGTAGAATTTACATAATCGTTTGGTTGAAACGAAATCGTATTAATTTCATTCAATGTTAGGTTATGTTTACTTTTAAATTTAACTTGTGCCGTGTCTTAAGTCGTACCCATATGAGATTTCTAAGTCGTGAATAAAGAAAACATAAAAAATGCGGCAAATAAAAGAAACGCAGTAATTAATAAAAAGGAATTGGCATTAAAAATTAAAAACAAGAAAAGCGATTGGTTTTGTTTCATTTGTGGATAAGATCGGGAGGAAAACGTGATTCAATGCTTGATATGCAAATCATGGGTGCGCGATGTATGTGCTGGAGCTAATAAAAGAACAAACAGATTTGTATGTGATGTTTGTACTAACTGGATACCTACATATGTGTCATGTAAACAGATTAATAAAAAATACGTTTTAATTATTATTGTTGCTTAATTGAATTCTTAGGTACGACTTAAGCTATAGGTGGTACGACTTAGGAAACCGGTTGCTTTAGTCGCACCGGTGTAAGTTTTTAAAGATTTAGTTTATTTTACGTGAAAGCACATAGATTTTCTAATTTCGTTATAATAATTAACGACGATATTAACACAAGTTTTGAATAACACATTTAATTTCTATTTATTTGATAAATCCTAAGTTTTATACGGTTTTTTTCTTAAGGGGTACGACTTGAGCAACCCTATACCTATACATCTTCAGCAAAAATTTAAGAAGTGAAGTCGTTCTTAACAGATTCTTAAACTAGCTCCCAACTATTAAGTGATTATCAATAAAAAAAAGAATAAAAGAATGTTTTGACACATAAAATGTTTTTAACACTAGGATTACAGAGCACTAAAACTGACAACTTTATATTACTTTAAAAATTAACGAGGATACCGCTATCCATATTATTAACGTTTTTTTTTGTAATGTATACCTAAAGAAATTTTGTTGGATAATTCCTCATGTATGCATCATTATAATCTCAATAACCGTAAATTGAAAATATTAGAACCTGTCATTTTGACGAATCCCGTAACCGTTGTGTCAAAAAATGCCTTCGCTATATTCATTTGGTTATATTTCCTCGTCAATTAATTTCCGTTCAGTCTCCGTCGTAGACGCTGTTCTTAAGAGAAAGTTTATATTTTTCCGGTAAAATGAAGGAAAAATTCAAGAAGCTGTTCCATGCATTTCATTACTTACCATCAGAGCCATAATCTAACATTTTTCGAATATAAGAAACGTAAATATTTAAAAAAAGAAACTGAACGTAAAACCGCCGTTTATTCTCAAAATTTGGAACGGTTCTGCGAACTTTTAGAACGCAAAGAACGAAGTGGCGAAGAGAACGCGAAATCAATTTGCACGTTTTCCGTAGAAATGATTTCAGGATCTTGCGGCTATTCTCGCATCTAGCGGTGCAATTGTATCGCGCGTAACAGTCGACACGATTCTACGATTATTCCATTAGCCAGCGACTCGTTACAGGCTCGTTTCCCTTTCTAATGCGTCGATCGCGGGGAACTGGGTTACTAGCTACTCAAACGCGAAATCACTCGCGTCTAATAAACACGTTCATTGCAATCAATGGGGATAGTGCGCACTCGTTGGCGAGAGCAACATGGGTTAGCGAGTTCGGGTTCTGAAGAGCCAGCTACTTTATTCGTAACTTGTTGACGAGTTTACTCTCGAGCAATAAAAATCGTTTCGCGTAATATCATACACCGGCGCGGTGCGGCGCGGTGCGGCGCGGTGCGGCGCGGAGGAAAACCAGTCGCGTGTTGTCGGCCGCGGAAAACTCCAACACGGAAAACAGGCGAAACTCGACAAAACACGGAGGAACCGAGCAAATTCACTAGTCCCGTGTAATCGAAAGTTAATTGTAAAAAAGACCCCGGTTACGCTTTCTACTGGATGCGTGATGCGCGGCAGTCAGCCATGCGATTACAAGGAGTATGAGAAATTATTACTGCATATTGTGTTGATGGCTCCCTATTTTTATCAAACCGACGTGTAAAACTCGAAAAACTGTGCATGTCATCGCTACATTTTCTTTACCATTTGGCCCACTTTCCATTCAATTCAAAATAATTGTTCGGTGAAATCGAAAATACAACAGCTTCCAATAAAATATTACTTTTTAAGTAGGTAGCAACCCAGACTATTAACGGGTTACACAACTTTCAAGTGAAACAGAAGCGTATTTTTTAGACAACGATTTAATATCATAATATTGAGGTGAAAGCAGTACTTAACATAATTCTGCTTTATACTTTACCGTGTATGACATTGCATTTAATATGAAATTCTCTACAATTCAGACCTTTCTTTCCAATTCGAAACAACATAATTGTCTAGGGATGTCCTAAATACATTATAACAGATTTGTTGGGATTTGATTTAAGAACACGTAATAATAAATGTACAAGTGTAATACAAATGTAAACCACAAACAACGATATCGCATAACCAATGACACCAAATCAATAAAAACAAAAACGAGATTAATACGTGTTCTAACTGTATTTATGAAAAACACTCTTCGATACAACGATTCAACTATTTCTAACAAGCTTCCATTTAAATTTCGTTTTTTGAACTGTCTTTTTTCATAATTTTGCACGTTAATATCGCAGTGAATACACTGGTTAATTCAATTTTACGTTATGTGTTAGTGTGTTCTCCTCACATGTCTAAGTGAATTAGTATATTAACATCGAAGTGAATGCAGTACTTAATTCAATTATACTTTATATTTTACTGTGCTTCTCACTTTAGCATTTATATGACTATTCAATCAGTCTCTATACAATAAAAATTAATTTTCCTTTCTTACAAAATGCGATGAAGAATAAAACAGAAGAAGGTATTACAACGAACTGTTTAAAGTTGTAAAGGGTAATAGGACAGCAATTTCAGGTGAATATGTCGGTCTACCCAAGAATGTGAGGGATAAAGCCGCATTGAGCCCTAGCTTCTCTACTATTCTAACCCTCGCCGCTTTCCTCCGTGTTCCTTCCACCTCATTTCGTTCTTTAAAAGTCAATAAAAGTGGAACAAACACATCGCACGTGAACGAGAAAGCAAATTAGTCTCATTAGCATTTCCTGACAAGCGGTGCTTCGCGCCACGAGGTTACTGACAAATAAGTCAGAACACATTTATCTATGTGTTCGAGGAAAGCCTCATGCACTCGGGATTTGGAATTTGGTGAAAGACAGTTGGTAATTCACGGCGTCACTCACTGCTGCGGATGGATCACTAATTTTTAAATACATTCAGTTAATGGACAGTCAAAGTCGTCGTTTGGTAAAGTGCTGACCATCTCTTCCCTTTATCAATTTAAACGATTGTTCACAATCGATCGTTTCATTGCCGAGGTACTACGACGCGAACATTGCAGCATGTCTCTTTCCTTTTTCAATTTAAATAATTCTTTATAATCGATTATTTCTTCGATGAGACACTTACTATGTGCTTCATAAATTATTGCATTGATAATACTAGCAATATCATTTTTGTTCGACTTAGAATTAAGTGAATTCGCGGAAGAAATAAAAGTGTATAAATTCATAAAACATATTCAATTCTTTCGTATCAAAATATAATATTATTACCAATATTAATTAAAACGAAGAATCTTTGAATGAAAACCTAGCTATGTTAGCTTTATAAGGGTCGATACACACTATCGGTCTGGTTCCGGTCCGCTCACGGTACTGTCAAATATAAATTTCATATTTTTAAACGCACGTGTTCACAGTATCGTCACCGTTCTGCTCTTTTGAGTAGCAAAATGAAAAGTGCACAATTTTCGGAATACAAATTACAGCAGACTAAACTGCGGGAGTATTTGTACTAGAATAAAGCGAACTCATGAAAGAGATAGTATCGTATAAATTCATAAAACGATTCTGATTTCTCCATTGAAACATAATGTTTCTCATTCGATACAACTGTGTCATCTTTAACAAATAGAATAAAAATGATGACAGTTGTACGCAGATGCAGCCTTAAAAATGTTATTTATTGTTTCCCACATGACTGACCTTCTTGGAATCACTTTTCTTGGCTTTAGACAAACAATGTGTAATTTGTAAGTATATTTAAATCCTATAAAAATGAAACTTTTGTTCACAGAACTAAAATAGTGCATAATTTTTAGAACGCTGTCGAAGCAGATTAAATTGCAGGATTAAACAGTACGATTCCCGGAGATCTAGATAAATGATCAGGCGTTTAATGCAGAAAGCCTAAAATTGCTCAGTCCTTCTACAAATTTAATTATCCGAGGAGAGTATTAATTCAGTTACCGGTTAAACTTAAAATGGACGACTCCAATTCAAGTCGTCGATCCATAAAGACGCGTCCTACTTCTCTGCCACGGCGTTTTCTCAGAATTTCTTGTAGCGCAACTTCACCGGACACCCACAGTGTTTCTTTACGTCTCTTCGTAACGGCAGCAGTATCTTCTTAAATCGAGGAAGTATTTACGAAGGACGGTGCAGGTTCGAAATCCACCGTCCTGGAACGATTTCGAGAGGAGCCTCAAGTCCTCCGAAGACGCGGGATCCACGGCGAACGAGCCATAATGGCGTCATAATTGGATCTAACGATATAAACTCGCGTTACCTGGTCCCGGGAACTACTTTCCGGTCCACAATCAACCGTGTTGATGATATGATGTGTTCATTAACCCGACGTTCATTAATTCCATCCCCGCCGATCGATAAATTGTAATCGACCGATGCGTCATCGAGGGCGCTGAAAAATTTAATATACATCGATGATCGATTTCAGAAACATTTAACACTAAACCTACCGAGCATTAAAAGTGACTGGCATGTATTGCTTTATATAAATGATAAGATTACATTTACATAGATTTGTTGCTATTCTTATAATAGTATATGTTTGATTTTAGAAATAGCTTCAATCATTTCCTATGAAGAGTCTTTGCAATTTCAATAATTCTGAAATAAATAATGTGGGACCGGCCTATTTGACCGGCGCTGGTAGGGTCAGTATTAACATATCCTCCACGTCTCTAGCGAATTCATACTTTTCCTTCGCTTACCTGGAGAAACATGCTATCTATGTAAACTGCTTTAAAATGCTTGACAGTTTACGGCTTTGTCTGTTTTTAGCACCTCCGCTGCTCTCGAAGTTGGTACAATTAAGTTGGTGTATATATACCGTGCCGGATTTCTTTTTAAAATAATAATATCACCATCTCGTTTACTAGAAGAATTTTCATTAGTAAAACATGCTCCATCAGCTTGGAAACATTTTTCCTAATGGGTACCTAGATCGTTTCAATAAAAATCCGAGCACTTAGAATCTATAAACGTTTCTATTGAATTATTTATATCATTCTCGTCCAAGCATTTATAAAGATAGTAGCTTGTCAGAGATAAGTCTGGAGAATAAAAGTTTATTATTGTAAGAGGGAAAATGCCTGTGGAGGATTAATATAATATTTATTTCTGCGTTATGTCGTTCCTCTTTAACAGTTCTACCGAGAGTGCTCTCACCTCGCACAGCGCCGACCACGAAGCCTCGGCCGATCGTCTTTTGTCAATCGCGCGACGATCTCGCCAACGGACGATTCGCGTCCGCTGATCGCATGATTCGTGGGGGCCAACGGACACTCACACACACACGCACACATACATACATCATCGTCTCTATCCTACATTATTAAACTTTAGTTTCTTAACAGGCTTTTGCGGTGTATGTATTCCAGCGTTATCGTGCAGAAAAATCGGGGCACGCCGATTAACGAGTGCTGGAAGATAAAATTTTTACATATAATAGAACACTAGAATGCATTACAATATACAAAAATGCTCTAGGAAATACTAGAACATAGTAGAATATTCTCGAATATACTACAATATACTAGAATACTCCCAAATGTGCTATAACATGCTAGGACATACTAGAGTATAGTAGGACATATGAGAGTATACAGGATTGTACTAGAACATAGTAGAATATACTAGAATATACAGGAATATAGTCGGTAATATTGAGTATAATTGTTTGAAATTGTTCACCAATATGATATCAATACATGCCAGCCGTAATTGTTTCTCCAGCACGAAGAAATCAATTATAACATTGATATCTACTACCGTTTGAGCTCCTCCACAAGGCTCATTGTTCAAAGAAAAATCATCGTAACAAAATCTTGCAAATCAACGTTGCACTTACCCCTTACTCACAGTACTATCCCCAAAATCATAGTTTATATTGCGATGGATTGCTGCCAAGTTTATATGTATATAAAAAAAATTACATAAATATCAGCGGAATTCATGTATTACTTGATCTATTTAAATAATGGCAAAAATGTACAAGTCTGTACAATTTTTCTTAACAAAATGTCACATTCGTTATGTGAAAAATAAAAAAATCAAGAAACCATAGAACCAAACTTAATGAAGTGATTATCATAGTATAGTGAGATTTTTCCCTATTTATGCTGGTAGAATCCAGAATATTTAACACGTTAAGTGTGGATCAATTTTGTCTCGCTTTCCATGTCGCTTTTGATTTAAGTTTAAATACAAAAATACGATTATGCAGACGCAAATACTTGCTCACCCTATTTCTGTTTAATGTGTATCAATTAAATCTATCAGGCCAGTGTGAACATTTTTTAATATTATATTAGTTATATTATATTCTTCTGTAAATTTGGTACCATCAGTCTGACGCCGCCATTATCGTGTTAAAAAGAAAATTGTGTCTTGAAACTCTTTTATAGCTCACAAAAATGTATATCGATTGTAAATGCATATATATTTAGATCGTGGATTTTTGTTTCCATTTTGATTTCACCATTTTATAAAAAATAGAGTAAAATTTGTTTGACGTACTATAAAGACTTTTGTCCCAAAAATAAAATAAAATCGTCATAAACTCTAGAAAACAGGACGACATACATGATGAATTGAAGAAACGTGTCGTCTATATGTTGTGTTTTGCCGAAAAAGTGACGATTACTGTTAAGCTAATAAACGATCGAATTCTTTCGCCACCATTCGCGTGACAGTCTATTTGGTTTAAACGAAGCGTTGCGTCGTCGTCTGTAGTATAAAAAGTTGGACTCCCCCCTGAATAGTTTCACATTTAGATGTTCTCATTTGAATTACTAATCTTCATTACACGGGGCCAGCCACGTAAATGGGAACATGTAAATATTTCCGTTGTTCTTATTTACACTAGTCTACGGGAGTTGAGAAGCGAAGTAATTAAGTAGTTCTGGTGCTACACAACCTTTTTTATCTTCTGTGTACGTAAGTGATTAAATAACGTTAAAAAGACGAGTGCCTTTTGTGGACAGAAGTAAATACCTACGAAATTATTTGGTATCGTCACTTTTAATAAACCTATACAGTAGCCTTCCGTGTAACACAATAAAAAAGCTGTAGATATGTATTTTATGTGGCAGTACATATACTGGAATTATACAAAATATTGTTTAAAAAAATCATATAGTTACTCTCACAGAAGGTACACATACACAGTCTGTTAAAACAATTTTTTGATCGCGTTATACGGGAGTCTACATATACAAGTGGCGTGCAAAATTAAGTAGACACGATTAGTTTGCTAGGTAATGTGCAAACATATTTTGAGAAATGCTATTGCTTGGAATTTGAAAGTAAGATGTGAAACTCACAATTTTTAACTTTTTTATGTGTTCGTATAGGAAAATTTAAAACATTCTTTTTGTAGATCTTTATAAGCTATATACACGGGCAAAGTTGTATAAAAATCGGTTGACGCATTAAAAAGTTATGGGCATTAAAAAATGTAAGAATCATTGAATTTTGGGCTTACAATTGATCTAAATCACAGTTTCTCACAATTCTTGCCATTTTTACTTATTTATGATTCATAGCAACCTTAAGAGATTTTCATGAAACATTGTGCATATATATAACTTAGATCTAGAAATATTTTAAATATCCACTAGAGACTCAGATAAAAAAGTTAAAAATTGTGACTTTTCATTTTTTTTTCTGTGCAATTTCGACTAATAGATATTTTTAATTCAATTTTGTATACTTTACCTAGTAAACTAATTCTTCTAGCATGTCAAAAAGCTCAAGTCATTAGGTCCAATTTTAAAGAAAGTTATTTCTAAAGAGTTTCCACTTAAGTTTGCCCTCAACTTTACAAATATGATGCTAAAAAATTGTATAAAAACCTCAAAAATGTTTTCATTTTATCATATTATTTGTTTCTAATGCGCTAAAAAAAATCTTCCATTTATTCGTAGACAGTAAAAATATGCAAATGTTATTAGAAGTTGTTTAATCGGAACTATAATCGAAAATATCCTCGTTTCTCTACATGCTCTATAAAAAATTTTCAAGCGGGTATTGAAATATCAATCACTGAAAGTTAAATTGCGTTTGAAACGTTTCAAAGTCTCTGTTAATTTGTTATTCTAATATCTCGGATGGCGGTGAACTGAAACTAAAAGCTTATTTACGCTCATGTCCGGTAGAAAGGCATTTCCACCGCGTATTATTTCGCTTCACAAACGTAAACTAGAATTTGTAAGTCTTTTACATCGGTTATACCGTGGATTTCAACCCGATGTGATGCCTGTTCCATTCCTTAATTTAGAATTGCATAGTTGATTAACTACAATTGTTTTTTTTTGTCGGATTTTAATATTTCACTTTTAGCACATCTATTATTAGTTACGTGTTTCGGCGTGAAATGTGTACTAATTAAATACATAATTGAACACGAAAACTACTTTCGTTCCATCACGTATACATAGTTCATCCATCATGTCGTGATTTCCTGATTACGAACGTCAATCGAGACGATTTATGAATAATATTGCAGCACGATTTAATTTTGAAAACGGCTACGAAGATTCCGGACTTATAGATTTTTAAATATCGTGTCACTCAATGCAATTTCTATTTACGTAGATGATATTTCAGGTAAAAGGTGAATTGGCTATTAAAATATTCATGTTTCTCCACTATTACGAACATGGCACGTTTTGCTATATTATTAACCACTTTACCTTACTAACCATACTTGTAGGTCTATTTTAACCACAGAATGATTTCAAAATTACGCTTATTAGAATATAACGTTCAAAAATTATGATTGCGAGTTCAAATCACTTCAGCAACCGTAAAACTAATAGGCCGGTTAATATTAATAAGCTCTTTAATGACCGTACTTTACCTGGAGGCTTAATCATTTTCTTTGATATGATAATCTCAAAGGAACTGGTTAGATTATGTTACTCGAAGCAATTTGTTACTTAAGGTACAAAAAAATTCTTAATTATTTATTTACTGTTTTAACTGTACTTGAAATATAGTATATTTTTATTGTTTACTTTTGGCAAGCAGTTTAGTAGGTGAACAGTTAATATATTTTTAATTCTCCAATTTATGTGATTCTCGAGGGATGCGAAATATAATTTTCTTAAACAAAATATATTTGGTTGGTAGAACAATTTTCCTACTGTTTATTGAGGTCTTAGTCTCGAAATATATATGAACATAATATAATATAACGATGCTTATATCTTAGATCAGGGATGGGCATTTTTGTCTCAATTGAGATAAAACCGTCCCCACCATAGCGCCCACTGTCCCCCACCAGCATCCGCCGTTACCATTGAAGAAGGGAGTGCTTCGCGCATCGCGGCCGCGAGGAAGTATAGCTCTTATAATGATACGATCGCTTTGGAATCTTTAAATATTCCTTGAAGAGCGTTTTTATAAATACATTATACATTAATATCTGGAAGAAATAGAAATGTCGCGAGTAGCATCTCGTATTTCTAGATTTCGGAATCACTAAGGGTACGACGATATTGGAGCTGCGATAGAAGCTAAGAAAGCGTCGATTAGAGCGACGATGTGTCGTTGGTATCAGTTGACGTAAGGCTGCGGATCCCACCACTGATCAGTGGATCCCACCCTTACGCTTACGTTTTGGCGGGAACGGTCGACATAGGCGCTCAGCGTCACCACATCTCTCTGTTACAGTCACACTCAATACGCTCATTTGCTGTCTTCGTCAAACGATTCGGCTAATCGCGGAAGACGTGTAGCGCGTAGTGGGAGCATCACGTGGTACCCACAAGTTTCTCTGTGCCAACTCTCGTTGCGCGGGCAATAGACTGCTAAGAGTAGCTCTGTTCGCCGCTTCAACGTAAACGTTTCCACAAAACGAAACATTGTATGTGTTTTGATACTTCGTTCTCTCGCCAACCGTTACTGATCGTCACTTGTTTACATCGGTTACTTGTTTATATCTCGCGCGCGGTCCGGTACGAAGATTCGTATGGTGGGGCCAACGTAGGCGCGAGACCTGCGCGATCGCGACGAAGGCGCGCGTTGCATGGAAGAGAGGTTGGTGGGAGAAGCAGGCGTTTGGGGGGGCCCTACCGTACCCATCACGGTCTTAGATGCTTGATCCGCACATGGCGCGTTAATACCCAACCTTAACACTAGACCGACGCTCTTTTGTTTCTAGCGCAGCATTTTCATTGCACAGAAACGCAAGGCTAATGTCCAACATTTTCTCGTCCTTCTTTTTAGTAGGACGATGATATATAATAGCAGATTGGTTAAGCGTAACATTCCCTAAGAAAATGAGTAACATTCATATTATATTGAGAATCGAGCTTGAGGGTGTATCCTATTGTGACTGTTGTATTATTAGGCTTCTTTGAAAATATTTTATAAAAATATTTCCTCTTCAATTACTTCTTACTTAAAATTCCTTTGGTTATGATCGCTATCAAAAAGAAAGAAATATATTGAAAATTTAAAGAATAGCGACTCATCGAAAAATAAAGTTTCAGTTTCTTGTATTTTCTTTTGTGTTCTAGAGATTGTAGAAAGGATTTTGATAAAAATTCGCCGGTAAAAAAGTTTCGAATCCGTAAAGATTTGCAGACGATTTACATGCTTGTGCCAAATTGTAACACAAATATTGTATAGGTCGTTGAGATAATTGTGAATTGTACTAGATAATCTTGAAAACATGAATTCATCGAAATTCCCCGTTCGATAATCAGTGTATCTCTGGCGGGCAGACAGGAGACGTTTCCAGTTACCAGATTCCGTTTCCGTCTTTGCTTAAGAACCGAATCCGAGTCTACAAGATGATTTAGTTACGTGAAACGCCGGCGGCCATTGCGCCGCACCCATTATCACGGCCGTTCCGCATTGAATGGACCCAATGATGTTCCATTCGATCATGTGATTCAGTAACATTGTGCTGATCGACGAGAGGAGAAATGTCAAAGCGATCCATTGAATCGTGTCGAAACGATCTCCCTGTACTGTACATGCAGCGAAACAGATCGCCTGCAGATTCTTGTTTTCGATGCGTTTCACGGATTTATACTGACCGAGACACGTGCGAACCAGTTCATGAGAATTCGCTGTCGATTTTTTAAATCGATATTTCATAGCAAAATAGAATCGTGTGCTAAAAAATGATGAAGCGTTTTTCTATTGAAAACAAAAATAGTAATGTCGAAGAGTTGTCGGGTCATTTTATATTGATAAGCGCTCAAATCGAATTCTCCGTACCGCATTGTGTTGTAAAAATATTTATGCATAATTGGGGATACGAAACTTGCAATAGGAATGTGTGAATAATTCGCAGTTCTGAATATTGTGGGATAAGTATTAGATCGTGTTCACTGTTTCACGAAGTTCATAGTTCGTGGAATAGAATCTGCGAGAAGAACAATACTCTTTGGTTAATAAATTATAGAACTTGATTTCGGAAGTTTTGAATTAATTTGGTATTCTGTTCAATATATGCATATAATTGCATACATAAATATTATAATACTTGTACATTGAAGTAAAATTACTACAGTTTACTAATCCATAAAGTTTAAAATTGGTTTAGTTTCACTTACGATAAAAATGCAGGATGTTCATTAAATTACCTGTTACTGACTCCCATTTACGTTGTTAATTCTGCGTTGAGCTTGTTACCAAGAAAATTAATTGAGCTTTACCTGAAACAAAATAAAGATACTTTCATTACATCCACGTACAATATTAATGATATCATACGTACACTATACCCAAAAAATGATTTTATACATTTATACTCTTTTAAAAATTAAATTATAATATTCTGCGAATTTTATGCATTCATGACAAAAAAGAATAAATCAAACACAAAATCATGAAGTCACAGAAGAATTGAATGGCATTTTTATATTATTTTATTATATTGTTTCTAACAAGTAACTGAAACAATTTTTATTTTGCATGAAGATTCGCAATCTACATATTACAGTTTCATATAGTAGATAAAAAAAAATTTGAACACTAAATTCCATGTTTTCAACAAAAATGACTATATTTAAGCTGTGATAATTTCATGAAAAACGATCATACGATGATGAATTTTAACTCATTTGCAAGCCAAGAGCCTCTGGTTTCATAATTCACCGTTCATGACATTCTAGTGTCTTTTTATGATGTTGCGTGTGAGAAACTAAAGACGCGTTTTTGAAAAAAAATTTTCGTGACTGAAATGACCATAGATTTAATGCTTAAAGCTTTCACTTTACAACGGCGCCTTAAAAATTGATTTGCAGTGTTTTTTTAGTCGTTTCACCGTGCATTTAATGGGAAGTATACCGTCAACTGTACAGTAGTAAAAGTTCCACCATCAGGGCTTTGCACGACTGATCTTGTTCGTCATTTTTGTTCCATACCACAGTGAAAAAAACTCGTATATCAATTCTGAATGGGTCGCTGTAAAGAGCAGTCTCCAATCTTCAAATCTATGTCAGCTTCATTTACGAGAAAGATTTTTGAAAGTTTTTGGATTTGCGTTTGAATTTGCAGCATGTTTGAGGAAAACTGTGTTTTCAGTTTTCCACCTAGTACATGATTTAAAAATATCTTTGATTAAAATAAACACTGTATTGACAGAGTAGAGGTTTCAGGCTTTGAAATGAGTCCAGGCTTATGGTTGTATTATTTGTTTTTACGAAATTATCACAATTTTTCCCGGATGGGAAATGTGATGTTTAAATTCTTTGTGGATCCACTGTACGTCTGTTTTTTTAAAATATATTTGCACATTTTAAATTGCAAAGCAAATTGCTAATAAAAGTAAGGTAATATATGAATAATTTGCAGTTTCAACTTTATTATAATGAACTGTTTACTGCCCAGGCGCCGTCGTGTTCATGATGACCGCATTATTTTAGGTAATCAGGCATTCTAAAAACATGCTCGCGTTATGAAAAGTGCAAAGTGGAAAATATTGACGGACGAAATAACGGTGTCTAATAATCCGAACTTTATTGATCAATCAACGGTTTACAGTCTCTTGAATGAAGATTGATTGCGCTTTTCACGACTCCGCATTAAAAATACACACGCGCGACGCTGAATAGAGCAGCGACCAGCTCACTTGATTTTCGAGTATTGACGTCGTGTTGGTAGGCGGAAATTTCGCGTATTTTATTGGCGACAAGTTGCGTTGCGATTTACCGCGCCGCTGGAAGGTTTAATGTATCAGAAAATGAATTTCAACAAATTAGACATTGTGCGGCTATTTTAGAGATTGATGCAGATAGACAAACCGAAACAATACGATTTTATTGTAGCTTCATCCGTTCGAGTGTCAAACTGGATTTCACTCGCTATAACGCTTTATGCAATTACTCCAGGCTATCTTACGAGCTTTTTTGGGAAAGGTGTGTTCCATAAAATTTCAAAAAGTTTCCATTCATAACCGATATATTTTTTAGTCCTTCATAGCATTTTGTTGAAAGTTAGCAAAAAAATGTGATTAATAAAGTAAACTGAATTTATCCAATATGGGATTGTATTTATTTAACAAATTGGTTGGAAAGAATTATATGAATTGGTTTTGTGAAATGTTTATATACAGGGTGAGGCATTTATCCTGGCCACCTGGAATATCTCAAAAAATAAATTCCAGAGAAAAAAATGTTTCAAATAAAAAGTTTAAGTCAAGGAGGGGCTGATGCAGCAGTCATATCCATTTTTAATTTTCATCGTGTTTTCAAGGTCATTCCAAGGTCAACTTTATTTTTTCAAATGGAAACATATATATTTCATTACAGATTCTTAATCTACAATTTGATGCAAATAACTTTTTTTTGAGACGTTTTTTTCTCCGCCGATTATTTTGTATAATATTGAATTTTTAAAGAAAAAATGCACAATGTCATTTTAACGGAGAAAATCATTTTATTTATGGTTAATGAAATTAATACCTAATTAAAATAGTATCAAATAAACATGTAATCTAAATGAATAATTAAATAATAGCTAAATATTGAAACAGGCAAAACAATTAGATCAAACTTAACAAAGAAATTAAACGCTGATCATATACAACCTGTTTATTTCACGCAGGGATACACCAGTTTTTTACTGTCTTATCTTTGGTGTAAGATTGCACATTCTCTCGCATGCAATGCAAATAACATTAGAATGTTACTGAATACTTGTTACATTGATTTTCTTGTAATTAAGTTGCAACTATCCTGTATTATTATTAATAAAATAATTATCTTCCCGTTTAATTGAGATTATTTTTCCCGAATAAAGTCAATATTATACAAAATAATTGGCGAAGAAAAAAACGTTTCAAATAAAATTTATTTGTTTCACGTCGTAGATTAAGAATCTGTAATGAAGAATATATGTTTCCATTTGAAAGAATCAAGTTGACCTTGGAATGTCCTTGAAAACATGATGAAAATTAAAAATGGATATGACTGTGGCATCAGCTCCACCCTGACTTAAACATTATATTTGAAACATCTTTTTGTCCGGAATTTAGTTTTTGAAATATTCCAGGTGGCCAGGATAAATGCCCCACCCTGTATATTGTATTATAAAATAAAATTGTACAAAGTTGTTCAAACATTATATGTGTATATAAGAATGTTTGTTACGAACTTTATCTGCCTCAGTATTGTTTCATTAATTTTGTAAATATCAAAAAGGTCAGATTTTAAAAAACGAGAGTTATAACAGTCAGGAATAAAATAGACTACGGATTTTGTGCATGTATTATAAAAATGGATAGGTGCAACTTAATACAGGAAAAGCATTACAAGAATTTACGAGCATCGACGTATTATTCTCAGCTTATAAATATTATTAAAGAAAGGAAGAACTTTTTATTTGGCCTCTACGTTATTTTGCTATGAATTATCTAGCTACAAGAGTATCGTTAACAATAAATAACGATTCATTCTCGAAGCACAATAAGAGCAACAATACAGTTTAACTATACTAGCAGGCACCTTCTTCCACGAAGCTAAATGGATTGTCAGAATCGCAATCAACAGGAAGGGCAATAAAATCATACGATTCTAGTTGGACGGCTGCAGAAAGTTCGAGTCGTAAGTATAAATAATTGGCCCGGCGTTTGGCTCTATCATTGAAATAGATCTCAATTAAAATTTCCCCGGCGCTGTCCAAAGTTCGGCGAAGATCATTAAAATGTCCCGAGGTATCCGGAAGAATCCGGGCTCAAAGGTTGTTTTGACGTTCCATGTTTAGTGAACCGTACGAGGAGAGATATTTGTAGAGTTGTCGGGTCCGCGATTTCAACTTTTACCCGTTCCAACTATTACTATTAGCAATAAGCGTCCCGGCGAGTTCGACTTTGCGCTGGCCCGTTTTGCAGAGAATTTATGCCAACGTCCATGAGAAATCGATGCCACAGGGAGAAGCTTCGGGAACCGTGATGTCCCACCTTCGCATCAGTCTCGGCAAATAATGGTATCAATCCCTGTTGCACGGACAGTGATGGGAATCAAGACACTTTGAATTAACACGTTCGTTGCCTGCGTTACGCGATTGACAACCATGATCTCATACCTAGCGTAATAAACTTAACAATACGTTCACGGAGTCTGTCAAAATGATGGGCTCAAATATTTTAAATTTACGATTATTGAAATTGTAAACATGCATCCATTATATTGAGACTAGTATATTTTAGTGTACACTAGTGTATTATAGTATATTCTAGTATATTCCAGTATATTCTAGCGTATTCTAGTGTATTCTAGTGTATTCTAGTGTATTCTAGTGTATTCTAGTATATGCTAGTATATTCTAGTGTATTCTAGTGTATTGGATTGTATTCTAGTATATTCTAGCTTATTCTAACCGTATTGTAGTTTATTCTTGTATATTCCAGTATATTATAGTATATTCTAGTATATTCTAGTATATTCTAGTAAATTCTAGTATATTCTAGTATATTCTAGTATATCCTAGTGTATTCTAGTGTATTCTAGTATATTCTAGGGCATTCCAATGTATTCTAGTATATTCTAGTGTATTCTAATGTATTGTAGTATATTCTAGTGTATTCTAATATATTCTAGTATATTCTAGTGTATTATAGTGTATTCTAGTGTATTCTAGTAAATTCTATTGTATTCTAGTATAGTCTAGTATATTTCAGTATATTCCAGTGTATTCTAGTACATTCTAGTATATTCTAGTGTATTCTAGTGTATCCTAGTGTATTCTAGTATATTCTATCGTATTCTAGTATATTCTAGTATATTTGAGAATATTCTAGTATATTTGAGAATATTCTAATATATTTGAGAATATTCTAGTATATTTGAGAATATTCTAGTATATTTGAGAATATTCTAGTATATTTGAGAATATTCTAGTATATTTGAGAATATTCTAGTATATTCGTATGTATTCGAGTGTGTTCTAGTATGTTCTAGTATATTCTAGTATATTCTATTATATTCCAGTACATTCTTGTATATTGTAGTATCTTCTAGTATATTCTGGTGTATTCTAGTATATTCTTTTGTATTCTAGCGTATCATAGTATATTCTAGTATATTCTATCATATTCTAGTGTATATTGCAAATTATTCAAAAAAATCATTTCTTTGAGTATATAATCATGGATATGTTATATATGACTCATAACTAGACTGCGGATTTTATGCATTTATGACAAAAAGAAAGGTGTTGGTGTAATTTAGAATAGTAGATGAATTAAAAGAATTTAAGGCCGTCGATGTATTACTTTTAATTTAATAGGGTCAATAAAGAAAAAACGAAATTTAATGTGTTTTCTGTCTTTTGCGATTGATGTAGACAATTTCTATTGTGCATAAAGATCCGCAGTCTATTTATTTTATCAAATTTTATCGAATCACTCACTAAAATAAGAATGCATATATTCTATTAAAAACTTCGCTAACTTCATCTGAAATAAAGCGAAGTGAATTATAAAATGCAAGAAAATTTGTACACATTCACTTAAATTTAAAGTATTTTCCTTTATTTTTTTTAACCAGAAATCTTTTAGGCTGGGCTCATTGTATGATTTCTATAAAATTAATTTTTGAAAATATGAACGCGTGAGTTTTATTAAGAGCTATGCAATACTAGCTTTCAAGTAGAAGTTTTCAAGTTTTTAACGTTGTTCTTTCATTTTTGTCACAAAAATTTTACATCAACTGGCTTAATTTTCATTTTTATAAAACACCTAATTGTAATGTAACAAATAATCCACTAGCTTGTAAAACGCATAAAAATTGCAGAAAATGATGACGGCCGTGTAATTGATTAATAATACTGTTATTTCAAGATGTACGTAATAGCCTATATTTTATTTTCAAATGGGTCACGTACTTTTTCAATCATCACTTTCCCGTACTTGAAAATACGAACTGGGTAAATTTTCACGAAAGCTATTAAAAAAAGATTTCACATCGTTCCACCAGTCGAATCGCTCAAGTATTATTAAACATTTCGAAATTGCAGTGTCTTGAGTCCCGGCTAAAAGCGATTCGAGACGATGGAGGCTCGCAATGACGGGGTTGAAGTATCCGTCATTAATCACGAGACATTGCGGGTGAATTGAAGAGTTGCTAAACGACCGTGCACTTTTCCTTGCAAAGGTACAGTCCAACGGGACTGCAACGGTGACGCGCACCGATGCGATGCGCTAAGCATCGGCCAATAACTTGCTTTTTAATCGGAACATCGATCTCCAGTCCCTGTCCTCTTCCTTCTCCACTCTCTATCTCTTCACCCCCTCCCCCTCGCAGTTGAATATTACGGCTCGCGATCGCATGATATCGACGCCGGGTGCTTATTAACGTCAGCGAATTAGTGCGTGCGAGGAACTGGAGCTGCTGAACACCAGAAAATGGAAGTTTAATGAAGCGCGTACCGTTCGAAGTTGCGCCATGAGTAGACGCGGAAGGTTATTAGAAATATAAACTGGCCGCGGAGAGAGAGAATAATGAATAATCAGCACCGAAGTGTAATTAATGGGGCACGGAATTTCAGATTTTTCACGTAGAACAGTTTCAAATTCCCAATTATTCGTCGATTTTCCTCCATTACTGCATGCTCCTACTCTTCCGGTAGCGTCATTCGAACGGGGTTCATCAGAGAAAGCTAATTGCGATGAACCGACTTTGAAAGCTGTATTTAGAAATTTCGATGTGGTTCGCGATTAGCTTTGTTTCGCTTAAATAACTTCGGCATTTTTCTCTCACGAAAACCTGACCTCCGACAATTAAGATAATTGCGATAGACTGGGCTACATTGATTTTGCATTTGTGATAACTGGCGAGCAATTTATATAGATTTTGTTCCGTTTTCGTCATCATTCTGTTTTTCACGGTTCGAAATTTTAAAGGGCGTTTTAACTTCAAGAATGTTTCCTGTCCTAACCATAACAGCTGCATGAACGATGCTCATGTGCAATTATTCAGTAGACTTTTCTAAATACGATGCCATAATTTCTTGTAAGTTTGTGAACATTTATATATTTTTAAATATCGTTTAAAGAAATCGAAACGCCTTTAAAGCAGTAATTTTACAGACATTTTGTAATTTAATTTAAAGACTGAGGATTTTATGCAAAGTCTAGCTACACCACGCGGTAGACATCATTCTTCCTTGCAAAACATGAAAATACTATGGAATACACATTTCGTTTCCAATTAACGAAATAGGATAATGTAATGTTTCTAATCTGCAAGGACTTATAGATGATGTACATGCTTTTGCGAAATATGATATAAATATTGTACATTTCGTTGGATTATTTTGAAATTTTTCCGACATTATCTTGGAACCTCCCTCTTGCTGCAGATATCATATTACTTCACACGCTTCTGTTTAACATACATATTTCGTGTATCAAAGGTTGCAAATGCGAATGTCCAAATACACTCGCCGAAATTTCTATAAAATCAGTGTGTTTTGTATTGAATTCCTATAATTATACCGTACCAGTGAAAAATTTGTATTTGGTAGTATTTTGGGATTACATAAAGAAAGCATACACACCGATTTCAAATCATAACTATAAGATTTATTTGTAGAAAAAAACAAAAACATAATTTTACTGAGAACATACTGCGACATATCTATAATGTCACTTTCGTTTTACAGGAATAAAGTTGAAATTAACAATTGTTTTTTTATTATTTCTATTTTAATATTAAGTGTAACCTCCATTTTTTTTAAATTACATTAAAAATACCGTTCGGCACTGACAAAACTAACATTTATAACGTTCTTGTTTTAACAGAGATCTACGCTTCGTGATGCTATTTCTTTGCCTGTTAATATTTTTCCTCTCGGCATTCTAATACACGCGAATTAAATTATAACAGATACGATTCTTATGAGTTCTAATACTTTTAGACTATTCGAAATTTTCCGTAGTTGTCTGCTTAGAATACAGAGAAGCACTGAGTGACTTTATAGAAATTTCGCAATTATATTCTGAAACACGCAGAAAAAAATCAAATCAAACATAAATTGCAAGCATAGCGGTCTAGAGTGTGCATTCCTTCTATCCCAGTGTAAATAAAGCAAAACACTACATACGATAAAGCAAAAAAATGGTGATATTTTTAAAATATCTATGAAAATGAAGATGACTTTATAGAAATTTCGCCAAGTGTACTTTTGTATCTGCGACGTAACCATGAACTCTCATATACTTTTTCATAGCAATCAAAATATCTTTGTTAAATTAAAATGATTCTCAACCAGCAATTTTGAAGACACAGACCATAAAAAATAAGTTTTTTTTATAATGTTCTATGCATAAATAGGTAGGTATTGTCCGCGCAACGAGAGTTGGCACAAAATCTCGTCAGTGGGGTGCAGGGGGAACGGCGAGACCCCACTCTTGACGCAAGGCTGCGGATCCCACCACTGATCAGTGGATCCCACTCTTACGCTTACGTTTTGGCGGGAATTGTCGACATAGGCGCTCAGCGTCACCACCGTATTACGTCTTGGTCACCACATGTCTCTGTTACAGTCACACTCAATACGCTCGTTTGCTGTCTTCCTCAAGCGATTCGGCCAATCGCGGAAGACGTGTAGCGCGTAGTGGGAGCATCACGTGGTACCCACAAGTTTCTTCGTGCCAACTCTCGTTGCGCGGGCTATAGGTAGGTAGGTAAGGATATTTGGTCCCCTCAGGGTTTCAAATCCATTTTACCACTCTCGCCATCTTCCACTCTCACTATCGCCTAATTTTCAGCCTATTTCAGGCTACTTTTCAGCAGGACCTACTGTTTATTAAGGTGGGTTCCGAACCACCTTCTATGCATAAATAGTACTATACATAATTTTGTTTAACTGATGAGTTCGAAAAGCTCCAGCCTCCTCAGAGTTAATATCGCCCGGCATGTAATATCCTCATTAATAATACACCATAAGAAAAATGCAACACCAACATTTGTTGATGATAAACTGAATTAATAGCTAAGCATGTGTAGAAGGATAAGCTATAATTTTATCGTCATGCGCGAAACGACTAACATAGGAGAAGCACTTCAGTGAATCTTGATAGCATAGAAATTTATTGAATCGTGATAATTTCACAGCACATTGGTAGAAGATAAGTCTAATAATTCTGAAAATGCATGAATATTTCCCGGGAATTTCTAATTAATGACGTGCTCGAGCAAATCAACCGGCTGGAACATTTTTATTAGCGAGAACCATTTTTATCTTGGTCAGCGTGCACTCGATACCACCTAGGCAACGATCAAACAAACAAACGTTTGTGGCATTTGTTGCATATAGGGATCCGACGAGGACTGTAAAAATGAACTGCTTTTGTTCGGTGAATGCGAGCAAATAAAAAAAAATATTTCAAACTGCTTTTTTGCTTGTTCTAATACAAATGTGTTAGATTGTAGAAATCAAATCACCGGAGAAAAATTAATACGAAAGGATTAGAGAAATTCAATAATTTATCTATGTATAAAATTATATTTCATTAAAATGTTCACCTTGTAAAGAATTGAAATATCGATTATGAATTGATGTAGCCACGATTTTGTTATTCCATTGACGTGTTGTAATATCGTGGTTACATAAAATAAATATTAATTATGTTTATATTCTAAAAGAAGTATACAAATATACAAAGTTATTGTTATCCCTATTTACAAATCTGTACATCTTATTTTACGATTATCTCAAACTAGAAAGTCGTGGCAGCCATTTTCCCAAAGCTATTATTACAGAACACTGTTTATGATACTATGTATATTTAGCGCTGTAATTTTAGAAATTATATAGAATATTATATCAAACTACATAAAAGAAGCTGGTCTTTGTCGAAGTCCATTTAGAAACAATTAATGTTTAACAATGTTACAGCTATTAAACTCGAATGTACAATTTCTTATCTGAATTTTCTGATTGTTCTGTTTCTTCTCCTCGTAAAGAAAGAAGAAATATGTGAATAAAACATCTGCTAAGCATGGAGATAGATAACAATTTCAAAAATATTGAAGCAAATTTATATATAAATTGGTTCAGAAATCTTTTAGATATTCCGAAAAAATCGCATTTATAGTTTCAATTATCTGTCACCAGTGAACTGCAGATTCTGTGACTACGATCAGTGCAGATTTACAATTATGACAAAAAGTGAGTAGAGAAAACACCAAATATAGAGTATCAGAAGATTTTACGAAATCGATTATACTATTTGTGACTTATTAAAATTATTAAGAGAAGAAACAAGTATTTATGCAGTTGTCGTTTTTTCCAATCGCTGCACCCAATTATCACTTTTCGTACAAATTCACAGACAACTCACCACTATGCAATGTAACTGCACATTCGGAACAACATATCCAGTAATTTCTTGAATTTCCAAATCAAACTATGGGATAGTATTCCAAAAAAATCGAGCTAAAAGAGCATAACATTTTCGAAGGATCTGTGTACTTGTTTCTTTTACCAAATGTCTGCAGCCTCTTAATGAAGGAACGAACCGGATACACTTATCCGAACATCCGCAGTTTACTCGTCGAATATTAATCCGAGACTGCAGCGCTGCAGCGCTGGCCGGCCGAGAGATAATTCGCGCAACTTATCGCTGGGTTAATTATAATTTTTAATATCGGCGGCGATCGTCAATCCCGGCTCGAGCACTTTATCTCGTGCTGCCGTTCTCCGGCGGTTTCCTTCTCCCTCGCTTTAAACGTCGGTAGCACGGGGATTTTTATTAGTTTATGTGCTCGAGTGTGCGTGCAGCCGCGCGTGAACCCGCCGATTCTTATAAATACAAAATGCAGAGGCGTTATTCGGCGCCGGTTAGGTCGGCGTTGATGCAACGGAAACTTGAGGAAGGCCGAGGCTGCAGCGATGCCGAAGAACAAAGCTCGATCGTGTCTGAAATACGAGGCTGCAAAGCCGCGAAAACTCGGTGTTATTACAGCGGCTGAGAATATGCTAAAACCTTGCGTATGATATTGAATTAAGCCCTCCTCTAAACTCCCGGCAACTTTTCGTCGCGGAAATGAAATTTCGCGACCTGCCTCCCGGGGGGAGTGGTGGAACTTGTTACTTATTTGCCTAAACCTACGGCGTTACACGCGAAATAGATTTCGCGGGGCTGATGCGGTCAAATTTACCGTGCCCGGAACTTGACGTTGTTTGGCGGCCGCTTTGCCGGGAGATGATAAATGTTAATTAGTGCCATATACACGTGGATTATACAGTGGCATCATGAAGAGGAAGATTACTGAGTTGTTGCGGCATCGATCCCGACGGGTTTGCCGCGCTCCGAAGATCAATTTTGCTCTCGGGTTATTAAATTGATAACATCATTAGAAGGGAGTGATAACATCACTGCGATGTTGTGACTAAAATCATGGAGCAAAAAAGTTATACTTTCTAACAGGTTTTATTTGATACGTGGACCGTAGAATTGTTTGGAAAATGTTTTTGCGTTATATTTTGTACTTCAACTCGTTGGACATTACTTTATTATTCAATTTTGATTTTGTATTAAAATAATTGTACGTTTACAATAAGTAATTAAATTATTGAATCCATAGTACATGTCAGGATTTTTGGGGATTTTCAGCGGAAACTGAAGGCGTATATTGAAGAAAGAAGTAATTGAAAACAACACAAACACAAGATTTAATAACAAATTTACATATTGTCACTGGACGGTTGTTACACAGATAATCAATGACGTTTGGTCGTTCAAATTAAAAAAAAAACGCGCCTTCCTCGACGCCTCTACATGAACAAACTTCACATTGCGTTGCATCCGTGTTACGTCGCCAATGACTTAATCGATTCGATGTACAATAATATTTAAAACAATATTCAAAAGTATGAAACATATATTTGAAACATATTGAATATATATGAAACATATACTGGTATATAAAAGTAAGAAAATTATTTTTGTAAATTATTTACTGTAAATACAATGAAGTAAAACCATATTAACTGTACAAGTGGCCAACAATATTGCCTACAGTGTCGCTGAACGTACATTTACGATATTCAAATAACAATACTTCGTACAAAAATGTTTAGAAGTCATAATAGCTTTCATTTAAAAATTGACTGTTTTAATCAAACTCGTCAATTTATGCAAGTAGCTATAGTATAACGTATTCATCCATTGATACCATTGCATACAAAATATTTTTCGTGTTACCACAAGTGAAGACAATATTTCAGAATCTATAAAATTGTGTTACATCTTTAATTTTCGTTACAAGTTTAGATCGAATAACTGTAAAACTAATATATACCACTTTTTCCACAATTCCAGCCAATTACACTTTTCTGAACATTTTATTTATAAGTCATGTTGTAAACTGACATTTGTATTAGGTGGAGAAATAAATTCTGCCTGATTTTATGATAAAATTATACTCTTATTGTCAACCCTAGTTGCCAATTCGTGTCATTTATTATTTGTATTAGGTTCGACATAAATAGAAACGTTGATCTCAAAGAAGTAAGTTAAGATTTGGATGAAGCTAGCTATGAAATCGTCAAAGCATCCATCTTGTACATATTCGAACATCGTCAAGTGATCTAAAACTACTACTGCAACTGTTCAAAGAATTTTAGTATTTTTCAACTAATCTAAAGAGATTAATAAAGTTCCATACGAGAATATAGACAAGCGTGAAAAATTAACGCTAATTGTACGGTGAGTGTTAAAGGAAAACTTAAATTTTTGTTCAAAAATTGCCCATGTTCAAAGTGTTGCAACTTCGAGTGATAAACCGTCGTAGAATATTCGTTTTGGTCTCGTTTCAAAGCTCGAACCATCTACTTTCGAAATCCATTGTGTTGTGTTTTTCTGAACAAAGTTTTGTACACTATGTAACGGGTATGGAAGTTCGGATTTGCATAAAGATCCCTATCAGCGTGTTTCACCGATTGCCTAACAGCCACGGGCGCAAACATAGCCGGCTGTTTACGCCTGCTCGTCGTGACCAAGCACGAAAAAGGCCGGCGGGAGCCCGCGGGGTGGCAAACTATCGATAATTAATATTGAACAGAGGCGCTCGCGTGAGCTGCACGCGGGAAAATCGACATGGACGTTGACGCACGGTAGCTGCGGAAGGTGTCCGTGCCGAGTCGGATTTAACACATCGAAACAACACCACAACCGATCGGCTACTGGCAAACACCGAGGATACAGGGGCGCAACACGATCGACGGGAGCTCCCGTAAATCGACATCAATTTTTCCACATAAACAGTTTGCCGTTCAGGAAGAAAAATGGCAGCGAAGTCGCGCGGCGTGGCGGCCGCGTCCGTGTGTATCCCGCGCTATGGCAAAAAGTAAATAAATACGATAAACAATGTTAGCCATTAATCATTAACCGTTTACCCTCTGTTTCGTTACTTTGCTCCCATTTTCCTCGTCGAGGCATCTCCTTTTCCTCGTACCAGATCCCCAATACGCCCCCCACCGGTGCCTCTCCACCCCCGAAGCCGCAGTTTCGCTTCTTACAAACCCTTCCGCTCTTCCTCCCACTGGTTAGGGGGAAGGTAACTGCCACCAGTTAACCGTTCCATTGCCCGTTGCCTTCTACGATTTAAGGGATAACGTGATTTCGAGCGATTTCTAACTACATTTAAGCGCAGACTAATGTCCGCCAGCGCGAGGGCCAAACGTGGGTTACGTGAGTAATGCGTTTAAGTCGCTGGCGATTTTTCTGCCAGATCCGAGCCGCGTTCGAACCGACTCCCACGGATACATATGTAGCAAACGTTACCCCGAGAATCTCGGCTATCTCGGTGTATCGATCCCGATCGAACGATCTGGCCGGCGATACCCACGAATCCATGACACTGGTCATCCATCGATCGAATCACTCCCGGATCCCGTAATTAGCGCGACCTCTGGCCGAGACTGTTTTTCTTCGTTTGATTCCGCGCGATGCTGTCCGACTCTCTGACAGAATGCTTCTGTTGACTCGAGTTAGGGCGATCTGGGAGAAGTTGTTCGACCGATCATGCTGTTTTGCACTGGACGAAACATTTCAGTGCGATAGCTCCGACTAATTTCTGTGGTTGTAAGGAAAAACGACGCATGTCAGATGTCTTCATTTTCGAGGTATTGTCGTTTAAAGTTCTGATCACTAATTCTTCTTCCTTGTTTTCTTTTTATAATACAAGTGTGCATTTCTTTCACGTGGCATATTTGTAGAATTAATGTAAATAATAACAGAACGAATAGTAATCTGAGTTTCTTATCATTGGATTTGCCTAATGCGTATGAATTGAAAATTGGACTCCGGTTAAATTGCATTATTTTGTTGTGCCCATAGAATTTGTTTTCATGACTTTTTCTCTGGTAAATACGTAAATCCTTTATTCTAAAGCTAAATTAATGCATAAACTTAAATTTTTTTAAATTCAGACATGCGGCGTTTTTCTTTGCAGCCACAGATTTTTTCTGGTCATTTGTTTCTTGGTGTTGGGCTACTCTGCAGAATTGACTCTTCAAGGACGATGCTTTATTCTCGGTTTCTTGCTGTACGATCGATGTTGTGTAGTGTTAAATATGTTACAGTGGGTTACCTATACATCGTCAACAATCATTTCCACGACAATGATTTCAACAGTTTTATCGACACATTCTTATTCGTGCATTAAAAAAATTATCAGCCACGTGTTTTGTATTTAAATAACAATTGAAGTAATTTAAAAACTAAAATACGCATTTTCATAGACATCATCGTAACTAGACTGTAAATCTTTATACAATTTTTTATTTTCTAGATTTATTTGCGAAAAATTAGATTCAAAATCTCCTGCTCTAATCAAAAGACTCACTGTTGGAAGATTAAACTAAAAATGTTAATGTGCTTTTATAATATAAATGCTTTCTTGTGTTTTATACATTTGTACATGTTAAAAGTGCATTAAGTACCGAAATCTAATTATTACTGAATGAAGAAATGATTTGAAGGTTCTAGATTATTTGTATAAATTCGTGAGAAAGTTGTCATCCATGAAACTCTGATCGGAGAAACTAGTCTTGGTAGTTTTCGGTGATTTTCATGTATGGGCGTGACTCGCACCACTTACTGCGAGTCAAACGTTCAATTCTCCTTCTTCGTTCTCCGCGAACGTCACTAAATCAATGTCACTCACGAATTCCACGTGACTCCGGTACAAATAAGTTTAGAACATCGCGCAAATTCAAAGTGATTTCCATGGCTTACGTGTGGGGATTATTAAAATACTCGGGGAAAATGTGAGTGTGTATGCATTACGGTAAGCTAAACTCGCACGAAGTACACGTGTGTGCCGGTATAATCGTATTCATTCCGGACCAACGGTTTAATCAGAAAGTTTGATCGCAGTTGTGGCCTCTATTTAGGGTTAAAATTGTCTCGTTGCCGCCTGTCTTTTCATAAGTGTCTTGATTACATTTTCTGCGCTCGCTCGCGGAATTCCGTGACACCATAGAAATTCAATTAACAGCGGACGAACACTGTTTTTCCGCTCCCTTTGTATCCTAACACTTTGTTTCACAATCGATCACTAGTTTCGAAGCGTCAAACTTTCGTGAACGTTGTTAAATTGGTATCCAAAAGAATAGTTCAATCAAAATTTTTGAATTTTATCCTGAAACTTCGAACTCTGTTTGTTCAACAAAATATTTCAATTAAAATTTTCAATTAAACCTTCGAACTCCACGTGTACAAACAGTTTTTAAATGTTAATGGAAGGAAGCCTTTTTAATCGGAATTTGTTGAAAGACTATTGCGAGGATTGGTTAGGAGAGGAGAATTTAGATTGAAGGTGAGAAGACTGAGCGGTGAATTACCATTGTCTAACATGATACTAGAGATTAGCGAATGAGTGGGAATTTTGAAATTACAAGGATAAGACAACGCAAGACAATTAAGCCCGCACCGTCCTTGTTGTTCAGAAACAGAAGATAAGCGATGGGCGCGGCGGCGGGCACCCAATACTGATCTACTCTATCACTTTTTGAAACTACAGACCTACTCCGATCACTTTTTGAGATGTTGAAACTTTTTTGCGAATATCTCGGAAACTAAAGCTGAGCGGCGGTAACATGTATAGGAAAAAGTTGTTCAGAATGATGACCTTGACAACATATTTCAACATTATCAAAATCGGTGAGGAAGACCCTAATGTAAATAATTACCTATTTTACCAGCAACATGATAGCTATCTCAAATTTGTTGTGTTTTTAATATTTTTCTAGAAACAAAGGTGACTTTAATTTTTTTAAATGGAATGCTACATGTTTTTTTACATCATATGAAAGCGGACGTTAAGACGAGTTCAACCATGCAGTATACTATGGCCTTCAGAGTCATAAAAGATCACAAATAAAAGAAATAAATGTAACATTTCAAGTGCAACATTGGTAGAAACTACCAGCAGTGTGGTCAGCAGAACTCAGAAATGCATTCTTGTTAATGGAAGTCACATTGATAGGTAGGCCTAGAACGACACGCTCTCCTTTTCTTTTTCCATTTATTCTTAATTCACCATAGCCGCCAAAATGCCATATATGTATGTACAGAGTGTCCCATTTAAGTTGAGATTGTAAAAAATCTCGAAGACATGTGATTTAAAACAAGCAAACTGACGCATGTCCTTTAGTGTTTGAAGTGGGGAGTCAAATGGCACTACTAGTTTTCTAATGCGTGGGCGTTTTCAAGGTTATTTCAAAGTCATTTTGTCTTTTTTTTATCATAAACCCATATTTTTTATTTCGGAATCATATTCTACGTAAAAAATGCACAACTTTTGTTTGAAACATCTTTTTGTAAGTTCAATATTACTTAAGATATTTAACTGATTTTTCATGTTTATGTCAAGGATAATTTTGTTTTTCTATTAAAATGACAACGTTACTTTCTTCTGGAAGATTTTTTATTTCATTTAACAACATCATAATAAATACTCGAAATTTTTGCCCTCTTATAAACACTTCTAAACACTTAGTAACTCGTTTAATAAAAGACTCATGAACACATAATAAAGTTCTTACAAACTTACAAAAAAGGTTTCAAACAAAAGTTGCGCATTTTTTTACGTAGAATATGATTCCGAAACAAAAAATATGGGTTTAAGATAAAAAAGACAAAATGACCTTGAAATAACCTTGAAAACGCCCACGAATTAGAAAACTAGTGGTACCATTTGACTACCCACTCGAAACCCTAAAGGACATGCGTCAATATGTCTTTTTTAAATCATATGTCTTCGAGATTATTTACAATCACAACTTAAATGGGTCACCCTGTAGAGGAAATAGTTGTTAAAAAATGTTGTTTTATAACATCCAAAAATCATAATAATCGGAGAGGAAGTAGCTATTCTACAGTCTCACATCATTTTCAAATTAGCAATAGAATACTTATCCGAAAATAATCAATTTTGTGACCACGTATATGAACATTTTTCTGTTATAATATCTTTCGTAATATTTATGCAATGAATAATATCAGTATAATTCGCTACATTTTTTGAATTTTCATCTTAATTAGACTAGAAATAATAGTTTCTGAATACAATGTGAATAAATAAAACATTCAATTAAAACAAGCGTATTCTATAATATTGTTACGACAATATGGAATCGCGAAATTGATGAAGTTGCCTTCCCCCTGCGGTATGCTGAACATATCGCAGAGAAGCCGTTCGATCGATGAAATTGGAAAGACGGTTGTTGATAAGAAGAAGGTCGCCAGATCGATTCGACACGTCTGAGAAAAAGGGCGCACAAAGATCTATTCTTTGCCGAACTAATAGATATTTAGCTTGTATAAATAAACCGTTGAGTTCTAGTTCTGTTCGATTTCTACGTTAGTTTATCAAATACGTCTTCACCGGCAAGGCGGACGCGAGATTTCCGCAACAATATTTTAATATCCTAGAATACAATATTTTCTTAATTTAATCTCAATCAATTACAGTATCTCATAAATGGTAAATAATTTAAATAATTCTCTAAAACTGATTTAGACTCGAAACGCGTGGATCGCATCCGGTATTGCAGCACAAGCATTCCACAATTTATATTAATCACGCACCAAATGAGAGCAAACAGTAACTCACATAATTCAAACTCTCCGAGCAACGGTTAGAAAAAGTTTCAGCCATTACAGAGACGAGGTTGACAGAGCATACATGTAAAAGGGATGCTACAGGAAAACAAATATCGGGTCGGTCCATAAATCCTCGTGTGTTTTTCCGTCGTAAAAGTTAGGAGTCCGCCAAGATTAGTCGCGGTAATTAAGTGGACCCAGTCATTTAGTGCAAGTAGAGCGTTGACTGAGTTGGTTGACGTTAAAGTTTCGTCGAGATCAACGGGTAAATATAATTTACACATCACGGCCGAGAACTATAAACAAAGTGCAATAAACGAAATGGGGCAATTATCAAGGCTCTTTTCGTGCAGAATTGTTTGCTTTACGTACATGTTTGCCAACATAAAAGTCGTTCATAGTTTATATGTTTTTAATCACTTTCAACGATGGTTTATGAAATTCTAGGATTATGGTAGAAACAAGGATTAATTTTTAAAGAAAGAATTTTTTACAAAATTGCTTAAAATTGTGGATAATATATAGTCAGGTTGCTTAAGTCGTACCCCTTAAGAAAAAACCGTATAAAACTTAGGATTTATCAAATAAATAGAAATTAAATGTGTTATTCAAAACTAGTGTTAATATTGTTGTTATTTATAATAACAAAATTAGAAAATCTATGTGCTTTCACGTAAAATAAACTAAATCTTTAAAAACTTACACCGGTGCGACTAAAGCAACCGGTTTCCTAAGTCGTACCACCTATAGCATAAGTCGTACCTAAGAATTCAATTAATCAACAATAATAATTAAAACGTATTTTTTATTAGTCTGTTTACATGACACATAGGTATCCAGTTAGTACAAACATCACATACATATTTTTTTGTTCTTTTGTTAACTCCAGCGCATACATCGTGCACCCAACTTCCACTCGATCTTTTCCACAAATGAAACAAAACCAATCGCTTTTCTTCTTTTTAATTTTTAATGACAATTCCTTTTTATTAATTACTGCGTTTCTTTTATGTGACGCATTTTTTATGTTTTCTTTATTCTGCGGTGACGTTATTTCGACTGACGAGTATGGGTACGACTTAAGATGCGGCACAAGTAAAATTTAAAAGTAAATATAACCTAACAATAAATAAAATTAATACGATTTCGTTTCAACCAAATGATTATGTAAATTCTTCTGAATTTATATTTAATAAGGAACATGATTTTATCAATAATTTACTTGCAAGATTAAGTACCAAACATATGCAGAAAATCATAAAAAAATTGAAATAAACTTACTTAATGACAGGATTTATAATGAGGCTGGTTTATGGCAGACAATAATACGTAAAGCAACTTGGATGATTCAGATGTATACTTGGTTGCCGTTGTATGTGCTGTTGTCACCGTAGTTCGTTCAAAATTCAAGTGGTACGACTTAAGCACTGGTACCACATGAGCAACCTTACCCTAATTACTAAACTGAGGATTGAAATGGCAAAAAATTCAGGAAATGTAGAAACATTAATGCATTATTACGTTGTTGCATATGGATTGTCCGATTCTTCTCAGTAACATTAAATAAACGCCACTTTTTCTCTAAATGAATTTATTGATAAAAGTAAGAACCACTGTGTTCAACGTATTCTGTCAATGAATATCAAGCATTTTCATTCCATTTCGGTGAAAATCGAATTGTTTAGTCATTCTCGTTCTACATATACTCGATTGTCATCTCCATTTTGTAGTCCTTTTTACCAACAACGAATAGTACGTTAATTAATCACCACATTTTTACCAAAAATAACAGAATGCTATCTTCAATATGTTATTTTCCGTACATACAAAAGGATTACAGGAAAATCGCATTGATTCATGTTAAATTAGAGTTAATTAAAAATAAAATTAGACATCTAGATTAAAATTGAAGATAGGCTGTTAAGGATCAGCTCTGTACCTCAAAGCTTTATACAGACTGTCCTGAAAATTTTCTACTTTCTTGAAACCGGTGATTCCTGGGGTCATTTGAAGTAACCTTTTATGTTTGCGGAAATGTTCTCCACGGCTTTGTTAAGGAGTTATTAACGAAAAACACGGACCAATGAGAGCGCGACTTCATACCAACGCCACGCTTACTAGGACCTATCACCGAGCCGGAATCCGCCCACTATAGCACGTCATGATTGGTGCGTGTTTTTCGTCAATAACTCCTTAAAAAACCTGTGTAGAACATTTTCACAAAGGGAAAAGATACTTCATGTGACCACAGGAATCACCACTTTCAAGGAAGTACATTTTTGGTACACCCTGTAAAATAAACCAATTGTTCCGTTGCAAGGAACCGCACAAAGGGTCTTTTTTTCAGATTTGTTTATGGCGCCTACGTGACTCAGAGGCCGCTCTCAAGGATTAGGCGATCGTTGCACATTTGGCGACCAGTCGAGCCATCGCCTAGTCTTCGTATTTTTTCTTGCCTCCTTAAGAGTACAAGTCATAAATCTATCACTGACGAAGGATATTCCCGACCAAGAAGTACGGTTCTCGGGTTACCTAGCTTCGCCCTCGGAGGGAGTTGGGTACGGTATATATATATATATATATATATATATATATATATATATATATACTACTGATACGGTATTGCCATAAGCCAGCTACACAGCTTTTTGGTCCGAATTGAACGTAGATTTGGATGCCAGCGCCGCTATCGGTCGACCGGTGTACTGTACCCCTCGTACTCCTCTTCACCTCCGTGATCCACTATACTTCGCCATATGTTTGCGTCCCTCTAGATGGCGCTGCTTTCAATCGAGTTGATTGGACGCCATTGACACGCTACGAAATAAAAGGTGTTGATGACGTACAATCAACTCGATTGAAAGCAGCGCCATCTAGAGGGACGCAAACATATGTCGAAGTACAGAGGATCACGGAGGTGAAGAGGAGTACGAGGCGTACAGTATACCGGTCGAACGACAGCGGCGCTGGCATCCAAATCTACGTTCAATTCAGAACATTTCCAGAATCCGAATCCCGTATCCATAGTATAGAGATCAGTGGTCTTGACACCCAGAAATGGAGGACCGCCTTCACGATACAACGAAGGGTCCTCCCGAAACCGCGACGGTCAGTCAGTCGCAATCGAACAGTCGAAGTCAAACCTTCGCTAAGTATAGATCAATGAAAACGAACGAAGACACATTCGAGCGAGACAAACGAGTCTCTCGAAGTCGAAGTCAAGTTCATTCAACGATCTCATATAATCGAATCGATCAAGATTCATCGAATTCAAGTGGAGTTGATCGTCGCGAACTCCCACGCCTATAAGGCAGGTCCTGCTAGATTAGAGTTACTGACGAATCCTCTAGCAGGCCTGGGACGAAACGCTAAATCTCACAAATTCATACATCGAAGTAATCATTGAATCGGCTACCTAAAATTAATTTGGCGGGTAGTAAATCGGTGATTTCGGAGTTGACGTGTCCGTTACAACCGGGCTTAAAACTTACAACTTTAAGTGGACACGAGTCATCCGCGCGTCGTTCTCGAGATTAACCGAACACCAATTAACTGTAATAGCATTTATTTATCGAAAAGTTGTACACGATTTGCATTCTAAAATCGGAAATTTCATAGGCAACAACCTAATATTTTCAACTTAAGTCACTTCACTGTACTAAAGTCATTATCAATTGTTTACTTATGGTTTGATGAATTCAAGAAAACAGAAATGCTTTGCCGAACTCTTTACGAAGTAAACTGATCGCCACGCTTGAAGATGCTTGAGAAAAGAAGTGTGTTTACGAAACTACACTCGATCATAAACTTTTTCGAAAGAAACTGTCAATTAAGGGCTAACGTCGACTAGACGGCGGTTTAGACGGTCTAATACAAACTTCTCCGGGAAGTCTTAAAGCAAACGAGTGAAATTTTAATTAATTCCAACATCAGTTAATCACGGGTCAATTACCGTCTGTTAATATTGTATCAGTTGAAGACGAAGTGAGATTGATGATACAGTTAACGAACCAGGACACTAAAAATGTTATGTATAAAGCGTCACCGTCGCAACGAAGCCCCGTCAAATTATGAAAATCTACGCCTTTAGATGAGACCGAGTGATGGATGGAGCATTCGCTGTTTGATTGTTTAATTAGTTCGTAACTCGCTGGATCCTGAACGCTCTCGGTGGGTGCCATCCATCGATTCGATTTTGTTGCGTTGCCTCTTACGTTCTAGTTTTTGTTTGACGCGTGATAAGTCTTCGAAAGTTCTGTGGACGTAACAGGGCTCTGAGCGTTTTCCAAAGTTGGTAAATACTGATTAAACGGGGTCTAGAAAGTATAGACACTCATCAATAGCCGTCCTATTTAATTACAGTACTTAACGGGCCCTATAGTTCAAGCGCTTACGCAAAGTTAACGCCTTAAGCGCATTTATCGTAAGCTGTAGAATATTTAATTACGGAGAAAGTCGGTGCTGGACGTCTGATAGCTCGCAAAATGATTAAACCCGACCTCTTGGTAACTATGCAGATGTAAAGAAAGCGATTAATTTCAAAATTTTGTTCTTCCGGGTATATAATTAGAGAATTAATACAATTATAATTATCATTCCATCCGAAGTGGTTAGATAAATGCTAGTACTAAAGTGCGATCTTCCAGGTTTCATTCGAGTCGGCAAAAGCTCGTGAAATCCTTCTGGAATACATTTTGAAATTCATTTGAAGTTACCCTTTGAAATCCAGTTATGTCTCTCCGAGTCATGAATCGGGATTTATCCATTTTTTATAAGATTTCATATCTTTTTCCACGTAAAATGGACCAATTGTAAAGTGTAATTTTTTAGCTTTAACTTACATTCTCAAAAGTAAAAAAATTCATACGAGAATGCATTTAAACAACAATTGGAAGTAATCTCTTACAATATAGTAATTTTTCTCTAATCAATGGATCGGAATTTCCAAACGGGCCTATCCTGAGGCGCAATCTTCCACATTTAACTGAAGCCCTCAAATGTTCGAAAATTCCTACGTAAAGACATTCTTAAAATCGAGTCAATTTTGTTCGAGCAAATAGTCGGCTTTCATTCATTTTCCTACGTGATCACGAATTTTCTGGCACAGCTAAATAAATCTGTCATAAACTGCGATTTTCTAGCTTTAATTTTCGCCCTCAAAAGTTCAATAATTCCCACGGGAACACATTCTAAAATTGATTCGATGTAACACCTTGAAATCTAATAATTTCTTATCGGAGTATGGTTCGAGATTGATCGATTTTTCGAAATGATTTCGAATTTTTCGTGAAACCAAATTAAATCTATCGTAAAGTGCGATCTATTACCTTTAACCTAAGTGCTCGAAGGTCCAAAAATCCCAACGGGAATATATCCTAAAATCGATTCGATGCAACCCCTTACAATTGAACCGTGGTTGTCCGAGTGGACAGTAGGGTGGACCTTATTTTTCGACTAACGAATTTTTTTCACGACACCTCCCAGAATTGTGCCACTGGACGAAAAGATAGTCTGTGCGAAATTTGAAATTGATCGAATAACGGGAAATCGTGCCGCATCGACTTTGAAAAATTTTATAATTTTGTAACTCGTTTTTCTCCACTGCGGTATATTATCAGTATATATGTTCATGTATCGTTGAATTTGTCTTTTTACGCACTATAACAATATAGAAACAAAATGTAATATTGATTTAAAAAAAAAATTCGTGACCTTGAAATCTCAAAAATTGACATTTAAAATATTTCTTTTTTTTGCATTATATTTAATTTATTAAACAGTTCAACTTTTGTCTAAGAAATTGTTTTATATTTTTATAAGTAGCAAAGATATATATATATATATATATATACATATATATACATATATTTATACATAATACATATACATTGTACATATAATACAGTACATCATACAAAAAACTATTAAAAGTATTTTTATAGCAATAAAAAAAGATCTCTTTAGAAGATTTCGTTGAAATATTTTATCTCTTAATTACGACTATTTTTTTTAAATCAATATTACATTTTGTTTCTATATTGTTATAGTGCGTAAAAAGACATATATACTGATAATTTACTGCATTGGCGAAAAACGTGTTACAAAATTATAAAATTTTCAAAGTCGATGCGGCACGATTTCCCGTTATTCGATCAATTTCAAATTTCGCACACATTATTTTTTTATTCAGTGGCACAATTCTAGGAGGTGACCCACAAGAAAACCTGAGAAATAATTTTCGCCAAGTATAACTAAGGTCCACCCTAGTGGACAGTCACATGCCATGGACTTTTCGATATATAGTATATTCGTATTTCGTTGCGAACCTAAGTGCCTTCATAGTAATGTGCGATCTTGCCACTTTAATTTAAATCCTCAATAGTTTAAAAATTCCCACAGGAACACATTCTAAGATAGATCGACGTAATCTCTTAAAATTAAATTATTTTTCTCCGGGATTGTCTGACTAGTATTTGCTACTTCTACTTAAAGGATGAATCTGCGGATATTTATATATTAATGGTAAATGTTGTCGAATGAAGTCTACCAAAAATAACGATATTAATCTCTCAGAACGTAGATTTGTTATTCTTTCGTACCTAATATAAAAAATTAAAATATTAAGTTTCTATAAATGGAGACTTCAGCAATTCCATATAAATTTAATGTTATGCAGAGCGCAGCATCTAAAACATGCCATCTAAATCACTCGGTTGAATTTGGTGATAGAAAAAGTGTGTTAGATGAAACTTGCTTGGTGTAAAGGATGTCATAATCTCATGATAATATTTTTTTGCAGGTGTACGCGTAGAGGACATGTGAAGGTCAATTTTGTTTTTTAAACGACACGATATATTTTTCTATGAATTATCTAGTAGGGCATTTTAAGGCGTGTACAGTGACCTACGACTCAAGGTCATTCAAGATCGTTGAAGGTCAACTGCAATGGAAAATGTCGAACGATTTTGAATCACTGTAAGTGTCTTAAAATGCTCTACTAGATAGTACATAGAGAAATATATCTTTGTATTTGTTGGAATAATGAGTGGTGATTTGAGTTTGGCGGGGCCACTCGTGTGTGTGTTTGTGCGTTGTGTGACAGCCAGGTGGCGCATCTAACTCTTACGGAGAGTTGTTTTTTTGTATGTCTCAAGACGCCGTAGAAACTGGTCACTGTGTAATTATTATTCGTATTCTTTTAGTGTTTAATAAAAATACTGTTATATATTCATCCAAATATTGGCTTTATTTAACATCGTACACCATAAGATTAACAGTATTTAAAAAAGAATGGCGTCTACCTCATATGTGCTCTAAGCGTCCACCTACAAAAAAAACAATTTCATAAGATTATTGCACCTCCGAAACCAAGCAAGTTTCGCTTGCCACAATTTTTTTATCAAAAACAGCAACCGAGTGATTCAAGCGGCATGTTTTATATGCCTCACCCTGTACAGAATTTCGTAGTATATTAACACCAGTTTCAATTGCAGTGCAAGTTTGTTTGTTTCTCGTTTTGTTTGTACTACTAACTCAATATTGTTTCCCATCTGCACGCAATTTCTGACCAATTACCGTCATTTCTGCTTAACACTAAGCTCATGGAGCACTAAAACTGACTATTTTACCTTGCTTTCTAAAAATAACAAGAATGTGCTCATTTAGATTTCTAAGCGGTATCTATCGTAATATATACTCCAAGAAATAAATCTATTGAATAATTCCACACGAATGCACCTTTACACTCTCAATAATCGTAAATTAAAAAATTTAGAATCCGTGCTATTTTGACGGGTTCCGCAAATCTAGTGTTAAAGTACGGATTATTCGGATCTAGTGTTTGCTTCATAGAGCATAGTACTTCAAAATTGCCAATTCACATGAAATGTATAAGCAAAAGCAGTAATACCATGTTGTTCAAGATCTATCCGACATATCCAATCCATGGAACAAAAATAATCATCAATATTATTGAAAGTAAAAAAATGAGGTCACTGGACCTGCAGTCTATTCTTTGAAATTGTTTTTTCTTGCAAAGTTATACGCCGCTGGTTTGCACGAGTAATTCTGCGTCCATATCGGTTTCGCAAGCACTGATTTTCAGATACCGAGAATGAAAAACGGCGCGGTGCGCGCATACACCGAGAAAAATAACGAAATCAGCGCGGGGATCGGGACAAATAATGCAACCGGCGGCGTCGGCATCGAGCTGTGAAAATCGCGGGATTCAATTATGAAATGCGTCGGGAGTAAAGGACGTCAAACGGTATTGAAACAAAAGGATATTTATGTCCGGGAAATAGATCGGCAATGGTGTATACCGTGGGGCCGCACCGTTACCCGCCCTGTTGTTATTCGAGCTCGTGAAATCGTTTTCGAAGTGTTATCCGTTACTGTTACGTAAACAAGTAGGTGCAATTAAGTTTTGTCCGATGCGGCTTCGCTCGTGTTCCTTGAAATAGTCACGTTCGGTAAATTTCGGCCATCCAGGCTGTTTTCGTGTTTTATGGGAAGCTGTTTCGGTATAGGGGAAGGCAAATTGTCGGCGAAATGGAATTTCGAATATATCGATCAGGTGACTGTTTGTTCCAGTCGCGAGTAGAAGGTTGACCGTGATAATACGCTTGACAAACGCCTTCCCATGAAAGTTTAACAAATAGGCTCACGGTAATGCTGGATTAAATTATGACATCTTCTTCAGCCGGCCCTTCTTGACGCAGACGTATGGAAAATATCAATTTCATTCACTTCATTATTGTAAACTGTGACAATTAAAAATATTATTTAAAGTCTGAAGAAACGACGAATATGGTATTCAATGATATTCTGAACATTTAAATGTTGATACAAAATCACTAAAGTAATCAATTGCTTTCTTAAATTAATTGGCTGCTTCTTCATTTAATCACAGTTTTTCATCGATAATCGTCGCCACCACGGGCCCGGCCGGCGACAATTAATGTTTAGATAATACTATTCTTTGACTTGTGCCGAACGTAGAAGAGGACAGCGAAGTTCGAGAGGCCTCGGCCGCCAAGAAGTGTATCATAATACGGGTCGAGTATGTCGGTGTGAAAACACCTAACCCAGTGACAAATCTTCTTTATTTTTTATTATTTTTTTATGGAACTTTCTCCAACATATTCGTGGCATTTTTCTAATGAAAATGATACAAAATGAGATATAATTCCGATGGTATTTACCTGAATAATGGACGATGAAAGTTTCGGAAAATGATTGTAAATATGATTCGAATTATATCGTGTTTGCTATTACTTTAATCAGAAAAATGCCACAAATATATTGAAGTTAGTCTCATAAAAAAAGTAATAATAAAAGTTTTTTTATTGGCATTACACTGTGAGGACTCGTGAGCCTTTGAACTACGCCGGCGACTGAGACTCTCCGCGTCTCTATCTTTCCAATACGCCATCCATCCTTGCGCCCGAAACTTTCATCGTCCATTACTGAAGTAAATACTATCGGAATTATATCTTATTTGGTATCATTTTCATTAGAAAAAAGGCACGAATATGTTGGTGAAAGTTCCATCAAAAAATTATAAAAAATAAAGATGTTTTGTCATTGGATTAGTAGTGGTCTCACCGACATACTCGATCCGTATTATGTTGCACTTCTCGGCGATCAAGGCCTCTTGAGCTTCATGGCCCCTCACAGGGTATACCCCGCGGAAGGAGGGATTGTTTTGAGACGATTATAGTTCAGAATTTGACGACAATTAACGATGAAATACTGTATAAAGATGCACGTCTGACTTTCTATTCGAAACGAATACTTTTCGTGAACGGTTTCTTTACCAGAGGCGTCTGTAGATTTGAATACTGTATAGTAAACTTCCCGTAAGATAAAAGATTTTTAACGTAAGTACACAATTATAGCGTATAAAGTACCCGTGCCGACTCTTTTCCAAACTTTAACAATCATTTACAACTATTAGAAAGTACAAAAAATTATAATTGGGTATATGGCTATATACAGGAGAATCCTCTCTATCTTTTGACGCAAACCCAAGCTCTCTTGCATGTGTAATTTTCGCGTAACACTCATTTTTTATCAAAATTATACATTTTTTCAAAAATCAATGTTCTTCGGAAACTGTGCATCACGGACCAATTCTGCTTCCGGATTTGGTTTTAGAATGACAGACTCTATAAGAATCACCGATCAGATATTACAGAACAAGTTTGGTGTTGTACAGTGTAATCATAAGAATTTTATTGATTTGCGTACGAAATCTTCTTTGTGTGTCAATGCTTCTTACTTGTATATATAAATAATGTATGGTAAAAACATTTTATATAAATATCGATCAAGCTTTAAGGAGCATATGCATTCTAGAATTTAAAATCGAATAATAATTTTGTTAAAATAAATGATTCGGTAATAACAATTAAACAGAATGCATGAAACATGTAATACAGATAGTCACCATGCTTTCAATCAAATGTAACTTCGTCAAACATTTGTCATTGATTAAACACGTGTTTAAAGTAAACAAATGAGTACAAATGAAGGATTATATATATATATTTTTGTATATAATTTTGTATAAATTTCGTGTCAACTTGATACTATGACTGGATAATCGTGCGAACGCGAAATTCGATTTCACATGTCAGCACGTGCGTCTGATTGTTATCAGTAATTTCTTTCACCATTTATTATAATTATAGTTTGTAAACACAGTTCTGGGGTGATAACGAACACTTTCCCCAGTAATTTAATTTGAGCTAATAGATCGCAGATAGTGAGATTGATGGAGCATAGATAACCTGCTACGAATGAAGTTTACAGCTAATAGAAATATTGAATAATGATCCGACACATTGTCGACCGTGTTCAAACACATGATGCTCGACTAATTTTGAAAATTAATTTTTCTGGAAGAAAAAGACATTAAACATGCGTATTATTCATTTGCTTTTTATGTAGAATCGCTTTTTTCCGTGTTATACCACCGTTTCAGGTTTATCCTGATTATGAAGTAGTGCAGCTCAACGAGAAATGAGGCGCATGGAGAAAGATAAGTATCTTCTCATCTGTTTTAATGAAAACTTATCTGGCAGATCTCGCCTATTATTACATTTGGCACAGTCTCTCGAGTTCGGGATAATTCCAAGGGCATAAATTATTAAGGGTAGTGTTAGTGTCAAAAACTATGAATATAACGATACGACCATAAATGTATCCTTTATGTGTACATCTATTCATTCTGGCTTCATGTAGAATGAAACTGATATTTTGAATATGTCTGAATGATAACTAAACTGTGGATCTCTACACGTTTGCAAATTACAGAAGTTTATTGTGGCGGCTACTTCCTATGCTCGTCAACAGAGGGACAGTACGACAACACCTTTCCCGCTACTACCTGAATCTTCCTCTGTTTGAATATACGGTCAGTCAAAAAAGATTCCGTACACACTTTAAAATGAAATAAGTTTCTTAAAATGAATTCTGACAACTATAGATTTTTTGAGATCTTAGAAGAAATAGTTTACCAGCTGATGCCCAAAAAACCATTTGAAAAAATTCAATTTTGTTGGAATAGTAGAGAAAATTCGAAAAGTTGTTTTTACAAATTTTTAATGTGTCTTTATTAAAAATTTTAGAAATACGTGTTGAGAGTGAAATCGCAGATTTTCGGTCTTGTTGGAGAATTTCACACTTAAGCTCTCATCTTGAAACGTTTGTTGCTGATAGGAACGTTGACCGATTTCGATGAAATTTTCACTGCGTGTATAATTGGACACAGATCTCCAAAACGATTTTTTTAAATTTTCAATATAGACCCACGTAAAAAATTTGTTAAAACAACTTTTCGTACTTTCTCTGCTTTTCCGACAAAATTCAATTTTTTCAAAGTTTGTTGTTTGGTACTGCAGCTGGTAATCTAATCCTTCTAAGATCTCAAAGAACCTAAACTCGCCAGAACTCATTTTAAAAAAGTTAATTCCGTTTAAAGTGTGTACGGAAACTTTTTTGACTGACTGTATACCGTCCTAAACTGTCCTAACGACATCCCGCGTTTAAGGCACGGGTCCGCTAGATAGCCTTACTGACGAGTATTCTAGTCTTCTCCTTTTTCCATCTTTCCATAATACGAAAAAACAGCCGCCAAAACAGGTGACCCCGACAAACGAACAACAACGCTACCTTCTGAGCAGAGGAGACAACAACATCAACAAACCACGGACAACGTCGGGAGGACTGGAAGGTGACTACTCTGTCACTGCCTTGCCTTAACCACTGCCCGACCAACAGCGAGGACTTCTCCCTACTATGTGCTTCTGACGTCATCTTTGCAGCATTATTTGGTTTAACGTTTTCGCATCTAAATTTGTGCGACGTCTTCGTGTCTGCATTTGTGCGTCGTACTTCCATTGTTTGTGCGACTATATGAGTCCTACAAGCGACTTAGGGAGCTGCTCAACTTCGTCGATTCGGCAGTATCACTGGCCGGCACACTGGCAGCAAACATTCCAGCGATCTCTTGGATTCCGACGGAGACCAGCGTAATTAGGGGGAAATTTGTCCAGATATCGTTGACCACTGGCAAGGGTAATGTGGCGGCTCTTCCTATGCTTGTCAACAGATTGACAGTACGACAACATCTTTCCCGCTACTACCTGAATCTTCCTCTGTTTGTATATATACCGTCCTAAACTGTCCTTACGACATCCCGCGTTTAAGGCACGGGTTCGCTAGGTAGCCTTACTGACGAGTCCTCTAGCGGGCTTAGGACGAAACGCTTCCTTCTCCTTTTTCCATCTTTTCATAATTCAACAGCCGCCAAATTATGAAAAACTAGAGATTAATAAAAGTTGATGGATTTAATTCCACTTTCGTAAAGGTTGCCAATCATAATTGAATCTCGTGTTCAATAACCACAGTGGTGTACCTCAATGATAAACGCAAACAGCACAAGAACGTCAATTAAACGGTCTATTTAAACAGTAATCTATTTAGTCGACGATCTAGTTTCAAATTTCATACGAAATAGCATTCACGGGTGTACAGGTGCACACCTAAAGAAACATTGATATAAAGCTTCGTTTTATGAAATATTGCTACTCTTATTTCAGAATCTTGTTAGACCATAAACGTTTCGGCTACGCGATTCCAATGTGTGATTTTCTACTTCAATCGGAACGTTTATCCTTCATATAAAATTGTCGATAAAGTCTCAAGGAAAACATTGACAAGATCCTCGTAAATTTCGATTCCATCAGGAAGCGGTGGACAATTCCAGCAGCTCTGTCTTCAATCAAGTGTTTTAATAAAATTCTACGGGTATTCAATACTGAAGTCGTCCATTTTAGTATTATTATAAATTACAGGCGCGTATAATTAATATACCTGGGCTTCTTTCTACACGGTCTAGACGTGTTCATATAAAAGTAAATAAAACGTGTAAAAAACCGTGCAAATATAGAAAAAAACATGTTAATAGAAACGGTATAAAAGTGAATAAATCGTGTGAAAGCTTACAATGCAAAACGAAATCAATTTACATAGTGTAAGTCTTTAGATAAATTCAAAATTTTATTATTTACTTTATTATGGTAGAGACTTCTAGATTTCTCGTGATAAATTGACTCTAATGAAGATTAATATTTAGCACCAGGTAAGATGAGGTAGATTGTAAACTAAATGGAACATTGTTGAGACCAAATTTTTAAAAAATTAAAGAAATCAATAAATGACAATAAGATTTTTGTTGACTAATACATGGATAAGTGTTTTCTACCGTCAGTGACTATATTCGCAAAATTCTCTGTATTACGAGCTTTCTTAAAACAGTAAGAACCGGAATTCGTGGACTTTTAAAGCTCTGGGCAGCGCATGCAACTCATTTGTCTCACATCAGTTTGTTTCGTGGGAGCTATAAAACAAGCGTTTATTCTTGATATTTCAGAATCCATTACATTTACGTTGGATAAAAGTTTTATTGTCCAATACTAAAGGTTTCATTTGATTAAATTTCACGTGATATTTAAATCCTGTTGTACTGGAAAAGTATATGCCTCCAAAGCACGCGAGTAAAAATATGTATAATATAAAATTCACATTGAATTTCATATAAGTTATTGTTATATATCGTTGTATATACTGTCATCAAATTTTCCTTCAAACCTAAATAAATCTGTCGTAAACCGGTATCTTCCAGCTTTAAAATCGATTCGAAGTAATCTCTTAAAATCCAATCGTTTTCCACCAAGCTATGGATTGAACTTTATCGATTTTCCTACATCAACTCGAATTTTCCTTCATAGCTAATTCAATCGATTGTACAGTGCGATATTCAAGTTAATGTTTGCAATCTCAAAAGTTTACTAACTTCCACGGAGAAATATTTTAAAATTGTTTCAAAATAACTTAATAAAATCCAATCATTTTTCAGCTACCTACACACCGGGATTATGATTACTTCAACATGATTTCACATTTTTCATCAAATCGGAAACACATTCTAAAATTGATTCGATGTAACCCATTAGAATTCAAATATTTTCCTTCGAGTCTGTCTGGCTCACAAGCACTACTTCTACTTAAAGCGTATGTGGCGGCTACCTCCTATGTTCGGCACCCGATGGACCGATAGACAAGACAACGCCTTTCCCGCTAGTACCTGATCCGTCGCCGATTCGTATTTGTATACAGGGTGTTGCACGAGATTGTTTCTATATTTTATTAACATTAGTTTCAATTAATGTAAACATTTGTTTTCCTTTTTGTTTGTACTACTATCACAGCAACCCACATCATTCCGCCTTGTCAGACTATTAATCGCATTTTCCCCTTAAAGTAGAAGATAAATCTTTATTATTAATTCTAATAATAATTAATCAAAATAATCTAAAAATTGATTTTTCTCTTTTTTCAGTCAAAATTCATAGATACATTTTTTGTAACCTATAATCGCTTGAAGGTCAGTTAGTTTATTTGATGTTTTACATGACTATTATGCGAATGTTTCAATTAAGTGATCTAACAAGTATGTTCAGTTACCATTGCATGAATTTCGTAAGCCCTCTGCAAACAATTTACTTTCAGAAATTTTGTTTTCAGAAACGGAAGTAGCATGTAGATTCACGAACGAGTCTTACTATTCAGATCATTCTTCCTTCTATTTTACTTTTCTTCTTTGCGTTAAGATTCAACGTTCAGGAAATTGCGATGGACGTGGCCTGAATAGTACCGATGAGTGCTGAACTTGACATTAGTTCGCCGAAGTTGATTTTGCTCGATCCGGATCTACGATGTCCGGTCGAACGAAACGACGGGGAACCCGTGCGCTGAACGCGATTCAATGATCGACGACTCATTATCTGGGTTACCAGGGAACGTACCACGGTGATTTTAATGAAACTTCTCGCTGATTAATCAACGACTTCAATGGCGCGATTCGATTGCTAATTGAAAGGACCGCAGGCAAACGGGGGCTATTCTATTTTTGTTCAAATTCAAGTCTCGCCGTGCGCCGCGGAAAATGTAAATTTCTCTTCGTACTACGGTATCCCATCGACTGAAAACTTCGTTCGATCGACGGTGACTTGTTAAGATTACTTTTTTAATCGTACGCTCATCCAAAGAGCAGAATTTGTTGTTATCATTACTGCATTTGACTGCTGATCATCGGATCAAATCAAATTGTGGCTCATAAAATTAAACGAAAGTGCTATTTCAAATTGTGAGTCAACTAAATTGTGACACCTTGTTCATTCGTAGCTAGAAAAAAATGTACTTGAAGGAAAATACAAATTATAGCACATTTTCGTTGACTTCCATACTATTTTTAACATTTTTGAAGAATAAGACTACGGATTTGTATGCAAACTAAAAATTCTCTTCCTAATCGGTTTGTTCGGTTGAAAATAATCTAACAGTGTTTTTAAATTCTTTAAATGGTTTTTTCGTTTTGTACTTGATCTACACATTCTTGTCATCAATGCATAAAATTCGCCGTCTATTGATAATATTCAGTGATGGGCACGGTTGGGGCCCCTCAAACGCCTGCTTCTCCTACCAACCTCTGTTTCATGCAGTTTGCCCCTTCGCCGCGATCGCGCATGCCTCGTACATTCGTTGCCCCCACTCTGCATACCTTCGTACTTGATCCCGCGGTTAATATAAAAAAGTCACCTATTTAAACAAGTTAAACGGTTAGTAACAATTGTCGAGCGAGCGAAGCGTCAAAATACAATGTTTCGTTTTGTTTTGTTTCATTTCCCGCCTTTCCGAATGAGCGGGTCGCGAGATAACAAAATAGAATCGATGGCCCTTTTTGTCATTCACGTGCATTCGAATGCGCGAGACTTGCGCATTGCTCGCGACAGGCGAAGCGCGTCCTTTCTCCATGGTAACGGCGGATGCTGGTGGGGGACAGTGGGCGGTATGGTGAGGACGGTTTTGTCTCAATTGAGACAAAAATGCCCATCCCTGATAATATGTTACGAGTAATGACAAAACCAATGACAAAATACCACACTATATTGTACCAAGATGTAAGGTTAACCGGTTTTTGATGAAATTTTCACCGTGTATATAATTATCATAGATCTAGAAAACGCATTGATTAAAGTTTCATTTCAGGCTCAGATAAAAAAATTTGTGTGTGCTGAGACAACATGGCTGAAGTAAAACTTCTTTCTTTAATTTTTTTTCGAATTTTTATTAACATTTTATGACATTTAATTTTCTATGATTCTATTATTGAAACAATTGGCTTGTGATAGCTAAAATATGATATAAATATTATTGATTCAATTTTGTCTAAATGTCTTGCAAATACTGCATCGAGAGTTGTTCCCGATCTTGTTGTCGCTTCATTAGGATTATTTACCATTTCCAATCTTAATTTACTTCTAAAATGAATTGAAATTTCCACTTAGCATTGTCGGAATTTTATCATAATCTTTATTAAGTAATGCCGAACCCCCAACCGTATATGCTAATAGAATAGAATTTCGTTTCATCGTTTCATCGTTTCATCGTTTCACCGTTTCATCGCCAGATCGGTTACGCCTATCGCGCCTAGGTTTTACGCCTACCGCGCCTAAAGAAGTTTCACTACAAAAGTTGAAGATACTAACTTTTAGATGCTTCTTCACCATTCCAACCAATGGCAATTTCTTTAAAATTTTGTTTACCCGTTATTTAGTAAGCCAATGCATATAACATGTCAAAAAATCTCAACTCATTTGATTCAATTTGAGAAAACTATGCGATTTTTAAATGTGTTGGAATACTTACTTTGCCAGAGGTGGTAAGTCTATTTATGGAAATTCATTGTCTCAAACACTAGAAATTGTATGAACAGAATTTCTTTGAATATCAGACATTTACATAAAATATAAGATGAAATTAAGGAAAAACCTTTTTTATTGGAATGATTTTTCATTTCCTCTTTCAGTAGACATTGGAACGATTCTATCAGTGTTTTTTCGAATCCGGAACGCTGTTTCTGTTTCAAATGCATCCGGTTGGGAATGTTCGTACCGGAATCCTTTGATTAAGCAAAGTGTCGCCTGATACGGAATCTGTGCAGCCTGAGTGACGATTCGTTCGTGGAAAGACAATCCACGGAGAATTACAATTGTCGCGCACGCAGGTAAGACGTTCCGTGTAAGACGTCCGATTTCGACAATGGAATCCGTCGCGGGTATTGAGCGAGATATATCAGTATCAGGAGCCTGTCAAGCGTCGCTAATGAATTTTCGATGTCAGACAACCTTACTTGGAGCTATTAGCGAACAATGCGATCGCACCCCTTGAGCTACACGCGCCGAGTTGCTTGTGTACCTGAATGACTGATCGTATCTGCTGACAGCCATTCAATGCCGCCTCTTGTAACTTTCCAATCGAGTCCGACGACGAATCTTATCGTCCGGATTATCGATCGAACCGTCGATTTTTCTTCCTCACGTTCCGAGTCCATTGAACAGCCTAATTTTCGATCGACAGCGGGAATTTATGACGTCTGTTCCGTGACAGATCAATTCGAACAACTGCAGACCGTCTAATTTACACTGCACTACATTTCTAACTTAATCGAACACTGAGAAAACTTTCAGTAACGTATTTCAAAATATGCGGATAAAACAATTAACGGTAAATATTACGTTTAGGGGAGGCACCTCGGATGTCCTTGACCTTGACATATGTTGTCAAGATCACCTTTCTGAGTAACTCCCAAGAGGTTTCTGACGACGCTCGTTGTTTATTAAAAAATTATAAACAAAAGAAGTTTTCAAAATATAGCAGTTATTTTAAGTATTGCAGGCTAAAACAATATGCTGTATTGACATATGATATCAAGGTCACCTTTCTAAGTAACAACCAAGAGGTTTTAGCCGTCGCTCGTTTTTTAATAAAAAGTTATGAACAAAAATATGCCGATGCTACCATATTGCAATTTGCCCCTATTTAAATGAATGTGATTTTGGATTGGACATATGTTATCGAAGACATTCTCTGAAATTGGACGACCTGAAGATGGTGTTAGGTCTGGGCTAGGTCTGGTAATCTAACCAAGCATAACCCAGACCTAACCCAGACTTAACACCATCTTGAGTGCTTAGCCGTCGCTCGTTTCCCATAAAAAAAGTTAACAAATCTATTATGTCTCCTTATGACAGCTTGTACGAGAATAAAGTGTGCTTACAACCAAAATTTAACGAAGGTCTTTTGCAATTATCTCGACTAAGTCCGAGCGACGGGTAGATGTAGAGAGGAAAGTTGTTCAGAATGTTGTCCTTGAAAACATATGTGTAGGTCAAGGTCATCCGAGGTGCCTCCCCTAAACGTAATATTTAGCCAATTAAGAAATGCTTAGTTACGAAACAAAACAGCATCGCTGGAATACCTTTAAGAGTTCTCTATCGGATATAAGCAGGGGTCATTGATTAGACTACTTTATTAGGCTACTATCTTTTTTAAAATTGCACCAAACGATTTGGCTTTTTTCTAGATGTTAGAAGGAATAGTTTTCTAGTTAATGTGTGATATGTAGAAATCTCTAATAATTTAAATAAACACATTCTTGTTAGTTTTACAAAATAATGTAAAAGAGTAATTTATTTATTCCACGACACGGAGGACTAAGTTAGTGATTGGTGATAATTAGAAGTATATCTAATTATATAAGCAGTATAATATACTAGATAATTAGACTGCGGATCTTTATGCAAAATAAAAATTGTTGGTATTGTTCCGTCGCAAGGAACCGTACAGAGGGTCTTTTCTTCAGATTTGTTTATGGCGTCTACGTGACTCTGAGGCCACTTTCAAGGATTAGGCGCTCGATGCACATTTGGCGACCACCCGAGCCATCGCCTAACTTTCGTATTTGTTTCGCCTCCTTAAGAGTTACGCGTCATAAATCTATCACTGACGAAGGATATTCCCGACCTAGAAGTACGGTTCTCGGGTTAACTATCTTCGCCCTCGGAGGGAGTCGGGTACGGTCCCACGCTTTCCTCGGGACAGGCTCGCTTAGGGCCGATCTAAGAGACATCAAGAATGCACTGATTGGGGCATGCAGAGCTCGGCAAGAACCAATCAGTGCACTTCTTCAGCATGGCAATGGGTGTCACCGTCTTGACACCCCGAAAAGGAGGACCGCCTTCACGATACAACGAAGGGTCCTCCCGAAACCGCGACATTCAGTCGGGCGCAATCAAACAGTCGAAGTCAAACCTTCGCTGGTATAGATTAATGAAAACGAACGAAGACACATTCGAATGAGACAAAGAGTCTATCGAAGTCGACGTCAAGTTCATTCAACGATCTCATACAATCGAATCGATCGAGATTCGTAAAATTCAAATGGAGTTGATCGTCGCGAACTCCCACGCGTATAAGGCAGGGCCTGCTAGATTAGCCTTACTGACGAATCTTCTAGCAGGCCTGGGACGAAAGGCTAAACCTCACAAATTCATAAATCGAAATAATCATTGAATCGGCTATCTAAAATTAATTTGGCGGGTAGTAAATCGGTGATTTCAGAGTTGACGTGTCCGTCACAATCGGGCTTAAAATTTACAACTTTAAGTGGATACGAATCATCCGCGCATCGTTCTCGAGATTCGCACCGAACAGTATTGATTGCAAGAAATTGGAGCCAAATAGATATTTCTTTCTCGATTTATTGGTTTTAATACGCTTATACGAAAACACTGATATTCTCAAATACCTTTGATCTTTCCACTGTTTTAAATTACATGTACTCATTTTTGTCATAAATGCATAAAATCCGCAGTCTAGTGATAATGTTAATTAGCATCTTCAATCCACCAAAATTCAGATTACATTCCACGGCATGATCATTTCATATTCAAGGAAAAGGAATATTTAATCAAATTACATATATTATTAATTGAAACCGTAACGTGCAGTATAACTTCGGCAGAGTTCTTGTTACATTTTTTAATATTTTATAATTGCAATTAAGAGGAGACTTCATATTTGGAATCAATAGAGTACATTTCATTTAGCTCCTCGGTTTGCAATACGATTTTACATAAATTGATGGTGAAAATTTCTAATTGCATTTTAAACGGCATTGTTTGGATTTTTAGAGATTGATGAGCATATTTGTGACAAAGCACCATGAAGTAAGCAATTCACAGAATATTGTAATTGTATCTTATTTATGATGTAGTTGTAATTTTACGTGATTAATCATCAAGATTAAAACCATCGGATTGAAATTCTTCGGAAGCTTTTGACACCGTGTGATACAGTATTCAGTCCAAAAGTACGTCACAAATTTTCAACTATCTCCGTCGAAGATTTATATGTAGAATATTCGTTCGAAACGCAATGCCAAAAACGCACTTTGTCACGGGGCTTGTTAACTGACCAAATTCTGAGCAAATAACTTTTCCGGTACTATTACATAGTTATTTTGTAGCTCACCTTTTAAACTGCCTGTGGATCTTAAAAATGTGTGAAAGAGATTACAAACATATTGTTAATTCTTTAACTTAGTCTCAATTTCTAAAATTATTAATTCTTCGATCATTTCTGATATAAACTATTATAAACATCAAACTCTTAGTGTCCTGGATAGAAAAGAATTTATCTGTCAATACTATACATAATGATTTAAAGAAGTATCTTTATTTTATCATCGCAATCGTATATTTAATAAATATGATTAGAGCGTTTCCTTAAATCTAATAATACTCTATTACATTTCTTGTTAAAAATGTTCTTACAGATTTACAGAAATAAAAGATATAATTTTAAAGAAGCTATTAGATGGTAACATAAATTCGATATGTTGCAAATATAAATATGTTCCAATTTAAACGACTTAGTTATGACCCGTTATTAGATCGCGAATTTTATGCACTTATAACAAAAATGTGTGGATGAAACACAGAACAGTGAAAGTATAAGACGCTTTTAGAAATACAATTATGTTGTTCGTAATTTATTAAAATTATTTAGAGGAGTAAAAAATGTCTATGCAGCTCTCAATTTTTATTCTGCATAAAGATCTATGCATATGCAGTCAGGATGTACATAATTGATCGAATATAACTCTGTACTTTATTAAAACATAAAGAAAGATACAACAATTATAGATAATTATAGAAAAGTCGCTTTGGTAAAACGTTCCACACTCATGAAACTACGAGAAAATGTAAAAATAAACGATTTTTTAAGGATGAAGGCGGTCTACTCCCTTAAAATTATAGATAATTATAGAAAGGTCGCTTTGGTACAACGTTCTACACTCGTGAAAGTACGAGAAAATGTAAAAATAACCGATTTTTTAAGGACGGAGGTGGTCTACCCCCTTAAGATGTACTGAATCGGTTAAAACATCTCTGGCTATTGTTTCCGCGGAGCCATTTTGCTCCGGTTTCACTTCCTCCGTTTACACTAAAGCACTGCTGCGAAAGTGTTTATTCGTTTTTTAAGGTGAACTCGCCATTCTTCGGCGGGGCAACGGCGTCTCGTCGTAAATTCTCTTTCTACGAGTTCACTGACGGTTTTAGTGGGGAAAAGTTAAGTTGCACCTTCCCTCATCTTGGTCGTTACAAAAAGTTATCTGCGTGAGTTGCTTGCCGAAAGCAGATTGACAAATCGTTCCGACCGATTGGCCAGCGATCTATCCGGACTTCTATATTAATAATTAATGGACCACACGGAAGAAAATTCTCCGAGCGAAAGTTACGCCGTATTCCGAGATATTTATTCACCGAATTTGCATGAGTCGGTATTTCCGGCAGTTCAGAGTTCTTTTTATGTGAATGTTCGCGCCACATCTAAATTGTGTCATTATTCAACATTGCATCCGCATACTGCGTCAATTAAAAGTGACTTTATGGACGTGAAGACGAAAGCTCGTATAATGAACTCGATTAGCTTGATTTTGAAAGATTACCGTTTACGAAACCTGCGATTCCGAAATCGCTAAGATGTCGATGGAAAGATGAAACACTTTTCCTGCACCACAAATGAAAACTGATTAGAGAAGTTACTACATTGTTGGTAAAAATGACAATGAAACTGACGGTAATCACTGGACTGAAGATTTTTATACAATATTAATCAATAAAAATTGTACGCATCAATTACAATGAACAATAACCGCATATACATTTATATATTATTTTAATCATTTTAATCAGTTACAGATGATATCATCGTATTTTTTAAGTATTTTGATATTTTGACTATTTTAAGATTCACTTACTCATTTGTGTCATGAATATATCAAATCCGCAGTTTAATAATTAACATAGAAAAAAACATAAGTATATAACTTATCCATGTCGTCGATGATGACTAAACTGCGGATATTTATGCAAAATAAAAATCTTTCGAGTGGGTTATTAGGAACACAGGTTAGATAAAAATGTATTCCTCGTTTTAATAATCCCAATAACTCAAAAATAGTATATTTTCTGAAATTCTTGCATGGACATCATGGTTTAATAGTTCATTCATTCATTTTTGTCACAAGTGTATGAAATACGCAGTATATTAATCAATGCGAGGGTCAATGCGAAGTACAACACATAAAATATTTTCTTACATAGTGAAACGAAAAGTATTTGAACATTAAATTTCCCATTCTCGTAAAATTGTGGATATTTAAACAGCAATAATTTCGTTACAAAATAGTGCAACGGTGAACTGGTATCATTTGAAATCTTGAATACTCTATTTTATTTTTTTAATTAAGCATTTTAAATTTTATATTCTCTATTTTCTCAGTACACCCTCCATTTCCTTCTAGAAAAATTTTGCGTGATATAGTAGATGAAATATGCACAGTAGACACATTTCTTCTCGAACGTTTACATATAACCTTTATTGTATATACAGGGTGGCCCACATAACTATGAACAGCTCAATATCTCGAAAACTATGCCATCGATTTTAAAGTTCTTAGTCTTAAATTGCATGGAACTGAAGGGCCTTTCTGACTACATAAACGTGAAGTGGCCTCCCTTCCCCTTTAACGGGGGAGGGGGGGTACCTTTGTAATTTTAAATGGAACTCCCTATAAAATGTTACATATTTAGATTCTACCGGAAAGAACAAGTCAATTTTGTCTGAAACATTTTTTTGTCAGATACTTCCATGATGAGATATAAAAGTTTGAAGTTTCGAGTTGTAGGTACTTGAAGCTCTCGGAAATAGCGTTATGGAATTATACGCGCTTGAGTCCATTGCTTATTCATGATGAAACACAAACAATAATATTTACAATTCTTGAGTTTGACTCACTTATCTATGAAAACGTTTTCAGTTTAGAGCTGTTATTCAAGCAGTAACATTGTGATTATGGCTACTTTTGACACAGAAGTGAATATGTTATTAACGTTAGGTGAATGCCAAAAAAATTATCGGCGTGCAGCAGTGATGTTTTTTGAACGTTATGGGATCAAAAAATGTCATGCAACATTTCATAATTTAGAAAAGCGGCTTCGCGGGCACGGTGAATTGTGTAAAAAAACTCGCAATAAACCTAAAGCTGTCACTAATGAAAATAATAGTGCCAGTATTCTTGCTGCAATTACATTAAATCCCCATATTGGTCAACGTACACTTGCACAAACATCACATATTAGTTCTTCGTCGATTCAACGAATTTTGAAACGGCAAAAGTATCATCCATATCACATGGCTTTATCACAAGAGCTTTCGATAGCAAATTACGATCACCGCGTAAGATTTTGTGAGTGGCTGCAGGGTGTTGTGGAAAATGACTTTTTGTGCAAAATACTTTTTTCCGATGAGGCCACTTTTATGAATTCAGGGCATGTAAATAGACATAATCTGCATTATTGGGCCGTGGAAAACCCAAATTGGATGCGATGTGTTCCCTTTCAACATCGATGGCCTTTAAATGTTTGGTGTGGTCTAATAGGAGATTTTGTGATTGGACCTTATTTTTTTCAAGAAACTGTAACATCTGCAAGTTATTGTGATTTATTAAAAACTCATTTGCCTGCGCTTTTGGAAGATGTGCCACTGCACGTTGAAGAGAAATGTGGTTCCAACAAGACGGCGCTCCTCCACATTTTGCAATCATCACCAGGCAATTTTTGAACGAAAAATTTGGGAACAAATGGATAGGTCGTGGGGGACCTCGTCAATGGCCTCCTCGATCCCCGATCTAACACCATTAGATTTTTTCTTATGGGGATATGTAAAGGACAAAGTTATGTTTGAACCACCGACGACAAAAGAGGATATGAAAAAGAATACGTGACGCTTGCGCTTCAGTGACTCCCGAAATGTTAAAAAATGTTAGAACAACTTTGATGTTTCGAGTAAATAAATGTTTACAAGCCCGTGGTGGACATTTTGAACATTTAATTGAAAGTACATTTTATTTCTTCACGAATAAGCAAAGGACTCAAGCGCGTAGCGAGTTGCGTAGCCAAGTACCTACAACTCGAAATTTCAAACTGTTATATCTCATCATGGAAGTATCTGACAAAAAAATGTTTCAGACAAAATTGACTTGTTTTTTCCTGTAGAATCTAAATATGTAACATTTTATAGGGGGTTCCATTTAAAATTACAAAGGTACCTCCCCTCCCCCGTTAAAGGGGAAGGGATTAAAATTAAATTAAAAATATTCAAACAAAAATAAGTATTGGTCAACTCTCGGTAGATTCCGGAACCACTACGCGCTCGGTTTTGGGATACTCCTTCGAAAATGCCCGGTTTATAATACGTTACGGCTATTAGAAAAGACGGAAACAAAAGTTCATATACCTGGTCGATACATAACTTTTCCCTTTTATACTATTTATCTAACTTCATTAGTTTCCAAGATATTCATGGAAATTGTTTTTTACCCTCACTTATCGGGTCTGTATTCACTTGGATTACCCCCTTATGTGAGTTAGTAGTATGCAGTGTCACGAGATCAACCCAACTGGTTTGATTTTCCTCTCCTCCTTTTCCCCTTCCACCATCCCATTCCACTACATGAGCATCCTCCAACGTCCCCCACTAAGACCGTAGACTGGTCACGTGACGTGCCGCGCAACGTGTTACATATCACTCTGGTCATCAGAGAGGTGATAAACTGTATTCCCCTCGATTTAACCGATCTGGCGACACTGGCAGTATGTTCAAGTGTTTATCAATCATCTTATATTCTAAAAAACTTGTAACATAAGCTTTTTCAATCTCAAGATCCACAGGGTAGTCGCCAACGCGACTCGCCGCCGAATTGCGTGTCACGTGACGCTTTAAACTATCATAATTTCCGGGATAGAACGAGGAGGGACGCAAACTTTGCAGGACCTTTTAGAGGAGATATTGTTGAAAATGGTCCACTTTGTTAGAGCACGCAGTTCTACACACTTTTCAACTTATTCCTCGTCAAAGTTCAGAAACTTTGACCATTTCTTTAGTTAACCGAGCATTTTTTTATAATAAATTATTAACACATATTTTTAATTCACATTGCGTCTTTTATATAGATACGTGTAATGTTCATAAAAATATGAACTCATAACGTTTACGAGGTTCTCCGTAGCATCAGTATGAAAAAAACCAATTTTTTCGGTGAGAAATGGTTCTTATAATTGGACGCTTATTTCAACGAGAGTTTTTAATAACGTTTATCAATATTATCGTTTTAATTTAAAAACCGTTATACATTTGTTAGAAATCGATATGAGGAGTTTGATTTTTGAGCCCATGAACAGCTAGCGCGTCGGTCTGGCCCATAATGCAGCGTTCGGAAATGTGACAAAACGTAAAAACGCGATCGGGTTTTTAATTATTTCGTGGCAACATGTAATAGTGAGAGCGATAAAGAATAAATATCGGGTGGTATTCAAACCGAACTGAAACGAACCGGTCCTCGAAATCGGCGGACATGTTATCGCAGGACCGTGCTTTCTACAAAAACGGCTCGATTCCCTTTCCACCAACAAGTCCTGCAAATCCGATCGAACTCTCCACCGACCACGATTACGACATGTCGGATTCAAATCGCGTGGAATCGTCGTGTTCTCTTAAGTGACCCGGATATGCATCGATCGATCATTACTCGTCCCGTCTGCGTACATCGATCATATTAGCTAACGACACCGATCGTAAACGTCCATCCCCCGATTCATGCATGGTCAAAGAATAACGGATGCACGCTTGGAATTTTTCCACATGGATAATCCCTCGGCTCGCCCAACGTTCGTTTCGCACGCATGCAAATATTAGCCATCGGTTCTTTGCCCTCCGGTTGTGTTCGCCGAACACTTATTTGGTTCTTATTGTCGGCCGACACGTTTTTACCATTCCGTGTTGCTGCACTCGTTTTCTCTTTTTTTTCGGGGGATTCGCGAACGGTGGACACCATTGTGCTCGCCGGGACAGTAAGAATAGAGAAACAGACTACCTTCACGCGTTTAATTGGTTATTTTGCTAATTCCGTATCCACGTGACGAAATTAAGCCGGTTTAAGCTGATACTTTATTCGTGCGGTTAGCTGGGCAAATAAGAATTTACGTAAACTTTTGTAACGGTTGGGAACAATTCGTTTGTTACATTTCTTTTGTTCATAGTTTGGCAGATTGGTTAACTAAATATGTAATGGGTAAGGCTGAAGATTTTTGTTCGCGATGTGTATTTCATTCTTGGACTTATTGTATTTTATGAACAACGAAATTGGGCTGATTTAGTTTGTTGTTTTATTCGTACGGTCACCTGTACCTACTATTAAGAGCTGACGTAAACCTTTTAGAATATTTGGAATAGACTCGTTTAGAAAATATATTTTTCTCAATGTTTGGCAGATTCATTAACTGTACAGTAGGTAAGGCAGAAAAATGTTGATGTATATTTACTTTTAGGGTTTGATATATTTCAAAAAGCACTCAATTAAGCTACTTTAACTTTGGTAATATTAGAAAAGGACACGTTTAGCAGCATCATTTTATTCATATTTTGTTAAGTTCATTGACTAGATACAATATTTCGATTAACGTGCGTAACATAAGTATGTTAAGCAAATTAAGTAAGAATCATAGTTGTTTAAGAGTCTTTTTGTTAAGTGGACCTAAAACGTTTAAGTATTTTTCTAAAGCATTGTTTATCCTTACTGTATTTTTGAACCATTTTTGACCTATTTATATAATCATTTCTTCCAATAGCATCATAATTGCATAATATTTTCTGAAATAATCGAATTCTCATTTTGTCAAAGATGATTCTGTATATTAGAAAAGTATGTAAAAGTTTTTGTTAATATACTTAGGTATAGGTAATGATACTTAGTCCCTGCAGGGTTTCAAATCCATCTTACCACTCTCCCCTTCTTCCACTCTCACTATCGCCTAATTTTTCAGCCTATTTCAGAATATTTCAGCCTACTTTTCAGCGGAATCTACTGTTTATTAAGGTGGGTTTCGAACCACCTTTTGTTAATATACTTGTTCTTTTCTTTTCAAAATAATTTGGTGTCTTAAAGAGTGAAGCCAGCGTGGTGTTATCATATATGTATACTAACATCATGTATGCAATTATTTTTAAAGAACACGTGAGAGCTAAGATTAACTACATCAATTAGACATAGATACGTCTATACCTTTCTCTCCGAGTCATTCTACATTGTCTATTTCTTACCAAGTCACTATACACAACAAGATTTGTTTCAACCATATATGTAAATAAATATGTATAAATCTGATTAGAATATACATTAACTTCTCCAATTGATATACAGAGTGTCCAATTTAAGTTGAGATTGTAAAAAATCTCGATGACATGCGATTTCAAAAAAACAAACTGACAAATGTCCTTCAGTGTTTCGAGTGAGGAGTCAAATGGCAATACTAGTTTTCTAATGCGTGTGCGTTTTCAAGGTTATTTCAAGGTCATTTTGTCTTTTTTTATCATAAACCCATACTTTTTATTTCGGAATCATATTCTACGTAAAAAAATGCGCAACTTTTGTTTAAAACATTTTTTTGTTAGTTCAATATTTCTTAAGATATTTAGCTGATTTTTCATGCTTATGTCAAGGATAATTTTGTTTTTTTGTTAAAATGACAACGTTACTTTCTTTTGGAAGGTTTTTTATTTCATTTAAGGACATCATAATAAATGGTCAAAATGTTTACCCTCAACTTCTAGACACTTAGAAATTCGTTTAATAAAAGACTCGTAAACACATAATAAAGTTCTTCCCGTGATATTACGACACGCAGTTATAATTTGCTTTCTCATGGTTTCTGCTGTAGTAGGCGGATCGTGTTATACCTTTTTCTTAAGATAACCACATAGGAAGTAATCGGGTGATGTTAGATCAGGTGATCTCGCTGACCAGGAAACTGGACCACCTCGACCTATCCAACGGTCAGTAAAATCTCGATCTAGTATTTGCCGTGCAATACGTGAATAATGAGCTGGGCAACCATCATGCTGAAACCACATGTTTTGTCTGTCTGCTAGGCTTCAGTCACAAACTTAACCTGTTTTGATAGCACATTGTCAGATACATTTCTAAACACAGCTATGTTTATCTCCATTACACTTGACAGAGAGAAATATCGAAACATTCTGGATTTTAAGCTACTAATAATACTTGAAGATATAAGCTTAACAGATGTGGTATCAGCACAAATTTTAAAAGATGTTTCGCTACATATCTTAAAAAATATTGAACTTACAAAAAAATGTTTCAAACAAAAGTTGTGCATTTTTTACGTAGAATATGATTCCAAAATAAAAAATATGGGTTTATGATAAAAAAGACAAAAGGACCTTGAAATAACCTTGAAAACGCCCACGCATTAGAAAACTAGTATTGCTATTTACTTTCCCACTTGAAACACTAAAGGACATTTGTCAGTTTGTTTTTTTTAAATCACATGTCTTCGAAATTATTTACAATCTCAACATAAATGGGACACCCTGGATTTTAGAAAAAATGTGCACATCCAGTAACGTGTTGTTTAACCAATATTGAAAATCCGTATCTTGAATATCATTTATTGAAGATTATTGTTTGGAAATCCAGACCGAACAAATAACAAAGTTCAAAAATGTAGAGTATTCAGTATTCCCTGTGTACTTAGCCAACATGAATTCGCAATGTCAGTATGAATATTATAAACATTGGATAGTAACACGGTTCTGTCAACAAAATCTGGACACTCGAAATGGATTCGAACTGAGAACGAGCACTGAATGTATATGCTCAGGAGTTTCATGCGGATGATTACCGAGTTTCAGTGGCTTGGAGTATTGCACACTACTCTCGGTAGTATAACTTGAGATTCTTGAAGGCTTCTCAAAGCTATCTCACGGTTAATCAGACATGGTCCCGAGCCGTATATTCGCTTGTTAACACGTTGGTCGGCTTTCTTAATCGAATAATTCTGAGCGACTAAACATTTTCCTTTTCCCAATTTAATTGTAAATCCAATGTACCCAGAAACTTTTCACATAAAAGAATATTTATCATGAACTGAAAGCATCAATTTTGCTTCTCGTTTCTTTCATCCCTTAACCTTAACCTTAAAAGTTGTGCGGAGAAAAGGAAAAAAATGACGTCAAAGTAAATATACGTTGAAGAATAATAGTTTAACGATGCTTTGTGCACAGGAAATAATAACTATGTCTGCTGGAGATTGAAAATATGCGCGTTTTATATTGATCTTTACAAAAAACAGTCTGCACTTTCCCCACTTTACATTACATATTTTACTTTTAATACATGTGATCTTAAGTCGACAGTTATAATTACTTTTTTTTATAAATGAGCCTCTTATTAGTTACTATATGTGTATTAGACAATATAAAGAAGAACAGAAAGAGACGAACAGAGGAGAAATAACGGAGCGATATGCGTTAAGAAAATTATCCAGAACGCAAGGCTTCCCGCTGGCAACCGGATCGATGTTATTTAGGCAAGTGGTGGGTTATGTGAACGGCATCGATCATGAACGGGCTGCGTCCACCTCCCTGTTCGAGAATGCTTCACAGACGCCATGCGAATGCGGTCCGATTGGCCGTGCGCGAATTTTCCAGTTCGCAACGACGACCGCGAAACTCCGCTGGGTTTCAAGCGCGACCCCGAAACTTTATAAATTGCCGACGTCGACGGGATCTCGCGACATGGTTTCAATATTCCACACGCACACGTCCGCCGGAAGTTACTCGGTTTGTGGGCCATATCGGGATCCGTGTCGATCATCGAACTGGGAAGACACTGCGTCGAGATATATTCTCGTTTCGCGCCACTGATAGAAAGAGCCGATACTCGAATATGTCGTCCTTTTCCTTTTGCTATTCGCTTCGAGCAACTTCCGACCCCAAACTCGACGAGCTATACAGCCAGAACGTGTATGTTCATGGAAATCCATGTTTTTGGAAAAAATTAATCACAACATGGAATCTGCCGCGTTCTACCTTCCCTAGATTTTAGTCATGCACTATTTATTTTACATGCTCACGATATTTTGTGTTTTTTAAAAGCTACGCGAAATTTTATTGCACATATTGTGGGTCACTTATTGTATTCAATTTGTAACGTTCGATATTTTTTCTAGGAATTTTACAACTTTCTATTTGTACAGATACATATTTTTATTGTAAGCACGTTGTATTTGTTAGTTTTAGCACATTTTAAGTATATAAATGGCGAATGTATATTTCAGATTTTATGTATACTTATTGTATTTGTCTTGAATAATTGGATATTTCTTTGTACGTTGTATTATATCTCTATATTTGTTCAGATGTAGTATTTTTATTTTTTGCTCGTTTTACAAGTCAGTTTTAGCACATTGTTAGTACATAAACATCTGCAGCATTATAACAATAGATTAAATGTAAGAAGAAATCAGTTCATAATGTTTATAGGTTTGAAATGTACAAGAAATACATTAACTATGCACAAAACTATTTTTGATCAATATCTTCAATTTATATACTCAAATATATTCTAATTTTCTATATTCTATATTCTTCAAATATATTCTAATTTTCTATATTCTATATTCTTCAAATATATTCTAATTTTCTATATTCTATATTCTTCAAATATATTCTAATTTTCTATATTCTATATTCTTCAAATATATTCTAATTTTCTATATTCTATATTCTTCAAATATATTCTAATTTTCTATATTCTATATTCTTCAAATATATTCTAATTTTCTATATTCTATATTCTTCAAATATATTCTAATTTTCTATATTCTATATTCTTCAAATATATTCTAATTTTCTATATTCTATATTCTTCAAATATATTCTAATTTTCTATATTCTATATTCTTCAAATATATTCTAATTTTCTATATTCTATATTCTTCAAATATATTCTAATTTTCTATATTCTATATTCTTCAAATATATTCTAATTTTCTATATTCTATATTCTTCAAATATATTCTAATTTTCTATATTCTATATTCTTCAAATATATTCTAATTTTCTATATTCTATATTCTTCAAATATATTCTAATTTTCTATATTCTATATTCTTCAAATATATTCTAATTTTCTATATTCTATATTCTTCAAATATATTCTAATTTTCTATATTCTATATTCTTCAAATATATTCTAATTTTCTATATTCTATATTCTTCAAATATATTCTAATTTTCTATATTCTATATTCTTCAAATATATTCTAATTTTCTATATTCTATATTCTTCAAATATATTCTAATTTTCTATATTCTATATTCTTCAAATATATTCTAATTTTCTATATTCTATATTCTTCAAATATATTCTAATTTTCTATATTCTATATTCTTCAAATATATTCTAATTTTCTATATTCTATATTCTTCAAATATATTCTAATTTTCTATATTCTATATTCTTCAAATATATTCAATTATTATCTTCAGTGAAAACGTAATTTTATTTTATGTACTACATTTTTAAGTACATCACTGTGCATGTCTGATTATATCATTAATTTTTATACATTTTATACTCAAAGATTACGAGTAGGTATAAACTTTCATACAAACAGTTTGCAGATAGATAAATGTACCGTAATACCATTTATGCAATTTCGCAGCGTACGCGAATGCTAGCGGGGTGATCATTGTGCCAATACAGAATTTACGTAACATAGTTGCTACTGTTGCACATGCTATCAACAATGAACGTAATGAACCTATTTTGCAATCATGCGACCGATTACACCATCTGTAAAATAGGCATTCTGACGTAACAAGCTGCAAATTAAAATTTGTAAGTGTACAAAGCTCCTTGTAAATACGTCCGCTCCGATCGGTTCGCAAATAAAAAATTTCATATTGTTTAATACACTACTACTGTACGAACGAACATACTATTTATTATAATCGTGCATCAAAGTTCTCTGAATTCATTATCATAACTTTATTTTTTTGTATGACGTTGATAATATTGATTATTGTAATATAAATACATTCAATTTCAAGTACAAAAATATTCTAATTTTAATTTATGGCCTTAATTATGACTCGTTTCAAATACCTACATGTAACTGTGATTAAATAGGAGCCGCTTACATTCAATGTTTTTATAATTAATTGATCGTTATACTGCATTTTATTAACACTAACCGTACCACGACCAGTCATATTACCATATTCACATTTTTTATTTTGTAACTATTGAAATTAGAATGATGTTTCCATTAGAAATTATTAAATAAATTTCTTCGTTCAAGCACATGATGTTATAAAAATTGCGAGAAATATATTCAGTCTTATAATTTTTATAAAACCATTTGTCACATTTTTTGTTCGGTAAGGTCAGTGTTAATGTTAATGTATTAAAATCTTATAAATCAGCAACAAAGATAGAAGATAACAGAACGTATTTATGTTACAACTCAATAAATCATGTAATCAGTGAAATAAAGTTTAACTGGGCGAAGCCAGAAAAATACGTTAATATTATTGCTGTGTAAAAGACGCAATAGCACTCTGGAGTATTTATGTAGTCGTGGTTTACAAGTAAGTACAACAATCTTTTGAGGAAATGCCTGGACTCGATGCAAGTAGTTTGGTAAAGAAGTAAGACGAAGAAGCACAAGTGGTGGTATACACTCTCGCTGTAGAAAACTATTTACAAACTCTTTGTATTGTTGTCCAGTGAAGTTTCTACAAAGCCTTCAATATGTGGAAGCTTCTTTAGTTTGCTTTGAAAGACCCTTAAACAGGTATTATGGAACTGAATCCTCCGCGTTTCCCCGGTCATGCGATAAGTTTCCGATCGGATCATCCTGTTAATAAGTGCACCTTTCATCCATTCTTTACATTTCCCACTAAATAATTAGCAACAATAATTCATTTCTTTCTTACCGAAGTATAATTTGATTGAAATTCAATATTTAACATTCAGTGCTTTTCAAATGCCTTCATTCCTCTAAGATATTAACAGACTATATACGTGTATGTAGCAAACCGAAAATAACTAGTTTAATCAAATTTAATGATACATGTATATTTTTCTCAATCTAATAAAAGTTCACCATATTCCATCCATCCTTTACATTTCCCACTAAATAATTAGCAACAATAATTCATTTCTTTCTTACCAAAGTATAATTTGATTGAAATTCAATATTTGACATTCATTGCTTTTCAAATGCCTTCATTCCTCTAAGATATTAACAGACTATATATGTGTATGTAGCAATCCGAAAATAAATAGTTTAGTCAAATTTAATTCTACATCTATATTTTTCTCAATCTAATAAAAGTTGACCATATTTCATCCATCCTTTACATTTCCCTAAATAATTAGCAACAAAAATTCATTTCATTCTTACCAAAGTATAATTTGACTGAAATTCAATATCTTACATTCAGTGCTTTTCAAATGCCTTCATTACTCCACGAAATTAACAGACTATGTATGTGTATGTAGCAATCGGAAAATAAATAGTTTAATCAAATTCAATGTTACATGTATACTTTTCTCAATCTAATAAAAGGAATATTAAATTATTACAACTTTTCTCTTTTATAAGTTAGTGTTCAGGACTGTCAATTTATACACAAATGTACAGAATATATATGTTCGTATTTTGTCGTGACAATGATTGTTACAAAACTCTTAATATAATCTCTTTAAATATCCAATTCTTTTACGATTCCTGGTTTTAACCTTTTTATCCAAGGATGACGAATTAATTCGACATTTTTGTTTACTATAATCTTTCAGTAAACTGTCACCTTTCTCGTAATTCAATGAAAACGTCTTTCATCTTTTATTGTGTCATACTGTTCACTAGACTGTAATAACTAGACTGACTTGAATCTGCGTTCAAAATGGAAATTTTCCGCATCAATCGGAAAGTCGGACTGAAATGTCGTTTAATCTTTAATACCTAATATTGATCAGATACAAATAGTATATCTATATCCTTAAAATCTATAAGTCTTTTACTGTTTGATTCTTCTTCGTAAGCACTTTTAATTGAACAGTCACTCAATTAAAAGATCGGAAAACAAGTTCGTAAAAATCAATATTCCTATAAAACTTTTCACTTTGATAGAACATTATCATTGGTCCAAGATTCAGCAGCTCAAGACAAAAAAGAAAATTATTGTTTCCATAAAGAATTATAATGCAGAACCTGTTCAAAATAGTAGCACAATACTTCTACAAAATTGTATTGAAACATTTAATAATTAGACTGCGGCTCTTTATGCAAAATAAAAATGTTGTGTATCAATTTGACGAAACGGGGGTAAATAAAAAGTTCTTTATTGCTTCAATGATTCTAATAAGTTGAAAATAATGCATTGACTTTCTTAAATTCTCTTAACCTTTATATTATTTTAAATTGCACCTACTCGATTTTTGTCAGAAATGCATAGAAATCGCAGTCTATTAATAATATTTTCTGAAATCAAACACGAGCGTTTGTAGTTTTAAGAAGAGGGTGTTGGAATTACGCACAAGTGTGATTATTCCAGGCAGGCGTAACGCAAAAATATTGACAAGCAGTAATGGGAGTTTAGGTCGACGGAAGAATAGTTCAAATTTGTGAGAATCTCAAAAAGACAAGGGGGGAAACGTGCGACTGAAGAGAATGCAAAGGGAGTGAGTAAAGGGGGTGGAAGAAAAATTACAGGACGCGTGACACGGGTTAAATGCGACACGTGCGGTCATCCAGCCTTAATTACGTATGCAAACAACACGAGCATCGTATGTGAGGGGCCAGCCTGAAGCTGGATGGTCCCGAGCTACGGTCAGGGTCATAAAAGGAAACATTCTAATTGAATTCGTGCTTTGTGTTGTATTTTAAGTGAAATAAATATTTTCGCGGCATGTGGCCGCGAGCGGGTTCATCTCGTACTTTCCTCCCCGATGCCTGTTGAAACGTAATTGCAAGACTGCGGACGTTTATGCGGCTGAAATACATTAGACTATGTTAAATGAAATACACGGTGTTGCCCGCGGTTGTGTTCGAACCAAAGCACTCCCAGTCGTTGGCAAACAAATGCTTTCGAATTTATGTTTTCGAGACGAAACAACAATCGAAGTCGGACGTTGCTTTCGAAAATGTACTACTGACGTTCCGTGTAAAGAGAACATGCATAAATATTGATCGGTTGTTCGGTGAAAAATGTGTAAGATCTGCAAACCGAATTCTCTCCTCCACTGTCTCCATGAGATATATTTCACAAGATTCATCTTTATTCCTCCTATTATTAGGCATAGGTTTTGAATTAGTTAAAAAATGTTCTGAAAAGGTGTTCAAAGCAAGTTAATAAGTATATTAATCCTTGGACAGCAGACCATTCTTACAACTACATAATTGATGCTGTTTATGAGTATTCACTGCTTTATATATCCATTTTGGGAACCATACTTTTGAAAGTACTGTGGCGGCTACCTCCTATGCTCGCCAACAGATAGGCAATGCTACAACACCTTTCCCGCTACTAACTAAATCTTCCACCGTTTGTACATATATATATATATATATATATATATATATATATATATATACGTATATATATGTATATATATATATATATATATATATATATATATATACCGTCCTAAACTGTCCTTACGACATCCTGCGTCTAAGACACGGGTCCGCTAGATAGCCTACTGACGAGTCCTCTAGCGGGCCTAGGACGAAACGCTTCCTTCTCCTTTCTCCATCTTTTCATAATACGAAAAACAGCCGCCAAAGTACTACTTGTAGACACGTTACTCTTCCTGTAACTTAATTTAACTGTCAGAAACTGAGTAATTAAATGTAGATTTTGATATTCTGGGTCAAATAGACCCAGGCTCAACTGTTGGGGGTGTAAACGACGATAGAAAGATGTACAACAAAGCAGAATAAATACAATTGAATGAATTGAAATTGATGTGCACAGTCTCTTAACACTTTACTCACTGGCAATGCTGCAATAGTATTAAAATCGGAGATCAATGGTAGAGAACTTCTCAACAAATTGTTCAAAAGTGACGGCAGCTTCATTCATGATTAAACAAATTTTTGGAATTCATATACTGTAACGACTTCTTCTGAAATTATTTTTCAAAGGAAAATCGTCGAGTTTCTTTTATATTCAGCTCAGTCATTCTAAAGGTTATTAATAGTTTTAGAAAGTATAGGAAGATTTCACGAACTAATACAGCTTTACAAAATGATTTATACAAAAATACACTACAAATACGTACCTGCATCATTAATTTAACTCGAATAGATTCAGCAATTTTTTGGTTATACGAATGAGAAGCTAGTGCATATAAATGTTGCACGGCTTCACGAAGTACATTATACAAAGGATTCATTTTTTGTGCGCTGTGCTGGAGGCAACTCAAAGAATATTCTTTGTGTCACGATTCAAAAGAACGTTGAATTCTGAATGAAAATAGGCATGTTACACAAAAAGTGGTTACGTTACGTGTCTGAATAATGCGGCAGTGGTTGTTCAGTATGTTCACGAACGAAGCAAAATATTTCATTAACAATGAATAGACGGTGGATCTTTATGTAAAATAAAAATTGTCCAAGTCAATTATAAAAATCAGAAGTTAAATCAATACGCATTTATTCTTTTAATAATTTTGATAAGTTGAAATTAATGTAACAACATCGTACAATTCTTCTAACGTTTTCACAGTTTTATATTTGACCAATCTATTTTTGTCATAAGTGCATAAAATCCTGAACCTAATTACTTAGTATGAAATTAATAAACGTTAACACAGTTTCATTTGTAATGTGAAATTTTCAACCATCTAAAAACAAACTATATTTACCACCGAACACTTTTTTCCTCTTCTTCATGTATGTTTTACGTTGCAACAACTGCGAGGTCATTAGCGACGGAAGTATGCTATATATTGTTGTACATGTTTGTCCCCTTGAGGAAGTTTATGGTAATTCTTATGTGATCCTGAGCTGTTCTGGCTGCATCCGGTATTATGTTGTATTTCTGTTTTTATGGTTCGGTTTTTCTGCACTGATATAGGATATGAACGACTGTAGATCATATCCGAGACATTATGGATTTTTCTTTCATGTATACGTCAAGGATTGATGGGTAAAATTGTTGTATTATGTTGTGTATTTTTGTTAGGTTTATTGTGGTCCAGAGTTGGTTCCATTCTTTCTGTATAATTATTTTAATCACTAAATTTGTGTAGCATCAATTCCCGAAAGAAAATGCATATACCACGAAACGTGCTATTTTAACACTAAACCTACCTAATCTTAAAAGTGACTGGTCACTTTTCACTGGTCAATAACCCATTATTGCCTTATAAAAATTACAACATGACCAGTCGTATTTTGTTTATGCGGTAATTTTGTCCATACTTCTTCCTGTTGTCATTCTAGAATGTGTATTTGAGGCTTTTAAACCGATAGAGTTTTTATTTGTATTTTTATAGATAATCTTGCTTTGGCACAGTACGTAACACTAAACCAACCGAGCTTTAGAATTAACTGGTGTATATGTTGCCTTATAAAGATGACAAATACTATTGAATTCCTTAACGAAATCAACCTCGATGATGATGCGACATAGAACGTTATATAAAAAAAAAAAAGATTTAATTTATTCGGACTTTGTGTGGTTCTTATTGTAATATGTGATCTACTAAAAACATTTATTCAATAATTTCTTATGAAAGCATCTTTGTAATTTTAATAATTGTAAAATAAGAAATCCGGTACCGGCCATTTTGAGCGGTGGTGGTAGGTTTAGTGTTGCATGATCTAATTTTTGCGTAGAGAAACTTTTTCCACAGCACGCAATTTATAGTCTAATTTGATCAGGTTGCGTCCACTGTATACGCACACATGCATCATTTTAACCAATTTTCGGCGCGGCAGAATCCGGCGTCGCGGCGCTAATAAACATATTTTTACACGAGCGCGTGCGCACGGGTACTGTACTTCGCTTTTGCGTTCCGAGGTATGCCGGCAAAGTTTGGTCGTTTAAATTGTATAGTACACTTCAACTGGATCAAATGTTCCCTACGCAGTGGCGTATAATTATCGCAATGAAAGAGACAATCAACGCGGTGGCAACGTGTCGAAGCGATTAACTGATGAATGTGACCGTTAAAATAGCACAGAATGTCTAACGAAAATAATGGCTGGGGCGATATAACGAAAACGAAATATTGTCAGCCAGTCCAGGCCGAGAGATGGTCGCTTGAGCTCTCCCCGTAATTTCGCGTAAAGATATTTCACCGCGTTTTTATTAAACGTGTAGACATGGTATTTCTGTTGGCATTTGTACGCGAACGAGCGAGCAAGCGAACACCCTCTGCTACCCGTCTTCTATCTTCTATCTTCTGTCTCCCATCCCCTTCGTTCATCCACTAAAAACTCTATCGCTTCTGTTGCCCTCTCCCTTCTCAACTAACCTCCTCCCCATTCTCCTTTTGCGACCGTCCACCCTCGCAACGCCGCTCTTCAACTCTTTTTTCGACTTCCCTTTCCGCACATCCGTTTATCTTGATGTGTAACAACGGTCAGCAGCACAGTTCACGGGAAGTTTCGTTGTTTATTTGGTTCCAGATTGTCCCCAAGAACCCGCCTCGAAATTCGTCGACGTCGAGACAACCGTTTGATCGATTCGAATTTGTTACGAGATCCGTACCACTGCCTCGCTTGTTCTACTCATCCCCTCATTTTCCCTTTTGCAACCTGCAGATTTCGTTAATCCCACGTAGTCTTTCGTCCAAATTCGACGGCTGAATTATTTTATACATTGCTACAGTATAATTTAGGGAAAATTTTTGATCGTTCCCCAAAGTATCTTTCCCAATGTACGCGTTTAACACTAACCGTACCATAAAATTATTTATAATTAAACTGCGGATTTTTATGTAAATTAAAAACTTTCTTGATGAATCTCAACCAACAAGAGCCAACATGAAAGTACTTTTTTTAGTGATTTTAGTGAATTAAAAACAATAAATAGATATTATTTAATTCTTTCAGTATTTACACTGTTTCATGAATAAGAAAAGTAGTGGATAATTTATTGATAATTTATATAGTTATATTTTACATTAGTAGCTCAAATGCATCTATCAGTAATAAATATACTGCGGATCATAAGGCAGAATAAAAATTTTCTACACCGATTGAAAGAAATAGAAACTAAATTGAATGTTACTTCTTCCCGGAATGATCTTAAAAGAGGAGAAATTATATATTGATATCTCCAATTTTTAAAATTTTTCAACAACTTCGATTTTCGTATATTCAATTTTGCTATAAATGCGTAAAGATCCACAGTCTAGTAATAAACAATAGACAAAACTTCTATTGACAGAACTTCTCTATTTAAACATTTTTCATGTTGCACCACTACGTATTCGTAACAATACAAATTAATGTTTGCACACTTCGATTAACACTAGGTTTACGGAGCATTAGGAGTGACTATTTCACATTATTTTATAAAAACAACAAGAATTTACGTATGCAAATGTTTAGCCATCCTTTTTATAATTGTGGGTTTGTTTTTCTGTGTGTATGTATGCATGTTTAGATGTATGAGTGAGAGAGCATCGATACCGTGAGCGAATCGTTCATGATAAACAGAAAGCGTACGACCGGTGCGAGCGACTGACAATGAGTTCAGTGTGAAAAAGCGAATTAGTATAGTGCTATCAGAGCGGATATATATATTTTTTTCGTGAGTCAGTATTACATCTTTTGTGTTCTCCGTCCGTGTTATGTTCTTAATTGAAATTTATACAGTAAATTTAATTATATCCCACATAATAAATACCCAAAGCCAAAAATTTGAACTTTACAATCTTTACAATCTCAATAATTGTAAATTACATATATTGGAACACGTCATTTGGAGGGGTCCTGTAAACCTAGTGTTAAAGAACAGAAAATGCTAGATGTGTTTGTAAGAAACTTGTCTACACTACGTGGAAGAATAATTTGCTTGTTCCTCGTGAGACGCCATTGGCAGGATTAAGGGATTTAACTTATTGTCGGAATCTCGAATGTATTCCGGGCGTACTGCCCAAACTGTTCGAAAACTGTCCAGCGTCGTTGCCAAATTATGCTTCTTTTAAGGCGGTAGCAATATTAGCCGTTGCCATCCGTGGAGTAGCAGCTATTTAAGCAAATTTGATTGCAATCACGTACCTAGAAACTTTGATCCTTTGAACTGTACACGCTCCTTTGAAGTTGACATCCTGTCACAGGTGGCCAAGTAACACTCTATGATCGATCCATTTAAAAGCGCTATTCAATATTTCGACACGCTAAGTTCCTGTCCACATAATATTATGATCTGTACCATTGTAGATGTTTATTGCAACACTTCAATATCGCACAAATACTTCTTTTACCATTTGTAGAAAGGAGAATGTAATTGTGCGATTTTCTGTGAAAATACTTTTCTTCGTGAATTTAACCCTTTGCGGACGCGTTTCTGCTGACAGTCACCCAAACAATTTTACCGTTCTGCTACTGTGAATAATTTTTAAAGCAATTAATACTCCCGAAAAATATGAAACTAATTTTTACTGAACACAACACGTTTCCCTTCATTTAATTCATACATCAAAATCCTCAGCAAACAATTTTGTTTCACAAAGAAAATTTATTTGACCCATCAAAAAATATGCTAAAAATAATCCCTGTCCGCTAAGGGTTAAAGTCTTCAATTTTACGACATAGCTAAATGACAGTGCACGATCAAATTATTAGAGCCGTAATACGGAAAATGTATTTACGTATTTATAAATGTATTTTAGTGGTCCCGAATCCCGAAAACGTGGATTTTAAGCCTCCGAGACTGTAACACCAGCACTGCACTGACATTCGCGCTTACCGATATTGTAATAAACGAAGTGAGGACAATCTTATTTATTATTTTATACTACCTCATCCACTTCAACACATTATGACCGTAGTTTAAAGTACTTTATTGATGGCCCTATAGTAGGGTGTACGCGAAAATAGTCACATTTTTATTCCCGAGCGGCAATTTCGGCGTAAACATCAGTCAAGCAGTTGTCGGAAAGGGGTGAGCAGAAATGTGAACTATTCAGTGTAAAATGCATAACTTTTTGTAGGAAGTATTATATTCAAATTCTGTGAAATGGATGCTGTCTGTGGATGTAAGTAGCATGTTTTTTTAATACTAATGTGTTAAATATTGTTAATCCTAAAACGTATAAGTTAGTAACAAAATAGGGCACGATTACGATTTTCGTGGCCCTACTTTGAAGGTTTTTGTGTTCTTGGGGTCATTTTAAGAAAAAAACTCTATATGTTAATCACTATACTATATGTTAACCAAATCGGCCTGATTTAGCCGGTAAATTAGATTTTTTTTTTTATAAACCTGCAAATATCTCAGAAACTATGCGAGATATGGCAAAACATATACAGACCTTTTTTTGTAGGAAATTGAATTTCGTACTTAAATATAACCCAACCTAGCCTAACCTAATACGTCAATAATATTCACTGCTAATTGAGTTTTAATACGTAGACATTTCTTGAGTCTCGTATAAGCAGTTGTGAACGGAGCCTTTACGTTCCCCCGACCATCATTTCGGGAGGGAGGCAGTTGTTCTGGAACTTCACCGAAATATAAATATATATTCGGAAACTGCGCAGTTGATAAAAAAATATCATACTACATAAATTGTTGGAAATTTAATTTTCTACAAGAAAGGTTTCTTGATATTATGACATATTTCGCATAGTTACCGAGATATTTGCAGATTTATAAAAAACAGGAAATCTCCGTTACCGGCTAAACCAGGCCCATCCGATACCTGTGACATATACATTTTTTTCTTAAAATGACCCCAAAAACACAAATTTAACCTCCAAATAAGGGGCCACGGAAATCGCAATCTCCCCCAAAATAGGGTACAGAGTGCTATGCATACATTTTGAAAAGGTAGAGAAAAAGTTGATTGCTCCTCAAGGTCCCACAAGATCACCACTTTATATAATCTAGTGCATTCATGCTACTAGTTTTCTGCATGCTTCTTTCGAATATTATGAATGATATTTAAAAGTGTTTAAGAGAAAAGTTTTATGAATTGTGAAGTGTTTTGTATGACGGACGTATGAAAAACATGAATGTTATATTTTTGTTTATAACATTTTTTTAATCTTTTTTAAAATAAAAACTCTTGAAAGCGGAAACGGTTTGTTTGAACGTGTGCAATGTACATGACTGCTTTATACAAAAGGAGTAGGGGTAATGTTTAATGTAACTGGCTATTCCCCTCGTTAACAATAGAAGGAGCGAGAGAAAAAGCGGCCTGCATCGGACAGGGGATTCAGGTAGCACTGAAAGTTAGCACATACTTTGAAACGAAATAACTTTTTAGGATACCCGAATACCCAAATACCCGTCCGTTATATTGGATCGACCATCTTGTTTTTAGAAATTTTAAGTGTAGATTCGTTATTAGCGACCTCGAACACAATATATTCTCAATTTTCGTGGAAATCAAATAATTTTATCAAATATCCGATCACCATATTGGATCGACCATTCTGTTTTCTCAAATTATGATTTCGGATTCGTAATCAGCGACTACGATAACATTCAAATACAAATTTTCATTAAAATCCGGGTACGTCTTGGGGTGTTGACCACGTTTTTGGGACTTGGGACCACTGTGCGTCGTGAAGAAATGAAAAGTTAGTGTAGCAAGGCTATTATTTAAAAATTAATCTAATAATTTAATCACCCTCTGTACAAAACTTTATTTTATCAATTATATTGTGATGGACAACTTTATTGTCTTAATTCATTTTTATCTTACTGCCTCATCATCATAAAATAAGTGTTTGATCTCATTTTTACTGCAGTTAGTCTAGAAACGTACTTGTATGCGGAAGTAAACTAAACTGAAATTTCATTCGACGCTATATATCTATTTGTTTCTAAATGAATTTATTCTTCTTCAATAATATCCCTCATGGTTTACGAACACATTCCGTTACATTTATATGTAGTAAAAGGTGTCAGTATTTTATTTAAAAAATCATAATAAATTGCTCTGTACCGAATAATTTCTTCCATTGATGTTCCAAGAACTACTACAGTTCTTCCATTTTCGAATGTCGTATTTAATACCAAACCTACCACCACCAATAAAAACGACCGATATCAGATATATTATTATACAATTATTAAAATTATAAAGACGCTTCCGCAGAAAGTAATTACATAAATATATTTAGTAGAGCACATCTTGCAATACGTACCGCACAAAGTCCAAATAAATTCAATCGGTAAATATTACGTCTAGGGGAGGCACCTCGGATGTCCTTGACCTTGAAATATGTTATCAAGATCACCTTTCTGAGTAACTCCGAAGAGGTTATTGACGGCGTTCGTTGTTTATTAAAAAGTTATAAACAAAAGAAGTTTTCAAAATATAGCAGTTATTTTAAGTATCGAAGGCTAAAACAATATGCTGTATTGACATATGCTATCAAGGTCATCTTTGTAAGTAACACCCAAGAGGTTTTAGCCGTCGCTCGTTTTTTATTAAAAAGTTATGAAGAAAGATATACCGATGCTACCATATTGCAATTTGCCCGTATTTAAATGAATGTGATTTTGGATGCGATATATGTTATCGAACACATTCTCTGAAATTGGACGACCTCAAGATGGTGTTAGGTCTGGGTTAGGTCTGGTAATCTAACCAAGCATAATTCAGACCTAACCCCGACTTAGCCGTCGCTCGTTCTCCATAAAAAAGTTAACAAATCAATTTGGACTATCTCTCCGTATGACAGCTTGTACGAGAATAAAGTGTACTTAAAACCAAAATATAACGAAGGTCTTTTGCAATTATCTCGGAAACTAAGTCCGAGCGACGGGTAGATGTATAGAGGAAAGTTGTTCAGAATGTTGTCCTTGAAAATATATGTGAAGGTCAAAGTCATCCGATGTGCCTCCGCTAAACGTAATATTTACCATTCAATTTGTCATTTTTATAGAGCAACATACAATACAGCAGTTACTTATAAGGCTCGATAGGTTTACTGTTACGTATTATGTCAAAGCAAGATTACCTATGGATTACCTGTAAAAATACAATTAAAAATTATAATGGTTTAAATTCTCGAATGCACATTCTGGACTTACAATGGGAAGAAGTTTGGTAAATAATATCACATGAACAAAATACAACTGCTCATGTACACGAGGTGTAATAGAAACCAACAATTGACCCACCAACTGTCGAAAAACTGATCGAATTTTCGCGAAGCAATTGAGACTCGTGCAGATATAACGTCCGACACGTGTTCGCCGATGTTCACCGATGTTCACCGGGATCCACCGCTATTCAGCGTGGATTTATAGCTCCTTATCTGGCCGGGTGCTCGTGAATTATGCAAAATTGTTAGAAACAGCGTTCAGCTGTTCCCCCGGTGATGGTCTGCGCGCAGATCGGATCGAAGGACGGAGGGCAGCGCTTGCAATTCCAGTTTACTAGATTAAAACGATAGATTGTCTCGAATTACTCTCGCGGCAGTGGATCCTTTCGGCCCGGAGAAGATTTAAGGCAATGCTTTAAATAACAACGGCAGCCGGACAGCGGAAGAACTCCACGGTAAAAAATCCGTCTCCGTGGGGGCCCTGGATCCTTTCAAGGGAAATTTGCAGTCGGTTTTTCTAAACGTAAGATAAACTCGCGCCGTTAATTTGATGTACTCGAAGCTCATCGCAATTTAGCGTGGTGGGGCCAATGGGGCCGGAAACTAATTGAGGAGTTCCTCCTTCTTTCTTTCTTTTTTTCTTCTCTTTTTGTCTCTACACTCTCGTTCTGAGCCGTGCACGCGTTAACGACTAAGAGTTTAATCAAAGAGACAGTAGAGGAAACAGTTCCGTTTTTCTTCGTTTGACGTCCGGCAGAAACATTTCCTATGTCGGCTTTACGCTTCCGCGTCGCGTAATCATTTCGGTTGCGTTTTCATTCTTGCGACCGTCGTGTCGCATCGTTTTTCTGCTGCAACCGTTGCGAGTTGAACCGTTTCGAACTGTTCGGTTGCTTTTCGTATTATTTCCTTGCGAAACGAGACGCTGTACAGTGCGGCTGGAATCCCGCGGTTTTTGTGGCCAAAATTATTTTAACATTATTTCGTGGTATAAGGTTGTAGTACACACAGTAGACCGTTGAAATCGTCTCGAGACCAGTTATGTAGAATATTACGAAGTCAAGAATATATATTGTAGGATTTGATGGACGAATGAGTGCGTGTATGCGTATACATGCATGAATGCTAGAGAATTCTACGAGTAAGAGAGTACGAGCGAGACGGCATGAGTGAGAGCATGAGCGAGAAAGTATGAGCGAGAGAAAGACGGAGAGTGTGAGCGAGAGAGCATGAGCGAGAGAAAGACGAACAGCGTCAAGAAACAAATGAGGCGGACGACCGCGGTGTGGATCAGCGATGCCAGAACAGTTGAATCTAGGGGAATACAGTTTACCACCTCTCTGATGACCAGAGTAATATGTGATAGGTTGCGCGGCAGGTCACGTGACCATTCTACGGTCTTAGTGGGGGACGTTGGAGTGTGCACAGGTAGTGGAAGGGGAAAAGGAGGAGGGGAAAATAAACCCAGTTTTGGGTGGATCTGGCATCACTGGTTTGGATGCGTGCGAGGATGAGGAGTCAGTCGAATTATGAACGTATAAAGAACCACACGAAATTCTATTTGGTTTAAATATACATCTTCTTTTGTTACTTTTTATTATATCGGAGGTCCTGTTATTTCGCCCGATTCTCATCCCATAATATTAACATTCAAGAAACTGAAATGCCCTTAATTTTTCATGAAAAAAATGGTTTTTCTTTATTTTTTTGAATTGAAATTAGTAAACAGGTGAATACTGATTATCTTTTCTTGGAAACATTTTTTGTCAGCTCGTCGCATATGCCTGAAAAAATGTGCTAAAAATGCTAAGTGGTCTTGAAAGTGACTTTTTCTGGCCAAAAATAAAAGCTCGAAATCAAAATTTTCGACTTTATATCAATTTATTTTGAACAATAATGCCATTAATATTACCAAAATAAATAGAATAAAAAATATCACAACAAAAAACTAAACATTTTTTAAATAGATAACGCGGACCCATAATGACAACCGAGGGTCAAATATTAAATATTGTACGTTCTATTATCAAATTAATGTATCTACATATTTTTTAACGAACTCATGTAACCAATATTTTAATGAACACTTAAATATTAAAAATTGTGTGTTGGATTATTCGAAACGATATCATTCTTACTAGTCCATGTACAAATCTTTTTAACGACTTTGAAAGCAAATTCTAATTTGTGTAAATTGTGGTATAAATATCAGAGTAAGAAAACATTTTATGAACTAGAAAATTCCTTACGATAAATATAAATTACAAACGTCGTTAATGTGCGTTGATGTAAACTGAATGTGCTCTTATTTTTTACGAATTTGTAAATGCCATAAATGCTTAAAGATTTGCAATCTAGCCATTACTCTGCTATGTTAATATGAAACATATTCTAAAGTAAATATTTTAGAAGAACATTAATTGAACTTCCTAACTCGTTTAGCAAGATTTTCTGTGGTTTTTGTCACCATCATCTGCATGATGAAATCTTAAAAGGTTAATAGCAAGCAGTTTACAGGTTTCTACGTGGATAATCATCGTAGATAATTTTCTGTGTCGTGAAATGTGGTGAATGGCCGTGTGGATTTTCGATTAAGTTCTCTTCATGTTATAAGGTCCCGCGAGGGATGCGTTGGGGGACACGTCTACAGACTATCATCTGCCAAATTAATATTAGGCGACTGCCTCAAAGAGGAGAGCCAGTAGTGTTTGATAATTTGCGTTGCACAAATCTACGTCTCGAATAGTTTCGCTCTACGCGACGATGATGATGATGATTGAGTGCGTTAGGATAACTACGAACACGTTCAAGATAATCAGCCGAGTATAGCTACCTGCATACATGTCGTTCGGTATAATAAACAATCTAACAGTATACAGCCTACTAAAAGACAATATTCAACGATGCAAATAATTAATTCCAGCTACATTCAAGAAGAAAACTATTATTGCCAATTTGGCTACGCAATCGTAAAATAATTACCATGATTCGTGAAAGAAAAATTGGTTGAGTTAAATTTCCACAGTGCCTAAAGAATATTCTAAGTAGTTGAATTATTATTTTAATGTTATGTACATTAGAATATTTTTCTGTGAATAAATTTCTCCACATACAATTTAAAGAAATTAATCATTGTAGATTGCATGGACACTAATCGTAACTATAAGCCTTTCCGTTGTAGAAATGATGAATTGTTTTGTCTCAATTTTGCCTTTGGAAATTCTGTACATATAATTATAAAGTTTATTGTCTTCACTGTAGAGGTAGTTTCAAAGAATCTCCCGCATTCGTTAACTATTAATTGTACTTATTATTCGCACTTATTTATAATCACGAGTGACAGTGGACATTTATGACCGACGCAGTCGTATCGACGTTTTAAATTCTGTGAAGCGAGATTATAATCGTCCAGCAAATTATTCTGGTACCGCTTTATAAACAGCCATCGGTTTCCAATGAAGAATATTCCACGTCGTGCAAAAATGTTATATATTTATGGCGACAGCATTGTTTCACCGACGATTGTTATTTCTTAATATAAACAGACAGAACTTACCAGACCGAAGTGACAAATTAAATCTACCATTCAATTGTGCTCCCTCCCTCGTGCAGCGAGACAAACAGTTATTTTTCGCAGAAGTACCTATAATATTAAACAACTCGGAACCGTCTTAATTGTGTTTACATGAGAGTCTACACCTCCTCCCCGTGTCGCTTCCAATTACATCTCCCCACTTCAGAGATACCATTTACTCGCTCTCACGGCGGAAAAGTATTGTTATTTCTATTCTATTTCCATCAGTAGCATGTTAAAAAAAGGGAAGGAAAAAGAAGAAACTAGAAGAAAGGGGAGGAAAGAAAGAAAGATGAAGAAGAAATTGCTCGGCAGGGAATCTCGTTGTAGGACAAAAGAAATAGAAACCATCCGTGTAGACGCATCAATCGTTCGATAGCTACGTGGATATTAGGTTCGACTGTTTCCTCTCGTCTCGCTCGGTGTTTCTACTGGCGATGCTATCCCCTCCTCTCTCCCTCTCTCTCTCCTACCGTGTCGTTCTCGTTTGCTGCTCTTTTCAGTTACTCCGCTATTTTCCGTTTTGACCCGGTTGCTTTCTCGAGCGACACTTTCTATCTGTCGCTTGCTTGCCTCTTTAATGATCCACTTGTGCCGAACTTATTCTTCGCGTACTCACAATCAGCTAGTGATGGCAGCTAGAACATTCGATAGCTGGGTGTGCTTCAAGTCAGACCGGAAAAACTTCGAGAGCCTCTGCGGAACTTTCGAGACACCATTCCCAGGCCCGATCGAGAGTCAAAATGTCACGGGTGCCTCAAGTGCAATAACAGGAAACACTGTCACCCCTTTGCCAACTTTCGACATTTTGCCACCAAGAATTATTATTACACATTATCTACCGGAAGCCTAATAAGGTTTTCAGTAATTGTGTTTGTACCAAAAGTACAATTACTGAAGCTTAAAAATCCCTTTTATACAGTAGTAATTCCAAACAAAGTTATTAGATACCTTGCATCAGCATAATTTCTTTTGATCTTACTGTTTTGTTTCAGGTAGCATCCGCACATTTTTTCTCGTAAATACGCAAAATCTACATTCCCATGAACTGATTTCTCCCTACAAACAGAAATATGTAAATTCTTGCAATTGTAGAATTCTAGAACCTTTTAATCATTTCTATTTAAAACATGGACCATGAAATTTAAAAAAAAAATGTTCTGACATTAGAAATGTCAACGGGTGATCGTATGAAAAAGTAAAGAAAGTTCATGAAAGTAAAAGTTTTCGTTTGTACAGAACCTATAAAATATAAAAGTAATAACTTTTCTACAGCAAGAGCATGTAGGAGTATTTTAAAGTCCGAAGATTTTTATGTTTCTCTTATGAAAGATTTTTTAATAAACGTTCTAAATAAATTGTTCTTAATATAAGTTTTCATGTTTGCTGTTAAGAGTGAAAAAATTGTTAAAATTATAATGATAATCCTGCAATTATTCTTTATAAAATTAAATTTTTATTATACAGATTCTAAAATATCTATTTCATGAGAACACCTTTTAATGAAGTTCCTGGTAGTAACATTCTATTTTTTTGCTATCAGTTGAACGAATGTATTCAGTTGTTGAATTGTACTGTTAATTATTAGCGTGACATCGTCTTGCAAGAATAAAATGGAAGTAACGCGAATTAAAGTACATTTCCTCGATGCAATCGGCTCGGCGCAGGTTAAAATATATTTTGTGAATGAGATTGGTTCAACATAGATTCAAATAAGTTAAAAATAGTTAACGCGGTTACCATTAAAGGATGCAAACTTCTAATTGCGTGCGGACCAATTTTGAAATTAGACGTAAAAATCAGTTTTCAGTGGTCCCAGAATTATTTTTTCTAAACTGTTAACAGTCCTGTAGAATGAACAAAATGGACTACTGTTAATTATTTACATCTATTATTTTTCAGCATATTTGTATTTTATTATTTTATTTCACTCAAGTGTTTATTATTAAGTTGTCCTTGCTATTCGGGAATGTTAAAGTGTTTATTATAAAACGTTAATAATAATTACAGGATTATTTAATTTTAACACTTTGTGCACTATTAACAGAAAACATCAAAATTTATATTTGAACCGTCACATAGAAATAATAATTGTTGGTAATAATAATACCACCAAATTGTATATTATTGGCAGCAAACATCAAAATATATGTTTGAAACGTTATAATATGTAAACAGTAATAGATGGATGATAATTACACGAAATTGTATGTAGGGGAGAATTACCGAATTTGGACCGTTGCCTAAATTGTGCCACCATTCTAACTTGATCGGCATGAGACATTTGTTTTGTAAAATATGCAATATACGTTGCTTGATAGTATACTTGCCTGCTGCATCCATTTTTTTCCAGCAAGCACCTCGTGGTTATGGTTAATAAAGTGTATCTAGAATTGTCTAGACATCGTGTGTGAGTTTGTGCTACGATCGAGTGGGGCACTGTCACTTTTGAGATATTTATTCGCGTGCTTGGCCCTAAGGATTCGTTACGGACTTGAGTACGGCTGGAAGTTAAGTGTTTTGTTTTGAAACGGGAAAACAGACCAGTTGTACTTTGCTCAATGACAACTGACGCATCGCAGGCGACTGATATATATATATATATATATATATATATATATATATATATATATATATGTACGGGATTCGGATTCTGAAAATGTCCCGAATTGAACGTAGATTTGGATGCCAGCGCCGCTATCGTTCTACCGGTGTACTGTAGCCCTTGTACTCCTCTCCACCTCCGTGATAATCTATACTTCGCCATGTGTTTGCGTCCCTCTAGATGGCGCTGATTCCAATCGAGTTGATTGGACGTCATCGACACTTTCTATTTCGTGGCGTGTCAATCTGAATCTTCCTCTGTTTGTATATACAGTCAGTCAAAAAAGTTTCCGTTCACACTTTAAAATGAAATGAGTTTCTTAACCATCCGTCGGGCGCAATGCCTCGACCACCGAGTTCGGGCGCAATGTGCTTGACGGGCACACATTCAAAAAACACAATAAACACCTAATTAAGTTCATTCATACAACTGCTGTTAGGGAAATACTGCACTTGGTACCGTTTATACTTGAAGGGACGCTCTTTTGGGCCCTCCCCAAGGGTGGGGGTTACTGAGTCGCTTGTGTTTTCCAGATACTTACGTGCTACCTGAACTTTCGGCACTGGGACTTTACGATACGGTCAATGTATTTTCACAAAATTAGTGAAAACCCTTACATTATTTAAATTAAAGCGAAGACAATAAATAATTTTTATGCTAATATTTCGAAAATACGTAACTTTAAAAATGTGATGAGTTCGGACGCACTGAGCTGATCTGCACAAAACTTGAATAACTTTCCGTAATGATGGTCAAAGGCAAACTAAGTGGGAAGGATCCTTAGAGCACGTCAAAACAGACAGTTACTGGGAACGCCAAATGACAAAGTTGCCTGGGGGGGGGGGGGGAGGTACCCATATAACCGCGCTGTGCCTCTCAGATCAGTTGCGACCGACGGAAGGTTAAAATGAGTTCTGACAACTTTAGATGTTTTGAGATCTTAGAAGAAATAGTTTATCAGCTGATGTACTAACAAAAATTTGAAAAAATTCAATTTTGTTGGAATAGCAGAGAAAATACGAAAAGTTGTTTTTACAAATTTTTGATGTTTGTCTATATCAAAAATTTTGAGAAATACGTATTGGAGATCTGTGTCAGTTATACACACGGTGAAAATTTCATCGAAATCGGTCAACGTTCCTATGGGCAACAAACGTTTCAAGATGAGAGCTTAAGGGTGAAATCGATTTCCGGTCTTGTTAGAGAATTTCATACTTAAGCTCTCATCTTGAAACGTTTGTTGCTCATAGAAACCTTGACCGATTTCGACGAAATTTTCACCGTGTGTATAATTGACACAGATCTCCAAAACGAATTTTTTAAATTTTCAATATAGACCCACGTAAAAAATTTGTTAAAACAACTTTTCGTATTTTCTCTGCTAATCCGACAAAATTCAATTTTTTCTAAGTTTTTTTTTTGGTACTGCAGTTGGTAAACTAATCCTTACAAGATATCAAAGAATCTAAAGTCGCCAGAACTCATTTTAAAAAAGTTATTTCAGTTTAAAGTGTGTACGGAAACTTTTTTGACTGACTGTATACCGTCCTAAACTGTCCTTACGACATCCCGCGTCTAAGGCACGGGTCCGCTAGATAGTCTTACTGACGAGTCTTTTAGCGGACCTAGGACGAAAAGCTTCCTTCTCCTTTTTCCATCTTTTCATAATTCAACTGCCGCCATAATCTCTTCCTGAACTTTGGTAGGAAATTAGAACGTCGGAACTTATCGAACTGTTGAACAGAACGAACGTTAGAATATAACGAACTGTAGAACTGATCGAACTGTTGAACTGAACATTACGAACCGTTAAACTGAACATATAGAACTCGTAGAATATATCGAACCATAGAACATTCGCACTTTAGAACACTGTATTTAGAACTTTTCAACTTTAAGAACATTAAGTGTATTTTACGAATGTGAAATATATCCTTTTTTACTGTTTTTAAACTAGAGCATTAATTGAAACATAGTGATTTCATTGAAAGTGAAGAAGCATTCATGACATTTTAAAGTAAGTAACAAAATATATTATTATATCTTCAGAAAGCCAATTTATTTTGATATGAATTGTTGTGATAGTTTTATTAACTTAAGTTAAGGTAAGGTTAAGTAAAATCTTTTAAATTTTTGTATAACTTGCCCAGATTGGACCACATTGTAGTCTCTTAAATTGGACCCGTCCAATTTCAAGTTTCATTAATAATCTTATTTATAAATTTTAAAGTTTAGAGGAATTTCAAGTTGAATTAAAAATTTTATTAGTAAATTGAAAGTTTTAGAGGTACTTTAAGTATCATTGATATTTTTAAAAAACTTTTATAGGAATCTTAAGTGTAATTAAAAATTTTATTTATAAATTTTTAACTTTAGAGGAATTTCAAGTTTGATTCAAAATTTTATCAATAAATCTTAAACTTTAGAGAATTTGGAAACATCTGTGTTCATACACAATGTGCTGGAGTAAGTCTAAAAATAAAGAAACACCTTTGTATCAATTGTGGCTAATGAAATTGGTGGCCCATCTTGGTATACCAAAGTAAAAATTAGGAAAGTTTTATTGATTGTACCGCCGATTTTAAATTTATAAATGGAATTTTTGGTATTTTAGATTGTGTTTATTAAGAAAGTAAATCTATTACTTTAATGGTTAAAATAGTAACATTCTTTTCCACTATTTCGCTTTTATTGTATCTCTACATATATGAAAAATTGTTTAAGGGGTCCAAATTCAGCAACTCTCCCCTATGTTTGGAGAAGCGTGAGTTGCATCCTACACGAAGATTATTTGTTACAAAGTAGCGGAAAAGAAATACCCCGGTTATTTCAGTCATACTTTGTTACTAATAAATAGGAGCAAATTACACTTGTTATTAACCCATCATTGGTCAAAGTGAGCGGTTGAAATTTGGCGAGCAGTGTAAAACTCCGAACGACCAAACTGCGTGTTACGATGCTGCAGTAACATTCCAAATTATAACTTCACGGAAAGTTCGGCGAAACGTTCCACGAAAATTTGCGTGTTTGCGTGGCTAGGCCGACTTGAAGGGACAAAAACTGTCGTGGAGATATACATCTTCACTGCTTCATATTCGTAATTTGTTTAAGTAGTCTGCACACCTATGACTCAATTAAGAACGTAATTTCGACGAATGGAAAAATAGAGTACACTATATAATTTCTTAGGATATTTACCCTTTCCCGTGTAACTTTGTGCGAATTTCCACTTCTGCATGCAAACTGAAATAACTTGACATCAAAGGGCTTCTAATTAAATATTTCTTTATATTAAAAAATAGGGAACAAAACACAGTATTAAATTTCAAACAGCATCGTGCAATATGTTCAACATTATTGTGCGCCGCGAATGCACAAAATTCTGTGGTTTGGTAATAATGAGAATAATCGTAATAAAGAAAATCTCTTCAACCGACTACAAACAATAGAGTTACTTTCGACCTAGGAATATTTTTAATATACACGATGAAAAATATCGCATGGGAAAAGTATTCGTATACGACTGACGCTGATGAAAACAAATTAATTAGCTAACATACGTCACGGAAGCCAGAAAGAGAGTACTAAAATTTGCGTTTCCAGAAAAGCGCAGAGATAATATCTCCGACAATTCGAACGTGTCAAATTACATCAATCTCTCAATTAAAAAATCACAATGGGAGGAATAAGTTACAGCCGCCTTAATTACTTTGTTCTGGATAAAAGGATTACTTATCACGGCGATCGTTTGCACGAGAGAAAGGGGGGTGGAAGGTGGATGGGGAAAAAAAGCCGAGTAGAACCACGGTAATTCGGGAGGTCATTTATTCTCGCGCCGGGAAAAGAGATCTCGCCGCACGCGGAAGTCCGTCGAGAAAATGGCGATAAGAAACGTGGCGAGTCACGTTATGTACGAAGGCACACGCGTGACTTTACAACTGTACACGGTGTTCCTCGCAAAATTCTGCCGAGAGCTAACTCCTTTTTGGCCCTGACGTTTGTGTGTCCGGTTACGTGACGCCGCGCCGCACAGTGAGGTCAAATCGCGAAAACATGGCGAAAACAGGAAAGAGTACTTCAATTTATTTCAAAATGGACAGTCTGGAATTTTTGGGGTTGCTGATTATGAATCTGATGTCAAAATTACAAAAACCAAAGTGGTGGATGCAATATGGCGGATACGTATCCCAAAAAGATTGGATTTCCTTGAAAATTAGTATACCCATATTTTTCGGATCGCTGAATATAAATCTGATGTCAAAATTACACAAAGCAGAATGGCGGACAATGGGGCATGTCGTGTTGAATTATAATCTTTTGATTTTACTATGACATCTTTACTCACAGGTCAGTACATTATTTTTTATTAAATTAAGTTATTTCTTGTTAGTGTCTATACTGTAATCGAAATAATTATGTGCACGTGACATAAGGTTAGGTCTTTTAGTATAAGAATTATATTTCTCTTAATAAAGTAGGTGTCCAAATGCTTCCGTGCTATTATTTAATATGATTATGCATACTTATAAATGTTACTATCATAGCGTAAAAAAAAATCTGCGTATGTTCGTGTCAATTTGAATAATTATACATTTTATTGTTACACTGAATTTTTTTGCCGATTTTTTCTCTGATATCGCTATTAATCTATAACCCTAACTGTCCGCCATATTGAGTCTGCCATTCTGTGTTTTGTAATTCTGTCATCAGATTCATATTCAGCGACCCAAAAAATATGGGAATACTAATTTTCAAGGAAATCCAATTCGTTTTTTGGGATACGCTTACGCCATTTTGTCTTTTGTATTATTGACATCAGATTCACATGCAGCAACTCCAAGAACTCCAAACAGTCAATTTTGAACTGAAATATCTAAACGTTTATTTTGTCTAATATTTTTCTCCTAAAGGCGCTCTTAAAATTTGGTTTCGTGGTATTGTTGACGCCTATAGGCACATAACTTACTTTTCGCTCTTCTGAAACGATAGACGCCTACAGGCGTTCACTTAACGATGAGAAATGCACGCTGATGAAAAATTTCGGCGATCTCAGTGTAGATCGCGATAGAATCCGTGCCGTATGGTACGAGTGGTACGCATTACAGTCTGCGGTAGCGAAAAGGTTAAAAACTGCCGATTTTGAATCAACTAAGAGAGTTTAAAGTCAGTGCTCTCTCAGCTCCACGAACAAAATAAACTCAAATATACGAACATATAGATATACAATGCAATTCTAACGTGGACAATTTTACTCCGACGCTGGAGGCATAACCAACAAAACACGCTCGGCAGACAACGTGTTAAGATATAAATAATATATTCATTAACATATTTAAATTGCTTGAACGCCTTCATTGTATCTTAATGTAACTTTCTGACAAATGATAATTCGTATTTGCACTATGGTAATATCGAAACGTCGATGGATAAGAATAAAGAGATTGAATTCCGTGTAGCACTTTATCCGAGACTTTTAATTACTTCGAATAGTATTGAAAATATTGTGATTTAATTGGAAGCACAATGCGCATACCAATTAGGAAGAAGTTGCCGTGGGCAGGCATCGAATCAACGAGTTCGATCGTGTTTTTCGATAACGGAACACGGTGGAACTGCCAGGCGTAATTTTCATTGGCAGGGCGGCGAAGAAATTAATTCTTCGCCGCGTTCACGTGTCACGGTGAATTACGCGGCCGGTGACAATATTTGCGTCAAAATCATGCCAATGAGCGGAACGCATTACCTCGTTAAAAGTGTTGCCATTGAGCCCGTCGACGCCGCTCGAATAAATCATTAGTTATTCGGGGATCGCGAGCGTGCGAAAATATTTCCGTGCGAATTTATTTCCCCCATTGCGCAATAGCCAATATCGTGCAGATGGTTTTGGCGTGCGTGACAATGCACGAATGCTTCTCGGTGTGCTCGGAAACGATTATTTTTATCGATATTCACTGAACTACCACGCGTCCCCGTGAACTGGCCTGAAAATGTGTCAGGAATAACAGAACGACGGGGTCAGTAAATTCAGTCTTTTACAAAGCCGAAAACTTCATTTGATTTGCATTAAAACCTTCCCCGCCTGTTATCCAATCAATACGTCCCAAACCGCACGTCGAGCTTTGTTGCTTACGAACAATTAGAATGGAATTATCATTTATTTTCTTTGTGCGTATTAATTCGACAACGCGTGTTCGGCACATCAATTATGCCATTAATTCACCATACAATCCCGTTCTTAACAGGTTTAATGCCGGAAATGCTCGCTTGAACTGGAAAATTATTCAATCGTAACGAATGTTTGGTAAAAAAAACTGCTGTACGTAAAATAACAGCTGGGAATATTAATAAATACTCGGTATTTTCGCAGCGTAGCGATTGCGATCTGCATATGTACGTGGATAAAGAATTTTTTAGTCGAATTTACGACAATTCGAATTACATTGCAGTATTTTTGTATGGAATAATAAAAAACATGAGTCATTTTTAGGTACTTGTGACAGGAAAACTAAATGACGTAGAGTTAGAAAATTTATTGCAATGTCTTCAAGCATCATTTCTTGTCAGAAACAAATTTTTTTAGACTATTACATTTAACCTTCCTACGTGCGCGCCTCTTTTTATTACGGCGACGGGTGCACACAGTGCCACGTAAAGAATGGGAAGGATAATTTCGCAGAATTTGGCATTTTATCGTCATATAATCTATGTATTGGAAATGATGACGCAGAGTTTGATTTGTTTTCTGTTAAGTTGTTTGAGATACAAATGTTTATTCTATATGTTTTGCGCAGGTATTACAATGACATATGAAGTAATAATCGCGTTACATATTAATTGTTTTAGGAATAAACATATGATTCTGTAGATTGATATCATTCGCACATTATACAAGTTATAGAATGTTTCTTGCATATAAATTTATCGCATTTAGAACATTTTGATATAGTAGTGTTATTTCTACAAAGTCCACATCTACAGCGCTTCTGATTGATTTGTGATTTTGTTTCTTCCACGACAGTTTCTTCCACGAAATCCTGATCAGTTTCAATTTAGCAGTGAATCAACATACTGTTTGAAATGAACTAGAACTAGAATCAAACAGTGACGACCAACTACACCAGGGGACATGACAAACCGCATAATTGGAGGTTGCGCTGATATTAATTCCGAAACAACTGAAAGATCTGTACAGTCGGTGATTGCACGTTTCAGGAAATGTATCACCGTAGGAAGACACCATTTTGAACATCTCTGAAGATGATAACTTATGAGAAAGTGAGTGTTGTCTTAACACATCTGATGATCGATATTTTTAGTGTGATAAAAAACATTTTCTTCATTCGAAGATCGTGAAATCTTGAACCATATCGCAACACTGATAGAGACGGTCTATGGCCAGACGAGTGGAATAGGAACAGTCTACGGTCAGATAAGTGGAATAGAGGCGGTCTCTGATCAGACAAGTGGCATTTAAATACAAGAAAGCGTGTATGGTAACAAATATTAATGACATTTCCACTCTATGCTTACCGCAAGAAATTTTTTAGTTGGTATAATTGGAGCTCGTTCTTATAAAATAGTCCATGAAAGTTGGAATTTGCATAAACATTCGTAGTCTATGTATGGCTCATGGTCTAATAAGTGAAAATAGGCAAGCTAGGATCAGACAAATAAAATACGGATGTCTGATTCTCAAATAAGTAAAATACAGATGGTTTAAGCTGTGACAAGTTGAATAGTATCAAGAACATGATCAGATAACTAGAGCAAAGATGACCTATAATCAGACAAGTAAAACACGGATACTTTACATTCGAATGAGTAAAATTTGCGTGATTGATGGCCAGATAAGTGGAATGCTGGCTCGTCGTTAGACAAGTAGTATAGAGATGATATATGGTCAGACAGTTAAAACAGAGGTAGTTCATATTCGCATATGTAAAATATACATGGTCTGTGGTCGAACTAATGGCACAGTTGTGACCATTATCAGACAAATTGTAGGATATTACAACAATAATATTAAATATTCGATATTGTATTTCTTTGATCGAACATTTTAAATTCATCAAAACGAAGGATTAAATAAAATAAATATCCAACTATAATCTATAGAACCGTATTTATTCACCAACAAGTCATAAATAATAGTTTTTATTACTGATTTGTAATATTTTGAGAACTTGAACAAATCATAAATACCATTCCACTATTAGGTCATTCGACTATATATTTATCGAATTTGCAAATAAAAACTACACACCGAGAATGGTAAAACTGTATACAACTATAAATATCTAGTAACAATAAAATACATAGAGAATGACGAAATCAATAGCACGCGGAGCACGTATCCACCGTGTCATACAACAGGACAATAGAAACTGGAATGTAATCGTATCGTCAGATACTACATTGTCTATCGTGCGAACGGTTTCGTTTGATTGAAAATAAAATACTCCACGTTTTTATGGACGTGGGTGTTTAATACGGAACACGAAACTTTCAGCGAATCTGTGTTCGCTGTCATAATAAAAAGGGAACACTGGCCCGGCATTAAAAATTCCATTCCAACTCCTGACTCGTTTAAATACCTTTACAGCACCGCTCTGCGATTAAAACACGGCTTAAAATTCAGTGCCCCCTGACAATTTCTTATTTATGATCACTAGCCCGGTTTAAGGTGAACATAGTATCTGTACGAGCAGTATGCCTCGCTGAAAATTTTCAGATAACGCAGATCACTGCGAAAATTTTTTCATTTACGCGGACGCCATTTATACGCACGAGATGTGTGAAATTTATGCGAAGGAAGATGTAATCACTCTGTAAAACCGTAACTGTAATGCAACGAAATATGAGAATAGACTACATCATTTGCAAATGAGATTTTTGTAAGTTTGAGGCTGAAGATAGGTAATTATGGTAGATATGTTTTTGTAAACTGTTGTTAAAAAGGTTGGAGTTAAATATTTCAAGTGTTAGAGACACTTTGGCTTTGTTTCGATGACTATTAGAGACTATTGGCAGAATAGTTTCTGAGACTTTTAAACATAGGTACTAGCTTGGCAGTCGAATTTTTGAAGATATGGAGATGTGTGACCTGTATGATTATGAGTATATATGCCAAGTAATCATAAATTACAATATTGTTAGTGTTGGAAGCTCAAGATTCAGCATCTAAATGACATGCAAACTTTACCGAGTAGCATTGAAATTTCATCACATAGAAACACAGATTACGCTATACTCTTAAAAGAAAAAAAATCACATTGTAACTTTGATGGTGAAATTACATGATGAAATTTCTGTGATAACACAAACTTGCAACCTCCTTTAAAAATAACAGGATGCAGTATATAATAACAGGACCAGTAACATGCTTGCTACTTTTTGTTTGTCCTGCATGCCAACTTTACTTGTGCACGTTGGCCTTTTCATAGAAGAATGTTTCAGATCTTCTAGAAATTTAGAAGAAGAGCAGTAAGAAAAGAATTTCAAGCGTACCGTACGAAACTAAAAATTTGTAAAATAAGATAACAGGAGTCAGTCTCATTCCACCTTCTATGAAGTTAATCAGATACCGAATGAAGGAAGACGAATTTTGCGAACGAGGTCGGAAGAACTCTTGTCGTTCCCAAGTACTGAATCAATCCCAGAAGTGGGTCCCACATGCTACGGGGTTCACTGTATATGTAAATAGTTTTAAGTAAACTGTCAAAGTCCAATCAACGTGTGTTGGCACTATCGTGCAAAAGTTCACCGCTAACCCAGTTTCATCATCCAAGTGAGGAATCAGGAGAACACCACTTAACAACGTACGTGACCATCAATCCCGGTAACCTGGAAAATTTTGCAGTCTCTACGAAAATTGTTAATCTGTAAAATACGTTTTGAATTCTTTATAAAGCCGGCTTCACGACCCAGGCAGCTGAAGTTTATTATTTTTAGATGGAACGCTCAAGTTGAAGCATTCCCAACTTTCAGCAAACTGTGACAACGTTAAACTGTTACATTTTAATAAACTCGTGCATTTTTAGCATGTTGATCATTCAGAGACTTCATCGCATCGTATCGTTTATATGCTGAAACATTGACATTGTTCAAACATCATGATGTTAAGGAATATGTTCTTGTTTAATATTTTGTTTTTATTTTAAATGTTAGTATAATTTATACTATACACATTTATGCTATTTACACGTTCTACATACATATAATTCATACATTATACATCATATAAGTTATACATTGTACGTTTATGTAATATACATAACCCGTGTTGAAGGCCGAAAAATATTAAAAAATCGGTAATTTGATACCGGTAGTTTTTCAATCTCTTTCGGTTCGGACTATGACTACATTCATACTGATTTATAAACAACTTCTTTTTTTGTTTCCGATCAGTAGAAAGGCCGGAAGTAGGGTAACTGTTGACCAGTGTGTTTCAAAACATACTCTATAAATGAATATGTATATAACTAATACAATGTTGATTATTTGTACTTATAAAAAATCACACATATACTCCAGATGCCAACAAATATATATGCAAAGTCCCAATGTAAATGGTTCAATGGTTTTTCTGAAACAAAGTTCCTAAACATTTGTATGAAAACGGTGTTGAAAACCGGACTACCCTCTAAAAAAGAAAAAATTACAGACTTTGTTACAGCAAATAAGTGATATAGTAATCGTCTCTTAATGTCACGTTTTGCTGACGCCCCTAGTGTCACATTCCTGTCCCCATCGTCTACTGGTGCAACATCGTGCCAGACAATACGAGCACGGACAAAATGGCTTCCACTGCTCCCGAGCGTCTTGTAAGTTAGGGTACATTAAGGAACAATCATTGTATTTCTATTCTCACGATTTCATGGCAGATCTAACAGTGCGCAGGTTGGCTGACTTTTTGTAAATAGGTTTTCTTAACAAAAATGTTACTGGCAAAACGTAGTATAAGGAGCGAACCTTTAAAAACAAATAATCACAGCGCTTGGGCATCCCGCAGATCCTTGGGGCCCGCAGAATGTACAAATGGAACATAAAACATCCTTCGGGTTACAGAAATTCCAATGACCTAAGTTACAAGCTTGAATTAGGTTTTCAGAAATATTATATTAATTTGTAGAATATTCATATTTAATTTAGTAAACCCTGGTTATATCTGTGTCGGTAACATAGGGAGTAACATTCGAATGGTACATAACTCTTTTTCCAGACTCCGAAAATCCTTTTCGCAATTATCATTTTGTGTCAAAAAAGAACGCATTTACAAAACTTCAGTCAATTAGAAGCATGGTGCTATGGCGGCTGAAAAGTGTGTGAAAGGAGGAAAAAGGAGAAGGGAGCGTTTCGTCCTAGGCCCGCTAGAGGACTCATCGGTAAGGCTATCTAGCGGACCCGTGCCTTAGACGCGGGATGTCGTAAGGACAGTTTAGGACGGTATATATGCAAACAGAGGAAGATTCAGGTAGTAGCGGGAAAGGTGTTGTCGTAATGTCCCTCTGTTGACGAGCATAGTAAGTAGCCGCCACAGTGCTTTTCGGAAGTGCAGCCCGCAGGTTTTTAGAAGTCAGACAGCGTCACTGGTGGGTAACACTTTTTTTACATTAGCAGGTACTAATGATTTTATGAAATATGACATTATGAAAATAGGATATAAAAGTTGAATATAAACATTAATTTGGTATAATACAAAAATATAAGAATCTGATATAAGAATCTTATCTAATCTGATGTCAAACTCTTACCATCTAAATAATTTGAATCGCTGTACTTGTTTCACCAAACTTTTGGTGAAAATCTTACTGTCTAAAGTACCTATTAAGTTTCATCGTTAATCACCGAACCAACTACAGGTAAGATAAAGTACCTTATATGTAAAATTGTACTATTGTTAAAATGTACTACAGTAGATTTGTCGCAAATCTACATACAGGTAAAATAACGTACCTTATCTGTGAAATTGTACTGTCGTTAAAAAGTACTATAATAGATTTGTCGCAAATCTACATACAGGTAAAATAAAGTACCTTATCAGTGAAATTGCACTGTCGTTAAAAAGTACTATGGGAGATTTGTCGCAAATCTACAGAGGTTCGGGAAAAACTGTTGAGCATATTTGTGCCGCGGGGGCATAATATTTCACAACGCGGGTAAAACCCGGAAAACTAATGGTACGAATTGCAGTGCATATTGCAGTCATTATTAACAAAGAGAGGGCGCGCGATTCACGACCAAGTCGTGTGAACATATCGCGGATATGAATTCCCCTCCGATGAATCGCAATATTTCCGGGGGCTGGTTTTGCACGGTGCGACGTATCGGTTTACCGAGGATCCCTATAACCCAATACAGAACGCCGGTCATTGCATGGTTTTTTTTGCGCGGTCCGGTTCTTCGGTTTCGACTCTTTTTTCCTTCCGCGGGGACGAAATAATTTCTCGCCCGCGCGCGAGAGAAAAAGCGAGGAAAATTTCGATATGAAATCCGGGGGGGTCACATTTCGCCGAAAGCGACCTAGAAACGAAGAGGGGGGAGGGCGAGAAAGTCGGCCTGAATAAAAAAGAACGGAGAACACGTTTCCATTCGTCCTGCTCGGAAGAACAATATTCTCAGCAAAAATAGGTTCAATGGCCAAGGCGTTAACAATTTGGCCGCGATTTAAGCGAGATTTTATTTTCGCTACGTTCGCGGAACGAATGGACGAGTGGCGAACGGCCGATGGAGGACACAGACGCGCGAAATAACGTCGGATACACGTGGAAAACCGGACGGAGGCCAGGAATCGTTTAGTTATTTGTATTCCGCGTGTGCACGGAGCTGTTCCTGATATTTCTTTACTTCAGATCAATAGGTAACCGACCGTATTGTACCCGACTCGAAATTGTGTTACTTCCCATCAGCTTATTTTCCCAGAAATCTCGCCGGACCTTTCCAAGATACACCCCCGAGTTCCTGTTTTTCGCTATATTCTTCAGAGCTGCGAGCGCGTATATTTTCATTGTATTCGTCCGATCGTGTTCTCTCACTCTCGCCCCCCGCTCTCTTTCCCACCTCACACCCTTCCTCACCCTCTCACTCTCTCTCTCTCTCTCTCTCTCTCTCTCTCTCTCTCTCTTACGCGAGCTGTGCGCGGTCTGGCTACCGAATGAATTACTTTGTCACGCTTTTAACGCCCGGAATCTTAAATCGAAACAGTTCCATACGCTGCATAAAGTGTTGTCTATAGAATCAAAATAAAAAATCGGTTTTCTTTTCGGTACTGATAAATTTTGCAGGTTTATTTAGAGACGGTCAAACAGCTTGTACAGGGTGTATAAAAATTTCATGTCACGACTACCATAGCGGGATTCTATGAAAAAAAATTATTCTATATTTTAGACTTATTTTCTCATGTCGAATCACCCCCCTCCACGTTTATACTATCTTAGGACACCCAGTAGACAAGTGAAATAAAATAATTTCCGTAACTTTAAAGTCGTTTTTTATGAGAATTATTGATTTGAGACCCGTGGTTTCTTTGAGACTTTCGTTCCTCGCGACGAGTACTATAAGATGAAATAAAAATATATATTGACCTTGAAGAAGGGTTCAAGGACAATTTTGCGGCCCATTTTATTAATAGATTTCCGTCGATCGAGAGACATAGAATCCTGCTATGGTAGTCGTGACATGTAATTTTTATACACCCTGTACGATAGAAGGAAATCATTTGTAAGAAGAGCAATCTCAGTAATTTCAATAACCTGGAAATAAATTTTTGAGATCAAAATTTTGGACAGTTTTTCCATGCGCATGTTGCCTACTATTAGTTTCTTAGTAACTTGTATTATTAAGAAAAATTATGGGGAAATACGTAGATTGCCTTAATTTGTGGAAATATGTGGAAATTATAACAACTTGAAATTTGTTATTCCTCAAATTACATTATGTAGAAATGAATTGTTTACAAACTACATTCTACACTTGAAACATCTCTATCACTTCCTGTGCTCTTAATCAATCTTACAAATGATTAATGAATCTCCATTATGGTGGTTGAAACACTTAAATCCAAAATAAAATTGCAGTTGAATAAAAGAGCCACGAATTAATTTTTACACCTAGTAATTCAAACAGAAAACTGTGTTAGGCATGCTTTATCTTATTGATTTTAATTGCTGTGCGTGGACGGTGTGGACATGCAGATTTTTTCTTGTGGATGCAATTATTTGTCGTACCTAAATACTGTGTTAGTATTAAAATTAGTAATACTAAAATCTGAGTACTTGCCATTATAATCATTCAGATGAGAATTTTTATTTGGAATATTTTCGCTCGAATTTAGGAATCTGTGATCCGCATTGAAGTTTCGCGATCAAATTAATGGTGTCTTGTTCAGTGATTGATGAATGAGTTATTTGGTGTATGTTATAGATCGTACGAATGAGACTGAATTTTGCAAAACGCTACTGAATTTATTTTACTGATTAACCGAATATTATAACTGAATTGTATGTAGAAACGATCTTAGAATTTTTCAAGGGCTGTAAATTAATTGATGTGGGATTAGAATCGGATGAAAACAAGAACTCCGGATATAATGAAAAGAGAATAAAAAAGAAGATGTTTATTTAAAAATAGTTTCGTGTTGTTCTTTATGCGTTCATACTGTTGGATTATTTGTATTAATACGTCTGCTGAGATGCAAAAATGAATCTCGTTATATTTGAGAATCACTGCGCTTAGCTAGAGTGATACAATAGACCAGATGTCATCAGGCCCATAGGCCTGTGACTGTTTATGGCTGGGCTCTCGGGTTAGAGTCAAGATGCAGCCCTGGTATTTTTCCTGTTAAGTGGGAACAGAGTTTTCTCTGTACCCCTGTATTTTCTCTTCACTTCTTATACGACTTTCAAAGCGTTAAGACGTCCTTCCGAGCTTATAATAAAGCAGAGTTTTCAAAGATACAAATATATTAAAGTTATTTCATAACCCATTTCCAATACATACTTCGACTGCCTCTCTTCATTCTCGCACGCATCCACACCGCGGTCGTCCGCTTCATTTGTTCCTTGACGCTCTCTGTCTTTCTCTCGCTCATGCTTTCTCACTCACGCTCACCGTCTTTCTCTCGCTCATGCTCTCTCACTCACGCTGTCTCGCTCGTAGAATTCTCTAGCATTCACGCATTTACACGTATGCACGCACTCATTCGTCCATCAAATCCTCCATTGATGAAGTTTCATATCGAAATATAGATGAGTTAATTGGTATTAACAATTTCTAGAATTGATTGAATATTATTTAGTGATGCAGAGTATTTTATAATTATTTGTGTGGGTCATAAAATAGAAATCCCAAAAAAATGGCAAGGCACAGATGTGAAATAAAATTATTCTATTAAATATTTTGTACTTCTGACTTAATTTTGATAATACACATGCAGTTGTATTTATCAGAAATAAAAACAACAAGAAGAACGCAGTCAATTAAAAGATCAAATTAAATTTCTTAAGTTGTATTTAAATTATTGTATTAAATTGTATTTAAAAATAAAACTGTGTCGAACATTGTAAAATTTAACTAAGGGGTGGATCCAACTGTCATCAATAACATATGCACAGAAGATAAACATACAAGAATAATTAGGATAATAAATAATAGAATTCATATTATTCTAAAGTTTTATGTTATTTGTATTACATAAACCCGAACAATCTCGTACACTTTAATATAAGTCATTAGTGTTTCAACTGGTATTGAATACTGAAAATGTAATATCAAATGTATATTCGATTATTGTCAATGTGACTGAAAGACGAGAAGGTATGAAACATTCAATGATGTGATAAATGAAATACTACTGCAAAAAATACAGTAATACTTAAAGAGTGATATTTTGACGGTATGGTATTTTTCATGGCATCATAAAATCGAAGCACTCTAGATGTTATAAATAAAGCAGTGAAAAGTCATAAACATAATCAATTATACAGGGTGAAAATTATAAAGCGTTACAGACGAATATCTCCAAAAATATTGATTATACGCAAAAATGTTTCAGATGAAAGTTGTTTAGTACCGAGGGAGACATCTTGTGGTGGAACTTCTATTTTTCCCGGTGGGCACTCCAAGGCGAGGTGAAGGTCAACTTTCGTTTTTTAAATGGAATGATATTTTTTTTCTTATCTACCATCAAATAGTGCGTTTTAAGATGAGTTCAATTACCTATGACTCAAGGTCATTCAAGGTCAAAATTGCAGAGAAATGCAGCAAAGATACGATTTGTGCTTCAGTTCGTGCCTTCGAACTTTCACACCAAAACAACATCATGTGTTCAATATCAGCATTACTCAGGACAGAGTAAAACCGCGATAGAAATGGTGTTATAAAAAGTTAAATGAATAATAGCATTAGTTCGTTTTTAACATGCTATACTGTCTTCAACACAAAAAAAAATGAATCTAGAATAATTGAATACTTATTAATATTTATTCATTTCACAAGTAATGTGAATTTCCCTTCATATTTTTGAAAGATGATATAAAATAACATATTCATAACCATTAATGTACTATATTTTCTATATTATGTCATATTATGTTAGATTAAAAGTAGACAGTATCTACAGAATCTATAATATTAAGGAATAATATTATAGATTATGGTTTTTCAATTTCCACTTCCAGAAATGAATGAAAATTTGCATAATTTATGGGACATAATAATAGATTTAGTAACTCAAATTTCTTTCTCTAGCTAATAGAATACAGGACATTTAGTAATATATGGCTTAATAATTCATTATCGTTACTTGCTTCTTATCTCGAAGCAAAATAAATTGAGATGAGAGTAAAGGTTAGCTCGCATGATTATTTATTATTAGGCAGGAGGCACGCTTGGAAGAATGCCGACCTATAAAGGAATTTCATTTAGATAAAATCCTTGGAGAAATGTACCGGCTCATAGTACTATAGAGCTGAATGGACACAATCAATAAAGCGGCGAGTAAATGAAATGTCCTTCGTTTTTCGTTTCTAATGGATTAGATAAGAATGAAATGATTCGATTGTTCATAGGATGCGATTTCGACGTATGCCATTGAGAAAGCACTCCTAGTAGGAAGCTGCAGCGTTCAACAATTGTTTGGAAGAGACAGAGATTGCGTTTCGTCTCGAGTGCAAGAATTTGTGGAAGGTCCATTATTTGTATTAACACTGTGCTGCAGAAAATAGGAGCTCTCTGATGGTAAATAGAAACCAATGAAATTGTTCAGTCATCGTGACGCGAACAAGTTATTTCGATTATACTGCTATAAAAGATGTAACAACTCAGTGATATTTTTATATTATAGATGAACCTTTCACACTCTTCGGAAATAGCTTCACAAAAGATCCTAGGATAAAAATACATTTGTATATTGCTTTTCGAGTCACAGATTCTATTTCATTTCTTCCTTCATGGTTTTATTTTTTTAAACTGTGAAATTATAAATAAAACATCTATTATATTAATATCTCTACCTTCATACATGTAGTTCTTTAAATTGTGAAAACATAAATAAAATACTTTACGGTATCTAGAAACAGAAATGAGTGAATTTTTACTTTGCGGAATGTATGAGAGTTTTTTTTTATTGTACAGTTGTAACCTGCAATGAGAGGTTATTCTACAGTCTGAATTACATACATAATATTACAATAATAACCTTATTCAGTTAATTTCTATTTCAAATTTGCATCTTCTAATGTAACCATTCTTTTTTCTTGTTGAATGTAAACTAGAGTTTTTTTTAAAAATAATAATAATAATATGAGTCATACAGTTAATAAAAACTTCTCAGAATATTTAAGGACACGCGTTTAAGAAAATGGACATAATCTCAGGGTGGTAAGATCATTTATTCTTTCAAATATGTACCTACGCATAATCCAATGATATTTGCGTAGAATAATTTTCACATTTGTACTTTTCTAACGCCTATTTAATCCTTAAGTATCTTTTAATACGTATATATGTGCTCTGTATCCCATAAATGTGTTTCATCTTCAGTTTATAATATAAGAATAGACGAGAAAAAGTAGTAGGGAACAGAATTGTTTTTGTAACTAGAGATTTATATGCATTGCTAACAATCTGCAAAAGGTTAAGAAAGACGAAGTTTAATAAACTCTCACACAATTTCATTCCATTTTTCATATACTGGGACAAGATGCAAGTAAATTTTGTTTGAAAGATAAAATCTAATTTGAAATATTGAATTGTTCCCTTACAGAATTTATTTTGTAAAATTGATTTTACCTTGCGAAATCAAATGAATTGTTATCAAATAGATTTTCTCGAATTAATTTGTTTGTCCGGAAGGCATTTCACAAATATTTTCGATTAAAACTATTTGAAATATTATTTGCGAAAATAATTACGAAAATGCAAAATAAAATAAAAAGTAATTACGACTGATAACAATTAAATACAAAAGAACTTTTGCAAAGAACTCATTCATTTTTGCGTATAAAAATCATATTATTTACAACGGATAATCAAAATATTTAAGATATTATGAAGAAAAATAAATACTGCAGTGCAACTGAATTACAAAGAAAATAACAAAAGTTATATTTTACAACTTTTTTATGTGGGTCTACACAGAAAATTTAAAAAATACGTAATAATCCAGAATGGTGTAATAATCCAAAAGATTTATTACAATTAGGGGCTGAAAATCGCGAAATAATTCAAATTTTACCATCTTTAAACGTTTGTAGTTCATTACAACGTTGACCGATGTTGATAAAATTCTCAGAATATGTATAATTCACACAGATCTACAAAATGCATTTTTTAAATTTTCAATATACGCCCTAAAAATGTTGTAAAACACAACTTTTAGTATTTTCTCTGCAGTTCCGACGAATTGCAATTTTCTCAAACAGCTTTTTATCCACGTCATGAAATGAACTAATTGTTCTAGCTTGTCAAAATATTTAAGTCGTAGGGTTCAACATGAAAAAAGTTATCGTCTTTTGAAAAGTGTCCGAATATTTATTGTACAGGGTGTATAAAAATTACATGTCACTACTACCATAGCGGCCTCTATACCTCTGGATCGGTGGAGAACTGTTAAAAAAATGGGACGCAAATTTGTCCTTCAACATTTTTTCAAGGTCAACATTTTTTTTGTATTGCATCTTATAGTACTCGTCACAAGGAACAAAAGTCTCAAAGACACCATGGGTCTCAACTCAATCATTCTCTTGAAAAACAACGTTAAAGTTTCATAAACTACTTTATCCCATATGTCTACAGGGTGTCCCAAGATGGTATAAATATGGAGGGGGTAATTCTACATGAGAAAATAAGTTTGAAGTATACAATAATTTTTTTTCGTTTAACGCCTCGTTTTCGAGAAATTAGAGTTTGAAAAATCGGCGATTACGCTTGATATTGAATATGAATCGTCTGACGCGTCTGTTCATGACCTACCTAATCTACTTCTTACAAACGCTAGGAACACGAACTTGACGGTTTTTCAAACTATAATTTCTCAACAACGAGGTGTCAAATGAAAAAAATATTCTATATTTTAGACATATTTTCTCATGTAGAATCATCCTCTCCACATCTATACCATCTTGGGACACCCTGTAGACATGCGGAATAAAATAGTTTACTAAACTTTGAAGTCGTTTTTAAAGAGAGACTTGAGACTTGAGACCCATGGTGTCTTTGAGACTTTTGTTCCTTGCGACGAGTACTATACGATCCAGTACAGTCTGACCTTGAAAAAAAGGGTCAAGGACAAATTTACGGACCAGTTCTTTAACAGATCTCCACCGATCCAGAGGTATAGAATCCTGCTATGGTAGTCGTGACATATAATTTTTATACACCCTGTACATCGATACAACACTGCACAACACTCGAAACAAGAAATTTGGAAGTTGGTCAGCACAATATCAAGCGTAACCGTGCGGCTGGATTACGGGAGCGGTAATAATGAATTACACGAACCTGTTGCATTGTTCCAATCAACTCGATCGTCAATTCTCACAGACACAGTCGACGGGTCACGCATACCGTTCACTGTTGACGAGGAGTGTTCCGCCGTTTACAAAGAATTACCGGGAAACCAGCATTTACGCTTCGCCGAGATAGAAGAGCTTCGGCGTGATGTATTTTGCCCAGGCCTTTCTCTTCTTTTTTCGTTCGCCTCCTTTTCAACCCCGACGAGCCTTCACATTACAGGCGTTTACCGGGCCAGCGACTGTTCAATTACCATAAACGCCAGACATCACACCACACCACACAACACCACGCCACGCCAGACCATGGCAGTGCGGAACGGTACGGTACGGCGCTGAACGGTGTGCAGTCTGCACGCTGCACCGCAGTGCAAGTCAGCGTTCATCCATGGCCGCTCCAGCTGAGCGAAGAAGTTTTCAGAATACAAAACAATCGACGCAAATTGACGGCCCTTTCCCCCGACGCGACGTGACGATTATCGAAGCTGAATGAAATCGTCGGGCTCCTTCGTGCCTTTGGCTGACCTAACTGCTCGACACTGTGTAGCTCGTGTTCTCCTTTGAAACCGATTCCTGAATCCGATCATGCCCTCAACCAGCCTCGGAAAACAGGGCCGTGCGCTCGGTAAACGACACAACTGTCGCCTTTGTTTGCTGCATGATTGTGTGCCCTGGGATACGGAGATGAGCAATCATTGCGTTTCAACCCGTCCGGACATCGCTGTTGTTGATCTCGCATACTGCGGGACCACGAAAAACACCCTATCAGGCTCGAAAGCGACTGTAATTTAACCACTAAACACTATTTTGGGATACGTTTAATAATATACAGGGTGTTCAGAGATTCACTAGCCTGCGTTTTTCTTGTAAACAGTAAGTATTAGGAAAAAAGGTTAAAGAAATAATTGTTCATGTATTCTATAAGCTACGTAACGGTACACGTCAGTTTTTTATGTCTCCAATACTGTTTGAGAAAGGAAAGTAAAGTTTTTATACTATACGGAAACCGTATGCCAAGACGAATTCATTCATGTATATATTTGGTGTAACACGTGATTGCTATTAGTTAAAATGCTTTTCGTGCTCTATGCGTTACACGTTGTTTTCGCTATTTATCGTTTGAGATATTTTTTCTTCTCTTCAACTAACACATCGCACTACAGTATCGGCAAAATCTTTGAGAAATAGTACAGAAATAATTATAGCTACTTATGCTTGTCACAAATGCGTAAAATCCGCAGTTTAGTTATCATAAACTTGTTGCTGTATCATCGATTGACCCTCGTACGGCAGATCATTCTCATAATTATTTCATGGAGTTCTAACTCGTCAGAAACTGAGAAATTAATGGACAACTCTAATACTCTGGGTCAAAATAGACCCGGATTTCGCTGCCAGAGGGTTAAAATAAGAAACTAGATTGTACAAACTTCATGTCACGTTGTTAATATTTTACTGTGCTGTTAATATATTTTACAGTCTTCATATTTGGGACAACTGAATCAGGATCACTTGATATTGAGACTTTTACAATGATTAAAATCATGAAAACAAATAAGTTTATTCCCATGAACATTGTCTACGCAACACAATGACGTGAAAATATAGACATTTCGTTTTACATTTCAAGAACGATAGCGAACAGTGGTTTAATTAATATTTAACGCAGAGATATAACATATGAATGGTAACAATGCTCACAGAAACGTTGCTTACTATTTTCTGTTTGTAGAAACGTGGCCTGAAAAGATAGGGTTTCCGTTTTAATTTTCAAAAGCCACGGCTAAAAGAATTTAATTAATGTTGAGCACAGAAATGTAGTAATTAAAAAATATTAATGTGACAAAGAAATGTGCTTAGTATTGTCTGTGTCTTCGGGTGAAGCTGCTTACAAAGTGCGAGGGGAAAAGTATACCGGACAGGACTTTTGCACGATAATAGTATATGCAGATTTAGTGCATCATGTGTGCTACGTTTGTTATGTCATGATCATTAAGAACATTATAGTCAGAAGATTACTTGGATCAAAAGAATTGAAGGAAGATAGTAAAAGGACAGTACATCAGTATTACACCTGCAGCTGAAGGCAACGCTATTTTTCACAAAGATTGCGTATTTCCTTCTTTTTTCGCATTGTCACCTGAGCTGATGTTTTCTCTTGTGATTCAATTGCAATTTAATTGCAGATTTCATTTCACTTAGATAATTGACATTGTTTTTACTCTACTTTCAAATTTCTGATTTTTATTAGCTGCTTATTTATTCGCGTATTAATGTAACTAAGTTATCTAGATTCATTCGACGATCACCAGAAAAATACTTATGGAATTGTGTATACTATTTTATTGATTATGTATATTAGCTATTGCATGGAGCATCAAGAAAAATTCATCGAGGCCATAACTTTGCAAAATAATACAAACCCTTAAGTGATTTTGTTTACATTTTCTGCGTAACGAAATCGCCCATTCGAGTAGATTGTAATTTTTTGTTGAAATTTTCATTTCTTTGCCTTCAAGGTCATCCGAAGGTCATGGCATACTAAGTCGTTGAATTAGTCTTGATACGGGCTATAATATTATTTAAGTCAAAAATATAAAGTGCCATTTGATAAAATGAAGGTGACCCTGACAATTAACGAAACAAAAAATTTTTCACTCTTTTTTTATTGCACCGTAGAGCCAATCGCAAATTGATCAACTTTTATATGTATATATATATACATGTACTTATTATAATATGAATTTATTGCTAGGTACCATTTTTGTTAACGTCTTCACAATTTTGTGTTTCATCTATTCGTTTTTTCTCATAAATGTACGTGAAATTCACAGTGTAGCTGTAATCAATTAAAAAGCTATTGGTAACTTAAGAAATCATAGTATTTTACTTTATTTGATGAAATTTCTGTAATTATTCATTTTACGTTCATTTTCTATTTTCACTATTTTTCACTGGCACCATTTATGCTAGTGCACGCGAAGAATTATTTAATATTGAACGTTACGAAACGAGGTACTGACTAACATTTTAAAAATGTTCCGTGTTTTGTTGTTTTAATAACAACTTTCCGTCTCGACACCAATCATTTGATATTCCGCTGTTTCCTTTTGGCTCAACAGAATTTTACACCGTCGCGTCATCTTACTTACCCATCAAAGACTCTCCTTTCAATGGAGGAACAACGAACGGGCTGCTTTATAGTATTTAAAATATGCAGATTTATTTATTCCCCTCTCATCCCTTTGTCCGCCGGAGCTCCTTCCACAAAGTCTTCATCCGAGCGAATGAAAGGATGAGGAAGACTCGCGTATTCAATGTTCGGAAACTTCTAAACAATTTTGTTTTGGTATCAGCCGCTCGTTTAAGCGGAACATCTTTTAATTGGACTATTTTATGACGGTTCAGAAATTCAATACCCTGACTCTTAATTACAATTTCACCGACAATCCATAAATAACTCAAAAATACCAACAGATTATTATACTTAGCGAAAAAAGTCACTAAGCAAACTTTAATAACCTTTCTAGAAAAAAAGGAGAGTTCAGAAGTGCTTGAAAATACACAATTTATTAATGTTGGATGAAGACTGTCTTTTGACTGTGTAAATTAAAAATAAAACAGCGAAAATTAATTCCCACTTGAGCCAACATGTGTGGACAAATTTACACAGGATTTCAAAGGTAAAGTCTAAAATTATTGGGTATCCAATCCAATTCATGGTTTCAAATTAATAATGGTCCTTTCTAAATTTTATCGTATATTTAAAAACAATCAAAATGTATTCAAGTCTCAAAAATAATTTTTGAGAAATTATTGATGACAAAATTAAATAGGTGCAACACAAAATTGTAAATATATAAAAAGAACTGTAATATTTTCAACTAAAATGATTGAATAATGAACTACATATATGTATATCTCCGGTGGTTTACAATTACAATTACAATTACACTAAAAGTGAGACTTCAACGTAAAAAATGTTAATATAACTTGTGTTCGTATTTACCATTATGTTTGAGTTAAGAAATTAATTCCTTTATCAACGATTTGATTAACCGGTTCTTCAATTGCTCTGTGTCCTTCTTAGGTATTGGGCTATCGAATTGACGCCGAATCGATAGGAACTTGGTCGCCAATGGATTAATCCTTTGCAAAACTGTGCAATGAATGAATTCCAAGTTTGGACATGGCGCGTTTGCTTCGGAGAGTTTACTCTTCGACTTTAAATAGCCATTGACGTACCCTAGGGGATGCGCAAAGCCGTGGGTCAGCTTCCAAAATTACTTGCGACACGTGCAACGTCTTCGGCTGCATAGTCGTATGCAGTAGAGTAAACTGGACTTGGCAATAATCGGAAACTATATCACATAACGTAGCTATCGTACACGTTGGCCAACGTGAGTTGGATTTGCAATTTTCTTCGAGGAACTGACAGGTAGACACTTGTTCATCTACATCCCAATTCGTTCCGATTAAATTAATAAATCCACAAATTTTAGTTACAGTGCCTTAAAAGCATTTGCGACATACAAGTGTGATAATAGAAAAAACATAATTTTGAATTTTATAATTTTATTTTAAGGATATTTTACTCTATCTATTTTTATAAAATTATTTATTTGAATTAATTAAATTTTTGTATACAACAATAATATGATTTAGTTGAGAGTGCAATCACTATGATAAATTTTAGTTTCTATGTTTCTCTTTCACTAAATAGATTCGAACATTTGTCGTCTTGTTTAAGACATTTTTGTTTACAGAAATAATGAACACTAGGTTTACAGAGCACTAAAGGTGACCATTTTACACAAGTTTATAAAAATAACAAGAATATGTCTGAGGAGAGTGTGATCGCCTTCGGGAATAAATTGAGACACGTGTTAGCAGAACTTGCTTTATTACTGAGAGACGGTCGGTACAACCCGCGTAGCTCGCGACGACCGCTCTCGACGAATTCTCTTACCGAACTAGCTTACAAACTAAACGTTCGCTCGCAGATGCATTCCAACGGAAAATCATTCTTTCTCATTCTCACAGATCGCTTTCACTCTAAACTAAAACCAAACGCAGTCACCCTACGAGACACTCGACCCAATCGTTCAAACATCCACTCGACGCTATCGCACAGCACGCAGCCCGGTCCATTCATTCGACACTCTTTCGACTTAAAGTAAACGCATGGCGGAGACGTGGCGCCAGCTTGTCGCCGCCACATCACCCCCCCGCCAGTGATTGACTCAATCACGATATTTGTAATCGGTCCGGGAATCGTACCCTCCTACCGGACCGTGTAGTGCGTGTGCCCGCATTTGTTGCTCGCAAGATGGTAGGCGGCAGCGCCGACTCCTGCGATGGTGGCGATGAGCGGAACGGCTGCCCCGTGAGCTCGATCGGTGTAAGTGACGGTGGTACCTCGGACTGTCCAGGTAACGCTGGCCGCGTTGCCCCAGTTGTCGTCAGCGGCGTTGGATCCGCGGCCAGCAAGTACGCCGGCTTCAGACGATCCACGGTGACGGTGACTGGCCTGCCGCGGATACACAGCGAGAAGGTCCGATCCCTTCTGCCGAGGACCTTGTATGGACCGTCATACGGCGGCTGGAGGATTCCTCGGACGGTGTCGTTCCGCAGGAACACGTGCTCCGCCGTAGCGAGATCCTTAAAAACGAAAACTCGTTTCGCGGTATGGTTACTGCCAGGCGTCGGAGCGAGGGTCGCGAAATGCCCGCGCAACCTCGCGACGAAATCCCCTGGCAGCGGCTGCGACTCTCCGTCTCTGCGTGGTGCCAGGAATTCCCCTGGTAGGCGCAGCGTCTCGCCGTAGACCAGCTCCGCTGCGGTAGATTGCAAGTCTTCCCTCCAGGCTGCGCGGATGCCCAGCAAGATGGTGGGAAGGACTTCCGTCCAGCGGACGTTCTGCTGGCAGCGGATTGCTGCCTTGAATTGGCGGTGGAATCTCTCCACCATTCCATTTGCCGCTGGATGATAGGCCGTTGTCCGCCAATGGGTTGCACCTGTTAGCTGCGACAAGGCCTGAAACAGACGCGACTCAAATTGTCGACCCTGGTCGGTCGTCACGCGCAGCGGGGTCCCGAACCGGGAAATCCAACCCTCGTAAAAGGCGCGCGCCACGGTCGAAGCCTCCTGATCCCGAATTGGGAAAGCCTCGGGCCACCGCGTGAACCGGTCGACGCAGGTCAGACAATACCTGAACCCTTCTGAGACCGGAAGAATCACAATGTCTATGTGCACGTGTTCGAATCTTCCGGTCGGCACGTTAAAACTTCCCGGCGGCGCGGAAACGTGTCTGCTCGTTTTAGCACGCTGGCACGAAACACAACCACGAACCCAATTCCGGCAATCGGCTTTTACAGACGGCCACACATAGCGTTCCGTCACAAGTTTTACGGTCGCGTTAACCCCTGGATGCGCCAGGCGATGCACAGAGTTGAATGCTGCTCGTCTGAATGGTGCCGTGACGAACGGTCGCGAAGTTCGCGACGACACATCACATGCTACTTCGATGTCCGAACCGGCCAAGCGTATCCATTGGAGACGCAAATTGTTCGCAATGTCACCGCGCACATACGCCTGAAGCTCCGCGTCGTGCAGCTGCGACTCCGCCAGATCGGCGTAGCTGAACGATTCCACGACTTCCTCCAGCCTGGATAACGCGTCGGCGACGACGTTCTCCTCCCCGGCGATGTGGCGGATGTCGGTGGTGAACTGCCCGATGAAATCCAGGTACCTGAATTGCCTGGGTGTACATTTCTCGGGCTTTTGCTGAAAAGCAAAAGTGATCGGTTTGTGGTCCGTGTATACCGTGAAGGTTCGCCCCTCCACCATGTGCCTGAAATGTTTAATCGCTAGGTATATGGCCAACATTTCTCGATCGTATGCACCGTAATTTCGCTCGGTGGGACTGAGCTTCTTGGAGAAGAAAGCCAACGGCTGCCAATCTTCACCGATGCGTTGCTGCAGCGCCGCTCCGACGGTGAAATCCGAGGCGTCGCAGAAAAGAGCGAGTGGAACGTCGTCCCTCGGGTGCGTTAACAACGCTGCCTGCCTCAAACTTTCCTTCGCTTCGGCGAAAGCCGCGACGGCTTCCTCGGTCCACACTAACCTGGCGCTACCCTTGATGTTGTCGTGCAGCAGACCATTGAGAGGCGCTTGTACCTGCGCAGCCCTGGGCATAAAACGTCTATAGAAGTTTAGCATACCCAGGAACTGTCTCAACTGCTTTGCGGTGGTCGGCTGCGGGTAGTTGGTAATGGCTTCCACCTTCGATTCCAGCGGGCTGGTGCCTCCAGACGATACCGCGTATCCCAGGAATTTGACCTGCGCCTGGCCGAACTTGCACTTTGCCGCGTTGATAGTTACGCCGTGCTTGTCCAGACGCGCAAACACTTCGGCCAAATGACGCACATGCTCCTCTTCTGTCGAAGATGCCACCAGTATGTCGTCGATATACGCGTACACGAAGTCTAAACCGCGTAGCACTTCGTCCATAAAACGCTGAAACGTCTGTGCCGCGTTTCGCAACCCGAACGACATACAGGGGAACTCGAATAGTCCGAAGGGAGTTGTTATCGCGGTTTTGGCAATGTCTTCCGCGGCCACTGGAATCTGGTTGTACGCGCGAACCAGATCTAAGGTGGAGAACACCGTTTTCCCGTGAAGCGCGTGAGCAAAGTCCTCAATGTGCTTCACGGGGTACCTATCCGGCACTGTACGCGCGTTCAACGCACGGTAATCCCCGCACGGTCGCCAAACGTCCTGTCCCTTTTTCGGCACCATGTGAAGCGGCGACGACCACGCACTTTCCGACGGGCGCGCGATGCCGAGACGCATCATTGTCTCGAATTCTTGCCGCGCGTGCCTCAAACGGTCCGGCGCGAGACGCCGGGGCCTGCAAGCCACAGGCGGTCCTGGCGTGGTGCGAATGTAATGCACCGTTCCGTGCTTCACTTCCACAGGTGTTCCCACTGGTCGCGTAATGTTCGGGAACCGCTGCGGCAACTCGTGGAACCTTGAGTCACCAAAAATTGTTCGCACAGAGGGTGCCGACGGCCCGCACCCGCGCACTGAGCGTCCTGGCACCGTCATCGACGTCACTTTGTCCAAAAGCCTAGAATTTCCAACGTCCACCAATAATTCGTAATGTGCGAGGAAATCTACGCCTATTATCGGCTTCGACACGTCGGCCACAACAAACCGCCATACGAACGCGCGACGGAGCCCGAAATTAAGGCTCAACGTAACCGTCCCGTACGTGGCAATCTCCGTCCCATTCGCCGCATACAACGCGTATGACGTCCGCTCGCGGTACCCGCGAGTTCTCACTCGGGGAAAAACACAGAGATCGGCACCGGTGTCGACCAAAAACTGCGTTTTCGTGGCTCGATCGGTGACGAACAAACGGCGTGACGACGGGCGAGTGTCGCTGGCCGTCATCAACGACTGCCCAGAATGTTTCCCGACGCGGACCAATTGCACGGGGATTCGCAGCGGTGCGCATTCGACCCGTACTTATGGTGGTAGAAACATTTTCCACCACGTAGCGCGGTCCGGCGTTCTCGGGATCGCGATCGCGATCGCGCGCGGCCTGGGGGGTTTCGTCGCTGTTCGAAACGTCGCGGACCCGAATTCATCTCGCGTCGAATCGCGGCAAGCTCCTGCTGGAACGTTGCCGTGAGCTGTGCCATCTTCATGCACAGCTGTGCTTCGACGTCGCACAGTCCTGCAGACGGCGGCACGGAGGGACGCGCAGAGGCCTCAGCTACCTGCGCACGTGGGCCCATTGTATCGGCGATGGTGTCGGCCAAGTCGGCAACTCGATCGAGTTCAACGTCCCGCTGCGTCGTCAGGATGACCTGCATGTTCGCGGGGAGCCGTCCCAACCACAGGGTACGCAGGATCTCGTCCGATACGGTCGTTCCTGCCAAAGTCCGCAAGTGGCGTAGAAACTGCGAAGGTTTCCGGTCGCCTATCTCCTCGTGCTCCAGCAAGCGCCGAGTCTTCTGCTCCTGCGACGAACCGATTCGCTTAATAAGCTCTGCCTTGAGCTTTGTGTACGGCTGAGCTGGGGGAGCCAGAATGATGTCGCGGACCTCCGCAGCATATTCCGGTTTCAACGCTCCCAAAACGTACCCGAACATTGTCATTTCGGTCGTCACACCGCTCGCGCCCAGACTCCTCTCGACCATCGCGAACCACAGTTCTGGGTCGGCCGGCGAAAACTCCGGTATCTTGACCGCGACGCGATTGACCGCCGCGGACGACTCGACCGGCGTTGCCATTGTCTTAACACTATTAAAAACTATGAACTAAGATATATACAAAAACTATATACAAAATATATACACGCCGGCACTCTTCGCACTACGCACGTTGTCAGAGTGTCACTAGGCGAAACCGTGTCCATGTCCGAATACACGCGATTCACATCCACCAAACACGCGAATGACATGCGACTGCAAAATTCGCGACGTTCATTCCTGAAGGATCACGTCGGGGTCACCAATGAGGTGAGTGTGATCGCCTTCGGGAATAAATTGAGACACGTGTTAGCAGAACTTGCTTTATTACTGAGAGACGGTCGGTACAACCCGCGTAGCTCGCGACGACCGCTCTCGACGAATTCTCTTACCGAACTAGCTTACAAACTAAACGTTCGCTCGCAGATGCATTCCAACGGAAAATCATTCTTTCTCATTCTCACAGATCGCTTTCACTCTAAACTAAAACCAAACGCAGTCACCCTACGAGACACTCGACCCAATCGTTCAAACATCCACTCGACGCTATCGCACAGCACGCAGCCCGGTCCATTCATTCGACACTCTTTCGACTTAAAGTAAACGCATGGCGGAGACGTGGCGCCAGCTTGTCGCCGCCACATGTCTATCCAAATTTGTAAACATTTTTTAAATAATATGTGTATATAACTAAACAAATATATTTGTTGAATAATTCTTCGTGGATGCATCTTTACAATCTAAATAATCGTAAATTAAAAATATTCGAAGTTCTAATTTAGATCCCGTCATCTTGATGGGTCCAAGTGTCAATAATTCTTTAGAAGGAAAAGAAAATTTGTATTTATGCCGTTTCTATATCACTACTTTAATGCTTAAATATTTGTATTTAATAAATTATGCATTATAATCTCCACCATGGATCTGACTCGTTATTATATGGAAAGGGATAAACAACAATTTTAATTCATATTTACATACTTCTATAGAATTTAGAATTCATAGGAAGTTCGAAAAATTAAGAAATATTTATTTTCGAATCAACAAGAGTATAAAAAAGAACGAACATTAATAAAAACGATAGTATTTACAATGTCTGAAATAAAATCACTGGTGATTCGACGGAAATCGTGTACATCAGCCCCAATGAAATTGGAGCGTTTCGGACCACGTTCTTAACTAGGATTCGCATAATCCGTTTAGATCGATCGCACGAAATAGGTAGATTATTTGGAACCGACACGGGCCGTATTAACGTAATCTCTCTAATTCGAACGTGGCGCGAAAACTTTAATTATTACATCGTCAAATTTCACCTGCCGCCATATTGGTCTCGGCGAGCACGAAACACCGAGGATCAAATAACTACCGCGTCTCGCCGAGTGAAATGCATATGTATATGTATAGTTTCCTTTTGTCCCTCTAGTTTCATTTGTTGTCGAATGTTTCGTCGATTTCGATTCGAACACGAAAAGCGCCGGTCGGCTCCCCTTGTGCTGCAAGTTCTTAATTAATCGATCGCTGCGTGCAAACGATTCCTTTTTTCTTCTCGACGACCTCTGTCCCCTGTCACAAAATGGAGGTTTATTATATCCGGAAGGTAAGTGGTAATACAGCTGCGCACGGATGAGCGGTTCCGTTTTCATCGAAATGCTTTTGTCCCATGACATTTTAATTTCAGTGAAGGCGAACGAAAATGTTTTTTGAAGACCAAAAATGTTGAAAACAGGCGTTACGTTCTAAAAAATATTTTCATCAACATGCAAAATATGTGAATCAATTTAGTACAGTTTATCTGCGTTACTATAGACAGATGCTGATAAAAAGAAATCATTTATTTTGAATTTTAACGCAGCATGAAGAATATAATACAAAATAATTTAATACAATCTATGCTAATCGTAAAGAGATTCCCCCCGTAAATGGTAGTTAAAATTCATCTATACAATCATCAAATTTAATTCTTTCAGGACGTAGGTAAGTGTAATAAGCAAACTGTAAATTTTATGCATTTCTAGCAGAAATGGGCAAATGAAATACAGGGCAATGAACACTTCAAATGAATTTAAAAATATCGCTACATTATTTTCGATTTATTAAAACTATTAAAACAAGAAATCCGTTTTTATATAACGCTCGTTTTGTACAATTTATGTGGAACATTTCTATTTTGCATAAAAGTCCGCAGTATAGTAATAACTTTAAAAATACTGCAAACATATAAATTTGTAATTCTATAAAATAATGTCCAAAAATATTGTTGGACTGCAGGATTTGATGCATTTTTATCTCACAACAGCTCCACAAAAAGTGAAAACAATAAAATACAAAATTAGAGAATGATAAATATTTTCCGAGTATTTTTGATGTACGAAACAAATTGCTTCGAAAATCGTAATTTTTTTTTATTTAACGGCTTTACGTCGCATCAACTGTACGGTTATGAGCGACGGGAAGGTGTATTATTATAGTATAAATTTCAGGATTTCGATTTCTTTAATAAATTCTAGAAGGTCTTGTTTGACTCTTTTTCCTTAAAATTGCTCAATGAAAGCAAAATGTTCTACAGAATGCAGAAAAATATTAACTTTTATTTTAGACTCGGGTGTACGATACCCCAACGAAAGTTTAGGTAGAACAAATGACATCTCGCGTCCTCTTTCCGTGTTATTTTTTTTTTACAATGTTATCATTTTATGTTATAATATGTGTGTGACATGATGGAATTTTTAGAAAAACGTTTTTGACCCTTCTTTTAGAATGTCCAAAGCATATTCAGAAATGTTCGGGACTCAAAAATAATAAATCGTTTAAACGTGACAATTTGAAGTTATTGTGGTGTGTCACACTCTATGTGTACCGGACAAAATTTGTATGCGATGTGCACACTAAAGATTAATAAAACCACTGTGACAAAACACTAAAGAATTAACAGTTGGTGCTCGCAGTTTAAATGTAATTTTCCCGGTTAATAACAATACATAATTAATGTGTACATATAATTCAACTGAATTTTGTTTTTAATTAGTCTCGACCGAGTGTTTTCGCGTCAGACAAAGCCACCGATTGCGAGTCGGCGCAACAAGAGTGTAATTGATGAAGAGTTAATCGCCGAGCTCCCTTTTCAGTAGATTTTGCACGTGGTTCAGCCAATTATCTCCGCATAAAAGAAAATGTTTCCTGTTTCACGTGAACAACAGAGACGATGTTGAATATTAAATCTGCGTGTTCGGAGTATATGTACGTACGCACATACAGTGGTTCACGAAAGTATTCGAACACTGTTTAAATCAGATTAAGTTGTTTAAAATTGCAACGAATTACTTGACTTTTACTGAGTAATTAGAAGCATTGATTTACTAAATGTCGTGCACAAAAGGTTTTGAGAAAATTACAATTGGTACGAATTACATGTAAAAATAATAATGACAGTTTGTAAAACTTTTTTATTTGTGGTCGTAATGAAAATATAAAATATGCTTCTGTACACATGCTGAAAATTCCATCGCAATTAATTAACACACACACGAGCTATAAGCCGTCGAAAGTGGTGAATTTGTGAAAGATTCTTTCGATGAGTGCCGTTTTTGTCTCCGTCATCGATTTCGATAAAATTTTCAGCATGTGTATAACTAACATACGTTTACAAGACGCATATTTTACATTTTCATTACGAGCTCGAATAAAAAAGTTTTAAAAACTGCCGTTTTTTATCTAATTCTTACACGTCATTACAAGTTATTCTGATTTAAATGGCGTCCGAATACTTTCGTGAGCCACTGTATATATCTGTCCCGAGGAAAAATGCGCGACGTATAATTCGCGAAACTGTCGCCGTCCCTGTAATTAGATTAACTCGGGATGGAATATCGCGAATACTGATTTTTCTCGACCCATAACAGTAACTTCCGATCCACGTGTCAGCCCACGAGAAATAATGCTTCCGCTAACATTCCGAGCTTCGGCTGCATTCGAATCAAAACAGGAAGAAGCCATGATCGGGAAAGTTACGGCTCCTTCCATGAGCAGGAACCATGAAAATTTCGCGAGTAAATATTCGGCGAGGGCTGCACGGAATGATTTAAGGAATCTGTTATATGTATATTCGTGATCCATAAGGAATAAATAATATTCACTAATTTAATTCTCTATGGATTGTAGGCAACTAAATTATACAGAAATTTATTTTGTGCTTAACAATTCTAATTATTTCAAAATAACATGATCGTAATCTTTTTTGTGCTTAACAATTCTAATTATTTCAAAATAACATGATCGTAATCTTTTTTGTGCTTAAAAATTCTAGTTATTTCAAAATAACATGATCGTAATCTTACATTTTGAACGTGAATTCTGACGTAGAGGTATTAATTTTTTTTACATATGTACTAATTCCGCAGTTTCTTCGTTAACACCAACCGTAACGATTATAAAAATTACAAGAGTGAACTTATTTCGACTTCTCATCATTTTTATAATAATACGTGCTTGACTGTGGAAATTTATTCAATAATTTCTAATTGAAGCATCTTTATAATTTCAATAATTAAAAAATAACAAGTGTGAAACCAGTCATTTGATTGGTTGTGGTACGGTTAGCGTTAAATAGAGGAAACCTGATCGATATTTGTAAATATTCCGTAAAGGCTGTGCAGGATTAAAAATACTAATTAGTAGACTACAGATCTGTGTGGAAAATAAACATTTTCTTCATTAATTACAGGGAATAAGGAATACAATAGAAACTTATATTTCCTCTTAATAATTTTAGTGATTCTAAAACAATATGATCATAGTCTTACATTGTTCTGGTGACATTCTTTTACTGTGGTTCACGTATTCATTTTTCTTACAAATATATAAAATCTACGGGGTACTTATTAAACAGAGGGAAAAATGATCATAGAAAAAGTGAGTAGGTTCAGCAAAAAATAGTAATAATGTTAGATGAATTAAAAAATACTGTTACAGTAATTTCAGACTATTGAAATTATTAAGGAAGGAATAAATTTCTATTTCAAACCTGGCTACTGCAATTGAGGGAGCAAATTCTTATTTTGCACGAAGGACCACAGTCTAATCATAACAAATCGTCAAATAAATATACAAACGGTCATGTGTAAATGTTTTACACCACTTTTGAGTCACAATAAATTCACTAGGGATTAATTATAGTAATAGTTATTACTTAAATAACGAAAATTATTGCAATAACTTTAAAAACAATAAGTACCTACAGTAATTACTAGACTGTGATACTTCGTGTACTGATAGCATATTTAACTCTACAAGACCCAATCAAATTTTATTACAATTTCCTTATAACGAAGAATATATTAAAATGTTTAACAACAACAGTTATTTCTTAACGAAAATAATACTGTATTTATTTGTCTGCTGAGCATGCTTTCAAAAATTGTTATACATTATTGATCTGAGAATAAAAACAAACCTTTATTCAACTGGATAAAAATGTTGAAATACATAAGAGAAATTCAGTCTTCGTAAATAAAATTTTTTTCTAAAATATTTTTTCGTATGGCATAAAATTCATGTAAATGTCTGTTCCATATCCTTGGCGGTTTACAAATGTTATGAGCACATAAATAGAAGGAACGTTTCGGATAAAATGTGGTCCTTCCCTTAAGGTACAAAAATAATATCGATAAAACATGCGAAAATTCTGAAGACTGTTCAACAAGCTTCATAGAAATGAGCTAAAGTGTTAATAGGATTAACACTGACAAGGAGAAGACGCGGTCATGGAGTCTGAGATTTTCTCGAAACTTTGCATATTGGTAGATTTCGTTCTCCTGTTTATGAAAATGTAGCGCTGTAGGCGTCGAGACTCAACAACTTTTGAGATACGTTAAGATTGATGAAGTTAGTGTTTCTTTCATATTATGTTCCTCTTTAATAAAATTTTTACATTTTGTTTCCTATAGATATTATGAGTGTATTTTTCATGTGCAAAATACAATTAATTAAAATAGATAAACTGAAGAGAAAAAAAAGAAAAAAATGGAAAAAAAGGAAAAAGGGAGTTGAGCACTGGCCTTCCCGGTAATGGATCTAGTACGTTACCATCACGCCGTTTGGCACTTGACAGAACTTCAACCAGAACTGTACTTAACGGCTTAACGGGTATAATGAAATTTAAATTGTAAATATCTCAAAAGTGATTGAGTATCGACGCCTATAATGCTATATTTTCATAAACAGGAGAACGAAATCTACCAGTATGCAAAGTTTCGACAAAATCTAAGACCCGATGACCGCGTCTTCTACTTGTGAGAATAAGGAATTTCGCCCATAACGGATGACCCATCAGTCAGCATCGATTAACACTAATCATACCACGATCGGTCATATGATCGGTTTCACATTTTTCATGTTACAATTATTCAGATTACAAAGATGGTTCCATTAGAATTTATTTAATAAATTTCTTCATTCAATCACACATTTCTAAAAACATTGCATGAATCGAAATATATTCAGTTTTGTGATTTTTCTAAAACAACGTTTACCAGTCATATTTGGTGCTCGGTACGGTTTTTGTTAACACATTACTTACCGGCGATATTTCATAATTGTTAAAACACATGGATAAAAACTTTTTAATGGACCCTGCAACAGCAACAGCAATTTCAATCGTGAACCAACAAGTTACCTTCCGTAACGTCATTTAAGAATTTCTTTTCAGTATTTTCGTACAGTACAACTACTTCAAATCCTATTATCAAGATTCCGGTAGGTAAAGTATTAATAAATTTCCCCGAAGCAAAAATTGCGGGTTTCCTTATTAAACGACTCTTAAAAAGCGATTGGAACGTCAAATGGATATCTGGAAATGCTTTCCGCAGCGGAGCATTTCCGAAGGGGTTTTAACGAGCCTGATCTCAGACATTGATAGAACCTCGGCAAAAAGCGAGGTAACTGTCGGCGTAAAGAGAGGGTTGAGCATGCTCGTATCAGTCGATTCGACAGCTCTTCAATATGATATAAGGAATCTGACATCGAACAAGTGATATAAAATTTAACGCGGATTGCTTTCATCCTCCTCGCCGCGCCGCTGCGCGCCGGCTCCTTAAGAAGAAACTAGTCAGCGTGTGTACCTGGTGTTATAGGGCCATACTGTGCTATCAAGTATTTATTTCAATTGATAGCGAGGGCGTGGCTCTGCGCCGTCAAATATCCATCGAATTGTTCCAATCGGCACTATCTTTTCAATCCTCAACTCGCCAATCCAGGTCTAACAGGCTGTTAAGAACGTGCCTATTGTGTAGCCGAATCTAATTTTGGTTTGGATCTACGCTGCAGTCGGTTTTGGACTATGCTACTTTTGAGAATATTTTTAGTGTCCCTTTGACGAATTTATTGCTTTATAACTCGGGTACGGCTGGAAAGTATCATCTGTCTTCGTTGACCTGGCATTCGACGTAGCGTAGGCCCACACAAAGACTTGCCAGATGCAGGGTAAACATGGCCTCACAAGGATATCGGTGACGTAGGTAGTAGGGAGTCGTAGTAGACAGAAACGATGATATAGTTGTTTGTGGGGAAGATCCGGAAAATGTCGACATTGTTAACAAAAGATATAAATGTACCTCAAACCTCTTGTAATTAATACAATTGTTATTTTGCATACAAATCCGCAGTCTATTCATGAGAACTCTTCACATCTTTAAAAGTCTTATTTGGTCAGTACTTATTCGCGACGATGTGTCAGTAATGACGTCACGGAATAAGTACAATAATCAATCGCTAAACACATTGACAATAGCATTATGTTTGGTCAAAATGTGATTATTAATCAACTCAGTATTCGTCGATGGTAAAAACATTTACAAAATGGAGATGGCAGTCTTATATACAGGGAGTCTCATTTAACTCCGTCAACCCCAAAAACATTGCTATTTATACAGACATAAAAAAATGTTTGCAAAGAAAGTTATTGTAGTTGGAGGTGGGCATAAGTCTGTGTGAGTGAAGGGTCATCTCAAGGTCATATTTCCGAGATCTTACGAACAGTAATGTTTTTTTTAAATAGAATGACCTACATTCTGTATCGTGAATCGATAGGGTATTAAATTCTGCGTAAAATTATATTGACCTTCACATGTCCTAAACCTAATATATAGTTAACAAGATATTATCGAAATAATTTTCAATACGTAGTTGCCTACTACCTACATGTACATACCCGGGAGTTAATATGTGCTCGAACGTATATCCTTCAACATAAATATGGCAAGTACATATGGAAAATTATTTCGATAATATCTCGTTGACTATTATATATTTTGGATATATGAAGGTCAATATATTTGTACACAGAATTCGATATTCCATCGATTCACAATGCAACAGGTAGGTAATTCCATTTAAAAAAACATTGCGGTTGGTAAGATTTTGGAAAATGTGACCTTGAGATAACCTTTATTCACACAGGCTTATGTCCCCTTGCAAATACGATAACTTTCTGCCGAAACATTTTTTGTATCTGTATAAATAACAAAGTAATTAGAGGTGGCAGAGTTAAATGAGACAACCGGTATATGAAAAACCGGAACGACCAAAAAATGTAATTTCTACCGTAATATAATCAAGTGACTTGTAATTCACTGACAGAATATATTCCTTACAAAGGGGCGTACTTTAATCAATAAGTTGAATTTAGAAAATAGTTGTTCTTGTTAAAGGTTAATGTACAAAATCCGACATTTTGTACGGAACAACTCAATATTTTTTACAATGAAAATATGGATAATTACAACGATAGACATTCGATTTGTCGGAACGAATAATTTTTTCCAACATGTGTAGTCTCCGAGAAATTCAAGATAGCGCGCACGTGCTATCATTTCGTCGAGTATTATAGAACTATGTCGGTCCTTCAACCCTTTCCCTTGGCGAGAAACGGGCTTCGTGTTACAAAACTGTTTCACACTATCAAGCGTACGCGTGCCCCGATCTCGGGCTGTTTATCGTTGAGCATTTTTCTGACTTAATTTGGCCGAGCAACACGGAAACTACGTTCCATGAAAGAGGTAGTAGCCCTCTTGCCGAGCTAATAAAACACACAGATGTAATATCAGCGGATCCCCTATCGCGAATTTGTTACCATAGCTAAACGGTCACGTGGCGTCTGTTTACAGAGATCGAGATCAACGATCAGTTTTCACGAACATGTCGGTCCGCCCCGCAGCTTTTCCTCATCGATGTCAAACTCTCGCCGTGTCGGTTTCCGCAGGTGTGTGTGTATTTGCGAGCTCGCGAACGCAAGTTCTAGGTCTGGCAAATGTCACATCGTGTTGCACGCAAATCCGCTGATCTCCAGACCGCGCGGCATGAATCATTTCTTTGTTTGCATTCGTGCGCGGTCCTGCTATTTATTATTTAGCCACCCGCGGCCAGAATAATGAGACCCCGTGACCGCGTGATTATTTCTAAATCCGTGCGCCGTGTATCGGAAATGACAGCGTCGACCAATTGCACACTGTTCGTGCGAAAACACTGGAGGCGTGCGAGAAACAAGAAAATGCCTCTGTTACAAGCTGAAACAAACAGTCTGCAACCAACGCTCCATTAGGGGGAGCTTTTCGTGTAACGTCAGTGAAAAAATGTGATTTTTAAGAATTTCTTTTAAAATAATTGTTGGATATATGGGACAAGGCCTTTTTGAGATCTAAACAGATAATTTCGAAGTACAAGTGTTATTTTTTTAGTACAATTCTTATTATTATTTATTGTTTAATATACAAGACGGTTAAACTGTACTTTGGAGGACCTAACCCCAAACCAACTTGGACTATTTTCCACGCGTATAACTCCTAAACCAGTGAATTGCCATCTAACGCATGCGCTCAGTACTACTTAGCCGATGCGCTGAATACCCACCATCTATCCAGCGCGTGCGCTCAACAGTCCTACGTCTACCACCCAACGAATATCCAATATGGCGACGCTCTAACCTGTCAAAAACGCTTAAAATAGCTCACGTTTACACATGTGTAACATTTCAACCAGTGAACTCCAGTAACCAAAACTTGAATTCCGTGTATTAAAACTTACACGTCTATCATTTTCACGTCAAAATGTGTAGCACCACATACAAAAAACTTGAAAATTTTTGGTCCTCTAAAGTACAGTTTAGCCTACAAGATTAACAGCTTCGACTGTTGGCGTGCGGTATAGCGTGCGTCATAGTGATCGAAACACGATAAGTGAGAAATTTTCTTAAAGTTGGATGCCATATGAAGGGATTGATTCTATTTTGAAAGAAAATTATGAAAAATCGAAAAAGTTTTATGGTTTAGAAGAAAAGTTAGCTCAAGTTTACTTCTCGCCCTCTTAGTTAAATTTAAATAGAAAATCAAATAGAAAGTTTAAGTTCAATCCTTAAAATAATATACAGAATATCAGTTAAGTATTGGTACAACCGGATAGGGGATGAATCTACGTCAAAAAATAAATCGTAAACATAAAATACATTTTTTTCATATGACTCCTCGTTTCCGACAAAATCGTGTTTGAAAATGCATCGAATACGCGTGCTATTAAAGAGGAATCGTCTGACGCCTCTGATTATGATCAACCAATTCTACTTTTGCATATGCCAAATGCAAACATTTTATTGTATATTTCCTACTTATATTTTTACTAAGAATCAGCCCCATTCGGTTGCACCACCAGTTACACGACACCCTGTATACTTTACTAGTTTTATAGTTACCATGTACGACAGCTTAACACTAAACCTACCACCGCTGGTCATTTATTGAAATTGTGAAGATGATTTCATAAGAAATGAATGAATAAATATCTTTAGTAGATCACATATCACAATAAAAACAGCAGAAAGTCCAAATAAATTCAATCTTGTCATTTTTATAAGGCAATTTGTACCAGCTAGTTCTAAGGCTCGGCATGTTTAATGTTAAAACATATAGTTTCGAGGAGTCATGTATATTATGCAATAAATAGTGAGAAGGATTGGACCAAAAAAAAACCACTTCTATGTGTTCCAAGCAGTGATGGGAATTCCATGGGCGTTGGGCGAAAATACTACCATCACTCTGAGGTACTGTCTTCCCCTACTTTTCTTCTACCGCGCACACGCTACACGCAAACGTACCTCTACTCTGTCTGTGTAGAGTAGAGGTAAGTTTGCGTGTAGCGCGTGCGTGGTAGAAGCAAAGTAGGGGAGATAGTACGTCAGAGTGGTGGTAGTATTTTCGGAAATTATGTAGAAAAGTTCTGCGTACTCCGATTTTGATGAAATTTTAATATATTATAGATTTCGACATTTTGAACAACTTTTTCCTTTTCCAATATAGGGGGGTCGCTTTTAGTTTTCGAGATATTTGCAAAAAACTATCGGTAATGTTAATTTCATAACGGAAACCTTCTTTTTAGAAACACTGGGTGGGTGTGTGTGGTATTGTCGCTTCTCATCTCCACCCAGTGTTTCTAAAAAGAAGGTTTCCGTTATGAAATTAACATTACCGATAGTTTTTTGCAAATATCTCAAAAACTAAAAGTGACCCCCCTATATTGGAAAAGGAAAAAGTTGTTCAAAATGTCGAAATCTATAATATATTAACATTTCATCAAAATCGGAGTACGCAGATCTTTTCTATATAATTACCGTATTTTCGCCCAGCGCAGCGCCCACAGAGTTCCCATCACTGGTTCCAAGGCTATCTGTTTACATCTCAGAAAGATGTAGTCCCATATACAGGGTGGGGCATTTATCCTGGCCACGTGGAATCTCTCGAAAACTGAATTCCGGAGAAAAAAATGTTTCAAATAAAAAGTTTAAGACAAGGAGGGGCTGATGCAGCAGTCATATCCATTTTTAATTTTTATCATGTTTTTAAGGTAATTCCAAGGTCAACTATATTTTTTCAAATGGATATATATATATTTTATTACAGATCCTTAATCTACGACTTGAAACAAATAACTTTTATTTAGTGTAGTTTCAAATAAAAGTTATTTGTTTCAAGTCGTAGATTAAGAATCTGTAATGAAAAATAAAAATGGATATCACTGCTTCATCAGCCCCTCCTTGTCTTAAACTTTTCATTTGAAACATTTTTTTCTCCGGAATTTAGTTTTGGAGATATTTCAGGTGGCCAGGATAAATGCCCCACCCTGTATACAATAGTTATTGTGAAAAACATTTTTAAAATCAGTAGTTTTTACGGTCGTTACACGAGAAACCCCTCGTAAGTATCAATATTATCGACATACGGTCGGATTACTTTATTTTATTACCGAAGCTCACATTTTAACGGTTTGATTAAATGCCTATTAAATATTCACGATGTACTCTGGTCTTCTGTATCTGGAATATTTCGCTAGTGACTGACAGATGGAATAACCGGTGAATATTTGAATTCGATATTTCTGTACGTGAAAATCTCATTTTGCATGTAATTTTCGATGAAGAACTGCTCCATTTTGGTTTTGTCATCGTTGCCATCACATACAGGTCACGTCGACCAGGGACAAAATAATTTAACGGGTATATTCTTTATATAATTTTGCAACTTGAATTATAGCCCTGGCTATTACTGCAATTATTCAGTTACCTTTTTGCTTTTGTCCTTTATACGCACGGTAATTATAAATTGCTGCCATAAAATCGAAACACATGAAATGTATAAATTAATACAAATTTTCACATATTTTAATGCACTGTTTTTTACGCCCTTGTCAATTCTCCTATAAATAGTTTATAGTTCCAACAACTTGTAAAAACATTGTCGTGGAATTAATATCGGAGGTACGAGAACGTTGGTAATTTGAAATTCCGAGTGACCTAAGTCGCGTTGTATATTGTATAATAATAACAGTGAAGATTAAAACTATCTGCTTTCAAAAATTCAACCGCGAGTGATTTATTAAACAACGTGGCTTCGATGTTACCACATGTATTATGTATATAACTTTTATATGTATACGTTTCTGTGTTTATTGAATGTTTTGAAAGCGTACAGAACAAACCGGAGATTTAATTTAATATCATTTACATAATAATACAGAAGATACAACTTGTTTACGAAAGAAATTCTACATTTCACTGTTATTACAAAATGACGTTTATATTTTATAAATACATTCTGTTAGAATTAAATTCAGATTATAAAAAATATTGCAAAACAGATCATTTCAGATAATTAAATGTGCGTTACACATTATACAGTTCGAAATTTTGCGGTTCATTCAGATTCCAACTTCATATAAACTGTTTCCATTCGTTATTATAGGTTCATGACGGATCAGATGTGTGAATATATAAGCTCAATGTTTTAAAGCCGCGCGATTGACGTGCACGTGAAAATAAGCTATTATCAGAAATTATTTACTGCAATAAAGAGAACCGTGCAGTCTTGATTTCGCTTTTCCAATTGCAAGCGATTTAATAAAACGTTGCAACGCGAACAAACGAGTCCTCCGACACCCAAATCCCGGACAGCTCGAATCAACGTATGGTAGAATGTTTATCACTTGTAGCATTTAATTCCTTTTAATCTACCCTGAATGACATTCACGCAACGCAGACCACGAATATCAAGTAAAACATTTGTTGAGAATTATCAACCGGTGATGTTTCTCGTACTGTGAAAAATTAACGGGAACACTTACCTTGTTGAAAAAAACGTCCATTCCTTCTCTTTTTCAAACCAAAATCCACATTACAATGTTTGCACCGTCAAGACTGTGCGGATTGAAGTGCATTAAATATGTAAAATAACAGCTTCACTGGAAACTAGATTTTACGAAACACAAAAGTTTTTTTAACTGAATTCATTTTTAATGATACTTTAACCTATTGTGTTATAATTGGTACAAATTGTGATCTTGACCAAATTTTTGTTACATTAATATTATTCGTCGCGTGTCTAGAATTGAAAAATCACTGAGTGAACTTTCACGACGTGAAAGCTTTCAGTATTAAAATGATTAAAATCATTTTTGGACATTAATGTAGAAATCAATAGGAATCAAGCGTTTCATTATCCATAGGTTCTATTATAAAATTTATAATTTTAGCTGCAGGAATTTCGGACTAATTGTCTTGAAAAATTCTAAATCGCATCCATTAATATGCAAGCAATGTTTTAAATCGAGATACGAAATAAGTCTTAAGACATTTAACTTAATTGTTGATATTTTGAAAATATAGACACTCATTGTTACTTCGACGCTCCACCAACAGCCAGCTAACATTACCTAAACCCGTGTCCTCAAAATATTCTAAATTCCTTCTCTTAATATGAAAGTGGATAAGACGTGAATATCCTGAAAGCCTCAACAGAGATGGAATTTGGACAATTTTAATTACTCGTTGGTATTTTGAAAATCTTCTTAGTGTTGACTTCATACTTCTCCAAGCTTACGTAACAAGCTTTCTCTACATTATTAGACATCCCACATTTTCAATTTAATATTTAATACTGTTCCGACTAATATTAAATGAAAAAAAATATGGACGCCTTTATATTACGGAATCATGATAACAACTGACTACAAGCGAGAACACAAAGTACACTTACTCCACACAACATACATAATACAAACCTAAGGCTCTATTAGATACAATCCGTAATATAGCAAGCCAAAAATATATAATAAATATGGATTAGCTATATAAATCGAATCCAAATGAATACTAACTTTGAAAATAAGTTTTCTTAATGACCAGAGGCAAACAAAAATCGTAATAGTCATTGGAAAATCTCTACCCTCCGCCCCCCCTCTAACCCTAAAAAAACCACATAAGAAATAATTATTAGCTACATCAATCAAATCCAAACAATCAGTAACTTTGAAAATCGGCTTTCCAAAGATCTGCAGGAAACAACAATCGTAGTAGGCATTCAAGAAATTCTAACGCCAAGAGAACTACATAAGAAGTAATTATTAGCCATATTCATCAAATGGAAACAAATATGAACTTTGAAAATCTGCTTTCCAAAGATCTGCAGCAAACAACAATCGTAGTAGGTATTCAAGAAATTCTAACGCCAAGAAAACTATATAAGAAATAATTATTAGCTACATCAATTAAATCCAAACAATCGGCAACTTTGAAAATCTGCTTTCCAAAGATCAGCAGCAAACAATAATCGTAGTAGGTATTCAAGAAATTCTAACGCCAAGAAAACTATATAAGAAATAATTATTAGCTACATCAATTAAATCCAAACAATCGGCAACTTTGAAAATCTGCTTTCCAAAGATCAGCAGCAAACAACAATCGTAGTAGGTATTCAAGAAATTATAACGCCAAGGAAACTACATAAGAAATAATTATTAGCTATATCAATCAAATCCAATCAATCATTAACTTTGAAAATCGGCTTTCCAAAGACCTGGAGCAAACAACAACCGTAGTATGCATTGAACAAGCTCTACCCCAAGAAAAGAAAATTTTTCCGTTGGCTCGAGAGTCTCTGTATACCGCTCATTAACTTCCTCCTCTATTATTAGCTGCAACTGGCAGCAGGAAAGGCGTTAGCTTGGCCAAGGCATTGTTCACAAAGGGATCCAGAAAATACTCGAAAGCAGATAATTTTGTCACCGGTCGTAGCCGGCTATGACAGCCACAGCGACATCGGCTGAAACATGTTGAGTGCTGTGTCTGCAGGAACCCGGGAATGCCGGGATTTCCGGTGTCCAGCCAGCTGAGGTTGGATGATAGCCTGGAGGCTCTTAGAAGAGCTATGCGGCAAGTGCGAACACAGTATGCCCGCCGCTATGCGACGCGCGTGAACGCGTCGCATTAACGTTATGTCGCCGGTACCCGCTTTTCATCGGCCGGCTGATTCATCGAGCGACGACACTATTTCGTGCGCCTAGCCTAACTCCTAACCTAGCCTCGAGAATTCGTGGACGCGTCACGTTCCCCTTTCGTACCATCGAACGACTATACAGGGTGTAACTGGTGGTAGGACGGGACAGGGCCTGGATCTACGTGAAAAAATGAATCAAAAATATACAGTAGAATTTTTGTATTTCACACTTCGCTTTCAGGAAAATCCACATTAAAGATCACCTCGGTGCACGTACACTCAACCAAGTCTCAACCAGAGCTAGGTAAAATACTATTTCGAATAATAAATACTAAATAGTCTATTTCGACATCATACGTCCATTCTTAAAACTTTTAATCTGCTCTTTCTTTTATTCGTATTGATCAATTATTTCTAAACTGTGGCGGAGGTGATTCTACATGAGAAAATAAACCGAAAATATGGAACAAATTTTTTTCATTGGATGCCTTGTTTTTAGAAAATGAAGTTCTATACTATTACGGTTCCTTGCATTTTAGTATTACTACTGTTACTGTCATACACAATCTATTTTCATCGGCAATAAATACTTAATTTTATGTTTCAGTTTACCAAAATTAAAAAGTTTTATTTTATGTTTCAGATTACTAAAATAAAAATATTTTATTTGCGGAAAGTTGACTGTTTATTTAAAAAATATATTGTATTCTACCTGAATTGTGGAATAACGATTATTTGTAATAGTATTTGGAATATATAGTATTCTACCTGAATTGTGGAATAACGATTATTTGAAATAGTATTTGAAATATATAGTATTCTACCTGAATTGTGGAATAACGATTATTTGAAATAGTATTTGGAATATTTTTTCTCTAAACTTTTACCCAAAACAGTTCTCGACTGCACCGATTTTATGGACTTGAAACTGCAGATTTTTATGTAAAATAAAAATATTCTGCAGTAATTACGAAAAACAAGATCCAAATAAAAAATTGTTTCTATCTTTAACTATCGCATAACGATGGGTGAGTCTGTGGTGATTCACAGCATGCGTGTCTATCTCGACTACCGTTCTGTCGCTAGTATGGGTCATGCGAAACCCAGTCACCAGAATTAGCAATTCTGAAACTACGATCCATTATGCGATTGTCAATAACACATATTAATAAATTAAAAACAATATGACGGCGTTTCTAAATTCTCTTAATGTTTTTCCTGTTTTAAATTGTTCATAATTGCATAAAGTTAATTACGAATAACTGAATCTCAAGGTTGATAATCGTTCATTCGTCCCTGTGTTCTTTTTCGATTAAGCCAATTGTCTTGTAGCGTAGGTGCAAAGTTTATAAATATCGGCAAGCAAATTGGTTTTTTCCATTTCGTTGCATGGGCGACGCATCATGCGACACGTCCGTTTCATTTCTTGTCCATGTCGAGTCGGAACGCGTGGAAGCACGGAACTCCATAGATCATTGACTTTTTTTATTGTTGTTTTGACGAATTTCGAATTTCAAATTACCTTCATCAGTTCTCGGCTGCAGCTGCATCAATTCGTCCGATTCTGCCTCGGTAATGGAATTTGTTAGTTTTTTTAATTCTATTTTCATTTATCTAAGTGTTCGCGGTTTCCGGGCTACTCGCTTCGGATTACCCAGTGTACCATACATGTTCGTGTACTCAAGGTTATTGTGCGTTTAAATTGTTTGGAATGTAGTGGTCTTTTGTGTTCATTGCGACCATGTAATCGAGCTTTTTTTCTCAATTCCCTTTGACTTCTGGCGCTTCTGTCGCTTCTGGCGCTTCTTCCGTGCCGGGATGGCTTTGTACGCAGTTTTCTAATATGTTCACATCTGAGAATAAAAAGTGAATACTGCTTACTATAATTTGCATTATATTATGCGCACGATAATCACAAAAAGCTAATAAAATGCACAGACAGCAGAAATTCTACAAAATTGAATTTTAATTTTCTTTTATGAAGTGTATTCAGCGAAAACGAAATTTTAATTCAATTATTGATAGAAGTATGAATTTTCATAAAGTTCAATAGTGTACTGATGTACTGATAACAATGGATTGATGAGGGTAGTAAAGAAATTAAAATTGACCTACACTTATTAAAATTAACACTCAGTTAGTGTGATGATTTTTTAACAATTATAATTCAAACACGATAGCAATCTGATTAATGCTCAACATTTGAAACAGGATTAATATTTGAACGTAGCACATAAAGCTATACATCTTACACTAAAAAGGTATACGAAATTTTTAATTGCCTAGCAATCAGAATATCAACAATTTAAAATATTATGGGTCAGCATAGACCCAACGATACCAATTAAGGGTTAATAATATATTATTAGAAGTTGTTGAAGATTAGAAAATAGTCTACAAAGATATTAATTTTACCGAATTTTGTATTTTACTAATTTTATGAGATTTGGAGGAGCTATAAATGCGTAAAAATGTGCAGTCTGATAATGATCAGAAATGTCTAATAACTTCTTGTTATTTATAAAGTTGCATAAATTTTTTGATATTGCATACTTTAACTATACTCATGTAAGCGTTAATATATAATTTCAACTCGAAGAATAAATCCAAGTCTGTAGTAACATACTTATACAAAAACCTTTATCATTTATGGTAAATTTTTTTCTTAATCATGAATGTCGATCGTGCAGATCTGAAGTTTAAGCCTTCACTATAAAATTCCTTTTAGTCCATCTACAAAAGAGAAGATAACCACGCAGCGCGTATTTACAGAACACTATGTATGCTGATGTTTAACTCATGTAAAAGTGGCAACGGTATCAGCAATTTGTTGTAGCTATACAATTATTCTTGCACACGTAACCGTCTCTTATCACACGCACGCGTGTTTCAGCCATTACGCATTTTAAATCAGCTTTTCTTTTAACTTACGACTGCTTCTCGCTAGATAATAGTTGATACTTCTAAGCAGATTTACGCTGTTTGTCAATCGCTGGTTTCCTCCGCTTGCGTGACTGTTCATATACAACCGATTTGTCGACGTCAGCTTTGTTTGTTAACAGGAACATTACTCTTCACATTTTTCATGTCAGAGATTAGTTTCGAAAATCTTGCAAAAATTAATTTTATGCCTGTGTCCATGGAAATTTAAAAATTATCGTTCATATTTATAAAAACTACAAACTATTTAATTCCAAATTAGTAAGAAAACTTATGTCGTTTATTTTATTATTCATGACCACTAAAATCCTCATTATTTAACTATTTTTCACATTATATTTTCAAATCGGTAAATATTACGTTTAGGGGAGTCAACTCGGATGACCTTGACCTTCACATATGTTTTCAAGAACAACATTCTGAACAACTTTCCTCTATACAGCTACCCGTCGCTCGGACTTAGTTTCCGTGATAATTGTAAAAAACTTTCGTTAAATTTTGGTTGTAAGTACACTTTATTCTCGTACAAACTGTCAAAAGGAGACATAGTCCAAGTTGATTTGTTAACTCTTTTATAGAAAACGAGCGACGGCTAAACACTCAGGATGGTGTTAAGTCTGGGTTATGCTTGGTTATATTACCAGACCTAACCCAGACCTGACACCATCTTGAGGTCGTCGAATTTCAGAGAATGTCTTCGATAAGATATGTCCAATACAAAAGCACATTCATTTAAATTCGGACAAATTACAATATGGTAGCATCGGTATATTCTTGTTCATAACTTTTTAATAAACAACGAGCTCCGTCAGAAACCTCTTTGGGGTTACTCAGAAATGTGATCTTGACAACATATGTCAAGGTCAAGGACATCCGAGGTGTCTCTCCTAAGCGTAATATTTACCTTCAAATCTTGCAGGAATTAATTTCTTGACGGTGTCAGTAGAAATTTAAAAATTACTGACACCAGTTATAAAGGTTATAAATTATTAATTCTCACATTTGTAGATGTAGCGGCTCGCGTATAGGTAGTTTTATTCATGGCAAGCACATTTTTTAATGCGTCTTGGGACCGGCACGGTATTCGCTATCTGGCTACGGTTTTGTCCTGTCACCATATTTGCGCTAATGGATTGCCGGACCTTTTCCTAGTCTTGGGATTGTAGGTTATAAGTTCCTTTGTCGCCCATTATAAAATATTTAAATGCACGGTCAATCCTTGGGTCCTTCGCTTCATCTCGGTCAGACAGTTATACCCCCTGCCATTTATAGTTACCAGATGTGGGGATCTGCCAGCCGGGGTCGACAGCGTTGGGACTCGTTGACCATTTTGCGAGCGTCCGCTCTCTCCGCCCCCACCTTTCCCTTTAGAACAGGCATGGGCGACGCTGGCTCAAAAATGTTACTACTTTTCTTCTTCGCCCGCTCAGCAAGGCAGTCCCCACCACGTCCACTCCGACTCTCCCTTCAGTACGACCCCACAATGCTACACCGACAGGTTACTCCCCGCTACTATAGCCCGCGCAACGAGAGATGGTACAGAGAAACTTGTGGGTACCACGTGATGCTCCCACTACGCGCTACACGTCTTCCGCGACTGGCCGAATCGCTTGAGGAAGACAGTAAACGAGCATATTGAGTGTTACTGTAACAGAGTTATGTGGTGACCATGAAGTAAGATGGTGGTGGTGCTGAGCGCCTATGTCGACCGTTCCAGCCAAAACGTAAGCGTAAGAGTGGGATCCACTGATCAGTGGTGGGATCCGCAGCCTTGGGTCAAGAGTGGGGACCACTGGCGAGATTTTGTGCCAACTCTCGTTGCGCGGACAATACGTACACATGAACACGCACATAAGACGGTTTACGTGGTAGTGGTAAGTAACCTGCCGGTGTAGCATCGTGGGGCTCGTGCTGAAGGGAGAGTCGGAGTGGAGGTGGTGGGGATTGCCTCACCGAGCAGGCGAAGAGAAGCAACAACATGTATTTTTTGAGCCAGCGTCGCCTATGCCTGCTCCAGAATTTTGCGACCATCTTGGCGATTTCTCGGACCCGCCTCCAGTCCTCGTTTCGAGTACACCCACTTTCCCTTTCCTAAGCGAAGGGAAATTTCTTTTCGCAGGAGGAAGGGGCACCGCGCCTTGGTCGAAGATAACTCGAGCTCTCTAGAGGCAGAATTAACATGAACCTCGGTATAGTCATATCGATCTCTCCTGTATAGTTTAGACGCAGGCAGAGAAGTTAATTCTCACATTTAGACTTGGTTGCTTAGCGTCGCTTAACATTTTTGTACTTTACACGGTAACTGCGCTGTGTAGTTTCGTCCTTTTAAATATATAGTTGTGTTTACCAAAGGCTGTTGTATAGTCCTTCCCCGTGAATGTGGTCCTTCGAGTTAGTTTATTAGCGGGCACCTCGCAGTGCAAACACATCAAAGCCTGAACGATCATTCAGATCAACCACGGGCGTAAACGGTAAAAATAAATGTACCATTTATTTTATATTTGAAACATGAAATTATATAATTTATGGTCACGAAAATTCCGACTACAGTTTCAAGGTAGTATTAAAATTAAAAATATTCGAGTTATTAAGAAACGAAAAACAAATTACGGTAATTAATTACATTAGGGGCTTCCTCACCGATTTTGATGACGTTGAAATATGTTGTCAAGGTCATCATTCTGAACAACTTTTTCCTATACATGTTACCGCCGCTCAGCTTTAGTTTCCGAGATATTCGCAAGAAAGTTTCAACATCTCAAAAATCTTATATATTATTTATATATTTATATACTGGGTTATTATATATTTTTTTGATTGTTGCAAATATCCAAGAATACGTATAGTTTCATGCATAATATTCTGTATGCTAACACAGCTGACAATGAAATGAGTTCGCGTTCGACACGATTCATTTCACGTTTCAGTTCGTAAACATAAACAGACAGGACAGTGGGTCTCAACTGATTGAAGTCGTCTTAAGTTGTGACCGTGGCCGCGTTATCGGCGGCCACAATTTCAAATCTAACCCAGACCTACCCCGATCACTTCTCGAGATGTTGAAACTTTTTTGCGAATATCTCAGAAACTAAAGCTGAGCGGCGGTAACATGTATAGGAAAAAGTTGTTCAGAATGTTGATCTTGACAACATATTTCAACGTCATCAAAATCGGTGAGGAAGACCCTAATGTAAATATTTACCAAAATTACAATTATTGGTCAGTTTTTCACATTTAATAATAGCATGTAGAAAGTCCGAAAATAAGAAAATAATTGAAAATCCTGGTTGTAAAAAAATTCGAGAGAATGCACATTTCTCACGAATGTCTAAAAATAACAACATTTATACACTACCGCTTCCAAATTCTTCCGAATGGTTTGACCACGTAGCTCAAAGGAAACAATCCCGATTCTTCCGGGGATGATTCCAAAATACGATTTCCTCGCGGCTGAAATTATTTATATCAAAGACAAAACGAGGTGCAGTCAAAAGGCGGAACGCCGCGTGCAACAGCCTGCAATTGTTTTTTTTTCCCTCCGAGCAAACAATTGCTTCCTTCAATTCCGTGTATTATGAATGAGCAATATCTTACAGCGAAAGAACGGGACTCCCGTATTTTTTTTCCGTTTCCGCCTGGTATTCCGCGAACACCGTGGAACCGTCGACGTCTGCTTTTCAATTCACCACTCGTCGCTTTCGCCGCGGTACACTTGCATACAAACGCGCGCATTTGACCGCGTCGCTTACAGCATAACTCTATACCGTAACTGCAACCTTAGACTGGCGTGCATGCCGCAGTTGATAGTTGGAGACCGGCCGAAACGTGTGCATTTTTATACATACGGAAGTGTACACCGATGCAACTTTGAGCGTTGCATATTTGAACGCGCGGATACGGCGGATGCACGAGGGTCAGCGAAACCGGGCGGAACTTTTCCTTCCGCGTCGTCAAAATTCCTTCTACGCGCAGAACGAGAATCAATTATTAACATCCAACAACGTCCCACCCTCACCACCCCTTGTTCGACATATATACCATTATTTATTTAGCCCTAAAACTGTAGCTATCATTCTTTGAACACATAGAACAACCGAACACGTTGTAACTGACGTTTGATATTGACAGCACGTGTCTGTGAACAATGCTCATTTTCCGCGACGCATACTGTGATTCTTTGCCGATCTAGGTGTAAAAAAAATTTTCAAATTGATAATAGCCTTGTATTTCGGAGATACGTAATTAGTGCTAATGAAATACAGTGATTCTGCTAGATATTCTAACAATCATAAGTAGGCGATCAATTTGTTATATTGGATCTATATTGGATTCGCGATTTACGGCATCTAATTGTAATAAATCTAACGATTCTTACATATTTCGAAACCTGTCGTATCTTTCCCTCGCCAATAGATAGATAGTATGACAACACCTTTCCCGCTACTACCTGAATCTTCCTGTGTTTGTATATACAGGGTGAGTCACCTAACGTCTGTACCTCAAATATCTTTGTTGTTTCTAAAGATACGTAAAATATGGTAAGGACAAAGTTGAATGGTACAATGGGGCTGATACGATGCAAAAAAAAAAATTTTGTTTTTATGTCATTTTTTTAGAGATATCAAGGTCACCTTGACTTTTTTAAATGGAACCACCCTTTTTTAAACACCTACAATAATAGTCCCTTTCATTACGAATTCAGTGACTATAATTACACAAGGTCATTCAAGGTTGCGGACAGAGATAACGTATAAGATTTAACATCGATACATGCCTGTAAACGGGCTTTGAAGGAATGTTGCACTCTGTCAGTGACATTGAATGACCTTGAGTAATTATAGTCACTGAATTTGTAATGAAAGTGACTATCATTGTAGGTGTTTAAAAAAGGGTGCTTCCATTTGAAAAAAGTCAAGGCGACCTTGAAAATCTCTAAAAAATAACATAAAAACAAATATTTTTTTGGTATCGTGTGAGTCCCACTGAACCATTTAACTTTGTCCTTCAGACATTTGACGTATCTTTAAAGACAACAAAGATATTTAAGGTGGCAATAGTTACTGCCTCACCCTACAATGAGAGCCTCTTTCATTACGAATTCAGTGACTATAATTACTCAAGGTCATTCAAGGTCGCGGACAGATTGCAACATTCCTTCAAAGCCCGTTTACAAGCATGTATCGATGTTAAATCTTATACGTTTTCTCTGTCCTTGACCTTGAATGACCTTGGACTAATTATAGTCACTGAATTCCTAATGAAAGGGACTATCATTATAGGTGTTTAATAAAGGGTGGTTACATTTAAAAAAGTCAAGGTGACCTTGATATCTCTAAAAAAAATGACATAAAAACAAAATTTTTTTTTGCATCGTGTCAGCCCCATTGTACCATTCAACTTTGTCCTTACCATATTTTACGTATCTTTAGAAACAACAAAGATATTTGAGGTACAAACGTTATGTGACTCACCCTGTATACCGTCCTAAACTGTCCTTACGACATCCCTCGTCTAAGGCACGGGTCTGCTAGCCTTACTGACGAGTCATCTAGTTCCATCTTTTCATAATACGAAAAAACAGCCGCCAAAACTGGTGACCCTGACAAACGAACAACAAAGCTACCTTCTGAGCAGAGGAAACGACAACATCAACAAACCACGGACAACGTAGGGCGGACTGAAAGGTGACTACTCTGTCACTGCCTCGCCTCAACTATTGCCCGACCAATAGCGAGGACTTCTTCCTACTATGCGCATCTGACGTCATCTTTGCAGCATCATTTGGTTTAACGTTTTCGCATCTGTATTTGTGCGACGTTTTCGCATCTATCTACATTTATGCGAAGTTTTCTTCCATTGTTTGTGCGACTATATGAGTCCTACAAGCGGTAGGAAGCTACTCAACTTCGTCGATTCGGCAGCATCACTGACGAGCACACTGGCAGCACACATTCCAGCGACCTTCGCTGGAAAAAAAATTTGTCGAGATATCGTTGACAACACTTTCCCGCTACTACCTGAATCTTCCTGTGTTTCTCTATATACCGTTCTAAGCTGTGCTTACGACATCCCGCGTCTAAGACACGGGTCCGCTAGATAGCCTTACTGACAAGGCTATCTATTAAATTGACAAGGCTATTAAATTTTCAATAGAGGTCCACATTAAACAGTTACATTTTTTAAATTTTCAATATGAGTTCACATTAAAAAGTTACATTTTTTAAATTTTCAATATAGGTCCACATTAAAAAGTTACATTTTGTAGATTTTCAATATAGGTACACATTAAAAAGTTACATTTCGTAGATTTTCAATATAGGTCCACATTAAAAAGTAGTAAAATATAACTTTTGGTATTTTCATTGCAATTTTTTCAAATTATCTCAAATTTTTTGTTCACATCACATAGTAAACTAATTGTTATAACTTCTAAAGAAAATTCAATTTGTAGGGCTGAATATTAAAAAAGTTATCGTTTTTAAAGAATATTTATGTCCGAATATTTATCAGAGTCTTTGTGATTCGTTCTTAGTTCAAGCTGGCAGTCGTTAGATTTAAAACGCTAGAAGTATCGAATGAATTGAAATAACTTTCTAATTTTTAATTTTACGATTATTGTAGTTATGAAAATGATTTTGTGAGAAATTATTGAATAGACATCTTTATTCGAGCACATATTTTAATAAAAGTTATAAGATATGTGAATGAACTCAATTTTGCTGTTGTTATAAAGCAATATACAATGCATATATCAGTCGTGTTACTAAACATACGGGCACTAGCCCAATACTGCTAATGTTAAATATACACTCGGTATATTTTGTATTAATACTGGAGATCGGTGTAGTTAGAAGAACTGAGGGCACAATTTTTGAACAATTTGTCCCTTATATCCTGAGCTGAGGATTATTACTTACAATTAGCCACAGAAATAATTAAACCGAATTTTACTTGGACCGCTGGTGTAACAGGGTCGCTATTACCAAATTGAAAAGTGTGAAAGGGAAAACCAATCAAATTGAATAGAAATTGAACAGATTCGATTACAGAGGATGGAATACAGAACCGGAATACCTTCAATAATTTCGCGTATATCGATTTAACGAAAATTAGTTCAGATGGATACAATAAGGTTCAAAAAGGAGTATCTAATCTACTGCACAGACCGAGGACAATGGTAACGTTATTGGCTTCTGTTTATGGGAATTATAACTACCCTGTATTCAAGACTACAATACAAGATGTTTGAATAGAGAGACACGGGAAAGTTCAATCGAGATTGCTTGATTGGCAGAATTCGTTCAGGTAATGGAAGATTGTGTTATTCACGATATACAAATTAATTTCCTTCCGGAAATGTCAACCTCATGTGTCCACACCAAGTTATGAATTTAATATGCAATGCAATCTAAGAATGGTGTTTCATAGTCTTCCTTGATGCGACTGCCATTTTAGTGATATTTGTCGTCTTCTGAAATATGCAAAATACTTTTCCAATGACGTTATGAAATTCATAAACGAGCTCGTCGTTCTGATATACAGTTCCCAACCATCTTTGAGTCGCGACCCCGTTTTATAATATTCAAATCTTTTGCGACGCCCCCCCCCCCCCATATAAGATAAAGTAAATTTAATATTGTTATTTACGAAAATTTACGTGAAAGCTATGCAAATTTTACGAAAATTAAAAAAATTGCATTAAAATAAATAAGAACTAAAAATCATCAACTAAACATAACCGCGGCGACCCCCTAGAAAACATTTCGCGACCCCCTTGGGGTCCCACAGGTTGGGAATCACTGTTTTGAAGAATAATTTGATTTGATAGGTCAATTAATTTATCGCCAATCATGTATTTATTTTAGAATGTCCTCCAACAGGATTTCAGAAAAATACCTGACACCTGAAATCAGAATAAAACGAACATATTTAGAATTTAAAAATTGCTTAATACGGCAACTGGTCTTTCCAAAAACGTTCCTTCCATTGGTCCATTAATGCGACTTCTAAGATAATGGTTTAAATTAATGGATTTCAGGAATAGTCCGAAACAAATCTGTACAGAAGAGGTTCGTTATCCAAAAAACCCGATCAATGGATGCAATTCATTTTATTTTAGTAATTATAATCGTCACGTACGTTGCAATCGATTCCCCGCAAAAATATCTACACTCAGGAATAAAATATAACCAGTAAGTTTGTATTAATGTAAAATAATGTGCCCCTTACGTCTGTTGTGATCCTGTTTTAGTAAACAATGTAAATCATGATTTTCCGAAAAAATGGTTTCATTGATATACAATTTTACATATACAGTCCAGAGCAAAATTAAGTGGACTCCCTTTAATAACCAATAACTTATCTAGAGGTGGACCAAACGACTCGAGTTTTTTGAGATCTCAAAAGGATTAGTTGCACAGATAGTGTGTAAAAAAAATTTTTTTGAAATCACTGTTGCTCGGAATTTTTAAGACAAAAGTGATGGTCGCGATGTTTAACTTTTTTATCTGTGCCTATGATGTAAATCTAAAATATGCTTTTTGTAGATCTACAGAAAAACTCCATTTACATATTACCCCCGCAAGAAAAGTGACACAACTCAAGAATGCAGCATTTGAAAAAAATCAACTTAAAGAATACTATATAAAACTTGTATTGAAATAGTTTAAGCTTCTTTTAAATTTCAGGTAAGTATGTATGGCGGTAAATTCTATTGTATTCTATAGAATAGTAATATGGGTGAGGTGTTATCAGGAAAATAATATTTACCTGATAACACCATACATTCGACGAGAGCAGAGCTACAGATCCATGTTACTATTCTATAGAATATAATAAAATTTATCGCCATACATGCTTACATGAAATTTAAAAGAAGCTTAAACTATTTCAATATAAGTTTTATAGTATTCTTTAAGTTGATTTTTCTCAAATGCTGCATTTTTGAGTTGTCACTTTTCTTGCGGGGGTGCGAAATAACCTTTTAATGTAGATACACTCATAGTGGAGCCAAATATTGAAGTGTGTCTATGTATTCATTCTTTTTTCAGAGATTGTAATTTGCATATTTAGTGGTAAGAACATTGTTACTGTATTTATTTGTATTATTATTGTATTGTACTGTATTACATATTATTGCATTTACTTGTATTATCATTGTATTGTACTGTATTACATATTGTTGCATTTACATATATTATTCCTGTAAAGCGATATGAACCCAGAAGGGTTTAAAATGCTTAATATAAAAAAAAATTATATGTAGGAGGTGTTTCATATACAGGGTGTCCCACGACTCATGGTCAACCGATTAGAAGGGATTCTACATGTAAAACTAAGTCGACAAGTATAGTATACAAGTTTTTCATTTGAAGCTTCATTTTCGAGAAAATCGAGATTGAAAATTCATCGAATACGCGTACCATTAAATAGAAATCGGCTGTGGCGTCTGATCATGACCAACCAATTCTACTCTGTGCATATTGTATTAATGCATGCGAACCCGACAAATCTTTAAACACGATTTTCTCGAAAACGAAGCTTCAAATGAAAAACTTGTATACGTTCTTTTCGACTTATTTTTACATGTAGAATCCCTTCTAATCGGTTGACCATGAATCGCGGGACACCCTGTATAAGAGGATTTTAGTCAGCTAGAGTTCAGTTAATCAGGCACTACCAAAATTTAGTTCAAATAAACGGAATTCTACTGTATGTAAATTACATGCATGCACAAAGTTGCACCGAGATCGGTTGACGCACAAAAAAGCTACGGGCATTAAATGATGTAAGAATCTTTGAATTTTGGGATTAAGATTGATCTAAATCGCAGTTTTTCACAACTTTTGCCACTTTTAACACGTTAAACGCTATGTCAGTCCCCGAGGACAGATAGTATTGAATGTACAAAACAATTTATAATTCATATATAATTCAAATAATATTAAAAAATGTTCACATTGTCTTAGCGGACTTAATTGATACAGATTAAAGAGAAATGGGGTAAACAAGTCTATTGCTTATGCATCGTTATATTTTTGTATTTAAACTTAAATATAAAGTGAAATGGATACCGAGACAAAATTGCTTTGCGTTCAACGTAACCATTACTTATAGCGCATAGCTATATATATATTGTAAATTTTCCTTGCAGGCACAGATAAAAAGAGTTAAAATCCGTGACCTTTACACTTTTCATCATAATTTCCACCAATGGTAAGGTTGAATTAACTTTTTTATGCATTGTCTAGTAAACTAATCCATTAAAATCTAAGAAAAACTTGTCGTTTGGTCCAATTTTTTAAAAAGTTATTAGTTTTTTATGTGTGTTCACGTCATTTTGCACCCGGTTATATAATAGTAGAAGCGTGAACATTTTTGAAAATATGCAACAGCGATCAGTAATTTGTAAAAGAAGAAGTCTGTGTGTTCCACCGGAAATTGGTACAGAATATGTCGAGTATGATTGTCGTCCATGTTGGTCTCGCTGGCGATTAAGGCAACCGGATGCTAACGTCAGTCGGAACATTCCCCAACGGAACCGTTACACGGACTGTGCGAATATTGCCATGCAAAATCTATTGAAGATTATTTTGACAGCGGCTTGACGTCGGCTAGCAACTGGACCGCTTTAACGGATACTGAAGCTTAAGGCTGCAATATCGGCAGGTTGCCAACGAGGCCGCAGCTGATCGGGACGAATTCGGATTTATTGAAACACCATGCGAACTTTACGGCTCTTTCCGATGCCGGCTCTAAAACGGCCCCGGACTCGACCGGAGGATCCGCTCAAGGGATTCGAGATACACGTTGGATTAGAGGGTTGCAGTCGATTAAACCGAGTGGTCCTCTCGATTCCTTGTTCTCGAAAGGGAACATTTCGATAGGCCTTAGCGTGCCCGAAACACCGAGGAGAATTTCATCCGTCGAGAATTCGGCTAAACTGATTACTGTTTGTTCTGCCTGCATTTACGCGAATGCCAACACCATTTTAATTAAACCGATCTTTCATCCTACTATTCATTGGACAAATTAATTCACGCTTCATAACGACTATTCACTCATTTTCTATTTATTTTGTTGAACATCGCATGATTTTAATAATACATTGAGCAAATTACGCGTTTCCGATTTTTTCATTTAATGTTGCAAATCTTATAAAAATTTTATCAGGAGACATTCTTTAATAAACTTATACATCCAAGCACATATTCTAATAACATTTGTAAAAGAATTAAATTATAATGATCATGGGCAATTAAAAATTATGATCGAAAGTACATTCAGACGATAAAGAAACTCTTTATGCAATACATTTGTAATTAGACTGCGGATTTTATGCATTTATGATTAAAGTCTGTAGATCAAATGCAATACGATAAAGACAATAAGAAAATACGGTTGTATTATTCTCAGCTCTTTAAAATGATTAAAGAAAGATGTGAATGCTCCTGTATCTTGTAATTGATGCAGATAATGGTTATTTTACACAAAAGTTCGCAGTCCATTTATCAAAATTTAAAGCGTAAGTATGGAAATTGAAATTTTTTCGATTTGATGCTTCAGTTCCTTCAGAGACTATCCCAATCGAGTTTTCCCTGTAGATCGATATAGTATGCGAACAAAGGGGCCAGCGTGCTCAAAGTGCAACTACACGACACTGATTTTCAAATATAAGTTTCTGGGGACTATAGTGATCTTTCTTCCCGGAGAACACGCGCCCTCTCTCCTTGACTTTCCAAAGATTATGCATGCCAAGAGCTCTCAAAAACTTCCGAGTTCTATAACTCCACGAATGGTGCTCATAAAGTTTCACCTCTGTGCATGTGTGTGCCTGTGTGAGTGTGTAAAAGGGAAAGAGAGAGATAGAGAAGGCGAGAGAACGGAGATAATCTTATGTCTCCTTACTTTATTGGTTTCTCGACTTTGAGTCGGATTTTACGTCGCGTCAGGCTTAACGATGCATCTACGCTTCCTGCACTTGAATCATCATCACCTGTCAGATAAACATGGCGAAGATGGCATTCATGAAGAAATTGGTACTGTTATTAACGCCATCGTCGTTGAACAAATTAAATTTTATTTATAAGCTGCTTAACCGTTATATTTCCTTGTAATTTTAAATTGTATAATTATTGTATAATTCTATAAAATTATATAATTTTAAATGTATTCTTGTATACTCATGTAACATGCAAGATAATGACTTCAATCTCCTCAAATTTTTAAGACAACTAATTGAGCTTTTAAACGTAACATTCTCACTTGCGAGTTAAGGTTTTACAAATCAATCAGCAAATTCGTATTGATCGAAAACAATACGTGAATTAGCGAATTCAATTAACGGTACGGTAGAGTCATTAATTAAATGTATCGTGTAATATGATCGTGCAATTATTCTAAATACTTTATTATTGGTTATAAGTGGAATATTGAAATTCAGTTACTGCACTGCATGTTCATAATTGTGAATTTCCCAATATCTGTTAATGATATTTATTTTGGATACCCTAATTGGATATTCTACGGTTGCAAATAAATGTTTAACTGGCTTATAAGACTTATAATAAATAGAGAAAGTATGTTAGTTCATGGTAAATTCGCATTTCTATCCAAAAGCAGATATATTAAGTCGTTGTATATGAAATCTTCGATTTCAGAATGCAGGTGCTACGACGTGTTTTAATCAAGAAATGCTATTATAATCTACAGGTTTATTAAATGTTATTTGAAGGTACAAAGCTAATCTTTTAAGTCGTGTCTTCCGTTTTTATTTACATATCCAACTTTACTATTAAATAGAGATAAAAAATTATCAAAATTTATGGATCAAAAATGAGAAACAAGTCTTAACTTAACTTAACTTAATTGAAAACTCAATAAAACAAGTAAAAAAATTGTATGTCAATTTTTAAGATGTCGTAAAGAGAGCTTCTATCTTTAAATCTACGGTAGTTTCAGTCACAAAACAAATTTTTAAAAATTTTCGTAGTCGTTTGGTTGTATAGCATTTTGGAGGAAAAACGCATCTTCAGGTTCTCGCTCACCAAGTCACGAAAGAAAATTTTATAATAAAATGAACGATGGATTATAAAACCAGAGGCTTTTAACTTAAACTATAATTACAAATTTATTGTCACACGATCATTTTTTACGAAATTATCAATGTTTAAGTATGGACAATTTTTCAAATACTTCTTGAACCCACCGTGTATGTTATGTAAAATATATTCTACTTCTTACAATAGATAAACCAATTACATTTTCGCTTCGTAACTCCAAATTTCCGTTCACACAAGAATCGTTGTCTCATTTGTCTAAGAATTCTGAAATCTCATTGTAATTTATATAAAAAATTTACTTATTCAGCGAGTGCGTTGGGGATACCCGCGTGCCGTATAAAAGACAGAATGGAAGGCAACAATAAGCATTAAATGAATGGTAAATACGCGGGCTGCGGAACAAACGTACTTACATTCTTTGTGTTCCGAACAGCACCCAATCGGTTAATGGACGGTTCTTGTTTAATATTGGTTTGAATTCGCCCCATAGTTTTACAAAGGAAGTTTTAACCATGATTTTATCAACGCACGAGCTATGGGTCAATTTTCATTGTTGAAACTGCGGAATGGAAGTGGCAGCACTTTGTATTCATCGGAGTCTTTCATTTGCTCGGAAAGACTGTTGAAAGTGGTACTTCTCTGAGTAAAACTTCGAGAATAAATTACTATTCGTCTCGAGCGGATACCAAAATATTTAATTTATAAGGGGAGACTTCCGAAAGATAATCCAGTTTATTCAAGAAAGATTTTTCAATTCGACCGGTACCCGTTACTCCTGCGTATCAAAGATAATAATTTTTTACAGCTATCCATTAGACGCCAGAGATGAATAGACCTCGTTGAGGACTCGATCCGTGTTTTTGGACAAAATAGTGGGGCTAATGGTTTCGAAAGTTCCAATCAGAAAATAGAAATTTCAATTTTAACTCAAATACTAGAAGAAAAGAAAATTAATAGTGGATCTTTATGCAAAATTAAAAATGTCTGCAGCAATTGCATGAAACAGGAGCCAACAGGAACCATTTAATATTTTTAAATCCTTTTAATCTTTCATAAGTTTCATATTTTATCTATTGCTTTCGTCAGAAATGTATAAAATTAAAATGATTAAACATTATCTACTTCTATGTTCTTATATCACCCGTTAGAACAAGTACAATTTTTAAATAATATGAATTCATTGTTAGTTTGTATTAGACGGATGATACATCGCGTTTTCAAGTTACATGAATTTGTTTACATTCATAACAAGAATTCAGACTGTAGAGGATTAGTATAATAATTAAGTTATTATTAAGTTACCACAGCATCTTTAAGTTTTCAATAAAAATACAAAATGAACGAATTTTGGTGCGATTTTGGAAATCCGAAGTAGACGGTTAATTATAAATGTGTTCTATATTATTTTTAATATATGCGGTTCAAGAAGCCATGATCAGCCGGAATCAAAGAAAATTAGCATCCGCATTATGCGGAGGAAAAACTGAGTGATGAAAATGGAAAAAGAAGGAAATGGAGCGCGTTCTACCCGGCGACGTGTGCCAATGAGGAATTTTGCATTGTGCGAAATTTCGTGCGAAAGACGTAACGAAACAGGGGCTGTAAATTGCGAACACTTCATTAGCAAAAATTTAAATTTCAAAAGAGCACTTTGCCGCGTCTTCCCGCGCGAGCTACTGATGAGCCCTAGCGTCCTTTGTATTCGTCGAAATGCGGTTATCGGCCGTGGGCTTCTCAAGAGAAAAAAAATCGTCACTTGATACTTGCGGATTTCGTGATGTACCGATTATTTATTGAAGAATAAGCACTCCCAGAGTGATCCACATTGGCAAAATTTAGCATCCGAAAGATGTAAGATGAACGACCATTGTCATCCGCTATTGGGATCTGACATTTTGACTGGCACCGTCTGCTGCCGAATAGTAGAAATACTCTAAGTTTGGCTTGGCTTGGCTTATAGCAGCTTACAGTGTTAACAGGTGTTAATTACAGTATAAATTTACAGTTATCGTGATAGTAGAACGAGCAAAAATTTGTTGCACCGTTTCCACACTTTGAAATGAAGCATGTGAAGTGAACTGCTTGAAATTATGTGTGTAAAATGAATTATTTGACAAAACACACTTTATTGATTTTTATACATGTATTTATTTCATATATTTAATAAATATATCTTTTCGAAGTAACATTAAACTCGTCAATATTTATTAAGTCTGTACGCTCATCACTTGTTATTATTTCTTAAGTCTATTTACTCTCATCACATATTTTTTCCAATAAACAAATTTTATGTAACATATTCGTATAATACATATTTTTTAATTTAGTCAACATTGAAGAAATAAAACTGTCATTCCTTGTAACTATTAAAGCTAAATATTTTTTATCAAACTTAGAGTATATAACAAAATATGTTAGTTCTAAATTTAACACTGCTATCCTCATCTGGATTTGCCCATAATACCGATGCTTTTCCCTCAACACAAAGTTTTCTCCTTTCCTTCAAACATTATAAGTAAAAACAAAAAAAAGATATCAATACAATGTTAAGACCAAGCTCTTCGTCGCCATATTGGATAGCTATATATATTGTCCACGCCCCCATGTCAGATCCCAATAGAATCGTGACTGCTTCATTAGGTGTTGGCTGAAGTAGATACATATGTAGTGTAATCGATGTTTGCAGTATGATCGATGTGTGTACACGCGATACAATGAATGTTGGAATGGATGTTTGGTGTGAAAATCGAGTTGTCGTTATCGTCATTTGTTGTTTGTTTATTCATTCGTTACATCTTGTACGCATTTATTATTACGTGTTTATATCTATTATAAGTTGTCGTATTTCCTCAAATATATATTACAAACGTAGTCTCCGTTGAAGGAACACTTAAGCAGCATGTTTGATGAAGTTAGTATTCGCAAATCTGCAATGCAACTTCCTCATCAAATCATTTAAAATGAGATATTTCGGATTTTTTTTCGCAAAATATGCATTTTACAAAAAAATTCTTGTGCTTAGTTTGTACACTCTTTTAGTGTACAGAAAATTCATTTATTACGATTCTTGTTGTGGTGTCATTTATACAGGGTGTCCCAAAAATTGTGAAAATTCTTGAAATGGGCGGTTCATGAGGTTATTTAAAGTAACTTTTTCCTTTACAAAAGTGGCCGCCGCGGTTTTGTTAAGGAGTTATTAACGAAAAACACGGACCAATCAGAGCGCAGCTACAGCAGACAGATTCTGGCTCAGCCAATGACAACGCCACGCTCAGCGGAACCTATCGCCGAGCCCGAATCCGTTCGCTATAGCCGCGCTTTGATTGGTCCGTGTTTTTCGTTAATAACTCCTTAACAAAGCTGGGGTGGAAATTTCTGCTGAGAGCCTTCATTTTTTAAACAAAAGTCAGGTATATTTTGTGACAAAGGCATTTGTCACAAGCAATTAGAACGATGAGAGAAATATATTTGACACAATGGCGACTATAAAATTGTTTAAATAAATGATCTACACTACGATCGTGCAATGTATTAATTCATAGAAAAATTTATCAAAACTTCTGCTCTTGTTCAAATTCATGGACGTTATTTATTTGAAGATGTTTGAATATTAATTATTAGCATCGGTGTTTTTGTTTTCAACGAATATTTTCATTTTTTTTGTCCCATATTTGTGTTAATTTCTTCACCCACAGTTGTTTCGCAAAATAATTGAGTTTAAAACTCGTCGAACACTGGAGAAAGCTTTCGTTATACCGATCTAAAAATGTTTAATTTTTGAAATGCAGGGTTTTGTTTCCAAAGGTATGGCACAGGACAACGACAACTGGGTAGAGTAGTGAATAAACATTCGAAACGACTTCCACATTTACTTTAATATCGCATTCATCGCGAGCAATTCAATTTTAGATTTGATAACACACAAACATGTATGGAGGATGCTCGAGAATACAAGCACCGACGAGCATAACGTTTCAGAAGCTACATCAACTCGGAATTTCGCAAACGTTCCTACGTTTGAATTGCAGGGAATTTCATAGATTGTAGATTTTATGCATTAGCTGATTAAAGATGCTTGGTTCTGATTACAGATTAATGAGACTTCCCTTATATTCCGAAATAAAGGCAGCTCGTACCAAGGAAATCTCTATTTTAACCTGCTTTCTGTAAACTGACCTAAAAACTTTGTTCTGCAAAAATTATTCACTTTATTTATAGAAAAGAAATAATTTTACTGATAAGTAGCGTTCTTTGAAAATATACTGCACTGAAGAAATAACTTTCGTAAACAATATAATGTTCTGTCATAATGAAAATAACTTTTAATAGAACCATACTGCGATAACAACAAATTCATGTTTTCTGAAAATGTAACTTTATAGAAGGTATAATGTTCTTAAGACCATTAGACTTCTTCTGAAAGAAATAATTACAGGAAGTAAATAATGTTTCTTGAAAATGTGTTAAATTTTATTGAAAATATACTAAGAAGGTAACCTTTATAGAAAATATACATCATTCTAAAAGATTGAATTTCTATTTTTCTTTTTTTTTTGACACCATTCAATGATGATCTAGTACGTTTAAAAGTGAATCTGTTATAAGAGATTTTAAAAAGAAATATGTTACACTAAAAAATAACAGTTATTCAAAATATGCTATACTAGAAATGACCTATAGAATGCACTATCGAATTAATTTTTCTTAAAAAGATAGTATAATAAAAAAATAACTTTGTAGGTAGTATGCTGTTATTAAGACTTTAAGAGACATATTAAGAGAATTCCCCCTAAAGGTAATAATTGCAATAAATAACTAATGTGTCTTGAAAATTAGTTGAATTTTATTGAAAATATAGTGACAAGATAACTTTATAGAAAATATAGCATTCTAAAAAATTGTTTCTCATTCAAAACACAGTATACTAAATATAGCTTTCACTAAAGGATTACTGTGCTTAAAAATGAACCATTTATAAATCATTTTGAAAAGAAATATATTGCACTAAAACATATCATTTATTAAAAAGATGTTCTACTAAGAATCGTACATAAAATGTACTATACTAAATTCTTTTCAGCAAGGAAAGCCACTTACGAGCCCATCGGATTCTTTGTAACACGGCGATGGAAATTGCGGCAAGAAAGAAGTCGTTTAGAAGCGCGTAATTTTGTTTTGGTCCGGCGCGATAGAAAAAGCAATAGAATCTGAAAGTTGCGCCGGCGAAATGTATCTTCCATAAATACGAAAGTACCACGAGAGCCGAAACAGTCTTGGCCCAGTGAAAATTACTTCTGGCTCGGGTCGGGGCCGTGCAAAAGTTCAGATAATTCAGACATTACCGAAATACCGGCGGCCTGGAAACTTTCGCGCAGCACCAAAATTCGCAGGTTTTGGGGGTGGGCTGAACTTTTCACCGTTTCAAGATCCGCGTAACATTAACGGGTCACTTCATGCCTGGCGCTATTTCACTTTCGCGCCTGTTACAACTTTCCACGAGCCACCGAAAACTTTGATAAATTTTGATAGAGTCGCGGGCTCCGAGCACCGGGGGCAGCGGATGGCATTAAAATAAAAGAGATTTTCGTCTATCCGAATTTAACGGCCCGTGAGGAACGCTAAACATGCCCGGGGACTTTCCAGGAACTTTGACGATTTATAATTTACAAGACGTCAAGACGTTGCCGCGCCGAGGGTTCCGTTTTCGTCTGAATATTCGCTGATAGATTCAGAGACTATCGAAATTTCCGACCGGCTTCGATAAACAGAAAGTTTATCGTTCAAAGATCATTAGATTGCAGATCTAATCCTGGGGACATGCATGATGGTCTCCAAGCTGCAAAAGCTTCGACCTGGGTACCGGTTTTCGGTAAAATTAGACCCTGAGAGTTCGTCCGATCTACGTTTCTGAAAGTTAACGACGAAACTAAAATAAATTTCATTAATATGTATAAACGGTCCATTCAGTTATTTCTGCTTTGGATGCTTGCTATTTGCACATTTCAAATAGTTCAGTTTCTGCAAATATTCGATCATTTTCATAATTGATATATAATTTTATGTAATTCGCATTTTATGAATACGCACTTTGGGAATTTCTTAGCGAGATGGTCTAGTAACAGAATTTCTTCTTAATTCTTTAATCGTTTAATGTCGCGTCAGATTCTAAGAAATTAGCGACCACTGATACATTATATTAGATTAAATTACATTACGTTACATTACATTACATATATCTGTGGCTGCAAGGAAAAACGCACCATGTCACATTTTCCAAAAATTCAAGTTTATGAAGTAACTGATCTTTAGAACATAAGATTTACGTATTTACCTGAGAAAGAGTCATAAAAACAAATTCCATAGGCTCGAAAAAATAATACAATTTAACCGAAGTTTAATGTTCAATTCATAGGCATTAAGCAATACTAATGCTAAAATTCTAAAATTACTATTCTTTTTACTATTATTCACATTAATTATACAAATATGCAATATTATGCAAAGTGAAAGAAATGCACACTTAGATTATAAAAAGGAAACGAGGAAACATTACTAGTACGAAGAATTAATAATAATCGACAATATCTCGAAAGTGAAAACATGTGACATGCGACATTTGTCCTTACAACCGCAGATCATTTTCCTTACAGTCACATAGCTGTACTTAATTATGATCTAATAATATAACTCATTGTGAGACTGCAGATCTCCATGAAAAATAAGAATTTTCTGCATCAATCACACAGTACTGGAACCAAATCAAAATTTGTTTCTTGTAGTGATCATTTCAACAAATTCATGAAAATATACCAATATTCCTACTGTTTCATGTTGCAACTACTGTGTCATAAATGCATAAAATCTGTAGTCTCCTTATTAGCTAGAACATAGTATGATTCCAGGAGAACATTGTTCAGTATTTTCCTAATCCATTATGGTTTTTTACGACAAGTTTTTTCAGTTCTTTTAGAAAGAGCACTACATTCCTGACATATTTTGTATTCTTCAAACATTCTATGATTGAACAAGGGATTTTTGCTTAGGGCGTTGAACGTGGGACAGTCTTGTAGTCCATGTTCCATAGATAAGTTATTATTATAGGATAACAGAATTATTATTGATTCGACAATGAAAAGAAGTTTTGATAAATTATTGCTATTAAAGGACTAGTGATTGAAGAAATTGGTATAAATTGTTTGAATGTACTTTTTTGAGACATTCTGACTTTCTATTTAAAAATAGCATAGAATAGCTGTCAGTCAAAGTTAGATATCGTTAACTGGAAAGTTTGCTGGAACTGTTGCAAATTCAGCTCAAAATAAGCACATCAGTAGCTAGCTAAATTTAGCTTACACTTTGCAAAAATGATTATGGTGGAGTATAAACTATTCTAGCTATAGACACGCTACTTAGAACAAAGAACATGATTATAGGTATCTATAAGTACAATTGGATCGTTACTAGACGATCGAACCTGTTCTACACTATTCATTCACTGGAGTTTCCTATTGTACACAAAACTCTATTGTAATAATATATTCACATTAATAAAAAAAAATATAATCAGAATCAGTTAGTGTCATCACATTGTTTTGGTTCTTTCTACGGAATCAGAATTTTTTTAGAGTTGTTTAGAGAAACAGACGTTAGATCGACGGTTTCTTTTTTTGTGAATTATAACACATTGAAAATAAACTGATTCTCCTGTTTTCCATTTACTTGTTCGTATTTGTCATGAATTCACAAAATCCTTTATCAACTCATTACTACTCATCACAGAAAGAAAATCTGCGGCTACAAATAAAAAAGTAAAAACATATTGATAATTCATAGTATATTTGTACGTTTGTTGTATTATTTGTTCAGGAATAAACATTTGAACAAATTAAAAGCTACTATTCCTATTGTTTTTGTTGCCAATTTCACAAGTGGGAAACTGTGACCACAAATGGTGTAAAGGATCTCGGGCGACAATGGAATAATTTTTTAAATTATTATGTGTCACAAATTGTGATAATGTTTTGATTGTTTGAGTATCTGTTCTTTATTTTTGTGGGTGTCAGATTTATTTATAAGAATTGGAGAATACACGATGCATCAACAATATACATATAAACGTAATTATGTTTAAATGTACAACATCATTGAATCACGTATCAACGCGATCAGCATACTCGCAAAATTATAAAAACACAAGACATAATACAGGGTGGCCTTTTTAAGTAAGGCTAAACAAATATCTCTTCAGCTTATTGTGATGCAAAAAATATTTTTTACGTAACGTGTATGGTGTCAAAGGACTAATGTTTGGCAAGAATATTTTTTCCCCAAGGTCATTTCTTTCGGAGTTACCAAGGTCGTCGGTGTTTCTTTGACACATAAATACATTTTTCTATTAATACATCGTGTAGCTGATCGAAAGATACATTTACCTATGAATAACAACATGACCTTGAAATGACCTTGATCTTCTAAAATTAAAGTTTAACGTAAACCTTATGTCGAATATCTTTGGCCAAGACTATTGAACCTGTGAAGGCGAAGAAAATAATTTTTATCGCACTAAAAATATCGATCATCAGATGTATTAAGACAACACTCACTTTCTCATAAGTTATCATCTTCAGAGATGTTCAAAATGGTGTCCATCTACGGTGGGACATTTTCTGAAACGTGCAATTACCGACTGCACAGATCTTTCAGCTCTTTCGGAATTAATATCACCACAAGCTTTATTTATTCAGTTTTTCATGTCCTCTGGTGTAGTTGGTCGTTCATGATAAACTATTTGATTCTGGTTCTAGTTCACTTCAAACAGTATGTCGATTCTCTGATAAATTGAAACTGATCAGGATTTCAAACAGTTAGGTATCATCAGTATTACGATAATAAACATGTTTATTTACATTCACGCTCTTGATTCACAATTCTTGGTCAAAAAGCCTGCGATCTCGATAGACATCAGTTTCACAGGAACTTTAATTTTCAAAGATCAAGGTCGTTTCAAGGTCATGTTATTATACATATCTGAATAGTTTAGTTATGTGTTAAAAAACACCGATGACCTTGATAACTCCGAAAAAAATGACCTAGCATAAAAAATATTCTCAACAGATATTGGTCCTTTAACACCATGCACGTTATGTAAAAAACATTTTTTGTATCCCAATAAGCTGAAGAGATATTTGGGTGACTTTACTTAAAAGGACCACACTGTATAATATCCATAGTCTACGCTGCAGCAAAATTTATATTAAACTAAATTCATATCGACAGCTAAACACGCATTAATTAATGCGAATATTGAACAGTGCATCTACTTTGTCATTAGTGAACTATCAGTGAATGATATGCAAACAGTTAAAGTAGCCACAAATGGTGAGCTTACCGTATTTGAATAATGTCCAAGTTAGATTCGATCCAGCTCAACTCCCAAGGATTAAATCGGAGGATCGACACCTTCGAGTCCCAAACCGAACTCCCCCAGGTCCAGCAGAAAACAGCCAAGTTTCCGGAAGCAAAAAGCACGTTCGGCACGACTCGATTGCACAAGAAACCTAGCCCATTCGAAATTATCCGCAAGAAAGTGGGGCGTATAATCCTCAGGGGAAGCGCGACAAGACTCGTAAACATTCGCGAAGAATACGGAAACCAAGAAAAGCTCAAGAAACCTGGAACACCGGTACAAGCAACAACGTCGAACGTCCTCATAGCAAGGTGCGCAAGAAGCCAGGAATCAAAGTCGCCTGTCGGAAGCTGTTCCCGGGCTTTGCACAACGCTGTAAGGATCCGGACTTTCAGGATTACTTTGCCGTTGCATTCCAATTTTCAGCCTTTTCAAGCTTCTTTCCGGGAAGTTCCGCGGACTTTCGGACTGCCCTTAATCCCCCGGAAGTTTCGACTGGCCGCGAATCAGAATTCCAATCATCCCCAGAATTCTAAAATCCGCGGCCACCTGGCCGAACGCCTGTGAACCCGTCTTAGGTTTGAAATGATTCTAACCGCGCGCGGCTAATCTTCTCGGACCCTCGTCATGAAATAATAATTGTGGTTTTCAGCATGAAATTGCAATATTCACGAGCATACGGTGTTAGACAACATGATATGTAGACTGCGCATCTTTATGCAAAATATAAATTCTCTGGACCAATCACAAGAAACTGTAGACACTTAAGAATTTCTTTGTTTTCTAAATTATTTTAGAAGGTTCGCAGCAATATACCGACAGACTTTCATTCTATTAATCTTTAGACATTTGTCAATTGAGAACTTGAATTTTCTTTATGAGAAATTCATATACAGGGTGTCCGTCCATAAATGTCAGAGCAGATATTTCGTAATTGATTAAAGTTACAAGAAAGTTTAATAAGACTTTGCACAGTTTTAAGTCTGCTATGAAGTGCACGCAAAATATTTTTTTTACTCGTGACCTTTGCGAGTTATGAAGGTCACCATCCTTCTTTTAAATTCATACCTACATTTTTTTATACATTTATGCAGTATGAGTCATTTGCAGTCAAAATCATATTTGGTAAAAAACTGATATTATGCATTGTTTACGAGATAATCGGCATTTGAGATATCGAAGAAGTAAACTCTATTGTAAGTATTTTTGAATTTGATTTGGAATGTAAAAGATGTTGAGAACGCATATTGTGGTCAACTTTTTGAATGATAGCCTTCCTGTATCGAACATGATGGTAAAAGTTTCGAGCAATTTATGAATGAATAATAATTGTTTCATAAAAAAATTCTTTTTATACTTTCTTAACCTCTATGACATTCCAAATCAAATTCTAAAATATTTACAATCCAGTTTATATATGCAACATTAACCGTCACATAGATAATAAATATATATATATTTTTAGTACAGTGGCTCTAATCATTTATTTATCGACTGTAGGTGTATATTTTATTTACTTCTAAAATTAGAATTAAATATGAAATTCATTTCTAATAAGTTACATACAACATATTTTTCATATCAACGCAATGGAAGGAGATATTTATGTGGCTACATTTTGGTGGATCACCTTGTTTATACAATCATATTACGCTAAATTCCAATATTGTCCTTGGCCACTACAGTGGTCACAACAACCCTTTAAATATGAATGTTCTTACTGTTTCTTATTACATCTATTCATTTTTGTCAAAGATGCATAAGATCCACACTTAATAAACTAACAAGATCCACAGAGTCAATAAAAACTATCGTACGCAATAACTTTTAACCTCTTGATTGTATAACCAAAAACATTTGAGATCAATTAAGTTGGATTTCAAGAGACTCGTCGAATGGATGCAGTTAGATTGCTTTACACCATGTCTATTACGACATATCGGGATCACAATACCAACAGGTCATATTCCTGTAAAATATGTTAGTTCTTGCTGACTCACCATGTACATATAACAAAAATACTCTAAATCAAATTGCCGGAATATTGAGTGATTTTTTTGACGCCCTGCATAACAAAAATATTCTAGATCAAATGTCCGGATTTTGTAGTGAAAATAGCTTCGTGTGCAGAGGTTCAAACACGCATTCGCATAGTTTTCAGGACATTGTGTAACGAAATGACAATGCGAAGATGAACTTATTTCCTGCAATTTTCGCACGCGAATCGCAAACAGGACGTCGAACGTTTATTTACGCGGGATTCGTGCCCGATACTAAACACCTCTTGTTAGCGTAGGAAGGAAATGGCAGCGACAGGATTGTAGCTGGATAGTGTAAGCGATCAAGAGGGAAGGAGACAGGAGAGAGAAAGAGAGAGAGAGAGAGAGAGAGAGAGAAGGGGAGGGAGACGAGGGTAGAAACCCGCGCGCGTATATTTATCACGTAATCCCAGGACATTATGCTTGGCTACTCGTGATCATAAATTATAACTTATGGAATGGAACGAGTATACATTTCGGGTAGACTGGCATGCGCAGTTTGTCCTTAACGTATTCACCTCCGCAGTGGGAAATTCGTGACATTGAGTAATCGTTCGGGACCCCAGGACCATGAAGAAAAAATAACGGACCTACCAATTTAGGTATCGCGCCGGTAAAAGGAATCCTTGAACTGTGTCGCGGGGAGGCACAGGTGTTCGCGAGGTGTTGAAGTCAATGATGCACCGCACTGACCTTCCGCACTGATTTTTCTGACACCTGGTGGTCAAAGCTTAGGACGAATCTATCTTATTACCCTAACAGATGGCAAGCAAGCGCGCCTTCACTGCCGTAATCCTGAATAGACTATTGTACAGTACACATTGTACCGCTACGATATTGTCTGGCGTTCAAGGACACATGGATCTGCCGCTGTAGGCCTAATGGAACCTGATCTGTGAATGTGTTAAATTACTGGTTGTTTACACTATAGGTTCAACAAGAAGACTATAGAGATATTACAGGAATTGAGTGATGTTGTTACATTATTCTCGACTTATTAGAATTCTTAGAAGGGTAAATGCATTTTCATTTAAGCCCTATTTGGTATAATGGACTTGAACAATTTTGATTTTGTCATAATGATCTGCTGTCTAATTACAGGATGTCCCAAAAATATTTTATTTCCTTGAAAAGGGTGATTCCTGAGATCATTCAGGTCTTACTACTTGTGGCGTTGGCATTGGCCGAACTGAACCTCGTCCGCTGTAGCTGCGCTCTGATTGGTCCGTGCTTTTCATTAATAATACCTTAACAAAGCCGTGCAGACCATTTTCGCAAAGGAAGAAAATACTTCATATGACCTTAGGAATCACCCCTTTCAAGGAATTACAAAATTTTTGAGTCACCTTGTATAATAGTAACTTCGACATTAACTGTTTTCCGGGTAATGTATTTCATCGACATTAAGTAAATATTACAATATGACAATTAAGTAAATATTCTAAATAGTAATTATTCAAAAGCAACTTTGGAAAGACTGTTCTCTCTGTTGTCTTGTGTCAGCGCTAAAACGGCAATTAGTGAGCCGCTGATGAACACGCCACAAAGAGAGGAAATAAATAGATTAATCAGGTTTCCGGATAACTGTCCAACTTTAATAAACAATGTGAAGAACGGTGCACAAAGATATAAAGCAGAGGTTGACTACATGAAATTCGACTTATTCCGACTTTCGGCTCTAGTTTGCGACTGATTTTGCAACAAAGGCATATAAATAGCGAAACTCCCTAATGGGAGTGAAAATTCCCACCACCAAATACAACACAGTAGGGCCTCAGCCAATAATACATTTTTAGGAAGGTTTCAAAATATCCTCTAAATAAGTGCCCATAGACGGCATACCTCGACGCCATGATGTCGCCGAACAGTGCTGACTAGAATGCGAATGTTTATGGAATTTTCAATTTTTGTAGACAAATTTGAAAAAAGTGGGATGAAATACAATCCTATTTTCAGTGGTAATAGCTTTTGTAGAATCAAAATAAATAAAAATCCTTGTAAGTTTCTTTAAAAATTCGTATACGCCGGAAATGCATAACGATCCGCAGTCTAGTGATGACTGCGTCTATAAATCAGGCTTAGAGGCACAGGCCCCTGTTGCTAAGTGCGGGCCTACGTACGTCAAGTTCCATATGAGAGCGGTATGACCAGGCTAACTTTCCCAAGGAAATCAGCTGATACTTTCCAGCCGTACCCAAGTCATAAGGCAATAAATTCGTCCAACAGACACTAGAAAGACTCTCAAAAAATGGTACTGTCCTAAATCGACCGCAGTGTAAACCCAAACCGAACTTCGAGCATGCCATACAATAAGCACGTCTCAACATATCTGTTCCGAAGACAATACCAAGACTTCTACTTTACGATATTTGGCTGAAAGCCTTATTGTTTACATAACTCAGAACTAATCGAGAACCAACGTTTGGAAGTCTGGCTGCCGCTATGCTGTCTAAGTGAGCGACGATTGATATTTGATAGTGCTATGCTTCATTAAGGAAACACCTTTTGCAAGATTTAAACACTTCAACAGTAATATTCTCAATGCAATATTCAAATTACACTATATAATAATTTCTTCTATATAATAGAAATTAATAGGTAGATAATTAACTGAAAGACTTGAAGAATAATCAAGTACCAATTAAAGATTTTTATCGTTTCGGCAGACAAAGTGAATATTTGCAGAAATTTTCCGGGTATGGATATCAAATTTTCAGATCAGCAACTTCATAAATTGAAAATGTATGGTAATTAAATTAATTATGGAACACCGGGATGGAAGTATTTAAATGCCTTTACAGTAGTATAGCCAGCCGATAAATTCTATTAAATTTTAAAACTGAAGAGCATTATTATGATTATAATTCAATCATGTTATGTACTCACCGGTCAATGAAATGGAATATTACAGTTCTTCTTTTTAATAATTCAGTTGGTCACTTACCTGAAAACACAAAAACAAGTTATTAGTAAAATTTTGCTCTAATATGTTATAATATCTTTGAGTACATGAAATAATAGATCATTAACCGTTATGGTTGCAGATTATAATTTATTTCTTCGGTAACATTTCGAATAAGCGGAGCAAACCTGTCAACAAACAGACGGGACGTCGTTTGAAATGGCATACATTTGAATTCAGATTTAAATTTAAAAAACAACAGCAGAAACGTTTTATTTGTACATGCATAAATCTAGTGCGATGGTGGAAGACCTTTTTGTAATGGATGATATACATCAAGGACCCGTGACACATTGTGATTTATACTACACAGCAAATATTTCAGTAATAACACGAAAATAATAACACGGCACCGTTCACTTCTAAAACAAAAGCAATCCTATGGAAATGCATAATTCATGTATTAGTAACCCCATAATGAATTGATGTGACAATACCTTCGCTGACTCAGGAGGTTGTTTTTTTTTAAGAACTGTGACATACACTTGCGCTTCGGAGCTTAAAATTATTCAAAGAATTATAATTCTACACTAATCAAAAGCAGTTCTACAATATTAATGATCATAAATGATTTCTAAAAAATTTTAACTAGATTTTACTTTCGCAGATAAAATATATCTATAATCTATAGGGCATCAAATCCGCAATTTATTCATAATCATATTATTATCTATAGTACAGTGTTTAATCGATAAGTGTCACAAAATTCTGAACAAGAAGTGTCCCAGAACTATCCCCACTCCTGCGGGGTATACCACGTGAGGGGCCGTGAAGCTCGAGAGGCCTCGCTCGCCGAGAAGTATGACATCATACGGGTTGGGTATATCGGTGAGACCACTACTAATCCAGTGACAAAACTTTTTTATTTTTTATTATTTTTTTATAGAACTTTCACCAACATATTCGTGGCATTTTTCTAATGAAAATGATACGAAATAACATGATTAGGAATAAACTGCGGATTTGATGCATTTATAAGAAAAATGAGTAGGAGACGTTTAAAACGGTAGTAAGATTGAAAAGATTATATCACATTGATATTTAATTTTCAATTATTTTAAATTGTTAAACAAACAAAGGAATTGATATATCTTGCAATTTATGCAGACAATTTTTATTTTGCATAAAGATCCGCAGTTTAATTATAAAAGAAAAATGGCAATATTAACATGTTGCTTTGAAATCTGTGTTTTTTATTCTATTAAAAATGGAATATTGATGTTTTCTCTTCACTTTTTCTTCGTTATTTAATTGATTGCATTAGACACTCGCGTTTACAATTAAAAAGGGTATCTTCTTCGTTAAAGAGATGTTGAATTGCGAAATTTCGCTCACAGTTCAAATGTTCAAAACAGCAATTGATCTGATATATGAGTTTTCATTCGATTACGTTTTCAATTACTCTTTCAGAATCTGAAACTCCATTGGCGTTCGGAAAAGCGACGATTGGTTTGGAAGAAGCGTAAGGTAGAAGAATCAATTTCGAGCACCCTTCATATTATACATATGTATATAGCAAATGGGAAGGGAATTATTCACTCCGGTAAATTTTCACATGCGCCCGACCGATATTCCGGACCTTTACATTTCTTAAACTCATATTTTGCTGTTTCTCGCTCCTCGACGAAGAAAGAAGTCAAGCATTTCTCGCGTTGACATTACTCAAGATATGTTTACAATCCCTTATGTCAATTTATCTGTTGCAGATTTGCATAGAACTCTCCATTTTCGAGGGGCATTGATGAACTGACAGATATGTAAAGTTTGTTCATGCAAATTACTCGTGATTACTAGACTGTGGATTTTACACATTCGTGTTTACTAATGCAGACATAATAAAAACGGAACGTATGTATTAGGTTACTGCATGAGTAATTAGAACCAATCACTCTCAATTAGAAACGTTTCTCCATTAATTCATCTCGGAAAAATGATGCATGCTTTTGTAAACAGCATACAACTAAAAGAATACATGTGACTTTAATGCATTACTTACTCGTACAGCTAATGTAATTTTCCAATAAAATATTTACTTGGTTTTAAAATTCCCATGCTGAAGGAAGCAAATTTCCGTTTAATGCTTTTTAATCAATGGACAGCGGGCCGTTTTTACAAATATAATAATTGATGATGCTTATGACTATTCACTGCTTTATTTATCAATTTGTGGAACATATTTTTTGAAGGTATTTCTTGTAACTACGTTAGTCTTCCTTTCTTCCTAATGTAACAGCTGTCAATTTAATTTAATCGCCAGGAAATGAGCACTTGAACGTTAATTTTGATATTCTGGGTAAAGTAGACCCAGGTGCCGTTGTCGGGGGGTTAATTTTAATCTACTTTACAGATACAGTTACAGTTAATGTTCGGACACTCTTAAAACGTCGATAACATTCTTAACCCCTTGGCTTACAACAACGAGTGAGACTCGTGGTAAGAAAGGGCCAAAAACAATAAGGACGAGCCTGACTCATGGTACTTCGTTCGGTTCAAACGTCAACAACACGAGCCTGACTCATGGTACTTCGTTCGGACCAAACGTAAACACGACCCTGGCTCGTAGTACTTCTTTCATGACAAACGTAAACAACACTAGCACGAAGATTACTAATTTTCTACGAGTTTTCTGAAAACGTTATTAATTTACAAATTGTTACTGATACATTATCCACTTTCAAATTATAAATCATTTTTGCTCGCCGATGAATTGATCATAATTACTTCCCAGACATCTTAAAAGTATTAGTTGTAACCAAACGTAATTATTATTTCACAATTCCTTTCGTCGAGCCGAAATATACATGTCATACTGCGAAACAGCTAAATGGCTCGACGCGTGACCGGCCTTCTTGTCTATTATGGCACGAGCAAACGGGAGTTAGCGGGTAGGACAAGGTGTTAATGTTGGCCGTACGACTTGGACTTTTTTGAGATGTTAAAACAATTAGTTTACTACGTGACGTGAAAAAGAAATTTTGAAACAATTGCAATTGGTTGGTATTGCAGAGAAAGTACTAAAAGTTGTATTTAAAAATTACGTTTTGTAGATCTGTGTCAACAATATACATTCTAAAAATTTCATAAAAATCGGAGTACGTGGAAAACAGCGGCAAGCATCGAGAGACGTAAGAATCCTTCGATTTATTACAATTTATGGCCGAAAATTGTGAAAAACTGCAATTTGCACTATCTTTAAACGGTTGTAACTCATTGCAACGTTTGCCGATTTTGGTGAAATTTTCAGAGTGTATGCAGTTGATACAGATCTACAAAACGCATTTGTTAAACTTTCAGCATAAACCCACATAAAGCGCATTTTCTTTGCAATTCTGACCAATCACAAATTTTTCAAAATTTATTTTTTGCGCCATGTATTAAACTAATTGTCCTAACTTCTCAAAAAAAAAAATCGAAATCGTATGATCCCATATTAAAAAAGGTATTGTCCTTTTAGGAGTGTCCGAATATTAATGAGAGTGACTGTATGTAATACATTGAGATAGATAGATAAAGTGATAAAAAATTGCACAAACATTTCAAAGTATCAGTGCGTGGGGCACGATTACAAAAGACGTTATAATATGTCTTCGAGTTAAAATATTTATATGGAATCTCGATAATATAACAAGATAAAGAAATTAGTGATATATAACTTCCTAAGGCCTCAAGTTCCATTTTATGCCACGCAACAATGCGCATATTTTCCCGAGGTCCGGACAAAGAAACTTTGCATGAAAGCGTCTTTGCCCTCATTTGTCTGCGACTCTAATTATTCCACTGTTCGTAAATTGGTCAGCGCATTCGAGATGAATGGAGACAAAGATTTATAACAATCTTCTGTACTTTACGTTCATTTCAATGCAGTTGCTATCTATCGTCCTTCTTTAGAAGGTAGCGAAGGGTGTCGCAAAAAATGTTCGAGTTCCTTGATAGGATGATTCCTGGGGTTATTCTAAGAAACTTTTTCCTTTACGAAAGTGTCATATGTGGCATCGTTTTCAAGTTAGTAACGAAAAAATCGGATCAATCAGATCGCAGTTACAGCTCACGGCTTGGCGCGGTTCGGTGGCTGATTCTACTGAACGGTAGCGTTATTGTCGCACCGTGCTCGAATCGCGAGCAATACAGTCGAATAAGCATGCGTGCAATTATTGTTCGGTATTAGATACAAATAATTCGATATTGTCGTATAAGATAATTCGAAGCAACAGGTGCATTTACCGCTGAATATGCGAGATTTATTTACATAAATTGTCTCTTCTTTTCTTGCACACGATTCGAGCACGGCGCTACAACAACGCTACCGCTCAGTAGAATCAGCCGCCGCGTCGCGCCAAGCCGAGCCGTAATTCGTCAGCTGTAGCTGTGCTCTGGTTGACCCGTGTTTTTCATTAACAACTCGAAAACGAAGTCGCGTATGATATTTTCGCAACGGAAAAAGTTTCTTAGAAAAACCCCAGGAATCACTCCAGTCAAGGAACTCGAACATTCTTGGGACACCCTGTATGTTGTTCAAACGTAGCAATACATGTTCAGTGACTTTTCGCACAATCTGTCCGCACAATGCGTGACAAATGTATCCCGTCTTATACATCTTTTTTTTACGAACTACAAATAAAGATTTAAAATTATATCGTCAAACATGTATAATCGTATTGTTAAATACAAACATAGCTACACATGTTCGATTATTTTTAAATCTATTTGCACAATGACATACAAATATATTACATCATTTGTATGATATGTGATGCATGATGTATGATGCATGATAATGTATGATGCTGTATAATGTATGATATATCATATAAATTATCTATTATAAAAAAATGTTGAAGTCATTATAACTTAGTCTTTCCTTTAGAACTAAATGAAATAGATTTTTCGGTCATCGGTACCCAAGCTTCATACTAAATACAATCATTAAGTTACGAACATTACCCATTTATAAAAAACATGATTAGGTGGAATTTATAACAATGACAGAGGTAAAAGATAATTCTTGTCAACATGGTAAAATTATTAAAGAAAAAGGAAATACCTATTTGTCCTCTGTTTCTTGGAGCTCATGTAAACTTTTACTTCTTTTTATTTCACAATAGAAATCCACACAGTCTACGAATAACAAACATTTAATTTCTCTCACCTTCAGTCAATTGTTAATATTGTAAGGATGCGTGTGTATACTGTAAGGCACTCAACGTAACTACTTTATTTGAAAAGGAACAAAGGAACATGTACAGTCACAGAAAGAACATACATAGATATGCGATCGAACACATTGCCCGATGAGCGCGCCATCTGTACATTTTGATATGTATTTAACAGTTAAAATATAAAATAGCATAGATTTCGATTAGGAGCATGGAACAGCAAAGAATAAATGGAACTCTTTTCACGTTTCTTCCAGCATTTTTCTTGGGGATAGACTGTTTGAAGAAGTTTCGACAGAAGATTCTGCGAATAACAGAGATGTTATCGATGTCGCATTAGCGAATCACGAAACAGGGAACACACACAGAAAGGTCGGAACCATGGGGTAAAGTAATGCAGAACGTTCCTCTCATGGTGAGGAAGCGGGATCAGATTTATTAGCGGCCCTCTTCCGGAAGTTCAGCCGCTTGTGCTTCTTCTTCGCTGGTCTTCCGGAGCTATTGCGAATCTAAACAAATTACCGGAACAGGAAAATTTAGACGAATTACAGCAAGTCAGTCGGTTCAGCAGTCCTTTTTCCTCCCGGCTACTTGCGCCGTTTTCATTCGGATCGAAGCAGCTGCAAGCTAATAGCGGCTGCGGCGAACTCAATTCTCGAATGGAAACCTGGTTCGTGATGGACTCTTATGCCGCGGTAATAAGTCAATTTCAGGCGCCGGTATTCTGCCCCGGCAATTTGATTTATCGATGATCGAAGATATTTACGTTCCTTAAAATACGAAACGACTCGGAGCTTTTGATAGCGCGCGGCCGTCTTTGAAATTCGCTTTTCGTGAACGTTGATCTGTAATTGCTTCGATGAATTCATCAGGAACTAAATATTTGTGATGCATACAGCGGCTTCTCAATCATTTTGTATTACTTCCAATCTTTATATTTATTTATGATTGAAATGAGATTCGATAATTTGCAAATTGCTTCGACGAATTAATTAATTGGAAACTAAATATTCGTGATTCATACAGCGACTATTAAACAATTTTGTTTTGCTTCCAACCTTCATGTATATTTATTGCTGACATGCGATCCGGTAATTTGCAATTACTTCGATGAACTTATCAGAAACTTAATATTCGTGATATTTATTACTGGAATGCATCAATTGATAAATTCAATATCAAATTAAATTTTATGATAAATAACAAGACTATTAAGTTACATCATGTTTAAATGCGTGTTAATAATTTAAAATAATTTTAATATCAATTATAAGCTGCATTAATTGATTAAATATTGAAATCAATATCTGCCTGAATATTTTACGTTTCATTTCAGACCATTCATTCAATTAAGAAAATTCCATCGAAATAAATGAATATTTGATGATATGAAAATTCATTGTAGTCACTTCTATTCTAGTTGGAACGTTTAATAATTTCTTATCAAGCAGGTTGAAATATGCACAATGGGAAATCTGTCTTGTATCGTATCCGTGACATTTTCAACGTTCATATTCCATATTGTAAGTAAGGAGGCGATTACGTTGCGAACCGTGTAACAAGATTCCGGACCCATTGGTTGCTGGGAACAAATGATGTTAGCTCCGTCATTGAAAACGACTTCCTTCGTCTTGCTTCCGGGTACCGTAGCGAACCTCATAAAGTTTGATATCACTATTCGTTTACATAAAGTATTGCAAATAACGCGGAAAAATTTGTCGCACCCACGAAATAACTAGAAATTATAATAGACAAAATTTTAAATTGTGCTGTTCACTATATTTATATAAATTTGCATCTATCACTAATATTACTTTATATTCTCCTAAATTATATTTATAATACTTCTATCGCACAAATAAAGTATTGCAAACCTCACACTAAAATTTTAAACACTCTACAAAGAAAATAGAAATTATAAAAGATAAATTTTGAAATCGTGCTGTTCTAATTTATAATAATATGAATTTACATCTATCATTAATTCGTGATAGATGTAAAATAGTATTAATAGTATTTTATATTATCCTACATTATATTATATAATATTTCTATCAGACAAATAAAGCATTGCAAACCTCATAGTAAAATTTTAAACACTCTACAAAGTAAATAGAAATTATAAAAGATAAAATTTGAAATTGTTCTGTTCTAATTTATAATAATATGAATTTACATCTATCACTAATACTATTTTATATTGTCCCATATTATATTTTATAATACATCTATCTCACGAATAAAGTATTGTAAAGATCACAATAAAATTTTAAACACTCTACAAAGTAAATAGAAATTATAATATATAAAATTGGTCGACGTACTATTGCTATTATATATCGAAATGAATTTGTATTGGTAAAATTTTAATCACGAACACGGAATTTCGCATTGCAGTTCACTCATTATCAGCAACGCGAAATTCTTTTCTCATGAAATAATAATTCTGCAATTATTATTCCCGAACTACTTTCCCCGCGGAATGAGAGAAATTATGAAATTAAGGGAAAGAACATTGTGCCTTTCTTCTTCCTCGTATGTGAATCATCAATTCAAATTACTCCTCTGCAGCTGAAATCTACTTTGCTTTATCTTCTCACTAGAAGAGATGAAATAGAAACAGCGCACGCTATATTCTTTTCCGACTGATCGCGCTTGCTCATATATGCGCTTTTCACGGTAAGAAGGAACTTTTTCGCGTGTATATCATTTTCACGAATAAAACATTCATTTGTAATGAATTAAATGAATCGCTGAAACTTCCAAATTTCTTTAATTTTAAAAATAATGTAAATCTTCTGAAAATATCAATTTTCTTAGAAGTCTCCTTTAAAATGCAGTAACTTTTTAAAAAATCAACCGAACGAGTTGAATTTTCTACAAGAACTTAGAAGAATTAGCTTATTACACGACGTCTAAAAAATATTTTGAGAAAATGTGACTGACAGGATTTGCGAATAAAATTTCAAATATTGATATATCTGGCTATGTAATGAAAATTGTTTAATGACAAAGTGACAAAATGCAATTTTTTGAAAATTTTTCTAATTCTTCTAGGATCTACAAAAATTCAAGTTGTACGAACTCATGTTAAAAAGAGTTATACTGTTTTGAAGAGTGTGTAGAGAGTTTTGTGATTGACTTTATGTTCCAAACAATTTTACCAATAGACTTTAATGGAATAAACATTTTTCACGTGCTCGTATAGGTTTATTAGCAAAACTCAGATGTATGATGTAAGTTTTAGGGAACTTCGTACACGAAATTCGCGACCTAATTTTTAGAAGTTCGAACCGCGCTTGTTTTAACGCAGAAAGTCATTCCTGCATAATGAAGTTATGCGATCAGGTCGTGGTTGATTTTCAATTGGAATTTTCTTCGCCAGGTCGATGACGAGTGGAATTTCAGTTACTTGTGTGCATTATCCGCTAGTATTAACCGCTGCGGCGAAGTTTTAGTTCTGCCACTCGCTTTGCGGACCCGTGATCGATCGTTCTCGATTAGGCGGCTTGGTCTTCGAGCGAAAGTTCCTTTATCCTATGATAGGGGTTGGTTAACTGATTCTTCAGAGAGTTTAACGGGGACAGGTATGTTTGACTTTAATCCGTAACGATATCAAACTCGAACGAAACTGATCCCGCTAATATATTAATTATTCCGTTAGATTGATAATATAGGATATTATAGGATATACTGTTCAACTTCTCGTTGCATAGAATCAAACGGTCCTCGTTTCAGAAACCTGTGCTTGCTTAAATGCAAATTTACATCCTTACAAATGTATTGAAAGATTGTTGGGATGTTAAAAAAGACTATAATGTGTACAAATCAATACGTATTATTGGACTGCGGATTTTATACATTTATGATAAAAATGAGTCAGTGAAACATGAAATAGTAGAAGGATATAAAATATTTAACAGTATCACTGTAATATCATTAACTTAGTAGAATTGTTAAAGGAAAATATAAATTTTTATTTCATTTCACTACCTTGTAATTGATGCAACAAATTGTTATTTTGCATAAAGATCCGCAGTCTAGCTATTATATATACATATTTTTCGGTAGATTATCCTTCTACAAACTGGTTCTTGTCCAAGACTATATAAAAAGTATACATGTTACTTTACATAAACTTTGCTAGTGTGTTTTATTGCGGAAACTATGACTGAACTGTCATGTAACAGAAAGTACATAACAACTTTATAACAATGATACTGTAAAAATAATAAACATCAATATTATGCTAACACTATTTCTTTTGTTTTTGTACAGCAGGGGTGGACATTTTTGTCTCAATTGAATTCGCCCATCGCGAACAGTGCGCCGGCCTCGTGCATAAAAGAGAGGTTGGTGGGAGAAACAGACGTTTGAGGGGCCCCTACCGTGTCCATCACGGGCGTACAGGATAAGATATGGCACGTAGTGTTTAAGTCACATGCTAACTACAGTATCTTGCATCTTGCAGATCACTTACAGTACATTTTTACTCATGGCAAATCTGCATTACAAGAATCAATACTGCATATGAGAAAATAAGGAAAATATTTTGAACCTATATAAAAATGTTTGTGAGGTAAGAACACTTGATTCGCTTATGCCACTTGTTTTATATTATTGTTCGCTGATAAAATTGAATAAGGTAAACATTAAGGAAGGACGGAGAGAGTGAAATTACGCTATGAATTTATAACAATTAAGATATTCTTGTTTAGTCCACAAATATAACTCAAAAATTCTAACTCGCAAATTTAGCTAACTGTCTTTTGAATTGCATCGATGCATTCTGAATCAAATTTTTGGTCTGCCATCCTCATAAACCATTTATAGACATTGCTATAGTATCATATAATCAATTTTGAATTAGAAAAACTTGTCAATCTCAATGAACAATGTTTTTAACAACGAACAAATTACAATCAAATCAAAACGAAAATATTAAATCAAACTTGCAGAACGTTGAGGAAAGTTTAAAAATGATATGAAAGTATGGATTTTGATGTTTTGCTAGCTTTTTGAGATTTCCATGAGCCATAACTGCACAAATGTCAGCAGTCCGTTGACCGAGCCTACGACAGCGAGCATGTTTGCACTCGTTTCGAAGCATCTCGAATCGACATTTTAAAAAATGGCTCGACAATGTTTCATGGAACGACAGGCGCAAGCTGTTTAATTGTACTTGACAGATTAACAGCCATTACCGTAATCGCGAAAGGTCTGATATCTCTGCGTGCTAAATTACTGCAGCAAGTCGATGAAGCAAATATCTTTTCATCACCGAATTGTCGAATGACGCTACACTGAGCCGGTGTCGAGAGTTATTCGATTAATTTTACGAGACATGTTTGACAGGCGTGTAATGAAATGTGTCGAATGTAACGAAAGCTCAGGTAAACAGTGGAAATTCGCTCGCTGGCTCGCGTCGGCTCTGGTTAATGCAGAATGATTCTAAACAGTTTAAACAAATCTTATTTGTGTACCCTGCGAACGGTACTCGTGGAAACACAGATACATATGCGGCTATGTATAACGCGAGGGAGAAGGTACTACACATACATACTTATAATTGGACTATGAAAGTTTGTGAAAATACAAATTATTTTGTTCCTTATTCGCATTATTATAAATTAGAAATTCATCCTACTATCGACGGTTGCAGTTAGTTCAAAATCGAAATCAAATTTGATGAAAATCTAATTTTAATACATTTTACACCTTCATATTTTATATAAATGCGAAAAGGATCATATAACATAATTATTTAGCATCGAAATACAAAAAGTAGTGTGTAGACTTTGTGTCTTTATATTTTAAATCCAAATAAATATGTTACAGGGTCGTCGAACTGTGGATAATTGAGAAATTGTGTTTTCTGAAAGTTATACATAAAAGTTGTACAGGAAAATGGAAAAGAAACATGAACATTAATGGCTTACTATGTGTTTGCACCGCAAATTAGTGTAAACTGCTAATACAGACTATTATGAAAAGTATAAGCCGCTATATAACTACTAACGCATACTATATTACGCATGTACTGGGTGTAAAAAGTATTTGTACGCCTTCAAAAATCAAATAACTTTTTTAAAATTAGACCAAATGACTTCAGTTCTTTTAAGATGTTAAAAGGATTAGTTTACTAGGTAATGTGTAAATAATTTTTAAGAAAAAGGTGAAGATCTCAATTTTAACTTCGTTATCTTTGCCTATATTGAAAATTTAAAATACGCCTTTTCTAGATCTACTTATGTAAGTTATATGCATGCACAAAGTTTCATCGAAGTCGGTTAATGTTGATATGAGCTAAAAACATTACAAGATTAAAGTTTAAGGATAATAGTCGCAGATTTTCGGTCTTTTCAGGAAATTTTGTCCTTATGTAATCACCTTTAAATGTTTATAACTCATAACAACGTTATAGACCTATAAAATGCGTCTTTTAAATTTTTATTACAGGCAATGATAAAAAAAAGTTGAAAATTGTGATCGCCGCAATTCCGAACAATAGCAATTTTTAGAAAAAAATTATTTACATGCTACCTAATAAACTTATGCGTCTGACATCTCAAAATAATTGAAGTCGTTCGATCGAATTTAAAAAGAGTTATTCGATTTTTAAAGGCGTACAAATACTTTGTACACCCACCGTAGTCGCTACATATATCGCTTAAATATCCTAAAAAATATGTTACAATGCCTTCAGACAGTGAATTATTCCAGAAAATTGTTTATGTAAATAACACTTCAATTTTTCACAGAAAAATAAAAGAGAGACATGAACGATAAAGGAATGCTAAGATCAGTACGTATCAGCAGTATAAGCTGCTGGCGCAGTGAGCCCAAGTGAATTCGTAAAGATAGAAAGATATAGTTCATATCATTAGCATTGTGTTTGACATAACAGCCGTATAGTTTTTTAATTGTACCGGTGTCGCGAAAATAACTGGTGCGAAAAAAGAGGTAGCCAGAGTTTAAAGCACGCGATCCGTCTGAGCCGTGACAGTCACGTACTACTTCGCGTCAGCGCGACCCGCTTTTAATGACCCCCATTTTTTTCGCCGTGCTTTAATTAATCGCGTACGTGCAGGCAATTCGATTTTGGCATCGTTCAACCGTTGATACATTCCGGTTGCCGACGTTTCAATTTCTCTTCTTTCGTTCCGTCTTACTGAACTAATGGAGAATTCGTACACGTTTTACTTTTAAGGTTAACTCAGAACCTATTCGACAATTTTCTGGCCCACTTTTCCACTTCCAACGATAACATCCTTCGTAACGAGCGTAAGCCAATTATCATATATTTAGAAACGTTATAAAGGCTATTTATTCGGTTGCCCAGAAAATCTTTTCGTATATTTTAATTTTTAACGAAATTAGTAAAACAAAAAGGATCTGTTGTCTGACAGTGTCTTTATTTTGTTGTAATACTTATTCTTGAAAATAATGCCATCAATATATTGAAAACGAAATGCAAAAACTTTATAGGCAATGTAATAGTTAACGATAAAATAAAAATTGTAAATCCTAAAATAATTTCATTAACTTGATACACTATCGATTTTATGCATTTAGAACATAAATGTATAGGTGAAATACGAAACAGCGAAGATATTAAAGGAATTTAAGAAGATATTGTTACACTATTTTCGACTTGTTGGAATAAATGAAAGAGGAAGCTCATTTCTATTTCGTTATTGTTTCGTACAATTAACAATTTTTACTTTCCATCCGAATCTGCAGTCTACTAATCTAGTTCTCATCAAAATGAATTTTAAGATAGAACAAAAGGTACAGCTGTTTCAAGAACCCCGCACAAATCATATGGAAAATCTATCCCGGTAAAATTAGTAGGATTTTTCATATGCTGTAGCTTATGATCTAGGGAACAAAAGATGTAATGGGCACAAAGCTCAATAATGGGCAGTTATCGAGTTATAATTAGTCAAACATGACAAATTCGAGCTGCCGAATACTCAAATTTCGGGAAGTATATTTACTTTACACGCTTGCCGCACCCCCACTCCCGCCACCCCACTCCTTCGATTTGCAAGTTGCGCCACCTAAATGAAGTTGGCAACATACTAGCGTTATTGCTGCCGAATGCTATTACTTTCTGGCATTGCTTCGTCCGATATTTATATTATTGATATCAGTGTACTCCATACATAAGAGCATTTTTTTATTAATCCACACACATACGCACGCACGCGCGCATAAACACATACACACAGCAGAGAGGGTGTGGAGTCAAAAAATACTACGGGAGTAACGAACCGTGTGGTCTTTATCTCTGTTGTGACACACAAAGATTTTTGTAAAAGATATTTGTTCACAGACCTTTTCAAGGTCATTCAAAATTCAAAAATAATGACACCACCTAACAGAGTTTGTGAAACCCTACTATTTTGGTTCCAAACATTTTTTCAAAAAATAAATACTTCCCGAGATTTGAGTATTCTGCAGCTCGAATTTATCATGTTTGACTGATTATAACTCGATAACTGTCTTTTATTGAGCTTTGTGCCCATTACATCTTTTGTTTTGTAGATCATAAGCTACAACATATGAAAAATCCAACTCATTTTACCGAGACAGATTTTCCATATGATTAGTGCGGGGTTCTTTGACCAAAGTGATCTTGTTTAACCGTTTGAGTCCCAGGGTGTATTGAAAAAACACTGTCAAAGAATCCCAAACAGCGCAACCGCGCTTTCTCTAAATGATTACGAAAAGGCCCAAGCAGCGCGATAGCGCTTGTTTTATTTTATTTTGTAATGTATTATTGCATTATTAATGGTTAAGGACAACGCTCTAACAGAATTTTTCAACACGACATCTCTCTTATTAATTAATATATTCGTTTGTATAAAAATATATTGTATTCGATTTGATCCGTCTTGGCAAAATTGATCGTTTTTGCCCAGTGAGTGACAATAACAGAGTGACGTTTATTTTCCACGTAAAAACGAAAGAGAAGCCGCGACCCATATTCGCTAATCATCGTGAAATAATTAATTCCCTGGGGTCGGGAGTTTTATTACAATGAATCGACGAGCCAAGGCCTGACGATTGCAGTTTGAATCCGTAGCCGGAGTCTGACAGGGACTCGTTTCCCGCCGCGAATTTCGAGGGAATCGAAGTTTCATTTAAGTTACACGGATTCCATGAAACTTCGATGAAACCGTTGTTACTTCGACACTCCGTTAGCCTTTCGTTAACGAACCTGGGTTGGATTAAAATTGTGCCACAGGCCGACCGTTGCCTCGACTTATTCTACATTTTCCGATATCGAGCCGTGTATTAGTTTATTCCAGTTTCCTCCGGCGCGTGTCATTAAATTTGCGTGATACGACGTGTTCACGAGGCGACGCTGATGAAGTTGTTCGAGGAAAATTGTCACGAATCAGTTGGAATGGCGAGCACCATTAAATTCTGCTTTTCCAGCGGCGGCTGGTCGAAATTATTGGCTATTTACATTAGTTATAGCTGCCGTAAAACTGTTGACAGCATCCGCCTTGCGAGTGTTAAAGAGGACATATCTTGAACGATCAATTTTCTGAATATTGACATCAAGACAGCGTTAATTGAAGAATTATCTCATTTAAGAAATATAATTTCATCAACAGTAATCCATACTTCAAATAATTACTTGTAATAGGAGAGTGAAATGAAAAGATGAATGAAATTATACGTGATGAAAAATTATTGGACAATCTTTTATGAATTATATTTTGAAGCATCATTTAATATTGTGCAACATTCATATCACTTTCAGTTACTTGACAGTATGTAGACGGCGGATCTTTATGAAAAGTACAAATTTTCTGTACTAAGTGCAAGAAACAAGAGCCAGGTAAAAATTTCTTTCTTTTCTAATCTTTTTTATCATTAACCCCCTGCCGTACCCGCTAACTCCCGATTGTTCGGGCCATAATAAACAAGAAGGTCGGTCACGCGTCGAGCCATTTAGCTGTTTAGCCGTGTACTCGAACTTGCGCAAAATGTATGCGTGTTATGACATGTATATTTCGGCGCAACGAAAGGAATTGTGAAATAATAAACACGTTTGGGCACAGCTGATACTTTTAAGATGTCTGGGAAGTAATTATGATCAATTCATCGGTGAACAAAAATGATTTATAATTTGAAAGTGGATAATGTATCAGTAACAATTTGTAAATTAATACTTAATTTAAATTAATAATCTTTTGAGAAAACTCGTAGACAATTAGTAATCTTCGTGATAGTGTTGTTTACGTTTGTCACGAATGAAGTACCACGAGCCAGGCTCGCGTTGTTCACATTTGGTCCGAACGAAGTACCACGAGTCAGTCACGTTCTTATTGTTTTTGGCCCAAATTTCTTACCACGAGTCTCACTCGTTGTTGGAGGCCAAGGGGTTAATGAATAAAATCCGCAGTGTAGTAGCAAAACATTAAGTATAGAAATGTATAATTCGTTTTGTATTTCTGTAAGCTGTTAATTTACTCATTATGTAGTAGATTATTGTTTTACATTTCCATTTTTTGAAATTGACAGTCGGTATTATAAATTTTATTCACAGAGGAGTAATGTTACCATTTTGTTGACAATAAATATTGAATTTTGCAGATAAAGATGAATGGACTTGCTGCTGAATTTACTGGTTATATTCGTCGAAAGAAGAGATCAATTATGATACTGACGGTCGTCACAGCTCAGTCCAATTACTCCTGATTGATAACACTTGGATGATTGAATCCGGATGGACATCTATGGTAATTGAAGTTAATGAGATCTCAAAAACTTCAGTTAACCGCATAAACACATATGCTAAATTAACTGAACATCTATTCTTCTTTTTCTAAATGCTTTTGTTTGATGCACTCGATGAATATGAAAATGTGAAATGCAGTCCAAATATTACAAATTTATGAAAACATTGAACATTTTTTCCATGAATCAATCCACCACGAATTTGAAGACCGAAGCTTCCCTTTACGACCACCATCTAAATCCTGATATATGATTTTTCTTCCCCGTGTTATTGAGCTTTGAACGAAAGGTCTACCGCCAACTTTGCAATAATATAAGATACACCATGAGGGCTTTACACGAACGAACTTGTTTTTTATTGCTGTCCATAAAACAGTATAAAAAATCGTAGAGCAAATTTTAGAGGGTCGCCATAAAAGGGAAGCTTTAATCTTCTCATCTGTGGAGAATTCAGTTGCGAAAAAAATTTCTCAATGTTTTTATAAACAAAAATATCTTAAAAATAAATATGCTGTGGATTATGATTCTTTCTAACAAGATTGTATTATAATTTAGATGAATTCAATTTTCTATTCGCTAATTCGTCGTTCCAGCAATCGATGGACCGATTAAGTAGAATAGTCCATGATGCAGATTAAGCGTCAGACACATTTACTTGAATTTCCACTTGGCCTTATCTAGATGAGAAGAACTATGCTAAGATAGTTTTCGTTCAGACACGACACACTTTATTACAAATAAATCTTTCTGCATTTTTAAACTTTGTTCTCTTTCGAGATCTCCCGTATCATCGTGTACAGGTAAAAACACATTAACGAATCGATAATTTCGTTATTTGTCTATACTCGTGTCATATAACAATATCAAATGTGTATATTGCTAAAGAAACTTTTGGGATAATCTAATACAATTTTGTTAACGTAATCATTTAGCTCAATCGGACAAACAGTTTCTGAGATAAAAATTCGAAAGTGAAGCCTATTTCGCCAAAATGGGCAAAAATTGCAAACTTCGAAGGCCTGTAATTTTTAAACAAATTCTCAACAGGGGAAATGATGATTTAAACCCTCCTCCTAATTTCAGATGGACTACAATATATTTCATTTAGAACAAAATCGCCGATGGTGACGTCAAAAATCAATTTGACATGGCATGACCTAATGCAAATTCCGGTTAAGGGGATTTTCTCATCAAATCATTTAAATAATAACCATAGAACACCTAACTCTTCAATGTAAAAAATATGATATGATCCGTAATAAAAAACTTGTTCCCATCGATCAAAGATAAGTTACCACTTTCAAAAAGTTACAATATTGTTTACCTAATACCTTGTAAAGGATGTAACCAAGTTTACATTGGACAAACTTCAAGACATTTAGAAACAAGAATCAAAGAACATAGACGTAACATTTATCTAAATCCATCTCAACATAGTGCATTAACTAAACATTCTTTAGAATTTGACCACAGCTTTGATTTTGACAATGTTAAAGCATTAGATAAAGAGGACAATCTAAAGAATAGGATACTTCTGGAAACGATTCACATGATTAAACATCCTAGCGTAAACCTTAGGTATGAAACACCTACCATTCAAGAATACTACGCAATATTACTGAACCAGTAATGCGTTATGATGAATCTCTTTCCTATTAAAATATATCCTATGGTCTTTGTCTAATTGCATAACAACTTAACTACATTTTGTTTAAAATGTATTAAAGGGTCCCTCTTGATGTTTGTATTAAATTCTTTATAACAACATGTTATACATACAGTTAAATGCACTATGTTTTGACCTTTCAGGGTTTGAAATAACCGCCAAAATATTACTTGGTTCATGTTCGATCCGCTGATCCTGACTATGTCTTGACTCTAATTGGTTCTTGGTTCTATCTGCCTCTTGTCCTCACAACAGTAACTGGTGCACCGGCATAGTAGCAACACGTGTTTCTATTTCTCAATTTCGTTTTTCAAATCTTTATAAAGCAAGTAAGCAATCTAATACAGTATTTTGACTTCTGATCATATATTACAATATTAAAATTTGGTCTATTTTAAAAAATAAAATTCTTTCAGACGCAGCTCTCATTCTTTCTTGAAAAAGATCCACATTAGGATCGAAACGTAGAAAGTTTTAACAAACTAGCAAGATTGCTTTAATATTCTGTTTAGATCGAACCTTTGCGCCAATAACATTATTTATTCTGTGTTTAACAAATTTACGATCGATAACCGAACTAACGTTTGTAATAAATATCAAATGGAAACTACACTCAAGGACAATATAAAAGAGGGAAAAATACAGGATTTACTTGAGTTAATTATAAATTAAAAAAAAAAGATGATATTTCGGAATCGTTTTCTTAAAATATACATGTTATAAGAAAAACTTTTGTCCTTAGTTTGTACACTCTTTTAGTATAGAAACAAATGTTTTTGTTACGGTTCCTATTGTGATGTCATTTATAGATGGCGGTCATTTCAATCGTTTTCTCATTTCCGAAGATGTTACAATGAGTTATGATCGCCACCGATTTCACCCCATATTTTTAAGCAGTGCAGTGACCGCCATCTATAAATGACACCACAACAGGATTCGCAACAATAAGATTTCTTTCTATACTACAAGAGTGTACAAATTAAGGACATAAAGTTTTTTTATAAAATATTGTATATTTCAAGAGAAATAAGTCTTAAATATCATCTTTATTTGAAATAATTTGATGAGAAAGTCTCTTTAATATCCAACCGACCCTCGTGTGAAATGAGTTGTTTTGATATTGTGTGACTTTTATGAGCAGTATTGTGCTAAGTAATGTTTTTAAGGTCAGTAACTTTTCGAAAATCGTTTAGTGTTGAAGTAGTTTTTGAAAGGACTGTGTGTAGGCCAACATTTCAGTGTTTTCTGTGCTAAAATAGCTTCGAGTGCAGCGGGTTGATATCACAACGATATCGGGTGGCAACGCGCTTGGCAAATCTGTGTCCTTGTTGCCCACCATTGCACGCAGTTTCTGGAACACAAATTTCCGCCCACCGATTCCGTATGTGACGGGTAAGTGAGGGATGCACAGGGTTCAGGAATTCGGGTCCAACCGCTGCACATCTGTTAAGGTCACTGACTGCGCCCGGTTTATGGTACGTCAATCGCGATTCAGGACACCTGCTCGAGCTATCAGAAGACGCGCACGAACAACAATTCAGATTTCAACAATCGTAAATTAACAGATATGTCATGGAAGTTCTGACAAACGCATTAAAATATCAGAGCATCATCTCCGGTGACAGTTGGCAAAAATATGAAACTGCATGAATAGATTTGTGTCTCAGTGCACAAACCTTTTGATTTCTGCAGTATTTCATCTTGTCACTTTATTTGGTTTTCACCGTCGCGTTAAATTACGACGTCAGTGTACACGTTACTTTAATGTGTGTGATGCGAACAATCTTGTGTCTCAGTGTACAAACGTTTGATTCTTGCAATGTTTTATATCTTTGTTTCATTGGTTTTCATCGTCGCGTTAAATTAACACGATAGCATGGACGTTGCTTTACTGTTTGTGATGCGAACAATTTTGTGTCTCGTTGTAGAAACATTCGATTTTATAGTGTTTCATCTTGTTATTTATTGGTTTTCATTATTGCGTTGAATTAAGGCGACAGTGTGCACGTTGCTTTAATGTGTGTGATGCGAATAATCTTGTGTCTCGGTGTACAAACCTTTGGTTTTTCCAATGTTTTTGTCTTTTTGTTTTATTGGTTTTTATCGTCGCGCCAATTTGACACAAATTGGACCAATTAAATAAACACCGGGGACCAATTACGTTGAGATAATGGGGACGGATGAGGGTTGACCCATAAGCTACCACAGTTCCCATTCGTTGACCACGCATATTTAACTCTGCGGAAGTTGCGTCTGATTTTACAGACACGTGCGGAGTATTTTATGAATATTCCATTCTCTCACAAAGTAGTATTTATGATTTTTAATAATTATACGTGGAGTCTGTTTGAATGTGACGAAACTTTTCTCCTGCGTGTAAACTTTTTTTTACAAAAATTAGTACTGCGACTCCAAACGACCTCTGTGTATCTCTGAAATGCCCCGCGGCCTTCTAGAATTAATTACCCCTTTTGTTTAAACATTCTGTACATTTTCAGAACTAGAACATATTAATTAAATCCAATGAAAATTAACTAAGGTTGAGATAGAACTGTACAAAAGTGGTATTATTATTTAAAAATGTTATCCTGATTTAGTATTATCGTTCATTGTTAAAATTTATTCGAATATACAGGGTGTCCCAAGCAACTGGAACAGGCTGTACCTCCTAAACGGTGGGGAATAGGGGAAAATGTTATGAGAAAAAGTTAAATGGCATCAGACGGTGCATAATACGCAATTTATTTTATGCACTTTTGTGCATCGGTGCATCAGAAAAATGCAACTGCACTTTTTTAAAAAATGGAAACCTACATTTTTGACTGCACCAATCGATGCAGTTTGTTGTGCTCTACATAAAAGTAGTAACATACTTATGCCCTAAACTTGTTCGTTAGGACGTTATCGTAACTAAAAGTTACAAACATTATAATAGAGCACTACGTGATACTCCAGAACACTTGCCGACAGAGCGAAGTCATTCACCAATCTAGAACAATCTTAGCTACGATAAGTTCCGAACGAATAAGTTTAGGACATAAGTATGTTAGTACTTTTATGTAGAGCACAACAAATTGCATCGATTTGTGCAGTTGCATTTTTCTGATGCACCGATGCACAAAAGTGCATAAAATTAGTTGCGTATTATGCACCGTCTGATGCCATTCAACTTTTTCTTATAACGTTTTCCTCTATTCCCAACCGTTTATGAGATACAGCCTGTTCCAGTTGCGTGGGACACCCTGTATATGAATAAAGATAGAATCAGGTGGTAGATTGATGAAAATTAAAATATCCTTCTTTAGTTCACAAATATAATTTAAACTTATTAATTTATTTAAATTAATTATAAGCATTTATGACAAAAATGAATTGCTCAAATGCAAAACAGTAAAAACGTCGGAAGAATTAATAGCAATCGTTACGTTAATTTTGTTTTCTATAATTGACGCAGAAGATTTTGATTTTACATAAAGGTTCATAGTCCAACAATCAAATACATTTCACGAATGTGTTAATGGTAATATTAAATACTTTCAACGATTGTTTTTAGATTAGGCCGTTTATTTTGAAAGTGGTTCCATTTTTGGAAACAGATTGAGAAATCACAAAATAAACAAATAATTTAGAGTGATCATTTAATTTATAAACAATTCACACTTATTATTTTAAAATACCAATGTGTTTTGATCAATTTAAAATTCGTCAGTAGATGAAATTGCCTAACGGTTGGTTACGATAGTGGTGTAAGTCCATTGACGACCTAGAAAGAATATATTATTTTACTTAAATTCACTTAAAAGTTATTTATGTAATTGATTCAAACATTTCTAAATTCAGAGAAACATTACCAAACTTAGTACACTTTATTTATATTTTTGAATCGAATTGAATGCAAACCTTTAAATATCTCGGAAGAAGAAAAAAGGTACTTGCATCCCTTTCAAAGTAACCGGTCCAAATGTTTCACTACGACGACTCGCGAATAAATTATCGGTCAAATTTTACGAAAAATTGACGAGCAAACTTGAACTTCTATCCTCCGGAAATTTCGTCTAAGTGTAACGGGCAAAGGAGCGATTATAGTTTTGATCTTGGCGCGTAACCGAGTTAAAAAGAAGTTTCTAAATTTCTGTCTACGTGGTAAGAAATGAAAATTCGTAACTTTTCATAATAAAGGGCCGGTAGCATATCTGAAGGGACCGTTAACTAACTTTCCGCGCGTCGACTTTACATATGCCAAAGAAGAAAAGTCAAAGAGGAATGCATGAAGTTCATAAAATATTCCAAAGAGTGGTCGAGTATTCTTCAAATGCACGTCGGACAAAATTCGTTGCATCAAGCGGTCGATGAATAATGCATCGGTATAATTTACTTAAAAAACACTCGACAGGAGAAAACGTGTGTGGTTCAGGTGTCGGTAACGTGGCCGATGAAGAAATAGAAGAAAAATGAATGGACGGCCAACGGCTCGCACCGCGGGCATCTACGTGTTGCATTGTCCCTACTCTGCCCGGGATAAATAATAAGTAAACACCAAGACAACCGGTCGAACACAGAAAATACGACTCCCGACTTCTCCGACTTTCACGGAATATTTTACATATTTAAGATAAAACCTTTGCGAACAATGCAACAAATGCACACGTTGGAACACTGATTGAATTCGCACAAAGATTTCATCTAAAACGTTTTGAACTTTATTTCTACATATCAAACATCAACTTCTGCATCTGAAATAGAAAATTACAATACGATTACACTGGATGCAACTTATCAGAAATAGAAAATAATTTAAGTTATTACAAATCTTTTGATTTCTCGGAGACTGTAAAAGTGAATTTTTGTTTTTGAATACACAGATCATTTCCAAATTTTAATTGTAATTAGACACGTGAATTTACTTCGTTGTAGAATTTAATAGCACATTTTTATTGTTGGACTGCAGATTTTTCTGCAAATATCAATTTTGATGTACAAGAATCATGAAATTCAAGTATAATAGAATTTTATTTCATGTGTTAAAGAAGATTAAATTTTTGCACAATGTAGAGAATCTATTTGTTTACCTATTGGTTTCAGCAAATGGAATATAAAATGCAACTGTATTAAATTACATCTAATTTTACGCTTTAGAAGCTTCAGATAGTTCTATACGATACAGAAGACATAAAAATCTGCAATTTAGTCGTAAACTATATATGTATACACTGTTGCCGGTTAGCGGTTGTTAATTATTTTTATAAAATAAACAGAGAAATTAAATTATTATTCTACGAACTTCGGTAGAATGTGGGTAAATAAGAAACTTCTAAAAATGTTCTCCGAGACCGGCACTCGTTTTTTGAGAGAGAGACTTTTCCGAATAAAATCTTTTGCGAGCTCTCGTCGAAAGGCAAAGAGTAAGATATGTGCTGCTCGAACACATTTACATCTAAATATCCTCTCTTCCTCTCTCAGGCTACTTCTTCGGCAAACAAAGAGACGGGCTACGGTAAATTATCGTTTTTACAGCGTCACTGATTGTGAGAGCACCGCTCTATCGCCTGTTACGCTGCTATTCAAGAAAACGCAGGAAAGTGGTCGCAATTCACTTGACTCGTGAGCGCAATATGACCACGAGGACTCGAGTGGTTCAATATTTCTTTTTCCCCGCAAGACCTAAATGTGTGTTAGTTAAGGGTACGAGGAAACCTGCCGAGACAACCGCGAAAAAGAGTTGCAGAAATACTTCCGTATGATAATTGGCGCAACTATATCACCCGGAAGGTATCGCGTTAACAGCAATGCAATATTCTTTTTATGCGTTAACATGTGCTGTGACATCGAAACTTCTAAACCATCCAATTTAACGCTAAACCTACCAAATGACCGGTTTCATATTTTACAATTATTAAGATTGTAAAAATTCATTTATGGAAAATAGTGGAAAAAATTTTCTTGTTCAAGCATCGATTTATACCAGGCGTGGGCACGGGTGGAGACCCGAAAACGCCTGCTTCTCCCACCAACCTCCCTTCCATGCAACGCGCGCCTTCGTCGCGATTGTGCCTGTCTCGCGCCTTCCTTGACCCCACCATACGTATCTTCGTACCGGACCGCGCGCCAGATATAAACAAATCACCGATGTAAAAAAGTGACGGTCAGTAACGGTTGACGAGAGAACGAAGCATCAAAACACATATAATGTTTCGTTTTGTGGAAACTTTCACGTCGATGTGGCAGATAGAGCTACTCTTAGCAGTCTACCAACGACACATCGACGCTCTAATCGATGCTTTCTTAGCTTCTATCGCAGCTCCAATGTGGTCGCACCCTTAGCGATTCCGAAATCTAGAAATACCAAATGCTACTCGCGACATATCTATTTCTTCCCGATATTAATATATAATGTATTTATAAAAACCCTCTTCAGAATTGATAATAAATTCAAAGAATCTTTAAAGATTCCAAAACGATCGTATCAACATAAGAACTATACTTCCTCGCGGCCGCGATGCGCGAAGCCTTCGCGAGGCCTGCGCGAGACATGTGCACTGCTCGCTACGGGCGAAGCGCGTTCATTCTCCATGGTAACGGTGGATGCTGTTGGGAGGCAACGGGCGCTATGGTGGGGACGGACTTGTTTCAATTGAGGCAAGAATGCCCACGTCTGATTTACACGATACTTTCGCTGCCTAGTAGGTTTAGTGTTCATGAAACTGGAAAGATGAAAATCATAGATTGTCATTTATTGATAAATTCGATAAAAATTCATAAAGTTATAAATTACATTTCTGACGAACAAAATTGGTCGCAAAAGCTCTAGAATAGTTCATGTTTATGGCTAGACGATTTTTAAATTTATTTCTAGCTCAGAAATCAGAAAATACTTTTTTAGCTACATGTAGAAAGTCAAAAATTGTACATTTTACAGCTAAAATTATTTTTAATTTACTCGCAGTATAGAAGTTATAAAATATAGCTTTCACAAACGAAATTAATTGTAAAAGGTCCAAAATAGTTGTACTTTTATGATTATATTCATCTCTAAAGTTCTTAGTACAGAAATCGTAAAATACTTTTGCCGACAAATAAAATTATGTGAAAAAGGTCCAAAACGGTACCTTTTTATGCTAGTCTAGACGGCAGATTTTTCTGTAAACTTCAATTTTTATATACAAAAATTATAAAACCGATGCGTATACATCTATAATAGAACTTTCTTTCATGCGTTAGTGATTTCAAGAAGTTGAAAATAAAGTTATAGAAGATTAAATTCTTTGAAGTTCCCTTGATTAAATTCCTGATGAATTTGTTGAAATTGTATTTGCGTTTATAATGCCCGCGTTTTCTTTTGTATGCTTTTGTTTCTTTCTGGTGCTCTAACAGCGACCTCTGTTAGTAGATTAGACAGAACAGTGTTCAAAAAGTCTCTCGCCACTGCGCGCGTGCTAAAAATTTGCAACCGTCTCCTTTTATTTAAAATACATACATTAATTATTGTTTAAATCGTAGAGCCCAAGTTGCTCCTTTATTCTTTCAGTATAATATCCCTCACAGAATTTTTGACAATCTTGATAAATTATAAGCAGACAGTGGATCTTTATGCAAAATGTAAATTTTCTATATGAATAGTAACAAGCGGTAATGAAATAGAAATTTATTTTCTGTTTTAATTTGTTTAATAAGTTGAAAATAATCTATCAGTATCTTCAAATTCTTCCAATGCTTTTATTGTTTTAAATTACACCTACGCAGATTTGTCATAAATGCATAAAATCCGCTGTCTAATTATAAGTGTACAGAATTTTGCAGTCTAACGTTGGGAATATGATCTTTCGCAAGAGAAGCAACTGTCCATTCAATCCTTCGTTGTAATTCATAATTTCAAGATTCAATACTTGCATGTCAATACTTTTTTACTGTAATATTCTTTTCACATTCGTTACTATATCGCAAATAAAAAAAGTCTATTAATGTCTATAATGAAAAAGGTTCCCGATCCCAACGGACGATATAGGTGGAGTCGTCGTCGCGCTTTTGCCTGTCACATGTAGTAGCTAAGATGTATGTTCTGTTCACACGTGTGTGCTATTTTATTGAATTGTTTTATACTGCCATAATCATTGTTAAACCTGACTATCGTTTGTAAAGCCCCCAACACATAATACACATTTTTTCTCTTAAATTGTGATTTTCACATACTAACTTAAATTCAACAGAGCAGATATTGAGTGACAACTTGACCTTACGTAGTCAACTATAAAAATATAAATGTACACGTACATGCAATCCACAATAAGAGTCCATAGAGATAACAATGAAAGCCTTTTACTAATTTATATTATAAAACCAAGTCACCCAGTGACACAATGAATGTTCGGTAACAGAAGCCATGAAACGATTCGTAGAGGGACAAACATGGTCGTAGAAAAGTGGCTCAGATTTTCGGAGCCTTGAAACAATTAGCCGGGCCGGTGCATCGCCGTGCCGGTCCCACGCACAAAGAAGGCGCAAAGAATTAAAACTACAAATCTGCCCCACTTGCCCTTCCTCTCCCCGGGCCGCTACCTTTCCGGTTCCTCTTTCACTCCTAACTACGCGTCCCTTTCTCCCGCCCTCTACCCTCATTCCAGACCCTCTTTTCTACCTCTCTTCACTCGACTCTTCTCATCAACCATCACCTTCTGGGCAACCCCTTTATCCGTCGGCTCCCGCAATCCTTTACCGGTGGTCCGCCTTTTTCTCCAGCATTCCACTTTCTCACCGCCCTCGAATCCACCCCCGCACCCTCGCTATTCGCTTCCGTGGCTGGTCTATATCGCTCGGCTCATTTGTGTACGTACAGTAGCGGATATACACTTACGAACGTGGCGTTGGAAAGACTTTCTGAATTTTTATTACAAAAATTTTGTAACATTTGATAAATTTCGTCGAGCACTTGCAAGATATAGTACACTCCAAAAATTAACATAACTCTAAAGTCTATCTGATCTGTTCATTGTAAAAATGGCACAAGTCATAAAAGTGGACTACTGGACATTGAGAATAACGAATGCTGTAAGTAATTTCTTGGACAGAAAATATCGTGTTAATGTAAAAAGTCGAAGAACATGATACTTTAATGTAATGGTAGGCTATGGTAATTAAAGTATTCTGTTCAGGGGTTGAAAACAGTTATGATATCGATTCCGGTTCTTGAAACAGTTACGAGAACCGAAAAAATGTTATAACTGTTATGAGAATATCGGTTCTCGCTTATATCGGTTACGGTTAAAGTTCTTGAGAACCGATATTATAACGGTTCAATAACTGTTATTTTTAGGTTCTGGATTTCAGTTTCGGTTTCGGTTCTTAACACTTCAGAACCTATAATATGTCCCGTATCGGTCTCATATCGGTTTTGAAATTCTCAAACTGATATTTTTTGATTTTGTATCGGTTATACAGGATATCTCAAAATTCCTTCAACATCCAGAAATGGGAGGTTCCTGGTATCATTTGAAGCGACATTTTCCTTTGCAAAAATGGCGTCCACTGCTTTGTTTAAGAGTTATTAACGAAAAATACGGACCAATCAGAGCGCAGCTAAAGCGGATTGATTCTGGCTCGGCCAATGGCGACGCCACGCTAAGCGGGTCCTGTCGCCAAGTCCGACTCCGTTCGCTGTAGCCGCGCTCTGATTGGCCCGTGATTTTCGTTAATAACTCCTTAACAAAGTCGCGGACGCCATTTTTGCAAAGGAAAATGTCGTATCAAATGATCTCAGGAACCTCCCATTTCCATTGAAGGAATTTTGAGACATCCTGTATAGCCGATACGGAACCAAAAAATATCAGTTGCAGAACTGCAAAACCGGTTTGAAACCGATAGGTGATATATTATAGGTTCTGAAGTCTGAAAAACAGAAACTGAAATCCAGAACCTAAAAATAACAGTTATAGAACCGTTATAATATCGGTTCTCAAGAACCGTAACCGTAACTGATATAAGCGAGAACCGATATTCTCATAACAGTTACAGCATCATTTCGGTTCTTCATAACTGTTTCAGTCAGAACCGATATATAATTGTTTCAAACAGTCATTTTCAGAACCGTTTCAACCCCTGATTCCGTTTAGTGTTTTATTAAAAACTGGTACAGAATTTCACTTCTAGAACTTCATGACTAGTATATGTGAATATATTTGACCTTACTATTGTTGATATTTTGTAGCTGAGGTTTTTGAACGAAATATTAAATATATCTCTACTCGTTAATATTCTGGATTGGTATAAAATTGGCTCTAGAAAAGTCTAGAAAAATACTAAACATTGTATTTTACAAATTTTGTATGTGGGCTTATATTGAAAATTTAAAAAATATGTTTTGCAGATTTGTATCAATTATAGATATTCTGAAAATTTCATGAAAATCAGTTGATACGGAAAGAAAGGACAGGCATTGAAAGAAGTAAGAATCCTTAGATTTATTACAGTTAGAGGACAAAAATCGCGAAAAAACTACAATTTTTACAATCTTTAAACGTATGTATCTCATTATAATGTTGACCAATTCTGATGAAATTAACAGAATATGTATAATTGGTACAGATCAACAAAAGGTATTTTTTAAATTTTCAATATAGGCCCACATAAAAAGGTTGTAAAATAAAACTTTTAGTATTTTCTCTGCACTTTTTTCTGTTTCAACATTACTTAATCATTTGTGACATTATTCATTAATTTTATACTTATAAACTGAAAAATTCAAATTATTTTGAGTTGATCAATTTAGTTACTTTTTCGCTTAATTTTCAATTGTTCATACTTCCATGAGCGGTAGTGTACATATTTAATAGACTATCCGAAACTTATATCACGATTCTGACCCGATGTTATAGTGAAAGGTGTTTTGCAATAGGAGCTCCATTTGCAATGAAAAATGCAAAATGTTAATACGTAAGACAGGTCACTGGACATGTCATTATACCACATTTCAAAGAAGAAAATCGTCTGTTTCAACAAAATTTATTTCCGAAGTGGTTCAGGTGGACATAGTGAATATCCGCTACTGTAGAAATGGTGGCATGAATTTTTTATTCCCTCGGCCGGCCACTAATCCCTTCTCGGCGAATCGTTCGCGAAAATCGTGATTCACACGGCCGCCGCCTCATCGACAGTTTATTTGCCGATCCCCCTCGGCAGATTTCAACCCTTCCGGGACCAGTTTCCTTTACGAGCGGTCATTCCCGGTAATGGAATTCGGTGATTAAGCGACGGTTCCGTCGCGCGAATGCTCGAAATAAATACTTAGTCCGCGACGACAAGCCGAGCGCAAAACCGTCGCCTGTCAACTTCGATCCGGTGATCAGAAATGAGGATACCGTTTACTATACTACATCGTTCGCTGTACACCGTACACCGCTGCACGCACGCGACACACCCATTCTGGTATAACACATTCGCCCCGGCTATGCAAATACAGTCCGAGTACACAGTGTGTTTTATTGTTTTCTATTCTTTTTTCTTTAAACTAGTTATTCTAATATATGTATAATTTGCTGCGCAAACGACAACCTGTTACGATTGCATTTGTTGTGTTTTAAGTTTGATTATTGTGCCCAAGAGCGGAACCATTGTTTAATTATGTTTACTGAATCGATAGCACGAGTAGGGGCAGAAATAGTTTCTACTGCTGATATCTGCGGGGAATTTCAATTCGGTGGAAATGTCGCGCGCTTTATACAGGTTGTACGTGTTAAGTTATGTCAACATTTTTTAGGCATTTCCGGTAGTGCAATTAAAAAATGTTTTAAACAAAAATGTTCATCAGTAATTGTTGATCTACATGTTCGCAAATTCTTAAATCTGGAAAAATGCTTTTTACGTAAAAAAGTAAAGGTCACCTTTAAATGGCACCACACGTTTTGGACGTTATAGGATTGTTGCTGACGTCGAGACGAATTCAACAGTGTATTATACTATGACCTTGAAATGACCTCAAACTCAAAGATTTTGTGCACACGTAATTTTAATGAACAATTATTTCTTACAAAATAAATCAGGTTACATCAGATGTTCGAACTGCGATCCATCTTCTATGATACAGAACTCCGCTCTTTGTATTAGATTTCTCGTTGTCGTCATGTGTGAAGCGGTGTTCTGTATCATAGAAGATGGATCGCAGTTCGAACATCTGATGTAACCCGATTTATTTTGTAAGAAATAATTTTTCATTAACATTACGTTTACACAAAATTTTCGAGTTTCTCATTTCAAGGTCATAGTATAATACATTGTTGAATTCGTCTCGACATCAACAACAATCCTATGACATCCAAAACATGTGGTGCCATTTAAAAAGGTCAAGGTAACCTTTACCTTTTTACGTAAAAAGCATATTTCCAGATTTAAGAATATGCGAACATGTAGATCACCAAGTACTGATGAACATTTTTGTTTAAAACATTTTTTAATTGCACTACCGGAAATGCCTAAAAAATGGTGACATAACTTGTCGCGTACACCCGGTATATTATCTAATACATATTTTGTCAGAAATTCTGCAATTAACGCCTTAACTGTTGTCCGAGCGATTTTTAATTCATATTTCAAATTTGTATAAGTACAAGTATTAGTACTATAGTTAATATCACTTACCACAAGGCAATTACAATTATACATGACAGTAATTTCTGAAAGGACCTTTCATTATATGCAAAATGAAAATTTTCTGCATCTGCTTTAGATTTTGAAATTCAGCAACACACTAACAAACACTGTCTCAACTAAATTTAATTCTGGCTATCGAAGGGTCCCTTCTGTATTACTATTTAATATTTCGGTTCTAGTGATTCAAAAATATGACCAAGCAACATGAATAGTAACAAAAAAAAGTTGAAGGAAGAATTTAAAAAATAACCTCCAAATTGGTGGAATACCAGAACCGAGATAGACGAACCAGGTGATAATATTTGCGTGGTTTGTTTAGAAAATGGTTAAGAAGGTTGAATTCCATGTTCTGACTGCCAAAAATGGTTCTGCGGGACTAGTGATCATTATTGTGTTTTCGATCCATGCAAATTATTATTAAACCACTATATTTCTTCATTTATGTAAGAACATCATCAAGTGTCCGGCGCTAGGGGGTCTTTCATTAATAACAGAAGCGAATAAACGAGATGAAATAATTTATTGTTAATCTGGCATACTATCCCGGCCCTCAAGCTACTAATCGACTGAAACGGCTGCTATTTAACTATCGTTCTGCTGATGTTGCTGCTCGGTGGAACTTGAAGCCCCTACACGAGCAGTATGGAGCTCGCCTCCTTCGACTAGTTTGGAACTCCAGAAATTGTCTTCCGTGGATCGTTTGCATCTCGTTTCCGGCATCTCTCTGCTCGTTTTTTCCCTGCTGGCGCGTGCAACCTTAGCCATTTTTAAGTTACCAAACCAGGGAGCCAACAAAGCCCAGTCGTCGTCGTCGTTGTCGCCTCGTCTGACACAGGATGAATTCATCTCCGCCCGAGACTTTTCACTGTTCCACGCGTTTCCTTATCTGAATTATTTCCGGGCCGTTCGCGACGCGACGCTTTCCGCTCGCGTTCACGCTCCTCGAACAATATTCTGATAAGCCTGTTTGCTCGGTTATTATTAGGTTCGGAACCGGGCCGACGGGATTTTTCATCCTCGCCGGCTGTTTGCCCACCGCGTCCACGAAGACAATGTTATCCGAGGAGCCAATAGTTTGCGAGTTATGGCCACGGGGAAAGCCCCGGCGACCGCAAGATTCGCAGACACCGCGAAATTTTTCGGCGAGCTACCGACCGCCATTCCGTCCCGTCGATTTCGCACGGCCGCCAATTTCGAGCGGCTTTATTTGCATCATCCGAGGAAGAGAGTTCTCGATTTATCGCACGACAACTTCGACACCCACGTTTCCGTTTCCGTTCGTTCCGTTCGTTCTCCGTTCGATGGAAACGTATTTCACGATCCTTTATAACAATCGAAGAAGCTGAGCCCGGTGTCAGTTACTTTTCCAACTTTTGTCCTAGCATGAAGAAGTTCCATCAGATAATAGAGATAAATAGTGGAAGTTTAATCGAACGTTCGTTGCTCCCAGCTCGCGAACCACCGAATCGAATCCTGCGCCGAGTACCCTCGCGAAAATGCTCGAAACGATATCGAACTTCTTTCTATTCTTGGCTCGGTTAAGGGTAATTTGCGATGGGATATACACTTTAATACTTTCGGATCTCATCATAGTTACTTGTCGTTTATTGGAATTTTGTTGTTGTTGACGAATTTTGGTGGACACTCATTTGATTTTGTGGATAGACACTTGTGACGAGACGTCGTTCTTAATTAATGGTTTGACTGCTTCGAATGTAGCGGTCTGTCGAAGAAATAAGACAGTTCCCTAATTACTCTGATATTCTAACTCATTCATGATCATGTTTAGAAGTTATCATGCAACATAGAAACCAGATAAAATATATTCCATATGGGAATCTCACAGTTTCTGCTTGTTTGAAGTTTTCTAGTAATTCACAAAAACTGTCGAAACAAAATAAGACCAACAGTTCAAAGCTGAAATGTAAAATAATCAAATTAAAAATATTCATTTATTATAAAATAGCGCTATATTGAATGGTTTTTATCGCCTTTAAGATAACATTGTAAGTATACTTCACGTTAATCATAATATTTTTTATATCTTTAATCATAATGTATATTTAAAATGCGTATTGAGAAGGTATATTTCAAATACACGTTTAAAAATACTCATTTAAATATACATATTTAAACGTACATATTTAAAAGAGATACGTGGAAGACATACTTAAAAGACGCTTTTAAAATTTAAAATCTAAATATGCATAGTTACAATATATTTATAAAAGACATCTTGAAAAATTTCACAAAAGCACACAAATCGATGAAATGTGATTAATCACAGAGAAACGCTGCCATAAAAAAATTGGTGTGTGCTTAGACCACATGGCTGAAGTGAAACTTCTTCCTTTAATTTTTTTTCAAATTTTTATTAACACTTTATGACATTTAATTTTCTATGATTCTATTATTGAAACAATTGGCTTGCGATAGCTAAAATATGATATAAATGTTCTTGACTCAATTTTGTCTAAATGTCTTGCAAATACTGCATCGAGAGTTGTTCCTGATCTCGTTGCCGCTTCATTAGGATTATTTACCATTTCCAATCTTAATTTACTTCTAAAAAATTCTATTAATAATTTGATTGTTCCGATGCAAAATTCACATTGAAATCTACACTTAGCATCATCGGAATGTTATCATAATCATTGTTAAGTAATGCCGAACCCTCAAGCGTATATGCTAATAGAATAGAATTTCGTTTCATCGTTTCATCGTTGCATCGCCAGATCGGTATTACTCCTACCTCGTCGAGGTTTTACGCCTAACGCGCCTAAAGAAGTTTCACTTCAAAAAGAAGAGGATTTTGCTGATGCGAAATTGGAGAATAGTTAACACAAGATTGTAAACCAGATGAAGATTATAATTAAGGAATAAAGAACAATTTATTTTGACATTTAATGCCGAAGAATCACCGAACAGAATTTGATGGAAAGATTCTCGCGGACGTGGAACGGTTCCTTATCACCAGACCGTCATTAATTACTCTTTTAATCTTTATTGCATGTTATCAACGTAATTTACGGGGTAATCGTATTTATGGGCTGGAGAATCGCTCCCCCTAATCATTTGGACGACATCCCTCGAACTCTTAGACTATCGACCTCGTTCGCGATAACTAAGACGGCGATCAACTAAAACTACTTCGAGGACTCGACGCACGATGTTCCTTGAAAATTGCAGTCTGTGGGCTTCTCAAGCGAACTTAATCACAAGGAACATAGCAGTTAAGCTTTTCGGCGCCACGAACGCTTTGGCAGGCTCAACGAATCCGTTTGCCGCTCTGTGGAGACTTTCAGAGGCTCCGGCAATCCGTTTGTCCTTGTATGTTCCCGATGAACATATTCTGTACACCAACACCACCCCTAACCTCTCACATCGCAGATTCATTCAACTGATTTCAATGACTCAAAGGAATCGATAATATCAAAGGGACAAACCTCGCAGATTTTCAATTTATTCAATTTCTTCCGATCTGATGGCTGGATTGCGGATCTTTGTCCTAAAGAAAAATTTTCTTCATCGATTGCAACAAAAAAGACATCAACTAGAAATCGCTTTCTTTGTTTAATAAATTTAACGACATTAAAATAATAAATCTACCACACAAAGTAACTGACAAGTGTTGCCTGATAGGAATGGCAACATTGAATTTATTTAGTCTCTTCGTGATTTTTACTATAATTGATGTCTGAACAAAGAAATTTATCGCTTCATCTTCCATGATCTTCCGTCATCTTCAATTTTCATTATTTCGATGATTGTTGAATAAAAACCGGTAATTTGACCCCGGTTCAAGTGTTCAGTGTTAAATCCTTTTAATCCTCCTACGGTTTTAAATTTAATTTATTCAGTTTCATCCTAAGCACATAAAATTCTGCGGTCTACTGATGACTGACATGAAATCCAACAAAGGAAATGATGATTCTTTGAGTAAACCTAGACAGAAATTTTAAAATGAATTTATATCCCGCAATGCTGTCTATAAATTTACTACTAAGTTTTATGTATTCATATCAATTATTGATTTTTATTAATAAACGTTAATGATATTTCTACTTTTCATTTATCAGAGGGAGTTTTTCAATCGACGAAATAAAATTAGTCTTTATTCTGATATTTGTAGAGTAATTTGGATATGGAAATTCGCAGAAAACATGTACAGTATATTTATCAAGATTAACAACAATATTGTGTCACTTGTTACCAAGAAAGATTAAATAACGATCATCGTAATATAAGGATGGTCGACACGGGACTTGCTCGCAGGGAACTCTTTAATGGCGTTCCAAAGAGAATGCAACGCGTCAATCGATAAACATAATGATCAAACATATGACCTAATCATTGCATACATGCTCGCACTCGGCTACAGAGCATCTACAAAGTGGTATAAAAATCCTTACATGTAAAAGAAAATAGTTCATAAGTGGAGAACGTTGAATAAAATTGTCCTTGCACGTACAGCATTTATTGCTAGTAGAAAGAGTCGACAATGATCAGACACATTTCCTAGGTTTAATTCAATACACTAGGTCAGCTGTAACCTAAATCTCAATTTTTTGTCTACAGATTCGTAGTATCTCTTTTTCTTCACGATATAAAAAATAAAATTTCTTTGCATTAATTCTATGATATATGAATTACGTAGACATTTATTTCTTTTCTTAAATATTTTATTCACATGAAAAATACATAATAATATTTGTAAATTCTTTAAATATTTTGTGTTTCCTTTATTCGTTTTTATCATGAAAGCATAAAATCCATAGTCTAGTTATATTTCATTAAAAACATGCATAACTGTAATTAACAAGAAGACACATTGCAGACATTTCAGTGAAAAAACACATTTTTAGTTATTAAAAGAACTATTGTTTAATTAAAAAACGGTGTTGAAGAGGACTTACTCGCTACCCAAAATTATGCTTATTCGATTTCGCAACACGGAATGTGTTGATAAAAAAGCAAATATTTAGTTGGAAATGCTAATGTGGGTCAGAAGTGACCCAGTAGTTGGCAGGCAGCTCGGGATTTAACGAAATTCTAGATTGCTGCTTTGAATATCCGAATTTCACGAGTGTCCTCGATCCTCATTACAAAATAATTACCAAATAATTTCGCGAATTACGTAAACATTAATTGCACTTCGCGGATTGGAGTCTCTAGTGATTTTGTAAATAATCGGATGCCGGGGAAACGAAAACTTTCAATAAAACCAGGCTGTTTGATTTTGTTCGTTGCGGATTTGCATCAAGTTTGTCTTCAAAGGCATTGAGATTACAGACGATGGTGCCCTTTCATATTTGGGGCGTGCAAACGAGATGCATACCCTTATGTTCCGTGAACCGAGCATTTCTTTGCGACGTTTTGAGAGCGACTGACGGATATCGAAGTTCACGTTAATGATTCTAGATAATGAATAGAGGTATGCAGTGTTTCTTAAAGAGTGTCCGCCGAGGAATGAATTTTCCAGAAAAGTCTCAAAGGAAAGTCGGACAATCTTCAAACTCGGCAGTGCCGAAACTATTTTTAATTCTGCAAGTACTGCTACATTACAAGTAATCTTGAGCAATTCAAAATGGCGCATATGGTAGATGATGTATAGAAAGAGTGTCCTCCAAAAAATGAACTTTCAGAAAATCTTAAAGAATAGTCGAGCAATCTTTAAACTCTTTTATGCCTAAACTATTTCCAATTTTGCAAATGTCCTTCAGCGCTTCTAGATTATAAATAAAATTTAAAAATCCATAAAGAAGACGGACTCCGTTCCAAAATATTTTAATTACAATTTGTCGTAGATAACATGTAAAGTGTCTCTCGAAGAATAAATTTTCAGAAAAGTCTAAAACAAGTCGAGCAATCTTTAAACTATTTCCAATTTTGCAAATGTCCTTCAGCGCTACTAGGTTATAAATAAAATTTAAGAATCCATGAAAAAGGCGGACTCCTTTCCAAAATATTTTAATTACAATTTGTCGTAGATGACACATAAATTGTCTCTCGAAGAATAAATTTTCAGAAAAGTCTAAAACAAGTCGAGCTATCTTTAAACTCATCTATATCCAATTTATTTTCAATTTCACAAATACTGCTTGCTTGCAAATAATGTTAAAGAATCCATAAAAATCGAGCACTGGTTGACAGAGCACTTTAATCACAATTTAAATAATTTATATAAAAACACAGAAGAAATATGAGCTCTGTAATAAATCAAATATGAGACCTGAGAACGGAAATATTTACACATTCGTTAAATTGGACGCGTAAATATTGTTATTAGGAATTTTTAATTCATTTTATTTGCGCAGAATGCTCAGCAAAAATGTAATCGCAATTTTTATACGAGACTGGAAAAACTTCATTTAAATTACAAATGGCGAATAAAATCCAGGAATCGTTGTCTGCGTGATAGTTTTGCAATGGTTTTATTAGTTTTATTCGCGTATACAGAGTTAACAGAAAATCTCGCTGAAATTCCAGTACGCAATCGACGGGATTTGACAAAGTTTTATTCAAATAATACATTATGCATGAATAGACCGTGCAGACGCATGTTTATGTTTATTTGATTTAATACTGCAGAACATGAAGTTCAAGTAACGCGCTACGCCACTGTGGATGCTATTCTCTTTCAACGAAAAACCAAACTCCTATCTGTTGGTTGGAGAGTTTTATTTTTACTAACGCTTCCGCCATTTTTATTGTATCTTGCCATATGTTGTCGTTAAATGTTGACGACGTTTTATAATTCGAAACCACAACTAAACTCGCTCCTTCATTCTCAATTTCTTTAAATTTAAAAATCTAAATAACAGAATTATTGAAATGTATTCTTGAAATCATACTGAGTAAGGTTTTCACGCAAAACCAAATATTTTTTGTATGTATGTTTGTCAAAGATTTTATGCAATATAATTACGTATTAAGTATCTGGGAATCCAAATGCTTGTTGTAATTCAAAAACGTTCATTGTCGCGAATCGTTCGATTTTTTGAAGCAAAGAGATGGAAGAAAATATTCTCGTTTTATAGAGCAATATAAATTTTAAAAAAGCACAAAAATTGTGATAAGGATTAAAAGAGAAATATTTAACAAACCCATACACAATTTAATGAATTCTTTCACCCCGTTCATTGATTTCTCATGATCGCATTTCACACGGCATTCAACCAGTTCTGTTTGTTATGCATCAAACTCATCAAGATAACTGAATTTGCAGCCTGTCGATAACAAAATTAAAACAATTATACGTCTTCCTGACGAAGTTACATATATTTCATACATTATTAAGGGGAATGCATGCTCTGGCTGACTTTAATACTCTAATTCATTGACACAGTTCCTGTAACACGTTACCATTTGTAATTAACCCCGTTCGCCGGTTCGAAATCCATTGAATATTAATAACAGCTACTGTGGATGATTTGCAACAAATGGGATCGTTTAAATGACCGTCGGGAGTTGCTTCGGAACCTCCCTATACATATAGTTAACATTCGTCGATGTTACCAAAGGGATTATATATGTACAGGTTGTAACAAAATGTTTTGTCATGGCTTCACCAGGTGATTCTACAGCTTTAAATCGGTGGAGATCTGTAAAAACAAGTTGCCACAAAATTGACCTTGATGGATAAATTCAGGGTGAAATTTTTTTGTTGCAACCTGTAATTCTCATCGCGAGGAACAAAAGTCTCAAAGGAACCATGTGTCTCAAGTCAATAAAATTAAAAAAATAAAAATGCATGAAATCTTAATACACAAAAACATTCGGCAGAGCTATTATAAAACGTTCAATATATATATTTTACAATACTGAAAATAACAGAAAAATTACGAAGCAATTGATATTTTTTATTATATCGATTGTCTGACATTTAGTGGATAAGAGTTGGCGTAAATAAATATTATGTATATTGATTTCATAAAAACAGCTGTAACGAGCAAGATAAGATAATTTATGTAAACTCACGTATTCATAAAGGAAATTTATGAATGGAAGTTTGTATCTTGTAATTTTCTGAAGATTTTAATAAACGCGCGAAATTCTATATTATAGGAATCAATTAAGAGAGAGATGACAAATATTTTCCAAATATAAACTTTTCAGCACAGACTTGTCAAAATTGGAATTAAAAAATTCTTTACTTCAGCAAAAATGCTACCAAATTCGATAGAAGACAAAAGTCTCGTGAAGCATTATTAAACATTTTACTACATTGATTTTAGAGAATAAAAAATCTAAAAAAATTCACAGTGTGATGGCGATTTATTAAATATATAAAGTATTTGATCTTTTTTTCTATTAGGATCTGTGATCCTATGAAATAAAACTTTTCTTGTGGGTCTACATGAATCTTTTACGCATACGTTGAACTCGACCCAATTGCCGATTAAGTCACTCTCGCGCGCGTTTCTTAGCGTTTCTTGAGCTGACAATTTACAGCCAAATAACAACGCGTATCGTAACATTTTCTTGATTGTCAGTGCTTTAATGTCGACCCAACAATAACCGGGTCTCACTTTGTGTAATGACTCCGCCATTATCGTTCCAGCGGCTCCGTTATCGTGTGACCACGGCGATACCAACGTACAGACTTCTGAACGTTATCACGGTGGGAACATTCGTGCGACAATGTTAATTATCGTTTGTATGCATGCGAGCCCTGCATACCTTCGCCGAACCGCAATTAGAGTTTTCCACTCGTTCCCTGAAATCGACATGTGTTATTAATAATGATATTTTTCCGTTTCATTCGCATCAAATCGATATGGAATTCTTAACGAAGCAAATATTAAAGGCGTCAATAAGTAATAATGTGCAGTTCCCAAAGCCAGTTTGTGTAATAAAAACGACTGGCTGCAAAACGTGACAACTATTGAACAATTATATTTTAATCAAAAATTGACATTTTTCCTTGATGCGTTTTATAAGCAGAGATAATTATTTATATTGAATCGGCTGCAGTTAAACATTTCTATTAAACCTGGATGTTAAAAATACAGTAAAATATAAAATACTGTTCATATTTATTAATTGATTGGGCATCTATAGAAAACTGTTCAATTTCGTAATTTACAGAAGAATATTTACGAAAACAATTTATTGCTCACTGCAGCGATTAAATTCCGTTTCGAAATATAAAATGTTTCCTTATGTACAATGCAGATAAAATTCTATTTTAACAGAGTCGAAACTAATGCTTTTTATATCCAATTATTTATTAGTGTTGTAATTGTTATAGTAAGCAATGAATTGTTTTTACGTTTTCCAATCAATTATTATATATGAAATAGAACAAACATCCTTTTTCGAGGCCCTCGTACAAGATTTTCAAATAGAAAAAGAAATTCGGTTTCAAGTTCTGTAATTTAGATTGAGCAAATTTTATTTTGCATAATAATCTACAAAGGAGTGACCACTTAGATTGCTAAATTACTGAACACTCTTTTAGTTAAAATTCAAATTTGCTACTTCAAATTGCACACTTTTATACAATACAGTTTTTAGTTTGCTAGAGTGAAATTAAATATTTTCTGTGTAAACGCATACAGAGTGTTCACACTTACTAGCCAGCGTTCTTCTCGCAGACAATATATACATACAGGCAAAAATGAAAACGGAAAAGTGACACTGTTTTTTGCAAGCTATATAATTGCGTTTGTAATTATTTTGTGGCTGCACTATTTTTTTGGAAATCAAGATGGCCTTCAATTTTTTAAATGGAATGCCATATATTTTTTTTATCATATGAAAGCGGGCGTCGATACAAATTCATTCGTATGCGACACAATAACCTTCAAGGTCATACAAGGTCAAAAATGAAAGAAACGTTTTGGATATTTCGTAAAGAAATCGTTTATGATACTTCGTCCAGAGATGTAAGCGACTAGTCAAGCAGAATAACGCAATAATTTACATAAATATCTCGGACAACAAATATATTTGTGAACGCATTAGTAAGAAATATTCAAAATGTTTCTTTTATTTCTGATCTTGTATGACCTTGCTTTCGTATGATATAACGACGCACGTTTTCGTACGATGTAAAAAATATATAGCATTCTAAAAAAATAGTGTCACCACAAAGAAATGACATACACCATTATGTGGTTTGCAAAAAACAGTATCACTTCTTCCTTTTTCATTTTTGTCTAATATTTATTATTTGTGAAAAAGACGATGGCTAGTAAGTAAATTGAACACACACACCTTCTCTCCTTTAATATTGCACAGTCTTTATTTATAGTATGTCCGATGACTCCGCGCTTCTACGTTTTTCTATTTGTCTTCTTGCCTGCATTTACCTCGTTTGCTTGCTTGTTTCTCGATTTAAACAAAACAGCTCTTCACAACGATTTACCGACATGTTTCCTAAATTAACATCGATTTCCGACATATATGTAGAAATCAAGTTAATTTTATGCAACAATTTCTGAGTATATTCGAATAGAGTGCTGACTAGTCCAAAGTACCGATTTATCGTCATTCGAAATGGTCCGTAATCGATTTTACCGTGCACTGTCGATCGCACATTTGAACCCCACTTAAAACTAGTTCCTCGCAGATATGTAGCTTGTCTGAACGTCTATAATTAGTTAATCGAAAATGTTATCCGGGCTATGAATCAGTAACCTATAATTTATACATACGTCACTTTTGCGAATGGTTTCAGCGAGTCCGACGTAAAATAAAATTAAACTTGTCTAATGGTTTTAACGGATGATTTCTGTGCGCTAAAAATGCATCAGATTCCACAGGGTGAATATAACCGAAGATGCTGTGGTGAATTCTTTCACGAAACCCATCATATCGCTTCCTCTTACCTCAGAATAAAGAGAACCAGACATAACGAACAGATGTAATTTACTTATGTTACATATGTTACAGAATAACTTCAACTCGATTTACTTGAAACTTCATATTTGTAACTGAATACCTTCGTCAGTCAAGTAAAGCTTACTTCTGACGAACAAAATAATTATTTTGCTTCTTCTGTATCGCTGTGTTGTATTACAAGTAGTGTTCTTTAAAACATTTATTTGAAGGAGAAATTACTTTAATGACTGTTTGTTTCTTCTCTGATTGTGGAGTAGCATCGTTATTGTTCGTTTAGTGAATTGTTTTGTATTAATCGTTTAAGTACGCTGTTTGAATAGAGTTTTTGAGATCTATATGATTCTGTTCCTTAGTTGTACTATGCCTTCTAACACATTATTTATGATTAGAATTTACCATCATCATGTTTTTTAAAACTTACGCTTGTATTCTTATATTACATTTTCAAGTATTTAATAAATAAATCAAAACTGTCCGAAAATGTTCCATTTTTTTAAGAAAATTTTGCAATTTATTAGATCTACAGGAAAGTTTTATTATTGTATAATTTTATTTTATTCGTTAGCTATAGTTCATTGCTATCTTCTTTGTAGTTTCTAAATGTAGTCAACATCAAGTTTCTGATCTTTTCTAACACGAAGTTTTGTTAATACACATTCTTCTATCCTTTAGTTCTAAAGTTTTGCAACTCAAAATACATTGTAAACTGTCTTTCTATATAGTATATACCCGATGGACGAAAACGTAATATAATAACCATTTTCCACCTAGATTTTGTAATTTAAAGTACAGAAACAGAATGTTAACTCTTTACCTACCAGAAACCTACCATAGTATTTTCAGTAATTATACTGTACCGAAAAAAACTTAAAAAAATCTTCTATTACGTAACAATTCTAAACGAAATTATTAGAGTACTGAAAGAAACTTGTTAGTTCACGATATAAATTTCTATTGCTATATAATGATCCATTAAAAAATACTTACATATGAACCATAAATTTTTAAAAATTATGAGATCAATTCCGGTGGGTAACATGTAAACATTTTGACTGCCATAATTATTTTAATTTGTACAATTTTATTAGCATCTACAAAAAAGTTACGATAGCAGTGGGTATAATAAACGTTGACTTTTCAGTTACAGGTACAATTGAAAAGTTCATTATATTTCTTGAGACTTTGGTGCACACTGGAGTGCCACTTAAAGTGTTCAAGAATGTACAAAACTCGTCCATGAATTTAATACTTCCACGTACACCTATCGTACAATTTTCTCTGTTACTTTTCGCACAGTTTCATGAACAGCATTCGTTATTTTCGTATCAAATAAAAATCCAGTGGCAAAGTATGAGTTTAATGGCACTTCGAGAATCCAGAGACCAATAGGAGCATAGACAATACCCCGAACTCGCAGAAGTTACTTCGTCGGCCGACAGTCAAGCTGCGACAAACTCTGTCGACACACGATCGATGAACCAACTTCACGTTACATGTACACTTTTTTTCCCCATTTGAACCGGCTCCAAGGCATTAAGCTACCGGGTAACAGCGTACAATCGCGAAGTGTTCTCCACAGAAAGACCTGCGGGAACGGGTCCGCATCAAATGGAGTCACGAGATCATTACACCGCTGTCGGTCCATTATAAGTTCGCCTGGCTCGGTGATCAATGAACCCCTTTTACAATACAGCAATTACTCACTTGTGAAACCAGGGTTCATTAAACCCCTCTCTTTATTACCGGGTACCTCTTTGAGACTGCTGAGACGTGCATATTGCGAGGCCGGCTCGAATTTCGGTTTGAGTCTACGCTGTGGTTGATTTTAGACGATGTCATATTTTGAGAGTTTTTCTGTTTTTCTGTTTTGAATTTATTGTATCATGACTCGGGTACGGCGGAAGGTATTTGGTCCCGCCGCAGCCAGACCATCGCAGTAGTTTGCGTTATATTAGATATATCGTTATATTTAGTTCTCGGCGCTAGGATTAAGGTTATATGGCGTTTTGTTCTCACATTGTATCGTTATATCGTTGCACGCGTTGGCAGTATGCTTGTCGTGCTATAAACCTATAAAACTATATGATCGTGACCAAGGTTTGCCGGTCAGCGGAAAAGGCCACAACGACCTCTGGCCTACAGACCCAAAAAAAGGGTCGCGATCGAGGTTTGCCGCGCCGCCCGGTGGGGGACTGTGTCTCCTGCGGGTTTAAGAGTGGGGTTTTTTGGACCCTCGCGCGGAACGATCGAGGTTTGCCGATCGGCACGAGGGCAGCTATGGTTGAGTTCTCGAACGAAACGGTCGATATTTGCCGATCGGCATGAGATCTACCAATTACTGTACATTTCTCCGATTCGGCAATAAAGCGATAATGTGACAGTGCAGTGGTCTGTGAATTAACCTTTTTCATCTCGAGAACAGTATTAGCTGAAATTCTAGGGAAAGTCTGAAATTTATATTTGATATTTAATTTATAACATTTTATTCAATAATATAAATGTAACTAATCGACCGAAAAATGTCGATCAAACAGTCTTTTCTTGCGAACCTTAGAACTTTCCCAAATTTTTATATTTTTCTTTCGAAATGGGTTTAATCTGAGTGTAATGTACCAAATTTTAAGAAAATTTCTCACTTTTTGTGTTTTGATCACTGTGATAGATGCTGCATTGCATGCCAACACTGCTTAAACTACCGAAGCTGTGAAGAATTCTTCTATATTATATATTAAATAAGAAGAATTGAACTAAAAAAAAAACATTTGTACTTCAGACTATCCACTTACGACCGATCATGGCACGAGTACGATTTCCGTGGCCTCTCGTTTTGATCCGCCCCTTCCACGACCTAACCACAACTCATTCTATTCACATGATTTTTCCATTACTAGTTCAAATTCTGGATGACAGCTACAATGCAAAGATTATGCGAATAAAATTTCATTTTCTACAAAAAAGCATAGTTACCGAGATATTTGCAAATTTATAAAAAACAGGAAATCTACTTTACCGGCTAAACCAGGCCAATTTGTCACCATGTTATGTATATATTTTTTTTTCTTGAAATGACCCCAAGAAGACAAATATAACCTCAAAACGAGGGGCCACGGAAATCGTACTCTCCCGCCGATCATCAATAATAATTGGAGTACATAAGTTGTAATACAATCAACGGAAAAATGTATTCGATTACATTTAAAAATCGCATTATATTCTTAAAATTGAACCAAACGAGTTGAGCTTTTTCGACATATTAGAAGAATTAATGTACTAAATAGCGGGTAAACATAATGTTTAAAAAATTACTACTGGTCAGTCAATTTTGCCAATTTTAATCAATGCGTTTTGCAGATCCATGTCAATTATATACACTGTGAAAATAACATCGAAATCGGTTAACGTTGCTATTTAACAAACTTATGTGTTATTTAGTATATTAATTCTGTTATCACGTCGAAAAATCTCAACACATTTGGTTCAATTTTAAGAAAATTATGCGATTTTTAAATGTGATCGAATACTCTTTACAACGGGACGTTCCGTTTTAAATTCAAAGGAAACAATATGCAGTTGTTTCAGACGGAAAGAAAAAGTTGAAATTAGATGACGGAATATAAATAATGATCAACGATGGGTCAGTACCTCGTGTGATCATTTGGTTATGAACGAGTGAGATAAACATAGAAACTGGAAGAGCCAGGATTTTGTTTTTCGCGTGGAAATTCTGTGTACCGTAATCCATCTTTCGCGGAAAACCGCTATTATTTCGAAAAAATATGTCGCGCGCCGCGAAATTGTTAATGTAATTACCGAGGACATTAGTATGGTTTTGAAAGAGGAAAAAGGGTGCAATGTGCTGAGTCTGAGAAAGAGGTTCACCACATTAATCCTCTTTGCCCGACGAACGCATACAGCTGCCATAATTTCAGTCCATCGCCGTCGCGCCGCGGCTGCTGAATTTTCTATGCCGATGGGATTATCATCGCTGATGCGAACGTTTGTCTTCGAGTGCTTCAAAAATTTCATGCAGTTTAAGCTGAGTCAGCTTTCGCGACGAATTCACCCTTTTTTAGGCTCTAATTATACCACAACACTGACCAAGCCGCACGCGCTGCTAACGTTGTTCCAGTGACAATTTCTGATGCGGTGTCGAACGAGAATATGAATCGGGAGAATCGAAAATGAAACTGGTACAATGTAATTTAGAACTGGGGAAAGTTTTTTCTCGGCTCAACGTGTCCCCGGGAATATTCGGTAATTCGAGATAGAAGAGAATTTGGAGTTGGAGGAAAATAGGGATAAAAATGACTCGCTTTACAGATTTTATAATTATTGAATATCTAAAGCGGATTTTAATGGCAAGTGTCAAATTGATTCTCTTAGAAACAATTTATAATAAGGGTGAATAAAATCAATGCATTTTTATCATGTTTAACACGTTTACTGTCAATCTGATGTCCATAAAAATCACATAATTCTCATAATACTTTTACTGTTTTAAACTGCACCTACTGAATTTTATCATAAATGCATAAAATCCGCAGACTAGTCATATATGACCACCGTGACGTATAAAATGTTAAAGGTTTAAGGTGTTCAATTCAACACTTTGAGTGCTGATTCAGTAGCCTAAAAATTGGATAAAATTAAAGTAATTTATCGAGTCGGCTTAACTGCGTTTTGAAGAACTCTTTTTTTCAAGTTTTTTTATACAATATTATAGATTTCGACGACAAAACGCCGAAAATGAAAATCTTATTGTGCGGAATTCATTGATTAAAAAGTTATACGCGTATAAAGTTGAACACTTTTTGACAGATTAAAGCGCCGCCATATTGATATATTTACCAGGTGATACACATAAAATGTGTATGTGTCAAATGAAAATCGATAGATTACGGAATAACTTTAAAAGATTAATCCCAACTAAATTTGTTACACTCAATATATTGACGCAAAAATTCCTTTATAAATCTATACAAATATTTGCGTTCCACATTTCTGGCGGATGTGCCATTTAACCAAAGAATATTTCAAATGCTTCAACCTAATACATTCGAAAATATGTTTTAAAAAATTGATAAAGAAAGCAGTTAATAATGCTAGAACACTGCCATTTCTAGAACAATTGATTTGTTACAAATATAAATAATTTAAAATTAAATTGCATTGAAGCACTGTTAAATTATTTCTTAACTCTGAAAACATTGTTTCATTTATTGAAGTTTTTAGGTCAGTCACTGTGGGTATACCCCTTAACGTCGAAATGACGTCAAAAATTTACGAACTTTTTAATTTACCATTATTAAGATTATACCTGATGCATCTGTGAAAAATTATTGAGTAAATTTATTTCATTGGGCATATACATCATAATAAAAATCGCTAAAAATGTGAATAAATACATTACTGTTATTTTCATAATGTAACGCAAAATAGTCACTTTTCGTGTCCCGTAAACCTAGTATTAAGCAGGTCCACTTGTGTATTTTCTTGGAAAGAAGCGTGTGTCCAGGAATTTCCGAACGAGACAGTGCATGGTCAGGTTGTCGGTGAATAAAATGACGGAAAATGCGTTTACAAATGGGAACAAAAGATGTGTGTTGTCGCGTTTAAATCGTTCGGAATCAGCCTGAAACAACGTTACTCTTTCGGCGCGAAGCGTGGAGAGGTAGAGCTCGTGCGTGGGCGTCAAAGCGTCGTTTCGGGCTCGAACAATAAGCATACGAGAATCGCATTAAAGCGTTTGGCACGCCGCGGCCCGGGCAATCCATTTTCCCCGGTTCTGCGGTGGGTACATTGAATTTTCAGTTATGTACACACACGGGGGGGCCCCGGCCACGGCCCCAGCGCGGCGGTCGCATGGATATGCATAGGCACTATGCGTAATTTGCAACGATAACGATACTGCGTTCCTCGGACACCTGGCAATGAACTGTTTCCAGTCATCAATCCGCAAACCGTATTATTCGGTACGATAATCGACCGGGAAACGAATTCCGACTGGAAAATTTCGTTGGCCACCGTTTATTTTTCATCCTATCCGACGCCGAGAGCGAAAGAGGGAGAGAGAGAGAGCCAGCCCGTTGACACGCAAATGGGGAACGAAATGGATTTCACGGGTTCGAGCAAGATACACTACCGGCCATAAGTCTGAGACTATCTACCTTGCTCTGCTAGTCAGCCCTGCTCGAAAAATAAAAGGCCCGAGGAATTTACGGTGTATACAGTGTGAGTTATAGTAACTCGACATTTCTAGATAACGCTGCTTCCCGTTCTTTTTTTTCGGCATCGATATTGCCCGGGAAATATAGATCACAAGACTGAGAAAAATCTCAGCTCTAACATCATCTGTCCGGCGGGAAATTTAAACTCGGCTACAGCACCTCTCGCCAGTAACTTTGTGCCTGGACAAACAATTTGAAAACTTCATCGTTTGCTTTGTCGAACCACGGGAAACAATATCAAACTGCCTTCTTGTCGGTTGACTTTGCTTCTTTATTTTCTTCTGGAATGCAATGATTTACGGTATCTAAAGTAGTCGACAGTTTTGGTATATTTTGTAACATTTTATATTATTTTTGTTTATTGTGTTCCTTAGACTTTAACATGTTCGCTACTAACATTTTTCTTTTCACAGAAGCCTCTATATTTATACCTTTTTATGCATCATGAAGAAAAATATCATCACGGAGAAGTCATAAATTCTCTGAATATCCTGACACACGTTATAATTTTAGCATATATTTTTTATTTGACTTGTTTGGTGAATTTTGTAATGTTCATTTTATTTTTGTTTATGCTGTTCCTTACATTTTGACACGGTCACTGCTAGCGTTTGTTCTGGCAGCTGGCTTCATAGTTATAACATTATATTAAACAAAAAGTGGCACACAATGAAGAAAAATACTATTACAAAGGAATTATGAATTCTCTGAATATTTTGACACGCGTTATAATTTTAATTAATGATATGCACAGATGTTAATCTGATTTCCTTTCCTCACGATGTAAAATCGTGGTTGTCAAACATCTATGATGCTGTTAGTGCACGGGTGAAACAATAATTCTTCTTATTACTGTGGGATCAGGACCCCCCAGACCAAATACCGTATGGAGATTAGGAAAAGTCGGAGGGTCCCATGGGTATGTGCAGGAGCTGATCAGCTATAGTCCTCGCAGCGAGATTTGGCACAAAATCTCGTCAGTGGGGTGGAGGGAGAACAGCGGTCCCCACTCTTGACGCAAGGCTGCGGATCCCACCACTGATCAGTGGGTCCCACTCTTACGCTTACGTTTTGGCGGGAACGGTCGACATAGGCGTTTAGCATCATCACCATCTTACTTCATGGTCACCACATCTCTCTGTTACAGTCACACTCAATACGCTCGTTTGCTGTCTTCGTCAAGCGATTCGGCCAATCGCGGAAGTCGTGTAGCGCGTAGTAGGAGCATCACGTGATACCCACAAGTTTCTCTGTGCCAACTCTCGCTGCGCGGGCTATACAAATCCCGCGAGGTCCCGAGTTCGATTTCCGGTGTGGCTGGTGCCCTCCTTGTCCTAAAAATCCTACATTACAGTCTCTATTTAAACATAATTGTTGGAATGCAACGATACCATGCGTCTTAGTTTAAGTGCGTAGGCTAAAGGGAAGGATTTTCCCAGGCATAGAGGGGCCCTGGCGAGGGCGTAAAGAAGGGATGGGCACGGTAGAAACGCCTGCATCTCCCACCAACTTATCTGTCATGCGTGAGGCCTGCGCACTGTTTGCAACGGGCGAAGCACTTCCTTCCTCTTTGGTAACGGCGGATGCTGGTGGAGGACAGTGGGCGCTATGGTGGGATCGTAAGTGCATCTTACAAAGTAGTCTTTCACGTACAGTTATACAGTCAAACTATATTCGCAGTTTTATTAAATTATAAATTAGACATTAAATACAGAATACGTGGAAACACTGTTGTCGGTTCATTAATTTCCAACAATAATGCCCACATCAAATGTGAACATGTTATACAATATAATCAGTAAACTGCGGAACTTTATTGAAATTCTAAATTTCATGGCTATTTTTATCAAAATCAGGGTGAGGAGCAAATTCAATTTGTCATCGAAACAATTCTTTACGATAAGCCTAGAGTATAGATACCATTAATGTTTGTTATTATACATGTTTTCTTCTATTTTAATAATGTGTATATGCTATAAATGCATAAAGATCCGCAGTCTAATAATCAGTAAAATATACATATGTCTGCAGAAATACATTTTAAATTAATGAAATAAAGAAGAAAAATCTAAACTAATTCAGTGTACAGCATCACTTCAAAAATGGTATGTCAATGTGTCTTAAAAACAAAAAGAATGAAATAAATACATAAAATGACAACACAAAATACCATAAACTAGATTTGGCAAATTGTTAATTATTCGTGTATCTCGTTCATTCAGCGACCTTAGTAACTCAAATACAGAGTTTTTAATCGCTGAAAAGGCAGACTTTTGCCAGATCTATGACCCTACTCATATAACTACTCATTGCATGAAATGTTTCGGAATAAATTGAAAATCCTGTCGAGTGCTGCATGCGAGCGGCCCTTCAGGTTTCATACAGAATAGAGAAGCTCGTATACTGCTTCGCAAGCATAAACAGGAGAAAGGACAATCGGATGTGGATATAATTAGCGACGTTTGAAAGCAAATTGTAAGCAGAAAATCGCTTAAACGAGCCGAATGTCAGTAACAAATACGCATATAATCGAGGAAATGAAGGTTGCTCGACCGACCTCGTAAAATTTCAATGAAGATACCATTAAAATTGTTCTGGAAATACTCAAGTCACTCCAGCGTACTTTGTGGTGGTTTATACCTGGCTCGATGCACGTAAAAGCGAGGCAATTTTTCTAAATTATTAATCCCGTCTCGTCGACGAATCTCTTATGTACATAAAAGCATATTTCTTGAAATTATTATTGGTTTACGTTATAAATGGTTCATGTTTTTATTGTCTAAAGTCGGTTCGTCCCTAGACACTGGATAATGAATGTCAATTCACTGGCTTGATCGTCGTGTGTATTTTCATGCAAATATAAGACTACTCTTCGATTGTTGTATGCGTGGCTCTGCTCCCTCCACGACCGAACCACAACTCATTCTATTCGCATAATCTTTGCATTGTAGCTGTCATCCAGAATTTGATCTAGTAATGGAAAAATCATGTGAATAGAATGAGTAAAACATAACATTTGTAAGAAGCAGAATACGTTACGAACGCCGTTAAGCGATCGCCTATGCTGATATACGAAAATCCAAGAGAGAAAATTCAATACAGTATTAGCAATAGTTTTTTGCGAATATCTCGAAAACTAAAACCGAGCGGCGGTAACATGTATAGAGAAAAGTTGTTCAGAATGATGACCTGGATACAACATATTTTAAAGTCATCAAAATTGGTGAGGACGACCAACTTGTAATAAATGACAAACTTATTAATGTTTGTATTTCAATATAAATTATATAATCATTTCATGCTTTTAGAGCATAATGGATCATGGAAAGTCTTTAGACTAGTTTAGACGATCATGAAGGGGGTTTAATCATTGCTTTCAAGGAAGCGAATCTTTCAAACAGAAAAATTACAGAAAAATGCATAGATCCTTAAATATTGTGAATCATTTTGTACAATTTGAAGATAAATATGGCTCCGAAAAATACATATAAGCCATCCAAAGAAGTTAATTCAGAAATATAAATGAATGGTTTTTCTTGGAGGTGGAAAAAGTAAATTCTACGAGTAGCAAATGAAGACAAAATTAAATTTCCCAGTTGTTATACGACGTGTGCAACAAGTTTTAGAAAGGAATAAAACGCTTTCGTATATAAAACGTGACAAAAGACTACTCTAACTAAATTTCACAAAGATGAGAAACTAGAATTTACCCAAGATCACTCATCATGACCTAAAAAATGGAAAAGTGAGATTTTCTTAGACGAGGAAAAATTTTATTTAGACGGTCCACGTGGTTAATACTACTGATATGATTTGCGCGATCAAGAAGATATGAGGAGGTAGCGTTATGATTTAGGCAGCGCAGCGTTTAGCTATAACTATAAAACTCTAATCATGTGGTTTCCGCCAAAGGCCAATGCTAAAAAGTACCAATAATTGTTACAATATGTGCTAGGTGCATATGGTGACAGAATTGGTTGACCAAATTCGATTTTTCAGAATGATAGTGCTTAAATTGCTTGTGTAGAATCGAGTAGAAAATACTCCGAGGTAGCAAAAGTGCTGATTTTGCCGTGGCGATAAAAAAATTTAGACTTTAACCCAATTGAAAACCTTTGAGTGTAAATCAATTACAAAATAGCATCAGAGAAGCGTGGTCTCAGATGGGAACAGAAGTATTGTAAAAATTAATAGATTCAATGTAAAGAATACTTAGAACCATAAAGAACAACGCAGGATCAATTAAATACTGAATTTTCTTTGTCTTTGTCATATTGTTGAAATTTGAAATAGAAAAACATTGAGTGAACCTATGTTTATTTCGCACATAAGTCTCCGATGTTCTAATTCAAATTTTCTAACCATGTTAATAATAATTATTCTTTATAAACAAATTGTGTGTGTTACTAATTACATTATAAAGAATCACTTACTGATAAATAAAATTAGAAATATAACATAAGAAACACTATTACATCACAAAAATAAAGGGAACCTAACATGATTTCGGCCACTGTACTTTAGGTTTGAAAGAAATTTTTACTTAATCAGTCTTCAGAGAAATTCGTACATTTTAAAATTCCCATAAATATTGTTTCATTTAACAATGGTCGTTATACTAAAGATTTTATCAATTCAAAGCTCAGCACTCTAAGCAATTTAAGAATAAATGATTTTTAATCTGTCTATCTATTGTAAACCTGCCATCCATTGTAAATTTTCAAACAAACTTGTCTTCAGTTAAAAAAAAAATGAAAGATCTATTGTGATTCATTTTTAAATATCAAGGAGGGGATTATAATTATTTGAGCGTTTTCAGTCTCGAAAAAAAAGTATTTCTCACGGTTACCTTTCAGTTATCTTCAAAACAAAATTCGTCATGCAAAATTCGTATCATTAAGTTTCGCCAATTTAGCACACATTTGTTGCAAATTAACTTCTGAACCAAATATTACTAAATCACCAGTTTTAACACGTTCCCACCGGCGTGTACCGCCGATGGTACACGTGGTGGTTTTTGTACCGATAAAATAAACAATTAAAATGAAAGCATTTTGAATACAAGCCATACTATACTAGTAACATGCTCTAATAAATGCATAGTAAGAGTAAATTGTCCTGCTGAGCCTGAATTTTGGTTAACAAATTGTTGAGTACGGTGCCGCCTAATTGGGCAAAATTAAAGAAAACAGCGCCGGCGTGAACAAGTTAATCATTTCATTCACTTTGATCATTTTCATTTTCATCAAATCTCTATCTGCACGTGAATCCCTGTTATGATAACAACGAAAAATATATGGAAATGTATAAACATGCATTGAAAAAAAAAAACTCGTTGTCAAAGTGCATATTTCCTTTGGCGAAAGGCTCAAAGGCACAGTGCGCGTGCAGATTTGCAATCATAAAGAATTTAAAAAGCTTCATACGTTACGAGACCGTATCAACACTCGACACGAATTTTTCACGAGGATTTCAGGAACTTTTTAGAAAATTTCATATCTCTCGCTCGACAAAGTTCATAGACGTGTCGGGCGATTCCATTTTTGTTCATTTTTCTTCTCGACGGAGAATCGGACCCTGAAGTTACGAACGTAAACGATATAAACGCTCGCATTCGTTCGCCTTTTAAATTTCTATTAAGACGATGATTTACGTTACGCGGATGAATTACGAGGAACTAAATTCGAGTTTCATGGAAGAACGCCGAGGACCTTTATTTCCCGTGCTCCTTAATGACATTTTATTCTTATCCTTCTTAAGCGTTCAATTTACTCGGACGATTTTCTCGGATCGGTTGTTCTTAACGGCGGTTCATGATGAATCGTTCGACTTTTTCTCGGCTTGCACCATACGAACGCGAACGGGGGACTCCGTGATCTTCATACTACTCGCAGCTACGCAAACGAATCTCATAGCGTTGCTAAAAATATTTTGCGAAGAACCTATGGACGACACGTAAAAATCAATGGAAAAGATGTTCTAGTACCATGAAGTGCTCTTACTACTTTTACTTGTCAGTCATTAATTATTGTAATTTAATGTGCAATTCGTCTCCCTTCGTATGTATAATATTTAATATTAAGCTATTACTAATTTCCATTAATAAACATGTTTTCATATGTAATTAAAACTGAACGATTAAATGAAAGTTTCAGAATAAGATTTCTAAGCATGAAAAAATTAATTACGAAATAAGTAATTATTAATTACTGTTTAACCGCAAATTTTGGTAGAAAGTAAAATATATTTGTAAAATTCAGACACTTTAGGATATTTTTTTGAGACAAAGACGAATAAAAATCAAACGAAACAGGAAAAAATTCATTTGAAAAAATGCATACAAGGCGATCGTTAAAATAGTTACATATTGCCGCGAAGTAAGATTGGAATATTGAATTTCACAAGCTCAGTTACAAGTAAAAACGAAGAGCAAAATGGACGATCAATAACTGTTAGTACGTTTAGAAATAAATAAGAGTAATAATTTTCCAGCAAGACTATTTATCTCGACTGCCGATTTTGTGCACTTATAACAAAAATTAAGTGTAACATATAGACAAAAAGAATTGTTTGATATTTATACTGCTATGTTATCGTGATAAGAAGTCGTACAACAATAATTTTGAGCGCTTTTTAAAGCCTAATGCCTCTACTTTCACAGTCCTGAATTACAGTTTTCAAAAAAGTTTCTTCATTATGTGGTAGAGTGAAAAACCAAAAATACTTTCTCCTTACAAAAAGTTTTAGATTTTAACCGGCTCTGACGACATTAAAAAATTTTCATGAGAACTAAAATCACTATGTATTCGAAGAGTGGAGTCCCCTCTTTAGAACAGCCTCTATAAACTTTATGTAGGATTTTTTTATCGTTATTGTATTAAATTTCGAACGAGAATTCTGCCGACGTCAAAAAATGTTCGAAAGGAGATGGTAATTCGCTTTTCGACTAACCCTGGTAATTGAGATACGTCTTTGATAAAACTAATTTAATGATTTGAAAGTAGAGGCCACACTCTTTAAAACGAGCCCAGAATGACTATCGTACGATTTTTTATCACGAAGTTATAACAGTTTAAATATTACGAAGATTTAGTGCCCCTTTAATTTTGCACATCAGTGTATGTACGATTTAATCAAATTACCCAGAGCAGAATTATATTTCTGTCTATTGCAAATGACATAGACGATTTTTATTTTTCAGAAAGGTTCGCCGTTTTATTACATCTCATGAATTTCAACTTTTCACGCCTCACTTTTGCTGGCACAGATGCGACGCAGACTATTGTTTTCTTTATTTCATTTGAAATGCCACGGCCTCGGTTTAGAGCGTCCTCTGTCGCTCACGAAGATAAATTTTAATTGGTGTCATGAGGTGAATGATAATTACACTGGGCAGCGAGCTCTGTGAAACACAACTTTCCCTCGAAGAACGAGTATGTCGCGCGCTGATTAATGCGTTGGGCTGACCGTAACTTTGTTAGTTAGTTGACCGATTCCAGATTTTGTCCTCGCTAACTATGGGACTTGGACGAAACTTCTCCTCCTCCCCCCAAAGTACAGGCTACCGACTACGGAATTCTATTCTTCCCAAAACAGTTACGTGACCAGGAGAACTATAATTATCGGCCATCGTTTCTTACTGGCCAGTAATTATTCGGCCCTTCAGTCGGCGCAATAATGACATATCTTGCTTATTACTGTCGCAACTGTTTGAAAACACAAAGAACGAATGCAACCAGGATTCAATAGTATTAACACTAAGTTTATGGAGCGTTAAAAGTGATTACTTAAACATTACTTTATAAACACAACGAGAATGTACCTGTCCAAATTTTTAGACATTTTTACTATAATACGTACATACGCAAAAATATTAATTTGTTGCGTAATAATTTCTCATGGATGCATCTTTACGATCTCAATAATGGTAAATTCAAAATATTAGATCGCGTCTCTTTGACGCGTTCCGTAAACCTAGTGTTAAGAGGACTTATCTCATCAAATCATTTAAAATAAAGATGATGTTTAGGAGAGTGTACAAACTCAGGATAAAAGTTTTTTTTATAAAATGTTCTTTTAAATAATTTGACGAGAAATTCCTCTTAATTAAACTGCGGAATTTTATGCAGAATAAAAATTATATGTATTAATTTTCGGATTCAGGAGCTGCGTACACATTTATGTATTTCGTTCCCATATAATCTTAATGAGTATACGTATAATCTTAATGAATAAACGTATAATTTAATGAGTATAATAATACATAATAATCTTAATGAGTATAATAATACATAATAATTTTAATGAGTACAATAATACAACTGCATTTCTAAATTTTTGAAATGGTTTAAATGTTTTGTATTTGTTCAGTTGCAATCGTTAAATAACAAAATAAATAAATAAATGTCTATGTACCTCCTCCTCTATCTTAGAAGTAACACAGTTGAAATAATGTTAAAAAATATTTAATGAAATCGATCAAAATCTTTAATTTCTATAAATTATATCGCCACCATTGATGCATTCATTTATTCGCCAATTTTCGTTGCTATTTATTGCGAAAGGGAATTAAAATGATGTTCAACGAACTTTTTGTACAAAATGGCAAAAAGTGAATTTACCATAGACTACTTTACTAACCGACAATCGTACAGAGAAATCTGAATTATTCTAAGAAGTCGAGCGCTTTTCAAGTTCTAGCGAAGAATTTATTAATTCGTTGAAATCGTAGCAACGCTATCGCGACGCACACTTGAAGTTCTTGATAATTAGTTCAAGTTCGCCGGGAAGCTGGGTAACGTGTAATTAAGTGCCGCAGATATTTGGCTAACAAAATTATCGGAAATGAAGTTGAACGAAAGAAGTTCAGTTTATTATCGAGGCGAAAGTAAACTTTCCGACTAGCCGGTCATTTCAGCGTACTTCTCTCTTTCTCTCGCTCTCCCGCTCTCTTTCTCTCGCTCTCCCGCTCTCTTTCTCTCGCTCTCCCGCTCTCTTTCTCTCTCTCTCTCTCTCTCTCTCTCTCTTTCTCTCTCCCGCTCTCTGCAAGGCTTTCTTTCGCGAATTCGTCATGCTAGTCGATCAAGTTGTTTGCCAAACTTGGTGACATTTTTGCTTCATTTCGATTTCCATAGAAAAAAGAAATATTCGCCTTACATTAATAATATAATAATTCTAATATTTATTAGTCTTCCTTTCAATTCAAAAAATGTCAATCAAATTTAAAAATAACAATTTAATTCACCAAAGCTTTGCCATGGATTGAATTGTTACAGGTAAGCCAATAAATGGTTACCTTTACACCCAGGATGTATTGCCAATAAACTTTAATTACAGATCACTAAATCTGAGGTGAAAAATTGTCAATGTGTAACCCGTTGTAACTTCGCAAACAAAAATCAGGCAACAATATACCCGGGCTAATTCTAGCAGCATACTTTTCACTCAAAAGTCCAATAAAACGTCACAAAAAGATCGTTCGTCAAATTTTATAGAGTCGTTGTACAGGGAGGTTTCAATCACCAAATTGAAGTGTTTTGTAGTAAAAAATTTGGTAACAGTTCCTTTTAGCGCCCACCTCTGATTGCCTTCAAACTTACTCTGTAGATGTCCCACGACGTGTCTGACAAAATGAAGGTGGCGATGTGGCGCGGAAATCAAATATATTGTTTGCTGACGAAACACAATTTTAATACCGAATTGAGGTAATCTAACCTAATCCTAACCTAACCTAACCCAACCCAACCCAACCCAACCCAACCCAACCTGACCTAACCAAATAAAGTAATAGAACTAGTTTAATATTGACCACGCGCAACATGTTGGGCCACTTCTTGCGGCTTCCACTCGGTTCATTTTGATTTGATTCATCAGAACTGTCACTCATTGTAACTTATTAAACTTATTAAAGACAAGAAACAATAGTTTAGGGTGTGTTATAAGTGAAAATGGCGGAAACGAGTCATTAACGCAAACAGTTCGTTGCGCATGCGCAGAGCATTTCCGCGGCACGTGACCAACCCACATGAGTCTACTGGGCATGGGCAATATTTCGGATAAGTTGGGAGCCAATCGGAGGTGGGTGCTAAAAGGAACTTCACCCAAAAATTTTGCTGGCGCTTTGTTAAAACATTGTCGTCGTTCGGACATATGAGAACAAGGAATTATTCATGTTTAAAATATTAACTTGAAACAAAATGTACAATGGGTACGACGTACATTTATAGTGTAGTCTCCATTATTATTTATACTTCTTCCCATGCTTGCGGTAAATTTTGTATCCTATACTTGAAATCTCGCAGCTTTTTATACAAAAACAATTTTCGTAAATCATTGAATACAAGTGGCTATAACATCGATTTGCTAAAAAGATTCGTTACTTAATATAAGAAAACGATTTTTGTGAAGTCGTATTAACAACATAAGCTTCTCCATACATAGCAAAAATATTACAGACAGCATCAACAGCTTTAGGATTACGATGAAACTCATAAAACATGTCACAGATGCTCGATTCTGTTGACTTGGAAGCTTATATTTTTTTTAATTGATCCCTTTATTATTAACGTAGAATAAAAAATCGCATGGTCAATGGAAACTAGAGAATAAAAGCTATCAAATGACATATAGCACATGCTGTTAGAAAATTATTAAGGACTGTGTACAATGTAAAATAAAAAACTCGCGGACCAACTTAATATAATGATAGGTGCTCGATTCATTCGATCGAATACTTTTGAAAAGGATTGTGCAAGGCATGCCAATTGTTTTACAATGGATTCTGATACAGCGAAAGGGGAATTCGACATTCATTTATCTTCTGCAAGATAAGTTCCTCGGTTCTAAAGGATTCGAGGAAGTTCCGTTTCGCTGCCCTAAGAATCCGTATTCGCACGGTTGAATTTCTACTTCTGATTATATTCATCGGTAGAATACGCGGCGGGTGGCCGGGAGGAAACGGTCTCGTAAGATACAGCGAGCTATCTACGAATTCTATTAATTAAATAATTCAACGGACACCGTGCCGGCTCTAATTAAACAATCCACTGGTTCGTAAGAACGTGGCAGTATCGAGCGCTCGCGCCACTCTGGGGATAATAAAAATCCCGTCGAGTGACACGGCCGCTTCGGGTTCACTAGCCGCTTTCAGTCGAACCTGTAATTTCCTTTCCGGATGGAATATCCGATTCGATGATAAATTACTTGTCGTCGTAGTCGGATGCTTGACACGCGAATCACGGGCACAGCGAACGACGTGCTAAACGCCATGTGTTTTACTCGGGCCACTTGTTTGTCAAAGCGAACGCGTCCGACGCAAATACACGGATTAATTCAGCCGAAGTATTCGACAGAAATTGTCTTCGGGGTGTTGGACAGCGCGCGCCAACCTGTTTCGCCAAACTTTATTGCGCGAAACGTTTCGATATCTCATCTCTTGCCACCTACACTCGGTTCCTTTCTTGTTGCGAAAACTAGAGGGCGGATCACCATGCCTTTGCAATAAAAATGGACAAATGAAACACTAAACGTATATTATAATATATTATTTACAATTTATTGAAATTATTAGAAGACTGGAGATTATATGCATTTGCGATGGAAATTGACAGATAAAACGCTAAACTGTAGAAATGTTACAAGAATTTAGGAATATTGTTATAATATTTACAACTTGTTGAAATTTTTAGAAAATTGGGGATTATATGCATTTGCGATGGAAATTGACAGATGAAAATCAAAATCACAGATAAAATTCAAAAGTTTCTTAAATGAAATAAAAAAACCTTCCAGAAGAAAGTAACGTTGTCATTTTAATAAAAAAACAAAATTATCCTTGACATAAACATGAAAAATCAGCTAAATATATTAAGAAATATTGAACTAACAAAAAGATGTTTCAAACAAAAGTTGTGCATTTTTTTACGTAGAATATGATGCCGAAATAAAAAATACGTGTTTATGATAAAAAAAGGCAAAATGTCATTGAAATAACCTTGAAAACACCCACGCATTAGAAAACTAGTAGTGCCATTTGACTCCCCACTCGAAACACTAAAGGACATGCGTCAGTTTATTTGTTTTAAATCACATGTCTTCGAAATTTTATACAATCACAACTTAAATGGGACACCCTGTATATTGTTAAATTATTTTCTAACTTTGCTTATGTAGTCTTGAGACCCATCCCATGCTATATATGGGATATTACATAAAATGCTTTAATTTGACATACATATTTCATTAGTTGAATGTTAGAATTGTACGTGTTCGAATGCTTTCCTGTATAAGTGTAATTATTGCACATGTAGAAATACACGTTGAAGATTGAATTATAATGTTTTAGCGGTTTCGTGAAGTGTTCCCTCTTTTTACGCGATTTTACACTGAAAAATAATATTAGAAATTTACCTTTGATGCACGTAGCTCTGCTTTTTATATTTGTGCATGAGTTCGACGAGGTGACTTTTCGCACACAGTAGAAAATACCAGCAGAGATATAAACACAATGGAACACAATACAGAATCGTAAAAAAAGCTACTGTGAGATAAAAATAGTGATAGAAATGAAAAGATAAATAGCGATGAAACGGTCGAATATTCTGAACGTGTACGCGCCGTAGTTAAAATGCTTGTTCACCGAAGCGAAATACCTGGATGTTTGTAAGGAATTCGCCGAACTTCTACAGACCGTGAAGAACAAATTAATATCAATGCCCTTTAGAGGAACAAATAGCGGAATACTTATAATTCATAAGTTATAAATAGAATGCGGATTTTATGCATTTATGATCAAAATGGGTACGCACAATTTAAAGCAGTGGTCATATTAAAAAGATTGAAGGACGTCAGTGTATTAGTTTCAGCTTAATAAAATAATTAAAAGAAGAAAACATTTTTTATTTGGCTCCTGTGTCTTACAATCACGGCAAACATTTTTTATTTTGCACAAAGACCGCAGTCCAGTTATAAATATTATTTTTATACCGCAGATTTGTATACGAAATAGAAATTGTCTACTTTAGTTGCAAGGTACAGGAGTTGCATAGATATTCATTTCTTTTCGAAATAATTTTAATCAGTTGGAAATAATACAACGACAGCTTTAAATTTTTGAAATGTTTTTACTGTTTTACATAAGTTCTACTCATATTTATAAGCATGATTTTGTGAGCATGAACTCGAAGTAGATTAGAAGGATCAGTGAATCCTCTATTAAGAAGGCAAACGATTTATTACGATGTACATGTATTCTAAATTTAGATATAAAATGAAACCAAGCAATCTCTATGCTTATAATTTTTCACAACTTATCTATAGAAATGGAATGAATAATAATGGAAAGAATATAATTCTGAAGAAATTCGATCTTAATTAATAAAATTCATGTTCTTGGAGGAAGGCAATTAATAACTTCAACCATTCAAGTTTGATTTTATCCTTTCAAATCAATCTAATTATGTCTTTTTATATTATTGGATATTAACATAAATTAAATTATAATTGCTATTTTTGACCATGAATGACTTGTACTCAAAAAATGTCGTGCACTAAAATTAATTTCCCATTTTCGTAATTATTACATTATTTAATCATTAAAATATAATATTAAAATATATTTTAATTTCATTATAAAAGAGCAATCATTAATTAAGGATTAATGCGTCCTCATTTTCATATTGCCGTTATCTATATGCATTTCATCGTTTAATCATTTATCTTACCCACCTGTTACGTGTAACACGGAGATCCGTGCGAAATAAATACAAAAGACATTATTAATGTGACAAAATTATTGTCAAATTCTGATAAAAATTTCTACAATTTTTTTACAACAAATATACTTTCAGTTATCAGCGAAAAATTTAACAATTGATAATATTATAAAAAAAGCACTCAATTTCACAGAACACAGTATATAAAATAATATAAATAATTTACGGATCTTTGTGCATTTATTACATAGCGAAACACAGAAATGTAGTAAAGTACATTGTCAAATTATGTACATCCTTTATGAAATGAAAAAGAAACACATAAAATGTAAATTTCCTTTAAATATAGTACAACCTTTTTTACAATTAATTTGCATCACAATTTGCATCATTCATGAGCGAAATTCAATGCGTTTTAACGTCAGTCTTTCTAAACTCGTCTATAAAAATGTAAATTTTCATAAACCTACACGGTCTAATTACTGCTCCCCTTTTCCTGCAATTAATGACTCTATATTCGGCACGATATAAAGATGTTAGGTGTACCTGAAACTACTTGCCCCTTTTAAAAGTTACGTCTCCGAACTAACAGAACTTCAGAAATTGTTTATTCTATTAGTCTACTCTATCAACATTGTACATAATGCCGATAAAAATTTAATCCGTTAGTTAAACTATTACAAAATTACATAGCGGTTTCAGTGATGTTTAAATCGTTACAGAATCATAATTTTGCCGAAACTTAAATAGCTACAAAATTAAATAGTGATTTTAACAAAAGTGAAATAGTTACAAAAAAGGTAATAATGAGTAGGCAACAGCAAAGACGCTAAAACGGTAAACGTTACTATTGTTACTTCTAGTTACTCGTTAACTATTAAGTTTTTGCATTATGAAATGTCCGACACACAACAGTAACTTTAACAAAACATAACTTTCTCCTAAATAACACATATTGGTTAAAGTAAGCATGATCTCAATCATCCTATTCTGTCACCAACTGACGAGTTTTTCGATTATACTGCGGTTGAAAATTAAATTTTTTCGTCGCTCACCTTCTTCATTTATGAGATTGTCATCATTATTTTTGAGCATTTCTATCATCTACTAACAGCGCGTTCATTTACTACCACATTTTGACTAAACATCGCATAATGTTGTCGTCAATATTTTTATTTTCTCACTCATGTAACACGAATATACGACGATATTGAAGTAAACTTTATTCAAAAATAAAGTTGGATATGTATTACGTCGTCCCATAAGTTCGTGCTAAGAATATGATAACACACTTCGCGGCTTATTGTTCTTTTTTAATGAAAACCCATAGAAATTTTTAGTGACGGTATCATGCATTTGCCAAAAAGCTGGGAATGATTACATTTTTTCGTAAACTTTATAGGTATGCTTCAAATATTAATGTAAATAGTAGATCAGTAAACGGCACGAACTAATGGGAGAATCTAATAAATGGAAATTGAAGGTATGGCTTAAAAGATTAGCTTTGTATCTTCAAATGATATATAGTATTCCTGTAGACTGTAGATTGTAATATTACTTCTTGATTAATCCTCTTCAGAACATTTGCATTCTGAAATCGGACTTTTCATCTGCAATGACATAGTACTTAAGGTTTATAGAGCCATTATTATTTCATATCGGCGCATAAAGTCGTTAGGCCCCCTTTAGCAGCTCGTATTGATCGAAAACTTGAAGATGACTGTTGAGTCATCGGCGGCGTCGAGTTTAAACGGGCCATCGATTACAAGTCAAACCGTCATCTATCAAGCGTCTCGCAACATGGCGAATAGCACGCGTCTAGGGAACTGAATATGCACCGGACTGTGAAGGTTTCTTTGCTTGGGTGCAACAGTTTCCTTCGTTTCAGCAGACCGTCATGACCCGTGCCTTCACACCCGGCTGCATGCGATGATAGCTCGGATAATACTTACCCAACCGGAAGTTATAGGTCACAGTAGCCTGCCTCAAAATCGCTCGTAACGAGATGTATTAAAAGGTATAAAGCTCGCGCGCTGAGAATAACTTCGACTCGTTTCGAAGAACTTGTCTGCACTGGCCATCATTCTAGAAGAGACTTCACAGCAGGGAACTATGAAATCGATCAACAGATAAATTATCTCGCAATTTTTCAATTTTCTAGAACATTGAATTTCTATTTTTTAGTAAGATTCAAATTATTTGCTATATTTTCTGAAAATATTGATACTGTGACTAGAAAAATGACAGCCTGGAGTTAGTTATCGATTTTCCTGAGACAATTTAATAAATTTATAACACTGTGAAATATAGCTCATTCTTCAATTAATTTTACAATAGAGGCACTTGTCTCACAGAAAAGATTTATTGCTTACCAACAACGTAAAATCAAGTGAGGGATCATATAGTTTAATTGTTCCATAATTTAATGATTCTTCTTAAAATATTAATCTTTTACAGCTTCACTACAGAATTACCTAACGTATTAATGAAGCATCACAGCAAGTGTACTGAAAGTATTCCTTGAAGCTTCGGAATAAATTCCAGTAGAGATAGTGCAACAATAATATTGTTGTGTATACATACATCGAGCGTTGGCTATCCATTGAATATGCATGAATCTTGATACTATAGAAGCGGGAAGTACTTGAATTTTCAGTTGTTTGTTTACCAGATTAATTGAAGTTGTCAGTAAAATGCATTAATTTCCTTAGTGTTATTACTACATTTTATTACAGTCATTACCAGACGGATTTTTATGTAAAGCAGTGAAATTTGGTGTGTCGATCACGTTAAGTAGGAGTCAGATAAAAATCTAACTCTTCTTTTCATACTTTTAATTTGGCCAAAATAATATAACGATATATATATATAAATTCTTTTGTCACATTTAATGTTTTGTATTTTACTCACGCGTTCCTCAAAAGAAGGCAAATAAATCTTTGTCATAAATGCATCAATACGCAAGTCTGTTGTCAACAATTATTGATTGACACTTGTTATTCGCATAGCGTTATCATGAATACGTACAAGAGAATTTCCTAGGCGTGAATCTACACCTCTGGATCGATGGATATTTGTAAAAGAAACTTGCCGCAAAAGTGTCTTTAACAAAGAAAAGTGTTGTTAAAGTTTTTTTTACATCAACGCCTTCTACTCATCGAGAAGAGATAAAGTTTGAAAGGAGCCATATGTCGCAAACAAATAGTTATTGAGATATAATGTGAGGATGGAATGCGGGAATATGGGCAAAAGAGCGGAGATCGGTGATAGAGCTTTTATTCGTAACACGATCCAACGACAACTGCTTGATTTCAAAACGCTGGTAAAACATATTCATTTCTGAAAACAGAAGAGCATCGGCAATCGATGGTGTTGCGAGGCACCGATATTCTAATGTTACATGCGGTGCGGTCCACACGCACACCCACACCGTCCATACTCACATATCCATACGCTTCCACATCCATACGCTCACAATAAGCTGTTAAAGTTTTTGCAAAATTTGATTGTGTGGAGTTACACGTATAGACAAAAGCCTACTACTACAGTCCACACGAAGGTATCGATGAGACAGAGGATGATCGTGTGCGTGCCTCGAGCCAAACGAAATTTAAAGAGACATTCGTTGCTGGGCCCGTACCATGTCAACGTCTCCCTGCTCATTCAGATTATACATTTGAATATGCAAACTATCAAATAAAACTGTATACATATACATTGTTAATGATAAGAATATTAATCTTACAATGTAAAGTATACTTACAAATGTTTCATAATCCTCTATTCCTTTCACGAATGCGTCTTAATCACGAAAGTCTCTTTAAATTTCGTTTGTCTCCTGAGGCACGCACACGATCATGTTCTGCCTCTTCGATACCATCGGGTGGACTGTAGTAGTAGGCTTTTGTCTATACGTATAACTCCACAACAGTGGTGGGCACGGGTGGAGCCCTCCAAACGCCTGCGTCTCCCACCAACCTCTCTTTTATGCAGCGCGCACGTTCGTTGCGTACGCTGATGTCTTGTGTCTTCGTTGCCCCATTGTACCGCGCTTGCTTGAAGGGGACAGAGGGCGCTACGGTGTGGACGGTTTTGCCTCAATTGAGGCAAAATTGCCCATCACTGCTCCACACAATCAAATTTTGCAAAAACTTTAACAGCTTATATCTGTTATATATTATAACAAATTACTATTTGTTTGCGTCATATGGCTCCTTTCAAACTTTTTCTCCTCTCGATGAGCAGAAGGCGTTGATGTAAAAAAACTTTAACAACAATTTTCTTTGTTATAAACAATTTTGCGGCAAGTTTCTCTTACAAATGTCCACCGATCCAGAGGTGTGGATTCACCCCTAGGACGGATGACCATTACTTTTTATACACCCTGTACAATGTAAAATGTAAAAAGTCCAATTCACCTGAATTTGTAAAGCTTTTTGTAAACGTATTAATTATCCATATATTCTTTGAACTAAACAATATGGCTGCGAACGATTTACATACATGAGCCAGCTGGTCGTTTAAAAACACGGAATTGTACAATGCTATTTTTTTTATCTATCCCTGATAGTTTCCGAGAGATTCCATCAAATAGAGTCCCTACCTCCATTGGTGCTATTCTCACCCCTTCACAATGGACGAAAACTTCATCAAAATCGGTGATTGTCAATTCGGTATGGTCCCTTTGTCGGTCTCCCACCGATGGTAAAAATCTCGTGTTTATTTATAGACTTTCCGATAAATACTAAACCGAAAATTTCATTAAAAAAAAAATGACGAAACTCGTCAGAAAATTCGAACGGTATACACGATACATTTCAGCGGCGCGTAAATTTATCAAGTAATTGCCACGTGATGCAATTTGAAAATACTTGGATTAGAAATCGAATAGTAATTCCATTTATTGCAGCGTGATTTTTTTTTTTGCGTTCCTGTCTCGTATCAATGACATTGTTGTACGTACGACGAATGGTGATAGTGATAAAATTGCGTCGGTACCAGCCAGCCACGTGGGAAATTCAGCTCGCGTCAGTCCACGCTTGTCACACAACTGATGTGGCTGCTACATACATACCTGAAACAGACCATAATCCGTGAAATTTTTAAACACGCACCGTGAATACGCGTTATCAAATCGAAACATAGGAGTCGTGTTATCCAAGCTTTGGAGCCCGCGAGTCAAGCACATCATTCCTGAACTAAGCACCCAAATTCTCATTCTTATCACTGAACCAAATTCTTCTCCAAATGCTAAGAAAGAAAACTTTTCAAATTCTGTTGGATGACTGCAATGGTTCGTGCACGATTTCAAAACAAAACGCAAAATTTTGCATTTTAAAGTGGACAGTTTCATCAATCAAATATACCTAATTGAGCCATTTAGTGCAAAGATGGAGTAAGTCAATATTGTTCTATTTTGTCTAACACTAGATCTGAAGGGTTTAATCGTCGTTACTAAACTGCGGAACTTTATGCAAATTCTAAAGTTCATGGCTAATTTTATGGAAATCAGGTTGAGGAGAAAATTCAATTTGTGATCTAAAAAATTCTGTACGATAAGCATAGAGTACGGATATCGTTAATGTTCGTTATTATACATGTTTTCTTGTATTCCAATAATGTGTATATGCTATAAATGCATAAAGATCCACAGTCTAGTCATTACATAGAATAATCATAATATAACTTTAGCGTGACTTGCATCAGATAAACGTAACATCCTTTGTCATTGCTTTGTTTTATAGAGAACTCACTTAATTCGTCATTATCTAATGATTAACTGTTTTGCAGAATTTTTGTGTTCGAATCGAAGGCACTAAGAGACAGAAGTGAAATAGAAATGTATTCGTTCTTTTAATCATTTTAACGAATCAAAAATACTACACGAGTACACGTATTTAGATTTATGCAATGTCTCCATAAGAATGCGTAAAATCACACATTAAAATAATAATTTTTTAAATGAATTGAATTCTTACCATTTTTGCATGAATTATTGACAGACTGCGAATTTTATGTATTTATAACAAAAATGAATAGATGTAATGCAAAACTGTGAAGACATTAGAAGAATCTAAAAAGTATTATTACATAGTTTTTAACTTATTGAAATGGTTAGGAGACAAAATTCACTTTTGTGTCCCACAAGGCAGTCTAGTTATTAGTGTTTGAACATTACTAATATTCATTCAGGAACACTGTGGGCAATGATGTAGATCTAACAACGATCTAACAATGTAGATCTAACTTGGTTGTCTACTGTATAGTTATGAAGACTATGAACTACTAGGAATCTATTTTCCATGATCTTCATATCCAAAATAGTGAAAAAATAATGTTCAATGGCTTTCGTTCTCTTTAGTATTGAATTTTTTTAATAGTAAAGAAGTACATCGGGTCAAAATCAATTTTGACTGTTACCGGTGTAATTGGCACGTGTGTGCAAATTTAATTTGGAGGTTCACTTTGAAAGACATATTTCGTTTCGCTGAACTGTACTTTAGAGGACCAAAAGTTTTCAAGTTTTCTGTATGTGATGCTACACACTTTGACGAGAAAATGATAGACGTGTAAATTTTAGTAAACGAAATTCAAGTTTTGGTTACCGATTCACTGGTTGAAAAGTTATTCACGTGTAAACATGAGCTTTTTTAAGCATTTTTGACATGGTAGAGTGTCGCCATATTTGATATTCGTTGGGTGGTAGAGATAGGACTGCTGAGCGCATGCGCTGGATAGATGGTGGGTGTTCAGCGCATCGGCTAAGTAGTACTCAGTGGTATAGTCCAAGTTGGTTTGGGGTTAGTTAAAAATGCTCAACTTTACACGCGTTTAACTTCTGAACCAGTGAACTCCTGGCAATAAGAGTTTCATGCTCGGTGTTTTCTCGGCGTTTTCTCGTCGAAATCTATAGGATTCCCGCCAAAAAAGTTTAAAAAAATTGGTCCTCCACAGTACAGTTTAACCTTTCCTTTTTCTAAAAAAAACTGCCTCTGCAGCTTAGTTCACTTTCGTATAACGAAGAAACTAATTACTTTAATTACTAATTACAGAAAGATCAATAGACCAGCGATAAATGTGCATCGAAGCGGACATTTTCCTTCCAATTAATACCGCTTCTACACGATGTAAACGATTAACCCTCCCAGTACTGGGACTTGCGGTCTTGTGCCGGGGTGATTTCTGACTTGGTGGCCTGAAGCTAGCGGGTCAAAAATGATTCCGACACAGTACTCGGAGGGTTAATTTATGTTAAGAAAAGTGACTTTTCTGTTCGAACACCGACACCAAGTCAGTGTTCAGCTGATACGTCGTACTCCTTGAGGAGAACGCGATTTGTCGTCGGACCCGAGGCTGACGACCGCGATAAACAACTTGTAAAATGTTAATTGACCGCAAATGGGATTTCGGTGGATAAGGGCTCGTCACCCGCCCACTAATTAAAAAAACGACTGAATTCGCAATTTGGGGCTCTCCTCGTGCATTTACCTTGCGTGTCCCATTCGTTTGTTTAATCGGACACTGTCCGCCGATGAGCTCCGTAATTTTTGTGCTGGTCAAATTTGCCCGCATGCCTGCGTCACCATTTTCTAGAGAACGAATCCCGCAAAAAAACTGGCTCGAACGAGAACCAGAGAGATGTTCGGTCAGAGGAACGCGGACATCATTAATACAGGTGCACTTGTTGCTGTCATGAAATGCTTCAACTAGTGGTTACCGCGATGGGAAGCAAGTTTTAAATGGTATTCTGCTCTAGAACCACGAAAATACTTTAAACATTTTTTTAATTGTGTAGGAATCTTTATTCAAGCCGAGCGTCTTTTAACAATTGCCAATTTCTCAATGTACAGGGTGTAAAGAAATTATATGTCGCAATTATCATAGCCTGATTCTACACCTTCTGGTGAAAATTGATGAATTTCAAGGTCAAAAGGTCAACAATTTTTTTATTCCATCTTATTCTACTCGCCACAGGGATAAAAAGTGCAAAAGGAACCATGGATCAAGGCTGTTGTAAACTAGTAAAGCTTTTGCATCATCAAACCGAATTTGTTTATAGTTTATAGCATATGTCTCCAGATCTAGTCGTTAATAGTGATATTAAAAATGACGATATCATTTGAAATAATAAAATATTCTCTTTAGTTCACACTATAGCCACACATTTTTACTACGGAATAAGATATTTCATTATCTTGTTTCAAATTATTAGAATAGCTAGAATCATGTCATGACAAGCAAGACCTCATTCGAGGAAGTGCAGCTCATGCAATTTTGAAGATGTCGGCTTCAAAAGAATATATTACATACTCTAACTAACAGTAAATATATGTGCAAAAAATTAATACCAAACCGTCTTCCAATTTCTGTAAAGAAATTCCCAAAAATGTGCTAGCAAGTAATGATATAGAAGACTACTCTTGCCGTATTATTTTCCTCACAGCTACAACGATTAGACCATCTTTGTTGTTAATAATTTTCTAATAAAACAAGGAAATATATGGTTAGTGTATGTATACTTATTAATAGCATATGAAGAAAACTATATTTTGATTTGAAGGAAGTTTGGGAGGAAAATTTAAAAGGTTTAATTGAAAAAAGAAAGTGTTAATTTCCCTTAAAGCTAAACTTGAAACCGAAACAGGTGAGGAAAAATGAGAAGGGAATTTCAATATTCCTACTTAAGCATATTACGAAACGTCCTTTTTTTGTTAAAATGTCGGCGAAGAACCACCCGAACACGTTATGGCCTCGAATTTCTTCTTAATAAAGTTATAGGGGTGAAAGTGAAAAGAGATTATTTTCTAAAGCAGAAAAAAGAAGGGAAAGAGAGAAGGAATAGAGAAGGCAAACTTGCCAAGTAATTAGAAGTTGGTCGGAAGAAAGCGAACTTCGAAACTTTTACTCCTCATTTGCAGTAGCTAAACTGAAAACAGCTACAGAACGCTTCGAGAGAATATTATAATCTGTTATAAGACGTTGTAATTTGTTTGTCGAGGTTGTGCAACCGTTTAAAAAGGCGGTTTTCACGTTTTAGTTGAACTACAGTGTGCGTCGAAAGTGAGGAACGAAGCACAAAGACCTCAAACCGGAACATTTTGCTATCTCTCATTCCGGATTGAATAGGAACAGCATCATGCTTGTAGCAGTCAGTGAATTTTGGCGCTTGACAATGTACTTGAAATTTATACAATAAATTTAATAACATTCGGAATTTGTGAATTATTTTTAACAACGGTTTTCACGTTTTAGTTGAAGTGCAGTGTATGTCGAAAGTGAGGAACGAAGCACAGAGACCTCATGCCGGAACATTTTGCTATCTTTCTTTCCGGATTGAATAGGAACAGCATCCTGCTTGTAGCAGTCAGTGAATTTTGGCGCTTGACAATGTACTTGAAATTAATACATTAAATTTATTAACATTCGGAATTTGTAAATTACTTTTAACAACCCATTTTCAATAATAATAAACAACTTTTAGCGACTTCTTCGTAAATAGAAAATACAGTAAAGACATTTTGCTAGTACGATTATTTTTGTAAAGAGAAGAATATATTCCAGGTTGTCACTTATTTTACTAGTGCATGGTAGTGAAAGACTGCTCACTTGTTTAATCATTAGACTGTGGATCTTTATGGAAAATAAAAATTGTCTATGTCAGTTGCAAGAAAAGAAATGTGTTACTTCTTTTAATAATCTGAATAAATTGGAAATAATTCATTGCTATGCTTAAAATCTTTTAATCTTTCAATTATTTTATATTTCACCTATCCATTTTCCCAATAAATGCATAAAATCCGAGGTCTATTAATTTCTAAATCGTGTATAAGGGAAGCTCGATGACGAAATGTGCATTTCATGCATGTAAACCAAGGCTGAACGTGTTGAAAAGTGATCGTAACAAGGTAACATGAATGTAGCAATAGCTGTGCTCGCACTTATTGTTAGTTGCCGTAATAAAATGTAGGATGATTAGAAAAATTTTGACATGACAAAATAAAGTACAATTGCGACAAATGTACAGAATGAGTCAATTGGAAAATAAGGAGTATGGAAAAATGTAATTTCTATAGTGCAACTTGGTAAAAATTGCTCCACCTCTGGTAACACAAAAATGTCTATCAATCTATCTTTGCACTGTATATATTACTCAACATTCCTTAAGAATTTAAAAATTATGTAATATTTAAGCTACATGTAGCAATACTGTATTTGCTAAGTAAACCATTTGGTTTAAAGCACTTATAAATCTATAAATAAAATTTTTAACGATTTAAAGTGTATTTGTTTTTATTGCTTTCAAAGTAATATTTGTTCAGATATTAACAATTTGAAACATTATAAAATGTTTCTGACGGGGTTGCGAAAGCTTGGATTTTGTTTTCGAAACACTTTTTGCAGTTGGAGATCGGAGTAATCGTTTGCATTTCATACGATCCGGTAGACAATCAAACTAACGTAAATTCAGAATTGAGATAAATGTCGCGAAGTCCCTGTGACGTTCTTTGTCAAATACGCGTGACATTCCATTCTGTTAAACGTCCAAAAATAAACGAGATTTGCTGCACTCGTTTTCCACGTCACGTTCGATTTTCGCGTAATCCGCGGAATTCGAGGATGTCAAACTTTTGCTCGTTTTTTATTGGAATAATTCTTAAACTCTCTGCAATTTTTTCTTTCCAATCATCTTCTTTTATTTCCAACTTTTTCAAAATTCTCGTACAATCGAAATTCAATTGGATTGTTTGTACGCTTACATTCTCATCTGTCTTCCGTAGTATAAGATTTTTCAATATTTAATAACATTTATGCACAGCACATCAAGGAATGATTCTATAGTTTAAATTTTTGCGTCTCGTACTTACTTTCATACATGTTAATCATCAATATTAAAACTTAAATAAATAAATGTGGAACATACAAGTGTGAAATTTATGCGGGGCGGGATGGAATTAATAAACTGTCCTGAAACAAATTACAACGCCAATCTGCGGAAGTAAGCTTAAGTAAATGAAAATCTTTATTTCAAAAGAATTCTGTGCTACTCTACCCTCATACGCTCCTCAGAAATTGTTGCATGAAAGATGCTGAGATTCACATTTCAACCATTCTTTTTTTTTAATTGAATTTTTAAGGTCACATGCCCCTTCTCAGGTTATTATTCACCGCAGTGTATTTGTTTCAAATTAGATGACAAAGTCCAATATCCTTCAGGAATGCTAGTATTTGAGCACACGAGTTTTCCTTTTGTAGCATATTTTTTAGGTTCAATGTTGCATATATCACAGATCGTTGGACTTGATTTAGCGATAAGATAAGAATGGGTTAGGTTGGTGTGACCTATTCCTAGCCTAGTCACAGTTACTTGATTTCTTCTATTCATATACAGGGTGTTTCGTCTAAAACAGGACACCTAAATATCTCCTCTACCTCTGAAAATACAAAAAATGTTTCTAACGTAATCTAAATGGTTTCAAAAGACGAATCAGATGGAAGAATCGTTTCTTATAAATTATAATTTTTTAATCGTTTTTTCAAGGTCACTCGTGTTTTTTTACATATATACACACATTGTTTGTTGTTCTTCGTTATAGCAAACATTACTGTGCATTCATCCATGTTTAATAGCACGACCTTGAAATGACCGCGAACTCTAAAATTTTCATATCAGCACATGCAGCAATTATTCGTTCCTTCATATTTTCTGGCGTCATGGGCTGCTCTTGATAAACCGTACCCTTTAATGTCCCCCATAAGAAAAAATCAAGTAGGATGAGATCGGGAGAACGAGCCGGCCATGATACAGGTCCATTGCGTCCAATCCAACGATTTGGGAATTTTTTGTTGAGGACACGTGTTGCAATATGGGAAAAGTGTGCTGGACACCCATCGTGTTGATACCACAATACTAGACGGTCCCCTCAATGGTACATCTTCTAATAAACCTGGTAGAATATGTTCTAAAAATTCAGCATACTTCTGCCCAGTTTGCGTACCGTTGATAAAATACGGCCGAATTATACAATTATTTAGAATACCACACCAGACATTTATGGTCCATCTGCTTATCGAGTTGTCTAAACCATCGTGTATTTTCTACCGACCAATAATGCATGTTCCTGAGGTTCACCTGACCATGATTTGTAAAGGATGCTTCATCCATAAACAATACTGTTTGGAAAAACATTTCATCTCTTTCATATTTCCGTATACCCCAGTGAGAAAAGTGTAGGTTTTCAAAGTCTCTTCCATGGAGCTCTTGGTGAAGAGATAAATGGAAAGGATGAAATTTTTGTGAATGAAGAATCCGGAATATGCTTGTCACACTAAAACGGTTTCACGTCCAAGTTGCCTTATACTAACATGCGAGTTTTCATTAACTTTAGCGATGAATATTATTTACATTTGCTTCATGAGTAACAGTCTTACGTCTCACACGAATGTTACTGTTGATACTACTAGTCTCACAAAATGTTTGAACAATACTTGAGTATGCAGAATGTGATGGACAAGAACGTTCTGGAAATCTGTCTTTGTAAATTCGTATTGCTTCTCTTAGACACTCTCGAGCTTCACCGTAAATTAAAACCATTTGAATTTTCTCTTGTTCTGAATGACGCATTATGGATCGCTTGTCGATACACTGAGAAATCTAGCAGTGAGCAAACACTTAAATACATATCCCTCTCACTCTCTATGTACACAGAGGAATGATACAATGTGTTTATTTACAAGTTCAAGTTCATGGTCGAATTTCTGTTACCGTTGAAATCTGAAATGTCGCTGAAAGTAAGTTCTGCATTAATTAGCAAATTTTAGAGTTCACGGTCATTTCAAGGTCATGCTATTAAACATGGATGAATGCACAACAATGTTTGCTATAACATACAACAACAAAAAATGTGTGTATATATGTAAAAAAAGCACGAGTAACCTTGAAAAAACGATTAAAAAATTACAATTTATAAAAAACGATTCTTCCGTCTGATTCGTCTTTTGAAACCAATTAAAGTACGTTAGAAATATTTTTTGTATTTTCAGAGGTAGAGGAGATATTTAGGTGGCCTGTTTTAGACGAAACACCCTGTACATATACTGCTGGGCTGACATCATGTATATTATCGCGAATTTTGTGTAAGGTAGTAGATCTAGAATTTTTCCAGTCTTGATTCCATTGTGTTATTAAGACTTGCGTGAGATGTTTTTGGAGATCTTTGTGGAATAATGTATGGTATGTGATTCGGATGTGCAAGTGCTTGCTTTTTTTGCTGCAGCATCTGCTTCTTCGTTGCCCCTGATGCCTGCGTGAGATGGAATCCAACAATATAAGATTTCTCTTCCGGCACTGCTAAGAATTGCGTTTTTTTCAATGATGTTCTGTATTAGTGTGTTATCAGTTTCCAATGTTTGTAATGCAGATAGTACACTTTCAGCGTCAGTAAAAATAATGAATTTGTGATTTGACGAATTCTCTATATATATTAAGGATTGGAGAATGGCGTATGCTTCACTGGTATAATTTGAGAAGGTGTTTGGTAACATGAATAAAAATTTATCTTTGGCAGTACATACAGCACATCCTGTCCCTTCCTTGGACGTTGAGCCGTCAGTTTATATTTTTTCGTGATTTGTTTTACACTTTAAGGAAGTCAGACGCGTTCGATCTTCGTTCAATTATATTCACGCAAGAAGGTGCGTGTACAGTAAAAACATTTGGGCCAAATGCGCTCGCTTCGCGTTTGCGGAAACATCCTCTCAGTCCGCGGGCCTGTTCAGCGATTGATGCACTCGCAAAATGCATCGCCTGAAACCGATTCTTTAACCAAAAAAAATCCATTTGCAAACCTACTGTTCACACAAAAGCAACAGCATCCGTGAGTTTAAATCCAATGCGTATCAACCGGCCGCGGCTTGTGCAAATTCCATGAATCGTTTGCTTCCAAATAAAGCATGCACTTTCTGCATAGTCAGTGAACGTGTCGCGGTACAGCAAATAGTCCTTTTCGTAGTCGGCAACTGTAACCAGTACGTATTTTTAATCGTTCTTCTGTTCGAGGCACGTACCGACACGTTTCCGACCGATGATTGGACCTCGTCCTTCAACGTTCTCTATTCTTGTTTTTTTTTTCGCTCCGAAGCATCAGGGTCGCCATTTTCCATTTATTGCGAGCGGAAACAATAAAGCGGAACCCGGAGACGAGACAGTTCTGCAAACCGAGCGACTTTGTACGCATTAATTAACTACCGGCTCTATCGACCACGCCCGATCAATCCTCATAAATGCGATATTAATAACAGAGAGCTATGTGCGCTTCCCAGGAAGAATCAATTTAACGGAATTTTGAATTACGCGATAATTAACAGTTGAATGACGTTTGATTGGACAATTTCTAGATCTTCCATACTGTATTGCCCTGAGCTGAATTCACGTCGAGCATTCCCAACGAACGACAAATAAAACGATTTCTAACCCGTTTGCGAACAGTCTCATTAAAATTGTGTACTGACTGCTCCAGAACAGAACAACATTTTTTAAATACTATTTTAAATAGACGTTGTTCTACAATCCAAATAAAATACTATTTTAATTTAAAATAAAATAAAATATTTTTATTCTGATAATCTAAGACATAAAATAAAATGTTTGAATTTTGCGTTAAACAGTACTTCAAATATTTCTTGACAGTGAAACAGGTTTTCGAAGTCGATCTTCTCGAAAACCAAGCGGCAAATGAAAATAATTTATTCCATATTTTCGATTTAGTTTCCAATGTACAATCACCCTCTCAAATAAAATTCACATTACTTTGAGAATCCTTCAGATAAAATACTATTTTAAAAACTTTTTCTAGCATATACAAAGTATCTTATTTTTAAAAGTACACGTATAATTTCTAATAAAATAGATGATTTACTATTTACTATTTGAAATAGTATTATTCCCAGCTCTGGAATGTTCTTTCGAGTCTTGTGATAGAGTGCGATTTTTACTACAGCCAGATTTCTTTGAGATTGAATGAGTTCTTAAACAGCAAATTTATGTGACAAATTATTTGTTTCTTTTCGTAAGAAATAATCGAAAAAGTACTTTCGAAGGATTTTGAAAATATTAAACGATGCTTTAGTTTTTGCTGTTGTATGTCTCATATCATTACTAATTTTGGGAAACGTCATTAAGAACATTCATATATTCGATGTACAATTATCTACTTTATTACTATTACTATTAGAGATTAGATTATAAACTGTAAATACGAATTTAAAAATATCGTCTCTTTCAATAAACTATTGCATACACATATTACCGCATAAATCTATTATTCCACTAAGTTGGATTACACAGGTTGTTCACGCTATTACTACCCAGCGTTTTTCTTGCAAATAATAAGTATTATAGACAAAAAATGAAAGAGGGAAAAGTAATACTGTTTTTTTGCAAGCGATGTAATGGCGTATGTAATTTATTTGTATTTGCACTATTTTCATAGGAATGTCGGTGATCTCCAATTTTTGTAAATGGAATGCTGTATATTTTTTCATACTATATGAAAGCGTGTGTCAAGACAAATTCATTCGTGTTCAACACAATGATCTTCAAGGTCATACAAGGTCAGAACTCTAAGAAACATTTTGAACATTTCGTACTAATGCGTTTACAAGTATACTTTATTGACGAGGATATAGTAAATATTTAATATAACCTACTTGTTATCTATCTATTAATTACATTCTTATTAGCTTCTTTTAACGTTGTCCGAAATATTAATGCACATGATTGCGTTAGTTTCCTTTGCAAGTCGTTTACATTTTCTTACCGTTGTGTATCTTGAACGATATCTTTACGAAATATTCAAAATTTGCCTGCCATTTCTGACCTTGTATGACAGGCATGTCCAGAAGTAGCTCACTTGGAGGCGAATTCGAGAGAGACGCCTACTTCTCCCGCCCGCGCGTCCCGCTCCCCGTGGCGGCCAGAGTCCTCCGAGCTCCTCAGACCCGTGCCTATCGCTTGCAATATGTACCGCGTGTGGCGCTTTGGGACGACTCTCGGACCCACGGTAGGCACGGGTTTGAGGAGCTCGGAGGACTAAGGCCGCCACGGGGAGCGAGACGCGCGGGCGGGAGAAGTAGGCGTCTCCCTCGAATTTGCCTCCAAGTGAGCTACTTCTGGACATGCCTGTTGCATGACCTTGAAGGTCATTGTGTTGTATACGAATAAATTTGTCCTGACACACGCTTTCACATGATATAAGAAAATATATAGCATTTCATTTAAAAAAGCTGAAGGTCACCTTCGTTTCTAAGAAAATAGTGCAAAAACAAGAAAATTACATACGCCATTATCTTACTTACAAAAAACAGTATTACTTTTCCTCTATCATTTCTTTCCAATATTTATTATTTGTTCCAATATTTATCCTATATATTCGATTATGAATAGCTTAAAATATGTTGTTTAATGATCAAAACCAGATTAATTTTTATAAAAGTGTGATTATTCATACAACTCTAAGCATACCGACTGATAAATATAGTAAATTCTCCCATTCCGAATCTTGTCCAGTTAGATTGGCGAACCATCACACTGTGCCTCGTCCTGCGTGCAACCTAACAATTACCGCGTCTCCTAATAATTGTTCCGACTTTCCCGGGACGATATTGCGGTTTTTGGTAATTACTTGGCGTAGAATTGATATTAAATTCAGTGTAAAGGTAGCGCAGGACGCGTCGTTGCGACGGTAATCATTCGAATGGAGCGCGCGTGGGTGCGGGTTTGTAGACCACTGTGAATTCTTACGTGTACCCCAGCCACACAAAAGGAAGCATTCCGCTATAGACCGCATACCAAATTCCACGATGTCTGCGATTTTGATGCAATTTAGGTATGTTGTTATATTGCTCGCGAAAACATACCCTCAGAGCGGTACGCTTCCTTCCTGGTTTTCTACGTCGAACGTTTGCCGGCGGCGAATATTTTATGAAAATAACTGCGCCACCTGAGAAAACCGTGTTCCTTGCCTGCCAGCACACTGCCAGCACCACGAAATTTTCACATTCGAAAAATCCCGGGGTTGAGCGCACTCCTGACGCACACTCGGATGAAGAAATTCCCGTTGTGAGCGCAGTTCTTTTTTACTATACCTACACGGATTAATATTTTATCGACGATGCAGGTAGATATTACGTTCTCAGACTCGTCCACGACATTCCAGCGATTCTATACCCCATTGTTCTGATTTCGTTCACTGTTTCCCTTATGATATCGATGTGAAGATGTTAGACGTTGAATACTGAGAGTTTGATAATATTTCTCGAAACGTACTCAGAGGAAAAAACTTACAAGTCCGCTTCTTTGAGATTTTTATTGATACGTTCGTTTTTAAACTTTGAATAGTTTGCACTGACAAGGAGAAGACGCGGTCATGGGGTCTCAGATTTTCTCGAAACTTTGCATATTGGTAGATTTCGTTCTCCTGTTTATGAAAATGCAGCATTATAGGCGTCGATACTCAACAACTTTTGAGATACGTTAAGATTGATGAAGTTAGTGTTTCTTTCATATTATGTTCCTTTTCAATACAATTTTTACATTTTGTTTCCTATAGATATTATGAATGTATGTTTCATGTGCAAAATACAATTAATTAAAATAGATAAACTGAACAGAAAAAAATGAAAAAATGGAAAAAATGGAAAAAGGGATTTGAACACTGTCCTTCCCGGTAATGAATCTAGTACATTACCATACGCCGTTTGGCACTTGACAAAAACTTCAACCAAACCTGTACTTAACGGCTTAACGGCTATAATGAAATTTAAATTGTAAATGTCTCAAAAATTATGGAGTATCGACGCCTATAATACTATATTTTCATAAACAGGAGAACGAAATCTACCAGTATGCAAAGTTTCGACAAAATCTAAGATCCGATGACCGCGTCTTCTCTTTGTGAGTTGCAAACTTCAAAATATTTAGCTTTAAATTGTTCGACATTTTACTTGATTACGTTTTCTTTTCTGAGGCTTTAAAGACGCATCATCTTCTTGGTTTCTAGTAATTATGTAGTCCATTATGTTATTCTTATCAGTAAGTGTGATTCCCTTAGCATCTTGGTAAAGTTCTCTCTTCTGTCTTATTTCAGAATTATCAAAGGAGCGGTTCAAAAATTGATCCCTTGCTTTATAATGCCAAGCACGTTCTGAAAACATAAAATTTTATTGTAATCTGTTGTATAGACTTTACGTGAAAACTATCTATTATTGATTTTTAAAATAGAATTGTTTTTCTACAAAATGATCATATGATAACCTTGAATTTTACAATTAGAAAGAATGCTGCAACTATTTATAGGATTTATGAAACTTGATTGGTTCTAAAACAATGTTTACTTATTCTTGCAAGCCATTACTATTTTAGTATACCGTTTTGATCATATAATTTCTGTTTATTTCATTCTATGTAATGATTCACAATGCACATATGAAAAATAATAAAACTAAATACCATTACCAGCGATTTTACCATGTTACGAAATAAATTGTGAACGATTGTTTAAATTTCGCTTCAAATTTAATGGTCTAAAGACAAATAAAAAATTCAACATTGTATCAGTGTATTTTAAGGGGTATGATTTTAAAAGTTAAATGTAGACGACATTACGATGATTCGGCGAATTTCTTTTGTGTAATTGAAATGGTTATATTTGCCATTTGATGTCCTCAACAAGCCTCGTTTTATCACTATGCATTTAATTACAGCAGTACCACAGGAAATGACTTAGCGAGCAACGAGGAGATATAAGGTGAGGCTTCAGGTGTGCAAAGCGTAACAGAGTCATTTTTAAAACAATATGGTAATTAGGCTACGGGTATTTATGCGAATTCACAATTTTGTGGATAAATTACAAAGAGGAATGAATTAGAACTTTTTCTGTTAGTAACAGATTCGATAGATAAATAATAAACTTAAGACATATTAAGGTCTATCAAAATTTATACATTTTAGTACAATTGTTATTACAGATTATTATTGCAAATTGCAACAATGTTTTTCAATCCTTCTGATATAAAGAAGATAATTAAATTATTAGAGAAACTCGTATAAATTAACGACTGAATAAAACAACCTTTCAATTGAAATTGAAATGACCAACTTTTGAATGAAAACCTAGCTGCACTAAATACTTATTATCTTTCTATGAAGCATTGATGATTGCCAAACTGCAGATTTTATGAATTTATGATAACAATAAGTAAATGAAATACAAAATTGTAAAGATATCAGAAGAATTAAAGAATATAACTATATCATTCTCGACGCATTAAAATTATTAAACGAAGAAATACATGTGCATTGTTCATCTGTTATATACAATTCAATTACAAAATTTTATTTTTCATAGTTTGGCAGTCTAGTGATTGCACATTTCAAGTGTACCTTTAACAGCATTATAGAAAACATTTGATCATAAAACGAAGAGTACATATCTCACGCTACAACTCTAATAATTTAATCACTAGTTTACGGACTTTTATGCAAAATAAAAATTGTTTAGATTAATTGCATGGTGAAAAAGCTGTATAGATATTTATTTCTGTTCTGAATACTTTTAACGAGTTAAAAGTAATACAACAGATTTTTCAAATCTTTAAATATTTTCACTGCTTTGTATTTGATTTACTCATTCTTGTCGTAAATGCATAATATCCGCAGTCTATTAATCACTCAATACATTTTCCGTTCGCGTTCCTCGCAATTTTCAATTTTCACGAATTCATAAAATTCGTAATCGAGGAATAAAACGATACTACGGAACTTGGATCTATTTGGCTTGGAATATTAAAATCGATATTTAATCATTTGTTTTCTGACGATTAAATTAAATGGGCAGCTATTATATTAAAATAAAAAGGACAACTAACGTGTTTACAAGGAATATCTTCAAAAATATGTTTCTACAAATTAATAAATAAAGCAGTGAATAGTTACAAACATGATCAATTACAGTGGCGGCCAGGTACTTAAGTACACCCTTTAAAAACGTATAACTTTTTTAACACTGGTCCAAAAAACTTAAATTTCTTAGAGAGGTTAGAAGGATTAAATTACTAGATAATGTGTAAAAAGAACTTTTATAAAATTGCTATTCTTCGGAGTTCTGAAGAAAAAAAGTGAAGGTCATGATTGTGAACTTTTTTATTTGTACCTATATCGAAAATTTAAAACAAGTTTTTTATTTCAACGTAATCGGTTACGGTTGCTACAAGCCATTAATGATTAAAAATGGCAAAAATTGTAAGAAAATGCGATTTAGGCCCGAAATTTAAAGATTTTTACATGTTTCAATACCTACGGCTTTTTTATGCGTCACCCGATTTCGATGACACTTTGTACATGTATATAACTCACTAAGCTTTTCAAAATGCTTCTTTTAATTTTCCGATATAGGCACAGATAAAAAAGTTAAAAATCATGACCTTCACATTTTTCTTCACAACTCCGATCAATAGCAGTTTTATAAAAGTTCTTTTGACTCATTTTCTAGTAAATTAATCCTTCTAGCATCTCAAAGAAATTTAGGTCATTTGGACCAATTTTAGGAAAGTTATTCGTCTTTAAATGGTGTACTCAAGTACCCGGCCGTCACTGTATATATAATACATAGTTGTAAGAGCGATTCGTTGTGCGAGGGTTAAAAGAAACAGAACGCTTAACCATTCACGTTCCCAAACCGACAATGAAACTCTCCATCTCTCACGTTCCTCCATCTCCGAAACCGATAATTCCCCCTACCCCGCATCAACAATAGCTTCACAGCTCCGGTGTCACTCTGGTGATTAAACACAATCGGTTCCCTGAAAACCGGCTGCTCAAAAGAACGTAAGTCAACGGATTAGCACTTAATTCTTCCCTGGATCCAGGGTCGAAGATCCGGGGTGCGAAGCTTTTTCCTCATTAATTCATTACCCGGTTAATTACAATAGCCCAGCGCGCCTTGGCGACTGTCCGGGCCACGAGGAGACGCTGCCCGACGGCAACGGCGAAATTGGCGCTTGTCCCGATGATGAGGACAATTAAGTCCGAAATTTGGGTGTTTGCAAACGACGAAATACTGTTACGCGTCCATAATGTTCGCCGGCGCGGCGGTACGTGTTCCTCTAGCACATTCTAGACACGCGCTATTATCTCCGCCGGAACCGGAAGTCCACTCGGCTGCTCACCCACCTGGTCTTTCCGTCCCGAGCTCACGTGCTGTCATCCTTGCAACCCGAGGTTGTATCGGCGCGCTCTATCTGAATTAATTCCCGTTTCTTCTTCGTCATTTCTTCGGAGCACCACGCCAGGACACCACTAACCCCGTAACACCTCGGCCGACATGAATTTTGCATAACTCATTCCCCCTCCACCCATCCACCCCCGCCAGTTACCGCACAGACGCGAGACGGGATCGTGCTCAAAAAGGCAACACGCACGGCCGATCGGCCTCCTGTTGCCCTGATCGTCGCAAACGTCCGCAAGTGTAATGCCGAAAGTACTATCCAGATCGCTGCCGGCTAGCTCAGCGCGTTAATTTATGATTCTGATCACGATCCGCAGAGGGTGGAACGGTTAAGGGGCATTCCCGGCGTCCACGTATTCACGGGATGTCCCATTAGCGTTGAAAGTATGCTAATCTTGTACCGAAATTCATTGCGCGGAAGGAGCCACGTAAAGATAACTCCGGGAGAGCTCGAATTTGATAAAACGTGCCGGATTCTGTCTGACTGAGGGAATTGATGGATGTTATCTTTGGGAGATTTGTGATAGTCTTTTCATAGGTTATTCTAGTCCGTTTTTATTGCTTTGTGTCACTATAGTAGATGGGTTTGATAAGACAGTTGCCATTGTGTTTCGTTTGACTGCGGATTGTATGCATTTGTGACAAATTGTATACAGGGAACACAAAAATTTAAGAATATTGTTATGCTGTTTTCGGCTTTTTAAAGTAATGTCGTAGGTTTGGTACGTAATGTAAAATTTATTCAGTCAATATATGCAAAAGCAGCTTAAAATAATCTCACTCTGCTCCCAATTGCAGTGTAAGTATGCATAGATATTCCTAAAATGAACGCCTATTCTTGGTCACAAACTGTTAATAATTCATTGTGCAAGAATTCACAAAATACTGCAACTATTGAATTCCTGTAACCGAAATAAATGCTTTTAGCAAACCCGTCGAATGCCAACACACAAACAAATACTATAAATTAACTATATAAACTAAGTAAGTTGTACAGAAAGTACTTGCACACCCAGATAATTAATAGGATAAATTTTCTCCACAATTAAAGTTACAATAAAAAAATGTATGGTACATTCCTCATTTATGTTTGCATAAGAAATGTAATCCTGCTGGTTCGTATCACAGTTTCAACTTGTATATCTCACTTAATGGTGCATGTTAAATCGAACCAAATATACGGTGGCTTATGTCTCTTTGATAACGTCAGATCGACGATAACGGGTGGTGAGATTTTTCGTTTGCATTGTCTGAACAATGAAATCGGGTCACGAGATATATCGTCCATAGTCGCGAAAGAGTTGAGCCTTTTCAAAGGTACACGAACACCTAGTTGTGCAACACGTTCTGCATCGGCTATATTCCTTTACATGAATAATAGCATGCGATATACACGACCTTTCTGCTATTACGTTTGAAAATGTACAGGATGAAGGAATTGTACCATAGTTCCTCGAACAATTTTTAGAAACAGATTAATGCCACTCAAAGTGACGCCAATTGATGATGCAAATCTTCAAAAATTTATAAACCAAAAATCTAATGATATCAGTGGTATTTAAATGTTCTATCTGAATTGCAACAAACCGGAATAAAATTGAAATTTATTTTCTTTCTTATTGTGTTTAATAGGTTGAAAATAATGTAACAGTATTTCTTAATTCTTCTATTACTTTTAATGTTTTAAATTACACCTACTCATTTTTGTCATAATGCATAAAATCCGCAGTCTAGTGATATCATATCGCATTCTCAATTTCAAGTTTGAACACCGAGCAGTAATTCTTACATGTATTTGATGTACACATTTTTAATACTGTACCTTCAATTATGTGAACAATGTCGAATTTTTATTGCGTTAGAAAAGTAGCTCTGTCGTCTTTGTAATTTTCTTTACTAAGATTACATGCCTATATTTGAAATTTAAAGCATGATTTTTTAAATTAGTGCTGCATTTTAAGATCCTCGTATACTAACATTTTTATGTATGTTAATATCTTAAGAAGCAATCATATACACTATAATAATGTTTTACATGATAATAATGTACATCATACTGATTTATATTATTAAATTTTATTAAGTATCTTACTTATATTAAAATAATTTTAGATATCATTTATTTGAGAAAGTTGTATCAATCTTGAAAATTAAAGTCTAAAGGACAATATCACTTTGTGGGAATTAAATTTGCAGGTCACAGTGAATCGTGTACGTCATTTATGCAATTACATACGTTTTTGAGAGCTAATTCCTGCACATGTGAGGTATAACAACTACCTGAAAATCAAGCTAAACGTTTGAAGGATTATCCTATTTTCCGTGCTGTTCATGAATCTTGAAGAACGCAGACCTCTGTTTTCGGCATGAAAGGATCCGGTCAATTGCTTTGTAACAGCGTTAAAACAACGCAAAAGACGATCGCCAGGAGGGAACGCTCTATTTTCTCCGGACTACGTGGAATAATCGCATTAGTTTATCTCCCAAGTGCTTTATTCCTTTTCATTCTGAACGGAGTGGCAATTACTCGACGAGAAATCGCATCTTCGGGATGGCTTTTTCTAAAAGGGACAGGAGATTGCTCGTCGTATCGTGTAAATCTTCCGTTGTCAAGACGAGACTGCATGGAAGCGCCCATTTTAATGGGAATTCTTTCATTTTGCCGTCTGGCTGGTCGGACTGACTTTGCTCGATAAAACAGAAAGTTAATCAGCGTAATTGGATGAATCATTTCAATGACTGTAACTCCATTCTACGATAACGTCCAGCAACATTGTAAACATCGTATCTCGGGAAAATTAAAAATATTATGCACGTTTCACTAAAGAACACTAACTGAAAATTTTATGAGTACATATTGTTTAAAAATTTATCTGCCGGCGGCTTAAAAACGTTTAATAACATTTTTAAATCCTGAAGGAATTTTAAACGAATTTTTAATTCATCGTAGAATCTGCAAATTGGTTCGTTAAAATTCATATTTGCGCCCATGATCAGAAGTCTTTTGTTAAGCTACGTAGTTTTAAGTATTTAGATTGTATGCAATTGGTATGTGCAAAATAAAAGTAATTCTTAGTTTACCTTCGAGTATAACGATTTTTGGAAATATGTGCAACCTGCTTTCATTTTAGTAACTATATTTATATTGTATACCAGAGTTGGGCAATTTTGCCTCAATGAGGCAAAACCGTCCCCACCAAAGCACTAACTGTTCCCTTCCAGCAAGCGCCGTACGGTGGGGCAAAGAAGACACGAGATATCAGTGAGCGCGACGAGCGTGCGCGCTGTATGAAAAAGAGGTTCGTGGGGGAAGCAAGCATTTGAGGAGCCCCGACCGTGCCCAGCCTTGTTGTATACTGTCGAGAATTGTCTAGACATCGTGTCTTATCCTTGAACTGTTACGAACTTTAACTGCATTTTGCGATTATGAACTATACAATTTTACTAATATGAACTAGAATGTTAATTGCCTTGAACCAGCGGCAATATTAGACAGAACAACGTTCGAAACATATACAGATCAATCAAACAATAATGGCAACATGGAGTAAGTATTAATGCCATTAACACTTGACTTAGCTGTATGCAACAGAAGCTCAATAAGTTTCTTTTAAATAATAATTTCATAAGATGTGTTACATTATATTAATTCTATAAAATCATTGAATTATGAATGAAGTCGCTGTCGTTTCCAAACAATTGAGAAATCCCACACTACTAATCTATGATTTTAAAAAGACTAATAGAAAATTGCTGCTAAGTAATTCGTTAAGAATTATACAACGAATATAGATTAAAGTTGTACGTAGAAATGTTAAATAAATGTTCTGCTTACAAATAAATTTGTATGTACATCCCTAATGTATCTTTTACCTGTAAAAGCTAATAACAATTTTCTGATGCTACATTTTGCCAGTCAGTATGAGCAAGAAAGCGGGTTCCACACTTTAGTCAAAGCGTTGTCAAAAGAGAAGGAAATTAATGTAATCCTATTCATAGAATTTCGAGTCATTATTTTTGTGCGTGGTAATGTAAGGTAATTTCCTTTCTTGTTGAACGTCTACGTGTAGGGGAAATGCATTTTCCCGAGAATAAAAAAAGGGGAATGTTGAATCTCTATCCATGAAAGTTGACATTGTGCTCGTAGAGTATTCGGAAGAATGCAAAAGGAAGGGCGTGAATGGTGTACGCGCCTGAGAGATAAATCATTACCCGTGAAGGCCACATAAAATTTATTACCCTTAATATATCATACATCTCCCTTGGAGGAGGATTCGATTCCATGTTCCTAACTTAATCCTTCTCGTGTCTGGCTTTTCACCCTAAATATCTAAAATTACCCATCTTATTTTTAATGGATCTGTCTCCGGCTTGATCGGCTAATTATCCGGATCTCTGGCGAGTATTATACTGCTACTCAAGCATACATGCGTTTCCCAAGAATGTTCTTCTTCACATCGCCGTTGCAGATTTATTATTAGTCCAAACATCTAATCGTATTTATAGATAAAAGTCATTTTTTAAGAATGGAAACAGTCAGACATCAATAGAATTTTTAACCCTTAATGAGAAACACACATTTTTTAAATTAATCCTGCATTGATCAATTAGTAGACACAAATTCTCACAAAGCATAATCATAAAACAAAAAATCCTACAGCGGGTTATTCGGTTTTATCTACAAAAATTCTTTTTACGTGAAATTAAATTTGGTTTAACTACGTTTTGGAGAAATCTTTTTTTTCAAGTTTTTTATACAATCTTATAGATTTCGACGAGAAAACACCGAAAATGAAAATCTTATTGTGCGGAATTCATTGGTTAAAAAGTTATACTCGTATAAAGTTGAACACTTTTAAGCCTTTTTGACAGGTTAAATCGCCGCCATATTGATATATTTGCTAGGTGACACTCATAAAATGAGCTAAATTCTTCCGAACAGATCCGTTAGATGGCAGAACAAACACGTACATAATAATAACACATTTACTAAATCAACATGCCAAACATTATAGCATGGTCGGGGCCGGCCTCCTCCGCTCCCACGACGACCTAACCCCAAACCATCTTGGACTGTACCTTCTTTTTGAAATCCTGTATGTGATTTTGTATATTTTAATTACTGGACACCGGAAACGACCGATTCCATGATTATTGTTATAAATTTTCATTTCGCACCAATGAGTATGACATTTTTTAAATTTCCGCAACAATCCACAATCCGAAGCCCAAGTATTTGCTTCTTCTTTACTACTTGGCATGTCACTAAAGTTAAAATTTCTAACACTTGAACTAGCCATTTCAAAATCAACAATAAACTTATTAATAATTAATTTGTGAAAAACACTTGAAATTGCTTATGTTTACAAAGTATGTGCAACCACTGAATTGCCATCTAGCGCATACGCTCAGTACTATTTAGCCGATCCCGCAAATATACCATACTATCTAACACATGCGCTGAACACTCACGATTTATCCAGCGCATGCGCTGAACAGACCTACCTACCTCTACCACTCAACGAATATCCAATATGGCGACGCTTTAACCTGTCAAAAAATGCTTAAAACTGCTCATCTTTACAGGCGTATAAATTATAAACCAGTGAATCCCTAACAACCATACACACATTTTCGGAATGTCTTCATCGATATCTACGGAATCACATAAAAAAAGTTTAAAAAAAGTTAAGAACACGGAGTTCTCCAAAACGCAGTCGAGCCTTAAATTCCACTAATTTTACTTGATCGACAACTGTCTATAAAAATGGGAACTTGTGTACATATAATATAAATTTCTGATTCTCAAAAATTTGTCGATATTTAAATTGCGATGTTTTCGTAAACATACATAGTACAACCATAAGCCTGGATTCATTTTGATGCATGGAGCTTCCACTAATATTTTACATATTTTTACATGATGTAGCTGGTGGAAAACTGAAGACCCAGTTCCCTAAAAAATGCAGCAAATTCAAACGTTTCCAAAGATTTTTCTCATAAATGAAATTGCCATAATTGGAAGATTGAAGCCTCCACTTTAATAACGATTCCTCAAAAATTGATGTACGAGTTTTTTCACTGTTTTATAAAACAAAAACGAGGAACAAGTTCTGTCGTGTATAGGCCTATTGGTGTAACTCATACTACTGTAAAAGCGGCACATCTCTCATTGAAAGCTCGATGAAATGACTAAAAAAGATCGTATACCAATTTGTAAGGTGTCGTTGAAAAGAGGTAGCTTCAATCTTTAAATCTGTAGTTAGGGCTCGTTGTAAAGAGAAAGCTTCAATCTCTAAATCTGTGGTTAGGTGTCGTTGCAAAGGGGAAGCTCAATCTTTAAATCTGTGTCGGTTTCAGACACGAAAAATATTCTGCGAAAAGTTGTCGCAGAGGTTTGGACGTTTAGCAGTTTCGAGAGAAACGTGTCTGCAGTACCTCGCCCGTTAAATCGTGAAAAGAGAATCTTAAAATAAATTGAACAATGAAGTATGAAACCAGAGGTTATAAAATGAGTCCAAAGTCGTTGTACGATAATTTTTTACGTAATTATCACAGTTTAAATATAGGAAATTTTTCCGAAAATCTGGTGTTCAAATACTTCTTGGATCCATTGTATATTTTTAATAGCGTTCTTATATTATTGAAATCTTGAGATACCTCGTTATTGTGAGATTGATCTGTCAAGCAACACAGTCAATTTTGCAGTTCAACAAGGAGATGTCCTTTAAAATGGTAGATTAAACCTTCATCCAGTGTTATTCCGCAGAATTAACTTTATCCGCACGCATTGGTCTTGATGAACACTACGGAAAGGTTATCTTATCACTAAATAGGGTACTAGCACAAGCCTTGTTCTAGCAATGAAAGTAAGAATAAAATACTTGAAGATAAAGTGCTACTTTAAGATACTCATTATCCTCGAACGCACTTGACTACTACGAAGCTTTCTTCGAAACATTCTTCAACGAGACCGCTGAAATCCGGGCTTGAGTACAATTAGCAACCGGATTCAATAACGGATAACGAAACTGCAGTATGGAAAACAAGAAAATATAACTAAAAAAGTGATGTATCATATTTTTATCGATTTTCTTGAATTCCGTAAATTCCATGAATATGAAAACTCTATCATTTATTCGTACTTTGTTCAACGCTTTGTACAATAAATTTTAACAAGCCTTCTACACACTACACTCTATCGCCGGTACCAAAATTATTAAAAAATTACAGAAAAAAGTATGAAATTCCAAAATATGCTCTTTAAACATTCGTCATTTTGTCAATTTTCAAGATAAATTATTCTTCTTGATAAGGGCGATAAAAACAATCATACTGGTAAAGAATTATGTTGATTTTTTTGTTTAAGTCCCTCCTGAGATTTCGAATCATCTACGTCAGCAAATTAAGTTTTTTAAACAAGCATACGTTCTGCTCGAGACAGAACCGAGAAAGAAGTAATTAAAACTATACAAAAAATTGTTCTGTATGACAAAAGAGTAGCTAAATCGATTACAAAGAAAGAGAATTATAACGTAACATGGACCATTGCTTTGAAAAAAAAATATATTAATCAATGTCCCAGTCTCCCTAAATCGTAAGGCAAGGAGTTAATTTTGCGGAGTAGCGTGCTTTCGAAACACTATCTCCTGTAATCAGTTTGTCGCACTGGTGTTCTTATCGCAGCTCGGGGATCGATTGTTTTGCTGGGAAGATATCGGGAGAGCCTTCGGGGGTTGCCCGCGGCTCGTTCAGGGGATGCTCGTCTCATCAGCGGAACGATTTCTCAATTCGGAAGGTAATACAAACCGGTGGTGTGCAGAGGGTGCAAGGTCCGAGAGAGCCCGGTTCTGAACGGGTTCCAATGGGGGTTCTGCTGGGGATGCACGTTTTTCGGTGATCGGTCACGTGCTGGGCCCCCATGCTGATACATAGACCGTGTCAGGAAGTCGACACATGTGCCGCACACGATGCCGGGCGTACCAAGCAGTGCACAGCCTTCCCTATTTCCGCAGGCAACACGTTTCAATGCGGTTTGCATACGGGAACGATCTCGATTTCCATCGTAAAGATGTACCTCGTGCCGCGAAGTGGTTTAATAATGAGGGAAAGCAATTCGACGGGGTCCCGTTGAAAACCAGCCGGCAATGCATTTTACGATCGTTCGATCGGTTTCCCGCTGACGCAGACAGCTCTCTCTCTCTCTCTCTCTCTCTCACACACACTCTTCCCGCGTGAAAAACCGGACGGCCCTGAATATAACTCCGGTTAGATGATTACCGGACTTACGACGCCGGTCACGTGGATACTCCCAACCCTCTGTCGATTTGAAAAATCGTTGTCTGCAATGGAGATCTCCCGCGAAATTAATCTCCGATCGGTGATCACCGGGAAACGCCGTCGAGAAGGAGAGAGAGAGAGATTCTGATCTCTTATAGAACTGAATACGGACGATCGTTCCTGGTTGTTTCGGTAAATGGAGAATGTTCATCATTGTGGACGTTTATTCCATTTATTATTTCTGCATTTTAGAATTAAGATTTTCAGGGATTTTATATTAGAATATGCAACAGTTTGTCGATTTTAATAGCACGCTATTTTGGAGACGTTATTTTTTACAATATATTTTAATTCCATTCGGTTAGGTGGACTGTATGCTATTGTATATGGCTATTAGTAGATTGTGAACTCTTATGCCAAATAAAAATTGTCTGTCATTTTTAAAAAAAAAGTACTGTTACGTACTTTTCAGGTCTAGTGGGCTACCGTCAAGAAGAGTGAGTAATAGTCGGTACGATATTAAAATGAAATCGGTACAATATAACAGCATGGTCCATTGAGAAACAGTGAAATATATTTTACACTTGAGAAAATGATTTTTTATGGAATCAAAGTACAAGTCTATGGAATTGTATTTCAACTTCAGTGCATCCAGGGGGTTGCAAACTAGCCAAACTAATAATAAAATGAAATAATATTGTACTTAGATGATATACCCTTTTAAAGAATCAGTATCTATAGTCGATGAAAAAATAGTCACGGATTTTTTCTATTTGAGAAATTGATTTTTGTAAAGGCAAAGTACAATTATATGTAAATGCACTTCAACTTTAGTACTTTGTTGATATACCGTTTTAAATATACAGTATCTCAACTCAACTCAACTGATGAGTTACTATTTTTGATATTGATTTTTCGTAGAGGCAAAGTACAGTTCTATGTAAATGCACTTCAACTTCAGTACATCCGGGTGGCTCTGAAGCCAACTGATTTGGACGAGGACTTCGCGTGCAGAGTTCGATTGGCGGTCATCATTCTCGAGTTTCCGTGTCCAGCGACAGTATCTTGCTCACGGTCTACTTAAATGCATCGGCAGGATACGTCCGAAGCCAAGCCGAATACTGGCGGAGTTCTTTTTCGAGGGTTTCTGCTTCGAAATTTGCCGTCGCGGTTTCAGCTAATTATTCTCAGCATTATCACGTGCATTTTACCGAATGGTGAATAATTCATAGGCATCTTCGATACACGAGCGCCGAAGCTCCTTGCATGATATCCATTCCCGTTTCTGGTCGGGCAATTCGACGATGAATTATGTAAATAGATGAACAAGGGACATAAACTACCCTGGAAGATCCTTTCCTTATGATGGATCAATAAATGTTGTCGAAACGAATTCCTACTGACGCAACTCTACCCGAATATCTTGATCGAAAATATGTAATGTTTTATTAATTTCAAACAGTTCCGTCTTCAATTATTTCATTTACTTGTGAAATGTTTAATAACATATTTGTGCCATTTTTCAGATTAAAACGAGCCCAAACATGATATGATTCGGAGCATATTTGCTTGTTTAATCCACGATATAGCAGAACCTCTATTATTCGTACTAATTGCTAGAAATAATCTAAAATTAAGTTAAGTCTTTACCGAGTTATACAATGAATCATGTTGCTTATGAGTCGCTTTAGATTAAACTGTTGTATTCGGAAAATACAAGATAGTTCAGATATCAATGGTTTGGATAATCGAGGTTCTATGAAATCGTTAATTAAACATATAAATGTGGTCCAAATTGTATCGTGTTTGGGCTCATTTTAATCAGCAAAATGTTACCAATATGCTCATCAAAGTTTCACAAAAATCTAATTCAAAACAATTAAACATTTTTCTACGCACCTAAACATTCATAGAAACGAAAAATAAAAATAAAGAGGAAACTAGAAGGAAGATGAAAGAAATATCACTATAATTATTACTTGTTACAATTCTGTATGTTACTTGCCCTCTTTACCATGTTATCAAAATAATTAGAAAATCACCAATAATGTGAAAATTATTATAATACCTGATTTTGATTGGACTTGAATTTGAAGTTTGATGTATCAGTTGTTCAGTTGTTTGATGTACAAGTTTAAACATTCATGAACAATTAAATAAATTAAGACATCAAGAAAATCGCATGCTACATTTAAAAGTATTTATTCTCGATTAAGTTCACATAAAAATTTATTGTAACCTATGATCTAATAAGTTTTAATGCTCGGTGCCATTTAAGAAAGGGATGCCAGATATGATGATAGACAATTTTGTATAACGTCACCACTTCACAATTATAAATACTAAAAAAATACGAAATTAAACTCAAGGTGTTGCTAAATATTCTTTAAAAAGATATTTTCATTTTATTTAACAATCACTGAGAAAAATTTTTCATTTTACCAATAATTTTAAACTCATCCCTAGGAGCACAAAATATTGTATTCACATTCATATGATGTTAAAAAGAGATCCAATCAGTTTTTAAAATCTTAATATATATACAATATTTATTTCACATTAAGTTACAAATATTTTTTTTCAAATATGCAGGAAATATCTATTTCATGTTACGAGAAAAATATTTTTCTCCCATTATAAAATGAATCTATATTTAATATTAGAAAAAGAATATATTTTTTTTAAATATGCAGGAAACATCTCATATTTATCATGGAAAAATATTTGATCCAGAATATGGAAAACATACATATTATACTAATAACTCGTTGCTTTCGTACATTTTTAGCTTTGCATAATACCGTTTTTTCGAATGACAATTGATTTTTGTTTTATTTACGGGAAACATCGTGATTGGAAACGAAGTGGATGAAAATCACATTTTCTCCCTTTATAGTAAAAATTGTCTGTTCGGTTATGAAATTTTGTCGCATACAAACTCATCTGTGGCCATCGTACGGACAATGTTTTATCGCGGAATATATCGTCGGTAATAGCAAAGTGGTTAAGGAAAGAAAGTGTCTATGTAGTTCCAATAGTTTCATAATAATCCAGACAATTTTTATTTTGCAAATATGGAATTAACTGTTTACCCGAGAAACACAGCAAAGTTTTGATAGTAGTCCTGCCCATTGCCGATTCCTTTTATGCGGAGGTGTATGGTTAAACGCGTCTTCCAATAGCAATTGAACAGCTACCGGGGCTGCTAAATGGAAAGCCCAGGGCTATGCGGATGATCACTGAATGCAACGGGGCGTCGAAGGCTCTCGCATAATCCTTACCGGAGACAGGCTTCACACAGCAGAGAGGCTGCGTGGGCGTACGCACTTCTAGTTCTGACCCTGGCAAAGACCTGTCAAACTATTCAGTCGTCTTTCGGATACCGGCCCGTTTCACTTTGAGGAGGCCCCCTTTGTTTAGTCAAACGGTGAACGGACAGCGTCGCGCACGAATTGCAACGCCGTCGCTGATAGCGCCGCGCCGCCAGTATTTCCGCTGAATGTTTCGCAGAACGTTGCTGAAACATGTATCCTCTCCATTCGATACCCGGGAATTCGACTTTACTTATAAAATTAAAAACTATTTTTAAAATTTATCTTATGAATTTATTTTTTTAATTAATTTTCTACAGCTATTGTCCGAAATTATCGTGTGACATAGTGGAATAGGCCTACAGGGGATACCACTAATAAAAAAAACGCATTGACAATAGTACCTCGATGGTAATGTGGAAACCTATTGAAACGAGTGTCGCCTCTTATGCGCCACGTTCATTTGTCTGTTATGACCGCGTAAAGCCCGTTCGAGCACGTAGACGACCACGGGGAGCGAGACGCGCGGCCGGGTCGAGGAGGCGTAGCCCTCGGAAAACGGTCCTCGCGAGCAAATAAAGTCCATCGCTGACTTAAAAAGTCAGATATACAATATAATGTTTGACCTATTTATGTTCGCCATGAGTGCATTAAATTCAGTCTTATTAGCATAGTGTATCTTCGCTGAAAAACTGACTCCAAGAACTCAAAGAACGATTTCTCTGCATATTCGAAAAAGAGGCAACATTGCAGGCTTTGAATTAAAGTGTTTCTCATGTAAGTACTTTGTAATGTTAGGATTTGAGACATCTCATAAATCATGTCGTCTCTTATTTTACTTCGCCTACCTCATGTACTTACCTCGTGTAGTACATGTACCGTATTTTGTTTAGGCGATATTTCTATAGAAACTTCTCCTTATACTTTCTAAGAAACATCCTCCTGTCAGTGTAGAATGTGTATTTGAAACATTTAGAACGATATTTTCTATTGAAAGCGTGTCAGAAAAATGGATGTTAAAATGGATGTTGATTCAATAATTGAATATAATTTATTTAGACAAAACTGTAGATATTAATTTCAATTGTTTACTAATTTAATGTATGGACAGTAAAAACACAAAATTAATAAAATTTAAGTACATAAGAATACAATTCTTTAAATAGAAATCAATAATAACCATTTTTACTACCTGTACACTTACTTTTATCTCCGACTGTATATGGAGAGCAAGCAATAAAAATATAAATTAAATACGAATTCTGAGACAAATATATCATAAGAATAAAAAAAAACTTGAACATCCTTCATGTTTCTACGTCACCTGCTCATTCAATATAATTCTAATAACATGTATTTCTAAATATGAGAACTCATTAATATTCAATTATTCCAACTTGTCACTTCGCGGAAGTGATTCCTGCTTCCTATAGTTAGATACACAAAGTCGGTCGGCTAAAACTACATTCTTAGACTTTATAGAATATTTTATGCGTGTCACTTTACAGATAATTCGGCATCGGCTCAACAGAGAGTTTCAATTGAATAGTGAAATTATATGCCATCGAGCGACGCGAATAACAAGCTTATGTATTTTAAACGAATTTTCAAAAATATAGGCGGATTGAAACCATCAATCTTTACGTCGATCAATTCGATTATATCGCGATAGAGATCGTTGGTGGGTGAAAAAAGCGTTGCCTAACAATATCGAGCACCTACACAGTGATGCGTTATACATAATACACAAGGCCAAAAGACTTTTAATATTTCGTTCGGCAAAAACGTGATTAATCTCAAAAGCAGGAACGCAGCCATCCGCGATTTCAATGGCAGCCCAGTGTGTACCCCCCTTTTTATACCGAATCTAATTTCGCTGAATTAGCGGTTCGTGCTTCCGTACACACGGTGTTTCCGTGAAAACACACGCCGCGTCGGTCGAAAACTGCGCATCCGATTCCTTTGCACGGCACGATGATGAAAATCGGAATTGGAACGTAGAAGAACAACCGTTAACGACACCTCGTTTACCTTAATATCAGTATCGTTCAACATGAATCAGTTTACTGAGCTACTTAACCCCTTGGTCTCCAATAACGAGTGAGACTAGTGGTAAGAAAGGGTCTAGCAGGATAAGAATGGTTTAGCGGCCACAGGCCACCATTTTTTTGAGTATTAATATATTGTAATTGGTATTGTGGGGAAAACAATGGTTTTAGGTTGAAAGATAATCTTAAAGCTATATATTACTTAAGTAATATTATTTGCAGGTACCTATCAATTAACCCAGGCCGTATGCTATCTCGCGGAATTAATGAGGGATGATAACATTTTAAATATTGAATATTTAAAGGAAACTAACAATATTATAAGGGTGAAAGTTCACTCGAGGCATATTAATCACAAAAATTATCAATGCTACATTAGTATGAGTATCAGTTATTGAGGAAAATTAGTGACGAAGATTGAATAAATCTATATTATGATTCCTAGAATTCTCTTTTCAACCTACGTAATGTCTATTTATAAATTTGGGAAGATAATAACAGAATGTAATACGACATGCGTCGCGTTTAAAAAGAAATACTTGATCAAGAAGGGCCTTAATCTCCTGATAAGAATTATTAATTAGAGTCGTAAGAAACACTGCACTATGTATGCATTATACCAGGGATGTGCAATTTTGCCTCAATTGAGGCAAAACGCTTCTATCTCCTTCCAGCAAGAGCGGTACAATGGGGCAACGAAAACATGAGACATCAGCGTACGCAACGAACATGCGCGCTACACGAAAGAGAGGTTGGTGGGAGAACCAGGCGTTTGAGGGGCTCCACTCGTGCCCACCACTGCATTATACCATTATAATGGCGTAATTTCATTTGTTTTTCAATATTTAACTATGTTCCTCCAATCCGACCCTCTTGAAACTTTTGTATATATTAGATCGGTAACATAACATTGTTCTTGAATTTTTTGGAAGTGGTCACTCGAAGGGTTGCTTGCAGCCCCCACCCCTAAAAAATTAAATGATTTTTCTACCCTTAATAATTTGAACACAATTGTGAAAAAAATATATGATAGGAAGGAGATAAGATTGAGTATTTTCATTCTTATTCCATCTGAATATCTTCATTAACAACTGAGAAAAAAATGATACAGTTAAGGGTATTTACCCTCATATTATCCTTATGTGAAGGGTTAGCGACTTAAAATTTTGGGGGATTATCTTTCAACCTAAAACCACTGTTTTTTCCACAATACCAATTACAATTTATTAATACACAAAAAATGGTGGTCTTGGGCCGCTAGACCATTCTTATCCCTCTAGACCCATATTCTGTAAGCAGAACAGTGATCTTCATCTATAAATGACACCACAGTAGGCACCGCAACAGAAAAATGTTGTGTAGACTAAAAGACTGTACAAACTAAGGTCAAAGGGTTTTCTTTATAAAATGTATTTTTTAAGAAAAAAAATTCTAAGCATCATCTTTCTTTTAACTGGTTTGATGAAAAAGTCCCGTTATTGCTTCAAAGTATTGACAAGCCGTTACAGAAGCTCAATTCGCTGGCCTTTCACTCTATGAGCATCAAAGCTGTTTTGTATGTAATACTATTTTCTTGCGAGACAAATAGGCTTTGTAAAATATTGTGGCCTGAAGAAACAATAATCTGGTAATACAATGTACAAAATTTGTTTCAACAAAACTATCTTGAAATACTATTTGATTTTGACAGAATTTTTCCAGACTTAGAAAAATATTGCAACCCGGAGGAAGAAGGATGTTACAATACACCAAGTTCTATTGAACCGATTAGATTGCGAGCGGTTTACAGAAATAAGTTTGCAAGCTATTCTCTTAATACATTTAATTCTGGAAAAGCATTTACAAAAATTCTAGTAAGTTAAGGCATTCTTTAGGTAAAATGAAAATGTGTAAATAATGTTTTTGTCATAATACAATAAGCATTTTTTTAATATATTTAATACCAGCGAAGCATTTACAAAAATTCTAACAAGTTCGGATATATTATTAGTAGACTATGCGGATCTTTATGCAAAATAAACATATTCTAACCGAACTGCAACAAACTGGAGTGACATAGAAAAATATTTCCTTTTTCAATATCTTTAATAGGCTTAATACAATAGTATTTTTAAATTCATCTAATGTATTTACTGTTTAAAATTACACCTACTCATTTTCGCCATAAGTGCATAATATCCGCAATCTAATTATTAGTGACATAAAAAGGCATAAGTAATATTTGTTCTAATAAGCAATCATTCTTCAATTTTTTTAATACGACTAATGCCAAAGAAGCATTTACAAAAATTCTAACAAGTTATGCTATAATTTGTTAGCAACGATAAAATGGTTTAAATAATATATATCTCAACAGTTAGTTTCGTAACTTCTCCTAAAAATTAATATGACTCTATTCAAGCTATACTGTCAAGAATAAATTTTTCATTCAAATTGTTTATACATATTTACTATTGTCAAATACAGAAAAATATACTTCGAATTTAATAATACAATACCTAATTGCTGTTCGAATTTACATGATCATTTTGTTGATAACGGTTGTAAAGAAGATTTTGCCGCTTCAAGATTTTTGTTGGTCCGTATATGATAGCCAGGCCATTCAAATGCGGTATAAAATATATTAAACATGAAAATCAGGTTGACGATTCGGTTATGAATTAATTAGACGATCATAATCTTCCGGGCGGAATGCAACTATTTAAATGCTATGACGCATCCATTAGCATCAAGAATTTAATGCGCGACAACGGTGAAACTTCAGATACACAAAGAGGAGAATGCCAGGACGCTCGTAAAACGGGAACACGCTCTGTACACGTACTTGAGGACAATTAAAAATGTATTCACTTCGCGTTGCAACCACGCACGGAGCGATGGCACTGCGGCACTCGCAGTTCTGCTCTCTTTCTCTATCTCTCTCGCAGACTATGCTCAGAGGAACAAAAATTGTGAATCTAATCATAATACCGCGTCAGGTGGTGTCTTTCTTTCATTGAAAATTTGTATCCGAGAGGAGCCGGGCCTTTTATCATTCCAATTTCAAATTAATGGGAGCAACAGCTTGATGAAACTGCTGGAAGTCGATTTCCTGATTGTTCTATTTTTCTACTATCCCCAGAAATTACCGATTTCGTTCTCAGCAGTTATTATTAAACAGCGGATCTTTATGGAAAATAAAAATGTTCTGCATCGATTGCAAGATACAGCAGTTCAATAAAAATATATTTCTTCTTCCAATAAATATAATAAGCTGGAGAGAATGTAACAATATTTTCAAATTTTTCTAACGTATTTGTCACTTAGAATTTCACCTAGCCATTTTTACCATATAAGTAACATTAGTACTCAAATTACAACTGTAGACCGCCGTTGAGAATTATTGTATAATTAGGAACAAACTTAACATTACCGCATTTGTTTAATAAATTGCTAACAACTTCGATCAATTGCATGCGAACACGTGCATAATTTTAACTTTTTCACAATAACTTTAGGTGTCTAGGTGCGTTAGGTGAACATCAAAATTCAGCTTACGTTCACTTTATCTGTCACTTTTGAATTACCAATAAAAAAATGGCGAATTAACTGCGAAAGTGATAAAAAAAATACTGTAAAGATGATTAAATAATATAGTGTTTAACATTAGTGTTCCAAATCTATGCATAAAGTCAATAAAATCGTATACGGAGATAAAATGATTGTCTTAGGTCGTTAACCAATAAGGAGAAGATGCGGTCATGAGGTCTCAGATTTTCTCGAAACTTTGCATATTGGTAGATTTCATTTTCCTGTTTATGAAAATATATCATTATAGGGTCAGATACTCAATAACTTTTGAGATATTTACAATTGAAATTTCATTATACCCGTTAAGTACAGTTTATACCCGTTAATACAGTAACTACAGTACAATGAAAAATGCACTCATAATTCATTTGTAAAATCCAATCAATTAAAATAGGTAAACTGAAAAGAAAAAAAAAAGGAAAAAGAGGACAAGGGATTTGAACCCTGGCCTCCCTAGCGCCAACCTAGTATGTTACCACCACGCCGTTGGGCACTTGATAAATAACTTCAACTGAAACTGTACTTAACGGATATAATGAAATTTCAATTGTAAATATCTCAAAAGTTATTGAGTATCGAGAAGTCAAATACTGCAGCCATAAACATTTGTTTATGCTCTATGAAAGAGCACATCAGTCACTGTATTTTGCTGTTCTTTAATTTGAATAAATAATCAAAGCTTAATGCAGAATAGATTGATAAACGACCATTAATATCGTCGAAACGGTCGAAAGTCATTTTGCAACATGATAACGCTAGGTCGCAATCTGCAAAAACCACTACAGAGGCAGCCTACTCTCCAGAATATCATCTGTTTTGCTCAATGCAACACGTTCTGAAATAAATAGCTTCAACAATCTGAATGACGTAAGAATTTGGGAGGCTAACTATTTTGCCTCCAAGGGACTTGCGTTTTTCCACCGCGGAACAGTGATGCTAGAAGCAACCAGAACAGGTTGGTTTTTCCTCGCCTCCATTTCCCCTTCCACTAACCCCATCCACTACCTGAGTATACTCCAACGTTCCCCACTAACTCCGTAGACTGGTCACGTGACGTGCCGCGCAACGTATCACATATTTCTCTGGTCATCAGAGAGGTGGTAAACTGTATTCCCCTCGATTTAACCGATCTGGCGACACTGCCGCGGAATCGAACTCTTGCCAAAGAAGTGGGAAAATATCATTGAAGATGGTAGCCATTATTTCGATTGAAGAAAGAATTGTAACAATATTTAACAAATATTTTAAGGTAAAAAATCGGGAAAACTTAGTTAAGGATCTAAAATCCCAGATGAAGTTCTCGAGACACTGGTGTCAAATATAATATTAACAGAGGACTAACATAAATTCTTAGAGAACTGTTTTTGAGATCGAGTGGCCTGTATCTGAAGCATCAAGTAATTACTTTCACCTATATCTGATAAATCTGAACAAAACGAATGTTTAAACGTTGGATGCTGATCCCGTGACCGTATAAATTGAATGACACTAATTGCCGAGAGATAAATCGGACCAGTCCCGTAGGATGGGTTCAGTAATCTATCCTGGTAAGAAAAATGCCCACGAGCGAAATTTCTTAAAGGCAGAAGAGTCGAGCGAGTTTTCAAGTACCTCAACCGAATGAATCGATAAAAAAGGCGACGGTGCTATTTATCCGGCTCGTTACGCCCTTGGTCGTGGTTTCGCTCTAAACATCTGGAGGCACAGACTTATCGCCCGAGGCACTCCACGAGCAGCTAAAGATCGTATAGCTCAAAATCACAATAAACGGAGAGAAATAAAACCGTGGAGAGACGTTTAGCTTCGCGCGAACGGTAACTACTCCTCCTCAATTAACACGAGAACTACCGACAATTAAACTAATTCATATTTAATTCATCATCAAATGTCGTATAACTTTTGACAAAAGCATCCTCACTAAATCACTATAACATCTATCACTTACAGAATCTTGTGAGTAAAGGCATTGATTTCTTACTTTCTTGTTATTTTATTCACTTACGAGCTGTTTTGTGATCATTTACTGGCACATCTGCTTTAATTAGAATTTCAGCATTTTATTAACTTCTAATGGACAGTACAAATAACATGACAACTGTACAGGAGGAGAGAAGCTACAAGGTGAATCAATGAATCGTTGTTTATTCAATTGTACCAAAAGGCAACAAATTATAAATAATTGTAGTATCTTTACTGGTCACTTCTGACGCACCTTACGTGAGTAACAGTAAAGTAGAAAATCTGAACGAGCCATTCCAAACTGCTAAGAGTTGTTTTCGAATTAGAACCTCAAATATTCCATGTGAGTTGCAATCATTTATGTCGTACACGGTATTATTGATTTTTGCATGTTCCTCGAGCATTAAATGTAAAAACATTATTTTGTCGAATCATATTCATAATACTCTTTATTATTTCACGAGCAGCTACAGATTCTTTCGTTTAAATTAAAAAATGTGGTCTTAACGGTCTGTCAGTTATACTGATTAAAACTAAGTGAACTAAACGGAAAATTGTTTAATATTTTCCATTAAAATATTTGACAACGTTTCGTATTAAAGAAAAGATTCTTTAATCATTTTTTTCTCATGTACAATTCGTTGTTCTATTTATTTTCTAAATAACGAGCTTATTCTTTGATGTCAACGCAATACCACCTAATTTGATTCAATGATTAATTTGAGAGAAAATTGGAATGGAATTATTTATGTACAGGGCCAACTGCATTTGACTAATTACTGAAACTGCATCGCACATTTACGTTTGAATTACATATTTGAAGTAGCCACCAATGGATCAATATCCTGGCTGCGGTAGAATATCAAGTTACACATAACAAATTTTATGTAAAGACTTCCGGTACGATCGTCTTTGCTTCGCCACACTAAATATTTGTGAACGTGCCAGTGGCAATAGTCGGAAGATATTAAATATCTGAAGATTCGTGTGGACAGTCAAATCTGAGACGGTACGGACGTATTCTTGGAAAGAATATATAGTTTTTCGGGGTAGATTTTCTGGCACAAATGTTCCTGACAGACTCTTGTCTGCAGACTGACTTTTCTATTCATGCACCCCGGAGAGCTCACCGTAAAAGTGGAAGAGTGTTCTTGAGTGTCCGTGTCTTTGTCAGGAATAACCGATTTTTTAGAGCTTTAGTTCTTTACGCACCAGTTCTCGATCCCATTCCGCGGAAAGGGAAATTCAATAAAAGAACTTTCCCTTTACAAACGAAAATAAGGTCATTTATCTACTTGTTCGGGAAGCAATGACCGTTTCGTTTTAAACTTTTCGAGAGCTCGCCAATTTGTTGAAGGACGGGCGCAAAAATGAAAAAAAGATAAAACATAAGTGTAATAAGAAGATAGAGATATTCTACTAATGAGCTGTATAGACAGCTCAACAATTTTTATATTGCCATTAGGTTAATTTTCTTCGTACAAGCAATTAGTAGCTTCTTCAAATAAGTAGGAAGCTACTTGCTTCTTCATGTAAGAAATGATGCTTTTTTTATAAAGGAACAACGTACCCAAATAATAATAATAATTTTCAAGAATTTTTCTTCAAATGTTCTCATAAGAACGTATCCGGTCATCCCATAATTTCTTTCTCACGTTTTTGGAAGGTGAAATACTAAAACATGATTACAACCATTAGTGTATTAATAATATATTAGGTGTATGCAAAAGTTTTAGTTTTCTCTCAATTTTATTTTATTTATACACGTCGTACAACGTGTGTTATCAGTCGGAAATAGAGTTGTTTATTTAGATAATGCTATACATCGACAGCAAACAAATAATTATATAAAAAGCTAAAAAAGTATACAGGGTGGGGCACTATAAACAAGTCACCTGAATAACTCGCTTGCTTTTGAAGATAGAAGAAAATGCATCAGACCAAACTTACTTGATATCGAGGCGTTCGTAATCTGATGTTATTAGTTTTTTTTATAGGTGGATACGTCAAGGAGATATGAAGGTCAACTCTGTTTTTTTAAATGGAACGGTATGGTTTTTTTATTTACATTCTGATAGTGTGTTTCAAGACGAATACAATGACCTATTATGAAGGTCATTCAAAGTCACGCAAGATCAACTGCAATAGAAAATAAAGTGTCTCAAAGCACTCTTCGAACACTACGATGATTTACATGCAACATGTTATTTACGTATTCACTGCTACTTCAAGTATTCAAAATGACGACCTTGAACTTGAAATTGGTCTATATTTCATTGATGGCACGCTAAATAGTCATAAATCCGAGAGAATCTTAAAAGACGTTTTACCAGTATTGTTAGAGGACATTTCAGTGGACATGCGTACAGTCCATGTGGTTCCAACAAGATGGATGTCCTGCTTATTCAGCACGAAATGTTACAGAATTACTGAATAGGACATTTGAAGGTCGTTAGATTGGTCGATCAGGAAGTAATAAATGGCCAGCACGTTCCCCAGACCTGACACCACTAGATTTTTATTTGTGGGGAAAATTGAAGGAACAAGTGTACCGTGAAAAACCAGCAACCACAGTTGATATGCAAGAACGTATAAGAAGAGCTTGCTCTGTAATAGATACAACTGAAATTTGTCAGGCAGTATCATCAGTATTGCAACGTTTTAGCTTACGTCTCCGTGTTAAAGGTCGTCATTTTAAACACTTGCAGTAGCAGTGAATACGTAAATAACATGTTACATGTAAATCGCCATAGTGTTCGAAGAGTGCTTTGGGACACTTTATTTTCTATTGCAGTTGACTTTGGCGTGACCTTGAATGACCTTCATAATAGGTCATTGTATTCGCCTTGAAACACACTATCAGAATGTAAATAAAAAACCATACCGTTCCATTTAAAAAAACAGAGTTGACCTTCATATCTCCACCTATAAAAAAACTAATGACATCAGATTACGAGCGCCTCGATATCAAGTAAGCTTGGTCTAATGCATTTTCTTCTATCTTCAAAAGCAAGCGAGTTATTCAGGTGATCTGTTTATAGTGCCCCACCCTGTATAATAAGTCAAGATACACGAAAATACATACAATTATGTTCGTTTCCTGTGTTTCATCTAACAATAAATATGCAACGAAATTCGCATTGACCTAATATATGCAATTATGCAATGACCTAATATAATCAGAGAACTTTTAGAAAAAGTTCCACATGTAATAGATTCCAGTATAGCTTATTAAGAAGTTCCGGAACTCGTTCGAGCTGGGGTAGAAAGAAAATTCTTGCGTATCGATCGAAGGTACCGGAAGAACAAGGTTGCACTTGAATTTTGATCAAGCTTGAGTAATTCAATTCTTGGAAAACCGTGGTCGGCTGGTTGCCGCAGAAGCATCTCCGTTTCATCTCCCGAAACCGACTGAAACGTCCTGCAATCGATACTGCAGCGTAGCATTTCATGGAAACGTTCCAGTTAGAGCAGACACCAGGATCCTCTCAGCTTCTGTAATTTCTCTTTAATTGTGCCTCGTCTCGGGCTCAGGATCGTTGAAACGGATAAATCGACTGACCGTGCTAAACATCGGCGATGCCCGAGTTTCCCGGACACCGAAAATTGACGGCGGGTTGTTATTGACACCGCTGAAGCTGACGCGTGGTCATCTTCCGAAAGCTCCCCGGTGCGGATCCACCGCAAACGCCTTCCGCCTTGACGTCCGATGACGTCTTTTAATACGACATTTTCAGTGGAACATTCGCACGATAAATTAGATGCGCCGGAGGTACGTGCATTTCTTTACATTCGTGAATAATTCATGACCCGCCTCAATTAAAATTCTCAGCCAGAAATCTTGCGACTTTACACTTGGAACACCGGCCGAGTCAAAATTACGCTCTGTGCGTTACAGCTGTTGGAATTAGAGACATTTCATTTTAATCATTCGTGCGCGCTAAACGCTATTTTCTAACTTTTCTGTATATCAGTTATTTTCAGCGTTTGATACTGGTGTTAATGAAATGTAATATAATATCGTAAGATATATGGCTTTTATTAAAATTCTCTCCATGAAATCATGCGACTGCAGACTTGATTAAAATCGAATAATTTCTTATAAAAACGTCTTTAATTTCAACAAATGTAGCATACCAAATGTGCAATTTTAACTTGCATTCAATCATTCGGGCACAATAAATGCAATCTCTTGATTTTTATGAGACATTATTGACCAATCATTTTTAGTACTCGATGCCAGCGTTTATGAAACATGTTATAATGAGGTAAGAAATGTGGTTTCTAATAAAATTCTCAACATAGTATCCTGCAACTTTACATTTAAAATACAGGGGAAGTCAAAGTTACAGTCCAAATTTTGCATGTTACAGTTGTTGAAATTAAAGACACTTTTATAGGAAATTATTCAATTTTAATCATTCATAATAAACGCAATCTTTTGATTTTTACAAGATATTGTAGACAATGAATTAAATGGGATATATGGTTAGATATAAAATAAAGTAAATAAATCTTGAATAAATTTGTACTTTATACTCCAATCTTGACAACAGTGCGATTAGTTTTATTAGGTCGTATAGTCTGAAATGTCGAATTTTAAATTATTTGCAATTTGATCGTGCAAATGGCTTTTTGATTGAATTTTCCTTCTGTATTACTTAGAAGTTGATACATTTTGTTATTTATTATTTTTCTAAAGACAACTACTTAACGTTCGATCAAAAATCGCTTGAACGGTCAAATTGCAAATCATTTAAAATTCTACCTTTTAAATCACGTAACCTAACGCTACAATTAGTAAAAATGATAAAAAATGTTTCTTCTTTTAGAAAATTCATTAATAATGGTTTTAATGCTCGTTGCTTTTGTATCTTACGCAGTATCTCTGTAACTTGTTATTTAAATAAAACAATTCATTCGAATTGGATCTATTTGAACTTTGTGACAGTGCGAACGGTTTCATCGTCGAATTATATTTCTCAAGATGAGCAGAATTATTTTCCTTCGAAGGAAAGACGTAACGCAGTTCGAATTTCTCTCGTAAGGGGAATGGACCCGACGATTGATTATTCTTATTTGTAACATTGTAACCGTGTCCATCATATTGTGAAATGACAAGAATGAAACACGAGGGTTAAAGCAATATCTCGTTACACAGTGTATCAGAAAAAGGACTCGATATCTTTCGTGCAAGCTATGCCAGTGGCCAATAAATTACAACGAGCAAAAGGAAACTAAAACTGTAAGCGGGGAGAAGATTAAAACGCAATGAAATATGGGAATTAAATTGAATTAGTTATAAAGTAAAATGAAGCTGTGTCATTGATTATGCGTCCCTTCGGCGTTCGCAGCAAGAAATATTTCGAACAAAATAGATCAAGAGAACAAGGCGAAACTGTGCATCGGCGTTTTCAGCAACCTGGAGGGCCTTCGGATGCATTATGAAAATTCTTCAAGAACTTTTCGCAGAATTTGCATTTCAGATTTTCTAATAAAAACCGAAACAGTGCTCGCATTTTTAATTTAATTTCTGTTGGCATGTCATGTTTCCTCAACAATGAAATATTTCTTAATAATTCGCGAGAAGCTCGAAACAGCTCTCTTTATAGTAATTTTTCATACTTTCTAAATTCTTTTATAATTAGAGATTGCATATGGCAATGACACAGCAAAGAAAGGAATTAAAATTAAAATTTGGTGATCAATGACCTGTGTAATTCATTGCAATTTTTTAAAAGCGGAAGAGACAATTACAGCCGAGAAGTAATGCATCGAAATTAAAAAATGTGACAGCTCGGTAAAGTTTTAAATGTTAAAGATATAGCTGCTGTCCAGTAATACGTACCGTCCGGCGTTAAAGGAACTTTCCACAATACTAGACTGCGAATTTAATGTACTATATAGTTATTTATTGGGTTTAAAGCAACGAATAAATAATGGTAGTAGTAATGTTACAACCTAATGCAAAAGTACATTATATCAAACATTACATCTCTCCGAGTGTGTGATCACGAATATCATTGTCTCAATCCGTAGCCGCGAATCCGCGAGAACGACAGCTCGCTGACAGCGTTCGCCGGATCAGGAGTATTCGCCGTCACCGTCTCGAGTAGTAAGTCTAACTATAAGCCAAGGCAGCCGAGGCGTCGTCGTCTGCTGTCAAGGGGTGGTTTATTTATTCGAAAAACGGTAGGAAGCCTAGCATTCCGGCGGCGTGACACGCAGCTTCCTCTATCGGCCGCGGAAGCGTCTTTGTTCGGCTGGAAGAGAGAGAGAGAGAGAGGGAGAGACAGAGAGAGCTTGGTCGTAAGATGGCGGTTTGATGCATCGTGTGCGAAATAAGGCATTCCGGACCTGTTAAACGCATGAAAGTTAGCTACCATCCGCGAATGTATCTCGTTAAAGCTTTCTGCATCGATTTCTGCACCCCCTTGCCCCTGCCGCCGTTCCGGTGACACAAAGCATTGTTACGAACGCGCCCGCCCGCCGCGCCGCCTGCAGCAATACATTTCCACCTGCAACTGCAGAATCAGCTGCATTTAAACGATAAGCTTCGCGCGGAGCCGAGACGTTACGTAATCCTTCATTTTAATCATTTGCGGTGCACATTTATTCCACCAGGCTCCCCCAAGTGCACCCCCGCGGTGCCCGGCACTGGCGTCAGCCCCGCTAAATTAATTCAGAAAAGAAACGCTCGCTGTTAAATATGTGGATTTCATTCGAGCTACGCGATAAATTCGCTCGCGGAGCGAAATGCCTTTGTCGGATACAATTTGTGGGTGTTTCCTTATTACAACGGGCCATTGGCTAATGCCCCGGCGAGCGAGCTGGCATTCTAATTTGTTACACTCCATTAAACAATTTCTTTCGCGATACTTCCGGAATTACTGATATACCGGACCGATATTTCCTCGGCGAGCAAATCTTCAGGAACTTGCTTTTGGGTCAAACGTTTTCATCGGGACGCTTCTTGTTTGAAATGGTCGGGAACAACGTTCGTGTTGTGATATGTTTGAACAAATCAATTTTGAATGGGATTTGCAGCTTGCCAAAGGATTAAAGAAGTAATGATCCATTTTCTTATCTGAGAAATTATGTTTCATAGCTATATGAGCTACAAACATTGTCCGCATTTCTTGCAAGGAACAGGAGCTACTTAAGAATGTCTTTCTTTCTTCAATTAATTTATTAGGACGAAAGTAATGTATGATTGATCTTCGATTCTTTTAATTTTAATACTGTTTGATATTGCCAATTTTTATATTTGATTGATTTTACATTATATTTATGTTCGATATTGCCAATTGATATTGCCGTAAATGCATAAATCCGCAGAATAGTGATGAAAATCGTAGGTTTTTACGATATTAGTGAATACTAACTTACAAAGAATTAATTTTCTATATTGGATGCAATTGTACACCACAGGTATATGGATGTTCATTGCATACTGTACGCTTCTAATTAAAAAAATAAACTATTTGTTTTATACATTTTGTTGGTCAAAATAAGCACCTATTACGTTTCTCTAATTTATTTTATCACGTGAATGATCTTATAGATTATTTGATGCACTTCTTTAATCTATAGACTAACTTTATTTATATATAATTTTGCTCGACAACTTTTATATAGTTTTTGTTACAGATTGTTTAAAACAGAAGATATCTCAACTTGAACATCGTGTTTAATGTAGGCGGTAGTTTGACCCAGTTTTACTGGACACTCTGTATATCCAGCATGCAACAGCAATTAAAAATGTTTTGTACGCTAATCAATAGGATTTTTTTATTCTCCTTAAGAAAGCGTTCACGTAGTTCTAACAGAATTGATTAATTTAAAAGATTGTATCTCGTGAAAGAGTTAGCTTGGCCCAGTTACATAGTTGCACCTGTATAGCCAACATGCAACGACAACTAAAAGTGTTTTGTACATAAAATAATAGATTTTTTCATTCCGTATAAAATGAAGTATTAAGTATTCACTATTAGTATTACTATGCTTATTTGCGAAATTGATTAGACCAAAAAATATAATATGACTAAATAAAAAAAATTATAATATGATTTCTTTTCTTAAAAAAACTAGACAAAATACGCCGATAATCACAATAGTTGTCCACTCCACTTTTGTTAGCCATGCATTATAATGATTAGACTGCAGAGTTCATGCGCTTATTGCAAAAATTAATAGATCAAACACAAAACAGTAAAACCATTTGAAGAATTACAAACGATTTTTATTCCGCATAAATCTCTGCAATCTAATGATTAATATAGTGATTGTAGTGAAGTAGACAAGAGTACAAACGCTATAACAATAGGTATATTAAAAAGAATTACAAAGGAGAAATAGAACAGTTTTAATAATTTCCTTACGATATCTATAAGTCGTATGAATATTCATACTAACCATACATCCGGATATTGAATATTCATGGTTCTCATATGATGGGAATATTCTACGAATAACAGTCACCTGAAATTCTCTCTCAACAGCTATCCGATACTCTTCCGTTGTGGTCCAAACAGATGCTGTTCGTACGTAATAACCGAATGTCCCGTTCGTATACAATAATAATCATTCATATCTCCTGAAGTTACTATTCTCTTTGTCTTCCAAATTAGCAGTGACATCTGCACCTATTATAGTAGTGATCTTCCACCGTCGTTAGATATTATTGCATTCAACTCTAAAAGACATTGTGGAATTCGCGTTTGCGCCAATAGATGCTAACGAAACTATACGAAATAGTACTTACTAGTGTACAATTAAAGACTTCACTTTCTACATGTACTGACTGTCAACTATTGCGAAATTGATACACATGCAGGATAATTTATTCATTAATAAATAGTAGAATTATAATAGGACACGGTTATATTTACAACCCATTTTATTTATGTTACAATAGTTATTATATCATATTTGATATAATTTTCATTAGAAAAATGCCAAAAATATGTTGATGAAAGTCCCGTAAAAAAATAATGAATATAAAGAAGATCTGTTATTGGGTCAGCAGTGGTCTTCTGGTCTTATACCGACATACCCGACCCGTATTATGTTACACTCCTCGGCAACATACCTCTTGGCCCCTCACGGGATATACTCCGCGGTAGCAGGGATAGTTCAGGGACAATTATAGGCCAGATATTTGGGACCATTATCGAGCATTCACTGTTGGAACAGTAGCAGATTTGCTGTTGCAGCGAGCATTGGCTCGAACAGATAAATGTATTTACTACTTGACATCGTCACTTCCAGAGTTAATTAATACTCCATTTCAAAATGTCTACCGTTCTCGACAATATGTACATGATTGCCAGCGATCAAAGATCGAATTTATAACTGTGCGAATTCCACGCTCGCAGTAACAACAAGTCAGTTACTATTCCAATTGTATTCCGTATATTAGTTATAACTTTTTAATAATGCTGTATATAACCTATGTTTACAAAACATTTTTTCCTCATTTAGTGCCATAGAATATACTGAAAAAGTTTGAACATTAAAACCTGGACACCCTGTATAATAGACAATCAAAGTGTCATTTACTGTCAAGGCTCGAATTAAACTCTTAACATTTTTCAATTAGCTATGGAATAACAGTAATCTCTTCTGCTCGCAGAAACAAGTGACAAAATGAATTGTAGTAACTGAAACTTTTATTTCATAAACGTTTTTGCGTAAATGAGAAACTTTTATTTTTTTGAAAGTAGAAAAAAGTTTTTGCTAAACAGGTATATTTATCCTGCTCTGAAAAAAGTTAAAGTTGTTGTAAGCAGATTCCCTGCAAATGTTGTAGGGTAGATAAATTGACAAAAACTGTACATATTTTTTTAAAACGTTCATTTTCGAAGAGAGACTGATAAATCAACTAGTCATACAAACAATATTGTATAGCATAAAATAAATGTATACAAATAACAATGCACTGTCTCTTCTATACTTATCCTGTCTTAAATGCCTTAAGTAAAATTAACTAACTTGTATATGTAAGATGAATTTATAAGAAGACGGAAGAATAAAAAGACAGAGCGCGACGAGTAGACTAGGCGGAACGCTATTGCCTATGGTCTATGCCTATACGCTTCGATGAGTATGGAGGTATTAGACAGAATGCCCGCTGGGAGTCATCCCTTGATCGTTGAAGTCAAGGGTCCCAGGACTAGGGGTTGGCGAGTGGAGGTGTTCGATGCGCAGGTAGCCGCTGTCCGGCGTTAACACGTTCCGTGCCAGACCGTTTTTTGAAGACTTTCCGTTCAGGCCGCGTAAAGCGTATACGCCCCACGCTTTACAATTGTATTGTTTTGTTTCTGGCGTATGCCTTACAATGATGAAAATAGTGCAAAATTGTAATTACGAAGGACAGGGTGTACAGTTTAAGATGCACAATACAACAAAGCAATACATTTATTTTTCTAGGTATTAATTTAACAAATACCTGGCTGAACATTACTCTACCAGGCGAGTCGCATCCTCGCACATAATATTTTTTTATGATGTCTATATTAGTTTAAATTAAAACATTTTAGTTGAAATATGTTTAATATTAATTATTGAATACTTATGTGACAAGTTTGTATACAATCACAAAGGGATGTTACGGTGAACTTTGTTAAAACATTGCAAACATAAATATGGTTTACCCTCACAACTATCGCAGAATGTTGCAATTTTTATAATACAATTTCTTGCCGATTGGGAACCTAAATTTTTCACATTTTTTTCGTAACAAATTTTACAGCGCCTTCTTATCACGTGTGCAGTTGAAACAAGTGACAGTCGAAACAAATGACTACCACGCCACGTGGGGCGTACAAGCCCCATGATCAAATAAACGCAGCAGCAATAGTATTCAGATGCCCATAATTGACTGCATTATAAATTTTTAAGAAATTCTTCATTTTACAATGACAATTCCCAATTGCTTGAACGGAAAGTTCGGCATACGCCCCACGTGGCACGGAACGTGTTAAGGGTACATTCTTCAGGCCGCGGTCTTTCTGCATTCTTTTCATCCATGCAGGCTACGCTTAAGCATCTGTTACAAAGTATACATGATCCTCTACGACACTTAATGGTTGAATATAAAGTAATTGATAAACTGAATTCTTACAACGAAGTTAAAGTGTTAATATACAAAGTTAACTCAAAATAGAAAAGAATTTATATAGATGCTAAAAGTTTGATGAATAACTTTTATTCACAAAAGTTAACAGTTACATTCGACGCCTGCTTACAATAATCCAAAAGAAGTTGCTGAAGCTTTACCTGAAGACACAGGTTCAGGAAATTCATTTCAACTCAATGTGTTGTAGTTCAATGCGAGTACCAATGAATTGGACAAAGTCCCATTAACAATATATTAAAGAAAATTGTTGAACAACTTTCTAAATCAATCTAAACATTGCCCACCCGTACAATCATCAAAACCGTTCTTCTTTCGAGCATCTATGACACTCGATCACCAACAGCTTCCAAAGACATTCCCCCACAAATCCTTAGAATCAAATAAATCATTACCGCATTAACACATAATTCGCAAAGCGATACGCTGCGAAGTGCGAACCACGACAAGGAACCATGCAACAGTCTAGCTCAGTCTATCTCGTTATACGCACGCGGAAATTAATCTTGAAACATGCCCGCAGTAGAAATCAGACTAAAGGGGAAGATGCTAATATAGTGTACCTTGACTCTACAGCGAATGTGTTGCAAGATTAAATTCCCCGTGTATGCGATTGTTAAACTGCTTACACAGAGATGTCCAATAAATACAGTGGTGCCCCAGTCGGCGACCTTATCGCGACCACTATGAAGGTACAGTTCCAGGAATTACCGACTATTTTCTTTCTCTAGCTCGGCACTGAATAGTTCGGAAGATAAAGCGGGAGACATTGAGTGCGAGTGAGATATGTGGAATGCTTATTTAGCAAGATAAGCACTATAAGTTAGCGGAGATAGATTGCGTGGACTACTTGGACAGAAAAGGGACCTCTAGAGGAGCACCACTGTGTATAGCGGGTTTGGTAGCGGTTATCGCATCAATTACAGTAAGCTACGAAAGTATTCGAACGCCCATTAAATCAGAATAACTTTTTTTAAATTTGACCATAACGACTTGACTGTTTTTGAGCAATTAGAAGCATTGATTTAATAAATGACGTACAAAAACGATTTTTAAAAATTGCAACTGGTAAAAATTATATGAGATAGTAAAAAAGCCACTTTTTAAAGCATTTTTATTTAAGACCGTCATGAAAATGTAAAATATACGGCTTGTAGACCTATATCAGTAATACACATGTTGAAAATTTCATCGGAAAAACGACACGCACATAATTTTAATAATTGTAAGATAATATATCTGGTACCGGTCATGTTAAGTTGTAGTGGTAGATTTAGTGTTAATAAGTGATCACTAGATTGCGGATCTCTATGCAAAATAAAAATTTTTATCACTAATTGCAAGACATAGGAACCGAATAGCAATTTAGTTCTCCCTTCAGTGGTTTTATTGAGTTGCACAAATTTATTGTTTGAATTTACACCGACCCATTTTTGCCATAAATACATAAAATCCGCAGTCTAGTCATCATATATAACTTAGTCAAGTTTACACTAAACTTACTATCGTAGGTCAAACAACCGTTTCCAGATTTTTTACTTTACAATTCTTGAAGTCGTAAAGATTGTATCGATTTCGTTATCCAAGCATATATTATAATAAAGATCGCACAAAATGTAAATAAATTGAATTGTGACATTTTTAGAAGGCAATACGTACAAACCTATTTTAGCGCTCAATAGGTTCAGTGTTAAAAGAATTCAATTGCGATGGTTTTCCACCAATGATTGTTAGCGATAACTACTGGATCTTGATGCAAAATGCATACTTGTCCGAGTCGAATGTAAATAACGGGAGATAGATGAAAATGTATTCGTACATTCAATAGTTCAAGATGATGGACTAATGTTCTTTAATTCTTCTAACATCTTTACAATTTAACAACAATGTATCATTACCGGTTATATTGACGATAAATGCGGTTTTCATGCTGCTGCTCTACTAATTTGTTTGCTGCACATTATAGCGTCGTCATTGAAAGAAATGTTTAGGTGGCTATCTTTAAATGGGTCATTCTGTACGTTTGATGTTAGAAGAATGAAAGCTGCAGAGTCTAAGATCAATTTTTCTGTAAATTGATGAATGACATGGACTTGTATGCGAAGAATGCGTGAAATTGACACAAGGTACGAGGGTTAAGGGATCAACAAAAGCGGTATGGCCAGCGATGATCAACCCGGCGAATATACTCGACTGATATCACACGGTAAAACCCGTTCCACATTGTTGCAAAGAACGTACGGAACTATTCCATTCCGGAAGCCTGTTCGCCGATGCATGCCGGAACCCTTCCACTGTCTTGGCAAGTCGAAACAGACGGCGCCGATAAATTACAATTTCAATTTCGTACAAATGAAACTACATACTTTCCGGGAATACGTTTCCCCGGCAGTGCCAACCTGTCGGTTCATTACACCGTAACGCCAATGTACATTTCAATTACATGGTCCCCGGCGCGGCGGCGTGGCCTGATGAAAACCGAGCGCCGCGACGCCAGCGCATTCGCCTAACTGATGTTTGAACAAGGATTTCTGGATTGCGTCGGCGATTATGCATCCTGACCATTAGGCTCTTTAATCATCCTGTAATAGCCGGGTAACGATTCCTATTTACCCTCTGCGATCATCTTTCAAATATTTCGGCTGATTAACCTACTGCGCCCTTCATTTTGATAATTCATCCTGTTTGTGGAAAACCTATTTTTCGATTTTACACGACTTTCCTTTTTCTTTTATTTACTGGACATTTGGGGCATCACAGTCAAGAATTAGACTTAGTTTACAACATTCTAATCACATTTACAAATTATCGTATTGGATTACATTAAATTTTGTTATTTTGTAAATTAATACATCACCTACTAGCTACGAAAGATATAAAAAAATCACATTCGAAGTGTTACATAAAATACTACATAATTTATTAAAAAGTTTTTGATACAACCAATAGCTACCGAGTTATCTTGGATATTAGTTCTTACTGACTCATCCAGTATACAGGATGTACTGAAAATCATGGTAGAATCGACCGAGTGTCGAATCTACATACAAAAATAAGTCGGAAAAGAGGAATAACAGTTTTCCTTTTGACGCTTCGTTTTCGAGTCAATCGAATTTGAAAATTCAGCGAACACGTATGACATTAGATGGGAATCGGCTGACGCGTCTGACCATGACCAACCAATTCTACTTCATGCGTCTGCTAGAGCACGCGGACTCAATGGATGTTCAAACTCGTTCTTCTCGAAAACGAAGATTCAAACAAAATAATGTTACAATGTACCTTCTTTCGACTTACTTTTGTACGTAGAAACATCACCCGGCCGATTGTACAGGGTGTATAAAAAGTCATAATCCTAGGGGTCCTAGAGGTAAATCTACACCTCTGGATTGTAAACTTGAAGCAATGCCTGTACTCACAAAAATCGATATTTCCAGATGATTCTCGAAAAATCAATATCTCCTTGGAAACGATTTCTTCTGTTTCAATGGGAGCAGAGATTTTGCGCGGGAATCACAAAGAACGCAGAACTTTTTTGATCGTGGTCGGAGTAATTCCTAGTTCGCTATCACCATTTCTAAAAGTGTGTTGTGTAGTGTTTAGTGATTGTGTAAAAGTGTGATGTTTTGTTCGAAAATAGTGTTTACAATTTTAAATAGACGATATAAAAGACACTGGTGGTGCCCATATTGAAGCTGGATCACAGGCACAATTATTAACCCTTAGCGGACGGGAATTATTTTTGGCATACTTTTTGATGGGTTGAATATATTTTCCTTGTGAAAAAAAATTGTGTACGGAAGAGTTAAGTATATGGATTAAATGAAAGAAAACCTGTTGTGTTCAGTACAAATTTGTATAATACTTTTTGAAAGTAGTAATTTCTTTAAAAATTATTCGCAGTCGTAGAACGGTCAAAAAGTTTGGGCGACTGTCAGCAGACACGCGTCCGCAAAGAGTTAAGACATATTCGTGAAAATGGTAGTGTCCTGTGGATCCGCCGAAGGAATAGAAGATTAAGAAACAGTTGTAAGTATACTTTACATTAGTATTTTATCATGTAGGTTTAATATTCGTATCTTTAACAATGTATGTGTATCAGGTTATATTTAATAGTTTGCAAATTCAAATGTATAATTTGAATGGGCGGGGAGACGTTGACATGGTACGGGCCTAGCGACGAAAGTCTTTATAGATTTCGTTTGTCTCGAAGCACGCACACGATCATGTTCTGTCTCATCGATACCGTCGGATGGACTGTAGTGGTAGGCTTTTGTCTATACGTATAACTCCACACAATCAAATTTTGCAAAAACTTTATGAATTTATATCTCAATAACTATTTGTTTGCGCCATATGGTTCCTTTCAAACTTTTTCTCTTCTCGATGAATAGAAGGCGTTGATGTAAAAAAAACTTTAACAACAATTTTCTTTATTATAAACAATGTTGCGGCAAGTTTCTCTTACAAATGTCCACCGATCCAGAGGTGTAGATTCACCCCTAGGACGGATGACCATTACTTTTTATACACCCTGTACCACGATTTTTGGTACGCACTGCATATCTTAGCAGGGCCGGAAGAGCTATCGACGCATCGTAGACAAAAAGTATGTGTTGCATCTGCGTTGGACGCAGCTAATTTTCAACGGTGATCCGTAAACAATGCGGCAACACAGTTCAGCGAGGCAAGGCAGCTGGCATAAAATCCGTGGGCTTCAGAAGCCGGTCTTTGTAAGATTCTGCTTGAATTTCCGGGGCGGAAAGCGGATCCCGTCGCGGAAAGGGAACTGCGGTTTCCACGCAGCAGAACAAATACATCGACTCAAGTGTCCATTCGCGATGCGCGACAATGGGTCTACAATACGATACGTAAACAAAGGACACCGTGTATTGCGAGCGCGTGCCTCTGTCTGGTGTCGGGGAATATTAAATTACTCACTGCAAGGGGACTGTGTAATGAGAAATAAGTCGACGCACGACGACGCTAAAGGCTCCGACCTATTCGCCGAGGAAAGAAGGGAGCGAGTGCGCAGAAAGGGGGCCAAAAAGGGGGACAGTTAATGGAGGGATGATAATAACCGCGATAAGAAATGAAAATTGATGAAACGGAAAAGACGGCGCGTGATTTCAGGGTGTGATTACCGGGATTGCTTTTTTCGCTTTCTTGACGACTTGTTTACCCTGCCCGGGCTACATTAAACCCCGCATTCATGGCACCGTAATAGTCGCATACGCGGACACGCAATTACGAAACTACGGCAGTGGCACAATGCATCCAACAAATTGACATCGAGTATCACGGCTGACCTGCAATACACGCTTGCGAGCGGGGAATGTTAGGAATTGAAGATTTATAGGACACCCGATATGATCAATGCAGTTATAGGGCTAATTAACTGCCGGTCAATTTGGCCCCACAAGTTTATCTCAGAAAAGCTTGAATTTTGTAAAAGAAATGTCAACGGAGCAATGGATACTTTACACCCGTGTATTGAATGGTTAAGGAAAGAAGTATCTACGTATTTTGCAACCGATGCAGAAAATTTCTATTTATCATAAAAATCCACAGTTCATTGATCATTGTTGGCTCTACCTTTATCAAGGTAGTCCAGGGAAACGTAGTATGGCGAGGTGTAACCTTAAAACCAAATCCGATGTGAATTCTGGGGTGGGCCCCTTCGTTGACCCGTAATTCCAACATTATCAGAGGTAACCATTCGCGAATTATGAGGTCTCTGCAGCCGGTTCTCACGCAATTCCGTAGCTGGCCAGCAAGATTACCGGGGAGGGCCGTCTATGGCGAGGCGTCACCATGAAAAGCAACTTAGGGAATGAGACCCCTTTACCGATGACATTAATTAAGTTACGGATTAAGGGTACTGCGACGTACTCTGCGCCCGCCACATGGCGCGTGGCCTATTCCCTGCCGGCTCCTCTTGTCGTTCTACCAGCCGATACGCTCTTCCCAGCAGAACCCCCTGTGCCCCCTTTAGCGTCCCTTTAGCCTCCACCCCTATCCGCCATAGTGCGCCAGTGTTCTTCATCAAGACTCCAACTGCAACCACCACACGTCCTTCCTGTTCGAGCTTCCCCTCGAACGAACCGAGCAACACGTTCCCTCGCCGACTACTGGCGCAAACTTATCGCCAGTTTCTCCTCTCATCGTCTATCTACGGCTATCGTTGTATGCAATGCATATTAAACCGTGTTCTCTTGCTCGCTGTCTCCCCCTAACCCTTGCTCTCTCTCTCTCTCTCTTTCTCTCTCTCTCTCTCTCTCTCTCTCTCTCTCTCTCTCTCTCTCTCTCTCTCTCTCTCTCTCTCTCTCACTCTCCCTCTTTCACTCTCTGGGCTAGCTGACTTAAATTACGCTTAATGCAGACCGGCCCCGGCTGAGCGTATTAGTCTCGTAAAGTACGTACTTGTGCTTCTTCGTGCTTCGGCCTTATTACCGGGGACTTTGACTACGCTCGATCGTTATCGTCATCGATCGATCACGATGGATGCTCCGACGTGGGTGGCGAAGGTGTTAACTCGCTAGAGATTTACTTGTCCGGCAGGCAATTGCTATTGACGGTCCGCTTTCAGCTGCGCAAGACGCGTTGATGGGTAATATATGGAAAATTGTCTTTTGCGGCCGAAACTCGGTTCATCAATTTGAGTTCGTTATAAATGTATGTAGGATTTGTATCAAGAATCAATTTACAATTTGCATAAACTATTTTTAAATTGCTACCGACGAGTACGCCCTTTAGCATACAAACCGCGTTGACGGATAATATGCATTTGTTTAGCTTGTTTTGTTGTGTTGTGCGGCCAAAACTCGGCTCTTTAACTATAATATTCTATGAATGTATGTACAATTTGTATCAGGTGTCAATTTACAATTCCACAAATTATTTTTAACCCTTTGCACTCGGAGCTATTTCAGCTAAAAAACCAAACATTTCTTCTAACCTAGAATATTTCCATTGTACATAATTTTTTTCATTATATGCGTACAAAAAATGATATAGTACCTCAAAAATATTCAAGTGTTTAGCAATTAATTTCATTTGAACAAATTTAATCATGCGAACAATATTCTGAATAATGGTGTAGCAATTATTAGTGGCGCCTCAGAGTCGCCATTCGAGTGCTTAGGGTTAAACTGCTATTGACAGTCCTTCGCCTTCAAGTACGCAAGACGCGGCGACGATAGTGTATAGTTTTTTGAGAAATGATCTTCTGCAGCCAAAACTCGATTCTTTAACTTTAATGTTCTATAAATGTATGTAGGATTTGTATCAAGTGTCAATTTACAATTCCACAAACTATTTTTAAACTGCTATTGACAATCCTCCGCCTTCAAGTACGCAAGACACGGTGACGATAGCGTATAGTGTGACGCCTACGCGAGTCACGGACAGACACAGGATCCGAAACCGTGATCGCGGGGATTTTTAGGCTTCCAGATACGTAACCTACCCTCGACAGAAAAAATATTATGAACAGGGTTCAAAAAAATTAATGTTCACCGATAGTAATTCGTTCAATAATAATTAAGGACGTAGGGTGCACCGTATTGTGTTCTGCTGATTAATATTTACTTAAATAAAACGGCTGACAAATTGATTGAATTTCTTTAAAATTTAAAAAAATTGACGAAGGTAAAATTAATTAACAAAATGTTTAGACTTTTTGATGTGTATCTTTAGTTTAAAAAAAATATATAATATAAAAAAATTGAAACGCATACAACAATGAAGTTTTTTTGTTTTTTTTTAATGTTCATCTATGTTTAGATTATTCATTTGAAACCAAAATCAGAAAACACAAAATATTGAAATAAGTATTAAATAATGATCGATCATATTTTAGTAGCTATTAATAATTATTGAAACAATTTTTCATAAAATCATCAATTCATAATGTATCTAGTAATTTTATCTCTCAAGTGATGACTATATACAAAGCATGAAGTATTTCGTCTGCATGTTGCACAACACTGACTTGAAACACGGTATTGGCGTTCTTACGACTGCAATGTTCGTTGCATAGTAATGCGACGCAACCGTATGCAGTTATGCCGCAGTAGCGAAATGTTTTTCACCTGTTTTTTTAATGTATTCATGTAAAACCAGTGAATCGGGGTGCCCGATGCGAATCGAGAAGAATCGTTATCGGAACAACGTTTAGTTTTCATTATCGTCACTGTAAATCGTGTTCGCATTTTGGCCGATGGCCGATAGCTGATAGCTTGTCGCGGCCGATATTTTCATTTCGCGTAACACGCATCCGTTAATAAATGTGCATGAGCTTGGTTTGCTGAGATTTTAATCGAAAAGGTGTACAAGACAGTATTGTAAATTTGTTGCTTAATGATCGGATCCTTTTCCACAAAGATCGATCAACTTTTCTTCTACAAATTCTAAACAATGATTCACATTGTAGAATATAAACATTTTTTGAACAAATTATTTTGAAATATTATAGTTATATGATATTATAGTATTTAGTACAAATTCTAAAGAAAGTGTAAAGATTTTTCTAAATAAAGAATAATATGTGTGTAATAGTATATACACAAAAGTCCATGTAGCAGTCGATAAAGAAGTGAGTATTCAATACATGAGAATTAATTTCAAGAGAACTATCACATCTAATAAGTTGAAACTTTGCACTTGCATTTACACGTATTTGAAGTAATGACACAAATTTTTATAAGATTTATATTTAAAATTGTGGGTGAAATTTACTAAATACGCAGGTCACGTCTGAAACAAAAGATCAATGACCTTTCGTTTTATTCGTCTTGAATATGATTATTGTTAGATCTAGAAAAACTAATCAGAAAAAGTCAACAATGTGACAAATATTTAAAGAGAACACTGTTTCGAATTTCAGTGTAAAATTGTTTACTTCTCATTTACAATTAGTTCTTAAATAAATGCAAGACCTTCTACGTCACTTATGACATCGACTAACAAGGGTTCACGAAAACCATCACTGCAGACGAAAAACAAATCGTACAGTCAAGAAACTTATAATGATTATAGATAAAACTATCGTTCACATATTTCACTGGAAGAAGTAGTCACAGCATTTCCGATGCAAGAGGAACAAATATATTGGTAATTATTTACATTAGGGGCTTCCTCACCAATTTTGATGACGTTGAAATATGTTGCCAAGGTCATCATTCTGAACAACTTTTTCCTATACATGTTACCGCCGCTCAAATTTAGTTTCCGAGATATTCGCAAGAAAGTTTCAACATCTCGAAAAGTGATCGGAGTAGGTCTGGGTTAGGTCTGGGTTATTTATATATTATTTATAGATTTATATATTTCTATACTGGGTTATTATATACTTTCTTGATTGTTGCAGATATCCAAGAATTCGTATAGTTTCATGCTTAATACTCTGTATGCTAACACAGCTGACAATGAAATGAGTTCGCGTTCGACAAGATTCATTTCACGTTTCAGTTCGTAAACATAAACAGACAAGACAGTGGGTCTGAACTGATTGAAGTCGTTTTAAGTTGCGACTGTGGCCGCGTTATCGGCGGCCACAACTTGAAATCTAACCCAGACCTACTCCGATCATTTTTCGAGATGTTGAAACTTTTTTGCGAATATTTCGGAAACTAAAGCTGAGCGACATTCTGAAAAGTTGTTCAGAATGATGACCTTGACAACATATTTCAACGTCATCAAAATCGGTGAGGAAGCCCCTAATGTAAATATTTACCAATTCATTTTGCTTGATCTCTTCGTAAATACGATTCAATTAAAAATCATTTTGACATGGTTTGTCTCGTGTGAACAAGTTGGTAATATTTTCCGCAGGATTCTTGGATAGTGTTTGGGTAGGGCGCAGGACAAAAGCGTTAGGAATTTATCGCGCGAAATAAAACCAACGAAGAACTCGAGAAAGTTTTCCCGATGACAGCTAATAAAAGTGACTCTCGACGGCGTATTCCGTTTCGGCCTAAACTAGCTTGGTCGCAGTATTTGCGACGAACTAACCGCTTTTCTATTTGAGTGGGATTTCAGTTCCCTGTGCCGACATGTTTAGTGTCAAATGGCTGGCGAGCTGACTGTTTCGAGGCTTCCAAGTTCGTGGAAAAGTGCCAGTACACCGCGATAGACCATCGATCGAAACAGCGCGGTGCGGCGCGGCGGCTGCCGAACTGGATGGACGTTCAAAAATTCAATGGACAGCCTCGTATCGCGGGTCCTGAGCTTTTCCGGATTCGTCTGGGACGTCTGCCGTCATTAGAAATGCAATTTTCCCTCGAACGATCGCCAAACCCTGCGCAACAAACCGTTGGAAATCGACTGCGTACCGCGTGAAAGACTCGTTCGTGGAAACTCTCGTTCCGTGATTCTCTCTGCGATCATTCCTCGAGTCTCAAACGCGACAACAGGAATAGAAATTCTGTTGAATGGTCACTATTTTTTTTGTAGATAAGTGGATGCCACGGTTCGTTGTCGGTTGTAAAGTTTGCACGACGCGTACACTGATTTTTGAAATGATAAAAGGACGGTTTGTGAGGAAATTCTACTGTTCCTACTAGGGCTATAAGTAGACTGCGGAAACTTATTGCAAAATAATAGTTGTCTTCATTAATTCCAAGCTACGGACGTACACAAACATTTATTTATTTCCTTGATAATTGCAATAGACTGAAAATGATACAACAGTATATTTCAATTCGTTAAATATTTTTACTGTTTTGAATTTGATCAACTCATTTTTAATCACAAACCCATAAAATCCACAGATGAGTTGTAAGGATAAATTGATTTTCTGTTTGTTGCTACTTGAAAACTTTGTTTAATATGTGTACTAAGTTTTAGGGAAGGTAATGGAACATGTTCGTGATGTAAGGCTCCTTTGGTACAAAAGCATTTTAATGTATTGTTATCTTTTCAGAACAATATTCTCTCTTTTCATTCGTAATTAATCAATTCTGCTGCGATTGAAATGTATGAACATTAGAACTGTCAGAAAAGTTAGAATTACTCGTCTCTGATTCTTTCTTTAACAAGTATTGAAGTTATAAAAATGCTAGTAAATACACTTCTTCATTCAGCATATTATTGAGATAAAAAACATACGAAATCTGAATGAATTCAGTTTTTTCATTATTATTTATCAATATTCATGTATCGATCACCTTCAGTGCTTTTAGTACAATAGTGTTGAAGAACTACATTCTACAAGTAGTATTTTGTGTTAAATATTTTTAATATTTACATTAGACTGAATTTTATAATAATTTAGAACGTGCATCATACTGCCTTTTTAAATCGGATACATATATACCATTTAATCGAGATATTCTAGAAAACCAAATGACATAAAAATACTTTTTAGTATGCATTTTATGATTACACCACTTTTACGGTCTAAGTAAATATTACACTGTTTCATCCATAATCGTCGCCACCACGGGTCCGGCCGGCGACAATTAACGTTCAGATAATACTATTCCTTGACTTGTACCGAACGTAGAAAAGGACAGCGAAGCTCGAGTGGCCTCGGTCGCCGAGAAGTGTAACATAATACGGGTCGAGTATGTCGGTGTGAAAACAACACCTAACCCAGTGACAAAATTTCATTATTTATTATTTTGATTTTTTATGGAACTTTCACCAACATATTCGTGACATAATTCTAATGAAAATGATACTAAATAAGATATAATTCCGATGGTATTTACTTGAGTAATGGACGATGAAAGTTTAAAAAAATTATTGTAAATATGATCCGAATTACATCGTGTTTGGTATTATTTTAATCATAAAAATGCCACAAATATATTGGAGAAAGTCTCATAAAAAAATAAGTAATAATAAAAAAGTTTTTTTATTGGCATTACACTGAGGACAAGTGGGCCTTTGAACTGTGCCGCCAACTGCGACTCTCCGCGTCTCTTTCTTTCCCATGCACTGCCCTTCCTTGCGCCCGAAACTTTCATCGTCCATTACTCAAGTAAATATAATCGCAACTGTATCTTATTTGGTATCATTTTCATTAGAAAAAAGCCACGAATATGTTGGTGAAAGTTTCATAAAAAAATAATAAAAAATAAAGAAGTTTTGTCATTGGATTAGTAGTGGTCTCACGAATATACTCGACCCGTATTATGTTACAGCTTAAGGAGCTTCATGGCCCCTCACGGGGTATACTACGCTGAAGGAGGGATTGTTTTGCGACAATTATCGTTCAGGATTTCACGACAATTAACGATGAAATACTGTACTACGATTATGAAAATTGAATAAAAACACATAGAAAGCAGAGTAAAAGTAACAATGTATGTACAGACATAAAAAATTATTTACAGTGTTTCTAATATTATGAACTACTTTTGTTAAAATAACAAACAGCAATGTCATATATATATATATATATATATATATATATTGTTTTTGAGACGAAGAACATTGTTATCAACGAATTACATTTGTTCTTTATTCTTGGTTCGATTAAATAATCGATAAAAGTGATTATAATTGATACAGAAAAAATTATGTACATGTAAAAATCACATTCTACATATGAAACTCGTAGGACTTTCAAGCACAATATAAAAAATAATTCGTCGAGTAAAAGATGCAATTGAAATCGAAGTGATTTCTGCACGAATTTTAGAAAAGTGCGTAATCGTTCATTTTATCGCGTTCAGCCGGTATCGGTTTTCTAGGGTTTCTAATGGATACTTTTACTACCATTCAGCGAGAAATTCATTCAAAAACGATACTAACTCGCAATGGGTGAGAATGAAGATGTCTACAATTTTGAAACTGGCATTTTCGTATCGGAACGTTTCACGCAATATTTAACAGATCGTAACAGTCAGTTAGAAAATATGGTCTGGCTGACCGGCGAGGACGAGTTATCTCGAAATTGGTAAATCGATTCATCGATGGTGGCCGAGTAGGAAACAGCACGGCACGAATACAAAACGATCGGTAAAAGTGGGCAGAAACAGCCCCTTTTCAAAAAAAAAATGACGGAAAACCAATTTTTTCCAGCTTCTACACGAAACGCCATAGTTTGTAGTAGACCCCTATGGTTTCGCTTCCGTCTGTTCCAACGATTGCATTCAATTTCACATACGCATTCATAGATCATATCAAACTACGGTGCTTCCACAGGAATCATACAATCGTCGTGATCGTTTTGCACGAAAAATTTGAATTTCCTCCGAAACCGGTAATTTCTACTCCCCGAGACTATTAAAATTTTAAACAATTCTTAAAATTAGACTCTTTAAAAAATACAATGTTCGAAATGGTGTAGTTCTCACCAGACAATTAGATACATAACTTCATGTTTTATAATTATCTTGAATTATATTGTCGTAAGTGAGCTGTTTTATTACTAAGTTCATACATCCCTGAACACAATTCTAGCACTTTTTGAGGTTATATCCTTTCTTAAAAGTGTAATATACGATGTAGTGAAAATATGTCAAACGACCAATGAATTTGAAACTTTACCAAATCGATAAATTTTTAAAAATCGTTACTTATGCAATAGTTTTCGTTATAGGAACTTCTAAACTGTAATATTGTACAAACAAATTTAGTATAATTTCATTGAGCACACCTTAAAATACAAATTGTAGATTTCACGTAGCAATACTTGTCGTGACCGCGTGGGGCGTCGCACTATAGGGTATTTGCCCGATTTCAGCGACCAAAACTTAATTTTTTAAATTTTACATAAATTGTAAAGTTTTTGTTGCTTGAGTTAGTTGAATATCTGAGGAACAATCTCTCATCATTCGTTTTCCCATTCATGTATCCATTAAGCACTGAAATTTGTCGGAAGTTTGAAGTTTTGTTAACACGCTGTTATTTCTCAACGAATTCACCTATTAGTAATTTTTACCTTATTTACATAAACTAAATACATTTTTGCTTTATAGAAGTTTTTTTTAGCTAAGTATATGGTATACTTTTAAGAGAAATTCACTTTTGTACCATATACATTTTTGTAGTTATTAATATTTAAAGGTAACCAACGATTCAGTCACCTTTTCATGTTTCTAAGACTTATGTTTTTTATTCTTTGAAGTTTTATGATTAAAATGCAAGAAAAATTGGTTCCGACTACGTCCGACTCCGTGTTTTATAGATGATTTATGAAAAAATGGCCATCGCTGCATTTCTCACATCCTGCATGTTCGCATTCGCTATATCTCCGTAAAGTAAGTATTGTCCGCGCAACAAGAGTTAGTACAAAATCTCGTCAGTGGGGTGCAGGGGGAACGGCGAGTCCCCACTTTTGAGGCAAGACTCCGGATCCCACCACTGATCAGTGGATCCCACTCTTACGCTTACGTTTTGGCGGGGACGGTCGACATAGGCGCTCAGAGTCACCACCATCTCACATCTTGGTCACCACATCTTTCTGTTACAGTCACACTCAATACGCTCGTTTGCTGTCTTCCTCAAGCGATTCGGCCAATCGCGGAAGATGTGTAGCGCGTAGTGGGAGCATCACGTGGTAACCACAAGTTACTCTGTGCCAACTCTCGTTGCGCGGGCTATACTTGCTAAGGAATTATTTGAAGAAACTGTAGTTTAATAAATAATCTTCGAGATACTCCAGTTTTTCATTAAATTTTTTGGCTTTACACCCCTGCATAATATTAAATAATTGCTTTCGCGTCATAACTTTCATCGCAGATGATTCCCCAGTATTTGATGACATTTCACTACCTATATGGGCATATATTGTCGTCAACTTACATCTGATTGCCGAGAAAGAATATACTGAATGCGCAAACTATTTCTTCTAATAAACCATGTTTATACTTACTGAATATAGGTGAAATCAAGTAGAATATAAAACAAAATAGAACTTAAAAAAATTTACTGCACTAATTAACTTAAGTAAATACTAAATAATAATAATAATAAACACACAATACACACTAAAATAGGAAAACAGTACACACATAAAATTTAAATTATATATATATATAGGAATTTTTTAAAAACTCTTGGATAGCTCTCATAGCACACATTACTCTTTGACAGAATGGTTCCAACTGAATCCAATCAGAACGAAAGAGGTTTAGCCGAATGCTTATTTCTTGTGTAACATAAACATCTCGCGAGTTCGTAATCTAAACAGTTCCTTCGATGGGTCTCAGCATCACCACAGAACAAGCGGATGGAAAATGCATACTTCTCCCCATGGCTATATATTTAAACAACAGCATTCTTTGTAATAAGTATTTTAGAAAGATATTTTAAATGTAAACGATTACACTTTTCGATAATGTACATAAAATAGACGAATAACATTAAAATATTGATTATAATTTACAGTACTTGATTGAAAAATAGCTGCAAACTTTACAATCTGATATGCTCCTCTTTATGGACAGATTTTGCACTCAAAACATCCATTTTAGTAAAAGCGGTATATAGTACAAAAAGTAAAAATCTCAAGCTTTAAAATGGTTGCTTTTTCATCAAATTTGGATAAATTTTAGCAAAGTTACAGCAGTTTAAATATTGAGCAAATTTTGAAATAGCTTTGGCCGCTGAAATCGGGCAAATAACCCACTGTGCGTCGTTGAGACAACTGCTAATAAAACAAATAAAATGCGAAACAAATGCTAAGCAGAAGCAAAATTGAATTTGCATGCCATTTGTAGGTGTATGGTAAGGCAACTCTACAAATTTCATTGTGGAAATGGTATGATAAACCTTGCTTTTTCATATAATACGGGAAATGCTTATTCACTGGGGGGTGTTCATTCACTGGACAGGTCAACCTACACGATTTTCTTAAAATTTTGAAAAGGAATATTTTCTTCAACATTTGATCAAATCATTTTATTTCTCACTTTTGGTAAGCAGTGTACGTTTTAAGAGCAACAGAACATTTTGACAATTATCGGTGAGGAGTCTATTTAATTCATTTAAGACCTGTAATCTGTGGTGAAGTCGTCATATACGAAGGAATCGTGCCGACACCGACAGCCACGGTTAATTAACCCGACCTTGATCGAAATTTATTATTCCTTCTCGCGGCACCAGACGGAAATGAGGTGCTCATAAAAATTGACAAATGCATTAAGCCGGGGCCGATTCTCTGATTGCCAATAAGCCTCACACATCACTTTCGTTTCCTCTCTGCGTGCGCAGACGATATCGACATGTTCGACATCGCTCGAAAACGAGTCCCGTTTGACGGTACCAGCAAAATCGACAGCTGCTGTGGAGCATTCTCGGAGGTTTGAAAAAGTTTGCGTTGTCATTAGCTCCCGCGCACACCTCTCGTTAATCAGCTCGAACCGCCGCGTTATCGCTGCCCTACGTTCGATCGTCCATTCGAGATCTATACCCTGAAACAACTAATTCGAGGCGAGCTCTGATCGATAGCTATGTTGGTAATGGTTCATTACAGGCCTCACCTACACCTCGTTCCGTATCAACCATCAATTAGTATTTTTTCTTTAATGTTTAGCAAAGGTTCTGCTTTGATGAATCAGTCATTGAATTCAGTCATTAATTAGAATTTTTTATTTACTCTTATAGCCACTACAAATATATTTAGTTTCAGATAGGTTGCTCAATATTTTGATTCTTTCGAAGACATGGACTCTATTTAAAAACTTGGTTAGTCATTACAAATGATGGAACTTACAATAAGTATCAAACAGCGAGATATAAAATTCAAATATAAACAGAGTATTTATCAAGATTCTGTTGACAATTGACGAATCAAGTTTGATTGAAATCAACAATATTACATGATATACTATCGTAAAAAACTAATCAATAGTAAGAGTTCTCTTCGAACAAGTAGATAAAGAACTCAGACATGGATAAAAAAAAACATTTTATCAAATGTTCTCAATTCGTAATTTATGAAAGAATATAATGAAGTAAAGTTTAACTTGAATTATTTAGTTGGTTCATCGTAATCGCTGTTAATCATTAACCCTTTGCGGGCGGGAATTATGTTTAGCGTACTTATCGACGGTTCGAATGTACAATTTTCCTTGGGAAATGAAATGGTGTACTGAAAGCTACGCATAAGAATTAAATGAAGGAGCAAGTGTTGTGTTTGGTAAAAGTTTGTTTGGTGTTTTTTGAGAGTAATAATATTTTAAAAAGTGATTTTTAGTCACGGGGTAGCCATTTTACTTGGGCGACTGTCTGCAGACACGCGTCCGCAAAGAGTTAAACCCTTCTTTGGCATCAAAAGATATAGAAAAAAATCTGAAAAATGTACAACCAAAATTTCATTAACATTTTGTATATATTAAGTATATAAAAGATGTGATTATCGTACACATATTTCGAATCTATTTAACCTAACGAGAAACATTTGTCATTTATTATTTTTGATTTTATAATGCATTTACAGGAACGTCTTTTTTTTAATGAAACGTCAACTTTGAATGAGAACATATAGCATAGACTAAATTAGAGGAATGGCATAACATGAGTATAAAATACAGCACAGTACATAATGTCAAACAACAGTCTTCTTGGTGCAGTTGAAGTGTTAAATCACCATTAAAGGCAGACATATAACGATGTAGACGTTGGAATAAGCATCGTCATTCGGCCCGAAGGAAGCGGAGGATCTCCCTTTGGATCTTCCGCGAGAAGATAGTTTGACAGTCAAAGCTTTTCTAAACTCGAGATGGAACTCTGCGCTACGACGTGATCCTACTGCAGCATTTCTGCTCGAAATCATACTTCGCGCGTCACGCCGTAAATTACAACACCCGAGACCCGCAGGAATTGTTCGCCGAATAAGCGAGAAAGCAATGAAAAATAAGAAAAGGTACTTGCGAAGACTGCAGTTTGCACGCTTCGAGATTCTAGACATTGGAAGATGATACAGAAGGCTCTGAGGAAGCAGAAATTTCCGCGTTACTGTTACATCGTTGACAGACTGCAACTGAGTACTGTCTCCCCTTTGATAATCAACTTACAGTGGCCCATGAGCTTTTTGAATATTTATCTAAACAACTTGATCCTATTTTCAGCAACTAAAAGCATTGGTTTACTAAATAACGTGCAGAAAAGATTTTGAAAAATTGTAATTCGTCAGAATTATATGAAAAAATAAAATACGCACTTTTTAAAACATTTTTACTTGAGACCGTAATGAAAATTCAATTCGGTTGACGCAGGGAAAGACGACACGCATCGAAAGGTGTACGAATCTGTGGATTTTAAGCAGAACTGACCAAAAGTCGTGATTTTGACCACTTTTAACTGCTTGTAGCTCATGTGTACGTTAATCGATTTCGATGATACGTTCAGCATGTGGATAATTGGTAATTCTTACCAATTTCAATTTTATCAAAATCTTTTTTGCTCATCATTTACTGAATCAATGTTTCTAGTTTCTAAAAAAAGTTAAGTTGTGTGGTGACAATTTTAAAACAGTTATTCTGATTTAAAGACCGTTCGAACACTTTCGTGAGCCACTGTACGTGGACCGTTCCTACAAATGCACGATTGATGCCCAGAACCATTTATCTTTACTATAAAGGACCACTTTATTTATCTTTATTTATTAAATTTTTTAAATATATTTCTGTCAGATACTTCTCGTAAGTGCATTAGTTGTTTAGTAATGTCAGAAAGTGGATCTTATATTACTGTAAAATTGGCAGTGTACCTTTCATTCACAGCAGAATAAAAGAACCAAAAAGAGTCGTACGTCATGTTTCAAAGTGTTGTTGTAAAGGAGAGGATTCAATCTTCATGTCTATGGTAAATTTAGCCGCGATAGAAGCGAGCCATGTCTTAGAGCCATTTCAATCCGTGGTATATTCAAGAAGTTTCCCCAACTGTCATAACATGCAAAAATATCTTTAGAAAAATGAATAACGAAATGCGAAAGTAGATACTTCAATATTTAAAATGTGTCCAGGATTATTATCGTACGATTCTCTTTCACGAAATTATAACAGTTGAAATATCGACAATTTTTTGCAAATCGGAAATACAGTGTGCTTTTTGAAGCCACTGCACTAAATAATGAGTAGACTGTATCTTTATGTATTTATAGCACGTGTAAATTGATAAACTGCAAGAATACAAGCATATTGATAGAAATGAATCGTGTTATTATTTTCTGTTTTCCTTAAGGAAACTGCCCCGTTGCGAAACACTTTTCCCTCCTTCAGATTATGTAAAATAATTCATGAAAATGAGAGTTTGCATAAATATCTGCAGTCTGATAATGAGTAAAGAGAATTTTTATTAATCTTGACTTGTCTATATTTCCAAGTAACAAGTGAAATCTATGCACGAAGAACAATATTTGAGCCGTTTATTTTAAAAGTGGCCCAAGTCCATTTGTCAATTATTTTCGGTTGACCGTAGTTACGTGTACAACTTGAAGTTATCTGTCATAAACAACATTTGCTGTTAAGTATATTTAGAGCATACACGATAATTTTGGACACATAAGTTTTCGTAGATAGTTCAATAATTGAAACCATTACTTTCAAAGTGGCCTATGTCCAATCAATTATTGATAATGTCCGAAAGTACGGATTTTAAAATGTCCGAAGGCAGTGATGAAGGTAATTTTAATCAATTAGTATTTAACAAGTTAACCTCAGTTTTCTGACAGATGCTTTAGTTGAATGATCAGTGCGTTTAATTAATACAGTGGAAAATAAATTCACGCAATACACACTGAATAATTGAATATAAAACTTAAAATATTAAATTATATAAATTATTACACTCGTGGGGAAGAATAATGTAACAAGACCATTTAATTCAGATAGTGAACACGAATTCGTGACTAATGATTTCAACAAAAAAAAGTTCGAAAATATTGTATTGACGCCACTTTATAAAAATATAAGACGAAATACAACAGTGAAATACAAGGACATGATGGACTTACTACGATATATACCATCGGTGCACCATGACATCCCTCCCGCATGCACAAAATGTAGATGAGCAGTCAAATCTTATGTAATTTATGTAGTTAGAAAATTTGCATAAATTGCGTTTTTGAAGTGTTGTAAAGAAATATAAAATAAATTGAGTATTGTTTCTTCAATTTGAAGCATTTTAAATTATGTCGAATGGACTTGGGCTCTTCCAAATTTTATAGCGAATCTGGTTGTTAACTTTGAAAGTGCCTTAACTCCATTCTTGGTAAGAAAACACATATTATTCACTTAATAATTGTTATTATTTTAATAGGAATTGTAAATTTAACTCGTTTAGATACACTTAAGCAGTATGACACATTGGTATCCTATACGTAAATTTTTAATTTTATTAAAATACAAATTCTTAAATATCTCAATTTAAGTATAAATGGACTTAGGTCACTTTCAAAATAGACGGCTCATTTAGTTAGTGCAGGCCAGTTTCTATGCGCAATATATAAAAAAATTTCCCCGGAAATTCCTTTTCAGGATTTCTTCATTAAAGAAAGAATACCGAAGTAGCTCCTAACAAAGGTTATCGCATAATCTGAGCCGCTTTCGGGGGTGGCAAATCTAAAGGCATCGCGGACGACGGCGAATATAGATATCAGCCTCAGAAAAACTATGATTTTTATAATATATATATGTGGGATTAGAATCGGGTGAAAACGAGAACTCCGGATATAATGAAAAGAGAATCAAAAAGAAGATGTTTATTTAAAATAGTTTCGTGTTGTTCTTTATGCGTTCATACTTCGACTGCCTCTCTTCATTCTCGCACGCATCCACCGCGGTCGTCCGCTTCATTTGTTTCTTGACGCTCTGTCTTTCTCTCGCTCATGCTCTCTTACTCACGCTGTCTCGCTCGTAGAATTCTCTAGCATTCACGCATTTACACGTATACACGCACACATTCGTCCATCAAATCCTACATATATTTACGAAGGCTGGTTCGGCATTTGGATACATGTCCTCGTCTGTTCGATGAAGCCTGCGGGATTTCAATAGTTGGGTACAGCACCGATGATAACGAATAAATTATGGAAACGGCCGACTTCTTACCGACCAGTTTCCAATTTCGCAGAATCTGCCGTACCTCTCCCTTAAATCCTTTCAAAATTCCACAAATTCCCGATTCCGAAGAGAATCCTCGTATTCCGCGGAACAGGAAATCTGTACATGCAATTTCGAACGATTTTAGAACCGGATAATTATTGATAGAACGCTGGCAGGCAGGGACTTCCTGGGCGGATATAAATGAAAATGTCCTTCATCTACGCCGACCTATTTTCCCTTCAGAAACGAAGAGTTTCCATCAAAGTTGCAATTTCAATCTCGGCCCGGACCCGGCGAGGAGGAAGTATACAACCAGAACGGATCAAACTATGGGTTCACAAAACGGCGTAGCGATATTAGTTGAGGAAAAGAACAAGTATAACGGCAGAGTTTATTAGGAATAAATATAGATGGTATTTCTGATCTATAGGAATTATCAGATACTCGATCGAGCTGATCGTCAATTGATACGTGGTCAACCGTAGAAATACGTTATCATCATCTTATCATCGATGAAATCTTCTTCGTGACAGCATCTTGCTTTCACACCGTTTAACCCCTTGTGCTTTGATTTATTTTATTCAGAAGATAGAGGAAATTCATATCTAGTGTGTGTTTGTATTTTCTCTAATGGTTGAGTGTCGAAAGGAAAGCTCTAATGGAAGCTCTCCTGTGAACCGTCAAATCAATCCGCTTAAAACCAGTTCGCAACCCCTCCGTGTCAAATTCAAAGAAATTTCACAGAATTCCAAAGGACCGTATGTTTTCGGACGCGCATTCAAAACCAAACACAAAGCAGGCATAGAAATAGTGACACAAAACAGAAAAATCCGAAGGCCAATATACACCAAATGACAAGCATCTTTGGTGCAGAAGCAATAGCAATCCTGAAAGCACTGGACAGACCAATGACCAACAAACCAGGAAGTGCATCGTCTGTGATTCCCTCAGTGTTATTACAGCAACAGAAAACCCACAACACGGAAATGAAATAATCGTAAACGTACAAGAAGTATATAGAGATATGACCAACAAAGATTTTATAACCACTATCACATGGATCTCCTCTCACCACAACATATTCGGAAACGAAGAAGCTGACAAGGCTGTCAGTCAAGCAACCCTATTGCTGCTTTATAACGAGATGACCATACCACCCGAAGACATTAAAAAATACATCAGACGCAAAATATTCCAAAAATGGCAAAACCAATATTCATCCATGAACCCCATAAAACCACACAAAATAACAGTGCAATATTCCAATCTTCTCCCAAAGTTGCCAGGCAACAGAAGAGACCAAATAAAATTATTCAAACTGCTAATTCGACACACAGGACTAACACACAAACACCCCCCACAAAACGAAACTCCCCCATGACGTAAACCCTGCAATCTACTACCATAGATGGGTTAAATTTTGGAAAAAAATATTTCAAATACTATTTTAAATAGTCGTTGTTCTACAATTAAAATAAAATACTATTTTAAATAAACAGTAAAATTTCCGCAAATAAAATATTTTTATTTTGATAGTCTAAAGCATAAAATAAAATATATTTTTTCGGTAATTTAATATATAAAATAAGTTTACATAGTATTTAAAATATTTCTCGACTATGAAAATAGATCGACGGAACGTGTAATATTAAAATGCAAAACGTGCCGTCGAATGAAAAAAATTTATTCATCATGTAGAATTACCTCCCCAAATAAAATTCTCATTATTTTGAAAATCCTTTAATTAAAATACTACTTTAAATACTTTTCTAAAAACTTTTTCTAACGAATTAAATATTATATTTTTAAAAATGCACGTATGATTTAAAATAGAATGGACTATGTACTATTTACTATTTGAAATAGCATTTAATCCCACTATGTCTACTACTAACTTTCCAGCACACGATTCTATAAAATTCCTATAAAAATCGAGGAAATATATAAACCGGGACGAAAAAAGACAAACCTACTAAAATTCATAAAAGCTACAGACATATGGGATGAAATCTGAACAGTGAAACACACAGTCGTCGGTAATGATCAAGACGGCGATGCGACGTTACAGAAGGAAAGAAGAACAAGAAGAAAAAATCATTAAAATGTTTAAACGTTAACGCAAATGCGGCACGGGTTCCCATTGTCCGATTGCTTCCAAATTTTGCGTACATCAGATTGTCATTAAGTGCCACAATTTAAGGGGATGTGACAAAAAAAAATCGAAAATCGAAAATGACGGCCACCATAATAAATAGTGGCACACAGGTACACATGTTCTTACAGAAGGAACGGGTAACGACAACCGGGAAAAAAGGATTCCCTTGTTGTGCGTTGCCGATTTTTATTCGCACGCGCTCGGAATCACAGCGTTGCAGATTTATTGGATGACCCAAAGGTATACCATTGAATTTTTTACGACTGTTCTACGCGAAACTCCCATTAACCTGTTATTGTGTTTTCGAGACTGGGCGCGCTGACTTTTTTCTCGCTGTTCTATCAATATTCTTTCGGGCACGCTAATAGAAACGCTTCCGGTTGGACCGGATGCAGTGGGCGCACGTGTGTTCGCGAAATATAGCGCGCTAATGCTCAAGCATGCGTGTTAGATTCTATGCACACTCGAGAAAAATTGCGGCAATTTTTAATATTGGTAGAATCGATTGCACATCACCCTGGAATCTGCATGACAGCTATTCACGCGGCTGCAATTCTTCCCTGAGAACTGACAAATTGCTCGGCAGTTGATTATAGTGACTTCTGAATGGCGCAGAGAGTGATTTATTCAAATTGCGAAAATGCACGATGTGTGTATTAGAATTGGGGAAGGAAATGGAAATGGTACCTCTCCTTTGCAACTGATGATGATATGTTCCTTCTACAAATGATTTATAGAATGTTAGAACATACACTAATCCTTCAGAAAATGAATGAATTGCATTAACCCTCGGGCGACGAATCAAAATTTTCATTCAATTATTCAGTTATTGGCGAATTAATTAAATTGACAGTTACTGCAATTCGACACAATAGGAAGATTAAAGCGTCTACAAGAAGTACCTTCTGTACTAAGTTCCTAAAAATTGATAAATAAAGCAGTGGATGGACCTAAACATCATCAAATATATAGTTATAAGAATGGTCTGCCGTCCAAAGGTTAATAACCGAAAAGTTGGAGATTTTTGAACTCCTGTAACTATGTATAAAAAAATCGAAAATTTACGCCATTAATCGTTAAGTCAAACCCATCGGTTTTAAAACAGTTGAAAAAAAATAATAAGATGTTTGCGTTCCTAAAAATAAATCGTTCATTTTAAAAGATATATCTTTATTTCATTTGGATTTGATCCTATTATAAAATTGACGAAACACTATTTCGAAGTGCGTTTTTATGCAAATGATGTATTTATAGGTGCATAATGGTCGGGGAAAAATGAACCCTGGTTCGCGGAAGTTTAAAAGGTGAGTAAGTAGTAAAAAAAGGGATAGTGCAAATCGCATCGTCTCATTGAAAATATATTGCATAATACGAACAATTGCAAAATGTGTCCGGTCCCATAAATTCATCGTAAAACAGTTGTTGGCCCTCCGTTGCAAATTGCATCTACGTGCCTAAATCCAAAATGTAAATCCGTGACCGTAAAACCTCGACATTGGTTTTTCCGGATTTTCTTAGGTTTTCTCTTCTCTGCATTCTTACTATGTATGATCGACTAATTCACAGAAGACAAGACGGTTAATGTAGATGTAGCTGAGGTTCTGCCCGTTTTCAAAGTCGCGAAATGTCCCAGTCAGGAGAGTGTGTTTTTAATGTCTTTACTACTTACTCTCTTTGTCTGTCACCAAAACTTACTCCATCGTCAATTAAAAAAATAGACATGTATGTATAATCAGAAAATTTTTGATGAGAGAAATATTACAAATATGATGGTAAAAGTCTCCTAAAAGATTAATTCAAAATGAAAAAGTGTCGTCATTGCATTACTGTTGCCTCACCGATGTTATGTACCTGACCTATACATAATGACCATACACCTGTATATGATCCGAATTATATCGTGTTTGGTATCATTTTAATCAGAACAATGTCACAAATCTATTGGAAAAAGTCTCACAAAAAAATCAGTAATAATAAAAAAGTTATTCCTTGGTAATACATTGTGAGGACGCGTGAGCCTTTGAACTGTGCCGCCAACTGCGACTCTCCGCGTCTCTTTCTTTCCCATACGCTATCCTTCCTCGTGCCCGAAACTTTCATCGTCGATTACACAAGTAAATATCATCGGAATTATATCGTATTTGGTATCATTTTTATTAGAAAAATGCCACAAATATGGTCATCGAAGTCCCATAAAAAATAATGATTAATAAAGAAGTTGGAAATTCGGATTAGGTATGTTAACATTTCTCGGTGACCTCTCGGAGGCCTCTCGAGCTCGGCTGTCCTTTTCTACGTTCGGCAAACCTCAAACAATGATATCCCTTCGGCATAATTGTCCCTCCGCAGACCCGTGTTGTGGACAATTATCGATGAAATACGGTACTATGAAAAACGACACGACGGTACATACCGAAGCAGTGTCGCCAGATCGCTGAAATCGAGGGGAATACAATTTACCACCTCTCTGATGACCAGAGTAATATGTAACACGTTGCGCGGCACGTCACTTGACCAGTCTACGGTCTCAGTGAGGGACGTTGGAGTGTGCTCAGGTAGTGGAATAGGATAGTGGAAGGGGAAAAGGGGGAGAGGAAAATCAACCCAGTTTTGGGTTGATCTGGCGACACTGTACCGATGCAGAACTCTCTCAACCAACTCGCGACGACATCTGACAACGCCCGACGGGCGACGAATCAAACCGAAAACGCGCGACTTGAATCTCACATGATGCGGCAAAAGAATGCAACCTCATATTTACAAAATGGAGTGAAGAACAAAGCAATGTTATATACAATAATACATTAGAATTTGCTCCTAAAAATTTATAAATTTTCCGGTGATTCGTTTTTTTTTTAAGTAAAACTGTACAAAAACGATATAGATCCAACAGTTATACGAATACGATACAGGGATAAAAAGACAGCAATCTAAATTGCTCATGCCTAGACTGCGAAATTTTATGTTGTTGCATATAAAATGACCGACTTTCAAATGTAAATGTTATGACGCATTTCGATCGAGAAATACTATTGCAATCTACGAGTTCATTATACATTATTTTAATGTACATAGCTGATCTGCAGGGTTTTACCTACAATTCTTATTCCGATATCCAATTTTACTTTTCAATAAAGTGTATTTCAATGTCAATTAATACGATTGTCGAGTATTCTTTTTATATGAGTATCAACTAACATATTGACGTTGGAATTATGTGATGTTTGGTCGAAACATATCGATTAATTAACACACTACACGTCCGTGGTAAAGGATACTATAAAATAGAGATGACAATGTCGTGAATAAAGAACATTAACGACCAAGAAATTGAATTTCTACCATATTACAATCAAGAAACTTTTAATTCATTGACAAAATATGTTAATCACATTGATGCTTACTTAGATCAATAAGTTTATTGAGAGGAAGATTATGTTTGTTCAATATCACTGTGAAAAATCGGATATCTCATATGCAACAATCTAATACCTTTATAAATCTTGCAAATATGTAATATAACAAATTTGTACTTTATCCTTATTTCTACAAAATAATATTTGAAAATTAGGAGAGTAAAGAAGAATATTTCATAATGGTCATTCATTTTCTAACAGAAGAACTAACGAATATCTAAAAATGTCTTATTCCTGATTGTATGTTGTACAATTACTGAAATTGTAAAGATGTTTTTACAAGAAATGATTAAATAAATCTTTATCATCAAGAAAATGTGGGAGAAATCGCACAAAATTTGAATGAACTCTCTTATCATCAAACAACGCACGTGTCTCGTTTAGTGCTCTGTACATCCATTGTTAATGCAGTACGGGGAATGAATAATAATAATAATAAAAGCGAAAGAAAATCGGGTACAGATAAGGACCATCAGCGTTGTGCCCGGTACGATCGTAGAGATAACGCGGTGGACGGTGATAACGGACACCGGAGCGTAATTTAACGGGCAACGTAATTTGATTGTGCCCGGCATGATATCTATTAATGGATACCGTTGGTAGGTTTCGTGGATAAAATGACGTCCGGCGAATCAACTTCCTCCCCTGAAAACCCTCCATCGATCCCGATTTCAGGAAACCGGATAAAGCAAGACGACTGTATGCAGGTGTGTTGCACGACTGGGACGGAAAATTAAATGATGTCGATTAAGGGATAACGAGTTACTTCGGTGCACCGCAACCGACGAACTATTTCGTGCGTTGCGATCCTAATGCAGAGGTTCTGCGGAGGTTCCGGGATTGCTGGAATCTGTGGCGTGAAGTATGATTGATTCGATGTTTTATAGCACCACGAGCTTGAGCCATTTATGATACAGTGGAATTAGAAGTTTGATGACGAAAGGTGACACATACGATTCACTTCCCCTGTACGCTTCTCGGAAATCGTTGCATAAAAGGGCTTAGGGGTTATATTTCACTCATTTTTGGTCTACATTTAAAATCAACAAAATATGTTTCATTTATTTTGTTACATTTCCAAGAAATATACAGACAGAAAGGGATTCATTATTTCACTGCATGTAAAAATAGTAAATGAGTGAATTTTCACCTTGGGGAACGTACGATCGTTAAGAGGATAGATCACTATGATTGTCTGAAAACGTGCTGCATTCAGCAACTTTTTCTAAGGATAATAAATAAGTGAAAAATTCTGGTATTTTACACAGTGATATTAACATAACTCTTATGTTTATTCACCATTTATTTCACAACAAAATATTAAAAATGGCGGAATTATTCGTTGTTTTCGAGACGAACGTTTAGTGTTACAACAGTGGATGGTCGCCATTGCTGACGAAACTTGAAACGTCTAAAATGAACAATGTTATTTAATCTTACACTAGAAGGTATTATCTAAAATGTAACGTAGAATTTTTAGAAATTTAATCATTTGTAGAAAGAGCAGCAGTTTGAATCATAATAATCGCTTTTTATGTTGAAAAATCAAATTTAATCATTTATAACACAAAAAATATTTGAGATAACGAAAATAGTCTACGCTAAAATTCAGGGTGCGTCTTTGTAAATCCTTATTGGAGAAAACTTTTAATGGTGGATGCATATACTTTTTAAATTGAAGACACTTTTAATATGAGTATAAGGTCATTTTTTATCTACCAGAGTTGCATGTTCTCATTCGTCTATGTGTACAGCATATTTGGAGCCTTTTTTTTATTGGTTTATAGAGTTGATTCTACAAGGTTATCCGGGGATATAGAGAATTTTCTTTGCAACAGTGATATATCACGTTTGCAAGAGGATATCGGGATGAAGAAATTATAAAGTCCGAGGAATTGAATCTTGGGGAGCATCATTCTTCGACCGTCAGCCATCCAAAACCCTTCACCGCTTTCAGAATGGGCGCGAACAGGGTCCATTTGTCACGTATTATGGGGACCAACTATTTCCTCTTATGCGAGGTCGTTATCGAAATCCTGTCCCCGATCCTTCATCGAGTTAATCAATCAACGGTTCAAATGGTTTTGACGCGTTTAATTCCCCGCGCTCCAGAATCCGGTGGTGTTTATTGAAATTTTTGGTGAATCGTTTTCACAAAAATAAAATATATATATATATATATATATATATATATATATATATATATTTATATATTGTAACTATTAGGTGTGCAAATAAATTCGATGATAAAGAAAGTATACAAGATTATGTATCTAATTATTCGCCCTCATTTTGTAGTACTTTTTTCCCATCTAGTTGGTAGATTATAGATGCCGCCTCGGAAATAAGATGGCGGTTCACTGGCTATGAAGTCACGGATGCATTTTTTGACCTGAACAGATGATAGTCTGTCGGAGCCATGTCTGCAGAGTATGCTGCATGCAGCATGACTTCCCATCTTAACGTATGGAGAGTATCCCACGTCTTTTGTATAATGTGACCGCGCATTGTGCTGTTGCAGGATTACGTGCCTATTTCCTTGGCCGGTAAGAAAGATCATTTTCTCTCCAATTCATCGTGTACAGTCACTCACAGTAATATTCGGACAATCTTAAAAAGACGATAATTTTTTTTTTATATGTGACCCCACGGCTTAGATTTTTTTGAGAAGTTAGAAAAAAAGTTAGTTTACTACATGACGTTAACCAATTTAGAGAAAATTTCAATTCATCGAAATTGCCCGAAAAATACTTAAAGTTGTATTTTAGGACTTTTTTATGTGGGCTCATAACGAAATTTTAAAAAATACCTACAGTAGATCTGTGTCAATTATATACAGGGTGTTCCATTTAAGTTGAGATTGTAAATAATCTGGGAGACGTGATTTAAAAAAAACAAACTGACATATGTCCTTTAGTGTTTCGAGTGGGGAGTCAAATGGCACTACTAGTTTTTTAACGCGAGGGCGTTTTCAAGGTTACTTCAAGGTGATTTTGTCCTTTTTTGTCGTAAACCCATATTTTTTATTTCGGAATCATATTCTACGTAAAAGAATGCACAACTTTTGTTTCAAACATTTTTTGGTAAGTTCAATATTTTTTAAGATATATAGCGGAACATCTTTTAAAATTTATACTGATACCACATCTGGTAGGCTTACATCTTCAAGTATTATTAATAGCTTGAGATCCAGAATGTGTCGTAATATCACGAGAAGAAGTTTATTATGTGTTCAGGAGTCTTTTATTAAACGAATTACTAAGTGTCTAGAGGCTAAGGATAAACATTTCGAGCATTAATTATGTTGTTCTTAAATGAAATAAAAGACCTTCAAGATGAATGTAACGTCGTCATTTTAATAAAAAAAACAAAATTATCCTTAACATAAATATGAAAAATCAGCTAAATATCTTAAGAAATATTGAACTAACAACAAAATGTTTCAAACAAAAGTTGTACATTTTTTCACATAGAATATGATACCAAAATAAAAAATATGAGTTTATGATAAAAAAAGACAAAAAGACAAAAACTAGCAGTATGATTTGACTCCTCACTCGAAACACTAAAGGGCATATGTCATATCTCAACTTAAATGGGACACCCTGTATATATTCTGAACATTTCATCAAAATTAAAAAAAAACTCTTTTGATTATAGGAAATTTCTATATTTTTACAAATTCTATACAAAGTTTTACTTTCAAGAACTTTGTTTTGTCTCTTCTCACCGGAATTTATAATACGAGAACGTTTTTCTTTTAAATGTTCCACGGTCCGAGGTTTGCATAGAATCAATTCGAAATAAATTTGAATTAAATACACTTCGCAGTCGAAAAAGAATGATTGCATAAAATTGTCCTGGTGCAAAAAAATTTAACTAGATTGTACGAATCTCCTTATCGAGAATTTCGTGTAGCGTGTTGAATAACACAATATTCTATATTTTCCTGCGTCGCGTCGGGACCACTAAGCAATAGAAATTTGGTTAACGCACTCGAATTTTTCAAATTCTTTTCACCGCGACAATTTATTGACTTTAACGAAAAATTCGATTATAAAAGATTCAACATCATACACGACCCGAGAGAGAGAGAGTACCTTTCACCGGACGTAATAATAAAATCGATTAACATTTTCATAGCTGCCGATTAATTCGATTAAATTTGAATAGCCTCGATCGGCGCCGAAAATTTTAACCATCACTCTTCGCTACTCAATTATTCACCGATATTCGAGAATAGTATTTCACATAAATGTTGAATTACTTTGGAAATACACGTTGCGTTAAATAATGTGGAAACACTTTAATTATGCAGACATCTTCGTTGTTGAGTTCGATTATCTCGGATTGGCGGAAATATCTTCGCCGGGTTTCTCAGACGTCTGCGAACTGCGAATAATTTTGTTGCAACCGTATTATTTGTCACACCAATGTATTGTTGAAAAATGTATTAGATCGTGTTACTTTTCAGCTGATCGTCGAGAGTTTTACTTCTAGCCTTTGCAATAATGCAGCTAAACCCGGAGTGTATACATTAATAATAACAATAATCCCCAAAAAAAATTTCCTTTCATTTTTGGTTCTATAAAACGGCCTACAGAAATAGGAACTTGCATAAAGATCTGTAGACTATCCATTACATCACAATTTTTGTCGCTTTCATGTAACAGAATGGTTTATTGGATGATTGCATAAGTTCGTGCCCGACTCGAAAATAAAGTACAATCGTTAAATTTTTTTGAATGCAGTTTCATTAGTCAATTATATAATCTCGATTCTTCTCTACACTTGTTTTCCAACGATCTACAAGCCTGTCCATTCCACTTTTGTAGAAGGAGCCAGTGATGGTATATGGTCTCGGTTTTTTCGCGCATGCGCGACTAAATGCAGGAACGTATGTACGTTTTATGTTTGTGGGGAAAGTATGTTAAACATTCATATTTGAAAATCGAAAAAAAAAATTTGCGAAACTATGCGGGGTGATCAAGGTACCCCATTTTAGCTCAACTTTGTACTTTACCGACGCTAAAATCGTCGCGCATGCGCGAGAAAACCGAGACCATATACCACCACTGGAAGGTGCTTGGTTTTTTTTCAAAAAATGTCGCGAGGTGATTTTTTACAGCGTCCTCGGAATTAAGTTTGGTTCCACACAAACTATTTTGTGATGATCGGAACAGATACAAATCTAAAGGGGCAATGTCTAGAGAATATGCTGGGTGCTGCAGAACTTCCCATTGCAACTCCTGCAGTTTTCGTAGCGTTTGTTTTGCGACATGTGGTCTAGCATTGTCGTGGTGGAAGATGATGTCTTTTCGCAGCACCCATGTATCGAGCTTGAAAATGAATACAAGCTTTTTTAAATGGCGAAACGCTGTCGAATAATCCATGTTCAACCTCTCAACAATCTCCTCAGTTGAAATTCTTGGGTTTTGCTCCACCAAGGCGCACATAATGTCGTTATCAACGCCGAAAGGTTGTCCAGAGCGAGGGTGATCTTCCAACTTGAAATCACCATTTCGAAATCTGCCAAACCACTTTTTAACTGTCCGGATAGCAGGAGCATAATCCAAATAAACGCTCTGGATGTTTTTATGGGCAGTCCCAAATGTACCTCTTCATTCTCCATCTTGTAAAATTTCTCTCACGCACAAATCAACTTATCCGAACGATGTCTCACGCTGATGTATCACGTGACACTGCCAGCTATTCGGTGGATATACATAACCTCACAGAAACAAAGGAACTCCGCCGTGAACTACAGTTAGCGACATATATGAAAATCGGGCACAAACTTATGCAATCATCCAATACAATTTTTTAAATAGTGTTGGTGTAGTTAATTCCGTCTCAGAATTAACAAGACAGTGCCGGCAGGTATCAACACAGAGATTTATAAATTTGTTGTTACAAATACACTGGAAGACGATTATACTAGTAAAATTATTAATCAAGAAATTTCCTCAGTTCGCGCCAGCAAACCATATTTTCCTTCTATTCTGAGTTTTATAAAATAACCTACAGAAACAGGAAGTTGCACGAAGATGCACGGTCTATTCGTTGTAATAGCATCTTGTTTGTTTGTTGATGAAACTGACAAGGAGAAGACGCGGTCATCGGGTCTTAGATTTTGTCGAAACTTTGCATACTGGTAGATTTCGTTCTCCTGTTTATGAAAATATAGCATTATAGGCGTCAATACTCAATAATTTTTGAGATATTTACAATTTAAATTTCATTATACCCGTTAAGCCGTTAAGTACAGTTTTGGTTGAAGTTTTTGTCAAGTTCCAAACGGCTTGATGGTAACGTACAAGATTCATTACCGGGAAAGCTAGTGTTCAAATCCCTTTTTCTTTTTCTTCCATTTTTTTCTTATTTTCCCGTTCAGTTTATCTATTCTGATTAATTGTATTTTTCACATGAAAAATACACTCATAATATCTATAGGAAACAAAATATAAAAATTTTATTGAAAAGGTACATAATATGAAAAAAACACTAACTTCATCAATCTTAACGTATCTCAAAAGTTGTTGAGTATCCTTGAGCCTATAATGCTACATTCTCATAAACAGGAGAACGAAATCTACCAATATGCAAAGTTTCGGGAAAATCTGAGACCCCATGACCGCATCATCTCCTAGTGAGTGATTTTATATTCGTTGATGTAGCGAATAGCGAAACAGAGATTTGTAATTTAATTGTCTTCTATTTTCAGTTTTATGAAATGCACTGCACAAACGAGAAATTGCATGGATATCCGCAGTCTATTAACCTAGAATTTCTGCTTATTTCGGTGAAACAGAATGATGTCGAAATCCAAATATTAGATGACTTTCTCAGAATAAAGAAGACAGTACCGGCAGGTATCGAAACAGAGATTGCCAACAGAAATAATCGAATGGCGAGATGAAACGGTTCGATGGCTGCGGGAATCGAAAGCGGTAGCGAGTGATTTGCTAAAGGAGTTAAGGGGAATGCCAAACTTCCGGCAATATAAACACGGGTAAACAGTATGGTCGGTAATCGTGTGCGTCAAATTTAACGAAATTTCAAATGTTTATGTTTAACCAACAATTGCCGATTATCAAATGTTTCCCGACGGTGTAAGGAGCAGTGATTAATGACTCTGGTGATACTCTGATGTTGCGCACGTGCGCGTGAAATACGGGAAACATTAACTACCGCCCATTGCTCATGTAGTTGTTGCGTCGATGCTTCTGAGAGTAAAAGATATCTGCATGATAATTAGTATACGCGTAAGCCTTTGGCAACTAATTTATTTATGTATCTTCACTGTAGCGTATACAATTAAAGATTTTCTACAATAAAATTTATGATGTTAGGGATATCTTATGTTAGTCTCGAGCACCTTTGTAGTTTTCATTTATGTTTATATTAATGAGTTATCATAGTTACATAGTGGATCCAAAAAGTACTTGTGAGTTTCTGATTCTCGATAACGTTGTACTTTCGTAAAAATCAATGGTACAGTAACAAATCTGGACTGATTTTAAAGGTTGAAGCGCATTGCCTTCTAAGGTATTTTTATATGAAGTAACAGTTGAGACTGGAAACCCATTATTCCTCAAGTATGTTACAAACTGAAACCTCTGTAAAAACTTTAAAAAATTGTGTCCGTGATTGAATCTTTCATAGATGCGAAGATTGAAGTCTCCCCTTCACAACGACTTTTCAAAAGTGTATGTGTAACTTTTTTTCACTGTTCCATGAATAAAAAATTGCGAACAAGCTTGGCCCTATGAAGCCCTCATGTTACACTCTGTGTTACTGTTAAGGTTCACTGTACACTTTTCATTCAAACTTCAATAAAACGACTAAAAGAAATTGTTCGTCAAGTTTTCCGCGTCGTTGTAAAGAAAATAGTTCAATCTTCAAATCTATAAAAAAAAATCTATGAAAGCAAAGATTAATGATGGTTGGTAAAGGTAGGAGTCTCAAACTCTAAAATAAGACCAGATTTTGTTATTATTTTATTATATTTCTCAACGAAAATATCATAATATAAATGTCACCGATTTCTCGAGAATAATAAATTGAGTGTAAGCACTTTATAATAATTCTCGTTTACAAGAACTAGATTGCAGATCTGCATGCAGCACTTGCAAGTTTCTAAAATAGTAAAAAGCGTCTGCATTAAACTACACTAATGATATAATTACGAGCAAACTATCAGTCAGAAAATTATTGTACTTTCTTCCTATTACTGTATTATGAAGCATTTTGTCAAAATAGAATTTTGTATCGAGTTTTGCAGTATAATAATAACATTAACATGTTTAAAAGTAAACTGACTAATATTAACATGTGTACAATTTAGTTTATAAGGTAACAGATTAATACTGTTCCAAACGTGGTCGATTCGATAAAAGTATCGAAATGATTTGATAAATAGCGTAAATGATAAAGTAAACAAAATATTTTTCGTGTGAATATATTCAGTAAACGATGACAATAATTTGTTAGACGTACTATTAAATATTGTGTATTTTACCGAGGGATCGAAATTTAATGCAAATGCACAAAGATGTCCATGAAATAATATCATCAAAATAGGGGAAACGCTACCGCGCTTCAATTACATCATAAACATTGCACGTTAAATCGTGCTTGTTTTCCGTTTACTTTAGGAATATCTGGGAACGGTGGAAATCATGTTTTGAGATATCCGTAATACGATTTGAAAGGAAGATACGATACTTCCAGCATGCTTCGTATACATATCTACACTCGCGCGGCTAGATCTTCACGCATATAATATTCTGTTTGTTGAAGAAAGCTGTTGGGGAACATGCAACGGCAAAATGCCGGTTAGTATTGTGCCAATCTTGTGCCGATAGCAAAAATACACAGTTGAATCTGAAATGAAACACATAAAAAGCGGAGTATATTCATTAATATCGTACCATGTTTTTTGTTGGAGTATAAAATCGTAAAACTTGATGTAAATTACAGTAAAATTATATTGTATATATTACAAAAGGTTTGTTTCATTAAAAAATTAGGTACTCTATTAAAGTTTCAATTACTAACCGTCTCTTACTGTTTAATAACAGCTTGCTTCACAACGGAGCAAGAAATTCGATTTCGCCAACGACATAACATCACGTCTCACAAAGATATCTACGGAAATAAAATAGTCGACCTCGCAGCAAAAATTGCAACTACAGAAAAGCCGGGAAACCAACCCGTATGTAACACACCATCTGATGTAAACAAATACATCCAACAATTACTCAAGGAAAACTGGAACACAGTATGGAAAACCTTCAATAGCATTACTCTCCACAAGACAATACCAAATTTTTACGATTTCGACATCAACCCAGACTTTACACGCATCGAGCAAATTATAATTACCAAAATTAGATCAGGACATACAAAGTTAACGCATGTATATCTACTGGCAAACAATTCTCCTCCTATTCTGTAACACAAGATTATCAATAAGCCATATAATCACAGAATGTCCACACTACAACGAATAGAGAAAAAAAACACGGTCTATACGGAAACATGAATAATATTCTTGCATCAGCCCCAATTCAACGAAGCATAGTCAACTTCTGTAAGGACATCAAAATATCTAGTACACTGTAAACCAGTTTCTCCATTGACAATCGGTATATTCGCTAATAACCTTGGTAGTTGAAGCGACTTTAAACACTAGCAAAAAAAAATAAATGGAACATATATAAAATTCACTCTTCAATATATTGAATTGAAGGTAAGAATTTTGAAGTCTATTAACTTTAACAATACATTAGGCAATAAAGAAGAATGTCCCGATATTGTTTTCCAGTAATTTTATGTTTTGTCGAAATCGGAACTTTTAATCCCGGTCTCCCTTGCAGCCCGTATAAGAAGTATTCATCTGAAAATTGTTTACGTAGAAGCAGAATATTCCTTACAAAACAAGGATATTTGTTGACAAAAACAGTAATACACATTCTGCGCGATGTCACGGGTGCAGAGGCGCATGGTAAAAGCTCTGTGCGCCATTGCCGCGCTAGTTCCCGTCAAAATGAACAATCCTCCCAGGCTCGACAGTAATTAACGGGACATTACGCGCCGATTAATTCCCGAGTGGGGGTTGCGGGGTAGACCGCGCGCGAGTCATCCGGATTAACATGCACGAAAACGACGTGTACGATATCCAGCGGGGATATTAAGTTTGCGACGGATATCTACATATAAGACTATCGATAAAATTACTTAAAATACCCATCCTTTCTCTACTATTTGATTGGTGGGTCTTCAAAGTTGAGGGCATCGAAGAAGACACTTAATGTGGTCGCAACATAAAAAGAAAGATTCAAAATAAAACCACTGTGCAAACTCTTCGACGCAGTCTTCCATTTCCTCGGAAAAGTTCAAAGCATATCTCTAGTTCCTTAGGCATATTCTGAGAACATTGTACCATAGGGTAATTGTTCCTGTGTTCGTCCACCTCGGGCCAGTAGTCAACTATCATACGCACTGTTATTATTAATATATTATTTTCTAAATTTTTTATTTGAGGATATGAAGATATACATTGAATCTAAGGCCAGTAGTCAGCCATCTTGAACATTCTCATTATTAATACATTATTTTCTACATTTTTTGTTTGAAGACATGAAGGTATACATTGAAAATGAGGAATAAGCGTTCCGAATTGTGTTCCTTCAAATGTATTGAACTTTATTAATAGGTAAGTCTTGGGCAAATGGTTTTCGTCATTCTACTGACTTTGATGTGCTAAATACGAATATCACATTCGTTTTCGCTGGAAATTACTAAACCATTTAATTCTGGCAATAAGTATGCAACTGTGACACAGTCACTGGCATAGCCGCATCTATTACAAACAGACAAGTGACTTCGTCTCTTCGCACCCCCTCACCGCAAAAACTTAATACAATGCCAGTATTCATTTAAGAGGGGACTTGTGTAACAGCAGCGAAAATAAATGATTTTTTAAGAATTTTTTTCATAGTAACTATTGGACATATGGAACTAGGACTTTTGGAGATGTAAACAGATAGTCTTCAAGTACAAGTGCTAATTTTTTAGTTAAATTTTTCTTACTATCTATTGTATAATATACAAGACTTCTTAAACAAGAAACAAACCAAGTGAGAAGGTTTCTTAAACTTTACTTTACTGTACGCTTTACGCTGTGATTGAATCTATTTTGAAAGAAAAATATGAAAAGTTGGAAAAGTTCTAGGGTTTGCAAGAAAAGTTTACCTTCTTCGGCCGTGTAGTGTAATTTATACTGTTCCAAAAAATATTATAAATCAAAAATAAATTTTAGATCTAATCCCTAAAGAAATATGTAAAGAAATGAATGAGTTTCGTCTGAAGTTGTTTACTTTACTAGTCTCTTCGTTATCGTGCACGCCAGTTCAAATAACATAGTTTCGAGAAACATGCCCATTAAACAATAAATTATATGAGAAATTCAACTAAGAAAACCACTTGTACCTCAAAGCAACCTGTTTACACCCCAAAAAGGCCTAATACCAGATATCCAGTACTTATTTTGGAAAAATTCTTAAAAATGACTTGTTTTCGCTGCCGTTACACGAAAAGCCGCCCTTAAGAATCCTGTCGTCGTTGTCAATCATGCTTGCCACTTACGATCAGAATTCAATGTTTTAGTAACAAAGTTTTCTGCGAATATCTCGGAAACTCGTAATTTGCGTCAAAAACAAGAGTCGAAGTGAATAGAATGACGTATAACAAGTACCACAAGCTTGAGGGGGAAAATTGTAAAGTTCAGTCTAGGTCTACCTCTTATTTATAAGTAGTTTATTTTCAGGAAAAGATTCATAAAATACAGTAATATGACTTCGTAGATCGTAGTGTCTTTGTAGAAATTCGTCCACTGTTCACAGGAAGTCCTCGGTAGTGTGCGAAGAGAGCTGTGCGCGGTGTTGTCAACGAGGGATGAAGGGAGTGATAGGAAGCAAGGTGCGAAGGAAAGGGAAAAGTGAGGGAAGAGAGAGACATCGTTCGGTGTAGCACTCGGGGTGATCGTGTTTACCGTCAGAGGTTTCTGGCCTGGAGTTTATTCAACAGAATGATCCGTAAATCCTCTTACCGCGTGTACCATATATCCGGGCCAATCATTTTAATCTTGTAACTCGAGAGGGGACGAAGCCCTAACGCAACGGCGTGGCGCGGGCGTCTTGGAAATCTGCGCAGGCCTCTGGCACGTGTTAACGCGAGTGTCGCTTCGTGCCGACCCGTCGTCTAAGCCTTTTGGCCCCTTTTCACCTTCGCGAAACCTTTCGCGTGTACACACTCTTTGTCCAGAACACGGAATCACCACCACCATCATCACCACCACGGAAACACTCTCACCCGGAAGGGGGAAAGAATGTTCTCTGTGCCAGACCAGGATCTCGAATTTCACTAGGTGCCTCGAAATACGTGGCCCCTATTAAAGTGACTCCTAACCAGGAACCACGGAACAGAAAACCCGATGCCGGCCCCGGCTCGTTTATACACCGACCTTCCTCCTCCTCCTCTCGTCTCTCACTCACACTCTCACTCTCTCTCTTTCTCTCTCGGTTATTCCCACTCTTCCCGTACCCTTCGCCCGGTAAAGAACGACCACGGGATTTTCTGCTGGTTACACACGCTTTTTGACCGAATCACCCTGGCTGCCCTCTTTGAGACTACTCCCGCGAACTTCCTCTTTTGTTCTGATTACAACTACACCGTGTCGGAGCTTGTCGAACACGCGAGCGCTACTCGCTTGATACTTGAACACTTTGGTGGAAACACCTGATTAGCCGACATTTTGAAAAGTGTTTAACCCCTATCCATCTTTTCTGTCAATTACACAGATTTTTCACGGAGGATATGTGATATTATGTCATTTGTTGAAGAATTAATCTGAAACATTGTGACTTTTACTTTTTTGTAACATGAAATATATGTACCTAGTATTGTTAATGGCAAAACGTGCGACAAGAAAATGTGACATTTGTTGCAGGATGGCCCTGGAAATACAGTTAGACATGTAAACAATGGCCCATGGTAACTTTTTGGACACTCTTAGAAAGACCATAACTTTTTTAATATTGGGCCCTACGACTTGGATTTTGATTTTGAGAAGTTAGAATAATTGGTTTTCATATGAAGTGAAAATAAAATTTTGGAAAAATTGCAATTGCTTGGAATTGCAGAGAAAATACAAAAAATTGTACAATATAATTATGTGAGCGTATATTGAAAATTTAAAAAATACGTTTTGCAAATCAATAGATTAGTGATAAGTTGATGTAGGATCTTAGGAAAAATGAGGAATTCCGGACCGGGAATCGAACCCGGGATCCTCGCGGTTGTAGCTGATCAACTCTTACACATACCCACGGAACCCTCCTACTTTTCCTAATCTCCATACAGTATTTGGTCTGGGAGGCCTGATCCCACATTTATATTAGTACTAATAGATTAGTACTAATAAAATAGTGGACAAAAAAATAGTCCACAGACACTCAAAGATGTAAGAATCCTTAAATTTATTACAATTTGAGAAAGAAAATCGCAAAAACAGCAATTTTTAGAATGTTTAAATATTTATAGCTCATTGCAACGTTGATTGATTTTTATGAGATCGATAATGAGTCTGCACGCTGAACCATATAGTGTTAATTTTACCCCGGTCATTAACCATCTACAACAAGCATGGGCACGGGTGGAGCCCCTCAAACGCCTGCTTCTCCCACCAACCTTTTTTCCAAGCAGCGCGCACCTTCTTCGCTATCGCGCATGTCTCGCGCCTTCGTTGCCCCGCCATACGTATCTTCGTACCTGACCCTAAGCTTTCGCGGGCCTGCGCGAGACATGCTCATTGCTCGCGACGGGCGAAGCGCGTTCCTTCTCCATGGTAACGGTGAATACTGGTGGGGGACAGTGGGCGCTATGCTGCGGACGGTCTTGTCTCAATTAATACAAAAATGTCCATGCCTGATCTACAAATACACCACTTGAATCAAAACGCACTTTAAAACGTGTTTCGTCGATTTCATAATAGTATCAAATCCAAGTAAAACAAAGATGCATTTTTAAAAAATGAACGATTTACTTGTAAAAACACAAACTTCTTCGTATTAGTATATTTAAACATAGCAGTTTTAAATCCGCTAGGGTTAATTTAACTCTACTTGGTTCGTGGAAGGTTATTTCTTGCGCTAAATAGTCTGCAATGTGCAAAAATATACAAAACTTCAACAAGTACAATTTTACCTAAAATGAACTTACTTTTTTCTTACATCAAGGACTTCAATTTGAATGACAGTTTTGTTCAATAGTTGTATATTGAAATTTTGTTATGATAAATGTTAGGTCAGCGCAAATGATAATTACAGATTTCATTGATTTGAACGGGTCGAGTGCCACGCCAATGCCCATAAAAATCACACAAAATCAAAACATCTTATTTAATAATATAAGAATGGTAAAGACGAAGTTTATCACAACAACGGCCTTTGTAACATTTTCACATGTTGCAGATTGTATTCAAATTTCGTTTACTTAACAAATTGTAGGAAACATTGATTTGCAAGTTTTCAAATTGAATTAATTCTCGATGGAAATAAAAGTAAAAAAAAGAGCAAAGGAAAAAACAAGATGCTACGAATAGAATATAATCTAAAAGAGGTGCAATAAGAAAATAATAAAGTTAATTAAGCGAGGGTTATAACGATTAGATAAACCTTCAATTTATTATTATAGATATTAGAGTATATGTTCGTGCTGGATCATAGTACATTGTATTGGTTAAAACTGAATAGATGTAGAAACAATTCACTGTAGTTGTTGGACAAATTGGTATAGTGCATATAATAAATAGTAGGTTTAACAACGTAAAAACCAAAGTCTCCCAAAGTTCTAAACTACGAATAGGGCATATGCTTGTTTTTCTTACTAGAAAAATGTTAAAAATGAACGCGTCTAAATAGTGTGTCGTTTTCCAGTAAACATAATTATTTTGATCAAAGAGAAACTAATTTTCGAATTTATTTTTCAAGCATGACATACTTTCGTATATTCGAAGACGAACAGTATTCTACATTTCCAGTTCAGAGAACTATGAGGTATAAAAAGTTTCATGGACAAGTTAATTTGTAATTGGACTTTTCAAAACGTAATTTACGAAAGTTGTAAATCCAACGTCACAATCGAACTTCCGTATCGCGACATTAAAATGTTGAAAATTGAAAACTTGGCTGACGTTCGGGCTGAAGTAGTTATGCTCCTGGAGGAATAACTACTTCGACCGATCATTATGTGCATTAAGCGAAGCAGCAGCTAAACCTGATAAGGTTTTAACAAGATTCCCTGGTGCATAAAATATTATAAACTGGTAGTGATCCTCGTCGCCTCGTTGAGTTGTCCTTTAATGAAACGAGCTTAAAGGTGTGAGTGCACTAAAAAGTATCGGTTGACATTTTACTTGAGAATTTATGGCTGTTATTAAGAATGACATTATCGTATCAGCCCATTCCTACGCTGAATTTATTAGTTGACTTTGAGTTACCATTGTTTCCAATTTATTGCCATTAGCACACCTTCGTTCGACAAAGGTTTCAAACAGTTTGCTAATCAATTGAGACAGGAAAACCAAGTATTACACAAACAAGTTATTGTTTGTGTACACAAAATGTGAGTTTTTAACGTGTGTCGTGGTTGGTATGTGACGGCAAACGTAAAGGTGCAAACAATTAATGTTTTAAGACAGTGGTCGGCAAGCTCATTAATCAACGTATGTCAACAGTTCAACGATTATGATTTCTGTTGAGAGCCAAATTTCTTATACTTAAACTATATGTATAGGTACGCACACTGTTTATTAACTTCATAAACTATAATGAAAGTTTTAAGTCTTTGTTACGAGCCTGGGCCGAGCGGTAGCGCGCGTAACCGGCGAGCGGTTTATGGTTTAAAGAGGAATATGGTTTTAATTGTTAGTAAGGTACACGGACGAACCTGATGCGAAATCAGAGAGTCGCTAGGATGTTTGAGAGACTTCGTGGACGAACCCGATGCGAAATCGGGGAGCCACTAGGAGGTACACGCGCAGACGAACCCGATGCGAAATCGGGGAGCTGCTGGGTGGTTGAATAAAAGTACAGACGAACCCGATGCGAAATCGGGGAGCTGCTGGGAGGTTGAATAAAAACACAGACGAACCCGATGCGAAATCGGGTAGCTGCTAGGATACGGACGAACCTGATGCGAAATCAGGGAGCCGCATAGGTTGGATAACAGTTTGGGTTCCTGATACAAGATCAGGTAGCTCCTAGGATATGTTAGTAACGGCCTCGTATCTTTAATATTATAAATTAATTGATACAACCCGAGCGGTAAGATTGTATCATGTGGGAACGGTCAACTAAGAATTACTGGATCTGAATGGTGGGTTAAAATCAATTGTTACTCAAAATTACCTTGAACTAAATTGTATATTACAGGAAACTGGCTCTATTACAACTGTTAGTGTCGCGGTAAGAATTGAGTGTGTATGGAAATGTTGTGTAGTTACCTAAGTACTACTGCCTGTTGGATGACGCACTGGCGATGCGGGGAACACAGAGAGATTGAAATAATTATGCCAAGATAGATTAATACCGTACTCGCGGACTCTATAAGGTTACTTGATTCGAAAGGGTGACTAGGCCCGATCTCACTAAATACAACCAACTCCAAAACGAGATTCAGCGTAACGACGTGCATAGCCCGCTTGTACTTTAAGCACTGCCCTCGAGGGTTAAAATTCGAGGGCTTATATACTGTAAAATCTAAATGGGGATGCTCTGAAGATTTCCATATTAGGGAATCTTGTGCAATTGTCCCTGTACTGAATCATGCTTTGTGCCGGCTGCATCCAGCTGGAGCATAGTCATCGTTTCTATAAGCAAAGGGTGGAATATGGCGTTTTCCGTTCTCAGGAAAGCGGTTAGTAAACTCTAGTTGAAATAAAGCAGAGATAATTCTCTGTACGTAACATCTTCATTAAACTATAGGTTCACTAAATAAAACTTGATACCATACTTAATAATGATCTTACTTATTATTCATTTGTGGCAGAACCGCACTCAAGGGGTCAAAGTGCGGCCCGCGAGCCGCGGTTTGCCTACCACTGGTTTAAGACAAGGCAAAAAATGTTATGCACTTCTGACATGCATGCATATCCATAAAAACATGAAATTTATACATATATAATAAAAGGTTCCTTTGTTGCGTAAGCTAGTAAAGTTTTTCTATCATTTCTATCGTTACTGTAAATCAAAAATTAGTTACAAAAATTTACAGCGTGTGGTATAAATTTGGATGTAATGGAAAGATCGTATTGTAACATTAGCTGATAATTCATATTTTTACGCAATAACACTTTCTTCGAAACGGTTTCCATCGTCCTCCATATCGCTTCGACGAAAAACTAACTTCTATACAAAGTATTGACAGGTCATTAAAGACAAACCGATCGATTAAAAAACAACTGGACACCACACGATCAGTGATCGATCGACATTTTGAAAAAGTTTTCATATATGATGCATGATCCGTTAACACTTTGAAAAAAGTTTTACACCTGTCGTGACGCCAATGATCGATTATCAATCTTCCACCTCGAAAAAAAGTCTAATAGAGAATGAAAAAAAACGTATGCGATATAATATATATACAGGGTGTCTCATGTAACACTTTTCATGATTTTTCAAGTACTTGCGATAATCTGACAAAAAAATATTTTTAAAAAAAAGTAGATCAGATTTCGATTGGCTCTACAGTGCAATAAAAAAGTTCAAATAATTTTCGATAATTATCAAGGTCTGGGTTAGGTCATTATTTCAAATGGCACTTTATATTTTTGACTTAATAGTATTTAGCCCGTATCAAGACGAATTCAACGACCTGGTATACCATGACCTTCGGATGACCTCTAAGGCAATGAAATGCAAATTTCAACAAAAAATGACAATCTGTTCGAACGGGTAATAATAACTTGCATATATATTTATATATATATATATATATATATATAATGCTTGTTTGACGACAAGCAATCGATTATTTACTCTTAATACTAAGTACGGATCCCAAGTAGATGACAGCATTTCCACGGCTGCAAACCTAACGAAAGTGGATTAAAGATGATCTCAGCTCGAACTCTGAGTAGTGATTCCATCGACTTTCGTGTGTAGTGCAAAATTGTAAAGCGTGGGGTTTAAATGAAGCGAATACAATTAGGCCGATTTACCGACAGGATAAGTTAATGTTTCTTAAAATTCGGTGTCATGCAAAGCGGATATAAACTTAAAACGGCATTGCGTTAAAATATTTTATTTTATTATTATGTTTTATTTATTTTAATATATATTGTATATAACAAATAAAATATAATATATTTTATTTTATTATTATATTTTAACAGTTTATCTGTCAGATGCCTATTACTAGGATTTTCAATAATTGTGTTGTACCTAAAGAACAATAGAAACATACAACTGAGAAACGAAATTATTATCGGGCGGGTCTCGTTCAAAACTGTAGGAAGATTAAAAGAATTTAATCCTTTGAGGACAAGAATTCTTTATAATATTAAGAATATATTCCTTAGAAAATGTTTAATGATTGTTCGTTTGTAGTTTCAAGAATTTGATGCATTTTCTTGATGTCGTTAATATCTCGACATTCGCTCTCCAAGAGTTAAGAATATCGATACAATACGTACAATTTACTAAGAACAATGAAGAAAGAAATGGACTCTTATTTGGTGCCATGTCCTGCAATTGATGCAAACAATTTTTATTTTACATAAAGATCCGCAGTTTGAAATTTTCAAAATGTTAAAAGTAAGAGCGTTAGATTCCAAATGAGGCACACAAGTTTAACCCTCAGACGTTCCTCAGGGTGAAAATTCATCTATTTACTAGTTTCGCATAATGTAAAAGAATCCCTTTTCTGCCTTTGTCGTCAGAAATATTTTTTTTTAAATGTGATGCTATAAAAGAGAAATATTTTGTTGATTTCAAATATACAGCAAAAATGGCTGAAGTATTATCCTAAGCCATTTTATGCAACTATATCTGAGACGCGTACGAGGGTTAGACGTCTTTGCAGTAATAAAAGTGAACGTTGCTATTTCTGAAAGTCAGTTTCGTTCTCGCAGAGTATGATAATCTGGAAGAAAGAGTGGCAAACAGTGAGAGCAGTTCTAACCGGGCCATTTCTTACACTGTTCCAATTAATTCAGCACAGGTGGGCTGGTGGATCGGTGAAAAATTCCAGCGGGCCTTTCAAATTAAGAGTAAATCAATGGTAACGAGGTGAGGATAGCATTCTTTCAGCCATAAGCCCGCTCACTGCCCAGCCGCGTTGAACAGGATGAAAATCCAATTTCAAGTTTCGGTTCGAAATTAGCTCGGTTTTACCTCCACGTCCGCATGTTAATAGAAACATGTTCACCGATATGCGAAACGAACCAATCCCCGGGTTACTTGTCCTGTTGCGGTTCCTCCTTTCGACCATCGTTTCATTCGAATTGCTTACATTCCCACGGGACTTGTTATTAAGCTATTAACTTTTAATTGTCTCCGCGGCACCGAACATTTCCAGCTCCGGAGTGGCGTTGTCCTTTGTTTTTCACAGGACAACGCGAATAGTCACCTTTCGAACCACTTTCAAGCTTTACCGCTGTTTCCAACGATCGTTCCATCTCATTAAAAGCGTAACTGAAATGACATGATGAACGGACGACCGACGACGCTTCGTTAGGATGTTTGGAGACCGGATTTACGACGGGAGTGATTCTAAAATTATTGCATTTCAAGAACTGTCGTTAAGAGGGATTTCTAATTAATTTTCCACCGGAGCCAAAAGAACAGATATCAAATGACCGGTCTGAAATGTGCTATGGACAACTTGTTTGGCATAAGTGACTATTCAAACTGTTCATAATACTGTGTTACACGCGTACAAATTTCAAATAGTATGAAATATGGTTGTTATTCGTTTCTTTGAAATCGAAATGAAATTGCATCTTTCTGTTATAACTTATAACTTATAAGTGATCAAGCGTTCAATTAAATGGAGACAAGAAATGTGAATTTTCTGTTTTCTTGTATGAAACTATTAGGAACAGCTCGAATCAGTGTAGTTGTGTACGGTCACCTAATCAATTTTCCAGATGAGCCGAAAGATTTGTTTGACACCAAATGAATCTGTGGCGGCTACTTCCTATGCTCGTCAACAGAGGGACATTACGACAACACCTTTCCCGCTACTACCTGAATCTTCCTCTGTTTGTATATACACCGTCCTAAACTGTCCTTACGACATCCCGCGTCTAAGGCACGGGACCGCTAGATAGCCTTACTGATGAGTCCTCTAGCGGGCCTAGGACGAAACGCTTCCTTCTCCTTTTTCCTCCTCTCACACACTTTTCAGCCGCCATAAATCAAATGAATCAAGACTGTGCCTACTACAATCAGGTAACTATGTAGTTGTATTCACAATTGTTTTCACACTGCGGATTCTGTGCATTTATGACAAAAATGGGAAGATACAATTTGAAACGAGAAAATCATTAAGAGGATTTAGAAACATCAATATATCATTTTGAATTTTCTGGAATTATTATAGAAAGAAAGACAATTTGTATGTACATAGTTCTGTTTATTGCAATTGATGCAGAATAGTTTGATTTTGTCAATGAATAAAATAGTATCGTACCTAATAATGAATAAAACACTCGTTAGCGTCAATACAATGCTTAGACCTTGCCACAGAAGGGTTAATATTTTTCTGTCTTTACCTTTCCTTGCCTTTCTTCTTGCTCCAGTACTCGCCTGAACTTATCAGCTCCTGCTAGAATCGTTGCCATAAGCGAGCTCTGACACCGATATCACTTCGACGGACAAACCTCGATAATAAGCCGCTCCCTCGGATCGAGATATTGTTTCAACAAAAAAAGAAGAAGGAAGGGTCAAACAGAGTTTACAAAGGCAGCTAACTACCGGCAGCTGTTGCAACGGAATCCAACATGTCAACGATGAACGCGCGTGCAGACGAACAAAAAATAGATCGCGATACACACCAGGACTCAGTATTGCAATCTGCCGCTGTTTTTTTTTTTTTTTTGCGCGATTATAATCCGATGACGGATTATGTGAACACTCTTTTTCAAAACCGACAAAGATCTCGTTGTGCGGTCAACGAGCGTCGAGAACAATTTGTCCCCGGAGTGCTCATTCTAAATTTATTTGACGAGACACGACCATTCAAAACGACGCCCGATAGTGATTGAAATTCAAAATTGAAGTTGCACCCGATCAGTTCGGATGGCGAACGAATCGTTTTCGTTTATTAAACCATCCAATGAAAAACTCGTATTCCCTCGGCTATGTGTCTTTTCAATGGCTTTGATATTCAAATCGTTATCGCCGATGTCGGCCATTTATAATTTCTATATTAATCGAATCATTTTGATTCCCAACCCTCAATGACCACACTTATTCATTTAATTACAGGCTTAGCAGCTTTACTGTTATGATCATTTCAATAATGTACTCCCTGACTGATTGTGATAAACGAATGACGATTTTACATGTAAAAATAAGTTCGAAATGGAATTGTTATCACTAAGAGTTTCACTATAGTCGAGGAACAATCTTTTCCCTTATTCTGATTTTTGTAAAATTACTTACGGAAATAAGAATATGCTTAAAGAACGGAGACTAATAATTATACACCGAAGAATTATATGTACAGATGTGTATTGTGTGATTCAGTAGCAAATTATATTCTAACTGTCAACTTCTCTTTAATCATCATCAGCAGACTGCGGATCTTTATGAATTGATAGTGTGAGGATGGGATGCCGGGAAATAGCGGAGATCGGTGATAGAGCTTCTATTCACAACACTTTCCAACGACAACTGCTTTATTTCAAAACGCTGGTAAAAACATATTCGTTTCTTAAAACAGAAGGGCATCGGCGATCGATGGTGTTACGAGGCGCCGATATTCTAATGTTAAATGCGGTGCGGTCCACACGCACACCCACACCGTCCATACTCTCACACATCCATGCTCTCACACATCCATACGCTCACAATAGGATATGCAAAATTCTAAAATGCATGAAAACATGTATGTTAATAAAAACGAATAATTTGTTTATTTTATTTCTACTACACAATTCTTTTGTATTTTAATCTTCTTCCTTAAAATTAAGTGTGAAAATGATCATTTGCAAAAAGATCCGCAGTCTAGTTATCAAATAATGTCATCGTTAATGAAAGTAAAACTTAAATAATAAATAAAATAAATTATGTGTTAAATGAGACAGATAATTCTTCAATTTTACACATAAAATTATAATAGAACGTAACTGTAGACCTCAGAAGAAGTTAAGAATATTGTAATATTATTTTCGACATATTGAGATTATTAAAAAAAGAAGAACATTTTCATTTAACTTCCACGTATTGCTAAATATCGAGCAGCCTGTACAAGTCAATCGGTTTTCATTCCGAGAGCGATCGATTGTACGAAGGTTTATATGAATTTGATTCCTTTGGGGCATTCCTTTGGTTGCCACGAACCGTTTCAGAGCGGTAGTTTATTCCACAAAAAACCCAGAAAACGTGCAATATCTAGTGGCGTGTGAGAACCCGAAAATGTCGCGTCGAGACGAACATGTTTTTCGAGATTGGGACGACTTCTCAAAAATTTCGGGATTCTGGATTATGTCGAGATTTTCGAAAATTTTAGGATGTTCAGTACTCGATTACCATTATGAAACTCGCTTCAAAATCCATCGCGGTATGAGATTTCCGATATTTGAGGTGACTCTTCTTTTTTCTTCTTTTCGAGACTTTCGAGAATTCCGAAATTTTCGAGAATACCGAAACCTACGAGAATCTCGAACATTTTCGGGAATCTCAAAACTTTCGAGAATCCTGATACCTACGAGAATCCCGAAACCTATGAGAATCCCGAAATGTAAGAGAATCTCGAACATTTTCGGGAATCTCAAAACTTTCGAGAATACTAAAACCTACGAGAATCTCGAAACCTAGGATAATCCCGAAACCTACGAGAATCCCGAAACCCACGAGAATCTCGAACATTTTGAAGAATCTCGACAAAATCGAGAATCCCGAAACCTACGAGAATCTCGATCATTTTCGGGAATCTCAAAACATTCAAGAATCCCGAAACCTACGAGAATCCTGAAACCCACGAGAATCTCGAACATTTTCGAGAATCTCGACAAAATCGAGAATCCCGAAACCTACGAGAATCTCGAAACCCACGAGAATCTCGACAAAATCGAGAATCCCGAAACCTACGAGAATCCCGAAACCCACGAGAATCTCGACAAAATCGAGAATCCCGAAACCTACGGGAATCTCGAACATTTTCGGGAATCTCAAAACATTCAAGAATCCCGAAACTTACGAGAATACCGAAACCTAGGAGAGTCCCGAAACCTACGAGAATCCCGAAACCCACGAGAATTTCGACAAAATCGAGAATCCCGAAACCTACGAGAATCTCGACAAAATCGAGAATCCCGAAAGCTACGAGAATCTCGAACATTTTCGGGAATCTCAAAACTTTCGAGAATCTCGAACATTTTCGGGAATGTCAAAACATTCAAGAATCCCGAATCCTACGAGAATACCGAAACCTAGGAGAATCTCGACAAAATCGAGAATCCCGAAAGCTACGAGAATCTCGAACATTTTCGGGAATCTCAAAACTTTCGAGAATCTCGAACATTTTCGGGAATGTCAAAACATTCAAGAATCCCGAATCCTACGAGAATACCGAAACCTAGGAGAATCGCGAAACCTATGAGAATCCCGAAGCCTACGAAAATCCCGAAACGTACGAGAATCCCGAAATTTTCGAAAACCCGACCCGTCTTGACCATCGAGATGCATACATTTTCGGGTTCTTGAACACCCTGTACTCTAGCAGTATCTGTTCAGCATGCGGTTACGGTCACCTTAACTGAAATTCACGCATGACCATATGGCAGTCTTCTTCCGAGATACTCAACTAACATGTGGCCATCGTTTTGTGTCCCTTCATTATACTTCAACAACGGTCTCTTTGTAACATTTAACAAACGGGCTATTTAATGAAGAAACGTCGAGTATCGAATTAGCCGTTTAATAAATGCAAATTTAGGAATTTCATACGTGTAATAAATTACAGAATAACAAGATCATAATGTAGTATATTATGATGAAAATACTACATATATAATAATGTAACATTTATAATTGTATATACATTTACGTAATATTATAACCTGAAACGTAATAAATTGTAACACAGATTTTATGTTTCTACGAGAATATTCAGTGATTTACAGCAATACCTGGGCACTGTTTAAAAGTAGAATGACTCTGTTAGAAGTGTGCCAAACCTCTTCGATTTTTTGAACAGTTAGAACAATTAACTTACTATATGATATGAAAAAGGCATTTTGCACAAGTTACAATCGGAATTTATTTTCTTAAAAATGTTATTCTCGTTTTAACATTATTTAAATATTATTGTGACTCGCTGTATCTTAAATATAATAAAATATAAAATAACAAACGCTGACAGGACTCTAAAAATTGTTTAATTCTACTTCCAGTAATTGAATCTGTAATACAGAATTCAAATTACATTACAAATGTTTGGATTGGTTTGTACAAACATCCATAGTGCAGTAATAAATTTTGCATCATCCATAAAAATAAAACTAAACCATTTCTGTAGATTTTGTGTTTTTAGTAACGTGAGATTGTATATTTTGCAATTCGCATATGAAATTAATTTGCTGTGTAATAATTATCAGATTTGTCGATTACATTACAAGTATGAAATGCATTTTCAGTATCAACTGCAATATTTCATTATGTGTTTTAAAAACGCAATCTCTTTTTCGTAGTACATACAAAAAGTTGTAGCTGAAGGCTCGATAGATGAATAAAATTTATCAATACGAAGCTCTGTGTCCAGATTTTCTGTAGGCGCTTATTTCGCTGTAAGAGTTATCGACATTATTAATCATATAGAAAAATTATCTATTTCTTCGGGTGCGGAATCGATCATCATGAACACGCGCGCGATATATGGTTCAATGAGGGTTACGCGCGTACGCTTTGACACTGGAAAAATGTAAGCTTCCGCAGATTAAAACAAACACTACCGACCCGCTTTATATTTCTTCCTAAAGCGTCGAGAGACCGTCCGGAATCTATAAGTTTAACTTTTAAGCCTTCCGCGTGCGTTTTTTACCTTAAACGCTGCCGTTAAAAGCATTTGCGACTACCCTTAATCCCTGCTAAATACGATCGGCAACGATGAAAGAGAATGGTTACAGATTGAGAATTTTAAAGGCGCAAGAACTTTCGACTCATGCCGATAATTATCACGTTTTAGCGATAGGAATAACTATAATAACCGCACGAAGTATGGAAATCTTGTTATAAAATTTTCAACCATTTGAAGTGTGCTGTTTCTCACAATACAGTGTTTCGTCTAAGACAGAACACCTAAATATCTCCCCTACCTGTGAAAATACAAAAAATGTTTCTAACGTAATCTAAATGTTTTCAAATGACGAATCAGGTGGAAGAATCGTTTTTTATAAATTGTAATTTTGTAATCGTTTTTTCAAGGTCACTCCTGTTTTTTTACATTATACACACATTTTTTGTTGTTCTATGTTATAGCAAACATTATTGTGCATTCATCCATGTTTAATAGCACAACCTTGAAATGACCGTGAACTCTAAAATTTGCTAATTAATGCAGAACTTACTTTCAGCGACATTTCAGATTTCAACGGTAACAGAAATTCGACCATGAACTTGAACTTGTAAATAATCACATTTATTACTGCAATAAATGTTCGAAATGATGTCCTTCCGTTGTGATACATTTCGTGACGCGAAAAACGACAGATTGTACAGCTCTTTCGAAAATCCCATTGAGAAAAATGTACGCGGTTTTCGAAGTCTCTTCCATGGAGCTCTTGGTGAAGTGATAAATGGAAAGGATGAAATTTTTGTGAATGAAGAATCCGGAAGATACTTGTCACACTAGTACCGGTTTCACGTCCAAGTTGCCTTACACTAACATGCGAGTTTTGATTAACTTCAGCGATGATATTGTTCACATTTGCTTCATGAGTAACAGTCTTACGTCTCACACGAATGTTTCTGTTGACACTACTAGTGTCACAAAATGTTTTAACAATACTTGAGTATGCAGAACGTGATGGAAAAGAACGTTCTGGAGATCTGTCTTTGTAAATTCGTATTGCCTCTCTTAGACACTCTCGAGCTTCACCGTAAATTAAAACCATTTGAATTTTTTCCTGTTCTGAATAACGCATTATGGATCGCTTGTCGATACTCGGAGAAATCTAGCAGTGAGCAAACTCTTAAATACATATCTCTCTCACTCTCTATGCACACAGAGGAATGATACAATGTGTTTATTTACTAGTTTAAGTTCATAGTCGAATTGCTGTTACCGTTGAAATCTGAAATGTTCCTAAAAGTAAGTTCTGCATTAATTAGCAAATTTTAGAGTTCACGGTCATTTCAAGGTCGTGCTATTAAACATGGATGAATGCACAATAATGTTTGTTATACCATACAACAACAAAAGGTGTGTGTATATGTGTAAAAAAAACACGAGTGAACTTGAAAAAATGATTCTTCCATCTGATTCGTCTTTTGAAACCATTTAGATTACGTTAAAAAGATTTTTTTGTATTTTCAGAGATGGAGGAGATATTTAGGTGTCCTGTTTTAGACGAAACACCCTGTATAATCTTTAAAGTCACATACTTGCCACAAAAAATGATATACAACGGTTGGTGTAGAAAGTATTCGTACACCTTTAAAAATCGAATAACTTTTTTAAAATTGTATCATACGATTTCAGTATTTTGAGATGTTAGAACGATTAGTTTACTAGGTAGCGTGTAAATAATTTATATTAAAAATTGCTATTGGTCGGAATTGCGGCGAAAAAATTAAAGATCATCATTTTTAACTGTGTCTGTAATGAAAATTTATAGACGCCATCTGTAGGTCTATGTAAGTCATAAACATGTACAAAGTTCCATCGAAATCGGTTAACATTTAAAGGTGATTATATAAGAGCAAAATTGCCTGGAAAGGCCGAAAATCTACGACTTTCACACTTATCATCTTGTAATGTTTGTAGCTCATAGAAACATAAACTGATTTCGATGAAACTTTCTGCATGGATATAACTTACGTAGATCTACAAAAGGCATATTTTAAATTTTCATTACAGGCGCAGATAAAAAGGTTGGAAATCGCAACCTTCACTTTCTTCTTCACAATTTCGACCAATAGCAATGTTTAGAAAAAGTTATTTACACGTTACCTAGTAAACTAATCTTTCTAACATCTCAAAAAAACTGAAGTTGTTTGGTGGAATTTTAAAAAAGTTATTTGTTTTTGAAAGGTGTACGAATACTTTTTACAGCCACTGTACGTAGTTTATTAAGATGTAAATTAACTGATCAAATATTCTAGCATGAAAAGTGAGACAGTCTATTGTGCCTTTATTTTGATACAGGCTTGGGCATTATCGAAATAAATTATTTGAGAATTAATCCTTAAGATAATGTATTATCCGATTTAGCTACATGTAATTTGAAATAATCATATATCAGTTTATTGAAACAGGCAAAAAGTGTATTCGAAATTATTTCATTTTTCGAATTTCATTTAAAATCAAATAATTGTATTCACTTCATCTTTCAACTGATCAAATAATTCCTACTCACAAAAACTCTATTTATTCTTATTGTACTGAAGAACAATTATGAAAGCTAATGCAGCAATAATCATTGAACTACAAAAATTATCTAAATTTCATAATTAATTTAGTTACAACACTGACCTCCTCTTAAGGTGAAATTATTGATTATTTTCTTTGAACAATGTCATTGAAAGAAAACATTATTTCATTTAAACGCCAAATGAATATAAATTCATGTTATTTGTAAAATACATATAATAAAGTTTTGGAATATTTCATTATTTCAAATCGAATGTTCCCAACCCTGTTTTATTATATGCTTTGCATTAAAATACATAAAACAGAGTAATTAGAATTATGTCGCATTTTTTACGTTGTAATTTTAGCTGACAGATATAATCCTTTACGCTGGTTTAATATAAAAAGTACTCCGTTAATGTTAATATTCTTTCCATTGTAATACATGAAACGCTCAAAATAAAAATTATATACTGTATTTTTCTACAATATAATATAATTTTCTAAGCTCTAAGAGAATAAGCTAATCTCTTAACAATTTAATCGTCTTGTACAAAAATTTGAGATATCAAAACACTGTAAATTTTTGCTATATTATTTTTCGAACACCATCGTTTACTGTGATGATATTATAACGTACACAGAGTACAATATTGTCTGTATGATTTCTCGTTCAATTTCATGGAGTATTAATTTCTTTCAACCCTAATGTTATAATATATGTCAGTTGTATATCGTAATCGTATCAAAGTGACCGTAATTGTCACACGGCCTTTATAGTATTCGTTAATTAACATCGAATTTGCGCATGACCATTAATTTCTATTCGGCATAATTGCGTAAATTTAATGCAGATGCGCGTGAACGGATTATCGATGACAATTATGATCTGATGAACAATTACATGAAAGGATTAACATAATTCCGCTGAAAATTCCGATGCGTTCGCTATTCGAATTCATATTTTTTCATTATTAAACATCCAATTGCTCTGCTAAAGAAGATTATTCCGGGTATCAAAAAAATGTTCGTTTCAACGTTCGAATAAGTATTGTCGTGCATAAGCGTCGATTTGTCGGTCATTTTTATCTAAAAGCTTTGCACCAATTTCATAATAAAATTTCAACTGAACAGAAAAGTACTTATGCGTCTCATCGATTGGTGACGTTATTTTCGGCATGTCAATTATGTTGGTAATTATTTTCATTTACCTGTACTATTAGAAATTTGATGGAAACAATTCATTCTCCGTCATACTCAATCTTATTTTTCCAAATTAATATTAAGACACTTGTTCAACACTACAAGTACCGAGCCAGTCAAAATGACTTGCTCCTAATTCATTCTTTCACAATTACTGAATATATAAAAATATTTCGATCAGCTGTCGAATGAACTTTTTCAATTACGAACATATCTAAATAAAAATTGTATGAAGTCTGCATAGATGCATTCTTGCCATTTTTGCGAAGCAATATACCGTCCGTCCATCAGGAGATGGCAGTGAGAAACTTGTAGGTACCACGTGATCTCCCTTCTGCGCGGTACACGTCTACCGTTATTGGCCGAATCGCTCGACAAAGACGGAAACGCGCGTATTAGTGTGACTGGAACAGAGAGTTGTGGTGACGCTGAGCGCCTATGTCGACCGTTCCCGCCAGAACGTAAGCGTAAGAGTGGGGTCCGCAGCCTGGCGTCTAGAGTGGGGTCTCGCAGTCCCCCTGCACCTCACTGTCAAAAATCACTGCCACCTCCTGATGAACGGACGTTACACCAGTTGCATTTATTATTTGGTAGTTGGTTTGTGGCTGGCAAATATTACTACATAAACAATGTCTCATATTAAATTAAGAAATAGCATTATCTAGAATGTTTAAAGTAATAAGTTTAAATTCAAACAATAGGAAATTTTGAACTATACTAAACATTATGTTCTTTTTCAACAAGAAAGAGCAACCATTCATCAGATATAAGGAAACTATAAAATTTCAAGAATTTATAGCCTACAAAAGAGTTCAAAATTGTGAAATACAGAGTGAGTCACCTAAGACAAGCCACCTGAATTACTTCTACATTTCTTGAGGTAGGAAGAAATGTTTCAGACAACAGTTGTTTGGTTTCGAGGTGCCCATTACGTGGTGTACATAACTTTTTTTCAGGTGGAGGTGCTTAGGAGACTTGAAGGTCAACTTAGTTTTTTTAAAAGGAACACATCTCTTCGGACGTCTACGAGTATAGGCCATCTCGAAACAATTTCCACGAGTATAGCCATTCAAGGTCATTTAAAGTTATAAACGTAAAAATGGATGAAAAGTATAAATTCACTGTGGATGTTTACGTCATGGGATATTCTCATAAGTTTCAAGTTTCGACGAAGTTTGTTTACGTTTACATTCACTCATTGGTACATATAGTAGTGTGAGTAGTAAACAGATATTTCGCTTTGGATTACAAAGATTCGTAACATTGTTATCAGACTAAATCGTGACACCAAAGAGAATCAGTTTCCTTTTTATAATGCCTTCTTACTCAAAACTACAAAAAGTCGATATGATCTTAGTTTACGGTGAAAGTGGTCAGTGTACGAGACATGCACCACGCGAACGATTCAGATGCTGTCTTTCTGTAGCTGGTCATAATTTTGAGCATCTGTTGTAGCAGAATATTTTGGATTTAAACACTTTGTTTACACTTTGAATTCGTTCAGTGTGATTTCATTAATAAAGCTGAGAATGTCCCGTTATATAAGCATTGACAGTGAATTTATATTCTTCATCGTTTTTTTATGATTAGGACCTTGAGTGACCTTGATTGTTTATGCTCGTTGAAATTTTCGCAAGATGGGCTACAATCGTAGGAGTTCAAAAATATGTGGTCCTATTTACAAAAACCTAAGTTGGCCTTCAAATCTGCTAAACACCTCCACATGAAAAAGGTTGTGTACTCCATGTAATGGGCCCCTCGAAACCAAACAACTTTTGTCTGAAACATTTTTCCTATGACTCACGCTGTATAATTAATAGTGTTTAATAGAATATATTCTCTCAGCAATATATGACAAATATACCTTTCACGAAATATAATTAATTAGAAAGCTGAAACAAATTGGTAATTGTCAGACATTTTAGAATACTTTGAGTCATGAATGAGATAAATAAATTCAAGTGTGATGAATAAAATGTTTAAAAATGTTTGCAACTAATTTCGAAGATTGAGCTACACAGATAAGAGGTTAATAACAGTTCCAGATTATTTTTAATTGGCTAAAAGCATTGCTAGAGAAAAGAGAAATTCCTGCAGTATCAATTTTGTTAATTTTGCCTATGATACTTGAATTTGCAAACTGTTCAGCATAAAAAAAACACTCGAGAAACAGCGTATCGTTGAAGACTAACAGGAATTGATAAGCATGGTTAACAAAAAGGCAACGAATACACGCGTTCATGAAAAAGCTGGAACGATGCGAATGTTGCTATCTAATCGGAGTATAAGAGGTTTTATTTTTGTTGTAATCCGTAGTACCGGAAGGAGAAAAGGGTTTATGAGGTTGCGCAGACTTCATCGGAAGCACCGGTGCGTTGTTTTTTTTAGAAAATCCTGGCGTTCCTCTGAACACTAGCCGGAAAATCCGGTGGAAAAACACTTTTGAGGCGGTCGTTTGCTCTTATAAGTCTTCCGCGAGGCATTACCTTTCGGCGAATATAATCGTTTCATATATCTACGCGTCACATTCAAACTGTCTTTGTGCCTCCGGTCGCGCGTCGCTTCCGTCGAAAGGTTTGGTCTGGTAGGAGCAGGGGTTTGCTTGTGGCGGTAATAAATTATGAACTCGTCCAATATCTTTCCTTTCCCCGACTTAGTAGCTTTTGAAATATACCGTCGTTACGTATTTCTTCCTTCCCAGCAGCCGGCTGCTATATGTACAGGGCGTTTCACTTAACTGGACTGCCTCGAGTGTCTCCATTGCTCTTGCCAGAAAATGTCTTAGACTCGCACAATTTTTATTGCCGCTCGTCGCAAATAGGATGCTCCTCCTTTATCATTAGCCGCACGCAAGAAACAATCCGCCGTTCCTCTAAGAAGATCGCGAATCCAATTTAAATTGCGCACACATCCGATGCTTCTCTTCGTTTTCAACATTTCCTGCACCGGTGCTACGTGGACAAATAGAGTTACTTTATTGTCAATTCCAGCACAAAGTAAATGCAGATGCAAAATATTGTTGCGGAAACCCAGCGTCCACCTCGCCGGTGAACACATATTTAATAAATTAACGGAGAACTCGAACACAACAGTTTATTTACAAGAGAGAATATATATTGTTAAATATCAGTTAAATATCCGTGTGCATCCACTTTCTCTCTCTGACGTCTAGGATCGATCTGGCGATCTTATCAGCAGCCGTCTTTCCAATTCCACCGATCGAACGGCTTCTCTGCGATATGTTCAGGGGGAAGGAAATATTTTGAACTTTGCGATTCTATATCGTCGTAACAATTTTTATTAATAGGATTAAACAAAGCCCTTAGTAGCAACATTCAAGAAATTGCAGTAATCTTGTTGCGGTTTGTGGTGGATTTTTCAATTCTGCAGACTTCGGTCGGGTTACACGTGATGTGCCGACAATTAGTCGTAAATTTATTATTATAAATTTATTTAGTATAATATTTATTGCAAAAGTAAATTTACTATGCACTCTGACTTCTTCTCGAAGGACGACATTCCTCGTTATTTTATTTCAAATGAAATGTGCCCAACCCTGTTTTATGATATGCATTGCATTAATGCGTTAGACAGAGTAATTATGATATATCACACTTTAATCCATTTTTTGCAATATAATTTTAGCTGACAGATATGAGTTAAGTTAATTGTCTTTGACAGCGTGAGTCAAGTGTATTTTACGGACGTGAAATATATGTTTTTTACTGTTATGACCTAGAGAGAGAGTGAGGCTCGCTAGGGTACGTTTGGCAACAGCGCGGCGCGAGTTTCCTCCAGGTATTTCCTCAGGTCGTTTGAGGTTTGACGAGGTTTGTACCCTTTCGAAAACTCTGGGGTTATGGCACATCTGTTTGCTATCGAGGGTTGGGAAGGTCAAGGATGGCAACGAAATTAGCAATCAATCTCAAAGACAGATGTCCCCAAGCAAACCATAAACCCAGGCAGTACAGGCGTTAACAAATCTAGTTTATTAACGACATACATCTTCAAAACCATGTTTGAAAGAAAAACTTTACCTAGTAACGAATTTAATCACCAAGTAGTCGCTAGTAACTTGAGATGTTGATACGATCCTAAACGCACAAGAAAACAAATTATAGTATCCTGCATTAACACTTTGACTCCCACCTCGATCATATACATATTGGTGACACTGTTTTTTGACCATTTTAGTCCAGTTTAGATATTAATTTCTACTGCAATTTGTTGTGGAAAATGAAATTTCATTAGGACTGAGGAATGCAGAAGACTTGAAGAAATTATTACTATCCTAAACTTTATTTTTCCTGTTTTCGTATCAGAGACTAAATTACTTTGAATTTTTGGATTTTTCAGGGTTGCAATTTGGCATTCAAATTCCTCTAAATTTAAATGTTATTAATTCAATTATTGATTACTTTAAAAATCCCTCTATAAAGTATTGGTATTCAGACACTCTTTGGGATAGAATAGCTTCTTCTAAAATTAAACTGAATTAAACTGATTAATCTACTAAGTGACGAGTAAACAATTTTTTTAAAAATTGAGTAAATAGTTTGATGAATATAGTAAATTGAGAATATAGTCTTATGTAAGTAAACGAAAATAATATTTCCTTTGATTCCTATAATCTGAGAATTACTCGAATTTATTGAATGCAGACTAATATTGCAACATTTTTATATTATATTATTTTATACTTCATCTCCGAAATTCATTTTTTGATGGATTGTAAATGATGTTACAGAGATTATTATATCGTAAATGTCGAGATTAAACCTGCACCCCCAAGTTAAATCTAATCAGTGAATTCTTGGTGTAAAATGCGCTGAAAAATATTTTAACTCTTCTGGAGAGGGGTACACAAGGTCAAAGAGGAACCTCGTGTTGCAAAGTGCACGGCGGGTAATGTGCTTAAACAAACAAGCTTAGCTATTAAAAGCTTTAGATTATCATTAAACCTTGTAGCAAGTTTTACTAAGATGTGTCCGCCGACACAAAAGCTGCGACTAATTTTATTACTTAATGCACCACGACTATCTCTTCAAACATAGTCCTTCTGTTGTCAAGAACCGCGTTAATTATATTCATGATAATCATTCTTAGTTATGAACATCAGTCGTATTGTAATGAAATAAATATAAATATTCTGCTTTCCTTTCAAAGATAAAAGTTTACATTTCACATTTTTTTTTGTACATGAAACTATTTTTCTTGCAAAATATTTAGAAAATTTCTTGTTCCCGCTACGGAAGTATATTTTCGTTTATAAAATTTACAATGATTAGCAATAAAAATGCAGTGCAACAGAAAATAGTATGTAGTTGAGCATCAAAAAAAACCTTCCACAATTTTGAAGATTGAATTGTATAATTAGAATTTCCTATTTTCTTCGCAATCCCTGTCAACCACTCTTATTTAAAAAATTTCTTTACGCGTCATGCAATAACCTAACCAAGTTCTCAAAAAAATTCAATTCATTTTTCGATTCACTTTTTAAAAAAATCACTCCATTTTAACTCTTATGTCAGTATCTGGGTACTCGCTTCTAATTTCTTTTTAAAACTGTTTTAATATTATTGCTGACAATAGAATATCACAAATTAATTTACATTTGAGGCGTAAAAGTATGCGTGGAAACTATAAAGTAAAACATCACTGAACATCGTAGAAATTCAGAATAAACATGACATAAGGGTTAAAGGGTGGATAGAGACTTTTTCTGACAGATTCTATACACTTTCTCGTTGTATGCAGTTGTCGTTATTAGAGTAAGATACATATACATATGTGTTGGAACTCTTATACATACAAAGTACAACATCATTGAACATCGTAGAAAATATAAAATGAACATGACATAAGGGTTGTAGGGTACATAGAGAATTTTCTGACAAACTCTATATGGTTTCGTTGTATGCAGTTTTCGATATTACAGGAAAATAAATGTAAATATTCGGTTTAGTCGATCCGGGTTGGCGCAACAGTTTCTGGTAGAAGCAATTTCATTAGAAAGATTGTTGTTCTCGACAAGAAAGCAATGCAGTTATTTCTAGTCGTCTCGTTAAGTGAAACACCTTGTACATAGATGTCTGGTATACATGGCGAGAGCGTTGCTTTCGCAACTCGTCCCGGAAAAATAACCGGAGAAGTATGATACTGGGAGAACGTGGCACAGCGCAGCGTTCGTCGCGTTTCGAAGGACGTGGTGTTTGCATTAGCTTGTTCGCCGCGATGCACATCCGTTCTGCGTTGTTTGGCTGAACGCGTGTGTTTAGTTGCTTTGTGGCGTCGGGAGTCTCGGTGAACCACCACGCTGTCAGAGGAAAAATGGCGGAGCGGCTTCCTTACACGCTCTAATATTGTAAAGTGCTAACCGAGAATTGGTTGCATCGCTACCGGCGATTGCAACACGGAATTTTCAACCGTTCATGCTCTCCACAGGCAGCCGACCGTAGCAACATTCCTGCAAATACCCTCCATACTTTGATTACCACTTCGCCGAATACTAATTTTAATTTGCTTAAAACAGTTTCTACATTGCAACCGAACCAGCACAGAAATAATTCTTTTTTTTTATTAACTAACGTTGCATCGTGTTCTGGGTCACTAAGGACATGCTCTGTTGGTTGGTGGGACTTGAATGGAACTGTTAATAGGTTAGATTCATATATTAATATACAGGGTAGAGCATTTAAGACAGGTCATCAGAATAACTTGCTTGCTTTCGAAGATAGAAGAAATTGCATCAAACCAAACTTACTTGGTATCGACGAGCTCGTAATCTGATGTTACTAATTTCTTTATAGGTGGAGACGTCAAGGAGATATGAAGGTCAACTCCGTTTTTTTTTTAATGGAACGTATGGTTTTTTATTTACATTCTAGTGCAGTGTTTCTATCAAGGTGAACTACAATAGAAAATAAATTATCTCAAAGCACTTTTTAAGTAGTTTTGTGTAATCTCTGGATATTGGCATACCGCTCTAGTAATTACTTATAAGGGTCACGGAACATAAACAAACATTCGATCACATTGTACGCTTATCTGTGCCCACAAATGTTATTAATACTTTGACTAGCGATCAAAGTACGGCTTCGAAATATTCAATCTCAGTGGTCAATTTTCAAAAATGTGTTACACAATAGCAGAGAAACTAAAAATGGTTATCATTTATGTTAAATGTCATAGAATTCTGAGGGAAACGGTACATGTATAATGGTGAATGATTTCGAGATCGTAATAGACCTTCACGCTCTCGTATTTGCAAACATTACAAAAAAGTAAAAACACTGTACCAGAATGTAAATAAGAAACCATACTCCTCCATTTCTAAAAACAGAGTTGACCTTCACATCTCCTTGACGTCTTCATCTATAAAAAAAAATTAGTAACATCTTTAATGTTGACGGTGACATCTTTAAATGCTCCACCCTGTATAATATCTAGTAAATATACGTCTGATAGTTTTCATCGCTTTAATTACTAGATTGCGAAATCTTTATGCAAAATAAAACTTGCAAATTATGTAGATGATGCCATTAAAAGAATGAGAATACCATTTTGTTTGCGCTAAGGAGAAATCGATATTGGCAACTCCGGATTTTATATTTGTGTCGAAAATCTAGGCCACGCTGGAAATTTATAAAAATGTCTAAATGGGTTTGTGACGTGTCTAATTTTTAGTAATTAAATTTGCATAACTTTACTATTTTCAGGTGAAATTTGAGATCGGCGTTAGCACCGCGTTATCGGATTAATTTGTCAGGTTTACATTCGCCGGATTTGGTCGTCGAAAATTTCTCTATAAGTTTTTCAACTTTGCACTTTTCTCTCATAGGAACGATTTCATTTATAATAACACCGCGCAAGCTCGGCCACGTAGACTTTTAGTCAACGTAAAAAGCGTACGTTCACACCTTTTATTACTGCTATTATTCATAATGTCGCCCCTTTAATTACTACACTATTTTTTCCACCAGCACTCTTAAAAAAGAAAGTTCCATAACCTCTGCCTCCGATTTAAGAAACGGTCGATGTTCTGCAGAATAGTTCAAAATGACGAATGCTACTGCACCGTCTACGCGTTATTCTCGGCCATAACATTTTATGCTATTCTCAGATTTCTGCAACCTGCACCCAGATTGTGGCCCGAAAAAATGTCACGGATCGTCGGAAATATCACTAACAATCTAATAATACTTACTACTAAACTGCGAATTTGTATGTAAAATAAAAATTGTCTATACTATATCAAGATAGAGAAGCTACATATACATGTATTTCTTTTCTTAATAATTTTAACCAATTAATTAGAATACAACAATACTTCTAAATTCTTTAAATATACTTCATGTTTTACATTTAATCTACTCATTTTTATCATAAATGCATAAAATGCACAGTTTATTTATTACTTGTCATTTAATAATACCTGTTACTTTATATAATATCATCTAATTTAAGATCATTTACTCCATTTAAAATGATTACACTGTGGATTTTATGCATTTATGACAAAAAGAAGTAACTAAAATTTAAAACAGTAAAAGGATTTAGAAGAAAATCGAAATATTAATTACATCTTGTTGAAATTATACATGGAATAATTACAATTTTTCATATATTCGTTGTAATTATACAGAACTTAAAAAGATATTTGTAGAATGTACTAATCACTCACTATAGATTAGAATACAATTCTACAGCCATGTTTTCTTTCTCTTCTATTGGTTCCCATGCATTGTTGTAATTGTTGTATGAAAACTGTTGCCTTACCTGCAAAAAAGAGAAAATCAAGCTGTTAGAAATCTTCAATGAATCATCAAGGGATAGTTACTAATTTAGAATTTGTAATGAAATTATTTTAAAAACGTAGTTTATGCCGTGTATCATTAAGTAATAATACGAACTGGAAATATTGCAACCAGGTAAGTACCATGAAATTTCCATAAAGGCTCTCGACATTCATTATTGTTATTGGGGTATCGTAATACATTACCAAACAACGAGCAGACCTTTTAGAAATTTCATGCATGTACATCAATTATTTGTCTTTCACTTGCATGGAAATTATTCTCTGCATCTGTTACACTCACAGAGAGTATCGTCCATAATTATACGTACATCGAGCATGTTCATATAAAGCGTAGAATGCTGTCGCAATGTAAATGTTTCCGAAAGAAATTTAAATGAACCGAATTGGTTATATTAATGACGAGAAATTCGTTCAGCCATGCAGCTTAAATTTCTTCATAATTTATTTTTCATTGTTCTAGGAGTGGCTTTCAGACTTTAAATAATTAATTCTTACTTGCATCTAATTCAGCTCAAAATCAATTCCAAGATACTGTTTTAAATAGAAATTTTAAACTTGAATTATTCTAGTATGCTGAACATATCGTTTACAACATATTCAGACTTTTTCAAATATATGTCATATGTTGTAAATCAAATTAAATACACTACGATAAGAACAGGCGCAGTCGTTTGAAACTAAATTAGTGTGTAGCGGTCCGGTATGTGCATTTTTACCTAACTTTCGCTATAACAACGTTGGCAACATCCTTTTCCTTTAGATTTTATCGTAACATTTAGAACATAATATGCACCATTAAAAGAAAATGTTTTTGTAAAACGTTGCGTATATGTGTATCAGGTACTTTTGGGCGGTAGTGCACACCTGGGTCCCTCTTTACACCGTATTTTATCACAAGATTAAATTTTATACGATTATTTAGCACATCTTATTTACTTTTACCCGTACCCTTCCTGCACAGTTCTTAAGTAAAATTTAAAAAAATCAATTCTTCAAAAATGGTATGTTCTGTTAATACCAGGGGTTGAAAACAGTTATGATATCGATTCCGGTTCTTAAAACAGTTACGAGAACCGAAAAAATGTTATAACTGTTATGAGAATATCAGTTCTCGCTTATATCGGTTACGGTTACGGTTCTTGAGAGCCGATATTATAAAAGGTCTATAACTGTTATTTTTAGGTACTGGATTTCGGTTTCGGTTTCGGTTCTTCGGACTTCAGAACCTATAATATGTCCCGTATTGGTCTCATATCGGTTTTGCAGTTCTGCAACTGATATTTTTTGGTTCTATATCGGCTATACAGGGTGTCTCAAAATTCCATAAAAATCCGGAAATTAGAGGTTCCTCAGATCATTTGAAGCGATATTTTCCTTTGTAAAATGGCGTCCACTGCTTTGTTTAAGAGTTATTAACCGAAAACACGGATCAATCAGAGTCAATACACAACCAAAAAATATCAGTTGCAGAACTGCAAAACCGGTATGAGACCGATACGGGACATATTATAGGTTCTGAAGTCTGAAGAACCGAAACCGAAATCGAAATCCAGTACCTAAAAATAACAGTTATAAAACCGTTATAATATCGGTTCTCAAGAACCGTAACCGTAACCGATATAAGCGAGAACCGACATTCTCATAAAAGTTACAACATCATTTCGGTTCTCCATAACTGTTTCAGTCAGAACCGATATACAGGGTGTTTCCTGCTTTTCCGGCAAGATTGTAGGAGCATGATCTACAAGTAAAAATACGAATAAAATGTTATGTGAAGTTTGCTTATGAACGCTTCATTACAATATTATAGGCAAATATTGAATGTAACTGAAAGCTAACTACTGTGGCTACAATGAATAGTTAGACAACAAGAAATATCTCGTAAGTACAGGCAAAGTAAATACAATTGACCTTCCGTATTATTCAGCTTTAAATCTGCTGGTCCGCACCTATTCAGGCTACATTCAATACTTGCCTATAATATTGTAATAAAGCGTTTATAAACAAACTTCATATAACATTTTTTTCGTATTTTCACTTGTAGATCATGCTCCTACAATTTTGCTATAATTGTTATAGCAATTATAACTGTATAACTGTTTCAAACAGTTATTTTCAGAACCGTTTCAGCCCCTGATTAAAACGATACTTTAATGGAAAATTCGCAAAGCTGCTCAATTTATAGTTTCGAAATTGCAGTCACTATTCATAGTGGTAACTGGAAAGTGGAAACTTTAAATGCACTTCTTTCGAAATGAAGTTTTCCACATCGATGCCAAAAATGAAGTTTCATTGGTACTGTTTACCTTTTCTCTACGTACAAAACAACCTGAAAATGTGCATCAAAAATTATATATTTTAGCACAAATAGTTGTACATTTTTTAAAAATTGTACTTTTCGGAATCAGCTTCAACAAAGACTCGCTTCTTTCTTCTTGTTTAATTTAGGTAGGTAATGATTAGACTGCGGATCTTTATGCAAAATGAAAAATGTTCGCATTGATTACAAGACATAGGAACCAAATAAAAATTTCTTTCTTCTTCTAATTATCTTATTAAGCTAAAACTAATACACTGATGTCCTTAAATCTTTTTAATATGTTCTCTGATTTAAATTGTGCGTACGCATTTTTGCCATAAACGCATAAAATCCGCAGTCTAGTAATGATATTTGGTCTCCTCAGGATTTAAAATCCATTCTACCACTCTCCCCTTCATCCATTTTTCCACTTTCACTATCGCCTAATTTTTCAGCCTATTTCAGCCTATGTCAGCCTACTTTTCAGCGGGGCCGACTGTTTATTAAGGTGGGTTCCGAACCACCTTTCTTGTTTAATGTAAAATAACACAAATTCGTTTTAGATAAAAACCCAAGAAGAGATATCAGGCACAGCTACCTTGCAATTGTTCATCACACGAATGATCTGTTGGAGCAACGCAGCCAGGTCCTTCTAGTTTAACACGTTCACGCCGGCGTGACCCACCAGTGGGTCATACTCGTGTGTTACGAGATACACAGAAAAACAGCGCCGTCCCACGGAGAGTGTTAATATATTTGTTGTGTCGTGTCAGTGCTCAAACAGTAATTTGTGAGCCGCTGAGATACACACCTCACATAGAGGTAAATTAAATAAAGAGATAATTGGGTTTCGGATAACTAAGTAATTTTAATAAACTGAATGTGAAAGACGGTATAAAAGAGACGGTATAATAAAGATGTTGTATCTTAAGACTGTAGTTCGCAACTCTTAATTCACGACTCTTAAACTGCGACTAACTTACAACTAACGCACGAGAAGTAAGGAAGGCTGATGGGGGTGAAAAACTCCCTCCACAAAATGCAACATAGTGGAGGCCCCAGCCAATGATAATATTATTTGGGAGGCTACAATTGACCTCCCAAAAGAAGTCACCTCCCGAGAATTGTCGCCAAACAGACAACACTCGCTTTCCCGTGATTTCACCGGAAATCATTAATACTTTACCATTAATATTTTTGGCTTTGGGCCCCGGGCCCCCCTTGGCGCTAAGCGTGGGCCTACGCTACGCCAAGTGCCATTGAGAGTGGTACGGCTAGGCTGACTTTCCCATGGTCAACTGATGGTTTCTAGACGTACCCGAATCATAAAACAATAAACTCTTCCAAGACGTTAGAAGAACTCTTCGACAATGGCACTTATCCAAAATCGACCGTAGCGCAGACCCAAGCCGAAATACGAGCCGGCCATACAATAATCGCGTCTCAACAATATTTGTCTCAACTTTTCAGCAAATACTGCTAAAGCATCACACAATAAAATGCACCTATTGATTATCCACAGGACCATAATTTTACATATAACAGAAATTGTTGAGTTTCTCTTTCTGAACCGTTCAAAGGCTTAGCACACATTCGCCCGTGCAGAAAAGGGATTCGGGTGTATATATCATCCATATTCTGATATCTGTATTCTCACACGTGTAACCCGCGGCAAATATTGACTGTCAGTGTTCACATTATGTTTATGCAACGGGTACAGTCCCTTTTGATCGATTGTGTTTGACTGTCACAGTATGTCTGGCGTTTCGGCGTCGAAGTCGTTCTTTTTCTAGCGATATGGCACTGCGGGGTGATTGATACCGACGAAAATCCGGAAAAAGAAACCGCACTCGATACAAACATTGTATTTTCCACACGATTGGTACCGCGAGCGATGCGATAGGTGGAATCGCGCTGCGCATTCGCATCTGGAAAGTTTCCCGCGTAGTCGGCAATTTACTAAGGGCCTGTTACGATTCGTTTTGGATAGGGGTGCATAGAACCGGCCATAAAAAAGCTGCCTTAGTCTTGGTACGAGACTAACAAAGACACAGGGTCGTCGAAGTAAATCCGAAAAATCCATTGTACAGGGTGTATAAAAATTATATGTATTATATGATCATAGCGGGATTTTATTTCAGTATCGGTGAAGATCTCTTAATAAAATCTACCGAAAAATTGTCTTTGGCCCTTTTCTTTCAGGTCAAATTTCTTTTATTGCATCTCACAGTACTCATCACGAGGGACAAGAATCGCAAAGAAACCGTAGATCGCAAATTAACTCTTCTCTTGGAAAACGACTTTAAGTTTGGTAATCTATTTTATACCATGTGTCTACAGGCAGTCACAGAATGGTATAATTGTGGACGGGGTGATTCTACAAGAGAAAATAAGTGAAAAAAAATATTGAATTTTTTTATTCGTCACCTTGTTTTCGAGAAAGTCGACTTTGAAAATCCGTCAAGTTTGCGTAGAGCAGGGATGGACCATAGCGCCCACTGTCCCCCACCAGCATTCACCGTTACCATAGAGCAAAGAAGTGCTTCACCCGTTGAGAACAGTGCGCAGGCCTCGCGCACGAAAGAGAGGTTGGTGGGAGAAGTAGGCGTTTAAGGGGCCCCTACCGTGCCCATCCCTGGCGTAGAGATTGTAAGAAGTAGAACTGGTGTGTCATGAACAGACTCGTAAGACAATTTCTATCCCATATCACGAGTGTTCACTGAATTTTCAAACTCTAATTTCACGAAACTGGGGCGTCATATGAAAAAATGTATTCTATTCTTTCGACATATTTTCTTATGTAGAATCACCCCGTCCACAATGATACCATTTTGCGACTGCCTCTAGACATATGGAATAAAATAGATTACAAAGCTTTAATGTTGTTTTCCAAGAGAACAATTAATTTGCGACCTATGGTTCCTTTTAGACTTTTGTTTTTCATGACAAAGTATTGCACGATGCAATCACAACAAATTTGACCTTGAGTTTCAAGGTCAAGGACAATTTTGAAGTAATTTTGTTTTATAGATCTTTACCGACGTATAAGGTTGTTATATGTGAAATGCCCGATTTTAGGATGCAAATGTCATGAAACATTTTGATCAAGTAGTATTATAAACTTCAAGTTTAATATATGTATATCATTTTAAGGCGCAAAGTTGACGATTAAGGTTCTATCTTCAGTTTTCGTGGAGATATCTAATTTTACATTTAAATCTATTTTATTTCAACGTCAGTCAATGCGGTTGGCGTGCATTCTTTTTATGTGAGTAGAAAAAACAACACATTGGCGATAGCATCAAGTGATGTTTAATTAAGCAAAATACTATTCGTCGATCTTAAAAAAAGTCTACACCATGTAGATGACTATCTTGTAAACGAAGAACGTGAACGACAAAGAATTCAAGGTCTACAATAATGCCGTCAAGAAACTTGTAGTTCGTTGACAGAATATGTCGCTTACAAAGGTGCTTACTTTAATCAAGAAGATTATTTCGAAAGAATTTGTTCTTGCTAAATGTTACTGTGAAATATCTGACAATTTCCTATAATAGTTGAGACTAAACATTTCTGTACACCGCATACAAAGTAAGACAATTATTCTTTCTTTTTTATTTATTAGTTTATAGTCGCATCAACATCGCAGGTTATTAGCGACTACTTTAACAACAGGTTATATTCACATATATTTACAGAATTTAAATATAATTACGGTGATGTATATCATTTATGTATCAAACAACAGCAAACTGATGCCTTTTGTCGTCGAGCGATTTCTTCAATTCAATTGGGAGTTAATGCCTATTTCTAACATGACCCGTGGCTGGACAGTCCTAGAGAATATGAGCAACTGTATACTCGACGTTACAGTCGGTGCACTTGTTGGGGGCCCTCCTCGTCATCAAATGTTCGTGTGTTAACGCAATGTGGGCTATTGCTAATCGAGTGAGGGTGTTTTCGTAGATGTTGGTTCTTACTCTCTGAATACAGTTATTGGTAATTATTGCGAAAAGGTCATATACTCCGATTTTGATGAAATTTAAAAGTGTTATAGATTTCGTCATTTTAAACAACATTTTCCTTTTCAAATATAGGGGGGGGGGTCGCTTTTAGTTTTCGAGATATTTGCAAAAAACTATTGCTAATACTATATTGAATTTTTTGTATTCTTTGTACTCCGATTTTGATGAAATTTAAATATGTTATGCAGTAACACATTTGAACAACTTTTTCCTTTTCCAATATATTGGGGTCGCTTTTAGTTTTCCAGATATTCGTAAAAAACTATTGCTAATACTGTATTGAATTTCCCGTATTCTCTCTGTTTACTTTTTTTTTGTTAACACGCTGTGGAGATGAGAGAGAAAACAGAGTCTCACTCTGGTCATACATATATAAGGTGAGCTTTCAATTTTGAAAGACTACTCTTCGATTTTTGCACGCGTGGTCGGGTCGGCACAACTCATTCTATTCGCATAATCTTTGCATTGTAACTGTCATCCAGAATTTGATCTAGTAATGAAAAAATCATGCGAATAGAATGAGTTGTGGTTAGGCCGCGGAGGGGGCGCAGAGGGCCGGCCGTTAGGCCGGCCCGACCACGCATACGGAAATTCAGGAGTAGTCTCTCATTTCCACAACGTATTTACAAAAAAAAGTAAACAGACGCCGCACCGGAGCAGCCTCACGTTGACACGGAGTCTGCAACAATACGTTAAACTCAATACAGTATTAGCAATAGTTTTTTGCGAATATCTCGAAAACCAAAAGCGACCACCTATATTGGAAAAGGAAAAAGTTGTTTAAAATGACGAAATCTGTAACATATTTAAATTTCATCAAAATCGGAGTATAATGACCTTTTCGCAATAATTACCGAATAAAATTATTCAATGTAGTCTCTAGCACTAGTTGCCACGTCCTCCTTATTCATTTTCGACATCACCTCCGCGATGACGGATTTTAGGGTGTCGTTGGTGTTGTTATGCTTTGCATTTACCTTTGCCTCGACTACACCCCGCATGTAATAGTCAAGGGGATTGTATTCGGGTCTACAGTAAGGTCACAAGTCGTGACACCAACGATAAGAGAGTTTTTCGTAAAGCCTGATTAATCTTTTCGTTCACTTCGATCACGAATTCCGCGCTTCTCTTGCTAGTTGCCCGGGATGCAGTTACCACCTACCGTTTGTCAGAATTTCGGACTTTCTTGGCTAGGTCGTAAAATTGCTTCTTCTTGTAATCAAACCACGTAATAATTTCCGCGGGCGATTTTCCGGCACGATGCGAATATTGCTGCTCTTCGGTCGTATTCTCCGTTCATGCCTGACATTTTTCCACTTGTTCACTGATTGATGGCTTATATAGTCGGTCACTTTGTCGACAATTCTGTATATTTGCCTTACCTACATCTTATTCGTGGTACAGCCCGAAAAAATTCCAGATTTATCTCGACGGTCCTGTACGAGCTCTAGCCCAAAAAGATCGGCAACGAGACAACGTTCAGTGGAACCGCATAAAAATGGCTTGTCATTAAAATTTCACTGCTGACTAATTAATCAGCGTTTAGCCGCCGATAACCGACGTGCTAACCAATTTTTCGTCCGGCTGTATTGAACAAGCCGCCACGGCTATAAATACGGATTCCCCGATTTATCCGCAAATAGATTTCTCCAGGCGGATTAAAAGCGACCTTTTTCCCGCGGCCGCACGCGTTGACGTTCGGTTTGATTTTTATTAGTTACACCGTCAGCGTCGAGTAATATTTTGGAACAGGAGGGAACGGCGTTCACGCCGGACATGTTCTAACTACCGGTATTTAATCGATATATCGACGGGGGTGAGGAGATATGTTACAACCACGAAGGTGATGAAGTGAGATTTTTTTTCCGCCGGTGACGAGACCATTTCCCAATGGCTGGTAACTGTGAATCTCCAAGAAAAATGTATGTGCTGCGCTGGTGCAAAATCGTTTTCGTGAAAAGCGATGCTTCGTGTCTTTATACTTTTTACTTGTAGCTAGACAGTCTGTTGAAAAGACAGTTTTTGGTCCTAAACATCTTGTCATGCAACGCTGAAAGTTAAAGGGTTAATACACTATTTTAATAATTGTTTATATGAGGAAATGAAGATGTGCATTGTAAATGAGGAATAGACTGACCATTATGCTCATTCGAACGTATAGGAGTTTGTTAGTAAATACTCGAGATTTTATTACACAATAATATTGAGCAGCATTTTCCTAATAGCAGAACTACGTACGGTTTCTTGAAATACATGAATAATATAATTATACATGTTATTTAACATTTTCCCTTTTACATTAAGTTGCATTTTAACAATTTTAAAGAAACGATATACTTAACCAGAGGGAGTATATTAGTTTGCTATGAAGCTTCTCTAAATGTTGGCTTACTGTTTTAACTCTTTGCGGACGCGTGTCTGCAGACAGTCGCCCAAGTAAAATTGCTACTCCATGACTAAAAATCACATTTTAAAAAGTTGTTACTCTCAAAAAACACCAAACAAATTTTTACCGAACACAACACATGCTCCTTCATATAATTCTTATGCGTAGCTTTCAGTACACCATTTCATTTCCCAAGGAAAATTGTACATTCGAACCGTCGATAAGTACGCTAAACATAATTCCCGCCCGCAAAGGGTTAAAGAAACAAATAATAACACCTAACACCGGACAGCTTTCAAAATAGATTGCACTTATTATAAATGTCTCAATAAATAAATTACTTTGAATATATAGTGAATCCAAAAAGTATTCACACAATACATTTCCAATTCTTGAAAAATTGTCAATATTTAAATTGTGATCATTTCATAAAAACAAATAGTAGAAACTCTCTAATGGCCTGCTAGCAACATCTGACTTGATTTGAAAATTTACTATTGACAAACACGACGAATTTCCTCGCATTCGACTAACACAATGACCGACAGATACTTGCATATTTTTAGCGATGTGCATTCCCTCTATCATGCTGGTATCTCTTTTATAATCCATTTCTGGTCCTATTCCTAACTCTGATGTTCATGTGACGACATTCTTACTTGAAACAAGGGCTGTACTTCCGAAAGGCACCGGTAACCGAACGAGATGAAACTTGGTGGGTATTATGAGGGATAGGAAAGGACCTCGGATATACAATTTTAGCTTCGGCAATTTATGCCATTAAAAAATACAGGTTCTCAATTATAAATCCGTCATAATAGGTTTTCGATGCTTTGGACGCTATATTCAGCAACAATGTGAGAATGCCTGAGGGATATGTATGCATGCGTGTGTTACGTACAGAGAATTATCTCTGCTTTATTTCAACCAGTGTTTTCTAACCGCTTTCCTGATAACGGAAAATGCCCCATTCCACCCTTTGCTTATAGAAACGATTACTATGCTCCAGCTGGATGCAGCCGGCACAAAGCATGATTCAGTACAGGGACAGTTGCACAAGATTCCTTAATACGGAAATCTTGAGAGCATCCCCACTTAGATTTTACAGTATATAAACCCTCGAATTTTAACCCTCAGGGGCAGTGCTTAAAGTACAAACGGGCTATACACGTCGTTACGCTGAATCTCGTTTTGGAGTTGGTTGTATTTAGTGAGATCGGGCCTAGTCACCCTTTCGAATCAAGTAACCTTATAGAGTCCGCGAGTACGGTATTAATCTGTCTTGGCATAATTATTCAACCTCTCTGTGTTCCCCGCATAGCCAGTGCGTCGTTGGTCTGGGTTTGTTTCCTTGGCGGGAAGGTGTTTGTGAGTGACAGCCCTTCCCCCAAAACAATAGACGACTTTCTATTTAAACAAATTCGTGAGACAGTCCTTCCACATTCTTCATAACATGCTCCAAATTTCATACCGATCGGCCACCTGTGCCTTTCGGAATAATATCCGAAAAAAGTAGAAAATAAATTTTTTTCATGTGATATTTATTTTTCGAGGAAATCGAATTTGAAAATGCAACGAATACGCATGCTGTTACCTAGAAATCTAATTCCACTTCCTGCGTATACTAACTCGCGCGAACCCGACGGATCTTTAAACTCGATTTTCTCGAAAACGAGACGTCAAACCAAAAAATTTTATTTCTTTTTTTTCGATTTATTTTTACATGTAGAATCATCCACTGCCCGCTTGTACGTGTTTTTTGGCCGTACCCTGTATAACTAGACAGCGGATTATACGCATTTATGACAAAAATGTGTTAGTGTACTTGAAGATAGAAAAATCATTAGAAGAATTTAAAACTATTGTTATATTATTTTCAACCTATTAAACGTATTGAAAAAGATAATTAATTTCTGTTTCACTCCAGTTCGTTGCAATTCAGGTAGACCCTTTTTATTTTGCATAGATCCGCTGTCTATATATAACTTATATGAGTCTACAGAATACATTTTTTAAATTTTCGTGACACCCCAAATAAGAATGTTGTAAAAAGCAACTTTTACTATTCTGAACGTAATTCAGGGTAAACGTAATTTTTCCAATATGTTTGTTGGCTGAAGTGTGTAATGTATGATTGATGTATGCAGCGCAATGAACGTTGCAATATATGTTTAGTTATTTTATCGTTATTGTCATTTTATTATTTTGTATCCTATGTCTTCATGTTCGCTAAAATACATTTGGTTTATTGTTAATTTATACTGCGTTAATTCTGTTAGGTTATGGGCCCAAGTCACAATATAAATCGTGATTTGTAATTGAATAATTAAGTACGTAAGAAATTAGAATAAATGGCGTCCATGGGCAGCTTCGCAAACAGTATCGCTATCAATCATGGATGCTGAATATGCAGCAATGTCTGAACTATCCAGAGAAGTGGTATATATGATACGATTATTATCACATATGGGTTTTATAAATTATGTAGCGACTCCGATAGTAATGTACTGCGAGAATCAAAGCGCGATAGAGTTGTGTAAGAATGCAGTATTTCATGAAAGGCGTAAACATGTAGATATTAGTTATCATTATACACGAGAACTAGTGGACAAAGGAATCGTAAAAATTGTTTATTTAAGTACAGAGTCAATGGTAGCGAATATTTTTATCAAAGCATTGTTAAAAATTAAACACCAGAATTGTCTGTCTATGTTAAATATGAAATAATTTATATATTGTACATCAGATAATTATTTTTATTATAGCTTACATCGATAGAGGGAGTGTTGGCTGAAGTGTGTAATGTATAATCGATGTATGCTGCGCAATGAACGTTGCAATGTATGTTTAGTTATTTTATCGTTATTGTCATTTTATTATTTTGTATCCTATGTCTTCATGTGCGCTAAAATACATTTGGTTTATTGTTAATTTATACTTCGTTAATTCTGTCAATATTGCAATACATATCTAGTAAACTAGTCCATCAAGCTTGGCCGAAAAACTGATGTCTTTTGGTACATTCATAAAAAAAGTTACTCTGATTTAAAATCTATGCCATCAATTATGAGACTGACTGTACAGGCAATTTTTCGAGAATCGTGTATTCAGTGTTGAAATACTTCTTGAATCCATTGTGTACCACAATAAAAATCAGAAAATCAATCAAAAGTGCTCCGTAGATCTAGTATTAATGACTTCGTGAATTTTAGGTGGACAAGTAATTTTAGGTGGTCGTCATTAAGAAAGTGTTTTATCAATGGTAGCGTACATGATTTCGCAAGGAAGAAGAACACGAAACCACACACAATTATTGTATTGCAATATACAAAGAAGAAATAAAAGGATAAATATTCAAGTGGGAGTGAAATGCATTCTGGGGACTCGAAACGGATGTGCGATTAGGCGGTCCATAGTCTACGGGAAAGAAAGGAGAGAAAAAGCCCTGGATCGCGGACGATAACATGGAAATGTTGGTGAAGGGAGACCGAACACCATCGGTATTCACGCGACTCCGTGAAAAAAACTTCCATTTGCAGTTACTTTTTCCCGGCAACGAATTTTCCCGCAGAGACTAGATTCCTATTTCCGGACGAGGGTGACGAATTCGCTCCCCGGGAAAAGTCCCGACGGATCGCGAATACCAGTCTTACCAAAATACGTCGTGGTCGATCATTTCGATTACCTATCACTGAATTATGGCAAACCGAACTTCAGTTGACTAGTTTCCGAACTAATTAACATACGGATACGAACACATACCGACCGGTTCCGTTTACACTACTCATCGAAGTAATAGCAGCCACCAGGTCAGGAGCTGGGTGACTCCTTTACGTGATTTGAATCGCACGTGTTTACGACCTGCTAATAGCCTACGTAATTTCAAGGAACTCGATGAATAGTGATTCAATAGATTCGCTCTATTACTCGCGCTTAATATTTTTTTTGCTTGACTTCAGCGAAATGGGTTCGACTTGTTTGGACGCAATCGGGAATGTCGATGAGGCATTCTCGGCAAATTGATAATAGGAGTTTATGTTAACCCTTTGCGGACGCGTGTCTGTTGATAGTCGCCGAAGCAATTTTACCGTTCTGCGACTGCAAATAATTTTTAAAGAAATTATTATTCTCTAAAAATGTCGAACTTTTTATTGAACACAATCCCCCCCGTATCCCTTTATTTAATTCATACGCTTAACTCTTCAGTATGCAATTTTGTTTCACAAGGAAAATTTAATCCAGACTCGTCAAGAAGTATGCTAAAAATAATTCCCGTCTGCTAAGAGTTAAATCATTAAAGTTCGTGTCCAATTTGTAAATAAAGCGAGCAAAATATTCTTATAATTGTCTTGTGACGTTTCACGAGCTGGTGGATTTCTTTCTTGGAAAAATTGCGTGGGTTTTCCTCGAAGAAGGTGTTGGATTCTTCGAAAATGGGGCAATTCATCAATCGTCCAATAGTTTGGATTACTACTTAACACAATCGTGCCAAACCCTTCCAATATATTAATTTTTTATCCATTGAATTGGGCTCTTTCACTTTAATATGCCATAACGTCCAGATTGGTATAAGTAAAATTTGTGTCATACCAATTTTACTTGTCTTTTATTGCGTCCTCGTGACAGTTCACGATTGAAAAAGCACACGGTTAAAAGGTTTATACTTTTACGTTTATAACGTTTATACTTTTAAGTTTTAGTAAAAATAATATTTGTGTATCCCTTGTTATGCGTTTATAGCATCTTGCAGTGACCAAAATAGGAAAGAAACAGATTTATCTTCTTATAAAATACATAAGCTCGTACTAAATTAGTTTTAAGTCAAACTGGGTAAACTGTACCTGAATAGATAAATTTAAAAATTATTTTCAGACAAAATTGTTATCCTTGTTCTTCAACATCAACAACCAATTTCAGAAGATGTAAATATTTCTTCAATTTTAATGATTGTTACATAAAACATAGACACAATTCAGTATTATTTTACATGAAATCAATTTAGCATTGGGTACAAAAAATATCAGAATGCGATACAAAATGGAATAACGAGCAAAGTTAACAGTTAAAAGTATCTTTTTATTTGAAACAATGAAGAACCCACTCCTCAGCATGAAATTCATCTGCATTCCCTATTAATGGGTTATTATCTATGCAAACATTAATTAACATAGTTAAACTTTTATGGGAAATATTCGTAAAATATGTTCATTTATAAAAATATATATTATTGTTTAACAAGCTTGTTTAACTTTAACATTAAATTTAAAATACGTTCTCGATATTTTAATTAACCCATATCCACACTGAGTAAATAAACGTTGTTTAACTTTTTATGCATATCTGATAAAAATAAATGCATGTAAAACAAAACTATGTAGGTATTATAAGAATTCAAGAATGCTGTTATATTATTTTCGACTTACTAAAATTATTAAAAGATGAAATACATTGTCATACAACTTGTGTCCCTTACAATCGGGTTAGACAATTTTTATTTTGCATAAAGATCTGTAGTCTACTTAAATAAGTGCAAATTGCAGAATACATATACTTGGTGTTCGCGCTATCACTAGCCAAGCATTTTTCTTGTACTGAATGTCACTTTCCTGGTACTGCACTGCGGCCCTAAGAGTCAGGGTTTCTTTATGAAACTCTGTACAGTGAGTTTACAGGGTGGAACATGCAATTATCTCTTCCTTAAATTATGAAATGTTTAATGTGTGTTCGAAGTGTAATGGCGGTCTCATAGGAAACAAGGGTCCGGCTTATGTTGGCTTAATTTACGACCATTCTCCAGGAGCCTTAATGTGCGGGTCACCAGTATTTACGCGAAGGTAATACGGCCGGCAATCTATTTAGAAATTAAAATGGAGGAGATATATTAACTTCCAGTTTAGTGGATTACAACCGAATAGCGGTGAAGATTTTTTACCACGTTTTTATTGCCGTAATTACTGTTACTAGGCTACGGATCTTTATGCAAAATAAAAACTGTCCGCATCAGCTGCACGAAACGGAAGCTAAAGAAAGATTTCTATCGTCCTTTGGTAACTTTAATAAGTAGAATGCAATATCCCGGCGCTCCGAAATTCATTTTTTTTTTAAATCTGGTTTGCAAAAAATACTATTTTAAAAAATCATTAGTTTCCCTACTGTTCTTCATTATTGCTATCAGCATTATTAAAAATATATCCACTATTTCAAAATTGAAATAGAAAAGATGTGTGAACTTACAGTGAAGATTTTTGAACAGATTCTCATCACAACAATTAATATTACTATTTTCTCTATCGTTCCCTGTTGTTCCCATCACTACTACTATCGCTAAAAACATTTTTGCCATTTACAAATTAAAGTGAAAAATATGTATATTTTCATTGTGGTAATTTAACAACATTACCATTTTTTCTACTTTCTCAGTTACTGCTACTACTATTATTATTATGAAAAACATAATGTACTGATGCTTAAAATGTAAGGGATCGTCTAATCGCTGCTTGAAAAATTAACCTTAGCCAGCACAACCGCAATTATCACACAACCATATCCATTTCAATGAATGTTTAATGAGATAGACACTATGAAATAACAGAATACAATTTATATGCTAAAGCTTCTAGCCTACGAGCTCCGTGTGAACTATATAACGTTTAAAATGAAACTTCAGAAGACGAGGAAACATTTTAATGGCTGCTTTCAAAATAACTTGCAAAAAGCAATCTGTTGATGTAAATTTAATTCGTGACATAAAAGATTCCACCTTAATCTTCACTCAAGGAAGCGTCCACATACTTTTGAGCAGCAATGTACAATAAATATAAATTTTTATTTCCAGGATACTATGAACGACAAAGAAGTTTTAAACACTGTAACATGAAACGTCGTACCAGGGGTTAAACAGTAGCGTTTCCGCGAATAACAAAAAAAAAACGGAAAACTTATCAGTAGTTTCGCATGAGCTACGTTGTCGCATGTCCTGCGCAATCAAACTTCAGATTTCCGGTTTCAGAATAAAATAATTCGGCCAAGAGGATCGTGTACGTCGTTTAGACAAATATTTGCGTAGCAAGTTACAGCAACTGAAGTTTGATAGCGTCGGCGGGCACTTGTACGTGGAATCCGCAGGCTCACGTTGGTCTTAACGTTAAAACTAGCGGTCACCATGGAACCGCATCATGAATTTTAACAGCCCCGCGCCCCTCTACCGTCCCCACTCTTTTTCTCTGTACAAGGGCTGCAGCGCTCGGCGTCGACTGCATAAAGTTTCGCGTGTGCACCGAAAAAACTGGAGCAGCCGGAGATACCAGAATTATGTGTAAATTTATGTAAATTAATGGATTATTCTAGTTTCGTTAAACCTCTGAATTCACCCGGGCTTCCTTCCTTTCTATTTTCCGGCGTTTATGGAACTCTCCCGGCAAAAAAGAGGCACGCCGCCCCGCGACAAATACCGGAATAACGATGCCGTCCACGGGAACGTGTGACCGACGGCGTAATAACGCGACAATTCGTCGTTTTCTCGGTCCTTCTCGGAACACATCTTTCCAAACGTACGACGTACACCCGCACTGCCGGCTTATGTTCGCGATCAATTTGCGTATATTTGTTTCATTTGAGGCGCGTACCAGGCCAGAGCTGGGTAAAATACTATTTCAAATACTAAATACTAAATAGTCTATTCGATTTGAAATCATGCGTGCAGTTCTGAAAATAAAATATTTTATTTGTTAGAAAATGTTTTTAAAATAGTTATTTTATTTAAATGATTGTGAAAATAGTGAAGATTTTATTTATTAGAATTTATTTTCTTCTCTTATTCGTAACGATTAAATATTATTTTTGAAAATATTAACTCTTTGCACTGGAAGCAATTTTAATTCTAAAATCAAGATATTTCTTTCAACCGATAACGTTTTTATTCTGTCTATCTATTTTACTTTGTGCACCTGAAATTAAACATGATTTCTTATACAACAGTTGAATTTTGAGCAATTTATAGAATAGAGACAAATTGAATAATATGAAAACTGTTTTGAATAATGGTATGGAAATTTTTTTACTGGTGGCTCAGAGCATCGGGTTAATGTACAGGGTGTATAAAATATAAGTATAAAGCCGGCCATGGTATTATTCTACATCCCTAGATCGGTGGACATCTGCAAAAATAAGGCCGTGCATAAATGTCGACCTTGTTTACAACGTAGAAATTTATTTCATTGTATCGCGTAGTTCTCGTAACACGGAACAGAAGTATTCAAGGAATCATAGATCACAGATCAACCATTCCCTTAAAAAACGACTTTAAAATTTCGTAAACTCTTCTATTTCATATGCCTACAGAGGGTGACCCAGTATTTGCCACAACCGTGGAGAAATTATGGTTTCTTGCATTTTAATATTACAAATTACCTCAATCTATTTTCATCGTCAAGAAATATTTTATATACTATTTTACCTATAGTTCAAATATTTTATTTTGTGTTTTAGGTTATCAAAATAAATGTAAGATAGAAATCTTTTCATTTTTCTGCAAAAAGATGAAATAAGAAAGATGAATTTTACTGTCCTTCGAATTCGCTCTTTCAATAATCAATTATTTTGATCGAATTATTTCTCATGATTCAAGCTTTTGGATATATACTGTATTCTTTTCGAAAATGATTTTCGAATCATTACCTAAATTTTTCATTGGTTACGATAAATAGTTATCCAATCTTCAATCTGCAACGAGTATGGATCTATTTTATTATAAAGAAACCCTTTTTACTCTCATTTCTTTTTCATTTCAACCTACAGGAATTTCTTCAAAAACACAAAAAAGACATAAATTAAGACGGTATTAACGTACAATTACTTACAATTATATGTCAAGAATGTATGGTTTAACATTAAACCAACCAGCGCCGATCAAATCACCGCTATCAGGATTATTATTTTACAATTATTGAAGTTACAAGTATGCTTCCACTGAAAATGATTATGCACAATTAATTATTCAAGTATACATTATGATAAAAATGGCGCCAAATTTAAATAAATTCAATCGTGCCATTTTTATAAGGGAGCACTTACTAGTCACTTTTAGTGGTCGGTAGTATTAGTGTTAATGTACTGAATGAAGAAGTTGTTTCTTGATTCTTTTCACTAATCAACGGCATTTATTCCATCAGTCTTTCCATAAAATTTGTGTGAACTTTGTCTGATTAATTGTAATTCCTATTCTACGAAAGTACTCTACGTTCCATATCAGTTTATAACTCGGAAGAATATGATTCAAGGCAAAGCGGCGGTACAAACGAAACAGAATTGCCGACTGAAATTTCAGCTCGGAGAACAGCGGCGGAAGTCGCGTTTCTAAAGCCGTAATCAGAAGATAAGGAAAGTGACTCCATTTTCGTTCCCCGTTCCCTCATTTCTGTGTTCCGAATGTCCAGATTTGCGTAAATGTCCACAGTCGAGCGATAATTGTCCCCCCAGTATTATGGCAAGCTTCAATGGCCTACAATCATCTTTGTTATGTATGGTGGCATGCAAACGTGTACAGATACCACTCGTTGTTTTGCTAGTAGACAATGAACAGTCTCACAATGGGACCACCGTTGGACAATTCTTGCGTAAAAAAGGAGTCAACGGTACTGATCCCAGACACATCTATTCCGAATTGACTTGTCGGATCGACTACGTTGTCCCTGCGTTCCAAATTGAACCGCTAAAACCAATTTTTCGGGGACACTTTCAAAAACGAAGCACAGATCTAACCATTCTTCGAGTCAAACAAAAGATTTTCAAAGAGAAACATTTATTTATATTAACGAAGCAGCAAGTTTTTGATCTTCTGTTAATGTACTGGGTATATAAAAAGTAATGCGTCAAAGTCATCCGTCCTAGGAGTGAATCTACACCTCTGGATCGGTAAACATTTGCAAGAGAAACTTGCCGCAAAATTGTTTATAACAATGAAAATTGTTGTTAAAGTTTTTTTTTTACATCAACGCCTTCTACTCAACGAGAAGAGAAAAAGTTTGAAAGTAGCCATATGTCGCAAACAAATAGTTATTGAGATATAAGCTGTTAAAGTTTTTGCAAAATTTGATTGTGTGGAGTTATACGTATAGACAAAAGCCTAGTATTACAGTCCACCCGACGGTATCGATGAGACAAAACATGATCGTGTGCGTGCCTCGAGGCAAACGAAATTTAAAGAGACATTAGTCGCTAGGCACGTACCATGTCAACATCTCCCTGCTTATTCAAATTATACATTTGAATCTGCAAACTATGAAATAAAACCGTATACATATATATTGTTAAAGATAAGAATATTAATTCCACATGATAAAATACTAATGTTAAGTATATCTACAAATGTTTCATAATCTTCTATTCCTTTAGCGGATCCACAGGACACTACCATTTTCACGAATACGTCTTAACGTCTTAATCCCTTGCCATACCATTTATTTTACGGTTTTAGTGATTAGAATGTATTTGTAGTTTATAATTTCCTAGAAGAAGGAGAAAATATATATCTACTGTATGTCTATATGTTCTCCAATGGCTATACATTAACAACAACGAAATAGAATTTTATTTCGGTTTAAAAGAAATTAATAACATACGTATTTATTTGACTCTGTTCAGAATCTTCATCACGTCTCTCACACGTCATTGTAGGCGAAGAGGTTAATAATTGTGACTGTCTTCCAGCTTCAATATGGGCACCACCAGTGTTTTTTATATGGTCTATTTAAGATTGTAAACACTATTTTCGAACAAAACACCACACTTTTACACAATCACTAAATACTACACAACACACTTTTAGAAATGGTGGTAGCGAACTAGGAATTACGCCGACCACGATCAAAAAAGTTCTGCGTTCTTTGAGATTCCCGCGCGAAAACTCTGCTCCCATTGAAACAGAAGAAATCGTTTCCAAGGAGATATTGATTTTTCGAGAATAATCTGGAAATATCGATTTTTGTGAGTAAAGGCATTCGATTCCTTCAAGGTTACATTCTTAAATAGACGATATAAAAGACAGTGGTGGTGAACAATTTTGCGGCAAGTTTCTCTTACAAATGTCTACCGATCCAGAGGTGTAGATTCACTCCTAGGACGGATGACCATTACTTTTTATACACCCTGTACCTTTAAATTGGCACGGTTATGCAGAGCGTGACTGATTTTGATATTCAAACAAATTTAGTATCTTTTGTATTAGGTATATTTTACTTCTGGTCTTTTAGTTTAGTTTACAATATTGTTTCCGTGGCTTATTAAACAGCGTGCAGTGTAATTAATATTATTGATTATTTATTTGTAATTTTATTTCACGTATGAGTTGGTCTTATTCAGCTTCGGTTGTGATATCACCCACATCAAAGTCAAGGTGTTCTACGTTGAAACCATTTATATCTTGAACAATGTTACTGTTGCTGCTTAAATTATCATAAAAGCGGAAACAATCTGCGGGACACCTCACCTCTTGAAAATTTTTAGGTTTTGCGTCTGATATGGGTTTGCCATTTGGCCTTGAAATTGATATATAATATATCAAATATATAATATTTGAATTATTCAAATATATAATATTTGAATTATTCAAATATATAATATTTGAATTATTCAAATATATAATATTTGAATTATTCAAATATATAAGATTTGAATATCCGCCGCGAGTAATATCTTCAAATTTATTATTCGGAGAGGATTAGAGAATTCATTCTGTGTAATTATAAGGAGATATGGTTCAGATGGTTTATAGAAGGTTTCCGCAAAATGTTTGTAAGACAAAACGGTACTATGACTTGGTTTTCTTAATAATTTTATGATAGAAGAATTGTTCTGTGTGGGAAATTTGTTGCAGAATAATGATAACAATATTCTAGGGCTCGTACTGTGTTCAATTAATTTTTTTTTGATTTTGAGAGTTGGTAGGGCTCTCCATAACAGGGGCCAAATGTGAGAACCAGATTAAATACATTTGTACGAATTAATTCCTTATCAGTGTCTTGCAGATTTTATGCATTCATGACAAAAATAAGCAGCTGCAGTTGGAGACAGTAGGAAGATTAGAAGAATTACTAAACAACATCGATATATTATTTTCAATCTACTAAAATTGATAATGAAGTACAGAAATTCCTAAGTGTTGGCTGAAGTGTGTAATGTATGATCGATGTGTGCAGCGCGATGAATGTTGCAATGTATGGTTAGTTATTTTATCGTTACTGTAATTTATTAATTTCTCTGCTATGTCTACATGTTTGCTAAAATTTTGGTTTATTGTTAATTTATACTGCGTTACTTCTGTCACTAGGTGGCTTCTGTTTCTGACAACAGATGCAGAACATTTTTATTTTATACATATAAAAGTCTACAGTCCACTTATTAAAACTCAAGATTATTGGTATGTATGTATTTTATAAATTAAATAAATCTTTTGAATAAATACTTGAAAATACGAAGTTTTGTAATATTCAACGAGTTTTATAATATTATTTTTTTAACGTCACAGTCTATATTATTAGAGTGCGGAATTTTATGCAAATTCTAAGCTTATTTTATAAGAACCCTGATGAGGAAAAAGTTCAATTTGTCAACCAGAGAATCCCGTATGGTCAGTAAAGTGTCCAGATGTCATTAATTTTTGTTACTATACATGTTTCCTTGTATTTCAAAAGTGTGCACATACTATAAATGCATGAAGATCCACAGTCTATATATTATATGTACATATATAACAAAGAAATACTTAAACACTGACAACTGACGTGTCAGATAAGGAAATTCTCGTTTGTTAGCGAGTGTTCATAGGAATTTGAGGTGTAGTGGTAGCTTGATCGTGACATGGGTGCGAATGAAGAGGACCGAGTATTTAGTCAATGCGTTCGAGTGTTTAGGACAGTTGAATGGTTTTGGGTGACCGATCGTTTTTTAAAAATGCATATGGAGTTTGAGGCGAGAGAAGAAGCGAGAAGAATGGTAGATTGTATGGCAGCGTGAGAGAATGGGTCGACTAAAAGATGAATGAGTTAGTCGAAAGTCAGAGTTCGGGGCTAAGGGAAATAGAGAAATTGAGCTCTGCTTGCGCAAAGTGCTCAGCTTCATTACCACCGAAATAATCCTCAGAGGTATTTTAATAGAAGCACTCAATAAATACGTATTAAAAATGAACATAATTCAGTTTATTACCTCACCAAATTCTTATCTTGCATTTCCTGATTTTACATATTCAACGATAGTCTGCAAGCTCTATCGTCCATGCGAATATCGAATCTGTCAGTACTCAGAATTCAGTATTGTTTCATCAGTTGGTATTGAAGCGAAACCCTTTCATTTCCTAATTCTACACTTTCAATAACAGTTTTGAAAAGCCGAAAAAAATTTCTGGGAGTTGTCTTGTACATTTTAAAAAAAGACCTAAACATCGTTACGTACGTACAAAATTTTAGTACGATTCAATACTGCTTGGTGAGGTAGCATTGAAGAATCATTCTCTGGTTTCCTGAATCTATAATGTTAATAACAATGTTACCGTTAAAAAAGACTTTCTTGGAAGAGCTAAACATTTTGTGAATAAATTTTGTAAAGACTCGCATAGTTGCATCTAATTCAAATCTCTAAAGTTCATGCTTAAAATGGTTGATGGCAAACTTTATGCCTAAATATGCACGCTAAGTCCAAAAAAAGAGACATTAGGAAAATGTAAGAATATCATTATGGGTTAAACGTTTCTTTGGAGGACCAATTTTTTAAAACTTTTTTTTATGCAGTCCTATAGATTTCGACGAGAAATCACCGAAAATGAAAGTCTTATTACGAGGAGTTCACTGGTTCAGAAGTTGTAGGCGTGTAAAGTTGAGCGCTTTTAAGCCATTTTAAACCAATAAGGCTTTCAATCTCTTTCAATTTTGTTCACGTTTTCGACAAATTCACCACTACGGACCGATAGATTGTCACCATTAGAGCGGTCTTTAGTTAGAGGTGACAAAATTGTTTCTTGAGATGTTTTTCGTTTTACACCTCTAAATTGTGATACTAGGCAAGAAATGGTGCGTGCAAAATTTAATAACTGTATTTCGTTATTCTGGAAATATCGTTAAACGTTTTCGAATAAACGACAATACCTTAGAAGCCTTAAATAAATAATGATGATATTTGTGTTACTTTCAAAATACATACAAATTCTTGCAAAGCAAAATATATCAAATCTGGACACTCCGAGATTGATGAAATTTCTGCTAGAGGTAGTTTTCGGAAAAATATTTTACACGAATTTTTTTCCGGCCTTAAATCATGTTGGAAAGGTCAAAACAGTCCTTGCGGTTGGGTGAAATCAGTGAAAATTAACAAAAGTAATGACGAAACATAAGAACCACCCTAGTTACCATTCGTATGCGAACGGGATAACGAAAACTGATAATGTCCAAACGCCCCAATAACGAATGCAGTGACGAAATGAATCGAGGACGTGGTGAAACGTCTTATATTGGCTCATTAACAATCAGCGCCTCGTGCTGGGTCCCTGAATGAATTGTGACATATCTGCCCCATCTCCATTCGGCAGCGGCCGCGCAATAATTGCGCGACAATCGGACAGACAGTCAGCATCCGTTAAATTAGGTCCATTAACGAGGCTTGTTCGACGAATTTCGGCGTGAGAAAGTGAAACCGTGACCGGGCAGGTCGTGCTACTGCTCCTCGCGTGCTTCAAGTAGCTTAAATGAATCAACTAATGGACCGGATTACTGTGTAACGCTCGGCAAACTCCATTGTGCGGGTCATATTGTGTCAATGTCGAACACGCGGGGAGGTCGCATTTATATTTTATTGTAACTAATGGCCCGCGTGAGGCTGTGTTAGAGCGACCCAGTTCGACCTACTAGCTGGAACGTTATTGCATATTCAGAAGATGAAGGATCTGCTTAAACCCTCCTCGAGCGATACGAAAAAATAACGAGTCCTTCTTCGAGACGTCTCGCGGAAACCTAAACGAAAGGGCTAATGCGGAAAGAGCATTTCTTGATTTGACGTAGTCCTCGTTTAACTGAAACATGCTGCTCAATATGCATTTAGTGTTATTTCAATTTGTAGCGAATTGGGTTAAACTGTACTTTGGAGGACCAATTTTTTTTTAACTTTTTTATGCGATCTTATAGATTTCGACGAGAAAACACCGAACATGAAAGTCTTATTGTCAGGAGTTCACTGGTTCAGAAGTTATGCGCGTGTGAAGTTGAGCACCATTAAGCTTTTTTGACGGATTGAAGAGCCGCCATATTGATATGTTTGCTGTGTGGCACATGTAAGATCGGCTAAGTATTACCGAATAGTAAGTAGTACCTAACTCCAAACTAACTTGGAGTATTTTACACGCGTATAACTTCTAAACCAGTGAATTGCCATCTGGCGCATTTGCTAGTACTACTTAGCCTCAGCCGATGCGCTGAACACCCACCATCTATCTAGCGCATGCGCTCAACAGTCCTACCTCTAAATTCCATCCAGCAAATATTCAATATGGCGACGCTTTAACCTGTCAAAAACGCTTGGAATTACTCATGTTTACACGTGTATAACTTTTCAACCGGTAAACTTCGGTAACCAAAACTTGAATTCCGTGTACTAAAACTTACACATCTATCATTTTCTCGTCAAAATGTGTAGCATCTCATACGGAAAACTTGAAAATTTTTGGTCCTCTAAAGTACAGTTCAGCCGCGAATTGTTGTGTACCTTTTGGTGCACTGATTTAGAGAAACTGGTGTAAAAGAGAAAAAAGATTATGTCAGGCTTTAAACAAAATGGAACTCGTTGAAATCTATCCAATTTTTAAGTATGAATTCTAGAGAATCTTGTATGTAACACGATAGTATTATTTCAATTTGGAGCGAATTTTTATGGAGTCTGTTGCGCACTGATTTAACAAAACTTGCGCAAAAGAAAAAGAAGATTATGCCTGGCTTCAAATAATATGGAACTCCTTGAAAAAACCCGCTATGATCCAAAAAAATTGAAGGAACATTGATTTCAAATGTCGACCAAATTCTACATTTCTTAACCAACTTCGAAAAGAAGATGGTCGCTCAATGTGATCAGTGTTTATGTTGCTTCTTTTATTTCTGTCCAACTCTACCATGCTACTCTACCATGCTACTCTACCATGCATGGACCAATCAGAATGCAGTCTTTTACATCTTGTAGAGGACGTTTCTATGGCAATCTCGTTTAAAAAATGTTAGGATGTGTTTCTCGTTGATCTGGTAGAACGGTAGAATTTACAAGTACCGAGGTCGAAAGAGCGAGGTATGCTTCACATTTTACGAAAACATTTCAATCTGAGAGCTGAGCGAATTAAATCAGATGTAATGTCTCCCTACTCGCCATTTCGAGGAAAATAAAGGAACAGTGAGTGGGAGGTGGAAGTTCTCAGAGACTAATGGAGAACAAGTACACAAGACATTTCCTGAAAGCGATTCAGTGGGGCAGAAAACCATCGATGCTACGTACCGTGGTCAAAGAACCCCTCTGATAAAGGCACGTACAACAAATTACGGATTTCATTCCGTGACCCTAACCATGCGCGCCGGTATAGTATAGCCCGTGTCCTTTCACACGTACAAATTCCGGTGGAAGTGCGAAAGATCGATGCCGTAATACTTTAACGGGTAAGCTTCGAATTTCTGGTACATCTTGCACGTGGCTAAGCACGCGTGATTTGTGCGATTTTAAAATGGATCTCCCGTTGGCGCAATTTTGCTCGATAAAACCACAAATTCCAACGACGGAACGGGGTTGCCGCGCAACCGAACCCGACAGCTCTTCATTTTCGTGGTTTACAAAATCCTGGCGTTCGCTGAATTTATTAAAACCTGTAGATCAATGGCCCGGCATTATACAAATGGATTTCCACTGCAATTTCTGTTATACTAAATTTCGTCGTGAATCGCGAATGCGAAACAACCGTTGCTGCCGCCGCCACCGGCGGCCTTACGAATTTACGAATCTAGATACGCTCAACGTTTCATTAACTTTCGCGACTGGAGTCGTAACTTGAGTGAAATTGTTTCATGGGCTTTGTTTTTAAACCTTGTGCTGACATGTGAGTGAGTAACATCGAAGCTTCAGTATTTCAGATTCCTTCATAAAATCTATTTCTTGAAATCATTCCGTTGCTAAACAAATAATTAAATTACTTTGAAGGTGTTGTATTTAAGATTCTTCCTGTAAATATTTATTTTTAAACCATTATGTTGGCAACCAAATAAGTAACTTTAGTATTTGTGATGTCACGTCTCAATCTTTACCTTGAAACTATAAACTAAAGTAATAGTATCCAAAGAATGGAATTATAGTAAATGGACATCCGGGTACCTTATTCTACATACATGTTGAGAGTTAAAGACATGAGTGTTAATGAAGTCGATTTAAAGGACTTTTGGGGTGGGGAGCAACTTTCCTAGTTTTTCTTCCACCGGCAGGGGTGATCTCTTATTTTTGCTCCATAGATGTCGCTTTCTGCCGTAGAATTTTATTAAAATTAGTTTAATTACCAGGAAGACTATCTTTCATTGCATTTTCCGTCAAATTATTTACTTTCTTCATGGTGTAACGCATGGAAAGCCAATATTTGCTTTATTATGAATTTTTATTTTCAAATATCTATGTAATACTTTAAGAAACAGTTCAAGAAGATATTTGAATTTAGAAGCTTCCAAAAATGGTTCAATTTTTTTTTTAAGAAATAGTATGGTCTGTAAAACCGTACCTCAAAATTCCTTGCAATTCTCATAGCATATTCTACCAGAATTGCGTGCTATAATTCTGAGGATCTATTCTACTGATAATCTATGAACAATATTACAATCAAGCCAGCACAATTCCTTCGTTTCAATTTTGTAACCATTGAAAGTTTAAGTTATATAATCGTATTATTAAATTCCTTTTTTGTGTCAAATGAGAACTATTGGAACCATGTAAATCATTTAAATACAATTTTCACAGTTACATTGGATCACTTACAACAATCTTAATTTTGATTATTTCTTGCAATAGAAATGTGTTAATTTGACTACTACAGAAGAAAAGGAGAACATAAAAGTCTGATGATAAACTGTTTCGTAGTTTACCAGTAAAAAATGTCAAAGTTAGCTTAAAATATTACATTTCAAACTTTAAATATAAGATCTGAAAGGTGTGTTCTGAACATAATGACACTCTAATAAAATTATTTAAATAAATCTACAATTGTAAGAGGAATTTAAGAGATTTCTCTAAAGCATTCCGTTTTTATAAACATAGACTTAAAAATACCTCTTTGCTTATTTCTAGCTTATCTGTGAATGGAGTCTTTTGTAGTAAAAAAAGCATCAAACATCGCCCAAAATATTACTTGTTAGATTCGAAATACAGAATTGACACTTCAATCAAATTAATCAAATAAAACTACAATTTTAAACGAAATCTAAAGGTTTTTCCTAAGCATCCCTCTTTCAAAAATATAGCTACCTCATTTTCTATACCAAGCTCAATGCGTAAATGATATTGCAATTACAATATTTTGTTTAGTAAAGAAATGTCAGTTTGCTTACAGTATTAGATTTCAACGTGGAACATAGAATTGACACCATAATAAAGTTAATTAGGCGAGACTGCAATCTTCAGGGACACTTTATGATTTTCCGAAGAATTTCTTTCTCATAAATATAGCTACGTAATTTGCTTGTTTCAAGCGTACCGTCAGTTTTTGCATTGTTCTAAAAATGACATCTTAGAAATTCCTTCAAGCACACATAAAAGTGCAGATAACTCGATAGTAAAAGCGCTTTGTACTTTCTCAGTAAAAAAAAAGTCTGAAAGTGAACGTAAAATATTGCGTTGTAGACTAGAATACCCGTTAGACACGCAGCCAGGTTAATTACGCTGTAACTTTTCCGCAAAAAGTCTGCTATTGATTTCGCGGGGACGAATCCTGCATGCCTACGGGTTGCCTTGGCCCCGAATCATTTCGAATTCTCCGCGTTCGACGTTCTCGTCAAATCTGGAATCAGCTCGCGAACAGCGGAAGACTCGTTCCCTGCGCCCTGCCTCTTTGTTTGCACAGGAGAAAGTTGAAAAATAGTGAAGCCGTCGCGATAACGGAACGCGTTTCGCGTTGCAGAAACCGTCTTAAGACGTTTTCTGTGCGATCGATTTCCGGCGCGCCACTCCCGGAATTTTTATAACGGATCGACGGCCGCCTCGTTTATAACATTTAGATGGAAGCAGGTCGTACAAATATTTATGCAAACGTCGGCCAAGAGAGCCGAATAGATCGGATTACTCTTTCGCGGAACAATTTCCATTGTCCGGACGCGGCGCACTCCGACGCGTTGCGCAGTGTTGGGTTGCTTTAATTAAAGTCCCTTTGATGCACTTCCCCGGGAGAAATATCAGGTGTCCGTCGACTTCCAAACGTTATTCTTCCGCGTCAATCCTTTTTTAAATTAAACGCTGACGCTGGCCATTATTTCCGCATTGTTTTCTCGGTGGTAGAGTACGCAGGCGAAACAACGCGTTGGCATAGTGAGCGAAACCGACTTGGTCGTGTTGCCATCGCGGACCTAAAGGACTGAGCATAAAGTAGATATATGGGTGAGAGGGTTCCTGACACGAGCGGGGGGATGGTAGACTGCGGCCATATTGAGTGGCAAAACTAGTGTTACCATCTATATAACGTTGTGGGAACATTGATATGATTTGATTCTGAGAAATGAATGTATAACAAGTGTATTCGTATATATATCTGTATATACATGTGAAATATTAAAATTAATATACATTTATATGTATATATACAAATATAATATAATTCACACTTATTCTTTATTTTGAGGATGGGACAGAGGAATGCTACAAAAACTAGGCAAAGTACATAATAAAACAATAAAATATTTTATTTGGTAGAAACAATTAAAGAATACCAACATTTGTTGCTAGTATAAGGAAAACTGCTAAAACCTTACCAGTATCTGCCAGTAATCACAAAACAAAAATTACATTGTATTAGTAGAAAATAGTTTATAATTAAAACAAAACTTACGTTAATAATAAATACATAAAACAAAACAAAATATTGCACATTTGGCTGTCTTTTCTGAAAAATAAAAATAAAATAAACAGTCAAAATAAACAAATCCGTGGCGTGAATTACACTAGTATTTAAAGTTGCCTATAGAGCGCACCACAGTGTTTGCCACACAAGATGGCCGACAAGTTTATACCCCTTCCGTCTGTTGGCTCACCCGCACAGAATTAGGGTCAGTCCATTAGGTCCGTGGTTGCCACTCGGTCGGCGAAAGATGGTCGTTATATGTAGATCCTCACGTTAAGTCAGTATCGTATTCAGATTTAAACCTTTTATTCAATGGAACTTGTCGGTTTTAAAATCCCTTGCCCTACAATTTACTAATATTTTATTTTGTCTAACACTGCCAATACACATTGATACAGGATAAAATAGTTCGTATTGCTTTGAAGAAAAAGTAAAATGGTTATATTGCTGCAACATACATTAGTTCATGGTGGAAAGTTTTTTCGTATATCATACTGTATACAAGTGTATCATACTATATCATAGTACATTATAGTACCTTATACCATATTCTTGTGAATTATAATATATTCTAGTACGATATACTATATTATAGCACATTCTCAGTTGTTATAGTACATTCTAGTACATTATACCATAGTCTAGTATATCATACTATATTTAAGTATATTATGCTATATTTAAATATATTCTAGTATATCCTAGTCCCAGTATGTCATCCTATTTCTTAGTATATTATACTATATTCTAGTATATTATTCTATATCCTAGTATATTGTAGTATATTGTACTATATCCTAGTATATTGTACTATATCCTAGTATATTATAATATATTTTAGTATATTATACTATATTTCAGTAAATTATGCTATATTTAAGTATATATTGGTGAATTTTAGTATATTACAGTATATCCAAGTATATTAAATTAGTATCGATTACAAGTATATTATAATTGACAAAAGTCTACAAAATGCGTTGATTAAAGTTTCACTACCGTTTCAGATAAAAAAAGTTCAAAAAATCGGCCTCTATTCTCTTTTTCGTAATACCGACCAATAGTATTTTTTTCAAAATTGTATTATCTGTCAACAAATCGCAACTGATTTGGTTAAATTTTAGGAAAATTATGTTATTTTTAAAAGTGTTCAAATACTTTTTGCCAGAGGCAGTAGTATAAAAATTAGTTTATTTGTGTGAATTAGTGAAATTTGAAAGCTGAATTTTAAATTTGAAAAATAGTAAAATTAATTAGTTATTTAGTTCATAACGCTAACTTTTTGATTTCACGAATTACGATAATGTTTGACATACATACAAATCCACGAACACATTACTTCATGCTATTCCATGTGGCAATGCACTGATTGGCGGACGACAATTCAGTCATCGTTTTAGATTTCTTAAAGTCATGTTAGAACAAACAGGAATTGCATTGAACGTACGAATTTGTAAAATTGCGAATGTACATGACGAGAGTGTTAAAACATTCGAATAGGTCACAGTGAAATGATTTATGTACCTTAGTTTGAACCACTGTGCATTGTTATTATTAGAATGCACAGACAATTATTCATGAAAATTCACGACCTATTGATGTCATTAGTCTAAAACCAGTCCGGGCCATTTCGTGACGAAATATTTGCAAGAATGAAGTCAACGTTTGCTAATAATAGAATAGTAGGTTACGGAGGCCTGCATGTCGTGTCTTAGATCATGATCAAGAGATATGGGATACGTCGCTCCTAGGAATGAATAAAGATAAAAATTCATGTCCTGCACGAAATAATTATAGTTGTATATTGTATATTCATAACAATCACAAGTTGTCGTAAGTTAAAATAACTTCCAAAAATTTAAAGAAAACGAAAACATCACCAACCAAAAAATTACAAGTATACTCGTATATTAATCTGTGAAAAATCACAACAAAATAAGAAACAATTCATGCGACAGAAGCACTCGTCGCATCGGTTGCAAACATTTCAACGCTAATTTATTGTTGTCCTTAGTAACAATTTATATGGCTTCGTAATAATTTGTTAAAGTCATAATCTGAACAACTTTTTCCTATCCATGTTACCGCCGCTCGGCCTCCGTTTTAAAGATATTTACAAAAAAATATGGACACCCACTACAGCTAATTCTGCCCTTTTTTAATTGACCAACACGTCATTTAGGCTTCGCCCCCGCCCCTTCCTCCACACCCTCCCTAAAACACCTAACCCAAACGTAATCTTAAAATGGCGGAGTTCGCTGTAGTGGACCTAACAGTATTTTTTACAAATATCTCGAAAATTATGATCGACATGTATAGTAACATGTATAGGGAAAAGTTGTTCAGAATTACAACTTTGACAACGTATTTCAAGTTCATCAAAATCGGTGACGAGGATCAATTTTTATATAAATATCTTCAGGATCGGTACAGTATCAGTACTTAAATAAACTAGATTGCAGATTGAATTTATGAAAGAATAAAAGATTCTGTAATACGAAAATCGTGACAAGAGTTGTTGATTACGGTCATAAGGAACACAAAAGAGTTTTGTTTAGTTCCCCGTTGTTTTCGATGCAAGGTGGTTGGAGCGATTATTTGCACCTTTTGATCGGGTGAACGGGTTTCAAACAGTAAATTCAAATCCTTTTTCCAATTCCGTGGCACAATGGAATAAAACAATACTCCATTGAAGGTAGAAAAACTATTGCCGTGCTTCCGACTTTATTGTTACAATTGCCAAGAACTTAATTATATTCCACTTGTTACCGAGGCGATTCAACAACTTTCCCCTTATTGGAGCGATAAGATAGCTGTTCCTGGCGGCAAAATACATTAAAGTTATTCTGATATTTCCATCATTGTATTACTAAAATAGCTACTCCATTGGAAGGCGCTGAGCGTTTCTGCGGTTTCTCTGATTACATTTTATTTCCAGATTAATTTAAAATCCGTCGTTATATTCTTTCAGATAATATACTGTGGCTATTGACGACAATATTTCCATTTGTCTTACCTAATGTTTCTACTGTCTGTAATAAAACTATCGTTTGACAGTAATTAATACCTACATATACTCCAAATGCAATCGTTTAGATATGTATGTACGTATTTAGATGATAGAAGTACTAGTGTTGTATTAAATGTAGTTGTGTGAAACATAGGGATTATTTATCTCATTCATTTCAATCTAGAAAACTTCATGCCAATACATTACAATAAATGTCTATTGTTTTACAGTCCTGATATTCTTATTGCTTTGGTTCTCATACTTACGGATACTCAAAGGAAAAGGAAACTAATTACAAATAATTCATACGAAATAACTGTGAGGCTTTCTTCCTGATGTTGATAAGGGGTTATCCAAAGTAGACTATAGGAAGTACTTTTTAAATAAAAAACATACTATTTTCAATTTTATTGGTTTTTTATTTAATGATCAGGAATCATCTATGACAATTATGTGTGAAAGACGATATCTGTCAAATGACCACCACGACCACGTTTACAAACATCAGTTCGAACATCAAAATTTTCGATGACATTTTGGCATATTTGCTCGTTTAATTCATCAATTTCATTTCTAATGTTGTTTTTCAGGTCATGAGTTGTTGCTGGTTTGTTGGCATAAACTTTGCTTTTCAAATAACCCAAAAGAAAAAAGTCCGATGGGGTCAAATCACACGAACGAGGTGGCCAATTCACATCACCATTCCTTGAAATTAATCGACCATTGAATTTTGATCGCAATAAAGTGGTGTTTTCACGCGTTGTGTGTGGCGTAGCTCCATCTTGTTGCAAATAAACATTGCTAATGTCGATTCCATTTAATTTCAGCCAAATAATTAAAATTTATGCAAAATTCGCCACAAACTGCCATAAGAAATGCTCAATTCTTGAGAACGACGTGGAATTGATGTTGATGGGTCATTAGCACCACTTTCACGAACAGCAGCAATATTTTCATTCGACCGAGCTGTTATTGATCTGCCAAACTTTGGTTTATCATGAACAGATACGGTTTCATCAAATTTCTTAACTCAGATGGACGATTATGTATGTCGAAGAAATCACGTAATTTACGATGGGTATTTTTTATCGAACACTCATCTGCAAAATAAATTTTAATAACTTTAGCACGCTATTCGATCGTATACAACTCCATTGTTAAAATTGTCTATCATTGTAAGTTAGAAATACAAGAAAATGACAAGAAACAAACATGGCGTTTAGCAGATATTCTCATTCAACATCCTAAAGGTACTTTTGGATAACCCTGTATATGCTAGCATTCTTGAAAATAACTGTCACAATGGTAACAAAAATACCGATGATTGATTGTAAATACCATTTTATGAGTGATGGACCCATGAAAATGCTATTAAATACATCAGCATAATATCATATTCAACAATTCAACATAAATGAGTAGATTAGTTTTATCTAATTGAAGTGCATTTGTTGTAGTTTTCATATAATCGTTAAACGTGTCATTGCACTAACGCTACAAATTAACGGATCTTTAAATGATGATATGAAACATTTGTTATAAGTCATTTTGTTATAACTAATACTATTCATGTGCAACAGTAGTCTACTGTTGGTGTAAACGAAGAGAAAACAGTTAATTTTCGTCGCAGCGGATTAAACTGTTAATTTTAACACACGGAAATCTGGGTGTAAGGGTAAGCTCAGTTTATTGGCGTTCGATTTTTCTCAAGCACATTGGTATTACCGTCTGCATTGAAACACGAGGCTCTACAGTTAAATATTGGACTTGATAAAGGTAAAATTGTTTCAATGTTATTCCTCTTCGGTAGATTTTCTCGTATCATCAACGTATTTAATAAGTACCGTTTCATAAACACTTTATTAATATGAACGAAACGATTTATTTACATGCAGAACGATTTACAGAATAACGTATTTTTAATACGCCAAGCGTAAAGCTTGAAATATTTACAATAACAAACTATATTCCTATAAGAGTGCTACCAATGGATTACCAACCCTTTCGAAACGAGAGTCGCTGCTCTATATTAACGAGAGTATTTTTAATTTTAAAACGAATATACTGATTCTGAACGTAAAGGTTGAATTAAATAAAATAAAGATCGTAAAATGTTTCTCCACAGGGTGTATAATTGTAAACTGATACTTTTAGTAATGGGTAAAATATTATTTCGAAATGATAAACAATCTTTTTTCATGGACATTAATATGTACATGACTACTTTATTTTATAATAATGTATAATTATGTAATGTAGTAAATGGTCATTATATAATTATATAAATAATAATTAACCCTTTGCACTCGACTGTCCACTCCGAGGCATCACTCAAAATTACTACATTATAATTCGAAACCAATCCTACGTTACTAAATGTCTTTCTGTTTAATAAATTGCTAAACGTATAACTGTGACACTAATAAATATTTTCGACTCTGTATAGACAAAATGAAAAATATCATATGTAACAAAAATATTCTAGAGTAGATGAAAAGACCGAATTTTGGAATAAAATTAGCTTCGAGTGCAATACTTTGATACTTTTGTGGCGGCTACTTCCTATGCTCGCCAATAGATGGACAATGTGACAACACCTTTCCCGCTACTACCTGAATCTTCCTCTGTTTGTATATTACGACATCCCGCGTGTAAGGCACGGGTCCGCTAGATAGCCTTACTGACGAGTCCTCTAGCGGGCCTAGGACGAAACGCATCCTTCTCCTTTTTCCATCTTTTCATAATCCGAAAAACAATCGCTACATTTTTTTTAACAGAGGACGTCGAGCTGCATTGGTGAGCACGTTAAAAACTATAAGAGTCTATTTAAAAAAGATAAGGTTGACCTTCACATGACCCTCATGGAGCCACGTACAAACAAACTAATAATATTACAATATGCCCCCTCGAAGCCATTAAAAAATCACTAGAAATATTTGTGCTACATATCATAATAGTGAAGTAAACCAAATGTCAAGATCAGATGAGACACCTTGTATGCAACGACAGGTAACGAAACCGTTAACCCTTTGCGGACGGGAATTATGTTTGGCGTACTTATCGACGGTTTGAATGTACAATTTTCCTTGGGAAATGAAGTGGTGTACTGAAAGCTACGCGTAAGAATTAAATGAAGGAGCAAGTGTTGTGTTTGATAAAAATTTGTTTGGTGTTTTTTGAAAGTAATAATTTTTTAAAAAGTGATTTTTAGTCACAGAGTAGCAATTTTACTTGGGCAACTGTCTGCAGACACGCGTCCGCAAAGAGTTAAACTTGAAAATTATGCTATAAAATTAAACTTCTCAAAAACTGATGAAGTAACGTATCTTTCGGATTCGTCTTCAGTGCACAAAAATCCATACGAATCGCCGCCTACTGGTTGGCTAAACACAAAGGAGAAAGTTGGAATTTGTCGGACAGCGTTATTTTCGATACTGTGTACATAAGAAATCCTGATCAGAAGAACGTCGAAGCTCGGTAACTGGCGCTCTCTCTCTCTCACCGAAAGTGGTCTAAACCTTTTGTATTCCCAACACAAACGCACCGAGGCCATTAATCAGTCTTCCTGCGGCAGCCTCGTCGCAGATAGAAAAATATCTTGAAGCGACATACGGCGATCCAAGGAAATGAAACGATAAGGGATACCGTCGTGTATCGAAACCGGGAGCGAGCTATTTCCCGGGAAAATGGGACACCGCTGGAACGAACTCCCCCGATTCCTCCTCAGGATCATAGACATGACGTCGCATTCGTTCGCGAAACGAACGGAAACACGATCAACGAAACAGTGATTCGAGAACGGGCAACCAGCCGGAGCAGCCCGTGAGTGCGGTGCACGTTGCATTGCGGTTTGCTCCGGTTGCACCCGTCCTGTTTGCCACGTGGAAAACGGATATTACCTTTTTTTTTCTTCGGAAACAGAAATGTCATTAGGAGCCGTTTTAAGTGATCGAACGGCGGCTGCACATTTCATCGACGACCGCAAACTGAATTGATACCGCCGGTTCTCGCATAACCATGTCCTGTCAGCGGGTTCTGCGGACTTTTTCTGTCACAAATCTAGGTTACGAAGAATTAAATAATCCAACGTTGGTCACGGGAAACACAAATACCGGTCACTCTATTAGCGTTACAAAGACAGATCGACATGGACAGTTCGAATAATCCGCACATACGACCGCCTACTTGAAGAATACAATTCGCGTCACCAGACATTGACAGTTGAATCTTTAAACGAGGTTTCTTGACACCACTTTTTTTCGAAACGATTGCCACGATTTGTGAAGTTCCAGTTGACTAATCTATTTGAAATTTTGGGAATATCTTCAACACATTTTCTGTCATTACTAATACCGAAATTTTCGCAATCCGCATATCTTTTCTTATGTTTTGATCGTGTTAAAGGCTGAAAAATATTTAAGAAATCGGTTATTTGACTTACAAATTGCCGCTATGTCGTGAATAATCAAGATTTTGAATTTCTTAGACTATATATACCTATAGACTCGGCTTCAGATAGCCTGCCTTGTTCCGAGATTAAATCGCCCAGCAGATGACTCTTGTGGGCAAAGTGCTATAGTCTGTTGAGAAATCGCAGTGCCGCGAGGCTAAAGTGTTAGAAAGGAAAGGGGAATCGATGTCGCATCTCATCCTGTAAAAATATTTATGGAAACTGTAACTGTAATATACATACATGTATTCTATTTTATTACCCTTTCATTTTTACTTTGCTCTTATTATTTGAAATATGGCAAATTCATTTTGTTGATTATAATTTGAAAAAAGTTAAATTTCAATGTAGAAGTTTCAAAGTTGACCTGAACTATGCGAAATCGACGTTCCGGGACATTGAGCATGATTCCATCTGAATGAAAATATCAAATGTCATACATTGTATGTAGAAAAATAATGTTTTAAATGAAAAATATAAAAAATTTTGATGCAAATAATTGGTACGTTGGACACGAAAGTAATAAACTCAATAATTAGAAAATGAATAATAAAGATATTTTGTTAAAAGTTCTTCACGGTCATTTCTTTCTTTGAAGGTACCTAAGAATCGTTTTTAATTTATCAACGATAAAGTTATTTTATGTTCAGAACAAAGGCTGCATGTTGTTGTAACAAATACAGAATCAAAATTGTCTATCCTAAATAGAATAAGAAAATCGTTTAATTAAAGGAATGCACGAAGTATTTTACAGCCGAGACTATGTCAAAATGAAACCGAACGTTTCCGAGGAAAATATTTTTCTAAAATGATTTTCAATGAATCGTGTACAAATTGCGGTCACGTGTTTCTTTATTTGTCATATCCGATTTATCAGATATATGTATATTACTTTTCAGTATATGTTTTTGTTATACGAGAAGTAGAGAGAAGCACACTAAATTTGTGGCTAGTAAATATAGTATGGTGTTTGCCCGGTCCCGTTGCGTTTGCATCATAAAATTGTACGTCCGTGGAGGGAATGGATATTGCAAACGTGTTTGCAGCTACTATCATACAGGGAATTGTAGCAGGATATTTTCATTATTCACGACCTAATTGAAAACCGTGTAATCAGTTCTTGCGCTAATATTGAAATCGACGAATTGATGAAATAACCTTTTTGCAATACACGACGTTACGAACATAATAATCTACCGATTAGTAATATAATGATGGAAATAAATAATATCTTCAAAGCAAACTAAATAGTGAAAAAGGAAGCATTTACAACACAGGTTCAGCCTAATGTTACAAATAAGAATGTACGATATAACTCGTCGAGTAACCTAGTATGTTACACTCAAAGAAAATGCTTGTTCTACTTTTGTTTATAATACAAAGTAAAACTTCAGTCAAAATTTCTGCATTCATATTAAATATTATACACGATGGAAATTATAAAGCGTTACAGATTATACGCAAAAATGTTTCGGATGAAAGTTGTTCAGTACCGAGTGGGACATCATGTGGTGGGACTTTTATTTTTCCCGGTGGACACTCCAAGGTGAGGTGAAGGTCAACCTTCTTTTTTTTAAATTGAATGATGTCTTTTTTATCCACCATCAAATAGTGCGTTTTAAGATGAGTTGAATTACCTATGACTCAAGGTCATTCAAGGTCAAACTTGCTGGAAAATGCAGAAAAGGTGTGATCGTTTTATTTGTACTTCAGTTTAGTATGTGTTCAAAATGATTACCTCTTACTTCAATGCACTTAACAATTCTTTGATTAATTAAATGATTCCCTATCTTTGCTCAACATTTCAGCATTTATCTTAGCACAAGCTTCGCATATTCTGACTTTCTTGTATTCACGCGTAGCAGGCTTAATGGACATTACGCAGTTTTTAAGCACAGAACCCGAACGGAGAAAACGCTGTTCTAATCTTTTAAATGCCATATGAGATTTTGATGGTCGATCTGGGTAGCGTTGTGCATACAAATTAATACCCATTCTGTAATTTTTCCTGCATTCTCCTAGTACCATAAACATATCAAAACAATTTTGATATACTTCCATTTTCACCACTTATTTAAGTACTATCGTTCAGCGAAGTATACCTTAGCACGAATAGTAATGAGAGTCAACTGACAATCTTTCAGAAGAGCATAGTAATACATAAATACGTTTGTTCTCATTTCATCGATAATGACTTTGATGTTGTCCTGCGTAATGCTGATTGTGAACACATGTTACTGTTTTGGTGTGAAAGATCAAAGGCACGAACTAAAGTACAAATGAAACGATCACACCTTTTCGACATCTGCAATTTTGACCTTGAATGACCTTGACTCATGGGTAATTGAACTCATTTTAAAACGCACTATTTGATGGTGGATAAAAAAATATATCATTACACTTAAAAAAAGATAGTTGACCTTCACCTCACCTTGGTGTGTCCATCGGGAAAAATAAAAGTCCCATCACATGATGAACCCTCGGTACTGAACCAATTTCATCTCAAACATTTTTTTGTATAGGTAATCAATATTTTTGGAGATATTCGTCTGTAATGCTTTATAATTTTCACTCTGTATTTAATTTCCTTGGAAGATAGCATACGAAGAATGGAGAAATTAAAATGCATCGTTAATCACTTGATTAATTAAGGTTTAAATATTGTACTCAGTTTTCCATGAAGATAGATATAATCGTGTTCGACACAATTTGATCAAGTATTCTAGTCTGATATACCCAAAGAAAAGAAAAATGCTTCTCCCACTTTTATCTAAAATACTGAGTAGACCCTCAGTACAAATTTGTACAATCTTTTTAAATATTGTATTTAGCTCTCTTGAAAGATAGTAAGCGAAGAAAATGTGTAAAAGCTACTATTTGAAAGAATTAATTATAGTGCATTGTTAACAACTTGACCAATTGGGGATTAAATGCTTAGTTTCCATGCAAATCGTTCAAATAACCTAATCTGTTGCAGCCAAGGAAATGGAAAATGTTTGCATTATTTTCTTAAATACACCTACAATTTTTATCAGTAAAAATTTGATCGCCAGAGCTCGATTTCTAATTTCTACTAAAATATTCGAAAAATATGCAATAATTTGGCGGAATTTGGAGAATTACGTCTGAATTTCTGAAGCGAATCTCAGCGAGAGACAGGATGCCCGGATACGAAATTGGGGCTAGACATCTAGGAAAGGCAGGGAAATCTTTGATTAACTTGCAAACAAAAGTCGAAGCCAGGGAATAGGATGGGGGCTTTATGATACTCGAAGTTCCTAGAGAAACTTTAACCGCTTTGGAGCAGGGGATCTGGCTAATGGTTAGGGGTGGGGGCACGGCACATCATGTTGCAACGCAAAAGACCCAAAACGATATTTTCGTTCTCTACGTTTGCATTTTCGACTTTTTTAAAGTCCTTAGCTGTAAATTAACGGTGCACTTATCCTTCATTTTGATGCTTTTCTGTTTTAGCTTCGTTACACATTTCGTACAGTAAAAACCTATTGATAAGCACGTATCATTAATACTTGCTCTAGCCATTCGAAAGAATCCTTTGAGGTATTCAAGATTTTTTCGTCTACATGAATACACATTTGGATGCAGTTATGTGTTGAATGTTTAATGTTGTTGCAAAGGTTGTCGAAATTGAACTAACATTTTTATAACTTTGCTCCTCTCTATAGGTATTTTCTGTTTCTGGTAAATTTACAAGATGCACGTGAATATTTCTTTTTTGTTACGATTAGATATGTATATTCCTAGAGGAGTAAAGTACACTTAAAATTATTGAACACCATCCATAATAATGTTTTCAATATTTTACAGTAAAATCAATGTATTAGTTTTGGTGCAGTCAAATGAATTTCCTTCAACACTTTCTATATTCTTCTTATTCTTCTGAGAAATTATTTAATTAGTATTATATAATAAATTTATTAATATTGTATAACTAGGCCAGAATATATGAAAATGGATTTATAAAATTGGTCTGAAAATTTCTGTCGCACGTGAAACTGCGAAAAGTAAAATGTGCCTTGCACAACTATATATTGATGTAAACGCAATATGAGTTAACATTTCTGTTCTTGCACAACTATATATTGATGTAAACGCAATATGAGTTCACATTTCTGTTCAAATTGCTCTCGAAAGCTCTTAAAACTGATTTAGGATATATATTTCCGTTTCAGTTTCCCAAAGTTATATATATTTTAGTTTCGGAACAAGTAGCGACCATACTATGGGAGTATAATAGAAAAACTTTCTTCTGAAACCTGAAATTATCCCCGTAAGAACCAATCAAACAAAATTTCTGGTTGCTCTATCCCTGGCATACCACGTATAAAGATATTATAAACTAAAAGCTCTAACAGAACAAACTCTCCCACGTAAATGACTAGCTTCCTAACAAAATCGATTAGCTTAGAAAACAATTTAACACTTCTATTTCTGCATTCAAAAATGAATGCAATGAAACTGATGTACGTCATTCATGATTCCATTGCTTAAAATTTCAATTTTCAAGGAACTTCAATATTTCCAAGCTGTCAAATTCAGGCGATCTATCTGGATTATGATGTTAGAATTCACTTTTTCAAAACAGTCATACTACTGTAAATTTTGAACTACAGACGCAATTTTTAACTATACAAAATTAATTCGTGGCTCTCACATTCAAATCTTTCAACCATCATATTACATATTAAAGACTGAAATGCATTTTAGTTGTTTTATTGTTGATTTGTCAAATTAATTTGTGCACTTAATATAAATAAACGCAGCTTCAAATATCTGAATAATTTAAAAAAAAACACAATCCTGTAATTTGATTATGTTTCATAAGAAACAATTGTATCACATTAAAAAGATCAATGACTACCTTATTTATTTTACATTCAGTGGCACAGCAAAGACTTTGAGGCGGGTGTGTTCGCTTTCGGAAATAAATTGAAACACGTGTTAGCAGAACTTGCTTTATTACTGAGAGACGGTCGGTACAACCCGCGTAGCTCGCGACGACCGCTCTCGACGAATTCTCTTACCGAACTAGCTTACAAACTAAACGTTCGCTCGCAGATGCATTCCAACGGAAAATCATTCTTTCTCATGCTCACAGATCGCTTTCACTATAAACTAAAACCAAACGCAGTCACCCTACGAGACACTCGACCCAATCGTTCAAACATCCACTCGACGCTATCGCACAATACGCAGCCCGGTCCATTCATTCGACACACTTTCGACTTAACGTAAACGCATGGCGGAGACGTGGCGCCAGCTTGTCGCCGCCACAACTTCATTAAATTCGTCAACCTGACAATAATCTATGTCTTTGAAGTAAACTACAATATTCTCTCCTTAAGAGTCGCAGCTTCAAGTCTGCGGCGCGACATTCGTAGAGTAGGGACTACCTTCTTTATAGTGTGCCGAACGTAGAAAAGGATAACGATTGGGGTAGAAAGAAGGACTGAGGTTCGAGCATTCGGCAAACAACAATCAACTCATGCCAGCTCAGCCTTTTAAATTTGAAAGTCAAAATTCCTTATTTTTTGTTTTTTGTCAATGATACTTCTCCCATCGTATTCGTCTCTTCATTTCTGATTAAAGAGACACTAAACAGCATATAATTACTTGTGTAACAAGCGAATACAGTTTCCGACTTGACATTTACAGAATTTGTATATCTACCATAAATGTGAAGTCCGAAACTTCCATCGCTTGTTTCACAGGTAATTATGATCGTAACTATATTGTGTTTCCAGTCATTTTAATTAGAAAAAAGAGGCACATAGTATGTTAAAAGTTTCATTTAAAAAAAAATAAAAAATTAGAAAAGTTGCAATCGTTTGCTTCGCTTGCATTAGTATGAGTCTCATCGATACTTGACCACTCGCCGGCTCGGTCGTCCAGTATGTTTAGCACTTGACTTGTTCCAAAGGGGATCATCCCAATAATGGGGACAAAACTTCAACATTCCTGGCATAGACCTTTGCGACACTCACGGAGAGAATATTGTATCGCGGTCTGGTGTCTCGTATCTGTGTCTCACTCGCATTCCGTGTTTCTTCGCTCCTACTCGACACCAGAGAAACAAAACATTATGCTGGAAATATTCTACTTCTGTGCGTTTCTGATCGTATCATCACCAGTTACTATTGAAGTATCGCGGCCATATATTGTGTGACTTCTGTATAATATATTTATAAAAGCTTTGTTTGTAATATGTTGCTTTCGTTCTCATAATTTGGGCATTGCTATATGACATGGTTCAAGTCTTGAAAAATGAATATCTGATAATAAAGTGAATATCTGGATACTCAGTCCATTAATGCCACTAAAATGATCGGAACATAAAGGCTATAATGTGATGATTAACTTCTCGAAAATACACTAAAGCGTTATAAAGCAGAAGCAACGTTACAAATTTTCTATCACCGTCAAGTCGTTTCGTCCCACTGTGCGACGCAGGGTCATGATTCTGTTGAACCATTCGATGATCTGCATGTGAACGCGTGCGGTAATACCGATCAGACGAAACGAAACGTCAAACAAACGCGCGAGTGACGAGAAAATGCGAGTGAACGCATTAATCGTGCACCGAAAAAACAAGCATGGTGGACGCGCGGAAGCGAATCAACGCGCGCACAAAGGATGGAATCAACCAGATAGCTGACGTGCATTCGATACTCCATCACACACTGCCTATAAAATTTCCTCGAATTTTCCTCGTCTATTCTTCCGAACTCTCGTCGTCTGACCCGCTCTAACAGTCGCGTAGGGCAAATTTAAATTGAACCGGTTCCGATGAATCAATTTCGAAACAACAATTTGAAACGCGGAATTTCGTCAAGCATGCCACGCGTCATACCCTTCCGATAGACAAAAATCCCCGATCCTCCTGGTCGCATGAAAATTCAATGGATCCCAATAGCCGAGATGAAATATATCGTAATTTATAGCCAGTACGTTTTCATCGTACTGAATGGAATATTGTTAATGGTATTCTTGAAATATCGCGTCCATTATTTCAAAACGAAAAACCGTGGGGTTGTCTTGGTTTTTGTAAAACAGTGCTTAAACGTTTTCCACGGACATGTTAATTTTCCTTCGATGAAGATTTCAATTAAGATTAATCGCTCCAACAGCGAATGAAGTATAATACGGTTTCTGTTACTGGATCCTGGCTGAGGATACAATCGCTGTAGCTTCCAACCTTGTTGGAAACTTCCTGGATCCTCGAAATTTACAGGAATCGAGTCTGAGGGATAAAATGAGCTACGGGGAAGAGAAGATCACGAGAAACAGGCGAAAGTAGATTCTGCTTATCAGAAATTTTAGATTGGTTGGTTTTTTAATATCGTGGATAGAGCAGTTCGAAGTTTAACCATTTGCGAACAAGATTTTCTAATCTATTTTACGTATATCAATTTAATAATTGTATTATAACAGTAACGACTGTTAAGCGTTCATTATTTCATTCCAATCGGTCATTGCGTGATTTGTATCTATTTGGAGTAGTGCATGCGAAGAAATAAACAAATATGAATATATTATCTTCTGAAACTAACTAAAATCACTTTTGATACAATTCAGCTTATCTTTCTTCATTTCAAACTATGTTTTAAGGCTAGAAGAAATAAAGTACGTCAGAAACGCACAAGATACATGATGCCTAAGAATAAAAATCATACTTAATAAAACTCAACACTGCATTCTGTGAGAAATCGGTAATATAGATTGCCGATCGTATTCGGTGTATCGAGTTGACCCAGCGTTACCTGGGAACATCGCGGGGGATTACCGCCAGGGGGAACGCGTGGCGACAGAAGACTGAACACTTGCTTAGGAGATCTCTCAACGAAATGTACCAAAGATATTGTTGTTCTATTTCATTTTATAATAAAAGGCCGTAAGGTGAAATTACTGTGTCTAAATAAAGCCAACACATTCTTCGTTTGAAACTTTTTTACGAGAATGAACGAAATAAGATACATAAAAAACACACGCGATGCAGGGGTATCACACAAGAAACAAACGATTAAAAAGACTATTGGATAAACTTCCGAAAAGACCATACCTCCGATTCTTTTTATATTCTGGATTCTTACGTATTTTGATGTACTGATTACGAATATGATAGTGAAAATTGGTGAAAATTGTTTTTTCCATTTATTCCCGTAAATAATGATCATTTTGAAAAATACTTCAAATCAAAGTTGTAGATTTCATCGAAGTACACATTTTATCCTATTGATTTTTGTCATAAAGATAATAGTTTTTGAGAAAAACGATATTAAATGTTCAAAACTCCATATTACTCATCCAACAGAAATTAAGTTTTATTGTTATTTCATTAGTTAATACTAGAAAGGGATACAGCAAAACTCCTCCCTCGCCCACGTGTTTTCTGCATCATTGGATTTTTAACTTTCCACGCATAGCGAGATCCACTCTCTGCGGGAAACTTCATCCCCAAAAGGAATAACCTAACCTTACTTAACCTAAACCTAACCTAAACATTAAATTAAACGACTGTTCGTTATAGAAGAAATGAAACAACCTCATGTAAACTAAAATGGGCCTTCGCCCACCCACTTGCACCCCCCCCCCCCCCCCCCCGGGCGTATGTTCTATTCAACATGGATATTTTTCATACTTCGATAACATATGTAAAGGACATCAATCGATCTTTATGACAAAAATTAATACGACATAAAATGTGTATTTTGATGAGGTCTATAACTTTTATCTGAAGTATATTTCAAAATTTCCATTATTTACGGAAATAAATTTAAAAAACCATGATTTTTATGGTTTTTTATGGTTTCCGCTATGAAAATAACATTTGTGCCAATTTTCACTATCATATTCGTAATCAGCACGTCAAAATACGTAAGAATCCAGAGTATAAAAAAATCGGAGGTATGGTCTTTTCGAAAGTACACCCGTACTATTAAATACATAAACTTCTGAAATTCACTAATATCACTTTTGGTAAAACTCAGGTTAGCCTTCTCCATTCTATAGCTTCTTTCGACGTAGAGAAAATAAAACACACAAGAATCACAAGCGATACAAAAGATTGCACAAGAAACGAACGATTAGAAATACATTATGTTCTTAAACTAACAAAAATCGCTTTCAACTGAACTCGGCTTACCTTCGTTCGTTGAAAGCACTTCGTTCGCTCCTTCTTTCAAAGGCAGGGGAAACTAAATGTTTCGATCGTGCATTATTCTATTCCCATCAGGCAACGTGTGCTTCTTTTCTATTATCCGGCCGTTGCTCAAGCTGAACGAGCGATTGATCCCGATAGGAAATCGGACGTCGAGGAGGTTCGATCGACCATCGTCTTGCAACATAGAACGGTCGACTATTGCGTTTCTGTTCGTTGTATTTCATCCCTTTTACGACCTGTCGCATAAATACGTGCCGTACAACGAGCGGAACGCGGCACACTCGTAATTAACAGCTGTTATCCGTCGCGCGGAAAGAAATATGAAAGAAGCGCGGCTCTCGAATGGCCTGCTAGCAAAATCTGACTTGACCTGAAAATTTACTATCGACAAACACGACGAATTTCCTCTCCTTCGACTAACGAAATGACCGACAGATACTTGCATTTCTTTAGTTATCTGCATTCCCTCTATCATGCTGGTTTCTCTTCTATAATCCATATTTCTGGCCATGTTCACAACTCTGATATTCCTGTGACGAGATTCTTACTTGAAACAGATAATATTTCTATTTAAAAGTAATTAAGTAAACACGTTTCCCCAAGATTGTAATCTAAACTGTCTCAGTACCTAATAAAAGGTTCCTTGAATTATGTCCAGACTGCGAATTTTAATAGTATGTAACAAAAATCATTAGGTGAAATATAAAACATTAAAATGACTAGGTTTTAAAGTTTTTATTTTAAAATTAAGACAACGGTAAATATTACATTTAGGGGAGGCACCTCGGATGTCCTTGACTTTGACATATGTTGTCAAGATCGCCGTTCTGAGTAACCCCCAAGAGGTTATAGCCGTCGCTCATTTTTTATTAAAACGTTATGAACAAAAATATACCGATGCTACCATATTGCAATTTGTCCGTATTTAAATGAGTGTGATTTTGGATTGGACGTATGTTATGGAAGACATTCTCTGAAATTGGACGACCTCAAAATGGTTAGGTCTGCTTTAGGTCTGGGTTAGGTCTGCTAATCTAACCAAGTATAACCCAGACCTAACCCAGACTTAACACCATCTTCAGTGTTTAGCCGTTGCTCGTTTTCTATAAAAAAGTTAACAAATCAACTTGGACTATGTCTCCTTTTGACAACTTGTACGAGAATAAAGTGTACTTACAACCAAAATTTAACGAAGGTTTTTTTCAATTATCTCAGAAACTAAGTCCGGGTTGGCAGGTAGATGTATAGAGGAAAGTTGTTCAGAATGTTGTCCTTGAAAACATATGTGAATGTCAAGGTCATCCTCGGTGCCTCCCCTAAACGTAATATTTACCAAAACAACTTATTAGAAATGTTGGAAAAAGAAACGAATTTCTTACAACTGATGCAGACAACTTTCATTTTGCATAAAAATTTGTAGTTTAATTATGTATATCGAAATCATAATCTCTATAATTTATTAATTCTTCATAACTTTTCATGAAAGAGTATGACAAATATTTATAACTGTGATATTGAGTAAAATTATATTGAAAAATACAGTGAGTGATCAAATTATTACAGCCACAATGTGAAAAATATATTTATTCTCAATATGACAGATAGCATTGCCCACAATGTTAGCAAATATATTTTTTAAAATCGTGAACGTGAATATTTCAGAAAGACGATAAAGAATATTCGACGCAGCTGAAGTTTTGCAATTTGTGCAGGTGGCACTGATAATTTGATCATCTACTATAATTTCGGCTAATGCACAACTGTTTTTCTTAGACTGTTATGCTGTAAAGTATTTTGTATTTTAATGAGTTATCGAGTTATCCGAATTCTTCATTTGTTGCTACCCAAGTGGTACACATCAGTAGCAAAAATCGTACGTCGGTGTATGACGCCAATCGTTCGTGAAGTCGAACAATGGGAACAATGGGCCGGGTTCATGGACAAACAGTTTTGCGTCAATAACAATGATATTAATCGAAAGCAGGCCAACAATATGTTAGTGGCATTGTTGATAATAATAACTGGCCTGGTGGTCATGCCGCCGTGAATACGGCTCGATCATAGAATCAATGATTAATGGAATAGCCGATAAACGATCCCGTCGCTACTCTGCATCGCCAAAAGGTGCCTGTAATTCCAGCGTCCGAGATACTACACGCCATCACTTGTCGAATTAATTTGCAATTTATAAGGGTATTGGGATTTTCCGTTACCGCGGGTTCAACATTTAAATTTCAGAATAACGATATCACTGATTCCGGACGTTTGTTTCGCTGCGAGCGAAACACTGATGAAATATCAAACGGTCCAACGAAATTTAGACTCGGATTAAATAACTTTTAATCTCCTTTGTCGGAACTTTGATGAAAGATATCGGGAAATAGGTTTGCCAATGTATCACAGTATTATTTTGAATAATTTTAATGAACTCGTGGTTAGTTCCATTTTGTTCTTATTTAATTTCTTGGAATCTTGCCGTATAAGAACTATCAGACTCGCGATGAATACATTAAACAAAATCTAATAGGAATGTCTTCCTTTTAAGACGAAATAAAATTCTATTTTTATGAAACTAAGAATTAAGCATTCAAGAAAATGTAGGCATACGATAAATTTTGAATTTTTTTGCTTTTTTGTGAAATTATAAGTATAAAAAAGTACTAATTATATTCTGATTAAATTCTTCAATGTCGAAGATTCAATTTATAAAGAGATTAACAGATTTAAGAATAAATGGAGCGATACTGAAATCTATCCTGTTCATACGTTACAATTAATTTCAAAAGTACAAAATTCTGTTCAGCATTATTTTTAGTTTATAAAATAAAGGAATGGGTTCGTATAAAGCGAAAAGAAAGATTCTTCTTTTTCTTTATATTTGTAATATATGTGAAATATTGCTTGAATGAGTATGTTTAATTTTCAAGAGAATTTCTGACTTTTCACAAATTTTGGAAGTGTGTGTTAAACACCAATGTTTTTCTTTTAACTTATATTTGTTTCCGTCATTTTCAAGTATTACTTTCAACTACTGTAATTTTAATTTCTTTAGAAATTAGTATATAACTTTAGGTTAGAAAAGGTTGGAGCTTGTTTCACTACTTTTCAACAGTAACTTAACTGTTTTTGTTTTAATTGGCAACGAAGGGAGCTTGAAATGCTGAAAGGAGTGTGAAAACCGACAATTGTCACACGGAACGTTAAGAGAGAACAACCATTATGGAAAAACTGTTGCACATCTGCTGACAAACGTTCAAAAAAGCAGCAACGATTACATCTGTGAGCAGTAAACTATTAGTTCCGCGCTGATTAAAGCGTTACATTTAGGAAATGAACGCCGACCGGCTATTGCTAACGCAGCGAACAAAGAAGTAATTGCTTCACTATCGGTGTTATTATAATTTTCCTTTCCCTTTTTCCACAAGGCGTCATTACAGTGATTAAAACGCGGAACCGTACGCGCATGCGTTTTCGAATGAATAAAAGCTGCATCGTAAAAAGATCGAGCATAAAACGATTCACTGTCTGCGCGCCGGCTTTATAAATATTCCTAGTTAATTAAAAGTTCGTAGAAAAGGAGAGTTTCATGGCTTATGAAATTTCTCGACGCGAGAAATCCTATCTCTCTTTCTATCTTTCTCTCTCTCTCTCCCTCTCTCTTTCTCTCTCTCTCTCTCTCTCTCTCTCTCTCTCTCTCTCTCTCTCTCTCTCTCTCTCTCTCTTTGAACTGACACGGCGATCATTAAAAATGAAATTTTTAAAGACGAATGGTCCTATGAACCGATCCGTTTGGTTGGATTCGCGTTCTACAGGAGTAACGGCGTGTACTAATGAATCACTGATCACCGTGGAAATTTCATTAAACGTGATAGAAAATTTTCTGTGTCCATTTGATACGCTTCTGGCGACGAGATCGAGTGCGCCGCTCTCGAACACTCTGGTATCGTGGTACCACGTTTTATAATTTTATATCTGATCGAATTTCGAAACGACTTTCTAACACTTCCAAAAATGTAAATAATAGCATAAATAAGACTAAAAAAAAGGAAAGATTAAGTTATAACCACACGCCTCCGCATAGGTCACTCACATATTACACACATTTATAAAGTTTTAAAAGAATCCCCACAGGTTTGTGAATTGTTGTGTCGTGTCAGTGCTCAAACTGAAATTACTGAGCCGCTAAAATACACGCCTCAAAGAGAGGTAATAAATAAATAAAGAGAATGATCAAATTTCGGATAACTGTATAATTTTAATAAAATGGGTGTGAAGAACGGTATAAACAGAGGTTGACTGTATGAAGTTCGATTTGTTCTGACTTTCAACTCTAGTTGAATGATGCCAGAAACTCCCAAAACTGGGTGGATTTTCCTCTCCTCCTTTTCCCCTTCCACTAACCCATACCACTATTGTCCGCGCAACGAGAGTTGGCACAAAATCTCGTCAATGAGGTGCAAGGGGAACGGCGAGTCCCCACTCTAGACACAAGGCTGCGGATCCCACCACTGATCAGTGGATCCCACTCTTAAGCTTACGTTTTGGCGGGAACGATCGACATAGGCGCTCAGCGTCACCACATCTCTCTGTTAGAGTCACACTCAATACGCTCGTTTGATATCTTGCTCAATCGATTCGGCCAACCGCGGAAGACGTGTAGCGCGTAGTGGGAGCATCACGTGGTACCCACAAGTTTCTCTGTGCCAACTCTCGTTGTGCGGGCTATACCTGCGCGCATTCCAACGTCCCCCACTAAGACCGTAGACTGGTCACGTGACGTGCCGCGCAACGTGTCACATATTACTCTGGTCATCAGAAAGGTGATAAACTTTATTCCCCTCGATTTAACCGATCTGGCATCACTGCCCTAGTTCGCGTCTGACCTTGCAACGAAGGCATATATGCACAAGGAAATCTCGTGGGGTTGGAAATTCCCTCCACCAAATACAAAATAATGGGGCCTTAACCAATTATACAATATTAGGGAGGTTCCGAAATGAAGTCTAAACAAGGGCAACGCCCATATACGAAATACATCGACGCCATGAATATCGCCACACAGTGATGACATTCGGTTCCTTATACTTCCTTATAAAAAACTCTCAAAAATGACATCGTCCAAAGTCAACCGCAGCGTAGACCGAAACCGAAATTCAAGCCGGCATACAACAAGCACGCCTCAACATGAACCTTGCAATGTCCTATTATCTACCGAACTTTTCAACCACATCGATCAACCTTCAACTTACCCAGTAGCCTAAGTGAACGTCTCAATAACGAAAAAATCATTGTTCGTGTTCTTAACTTCTTAAAAACAACTAATCTACATAACAACATCTAACCTAACTACCACCACTCATGCCAACCGAGAAATAGGATAATCAAGCCTTCACACTACACTGTGTAGTATATATATGTATACAAGGTGTTCATTTGAAAACTTTCCAGCCGAATACCTCGAAAAGTATGAAAAATATTAAAAAAGTGTACAACATGTGTTCAAGGATTTTGAGGGGGAAGTATCAGTTTTTTATTTGGATGGCGTTTCAAGGTCATTTGAAGGTCAACTTTGTTTTTTCAAATGGAAACCTATATTTTTTATTATGGGATCTTATCGTAAGTAAGAAGACCATCAAATTTTCTTAGGATACTTTTTTTATTTGCCCACTAGTTTCGGAGATAATTAAAGAGAAGTAGAGCGAGTTATACTGCGAGAAAGTTTGTAATTTCTTTATAACTATAAAAATTTTTCAAAATGTTCTCCGTTGTTTTATAAACAATAATACAGACGATTCTCAAATTCTGTACGAACATTTTTGAAGGTATCTGTTGGAATAGCTCTACATTCCGGTACAAGCGCTCTACTTCTCTTTAAATCTCTCCAAAACTAGTGCGCGGATAAAAAAAAGTATCCTACGAAAATTGCTGGTCTTTTTACGTACAATAAGAACCCATAATAAAAAATATAGCTTTCCATTTGAAAAAACAAAGTTGACCTTCGAATGACCTTGAAAACGCCACCCAAATAAAAAGCTTGATACTGCCCCTCTCTTTCCCCCTCAAAATTCTTGAACAAGTGTTTTACACTTTTTTAATATCTTTCATACTTTTCGAGATATTCGGCTGGAAAGTTTTCAAATGAACACCCTGTATAATCCACTGATGTAAACTTTATCTACTCTCTCGTGGTCGTTAATGACCTAGTAGTTGACGCAACCTTTATGAATAAATAATAAAAGAAAAGAATCTAAACGAAGCAGAATTGTATAAAATAAATACTTTAATTCACCTTGAAGTGAAAGAACCTTGCTACTTCGTCAGAATATGAAGTACCAGATGTCTTCCTAAAAGTTCAATTAAATTAAAAAGATTTTTTAGGTACGCGTTTTAATATTACTAAACCCAAATGTTCAAAATAAGTTGAAGAAATTTCATATTTGCAATGCAATGTTGATACGAAAATTAGTATACAGTTTATTTCACTGGGATCAAGAGAGATCCCAGGATACTATTACAGTACTATGTACTTGAAGATTAATCTCTAAGATATTTTCAGATTGACTTGAAAAAAGCTTTGTTACGATTTTGTTACACTCTGTTTATTTTCATTGTGTGAATGTTATGTTTATGTCAATATATTCATTTTTAGTGCAGAAACATTTTTCTTGAAGAATAGTGGTCGACGTTACAAATACACATGCTATGGAACAGATAGATGTAATTTTCAGTATTAGACAGTCTGCTTTTGTTTATCTTGATCTTATATTGAGACTGTGGGTGTTGATGCACAATAAAAATCATTTCCATTAATTTATAGATTCAGGAACTATATATATAATTATTTGTTTTCTTAATCATTTTAATCAGTTGGAATTGATGCGGCAATATTTTTAAATTCTTCAAATTAATTTTCTGTTTGATCTATTCGTTCTTATCATAAATTCATGAAATCCGCAGTCTATTTATTTATTTGCATTAAGTGAAAGTTATGTTTACGTCAGCATGTTCATTTCTAATATGGAAACATTGTTCTTGAAGGATTTTCTTCCTTTCATCATGATGGAGGTTACAAATATGCACGCTATGCAGCACATACATGTAGCTTTCAGTATTTCAGAGTGAACTCATTTCTGCAGTGAAAACACAAAATGCAAAAAATATATAATAGTAACCGTTTATGTGTGTTGCTTCTCATTTTTACGTGATGGAACATTTCTTTTAGACATTTGCAAAACATGAACAAAAATATAACGACCCTGCATGCATACAATGCGCTGTAATTCTTTTTAATTCTATTTAATAAATTCGCTTGAAAGGTTTCTTGCAGTGTGCAATGTGCAGTAAATATAGTGAAAATTATATTTGACGTTTCAGTTTAACATGTTTATGATACAATATGTATAATGTAGCAACGTTAAAATCGCAAAAAGTATTTAGCTTCGTGGTGGCTTACTACAAAAAAATATAACGTAAATTGTTTCCTTCAAAGAATTTTTTAATTATTGCTGATGTGATTAATGCAAAATAGGAAGCACACTCTCAAAACAACACGATTATAAATTAAATATTAGAATTACGCGTAATTGTTTTCCAGCATTTTAAATTTCAGTGAATTTTGTGGAAGAAATTTTGTGGTTCGTATTATTGAACTTTTCGGTGTGCGGAGTTTCAAAGCACTATAGATTCTATAGTTTTAAAAGCATTTAGGTGGGAAGCTTAACGACTCGTGGATTATTTATTGTAGGCACTACTAGCTAAAAATACTGCAAACCACGATTCACCTTTCATGGATATTTTCCTAACAGAATACAAAAACAGAGTAAATAATTCTACAAATAAATCTATAGTCGTTGAATTCGATGAGAAAATTCTTATAAATGAAATGCAATGACCATTATATAAGAAATATATAACATAAATACAGCGGGTACAAGTAACACGCACATAAAAAGAAATCTATTGAAATATTAATAAATGCTTCGCTATGTAAATGTTTGATACTCGTAAGTGGCTCCAAAAAATATTGGCCCACTCTTCCAATTTCCGACAATTTGTGTATATTTTAACCCTTAGCACTCAAATGGCGACTCTGAGGCGCCACTACAAATTGCTACACCATTATTCAGAATATTGTTTACATGATTAAATTTGTTTATATGTAACAAATTACTAAACATTTAAATATTGCATGAGGTACTATATCAGTTTCGTACGCATATAATGAAAAAAACTTACGTACGATGAAAATATTCTAGGTTAGAAGATATGTTTGGTTTTTTAGTTGAAATAACTCCGAGTGCAAAGGGTTAATTGTTATAATTTCGTAAAACAGGATCCTGCAACAATAAATCTAGACTCGTTTTAAAGCATGAGGTCTCTATTTTCACAATACATCGTTCATTTTCTTCGAAGATACGTCTGCGTGATACAGCGGGTGGAACACTCAAGACACGTATTATCTCGAAAGTGATATACCTTTAAAACTTTAAACGTCTGTGAAAACTTTGAACATTTTTAAAATTTTAAAAATTGAAGCTTCCTGTTTACAACGACATCTTAAAAATTGCGGTACAAGTTTTTTTAGTAATTTGATTGAACTTTAAATGAGAAATGTGCCGCTAACTTTGCAGTAGTATAAGTTACGCCATGAGGGCTTTATGCGATCGAACTTGCTCGATGGAGGAGGCTGCAATCTTCGAAACTACGGGAGTTTCATTTGCGAGAGATTTTTTTAAATTTTTGGAGACGTTAAAATTTGCAACATTTTTTTAAGAAAAATGAGATTTTAGTTTCACACGTGCTGCACCATGTAAAAATATTTTATAGGAAAATAGTAATACTTTGCAAAAGCAGAGGCTGCCAGCTTCACAATGAGTTTAGCTTTATTGTTGTACGACCCTTTTAAACCAAATTATAACAATTTTAATGCAGATAATTTATCGAAAATCGAGAAGAGTGATAAAAAAAGTCGCCCCACTTGGGTCTTTTAATTTTGGAACTTTTTCGTGCAAATTATAGCTTATATCACGCAAGAATTGGTGCAAATTTACAACACGAGTTTACAATTAATTTCAGATTAAAATTCCATTATGCTTGTGTACGTTACGAATTTTTATAATCAATGTGTCATAAAAATAAATATATCGACCCCAATGAATTTTGAAAATTCTTATTTAATTTAAATCACCAGAATGAAGTGCAATCTGATGCATTAACCCTCCGACAGCGGAACCTGAGTCTCGTATTGGATCCAAAATATCAAACTCGACGTTGAATTACTCATTTTCTGGCGATTAAATAAAATGGACAGCTATTGCATCAGAAAAAAAACAAGAAATACTTCCAAAAACTGGTAAATAAAGCATTGAATGGTGATATCTCAAAATCTGATTGTCAACTCAACTTAAAAATTTGCAGCGATTCGTGTCTTGATATAGACTATAATTTAGCATAAAAATTGGAGCTAAATCCGAGGGACTCAAAAAGGTCGAGAAAACTTCTTATTTTTGGGTCTGTCTTTAGCGTGCCAATACTTTTTAGAGCCACTGTATACGGCTTTTATAGAGGTTAGTATTATTCGCCGAATAAATTGCAAGTTTCAGGACACGGTCCATCGAAAGAATAGAAAAACAGAGACGCGTTGAACAACTCCCCAGTCGGTGCCTTACCGGACCGATAAAAGCTTTGTCGTTGGCTAACAGCGAAAAATTTGCCCCGCAGAGATTTCTGAATAAAACTGGCCGGGTTCGGCTTTGTCGCCGCTTAACGAACACAGGGAATAAATCCTGAGGCGTTAAACTGTATCCCAGAAAACGGATCGTGGTCGCTTAACCGTTCCGAACGCAATAAATAACCGGCAGCGCGCGGCGCCCTTTAAAAGGAGGAAAGATTAGGTGAAGCTCACCGAGAGTGGGCCGCGGATGCGTGTCGTTGTAAAAAGGCGAAGATTGCATTGGAACGAGAACCCCATCGAAAGACAGAAAGTAAACTTCTTCGTTTCCTGTCCTCGTTCCGTTCACCCCCCGCGCCAACCGCCCCGACCACCGGAAGGGATTTCTTCGCTTTCTCGAGGCATCTATAATGGACGCCTTTGTTTGCGACCGAGTGGGATTTGCCCTGTCGCCTTCGACCAGCATTCCAGTTCCACTTCGGATTTGTTTTTCACGCTGATTTTTACTAAACAAGATTCACCCGTTCGTTGTCGCCGAAAACAACGTGAAATATTAATTATACACGTTCAGTTCTCCCGTCTGGTTTCGCCGCTGGAACCATTGGACTCGACAGAATGATTCAGATTTTTTATTACACAATTGTTGAGATCGTAAACATGTTTTTGTGGATACTTACCAGGCATATTTATTTGTTCAAACGTATTTTGTATACAGTATTCCACGCAACTGGAACAGGCTGTGTCTCTTGAATGGTTGGAAATACAAGAAACAATGGCAATTATTTAGAAAGTACTACTCATCTCCGATTTTGATGAAATTTAATTTTAAACAAGTTTTTCCTTTTCCGATATAGGGTGGGTCGTTTTTAGTTTTCGAGATGTTCGCAAAAAACTATTGTTAATACTGTATTGAATTTTCCGTATTCTTGCACGCTCCGTGGCAACGTAAGCCTGTTCCGGGGCGGCGTCGGTTTACTTTTTATTTGTAAACACGCTGTGGAGATGTGGTCTCACTCTGGTCATACATATATAAGGTGAGCTTTCAATTTTGAAAGACTACTCCTGGATTTTCGTATGCGTGGTCGGGCCGACCTGACGGCCGGACGTCTCCGACTCCTCCATGACCTAACCACAAGTCATTCTATTCGCATGATTTTTCCATTGTAAAAAAACAATGGATGATTGTCGAGATATTTCCAATTGGTGATTTTTAATATTTGAGACGTTTAATATTTACAAATAAGAAGATGGATTAAACATTCATTAAATCCTTGTTTTTTTACAATGGAGAAATCATGCGAATAGTACGAGTTGTGGTTAGGTCGCGGAGGGGGCGGAGAGGGACGGCCTGACGGCCGGCGGGACCACGCATACGGAAATCCAAGAGTAGTCTTTCAATATTGAAAGCTCACCTTATATGACCAGAATGAAGCCCTGTTTTCTCTCTCACCTCCACAGCGTGTTTACAAATAAAAAGTAAACAGACGCCGCGCCGGAGCAACCTTACGTTGCTACGGAGCGTGCAACAATACGGAAAATTCAATACAGCAGAGTTGGGCAATTTTGCCTCAATTGAGGCAAAACTGTCCCCACCGTAGCGTTAACTGTTCCCTTCCAGCAAGCGCCGTACGGTGGGGCAACGAAGGCACGAGATATCGCTGTATTAAAAAGAGGTTGGTGGGGGAAGCAAGCGTTTGAGGAGTCCCATCCGTGCCCAGGCCTACAATACAGTATTAGCAATAGCTTTTTGCGAACATCTCGAAAACTAAAAGCGACACCCTTATATTGGAAAAGGAAAAAGTTGTTCAAAATGTCGAAAACTGTAACATATTTAAATTTAATCAAAATCAGAGATGAGTGGTACTTTCTAAATAATTACGGAAACTATTACAGATCAAAGTGAAATGGTATCGGACGGTGTATAATATGAAAATATCTTTATGCGCTTTTGTGCATCGGTGCGATAGAAAAATGCAAGAGCTCCTTATTTATATGGAAATCTATGTTTTTGATTGCACCGATTGATGCAGTTTTTTGTGCTCAACATAAAACCATCAACATACCTACTTATGCCCTACAAACGTATTCGTGAGGAAGTTATCGTTGATAAACTTTACGAACATTGTAATGGACCATCACGTAGATACAATATACAGGGTGTCCCGCGACTCATGGTCAACCGATTAAAAATGAGTTGAAAACAAAGAATAAAATTTGATTATTTGAACCTTCGTTTTCGAGTAAACCGAGTTTGAAAATCCAGCGAATACGTGCACCATTAGATAGAAATCGGTTGTCGCGTCTGATCATGACCAACCAATTCTACTCTATACATATACTAATGCACGCGCACCCGACGAATCTTTAAACTCGATTTTCTCGAAAACGAAAGTTCAAATAAAAAAATTTTATGCATTCTTTTCGACTCATTTTTACATATAGAATCACCCCCTAATCGATTGACCATGAGTCGCGGGACACCCTGTATATCTTAGCTACAATAACTTCCTAACGAATAGATTTTTCAATTATTTTATATGGGAAGGGGCCAATATAAATAAAATTTAGATAAAATTCAATATTAATAAGTTTAGGGCATAAGTATGTTAATATATACTTTTACATGGAGCACAGAAAACTCCATCAATCGATGCAGTCAAAAACCTAAGTTTCCGTTTAAAAAAGGTACTGTTGCATTTTTTTGTATGCACCGATGCACAAAAGTGCATAAAGTCATTTGTACATTATGCACCGTCCGATATCATTTAACTTTGGTGTGATGTTGAGTCGATATAGTGGACCTAACAGTTTTTAGAAAATACGTCGGGAACTAAGGTCGAGCGATGGTAACATCTACAGAAAAAAGTTGTTCAGGAATAACGACCTTGGCAACATATTTCAAGGTCATCAAAACCGGTGAGGTAGCCGCTTTTCTAAATAATTACCAAATCTTGTCTTTGCAGTTTTGGTTTCATTAATTAAATTCTTTTGATTCTGTGGAAAATATTTAGTATTATGATACGGCAGTGAACGCGTTGAATGATTAAAAATGTGGAGAACATCCCGCAGCAATTATAATGAATAAAGTCCGTTCAACCGTGACTATAATGTCCGGTTATTAAAAATTCTTGTATTTGGTATGCAAATAGTTGAACACCGTCTGTTGCCTAAAATATACGGCCCTGTAATTATTTTAACCAGAGTATTTCCCTAGTGTTCAGCGATACTCGTAGCTCGTTCGGGGAATACGTGGATGTTGGATTGTTTGAAATTCGCGAAACAATTGCCGGCTGCCGTTCTAGAGCGCATAGCTGCCGCTATTTTGTGCGTGAAGCTGGAGTTACTACACGGTCTCTCTACCGCGGCAATTATCTCGAAGTTAGCCCGTTTTCTAGTGACATTCAGCATTAGGAACGGCTCCTCTTCAACGTTTCGCGCGCGTTCTCTCTCTCCCGTTCCGAAGGACCTGGGCTTAACGAGCAAACAATAGAATTTGTCACAATGGTGGTTCAGTTTCGAAAATCTAAAACACATTTTGCGTAAGAACAATCAGCGATGGTTCTCCCCAAGGTTCGCGCAGATCTCACGAAAGTTTTACCCCGGACGAGTTTAGGATTTCGATCGCAGGAATTAAGTACGGTCGACTTTCACCAACTCGGAAGCGTTTAGGGGCTTTGGGGAACGTTTCAACATTTATCCGGGATTCCGCTTATGGAATTGTGCGCGGTCGAATATTCCCGGCGATTAGGGATTTAAGGGTGTAGAGCTTTCAATTCGGAGAGGAACTTCCCGTTCCTGAGACCGATACTGACGAATTCTCGGCCACTCGGGCGTATTTCAGCCAAGTTATTTCGCACTTGACACAATAGTTTATGTTCAATGTGTCATCTCTCCTCGGCGCTTGATAAAGATAACTTAGGGCACTGAAGGACGATGCTGAAACATTATCAAGGACTCTCATCTCCTCGAGATTCTGCGGAATAAACGTTAATCCCGGAAAGATTAAGAGGCTACACTAGACACTGAACGCTGGCGAATGCGTTGCTTTTCTCGTCGAGATTATTTTTTGAAAATCATGCGCTGTTGATTATGACTGTTGGATCGGTCCTGGTTCATTAGAAGTGTTGTTTTTCCGAAAAAACAGCAATAGATGAATAGTTATATCTCTTTTGAAAGTTCAAAAGCTTCACAAAACATTCAACATATACTATGCCCTTCGGTTAGATTAGTTTAAAAATTTTCTTTGGCCCTTCTCATGACCTTATGTTCGGTTCTGGCTCATTAGAAATATCACTTTTCGAATGAAACGCGCAAAATAAATTGAAACGTCTTTTTTGAAAATTTAAGAGGCTTCACTTGCAAAACATACAACGTGTATGTACCTATTACTTCTCTCTAAATTAATCCGAAAATTTTTTTCTCGTCTAAATTATTTTTAAAAATTTATTCAATGCTGCTTATGGCTTCAAGATTGTTTCTGGTTCATTGGAGGTGTTACTTTCTGAATGAAACACGAAATAAATGGTTACATCTCTTTGGAAAGTGTAGAAAGCTTCGCTTGATATAAAACTTGCTACATATAGGTACTGTTCCTTTCGATTAGATTATTTTAGAAAATTGATTCAACGTTGTTTATGGCTTCAAGATCAGTTCTAGTTCAGTAAAAATGTTATATTCATTTTAAACATGTACAGAAATAAATGATTGAATTTCTAAAATGTATTGAAAGTTCGAGAAGCGCAAATTGACACAAAACGTGCAATATGTACTATTTCTCTTCTTTAAATTATTTTTAAAATATTATTTAACGCTACTTCTGATGTCAAGATTATCTTAACTTCGATAAAAGTTTTATTTTTTTAAATGAATGCTACTTGTGGCTTTAAAATCATCTTTGGATCGTTAGAAATGTTTATTCTAAAAGGAGCGTTGGAAATAATCATCTTAAAAGATACACAACTCCTCCTAAGATTAACATAACGTGAAATAGCAGTTTAAAAATTGTTACACCCAATCATAATTCAACTTTGACCAATTTTTCCGCAATCGTTTGTTTAATCACTCCGAGAAGTTTATAATCTTGACTCTACCAGATTTTTGGAAATATTTTTTATAGCGATCGCTCGCTGTCGTAGATTTCCCATTGGCATCAAATGGAGCAGCACTGTTGGTGTCTGTTAGAGTAGTTGCAAATTTTTTCCCATTCGTTGAGGGCGTGGAACGCGGTAATTACCATCGACGCGAATAGCTTCTGGGTCGCTGAAGTCAGATAATGAGTCTAATGAGAATGTAGCTTTCTTCACACGATTATGTTCGGTTTTTCGTTGCTGTTTCGTCAACAAGAACAACAGGATCCATATTTGTTCCCGTTTCATCCAGAATTTTATTGATTTCTGATTTTTCCCGAGACAGAATAGTTTACATTCCCCTGGTTGAAGTTTCCCTTTTTAATAAAACAAATTGTTCTGACTATCGAAATGTCAAGCGACGCTATCCTGATGTTCATAGAATTTTCTATTTCTGAAAATCCTGCTTTAGCCCGCCTTGAAACGAAAATTCCATTTCGAGAAAAAAACAAATAAAATACATTTACAATTATTCCACGCCGATATTATAGGAGAAAGTACACTGTATAACGAGCTTCCGGAAATCATGAATTTCTCCCGCAACGCATAAATTTCAAAATAATAAAGATGGCCAAGGTTAAACAGTCCACCCCGTATGTACAGTCGAGTCGGAAATTAAATTGACGTCCTTTAAAAACTGATAAGTTTTTAAAAATTTTACGAAACGACTTGAGTTTCGTTGAGATGTTAGAAGGATCAGTGAACTAGGCAGAATTCTTTTAAAATTGCAATTGCTCGGAATTCGGAAGAAGAACGAGAAGGTCACGATTTTTAACTTTCTGATCTGAGCTTATAAAGAAAATTTAAAACATGCGTTTCGTAAATCGAAATGAGTTATACACACGTGTAAAGTTTTATCGAAATCAGTTAACGTTGTTATGAGCTACAAACATTTAAAGCTGATCACATAAGGGCGAAATTCCTTGAAGAGCCCGAAAATCTGAGACTTTCAGCCCCTAAGCTCTCATCTCGCAATGTTTGTAGCTCATAGCAACATCAATTGATTTCGCTGAAACTTTGTACATATAACACACTTTGGCTTGCGGAACGAATGTTTTATTTTATTTATTATAGTTTTATTAATATTTTCTTTATGAGCACAGATCAGAAAGGTAAAAATCGTGATCTTCAAGTTCTTCGTCCGAATTCCGAGCAATTGCAATTTCAAAAGAATTTTACCTAGTTCACTAATCCTTCTAACATCTCAATAAAACTCAAGTCGTTCTGGTAAAATTTCAAAAAATTTATCAGTTTTTATAGGGCGTCAACTTAATTTCTTACTCGACTGTATATCCGTTACCTCTCGAAACAATAGTTGAAAGTGATAAGGCTCCGAGTCAACAGACGAGTTGTTTGCTGGGGTTTAATTACTTTTGCTCGAATTTTTTACTGAATTTGCAAGAGGAACTGCCGGGGGAAGAAGAATACTCCCTGCGACATCTTATCTGACGCTTCTGCGTAGTATTAAGGCGAACAGACACGGCTCCGGGAAAATTACAACAAAGATAAATCTTTCGTCCCGTCCGACTCTGAAATTCCAACGGTCTCTGTTACAATCTCCTGTAAATTAGTGGACCAATTAATTCACGAAAACAACCCGCCGCCGAAACCATCTCTCCGTGACAGTAAAATCATCTTACATCCACCATTTTCGTGTTAACCGTCTTCCGAAGTATTCTAAATAACATTTAATTATTTATGAAACCAAATCAATCGTCGATGTACATAATGTTTGTATAATACAAATCATATTTTTTAAAACAAATGAGACAATTTTTCTAAAATCATGAAAAATGTACAATCACGACCAAAAACATTGGCCCAGCTTGCTTTTTATTATATAGTTGCATATAAATGTAAGAAATGCAATAATATACGGTTGAGTTCCTTAAAAATGATTATTATGTCTATATTTATAATATGACACGCATATTGCATCTTAATTAAACTCAAATAAACAAATTAACAAGTAGCGACACAAAAAGTGATACAATTGTAACATAACAGTACTATGTTATTGAATTAAATTATTTAATATTTTATGTGTAACTTTTTATTTTTTTATTATGGCTTTTAAAGGATTCAACATGACCTATACTATGTTTTTTTACTGTTTTTACAATTATTTTAGTTCATTCTGATAGGAATAAAATAATTCGAATGTGCCAATACTATTGTTGAGTTAAAAATAGATCAAAATAATTGGTTTTGTTCGTTGTATGAAGTTAGTATAATATGTAATTTTGCATATATGTATTTTAGAATCATTGACATAAGAATCATGATCCCTAAAAGATGAACCAAATATCATTTGTTCCTTATATTTATTTGCAACTACAGAATTAAGTGCTATCTGTTTTGACTGTTTTGTTGAAATACATTTGTTCGCGACTGTAAACAAATTTTGCTGAGTACAACAACCGCAAAAAGGTACATTAAATAAATATCTACACTACAAAATTTACTGAACGTGAATACAATTTCTAGAAACTAAAGAGAACTGAACATTGGAATAAAATTTTATTGTTTCGCTGATGGATCTCATGAAAAAAAACTCAATGGAGCTACATAAAGTTTTAATCGATTTTATATTATCAAAGTGAAGAAAATATGTGTGCACTATCAGCACCTAAATATCTGCGGTAAAGTAATATCGAACCAATAAATGTGATTTGTATTATTTCGATTATTATCTAATATTTATTAGCTTTTCGCTATCTTCGTAATGACAATTAATAATGTCGATCGTATGATTTGTGACTATACGACCACGAATAAAGTACATACATTATATTTCTTGCTGTTAACGCAATTTCACAAGCCGGAATAATATTGGCATTCATAAATCGCGTCGCGCAGTGGTCTCAAATCCCGAAAACGTGATCAAACCCTCAAATTATTTAAATAAAAAAAATTGTAATATACCACGTTTTTAAGACGGACTAAAAGGTGTAAAATAATTTTTTCTGGCCCCGTACAGATTCCTAACCCCATACAGATAGTCCTGAAAATTTGTGATTGTGAATTTCTAATAGCTATGAAAATACTTGTAAGATTAAAACGAAAAACGTGGGGCGCATGCAATAGATAATTGATGCATGAATAGTTCACCTAAGTTACTAACAATTTTAGTTGCGTGAATTTTCTCAACGGCAGCTACTATCTACACTCCTTACTATTATCTTGCGCCCCACGTTTTTCGTTTTAAATCAGGGATCGGCAATTTTGCCTCAATTGAGGCAATACCGTCCACACCGTAGTGCCCTCTGTCCCCTTCCAGCAAGTGCGGTACAATGGGGCAGTGAAGACACGAGACATCAGCGTACGCAACGAACGTGCGCGCTGCATGAAGGAAGGTTAGTGGGGGAGGCAAGCGTTTGAGGAGCCCCAACCGTGCCCAGTCCTGTTTCAAATCTTATAAGTATTTTCATAGCTATTAAAAATTCGCAATCACAAATTATTGATATATGTATATATACAGAAATTAATACTGTTCATACGTTCTTATGCCATATCTATTAGACCGTAACATTGTATTTCGCGGTACCTTTAAGTTCGGAATCAAAGATAGAGCCGCGGTCCTTTGAGTCCACATGCCGACATGGGCAACGCGATTCAACGGTTCCGATGAGCTTCCGAGCTCTGTTAGTCGAGATATAGCTTCTGAAGAGAGAGCATCAAATAAAAGTACTGTATAAAGACATCTGTGTCATTATTATAAAATCACCTAGCTTCCCAAAACCAACACAAATTTTCAGGACTATTTGTATGGAGCTAGGAACAATTATTTCATACCTTTTAGTCCGTTAGATTAGATTGTGAAAAACAGTCGAAGGTCTTAGAAAGTGCAGATATTTATTTTCGTTCGTACGCAAATTGTAGCAGTTTCGCGAGGCATTGTCCGCTCTCGCGCGAGAGATCAATACGAATCCACCCTGGGTCTCATCTTGATCAGAATATAAATAAATTTTCCGGCTGAATGTCGCCGGAATTCAATGAATTCCGCTGGAAGGATTCCCACCGCTCCCACGACTTCGAAAGCCAAAAACCGTCGCGGCCTGCGGATATTACACGGTTAAAATAACTTGTTAATTAAATTATGCACGACGCGGCAAAGCCGGCGTAACGGCAGGTGGCCGGGAATAAAGAAAACACAGCGTGTCACCCCCGTTAAACTGCAGCCCCCGCCATTTAATTAACAACTTAATTGAACCGTGTACTGACCGTGTTAATACGTGTCCAATTTTCTCGCCGCAAAGGCGAACGAAATTGATAATATCCCGTTGTAATCGCGAACAATGCCGACTATGTTTAGATAAATCAAGACAACAAGCAAAATTGCTCGTTATTCTTTTTTTTAACAAATTACAAATGGTCGTTATTAATATTCTTCCACTATCGCGATTCTGATACGGAAATTACATTTAACTAGCCCGCGATCGCGATAATGCGCAATTTATTTCGTTAATTCATAAACCGGCCGACAACCGGTCAAAAAATATTTAAGCGCCGTGCACACGCTATTAGCTGCACTATTATTTCCAAGGAAAACTAAATTACATGTTGAAACACAGTTATAAATTCTATTGGTTTGCAAAAGACGGTTAATTTTAGCATCGTTGAAAAATGGCATGGTTACTTAGCAAGTAATGTTACAGTTATTAAAACTTCTGTAAAAATGAGTTGCTTGTTTGCTGTAAAAATTGATAAACTGTATTTAATTTTGCACTAGGGTTGGGCACGTTTCATTTGAAATAATCGTTTAAAATAATGAATTATTCTAAAACTTCAATATTTGTGTCTTACAAATACCATACAAAATTTATTTTGATTTGGTGTTTAAATGAAATAAGTTATTTTCAAACAATATTTCATTTGAATAATTTTTTATTTCAATTACATCGTTTAAATAATATAACCCGGGGGGTTATATTGCCCCCCCCCCCCTCCCAAGAAAAGGTTATGAAGTAACTAAACTAATTATTAAATTTGTGTATGATAATTTTTGTAGTTTAATGATTACAGTTTAGCTGCATTCGCATTTTAAAATTGTTCTTTACTATACGAAATAAATAGAACTTCGAAGAGAATGAATTATTTGATCACGGAAAAGTTGAAATAAAAAATTATTTGAATTTCATTTGAATAATTTTGTACAAATTATTTGAATTTCATTTGAATAATTTTGTACAAATTATTTGAATTTCATTTGAATAATTTTGTACAAATTATTTGACTGTTCAAATAAACTAACATATGATTATTTCGAATGACATATGGCCAAATAGGATAATATTTGATGGTAACGATTATTGTTAAAATAATTTTTCCGATATCGCCGAATCCTGTTTTGCAGATCTTATCTTCGACTTCGTTCAAATTCATTGATACGTATGCGTTTAAGATTGAAATTTGTTTGCTCTTTTTTCTATGCTTCAGGTCATCGGTCAGGAAACTAGACTTTTCGCCAACGCAGGTGATTAAACACAAACAATTTGTCACATTTCGTACTTCTCGCGTTTCTCCAGTTTTTCTCGTTGTTGACAAACAAAGTGGACAAGCAACGTGATCCTTCCTTGTGTCAGGCTGTCTCAGAAGCTTTCAAAACGACTCCGAGGTTTCCTTTGGTGGACTTTCTTGCGCAATAAAGTCAGATGATCAATTCTGTCTCGTGTTACAGGCTCTTACAGTAAACCGAGTACTATTCTTCTCACGTTTGCTTTCATATCTCTCTATTTCTTCGATCAGTCCGGTGTTACACGGAATTTTTAGGATATATGCGACTTGAAACCAGGGGTTGAAACGGTTCTGAAAATAACTGTTTGAAACAGTTATATATCGGTTCTGACTGAAACAGTTATGAAGAACCGAAATGATGCCGTAACTGTTATGAGAATATCGGTTCTCGCTTATATCGCGTACGGTTACGGTTCTTGAGAACCGATATTATAATGGTTCTATAACTGTTATTATTAGGTTCTGGATTTCGGTTTCGGTTTCGCTTCTTCAGACTTCAGAACCTATAATATATCCCGTATCTGTCTCATATCGGTTTTGTAGTTCTGCAACTGATATTTTTTGGTTCCATATCGGCTGTACAGGGTGTCTCAAAATTCCTTCAACATCCGGAAATAAGAGGTTCTTGAGATCATTTGATACCACATTTTCCTTTGCAAAAATGGCGTCCGCAGCTTTGTTAAGGAGTTATTAACGAAAAACACGGACCAATCAGAGCGCGGCTATAGCGAACGGAGTCCGACTCGGCGACAGGACCCGCTTAGCGTGGCGTCGCCTTTGGCCGAGACAGAATCAATCTTCTGTAGCTGCGCTGTGATTGGTCCGTTTTTTTCGTTAATAACTCTTAAACAAAGCAGCGGACACTATTTTTGCATAGGAAAATGTCGCTTCAAATGATCTCAGGAACCTCCCATTTCCGGATGTTGAAGGAATTTTGAGACACCCTGTATAGCCGATATAGAACCAAAAAATATCAGTTGCAGAACTGCAAAACCGATATGAGACCGATACGGGACATATTAAAGGTTCTGAAGTCTGAAGAACCGAAACCGAAACCGAAATCCAGAATCTAACAATAACCGTTATAGAACCATTATAATATCGGTTTTCAAGAACCCGAACCGTAACCGATATAAGCGAGAACCGATATTCTCACAACAGTTATAACATTTTTTCGGTTCTCGTAACTGTTTCAAGAACCGGAATCGATATCATAACTGTTTTCAACCTCTGCTTGAAACACATTTTCTCTCAGTGTATTTATTAGCTCAATAACAATGTGATGTCAGAATGTTCAGTGAAAGATTCAGAAAAAGCAAATGGTTCCTAAACACAGTATTTCGATATTTCTGACATTTGAGCGATACTTTGCGTGATGTAATGTGAACTGTTTTTGATCAGATTGGAAATTTGATCGTTATCAAGCTGCATAGATTGATTTATCATCAGTAGACCACGGATCTTTGTGCAAAATAACAATTTTCTGTATCAAATTGCAAAAGATAGGAACCAAACAGAAAGTTTTTTTTTCCTTTGATGACTTCAAATCGATTGACATCTTAAATTCCTTTAATTTTGCTATTATTCTGAATTTTACCTCCTGTTTTATTATTAGACAGCGGATTTTATGCATTTATGACAAAAATGAGTAGGTGTAATTTAGAACAGTAAAAACAGCAGAAGAATTTGAACATATTGTTATATTATTCTCAGCCTATTAAACATATTAAACAAGAAAATAAAATTCTATTTCACTCTAGTTTGTTACAATTCAGTTAGAAAATTTTTATTTTGTATAGAGATCCGCTGTCTATTTATTATAAACACATAAAATCCGCAGTTTAATCACCAGTAAAACTAATTGTAACATTTCTATCGTGAGACTTTCTGAATGATGCTTTGCTGCGTTCTTTCATTCTCAGTGGTATCAAATATTTTTTACATTGTTCATATCACATTCTTACCTTTACAGAAATGAAGAAATTAATTGTACGAAAATACACCTTCTCGTTTTTCATCTTAGAATTAAAATAAGCATGAAGCGATTTAATCAAATATAGTGAACTCTCTTTGAATTACATGCTTAAATTTTAACTTTTAGACCTATTCATCTTTTGCTTTTGCAAAGTCACTTACTGACCAACCCAGTACAATGGAACGGGAGAAAATGCAGGATTTTTTAAAATTCGTACAACTTTTAATCTGCAATTATAAAGCAAAGTTATGTTCCATTGGCTGGGGCAAAAGTTTGATTAAGTTTTCTTTTGGCATGGCTCCAAGACAAGGAACCGTCAAGTATTATGTGCGGCAGCAATTCTTCGCGATGAATAATTTTAGGTTTTCCGTAACTAATTCGGGACTCCGGAGAATAACTTTCATACCAATTATGACGACATATCTAATGTGCCAATAACCGCATTACGTCCACGAATAAGTTGACTATTATATTTCATAAGAAATATTGAGTAGTAATATAAATACGTTCGGGCATGTTAAATATGCTTTTTATTCATTAATAAACTATAGAATTATATTCAATCAATTTCGTAACTTCTTTTCAATCTGAATAAATTCAGTTAATCCTTTTGATCTTTTCAACCTATATAAATATTCCTGTCACTTAACTAAATATGTATATGTTATTAAATATATTCCTGTTACTTTTATAAAATAATATAAAAAGGTCACTTTTAGTCGAGTAATGTCGAGAAAGAAATGCGAGCGAGAGGCAACATCGAGGAGTCTCGTGTCGGTCGCCACGTTGTACGGTTGTCTCCAAGTTTTTGTTCCACCATTATTTATTTTTGATTAAACTATTATTATTCGTTACGAGTCGACCCCTGCCCGCGTAGATCGATTATTCAACTCGATCGCGAATATCAAACTGAAATAGGGAAATCCTACATGAATTTGCAGAATCAATGTGAAAGTTTATCGGAAATTTCGCGGATTATAAACCGATCTCACTCAACTATGCAACGTATAGTTGGTAGGTACGGATTACGAAAAGGTTGCAAAACAACCCAAGGTCGTCCGCGTAAAATTAACCGACATACTGGACGAGCGATTATTAGAATGGTAAAACAAGATCCAAGAATAAGTGCAGTAAAAATAGCTGAACACCTTAGAGATAATTTGGATATTGATCCCTCGGTAAGTACTGTACGTACTTTTTTGCGGAGACAAGGGTACCACGGTTGGGTGGTCTGTAAGAAATATTTTGTGAATGAAGCAAATAGGAAGAAAAGATTGGAGTTCGCAAATGATAATGTTACCACACCAATGGAGTACTGGAACCGAGTGATCTTTACAGACGAGATTAAATTTAATATTTTCGGGTCTGATGGACGCTCTACTATATGGAGAAGAAAAAATGAAGAACTGAGGCCACAAAAGTTACAACCTACAGTAAAACACGGCGGAGGCTCAGTATTCGTTTGGGGGTGCATGAGTGCAGCTGGTGTTGGCAAAACAGAATTTATTGATGGAATAATGAACCACCGGTTTTATATTGACATATTGAAACAGAATCTATCTGTCAATGCAGAAAAATGGGCATTAACGATCATTTTATCTTTATGGAAGATAATGATCCAAAGCATACGGCGTATAATGCGAGGATGTGGATATTACATAATACGCCAGTATATATAAAAACACCACCACAATCTCCTGATATTAACCCCATCGAACACCTACTTGGAACGCCACATTAGGAAACATCAAATATCCTCGAAAGAAGATTTAAAAAATGATGTTATGGAAGAATGGAATAAAATCCCATCCAGCGTAACAGCGAAATTAGTAAATTCAATGCCAAGAAGAGTCGCAGCAATTATAAAATCAAAAGGAAATCCTACTAAATATTAATTAACTGTTTATTTTACTTTTTCATTGTCAAACAAATTTAATTTCTACGATTTTCTCATTAATTTCTAATGAGTTTTAACCCTTTGCGGACGCGTGTCTGCTGACAGTCGCCCAAACAATTTTTCCGTTCTGCAACTGTGAATAATTTTTAAACCAGTTAATACTCCCGAAAAATATGAAACAAATTTTTACTGAACACGAAACGTTTCCCTCCATTTAATTCATACGCCAAACTCCTCAGCAAACAATTTTGTTTCACAAAGAAAATTTATTCGACCCATCAAAAAGTATGCTAAAAATAATCCCCGTCCGCTAAGGATTAAAACATGTAGCAGCTGTACGAATACTTATTGCTCTTATATTTCGGTCAATATTTTGTTTTTTCTTGATAACTGCAAATTATTCAACGAACTCATCTTTTTTGCACTGTATTAAAATTGATTAGTAAACACTGAAAATTAATTAATAAACTACAACTTCACAATATATTATTCGAAATGAGTCGGTGTACGGACACTTTCTAAACCCACTGTATGTTATTCGGCAGAAATCCAACGAAGCCGAACGAATATGTTGCTGACCTATAAATAGCCGTGCAAACAACGTTGAAGAAATACCATATGTACCACGTGGCCCGACGGGAGCGCCGAAATTTTCTTAACACGCTCGCATCTTGGGAAACACTCTATGCAAATTTCTATGCAAATGCAGAGAACACGACGAGCCGTTAAATAGCGAACTGAAGCTTCGCCATTTAATTAACGATTTAATTGAAGCGAGTACCGACGATGTTAACATGCATCCAACTTTGTACATGTGCAAACGCTCGGAATTAATAACACCTCAAAACTGTTACAGCCGGCTTTCGTATCTGCTGAACGACACGCGTAGGTTGTACGCCGACGAACAAAGCTCGGAGACAGTTTCGTGTCATCGTGTTCCTTTGCAAGTTTTTCTACTCGCTCTCCAGCTGGCGTAAATGATTTTAGAAACGTTTGAATTTAATTAAAAGCCTGCCGCCGGAGCGGGACGAGATAATCTGTAAGCTCATACTCGAAGTAACTTTGCATTTATTTCGCGTGGCAATTAAGCACGAGACGATCCGCCGTTCGGATTTACAATTGAAAACCCTTTTCTTTTAATGAGCTTTCAATTAGGACATCTAATATCCCCCACTTTAGAGATTACAGCATTCAACGGTGAAACAGTACTGTGTAACTTACCGGTAAATGAGAAAAGTTTGCGGTGATTTTAGGTATATAATTCTTTGATTTTGAAAGCCTTACCTGCAACAAAATAGAAGATTGTTAGTTTCAGTGATTGAGTGAAAAAGGTTGTAAAACTATTGGAAAAATAGTTTATTTTGTAGAAGATTTCATAATACATAGAAGAATTGCTTTCAGAAGTTTTACCCATATCAAAAGAAACGATTATTGTTAGTTTAAGAGATTAAATAAAAAATGTTGCATAATGATTGTACAAATAGCTTATTTTGTAAAAGATTTGATAATTACTAGAAGAATTGCTTGTAGAAATTATACCTTTACCAGCAGAACAAATTATCGTTAGTTTAAGAAACTTAGTGAAAAATGTTATAAAATTATTGTAAAACTAGCTTATTTGGTGGCAGATTTGATAATTAATGGAGGATTACAATATCGCTGTGGTTTGGTCCATGGTTGGAAATAAACTTATTAATAATATACATATTTATTAATGATAGATGCAAATGGTGTTAGTGTTAATACCGTTTTCGGTTATTTGCGAATATGGCAATTTTTTAATATTCGTCAACTATCATAATACAGAACGTTGTCGACAAAGGAGGATCGATAATAGCCACGCATCATGTTCTATTCCATTAACTGTTTACTACTATTAGAAATAATTATAGCGGAACGTTCAATTAAAGGTAAAAGTACAACTGAATTATACAAAATACTGTGTATATATCGAGTTCGAATAGCATTTCGATATAAATCAAAATGTCGTTTGCTAGATTAATCTAATTTTGTTTAATATGCATCTAAAACAGAAACTGACGTTTGTATAATTTGCATCTCTGTAAAAATAGCTTGTTTTGATCACTTTATAGTAAACTTTATAACTTTATACATATACAGCATTAATTACTGCGTCTATGATGCCATTTTATTGTAGTTTAAAGGAAGTTTTTAGAAAAACCTTGTATTATAAAAGAATTAATATTCTAATACTCTTCTTGAATTTAATGTTTGGTACACAAATGATCATGCCCAACATTTCCATTCGAAATTATTGAATAAAATTCTTCAATCAAGCACACATTGTTATAAAAATTGTGAAAATCTAAATAAATTCGGTCTTGTAATTTTAATAAAACAACGTATACCAGTCATACTTTTTGTTCGGTTCAATTAGTTTTAAACTTTACTGTATCGTATAAATATTTTGTAATGAATCACAGATTGCGCTTAACACATTCCAGTTTTGAAGAAGAAGACTGTATATTACTATTAAAAAATATGTATAGCTTCAAATGTATTCCTGGCTATTACTATTTAATATTATCGTTCCTGGTACCAAGTAAATGGAAGTTTGCAGGACAAAGGAACTAAAGTGTTTACAAAAATCCGCCGAAAAAATGTCTATTCCGCTTTTTAACCGTGCGCGACACGACCAGGGGAAAAAAGGGTGCACCGTAGCACGTTGTTAAACGAAAGTTTCACTATCTAATTAACAACTCACTTCGACCGTGCTCCACTAAATGCTAATTTACGTAAAACTTTCGGCTGACGAAAAATAAAAACGGGACGCGCACTTTGTACACAAAGTGAGTACAAGAATATACCTATGTATGAAACAAACTAAAAAAGAAGAAAAAAATAAAAGAAAATGAACACAGCTCGACTGAAAGGGAGCTGGAAGAACTGGACTATACAACGTCGTCGGCCAGAAGTTTTTCGCTATTTCATTAACGACTTAATTGCACGCGCACGCGGCAATGGCCGGTTTGTTTAGTCTTGAGAAAAGCTAGAAACCGGTAACGTCATTATATATGGGCTCGCCGGAAAAATTTTGAACTCTTCCCCAGTTCTTTAACCGGAAGCCGCAGAAATTTTAAACCGCTGGAATAATGGCACTGCCCGCAAGATGTCGGAGAAACGTCCGTCACAATGGCGCGTATTTGATCTGCCTACTCCACATTGTTACACAAGTTTTAATTAGAACCCTTGATTACTGCGTGAAAATAGTATATCAACCTAAGGACCTGATTTAGCAAAATACAGAACCAACTTCATTCGCGAGGTAAAAATCAACCCAGTGCTATTTTCATTTGGTTTTGCAAAATTTTTGTTGCGTAGTGACATTTTTCAAAAGCATCAACATGTTGCAGAGAAATGTAACTATAATGATTAAACAAGCGAAACAAACAGCCTAAACGATCTAACACGCTCCCACATAATCTCCAAAAACCCACTCGCCAAGTGTGAGGAGTGCGATGATATAATATCCATAGAACATGTAATTCTTCAATGTAAGAAATATGACCTGCTCCGTAATAAATACCAACTGGAACCTGTGGTGAATAAAGGATTGGAAACACTTTATTTACTAATATACTTTAATAATATAACACTTATAACTAGATATGAAACATTATTTAGCTCTCACACGTGCTCTACGTCTCTACGTTGAACCCTAACCTCAAACAATCTCTCTTCCTCACATTCCGGACTCTCACTCGCTCTAGCGCTCACTCTTCCACCTGTACCATTCATTCTGAACTCTCACGTGCAATATAAACAATCATCATTCACAGAACCTACACTCAAGGACAATATAAAAGAGGGAAAAATACAGGATCTGCTTAAGTTTATCAAGGAAACCAAACTGATTAATCAGATAATGTAATCCACTCCTATATGTTCTCTATGATGTCGCTAATAACCTTGTAGTTGATGCGACATAAATTATAAATAAAGAAGAACCTAAAACATATAAGTAAAGAAATGAAAGAGAAATATTTAATACAAAGCGGTGATCTCTTTAAGATGAATTTAATGAATTGGATAATTTCGAAACAATTGTGAGAAAGATTAAAAATTTTAATGAAATCATATTTGCACTTTTATATACAGGGTGTCTCACCCGATTCTGACATCTTGATTTCTTCGCTATTGTTAGTCCTACCGAAAAATGTTTCAGATAAGAATTAAATGATGCTGAGATGGGCTTAATTTGGTTTTTTTATTTTATTCATAGGTGATCGCGTTAAGGTCATATGTAGGTCAACTTCGTCGTTTTAAACATAATTACATACTTTCAAATGCATTAATCGATGTAGTTGGACATCCTTTATAATAAAGTGTTAACCTATTTATGCTGAAAAATAAGTCGTTTAGCAGATATTTCGATTTAAATAATTCCAAGACGCCATTCCTGTCGCACTAAGACGTTCGCTTTTACTCCTTACAGAAAAGGTACAACATAACGACCGTTTATATCGTGGCATTTTTGAAGCCGAAGTGTCTCCTAAACGACTAATTTTTCAACATGAATAGATTAATACTTTTTTATAAAGAATGTCCAGCTGCATCGATTCATGTATTAAAAAGTATATATGTATTTCCATTTAAAAGAACGATGTTGACCTTCATATGGCCTTAACTCGATCACCCACGAATAAGCGAATAACACCAAATTATGCTTCACTCAGCACCGTTTAATTTTGATCTGAAACATGTTTTGGTAGGACTAACAACAGCAATGAAATCAAGACGTCAAAACTAATTGAGACACATTGCATAAATGGAATGATTGTATTTTAATGTCTAACATCGATGTAAATTTTGGTAATTCTATTGTTCAATTTTACCATACTTTCATGTTAGTTTCCCATTGCAATCGATCTAGATTGTTTTAGCATTATGTAGTGCAACGCTTTCGCAAGGATCTTTCTTCCTCCAGTTTCAAATTTCAATGTTTCTGTTTAGGCAGAGAACTATATCAGTTTTGCTTCTATTATATCTTCATTTTCATTCCCCGTTTCAATTTAAGTTACTCTGACGCTCCGCAAAGAATATAATTTTCCCCGAGAAATTGGAAATTCAATTCGGCGAGCTTCTTGGAAAAACATGAACTTGGTAACCGCATTAATGTTTACTAAAGAAGGACTATCGAAAACTTAAGCGAGCACGACGAAATTTATATTGCATCGCGGGCGACAAAGTGTCCCGCAAAAATGTACGATATTATATTCTAAATATTATGTAAATTATTGTCTCACACTTTTAGTGAGATATCTCTAACTACGATCTGCTGAATTCTAAAACTACGTGAAACTTGTATGCCGTTTTATGCACGGAAAAATTATTTTTGTCAGCTTAGCCACCACCTACAAATTTTGTGTAAGAAAACTAGAAATGTAGGAACACGTAAAAACCTCTGAGAAAGTTCTTGAGTTTTTAGTGTAAAATGTTTTCGACACCAGAAACATAAAAAGTGAGAGCAGTGAGAGTGAAATGTTTTAAGCTTATTAATTTTTAAAGTAATTCTGGCCTGCTCCTTAAAAAATACATTTATAGTGACAACATTCAGAACGCCTTTCGTGAATTTTTGTTAAAAAATAAGCGTTTCTAAAAAATATGAATCTTTTTTTAAATTGATGAAAGTAACCGATTTATTCAATCAATATTTTAGCAAGCGGGAAGATAATAACACTTTTTTGTTATAATAAAGTTACATGTATTTAATATCGACATATGCAATATTTCTGCCCACATTTTATTTTGTATAAATTGCTGACACCTTTCATTGCATATATTTAGGTTGTCCCAAAAATGCCCTTTCCAGTACATCGGTTTAATATTTTTAAATAAGACGAGCATACATAAACAATGTGAACATCTGTTCGTTAATGTTTCATTACATCCTAAGTTTTTCTTTTATAAAGCAGCCTAAAAAACTACGCTGAATTTGCATTGTGTGCATTAATGGAAAACGAAACGAACCTTTGGGACAGCTTAATGTATTCTTATAACTAGACTTCGGATTTTTATGCAAAATAAAAATGATTTGTACTAATTGTAGGACGTAGGCAACAAATAGGAATTTAGTTCTCTTTTTATTGGGTTTATTAAGTATTAGAAAATGTGTTGATATTCTTAAATTCTTTCAATTCTTCTACTGTTTCCACTCGCTCATTTTGGCTATAAAAATAAAATCCGCAATCTACTCATCACCTTTTGCCGTGAATCATTTCTGAAAAATATTATTTCAAGTTATACAAACTTATACAATGGTAATTGAAGTATGAAGACAGAACTGAATTGAACATCTGAGACATATGTTTCGCGCGAAGTACTCCTACGTAAACGGAAATGGAACGTCGGGGTGGGTGTAGCTGTACCTGTTATACCAGAAACTTACTTTCCATATGTATTAGCGACACGTACGAATCTTTTCTGTCTGAAATTCGCGGAAGCATTTCCCCAAGTCACCTTCGTTTCGTTCATTGCCAGTGTGAGACGAACTTTTCATACATCGAAGTGCATCGGAAGTAGAAAATCCAATAACCGATTGAAATTGATGGGTAAAAGAAATGTATATGTGTAACGCAATTCAATTGAATTACTACCCAAGCCAAATTACAACAGACCCCTCCCTATAATGTGATCAAAAAATTGTTTAAAAGACTTTATGTATGTTAACTTACGTCGTAGTAAGTGCAACGCCTTTTTGAACATTTCTATAAACATTTACTGTACATTTAATACTACATAATAACATATTTAGATAGAGTCTTTTCGATCAATCCTTTATACATTTATTGTACATTTACTGCCTCATAAAATATATAAAGTGTAGGACAAAATGATAGGACGTTTGATATATTTGAATATTACAAAGATATAATGCAATGGAATATTTCAAAGTGCATGTACGTATACATATAACATACAGGTAACCCTCCTATAACACGGTAGATAGGTTCCTAGAAAATGTTGTGTGAAACCGTGTTATATGAGACCCAGAGTCAGTACAAAAAGGGGCGTTACGTTCCGAAAACCTATTAAAAACAAACATTTTTTTTAATTCCATATAAACAACTTAATTTTTATTAAAAATATTTTTAAAGTGCCTCGCACTTTATCCTTTTAGATACGGCAGGGACTTTCCGCAACACTGTATCTCTGAGACGGCAAGTCTAGCCGCGGATGGCGCGTCACTGTACATGATACTTTTCGGAATAGAGTTATAAATGAGTAAATTATAATTTATTTATATATTTTCATGTAAAGGCACTACAGCTCATTATTCCTTCCCGTAATTATTTTAAGGTAATTTAGTTTTTAAATATGTTAAACAAATATCATGTTATCCAGTGCTGTAGAAGTACAGTGTTGTACAAATGTTTTCGCAATTTTCTTATCGTGTCAGAGCGAAACCGTGTTATAGGATGCCGTGTTGTATATAGTCTACCTGTATTTAGATCGACAAAAGACACCTTCTATATTTTCATTACAGACACAGATAAAGAACTTAAAGATCGTGACCATTACTTTTTCCGTTGCAATTGTGACCAATAGTAATTTAAAAAAAATATTACATCAGCTAATAAGCTAAACCTTCTGAAATCTCAAATAGAAAACTCGAGCCGTTTGGTTCAATTTTAAAAAAGTTATTCATATTTAAAGAGTGTGCGAATGCTTTTTAACAATGCCTGCATATGGTATCTTCCCTATTGGAATCTGACATTTTGAATGGCGCCATCTGTTGCTGAAAAGTAGAAATACTCTAAACTTGGCTTGGCTTGGCTTACAGCAGCTTACAGTGTTAACAGGTGTTAATTACAGTCTAAACTTACAGTGTTAAAACAGGTGTTAATTAAAATAACGTTATGGAAGCTCCAATTTTTTTTCCGCGTAGCAAAAAAAAATGTTGATTACTGTGCAGTGAAAGATTTTGATAGTAGTGCGAGCAAAAATTTGTTGCTCCGTTTCCACACTTTGAAATGAAGTATGTGAACCGAAATGCTTGAAATTTATAAGACCTCCATTTCTAAAATATAAGTGTAGTCCGCGTGAGTTGAAACTCGCGGTCACAACGTGTGACGCAAAGAGATGCGCCTTGGTACGTTAGGGCGAGCGCCTATCGCGCGAGCGATCACGGTAACGTGTAAAACCAATTTTGAATGTGGAGTCGCGAACGAGTAGTCGACGAGGAACAGTCTGCGTGACATAAGCTGTAAACATTTAATACACATCATACACGTATTAATGTGTAACGTGTGATCGTCATATTCTCAAATTATATATATATTATTTGTCTCATCAACGCTTACGTTGAATTTACAAATAAACTCCAACAATAAGAAACAATTTAGCAAAAAGCAGTCTATTTTAACAGCTGAAATAGCTAAAGCTAGAGTGCATATTGAAAGATCTAACCAGCGTATAAAGACTTTCAAAATTCTTGGTTGAGTGATGCCTGTGACATTGGTGTCTCTAATAGAAGATATTTGTACAATTATTTGTGGAGTAATTAATATGTCCTCACCAATTCTAAGCGATTAGAAATTTATGAAATTATAATTGCAAATTTAGAAGGTATATTAAAAAACAAATTTATTTTTGTAAAATGAATTATTTGATAAAACATACTTTAAGCCCACTTACAAGTTTCACCCATACTTACACACACTTTAAGGAAAAACAAAAAAGAAGATATCAATACAATGTTACGACCAAGCACTTCGTCGCCATATTGGATAGCTATATATATATATTGTCCACGCCCCCATGTCAGATCCCAATATGATGGTAAGGTTTCAATAAAAAAAAAAGTCACAACCGATGTACTTGTATTACACCCAACAGCAGCTTGAGAGCTCCGGGAATCGTGTAACATAAAATGTTTAAAAAATGTGTAATTTTGCGGTCAGACCGTCTTGAAACACCATGGCGACGTGTTAATCCGTCGTCCGCTGTCTCCGAGCGGATCCAATTTTCCCGTGGAGCGGAGGGCGCGCAGTTTACGTTTCCCGGTCGTCTCGTCGGCCCTGTTACTTCAATTTTCCCGATAATGATCGCGATAAGCCGGAAAAGACTCCGCGAGCCACGGGCGCACCGGAGAAAATGGAACGGCGCGGCACGGCACGATGCGCGTTCCCCGTGAATCGATGAAGAACGAGAAGCACAGCATTCTTTCGCCCTACGCGCGACGCATTGTCGGATGACGCCTTTGTGCTGCGACTATACCGGGCGATGCCGTGAAATTAAACAAGGTCGCCTTCTGCTCCCGAAAAAAAGGAGGGAAAAAGGATAAAGAAGAGGAACGGTGAATGCAAGGCGGCCTAAAATGACACGGCGCGCGTGTTGTTCGTTGAATCGCGGCCGGAACGCGGATTTAAAAGCGGGCCCCTGTTGTCGCCTCGACTGTGAAACCTTGACTCATCTGCGATTGGCACCGAAGAGAACAATAACATTCGTCCTGTGTTCCCTGAATACTCGTCTCTTGGAAAATGTTCACTGCGAAACGATGACGTTCAACGAAACTCTCGCGACACCGATGCTGCGCGCTGGATCGACGAATGAACCGTGGCAATCGATACTTTATGCACGCCATTTAACATTTTCTATACGATATTGCACCTCTCGCACAATTGACCAATTTTTTTACGGTTACGAAAATGGCTTGGTGTAGGTAGAATGAACTACGAGAGTTTTCGAACGTCCATTAAATCGGAATAACTTTTTTAAAAATGGTCCAGATGACTTGACTATTCTTTAGCAATCACAAGCATTGATTTAGTAAATGATGTGCTAAAAGAATTCTGAAAAAATTGCAATTGATAAAAATTACATGAAAAAGTGGGGAAGGCACTTTTTATAACATTTTTATTTGAGCCCGCAATGAAAATTTAAAGTATAGGTTTTGTAGATCTATATTAGCTATACACAATCTGAAAATTTTATCGAAAAAACAACAACATGCATCGAAAGGTGGTATCGAATCTGTGAATTTTAAGCAAAAACTGACCAAAAATCGTGAAAAACTGCAATTTTCACTACTTTTAATCGTTTGTAACTTGTGGTTCACAAAAGTATTCGCTCGCCCTTTAAATCCGAATAGCTTTCTTAAAATTTGACCAAACCACTTGATTTTTTTTGAGCAATTTATTATTTCAGCCCGTAATCAAAATTCAGATATGCGTTTTGTAGATTTATGTTATTTACACATATGCTGAAAATATCATCGAAATCAGTTAACATATGACCTACAAGCGTTTGAAAGGGGTGATAATCGCAGTTTTTCACGACTTTTTACATCATTCGATGCGCTTTTAGTTCAGCGTCAACCGATTTCGATAAAATTTGGAGCCAAGTTTTGGAAGCCTAGAACAGTAAAAAAAATTGTCGTTGACATAAACGATCCATGTCGCCCACGGAAGGTGCAAAAAACATGTTCACCTGCAAAGAATTAATTAAGTTCATTTGAAAATTTTAAAAGGAACAATTCGGATAACAGAACAGTTACATAGCTGTAATACTAGATAAAATCGTTACTGAGTAAAATTCTAGAATTGAAAATTGAGACATCATCGGTTCGGATAATCGAGGTTCTACACTGTATTGTAAATTAAACAAGTGAATATGCTTCTAATTATGTCATGTTTCGTCTCATTTCAATCACAAAATTGTCAAAAATATGTTGATGAAAATTTCACAAAAAGACAATTAGTAACAACACAGTTTTGTTAATACGTTGAGTGTCATATAAACACTACCTATTAACTGTGGACTACTGCACAGACTGTGTTATACATAATCTAATAAACATTCATTTTCAAGGGTACCTGGAACATGAACACACCCAACAATGCTGAATGTTGAGATATAAATGCTCTTAATAGTGTTATTTGTTGGGATATCGCAGTCGTGTTGAAAGGGTTAACACATCGATTGCCAATGTAACGGATCGGGCACATGCGGTGTGGTAATGAGATGCTAATGTGACTCTATGCATAATGAAACTGAAATCATTGCGAACAGGATCGATCGGTCTCATGTTTCATTTTTTACGTTTCAGCACTCTTTTTAAATGTTAACCGAAAGACTAATTTTACACCATCGTTTTATTACTACAATAATAATGCCTTTGGAATCGAATTTCTGCGGTAGCTAGTCAAAGAATTCAAAACGTTTCGAACTTCTCCGATAACTTGGTGAAGCCTAGCAATGAATTTCATTTATTTATTTGTTTAATCATCGCATCAATTGCATTGTTATTAATGAAAAGAAGTAACTATGAAGTTCTCAACTTAAGTTTTCAGTACAGACACTAGGCTTCGGGTATCTGTGCATTTACACCAGAAACGAATGTAAAATGTTCGATGAAATATAAAGAAAATTAATTACCATATCGGGTTTATTTAACCGTCTTAAAATAGCTCACAATGGCAGTAAACTCTTTTTTGTAAATAACGTCGACGTAATAATACGCACAATTTTCACTCATTTTACCTAGCCATAACGGAAGTAAATATGTGGTTGTAAGGAAAAACGCCGCATATCACATGGTTTCACTGTTGATATTGTTAAGTATTAAGGTATATTTATATTAAATTAGGGTCGACATCTGTTGTAGCGTTTGGAAATAGTCGGTCGGTACATGAAAATGATACCCTAAAACAGGGATGGGCATTTTTGTGTCAATTGAGACAAAACCGTCCCCACCATAGCGCATGAAAGAGAGGTTGGTGGAAGAAGCAAGCGTTTGAGGGGCCCCTACCGTGCCCATGCCTGCCTTAAAAGATATAACGCCATCTATTGGTTGTAGCGAAGTGTGCGAGTACATATAAAGGCAATGAGCCAGTACGAAATTTGTTGCATCTGTTGTTATGTTAATAAATAAAGTTAAGTAAAACGTCTCTCGGCTCATCCTTTCATTTAACAGAGATATTGTCGTTTAAAGTTCTGATTACTAATTCTTTGTACTAGTAATGTTTCTTTGTTTTCGTTTTACAATACAGGGTGTTTCGTCTAAAACAGGACACCTAAATATCTTCTCTACCTCTGAAAATACAAAAAATGTTTCTAACGTAATCTAAATGATTTCAAAAGACAGATCAGATGGAAGAATCGTTTTTTATAAATTGTAATTTTTTAATCGTTTTTTCAAGGTCACTCGTGTTTTTTTACACATATTGTGCATTTACCCATGTTTAATGGCACGACCTTGAAATGACCGTGAACTAAAATATTCTAGATATAAAATGAATGACATCCTGCGAAAGTAGAGGTTTTGTTTCTTTAAAATGAGTACGAATTTATTATTGTACTATTTTTTGTAACGGAGTTATCATAATTCAAATATTGGCAATATGTCAAGAATCGGAAAAGTATTCAAATAGTTCTTTGATCCATTGTATTAGTCGCGTGTATTACCTGGTAGTTTTGCCTGTTAAATATTGTTTAAATAACTCTTCGCGGAAATTCTGAAATGCTCTTAGGAGTAGAAACTCAAACATGGCTTTTCGGCTGTTTTAATCTGGCGGAGTAGGCAAGTTCATGGTTTCCTTCTTTGGAATAGCCAAGGGAATAAATTATTTCGGCTCCTTAGGCGCACCGTGACTCACTGAAATTTAATCGGGACTCATAACGGTGGAATAACTCCGCGGTTTTGAGCGAACTGTGCGATCGAGGGCGGAGGAAAATGCAAAACACGCCGAAACTAAGCGCTACCCTTTTACACTGAAAATAATTCCGCAAAACTGCGCCCGGGATATCGCACTAATTACTTTCGCATGCAGATCCGTACGCGCGAGCGCGCTAGTTCGCGCGTCTCACGCCTATTTCCCGTGGCTGGATAGCTTAACGGGTTGTTTTCGGTAATAAATAAAGAAGCTGTTTAAAATGCAAATTAAACGGCGAGGAAGTCGAAAATCGATATGTTTAATAACGGAGAAACTCGCCGGGAGATCGATACGGACACGCTCGCGTGTGCGTTTACGAGAGTCTGTGCGTGCGTCAGTGTGTGTGCGTAGGTTCTCGTACCTTTCGCGACGCACACGCGAATCACATCCAATGAAATATATCAAACTATGTAAAATATGCAAAATGGACGACTTTCAAATTCATAATTCACTGGAAATGCCAACACTGCGCCAACGCAATGCAATCTACCACGACTTAATGAAATCGACTCCATTTTCCAGGATAACACCGCGAAAAAACACTTTTGTCCGCTTTAAAGCCCAGTGTAAACTCTACTGTCGGATTTTTGTATAAATATTCATCGATATTCCGCCGATCGAATGAACAGAAATAAGGTGTTTACAAAAGTCCACGGCGAAACGAGAGAGAATGAGAGAAGGAAATTTGAGACTTCGTTTTTCACATTTTGTGGAACTCGGCGTGTAATTATGGAGATGAGAGTCGAATGAACCACGGATCACCTTTGCAAATGAGATTTCTACGATGTTTCTATGTGACGGACACAAATATACAATATACTGGATGGACACCGTAGAATTCTCGGCGAAAAATTCAAGGGAAACCTTTAATCCAATCAACAATTACATTTTTACATTACTCTTATTGTAAGAAATCTTGTAATCCATAAAATATTCTTCTTTCGTTTTTATATAGATATTTGTAGGTCACTTGTAAATGAAAGAATTTATTAGGTAATTCGGGGAGATTACGATTTCCGTGTCCCTTTGTTTACAGGTTAAATTCATGTTCTTGTGGTCATTTTAAGAAAAACAATGTCAGAGGTATCTGCAAATATCTCGGTAACTATGCGAAATATGGCAAAATATCAAGAGGCCTTTTTTGTAGAAAATTAAATTTTCAACACTGATGTCGTACGACATTTTTTTATCAGCTGTGCAATTTCCGAGTATATTTATATTTCGGTGAAGTTGCAAAACAACTGCCTAGCTCCTGAAATGCTGGTCGGGAGAACGTAAAGGCTCCGTTCACAACTGCTTGTACGAGACTCAAGAAATGTCTATGTATTAGGTTATATTTCCTACAAAAAAGGTCTGTATATATTTTGCCATATCTTGCATAGTTTCCGAGATATTTGCAGGTTTATAAAAAACAGGAAATCTACTTTACCGGCCAAACCAGGCCGATTTGGTACCTACAACATACAATTTTTTTCTTAAAATGACCCCAAGAACACAAATGTAACCTTCAATGTAGGGGCCACGGAAATCGTAATCGTGCCGATAATTCTCTAGATAGTTTACTATAGACTTATTATACATATATTTATATTTTTAGAGTTCCATCTTGTACATTTTAGGTAATTCTGCAAATGCATTCTCATGAAATTGTCTGAATCAATGTAGAAGTCAAATTCTGTGATTTTCTCATTATTAGACTGCAGATTTCGTCGATTTGTTACAAAAATGAGCGAGTAAAATATAAAATATCAGAATCTTCAAGAATTTAAGAGCGCTGGTGAATAATTTTTAATTTATCAAAATTACTAAGCGAATAGTGTTTTGTTTAACTTCCGGTTGAGCCAGTGTTGAAACAAGCTTTTATTTTGCATAAAAATCTTCAGTTTATTTCTTCTGTGATTCAGATATTACACATAATGTGTGAATTATTTTTGTTAAATTGTTAAAAGTCATAGTCTTACATATTTAATATTTTGAATTAATACAAATGCAACATCTGTTTTTTACGTGGTAAATGAAAAACAAAACAACTAAATTTTTTGTTTCATCAATTTTTGCAGACTTGTATGTCTTATAAGTGCACAGAGTTCAGTAGTCTTATAGCAATAATTGGGTCGCGTAATGAAAATATTTCAGCGTGATTAATTAAGTTGAATTGGAAACAGACCTTGACTAATTGTTAGTTTCTCTTAATTGCTATCTTAAAGTGTATCTTTCTTTCTACAGACGCGGGCCGCATGCCATTGCCTACTTAACATATGTATCAACTGAAAGAATCTACCAGCAGATAAATCGTCTGTACCAATTAATCATCGTTGAAGAATCACTTTCTGAGGACTTCATAGTAGCGGCGATATTGAATAGTTACCGATAAAGCAACTGATGCAACGAATAATTGGGTGCCACTGAGAATCAATTAGAATAACTCCGAGTGGCTCGAATCCAGAATTAATCGACCTCTAAAGTCACTTTGTCTACCCACTTAATTACAGTTCCATTTTATTCGCGCCATAATAATAACTCATCTTAAATCCTCTAAAGTAAGCGGCGCGTTTAATTATTAATTCTGTATACCTGTTTGCCGAGTTGCTTTGCTCGGCCGTTTCCATTGAAGTCTATGCTTGAAAAATTGTTCGATTGGCGCAATTAATTGGCTAGTTTTAGACAAATCCATGCAATTAAAATGGTGGAGAGTGATTTTTATTGAAAACTAAAAAGATTTTACCAACTAATTCGAGTACCCTCTATCGAATGGTGGTAGTTGCAATTTCCGGTACTAACCGGAAATATGATTTTCAGACCGGAAGTATTTTTTTAAAATGGGACCTGGTATGTTTTATTGTATTTTATTGCATTTTCTCGAAAATATACTTTTCAATTTACACTCATTAATGCAAGTTACGTGAACCAATATTCGATACTTATTTATTTCCTGTATATTTGCAAAATTAATCCTTGTTATTCTTTTGCTTATTTCCATAGTTTATTTTTGTTAATTTGTTTATTAATTGATTTAAGAGAAGGTATTGTCCTTTAATGATTGTCCTGTAACTTGTACACATAGATTATTAAAAGTTATATCTTTAATTTGAAAAATGTGGATTCATACATTAGAGATTATTTTCGGTCTAAGGGAGGCGTTTTCAAGAAAAATGTTTGAGACATACCTTTGATGTTTTCTTGTGTACAATCATAATTTGCAATAAAAAATATCAAGTCCCATTAAAAAAGACGACCCGGTCTAAAAATCCTATTTCCTGTTAGTACCGGAAATTACAACTACCACCATTCGATAGAGCGTAGTCGAATTAGTTGTTAAAATTTTTTTGTTTTCAATAAAAATGACTCTCCACCATTTTAATAGAGGTGGACGGGTGGTCTAGGACACCCTGTATATATTTCCGTTGATACATTCACGAGTAGTGATGGGAACTGCATGGGCGCTGGGTGAAAAAGCTACCACCACTCTGACGTATCGTCTTCCCCTTCTTTGCTTTTACCGCGCATGCGCTACATACAAGCGTACCTCTACTACAGGCATGTCCAGAAGTAGCTCACTTGGACGCAAATTCGAGGGAGACGCCTACTTCTCCCGCCCGCACGTCTCGCTCCCCGTGACGGCCGTAGTCCTCCGAGCTCCTCAGACCCGTGCCTACCATGGGTCCGAGAGTCGCCCCAACGCGCCACACGCGGTACATATTGCAAGCGGTAGGCACGGGTCTGAGGAGCTCGGAGGACTATGGCCGCCACGGGGAGCGAGACGCGCTGGCGGGAGAAGTAGGCGTCTCCCTCGAATTTGCGTCCAAGTGAGCTACTTCTGGACATGCCTGCTCTACTATGTCCGTGTGAGCTGCCTGTTCGACAGACAGAGTAGAGGTACGCTTGTGTGTAGCGCATGCGCGGTAAAAGCAAAGTAGGAGAAGACGGTACGTCATAGTGGTGGTAGCTTTTTCGCCCAGCGCCCACGGAGTTGCCATCACTGTTCACGAGAGAATATATTAATTTCTCGTACAGAATTAATTCCATGGCGTTTATTGTCCTCGTAGCAATTATAGCACTGGAATTCTTTTATCAGATGCAATTTAATTATTAAATTCAGTCTAGGTTTGTATTTTTTATGTTTGTGGAAAGATGTTTTTAGAAAGAATTTTATTTTTCTCACCAAAATTAACAATTAGTCAATCTTTAATATAATATTGATAATCATACTTCTAATTTATATTAAATAACATTATTATCTGAATTATTGATTTTCTTCACTGCGTACTTCGTCATGATTAGTTGTAACAATTTCTTAGAAAATTTTTGTTACGAACCAAATCTTTGTTTGACCTGAAATTTTCATTTTAATCGAACGTTCCAGATCAGCAGAGAATTAATGACGTGTAATGTGGTAAAATAATATTCCAATTTTTCCTTTCTGATCGTTAACAGCAGACAAATAATTAAAAGCGGCAAAGAGCGAAAACGTTGAGTCCTCGCTGAAGCCAAGCAATAGCCGAGTGAAAAATGACCATTGGGAGAAATCCGAGCAAGTTGAAAAATTGTCGGAACTCCTATCGGTTTTACGATCACAATTATATCTTAGGTCAATTACTTGGTACTCTGATTGTAGACAGTACGATACGTCAGATTTTTCATTTAAACTTTAATTGCCTTTCACCTAGAAACGTCGGACTTTCTCCACATTATTTCTTAACTTAACAAAATGAAAATTAGTAATAACAATCTTATTATCATCTATCCAACATACAACACAATAGAGATACAAAAATAAACATCAGCTGAACTTCGAAATAACAAGAAAATTATCTAAAAATACATCACAAATCGTTTTAATATTATAAAATCTAATTTTTATCGACATTATTTAAAAATATAAAATATTTAAACAATTTCTCGATCGTATAGAGAAAAATAAAATAATACTACATCACGTAGGCATATTAAAATAAAGATAATCAGATAATCTAACTTTTCTGTAACTCCTCGCCATCCTGGTATTTTCAAATTAAAATTCGAAATAATTTTGTAAAGGGAACTTTTTAATTAAATTATTCAGTCTGAATTATGACCTACCAGAATTCATATGAATTCTTTAATATTAATATATAAAATATTAATATTAAAAATACGTATACGTATTAATATTAAAAAATATATATCTCACTTTTTACAATTATTACAAAAGTTGCGTATTTAGATACTTCAGTGAAATTTTGAATACGGTATAAACAACAATTATCATTCTCTATGAACCGAGAGTGCATTCTTATGAAGAATAAATTATCCGCCAATCAGTTATCACACGACGTCTAAACCGTGTTCGTTGAAAAATTAATTGCGCCTTTCCTGAACTTTAATGACTCGGACAATCCGTTCCCGTTTGGACAGCTGGTCATTCGTGATAACGGCAAAGCCTTAAAACGTACAAGGCTTTTTAAGTCCTTCAGGCAACTTCCAATAGATCGACTACTGAACTGTTTGGCTCAACTTTTCAAGGCAAGAAGGAACCCCGGAAGAAAGGAGTAGTAGCTGCAAAAGATCCGATTCCGAGATGCTCCCGAGACCAGCCAACGGCTGATGAAGACATATTTTTGGGCAATATGAACGGTCCATTGAAATCCCTGTGACAATATGCAACAAAGATCGCTGAACGAACTGGGCCTGCTAATTCTTATTGCAAAATTCAGCTTGCTTTACTTCTCACTGATTAAAACTTAATTCTCCGATTTAATGCCATTGATTTTGTACCATATATATCCGGCGAAATTTCTATAAAGTCATCTTCATTTTCATAGATATTTTAAAATTATCACCATTTTTGTTGCTTTATCGTATCTGGCCTTGTGTTTTGCTGACACTGGGATAGAAGGACTGCGCTAAGTGTTTCTCTGTATTCTAAGCAAACAACTACGGAAAATTGCAAATAGTCTAAACGTATTAGTTTTAAAACTCATAAAAATCGTATTTGTTATAATTTAATTCACGTGTATTATAATGCCGAGAGTAAAAACATTAACAGGTAAAGAAAAAGCATCACGAAGCATGGGCTTCTGATAAAACAGGAACGTTATAAAAGTTAGTTTTGTCAGTGCCCAACCGTATTTTTAATATAATTTAAATAAAATGGGGGTTACACTAAATATTAAAACATAAATAATAAAAAAGCAATTGTTAATTTCAACTTTATTCCTGTAAGAAGAAAGTGACATTATAGATAGTTCGCAGTTTGTTCTGTGTAAAATTATGTTTTTGTTTTTTTTACAAATAAATTTCATAGTTATGTTTTGAAATCGGTGTGTATGCTTCCTTTATGTAATCCCAAAATGCTATCAAATACAAATTTTTCTTCATAGACATTTCGGCGAATGTACGGTAAGTACAGTTCATTAAAAGTAAATATACTGACGTACTCGATCAAGTTCCGTATTAATGATTTATCTTGGCATCAAGTAGATGGTATAAACAATACTATGAAAATAGTCTATTGCGCTGGAATTCGTCTAGGTATAAATACAAACACAGTCTATAATTATATTTAGGATGAAGCTTCGATAAAATTCTATATGGAGTTCTTCTTATAGAATTCTATTTATGTAAATCCTCTAACTTCTAATTAATTGATTAATGTACCAAATAATTTGAAAGATCAATTATTAGTTCATCTTAATCAATTATTAATTATTTGAAAATACCGAATGGAAAATTTTTAAAAAATCGCTTTGTCTGTGTCGTAGGTACGTACAGGTGACGTGAATACGTCTACAGTGTTTGCCAAGAGATCGTTATGTTGTCATTGGTATCGGGAAGGAAGGAAGGTAGAAAATAAACAATAAAAATAAGGAGTTTGTGGAGCATTAATGGATTCTTGTTGAGATGTTTTTCCAACCGGATACGATTTATGTATTTCGACTTGGCTCTTCTACGAGTATTTATAAGCCGATATTGTGTTGATTTATTTTCAACAGCAACTAATACACTTTCGCCAGAACAACTAAAAACTTAGTATTAATACCATTAAATATAATTGAAATTATAATTTTATACAGTAAATCTGTTGAATACGATCAGAATTATCGTTTAAGATAATAACGAGTGTCGTAACTTCAGTAACAATGACTCAAAAGTAATAATGCGTGGAAGTTTCCAAATGCAGCGAAACGTTCACAAAATGTCAGCGCGCCCATCTTCGTTCTGCGCGTGACATCACAATCCCCACTATCCATTGGGTAAAATAAATTCTTTGATTCGTTAACTATCACGTAGTATATGTTGATTTTTGATATAAACAATAGTTTTTGAGCTGCAAGACGAAACTGTATCCCCTGATTCCGTTATCATCAGATTTTCTGTTATGCTCCCAGGGCAAGAACAAGTTTATAGACATATTCACGTCAAAAACATAATTTCTCTCATTTATGCTGCACTCTGCATGCCTACACCATTACTGCTGAAACACTGCTATTGGTTTAATAAAGATATTATAAAAAATGTAAATAAATGACGTCTCTTGACATCATACCACTTTCACCGAAAACAATTTTTCATATTACCTATTCATATTTTTCGAGATACTTGAATTAATAAATTTCAAGGTAAATCGGACAAATCGTAAAGTAATACTCAGTATCCGTATTTTTAACCCTTCGAGACCGAATATCGACATATTAATAATATTATACAGGGTGTCCCATTTAAGTTGAGATTGTAAAAAATCTCGAAGACATGTGATTTAAAACAAACAAACTGACACATGTCCTTTAGTGTTTCGAGTGGGGAGTCAAATGGCACTACTGGTTTTCTAATGCGTGTTTGTTTTCAAGGTTATTTCAACGTCATTTTGTCTTTTTTTTATCATAAACCCGTATTTTTTGTAAGTTCAATATTTCTTAAGATATTTAGCTGATTATTCTTGTTTATGTCAAGGATAATTTTGTTTTTCTATTAAAATGACAACGTTACTTTCTTCTGGAAGATTTTTTATTTTATTTAAGAACATCATAATAAATGCTTGAAATTTTTACCCTCAATTTGTAGATACTTAGTAATTCATTTAATAAAAGACTCATGAACACATAATAAAGTTCTTACAAACTTACCAAAAAATGTTTCAAACAAAAGTTGTGTAGTTTTTTACGTAGAATATGATTCCGAAATAAGAAATATGGGTTTATGATAAATGAAACAAAATGACCTTGAAATAACCTTGAAAATGCCCACGAATTAGAAAACTAGTAGAGCCATTTGACTCCTTACTCGAAACACTAAAGGACATCTGTCAGTTTGTTATTTTTAAATCACATGTCTTCGAGATTATTTACAATCTCAACTTAAATGGGACACCCTGTATACTATTTTATCAATCTCCTCTATTTCTTATTTTCTTAGTGTTAATCTATTCGGCAAGTGGACGACGGCTCATCAGTTATGTTCAGTGTTCGGTTGGTGTAACGTAAATATTTAAAAAATTCTCAAATAGTTAATAATTCGCAACGGGTTAATAGAATGGAAATTACGACCTGCGAAATGGAAGAGGTTTGAAACAGTAATTATTATCAGAAACCTAAACTTCTCAGTTCTTGTTTGTTAGCGATTGTAATCCGCCAAGCATTAGGTTGTGCGTTTGCGCCGCGGTATTATTTTGCACCTTCCGCCGCGCCAACTACCGCAGCGTTCGGGGACCATTGCGGATCCCATAGTTTTATGTTCTGTACTGTTCGTCAGCTACTGGCATCGCCATCTGTTCTCGTTCATGTAACCTCCATACGTTATCCATTGCTATGCCGTCTAAATTTAACATTGTTTATGAGCGAGCAACGTGTTAAACCAAAATTGCTGATTCGGTAGAAATCTTGGTTAAACTGTACTTTGGAGGACCAATTTTGTTTAACTTTTTTTATGTAGTCCTATAAATTTCGATGAGAAAACACCGAAAATGAAAGTCTTCTTGCCAGAAGTTCACTGGTTCAGAAGTTATACGAGTGTAAAATTGAGCATTTTTAACTAACCCCAAACCATCTTGGATTATACCGCTCAGCTACTTAGTCCATGCGCTGAATACCCACCATCCATCTAGCGCATGCGCTCAACAGTCCTACCTCTACCACCCAACGAATATCCAATATGGCGACGGTCTAACCTGTCAAAAACGCTTAAAATTGCTCATGTTTGCACGTGAATAACTTTTCAACCAGTGAACTCCGGTAACCAAAACTTGAATTTCGTGTACTAAAACTTACACGTCTATCGTTTTCTCGTCAAAATGTGTAGCATCACATACAGGAAACTTGAAAATTTTTGGTCCTCTAAAGTACAGTTCAGCCGAAATCTTGAGTGGCAATAAATAATATCAGAAAATTGTTCAAAATAAGAGAAAGGTTTTCTTTTGGTCTCTCGGCAAATCAAAAGATATTATAGATCATCCCATGGCGACGAGCGCCGAAATTTCGCGAGCTTCCTCGCCGGTTATTGCGCGGCGGGGACATCGCAGAATGCGTCGCAGAAATAGCTCATCGGAACCCGACATGGTCCGCGTGAACTTTTTGTCATTCGGTCGTGTGTGCCCGTGGTGGAGATTTCTAAGTGTCCGCGGTCGTTTGTTAGAGGCAGATTTTGCACTCAACGACGAGCTCTCCCGCGGTGGCATAAATGTTGCAAGATGCTTACGCGCTCATGGTGCACAGTGTCGCGGAATAATGGGCTGCAGAAACCGTAACGGTGCTAGCTACCCGTTCGCGTAACGTATGTGCATACACTGCGTCAAAAAATCGTACATCAAATCTTAGAGGCTTCTAACTTTAAAATAAGTCCAGTTATATTCATCTATTTTTTTTTAACGAAATGATCACATGAGCCGCTTGTTTGCTAAATCGACAAGCAGTTAGGATAACTCCACAATCTTAAGAGTAGAGAAAATCAATGAAATAGTGTATATTCATTTTTACAAAAATCGGTCAATGTTTGTTATTCAATGATATTAAGCTTAATTATTTACAAAATTCAGTTTAGATGCAAAAATTGAAACGTCAACGAAGTATTTCGGCAGCAAAATTTAAGAAAATTCGAAAGGTAGTTAATTGATTTCGCTAGCGAACGGCTGAAATATCGACAATTTCTCGATAATGAGAAATTCAGTGATGAATTATTTTCTGGATCCACTGTATGTCCTAATTTTAAATATTAACATAGTTTCAGATTTAATATACGCTCACCTATAGGTGGCTAATATCGATTTCTTAAGGAAAAGAGAGTAAAGATAAAAAAAGAAACGAATTCAATCGGAAGAGTTAAGGGTTGTTACTTTTTCTTGGCGAACAGTCAATGAAATTTTTCGTGCAATAAGAACGCTTTCGAAACTGTTGCTTGCGAATCCGCTAACTAGATGATGCACTCGTTCAATCCCTTCTAGAAAACGGCATTTGCGGTTTACGGAGACTCGTTTTAGAACTATGACTGAGTGGCCTAATCGAGAACCGAGACTGATCGGACGGTAGGATTAAAAAGAAATGCAGTTGCTTTAACGCACGCTGCGCTGGAGAAAATATTTATCCGTTAAATAGTTTCCGTTTGGCAGTGATTTATTTTTGATTGTGGAATTAAGTTGATTGTCACGATGGGATTGTATTTTCAACTTTGTACTTAATGCACATTAGAATAGCAAAATTAGTTATTAGCGCAATAATTTCACTGCCGAGTGGACAATAACTTTAATATTTAATCCCGGTTCGGTTAATATTAAATAAAGTTTGTTCTGTGTGATTATAATTTGTGTCACATAACAGTAGAACAATTTGTCATATTGTCGCATTATGTCCAATTAATAATTCAGATTAACCGCGAAATATAGAGTAATTGGTGGCTGCCAGTATTGCGATGTAGCTGGAGAAACAATAATTGAAACCTGCATATTGCGCAGAGCTGAAGTATAACCAACTTTTATTTAAATTATTTGCAAAGACGAGACCGACATATTTCTATTGTCATCTTCAGGAGTAGTGATTACGAATTAGATTAGTTGTACAACATCGTGCAACGAAGGCACCGAACAGCATGCATTTCAAAGCGATGTCATAGGCACATCGACATGCAATCGCTAATACAACGTACAATATATTAATTTTTCCGGTATGTTCGCAGCAAAGCTGCCAATAATCCACATCAGTTCTCCTGATTAAATTATTAAAATGAAACAGAAATGACAAAAATACAAAACTTGGTAATACTTAAGACTACTTTCTCTCATTCATGCTGCACTCTGCATGCCTAGACCATTATTGCTGAAACACTGGTATTGGTTTAATAAAGATATTATAAAAAATGTAAATAAATGACGTCTCTTGACATCATACCACTTTCACCGAAAACAATTTTTCATATTACCTATTCATATTTTTTGAGATGCAGTATTTCATCGGTAAATGTCCCAAATGTCTCGCACATAATTGTTCCTGAGATATCCCGACTAGTGCGGCGTGTACCCCCTTCAGGAGTAGTGATCACGAATTAGATTAGTTGTACAACATCGTGCAACGAACTCACCGAACAGGATGCATTTCAAAGCGATGTCATAGGCACATCGACATGCAATCGCTAATACAACGTAAAATATTTTAATTTTTACGGTATGTTCGCAGCAAAGCTGCCAATAATCCACATCAGTTCTCCTGATTAAATTATTAAAATGAAACAGAATTGACAAAAATACAAAACTTGGTAATACTTAAGACTACTTTCTCGTTTAAATTAAATTTCAAAATGGTATTTGTTCTGAATATACAATTGTTTAAACTTTTAAAGAATTTCATAAAATCAAGATAATTACTGAAACGGAAACTGGAAATCTAAAATTAATTGTAGTGATTGCTACTTTAACCCTTCTGCATTCTACAAGCCTTAATAAAATATGATTTACTTGAATATATTATTGTAAAAGAAACACCGTGCGCTGAGATGTAATACATACACAAGTCAGTTACGCGAGGAAAAAGTGTCGTTCCTCGAACAATATTATGACGCGCGGTCGTCGCCCCATATTTCGTCACGGGACAACAGCTGACCAGCGACGACTCGCGCTCTGAGGACAACGCCGAATTCAGATGTTTAAAAAGCGGCAGTTAGCATTCGCACTTGTCCGAACGTACTTCGAGGAATAAAACGCATTCTTTCAATCTTACGATTTTGATCTATCCTGTGAAAACCACTCTACATTATACTATTATCAAAATTAATTTTTAAACTCGATGAATAGTGTCGCGCATATTTAACAAATATGGCAATCAAGTTAAGGTTCTTAAAAACTATAAGCAATATCATAACAATGTATCTTAAATTTTCTATTAGAATCTCCATGACGTTAATGTATGCAAATTTTTCTTTTACTAAAAACCTACATTACCTACGGTGGCTCACAAAAATATTCGCTCGACCTTTAAATCAGAATAACTTTCTTAAAATTTGACCAAACCACTTGACTTTTTTTGAGCAATTAGAAGCATTGATTTAGAAAATCACGCGCAAAAGAGATTTTGGAAAAATTGCATTAGTAGAAATTACATGAAAAAATAAAAATGGCACTTTTTAAAACTTCTTCATTTTCGGCCATAATCAAAATCTAAAATATGCCTTTTGTAGATCTATGTTAGTTATACATATGTTGAAAATTTCATCGAAATCGGTTGACGTAGAAAAAAACGACGCGCATCGAAAAATGTAAGAAACAATGGATTTTAAGCAGAAGCTGACCAAAAGTTGTGAAAAATTGCGATTATCACCACTTTCAACCGCTTGTAGCTCATATGTTCGTTAACTGATTTTGATGAAATTTTCAGCATATGTGTAAATAATACAGATCGACAAAACGCATACTTTGAATTTTAATTACGGGCTGAAATAGTAAAGTTTTAAAAAGTGCCATTTTTATTTTTTCATGGAATTCCTACTAATTGCAATTTCTTCAAAATCTTTTTTGCACGTGATTTACTAAATCAATGTTTCTGGTTGCTCAAAAAAAGTCAAGTGGTTTGGTCAAATTTTAAGAAAGTTATTCTGATTTAAAGGGCGAGCGAATACTTTTGTGACCCACTGTATACATTATTTGACTAATGAATAAAAATATGGTTAAGAAATGACCGAAATAAAGCCTCTCCTTGAACTACATGGACACAAATGACATCCAATTACCTCTCCCCGTTTTTACTCCGCTTCGTTTTAACAAGGATCGCGGAAGTGCGACGATAACATCCGCAAAATATCGGATACGATTATTAAGTGGATTAATAATCAGCGAAAACATAGAAACTCCAATTGCTGCTTATAGTCGCAACAAAGCTCGAGCAAACGCACAATAACAGCAATTACTGCTATTAGATTCTGATTATCGTTATTAAGGATTGTACATCGGTTCGCTGATTACATACATATGCAATTTTACTACTAAACGTTTAATTGATTCATTCGTTTCTCCACCACTTAGTGTAAAGCCCACTTTGTATGTGCTTCAGGCATGCAGAAAATACAGTCGTTTATATGTCAAATTAATTATTATTATTGTATTCGCGACATTATTATTTTGATAAACTTAATAGACACGTCAAGTAAATAAATAAATTCTTTCTGCAAATATTGAAGTATTATTGCGGACTTTAGTTATAAACATTATTAATACTTGATTAAATGAAATGTTTTGTAGCCAGGAGTAATTTAATAATTTATGCATAATCACAATTTTTTAGTTGTCCATTTGTTTTCTTCAGAGTAATATGTTGGAACAAATATTTGTTATCTGTTTTGTCCTAAAAAAATTGGTTAATAGTTGTTTAAACGTATTACTATCTATTATTCTTAAAATTTTCGAACTGCCATTTTTTGTTACGTATAATTAATTTTCTAATTTATACTAACCTGTCTACGAATACATATTGACATTTTAATTTCGTAGTTGTACTATGAAATTATATTTTTATTGTTATTTACGTACTATGTTATATTCAAGTTCGTTTTACTATATTCTAGTATATTATAGTATCTAGTACTTTATAGTATATTCTAGTATATTATAGTATCTAGTACTTTATAGTATATTCTAGTACATTATAGTATCTAGTACTTTATAGTATATTCTAGTATATTATAGTATCTAGTACTTTATAGTATATTCTAGTATATTATAGTATCTAGTACTTCATAGTATATTCTAGTATATTATAGTATCTAGTACTTTATAGTATATTCTAGTATATTATAGTATCTTGTACTTTATAGTATATTCTAGTATACCATAGTGTAGTCTAATATATTGTAATATACTCTAGCATATTATATACTATATTTTCGTACATTATGCTATATTCCATTATATTATACTATACTCTTTTATATTATAGTATATTATATTATATTCTAGTACACCAGACTGTACTGTTGTACTTTGCAGACAATACTAATACATTCTAATGTACTATATCATTTTCTACTATACTTCATTTTATTAGAGCGTCTTATACTATATTTTATAATAGTATATTCCCAATACTCATAAAAGTCAGATAACATCAAAACAACTTATTTAATTCTACAAGAATAAGAAATACAAAGTTTATCATAACTCGACTGCGAATTTTAAGCACTCTTGACAAAACTGAATCGTAGAAATTTAAAAAATAGTAGTACCATTGAAAGAATTTAAGGATATCAATATACATGATTCTCAACTTCTTAAAATTATTAGAGAAGAAAATAAATGCTTATGTGGCTCCTGTATCTCGCAAACGATGGAAATTAATTTTATTTTGCATAAAGATCCGCAGTCTAATCTTAACAATGATCTTTGTAACCTTCTCACACCACGTAGATTCTAATCAAATTTCCTGTACTAAATAAATTCTAGTAAAAATTGATTCTCAAGTTTGGTAAAAAAACTGTCGATCAAATATGGCTAACGTGACAGTAAAAATGTTAAGAAATCCAACAAAATTGCTTTCCCGATTGTAATACTCGCAAAACAAGAACATTCGTCCTACAGTCGATGTAAACACGTGTTAAGAATGCCGAGCGATGATTCGAATGAATCGATCCACCGCAACTTCCGGTTCTTATATTGCACTGTGTAGGTAGTGCACGGGCACGTGTTTAAATTCTTTGAATACTACACGGTATGTACTATGTATTCTACAACAGAGCTGCGACGACGGCAGCAATATGAAAGTAGAGCGGTGGATGTCAAGTAAAAGGAAGTTGAGGTTCGTAGATGGTACCCGTTGACTACCCGTTCCAGACGAGTGACAGACTCGAAGCCTGCGCGGGAGGATCTAGAGTTTCGGAATCGTAATCAAAGTAGCTTTAAAGCGTAGTTCCTCTTCCTGTTACGTCGCGGGAACTGTGTCCCACATGACAATTGATGCTCCGCAAAGCGCACCGAGGGTCGTACATGGAATGCGATCCTTCTTAATCAGAAGGCTGCTCCACTGTGGGAATCCGTTTCAGTTTTCCAACGATACGTCATTCCTCTTTGAAACAGTTTGATAGTTTCTAATTTACCGTCTACCGGATCACTTGTGTCCAGATAAACGGAATTAGCTGCCGTTTCGCATAAATAATTTACCAAATATGTGCCAAGGACTGTCAGTTAAATCAAGACATGTCCCTTCATTTATTTTTAGATTTTAGATTAGACTACGGATTTTATGCATTTACAAAAAGAATAGGAAGAGCAAATGCAAAAACCGGAAACATTTAAAGAAGTATAAGGTGCTGTTGTATTCTTTTTAACTGAATTACACATTCAAAGGATCCCACAAGATCAAAGTAACTGTTTAATCAAATAGAAAGTTTAATTCTTCTACTATAATTATTCTACAAACAATAATGTTTAGCTAGCTCGAATAATTCATGCTAAAAACGAATTTTTAACGAATTTGTTAACCCTCGTACGTTCCTCAGTAATAGTTGCATTAAAGAGGTTAGGCTAATATTTCTCATTTTGTTCTGTGAATTCAGAAATTATGTTTCATTTAGAATATCACATTTTGAAGGAGCATATCTTGCAACGCCGGCAGACAGTAAAATCAAACATGGTATAGCATTTAGAAACAGAAAATCGGTGAATTTTTTCCTGATGATTGTATAAACGTTAAATATGAATATACTTAGTCAACTTAACTTAGATTTGACTAGTGTAAATTAATTTAAATTGAGATCAATAATCTTTTGTTACTTTATCTCTTGAAGTCTGTGTTACACCAATACAAATATTTTCGCTAGAAGAAAACATAGCACTGTAATCAAACAATTTTCAATTTTTCTATTTCTCTACGTACAGATTGATAGAACAGGGTGTGTTCGGAAGTCAAAAAATAATAATAATGTGCACAATTGCATTCGCGATGAGAAAACTATTTTAATATATTTACAAATTAGGTATAACACAAACGTATGCAGATCTCACTGAACACCAAAAAATAGAAGGCGGGGACGAAAAACAAGATAATAATTATTAACACAAATCCTACCACGGTCAAATGACCGGTTCTCTATTTCACAATTATTGAAATTATGAAAACGCTTTCATAGGAAATGATTCAGCTGTCTTTTTTATTTAAACACAGATTGTAATGAAAACCGTAACAAGTTAAAGTAAATTCAATCTTTTCACTTGTATAAATTGTTTCACTATTATATGTTTTGTGCTTGGTAGGTTTAGTGTTAACGTTCAAGAAGAACGACGGAGGCGCTATGCGCGAATATTAATATCATTTTTCCCCCAAGAAAGGGCGCTGATTGTAAATTCCATGAATTCCATTACCGATAAAAGTATTAGATCTTCCCATAAGTTTCTACCGTTTACTATTCTACTATTTGAATTAATATTTAAAACATATCTTTAATGTTTACGAAAAAATATGTTCATCCTATCGTTCTAGAACCTCTTCCAACCTTTTTATTAAAGAAATTATGCCGCCACTATGATTCTGTACTTTTTATTAAAAAAAGGAAACCACACCGCAAAGAGTAAAAACATATTCGCGGCACGAACTTATGGGACGACATATTACCTGAAAAATTTAATAAACATTTATATATTGTGTATACCATGTATTATACAAGCACATGTTACATGCACCCTGTTACAAGTTAAGTGTTATACAGTTCTGAAATTAATTTTGCTTCTATAACTTCTACATATAATAAAAATATAAAATCAACGAAACGTTAAAAAACGCTGAAACAACAAGGTCGCTTTAAATTCAAATTCCAAAGAATATTTGATTATTCTTATTTATATTTTATTACGTGTCAGATATTAATTGCTCCGAGCGAGGACAATTCCGCTTTCGATCGCCGACGGCGCAGAAAGATAACTGGCGGACTGCGAACGTGTGTTTTAAATTAACAAAGGCTGTGATCTTTGAATGTAACGCTAAGGTGAACCGTTTTACAGTGAGCCGAGTTTAAAAAAAAAAGAAAAAAATAATAACGTGCTCGTCGAATCCTGCCGACAAAAGCCCGGCGACGACGGTTCAGCTTGATTACACGAAGAACAATTCAACATTATCGAATTTATCGGCTCGACCTGATTTTAATCTACTTAAAAGGGCTGTTCGTGTATCGCGTTGCCGAGCTAGTCCTCCCATTGGTTGCGATTCCAATCAAATTAGGTACAGACGATCCGCGGAAATATCGTGTGCTACCGTGCTTGCTTTTTCCATCTACCTTACACCCACGCATCCTACAACCTCATATACTTTTTTGTGTCTCTTTGTAGACTTTTCCTTCGACCGAGCACAGTCTTTGCACGCGAACGGACAATTTGCTTCTTGTACACAGAAGTTGTTTCCACGAATTGATGTTTTATTGAACAATGCTATTAATACGGACATTAGATGCTGGTCGACGTCTCATGGGTCCTTTTCCATTAATTCACGAAGGTTTGATTACGCATAAAACAATTTTTAAAATTGTTGCAAGCTTCCAAAAATGAAGCCATCTATAATTATCTACAGTAATAATTAAACAAAATTGTTTTAGATTCTATTCAACTTTCTATCCCATCAGTTTTAGAAATACTTTGTAAGATATATGTATGCCTCCTAGAAGTTAGCCCCCCACTTGTTGAAATAAATAATTTCAACAGTTGTGCTGAGTTGTGCTAAGTTTGTGCTACATTGTTCTCGAATATTATAACAATAACATAAACAATAAGCCTAAAAATTGAGAAAAACGATTTTTTTAGTAGCCCCCCACTATTCGTTTTTTTTCAATTTTCTCAATTGTGCTAAGTTGTGCTAGGTTGTGCTAAGATTGTGCTCGAATATTATAACAATAATATAAAAAAATAAGACCAAAAATTGAGAAAAACGATTTTTTTAGTAGCCCCCCCCCCCCCCCCTATTCGTTTTTTTTTCAATTTTCTCAATTGTGCTAAGTGCTGCAAGGTAGTGCTAAGATTGTGCTAAAGTATTACTTGATAAAAATAATAAATAAAGAAGTTATGGTAAATAATCGTTTTGGACATGAAATTAACGTTTAAGATAGTAACAGTTATCCAAACAGCATATAATCATATATGTGAATTGTGCTAACCTAGCACAAGTCAGCACAACTTTCGTTTTCGCCAGCGCAACGATATAAAGGGCACTTTACCCTTGCTCGCGGCCCTTCGCGGGGACACTATATCACTAATTTGACTTTCTAGGCTAGCACAACTCAGGTATGCAATATTATGTTTGTCGGATGACCAAAAAGTCAAATTAATAATATAGTGTCCACCGCGAAGGGCCGCGAGCAAGAGTAAAGTGCCCTTTATATCGTTGTGCTGGCGAAAACGAAAGTTGTACTAGGTTAGCACAATTCAGATATATGATTATATGCTGTTTGGATAACTGTTATTATCTTAAACGTTAATTGCATGTCCAAAACGATTATTTACCATAACTTCTTTATTTATTATTTTTATCAAGTAGATTTTTTTTTTTCTTTAGCACAATCTTAGCACAACCTTGCACAACTTAGCACAATTGAGAAAATTGAAAAAAACGAAAAGTGGGGGGCTACTAAAAAAAATCGTTTTTCTCAATTTTTAGGCTTATTGTTTATATTATTGTTATAATATTCGAGAACAATGTAGAACAAACATAGCACAACTCAGCACAACTCAGCACAACTATTGAAATTATTTATTTCATCAAGTGGGGGGCTAACTTCTAGGAGGCTATATATGTATACTATAATGTGCTAGAATATAGTACAATATATCAGAATATTGTATGAATAACATACTGCAATACAGGCTGTCCCAAAGATGTTGAAGCAACTTCTTCCTTTGCGAAAATGTTCTCCGCGGCTTTGTTAAGGAGTTATTGACGGAAAACACGGACCAACTACACGGACTGCGCTCTGATTGGTCCTTGTTTTTCGTTAATAACTCCTTAACGAAGCCGCGAAGAACATATTCGCAAAAGAAAGAGTTAATTCAAATGACCTCGGGAATCATCCCATTGAAGAAAGTACAACATTTATGGGACATCCTATATTGTTGAAGGTTAAGCTGTACTTTGGAAGACCAATTTTTTTAACTCTTTTTCATGCAGCGCCTATGGATTTCGACAAGAAATCGCCGAAAATGAAAGTCTTATTGCCAGGAGTTCACTGGTTCAGAAGGTATACGCGTGTAAAGTTGAGCACTTTTGACTAACCACAAACCAACTTGGACTATACCGCTTAGTACTACGTAGCCGATGCGCTGAACACCCACCATTTATTCAACGCATGCGCTCAACAGTCCTAAGTCTACCACTAAACGAATATCCAATATGGCGACGGTCTAACCTGTCAAAAACGCTTAAAATTGCTCATGTTTACACGTGTATAACTTTTCAACGAGTGAACTCCGGTAACCAAAACTTGAATTTCGTGTACTAAAACTTACACGTTTATCATTTTCTCGTCAAAATGTGTAGCATCACATATTGAAAATTTGAAAATTTTTGGTCCTCTAAAGTACAGTTCAGCCTAGTTGAATGTACTCCAATATAATTTTGATCTTTGATATATATTTATTCAAAAAATACAAATGCAAGACAAACAGGTTATACTTGAAGTCATCTTTTTCTGAAACACGACTCAATTTTTCGTGATTTATTTTCATCGCACGAAATCGCGGACCCTGTTCAAGGTGGTAGCGCAATTACAGGAACACCAAGTACGCAGGGTCGTAAAGGGATGGCGTGAATGAAGGAAATTTGGGAAAACCGCTAGGATGTAGTGGCACCTTTCTTGGCCGTACAATAATAGTTCTCAACGGTCCTCGTTAAACCGATGTGCGCGACCAAGGATTCGAACTTTTCGCGCTGGACCGGTGCACTTTCACCAGCCGGCATGGTATCCAGACGTGCAACTGCACTGCAGGAGTTTGATTAAAAATAACACTAGACGATGGCCGCCTGCCTGACCTTAAATAGCCGCATAACGCGCCGCGAAGATTAAACTGAAGCCATGCAGTGCAGCTCACCGAAAATACCGTTCGCAATCTGCTGTGCGAACACTTCGCAAACTAATACCGAGCGATTCAAGAGCCGCTTGATGATGTTCCAGCCGCGTTAATTGGCTGACGATGTTGCCGGGCTTCACTGGGTTAGTTTCAAATCTCGATAAAGACACGTTGTTGCGTTCTAAATTAAATGTTCAAGGGGCGGAACGATACTTTGGCCCTAGAGCGGCGGTTTCGGTGCTTGATCATTCGAAGGATACGCATACATATACCGCTAAGACTGCATACTATACAGTGGCCTACGAGAGTATTTGGACGCCCTTTGAATCGGAATAACTGTTTTAAAATTGGTCTCAACGAAACTTAACTTCTTTAGAGCAATTAGAAGCATTGATTTAGTAAATGACGTGCAAACCAGATTTTGTATGAAATAAATGGAAAAGGCACTTTTTAAAACAATTACATTTAAGCGCGCAAATGGAAATTTAAAATATATGTTTTGCAGATCGACGTTATTTATACACATGCTGTAAATTTCATCGAAATCTATTAATGTACACACGAGCTACAAGCGGTTGAAAGTGGTGAAAATTGCAGCTTCTTGCATCTTTCAGTGCATTCTGTTTTTTTTCAACCGATTTACATGAAATTTGGTGTATGTATATGCACAACTAAAATAGATCTACAAAATGCATATTTCAAATTTTCATTACGGGCTGAAATAAAAAAGTTTTAAAGAGCACCTTTTATATTTTCTCATGTGAATCTTACCAATCTTCAAAATCTTTATTGCACGTAATTTAGAAAAGCAATGCTTCTAATCGTCTAATAGTCGTTTGTTGTCAACTCTAAAAAAGTTAATCTGATTGGAAAGGCGTTCGAAAACTTTCGTGGGTCACTGTATTATAGACTACGGATCATTATGCAAAATAAAAATTAAGTATAAATATTAATAATAACAACATTATCTCGTAATCTTATCGAAACATCGTCTCGCTGTTTCTTTAATTCATCGTCCGTCGCAAATATTGTACATAAATTTCTCAAAGCGTATATTTGAAGATATTTTGCAATATGCATTATATAAAAACGAAAGAAGTTACAGGAATGAGTCAAATATATATGTATATAGAGAAGAATCTGTAAATCACATCCATTCCAGGGTTGTAGAACCAAAATAAATAAATATTAATGCTATTAAGGAGACTGTGGATACTTTGTAGACGAATTTGAAGAAAGTGGAATCAAATAAGATATTATAATATTTTCCGTGGTAGAAGCCATAAAATGCTTTGTAGACTTTGAAGAAAGTGGAATCACAAATTCTATTGGATTTTGTATTCTAGCATATAGATCCGCTGTCTACTAATAAGAATAATATTATCTCAAAATTTTAAAACTTCGTTTCGCTAACCTTTTAACTTACCGTCCGTCGCAAATACATAAAGGTGCAGTCCAGCAAAGTCTTGATTGGTGAAAAATTGGTGCATTTCCCATGCATTTTTTTCAAAGGGTATATCCCTATCTCTGAGCGTGATCGGAAAGCTTTACCAGTGGATTTCAGCGTGGCTGAAAATTAGTCGTATGCGATGGAGGAATAAGTAGGTCGTCTGTCGCGTCGACACGCGTTTTACACGTACGGTTTGCTGATATTTAGAGTCCGACTGACGACGGTCCGATGCTATTTTTAATCAAACTTGCGCTTTGACGTCGCCCACCGAAACGCAGATTACAGCAGAAAATTCGAATCCTTAGGCGCGGGTGCTGTTTGAGCGGAAGGCGCGGCGAACTTCCTCTTGCCCGCGGACAAACAACGCGCTCGGGTTTGGCCAGAAAGAAAAAGAGAAAGAGAAAGAGAGAGAGAGAGAGTGAGAGAGAGAGAGCTAGCCGCAACTTTCTCGCTGCAGCCCTTTGCCCTTTTTTCTTTCGGAGTTTCATCGAAACATTGGACTTTTCTTTTGAACGAGCACGCCGCAACGCGATGCGATAATCGTATCGAAAATAAAAATCGGAGCACGCTGCAAATACAGGCGTGCGAGCCAAAAGTTTTGCAAATTATTGAATCAGTCTGAACGGAATTGGAAAACAATTCTGTCTCACTTGCCAATAAATGAGCCACTATTTTTCACGAACCTCAATATTAATTCTGTCGGAATGAAAAACGTTGAAACTGTTTAATACGAAACATCAAATAATTTGGTGAACTTTTCAGAATGTTCTAGTGACAATGTTTTATTTTGTAACTGGACCTGTGTTAAGTACATTGGTCATGCATTGAGGTTGAAATTATTTAAAGCGAGCATATTTCAAGGCATACGTTGCAGACAGTTTCTAAAGGTTATAGACGTAAGTACTTTCAAAATGTCAAGAGTATAATCAGCAGAGTGCGGGTTTTACGCAGCCATGATTTTTTTAATCCTCCTGCTACTTCCAATGTCATCTACATCATTTTATGAATGGTTAATTAATTTTAATAAAATTGTTAAAGGAAGTAGGAACTTTCAATTTAATTTCTACATCTTACAATTATACGGGCAATTTTTATTTTTTATAAATATCTAAAAATCACTTTTAGAGACACTGTAGTATAAACTGTAACGGAGTTTGGTGCTTATTGGTTGTATGTCGTAAATAATGAAGACCTAACAGCGAAGTTATTTAACAGTTAATTTGTTTTATCAGAATATGAGACCCAATTTTGTTCAATTACATTCTATTGCTGATGGATCCTGCTGTACAAATGAATCCACAAGTTTCATGTGTGACAAAGGATGGAACATATAAGATTCAAACACACACTAACTGGAATTCATATTAGATACCTATATTATTAACTACTATATTTTTATAATTTTCAATCTATTTCATTTATTTAGAACGAACCGAATACATAGATTGCTTTTAAAACGTATATTGATCTTTAATAAAAGTGTTCTTAGACGAAAGCTAGGATATTTTAAAGAATTTTAAAAAATTTAAAGAAATTTGAATTTAATTTTAAATTACAGTCATTTAAAAAGTAATGAAATAATATATTGAAATTTATTAATACATTAATGAACATGACCACTCTTAAGTTGTAAAGTACCATTTTTTAGTGGCAGACAATTAACGAAAATAATAGTTCTCCTTTATGTAGGATTATGAAAGACACTTTGTATTATTGAGATACTTTAGTTTAAATAGAAGCATAAGTTATTACTAGACTGTGGATTTTATGCATTTATGACAAAAATGAGTAGGTAAAACAAAAAACAGAGAAATGTAACTTCATAACTGAGACTTAATAAAATTATTAAGAAAAGAAATAAATGTTTATACAGCTCCTATTTCTTACAATCGATTTGAAAAATTTTTATTTTGCATAAATATCCGTAGTCTAGTTATTACAGACAATATCGAATACAATATTCAGTTTTAATATGTTTAACACTTGGACAGCTGTAGACTAATTACGAGTACTGGTTTCAAATTTTCAAATTACTACAATTATATTATACTGCATAAAATATTTAGTTGCTTTAATGTATCATACGTGCTTTGGTAAAGCAATTAATTCCCTATTTGAATAATTTATAAACATATAACGAGTATTCAATAAAAATATTATCGACCAATTATTGAGGATCAATAAATATTCAGTCGATGGATGACTGTAAATCCTTCTATTAGGTCGTTGCATATGAAATGTACGTTTCAAAATGCAAATGTTTTGTAGTGTTTTAATCAGGAAATTCTATTATAATCTACAGGTTATAAATTATATCATTTGAAGGTACAAAGCTAATCTTCCAAGTCCTATCTTGAGTTTCTATCTGTAAATTTAACTTTACATTTAAATAAAATTTATTTCAATCTCAGTCGATGTGAACAACATATAGCATTTTTATATGATCAGATAAATAAACACATTGACGACAACATAACGTGATGTTTAGTCAAAATATGGTAGTAAATGAACACACTGTTAATCAATGATAGGAAAACTTCAAGAATGGAGATAGCAATTTAATAAATAAAGAAGATCGAAGATAAGAAATTAAATTAAAAAATATATGGTAAACCGTAGTATAATCGAAAAACTCGTCATTTTGTACAGAATATGATGATTACAATAGTGCTTATATTTTAATCAATAAGTTTTATTTCGAGAAAAGTTGTGTTTGTTAAAACGACTGTTATGAATAGGTCATTTCACATGCAACCTAATACAGGGAGTTCCAACGTATTTCCCTCCGAGAACTGCAAAGTCCCCACCATAGAACCTCTTCTCACTACTACATACAGCCGTGGAGTTAGTGAGTGCTACGCAAGCCGCGCGGCTCTCATGGTGGGGCTTCCCACTACTATACATTATAACGATGAAGTCCAAGAGTGAGGGAAGAACCTAAGCGGGGAAGGTGCTTCGAGTAGCTCCGGAGTTACTGGTTGGAACTGCCTGACCTAATGCATTCCACATAACACTATGAGGATCGATTAATTCTGAAAATTGTTATAAAAATATAATTACCCGCGAAGAATCGCTTAGTTAAATTTAGACTAATTATCGATATTTTCTGCGTTTATTATGCTAATGATAGTAGGATGTTTAGTATGTCAGCTGTGTAATAGACGTATTGATTCGATAAATATTGATCGTAACAGAACGTACAAGAAGCTCTCAATCAATTAAAGTATTTTTTGTTTCGGTGTAATGCTGGGTGTTCGCATGAACAATTCGCTCGTGACGATAGTAATGTTGTAATAGATGTAAATGTCATAAATACTGCGACATGAGCGTACCAAACGAGCACGATAATATTTTTATTTTTGAGTAAAAGAGACGTGATGCCAATTATAGCTTACATTACTTATTTTATAACACTTGCTATGAGAATTCATAAATTCAGTTCTCGTAAGCTCTTTAACGTTCATTTAAATCCCACGTAATGAGCTTGTGAATTCAATAATAATTTCATTAATTTCATGTCGTAATTCATCACAGAATAAACGGTAGTAATGTTACAACGTATCTCATGATACTAGAGAATAGAATAATGTAAACTATAATATTTTCACCTCTATTAATTACTGATTTTATCCTCTTGTACTAATGTTAAGACTCGTTGCGAAAACGAAGCATTGCTTCCACCTCTCATTTTAACTTCTAATTATTATTCTTTAACATCTAATTAATTTTTAGTATAGATAATATGAATAATATAGATAATGTATGGCTACTGATTTTAAAAATATTTTAAGAAGATATATATTTAAGAAAATATGTCGTCTTTGAAAAGTACGAAATGATGCCTGCTATGTTTATAGACCAAAATGACATTTCTCAAATTTTGTTACATTTCCATTTAATATCAATAAACTTGAAATATTAGATACAAGCAAAGTTTAGTTTTCAGATTTCAGACACAAATGTTTCTACATTAAATGAAAAAGCGACAAATGTAAGAAAATTTCAAAAAATATAATTTATTAATAAAAAAAACAGGAATTAGTTTGTATCCTTTAAGCAGGACTATGCATTATCTTTATACATACTTATACGCGTATCAATAAAATGATATTATTTCTTGCTAAATGTTATAAATTTAAATAGGCACATCAAGAAACTGTTTTTTTGTGGAATGTTTAGAATAATAATTAAAAACTGAAGGGAAGCGTTTTTGGAAGTCAATGGAATAAAGCTTTAAAATTACTTTACTAAATTCACTTATCATACTATGGCTATGTGTAGGTACTGTGTACGTTTGTGTAAACCACGAAGACAGAACAGCTCGGCACGTAGACCGCAGCCTTTCGACGCAAGAACTTAATAGCCCGACTCACGATTGTACTCTCCAAACTTTCATTCAATACTGCTCCAAACTGGCATGTCGAATCGCCAATTTGGCATCTCAGGTATCGGCGGGATAACCTTTTGTCTCCATCTGACTCACTTCACCAGGATTCGTGGAATTCGAAGCGGTCTTTATTCGTGCAACAAACTATTTATTGTACATTTTTGCATACAGGACAATTAAAACTATCAAGAACAATAACAAAGGTATAAATCTGAAAACACAGCAAAAGTTAATGAACTACGACTGAATTGCTATTTTCTACGGCCATATTATCCAGAGTAACAGTGCTGTTATCGACTGTAACCTGCTGGGCGCGGTCGAATTCGCGATAAAATCAGGGAAGAAAGAAATTTTTCCAGTGGATATAACTATAAAGTCCACAGAAAACTCTTTTCGTGTCTAATATCAAATAATCACACTGAAAGAAACTTTCTTCGAGTAATTTACGAATGTTAGTGTACATTTGCAGTGGGATTCTAGATATTATTATTCTATTTTTAATTATGCAGGTTGAGTAATGACGTTTCTTCTTGTTCCAGAGCTAATTTGGTTGGGACACTTCACAATAAAAATATAAAACAACTTAAATGAAATTATAACATGCGTGAAAGAGTAAGCAATACATTTTTAATTACTAAATTTATTTATTTATTTATTTGTAGTTTATTTTAATGTGATCGCATTAGCAATGAGGTCATTAGCGACCACATGGCTTACAGTTTACAATTTTCTATAGTATAATTAGCATGTATATTAATTTGTAACGGTTTAAAGTTAATATTGTCACTTGGATGGGAGAAAATGAAATATATTTATAACAATTTATATCTGTCGATGGATTTAAAGAAGGGGAGGACGTTCTTGATGTTATCTTCGTTTAGATTCAACTTGAGGTCACTTTCTATATATAATCTGGATCGTTTCAAAGAAAAATTCGGACATTCAAGTAGTATGTGTTAGTTACTACTTATTATTTATTTATTTGTAGTTTATTTTAATGTGGTCGCATTAACAGCGAGGTCATTAGCGACCACATGGTTTACAGCTTACAATTTGCTATAGTATAATTACCATGTATGTTAATTTGTAACGGTTTAAAGTTAATATTGTCACTTGGATGGGAGAAAATAAAATATATTTATAACAATTTATATCTGTCGATGGATTTAAAGAAGAGGAGAACGTTCTTGATGTTATCTTCGTTTAGATTCAACTTGAGGTCATTTTCAATAGATAATCTGGATCGTTCCAAAGGAAAACTCGGACATTCAAGTAGTATGTGTTGGTTACTATTGTATACACTTACTATGGATATTTATCCTGGATTGTGCACAGAGCAATACAATATTAATTACGATGAAACAAGTCATTTATATATTAGTTTGAATAATGTATTGGAATTCTTTATAACAAGAACAAGCTGTTTCTTATCAATTTAATGAAATTTGTTTTTAGAAACAATATGATTGATAAGTTTTGATATCAGAGTGTACATAATATAATAAGAGAAACGCTAAAGTTGCTCGACAAATAATATTTCCAACAATATAGTTTCCTATTCAACATTTATGGAATGTTTCTTTTCTCTGGAATGAGGAGCAGTATCCGAATAAATCGATTACCTGAACTCCTTGTTCCCCTACAGGCTCGAATAATCCCGGCTCTACTATGTCAGCATTAAAGGCTGAAAACACAGCAGAAGTTATTAGTTCATGTTTTTACATTAAGCGCCACCATTTTTTTTCTTACTAGTCGGCAAATCCATATAAGCAATGGATTTGTGTAGCTCTCATTCGGAATCACTGTGTGTCTCGAGCTATATTTGAATAACGAGCATTATATTAATCTTAACATTTTTATAGATTATCGAAGAAGTGAAATTAATTTGTCTATTTGATAATCAAAAAAACATGAATTGTAAAAATTAATTCCTAACTGTTAGAACGCGAACATTCTGAAGTATACTAATCGCGACATCTCTGTAGGTTCACTTATATGTTGTTTGTACCATGTCATAACACGGTGGCGCTCATTATAATATGTGTTTGTGTGTGTGCGTGCCTCGGTGAGGTATGCTTGTCGTCGCTGTACGTGGCTCCTTCTTCTGTAACAAGGAAAAGACGCGATCATGGGGTCTCAGATTTTCTAGAAGCATATTGGTAGATTTCGTTCTCCTGTTTATGAAAATGTAACATTACAGGCGTCGATACTCAACAACTTTTGAGATACGTTAAGATTGATGAAGTTAGTGTTTCTTGCATATTATGTTCCTTTTCAATAAAATTTTTATATTTTGCTTTCTATAGATATTATGAGTGTATGTTTCATGTGCTAAATACAGTTAATTAAAATAGATAAACCGAACAGAAAAAACAGAAAAAAGTGGAAAAAAAGGAAGAAGTTATTTGAACACTGGCCTTCCCGGTTATGAATCTAGTACGTTACCATCACGCCGTTTGGCACTTGACAAAAACTTCAACCAAAACTGTACTTAACGGCTTAATGGACATAATGAAATTTAAATTGAAAATATCTAAAAAATTATTGAGTATCGGCGCCTATAATGCTATATTTTCATAAACGGGAGAACGAAATCTACCAATATGCAAAGTTTAGACAAAATCTAAGACCCGATGACCACGTCTTCTCGATGTAAGTAGACTTCACTCCTTAACAAAGCCGAAACGGCCATTTTTGCAAAGGAAAATGTCGCTTCAAATGGCCTCAGGAACCTCCTCTTTGAAGGAACCGTGACATTTTTGGGACACCCTGTATATTAAAGCGTATGTCCATAAAGTGCATACAGATTATTTGTATCACTTGAATCTCGAACGTCAAACTGCATAAACTCCAACACTGACAAAATGAATGGACTTTCTCTTAAAACGACTGTCTTATTAAAAGTAGGTATATTGTACAACTAGAAGTTATTTTTTCTTGCAAAATCTTCAAGTCTAAGATATGATTTTATTTAGCAGATGGACAAAGAATTCTTTTTCAATGAAAACCTTATTTAATCATTACAAATTTACAGTTTAAACACTGATAAATCATATTTTTGTGAATGCCATTTTATTGAAAATTAATTTTTTTTAAATCTGTTCAGTCATCTGCCAGATAAAATCATATAATAACCCTTTGTAATCGGAGTTATTTTAACTAAAAAAAACACTTCTTTCGACCTAGAATATTTTCATTGCTCATGTATTTTTCATGTTCCGCATATGAAACTGCATATAATACCACGTACAATACGTGAATTTTCAGTAATTTATTAAATAAGAACAAATTTAATAATGTAAATAATATTTTGAATAATGGTATAGCAATTTTAGTGGCGTCTCAGAATCGCCGTTCAAGTGCCAAGGGTTAACAGAAACGTCATGAAATTATTTCTGACGAGATTATGGGAAAGAAACCGTTACTCAAGCATTTTGTAGAAAATCAATTTTTTCAGAAATTATTCATTTGCTGGACAAAACCATATATTATCAAAATCTTCATGGATCTATGAAGATAGAAGTTGCGAAAAATCACGGTTCCCGTCGTGTGATCGAGCGTGTCCGTGAAAAATAACCTAGCTTGATATTAATCACGATGTAACTCGGACGTCGGCACTTACATTCCTTGTGCAAGCATTTACATTAACCGATCCACTTCCTGCCCATTTAAATTTACTATGCCGACAGTGACGGATTAATTATTATCCCGAATGCGGTTATGCAAATGTTTCGCCCCGGGGGATAAAAGAAGCTGCGGAAATGATGTTTTCACGATGGCACAAACAGCTTGCTCGAACACCGGCACGCACAAACGAACCTAAAACAACCAATTCGCCCGCATCTTTTTCCCGTCGTTTGTGATGTTTGCTCGTTTGGTCGGAATCGTACGATGGTATCTTCATTTATTTACGTTTGAGATGATTGTCGATTCATGATCACGTAGGATTTCGAATATTTAAACACCGTTTGCTTGATAAGTAGAATAGGCGTACGCTTACTGAGATCAAAAATTCGAGAACGTTTTGCTCTTACACTATGCTGAAAATGAACATTGACAACCATTCTTTCGTTCAAATGAAAATAAAGAAAGCTCTGTGTCAAATGAAATAGAACTACATATACAAGGGGAGACTTAAATTATGCGTTGTGCAAACAAATTGTTTCTACAATGGTTACATGGTATCAAAAGAGACATCAGTGATGTATACGACTTCTTTGTAAGTGGAGGCGTTTAGGAGATTTGAGTTGCTGTTAGAAAAGGTGATAAAAATGCAATAAGGGCTAAAATTGCTTCTGTTAAACATTTTAACCTTTATCAAGTACCTAGATGTGTCTTTAAGTGTTGGTGTAGTACATGTTCAAAATGATGTCTGTAAACACGAATACAGTAATGCAACATATTACTTAATGAAAAAGTGGCTTCTGTCTTCATGATAATAATTTACATAATAATAATAATAAAACTGTCATCACAACGTCTTCGCGAATCACTCGATGACATTGATCTTTCATCGTCACCTGATGCGGCTCAAACTTTCGTTAATATCTCGTTAATTATTATCTTTAGGACATTCAATGTATAACACTTTTATACTTGGGAGTTAATGAGCTTTCGAACTACTGTAAAAAGATAGGGTATTCCATTTAAAAAACAAAGTTCACCTTCAAATCTCACTTACAACACACCTCCACTTACAAGGAAATCATGTACATCACGTGATGTCCCCCTTGATACCATATTACTATAATTTGTAGAAACAATATTTTTTGTACAACGCATAATGTAGAAGTTATTTATGGTTGCCAAGTTGGGTGCCTCATCCTGTACAATGAATCCATAAATTATTTAAACACTATCTCTTTTGATTCTCGAAAAATTGTCGAAAATTTATTGTGATAATTTCGTAAAAACGAATAATACAATCATAAGCCTAGACACATTTTAAAGCTTGAAATCTCTACTTTCGCAAAGCAGTGTTCATGTCCCCATAAAATAATTTTACATGGTGTAGCAGGTGGAAAACTGAAGCCCCATTTCTCCTAAAAAATTGAGGTACAATTTCTTTCACTGCATTATGGAACAAAAATGAGGAACAAGTTCGGTCGTGTAAACCCCTTGTGGTGTAACTTATACTACCGCAAACTTGGCGGAACACCTCTCGTTTAAAGCTCGATAAAACGACTAAAATAAGTCGTACATCAGTTAAGGTGTCATTGTAAAGAGAAAATTTAAATCTTTAAACGAATGGTTAAATCATTTTGACTTCAAAATGCCGGCATATTGTAAATAATCAATATTTCTAACTTTTTTTGGTTTAGATCAGGCAGTTCCAACAAGTAGGTCCGGAGTTATTCGAGGCACCTTCCCCGCTTAGGTTCTTCCCCCACTTTGAGACTTCATCGTCATAATGTATAGTAGTGGGAATCTCCCACCACGAGAGCCGCGCGGCGCACGCAGCACTCACTAACTCTACGCCTGTACGTAGTAATGAGAAAAGGTTCGATGGTGGGGACCTTGCAGTTCTCGGAGGGGAATACGTTGGAACTACCTGGTTTAGACCATAACTGCATTCATACTGATTAACAAACAACGTCATTTTCTTGTTTCCGATCAGTAGAAAGACCGGAATCGTGGCAACCGTCAACCCACGTTTCTCAAATCATACTCTTCAAATATATATATATAACTCATGTAATTTTGATTATGTTTACTATAAAACAATCTCAAATGTAGTTCAAATATCAATAAATACGTGTGCAAAATCCGAATTCAGGAGGTCCAATAGTTTTACAGAAACAAATTCCTAACAATTCGTGCAAAAGCTACCTCGAAAACCAGAATACCTGCTTAGTAGTTAAAAACAAAAGATTGCTCGCCTTTCCAATTAAAAAGGATATAATAAATTACCATTCCACGATAAAAAAGTTATGATAAACGATATTTTCTATGAACGAATCACGTTCTCTGGGTCACGGGAATATTCGATTTTTTTTTATTTCACTTTAAAACTTCGATTTGCCGGCTATCTGTTTTCTCCGGTTTCTTCACACGCGAACAATTGCTGTGTCATAGCGATGCTATCGTGTCGTCGGTGTACGAAAATGAGAGAGGAAAAAAAAGGAAGAGAACGAAGAGCTTCGACGAAATTATGTATCAAGACACCGAAAGAAAGGTATCGATCAAAGGGAACGCATAGATGGAAATATTGTCCTACAGACGACGTTCATTCGCGACAAAGGCATCGATCATTTGCTTAATGGACGAGCGAGATATACTCTGTTTGCCTTCATCTGCAAATATCTTGAAAGCTTCGTCCCTTCGAACACGTTGATACCGTTCGAACGTGCTCGCACTGTTTAAACGGTCGATCAATCGCGAACGCGTGCGCCTACATTGTCTCGGACAATGAAACGCGACTGTTTATAAATCTACAGCGGTGAAACAACGTGTAAATATTCTATTCTCTAGCGCCGATAGTCTGCGAAACAGGCAAATATGCCGAGATACATGTCCAGCGAGCTCTTTTGTTTATTAACCCTTTCCTTCATCATATTGACGCAAACCGGCGGAGAAACATCATGCTTCGATAAATAATCCGTGGCTTTCGAGTAAATTTAAATTTTTCCAGAGAAAGAATAACCATGGATGTTTCAACAAGTTACTAAGTCGAATAATTAATCGATTCTAAAATAAGATACTTTAGAATCGATTAAATGAATCGATCGTCTAGTAAAAAAAATCGAACAACAATTTATCTGGGCTCACTTTAAAACGCGAAGTCTCTATTTTCACACACCTTAATACCTTCTTTTTCCAAAAATAGTTTAGATGTATTTTATTTATATTTTGTCCTAGGAAACAACCAAAGATGGTTTTTCTCTAAAGAATTAAGGAAGAAAAGATTCTGTATACGAAGGGAGCAGGATTATGATGACTGCGCCTTCTCTCAATGAGTATTAGTCACTGAGCACCTTGTTCGATTGACTTGTACACACGGTGTACTATGCACACTAATCACAATTTATTTAAAGTTCATTATATACAGAGTGCGTTGCGAATTCGGTACTGGTTTGTATTGAGCGATGTTAGCGATTTCTAGGTAGCGATTTCAAAGTATTTTGCTCGAGATTTTAAGAGGATCTGATGCGTCTCGTTACGTTTCGTCTAACGTCACCTCGGTTGTGTCGTCATTGGTCGGTTGTCGATGTAGATGGTGGAATGTTGCGTTTTTTAATTGGTCGTGGGTGTGTCTTGGGAAGTTTGGAAATCGGAGTGGGAAACTGTCAGGAAGCTTGTCTCGTCTTGTCGATGTCTAAATTTATGGTTGCGTTCGTCGCTGTTTCTGTCCTGTCGCACGTGGTGTCCGGCTGTTTTATGGTAGGGTCTCGGTGGCCCTAAAAAGCTGTAAATTATAAAAATTCGGTACCAGTCCGTAGGGTTTCTGCGTCTGCTGTCGAGTTGTAAATCGCGCGGCCTAAGCCGCTGTACGGGCGTTTCGGCACGCGCCGTTCCTCGTTGTTGCGATCCGCAACAGATTCTATAAAATTTGGAAAACTTTTTCTTCGTCTCAATTCACGATGAATTCATATACAATATTATCTCCCCGTTACAAAGAAACCGTAAAACTTGGTGTCCATATTTTCATTGGAGTTTTATTGCACTTTGAGCGAAAAGTGTGTGAAAAATTGAAAGAAGATTCAGGAAAACTGTCTCATATATGTATTATTATTACCCAAATAGCATTCACATTCATAAATATTGCACTTTGAAAAATCGATTGCGTCAATTTCACCGTGACTCTAAAGATTTGCTATTGTCTTATCTAACACGATGTTTTATGGCCTCATAAATAGACGTTGAAACGAATCTACTGAAATTCTTGCATCGCCCTTCTATTTTCCCACGACGTGGCAACGTATGGAATTATGTATTGTCAGTGAACATAACTTTCTGTTTATGACCTCGTGAAAAATAGACTTATGAGTTTATGGGCAGCCATAAACACTTATGGAAAGTGTCGACAGCGTATAGGATAAGCATTGATCGTTTTCTACCTTTCTGCGAATATCACCTTCGAAGCCAGAGAAACTGTGCGTCGGAGATTTGCCAATATAAATCCTATGGATATTTATATCGTTATGAACATTACTGGCAACCCGGTGGCAACATTTACTTGATTACATTTCACGGTTCATAAAGGCATCGCATGCACCGTGCTCTGAAACAATTTTCTATAAAATTATATACTCTTAAAAATAATTTTTACAATTTTCCGACAAATGTACATTGCGCCATCTTGTTGTCATTGCAATATCATATATCATTTATCTGTGAATTTGTAAGTGAAGTAAATTATTTTAACACTGCCATACATTAATAACTAGACTGCGGATTTCATGCATTTATGGAAAATTCAAGTAAATGAAATTTAAAACAGCGATGGGGATACAAAAATTTAAGAATTTATTATTTGTAATGCTAGAACATTTTTAGAGGTAGCAAGATACTTTTATTTGACTCCTGTCTCTTGCAATCAGTGCAGACAATGTTTATTTTGCATGGAAATCCGCAGTATATTAATCATATTTTACTTTCTTAATTTTTGTATGTAAATTAAACGTTTATACAAGTATATGTATTTGGTATTTAGACACGTACAATACAGAAATTAGATAATTTAGATAAATAAGAAATTTCATCAATAATAATCAGTATAATATGTATATTATCTGTCAGTTGTTGATACGGTTCCGTAAATACGTGTATCGTTTTGTGTATTGATTTTTCGTATATTCTACCATTTGTGTCGTTATTTTATATTAAATTGCTTTCAACGAAACACTGCTATACATTCCCAAAATTTTATCAATTTAATATTTACGAATATCCTTCGTTCTCATAAATCTTTTATACTGCTCTTGTGATTTGTGAATCTCGATAGAAGATAGAAAGATTGAAAAAAATTAGTGGCAAGAACATCCCAAATGAATCGAAACGTTATATGTAACATTCAGTTGTATACCCCGAAAATCCATTAATAATGTAGTCTAAAGGACTTACTTGATACCGCTTATCGAAGTGTTGCGCATTAATTCCACATGGAAGCGTCTACTTAAAAGCGGTGGTGCATATGAAACTGATAGGAAATTGTATGAGAATACCACTAGTATTATAGAATAAACTACAAAAACAATAGCACTTTCTCGTCCCGATTATACGAGCGCATCAATCGATTCCCTAATACTTTCTCGCTAAACATGGGACACAGAAGTACATACAGCGATTCCCATTAATATTCGGGCACTCATAAAAAGACGATAACTTCTTTAATATTGGGCTATACGACTTGGTATTTTTAGAAGTTAGATCAGTCAGTTTACTTCATAACGTGAACAAAAATTTTGAAAAACTGCAATTGGTCGAAATTGCAGAGGAAATACTAAAAGTTGTTTCTTTAAACTTTTTGATGTGGGCCTATATTGAAAATTTAAAAAATACGTTTATTTAGACCAGTAACCTTTACAGTAATATAAAGTACACTATGATGACTTTACACGACCGAACTTGTTTCTCCATTTTGTGTTATAAAACAGTGATAAAAATCGTACATCAATTTTTAAGAAGTTGTTACAAAGAGGAGACTTCAATCTTCAATCAGTCACAAAAAGAAATTTTTCAATGTTTTTACAGAGATTTCAATGGACTGTAGTTTTTAGGAAAAATGAGTGTTCGGTTTCTCACCCGCTACATTATGCGAAAATATCTTCGATGAAAATGAGCAATATTCTTCGAAAGGAGAAGATTTAAGTTCTAAAATGAATGGAAATTTATTTCCGTCCTATTGTTTTATTATGAAATTACCACAGATTAAATATCGATGATTTTTCACAAATCGAAGTGTTCAAATACTTCTTGGATCCACAGTATTTGTCTTACAGATTAAAACCAAAATCGTACAAAACTTCTCGTTCTCATTTCCATCTGCGAGTCTCGCGCAAGAAATTGCTCGGCGAATAGCGAACGAAAATGAAATCTCGTCAGAAATTCGACATCGGCCGACCGCGGAGCTAATTAAACGTTATTTGATGATACAGGGCAGCCGGTTAAAATGTGGGTTAATTAAATGTCAAATAATTTGATGTCGGGGCGGTTTTCATTGTATAAACTACATGGGTTCGTTTCCGGGCATCGGTGGATCGTAGTTTAATAATACAGTGGCCCCGAACACGAAGATCTCGTTTCGTAAGACAGCGCAGCGGCGGCACGAGAATCCGTTACTTCGTCAGTTGTCTGACAGTTCGATTACGAACTGCCGCGGCTGCATCGGGGCAACGTTTAGAAGTTAAAAGGGAGCTAGTCCCGGTAAAACGAGTAGAATGACTTGTGCAAAGTAACGTCGAGCAAAATCAACACGGTTATTTGGTTGATTTGACTGCGCAGCGTCCGCGGAAATATCTGGTTTTATTTACAACCGCAAACAAGGCTGACCTGGACTCCAAAGTAAATGCTAAATATCGTGGTCAAGGTGCAAAAGTATTACCAGGCTGAAATAGCTTGCGGCCATGTGAACGAAAATCAGTTTTCTTCGTCTCTCGTTTTGAGTCCTGCCAGACCTAGGTACTGGTGATGCAGCACAAAGTTGCGCATTTCATTATAATCTGCAGATGTTTATGCAAAGTTAAAATTGTCTGCGTTGATTGGAAAATATAGAAGTTACGTAAACATTTATGTCTACACATAATTTATATTATTGGTTAAACTGTACTTTGGAGGACCAATTTGTTTAAACTCCTTTCTATGCAGTCCTATAGATTTCGACGAGAAATCGCCGAAAATGAAAGTCTTATTGCCAGGAGTTCACTGGTTCAGAAGTTATACGCGGGTAAAGTTGAGCACTTTTAACTAACCCCAAACCAACTTGGACTATACCGCTCAGTACTACTTAGCCGATTCGCTGAACACCCACCATCTATCCAGCGCATGCGCTCAACAGCTTACCTCTACCACTACTATGTAGCTCTACTCTCAAATATTAATTCTCTTTCACATTTGGAGTATTAATTAAATACCTGTCGCGTTTGAGTTATATTTGTTGAAATATCATCGTTCCAACTAATGAAAAAACGTTCCACGAAGACAAATTATTTTAGAACGTTATGTTTAACAACGTTGACTGCCGCATCGACCATAAATGGGTGACAATTCTTCGTGTATCTTTATAAATTCATTTTGTTCATAACACAATTGCTTGAACTGAACGCCATTGGGGTTCGTAGAATCTAAAAGAGATCAAGAAGTTATCCCTGTAATAAGTTTTAACTCTGCAATTTTGATTAGAATGATTAAATTATGTTGATCATGTGGGATTTTTGGGGGATGATTGTTCGGCACTTAACGTGTTAATACAAACCGTACCGCGACGGGTTTTACGTTTTTTATTTTATAATTATCGAAATTACATAGATGCTCTCAGTAGAAATTATTAAAGAAATTTCTGCATTCAAGCATATATTTTCATAAAAATCACGAGAATTCTAAATAAATTCAGTCTTCTTATTTTTATAAAACAACCTATACCAGTTTGGGCTCGCACCACATTTTGTGCTCGGTACGGTGACTGTTAAAAAAGGTTTCATTAAAGGAATACAATCACAACTCGAACTTATTAGAAATGATCGACGTAAATATTAAAAATAAATAACTCATTTGGAGTATCATACATTGAATATCTAATTTTTCTCAATGTTGATAAGGATCGGCCGATACGAATTTCGGTAGGATGGGGGAAAAAACGTTCGCGAAAAATGTTTAATGATTGAGTTTCACGTCCAAAAGTATTAAATCGTAGGCCGTTAAGAATGTTCAAACACCGATAAAACTCGACGTACCCGGCAACCCGGGGCAGCATTTGATATTAACTCGGTGGCTCTTCCCGAGCATAATGCAACCAACCAGCCAGCTTTCCCTGGTGCAACCACGTCCCCAGAAACAAATGAATTATTCTCGATTGCCACTTCGCTTATTGTTAATGCACGTCCTTGGAGGATCGTCAGATTGGACAGCGAGGACCATCTAACTTTTGTCGTCCACCGCCGGTTACCTGGCTATATCACAGTTCGCTGCACACAGAACGGAAACTGGTGGCCGCTGCTGGTTGCACAGACCATCGTTGCCGGCAGAACTTGGATATTTATCGAAATTCGATGTAACAAAAATTGAACGTCACGTTATGGACTCGCAACAATATTTCGCCGGACTGTTCGATCCTCTGCTGACTATGAAACGTATCACGGTCCGATCATTTTTTGTCTTCCTCGTTTCGCGTTTCCGCGAGTAAATCTTTTTGCATAATCTTCAGAATTTCTTTACTATAAAAATGACGAGCCTCTTGTTTCAAGGATTTTATATGCACGTTTATTTCCTATAAGTTTTCCAATAATCATCACAAATTATTAAACCGCATAAAAAGTGCACCCACAAAAAATGTATATGAATAACTTCTGTTATCTTCGTCGTTCCTCATTTTCGTAAATAAGTTTTTTTACAACCACTTTGGGATTTTTTAACAATCATGTCGAAAAGCCTCTTGTTATTAGAATCTTCCATGTATCTTTATTTTTGTTTCAACAAAAATCCAGAATTTCCATCCAAATTAATGTTGGATACACTGTAAGTAACAGTCTAGAGCAGAGGTGGGCATTTTTGTCTCAATTGAGACAAAACCGTCACCACCATAGCGCCCACTGTCCCCCACCAGCATCCGCCGTTACCATCCGTGCTCATGCCTGGTCTAGAGTATAGTAGAATGATCCATCTGATATAGAAAATTAATTTTGTTTCTTGTTTAATGTGAATGTAACTATAGTCGGTATTACGGCGAAGAAACTAAAGATTGAAAGAACAACAATATTTCGAAAATCATGTATCAATTTTACAATTTTTCTGTAAAATTGAAATAAATGATTATATTCCATGCACATTTTAAGTTTAACTTTTACAGTGAAAAATGTTGAAAACCAAAAAGAATTGATTTAATTTATCTTTGATAAAATTACGACGCTTCTATACGAGTTCTTTGAAAATAAATAGTTATTCAACAGATTTTAATTTCTCTTTACATTCAATAATTTTAATTTGATGAAAAAAATATAAATATCTGTATCAGCGTCTTTAAGAAGGCTAATTTGGCCCAATTGTAAAATACTATGGCTGCCAATTTGAAAAGTATAATTACCGGGGAAAACGCCTGGCATCGTGTAAAGTGATTTTAATTCTGGCTTTAAAAGCCTAAAGTGATAAATGCACGAGCATCATTTTAAATAATCTAGCCAATTTTCTCGAAATTATATTTTGTGAAAGTATTAAAGAGAATAATGCAAATGATATTTTGAAGCGTCATGTAATAAATCAGTGGGGAAGAGATAGAAGGATATTGTCGGTAATTGTGTTAAAAAGAAAATATTTCGAAAAGTCAGCTCTGTATAAATATATGCGTATACTTCAGGCGGAATATTTTTTAATTCAATATTAAAAAATGGCCGGTTTATTAAATTGAGGTAATCCTGGTATTAAATTCTGGATTTTTGTGCGTCACGCAGTAAATTAAACCATTTTACGGAGAATGTACGTTGTGCGGTCGCGTGGATGACTTTTAATTTAAAAACGATATTAAATCTATCTGCCTTTAATTAAAGGTCCTCGAAAATAAAATCGATGCACTGATTTGATCGATGTTCCCTTAATAACGACATGAAATCAAGTGGGCAATTGCCGTGGAAAAAAATTGCACTTTACCATTCTTTTGCTGATGGTTCGTTCGTCAAATATTATAGCGAATCCGAGAACTTGTTAAACATTTTCCGAACGGACGTAATAAAGATAATTGCTCTTCCATGGAACATTGCACTGATAAGCGGCGTATTCAGTTTTGACTTTAACCCCTTGCAGTATCACATTCCTTACGGCTGCAGTGATTAGAGCGTCTTCATTCCCGGAAATGTCAGAGAAGAGAAAAGAAAATTTATATTTTTGATATGATTCTATTTGCTTCAATGATCAAATATTGATTGCAAATGAATAAAATTTTATTTCGTGTAAAAAGAAAGGCATAACACGCATGTTTGTTAACGTTTGTTTAAAATACTCATCACGAGTCTGACTCATTAAAATACGTCAAGGGGTTAAAAATAGTTTCTGTCCTTTCCGATACTCCGGCAACTTGACGTCGGACTGTTTCTCGACGATCATATCCGACATTTATTCTCTGTAATTTCCCGTATAATTATCATTTTGACTGAAAATGAAGTTTAGTTATTCTGTCGCTCAGTTTAGAGCGTCTGTTAATTACTTTCGTTGTTCGAATTATTTGATTTTTACTTAAAATATCTCAACTTAATATATCACAAGTTACGAAGAAACACACTTAGGAATATTTGAATTTCAATAGTATAGGCAGTATATGATAGTTATAGTTAGAGTATGAACTTTTACGAAAAATAAAAATTTTCTGCAACAATTGTATAAAACAAAAGCGTACTTGTGTTTTTAATTGTTTTCATAAATTGAAAATAATAGGTTGACATTCTTAAATTGTACTGACGTCTTCGTTGTTGTATGTTTCACAATCCCATTCGTATCAAATCTGCAGTCGAATAATAACCATATTTGCAGCATACGTGTGAAAGCACTAGTTAATAACGTTAATATTATTACCAAGGGAAACTCCAAAATTCAAATGGATAATCTGCAATGTAGACGAATATATTACTGAAATTTTAATTGAAAAATATCGGTTGCTCATGACCACGTAAAACGATAAAAATTGTATAAGGTATCTTTCAATAAATCAATATTGTAAATAAATTCACCAACTGTACGAAATGCTTCATGTACTTTTACCGTATTTAACCTGCATGTGTAACCATTAATAAATATTCTATCCTCCATTGGTGCTTATAAACATTAAAAATTATTATAATTCTTCTTCCTCCCCTTCATGCGCACTTACGGATGAAAGACAATTTGTCGCATATAATGTAAAGAATAAATAGTGAAATCAATAAACGTGTCTAGCAAAAACTTTAGAGTGATATATAAAGAACAGAAAAGACAAGATCAATGTAAAATAAAATAGTATATAAGTAACAAACCGAATAATCAAATTTTCATTTGAACTGTATCTCAGACACAGTAAAATAAATAGACAGGAAAATACTGGTCATAAAACTGGAATTGTTATTTAAATATTACGTCGAAGTCTCGCCTTGTTTTTTCGTGGCGAGCCACCTACTTTTGGTTTGCGTTAACAATTCACAGATGTATCCTGCACGCTGAGGGGGAAAAATCAATAACAGAAATCACGCGTCGTGTAGTTGAACAAATCGAGGCGAGTGATTCAACGAAAACAGGCATTGAATTTTCCAATGGAGCAGACACGATAACCTTTTCTTTTCTATTCGGATCATGATAGCGGATGACACCAATGAACGAGAGTGCAGAGAATGTTTTAAGCGGCCGAATATAAAAGCGAAGACACAAATTGCGACGGTCCTGCAACTGACAGAAAAGAGTCCGTTCCGACGATTTCTTGTGAATCCTGAATCACGATATTCGATTCAGCTTTTTATTGCCACGTGCCCGTATTGCGGACGAAGTTTGTATGAGGACACTATATGATTTACGAAGAAATGTTAATGTGTTTCATGAAGCTTTCTTAGTACGCGCGTACTACCCTGTCCTTATTGTGGAACGATTTGTCATCAAACTTCCAGCCTTTGTATTGATAATCATAGAATTATCACTCGCTTTTCGAGATCATTGCTAATTTCTACATTTAATTTCTATATTTCTAAACTCGTGTTTAGAATGCGGATCTTTATGCAAAATATAATTTGTTCGACCGAAATGCAAGATATATTGACTATTTGAACCAGGGGTTAAAAACAGTTATGATATCGATTCCGGTTCTTGAAACTGTTACGAGAACCGAAAAAATGTTATAACTGTTATGAGAATATCGGTAACGGTTACGGTTCTTGAGAACCGATATTATAACGGTTCTATAACTGTTATTTTTAGGTTTTGGATTTCGGTTTCGGTTTCGGTTCTTCAGACTTCAGAAAAATCACAAATCGGTTTTGCAGTTCTACAACTGATATTTTTTGGTTCCCTATCGGCTACACAGGGTGTCTCAAAATTCCTTCAACATCCGGCAATGGAAGTTTCCCGAAATCATTTGAGGCGACATTTTCCTTTGCAAAAATGGCGTCCACTGCTTTGTTTAAGAGTTATTAACGAAAAACACTGACCAATCAGAGCGCAGCTACAGCGGATTGATTCTGGCTCGGCCAACGGTGACACCACGCTAAGCGGGATCTGTCGCCAAGTCGGACTACGTACGCTGTAGCCGCGCTCTGATTGGTCCGTGTTTTTCGTTAATAACTCCTTAACAAAGCCGCGGATACCATTTTTGCAAAGGAAAATGTCGTATCAAATAATCTCAGGAACCTCTTATTTCCGGATGTTGAAGGAATTTTGAGACACCCTGTATAGCCGAAACGGAACCAAAAAATATCAGTTGGAGAACTGCAAAACCGATTTGAGATCGATACGGGAGATATTATAGGTTCTGAAGTCTGAAGAACCGAAACCGAAATCCAGAAGCTACAAATAACAGTTATAGAACCGTTATAATATCGGTTCTCAAGAACCGTAACCGTATCCGATATAAGCGAGAACCGATATTCTCATAACAGTTACAACATCATTTCGGTTCTGCATAACTGTTGCAGTCAGAACCGACATATAACTGTTTCAAACAGTTATTTTTAGAACCGTTTCAACCCCTGGTTTCAAGTCGCATATATCCTAAAAATTCAGTGTAACACCGGACTGATCGAAGAAACAGAGAGATATGGAAGCAAACGTGAGAAGAATAATGCTCGGTTTACTGTAAGAACCTGTAACACGAGACAGAATTGATCATCTGACTTTATTGCGCAAGAAAGTCCACCAAAGGAAACCTTGGAGTCGTTTTGAAAGCTTTTGAAAATGGAAAAATATTACCATTAGAAGAAGAAGCTAACAAGGAGAAGACGCGGTCATGCGGTTCCAGATTTTCTCGAAACTTTGCATATTGGTATATTTCGTTCTTCTATTTACGAAAATATAGCATTATAGGGTCAGATACTCAATAACTTTTGAGATATTTAGAATTGAAATTTCATTATACCCGTTAAGATAATAGATAAACTGAAAAGAAAAAAAAAGGAAAAAGAGGACAATGGATTTGAACCCTGGTCTTCCTATTACCAACCTAGTACGTTACCACCAGGCCGTTTGGCACTTGACAATAACTTCAACTGAGACTGTACTTGACGGGTATAATGAAATTTCAATTACAAATATCTCAAAAGTTTTTGGGTATCTAACACTACAATGCTATATTTTCATAAATAGGAGAACGAAATCTACCAATATGCAAAAGTTTCGAAAAAATCTGAGACTCCATGACTGCGTCTTCTCCTTATAGGATCGAAGTACATCGTCATTCAGACATATCTATACGAGAAATCTCTGCAAAATTAGGAAATATTCAACTTTTACAGTTTATGAAAAATACAGAATGGTTTTGTTACTTCTTGGTACATTGTTCTTCTATCTCAATTGTCCGTCACGATTTCCCAACCATTTACAATATGTATTATAAAATCACTGAACAGTTTTCATTGGGAACAGTTGCGTTCTTACAGGAATTTCGTGTATCGTATTGAGGACCCCATTCTGTCCAGCGTTAATGAACAAAATAAGGCAACCCTTCCAGAGACTTGTCCACAATATCCCCCCTTCCGCGTCATCAGAAAAAGAGAATCCGCCATTCCATTAACATCCATTAACATCCATTAACATTCATTAACGCCTCGTCACGCGAAGTAATTTAGAGGATTTTTCCGCGATACTGATAACTCTCGAATTTTGGTTGACCATGCTGCCGGTCGACTGCGGATGTTTATGCAAATACATACAAATCTTCGTGGTGGGCTACTTTACAGAAAATAAGAGAAGCTTGTTTATCTTTATAGTACACTCTGCAAGAAAATATGCAGAAGCCTGTTTATCTTTATGGAGTACTTTACAGAATATAAGGAGTTCGTTTATCCTGGTTAGAGTTTTATGTGGTTACATTTTAAATAGACCGCGAATTTTTATGCATTTCCAGTGTTTACGAGTGCGGGAAATGCGACAAATTTCAGGAAATTTAAATCGTTTCAGGTCGTCGCCGTATAAAATAGGATTCGGGCTAACTCTCGGTTTTATAAAGTTACATCATTTTATGGCTGCATAAAGATCTGTGATCTAATTGAGAAATAAAAATTTTGCTTTAGTGGTCCCCTTATTTTTATTGCTCTGAATTTTCGATGATCACGTACGGACTGCGATCTTGATGTTAAGTCAGGCTTTCAAAATTTACGAAAGGAGATTTATTCAGAAATTACCCATTTTGATCAATACTTTTGTTAGGTAATAAACAGTATTTAAATAAAAATATCTGCCTTGAATATTCACTGTCTGTGTAGACTGTGGATTTTTAAGCAAAATGAAAATTGTGAGAAGTAATTGTAAAATATAAGCTATGTAGACACATATTTCTTTTCTTAATAATTGTATTGAATTGTCTTGGAACGAGAATATTGTATTTCATCAGCATGATCGCGCACAGAAATAAGGACAACATACGTTGTTTCACGAAAGTTTACTAAAAGAAGATATAATAGTGTACTATTATTTAGAAAAATGGAGTTGATTACAATTGATTACTTCATACTTCATACAAACTTTGTATTTATATGGTTCAAAAACTCATTTGTTATACATTTCCGTTTTTATTTCATATTCTAGATTGAAAACCGTCTTATAAACAGAAACCTATAAGGCAAACGCCATGTATTTGTAAGTTCTTTAAATTTACTAAATCTATGTATAATTTTTAATGTATATGCTATATAAACCTTACATGGTTTGAAGCAATAAATAAATAATAAAAATGATACGACAGTACTTTCTAATTCTCTATAACTGCATCATACATGCATCACAATCCATAGGCTAATCAGGTGTTACTATATTACATATATAAATGCATAAATATTTAAGTTAGAAATATTGACATGCACAATTTTCGGTGTACCTGTATCTTTATGTCGCGAATGTAAATTAATACATTACTGAAAGAAAAAGAAACTTAAAAGCAGTATTGTCATTTTTTCAACAGGAACACGTCAAGGAAATTAATAAAAATTAAAAGAGGCTATATGGTTAGTAAATTGATAAAATAGAGCTTAAAATAGTCAATAACTGACATTAGAATGGTTTCAAAAATATTATATTACTAATCATTTTGTTTCTGCATTTAATGATTGTCATTTACATGGATCCGGGTTCTCGTTTACGAATGTAGAATGTTTTCCTGATTCAGACAAAGTTCTCATAAATTGAGATTTTCGTTCGAGTAACACTTCGCGCCGGAAATTGATTTTTGATGGCGAAAGACAGTCACTTCCATTAATATTCGGACATTCTCAAAGAGACGTTAATTGCAGAGAAAAATACTAAAAGTTGTTTTTTACTATTTTTTTTGTAGTACGTTTTGTAGATCTGTGTCAATTATATACACTCTGAAAATTTCATCCAAATCGAATAACGAGAAAACAGCGACAGACATCGAAAGATGTAAGAATCCTTCGATTTATTACAGTTTAAGGCCGGAAATTGTGAAATACTGCAATTTTCGCCATCTTTAAACGGCTGCAGTCATTGCAAGGTTTACCGATTTTGTTGATATTTTCAGAGTGTATACAATTGAAACAAATCTACAAAACGTATTTGTTAAACTGTCAATATATACCCACATAAAACGGTTGTAAAAAAACAAGCTTTAGTATTTTGTTTGCAATTTTGACCAATTAGAATTTTTTCAAAATTTCTTTTTTGCGTCATGTAGTAAACTAATTGTTCTAATTTCTTAAAAAACTCCAAGTCGTATGGCCCACTATTAAAAGAGTTATCCTATTTTTAAGAGTATCCGAATATTACTGGGAGTGACTGTATGTAAATGACTCTTTTCCTTTGCTTTTACGCTTCGGGAAGGAAAAATCTTCAGAAATGCATTTTTGACCAAGGGAGTTTGAACATATCGTTTGTGGGAGAGCTAGAGGAAGTCGAGTGCGGACTTTGAATTCGAGATTAAGACTGGCAGAAATGAAAAAGGACGGGCAAGTTTCCCCATTGCGATTGATCGGGTATGGAATTCATGAAATAGAATTCCTTCCGGTTGCATTTCGACATTTCCACCGGTGAACTCGAAAGTGCTCGTAGCAGGTGACAAATTCGTTCTGAAATAGTGAAACTTGAGTCGCGTCAAGGATCCTTCCACCCCCGCCCTTGAGGATCGATTGTTGCGACCCCCAGCGGAATTTCGTTTAGCACCACTTCGAATTTCGAATGTTTCACTATTGTTCCTCCAAAATTGTGGACGCCCGTTTCCAATGGTTGCGCGTGCGCACCAGCAAGAACGTCTACTGTGTCGGGATCAAATTTTCAGGTACACATATTCCTTTCACAACTACTACATACAGTATCTTTGTACACAGTTATTTTTGAGTTCGAACTTTTCAAATCAGTTTGACAAATACTACCTCCGTCTGTATACTTTTTTGGAATGTTTCGCCTCTTTTTTATCGATGCAAACATTGAAAGAGAAATTTTTTATAACGCAAACTCTGTTTTTAAAAGCCTGCCTCGCGCGAATCAATACCTCCCTACCGGTTTTAGACATTTTCTTAATGAAATCTTACGGAGTAGTAAATGAAAGTGTATGGTTTCATGTGGTGGCAACAATTTGTTAATAAAACTAAAATTTATACGCAAAAACATTTGCAAATGTAATCGCCCTTTTAATGTTTTTATTACAGGCGCTAAAATGGCCAATTTCACATTGTCTACTATAGTTTTAAATATTGCAAAGATATTTACGCCGAAAATGAGCGAATAAATTCATTTGCATAAACTGCAATGAATATGCCAACAAATCGCAACAATGATAGCTCTACAATTTCTCAAATAAATCAATAGCGAGTGACTTTAACACATCGACATTTCTATTCTACCATTTTCATAACATTCTCAGGATTAGTAAATAGTTTTACAGAGGAAAATCAGTGAAGAACCAATTGCACAACTTAACCATTTTACATTGAAATAATCAACTAATAATTGAAAGCCTAGCTATTAAAAATGACAAATATACAGTGGATACAAGAACTGGATTAATGTTGAAACAAGTAGGCGACTAGAACTCCTTTATGTGCTAGGGTTATCTAGATTTTTAACAAATATACTGATTACGTTTCTACCTCGACTTAAAACTAGCAATTTTGACAATAGAGAACTTTTTCTGATACAGTTTTACAGCGGTTTCCTTTTCAGACGTACTTCACTTTTTTCCATAACCAATTTTATGAACTGAACAAACTAAATTATTTATATTAAAATACTATGCATTGGCAACTTGTCACATTTCTTCTCTCATAACTAGACTGTGGAAGTTTATGAAAAATAAAAACTTTCTACCTGAATAGCAATAAACTGGGGTGAAATAAAAATTTAATTTCCTTCTTACTATGTTTAATGGGTTGAAAATAATGTAAAAGTGTCTTTAAATTCTTCTCATTATTTTACTGTTTTAAATTACACCTACCAATTTTTGTCATAAATGTATATAATCCGCAGTCTACTCATAACATTTCTTAGAAACGGATACTACGCATATCTCTTCCCTACAGATGTGTACAGCTATTTTATACAGGGTGTATAAAAAATAAGTGTAAAGCCGGTCGTAGCGTGATTCTACACCCCTGGATTGGTAGAGATTTGTAAAAAAAAATCCGTGCTCAAATGTCGACTTTGATTTTAGGGGTAAAATTTTTTAATTGCATTGTATATATAGTACTCGTCACGATGAACAAAAGTCTCAACGGATCAATCAGTCACAAATGAACCGTTCTCTCGAAAAACGACTTTAATGTTTCGTAAATTATTTTTTTGCAATATGTTTACAGGGTGTCCTAGTATTGGGTACTATAGAAAGGATGATTCAACAAGAGAAAATAAGTCGAAAATACGGAATAAATTTTTTTTATTTAATGCTTTGTTTTTGAGAAAATCGATTTTGAAAATCCGTCAAGCTCGTGTGCCTAGCGTTCGTAAGAACTGCACAGAGGTGACATACGATCCATCTCGGCATTAGCAATTAAAAAGCATTAACGCAGTTATATTGTAATACCATTAGTTTCAGAGATATTTTTATTTAATTACATTACTATTTAATATGTCCGCGTGTTCACCAAATTTTCAAACTCTATTTTCTGGAAAATGAGGCACATGTAGAATCATCAACTCCATGTTTATATCATCTTGGGACACCCTGTAAACATAAATGTAGAATAAAGTAGTTTACGAAAATTTAGCGTTATTTTCCAAGTGAACGGTTTATTTTCGATCTACTGTACCTTTGAGACTTGTGTTCCTCGTTCCGAGTACTATACGATGCAATGAAAACTCTTTTGACCTTGAAAATCAATATGAAGGACATTTTGCGAGGTGTAGAATCACGCTACGACCGGCTTTACACTTATTTTTTATACAACCTGTACAATAAAATTGATTCACTAAAATGTATATTTTCTTCCGATATCGTATGGAAACACAATGAAACGTTAGATTTTCTATTTTTTTGTCCATGACTGCATTTCACGACATGAAAATTTTGTAATTAATTCCACTATGTTTTATAGATGTGCGCCGTGCCGGGAGAATCAGAGTGTCCACACATTCGCGCAACACGCGTCTTACGAAGCGGTTTCAATTCCTCTCGCGATTTAATCCATCTCGGCGACGACGGTGTTGGCAGAGTGTATTATGCCATGTGTGTCCTGTGCATCGACTGGTCCATCAAATATCCGACCGCTCTTTTTTTCTTTAATTTCACCGGTCCGGTTCCTCGAGTAACTCGACGAGCGAATGCAATTTTCGATGTGCTCGGCCCTCGTTCGACGCCATTCTCGATCTCGGAGTAGCAGGTTTTATTGCGACTCCGGTCCTATCGATCGTACACGAGACGACAAGCGATACGCAAGTTTTATTGAAATTCAATTCGCTCCGCGGCGCGCGGCCGTAAGTCGTGCTCCGAACGGAAACACCTACAAAAGACCGCGTGAATTTTTCGCGACGCGGGTCTTTATCGTAACCCGTTGTACGTATAATAAGTCCTCGACGCATTTCATCGGCTCGACTGAAATTGGCAAAACCGAGTCTCGCACATCTCCATGCGCCAACTCGCGACACGCGCGCGAGGCTGACGAAGCGGATTCGAGCTCGGCACGTCAATTTGGCGAATTGGCAAGCGCCATTGTCAAAGTGTTTCTGGATCTTTTACGGTTCCACGTGACTGCAGCCGAATCGCGGACTGGATCCTGTTACATTTTCAAGGGAAATATTGGGTGGTATAATGAGCTGCATGTGCACTCCGTGTTGAATGACTGCCTAACAGCTGTGGCAAGGCCATACCCGGACAAGATGGTCAAAAGTAATAATATTTCTATAATGTCGTCACAACAATCACATGGAAAGAAAAAATGGTAAATATTTACATTAGGGGATTCCTCACCGACTTTGATGACGTTCAAATATGTTGTCAAGGTCATCATTCTGAACAACTTTTCCCTATACATGTTACCGCCGCTCAGCTTTAGTTTCCGAGATATTCACAAAAATGTTTCAACATCTCGAAAAGTGATCGGAGTAGGTCTGGATTAGATTTGAAATTATGGCCGCCGATAACGCGGCCACGGTCACAACTTAAAACGACTTCAATCAGTTGAGACTCACTGTATTGTCTGTTTATGTTTACGAACTGAAACGTGAAATGAATCGTGTCGAACGCGAACTCATTTCATTGTCAGCTGTGTTAGCATACAGAGTATTAAGCATGAAACTATACGAATTCTTGGATATCTGCAACAATCAAGAAAATATATAATAACCCAGTATGTAATATATAAATAATATATAAATAACCCAGACCTAACCCAGACCTAACCCAGACATACTCCGATCACTTTTTGAGATGTTGAAACTTTTTTGCGAATATCTCGGAAACTAAAGCTGAGCGGCGGTAACATGTGTAGGAAAAAGTTGTTCAGAATGATGACCTTGACAACATATTTCAACTTCATCAAAATCGGTGAGGAAGCCCTTAATGTAAATAATCACCGAAAAAAATACTCGTTCACAGGATACGATCCTGGTCCACAGAGGTTACGAAGTCAGACGCCTTACCGCTTGCACTAATTAGGATTATTGAGTACACGTACAGGGTTATCCAAAAGTACCTTTAGGATGTTGAATGAGAATATCTGCCAAACGTCACGTTTGTTTCTTGTCACTTTTTGTGTTTCTAGCTTACAATGATAGACAATTTTAGCAATGGAGTCGTATACGATTGAAGAGCGTGTTAAAGTTATTAAAATTTATTTTGCAAACCAGTGTTCGATAAAAAATACCCATCTTAAATTACGTGGTTTTTACGGCACACATAATCGTCCATCTGAACAAACAATTCGAAATTTGGTTAAGAAATTTGATGAAACTGGATCTATTCATGATAAACCAAAGTCTGGCAGACCAAAAACAGCTCGTTCGAATGAAAACATTGCTGCTGTTCGTGAAAGTGTTGCTAATGACCCGTCAATATCAATTCCACGTCGTTCTCAAGAATTGAGCATTTCTTATGACAGTTTGTGGCGAATTTTGCATAAATTTTGATTATTTATGGCTGAAATTAAATGGAATCGACATAAGCAATGTTTATTTTCAACAAAACGGAGCTACGCTACACTCAACGTTTGAAAACATCACTTTATTGCGATCAAAATTTGATGGTCGATTAATTTCAAGGAATGGTGATGTGAATTGCCCACCTCGTTCGTGTGATTTGACCCCATTGGACTTTTTTCTTTGAGGATATTTGAAAAGCAAAGTTTATGTCAACAAACCAGCAACAATTCATGATCTGAAAAACAACATTAGAAATGAAATTGGTGAATTAAACGAGCAAATATGCCAAAATGTCATCGAAAATTTTGATGTTCGAATTGATGTCTGTAAACGTGGTCGTGGTGGACATTTGACAAATATCGTCTTTCACACATAATTGTCATAGATGATACCTGATCATTAAATAAAAAAACCAATAAAATTCTATGATTTTGAATTGAATTGATAATTATGTACATTGTTTCTCTGAATATAGAAATGGTCATAATATTGCATAATATACCTACGGAAAAGTAAAGAAAAATCGATATTTTATTTTATTAACTAGATGCCCTTATAAAAAGAATTCAGAACAATGCTATCAACAATGTACCACTACTGAATTTTTATAAAACTTGTATCTGTAAAACTTCTATGAAAAGTATGCATTTTTGGGGTTTCTTGGAGGATTTCAATGTTTTTAAACATATGTTTGCATAATCCGAAATATCTGAGAAAACACTCAATAATAATCATAATACGATAGATGCAACTACCAAGATAATATAATTGTAATCATCTGATCACTCCAATGAAAAAAAAAACCGGAAATATTTAAGTTTCTGGAATTTTTTAAAAATCGACAAAACGTCTGAGAAATTCACGGTCGTGTATATTGTTAGATAAAACGCTCATGAATTTTTTGAGAAGTGAAGAGAACTGTAGACTGTGAAAGTTAAAAAGTATAAGATAAAGAGTAAGTGGAAAAATTAAAAATAGTAAATTATACAGAAGCAAGAAAACAGAGTACCTTGAAGATAAACATGATGAGTGTAAATTCATGAAAATAAGTTAGTGGTGCGAAGAAAATTGTAAAGGCATTAAGTCTATATACAAATTAAAATCAATAATGTATTACCTAATTATGCATGAAATTTATCCATAATCTGTACATATGAAATAGACTAAATTTTCTGTAATTCAGAACAGGTTAGACTACTCAACAGCTTAGAATTGAAACAATCGTATGGTTATTTGATTATTTAAACAACTGTAACAATAATAATAATAATAAATAAAAAAATCACAGTAGATTTTGGATTTATCAAAATCGAATAAGTTCATATAATTTTCAGCAAAACTATTTAGAATAATTGCACATTTCGAAGAAAATTCATTTGGACAACAAATAAGCGCAAGAATGAACGGAATAAATTTTATTCTTCATTTTCGGATGGCCCGTGATTACAAAAACATTTTCTGGCGCCTACAATTTCCAGCCCCCGCGCCACGATTGAAAATAATAGACTGTAAATGTGATAGGAGAATGCGAAAATCCAATGTCGAATGGGAATATTTCACGCTTCTACATTAAATATACTTTATATTACGCAACCGAATTTCACCAACATTTGCACTAGCCGTGAAACAACGGCGTGGCGCAGCGCAGCGCCGAGAGTTTTAATCGAAATCAACCGAAACAATCACGTATGAAAAATAATACGTCGGTATTGAACGCGTGAATCGATTACCGTCGAATGAAAATGAAAAATACTTCAAGACGTCGTGAATAATTATCTTTTTTCTGACCCGTGATTGACCTTCCGGCAGTTGAGCTGATGTAATGCCTAGATGCTCGGTTTTTCTCGAAGGGACACTGACCTGCGGCGGACTTTCGACTTTTAGGACCTTATCAACTCCTTTTTCCGGCATTCGGACTTTCGAAGAAGTCCACGTGCAAACAATTCACTTCGCATGTTTTCAATAATTATCATGGATTGAAGCAATCAAGCACGTGTAAATCTAAGGCGATCAACACGCGAAGTTTGCGCTATTTTTTTCAATTGCACGATTAAAAGTTATGGCAGTACTTACACCTCTATTAACACTTTAATCACCGGAAGCCTATTAAGAGGATTCATAAAATAATTATTTGATGATCCATAAATAATTAAAGTACGTGATTAGTGGCTTGTTGTTCGTTCACGATTAAAATTGCTATTGTTACTGAAGTATCTATTAAAAAATCATTATTCAAGGACCATAGACTCTAAAAAATTACATTTAACAGGATACGAGAAATAATTTAGGAATATTCATTTAAAGCGATACTTTGGATTATATTGTTGCACTATATATTCATTAGCATTACCTGTGGCAGCAAATATTCGATCAACGTCATGGATGTGATTGTTGAACGAATTATTTGTGCATGTTGAATACGAAAAATAGTATTCTTCATATATTTGACAAATATGGTACAACAGGTAATGATATTTAAGAAAAAAAAATTAATAATTGGATGTGAAAATTATAAAGAAACTTATACCGTCCGTCCATCAGGAGATGGCAGTGAGAAACTCATACCGTCCGTCCATCAGGAGATGGCAGTGATTTTCGACAGTGGGGTACAGTGGGGCTGCGAGACCCCATTCCAGACGGCAGGCTCCGGACACCACTCTTACGCTTACGTTCTAGTGGGAACGGTCGACATAGGCGTTCAGCATCACCGCATCCCTCTGTTCCAGTCACACTAATAACGGTAGACGTGTAGCGCGTAAAAGGGAGATCACGTGATACCTACAAGTTTCTCACTGCCATTTCCTGATGGACGGACGGTAGGTACCACGTGATCTCCCTTCTGCGCGCTACACGTCTACCGTTATTGGCCGAATCGTTCGACAAAGACGGAAACGCGCGTACTAGTGTGACTGGAACAGAGAGATGTGGTGACGCTGAGCGCCTATGTCGACCGTTCCCGCCAGAACTTAAGCGTAAGAGTGGGGTCCGCAGCCTGGCGTTTAGAGTGGGGTCTCGCAGCCCCCCTGCACCCCACTGTCGAAAATCACTGCCATCTCCCGATGGACAAACGATAGACATTGTTAAAAAAATGTTCTGAATGTGTGAAAATGATTAAATCCTTCCTTAAATCAGTATCGAATTTTCTCATTCTGTACATTATGAAAAAACAAACATATACATTTTTATATGAATATTTTCTTCATGTATGACGATTTTTATCATTGCATTCGCCTTCATCGTTGTTGGTAATATTTTCCACCTTGTAGATATGAATAATTACAATGATGGACACTTGATTTGTTTGATTGAATAATTTTTGCTAGGAGTAGTACAATATGAATCGTTTATTACACAAATTCAGTATGATAAAATGAATTTTTCTTCTCATTTATACAAGATGTTCACAGATTCACTAGGCAGCGTTTTTTCTCGTAAACGATAAGTACTAGAAAAAAATGTTAGAGGGAAATATATTCCTGTTCTCTATAAGCTATGTAATGGAATACATTATTTTTTATATCTCTAATACTGTTCGAGAAACGAAGGTGACCTTGACGTTTTTAAATGCTACGCTGCATATGTTTTTATATTATATAAAGCCATATGTCAAAACGAATTCATTCATGTGCATGACCATGACCTTCAATGCCATGCAAGGTCCAAGATGAAGTTAATGTTTTACATACTATGTATTATTGTACTTACCGGTATTTGTTATTGATATGTTTATATTTCGTGTACAATGTGACTTCATATTGTTATTCGGTTTCTGTTGTTACTGTTAGTGTTTACTTCCCTGTACTGAATATACAGAATTATTTCTGTATCATTTAGCAATGGCTTTGTCGATACTGTAGTGGATGTATAATTATTTTCGAGAAGAGACAGTAATATCTCGAACGATAATAGCGGAAATCATGTGTAACGCATAGAGCAGAAAAAGTATTTTAACTAATTGAAGTCATATTGAACACGAAATATAAACATATTAATGAGAAATACTTGGAAACATAGTAACACACGATACGCAAAATTTCCTTAACTTTGACCTTGCATAACCTTCAAAGCCATAGTCATACACATGAACGAAATCGTCTTGACATGCGGTTTCATACGTTATGAAAACATAACCAGTATTGAATTTAAAAATCTGCAGGTCGCCGTCGTTTCTCGGAAAATGTTCGAGATATTAAAAAATTATAGAAAACATGAACATTTGTTCCTTTAAATTTTTTGTTAGTACTTACTTTAGAACACACTGTATGTTCGCCGTATTATAGAATCTCTTGATTTCTTTGAAACAATAGAAGACTACGCGTGACGAGCTTTTCCGCGGTGGAGCGAATTTATTTAATAACTTCTTACGGGGGTGCTTTTACGATCTGAGCAGTAGTAAAACAAAAATCAGAGGAATGTGGTACTTTGACCCGACAGGTAGTTGGGACGTCGAAATCACTCGCTTTACATGCTGTTCAAGTATGATATTGCTGGGTATGGTCCTTTTACAGCGCGGTATTTGCGATCGTTCAGTTGCAGGGCGAAGGCAACGAGGCCTGTGTAAACTTTCACATCGGCGATCGATCGTGTGTGTCTTGACAGAATTCCACATATTCTTTGCGAATTTCTGATCAATCTTGGCTCTCCGCGTGGCATGCTCGCGCGTTCTTGCAGGCAAGCGCTCGAAGGTTTGATAAGTATGCACAGACTTTGATGCACTTCCGGCTGCGTGACTTCACGGTATGGATTCCTGTTAGCCGACAGCTCTACCAGGGACACGAATTAGGCTGCGAATAAAAGGAATCCACGGTCGAATTCGTCCAGCGAATCCGGAAGCTTGCACTTTTCATTTCTCGTCGTGCTACTTGCGATTTGTGATACACTGTTTGTGTTACTATATCGAAAAGAGTTGCGCCATACCGTGGTAACCGAACTCGTTTGTGCAGTGTGTATAAAAATTATATGTCACGACTAACACAGCGGAATTCGATAGCTTTGGATCAGTGGAGATATGTTCAAAAAATAGGTGACAAAATTGACGACCTTTTTTTCGAAGTAAAATTTTTTTATTGCATCGTATAGTATTCGTTTCAAACTGTACTTTCTCAGAAACGGGGCGCCAATAGAAAAAATGTTTTGTATTTTTTCGACTTATTTTCTCACGTAAAATTATCCCCTCCACGTTTATACCATCTCGGGACTCCCTGTAAACATATGGAATAAAATAGTTCACGAAATTTTAATGCCACTTTTTAAGAGAACGGTTAACTAAAAAAGGCCCATGGTTCCTTCAAGATTTTTGTTCCTCGCAAGGAGTACTATACGTTGCACTAAACAAATTTGACCTTGAAGAAAGGGTCAAGGTCAATTTTTCTTCCCATTTTTTTTAATAGATTTCCACCGATCCAGAAGTATAGAATCTCATTATGTAAGTCGTGACATATAATTTTTATACATCCTGAAGTTATTGGAAAACATGTAATCTAACAATAGATATCAATATTTTTCTGTTTCCAAAAAAGGATAAACTATAAAGAAATTCTGCAACCGTAAAATAAATCAGAGTGCAAGAGGTTAATAAACTGTTAATAAAGAGTTTTAATAAAGGAAGTATTTAAAAATCTTGCGGTTCACGAATTCCATTATGGAAAATAGATACCACCAAGAATTAAAACCACAAAATCGGACATTTTTCCTTAACCACTAATGAATTATCGGATTTGGACCATCGTTCACATAACTTTATTAAAACAGGAGTGTCACTGAGAAACGAGAAAACGAATTTGTTTTTAGTGTATAAATAAAATATTTTATTTGAGTCTCGCAGACATATCGCATTTGTTAGCTTCAATAATATGGAACCTCATAACAGAGGCGAGCTCGTTACATATAACGATTGTCAATTACAGAATTGTGTTCATAAAATCATTAACGGTCGATGCGTTTTTTTAAATAAATGAATCGAATGCAACGCGCAACATCACAGATGTTCTTTCGACGTCAATTGCGCTAAATATCGCTAATAGGTTTTGATTGTTGGCAGTTTTATCCCTCACAATTACCACGCCGATAGTAACCAGAATTGTAACGAATGACCATTGGCGACAATATGGACGTCATAATAACAAACATTCATTTGCGCTGCCCGTAATTATCCGAACAGTTGTGCGTAACGCAAATGCGGTAGATTTCGCCGTAAAAATTTAGCCACGCAATTACACCGAATTTATTGTGGGATTAATTTTGCCGAGCCACGCAGCACGCAGTTACCGCCCTCATTTTCAAATAGCTTCTCTCAATATAAAAATTAAATGTTCTCTAATAATTAAATTTTACCTCGCACACTATGGTTTCACATTTTGTTACCGAATTAGGATGTTTCAACGAAGAAGATAATTCGAGGACAAAATCAATAGAGAACTAACATTTACAACTAGATTGCGGATTTTTAGACAAGAAAAAAATTTTGCACGTCATTCTTCCTTTCAATAATAATTTTAATATGTTAAAAATAATTTACCTATGCCCTTAATATCTTATGATTTTCATACTATTTTAAATTTCATGTATTTGTCTCTGTCGTAATTGCATAAAATTTGCAGACTAATAATTAAGTCTAGGTACTCTTATCTCTTTTATCGGTAAGCATCGAAAATATTCTAAACATTAAAATGATATACCCTTTCAAATCGGCGATAAAATTAGACTGTGCAAGTTCAAGAGTATAGAGAAGAACAATGAATACACGCAAATTCCATAAATAAAATATATTTACCCAAAAAATGGGTACATATCATCTAGAAAAAATAGAATATTATTTTCAAGTTTAGAATACAATTAGATAACCAAAATTGTGATACTAGTTCATACTCTATTTGTTAGAATAAGTAGATTTAAAAATTCCACATAAACTATTATTATTTTGTTTATTCTAAAGGCAGCACGTAAGAGAGAATCTCTTCAAGATCACAATTAATTTTTAATTTCTCGATTTATGGAATAAATACAGTGTTACCGGTTAAAAAATATTTTCAAAGAGATGAAAATATAGTTGCATGATCCAGCTGTAATAAATTGAGAATAACACGCTTTTTACACACCAGTTTATAAAAGTAATAGACATGAATACAAAACTGAATGTAGAAACCGTACCCAGTTTTCACGTACTTCGCGTACCAAACACTTCATAGTTATATTGCATAAACTGGTATACCGAAGGTGCACAAGATGCTGCTTTGTAACGTATTACGCGACCCAGCAAGCTGACACGGTTTGCGAACACAAATCGAAAGTTCTATACATACTACGATAACAATTCAGTTATGATTAAATTGAGAAACAATATTTCTCGGCGCATTTGGTATCCGAAATCTTGTTCAATTTCATTATCACTGGTTCAGACAGGACAATTTAAACACTATTTCTACCGAAACTGTCAGAAGACACCTTTTACAATGTTAAATAAAAATTGATTGAGACTGCAAAGATGGCTTAAAAGGAAATTATTCAATATATCTATTTCTTTGAATATACAGGAGTCTACATAAAAAAGCTATTATACAGGGTGAGGCACCTAAAACCGGCCACCTGAATAACTCGCTTGATTTTGGATATAGAAGAAAATGCCTCGGACCAAACTTATTTGGTATCGAAGGACTCATCGTAGGAATAGTCTTAATTAACCCGATATACAATTAAAATATGATTGAATTATCAAAGTACATTAAAAATATCACAATCAATTTGATGTCTCAACAGCTCCATAATTATTTCTTCATATGCCTAGCAGTTGCAAAAATAACGAAGACGAAAACCATTTGTGAGATTTAATCATAAAACCATTAAAGTAATTTATTTATTAAACGTAATAGATTTATTGTTAGAAGACTATATTTAATTAAATAATTTGTTTGAAATAATGTGACCTGTCGTTCACATTTTTTAAGAGAAATATAAGCTTTTGAAAACAGCTTTGGACATTTTAAAGGTGAAACTCCAATCTTCAAATCGAGGTTGGTATAATTGATTAAAAATAATCTCTAACATCTGTACGAACGTTTGAATTTGCAAAATTTTGACACCAAAAGCGTATGTTCTCTTTCTCACCCGGTGCATAGTGTAACAATTTTCACTGAGAAAAATGAAAAATATAGATTGTGAAAGTAGAAGGTTCGAAATTTGAAATAAGATGAGAGCGAATATTCTGCGACGTTCTTTTATGAAGTTACAACGCTTTAAACATGGGTAATTTTTAAACGGAAAGGGAATCCCTTAATCTTGCACGCCAGTGGTACTATATTCTGATACAGTAAAACCTCGATTATCCGAACATCGGTTGCTAGCCTATATACTGTGAATATATATCTATTAGATTTAAGCTAGGATATCGTTAGCATACCATCGCCAGTTGATCTTGGCAACATATAGGTACCAATATGTCATTGAAACGTAAGCGTGTCGTCTTATCAGTTCAGACGAAACGTGAAATAGTACCTCGATTAAATAATGGTGAAACTGGAACTGAAATCCAGTGTCTTATGGGATTAGAAAATCAACAGATTGTGACATAAAAAAACTAAAGTGTGAAACTGTGAATTTTAGCGAGGTTTCATCACAGTGCGTATGAAAAAGTATAAAATCTGGTAACAATACAATTTTTGACATGTTTTTGGATGAATGGTTTTGTTAAAAGAGAAACAAAAGAGAGCCTACATTGGGGCCTATCATACCCGAAAAAGCTCTACAGTATAATCAAAAATTGAATGGCGATTGTAACTTTAAAGCATCGTCCGATTGGTTAGCAAAATTCAAATCACAGTACGGTATTCGTGGGATGAATGTGTCAGGCGAAAGACTTTCATCAGACAAATCTGCAGCTGAGATATTTAAAAAAGAATTCGTAGAATTACTAGTAAAAGATAAGTATGTATTAGGAAATGTATATAACGGACATGAAACTGGTTTATTATGGAAATCGTTCCCGCGAAACACCTCAGTTTAGTATGAAGCCCAGAAATAAAGTGTAGGGTTATTTTTATTATATTTTCATGAGGTTGGTATTATTGGGGTAACACGGTTAAGGTTGGCATGAGAGGGGAGAGAGGTGCGTTTGTGTGTGTGAGTCGAAGTGAGAGAGTGTAAGGGAGGTACGAGCAAAGAAGTGTATTACATATTTTATTAAATATATAGTTGTTTAGTTACAACAGTGAGTAAGTTATTCAACAAACTTAAACCACCCATTCCTACAACAGAAAGTACTTCCGCTGAATGATTAACTTTAAGATAAATATGCCATTTAGCAGCACAGGAAGATTGGGAGGATAAAGATTAAAACAAATGTAAGTAATGCGTGTACTATGTAATAAATTATAATTTTTCATATGAAATGTAGTTCTAATACATTGTTCGAATATCCGAATTCATCCTGAACGCAATTAGCTCGGATAATCAAGGTTCTACTGTACCATGAATGTATGTGTAGCAAAAATTGGCAAAATTAAATTGGCTAAAAATGAAGCACAGATGTCGTTTTCTTGAGTACTGATCGTACGAAACACAATTGATCAAACGAAGCCATTCCGAACGGCAGTAAGAGCTTCCACTATCGGAAGTAATATTAGTAACTTAACAATTTGAACGATTTCTACGGGGATCACTGGTACGTAGCCAACTGGATATAATATATACATAGAGCAGACGGAAATCCGAGAACGAAACAATGAACTAAAATGAAGGAGATTCTGGATACGCGCATTCTGCACAGACTTTTTCCGTACATCCTATTTTCCGGATAATTAGGGGAAAAACTTTCGCCAGAAAGTGCCTTACTTCCAAATTAGTTTCTCTCGAAGAGTCGCGGATAAAGAAACACCTATTACTGCCGTTTCCCAGCATAGTCTTATATTCAATTAAATCGTGTGCACCTTCATGCAAAATCAGACCTTAAAGTTCCTGCATGTGCACAAGAATTTATATAGTATGAAACTTCATTTAAAGATTAGATAAAAGTTTTCCGCCCGGTGTATATTCTGACTGTTTCATTCCGGTTTGTTAAACTTGTTCAAGTTTGCACGAATTGAACCTCTACGAGACTTTCCTTTTTTCCCCCATTTAAAAAAGTATTGTAACATAATTTCAGAGAATGGTCTTGCATTAATTTTATTTTAGCCGAGAAACGGTGGACAATTCTTATAACTGTGTAAATGATTATTCGATTGCGGATTTTATGCATTTATGAGAAATGTAGGCAATTACCCGTTTCAAAAACATGTAATAGTAAGATGAGCGCCGTAGTTGAAGATGGAGTAGGGATGAGCGTTACCGGAACCCGCGACGATTGCGTCAATCGCTCCGAATCAATCAGCAAAGAAAGACACGTTATAATTTCTATTCATTACTTATGTATTCTCCTAAATGTTAAATATATAATTATATGTACAATCAAATCACTGCGTACAACAAGAAAAATAAGTGCATGAAATGCAAAACAATGAAAACATCAGAAGACGTTAAGAATATTGTTATGTTATTTTTCTAATAATTACAGTTATTAAGAAGAGAAATGTATTTTTATGTGACCCCCGTATCGTGCAATTGATGGAGAAATTTTTTATTTTACTCCGAGATCCGTAGTTTATTGATTACGTTTGAAGTTATACACTGCTTTATTTATTAGTATTATAAAACATATTTTGTGAAGGTTCATTTTCTAGAAACGTCAATTTTTTTTATTGTTTTTAACAACATAGCAATTGTTCATTTACTTAATTAGTCAGAAACTGAGTAATCCAATGACGATTTTGGTACTCTGGGTAAAAATAGACCCAGACTCCATCGTCGTGATACGGAGATTTAAATGATTTCACACTAAATAGAAATTGCAAATGTATATATCGTATTTATTCAGAGTGTTGGAGCATATGTAGTTCAAACAATAGTTTATGTGTTTGATGCCGACCAATTCTTGATTTTTATCAACAACAAAACGGATTCCTCATGCACAATTAGGTCAAAATGAATATTTACACGAATAAAAATTGTTTCATGCGCACCGCGATTTGCGAAAAAAATGATTTTGAACATCTGATCAATAGGGGAACAAGTAGGCACGGTTTATATAATTGGCCGTCTATTTTGAAAGTGACCTAAGTTCATTTATACTTAAATTGAGATATTTAAGAGTTTGCGTTTCAATAAGATTAAAAATATACGTATAGGATACCACTGTGTCATACTGGTTATGTGTATCTAAAAGAGTTAAATTTAAAATTCCTATCAAAATAATAACAATTATTAAGTGAATAATATTTGTTTTCTTACCAAAAATGGAGTTAAGCCACTTTCAAAGTTAGCAACCAGATTCGTTATAAAATTTGAAAGAGCCCAAGTCGATTCGACATAATTTAAAATGCTTCAAATTGAAAAAACAATACTCAATTTATTTTATATTTCTGTACAACTCTTCAAAAACGCAATTTATGCAATTCGGGAAATTTTCTAACTACATAAATTACATAACAATTTACTGCTCATATACATTTTGTGTATGCGGGAGGGATGTCATGGTGCACCGGTGGTATATATCGTAGTAAGTCCATCATGTCCTTGTATTTCGCTGTTGTAATTCGTCTTATATTTTTACAAAGCGGTGTCAATGCAATATTTTCGAACTTTTTTTGTTGGAATCATTAGTTACGAATTCGTGTTCACTACCTGAATTAAATGGTCTTGTTGTTTTATTCTTGCCCATGAGTGTAATAATTTATATAATTTAAGATTTTAAGTTTTATATTCAATTGTAAGTATTTATTGCGTGAATTTTTTTCACTGCTTTAATTAAACGTGCTGATTATTCAACTAAAGCAACTGTCAAAAAACTGAGGTTAACTTGTTATATACCAATTGATTAAAATTACCTTCATTACTGCCTTCGGAAATTTGAAAATCCGTACTTTCGGACATTTCACTTCAGGTCACTTTCAAAGTAATGGTTTTAATTATGAACAAACTGTGAAAACTTATGTGTCCAAAATGATCGTGTATACTCTGAATAACTTAACAGCAAATGTTGTTTATGACAGATAACATCAAGTTGTATACGTTAATACGGTCAACAGAAAATAATTGACAAATGGACTTAGGCCACTTTCAAAATTAACGACTCAATTGCTCTACGCGCCTACTAATTAGTATGCCATTCGTTACATCCAATCAGTGTCAGAAGTCAGACAGTGAAATTGTATTAAGTTATTGTAGTAACAGATAAATACGAGGCAGTCTTGTATGAAATCTCTCATTTAACTTTATGCTGTCACAGAAACCCGCAAAAGATGAAGTTATGTGTCACATGTTATGAATGTGACAAGATAATTTTAACCTGAATGTGTTTGAAACTGTTCTGAATTTGCTATCGAATGAACCACATTTAGACTTAATATGTAATAAAATTTGCAGCTTCGAAATCAGTAAAATGGACAGAAAATAATTAACATCATATCAATCTTCATTATTGCAAAAAAAAAGAAAATCTACAATCGTATATGAAGAATCTTTAAAAATACCTTACACAATAAAATTCCTTTAAATATCCTTCACTACCCGGGAATTTCAATATTAAATAATATTCGTAGATTCATAACAAGTTGATTATTTGTTTCAGTTTCAATTATTTTGCCTATGAAGAAATAGAAACGTAGAATCTTCAAAATTACTTTTTAAAATGAAATTCCTTTAAACATTATCTGCTACCAATGAATTTTAATATCACAAAATAGTAAATTTTTAACAACATGAATACTTGTTTCGGTTGCAATTATTTCACTCACACTTTAGAATTGGATTGCATGATTTGGAAAGTAGGTAGGAAAGAATATTCTCTGGAGCGATTGTAATCCAATATATCTAATATTTTATCCCCTTAATTTATCACGGACCGTAATTCAGTACAAATACGGGGGCGAGTTTCTCTGTTTCGTCACCTTTATCTCACACAATTAGTCAACTTTCAATTTTCCGCTCTTCTCTCTTCCACTTACCTCAGAAATTCTTTGGAGCTTTGAGAGAACGATACGACGTGTGAGGGGCTACTCGATGAAATGCTAAAGGAACAAGTAACATTCAATATTCTAGACTGATTACATAAATACAAATTGTTTTGTTTTAAATACTGGACAGCAACCCATGCTTCACTTTATCTGACAACCAGTCAATTAACTTAACTGGCCAGTATCGGACAAATTATCCTTATTCATTACGGACGAATAGGGGAAAAGTGCTTCCATGCCAATACAAAATTATAATAACTCGGCTGCGGATATTTAGGCATTTCTAACTTATTGCACCGTGACAAACACAGCTTGTTGTGATGAAAGCAAAATTCTAATTCCCCCCCCCCCCCCTCCCCACACGTTCCTCAGAAATAGTCATATAAAAGGTCCTAGTATAATAATTCATTCATATTTCCTCTACACTTTAAATCAACGAATTCTGTTGCATTTATAACGTCACATTTTAAAGAAATACATCTCACAATACAGACACACAGAGAACAATCATTTTGCAGTACGTAAAAATAGTAATTGAGTGATTTTTCACCTTGAGGAATGTATGTGGGCTAGACTGACTTTGGAAAATTTTTATTCTGTTACCGACGAGATATCTCACGCTTCAATGTTCTTCATGCAACGCCACGGACGAGATATCCCGCATGTCTGTTTTTAAATGTTCACAGCTAAATGTCATTTACAGAACAGTAGGGGTAATTTATTTCTTACCTGTGTGGAAGATATTTTCAGTTAGTACTTGGTAATACACTGTATACCAGGCATGTCCAGAAGTAGCTCACTTGGAGGCAAATTCGAGGGAGACGCCTACTTCACCCGCCCGCGCGTCTCGCTCCCCGTGGCGGCCTTAGTCTTCCGACCTCCTCAGACCCGTGCCTACCGCTTGCAATATGTACCGCGTGTGGCGCGTTGGGGCGACTCTCGCACCCACGGTAGGCACGGGTCTGAGGAGCTCGGAGGACTACGGCCACCACGGGGAGCGAGACGCGCGGGAGGGAGAAGCAGGCGTCTCCCTCGAATTTGCCTCCAAGTCAGCTACTTCTGAACATGCCTGTTGTATACATACACAGTATTTGTACGTAACGATAGCTCGACGAGTAAGAAACCAAATAATAATCAGTGATAGTGATAGTGATAGTGCATACGAAGATATGCAATTATGTGTAAGTGATGGTGATGTACTATTATCTGAAAGATGACAGAAGTTATTGGAACAATGAAAATGGAAAATTCAGATACACCCAACAAAACGTTGTGTAATCTGTAAAAAAAGTAACTCACGTGAAGAAACAAGTTATTTTTGCAAAACTTTTGATGTTGCGTTATGTGTGACACCATGTTTTCAGTTGTATCATACACAAGTATGGAAAAAAATTAGTGTGTACTTCCGAAAAGACCATACCTCCGATTTTTGTATACACTGCATTCTTACGTATTTCGACGTGCTGATTACGAATATGATAGTGGAAATTGGCGCAAAAATTATTGAGTATCGACGCCTATAATGCTATATTTTCATAAACAGGAGAACGAAATCTACTAGTATGCAAAGTTTCGACAAAATCTAAGACCCCATGACTGCGTCTTCTCCTTATAGGATCGAAGTACATCGTCATTCCTACATATCTATACGAAAAATCTCTGCAAAATTAGGAAATATTCAACTTTTATAGTTTATGAAAAATCACAATATGTATTATGAAATCACTGAACAGTTTTCATTGGGAACAGTTGCGTTCTTACAGGAATTTCGTGTATCGTATTGAGGACACTATTCTGTCCAGCGTTAATGAACAAAATAAGACAACCCTTCCAGAGACTTGTCCACAATATCCCCCCTTCCGCGTCATCAGAAGAAGAGAATCCGCCATTCCATTAACATCCATTAACATTCATTAACGCCTCGTCACGCGAAGTAATTTAGAGGATTTTTCGGCGATAATGATAACTCTCCAATGTTGATTGACCGTGCTGCCGGTCGACTGCGGATGACGGTCGACAAAATCTAAGACCCGATGACCGAGTCTTCTCCTTGTAAGTGGAACGAATCACTTGGTTTTAATTAAAACATATGAGGAAAGTTCTGCTTGTATCTACGTTTAAAAATTATTAATCGAAAACAAAAAGAAAAATATAGCACGTATGGCTGTGTAATGCCTTCTTTGATACATGCTTTTTTAAAACAATAATTAAATTATTTTATCGTAAGAAATGAAAAGGTGTAGTTTTAAGCAGCCAAAATAAAGAAATGGAGTGAATAACCAGATTTTTGCATTCTATTGTCTACGAACCTGTCGGTGATCGGGAAATTTTTATTAGTCGTTCAACATTGTCCATTAATCTCAATAGTGGTAATACTTCACCTGCAACAGAAATATTAAGACAATATTAATGATACGGATAGGAACTCGCAGTTAATAACGGGAAACGTGCATTTTGAACGGGATTACTGGATCCTGTATTGTAGAAGTGTCTTGAGTTAATTAGGATTCTTAGTTTAATGTATTCGCTTTATAGCTGGATCTTCGTCTACGGCAGAGCAAGTGTTCCTTTTTGTGCGGAAGAAAATAGGGTAGAAAGAAGAGTAAGCAGGAAAATGTGAACCGTACAACCGAAGCGTGTCTGTTACGTAGAAAGGAACAGATTTTTCCTAAATCCTCGAATCACTCTGACGTAGCGTGCCTCTTATGTGATAAAACGTTCCGTTGTTAAATATTAAGTAACAGGATGATAATATTAAAAGGTAAAGCCAAAGATAAAGATATTAATATTTTGCATGAAGGGACAGTTCATTTTCAGAGACGTTCGCCTAATTCGAAAATTCGTCGAGCATGCGTATTAGTGGAAACACGGGACACATCATATCTCTCCCCGCATAATTCACTGATTTGAGTTACTGCAAAGATTAACGGTAGTATGGTAATGTCACGTTATAACAGGAAACAGATTACATCGCGTCATTAATACATAGTTAGTGTAGCGAGTAATAAGTAATGTTTCATTTTACGTTCACAGCCAATTTTTAAAGAGAAATCACTGTAATAGTGATTTCATCGTGCTTTGTATGACAAATTGAGCTAATATTCATGCTAACATGCGCATACTACACGTGATTATATTTATTTCCTTTTAACTGTAACAGGTAAAAAATTAATTGAAACTCTATTTTTTTGAAATACCGAATTTAAACAGCTGATTATTAGACTCTAGAATCTAGATGATTCTTAATTCTATGTAATTCTATGAAACTCAGAGACACTATTAACTTGATACAGATAATCATTAGACTGCGGACCCATATGCAAAATTAAAATTTTCTACTAGAATTGTAACAAATTGGAGTGAAGCAGAAAGTTATTTTCTTTTTTAATATGTTTAATGGACTGAAAATAATATATTTTGAAATTGTTGCAATGTATTTGCTGTTTCAAATTATACTTACTCAGTTTTGTTATAAATGCATAAATTCTACAGTCCAATAGTCATTATCATCCTCAAAACAAGATTACCATCCTTTATGAATTTTTATCTACTGAAACTTAAAATAAATAGAACAATATTAAGATAAAAAAAAGTTAATACAATTTAAAATTATTTTTATTAATATATATATTCATTTTGCAGTAAACTTTGATACATCTCAATTTTCTAATTTATCTACAAAAGTAAGATGTTGCTTAAGTAATCACAAGTTTATAACACATGTTACAACAAAAATAATTCCTAATATACGAAATAAATTAATAATTCACTATTGTAATCTTACTACTGTCAGTTGAATACATATTTCCACAAGTTAGTGTTCATTTGATACATATATGTATTTAATCATTCACGAGCAGCATCTCTTAAAACGAAATATTTTGTATCGCATCGCGTTCAACTTTAAAATGCAAGTTTAATTAGATTTAACATATCCTCGATATCAAGCATTCAGCGACCAGCTTATGCAAAAACTATCGCACGATATCCAACTCTGACACGCATACAAAATTTATTCACCTATCTGCATAAATTTTTCTTATCTTGGATGCGACAGATATCACATACTCTTTCACATAATGTTAATGCCACGAGGGAATCGAGAAAAATTCGTCTATTACAGCTTCCACTGAAATCTTACTAATTTCCTGAAATTTCTAATGTTTATTAATTTGGTTAGCATTTTAATAACGTGTTTGAAATATCCTAGATTATCTTTGTGATGTTTTTACTCTATAACTACAGAATTGTTCACTAGTAGGATTCAATGCTCATTTTAGTTTATGCTTTAGGAAAGTTTACAAATTTTTAAGCAGTTGAATAAGAAAATGGTTTCAGCCATTTGGGTGCCAAGATTTCAGCAGTTTCACTCGTACAAATCAAAAAAGGAGTTTATTTTGTTATTTAGAAGATGTGTGATTACTAGACTGCAGATCTTTATACAATATAATAATTGTTAAAACACCAGTTGCAAGAAACAGTTGTGATATTATGGTATGAAAATAAATATTTTATTAAAAAATTTTGGTGCCTCCCTTGGCAATAGTCCGCGCCTTACAAGTTGAAGACCGCTGCTCTAGACTAAAATATCTAGCCCGTAGAACCGGGTAGGGTCGACGAATAAGAAAATCCCAGTATAGAACGTATCTCCCGGCAAAAAGAGATACGATACTATTTGCAGGAGATTATTACTTCGTTCAACTCGTAGTCTTCTATCCGACGGCATTCAGATCTCGCTGGCTATTACGTGTACCGTTTAATTTCTTGCGAGAGTTTTTAGCCCCATCGGTCGCAATGCCCGAAAGACGTTGTTCAAAGTTTTCGTTTCGTACCCGGTTTGGTTTCCATTCGATTCGGACGTTTGTTTAAACAGGGGAAATTAGATCGGCAGCACATTAAAGCGATACCCATCTTCGCCAGCCCCGGCGAAACGAGTACCGTGAACTTTCGTTTGGAAAAAAATAAACATTCTTATGGCAAATCGATGGAACGGTCGCGACCCACTCTAAAAGTTTAAATGATCACGGAAGAATAGCATGATACGAACTTGCCTGTAAATACTTGCGTGATCATCGACTCCGATAATCATGCGGATGTTTCTATACGTAAAGTCTTTAGACCTTATTTTTATAAAAAGAATAACTAACATGATACACTAATACACTCACTATTATGAAAGTACTCCAAAAATATTTTTCAAAAAATTAAAATAGTTTAAAAATAGTTTAAAAAATGTTTTTACAATGGTGTAATAACAATTGGATGGTTATAAAACGAAAAACATTTGATGAACAAAAATAATTGACTTGGACGGGATTCGAACCTGATCCAAAAAGTACCCAGCGGTTCTGCAGACGGAGACCATAGCTGCTTCACCAACCGACGCCGTTGGAGTTAAGTTATTGGAATATACTGTACTCAGTATAATTTTCGTTTTTTATATTACGCAAGTTTTCAAGTCGGAATAATTTTTTTCTGAACGTAGTAACGTTTAATATTACATAATATACTCTTAAAACTCAGAAAAGATAGGTATAACTTAGTTTTTCACGGGAAAAACACCGAAAAAATTGGTTTTTATTTTTCTCAACTATGACGTCCCTCTCACAGGAATTTGAAAAAAATTGAGAGTATTACTTATGTTAATATCTTATTGCTAAATTAAATCTGTAGGTGTGATTTTTCATCTTCTATATGAAATCTGCATTTTTTCGATTTTTTCATGTTTTTCATGTCTTAAAACCAGAATTTGCAACGGAAAAATCTAAAAACGATATATAATATGTGGCTTGGTATTCGAAATGTGTCAGATTCTTTTTAGAATTTTTAATTGTCATTTAAATGGGGAAAATGGGCCAAAAACTGGTTTTTCAATTTTCCTCTACAACTACCCTTACAGATCGGGCTGAAACTTGGCAGAAAGGTTTCTTTTTTGGTAGGCTATAGGCTGGTTCAAAATCGTTAAAATCGAGGCCGGGGGCGAATTTGACACCCAAACCCGGCTATAGCCTTTGAGCCAAAAACAATAAAGACGAGCCTGACTCGTGGTACTTCGTTCGGACCAAACGTAAACAACACGAGCCTGACTCGTGGCACTTCGTTCGGGCCAAACGTAGACAGCACTAACACGAAGATTACTAATTTTCTACGAGTTTTCTCAAAACATTATTAATTTAAATTAAGTATTAATTTACAAATTGTTACTGATACATTATCCACTTTCAAATTATAAACCATTTTTGTTCACCGATGAATTGATCATAATTACTTCCCAGACATCTTAAAAGTATTAGTTGTGCTCAAACGTGTTTATTATTTCACAATTCCTTTCGTTGCGCCGAAATATGTATGTCATAAGACGCATACATTTTGCCCAAGTTCGAGCATACGGCTAAACAGCTAAATGGCTCGACGCGTGACCGACCTTCTTGTTCATTATGGCCCGAGCAGGGATAACTCGGGAGTAGCGGGTACGACAAGCGGTTAACATCAAAAACACTAATTTAGACATTTAAATATTTCAAATATTATTATACATGTTTGTAGCGAATTGATTCAGTTCAATGCCAACACTGTCTCCCCTAAGTATACACATTTTGAAGTCTAGTTAGCTTAATCAATAGATTTCGCCTTTTGTTGCGTCAAGTCCGCGAGCGTGATTGCCGCGGATTACTTTAGTAAATGTATTACACTGGTTCTGGTAATAAGTAAGTGTATTTAACAAATTGTATAGTCTGGTCGTACTGCGAAAGTGACCTTTTGGTGTTCGTGTAGTGCACCAATCGGGTGTGACATCGTTCGGTCGCAGGTAGTTTACAGAGGATTGCGCGCGGTCGCTGCATCTTCGGTCGCAGGGTGTGTGTTTGGCGAATGTTAGATATTGCCGAAAGTATGAATGACTGACGGAAAATACGTTGTTCAGAGACTGAACACCTTTCATACGTTTATTAGAAAAACGAGTAGCTATAATTTGTAACAGTAGAAAGTTTGAATGGGTAATTATTATTATACAGAAGTTGGTCCTCATCACTGATTTTGATGACCTTGAAATATGTTGTCAAGGTCAACATTCTGAGTAACTCTTGCCTATACATGTTACTGCCGCTTAGCTTTAGTTGTTTATGATAACTTTTATTATTTGCCTCATTATTATTTTTAATGCACGAAAAAGAATGTGTTGATAAAACTCGGTGTCGGTGAAATCGTGTCAATGAAATCATTCTCGGTGATTTAAAAAATAACCCGTTAACATAATATGTTGTATAATTAGATTTTTCAGATTTTTCATGGTCGATAAAGGAGTTATTCTTCGATAATTATTTATTTTAACAATTCCTCCCCAATTTCAATAAACTTGAAATATATGTTGTCATTAGACTGCGGATCTTTATGCAAAATAGAAATGTTCTAGTTCATATTACTAAAAATAGAAATTCAATTCTCGTAATGATTTTCCTGTTCTAAATTATACCACGAACTCATTTTTGTCATACATGCATAAAATCCACAGTTTAGTCACCTTTCTGAACAATTTCTCCATCTATATCTTACAGTCGCGTGACTCGGCTTATGTTTTTGAGATATTCGCAATAAACTGTTAAGATGACTATACCAATCTCTGCCTCTTCCCAATGATCGAATCCGACCTTTAGTGCACGAGAGGGGCTCGAACCCTCTCCCCGCACCTCCACTTCAAGAAATCTAACCCATATCTTACCGTTGCGTCGCTCGGCTTACGTTTTTGAAATATTCGCAATAAACTGTTAAGATGACTATACCAAACTCTGCCGAGAAGTGGCACAATGATCGAATTTATCCTTTACGGCACGAGAGGGGCTCCAACCCTCTCCCCACACCTCCACCAAAAGAAATCTAACCCATACCTAACCTAGACCTAACAAAAATTCATTTGAAAGCTGTACAAACCTGATCCTCCGTGGGATAACAATCTTAAGAATTTCAAATATGTCATCTGGGGTGTGATTATGCATTTATGGCATACGCAAACATTTTATATACGAGAAACAGTTGTATTAATTAAAATTAGTAATACTTCTATTTAATTTTTACCACAAGGCTACATTTAGTCAATGAATGACAGCTTCTTCTTACTTTAGTTTCCTTTAAATTCATGAAAATTGTAATTTGCACAAAGATCCGTAGTCTAATGATCGCCGTTAAATGCATTGAAAATTATTGATACATTACTTTGGATCTGCCCAAGAAATTCCTAAGCAACGCCGAGAGATTTTATAACCGATATCGTCCGGTTGTATCATATCTGAAACGCTATCATTTGCAATTTAAAAACCAATTTTCTACGTATAAAAGGAAGAACCACACGGTTTATTGCTACGTTCACCCTGAAGTAGCGAATACATTCAGAAAGATTCGCCGAGCGTGATAAAATACGTGCCGAGGATAACTTTCATGGTATCATATCAATAACAAGATGACAAGAAGCGTTGTTAACAAGAAAATGGCGGCATAGCCGAATTCATGGTATATTTCAAATTGTTGCCTTATTCGCTGCACGGAGATCAGGATGTTCCGTTTGTCTTGACGCTGTTTACATTGCAGCGAGTGTACACGATTGTTCAATCTCCAGTTGATGAAAACTTTCCAAAAATCAAAGACAAAAAATCTGAATGTAAAAAATTTCCACGTATATAAAATGATATAAAATTTGTGGGGAAAATTAACCTACAGATTTTATACATTCATAATAGATACATCTAAAGAATTTAAAAATATAATTATTTGCAGCTCATTAAATTATTAAAAAAAGAATAAACGAATGTCTCTGTGATTCCTATATCGTGGAATTAATGTAAACAATTTTTATTCTACATAAAAATCCTAAGATTATCATAATATATCTTTGATCGTGTTTTGTATAATTATGCGATTCATAGATATGGTTGAATTTTATGAAACCGAATTTACCGATGTGGACCACGAAGTATAAATACTGATGTATTATTAAACGAAAAATCTTGCTACGATTTGTAGAACAGGTAAAATTATTAACGTCTGTACAAAATTGAAATTTCTTAGGTAAATTTGCATATTCACAGATTAATTTATAAAAATGAAAGGCGGACAGAATTTTATGATATACATTTTAATGTTAATATTGCGTTGGCTAAAATTATCTTGCTGCATTTTACACGTTAGAACACTCTGTAAACACACTTTGCAGTTTAAGGAGAACTAGACCATAGTCCATATAATCTGAATACAATTAGGAACAGCATAGTTTCGTACGTAAAACCATATAAAACCTCTCCTCATAAGGTTCCACTTTCACGTGCATTGAATTTGAATTTTTGCCGAACGCATAATCAATTCAATAATAATAAGCTATTGTGTCTGTTCATTGCTCAACGATTTTACTTATTCAAAATTTTTAGAATTCCACCATATTTATGAATTTATTGCATTTTATGGCCAGCAAAATTCAATGAAAGATTTTAATAAAGTTCGTCTCTCTGTGCAGATTATTCTGAATACAATGAAGCGCCAATCGCAAAAAATGCAATTTCACTAAAGAAAATTTAATAAAATCTGTCCAATCTTAAGTAGTTGTCATTCATTGATTAATAATAATGAATGTGTACGAATCGGCAAACCAATTTTGAAACATCAAAGAAGAAAAGGAGTATAATAAATTATATAATAAAATAAATTATATATATATATATAATTATATAATAAATTATATATATAATATAATAATAAATTATATATATAATTATATAATAAATTATATATATAATATAATAATAAATTATATATATAATTATATAATAAATTATATATATATGTAATTATATAATAAATTATATATATAATATAATAATAAATTATATATATGTATAATTATAATTATATATTCATTTTCAGGAACCGAACGCAAAAATGAAGGATAACGCAAAAATATTAACGTAAACAAATACTTAAAAATAATAATGATAAATGCATACGTACGGACAAATTCATTTTCAGGAAACGAAGAAGAAAATGAGAGAAAATGCAAAAATATTTCACGACGGGCACACCGCTTGTGTGTTCTTTAGATGTCGCTCTTTCTGGTTGAACAATGATTGTTACAATAACAAGTGCCTTGTAGAAGTCTTTTATTCAAGTGACTACGGTACTTTTATTATCGAACTCTTTTGATCCTCAGAGAAATAAGGAGAACAATTAATATTTGTCTTTGCTGTGTGTGGCTCACGCAATGGTACACGTTACAATTGAGAGGCAGCGCAGAACAACATTCGAATGAGATTTATTGCCAGGCACGGTAAACCCAGCTGCCTGTAAACCTTCGCTTCGACTCGAAAATAGGGGAACCTCGCCGCTGTGTATCGTCATTTTCATTTTTCTCTCATTCTCCTCGTTCTTTCGTCGGAGGATGAAGAGTTGGCTTTCAAAACTCGCCGAACATTTTTTCTCCGTGTTATGAGAAGTCGATCAGTTAACCATGACATGTTTTCAAATTCGTTGAATCCCGTGATTTGATATCAAGCTTAAAAGGTAAGTGAACGGGTCATTTAATGGATTAACTAAATCCTTTCGTCGATTTCGAAACTATATATTTATCTAAGTTATTTAATTCAACATGAAAAGGGCAATATTCATTTTCGATCGATGAATTAAAATGTGACGACGTTTCTAGAAATAGTAGGACCAATGTGTGATTATTATACGATGAATCTTTCTTTAATTTAATTTTTTATAAAAAAATACCGACTATAATAAACAGACTGAACAATGGCAGAAAATATGGGTACGTTGGTTATACGTAAATTTTAATATTCCCTACAAATTTTACAATTAAGCCACTCCCAGATTCCACTCTCAATTTGCGAGATATTAAAAATGCACATTTCCGGTTAAACTCGATTGGAAAGAGCTACGTAGTAGTGGTAGATAATATATAAATTGAAATTGTTCGTTCAATTCTGTAGATTGAAGGATCCAAATTCGACCAGTTAATTGCATAAGATAGATAGTATGATTTATAAAATTTGTATCTCGTTTAACGTTATATGGAAACATAGACGGGAAAATATTGTTTTCAGATAATAATCCCAAACGGTATTATTAATGCATATCACTGTGCGCGGCTCGTAGATTAATGAGGAATATTGCTACTGCTATTGAAAAATGATTAAAAAATTCGATATGTATCATGCTTTTTTAATAATTGAAATACGAATTAAATGCGAACTAAATATAGGTACGGAAACGAATTGTTATAATATATCAAGAATTTTTAAGGGACCTTTGAATTCATAGAAAAACACCTGCTATGCAAAAATCACGCCTTTTTCTGAAATTAAGAGAAAACACTCCGTATAAGAGTAGTTTCTCATTCGAGTAAAAAATAATACTAGTATTCAAGAAACCTCTGCGGACTGTATTAATAATTTCGTAACGGAACGTTAAAAAACTGAAACGAAATGAACAAAGCTGAACGATCCAAATTCATCGCGAAGGCATCGGGAAATTTGGTTAATAAAAACGCCATTGTACATAAAAGAACGAAATAAATGCAGATTATGAGGCAATGAACGTGAATCGCAGGGAGACAATCGAAACATTCATGAATAACAAAATGGAACAACATTCCTCGCATTCTGCTCACGCAACTTTCCCAATTAACTCCTATATAAATCCATCCTCTCTACCCCTCCATCCTCCCTCTCTCTCTCTTACTGTTTTATGGTGTGTCTGTCTACGTGTCGTTTGATCCAACCTCGGTAAACATAAATTTATTTCGAGTCGTCATCAAATCGATGAAAACAGAATTTTTTATAAGTAGAGTTAGTCACGGATCGTTTTCACCAGCGCTCAACCTACGTCAATGCTATTTGCCGATCGATGTTCTCGATACTGCGACCGAATGTTGAAACCGCCTCACGAATCTCTGGGAATTAATTAGAGACCGGCAGGTGGATCGCTGTAAACATCGGGGGTGTAATATTTCTTCCTTTCTCAAATGATTCTCCGGCCGCAAAAGCGAACAGAATATTATCTTCTCTCTCTCTCTCTCTCTCTCTCTCTCTCTCTCTTTCTCCCCCTCTCCCTCGCGATGCCAGATATGACATGAAAATTCATGGAGGGATTATTTCCGCAGCGGCGCGATATAACGACCATTCCGGCGCATATTTTCCGCGTGGAAAAGAATGGATCACGTCTTTCCCGCAACGAGTTGCGTGGAACAAGATTATCAATAGCGTAGATGCTCCGGATCGAAGAAATTTAATGGCGTTTGGTAGGACAGTCGGCTTTCTCGAATCGTCATTTCATCTTTGTTGGTTTCTAAGGGCCTGTGGACCTCGACAATGAAGATATTCATACAATTGAATAAGTAAAGTCACTTTTCAGTACATCTCTTCACGAAGGCGATAACTTTTTTAACATTGGACCAGACGACTTGGATTTTTTTTGAGCAGTTTACCATAATTTTTTTTACAACAATTTACAATTAGTTTACCGCTTGACGTGAAAAGAAATATTGAAAAAATTACAATTGGTCGGAATTATAGAGAAAATACTGAAAGTTGTTTTTTACAACTTTTATATGTGGGTCCATATTGAAAACTTGAAAAATATGTTCTATTGATATGTGTTTTGTATCAGTCATATACACTACAACAGGCAGTTCCAACCAGTAGCTCCGGAGCTATTCGAGACACCTTCCCCGCTTAGGTTCTTCTCCCACTCTTAGACTTCATCAATATGATGTATAGTAGTGGGAAGCTCCCACCACGAGAGTCACGCGGCGCGCGCAGCACTCACTAACTCTAAGGCCGTGCGTAGTAGTGGGAAGTGATTCGATGGTGGGGACCTTACAGTTCTCTGAGGAGAATACGTTGGAACTCCCTGCACTAGAAGATTAACACTAGAACTACCGAGCCCGAAACGAAACTGATGTATATTCCTTTATAATATTAACGGGATTTAATTTATTCAGATTTCATAGGATTTTTAAAGTAATATATACTCGAGTAAAGAAGAATTCTAAAAAATTTCTCACGAAAATATTTCTATAACTTCATGAATTGTGAAAGAAAGTATGAAATCCGTCATGTTGACGGGCTCGGTAATATGTTAAACGTTTGTAGTTCAATTGCAACGTTGACCGATTTTAATCAACTTTTCAGATTGTATACAAATAACACAGATCTACAAAATATATTTTTTTAATTTTTCAATTTAGGCCCACATAAAAGAATTGTACAAAACAACTTTTAGTATTGTAGGGCTTTATAAAAATATAATTTATTAAATCAGAGTTACGTGTTGTTTACAGTCTGCGAGGTACTGCCCGTATATTCTTTGTTAAAACATGCCTTAGATGCTCTGGCAACAACCATAAAACATAAACTATTACAGTATTTTCTCTGCAATTCCGTCCAACTGAAATTTCTTTAAAATATCCTTTTTCATGTCATGCAGTGAATTAATTGTTTCAACTTCTCAATTAAATCCAAGTCATATGGTCCAATATTAAAAAAGTTATCGTCTTTCTAAAAGTATCCGAATATTATTAGGAGTAACTGTGTTTTGGTAACTGAATATTTAATGTTGAACGTTTTTGAACTAGCAAGTTTTATCTGAAAACACTGGTTACTATGTTTAATATGTCCTGATAATTCTGTTTCGTATATTCTTTCGATTTTTTCTGTGCGATAAAAAGCATTCTTTTTCAATAAGAAATCATACTTTTTATTATTAATAATGATATAAGAACCCTCTCAAATTGGATGCTTCTAAAGATTTCATGGCACTTGTGACTAAATCCACACAAATCTTTATTCACAAAATCAATTTTACATATTTTTAAACCTACTCCCGGAGCTAAAGGTTGATCCTGCTGGACCATAAAGAGGTAGTTAATTAAAAATAAAAAATTAGAATTTACACGCAATATTTGTATCTCTGGGTCATAATAGACCCAAGCCTCGCCATTCAATAGTGAAGAACGTAATCCTGAATGATACACAAAGAGTTCTCCAAATATTTTGTAATTGACAAAGAAGGAATATTTTTCCACACAGCTTCCTTTAAATAATCGTACAAGAATCATTTTCACATATTACCATTTTTTAAATGATCACGATTAAAGACCACCAAAACTATTTCATTTACATTTGCATCTATCAATGAATTTTTGAGGTAAAATAAGTGAACAAGCTGCTAAACAAGCATAAAATATATTACATATTGTATATAGTTCGAAAACAATTATAGTATGATATTGTTTGGTAAATATTTTTATATAGATATTCCTTAGAGTTCGAAAGTTAGGTACTAAAGTGTCCCTAAATTCTTCTTTTAGTATAATATTCTATGAAAATAAATCTCGTGCCGGCGTCCGGATCCGCGAATTATTTGTAATCTGCATGCGGTCGATCCACTTGCATTTATTTTGCAATTTCGATTTCAAGTTAAATTAACAAGTTGCGAAACTCGACCAAACAAAATATTCGAATCGGGTTTTAGCGGAAATATTATATTTTTCGAAATATTAAAAGTGTTTACGCTGAAAATATCTGTCAATTTTCAATGATTGGAGCTGCATTACAAACTGTTTCGCCGTGAGCTTTAATCTGAAATCAATTTTATTCCATCTGATTGACTGGTCACCATCAGAATTAGATGATTCCTGTGCGACAAATGTGTCCTTTTGTTTGGAACGAAAAAGATAATAAACAACCAGTATTAGCACTTTCCATTTTAGAAGCTGATTATATGAATGTCACAATTTGATAAAACCGACTCTTATATTATAATATTATTTAACTAGTTGGAAAGTAAAACAATAATATATTACGATAATTCTCGTTTGAACAAGTAAAGTATAAAATTAAATTTTTATACTCTACAGTTCTTAGTTAACAGAGTTCGTTTATTAAAAATTACACTCGAATGAATGTAATCATTGAAAAGCCGATAAAATTAAGTTGAATAAAATTTATTTGCCACCGTATGTTTGTAAAAGCATTGACAGTTGAATAACACATGGTGAATTAAGAAACGTTCTCAGACTTGTAAAACAACATTTATACTTGAATTATATTTATTACATTTATGTGCTTGCTATGATCTCATTAGGCTCCTGCGCGGTGTAGCATGATGGCCAAACTGCGAAAGTTTGTGCGAAGTATCATATATACACACGAACGTCAAGAAAATAATATTAGAATAAACTTCTCTCGTTTCATAAGCCCATCTAATAAAATGAAACTGCGTTAAAAACGTATTACATGTCATTTTACAATTTTTTAAAAAATTTTTTAATTCGATTGTAGGAAACGGATATTGAACAAAAATTAACTTTTTCTTTTAACAATTTTAATAACAAGAACACACCGCACCAGTACTTTCAACTTCTCAGTTACTCAAAATCTTTTGCCTTTTATGCGATTCGTTGTTTGTTACTGATGTGTTTAAATAACCAACTTCGAGATCAATTGATAATGCCGTTTCTATGTCGTGTATAAATAAAAGGAACCTGAATATTTTTGTATACATATAATAAATTCAATCTTTTCTGTTCTGTAAGGCTAAATACTTAACTTCAGCGCTGGGTAGCTTTAATGTTACATTATAGAAAAAAGAGAGAATTTCAAAAATCATACGATATCATTGATAGTATATGATAGGGTATAGTCTACGCAACTAACAAGACGTAGATGAACAAATCTCTTGCCACATCGAGTTAATTTCCAGGAAGAAAGTTGGTGATTAACATTTCTCTCGTTAAACCATCCTTCCGGCCAGAAAATAAAACTGATGTAATGGAGGGATTGTCGTGGCCAAAGCCGCTTTCATTTTAAAAGCTTCTGTAAATAAGCTCGAGTTAACTCGAGTAGGAGAGCGTGCTGGTGGGATGCTTTGTGCTCAAAAGAATGCGTACGCTTCGTATGACGAGCAACGTCAAAAAAATTAATTAACGCCGCGACCGGAAGTCGTGGCCCGGCCAAACAGCGCAAAATTCATGTCGATAATGCAATTAATTTTTTGCTCCGGTGCTCTCTCTCTCTCTCCCACTCTCTTTTCTGTTTGGGTCGAGATGTCGGGTGTGTTCCTTTGACTTTTAACACGTTGAGAAAATAGAGCGAGCAACGCGTCGACGCGGGCGATAACTCTGCACGGAACTCGCATAAATCATCACAATATTTCGCGCACGTATGCGATGAACTTAAACGAGATTTCTAACGCCGTCTTTTTTCCTCTCGCGGGGAAGTAAATCTTCGAAAATGGAAAAAGCTCGATTTCTACGATTCGTTGTCGTAGACATCCGTCGTTGCCTCTTTTTCTCTTCAACCCCCCTAGCAACATAGAGGGTGGTGAGTCCGTCGCGCTTTCTCTCCCTCTCTCTCTTGCTCTTCTACTCGCATCGGAAGAAAGAGTAGATTTGAAAGTTTGAGGAAGTAGCAGCGACGGTTACTCGAAGGTAAGACGTTCCCGCGGAAAAGAGAAACGGAATTTGATGGAAGAAAATATTGATGTGCTAGCGTTAATACTGACTTACGTCATTGAGGCGGAAGCAATCTCTTCTGGAACGCGTTGCCAAGTGACATCCGATTCGGATACTCGATCACCATCCCAATGAAAACCGTCCCCGAAAATTCTCTTTGCCTCCGACCAGTAGTCTTGTAACAGCTTAACGAAATTTGTCGAAATTTTAGCATTTTCTCAGACTTCTTCGCTTTACGCGCAGCTCTCGAATACAGTGTGTCATTCACCTTCATATATTGAATATGATTCGAGATTGTTAATTTGCCAGTTTATACAGGGTGCTAATTTTATCTCGAACACCTAAACCATTTCCGCTACTATTAAAAGTAAGAAAAAATAACTAAATAGGATGTACATGATTTTAAGGCGTGCATCACATGGTAATAAAAAAAATCCTTTGTAGGTCATTTTAACGGTTTTTTCAAGGTCACCGTACTTTTTTTGCATATTAACTTGTATTTTTCATAATGCAATGTAGTAGTCGGCGTCAGGATGAGTTCAACGGCCTACACACCATGACCTTGAAGTGACCTTGAATTCGAAAAAATCAGTTTCAGTTTGAAGAACACAAAAGTAATAAAACGAAAAGAGTAATATCACCTTATTTTATTAGTTGCTCAAAATATTGACCGTCCGCAGCAAAATTAACACCCTGTATATGCATTATATTTGACCTTTTGCGGACGGGTGCACTCTCTATTTCATTGTTCAATGTGTCTAAGGCAGGTACACGTACAATGGCCCGCGAAATTATTCGAACGCCTTTTAAATCAGAATAACTTTTTTTAAATTGGACCAAACGACTTGGCTGTATTTTAGCAATTAGAAGCATTGATTTACTAAATGACGTGCAAAAAAGATTTTAAAAGAATTACATACAAAAATTAAAAAAAGGCACTTTCAAGAACTTTTTTTATTTGAGCCCGTAATGAAAAGCTAGAATATGCGTCTTGTAGATCTATGTTAGTTATATATATATGCTCAAATTTCATTGAAACCGACTAAATGTACACGACTGCTTCAAGCGATTGAATGGAAAATCGCAGTTTTCACGAGTTTTGGTCAGTTTGTAAAACCACAGAATCTTTCGATGTGTGTTGTTTTTTTCTGCGTCAACCAATTTCCAAGAATTTTTCAGCATATGTATAACTAACACTGATCTACAAAACACATACTTTAAATTTTCATTACGGGCCCAAATATAAAAATTATTTAAAGTCTTTTTTTAAATTTTCAAGTAATTCCTACCGATTTCAATCTTTTTATACTGCTTTTTGCATACCATTTAGTGAAATTAGAATCTTCACTCTAGGATAACGTAGATGGCAGGGGAGGGTATGTGAGGTGTTGGAAGGCGAGGGGGGAGGGGGGAGTGGAAGAGTGGAGAGAGGGTATGAAATGAAAGAGTTAGGATGGGCGATAAGCGACCGGAAGAGGGGGTCCAAGGCTAGGGAAGGGAGGAATGATCAGGGATATAAGGAGGAAGGGCAATAGTTCAATATGGTGTAATGTAAATAGTGTAAATAGGGACTTTTTGTAAATAGGTTTTTCTCTCTCTCTCTCTCTCTCTCTCTCTCTGTCTGGTATAAGTTTAGAATTAAGATAGGATATAAGATAGTTATAAGACTAGTTGTAGGGACGGGATGATGAGGTAAAGCGGGAGAAGACGAAACTGTAAAGGATTGTAACCCTTAGGGGAACCAATAAAGTTACTACACTCTAGGATAACGTAGAAGATAAGACAATACAAGACTTAATTGAATTTACCAAGGAAACCAAATTGATAAATCAAATAATGTAACCTATTCTTACGTACACTATGATGTAGCTAATAGCCTAGCAACTGATGTGACATAAAACATAATACTCCATATAAAAAAATGAGAAAATGCTTCTAATTGCTCAAAGAATGTAAAGTCGTTTGGTCCAGTTTTAAAAAAGTTATTTTGAATTAGAAAAACGGTGTTCGAATACTTTCATGGGCCACTGCCAGGGCTGGAGTAGATTTGAATTAGTTTTAGATAAAATACCAAAAACTGAAATATATTTCCATAAGCAAATACTATTTGAAAATACTATTTCATTTAATGGTTTACTCTTGAGTAAATGCTATTTACTATTCACATTTGAATATAGGAAATGGGAAATTGCAGCCAAAAATGTGTTCTGTTTGAAGCAAAGGAAGAAAATCAGTAACATGTTTAAATTACTTTTATAAATAAATGTATTATATTATTGATAAAACTCCACCTACAAGTTACACTTAAAAACTGCTTACTTTAATAATATCATTTGAAACAAAAATTGATGGAAGTATTATTATTTGAAATACTTCTAACTTATATATCAACGAAAAGCTCATTTTGCAATAATATAGACATGAGTTAGGTTTAAAATGTATATTTGAAATAATTATTTCTTTATGTAATTACCATTCAAAAAAATGTATTTGCCAAATCTTGTATCACTCGAAATATTACAAATATCCATTTATATTTATCTATTTCAAAAATCTATTTTTCCCAACACTGGTCAGTGTACATTGTACATATAGTTAATAAATGATATTTGCTTATGAAAATATTGCTAATGAAATGAAGAAAATGGTTCAGCAATGCGACCAAACTCGATGTTAAAATTATTTGAAGATGCAAAATGGATTGAATATAGCGTATGCATACGTGGTATAGCGTGAACATACACATAATTGGTAAATAAGTTTTGCACATGAAGAAAATGGTTCAGCAAAACGACCAAAACTAAGAATATATTATTTCAAGATGCAAAAAACATTGAATGAGGCGTGTGCGCAAGTTGCACCGTCTACTTTTGGAGCAAACTGGTTCTATGATTAGACAAATACCGATAAGAAATCGAATCCCGCAATTGCTGGGAGGTAACTGACCGTTGCCGGAACTTTTCAGTTCCGCTAACCATCCTCTCTTTTTTTCCGTTGTATCGAATCCGAAGGGGCTATTGTGATCCAACGATAGGTCGGGCAAAGGCAGCATCATAAAGTGGACATCATTGGTTTCACATTCAGAATTTTCCGCAAAGTGGAAACCAACGGACGTACCTATGCGTGTGCACATTAAAGTTGGATCGAACGTGTTCTCCGAAGTCTCGTGATATCGTGTATGAAAATGTACACCGGGATATGCTCGAATTAATCAAAAATATACACGACTGAAATACATATGACAAATTACCGGGAACATTCCTAATCAATTTGACCAACGATGTTACTCGGACCTCTTTCGGATTTTGAATAAAATGTAACTTACAGTATCTCCTAAAAGATGGGTGTAAAAAAGTTGTAGGTTTGCCTATAAAAAACTGGAGGTGACCTTGATAACTCTGGAAAAAAAAGGGATGACAAAAAATTTGGTATAATCATCGTAAAACTCTCCTTGAACCATTCAGTTAAAAAGATTTCCGATCGAACCGCTAACAGCAGAATAATCTAAGACAAGGATGGACATTTTTGTCTCAATTGAGACGAAACCGTCTCCACCATAGTGCTCGCTGTCTCCCACCAGCATCCACCGTTACCATAGAAGAAGGAAGTGCTTCGCCCGTCGCGTCGTGAACAGTGCACAAGCCTCGCGCATGAAAGAGAGGCTGGTGGGAGAAGTAGGCGTTTGAGGGGCCCCTACCGTGCTCACCACGGGTCTATCAATAAGCTGATCACGCTTCGTGGTCCACCCTGTATAGCTTACATTATATGGATCTACAAAACGTATATTGTAAATTTTCATTATAGGCACAAATAAAAAAGTTCTTTCACTTGTTACTCTCAAATTCCGAGCAATATCAATTTAAACAAATTTTGTTGTACATTAGCTAGCAAACTAATCCTTTTAACATCTCAAGAAGAACTCAAGTCGTTCGGTCGAATTTTTAAAAAGTTATTAGTTTTTAAAGGGTATCCACTTAATTTTATCCCCTACTGTATGTGCGAATGTGTCAAGATAGAGACACCTCAAAATTTTATTTTGCAGTACGATTACTACTGCTGTTAAGCATTTTCACCGTAGCGCAACAAGAGTTCCATTCCCAAAGGAACTACTTTTACACATATTCGATAGAACGAAGAAATTTCCCAGTCAAACAGCACTTTGTATCATTATTTCCACTAGATAGGTCTCCGCGCGTCGCATACAATTCCCTACAACGACGAAGTGTATCGAACAATCGAATGAAACGGGCCAGCCTGCCATAAAATTTAATACCGCCATCTTTCATTACAATTTCTTGGTTGGATGAAATTGAAATTTCAAAGAAGTCATCTTCCTCGTTATTTTGTCCCATTACACGACCGGTATTGCCGTATAAAATGTAGGTCCACGGTGTGCATGGAACATTCTCCGTAAGAAATATCGTGTGGAAACAATGCACGGAAAATTGTGAGTTGCAATGACTGCTGGGTGTAACAAAGAACGTGCACAGACAAACGGGAAACAACAAAGAGCGAGTTAACTAAACACGAGGCAGTCTACTCGATTTCATTCATTGTCAATGCCACCTGTCTTCCTTTTGAAAGTACATCGACGCTCTTAATTGAACAATAAAAATGTGCATGTTCGCGCGTTCAACGCCAACTAAATTTGAAACTATTACGCTTCAATAGTCTCATCTCTCCCACGCATGATTACCACTTCGATTGGCAGTACTAATTTTTTTCCCTTCGATGTATTATTCTTCTATTTTATAGCACATTTGATGGAGTTCTAGAGGAACGCTCGCCTAGTGTCTAGCAATGCATAATTCATACTGTAGATTCGGGAAACTCGTTATTTTGATTTTGATTTATTATGCAGGCTGATCGATAACTGGTGGTACAACCGAAAATGGGGCAATTGTACAGGGTGTAAAGAAATGTTTGGTCTTAACTGCCATAGGCGTATTCTATGTCTTCGGATCGACGAAGATCTGTAAAACACAGTTGCCGCAAAATTGTTCTTGACCTTGAATTTCAAGGTCAATAGTTCTCATAAAAAATAACAGCAAAGTCTCATTATTATTACTATTTTATTTTTAAATTATTTACATTTCTAATAAAACAAGTATTTAGTGTTATTGTTTATATGCTGTTTACCAGAAGTCTAACATAATCATAATCAATATTACCTTCCAAGTCTTGAAAGATGATCATGTTATATTAAGAAATATGTATTACGAAAAATGTATCGGTTCTTTGGCATACAAGAAGAAATTGAAGATGATCATCTTTCAAGACTTGGAAGGTAATAATGATTATGATTGTAAACAATTTTTATGATAAGAAGTAGTTCTAACAATATAATGAGACATTGCTATTATTTTTTATGAGAACTATTGAGTTTTGACACTTTCTATCCCCATGACGTGTAGAATACAATGCAATATAAAAAAAAGTTGACCTTAAAATTCAAGGTCAAGGACAATTTTGAGGCAACTTTGTTTTCCAGATCTTCATCGATCCGAAGATGTAAAATACGCCTATGGCAGCCAAGACCAAACATTTCTTTACACCCCATACATTAAAAAATATGTCGAAAATGTAGTAAACTGTAATAAATTGACGGACTATCAATGTTGAGTTTCTCGATGACAAAGCCTCACATAAAAAAAATTTGTTCGAAATTTTCGACTTATTTGTTTATGTAGAATCATCCCTCTTTCGATTGTGCCGACAGATACCGAACACACTATATAAATCGTTGATTACTTTTTGCTTCAAATTTGTTATTTTGGTTTCAGTATTTTTTACTATTGATAACCCACTCCAAATCTTCTGTTGTAGTTAACAAATACATTCTTCTTTGCTATAATAATTAGACTGTGGATTTTATGCACTTATTCCAATAATGAATAGATCAAATTCAAAACGGTAGGAATGTTCCGAAAGTTTTAAAATACCATTCTATCTTTAACTCATTAAAATGATTAAAAAAAGAAATGAACGGTTATGTAGCTTCTGTATCTTGTAATTAGTGCAGACAAAATTTCATATTGCATAAAAATCCGCGGTCTGATAATAATGTAATCTCCTTTCCCAGGGATATTTTTTCTTAAAATGTACAACATTTCATAGAAAAAAGTATCGTCCTTAAATTGTACACTTCCTTAGTATAAATAAATTGTTGTAGCGACTCCGGTTGTGATGTCATTTTTAAATGGCAGCCACTGCACTGCTTATAAAATGTTAGGTGACAACGGTGGCCTCGTTCACAAAAAAAATTGTGAAACGGTTCGAAAAATTCTTGCGACATTTATTTTCGTTATTGTACTGGTTATTGCATGAACCCCAGCAATGAATTTTGGAACACACACCTTTTTATTATTCATACCTTCAGACGTAAAATTGACCGTTTTTTAACACCTTTTGATTAAACTCGCATCAATCATCGCCATTTTCAATATTCGTTTCTCAAGCTGGTTCATTCCGCAGTAATTGATATAAAGTTCAAGAATTTCTATCGTTTTTTTCGTTTCAGAAGATCATACAATCAGTTTTGATGGCCGCCGTTTTCACCCCATATTTCATAAGCAGTGCAGTGACCGCCATCAAATAAACGACACCACAACAGGAACCGCAATAATCTTTTTTTTTATATACTAAAGGAGTGCACAAACTAAGGAAAAAAGTTTTTTCTATAAAATGACGTATAATTTAAGAAAAAAATTCTTAAATACCATCTGTATTTTAAATAATTTATAACAAACTCCCTTAATTTTAAATCTCAATCTCGACGGAATATTGTTTAATCCGACTGGGCAGAAAATCGTTCGAATTTGTTTTAATTAGAATTAATTAAATACGTAGAGTAGACGGGCAAAAAGCAATACTACTTCGGAGCACAAGAAACAGAGGAATTTCGAGTTATTTTAAGAAAAGATTTCGTATGATAAGTGTGCGTATGAACCACGTTTTATCATTTTTATGTCCCAGAATCATCTCAGGAGACATGTTTAAATTTTACGAACCGCTCCGGAACAGACGTTGTAAGAGTAGATAGCCCCCACTTTTCTTGTAAAACTAAACCAAACTGACGGAGCTATTTTTTATACGCAGGTTTTATTACCAAGAGAGAAAACGTCACTTGATAAAGGCGGGTACTAAAGGTGAACTTCACAGACTACCTTAGTCTCATAAAAACGTGAAAATTGTCTTCTCGTTACGAGAATCCATTATTAAAGCGTTTAAAAATTTCATACCTGGATCATGTTTGAAGAAATCTTATTCCGAAGGACTATCATTTTTTAGAGAGAATAATTACTGCGGTACACGTTTTGAAAGCACCAAGGACCAAACATGTGCTTTCAATATTAAAGAACTGCACAATATTCGCGATATGTTTTTAAGCAGTCTTTTTACGTACGACAGAAAGATAGATTGAGTTACACTATAAAACTTCTCACACCTTACGAAACTTTAATACTGGTACGTTCGTGAAACGCTGTCAATAAACCAGAACCTTCAACCTGGCAACCAAGTAATAACCGTACAAATTTCATAAAATCAAAAAGAATTTATTAAATAACACAAGAATTGAAGAGATCGAATTCATTTACTGCATTAATTTTTTTAACTCTCCTGCATCTTAAAAATCGCAAGTACATTTTCGTTATAAAGCCTGACGTTTCTATATAGTCGTCTACATTTTGAAACCGTATTTGCACGAATATTTAGAAATTTGGTTCGGAAAAACTTTTGAACCGTTTGCAATGGGATATTGCACGCATATGCATTGGTATTTGAAGTACATGTACGATTTTCTAAAAGTAGAAATAATCAAAATTAACGAGTTATACATTTTTTACATCCTTCAAACGCTTGTAACTATATTTATTTTACGAATTCGAACAAATCGTTTTGCACACGTATTCTACAACGCTTGTACTTAAAGAAAATATAAAAAAACTGATTCTTAAAAATGAAAAACTAGACTACCCTCTTAACCCTTTCTTGTAACATTTTCTATACAGCTACAGTGATTAAAGCGTCTTTAGGTCACATGTTTTTTTTTTTATTGTTCAGTTGTAACCTCCGATAGGAGGTTATTCTGTAGTCTGTATTACATACATAATATTAAAATAATAAGCTTATACTAATGTGAAGGTAACATAATAAATACAAATCAGTTGGACTCTCTTAATTGGTAATGGACGTGATAATGACATTATATACACAATCCACAATCTTTGAGGAAGGAACATAAGATCTTACATAGAGTGTTTGTAGGTCTGTGAAGTAGCACATTACACGACATGGGAAGAAAAAGGCCGATTAATCTCAGGTTATATGTATATAAATTTCAATCCATGCGTGTCATATAGAGGACATTGCCATAAGACGTGATCAATAGCCTGTGTCTCATGACCACATGAACAACCAGGGTTATCTACCACATTGATTTTAGCGAGAGAGAAGTTAAGACTGTAATGACCAGATCTTATTCTGTTAATGGTCACGATGGTTTCTCGAGATAGATTTTTCCCCGTGTACCAGGATTTCCTTCTTTCGTCGTGAAAATGTTCAAAGTAATTTCTGCCCTTGAATCGGCCTTCAGTAACTATATATTCATTGGTGTTATTGAAAGCACGTAATTTAGAGATCTCCCTTAAGTCAGTATACGGTATTTTGAAAGAGGTATCTGGATCTGTACCGTTCCTGGCAGTGTTGGCTAATTCATCAGCATTTTCATTACCATAAATACCCAGATGGGACGGTATCCAGTAAAATTGAATTTCATTGGAATCAAGATATTTGGTGCGGTGTTCATAAATTTTATTCCTGATAGAGAGTATGTAAGGGTTAAGGCTAATATTAGTGGAAGGATATCTAAGGGATGTCAGACAACTTAAGGAATCGGAAAATATAATAAAACGTTGATCTTTGTTATTAAGGGCAACGTCCACAGCATCCATAAGTGCGATACACTCAGCTGTAAATATGGATGCATTTCTATTTATGCTTCTCACTACTGATATATTCAGATTGTGACATACGTATGTGGGATCAGGACCTCCCAGACCAAATACTGTATGGAAATTAGGAAAAGTAGGAGGGTTCCGTGGGTATGTGTAAGAGTTGATCAGCAACAACCGCGAGGGTCCCGGGTTCTATTCCCGGCGCGGAATTCCTCATTTTTCCTAAGATCCTACATTTGGGGGCTCGTCCGGGATGGGGGGAACACCGATTCCTGCATGGTGACAGACGACGAACGAGTAAGCAAGCGTTGCGAAGACGGTCCGGTCGCACGCGAGCTAAAGGACGACGAAGCGAAGTAAGGGACACATCCAGGGAAAACTGCTAGAGAGGGCAGTAGGATGGTGTTCCCGAAAAGTGACGAAGTTGGTGACGAGTTGTGTTGATGGCGCTGAGGCCAAAAAGACGATGGCGCTGCGACGGACATTCGAGGGCGAATGCCGGGGCAGGATGGCCGAGTGTGGGATCAGGAGACCTCCCAAACCAAATACTGTATGGAGATTAGGAAAAGTAGGAGGGTTCCGTAGGTATGTGTAAGAGTTGATCAGCTACAACCGCGAGGGTCCCGGGCTCGATTCCCGGCGCGGAATTCCTCATTTTTCCTAAGATCCTACACGTATGCTGTTCCAACCACTGAGTCTTCCTTACTTTTACTACAATCTGTGAATATGGAGAGTGCACCCTTTTCAAGTAAGAGCTGATCAATTAAGAGGTTGGGATTCCCGGATTCAACCACGGTTCGACCAAAATCAATATCAATGTGGATTTCATTAAGCAGGGCGGAATAATTATAATTATATACATTGTAACAGTTAGAAGAATGTACACAGTAGACTAAGTTGTCTTGATCTTTTAGACAACGAAGCAACAATCGATTACTAAATTTACGTTTTGAGTTATGGGTGCCTATAATTCTACTAATCCTAGTAATAGTATTATAAATTAATAGTCCTGTGTTAAAATGGATTTTACAGAGATAGTTATTACACAGGAATATGTAGCGCTCTTGCATGAGCTGCAGTTTGGATGTGGATAGGAGAATGTTGGTGGGAGTACTACATCTGAATCCCAGAGCCAGTCTTATGGCTCGGTATTGAATTTTTTCAAGTACTTCAATCTGTTTCTTCTGTGTTGGAAAATAAACGAAACTACCATAGTCTGCTATAGACCGAATAAAACTCTTGTATAATATTATTAACGTTTCAGGGTGAGCTCCCCACCAAGTGCCTCTAAGAAATTTTATTATATTAATTGCTCTATCGCACCTTTTTTGAACATACTCTATCTGGTGTTTAAACAACATTTTATAATCAAAAATGATGCCCAAGAAACGCACAGTCTCACTGGATGTAATGAGTACATTATTTATCATAATTTTTCTCTCTCCAGGTAGAACATTGCGTTTATTGAAGTGAACAAGGACGCTTTTCTGCGGAGATAAATCTAGCCCTAGATCCCTTAGGTTCTTATTGATTATGGCGATTTTTCCAAAAGGTTTATGCTAGAACCTACTGAGGACCTTTTACAGTACAGAGCAAGATCATCAGCAAATTGTGAGACAGTAACGCTCTTAGGTATATTTATAGCAATTCTAGAAATATAAATATTAAACAGTAGAGGGCTTAGCACACCACCTTGAGGAATACCTTTATAAACCTTCCTGACATTGTTTTCTGGGATGCCTGCATAAATTGTTCTTTCATGAGTTAGAAACTTTATGCATTTAGTTACCTTATGAGGACATCCAATGTCCGCTAGTTTACTTAGGAGAATATCCACATTAACGCTGTCAAAGGCACTGTTTATGTCCAGAAATACCGCCAATAAATCTTTTTTATTACTGAAAACTTCTTCCACATTAAGGAGCAAATTAGTTACATTATCAGTTGTTGATTGACCTTACGAAAACCAGATTGGATTTTGGGGACAATGCCATTGCCTTCAATCCACCAATCCAATATAAATTTTAACATAGATTCAAACAGCTTGCACAAACAAGATATTAGAGAAATTGGCCTGACACTTTTTCCATCTGCTTTACTGATGAAGTGAATGTATGATTCTTTCCATTCCTCTGGGTAAATACTACTGTGAAACATCTCGTTAAAAATGTCCAGAAGAATCAACTTGTATTTTATTGGCATTTTCTTTAAAATTGCATAATCGATGCCGTCTACACCAGGAGCTGAACAGGATCTTTTATTAACCAGGAGCTAGGTTGAACTCAGCAAAGGTGAATGCTGAGCTTAAAAAGGCATTTTCATTACAGGGCGGTAGATAATCAGGGTCTGTTGGGACCCAAGGAAGGCCAATTTTATCCAGAGCATCATTGATTATGCTACCCGTTTGGTGGTTTTCCGCAGTGCGAAAAGGTATTATTTTGGTCCATCTATTTTTAAGTATTTTGGCAATATTCCAAACATGCTTTCCTTTAGTGTTAAAATTAATCTTTTTTGCGAATTCTTTAAAATTATCTCTTTTCTTTTGTTTGAAAGTGCGTTTGGCTATGGCTACCGATCTTTTGTATGTCTAATAGTCTACAGGATCATTGGTGTGTTTCCACTTTTTGAAAGCAGCTCTTCTGAGCCTTTTAGCCTTGTCACACTCGGAGTCCCGCCATGGCACCGGGTTTCTGTGTATGCTATTGTGAACATTTTTCTTTATTGGTGTATTGAGAGTCTAAGACAAGAGATGAAGAAGACCGTCCAATTAGTTCTTTTGCTGGTAGTAACGCTTCTTCTAGATTCAGTAACTTTTCTTCCAAAGCAGGTACGTTGTGACTATAAGCGTCTAGAGTCTTTGGTTTTTTGGCCTTGGGTTTTAAAAAGTCTGCTTTAATTAATTTTTCCAAATTAGGTGAAGAACTATTTTCATTATGTTGTGAGGATGGACCATTCGACGATGGTTCACCAATAGTGCCGTCAGAGGTAGTCGACAGTGGAGCGTTTCTTTTTAATCCTGCATTTAAGTGATTAGTGTTGATTTCAGGGAACTGGGGCACTGAGTCGTTGGAAGCCGCGACATTGTTGACCATGCTTGTAGTAATGTCAACAGTTGATTTCTCAGTAGTGTTGGGACATGTCTTAGCGATATGCCCTTTCTGTTTACATATAAAGCAATTCGTGGAGTCTGTACTGAAATATATCCAGTAATTCGTGTCTTCATAGCATATTTGTAGAGATTCGGGTAGAAGATGCTCGTTTTCTTCCTTGATGTAAACTTGCCGTCGAAACGATAAGATGTGAGACCGACCCGGTTTGTTTAAGCCAGCCCTAATGTAACTAATTTGAGAGGCTAATGTTATCCCTTTACTTTTCAGTAAATTAACTATAAAATCATGTGGTATGACAGGGCTCACATTGGAGATGACTACTCTCTTGTTTTTTTCCATTAACGGTCTGATTTTCAGTGAGTGATTGCCTACTTGAATAGCTTTGTCCGATATTTTCTCCACTATGGAGACACTGGATAGGAATACACATACTCTTCCGCCGGAGATTTTGGAGATGAACATTATGCTACTTGGGTTGATTAGTTTCTCCAAACCATCTATATATTCATCATTGGAGAGACCATCGATGGAGTCAAGTACGATGGCTTGTACGTCTTATTGGCTGAGACTTGAGGAGAACTTTGGCTTTCGATGGGTATTTGAACCCTGTTGTCAGAAGCCATTATTATTTAAGTTTTGTATACAGTTAAAGACTATAGATCACACGCTAACTATCGTATGAGGAATTCTCTCTATTCACTGCACATGAATTTAACAGATTATTCGAGCACTACCTGGACGGAGCGTAAGTAAATAAACACGTCTACTCGCGACGGCTGACAGCCTCGAACTCAGGTCACATGTTATTACATGTTGATTACAAAAGAATAAAATTTTCTTTCGTTTGAAAAGAAAGGCACAACATTTATATTTGTCAGACATTGTTAAAAAAATTTCATCACGAGTGTGACTCGTTAAAATACGGCAAGGGTGTTAAATAAAAATTGATTATCAACTTTGATCGAAGAATTATGTTGGTCAAACACGATCGACGTTACGGTTAAAATGGTAAACAATTTTTCATATATGACTGGCGCGGCGGTCAAAGCGTTAAACAATTTTTCAGCGAGGTAGTAGCCCGTGTGGCACAATGGGAGGCGCGCGAATGGCCAAGGCCAAATAAAAGATAAAAAAAGACTGTAGTGGGAACAACAGAGATCGTATCGATCGGGAGTTGATGCAATTATTAGAAGTAATACGTTGTTAACAGAAGGTCGTCTCTTGAATGTAGGGAGTGGCCTGTGTGTATGTGTGTGCAGCTTCCTCCCGATCCCTTTTTGCTCGGTGCAACGGCTGCGTCAAAGTCAGAGGGCGGCGGAGGATTAACGTACTCCATTATCGGGTATTTTCGCCGTACATAACTTTTTTCCCCCCTCGAAAGCGTCGCGTCAGAACATTTCGACGTGACCTAAACTCTTGACAATCGACCGCAGTTTTATTGCGGCCGTGATTATTGTGTCCGTTCGCCCCGCTGAATCCGAGATAATTGCGACACCGTTACCAAGACAATAAATAAGCGGGCTACGAGGTATTACGACTCCTCCTGGTAGACGAATTGGAAATCACCGGGAAAGACAAAAGATTTTTCTCTACTGTTTCATTACATTTTACGCCACAAAATTAAAGAAACACTGAATCATAACTGAACGACTATCGACCTTTGAGCTACTGTTATTTAGTGTAACAAAGATATTCAAATGTTCTACCGGTGGTAATTTTAAAGGGTGAATGCTCTACTTTCATGCCCGTGAACTCGTTTTTGAGTACTTTCTTCGTTACAAAACAGGGTGAGAAATTAAAGTAGCTTTTTGACAGTTTTAAAAATTCAAAAAATTGAACGGTGTTAACAAATTTTGTCCTCATATTCGTATCAATGTGGGATTGCAAAGGCATGTCTCGCCTTTACAATGACGCCTCAAAAATTGATCTTCGAAGTTTTTTTTACTGTTTTATTGTATTTTAAATGCACGAAGTAGAATGAATTTTTGTAAAATTTGTTTTTTTTTTATTCAAACTGATGATATTTCTACAAATGATTGAATTTCTGAAAAATTGTATGTTACATTTTAGATAATACTTCAGACGTTTCAATTTTTGTCTGCAATGGCGGCCATCCATGTACCAATAGAAGGCCGTTTCAAAAGTATCGTATAACTACGATATTTTTTAATATTTCGTTCTGAAAAGAATGGAGGGTAAAGTCGAGAGCTATGTTAATTTCTCTTTAAAAAAAAAGCGGAATTTTTCACTTATTATTTATCCTTAAAGAGAATTCCCAAAAACAGCCAGATGTTATCCGGTGTACCGGTTAACCCTTTACGGACGAGTGTCGGCAAATAGCCGCCCAAGCAATTTTACCGTTCAGCGACTGTTAATAATTTTTAAAGAAATGATTGCTCTCAAAAAATATGAAACAAATTTTTACCGAATACAACACTTTCCCCTTCGTTTCATTCATATACTTAACTTCTCAGTGCACAATTTTGTTTCAGAGGGAAAATATATTAGAAACATTGAGATGTATGCTGAAAATAATTCCCGTCCGCTAAGGGTTAATAATTCTTAATTTCTGCGCTTGATGACACAGGAAACAGGGGCATGTTCACGGTCTAAACTCTTATGTTATTTTATTGCTGTGACAATACCTTTCAAAATGCCATTAATGTTCAAACGATTTCGTGTTAGCGTAATATTTTTTTGTGGTAAACATGTCTATATTTAAAACATATAAAGAACATTCGCGGCAGGTACTGCTTTCCTTGTTTAATCAAAAGAAAAACGCGAGTGAAAGCCGTCGTATCCTTGTGGAAACTTACTTCAGATGATTCAAAAGTGGTGATTTCGACTTAAAAGACAAAGAACGCCCGGGCCAGCCGAAAAAATTTGAAGACGCCGAATTACAAGCACTGTTGGACGGAGATGATACGCAAACTCAACAACAAATGGCAGAGAAGTTGAATGTTGGTCAACAAACAATTTCTGATTATCTGCATGCCATGGGAAATTTAAATTGTTTTCTTTAAAAAAAAATTAAGAATTATTAACCGGTACACCTATATAGATGGTCAACCCTTAACACCTAATTGTTGGACTATCTCATGACTCCAACAAAATTTCTGCACACTAACTTTCGCTAATGTATTGTACAACTAACCCTTGTGAGGCTGATGCAACTTAAAGAAAAAGAATTGCAAATATCAAGTTTCTTTAACATCTTTGGAACTTTTATACTTGTTTAGTCTGATATTATGTAAATAGTACTCATAATCTGAGTAAACACTGTACCACTTAAGGGTTACACCGAATAAAGAGATATTTTCAAGTTTTATTGTTGACGTTTTTGCTGTGTCCTGTTGAACCCGAGATAATTGCGACACAGGTAGAATGAGGATAGGCGCGACAATAAATAAGCCGGCAATCAGGTATTGCGGGCCTTCCTCGAGGAATTGGAAGTCACCAGGAGAGAAATAAAAAGAATGTGGCATGATCGTTCTTTGAGCCCGGGTGTAAGCGATCGGATGAAAATAAGAGGAAACGGGGTATGGGTTTTCTAAATTCACGAAATGGACAGTTTAACACAGAGATGGACGGCTCGGAAAGTGGGCCAGCTTGTGGCAAACCAATATTGAAAAATCTATTGCGGCAACCGACCATGTGCTTCGGTCAGCAGAATCTTTATTCGAAAAAATTTCCCTTGAAACAGACTGGCCAGCGATCTTTAACACGTCCACGGTTCCATTTCGGTGACTTTGTTGTTTTTGCGAATTTTGGAATTTACTTTTGTGGCGGTGTTACGAAGATCGAGGAAAATCTACAACTTTTAAATATGGTTTTTTGATATTTTCATTACATGTCCAATCGGCGGTTTTCCTTCTTTTTTTAAGTTGCATTAACCTCACAAGGGTTATTAGTAACTACAAGCTTACAATTAGGTGGACATTTATAATTTAGATTTGGTTGAATAATTTTGCGTGCTTCAAGAATTTTATTAGTTTTTCGCAAGATTCCTTTCCTGCTCGTCTAATAAATTACGATTCCATTTTTCGTTAATGTTCACAGATTATTTTAATTCATTTCGATGTGAAGGCACTATTTCAATTGTTGACATTACACAGTTGTGAGTTACACTTACAACACTTATAACTTACTACTGGAATAAAAGTTCGAATACCTTCGTGGTTCACTGTATATTTCTTGTTTCAAAAAAGGGGCTATAGAGCAATTAATATAATAAAATATCTCCTATTTCTATCTTCGACAATTAGTCCCTAAAGAGGTTAAAAGATGTTGTCTAAGAAGTAAGGAACAAAATGGAAAAAGTCAGAGTGCAAAGGGTTAAAAGAGAACACTTAGGACAACAGGGATTTGAATTTCGCAATGTGCGAGGCTTGTGTCCTGCCCTATTCGAGTCGGCGGAAGAGTGTCGGGTCCGGGTTAAATTACTTTCGCATTATTCCCTGGAAGACTGAATTACATCGCGTATACGACGCTCCACCGTAATACCAACTTAGTTGACATTAGGTTAACCTACAATTGTTCGGACAACAACCCACTTGGGGGATGAGACGCTTGCAACGGTGTGCCGCTCCCGGTAATGGACGCCTGCTACATAGACTAACTATAAGACGGGACAGAAACACTTTGGCCGTGCGAGGATAAGTTGTCGCGGGTTCGCCAGATTATCAACCAGAAAGGATCCTTAACCCAGAAGGAGCATGCACCGACTATAAGTGGGTCGTTCGGAAAGCTTCAGAAACCAGGAATAAGACAGTAAATATCGAAAATTTCTGTCTCTTTCCCAGAGTCTCGCGCCTGGAAATCCCACCTACATTTTTTATGGCCCTCTTTGTGAGTTATAGTTTCTATAGAATGCATTTTACCCTCCGGTTGGATGGTGTCTGGACTGCATGCATTTGTAACGTCCACGAACAATAAATACAGTCCGGCAGAATATTTCTGGACACAGATTTTATATATTTTTGAAGTGAAACTTCTTTAGGCGTGGTAGGTGTAAAACAGACCTGGCGATGAAACGATGAAACGAAGTTCTATTCTATTAGCATATACGGTTGAGGGTTCGGCATTCCTTAATAAAGATTATGACAAAATTCCGATGATGCCAAATGGAGATTTCATCGTGAACTTTGCATCGGAACAATCAAAATTATTAATAGAATTTTTTAGAAGTAAATTAAGATTGGAAATGGTAAATAATCCTAATGAAGCGACAACAAGATCAGGAACAACTCTCGATGCAGTATTTGCAAGACATATAGACAAAATTGAATCAAGAATATTTATATCATATTTTAGCTATCACAAGCCAATTGTTTCAATAATAGAATCATAGAAACTTAAATGTCATAAAGTTTTAATTAAAATTCGAAAAAAAATTAAAGAAAGAAGTTTCACTTCAGCCATGGGATCTAAGCACACACCAATTTTTTTTTATTGCACAATTATAAGCTACAATGAGAGTTTATTCTGTAGTCTGTATTACATACATAATATTACAATGATAACCTTATTCTAATGTGTAGGTAATGTAATAAGTACATATCAGTTGGAGGCACTTAATTTGTGATGGACGTGATAATGATGTTATACAGGGTGGTCCTTTTAAGTAAGACCACCTATATATCTGTTCAGCCTATTATGATACAAAAATATTTTTTACGTAATGTGCATGGTGCTAGAGGACCAATATCTGCTAAGAATATTTTTTCCCCAAGCTCATTTTTTTCGGAATTATCAAGGTCATCGGTGTTTTTTGACACTTAACTACGTTTTTTTTTACTATAGCATCGTGTAGATCAAGGAGTTCCAACGTATTCCCCTCCGAGAACTGCAAGGTCCCCACCATCGAACCTTCTCCCACTGCTACGTACAGCCATAGAATTAGTGAGTGCTGCGCGCGCCGCGCGGCTCTCGCGGTGGGAGCTTCCCACTACCTTAAATTATAACGATGAAGTCTAAGAGCGGGGGGAAGATCCTAAGCAAGGAAAGTACCTCAAATCAATGATGGGAACTCCGAGGGTGCTCGGCGAAAATACTACCACCACCTTTACTCTACACGGACAGACGATAGAAGCAAAGTAGGGGAAGACTGTACTTCAGAGTGGTGGTAGTATTTTCGGCCAGCGCCCACGGAGTTCCCATCACTGCCTCAAATAGCTGCGGAGATTCTGATCGAAAAAGAAACATTCAGATATGTATAATAAAGCTCAAACGCCTTTTAAGTCCAATACACAGTTTCAATGTACATATCGAACTCTACTTTTAAATAAAGTTTATTTGAATATCAGTCGATGTGATCGTCGTGTTTTCTTTTTATATGAGTGAGAAAATAAACATATTGACGACAGCATTATGTGATGCTTAGTCAAAACGTGACGGTAATTGAACGCATCAATGATTGAAAAAGCTCAAAAATGAGTTGAGAATCTCATAAATGAAGGTGTGCGCCCGAAAAATTTTATTTTTACCGTAGTAAAATCGAAAAGCTCGTCATTTATTGACAGAATATGATAATTACAATGGTGCTTACTTTAATCAATAAATTTTATTTCGAGAAAAGTTATGTTGGCTTAAAGTTACTGTTATGACTCGGACGTTTCGTATGTAACAACCAAATATAATATTTTATACTGTATGCCATTGAAGAGGATGCATAGTGATGATGAGAAAAACGAATCTGAATCAGGACATTCGTTAATTTTGTTGTGCGATGTTTTGAATTAGAATTTTACGAACCGAGGCCGATGAATATTTACGAGTTTGTAAATAACGCAATGGTACACAGTATTATTTAACACGATCAATTATTCAATAAATGCATATTCAGTGCTGACTGAATATCGAGCCAACAGCAATGATGCAGCGATAAACGACCGGAGCAAGAAAGAATAGCCAAGAGAACCGGGCAAGAAAACAGGGAAGATTACATGCGAGAATTGAAGTTTTACTATGTCTCCGAAGAATCGTGATGTAACTGTTCTCGTACTCTCGTTCATGCTACCCTGCAAACCACCCTTTGCCGGACCGGCATGTCGTGCGAGTTCATGCGACACGACTGACTATGATATCGCATCTTTCTGTACACGCAAACGTGTATGCCTGTTTTACTACCACCATTTATGTATACAACGCCATTATCGTGTATTTTAAGCTCATATCTTCGAAGTCCTCGTTTAATTTACACACACTGGTCGAACTTATGGAACAATCACAATCATATCTGTCACTTATATTTATACGTGACTAATGTAAATTAATTTCCCACGACTCTTTGCCGGATTTCTGCGTAAATAGCGCAAGGTCCTCCATCTTGATGTCTTCCAAATTGAGTAATAGCCATTTCAAAATTAAATAATTACTTTATTAATTATTTAGGACACGTTTCTGTAATTAATTAGGACACGTGTGCATTGAGTGCAGCAAAGATTAAAATCTGCAAAGTGCTTAAAAGGTAAAAGACTATTCTTGGAGTCATTCATTTACCGGAGATTATTTTATAATTTTCGAGCGTCTATGGTCCATGGGTAGAAATATTTTAATGGATCTTTCAACAGCAATAATCAGCAACATATTCTAATTATTTCGTTTGAGATTATTATGTAAAATTGGATTTTTAAGGTTCCTTTTAGAACAGCACGACCATTGAAAACTCGAATAATAAGCTTCCGGTAGAAAAAATGTTAACATTCTAGTTTTTATTTCGTTCAATAAGTCATTTTGTTTTTATGGAATTTTTAAAGCTGCTATTCTCATTGGCATGAATAAAAATGTGACGTGGATTATATGTATTTAGCTTGTTAACCACATTTAACAGAACTAATAAATGAAATGGTTCGACGACAGTCTTTAGGAATCATTTTTAATTTTAGTAAATGTCGGCATGTAAAATACGAATTTAAATCATTTTCGTTTTCATAAAATAATCTAAGAAAATCAATGTTTTTAATGATTGAGTAAACCGAGTAGTTACTTTCTTTGTGAAAAATTCTCGACAATTGTGCATTGAAAGAAGCGCCTATAATTTATTGAACACAATTAATTGATAATCTTCTCTTTCGATTACCAATTATACTTTGACATTCCTTTTAAGTCGCAGCTGTTTCTGAAATAAAATACGAACGTGGGCGATTCCGTATGCATACGTGCACGATATCTGGCAGAAAGTCGTACTCCCCCATTACTGTGAACGTATCATTACGTCGGACAATTTTCCCTTGGAAAAGTTCGAACGTATTAGCATGTAAATCCCCTTGTCTTCATTAGACACGCGTCATCTATAATTAAGTGAGTTCTCCTCGACCGACGTCGGTGCACGGAGAAAAGTCAACCACGGGTTGCGTGCTGGCGTTCCTTAACAGATTGTATTTCTAATTTCAAAGACCACTGACAACAAGTACCGTAACTTCAGCACTGATAGGTATTTAAGTTCAAGCAATAGCCGCTATTCCGATCGTTTCTCGCTCAAGGCCATGTATAGGTTCACCGGGTGAACCTGAGCTTTATTGGAAGAGATACGAGACAGGTCTCGCTGATGGGTTCAGATAATCCATTTAGCTGAGAAACAGCCGAGAGAAAAATTCCTTGCGGCTATAGGAGTCAAGAGAATCTCCCAAATACCCTGGCCAACTAAACTGATCGAAAGACGACGGTGCAATTTATCCAACTCGTCTGCCTTTCGACCAGATCCTCTTCTTTTCCTACTCGAGGTTGCACGCTAATCGCCTTTGAATATCCCGTCCTACAGCATGCTAAAACCCCGGAAGAAGCAGGGAGACACAAAGATCAATTTATTTCTATAGGTTCCACTACACTGTGTGACAGAAAGACAGCGCATCTTGCATGTTTTAAATTTTCGTCGTAAATACTGGTAAAAATACATTTTCCGCGTTATTAATAGGTTTTGCCATGCCTGTGCGTACACTATCGCTCAGTGTAGTATGGACACTTGAAAATTCAGCGAAAAAATAAGTACAGATATTGCTTAACAAAATAATTTTAATTTTTCTTCTTATAAGTATAATATTAACGAATTATGCATAAATGATTAGCTGATGCTGAAGCAGAAACAAAGTGCAGAGAAAATACTAAAGTTTGTACTTCATAACTTTTTTTATGTGGTCCTATTGAAAATTTAAAAAATACGTTCTGTAGATCTGTGTCAATTATACATATTGTAAAAATTTCATCAAAATCGGTTGATGCGGAAAAAACGGCAGGCATTAGAAGATGACTCAATTTATCCTTGGAGAAAAGAAGATCGTGCATTGCATTAGAATGTATACATTCTTGATTAAGTTCCCATAAAAATTGTTTGCTTTCTATGTTCCAGTAACTTATTGTGCTGAGTGTCACAATATTATAACCCGGCTATTTTCATATTTTAAATAATAGAAAAACATGAAAATAAACTGAAGGTGTTGCTAAGAAATATCATCTAAACAGATATTTTCATTTTATTTAACAATTACAGAAAAAGAATTTTTTATTTTTCCAATAACTCTAAACTTACATGGTAGTGTACTCCTCCATGACTCGCGATGATTTCGAACATAATCTGCTAAACAAGTACGATACGAATTTTCTTTAGAACGAAATACAATACATACATACTATTTTATTGTTGTCGATATGAACCATTGAACCATTGAACCATTGAAGAATATGTGAATATACAGAAAACATCAACTTTTTTCTTTTTTTAAGAAATGATGGGGTTCCGTGGAAATCAACGACACAGGTTTCACCGACACAGATTACACCGACAATATTTCACCGACCACGATTTTGACCGACAATGATTTTAACCAGAACACGTACTACATCATTGATTATGTAATTTTTTCTTGATATATCCAGATCTAACTCAGACCAAACTATTCTGCACTGACACTTTTACTTCTGTATAAAAATATAATTATTACACTATATAAAGTTAGAGGCAGTCGGCTAACGTTTTTGTTGTTGTCACACGTTGTTACTATTAGATAATACTGTTGTCAACTAAAGTCGTTGGCGGTCAAAATCGTTGTCGGTCAAAGTCGTTGTCGGTTAAAGTCGTTGTCGGTTAAAGTCGTTGTCGGTCAAAGTCATCGTCGGTCAAATCTGGAGTCGGTGAAATATTGTCGGTGAATCCTGTGTCGGTGGTTTTCATGGGACCCGAAATAATGAACGACAAAGAAGTTCTAATTACTGCAACTGTAAAATACATCGTAGTACAAGGTGCTAAGAGTTGATTAACAAGTCAATGGAATTTAATGAAAGCAAAGCATCTCACTTTTGAAAGAACCTTATATGATCGGTGTAGAGAACTCTTGCTACAGCTCAGGGTGGTCTCCCCCATAAAGGTGTGATTGCAAATGCTTTGTGCGGGGGTGTCAAAACAAATTCCCGGCTGGGCCGCGTGTGTACGCGGGGATCGTTCATGTGTCCGCGATATTTTATCCGTGATGCATAGCCGGGCTGCCAGTTCCTGACGTTGCGGCGGCCGCGCAAAGCGAACCAGGTTGAATAAACACGCGATGCGAAAGTTCAGAAGTCTCGTACAATTTCGAAAAAAGAGGATACATTCCCGTGGAACGGGTGCCTTGCCGCGGGGTGGGGGACGGATGAGATTGTCGCGTGGCACGTCGTCGATACGTATCATTCAGATAATGCGTTCGACGCCCTCGGCCGATTCGACTTATCTTCCATCTCTTCGGAGTTTAATCCTCGGGACGGGTGCAACATTTTTCCGCAACTTTTAGTTCGCGAACAAGTTATCCACCCGTACTCCCAGGAAAGAGTAAATCGACGGCTGCTCGCAGGCGACCTTCCACCCCCCCCCCCTCTCTTGTGTCGTAACTCTGGAAATTATATTTTTCAGAAAATTGAAAAAGCAACTTCAACGACAGGCGGATCTCCTGCCCTGCGGAAAACGAGATAATGTAACGAAATGAATTCAGGTAATACTTGAAACTAGGGGGTCCAAGCACTTGAGAAAATGTTGCTCGACGGGATAAGGGTCTCCAAGTAAGTTTCATACGGTTAAATTAACCACCCCCCCCCCCCCCCCCGCCTTGCAATATCGAGTCCGACTCGTGTTGCGTACTTTTAGTCAAAATGAAATACTGTTTCTATACCGTCGATATTGTGTCTTCAAAGAATTCATGGTTGTTGTACTATGTGGTTGTACTATTTTGTACATTTTTATTAACCCGCATCCTAATAGCCAACACTTTCTACGACATTTAATTACATGGTAAGTCCTTGTGTATAGTCCTTGTGTTTGGTCCTTGCGTAAGTCCTTACATGTGCATTCATGAATTTTCTTGTATATAGTCCGCGCATAAAGTCCATGCATAAAGTTCTTTTGCACATAAAATCCTTGTATAAGTCATTGTATATGTCATTGTATAAAGTTATTGTATAAAGTCCTCGTGTTATGTCCTTGCATAAAGACCTTGCTTAAAGTTCTTGCGTAAAGTCCTTGCGTAAAGACCTTGAGTAAAGTCCTTACATGAAGTCCATGTACATACTAAGTGCTTGTATTTTGTGCTTGTATTATGTATTTGCATGAAGTCCTTGTATGGAGTGCAGGTATGGAGTCCTTGTATGAAGTCTTTGTATAAAATTCTTGTATTAACTCCTCATATTAACCCTCGGACAGAAAAATATTTTTACAATTATATAATTGACAAATAGACCCAAGCTCCACTGTCAAAGGGTGAAGTCCACGTATTAAGTGCTTGTATTAAGTCCTTGTATTAAGTCCTTGTATTAAGTCCTTGTATTAAGCCCATGTATTAAGTCCTTGTATTGAGTCCATACATTAAATTCATGTATTAAATGCTTGTATCAAGTTTTTCTATTAATTTCTCATAAATTTTGATAATTTTCAGAACGTCTCATCCATTTTTCCGACAAGTATAAACAGCTGTCACAAAAATTGTAAGATTCGTAACGCTATATTTTACGAAATGACTCGTGTTTATTTTGGTCAACGCAGCGAGTCTCACATTTTAGCAATAAATATCATTTAATTTTTGAATATTAATAATGCGAGAGCTTCGTGTGATAACGAGTTTAATATTCCAATGGCACAATAAACGATTTCACTATTCCAGCTACAAGAACTGAAGAACTAAAATTTCGCTAGAAATGAGAGTTTGAAATTCGATAGCTTTTGAAAAACCTGCATGCAGAACATGACTGCAACAATGCGGTATGCGATCGTCGAAGTATTCGAATGAAAAGAATAGAATTTCATTTTCATTTATATCGATAGACGGCAGGGGACGTTTTTATTGAACTATTCCGAAAGGTAGCCTTTTTTAAAATTTCATATTGCTTTGATTCGTTCCATTTTTTCAATTTTGAAATTGTTCTACGCCACCAATACTAAGAAATATTAATATTAAGAAATATTCGATGTAATTCTTTCATGCGAATAATGATGACGTACGTGTGTTATTAATTTATTATATTTACCTATTTTAATTCAACAATTATGTATCGAAAGAAGAAACAACTTTAAGTAAGAAAGTACTATATGTTGTATTCGACTATTTGTAAAATCGTTTAACTATAGTCGTTAAAAAAAAAGACAGTAATCTGTTTCCATGATGATAATTTCATGATCGAATGAACTTTCATTCCAATTATTATGCCGATTCCTCGACAACCGCTACAAGATTATAATTCCAATCTATGGAAACGCACCGGAACGAAAAATGGTTAATAATTTACGTCCATTTATCAGCAAGCTTATTTCCAATAATCTTTCCCGGATTTTTATACAAACATTCGGAGTATTTACTGATGTATTAAAAAATATGAGCGATATATCCTTTTTTCCTCGATGGAAGAGAACAGATTAATTTCACAGCTCGGAAACATTTTGATCGAATCAGAATCGGTATATGAAAGTGTAGAGTTTATGAATTTTCCTTGCTATCTCTTTGTATCATTCGGCGCAGCAATATCCAGGAATCATTGACCATCGAAACCAGTTCTTGCGAAATATTTCACATACTTCGCATATTTCCAATTGGAATTCTGTATAAAAATGGCAACACGATAAAAAGGGCATTCTTTTAAACGAAGTCCCCAAAATCACTTTTTACGGTGACGACGATGAAACAATTTGATTCGCCAAAGAAATGAAAAATTTTCAAAATGTTATTCAAACAAAGGAAACGATGGAATGTAGAGCAATATATTTAATTTAGAAAACGCATTTGGAAGAAGTTTTAAAGCATGATGCAGATGATGTATTATTAAATAGACACCTGATCTTCATATAAACTAAAAATTTTTAACTTAAATTGCAACAAACTGTTGTGAAATAGATATTTATTTTCTTTTTTTCATATGTTTAATAGATAGAAAGTAATGTAACAGTATTTTGAAATTCTTCTAATGTTTTTACTTTTTTAAATTACACTTACTCATTTTTGTTGTAAATACATAAAATACTCTGTCTTGTAATAAGTAGACTTGTAATAAATGTCTATGCAGATCCTGTACGTTGCAATAAATCCAGACAATTTTTATTGAACATAAAAATCTCAGGTCTATTAAAATATAATAATCTTGGTTGCTGTAAAGAACAATTTTAGTTTAAGAAAATATCAAAATGTAACTATAAGACAGACGAACCAAGTATTTTAGAAATAAGAAAAGCCCATCTCATAAATAAAATATTTATATTTTTTAACGATTAATAAAAAAAGATTCTAAACTATATTAGAACATTCCAATGAATCATATACTTTATTCGACTAAACTAAAGCCGTAAAAATTTAATGTATATTTAATGACCCCACCATCTTTAACACTTAAACTGCTTTGTATCATACACCTCAATTTTTCAATTTTGATTACATTGAATAAATTAGACTTTATTTTGGAATTTTTGAAGGGAAACTTCTTTAGGCGCGTTAGGCGTAAAACCTCGACGTGGTAGGCGTAAAACCTCGACGAGGTAGGAGTAAAACCGATCTGTCCATGAAACGATGAAACGATGAAACGATGAAATGAAATTCTATTCTATTCTATTAGCATATACGGTTGAGGGTTTGGCATTGCTTAATAAAGATTATGATAAAATTCCGATGATACTAAGTGGAGATTTCAACGTGAACTTTACATCAGAACAATCAAAATTATTAATAGAAGTTTTTAGAAGTAAATTAAGATTGGAAATGGTAAATAATCCTAATGAAGCGACAACAAGATCAGGAACAACTCTCGATGCAATATTTGCAATACATTTAGACAAAATTGAATCAAGAATATTTATATCATATTTTAGCTATCACAAGCAAATTGTTTCAATAATAGAATCACAGAAAATTAAATGTCATAAAGTGTTAATAAAAATTCGAAAAAAAATTAAAGAAAGAAGTTTCACTTCAACCACTTCAATTTTTTTAGGCTGTTCTGGTATGGCAATCAAGGTGTCAATCGTAAAAGTGAATGCTGTTTTACGAGGAGGTGGTTATTAACGTGAGAGATAGTATCACAAAGTTATTTCAGACGCGATTACTATGCGGACAGCATACAATTTACAGCGCGAGACCAGTTTAGAGCCGACCGCAATTAATGCATGCCACAATCGAATTAATAACGACATTACAATCAGTCATCTTTGACTGGTGGGTGCATTGCGTATTCCGCGAAAGCGCTATTCGTTATGAGAACGTCGATCGGGGAATCACTCGCGAATTGCATCGAAACTACGTGAAAAAATGCGGTCAACGATGGCCGATCCGACTACCGGGACACGATCGCAATTTTCGTCCAATAATTTTATTTTTCCTCCGCAGAAACAGCAAACAGCTTCCGGCGTCCGCTGCCCAAGAAAATAAGCATTTACGAAATCGCGTAATGTGTTTGCCGGAAAACAAACTTTGTTTCAACCGACCAAATCTCTCTGGCGCATTGTTAAAATATTTTTCTTCCATTTGCCGAAAGATCTATTCAAATATTGGCTTTGAATTGTCACCGGCGTGTTCTGCCGTGCGCAAAATTTAATATCACTTTGATACATTTTTGTTAAACTTCCTCGACTATGGAGATTATCCAATATGTTGCAGCAATAAAGATCGCAATAACTGTAGAGAATTACCTAATTTATCTTTGGTATTCTTGGTGCATTTTATTACGACCACTGCTAAGTGAATTTGGGCCATTTATTCTTATTAAAGTACAATATTCGTGTATCATGGGTATCGTGACAAAAGGTCGCGAGTTTTATTATTCCTATTATAATATAGTTATTTGAGGACTCATTACTTGTATCATAAAAAAGTTTTTTAGTCGCTTCTTCCAAAAATACACAGCAAAATGTAAAAATTATTCTTTAACTATTGTCTCAATCCTTCTACATATTTTGAGATAGGAATTATGTGGTGTACATAACTTTATCGGGTGGTATATCAAACAAAAGTTGTGCATTTTTTTTTACGTAGGATATGATTCTGAAATAAAAAATATGGGTTTATTATAAAAAAGACAAAATGATCTTGAAATAACCTTGAAAACGTCCAGGAATTAGAAAACTAGTAGTGCCATTTGACTCCCCACTCGAAATACTAAAGGACATCTGTCAGTTTGATTTTTTTAAATCATATGTCTTCGAGATTATTTACAATCTGAACTTAAATGGCACACTCTGTTTATGTATATCGGATATGACTGACTGACCTAACCCAGAACCAAAAAATAACAGTTACAAAACAGATTCTAAAGAACCTAAACCGTAGCCGATGTAAGTCAGACGCGATATACCTTATAACAGTTATGGGACTTTTTCGTTTCTCCATAACTGTTTCAGTCAGAATCGATATACATAACAGTTTGAAACAGTTATTTTCAGAACCTTTTCAGTCCTTGATAAGAACTAAGAATATAAGCTTCAATGTAAAAACTGATCTGCGGACCTGCATTTATCTTAAAAATGAGTAGATACTATTTAAAATAGCAACTTATTAAAATTATTAAAGAAAGAATGAAATGTCGATTTGGCTCCTGTCTCTTATAGAGGCACTTCTCTCTTGCAGAGAATTTTTATTTTGCACAAAAACCTGCAGTCTAATAATAATTATTTTTTTCACCTTCCTGCACCTTGTAGACTTTTACAAGTTTTACAGATTTTATACACAATTTCTTAATTTAAATACGGTAAAACATTTTATTTCTTTTATTCCGTTTAGATTGTTTCTTCGACGTCATAAATGAAACGTATAAAAGTTGTGGGTTTAAAATGTGAAGCAGAAATGGGAGATGTATTAGCCTAGAATCTTTTATACGACTATTTTTTTAGGGAACTGGTACTGCACTGATTAAGTCTGATAACGAAAAGTGGAAAACTCGACGGTTCCATTTAAAGAACTGGAAGTTCCTCGAACAGTGAGCGAAACGGAAGTATAAACTTCCCTGTAAAACAAGAAACAGGTTACTTCTTACCCAGCTCCTACGGTCAGGTTATACATTTTTAATGGCAACATTATCCGAACACTGACTAAACGCTGGTTTCGCGCAAAAGCAAACGGTCAATTGCGACTGTTTGTTTCTCGTTTGGCATCGTTAGGGGGCTTCGTGCAACACGGCATTTTCTAAAAGAAGAAACTGAAGTCTGGTTTTGACGATATGCGAAACGGAAACATCGCTACAGTTTTATTTGGAGTAATCCGTTCTCCTCAATGTTTGCGAAATAATCATGAATGTGTATTGCGGAGGCACAACTGCATATGGTGGCTCACAAAAGTATTCGCTCGCCCTTGAAATCAGAATAACTTTCTTAAAATTTGACCAAACCACTTGACTTTTTTTGAGCAATTAGAAGCATTAATTTAGTAAATCACGTGCAAAAACGATTTTGAAAAAATTGCCATTAGTAGGAATTACATAATGAGATAAAAATGGCACTTTTTAAAACTTCTTTATTTTAGCCCATAATGACAATTTTAAATATGCCTTTTGTAGGTCTATGTTAGTTATACATATGCTGAAAATTTCATTGAAATCGGTTGACGCAGAAAAAACCGACGCGCGTCGAAAGGTGTAAGAAATTATGGATTTTAAGAAGAAACTGACCAAAATTCGTGAAAAATTGCGATTATCACCACTTTCAACCACTTGTAGCTCATATGTTCGTTAACTTATTTCGATAAACTTTTCAGCATATGTGTAAATAACATAGATCTACAAAACGCATAGTTTGAATTTTCATTACGGGCTGAAATAATAAAGTTTTAAGAAGTGCCATTTTTATTTTTTCATGCAATTCCTACTAATTGCAATTTCTACAAAATCTTATTTGCACGTTATTTATTAAATCAATGTTTCTAATTGCTCAAACAAAGTCAAGTTGTTTGGTCAAATTTTCAGAAAGTTATTCTGTTTTAAAGGGCGGGCGAATACTTTTGTGAGCCGCTGTATTTGCGTTACATGATACATCCTGAAACTTCCATGGTTGCCCTCACCTTTGAAATTCTTGAGAATGCAAAACGAAGTTTGATATTATATTATATTGTCATTGGTTTGTTGCGGTTTTGTTTTCTTAGTATATTTGTTCATCACTATATTAGTCTGTTTTCATTTGAGATGTAAATGAAAACATAGTCCAAATATGAAAAAGAAAATGCTTCATTCTCGCGAAGGGGATCCTTGATATGTCCTCAAATAAGAATACAGCGGCATCCGACCCTCAACTAGAGACCCCAATTAGAAGCCAACCTGTCAAGGATTCTCCGACAATTGCTATACACATTTAATTTTAGAATCCCTCCGTTCCTTCGGAAATAGCTACGCTGCTTAATTATCATTGGATATTCACGTCTGCAATAATGCTAACTAAATGAATATTTTCTTAAGGCGTCACTTTGAATATTATTACTTTTGTTATGCACATTAGTTTGTTACCTTCGAATTATGAGTCTGAAGCGCCATTAAAAATTACCGTATAATTCCAAACAGTTCACAATTTTTTTGTATTTAAGAAATTGTTGAAAAATAAAATGTAGTTTGAGCAAATTAATTTTATCGCCTCTTCTTTATAAAATGTCGTTGGTTGAGTAAAATTTATAAGTTGTATTCAAACTGCTTCGAGTGTATAGGATTCATTCCAAATGGTAATAATAATTGATTATCTTAAAGCACTATTTTAAACGATAATATATTGAGTATTTTTAAAATATTAGATTATTCATTTTTAAGCTTAGAGGTCCATTATTAGACCCGTTGCATTTTTTGAAAAATTAGATCTTGTGAACACTCAAGTTTCAAAGTTTTAAACATTCAAGTTTTCAATTCTTCTAGGTATCAGGATTTCATGTGTACATAATTTAATATCACTGAATTTAGGTATTTTATCGTAGAATTTCGTTTATTTAAAATAATAGCTGCACTTAAATTATACTTGATTAATTGTGAACTGCAGAGTGTGAAACTGAATAAGTAAGAAAGCCGTTTATTTCGTTCAATCTACCCTGCTCAACTAAATCCTTTACATAAAATTTTCCATTTCACGTTTTGCAGACGCAGCACGTTTAAGCGCTTAAATGTAAACATCTCGCGCTCCCATTCTCTTCTTAATTTGCTACCGTAAATGTGTAAGCAAGCAAAGAGCCAGTCGGCATAAGCTCCATCAACATTCGAACTTTATCATTGTTTAATAGCATTTAGCTTTTAAAGCCCTTAATGAATATACAATGCCTCTGAAATGGTTCCCGAGTGGTCTTCACACAATATAAAACAATACGTTGTGAAAATGGTCGACATGATGCTCAATATAATCTTGCTTTATTGACTATTTATAGCATACGTCTGTCTGTTACGGTCTCTGCAATTTTATTGCAAATTGTATCCATATGTGTGTATTAAAAAACAACAGTAGTCATTTTTCAGAATTATTCTCGATCATTTATACAAAGAAACATATGACCTAAGCTATTAGAATAAATAAATCAATCTGTTTTACTTACTAGTATCTACTTCTTAAAATACAATTAATAATTTTATTCTATAATGCTGTAGCATGTCTTTTGAAAAAAATTTGTTCCGCATTTAAAAAATAAAATTTGCTCGTTCTAGATGTGATTTTTATTGTTACAGCAACTAAATAATACCGTTAAAACCGTAAAGAGATTTTCAATATTTTCAGTTCTTACACAGAGTTATAAAAGTCAGTTTGATTTATAGAACCCACTTTTTAAAATGCAATTAATTTTATAACATTGCAGTACGTTTTGTGAGAAATATTTGATGTGCAATTAGAAAATTAAATGAGTTCGTTGTAGACGTGATTACTACTACTATAGCAAGTAGGTGATACCGTTAAATCCGTAAAAAGATTTTCCATATTATTTGACGTTACAGAGGACTAGGGGAAGGATCACTTTATTTCGATACGCTTATGGGAATCCGAACATTACAGTTTACAGAGATTAGTTTCATCCTAATCCGATATCTAATGTACTTTATCAGAAAGCCCAACCTTCTCGGGATAAGGAGGGTCACGTATTTTCCTGATTTTGAGTACATTGATAAGGGATAATCCCATTTCGATTGGGAAGGATTTAATGAATACTCATGGAAACGACATAATCTGTCATAAGATACTGCGAAACACTTTCATCGATCCGAAACAATTTCACTGTAATTTTCACCGGTGAACGAAACGTACCACGATAGCGAATATTGCTTTATTTCTGTATTATACTTTCCTGCGATCAACAACGATATGAACATACCAATACCTTAGCAGTTCCAACCGATCAATTGTTTACAAACCTCTCGAAACAGTTCAGTGAATCGAACTCGCTATAGAATTTATGTATTTTCCGAATCAGACGATTTATTATTTGTTCCGAAAATGCTGTCGTTATTCCTGGTTGCTTCTAAAAAGCATCAAAAAAAAGAATTTCCAAAATGTGTTGGTACCTACAAAAATTCATTCTTGAATTGTCTGTTTTAAAACATTTAAAGTACATTAGTTTCTAAACTTTTACACTATTACCACCACCGGTCAAGCGACCAGTTCTCAATATTTTATTTCACTGAATTTTTTCTTCCGGAAATGATTGAATGAAGTTTGGATAATTATTTACAAATTGGTCCTCCTCACCGATTTTGATGACCTTGAAATATGTTGTCAAGGTCATCATTCTGAACAACTTTTCCCTATACATGTTACCGCCGCTCGGTTTTAGTTTTCCAGATATTCGCAAAAAGCTATTGCTAATACTGTATTGAATTTTCGCATATCAGTATAGGCGATCACTTAACGGCGTTTGTAACGTATTTTGCTTCTTACAAATTTTATGTTGACGACCGGCCCTCTCCGCCGCCTCCACGACCTAACCACAACTCATTCTATTCACATGATTTTTCCATTACTAGATCAAATTCTGGATGACAGCTATAATGCAAAGATTATGCGAATAGAATGAGTTGTGGTTAGGTCGTAGAGAGGGCAGAGCGGTCCGGCAATTAGGCCGTCCCGACCAGTGATGCCAGAAATGTCAGCTTTTCGCACATGCGTATTCGCGCGTGGCATCAGTGCTGTACTAATTCCAAATTTTTGAGAGTTCTTTAAGGCCCTGTTTTAAAATAATGTTTTTCATTCAATATTGACATACTTTCTTTACCTAAAAAAGTTCGAATTATACAGGATAATAAGGTTAAGTTTGGAAATAAGTAAACATAGATTTAACATAATATAAAATTTTATTTTATTTGGCAGAATCTATAAAGAATAACAACATTTGTTGTAAGACAAAGGAAAACTACCAGAAACCTTTCCAGTATCCAAAAGAACAAAAACATATTTTTTCATTATATAAATAAACAAGTAAATAAAAAATAACGTCCGTCATCATCAAGTTCGTCTATGGCAGTGTTAGGTCCCGGCACGCCACCTAGACGTTTCTCTTTTTTGGCGCGTATACGTTACTGGATTTCGCGCGCGTCACAGTACGCATGCGCGAAAAGCTGACATTTCTGGCATCACTGGTCCCGACCACGCATTCGACAATCGAAGAGTAGTCTTTCAAAATAGAAAGCTCACCTCATATATGTATGACAAGAGTGAGACCCTGTTTTCTCTCTCATCTTCACAGCGTGTTTACAAAAAAAAAGTAAACAAACGCCGCGCCGGAACAGACTTACGTTGCCACGGAGCGTGCAAGAATACGGAAAATTCAGTACAATATTAGCAATAGTTTTTTGCGAATATCTCGAAAACTAAAACCGAGCGGCGATAACATGTATAGGGAAAGGTTGTTCTGAATGATGACCTTGACAACATATTTCAAGGTCATCAAAATCGGTGAGGAGGACCAACTTGTAAATAATTACCGGTTTGTATTATGATAAAAGTTACACAAAATGTAAATAAATTCGATTATGTTGTTCTACGGCAATTATTACTAGTCACTTTTGGTACTCGGTACATTCAGTTTTAATTGCAAAAGCAGTTTGACGATTTAGTTTTTCCTTAATTTACAAGTTTCATGTTATTATAACGTAGAATGTTGCTGTAGAAATCTAGTGGATAAACCCAAGTTTTTATATTTTTTAGTTACACGAGAATACGCTGAAAGAGTTCATAAAAATTTTCAACTAAAGACGGAAATGTTAAGCAAGTATTTTTTTATCGACGTGTGACTATATTGAAAAAGTGTGGAGCCCCCAAAATTTGCGAATAAAAATTTGCTTAACATCTTTTTCAACATCCTGGAAGTGAACGAAAATATTTGTTACATCACTTTCAATAACAATGCGCAGTATTTTGCTAGGAATGCATGTGTTTTGTTTAGCATGCGTGCATTTTGTTTCGTATGCATGTATTTGTGTTTCCGTCAACTTTATTAAGCTGCTCGAAACGTCCTTGACACTCATGTTTAATTTCCATTGTCCGTGTCTCATTTCCTGTAATTATACCACTTGAATAATAGTAAAAGTAATTTATAATAGCACACGACAGAACTGGAAGAGAACATCACGCGGAAAGTACAATAGCGTACAATGTTATTTCTTTTAACAAATACAAAGTTTTCCTCTAAAATACTTTCCTCTAAATTACTGTGAAATAGAGTAATTTCCAAATGAGGATACTATATTGTAATGTCAAATGTCGTATTTCTAATTTATCCATATTTTGTATTTCAAAATAAAGTTGTAGTTTCAGTCGAAAATGAATCAATACTTGGCAAGAAAATTGATTAAAAAATCCATTTATTCCATTTCGCGAACGAATGGGCTTCTCTGAAAAAAATGTTTTGCAATTTAATTTTTTATCCTGCTTGAATAGTTTCTCATATACTCGACCAAATAGGATTTTCAGTCCCATCCTCCGGTGGTTGTTTTTATTCTTCCACCACGAACGATTCTCGATAAAAAAAAACTCTCAAATATTTTCCACCGTTCTAGTTCTGTATAAAATTTCATAAAAAGCAGAGATTGTCACTTGTGAATAACCCTTTGTTAGAAAAGTATTGAAAACCTTATAATGCTTTTCACATCCATTAAAACGGTAAAGTTTCACTGTTTTTTTGAAAACAATGAAATAATGAACATATATTTTATCGATTGCAGAAATCCTCTTTTGAAACACGCACAAAACCGCAGATCAACATTTTGATAAAATGTACAGGTACGTTATTTACAAGCAAATGGCATTATTTACAAAAAAATGTTCGTTTAACGATTCGATTAATTTCGTTAAATTTAAGCGAAAATACACAGGGTTTATTGGAATTTGTGGACATTGTTCATCAAACAACCAAACATTTTATTTTCAATACGATTTTTTTATCAATTACTAAACAAAAACTCATATTTTTCAGGACATTCGGTTTGTTCAATACATTTACTACTTCTAGGGAAATTTTTACAAAATTCATGAAATAAACTCGTGGAGTGAGTTCGTACATATTTTGATTTCCATTGGCTGTTTCAGAAGTAGACTGCGGATCATTGTGCAAATTCTAAATTTTATGGCTTATTTTATAAAAACCAGAAGGAGAAACAAATTCAATTTGTCAACTAAAAAATTACTTACGATAAGCATAGAGTACAGATGTCATTAGTGTTTGTCACTATATATATTCTCTTGTATTTTAAAAACGTGTAGATATTATAAATGCATAAAGATCCACAGTCTATTTATAAGGATCAGGATGGGGCCATGTCTTTGATTAGAAGATTTTGTTTTTGTTGATGCGTACACGCAAATATACATACATTAAAAATGGAAAAATTTCATAAATGGTGGTATTAAAAAGGAATTGCTAATACTCCATAAACTTTAGTTCGCGTCAATTCAAACAACCTTAAGCATCGTTTCATTAATATCTTGCATTACGTTTCGAAATAACCGAGCTCAAGCTAATTACGCCAGTCTGCTGGCGAACTATTTAAATGTTTCTCCTCAAATTCTTCTTCAAACTTCAAACTTCTTTAATAGGAACTCTTTCATCATCTCTCTTCAAAAAACCATAACTCTTACAATTTGAAGTATTCTGCCTTCAAATAATTCCATTATACGGTCCAAATATGTAATAAAAAATGTGTATGCAAAACCTCAGTACACAACAATCGTCTGATTCGGAAACCCCTTTAGCCTTAACGTGAACTATTGGCGTCGATGCGGTCTCACTCAAATTTATGCTAACAATGTATAATGTATAACTATTAATAATATAGCTATTTATGGATTTACGTGAAATCTTGCTATCTAACTACGATTTTATTTACCATTTCGATAGTGATGAATATTAAATATAACTATGATATTAGATACAACTTAATTGAATCATTGCATTTTTAAAGTACGTTTTGAAGGTTCATTTAAGAGTTAAGTATGCTATGAATGCACGAAGACCCCCACAGTCTGGAGAAGAAATAATAGATTGGTTTATCCCCTAACAAGTTCTATTTGATAGTTATACGAGTTCTTCAACGAAATAGGCATTTGCGGGCTGTGCAGTAATCTTTGGAAACGATCAAAACTATTCCGCTCGAGTGGAGATATAGTTATAGTCCTCGAGCCATAAAATAGCTCCGCAGTCGTCACCAGGAATCATCTGTCGATCCCTGAATCGATCGGTAACCACACCTATCGAGGTGATCATGGCGTGGGAATCGTCGTCGTTCGATTAATGCTTGCTCATCGCGGCAAGAAATATTCCCAGAGACTTTAAACTTAAACATCAGCCATTTGTTTAATGCCCGAAGTCTCGTCAAGGTTTCCGCTAAGCACAAAGCGCTGGGGCACCGGGGATTTAACGAAGCCAATTCTCCGCTTCCTTTTGTGTATTTCCGACACGTTTGGTAACGTGGACTCATCTTCCGTCCCCGTTTCGAACAATAATTTGTTAACTCTTGGCTGACTCGGTTGGATCTTCAATCTTTCAGTAATTACAAGCCGACTCCTCCGCGTCGCATCACTAGCCAGTGACATTCGAAATTTTTCTTAAGCAAACACGCGGTTCACTTGGACGCCTCAGATGGCTGGCACAATTAATTTCTACATCGTAATTATCTATTACTATTTCTTGAACCAAGAATTTTGCAATAAATTAAGGAAAAATTTGATTTAGAACGATAAATAGGCAGAGAATGGCTTAAGAACGAAAATGAAAATCTGCCAGCCTTATAAAACTCGAAACTTGTGGACTATAAATGAGCAGCACAGATGGGTGAATTTCTATTAAAACAAAAACTAATTGAAACCATATTGAATATAAATTGTATTTAAATGTAATGGAGTTTCAGTTTAGTATTCATGAAAGTAATATTTTATTTGACTTTTGTTGCTTTAAATTAATTCATAAAAATATTAAACATGAATATTTATGAACGTTTAAAAACACCATTTAAAAAAAGATGAGATACAAAAAGGTGTACTAAAGCTTTTACTAAACGCCTCATTAAGTTATTATAGTGAAACTTATGTGGAGCTTAAATATTTTTACTCACTACTACAACCACTTTTGGGAACAATGATCAATTTATTTGCTCGCATTTCGTTTGTTTAGTTACCGTATTCTAATCTAAATAAAACAGTAGTATCATTATCAATGTAAATGCTTATGAATCTCATTACGAATCTGCTATAGCGACACTAACATAAAGCAAAGACTTTAAAATTAAGTAAAAACAATAAGTACTCTTTCATAATATTGTTCTTCGTTTGTTACGACTTCTACCATTAACAATGAAAGAAATGCAAAACTAAATTGTCACATAATATGACCATGCAATTCTATGGCTGTTAGATCTCCTGTAATAAATAACAATTCAGCGTTTGTTTTAATACGAATCATAAAATGAGCAATTGTGTCTTCGCCGTACAATCCCCGCACGATAGTTAATAATAGCCTCTTCCGGAAACGCCACAGTGAATCCAAAGCACGCAGTATTCAAAATTAGATATTATGTACAAGCGCAGATACGCTTCATAAACCAGAACCCACTGGGGATAATCAATTGATGTGAGGAAGAGAGACAGACAGAGAGAGAGAGAGAGAGAGAGAGAGAGAGAGTCAGAGAGTGGGGGAGGGGAGGATCTCTGAACTCGCCGAGTCCATGGTGTGAGGAAAAAAGTTGCGCTCCGAGAATTTTCTCGACGCTGTGATATGACCGAGCCGCTACTTCAACAATTTGTCTTCCAGCTATTTCTACATTCTCTGACGTAATATCGAAGGTCTTGTACTCGTACTTCGAGTACAGGAAAGAAACTAGCTGTAGCCTCCATCAGCGGTAACTCGACGCGACTTTATTCTCTATATCGCAACTAACAAGGGAACATGTTCGAGTTATACGAGCTGGTTTGTTCTTCTTTTGTTTGATGTTATTAGCAACCACTTATCATCGTATGGCTGGAAAGAAGTCGCTTGGAAAGAATACGGGAAGGCATGCCCCGAGTCACGCGTATTTACAACGGAAGATTAGTTAAGCGGTCACGTATACTAGTGTTACACACATTAGTAGCGTGTATCGTCAAAGCTACTGATCTATATAACTGGATACAGCATCAGCTAGAATGGGCTGCGATATTTCAATTTCGTCATGTTTGAAAATTTTTTATTTCCCATCCTAGGCCGAGGAGCTTGTACTAAGAGTTTTCGATTCTCATGTTGTGCTTATCACCGATATATGTATATACAAGCTGTTTCCGAAATCATGGTACAAACGATCGGGTTAGGTGATTCTACATGCAAAAGTTTAGTGTTTCAAGATAATGTCTCGCGTTTCGCGAAAATCAAGTTTAAAGATCCGTCAATTTCGCGTGCTTTAGTATATGCAGGAAATAGAATTTATTGATCATAATGAACGCATCAGACGATTTCTATCTAATCGCACGCATATTCGTTGCATATTCAACCTCGATTTTCTCAAGAAACGTGGCGTCAAACATAACAATGTTATTCTTTTGTTTGGACTTGTTTCTACGTGTAGAATCACCACCAGTCCCCATGTACCATGACTTTGGAAACACCCTGTATATCAGTGTTCATTCTTCATATTGGTATCTATTATATTGGTGTTAGTAGTAATATTAGTAGACTCATACTGGTATTTTTGTACTCAATTTAAAAAAATGCAGTATTATTGGAATTGAGCGGTATGTACAGTCAGTCTCATAAACGAGACTTGAGTTTTTCTGCCAAGTTAGATGGATTAGTTTACTAGATGACATGTATTGAAAGTTTTGGGAAAATTGCGTTTAGTCTGAATTACGATAGAAATAATAAAAGTTGCTTTCGATAAATTTTTTAATTGTGCTTGTAAAGTAAATTTATAAAATGTGTTCTGTAAATTCATATAAGTTATTGTAAAAGTTTTATGGAAATTGGTCAATTGGTTTACGAGTTGTAGACGATTAAAAATGATAAAAATTACAATTTTTCCCGATTTCCGGCCTCTTTTTACCGTTGTATTCTACTATTTGGCGGTTTTCACCGTTTTTAATCGTTCATAAAAAATTCTGTTACATTCAGGATGTTTTCAGACTCATACAGGTTCGTTTTTTAGTCCTAAGCAAACGCATGTGGAAGATTCTTCTTGTAAAAATATTCCAGGTGATGTGAATTTTATGTGAATAAATAAATTCCTAACATAGAATAACAATTTTTTTTTAAGGCCTCGATTTTGAGAAAATTAAAGTTCGTCGAGCACAGTTGGCTGGAATATATTCTACATGTAAAGTGGATAAAAAATGTTAGAACAAAGCTTTTTAAAATGTATCCTATTTCTCGAAAAAATCAAATTTGAAAATTTGTCAAGTTCCATTTGCATCTATCTGCACAGTGGCAGGACATACATAGTCAAACTCGATTATTTCTCGAACATGGGACTTCGAATAAATTCTATTTTCCACATTTTGAACTATTTATATTCTTCGTGGATGATACTACATACCTGTATTCAGACAGGTATACTTTTTCGAAGATAAAATGTCAAAAAATAAAATTTTTCCATCATCAATTTCATATTGAATTCCACCTTTAACATTTTTTTACAAAAACATTTTTAAACTTATTACATTTATCTTTAACTCCATTTTAAGCAAGCCAATATCCGTATTAATAAATTGCTGATCTTTATATAGAAACAAAATTTTACAACAGCATTCCTAAATTTTTCTTACGACTTTTCAAAGTACACCTATTCATTTTTGTCATAAATACACAAAATCCACATTCTATTTATTAAACTAAATGCGATTTGTCTTGATGAAGCCTGGGAGTATAATCATGGGAATAAATTTTTAATAATACTGCGTACAAGTGGAATAATTTAATTTTAATGTTTTGTAGCTGGCGGACTCGAGATGTCGCCGAAGAGTTAACACACTTTTCGTTATTCAAGAGTTGTAACTGCTCGTATCCTAAATTCTTAGCTGCCCAGTTTGAATTCTATTCTCTTGGGCTTTCATGTGTCGACAAACTAGCAAAGTAGAAACTGTGCTTCCACCAAGAAAATAGTCTAAGTTCAAGGAACTACTAAACACAAGCAACAAAGTGCCCGTAGAAAAACGTCAATCAAAATGTTTGTCTAAATAGAAATTTTTTGAAAGAATAATCAAAGCCAATGATTAGATATTGATAAACGTCATTTAATTAAAAATTAGTAACTAATTTTCTTATTAATGGCATTATTTCAATGTTTTTTAAACATTACTTTTTGCAGACAATGTTTTGTCATCAATAAAGATTAATGCAAAAACAATAAAAAATGGAAAAATCTTTAGCTAAGTCAATGTCATTTACATATAAATATTAATATCTAACAGGTTTTATAGAAAAGAAATTTTCCATAAATATATTTGGTCATTATTCTATATGAGAGATATCCTGAAACATTTTTTATTAATTCCAATTAATGTTTTTTATAACGCACACTGCGTATACTTATCGAAATGTCAGCGTAAATATTTCTCTGTATTTCTATTTGTGAGATTTTGTACATGCATCGTTTGCTCAGCGAAACTGTAAACACCGGGAAAATACGAGAAAATATATTCGAAGTATACGAGCATAAATTGTCGATTAGTCTTTCATTAGTTTTATAATAGCAATAACAGTAAAAAGATTGACTTTAAAACTGTTTGTTTTGCGGTAACCAGACTACAATTTTTCCAATTTGTTGTCACATTTTTTATTCTCGAAATTAAAAACTGTTGTGGCTGCCAACAACAACAACAAGAAAATTGAAAACGCTTAAAACTTGTGGTTTGAACGCAACCCAGGTAACTTTTCTTGTCACAGTAGGCCGAAATTATAGAATAACCTTCATCACACCAAAATTTTCGTCCTGGAAACTGATTTTTAATATAATTATCGAATACCCAAGCTGTTGAGTACGGTAGTACTGGTGTGTCTGGTCACTACTCGCTGTTTCTACTTAAAATTTATTATTTATTAAATATATTATAATAATATATTTATTATAATATAATATGATCAGTAAATGCAGTATAATTTTCAACGTATTGTTTTATTTGTTCTTTTATTAGTTCAATCGTTGTTTTATTACCTGTGAATGTCAATGAACATCAAACTATTAATGTAAATGAATCCTATTAACAGCCATTAGTACGGATAAACATTAATTAATAATGGAATGTTACAACTCGTACCGAAAATTTGAATTACATAATTAAATATATGAAATTGTATTTATGTCGTTATAGTTACGAATAAATGTATTATCATAACTAGATTTTAATTACATCATTTACAACTTAATAGTATCATGTTACTGGAATAATTTATTTAATATTTTGATGATATAACATTGTAGATGTAATAATTATAATTTTTAAAAGAATTAACCAGCTCTCAGTTTATTTCGTACATTTATATTGACATTTAATGTGTCGTCTAGTTATCTATGTTACATTGTCTAGTTACTTATCTATGTCTTCTGAGTCTCTGCTAACGAAAGACTCGCTGGTTCATTAATAAAATTATCAGCGTCCATAACGAATGTTCTCAATTCACAGTTTCCGAAAACTCCCATCATTTATCACACGGAAGAACTATGAAGTAATAAATTTAATTAAACGATGTTTAATTAAACTTCTCCTGCACCGTGTATACGCGTCGAGTATTACATTCAGCAGCATCCATTCTCGCGATACGATAGTGCGCGTGTTAATCAAATTCAAAGCCCAGGATAACAATTCGTTATGTGTATTAAGCACGAGTCAAAATATTTGGTACATTAGCACGGCTGAAGAAGCTACATTGAAGTATGTTGTACGTGTGCATTTCGCCAACGCAAGCGTGTTTCAGATTCCCTTGACCGGGAGTCACGTGACACTAAATTTTCGGATACGACAAGAAAACCGACCACCGTGCATTCTAATTTAAGTGTGTGTACACCAGTAGCTGCACACGACCGCGCCCCTTATTTTTGGCAAACGCGATGCAATGGAAAATTTCATTTAAGTAACTATTCTCTCCTTCCTCGCGCGATGATATAACGGCTCGCGAAACTTTTCTGGTGAAATGACCATTCATGGACCAGGGAAACGAAACATCCAAATTTTTCAGTTAACATGCACGACGTTTCTAAATATCGCTAACCCTACCAACAATTAGCTGATCACTATGAAATGTCACCGACCAATCTTTGTCATACATGCATCAAACTTGCAGTCTAATAATGTCCATCTCGTTATTTTTTAAAATGAATAAGACAGTGTCGAAATGATAATTTTTGCAAACGGACCAGCCACGGTCAATAGTTATATGGAGGACACTGTCGGCTGAAGTGTGATCGATTTGCGACCGAGTTAACCCTTCAGGGAAGACGTCTGTACACCGTATTGACTCTAAAGAGGGTCCTAAAATTTATTACATGAAACCAAATCATTATGTATAGTACACATTCAGCCGCTCGTGAAATCGTTATTTACAACTTTTTGATGTGTGCCTATATATAAAATTTAAAAAATACGTTTTGTAGATCTGTATGAATCATAGATATTCTGACAATTTCATCAAAATCGATCAACGTTGCAATAAGTTATAAATGGTTAATGATTGTGAAAATTACAGTTTTTCATGTTTTTAGTCATATAATTGTGGTAAATCTAAAGATTCTTACAACTTTCAATGCCTGCAGCTTTTCCTGCTTACTTTTCTGTTAACTTACACATATTTACCAAACGTAGTCTGTAAATTTTGAATACAGACCCGCATCAAAAAGCTGTAAAAAGCAGCCTTTAACATTTTCTCCATGTTCTGACTTATTGGAATTTTAAAAAAATTTATTTACGTCAGCCAGGAAATAATCCTTCTAACACCTCGAAAAAATTAAAGTGGTTTGATCCAATCGTAAAAAAGTTGTCGTTTTTATAAAAGTGTCCGAACATTACACTGACAGACCGTACACCATATGGTCTCTGTTATAATTCCATTGTATCTAATTAAATGTACTTATTACACGTTTATCAACTGCGTCATTACTATCAGTCACCGACACCGTTCGCATACGCAGCAGAAGTATCACAACACACTGCTTACAATCTGTTAAAAGTCAGTCAGGGACCAGTTGCCATGGGCAAATATTCTGGGAGTGGACGAACTTGTTAGTAGTTATGATGGGGCTCCACTCACTCCCGTTCGATAACACAAGTTACTTCCGACGCATCCAGCACGCTAACCGAACGGTGCCGTCGCATTCGTTGAGTGCACCACTTACTATTCCGGTAAAATGTCCTTTCGAGCCTTAAATGCACGCCTCTTAATCAACATCCGCTACCGCGGCGGCGAAGCCCCCGGTTCCGAGGAATTTTCGTTAACGGCCGGTGATTAAGTATGCGCGTGCGGCTGACTTCGAAACGTAAACTCCTCTCGCCACCCCCACCCCTCTTTTTTTCTTTTTACCTATTTTTTTCTCTCCCCCCCCCCCCTCTCTCTCTCTCTCTCTTTCTCTTTCTCTCTCAGTGTTCCTTTTTGCAGGGCCGTCCGCCGCGTCGACCGAGAATACTTTGACCGTACTTTCCCGACACTTTGAATAACGATGTAACCAAATCGATCGCCGGCACCGGACACTATTTTCAGTCGAGTTTCTGCGTTCGCCTCCTATGCACCGTGATTAATCACTGACCTGATAGCTTCATTCGAGACGTAACGTAAACCTGACCGGCAGAGATAGCCAGGAGACAGATCGTTCAAGCGCAACAAAAGGAGTTTGTGTAAAGCTCCTTTTTTTCGGCGGAATTAACGAGCCCTCGCTCTGATCTGTTCAACAGGGAGGATCGATTGCTCGACGACAGATATTATAATGCTCTTGTAGGGACATTTAGAAAGTATAAGCAGTTGCACAGGAACGCCGAAATTGCTCCCACTTCATAATTATTGGATGCAAGGTCGGTAAGTTCATTTCTATTTTTCGGAAATTCATAAACGATACAAATGAAGCTCACATTACTATTTTAACATTTAGAGATCCGGCATTTTTCGATTGAAAACTTGAATTTTCTTAGAGGCAACATGTTAGGTACACAAAAATCTAAAGTTTGTCCCTGGCCACTACAGGGTGTCGCGGAAATGTCAGAAAACCTTGCAAAGCGTGGTTCTTGAGATCATTTGAAGTAACTTTTTTCTTAGCGAAAATTTCCGTCTCGGATTTGTTTAGTAGTTATTAACGAAAAACACGGACCAATCAGAGCGCTGCTACAGCGGACGGATTTCGGCTCGGCCAACGACAACGCCACTCTCTGATTGGTCCGTGTTTTTCGTTAATAACTCCTTGTCATAGTGAAGGCTGAAATTTTGACTAAGGAAAAAGTTACTTCAAATGACCTCAGGACCAACCCTATTCAAGGTTTTCCCACGTTGTTCGGACGTCCTGTGTAGTGGCCACTCCGGACCTCTACAGGTTAATCGATTATATATTTGTCTTTGTTATTTATCATTTCATGCAACCACAATGAAAGTGTTTTAATATACGACTCAAATATGATCAAGCTTATCAACTGACCTGATAGCATTTTCTATTGGGTTGGCAACTAAGTGATTGCGGATTTTAAATAAAAAGGAAAATTCAAAATTTCTACTTGAAAATATAACTTTATTAAATTAGGTATTGACTGTTTTTGTCGATGACCTTTTATCATCTTTCAGGCAGCGTTATAATTTCATGTTTATAAAACTAAAACTATAAAAAAAAATTGGCCAACCAATTTTGACACTGCCTTTCTTTCAAGGCTTCATCTCTATATACGGCACATCATTTCTTGTATGCTTGCAATGAGTTCCTGCCTTTTCAGAAATAATAATTAAATATGTCCGAAATGCGTGTTTTGTTCTTCCATTTTTAAATTGAGATAAAAACGAAACTGAATAACTAATCGATACAATCTTCTTAGTAATTAAAGGTGGAAGTCCAAACAACAAGAAAACAATACTGATTAGGTGCTTTAAACACGTTGACAAAACAAAAGAATGTGCTAGAACATCTATCGACAAAATCCGCGATCATTTAGTTGCCAACCCAACATTTAAAATATTCAAAAAGTAATATTCCAACGGTATCTGCTATTCTATTGTATGTGTCGTTGATAATAGTCTTGATCGTTCACTACACTATGGATTTCGTGAATTTGTGGAAAAAATGAGTAGGTGGAAAATTCCTGCACAACCTATTCAAATTATTAGGAAAAGAAATCAATTTTTATGTAAGTTCCTCTTCTTGTAATTGATGCCGACAATTTTTATTTTGTATAAAAATCCACAGTATAGTAATAATCGATGAGAGTTTGTCAGTTTGACGTTTTGTCATTTTACGTTTTGTGCGTGCGTGCGCGCGTATTTTTAAATAAATAACCCAAAAGAAACACGATTATATTCCACATTCATTGCAAAGCTTTATGGATCTGCAATAACAGTTTTAATAAACAGAAGACATTTCTTTCCTAAGAAATAAATTTGCATTCGACATACTGAGTGGACACTCTTCTAATCACATTTACCATGTCCGTGGTAATTCGATAAAACGTTATTTTTCGTAAAAAACTGTTAATAAAGGTGCGTTAGCAAGTACAAGCTAGCAAAGTTCAGTAATTTGTAAATGAAACAAAACGAGTCACACAGCACTGTCTTAGAACTTTCCACACGTGTGCACAGCGCAGAACATATTTATTAACATTTTCTTTATTGAGATGATTATCGTGAGAAAGCTTCTAGTCAGCGATATAAATTTCACCCGAATCCTGGTTCTTATAAAATAATCTATGAAAACGGGAATTTGCATAGAGCTTTGCGGTCTAACAATAACCCTATACATATATGCACGAACTTGCACAGTCTACTTATCAAGAGCCAAGTTGATATGTTTCCGTGTTTATGCAGGTATGAATACATGAACAACAATTTTCAGCTGTTATTGTGTTTATCTAGCTAGCACGGTGGTACATAACTTAACTAAGTCAACGATAACTTCTTCGCTGGCGGGATCCGGCATACTTAACGTCCGCAGCCAACGACTTCTTAATCTAACAAACAGCGGTTCGCCGCGGTTTAGAACCTTTAAAACGTTTTCGTAATTTGTACACTTTTCACACATTTCGGGCTTCGAAAGATACATATTTCTGATTAATTATGCGGCCTTTATGTCGTTCAGAATAGCCTAGATCTTTCCTGCATAACCGGCCTGAAGTATTTACGTGCGGGCAAACGAATTCCTGGCTTGGAAACCGTATAACTCACGCGTTGCTACTTCAACGCTAATTGGTTGCTCCATTTTTATTAAATTTTCCACTGTCTGATCCACACTGAACAAAATCCACTCTTCAATACAATGTTACAATAATGTGCTGCAAAAATGGAGCGTCGTTTATGTTACTATCGAAAAGAAGACATTTGTTTAAAAAAGAAACGAAAGACACGGTCCAAAATGCTTCATTGCAAGCTTACGTCCTTGAAAAGATCATTTAACAGTAGTATGTTTTCGTGAAAATGACGATCGATGCTTTTGAATCTTGTGACATCAAATGATTCACGAACTGCTTCCATTAATCAGTTCAATACTGTAACGTTTATATTTTACTTATTCAGCTTCTTTCGAAAAGAAAGTATTCTTATTGTAATTCTTATGCTATTCGGATTGTATTCTTATTCTTATAATTGGTGTCGTTATTTCCATGCTTAGTTATTTAGGGTTATAAAATTCGAGAGACATACACACGATATCATGGTATACTTAACCCTTTGTGGACGCGTGTCTGCTGACAGTTGGCCAAGCAATTTTATCGTTCTACGACTGCGAATAATTTTTAAATAATTAAACAAAAATTATTACTAAATTATTACTCTCGAAAAATATTAAACGAACTTCTACTGAACACAACCCGTTTCTTTTCATTTAATTCGTACACTTGACTCTTCAGTATACTATCTTGTTTCACAAGGAGAATTTAACCCAGACCCATCAAGAAATATGCGAAAAATAATTCCCGTCCGCTAAGCATTAACACATCATGTACCAGTTATTATTTTATAATTTTTAGAAGCATATAGTTTACGGTTAACACGTTGACGCTCACTCTGAAATCGGTGATAAACGACAAAAGCAACTTTTTTTTGTTAATTATCTGATTCTTGGGGAATTCGATGAACTTACAGAATAAAATTAGTATTTTTTCTAACTATTGAACGTCTATAGATGGCATTTACGTCAACGTGTTAAAGACTTTTTAATGGATTCTTCGACAGCAACGTCATCTAATAATCTTGTTCGGCATTCTAATATAATAAAACATTTCTACGCTTCCTTTTGGTAAAGCATAATTATTTAAAATCTTATTAATAAGCTAATGGTAGGTAGTATTAACATTGACACTCACACAGTCCGAATCATATTAGACTGTCTAGGACAGGGAGTTCCAACGTATTGCGAGAACTGCAAGGTCCCCACCATCGAACCTCTTCCCACTACTACGTACAGCCGTGGAGTTAGTGAGTGCTGCGCGCGTCGCGTGGCTCTCGTGGTGGGAGCTTCCCACTACTATACATTATAACGATGAAGTCTAAGAGTGGAGGAAGAACCTAAGCGGGGAAGGTTCCTCGAATAGCTCCGAAGCTACTGGTTGGAACTGCATGGTCTAGGAAATCAATTTCATTTTCGATTAATCCGCACAATGAAAATTTAGAATATCGTTTAAAGAAATCATATAGCGTGGTTAAGTATGACGAAACTTAACCTTTACTGTACAATCGGGATATACGACACTCCAACAAAAGTTTAGGTAATACAAATGACATCTCGCGTCCTTTTCCCGTGTTCTTTTTTTAGACTACGTGTAAGTTACAATTTTAAGCTGTTAACCCTAATTTCGGAATATCTAAACAATATTCCGTCATTTTCTGGGAATAGATTGTTTAAACATGGCTGACGTTTGAATCTATTGGGGTGTACCGTATACAATATTTTGATGCGTTGTATAAAGGTTAAGAAAAAAATAAAACATTGATTAAAAATGGCTGTTTGTATACATTACTGTTATCTGACAATGTGAAACGTACGCATTACGAAAGAAACTTTTGAGATAACCTAATGGAATATCTTTTTGTACACGGCAACAAATGTTTGAAATCGATTTTCTTGAGAACAGAGATCAGTGCTGAACGAAATTAAAACAGGTAAGCGAGAAAAATCGTTTGATGTGAATTGACTGAAACGAACATTCGGAATGCTTATGACGCGTACTTTTACCCAACCGGAACTTAATTGCTGCGCGATTAGAGCTTTTTAGAGATCTGCAGCAACTAGAGATTGGCCGCTGTTTCGTGATTTAATATAGCGCGAGTGTTTCAATGTGCCACAATACAACGACCACAATATAATTAAAATTCCTGCGCTTCTATTAAAGCTGATCATCTCTAATAAGCGTACTAATGTGCACGAAACCTCAATTGCAACAGGGATTAACGTACATACTCTATTACTAGCTGAAATTACAATGTAAAGGGCAACACTGCCGCGAACGCGGTTATTTGTATCGCCGTACAATGTAATTACACCTTACCGCAATTATTACAACTGTCGATGACGTCTCTATCGTTTGTAGATCATTATGGGGCAGTTAACGCGCGCAGGTAACCGTGCAATGATAATTCTTAGACTGTGGACTTTGTGCGTTTATGGCAGAAATTAGCAGGTGACATTCAGAACACAAAAAACACTGAAAAATATTCCATCTACATCTTATTGAAATCAGTAAAAAAAGAAAAGAAATTTTATTTGGTTTCTGGTTCTTACAATTACGCGCAAAATTCTAATTTTGCACGGAGATGAATAGTAAAACATGAATCACGAAAATGATACTTCAAATTTTCACAAAATATTTCACAATAATTTTAAACACAGTAAATCTTCTATAGAGTACTAAAATATTAATTCTTAATGACAATGGTTCTTTAACAGAAGGATTTTTAAGTATAAATATAAAGTCGTTGAGGAATATTAATTTTTTACAGAGAAAGATTTAAGTTAAATTCGTTAGCTATCTGGTGTATTTAAATGTGATTTTCTGCAAATGTTACTATAAACTGCAAACAAAAATGTAAATATAATTCATTTGCAGTTTGTTAGAGGTTATACTATTCCGAACATTTCCAGCAATTATATTAGCAACTATATGAATTAATAGCTAGCGAATTTAACTTAAATCTTTCTCTATAATAAATTAATATTCCTCATCGATTTTTTATTTATACTTAAAAATCCTTCTTTTAAAGAACCATTGTCATTAAGAATTAATACTTTAGTACTCCGTAGAAGATTTACTGTGTTTAAAATTATTGTGAAATATTTTATGAAAATTTAAAGTATCATTTTCGTAGTTCATGTTTCACTATTGATTTTCGTGTAAAATTAGAACTTTACGCATAAATTGTAGGAACCAGAAAACAAATAGAATTTTTTTCTTTCTTTACTAATTTCAATAAGATGGTGATGGAATATTTTTCAGTGTTTCTTGTGTTTTGAATGTGACCTGCTAATTTCTGCCATAAACGCACAAAGTCCACAGTCTAAACCAAATTTTATGTGTGAATTCTCTTTTAATTCTACGGTTATCAGTCTTATATGTTATAGACTATAACAACAGATATAAGACAGATAACCGTAGAATTAAAAGAGACTTCACACATAAAATGCGGTCGAGTATCTCATTTTCATAAAACGTTTTACACATAAAATAGAACATTAAATAATTTACAATATGTTCACATCAATAATAACAGTGCAACCTTTTAATGTTACATAAATTGGAATTTTGTGTCTCTATTAAACATAATAAGATTGACAAAACTACTTTCATACATTTGCAAATACATATTTCGTCACTTCCAATTACACCATAGAACCACGAGTTTTTGTTACCGACGTTTCAAAATATTTTCCAGTTTATTCATCATTAAAAGTTTCTAGTTCATCCGACTGTATTTGACAAATATTTTGTGAACTGCTCCGCACTCGTTGATGTAGTTTGTTTCGAACTACATATGTCCCTCATTCGAATAAATCAGTGAAAGTTTACGTTCAGTAACAAACCAGTCGCATTTCTATTTCCGCCAGTTATAAACAAGGCGATGCTGTGGCACGAGTGATTAGAACAATGAAAATAAGGTTAATTAGACGCATCCTTGCCCCGTGCACCGACAGAAAAGAAGTCAACCGTGGAAAAGTCAGCTTTGACCTAGTCCCGGTGAAATTGTATAACTCTTTCGCGTCGCAATGTTAATTAAACGCAGTGGAACAGGGACACTCAAAGACGAGTAAACGCACCAATGTAAGGATCAAATTTCATGGGTTCGGAAATTAATCCCATTACGCGTGAACATTGAATTAGCCCAGTTTTAGCCGTGCTGAAAATAGAATTATAGTACCCACTATGTTTCCAAACAGATTTTACAAGCCTCGGAAAATTTCGGTCGTTCGTCTATATTTAGAAACGTCACAGATTATGAATACGCTTCTTCGAATAAGAGTACACACACACAGCTGACCCAAATAGTGCACGCTGCGAGCAAAAATTATTAACATCACAAGAGACTGAAAGATATAATACAATGTATAAAGCAATGACATCTGATTTACAGTAGCTTTGTTTCGAAGCCAATTGTGCCAGTTGTATAACTATAACTATACAGGGTGGACGATTTATCTGAAGACATTGAAATATCTCGAGAACTATGCATCGGATCAAAAAATGTGGGTAATGAAAGTTGTTCGTCTCGAAGGGGGACATCCAATGATACCAAACTCGACCCCCCATTGACACCTCCTGGGGGTTGGGGTGGGGGAAGATAAAAATCTTAAATGGGAACCCCCATTTTTTATTGCAGATTTGGATTCTCCAGAAAAAAGTACCCCAATTTGACCTACGAGCTTTTGCATTTTGGTTCACAGATAAATTTAAAAAACATGCATTATTGGTCATCTGAAAATACGCGGTGGTTACGGACAGTCGACAAACAAAGATCATGGTCCGTCAATGTTTGGTGCGGAATTTTAAACAACCAAATAATTGGGCCTCATTTTATCACCGGAACATTAAATGCAGAAAAATACATTGCATTTTTACGAGAATCGTTACCAATTCTCCTGGAAAATGCACCCTTGGACATTCGTGAAGATACGTGGTATCAACATGACGGATGTCCAGCCCATTCTTCCCGTGTTGTAACACAATTCTTGAATAACAAGTTTCTAAATCGTTGGATTGGACGTAACGAACCCGTATTGTGGCCAGCTCGCTCACCAGATGTTACATCCCTTGATTTCTATCTATGGGGAAAACTGAAAGACGATGTTTATCATGAACCACCAACCACTGTAGACGACATAAAAGAAATAATCGTCAGGGCTTGTGCGTCGATTCCCTCAGAAATGAATTACACAGCAGTACGTTCTGTAACTTCACGGCTAAATGAATGTAACCAGCTCAAGGAATATTGAACATTTTGCGTAACAAAAATAAAGCAAATGAATCTTACACGTTGAATTTTATTTATTCCATTTTTCTGGGTTGAAGGTCATTTGTAGGTCATATTGTGTTACATGGATGAATTCGTTATTTTGTCAGCTACAACATTCCGTTAACGAAGATATATCATTCCATTAAAAAAAGCACCGATGACCTTGAAATATCATTAAAAAAATGACCTTGAAAATTTTTTTCCTTACACCGTTACATGAGACCCTTCAAACAGTGTAACTTTGTCCTAAGAAGTTTTTTGCACAACGAAAAGTAACGGAGATATTTAGGTGTTCTGTTTCTTCGGACTCAGCCTGTATAGTAGTTGGTCCGTCATCACCGATTTTGATGACCTTGAAATATGTTGTTAAGGTTATCATTTTGAAGAAACTTCTCCATATACAGGTTACCACCGCTCAGCTTTAGTTTTTTAGATATTAGCAAAAAACTATTGGGATGACTGTAGCAAACTCGCTTTTTCCCAATAACCGAATTCAAGACCTAACCAGAATTCATTTAAAAGCTGTACAAACAAAAACCTTCGTGGGGTTAGAGTCTAGAAATGGAGTTCCGTACCGATTTTTACGAGCTCCAAATATGTTATCTGCGGTGTGATTCCGAGCAACTTTTCCCCACGAGTTCGTCAAATTAAAAAAGGGCAGAAATCGCTTTATTGGGTGGCCGTAGCTTTGTGTAAATACCTCGAAAACGAAGGCCGTGGCGACGGTCACATTTGTAGGGTAAAATTGTTCAGAACGCTGACCTTGATAGTGTATTTCAAGGTCGTCAAAATCGGTTGTGACAACCAACTTCTAAATAATTACGATAAAAATTTTTTTAGAAAATGCATTTTTTGACCCGTTTACATGAGACGAGTAACCTTAAGAAGCACGATGTTCCAGAAATGCGACGTGTGCTTAACTCATGCTCGCGTCTCCGCGCCCGTTCGTTCCCGAGATCCGGCGGAATCCTTCCGCGTCGTAATTCCTTCCGGTAATCCTTCTAATACCGAATAACGTCTTCCATAATTATTCTTTACAATCTCCGCGATAATGGTAATCGTATCAGGAAGGAAGTCACGGGTTGGTTGGGTGGCAAAGCCTCCCCCCCCCCGCAAAGCTTCGTTAGCGAACCACGTCCTTTCAAATGGAAATAACAAAACTAATAAACTTCCGTAGGAATAAAGTGGCTCGGGTACGTTGCACGCCAGATTTAAACGGGAGGATCCAGGAAACGGGGAATCGCGTACGGCTTGCGTCCGTTGAATGCACTCCGCAGCCGGATGACGGGGTTAACAGAGTATGCACCGCGCGATGCACCGTCTAAGACGGTGCCGGACTACGAGTAACCCACAAACACAGATGAAATTCCGCAAGCACCGGGGCTCTCGTCCCATTTTTTCGCGAATGACATCGCAAGCATAATACGGCCGCCGTGGGCGACGAGGGAAAAGTCGAGGGAGAACACGAAGGAGGAGGTGCAGTTTAACCATAGACAGGAGCACGATGGAACACTTGTTGTCAACGGGTGTCTCGATGTTTCCAACGCTGCCAAAACGCTCCTGAAAGATCGGTTTTATCACATTCAGCGCTGGATTATCCAATAAGCAAAGTGAGCAAGCGTTCAGGCTATTAGAAGGGGACCTATCTATAGAATTGTCTAGACATCGTGTTTGGGTCTGTACTACGATCGAGTGGGACACTGTCATTTTTTAGAGATTTATTAGCATGAATGGCGCTAAGGATTCGTTACGGACTTGGGTACGGCTGGAAGTTAAGTGTTTTATTTTGAAACCGGAAAACAGACATGCCGTACTCTGCTCAATGGTAATTGGCGCTTCGCAGGCCCACTCGCAGCGGAAAGGCGACGCCGTTTTCGAAGAAAAGATCATTGAACAAGGGATCACTGTGCAACGCGTTCTACGATGCTTAACATGAAATTACGAAGTAGGCGTTGCACAATTTTTGGATTACTCCCCAAACTGATGATTCGTCCCCTTTTAATACCTACCAAAGGAATGATCTCTTCCCGAGCTTTGATAGGGAATAAAACACATAGAACCGCCAGAACTGAAACTTCGGATCACTCGGATCTTTCGGAACATATAATACCTTGTGGAACGATGAAACACAAATGAACCTTGCACTGTTACAAACTGTAAGTGTTTTTTACGAATGTGAAATATATCTTTCTTACTGTTTTAAACTAAAGCATCAATTGCCTTGAATCAGCTGTAATATTAGACAGAACAATACTTGAAACAGGCCCCCACCATAGACATTTTCTGAATTTTACACCATTTACATAGTAACATGTGCGTCAGAATGGAAATAGCGAAAGAATAATGGAAAGATGACACTTGTTAGAAGTGAGTGAGCAAAATGAATATAATTGAACTTCTATTAAAAACACTATGTAGTCAAATTATCGAAAATGACTAAGAAATTGTATAGGTTCATCCTACACTGCGTTGAAGTGACAAAAAAACCCTCAAAATGTTTCCAGTGATCATGGCTTTTTAAGGTCTTAATCCGGCACTGATAGGAGTTGGTCCCTTGCAAACGAGAACTGTTTCTGATGTAATTCTATGTGAACTCAATAGATTTGTTTGCCCTATTAATTCTGTGTGCCAGTCCAACAACCTACGAAGTTCCATGAAATCGAACCGAATATCCCTTCAACCTTCTTTTATTTTCTAGGGTATTAATCAGTACAATGAATATATTAACGTAAAAATTTATTCTGCAATCCGAATTCATAATTTTGTACCCATATGTGGCCAACGTGATAAACAAGACTATGTTGTGGCATGACAATTGTAAAATCAGTTTACCGGACGAAAAATGATATGTTAAAAAATCAAACCTTTCATGGAGTACTAATTGGTATGATTACACGTTTGTCACGTTATCGTAAGTTAATTCATTTATGTTTATGTATTTTTTCCCACAAAAAACATTTTAGCGTATTAACGAACAAATAGTACATGTATATTAAAACATCTATAAAGACAGCATTTATGCAATCAAAATATGTTTCTCCCATAAGATTTGTATAAAAAATGTGTTTCATTTAACACTAGATATACAGAGCACTAAAAAGTGAGTATTTTATACCACTTTATAAAAATAACGAAAATGAGCCTAACTAATTTTTAGACATTTTTTTATAATACGTACCGAAAGTAATAAACTTGAATAATTCCTCATGGATGCATCTTTACGATCTCAATAATCGTAAATTAAAAATGTTCGAACGTGTAATTACGACGTGTCCCGTATGCATAACGTTAAAATTCCATATGGATTGTAAATTTTTATGTAAAATGTATAACGCACAATTTTGTACATTCATATCATTTTCAAACAATGAATCGATTAATAAAGCATTCATAACAAAAATTAATAATATTTTGTTTACCCGTTTTGATCAACGTCTACTAAACAATAACAGTGCGAATGCATGCACAATATACGAACATGTATATTTGACTACAATTAAGAACACAAAGAATGCGTTGTTATATGCATATGCACGTTCATACAGCGCAAACACTTTTGTTCATCAATATGCTTTTAATCCGAGTACATTCTCGACTAAATATTCAGATGCTCCGTTTAAGCTCTGAAATACTGAATTCAACACTATTGTAAGCATTGCATAATAGTGGCTAACACTTTATAGCGACGAAACACATAACATAGTTTAAATATTAAAATATACTACGAGAATTAAATCGCGACCGCTTAATTGGGGACTATTGTGATTCGTTAAACACATGCATATGTAGGAGTTTCGGGTCTCGACGTGTACATATTTAATAATAACCATGTTTGGACATTTGCGAAGATTAATTATCGTTCCATAACACTTTAATCACCGACAATGCAGCGTTTTACTTAGGTTCCATTTTGTGCAGCAGCTCACATTAAACACATTGATTTACTAAATGAAGATACTTTCAGGAAAATATCCAAATTCGAATAAAATCATTTTTGTCCCATTTATAAATTTTGTACTTCATATTCTTCGCGAGAGCATAAATCATTTCAGAAACAGCTCATAATCGTTAAAATAATAAATACTAACTATCAAAATTTATCAATTTCAGATTATTGGTTTTTAGCTACAAAACACATATCCCTTTTATAAAAAATGCTTACGTTTTGCTTCTGTCCAGAGACTGTATATATCCCGCACATATTATTACAAAGATGGTGAGGATGTTATTAATTAATCAAACATTTTTCCGCGTTCTGCAAATTCTGCGTAGTTCTTGAACTATATCTTAAGTTACGTTCCTAGGAACTGCTTAATCTTAATCCTATTAGTAGATGTGTTAATTACACGTTTACGCACACCTAGGAAAACAATGGCGACACGTATCTCAAAAGCGGCTACCACTGACTTGAACCTAACTACTTCGCCGGATAAACTCCTCACTAGTAAACTATAACGTTCAACGGTGTATCTTCATCGCAACGCTTAACTGTTGTAATACCATACGACAATAATGTAAGCGACAAATGCTTTAGGAACACGTAATTTCATTTAAGCCAAAATTTAAACAACGGATTAAGTTTTAAACAGGTGATTCAACTGTCCATTAATTTAAAAATATCAATCATCTAGAAAAAGAGAACAAGTTTAACCAAACCCAAAGTACAGATGTGTAGCATTCACGTTTAAATACTCTGGGGAAATGTTACTCTTTTTAATACACGATTAATATAAATATTATATACACTGAAAAACTATGAATCTGTGAACTTCCGTTACTGCGTATAAAAAGTTAAAAAATTTCATCTGTCCCCATTTTAATAAACGAATTCTCTACTTTTAAGCCCCTGTACTCGTGTTTTAAATATCATCTTCGTTATCAAATAAAGTGAAAAATTTAAGTTGCTCTTCTTCGTTTGAAATTAATAAAAATTCAAAAATTATACGGTGTTAACAAATATGTGTTTCTCATTTGTTTCAATGGGACACTATAAAGAGGTGCGTCCCACTTTCCAATGACCTCTCAAAAGTTGATCTGCGATTTTTCCTCACTATTTGAATACATTCTTGATAAAAGATAGAGTCATTCGAATTCGCACAATTTTGAATAGGAGGTAACTTTAATTTCTCACTCTGTTTTACGACAAAATATTTTCAAAATGAGCGTTCAAAACTTATACTCTTAAAATGCTGTCTAAAACGACAGCTTAATAATTTTGTTTTAAACGATGACTCAGGAGAAACGATTAAATTGTATTACTTGAGATTGTAGCTGATCAGCTCCTGCACACACCCACGGAACCCTCCGAGACTTTTCCCAATCTCCATACGGTATTTGGTCCTGATACCACACTCGGCCATCCTGCAACGACATTGGGCCTCGAATGTCCATCACAACGTCATCGTGTCTTTGTGTTTGTTTCGCATCAACGCCATCAACACACAACTCGCTTCGCTCACGATGACCTCTTCGCCACGCTCGCTTTGTTTTCGTCTTCGTCCGTGATTGTCATTAGGGCCATCGTGCGGTCATCGGTGTACCCCCCATCCCGGACGAGCCCCAAGTGTAGGATTTTAGGAAAAAGGAGGGCACCACAGCCACACCGGGAATCGAACCCGGGCCTCGCGATTTGTAGCTGATCAGCTCCTGCATATACCCACGGAACCCTCCGACTTTTCCCAATCTCCATATGGTATTTGGTCTGGAGTTCCTGATACCACACTCGGCCATCCTGCAACGACATTGGGCCTCGAATGTCCATCACAACGTCACCGTCTTTTTGTGTTTGTTTGGCATCAGCGCCATCAACACACAACTTACAACTTGCTTCGCTCACGGTGATCTCTTCGCTACGCTCGCTTTGTTTTCGTCTTCGTCCGTCATCGTCATTAGCGCCATCGTGCGGTCATCGGTGTACCCCCCATCCCGGACGAGCCCCCAAGTGTAGAATTTTAGGGAAAAGGAGGGCACCACAGCCACACCGGGAAACGAACCCGGGCCTCGCGATTTGTAGCTGATCAGCTCCTGCATATACCCACGGAACCCTCCGACTTTTCCCAATCTCCATATGGTATTTGGTCTGGAGTTCTTGATACCACACTCGGCCATCGTGCAACGACATTGGGCATCGAATGTCCATCACAACGTCACCGTCTTTTTGTGTTTGTTTGGCATCAGCGCCATCAACACACAACTTACAACTTGCTTCGCTCACGGTGATCTCTTCGCTACGCTTGCTTTGTTTTCGTCTTCGTCCGTCATCGTCATTAGCGCCATCGTGCGGTCATCGGTGGACCCCCCATCCCGGACGAGCCCTCAAGTGTAGAATTTTAGAGAAAAGGAGGGCACCACAGCCACACCGGGAAACGAACCCGGGCCTCGCGATTTGTAGCTGATCAGCTCCTGCATATACCCACGGAACCCTCCGACTTTTCCCAATCTCCATACGGTATTTGGCCTGGGGGGGTCTTGATACCACAAAATGCTACAGAATAATTAGAGCTTTAAATGGAGTATGCCAAATGCGACTTTCGGATACAGAGATTTAAAGATATTACAGCGTAGCAACTTGCTAAGTAGTGCATCATCAACTACTTTTAAATTGGAATTAGTGGAGGGAAGAAAACGCTGATAATGCACACTTCCTGCGCGCGCGAAAGAGTATTACAACGAATTACGTTGACTGTTTAACTATGCGGCGGAATGACCAAAATCCTTTCTTGTCCAGTTGCCAAGTTCCTTTTCTTACGACGGCAATCGCAATTGTTCCAAAGCATTACATTCTATTACAACAAACCGTCTCGCTTCGTTACCGAGCATCGCTTGCTCATGCGAACGCAAATTTTCAACGATCCCGAGGAAAAATTTAGTGTGACCTAAATTCCCTATTTACGACCACTACCGGGGGCTTTAATTTAAACTTCCACGAATCCCTTTTTCTCCCTGTTACGTAAAATATACCCCACGCATAAACGAAAGAAATGTTATTTAATTTTGTTCACTCTTCCCTTTTGCTGTTTCACGGTTCTGGGGCGAGATACATTTCTCTCTTTACAAAGCGGACAGTCCGATACTAATATAATTTAATCAACGAAACTCTACAATTATCTGCTACTAAATAACACACTCTAATTTTGGTTTCTCACGTGTGTTAATTTCTGCGTCGGCGTATTTAAATGTGAAATGCACTGAAATGTGAACCGGTTTCAAAGAACCTCAACGTTTCGCGTAACAGTTTTCAAATGTAGATTTTTCTGATTACACCGACTCACTTTCTTTTATTTATTCATTATTTCCAACTTTGCCAGACAAGAGAACACCTCGGTTGACAAATTTCGTACTAACATCGATGTAATACTTTTACGTAAACAGAAAGAATTTATAAAATCTTAAATGAACAAGAAAATACTTTAGTTATTGAAATCTATCGTTAATGTATACGTACTTATTTTTACTCTGTCCTTAATTCTGTGATGCATTAAAAACCATTGTTACAAATTTTATTAATGTTCTAAAGTCTAATAATTACAGATATGAAAACCCCAGTAATATATTTCGGGTTGAAGAATAATATTTCTCATATTCAATGTGAATACGCTGAAAAAATTACTAGGGCTATTAAAAATATTACAAATTTCGTAGTCAGTGTATTATGCAAATACAGAATGTAACTACTTGTATCAAATTATTAGACTTTTTTTAAAGATTATTTGTTGTTACAATCGTACACGTAATTGAAAAACAGAAGCATCGTGGAAACGGACACGAAAGCGTCAGAAATTTTATATTCCTACTTGGCGCGGTTATAGCTATGTTGCCTCTTTCTGTCGGGCAATGGGAAACAAGTAATCTGGTGGCTTACAGTTACTAGTTCCTGTTCCAACGCAAAGCTTACTTAAGGAGGCAGCAATTTTCTAAATATCCATTCCTACGATTTTTAAACGCAACCGCATTCACGTGGAAAAAAAGGAGCGCGGAATCGAAAAAAGTTAGATAAAGAAGAGGAGGAGGAGTCGCTCGCAAAGTGTCTGGAAAGATAAGAAACTTAAAAAGGATCGTACGCTTTAGTGCGTGAAGTAAAGTCGAACTTATCGAAATCGTGGAAGAAATATTTTTTAAATCTCGATAGAATCTATTCGACGATGCTTTATCGATATCAAAATTTATTTTATAGAAAATGGAAAGTCCGAGTTATTAGAAGATCTTCTCTAAGATCTGCCATTTTGAAAACAGAAAGAAATGATAGGATATTATCGTCAAATCACTTAGTGCAAGAAATATATTAACCCAAATAATATATTACTTATCAGTAGATCTATAAATTCGTAATTTATGTGAATTAATGTTAAACCGGTAGATACTGTTTTAATGTACTGGATGACATATCCGGAATAGTTCACTGAAATAATTTGCAAGAGCAGCGAGAGTCCATTGTAATAACGTTTGGCAAACGATAAAACGAATTATTCAGCGAAATAGTAATTGCTGATGAATAAATTCCGTAATTATTACGAACTTCGCAGGGAAACTTGGCAAAGTCAGAAGCCATTTCCTGAATCTCGTTAGTTTTAGGACTTCCATTTATTGCAAACAAGTTCTTTCGTTAATTCTGTACTCCTGCCGTTTCCTGTAACTATTCTGCTCTAGCGCTGTTCGAAAAAAAATGGAAACTACTTGTCAGTTAACAAAGCTTTATGTATATTTTTGCTTTCACTGGAATTTTTCCCCGTTCCGTCACGATTGCAATTTTTCGATTTTTCATGATGTAAAGTGCAATTATGTTCGAACTAAAATACTTCAACCATATACAGGGTGGTCCACCTAAACGGAGCCACATAAATATTTTCTTCGGTTGCGTTAATATGAAAAAAAGGATATTGTATGTAATTAATTAAAAATGAATTTCATATTCAATTCTAGTTTTAGGAGTTGAAGAAAATTTACACTTACAGTCAATAAATAAATGATTAGCGCTGCTGTACGACAAATATATTTATTGTCTATGTGGCGGATAATGTTGCCTATAGTATTGTTAAACATAAACTAGCAATTTGCAAACATCAATACTTCTTAAGAAATTCATTTAGAAATTGTTCAATTCAATGTAAATTTATCAATTTATGCAGGTATATATTTATGCAGTTTGTTCATTTGGTGTATATTGCAAAAGATATCTGCCTAAAAATGGTCGAAAAATGATCTTGGCATAAAAATATTCTCTACGGCGCATTCGTCCATCGATATCAGTTATACAAAATGTTTTTTATACCACGAGAACTGAAAGACATATTTAGGTGCCTATCATTATGTGGACCACCCTGCATAGTGAGCCCCAGATACTATTTGAAGAATTTTTTTTAATGTTTTTACGAAGATATCAATTTAGAACATTATTTTAGGAAAAATGTGTCTTCAGTTTTCTGTTTGCTAATCATTATATAGCGGATCTTGATGCAAAATAAAAGTAAAATAAGTTTTTAAGAATTGCAACAATCTGGAGTGAAATAGAAAGTTATTCTCCTTTTTTAATAGGTTGTATACGTTGGAAATATTACAACAGTGTTTTGAAATTGTTCTAATGTCTTTGCTGCTTTAAGTTACACCTACTCATTTTTAATATTAAATTATTAATGTTCTCAGCGCAAAGGTTTGAACATTTGTTACTTGATTTACAAAGTCATTTTGCAAACTACTAAAGTAATTCCGACGTTTCGATCTTTATTTAGGGGTTACTAAAATTGCATCTGTGAAAATTTTGAAATTTAGGAATACATAACACAAAATTAATTGTCTTATATGCTGTTGAAAAAATTACTCACTAGCTTTGTGATGATAATTAATAAATTCGGTATGATAATGTAATGCCTGTTGAACACATGCCGGTTATCGAGACACTGACGTAAACAGTAAGCATCAGGCAAGAACGTATAAGAACATAGACTTAAGTATGACCAATCAATATTCAGCGGTAAATTTAAAATACTTTAAAGCGCAATAATATTTTATCACCTCTTGTAACTGCTTATACAAATACCATGTCTATATAAAATTATGGTAATTCTTTTTCGACATTCAAATATCTTTGAAATGGCTACATACCGTTTAGGTTGCATGTGAGAATAAGTTGATATTAAAGTGTTGAAACAAAGGAAAATTTTATTTGGACACTTAACGGTATGTAGGCATTTCAAAGATATTTGAATGTCGAAAAAGAATTACTATAATTTTATGTAGATATATTATAAAAGAAGTTATAAGAGGTGATCAAATATTATTGCGCTTTAAAGTATTTTAAATTTACCGTCGAATATTGATTGGTCATACTTCAATCTATGTTCTTATACGTTCTTCCCTGACGCTGACTGTTTACCTCAGTATCTCGATAACCAGCATGTGTTCAACAGGCATTACATTATCACACCGAATTTATTAATTATCGTCACAAATCTAGTGAGTAGTTTTCTCAACAGCATACATTACAATTAATATTGTGTTATGTCTTCCTAAATTTCAAAATTTTCACAGACGCAATTTTAGTAACCCCTCAAGATCATCTAAATAAAGATCGAAACGTCGGAATAACTTTAGTAGTTTGCAAAATGGCTTCGTAAATCAAGTAACAAATGATCGAACCTTTGCGCTGAGAACATTAATAATTTAATATTAACAACAAATACGTTCCATATAAAGAAATTACTCAATTTTGTCATAGATGCATAAAATCCGCCGTCTACTAATCATACAAAAATATCTTAGTGGAAAATAAATGATGGCGTGCGAAAGTAGAAACTCCAAACTTTAAGACGAATCCAAGTTTATTGCTGTACGATTGTTTTTACGAAATTACAACAGGTTAAATATCGTAAATTTCTCGAGAATCCGAAATTTTATATTTAAATACTTTATGGATCCACTGCATATTTTACTGAAATTATTCCGATTGTGCTTGTCGTTTCAATTGATATAAAAAAAAAACTATCTGGTAATATAGTGACTCTGCTTCTTTATCAGGTAGCCCAGAAAAGCTGTTTTCTCCAACATGGCGGCTACTACAGACTCCGCTTAATTTTTGTATCAAAAACATTTCTTAATAAAGACTATTTAAATAAAAAAGTATTATCTAAAAAAATGTCGTTGCACATCTAGAAATTATTTGTACCTGTCTTTATTGAGTTTATGTTTTATAATATTTGTAAATACGGTTATCATGAGAATTATTTTTATAGCAAGAACATAAACGGAAAAGGTATTGAAATTTTTCTCAGATGTAACAGTTTGGCCGCAACGGGTTCTCCGCGAGAATATGGTTGTAGTGAAAAATGTGAACACGTGTTGCCGAATTGGTGAGTGCCAGCTCTCACAGTCTGCAGACTCCGCCGAATATATAACTTCTGATGATATCAGGCAAAGTGGTTATGATATCTTGGTAGCGATTACATCAGAGAAAAATTACTCGAGTTCTTGGAAGTGGATTAAGATCGCGAGAGTCAGACTATGCTTGTCTTACGAACACAATCGAGAAACAAGAAGGTGCAAGTACGTAATGACCTCGGAACGTTTTATCTAAATTTCCGGTCGCAAGAATGCGCATCCGAGGAATCTTTTCAGAAACTAGAAAGTTTTATAGAACCGAGATAGGATTTATTATCTACAGAAAAAGAGTGATCCATTATACAAGAAACTAATGATGGACTGAGGATTTTTATGCTTTTGTAACATAAATGAATACATTTTACGAGTAAGAAGATTTACAAACTTTAAGAATATCAATGCATTATTTTCATCTTATTAAAATTATTAAAGCAATAATAGAGTTCATCATTAGCTTCTGTTTCTTGGGATTCGTGCAGACAGTTTATCTTGCTCATTAAGTTACACAGTCTATTGTCATCAAAATCGAAATAAGTCACGAATCGCGAAAATGTACAACGAAACGGAGAATTTTGTGTCGCATTTCTCGCATCGGCGTTATGGGCCGATGATAAATGTAAAAATTACGGTAGCGCGACAGCACAAAGGGACATGAATTCGCTTTACCACGCCGGTTGTTTCCGATCCCACCGTGTCAATTCCGCAATCATTTCCGTGCATCAATATCTACCTGTCTTTCGAACGATACACGCTCGAAATCATTTAACAGTCGTGTCAGTGGGCGCGTCCCGCTGCGACCGTGAAAATACTTTCATTTATCTTTTTTTTATCAGTACACCACACGGCGTAACCAACTTCGATTTCGGACAAATGGCTGCGTTAAAAATCAATCTGCGCGTCTGCACCAAAGGAAAATCCCCGGAGGACAGTGTACCGAGACGAAAATTCGTTCCAGCTTTATGCTCTGTTACGATCCCGCGCCGGTTACGCGGAGTGCAGTTCAACCAAACGGAGAATTTCTCGCCCGTTAGCGAGACATTGTTAACGATGTACTCCTAAGAGAAACCCCGTTGATTGCCTTTTTGCCAAACGATGAAAATGAAAATTGAAAATCTTCAATTACCCGCCGAACAAAATCCTGTGCTTAAGGGGATATTCTTGATTTGCATGCCATTTTTTTCATTAATTTTTTAGGAATTTTTTTCTGAAGTACTATTGGATAATTGACTTATGATTTTGTACACACATTTACGAAGTAATTGAGGCACGTATGTGATTTTTTTTCAAGTAAGATCAAATAAGCTTACACGAGTTGTGTATTTTTTTATAATGTACGTTTTAAGGGGAAGTTGGTTTTGAGTGCCAGTTTTCTCGGAAGAGATATTAACCCTTTGGGATTAGGATCTTCAACACACGTTTGGGGATATTTAAGGCATGTACTTGATTGTTTGTGAGTAATAACAATTAAAATTAAATGAGTTATATATTTTTTTATATGGAATATGTTGTGAAAAAGATGTGTTTACTGTTGCCATAATTCCGGTCCTTCTGCTGATCGAAATCGAAGAAATGTGGACGTATCGTAATCAGTATGAATTTGGTTATGGTCTGGACCAAAATATAGTTAAAATCTTGTTTATTTACAAAATACCATAATTTTGAATTCAGATTATTAATTTTTTCAATGTTTTCGATCATCGGTCGTCAATCCAAAGGATCGTAATTATTCTAACAAACAAGGAAGGAATATTTACACAAACAGTTATAGTTACAACATAGATTGTCGAGGGATCGACTAACATTAATCACATAAAATTAAGATCTTTGTTCCGTTGAGGGCTAATTCCATGCGTCTGGTTCTTAGAAGCACATGTATTTAACACAATAATAATCGATAGAGAATCTGACACAATTTCAGGATCTGGTCATGAATAATGCATACGCGAATATTTTGATGCATCGTAGTACTTATGCGAACACGTTATCGTGTCGTTGATTATTATATATGTATTAAATGAAAACAAGTTAGTAAAATACTGTTATAACGTGTTTGTATATGGTAACATATGCTAACATGGAAGTTTATGGATTCTAACACGTATAGTAACACCCATAAATAATCGCACAATTTTAAAAAGACTTTTAATATCGAACCCTACGATTTGATTTTTTTTTTAGTATAATTAGTTTACTACATGACTGGAACAGTTCTTTTTTCAATTGTAAGGGAAATACTAAAAGTAATATTTTACAACTTATTAATGCGCGTCTATATCGAAAATTTAAAAAATACGTTTCGTAGATCTGTGTCTATTATACACATTCTTAAAATTTCATCAAAATCGATTGATGTTGAAAGGAACGACAGGCATAAGAAGATGTAAGAGAATCCTCAGATTTATTACAGATTTAGTACACTGCAAGGTTGACCAATTTTCAGCATATTTACATATACTTGACACAGATTTACAAAATGTAATTTTTAAATTTTCAATATAGGCCCACATAAAAAAGTTGTAAAATACAACTTTTAGTATTTTCTCTGCAATTCCGACAATTGCAATTATTTCAAATAATGTAGACAACCAATTGTTCTAACTTCTCAAACAAAATGCGTCGTAGAGATCAATATTGCAAAAGTTCTTGTAGATTGAAGTTACTATCGATGTAGGGGAGAGTTGCCGAATTTGGACCCCCTAAATAATTTTATTTATTTATTTATATATACATATATACATATACAGGGCGGAAATTATAAAGCGTTACAGACAAATATCTCCAAAAAATATTGTTTAAACGCAAAAATGTTTCAGATGAAAATTGTTCAGTACTGAGGGGGACATCATGTGGTGGAACTTGTATTTTTCCCGGTGGACACTCCTAGATGATGAGGTGAAGGATAACTTTCTTTTTTTTAAATGGAATGTTATGTTTTTTTATCCACCATCAAATAGTGCGGTTTAAGATGATTTCAATTACCTATGACTCAAGGTCATTCAAGGTCAAACTTGATACACACGAGAATCTCATAAATGAAGAAAAATCTTTTTTTCGAAGAACTTGTCATTCGTTTCCAGATTATAACGATTACAATAGTGGTTGCTTTAATGACTAAGTTTTATTTAGGAAAAAGTGTGTTTGTTTGTGTGTGTGTGGAAAAGTATGTTAGTTTAAAGTTACTGTTATGGATTGGTCATTTCATCTGCAACAACCTAATGCAAATCGGTCAAAATTTAATCTACCACTGCAGCTAGGTTCAAACAGAAAAGTTTCACGAACATTTCGATAAAATTTCCAGAAAAAAAATCGTAACGAAGAAAAATTGTGTTATCATTGTTTACTCGCAATCATATTCTATTTTCAACACCAACGGCTAAAAATCAAGGAACAGAGTCTGTAAACGGTGTATTCCCATAAAAGACTGCACACAATTTCCGAGACCAGGAAACGTGACGAGTGTCACTCTACTTGAAAGTAAACAAACAAATCGAGTCTAATGGAGATTAATTTTTTAAAATGAAGACGGGCTGTGGAGGTGATTCGGTGAGTACACAATGTGTGGCAAGGTGAAGATAATAGCACAGGAGAAAACGCACGTGTCAAGGCATCGCACTCAAACAATTTAACCCCACAATTTAAATACGGCCGTGCATTTCCGCTTAAAGAGGATCGTTCCCGACCAGAGCCGGTGTGTTTTGGTGTGCACAGACCCTCATACACCGTGTCGTTTAGCACGTGATCCAGCCTTGAATGAAAACCCCCCACATAAAGGGAAACGATCCTAAGAAAAAATACGTATGGTGTACTTTAGAGCGCCTCGCGCCCGTTCAACGATAAGGTTAACTATAGGCAACGGGAAGCTTTGAATAACTAAAGCGAAAGTTAACTATTGTAGAAATCCCGCGCTTTGATTATCGTTCCCCTACTGGCAAAAAAAAAGACTGGCTTTATGATTTTTTCAGGAAGCTTTTCCTCTGTGTTCGAATCGTTGAGGGAAAACTTGACTTAATGAAAAGAACGGTTTCCATGCTCGCTCCTCTCACTCTCACTCACTCGCTCACTCTCTCTCACTTTTTCTTTTCATTAACAATGGCTTCTTTCGAATGCGAATCCCCTTCGCAAACAGTCCCCAATGGGTTCGATCGGGCACTTCAGACACCAAGTGAATAAGAGTATGAAGTTAATAAGTGCGAAATAGAATTATCCACCGATTTCCGCAATCGATATCGATTCGCTTTGCTTCTTTCTAATTTCGCGTGTTAATCTTGAATACGACGAGATAAATGAATGAAATATTCGATCACACGCGATGTTGACGATTTTAATGTTAAATTCCACAACGTGCCATTAGTTATTGGGGAAATCGATAGTTCATGGTCGTAGACAATTTTGCAATATTGGAATCAGTATTTCAATGTCTCGTTTAATGCAGGAATCACTTTATGGTAAGCAATATCAACGTGAAGAGACGAAATTGAATAGCTCGCGTGTTTTCGGAGGCATTCTAATTTAATGATTGATTTATACAATATAATCTGACAAAATAATTTGACAATTTTATTATGATTGAAATAAGAACGTTACAGAAATAAGAATACTTGACCAATAATTGGAAAATTCATTACATTATTATCAGAGACAGTCCAATTCATATAATTAATTTGTGCGGTATATTTTAAAGATTATAATTTCATAGAATAATTTATCAATTTTAGTATATACAAAATAAAAACGTCTCAGAAATAATATTTCATGCTAACCAATATCGACGTAAAAAACAAGACTGAAGAATTTATACGCTGTTATCAGAGACACTAATTGAACAATTATTTTGTGCAGTATATATTAATAATATACTATAGCAAGTTGTTTGTACACAAGACATAAATGTCTCAAAAATGAAGACTAACATTTGACATTTGACTAACAATAGAAAAAATCGTACTTTATGATAAGCAGTAGCAAACTTAATAAATGAAATTGATTTTTGCAACCCTACAAAAAACAGACTAATCTAACAATTACTTCATATGATATACTTCAGGAATATAATTTAGCAATTTGATGGTACTCGAAACATAAACATCTTCTAAAAGGGCAGATTAAACCAACAATTAAAAAGTGACCGTAAGCAATATCAAAATTAATAAACGAAAATTCAGAAATTTGTACGCTGTTAGCAATGACATTCAAGCCTTTTAGACTGTAAATGTTTTTACGGCATCCTCAAACTATAATCCTGTGTCTTTCAGGTCTAATGCAAGTTTTAGTGAGTAATAGTTCATAAGAAAATCTGAAAAAATTCATGTAGTACCTTCAAACATCCTAAATTAAGATTGCCAGAATGATTTTGACAAATAATTTGTATAAATTCCTTATATTGTAAATAGTATGAAGCAAAATATTGCGAATTGTACAAACCGTTCGAAATCGTTCGACCACCAATGATTCTCCTTTACAATTTACGAATTAACAATTAACGCTTTGACCGTCATCCCAGGAACTTCAAAATTTCTATAAAATCAAAGTAATTTATTTAACGAAATGCAAATTGAAAAGTTACGATGTATAATACCGAGAACTCTTCCAACCTCCTTACATTTTGCACACACCAATCAAAATTGGTACAGTGAATACATTAGTAAAAAAAATTATTTTTATATTCGTACAAATAATTCCGTTGCCCATAATATGGGTGACATGGCAGTCAAAGTGTTCGTGTATGCAGTCTATTTCCATACTATGATCTAACATATTATTTTAACAGTTCAATTATGCACAAACCAAGAACGTTCTACGAACGCAAACGAACGAACCAAACCGCTTCAAAAGATGAGAGCCATTCTCAAGCTCGAAGAACGAGCGAATAAAAGTGAGGATGCACCAAAAACGACTCTCGAGAAAATAAAATCGCTGGCAATGCGTCGATCGTCCCCGGAATAGGGGCGCAATGATCGAAGAAGATGCACGGAAGTGTGCCACGCCGGCACTATCGCAAAATAGGGTGGAATTCCGAACACATTAGTCGCGCAAGAGTTGGCGGATGCGCGATGAGCAATCTGCAGAATCTCTTGAGTGTTTCCGCGGCGCGAATCCGGGGTGGTGCGCACAAATTTTCGAACACTTGTCGAAGAATAAATGTTGCCATTCTTTTCCGCACACGCTGCCGAATTTCGACAGAGATAACACACGTGGAGGCATACGTTCGCGGGGACACTTAGAAAAAAACAAAAAAAAAATGCCCTGAGCTCGCATCACGAAACTTTCCCAGCCCTTGCCCCGGAAACATTACCCTACATTCTAAAAGTTTAAACAGTTTCCGCTCCTTTCCTGCCCTCCTCAAACGGCACGATAAGAACGTGACATTGCGAAGGACAAAAATAAAGTGACCGATGTCTGGCGCGACTTTCGGCCAAAGAAAAACTAATGAAGGCCGAGGATCATGGGATCAAGTTCGCGATCAAAAGACAACTCGGCAAACTCTTTAGCAGGCACTTCTCACAAAAAACTGAACCCGAAATCTGACTGTTACCGATCGATCGATCGGTTTTATATATTGTTTCGATACAATTATTGAAATTGTGGAGATCTTTTTGTGAAGGGTGATGCAGTCAATTTTTGTGATCAAATTATTGGCGAAATCGCAACAGTTCCGTTATTTCTTGACGTGACTGTTGCATCAATCATACATGGGTGACGGAGTTATTTGTTGATATTTAAATATGAATTATTACACTACTGTAGTCAATGCACCAAATTTTTACTTTGACTTTATGGCATTTTTTGAAATTGTTGCTTCGGCAGCCAGTGTTAATATGTCTGACTCTTAAAACATCTATTTTCACATATTGGATGATAAATTGAACCATTTATAACGTTTCATCCATTTATTTTAACGTAGAATACATCTGGTACGAATGTGCGAATTCGTAGCTCTCACAATTAATTTACTTCTTTTTAACCCTATATAACTAAGTTCTCGTAAAAATGGCGATCAGATCAAATGCTTGTGAGAAGTTTCATTTATCTACATAAAATATGTAGCATTAAGAACTGGGTCAGAAACAGAGATAGACTCTAATTGCTAACAAAATTAGCCTTTCTTTTAATAATTACAAGATCAATAAGTAAATCATCGCCCGGCAAGAAAATAGGGTGCATAAATTACTATGTAACCTTTAAAACATGTGAAAAATGAAAAACTATAGCAAACACGATGATAGACAAGAAACGCTAACAAACCTAGTTTTTTTTCAACAATCGCAAAAACTACGTGTCCATCATCGTCAAGCAAGAAGAAAAGTTGCATAAACACCTTGAATAAACTCTTTCGAGACCAGAACGACTTATGAAGAAAAACAACAATCTCTGGTAAATTTGATTAGATTTTTTTAAATCTTTTTATGCGGTTCGCGTTAATTCAACCTAAAAGTACACTTCTACTCTTAATATAATTTTTCATGCAGAAACATAAGTTAACCGAACATCAACAGTTAATTAAACACCGCACACGAGTTAAGAACTAAATCTCTTCTAGAATTCATTTAAATTCAACCTAATCCTCAAATAAAGATTTCTCAATTGTCTGAACATTGCCCATGGGTTGAAAAGGGCGCTTGTGTCTTGTGGTCGTCGAAGGGATAAAAGAAATAGACAGCTAATACAAAACACATGGTATCGTCTATACAGAAGAACTGAACCGGTAATTCGTACTTGTATAAATGATATGCAGGTATACAAACAGTATACACCCCCCAGTTCCCCACAAACAATACCCAATAAGCCCTTAACCACCTAACAAATATAAATCACGATCCCCACACAGGGGTAGTCGTGCGCTGCATCAACTACCATCAAATAACCACCTAGAAAACACATAAAAGTGTTGGTAATCATAGTACTGTGTTATACACATTGAATAATGTACGCCTGCATGTTACACCCCAATCCTCGAACCACGTTGCAGAAAAAAGTTCCACGCATAGCGTCACAAACGACACGCCTGATAGACCGAGGTACTGTCTGTCAGTGGCTAAGAAGACAGCTGGACGGAACGTGGGTCTGGTAGGTCATTGGTTACACATAATTATACCATTACTCGAGGTTGTAGGGTTTTATAAAATACAATTAATTATTAAATGTGAAATACAATCAGTACTATTTATGGTTACTATAATACTAACACTGGTTGGATCTGTGAGATCCACGAATTGAATTTGCACAGTTCTATTTTTCTTTAAATTATCATAGAATTCTGCAATGAATTTCTGCATAACAACAATTGTAATATGCATGAAAAGCTGAAATTGAAAAATTGGGTACTTTTGGATTCGGATGCCTTGGCATCAAACTGATTAATCACAAGTAGCTATTGCAAAGAGACAATGTCGATGGACCACATTCTGAATAGATAGGGTCTCACCTAATTCTGTGCAGTCCGGCATGCTTTCCATGCAGCTACGGACAGTACACAACAACAGAAATAAGCGCACCAACCTTGAACGTATCCGAGGAAGAGGATGCTGCACAGGAGCCAGGTTCGTATCATGGTATTCATCCTGCAGTGGCACTGGACACTGAATCGTGGTGACCGCCGTCAGAGTATACCTCCTTATCACTAATTTCCGAGTATCACGAGCACATTCACACACGACGACAGGTGAGGGGGATCGACGAAGGGCACAGAGTAATCCACTGAATATGTCGCACGTCTGACAATAATAGGCAAAGTGAGACTAACCAGAGTATTACGTGGAGAGATACGCGAGAGATAGAGAAGAGCGGGCGACTCGCAACGTGCGTCGGCCACGCGGCGATGCGTGCTGGTGCACCTTCCGCAAGGACGAACGAAAGCAAACTGAGCCACTATTCGCTATCCGCGTTCGTATCCGTTGGACCGCCCCCCTCTTCCACCTGCCGCCCCAATCCACCGAACAGCGCCGCCGTACATGCACTCCATATACCGAGGGCTCTCCCCACCACTGTGGAATCGAGCTCGACACTCTCACCCTCTCCCTAACTCGGCCCACCCTCCCCCCAAAACCCCACCTGACGTTTCCGACAAGCCGTTTGCATCGTCTTCCTCGCTCATTTTTCCATCGGCCGCAATCGTTCCACCTCTTTTCTGTTTCCTGCGGGCTCTTCTCGACCCTCGCTATACAGAGTGCACCCGAAAATCATGGTGCAACCGACCGACTGGTGATTCCACGGTAGTACCTCGCTCGTTGCACGAAACGAGAACGCAAACGCGTGCAAAAATCGAGAATATGTCACGGAAGAGGTAACCAATCAAGCGAACTGTTTCTCCACTTATCCACTCCGTAATTCCCCTACGTAACCGTCACAATCCCCACCACAAGTTCCAGAACTTGTAACAACTCATGGTGGGAATCGCAAGCATGCAACCAACGAGGATTCCGTGCAATGAACGAGGTTGTGACGAGATAGGTTCTACTGTCACTGCAATAATAAGTCGGAAAATGAAGAATACGTACATTGGATGTCTCATCTAATTTTGACATTTTCTTTACTTCATTATTATAACATGTAGCACAAATATTTGTAGTGATTTTTTACTGGCTTCGAGGAGGGCATGTTATGATATTATTAGCTTGTTTGTAGGTGCAATCGTAAAGGTCATATGAAGGTCATATAAGGAAGTACTAACCTATCTGTATCGAAAAATCATTATTTTAAAAAACATCTTGATGTAAATATCGCTTACCTCCATTTACAGGATAGGTTCAATGTAATGACTACACAACAAATTTCATGCACATACGACAAAAATGAGTAGGTGTAATTTAGAATGATAAGAACATTAGAAGAATTTGAAAATATTATTACATTGTCTTCGACCAATTAAACATACTAAGAAAGAAGATCAATTTTTATTTCATTCCAGTTGGATGTCGTTCAGGTAGAAAATGTTTATTTTGCATAAGTATCCGCTATCTAGTAATGATTATTTATATCACGGCAGTTTAAACTCGTCCAACCTCTGTGGTTGGAGCTTCAGCATAAACATGACTCTTCTAACGTCACCTAACTTTTTCTAATTTACAGAATAAAGTTTACGCAGAAGCTCCAACCACAGAGGCAGATATGAAGCAACGTATTATCGCTGAATGTGGCAAAACATTATTTGATACATTAACCAACGTAGGGTATTCGCTAATCCGTCGATTTCAAAAGTACCGTGATGTAAATAGTCATTACTAGACTGTGGATTTTATGCATTTATAGCAAACATAGATAAGTGCCATTTTACAAAATGGAAAGATTAGAAGAATTTACGAGTTGTAACACATTTTTTATGACCTAAGAAAATCACTGAAGAGAAAAAAAAAGTTCCTATTTATTTTCTACATGTTGCTATTAAACAAACAATTTTTGTCGTGCACAAAGTTCTGCAGTCTAGTCATTACATTGAACTTATAAACGATATTTAAATTAATAATTTTTTTAAAATAATGACTATTCGATATACAGTCCGGGAGAATATTAAGTGGACACATTAAAAATGAATTTTTTTTTAAATTATACCAAACGACTTTTATTTATTTGATTAGTTTACTGGGTAGCGGGTAAGAAAATGTTTTTGAAATTGCTATTGGTCGAAATTTCGAAGAAAAAAGTTTCAACGTAACCGGTTAACGTAGCTACGAGCCATAAATAATTAAAAATGGCGAAAATTGTGAGAAAATGCGACTTAAGCCCGAAATATTAAGATTTATACATCATTCAATGCCTAGTGCTCTTTTATGCGTTACAAGTTTTCGATGAAACTTTGTACATGTATATAATTTACTTTTACAAAAGGCATATTATAAATTTTCGTTACAGACACAGATAGAAAAGTTAAAAATCATAACTTTCACTTTTTTCTTCACAACTCCGACCAATAGCAATATTAAAACAAGCTTTTTTGCACATTATGTGGTAAACTAATCCTTCTAAGATCTCCAAAAAAACTCAAGTATTGTGGACCAATTTGAAAAAGTTATGCAATTGATAAGTATATACTTAAGTGGCTGGCTGCCACTGTATAAGCTCAGAATGCCGCGAGATAAGAAATGTATAGAAACACTGCGAATCAGTCACGCTTACTTGTATTAGTAGCAACTTTTGGTACACCCTGTATCTCTTCCTCTCTTTCTCTGTGTTTGTGTGCGTGTGTTTTTTCCCTTACTCCCTTTCTTTTCTTTCTTTCCCTCCTTTTTTTTTAAGCCAGACCTTATCGAGTACCGATGCGATGCACCCAGCTGATGTCATAAGTCCCACCACCGTGACACCCACTTGCCGCTCAATGTGTCAATTTATCCCGCTTGTTAGATTATCGTGACTCGCGAATTCTCCTCACAAGGGTTCAACCCTTTCGACTGGTATTAACCGGAGGGCTGGCTTGCCACCCCTGACACACTGGGTTAATAATGGGAGCGATTGTTTGCATCGACGACCGACAAAGAGATTGGGTGCTTTCGCGAGGGTGTATCTTGGTTACCGGGCGACTGAGGTGATGAGATCGGGTATGAGGTTTTTTGGGAAGTTTGCTGATCTGTCAGAGAGGATTTTACTTGTCCTTTAGCTTTGTGTAAACTGCGGATTTTTATGGAAACTAAACATTGTCTGCATCAAATTGCAAAGCGACAGAAATGAAGTAAAAATATATTTCTTCTTTTAATAGTTTTAATGAATTGAAAATAATGTAACAATATTTTTTAAATCTTTCGATACTTTCGCTATTCTCTATTTCTCTCGCGAATTTCTGCTATGAACGCATAAAGTGCGCAGTCTATTGATAAGGTTTGGTGATTATAAAGTAGTTTTCAAACGAATTTAATATAACAACGATGTAATATTATAATTCTAAGGCATGCAATCGAAATGAATAAACTGTAAAACTCTATATGTATATATATACGTATGTGAATTTAGACGTCCGCATATAAATTTGTATTTGCATGAATATTTGCGGTCTAACGTGATATCGATATCAAATATTTGGTTTGTGTTAATTAATGTTATTCATGTATAAATATTATTGAACTGGTAAACTGAAATCAGAACTTGTAATGGTTTTATTATATATTCTTAATTTAGACATTAAGAAGCGGAATAATTTTATTGGTCCGTTTTACTGACAATCAAAAACAATAATAATTTCAAAAATATATCATTTCAAGAGAACATGATAAAAAGATACTGATAAGATCATGATAAATCATTTTTCCAGTATTATCACATCTAAAATTCCAAATTTTCCAAAATTTACCCACATTCCGAAATAAATTGAGATTTCAGCGTAAAATTCTGCAAAATACATCATCAAATATACAGGGTGCTCGCGCTATCACTAACCAGCGTTTTTCTTCTAAATAGTAAATATTAGAAAAAAATGAAAGAGGAAAAAGTAGTACTGTTTTTTATGCACAACACAATGGCGTATGTAATTTTTTTTTGTTTACACTATTTTGTTAGATATGAAAGTGACCTCCAATTTTTTAAATGGAATGATGTACATTTTTTTACATCACATGAAAGCCTGTGTCTAGATGAATTCATCCGTATACTGCACAGTGACCTTCAACGTCATGCAAGGTCAGAAATGGAAGAAACATTTTGAATATTTCATACCAATGTGTTTACATGAGTTTACAAGTATTCCTTATTCATACGAATCAGATGATGTTGTCATTCACTATCAGAGTGCTTAGTTCTAGTTTTTTCTATGATGAGACAATTTCAGAAAAAAATTGGAAGTCACAAAAAATGTAATTAATAGAGCTGAAATGTGCATTCATGTACAAGGAAGTCATATTGAACATTTGCTGTAGCCTCACCAATAAAGAATACTTGTAAACACATTGGTATGACCTTGAAGGTCACTGTGCAGTATACGGATGAATTTGTCTAGACACACACTTTCATGCGGTATAAACATATACAGGGTGTTTCGTTTATCTTTGAATGGAAATATCTCGTGACGCACTGAAGTTACAAAAAAAATTTATTCACAAAAATTGTTCGGTATGAAGGGAACAATCATATGGTGTCATTCTTTCGGCAGTATGATGGTGGGGTGCGAGATTTCAAAAACAAAATAAGTTTTTTAAATGGAACCATATATATTTTTTTTGTCATACTACAATAGCATTTTCCGAGACGAATTCAACGATACGTCACATTATGTAATTTACTGTTACAAAACATTAGAAATTATATTCAATAAAAGTACAAATGATAAGAAGGTCGATCTTTGTTTACAGTATGCAGCTAATAGCCGGCAAGCAGATACTACCATTGCCTACTTATGAAGTTACAAGTTTGTAATATAATTTCTAATGTTTTGAAACAGTTAATAACATAATGTGACATATCGTTGAATTCGTCTCGGAAAATGCTATCGTAATATGACAAAAAAGATATATAGTTCCATTTAAAAAACTTATTTTGTTTTTGAAATCCCCCCTCCACATCATCATAGTCCCGTAAAAAATGACACCGTATGATTGTTCCCTTCAAACCGAACAATTTTTGTAAATAAATTTTTTTTGAAACTTCAATGCGTCATGAGTTATTTCCGTTCAAAGATAAACGAAACACCCTGTATACAGCATTCCATTTAAAAAATTGAAGGTCACTTTCATATCTAACAAAATAGTGTAAACAAAAAAAATGGCATACGCCATTATGCTGCGCATAAAAAACAGTACTACTTTTCCCTCTTTCATATTTTTCTAATATTTACTATTTACAAGAAAAACGCTGGCTAATGATAGCGCGAACACCCTGTATACCTTGTCGTCACAAAGAGATGGATATACAATGCCAGAAAATCTAACCGAAATGTGATCTGCTGTTAAAATTGGTACCACTGTAATTTTTTTTTTCTCTCAATGAAACGGCCATGAAAGCGCTCACGATTGAACAGGGGATCTACTCGTTACGAATATAGTCTGGGGTTTCCAATTTGCTTCCGCAGCGGAAATGACGAAATATGAAGTTCAAAAAAGCAACGGTAATTCCTCTAACAAAAGCGAAACCCGACGTTTCGTTTCGCAGTTAAAGAAGTCGATATCGTTTAGTAAAAAGAAAAAGAAAAATGGAGAGAGAAGAAAAAACCGATACTCATTATATAGCACAAACGAAAAACGGCGAAACGATCAGCGGATTAATTCCCACATCGCAATTTACTAGGACTTCGAATGATCAGACGGGTGGAAGGAATCGAGTATTACGATTTCGAATCGCTGTCTGATAAGCGGCCGATGCGAATTGATACGATGCAAAGAAAAAATATATTTATATGTACATTCGCGATTTTCGTCTCGACGGAATCGATGATAGCGTGATACGGTTTTTTTTTTAATAGATCTACACCCGGAAGGGAAAAGCACGAGGCTCTTTATGAAGTACACATACAAGATAAATATTTCGCACCATCCGGGCTGTTAACTGTGAAGTATTTTTACGGTTTGGTTGTTTAACTGTCACACTTTGTTCTAGTACTCTTCCGCTGTTAAAGGGGGCTTTAATATCGCGTCCGATTTTACCTCACGTGTTCCGCCATTTGGTACAGATAAAAACAGCAAATTCGGCGTTTTAATCGGCCGTCCGTATGCGCTACCGCTCATAATTATTCGAATGACTTCAAAAGTGCCAAATGTCGGGTGTTACATTTGAAAAACAAAATTATTTCGCATGATAACCTTACACACTAGACCACGATACAGCCCGACGCAAAACTATGTCGCCCTCTGAGTCTAATTTGATTACTCTTTATTATAAAACATTAATTGAATTTATTTATAACAGTCCCGTTTTGTCTGAATAGAGCTTTACTTTGCCTGTTACAAAGCATTTAACTTGCAGGGTTACGGAAACCTAAATAAAGTAATGCTTACATCTAACTCTCATTCAAGCAGAGATTATTTATTCAGAATTCCTGCATGCATAACACTTGTTTCGCTTATATAAAGTTGCACATTATATTATCGAAATTCAAATAAAATTTACAGCAGTGGTTTTATTTAAACTCTGTATCATAGTATATTATTAAAAATGATTTCCTACCTCTCATTTAAGCAGACAGTATTTATACAGAATTCATGCATGCAAGACACCCCGCATTATTTGTATAAAGTTGTACATTATCTAGTACAAAGCCTTTAATTTGTATAGTCAAAGAAACCCCAATAAAACAATTCTTACAGTAGATCATGCTTTCATTTTACCTCTGTATCGTGGCATTTCTCAATCAAATTTTGATTAAAGCAGTGTTTATTTAAACACTCAGGTCTAGCTTTCATTAGAACAGTTTTTGCCACCGACTGGCGAAATTTCTTCATTATCTAACTGGGCCCATAATAATTTCATATAAAAATCATCTGTATTAGAAATAACGGGGTTTTTTGTAAGAGCGAGGTCAATCGTGATATCTCTGCCGCTCGAATAATTATGAACGATATTGTACGCGCGCGTGTGTATGTTAAAGGTTCGTTGAAACTTTTTTTGGAATTTTTTCAGTCGACCACTTCCACGGTACTCCGCGTCGAAGCATAATAGGTGAATTTTGTTCAATTGCTCTTATGGAGTTTCGAATGCTTGGGACAATCATTGCAGTTTCTATAGGACGTTGGAATTTAATGCAAAAATGATTGTGCAAGGGACATGATCGTCGACAAATTCGCTTAAATTTCAGGATACCCCTCGGTGACAGGCTTTCAAGAGCATCCCGCTACGAATGAAAAGCGGAATACTTAAAAATAAAGAATTTTGAGGACACGATTGTCGACGCAAGAACGGTATTGACGAATTTGTCATTCTCGTTCAATGCCGGAGGTATTTCCTACGCAAATCCTGACGCTGACAGCTCTTTACTGCTTCTCGTGGATTCGTTCGCGTTTTCTTGCTTATTTTATCTTTCGTCAGAACGATCCGCTTCTTTTATGCCCCCTGCCGAATTCTTTCTACTTTATGACGCGCCTAATCGATGTCATGGCACATTCGACACGTCACGTGGACGCCACCGTTCCCTAGTCGCCATTTCATATTGCCATCTGCGCGACGTCCGTCTTATGCGAAGTTAATATTTTCAGCGTAAGTTCCAAAAAACAGGAGTCAAATGAACACGTTTTTCTTTCTTTAAGAATTCTAGTAAATTGGAAGCATTTGTTAATGTTTTTAATATTTTAAAATATATTCACTCACTCTGCGTGACATCCGTAGCCTATTTATTATCATTCTTCGTCGTAAAGTCTCCCATCATGCTTAACGATATAAATCCCTTAAGCAGAAAGAATGCAATATTTACATGGTAATTGTATTCGTCTTTCAAATTTATATTTTAAACACCTCTTCTCTAACAATATAAACGAAAGAAGCTGACTAAGGAATTTTAAAATTGTTGATCAAACCGACTGGCTGCTAGTAAACAATTTCCTCGTCTTTTCTTATTCTATTTTCAGTCTAGTAAAATATTGATTATCGTCTATAGAAAAATAAAATACGACGGAATCAAAAAGTACTTGAATTATCGACTTTCAAAAAATTGTTGATATTTAAACTGAATGTGGATTGATTTTAATCCATCATTCATTTTCTTCTGAGATGTTTCTGCACGATATTCATAGTAGATGGGAAACTGGAGACACATTTTTTCTCGAAAATGCTACAAATTGGAACGTCTCTAAAATAGTTGAAGTTTCGATGAAAAGTGTACCTCCAACTTTACAGTAATGTATGATCGACGATAACGATCTTCAAATTTACGGTGTCCAAATACTCTTAATTATGTCCAAATTATGTTAACATTAGAATGAAATAAAACAGTTATTGTAGTAAAGGAATATTGTGTAATGTAAGATCTCGGACCACTTTATTAACTCACAATACAACACCTGAGAAAATTGTCTTCTTCCATTTACGTTTAAGCTAATTTTTACATACTCTGTACAGTTTTAATTAACAGCGACACTACAAAATATTTTATTAAAAACTTTTATCTCATACAAACACTTCAGTAAAATACACCTGACTCTGTACAGTTTTAATTAACAGCGACACTACAAAATATTTTATTAAAAACTTTTATCTCATGCAAGCACTTCATTAGAATACATTTGGCTTGAAATTAAAATTAAAACTGAAGCAAATCTGCAATAGATATTCAATTGTTCAGTAATATTAATAGGTTTACTTTTATTAAATGCAAACTAGAATAAGGATTATGTTGTTCTCTGTATAAATACATTTACATAAACGACAAAATTAATATTTTCGAGAGGACAGGAACAATCTGAGCGGTTTGAATATTTTCCAGTGGTCTGTAAAAATACGAATCAAATGTTATTATGCTAAAGATGTTCCCCTTCGGAGTATACAATTCTTAAATTCACAGCTCCCTCTTGGACATTTAAACTTTGACTGATACTTGGCTGCGGAGTATAGGTTAAAGAATATTTATTTGCCATCTTGCGCGGCGACTCGGCCTTGTACCGTCGGGAATGATATTCAGAAGAGTGAATTGATCTACGATAAAGGTTACAAATGGTCGAAACGGTGGAGACGATCGGCATGTCCGATATTTTACTTTCGCCTGGGTGTCCGTTGATCTTTGTTAGTAAAGTCTTATCATGAGGCATTGACTCGGAACGAAGCACAATAGTGTCGGCCGTAACGGTAGAGCTTTTCATACGGAATGCGGAAGTCGATAAATAAAGGCATTCGTCTGTATTACATTAACTTCTCATGGTATGAACTCCATTTTCTCGCTTTGTCAGCAGTATTTTACGCTTTAATGTAATTGTTCTCATGGTAATGGCCAGAGCGCCCGACTAATAAGCCGATTAAAATTTCGAAATAATATAAACGCTAACAAGTTACGGCGAACAGAAGCATTCGGAAGCGTCTCTGTGTGCCGAAAGAATCGAAGATTCAATGAGAATTTAAATAAACAACAGAAACATCGAAGCAGATAATTAATCAGTTTATATTTCCGGCTGAAGGTACAAGGCTTTCGACGAAGAAGGTTGTTCTGCAGAATTCGTAAAATCGAATGCAAATTTTTCGCGGCGAATTTTATTACGTTGTCATATAGAAATATCCTTTTTAATTAGCCATAAATCCCGGCACTTTTGTCCGGCAGTGTATATTTCATTCAGTAAATTCCTTTGTTCTATATTCTGCTTACGTAGATTATGAACCCCTTTGTTCGTAATAATTCTTACAATCGGTACAAAATTAACTGACCACTCTAGGTCAGAGTGAGGGCTTTGACCACAATATCCTTTCCGTCCACCATTTTGTCCCTGCCTCATTCTTCAAAACTCTCACGACCCCATTTCTCCCCAATAGAGGGGTGAGCCCGTGCTCCATAAGGGTAGGTCATGTCTGACGTAGTTCATAATCACGGATGTGACCTTGAGCAACTAATTAATTTTTCTTCCCATATTACAACGATCTTTCCCCTGTTGAATGTAAAAGATGCACAATGTACACGTTTCGCAGGGAACCAAATCATTGTTAATGAATTTCATTATCGATGTTGAAATGTATAAGGGGTTTATATTAATAAAAATCGATGGAGCGCACGCTTTATTTTTATCGTAACGAATTTATAAATAAAATGATAAGTGAATTGCGAATCTTTATGCCAAAGACACATTTTCTGCACCAATTGGTAGAAAATGAAGCCAAACAGAAAATTATATGTAAGTGAAGTAAAATCAAAGCTGGTTCTATTTACTTATTGTTAGTTAAACGATGATGCGAAAGTAATGTAACATTATCTATATTAGAGTTTTTATGATTTTTAAACGTGTTTAAATACGATGTACAAGTTGATATTGCTTGTGTATAATTGACAAAATCGTAAACTGCACACTAGTTTAGGTATAATTTTATTTGAATAATATGATTAGAAATTCATATGGGGAATGAACTGTCTTGTAACGACTGCAACACATGACTGAATACATAATATGACGAACGTCTTCTTTAAAAATTTGTTTTTTGGGCTATCGATTAATGATATGACCAGCCGTATGTCGAATCGCAGATTTTAACAAGAATAGAAAAATTGTACGATTTTTACACGTTCAAAGTTAAAGAAACGTCAGAAACTGCAAATTCAGATTTTCTTAAGTTTGTTATGAAAAGTTTAAAAACGATCTTTTAGACTCGTAGAAGGGGACATCCTTTAAGGTAAAAGAATCGACATCGCCGTAAAGGATCAGCGAGAGTCATCGTGCTGATACTGAAACCAATTGTCGCGGAAGCCTGATCCCCTTCGTTTCCCTCGGAGGCATCGATATTTCAACGATGCTTGAAACAATGGCCTGTATTTTAGCGAAATTATACTCACAATAGCCACCAACGAAATCAGCTCATTGTTCGACGGGGGTTCGTTAGCAAACACGTAGTGTCGATATTTCTGAAACAAATCAGAGGGAGGCCTCGTGTCGCGAGTTCGGTAATGAACTTCTAGTTGTTGTGCACTTCCATGAAAGTTTCCCCTTCGGAAGCGGTTGTTTCGAACTTTCATGGCGCTTAAAATATTCAGTGACTCCTTCGGTTCTTCTTAGCAGCTCGCATTCGCCGTTGACGATTCAAGACGCGGCTCTATCGCCGAAAGGAACAACGAAAGCACCGATTTTCTCGTGTATATATTATTTAGGGTGATCGATAACTGGTTATACAATCGAAAAGGACCTTATTCTACATTAAAAAATTAGTTGCAAGTGTAGGAAAAAATCATTCAAGATATTAAATAGGGATCGTCAGACGCGTATAAATATTTCGCACTGAAAGCAAAGAATGTTCAATTTCCGGATCTCGTTTGAATTATTGTGACTTTTTTCATTCAAAGTTGTTTTAAGGTCACGATGTAAAACTTTGTTGAATTTGACTTGATGTCTGCTACAATGTTGCATCATAAAAGTGCAAGTTGGAAAAGTCGTTGACCTTCAAAATCGGGGGTGGAAATGACCTTAAGATAAGTATTATAAAGTGAAATATTTTACAGTCCGAACCAAACGACTTTGCCCTCTTACAATTTTTTGGATCGGCAAAAATAACAAAGTTATTAATTCAGGTATACTTAAAGGTATTTAATAAAAATAGAGAATTTTAGAAAGATCGTAGCATTATCCTTCATAATCTGAGTAAATACTGTACCACTTAGGGGTTAAGACTGCATTGCAGATTTGCGGAAACTAATTTCAACACGCAGTTTAAGATATCGTTCACTGGATAGGTCACCCTACAACCTTGCTGATTATGTGGAACCGATGAATCATTTTGCAGAACATCGAACAATCGATTCCATGCCCAATATAAAATGGGCCGCGCACGAAACTTGCGGTATTATCGATTCACAAGCGTTACTGGATCATGTTGTTAACTGTTTTGGCGAGCTAATACGTTTAACCGTAAAGCCATCGTAAACGTTCATGTTAAATGTAATTCTCCTGGACTTAATGGGTGTTCAAAGTAATTCGATGTATGAGGTGTGCACGGGTCATCAACTCGGTAACTTTTGTGCTTGATATCTGTATTTTCGCTCGAGTTGATCAACAGAGTAACAACTAGACTGCGTGTCTTTGTGCGAAATAAACATTTTCTCCATTTGTAACAACAAACAATGACAAGCTGGATCTTTTTATTGTTACAAATTACACATTTTTTTCATATATGCATAAAATTCGCAGCCTAATAGTAATTGTCGTTGTCACGACTGTCTACATTATTTTTTAAAATTACGAACAGAATTTATTTATGTAAGAAATTATTTGTATTCATTTTTTGTAGTCAGCCGACAGCTTCTGAAAACTCTATACATTTTTGTTCTTCCCAAAATTATACATATTAATTATATTGTTCGATATTAAATAATGCCTCTACATTTTTTGTCCTTCATCACAAGTTATGTTAAGGATTCCGAAAGTACATAATTGGACGTGTTAAAAATTAATATTGGCAAAAATCCTTGAGAACGAAACTAAACCTGGAATAAGTTGCCGGAATCACCACTTTTCATTATCCGCAATATTTTTTAGGACAAAATGTATATATAAATTTTTAATTGTATGACTGTGCGGAGTATATTTAATGAATAGCTCGCGGAAGAGATAACCAATTTGCAAATACGAATTCAGTTCCGAAGAGACTGGAAAGGTGTATAGAGGAAATAGCATTTCAGAAATCCTTAATCACACGTTTACCGGAAGATAGCAATTAGAGAATAATTGTGTATGATTAATATTAGACATAAAGTCGGAGATAGCAGCCGGGCAATGCAATCTAAGCAAAATTACTATTGGTCAGTGGAAAACCTTCGACATCGCAAAACAGAGCACGATCCAATATTGCGGCAACAGTAATAAAATACTGGTGTCATAACGCGGAACGTATATCGGGTTACTACTGGAAACTACTAAAAATACAAATCATAATCGATCAATACGAGGTCTACATATATAAACTCCACGATAACATAAATTTACCTACGCCTTATCATTTATTAGGTGGACAAATAAGTTCGGTGCCTTTACATACATTCAACTGCAATTACGTTTCAAATTAAAATTTGTTGCCGTCGCTTCGGTATCTTAAAGTGCTAACCTCATCCTACGAAATACACTATATAACTTTACACCAATTATTACATAACCTCAAAAAACAATACTTTGCAACATGGCGTTTCGGAAAGAGCATATTAAGCACTGTATTATTTTTGCATTCGAATTGAAGCAAAATGATTTGTTCTGCATTGGGTGAAAATGCTGTAACCCATAAGACGTGCAAAAACTGGTTCCAAAAGTTTCGTAGTTGGAAATTTTAATCTTAATAATGCTGAACGCAGTGGAACGCCGAAAAAAGTGGAAGACGAGGAATTAGAGCAATTGTTGAACGATGATCCTTGCCAAACGCAACAGGAACTTGCTGAGGAAGTTGGTGCAACTCAACAAGCAATTTCCGTTCGTTTGAAGAAGCTTGGGAGAATACAGAAGGTAGACCGTAGGGTTTCGTTGGAACCAGGCATGTGATACTGTTGCATGACAACGCACGCCCACATACTGCGAAAACAACATTGGAAGTCATTTCTATACTTTGGGCTGGAAGATTTTCCCTCATGCGGCATATTCCCCAGGTCTAGCCCTATCCGATTACCATCTTTTTCGGTCGCTGCAACATCACTTAGTTGATTCCCATTTCAAAACTCTCGAGGATGTCGGAAAAAGCATTAATGACTTTATTCTATCGAAACCACCATGTTCTTATACAAACGGAATTCACCAACTTCCCGAAAAGTGGAAGAAGTGTGTAGAAAGTAATGCTGATTACTTCGAAACGTAAACTGCATTCCTTCTTTTCATAAATAAACATCGAATACATAATAAAAAGGCACCGAACTTATTTGTACACCTAATATTACATATTTATGCGAACAATATTTTACAATGACTAACTAGATTTCGGACGAAGTCTGAAGTCAGTTTTTAACGTCAAATCTGTTGACCCGTAGTTTGTTGTTTAATCTTATAATTAATTACTATTGACGCCCCGTTTATTAGAAATGTAGATATTGTTTTATTTAAAGTCTTATTCAATGATTCGTTACTTACCAAACTGTTATTTTTTACTATCGTTTTATAAAGATGTTAGATTATTATATTTAAGGAAATCCAATACCAGAAGTGTAGACATAATAAAAAGTCGATTCAAATAATATTCTGATTTCGTATATTCAAACAAAATTTGCATACGACGCGTCGGTGCATGGCAACTGCCTAAGATACTAAACTCCAATTTAATGGATAATAGAAGTAAAAGAATTTGTACTTCTTTTCCTTTTACATTTTCACCCCTTTTATAATTGAGGAATACATTTTAACATTTATCATACTACTTTCTTGTTGTTGTAATGATGATAATCGATATTAATCGAAAATATGAAAAACGAATCGCTGGAGCATCAGATTACTGTGGAGGTAATATTAAATGTTACAATTACACTGCAGATATGATGCATTTATGAATGCATCGAATGAATGTGAATCCAATATGTACTTGAACACAGATTTTCTGATTCTCGAGAAATTGTCGATATTTAACTTGTAGTTTCGTAGAAAGTAATCGTACAGTAACAAACCTTTCAATGCTCTAAGACTCCATTTTCACACGCCATTATTCTCCTCCTCCTAAGAAATTTTTACATTATGTAGCAAGTGGGATACTGAAGACCCATTTCTTCTCAAAAATTCAATAAATTGATACCTCTGTAAAAACGTTAAAAAAATTTCTTCATGAATCAATCTTCTACAGATTTGAAGATTAAATCCTTTCCTTTACAACTATTTTATTGCAATAAAAATGAGGACCAAGTTCGGTGGTGTAAAGACCTTATAGCAGGCATGGACAGAAGTTGCTCGATCAGAGGCGATTTTCAAGCGTTACCCCCACTCATACGGTACGTGCCTGAGGTGGCTCGAGAACAAGGACCATCACGGGGAGCGAGACGTGCGGGCGGGTGGAGTGGGGGTAACGTTTAAAAATCGCCTCCGATCGAGCAACTTCTGTCCATGCCTGCTTTATAGTGTGTACCTTATGTCACTGCAAAGTTGATTGTACACCTTTCATTTAAACTTTAATAAAAAAAACTAAGAAAATCGTACATGGAGATTCTGTGTGTCGTTGTGAAGGAGAGACTTCAATCTTCAAATCTGCGCAAGATGCATTTACGAAAACAATTATTGAATTCTTGAATTGTTCAAACAATTTTTGAATTCACTGTAAAATAGTTGAAAGATTAAAAGAATCTTAGAACATCAGTGTTTAAAAATATTATATTAGCGTCAACTTGTCCAAATTTTTAAATATAAAAATAGATGCCTGCTTGTCTCCTACGTGTTGTAGTCGATGTAGCAAAATCGTTATTTTCCAGAAAGATCCAGACAGCGGATCTTTACGTAAAATAAAAATTTTTTATCTGAATTGCAACGAACTAAAGTGAAATAGATGTTTCGTCTCTTTCATTATGTGTTTAGTAGGGTAAAGATAATATATCAGTACTTTTAAATGCTTCTAATGTTTTCTCTGTTTTAATAAAATCGCTGTCTAGTCATAACATAACGCTTCATCATAACTTCACGTTTAACGTTAATTTAAATTCGCAAGTCTAAAACGTTCTGTTGAACACCACCGGCAGAGTCCATTAAACATATGTACCACACGGACGTGTCTTGGGCACATTCGGGCGAATAATAATTTCCTTTGATGTAAGAAAGCTTTTAATTACAGAAAGCGGGCAGGTCGACGGTGAATATATAGCTAAAACGCAGTTGAACGACACCTGAAGACTGTTTCGCGTGTGTGCGAGTCACGGTTGTGCAAACATTCGAAAAGATCGCGTGTTCGCAAGCATCACTCTAAGGACATCCATCTGCGCTCGTTTCTGTGCGTCATGCTAATTGTAAACTCTAGATAATTATGTGCATCGTGAGAATCGTCTCGAGTGCGAACACCTGTTAATTGCAACCGTGCAACAACACCGTGTTAAACTATAGCCAGACAACAAACTTCTCGAATTAAAGAAAAATATGCTTTATTGATAAGGTGTTATTCATACTTTGACTAATTGTGTGAATTTTTTATTAAAGTCAAGCTAAATTAAACATTTTTGTGTTTCCAAATAAGCTGATAGATATCATTGCTTAAATGTATGAAGGAATTCAAATGATAATGTTTCATGATTTAAATTTATAATTAGACAATGTTACAATCACAATTTCTTGTGAAGGTACATTTCAGTAGATCACTTTTGTTTTCATAAATGGAGTAAAATATATTTTTATTTGAATGTATACAGGATCTGTAATAATAATATTATATGGTTTAGGTGTACAATCATTTGAAAACACAATTTCTTGTGGAGGTAAATTTCAGTAGAGCACTTTTGTTTTCATAAAAGAAGTAAAATATATTTTTATTTGAATGTATAAAAGATCTGTAATAATAATGTTACATGGTTTAGGTGTGCAATCATTTGAAAACACAATTTCATGTTAATGTAAGTTATAATAAAATATCTTAATATTTTTGAATAAGATGGACGACTTTCTCGATGAAGTTTGTATGAAAGATTTGAAGTAACATTAAATATAATATTTTATATTTACATTTACATTTATATTTTCAGCCATATAGGAAATACTATTTCATGCTTCATATTACAAGTATTTAGAAGAATACAATTTGCACATAAAATTGCGATTTTGTTTTCGATGTGAAATAATTTTCTCAATTTGATGGATCTTAAAATAATCATTTCTGCGACCGAATCATACCAAGGTCTTTGACCGGATTTTTATCTGAGAATCAAATCAGAATCTACGAGGCTCCGTTCGTAGTTAGAGTGAAATCGATTCTGATTTTGCGAGGGTCTGCGTCAATACGATTCCGCCACTCGATAGTCTGGCCATGCTTTCGGAATAGTAATATTCAACGGCAGCGAGTAATGGATAAACAAACTAAAAAGCGAACTGAAATAATGTCTATGTACCTGAAAGTATCCTGTCAAGTTTCCCTATATTACGAGAAACAACATTCGCATGAAATTGTAATAACATTGACGTGATAAAACAATTACTGAATATCACTGAATTCTAAAGTAACTGATTCGATTTTTAAATTCCGTCTATCGGAATACGGTTTTATTTCTATCTGAGACAAAAATTAGTGAGTAGAAAACAGTAAAAGCAACGGAAGAATATAAAAACATTATTAGATTATTTTAGAACTTCTGGCAATCGATGTTGAAATCTTTTATTTTTAATGACTGAAAAATCCAATTGAGTTTTGCATATTTTCTTAATTTAATCATCAAATTTTTATACTTTTTCTGATCCGTCGGTCATGTGTTGACCTAAATAGCTACCGCCAGAACAATTTAAAGACAGTCACATTGTTTTCGAAAATAATAGAATTGTTTTGAGTGAAACAACCATGTCCAGAAAAATAAGCACAGCGAATAGAAATTCATTAACAATTTTAAATTCTTACATCTGGAGAGGTAACACGGTTACTGAAGTAAATGCATGATGATTTGTCGTGTCATGTGATCTATTACTTATATTGTCCTTGTTGTTTCACATCCTTGTGAAATCTTGTGGAGGTGGCCAGTGTAGTGGCCATTGCGGAAACAGCTAAAATTAAAACCAAATATAAAATGTTGCATAGTCTGCTACCCAAGTGTAACAATGGCAGAAGAGTCAATGTTGCAGGCGTGTTATTTTCGATCCAAAACCAATCAAAAACTTTCATAAAATGCGACCGACTGGTAGCGCAACAGAAAACCAAAAATTTCCATTTTCCATGTCAAGATCCGAAGAAAACATTTGAAAATGATAAATACTTGAGCTCAAATCGTGTTGTATTCTTAGGGAAGCTAATGCCAAACAGCACTCTCCGAATTACTAAGACTGAGGCGATTTTATAATTTTTTACAGCCGATTATATTTTTTAGATCTTTTTTACAAGAGATCATTATTTAATGATTCAGTGATTCTGTCTTAATAAACACGTAAGTAATGATATGAAAATAGGTTGGTGATTTCAATTTTACTTATCACTGTGTATAAACCTTCTAAATTAGAAGACATATTTGTCCCCAAAACAAACATCACTAATACAAATTTAAAAAAAGAATCGAATTTTTCTTATATTTAACAAAATATTAATTGTTTCATAAGTAAAAAAAAATGTAAAATCATGTGCTTCTTCAATTTTTCTGTAAATCTGTTTTAACCCTTCGACAGCGGAGTCCGGGTCTATTTTGACCCAGAGCTCTGCGTAGTATCAAACTCATTATTCAATTATTCAGTTTCCGGCGGATAGAAAGACTACGAGAAATACCTTCAAAACTATGTTTTCAATCGTTGATGAATAAACCAGTGAATGGTTCTAAACATCGTCAATTATATAGTTACAAGAATGGTCCACCTTCTTATGATTCATAAACACAATAAACAATGATTATCCGAAAAACTGATATCATTGATTGAATTTTGTTCTTCATTGCAATGCATATAAGAAATGCATAAATAAACCAGTGAATGGTTCTAAACATCGTCAATTATATAGTTACAAGAATGGTCTACCTTCTTATGATTCATAAACACAATAAACAATGATTATCCGAAAAACTGATGTCATTAATTGAATTTTGTTCTTCATTGCAGTGCATATAAGAAATGCATAAATAAACCAGTGAATGGTTCTAAACATCGTCAATTATATAGTTACAAGAATGGTCTACCTTCTTATGATTCATAAACACAATAAGCAATGGTCATCGGGAAGAATTTGTTTCATTGACTTTGTTCTTCTTCGTAGCAGTGTATATAAAAATTCCGAGCCTAAATGAGCAGAAGGTATTCCAGTTTCAGTGAGTGGGTAATGAATGGTTATCCTCGTTCTTAAATAGCGTCGTTCGGTTATCCAAAGGTCCTATCGCCCGACCAGTTCAGATAATTGAAGTTCTACTTTGCGCGTTCGCTTTAGCTCCTCGAATTAGCATCGAGGCTAAATTAATCTCCGTCACAGTACAATTGTATACATTGGCTTCGTGAGATTGTGTTTTCTAATATTCCCTTAACCGGTTATTTTTCTACCTGGCGCATTACAGCTGTTTCGTGCACACCTATCTTATCCTGATCCTCGCGACGTATCCTTCCTGTTGCGTGTCAGGTTATCATGTTCGTGGCCTTTAGAAAATCCGAGATTGCTATGCTGACAGAGGCCTGCGCCCGATTATCCAGCGACGTGTGTTCGTTGCCAGCGATCACGACAGCGACTGGTTCGCATGTACGCTACCCGACCGAGCGGCATTCACGATTCCATCTGGCCCTGTTTTTAAACAAAACTGTGTCAGCCAGATGAAATGATGACGTTAAAATTGTCTGTCAACGAGCTACCGGTTCGTTTGCCATTAAAAAGTGGGAGCCAGCCGCGCGGTTTGCACGATCATTCGGCGTTTAGGCACTTGCTCTACCAGAAGACTCGGTCAGCTTGTAATTAGTACATTATTCCTACCTCAACAAGTGAAGTAGGTATTATTGGGAACTGAAAAGAAGATTCCTGAGAGGGCACAGGCGAAGAGGGGGGGTCTTTCGCTCGGCACGACGTGATGCTTCCGTAGACCCAATGTTTAACACTAAACCTACCACAGCCGGTCAAATGACCGGTTTCATATATTTTATTTTGCAATTATTGAAGCTATAAAGATGCCTTCATAGAAGTTGCCTCAATAGATTTCTTTATTCATTCATGTATTGTGATAAAAATCGCACAAAATTTAAATGAATCAATTCTCGTTATTTTTATAAGACAATACGAACTAGTCAATTTTAATGCTCGGTAGGTTTGGTGTTAAGCTTTGATGGCAGACGCTAGGGTGACCTGTCCAGTGAACAAACATCTCCCAGTAAATGAACACAATTCATGTTAATCCTTAGCACTCGAATGGTGACTCTAAGGCGCCATTATAAGTTGCTATACCATTATTCAAAATAATGTTTACATTATTAAATTTGTTTACATTTAATAAATTACCAAACATTTAAATATTGTATGAGGTACAATATCAGTTTCATACGCATAAAGTGAAAAAATTATGAACAGTGGAAATATTATAGGTCAGAAGAAATGTTTGGTTTTTCAGCTGAAATAGCTCTGGTGGCAAGAGGTTAAACTAAAAAATAACATGTAGGATGCCCTCTTCGTGTTGAAATGTATGGAGTAATTATATTTATTATACGTACGCAAATGTCTCGCTGAAGATATCTAAACTGTTTTACAAATTATTCGCCAGTACATTAATTTATTTAGCAATTGTTCGAACGACATCCCACGTATTCAAGGAAAGTATTGTTGTCGTCTAACAAAATCTGTCATCTAATTGTAATCGATTAGCAATTTACATTTTGTGGTTGTTGAATGGTCCCATGATAAGTTTTGTTTGAATAATTACTCAAAATATCCAGAATTGGATAATTATATTACTGGGATATCTGAATTCATTCATTCACTTGAACCATTTTTCATTTAATCCTATGCCAGATTTTGCATACGAACTACAACCATCAAATATTTTTAGAATTGTGTTCTTGAATGTAAGAACTTAACAATGGCACGGCGTTCTTATAGGATTAGCATTCAGCAAATGAAATAACGATTTGCGAATACTAATTTCAACGGATATGTGTCTTAAGTGCTCATTCATTGGACGGCTCACCTTATGTGTTATGTGCGATCGTTCAGCCAATATTTCGCTAGAGCAAAAGATACGTGTGACTCGAGGCGTGCTCTTCACGCATTCCTTCCAAGAGACTTCTTTTCAGCTTCCAATAATACTTATGCTGGGCGAGTCACGAAAACTGAACACTTGAATTTCTCGGTTGGTATGAAGGATGAAGGAAAAATTCAAAAGTCAAATGATACTGTTCAAAGAGGCTAATATGATGATATCAATAGAATTTGTGATAACGTTCTTTTTAACGTCATTTCAAGGTCATTGATGATTTTTTTAAATGGCACCATGTATTTTTAATCTCATTATGTGATGCTAATGCCGGGATGAGATCAGCGACTTATGACGCTATAACCTTGAAATGATATTGAGTCCAGAAAGCAGAGTTCCATCACAGACGAACCCAACGTTTAAGATTGGGATTCCTGGACAGCTGATGGAAGACAATCTCCATTTAAATGTATCTCTTGATTACATTTTGTAGAGTAAATTGAAACGTGATGTTTATAGAGAGAATGCCATAACGTCTGAAAGCATGGGAGAAAAAGTTATTCACTTCTGTGCAACTGTCTCACCTGAAACAATTAAAGGAGTAATTGAAAGACTTACGAAACGTTTTCATGCATGTATGTTGGACAGTTAATAAAATAAAAGTCCCATCTAAATTTGGTATCCTTTTATTTTAATTTCTGCACTCAAGATCATTCCAAGGTCATAGTATCCTAGGTCGTTGAACTCGGCTCGGCATTAGCCATTACGAGATGATGGCTAATTAGCCATCAATGAGATTAAATATAAATAGTGCCATTTAAAAAAACATCGATGACCTTGAAATGACGTTAAGAAAAACGTTAATAACAAAATCTGTTGATATCATAATATTGGTCCACTTTTCAAACTTCCCTTTATGCTTCATACCAACAGAGAAATTCAACTGTTCTGTTTTTCGCGACTCACCCTGTATACTCAATTCTCTTTTGGTCGGCCAAATAAAATATTAGAAGTTGTTTTCTACTGATGCCATAGAGTTTGTTAATTTCATTTTTCTTAACCATTAAGAGTTTCAGTATTTACTCAGATTACCAAGTAACGCACTATGATCTTTCTAAAATTCTGTACAGATGTTCTCAGACACCTTCAAGTACATAATCTAAAACTGAATGATCCAAATGTTTTAAAGAAGTTAAAAAACTCGATATTTGCAATTACCGCATAATACAGAGGCGAAACTTAGTGTACAGGAATTATGTTAGGGTCATAGTACAGCAGTTAGAGGTTAAATTATATGGGGCAGGAGAGATAATAATATAATGTGCTACAGACTTTAAAAATTTACCATTTCTACCATTACAAGCTAATACACATGGCTAGTCACTCTAGAATGTTACACAATAGTTTTTTAGCGAAATCATATGTAGCTATCAATTAAATATTACTTGAATTAGACAGTGCAGCTAGTAGAGCATATTTCTTTAACCACATGATGAATGATATTGTCTACATTGCTGCTAAGTGTATATCTGTAATTTAGAAACTTTACAGTAATTCATACAAAATTGATAAGAAGTCAGTATATCTATACATTCATATAAAAATTGATCGTTTTAATATAAACTCGCCAATTGATGCAAGTGACTAATAATTTGATCAACTACTGTATTTTATACATTTTCAGCTCATACAAGCGTGTAAAGTATAACAAAATGAATGATACACAACAAAATTTCTTAGGATCTCTCTAAAATAGTCCGGAGAAAATCTTCGTTGGCTCGCAAGTGCATAAAATATAATAAAAAAAAGACTTGAACGAAAATATTCTATGATTTTGATAAAATAATCTGGGGATAATCTATATTTGCATGTAAGTGCGCAAAGCATCACAAAATGTACGATTCGATAAAAAATGTACTAATATGTTTACAAAAAAGTCCAACGGAGATCTACATTTGCAGAAAGACCGGCGACCGGTTATTTAACGTCGCCGAAAGCGACTAAAGCGAATAATTTTCTGCACGGCGTGCAATTGTAACCGGGAACTTGATTCACAGGCATCTCGGCCCGTCGAATATTTTCCACAGTTACGCGGAAACTCGGCGTTTTGACGAACTTTGTTGTTACAGGCTGCGCCAAATCATACTGGCAATCCTATTTACGCTTGATTCATCCGCGCTGTCTATGACATGCTCGAATCGTCGGCCAACTCCCGCGATGTTTAAAGTTCCGGCGCGAAACTTTTGAAGCTACTTCGCCCGCGTACCTTTGTTTGAACTGGGTTGATTTAATTTCCGTGGTAGCACGTCACGCGAGGTCGGTTACAATGGCGTAACTAGAAACTTGCAATGCTCGCTAACTTTTCTAACAGCGCTTTAATGTTGACGAAATTCATGTCATTTTGCGTCATCATTTTTCTTCATGCATCGCCGCTTTTCTGTACAGCATTGTTATCCCTTCCCCTGTAATACGCCTCTTTCGAAGTTTCTGGACGTGTCTAATAACTTAACTGGTGTATTCGAGCGATTACGTTTCCACGTGACAGAATTGGAGCAGTATACATATAAATGTAGTATATTTGAGGAAATACAATAATTTGTAATCGATATTAATACGGGACAATAAATGAGCCGTTTATTTTGAAAGTGACCTAAGTCCATTTGACAATTATTTTCTGTTGACCGTAGTAACGTGTACAACTTGAAGTTATCCGTCATAAACAACATTTGCTGTTAAGTTATTCAGAGTATACACGATGATTTTGGACAGATAAGTTTTCGCAGTTTGTTCAATAATTAAAACCATTACTTTGAAAGTAGCCTAAGTCCAATCAATTATTGATAATGTCCGAAAGTGCGGATTTTCAAATGTCCGAATGCAGTGATGTAGGTAATTTTAATCAATTAGTATTTAACAAGTTAACCTCAGTTTTTTGACAGTTACTCTAGTTGAATAATCAGTACGTTTAATTAATCCAGTGAAAAAAAAGTTCACACAATACACACTTACAATTCAATATAAAACTTAAAATATTAAATTATATAAATTATTACACTCGTGGGGAAGAATAAAACAACAAGACCATTTTGCAACAACAAAACAAAAAAATCTTTTTTGCACATTTTAAAAGTAAATCAATGCTTCCAATTGCTCAAAAAAAGTCAAGTGGTTTGGTCAAATTTTAAGAAAGTTATTTTGATGTAAAGGGCGTACGAACACTTTTGTGGGCCACTGTATATAAAGAATCAATACATTAAACAGGAGACGAAAAATATGTCAAGTATGAACATGAACAACAACGTAATGTCAATTCACCGAAAATTCGAGTAAAATGCTGCGTTTATTGATTTAGCTTGCTAATTAGTAATTGAGAAAGAATAATACTTCTGTCAAATTAATTACACATTGCATCTGACGTCACAAATTTCGATGAAACGTGCCCAGTCCATTGAAAATCATGAAACGTTTGCATTATCATCAGTTTGTAAATCACTTAAAAAGTATGAGAGATTGAAATGTGGAGCTCGCATAATTTTCGTGAAAACTGTTGTTCGATTGACTCTTTTGGACTGTATTTCGTTTCGTTTTTTAATATTGACCATGCCGAATATCAATTAACAGTGTTCTGAACAAGCATATTACGCGATTGTTTTGTATGTTTCCTCTTTCTGTTGCATTAAATGGACTACATATTGGGTGATCTATTGAGGTCGATCCAGTCGCATCCAAATTTATGCAAATAAATTCAATGTGTAACTATTAATAATTATAATCACATATATTTGTGGATTCACCATATCACAACGTTCCTATTTAACATTTCGATACAGAAGAATGTTACATATAAATATGACATTAAATATAATTTAATTGAATAATTGCGTTTTTAAACACCACAGGAGTACTGGCTCGTATGTGTAAATTTATTTCGTTCTTAAAGTAAAATTATTCTAAGTAAAATAAATTCCAAATTTGTTGGAAAACTACAGAATCAAAAAAGAAACTGTTATACAGGGTGTTCACGCTATCACTAGCCAGCGTTTTTCTTGCAAATAATAAATATTAGAAAAAAATGATAGAGGAAAAAGTAATACTGTTTTTGGTAAGTAACATAATGGCATATGTAATTTTCTTGTGTTTGCACTATTTTCTTAGAAATGAAGGTGAGCTTCAATTTTTTAAATGAAATTCCATATATTTTTTTATATTATATGAAAGCGTGTGTCAAGAAAAATTTATTCGTATACAGCACAATGACCTTCAAGGTCATGGTAAGAAATGGCAGCACAATTTCGAATATTTCGTACGTAATATTTCGTAAAGATATCATTCACGGTACACAACGCCAAGAAATGTTAATAATACAAGCTAACAAGAATGTAATTAATAGAGCAGAAATATGTAGTCATGAACAAGGATGTTATATTGAACATTTACTATAGCCTCGTCAATAAAGTATACTTGCAAACGCGTTTAGTACGATATGTTCAAAATGTTTCTTCCATTTCTGACCTTGTATGATCTTGAAGGTCATTGTGTCGTATACGAATGAATTTATCTTGACACACACTTCCATATAGTATGTAAAAATATATAACATTCCATTTACAAAAATTAGAGGTTATTCAAAAATAGTATTACTTTTTCCTCTTTCATTTTTTTCTAATATTTATTATTTGCAAGAAAAACGCAGACTAGTAATAACGTGAACACCCTGTATATCTCTTCTTTCTACTTTGAAAGCGAATTCCTTGTTTTTATCGTTAACAGATTCGGTAGTGACTCTGATTTTATTTTACTTGGAATAATTTAAATTTTTCTAAACAGACAATTCGCCCCTGAAGATGTTAAAGTACATTTTGAAGGTACAGTTAATGGTTAAAAAGCAATTCTGCGTGATTGTTTCGGCGGAATGTTTCTTGAAGTCACACTCGTTTGATTAATACCATGGGAAATTTATTTCCTTATTTTATTCGTCTGTAAGGCTACATTTTCCATAGTGCCGGTAAATTACGAATAACTCATAATATAACCATGAAGCTGCTAAAAATTCACGCTAACAGTAGCCAAGTGTCGCCCAACCATTCGGAATATTTTAGTCCCACCGTTATTTCTCGGCACGGCTCGGCGTACAATAAATCATTCACAGTGATAAATCATTTCCGTGCATCGAATTACGAAAAAGGAATAATTACGGGTGGACGTTTGGTCAAGTGGACCCAGCCGAAATTTTTGCTGTGAAATACACCGTATAAACGCATCGATGTGAGAGAACCTTTTTAAACTGAACTAATCAATCAAATCGATGTTTAAAGTTCACTGAGCAACGCGGCAAAGGCCGATTTAAAAAAGAGAGAGGAACGGGCGAAAACGAGCAGTTTTTAACTCTACTCCTGGTACGCCGATGATCCGCCGGCACAATTAAAGAACGAAGAAAAATGATTCGAATATTTTAAATCGTGGCCACCACTCCCCAACCCACACCCATATCCTTTCCGTGAACCGATGCATTGGTTTACGTTTCAATGGCCGAATTCAAAAGCGATCGGTGACAGAGATGCATGGGACACGACAATTTTTAGGTGAACAGACACCGACCACCTAATCCGTGCAATTATGCTTTATAACAGATGGACCGTCCACAGATTATTGTCCAAACGTCATCTCTTCCATCGTTTCCATTCTGAATACGCTCTTTCATTGCGCGTTCAACGAGTATTTTTAACTCCGATGAATTTGATTGTGCTGTTTCGAACAATGTCGATTTTTAAACATTTTAAGCTCAAGTAAAAATCTGTTTGATGAATTTTTGTTTTCATCTTTGAGCTGGTGAATTATTGGAATTATACGAAACATAGTGACTGAAATGTGTGATGAATTTTTTAGAAAATCGTTGTGCTTCATACGACGGAAAAATAAAATTACGTTCATTCACGCTTAGAAAACAACGATTTCTCTAAAATTTGAAGTTAATAGACATTATAGCATTAATATTTATCTTTAATTTCCTCAAAAAATGTAAGATTAGCATTTAGTGACTATCGTTCATTTTAATTTAAATTAATATAACTATATATATATATATATATATATATATATATATATATATATTATATTAATTTAAATTAAAATGAACAAATATATATATTAATTTAAATTAAAATGAACGATAGTCACTAAATGCTAATCTTACATTTTTTGAGGAAATTAAAGTATATATATATATATATATATATATATATATATATATATTCCATTATGTATTGCAAAGTGTTATTCTAATGTATGCTATATAAACCAAACATGGTCTATGACATAAACTATTATATGATTTCTAGCTGCTCCATATTTTGACGATTGATTAAATAAGTCTCATATATGGCATTGTTTGCCTTATGAAAAGACAAAGGTGTATAAGTGCCTTAAAAAAATTCAATTCAATCTTGTAATTAATAACATGAAAAGCTGAAATAAATTGCAGTAGAAAATTATTGGAAATGTGAAAATATAATGTACGCAATTTTTTTTAAAGTCTTAAGCTCGTTACTCTCGATATTGCAGTTTAAAAGTGCAACACAAAATTTTATGTACATATTAATAAAAATACTTTAAAAACGAAATGTTTTAAATACATCCAAATGTATTCAATTAGTTAAAATGAATCTGTTATTATTTACATAATAAATTAAAAGACATCATATTGGAAAACATTTTCAATTACAAAATACGTGTATATTAAATTCAAGTTAATCAGTTATACTAAAAAATTATTCGAATTCGAAGAATGTTATTTAACATTTACATATTAAGATCAACCGTGTTAATGACAGTAAGCCTAGTAATTCTTTAGAGGTACTGCAGCATAAGCATCATACAATAAAAATCAGATAAAAAAGTCTGTTGTTAACCATCACGAGTTATTCTACGAATAATTCCGCATTGGACACTATAAAAATATATATTCCTTGCTTCTCCGTATCAGAAATTCATTAACTGAACGCCGAGGAGCTTACGAACTTCTTAATTAACACCGATTACGGAGATAGTAAGCTGGCAATAATGTTCAGCAAAAGTAGCAAATGCTTCCTCATAAATTATAGGCTTCCGTATAAAGTTTCAATTAACTGGAAAATTATCGAATTACTAGAACTACAGCGTAGGCACACGTTAATTACACGCAGAAACTGCGGGGATTGTCTTTGCGTCCTGACCAAAGGAACGAATCAACAGTGTTGGATTAGAATCGGGTGAAATAGGGGTTAAAACTATAATGAAAGCAAAAGGATACCACAATCATTATTAATTTGATTACAATATTCAATATGTAATAGCGATTTGGATATAAATACAATATGGACTTTTATCACGACAACTTTCGATGTTTTTTTAGTACTTTTCCACTAATATACCTCTGTGCAACAGGCTGCACAAATCCGTTCGTAGATCGAGTTCCTTCAAGTGACGTCCACAAGCTAACGCAAATTGAAAATAGTACTTGATATCCGTGAAGATCAATAGTGTGGAATAAAGATCGGGTGAAATAACAAAATCTCCGATATAATAAAAAGAAACCCAAAAGAAGATTTCGCGTGGTTCTTTATACGTTCATAATTCGACTAACTCTCCTCATTCTCGCACGCATCCACACCGCGGTCGTTCGCTTCATTTGTTTCTTGACGCTCTCCGTCTTTCTTGACGCTCTCCGTCTTTCTTGACGCTCTCCGTCTTTCTCTCGCTCATACTCTCTCACTCGCGCTCTCCGTCTTTCTCTCACTCATGCTTTCTCACTCACGCTCTCCGTCTTTCTCTCGCTCATGCTCTCTCACTCACGCTGTCTCGCTCGTAAAATTCTCTAGCATTCACGCATGTACACGCATACACGCACTCATTCGTCCATCAAATCCTACAACAGTTCTTCCTAGAAAATAATATAACAACTACTGATAAAAGATAGAAATTCATCTGTGGATCTTTATGCAAAATAAACATTTTCTGCACCAATTGCAAGATGATGGAATCAAATGAAGATTGGTTTTTTGCTTTAATCATTCTAATAAGTTGATGATGATGTATTTATCCTTCTACTGTTTCATGTTAAACCTATTAATTTTTGCCATGAATTCATACAACCCGTAGTTTAATAATAACATTATATAATAACTAATTATATAAAAAAATAATATAATGCTCTTTGCTTTCAGATATCATCTAAATAATTTTTGTATTGCAAAATACAATTTCTTATGGAAATTAAAATTGCTTAATAAAGAAGAAGAGAACATGATGCGTACAGTGATAGTACATGGTCTCGGTTTTTTCGCGCATGCGCGACTAAATGCAGGAATGTACGACTTATGTTTGTGAGGAAAGTAGGGGAGAACTGTTATTAGCGGGAAACCGGACAGAAGAGTGCAAAATATATTTATATATTATATGTACATACACATAACATTTTAATATAACATACGCATGTTAAACATTCATATTTGAAAATCGAAAAAAAAATTTGCGAAACTATGCGGAGTGACCAAGGTAACCCATTTTAGCCCAACTTTGTACTTTACTGACGCTAAAATCGTCACGCATGCGCGAGGAAACCGAGACCATATACCATCAGTGGATGAGTACTCTAGTAATATCGACTTTCATGTAAAATTAATTACATTTTTTCCTAAATAGTAAAATAACGTAAACTTCCGTAAACTTCCGTTCGTAAAATTCCGTAGCAACAATTATTGAAAGACTAGATTTTAATTCCTCGCACCGATTGATTTCACAATTTTTACTTTTCTCCGAAATCATCCAGCATTGTGTCCAGAATAATTTAATTCTCAGGTGCTAAAATTTGCTGTGCTCCCGCATAAAGTACATTACACAGTCTTATCAAGTTTCAATCAATTTTGTAGATAATGCGTTAAATTGGAAAAGATTCGATTATTCGAAAGCATTGTTTACAAACGATGATGTCTTTTGGAAGCTGTGTACGCAAGAAAATTCGGAATAAAATAAATCACGAACACAATTAACTAAGTAAAATTAATTTCGCGCGAGCGGGATTGCAAGGTAAAAAAAAATTAACAATGCAGGTGGGGGATTACGAATTTATATGAAGGTGTATGTAAAACGTAAAAGAGGAAATTCCTTAGCGTTGCGCCGGGGTTCGTTATAATTCAATCGATTTCAATGGGAACGGATTGAAGGTATCATCGGAATTTCTTTTGCAACTCACCGACGCTTTGACTCGATCGAATTAGTTACAGGGTGGCACAGCGAGAGAGTTGCTAGCGTGCCGAGGCTGACGACAAACAGCGAATTAAAGGGACGCCAAATTAAACCCCCTTTCTCGCCACTCGACTACCATAAAGAATCCTTTTACCGTTCAAACGAAAAAGTCAAGTTGCCCTCCTCTGGCACCCTGTTATGCGCAGGGTTGATGTTTAGTATCTGCAAAACACCAGGGAATAGACAGAGGTGCGATGCAGAACTGAATGCTTCAGGAATAGTAATTTTGTCCGTAAATCAGAAGATTCTTACCATGGACGTGCTCCCTCTGTTAGTCATGGCTGCCATTTTTCTTGTTTTCGCCTTCACGCGAACTCCTTTCCTCTTCTTGCGCAAGAAATGGAGTGCTTTATCGATCTTCAAGTACGACTATTCGAAAATACTGGAAATTCAACCAACATAATTTTTAGTTCAAATCTACGCGAAATTGTTTAAACGCGTGTGACCGATGAACTTCCTTTTAGCGATTTACATTTATAATTAAACCATTGCGAGCCTGGTCAAATATTTTATTATAATTTATAATATTTCATTATAATTTACAGCTCGATTTTCGGTTAGTCAGAAACTAACAAATTTTGTTGTTTTTTTTTTAGAAGCATTCTATGTTCTGTTTGGGGATGTTCTTGTTACAAAAACAAAGTTGCAACAGTTTGAAGTGTAATTTTTACCCAAATAATACATTTATAGAGGAAGAGGAAATATAATTTTGGTGAGGGTCATAAGTTTCTGTTGGTTGAAATGTTTATACTTTAAATTATATGTAATTACACTATGAATGTTTGTACAAATTCTTATTTTTTGACGTTAGTTCGTACAAATTTAGATAAGGGGAAAATCAATTTGATCGTTTAAAAGATCCTTTATAGCAAAAACGAAATGGAAGTGTTATTAACATCCGCTAATTAACATGTTTTTCATTTCCAATTATAAGCAATGGATAGGATAGGATAGGTATTGATATTTGGTCCCCTCAGGGTTTCAAATCCATTTTACCATTCTCCCCCTTCTTCCACTTTGTTCACTCTCACCTAACGCTAATGTTCAGCCTATTTCAGCCTACTTTTCAGCGGGACCTACTGTTTATTACGGTGGGTTCCGAACCACCAATGGTCAACGACGCAGTATAATGTCACATAGAAGAATATTTCCATTGGTGACGGCGGTGGGATTTGAACTCACGACCATATTGTTTGTAGTCGCGCACTCTATCCACTGAGCCACTGCGCGCCCAATTATAAGCAATGTAGCATACATATATAATATAAAAAGTAAAAATCTACAATCATCTACTTAGAAACTGGTTTTAAAACAGTCTTAGAAAAGCAAAGTTCCACATTTAATAATTTTTTCCTGAAAGTTTGTTCTTTAGTACTTTCTTTTACACATGCCATAATTGCATACAAAATACCTGTCTTATTATAATTATAATAATAAACGGCACATACATAAATCGCATAAACTTACTAAACTACAATGATTTATTTAGAAACGGGTTTTAAAATAATTTTAAGATAACATTTTGTACCACTTGGTTGAAAGTTTGTTTTTTAGTGTTTTATAAATTCGTGCAAGCTATGGTTGCATAAAAAGCAGCAGTCTAATTAAAATTATAACAGTATACGCCTGTAATAAGTCATATAAAACTATTAAACCGCAATAATTTATTTACAAACATGTTCTAAAAGTGTTCTGTTAGGAGAGGAAAAGTTCACATTGTGTACCACTTCAGTGAATTGAATTTTTTAAAAATAAATACACTTCGTAGCATTTAAAAATATTTTCGCTGTTTACGAAGCGCTGTTACACTCATTGCGGCAAACAACATTGGAATTTATAAATCATTCTTGAAAAAATAGGTAGAACTCGTTCTTTATACTGACAGCCACGAATACAACTTGTTACTGAAAATCAATAGCTACCCGGTCAGAATAAATTATTGCGAAAGTCCTCGAAATAGTCGCCGAAAGTTCGATCGAGGGCGGAAAACGAGTAAAACGATGGGAATATCTCGCAAAGTTTCTTAGGACTGCGTGAAAGTATAATGTATCTGTTACCACAAATATCCATTGCTCTCTAAGGTGCCTTTACACCGTCGAAGGAGTTCTGCAAACGCTGTTATTCAAATTTTGGCACCTTTCCATTCCGATGGGAGGCGTTCCGTCGCCTTCGACCAACTGCGGAGCGTCAAAACTCGGCTGACGTCGTTAGGAAGTTACCTTTCGAACTTTTTCTACGTTGTTTCGAAAATAAGGTTTATCGTCCTCAGGAAAAGACCCTATGAAAAAACTCGCTGGACCGGTCTCTACGACTTTGATAGCGTTAGATAAGTCTGCTTCCACCTTCCAATAGCAATTTTAATAATCATGAGATAATCCCATATTCATACAATAAGCGAAATAGTGAAATATCAATAATCATTCATATATATTCCTTCAAAACGTAAAACTTCCTAAAAACCTCCTCCCTTCGGCCTCCTAAATAAGCATGATCGCTTAAGGGGGTATTCTCGTGAAACGTAGGAAAATTGACTAATGCTTTACCATTTTTCTCTAGAAAACTACCAACTATAGAATTTTATTGTTCTGCTGGTACAAAGATACATACAAAAATGAGAAAAAATGTTGTACTCATCCTTTTATCAGTAGGGGAGAGTTGACGAATTTGGACCACCTAAACAATTTTAGAGATATACAGGGTCTTGGCCAACCGGAATATCTCAAAAACTAAATTCCGGAGAAAAAATGTTTCAAATAAACAGTTTAAGTCAAGGAGGAGCTGATACTGCAGTCATATCCATTTTTATGTTTCATCATGTTTTCAAGGTCATTCCAAGGTCAACTTTATTTTTTCAAATGAAAACATATATTTTTCATTGCAGATTCTTAACCTACGACTTGAATCAAAGAACTTTTATTTGAAACGCTTTTTTCTCCGCCGATTATTTTGTATAATATTGAATTTTCAAAGAAAAAATACACAATGTCGTTTTAACGGAGAAAATCATTTATTTATGATAAATGAAATTGATACCCAGTTAAAATAGTATCAAATAAACATGTAATCTATATAAATTATTAAATAATAGCTAAATATTGAAACAGGCAAAACAATTAGATAAAACTTAGCAAATAAATTCAACGCTGAGCGTACACAACCTGTTCGTTACGCGCAGGGATACGCCAGCTTTTTACTGTCTGCTCTTTCGAATAAGATTACACGTTCTCTCGCATGCAATAAAAATATCATTAGAATGTTACTGAATACTTGTTAAATTGATTTTCTTGTAATTAAGTTGCAATTCTCCTGTATTATTATTAATAAAATAATTGCCTTTCCGTCTAATTGAGATAATTTTTCCCGAATAAAGTCAATATTATACAAAATAATCGGTGAAGAAATAAACGTTCAAAAAAGAGTTATTTGTTTCAAGTCGTACATTAAGAATCTGCAATGAAAAATATATGTTTCCATTTGAAAAAATAAAGTTGACCTTGAAATGACCATAAAAACACGATAAAAATTAGAAATGGATATGACTGCTGCATCAGCCCCTCCTTGACAAACTTTTTATTTGAAACATTTCTTCTCCGGAATTTAGTTTTTGAGACATTCCAGGTGGCCGGGATAAATGCTCCACCCTGTATATATTGTGATGGAAATAATTTGAATAAGAACAAAATAGTGGAAAAGAATGTCACTGTTTTAATCTAGAAACTAATACATTTTGTTTCTTAATAAACACTATTTAAAATACCAAAAATTCTATTTGTAAATTTAAAGTCATCAGTCCAATCATAGAAACTGGTTTCTTAATTTGGATCAATGGTATCTCAAGATGGACCACCAATTTCATTAGACACGATTGATGCGAAGGTATTTCTTTATTTTTGGACTTACTCCAGCAGATTTTGTATGAACCTAACTTTGTGTGACCAAATTGCTCTAAGTTTAAAATGTATTGATAAAATTTTTAATCAAACTTGAAATTCCTGTAAAAGTTTTTGAAAAATATTAATCGAACTTGCAATTCCTTTAAAGTTAAAAATTTTCAATTTGACTTGCAATTCCTATAGACGTTTTCTAAAAATTTTAATTAAACTTGAGATTCCTCTAAGGTTTAAAATTTATTAATAAAATTTTTAATTTTAATCCTACCAATTTTGAACGAAGCTCATTGAATTCCTTATGATTGACTCCGTGTACTGAATTAACGATATTATCATTATTTCTTATTTATAAGATTCTTCCTTAGCAATATAAAGTCAATGTTTTTAATAAAAAGAGGACATTTATCTCCTCAACGTTAGAACTCGTTCAATTTTTCCCTCTCCATCTCTATTTTTCCATATAACTGCATGTTCATGTTAAACAAAATATTTTCTATCAGTTTAATGTTGTGTTACAAATTGACATAACTCTAGCGTATACTATGTGCCTTTAAGAAAATTATTCGTTTTACCCAATCGCTTACAGTAACCGTTTATCAATTTACCATTTTTGTCACATTTGAGACAAAACCGTCCCCACCATAGTGCCCACTGTCCCCCACCAGCATCCGCCGTTACCATAGAGCAGGCAATTCCAACCAGTAGCTCCGAAACTATTCGAGGCACATTTCCCGCTTAGGTTCTTCCCCCACTCTTAGACTTCAACGCTATAATGTATAGTAGTGGAAAACTCCCACCACGAAAGACGCCCGGCGCGCGCAGCAGTCACTAACTCTACGGCTGTACGTAGTAGTGGGAAGAGGTTCGATGGTGGGGATCTTGCAATTCTCGGAGAGGAATATTCGCCTCCCGCAAACAGTGCGCATGCCTCGTGCATGAAAGAGAGGTTGGTGGGAGAAGCATGCGTTTGAGGGGCCCCTACCGTTCCCATCACGGCTGTAACAGATGCCAGACGCAAATAAGACCTCATACAATGGACAAATAACATAATTATGCGATGCCTATTAAATAAATTAAAAAATGCCACTGAAAAAATATGTTCTTGTAGCTTAAAGACGTATCTAAACACTCGAACAAAGTTTATATGCCATTTTATTGTTAATCTTATAACAAAGAAAAATGCATAAAGCTACTGTTTATAGCTGCTACCAAAGAATCCACCCTTGACAAGCACCCGCAGATCGTCTGTAGATGACTTGACGTGCACTTAAGCAGATTGCGAAGCGCGGAATCCAGTCCTCTGAACCTGGAATGAAATCTGTTACAGTCACTGTGTATCGGTATGCAATTAAACGATCGTTATTTATTAAATTACCGAAGCAACGGCGCTCGGAGAGTCGTTAGAAGTCTAGGTCTCGTGGGTGCACGAGCTCCGTCTGTAATTCGAAATGGCCCAAGCAATTTACACTTGGATCTTCCGTAGTGGGTCACTGATTGGTCTCATAAGTAGCTTCGAACACGCGGCATCGACGGAAAAATTCGGTCCATACTCGAGGCAAATCAGCCGCGCGGAATACGAATGAAACAAAAATACACCGGTTGCCCCAAGCTCGTTAGAAAACGATACGTTTCCCTCTTGTTCCCCACCACCCGCGAACCAAACGGGAACTTCCACCACGTTAAGAGGTTTCTTATTTCATCGGTGAAACTGCAGACACGCACCGCGTTGGGATCATGACAATAGAGTGCTTTCGAACTTCTGTTTACTGATTCCATTGAACTTCTCCTTACGCGTGTATACTTAGAGTTTAATTGCACGGTTATTAATTCTCTAGTGCGCGGCCGCGCTCTGCGAGTTACGGCCAAAACAATTTTTAATCCATTGCTCCCGTTTAACTTCGTTCGAATTCCTAAGTAGATCATGCGGTTTTTTGTGTGGGAGCTTTTTCAGCCGGAAGAACAATTTTTTGACAAGAAAAAAGAGAATTTAATAATGGATTTATTAATGAAAATAGTGAGGAAAGATTGAATCCATAGACTCTGTAAACACAATTTTTACTGTATTATTTCTGGTTAACTTTGTTACAATGCCTTGGTTAGTAGATGAATGAAATATTGTACGGAAGTTCTGTGAGATGGGGCAATAATTTTGTGCCAAGAAAATAGAGGATATGAAGAAAATGTTTACTCTGTTGTTTCTGTTTAACATCGTTCAATTTCCTAAATAGATCAATTCAAAGGATTTATTAATGAAAATATAAACGAAAATTCTGATTCATGAATAAAATTTGTTCTTTTTAGTAGTCATTTAACATTCTTGGAATTACTCGACAGCTCGAGTCTATATTTTTTGTTCACAGCAGACTTATGTAATGAAGCACCAAGATTGTTATTAGCAAACACAGCAACATTTACAGCAACAATGCAATTTCAACACATGTAGTTTCATTTTGAAAAATGTGACTGCAATGTAACTGCTATGCCTTTTACTTCAATGACAAATGATAGCTGTCATTATCGATTATAGAGGGTGGTTAGTTAATAACTGGTGGTACAACCAAAAAAGGGGTTAGTTCTACATCAAAAAGTGAGTCGAAAATGTAGAATAAAATTTGTTCATATGAGGTTGTATTTTCGAGAAAATCGACTTTGAAAATCCGTCAAGTCCCCGTGTTTAGCATTTGTAAGTAGAATCGGTGGGCCATGAACAGACACATGAGTCAGTTTTCAACGATTTTCTCGAAAACGAAGCCTCGTATGAAAAAGTTTAATTATACATTTTCGACTTATTTTTTAAGTGAAACTTCTTTAGGCGCGTTAGGCGCAGAACCTCGACGTGGTAGGCGTAAAACCTCGACGCGGTAGGAGTACATCCAATCTGGCGATGAAACGGTGAAACGCTGAAACGATGAAACGGTGAAACGCTGAAACGATGAAACGGTGAAACGATGAAACGATTTAGTAAAACCTCGACGCGGTAGGCAGAAAACCTCGACGCGGTAGGCAGAAAACCTCGACGTGGTAGGAGCAAAACCGATCTGGCGATGAAACGATGAAACGAAATTCTATTCTATTAACATATACGGCTGAGGGTTCGGCATTGCTTAATAAAGATTATGATAAAATTCCGATGATGCTAAGTGGAGATTTCAACGTGAACTTTGCATCGGAACAATCAAAATTATTAATAGAATTTTTTAGAAGTAACTTAAGATTGGAAATGGTAAATAATCCTAATGAAGCGACACAAGATCAGGAACAACTCCCGATGCAGTATTTGCAAGACATTTAGACAAAATTGATTCAAGAATATTTTTATCATATTTTAGCTATCACAAGCCAATTGTTTCAATAATAGAATCATAGAAAATTAAATATCATAAAGTGTTAATAAAAATTCGAAAAAAATTAAAAAAAGAAGTTTAACTTCAGCCATGTGGTCTAAGCACACACCAAATTTTCTGTGTAGAATAGCCCCCTTTTCGGTTGTACCACCACTTACCGATCACCCTATATACTTGCAATAATTCGGTATGTCCAATACCAAACAAGAACAAGAAATTGTTCATATAATTCGTGTATGTGTATTTCAAATATTTGAAAAAATTTTAGGAGAACGTTGTATAAATCTTTATCATCCATACATATTTTTCTTGCATTTAAATTGCTTGTACATACGATCGTGCACGTGTTGGCATGTCCGTGTGTTAAAGCTGTATCATTTTGTAGCTACACAAGGTTTTTATAAAATACCTGCAGACAACCTTTGTCAATCCATCATTCTGTCTTTCTATTAAGACTTCAAAGAAACACTCAATTAACGGAAACAGACAATGCGCCAATTTCTCCACCCCCTTCCGTATAACCAACACAAAAGGGCTTATTGAATAAGGGACAGTTAGTTAATCTAAAATCAGTGAAATGTGACTTTCCGCTGTGCTTGTAAATACGTTACTTGTTCGTATCAGGTAGTAGACATGGATTGTTAACGTTTCAGTCAACCGTGATACAGAAATTAAACAAAAGGAATCATAGAACAGAAACAATACAAAATTTTAAGTTAAAATAATTTGTTCACAATTCAATATAATCAATTATCAAAAGGTTAATTTACAGATAAAGAAATGTTTAATCTATTTCGAGTCTACACTTAATTGAAGGGTATAATATTGTATAAAACTCCGAATTCTATCATCAAAAGGAATAGTTTGAAATCTTTTCCAGCCATTTTCGATGAGCATAAAGATAATTTTCATTTAGAAGGTAGGAAAAAGATTGGGACATTAACGCTATAACTACCGAGCCCTTCAAAGTGACGGATTTCAATTTTTTTCTTTCGAAATTTTTTAGTACACTTCATTGTTCAAGTACATGTTACCATAAAAATTCTATGAAATCTGGATCAATTCAATTCTTTTATTATTATAAAGGAATATACATCAGTGTCGTGTAGGGCTCGGTAATTCTAGTGTGAATAGTCTGATGTGAAAGTATTCGCGCAGATTGAAATGCTTTCGAAAGCTGCAGATAAGTTTCGCCCACCTCGGCGATGTAAAATCGGAGATCTAGATATCGATTATTGTGTAAAATATAGTGGAATCCGGCTTTCAATCGTTGGCATTCAATGCTGAATCCATTCAAGATTCGCTTTAATTGATCAATAAATTCGTGTGGGAGTCTTTCAATACTTCCGTCTTCTGAATCGGTTTAAACGGCAATCAATACTTTCCCGTTCAAATAACAGAAATGGATGGGATATCATTTTACGAAAATACCACTTTTTGAAAACAATATGCGAACAAACATTCTGTAATCCACGAAGTAGTGTAAAATCATTCGAGATAAAGCGTTTCAGATTAATTGTTCGAAAGCACTCTAGTATCACTAGAAACCTCTAGCATTTCGGGGATAGAACGTGTTTTTAAATTTGCACTTGTTATATATCATCATACATAAAAATTCCTGAAGAAAATGAACGTTGGATTACAATAGTAGAAGTTTCAGGCTTTAAAACGAGTCCAAATTTATCATCGTAGAATTTTTCTTCATCAAATATTAACCTATGCAATATAGACAATGTCTCAAAAATGTGTACAAGCATTTTTTTGATCCACTGTACTTATGAACAATAGTGTGTTAAAAAGTGCAGCTTGTCTTATTGCTCCGTATAGCTACATGCAATAAAAAGTTAGAAATTTAACGTACATCAGTAGTACGAATATTACCATTGGCAAAAAATATTCGAGCAAACAAATCATCTACCAAAAAAGTGCCTCTTATTGTAATTATTCATATTTTCAGTGTGAAAAATATTTCTGTTGACGACAAAAGTAAATGCAATGATAAAACGTGTCATATACAGGGTGTTGCCGGACGGGTGGTACGACCGAGCAGGGGGCGATACTACATGTAAAAATAAGTCGAAAAAAGAAATAACGTTTTGTTCCGTCGTAAGGGAATAAGACATAAGGCCATTACACGGATTTGTTTATGACGTCTTCGTGACTTGAGGCTACTTTCAAGGATTAGGGAACCGATGCACATTTGGCGACCAGTCGAGCCATCGCCGAAGCTTCGTACTTTTTTCTTGCCTCCTCGAGAATTACGCGTCGTAAATCTATTACTGACGAAGGACATTCCCGACCGAGAAGTACGGTTCTTGGGTTACCTTGCTTCGCCCTCGGAGGCAGCCGCGTACGGTCCCACGCTTTCCCAGGACAGGCTAGCTTAGGGCAGATCTAAGAGTCCTCAAGAATGCACAAATTGGGAAATGCAAAACTCGGCAGAACCAATCAGTTCACTTCTTCAGCATAGCAATGGGTGTCACCGTCTTGACATCCAGAAATGGAGGACCGCCTTCACGATACGACGAAGGGTCCTCCCGAAAACTGCGACGGTCAGTTAGTCACAACCAGTCAGTCGCGATCGAACAACCGCGATCTAACAGTCGGAATCGAACAGTCGGAATCGAACAGTCGGAATCGAACAGTCGGAATCGAACAGTCGGAATCGAACAGTCGGAATCGAACAGTCGGAATCGAACAGTCGGAATCGAATAGTCGGATTCGAACGGTCAGAATCGAACGGTCACGTCCTTGCACATTCTAGACAAGGCAAGTAACAATACGGATCATCGTGATCGGATCCGCACGCGTCTAAGGCAGGGCCTGCTAGATTAGCCTTACTGACGAATCCTCTAGCAGGCCTGGGATGAAACGCTAATTTCACGAATTCACACGTAGCACTAATCATTGTACTGATTACCCAAGATTAATTTGGCGAGTGATAAAAACGGTGATTTCGGGATCGACGCGTTCATACGATCGGGCTTGAGATTTACAACCTCAAGCGGGCACGAGTAAACCGCGCGTCGCGCTCAACGCACCGTACGAACACGTTTTTTCAGCGAACGCAAGTGCTGTTAGATAGGAATCAGTTGACGTGTCTGATCATGACCAACCAATTCTACTTACTGCGTATACTAAAGCACGCGGACACGACGCGACGGATCTTCAAACTCGATTTTCTCGAAACGAACCTTAAACGAAAAAGCGTTACTCCTTTTTTTCCACTTATTTTTACATGTAGTATCACCCCCCCACCCCGTATAAAGAAATTATTAATATAAAAGTTAATATGTTTATGTATCCAACATACACAGAATGTGCACATTAGACATTGATATAAGGGAGTATTTAATTATCCTTAACTATTCAGAATATTTTTAGTATGCTACTGAAATTTCCTTATAATTTTCTTCATACAGATAAACAGTTCATTATTTAATATTTGGTAAAAAGCAAAACAATTCTTCATTTCATTAATGTTTTTCTATGATATCGTTATCTTTTATACAATATCTGTCTAATATATACAGTATTCATATTTAATATACGCCCAAATAATTCGTTCAACAATGTTGATCGAATATTTCGTACAGTGGTAGTCTGATTTTGAGCTACTGTACTTATGAACAGTTGTGTAGAATAAAAGAAGAAGATAAAAATGTAGCTTCCCTTATTGTATCTCTCTGTGAGCCCTCTACGGGTCGCCAGCGCATTTTAATTCAGTACGTAGTGTAGCTACAATTGATCAAGCTCGTTCTCGACAAACGGACGAAATTATGATTGCACCTTCGACGAGAAATCTGGTAGTTAGCATCGCGCGTTCGAGGAAGCGTTCGTCCATGCGGAAGAATGAACATTAATCGTTCCGAGTTCACGGGGTTCCCGCGGAATCAGAAGAGAGAGGGGGGGGGGGGAGAGAGCAAGAGAGAAACAAATGAGAGAAAGGAGCAGCAAAGCTTGTAGAACAGCTTGGCGTCGACGGCTGGCCTCGCCTCGTCGTCGACAAAGAAAAGCGCCGGCAAATAAAACGTGCATACGTTATTCTTTGTTGTAGAATTGCCTTGTAAAAGCATCGCCGGAAAAACCAAATAAACGCCCGGCTAGACCTGTCGAAAACAAAGGTGCGAATCACGCGCGAGCTACCCCGTTAACACGATCATTACAGAAATCCGTAACAAAGAAGGCCGCAAGCGCGTCGATAGTAAAGAGGAGAGAAAGCAAGAAAGGAAGGCAGAGAGAGAGAGAGAGAAAGAGAGAGATGAGGAAAAATTGTGGCAGGAGTCGCGAAAGTGGCGTAAACGCATCGAACTCCCTTTACACGTTCGAACAAAAAGTAGACGACCGGAAAACGTAGAAGGGAAAGGAGACGTAAGAAGGACAGGGAGACGGAATCGAGGGATAGAGAAAGGGGTAGGGCTAGCGTGAAGGGTGAACGCGAAGGGGGGGTGCAAAATAAAAATCTTTCTCGGCGGTTTTCGTGCTTTGCGCGAGAGCGTTTCCCGCGGAAAGGTGCTTATTTAGGCCAGCCACGCGCGCGAGAATAAATATCAAAGGCAAGTGCGTTTCTTCGTCCTCTCCTCCTGCTACTCCACCTCTCCCTCTCCTCCACAGCTTCTCCACCTGCGCCCTCTCACACACCCTCTCCTACGCCGTCCTCCTCCTCCTCGTCGACGCCCTTTTCACCTCTTCTTTTGCCAGCAACCCTTTCACCTTTCCGTTTTCCTTCTCCCGAGCGAGTCCCCAACGACTCTTTTTCCTCTTCGACGGAGCAAACTCACTCTCTCGCACTCTAAGCGACGCTCAGCGTCAGTACGCGCCGCGAGTCGGCCGCCTGCATGCCTGTGAAATCGCCACAGGTGCGCGCACACGTCGAACCGTCTGCGAAAATTTTTCACGGAGCTTATGACTTACCCGTTGGCCGTTCGGGTAAACGTTTTCCAAGGTACTTCGAATCCGCGAAACGTCTGTTGAGCGGAAAATGCACTTTTAATTGCACGTCAAAGTCAAAGCGCCGACCCCTAGCCTCATATCGTGTCACGCAGCCCCGCGCAAGCAAGCTCGTTCACGGCTTTTTTCCGCAACCCCCCTCCCATTTTTCTCGCTCTCTCTCTTCTTCTCTCTGCTTTTCTCCCTCTTCACCTCTTGCCAGCATTTCGTCCTTCTTCAACGTTGGTCGTCCTCGCTTCTCCCGTTTTTTCTCTGCCTCCATCCTCTCCTCGTCTACCTTTCTTCCCTCTTTTTCCTTCACACGCCCAGTTTCGTTCTCCTTCTTGCGAGTAAGTTCGCTCTCTCTTTCATTCCGCCTCCTCTTTTTTTTAAATAAAACTCACACGTGCTTTTGAAGTCGCTCAAAGCGCGACGTGTACAGTCGCACACTCTCACTGCACGCCCAGCCCATGAAGCCAGCTCACCCCAGCTCCAACGGCAACCCTTTCGCTCTTTCCCGTGATTCTGAAATGCCGTTCATCGGCGAAACGTAAGCCTAATGTCGGGATTGAATCTTCCTAATTTGTGACGTTGGTCAGGGTCGAATTCGGGGTCAAACCACAAACGTTTATGGTTTCTTCGGTTTTACTGAGTCACAGGGGGCTTATGATGGCGATATTTTTCAATTTTATCGATATCTCGATATACAGGGTGGGGCAATAACTATTATCACCTCAGATATCTTCGAAACTATAAGTTTCGCAGAAATATTTGCTAAAATAGGTTAGGAAATTGCACAGTATGAAGGGAGCCATCCGGTGGTGATAATAGTTTTTTTGCAGGTGGAGGTACTTCGGTCATTTGAAGGTCACCTCCATTTTTTTAAATGGATCGGTATGCTTTTGCTTCCGTATCATGATAGAGGATCTTGAAACGAGTTCAACGACCTATTACATAAGGTCATTGCAAGTAATAGTTCACTTTTACGAACACTTAAACTACCGGTTTGCCTAAGTTTATCACACACATTTTTAAATGTTTGACGCGAAGGCTGAGACCGATGTGGATATCGTTCAGCATACAAGTTTTTCGCCCTTACATAATTTTGTTGGCATTCGCCATAAATAAGAAGCATATCGACTTGCTCTTCAAACGGATACATCGTGCCGGATTTACCGATTTATCGATACTAATCTTATCATGTTTATCTTATCCTGCAAATTTATTAAAGTGTCCTCCGAGCAGTGTTAATTCTCAGTGAAGTAAACGGTAAGCATTACGCCTTCCTCTACTGTTTACAATACGTATGTTTCATTTACTACCAAAACCGTAAGTATAATCGCCTTTCTCTACTTTCTATGACCTTCAATGACCTTATATAATAGGTCGTTGAACTCGTTTTAAGATCATCATGTTTCCGTATCCGTTTCCATACCATGATACGGAAGCAAAAACATACCGATCCATTTAAAAAAATGGAGGGGACCTTCAAATGACCGAAGTACCTCCACCTGCAAAAAAACTATTATCACCACCGGATGGCCCCCTTCGTACTGTGCAATTTTATTTCAGCAAATATTTCTGTGAAACTTATAGTTTCGAAGATATCTGATGTGCTAATAGTTATTTCCCCACCCTGTATATCGATAGCCGAGGTGTGGAAACATTATAACATCGGGAATAAAATATCGAGATTATCGATATCACCGATATCACCATTTACTATTAAATAATGAGAATTTGGAAGTTACAATAATTTATTTACGTAAATTGATTGTTTGATTAATATTTATTTATATTTAACATACTTGATATGATTAATAAATTGAATATACAATAAGCGCAAAATTAAAAACGACCGTTATATTTATGCCCCCTTCCCACTCGAGCAGATATTTAGTAAAATGGACACTTATGTGACAGATTGGAAAAGAAATCGAGCGGATCATTTGGTTTCTTTGTGATAAGGATACAGCAAATGCAATAATGTTATCGAAACTTCGATATTTATAGATCAATTATCGATACTAGAATACATTGCCATATTGAATATTGATACTCGAATATATCGCCATATTAAATATTCATACTGGAATATATCGCCATAGTAAATATCGATACTAGAGTATATCGCCATAGTAAATATAAATATAAAATATCGTCATTCCGATATATCGGTACTGAATTGCCATTACCACTGCGCATAATGTATATTTCCAATGTGTACACGTGAATATTTCAAAAATAATAATTTTGATCACACACTGTGCATTGTATAATCGACTTCTTTTCCATTTTATTTATTTATATTTAATTTTATTTATTTTATATCATGTATATTTAGTAGTATTTTTTGGTTACCCCCGTAGGATTTCAATTTTTGAATCAGTATGAAAGAAGGATCTGAGGCGGATCTTTGCTAATTTGTGGTGTTGGGCAGGGATTGCATTCGAGGTCAAGAGAAACGTTTGTGGTTTCTTTGGGTTTTACTGACTTAGTGTAGATGGTGTATTTATTAGAATTATAGTGGGGTAACATGTGTTTGTTGTTAGTGCGACAGACGATGTTGTTTATAAATGTATATTTCCAATTTGTAGATGTGAATGTTTCATAAAAAAAATAACAAATATTCTTGATGCTACGAAAGATGAATATTTTATTTTTTATGCAATTTAAAAATTAGCATACATTTCATCTTAGAATGGCCCATAAAGTTCTAACAAGATAGTGATTTCTCAGAAGTAGTAGAAGCACTAAATGTACCATCGACTGCTTGTACCACTGATTATAATTAGATCGAGGACTTTTATACACCCATAGCTGATCAAATCATTCAAGTAGGAGTAAAGTCGAAAAATCAATAAAAGTTACTGCAGTTCTAAATTACTTTCCCTCTACTGAAACTTTTACTGAAAGAAATCAAATATAATTTGTTCAGTTTTCTATGTAACTGACTATAAAAATCGTAATTCACATAAAAATCCGCAATCCAGGTGATGGAAACAATAACTATATCCCGCGAATATTCACCTATATTATCGTATAAAAACAAACATTATCAAGATAAATTTTTCATGATTGAATGTATATTTTCTGCAAAAGCAGAATATTTGACTTTAATTTCTCTACAATTTCATGTACATAAAATTACTGTAATTACTTCTTGGCAAGACTGTAATTAAATTAATGAAGAAGTCTGACTAAAGACGGGACGTTAAAAGGAACCGCTGCGCTGGAATTACTACAACACTAAAAAATTGTTGGTAATTCTTGTGTCTAGTGGAGCTCAATGTACACCGGCAAGGTATTGCGTTTGAAATAAACACGTTGGTATTTTTTATTAAAGTCAAATGGCTTCCATGTCGCATCGGTCATTAGCGGGAAACCGGTGACGGTCTTTGATCAACGATTTCTATATATCAGATGTTCCACCATTTTTTTATGCTTCCCCTCTTTTTTACACGTTTCGTGTTTTTTCTTTGACGTTTAATAACTCGCCAAGAATTTTGCAGTACTTTGCCTGATATTTGATATCTATATGTACATACGATGAGTCGGAGCAATCATTTTCTTTTCGGTACGTGTAATACTCAAAATAAAATCCGTTGATAAACATTTCCTAAACAGCATCGTCTTAACTCTTTCTCCTTTTACTGAAATTAATGAATTAATGAAATATTTTAAGACGACTTTCAATTTATGAGATTGCGGAATTTGGGCATATATGGCGTACATTTTCTCACATACAATCCTGTATAAACGCTCCTATTTAAAACAACAAATTGTCATTCATTTATAATGTTATAATTAGATCAATAATACTAAAAACCAAATTACAGGTGTGTATACGAAATAAAAATTTGCTACACGAATTACAAGATACAGGAGTTAAATAAAAATTTCGTTACTTCTTTAGTTATTTAAAAAAAAAAATAGTACATCAATGTTCCTAGATTTTTCTAATATTTTTGCTATTTCAGATTGCGCCTACTTATTTTTATCGTAAATGCATAAAATCCACTGTGTAATAATTATAGAATTTAAAGAAATACATCTTAGAATACAAACAGAAAGAAATTGGACATTTCATGATGTTCAAAAGCAGAAGATAAATTTTTCCTCCGAGTAATTTATTATTTGTAGACAATTATCCAATAATTCTTAATACAGTATACTTTCAAACACATTAATAAACATACCAAGCTACAGCATTACCATTTTACAGCTGAATTCTATAAATCTCGTTACAACAACGTCGCAATCCCCACAGTTTCACAAATGCATCTGACAGAAGTGAGACTTTGTTCGAGACCTTGCCACTGTCAGAGAAGCGCCAATAGCTGGTTAAACTTTTGTATAAATCTTCAAACTTCCAGGAGCTTCTCATGTATAAAATTTCCCAAGACTCTCGAGGTTGCAACACTGAATATGTAAACGTATATAAATATACCTGTAGACACATTATTGCCTATTTCATAATTTTTAGCACACTGCACAATTTTTTACAAGCCAAGCAAAGTCAAATAAAAGTTTACAAGGACGAATCCAATTTTAATAGTAGATTAATGAAAACATTTTTCTGTATTCTATCTTTGTTATATTCTAAAATATATGAATTGTTTCTAATCCTTTTTCATAAAAATGAAAATAAATTCTACCAACGATAGTTTCATAATTTTTTAAAGTCTACGATCCGTAGTTAGGATTATTTAGTATATACTTCAACAGCAATAGCAATATTAGTGAGGGGACAACATGTCACCCCCAGTAACAGAACCTAATGATTCAATTTAGGATTAACATATAAAAGAAGATTTCTAAGTTTTCATTTGGCACAGCACAATTATTGAAAATCGTATTAATACGTTTCCGGTTGATAAAATGTTAAGATTGGATACAATCCCTAAAATATGCAGTTCAAATTAATAATCACATTAGATGATTGTGTTCTTAAACAATTTCGGAGTGCACACAATGGATATAGACTCAACTATTGGTTCTAGTCCTTATGGCAATCCTGGTCAATCAAATTTGAATTAATTCATTTAATATGTTCCATCGATTGCCATACCCCGTTTATATATCCGACATAATTATTTTATCAGAAACGAAACCTCATCGGGAACAAGTTTCCGATAGTAAATCATGGATTTACCGAATTTGGCAACATTTTTTCATTAATGCTAGCACGACTGTTGCATTAAAGTAGTAAAAGCTTTCTCGAAAAAGTAATCCAGGAATTTCCCCGTATAAATCCACCACGAAATATTGATGTGGTTTATGATATATTGTTTCTGTTTTCAGCTTTCCTATACACTTTGCGGTTTAGTTCACGTCCATGTTGTTAGTATTATCCTTCGTCTGTTTTTTTTAACCGGCCAAATATACGTCACAGGAAATCTGTTGTACTTGCTCGTTTATATATAGGAAAGAGCTATCTATGAATTTGTCACATTTTTTACTCGCGATGCGATACCCATGAATCATTCAAATATATTACTATATAATACATCACTATATGTATAAATACTTATACACGTATCCTGGCTTCCTGTTGCTTCCCTAGGGTCATTAAACGGTACACATTTAATTGCGGGAAACTTCCACGTTTTCATTAATAATTCTATTTCAACGGTGAATATAAAACAGGTTTGTCAGATTTAATGAAAACTAAATTATTATCGATTATGATCCATTTTTTATATTTCAGAACTGCAGGAGGAAACATTAATCTGCAGGCACCTCGCTTTACCATCGCTAATATTATAAAAGAGCTTTGACAGAAATTATTAAACAAATTCGTTTTATCTAGCGTACATTATTACATGAGGAGCTTAATTAAGAAATGTGTTTCGCTTTATGTGTTCGTTTGTTCGTAACATTTATTTCCGTACGATAATACAGATCAGGCTCAAGAGAAAAGGAGGATAATTATTCATTAGCCAGTCTGCTCGATTAACAAGTGCTTCCATGGAATACATGATTATGGATAAATCCGTCTCTTAAGCAGAAACTAACTACCGAAATTAATAGTTGCCTGATCATTTCTAAGCGAAACGCAAACGACGTATAGTTTAAAAGACGTCAAACCAATGACACAGCCGAACGAGTTGCTTGAACTTTATGAAACACGATCACGAATAAAATTTAGCTTGTAACGAACCCGCTGTAAGCAATCTTCGCGACTAGAGCTGCAGAATTCATCATTCCGTAATGCAGAAGTTGGAATATAATCATATTGTGCTGCGTGTACATGGTCTGAAGTAGGCGAGCGCCGCGCGTTCATTTGAATAGAATATGATGAAGGTTATCATACCGTTACCGAGGCTGGTAATCACGTTTTAACTCGATTAGAGCCGCGCTCTGACTAGCTGTTAATACGAATGGTAGTTAACCTCCATCCAAACATACTCCAAAGGTGCTACCCCGCATGAACAATGTCGATATCACCACGCATAACTTATCGAAGAATATTCTGACGAGCGCATGATGCCAGCCAGCCCAATAAATAGCGGAGGCACATCGGTTTAATTTGCATCAACAGCTCCCCATCAAACTCGTTTTACCTGCTTCTATTTACATACCCTGTCGTGAATTATTTTTCCTCTGATTCCAGCGTTGCAATTTCGGTTGCAATCGCGATATCGATGCAGCGTAGTCGCGAACAGCATCATCTTATATTTATGATTAATACTTTGCCACGTAATATTGAGTCAAATTTGTGACGAAGACTGCAATCAAAATCTGTTAGATACGAATGTTATCTTTTTTTTTAAATCGAAATAAAATCCTGTTCTTCTGTTGTTAATGTTTAAGTGGTAAAGTAAGTGTGGACATACAATAAATATAAATTTTCTTTTATCTTCGAGATAATTATTAAAGCCAAAGAAGTTATTAGAAATAAATTCTATATTTTAAATTCACCGCGCACACTAAACAACCTACGCACCCTCTTCATTTACTTTATATAGTTAATAACTTCTTCTCTGACTCGACTTATTAATACACGTTATATACAGGGTGTTCATTTGAAAACTTTCCAGCCGAATATCTCGAAAAGTATGAAAGATATTAAAAAAGTATAAAATACAGACTTAGGTCTACAAAATACACCTTCTAAATTCTTATTAGACACAGGTCAGAAACTTAAAAATTGTGACCTTTACCTTCTTCTTCGCAATTGCGACCAATAGCAATTATAAAAAAAAAATTATTTACGCATTACCTAGTATATTAATCCTTCTAACATCTCAAAATGCTCAAGCCTTTAGTCTAATATTAAAAAAGTTATTCGTTTTTAAAGGGTCTACGAATACTTTTTACATTGTTCAAATGCCGATGCATTGATCGGGTAGTCCAAGCAAATAATTTTATTCTTTCATTTACCCATTTTATTGATGAAAGCAAATGGTACAAGCCTTCGAATAATGTAAACAAGGAATAAGTCTAGCAGGATAAGAATGGTCTAGCGGCCCCAGCTACCATTTCTTGTGCATTAATATATTGTAATTGGTATTGTGGGGAAAAACAATAGTTTTAGCTTGAAAGATAATCCCCCATTTTAAGTCGCTAACCCTTCATATAAAGATAATATGAGGGTAAATACCCTTAACTGTATCATTTTATTTCTCAGTTGTTAATTAAGATATTCAGATGAAATAAAAACGAAAATACTCGATCTTAACTCCTTTATATCATATATTTTTTCACAATTGTGATCAAATTATTAAGAGTAGAAAAAATCATTTTTTAGGGGCGGGAGTTTGCAAGCAACCCTTCGAGTGACCACTTCCAAAAAATTCAAGAACAATGTTCTGTTACCGATCTAATATACAGGGTGTTCGAAAAGTCTGGAAACGGTCGAATATCTCAAAAATAAAGCATTTTAGAGAAAAATGGTTCAGACATGTATTTTAATGGTTTTGACCTTGAAGATGGTGCCATTGGTTTGACCTTGAAGAGTCATTTGAAGGTCACATGAAGGTTACCTTAATTATTTTAAATGGCACCCCCTATTTTTTATTACATATTCTTGTAGCTGATCTCGAGAGCTTTCCAAAACACTGTAATTAAATGTTTTTTCATCAATTACTTTTCGAGTTATGAGGCTTCAAAGGTACAGTACCACCATATTTTCGCATCAATAATAATGTAATTCTTTCCCTTTCAGTTAATACCATTTTGGCGACTACCGAATCTACTACTAGTAGATGTACCTTTGAAGCCTCATAACTCGAAAAGTAATTGATGAAAAAACATTTTTTTAGTGTTTTTTTTTATTATAGTGTTTTGGAAAGCTCTCGAGATCAGCTACAAGAATATGTAATAAAAAATAAGGGGTGCCATTTAAAATAATTGAGGTAACCTTCACGTGCACTTCAAATGACTCTTCAAGGTCAAACCAATGGCACCATCTTATGGCCCTTGCCAAACCATAAAATGCATGTCTGAACCATTTTTCTCTAAAATGCTTTATTTTTTAGATATTCTACCGTTTCCAGACTTTTCTAACACCTTGTATATAAAAGTTTCAAAATGATTGGATTTGAGGAACATAATTAAATATTGAAAAACTGATATATTAACCCTTTGCGCTCGGAAGTATTTTAACTCCATAACCAAACTTTTTTTTTCTATCAAAAATATTTCCATTCCACATGATTGTTATCATTTTGAAGAAATGAAACTGATATAATACGTCATAGAATACTTAAATGTTTGGTAACTAATTTATTGAATATCAATTTAATAATGTAAACAATATTTTGAATAATGGTATAGCAATTTTTAGTGGTGCCTCAAAGTCACCACTCGAGTGCTAAGGGTTAATACACAAAAAAAAGGTGGCTGGGGCCGCTCGACCATTCTTATCCTGCTAGACCCTTTCTAGTATTCTAATATGCTTTGTGCTATTACAGTTGTTGCGGTTATTTTAGTACGTGATTAAGTAGAGAATCTGTAGCAAGGCTATAAGAAGATAAACGAATGATATGAATAAAAGTCATTAACGACCAATTTTTAAAAATTTGTTTACCTATTGTCTTGTATACTAATCCATCTAACAACTAAAAATAACTCAAGCCATTTGGTTCAATATTAAAAAAGTTATTCGTTTTTAAATAGTGTACGACTACCCTGAATTTTACACTGACTGTAGAAAACAAATTGATGCATAAGAATGTAAACTGATCTATCCATGGCAGCCATGGGATCGTCAGAAGTACTCGTTGCGCAGATTGGAGAATTCGCGACGTCGCAGCGGGTTGACGACGGGTTTCGGTGAATCGCGCGACGCATTCATAGACATAATTATCAGTGAAATGTGTCAAGGATTTTTTCAAACTTCTCAAGGGCCTGGTGCAACACGAAAACGATGACAGCGACGCGGGTTAGAAAGCATTAATGAAATCTTGAACGCGTTGGGTACGCGGCGAAACACTTTCAACAAAGTTTTTGCCATTTCTTTTTTCTCCATGACCTCTCCAGCGTCAGAATTCGGTAGCTGAATTAAACAAAGGACACTGACAGTGATACCACGGATAAAAAACCAGGAATTCCTTGCCCTCCGCGGTTGAATTTATCGCGCACGTAACGACGCGAGGGAGGCAGAGCAGTCGAGATATTCTGTTTCAATCCTGAAGTCATATTTACATGTGACCCCAATAGCAGGTCGAATACTGATGCCCGGGTACGCATACACGCGCATAGGAATAAAGCTACCCGACCTGCAATGAACAGAAAGATTTTGTTAAAACCGAGGTTAAATGGTTTCGTGAAATCCCTCACCGAGGCTTATGGTTTCCCCACGTTCATCGCTTTTCCAAAAACTGGAACACAAAATTTCGTGCTTTTCTCGCAAAACGATCCGTTAAAATATATATTTGTTTCATGTATAAATATGTATAAACGTTTATTTTGTCTACAATAATACATATAATTGTGTCAGTATTCGAAAATCCTGCGACATTTCTCTAAGTATTGTATGAAGCACGGTATACAAAACTATGATTTATTTCTGTTACAGCAACAATATTTTACTAAACGTGACGGCTCGTTATAAAATATTTTTAGAAAGTGACGGACGATATTTGTGTGTAATCAAAATTTGGTGTTCTTCATACAGAATATTAGAATCATTTTATACCAAGATATTTAAAGAGATGGTGCCTATGTGACTCCACTTAATTTCGTACCAATTATAGTATCCACTTAATCAAGTACTGATTTATACAATTATTTACGTTTATTTTATTTTGGCTGCATCCACCTTCCGAGGGTGAAAACATTAAAGTTAAATCTAAAAGTTAAAGTTAGAATAGTTACATACGTTCAAAAATTTTTAAAAAGTCATTTGTATGAGAAACGTTTTAAAAAATAATTATTTCTACAATACCTCTTTCTAAAATGTTGGTCTATCTCGATTCAAATTTACGTTCGTTCTATGGTGTTTTTAAGGTATTGTAGGTGCAGGATTTGATGTACGAATGAGCGCGTGTATGAATGTACATGCGTGAATGCTAGAGAATTCTACGAGCGAGACAGCGTGAGTGAGAGAGCATGAGCGAGAGAAAGCCGGAGAGCGTGAGTGAGAGAGCATGAGCGAGAGAAAGACGGAGAGCGTCAAGAAACAAATGAAGCGGACAACCGCGGTATGGATCAGTGTCGCCAGATCGCTGAAATCGAGGGGAATACAATTTACCACCTCTCTGATGACCAGAGTAATATATAACACGGTGCGCGGCATGTCACGTGACTAGTCTACGGTCTTAGTGGAGGACGTTGGAGTGTGCTCAGGAGTGGAATGGGATAGTGGAAGGGGAATAGGAGGAGAGGAAAATCAATCCAGTTTTGGGTTGATCTGGCGTTAGTCGAATTATGAACATATAAAGAACCACACGAAATTCTATTTGTTAAATATACATCTTCTTTTGGATTTCTTTTTATTATATCGGAAGTCTCTTATTTCACCCGATTCTCACTCCACAGTATTAACACTTTCAGGATATAAAAAATGATCGCTAGGAAAATGCTCGTCGAATATTTTGCATATACTCTCAATAATTTTCTGTATTTTTCATGTAACTCTATGCGAGAAGAAAGAAAGAAAGAAATGTCCTGATCCCAGTATTATAGAGTTTCACTAAACGAATTTAGATTTCACTGGCAACGATTAATTCTTCTCTAATACAACGCTTCTTCACGACCAAAATATTCAATATTTCAATCTCCAACGTCCTGTTTTCGCACAAATAAAAATACCTCGATATTTCGTAAAAAATGGGCAACTATAGGATCGACTTGCACCACAATTAAACTAACCGGTTGCAGAATATATTTCAAAACCGACTGAGCGATAGTTTTCGAATCGCTGTTTGGCCGGCGCTTGTTATTGAACAACAAACGCCGGAACCTTCACCGAATATATGCCAAAAATAACATTTGATTGGCGAGTTTCCATTCTCGATTCCCGTTTCGATAATATTCAAATTCTGATTAGTTGTACAGGTGCCGTGAAAGAGAAAAGGCGCTGCCATCCGAGTTTCTCTACGGACGGTGGCGGAGGAGACCTCTTCTCCGACAACACGGGAAAATTAATTAAAAAGATGGTCAAGGTTTGACTTCACTGCACCGAGTTTGCGAGTCTCTCCCAACGGGTTTATGGCAATATTGTTCAGCGAGTCAGCGATAGAAGCCGGCACGTACAGGACTTGACTCGGCCTCTGCTTTATTAACTGCGCAGCGATATTCCCAAAGTCAGTCTGTTCACCAATGAATATTTAGCAACTGTCTGAAAATTCTTTGGAGCACTCGAAATTGTCAAAACACAGACATTGCGGCGACAAAAGCATTCGTACACTTTGGGAAAGAATGCACGTATTTTCACTTAACCCTTGATTGCACGAGTCCAAAATATTCATTATTTTATTGTCATTTCTTCTAATAACTCGGAACATTTCTTACATAATGCTTATTTTATGCCATGAAACTGATACCATTGAACAAAATTCCATTGGGGTATTTGAAGACAATTTCAAGAAAATTAAAATGGTACAAATTCAATTCATAGGTCTCATTGATCCAATCCGTATACTGGAGGATTAATATTTATTATTGCAAGACTACAACTATTAATGAATGAATGAATTGCATTTTGTATTTAATTTCTTATTCATAGATCTCAACTTAAACCTCTAATTATCATTATTTTCTGCATTCATGCTGAATAGTGTTTCGGCATCCTCTTCTTTATAGTCCTTGCACTGCTATATTTCCTAGGTTTGAATTCTTTGTACACAGGGTAGGACATTTATCCTGGCCACCTGGAATATCTCAGAAACTAAATTCCGGAGAGAAAAATGTTTCAAATAAAAAATTTGTCAAGGAGGGGCTGATGCAGCAGACATATCCATTTTTAATTTTCATAATGTTTTCAAGGTCATTCCAAGGTCAACTTTATTTTATCAAATGGAAACATATATTTTTCATTAGAGATTATTAATCTACGACGTCAAACAAATAACTTTTATTTGAAACGTTTTTTTCTCCGCCGATTATTTTGTATAATATTGAATTTTCAAAGAAAAAATGCACAATGTCGTTTTAACGGAGAAAATAATTTTATTTATGATAAATGAAATTAATACTCAATTAAAATAGTATCGAATAAACATGTAATCTAAATGAATAATTAAATAATAGCTAAATATTGAAACAGGCAAAACAATTAGATAAAACTTAGCAAAGAAATTCAAAGCTGCGCGTACACAACCTGTTCATTACGCGCGGAGATACGCCAGTTTTTTATTGTAGTTGGGAATAAGATTACACATTTTCTCGCATGCAATGCAAATAACATTAGAATGTAATTGAATACTTGTTAAATTGATTTTCTTGTAATTAAGTTGCAATTCTCCTGTATTATTATTAATAAAATAATTGCCTTTCCGTTTAATTGAGATTAGTTTTCCTGAATAAAGTCAATATTATACAAAATAATCGGTGAAGAAAGAAACTTTTCAAATAAAAGTTATTTTATTAAAATTATAAAAATATATGATTCCATTTGAAAAAATAAAGTTAATCTTGGAATGGCCTTGAAAACATGATGAAAATTAAAAATGTTTATGACTGCTGCATCAGCCCCTCCTTGACAAACATTTTATTTGAAACATTTCTTTCTCCGGAATTTAGTTTTTGAGATATTCCTGCTGGCCAGGATAAATGCTCCACCCTGTATAGGGCATTTCTTTAATATATGCTCTACCGTTTTCAGTTCAAGTTGATTTCATAATTTGCATTCCTCCACTTCATTGATTTTTTTTAAATTCTCTATTCGTATCCCTTACAATTAGTTTCTATTGTATTCTACCTGCCAGTTTTATTTATGCTACAATATATTATCCTCTTTACTATTATTGAAATATGCATTCCTAAATGATTCTCCATTTTTAATATTGCACTTTTGTATGTCCATATACGTCATTAGAGTCTTTATGCAAAATAAAAATGTTTAGCATCAATTGCAAGATACTGGAACCCGGATAAACGCTAGTTTCTTTCCTTTAACAATTTTAATAAGTCCAATCGACAACAAGAAAATAGAATTTTATTTCAGTTTAAAGGAAATGAATAACAAACATGCTCATTGTTAGTAGATTTTGTTCGAAATCTTCATCACAAGTCTAACTCGATGCTCTAGTGCGAGGGGTTAAAATTGCAACTCCTTCTGGTTGCAAGTTATTGAAATGGATTACACCATTACAGCGTAACGCAGTTAACACTTTTCCTGTTTGAATTGCCACCGTTAATAATCGTGAGAGCACTGGGAAAAGACGCCGTAACCATTATTATCATTAAAGAGTCAGCTCTTCCTCGCTTTGAACACTATTCGCCATTTAGGGGTTCCGGCACGTTTTCACCGTTTCTACAATGTAGCAACGTAGTTACACGTTATGGCCGTCTTCGCCATCGAAGAAGGCTGCTTTTGTCCGATTCGCCTTCATTCTTTTGCTTTAATACATTTCGTCAGAAATTCTCTGATGCAAGGGAACTGCTCGCTCTTCTGAATAGTGGCGATCAACGTGACGAAACGCCCTCTATTATTCACGAACGCTCAGAGATTGTTGCCTGCGAGTGCTGGATTATGCACACGTTTTGTGAACCGTGTAATGATTCGTGCCAAATAAAATATTTGATTGACATCGTTCTCTGTACCGATTACAAGAAAGCATTCGATGCAGAAAGACGCGTATGACAAACGTTGGTGATATGGAACACCTAATTTTAAAAGATTGTTAAACGTAGGCAAGTCAAGTAGTCAAAAGTAGATTTGGTTTATCCCTTCCTCTTTATCAATTATACATGGGTATGCAACACAGAAACTACTATATAACGAAAGTTAATACCACGAGATAATTAATTTTAAAAGCTTGCTAATGGAGAAGCAGTTTATTATTCTCAATGAAACCTACGTGAGAGGATGAAAATATAATTGTACTATTCTTTTATAACAATTCCAGAAAAATGTTTCGTACAGGAATATTTGACGCAATTCTTCTATTGTAATAGTTAAAAATATTTGGTAAATTAAATGATTGGCTCATTCTTTAGAATATAAAACAAATGCAATGCACAGCTTGCTCGTTACCATAATCACCAGTTTAATCACAGGTTTGATTCACTGTTTCGGTAGACGTGATAACTAGCTGTTGCCATGTAATAGTATAAAATCATAATTCCATCATGTAATATGATGTTGTGCAATAAAACATTTTCTTAAGGCTATTCATTCTGAGATATTAATGGAAACGCCTCTGGTAACAAATTTTAATCTAACCACTCCCTCTGTACATCAAATTATCTTTTCTTGAATGATATCCATAATTCTTACTTCAATTCTTTCCTTTGACATTTCCTTTCTGATCTGTAAAAGAATTATTTTCAAATATCAATATCTGAAATGTATGTTAAAAACCGCAGATCATTATCGCAAAATAGAATTTATAATGTCAAAACTGTCTTACAGAATTCGTGCAGTTAATCAATGTAATATACTTAATTAAATAAAATGAAATTATAAAAAATATTAACAGGACATTAATTGCAAACACACAACGTTACGAAGGCAAAAAATCGAACAGCCAAAAGACACAGTCAACGATACGATGACGACAAACTCTACATTATACACACGTTATAATTAACATTAACACTAGAACTACCGAGTAATAAATGCGACTGATTTATAATAATGAAAACACTGCATCTATTCATACTATACAATTTTTATGATAATATGTGCTCCAATAAAAAAGTTCACGCGACAATTTGTGATGGAAACATTTTCATAATTTCAGTAATTGTGTAAGAAAAAATTAGGAATCAGCCATTTTGTTTAATTCGATTGTTATCATGTTAAGTTGCACGCATACGTCGATCACACTTTAAATGTTCGAACAAAATCTACCTAAAATTCGACTCAATTTCCACCTAAAAATTTAATCGGCCTCGGACATCGGCCGACAGCCTAGTATAACTATTCACTGCATTATTTATAAACTGTTGGAAACGTATTTTTGAAGATATATATCTTGACACGTTAGTCTTCCATATTTTTTCTCATGTAACAGCTGTCCATTTAATTTAACCGCCAAAGAATGAGTAATTAAATGTAAATTTTTATATTCTGGATCAAGCAGACCCAGGTTCCGCTGTCGGATGGTTAAAAAGTTACATAATCAATATCAACCACGGCACTCAGGTGTCAGCCACAAATATTCCCCGGCAACATTCAACGATTCACTTAACCAGATATTTTCCGATGAAAACGTAAAGTTTACAGAACGCAGACAACAATGAAACAATCAATTCCACTTTGGCGGAGAGCAGGCGGACGATCGCTGCGCCGAAATCCCAAAGCATTTGAATATCCATGCAAATCACACAGGACACGTGGTGTCACGTTAATCAAATATATTTTCCGCAACAGTGACACGATCCCGACGCTTTTCCGTCGCCATTCCTCTTCTTACTTTCCCAGCTGTCTTGCTCTCCCGTAATTTTTCCATTTACTTTTCTTTTTATTATTCGGCATATTAGAAGCGAAAGCGTTGCAGGCGTTTTAATGAAATCGGGGGCACGGCGGCTGGTTTTTTCGCCGGAAAAAATGTTAATACAAGAATGACAAGTGAGAAGAATTTCATTAGACGGGCCCGTGTAATAAGTACAACCCCAGAGACGGTGGAAATCATCGGCGGCAAAAGGGGAACAGGGACATCTGTTATTCGTTTATTACGGTTTTCGCCTTCTTCGTTCGCAGTGGGGGATTCATAGCATCTTTGGTCTCCGTTCCGCGGCCAAGTGATGAAAACTGCAAATTCCCTCGACGAGGCGCGGCGCATTGAATTCGCATCGATAAATATCAATAATTGGGATTTAAATGAGAACGCTGCTGTATGAGATTACAGCGGGACCGTTGCGTAATCTCGGCAGTTGTTGCACCAGGAAAATATCTATAATAATATTGAAACCGATCATAATTTTCTCGGGTACTTATGCCGGCGCGGATTTGCAAATATTGCCCGCTGTAATATGTTTGAAGTTTGAAATGCTATACAGTCCAGCGAGTAAGTCTCAATTTCTTATTAGTAAGATTAGAAGCTGTTAGGACTGAAAAATGTTTAATTATCGTTCTATGGTATGGAGTATGTTTTAAGTCACACATTTGCGATGAAGAATTGCCAAAAATTGCAACGAAATACTTCAGCGAAGTACAGGGTTATCCAAAAGTACCTTTAGGATGTTGAATGAGAATATCTGTCAAACGCCATGTTTGTTTCTTGTCATTTTCTTGTATTTCTAACTTACAATGATTGACAATTTTAACAATGGAGTCGTATACGATTGAAGAGCGTGCTAAAGTTATTAAAATTTATTTTGCAAATCAGTGTTCGATAAAAAATACCCATCGTAAATTACGTGATTTTTTCGGCATACATAATCGCCTATCTGTGCAAACAATTCGAAATTTGGTTAAGAAATTTGATGAAACTGGATCAGTTCATGATAAACTAAAGTCTGGCAGACCAGAAACAGCTCGTTCGAATGAAAACATTGCTGCCGTTCGTGAAATTGTTGCTAATGACCCATCAACATCAATTCCATGTCGTTCTCAAGAATTGAGCATTTGTTATGGCAGTTTGCAGCGAATTTTGCATAAATTTTGATTATTTATGGCTGAAATTAAATGGAATCGACATTAGCAATGTTTATTTTCAACAAGACGGAGCTACGCCACACACAACGCGTGAAAACATCACTTTATTGCGATCACAATTCAATGGTCGATTAATTTCGAGGAATGGTGATATAAATTGGCCACCTCGTTCGTATGATTTGACCCCATTGGACTTTTTTCTTTGGGGTTATTTGAAAAGCAAAGTTTATGCCAACAAACCAGCAACAATTCATTACCTGAAAAACAAACATTAGAAATGAAATTGATGAATTAAACGAGCAAATATGCTAAAATGTCATCGAAAATTTTGATGTTCGAATTGATGTCTGTAAACGTGGTCGTGATGGTCACTTGACAGATATCGTCTTTCACACATTATTGTCATAGATGATACCTGTTCATTAAATAAAAACCCCAAAAACTTCATATAGTCTATTTTGGATAACCCCTTATTAATTATTTACATAGATTTGTGAACGGATAGAAAAAAATGGAGTAAAATATACAGTGGCGTGTAAAAGTATCCGGACACCCTTTAAAATTGAATAACTTTTTCAAAATTACTTCAAACGGCTTGCGTTTTTTTGAGATGTTAGAAGGACTAGTTTACTCGGTAGCGTATAAATAATTATTTATACGAATTGCTAATGGTCGAAATTGTGAAGAAAAAAGTAAGTCATGATTTTTAACTTTTTTATCAGTGCCTGTAATGAAAATTTAAAATATGCCTTTCGTAGATCTCCACAGGTTATATACATGCGCAAAGTTTCATCGAAGTCGGTTAATGTAGCTATGAGCTACGAACATTGCAAGATGGGAGCTTAAGGATGAAAGTCGCAGATTTTCGGTCTTTCCAGGGAATTTTGACCTTATGTAATCACCTTTAAATGTTTGTAACTCATAACGACGTTAACCGATTTCGATGAAACTTTGTACATGTACATAACTTACTTAGACCTATAAAACGCTTTTAAATTTTTGTTACAGGCACAGATTAAAAAGTTAAAAATCGTGACCTTTACTATTTTCGTCGCAATTCCGACCGATAGCAATTTTTAGAAAAAATTATTTACACGCTACCTAGTAAACTAATGCGTTTAACATATCAAAAAAGCTCAAGCCGTTTGAACTAATTTTGAGAAAGTTATTCGTTTTTAGAGGGTGTCCGGATACTTTTGCACACCACTATATAATGTTAAAGCTATTTTATTCTCAGCTATATAATCACTCAAGAAGAAGTGTAAAGCATAAGAATAAATTCTAATGACCACCTATTTGTAAGCTTGTAGTTGCTAATAACCCTTGTGAGGTTGATGCAACTTACGAAAAAAAAAGAAAAAAAAATGTCTATTGTAGGTATACATGCAACTGTACATTTGGCATGTTTTGGACCAATACCTAACCATAGTCATGAGAATATTAAAGATCAACAAATGAACAAAGTCAAATTTTTATATTATTATAAATACAATAGATTTAGTCAGAAAGATGTCTGTGCACACTTTAAAGCACAACTTTTTTACATTGAATTCAAATAACTTGAACTTTGTTGAAGCGTTAGGACCATTCTACTAACTGTTTTCAAACAACTTGCAAAGGTCGCTTTTTACAATTTTTTTAACTGTACCTCTAAATAAAATTGAAAAAATCAGTGCTTGCTATTTTTTCGTGTTTCCTACGAAGTACAATTTTCTCAAAACTATTTTTATAAGTTGTGTAACAAACTAATCGTTCAAAGTTCTCAAAAAAATTAAAAATGTTTGCTCCAATTTTAAGAATGTTACTCCAAATTAAGGTGTATATGGAAACTGTTTTGATTGACTGGACCACTGGAGAAGAGAGTGATAATTGCAAATGTTAGGATATAAAGTAATTAATTTGAATGTATGCAGCTAATAAATTCTAATGGAATTAACCGACAGATTGTCGGTTAATATTGCAAAAATTGTAAAAATAAATTTTTAACAGTGTTGATAATTTTTGAAAACTCGATTTATTTCCTGTTTGTTTTGTGTAAATAAATTGCGTATCGTCAGCCTGATTCATATATTAAAAATTTTATTGATACACACTATAGAATCTATTTTTCTAAGTAATAATAACAGTAATTAATATTACTAAATTCACTGTGCCTGTGATATACAATTCAGCTTAGACAAGTATTAGAGAAAAAGAACTGCAATTGTGCAGTAATAAATGAATATCTGAATTATTTTCAACATTAATACTTTCGACGGTTTGAAAACCTAAAAATGATTCTACTGTAGAAAACTCAATAAAATTTTGATTGATTAGAGAATACAATGGAATTTTATTAATTGATGAGAACTGAACAGTGAAAAATTACTAATTATTGGTACCAATATCTGTGCAGAAGAAAATATATTCCAGTATTCAACACGGAGAGGAAAATATTCATCCTTGAGGATTCAATTGGAAGCAGGTCGCGTATTCATATTTATTTAAGAACCTTCCGTACTGTCTACGTACAATAAAATTCGTCGTAATATTAGACCAGGCTATAGAGGAAGAGTCAGTATACAAACGTTCGCAGATCGAAATCAATCGCTTTCAATGTGTAGTCAAATATTAAGAATTTCTTATCAAAGAGCCGATACCATTATGGGTTCCATTATTCGCGTAATAATATTCCTTTGTGAGATAAAGGGAAAAATATTCCGTGCAATCAATTCGAAATTAATCGCATTTTATTTAGCGTCTATATAATTGGCATTATCAATTTATTTAGTCTCGGTTCAATCAACGACAAAATCTAATAAAATGTTTTGTGCAGTACGTACAAAACAAGCGGATTGATACGAATACTTTATTCGTTGAAATCGATATTGCTGGAATAAATGAAAGTATGATTAACAAGATTTCAATATTGAATAGATTAAGCAAAGTAATTGAATAATTACAATATGATAATGCTATAAATTATTAAGATGTGATCAAGCAAACATTTCGAAATGGCTGATGTGACGCCTACGCGTGTTCTCGGATGAAAGGATTTCAAAGCCGAGATCGCGGGATCTTATTAGGGTCCAAAAATATAACCTTTCCAATCTGCTACCTTCCGGATGGGCAAGGTGTTGAAAGATCGGACGGGATTTGCTAAAACTATGGGTTCGATGGATGGCCAGTCTTAGGCTTAATTATTATGACTATGGACTAGAATGGAAATTATGAATAGGTGGAGAGCTATCTTGATTTATGACCATAACTAACATTTATTCTTCGAAACGCTTTGTATGCGGCACAGGTACATTTAAGATGTTATGGTCGAATATTCGTATAACAAGTTTAAAGACGTTATCAAATGTAATACTATTATCTACGTAACTCAACAATAAAATAGTGCGTGTATTGGATGGTACGATTTAGATGTTCGGCGATAATAACGATTCTAAAAGAACGTCGCACGGCTGTATAGAGGCCGGCGCACATGAATATCACAAGTTGTTCAACCGATACATTCAAGGAATAGCACTATGAGAAACAACTGATCGATTCGGATCGGAACTACGCTCTGATGATTATGAGCAAGTGATTTAACCGATAGTGAAATATCAATTGGCGAGCGTCGCCACGAGGACGAAGCCGGCGAGGTTTCCCGAAACGACTACGCGTTACCGGTCGCCTCGTGGTACGCGATCCGCCATGTTATTATACATGCGTTCCGAGTCGATCACCTGTATCACGTCACAATTATAAAATATATATATATATGAATAGTTTCACGGTCTTAAATGGTAACGGAAGATAACTCACCCAACGTGTAGTGTTTAATGCAATCACGGCTTACTTTATGTTACTGTTCAAATGCTGGTTGGTTCTATAGGAATGGTAAAATATGGTTAATACACTCGCTCCCGAACCTCGTTCGCGCCTAATGCTAATAAAATCTATAATATATAACTAGTCACTAATAAGTTCACAATTCAATTGATTCGATTACAACTTAACCTACAACCAAGCGAAGCTTGATTGGCAAATTTAATTATGAGTTTAAAATGTTTTACGTAGAACAAAGACTTTTCGCCAGTGCGAGAGAAAGGTAACCCTATTCTAACGACTTGAACGAAACTCTGCTTTATGCGCTCCACGGACCTAACGACTCGTACCTCACGATTATTCGTCGATAAGTGACGCGTCTTCGCGCTCATTTCGGGAGGCACGGTTCCTGGTCTCGCTCCCCACTTAGCGTCTTAACCAATTAGATTCGAATATGTCATTCGGACGGTTAGGCGTGTTTTCTCTCTTGATCCATTCGCTCACTCTCTCGCTCTCATACCGCGCTCTCGGTTAACTCTCTTACTCCTTACTATGCCTTTACCAGCGGACGAGGAACAGTCTGTTGTTGTTGCCGTTATTGCCCTTGAAAAGGCTCGGCATGCTTGGCTAGGTTACCCGAAACGACTACGCGTTACCAGGCATGCCGAACAATTACCCAACAATAACGTTCGTCGTCCTATGGCAAAACACGGTTTCGAATTAACGACTGGTTTTTCGTTATTACAATAATATCGTAAGGTGACGGGAAGGAGATCGTCATTCCTATACTTAAAGCTATCTCCATGTATATATGTATGATTACGTACAATGTCGTGTGGGACGGCGTTGGTTTCAAGAAGGGTATTTGTTACTTTAAATACATTCTCGCGATAAAAATAAAGACTCTAACTTCGTCAAAGGCAATGCTGTGTTCGATTAGGATAAATCCGAAACGGCTACGCGTTGTCGAACAGCAGCATGCCGACGGAACAACAAATAATTTTGAATCTTTCAGGCTCGGCTGTGGTCGATTAGGATTTCCGAAACGACTACGCGTTGTCGTCCACAGCGTCACCTTGATCTAATCCGAAATGTAAAGATTATGTTACGGATCGTAACACTGACATACAAAAATAAAGAAACAATCATTTCTATTTATTCAATAAGAAAGCAAGTGCTGTCATTTGTCGAAAGTTGAAGATGTTTGTGATTAACTGCTCAAATTTTTAAAAATGTTCTTGAGCTTTTAATAACAATTCCTTTCATTTGGAATCATAGAACGTACTATGTATACACATAAAATTGAATAGTAAATAGATTAATAGATACTAGAACGATTCTAATTTAATAAAAAAGCTCAGAGTGAAACGAATTGCTAGATTAGCCAATTTTATATTTAATATAATTCGAAACTGAAAGCGGTTTCCTAAATTGCTGTTGTAAAATTAAATATACCACATTTATAATATTCGAAATTGTACTTTAAACTGAGTTTTTACTTTATAATTAGAATTACAATGCGGATATTATGCATTTATGACAAAGATGAATAGGTTAAATAAAAAACTGAACAGATGATTAAAAGAGAAAATGCATTTTCAGTATCTTTGGTCTCTTATAATTGTGTTAGATAATTCGTTTTGCACGAAAATCTGCCGTCTAATTATAACACAATTAAATAAAATGTTGAACTCTTACAATGAAAAATGTGGTCCAGAAATAATGAGAAACACCATTCAATGTGATATAACATAGATATATTTAGGTAAACAATATAATATATAATAATATAAATTATAACAGAAAAGCTATAACGCGACGCATCTTCGTTTCTCATGCGTAACCGACCGGCGAGGTTATCTACGCTTCATCGTATCGATCGACAATCGATTCCGTCATCGTGCGGACACAGCATACGCGCCACAAGAAATACTCTTACACTAAATACGTATGCATAAGTGAGTGCGTAAATTCTTTGCTTGCTTGGAAAATAATGAAAAAAACCTAGAAGCCCGGCGGTATAATGAGTCCTTCCGTTGTGCACACCGACGCAATTAGCTTTTAAGCTCACGCGACATTCCGGCTGGCATTTGGACCGCACAAAGAGATGTCACATATTTTTAATTTGCCTAATGCACGAGTATCGTCAATTGCTATACCGAGCAATTCCATCGGTCGCAAATATACGAGAACAGACTTTGAAATTCACCCGAATGGGAAATTCCATTAATCGTGAGTGAATAAAAAGCTGCGTAGGATTTGGATTCAACGGACTTTGAAATTAAATTGAAAGCAACGTTCGTGATCCATTCCCGGGATTCGCACCGTTTCATCCATTCTCCGGGCCCGGTGGCTTTCATCTTTCGCGTAAACAGCCGCTTCCACGGTTAAAGACATTTTAACCGCCAATATCGACTGTTTAGTCATCCTGGCTCGTAAATGGTGACTAATGCGACAGATCGATGCACGTTAAAATCCGGCAATTCAGGGAATGTACACCGCGGCTAAACGGCCATTTGGGTATTTCCAAATGAGGTCAACACCTACACGCACGCACGCGAACCATCCGCGTATGCAGCTGCTGCTGACTTATAATATTTGATTCTAATAAATATCGAAATAATTATTATCTCTATATTCGAAGACAGTTCCGAATACTCGCGCATTTCTATTGCAGCGTTCCCTTGTTTTCAATGTCCGCAAAGTGAAACACCCTGAGAACCTCGTTTATGTTTCCCCTTTTTTATCCTAATAACGCCAAAAAGTTTCATCGTCACACGTCCATCATTTGTAGAATTTAATCTGTCCCTTCATGTCAAACTGACAGAATGTTAAGAAGTTGACAGAGTTGGCGTAGTGTATAAATGTAATATACTGTGGCACACAAAAGTATTCGCTAGCCCTTTAAATCAGAATAACATTCATAAAATTTGACCAAACCACTTGACTTTTTTTGAGCAATTAGATACATTGATTTAGTAAATCACGTGTAAGAAAGATTTTGAAGAAATTGCAATTAGTAGGAATTACATGAAAAAATAAAAATGGCACTTCTTAAAACTTTATTATTTCAGCCTGTAATGAAAATTCAAAATATGCGTTTTGTAGATGTATGTTATTTACACATATGCTGAAAATTTGAGCATGAACATATGAGCTACAAGCGGTTGAAGGTGGTGATACTTGCAGTTTTTCACGACTTTTGGTCAGTTTCTGCTTAAAATCCACAGTTTCTTTCATCTTTCGATGCGCGTCGTTTTTTTTCTGCGTCAACCGATTTCGATGAAATATATATAACTAACATAGATCTACAAAAGGCATATTTTAAATTTTCATTACGGGCTAAAATTAAGAAGTTTTAAAAAGTGCCATTTTTATCTCTTCATGTAATTCCTACTAATTGCCATTTTTTCAAAATCTGTTTTGCACGTGATTTACTAAATCAATGCTTCTAATTGCTCAAAAAAAGTCAAGTGGTTTGGTCAAATTTTAAGAAAAGTTATTGTGATTTAAAGGGCGAGCGAATACTTTTGTGAGCCACCGTATATTTAAGGAAATATAACAATTTATAATAAATATTAACCCGGGAAAATAAATGAGTACAAGATGTAAAGAAGAAATAAACAAACAATCAACCAACGACGATAACGATAACGCCATTTACACAACAAACATTCATTACAACAGTCACTATATCGCATTATGCACATCGATCATACTGCACACACCGATTACGTTAGATAATTCAGCGAACAGAATTCAATGGAATGGAAATGTAAATAATTAATTCTGTAAATTCCTTCGTTGGGATTGATTACTAGACTGGGGATCTGTATTCAAAATAAAAAGGGATCAACATTAATTGTAACAAAAGGAGGTTAAATTAAAATGTGTTTCTTCTTAAAATAATGTCAATAAATTGGCAGATATATGACAACGTTATGAATTTCTCCTAAAGTCTTCACAGTACAATATTTCAGCTAGTCATTTGTACCATGAATGCATAAAATTTCGGTCACTATGTAATTTGCCATTTAAACGCGCCGAATTAAGAATATGCTTCGACAAAACTATCATTAGAGCGATTCAGAAGAATAATTTAATTTATTATTGCGAAGTTAGTAAAATCCGTTCCTTCATATCCTCGGAATCGCATCCATCATTAATTTAGATTAATTGTAATCTCTTAGCAGTGTGAAATTAAAATTATCAACGATGTACTTTCTCGTTAGCGCCCGTTTGGCCAGGTACGATAATTATGTAATAATCATTATGTCGCAGAGATTGCACATTTCAAACGCTCTGTCATTTCAACCATTCCGATTTCTGAAAGAATTCAATAATTAAACATTTCAAGTACTGAAATCCTAGTAAGTGTTTAATGGGTTAATTATCGTCGAGTTTGAATTTCCTTAGAAAAGAATTTTGATTGATTTCATCGACTGAGTTACTAAAAATTTTCTAATTCTGGAAGATTTGTAAAGAAATTGGTAACCTCTATTTTACTGACTAGAAATCTACAATTTTTCACAGCGAAAGTCAAGAAAACATTTACTGTAATCTGTAATAGTCTGGCCGAGTATTTAAGGAAATTATAAAGTAAAATTTACCAGAGATCCCGTAGGAGTTTCCACTTTCATTACAGCGAAGCGTCGATTAATGGAAACGCCGATTATCCAGATTCCAATTACCCAGAAGGCAGTGCGGAGAAAGAACGAGTCGAATGTATCACTGAAAACCTCTCGCGAAAATTATACGTGTGTCTTACTATTGTTTCTTATACACCAACAATAATTAACAGTGTACATTTGATGATTATAATTAGGAGAAGACAAATACCATATGATAGAGCATGCAAAGTATAACAAACCATTTAAATCTGTAAGTGTCTTACAGTCGTAACTGTAAGTCATAATTAGAGAAACATAAATTATAGACGATAATGCATGGAAACTATAAAAAAGACGATTTCTTAAATCTGTTAAAGGTACAGTGAATTTTTTATCAGAAATCTAATATTTATTGAAAGTCTGCAATCTTGCAATTATAATTAAGAAAAGATAAATACGAGGTATTAAAGCGTACAAATTATGATAAACCTCTTTAATCTGTTAAAGTTACAGTGATCTCGTTTTCAAAATTTTAACATTTATTGTAAGTGTGCACATTTTGTACTTCGATACAAAAGGATTCATGAATTGTTTAAACATTTGCAAAATGTATAAATTCCAAGAAGTATTGTATTCGTTAAATGCGTAGAATTTATGACGACGTGGTATGAAAAGTCTTTTATTAAGAATTTAGCAACGATCAGTAAATTACGCTGATACTAACAGAGTGTGGGGTCGTGTAATTAGCAGCTGATCATGCAACATCATGCATTTCCCTTAATCTACTTCGTTAAGATGACAGTAGTCTGATTGGTGTATAACTGGGAGACCAGCCATTCACCTCACACACACAAAAGCAGTAATGGCCAGGTGAGACGACGAGGTGAGCCAAAAAACCTGTTTAATAACACTGTCCAACACCAAATTTGTTTCTTAATAACTGTTGGGTGGTTCTTATAGAGTTTTTCGCGCTGATTCCGAATCGGCCCTTACTTTTTCGCCTACATGCACAGTTTTTGAGAAACATGACATTGAAAAAAAGACCTATTTTTCAAATTTAAACAAATATTGTGATGTTATTATAAAAGCTATTGAATTGTTCTTTACAGCAAAAGATTCTGTAGACTTTCCTTAATACAGTGATATCCAATATTAATACATTATGAATCTTTAAACATGTTTAAACAATCATTAAATACGGGGAGACACCACTTTTGCACCAATTTTTGAGGTTATTTTTAAATTTAACTCAAAAAATAAGGGTCCAGCGTAAAATCGAACTATATCACGCGATAGAGCAGACTTTTATCTTGAGAAGCCCCCCTTTGAAGTTTGCAACATCGATGTTTTTACCGAACCAGAAAGCAAAATATCTACGCCCGAGATGAGTTGCCACCAGTGGTGCTCTTCCACTAGCGCCGTCGTTCTTCGGGATACGGTGCGGCGTAACGGCGATGCAGTGGCTAAAAGCGCGCAATTATGTCAGCTTATTTCAATGTTAAACTTTATTTAAATGTTATATATTATTTATTAGTATATTTATTCTGTATAAATTATTATATGTATTTTTTTAATGTTAGTCTCTTGTTCATAGTATATTTCATACTAAAAAGGTCTTTTGTAACAAAAAATAATTTAGAATAACAAGAAATGCTAATAAAGAAAACTAAATACAAAAGAAAAACTTACTAAATTATTTTTTTGTTACAAAAGATCTTTTTAGTATAAAATATACTATGAACAAGAGATTAACATTAAAAAATACATAAAATAATTTATACAGAATAAATGTACTAGTAAATAATAAATAACATGTAAGTAAGCTGACATAATTGCGCGCTTTTAGCCACTGCATCGCCGTTACGCCGCGCCGTATCCCGACGAACGACCGCGCTAGTGGAAGAGCACCACTGGCGGCAACTCATGTCGGGCGTCGAAATTTTTCTTTCTGGTTCGGTTTAAACATCTATGTTGCAAACTTCATAGGAGGGTTTCTCAAGATAAAAATCTGCTCTATCGCGTGAGATAGTTCGATTTTACGCTGGACCCTTATTTTTTGAGATAAATTCAAAAATATCCTCAAAAATTGGTGCAAAAATGGTGTCTCTCCGTCTTTAATGACCGTGTAAACATGTTTAAACATTCATAATGTATTAATATTGGATATTACTGTATTCGGGAAAGTATACGGAATCATTTACTGCAAAGAACAATTCAATATCTTTTATAATAACATCACAATATTTGTTTAAAGTTGAAAAATAGGTTTCTTTTTCAAAGTCATGTTTCTCAAAAACTGTGCGTGTAGGCGAAAAAATAAGGGCATATTCGGAATCAGCGCAAAAAACTCTATAAGAACCATCCAATAGTTCTTAGGAAACATAAAAAAAGTTGAAATTTGTTGGACAGTGTAATTACATGTTAAGAAACGTTAATCTTGTTTCGATATACCTAATAGGGAATAATATAATATTCAACGTCATGCGAAAATTGAAATACGATTTTGATGATAGCAGGCATGGAAAAATACGGATGTATTCCCAATTTTGTCAACGAAAGAGTTTAAAAATGAAACTGTATTATCCTCATCTGATTACAATTATTAAGAAAAGAAACACATCTGTCTATGTTGCTTCTTTGTTTTGCAGTTAACGCAGGCAATTTTTGTTTTGCTACTGAGCACTGTCTTATAATTTATTTACTGCATTTTAACCCTTAAGTCGGCGGATGAAGTATTGTATCGTTAGTGGTCGAGTGGGGTGTTTAAAACACCCCAGACAAATTATCATTTCTAGACGTAACAGACGAAAAATTGTTATCAATATATACGAGTATTAATAATACATATGTGAAAAAGGCAGATAAATGTATAGATAATAAAATAATTTAGACGTTAATATGAATTGCTATTAACATTGGCTAAAAATTAACACAAGAACTACAAAGCACTAAATGTGACTGATGTATCTCGGTTTATAATAATGATAAAATTGTATTTATTTAGGTTTTGTACAATTTTCATTATAATATTTGGTTTAATAGAGGAATTTATTGAAATAATTGTGACGAAAACAGCTTTATAATTTTAATAATTGGAGTAATATAATTTCAATGAGCGAAAGAAAAAATCAAAAGCAACCCACTCTGACGGGTCTGGTACTTGTAGAGTTAAAATTTAAAAGAACTCCATATCGCAATGAATAGAATTCGTTGTTCGGTTCCTTTTATCTTACAAACGGATTACAGAACATTTCCCCGAAAGGTGAAACGAATGTTATTTAATGATTATGGAACAATCCGCCGTACAGCTTGATAGAAAACGGGGTCGTTTATTAATTCATTAATTTTTTTGCAAATTGCGAAGCTGTTTCTGCTAATTGTGACTCTGACTCGAGGATATTATATGCGCGTGCATTCGCAGCGAGAAGTTATTGTAACGTTTCCAAGCAGAAGCGGAATGAGAGAATAAAAAATAAGGATGCGTAAAGAACGCTTTGAAAGGAATGGAAAGTGGAACAGAAAAACGACAGATGAAGAAGGAAGAGGAAGAGGAAGAGAGAGGGAGAGAGAGAGAGAGAGAAAGAGCTGGTCGGGGTAGCTGGGTTAACTTAATTAATCCAATTAAAAATGTAAGTGTTGAGGTTGCGCAAATGAAAAAGATCTGGTGTTCTTCTTCTTTTTTCTCTTGTCCGGAGCGTAGAAAATATTACGCGTAACTATACAGAATAAACGGAATTTTATTAAGTTTGTGACGCTGCCGCAGCTCATTGTCGCATCACTATTTTCACGATTTTCAAGTCTTCTTTTTCAGTTTTGCATAAAAGAAATTTAAGGAAACCTTACGTCAATATCTTGAAAGACTTCAGAAACAAGAAATGAAATTATGGCAGTGTTTGATGAAGCTTAAACGTTTGTGTCCATGAGAATAGTTCAAATAAACTATTTATGTATTTGTGACAGATACAAACAGGAGAGTGGATTTTGAAGAAACACATTTTAATGAATCTTTGTTCTCTATAGTTCATTTAGATCATTTTTATTCTGCATACGGATCCTTAGTCTAGTAATCATATTTTTACTTATCTCATCTCACCTTAGGTTGCAAAGTTAATTATTCATGTATTTAACGCATTGGTGTTTCACCATATATACATATCTATTTAACATCAAGATTAAGCTAGAAAAATGATGGACAGTTGAGTGTTACACTTTTTACATAGTAGTCATATAATATTAAAATTTACTAAATAGAATATTCATCGAAAATTATTTCATTTCCAGTTAGTTCAATAAATTCACGAGAGAGAGAGAGAGAGAGAGAGAGAGAGAGAGAGAGAGAGAGAGAAAGAATAGTGTAATTATTGAAATAAATGTGAAAATAGTGTAACCATTTAGAAAGATACGTGAACTATCTTCCTAAATTATAGGTTTATGTCAGCCGGAAAGGTTGATAGCTATCGATCTAGTTCGAGAGATTTGCTTCGCTTCAAAGAGCTTATTATTAGCAAATCCTGCTAATAGACACGGGCTCGTCAGTGTATCAGGAATCAAACATGATCCGAATCTCGTTTGATTCAGATACAAGATTCAAATGGATATGGATTAAGTATTACTGAACAAATGGGTATTGTGTAGTTAAAGTATCCAATAATATGTGTATAAATCTTAATACGCAACAAATTTTAACAAGCTTTAACGAAGCGTCTACATTTCTTCTGATACTGTGAAGACTTTAATCTGAAGACCTTTTCTTCTCATAAAACGGATTGGAAAAATACGGTATAATATCTGCACTCGTAAAACTACATAAACACTAATAGATTCATTTTCATGATTACGTTCCCAATATGCATTTGAGTGCACTTCATATTTCTCGGACGTATAAAATCCAGGTTCACAATCATTATCATTTCTAAATATGTGCGGTTAAAATGATTAATGATTATATTCGTGCAATTCGAATCGTATTTGCCGTTTCTAATACATAATTTTAGACTTAATTTTATGCTTTGGACAATTCATCATTCATTTGACAAACGCGAGCAAAAGTATTATTTGAAATGTAGGACCAGACACGCTCATAATGATACTGAATGCTGTATAACTTAATATCTCACCGAATTAAATAATAATTTTGTATCGCCAATGTTTCTTTAATTTCACGTGACCTTATTAAAAATTTTTGAACATTTGGACTATATTCGTGCAATTTGAACCGTATTCTCTATTTTTGATACGTCATTCTAGATTCAATATTATGCTTTGGACAATTAATTTATTTGACAATTACCAGCAAAAATAATATTTTAAATTTAGGCACAGGCAATCTTAAATATGTCATTGAACGACAATCGGGTTAAAACAGTTAATATTTCACTGAATTAAATAATAATATTGTATGTAGTCGCCTTAATGATTCGTGATTATTTGGTAAATACAGTGACTTTTAGCATTGCTTTCTTCATACTATCGCCGACAAGCCAAAGACTTTACTTTTACTATTTACCATTGCACGTATGTACCTACTGTTGGATTAATTTAGCGCGCGCAATATGCCATAATTAGCACTGACGCTATCATAACTAGCGTTGTTACGGCAAGTCATCTTCCGTCACATTCCTGCAGAATAAGCAGATTGTTGGTTATGCGTAACTGCCCTCATAAAACGGATTAAGGATCTCAGGACTGGTCAGACCAGATAAGAATATCTACTTGAATATTATGAGCCAGTTTACATTGCTAATTCTTCGTGAATCAATTTTACAATGAAAATAGACGATTCATCATTAAGAAGACAAATCGGAAACATAGGAGAAAAGGGAAACCGTAGACTAATCGATTTTCCCGCGACTCATGCTTGAAGCATTTCAGCCTCGTTTAAATTAATTGAGATTTTAACAATGTCATTAGAAGTTCGCTTAATTAACAGTTGTCAGGCCTTATCTTACGTTTCCAGCTTCAAATCCCGTGCCAGACAATGAACTCGTTCATAATTCATCAATTAGGACTCTCTAGTTCATTAAAATTAATCGCGATGTGAGTATGTTTCACTGATTCTTCCCAACTTCAAGTATTTTTCGAACTCTTGAATGAATGTAGTGATTGTTTCTCATGGGTCTTTGATGAAAGATTCATTCATAGGACATTTCAATAATGAAATTCCTACTCACTAGTTTTCTTAAAAATGTATAATTCTTGCTGTTTAACTTTCTACAAACTGACCACGGATCAACAAATGTGACGATAAATAAATTATAATCATCAAGATCATCGTTTTCTTTTAATAAAATAATCATTGTCAATGATTAGAATATCAAAGTAGTCTCACTAAAATGATCATAACTTTCCCTTCTCAATCATTTTTCTGGTAAAAAAAATATTCTGAAAGCGATTTGCAATATACTTACTATCGGACATATGTCAATTATAGTTAGCAATATATCATTGATTGTGTAATACTAGCTCAATTAATTAATCCTAACTCGAAGACTGTAGTTTTGATGCTCTAATAAAATTAATTTGAAGTGGAACTCTCTGTTAAATCACTAATAAAAATTTATTTTATTATCTCAAAAACTTTTGCGTTTAATGCCGGATATTACACACTCGCACGTTGGGCTGCTGACTAGATTAATTTTGTGCAGTGACTCGTTCAAATTATAATGATTTGAACGAGCTCTGCAGATGGATACAAACAATTGTCTGGTTAGCTGGTGATGAGAGAACCAAGGTGTTTTGTCTCTGGTGAAAAAGCGTCGGAAGTAGTTTTCTCCTGTTTGGGTACCGTTATGTCCCAAAGCTTTTCTTGTCCAGAGATTAAAAGATTGCTCCCACATATTTTTTTTGAAGGACGCGAAGAGGTCCTGTGCTGGGACCTTCCAAAAAGGGTGTGGAGGGTTGGAGGTGGCTTCCTTTGCCAGGATGTTGAGAATGGTAGTGTTTGTTTGAAGAGATGTAGAGTTGCAGAGAGCTTGGATCACACTGAGAGAATCGGAGCAGATGAGGAAGGATTTGTTAGGATATTTATGGATGAAGTTCAGAGCGCTGTCTATTGCAACACTTTCGGCTGAGAAAACTGACATGGACCCATCCAAGCTACTGGATTCGGCTTTCCCTAATGTTGGACAGTACCATCCAGCTCCCACCGAGAACCCTGAGGTGGTTTTAGAGCCGTCTGTGAATATGATAGAGTGACCGGGATAAGTTGTGGCTGTTAATTTGGTAAACTCCAAGTTTATTGGAGTTAAACTGCAGATTGCATTCAGCAGGATGGTAGAGATTTAGAGAGTATTCGATCGGAACAAAAAGGCAAGGGTTGATTGCTATGGAGTTACGGTTGGTCCAAGTTTTACCGACAATGTCAGCCAGAAGCCTAGGTAGAGTAAACCCATTGGATGAGGTGGAGTTGAAAGTGTGGTGATATTTGTTTATGATGTTGTAAAGGAAATGAGTAGGATAGGCAGATATTTTTGTGATATATTTTTGACCTAGGAAGTGAGCGCGGTATTCAAGAAGTGGGAGTTTGGATTCAGCTAGAGTTACGTTGTTAGGAGTAGAGTTCCTGAGGCCTAGAGCAAGTCGAGCAGCAGAAAGTTGTATTCTCTCCATCTTCAATTTTAGTTGAGAGTGTGTGGGATAGGTGAAGGGAAGACAGTATTCTATTCTTGAGCGGATAAGACCTTTATAGATAGTGATTAGTGTGTTAGGGTCTGTGCCCCACCATGTGCCTCTGAGAAAACGGATGATATTTGAAAGTTTTTGTGAAGATTGAGCAACATTGCTTAGGTGCTGGTGAAAATTTAGATCCTGGTCAATTTGAATGCCTAAAAATGTGACTGCTTGTGAATTACGGATCAGCGTATTGTCCATACGTATGGCAATAGAGCCGGAAGGGTGGTTTCTGCTGTTAAAAACCATAAGCTCTGACTTGCTAGGTGAGAGCTCTAGGCCAAGTTGGAATAAGTTACGTTGTATTTGAAGAGAAGCGTGTTCGATAGAAAGTGTAGCTGCTTGACAGGATGAATTGGAGTACAGTAGCGCAATGTCATCTGCGTACTGTAGAACTGTTGTGCGAGGAGGAGTCTTTTTGTTTATGCCAGTGGTATATATTGTGTAAAGTAGTGGGCTAAGAACTCCCCCTTGTGGGACACCCTTATAAATATTGCGCTCAAGATGCATAGGGCTTCCTGTCCCGTCAGTGATGAAGAAATGGGCTTTCCTGAAGGATGTTAGGTTTTGAATGAATAGTAGAGTGAGTTTTGGAACTCCTAGATCTGCTAGCTTATTTACGAGGATGTTTGGTAAGACATTGTCGAAAGCTGCTTTAACATCTAGGAAAGCTGTCACTGTGGTTTGTTTGTGAGAGGATGCTATATCAGTAAGCATGACTAGGCTGGAGATGTTGTCGGAGGTGGAGTGATTTCTGCGGAAACCTGTTTGAGTTGGTGGGAGGAGATTTTCATGACTGAGCCACCAGAAGAGTCGTCGGTTGATGAGCCTTTCGACTAGTTTGCACAGACAGGAAGTTAAGGCAATGGGGCGGAAACCGGAGTTGTTTGCTTTTGGAATGAAGAGAATGTTGCTTTCTCTCCATTCTTCAGGAAAGATGTTTGCGGCAAGGAGATCGTTAAGGATATCGAACAGCACCAATTTCCATTTGACAGGTAGAAGAGAGATCATGCTGTTGTCTATGGCGTCAAGTCCAGGAGCCGATTTGGTATTTAGCTTTTTGATGGCAATGTTGAGCTCTTGGAGGTTGAATCTATTGTCCAGATGGAGGTTCGCTGTAGGTTTGACGATGTAATTGGGATTTGAAGGCACCCAGTCAGGACAGAGTTTGTCGATGGCTTTGATGTAGTCTTCGTATTTCGGTTTAGGATGAGCGGTTGAGGTGGTTGACGTCCATTTGTTTTTGAAGATTTGTATCCTCTTCCAGAAAAGTTTTATGTTTGTGTCTCTATTAAGTTGACTGGCCATGTGTCGGAAGTTAGCAATTTTTTTCTGTTTTAGTAACCTTTCTGTGAGCGCTGCCTGTTTTTTGTATGTTCAATCGCTATCCAATCCCAGGAGGCACCAGTATGTCGCCATTTGGATAATAGTGCCTTCCTGCACCTGACTGCTCTATCGCAGTCTCTGTCCCACCATGGAGAACAGGGTTGCGATGCTTTAAGGCACTCTCTAGTTTCTTGACTGGTGTTGCCATTTGAGCTGCTTCCTTCATCATGTGTGTAAGCAGCTTGTACTGTGCCAGGATTTCTGTGTAGTTTTGATGTGTTGTAAGAAATGTTGTGGGGATTGCTTCGAGGATGTCAGTGTATTGATTCCAATTTGTGCGTTTACATGTGATTCTATTGCTGTGTCTGGTGAAATTGACTTTGGGTGTAGTAGTATTGATTTCCATAGGGAAATGATCCGATCCCCATGTGTCTTCTACTTGGGAAACAGCAAAATGGTTGATGTAATTGCATGGTGCAATAACCAGATCCAAGTTGCTGAATTGGTGTCCGATAGGGCTCAGGTGTGAGTTGGTGTGGTAATTTAATACAGAACAATCGTGTTCTTCAATGATCTGAAGAAGTAGTGAGCCAGCTTTATCAGTATGGTTGCAGTTCCAGGCAGTATTATTTGCGTTGAAATCTCCCAATAACAGGAAAGCCCCTTGCTGTTGTAAGTTTCGAAGCAGGTTGTACCAGTCTGCTTGATTGTAGGTAGAACTAGGTGGTCTGTAACATCCACATATGGCTAGGTTGCCGTGAGGGTTTATTATTTGGATAGTTAACACTTCAGTAAGTTGGTCCGATATAACACAGTTTGTTACTATTCACCCCTGTAGTGTGCATTTCAGTAGGAAGATGATACCGCCACCACGACGGTTAGATCTGTCTCTTCCGAAAGCAACAAAGCCAGGTAGGTCGAAGGTCTGATGAGGTTGTAACCAGGTTTCCACACAAAGAATGGTGTCGTATTTACTTGAGTGCTTAGTAATTTGTCCCTTTTCCCAGTAATTTGTCGACAGTTCCAAAAAAGAATGTTAATGTTATGTAATGAGACGTGATTCATTGTTGGGTTTTTTTTGGTACGGTTAGATGGGGTTTTGGACTCCTGATTCGCGACCAACGTTTTGTTGGGCATGGGCTTAGTGATACTGGTGCGAGGAGAAGCGGTTATAGTTGATGGGTTTAGGGTTGCTTGTCGCTTGTCTGTTGTGGGAGGTTTCGTAGCATCCCTGGTTTGCGAAGGTTTAGTTTCAGAGTTAGCGGGTTGGGTGTATGTAGGTATTCTTACGCTGGTGTTGCTTTTGGCATATGTTTTGAGTGTCTTGTCCTTCCACTGATTCAGGTTTTCAGTTGCCGTAAGAGCTGTACCACCAATACGACGGAGTTCATATGCTCCTTTCTGAGTTTGTTCAGGTAGTGGTGGGAAAGATCCTTCCTTTGAGATTAAATTGGTGTTGCTAGCTGATCCGGTATTTTCGTTTGTCAAACCTAATTTACTGTTAGCTAAAGAACGGGCTTCGTAGACTGTGATATCTTTCTGGGCTAGGATATTATTTATTTCTTTGTTTAATTTCATCCTGATGCAGCTGGAATGGAAGGTTGGATGATCCTCTTTGCAGTGAAAACAAGAAATGTTGGCCACTGTGCAGGAGTGTCCTTCTTCGGCAGTAGTTATTCCACACTTGTAGCAGACTGTTGGACTCCTACAGAATTTCTGTGAGTGCCCATATCTTAAACAATTTCTACACGTTCTAACTGGTTCTGCGTACGGGGTAATTTCTTTTTGTAGCAGACCGTAGAGTTGAATTTTCTCTGGCAGAGTGCTACCCTCGAAAGTGATAAGGATGGTTTGGCTAGGGACCCACTCGATGGTTTTTGTGTCTTGATTGAAAAGCCTTCTGTTGAGTCGCCTAGTGTATAGAATTTTGCATGGGGAGGATGTCTGAGTGAGCAGATCGTCCACATCAAACTCCAGACTATAGCCTTTGAGTATACCTTTCTTTTCTAGTTTATGGCGCGGAGCGAAGGCAGTGATGCCCAGTTTTTCTAGATATGGTGACGATAACATTTTGTTCGCTTCAATATAATTATTGAACAGGACCTCTACCTTACCGGGGCCACTTGGCTTTAAGTAGTGGGCGCCTAGACCCAGTGAATGAATTGTTTTCGCAAGGCACATCGTGTTATGTGAGGAAGAGTTTTTTCTATTTACCTCATCTTTGATTATTACCTCAATCGTTGCCGGGCCCTTATGAGTGTCTGGATAGAGGCGAGTTATTTTGTTAGTGGGAGTGTTACTAAGCTGGTGGGTCCTCTTCTTGATTAGCTCATTGGTATTTGGAGTTGGTGAAGGACATTTCTTTTTTCCTGATGTCACCAAAGACCATTGATCCTCCTGGACGTCCATCTGTACAGGAATGCCCTACGGAGTCCCAGAGGGATCCGGAATGGCGGCTGTGGCGGTCCCCCCGCCCAGAGTGGCGTGGGTAGACTACTATTAAATTAAGATGGTTTGTACTCCGGGGATGAGAAGTTAACGACTAATTACTTATTTCAAAAAACCCCACGATTGCACTTGAGACACTTATTACTACTACAAAAAGGAACAAATTAACAAGAATTATATAAAAAAAAAAAAAAAGAAAGAGCGCAAGGTTAAACGTTACATCGTCAGCGCGTCCCTCATTCATCCTATGGAGCAAATACAATTTAGAATTCACGAAAGCGGATGCTGGTGCCATCTCACAACGATTCGCATAAACGTTGGTATGAGACACAGACTTAAGATACCTACAGACATTGCATGCAATCACCGACGAGATACTGTTAAAGACATCCAGCCCCCGTGTATTCGGTTGCGCCGAAAAGTGGGCTCTGATGGGCTCTCAAACCGGTCGGTAACGGGTCCGATGGCATCGCCGGTGGTTTCGTGGAATGGATAAAGTAGACTTATGAAGTTCCACGGTGCTAAAAGTTCCGCGCTCTCTACCTACATAGAACATTTGCTCGTCAACTGCGCACGACTGCATGAGTGGCGTAGAGGTAAATGGATGTAATACCTTAGGTAATAAATAAATGAAGACTGTCATTATCCATTCTGTGATTTCTTGGAAAATAATTACATATTATTGTATAATTTCATTAAATTCTTATCGCCTACTTATTTTCCTTATTGTTCAGCATTGGAATCACTGTTTTATAATCGATAGCCTGTAACTGTAACCACTTAATTTAATTAATGGGATATTTATAAAATAATTTTTCTTAAAGAAAAAATATTCTGTAATAATTATAGAATAAAAAGGAAGAATAAATACAATCTACAAGAAACGATCAAATTCAATCGTTCTTATCGAGATCCTTAGTAGAAAGCAGAAACGTAATTTTTATTACTTATTTTTCCGATAAAACCACTTCTAATGCTCGACAGCACTGTATGCAATTATTAAATGCAATTATTTTGATCAGAGAAATATTACATATATGATGGTAAAAGTCTCCTAAAAGATTAACTAAAAATGAAAAAGTGTCATCATTGCATTACCGTTGCCTCACCGATGTTATGTACCTGATCTGTACATAATGACCATACACCTGTATATGATCCGAATTATATCGTGTTTGGTATCATTTTAATCAGAACAATGCCACAAATCTATTAGCAAAAGTCTCATAAAAAAATAAGTAATAATAAAAAAGCTATTCCTTGGTAATACATTGTGAGGACGTGCGAGCCTTTGAACTGTGCCGCCGACTGCGACTCTCCGCGTCTCTTTCTTTTCCATACGCTATCCTTCCTCGCGCCCGAAACTTTAATTGTCTATTACACAAGTAAATATCATCGGAATTATATCACATTTAGTATGATTTTTATTAGAAAAATGCCACAAATATGGTCATCGAAGTTCCATAAAAAAATAATGAAAAATAAAGAAGTTGGAAATTCTCTCTCGAGCTCGGCTATCCTTCTCTACGTTCGGCAAACCTCAGACAATGATATTCCTCGCGTATAAACTAGGTCTGTTACTTTTCCGACTCTTCGAAGCTTCGAAGGATTCGAAGGAACGAAGGGAACTTCGAAGGTGATGAAAATCGAAGTTTCGGACCGTCGAACCTTCGAACCTTCGAACCTTTGATTCGTTTCCAGTTAACGGATAAAAGAAATAAATTTTCATAATTTGTTTCTATATTCGCCATCTGAATTATTTCAATAATTTATTGTTTAGATAATATATTTATAATTTGAATTATCTTTTCGATAGCACATTGTTAAAATAATTGTTTAAATAAATAAATTTTATAATTTGTTTCTATGTTCATTATTTGAATTATTTCAATTATTTATTGTTAAAATAATGGTTTAAAAGAATAAATTTTCATATTTTGTTTCTATATACATTATGTGAATTATTTCAATAATTCATTGTTAAAATAATTATTTAAAGAATGTACAAGTATTTACATAACGAATATAGAAACACATTTCTATAGATTATAAAAATTGTATATTATAAATTTTTATACTCTATAGAAACGTGTTCCTATATTAAATATGTAAATACGTGTACATTGTCTAAACAATTATTTGAACAATAAATTATCGAAATAATTCAAATAATGAACATAGAAACAAATTGTAAAAATTTATTTATTTAATCAATTATTTTAACAATAAATAATTGAAATAACAATTCAAATAATGAATATAGAAACAAATTATAAAATTTATTTATTTAAACAATTATTTTAACAATGTGCTATCGAAAGAAAAATTCAAATTATTATACTACAAACGTCCCTGCGCAGATCCGTGTTGTGGACCATTATCGATGAAATACTGTACATGGTAAAGTTGTGTGGCTTCGTGTAAGAATTACAGATGTGAAGACAGATTTCAAATATCACCTGTTGTTGCAAGAATACATTAAATATCATTCATTATTCACACGTTATTGTAATTTTTCAAGCATTTCCAGTGCTCTGACAAAAAATGTTTCTGATAAAAATTACTCGGTAGTCACTCTTCTATAAATTTCAATATAAAAAATTAAATGTAAAACGCCCCGCCCCAGAATTACGACCAGCCTAGGCGTCACGTTGACGCACCAGAACCCGGAAGACGAAGCTCGAAACAAGGTGGAAGCCGAAGAACTCGGGAGGGCAGAATACTTTGTCATTGCTTGCGAAAGCATCGACGAACTCCGAGCGAAATTATTTGTATTGATACGCACTTTTACGGTAGTTTTGGACACGTACGATCTGAGTTCTAAATCATCTGCATGCCTTACATAAAACAATTTTTTTTATTCGATAAAATTGTAAGGTCTCCTTGATTTTCTAATCGTCACTATATATTTTTTACTTAATAATGTTATTGCTGATGTCGGGCTGAATTCAACGACTACAATAGTTGTGAACAGCTAATTCTTCGATTCGGACCATTGTGCGACGCGCGACGCGGCGAAAATCGAGCAGTCGAACGCGAAGGTTTAAAAGTAGGACTCTCCGCGTCTCTTTCTTTCCCATACGCTGTCCTTCCTTGCACCCGAACCTTTCGCCGTTCATTACAGGAGTAAATATCATCGGAATTACATCATATTTCGTATCATTTTCATCAGAAAAATGCTACAAGTATGTTTGTGAAAATCCGATAAAAAAATAATGAAAAATAAAGAAGTTTTGTTGTTGGATTAGTAGTGGTCTCACACCGATATACCCGACCCGTATTGTGTTACACTCCTCGGCGACCCAGGCCCTCGAGCTTTACTCCGTCCTTTTCTCGGTTCGGCATGTGATCGCGGAACAGTCTCTCTTGAACGCTGAATGTCTTATTTTATATCTAATCTAATCTTATTTTATTTGTCAAAATTTAACTTCCTATTTAAAATATTTTTTTATAATTAAATTTGGAATATTTTCTCTTTAAAGGACCTACCTAGAGCAGTCCCGTTTTAATGGTTTTCGGCCAATCACCCGTATTTAATTGCATGCAAAAATATTGAAAAAATCTGACGAATTGCGATTATCGACATATATATTTAAGAATTTTTGCCGATTTTTCGGTTGAAAATCTTATTTACAAAAAAGGAAAACATAAGAATTCGAAAATTTCAGGTTTCTTTGGAAATTGAAAAAGGACATCGAACAAATTTTTACGGTAGCAACATATCTAGAAAGAACTTCGATTTATGAGAGTGCACAGTTTATTCGATCCCTGCTCTGGTTATTGGGCGATACATTGTAACGCGTGTGCCAATCTTTGACTGCTCGGTCTTCGGTATAGCATTCGAACGCGGCTCAGAAAATTATTCGAAGTCGAATAAAACGTCGAATAAAGGTACAGATGAAAATGAACTTTATTCACCGCTAACGATGAATAAAAAAATTATCTTTATTGGCCGAATAAATTTTCATCGAATAAAACTTTATTCGACGCGTGTCGAATACAGATAACCATAATCATTTCTTTTGTCGGGTGACAAATAATGTTTTTATTTTTTAATCGCTGTTTGCATCGATGCTCCTACAATTATATTATATGCATTATATTAATTTATCCTCGCGAGTCTCTTTCGAACTCTATATTATTCGATATAGTATGTCAAATAAACGTTAATCTGTTTTTCAACATGTGTATGTTTCCAGAGATCGATTCTTAGAACAATTATTATTAAAAAGTGTAAGGAAATAATGTTTGTTTATGAAATATTTTTAAATTACAAAATGAGGTATTTCGTATGAATTCAGAGGTAGGAATTATTGAATATTGATTTTCCTAAATATGCTTTCATACTTTCTTACGTACAAAATTTCTAGGATTTTTTGTCTTTGATATTAATTTTACTTTTAGTATTTTAAGCCTTAAAAACCAACACCAAAATGTTTGTTCGAGAATGTAACATCTGATCTCATTGCTGTCTGCCGTCTCACCGTCTCAAGAATCTCCTCAGAGGCCTTCTGCACCGACGAAATATCGTCGGTGGCCTTCTGTTTCTTACTCCAGCCAAAATATATCCTAGAGGGCGTAAGAGAACGCTTGAATTATTCGGGCACACGAACTCCCGTAAGGCTGGCTGTCTTTAACAGTATCTCGTCGGTGATGCAATGCATTTTTCTGTCTACGGTTCTGAATTACCGACTCTGTAGAAAATGTCCTAGTACGATAGCGGACTCTATCGAAATGGAACGGTCAGGTGGTGAACTACATGAGGTTGCAACACATACAGTGTATGTCTGAGGAGGCTCGATTTTACAGCGTTGTCAGCTTTAAAACGCAATTTTATTCGTACAAAAATACTCCACGTATTATTCACTTGTGCCGCCTATTTTTTTACAGGGCTTCGAACCCCCTGGTAAAAATTTGGCGAACATGATAAAGAAGTTTGTATCCGACAAGGACGAACTTATGCACATTTAAGAAGAGAAAGAAAGATAGTCACAGAGCTGCTGAATACTGTGCACACTCGACAGAAAATTTATTAGTAACACACTTGTGAGGAATTGTTTACAAATATTTGCAGTTAGGAAATATAGAATAGACCTTCACCTACTTTCACATATAGTTTATCGTCACATTTTATTTCTGACTAAATAGTTATAAACAATTATTCTAAGTCTTGTTCTAAAATAAACTCAAATAATTTAACAAATCTCTGGTAAAAAATAATCTTCCTTGTGATCGGAGGATCTAGAATGATGTCTTAGCTACATCTCTGTTGCAGTTTTATGTAGATTCGACGCCTAGTTAATTAGTTATTTACGATTTCCAGAGAGGTGACACAACGATTTGTGTGTTTACCTTTGACGAATACTCGGACTCTCCTTGTCTTACTCATTGCGGGCATAGAAGATAGAAGTTACCTCCACAAAAATTGTTGATAAATTACTTCAGGTAATTTTTATAAATATTAGCTCTCGAAGAATATAGAATGGACCTTCGGCAACATTCGTGTATAGTTTTCAATTCGATTCTAGAAGAGGTTAATTAGTTATAAATAATTTTTGTTATTCTTGTTCTAATGAAACTGTGCATACTAGTGAGAATTGAATATCTTGTATACTCCAATTGTTCATGCATAAAAGTTAATCTGTATCTCGAGTACTATTAGCTCTTTTACTAAAAAATTGGGTGGTGAGGTAACCAAACATATAATCGTTGTAATCGTTAAACAAACAGAGATAAGAAATTCATTAATTACATTTTTTCAATATAATTATGCTTAGTAATATTCATGTATCATAAATTATGCTGGATCTCGAGTTTTATTACTTACTTCTACTAAAAAATTAGATGGCAAGATGGTCAACGAAGTGCTCGTCGACATCATCGACAAAAGGAATTGTTTCAAATATTAACCAGCTAGAGATGATAAATTTATCAGTGAATTGTGTTCGATAAATTAATGCACGCGAATATTCATGTGTCAGAAGATATTCAATATCTCGAGTTCCATTACATATTTTCACTGAAGAATTAGATGGTCAGATAGTCGAGGGAGTGCTTATCGACATAATTAGCAAAAGGAATTGTTATAAACATTAAACAGCCAGAGATAGTAACTTTATTAATTACATTTGCTTGATATAATATTGTTTGGTAATATTCGTGTGTTAAAAGTTACTCTGTATCTCGAGTACTATCAGCAATTTTTACTTAAAAATAAGATGGTAGATAGTCAAGGGGATGCTTGTCGACATCGTTGGCAAAAGGAATTGTTATAAACATTAAACAGCCAGAAATAATAGATTTATCAATAATTATTATCACGGCAATCGAGATCTACCGAAATTAGTTGGGGTGGGGAGCGTTACGCTTCGCTGCGCGCTGCGCATCACTGGCTACCTAAGCTCGCTGAGCGCGCTCAGTCAATCAGTCGGGCCGGACCCTCCGGCAGGAGCGGATGGGCTCCGGGACTAGGAGGGTCTTCCAGCGGTGCCCTGGCCTCTCCTGCCTACCTTGGGGATGACCAGTGGTCCTCCAGAGCTACCCTTGCCTACCTTCAGCTGGCTTAGGGTGGACCAAGGGTCCTACACCAGTGGTCTACCTTGGGGTTGACCAGTGGTCATCCAGAGCTACTCTGGCTTACCGTGAGGCTGACCAGTGGTCCTCCAGAGCTACCCTTGCCTACCTTGAGCTGAGTTAGGGTGGTCCAAGGGTCCTCCACCAGTGGTCATCCAGAGCTACTCTGGCCTACCCTTGCCTACCCTGAGGTGACCAGTGGTCCTCCAGAGCTACCCTTGTCTACCTTCAGCTGGCTTAGGGTGGACCAAGGGTCCTACACCAGTGGTCATCCAGAGCTACTCTGGCCTACCCTTGCCTACCCTGAGGCTGACCAGTGGTCCTCGAGAGCTACCCTTGCATACCTTCAGCTGGCTTAGGGTGGACCAAGGGTCCTCCACCAATGGTCTACCATTGTCTACCATGGTCCACCTTTAGCTAGCTTAGGGTAGTCCAAGGGTTATTCAAAACTTCCTTGGCCTACTTTAAGCTAGCTCGGGGGGGGCCGTGGACTCTTCAATGCTTCCTTCGTTTACCTTGGGTTCTGAGCCGGGCAGTTTCGGTATCCGGCATGCAGTCATTACCGTGCTGATCGATTCAGAGAGGGCATTCATTGCAATGACTTCGCATCTTCGAGTGAGTCATTTTGTTACTACCTTGTTACTATATTCGTCTGTAGATGTAGTAGCATACCGTAGTAGTAAAGTGTAAAAGTAGTTAGTTGCATGCATGGGCAGGCCTCGCCGCCCCAACGATCAGCCGAGATGGGAACGTCCGCGATTTGCACTAGCGTTGCGACAAAACCACGCGTTGCATTTAGTCGATTTTGAACAGAGATTAAAGTTAATGTTACGAAAAATTTTGTTTAGAGCGTAGCGTTTCGAATCACAAATAGTCGCGGTTCAAAATTACATTTCAATTTAATAACTGCGCTTTTAAAGTACATATTGTTGTTTTACATATAATCTAAAGTAATCGTTTTTTGGATCTCTGTTCGTTGAATTAGCGTTGCGCACAAAAAGTTCGCGTTTGCTTTCGAGTCTTTCGACTTTTCAGGCTCCCATGCTCGAGCTGCAACGATCAACTGTGAGATGGGCACATCCGCGATTTCAAGTAGTGTTGCGAAACAAATTGTTACACGCGTTGTACTAGTATCAATTTTTAAAGTTGATGAAATGTCTAGTTAATGTTGCAAATAAATAGTCGTAATTTAAAGTAGTTCTAAAGATACCTGTTTAGAATTTTAGACGTTAGAGTTTTAAATTTCTTATTTAAATAGCATTTTAAATTCGATTTGTTGAATTAGCGTTGCGCATCAAAACAATCGCGTTTGCAATAGAATCTTTCGATATTTCAGACGCCCATGCTCCAGTTGCAACGATCAACTGTGAGATGGGTACTTCCGCAATATCGAGTAGCGGTGCGAAACAAATTGTCGGGATGGGGCCGAAGGAGCAGACGAGGTTTTATGCCAAAGATGCCGGACAAACTGTCATTCAAAAGGACAATCATTGCAACGTCTTCGCATCTTCGAGTGAGTCATTTTATCACTACCTTGTCGTTATACTCGTCTGTAGAAATAGAGTTGTAGTAGAATGTAAAAGTAGTTAGTTGCATGCATGGGCAGGCCTCGCCGCCCCAACGATCAGCCGAGATGGGAACGTCCGCGATTTGCACTAGCGTTGCGAAAAAAGTACGTGTTGCGTTAGTCGATTTTGAACAGAGATCCACGTTAGCCTTTCTTCTAAATATAATACTAGTCTCTATCATCGATATAGCTTGTTTAAACTATAGCGTTGCGAAACAAATAGTCGCGATTCGTTTTGCAGAAACTGTAGAGTAATCTTTTTTGGATCTCCGTTCATAGAATTAGCGTTGCGTACCAAAAGTTCGCGTTTGCTTTCGAGTCTTTCGACTTTTCAGGCTCCCATGCTCGAGCTGCAACGATCAGCTGTGAGATGGGCACATTCGCGATTTCGAATAGTGTTGCGAAACAAATTGTCACACGCGTTGTACTACTATCAATTTTAAAACTTGCTTCAATGTGTAGTAAATGTTGCGAATAAATAGTTGCGATTTAAAGTAAATCTAGACATACAGATGTACAATTTTAAACGTTGGAATTCTAAATTTCTTATTTAAATAGCAATTTGAATTTCGATTTGTTGAATTAGAGTAATCTTTTTTGGATCTCTGTTCGTTGAATTAGCGTTGCACACCAAAAGTTCGCGTTTGCTTTCGAGTCTTTCGACATTTCAGGCGCCCATGCTCGAGCTGCAACGATCAACTGTGAGATGGGCTCATCCGCGATTTCGAGTAGCGTTGCGAAACAAATTGTCACACGCGTTGTACTAGTATCAATTTTTAAAGTTGATCAAATGCCTAGTTAATGGTGCGAATAAATAGTCGCGATTTAAAGTAATTCTAGAGACACCGATATAGAATTTTAGACGTCAGAGTTCTTTTCTTATTTAAATAGTATTTTTAATTTCGATTTGTTGATTTAGCGTTGCGCATCAAAAGGATCGCGTTTGTATTAGAATGATTCGATATTTCAGGCGCCCATGCTCCAGTTGCAACGAGCAACTGTGAGATAAGAACATTCGCGATTTTAAGTAGCGTTGCGAAACAAATTGTAACACGTGTTGTAATAGTATAAATTTTCAAACTTGACTTAATGTCTAGTTAATGTTGCGAATAAATAGCCGCGATTTAAATTATTTTTAGAAGAACCGATCTAGAATTTTAGACCTTAGAGTTTTAAATTTCTTATGTAATTTGTAAGAATGGTAATACTTCATTTTGTAAGACTTTCAAAGTTCAACTTTATCAAATTGATACAATATTTTTGTCTAGAAATTGATATTTTTCAGGAAATTGATATTTCTCAGGAAATTGATATTTTTTCAGGAAATTGATATATTTGTCTTGAAATTGTTATTTATTTCAGGAAATTGTTATTTATTTCAGGAAATTGTTATTTATTTCAGGAAATTGTTATTTATTTCAGGAAATTGTTATTTATTTCAGGAAATTGTCATTTATTTCAGGAAATTGTTATTTATTTCAGGAAATTGATATTTATTTCAGGAAATTGATATTTATTTCAGGAAATTGATATTTTTATCTTGAAATCAATATTGCTCGGATCGTAGTTCCCTCAGGGACTCACTCACGGGATGGGGCCCGTGAGTGGGTACGGGGACTCGCGTCCCCGGGGGCACCCGAATCGCCTATAGGTCGTTGCGTCCACAAATCATTAGATTTGGGCTCGATGTGGTTTCGATTTTGTTTCGACTTTGTTTCGACTGGTTTTCGATTTGGTGTCGATTTTGTTTCAACTTTTTTTCGACTGGTTTTCGATTTGGTGTCGATTTTGTTTCAACTGGTTTTCGATTCAGTTTCAACTGGTTTTCGATTCTGTTTCCACTGGCTTTCGATTCTGTTCCCATTTTGCTTCAACTGGTTTTCGATTCTGTTTCGATTTTCTTTCAATTGGTTTTCGATTCTGTTTCGATTTTGGTCGTTCATCTTGCTCTTGTTAGTCAGAACGAACGAAGAAAATTCATCAAAGGAAGAAAATTCATCGAAAGAAGAGGATTCGTCGAACGAAGACTCCAGATTATTCTTATGTTAGTTTTAGTGCGAGCGTTAGTTATTAAGATTGTCAATCGTCGTTGTAATTATGTCGAGTAATTATTGCCGTAACTTGCCTTTGCTCGCCTCGTTTTCTGACTCCGACACAGCCTTCTGCTGTGTCGGCCTTGCTTGCAGGTCCTGAGCTGGTCCAGTTTCGGTATCCGGCGTGAAGTCATTGAGAGGGATGTCTAAGAGACTCGTTCACTCGTCTTCTGACGATCCTCTGTGTTAACGTAATCCTGGGCACGCCATGTTCTCATGTCACCCAGTAGCGCCAGAAACCGTTTGAGCGCATCTCTTTGCCATCTTTCTTGGTGATGGAGTGGCGGGTATCGGGCTGGTCGGCTCAGGACTTGTAAGCCCTGAACGCGTCGCGTCACCCTCGAACCAGAGCCTTTTGCTCTGGTTCGATCTTGTTTGTATCTTTGAAAGAATCAGAGCCTTCCGCCTGATTCGCCCTTAATCCCTCGTGGATCGGAGACTTCTTCTCCGATTTACACTTTGCCCCGCAATAATTACTCGACATACGCTAAATGGAAAAGAAGTCTTTTCCATGAAAAAGACTACTTCTCCATTTAGCGACCTGCGAAACTTAGTTTCTAAGAATCTTTGTTGTAAGAAAGGGAGGCAGAACGAAGGGAGACTTCGTTCTGACTCCCTTTCGGGTCTCTTGTGCAGCAACCTCCTCGTGGTGAGACCTGGGCAATCGATATTATCCACAATTCGCAAGATATTATAACTTATAAATTGTAGTATCTTGCATGTAGTGGATAATATCGAGCTAATAGCTGCACATTTAGAGCTTGCGTAAATATGTAGTTTATATTAGAATGTAAGACTTAATAATTTCTTCGTTTTCCTTTGTTCAGGTATTCCAGGTTCAGCATTTTTTTTCAATTAATAATAGAAATACGGAATTTCAATTTCAGAATTCATGTACCTTCAACAAACACCTCCATTATTAATTTTTGGATTCGTAATTGGAATGTGCTCCTGAACTTTCAAAGTGCAACTTTCTCAAATTGATATTTTTGTCTTGAAATTGATATTCCTCCGATCGGAGTTCCCTCAGGGGCTCACTCGCGGGATGGGGCCCGTGAGTGGGTACGGGGACTCGCGTCCCCGGGGCCACCCGAATCGCCTATAGATCGTTGCGTCCACAAATCATTAGATTTGGGCTCGACATGGTTTCGATTCTGTTTCGACTGGTTTTTCATTTGGTGTCGATTTCGTATCAACTGGTTTTCGATTCTGTTTCGATTTTGTTTCATCTGGTTTTCGATTCTGTTTCGATTTTTTTTCAACAGCTTTTCCATTTGGAGTCAATTTTGATTCAGCTGGTCATCGATTTTGTTTAAGAAAATTCATCTTGCGAAGAAAATTCATCTTGCGAAGAAAATTCATCGTGCGAAGAAAATTCATCGTACGAAGAAAATTCATCGTACGAAGAAAATTCATCGAAAGAAGAGGATTCGTCGAACGAAGACTCCAGTTTATTCTTATGTTAGTTTTAGTGCGAGCGTTAGTTATTAAGATTGGCAATCGTCGTTGTAATTATGTCGAGTAATTATTGCCGTAACTTGACTTTGCTCGCCTCGTTTTCTGACTCCGACACAGCCTTCTGCTGTGTCGGCCTTGCTTGCAGGTCCTGAGCTGGTCCAGTTTCGGTATCCGGCGTGAAGTCATTGAGAGGGATGTCTAAGAGACTCGTTCACTCGTCTTCTGACGATCCTCTGTGTTAACGTAATCCTGGGCACGCCATGTTCTCATGTCACCCAGTAGCGCCAGAAACCGTTTGAGCGCATCTCTTTGCATCTTTCTTGGTGATGGAGTGGCGGGTATCGGGCTGGTCGGCTCAGGACTTGTAAGCACTGAACGCGTCGCGTCACCCTTGAACCAGAGCCTTTTGCTCTGGTTCGATCTTGTTTGTATCTTTGAAAGAATCAGAGCCTTCCGCCTGATTCGCCCTTGATCCCTCGTGGATCGGAGACTTCTTCTCCGATTTACACTTTGCCCCGCAATAATTACTCGACATACGCTAAATGGAAAAGAAGTCTTTTCCATGAAAAAGACTACTTCTCCATTTAGCGACCTGCGAAACTTAGTTTCTAAGAATCTTCGTTGTAAGAAAGGGAGGCAGAACGAAGGGAGACTTCGTTCTGACTCCCTTTCGGGTCTCTTGTGCAGCAACCTCCTCGTGGTGAGACCTGGGCAATCGATATTATCCACAATTCGCAAAATGCTATAACTTATAAATTATAGTATCTTGCATGTAGTGGATAATATCGAGCTAATAGCTGCACATTTAGAATTTGCGTAAATATGTATTTCATAGTAGAATGTAAGACTTTTAATACTTTCTTCCTTTTCCTATGCCCCAGCTTCAACAATTATTTTCAATTAATAACCTAAATACAAAGTTTTCGTTTCAGAATAAATGTAACTCTTGCTCTCGTGAGCGAGTGTTAAATAGATTTGCACTTATTTCGACATTGTAACATTATTTTATATTCAAATTAAATAATTGGTTGAAACTAGTTCTTATCCGGACTAAAAGTTAGTTCTGATTCATGTGTTAGAGGGGGTAAAAAGATGAGGCAGGATCTGTTCCATGTTGCCGCATTACGTTCGTACAAGAAGCTATCGATGCTCGCATCGAAATCGTTCGAACGGTTTCTATCACAAGCGATGAGATAAATGTTTTGTCCTGCTTTTCGAAGCTGTGGAAATTCAGAGACACGTTGCTTTTTAATCTAAACCACAATTTTGTTGAACGATCATTTGAATATTCGATGACTTCATCAAAAATCATTATCATTTTTTATGCGAATATAAAATTGTTAAAAATTTTGCAATTTTCGATTCGTGGTTTTTTTATTACATATATGTGCACCTGATTATATGGATAATAACCATGTTTACCACAGCAATTTGCAGAACACACGTGTAGTTTTAATATTATTTTCATCATTTTTATATTATTAACAGATGTTAACTTATCAACATAACTAATTTGAATTTTAACACGAAATGTATTGTTTTCCGATATGAAAATGTTAAAAAATGTATAAACTTTCGCGACATGATAATTGTTGCAGCGTACACGAGCATGTGTAAACTGATATTCATATATTTTCAGTAAAATATATTGTTTTCTACATATTGTATAATAAAGCAATATTTCCTTGGACACAATAGAATTAAACTAATACAATAGATGAAAATTTGTATTGCTTTACATATAAATTATACAAAAATATTATAACGAAAATTTAATTTAATGAATTTAATAAATCTATGAAGATTTAATGAATTCTTATTTCTCTAGAGATGAAAAGAATGCAAGTACTCATTTTAAAAATAGGGAAACACAAGAATAGTTAATATATGTGTAATGTGTACGCACTCAACAACTGCATAGAATTTATATTAATCAAGTGTAAGTAAGAAAGTAAACTACTGGTTTAAAGTGTATAAAATTATTGTAATATACGTTCATTAGTGACACGAGTAATAAAAATAATGTTACGCATAGAAACCAAATTTATTTTACTACAATTCGTATTTTTGTAATATTTTCTTCATAAATATTATTTTCACCGTTCAAATACACGCGCCGTATGCATTCGTAGCCACCAAATCATATTAAACACCCGTAGTAAAAATACAGTATACGGAATATTCAGTTCTTACTAATACGCGTAAATTCGTGAACTATCGGTAATATTGAGCGCAACACCGAAATGGTACGGGGGCCACTGTGGCCCCCCGAGGCCTAGACAGAAAAGCCCATAAGATGCAATGTCTGTAGTAGTCTTAAGTCTGTGCCTTCTGTTTCTCACTCCAGCCAAAATATATTCTAGAGGGCGTAAGAGAACACCGAAATATTCGAGTGACACGAACTCCCGTAAGGCTGGCTGTCTTTAAGACTTAAGTCTGTGGAGGGTGTCAAAAGTGGAGTTGGGTTCTGGTCCAGGCTAAAAGTTAGTTCTGATTCGGTCGTTAGAAGAGGTCAAAAGTGGAGTTGGGTTCTGGTTCAGGCTAAAGGTTAGTTCCGATTCGGTCGTTAGAGGGGGTCAAAAGTGGAGTTGGGTTCTCTGCCAGGTTAGATTTAGACTAGGGGGCAGCAGTATACCGGGCACGGGCAAAACCCGAGCGTGAGCACTCTCATTCCTCTCTGGTGGTGAGAAGAAAACCACTGATATATCAGTGAAGAAAACACGAGCGTGGGGACTCTCTGCTCCTCTCTGGTACCAGCAGAGCACTGATCTACAAGCAGGGAGGATATTCCTCTCTAGTAGTACATAATCCAAGGATTTCGACATGACCACCAATGACCAATGTCAACTGTGTCAAGTGGTGGAATGTCTTAGTTGTACAATCTGGCTTAGTTTAAAGAATTTAAAATGAGTACGCTGGATTGGGACGAAGTTAAAAGACTAGCTGCTGATTTTCAGAAAGCACAATTAAGCTCGACATTACAAAAGTATAACTTGTTTTACTAAAGAATATCGTATTTCGAAATTTCATATAAACAAAAACATTTACCTCTGGTACACTTTAAACAGCTGTAAAACTAACTCGCGGTGTAAAATATATGAAGTGTATCGATATTTTCTGTTTCATATCTTTTTATTATTTTCTTTTCTGTGCATTTGATATTTTTCAATAGAAACACCTGTACATAGAGTACTTTATCATGATTTTTGTTTTCAATTTTATAGATTATCTGAACGAAATTGTGTGGAAATTATAACGAAATTAGTGGAGACTAAACTATTAGATATAATATTTACTAACGATGGCAAGGAATACATTACACCTCAGCATCTTGCAAAAGAAATTAAAGATGAACTATACGTTCATGGTGGAAGAATTAGTTTGGTTGATCTGGCACAAAGTTTGAATGTCAGTTTATCTCAAGTATCTAAAGTAGCAACTGAGATAGAAAAGAATACTAAAGGACTTAAAATAATACTTGGCCAACTCATTGACAAAACTTATATGAACAAAGTTGCAGAAGAGATCAATGATAAATTAATGCAACATGGCAGTATCAATGTAGCAGAATTAACGATACAATACGATTTGCCAGCTGAATTTTTACAATCACTTGTTGAGAGGGAATTAGGAAAAACTATATTTGGTAAACAGGATACGCAAGACTTTAGGGTCTTTTACACAGAAAGTTTTATAGCTAGAAATAAAGCTAAAATACGAGGTGCCTTATCTGCTATCACCAAGCCTACGCCATTATCAGTAGTTTTAGCACAATGTTCTGTTTCAGAAAGAATATTTTTCTGTAAGTACAAACTACAAATATATTACATGTATGTGCATAATGATTAGAGCTGTACAAGAACCCGATGGTCAGGGCGGATCAGGAACGAATTGGATCCAAACAAGTCGGGTTCTCGAATAGATTGGGTGAATATGTATCTCGAATACATATTCAAGAAATCTTCTATGTTTGGAAATACCAAATATTCTTGGGAATCCCAATATATTCGAGAATCCCGAAACTATCGAGATCCCATCCTGATCCCTAAAAATATTCTCGACCCACCCCAACTCTTTCCATGTTCTCGCACACCTCTACTAATGAGTAATATTCTAATACTTATATGTATAATTTTCAGCAATCATAGATAGCCTACAGGAAATGAAACAAATTCCTGGTGTTATAGCTGGAAGACAGGGGATTAAGAGCTTTTATATACCAACCATATACTCTAAAAGTCAAAATGAATGGGTGGAAAATTTTTATAAACAAAATGGTTATTTAGGTTTGTATTTTATTGCAAAATGGTATCAGTAATATAGCTGCAATACAATTTTAAACACAATACTTTAAATATATTCATATTTTCTATTGTCTGTTATTAGAATATGATGCACTCAGTCGCCTTGGAATATCAGATCCACAAAGTTTTGTGAGACGCCATTTCCCAAATGAAAATATAGTATCGCTAGATTCAGTTGCTGTGGGTGCAGCTATTACTGACCAAGTATATGTGAACATTGAAGAAGCTGTTACAAGTGGATCTTTTGTAGATATAAGTCCTCTTCTGCCTTCCGTATTCACGGAAAAAGACATGGAAATGCTTCTTAAATTAGCAGAAAAGAAATTGAACAACAACACACATGTGTTTGCGAAAACTGTAGTCATGACGGATGCATTTTTGCAATCGCTATGCAAATCATTCGAAGCCTTGGCCGATACGAAAGCGAGAGAAATGGTCGCTAGTGGTCAATGGTTCCAAACTGTAGCAGAGAGTCGAATAAAATCGAAATCGGCTGACATGATCATAGAAAGCAAAGGAAGTAAGAAAGAGGAGCGTCGAAAGAAAGCAGCAAGCGGTAAAGCAGGTGGTGGTGCTCAAGGAAGAGAAACGAAAACGAAATCCACTAAAAAGAAATATTTACAAGGCAAAGGTCGTGACAATGATTCTGATGAAGAGCATCCAAAACACACACCGGGAAAACTGGAGCTTCAGTTGGTGTCCTTGGAAGATTTACAGAATGAAATTATGAAAGATGATAATTTGTCAATAATTGACGATTTAGTAGAGGAGCTGGCAGCATATCTGCAACCGAAGGTAAATAGCCATGCGATATCCGTGGCAGATCAGTTAGCACAGAATAACAAAACTACTAATTTAAGTGACATCGAAGAACGTCTGAATATGCTTCTAACAAACATTAAAGTATTCGAGAAAGGCATCAAATATTTGGACAAAACAGATCAGCTTGCTCTAACAAAATATTTACTGAAATCTCTTGGTACGGATTTCCTGACGGAGCTATTTAAGTTAGCTGCACAACAAAATATGTTACAAATTCCTAACAATGTTACCACCGAAGCTAGACAGAAGATGCTTTTGGATTTACCTGATGATGTTAAAGAGCCTTTGAGTAACATACATAAATCCGTTACTGGGACTTCGATAGAAGATTTTTTTAATGTTGCAGATGCCGCGATGGCATCTTGTTGTTTAGTATTAAAAAAATATGATAAAAAGAAGGAACGACCGTTCATATTAGGGCATAGGGAAGCTTTACTGGAAGAACTTAATGGCATTCGAGACCCTGCATTGGCATTGCATCTAGTCACAAGTATATTATTTACTGCAGCAACACAGAATGCTTTGTACATGTCTGGTAGACATGTATCCACAGTTCTTTCATTTCTTCAGACACATTTACAACCATCGACAATGGCGGTACTATCCAAATATCACGGTATAAAATATTTCATTGAATATTTACTTAACGCCTCTGCCTTCACCAATGTTTCCAAAGGCGTACATTCGTAAATGGTAGTCGACAGAGGTGTGCGAGAACCCGGAAACGGTGGGTCGGGACGAGTCGAGAATTTTATTCGGGATCGGGGTGGGCTCTTGACAATTTTCGGGATTATTCCCGATTTATTCGAGAATCCCGAACTTTTCAAGAATCCGACCCATCTAATAGTCGGAAGAGCTCCTGCAGCCCGACTCCTTCAGATAAGAATGGCAAAAGTCGGTGGCATGCCGAGTCCGCTCGACTTTTTCCGACCTAACACGAAACAGTCGGGTTATCCCTAATGTACGTATGTGTCGGACGCTCACCCGACCCGAACAGTCGGGTACCCGACACATTGCACAGCCCGCACAACTCTAGGGTACACTGATTTTACTCTTTCCTACTTGACTGTACTATAAATTCGTAATTACAATCAAAGACTTGAATATGCTTTAAAACTTTGGAAACAATGACTTATACACATTATTTTTTGCATTAAAATTATAATCTTTTACTTATATATTCCATAAAAATGCTACTACATTATAACTTACTTTACAGATTTGGTCTTGAAAAGTTTAACTTCTACGGATGAAGTTACAAAACTTGAAGTTACTAAGGAACTGGAAGCTGGTTTAGTAGAGATTAAAAATATTGCAAATGATTTTAAACAACATGTAAGAACTGACAAACCACAAGAATGAATACTTACAACATTGTACATTAATATAAATGTTATTCAATTGTATAAAAATATATTTCAAAAATTTATATTTTGCAATAAATTCTATTTAGAAAATATTCAACAATTTTATATTTACAAATTTAAGATAAGAAACCTCTTAGATTCAAAAATAACTTTACATTCTATGTTGATAATAAATAACATTTTATTTTCTTATCACTTTAAAAATCTAATAATACATACGTCACCTTAAGTCTTCATTATTACATATGTGCATTATATATCCATGTATGTACAAATTTCCTTACATATTATTATCTATCAGTAGTACTAATTAATCCTAATAAAATAGTATTTGCTTGTTTTCCTTTTTTCTTTAGAAATGCCACTGTGCATTAATGTGTTTTACTAATAGTATGTCTTGTCATCACATCATTCTGTTTCATTATAAAGTTGCTAGAATTCTTGTAAATCCAACACACCCCGCAACAACAGTCTGCCCAATACCCCAAAACAGTGCATACAATGGTGGCAGTGGATAATGTGATGCTGTATATACAAAAGCAACAGCTGCGGAGCTAAGAACTCCTGATGTCAATGGTAGCAATACTCCCATAATTATAATCAGCAATGGGAAGAATCTTTAAAACAAAAATTATTTGTATTATATGTTTACCGCTAGTTTTATTCAATTATAATGCCAGTTAAATGTTTATTACTTTAACGTTTTTTGTTTATTTATTTATAAAGGTACTATTATGACATCTTACGTACTTGCCATACTTATGTTGCCTTAGTGTAGCAAAACAGATTGCACCAGCTATGGTATGAACAAAAACAGAAGAGATAAAGGCCCATAAAAATATTCGATACCACATTTCTGAAACAAATTTAGGTTGAAAGGTAATAAGTTGACAATGCAGAAATTGAAATCATACAATGATAATCCATTAGAAAAAATTATATTTATAATTGGAATTATTGTAGTAAACAGATACTTACGAGCAAATGAAGTTAATGATGTTTGTGCTTCCATAATATAGTATCTGGTAAACATCTAATCTGCATCTCTACGAATATGGCATCTTCAACAAATTACTCAAACATTTTTTAAAATATCGAACAGGATAATAATTTAAACTAATCATTTCATAGAAAGTAAAGCCAACATAGAGCATTCTATGCACGACCAGGAACGCGATCTAACCAAATTATTCGAAACTGCATGATAGCAGAGAATCCTCTCTGATGATAGTAGGGATGGCAACGATACATCGATGTTTTGGAAATATTGATGCAGAGACTGATCGAGATATTTCCTCCCGATATGTCGACTTTTTTATCATTGATGTGTCGAGTTCGATATATCGAAATCATCGATGTTTTTTTATGAATATCGATGTTTTCAAATAGTTGAAATAGTTGTGTTTAATTTAGATCATTCCATAATTGACTGGGTCAATTTTACGAGCCGTGAACAAAAATAGAAAACTGCTCTAATATTATAATAGACTATAAATATGAAAATTAATTTCTTTCAAAAGATCTATTCAACCATCAAAAATAAGATATATGGGGTTATCGATACTTATTAGTCCAAATATCGATATTTTATTCTCGATGTTATATCGATACTTCGGCTATCGATACAAAATATCGATACAATTGATCAATATCGCCATCACTACTGCATGAAAAATAGTGTCATAGATCTACAAAACCTAGATATGCGACACTGTCATCAGTAAAACTACATTCTTGTCACGTTTGAATAATTATTATAAATAGAAGTAAAAATCTCGTATTTCGGCAAACTTAACAGAATCATGATTTTCTGGAAAATGTATATTTATAAGTTTTAATTGACCGGATGTGTACACATCAAAATTGACACTTCGTCTTAGTATATTTTTCTTACGTCTTACACTCTACAGACTTAATAATTAGTGAATCTAAAATTGTGTGTAACACACATACGAACGTATGCAACTGTAGGTTGACAGTGTCACCGGAAAAATTTTTATTATAAAATAATAATAAAATACTTGTTTCATTATGGACAACGGTGACTCGTCGTCACAACCAGATTTTTACGAAGATAATAGTAAATATTCCGAAGAAAATACTGTGCACCTTTACCAAAGTGTAAAAATGGTTAGAGGTTATGTTTACAATACGTCATTTATGATCAAGTAATATAGTACCGTGCTTTTTTAACAAATAGACTATCATACTATTTTAATTTTCAGAATTTACAGGATATATTAACAGATGTAAATGAAGCAGATACAAATTTCAAAAATTTGCAAGGAAATATTCTTAGAACTGTTAATCTTATTAACGCAATCTCACAGAAATCATCGTTAGATAAAGAATAGTTCTTTTTTTACACTATCATAAAACTGTACATATAATATACAGACATTTTCATAAAATGTCGTTTTAAAATAAAATTTTTATTTATTTTTTATATAAATGTTGGCTCACTTTATACATATTTCATATAAAAAATTATAACAATTGTAATAAATATAAAGGACGAAATATTTTTTCATGAAGACATTCTATTGAAAAAGTTTCCTTTTTCGCTAATTTCCTCCAATCACTCCCCAGGATAAAATATCCACTGATTGTACCCCGTGAATTTGAATTATCACAGCAGGCAATCAAATCAATTGCATATATGTAAAAGTAGCGAAAATAACAGCCGAGAATTGACAACTGCCTGGCCAATTCAATACATCACAATGTGACGTGCTTTGTTTAAAAAAAAATTTTTTCGAAGTACCGTCCATTGCCAAAACATAAAAAGTAAAAGTATTACAGTTGCGCTTTGAATTTTACATTTATAATAATGTTCTTAGTTTTTCAGATAAATCTCGTAAAAATTATTTTTTACTTAGAAATTTAGAAGGTAATAAACCAATCTTTAAAAAACTGTGATTAAATAATCGCGTTTTCTTTATTATTTATGTTCCACGGTCTTAAATTTTTAATATGAAGAACGAACCATTAATACAAAGAAAATGTTTAATATAATATATATTACCGAAATTTGTACAATAATTTTGTTTACTTTTCCGAGAATGTAAATTTGATTCCTGAAATCTATAATTTACGCCAATAATTACATACCTAACTGCATGACAAACTTATTTTGAGCTCTGAATTATTTAAAATGATGTGTTTCGCTTATGAGAAGTTATAATCCATTAATGATTTGAGTATTGCATACGATCTTCACTCAGGTTGCGTATGTCACTCAGGTGTACTTTATATTTTTTAAAAAATACTCTTCGAAATACCGAAAAAGAAATAAAAGAGGTGTTTCGAAGATTTAAATTGCGTCCCTCCGACATTAGTACAAGTACAAAACAAAAATGCTAAAACAAATCTTTACAATATTCCCGAAACATGAATAACAGTTTTGGATATAGTTCACCCAAATATTAAATATTACTAATCAGTAGGAAATCAAACTATTCCATCAATTTCGAAAACAAAGGAAAATGTCTACGTCTTTGTACGGTATCCAGGAAAAAAATCCTGCGTCGCACTCAGATCGAGTGGCGATAAATCATTAATATCGCGTTTAATTGGTTGAATTAAGTTTACCACGTTATTCGATAAATTTGTTGTTCATCAGACAATTAGATCGGACTTGTTCCCGGTGTTTCGCGTGTCAGAAATCTACCCTGGCAAATTAAGAAGGGGGTCCTTGTGGACGTTTGGGCAGTCGAATATGTTACTGGATCTAACGGGAGAAGACACTCGTTGGGGGTAATTGCGGGCAGGCTCCTTCCTGGTACGATCAGTTTCAATAAAAGTAATTATCGTTGGCAGTCCTTTCGAAGTAAAAATCGATCGGCATATATGAGGGTGGAAGTAAATTGTGTGCGACTATTACGTGTGCACAAACGAGACGCGCGTATAATGAATTCAATTGTTTGGTGTGGTTTTTATTGCCCTACTCCTCACTATGTCGTCCAATCCGGAATAAGGGAGGGCGCCCGTCGCTACATTCGAAATATATAAACGTGTCAATAACTGTTCCTCGACGCTCAGTCAGTATTTTTATTCGCCGCTGCCAAACTGACGATTAATAGTGAATCGCCGGCTTTCGTTTCCAAGTTCCGAGAGAAAGTCCGAAGAGAAATGGTGAGTTTCGAGGTTTACCGGTGTAAACACGTTGGTTCTCGTTTATCCGTTCGATATCGTTGCACGATCGCCACCAGGAGACCATAGACGTTCGCCAATTTTCCCGAACTTGGCGGAGATCATGGTTAAACACGTTGGCCGCCAAGGTTTTTGCTGTTAGGGCAGTTTCGCATTAGCGAGTCCTATTCTGTTTTTCCGCCGGATTACTATCGCGATTTCATCTACGGTTCCGGTTCCGCTGAGTGTCGCACATTTTTCATATAATTTTCTCACGCGGCTAAATAACCGCGATACCGATGGTAAATCGGCATCACTCTAATCGAAAATCAGAACATTCTATAGCTACCACGGCGGACTTCGGTAATTCAATATATTTTTGAAAGAGTAAGAGCTATTTTAGCTAGTTTAGAAATTGAATACTTTCTTTCTATTTATCGTTTGTAACACATTGGTTGTTGGTGTGACGATAAAAGTATTAATTTTTTCGATCAAAAACGAGTGAATAATGAGAAAAAAGTCAGAATTTTCGTTCCTCCAATCACTTTTATATTATACTGCATAATTTCTTATCGCGCACCATGGTCTTCTCGATATCATCTCTAGATTAAGATACTGTTAAAGGGCCCTGAGGAAAGAGGGCGCGAGATCGTAGGGAAGATGCGAAGATTGTATAAGAAGTTGCATCATTCGGTTCGAAACCTCTTCTCGTGATGTGCGCTCCTACAAAGTATCTCCGGCGCGAGTATCTTTATCGAAAGTTATATCTCATAGCGGTACCAGGATTAATAGTTTTGCGCGCTTTATCTACGTGTGACAACTATCCGTCGTGATTTTCGAACGCAAAGGTAAGCAACACTGAATTTTATTAGTCACAAGTGAACGTGATTCAGTCGTTCGCGCGACTGCTTCGCGCCTGGCCACGTGTAAATTTGACTTTATAAACGAAGAGAAAAAAATGGATACAACGGTCGCATCGTGCGAAGATATCGGAAACGACACCGTTATCAGAAAAACGACGTAATATTGAATTTTTAAATTGTATTCACTAGCTTCGAAAGTAGGTAATGTTCGAAGAACTGCAGGCTATTTTTAGCACATATATTCTAAGGAGAGAATTGCAATCCATTTTTCTCAATTTTCTCGAGATTCTTTTCAACCGTGCTTGCCGGGAAAATTAAAATTAATATACTTTATACTTTTCAAGTATTATCGGCTATCTTTAAAGCATTTTTGCGCCTGTAAGTTTCGAGCTATTCGAACATTATTCCGTGTCTGTCTCCACCGATTGTGAGTCTTGCATCAGTTTCTGATCGCGACTCCGAAATTTTGAAATTGAACCGATGCTAACGCACTTAATCATTCCATTTGAAACTCTAGACAAAATTTGTATTGTTGTAACGTTATTCACTTAAATTAATTGATAACTTTCAGTGAAGTTTCCAGTGATAACATGACAATTGAATTTCTATCGCACCAAATATATTCTCACGCAAAAATTAAAAACTTTTAAGCTCCTCACCAATATTCAACTTTTTGAATATTATATTTGTGAAAGAAAAAATCATGGTTATTAAAAAAATATTGTACTAAGTTCAAAGAAATGCTTCCTTGGTCTTCTAAAACAAAATTTCTAATCTCCGATGTATCAGAAACGATTACTCCAGAAACATTTTACAATTGTCCAACGCGTTACGATTACGGTTTATCAGTGTAATTTATCCAACGACTATGCAAGTCGTGACGAAGATGTTCTCGGTAAAAGTGAGAAATACGAGTGATTCGCCGGGTGTCATCGAGACATTGGAGACGTAACCCTCGTCATTGTGAGAAGATAAGCGCGCGGTCCAATATCTCGGAAGTTTCAGCCACTTTTAACTTGTCCCTCGAGTCGCTGCATGAGTATTTGCAGCAAAAAAAAGGTTGACACACGCTCGGACCACGTATATCGTCGGCCGACTCTACCCTATTTTTTGCCGCACATGTGTTTCATTAACGCCCAGGCGAATTCGTTTCCAAACGGCTTCGCTTTGTTAGCAGTCCGGAGTTACTTAATCTCCATTAAAACCGTACGCGTGACCTTCCTTACTCTCACGGAGGAGAGCCTTACTCTCACGCAGGAGAGTGTACAGGAGAAAAAGGAAAAAGGCGGAATGAGCGCCAAATATAAAACGATACGGGTACGCTGTGTGTTCCGTTCGTGAAATTTTTGGTGAAACGAGAAAAACGGTCGGTTCGGGAGGACGCCAACTGGGCGGGAATCGGCGCGATGCTTACGTATTATAAGGTTCCCGTTGGAGCGTGTCAGCGAGAAAGTGGGAAAAAGACAGAGATGGAGAGAGAGAGAGGGAGTGAGAGGGGGGGGGGGATCGTGTGGGATTTAGATTGAAACGAAAGCACCGGCACTCAGAAATTAGAGATCCCGTGCGGCGGCTTTCAACGAACGTGGAACGGAGTCGTTACCAAGGATGCCGCGAAGAGTATCGAGGACACTTCGGATTACGATAGTACCGATAGATAAGGGAATCTCTAATTTGGTGATTTCGATGCTTACTTTAACGAGCAGGCCATGCGGCCGATGCACGTCCAGCATGCCCCATGGTCATGGTATATCAAATCAATTTCGACACGAATTGCCTGTTTCAAAATCCTTTGGCCATCCGGCATTCCTGACTTTCGAAATCAGCTATCTATGGAAGTTCGAGCACCGTGTCTCCGACTCATCCTTCCTGGAAAATCTTCCCGACCCATCGACATTGGACGGATTCCACGTAACGCGCGTCGTGTGAGAAATCGCGTTTTATGATGAAACACGGCGGAAACAACGACCGAGAAATATCTGCTTCTTCTTTCAATTGAAACACGATTTCATTGAAGCGACAAAGAACCGTATGAGCCGTTCAAAGCGGTGTAGAGTCGAAAAACTTTATTACTCAGTCATTGAGAATAAAAAGCTGTAATTCTTCCGACAGAAATCATCGTGTTGAAATAAAAAGTCAAAACTCTTTGTATAAAACGACAAAACCAATGGGGTAAATTGACTTATACCAGATTTGCATTAAACGGCTTCTATATCGCATAAACGACAAAGAAAATTGTCTTAGTGGCATTATCAAAGATTGATGATGTCCGACATCAGGACATTGTTGAAACGAGCTAATAGCTTATATTACTCGTTAAGAGTTACGCTTAAGAATTCCAAAAAAGAAAGAATGGAATGCACGTTGTCGGTTATTACCGGGGATATTTAATTACCATTGTGTTCCCGACAATTTTAATTTCATTGTTGCCAATTGTGTTTATTCGTATCCCCGAGGAAGGTCGAATGAATCGATATTATAAATCGCGCACATAACCCGATAATTAAATCCGCATTGTTATATTCAATGGGTCCAAATTCTGCGAAAAGAGCGTGACGTTTGTGTTCCTTAATTTCATTCTGATTCAATCATTGCACAATGTCCGTTCGCATTCATTAAACCGTTTCTTTCACATTCTTTTATTAATGGGTGGCAGAATCGGCCGGACCTATCGATATTTAAACAATGTAGGCAACACGAATTCCATTCCTCCTGTTTGTAATTATATACAATCTGCTTTCAGATGCAACCGTACTCGACGCTGGCGAATCTCGTCTGTATTATCATCGTGTCGTATACAGTTTCGGGACACCCCTTTTCGTTCCTGCCACGGTATGACGTCGAACGAGCTGCCGAGCGTAGGAGCATAGGAAGACAAACGGTCGAGCACAGATCTAATTTCCTAACTCCATTAACAGAATATGGAGCACGATCTACCGAAGCGAAGGTAACATATCAATTAATTGACACCTTCAATTTCTTTTGAACCCGGACGCCCTCGCGAGCCTTCGAAACCCAACAGATCCTATTAACAATATTCAAATTCCTTTTCATAAATATACACGTTGCCAAGAATACAGGCTACCGAGGATTGACAAAACAATATTTATTGTAAATTCCAGCCTGTGGAACCGTGGACCAAAATCACTCAGAACCCCATAAATGGCATAAAGACGACCGTCGGGTGGGTACTCGACGCGAATGTAATAAAATAATGAGAAGTAGCAATGTCTAATATTTTGTTCGTGTGTGCTGCAGGAGCAGGGTAGAATTAGAATGCAAAGCTAGCGGCAGCCCGCCGCCGGAAATTCTTTGGTTCACAGGAAATGGCACTAACGAGCAGGTGAATGTTGCTATTGGTCGTCATCGAATTATAATGAAATTACGTAGGTAACGGTCGCAATAAAAATACCAATATTTAACGTGTGCTTTATTACAAGCTGGTCGAATACGTCAGAGCCAACACGTATTCTCTGTACGATCCATCCGAGGAGTGGAAAGGAGTGGCCAGAATTAATTCGAAGCTCGTACTGGAGTGCGTTACACCGGATGATGCTGGATTGATCTACTGTGCGTCGGTTTCTGCGAGAGAAGTGAAGGTATCCACTCCTACAGAGCTGCGGGTTAACAGTGAGTAGAATATAATTAATAAATCACTGTAATCATTATTAAACAATCTGCTAACGTCAAATTTCCCATGGCAACCGACTGCTCGTACAGCACGTGACGCGACTGTCCTACTGGGACGATTTGTAATACTTTCCCTACCAGTGACGACTTTCCAAAATTAAATATTGATAATGAAGGACTTCTTGATCAATTTCTCTATATGTTTGTACGTTTTTCAATATGTATAACATGTTTTGATAATTTCTTCTGACAATGCTAGTTACATTTATAAGCAATGACTAAGCTTCTTTTAGAAATGGAACAGTCATTAAGAAATTTATTAGCTCTCAAATAGCGGAACTTGAGTCTATTTCGACTCAGAGTTATAAACTTTGCATCTAAATTTTAATTTTCGGGTAATTAGTTCCAATCACTAGCTGTTTGCATTAAGTGCAATGAGATCAACGTTAATCATACAGGAGGAATTCAATAATATGCAAAATAAAATTTGTAAATAAAGATTTGAATGGATCTAGTCATAGTTGAAATGAAACCTTCAAAAGCATCTGCCTTGCAGAAGGTTTATAGTCTTTCTGTTAACATCCACTGACTAAAAGAAAATAAAATTAAATAAATCTAACACTACGTTTTCGAAATTGGACGCGCCAATTAAGTTGTATGTTTGTTATGGTTTAGTAAATTATATTCTGAGAATTAAGCTGTTATATTATTTAATCTGTGATCAACGAAAGAACTCGATAATTTGTGTCGCGTTACTACACCCACTAACAGCAATTAATGTATCAAAATCTTGTTTTCCAGACCAAGAAAGAGTCAGTAACGACTGCACTTCCGAAAGTGACCCAACAATCACCCTATACTCTCCCACACGAGTGGCTAACATAGGAGCGACCGTAATACTACCATGCAGAGCGAGTGGCAAACCAAAGCCCGAAATTTCATGGGTGGACAATTTCAATGTACCCCTAAGTATATCAACGAATCTACGGCACCGAGTTCTGGACGACGGAGACCTACTGATAGAGGAACTTTTATGGGAAGACATGGGTGGTTACACTTGCCAAGCTAAGTCTGGTCATCGTCAACAAATTGTTAGCACGTTCCTGTACCCGCTACGCGTAAGTTTTCAGATATACAATATTTTTTTATCGTAAAAAACAGCATGTTTAACGAGCTGTTACTACGTGCGTAATTCAGGATCAATATTCATTTCAAATGTTTTATTAATTACAATACGAATTTTTCTACTAACTAAAATTTCACCCACCCATTTTTGTCATAGATACATTAAATCCACAGTCTACCGATTATATTAAATGAACATGAAGATAAATGTTCATTTCGAATTTTTCTTTCTTTTGAATAAACATGAGAATATCCGTTTGAATTTCCTTTTTATTTTGGATGGGAATGTTTGAGATGAAAAATTGGCCGTACTGTATTGACGAATTTGTTATATATGATCGAATGTTTCTTTATAGCCCGAAACAGAAGTGGACCGGACGGTTAATTGAAGAGTCATCAAAGAACGAGTCTCGATTGCTTTGATCAGTCACTTTTCCATTATACGATGTGCTAGACAAACGGAATAGAATAGAATCTTCATATGATAAGTTTCGGTGTTCGTCAAAGTCAAATGGTATTGTTTTAAATATTAAGCGCTGTATATAATTCTACGTAAACGGAATTATATTATAGTACTGAGAGCCCGACGATTTATTCGGGGATTAGCAAACATTTCATACTTAGTTGTTACTGATATGTTTACAATCACTGTCTTACTTAAAATTTTATATGCGATTTTGTAACGTGCCAAAGAATTTTGTATTTGATTATGTCACTGATTTTTTTTAGCTGAAATAGTGGTTATGTGTGCTATTTCTATATTTAAGTACGATGTATTTTTTTGTAATACTTTAACGAAGTCGCGGATAGTTCTATCGAATTATTTATTTATTAAACGTGTACAGTATAAACCGCCCTTGCAGCCAGGCAACAATGAAAGATACTTTCTTTTACTGTTAAGAGTAATTATGTATACTACATCATACATCCACGGGTGAACTATATAGAATATCACCTTTATAAGTTCACGCGATTACTTCGCTTAATATTCATTAGTATTACTTATTATCCACTAGTATTAATTATTTTACGTTACATATCCTGAGTATTTTAGACTATAATTTTTTTTTTAGATTTTCGTAATCACGTATTGTGAAACGCTATATTTTTATGTATAAATAAATGTATTTCTTTTCGTACAGTGTTTATAAATTTGTGATTTACTTATCCCCTTTTGTATAATTGTATTTTATGCATTTTGAAATGTTACGATCTTTAATCACAGAAATTTATCCACAAATGACCTTGGCAAGTTATATCATTCGGTCATTCAATAGCGCTTTATCATCATTCGCAAAAACCACGTGCTCGTAGTATTTACATAGTAAAAATGGGAAAAAAGATTACTGCGAAAATTGGGCCTTCAATTTTGAATGCTGATTTGGCACAACTATCGGAGGAATCACAACGATTAATTAACAATGGTGCTGATTATTTACATTTAGATGTTATGGATGGGCATTTTGTACCTAACCTTACTTTCGGCCATCCATTAGTAAAATGCCTTCGCAGTAAAGTAAAAGATGCATTTTTAGAAACCCATATGATGGTTTCGAATCCAGAACAGGTATGCCCGATTCTGTTTGTTATATTTGAATTTTTATTTTGTACTCATTAAGCGTGAATTGCATGACCTTTAATGAATGATGTTACAATTCTAATATTTAAATTAAACATATTGTATCATTCATAAAATGATATGATAAATCTTTTGTAGTGGATTGAACCTATGGCTGATGCTGGCGTGAATCAATACACATTCCATGTTGAACCAGTGAAAGACGTTCCACTAGTTTGTAGAAAAGTACAAGAAGCTGGAATGAAGGTATATAAACGATTTACACATTAAATGACCTAAAAATCTTAAACGATTTTATCAATGTTACTTTATCAACTACAAAAATTTGAACTCAATTTCCTTCTTTTCAACAAAAGGTAGGAGTAGCACTAAAACCTGGAACACCCGTAGATGTGGTTGTGGATTACGTTGACCTAGCAGATATGGTGTTAGTTATGACCGTAGAACCAGGTTTTGGTGGACAAAAATTCATGCAACCAATGATGGATAAAGTGGCTTGGTTAAGAAAAAATTATCCTACTTTAGACATAGAAGTCGATGGGGGTGTTGGACCAGCAACTATTGATGCATGTGCACAAGTATGTCAAACAACTTCATTATTATAGATATGCGAGAACCCAAAAATGTTGGGCCAGCATGGATCGAAAATTTTATTCAGAATTCTCTAGCACATTAGTGGCATTCTCAAATATTTTCAGAAATCTGGAAGTATTCGAGAGTCCTGTAATTTTTGAGAACCCAACTTGTCTCAACTCGATGCATTCGGTTTCTCGCACACATCTATTAATTACACATTATATTTATACCTATGTAAAAACAACAAAAATATTTTTTTAGGCTGGAGCAAATATGATTGTCTCAGGGACAGCAGTCATAGGTTCCTCTGACCAAGCGAAAGTTATAAAGACTTTAAGAGACACAGTAAATTGCGCATTGCAAACTAGTTGAATATTGGTGAAAAGATACGCAAAATGAATATCATGTACATAATACAAATTTCTTAAATTTCAAATAAATTTATATTGAATAAATATTTCCAAAAAAAACAAAATAAATTAACGAAATTTTCTAATTTTTATAGGATTACTTATATTTATTAATGTTGTACGATCACTTAAGTCAATTACTTACAAAATTATTAACCTGTGGAACTGGTAATGGAATAACTTTAGGAGATAATTTTGTTCTTAATTCTGCTAAACTTATCAAAATAGCTTCCTCCGTTCTTATAGTTCTCGATCCTTGGTTAGGACAGGTATTCAAATATTTATCAAACACCAAAGATGGGTCATCCAAATCCAAGTTTGGATCAACATCCACTGCAGCTTCCAATCCACTTAAACCTCCAAAAATGATCAATGCATGATGATATTCCATACTGTGAGGTTCTACATCATCAATAGATATTCCCTTGTCCGAAGTTCCAATAGTCAAATCGTATCCAGTTTTATAAGGACATTGTGTTAATGCTTCTGTAAGATTGTTAGCTAATCTTACTGCATATCCCCAATATGTGCCAGTATCGGATTTTGGAATGTCAGGAGGTACAATGAAACCTTTCAACTTTTTTGGGTTTGGTTGATCCTCAGGTATTTTGACAGTAACTCTCAATCCAGTAGTTAATATTTTATCTACATGAACATCGTTCAGTAATCCCACGTTAACATGTGAACCTTTCCCAACTTTAACTGGTTTATTTGTAACTACTCCTTCTCGATACAAAGAGACATCTTGTTGACGCAAATGATTTGGAGCATCTAAAGGATTTAACACTCCAGCATATTGCAAATCTTTATGAATCGGGAAAAAATATTTTCTCAAGTACTGTGGACACTCAAGGTATTGTAATATTCTGGCTAACTGCAAGCACCCAATTCTTCTTTCACCCAATACTTCGTCCGTCCTTATTTTTTTCTTTTCACTCTCAGTTACTTCTCCTTTATCGTCGAAAACAACAATTTCGTCTATTTTGTAAACACATGCTGCACGTGCAATCTGTCCAGCCAGATACGTTCGCAATTCTGGGGACTGAGCATTGTCCAAAATTGATCCGGGAACCGCAATACTAACAGTCGAAATATCTTTCTTCTCGAAATGTTCTTCGACGGATTTTGCTTCGTTACTTTCCGACTCCTTCTTACTTTCCTCTTTCTTAATTTTTTTTGCTAACCTCTCTTCCCGCCATTTTTTTCGTTGTTCTTTATGTAAACGGTTAGTCTCCTTCCAAGTTTTCGATGTCGGAGTTACAGATGACATGATTGTTCCGTTTTTCAAAAGAATTTCATTCAACTTTAAGATTATTTATAACTTCTTACAGATATGTTCTTCAATTTTAACCATACTTTCTTAAATATGGCTGATGATGTTAGAAAACTGTTCAAACCAGTCACGACGGCTAAATAATTTCAGCTGATTTCATTTGCTAGCTTGTTTACGTTTACGTTGCGTTCCTCAAATACATACTTACACATGCTTACAATAAACACATCTTAAATCTACAAAAAAATTGTTAACTCATGCCAAATTATGGCTGCAGAAGAAGGTTTTGAACAGGTATTTTCTTTACACATTACATATTATTATTTTAAAGAACTTTAATACTTAATGTTAGCTTTAATATGAACTTGAAAAATTTCTAACCTCAATTGTCACTTGTTTAAAATATGTTTTAATGTAATTATCAGTACTTAATTGGACTAATCTGAATAAAATGAGTCGTTGATATAAATTATAAATGAAAATTTAATAAATTGAATTACAGTTTGAGGACGAGGAGACCGAAATACCAATTGGTGGTACGTTACCTGGCGGTAGAAAACGTTTGTTTTCAAAAGAATTACGTTGTATGATGTATGGTTTTGGTGATGATCAAAATCCATATACAGAGAGTGTGGATTTGTTAGAAGATTTAGTTATTGAATTTATTACTGAAATGACTCATAGAGCTATGGAAATTGGACGCACTGGTCGTGTTCAAGTGGAAGACATAGTATTCTTAGGTATTTTTAAAATTGATTTATATAAAATTATGTTTACTTATTTTAATTATTATATTTTATATTTACTGAATATCAAATTTATTCTATATGTATCAAACTCAATAATCCTTTTGTTGTACAGTTAGAAAAGATCCCAGAAAATATGCAAGAGTGAAAGATCTCTTAACAATGAACGAAGAATTAAAGAAAGCTAGAAAAGCATTTGATGAAGTTAAATATGCAGGTACCGTTGCCCAGTAAACTTGTTTTAACAGTTTGTTAATACTTCAGTGTATGATAAATAATTTTTATTTTATTTAAACTCGATCTTCTATTAGATATTTATATTGATTTCTGTATTGTCTTTTATATATTTCTTTTCCAAGTCCTTTTAACAAATTCAGAGCACTATACTAAATAAAAAAAGTTCAAATAAGATTTATTCGAATATAAATAAAATATCTCGTATTTTTAACTTTTTTATTATAATTTTGCAGTAGTATCTACTATTAAGAATAAGTGTTGCATTGTAGTAGTTGCATAATCACTTATAATTTCTTTAGAAATATGGAATGCTGTGTGCTTGTGTATTGCATCCCTATATAATACTTATTTCTTGCTTGCTTATTTATAGTAATTTTAAAATATATATGTTAGAAAGAAAGTATTGTTAAATGTATTTAATTTATATTATTTTATAAGAAAAACTAATAATTAAAAGGTGATGAATTATTAATGTAATAATAAACAAGAACTATATAAATGGTAGTCTATTATCCTCTCCTTTTTTTAAAACTTTTTATAGGTTGATGTATACGATTTGCTTTATATTTATGTACATAATAATACAATATATAGAAAAAATTTTAGTTAATTATACATGTCTGTATTTTTTTGTGTTACTATTAATATATGTTATAAATTTGTATACAATTCATAATTTCATTTTTTAATGTAATAGTTATAGCGTTTTAAAAATTGAATAGATGTGATTTATATGCAGCTGTATAAAAACATCTTGATAACTAGAGTTTATTTATTCATTTCAAATAATTTAATTATTTACATACTCCCGTGTTTACAAATATAATATGTTGTAGTATGCATTTACTATACATTATTACTTAGGTTGATATTTTATGCTTTACATTTAAATATGTATACTTCTCCAATTACTCGTCTTTATTAAGTTAATATTTGCTCTTTAAATTTTTATTATGCAATATACATTCAATGGTGCATGTTTTATACATAATTTACATTTTAACATTATTTTGGTTTGATATAATCTGTAATTACATTGGTATTAGAAAATATGTACAGGGTGCCCCGCATATCGGGGACAACCGATTGGGAAGAAATTCTGCACGCAAAAGTGAGTCGAAAAGAAAAAATGAAATTTTTTCATTTGATGCTTTGTTTTCGAGTAAATCGAGTTTGAAAATTTAGTGAATACGCGTACCATTAGCTATGGATAGGCTGATTCGTCTGATCATGACCACCAATTCTACTTTTTACATATACTAACGCACGCGAACCCGAAGGATCTTTAAACTCGATTTTTTCGAAAACGAAGCTTCAAATGAAAAATTTTCTTTTTTCTATTCAACTAATTCATTTTTGCGTGTAGAATTACTTCCCTATCAATTGTCGACGGTATGCGGGACACCCTGTATATATATATATATATATATATATATATATATATATATATATGTGTGTGTGTGTGTGTGTGTGTGTGTGTGTGTGTGTTTGTTTGTTTGTTTGTATATGTGACTTGTTTCTTTTTTCTTTTTTAATCATAGAGGAAAGCACTGCAACGTTTGCCTGGCCAAGCTGCATTTGAACTTTATTAAATTATAGTATATGTGAATTGATATCAGAAACAGCTTGTTTTGCTGACAGAATAACATCATTGAGTCCTACCCCTTGGTATGAAGAGCCACACAACCCTAAAGGAATTTTGTGCGTGGAGATGTAATTTTGGATGCGGGTTAAGCGTTGCATGTGACCTACTATGTGCTGCGGAATACAATCCTTCAAAGTGGAGACATTGAATGCTATGGGATCTTCCTTAATGTGTAAGATTTCCTGCACTTGGTTGACTGCTACAGTCAGCAAATGTTCATCAGGTGAACATTGTCCAAAGTATTTCTCAAACCATGCACCTCCCATCATCACTGTCAATACCTGGATTTTAACAAGTATAAATGTTTTATTTCTAAAAGTTTTTCTAATTCATTATAAATCACAAAAGATTACATAAATATTAAAATTCACTTTGCATTGTTGCACAAGTACTTTTACAATTTATTATTTAAAAAAACAAAAGGTTGATACAATAAAGTATAGCATGACTTGTGAAAGTTATAACAAAAAAACAAGCAGGTAATAAAAATTTCTATTTATACATACTGTTGCGTCAGATTTTTGAGGAACAACACACGAATCAAATATTACTCCTAGGATCGGTCTTCCTTCTCTTGGTGGAATCAAGACTCCAAATGCATTCATAGGTAAGACATCTTTTGGGAATTGAAGATTCACAATACCCACTGTTACAGTAGGTATGTTTTTTAATTCATTAGCTAATTCTGGATGTTGAGCTTGCACAAGATTAGCTAAATTTCTTGCAGGCAAACTTGAAATAATGTGAGAATATTCTTTAACTTCTCCATTTACAGTTAATTCTACAGTGTGTTTATTAAACTTTAGTTGTTCACATTTGTGTCCCATTTTAATACTGACTCCACGATTAGTTATATCTGTAGCCAGTGATTTTGGTAATTGTTCAATACCTTCTTTCATAGTCCATATTGACCACATTTCTTTTCTTGCTCTTTCCTTTAAACTCTCCTGTGTATTATTTGATTGTTCATTTATTTCAGTGTTATTCTCATTCATTTGTTGAGTTTTGTGTTTTACTTCAGCATTTTTACCCTTTTTCAATGCCTTTATTATTAGTCCTTTGACTATAGAACCATGTTCTTGTTCAGCTTCGAATAAACTAGTCATGAATGACTTTGCGCTTATTTTGTGTGCATCACCTGCACAGACTCCCACCACAATCGAGCTAATCAATTTGTCCGCTACATCTTTGCCTAATCTTCTTTCCACAAAATTATATATACTTTCATCGTCCTTAATAATTTTTGGTGCTCTTAGATCATTCCATACAACACTGAGTAAAGAACGATTTAACAGGGTATTTTTCTTTATAATGCCTTTGATAGAATTAGGTAATAAATGTAATTGATCATCGGTATATATTAAACGACAACGGGCTGCTGGATCACTATGTAAAATGGGAACAATTTTATCTGATAATTTTAATTGTTCCACCAGTTCTAATGTATTTCTTCCACCTTCACCCGAAGGTCGGATTGTCCGTGGACCTTGTTCAAAGATTGTACCATCAGGTAATTTTATAGAGTGTATCCAACCACCTACACGATTTGTAGCTTCATATACAACAATGGGAACTGTTTTCGCATTTTGAAGAGCATAATATGCAGCCGATAAGCCAGATATACCTGCTCCCAATATTGCAGTCATTTTAAATATGTGCTAATATTATTTTAGTCAACAATTCTTACTTGGTATGTACAATACAATAAGTATTTTTGTTCATATACTTTTTAATCAATAAAATATACGTATTATCACTGCACCGATAAGAAATGAGTGATTTTTTTCAAGTTTCGTAATCCGATACCGGTTCGATATTGTTCTTTACAATAAATAGTTACATATATATAGCTTACCATAATTTCAATATTATTGTAAAATAAAGATTTATTTATGCAAAATAAACATTAAATAACTTACTTATGTGTTTCTAAAATTATTTACATTTTGACATAAATTCATTATATTTAATACCTGTACACAAGTCAGGTTATGTTGTTATTTCAAAATGGACTGAAGAGTGCACGAGTTAAGTAATAGCTCTATGGAATGCTTACAAAATAATGTGACATGTACTGAAATTAAATATAGTGTTATTCAAAGAATTTTGATTTTTAGAAATATGTATTTTGTAATGTAGATTCGACAAATTGAAACCTTATATTAGTAATTTAACCAAATATTGTAAGAATATTTCAATCTAAAATATTTTAAAAGATAAAAATAATCCCGTTTAGAAATAATTTAAATAATAAAAAAAAGTCAATGAAATTAGTGTATTTATATAGTGTGTATAGTGTATATAGTGTATTTATATAAGAATATGTAAAATATTTTCATCCTAATCTTGTTAGTAAATTTAATCATACGTGAACGCACGTATTCACACGTATTTTCCGCTTACGTCAATCGCTAGTTATAATGGGCGATCGATTCTTTTGATATTTTAATTTTCCCTTTTTGTGAGTGTCATCGTCGATCATGACACTGTTCTAAATACATATGAGTGATTTATTCAGATTCCCGCCAAAAAAATTCTTAAATAAACTATAAATTGACATAAAACACATTCAGTTTCAAGTATATTTATTAGAATTGTTTTAAATATTGTATTTAATAATGTATTAATGTTATATTTCTCAGAATTTTAAATTTAACAATCACAAAAATGAAACACGGCAGTAGATTGTTATCTATCCTTGTGAAAGTTTCTGAAAAAGCAGCAAATATTGCAAGGGCATGTAGACAGAATGATGCTCTTTTTAAACTACTCGTGCAAGAGAAATCAAAAGAGGAGAAGAATCCACGCTTCTTTCAAGATTTTAAAACACTGGCAGATGTTCTGATACAAGAAACGATTAAGCATGACATTGAAAAAGAAGTAAGTTGAAATTCTTTTTGAAATATCTTTAGTTAGAACTATAACTAATTTCTTATTGCAATTAGTTTCCAGAATTGTCCAAGGAAGTGCATGGAGAAGAAAATAACATATTCAGTAATGCTATGGGTGAAACTATAATTATTAAAGTTTGTTCTACTATTGAAGAAACAACCAAGTTGTTAGCGAAAGTGATACACAGTGATATTACTACGGCAGAATTATTAGCCATGGAAGTTCATAAAGATATTGAATCTTTAGATGTTCCAGTGGTTGCTGAAGTACCTATGAATTTCGATATTGATGTTGAAGACCTTGGTATTTGGATAGATCCAATTGGTAAGAAATGTGATGATAGGAATCACTATGATAGTATTTTGAAATGTACAGTTTATATTTGTATCTAATGTAGTGCTAATAGGATATTATAAATATCAAAATTCTAACATTACTCAGTAAAACAATATACGGAAAATTCATGGTAAATATGTTTTTTCCACAGTGTTTAAGCTTTACCAATTTGAAAGTAGTGTTACTTAACTATATTGTTTCCATTTATTTATGTAGCAATTTGACCCAACCATTAAAACTTTGCATTTTTCCTAGTTTACTTCCTTTCTTCTGTTGTATGCTTTGAATCTTCTTTTTCTTTATAAAATTAAATCACTGCCATTGCTGGTAAATATAATATAATTAGATTACTTGTCAAATGTTATATTTGTTTTGTAGTTTAATAAAGCTTGCCTGAGGAGCAATTCATGGAAATTTTATAGATTCAACTGCAGATTATATACATGGAGGGGAAAAGGTGGACGATGCGACTGGCATACATTTAAGCGGTTTGCGTTGTGTTACTGTTTTAATTGGAGCATATTCTAAAAGCATGGGCATACCAGTTTTAGGTGTAGTTAATCAACCTTTTCACACGAACATGGACACAAGGTAAAATAGAAATTTCTTTAACTTGTTTAAAATAGTATTGATACACCCTTATATTTATAATTTACTTAGTAGGTGGAAGGGGAAATGCTATTGGGGATGTATCGAGAATGATATTGGAAAATGTTCAGTATCAAAAGAACCTACTGATGAGAAGGTGGTTGTTCTTAGCAAAGTGGAAGATGCTACCATAAAATCTGCGCTGTTAAATGCTGGTTTCACGTTAGTGGAAGCAGCAGGAGCTGGTTATAAAATTTTATGCGTTGCTCTTGGAGAAGCTGAAGTTTATATATTATCTAAAAAGTCCACATACAAGTGGGATACTTGTGGTCCCCATGCTCTGTTACGTTCCTTGAATGGAGGTGTTATTGAATTTCAAAGTTTTGTAAATGATGATTCAAATTATTTGGACGTAAAATATGTATCCACAACTAATAATTTCTCTAATAGCAATGGCTTGATCGCGTATCGAAATCCTGAAATTTTGCAAACATTAAAATCCATTCTATGCAAGTAATGTATTTTTAATATTACTTATTTCAGTATCACATTACTTACATGTTCATGTATTATGACAATGCATGTTAGTAGAAGTTTAAAACTTAAAAAAAAACTTTATTGATGTTGCATTTATTCTTAAGTAGAGTTTTACATTCATCAATGTAAAAGTTTTATTTTAGGGAGTAAAAGGATTATGTTAGATAATCTGTTTGGATGTTAAATGTGTTTACCACATATTACATAAATTTTATCAAGTGGATGATATAAAGAGATGTTTTTAATCGCATTTAATAATGCATTTTGTTTAAGTACTTCTGTATGGAAGTATTAGTCATACTAACAGTATGGAAACCATTCCTCTATAAATTACATTGTCACAGATTTAATTTGCGACGTTTTATTTATTTTCAAGAGAAACAACTGTATTTCTTTAAAAAATATATGTAATATTAAAATAAATGTAATGTGATATCAAGTTTGTCCAACCATAGGATTGTAGAAGATTGATAGATGTTATATTTTTATTTATATTCTAAATATTAAATATATTTTTGTGATAAAGAAGACAATTGTAAAGTATTTTTGGAGCCAAAGCTTGTATTTCGTATTGCCATGTAATGTTTCTTTTAGAAGATGATCCATATAAAGAATTGTATGAAGTACTTTCTCCAATATTTTAACTACAGAATAACATTCGTTTACAATCAATTATAATTAATAAAATGTGTTAACAATTTTTGTTGTCAACGTTATATTTTTTGCTTAACTGTGTCCATTATTTATTTATCCTTTGATTTCCTTTATTGACTTCCTTTGTAAGGAACAAAAGATTTAATAAAATTACTCTGTGCATTGTAGTTTAACATATTGTTTGTTTGAGAAAGAAATTAGTTTCTACATAAGTAGGATTGCACACACGGGAAAATAAATGAGGATGACGACATTTAATTCTAAATTTCATTATTCTTTAACACTTTTATCATATCATTAATGTTTTATTAGATATTTTCAACAATAAACATTACGTACATATCTAGTTTACTTAACAATTTCGTTAACTATAACTAAAAAAATGTATATAGAATTCAGGTCCAACTTGATGTGCTTGTACAATAAATGCTAGTACGTTTGTATATATATAATTACTACAATGTTTATAAATAACTTCTTATGTACTTACACAATTTTGTTATAAAATGTAACAAATTATTATGATTTGAAAAAAGGCATTCCTCCCGAATTACTTTTTTTAATCTAAGCAGATTAACAATCCCAGAGGTTTTATTTTTTCCAAATTTCCTATATTTGTAGAAAGCGGCACAAATAAAATTACGAAAAATATTTCAACACTAAAGTTTCGTTTTTCTTTTCTTTTACGGAAATTTAATGTTCAAATACTTTTTGGAGCCACTATATCTAATGTATATGTTAAATGTAAATTAATCAAAATTTAATTTTGGAACCAGAGTCAAATTTTGTTTTATAACTAACATTTCCATTGTTCAAGAATATTGAACTACAATTTCAAGTCCTCTAATCAGAGGTTTCTTTATATTTTATTTTACAACCATTTTTTTACAATTATAACAAGTTGTACTCACTGATTTGTTTTACAGTCAAGTATCTATGCTTTCGCTTATCTTCACTTAGCATCTAATCGGGCTTATTTTAATTACACATATTCTTTATAATTGTTCCTCTGAATGTTCTTGTGGACGTTGTACGTGTTGAGGTCTACACCTATCGTATTGAGAACTGACATTTCTTACAGGCGCACTATGGCTTCCATTTTTTTGTCGAGGAACGCTAATATAAGTTGTGCATGTGTTCATTCGTCGCAGACCAGAGTAACCCGAGCCATCGACACCTGTAATTTATATAATTATCTCTATAAGTAAATAATTATAAAAATTTTTCTGACGTTTCTGCTTCTTTTTCTAAATTTGATTTTTGATCGTTACCAGGCACAAATGTGAGAAGAAGAGCGCTTCTTAACTGTTAAGGCCATGAACAAGGGAAGAGTGATCCACGCACATGCAAACAGTGTCAGATAAATCGGAAAATCAGTACTAAAAAAAAGTCTTCTGGCATAAATGTTTGAGTTTGCTTAATCAAGAGACATCATGGACGTCTGTTTATGAAATGAATCAACAACATTTCATTAAGAAAATAAAAATGCAATCTATTTTAAATTCTTATTACGTCTGTATCATGCCTTTGATTTTCTCATAAATTGTAGAATTTAAATAGCGAATTAGCTGTATCAATTATAAATTATCAATGAACTAATATAATATTTTAAAGGATGTATACATCTTCATGAAAAATGATAGAGTAGAATTTAAGAAAATTCCGCGTATAAATTCTACTCTCTATTATTTTTCATGAAGATGTATACATCCTTTAAAATATTATATTAGTTCATTGATAATTTATAATTGATGCAGCTACTTTATTGCTATTCTAACCGTCTCAATGGAAATTAGCATGTGGTATGATCTGAAAATGAGTAAATCTATTATACATAAAAAGATTAGTCTAAAATGTCTAGGAACATTTTTTCGAACGAAGCTCGGCTTTCGGACAAGCTGCGATAGAAATGCATATGTTTTCGTGTTCGGAATAAGTAGAAACGGTAAGTAATGTCCAGATATGTTATATACACCTCATTCAATGGCATGTGTATCCAAGCGAAATTCAAAGCTTGGGTTATTCGGAAAGTCTCCGCCGATTTCCGATAGATTGCTATATTCAACTTACACTAAAAATCGGCGAAAACTTCCAGAACAACCCAATACGATATTTTTAAATGTGCTATTACTGATAGCTGCAACAAAAATTTCGTGTACATTTATTCTAAATTACTAATAAATTCTTTGATCACATAAAATCCGTTGTCATCTTGTGCAGTAGACTCCCGCATAATTATACGGGCACAAAGAATTGTCTACAGAACAGTTGCTGTCTATAGAAGGTGCTATATTTTGTATAGTCTTTATAAACAATTTTTTTATCGATTTGTGGACATGCCATAGGTAGATATTGAACATTTTAATACTATATGAGTATTGCTACGAATGATCAGTCAAAGTTCAATTACCATTTAATGGGATTCCGACGAGACTGGCATTGTTGTTACGTTGCGTCTCGTGACGGACAATACGGTGCATGCCAGCTAAACGGCTAATTGCAGTGATAAAGCCAGTTCGAAAACTCGCATTCATCCAACAATATATTACTGGATTGTAACAAGAGTGAGACATGGCCAGCCAGTGAAGAACCATCCATATAAAGGGAAGTCCAGACCAGGTTCTCAGTAATGGCTTGTTATCCATTATTAGCTGAACAGAAAATATAATTTCACATTACTATTAGTATAACGTGCAAGAAAGCTATTAACTTTAATTTTAAATGGGTTCAATAATTTTCAAAAGCTGAATTCTTTAGTAATATGTTTTATTAACTTTTCAACCATGTATTATCGATAACACTGTCCAACAACCAAAAACGTTTCCATTCTCACTATGCGATTCTTGTAGAGTTTTTCGGGCTGATTCCGAATCTGTTTTCAATTTTTCTCCTAGACGCACAGTTTTTGAGAAATTTGAGTTTGAAAAAAAGACATTTTTCAACTTTGAACGAATATTGTGATGTTATTATAAAAGGTATTGAATTGTTCTTTACAGCAAAAGATTATGTAGACATTCCCGAATACAGTGATATTCAATATTAACACATTATGATTGTTTAAACATGTTTAAACAATCATTAACACGTTGAGCCCGGCGTCGGTCCCTGGGGACCGACAGTGGACTTTTCGTTTGGATAGCATCAGTGCTTGCTCGCGGCCGGTTGAACGGAAAGGACAGCAATATCGGCGCCGGGCTCAAAATGTTAAAGACGAAGAGACGCCACTTTCGCACCAACTTTTTACAATATTTTTGAATTTATCTCAAAAAATAAGGGTCCAGCGGAAAATTGGAATATACCACGCGATAGAGCAGACTTTTACCTTGATAAACCCCCCTTTGAAGTTTGCAACGTCGACGTTTTTACCGAACCCGAAAGCAAAATATGTTCGCCCGACATGAGTTGCCACCAGAGCTGCTCTTCCACTACCGCGGTCGTTCGACGGGATACGGCGCGGGGCGTCGTAACGGCGATGCAGACCTTATTTAACTGTTATATTTATTATTTATTATTATATTCCAATTTTATTAATATATTTATTCTTCATTTATTATTTTATAGTCCAAATGGGAATTTACAAGATAGAATACATGCCTAAAACTTCTTTCTTCTTGACTGAGAAGTTTATGAGATGTTTCCGTTTCTGTTATTAAATTCCAACAATAGTCAGCAAGCATGATTGTATTATCTTTTCCCAAGTATCTTGTTTCCATAACCAAAATGTCTTCATGGAACCTTTCACTGTGTTCATCACTTACATCACCAAGGTTGCACGGAAGAAAGTCTAAATGCGAATGTAAAAAGTGCATTTCGAGCTACATATTACATCCCAACATATACAAGGAATCTATTAGTGCTATCACTTTTTTAACGTAGTTTGGTAAGCGATGCTTTCCTAGAAAGTTTTTGCAAACATTTTCAAAAACTCTCCAGGCATTTTTTCAGGCACACTCATTGTGTTGAACAATTCTTCATTGTCTAAGAGTATTTTTATTTCTGGTCCTACGAAGGTTCCATCAAGGTTCCGTGAAGACATTTTGGTTATGGAAACAAGATACTTGGGAAAAGATAATACAACCATGCTTGCTGACTATTGTTGGAATTTAATAACAGAAGCGGAAACATCTCATAAGCGTTTCAGTGAAGAAGAAAGAAGTTTTAATGGAAGAGCATCACTGGTGGCAACTCATGTCGGGCGAAGATATTTTGCTTTCTGGTTCGGTAAAAATGTCGACGTTGCAAACTTCAAAGGGGGGTTTCTCAAGATAAAAGTCTGTTCTATCGCGTAGTACATTCCGATTTCCCGCTGGACCCTTATTTTTTGAGATAAATTCAAAAATATCGTCAAAAGTTGGTGCGAAAGTGGCGTCTCTCCGTCTTTAATGATTGTTTAAACATGTTTAAACAATCATAATGTGTTAATATTGGATATCACTGTATTCGGGAAAGTCTACAGAATCTTTTGCTGTAAAGAACAATTCAATATCTTTTATAATAACATCACAACATTCGTTCAAAGTTGAAAAATATGTATTTTTTTCAAACACAAATTTCTCAAAGACTGTGCGTCTAGGAAAAAATTGAAAACAGATTCGGAATCAGCCCGAAAAACTCTACAAGAATCGCATAGTGAGAATCGAAAAGTCAACAAAAAGTTGAAATTTGTTGGACAGTGTAATTAAGTAAACATAAAATATAACTTTACATATTTGTGATGAGCTAACGTGTTAAGTATCATCTTAAGAAACTATAAGTAGATTAAATAATTTTCGTAGGCTGAATTATCGATTTCTAAAGCGTACATTTTTTCCCATTGTTTTTAGTCATAGTGCAAAATTAGAAACAAATGGAAAATTATGTGTTCTGTGTTGTCCATGGAATGTGAAAACAGTTTAGGACAAAATTAAGCGACCAGTAACGTTAATAGCTGTCACCATTAGATTTCGGGAATGGTATTACCACTCGCGGAGTTAATTAATTTGACAATTGAGTGTTACGTACAGCATTTAATGCTAGATACACTAATCAACGGATCGTGATATTATAGCGAGCGAGAATTAGTAATTGGAATTTCTATTTAGACTGGTCGTGGCTAAGTAAAATGCTATTTCATTGTATATACATTTCAGAAAGTTAAAATTTATAAGACTCTCTGTTAACGTGGATCATTTTGGATGAAATGAGTATCAATGTAAAGAAAAAGCGAGACAAATGTGATTGTATAAAATATTTTCTATCTCTATATTGTAACTTGTATTGTTAAAAAGAGCAAGATATTAGTTATCATCATTGCACATAATAGTAAGAAATTTATTCAAATAACTCACTTACGGTTAATATATTAAATGGGAGCCAACAGATTGTGAATACTATGACAACAGTAACCATCATCTTCACCATCTGAAACATATTAAATACAGACACATTTTTGCATTGTTTTTAAAACAGTTTTATACAGTCACGTAGTCTTAACAATTGAAACTCACATAAAATCTAGTCGAAAATAGTTTTTTCATACGGGGCTTCATCTTGGAGAAAATCGAGTTTGAAAATTCAGTGGATACGCGTACCATTAGATAGAAATCGGCTGTCGCGTCTGATCATGAGCAACCAATTCTACTCCGTGCATATACCAATGCACGTGAATCCGACGAATCTTTAAACTAGATTTTCTCGAAAATGAAGTCCCGTATGAAAAAACTATATTCCTTATTTTCGACTAGATTTTATGTGAGGAATCAACCCCTTGCGGGTTGTACCACGATTTAGAAAACACCCTATATAGAGTTACTTTTTTATGTACTAATGTACTAATAGATCAAGTTAATAATTATTAACAAATACTAATAACTATAATAGACTACGGATTGTATGCATTTATGATAAAATTAGGATGAAATTTGAAATAGTAAAAGCATAAAAAGAATTTAAAAATAAATAGTTTTATTTGGCTTCTGTCTCTTTCAATTGATGCAGATAATTCTTATTTTGCATAGAAGTCCGCAGTCTACTAATAACATTCTATAGTCGTCATTATTTTACTTCAAATCCCCATTGCCAAGCACTATTTGAAATACAGTATTTCATCGTTAATTGTCGTGAAATTCTGAACAAGAATCGTCGCAAAACAATCCCTCCTTCCGCGAAGTATATTCCGTGAGGGACCGTGGAGCTCGAGCGGCCTTGGTCGCCGAGAAGTGTAAGATAATACGGGTCGAGTATATCGGTGAGACCACCACTAATCCAATGACAAAACTTCTTTATTTTTTATTATTTTTTTATGTAACTTTCACCAATATATTCGCGGCATTTTTCTAATCAAAATAATACCAAATAAGATATAATTCCGATGGTATTTACTTGAGTAATGGACGATGAAAGTTTCGGGCGCAAGGAAGGACAGCGCATGGGCAAGAAAGAGAAGCGGAGAGTCGCAGTCGGCGGCACAGTTCAAAGGCTCACGTGTCGTCACAGTGTCATACCAATAAAAAAACTTTTTTATTATTACTTATTTTTTTATGAGACTTTCACCAATATATTTGTGGCAGCTTTCTGATTAAAATAATACCAAACACGATATAATTCGGATCATATTTACAATAATTTTTCAAAACATTCATCGACCATTACTCAAGTAAATACCATCGGAATTATATCTTATTTGGTATCATTTTCATTAGAAAAATGCAACGGATATGTTGGTGAAAGATCGATCAAAAAATAATAAAAAATAAAAAAGTTTTGTCACTGGGTTAGGTGTTGTTTTCACACCGACATACTCGACCTGTATTATGTTACACTTCTCGGCGACCGAGGCCTCTCGAGCTTCGCTGTCCTTTTCTACGTTCGGCAAAAGTCAAAGAATAGTATTATCTGAACATTAAACGTCGCCGGTCGGACCCGTGATGGCGACGATTATCGATGAAATACTGTAGTGATTAAAACGGAGTAATCACGATGACAAATTAAAACGTTGTTGTATTAAACATTGTACACATTTTTACCATATTTTGGTTATTATCATCGCTTTCATAATTTCGTTGTGCTCTTCATTCTGCTACTTATGTTGGTGATAAAGTGGTCCTTAAAAAATAGTAAAACCCAAAAAAATACGTGAGCGGGAAAACTCTGGCTAGAATATAATATAATTCACAACGACAATTATTTTTGGTCGGCTTTAGTATATGCTGCTATCGTTAATATTCTGCGGTCTGCTCAACGCGAGCTTATTTTATTCTGCGGCTTGCCAATACGTCTACGGCAACTCGTTATCGTAGATAACGACATCGTTTCCACAGGAAAATTTGTATTCAGGGTGGATAACGGTTTAATTTGACGGCATTTTCGAAAGGATTCGATTACTTCACAGAATCTAGTGTAATTATCACATCCGTGGGTCTTTCCCCAATAAAATATTTAATAAACTAATTAAATATGTTGCGTCAAGTCCGCGAGCGCGATTGTCGCGGATTATTTGTTCGCGTTAGTAAAGTCTGTTAGACTTGTTTTGGTAATAAATAACTATATTTAACAAGTTGTATTGTGTTGTCGTGCTGCACTTCGTTTTAAGTGCTATTGTACATGTAGGGATAACAATACCGGTACACCGGCATACCGAATACCGGTATTTCGTGCTATTTTGAAATTTCGTGAAACCGGTATTTGCTAAGGTAAAATACCGGTATTTTCGGATTTACCTATAAATAATAAATATTTTTTGGGGGTATCTACTCTTATTTGAAATTTACAAATTAATTTATCCGATAGCGAATTCGATTTAGTATCAAAAACTGTATCAGCTCTGCTTCCAATAAAGCTGGCTGTGGAAGCATTTTGTCGGAAGGATTCCAACTTATTAACAGCGAATGCAATTTTATCTGGTGTGACTTTGTTTGGTCGCAGGTAGCTTGCTGGGGGTCGCGCGCGGGCGCTGCATCTTCGGTCGCAGAGTGTGTGTTTGGCGAAAGTTAGATATTGTCGAAAGCATGAAGAAGTGTTGGAAAATACATGTTGTTCAGAGACTAAACAAAATAAATGGCATCTAAAGCGACCGCTTAATTCCAGGTTCCTGGTCACGAAAATATTCAAATGAATTGAATATTGTATATACATTTTTATTAGTTTCTCAGGAGACTTTTTGAAGCATTGCAATTTAAAGACAGTCTTTCAGCTTGCAATCGGATATTTTTTATATTTCTTCTGAATTTCGATCACAATTCTTTTACACCTTGTATTTATAAACCTGGTATGTACCAGACATGCAGCATTTTTTCGATATTTTCGCCTCCCAGCTTCCTATTTGAAGTTCCCGATATATTTTATCACAAGGTTCCTCTCGCCTGACTTATTTGTGTCCACGCCTTTGTTGAATAATGCATCTACATATTTCTATTATCATTTTCTTGTCTTCTATTGCAAACGAAAAATTAATAGATTCTATACGTATCTGTGTTTTTCTAGTTTCTATCTTTGAAGCGTTATCTTTGACTCTGTGTTCTGTAACCCTGTATTCTGTTGCATCACGCGATGGTCACGTATCTTACTTTTTTACGTTTTTTGGCTGTTTGCCACCATATGTTGTTTGTCCCTTTATTCCTTTTTCTGCTCGTTCTACGTTCATCTTTTTGTCGATTTCGCTACAAAACACAATCGTTGCTGTCGGGTTCTTTCATGGCAAATCAAAGTCTGCTGGTACAGTAGCTATGAAAAAGGAGCTCTGCAAACGCGTTGATGTCCTTTGCAATAACCGAGGGAGAAACCAACCCTCGTGAGAATGATGCTTCTCAAATATTTATGTTTGCTTCCTTAAAGAAAAGAAATGGGAGTTGGTTCCGCAAGCAAAGCCATATCCATCGTTCCGCGAACTAACAGGTTATTTGCACGAAATCATAATTCACCATACGCCGCTGTCCGATGAATTATGATGATTCCTTCGGTTCTTAACGTGTACAGATTTCTGTGAACGTTTCACATTTCACATCCCTAGTGAACGATAAAGAGGGGAAAATATAGGGTGAGTACAATAAACAAAGAGATTGTATTTTCTTACCCAAATTAATTCAATGAATCTAACACGTTGACTACCTATCAATCATGCCCCAAAAAATCCGACAAAACCAAGTAATTTAGTCATTATAATAAAAAATTGCTAAGTTAAAGCACAGTGACTACTAAAATCACAATGATTAATTGTTGATCTCTTTAAGATCATACAAATCCTAATTGAAGTTTGGTATATTTTATTGTCCCATATTACGAAAAGAATTAATTTTAAAAGCTAGACGAAGAATTCTGTTACAAATGACTAACTTGGCAGTCAAATTTGAGAATGATATACAAATTATGTGTAACACTGACAGAAATTTATTTCAGCAATAATATTAATCTGTTTTTTCTTACCTTTTTCGTCGTTTTTTGGAAGTGATTTGACAACTCTATTGTAAAATATACCTGCTTTTTGTTTAAAAAGTGAGACCTGCGATTTTCCAACTATTCAACAAATATTTTTATAATATAGCATTCTTTTTAGAAATAGTTTTTTGAAGATTAAGATCGACACAGTTACCTCTTCAAATACATCAGAAATAGATTTTTACAGTATTCATAGTATTTGTTCTTTTATATATATATATTCATAGTCAATTTATTTTTAAAGAAAAATGGAACCGTCGTATGAGTACATTTCTGTTCCAAAAAATGACTGTCAAACCAAGTTCATTTATTATACTTGTAAAAGACTGGCCGTTGTTTTCGCGAATAATGGCCATCAGAATCCACAAAAACTTTTGGATAGAAATGAAAGTCGTCAGGAATTAATTGTCGAAATCGCCGTCTCCAATTGCTATGATTATTTTTTGAAGTAAAAGGCATATTTTCGGAAATTATTATCTATGATTGAAAAATTCTTCATCCGAAATGTGAGAGAAGCAAGCATATTATTAAATTTTAAATATAATTCTAAAATACATTACCAATATTCATGGCTTACTATTAGGGATTGCAATACCGGTATACCGAATACCGGTATTCGTGAAACCGGTATTTGCTAAGGCAAAATACCGGTATTAGCTATAAATAATAAATATTTTTTTTGGGTCATCTACTCTTATTTGAAATTTACAATTTAATTTTTCCGATAGTGATTTCGATTTAATATCAAAAACTGTATCAACTCTGCTTCCAATAAAGCTGGCTCTGGAAGCATTATGTCTGAAGGATTCCAACTTATTAACAGCGAATGCAACAATAAATTTTATGTTGCAATCACTTAATGATCAGGACAGGCCACTATCTCAGGAATTATACAGTGCATTGAAAATTCGTATGCAGAAAAGGCATAGTGAACTAGTAAATATTTTAAGATATTTACATAATTATAACGACTTTAAAAATGAAAATTACAAGGAAGAAAAGAAGCTAACAAGGTTAAATTTAATTAAGTTCGTCATCAATTTCCACAAAAACATTTATGAAAAGCAAACACAAACCTATCCAGAGGAATTCTTTGAAGATGATGTTGATGGTAATATCGAAAAAAATTGTCTCTCGAGAAGAAATTACAATTGGCCATAAATAAAAAAATTTCCACGAACAATAATGCAAAAATAATAAAAAAAATAGGTTTATCCAAAACCGTCAGACGAGAGATCGACTTGTTAGAAGATGAAGGACATCGAGACAAATATTTAGAGAAAGTACATCGCTCATTATTAACAGTACCACTAACCAGCGTAGATGCGGAAGAGCATTTTCAACTGTAGGTATTTTTTTAAAGAAAAATACGTTCCAGGCTTAATGCATTATGATTTTTACGATCACATTTCAAAAATATGTAGTTAATAAATCAGTTAATGTTTTTATCTATTAAGCAACTGTGTTTTTGTACCTTCTTGAAAAGTCCTAATATCGGTATTCCGGTACAACGTTTAAACAAATACCGAATACCGGTATTGTATTTTTGGTCCGGTATTGCAAACCCTACTTAAAATTTGTCTAACTCCGTTTGTCTTGACATACATTTGAAATTTTCTTACAGAATCATTTGCGACTGGAATGTATATTGCATAATAGTTCATGCAATGGCATAAATATTCGTTGTAGATAGTTTTTATAAATATTTACTAACACTGCAAATGCAATTATATTATTTTTTTGTTCATTCCGCGATAATGCTCTTACGTCTTCGAAATTCTTTTTAACCCATTGGAGTAATAATCTTCTTTGAAATCACCCAGATTCTTTTCATCTGATTATGTCATCTGAGCATTTTTACATCTTCTAATATAGTATATTTTATCATAAATATTGGTCATTTGTTTCAAAGTCTTTGAGAAATGTTAGTTTTCTGTTATCGATATTGGTGCATTGTTAAAAACGTAATAAAAAGAGAAGTGTTTTCATTTTTTTCGCACTATTAAAAGACAAGTCTGTATACCATGAAATATGGCGAGAGATATTTGAATGATTCTATACTAATGGAATGTCGTAATGGTTACCGTTACGATTAATATTCTGATAACATTTTAATGTTATGTTTAATGTTCCTCCAATTTCACAGCGCATTGTATTTAGATGCCATTCAATCTAAATAAATATTTATCGTTTTCTTGAATAATTTAATTTTAGAGACAATTCGAACTCCGAAGGTTGTTAATTTAAATGAAATCGATTATCACACAATGTCAATAAAATATTTTTGCGCAAATATACAAATACAAATACAAGTTGAGTGAAAATAAATTTCACGTCGTGTACTGGACGCTCGTCATTTCGTGCATCAATCAAGTTTATTGTTGGAACAATTGTTTATATAATCAAAAATTATGTACTTGAGCGTTGTCCTTTGGATAGAAAGATTCATGGGTATTTCATTTTTAAGATAATTTTGTATCATTCTAAATGCTAATGCAATTTGTTTACAATCACCAAATCTAAATCTCTCAAATTTATGGCTGGACCGCAGAAAGAGGGAAATATCCATAAATTCCAAGGAGAAATGCAGGAGAAAAGGGAAAACGAGATCTTTCCGATATTTACTCTGTATATCTTTTATGGGGGCGCAAAATGTAAGGACATTATAATATCCACACCTGCAAAATATTTAATATTTCTTTCATTTCGATTTGTTTCCACTAGACTGCGAATTTTATGCATTTATGATAAAAATAAGTAGATCAAATACAAAAAAGCAGAAATATTTAAGGCATTTATTAGTATTGCGGTATTATTTCCACCTCATTAGAATTTATAAGAAAGGAAATAAGTGTCTATGTAGCCCATTTATTTTGCGATTGAATCAGACAATTTCGTTATGCAAATTAATGTAATATTTTGTGTAACTAAAAAAAAAAAAGAATTTTAATAAACCAGATTTTATTTAGTGTAAATATACACCCAATTTGTGTTACAGTAAGTTAAAAAATAAAATATTTACAGAACCATCTCGTTTTAAAACTAAACTCACGACAATTAAAAATTTTCGTCCAATTTTATTGAATAATGTAAAATGGTGGCTGATACTCTAGTAGCTCTAATTGAAATAGTTATTATAATGGGCTTCCCAAGTTGGATCAAATAGCGAATTTACATCTATAATATTACGGTGGAACAGTTCCTGTTAACGACGAAACTCAATGCTTACGTCGAATGCTTACGATTTTACATCTAATTTCTAATGGAAGTCTCGGAATGGGACTTGTTATAATTTATAAATAGTGCTCTCTTTCTGATAGTTGTATTATGTCGAGGTTGCAAAGAGAAGTTAATACATTTGCTATATGCGACGCTTTTGTTTAATCGAAAAGATGAAATCGTGACTTCATCGGGAAAAGAGGTACGCGATGTTTATGGAAAAGGTATTCAACAAGAAAGGATTGTTTGTAAATGACATGTTAAGATTAAGGCACGAAATTGTGGGTTTAATGGTCAAGGCCACTATCCAAGTATTGTAATAAGAAGAAACTATGAATTGCAAATTGTTCACAGCGTACTAAACGAGAGTTGTAGCAGTGTCAAAATTGTTATGAGCTTCTGATAAATTGTTTACTCGAAGAGAGATTTGAAAATAATGAGGGACAATTATAATCTTGGACATTTAACGGATAATAATACAATATGTATTATATTTATATATAATAATGGACAATAATAATGAACATTTTTCGGACAAGCTAATATTACCCTTTGTTTTATTTCTCAATTCTCATTTAGTTCTTAGCTTTTAAAAAATATATTGATGAGGAAATTCAATCAATTAGTTTTCATAATATAAATGGTTTCAGCTGTTTCGTTTGCGAAAATAGAAATTGTCGCTTGTGTATACAATGCGAGAATTGCATATCTCGTGGAGACGGAATTTCATAATTTTTTTGTTTCCTGATTTATTTGCGATGTATTGTAATATATGCAGTGATCTCGATATATTGTAGTTGCGTTTATTCAATTTCATTCGGCTTTTCAAAGACGATCACATGACGATCAGCATAAATCAATCGCGAAAAAGCTGTTATTTCATAGAAATGCATTTAAATTTGTATAGAATGCATGGAATGCAATGGTATAGAAATTCAACTATAAGTACATTGTGGATCTTTATGCAAAATAAAAATTTCCTGCATCGATTGAATGAACCAAGGGTAAAATAAACATTCATTGACTCTTAATAATTTTAATAAATGGAGAATAATGTATTTTTCGATTCTTCTAATGGTTTTACAAATGCATAAAATCTGCAGTCTAATTATAAAGATTCAAAGCTTTGAAGTTCACAAATGATATCGAGCTATTATTCATTTTATTACCACATAGTTAAGCGATAAAAGTAGTACGATGATAGAACAGAATGTTATCTAAAAGGGAATTATGATATAGGTTCCTGTCGTTTGTTTTACTTGCTTAAGTGTTTAAATGCGATAATGGGAGGAAAAAGGTTAATTTACAAGAAGATAACGCGGAGATAAGCTTACCGACTATGAGCTTGTTTTAAGTGTTCTGAATTAGTAATTTCACTTTCACTGTGAACCTGTTCCATCGAATATAATCGGTAATTGATTGTTGCAGTTCGCAAATGCTTGCGAAAATCGTGGCAGTTAAGAGAAATGAATTTTTAAATATCCGTTTGTAAAAGTTCTCTACATCAAGCTAAAAATAAATAAAAAACTTATTGATCGTTTGTAGCAGAGTTTACTTTACCTTATTTGCTATAAAATTAAATGATTGGAGGTGCTGTCAGAGTTATCACAGGCTGAATATGATGTTATATTATTTCATAACATAAAAAGTGATTTTTTATACTTCTTTATAGTATAATAATTTTATTTAACAAACCAAGAACTTTGACAGTCTGCGTTTTTTAGTGAGAAAATGTTTTATGAGATAAATAATAATTTTGAATTACTTATTACATGCTTTGTTTCTAAACAAATAGTTTTTACAGATATTATGCATCCTATTACTAATATTTTATCTAATAACTCTTAATACCTTTTTTTTAATCAAAAAGTTTTTACAGGTAGTATGTAATCTATTATTAATATTTTATCTCACTATATAATTAGTTTCTAAAATTGTTCCGTGTAGACAACAAAAATAACTTATTTATTTTTGTCTGTGTTAATCCTTGAATGGCGGACGCTTTTGATGATTTCATGACAGCCTTCGGTGAAGTCATTCAAATCCTCACGTATCAATTGCCTTTTTGTATATTTTCGAAACCATTTCTTTAAAATCGTTGTTGAAACAGATTATTTAAACTAACTGCTAAGAACCCAGAATTTAGCTGGAACGTTTACAACTGTGGGCTAAAGCGGACTCGGTACCACCCCCCATTTTCGTTTTGAAGTTATTAGGTTATGTCTTGCAAAGTAACGAAGATTTTTATATTAACAGATATGTATTTATATTATAGTATTTTATAGAGTATTTATAGAAATAGACGATGATTACTTTGTTGAGTTAAATTATGTTTCAGAAAAGTTCAGATGTTTCGAAGTTTATACTCAAGTGCGCAGTATCAATGAACCTAGGGCATGATCGAGATCAAATGATCTCTCAACAAATTGAAGGATGATCAAATTTCATCATCGTGATAGAATGGGTATTACGATCGAATCGAGAAGGTTAATAAAATTTTTCGTAGTGATAAGTTATACATAGTTTACTATTATACAATTCAATTTCGATAATTCTACACATTCTTGTTCAGTATTTTGCTATATTTTACTTGTGATCATGCACAAGAGCATGCATATAATTTTTAATTATTGATCGACAGTGTTTCTCGACGAAGGAAGCACATTATATCGCAAAATAATAATTTTGAATATATACTCGATTAAAATAATAATTTAAAAATAAATTTTTTTGTCTCTTGCTCACACTCTCCCTTTATTTTTTGTCTTTAACCTTTTAGCTACGATACACCAATGTAATGGCTTCCTCGATGTCATACTATTGAACGGCACGCCATTATAGTCATTCATTTATTTATTTCGTTTAGACTATTAAACATAGGAATGCTAGCACCACAGCATGAAAAATGTTAAATTTGAGGTATTTACTTTCTGTAGAAAATTCTCAAAAACTTTTTTACTTGTTTATACACTTTTACATTTAACATTCACAAAACCCCAGTGCTGCATGTAAAAAATAGTATGTATATGGAATTGAAAACGTACTATGCGACAGCTGTCATCACTCGTTCAAATAGAAATACAACACCCTAGGTTGCAAGTTACAATCAAGCATTTCATTTTTTTACGGATATTTTCTATTAGAAATTAAACATTTGTGTTAGATTTTTCTGTACTCAAAATGTAGAATAACAGTATTGAAGAACTGGTACCTTTGGACAGTAGACACTTATTAATATAACTTATTACTATGTTTGAACAAAACAACTCAATGCAAAAACGTATATTATAATTTTTCTAAGGCATAAAATACTCAAGTATTATAAAACCTACCGTAAAAAATAATTTTCTTCACGAGGGGGAGCCCCTGCAATCCTGAGATTATCGGGTGACGGCTCATAGCTAAATAACCCTGTGGTTAACTATTAAAGTATCTATTTCAGTATTTTTAAACAAAAATGTATTACAATATTATAACTTGTTCAATCGCAATTTCATTTTGACGTAAGTGTGACGAAATATGATAGGGAAAAATATCAAATACTGATTTCAGTGCTAAAGACGCTGTTGCATTATTTCCAACTCATTGAAATGATTAATTAAGAAAAGAAATAAATCTGTATGTAACTCCTGTATTTTAGAATGAATGCAGATAATTTTTTTCGTACAAATCCGCAGTCTATTAGTATCTTTCTCGACTAACATCGATGGTGTTTTGGAAAACTGGTTCGTAGTCACCAGTACTTGTTTCTACTAGTCCGTCCAGCTAAAGATACTGTCGGACACTCTACTGTTGGAGCTAGCCACTTTCTAGATCAGTAAATTAACACAGCTGTGGAAAATCTTGTTCATCAAAGTTTCCGCAAACGTTTCACCTTGGACGAGAGAATTCCTATATCGCAAGAAAAAGTAAAGTAATAGCGTATCCATTCTCCTTCAGATTGAAGACCAATTGGAGGGCAGAATTTAGAAGTGCTGTAATAACTAGACTGCGGATTTTTATGCGAAGTAAAAATTGTATGCACTAATTACTACACACAGAAGCTACGAAGACGTATATTTCTTCTTTTAGTAATTATAACTATAGTTGGATAAGAATGATACAATAGTAATTTAAAATTCTTTAAATGTTTTTTATTTATTTCACATTTGAACTACTCATTTGTATAATAAGTGCATAAAATCTGCAGTCTACTGATGATTAAATCGTAACCTATGAAGATCAATGTCGAATTTCTGAGAAAGAGCGTAATCTAGTCGCAACCGCACAGTACAATACAAGAGCCTATTTTTCGCTCCACGATTTTATCAGCGCGTGTTTATGGCACAATCCGTCTACAAACTCAATGTACATACATACATTGATAAGTTCGCGTCGTGTCAAAACTTCCTTGAAAAAAATCTCGTTATTTTTATTAGCTCTAAAACCAGGTGAGGAACAATACCTACGTGTAATAAGATACAGACTCATTTGAATTGATTTAGCGATGTCCACTCGGTCACAGAACACCTCGTAAAGACAGCCTGTTTTCCATTATTCTTATAAGTCAACATTCTACACTGTTTTCAGTAAATGCAAATGTGCGATTTCCGTAAAACAGATAGCATACCTTAAATAACATAGTGCATAAATTATTCAATGGGCTTATATAGCGCCGACGGGGAATAGAAACGTCAGACTGCGACTCGAGATTGTGCAGACGTGATCGATTTCGTTCGATATGGGGAACTTTCGCATGTTTACTTTCCTTGGAGTGATTAGTCTTGCTCTGACATGTGAGTATTTTACGATTTAATTAGGTGTTAAGGGCTTAATGTAAAAACCTTCGTGATCCGTGAGCACGTCCCCGTAAAAAAATATCGATCAATTGTTCCATAAATCATTTTAGTTACAATTAGACTACGGATCTTTACGCTAAATCAAAATTTTGTGCATCAGTTACAAACATCAGGAATCAAATAAGAAGTTCTTCCTTTTCTTAATAATTGTAATTGGTTTAAAATGTTCGTCGATGTTCTTAAGAAATTGTTTGAAAATACTGTACAATAGATATTTCATGAAGCAGTAAATGGACAGTTAATATGTAAAGAATTGTTAAAAAAGACTGTACACTTACTGCCACAAAAGGTACATATATACAATCATTTTTAAACAAATTTTTAAAATCCGCAGTCTAATCGTAATAATAATAATTTTTTTATTTATATTCAAATAGAGTGGAATCAACGAGAACAAAATTTAAAAAATGAAAGCAAATAAAATTGTTAATTTTTAAAAGTTTGATTGTAAAATTGTGCTGAGTAGTTGTGAAGAGTTAAATTTCATCTATACATTGTTTTGTTAAAAGTTTCATCTGTAAAGTAAATTCATCCATAAAATGAATTATGTCGTGAAAATTGCAGTTTCTGTCTATAATTTAACACTAAACGTACCGAGCACTAAAAGTGACTTACACATGTTGCCTTATAAAACATACCCAATTGAATTTCCTTCCATCTTTTCAAATTTTTATAATAGTATGTGATCGAACGAAAAGAAAAATTCAATAATTTTCAATAACATTTTCATAATAATTTTAAAACAAAATATGTGAAACGAATTATTTGCTGATGGCACGTTTAGTATTAACAAATGAAACACGATATGAGGAAATTATTTCAAAAGTATTGTACATTAATATTGTTTACAGGTGCTTTAGGAGCGTCAACATCACTGGACACGATTTTCTTCCGACACTACAATAAGTAACTATATAAAACTATTTATAATCTTTTTAAATAGTAAATTACTTTATCCGTTAATTTGTTAATTTTTTACAAACAAACATGCCTTTTTTTTTTTTTATTAAGCTATAAAACCCCGTTTGTACCCTGTAAAATAATCCTCGTCACTTTGTAAGCATTTACTTCAACCTTATTCAGTTGGTCATAATGTCTTTGCCGTTTTTAATTTATTTGGTATATTTTGTTTTTTTTTACTGTAAAGTAAGGCCAGTGCAAGATGATGGAACGTTTTCGAGTAGAATAGGCAACACTTCTATGTATTTTATTAATTTCAATTTAATGAAGTAAAGCTTACCTGTGAAAAATTAAAACGTGTGAAAAGACTTACTGTCCAACTCAATGCAAATAGTTAATGAATATCCAATATGATGGTTCACAATACTTATGACGAACTTTAATTTGTGCACGTAATACTTTCATCATCAAATTATACAAATAAATTGTTCGTTAATTCGAACGTGATAATTCACGTTATATTCTAATGTGATTGATGGTGTTTCCAGTGGCGTATTACTCTATGGGCAACTTGGGCAAATGTCCGGGGCCCCAAGCAAAAGGGGGCCCCGAACACAAACCAAATATTTTGTATTTTTATGTAAAAGGTTTTCATGAATGAAGGAGAATTTATTTCACTTTTTATGCAATAATAAATATGTAGATGTTTTTACAATTGTTTTATTTTTTCCAACGTAAAAGTTATTTAGTTGGGGTTAGGGGCACCTAAATTCAACTTTGCCCAGGGGTCTCAAGTAGTCATAACGCGCCACTGGATGTTTCTATTGCTTTGAATAATGATGAAGCATCGACTTCATTATAACAAAATTCGTTTTTCAGAAACGACTCACACACGGACATTAATATCAAGGATGTCAAGCTTCTGATCCCTGAATTAGATTTGACTAAATGGACAGTGTTCTACATTCACGGATATGACGAATCCGTGAACAGCACAAGTGTCATCACAGTAACGAACGGTAAGGTTTATGCGTAAAGTTTAGAGTTGAATTAAACAAATTTTATTAACGTAGTATGCAGTATCTTCGAAGTGCTTTCTATCGCTGCAGTTTTGATTAACATCTGATTAGTCATACAAACATTAATTTCGCGATTGCGGTCCTAAACTATTGAGAAATAAAAATGAGTTTGTGAAACTATGGATTTGTAAAATATGTTAATGATAAAATATTTCGATACGGAGTGCTATACAATATTTGTTACTAGCTTGCGTAACAAAACAGTAAATCATTATAAAGAAAATCAGTAAGACGTAGCGAAATAGTAACAACATTTTATAGTATGGTGTTGAAAATTCGAGAACATGACGCAAGCTACGAGCATCTCGAAACTTTTCAGATTTGATACGAAATTAACACAATGTATTTATGTATTATTTGACATTACAATTCGCAATCTTCTCATTACTAATGCAATCTTATCTTCGTTTAATTATACACTAAGGCTATCGTGGTGTGTTTTATGCAATGTATCTGTAATGTTATAACAGTTACAATTTAAAAAAAAAATGTTGTCACGATAATTTACACATTTACAACTCGAAATGTTTCAACAATATCCAGAATTTAAAAAATTGTTTTGTAATAGAGACGACGAGTTTTACAAGCTAGTGCTAATTCATCAACGTAACATCGCTCCCATGAAAATGATTGAAATGAATTCTTAATGTTTAGTACTTCATTTTTCCGAACACGATCATTAATTCGCGAAATTTTAGTATATCTAACAATGACAATGATCTTTCTTGCAGCGTATTTAACGGCAACGGATGTAAACGTCGTTGCAGTCGACTACAGCAAAATTGCAGCCAACAATTATGTAGTTCTTACGGGATTACTTGATTCAGTCGGTCAGGCTCTAGCTCAAAGTTTAAACCAATTGCAAGGGAGTGGTTTAGATCAGGATAAAATTCATATAGTTGGACATTCCTTTGGTGGCCAGGTATCTGGACAAATAAGTCCATACCTGAATTTCACTCTCCCAAGGATAACAGGTATCTTATGCTGCTATTTGAATAATTCGATAGGTAAATTACTAGGTAGATTAAAGATATATCACATTTTCGGTTTTAAAAGCGTTGTTCTAATGTCGGCGGGGCACACTTTTCACTTAAACTTAAATAAAAACGGTAACAAAAGATCGTACCGCAAATTTTCAGGAACCATTTTAAAGAAAAGACTCCAATCTTCATACAGACAATCTTGAACAAAATTTTCTAATGCCCGTAGAGCCATTTGAATTTGTATAAAGTTGGTGAGAAAAAAAGTGTACGTTTACTTTCTCATCTGTCACATGAACTGAAACCGTAGGTAGTAGAAACAAATGGCTAGGCGAAAGTAGAAGCTCCAAGCCTTAAAATAAGCTCAGACAGAATGTTCTATGACTTTCTATCATCAAGTTACAAGAGTTCAAAGATCGGCAATTCCTCATACTTCATCCTTGTAGGATTACGGGGGATTCTCGCGTAACAAGTACGAAAATAAGTGATTTTTGCAATTTTATTTTTTGCAAAAATTCTTTACATTATTGGAGTCCAACTTTTTAGCATACAAGTAGGAAGTTTCATACTACAGTATTTCATCGTTAATTATCGTGAAATTCTGAACGATAATTGTCACAAAACAATCCCTCCTTCCGCGGGGTATACCCCGTAAGGGGCCGTGAAGCTCGAGAGGCCTCGGTCGCCGAAAAGTGTAATCTAATACGGGTCGAACATGTCGGTGTGAAAACAACACCTAACTCAGTGACAAAACTTCTTTATTTTTTATAATTTTTTATGGAACTTTCACCAACATATTCGTGGCATTTTTCTAATGAAAATGATACCAAATAAGATATAATTCCGATGGTATTTACTTGAGTAATGGACGATGAAAGTTTCGGAAAATTATTGTAAATATGATCCAAATTACATCGTGTTTGGTATTATTTTAATCAGAAAAATGCCATAACCTTGCTAATAAGCTTGTAGTTGATGCGACATAAATTATAAATAAAAAAAAAACAATTTTTGTTGTTTATGTGACAATTAGTACAATCCTGTCAACCTTGTTAACAATGCTGACGTACATTTACGCTGATACTCAACCAACATTCAAGAAAAGATATAGAGAATTGCAAAAGTTGTAGATTTTTGATTGAAATATACTTATTTTCGATAGGAAAATTAATCTTATATCATAATAAAAAAATATTATAAATAAAAAGTGAAGTTGAAATTGTGGTTTTGTGCCTGGGAAAGTAACGAATTGAATAAGCCTTGTCCGAAATTGATCAGTTGGTTAGTTAGTAAGTTATTGTGTATGACAATTTAAAAAACATAGTTTTTGAAAGACATGCGTATTATACAATATATAATAAGATTTGGACTAAAGAAAAACATTTGTACATCAAGACTATGTGTTTACATCCTCAAAATGTCTAATTCCATATGTCTAATAGTTAATCAGATAAAATATTCTTAAAAATCACTTGTTTTCGCTGCCGTTACACGAGATGCTCTCCTTAATTAGTTTAGCAAGTATTCGGGGATTTTTTAGCATGATGACATACATTTTTACAGGTTTAGATCCAGCTGGTCCTCTATTTTACACCGGAAGATATTTGAAAGCCAGCGATGCTAAGTTTGTCGAGATTATACACACTGACAAGATGTTTTACGGTCAACCGTACAACTCTGGTACTGTGAATTTCCTCCCGAATTATGGGCGTAGAATACAGCCTGGTTGTCCTCTCCTTGCTGTACCTTTATCAAATGGAGGTAAGCACATTTCGTGTACAATTGTTCTTATTGCAACGGTCGCACTTACAAAAGTTGCACGCCAATGAAAATGTATACACCTTTTCGATACGGTGGTACAGCTTTTGGCAAAAATGATTCGATCATACAAATGAAGTGTTTATCACTGTAATTATTCATATTTTCAATGTGGAAAATTATTATTACAACAATGAATATGTTTGTACCTTTTTCACTATGTACAGTATGAGCAAATTAGACACTGATTTAACGGAGGGTTTAATTACCCTCAATCACTCAAAACATTTTTATAGTAATGCCTATTATCATTGTCACCATTAGAAATATTAAAAAATGTTCTATTATTTTTTCATGCTATTGAATGCCCTAATAATTTTCTCATACGGGTAAACAGTTTATTATTTAGTATTGGGGAAAAAGTGAAACAATTCAGAGTTCTATTAATATTTTTCTAAAATATCATTACTTATTACACCATATTTGTCTAACATATACACTATGTTATTATTCACATTTAATATACGTCAAATATTTTCTACCAGGTGTATTACAAATAGTGTGCATTCATTTTTAAAAGTTCTCCCAATGTTTGTCATTCAGTAATATTATTTTTAAATTATTTGTATTATTAAAGAAATTTATTTTTACTTATAATACAAAAAGTTACCAATATTGAATAGTAAAGTTGCAATTTCATTCAGAAGCTAGTATAGTTGGTGGAAATGCGTGTGATTGTAACCAGAAGTAAATAATTACACAGTTCTTTATGATGATATGTTACAGATTTTTGTAGTCATCATAGATCATGGAGATTTTACGCGGAGTCTGTGACCAATCCATCAGGATTTTTGGCCATCAATTGTAACGACGATTTAAGTTTCCATGCGAATTCGTGCAATGAGGCGAGCATAATCCCTATGGGATATGGTACACCAAGCAGTGCGTTAGTATTATATCAGTTTCCATCAATTAAGACAAATTTTTCATGCGATGGCGTTGTCACTTAAATATCTGAACTTAATAATCAAAATCTCTATAATTTATTTATTTATTAAATTGGCCGGGAAACCTTTTTTTACATAATGGGAGTAGCTTAGTTTGAACCTCCATCTATAATCAACCATCACGCATCTTTAAGAAGAAAAATATTTGCAGATTTTATGCTTTTATGATAAAAATGAATAGATGAAATATGTAGAATAAATGAAACCAAAATCATTAGATGAATTTAAGAACATTATGACATTATTTTCAACTTATTAAAATTATTAGAATAAGAGATACATTATCACGTAACTTCTTTCTCTTAAAATTGACTTGTTAAAAGATTTCTATTTTGCATTAACATCCACAGTAAATTATAAGTTAATTATAAATTAAGGTATGAGCTTGATTTAGCTATAATTTTTGGAGAAGAAACATTTAATGTTATCAGTGGTGCTAAGTAACTGTGAATTATAAATTAGGTTCAATCTAAGCGTTCAAAACCCATTCTCCCCTATATAATATTAAAATTTGAATTTGTAGGGTAAATTCGTATAGGAAGTATAATATTAATATTGTGTTATTTGCGTACGCTTTCTTTCTAATTCTATTTGTGTGAATTTATGAATATGATTATTTTCTATTTTTAATTTTAGAAGCGGCATTTACTACCTAACCACAAATTCAAAACAGCCGTTTGCAAAAGGACTGGAAGGGACACGATCGTAATTATTGTATTAAAAATGTGTGTTCAACATGTGAATACACCATAGTTGTATAATCGTTTTTATGAAATATTTGTATAAATACAAGATTTATATCGCAACCATTAAAGTTAAATAAAAAAATAATGAATAAATACTACAATTCATATAAAATTATTCAAGCGATACTATAAACCTTATCTCTTTTATTAAATTACTATGACGTATAATCGTTTTTCAAAAATATATGTATGAACAAACGATCTGTATTTCAAACAAAACTATTCTAGTCATATGAAAAACTTTATTTTGTAGAAAGGATGCGGTAGGAGTTCGGGAAAATAGTCAGGAGAAGTTTTATCTAAGGATACAGAACATATATATTGCGAGGATAGGTTTTATACAATTATTGAAAAAATTACAAATAATGGATTTAGACAAGGGATACGTCAAATCTTGACGTATTTTGACAAGTGAACAAGGTTTGAATTTATATGGGTACTTTGATGAATTTACTGGGATCCGGAAACTTGAAAGGGTTAGCAACGAGTTGTTTAAATATTTAAATGATGATACGAAACTCGACCATCGGGCGTCCGGTTTCTCTTAATCGTACTCTCCCTCTGGAAGAGCGACAGCGTCTGGGTTTCTACCCGTGTGTTCCGGCACGTTCGGCGGTTTCAACCGTCGGTTTGTTTCAACCGACCTCTCCGAAACGTACCGTAGGCACTATGTGATTTCACCCTCAGGCGACCAGGAAGCTAACCTGTTCTCTCCTCTCGCCGGGGGTACGGCCATCATGGCCGTCTTCTCCCATGTATCCAGATAGGTGATCAGGTGTAACTAGGGTTTGCAATACCGGACCAAAAATACATTACCGGTATTCGGTATTTGTTTAAACGTTGCACCGGAATACCGGTATTAGGAATTTTCAAAAAGATACAAAAACACAGTTGTTGAATAGAAAAAAACATTAATTGATTTATTAACTACATATTTTTGAAATGTGATTGTAAAAAACATAATGCATCTATTGAACTGTCGTTAAGCCTGGTATTTTTCTACAAAAATTACCTGCAGTTGAAAATGCTCTTTCCACATCCACGCTGGTTAGCGGTACTGTTAATAATGAGTGATATACTTTCTCTAAATACTTGCCTCGATGTCTTTCATCTTTTAAAAACTCGGTCTCTTGTCTGACGGTTTTGGATAAACCTATTTTTTGTATTATTTTTGTATTATTGTCCGTGGAAACTTTTTTATTTATAGCTAATTGTAATTTCTTCTCGAGAAACAATTCTTTTTCGACATTAACATCAACATCATCTTCAACGAATTCTTCTGGATAGGTTTGTGTTTGTTTTGCATAAATGTTTTTGTGGAAATTGACGACGAACTTAATTAAATTTTACCTTGTTAGCTTCTTTTCTTCCTTCTAGTTTTCTTTCTTAAAGTCTTTTTTAAATTATGTAAATACCTTAAAATATTTTCTAGTTCACTATGCTTTTTCTGCATACGAATTTTCAATGCACTGTATAATTCCTCAGACAGTGACGTATCCTGATCTTTAAGTGATTGCAACATAAAGTTTATTGTTGCATTCGCTGTTAATAAGTTGGAATTCATATGCAGATTAGGAAGATACAAGGAAACGTATAAATTAATGAAAAGTAATAGTACTTGCATTTTATTTTAATAATAGAAAATGTCGTAGGTAATGAAGGAGATTTTCGTTTAATTCTGATTTTTATATACATATAATAATCAATGAGATTGGGAATTTGCAAAAACGCGTTTATATCGAGAGAAGAGAAAAAAATTTCCTGTTTACAATTTGCCTCTTGAATAGCAGCACGATCAATGAAATATTCAATAAATTAGTTTTTAAGTATACTCACATAAAATTAGTCGAAGCAGTTTAAAATATTCATGATACAATTTTATTGTGTAGTGATATTTTAATACAGCAAATATATTAATAATATCGACTACTAAATGTTCAATACGTACAATATATTTATGAAGAAAAGCCGTCATGTTAAGCAGTCCTACACTGTTAGATTGTTTGACGAGCATTATCTCACAATTAATGGCCGTTACCATTTACAATAAATTAGTGACAGTTCAGAAAGATATCCTGTAAAAACACTGACACGTGGTGCATTGTAGTTAAGTGAATGTAAATGTGCAATTCCTGTGGAACAGATAGCACAACAACCCATAAATTATACAATGGGATTATATTATACTATTGACGAGGAAAACAGGTAACAGAACTTGTGAGGTGCGAACATAACTTGTTCAATTTCTTCTAATATGGAAAGTTTTTACGGACATATTGTTTTAGGGCTGATCGCTCTTTCGTTGGGATGTAACTTTCTCGAAAATTTGAATTGCTTTTTAAATTTTCATCTCTGGACATATTATTATAATACGATAAAAATTGCTGCAAAATCAAGTGTTATAAAATAGTCACTTTTAGTAGTATATATTATATAGTATTATGATTATAAATAGGTACAATACTGTTAGTATTACTATTATACATAGGTATAATACTTGTGTATTTTAATTATAAATGGGTGCAATACTTTTAGTATCGTAATTATATATTTAGTATTATATATTATAATACTTCGTAGATCTAGTGTTAACAAAGATTGAAAATGTTTTTCTGTGAAATTGTAGTTTCATGTTATCGCAATCATTAGATTGTAGACATTCGTGTTAATTTACGTTGTTGTAGACAAGTTTTAAAACATTAGAATTGTATTGAAAAAATGCAATTTTCTTTATGAATTGATTTAAGTAAGATGTGATTGAAATCAACATAATGGAAGTTTGTATTGTGTGAACCTTCGAACTAAATAAAGAAAGAGTAAGCTGCTTTCCTAGGATGGCCGCAAGCTGACGAAGGATTGCAATTAGTTAGCTTTTACACATAACGGCTATAATTAGTTAGATGCAAGCATTGGGAAACTTTCGACCAATTAGGCTCGATCTGTGTATGAATGTAGTCTTCTTAGCAACGAGAATCGCATTCTAAGAACCTAATATAATCACTTATTGTTAGTCTAAACAGTATCTCATTGATTAACATAAGGCACGCAAATTCTGTGGAAGACAAACCAATCAATAATTAAATTACCTGTTACGTATAAAACGATCACTTTGACAAACATTTATAGCCTTTTATTTGCTTACTTTACTACAGAATAGTAAAAACGTTTAAAGAATTCATAAATAGTATTGTGTTCTTTTAAAATCATTATTAAACAACGAAATAAACGTTTATTTCTTTCTTAGCTCTTGTATCATGAAATTAATGCGGATATCTCTTATTTTGCATAAAAATCAGTAGGTTATTTATTATGTTTCAATTTCAAGTAACTTATCGATGCTAAACTATCAAAAGAGGTTTTCTTTAAGGACTATTTTAATAGAAGCTTGAAGTATTTTTATTGAATAATTCGTGGTAAGGTTTATTTTAGTTTTGCTAGATGATTGCATATGTGTATGATAAAATGTGTTTTTAATAGAAAAAATTGATACTATTCGCAGATATTTTTGGAACACCGAACACAGATATTATTTTCTTCCGTCAGTATAGGTGATTTATTACGTCTCAGTTATGTATAAATATTATGTCGTATAAAATATTTTTCAAATAACTACCAGATTGAAAAATGTTGATTTTTAAATATTCAGGTTTTTGTTTGGTTTAAAACAAAGCAGGTTCTGCTTGAAATATTGTTCTTTTTATAACGAATAGTTTAGAACATAATTAGATGATTCATTTTCAAGGAGATACCCTGAACATGATTATTTTTATTTGCAGGAAGGGTAAGTATTACCTCCGTACAAATCCACAAAGCCCATTCGCTGCAGGACTTCGAGAAATCTAGTAACCTAGATTTCACAATGGCACGAATAATTAGGATTAGCGAAGCGAAATATTATAGAATGTATACTTATACACATTGTATGCTATGTACTACCGGAGTACCGGATGAAAAGAGCGAAAGGTAATAGTCAGAAATGAATCGCGAGGATTAGGTGTGCTAATATAGAACCATGTAATTGGGAAAGTAGTGAAAAGAGAATTTGTAGGATGTGTAAAAGAGGGTTAGGTACATTGAAACACTGGTTAGAGGAGTGTGAGGGAATACAGAAAGGGGAATGTTCCCTAACGCAAGCGTTAGAGGGTAGAACAGAAGAGCGTGTGTTAAAGTGGCTGAGAATGCTAAATACTATTTAGCATATTTTCTCTTAGTTTATATTTATTTAGTTAATACTAAATAGTAAACTAAGAGAAAATATGCGATATAAGAATAGCATACCGTTGTAGTATTTTGTTGTATTTTATATACAGTTTATACCGTGTAGTTTAGAGTAAAGTATTTTGAACTGACATCTAGTCATACGAAAGAGGGTTTAAGTATGTAAGAGTGTGGGAGGGATGAATGGATAAGCATAGAATGTAAATCAAGTCCTATTCTGCGACCGATGAGGCTAGAATTATGACAAACTAACTAGTAACCTAGATTTCATAAAAAATTTACTTTAGTTTTTGAAATATGTGCATGAATTTACAATATGTATTTCATATAATAATGTGAACAGCAAACGTGTGAAAATACTATGATTACAGTATTGTATAAGAGTATAGTATATGATCGTGTAGGATTATTCTAGACTACCATACATATTTCGTTATTCCATTCAGTAATTGTTGATAATGCATCGCTTGGTGTTTTCTATGTATGTTACTATCAACTCCGTTGGGTAAAAACAAAATTAAATGAATTAGCTAAGATTATCTTTGGGAAAAAAGTTAAGAAGTCTCTGAAGAGGCTTGAGAACGTCGAATAGTATATTAGTGATTAACACGTTGAGCGCCACACGAATTCTTAAGCAAATCCCCGTCAGGCCACGCACGCTGCTTTGCATTGCGGTATAGCAATGCGAAGCGCACTACTAACAGATTGAAATTTACTCGATACAGATGTGTAAATATATTAGGGCCATTGTTTCTCATCGCAGTAGTTGATATGTACGTTTAGAATGAAATGCTTAAATTTTTTAGTTTTATATCATATTTTATACTGTTAGCCACCGGTGGTTGACGCGGCCTAAACGGAAAGTTCAGTGTCAGCCACCGATGGCTGACGTGGCACTCAACTAGATTATTATGATCAAATTGACTAATTGTTTTCCAATAAATTCTATAACAGAAAGAAAGTGGACGTTATTGTGGCAACACAATTTATTTACTTGTCCTAAAACTATATCTGAAGACAAGTTTGAAATCTGACGCTTGTAATAAATACAATCACTAAAAACCATCTTTAAGCAGAGTCAGTTTTTACAACGAGTTTACGAACTACTGAGAGCTTTCAGTTATTTACTTGGCCAGACAATGATGCAGTGTAAAATCTAGATGGTTTTATAGGACTATAAACTTTACACGAACATAATATAAATTATCATAGAATGCATAAGCTTTTATGTTTCGATTACTTAATGCATACTACGTGAGAACGAAAGAAAAAATTGTGTAAGGAAAAACGTAAATTAAACTTGTATAAATAAAATATGAAATATTTTCACCAATTTAATTGGCTTGTATCGATGAGACTATTGTATTTTTATTTTATCCAAATCTCGATAGCATTTTTCTTTTATATTTTTATTCAGAATAATATTATAATTTGTCTCAATTTCGGAAATATTCTGCACAAATGCGCTATATATTTATGCAAGATGGAGGGACACAGTAAATACAGAATTATAATAAAAATTCATTATGGAATTTGTTATGGATTATGTCTACACAAATATATACCTTTGGGTAATTGCAAAAACAAAAATAAAATTTTATTTTTCACGCTTTTCCAGGTTAACATTTAGTGTAAACGCATAGAAATTATATTTTATTCATGCCGTTGCTTTGAATTCTGTTCTAGGTTGAAGGAGCACCGATTGGAATCAGCATTTATGCTCAATTTTGCAGACTATTACTTTCTCTCCGAGTTTCATCACTTTTATCAGAATTGCTTCCGCCTCATTCACATTTATTTGTGACGAGTGCCGCCACTAGATTGTAAAGCATCCTTCACGATGAACTTTTTATGGTTGGTTTTCCTTCCTTCGCCGCGAGGGTTTGAGTCTTACGTTCAATATTTCGTAACCACTCGAAATTTACACCACTTTCCTTAATACTTCCCTTAATACTATAAAACTTTATTGGCCTTGCAAACAGGGCAATACAAAGTATTTTGTGAGAAATTGGAAAATTATAAAGTTACGTCATCATATTTAAACTCATCCTTAAACGATTGATAGTTACCTTATACAAGTTTTTTACCCTTTTACCGAATCTTGCGGACTATACACGCTTGAGTATATCATATTTTAGTTTATTGTATTATATTCTGGTATATTATATCATATTCCAGAATATTAAACTGCATTCTTGTATATTATACTACATTCCAGTATTTTATGATGTATTCTAGTATGTTATACAATATTTTAGTATATTATATTGTGTTCTGGTATATTGTATTATATTCTAGTCTATTATTTTGTGAATATTATAGTATATTCAACTATATTATACTATATTATAATATATTTTAATATACTATATTATATTCTAATACATTATAACATATATTAACATATGAAACTATATTCTAATATATTTATAGACTTGTATCTCTTTCTACAAAATGTGCTGAGAAATGAAACGTGTTAGAATGAGAAGCCCGTGCGATATTTATTTCTGTAAAAACGGACCGTGTAAAAAGAGATCCAGGTGTATTCATCACCCGGTATGAAGATCTGATGATTTCGGGTTCAACTCGATAAGAAACGTGAAGGGAGAAGTGATCATGGAAAAAGCGAAATTGTGATTGTTGAAAACAATAGTGGTAAAGTTTTCTTTACTAATTTCTTATTTTACGTAAATGTGCGTACTGCCATGTTCAAGATATTCAATTTAAGTTGGCTCCTTCTGCTTTTTATTGTAACTTGAAAAATCTTGCTGTTAGCTATACTGTTTCCTTAATCGAGAAGAATATCGCAATCAGATGTGCCCAGAAAACATTTTGTAATGACTCTATTTATTTAATCACTAAACATTGTGTTGATTGTCAAAAAGCATGAGAGTCAGTTTAAACGTTCTTTAGAACGAAAATCTTGTAGAGTTTCGTAGAAAATAGAAATTGTCAGCATTAATTGCAAGACGCAGGAACTGCATAGACAGTTTTTTCCCTTACTTAATAATTTTAACAATTTGGAAACAATCAATAGTATTTCTAAACTATTTCGCATTTGGTCTATCCATTTTTGCATAAAATCTGCAATACAGTTTTTATGAACGACAAAAATGTTTTGACTACAAATGATTGATTCTCCTGCATTGTTTATATCAATCCGAATTAAAATTACTATTTTCTTTCTTTTAGAGCCTGTCACGAAATTTTTATGATGTCCGTATGTCACCTTTAAAGTATTTTAGCATATTAAGTATTTATACTGTCTAGAATTGTCTAGACATCGTGTCTGGGTTTGTGCTACGATCGAATGGGACACTGTCATTTTTGAGAGGTTTATTGGCGTGCTTGGCCCTAAGGATTCGTTACGGACTTGGGTACGGACTTGAGTAAGTTAAGTTTTGTTTAAGTTTTTGTTGTAAGTTTAAGTTTCCGTTTTGTTTTGAAACGGAAAAACAGACCAGCCGTACTCCGCTTAATGATAATTGACGCATCGCAGAACCACAGGCAGCGCAAAGGCTACAACAAGTTCGGGGAAGGGGTCCTTAGACAAGGGTGCTCTGTGCGACGTCCTGCGAGGCTTACGTGGGAAAATGAATTCACGGAGTTTGTAGGCGTTGCATAATTTAGGATTACGCCCCGAACTGGTGATTCATTCCGTTTTTATCCGTACCAAAGGAATGATCTCTTCCTGAACTTTGGTAGGGAACAGTGTTACCAGAAAAACCCAAAACTGGGTGGATTTTCCACTCCTTTTCCTCTTCCACTATCATGAGCACACTCTAACGTCCCCCACTAAGACCGTAGACTGGTCACGTGACGTGCCGCGCAACGTGTTACATATTACTCTGGTCATCAGAGAGGTGGTAAACTGTATTCCCCTCGATTTAACCGATCTGGCGACACTGGTAGGGAATTAGAACGTCAGAACTGATCGAACTGTTGAACTGAACGTTACGAATCGTTAAACAGAACATATTGAACTCATAGAACATATTGAACCATAGAACATTTGCACTTTAGAACACTGTATTTAGAATTTTAAGAACTTTAAGAACTTTAAGCGTATTTTACAAATGTGAAATACATCGTTTCTGAAGTGAAACTCCTTTAGGCGCGTTAGGCGCAAAACCTCATCGCGGTAGGCGTAAAACATCGACGCGGTAGGATGATACATAATTTACGAAGTAAATTAAGATTGGAAATGGTAAATAATCCTAATGAAGCGACAACAAGATCAGGAACAACTCTCGATGCAATATTTGCAAGACATTTAGACAAAAGTGAATCAAGAATATTTATATCATATTTTAGCTATCACAAGCCAATTGTCTCAATCAATTGAATCATAGAAAATTAAATGTGATAAATTGTTAATATAAATTCGAAAAAATTGAAGAAAAAAGTTTCACTTCAGCCATGTGGTCTAAGCACACATACATTTTTTTACTGTTTTTAAACTAGAGCGTTAATTGCCTTGAATCAGCGGCAATACTGTACAGAACAGCGCTCGTAACATATACATTCAGGACTTTGTGCGTATTAATCCTTTGCACTACGATTTATTTTACGGATACAGAAACTTCTTTGTCATTCGTAAATCTTTACAAGAAGAAGGGAGTTAATATTTATTGTATATCTATGTATTCTTCAATGGTTATACACCGATAACAACAGAAGAGATTTTGTTTCAGTTTGAAGGAAATTAATAGCATGCATATTTAGTTGAAATCTTCATTATGAGTCTGATTCGATGTTATAGTGCAAGGGGTTAAGTAGGAAGAGTATGAATTCAGCAATTGTACATACAGGTTGTGAGGATTGAACGAATGGTAAAGATGGGTTGGGGAAAAAGAAATCCATTATTTTTTCGCTAGATGGCTATAGTAATATATATTTTGTGAAGTATTGTTCAAACAAATTCTGTGCTTGTTGGGAAAGTGACATTCCGTACTAAAACAAATTCTTTTACAATTTTTTTGATTGGTCGATTCAGTTCTCAGTTATAGGGTGTAAAAGATGGAAGTTAACAAAGAAAAAATTCAGTATATTTTACAATTTTGCTTTGATAAAGGCGAAAATGCAAGCCAGGCGGCTTGAATTGTGAATGGTGTTTACGCGTAATTTTGGTTTCGTCGATTCCGTTCCGGTATTTTCGATGTTAAATATGCACCTAGCACAGGTAGATCCGTCGTCGAAAAATGTCGATAAAATCATGAAAATGATCGAAGTAGACCGGCATGTTAGCAGTCGTAGCGTCGCCCAGAAGCTAAAGATCGACCACAAAACAGTTTTAAACCATCTGCGTAAAGTAGCGATTGACCAGAAGCGGCCAAAATTGGCCAACAGGAGAGGTTTTGTGTTCCATCAGGACAACGCCAGGCCACACACGTCTATAGTGTTTCGCCAGAAACTCTGGGAGCTTGGTTGGGAAGTTTTGATGCATCCACCTTATAGTTCGGACCTGCCACCAAGCGATTACGATTTTTTATCATTGCAAAACTTCCTTAGTGACAAGAAATTGGCATCAAGAGAAGATTGTGAAAATCGCTTAGTTGAGTTTTCCGCCAACAGGGTGCAGGGCTTCTATGAGAGAGGCATTATGAAGTTACCTTTAAAATAGCAACAAATTATAAAACAAAACGGTGAAATAAAGTCTTGAAATAAACGTACAAATAATGGATTTCTTTTTCCCCAACCTAATAAAAGAAAAAGCAATCGTAGAAGCTGCACTTGATTCGAGGATCTGTTTGCCAGATAACTCTAGAATACGGAAGTCGAAGGTGTATGTACAGGGTGTATCAAAATTATATGTGACGACTTCCATAGTAGTATTCTATACTTCTGGATCGGTAGAGATCTGTTAAAAAAATGGTTCGCAAAGTCCTTCACCATTTTTTCAAGGTCAACATTTTTTTTTATTGCATTCTATAGTACTCATCGCATGGAACAAAAGTCTCACAGACACCATCGGTCTCAAGTCAACCATTCTCTTGAAAAACGACTTTAAAGTTTTGTAAACTGTTTTATTCCACATGTCTACAGGATCTTCCAAGATGGTATAAATGCGGAGGGGGTGATTCTACATGAGAAAATAAGTCCTAAGTATAGAAAAATTTTTTTTCATGTGACGCCTCTTTTTCGAGAAATTAGAGTTTGAAAATCCGTCAAGTCGCGTTTCTAGCGTTTGTAAGTAGTAGATCAGGTAGGTAATGAACAGACGCGTGAAACATTTCATATTCAATATCAAGCGCGTTCGCCGAATTTTGAAACTGTAATTTCTCGATAACGAGGCGTTAAATGAAAAAAATTATTTTATACTTTAAACTTATTTTCTCATGTGGAATTACCCCCTCCACATTTATACCATCTTGGGACACCCTGCAGACATGAGGAATAAAATAGTTTATGAAACTTTAAAGTCGTTTTTCAAGAGAATGGTTGACTTGAGACCCATGATGTCTTTAAGACTTTTGTTTCTTGTGACGAGTATTATACGATGCAATACAAAAAAATATTGACCTTGTAAAAACGGTCAAGGACAAATTTGCGGGCCATTTTTTTAATAGATCTCCATCGATAAATAGGCATAGAATCCCGCTATGGTAGTCGTGACATATAATTTTTATACATCCTGTACAAAAGAAGAAAGGACTCGCTTTGAAAATGGTCCTAGAAAGGCCAAGGCAATGGTATACATATAAAACCCATGAATTCTTTAATCCGAGTTTCCAGTGCACCACAGTAGTCAAATATAATCTCGATTCAGTTATGAAAACAGATGTTAAAGCCATTTAAAATATTATTATAGTTATTATATATAATATTTGAGTAATTACTTGTTTCACACCCACTATTTCCTTCCGATTGTCAGATTTTGTCAAGTTTTCTCACACACTACGGACAAATCCAATTATGCCAGCACGCCATCATCACTGTTCATGCAAATATGAAATTCAGAAGAGGTTTTTAATATCGTTGAAATTGCATTATGTTGCGAGTCATGCATTTAGTGGCGCGATTAAATTTGTCTCATTATGCGGTTCTACATTATAGCACATGTCACGTATCATCAATTTCTATTTGCTCGCGCAAATGGACGAAGCAACGACATGTGGATGAAACGTCAGCGGACTATTTCAAAGTATTTATGCCCATAGTACAGTACATTTTATCTTTTATCGAAATATAGTTTATATTTATACCAATATATTTGATACATTTTATATTTTGTACAACTATATATTATATGTATATTAATAATTGTACATTTTATACATTTATTTTGTACATTTACATTTTATATTTCATACAAATACAATTTATTTTATACCAATGTATTTTATACAAATATAAATTATATTTATACACATGAATTTCCGTTGATTATGGTAACATTTTTGTTATCTTACGAAAGAAATGATTAATAGTGATAAATAGACTGCGGAACTTGTAAAATAAATGTAAAATAAAAATGTTCTGTATCCATTATTAGAAATAAATAGAAGATACATGACAATTTATTTCTTCTATTAATAATTTGAAGTCCTGAATTCTTCTGCTGTTTTTACTCTTTTACATTTCATTTACTTATTTTTGTAATAAATGTATAAAATCTGCAGTCTTGTGATAAATATGGTATTATTTATAAATGCATAATACTTCAACAGAAATGAATTTGTTTGTTATAACTTAATTACACCCACGATTGCAGCAATTAAATTGAAAACGTTGCATAACGTCATCTAATTATAATTTAATTAGGTTACTAAAAAGTGGACTAACAATATAATTTAATTACAGTATAATTCGAAGAAACTCTAGAGTCATATCTGTACTTCAGGAATAATAATCAGTTCATTGTATTAATTCATTATTTTGTATAAACATTTTTATTCAAATTTAATTTTATACAGATAATTTTTATTAAATTTAATTTTAGGAGATATTTTTTATTTAAATTTAATTTTATATAACAATTCTTATTAAAGTTTAATTTCATAGTAATAAGTTTTATTAACTTTAATTTAGCTGAGATTTTTCAAACTTGTTTTCGGATAATAAGTCGTTTGGGTAATAAGAAAAATATATATTGTTGTAAGTAAAAAAGCATCGATAACCTTGAACCTGAAAAAAATGACCTCCGAAAAAAATATTCTTGCCGTATTTTGTTTCTTAGTAACATTCACATTCGATACGTAGAAAATATCTTTTGCATCATTATTACTATTCAAGGCTTTAATACATTATCTATCTCTCCGAGAACAATGTTCTTAGTGTTTTAAAAACTCCTCGTCCTAAAGCTATTAGCAATTTACTAATCGTGTTGTAAAATCTGGAATTGTACTTTTATTTCGTTACTGAAAAATCACGTAAAATGTCTTCTCCACCTTGCGAAAGTTCAATTTAATTGACGGAGGGTGAGGCATGATGGGTAGAAAATTGGAAGCTTCAAGTTTTAAGACGCGTGAGATGCGATGTCCAATTAAATTTCTCGTCGTTTCGAGATTCACTTCATTTTCGCATGATACATGATATAATCCAGCATACAGGGCGTACGTCGGATGGATAGAATAGTGCATATTCGCGTGAAACTGATACCGTAACGCAACCTCCCTGCTGATCTTATTGCAGATTATGTTGAGGATCACAACATCATAATAGAGCATTATAAGTACGTGACGTACTCGGCCTACTTAACTGCAGCTTTCCTGGTAGACACCGCACAGTGGGGAGAACTGATGAAGTTTGTGTACAAAGCAAACATCTTTTGATAGAAATGAGATAGAGCGATGATTTTTGTTTAGGTTCAAGCTGAAGTATTGCAGAATAAGGGAAAAATAGAGAGATTATGGTACGAGCGCTTTTTAACTTTGAAAATCTGTGTTAAACTTGACATATTACAACAAAATTTTGACTTATCCAATACCATGTACGGTTAGATTTTTTTCTTGACGTGCATCATCTCTCGTAGATTTTGCCACGCTGATTCCAAATCTGTTCAGAAAATATGCTGGTATACAAGATGAAAGCTTAAGGGTAAAAATCGCAGATTTTCGGCCTTTTCATGAAATTTTTCAGCTTTAAATGTTTGTAGTTTCGGGCGCACTGGTTTGGCCGCACTTGTGTGCGGAGTTAGCTGTGCTCTCGCGAGCGAGTGTTAGGTTTGCACTCGTGTACAGATTTTAGAGTCGTATTTCTATCGCATCTGTCCCGTCTCGTTTCATCGTCTTCTACAATTTTGGTTCCTACATTGTGTCTAACTATGCTTAGTGTGCTTCACCTGGAGTATAACTGCTGATCATCTTCATCGTCAGGCGAACACTACTCATCCAACGAAGACTGCTCATCGATCGAGGATTGCTCGTCGAACGAAGTCTCCGGATTATTTCATAGTTAGTTTTAGTGCGTGCGTTAGTTATTAGATTGTAAATCATCATTGTAAATATGTCGAGTAATTAATGCCGTAACTTCACTTTGCGCGGCTTGTTTTTTGACTCCGACACAGCCTTTTGCTGTGTCGGCCATACTTGCAAGTTTTGGGCCAGTCCAGTTTCGGTATTCGGCGTGAAGTCATTGAGAAGGATGTATTCAAAAAAAAAGAACGATGCAGATGTTTATCCCATTTGATTTAAATATTAAAGGATACGCCTAAGTAAACGAGTCACGGCATCATATAGAGTTTCAAGTCATGCGTTTTCATATATTATTTGTTTGAAACTTTTTGCCTTTTTCGAACGGTAAAATAGTATCATACAAAGCACAAACATGTAACGTTCGTGGACAGATAAAGCTGATAGAATATATCATGTGCATAAATAGTACAATTGCACCATACGGTCTCAACAAGCAAATAAACAAAATAGTTAGATTTTACATTTATTCTCAAAGTTACCAGCAATTAGCACTTTCTTCTAGTTCTTTCAATAAAATCTAGTATTATATTATCAACATCGGAATCTTTCATTAGGACTATTTCTTTTTCAAAAGAGGGTATTATCTTGAATAGCCTTGTCGCTTATAAAGTGAAATTGTTTAACCGTGACTAAGCATTTTTGTTGTACTTTTTTTTCGTTTTACCTCTTTAAGACACTGCATAAAACCATAAAAATCTGTGTTGTGAGCTAGAATATGTGTGTAGGTAAGAAAATGTTTATCACAAAACTGTAAGGTATAGTTAGGTGAGCTATGACAATCAAACTAGTACAAGAAAATTTTATTTGAATAAAAAAATCTTCTTGATTTGACAGCAGTATCTCATAAAGCATAAAGATCGGTTAAGTTTTATCATAACTGTTACTTATATTGGTTGTAGTTTTAGAGGAACAAAGGAAAAGTGGGTAAGACTTATTTCCATTTAAGAAATGTTTACACTCTGCAAAATTGAAAAGGTTAAAAAACAAAATTGCCTGATTCTTCAATCGTGTTTCGCTATCAACTTATACATTTTTAAAAAACTCAGTATTTTAAAAAATTGAAAAATTAGATCGAATTTATATACAAATTAACTCGTAGGCCTTTCTTAACGAATTTAACAAGAATGTAACATTTAAGTACGAAAATAAGTTTTCTTTTCTCTTTTGTTAAATTTAAAAATATCAAGAAATTCTAATGAATGTGTAGATGTATTTTTTAATGTTCAGTATTGCAATAGAGCGACACTGTTCATTTGAACGGTTTAGTATCAATTTTAATGTTTAATACTGCACAAATTCATACCGATTTCGTGTTGATACTAGTAACGCAGTCGAATTCCTAATTTCGAATGTTTGACAGCCTATCTAGATAGTTACAACTACAATATCATCGTAGCAGATTACAGATATGTAACAGTTTAGTCTTACGCAATCGCAGTTCTGTTGGTCAGTTCTGTAGCGAAAGTTCTAAGTTACGGTGTAGAGAATATGGCAACGGCTGGGATGAACAAGGACAAAGTAATCAGTGGAAATTCTTTTGGTAGCCAAATTGCTGGCTCTAATGAGCTGAATTTATTTTTCAAATGTTCTTCATTACATTAAGTACAAGCAAAAGTTTTCTTCTTTTTCAATCGTACTTGCATAATGACTCCTAATTATAATGGTTACAATCTCTCACTTTTTCGTGCAATTATTTGTTTGTTATCAATGTGTCGAAATAAACAACTGAGCACGTTAGCATTGTTGGGATTGTTCGCTGTGTAACATGTAAATTGTCCAAAACTCTGATGTTAATTTATCGTCGAAGATATTAACACAAGAATTACCAGAAGAACCAAAATTGATTTGTTCCTAATTTCTTCTCTGGTAGTCATTGAAATTATAAAGATATTTTCACGCAAAATTTTCTGATAGGTTTCTCTGTTCAAGCCATACGAAATTGAATAAACCCATTTTTGTCATTATTATGAAGCAATGTTGTAACAGTCGTATTCAGTGCTCGGCAGTTCTAGTGTTAATTGTAGTCAAAGCTTTTGTATGTTAATTTACGTTAATACCATATATGTAACTGTTTCAGTAAGTTGGTAGAACGCTAATAATATGTCTGCAACATTTATTGATGAATCTTTGAGACATCAGGATCATTTCCTTAGTGCAAAATGCAATAGTTGGGGTGATTTCAAGGTTGAATACTGTGACCGGAATGTTGTGATTCCGATGGAGGAAGCTGCATCATGTGAAATGTCAGTATAACGTTATCTAATTGTTAAAATATTTTTATTGAATGTGCATACAACTATCAAAATTTAAGAACCAAGTTAATTCTTATAAATGCATCATTGATTAAAATATAATAATCGTCTATAATGTAATAATGTTTGCTATACACATATGCTCTGCTGTGCAACATAAAAATTTCTTATATTTAATTAATACTATGATGTAAACATTTAACGAATTCAAATATGTTAAGGAGTCTACCATTAATTGCACCGTTTCATAACTTATGCAGGTGTGTGTACACAGTATGCACCGATCAGAAACAGGTGAGAGAAAATTGATAAATTTGAAGTCACCAATACAACAGTGCGATTTTACCTGAGAGTGTTTGAGTATTAACAATTACAAGTACACCTACTCTTTTAACGAATAAGTTGCACGTGCACTCGCTAACATTTTTTATAATTTGACAAAGACATTTCTGCGCAGTACTTACCTACCCGTTGAAATTCGCAATGTCGCAATTTTCGCAAGATCGATGTCAATTTCAAAGGAAGCGTGTGCTTGACACTTCAATAAGTAATTACCGAGAATTCTTGCAAGTGGTTTGCACTGTTATTCGTGTTGCTATATACAGGGTGGTCCTGTAAAAATTACCACTTGAATATTTCTGTTATTTTTGGTAATTTTGAACAACTTTATTAAACAAAGTTTTTCATTGTACAGAGGACTATAACATGACAGTAATCGCTTTTTTTGTAGGTGCAAGAGTCCTAGAGATTTCAAGGTCAACTTTATGGTTCTAAATAGAAACATATATTTTTCTATGTGTTATTCGATGTAGCTCGTCATTCTCTATTAAGTATTAATCTATGTATGTCAAAAAATGTATAATGTACGACATATTTGAACCTTAATTTTGTTGAATTCTATGTATCTTATTTACCATATTTTCCTGTTTATCAACTGATTTATCAAATTGCTACTGGCTAAAAAAAAACGAAACCCAACGTGCCATTTTCAGTCTCTTTGTTATTAAAAAACGAAACTCGAATCGTTGTTTTATTTTGTATTTTTTAGTTTTAATGTTTTAGTTAAGAAACGAAGACATTACGGCTATTTCTGATTATCTACTTTTCTTTGATATTGTCATAGAAAATTACCTCTCACACTTTCGCCCACCTGTTGCTGGACATTCTGTATAATACACGCAATAGTGGAATTCAAAAGATTTAAGAACCACATTGCACTCTAGAGCTTCCTTCAGGAAAAAATAAACAACATACATATTTTTCGAAAAGTAACATATCACGCCTTAATCATTTAATTATTTCAAATATATGTAAATTGATGTTTGATTATCGTCGTATTTTTTGTATTTAATTATAAATACAACATTTTTTAGTATTTAATTATAAATACAATATCTTTTTGTATTTAATTAAAATACAATATTTTTTTGTATTTAATTATAAATACAATACTTTTTTGTATTTATTTATAAATACAATATTTTTTTGTATTTAATTAAAATACATAAATAAGAAATTTATAATCTCCATTGTATAAAAATTAATTTTTTCTTTTTGTAATTTCCATGAGCCTATGATAGTGTAGGCATTCTTAAATTCTTCTAATGTCTTTACAGTTTTGTATTTTAGCTATTCATTTTTCTCATAATTGCATAAAATCCTGACTCTACTAATGTCATTTTTAACGTCACTTGTAATATCAATCTTTGACAGCTTTGAACCATGGCGGACCGATGTTCGCTCTGACGAAAACAATTATGGCATTGCACCTGTCTGTGGTCACTAAGACATCTATCCGAACGGTGGATATAGAGATCAACCTGGTTGTTTATTCCTCTCAAGCATGGGTGCGTAATACATTTCCATTTAATTTGAGCTTTATGTGAAGAATGTACTATGGTATACATATGTATCCAAATGTGTTGAACGACCCGATAAATAGTTTCAGAAGAAAGAATAACAATTTTTCGTTTGAATCTCCGTAAGTCCAGTTGAAAAAGTTGAACAGATTAGGAAAATTTAAAGACATCTATCTATTATTCTCAACTTACTAATATTATTAAGGGAAGAAAGAACTTTTGACTTGACTGCACTTTCTTACAATCAATGCTGACAATTTTTATTTTGCATACCGATTTGCAGTCTAGTGATATTAGATAAATAGGAATCGTCCGGCGCGTCTGATCATTACCAACCAATTCTACTTGCTGCATATACCAAAGCACGAAAACACGACGGATCTTTAAACTCGATTTTCTCGTTAACGATCGGTAACATTTTGGACCAAAAAAGTGTCTTCAGTTTTTCAGTTACTGGATCATGGAAAAATATCTTAGATAAAAATAAACGATGGATAGGAAAAATGGAGACCTTAAGCTTTAAAATGTGTTCAGGTATGTGGTTGTACTATTTTTTTAAACAAATTTATCACGGTTGAAATATTAACGATTCTTCGAGAATGGAAAAATAGTGTTTAAATACTGACTAGTTTATGTATTTCGTGAAACAAAGCAATAATTGGTCCGACGTACTTTTTCTGTAATCTAATGCAATCAAGTTTCAAATCCAATTTAACTGACTTATTTTAAATAAATCAGCTTATGTATTATATATTATAATTGCTATAGTAATCGTGTTTTTGTTGCCTCATACAGATGTATTGTTTTGTAAAAGAAATAAATCTTCAGCGATAGGGATTATTTTCTGTCGAGTAATAATGCCCTTTTGAAACATATTAAAGTCTATCCTATTCTAAAAAAGTTTATTACTGGTTTACTACTGAAAATGTTTATATACATATTGCTCACAATAGCTAAAGTGATACTCGAGACAGCAAAGAGGCAATAGGTTCGAAGTTCACAGACACACGATGCCATACACCTGAAATAGTAGTGGTAATCTATTCAACGAATAGCGAGAAGCCTGTGATTCAACTGTGTGCGCCTGACCAATCAGACGGTTTATTTGCGAATCCCTTTCCCATTCCTTTCGAGTACCACTTTGGCTATCGTGAGCAATATATATATTATCTTTATACATTGAAAATAAACATTCAATAGATAACATTAGTGCTGATAAACCATGCAGTTAAATATAAATGGATTGTTTCAGTTCAGAAACAAATGCGCAGTTGGACGATCATTAGGATTGCCAAAATGACGAAGAATCAACTTTTTTCCATTTTTGCGATCAGTGCCTGTTTTTTGAGCAGTAAGTATCTCGAAAATATTTTATTCGTAAGAAAAACAAATATAGAAGCTTTATTTTAATTTTTTAACGCAATGAACATATATAAGTTTCGTCCCTATTGTTCAAATCTATTGATCACCACTTCAAGTTTTGTTAACTTCTATATTCTACGAGTCATTTTAGTCGTTACAATATTTTTGTTATTAGATGTACAAATTAATTATTGGTCCTCATAATTAATCAATTGTAAGTTCATTTGAAATTCAAACCTTTTACTCGACATATTACAGTTTCATTAATTACTTATGAAATGAAGTAAACGCATGCAAGTAGCAAAGATCATTTTCGAGAGTAGTATGCATTTTGGTTCTTTGTAAATCATTAATAAATTCACGATGTAGGCGCTACGAAGTAATTTGTATATTTAATACAATTTAAATAAATTGTCAAACGTAACAATATACAATGAGTCGTTTTTTTGTGAATGTACATATGACAGAAGATTAACAAGTCATAAGATCCCCAAAATATGTGCAAAACTGTTTACACATACATGCAGGATTTTTCTATTTTGTTGAATAATCGATCTACGCGGACAGGGGAAAATCAAGGAGTCGATTCGTAACGAACAATAACGGTTTAATAAAATAATAAGATAGTGGAACAGCAATAGCTTGCACAGGAGCTTGTCTCTCGTTGTTACTCGCCTTTCTTTCGGTATTCGCCTGTTTTGGCGGCAATTTAATCATCCCACATACAATGGATGTAAAAAGTATTCGTATACCTTTCAAAAACAAATAACTTTTTTAAAATAGTACCAAACGACTCCAGCCTTTTTGAAATGTTAGAAGCATTAGTTTACTATGTAGCGTGTTAATAGTTTTTTTCTAAAAATTGCTATCGGTCGAAATTGCTAAGAAAAAAGTAAAGCTTACGATTTTTAACTTTTTTATTTGTGCCAGTAGAGAAGATTTAAAATATGGCTTTTGTAGACCCAAGTAAACTATATATGTACTTCATTCTGTTACTTCCGCACAGTCTTATTAAAATTCTGAAGATAGAAACTAATTTTTATTCAACTACTGTTTTTTTGCAATTATTTAAAAAGTTCCGATTTCACATAAAAATCTGCAGTTTACTTATAACGTTAGATTAGTAAATGCTCATAACACTCTATACTAATAATAATCTGTTTCCTTTTTCGCAGCTACAGTTTTGTCATTTACCACTGACAGTATAACACTGCGGCTCTATTTCAGGTAAGTACACAGTCCAACAAATTTCAACTTTTTTTATGTTTCCTAATTACTGTAGAGTGGTTCTTATAGAGCTTTTTGCTCTGATTCTGAATCTGCCCTTACTTTTTCGACTACATGCACAGTTTTTGAGAAACATGACTTTGAAAAGAAACCTATTTTTCAAATTTACACAAATATTGTGATGTTATTATAAAAGATATTGAATTGTTCTTTGCAGCAAAAGATCCAATATTAATACATTATGAATGTTTAAACATGTTTCAACGATCATTAAAGACGGAAAGTCACAATTTTTGCACCAATTTTTTAGGATATTTTTGTATTTATCTCAAAAAATAAAGGTCCAGCGTAAAATCTAACTATATCACGCGACAGAGCAGACTTTTATCTTGAGAAACGCCCCTTTGAAGTTTGCAACATCGACGTTTTTACCGAACCAGAAAGCAAAATATCTACGCCCGAGTTGAGTTGGGGCCAGTGGTGCTTTTCCACTAGCGCGGTCGTTCGTTGGGATACGGTGCGGCGTAACGGCGATGCAGTGGCTAAAAGCGCGCAATTATGCCAGCTTATTTAAATGTTATTTATTATTCATTAGTACATTTATTCTGTATAAATTCTATTATGTATTTCTTTCATGTTAGTCTCCTGTTCATAGTATATTTCATACTATAAAGGTCTTTTGTAACAAAAAAATAATTTAGTAAGTTTATCTTTTGTATTTAGTTTTCTTTATTAAGCATTTCCACAATAAGCGATATTAAATAGATTTTTGTATTAAATTATTTTTTGTTACATAAGACCTTTTTAGCATAAAATACATATACTATGAACAGGAGACTAACATTAAAAAAATACATAAAATAATTTATACAGATTAAATGTACTAATAAATGATAAATAACATATAAATAAAATTTGAAATTTAAATAAGCTGGCATAATTGCGCTTATAGCCACTGCATCGCTGTTACGCCGCGTCGTATCCCGACGAACGACCGCGCTAGTGGAAGGGCACCCTAGCGGCAACCCATGTCGGGCGAAGATATTTTGCTTTCTGGTTTCTATCCCGTGATATAGTACGATATTACGCTGGACTCTTATTTTTTGAGATAAAATCAAAAATATCCTCAAAAATTGGTGCAAAAATTGTGTCTCCGTCTTTAATGATTGTTTAAACATGTTTAAACATTCATACTGTATTTATATTGGTTATCACTGTATTCGGGAAAGTCTATAGAATCTTTTGCTGCAAAGAACAATTCAATATCATTTATAATAACATCAAAATATTTGCTTAAAGTTGAAAAATAGGTTTTTTCTTCAAAGTCATGTTTCTCAAAAACTGTGCGAGTAGGCGAAAAAGTAAGGGCAGATTCGGAATCAGCGCAAGAAACTCTATAAGAACCGCCCAACAGTAATTAAGAAACAAATTTGGTGTTGGACAGTGTTATTTATAATTCTTATAATATATTTATATTACTTTGTAGCGTCATAGAAAAAAAAACAAATATTTGGCAAAGCCTTGCAGTCATTGTAAAGAGCTTTCGGCGCAGTTTTTGCACGAACTATTAAGAACTTTTTCAGAAAAATTGTTGAACCATTTGGATTGGAATTTAGTATACCCATATCTGTGTTGCGTGTGGTTTTTTAAAAGTAGAAATAATAAAAATTACACGAATTAAACATTTTATTATAGAGTATACCTTGAAAAAAATGGGTCGACGATTGCCATGATTCTGGTCTTGCTACTGCTCCGAAATAAAAAATGATGTTGTTTATTGATCACTCTAAATGTAATTTTTGTCCGAATTAAAAGAAATGAAAAATCTTGATTATTTACAAAACGACAGTATTTTGTAGTCAAATTATCGATTTTTTAAATACTTTTCGACCTTTAACGCGATAAAAGTATATGAAAAAATCGTCTGCTTTTAAACAATTTAGTTCGTTTGCTGACAGGGTATGTGCTGAAGATTCTCTAAAAATTACACGTCTATTGGTCACGTAGGATTTGAAATATCGTGGCAACCGTTTCGAGGAAAGTGATTGTAGTGACCTTAAAGTGACCGAGAAAAACGCGATTAAAGATTCAACTGTCAATATCTCGCAACGCGAGTTGTATTCTTCAAACGCTTATAACCACGTTTATTTTATGAATTCGAACAAATCCTTTCTATTTTAGATTTTTTTAAATCTAAAAGCCTGAATACCCCTTTAAGTTAATTTTAAGTCATTTTAAGATGTTATCGTTCCATATCACGATCGCTCGTGATCCATTAAAGGTAATTAGAAAACTGTAATGAGCTCTATTTCCTGTAGGAATGGCACTTATATGGAAGTTAATGCTAAACAGGCGTCGCAACTTGTGCCGCATTTGAACTTGACGGTGAAGACACTGATGCACTGTCATGGTTATGTGCAGTCAACAGACTCTGACGAGGTCGTGAAGCTGATATACAGTAAGTTTCCATTAAGACTCATAAAGAGTTCTAACTAAAGATTATAAGTATGTATCATACGTTGCTGGTGCGAAACGAGGAATTACAATATTCATACATGATAAAGACGATTTTAATGTGATTGACGATGTTTCTTACTGTATACAGAAAAGAATGCCATATGTACAGCTTCTACAATATTTATAAAACTGTTACAGGTTTTTTAGACGGTTTCGATTATAATATCATAGCAGCAGATTATAGGCATGTCACATTGAGAGACTACATATCGTCGGTTTATCTCGCGAATGCTGTGGGTATGGTTCTAGTTGATAGTGTAAATGATATGGTGGCAGCTGGAGTACAGAAAGATAAAATAATATTGTATGGGCATTCTTTGGGTGCCCAAATTGCTGGCAAAGTTGGCCGCGAACTGCCGTTCCGAGTCCCAGAGATAGTAGGTATGAAAATTATCTTAAAATTATTCAATGAATTTTTGTTTTAATAGGAGACAGTTTTATGCCGTGTAGAAACTTAATTTTAAGAGATCATGTCTGGTTAACAGTCTGAAAAAAACGTGATCATTATGAATTTTTTATTAAGAAATTAATGGATTTTTCTTTTTAAACGAGCACTTTAGCTAAAAGTATGTATATATATATAATGTACAACTTGTAAATCTTTTTTTTTAAATTCATGAAGTATAATTTGATCTAGCTGATGGACAAAGGATTTTTTTTAGTGAGAACTTTTTTGGATTTACGAAAAGCCGATTACGTAAAAAATCGATTTTCTCAAAAACCCTTTGCCCCCCTACTAGGCAAAGTAATATATTAAAAGAGTCTTTTTGAATTCTTTAATTTGATGATTGCAAATGACATTAGAGGTTGTCACTCAGACATTTTTTAAGATCATGCAGCAATAAAATTATAAATATAATATATGTATGTATGTCTTTTTACGTAAGGTATTCCTTACGTGATATGTTTGGCTCGTTCATACAAATATTCTTTAATTATAGGTCTGGATCCTGCCGGACCTTTGTTCGAGTATGTTGAGCAATCGCTATCAGCTTCTGACGCGCGTTGCGTCAAATGCATTCACGCTGATATGGGCTACTATGGAAATCCGGAAGCCTGTGGCCACTTAGACTTCTATCCAAACGGTGGTTCTAGAGAACAGCCTGGTTGTTCACTTATCTCGTTATCGGGTATGTAAAACGTTTCGTGTTTTATTTTCCTTCTGCCTGTACCGCTTTATTAAATTATATAGAAATATTTGAAAGAAAGAAAGCTAAGTACAGTAATGCCGCGAAGAGTGCGACGACTTCGGGTCCGGAACATTGCTTTCTAAGGGGAAGACACGATTCGTCGAGGTTCCTTTATCTTTTGAAAAGACAAATTAAGCCCCTTAAGAATATATATTTTTTAAATAAAGCCAAAATGGCGCCCCTAAATTTTAGCTCTCCGAACAAATGTCCGAGTTGCCCGCCCCTAGAGCGGGCCCTGCTCACCGTTATACCTGATCTGTATCATCAGAGATTTGAGTGGGCAGAGTTCACGAGATACACTGTATATTAACTTATATTTAACTTGCATTGTTATTTTTCAAGACCCTGTAGGTAAATGCAGTCATGTCAGATCAGTAGAGTTCATGATAGAAGCAGCGACGAACCCGAACGCGTTCATGAGTATAAAATGTGATTCTTGGGAAGCCTTTAAGAAAGGCAACTGCAGTCGGCTTGATATAATACCTATGGGAGAATCTACACCGTGCTCTGCGTTAGTATTACACTTTTAACTTTAGAAATTTATCTTTTATATAGGGACGTTTATATTAATAGATAAAATTTAAGAAACAAAATTATTTTCATAAATATATCACGTAATATTTCTTTTATCAAGTAACAAGTCCGAATAGGTAAACGTAAGCACAATATGGCTGCTGCATTACGTTGTTAACTACAATATATCAGTTAGATTAATTGAATAGTAGTTAAATAATTGAAAGATATTAATTAAATCCGGTTTCGTGGATTTACTTTTTTGTTTCACTAGACCAGAATGTATGCATTTATTGCATTCGATTTAAACAATTACGGATGTACGCTGATGTAGATATATTCTGCAGTTTTTGGTTCATTCCTTTGGTTCTTATCTTTTGTTGATAACTATAATTATGCACCTCTAAATATATTGTTACGTTAGTTTACGTAAAAGTACATAGACGGCTTTAAAATTAGTGCTTATCTGTATTTCTAATAGTAATCTTTATTTTGCAGGGCTGGCAAATATTACCTACAGACGAATGATAAAAAACCATATGCGAAGGGATTAATGGGTACAGTCTACGAAGCCTGATATTAATATAAAATGTAACTAATCCTTATAAATACGAATATTTGGTTGTATTATGAGTCCACTTTGTTTTCGTTATAAATAATCATCGCCAAAGGTGTTGAGTTTTTGATTTACAGTAGAACCTCGTTTATACGAACCAGTTAATGCTATACGTCACTGTATACGATCTCTTAACCGAGTCCCTATTAACCGAACTCGTCGGTTATCCGAACGGCCTTGTACCCTGACGTGTTCAGATAAACGAGTTTACACTGTATACACATCCTTTGGTTATTGAATTTTGTAACTGTTTTCACTTCGTTACTATCTGTAATATGTAGACTCCATTTTAATTCGTTTGTTGTAGTTTCCAATAGGTTATTGTGTTGTTATTTTATTTGTTTAATTTTCATCATATTTTTGGGGAGAAAAACTACAGGGTCCTGAGCTCAAGCATAAAGTTTATGTTTATATATTGTAATTTATCTGAAATGAGAACCTAATTTTTTATTGTAAATTTTCATCGCCGATTGAAAATTCAATTCGGTACCTCCTCTTCGTCTTAAAATTGGATTGTATTGGAGCAGTTATGTATATGCAATAAATTGGTTCCTGAAATGGCGTGGTAATATTATGAATTTAACGTTAATTGCATTATGCATTTTAATGTCCTTTCGAACTTATAATTTAATAAGGAACATCATTAAAGTTGGCTCGTTACGAGTAATTTTTATGCTGTAGAAAATGTTCATCGCCAAAAACATGTATATACAAGAGCGTATACTATAACTCATACACTGAACATTCACGAAGATCATTCGATCTCAATTTTATGAACTCGCATTATTATTTGAGAGAATAGTAATGTTGCTGACCAAAATGTTTAGTTTTTACCGTCATAATAAAAAGGAATGAAGATTAGTGTTGTTAAACATGAAGTAGCGGTTATTTTAACCGTAGATGCTTTTTACTTTCTGTTTCTTCAAATTATATTCTTCATTTTCTTAAGTTTTATCATTTTGCAACAAATCGCATGCCGCTGAAAATGTATTATTGTACTGTTAATCAATATTTCTTTTTTTACTGAAACCTGCAATAGTCACCTGCCGGTTATTGATTTATTAAACAGGTAATAGTTTTTTGTTGTACGGTGTAATCGGCGACACAATATTCATCAATTTTCACACTCTTGTAAGGCAAAGCTATTCGATATCGTACCTTCCTCTTGGACCGAGCCATTCTTTGATCTCTCACGTTTTCGGCTTCTCCAGGCGGCCTTTTTCCCCACACCACAACAGCTATACTAGTGTACGTAAATACAAGGTCCATTATTGGTATCACGTACTGGAGAACCAATAAGGCTATGGAGTAATAATATCTGAAACATACATATACGAGTCAGTTGTTACGCGACGTAGAACAGTAAGTATAATAGAAAAATGTAGTACAATAGAATGGGTGAAGGGCTACTGCCCGTTTCATTAGGTTGTCACGTATGAAATCTACGATTTTTAACGATAACGTTAAACAAATATATTTCTTTCTAAATAAAACTGATTAAACTAAGCATTATGTTCTATTCACACATTCAAGTGTACAAGTTACAAGTTTCTCGATTGTATTACGGAAAAAATTTACACAATTTCTTCATTTACAAGATTGTCATTTCCATTTTTTAAGTTATTTTACCATCGAATATTGACCAAATATCACATAATTCTTATGTTTATTTTTTAAGGTAAGTTAGGTATTAAAATTACAATTAGATATCTAACAAGAAACTTAAGATAGGACCTCAAAGAACAACTGTGTACCTTAAAATGATATATAATAAAGTATAGTGTAGACCAGAGATGGGCATTTTTGTCTCAATTGAGACAAAACCGTCCCCACTATAGCGCCCACTGTCCCCCACCAGTATCCGCCGTTACCATAGAACAGGCATGGGCGACGCTGGCTCAAAAAACACATGTTGCTGCTTCTCCTCTTCGCCTGCTCGGCGAGGCAATCCCCACCACGTCCACTCCGACTCTCCCTTCAGCATGGCCCCACGATGCTGCACCTACCTGCCGATGCAGGATCGTGGAGCTCGTGCTGAAGGAAGAGTCGGAGTGGACGTGGTGGGGACTGCCTTGCCGAGCGCGTGAAGGAGAAAAGTAGCAACATGTGTTTTTTGAGCCAGCGCCGCCCATGCCTGCCATAGAGGAAAGACGTGCTTCGTCCGCCACGAACAGTGCGCAGGCCTCGCGCATGAAAGGTTGGTGGGAGAAGCAGGCGTTTGAGGGGCTCCACCCGTTCCCATGCCTGGTGTAGACAATAATAGCATTTCTTGATAAAAAAAAATTGGACACTTCATGTGTAACAACCTAATAAAAATGTGACGCAACGTTTCCAATGACTTGATGAACGAATCACATTGTTCTTTTATGTTTTGTTCTATCTATTTGATTGTGTTCAGGCAGTGAATGGAATTATGTATCTCGACTGGTCTTACAATTAACGCGTGAGAAACAAGTAACCTCGTGAGGTTGAAAAATCCCTCCACAAAGTACAAAATAGTGGGGGCCCCAGCCAATGATATAATATTTGGGAGGCTACAAATGACCTCCCAAAACAAGGGCAACGCCCATAGACGAAATACGTCGTAACGAGTGTCGCTAAACAGACGACACTCGGTTTCCTGCAATTTCGCCGGAAACCATAATTTAGGCTTTGAGCCACAGGCTCCCCTTGGCGCTAAGCGTGGGCCTACGCTACGTCAAGTGCCATTGAGAGCTGCACGGCTAGGCTGACTTTCCCATGGTCAGCTGATACTTTCCAGCCGCACCAGAGTCATAAAACAATAAATTCGTCAGAAGACGCTAGAGGACCCCTTCGACAATGGCACTGTTCGAAATCGACCGTAGCGTAGACCCAAACCGAAATACGAGCCGGCTATACAATAATCATGTCTCAACATTATATATATATATATATTTTATATATATTATATATATTTCATTATTTATATATATTTCATTATTTATATATATTTCATTATTTATATTGTATATATATTTCATATATATTATATATATTTCATATATATTATATATATTTCATTATAAATAAGCTGACATAATTGCGCGCTTATAGCCACTGCATCGCCATTACGTCGCGCCGCGCCGTATCCCGAAAAACGACCGCGATAGTGGAAGAGCACTACTGGCGGCAACTCATGTCGGGCGAAGATATTTTGCTTTCTGGTTCGGTTAAAATGTCAATGTTGCAAACTTCAAAGGGAAGTTTCTCAAGATAAAAGTCTGCTCTATCACGTGATATAGTACGATTTTATGCTGGACCCTTATTTTTTGAGATAAATTCAAAAATATCCTCAAAAATTGGTGGAAAAGTGGTGTCTCTCCGTCTTTAATGATTATTTAAACATGTTTAAACATTCATAATGTATTAATATTGGATATCATTGTATTCAGGATTGTGTACAGAATCTTTTGCTGCGAAGAACAATTCAATATCCTTTATAATAACATCACAATATTTGTTTAAAGTTGAAAAATAGGTCTTTTTTTCAAACTCAAATTTCTCAAAAACTGTACGCGTAGGCGAAAAAGTAAGGGCAGATTCGGAATCAGCGCAAAAAACTCTATACGAACCACCGAACAGTTATTAGGGAAAAAATTTGGTGTTGGACAGTGTTATAACTACCACGTTATTCAAAAAACAAAATGAAGATTCAAACGTGGCCTGGTACATATCATGCAGGAATCTTTATTTTACATGTTCTATGTATTTTTATATTGGAAATTTTATACTGGAAGCAGCGTCCTTTCAATGGTGAATGTATTTTAATATAAATCATGGAATTAATTTAAGATGCATTACCTATTTTCTGCCGATGGCCAAACTTCTTCGCAGAGATAGTGATTGCATACTATGTGCTGTAGCGTTGGCTGTGTCAGTTTCGATACGATGGGGATTGGAGATGATATTGCTAACGCGATCAACCAAACAGACAGAATCAAACATTTCGCCTGTCGCTTGCTCAGTTTCAGCTTCAAGGGCCACAAGATGGCTCTAAAACGATCTATACTTATTGCCACGAGGGTGTATGCGCTCACTAGGACCGACACTGCCTGGAAATAGAATACGTGATCAGGTTTTTAGCCTACGGAAATAGTTTGCAATGTCGTTACTAGACTGCAGAGATTTATGCATAATCAAACTGTTGTGGGGCAATTGCAAGATACAGCCGCTAAATGGAAATTTTTAATATGTTGGAAATCATACATTAATGTTATTACATTTTTTTAAATTTTTCCCATTTTTATTATAAACCTATAAAATCCGCAGTCCAGCAGACTTCAATAAATAACCTGATTTATCAGTAAATACAGTATGAAACGTTTGTATACTAATTTAACATATTCATCTGTACCTGCTTATACAGGGTGGAAATTATAAAGCGTTACAGAAGAATATCTCCAAAAATGTTGATTATACGCAAAAATGTTTCAGATGAATGTTGTTCAGTACTGAGGGGAGCATCATGTGGTGGAACTTTTATATTTCCCCGTGGACACTCCAAGGTGAGGTGAAGGTCAACTTTCTTTTTTTAAATGGAATGATATGTTTTTTTATCCACCATCAAATAGTGTGTTTTAAGATGAGTTTAATTACCTATGACTCAAGGTCATTCAAGGTCAAACTTGCAGGGAAATGCACCCTGTATATGTACTTAATATTTTGTTTTATAATACTATGAATACTATAGCAATAAATTAATAATCATTCACACCTTCTTATATTTGAATAGGAAACTATAAATTGTACCTCTTTAACAATTGTGAATTAAGATTTACTATAACAAGGTTCTAATATGTAAAATAATATTTATACACATCTCTCTATACTTTAATAGGAAACTATAGGAAACTAGTTTGACATTTATGAATTTAAATTCAATACTTTACTTTTATGTTCCTTTTCTATCAAATACTCTTTCTGTATAACATATGATAGCCCAAGATGTGTCACATAAAGTATCCCATATTTCAAGTGATCCCATAAATAATGAGACGCGGAGAATAAATTTCTTACTCATCGGATTTGAATGATTAATGTTAAAAGCGATGATCCAGCCACGACCCGGGATACTGGAATCGATAAACGACTTTCGTGAACGAATCGGTTTGCAAACTGTGAAATTTTGAATAGTCTTTTAAGGACAAGAGCGTTTTTAATGACGAAAGCAAGTCATTAGTCGTCAGTCGTCACCGTGGTAGCGTTGGCGTTGTCGTTAGTGGTCTAACAAGCGAAGGTAGTGATCTGAACCAGTGATTTTTGTGGTTTTCCACGGCATTAAACTCGATTTTCGTTACTCGATTATGCGTGCTAAATGATCGTTATTATTTCCATTTCGATAATCAAAATGTTCTTCAATTTCCATTTGTTCAATTTCTAAATGCATTCAGATATAGTGCATCATTTAATTTGACTCAAACTAGATCTTTGCTTTCAATCATATTTTTTAAATAGTAAATCAATACATAAATCATCAATTTGTATATACTTTAACTTAATAATACAGTAGGTGAGTAAATTATTTGTGCCACTTGCACAAATTGATGTGTTGCAATTAAATTAACTAATTTTTACATAAAACTCTATCCACGCCGAATAGTTTTTATACGTCTGTGAAATATACATTTAAAAATTATAAATATACTGGCCCTAATTGTTCACCCTAATTCGATCACCCACTGTATATTAATATATTAACAATCAGCGATTCTTCTAAATTACAATTGGATTGAAAATAAATATGGTTTGTAAATCTCAGCTCAAAAAGTGACTGGCAGAATTACTTTATCGATATGATGAAATCACCGACAATGGTACTGTGCATATTTATGGAACTTAAATGTAAATAAATGTAATGTATGGAAATAAGCACAATGCAAATGTCGGTGATTTAATATTATCGGCGAAATCAATGTCTATGAAACAAATGTCGGTCAAGTGTAGTCGATTCAAACATTTTCGGTAATTTGATTCAAACCCCTTTGCATATGAGGAAAGAAAATATATTTGAGAATATATATTATGTGAAAAGAAAATATATTATGAAAATATATTATGTGAAAAGAAAATATATTATGAAGATATATTATGTGATGTTTAGTCAAAATGTGGTACTAAATGAAGGTATGGTAGGTCGATGATAAAAAAAGTTCTAAAATAGAGATAAAAAATCTCATAAATGAAGAACGTGAACGACTAAAAAGTTATATTTTTACCGTGGTGTAATCGAAAAACTCGTTAAATAATAAATAGACAGAGTATGATAAGTCTATTGGTGCTTACTTTAATCAATAAGTGTTATTTGCAGAAAACTTATGTTTGTTTAAAGCTACTGTTACGTATCAGACATTTAATATGCAAAAACCTAATATAAAACGTAATGTCGCCGTTTGTAACTTCTTCAACAATTAAAACAGCGCCAGTGCAAACACGATGCAAAGTAAAACATTCGTTCGGAATGCCAATTTACAAAAAGATTAATGTTTATGCTCGAATTCATCTGTACGGGGCTGTATGGTACAGAGGAGTTGCTCTATACTTGCTTGCAAAGTTTCATCATTTTCTGACCGACGCGACGGATGCTATAATTTCCTTTGTCGAAAGATAAACGCTAGCCTCTATCGATGATAACAGACTATTTCCTTCGCGACGGACGTCCTTTGTGGACGCTACGACAACATCGATATCGCGGACTCCATACGGAATGGCAGATCATCGACGAATTTGCAGAAACCTTCAAGTTTCCGCAAAGGAAACTTCGCTGATGCTGACGGTAACATGGTTACACGAGTTTCCGCGTAAACCGTTTGGAAACTGGCCGCAGGAGACGGGAATTTGGGAAACCGACTATGTATGATTTTATGTGCCACGAAACCGCATGCGAAACGAAACGTTGCACAACAATGTGCTGTGTAACAAGTTCCGAGTCTTGCCGATTATTGAAATCGACTCGTTTCCCTGCTGTTTTTATTTCTCGCTATCATGACTATTCTAGACACTCGATTCAAGATTGTTTAAATTTTTCCCATACAGCAGGTATGTCCAGAAGTAGCTCACTTGGAGGCAAATTCGAGGGAGACGCCTACTTCTCCCGCTCGCGCGTCTCGCTTCCCGTGGCGGCCGTAGTCCTCCGAGCTCCTCAGACCCGTGCCTACCGCTTGCAACATGTACCGCATGTGGCGCGTTGGGGCGACTCCCGGACCCACGGTAATAATTTAGCAGATTTCATACTTTTTCGTGCACACCGGTGATGAACCCTCGATACAATTCAGAATTTCAAACTTTCCGTTTTTTATGCCACAAACTGTTTATTTTCCAATCCTGTAAGACACTGCTATTTCAGGTATAGTTTCACCACTATCTAATCGAATTCATATTTTACGTTTCGTGACGATAACTGATATAAGACGACACGCTTACGTTTCGTTGACATGGTGGTATACGGTGCAAAGATCAATTGCCAGTGAAATATACACAGATCCTTATTAACAATATATAGGTCGGATAATCGAGGTTCTATTGTACCTCATATTATTTTAAAGTTGGCACTATACCTTTCATTCAAAGCTCAATAAATCAGTAATAAAAAAATAGTAAATCAAGTTTTAGGAGATCATTGTAAAGAGGAAGCTTCAATCTTCAAACGTATCGTGGTTTCAGAAGCGAGAAAAATTTTGCAATGATTTTTGATCGGTATTTATACGTTTTCGTTGGACCAGCAGTTTACGAATCAGCAAGGTAGAAATATTGGTACATGGTACAGTGCGAAAATTAAACCGCATAATAAAATATGATAAAATAATAAAACTAGGATAAAATAATTTCCATTCTGTCTCTATTAAAGTGAAAATTAAAATTAACGGTACTCAGAACTGGCGTACTGTTACGGAACAAGTTTAATCCTTCTGAGAGTTAATCCATCGCGTTTCAGTTTGGAATAGCCCTTTTGCGATCTTTGTATGACTTCAATTGAACCTCCGTAGCAGGTATATACAAAGCGGGACTTAGGATAGTACGTAAGGACTTTGACATAAGTCGCTTTCACTTCTGTTAATGCGGGCTCGTGGCGCTCAAAATGAACATCCGGATCCACTATCGCTGCATTCTATCGACAGTTGCCACAATCGAAATATTCGTAACTCGTTTAAAATAAAATAGGGAATAATACCACGCACAGATCGGTCGTTTTTTTAAGTTTTTAGCTAACGAACGATTTCTCATCGATGGTTTCCCGTTTGATAAACGAGAAGCGCGATATTAAATTCCCGGTGATACACGCAGGTCGCTATTCAACTTGCTATTTGTTTTTCTTTTTGAAGTTGTCTGCAAATAAATTCTTCTTTATCTCGATTAACCCCTTGTCGTACCCGCTAACTCCCGATTGCTCGGGCCATAATAAACAAGAAGGTCGGACACGCGTCGAGCCATTTAGCTGTTTAGCCGTGTGCTCGAACTTGCGCAAAATGTATGCGTCTTATGACATGTATATTTCGGCGCAACGAAAGAAATTGTGAAATAATAAACCCGTTTGGACACAACTAATACTTTTAACATGTCTGGAAAGTAATTATAATCAATTCATCGGTGAACAAAAATGATTTATAATTTGAAAGTGGATAATGTATCAGTAACAATTTGTAAAATAATACTTAATTTAAATTAATAATGTTTTGAGAAAACTCGTAGAAAATTAGTAATCTTCGTGTTAGTGTTGTTTACGTTTGTCACGAATGAAGTACCTCGAGCCAGGCTCGCGTTGTTCACGTTTGGTCCGAACGAAGTACCACAAGTCAGGCTCGTCCTTATTGTTTTTGGCCCTTTCTTATTACTCACTCGTTGTTGGAGGCCAAGGGGTTAAAGCTAACTTACACCTCCGCGTGACAAGCAGTTATGCTCGATAGTGTCGCGACCGTAGCTACAAGGTGACTTCTCGTGTCTCTTGCAGCTGATTCGCTGTCCGTGAACTGCAAATTGCTTTCGTCCGACTTGTTTAATTCACGATACAGTAGAACCTCGATTATCTGAACTAATCAGTGGAACATGAGGATGCTACAGGAGTTTGTATTGTATAACAGCACAGTTGTTCCTATCTAGATAAGACTAATTGGATGTTTCAGTAGACATGTCTTACATTCAATCTGCGTCTTGAGCATTTTCTCGATAGCTGAGATGAATAGTATCGACTTCCACTGCATAAGGTATTGTTGTCACGTTTTTAATGATCGAAGATGCAAAATAAATTGAAATCTTGTGTAAAACATGTCAACAATTTAAGGGTGAGACGTCACTGAGGACACAAGTGATTACTTGGCATAAATCGTTTTTTGACGCCAACACGATTAAAATACAATTCATTACGTCAAGCATCACGATAAACCATTTAAGTCATTTGGGAGCTGATTGAGCAACCGTTTGGAAACAAGAAAAAATTAAAAAGCTACATTGGATTATTCTCGAACATCCCCATTAATGTTCAAGTTTATCAACTTGTGATTATCTTTGTTTGAACCTCTCAAATAGACATTGAGAGGATATCGTTTCAACAGCAACGACGAGGTGCAGCACTTTGTGTGTAAAACTTTGAATTCAAAAATTGTCAATGCGGTCATTAGAGATTCTTAAGACAGCCTCTAATAATTACTGTGACACGTAAAAACGATTGTACGTACCTGGAAGAAGTTGACGATAGGACAAAGCTCTGGGCCGAACGGCCAATACTGCAACACGAATATACTGATGAAACTGGGTGGCACGCAGAAGCAAGCCATTAGGATGTCGCCGATGGCTAGGTTCACGATGAAGAAGTTTGTGACGGTTTTCATCCGCGGATCACTGTACACGATGTAGCAAACCATACCGTTGCCCACCAAAGCGACAAAGAAGACAGCACCGTAGAAGAAATAAAGGATGCACATGAACCAGCTTGTCGAGAAGATGCTGAACGATCCCACGAAATAGTTGCAACTGATTTCGAGTTCGATCGGCGTTGAGTTCGAGCCATCGTAGATTTTCACGAAGTGCACGGTGTGGTTTCCTTCACCGTAGCTCATGGTCGTTGCAACCCACCTCTCAGATCATGTGGACCTAACAGTAGAATCATCGCAAGATTATAATACTGTCTGATTTTTGCAATGTGATCAATTCAGTTTTCTGCAAAAAAATCAGGAAAGGTATGAGTTTATTGATTGAACGAGAGATGTTTCGTTTTAGTGGAAACATTTCTCTACAGGAATGTCTCGATACACGTGAAAAAACGAAAACAAACGACTTTGAGGGATAGTATATATTTTTAATATTTAGACAGTTTTTATTTCATTGACCTTTTCGTAACAGCGTTCAGTTAAAAGGCTATGGGTTGTGCTACCTTTGTACAATCAATATATGCTGCGGCTATTTATATTAATCGAGTGACAAAACTTTATTGCATTTAATTATTTCTCTATGAAACTTGTACCGACATATTCGTGACATTTTTTTGATTGATATGATACCCAACACGACACAATTTGGAACATCTTTACTCGTCTAAATTAGTGGAAATAAGTAGAGCATAAGTGTTCGGATAATCGAGGGTCTACAATATCGTAAATTAAATGAGTAAACATGATTCAAATTGTGTCGTGTTTGGTGTTATTTTAATCAGAAAAATGTCACGAATATGCTGGTAAATATTAGATATAAAAAATGATTTGACCTTGGGATCACCTAAACACTTCAACATGCCGTCGCATATATGAAAAGATTTCCTTCCTGAAACAGACCATCTTTCTCTCTCTCTCTCTCTCTCTCTCTCTCTCTCTCATTCGATCAACTTTCACATCTGTTCTCTTTTTGATGAAAACTGATTCGATCATTTGGTAAGAATTACTCTGTACAGGAGACTTAAAATTAAACATAATTATGAAATAGTGAAATTTCGTTAAACCTGGTTTACTGGACATTTAATACTGTACTGTTAAAATTGCACCGCGTTCTTAGGCTGCACTGTTAAATTTTTGGAAGCATGAACAATGTTGATTGTTATGTGGGCGACACGACAATAAGCATGTTCGTAATTTTAACAGTTTAAAAATCCTACAATAGTATTTTCAAATTCTTTAAATATTTCCACTGCTTTAAGCTATGTCCATACTGAAGCAACATCGAGAAACTTTTTGTCGCATCTTTGACTCTTCTTCTTCTTTTATTCGTTAAAAAAAGAAAAAGACAACCAAAGACGTCAAAAAGTTGCTCGATGTTGCTTCAGTGTGAACATTCAATTTCCGATTCTCGAGAAATTGTCAATATTTGAACTACGAAAATTTCGTTAAACAAAAATAGTACAATAATAAATTTCGACTGATTTTAAAGATCAGTTTTTGAGAAATTGAATATTGCAAAAAAGTAAAAAATTCAACTTTCAGAAATTTTTCTGCTTTTATAAAAAGTTGTAAAAACAACTTTTAGTATTTTCTCTGCACTTCCAACCAATTTCAGTTTTTTCAAAAAGAATTTTCTTGTCACATAGAAAATGTAAATCGTTTGGCCCTGTCTTAAAAAAGTTATCGTCTTTTTAAGAGTGTCCGAATCTTTTTGTGACTGACTGTATATAAATGTTCTCTGTGACAGGAAAAAAGATTAATTTTGATGACCAGTGTTATGTGCTTCAGTCTCCCTTTGGGTAAAATACAAACGCGGTGACAATGGCTTAAAACTCCGCGCGATTAACGAGTTTATGTCCAACTTCTTAGCGACTGAACGCCTCAGAAAAATCGGGTCGCGGGAGGTGTAACACAGACGTTTTTGCCGATAATGAGACGTGCATCCTGCATTTTAAACCAAGAGTGAAATTCGTGAAAAATTCGTGAAGGCTAGCGCAGATAATTTATCCGATATCTGTGCCGTTCTCACTTAATGTGATGCGATAAATAGAAAGGCTATGTAATGAAAAGGCACGTTCACTGAATCCAATTGAATGGCACACGTCGCTAATAAATATTGAATCCCTTCTGCTTGGCACTGTCTGAAAAAGTTTTCATCTTTTCTGTCCTTCGGTGCAACTAATATTTTTCCAGGAACGTCGTCTTATTACTCTTAAAAAAATGTAACACGATCTTCCTTACATAACTCGATGCCCTGGATTCTTCTGCGCATAACTGGTGCAAGTCAATTTGCAAATCTCGGCAAAATTCTACACTGCTCGGTGACGTTATAGTTAAACTCTATGGCATCATGCTAACATTTTTCCGGTTAATTTGAAGATATGATAGATGGAAACCTGTTTTTTATTTGAAAACGTAATTAGATTATAAATAAACCGATAAGCTAAGGAAAATTATTATGGTTAGAAATTATCACGTTGTTCATTACACTTGTTTCTCCACGAAACTACCAATGAGACTATAGCTATAAGCATTGTAGCATTGTCGCGACAGCGTGCGATAATTGTTTGTGTTCTCTCTTCGCCGAAAACAAGGTCAAATGTTAGGGTAAGGTTGCTCAAGTCGTACCCTATAAGAAAAATTCTATGTGCCACTCAAAACTTGTGTGAACATTGTTCATATATATTACGATAAAATTCCAAACAGTCTACTCTCTTAGATATAATTAACAAAAGTTATAAAATCAAATTTAGTACGACTAAGGAAACCAGTGTCCTAAGTGGTACCACCTATAGCTGAAGTCGTATCCAAGTATAAAATTAAACAAACATAACAAACCTTTCTGTTTCTTAAATAACTTATTTCAATTATCAGTTAGTACAAACATCACAGACATATTTCTTTATTGTTTTGTCAACACCAGCACATACATTATGAGTTTATGTGTTGCATTTCAAGCACTGAATCATATTTTCTTCGCGGGCTTCTGTACTTATATTACAAAACCAATCGTGTTTAGTTGTTTGGACATTTTTCTTTTTAACTTTTTGTTGTTTGTATCTTTCTTTTAACGTCTCCTTTATTTTTATATGCAGCTTTCTCGATTCACTCTTTATTCGAGTAGACGTTATTTCGATTGACGAGGCACGACTTAAGACATGGCACAATTTAGATTTCAAACGAACATAACGAAACACTGAATAAAGCTAATACGATTTTGTTTGCAGTAAACAACCCCTTAAACGATACTGAATGACTTCAAAATAAGAAGCATGATTTTATCAATAATTTACTTGCTAGATAAACTACTAAACATGTAGAGAAAATTATAAGACAATGATGATAAACTTACTGGTTGATAGGTTAACGTTTCCACGGTATCGGTGACAGACGAACAATATGTGAATCAATATGGTTGACTAAATAGTCAATCTTTTTTCCGTAGGGGCGCAGATATTACGTCAAATATATAATAATATTTAAAAGGTACGACTTAAGCAGTGGTACGACTTGAGCAACCTTACCCTACGTGTCGTCGCGGGATATTTATTTCACGTATAGCAACTTTAAGAAACTATTTTTGCGAATATCTCGTAAACTAAAGCCGACCGCCATATACTTCCAAAGGAAAAAGTTGTTCAGAATGGTAAGCTTGACAACATATTTAAAGCTCATCGAAATCGGCGAGGAAGTAACACGTCGACTTTACCCAATAAAGTAATTGCGAGATCGTGCGTACCCGACAGTTCTGTACTCTGGTAAGAAACTTTAATGTAGTTGCGATCATGATTCAGTTTCTAGCGAATTTCTAAGGGTAAGTATTGATCAGATATTATCTGATAATAGGCAATGTTATTGCAGCAGATGAAATGCTATATTACAAGTTTAATGAGAGCCAGGTAACTAAATACTATTTTATCGAGGATACCATGAAACTACTTGACGATCCAAGTGTAGTTGTTAACATTCGCAATATAGTGAAGATACGAGCTAATGGAAAATAACCAACGCATATTATAATGTCGGTATGGGAGTACTCCTGCTTCCAGCAAAGTTAAATCATGTAGGAAATGATAGTAATATCAACTAAAACACAGTAGAGAATGATATAGTTCTGCGCGTCAAGATAAAAAGAAAATGCTGTACAACGTTTTTCTGAATGTTTCTACATATATTAATTAATAATTTGCTTTTCATCCAATAATTATTATTTACCACATTTGCTGTTTACCGCAACGAGAATGTCATTAGCAGACTTCGGATTGTATGCATTTACAACAAAAGGGGATAGGTGAAATATAAAAGAATGAAAACATCAGAAGCATTTAAGAGTATCGATACATTATTTTGGACACATTGACATTATTAAGAGAAGACACAAATTTTTACGTATTTTCTATTTGTAGTAATTAACAGATACAATTTTTATTTTGCATAAAGATCCGCAGTTTAGTCACTAGCATTTTCTCGACAAAGAAACTTTGACCTTCAAACAATTTCTGATGGCATCTCAGTAACATTTGCATAAATCGATCATAATCCTGTAAGAGGGAGCACAACGAACAGTAGGATTATTCAGTCGTTTGATTGTCCAGAGACTCGGTTAGGGTTGTCGTATACAGGGTGTTCCGAAAGACAGGATAATTCATTTGGCTCAAAATAAGTAGAAAAAGAATTGTTAGAAGTTGCCTAATAGATATATGCATCATCAGTATAATGATTGCCTAAATAGTATCTTGTGAACTAATTCGTTGTTATTTATTATATGCAACATCTAGCAATAAATATGGTGTACAGTAATATCCAATGAAAAACTATCTCGTTTTTTATTGTCTTTTTATGAAATTTCCAACAATATATCTGCAATATTTTTTCTGAATAAATAAGACCAAGTATAACATAATTCACCAATTTTTAGAAACTTTAAAAAAAAAACCCTTGAATCTTTTGCATTTGAATTTTGCACACATATTTGTTGGTATTAGATGTACATAAGTTATTTTTTTGGAAGTAAAAATATTCAAAATTACATAAGTTATATATTTTTTTGTAGAGCATATTTTGGAGAACATGTGTATTGCCATAATTTCGGTCCTTCAGCTGCTTGAAAACAAAAAATAACGACGTTTATTAATCAGTACGTATGCAGTTATAGTCTCAATCAATAAAAGTGAAAAATTTTGATTATTTACAAAATGGCGGAATTTTGAATTCCAATTACTGATTTCTATAATATTTCGTCCACGATAATCGAATTTGAAAATTTTAGTAACTGGTTTGCACATAACTATCGTTCCTCTTGTAAAATTAGTCATTTCCTTCCTAACGATAACTATAGCTACAAACGTGGAACACTCTCCGCATGCTAACTAGGCCCTAGCTCTAATAATTAGGTTACAGTCATCTTCAATACTTTATTAAAGTTTAGTAATGTATTAAATTGTAATAATAAGAGTGCAGATCTTTATGCAAAATAAAAATTGTTGGCATCATCTGTAGGTAGCAAGGAATAAATCAAACTTTATTTCTACCTTTAATAATCGTGATACATAGAAAATTATCAGACAGTGAACTTTAACTACCTTGTAACAGTGAACTTTAGCTACTTTGTAATGTTTTCTATTTTATCCGTTTATTTTTCTTATAAATGCATAAAATTCTAGTAATAATGTATTAATATATCCTCAGCTTTATTTGACTAGAACATCACGACGACATTTTAGTATCATACACGACGTGCTTCAGAAGCGCTCGAGAAAAATGTTCCAACGATTTAAATGGAAAACGGACGGTCTTCCAAGAATACTTCTCGCCGTGTGGTTGATTAAATGTTCTTGCTTCCCTTTTGCTTTGCTAAATGGGAACCTTGTGTCTCGCGAAACTGTGGATAATTTGAATTGCAAAATAGCGGAGAACTGTCAGCAATGACCACATTCTTTATATATGTGTAGTAAGTAAGGAATAGTAATTTGTTTTTAGAGAAAAGATTGATATTATTTATTGATTGTTGTACTTCCTTTATTAACTTAATCGTTCCGTTTTGCTTTAATGTTTAGTTCTTTATTATTTTAAAATGTGTTAAAATTCCGAATATGTCACTTGTACAGAAAAGTAAATTTGTCTTTCTCCATGACAAGTTGTTGAACAATAAAGTGCCATATTTTCATGACGAGTATTATATACATTGACACAATGGTAAAAGATCAATATAATGAGAATGATAACCTAAGGTAAAATGAGATGAGCTTTTTACATCGTTCACAACTAATAAAACGAAAAGTGTGAAAAGTACAATTTATTCAGAATCAGTATGTTTTTTGATGTTACAGGTTATAAATCGAACATGTATGATTTAATTGAAGTGGAATAAAATTTTAATTCAAATTCGAACGTCAATTTATTATCACAGCTTGAATATTGCACGTGCAATTTTAGTAAATTTAAACGACTCTCGCATAACCTTCATTTTACCTACAGTGGAAATATCGAAGTATATAATATTTTGTACATTTAAATATTTTAATAGCTTTGATTAAAATCTATGTTTACATATGCAAAAGTATATTGCATTAGTATTAGTACCCTGAAACACAGTTTTGACTTTATATATATGTGTACAGTAATTGGTGCTAAGGTCTTTGCTTTTAAGTAGTTAGGATAGGTACTGATATTTGGTCCCCCTCAGGGTTTCAAATCCATTTTACCATTCTCCCCCTTTTTCCACTCTCCCCCTTCTCCCACTCTCTCGCTTCTTCCACTCTCCCCCTTCTTCCACTCTCCCCCTTCTTCCACTCTCCCCCTTCTTCCACTTTGTCCATTCTCCAATATCGCTTAATTTTTCAGCCATTTCAGCCTACTTTTCAGCGGGACCTACTGTTTATTACGGTGAGTTCCGAACCACCTTCTGCCAACCAAACGCGGCGTATACCTAGGCCCTAGGGGGTCATTCCCGGGCTTATACCCAGACGATCACCCAACCAAGTACTTGCCGCGCCCAACGCTGTTTGACTTCGGTGATCTGACGAGAACTGGTTTTTGCAGCGAGGCAATCCTCGTTGACTTGCTTTTAATTAGTTTAATCATTCAATTATATTTATTTTGATATACAAGATTCCAATCTAATAACTTCAACATTTGAAAGCTTTTTCACTGATAAGTACGAACAGATTAAAGTAAATGAATTTGTATAATTGAGCGAGTAGAAATACACATTTTGGCAAAATAAAATGATTGATACTAGATGCTCGAGTCATCATAATGGAAAAATACTATTACACGACCTGAATGATGAAACTTAAGATATTAGTAAGTTAGTTAATTCACGAAACTAACCATTGTCTTGTATTGTTAACGAGTCGAGAGGCAACATTAATTGATTAGAATGGAAATCTTAGTTGAATGTATAATTAGTTAAACAAAATTTATATTAATAGCTACTCTGCTCTGTAGCCATATGTATGTACGTGTGTTATAAGTAAGATGAAGTCCAGATGTTACATTGCAAAGTAATCATAGTTATTGTATAATTTGAAACAGACAAGTATGTCAGGATATAGCAAGATAAAGCCTTGAATGACTATCTCATTGACCTTTTTCACATCCATCAGTGTCACAGACTCGAAATTTGATGGATATGGTCAAAACGATACGAAAGTGAAATAATATTCTTAATTTTATTTCGGAAATTGATACATATAAAATCCTGCAGTCTTTCACTTCTACTATACCAGCATTTTTCACTACAATTTCACCTGAAATTGGTTTTGTTAATCGGCTTATGACTTTAAACAGGCAATCCAATTAAAATGAAACAATAGTACCTTTGTTTCATCAATTCTCAAATGCCATATTTATTTACAATATTTAGTTTATTTTGATACTTGCATAATTTATTTATTGAAATATTCTGAAATTTAAGTATGAGTATAATAATTATTTATTATAATGATTATTATCATAATGACAATTATAATAAATATTATAGTCATTTTCGATATTGTAGGACAAATAGACCTAGGCTCCGATGTCGGAAGGTTAATCGATTCTACTGTAATCAACAAACAGGTAATAACAAACAAAATAATGTAACCATATAACAGTTAGGTTATGTACCGTACTTAATTTATTAATCACAAATACGTATCTACGGTATACAAATTTTTTAGACTTTTGTATAAAATACTGTATACAATATTTTGTATAATAATTGCGATTTATTAAAGATCTTGGTGAATTGGATTTTACATTTCCAAAACACATTGAACAGAATGTTTTATACTTCGTCCGTCCTGGGAATTTCGCATGATAGAAATAGGGCTGAGTATATTAATGGAAACAAACCACGTCACAAAGGATTGCATCCTTAAAAGATTTGAGAAATTGTAGAACCTGAAAAGAATGTATAAGTAAATATTTAGAGGGCGATCCAAATGAAGCCAGATAAAGTAAGATTGATGAAGTCGTTAATGTCCAGTTATTTATTCATTAAACTACAATTTCAGACGTCAAATTTTAAGCACGACAAGAAAAATGAGGTTGATACCCCAGTATAAAAATACTCGTTTTTAGACATTAACCGTAATGAAAACTGTTACACAACTTTTTCAATCTCAAAAGTTGATCAAGCATGGAATGTAAAATTAATTACTTCCACATGGTCCTTTATAATTAATTTATTATAACACTTCTTTTCTGCAATATAAATACTGCGTTCAGATTACTTTTCATTGCTATTTCTATTAACTCCATTGTTCTTTTGAAATGCAGTTTGTTAAAAAGGTGGACTGTATAATACACTCTAACGACTTTTCAACGGTGGCTTGAATATGAGGAGATAGGAGTTTTGAGGGAAAGTAAATTGTTGTACAGCGTGGTTATATTGATAGTGACCCACCTAATGGTGGGCCATTTATTGAGTCAAAATAATCCCCGTGGAAGATGGCGGTTCGCGACTCCTCCGTCTCCTCCGGTGGTCCCTTGGACGTCTAGCGACGTTGGCGTCTGAAAATTAAATCAGCGAACGAAGGTGTGAAACCACCTATTCGATACGATACGTATCCGTTCGTGACGCTGTTTCCCGTACGCTCCTGACTGCGATAATCGCTATCGAAGGAGGGGGAGTACAGCCAAACTGCTCAGAACGCCGAGTTAGCTGTATATTTTTGACGTATCTCGACAATCGAGAATCCGTCCGCTCGCACTGGCGTAGTCACGGTTAAACCGATTCTACTGCGTGGGCGTCAGCGTAAAGGTGGCGGTTAATCTTACAGGGAGGTTGTAAGGCTCCAAGTTCGATAATCTAGCCGAATTAACCCGTGTTTCAACAACCTTGATTCAAAGCTCGCGAGTGACTCAATACGTCACGCGGCTATAGAAATCTCGGTGGAAGACGTGGTCCAACTCACCACTTACTTGCACAAAAGCGACTATATATAGAGATATATAGAGGGGGCGTATTGTAAGCGGGTTCAACCAGTCACTATCCCCACTCGGAATACTATCTCCGTCGTATTGACGACGGCGTATATGGCTGGTGCGACTATATCGGTTGAACCGGGTCAAGCCTGTCTAGCTGTGCCGCGCTCGCTCACTCAGAGGAGGGGGGAGGGGGCGCTAGACCTTGTCTGCAGGACCTGTGGCTGGACCGGCCAATTTCGACACCGTATAATATGCGATTTCCGTAGAAAAGGCAATGGCGTAAGGGAAATTGACCTTCACAATCCGAGTCTCTGTGTTTGCTGTACTGGGACGTCAAAGCGTATGCCAGGGCGAATTGCAAGAACAGAACTCGGAAAGAGTGTCCTCCGTGTTACATGGGTGGCCGTACGAAATCGGAAAACACGATTCCTTACAAGAGTTTCTCTTGAACACTTACACGCACAAGATCGATTATCTGCGCACGATAGAAGCGGCGTATAACGTAAGTGTGTTAATAAAGAGTTTCTCTTGAACGGCGGGCCGTGAATTCGGAGAACGAACACGAATCTCGCGTCAATCACACCGAAATACACTTGTGCGAGGTGAAACAACAACCATGCACTTTTTAATTGATCGAAGCACGGTCAATACCGGTGCTCGATCGTCGTCACTATTGCCTGTACGTCTCTAGTCGAATATCCTGTCGCGAGGTCGTAAAGGAAGATCGCTCGGTCCGAAAGATCGTACGGCAATGAATATATCACGTTCGATTATCGAGAACTCGGAAAATCCGGAGTTCGATATCTCGTTCGTGTTTGTCAATTCTCTTGTAACGGGTGGAACGATCTCGAGCACGAGACCAGTTCCGTTCGTACAGTCGTTGAAAATAGCGTCGCCGTCAAAGACTTGTAACAAGTATCCGACAGCGCGACCGAAGAGTACGTGACAGGTTATGGTGATCGAAGCTCGGAAAATCCAGAGCTCGATCTATAAATATTGCTATTGTTTTATGGCTCTCTTACAGCGTGTGGAACGATCATGTAAACGAGATCGGTTCCGTTCGCACAGTCGTGCCAAAGCTCGCCGTCAAATACTTGGTACAAGGATCCGACAGCTCGACTGGAGAGTGGATTACGAATTAATTGTTGCAAAAAACTCGGTAAATCCAGAGTTTAATAACTCTTGTGTGGGCTTGGTTCTCTGGGAGCGAGGAGAACGATCTCGTAACGAGCTCAGTTCAGGTCGCACAGTCGTGTTAAAGCTCGCCGTCTAATACTTGTAACAAGTATCCAACAGCTCGACTGGAGACCTTTTACCACTGCGAAGACTCGTGTGACAAGTGTTCGCTAGCGCGTCTCAATACCAAGTGCTCGCCAGCACGATTCGTGAGCGAGTTACTCCTCGCACGTCTCGTGAGCAAGTGACTGCGCGAACTGGCAGCGGCGACAAAGCGTCGTGAGAGTATCAGCTGACCCGCTAGGCGGCGCTGTCTCTCTCTTATTCGCCTGTCTCTGTTCAACGTATGTTTGTATGTTGTTCTCTTTGTCTCTGTATACCTTCGCGACACGAGTTTGATTTGAACGTTTTGCACGTTGATCTACCGATCGCCGTGTTTATCGGCTGACATTAGCTGGTAGCCAGAAAGTCACGCCGTTTTTACTTGAACTATTGTTGGTTATTTGGCTCCTCGGAAGAATAACATCGAGGAGGTCACCAACGAATATAGATCGCGATAATCGCGGAATTCAAACACGTTTCAAACTAACGCGATATTTAAACACAATTTAATCAGTACAATTATAGAACAGGGTTAGGCATATTTCATTTGAAATAAGATAACAAATAATCATTTGAAATAATGAAGTATTCTAAACATTTTATTTTTGTAATTTACAAATAACATAAATCATTTAATTTCATTTGGCGTTTAAATCAAATAATATTTTATTTGATTAATTTTTTATTTCAATTACATTGTTCAAATAAAATAATAAATAATTTTGCCTCAAGAGGAGGTTCTTGAAGTAACCAAATTAATTATTGAATTTAGATATGCTAATTTTTGTAATTGAATGATGAAAGTTTAGCTGCATTCACTTTTAAAATTGTTCATGAGTACACGACATAGAATTTTGGATAGTACAAATTATTTGATCATATGAATTTCATTTGAAATTCAAATAATCAAATAATTTAGAAAGGATTATTTAGCTGTTCAAATAACAGGTCAATAACATGTAGCTAATTGGATAATATATATAATATAATATATTTAATATATAATATGTATATATAATATATATATATGTATAATATTTGCATTATTATTTTTCGTAACGATTACTTTTCAAACAATTTATTTCGATAACGTCCAAGCTTTATAGAGTTTATTATGCAGGGTGTCTCAAAAATGTTGTAAATCCTTGAAATGGGCGGTTTCTGAGATTAGTTAAACTTAGTTTTTCCTTTGCAAAAATGGCCACCTCGGCTTTGTTAAGCAGTTATTAATGAAAATCATGAACGAATCAGAACAACCGTTAAGGCATACGGACTCCGGCTCGGCGACAGGTCCCGCTGAACGCGACGTTACCATTGGCCGAGCTGGAATCCGTCCTCTGTAACAGTGTTCTGATTGGTCCATGTTTTTCGTTAATAACTACTTAACAAAGCCGAGGCGGCCGTTTTTTCAAAGGAAAAACTTACTTTAACTAACCTTAGGTTACTACTATTTATCAATATTATCTGTTCTGCTATAATGTATGAGGCTCGTAAGTAGAAATTTTAATCTCAATTTATTATTAATTATTATTAATATTATACTATTAATCGCACGAAACGTACAGGATACGTTGTTATATTGACTAGACATACATGATAATTGATTCATTCAATAGCTAGAACAAATTGGGTGGCGAAATAATTCGGCGAACACGTATTGCGCGATGCAGTTTTCAGAACCAGATCTATTCATGATCGAAATAATGGAGAAAAGGGTACCTTGGAACACCCATCTTGCCTATTCCAGAAAATATCATCTCTCGAACATCAAACAGTTTCGTGCCGAGAACACTTTGCAGATCAACCTACAGGAAACATCTCCGATAACATCGAAACAAACAATATTTATGCACGGTTCGCTAGTTTATCAACCACCTATTGGTAGCTTCTATCGGTAATATCTTCAATTTTCTTATTCGTTTGGAAATGTGCCAAAGCCAATAACTAGAAGACTCAGACAAATTGAATCAATACTCTTTTCTCTAAAAAACGAGATACAGTTACACTAACAGGATTGTAATAATTGATTTATAATTTTTACAGGCACACGCGTGTAAAGAGACCTTTTTTAAGAACAGAAAGGTAAATACCAGATTTTTTATAAATGCAACGACATTGCTAGGAAGTACAAACGAATTGTTTCGTACTTAAGTCTATATTAGTTTTTTATTTATAAACATGTAACAAATACAGAGGAATTTTTGTATGGAGTTCTGTATTATTAACTATTTGAGAAAATCCAGGAGACGTTGCAATTTTAGCTTTTATTTTCTTCGTCCTCAATCTAGCTTTTTGTAGCTAAGACATTAAGCGTACAACTACCTACATACGTGGAAGTTTTGATGAGAAAGATAGTTGTTATGGATTCTATATTATTCTTTTGTTTGAGAACGTGTAGGGGACGCTAACACTTCAGCTTTTATATATTTTATTGTCTACGTCTTCAATCTAACTTTTTATAGTTTGAAAATCAGGCGCACAACTACGCTTAGAAGTTCTGAAGACATTGAGAAGATGATAGCGAGTGAAGAGAGGTGAAGGTACTATGGAGGGAAAGGACTGAAGAAAGAAAAAATGAAAGATGAAGGACAAATACTATGATTTGGATTCTGTGGATTATTCTGTGTAGAAAAATATTGAAGTATACTGTTCGAAAATCTGCAATTTACGAGATATTTTAAATTCTGTTAGTTGCATGTTTTATTAAAGATGTTTGAATGTCCCACCTTCGTATAGTAAGCACGTCATTAAACTAATTTAACCTAATCCTTACTGTTTTCCTGTCATCCACAGAAAAAGAATAAACGTAGAAATTCTCTTTGTGAGAGATGATATTTTAAAAATAAATGAATGATTTGAATGATCTGATAAATTGAGTTTTTAAAATCTTTTTTATACATAATAAACTGCAGACTCGTTATTAAAAAAAACACGTATGTAAAATCTTCTTGCGAAAATGCATTTGCTTTTTTCGGGTACACCGCTTTATGCATGAAAAATGCGATGTCACGAAGTTTTTTTTTCTTTCGCCACTTTTTTGTATCTGAAACCAAACTCGAGATATAACCTGTTAAAAATTGCATATGTACAGTGGATTTAGAACATTATAATTTTTTTCTCGAAAATGCTACACATGCAAACGACTGTAAAAGCTTTAAAAAAATGTTTTCATCGTCTTGTTTGGTCGTTTTATCGAACTTTGAACGAGCCAACTTCACAGTAGTATAAGTTACATCATAATGGCTTTACGCGACCGAACATATACCTCATTTTTGTCCCATAAAACAGTGAAAAAAAATCGTACATCAATTTTTAACGAGTCGGTATAAAGAGGAGGCTTCATTTTTAAAATCTGTGGCACTTCCATTAACGAAAAAATGTTTTTGAATGTTCCTGGAGACGGTCGAATTTGCAGTATGTTTCAGAAAATGGTCTCCAGTTTCAGTAAAAATATTTTGGAAGAAAATGGAGTCATGGCTTATAGTTGTACTATTTGTTTTTATGAAAGTATCACAATTTAAATATCGACAATTTTTCGAGAATCGGAAATGTAGTGTTTAAATATTTTTTGTATCCATTGTATATTGTTCACATCTGTGACTTAATTTGTGTAAGAAGAACCGGGCGGTTTTAGTTTTGTAATTAATCCAAATTCATTGACGTATTCGTATTGTAAACTCATCGTTGAAGGATATGCTGATATCGCGCGACAATGTAGGGTAAACACAATTTCTCAGTGTTAAAATGCAAATTGCCGTCGATAATTGTCGACGAGGAAGTCTTCCGGTTGAAGTTCATTAATCTCCAAGCAAAGTACATAGAGGAACGCCTAAGTCGGATTTATTATAGCCTAACCCGGGCACCGTAAATTTGAGCGTACTTACTGTCGGATTACAATTTCAGTACTGGTTGCCAGGAACGCTCAGACAGAGTTTATAAATGCCTTAGAAATTGGAAACACGTTCTGTCAATATTGCATGCATCGTAAGTAGAGCTATTTGAATCATTATATGTACTTCCCGATTATTTTCAACTTCTCGTAGCGGAATAGTAACTAAATTATAAGAATGGTAAAACAACGAATAGGTAGTATACGAGACAATTATTAAACTTTCCTCTGTTCTATTTTCAATGTTTAAGTATAAAATTTGTCTGCATTGTATGTAGTACTATCTGATTTCCACTTAATATTAAATGAATTTAAAATGTAGAGCGGTATAACGGGAAGCTCAAACATTATCGTAAGAAATAAACTTACCATTTTTGTAGACACTATACTATACTATACTAATCCTTGTACATGTTTGTACTTTAAAATTAAAACTCTGATTATATATTATTAAATGGGTTTAAAATATACGATTACTCTATGAGAATTTTTATAATGTAAGGTGTTAGAATAATTAATGTATTATTATACCAGATTCACGGGTCTAAATTTATATTCTTAAACGAGAGACCAAATTAAGCTCATTAAAAATAATTGTTTCACGAGTAACTTTTCTAAGCAATATTATTTAAGAGTTCTAAAATAGGAAATATTTTTCATCACTAATATGTGAACTTTATATCATAGAACAAGGAAGACATAATTAAATTTTGATCGAAAAATAACAAATTGGGCTCGATACACATAGCTGTGTACATTAACATTCTCAATTAGGAACATTGGGCTCGATAGGTACACGATTGTTGGTTATATTAATGTATTCTCAATTAGGAACATTCCATTTCTGTAAAACTTTGTCCGGTCCCGTGAGTTTACTCATTGTGTAGAATGGAATTCCAAAACGGAAATTAAACCCTTCAACTACAACAACTAGTCAGACTTGTCATGAAGATTTTGAACATCATCTTCTAAATACGTATGGTATTAATTTTCTTTAAACCGAAATAAAATTCTATTTAGTTGTCGTTAATATACAGGCATTGGAGAATACCTACGCACACGATAGCTACAAATGTTCTTCTTCATCTAGAAAATTATGGAAGACAAAGAAGATCTAATCACTGTAACTGTGAAATCGATTGTAGTGCACGGGGTTAATAAGGGAAATAATTGAATGTTAGTGACGCAGCGCTATGAGGCAAAACGGCCGATTTTTGCAAAAACCTCTTGGATCTCAACTCATATGAACATTCGATCATATCAGATCAATTGGTACTAAACTACACATATTTTTGAGTGTCGAATCAAACGAGACCAGAACCAAGTTGATACAAACAGCCGTTTCGAAGATGTAGTAGCTTTTTGGTTATGTAACCGTTAATTTTCAATGTTAACAATATTCTGCTGTTTAATGTTTGAACCTACCGTTGCTTTTGTGGAAAATCCGTTATCGCTACCCTCTCCATTCGAAACTGAATTTAGAATGATAGTTGAATGCGGCTACGAAATCTTTAGAGCCGTTAGAGTAGGTATTAGCTTTCGGATAAAAAAATAAAAAACCCTAGGAAATCGAAACTTTTTTTAGTAGCCTCCGAGGTCCTAAAAAATTTAAAAAGCAAGCAACAATTTTCATAGTTTTTGAATTTTGCCACTGCTGATAATACGTTCCAGTTTTTAAATGTATAAACAACAACTCGTCTGAGTTTGAAGTCTGCGAAAATAAAGATAAAGGAATACAAGAAAGTTTTTGCTGGAAAATGCTAAAACACAAACATTGAGAGAAAACTACCTTGAACACAACTATCTTCCCTTTTAACCCTTTCGCTACGAGCGTCGCCTATAGACGACATCCGCGTGACGACCTGTGTGTACGAGCGTCGCCTATAGACGACGTCAGCGTGATACCACTTGACCATGAGCCCCGCGAAATATAAACATGAATATACAAATTTGTTGTTGTATAACACTTAAAGAATCGTACGATCCGGATAATAGTTAGGCTGCACCGTAAGATGTAAGTCCGAACACCAGTTTACCTAAGCGCAACATGCACACTTTACGGCGCAGTGCTCCGTTCAGTGCCGCTACTCCGGCGGTACGGCGACCCGTTCAGCGGTGTCACTCCGACGGAGCACACTGCCGTAGCGAAAGGGTTAATTTCCAATATTCGCTTGCATCGTTTGTGCATTTATATAAATAGTTAAGTGCATTTCTATTTTATTGACCCGTGCTAAGCCATTAACACGCTTATTCCGCCACCATTCTCAGCGTCGTAAATTTTCAGGTACCTTTGAATATGTTCCATTCTCGATTACGATATAGAAGGTGTATCCGAAAATATAAATTAGTATTTTTCTTGAAAATTATGATTACCCAGAAAACACGAAGTAGAAAAGATGTTTTGTTCCTTTAGAAACAGCATAATAATGCATTGTAAGCATTGCAACATTTTTAGAGAAACTGAAGAAGTGACTCCTAATTTTCTAATAATTTCAGTTATCTGACTTCTTTATTGTCTGAATACGTTTTACATATAAATAGTTCAGTTAAAAACAATCTATGCACGACCCGATTTATTGTACAGTACAGTGAAAATTTAGTTTAGTATGGCAATTAAGTAACTGTTCCATTATTGGAACATACATGTCCTTCGGATTAATTAGGATAATCGCGGTTCTAGTGTAGTCTTAGTGAAATAATGTTTTTGGGTCGTACAAGGCCAGCAATACAATTATTTTCGAAACAATTTGACTACAGTTTTTACGCATTTATGACCAGCAGAATGAGTAGGTAAAGATTGTAACAGTAGGAAGACTGAAAGAATATGAAACTATTGGTGCATTATTATCAATTTATTAAAATGATTGAGGAAGAAAAATTCCACTCCTGTTTCTTGCAATTGATCCGCAGCCCAATTATAAATAATCGCAGATCACCTTTCTTTTCGAAGAACACTGTAAATGAAAAAAGCGTGTAGTCGAAAAACTAGTTTAACTTTTTCTTATCTCGCTTCTTCGGAAAAAGACCGAAGCTAATCATTTCACGAGCAGGCTGAAAATTCATAAAAAAATTGATTACAGTTCTGTCGCGATAGAAGCTACAAGGCTGTACACGATAAGTGCAATAAAATTATCTTCAATGCTGCTGAGTATAACCCTCGAGAGAAGTTCGACCGCTCGACTAGGCCGAGAAATTGTAATATGATACCGATTAGATATATCGGTGAGCTAATACTACTGTAATGCCGAAACCTTTTTGTTTTTAATTATTTTTCCATGAAGCTTTTACCAACACATACGTGACATTTTTCTGATTGAGATGAGATCAAATATGACATAATTCGGTGCATATTTGCCTATGTACATTTGTACTTTAAAAAATTATTGTTGTCAATTAAACAAGTAAATATGATCCAAATTATATCGTGTTTCATGTCATTTTTATCAGAAAAATGTCACACATGTATCGGTAAAAGTTTCATGGAAAAATAATAAAAAACAAAAAAGGTTTGTCATTGGATTAGCATTGTCCTACCGACAAGTTGTAAAGGAATCTTGAGAAATTGTGTCTGCACACGATAAGTGCAATGTTTCGGATCCGAGGTCGTTGCTTTCATCGCGACAACACTGCAATTTCCTCCGCGAGAGTTCATAAAATGAGTAGTTTGAATATTCCATGACATGGTGTCGCGTTCCCACCCTCGAACATTTTCATCGAACAAAAACGGAAATATTCAAAGGTAAGAATTCGTGTCAGGCTAACAACGGCTAAAGTCTTCCTGGGAACTAGGTGCCTGCCATTCTAATCTCACAGTGACGGAACCGGACTATTTTTCTACCGTGTCCCTGCGGACGAGTTTTAAAAAGTAGATGCGTATGCATATTTAACGAGGCACCAGGCGATTTTATTCTCTTTGCCGCCGTTCTGTCCCGCGCGTGATATTCCGTGCGGCCCCCACGCAAAATATGTTGTACCCAGTAATTTGCGCATTCCCTCTGTATTAAAATTTACATCAAAGGCAAATAATCCGCCCTCTCCGTTTCTCTGGTCGCGTGTTGGTCGCAGGCCGCACAGTGCGTCTATCTCGTACGATGAAAACTAGGAATTGCACGAGTAATGCACCCGGCTCCTTTGCCACAATACGAGTGGAGTTGAAATAATTTAGCGACCGGCGCGATTGTCTAACGTAACGTATTCAAACGCTTCTGTTGCTTTTCTTGATTCTGCCACTTTCGCTAGCTCCCATTATGAAACAATCCGCGAAGTAGCTGGGTCATGTCAGGTGTGCAAATGAATTCGGTGCCTTTTATTTTAGTGTTATCTAGCTTTTATTCATAAAGGAAGTATACAGTCAGGGACAAAAAGATAGGACATTCTATTGTGGGATTAGAATCATGTGAAATAAAAGACTCCCGATATAATAAAAAGAAAACCAAAAGAAGATGTATATTTAAAAATAATTCTCGCACGCATTCGCACCGCGGTCGTCCGCTTCATTTGTTTCTTCGCTCTCCGTCTTTCTCTCGCTTATGCTTTCTCACTCACGCTCTCCGTCTTTTTTGTTGATAATAAACCACTAATGGAGAGTTTGTAAACTGGAATAACCAACTTTCATATATATATATATATATATATATATATATATATATATGCATAATACTTATTTGTCACACGTATCCTTCTCTCACGGCATACCATTCCAAACTGGGCTCACGCTGCTGCATGCCCGACGCAGTCTCGCACACCGACGCTCGCTTGTTCTTCCGACGCTCGCTTGTTCCTCCGACGCTCGCTCACTTCGCTCGTACAATTCAAATGTATATTATACACGTTTTCTAACATTTTTCTCGCTCATGGTCTCTCACTCACGCTGTCTCGCTCGTAGAATTCTCTAGCATTCACGCATACACGCACTCATTCGTCCATCAAATCCTACACTATTAATTTGTCAATCTTTAATCATTATGTTGCTGCTCATGGGATGTCGGAAAGTTTATTCGTGGAAATTTTTTCCATGGTATCGTTTTTTTCTTCATTTTTTGCTTAAACTCTTAGACGGTTTCATTGTCTTCTACATCGAGTGTAATATTTCGTTGAAAAGATTTTTACAGAACTGTACATTTTTGTTATTGTTTAAATATATACTTTTGTAATTTTCTTATATGAATATAAAATTACCAGCAATGCTACACAAACCACTAATTATACGGAGGCTGTTAAAAAATTAAAGGAATTATATTATGATATTTTAGATCATTTCTATTACTCTCTAGACTTATCTTCGGCAGATTACGTAGAGCAGAGATGGGCATTTTTGTCTCAAGTGAGACGAAACCGTCCCCACTATAGCGCCTACTGTCCCCCACCAGCATCCGCCGTTACAATAGATCAAGCATGGGCACGGGTGGAGCCCCTCAAACGCCTGCTTCTCCCACCAACCTCTCTACTATGCAGCGCGCGCCTTCTTCGCGGTCGCGCATGTCTCGCACCTTCGTTGCTCCTACCATTCTTATCTTCGTACCTGACCGCGCGCGAGATATAAACAAGTCACCGGTACAAACAAGTAACGGTTAGTAATGGTTGGCGAGAAAACGAAGCATCAAAATAAATACAATATTTCGTTTTGTGGGAACGTTCACGTTGAAGCGGCGAATGGAAGTCTACTTGATGCTTGTGGTATGTTTATTTATTTGCTCCTCAATAGTATCTACATATTTCTGACTATTCATTTGGCCACTAATAAATTTTATACTTGTATTTTCATGATAGCCTATACCGTCGCAAATCATGGCTTCGCTATCATCATTTGACGACTGCATAATAATTGTGTTTCTTTCCATAAACCATTATGGCAATAGTAGCTAAAATCGTCTGACACGTATATGTTAAAATTGTTTGGATCAGTAAATATAAATAAGTGTTATGTAGAAGAAGTTGTGTACGTTTAATGTCAATGATCAAAATTAGACACTTTATGTGCACCATATATATTTTCACCAAGAGATGTTACTACAACTACCGGGTCTTTTACGCTAATGGCCGCGTAGACGCCACAAAGGCTCTTTCTCAAACGATAACATCAGCCAATTTTCCGATAGCAGAGTTCACCGCCATATACAACAGGGAGATTCTAACCCTGAAAAATGGCTGCCCATGAATGTTACGTACAACTCCCTCTGATGGGTTCAGATAATCCATTTAGATGAGCATTGTGCAAGGGAAATTACGACCACGAGAACCGAGTGAGATTTTTATAAAAGCTATAAAATGGCTTTTAAAGGTTTAATAAAGTCCGCTTAATATGTAAGCCAGAAGCATCTGGCATACTGCGGTGCGTGGTGAAAAGTCCAATTTGTTCGGTATATGAAATTGAATTGCCCACGAGCAATAACACTGGACCTAAAATCTTTTTACAAAACGGAAATAGAAAGAGCCCCGCACCATTCATATGAAAAATCTATCCCGGTAAAATCAGTTGGATTTTTCATATGTAGTTGCTTATGATCTACTGAACAAAAGATGTATTGAGCACAAAGCTCAATAATGGACAGTTATCGAGTTATAATCAGTCAAACATGACAAATTCGAGCTGCCGAATACTCAAATCTCGGGAAATATTTATTTTTTGGAAAAATGTTTGAAACAAAAATAGTAGGGTTTTACAAAATCTGTTAGGTGGTGTCATTATTTTTGAATTTTGAATGACCTTAAAAAGGTCTGTGAACAGAAACCTTTCACAAAAATCTTTGCGTGTCACAGCAGAAATAAGGACCCCACGGTTCGTCACTCCCGTAGTATTTTTTGAATCCAAACCCTCTTTGTTGTGTGCGTGTGTGTGTGGATTAATAAAAAAGTGCTCTTATTATGTATTACCAAACAGTATGGAGACCAAAATGTATGGAATACACTCATATCAATAATATAAATATCGGACATAGCAATGCCAGAAAGTAGTAGCATTCGGCAGCAATAAGGCTAGTATGTTGCCAACTTCATGTAGGTCGCGCAACTTGAAAATCGAAGGAGTGGGTTGGCGGGATTGGGGGTGTGGCAAGTGTGTAAAGTAAATATACTTCTCGAGATTTGAGTATTCGGCAGCTCGAATTTGTCATGTTTGACTAATTATAATTCGATAACTGTCCATTATTGAGCTTTGTGCCCATTACATATTTTGTTCAGTAGATCATAAGCTACAACATATGAAAAATACAATTGATTTTACCGGGATAGATTTTCCATATGATCAGTGCGGTGTTCTTTCTTTCTTTTCTGATCCCTTTGAGGACGAACGTTGGCATGTTACATAATTTAGTAACATATAATTTAATTATGTACGTGACAGAAGTTCAGTAAATATTGCGTATTTTCGTCATTATTCAAGACGTTGATATATAGTCTATTTCTCCAAGGAGAATGTTCTTAGTATTTCGAAAAATCCTCCTCCGCAAGACTTTGGATAAATCGAGTTTTATTCTCGACTTTATTCTTAAAGTATATTTAAAAATATATGCAAAAATAACGAAGTAAGTAAGAACCTTAAACGAAAGGAAGAACCTTAAACGAATTTTTCCTGAAACTTCTATTTTTTTAATGGATGTAAGACACGATGTCTCAAGATTTAATTCACTCATTATGTTAGAATAGAATCTTCAATTTATCGTTTACAGCAAATAAACCAGAAGTTTTAAAAATAATAAGACGTTATGTTTACTTTGGTTCATATCATACTCACGCTCTTGCTAATAAAAAAGCTGCTTCATCATTTTGTTTCGAATTATCGGAATGACTAGACTCATGTCGAACGCTTTGTTTTTAAACAGCCGCTTTTCAAGGAAATGCTGCCCATGGAATTTTAAATATTTTGACTCGATAAGATGAGCAAAAAATTGTACAGTTCAAACGTTCATTTTGGCACAGGGTTGTAGAAACATCCAGAGTTTAAGACGCTTGCCATTAATCTAAAATACTTGTTGCGGACCGAATAGTGTTTTCCTTTTCTTCAGCTGCGTTGCGCTTTTAAATAGATTGTTAAGTTGCGCTTGTGTGTGCGTGCGTTTTGTATTGTTAACCAATTGTATGCGCGTTAGGGTAAGCTGTGCGTTTAATATGTATTTATAGGAATGCGTTAAGAGTTAATTGAGTTTCTGTGAGCCCCCGCGGAATGGGTTCTCGCCGGTATCGTGAAACATGTGCGGAAAGCCGCATGGTTGGAAACCACATGTATGAAGACCACGTGGTAAGATCGCTGATAGCAGCGATCTAGGTCCGTTTTATGACCAAGGGGGAGGGTGTGACCACCCTTCTGAGAATTGGGTCAACGTACACGGTATGACGTGAAGGTCGAGCCGGAGCCGGTAGGCCTGCGAAATCGGCGAGGATCGGTTCTCGCAAAAACATAATTGTCGATGAGGAATGGTGGTGGAAACCGCGGGCCAGCGGTTGCCGTCGTGGCGTGAAGGGCATTCGCTCGTAGTCTTTCCTAAGGAGAGGAAAATGAGGATAGCTCTTCTCGCGACCTCTTACGAAAATCGATCGTCGATCCTGCGGGTGCGTTGGCGTTCGAGTAGTACGGACAATGATGTAATTGTTCGTAACATTGACGAGCGTTGCGTAAAATAAAGGATTGTGTTACACACTGTCGCGCGAGTTGATCCGTGTTTTTCTTTATCCTGCGGAAGTGTCAACAATAGTGTTCTTTTTTGGGTGTAATGAGAAGATAATTTAAGAGAATAATCACAGAGGATGTAATTTAAAAAGTGTGTTTGAAAGAAATGCATAGTAGAGGGTTTGATCCAAGCATCACGAACTATTATATTGGTAACTAGACTGCGGATATTATGCATTTATAACAGAAATTAGTAATTGAAACTTAAAGCAGTGGAGACACTAGAAAAATTTAAGAATATCAAAGTAATATTGTCAACTTAGTAACCCGTCTGGATTAAATTTTCCTTGTGAAACAAAATTGCATACTGACGAGTTAAGTGTATGAATGAAATGAAGGGAAATGGGTTGTGTTAAGTAAAAATGTGTTTGATATTTTTTGAGAGAAATAATTTCTTTAAAAATTATTTCCAGTCGCAAAACGGCAAAATTGCTTGGGCGACTATCAACAGACACGCGCCCGCAAAGGGTTAAAATGATTAGGAGTCGAAATCAATTTTTGTTTAAGTCCTGTTTGTTGCAATCGATGCACTAGATATTTTGCATAAAGATCTGCAGTCTACTGATAAATAACAAAATACACTGCAAAGTTATTACTAAAAAGTATATGTAACTGAACAATCAAAAACAATTTAGTGTTCATAAAGAAATAAGAAGGATACTGCTCGCATGTTGTATTTAATTCTTTGTTTATGGAATTTGATAGTAACATTGTAAGTTTTGGAAATTTAGCGCATCGTGCTCTTTTATAAATAGGGATAAAGGATGTTGTACACGAAGTTCCGCTAGTAGTTAACCAAGTTTCGTAGGTGGCAGATGTGATGAGAAATGTGTTAAGCACCCGAACAGTTTAACGTGATTTAGGTTAGTGTAGTTATCACACGCGGTATACGAAGGCAGTTAAATAGCTACAGTGACTCACATACATATTTGAATGCTATTAAAAAGACGATAACTTTTTAAATATTGGAATCTGCGACTTGGATTTTTTTTTTAGAAATTAGAACAATTAGTTTACTACATGATATGACAAAAAAATTTGCATAATTAATAATATGCAATATAATAATATAATTTACATAATTTTAATAAACTAGAATTGTACGGTACATTTAAGTAAACAAAGTGTACTTTAATGAAATAAAGAGCAATATCAATAATAAAAGTTAATATAATAGAATATATTATCATTAATCAAAATTATATACAATTTTTGGTGGTCAAGATTAAGTGGACACTTTATAAATATTTAGAAAATAAGCAATTAGTATTTGGTATTGTAACCTCTTGCTTTAATTACTGCTTCTAATCGTCGTGGGATGATTTCCACAAGTTTTTGGAGGTAACTTCGATCAATTTGTTGAAATTTTATTTGCAATTCGTTTAAAAATACTGTTTTATTATGACGTCTTCCTAATGGTATTTCCAAATCTAATAAGCTCCATAAATTTTCTATAGGATTAAGATCTGCACTTTGTGGAGGCCAATAGAGAACATCTATCCCACAATCTTATACAAATTTTTTCGTTTCCTTCGCCGTATGCTTATGATCATAATCCCGTTGTAGCATCCATCCCTCATTGAAATCCATTTTTAGGGTTGACTATTCCATATTTTCATTTAAAATTTCAACAAACATATCTGCATTCATGATGCCATGGATGGGTGCTAAATTTCCAACCCATACCAAGAAAAACATCCCCATACCATTATGGATCCCCCTCCACGTTTGATGGTAGGCAACACATACTGCTTCTTGAGAGCTTCATTCGGTTTTCTCCATACGCGTGTTCTCTTTTTTTTTAATTTAATGACTCAAATTTGCTCTCGTCACTCCATATAATTTTTTTCCATAATAATAATGGCTTATTCACATATTTTTTTGCGAAAGCTAAACGTCTCTTTTTATGAAGTTTACTAATGTGTGGCTTGCGTCTAGTTAAACAACTCTTCTGATTAACTTCTTTTAATCTTTGTCTCACAGTTCTTGAAGAAATATTTAATTGTAGAGTTTCAACAATATTTCGTGATGTTATCGATGGAATACGTTGAGTTTCTCTTACAATTTGTCTATCATCGTATGAATTTGTGCTACGTTCTCGTCCTCGACCGATTAAATTTTCAACAGTATCATACTGTAAATACTTGTGATAAATTGTATGCACTGTACTCTTAGAAACTTTGTCTTTTTCAGCCATTTTACGATAACTTAGTTTATTTTTGCACTCTGAAACAATTAACTTTCGCAGGTGCACGGGAAATTCTTCTCGTCTCTTAGACATGCTCGGTTTATATTTCTAATCTTGTTTAAACAAAAGTTCAATGTCTACTGAGGACGAATGACACCGCACAATGCGAGAGTCAAACGTTTGTTTACATTTTTTCCGTCCCAACACAGAATGTTCTCTGCGTCCACTTAATTTTGTCCACGGTCTCAAAGACACCCATACAAACAAATATGCATAAATATTAACAGAAACATTATATTTATGCTTTTACATACTAAATAAATTCTTTCGTTGTGTATAAACATTTTTCATGTTAAACATCTGCAATAAATTTATAACACAATAAATGAAAATAGAGATTATTCAGAATTTATGTTCTGTCCATTTAATTTTGTCCACGACTGTATTCTGAAAATGTCGTTAAAACAGGTTGATGCGGAAAAAGACGACAGGCATCGAAAGATGTGAAAATCCTCAAATTTATTACAGATCGATTCCAAAAATCGCGATAAACTGCAATTTTTAAACGTTCGTAGTAAATTGTAACGTTGACCGGTTTTGATGAAATTTTTAAAATATCTATAGTTGAGACAGATTTACAAAACGTATTTTTTAAATTTTCAATATAGGTCCACCTAAAAAAGTTGTAAAATACAAGTTTTAGTAAATTCTCTGCAATTTGGACACAATTGCAATTTTTTCAAAATTTTTATTTCTTACATCATGTAGTAAACAAATTGGTCTAACTCCTAAAAAAAAGTCCGTCATAATCTTCAACATTAAACAAGTTATCGTTTTCTTAAGATTATCTGAATATTTATGTAAGTCATTGTATACGTTGGATAAATTGCTCCGTCTTTTGTCAGTTTATTCGATTAGAGTGTCTTCAATATTCTATCGACTCTTCCGACTGCGAGGAAATTTTCTCTTGTGATAAAAATGACCAGGCAATTCCCGTATACTCCTCAGAGATAGTTACACAACAGAGTCTAAGATAATATTTCACCCATTTATGTTTGATATTTTCAATCAAAAACTTTAAAAAAAATTTTCAATTATAACGTCAATTTTTAAATAAATACATCTTACAACACAGGTAGGTGAATTTTCACCCTGAGGAACGCACAAAGGTTAAACCAGTGAAACAATTAAAAGAATTTATTTATATATTATTTTCAACTCCCTAAAATGATTAAAGTAAGAACCATTACGATTGTAACCATACAATAACGTAAACATCTTTTTTAAACCATTCAAAGGATAAAATAAAGATTAATACAATTTCAATACGAAAAAGAAGCTCGATACGTTTTTTCCATTCATTACACGTAACATTGTTTCTAAACCGCGTTCTCACCAGAAGAATTGAAACTCGTTTCTATTGTCCGTTCTTGACACAGTTTTCTAGTGATCACAAAATCTTTCATTACTGGCAATACTTAAGGAAAGACTCTGATGGTCTTACTACTCACAGAAGGTTTCAATGCCACTTGATTCTGTTAGCGACTTCCGAACTTGGGTGGGGATTTGTGACTCTACAAGCGGCACAAAGTTGCAAACTTTCCTTCGCGAAGGAAGTACGTGGCATTGTTTTCCATACAGGCGACATCGATACGTTGCATCCGAGAAACGAAACTTTGTTTCTCGCTTTTCCCATTTTTTCGTATTTTTAAAAGTATTTTCAAAAGTAAAGCTAACATAGCACTTTATGATATAGTGCTCAACCTTGTTGAGAGAATCCAACATCTTCTTCAAGTTTTTGCCATTATTAAGAAACTTCGTTATTGCTGAGACGATGCCATACTATTTGTTGTTCTCTCTTTATCTATAATTTTAATTAATTTAATGTTTTATGGACATCAAAGAACTTCAGTTCTCCTTTCGTCGAATCACAGGAATTGGGTTGTCTTTAGAAATTTATTATAGGGATACTGAACTAAAATACTGCAATGTATATAGCAATGATTCAGTATTGCGGACTTTTTGTTGTGGTCCTTATTTAATGAAATTCTTTTGGAAAATTGTTTTAAATTAAATACAAACGAGTTTTTAAGAGTGTAAGATTAGTCATATAAACATCTATAATTATAATTTTTTAGTGAACTACTTTTACAATTTGTCGCTCTTCTACTATAGTTTGCTTCATTTTTCTACATTTTTATTCATTGTTTTACCAATTTTAATGTGATCTTCTATTGTTTAAAATTTTTCATTTGTTTTTGGGGAATCTCCCAATGGAATACCATGAAAATGTGTACCGTATAATTTTGAATTGTGAGATGTTTTTCCGACTGAATTATCGTACCTTCTTTTGTTAAGTTAGAAAGGGTCTTTTGACTTGGCACTGATACTTAATAAGTATAGATACATTTACAATATATATTCGTTATACATATTTCTCTTTTCAAATCATCGTTATACTATTTTAGTACAAGCAGCATATTTTTAAATGCAGTGCACGGTTTTGGCTGTGATTCACTGTATTAAGTTGTTGCATATGAAATGTCCTATTTTAAAATGCAAATGTTATAAAGCGTTTCGATCACGAAATACTATTACAGTCCGCAGGTTTACTGTATATTCTTTTGAGGTAAAAAATTGATCCTTCAGGTTCTACCTGCAATTTTAATTTAGATATATTCTTTTACTTTTAAATAACTTTTTTTTATACATCAATTGATGCTATTGCGGTTTTATATGAGTGGAAAAGCAACATATTGTCGATAACATTATTTTATATTTAGTAAAAATGTGGTGATTAATCAACGCGCTATTCGTTGGTAGTAAAGAAAACTACAGAATGGAGATGACAATCTTGTAAATGAGGTACCGTATTCTCTCCGTAAGAGTCGTAGCTTCGGGTCTGCCGCGCAACATCAATAGAATAGGGACTACATTCTTTGCAGTATTTCGAATGTAGAGAAGAATAGCGATTGAAAAAGAAAGAGGAACTAAGGACCGGATGTTTGGCAAACATTTAAGGATTCGTGGTAGCTCAGCCATTTATATTGAAAAATCAAAATTTCTTATTTTTGGTTGTTCGTCAATGAAACTTCTACCATCGTATTCGTTACTTGTGTAACAAGCGATAGAGTTTCGGACTTGACATTTACAGAATTCGTGTCTCTACCATAAATGTGAAGTCCGAAACTTCAATCGCTTGTTTCCCAAGTAATTATAATCGTAACTATATCGTGTTTGGAGTCATTTTAATTAGAACAAAGAGATGAATACGATTGTATAAGTTTCATAAAAAGAAATAAAAAGTTACAAAAACCACAATCTTTTATTTCGCTTTCATTAGTGAGAATCTCACCGATACTCAACCACTAGCAGGCTCGATCGTCCAACGTGTTTACAGCTTGACTGGATCCAAGGGGGTCCCGCCAGTGGTGGGGATAAAACTTCGACATTACGGGGCATAGACCTCTGCGACACTCACGGAGAGAATACTGTTCGCGAATGACCAATTCAATTTCTACGGTAATACAATCAAGAAACTTGTAATTAGTTGATAGTACACGTTGATTGCGTGGGTGCTTTCTTTGATCAACGAGTTTATTGAGAAGAAAGTTGCGGTTGTTTAATGTTACTGTTAAAAATGGGACATCTTATATCACCTGCGTAGTCGCTGCGCGAACGTTGGCAACCTGACACGCATTAGCGCGTAACCACACTACAGTCTACAGACTACGTGCCAGTAAATTACACTATCGCGGGATACACGATGAACGATCGATAGCCTCTAATGCTTCGAAACTGTAACATCATTCTTGATGCAACCTAAGCTCCGATTGTGTACTTTCGACGTAAGCCAACAATATGGGAATCATCCCATAAGATTTCTCCCGGCTGCATTCGCAAAGTGTTCACAGTTACACAGCGGTTCGGGAAAATTTATGCGCTATTCTGTGCAATCAACCTCGAAGAGGTAAAGGATAGAGTTCCTATGGTTCATCAATGATAAAATGTTCAAGACATCTCACTTGATCTGTCTACAATATTTAAGGGGGCATTCTTGTCTACAATTCAATTTCTTTGCTCTCTTTAGGGATTTTTTTACAAAAGAAATATAAGTTTCTTAATATCGACATATCGTATATTTATTTGTATTTTACGAATGTCCACAATTTTTCAAGTGAAAATAATCAAAACTGACTTATATTGTTTTTGTAAATACAAAATTTTTTAATACGAAATATAAAACAGAATGGAGAAACGCCGTTTAATTCATTAAAAATAAGTTATTGCTCTTTTTTAGAATGTTTCAAAGAAATTATTTCGTTTGTGTATTCGCGATTACCATTCAAGTATCATTTTTATTCGAGCAATGAATAGTAACTTCTATGAATAAGTAACTTGACCTCGAGGCGTAGTCTTTTTAGAATTGACTCTGCAATGGTCGACCATTTAACAATGTCGTGGAGCCATGAGACCGGGTTAATTGTGACGCACGCCGAAATTTATGTTATACTTAAGTGAATGTACTTTTGTATGCACTGCATAAATACCATCCTATAATATTTTTGATAGATTAGGTACATATTTCAATTTTCTTGTCGTGTACATTCAACAGAGCACAGTATAAGACAGAATTATATTACTTTATCTCACGTTATGCACTGCATTTTGTAACATCGAAACCTGTTAAACTTTCTTCTAAAATCGCATTTCGTTTGTTATTGATTATTTTGAAGAATATTATTTTATGGATTTATAGTACGAAAAATAGGAGGGATAAATATTCTAACCAGTAACGATCCTATATCTCTACACGTATTTTTTAATTGTGTGATTATTAATGTAGTCTATAGCGCTGCTAAATGCACGTAATTTTCAGACATAAATATTTCATAGAACATTAATAAGAATTCAGTATGTTTAGGGTTCCGTTTAAAAATGGTTTTAATGCAAAATTGTCACATCATGCATGCGATTATCATATTTTATCATTCACTGCAACTGGATTGCAGATTTTACGCATTTATGGCAAAAACAAAAATCAAAAGAATTCAGTACAGCTTTCGTTTAAGAATCGATTGTTTTAATGTAAAATCATCGTTGTTGATTGAAACAAAGTGGTAGATATTTTTTTTTACAAAGGATACAATTATTGTGAAATTAAGAAAGAAACGTCGTAAAAAAGAATTCGACGGCCAGATTTTCTATAGACTTTTAATATCAAGCGTTATTCGAGAGTTAAATATTCTATTATATCCGTGCTAACTGGATGGCGGTTTTTATGCATGAGTAGCACAATGGATCGCGTAAAATGCAATTAAGAACGAACACAATTTATTGTATAGTAGTATGAGATATCTTTATTTCAGGGTTGCCGGCCATGTTTGGACTTGGTTTACAATTCTTATCCTACTCTCTCTCTCTTTCTCACTCTCTCTCTTGTTACTACCTAAACTTAAGTCCTAATCTAACCTCTGGGACCTGAGCTCTGTAACCTAAAACCTAAGATCTTAAACCTACAACCTACAACCTAAATATCTATTTTGGTTTGTCTTTTGGTTTCTGTTTGTCTGTTAATAATCTATCTTATATTACTACGTATTCTTCTCCTCCTCTGTAGTGCCTTTTCGTCGCCCATCTGTTCTTCTCTTTTTCCTTTCTCTTTGCAGTTTTTGAAGGCATTCGTCTATCTTCCTGCCCCTCCTTCCACTCACTACATCTTCCAACCTGTCCCTCTATCCACTTCGCTACAATCTCTCACTAGATGTACTAGTGTTCCAAATTTATATCCGCTCACAGATCTCATCTTCTTTTTTCTTTTTTCTCCCAGTAACTGTTCCATTTTTCTGTGCTTCCACATCTTGCCTGTGCAATTAGCTGCTAGCTCTCGTCTCTTCCCTTCTTTTAAGGTACTCTGGCAACCCTATTGTCCTGATATATTTGCACCTTTCATTGTATTTCGATTTCTCTATCGTGTTATCTTGCTCCTGCCTTTGTGTGTCTAAGTCTGTTTCCTCCAGCGCCTCTGCTACCTCTTTCCCCTTGTCTCTTATGGCATCCACTCCTGTTTGACTCATGCCGTTTCTTTCCAAGTAGTTTTCCCCTATCCTTAGCACTTTTTCCTTCTACTATTCCCTCTTCTTCCTCTTCTATACATTGTCTTAAAATTTTCCGCCCGTCTGTCTCTTTTACCTCTTCCTCGAATTTCCGTGCCCTCTATATATTGTACAGTATATAGCAATAAATGTCGTATCTACAGTCTATTATTTCTACAATACAACAGTTTTGTGCTCTCCAAATTGAATTGAAGACATGCACCGCTAACAATGAACATGGATTCTATATATTTTATTCTCTAATGATTAGACAGCGAATTTTTATGCGAAATAAATATTGTTTTCAGTAATTACAAGATACAGGAGGAACCTAAATTATAAATGACCACCTATTGTAAGCTTGTAGTTGCTAATAACTCTTATGAGGTTGATGCAACTAAAAACAAAAAAGTTATTTCTTTATTTCTAAAATAATTCTCGTGAGTTAAAAGTGATGTAACAGTATTTTTAATTTCTTTATATGTTTTTACTGTTTCAAATTTCATCTACTCGTTTTTGTCATAAATGCAAGAAAAAAAAATAAGAATTTACAGTTAGAAGAATATTCTAAAAGGCTGTTGAAACCTGACGAATGAAAGTACGTATGTAAACTGAATGTAAATTGAATGCTGCACAAAATTTCAAGTAGTTTAAGCTATTCAAAAGACGTTCTACCTCTTTTAAAAAGAATTTAATAAAATAAAGTACGATTCATGATACCTGTTGCCAAGATCGTGTTTTCTAAATAGTATCAGTATAAGATAATATCAATATAATAACTCATTGTAAATAGATTATTTTGTTACAATAGAATTCTATATTTTCTAAAATAGTTTAACCCGAGGCAAAATATATAATTCATCAATACAGAGTATTTATTTTAACATTAATCCTACCACCGTCGGTGAAAATATTTATTTCAACAAGTGGGGGGGGGGGGGGGGGGGCTAGCTTCTAGGAGGCGGTCAAATGACCGGTTTCAAATTTTGTATTTCACAATTATTGATGTTGTAAGCTTTCAAGAGAATTGATTCGATAAATTTCTTTATTCAAGCATATATTATAATAACAATCACACAAAATCTGAGAAAATTCAGTCTTGTTATTTTTACAAGTTAATACACAATAACCAATTTTAATGCTCGGTAGGTTTAGTGTTAATATCTACGAATGAATGGTGAACATTTTAACACGACATTGTAGGCATTTTGTTATTGACCTAGTTTGTTTAATAATTAATGTTTGTCCTAATTCACGTAGGAAAGGATTTGCAAAATTGCGTTCCAGAAAATTCAGGAGCATCGGGAAACATTAATCTGCGGAAACGTCGACGATTTTACGGTACGTCCAGCGGATAAACACCATGTGAAAGTACGTGTTGGTGTGCGCTATCTATCAAAGTAAGTTTCGGCGGAATGCACGCAACACTAATCAATCTATCTGGAACGTTGTAGAATGTGCCGGCACTAACCATTGCTCAAAACGCGACACACGCGATGTATCGTGTAACGGTTCGAAGGCAATTACAACGAAAATAATGTGATTTTAATAATAGCCGCGTACTTTCATACTTCTGCGAACAGTATGCTAACGATTACTCGAAGAAGCAGGAACGTGTCAGATTTTAGCTAGGTTCGACATTTTCATGGCTAGATGTCCCGTTTCAAATGAATGATAAATATAAACATAAAACCAAACTAAAATAAAATATAAAATATAAAATCGTACTAAACATAGTGAAGTTGCACTAATGCAACTAATGAAGTTGTATTAATGCAAATACTGATTGAGCAAGTATGAACACAAAGATCTGAAATTATAAACAAGATTGTCTGTCTATTTACTCTCAACGATTCTATCAGGCTCTAAATAAAAATAACAGCTTGACTTTTATCAAATGATTAAGTACATTTTCTTTCAGAGAATTGACTAAGCTGCAAGCTTATAAAATTCATAGTTTTGTCGATTTTTATATAAAATAAAATTTGTCTAACTCAACTGTAAGAATTAGAAATCAAATAGGAATAGATTTTTTCTTTTAATAATTCTAACAAGTCGAAAATAGTATAACAGCATTCTTAAATTCTTGTAATGTCTTCAAGGTTTGGAATTTTACCTATTCATTTTTATCATAAATGCATAAAATCCTCAGTCTAATTATTACTTACTCATGTTTTGTTTTGAATATTCTAAATCTGATTACAACAGATTTTGAATGCAACATTCTGGTACCCTATTGTTATTATAAAGAACAATGTTGTTGAGAAATAATGTGTTCATATCGTTGTTCATATCACAGTTACATATCGTATTCATTGTCGACATCAAAAGGGGCTTAAAGAAAGGTAATAATGATCATGAAGCATGCTTTCACTCCCGGAATTAATAATAGGATCACATGTGCATGAAAACGGTTCCGGACAAATGAAATCGAACACACAGTTTCTGTATTGTTCTTTGTTCATTAAATTCGTTGTACGTTGCATGTTACAGAAAATAAAATAAGTTTTTCTTTTTGTATAAATGCTCAAAAGTATTCCGACAATTGATATGCAGGCGTATATTGTAGCGTGAAACGAGATTTCTGTAGAAATATCATCTGTTCATAATCCATTTCAGGATGGCACAAGGCACAAAATGTGCCAGAAATTTTAGAAGAAAAAATTAATTACTTCTTAAACAATTGACAGTCAATATCTACAGTTTCTCAACGTTTAGGTGTCGCATACCTTTCAAAGTTCAGCAAAACGGCTACAAAAAGATCGTTCACCTAATTCTGAGTCATTTTAACCCTTAGCACTCGAATGGTGACTCTGAGGCGCCACTACAAATTGCTATACCATTATTCAGAATATTGTTTACATGATTACATTTGTTCATATGTAATAAATTACTAAACATTTAAATACTGTATGAGGTACTATATCAGTTTCTTACGCATATAATGAAAATAACTATGTACAATGGAAATATTTTAGGTTAGAAGAAATGTTTGGTTTTTTAGTTGAAATAGCTCCGAGTGCAAAGGGTTAAAGGAGAAGCGTCAGTCTTCAAATCTATAATGGACTCAGGCATGAAACAAATTTTTCCATCCTGCTAGGGAGATTTGAATTTGCAAAATTTTCGACGGAAGAATCTTCCTTCTGTACCCTGTCACGTGGTGTACAATATCCTAGAAAATCATATGATCGCATAGCCATAGAAAAAATCAAGGGGATTTTCTGAATGTAAAGGTTTCAGACTTTAAATTGAGCCAACATAGATTGGAGCACGACTTTTATGAACGGAGTTCACAATATCAGAAGATATTTAGGTAAAAACTCGCGTTTAATGCGACACGTATTTTTGAAATTGTTATAAAGTGAAGTTCAAAATGACGACAGACTTCCACAGGTAGTTACGCAGAAACTTTACAATCGCCGACAACCCACTCTAACAAGGAGAAGACGCAGTCATGGAGTCTCAGATTTTTTTCGAAACTTTGCATATTGGTAGATTTCGTACTCCTATTTATGAAAATATAGCACTGTAGAGTTAGATACCCAAAAACTTTTGAGATATTTGCAATAGAAATTTCATTATACCCGTTAAGTACAGTTTCAGTTGAAGTTATTGTCAAGTGCCAAACGGCGTGGTGGTAACGTAATAGGTTGGTACTAGGAAGGCCAGGGTTCAAATAAAAAAAGCACTCATAATTCATTTGTAAAATCCAATCAATTAAAATAGATAAACTGAAAAGAAAAAAGAAGGAAAAAGAGGACAAGGGATTTGAACCCGGGCCTTCCTAGTACCAACCTAGTACGTTATCACCACGCCGTTTGGCACTTGACAATAACGTCAACTGAAACTGTACTTAACGAGTATAATGAAATTTCAATTGTAAATATCTCAAAAGTTATTGAGTATCTAACCTTATAATGCTATATGTTCATAAACAGGAGAACGAAATCTACCAATATGCAAAGTTTCGAGAAAATCTGAGACCTCATGACCGCGTCTTCTCCTTGTAAGAAGCACGTTCAAGAAAAACACTGAAATTTTCAGTATCTCCGCGGAGATTGCATCGTAGACGTATTAAATGAACTGTTTTACAGAACGATCGTCTAAAGTCTAAACCGTGGAAGATTTTGTTTAGTTTTCTTAGTACAGCGCCGTAAGAGAGACGCGTACACTGAAATGCACCTTATCGGAGAATTAAGCTGCGAAGACGCTGTCATTTGCAGCAGCGACCGTGACACTACGCTAAAAATATTTCAATATGGTCTCGGTGTTGACAAGAAAATTACTTTTGATCGTGAGAACGACGAAAAATGTAGCTTCTGCTTCATCGTCGAAAAATGTAGCTTCTGCTTCATCGACGAAACTCTTTCGCGGTAATCATTTTCCACGGTGACAAACGATCTCACTCGTTCAGAGATGATAATATTAGTTAAAGCCCGACTATTACCTTAAACCAGGTAGATTTCATTAAACCCGGGGAAATATTTCTCTGGTTAACAGCGTATATTTTACTGATCTCGCTGTTCCTAGTCTGAAAGATATTCACTCCCCTGACCATTAAGTTTTCTCTTTCTAAACCTTCCCTTCGCAGTGGATAACGCGTGTTTTCTCTAATTAATTCCCCCGTACACTTTTCTGAAGAATTTGATTTAAGATACTCATTTAATTACGAATTTTTATGCAAGTCTTTCGCAAAGAAATTTCATCAAAATTCTTAATTCATTAAAGATATACATTGAATCCAAGAAGTATTTTAACGCTAAATATTCTCGAAGAACTGCTTGTGTTTAAACTGTGATAACTTCGTAAAAATGATCGTACGACAATAAATTTAAACTCATTTTAAAGCTAGAAGCATCTACTTTCATAATTCATCAGTAATTTTATTCTGAGAATTTTTTCACCATACTGGCGGGCGAGAAACTGATGGCCCGTTTTTTTTTCTCGAAAATCCTACACATTCAAATATCTATGAAAACGTTCAAAATTGTTTTTGTGATTGAGACCACCATAGATTTAGGTATTAAAGCTTCTTCTTTACAACGATACCTTAAAAATTGATGTGCGAAATTTTTTTAGTCGTTTATCGAGCTTTGAATGAAGAGTTTGCCGTCTACTTTAGAGTATGTAGTATAAGTTGCATCATGAGTGCTTTACATGACCATACTTGTTCCTCATTTTTATACCATGAAACTGAAAAAAATTGTACCTCAATTTATAAAGAGTCGTTGCAAAGAGTAGCTTGAATTTTTAAATCTATGACAGTTTCATTTACGAAGAAAATTTTTGCTAGTAATTTTTAGAAATGGGTCTTCAGTCCACCTGTTGCAACGTGTAAAAAGAATTAGAGGAAAATGTACAGGTCTTATAAGTCCACGCTTATCGTTGTAGTATATTGATTTTTACGAAATTGTCACAGTTTTATTTCAACTATTTAATTAACTACAGGTTTTTATGGATGTACCGCGTGCGCGAATGTCAACAAGAACTGTGGTTTTATATTAGTTATTAATGTATCTACGGGTCTTTATGTATCGCTGGCGTAAATTGCAACGAGAACAATGTGTTTATCTCAATTTTTCCGAGAGTAATGATTGAGATTTTTATTTCTTGTTTTCATGAAGTATTATAAAGGAGAATGAATTAAATTTTTTATATCACCGCAAATTCATTATGCATAAATAAAATTAATTTTTATTCGAGAAACAAATTTTTTATATCTTTATTTTTGAATGGTTATAACTTCGAAATTAATTGACATTTTTATGTAAAAAATTCTATAACATTCTTAAAATATTAGTAAAATTACCCACCGAATGTGAAATTGGTATGTTTACTACTTTGTTTACTACATTTGTTTAAAAATATTCCTGAAGTTCAACGTGTTACTAATCTTGTGACTTAGTAATAATAGTAATAATTTCGGACGAAATTGATACTTTTACATAAAAAAATTCTACAACATGCTTCAAAGATTGATAAATTAACCCACAAAATTTAAAATCGATAGGCGAACGAATCTCGTTTTCAAAAATTCTGAAAGATCACTTTGATTCTACAGATCTGACTTTTGTCGAACAAAAACTTCAATAGTAACTTTTAAGTTTTCTCAGTGACAAATTCGGAAGGAATTGGTAGTTTTATATTAAAAAATTGTAGAACATCTCTCAGACACAGGTGAACAAGCTCACGAAGTTTTAAGACAACAGTTTTACAACTTTTGTTTAAAGCAATTCTGAAATATCACACAATTTTGTACCCTTCGACTTTTGTGTAAAAATAATAACTTCGAACAAAATCAATATTATTATATGATAAAATTCTACAATGTTTTCTTAACTCTGCTAAACAAAGTCACAAAATTTGAAACCAACATATTAACAACTTTCATTTGTAAAAATTCCAGAACTTTCCAGTAATACTGATTGACATAGTGAAAGAAATTTTCCTTTATAATTTTACTGCTTGAGCAAGATGCATCTTGATTTCAAAAATGAAGTTTTCAGTAATATAAGGGACGGGATGCTATCAAATTGAAGCTTGTAAGAAATTGAATAAATGTTGCTCTCAGTCCGGTGAAAATTTTTGGCAAAAAGTATGTTTGAGCAGTAGTTTGTCTTGGCTTGTTCTCTTGAAATAACCTGCGAAATATGGACTTCGGCAAAGGCATACGAATGTTTATACAGCTGCGAAGTATAACATTTGTCGAGAAACATAGTGAAAATTTTATAAGTCGTAATCTTTTTATTTCTTGAGAATTTTAAGTCCCGAAGCTACGAGAATTTCTGAAATTTTAAAAGAGTAGCTAAATATTTTTCAAGTTGGTCATCGACAACAAATAAACAATTGCATGAAAAGGCGAAAGATTATAACCGTTATGATTATAAGTCATTTTGATTGTTATCAGATTGAAAAAGGCTAAAACTTCTTAATACATCTAATAAATGGCAAAACTATGAATTACAATATTATTGACGTCGTAGAAAATTTTGGATATTGACATAAAGGTTTGCAATTATTGGCATTCAGTGTTAATTGTTAAATTTCGGTTTGATAGCTATTTCTGCAAGTTAAATTACGAAAACGTACAAGAACACCGCAATTCTTTGCTATTTCAGGAATGTTGCCATTCTATCTATTGTCTCTTCTATGTCAGTCTCTTCGCTAGTCAGTTTGTATTAATTCTAACTTCGATAACTGCTATTGAAGCTGAAACTAACTGTGCATGAGATCGATGATAATGGCAAACATGCCGGAAATATATGATACTAACAATAGATGTGGAACGTAGCATAAGATGGGGACGGGGGTGGAGGGGGGATAAAGGTTATGTAATGCAACATTGTAATTGCATGTACTTGAACATGCCAATGAGTTAGCGGGGCGTCTGTAACGAATGGGTAATTGCGCATTAATCCGATGATCGATACCGGAATAAATGGCTCGATAATTATTTACATTACGACCAACTCACTGATTTTAATGAAATTTCATATGTTGTAGAATTCGACATTTTTAACAACTTTTTCCATTTCATATTATAGGGGATCGCTTTTAGTTTTTGAGATATTCGCAAGAATCTGTTGTTACTATTGAATTTTGGATTTTCATAAGAGTAGTCGGACCGATACACTCCACACCCCATGCGACCTAATCCCAACTCACTCTCAATTCTGCCTTTCCTTCCAATAAATTGAAAGTGATTTGGGATTGGGTCGTAGTGGTGGCGGAAACCATATGAAAATTCAGGTATAGGTCTAGGTTACGAGAATCCAAAATTCAATGCAGTAGTAGCAACAGTTTTTTACGAATATCTCAAAAGCTAAAAGAGATCTCCCATTATACGTATAGAAAAAAGTTGTTCAAAATGTCGAAATCTATATTATGTTAAAATTTCATCAGAATCAGTGAGGGGGTCATAATGTAAATAATTTCCAATGGTTTCTTTTAAAACTGCAATCTTCCTTAACCCCTTGTCGTACTTGCTAACTCCCGATTGCTCGGGCCATAATAAACAAGAGGGTCGATCACGCCTCGTGTCATTTAGCTGTTTAACCTTGTGCTCGAACTTGTGCAAAGTGTATGCGTCTTATGACATGTATATTTCGGCGCAACGAAAGGAATTGTGAAATAATAAACACGTTTCGGCACAACTAATACTTTCAAGATGTCTCGGAAGTAATTATGATCAATTCATCGGTGAACAAAAATGATTTATACTTTGAAAGTGGATAATGTATCGGTAACAATTTGTAAATTAATACTTAATTTAAATTAATAATGTTATGAGAAAACTCGTAGAAAATTAGTAATCTTCGTGTTAGTGTTCTTTACGTTTGTCACGAATGAAGTACCACGAGCCAGGCTTGCGTTGTTTACGTTTGTCACGAATGAAGTACCACGAGCCAGGATCGCGTTGTTTACAGTTTGTCACGATTGAAGTACCACGAGTCAGGCTCGTGTTGTTCACTTTTGGTCCGAATGAAGTACCACGAGTCAGGCTCGTCCTTATTGTATTTGGCCCAAATTTCTTACCACGAGTCTTACTCGTTGTTGGAGGCCAAGGGGTTAAACCAGTGGCTGTAACATTGCATTCTAATATTTCGGAAACTTTAGCAATTTACTAAACGCAGACAGATGTGGGCATGCAAAAATGTGCTGCCTGGACCGATGGAGTTGTATAACATGCCGCCTTCAAAAATTTAATTCCAATGAGTACCAGTCGAGAATTCCGCATGAGCTCGTTCAATACATACATAGTTAGTGTATAGTCACTCATGTAATTGTTCACACACCTACTAATTCTCAGAATAATTTTTTAAAATGTGGTCCAATTAACTTGAAACTTTGAGAGAATCTTCAGCACATACCCTGTTATCGTATGAAACAAAATGTCTAAACCCGTCAATTATTTCTTATTTTTTCATCGTGCTAATGGCCGTAGAATATTTAATAAATTGGTAACCTAACTCAAAAATTTCGCGAAATAACCAAGGTTTTTAATTTCTTTTGGTTCAAAACATAACTACATCCTTACTGATTAATCAAAAATTTCATTTTTTTGCTTCACATCAGCAGAAAGACCGGAATCGTGGCAACCGTCGACCCCATGTTCTCCAAAACATACTCGATTAACAAATATACAACTTATCTAATTTTTAGTATTTTTACTTTAAACAAATGACTTATATACTTCGAATACCCAGAACTATGTGTGCGGAATCCCAGTGCAGAAGGTTCAATAGTTTTTCTGACAAAAATTCATAAAAATCTGAATGCCCCCTTAAAGTTACAGTAGTGTAAAAGTGGTGCGAAGATTCCCAAAGAAATGCAATGATGAAGTTACGATAGCGCAAAATATACATTTTAATTTTCTGTAGACCAGGAGACACTTTCATTAATCAATGGTTCAGTTGGTTATTTTCCGCCGTGAAAAGTAAGCACTATGAAGGAATGTGGATAAACTGTTCAAAGCGACTCCATTCTAGGATGTTCGTGAAAACCAGACTCGAGCGACAGTTCTATTCAGTGATGGGTACGATCCCTCCCAATTAGTTTCAATTCAACACCAAATTCCAGATTCTCGAAAATTTATTCATATTTAAATTGTGACCATTTCGTAAAAACAAATAGTACATCCATAAGCCTGGACTCGTGTTAAAGCTTAAAATCTCTACTTTCGCTGTCAGTGTTTATTATCCTTTTAAATATTTTTACATGATGTAGTATATGTGAAACTAAAGACCCATTTTTCCTAAAAAATACTGCAGATTAAAACGCCTCCAAAAGCTTTCAAAACATTTTTACATAAATGTAACTCCCATAGATTTGAAGATTAAAGCCTCCTCGGTCGTGTAAAGCCTTCATGTTGTAGCTTGTACTACTCTAAAATTGACAGTAAACCCTTCATTCAAATTTCGATGAAACGACTAAAAAAAAATCGTACGTAAATTTTGAAGCTATCGTTGTTAAGAGGGAGCTTTAAGCTTGAAAGGCATGATGGGTTCAATCACGAAACAAATTTCGAATCTTTTCACAGATGTTTGAATGTGACGGATTTTCGAAAAAAAACGGGTCTTCAGTTTCTCGCTCGCTATGTTGTGAAAAAAATTCTCAGAATAAGATGACTTATGGATTATGCAAGTAGATGCTTCTAGCTTTAAAATGAGTAGACATTTATTGCGGTACGATAATTTTTTCCAAAATGATCACAGTTTAAATAAACATAGGTTAAAATTCTCACAACATTACTGAATACTTGAACATCGTGAGATTTGGATCACTCCCATCGCAAGTTCCAAGACCTTATAACTGAAATCGGACTCGTTTAATTGATCTTGCCAACGGCGGCGACGTCTCCGCGAATCACCCTTTAAAACGCGCACCCTATAAACTTCAAAGGCAGAGGCTCGCTTTTTATAGCAAGCTTCACAACTGAATCGCACAATTGTGCCCGTGTATTTCGGTGTGTGATCGATAACTTTCTCCCAGCTAGAAAAGAAGAATTCGCTTCATCATGACATTTTGCAATTCCTTTGTTGCGTCGCTGGCACAATTGTAATCCGCGAATCACAAACGTTGCCGCTCCGAAATTTTCGATTGGGAATTTTGTCGTATAAAGAGTTTTATGATGTCATTCACGTCGAATGTGTTGGCAAATTTTATTGCACTTATCGTGTACAGCCTTGTAGCTTTTATCGCAACAGTAATGCATATGTAATTCTTTACTCTCTTTTACTTTCTGCTTTACATCGATAAACTTTATAATGTTACATTTTAAAGGAACACATTCACAGTGTAAGCAGAAAGAAATTAACCGTCTTGTAGTATCTGAAGAATGAGAATTAGGTGAATTATTATCATGAGCTATGTATGGAGATTTATGTATTATCTTGCTACTTCTAATTTATTTACTATATTGATTCGGATTTATAAAACTTTTACGGACGCTGATGCGATTACTAATGCTTATTATTATAAGTGGAACATACTTGAGACATATGCAGACATACTTGATTATCTGCGTGGATACAGCGTGCTTTCCAGTAAGACGGTTCTGGGGTAAGTCCTGAGCGGTCAATCGCTCTACCATACTGACCCTGCCATAAATTAACCAAATGTAGAGTAGCGTCGAGCTATCTGCCTTCTAGTACTCTAGAAAAACAGGCTGTCGCTAACATGTGAGATTTTATAATATCGTAATTTTAGAAGCATATTGCAGTTATTAACACTAGGTTTACGGGACCCGTCAAAATGACGGCTTGTAATATTTTTAATTTACGATTATCGAGATTGAAAAGACGCACCCATGAGGAATTATTCAATACATTTATTTTTTTGGGGTACATATTATAAAAATAATGTCTAAAAATTTAGATATACACATTTTTGTTATTTTTACACGATAATGTAAAATAGTCACTTTTAGTGTTCCGTAAACCTAGTGTTTAATGCAGATATCGAGACGTTAAGAAGTCAGGATGTTTAACTTTTTAAATGGCTTGTTTCGTTGTGCGTTTCTCAGTGGCGAGATTTCATCAGATCATAGGTAATATGTAAGTAAATCGTCCCGTCATAGGCGTAGCGTTACAAATACAAAACTAGCACAGTTATTATTATTATTATCATTATTATTATTATTATTATTATTATTATTACTCGCAAGCGAATATATTCGACTTGGGCATAGTGTTTTATACTATTTGATTTTATGCAAATGTATACTTAAGACGTTAAAGAATGTAATTTTGTAAAGAGAATATGCTTTGTACTCTTGTGAATAAATTTGTCATTAAAAATACGTGTTTTGTGTAGCATTCAAAAAGTTTGAAGTATAAATTATAGAGTCTGCAACAATAACCGTTTTATTAATACGTCTTTTTAGTTAGAGCTGGCTAAAATTGATAATAGTGTATCGAGCCATTTACTGAAAACTCTTTCTATGGAATATCAATAACATAAAACTCTGTTGTATCGTACTTGTACTTTATTGATATTTTCGAATTTGTACATGCCATGAATTCGTAAAAATCCACAGGTTAACCATGAACTGTGGTGTCATGAAAACATATTGTATAACATATAATGGCAAACCCAGTGCAATGTGGTTTTCAATTGGAAATAGTGGACCATATCGCAAACTGTTGTAGATACAAAGAATAGTTGTGGAAGATAATCAAAATAGATGGAATTATTTGTGGTAGGATTTGTTCTTGTTGGAACAGTGAGAAGGATTTCAAAGTCAATTTAGCTTGTTTAGATGGCACGATATATTCTATTAGTTGTAGAAACAGTACCGAGACGCTGGATGTGTATTATTTTCTAGAACATTTAAATGCCTACATTAAATTCCTACGTTGACCGTGCGTTGACACGGCTTCAATTTAGTGGATATATAGTGGATCCAAGAAATATTTGAACATTAAATAACTGATTTTCGAAAAATATCCTATATGACTATGCCATAAATTATTATAATTTCATAAAAATGATGTTACGGCAAAATATTTGGACTCATTTTAAAGCTAGGAACGTCTACTTTCATAATCCATCAGTCATATTATTCTAAGACTCAAATATTTGTGAAAACGTTGAAAAATTTTTCCAGCAAATAAAATTAGCACAGATTTAAAAATGAAAGCTTTCTCTTTATTATGACACCTTAAAAATTGATTTACAATGTTTTTTAGTCGTTTCATAGAGTATGCCGATAACTCTACAGTAGTATAAGTTACACCACGAAGGCTTTATATGACCGAACTTGTTCCTTGTTTTATTCCTTAAAACAGTTTGAAAAAATCATATGTCAATTGTCATGGAGTCGTTGTAAAGAGGAAGTTTTGATCTCCGAATTTATGGCAGTTTCGTTTACGACAAAAATTTTTGAAAGTTTCTCGAAATTTTTGAATCTTTCACATACTACATCATGTAAAAATATTTTCCTGGAAAATGAACACTGCTTGGCAAAAGTAGTGGTTTCAATCATTAAAATGAGTCCAGGCCTCTATGGATGTACTATTTGCTTTTACGAAGTTATTAAAATTTAAATATCGATAATTTTTCGAGGATCGGAAATGTAGTGTTTAAATACTAGTGGACTTGTAGAAAAGATTTTCACGATTTTCACGAGACTTTTTTTAATCACTTTATTTTGACGCATATACAACAGAAAAAATAAAAAAAAACTGTCGGGCAGACTCGATAACCTTGAACAAATATAAAATATTGCAGAAACAGGTGAAAACACTATATCGTTATGGAATATTTGGTCCTTGCTGGATTTTCGTATGGGTGGTCTGGCGGGCATCGAACGAATACGATGTGGCTCCTTTTGAAAACGTAAGAAAAAAAGTACAGAATAACATTTTTTCGTACGAAAATGCGCGTGCTATTAGATGACAAGGAGAAGACGCGGTTCATCGGGTCTTAGATTTTGTCGAAACATTGCATACTGGTAGATTTCGTTCTCTTGTTTATGAAAATATAGCATTATAGGCGTCGATACTCAATAATTGTTCAGATATGTAAAATTTAAATTTCATTATACCAGTTAAGTCGTTAAGTACGGTTTTGGTTGAAGTTTTTGTCATGTGCCAAACGGCGTCATGGTAACGTACTAGATTCATTACCGGGAAGGCCAGTGTTCAAATCCCTTTTTCCATTTTTTCTTTTTTTTCTGTTCAGTTTATCTATTTTAATTAATTGTATTTTGCACATGAAAAATACACTCCTATCCATAGGATACATAATATATATAGGAAACAAAATATAAAAACTTTATTGAAAATGAACACAATATGAAAGAATCTCTAACTTCATGAATCTTAAGGTACCTCAAAATTTGTTGAGTATCGACGCCTATAATGCTGCATTTTCATAAACAGGAGAACGAAATTTACCAATATGCAAAGTTTCGAGAAAATTTGAGACTCCATGACCGCGTCTTCTCGTTATAAGAATCGTCTGACGCGGCTGATCGTGACCAACCAATTCTACTTCCTGCGTAGACTAAACCACGCGATCCTGACGGATCTTTAAACTCGATTTTCTCGTAAACGAGGCGTCAGACGAACAAATGTTAATATTTTTTTTCAATTTATTTTTACATGTAGAATCATCCTCTGCCCGCTTGTACATGTTATTCGGCTGCACCTTGTATTTATAAGGACTTAGCGTTTCCAACCATTCCAGCAATATTTTATATTTTTTCAAGGTGATCGAGGTCCGAAGACAGTTGTTTTTATTTTTCCTGTTACTTGTAGGTTAAAATAAAATGATTAAAAAACGTTCCGTTAAAATTTGTGGGGAGGACTCTTTTCTTCAAGTTCGCCTAAACACTTTTTCGATCCACTGTTTGAATGTGAGGAAAACAGAAGCAATGAAAAAATTTCTATGAAGAGTATCTGTATGAAAAATCGATATTTTTGAGTAGGTATCATTTAGGAATCGATACTCTTTGTAGTTCACACGGACTCCACCACTAACCGTGCTACGACCAGTCAAATGACCGGTTTTACATTTTTAATTTTATAATCGTTAAAAATTACAAAGATACGTCCATTAAAAATTTTATAAAAAAATTACAAGATTGTAATTTTTGTAAGACAACATATGCCAGTCACATTTTGTGTTCGGCATGGTTAATGTTAAATACAATCATACATTGCTATTAGGAATCGATACTAATTGAGAAGAATGATGCCTATGATTACCCATCACTACCCATAGTATAGTTGCTTTACAACCACCAAAAAAAATCTCCTGTTAACTCTATTTTCTCGGAGGCTGTTTATATAAATGCGAATTCGCGTAAGCATTTGCTGTGAAACGATGACGTTCACTGGAATCGGTGATCCGAGATACACTATTGAGTCAATCTGCGTCGTGCAAAGTCGTAAACTGGTCGAGCTTTAGAAATTAGATGGATATAGTGGAAGCCCTGTTTGCAGTGCGTTGTTGCGTTGCTTTCGCTGGAGTACCGAAAGCGTCAATCCGTCATTGCATTAACTGCTTATTAGAATGTCCGCGAAATATATGTGCTTAGTAGAAGCAGCGAGCATTAACCAGACGAGATTACCAGACATCCAGGAAGGCTCGTGTGCTCAATCGAAAAATGATTAGATGTACAAATTAATTCACGGCCTTCACAATTAATCAATTTTAAGTTCATTTTAAATTCAAATCTTTTACCTGCCGTATTAAGGTTGCATTAACCCATTCCGATTTTCTTCATAGTTGCAACGATTTAAACTTTGTTATGTTTAATCATTTGTCAAGAGAGAAAAAAAAATTTATTAATGTTGCTTACAAAAGAATCGAATTTGTTTTCTTCCTAGAAGAAAGTAACATTTAGTGGATTTTCTCGAGAGTAAAATGTATTTTTGTTGTTTGAAACTGATTAATAAATTTATTATTAAGAAGGGGCTACGAATTATTTTGTACAACTAATATTTTTAATTTTTCCAACTGAGAACTCTTTTCTGATTTTGGATCGAATTTGAATCAAATTACAGGCTGTACGTTTCATCAATGTACACCGAAAAATTAATTCCAATTCCTTTCAATACATTTAATGGAATTCCATTTAATTTAGAATTAAGTTCGAGTCGAATTTCACACTCTAGTCTTTGCCAATAACCATGAACAGGTTCACCGAAAACGCATGTTGACATAGTTTCCTCCTATGCTACTTCAATTGCATTATATTTAAATGAATGGTAAAATGTTAGATTGAATTACACGTGAATATAAATGTAATATTGTTGCTTGCCTGTCTTCCCAAAAAATCATACAAACATAAAGCTCAATGACGTATAGGTGTACAATTAATTTTTAAAAGGTCAACATTTATTACTGTATAAATCACATCTATACCGCCGATTTTTTTGGTAAGATAAAAATGTTCTACCCCAATTGAAAAAATTAGAGCTTAAATATAAAGGTATTTATTAAATAATTTTAATAGATTGAACATAATTCAAAACACAGAGTCTAGAACTTTTTGATGTTTTTACTATTTTATAATTCACCTATTTATTTTTGTATAATGTATAAATGTATAAAATTCGTAAATGTATAAAATCCGCAATTTAATAATAACATTGTGATATCTACAATAATGATATGTCAATAAATAAATAAATAAAAAGCAATTGATCGAAATTGATGAAACAAAATGATGGAAAAATTGTATAAATTATGAGATCGCGAGCATACCTAAAACTTTATCATCGACGTGAATTTGTCATTGTAAAAAGAAGTAAGTAATAATGGGAATTATTTCACTTTTCAGAAGTGGTAACACGAAATTCTTCTTAGAGTTTACCAAGTTCAACTATCTCTCCATTTCTCGAAGTTGAAGTTGCACCTTGCTGGAACTTTCATGGAACTATACTTTTAATAGAATCTTTTTAATATTTGAATCTCAGACACGGAAAATTTTTACCCTGCGGGTGTTTTAATTGAAACAGTTATGAAGTGCGAATGAAGAATAAAATGTACACTAACTGTATATTTCAGTGCGTTCCTAGTATTGTTTGATAAACGAATTACACTTCCAATTAAAGAATATATTTAACTGTTGATTTTACTGTTCTTTTCATAATTAAGCATCATTTAATATTCTTGGGCAATTAAAACAAGTATAAGGAAATAAAGCCTACACTGGTTAGTTTTTCGAAGAAATGTGCAGTTACACGAATGTTCATTAATGTTTTCTCATAACAGCGATGAATATATTGCATGAATGAAAAAAATAATTACTTCGTTATATCGCCATGTACCAAAATAACGAATGAAGCAAAATCTATTGCATAATAATTCGAGCGAGACCGTTTATATAATTTTTCTTCGTTAGTTCAGCCCTTCATTTATTATTCGGATGATAAGTTGGGCTGTTCTTTCGTTACACAGTGCATCCTCAAGTTTCAACAAGAAAACAGAAGTTCGAGAAGGAAAATACTAAGCTGAATAAAAGTTTCTTATATAAAGATATATAAAGTTATAAAAGTTAAAGTTATAAAACTTATGTAAAGTTTCCGCACCTTGTTGCGAAGATGAACCAGTATGATCTACCTGCTTGATCATATTCTTTTCCACCAGATTTGTAGCCGCTTTCTTCTCATCTTCGGATAGAAACTTTCCGCTGCTTGAAAGAATATTTCAACAACGGTTAATTTCCACGGTACACTTGGACACTAATTAAATAAGTTGGATCATTCACCGGTGTTGACTGGAAACTTTTCACCACTTAATCATCATACTCGGAAAACAATTATTTTCGTTCAAATCTCGTTCCTTACATTAATCAAAGATCTATAATGATCTATAATAAGAATTACTATAACAAATGATTACAAATGCACACAATGCACGTGACAACATGCTGTTCACTATTGAACATTAGTAATGTTTTAACATTCTAATTTCTTAACAGAAATTGTCACTATTGGTTTTAATTTTTGCTCACTTTTAACGATAAATAGCTGCTGCGAATGCGACGTCCGTGTTATGTTTAGCAAGATTGTTGTGGCGTGTGGAATTTTTATTTATTTCATTGGGTTAAATTTTTAACGAACCACGCGCGATATTGATCTAGTTCGATCGCAGATCTAATTCATACGGTTCAAAGGACGCCGCGCTAAAATTTGATTTTTGCGGAATAGCCGTCTAGTGAAAAACCGTATCGTACGAATTAGGTTGAGAGGATTGATGCAATGGGGATTTTTATATATCGAAAAACTGTTTCGTGGAAGAGGATGTGGCGGAATAAAGTTTCATCAAGCGCGGCTACCGGCGGACTGCGAACTTTCCTCAAAGGATCCCGGCGGACAGAATCGCGCACCCTCACTGCGCAACCCTGTTATAAACGTATGTTATTCTTAAACAAAAGCTATGTTTTCTTAGTTTCTCCGTGTGAAGCCTTCTGCATATCTCAAATTAATTGTCTAGCACCAAAGCTTACACTTTAAATCAAATACAGTTTTGTATATTACAGAGGCTCCCATATTTTTCCAATTAGATTTCTAACCCCAAATTTGAACTGTTTATAACTTCACTTAGTGACTCAGTGATTATAAAACTTTTAGATAATCGAATTCCGTCGTGCAAAATTAAAAAAGCGCTCTACTTTTCATCGAACAATTGTTGATATTGAAATTATTATAACTTCGTAACAAGAGATAGTATAACAGTCATTCTGGGTTTATTTTAAAGCGGAAAACTTTCACATTCACAAGCTTTTGCTAGCTTTTTTTTCAAACATGACTTTGCGTAATGTAGAATGATGGAAAAGTGAAGATATTTTATTCCCTTCGAAATCTTTTAGATTCAAACAACTGTACTGAAATTAAACAATGTTGACTAAAATCTCCGTATACAGAATGTTTAGTTGAATTAAGTACCAGTTTTTATTGAATTTAATTTATTAAATTTGGATGAGACAAATTCCTGAAGACCCTATCACGGTTAAACGAAGAGTATAGAAATCGACAATTTTTTAGAACGTTTATAAATCACGATTTTTTCCACAGCAAAATTGCGTAAATCTTTATGCACCTTAACTGCGAACTTAACCTTTAGTTTGCTAAGCGTGCTCAATAAATAACTAAGAGGTTAAGAAGTTAAAAAACTTGCGTAACTTCGTTGGACGTTGAGTAATTGAAGTAACTCGCTTTTAACATCATGTGCAAATTGAAGGAGTCCATTAAGATTTAGTGCGTCGCTATTTTTGTGGAAACGTATCGAAAAATTTCTTTTCGATTTCCTACAAAATTACTTTTATGGTTTTAGTATTTGTAAAATAAAAGTTATGAAAATATTTTATAATTAGTCTTTAATAGAATGAGACACTTATAATGCACAATTTTGTTTATATAATTTTATATTATTTTTTTATATCATTTTTATATTATTCATTTGATTTTACTTAACGATGGAAATACACATTTCACTCTTTTAGTAGATAAAGATTCACTATTGTAGATAAAGACTGTAAATAAAGTGTACAGATCGTGGACAAAGAAAACAACAAACTTAGTAACACAGGACTACTGAACTGATGTAATCTAATTAGACTAAGAGACTTGAATGAGCATGACGGTAACGATTCGGCACTTTTATGCGTGTTTTATCTTGACTGCTTGTTCTATTGCGTATTTACATCTCTGTTTGATGTTACAACATGGTGTAGTTTGATTAACAATATGAACAACATGCCTTTTTATCACATTCTTCCTGTACGATTATGTATTGTCCCTGACTGTTACTATTCATTCGGTAAAAGTGATTTCGTATCAGTAATTATCGTCAGTTTCTGTATGTATATTAAAGAAAGAGTTACTTCGTATATAGATAATGAAATGCATATACTTATTCACGTAATATTTGTCTATACATTTTTTAAATCGTCCGAAAATTGAAGATCAATATTATGTTTTATTAACAAAAATAAACCCATTAGAAAACATTCAAAGAAAAATTAGTTATGTATATTCAAATTCTTCTAATCTTTTAAGTATTTTGTATTTCATCATCTAACTCGTTCTATAAATGCATAAAACCCGCAGTCTATTAATAAGAAAAATACACCGTTTTTCATATATTTCGATTTATAAAAACTGAATAACATGAATAGACTGCGCATTTTTATGCAAAATGAAAATTGGCTGTATCAATTACAAGAAAAGTGAGTTACATAAATATTAATTTCTTCATTTAATAATTATAATAGCTGGTAAATAATGTAAGCAGTGTGGATTGTTATGCATTTATGACAACAATGTGTATTGTTAGACCATTTAAATTATTAAAACGAAAACGAAGCTTTTGTTTTGCTCTCATTTCTTGTAATCAGTACAGAAAATTATTATTTTGTATAACGATCCGCAGTCCAGTACTGAGTGATTAGTGTTATGTGTGATAGTTAGTGTGACACTGGGCAACAACTGATGAGAGAATGAATTGGTGATCATCGTTTTGGGTATTGATTGAAAGAGACGGTAATTGTACAAGAGGCTCGGTTTGTAATAAAGGCTATTACAATAATGTACCACTAATATCAAATTCTTTTGATGTTTTTTCGATTTTGTGTTCGACCTCCTTATTTCTGCCATAAACACAAAATCCGCAATCTACACATGAATATTCAGCAGATTATGTTCAAAATCCACTAGTCTGCCTAATTAAATGACAAAGTTTTAATAGTTTAATACCGTGTGCTTAATAGGAGGTTGAAGCAGCTGGAAAACATGTTTCCTCTATACCGTCTTATCATTTTCAAGAAGTACAGCGGTTGGTTAAACATTGGCCCACTTAACGCATAAGGAACACTTATACATAGGAGGTGCCGTGGCGCGTCCCGGAGCAATGTAAATAGAAATTTTTAAACAGAAACTCCCCTCTAAGGATCAGCCAACGATGAACACCATATTCCGTTCACACTTACGCTTTCGTGGGTTACGTAAATCTCCGGTGTCGTGTTTAAATCATTTTATGTTAATTGGACGTCGCCGGGCGACGTAAAATGGCGTATGCAAATTAGAAACGTTTCGGTTACGCTTGTCTCCTTGAAGCAGCAAGCGAACAGGCCTTGTTATTTTTGGGCTGTCGGCTTAGCAGACACCCGCCAGATCAGGGTCAAGGACAACAACGTAGGAGTAAAACTGTGCTACAGCAAACGTATTTGATCTATCTACTTCCTACATGCAATCTCCCTGGTTCGAGGTAGGCCAGCGAGAGCTTTAGAATGGATTGTTGGTTCGCCGATGTAAACAGCTCTCACGTGGAAGCTAAAGAAACATCGAAGATCTTGTTGGTCCCCGGGGTTTCAGCATTGTCTAACATCGTCTGAACCCAGTCCTCCTTCGTTCGTGCGAAAGAAAGACGTGAATGGAACGGTTTCCATGAAGAGTTTCGCGACGTCGAAGCAGCCGGTTTGGAATACCGGTGCCGTTTCTCCCTGTTGCTTTGCCCTGTTCATTGCCTAGCATTCCGGTAATTTAACTCCTCAACCGTTCAGCATATCGCTGCATTTCCTGCACGAGACATTATTGTTTGCAAACAATGCGAATGACCTTGACCTGGAACTCTATATTCTCTTTTTGGTAAAAGAATCGGCGAATTGATCTACGGGGGTCAGTGAAATATAAATAAGGCTCTTTCTATTTGAGTGGAACTTTTCAAAAATAACAACGTGTTATTTTGTTATGTACAGGGTGTGTAAAAAATATGGATAAAGCCCGTCGTAGCGCGATTCTACTCCTCTGGATCGATAGAGATTTGTAACAAAATTTTCGTGCAAATATGTCCTTGATCTTGATTTTCAAGGTCGAAAGTTTTTTTTTCATTGAATCGTATAGTATTCGTAACGAGGAACAAATGTCTCAAACGAACCATAGAACGCAATTGAACCGGTCTCTTGAAAAACGATTCTAAAATTTCGTAAACTATTTTATTCCATCATCGATTGGGTGAACCAAATAATGGCTTGTATTTTTTCAGTAACTTGGTAGAATTAATTTACTAGATGATGTGTGAAAACGTTTTGAGAAAATTGTGATTGACAAGAATTGCGAAGAAAATTGATTTTATAACTTTTTTATTCGAGTCTGTAATGAAAATTTAAAAAATATATGGTGGCATCCTTTAACACACGATTTAGGCCGACCAGTCTAGCCCCAGTAACGTCTCATCCTTAAATAACAAATGCCCAAAATGACACCTATTGGCTTCAATGCACAAACGAAATTGAATTAACCTAACAAAAGATGAAACATTGTGCGTGTATATAACTTACTTAGATCTACAAAAAGCGTGTTTTAATTGTTCATTATAGATCAACATAAAAATTGTGACTTCCTTTTTTTCTTCGCTGTTTCGACCAATAGCAATTTTTAAATAATCTTTTCTATACTTTGTCTAGTGAAATAATCCTTCTAACATCTCAAAAGAAATCCAACTTGTCCAATGTGAAAGAGGTTATTCCTAAAGTGTGGATCTTTATGCGAAATAAACATTTCCTTCGTCGATTGTGAGAATTTGGAGCTAAATACAACTATCTTGCATCCTTTAAAAATAGTATACAGTTAAAAATGATAATCAACATCCTTCAATTTTTATAATCATTGCTCTGTTTGAAGTTTTATCGACACATTGTTTCCTCGAGTGTGCGAATACTTTGTGTGCGAATACTTTGTTCACCACTCTATATGACCTCACATATCACGTTTAATACGAGGAAAATCAAATCACTCGAATGTAAAATTTCGTCTCATTCTTCATTTGTTTTGAGTTGCCAATTTACGCTCCATCGGTGCATCGCTTTTCGATCCATATTTTCGAAAGATACACGCAATGAACGCATTAACGTCACGTTAATACGTCGGTGAATTTTATTCGATGATTCAATTATTATAATAATTATTATTTAATGTATAACTATTAACAATATTACAAACGATTCACTACACTGCCTGTTTCTTCGTTTTTTTAAGTAAACGTGCTGGCAAGCTGCAAATATACGTTTAGCAACACTGTAGGCAACATTATTCATCACATGGACAATAATTATATTTTTCATAACTCTAATAATTTTATGTACTTGTACGCTTTTTATGAGCCTTAAAATAAATGTTAAATAGGAAATATATTTCCATAAAGTTGTATACAACACTATCCGACGTTCTCGTTCCGCTCACGGTCCAGTTTAATATAAATTACATGGTCTTGAATGCGCGTGATCACACTATCGGTAACGCTCCGCTCTCGGTCCGGTCAAGATTCCTGATAAAGAATATTTGACCGGAGCGAGACCGGTCAATTGAATAGTACCTCTTCATTATTACTATAATATCGCTCAGCGGACAAAAATAAATATATAAAATAAACATAAAATATTACACAATATCATCAAAAAATGATAAAACTCTATGTTCTGATGCGCGGAATTGAAATTTCACTGCGCAGAATTCATTAATTCAACAGTTGTACACGACTAAAGTTACTTGATTTCACACGCGTTTGACAGGTTAGAACGCTACCATATTGGCTTTCGAAAATAGGAAATAGGAGCGGGTATGATGTACTGCCCGTGCCAGGAAAGAAGTCTCTTTGGGGTACCCAAGGACTAGAGGGGTTTTTCGCTCGCAGCAAGCCGCCTGGTTGGCTAAGTGGTAGGGGCTCGATTCGTATTGTCGGTTCTAGCCGAGTCATTGGCTAAAGCGTGTGACGTAAAAGCCTAGCCATTGGATGCAAGCAAGGACCCTCTTTGCCCTTGTAACGTCCCAAAAGGCTTCTTTTGAGGCACGGAGAATACAATTCACCGTACCCGCTAGCGCTAGATGGTCGCCCAAGCACGTAGGAGTGACTTTTGAAAAATCGTGAGTGATTTCGACTTAGGTTCGGGCGGCGGGGGGGGGGGGAGAGGGCTGACCCGATCACTCATACCCGATCCTATGTCCGGAAACCAATATGGCAGCGTTTTGACCTGTCAAACGTGTTTGAAATCCTGCAACTTTAGTCGTGTATAACTTTTGAAGCAGTGAAGTTTCGATTCCGCGCATCAGAAAATAGAGTTTTATAATTTTTCTGGTGGTATTGTGTAATATTTCATTCAAATAAGTTGAACGTTTTTGTCGGCGGAGTGGTAGTTTAACATACAGCGGCGTGCAAGAACGCATAACTTTTTAAAAATTGGTTTGAACGGTTTGAGTTTCTTTGGAGATGTTAGAAGAATTGGTTTCTAATCAAAAAAATTCCTATAGGTATGGCATGGTAACATGAGGAAAGCAATATCCCCACAAGAAAAGAAATGAAAAATAAATTGTCAAATATATGGACCGATTTTATAACAAGAACAATTACAAAACAATAAAACAACATTTATTTTAAATTTCAGAGTTGGGCACATTTCATTTGAAGTAAGATAACAAATAATTATTTGAAGTAATGAATTGTTTTGAATACTTTATTATTTGTACTTTACGAATAACATAAAATATTTATTTTCATTTGGCGTTTCAATCAAATAATATTTGATTTGAATAATTTCTGATTTTATTAACACTCTTCAAATAAAATAATAAATAACTTCACCTTAAGAAGAGGTTATTGAAGCAACGAGATTAATTATTATTACGAATTGTTTGGTTAAATGAAAGATGAAATAAAAAATTATGAATTACAAAATATCCCGAAAAGTTATGTTGCGGTGGTTCTTCGCGAGTAATAAGGCCTGGGTCGAAAAGTGCGCGTTGTTTAATCCAATAGTAACTTTACAGATTCTAGAGTGGATTGAAAGCGGCTTGCCGATGCCGACGTGGCTCGTATATGGAAAGCGTGGTAGTCGAGAGCGTTTGAAGCGGCGATACCAAAGGTGGATCGCAGTGAGTCGCGGTTTGAACCGAAGTGATTGCCGTTCGACGAAAACGGTGTCGGTGTCGCCTAATCTTCGCCCCCCCCCCCCCCCTCATCACGCACCGATACCGACTTGCTAGTTCGCATGGCTTGGCTTGGCTTCTTTTCCTGGGGAAAGAGACGGAGTGTTTTGCGTCGCGACGCACAGTGGAACGAAACGTATGTATTTTAACCGTTGTTTAGGATATTTCAATGATGGTCCTATAGTCGAGTGTACGCGAATATGGTCACGTTTTTATATCTGAGTGACAATTTCGGCGTATGCATCAGACGAGCAGTTGTCGTTACAATGACAGGAATAATGAACTATAGTGCTTTTACATGAAAATATATAAATAAATTATATTTTACTCATTTATAACTCTATTCCGAAAAGTGTCATGCACAGTTTACGCGCCATCCGTGCCGTCTCAGAGATAGTGTTGCGGAAAGTCCCTGCCGTATCTAAAAGGATAAAGTGCAATGCACTTTAAAAAAATTTTTAATAAAAATTAAGTTACTTATATGGATTTAAAAAAAATGTTTGTTTTTAATATGTTTTCGGAACGTAACGCCCCTTTTGTACACCCATTTCGTACGCCAATGGGTTAAGGATCTTTCGAGTTAAGCATCGATTTTGTACGATTTGGCAATAGGTATCAATCATAAATCGTTGAAGTTCCTACGCTGCATTCGTGACACATTCTCCGAGATTTAAATAATTGTTTTCCGGGATTACAATGTCCATTAATCCATTTGCCTTCTGGGTTTTACTCTGTGGGTGACGTTTTCATGATTATCGTTTACTCGGAAAATCGGCAAACGACCATCCTCTTTTAAAGCTTAATCCACTTGGACTTTATGTAGAAATTGGTAAAACCGTCCACCACGAAAACTCATCAACTAAATGGCATCCTTACCATTTAGAAAGTCTCGAACAGCTGTGCCGTCGAACGATTGTGAAATAGTTATTCAAAAACTTTACGACAATGTTGACGACGTCTTGGTCACAAAAGTGTTCCAAGTGGATCTTACATATTTAATTGATTTGTTAAAGTGGCCAGCGAATTGCCACCAGCGTTCTTCTTGAAAATAAAACGTTCTTTGCAGCTTTAACTTTTACAAAGTTAAGTCTTTTTTTCGAGTCTATTTTATTCGTCACAATTAATACTAATATGTATACTGCAAATTTTATGCATTTGTTGCAGTAATGAGTAAATGAAATTTAGAACAATAACAGGGCTTCTACAGAATTTAAGAATATATATAATTTACAATTTATTAAAATATTTTAAGCGAGAAATGAATTTCTATTTGACTTCTGTCTCTTGCAAATGATTTTTATTGATTTTTATTTTGCATAAAGATTTGCAGTATAGTAATGTACTTTAACCACAGGTTAATAAAATTTAAAAATACTTATGGTGAAAATTATTCATTTTAAGTAACGAAATCATAAAATTTGTGTCATAATTTTAACTTCTTAATCAATTAACTTTTTATTTCGCGTTACGCGAGCACGTATGAAAATTATAGGGAGCACTCTTCAGATTATCTCTTTACTTTCAAATGATTTAATGTTTATTGTATACGCGAAATTGTTTTAAAAGACTGAAAAAACAAGTAAAAGGATAAACGAAAATTTCTATTTTTTTCGCTAGGCAGTGATATATAATAAATTTAGGAATTCATTTTGTAAATATGGATAGAGGAATTTAAATTAAGAGAAAACTTTATTAACAGGATTTATACGATGGATATAAATAATCGCCTCTGGCATTTGTCTAAGTTCGCGCTTCGCTCGACGGAGACAATACGCCCTTGTAAAATCCATAAATTCAAAACTGTTCTGTTCCGAGTTTGCAGCTACAATATTAATTTCAGACGTTATAATTTTCTTCCTTCTTCGAACTTTAATATTTTTAGAAATATCCTTGTACGAAAACCAACTTTACATTCATTTAATACTTACTATAAAATTAGTAATTTAGTATTGAATTCCACAATAACAGACTGCGGATCCTTATGCTTTTAGTATACATTTTAATGAGCGGATGGAATACAGAGCAGTAGAAACATCAGATGAATTTGTTGAACTTTTGTTTCTAGTTACCGATGCAAAAGTTTCTATTTTGCATAAAGATCCGCAGTCTAGCAACGAGATTTTCGGATTAAAATTAATGAAGTGACTTTCTGAAACTATACATATTAATTATAGTTTGTACGGGAGGGATGGTTTGTTTGGCTGATTTTCCTGAATGTACACTTCTTTAAAATGAAGAAATAAACTCGAAACCTCAGGAGGTCGCAGGTGCTACTGTACGGTCCAAAGAAATTTTCCAACGACAACTATCGAGGGAGCATTCTTCTGTGAACGTTGCAAGATTTAACAATTTGTGATTCTTTGTCATTCTTTTTAAAGCTATGATCCGTCTAACGTTACAATATCCTTTTTGTAATTTATTTTACTTACTATCGTGTCTACATTTTCATGATTTATAGCAATTTTTTGTACAATTTTAATTCACTGCTTCTTCGTCTTTCATTCCACATACTATCATAGTTTTCGTCGACACCAAAAATTATCATACTCGGTTTATTAAAAAATCACCGAAAAGAAATGGAACTTTAAACCGATTTATAATACAAAGTGTTTATTTTAATGCGTATGATAACGATAAACATTCTAATTAATAATCGTCTTAATTGTTTTGTTGTTTTCGAATCCTCGAAACATGCCTTCCATTTGGCCGAGATACAACTATGAAATAATTAATTAGAACTATACGCAAAATTATACAGAACTAAATACATTCCTAACAGAATTTACAACGGTACACGTATTATAACTTTAATAGATGTTCAGGGAGATGGGTTTACGTATTACGTTATTTAGTAGACTCGTATTTTAAACCTATTAACGATGTATGAATAAAATCATGAATAATAATAGCGTATATAATTTGTAATTATTTTGTAACGGAGTTCTTACTCAATAATCGTAAAGAAAGTATTTCTATACTGACAATGGACAATCCTGAAGTGACATCTCCAGATATTAATGAAATTTTGGAAGATCGTAGTTCTTGCAGACATATTAGACACATATTTCTTTAGGGGTCATCGTTTATGTTCACGGGGGTGAAAACAACCCTCAAGGTTTGGGGTCGGAACCATATTTGGTTGAATATCTCGAGAACTAAAGTCGCGTATTTGTTCATAAGGAATCCAGCCTCGCAACCTGATTTCAGATATCTTAATTTGTTTAAAACGTACATTTAAAAAAATGACTACTTCCATCCAAATGTTAATCCATTTTTCTTGAATATTTGTGTGTGAGAAGTGCATACCCAAATACAGAACATGGAATTTTGATTTTTTCATTTTAAAAAAAATTATTATAATCTAAATATCTCGGCATTATCTGCAAGGTGATGACCTTATTAAAATATACACAGCTCGACGCGATCCTAATGCATTTATGTAAAAAATGAGTAGGTGTAACGTAAGACAGTAAAAACATTAGAAAAATTTAAAAATACTGCTACGCAATTCATGGACGCAATGGATAAGTGCTCCTCTTCTGGTCACAAAGCGAATACGTTTTCTGTAACAAAGCGAATACGTTTTCTATAACAAAGCTCTTTTACTCTGGCTGTGTTTATCGAAAATACGAGGACGCCCACGTAACAATATTAAGAAAAAAAATAGATTTCCATTTCACTCCAGTTCGCTGTAATTCAGATAGAGAATTTTTATTTTCCATAAAGATCCGTTGTGTATACACAATGATGCTATTTGAACCACCCCTCTAGCTTTAATAGTTCTCGAGGTATTCGACAAAAAATATGTGTGTAACACTTCTGCAAGATCTATGTCCTTTCAAAGTTTCATTAACATCTGGAGATGTCACTTTTACATTTTCCCTTGTGAATATAGAAAATTCACAATTTTCCCCGCTCCACGTGTCAAAAATTTAAATCAGTGATGCCCTATATCAGAGTTGGGCAATTTTGCCTCAATTGAGGCAAAACATTCCCCACCGTAACGCTGACTGTCCCCTTCCAGCAATCGCCGTTCGGTGGGGCAACGAAGACACGAGATATCGAGTATGAGAAAGAGGTTGGTGGGGGAAGCAAGCGTTTGAGGAGCCCCAACCGTGCCCAGGCCTGCCCTATATCAACATTCACGTTTACAATGAAGTTGACAGCGCGATACGCTTACATATACGTCCCATTTCTTTTTAATGAATTTATTAATTTATAGTTCACCTGTTTTTATCAGGTTGATGTAAGATGTACAAGATCATCAATAATAACAACGAATACTTTCTGTAATTATTTTTTACAATAAAATCGTAGAGAACAACGTACCTATACATCCAATATAAACGAATATAGTCTACAATTTCCCACGTGTCAACGATTTAAGACAGTGTTGCATTGCATCAGTATTCGCATTTGCAATGTCGAAACGTGCTCCACACATCCCATTTTTTTTTTTAAATGAAAGTATTAATTTATAATTGACCTGTGTTTATCACGTTGGCGTAAGATGGTCAAGATCATTAAAAAGTGTTATTATTCGCTATTATCATTTAGAATTTATTAGTTTACAGTTGGCCTGTTTTTATCACGATGGTATACGATGTACAAGATCATTAATAATCACCACGAATACTTTCTCTAATCATTTTTTATCTAAGCTTTTACTTAAAAAGTTATATGTACTTCTACAACAAATATAAATGAATATATCCCACAATTCCCAGCTTCACGTGTCAACAATTTTAGACAGTGATGCATTTGCATTTGCAATGGCGCAACACGTTTAACACGTCCTATTTCTCTTTACGAGACAGGGGAAATATATTCGATGTTTATTATTTCTGCATTTAGTCACCGTGTAATCTGCGTTTATTCTTTGTCAAGGGTTCAGCGTTGCGCTTCGAAATACCTGAAGGACTGTCCTAGAATCATCGATGCCTGATCCCTGAGAAATTGCTAGACCCTTTCTGAGATTGGCTACAATGACGACGACGCATAGCTTCCTTTTGTAGCAGAATGTATTATCCGCCTGGGAATCCAGGGCCGGCGGAGATATATTCTGAAATCTTGACTTTCCAACATTTACCAATTCAAATCTACCGTCAGCTTCTCTATACCCCGATAGAAACGAAATTAAATGTGCAAATTACGGTGGTCTTTATTTTTTGACTTTCGATTTGTTCTAGACTTACCCCCGTAAATTATGAGACTTGGTAAGAAAATGACACGTGCACAATTTGGGAGCCATGTTAGAAGCAAAGATTTTTAAATTTTTATAATTTCATATAATTTTCAAGCATAACTATATTTCGTTATTTTGGAAATATTGTTAAACGTTTCTGAATGAAAGATGATTCCTTGCACCAATAATGATCAGATTTATGTATTACTTTAAAAAACATAGCTTGACGTTCCCAAATTTTTTTAATGTGTCCAAAATATGATGAACTTGATAGCGTGTTCAATGTGCATTTGCATTGACATGTTTCGGTTGGTTTGCGTTACAAGCGTTAAATTGATTTCTTTCGGCTTATTTTATGATAACAAGCCTAGCAATGATAACGAATACTGTCTCTGTAGATAAAACGTAATTAAAATATGCAATAACAACATAAGTATCATGTACAGGGTGTAAAGAAACGTTAGGTCTTGTCTGCCATAGTCGTATTCTGCATCTTCGGATCTATGAAGATCTGTAAAAGAAAGTTGCCGCAAAATTACCCTTGACCTTGAATTTCAAGGTCATCATTTTTTTTATTGCATTTTACTCTACGCGTCATGGGAATAAACAGTGTCAAAGGAACCATGTGCCAAAACTAAATAGTTCTCGTAAAAAATAATAGCAAAGTCTCATTATATTAATAGAACTACTTATTATCATAAGAATTGTTTACATTTCTAATAAAGCAAATAGTTAGTCTTGTTGTGTATGTGCTGTTTATCAGAAGTCTTACATAATCATTCATAATCAATATTACCTTCTCAGTCTTGAAAAATGTTCATCTTCAATTTCTTCTTCTATGCCAAAGAACCGATCCATTTTTCCTAATATTTCTTAATAGAAGATGATCATCTTTCAAGACTTAGAAGGTCATATTGATTATGATTGATTATGTCAGACTTCTGATAAACAGCATATAGACAACTACACTAAATACTGGTTTTATTAGAAATGTGAACAATTTTTAAGAAAATAAGTAGTACTAATAATGAGAATTCTCTATTATTTTTTATGAGAACTATTGAGTTTTGACACATGGTTCCTTTGACGCTTTTTATTCCCATGACGCGTAGAATACAATGCAATAAAAAGAAGTTGACCTTGAAATTGAAGGTCAAGGACAATTTTGCGGCAACTTTCTTTTACAGATCTTCATCGAACCGAAGATGCAGAATACGCCTATGGCAGCCAAGACCAAACATTTCTTTACACCGTGTACAGTGCTGGACATATTTCACATATTTGAAAGAAAAGCATTGCACATTTTACGCATCCTATCTTTTGTGTTCTATTTTTGGAACAAAAGTGAATACAAAAGTATAGATAAGTGGGGCCTACTGTGAAAAAGTTAGAGAAGAAAATGTAAACATGTGTTCACTATAGTTGGACAAAATTATAAGACACTCAGCTTAATTTCTATATTTACGACTTCTGTTAGTAGTTATTCCACTGCGAATAGACGCAAACGTAAAAATCTATCATTTAGCAGTAATATTATTGAATACGTTTAAAAAAGAAAAACAAAGGGCCGTGGAAAAATGTTAAATAAAAGTGAAGTTGGTCAAATAACATTGTTGCGATTAGAAAACTATAGTATTAGCAAAAATGAGCTGTATCTGAACGCGAAAAACGAGCGATCTTACTTATCTTCAAATAATTGATGTCTTATCGTTTTTATTATGCAAAGAAATATTTTGTCGCAATACATAGATGTAGAAGATTCTAATAATTGCAGTAAATTTTGAGAAGATCCGTATTGAAATAAGAATTGATGTGTCTGCTATTGGAATGGGTGAAGAAAATCCATTTTTGTTTACAACTATCGTGAATCATTGCTGCTCTGGAGTATGATTGATAGAAAAAGTGTGCGGAAAACTTGTTGGTGCAAAGAAAAATGTTGTGAAAAAAACAGGTTTGTGAAAAACCGCGTACTATGTATATCCTGCCATATCTCGCGATGACACAATACAGCTGTAATACAGTCTCGAAATCCATTGAGCGTAGTGCCGTTCAATTGAAAATTTTGATCACCACGATGCGACACTGAATTATTCAGGCGCATTCACATGCAAGTTACGATGAGGCTATTATGTAAATGCAATTTCTTGAAAAATCAATTACGAATCGTTCTTATGTGTATTTCGTACTTGCCTACAATCAATTGTCTACTTGCAATAATATAATTTCCATGAGCCATGTATTGATCAAAATGTAGAATTATATTAACCAGTATGTGTATGCTAAATTAACACACTTCGCAAATCTTCCTTTAAAATTGAAAAATGTATCGAATATTTTTACAAAGTATTCTAATAATTACGAAATCGTTATTACATGCTTTTAATAAATCATCATACAACGTGACAGGTGGGAAAGTGAAGACATGTTTCCTCTCGAAAATGCATTTATATGCATAGCTATAAAAAATATATAAAAATCGTACTTCAATTCTTAAGGTGTCGTTGTAAAGGGAAGGTGTCAATCTTTGAATCTGTGGAAAACTCATTCACAAAACAATTTTTTTACTGTTTTTAAAATGGTCTTGATCCATAGGATTCTTTAGGAAAAATGGGACTTTTTTTACGAGTACTGTACGATGCAATAAAAAAATTTGACCTTGAATATCAAGGTCAAAGACCTTTTTTGCGCGGATTTATTTTTTACTGTACACTTATTTTTTATACTCCTTGTACATATATCAAAACTTGTAGGTACATATAGTTAAGCTCTCGTTACTCCTTTTGCACAATTTTCTAGACGGTTCTTTAAGGAACAAATCTACGGTGTAAAAAAAGAATGGGATGTATTTTTTAATCTAAACCGTTATATTTGAATCTAAAACCGTACATTTTGCATGAAATAGCTTAATAAAATCGAGAGATTTTCAAAAAAGCTTGGCTTCAGAGTGGCTCGTTGATGAAAGTTCTGCGATGTCAAAAAAGGATCAACGCGTCCGTGCTCGTAAATTGTATTTTACCAGCTACTAAAAGTTTCCTCTTGTGTACAGGTATCATGCGTGCACCCGCATATCCCTATTGTGTACACGGAGCCGCATTTATATGATAATTCGAAAACCCTTCTGATTTCCATCGGTCTTTCGCGGTATCAACAACGTCCTTCATTGGTGATGAAATAATAGCGAAATCACTTGCAAATTGAATTTCACCCCAACGGGTTACGTGATATTTAGACTGCGAGAAAACACGATATTTTGAACCCACGGATTCAATTTATCTGTCTCCGATCGGATATCGTCCTCGTCAGTTTGTAATATTTCGCGAATTATGTTGCGCCCTTCGGTAAAAAAGTTAAAACAGTTAACAGCGAACTACTGTCCCGAAGAATTTAATATTATTGCCATTGAAGACTTTAATATTAATATTCTCATTTCGTTATTTTTTCGTTCTTTCGTTTTTTTGTATAGCACTGTCGCGCCTGCTAATTGTAACTAGCTCTTTTATGTCTTATTTACTCTTCGTATATGTGTCGAATGTTATCCTTAAATTAATAATTAGACTGCGGATCTTCATGCAAAATAAAAATAAAGACATTTTTTAAATCTTGAATTGTCTTTGTAGTTTTAATTTTTATCGTAAACGCATAAAACCAGCAGTCAATTAATTATAACGTGAACATTGCACATACGTTAATTTAATCTCAATTAAATTTAATTTTGTGTAACATTTTTGTGGCTGTTAATTGTAACTTGCTTATTAGCGCGTTACTTATTATTTATTTTGGTGTACGTGTCTAATGGGTATGTTTTAAACGAAAAATTAATAATAACATTGTTAGTTTACATTCTATGGAAACGTTCATAGACATGTTGTTGCATTCTTTGCATTTGATTAAAGTCACTAAAAGAAAAAATATATTTTAATTGATTCCTTGTTTCTTACAATTGATGAAGATCATTTTTATTTTGCATAAACATCTACAGTTTAGTTAAGACTCCGACTTAAGAATTCTGTTCCTTATTAATAAGTGAAAAGAGATACTGAACATAACCGAACATATTTATGTTCCGCCAAAATGTAACATAATACACCTAGTATAACGAGGTAATACGAGAACGCGAACGATGCGGGAGCTAAAAGAATTTTATGCTGACAAACTAAGGGTAGCTTTTAATCCAACGTGATTTAGTTTTCATTTCAACAACTTTCCAGAGTCAGCAATGCCGAACTGTGTCCGAAGTGGTAGCATTTAGATCCCCATTGTACACTTGTAATCGTTTTATCTATCTATGAATATTTAGCAGAAGAACTTATAGTGAACTCGAAGATTACTTCTCGTGAATAACCAAGATGTTAAATGCGAGACGTGAGACTCAGAATACGCACAAGTATTCAATGCTAATTATACAATCAGTATTCTCGTGCCATTGTTTTCGAGATTAAACTGGGAACTAAAAACGGTGATGAAAGTTCAATTTAAAGTACAGGAAACTTCGTTTCAGACATGTTTCTAAGTCAAGCAGCTCTGATAAACAGATTCGATCCTTAAATCTACTTTTGATGCAACTTCTTCCATAAATCGTATTAAATTTTTTCGTTTCTATTCAACTCCTATACCTATTCTCCACCTATTCACTCCTTCGCATAACCAATAAGGACAAACGTTGCATTGAAATTCGCATCGGTGGATACGCAATAACTGCGAAATGCAGATTCGCATGCAAATATTAAATACGTTCATAAAAATCAGATCGAGGCAGATATTTATTTTGGCGAGAAGAAAATTCGTTGCCCAGAAATAAAGTATTAATAGAGTTCATTTTTACTACTGTACAAATCTTCTTGTGCTTTAACAAATTAAATTTCTCCTATGAATACATAAAGTTCCAACGTGTAGCAATAAAATTTGTAAAAAAATCAAAAGAATTTGAGAATGCATTGTTTTGTTGGAAATATAAAGGCCCTTGCCAAATTATCGTCTGTTACAATTAGTCTGCGGATTTTGTACATTTTGTACGAAGAACGAGTAGACCAAATGTAAAACAGTAAGCATATTTAAAGAATTTTCATATATTCCAGTATCATTTCCATATATTCAATTTCACATATTAAGAAAAGAAATAAATGTCTATGTAGCTTCTGTAGTTCGAAATTAATACACACAATTTTTATTTTTATTGTATACAATTAGGCGTGTGTGACAGAATTCTACGTTATAGTAAAGTTTGTATATTAATAACACTACGTCTTTAATAAAAAGCTCAACAGGTTTCAACTTCTCAAAACTGTTGAAAAAAAAGAAATTTTCATATGGCTCTTGTGTGTTGTACTGGATACGAAAAATTATTTTACTAAAAAACCGTATAATAATAACCAAAGTCTACTAATAACTAGACTGCTGATCTTTACGTATTTATAGCAGAATTGAGTACATGAAATTTGAAATTGTAGGAAAATTAAAAACATGTAAAGAAGTCAATATACTATTTTTCATCTATTAAAATTATTAAGGGAAGAAATAATATTCTATTTGGTTTCCATTTCTTGAAATCTATGCAAACAATTTTTATTTTGCATAAAGATACGCAGTCTAATAATAACTATCATTTAATAATGATGCAATATACCTCCTGCTCCTCCAGACGAAATATTCACCTGTTGCCATCCAATTAGATATTAATGGTAATAATCGTTGCAATTAGCATAGATTGCCTCAAGAATCATCCTACACATCCTGTTTCGAGCATGATTTTATGAAAATAATTTCCTTTCTCCTAAGACTTCTCTTTCTTGCTGCGCTGCGAGGTTGAAGTGCTACGCAGATCGTTTCTTCGGTCCAACCCTCGGCTGTTGTCCTAAGTCCTAAGACATGTTTTCCTATCCCTGTTTTATAGGTAGATGTAATTTATGTGCGTCTCCTCCTTCCTTATCACTACGTCTTATTTCCAAATCGGTGCTTCGAGAGTAATAAAATAGTAAATTCAATTCAATGGCGTATGTTGTTTATCTAAAAAATTTCTGTCGCAATTTATTATCCTTATTAAAAAGAAGAGACAATTGTTTGCTTTAAAGGGATAGTGAAAAGTGTACTTTAGGGGCTTATTTACCAGAAAACTGTAACACTTTTTGCAAATATAATTTTAGGATACGTTTGTACATGTTTTAATAGCGTTAATATTAATTTTTATAAAAGTTGGAAGCATCACTGTTCCTGTGATTAATTTATTAAGAAGATTGTCCTTAGACTGTTTTCAGCGACGGTATCTTTTAATTAGACTGTGGATTTTTATGCATGTATAAACAACTTAATCTAAAAATATTTTTATGTTGTTTGCAATCTATCAAAATTATTAAGGGATGAATACAATTTTTATGCAACTCCTGCTTCCCACAGTCGATATAAAAAAATTTTTCGCATCGATTGTAAGAAACAGGAGCCACATCATAGTTTATTTTTCCCCTTATTATAAATAAGTGGAAATAATACATCGACATTCTCAAATTCTCGAAACTCTTCGATTGGTAATGCATAATATCGTCAGATATATTGTAATTCAACAATATAATGCATAATATCGTAAGATATATTGTAATTCAATAATATAATGCATAAATAAATGCATAAAGTCCGTAGACTAGTGATCAAATTTAGCGAGTTGTGTCATGAATTAAATAATTACTTTAGAAAACTTTCAAAATTCCCCACAACAAAATGGAAATGTATTTTGAAACATTTGATAGTACTTACTACAAGCGTTAAATGGTACTCATTTTAAAGGTAGAAAAAACGAAATACAAAATTTATTAAAACGACAACGTTTTCGTTGCTACACATAAGCAGAAACATGCGAAAATGATAAGATGAACAAGATTTTGGTAACACAAGATTTGCGTTAAATCAAATTATCTACATCAAACGGTGCTTATATCGTTTTCAGTGTTTAGAAGGTTGAAGGATCGATTCGTTCTCATTCGCTGAGACGTGCCAACGAATTTAACCTGGCAACAGCAACTGGCCGGAATTTCGAAGAGCTTCTGTGCAATCTTGCCATCGTTGTACGCTGCCAGTTGACGATGGATGTACTTCTGCTCACAGGAAGTAGTATAACCGGCCGCGAATCCTTCGATCAGTTTACATTCTCCTCCCGCGTTGCTGGAAATACAGACATAATAATGAAATTACGACGATCTCGAACAGGAAAATGTTAGTTTTACCTCCTCACCTGCAAGTTTCGATTCGTACTCCTTGAGTATAGTTCGGGTGGTTAACAACGAACAACATTTGATTGTCCACGGTCCGTCCGGCCCTTGGATATATAACATTTTCCTAAAAGAAGTAACATATTACAATAACCAGACTGTGGATCATTACGTGTTTGTGACATATGAAAATTCGTAAAATGAAAGGCAATTTATTCAAATTAATATTAATATTTCCGATTTTCGTATGCGTGGTCGGGTCGGGCTTACGGCCGACTCTCTCCGCTCCCTCCGCGAACCTAACCACAACTCATTCTATTCGCATAATCTTTGTATTGTAGCTGTCATTCAGAATTTGATCTAGTAATTAAGATTAACCTAACCCAATCCTAACCTAACCTAATCACACCACAACTCATTCTATTCACATGATTTTTCCATTACTAGATCAAATTCTGGATGACAGCTACAATGCAAAGATTATGTGAATAGAATGAGTTGTGGTTAGATTAGGATTACAGCTACAATGCACAGATTATGTGAATAGCATGAGTTGTGGTTAGGTCGTGGAGGGGGCGGAGAAGGCCGACCGTTAGGCCGGCACGACCAGTTGCAACCAAAATTTAACAAAGCTTTTTTGATAGATATATTGACAAAAGTTGTTCAGAATGTTGTCCTTGACAACATATGTCAAGGTCAAGGTGATCCGAGATGGGTCCCCTCATAGCTATATTTACCATTAATAAACTATCTATGAAAATTATTTTGTTAATAACTTTCTAAGGAAGAATAAGTGATGGCTAAACCCTTGCGTAGGTTATTTCAGGGAGCGTCACTGTATGCATGTACGGGAAAATTGCAATGTCGCAGCATTGATATATTTTTGTTAATAACTTCTTAGTAAGAAACAAGCAACGACTAAACCTTTTAAAGGTCACATAGCAGGGTGCCCTTGTTAACATATGCGAAGGTCAAGGTCTTTGGAGGTAGGTCCGCTAAACGTAATATATACCAATATTTCTAATGTTTTAAAATGCACCTATTCATTGTTGTCACAAATGCATAAAATCCGCAGTCTAATAATAATAGTTTGCTGTGTATGTAAAGTAAAACGAGTATGCAAAGTTTTGATTAAATTTTTCGTATTGGATGAATTAAGGATTTCTTCAAACGCACTACTCATCGCGAATGTAAGGATTTATAGCGAACGGAAACATTGGGAAATAGATACAGTGATGCTAGATCGGTTAAATCGAGGGGAATACAGTTTACCACCTCCCTGATGACCAAAGTAATATGTGATACGTTGCGCGGCACGTCACGTGACCAGTGTACGGTGTTAGTGGGGGACGTTGGAGTGTGTTCAGGTAGTGGAATGGGATAGTGGAAGGGGAAAAGGAGGAGAGAAAAATCCACCTAGTTTTGGGTGTTTCTGGCATTACTGAATAGATATTCGTAAGGTAAGTACGGAATAAATCAAATCAAACTTACGTTGGATACGCAAAGTGACTCGGTGAGAACGTCGTGCCATCGGAAAGTGACATCGATCTAACAAAGAGAAACAAGAAATAAGAAATGAGATAACGGTACCCTTCTAGTAAGTACCATTGAATTATTCTATAAAATAAATATTTCAAAATCTTCTTTCAATTATCGGTAACATTGAGAGGAAAAGAATACGGCTTTTGTGACAAATATTTCCGAAAGAATACTAACTTCGTCGATGCTTTCGTAATGTGGAAGATTCTGTTTCGCGATTGCATCGCTCACTAATTTTGTGGGATAATTTGTAACATCCTCGCAGATTGTTGATCCTTTGCAAGCGGGGACTGGGGTAACTTGCAGCTTCTCTGATATGTTGTCGGAAAACAGGTACTTGTCGTTCGGCAACGCGTTGCTTTCTGGAAAATCATTCAAATATGGAAGCGATTACTCAATTGTTTTAGCACTAACACTACCGAACCAGTCAAGATGACTGGTTACTAATTTTTCCTATTGCAAATATTGAAATTGTAAATATGTTTTCGGGAGTAATTTTTAGTAAACTTTGAAGTACATGTTTAAACAAAAATTATACGAAAACTGAATGAATGCAATCTTGTCGTTATTATAAGGCAATATACGCCAGGTTTAGTGCTCGGTAGTTCTCGTGTTAAACATGATTAATTGAATGTAACACAGGTGTTAATCTGTGCTGAATATTCATTAAGTATGTTGTAAGATTATCACTAAGGCTTATGGGAATATTGATTTTCCTGCTTTTATGTCGTACGTCATAAATTAAAAAATTTCAGAGAAGAGATAAGAAAAAATGATAGGAATAAGTAACACTAGGAAACAACTATGACATTTTCACCCATAAATAAGTTTTACCAAAAAAAAAAGAAAAACAAGAACTACGTATGATACAGATTAGAATAGCTTATAGGATTTCATTAATGCTTGAAAATCAACAAATTATCGCTATTTATGTTACGACGCTCATAGTATAAGTTGTAGTTTTAATTGTTGTAATTATACAGCCTCAATCTGTTAATAAAAAATAAAAGACAACAATATCCGACAAATTCTAAATTCTTTTCTGCATGTTAGCAACCAGTGATAGATTCCCGTGAATTTTTGATACACTGAAGACAAATCTAAAATCGTTTTCATCGTCCACACTCAATTTATGAAAAATAGAGAAGAATCACAAAATTTATTTAAAAAAAATTTTCTGCTTTGAACCTAGATGATAGGCGAATGTTTTTTGCTAAGATAGATTCTATAAACTCTCCTAAATGCAGCAGTATATTTTTTAGCACAATATAAACATTCAGGCATATTTAAATAATATTCAAATAGAACGAGACAACTCCCACTTTTTTCGAACGTGTTTTAAAGTATTTTGAGAATTGAGATTCTGAGGCAAATCTAATCACATTAGGTGATTCAGTTTGTGAGTTTGTGTTCTCGGAGTTGTTCTTCACAAAGTAAAAATGGTCGTTTTCTGCGTCATCACGTAGAGGGAGCTTACTGACAAGGAGAAGACACGCGGTCATCCGATCTTAGATTTTGTCGAAACTTTGCATACTGGTAAATTTCGTTCTCCTGCTTATGAAAATATAGCATTATAGCCGTCGATACTCAATAATTTTTGAGATATTTACAATTTCAATTTCATTATACCCGTTAAACCGTTAAGTACAGTTTTGGTTGAAGTTTTTGTCAAGTGTCAAACGGCGTGATGGTAACGTACGAAATTCATTAGTGAGAAGGCCAGTGTTCAAATCCCTTTTTCCTATTTTTCCATTTTTTCTTTTTTTTCTGTTCAGTTTATCTATTTTAATTAATTGTATTTTGCACATGAAAAATACACTCGTAATATCTATAGGAAACAAAATATAAAGACTTTATTGAAAATGAACACAATATGAAAGAAACACTAACTTCATCAATCTTAACGTATCTCAAAAGTTGTTGAGTATCGACGCCTATAATGCTACATTTTCATAAACAGGAGAACGAAATCTACCAATATGCAAAGTTTCGAGAAAATTTGAGACTCCATGACCGCGTCTTCTCCTTGTAAGTTCCAAAAACGTGACCTGAACATTAAAGATGGCATTACAATATTTTTTGGGTGACGAAGTAGCGAACATCTCTCTTACTGTCGCTCGAAGGTTGCGGCGTTACTTTAATTCTGTTTTGTGGACTGAAAGGCCACCTCAAACCAATTCGTGGAGAAATACGGGCTTCGGAGTCGTCGTTACGCGATACCGAAGGTTCCTTGTCGAGGCCTTTGTAATTGAGGTAACTTTGATGAGATTGCTCGTACCATTGAACCTGGCAGTGGGCATTGTTCAATACCTGTGAGAGAAAAATATTGATATTTGATTAGGATCGCCGCGCGAATGTTTGAAGGCTTAGCAACGTTCGCTTGAAGTTTTCGAGTTGCAAAAGTGTTGGACGTATAAATAATACGCTGAAATAAAAATGACAGTAAAGTAACACATTTTACACGATCGAACCATAATTGTTGAAACAGTGGATTCAAGAACTATTTGAACACTAAATATCCTATTCTCCAAAAAGTGCCTATATTTAAACTGTGGCAATTTCGGAAAAAATGATCGTACGGCAATAAATTTTGACTCATTTTAAAGCTAGAAGCCTTTAGTTTCGTAATCGATCTGTCTTTTTATTATAAGTTTTTTTTTCATGATGTAGCGGGCCAGGAACTGAAAACGCGTTTTTTCCCCCAAAAATGATATACATTCAAAGGTCTGTGAAAGCTTTGAAAAAATTTTTCGTGACTGAAACCACCACAGATTTAGAGATTGAAGCATCCTCTTTACATAGCTTTAAAATTTGACGTATGATTTTTGCTTTGGTTATTTTATCGAGCGTTGAAGGCTTTACATAACCGAACCTGTTCCTCATTTTTTTTCCAAAAACAGTGAAAAAAATCGTACAATTTTTAAGTAAGCATCATAAAGAGGATTTGAACTTCCATGTTCCAATCTACGGATGATTCATTCACGAACAAAATTTTTTAATGTTTTCGCAGAGGTTTGAATTTATAGCATTTTTTTAGAAAAAATGAACATTACTTTGCAAAAGTAAAGGCACCAAGGTTCCAAATGAACCTGTTTAATGATTAATGTTTATGGGTGTACTATTTTCTTTTTATAAAATTATCACAATTTAAATATCGATAATTTTTTGAGAAATATAGTTCCGAATGTACATTCGGAAATATAGTGTTTAAATATTTTTTGGATACACTGTAGGTAGATAAGTAGATAGATTCCTAGATAGATAGATACACAGTTCATTTTTCAGTCTCCTGATCATGAAAAGGGAACTCGGTTTACAATAATTGCCCTATTATTTTCCACTCTCAATCATTCTGAAGTACACTTTCTTTCTCTTTCTATATAATTCTATATAAATCACTTGTAAATTACTTCTCCATTGCAACCTTACTTTTACGTTTAAAGTTCTTCAACAAAGATAACATAAAACTGTAACTGAAAATTAGAAAGTACATAATGGGATAACAATTTTAATGGAAGCTAGTCTTCTCGATGTTCAGCACGAGTAAAAGGTCAAACTCCTCTGTAATCAATGACTAACTCCCGCTTTGAAACTTCCGGTAAGTTGGTGATCTGAGATCACTCAGCTGAGAAAACGTCTTTACTCTGACATTTAAAAGCCAATACCTTGACATCAAGACTACTGCTAATTAACCCCACGAACAAGCAACAATCACGTCTTATCTAAAATATATTACAAACAACTGATCGAGTCATCACACTCTTCATGATTCATTCAAATACTTTCATAATAGTTTATAATAGTACAATAAAATATAGTTGAAATATAGTTGAAATATAGTTGAAATATCAAACTTTCAATAATTTGTAAGGATTATTATTTGATCAAAATGCTGAGTAACTTACCCAGAAGAAAATTGATATTTTAAGGGCACGCATGATCACGTCGTCTTTCATCTCAGTCAAATATTATATCTCGTTTATCTCCAACGACGAACAAAGTGATCTCAAGTTGTTAAATAATTATGTATTCGACTCACTGAAAGTGGGATCAATTCGTTCAGAAATCAGCTAGAAACAGAATCCGTCACGAGTGGGGCACGAAACTGATAGCATAGACGACTTTTCGACGACTGATCCTGCGTTTTTCGAGGCCGACAATGACTCGCATGCCACTATCGTCAACATCCGCTCCATTGTCTTGATGCTTGATATTGAAATCCACTTCCAGCCACAGATCCTTCAAAATGGGCCACAGAGCAAAAATTATTGGGGGAACGTCGACTCCTATGAACCAGAAGAACGATAATTCAAAATTGACACTAGAATTATGGGACTCGTTATTTTGAGAGGTTCTGGATTTTTAATTTACGATTATTGAAATTGCAAAAATGAACTGGTAGGGAATCAGTCAATGGACTTAATTCATTGGACATTTATCATAATAAAAATCGCAACATATCTGAATAAATAAACATTTATTGAGCTACAATATACTACTGGCATCCAATAGATTTGGAATTTCGAATGCTCTAATAAAAAAGAAAAAATTATTGTAATCCGGAAAAATTAATATAATGCTTTTGCCATCTCTAACATTTTTCGATAAAACGTTGTAATAATTTTTCCCATGGAAGAGTATAATTTTTTCTGAGTTTTTCTTGTCATTCCGAGAAAGAAAACAATATGTCAGGATAACTAAGTCTTTCTTGTTATTATACGAAACAATATAATTCTTCTGAATAGCTACACTGTTTCCCTTGTTTTGCCCCGAAAGAACATAATTTTTCAAACAGCTACACTAACAATAAGTTTCTCTAGCTATCCAGGTCTCTCTTGCAGCAGCTTAAATAAATTAATTCGAGGCGATGTTTAATAAACCATATTTCGAGGAAGATAAACTTCGTTATCAATATTTAGAAACCACTCTGGTTTTCCTGTTAAAACACTGTGGTTATAGTAGCCGGCGCGGAAGAGATTAAGAGCAGCGATGACATCCCGCAGCTGAAATAAACGTAATTAGCGAAATTACAAACGACTGAACTCAAAATTCACTTTAAATTCGCATCATTTCCATTCGTGTATAATTCCAAGTGTATATACATATGTACAATGTTTTTTACATTACATGTAACGTCTCACTGCGGGTTCTTAATTCATTATGTCACATTATCCTTATCCCTGGGGTTCGTTGGTATTATCAACTAAAAGATATTACAAAAGTAACCTTTCTAAGTACATTACAATTTGCTATGATATTTATACAGATCCGTGGAGATTTCTGTGTTTATCCACCTCTAAATTGTTTTGCTTTTAAAATATAACTAGTTTGCCTACTGTAGGAAGTGGTCTAGGCAGTTTAACGTTCTTTCTTCGCTCGCGATTTTCTAAAATAGTTTGTGTCGCGCAAGAAGGATATTATAGCAAGTCGATTGTTCCTCGTTCTCTTCATTGTCTGATTCGTCGGTGTCTATGCTCCATGTCCTGGTGCCACCTATTTGATACTGCGTAATCGATTCCGTCGGCCATTCGGGACCAGGTGGTCGTCTGGTTGGCTTCAACGCTGAAAATTACGGTTCTGATATTATATTCTTGCACAAGAAGATGTGGATTGAATAGGAGATTGAAGGTAGAGATTATCCATTCGCGAGTGATCATTAGTGGAAAAAGTCGTTAACTGTGTTTCCTATGCTAAAGTGTACGATAAATCAACTGCGGCTTTCGTATGCAAAGTAAATATTTTCTAAGATAATTATAATACATAGAAACTATATAAAAATGAATTTTTTCTTGTAAAACGTAAATTGTTCGGTAGAATTTTAAAAATGATCTTTTAAATGCAAATTAAATAGATTTAAATGGTCATGCTTCTTTAAATATCATTTTATATTCCAAAATTTAATTTTATATATAAATAATTAGCTGCTTAACTCATGTAGATCTGAAATTAATTCAGTAGGAATTGTATGGAATTTGCATTATAAATATAATTAAGAATGTTTGTAAAACACAAAGAGAATTTTTAATAAACTTTACTGTCTATGATATGTTAAGTGTAAATTAGATTGGCATACCTATACTCACTGTAAAAAAATGTTTGAAAAATAATAATACTTGTTCTTTTTATATCATTCAAATGATTATATGGTATGTTTAATACCAAATGGAAAAGTAACACGGAAATTAACAATTCAGAGTCCCCCTGGCCATACTTTTCCCAACGTGTACTTCTGTTGATTGGGTTGTCGATCTGTAGGCGTGCAATTTGATTATATTAATCTCTGAAAAAGAAAGTCACTACTGTAATTACTTTATATTTGAGTTTTGTTTCATAGCAATGTATAAAATTGTCTCTCATGTTTTCTCCTTCATCAAAGTGCACTCTGCATTCCTATTTTAATTACTCTGTCTCCCAGCTTTCGGCACTCTGTATTTCAATTAAAAAGTAAAGTCTGCTTTACACGACAATATTCTCCAAAAGAAATCTTTTACAAATTTGTTACAAACGAAACAGTCCACTAATAAAAATTTCAATCTTTTCCCTACCTTGTTAATAATGACAGGTACGAATAATAACTATAGTAATAAAGCACGAATATTCATATTATGCATATAAATATGGAAATACAATCTTCGTTGAAACTTTCCTCCTACATCTGATTTTTCTCATTATATTCGATTACTTTGAGACGAGCAAAAAACAGATTCGGGTTACACATGAAATATTATTCCTGCATGAAAAGAATTATAATTTTGGAGAAGATGTTGAAAGTAAAAATATCCTATAATTTATAAAATGAGACGTTCACGGGCCAGAGTAATTAAACACATTTTTACTGCTAAATTACTTGATTAATTCTTAACCTTTTCAAAATGATGACGAAAATGAATGAGAAAAATTGAAAGAATTTTCAGAAATGAATAAATACCATTTATACAAATTTCTCTACTTTCTATTTTGTGGAGTTAATAGATTTAACAAGTTGAAATAATACACCAACCTATAGAATTAAAAGATTGCTAAATTAAAGCTGAAAAATATCAATCTTTGAACAGTATTTTATATTTAGAAACAAATTGATTAAACTCCACAAAGTCGTTTCAGGTTTTAAAAATTCAAAAGGAAGCAATCTCAGCATCACATTGCATTTTATAACAAAAAGGCGCTTTTGAAAAACATAAGCGCGACAATGTGAAACTATAAACTTTACCTTTTGAAAGTTTCAGAGCCAGAATGATATATAATTTTTTATTTACTTCTAAACTGAGTGACCAAATTATTAGTCACAGTAAGAAAAATACATTTACTGTCTACATAATGTCTTCCTAAAAATATAATAAGAGTTTAAAATAACTACATTTTCATTCAATTATTATCTTAAAGTAGATTCGTTATTTTATGCAACTGACTCTAATTATTTGATCACCCACTATAATTTAGTAACTTTTAATTTTGTGGAATGGTGTACTGTTTCACTAATTACAAAGTATTCTCAAAACTGATGAAATTCTACAAAAATTTTTATCGACAGGGTGTTCACGCTATTACTAGCCAGCGTTTTTCTTGCAAATAATAAATATTTGAAATAAATGAAAGAGGAAAAAGTAATACTATCTTTTGCAAGCAACGTAATGGCGTATTATATTTTGGTATTTTCACTTTTTTCATGGAAATTTCGGTGACCTCCAATTTTTGTATATGGAATGCTATATAGTTTTCATACCATATGAAAGCGCGTGTCAAGACAAATTCATTCGTATACGACACAATGACCTTCAAGATCGTACAAGGTCAAAAATGGAAGAAACATTTTAAACATTTCGTACTAATGCGTTTACAAGTATACTTTATTGACGAGGCTATAGTAAATGTTCAATATAATTCCTCGTGCATGACTACATATTTCGGCTCTATTAATTACATTCTTGTTAGCTTCTTCTAACGTTGTACGAATTATTAATGCATACGATTGCGTTAGTTTCTTTTGCAAGTCGTTTACATTATCTCGGCGTTGTGTATCGTGAATGATATCTTTACGAAATATTTACGTACGAAATATTCAAAATTTTCCTGCCATTTCTGACCTTGGATAACCTTGAAGGTCATTGTGTTGTATAGGAATAAATTTGTCTTGACTCACGCTTTCATATGATATAAAAAAATATATAGCATTTCATTTAAAAAATTGAAGGTCACCTTCATTTCTAAGAAAATAGTGCAAACTCAAGAAAATTACATACGCCATTATGTTACTATGTCAAATAAAAATAAAATTTCTTTTTTCATAAGTAGAGGATGTGTAGCATGTTTGACATATCAGTTTGATTGAGTAAAAGATTATATCAAAGGGTGGGTAAATAACAGTGTGTAATATCATAAAGAAACTAATAAACTAGTATACTTCAGTATGATACACCTCAATATAAAACATTAAGAAAACAAGTAAATAGTGAAATTATTTTGATAAACGCTATCCATACGCTTCATTTTACACAGAATGATATCAAACCTTTCGTTGTAAACTCTGCAGAGTCTTCATCCACGTCCTCATACACTCTCCCAGTCGGTCGATTCTCATAATTCTCATCGCCTTCGTTCTTCGTGTGCTCCGAGTATTCGTCCGTGTCATACTGATCAGGAATTGATTCGTCCTCGTAGTTATCAGAACCGGACACCGTTGCCGAATTATCCTCGCCTGATTTATCCTCTTCCAGTGAACTAGGTTCCTCGTAGTCTACGTATTCGGGAACCGGCGTATAACGATCATTATCCGCAGCGAATTCGTTTTCTTTCTCCTTCCAGGCAATCTCGTTGATCAAAGTATTCTCCGTCGGCCATTGGAAAAGCTTTCGGTCGTCCACCGACTTAGTTTCAACATTTCCTTCGGAATTGTCCTCTTCCATTGCTCTACTCCATGCTACGTCATCCGCAACAATTCTATCATCCTTGACTTCATTACTCTGAAGCACCTTTCTCTTGACGAAGCGCATCTCACAATCACGGTGTTCCCTCGCTGCCATAACCCTCCTATACGATTCGGTGCTGGCGTTATGCACAGCAAACATGCTATCGATGTAAGCCTCCATCGCGTCATCTGTGCGATCAGCTCCGTGTTTATGGCATTGTTCACCAACGGTGCATCCTATCCAACCGCGATCAGAGACCTCATAATCATTGCTGCGTTTACGGCGAACTTCTCTATCAGACTCTACAGAAGATTCGATTTGCGGCTCAGCATAAGTACTGCCATGCCCTTCGACGATCGGTCCTTCTGTCCACTCGTGCTCCTTGAGTTTCAGTTCATTGATCTTCACAGGTTTCTTTTCAACATCCATCTTTTCCGTAACCACGTCCTCAATATTCGGCACGCAAAGCATCTTCGTCACTATTCCGTGCTCTCCTTTGTCGAACACGTTCATACAAATCGTTTGAGTAATATAGTGTGCTCTCGTGTAGTGAGGCACGATGTAGTCGTCATCCTCGTCATAATCTTCTTCTTCCTCTTCTATCTCCGTTGCCATCTGTCTGGTCGCAGTTGTCTCTCTTCCACTTTCTTCGGTTGGCTCATGAATCTCTACCGTCGTCCTCTCAGTAGGGGCTATCTGCGACACAGGTGGCGTCGTATGCGTCACTATAGTTCGTCCCTCCTCCACTGCAGTCATTGCAGTTACTGCAGCCTCTACCTCGCTCAAGGGCTTGTTCTCCAAGTCCCGTAATCTTTTTTCAAACTCTTTCCTATCTCTGTCCAGTTTATTTCTCCTCTCCAGCAAATTTTTCTCCCTCGACGTCAACCGGTTCTCAATTTGAGTGAACTTGTTCTTCAGATTCCTCACCTCCTTCTGCAGCGTGTCCTCGGTCATCATAGGCGTCACCGACGCGATTGGCTCGCGAGTTACGGGGCTCTGTGTTGGCGCCTCTCCGGCGATTGTGGTCAAACCAATGTGGCCTTCGAGTATCCTCTTTTGCTCGAGTATCGCTTGTAATCGATGCATCTTCTCTTTCTCCCACGCCTCTTCCTCGAGATCCAAGTTGGTCTCCTTCTCGAGGATCTTCTTCTCCCAGTTCTCCAGCTCGACGATCCTGTTCAGCAACTCGTTCTTCATCTGCTCGTGGCGAATTTTCTGCTGCTCCTTGTTCGTCACGCCCGTGAACATCGGACCTTCCTTCGTGTACTTCGACGGACGTGTGTACTCACCGTAATCGGGAGGCAGGTATTCCGTCGAGTATACAGGAGTGGACTTCAAAGTGTACACCTCGGTGGTTAGACTGAAGCCTTCTCTGCCCTCTGTCGTCCACGTCTCTTCTGTACTTAGGCTGGGGACGCTTTCTGTTTCGGACACAGTGGCGTTTGCTTCGATCTTCTCGGTCGTCGTACTCTCCTCCGTAGCTATGCTAATCGTTGTCTCTAAAGTTTCCTTGGAAACGCTTTCTGTCTTTTCCATCCGCAGAGAAACAGTCGACACGTTGTAAGTCGGAGCAGTGATGTTCACTAAGTGTCCCTGGGTACTTGTCAACAGTTCTTCGTAATAATCCTCCCACACTGTTTCTGTCGTCTCCTCGTACTCCTCTTCTTCTTCTTCTTCGTACTCACCAGGTATCGTTTCTGTTTCCGGATAAACTTCCTCTGTTACGCCCGTGAAATTCGTCGGAGATGTGAAAGCCACTGTGGTGACTTCGGGTAGGAAAGATGACAACTCTTCGATAGTTGTTTCTTCAGCAGTCGTGAATTCAGGTCGCAATGTAGACGATTCAGTGATTGAAACAGTTTCTTCATGTATGGTTATATTTACAGATAACACGAACGGAGTTATTTCATAAGACATGGTAGAGAACTCTTCGGTCTCCTCGACCGTTTCATTTGACGGTAGCGCGACAATGGTAATTACAGGTTGCAATGAAGGAGGTGTAATGAACGTTCGGTTCGGGATTGTAATCTCCAATTCAATCGATGGCAAAGTTATTGTTCCTGTGGCCGTCGACGTCTCCTCGGGGAGGCCAGTCGTTTCAAATGTAAATGACGCGTTCGACAACGTTGACTCTGTGAGCACCTCATGAGTTGTTACCTCTGGTATTGTAACGATTAGCATCGACTCCGTTGTTGGTATAGTTTCGTTGAAGAGCACCGCCGTTCGTTCTGAGATCGTCGATTCTACAGACGGACTTTCGCTGGGGATGGTTGACGAGGTGACAGTGACATTAACCAACTCCTCGTACTCGGGAATCTCGGCAATCCCTGTAATAAATGTCGCCGCTTCGGACTCTGTTTCGCCCCGCAGATCCGGTGGCAGTGTTGTTATCTCAAACACGTCTGTTATGTTAAGCTCGTGCGGATACTCGACTGTCCGCACTTCAGTGATTTCGGGAGCCGTGTACGGATACGGAGTAATTGTTGCTATCTCTGAAACCGTAGAAGTTTCTACTGTCGTCTCTGTCGTCTCGTTAAAGAGTAATGGCACAGTGGACCCTGTGATTATTTCTGGAGCAGTATATACAGATTCTGTTGTAACTTTTATAATCTCGATGATCGTCTGGGTGGTTTCATTTATTGACACTGTTTCTGGAGTTACCGTTGTGAATTTTGTTGACGATTCTGCTATTAGAGTGGTGCTGGGTGACGTGCTAGTGGATTCTGTTTCAGGAGTGGGCTTAGTAGTTTCTATAGTTACATTCGCCGTGAATGGCTCCATAGTGAAAATAGATTCAGTCGTGAATTCTGGAACCTCTCTAGTCGTAACTGGAGTTTCTGTTGTTGAGACAGTCTCAGTACTCTCAGTTTCTGAGGATTCAGTAGTCTTTATAGTTATATTCGCTGTGAATGGTTCCATAGTGCCAATTGACTCAGTCGTGAATTCTTCGGTAGAGAAAACTGTAGTTTCCGTAGTTGCAGTTGCAGCTTCTATCGTTGAGACAGTCTCAGTACTTTCAGTTTCTGAGGATACAGTAGTCTTTATAGTTATATTCGCTGTGAATGGTTCCATAGTGCCAATTGACTCAGTCGTGAATTCTTCGGTAGAGAAAACTGTAGTTTCCGTAGTTGCAGTTGTAGCTTCTATCGTTGAGACAGTCTCAGTACTTTCAGTTTCTGAGGATTCAGTAGTCTTTATTGTTACATTCGCTGTGAATGGTTCCATAGTACCAATTGACTCAGTCGTGAATTCTTCGGTAGAGAAAACTGTAGATTCCGTAGTTGCAGTTGTAGCTTCTATCGTTGAGACAGTCTCAGTACTCTCAGTTTCTGAGGATTCAGTAGTCTTTATTGTTACATTCGCTGTGAATGGTTCCATAGTACCAATTGACTCAGTCGTGAATTCTTCGGTAGAGAAAACTGTAGTTTCCGTAGTTGCAGTTGTGGCTTCTATTGTTGAGACAGTCTCAGTACTTTCAGTTTCTGAGGATTCAGTAGTCTTTATAGTTATATTCGCTGTGAATGGTTCCATAGTACCAATTGACTCAGTCGTGAATTCTTCGGTAGAGAAAACTGTAGTTTCCGTAGTTGCAGTTGTGGCTTCTATTGTTGAGACAGTTTCAGTACTTTCAGTTTCTGAGGATTCAGTAGTCTTTATTGTTACATTCGCTGTAAATGGTTCCATAATGCTAACTGATTCAGTCGTGAATTCTTCGGTAGAGAAAACTGTAGTTTCCGTAGTTGCAGTTATCGCTTCTATTGTTGGCACAGTCTCAGTGCTCTCGGCTTCTGTGGACTCAGGTACTTCAGTAGTTTCTGCAGTAACATTCGCTGTTAATAACCCTACAGATATAGTCGACAATTCTGTTGTACGTTCTGTACCTTCGGTACTAAGAACAGTAGTTTCTGTAGTTACTATCATACCCTTAGTAGTAGGAATAGTTACAACACTCTCTGTCTTTGTAACTTCAGGTCCTTCTGTTGTTTTTACTGTTACATTTGCCGTAACCAATCCGACAGTTTCCGTTGACGATTCAGTTGTCAATTCTGGTGACTCGCTAATGGAAACTTCTTCATATTCTGACCAGGCTGTCCCGGTAGTTTCTTCTTCATATTCTTCTTCTTCGTATTCGACTTCATGGAACACTTCAGTTTCAGCAGTATATTCCGTTTCCGTCGACGTAACCTCTAGCTCCGGCGTGAATGTAAATTCTGGTAATTCTCTAGTAGAAATTGGAGTTTCCGTAGTTACTACGAAAACTTCTGTTGTTGGGAGAGACTCCGTGCTTTCTGTTTCTGCGGATTCGGAGATTTCAGTCGTTTCTATGGTCACATTCGCCGTAAATGGTTTCATAGTCTCAGTCGACTCAGTTGTAAATTCTGGTAATTCCCTAGTAGAAGTTGGAGTTAATGTAGTTACTACGAAAACTTCGGTTGTTGGGAGAGACTCCGTGCTTTCTGTTTCTGTGGATTCGGAGGTTTCAGTCGTTTCTCTGGTCATATTCGCCGTAAATGGTTTCATTATCTCAATAGTCTCAGTTGTGAATTCTGGCAATTCACTGATGGAAATTGGAGTCTCTGTAGTTGCTATTAAGACTTCGGTTGTTGGGACAGACTCCGTGCTTTCTGTTTCTGTGGATTCGGAGATTTCAGTCGTTTCTATGGTCACATTCGCCGTAAATGGTTTCATAGTCTCAGTCGACTCAGTTGTAAATTCTGGTAATTCCCTAGTAGAAGTTGGAGTTAATGTAGTTACTACGAAAACTTCGGTTGTTGGGAGAGACTCCGTGCTTTCTGTTTCTGTGGATTCTGAGGTTTTAGTCGTTTCTACAGTCACATTTGCCGTCACCGGTTTCATAATCTCAGTTGCCTCAGTTGTGAATTCTGGTAATCCACTGGTGGAAATTGGGATTTCTGTAGTTGGTGCCAAAGTTTCGGTTGTGGGAAGGGACTCCGTGCTTTCTGTTGTTGTAGACTCTGTGGTCTCAATCCTTTCCACAGTCACATTTGCCGTCACCGGTTTCATAATCTCAGTTGCCTCAGTTGTGAATTCTGTTAATTCACTAGTGGAAATTGGAGTTTCTGTAGTTTTTACGAAAGCTTCGGTTGTTGGGACAGACTCCGTGCTTTCTGTTTCTGTGGATTCGGAGGTTTCAGTCGTTTCTGTGGTCACATTCGCCGTAAATGGTTTCATAATCTCAGTTGCCACAGTTGTGACTTCTGGTAATTCACTAGTGGAAATTGGAGTCTCTGTAGTTGCTATTAAGACTTCGGTTGTTGGGACAGACTCCGTGCTTTCTGTTTCTGTGGATTCGGAGGTTTCAGTCGTTTCTGTAGTCACATTCGCTGTAAATGGTTTCATAGTTTCAGTTGTCAATTCTGGTATTACACTCGTGGAAAATTTAGCTTCTATAGTTGGTACCAAAACTTCGGTTGTTGGAACAGCCTCAGTGCTTTGAGTCACCGTGGACTCGGTGGTCTCAGTGGTCTCAGTGGTTTCTATAGTCACATTCGCCGTAAATGGTTTCATAATTTCAGTTGTCAATACTGGTATTACACTCGTGGATAATGTTGTTTCTGTAGTTGGTACCAAAGCTTCGGTTGTTGGAACAGCTTCAGTGCTTTGAGTCACCATGGACTCAGTGGTCTCAGTGGTCTCAGTCGTCTCAGTGGTTTGTATAGTCACATTTGCTGTAAATGGTTTCATAGTTTCAGTTGTCAATTCTGGTAGTACACTCGTGGATAATTTTTTTTCTGTAGTTGGTACCAAAACTTCGGTTTTTGGAACAGCCTCAGTGCTTTCAGTCACCCTAGACTCGGTGGTCTCAGTGGTTTCTATAGTCACATTCGCGGTAAATGGTTTCACGCTCTCAGTTGTCAATTCTGGCATTTCACTCGTGGATAATGTAGTTTCTGTAGTTGGTACCAAAACTTCGGTTGTTGGAACAGCCTCAGTGCTTTGAGTCACCGTGGACTCGGTGGTCTCAGTGGTCTCAGTGGTTTCTATAGTCACATTCGCCGTAAATGGTTTCATAATTTCAGTTGTCAATATTGGTATTTCACTCGTGGATAATGTAGTTTCTGTAGTTGGTACCAAAACTTCGGTTGTTGGAACAGCCTCCGTGCTTTCAGTCACCCTAGACTCGGTGGTCTCAGTGGTTTCTATAGTCACATTCGCGGTAAATGGTTTCACGCTCTCAGTTGTCAATTCTGGCATTTCACTCGTGGATAATGTAGTTTCTGTAGTTGGTACCAAAACTTCGGTTGTTGGAACAGCCTCAGTGCTTTCAGTCACCGTGGACTCGGTGGTCTCAGTGGTTTGTATAGTCACATTCGCTGTAAATGGTTTCATAATTTCAGTTGTCAATTCTGGTATTACACTCGTGGAAAATGTAGCTTCTGTAGTTGGTACCAAAACTTCGGTTGTTGGAACAGCCTCAGTGCTTTGAGTCACCGTGGACTCGGTGGTCTCAGTGGTCTCAGTGGTTTCTATAGTCACATTCGCCGTAAATGGTTTCATAATTTCAGTTGTCAATACTGGTATTTCACTCGTGGATAATGTAGTTTCTGTAGTTGGTACCAAAACTTCGGTCGTTGGAACAGCCTCAGTGCTTTGAGTCACCGTGGACTCAGTGGTCTCGGTGGTCTCAGTGGTCTCAGTGGTTCGTATAGTCACATTCGCCGTAAATGGTTTCATAATTTCAGTTGTCAATACTGGTATTTCAGTGGAGGATAATGTAGTTTCTGTAGTTGGTACCAAAACTTCGGTTGTTGGAACAGCTTCAGTGCTTTGAGTCACCGTGGACTCAGTGGTCTCAGTGGTCTCAGTGGTTTGTATAGTCACATTCGCTGTAAATGGTTTCATAGTTTCAGTTGTCAATTTTCGTATTATACTCGTGAGTAATGTTGTTTCTGTAGTTGGTACCAAAGCTTCGGTTGTTGGAACAGCTTCAGTGCTTTGAGTCACCGTGGACTCAGTGGTCTCAGTGGTCTCAGTGGTCTCAGTGGTTTGTATAGTCACATTCGCTGTAAATGGTTTCATAGTTTCAGTTGTCAATTCTGTCATTACACTCGTGGATAATATAGTTTCTGCAGTTGGTACCACAACTTCGGTTTTTGGAACAGCCTCAGTGCTTTCAGTCATTCTAGACTCGGTAGTCTCAGTCGTTTCTGTAGTCACAGTCGCCGTAAATGGTTTCATAATTTTAGTTGATTCCGTCGTAAACCCTGTCAATGCTCCAGTAGAAACTATTTCTGTAGTTATCAGAATACGCTCCGATGTTGATGAAGTCTCTGTACTCTCTGTTCCTGTAAACGTGGTTGTCTCAGGAGATGTTGCAGTAACATTCACTGTTAACAATTTGGTAGATACAGTCGATGACTCTGTTGTATATTCTGGTACTTCGATAGTAAGTACAGGGGTTTCGGTAGTTATTTCCATACTCTCAGTAGTAGGAACAGTTATAACACTCTCTGTCTTTGTAATTTCAGTTCGTTTTGTAGTTTTTATAGTTAAACTTGTTGCAACCAATCCCACAGGTACCGTTGACGATTCAATTGTGGACTCTGGCACCTCACTTGACGAAATGACGAGGCTTGGTTTCGTTGTTTCTGATGTAGTTATAGTAGCCTCTTTCGTTTCTTCATATTCTAACCATGTTGCTTGTTCCTCAGTAGTTTCCTCTTCGTATTCTTCTTCTTCCTCTTCTTCGTATTCTTCATGAGATAGTTCAGTTTCTGCAGTATATTCAGCTTCCGTTGATGTAATTTCTGATTCTGGTGTAACTGTAAACTCCGTCATTGTTTCTGGTAGCACGCTAGTGGAAACAAGTGTTTCTGTAGTAATAACAGCCTCAGTCGTAAAAGTAGGAGTTTGTGTAGTCAACATCTCCCTTTCAGTAGTAGGAACAGTTACAGGCCTTTCTGGCTCTGTAATCTCTGCCGTTTTAGTAGTTTCTACTGTCATACTCGCTGTTATCGCTTCCGTAGTCCCAGTTGAGGATTCAGTCGTAAATGATGTTACCACTATACTAGTTGTAGGAGGTTCTGTTGTTGTCACCACGCTCGCAGTACTAGACGTAGTTACAAACTCCCCTGTCTCAGTTGTTTCAATAACTTCTCCAGTGATATTCATCGCTACTTTGATGGTAAGAACAGGAGTTTCAATAGTCGGTGCTATACCTTCAGTGGTAGGAATAGTTGCTTCTTTTTCTGTCTCTGTGGACTCAGTAGTCTGTGCAGTAATACTTAATGTTAATGCTTCAGTAGATTCAGTTGAGACCCCTGTTGTGAATTCTGGTGTTCTAGTAATAGTGGTTGGAATTTCCGTGGTTGTTTCGATGCTTACAGTTGTAATGGTAATTACAGTACTCCCGGTCTCAGTAATTTCTTTCGTTTCTGTAATTTCAGTAGCTAAAGTCGTTACTAATTTCTCCGTAGTTGTAGCGGTAATCGCTGGTATAGGTTTTGTTGTTTCAGTACTCCAAACAGAAGTTTCTGTAGTCGATGTCATAGTTTCAGTTGTTGAGATAGACACTGCAATCTCTGTTTCAGTAGTTTCAGTAGTTTCAGTAGTTTCAGTAGTTTCAGTAGTTTCAGTAGTTTCAATAGTTTCAGTTGATGTTACAGTGGCGGTCACTGTCAATAATTTCGGAAGTTCAGTAAAGTGTTCGGTAGAAGACTCTGTTACTTCAGTAGTAACTATGGGAGCCATTGTTGTTGCTGTTACACTTTCAATAGTAGTTACGCTTTCAGGTGTCTCGGTAGTGGGAAGTAGTGTTGTCGTAGTTGCAACTATGGCTTCAGTTGTTGCAGGAGGTATACTACTCTCTGTCCCTGTAGATTCAGTTGTAGTTTCAGTGGTTTCTGTAGTTACAGTCACTGATAACAATTCCGTAGTTGTTATCGTAGTTTCAGTCACTTCAGTAGTAGCAATAGGAGTTAATGCAGTTACTCCTATTATTTCAGTTGTTAGAACAGGCTCGATACTTTCGGTTTCTGTAAATGCTGTTGTTACTTCAGTAGTTAGTGATTCTGTAATTGCAGTGAAAGTTACCGTGGTTGACACTAGTGTTTCAGTAGTTGTCAGTGGTTCTGGAACTGTAGTCAAAGACACCGTTGTTGACTCTGGCATTTCAGTAGTCGTTAATAATTCTGTAGCTGCAGTCAAAGTCACTGTCGATGACTCTGGCGTTTCAGTAGTCGTTAATAACTCTGGAACTGTAGTCAAAGGCACCGTTGTTGACGCTACCATTTCAGAAGTGGATGTCATAATTTTCGTAGTTGCAGTCATACTTTCCGTAGTAGGAGTAGTCATAATGCTCTCTGGTGTAGACGCAGTCTCAGCTTCTGTAGTAACTATTGTGATTTGAGTTGGTTCTGGTAGTTTAATTGTAGATAGTGTTGCAGTGGTCATTACTATAACCTGTGTTGTAGCGAGTTCTGTTGTCGATTTAGTTGTTGCTGTTGGTGTTTCAGTAGTAGGCGGGGCACTCTCTGTTGTAATGCTTGCAATGGTAGTCCACACAGTCGTTGATGCGTACGTAGAAATAGTTGTTGCTTCAACAGTTACTGGCTTTGTAACTGTGGTAGCCATTGTAATTCTTGTGGTAGGTGAAACTACTTCGACAGTTTCCGTAGTTGTTTCATAGAACTCGGACGTTACTGCTACAGATTCTAGTTTCGTTGTTTCAGTAAACCTAATTGTACTGGTCTTTTCCTCTTCGTATTCTGACCACTTTGGATATTTTTCAGTAGTTTCTTCTTCATATTCTTCTTCCTCTTCCTCCTTGTATTCAACGTCTTCGAATACCTCAGTTTCAGAAGGATATTCTGTATCTGTTGATGTAACTTGCCCTTCTGTTGTAATCGTAAACCGTTTCGTTGTTACTGTCTGTAATAATATCAGAAATTTGTTATATAATTACTTTTTTCAATAAAATGTGTAGGAAGTAATACCTGTAATTTTGAGTGGAAGAAAATATGAAATTATATTTTTCATTGTTTAATTAACATGCAAATAATTATTCCAATAATCATATTTACGTTTTTAATCGTGTGTCTTGTTAGGTGTACACCGTAGCAAATTTAAGTAAATAAACAAAGTAGATATACATACTTTAGGCACTTCCGTTGTCATTTTCGGTACTGTCACAAAAGGAGGCAATGTCGCCAGTGTAGTAATCTTTTCAGTAATGATCTCTGCACTTGTTACTTCAACTGTTGTAGGTACCTCAGACCTTGTCAATTTCGTTGGAATTGTCACTGCTGTAGCTTCTAATGTAGTCTCAGTAATTGTTTTTTTCTTCGGTGTTGTTACAAACGATGTTGTAGCTTCCTCTGATGTAAACGCTTCTGTCGATGCTGATATTGGCGTAACAAATGTGCTAGTTTCTTCTGACGTGAATGTTACAATGGTTGCTGCTGTAACTTCCTCAGATGTGAATATTTGAGTCGTTTCAGTCGGCGTTGTTAAAACTAAAGTCGTAACTTCTTCTTCTTCTTCGGTAACTGCTACGGTTGTTGTAGCCGGTGCAAATGTTGTTGTTTCTTCTATACTCGTTTGACGAATTGTTGTTTCAATTGTCGTTGTTCTAACCAAGGTAGTAACTTCTTCTTCTTCAGTAGCTGCTACGGTTGTTCTAGCCGGCGCAAATGTTGTTGTTTCTTCTATAGTCGTATGACGAATTGTTGTTTCACTTGGCGCTGTTGAAACCAAAGTAGTGACTTCTTCTTCTCCTTTCTCTTCTTCTTCTTCTTCTTCTTCTTCTTTAGCGAGAGCTACAGTTGTTGTAGCGGGTTCAAATGTAGTTGTTCCTTCTATGGACGTTTGACGAATTGTTGTTTCAGTAGGCGTTGTTGAAACCAAAGTAGTAACTTCTTCTTCTTCTTCAGTGAGTACTGCAGTTGCTGTAGAAGGTACAATTGTTGTTGTTTCTTCTATAGTCGTTTGACGAATTGTTGTTTCCGTTGGCGTTGTTAAAACCAAAGTAGTAACTTCTTCTTCTTCCTCTTCAGTAACTGTTACGGTTGTTGCAGCCGGTGCAAATGTTGTTGTTCCTTCTGCAGTCGTTTGACGAATTGTTGTTTCTGTTAGCGTTGTTAAAACCAAAGTGTTAACTTCTTCTTCTTCTTCAGTGAGTACTGCAGTTGTTGTAGCAGGTACAATTGTTGTTGTTTCTTCTATAGTCGTTTGACGAATTGTTGTTTCCGTTGGCGTTGTTAAAACCAAAGTAGTAACTTCTTCTTCTTCTTCAGTGAGTACTGCAGTTGTTGTAGCAGGTACAATTGTTGTTGTTTCTTCTATAGTCGTTTGACGAATTGTTGTTTCCGTTGGCGTTGTTAAAACCAAAGTTGTAACTTCTTCTTCTTCGGCAGTAACTGCTACGGTTGTTGTAACCGGTGCAAATGTAGTTGTTTCTTCTATACTCGTTTGACGAAGTGTTGTTTCCGTTGGCGTTGTTAAAACCAAAGTAGTAACTTCTTGTTCTTCCTCTTCAGTAACTGCTACGGTTGTTGTAGCCGGTGCAAATGTTGTTGTTCCTCCTGTAGTCGTTTGACGAATTGTTGTTTCCGTTGGCGTTGTTAAAACCAAAGTAGTAACTTCCTCTTCTTCTTCAGTAGCTGCTACGGTTGTTCTAGCCGGTCCAAATGTTGTTGTTTCTTCTATAGTCGTTTGACGAATAGTTGTTTCCGTTGGCGTTGTTAAAACCAAAGTAGTAATTTCTTCTTCAGCGAGTACTGCAGTTGTTGTAGCAGGTACAATTGTTGTTGTTTCTTCTATAGTCGTTTGACGAATTGTAGTTTCCGTTGGCGTTGTTAAAACCAAAGTAGTAACTTCTTCTTCTTCCTCTTCAGTAACTGTTACGGTTGTTGCAGCCGGTGCAAATGTTGTTGTTCCTTCTGCAGTCGTTTGACGAATTGTTGTTTCTGTTAGCGTTGTTAAAACCAAAGTAGTAACTTCTTCTTCTTCTTCAGTAGCTGCTACGGTTGTTCTAGCCGGTGCAAATGTTGTTGTTTCTTCTATAGTCGTTTGACGAATAGTTGTTCCCGTTGGCGTTGTTAAAACCAAAGTAGTAACTTCTTCTTCTTTTTCAGTAACTGCTACGGTTGTTGTAGCCGGTGCAAATGCTGTTGTTTCTTCTATAGACGTTCGATGAATTGTTGTTTCAGTTGTCGTTGTTATAACCAAGGTAGTCACTTCTTCTTCTTCAGTAGCTGCTACGGTTGTTCTAGCCGGTGCAAATGTTGTTGTTTCTTCTATAGTCGTTTGACGAATAGTTGTTTCCGTTGGCGTTGTTAAAACCAAAGTAGTAACTTCTTCTTCTTCTTCAGTAACTGCTACGGTTGTTGTAGCCGGTGCAAATGTTGTTGTTCCTTCTGTAGTCGTTTCACGAATTGTTGTTTCAGTTGGCGTTGTTAAAACCAAAGTAGTAGCTTCTTCTTCAGCGAGTACTGCAGTTGTTGTAGCAGGTGCAATTGCTGTTGTTTCTGCTATAGTCGTTTGACGAATTGTTGTCTCCGTTGGCGTTGTTAAAACCAAAGTAGTAACTTCTTCTTCTTCTTCAGTAGCTGCTACGGTTGTTCTAACCGGTGCAAACTTTGTTGTTCCTCCTGTAGTCGTTTGACGAATTGTTGTTTCAGTTGGCGTTGTTAAAACCAAAGTAGTAACTTCTTCTTCTTCTTCAGTAACTGCTACGGTTGTTGTAGCCGGTGCAAATGTTGTTGTTCCTTCTGTAGTCGTTTCACGAATTGTTGTTTCAGTTGGCGTTGTTAAAACCAAAGTAGTAACTTCTTCTTCAGCGAGTACTGCAGTTGTTGTAGCAGGTACAATTGTTGTTGTTTCTTCTGTAGACGTTTCACGAATTGTTGTTTCAGTTGGCGTTGTTAAAACCAAGGTAGTCACTTCTTCTTCTTCAGTAGCTGCTACGGTTGTTCTAGCCGGTGCAAATGTTGTTGTTTCTTCTATAGTCGTTTGACGAATAGTTGTTTCCGTTGGCGTTGTTAAAACCAAAGTAGTAACTTCTTCTTCTTCTTCAGTAACTGCTACGGTTGTTGTAGCCGGTGCAAATGTTGTTGTTCCTTCTGTAGTCGTTTCACGAATTGTTGTTTCAGTTGGCGTTGTTAAAACCAAAGTAGTAGCTTCTTCTTCAGCGAGTACTGCAGTTGTTGTAGCAGGTGCAATTGCTGTTGTTTCTGCTATAGTCGTTTGACGAATTGTTGTTTCCGTTGGCGTTGTTAAAACCAAAGTAGTAACTTCTTCTTCTTCTTCAGTAACTGCTACGGTTGTTGTAGCCGGTGCAAATGTTGTTGTTCCTTCTGTAGTCGTTTCACGAATTGTTGTTACCGTTGGCGTTGTTAAAACCAAAGTAGTAACTTCTTCTTCTTCTTCAGTAACTGCTACGGTTGTTGTAGCCGGTGCAAATGTTGTTGTTCCTTCTGTAGTCGTTTCATGAATTGTTGTTTCAGTTGGCGTTGTTAAAACCAAGGTAGTCACTTCTTCTTCTTCAGTAGCTGCTACGGTTGTTCTAGCCGGTGCAAATGTTGTTGTTTCTTCTATAGTCGTTTGACGAATAGTTGTTTCCGTTGGCGTTGTTAAAACCAAAGTAGTAACTTCTTCTTCTTCTTCAGTAACTGCTACGGTTGTTGTAGCCGGTGCAAATGTTGTTGTTCCTTCTGTAGTCGTTTCACGAATTGTTGTTTCAGTTGGCGTTGTTAAAACCAAAGTAGTAGCTTCTTCTTCAGCGAGTACTGCAGTTGTTGTAGCAGGTGCAATTGCTGTTGTTTCTTCTATAGTCGTTTGACGAATTGTTGTTACCGTTGGCGTTGTTAAAACCAAAGTAGTAACTTCTTCTTCTTCAGTAACTGCTACGGTTGTTGTAGCCGGTGCAAATGTTGTTGTTCCTTCTGTAGTCGTTTGACGAATTGTTGTTTCCGTTGGCGTTGTTAAAACCAAAGTAGTAACTTCTTCTTCAGCGAGTACTGCAGTTGTTGTAGCAGGTACAATTGTTGTTGTTTCTTCTATAGTCGTTTGACGAATTGTTGTTACCGTTGGCGTTGTTAAAACCAAAGTAGTAACTTCTTCTTCTTCTTCAGTAACTGCTACGGTTGTTGTAGCCGGTGCAAATGTTGTTGTTCCTTCTGTAGTCGTTTCACGAATTGTTGTTTCAGTTGGCGTTGTTAAAACCAAAGTAGTAACTTCTTCTTCAGCCAGTACTGCAGTTGTTGGAGCAGGTACAATTGTTGGTGTTTCTTCTGTAGTCGTTTGACGAATTGTTGTTTCCGTTGGCGTTGTTAAAACCAAAGTAGTAACTTCTTCTTCAGCGAGTACTGCAGTTGTTGTAGCAGGTACAAATGTTGTTGTTTCTTCTATAGTTGTTTGACCAATTGTTGTTTCCGTTGGTGTTGTTGAAACGAAAGTAGTAACTTCTTCTTCTTCATCTTCTTTAGTAAGTGCCACGGTTGTTGTAACCGATTCAAACGTAGATGTTGTTTCTATGGTGGTTTCACGAAATGTCGTTTTTATCAAGGTTGTTGGAACCAAAGCAGGCATTTCTTCCGTCGTAAGAGCCGCAACTGTTGTAGTTGGTTCCAAGGTAGTTGCTTGTTCCAGTGTAGGTGATTGAATTGGTGTTTCACTTGGTGATGTTACGGTCCAAGTAGTTTCTGTTGTCGTTTGTGCTTGTATTGTCGTAGTTGATTCAATGGTTTCTACCAGTGTTGTTTCACGAATCGTTGCTTCAGTTGTCGATGACGTTACCAAAGTAGACATTTCTTCTGTCGTTGGCGTTGGTGTTGTTGTAGTTGGTAACAACTTAGTTGGCGCCCCTATTATTGTTTTGGGAACTGTTGTTTCAATCGGTTTTGTGGGAACCAAGGTACTCATTTCCTCAGGCGTTGGAACTACGATTGTTGTAGTTGCTACCAATATAGTTGTTTCTTCTAATGTCACTTCACGAATCGTTGTTTCAGTCGGTGTCGTAGAAACCAAAGTCGTTATTTCTTCTGTCGTAAGTGTCACGGTTGTTGTAGTTGGCACCACCGTAATTGTTTCTTCCAATTTTGTTTCACGTATTGTTGTTTCAGTCGGCGTCGTAGAAACTGAAGTAGTGATTTCTTCAGTTGTAGATGCCACAGTTACCATTGTTGTGGTTGTTGCTTCCAATGTTGTTTCATGAATTGTTGTTTCAGTCGGTGTTGTGGGAACCAAAGTCGTTACTTCTTCTGTCGTAGGTGCTACAGATGTTGGTATTGGCACAACCGTTGTTGCTTCTTCCAGTGTCGTTGATTGAATTGTTATTTTTGTCGGAGTTGTAGGAACCAAAGTGGTCATTTCTTCAGTTGTAGATGCCACAGTTACCATTGTTGTGGTTGTTGCTTCCAATGTTGTTTCACGAATTGTTGTTTCAGTCAGCGTTGTAGGAACCAAAGTGGTCATTTCTTCAGTTGTAGATGCCACAGTGACCACTGCTGTAGTTGTTGCTTCTAATGTTGTTTCACGAATTGTTGTTTCAGTCGGTGTTGTGGGAACCAAAGTCGTTACTTCTTCTGTCGTAGGTGCTACAGATGTTGATATTGGCACAACCGTTGTTGCTTCTTCCAGTCTCGTTGATTGAATTGTTTTTGTCGGAGTTGTAGGAACCAAAGTGGTCATTTCTTCAGTTGTAGATGCCACAGTTACCACTGTTGTAGTTGTTGCTTCCACTGTTGTTTCACTAATGGTTGTTTCAGTCAGCGTTGTAGGAACCAAACTGGTCATTTCTTCAGTTGTAGATGCGACAGTTACCACTGCTGTAGTTGTTGCTTCTAATGTTGTTTCACGAATTGTTGATTCAGTCAGTGTTGTGGGAACCAAAGTCGTTACTTCTTCTGTCGTAGGTGCTACAGATGTTGGTATTGGCACAACCGTTGTTGCTTCTTCCAGTGTCGTTGATTGAATTGTTATTTTTGTCGGAGTTGTAGGAACCAAAGTGGTCATTTCTTCAGTTGTAGATGCCACAGTTACCACTGCTGTAGTTGTTGCTTCCACTGTTGTTTCACGAATTGTTGTTTCAGTCGGCGTCGTGGGAACTGAACTAGTGATTTCTTCAGTTGTAGAAGCCACAGTTACCACTGTTGTGGTTGTTGCTTCCAATGTTGTTTCACGAATTGTTGTTTCAGTCGGTGTTGTGGGAACCAAAGTAGTTAATTCTTCTGTCGTAGGTGCTACAGATGTTGAAGTTGGCACAACTGTTGTTGCTTCTTCCAGTGTCGTTGATTGAATTGTTGTTTTTGTCGGAGTTGTAGGAGCCGAAGTAGTAATTTCTTCAGTTGTAGATGCCACAGTTACCACTGCTGTAGTTGTTGCTTCTAATGTTGTTTCACGAATTGTTGTTTCAGTCGGTGTTGTGAGAACCAAAGTAGTTACTTCTTCTGTCGTAGGTGCTACAGATGTTGATATTGGCACAACCGTTGTTGCTTCTTCCAGTGTCGTTGATTGAATTGTTGTTTTTGTCGGAGTTGTAGGAACCGAAGTAGTGATTTCTTCAGTTGTAGGTGCCACAGTTACCACTGTTGTGGTTGTTGCTTCCAATGTTGTTTCACGAATTGTTGTTTCAGTCGGCGTCGTAGGAACCGAAGTAGTGATTTCTTCAGTTGTAGAAGCCACAGTTACCACTGTTGTGGTTGTTGCTTCCAATGTTGTTTCACGAATTGTTGTTTCAGTCGGTGTTGTGGGAACCAAAGTAGTTAATTCTTCTGTCGTAGGTGCTACAGATGTTGAAGTTGGCACAACCGTTGTTGCTTCTTCCAGTGTAGTTGATTGAATTGTTGTTTTTGTCGGAGTTGTAGGAGCCGAAGTAGTAATTTCTTCAGTTGTAGATGCCACAGTTACCACTGTTGTGGTTGTTGCTTCCAATGTTGTTTCACGAATTGTTGTTTCAGTCGGTGTTGTGGGAACCAAAGTAGTTAATTCTTCTGTCGTAGGTGCTACAGATGTTGAAGTTGGCACAACCGTTGTTGCTTCTTCCAGTGTCGTTGATTGAATTGTTGTTTTTGTCGGAGTTGTAGGAGCCGAAGTAGTAATTTCTTCAGTTGTAGATGCCACAGTTACCACTGCTGTAGTTGTTGCTTCCAATGTTGTTTCACGAATTGTTGTTTCAGTCGGCGTCGTAGGAACTGAAGTAGTGATTTCTTCAGTTGTAGATGCCACAGTTACCACTGTTGTGGTTGTTGCTTCCAATGTTGTTTCACGAATTGTTGTTTCAGTCGGCGTCGTAGGAACTGAAGTAGTGATTTCTTCAGTTGTAGATGCCACAGTTACCACTGCTGTAGTTGTTGCTTCCAATGTTGTTTCACGAATTGTTGTTTCAGTCGGCGTCGTAGGAACTGAAGTAGTGATTTCTTCAGTTGTAGATGCCACAGTTACCACTGTTGTGGTTGTTGCTTCCAATGTTGTTTCACGAATTGTTGTTTCAGTCGGCGTCGTAGGAACCAAAGTAGTTACTTCTTCTGTCGTAGGTGCTACAGATGTTGATGTTGGCACCACCGTAGTTGCTTCTTCCAGAGTCGGTTCATGAGTCATTGTTTGAGTCGATGAAGTTGTGGTCAAAGTTGCTGACTCTTCTGTTGTAGGTGCCACAGTTACCACTGTTGTGGTTGTTGCTTCCAATGTTGTTTCACGAATTGTTGTTTCAGTCGGCGTCGTAGGAACCGAAGTAGTGATTTCTTCAGTTGTAGAAGCCACAGTTACCACTGTTGTGGTTGTTGCTTCCAATGTTGTTTCACGAATTGTTGTTTCAGTCGGCGATGTAGAAGCCAAAGTAGTTTCTTCTTGTGTCGTAGGTGCCGCGGTTGTTGTACTTGGTAGCACCGTAGTGGTTTCTTCCAATTTTATTTCGCGAGTCGTTGTTTCGGTCGGCGTTGAAGGAATCAAGGTTGTCGTCTCCTGAGTCATCGGTACTACGGTTGTTGTAGTTGGTACCAATGTAGTTGTTTCTGCCAATGTCGATTCATGAATTGTTATTTTTGTCGGCGTCGTGGAAACCAAAGTAGTTATTTCTTGTGTCGTAGGTGCCGCGGTTGTAGTTAATACTGGCGTAGTTCTTGCTTCTAATGTTGTTTCACGAATCGTAGCTTCCAGTAATGTTGTTGTGATCACAGTTGGTTCTACGTCAGTCGCAAAGGCTTTAGTTGTTGTTTCTTCTTCCTTGGGTGTATGCGTTGAAGAAATTGTATCTGCTTGTATGGTAGTCTCAATAGTAGTTACTTTCTCAGTTTTTAGTTCTACACTACGTGTAGTTCCTTCAGCAGCGGTGACCTCTACTCCTACTATATGTGTTGGAGTTCTTTCTTCTTCTTCGGTAACGTATTCGGATAGTATGGAAGTACTAGTTTGCTGGTTTAGCCAACTCAAAGTTGTTCCCAAAACATCCATTTCTCGCATGTACTCAGTGTTATAAGTCAGCTGTGATTCAACATTTGGATCGTGAGTTGTGACCAACATGTCTATCGCACCCTCGTATGCTGTCATTGCTTCATAATGGCTCTCACCACTTTCAGTTCCATTTATTGTTCCTTCAACATCTCTTTTTCTTCTCCATTTTACTGAATTAGTCGTTTGTTCAGTAATTAACTTTGAAAGCAACGACCGAGGAAATCTGACAAAAATAGGCGAGGTACTAGCTTCGCTTCTATTTCGCGTGATCTGCGACATCTCCAACAACTTCGTAAGTAAAAAAGTATTATTCCATTGACTGAGCTGCCCGAAATTTTGATCCCTTAAATCGTTTCGATCCGGTCTTCTCTTTTTCCCACGAAAAAACAAATTCGACGATCTTCTCGCTCTCTTCGATTTCCGACGATTCTGCCTTAAATTCGATTCGTAATTAATTGTTATCGACTTTAGATTCCTGGCGAGCCGGTGACGCGTCCCGTCGCAGGTATGAACGGATGGGAAATCGAAGCAGAAATGAGGATGAGTATAATCTGTAAAAGGATAAGGATAACTGACTTCGTGGTCTCTGGACGGAATACTATTCTTCAAAGAGAATCGTGCCTCCTCGGGAATCATTTTCCTGGTGCTATTTTGAAAAACGCTCTTCCCCACCGATATCTTATTCTTTTCTACGGCCACACTAATCCGCCACTCTTCAAAAAGTGCGGACAAATTCGTACTTTCCGGTAAATCCGAATCAATTCTTTTCCGTTTCAAATAAACATCCTCTTCCAATTTCATCGCTGTTGCCGTAGCATAAAAATTAACATTCTATAATACACAATATTACTTAGTGATACTAACAATTAAATCACTGGTTGTCGACGCTCGCAGCAATTGCCAATTGGTTATGATCGTTAATCGCACAGTTTCTTAAACGTTTTTGTTAGATTTGTGAATTAAATCATCAATGGCAATGCACGAGAATTATTTGTAGTTATCGGTACTCACAGTAGTGTTTCTTGTCACAATATTATTGATATTGTTACAGTGCATCGAATTATTGTCAGTGGACTCGGGAATGTTAACGATTACATCGTTCGTTGTTGTTACCATGTACATCACAATCAACATGCAAATCACAATAACGAATATATTTTGCATAGCGTCATATCACGGGCGTTCGTAAATAATGTCGCACTCTTTTAACACATGATTGCCAAACCTATTTCGAATCATCCTGTCACAGAAACTATCACGCTGAAACATTTCCGTCACATCTCTGTTCGATATGCGAACCATCGATAATAATTAGCAAATACTATGATTCAACGCGAATCGATATCGATACTAAACAACGTCATACGTTTGAAAACGTAATATTAAACATTGTATTCACGTTGATCGTGGAGATCGAGGATGCAACGTAAAAGAATGTAGAATAAAAATGATGCATTAATGACTGCGCCCAGCATAATAATCGGTTAGTCAACGATCTTACTCCTTACAAGTTAACAAATATAACAGAAAGTTAAACGTTTCTTTTCATTCGTTTAAAGAAACGATGCTATGATATTGGAGTCCATTTTATCGTGTTCGTATTTGTTGTTAACATGCCAATCCTGCGTCTATACATTGATAAAGCACTCTTACAATGAGTACCATAAACTCCTTCCACATTTTGTGTGCGCATGTACTGGTATTGCAATGATCGGTGCACGCTCTTTGTTCGTTCTTATGTATAAACTATTTTTTAAAGAATATGGTGAGTAGAAAGACAACAATTCTGATTTTGCTCAATTATAGCAAATTACAACACACATGCCAATTTTTTTTTTTGCTTTTTCTTTACAGCTTTCGATCCAGTGATTATACAGCTCGAAGAGGAGATGAACAAAGAAAAACGTAATTTGTTGGACGAGATTCTCGGCACTCTCAGCGTGACCAGTTTAATTTACTCTTTATATTATCATCATAAACGCTACGTTCTTGGTGCTTGCATTATAACCGGCCTATCGATCGCTGAATTTGTTCAATTCTGCTGGACATTGTCTACACAACGACAAGTATTAATTTTTTTAGTGCGTTTAATACAAAATCGTATTTTAGTGTGAGGCATTGGTTTTTCCAGAAAACTTTGAACGTGAGATGATTGCCAATAATTTTACAATGCAATTTGAGCTTCTTTACGAGGGTTAGAAGCTCAATATTCGCTAATATTATGTGTATTGCCGATATTTATATAATGCAATTATGTTATACTATATTATGTACAATAACATGTTTGAATTCATAGAAAAAGAAATTAAAGTTATCAGGAAATTAAAAGAGAAAATATTAGGGACGATACTAAAAATTGCATGAATTTTCAGTCTTGAGGTTTAAACTCGAAGAAGCTCCGTCTTTTGTAATATAGATCTAAATGTTTGCCGAAGCAATTTGCGAATATTTAGAAAGCTGATACTGCATAGCAGATAACATAACACGAGTTTTGTTCTACGTTGAAATATGTCAAAGATTTAAAAATGAAAACTACATTTTGTGCAGAAAATTGTCTGTCGAGTATTTTATAAATATAGCTCAATAACACAGGATATATAGATTACTCAAGGTCATTTAATATGTCGCCAGACTAAATATTATGAAATGGTTACATGACACCCAAGGTCATGCATCCAAATTTTCATGGCATAGAATGTAGTAGCAAGCATACTAGACGATTAAGAGCAGGCAATTCCAACCAGTAGCTCCGACGCTATTCGATGAACCTTCCCCGCTTAGGTTCTTCCCCCACTCTTAGACTTCATCGTTATAATGTGTAGTAGTGGGAAGCTCCACTACTCCAGAGCCGCGCGGCGCGCGCAGCACTCACTATATCACTCTACGGCTGCACGTAGTAGTAGGGAGAGGTTCGATAGTGGGGACCTTGCAGTTCTCGGAGGGGAATACATTGGGATGGTCCCTGGTCAGTAAATCAGGATACTCCCTGATTTAGAGCATTTGGATCTTGATAACATTGACTGTATGATTCTTAGAATTCTCTAACGCCTCATAAAATACATAAAATAATGTCCTCTTCCGAAAAATTGCAAACTAAAAATATATTCAGCATTAAAAGCATTAAGAGCATTCAAAGTAGCTAATATGTATTACCTTATGAAAGTAACAAGATTGAATTTATTTCGATTTTGTGCAATTTTCATTACAATACATTACAATTTCATTACTTTAATAAAAATATCTACTGCATCAGTTTCTACAAAAGCATCTCTTTAATTTAAATAATTGTAAAATAAGAAATATGAGACTTGTTGTTTGACTGGCAGTAGTAAGTTTATTGTCACTTAACATCAGTAATAATTAAAATCTATTTTTTTCTTGTTTCTTTCAGGAAGATGACGCCCAACAATTGTACAGTATTTCTCCTGAAAGGATTATGTATATGTCCAGAACCACTATACTTATCGAGGTGATTGTTAGTGGACATTTCGCGTAATTATAACTTTCCTCAGTTATGCAATAATCTATCGTTTAATATATAATATTGCTAAAATAAGTTTGTATTTGTTTCAGATATTCAGTGGGTAACAATTACGCATTAGTAGCCACGTATCCTTACCTTCTAGCAAACTGGGCACTAACTCCAGAAGGATTCTACCAGGGATGGACAATACAACGAACGATCAATGATTACATGATGATGGCTTATTTAATATGCATGACCGAAGCATTCCGTCAGACATATAGTCCCTAACGTTTCCTGCTAAATTTGCAAAACTACTAAACGTCACATCAAATTCTGTTCGCGTCTTTGAAACATTCAAAATTTGAATATTCATTTACTAAATAGTATGTGTACAAGGAGTGTTTCTTAGTTCAATAGTCTGTAATGGATCAAAATATGTTTTAATATGCAATGTACTATATGATAATGAAATTTATACTTTTACCTTATTAGGTATTTTGCAGTAGAAATTGTGATATGGCTTTGATAATAAAAGATATGAACAATACAGAATCTTCTTCTTATATTTTATAAAAAAGAATGTGGAGAAAATTTTCATTTTCGCAATGTCAAATTTATAAAAATTCTATTTTGTAAATAATCATGATTTTTAATTTATTTTGTCCCAGACCATATACATATTTTCAACAATCAGGTCCAAAATCATGGCAACAGTCAACGCATGTTTTTCAACACATTAAATAATATTAATCTCACACAATTTTATTATTTTTACTTTAAACAAATAACTTATGTACTTCAAATACCTATAAATATGTGTAGAAGATCCTAATACAAACAGTTTCATAGTTCTTCTGAAATAAATTCCTAACAATTGGTGAAAAACGGCCGACAAGCCCAGAATGCCCCGTTAAAAGCTGTTCACTCAATCAAATTTGGAATCAAATTTTATAAAACTTTTCGTAAAATTTTACGAGTGTAAAGATCCTTTTCCAGAAATTATTTAAGTATTAACTATAGCAGCGCGCCATTACGCTTGCCCAAGAATCGATCGAATGTCCGTGTAAAAAAATGAAGTATTTGCACAATTTTGCAGTGGAGTGCTTATACTCCGCTGCCATTCAACCTGGACACACAACCGCGGAATAAAGGATTAGATAGCATAAATGAATTTCGCATTCGAAATGTTGTTGATTGCTCGAACTTTATTCCATTTACAATCAACGCAATTTTTTTCAATAGCTCGATTTACAAGTACGCGCGCGATATGTACAAAAAAGTGGTCTGTCGATTAAACAATCTAACAGCGGTATCACGTTTAGGGGAGCAAAAAGAAGGAATGTAAGCGTCGTCACTGTGATAACTGTCACGTACAAGTGATAGCGTGTCCTCGCTAATACGATACAAGTTAACAAACGGTAATTACTTTAAATTATCACTTACGATAGGTTATCCTATTGAACCGTGGACTCTCATACAACAATTGTCCTACGAAAATATTACTTATTCACCGGTCAGTTCATTTATTCTTAAATATCTAGTTCACGAGTAAAAAAGAAATCCTACCCAGGACTGTCTATAAGCATCTCGAACAGTACACTTTGTGAAATAAATGTACAGTTGCGTACTTACAGGTCATTTTTATTTGTTTATTTATTTTTTAGGATATATTTTGTTGATTTAAGGGAAAGTGTTTAGAGACAGTCCTGTAACACTCATTCAATCATAAATTATTCTACACAAGGGCAGTCTTTTTCATACTGATCTAGCCATGCTTACATCATACACGTTATTAAACTAATAGATAATTGCTATAGGAGGCGCTGACGTGTACATAGAATCTCTCGATTCTATTATCCTCAGCGTAGCCAAGTATAGTATTGCCGTCTTCCTCTTTCCGTTCGATTTTCTCGCAGTTGGATAAAGATGTCTGTACGTCACACTGCAACTAAAACATCCAAAAGATTTTATGAAATTAAGCATCGTATGGTAAAATAGTTTGTTATCATTTGTTATTATAATCTGTTTTTAACATGGTGACTGTTACGGCGACCGTGTATAGGCGAAACGATGCTGAACCCTAAACCAGGGATGGGCACGGTAGGGGCCCCTCAAACGCCTGCTTCTCCCACCAACCTCTCTTTCATGCGCGAGGCCTGCGCACTGTTCGCAACGGGCGAAGCACTTCCTTCCTCTATGGCAGACATGGGCGATGCTGGCTCAAAAAACACATGTTGCTACTTTTTTCCTTCGCGCGCTCGGCGAGGCAATCCCCACCATGTCCACTCCGATTCTTCCTTCAGCACGGGCCCCACGATGCTGCACCTACCTGCCGATGCAGGATCGTGGGGCTCGTGCTGAAGGAAGAGTCGGAGTGGACGTGGTGGGGACTGCCTTGCCGAACGCGCGAAGGAGAAAAGTAGCAAAATGTGTTTTTTGAGCCAGCGTCGCCCATTCTGCTCTATGGTAACGGCAGATGCTGGTGGGGGACAGTGGGCATAGCGCCATAGCGGTGAGGACGGTTTTGTCTCAATTGAGACAAAAATGCCCATCCCTGCCCTAAACACTAAATCCACCCACTGTCAAATGGCCGGATTTATATTTTACAATTATTGAAGTTATAAAAATTCATTTATGGAAAATAATGCAATAAATTTCCTTGGCCAAGCATCTATTATATTGAAAGTTACGAATAATCTCAAGAAATGTGGTGTTGCAATTTTTATAAGGCAACATTTACCAGATGCTTGGTAGGTTTAGTGTTAAAGATTAATATTTGATTAGGAATATCATTAGGATTTGTAAAACCTAACTATTAATCGCTGTTGGTTCTATTAAATAAGTTATTTTTATTTTAACACGTTCACTGCCATGTCAGTCATATGTGATTGACACAATTCTTTTACTAGATTTCAACTTTATTTCGTAGGGTGGCAGGCGAAGTAAATCAAAATTTTGTTTGGACCTACGAATTAGAAGAAAGTTAAAAAATCAGTGACTGTAATAAATCTTGACTTATCAGTTACGGGTTTCATTAAACAATTGATTCGATTTCTTGGAATTTTGTCACGTGCTGGCGTGGTGCTTAACGTGTTATGGGATTTTGTGGGATGGTGGTTCGACACAGTCGATGTGTTAATTGTTAACTACTTTGAAATTATTCTATTCGACTTTTAAAACCAAGCCTTCATAGATATTGTACAACGCTTTTATAAATCTCCTCATTTTATCGTGGATTCATAGATATAGTGTTATCTAGAGACAGCATTACTTGATGCATTTTCATATTTTTATAGATAAACAGAAAAACAGGAAGCAAATGGTTACTTACGTACAAAACGGTCATTTTGAATGCTTTTTTAATATTCAAATAAGTATGAATGAAATACCAAAGAAATAATAGAAAAAAATGTACATATCTTTATTATGGCAGGACAAGGTAATTTTTACTGGTATGGCATGTCATTTATTGCAGCTAATAAATACAATAAAAATTCTATAAATGTACAAAATAGTAATATAACAATTTCGAATGATTTTCTAAGTTTCAGTAAATAAATTTTGATACGAAAGCATTGATGCATTACAAATGAGAGGTAACAAATCCACCCTGTTTTTAATGTTTCATTTTATTACAGAACGCTCGAAACGCAGTCTCTAAAGGAAAACACAAATTACCATAAAATGGATCAATAAAAGACTAGTCATACTACTGGCATAATAAAAATATGTACATTATTTTTATTTAATATTTCTTTTCACATGACCAAGCTTTTATTAATCAATTTTATGGTAATTTATGGTTCTCTTTGGAGACTTCGGGTTCCGAGCGTTCTGTAGTAAAACATCAAAAACTGGGTAGATTTGTTACGCTTTGTGCATCGGTTTAAAATTCCGCTCGCGTGGAATGACCCGAATAGAAGCAAAATGACGTATACCGTGGCTTACGCTAAACTGATGTATACAAATCAGTGTACATTCCGTTTCATCGGCCCCACACCATTTATCCTCAATAAGCCCAACCACTTGCCACTTCCGTGTCCACTTTACTATACTTACGGGAGCGCAACGGAGAAGTTCCTCCGAGGGTGTTTAAAAGTGGAAATTTTCTAGCAGTTCGAGATCGGTGAGCTATTGCAAAAATAAACGACTCCTTGTAGGAATAATCCAACATGCGAAATGCATTAGCACTTCCATGCGCTTCGTAGATGCTGATGACATTATCACAAAATACGTTTCTACTCAGTCGCAAATAATGGCAACAGTAACGCAAAATGAAGCGGTAAAAATAAATGATAATCGTGCATAAAGAAGTTGCGAACACAACAATGCAAATGTTCAAAGAAATGGAGGTATAGTTGACCGTGGGATGATGGAATTAGGATTTCAGTCTGAATAGACCGCCATTTTGTTTCGGAGACGAGATAAATACAAGTCGATTCGAAAATTAAACCTTTAATATTCATTTTTTAATGAAAATAAGAATCTATTCAACCCGAACAATATTTATTATTATCAATCGATATTTTAAACTCTGCCTATTGTAAAAATTACAATGTTGTTTCTAAGACAAGATAAATATAAATGATTCCGCTATTTTTTTGTAGTTAAACCTTTAATATTCATTATTTTTATGGAAATAGAAATTTATTCAACTCGAAGAATATTTATCATTATTATTAAATATTTTAGACTGATTTCAGTGCAGGAACAATTTTCAGTGATCATTTTAAAAATGTTGCGTCAACTCCGCAAGCGTGATTGCCGCCTATTATTTGTTCGCGTTAGTAAAATGTGCTACACTGGTTTTGTATCAAGTGCGTTTTTTATACCTTTTTGGTGTTCGCGTAGCGCACCAATCAGGTGTGACTTCGTTTGGTCGCAGCTAGTTTGCTGGGGGTCGCGCGCGGTTGCTGCATCTTCGGTCGCATGGTGTGTGTTTGGCGAAAGTTAGATATTGTCGAAAGTATAAAGAAGTGTCGGAAAATATATGTTGTTTAGAGATTGAACAAAAAATATGATAGATTACATGTTGATAACTGATTGTGAGTAGATTAGTGTGAATTAGTTATTGAAACGCATTTATGGTACAACTGAATACATAAAATGGAAAATGGTCTAAAGATAACAAGAATTCAAGAATATCAATATTTTATTTTCAATCTATTATAATTGTTAATGAAAGAGCGAATTTCTATTTGCAATTGATATAAGAAATATTCATTGTGCATAAAGATCTGCAATTAATTGATAAGTTAATGCTTGCTTAAAATCCTATATGGTAACAATACACGAAATTTTTATTTCCAATTTCGTGCACGGCGTGTAAATTGAAATACACGAGAAAATGAGAGTCAGTAATTTTTATAGAATCAAAAATAGCTCAGCTTTTTCGATGTACTTACGTTCGTGTAACAGTTCCGCATTATATGTTGGTGTTAGCCTCTCTCCACGTGCTTTGACCTAAATTTTGAAGTCTGAGGCTGTTCCCCGTATTCTCGTCTGGTTCGTAAGCGGAATTCGTGTGGCCTGCATGACCCTCGAAAACATCCTTCACAGAAATCTGGCTGCTTCTTGAAGGGCGACCTTGAATCCCCAAAGGATTCCCAGCAACGCCGTAAACGTTATTCGCTCCCAGGGTTTGCATCTGCGACTTGCGTCTCATCGCCATTATGCTGTTCCTGCGGCCCTCGAAAGCTTTGAAAGCCTTCGCAGAACGTCTCGTTGACATGTTCCGCGGCAGACCTAAACAGTATCGACCAGACCATTCATTTAATAACATTAGAACCAGAAACTAAATTGTTAAACCTTAAAGTGATACTTTATTAACTAGACTTGCACTTGATTATCGACTTTCATAACCTTTCCCAAAATTTATATAAACATATAGTATGACCTCAATTATTCGAACATCTGATGTCTGAAATCTCGAATATCCCAAAAGTGCTCAATCTAAGGCGATCCATAAGCAACACTATTTATTGTTAAATCAATAAAGGTCTGGGTTAGGTGATATAAAACAATGTTCCGATTGTAATGGTTTTTAAGGTCTTTTGAAGGTCATCGATGATTTTTAAATTGCACCATATATGTTTAACTTCACAGTATTCTAGCTGATATCAAGACGAGTTCAATGATGTGGTACATTATGTCCTTCAAATGACCTTGAACTAGAAAATTTATGATAAATCAATGATAACTTCAAAATGTGGAAACATTTTATTTGATTTAAATTAGATGTTCGAAATTATGACCTTGAGTAGTAACACAAACATTTAAACGTTTTACAAGGCAATCAATTGCACTTTCTATTGTTTCTGTTGGAATTGGTATACTCTCAAGTGGCAGTGTAAACCGTTTGAATACATTTTGGAAAGGTTATTCTACTTCGAAGAGAGCGCGGAGCTTTTTTTGACTAACTGCAACTTGTTTGAACGAATGAATTGAACAAACCGTGTGCACATTCGGAACAGTGACTAATTCCGCAATGCAAAAATAGAGATCGAGCTTCTTGCTCACCGTTCTTTTCGAAGAACCGTTGTCTGAAGGCGACATCGAGCGTATTGATTGCCTGGGTTTTTCGTCTGCTCTTTTCAAGGTTTCTTATGGTCTTCCTTCTGCCAGGACCGCTGCCGCTGCCTTCCTCGTAATCGCCCTCCATTCCGTCTAGTCTCTGCAGATCCCTGACTATTTCCACTGCATCTTTCGGCAGCAACGCCTCGTCTGACAAATCCTTGGTCTAACGTGGTGACATTCGATAATCAATTCGAGATTATACATATATACGCGAGTCAAGCTGTCGACAGCATACGCACCTTCTTGCAGCAGTACCAATCCAGACTGGTGCTGGCCAAAATATGGGCGAACGTGCCAAATCGATGGAACAACATCGCGGTGAATTGAATAACCAATATCAGCGCGAAGAAGAATACGAATACCAAACCGATCGGCTCCAGCTGCAGGTATTCCTTCGTGATGTGAACCTGTGGAATGGAGTCTATTGTTAGCGGACAGTGACGGATGAGTACCGTGTCGAACTTAACAATCAGAGAAGAAGACAGAGAAACACATAAAACTTTTCGCTTCGTGGGTTATTCGTTGGTGTGTGCATCATTACCAATTCGTCGTCTCGATAATCATCGCTCAGGAATCATCGATCAGTCAAACTTATGTGTGCCTCGATGTATGCGAAAACTACAGGACCGAAATTGTAATACAGACACTATTCCAAACATTTTTGCTTCTAATAGTCTTTTCATGAAAATGTTGTCAACGTGTTTTTGACATTTTTCTGGTTGAAATGATACCAAACACGACACAGTTTGAATTATATCTCCTTATTTAATTCACGATTCAGTAGAATCTCAATGATCCGAATTAATCAGTGAAACACAAGTGTACAGATGATAGAAAAATTACCTAGTTCAATGCTAGATTACCCGCTGTGGATTGAACTGTTTCCACGAGAAACGCGGTAATGGAGAATTCAGACATCGGTTCAGATAACCGAGGTTCTACTAAATCGTGAATTACACAAGTAAATGTGATCCAAATTGTATCATGTTTGAGCGCGTTGTTATCAAGAAAATATGAAAAATATGCTAGCCAAAGTTTTATAAAGAAATAATTAAAAATGAACAAGTTTTACCATTAGATTCTAAAAGTACGTGTCCATCTGAAAGTTTAATCTCGCGAGTTACTCTCGAGAGTCAAATTTTACAGTGTACACATATTATTGTGTATGTTATATATATATATACATATATATATATATGTATATGTATATATGTGTATATATATATGTATATATATGTATATATATATTATATTCTATACATATTTATATATATACAACAATGAACGGGAAACAGTGGTCTGACGCAGAAGTGGAGCAATTAATCACGTTATACGAGAATAATGAATTTTGATGTCAAACACCCTGATTACAAGAATCGTGAGAAGAAAAATCAAATTTTTAGTGAAATAGCAAAAACATTTAACTGTGATTCCCGTGAAATACAAAAAAAATACAAGCTTCTAAACTGTTGTGCATCTTCTATATGTAATTCTTGTATAAGTGTAGAAAATGCACCCATTTTATTGCGTCGCATTATCCATGGTTTAATCCAGCACTTTCTCTTTTTAGAATATTTCTATTTCCTCATTAAATACATTGCAACAATTGCAGCAAACTTTGGCACATCCATTCTGTTCACGAGTATTCTAATAATTCTCAAGATTCATCTGAGAGCTACACGCACGAAATTCAGATGGCCATATACCTGAGAGGACTTTCCGAGAGTTGACTGTCACGTCAATCTCCGAGAGCAAAAAATTTCTGAAGTACTCTCAAATGGACACGTAAATTGAGAGTACTGTCGAGCGCAACTGTCGACAGAAACTCTCAGATGGACAGGTAGCCTAAGATGCCCGATATATCTAAAAATTTTCACAAGTATCGTGCACATCTCTCTCACATATATCGAGACATTAATATATTTTATAAGCAACCGTTTCTTGCCACGTTCAGAGCATAATCTATCGAGATAGCAGGTAATGAAACAAACAGCTTATCCTGTTCATACGAAATTTTGTGCGTGTATCACAATTTTTATAAATTGTGTAAGTTATCATTTCTTGAATTGCAAGTCAGGAATTTTGTCTGCTTTAAGCGCATAGAAATATTTGATTCCTTTTAATGTGCGGTTAGTTTAAATTGATTGTTCGTATGAACGGGATACAATTGGTAACACAATCGCCTGAAACACATATTTAGAATTGGGTAAGCCACCGTTTAGTTACATCGACAGTAACTCGTTAGTGGTGCTCCTCTGCTGTCATACCTAGCAGTGCATTATCGGAATTAGACACATAAGTATGTGAAACGGAAACCTGCGTGACGATTCTCCCTCCTTCGTATTCAGGCAGGTGAGTGGAGAACGGGACAGGGTTCCGTGATGTCTTTTGCTTTTGTCTCTTTCGTGACCCGTAAACTGTGCACGTGCTACCGGCGAACGAAGAAAACAAAATGAAAATTTTCAATGTACACGTTTCGAAGCTGCCGGGCCACGATAGAGCTAGACAATATATAAATCGAGAGAATAAGCACCTAAACAAATTTGTATAATCAATAGACTGTGAATCTTTGAGCATTTATAGTATCGACAAATTTCTAAAATACAAGAACACGTGTAATGCAGTTGATCGTTATTGCATTTTTACCGAAACAAATCCTTTAATCACGAAAGAAATATTTCTCTCTTTTTAGTTTTCATAAGATTAAGTATGGAAATGATCTCTTATGCTGGGTCGCAACATAAATACGTTTGGTTAGTGGTTATTAATAAAGTGCAGAATTATTTTCGATTGATGGTGTGATTCCTGACTGCAAGTGGCTTCTTTACAATTGCAGTTATGTATATTTACTACGAGCAATAACTAAATCGTTAAACACATTTATACTTGAACATTATTATTGAACATATTTATACCTGAAGATTATCGTTAAAGATATCTGCATTTGAAATCGAACGAATTTATATTACAAACCAATATAAAGATGTACACTGTAATAATTACTAGACTGTGGATCTTTATGCGAAATAAAAATTGCCTAAATCAATGGCAAGAAACAGAAATTCAATAAAAATGTGATTCTTCTTTTAACAAAAAAGAGACGTTCAATGAAACTATAATTCTTCTTTTAATAAGCTTAATGAATTGAAAAGAGTGTAGGTAAGTGTATTCTGGAATTTTTATAAATTCTATGTAGTTTGATAGTCATTTTATAAAGGCATAAAAATCGACGTCTAATAATTATTAGCATTCTATTAACGCATCGCTCCATTTTTATCAATTTATGAAATAATTTTTAGTTGTGCAGATAGGCAACATAAAATTAACTTTTCATTCAGAATTCTATTAATTCTCTAACTAAATCTAAATATTTTAAATAAATGTAGATGACTAGGAATCTATTAATAAAACAAACTAATACACGGAAAAAGCTCTCACCAAGTCCTGAAGGCATTTTTGATAAATAAGTGATATTTTTTTCAAATATCAGTCATTTAACAAAAAGATCCAGAATTAAAAGACAGTTCTGGCTACCTTTAATTTGTTTTTAAATTGATTTTTAACTAGAACGCACGCGTGGCTATTAGAATTGGCAATCGTCGTTAGCATTAAGCACCGTTCTAATTCTTATCATTCAATCTTAATTAAATTAGCAATGACCACAGCTCGATCCGCTACACTATTCAATCCAGATGTTACTACCATTTTTTTCACAATAATTTAGTAATCGCAGAAAAATATATGTTTTCGTAGACTTGCAAAACGCGTTTCACCTTTTAAACAAGATCTCACGCATCCAAGGATTGTTAGGAATTTGTTTGAAATTGCGAATGGCGTAGAGGCATGTATGTCTGTAAAAAATTTTCAATTTTGAACAGAAAAAAATGCACGAAACAACGGAAAATTGTTTCAATATCTGGATTTGTGCTTTTTCTCTAGACTTGCTCTGCTTATTGTTAGTCGAAAAAAGATCCTATATGAGTAATCACATTAAGACTATCGTCATTTTGAGGACCAAAGACATAGGATGAGGACGGCACAAAAATCTTAAACCTGGATAATTAATCGCCTGGGATAGTTCATTTACAATAAAAATATTTAATATAAATGTCACGCGAAGAAACAAGATTTTATGCATTTATGTCAAAAATTGGTAAAAGAAACGCAAAATAGTAGCAACACCACAAGAATTTAAAAATGTTTTTATACTATTTTCAGGCTGTAGGAGCCATTAAGAAAGGAAATAAATTTCTATTCTACTGTAGCTTGTCGCAACGAAAGTAGAAAAACTTTATATTGCACAAGAATCCGCAATATCATCGTACTGGATTTAATGGATTGCAAATCTTTTTGTGGAAGATTAGTTATCCAGGGTTAATATTAGAAAGGCGACGATGTTATTTGTGACTTAGCCAACTAGTTTCTAGACAGATGCTTGGTTCCATCCCGTGCTCCATTCGTTCCGGGAATACCTGTGCAAACATGTTAATGGTAATTCGCCACGTGCCAACGATCCACATTATTGACAAAATACAAACATGTCCCAGCAAGTGCAAGATTATCACCGGGTACCATTTTCCGATGCGCTCCGTTGCTCACTACGATTGCTTAGTGCAATAAACGACACGCGTTGAAATCTGATTTCAATAAAACGCTACAGATACTGAACTTTCGACTTTTGAACGGAAAATGGAATTTATAATTAACGATTCCATATACAGGGGGTTTCTTTCATTTTGCATTGTTTAATATCTCCGTTAGTTTTGGCAATACGAAAATTTTTGTCTTCTTAAGATTGTTTTTGTCAAATTTTTAAGGCCATCAATATTTTTTTGCTTATTAACATTGGTTTCTTTTTATTATGTAACATTACAGTGTAGATCAACGATCTGCGAAACTATGACTTTTAAATGACCTTGAAAGGAAAAACTCATACTATTTTAATGCAATTAGAGAAATCATTATTCTATGTATAAATGACTCTATAGGCGTGGTGTAATTTTCAAAATTCAATAGAACGGCTCCAAAAATCGTACAGCGGTTTTTAAGGAGTCATTTTAAAGAAAAAGCTGCAGTCCTCAAGTGTACATATAATGGATCCTAGTATGAACAAACATTTTTCATCGTCATAGGGAAGTTTGAATTCGCAAAATTTTCGACCATAGAAACCTATATTTCTTCTCCCGCCGGCTACATGATGCACAATATCATGGAAACCCATATAATCAGATAATCATAGAAAAAACTAAAATGTGATTCTAAAGGTAGAAGCTTAACCCTTCAAAGTGAACATAAGTAGATCTTAGTGCGATTTCTTTTAACAAAGTTATAATTGTTTAAATATCATAAATCTTTAGCAAAGTTTCAGAATGCTTATGGTCCATAGTGTATGTGCTTCGTTTGTGAAAATATGTATTCTTATAGAATTTCCATGCAAAGAAATGTCACTATTAGGAACTTTTTTAAAAATGATTCTCATAGAAAAGGTATTTTAGTATCTGTATACTGTATAGTAAACGTTCTGTGATATCATTTCATTCTAGAAATATATTTTCAAAAATTTAATAACAGAAATATAGGCAAGCTTTGACCAAAATGACTCATGTACATATGCATTTCAAATAATTTAGTAGTATTCCAAGCATTCGGTATTTGTGACAATGATTGAGAACAATTTAACCATTCAAGGTCAAGGATCTTTCATAATGTTGAAAATATTTTCCTTAAAGTACTAGGAAAAAGTGAAAATATATATTGATATTTTATTAGTGATTAAATTATTTGTTTGTAACTATGAGAACGAAATACATGTATCCGATGCCGCCAATATATCTACAGTCATCCTCAATGGATCAATATTAATAAACAAAATATCTGTTCCTGTTCTAAAAAAGTGACTTTCGTATTTTATTAATTCGACTCAGACTAATACTGTTACTTTCAAAAACTTTTCTCTCAAGTCTTCTTTGAAACTTGGAATACGAGAATAATTTCTAAAAAAAGCTGCAACGATTTCATTGAAACAGAGTGTAGAAAATAAAGTAAAAAATGATGTAAATATTTCAGTGGTCCCATTAAAACTCTGCAGCAATCTCACAACGAATGAAATAGATTGTACTGTTGATTGATAATGTCGCAAATTCTTATTCAGCTGATAAACAAAATATTAGGATCACGTTACAAGGAAATTTACTTTCATGTTTCATAAATACTGTGCAAACTAAAACTGTTATTTCCAAGTACTTTTCTCTCAACTGCTTTCCGAAACTTTTACGTAATACGAAAATATTTTCTAAAAAAGTCCTATGTTCTATATTTCAGTGTGTAGAAAATAAAGCCAAAAATAATGGAAATATTTCGATGCTCCAACTGAAACATTGCATCTATGTCGCAGCGAATAAACTAATGTGAATGTACTATAGGTACGTGAATTTACAGTTGACTACGACTGTCGCGAATTCTCAGTGATCCGCTGATAAGGTCCTTATCCTTTGCGGATCAGCATCAATTTCGCCGGACGACGCGTTATCGGTATCGTTCGCTTTCAATCGGTGATCGTTAGAGACCGGTAACAGGACGATATATCAGAAATAAGCTTCGATGTCTTGGCGTAAGTAGCGGAGCACACGGAGGTGTTAGTCTCCCGAGGCATCAGTGAGACAGCATCTCTGTTTCTCAATTCCCTTTTGGAAACACAACCAGGTACCTCCGAGGTCTCTTCTATGTAGGTGATATTCGTCTTGACGCCGAGCGGCCAGACAACGTGCAACTGATCTTTGTTCAGCTGTAGCAAGAATACGATCAGAACGAACAACGCATTGAACATAAAAAACGCGAACACGCTCTTGTTCCGCAGCTCGATCAAGTCGGCAGCTATGCGAGCCTATCGTGGACCAAAGCAAGAAGAAAAAAGAAAACAAACATTAGAAATTATGTAGAAAAATACGCTCCGTCCATTCGGTTGTCGATCCTTGAGCTCCTTACGTTACCTCTCGAAGATCGCAAGCTCCAGCGCTTTATCTATATCTTTCGTACGCAAGGAACAGAACGGGCCGATTGCAAAACAATTACGTAGAATGCTGAAACTCTGTTTCCAGAAGACTCTGAATCTTAAATCCTCTTATTCTACGGAAAACTGTATAAACGTTTACGTCACTCCTGGACTGCTGATGCACTTGCAATTTTTATTGTTTGTGGATGAATTTCCAGAGATCGACATCCAATAGAACTCTATTTTCTTCAATGTTTATTATAACATTTCTTTTAGGATATTAAGTTAGTGCAAATATAATCGGTTTTGTTCTTCATCTTCTTGTTTACATTGCTTAGTACGTTCGCTTATCTGCGGGCTCATATAATTAACACGAGTTTGTATTTCCGCAAATAAAATGAAATTAGTCTAAAGTTGTAACGCACAGTGTAATATTCTAAAATGTGTGTAAAATGTATGTACTTTTTTTAAGTAATATATAAAAAATTATATTGCCTATTTGTTTTAAAATAATTGTTTTAATATTTAACACTGAAACTACCGAGTAATAAGTACGTTGAGGATTAGACCGTTGTACATTATTGTAACATGTGCTACAATAAGTCCATTCGGAAATTTCTGATGAAAACATTTTTATAATTTCGGTAATTGTAAAAGAAAAAATTGGAAGTTTACTATTGTTTGCACCAACCTAATATTTAATGTTGCGCATCGAATACTTGAAATATCAACAGTCCAGTTTAATTATTCAGTGGGAGTTTAGTGAAACTATTTTAGCGAGAAGTTTGCGAGCATTTGAAATGTTTTGCTGGGAATATTTAATGCGGCTTGACGACAGGTGCACGTAAGGTGTGAATTGTTTAAGGAGTACGATGAACGCGAGATGGACGGAGCGGTCTTTACCTCCTGCCTGTCATCATCATAGGTGAGGTTCGTCTTGATACCGAATGGCCACTTCACGTGTAACAAGTCTTTGTTTAATTGCAGCAGAAAGACGATGAGGACGAAGAGTGCATTCAGCATAAAAAACGCGAACACGCTCTGGTCACGGAGGTCCTTTAGATCTTTGGCGATTCGGGCCTGATGCAAGCAGCATGGGTCGATTATTATTTTACCTCGTTACTTTGTCTAGCATCGCAATCTTTTATCATTTTATACATTTAGAATAAAAGTCGATAAAATCTATCTGTTACAATTGAACTTTCTTAATGTAACAATTCTTTACTAGAACTTATTACACATTCTAAAAACGTTAAAGTTAAAAATAGTAAACTCTTGTAATATTTAAAAGCTGCTCACTGAGTCAGGTTTGGAAGAAGATTTTATAAAATTGTTCTACTACAACGTATTCTAAAAATGTTGAAGTTAAAAAGAATAAACTGAATCAAAATAAGATTTTATAAAATTGTTCTATTACAATTTGTATATTCCGAACGTAAAAGTCTTTTACTAAAAATTATTACGTATTCAAAATATGTAAAAGTTAAACAGAATAAATTCATATTTAAAACCTATTCATTCAGTAAAATTTAAAAAAGGAATTGACCATGATCAGTAAACATTTAAAGAGAGGATTTTAGATGATCTGACAATCCGAATTTTTTTTTTTAAATTGGCATCGATTTAAAACAAATATAAATACCGTTCAACCGTTTGGAAGCAGTACAAATAGTTAAACAATAGTAATCATATATTAGTATACTAAATGTAACTGGGCATAGTGAAAGCTTATGGCATGCTATGAATAATTTAACAAATAAAACTGTTTTACTAACTCTTGTTTATAATCTATGTATAGATTTATCACTACAATGTACAAGACTGTTGTATGCAGGAAACAATCTGTAACTAATATTTTAAAATTTTGTTTAACTGTTTCCAAACTTTCAAACGATAGTGTACCTATAAAGAAATATTTCTAGTATTAAACACATAACAATTACTTCATATCAAAACTTTGAATCAAAATATTAAATAAAAAACTAGGTAACAAAGGCAGAGATTCTAACATTATAAAAGAATACTTGAGCAAAATGATTAATATTAATATCCAAACAAAAAATTACGTAACAAATATAAACATACTAATATAAAAGATTATATAATACTAAGAAGAATGTGATACTAATTTGAACAAAACGATTAATATTAATATTCAAACAAAAGACTATGCGTCAAAGAGATATTAATATTACGAGAGAGCCCTTGATCAAAACGATGGAAAAATAGAATGTCAGTGGTTTGGAACGGACCGGAGAAAGTTGTCTGTCACAACAGAAAGCAAAGGAAACGTACCTTTTCTGCTTTGTCCTCGTCTATGGGATACAGATACTTTTCCAATAGATCCTTCCAGAATTGTTCTTCCTGGAGTGAAAGCACATCAATTTCACCCTTTTTCAATCCTTCGTCGCTCAGCCAGTACGGTCTGCTGAGGAAATTGCTGCCCTCTCGATTTCCATCCGTATTCTGACTAGTCACTGTTTCAGTATCGCTTTGGCATTCTTGATCCTCGGCAGGATCCTCGCCGATGGCACCGAGAGTATCTGCTGCGGTTCGCGAACCAACCGATGAAGCTCGTCGCCGGCTGCTTGCATGTCCATGCGGATCCACGGCTCTGGAAAATGAATAAACAACGTCTAGGGAGATCCATTAAATTCACTTTACCTCGCTGCAGGAAACTGTGCGCCACAAAGAACAGAATTTTTTGGATAGATTCAAAAACGAATTTCTGTGCTGACATATACAGCATGACTTTTCAATTGTTATTTAATTCAATAAATTACTTTTGGTGCTGATATATTCCATGCAACAAATTGCAGAGAAGTTGAAGAATTTTATAATTGAATTTAGTGGATTTAAAATTGATTTCGTCCCAGAAATGGACGCAAATAAATTTTTGGTGCTGATATATTTCATGCAACAAATTACAGAGAGGTTGAAGAATTTTATAAATGAATTTAGTGGATTTAAAATTGATTTCGTTAAGAATTTTATAAATTATTTTAGTGGATTAAATGTTGGCATAGGTAAGAAAACCATTAATTTATTTAAGAAAAAGGGGCAATCTATAATTTAGAAAAATTTCTTTCTGTATCAAAAGACGTTAGCGTGGCCAGAAAATGAAGTAACTTAATCTGTTCATTATTCTGAATCGACACTACGCATTTTACGGATAAAGTGTGGTCGATGAGACGGAGATAATGGTAAAAGAAGGGAACGAAGGCACGGGGCCGTATATTTCGTCTCAAACGTGCTAATAGACTCATCAGTGAGATGGTCTAATCCGAGAAATACCACCGGAATTTACCGCAAGAGCTTTTTCTTACCGTGCGGACGGAAATATTCGCTAATGAAGTAAAAGATTTAGTTGAATCGATGATTATAAACTTACTAAGAACTGGCGAGAAACAGTAAGAATATTAAAAAAATAAGAAGCGATGAGAAATAGTAATGTATAGACTGCGAATATTTATGCAATTACTTTCTAAATAACTGAGTTGAGAGAGAAATTTCTTTCTCTAACTAGAAAATATAAAAATGTCATTGTTTTCTAATAATATATATGTTTTTTTGTGTTACATAAAGTACATACATGTACAATAAATGCATGAAGTACCACAGTTAAACAAATACTCTCTACATACAGTGTATAAAATGTACCAAACAATAGAAAATGTTTTATAAAAATTGCGAAATCCTGGAAATAGATACTTTAGTTGGTTTGTATTACAGTATGCACACAAGTGACTCAATTTACTTGGAAAATTCTTATTTTCCACGAACTTTATACCCTCACTAATGATAAATTAAAGAATGTGATATGGGTCATTTTGGTTGTTCCAATAGTTTGTATTATTGATGAATACAAATTTCACCTCACTAAAAAGTCGACCTATTCGATGAGGAAGTAGGTGGAATTAAATGGAACTGCTTACAATTAGATATCAAGAAAGAATCAATAGTCGAGTAGAGTAGGAAATAACTTCTGAGAGTAGAAAATAACAGATGAAACCAACTAACCTTTCAATAACTTCCAAACGTTTTCCCAGGTGTTCCAACGAGTCAGCAATCGTGACCAATTGCTGCTTCTCGTTCGAAGTTTGACCGTGTGTGCAAAACATACATTTAAACAAGCCCGCTAAAGAAATTTCTATCGATCCTTCCTCGTCGTCGTTCGAACCAACCCCACTTTGCAGAAATCCTAGCAAGGATTTTTGTTTAGCTTTTCGTTTCGCCTCTTCGGCTTCTTTCTTCTCTTGCTCCAGTTCCTGTTATTCGAACGACAAACAATATCAAGCACGTTTCAATTATAATAATTGTTTGAGTACTTTCTATCCCCAAGTGAAAGCTCTTGTCGGTAGAAAGCTGTTAAAAATGGATTGTTAATTAGAACAACTCTGACTTTAATTCTTATTGAAAGTATCAGCGAGAAATTTTAAAAAATTATTTTTTCTGTTTCGATACTTAACTTTAATGAATTCAAAAATTATTTTAAAAAAGAATAATGATTTCTCATTGATAGAATCAATAATTCGTTATTCTTCCTAATCAATGTTTTAAAAATATTTACATGCAGACAACATGTTAGAAGTATACATATTACATAATTAAGAATTTTGCGCCTGGTAATAATAAAAGAATAAATTTATCTGATAAAATTGTTCATGGATGAAGAGAGTCGTTTGAGTTTATTAGTCAGTACTATAGGTGACGGTTCTTCTTCATAAAATGATTATAAATGTACATTTAATATATGTATATGAACACTTAATATACACGTGTATCTATAAAAATGATTTAAAATTTACAGATTATTTCCTTGAAAATTTTTAAGAATATTTTAAAATTTATTTCTTGTTTAGAAATTTCCATTTATAAGCCATAATCGTAGAAAGAAAATCGTGTGTCCGTATCATTAACACAATATACTACACAATTTTTGAAAATATGTTTTATGCACAAATGAAGTAAATTTGACAGTTGTATATTTTGAAACGCCAAGAATAGAAGTCTTAAAAGTAATTATTTCAAGGCACAAAATTAATAATGGCCGCTATAAAATCCAAAAAAGACCCTCGAACAAAAACTGATTAGTTAATCGATAGACTACGGATTTTATGCATTTATAAGAAAAATTAATAAATAAAATTAAAACAGCATTAAGATAAGAAGAACTTAAGAACGTCAATATATTATTTCCAACATATTAAAATTTTTAAATGAAGAAATGAATTTTTAATTGGCTTCTGTTTCCTGCAGCCGATGCAGAAAATTTTGCATAAAGATACGAAGTCTATTCGTTAGTTGTGCAGTTAATTACCTTAGCGGTTTTCCTTGTAAGCACCTCCCTGGTGCCCCACGTAATATCGTTCAGATTAGCGACCGAGTAAATAATAAGCAGCAAGTACATGGAGGGTAATGTTATGATGTATATGAGAATGTGTGGGAAGCAATAGAATTCCGCGGGGTGTAGCACCGCAGATATCACCAATTGACCTATCATCAATATTAGAAACAGAGCTGACGGAGAAAGTGCTGTGCCATCCTCTATAATGTTTATCGCGATTGCAACAAAGACGGCAATCATCACCATACCGTATACCGTGCTCAACAGTGCTGCCACAGCCACCTGTGTTACACATCATCGTTAGTTAAATTTTATTAGTACTGCAACATTTAAATTCAAGGTCATTAAATTCATATACAGGGTGTTAATTTTAACTCGAACACCTGAATTATTTTCACTACTATTAAAAGTAAGAACAATTACGAAATAGGATGTACATGGTTTTAAGGCGTGCATCAGATGGTAATAAAAAAATCCTTTGAAGGTCATTTTAACGGTTTTTTCAAGGTCACTCTATTTTTTTTGCATATTAACATGTAATAACATGTTAACATGTAAAGTAATAAAACTAAAAGGGTAATATCACCTTATTTTATTAGTTGCTCAAAATGCTGGACGTCCGCAGCAAGACTAGTGCACTAGATTGCTTTTTGTGGGGAGCTTTAAAATCTACTGTTTATAACGAAAGTCCCACGACACCAGAAGATATACATGTTGCACCATGAATCGCGGAAATGCCATAAGAAATGCCATTCAGTCATTCACTTCTCGTGTTTTGCTGCGGATGGCCAGCATTTTGAGCAACTAATAAAATAAGGTGATATTACACTCTTCGTTTTATTACTTTTGTATTCTTCAAACTGGAACTGATTTTTTCTCCTTCAAGGTCACTTCAAGGACATGGTGTATAGGTTGTTGAACTCATTTTGAAGCCGACTACCACATTGCATTATTAAAAATACATGTTAATATGCTAAAAAAATACGGTGACCTTGAAAAAACCATTGAAATGATCATCAAACGATTTTTTTATTACCATCTGATGCACGCCTTAAAACCATGTACATCCTATTTACTTATTTTTTCTTACTTTTAATAGTAACGAAAACAATTCAGGTGTTCGAGTTAAAATTAACACCCTGTATAATTGAATCAACACAACCGTGACCGATAAGTTTGTGATACAAACAAAGCAGAACATACATATGCAAACAAAAAAAGCGCAATTACAAATCTGCCATATTAACCTTGAACATACTTTCCCTCTTCCTCCACCAAGTGCGCATGATCTTGATTAGTGACATAGTGTCTCCTACACGGGAATTTTTGATAATTAGTTGCACCGTTCTTCGATCATTATCCCCAACCACTTAGGGGAGTCTCATGTACACGGGACAAAAAATCGTTTTTTTAAATTGTATTTTTTAGAAGTATACATGGAAACTTGAAACTAGTTTCCCAAAATTTAACAAGCTATCCCACATTCTACTATTTTTACGTTGAATTTATCATACTTCTTTTATTAAAAGAAAAAGAATGAAATTTCGGAAGATGCCATTTATGCATTCGAGATCATTTATTCATTTTAGTAGGGACGATACAAGTGAACATACTGATTAAAAATGATCTTAATTCTTTCGTTTGAATTCACCCTGATACTTCTAATCACCTATTCCAGCAAGATACGATTTTGAAATATGTATTTATTGTACTTTATAAAAAATGGTGATATGACGAAAGAAAAAAGATAAAAGAACGTAGCCAAATCAATTTTCTTTCTTCTTTTCATCGCATCGCTTTGAAAAGAATTCATGAAAATTGTTAAATTTCGCAGCGTTTACATGAGACTACCCCCTCAGGAGGTAGAGCACGAAAAACAAGTATAATTTTGCGAATTTTTTAGGCAAATGTAATGATAAAAAAATGAAAAATCTATTTACAGGTCTTAGTTATACAGACTTTGTGTGAAAATGTTACCGTTACAGAGCTATAACGCCGTCATTTCATAACAAAATTATTATAAAAAAATCATTTTTACACTTTGAACTGTATAATGAAAACCTATAAATAGATTTTGAATTTCTTTCAGTACATTCCCGTAAAAAATTCGCAAAATGCGACTTTCGTGCTGTAGAGTGGCTTTGCCTGCTAATGAAGAGATTAGTCGACATTTCTTTGAACGTAGCAGAGCGAAGCGAGTAATTAAGGGAGTTTGGAGAACGAACCTTTTTCGTCTTTTTCACTTGGACTTCGCGGGTACCCCACGAGACGACGTTCAAATTGATGATCGAATAAAGAATCAGAAGTAGATACATGGAGGGGATCGAGAGCAGGTAAATAATTCCGGGTACGATACACCAGAACTCTTGAGGATGCAAACAAGCCGCTATAAAGAATGAGCTCGACAATGATATCAAGAATATGGCCGAAGGTGATCCGATACCGTCCTCTCCGAGCTGGAGGGCAGTACCTACGATCACGGCCATCATTATCATCGCGTATCCTGTCGACAATATTTGCGCGCACAGAAGCTGAAAGACAACCACGTTATACTGATACCATCACGACAGACGAACGACACTGCTGTAAAATGTGGCTCGACTCACCTGGATGTTTGCTTTACACGTAAAACATACAAGCATGAAAAGAAGGATAGGGATAATGTTGTAGTAGAAGCTGGTCCAGTTGTCGATCTTGAAGGCGGCCACGAACGCACCCACCAACATGAGGAATATTGTTCCTGGACCCAAAATGGTGCCGCCTGCAACAACGACAAACAACAATGAACATCTTTGGAGACATGGACACTCGGAATCATGTTACAGTCTGTCCCACAAGAGCATATCGGCGATATTTCTGTAATTATTTATACAGGATGTCTCATTTAACTCTGCCATCGCTAATAACATAATCTTATTTAACTCTCGCTCATTTAATTCTGCCATCCCTAATCCCGCATAAGTCCGTGCGAGCGAAGGTCATCTCAAGGTCATATTTTCTAAGATCTCACGAACAGTAATGTTTTTTTTAAATGGAATGACCTAGCTTTTGTATCGTAAATCGATAGAGGTCATATGACGTAAACTTTATAGTTTTATGGAGATATTGTCGAAATAGTTTTCCATATTTACCATATTCAAATTGACGGACACCAGTTCGAGCACCTACTAGCTTCCAGATACATATTCATGTAGGTAGTAGCTACGTATTGAAAGTTATTTCGATAATATCTCGTAAAACTTTTTAGTTTTTAATTATATTTTAATGACACTTTTACGAACATATTTGTCAGATTTTCCTTATTAAAATAGGACCAAACACGGTACAATTTGGTTCATATTTACTTGTTTAATGCACGATTCGGTAGAACTTCGATTATTCCAACCAATATCTGAACTGTCTATTATCACGTTTCACATGGAAACAGCTCAATCTGAAGCCGCTCATATGCACACGATTTATCGTAGAAATCAGTAAAAATTTAATTTAACACGGTAGCTGGGTAATTATTTAATAATAATCCGTAACAGTTCGGATATTCTAGATTCTACTGTAGCGTTAAATAAACCAACAAATATGATACAAATTGTGTCATGTTTGTGTCATTTTAATCAGAAAATTGTCACAAATATGTTGGCGAATGTTTCCTTTAAAAAATCATTATTTTTAAGTTCTATTCAAAAATAGGCTTTCCATAGGTAATTTGTTGAGATTTAGGTCGTTAAACGAACACTTGACTGACCCATGAGTAGAATCTGGTAGGAGATGTAGGGAAGAGATATGTTGTCGTTGATTTTGATCGTTCGTTTAGCGTCCATCAGAAGGTCCATGATATTGGCTATGGTGGAAGGCACCCATCGACGACGTTGGTTATAAAATTCATTGAATCCTTCGGGTGCGTGAGTGTAAGCATCGCTGGCAGCTGAATACTCGACCTGCGATAAAAGCCAAAAACCAATTCATATCACATATTATATTCTGTTATAGTTTTCATTTGCTTCTGAATTAACTGTTCGATCAAGTTGGTCTATAAACATTTAGTCCATCTATTATTCTCACGTTCACTGTTCAGGTTCTCAATCCACTTTTGGTATTCTTGATTATTCTCTGTCATCATTTTTCCATTGCAACTCTCTTCATCGACTAATACGTTTCTATTTATTATATCAGTTTTATTTGTCATATGTTTTAAATAAAAATAATCCAACGTTGATGGCAATCGTGAATCACATATGACCCACAGTGCAGTGAACGTGTTAAATCGATAATAATGTGTTTCGAGTTCTTTCAAACAAAAATTATTTAACAATTCATTACAAAATGATGTCCATTTCGAGTTTGATTTCAAGGCATGTGCAACCTTGTCAACTTCTTTGTATAGTTTCTTTTTTTAAACTTTGAATGTTTAAAATACTATGGCAGAGAGAGAGAGAGAGAGAGAGTTTTCAAAATTTTAAGAAATTATGAACTTATATAATTAATTATTAATAGACGAAAAAGGACGTTGCATTCTCCTATTTCTTTCAGACTTCCAAAGTTAACTTTGGTAGTCAATTGACTACCCTATTATCACGTTGACTGCCAGGTCGGTCACATATAAGTGATATTATTTTCCCCCAGATTTCGAAAGTAATTTCTACTGTAATATACTGGAGAGAATTCGTTGCTATTAGGATTGTACACTGCAGAGACTGAAAGATGCAGCTAAAGAAATAATTACTGAAATACAACTTATCTTTCCCGTTTCGGTTTCATTGATCAAATTATTTAGTTTCTGTTTCATTGAAGGATGCGGACAATGGAAGATACAGCTAACGAAATAATTACTGTGATAAACTTTATCATTCCAGTTTTGCTTTAATTAATTAAATTATTTTGATTTTGTTGGATTAAGGGATGCAGAGGATGAAAAATACAGCTAAAAAAATAATTACTGTGATCAATTTTATCTTTCCAGTTTCGGTTTTACTAACTAGGTTATTTTGATTTTAATGGATTTCGAGGAGGGAATCGTTGATGCCTGAACAGAATGCAAATCAGTATTGAAAATACAGTAAAAATGTTTCCAATGGATTTTCGTTAATCCTCGAATCATCGGTTTTGTGAAGAAGCAAATGAAGTATGTCAACGCTGGTGCAATGGCGCACTCCCTTTTTAAATGCAACCGCTCTTGATCGAATTCTAAATACTCGTTGGAGCTTGTAACGTCTTTCAATGAACGTACCCTGTAACCTCGTTGCAGGAGAAGCGTGCAAAGCCATCGATCCTCTCCCTGATCGTACTGAACGTAATGCCTGGCCTCGTCGGATCTGGTGGTGTATTTCTTCATCACGTTATCATCCATCAGAGCTTTCCCCCTGAAGAGCGAGAAACAGCCGGGACTACAGAGCACGCAACCGATCATATGTTCGGTTGCCTTTTGCAGCCAATGACCAATTGCGTACTCGAACATTTGATACCATACCATGGGACCTGGTGGAACCGCAGAAAACGAGAGAAAATAAGAGATACCGCTTTTGAAAGTGTGTACAGGCGACGGCAACGAAATCGCGAAGCAGTAACATTCCTCGGGGCTGTAAACAGAGCCGAGCTTACATCGTGGATTTAGTAAACAACTCAAGATATTATGGTAGCAAACAATCTTGGTAAATGTTTTGAGATATTATACAGGGTGTCCCACTTAACTTAACCACCTTGAATATCTCGCTTAGTGCTAGTAATGGAGACAAACGATATAGGACAATATTAACCTAACCGAAAGGGCAATATAATGATTCGGAAAAAACTTTTTTCAAGGTCATTTTTTTTCTAGATATCGAAGTCATCAATTTTTTTTTAATGGAACTATATATTTTTTTAGCGCGATGTAATAGTAGGGGTGAAGACCTCTTCAATGACATATTATACAATGACCTTCGTGTGACTTTGGGGATGAAAAATCCAAAAAGCATTACAGGTATTATCAGTGATTAATTTACTACACTAATTGGTTTGATTGAACTACTTGTATTTCAATAAATGTTCGAAATGATGACCATTGTTTTCAATACATTGTTGTATACGGAAAATAAATGATTCTCTGGTATACAAAAATGTACTGAAAACAATGGTCATCATTTCGAACATTTATTGAAATACAAGTAGTTCAATCAAACCAATTAGTGTAGTAAATTAATCACTGATTAATTAACATTTCGTATCGTCATTGAGATTGGGTTTGGTTTTGGTAATAGTTAATTGTTAAAATTTGTTAAATATTTCAGGCGGGTGCAGTAAGCTCGTTCGAGTCCTGGAAATCCTTCGAGCTAAGAGGACTTCCGTTAAGCCCGACTCGCAAAGAGTTCTTCTGTTTATGGCTTTGTTGTGTTTACTGCCCCGCTGGATCGTTCCAATTAATTTTAAATTATCTATTGATGCTTTTTTTACAAGACCGACCTGAACCAACGGGATGAATACGACCGCAGGCTGCGCCGAGGTTTTTATTCTTCTTCATCAAATCGACGAGCAATTTCACGGCAGCTGGCTGGAAGTCGATATCGCCGTCCAAAGTCAACAAATAAGTATTCTCCGCGATCACTTCTTTACGATCTACGCTGATTGGTAACTCCATTAGCCGATGGCCGAGCAGGTAGTACATGTACATCACCTGGAAAAGAAAACAATTACTTCATTCACATAAATGTTACCCATAAACCTTTATGATCCAAACTATTTCCTCTCCTTTACTTTGGACCTTGCTACAAAATTATGTAAATCAATTATATTCCCATAGACAGCTCTATTAATCTATTTATAATTGTTACGAAACACTACAATTGTTCCTATGGCCGTGTGATTGTGACATTATTGACGTATATAATGGGAATCAATAACGTAAGGAGCTGTTTTACTGATTCAAAGAGTTAATCAATTCCAAGGAAAATTTTGGCTAGACCAAGAAATATTTAATCTGTACATTTTCTATATTAATACTCCATCTTCCAATTAAAAATTCTCGTAGCCACCTTCTACTTAATATTTTTGTTGCAGATACTCTAAAGTATTTCTTTTCGAAATTGCAAAGGCGAAATAATATTCACATACAAACTATGAATACTATTTTGTATTTATAGAACATGTATTTGCGTAAATGGCTATGCGATAAAGACTTTATTCAAATTTAATCTGAACAATTTAAAATGATCTTCGTTTTATTTTTTACGCAACTACAGCTTCAAATAAAAGCTTAGCACTTAGTCTTCATTCTATTTCTAGCCGAACGGTTATTTCCTAATAAATGACACAAATAAATAGCACGTATTTATTCAACTTCTGCTTTTAGCTATAGTTGATGAGCTAAACAAGCCGTCCACAATTTACAGTCATTATTCAAACACAAATACGTTGCATGCCTAAGTCATCAGATATCGTTGACTAATATTAAAAATATTAAAACTATATACTGTACCTGGCTCCAGCGTTTTCTGTGACGGATCCTGGCCTTGTCCTTCAAATGAGCGATCATTTTCGTTTTTCCTGGCAAAGTCCAGACCAGTCGTCCGCCATAAGGGGTTGGATACTTCTTCGGTGCTCTGACATGCATCCTCGTTTGATGCACATCTGATGCAGCCTCGTCCAAAGTGCCCACCAACAATTTTACAAATCTGTTCACCTGCGACTCGTTTTCGTCGTGATCCGCCAACTCGAACGCATCGTCGAAAAATATATGCGCTGAAAAAAAACACAAATTCCCGTCACGTACAACGTCGAAACGGATCATGGAGGACGTTTAGACAAGGAACCAATGTTTTGCTTCCATCAACATTTCAACTGCAAAAATATGTCATATACAGGGTGTTCACGCTATTACTAGCCAGCGTTTTTTCTTGCAAATAATAAATATTAGAAAAAAATGAAAGAGCAAAAAGTAATAATGTTTTTTGCAAGCGATGTAATGGCGTATGTAATTTGTTTGTATTTGCACTATTTTCATAGAAATGTCGGTGACCTCCAATTTTTGTAAATGGAATGCTATATATTTTTTCATACCATATGAAAGCGCATGTCAAGACAAATTCATTCGTATACGACACAATGACTTTCAAGATCATACAAGGTCACACATAGAAGAAACATTTTGAACATTTCGTACTAATGCGTTTACAAGTATACTTTATTGACGAGGCTATAGTAAATGTTCAATATAACATTCTTGTGCATGACTGCATATTTCGGCTCTATTAATTACATTCTTGTTAGTTTCTTCTAACATTTTCCGAAATATTAATGCACATGGTTGCGTTAGTTTCCTTTGCAAGTCGTTTACATTTCTGGGGGCTGTATATCGTGAATGATATCTTTGCCAAATGTTACGTACGGAATATTCAAAATTTTCCTGCCACTTCTGACCTTGTATGACCTTGAAGGTCATTGTGTTGTATACGAATAAATTTGTCTTGACACACGCTTTCATATGATATGAAAAAAAATATACAGCATTTCATTTAAAAAAGTGAAGGTCACCTTCATTTCTAAGAAAATAGCGCAAACACAGGAAAATTACATACACCATTACGTCACTTATAAAAAGCAGTATTACTTTTTCCTCTTTCTTTTTTTTCTAATATTTATTATTTGCAAGAAAAACGCTGGCTACTAATAGCGTGAACACCCTGTATACCGGCAACAAGACTGGCATCTCAAGAACGAACGATTCAAAATTCGTCTCGTTGTTGTGCGTCTGCAAACTGATTAGTAAATTGTGGGCTTTCTGCACGTATGATAGAAATTAGGACACTTACGGGTTATCGGATAGTATACGTTCATTTCTAATACCTCCGGCAATTTTTAATGAGCCTGGCTATTAAGGAAATTTATTTTAAATGGAAAATAACATGAAAAATTCATGTTTAATGGCTGTAGCCTATAAACGGCTTATTTAATGTAACGGGGAGGTACTTAAGTAGTATCACTAGTGAAAATTTACTAGGTTACTTTTCGGCATATAATTTAAGACTGAAAACCTCAGATCTCCCCAAGAAGTTAAAGAAACTTTATACCTGGAGTTGAGCAAAATATTAGCGAAAATTTTGTTTGAGTCGCGAGGGACTTCTGGATACCATTATAAGATTAAACGAAGCATGCGATTGATAGTTGCAGGACTCCCCCTATATTTCATCGGTTGGATATTCATCTAATCGGTTTTCTCATGCGATAGTTCAACGCAGAAGATAATAATGATTCTGTGGAAAGGTTTGTGACTTACTTTCGAACTCGTAGTAGTCCGGATCGACAACCTTCAGATATTTTTGCGTGACACGTCGGGCGCATTGATCCTCGTCCAAACGTAGTATACTCTTTAAAAACTCCATCATTTCTTCCTTGTTCTCGTGCCACATTGTCGCGCAGGCATAGATCCTAGTTACGTGATCGCTGCTTTTTACGGCCGACGGGGGTGTAGTTGAGCCGTCCGTTCGCTCGTATATGGTCTCGTAATCTCCATCACCCTTCTCCTTCTCTATCTCAGCGAGATCCTGCTCAGAAAGGAAACACAGTTTACATTTTCCCCGTTTTCCTCGACCTCGAAAACTTTAACCGTTCCATTCGTCCGCCTCGCAAACGCGCGGTGATAAATGCGATCAAAAGGATACGGAATTCGATCGTTTTCACCGAATTGGTATTAGATATGGTCGAACAGGTTTTCGAGTCACTTCAATATACCCTTATGTATCCGTCTGCCAAATTTTATCGGGCTGCGAATATCTCTGCGTGTGCTATGCACGATTTAGTAGATGTATAATCGCGTGGTTCTACGATTTGAGAAAAATAAAAGCGATTGCAGAAGTACCAATTTGCTAACGTAAAATTGCTAAATATTGCAACACGGTCTAATAAATTTGTGAGTCACTTCAGTGAAGCCTTGTTTATCCGTTTGCCAAATTTCATCGAGCTGTGAATATCTCTGCGTGTGCCATGCGCGATTTAGTAGAAGTATAATCTTGTAACTCTGAGATTTAGTGATGATCAAAATATTCAAGCAAATGAAAAGTACGAATGAGCTTACGTAAAGTTATTAAATAGTGTAGAATCTTTAAAACATACACAGTAAATCGAATGAAACAGATCATTTCAACAGGATTACAGTGGATGTTCAAATTATATTAGAGTCACATCACGAAAAATGTATGTTTTAACCACGAAATGAATAATGTTCTCTACAATGCTGCAAAATGTACAGTTACAATTTTGAAACGTTAATAGCTCTACAAAAATTATAAAAATTCCATATAGTTAGGCTTTCATTTAAAAATTGATTGTTCTAATTCAATTTATACAAATGGATCTATATTTCATCACTGGATTGAAATACGAAGATCTGAAACGCGAGTTCAACAAAAGACTTTTCATTAAAGAGTAATAGCGTGATAGAGATAAGCTTGAAATTATACGTTTGAAAAATCATAAAAGTGGTCGGAAGAAAAGTAAATTGACCAAGGGAACGTAACTATAATTTTAACGAAACACGTATAACTATTTCCACTGAGGTCATAAAGGCTTCGCTAATTTTCCGAGCACACTTTCTTCCTGCAGACAATTTTGAAGCAAACGTTCGCTCCAGATCTAACAATGGAAGTTATGTACCTCGACTTTCACTTCCGGTTGATCGTCCCGTTTCCTATTCAAACCCATCGACTGATCGATCAGCAGGGAATCGTACATGGGCACGACGAAAAGCTTCTCCGTGGCAGCGAGACGCTCGCACTTCGGGGTCCAGACGTGCAGAGTGATCCATGTTTGTGACAGCAGCCACAACAGCCATACCCAGGCGTACTGTTTCGACACGAAATCATTGAGGAAGTACAAGGGCGGTGATTCGTAGAACAGATAATCCGGAATCGTGCCGTTGAAGATGCAGGGGTCGCCGTTCCGCAAACCACAGGCGGCGATCAATAACGAGATCGACACCGGTATCGTCAGATTCACCGGGAACGCGTAGCTGAACCCCTGGATCAGAATTTTGCACGCGAATTTCCCTGAAAATCGTAAAACATCGGTCGCTTTTATGGCTGTTATTGTCATATCTCCTTTGTATTGTTCAAGTATTTTCGTTACAGTACTTTCATCCAGTCTAAAAGGAATTAAACCAATTACACTGACAGTTCATCGTTTATCAATGGCTAAACTGTGGATTTCATGCATTGCTTTACGACAACGAATTTATTTACGAGTTCTTTTCGTTATGGTACCTTTATTCAGTGTTAAAGGAGTTAAATTAATTAAAAGAGGAGCTCTCAATGTATCAATAAATTGACTATGGATTTTATGCATTTATGTCGAAAATGAGTAGATGAAATTTAAAACTAAACCTTTCTTAGCATATTTCTTTTATATTTTCGAATTAAACAACTTACACTGAAGACACATCGTTTGTCAATAATAGAGTTTAATATAAAAGTGGGGAATGGTGAAACAGCTGTCTATTGAATATTGAGAAATTCAGTAAACGTGCTGCAAAACACAATAACATCGAGGAATATTACGTTTGTTTTATATGAGCCACGATTATTTTATTTAATGAATTTACTGATCTTGTGGTGTGGTGTTAAACAAAGCAAACTAATACAATTCCTGAAGCACACAAAATTATTCAACAGGATCTAAATTATAAACGACCACCTAATTGTAAGCTTGTAGTTGCTAATAAGCCTTGTGATGTTAATGCAACTTAAACAAAAAGCAGGTAAAAAATGGTCTGTATTAATCTAAAATATTAAGCTTAAAGTAAGTAATTATTATTGCTATTTAGGAGCTTAAATGTTATATATTGAATGGAATTATTTACTTATACAATAACTAGACTGCGGATCTCTATGCAAAATAAAAATGTTGTGCATCGATTACGACAAACAAGAATCTAGTAAAAAATTCTTTCTCTCTTTAAAAACTTTAATAAGTTGAAAATAATACATTGGTGTTTCTAATTTCTCAATCAAATCGTTTAGAGCATACTCTATAAAAAATGCATAACTGATGTAATTTTGATTATTCCTACTTGAAAGAAATAATTCCATAATTCAAAAAGGTTAATAATTCTTCTAAAAACAAATTCCTAGAAATTGGTAAAAAATGATATTCAAAACCAGAATATTCTCTTAACCTTTAGTCGACCTTGAACTATGAAGGACGATGCAACAGTACTCGAATTTATGCTAACAATTATTTAATGATAATTATTAATATCTCGCTACGTTTCTGTTTTGTATTTCGATAGAGATGAATATTAAATATCAATCTAATATTAGATATAATTTAAATGTACCAATGCATTTCTGACCTACATTTTGAATGTAATCTTAAGAATTAATTCGTGTAGGTAATTAAAACTCGGAGCAGATATCACGGTCAATAATTTCGCTAAATTAATGAAATGTACTTACCGAAAATGTAGGCGAAGTAAGCGCCAAATATTTGCAACAGCAGGACGTAAATGGGAGTGTTCGGGTCCGCCGGCTCAAATAATTTTTCGCCAATTTCGACAACGTCCGCGATATCGGTAATTCTACTGGACGAATCGAAACGTACTTCGGACACAGGGATCTTATGACCCCTAAAAGCGCTGCTCAACATCGTGAACAGATGGCCAACGGTATCCCCTTTCATGTATAATATTAACAAAGTGCTGATAAAGAAAGCCAGGATCTTCCAAACTGATATGAACATGTAGGTGAAATATCGGGTCAGTCTCAATTCCTTTTTCACCCTTCCCAGGGACCGAACAAACCCTGAAACGTAAATATATTCGATGGTATTAAGCCGAATTATCTCAAATTAAATGGCTCACACAAATAATCAATTGCAACTTTCCTTTGGATTCAAATCTTTCATCTGTCATATTGGAGATTCATTAATTATACTTTAAGATGGAGTAAGTGCATAGAAAATAATACAGATTATTTTGGAGAGTCAAATTTCTTTTGGTCGTTGGTATACAATTAATAAATTTGTATACAATAGAATGTCAGAAAGCCCGAAAGGTGGTTAACCAATCTAGCCTATAAACGAGTTAACCAATCTAGCCTTTAAACATCAAGCAGAATTTTACAGGGACCAAATTTTATGAAAAGATTGTTCCACAGACATATATTTCTACTACAATGAACTCGATCCTATTAACCCCTTGCCCTACAACAACGAGTGAGACTCGTGGTAAGAAATTTCGGCCAAAAACAATAAGGACGAGCATGACTCGTGGTACTTCGTTCGGACCAAACCTAAACAACACGAGCCTGACTCGTTGTACTTCGTTCGGACCAAACGTGAACAACGCGAGCCTGGCTCGTGGCACTTCATTCGTGACAAATGTAAACAACACTAACACGAAGATTACTAATTTTCTACGAGTTTTCTCAAAACATTATTAATTTATATTAAGTATTAATTTACAAATTGTTACTGATACATTATCAGTAAGTGGATACAGTTTCAAATTATAAATCATTTTTGTTCACCGATGAATTGATCATAATTACTTCCTAGACATCTTAAAAGTATTAGTTGTACCCAAACGTGTTTATTATTTCACAATTCCTTTCGTTGCGCCGAAATATACATGTAATAAGACGCAAACATTTTGCGCAAGTTCGAGCGCACGGCTAAACAGCTAAATGGTTCAACGCGTGACCGAACTTCCTGTTTATTATGGCCCGAGCAATTGGGAGTTACCGGGTAGGACAAGGGGTTAAAAACATTAACACAATTCGACTTTCTTAAAAACATTCCAGTACATTCAGTTTTATAGTGCGATCCCTAGTTGTTTTACTTTAACAAAATTGTAGAACATTACCAGGGACTTGCTCAATCATTAGCTACACCTGCGACCATGATGCGGAACGACATAAATCACATTTTTATTAATTCCCTGCCTTAATTGTTTAAAGCAGAGTGTACGTTTGCATTAACTTCTAACGACCGGAAAATACTGAAACTTCGAAGCAGATAATGGTATTTTAACCGTTGACTTGCGATACTTCCGATACTTCGGAAATGAAAACACGCGCATTATAGCGTACCGCCTTTTAACCGCAGGATCTACTTCCAATAAAAGTAGCCCGACTTTTCCAAGGAAGACACGGACGCAAGAGGAGAAGAATGAAAGCAAACGTTTCAGATTATTCGACATGCTTCGCGCCACTTTCAACGGTCGGCTCCCCGGAACTTATTAAACTTATTAAACAAAAAATATATAATAGTTTTAAAGTTTCTCCACGACTTCCTCCGCCGAGATCAATTTTTCCGTTCGCGTTTTATGAAGGTTCCCCTGGACAATTATTGCACCTTCACGATCTTTTTATCGATATAATATTACTTACCGATTGGACTCTGCATGGAAACATAATTTTCCCACCATCCGCAGGAGACCAGGAACAGGGCCGGTGGTATGAGCCACAAAGATGGTCTGGAACTATCCAATAATGGCCAGAGGAAGAAACTTGTTCCTTGAGCTGCGAGCGCGGCTATATCGATCAGCACCAACACGAATCTTTTCGACTCGTCTTTGTTTTTGTTCCGAGAGAGCAGCCCTTGAAGAAGCGAATTGTATGCTTAATGCAATTCGTAATACAGCAATGTATGTATACAGTAATGTCTAGACTGCGAATTTTATGCATTTATGACAAAAGTGGGCAGGTTCAATTCCAAATAGTAGAAAGATGAAAAGAATTTGAGAACTTCAATACATTATCTTCAGTTTATCAAAAAATATTAAAAGAATAAAGACATATTTTATATATATATATATATATATATATATATATATATACATACAGGGTGTCCCACGCAACTGGAACAGGCTGTACCTCCTAAACGGTTGGGAATAGAGGAAAATATTATAAGAAAAAGTTAAATGGCATCAGACGGTGCATAATACGCAACTAATTTTATGCACTTTTTTTTTTAAATGGAAACCTACATTTTTGACTGCACCAATCGATGCAGATTGTTGTGCTCTACATAAAAGTAGTAACATACTTATGCCCTAAACTTATTCGTTAGGACGTTATCGTAATGTTACAAACATTATAATGGAGCACTACGTGATACTCCAGAACACTTGCCGACAGAGCGAAATCATTCACAAATCTACAACAATCCTAGTTACGATAACTTCCGAACGAATAAGTTTAGGACATAAGTATGTTAATACTTTTATGTAGAGCACAACAAATTGCATCGATTGGTGCAGTCAAATATATAGGTTTTCATTTTTAAAAGTGCAGTTGCATTTTTCTGATTAAATTTATACCAAACAAGTCAGATCATATTTACCCGTTTAATTCATGATATAGTAGAACATCGATTATCCGAACTAATCAGTGGAACATGAAGATACTACGGAATGTACAAGTTTGTAGCGGATCATACGAAGTAAATAATTCGTTGGTATTTCTAAACAATTCCTCCGAAATAGACACGATAATGGAGAATTTAGAATCTGTTCGGATAATCGAAATTTCACTAAAACGTCAATTAAACTAGTAAATATAAATAATCATGTCAAAAAACATGTCGGTCAAAGTTTTATACAAAAATAATAAAGAAAAAAAGAATTTAATTTTAATAAGCTACAATTAATAACCAGAGGAAAAGACTTTTGCCATTCGCCGACATGAAGTTTTTCAATTCTTTGTTTTAATTAGTACCCGTTCAATTCCAATTTAATTATAGGTGCAATTTGTGTCCAACTCGAAACGGCGTGATGAAAAATGACCGATGAAACGGTTAATGTTTTAATTATCGTTGACCAGCGTTCCTTACCTAGCAGTCCGGGTACGAAGCACACGCAGTTCGTCAGCATCGCACCTTGGACAACATCCAAATCAGGAAGCACTGCCATAAACATTAGAGACAAGCCGACCGCGTGAAAGGTCTCCATGAGGAAAACCAGAAGGAAATGGGAAGCCGGTGGTTTCTTCCACGATTTAAAGATGCATATCCGAATGCTGCGTATCAACGTACCGAACTCTGGCACGGCGAATGCAATTATGATACACCAGATCCACGCAATCCTCTCTTCTTCTGGTAACGAAGCTACAAATTGCTTGTCCCGACCTGTCACACAAATGAACGATGCAATTTTTAACGTGTTGTCTCCAAAAAACAATCGCTGTCACCTACAATGCACGTGTAGCCGACGTTTTATAGTTTTAAAAATGCGAACGTCATTTCGTAATTATTAAGGCATCTGTGAGAAATAAATCACTCATTGCCTATATCTTTTTTTTTAAATTATAGCACCTTGAATCTAATTGAGATTCATTTTGGCTATCGTATTACATTAGAATCGATACAATTTACGTAGAATGAATTTCTAGCCTCAATAATTGATTTTAATTTCACGAAATGTGATTAACCCGGTGCATGCAAAAGCTTTAGTCCTGTTTCCAATTTTCATTTAGAGATAAGAGGTATGTCGCCTGTCGATAATGAAGATAGTTATTTAAACAAACTATTATAACCACTGTAATTATATGTAGACTGCAGAACTTCATGCAAAATAAACACTATCTGCACCAATTATAAATAGACTTCAGATTTTATGTATTTATGATATCGAAAGGTGGATCAAACGCAAAACTGTAAAATCACTTAAAGAATTTAGAAATACTGTATAATTGTAATAGTTATTTCAACAAACTATTATAACCATTATAATTATACGTAGACTGCAGAACATCATGCAAAATAAAAACTATCTGCATCTGTAAAATCACTTAAAAAATTTAGAAATACCGTCGTATAATTTTCAGATCTTTATAAGTTTTAAGAGAAAAAAAATGTGTATGTGTAAATGTGTAAATTTCATAAAAATCCACAGTCTAATTATAATAAACAAGAACCAATTGAAATTGTTATACTTTCTTTAAAATTGTCAGGAACATAAAAATAATGCATCTATTTTGTCAAATTCTTTTATCCTAATCCTTTTATTATTCTAAATTTCATCTACTCGTTTCTATCGTAAATGCATATAATCTGCAGTCAAATTATAAGTCAGTATGCATGAACGATTGAGGAGGACTAAAACGTTTGCAGATATGCAATATATGTATAGTGTCTTAAAAATGATAAAAGTGTTATGCAATGTGTTTTAACAATTCAATTATTTTTGATATTCTAGTAATAATTAAAGCTTATTCGACGATGCTAGTCAGTTATATAAGCAAATAAAGCATCAGTGCGATCCCGTATTAACTATCGAAAACACGTGGACGCAACTAATTCGCCCCTGACTGTCGTAATGTGCAATTGTTTACCGACTCAACTTTAAATACGTACGTTTGTTTGAGCAATATTTTAATATAATATCTTAATATTAACGTTGTCCTCTGTGTTACTATTTTTCAATTTAAGAATGTAAGAAGATGTTTTGTGAACGAATTTATTCAGAATTAATTGTTAAATCGATTTGCTGCAAGCATGGAGAATTTGCACTTTCACTATTCATGTGAATTTAGTCAGTTTTGTTCAGAAACTGTTTTACATTAACAAGGCTAAGAAATCATAATAAGTACTGTTAATGAACGAATTTAATTAGAATTAATTGTAAAATTATTTTACTAAAAGCATCGATAATTTGCACTTTTACTGTTCATGTGAATTTAGTAAGTTTTGTTCATAAACTGTTTTAAATTAACGAAGTTAATAAATCATAATAAGCACTGTTCATGAACGAATTTAATAAGAATTAATTGTGAAATTATTTTACTAAAAGAATCAAGAATTTACACTTTTACTGTTTATATTCAAAGTTTGCAGTTCCAATTGACTGTAATTTTACCCCTTGCACTATGATTTGTTTCATGATTACAGTGATTAGAACTTCTTCATCGCCCATAATTACTTCCAGGAAAAAGAAAATATACTTATTAAATGCATGTATATTCTCTAATAGCTATGTATCGACAACAAAAAGATAGAATTTTTGTTTCGGTTTAAAGGCAATTGATAATTTACACATTTAGTAGATTTCGTTCGAAATCCTCATCATGAGTCTGGCTTGTCGTTATAGTGCAAGGGGTGGAGTTTATAAATCAGATGCAACTAACAACAAACATCAAATAAATGACACTGTAACACTTTTGTATTTCCTCATTGCAACTCGTGCTAACATATGCAATTAAATTTCATTGAATCCATTGTGGCAAACGTTTTCATGAATGGAGCATGCCTATTTCCAGGTAGTAGCAAAGTTATACATTTACTTCCGTTATTTTTGCAGAGCTGTCGCTCGGATGGTCAACATGACACAGTGTTTCAACCTCTTTTCACGTACTTTCTCTCTTTGCTTCCACCATGGAGTAAGTGTAGCGGGCTTGTGGCAAAAAGACTTCGTCGTAACTATGTTACGAGAACGATCCAATTTTATCATTATACCACCTTTGAACAGTTTATTCTCAAGTATACGAACTATAATCTTAACGACAACGTTTCAAATCGAACAGATTGATCGTCCTAGTTTCGCGAACAGCATGCTCGTGTGTGTTTTAATTTCCTATAAAAAGTGGATTTGTAATTGGAGCGCGAATTTAACTTTCGAATAGGCATTACGGATTCATTATGCATTTCTCTTTCTCTAAAACTGTTAATGAGAGTGTGTACACGCGAGCCGGCGCGCGATACTTTTTCCTGGTGGCATATATTATCGTTTCGCAATTCTATAATCCGAAATTGTTGATTATTATTAGACAATGGAAGCTCGCTGTATCAATTTATCGCCGGTTTGTGCTTTATCTCGTTAATATGGATGGTTCTGAAAGTTTGTATATCACTTACCTAACTTCCTATTGCAATAAACGATCGCTCGGTCAGATCTGAGCTGCGACGTCATGAATAAAATTGTTCCTTTGGCAACTACACCGCTTCCTAGCACTATCACAAAAACTACGAGGTATACAATGACTTTCGTGACCTGTACCGTCATCTCGAGGCATCTTTGATTCGTCATCGAACCGGAATCGATTTTTGGCGGTGGATTCCGGAACACGTCCCATCCTTTCGTTTCCACCACAGTCCTCTGACTGCAACGAAAATATCATTCAAGTCAAGCTAATATTCAGTTTATGATTAGTAGACTACAGATTTTATGCGTTTATAAGAAAAATTAATTGATCAAACCCAGAACAGTGAAAACATTCGTAGAATTTACGAATACACTTGTCTTCATTTCGACTCACAATCAGTGAAATTATTATGAGAAGAAATCTCTGTCTATGTATTTTTATATTGCATAAAAAACGACAGTCTAATAATTAGAATCATTTTGTATGGAAATAGATTCTTTCTTTTAAAAAATGACCATTGAACGGAGCCATATCGACATCAAATGAATAATTTACAACAAGTAGAGCTACCCGAACCAAAAAGAAGGAGAACCAAGGGGAACTACCCATCATTTTTCGATATTAGATGTTCAAGAAAGAATTCAATATTAAATAGTTCTAACATGACGCGTCGTATAAAAATATTGTTTGGCATATAGAATCATACTTCAATCATCTACTCGCCTCCTAGAAGTTAGCTCCCCACTTGTTGAAATAAATAATTTCAACAGTTGTGCTGAGTTGTGCTAATTTTGTACTACATTGTTCTGGAATATTATAACAATAATATATACACAATAAGACTAAAAATTGAGAAAAACAATTTATTTTTAGTAGCCCCCCACTTTTCGTTTTTTTCACATTTTCTTATTTGTGCTAAGTTGTGCTAGGTTGTGCTAAAATTGTGCTAAAGTATTACTTTATAAAATAATAAATAAAGAAGTTATGGTAAATAATCGTTTTGGACAAGCAATTACCGTTTAAGTTAGTAAGAGTTATCCAAATTAACTGTATCTGACTTGTGCTAGCCTAGCAAAGTAAAGTGCCCTTTATATCGTTGTTGTGGTGAAAACGAAAGTTGTGCTGACTTTTGTGCCAGGCTAGCACAACTCAGATATGCAATATTATGGTTTGTCGAATGACCAGAAAGTCAAATTCATAATATAGTATCTAAGCGCGAAGGGTCGCGGGCAAGTGTAAAGTGCCCTTTATATCGTTGTCCTGGCGAAAACGAAAGTTGTACTGACTTGTGCTAGGCTAGCACAATTCAGATATATGATTATATGCTGTTTGGATAACTGTTACTAACGTAAACGTTAATTGCATGTCCAAAACGATTATTTACCATAACTTCTTTATTTATTATTTTATAAAGTAATACTTTAGCACAATCTTGTTTTAGCTATTGTTTTAGCTATTATTTAGAAAGTAAGTTGTGCTGTCTTAGCACAACCTAGCACAACTTAGCGCAATTAAGAAAATTGAAAAAAAACGAAAAGTGTGGGGCTACTAAAAAATCGTTTTCTCAATTTTTAGTCTTATTTTTTATATTATTGTTATAATATTCGAGTACAATCTTAGCAGAACCTAGCACAACTTAGCACAATTGAGAAAATTGAAAAAAAAACGAAAATTGAGGGCTACTAAAAAAATCGTTTTTTCAATTTTTTAGTTTTATTGTTTATATTATTGTTATAATATTCGAGAACAATGTAGCTCAAAATTAGCACAACACAGCACTACTGTTGAAATTATTTATTTCAACAAGTGGGGGGCTAACTTCTAGGAGGCCATCTACTCGTGTCGCACACCATAAAATGAATAAAACTGACCAAGCTGTCAGTTATAAAACTGTTTGTTTACTGTTTAGCTAAAACCCCACTCTCTTATGACAAGTATGATACTACATTTTTAAATTGCTATTTTAAATGCATTATATTGTGTAATATTAATTTTTCTTTTACTTAGAGAAGCAATATATATGTATTTAGTTGGCTTCGATGTATTTAGTAAATGAATTATTTAAAACGGTGCCAACGAAGGAATTGTCGTTTCAAGTACATTTTAAATAAAACACTTGAAACGATAGGGAGTTGGGAATAAAATGGGAAAGAAAATTGAGAGCGTTAAGGATTAAAATGTAGATAGAGTGGCTTAACGTGTGGCTTATTGTGGAATGCAAGTCGGTTCGGTCACAAAGAATGGCCGCACTACCTTCCCTTCTTGTTTTAAAGCGGCAAAAAGACGTTCGCAATGTTTGCGAATACCGGAGTCTCTTTGCAAGGGTATAAGTACCTGTCGCCATAATCCTGAGTCAATGGGGTACTCTCGCCGTCTGAAAAGTCGTCCGCTCCACCGGCTGGTATCATTCCATTTTGTTGCTGATTTTTTGACATCCTGTCAACCGGGCTGAAATCAAAAATATCTACTATTAGTGATAGATATACCAGTCACAGTTATACGTTCATTATTTCAACGTAACTTCATTGAACATCAGAAAAGCTTGACGCCTCTTCAACATTATTTGTATTCTGTACCATTACCACCATTGGACTGTGGATTTTTGTGGAAAATAAAAATTGTCTGCGTCAATTGCAATAGGGTTTAAACAGATATATGTTCCTCTTTTAATAATTTTAATAAGTCGGAAATTTTGCATTTCATTTATCAATTTCTGGCAAAGAAAGCATAACAATGAATTGATCAAGTGCAAAACAGTAAAAGCATTAGAAGAATTAAAATATATAAAATTAAATATATTTTGTACACATGATTTATTACTTTCAGTTTATTACAAACGTATCGAACCGAACCGGATTATATGTATATAAAGACATATTTGTATGGACGGAAATAAAATTTTTAATATTATTATTTTCAGTTTATTACAATTATTATGAAAAGAAATAAATGTTTAAGTAGCTCCTGACATTTCAAATTGATGCAGACTATTCGTATTTGGTATAAAAATCTTCAGTCTAATATTAACTTTCATATCTTGATGACTAAGTACTTTTCTTTTCATGGTTGCCATAATTCCAGTCTTTCTACTGATCGGAAACAAAAAATGAAGTTGTTTATTAAATCAGTATGACTATAGTTACGGTCCAAAACCAAAGAAATGAAAAATCTTGATCATTTACGAAATGGCGACATTTTTAAGTCAAATTACCAGTTTTCTTCATATTCTTCAGTCTTAGCACGATCAAAAAAATAAGAAAAAATTGAAGGATTTCAACAATTTTTGTTCATGGGATACCAGATAGGAAACGTGTTGAAGATTCTCTCAAAATTTCAAGTCAATTGGTCAATTAGAACTTGAAATATCGCGGGAACCGTTCCGAAAGAAGTAGTTCCTTGAAAAACGCCTATGACTACGTTAATTTTGCGAATTCAAACAAATCCTTTAGCATACATATTATACAATGCTTATACTTAAAGACAATGTAACGAAGAAAATCAATTTTTTGAAAATGAGAAACCAAACTATCCTCATAATGGTCAAATGAAACCGGATTTTTAAACGAACGGCGAAACGGTACGAATTCGTTCAATCGACGACGCATTAAGGAGAAAGTTAGGTGACGCAAAGAAATCCTGATTGCGAGTCATATCGCCGTGCAACAATCAAAAGAAGAAACAGTTCTAACGCGAAGCGGATGAATTACGGCATTTTCCACGCGCCGATAATATTACCGTAGGTACAGATGGAGAAGAGTTTGCTCTCGAAAATCGGGTCTTGTCGATGAAGTAAATGCAACGTAACGGATCAGTTGGCAACCAGCTTTCTACATTTGTCACTGATCGGTCGGCTGCGCGACTGGTTTCCATAGGGTAACGACCATCGTTCTTTTCGTGGAAAAAATTTATCTCGCCCGGTCTGCGCTTGCAGCACACGTTGCGAAATTTCCTCGTTAAATTAATTACTGATTCATCGAAACTGGCATAAAATGCCTGACTCCGGCAACAGCGCGGGCAGGTTGTTCGAAAAAGAATCTCACATTTGCACGTGTAGGCTTTCCTGGAACTGCCTAACTAGTATCTTGGCGCTCTAAATAATTCAATTAGGGGATTTACGTTTTCTAATGGATACCTCGTGGACGTGTTATTACTGGGATCATTTTTCAAGATTTTTACTTAATCCCTTGCCATACCATTTTCTTTACGGCTACAATAATTAGAACGTCTTCGCCCCCAAAAATGTCACAGATAAAATTTTATTTTGTCTGAAAATAAAGGTATAATTTTCATCTTTGTTAGACTCTATTTAATAACTTCATCACGAGTCTGACTCGTTAAAATACGGCAAGGGGTTAACTTCCTGTTGAATAACGAATATGACACCTGATGACCGCATCAAACGATATCTAACAAATATGGATAGTACTGCTTTGCTATATGATGCAAATTTTGTTGTTTTGTAACAAAGGTCTGCTAAGGATGAATACTAAAATCACTAAATATGACTGGTATTTCCTTCTTCCAACGTGAAATAAAATATTGCTTCTCTGTATTCAATGTCCACTAAATAGGGATATAAAAATTGACTAAATAAACGAAATCTGTTAAATAAGAATACTATTCCTTTTCTTTAAGACAAAATAAAATGATGTTCCTTTGTAACCAATCTCCACTAAATATAAACACTAAAATGTACTAGATAATCTAAATCTGCTAAATATGAATACTATTTCTTTCGTTTAGAACGGAATAAAAATCTGTCCTTTTCTAACCGTACTCGTAATCGAAAATCGTATAGCAAGGGGTTGATAATTTAAGAACACTTTTATGTAGAGTCTAATTATTATCAAAATTTAGTTGTTTATAAAAGATCAAGAAGAGAAAGAACTATATCTATTCAATAGATATAAAATTTATATTTTAAAAGTTTGTGAACAATGTCCCATCAACTGAGAATGCTGATGGTTCTTAATAGATCAGGAACATAAGAAATCAGCTTATGTAGATTAATAGCGAAATTTAATAGAGAAAGTATGCTCCATATGTGTTTTTAGGACTCTTTTGCAGAATAATTGTCATGCTTCAGGAAAGCGTTATATAAAATGGGGAGAGTGCGATTTCCGTGGCCCCTCGTTTTGAGGTTATATTTGTGTTCTTGGGGTTATTTCAAGAAAAAAATGTATATATAACATGGTGTTAAATTGGCCTGGTTTAACCGGTAAAGTAGATTTCCTGTTTTTTATAAATTTGCAAATATCTCGGTAACTATGCGAAATATGGCAAAATATCAAGAGACCTTTTTAGTAGAAAATGAAATATTATTCGCATAATCTTTGCATTGTAGCTGTCATCCAGAATTTGAACTAGTAATGGAAAAATCATGTGAATAGAATGATTTATGGTTAGGTCGTGGAGGGGGCGGATCAAAACGAAGGGCCACGGAAATCGCACTCGTGCCTATAAAATAGAGTAGTGGGCCATTTTCACCCGAGAAATAAACTTTGTATTAAAAAATTCTAAAATTATAAATATACTTATTATCCATCCAATAAAACCACTATAAGGGAGAATTTATTTTCCTTTTCAACAAAGGATGTCAATTATATGCGTTACAAGCAACTTTGTTTGTTACAAAAAACTTGTAACAGCTTCTAACATTTTATGTGGCACAACCCATTTTCGAAGCTTGCATTCCTTTGAACGGTTAAAAAATACGAGAAATTCAACAATTTTTTTATAAAATGATTTTTCTTTAAAAAAACAATATCTACATATTCTTGTATGATATTTAAGTAGAGTTTACTAAAAAAGTTGATCTAAAGACTGTAAAAAGCAAGATTCTAGAACGAATTAGTTCATTATAAGACAATCCACTGTGTTTTGTTAGTTCCATTCAACCAAAACTTTTATTTTGAAGAATATTTCTTATGAAACTTAGAATATGAGGAGGAGCATAAGGAACTTATAACATGAAAACTCTTTTGCAAAACTGACTTAAAATTCGGAAAAGTTTCAGAACTGATTCAAAACAGTTTCAAACATCAATTCTCATACCAAACCCACCAATCCCCGAAATATATATAAAATGGAAACAAACGAATCGAAAAACTAAATCGGATCAAACTTGGTCGGCTCGTGACGAAATCGCACTTCGGTTCATTGTGGTCGAGCGAACTCGTTGCGTTTGACGTCAACTCTTGGTTGCACGGTCGAGCACACGGGTACATAGGTACATACGCGATCGAGAATCGAATCTTGCGGGATAGAAATGTAATCAACGGTGTATTTAGCAAGTGCGTTGGTTGCCTCATTTCCCCGATACCTAATTAATAGAGCCGGCAGAGGCAGCGGCTGTTAAGAGAAGAAGTAGGGCAGAATAAGGCGAAGAAGGAGGCGGAGGAGGCAAAAGAGACGGAGGCGTATCTTTGTTCCGTGGAGGTCTGGGCTTTCTGGTTCCTGGACACTGAAAGTGAAAGGGAACGAACAGTGAAAGATAACATAGCAAGGACGTCCACTGCAACTCGCCGTGTCGGTTGCTGCCCTCGAGGCACGTCATGGATTCGTTCGTACCGGGTTCACCCCCTCGCAACACTTCTCGCAAACGGTGCTGGGTAAAATAGCATTTCAAAGACAAAATGAAAATATTTCTTAAACTCGTACAATTTCAGATATACCAGAACATACCTGCAACAAATCATGCTGTACTAGCTTATGTTTTCTCTTTTCTGTTAAATTTTATTTAACTTTCCATCTTTAACAAACATCTGTAACAACAACCTAAGGATTTTACATTGATTTTGAAGCAACACAAATTATGTTATTTTCCATCGATACATACTTAGACCGTCAGACGAAATAAACTAGCATATACGTAATAGCAAGTTCAACATTTTACATTGATTTTGAAGCAACACAAATTATTTTATTTCCCAACGATGCGTACGAGGTGTGATAAAAAAGGAACGGGACTCTGTCAGTTTAATTGCGAGGGTGTAACATATCTGCAACAAACCATGCTGCACTAGCTTATATTTTCTTTCTTCTTTTAACACGTTAACTGCCAATCCAGCAACCTCGGAAATTCCATAAAATCGAAGTGATTTATTTAATACAATGAGAAAATAAAATTTTCTGGATATTAATCAACTTCGGTACAATGAATATATTAACGTAAAAATTTATTTTGAAATCTGGATAAATAATTCCGTCACCCATATAAGGGTGACAAGGCAACCAATGTGTTAATTTGCATTTAACATTCCATCGTAAATTAACTTCTATAGACGTGGATTTGTATGCAAAATAATAATTTTCTACATAAATTGCAACAAAGTGGAGTGAAATGGAAATTTATTTTCAATCTGAATATGTTTAATAGGTTGAAAATCATATAACAGTATCTTTAAATTCTTCTAATGCTTTTACTGTTTCAAATTACACTCATTCGTTTTTGTCATAAATGTGTAAAATCTTCAGTCTAAATATCCGTAACTGCAACCTAACCAGTTAACTAGCATAGTGAACTATCATGAAGGAAGTGGAAGTTATTTGTTGGCTGTTAATGGAACCTTCTTGAATTTAGTCTGGTTACTTTCCATTTTAAGTGCATTGTTAAATCGCAGAGCCACACGGATGATACTTATACTAAAATGTATACAGCATGCGTTAAAATGCCCGCAGCTCGATGGAAATTGGCGGACTGTTGCACGAAAGCATGAGGAAGTGATCAGCGAAGCCGTAAAATTTTATCTGGTTTCTTGTCTTATGGTTTCGGAATGCGAAGAGGTCCGTCGTTTTGTGTACTGATTTTACATAATCGTAGTTGGTCTGCAACTCTACTCTATAATCCCAAAATCTTATCATATACAATTAGACTGCAAATTTTGTGCATTTATGAGAAAAATAGATCAACCAAATTCAAAACAGTAAAAATTTTCCAAGAATTCAAAAATATTGTTCTATTATTTTTGACTTATTAAGATGATAAAAACAGAAATCAATGTATATGCAATTTTCTACAATGAATTCAGACAATTTTTAGTTTGTATAAAACTTGTCTACATATTTTTAAATTCTTGGAAAATTTACACTGTTTTGCACCTAGTTTGCAAACACCTCTCTTGCGTCCTCTGTTCAAGCTTCAAGCGACCTTCTCTCTCTCTATCTGCCTCACCCTCTCCTTTGTCTACAGTGTTTTCCACAAGTTTCAGGGTTACTGATCAGGCTCCGGTAATGAATTCAAACTGCCCGTTCTTTTCACCCAAGGGAAGGTCCTTGTGTCTCCTTCTCCCTCTAGATTTCTTGCTCTTTCCTTTATTCTTTCTTTGGTTGCACTCTCTCTCTCCCCCTATTTATTCGTTTTAGCCGCCCGAAAGAATTCTGCGCTAACGCCGGACCAATGTCGATGACTGAACCGCCAACAGGCAAACCAGATTCTAAAGATTCTTCTCTACTTTCTTTCTTTCTTCCTACCTCTGTTCCATTCTATCCTGTTTCCGAAGGATAACGTCCCTCTTCTTGTTACAACGTTCTCGTCGTCTTGTTTGATCGTGACGGTCCCGGAATTGAATTTTTTCGCGATTCGAGACCGTTTGTACAAATATCTTCACAGTCGGTAGCAAAAGTATACGTGCATTTACCGAATTTGTTAGTTGTTCATGTTTCTTAACACGTTTCATGCCGAGCCATTTTTGATCAAATTTTTGTTCAGGCTATTTAATGTTTCGATTAAAGACCGATACATTATTATAAACTATTTCGGTAACAAAAAAGGCTTGTATACACTAGTACTCACATCGTGTACCATCTTCTTTGTTTTGGTGCTAATATACAGCCTTAAACTTATTACAAAATTATATGTTTCGAACGCGTATGCTATCGATGGTACACATAGCACGGAACGTCTTAACAGTAAAGCTACTAAGGTAAAAATGACACGTTTCGAATCCCGTCTTTTACTTTGAAATTGTAAAGGAACTTTTTAAGTGGAACCACTTTTAAATACATTCACTTGTTCTTCCACGAAATAATTGAAATAATTGAATCGAAATTGACACGAGTTTGGCCAGAATTTTATGGAATTTTTCTTATGAATGTAGTTAAGTAATGACTGCGGATTTTTATGCAAAATAAAAACTGTCTGTACAAATTGTATAAATCTGGAGCCAAATAGAAATGTCATTCTTTCTTTAATAATTTTAAGCAGCTCAAACTAACACATTGGTATTTTTACATCATTTTAATCTGTGCTCTGCATTAAAATCTACTTACTCATTTTCATCATAAATGCATAAAATCCGTAGTCCATTAAAGATGTTCGGAAGTCGTCAAAAAAATACAAAACAGCACAACGAACTATTTATAATATTTTTAATATGTAACTATTTATATTAAAAATCATAATATTTATTGTTATGATTAATATCATTACTGAATTACAACATGTTATTTATTTTAATATATCCATAACAACTTCTCAAATTTTTATGTGTCCCTTATGTGTTTAGTAAATTTTCATTTTCTAATAAAGACATATAAAATGTCATTTTTTTTCAAAAATTTGTTTAATTGCATTTTGTTACATTCCACTATTCGAATCTTTCTTCAAAGTCATACGTTTCTAATTTTGACGATAAATGTCGGTTCTAGATGTACGCGAATGTAAAACAAGCTTAAATGAATCTTTTATGCCATGTATTGTACAACTTAAGAAAATAACAATATTAACCGTGACCAATTGTGTACTATGAATAGACCCGTAATACTTGTGTGAAACGGAAAGTGATGCACAGAATAGATATAATAAATGGTTGCTAAATGTCAAAGCAGGAAGCAACCATGCTTTTTCCCTAAACTACTGAAGACTTTCTCTACTTCGTCCTTTAGCGAACATAATGGGGTTACCTTGCACATTAACGACATTATATGAACCTTTAGAGACGCAATTACAAAACACTTCTAAAACAAACAAACTTTACATCAAGATGCACAATAAATTTCTTCGGTAAAATTTACAAAAACTAAAATGAGACAATAATTCACTCTGCAATATTTCCTGTAATATTCAATTTTGTATTTTTTGTATGAGCGGACGACCGCTCCATTGGAAGAGGGGGGCGATATTACGGCGCCATAATGAATGTAAAGTCGCCGTAATGTAAAGTTGCCCTCTGATGGACAACCCCTAAGGAAATAATGAAAAAGAGAAGTTTTCAAGAAACTGTTAACCAACTCACAGTGGAGGAGTTGTTCTTGTATATATGTAAGTGTAACTAAAGTGTTCATTGAAAATACCGCGATGAACGGCACAAGATACATTCGAAAAACGCAATAATATTTATGGAAAACATAGTGAAAAATAAGTTGCAATTTTCTTTCATTACCCAAATACAACATTCGTTATACATAATTTGGGTACACTGATTTTCTTTCTTTATTTTAAAATTTCAATTAACTAATGTCAGTAGGTTGTTTGCGTGCTAGTATCGAGTACCGCCCACTGTAACCTCATCAGTAATATAATCAACATCCCGATTTTTCGCTGGGTTATTACTGCAAATGAGGCAACTTCGCCTTGGTTAATATTGAATTCGCGTGCTCGAATAATCGTGTCGTTACACAACGAATAAAATCGAGCTACTACGCTCCGGTTCACATTCACTTCTCCGTTTTCCCGACTTGGAAAATAGAAACTGTCGAGTTTCCGTGTGAAGCAGCTCTCTCGCCATGCAACGACGAAATTTCTTCAACGTAGAGAACCTGTCACCATTGTGGATACGAACAAATTGATTTCAGCTATTTTTGGACAAGCAATTTATTTGTTAGAACAGCAAACATTTAAGCAGCGAAAAATTCATCACAAGTTCGTGTAAACACATTTGAACCTGCTGGACTCGTTCCAATCGTTACACTTTGCACAATTCACCAGATTTCAATAGAAATGTCTCGAAACTCGGGGGAAAAAATGATTAATAGAAAGTTTAATCACAGCGAGCATACAATACGTGTGTAACGTTGTTACGAGAATTTTTCGGGGAAGATATTTCAAACGCCTTGTTATGAGAACGTTTATTGTGCACATTTAATAATTTATCGATAATAATGAATCGGTAACTATCAATAAGGATTTATTCACTGCCTACTGCAAATTAGAATAATGCTTCTTCCAACGCCCTGAAGAAACTGTTGCACCAAAACTAGTTTCCGTTTTCATTTTTCAAATTTATGGTGATGCAGAATATTTATTGAATTCACATTCTTAATTATTGTTGTCTTAATTACTGCGAATTTTATAATCAAACTGATTCGGTAAAATTCAAAATTGTGACGACATGGAAAGAATGTAAAATTAATGTTACAGAATTTAAAAGTTATTAAAGTTGTTAAGTAAGTTATTAAAAGAAGAACATTTTTACTTTACATCAAAATCCGCAGTCTAATTCTCACACTTAACAATTGCTATTTTATTTGATTATTCTCATTATTATTGTCGTTTCATACTCAATTCATAGTTTTTCAATGATCATGGTGAAAGTTATTTAGACTCGACTCTGTAGCTTTGATATTTGATAAACGAATGTCAAGTGTATAAATTAACCCTTTGCACTCGGAGCTAGTTTAACTACAAAACCAAACATTTTTTCCGACCAAGAAGAATTTTTCATTTCGTTGATATAAAACTGATATAATACCTCGTACAATACTTAACTGTTTAGTATCTAATTTATTAAATATAAATTTTGTAATGTAAACAACTTTTTTAATAATGGTATTGCTACTTTTATTGGTGCCTCAGAGTCACCACTCGAGTGCTAAGGGTTAACAATCCACAATTTATTGAGTAAGATAATAGTACATTTCGCATTCAGAATCTCTGTTTTGTTGATTGGTAAAGATAGCATAGGTTAAATATAAATTAGTATGTAACGATTCTTATTGTTGAAGCTTTCGAATGCAACTCTAGCATTGCAGCCGATTGCATCAGAAAATAAAGTAACATATCGTTGTTGCGATACGAGCAGTATGGTTTGTATGATAGTAGGTAAAATGTCCTTAATTTTTAAACAAGATTTTACAATTTGAACATAGTAAAGGAAAGTAGTATCGAATGTGGGGCCGTCTAAAATCTATGCCAAAAGGTGTTCCCTCCGTCCGCAAATGGCATAATTTGTTAAAGTGTTGTTTTTTATTCTTATACGCAAAAAGATATCTTCATAACACGATTGGTGCCTTGAGAGTTGATCTGGTAAAATTTTAGGTTGGAAAACTTTTACGTTCTGCTGTAGTTTATAATTTATTTCGAAAAATTAGAAATTATGTTTTCTGAATTATGTGTATTTAAAACCACAATTACGTAAGTTTCTATTATCGTGATTTTTTAAATCTTTAGTGATCTGTGTTACAAGAATAATAAAAATTTTCTATGAAATGTTGCGTACCTACTATGGGCCGATTCATAATTTATTAGTAGATTGCGGATTTTATGCATTTACGACGAAAATGAATAAGTGCAATTTAATGCAGTGGACAGATTAAAAGAATTTGAAAATATCAATGTTGCAGTAGATAGATTAAAAGAATTTAAAAATATCAATGTTGCAATGGACAGATTAAAAGAATTTAAAAATATCAACGTTGCAGTGGTCAGATTAAAAGAATTTAAAAATATCAACGTTGCAGTGGTCAGATTAAAAGAATTTAAAAATATCAACGTGCCAGTTGGAGCAGATTAACAAAATTTTCAAATATCAATGTGCAAGTTGAAGCTGACCAAAATTGCTAAAGAAAGAATGAAATTTCTATTTCGCTCCTTTTTTTTACGATTTCTGCAAACAATTTTTATTTTGCATAAAGATTCGCAGTCTATTTATTAGAATATATTTACCAAAGTTGAATTATGTAGATGAGACTATCATTATAAAACATTGTCCCAAATTGAGAGCACTTACCTCCCCATATTAGGAATATCTTGGTCCCAATATGGGCAGATCGCAGTGTTTTGATTATTTAACAATACATAAAGAACTCATGAAAAGATTCACGGCAATACATCGCAATATCATTTACTACATAGTTTAGAAGCAATAAATGCAAAATTTCAAAATTTTCTTCTATTCATGTAGAATCTATGATCAATTAAAGAAAAACCTCCCCATTTTAGGCAACTTTGCACTAAGATTTATATAAAACTAAGGTAACTCATCATATAATAAAGCATCATGTAATGTACATTGTAGCTTTCATGCAGCATCTCAGTGTGCATGCGTGTTTGTCTTCATCTGGTTAGGAAAAAATGCCTGGAAATATTTGCCGTCTGAATTCCTCGTTAAATATGTCAAGCAGATAAGTAAACACGAAACAAGCCAGCTACGCTGGACCGCGAAAGGGTTAAAATATAGAGAGGCGGGCAAGTAATTCCATGGTGGACAATGACTCATAGGACAACGGCCTTAAGACGACAAAATGTGGTAGCCTAGGGAGTAGAAACATGCAAACGCTGAACCATGCGAGTACAAGATATTCCGCAGCTATGCCCGGTGATGTTTCTGCAAGCGAGTGTCACCTATGCTTGGAGTAAAATAGGAAAACAATGGACCATTCGCAATTTGATAAGCTGAAAATGTTTCCCCTTATTTCTATAAATTTTCTTCAGTGATAGTGGCAATGGCCGTCTGAAGGACAATTACCCGCGCTTCGGTATCGAAAACGTATCGAAGTTTAGTTTTAACCCATTCCACTATAACATTGAATCAGACTCATGACACAAGTTTCGTGCAAAGTCAACGTAATATGTATGTTATTAATGTCTTTTGAGACAGAATAAAATTCTGTTTTATTGATTAGAAAATACAGAGGCATCCAGTAGATATAAATTTTCTTCCTCTTCTAGGAAATAACAAACGACAAAGAAATTCAAATCACTGTAAACATAAAATAAATCGTAACAGAAGGGGTTAATACAGTACTTCGAAATTTAGTTTATACATAGTATGTTGCTTTTTGATTTTGTTACCTCATACTTTCCAGGTATTTGTTACGCTTGAAATAGCAATGCTGGGATGTAAGTGGCTGATTAGTATTCGAATCTCTAGAATGTTGTACGTTCACTGTGGAGTTTTTACCAAGTTATGCAAAATGGATTAAAGTAAAGAGTCTTAGTAATAAGTCTTAGTAACATAGTAAAGAATGATAGTAATAAAAAGTGTCCAATATTATTAAATAAACAATATTAAGTGAATAATGCTCGCCCAACACATTAATTCGAAAATATGGGTTGTGGAAAAAGGTTGATGGAACTGGGATTCTTAATAGAAGTGGAAAAGTAATGATTAGACTGCGAATCTTTATATACAATGAAAATGTTTTGCAACGTTTGTGGGCTACAACAGTTCAATAAAAATTAATTTCATCCAATGATAGATTTTTACATTAAAAACATCATAACAATATTTTTAGATTTTTCTCATCTTTTGCTGTTTTATATTTCACACAGCTAATTTCTTCATAAATGCATAAAAATGAGCAGTCCCGTAATAACTAATTTTTTAAACCAGTCAATTTTATAAAAATCTCAAATTTTAAATAACGATTGAAGCGTTTTATAAATGTTTTCGTAAACAAATGCAATCTAGTACATATGCGCAATACAAATATTGGAAATTAAGAAGCAAACACTAGAGGCAACGACTGGAGTTTGTAGAAAATCTATGTTTGCGTATTATTGTTTGCTATTCGTGAAAATTTTTCATATATACACACGGTACTACCTTTGACACATAATGGACCAAACGATTTCAGGGTTTCTGTCAATATCGAAGCATTGGTTTACTCGATGACGCATAACGAAAATTTTGGAAAAACGTCGGTTAGTCGGAACAAAAGAAATAGTAATAGTTATTTCTACAACTTTTTTGTTTGAATCCCTAATAAATATTAAAAAAATGAATTTTGTAGAGTCATATAAGTTATAGGTATACGTGTTGAAAATTTCATCAATATTGGTCAATTGGTTTACAAGTTATAAATGATTAAAAATGACGAAAATCGCTGAATAATAAAATAAAAAGGCAAAAGTAGTAGTAAAACAGTAATTTTCATATTTTTTTAATCATTTATGACTCGACCCATTTTCGTTACTAGTTCAAATAAAAAAAGTTGTAAAAAGCAGCTTTTACTACTTTTTTCGCAACTCTGAATTTTTCCAAAATTTTGATTCCACGTCATCTAGTACACTAATCCTAGCTTGGCACAAAAACTGAAATAGTTTGGTCCATCTATAAAAAAGATATTCTGATTTAAAGTATGTGCCATGAATTATGGGACTGATTCAGAACAGAAGTTAGATGTAATAATAAAGATTGCACACTAAAGTAGTTTCTACTTTAAAATACAGAAAAAAGTTAGCAATAAGAGCAGTACACTAAAAATGGTGTCCACTTACAAAATGCAATCACAGAAGAGAATTATTTAATTTTAAGTCGAATAATTGCTGTGAATATAGACAGATGTAATATTTAATCACCAATCCATGACTCTCACACATTTTTTAAAAAGGATGCGAATAATTTTTCAGTTTATTTAGCTAACCAATTTACAAATTTGCTATATTTCCCGATATTGTGATATTTATTCCCACTCCCCAGAGTTTTCGCCACATTTATTACCGGGATTATGTGTAGGCACTTTTTACATTTATAATCCACTTTTAATTCGTTCATCAAAATTAACAAGCAGAAAATTCAAACTCTGAAATATATGTAAATACTCTAATTTATATTAATCCCTTAACACGTTGACTGCCATGTCATATATGGGTGACGGAATGATTTCTTCATATTTAAACATGAATTTTTATGTTAATACACTCACTGTACCATATTTGGTTAAGAGCTGAAAAATATAGGGTGGGCCATCTATTGGTTTCTTTTTGAATTACGTGTCAATTCATCATAATCAACACTAACGAGCTTGAAATAAAGACAGAAAATTAGTGTTAAACCTCCACGGTACAAAATGGATCGTTTTATTTTTGAGCAGCGCTGGGAAATATTCAAAAATTATTTCCAGTGTGCGTGCTGTGTTGCAAAAAGTGTGCGAAAATTGAGAAGAACTTTTAGCCAAAATCAAACTTCTTCAGCGGCGGCAGTGAGAAAATTCGTAAAGAGCTGCGATTTAACGCCGTTGGATTTCTTTGTATGAGGAACTGTTAAGGACCGTAGTTACTCTAACAGTCCACAGAATATACAAGTCTTGAAGGAAAATATCCATCGAGCTATTCGCGAAATAGCGAAATATCACCAATAATCGAAAATGTACTGAAAAATTGGGTTGACAGGATAGGCTACAGCAAAGCCAGTCATGGCAGCCATTTGAATGAAGTTATTTTTCATAATTAATCGGAAGGTATACTCTATACAATAAATCAGAAAACATTGACAAATATTAAATAGTTTTATTTTTATAACAATTTCAAAAAGAAACTAACAGACGGCCCACCCTATATAAGAGAGTTGAGGAATTACTCGGTATCATACATTTTAAGTATTTCATTTTTATTTCATTAAATAAATTACTTTGATTTTATGAAATGTTTGAGATTGCTGGTTTGGCAGTCAGTGGTAACTTATAATGACGGGTGAAACTCTTGCTGAAGTTTTCAATACATTCGTCTACTAAATGCAAATAGTATTATTTCTGACTATAACGAAATACAAAATCGTAATTTTTCATAACCAATATTTCAGCATTAAAGTAAACACAATTGCCTGAAGTCTCCAATATCCCAACATGTTTCTTTAAATATTACGTTGTTAAATATGAAATATCCGATTTTAGAATTCAAATATTATAAAGCGTTTCGATCAAGAAATACTATTAGAGTCTACAGCAGGGATGGACACGGTTGGGGCCCCTGAAACGCTTGCTTCTCCCACCAACCTCTCTTTCATGCGCGAAGCCTGCGCATTGTTCGCGACGGGCGAAGCACTTCCTTCCTCTATGGTAACAGCGGATGATGGTGGGGGACAGTGATCGCTATGGTGGGGACGGTTTGTCTCAATTGAGATAGAAATGCCTATCCCTGGTCTACAGGTTCATTATAGATGACTTTGAGCTATAAAGCTGATCCTTAAAATAATATCTTCAATTTTAATTCAAATGTATAATTTTACTTGTAAAACAATATTATTCGAACGTCAATAATTGCGATTGATGTGCATTACTTTTCATATGCGTGGAGAAGCAACATATTGACGACAGCATTATGTGAATTGTCGTCGAAATAAAACTACAATATGAAGATGTCAATCTTGATAATGGAATACGTGAATGACTAAAAAATTCAATCAATAGAACGATAGATTAGATACATTTACAGAACACGTTCATTACAATGGTGCTCACTTTTATCAATAAATCTATTTAGATAACAGTTGCGTTTGTTTAACGTTGCTGTTCAAAATCGGACATTTCATTGTACAAATAAAACACTATTTATTACACAAATCAATAACGATCGAACCTAGCATTGTAATTAAGTTACTGTTATATTATACGAACTCTCATGTTTCCCTGTTTAATTCAGATAATCGAGGTTTTACTGTATAGAGTAAATATAAACTGCTCTCTTCTAGGAAACTGCTAAAGACAAAGAAGTTCTAATCATTGTAGCCACGAAATATTATAAATATTAGGGATTCACCATAACTGTTTCAATTAATTCAATTCAATTGCTCGTGTCTCATCTGATAAAAGTAATATTAACAGAACCCAATGACTGGATAAAAATGTGTCATTAAATCTAGTTGCTTGACCAGAAAAGTAGGCTAGAAAGTACGTGACATATTCAGCGATTTCTCGTTGTAATGTCACAAACATTTCGTTTCCATTAAATTCTTTTAACTGGGTTTTTTCAGCACTGGTGTTCGTCCTCTTTTCCCTTTTTGCCAGCTCCAATTTCGATAATAGACACCGTCATTACGGGAAATTTCATGGTCTCACATACGACACAGTCATTTTCTTATCATCTCTGCCCTGCCAATTCATTGTTTATTACAGGGGAGATTAAATTGACACGATTCGTGGCTCAATGGTGTGAAATGAATTTTCTCCGGAGACCCATTGTCTGTTGACATCCTCGGTTTTCAATGTTACTGCATGAGGTCGCGCGAACCTCTCGATTTTATTCGGCAGAGACAGAGAAAGAGAAAAAGACATAACGGTACTGCTTCCTTGTAGCAGTGACACCGATGACAGTGATTTAAATGTCGCGCTACACCTACCTATCAGCTTAATCTGTACATACAATGGTGGCTTATAAGTATATCAGAATGTGTGTCGCAAAATACCGTATCAAAACTGTTTTCTAAAACAGCTACAGTGAACCAAAAAGTGTTTGAACATTAAATTTCCAATTCCCGAGAAATTATCAATATTTGGACTATGATAATTTTGTTTAAAAAGTAGTACAATTATAAAGGACAGATTTTAAAGCTCGAAGCCTCTACTTCTACTACAGGCCATCGTTCATTTTTTTCGAGGGTATTTGTACACGATATAGCAGGCGAAAAGCTCAATTGTCAAATTGAATGGTCTGTAAAAGCATCAACAAACTGTTTCTTTGAATGAATCTATTACAGGATTTGAAGACTGAATCTTCCCCTTTGCAACAACTGTTTAAAGCTTAATCTACGTTTTTTTTTGGCTAATTTATACAACAAAAATGAGAAACAACTTTGCCTATGTAGGGCCTTCGCGGTGTACCTTATACTATCGCAAATATGGCAGTGCACCTTTTATTGAAAGCTCAATAAATCAACTAGAAACAATCATATGATGGAAAAGGGAAGCCTCAATCTTTAAATCTATGATGGTATCAATCACGACGAAAATCGACATTTCGATTTGTAACATTTTGGATCAAAAACGTGTCCTCAGCTTTTCACCTGATATATCACGCACAAATATCCTAGAAAAAAATTGTTGTACTATATTTTGTTAACATTAGCACAGCTCAAACATCGACAATTTCACGAGACTAGGAAATGTAGTATTCTAATACTTTTTGGATCCACTGTATATAATGATTAGATTTATATAAGCTGTATACAATTACCGTTTGATTGTAAAACAATATGGCACAGATTAAGTGTCAAACATCGACCACAGAAATTTCCAGAAAGTCAAAGAATTAATGAAACGACATCTGGAGAGTCAATATGTATCCTAGTGGTGCTACTTTATGCCTTTTGCATCTTAAGAATCCCAATAAAATTCGGTTTACTCAAATATACCACGATCAAAACGACATTCTAACCCTGGTCAAAGATTAGTGTCATCACATATCTCCGGTATACTAATCCCTTGCCATATATGCACTATGCAGACACGCTTGTCATGGAGATTTTAAACAAAATCTGTTGAATGCGCTTGTTATTAACTTTTTTAAATCGAAATAAAATTCTGCTCCTCTGACACTAACACTTAATTTCTAGGAGATTATCATAGAGGAAGTCCTAATCATTATAAACAAGAATAAAATCAGACGTTATAGGGTTAACAGTACAACTTTTTACAATAATACATGTCCAATTTAATTAATTCAAAAAATTTGAAATTCGTCGTTTTGATCGATCCTTAGTTTTAGTATTAAAAGCATTTCTGATATGTTTTTTACGATTTTCGACTATTTAAAGGCATCCTCTACATATTTTAACAGAAATATGGCGACAGTGACGAGTTTTTTAAAACAAACGCAGTAGATATACATTAATTAGTAGTCTTGTGGTTTTGTTTCTGAATTTTCAAACAACGTGTAAATTTTTTATATGCAAATAATGACTCTGTTCAAGGTTAAAACGATCCGGGCAACGCACCTAAAAAAAAATTGTCTACAAGGCGGCCATGAGATCAGTCGTTGCACTTCTGAGACAAGAAACAGACGAAAGAATTTTGTATTCACATAAGTATCATTATTGTCTGAAATAGAGCAAATAAAAACATCAAAAAACAACTAATTTTTAGAGATAATCATTAAACTTTTGTCACAGGACCTTCTTCAACATGCACAACGTTAACGTGCAATGTCACTAAAATAACGACTTTATATTACGAGACTACGGATTGTATGTATTCATGAGAAAAATGAGTACATCACATAAAACTAATTTAAAAAAATATAAAACAGTAAAAACACTTAAATAATTGAACAATACTGTTCTCTCGACTCTAAAATTATTATGAAAAATGTAGCTCCTGTGTTTTGCAATTAATATAGACAATTTTTATTTTGCATAAAAATCAAGAATCAAGAGTTTCTTTATGATAATGATAAACATCGCTAAATGTCAGAATGAAGAAAAGCTTGTTATTCTTATACAGTAATATACCTACAGACTGCGGATTTCTATGCAAAATAAAAATTCTCTGCTTCAATAAATTTATTTCTATAGTTATTTATTATGATAATGATAAAGATTGTTGAGTATCTGAATAAATTCCCTGCAGGTAATAAATGAAAAAATTTGAAATCATTTCGACGCATTCAGCAGTTCTAATATTAAAGCATGTGCGAATACTAAAACGCGAGTCACCTTGCATTTGCAACAGACGTACAACAGACAGTACATGCATTCCCATCGAAAATCGCGTAAAATCATCGCAACTCGTAAAAACATGTCGCAACTTTTCCGTAGCTTTGCAAACCAGTCGGTTTAAATGTTCGTCGCCTTGTATCCTCGAGTTTTGTCCGAGGGTTATGATGCGTTGCCTGTCATTATAAAAGTGTTTGGCAGCCTTGAACAAAACCGACCTTTGCGTTCAATACACCCGGTGCAACCATCCAACAGACGTCGTTAAAGTTTTCGCGTCAACTAAATCACTCGAACGTACCACGATACCGCAACCGAGAGACCGAAGGGTTCGCGTAAGTTCGCGAGAGAAAACGATCTTCGAATGCGCAGAAACCGAACACGGAACTGCAAACGAGCCACCCCTCGGCTTTGACTTTCGCGGATCCGGGGGAAAATAAACGAGAAACGTGGTAGAATCGCGAGGAAGAATTTCAGCGGTATGCGTGCAGATGAATCACCTGGACGAAGAAAAGGGAGACAGTTTCGCAGAAGAACACGAGAGACAACGGAGAAAGGAATGACCTTGCCACGGAGGATATTTCGAATCGATTCGACGAGGAGTATGCTCGCATGGTACAAAGACGTATGGCAACGATTAACCGGTTCCAGGCCCGAGCATCGTTACTTCTATATAAATGAACATTTTCCCGCATCCGCAACCGCGTTTCCTCATTTATACTAGCCACTAATGGGTTACTATGTCTCAGCGCTATAGACGATTCCCACGCGCAGTGATTCACTAGACTTTGTCATCCCAGATCGCTTTCTTAACCCATTAACACGTTCACCGTCGCGTCCCTTGCAGGTTCTGCAACTGCACCCTTACACAGGTCAAATTCACCTTTTTACAGAATAAATTCCCCCTTACACAGACCAAATTCATCGTTTTGCAAATCAAATTTAGCTTGTGGGTGACTCGGGAACGAAATACAGGTTTTTCACATCAAATTCGCACCTTAAATAGGCCAAATTCACCTTTTTACAAATTAAATTCAACCTTTCGCAGATCCAATTCATTCTCTCGCAAATCAGATTCACCTTGTAGGATTACTCGAAAATAAAGCACAAGATTTGCATTCCAAATTCACCCTTAGATAGGCCAAATTCACCTTTTTACAGATTAAATTCACCCTTTTGCAAATCAAACTCACATTGTGAGTGACTCGAAAGTGAAATAACGGTTACGCGAACCCTACTCATTTGAACTGTAAAGATAACCAATTTATGGTTGTTTCAAGTATTTTTGCGAATTTCTTAGGAGACTGCAAGAAGATGATCTCGAGAAAGTATGGTTGGTTTTAGACCATGTATGCCTCCACAGGTTTTGCACTTCAACTTCACTATCTTGCAGGTCTAGTCACCTTTTTGAAAATCCAACTCACCCTTTTACAAATCAACTTCACTCTTTCACTTGGTGTAGTTTTTTGTGTAATTGTTTTCAATAAAATTATGTAGTACTTGTTATAGAATTTTTTTTGTACCTATTAGGTATTTTTCTCAACTATTAAATCTTAACTATTGTGATGCTATATTTCGTAAACGCAATGAAAACGAACAGTAAAATGAGTAATAGCAGAAAATGCTGGGGTAAGAAAAAATCGGGATTTATAAATAAATACCGAGAAGATCAAAACGGACACTGAAATTCGATATCGATGTTTCATCGGTTCGTGTTAGAACGAAGCAATGTTAGAAATTGTGTTACGTGTATCACAAGTATGTCTGTTTCAACCGGTTGAAATCGATAGGCTCGGATATATCACATTTCATTGAAATAATTCGATATACACATACACAGACATAGATACATTTGTGAATTGATTACCCGAATGTTACTCCCGTCATGGCGTCTTGACAATAAAAGTAAAAATCTACTTGTAATCCAAAAGGAAAGCTTCGTTTTCCAAAAACAAATCAATTTCACATTGCAATTTAAGTAATTTAACGTGTAGTGTGCGCGTCCGCTTTTCCACGATAACTGAACCAACAATGACTTCTATATCTATGATTATCCTGATTCCGTAGAAAATTTTTAATACAAGAAACCAACAGTAACGCATCATGCTTGCGCGATTTCCTATCTCGTACGATCAAGGTCCGTTGCAATACTGATAAAATAGTATCAATTATCTCTAACAATGCAGGTCACACTAGCCATCGTCATCCTTGAGAATATTCCAAGAAAGTTATGATTATTCTGAAAATATCTTTATTAAAAATCTGTATTTTTATGAGATTTGTTGGGTAAAAATTATAACAATCTGCGTATTATTCACCGTTAAATATGCGTAATAGAAACATAGCTTCATGATTTCATTGAAAGATAATAGATAAGAAATGTAAAAAATGCCTGCAAAAGCTTACTTGCGAAATGATAAACCCCTTTGTACAGATTGTATTCACGTTCATCAAATGCTATTTATTACACAATTGTTTAATTGATTCCGTAGCTACAATTACTAAGAAATTGATTGTCTTACTCAGCTTAATGATTCGATTAAAAGAAAATTTATTATATTACGATAATTTAACAAAATTTTGGGAATTACAATTTCTTAATTTCTTTTTACATTTATTCAATATGGTGGACATTTTTGGAAACGTACAAGTTTATCGGACATTCTTTATAAAAAAGTATTAACCTATTTATCTTGAAAAATTATTCGTTAAGGAGATATTTCGACTTCAAAAATGCTGTGACACAAATGGTCGTTATGTTGAACCTTTTGTGTAAGGAAAATGTTGTCTTGGAATTATTTAAATCGAAATATCTCCTTAACGCATAATTTTTCAACATAAATAGGTTAATACTTTTTTTATAAAGAATGTTCAACTGCATCGATTGATGTATTAAAAAGTATATAATTCCATTTGAAAAAACAAAATTGATTTTCATATGACCTTAACGCGTTCACCCACGAATAAACTAATAACACCAAATTATGCCCCACTCAGCACCATTTAATATTTATCTGAAACATTTTTCGGTAGGACTAACAAGAGCGAAGAAATCAAGATGTCAACATCGGTTGAAGCAGCCTGTATAATAATAGCGGTTCATTATAAATGTATACGATTTTAAATATATTCAATCAAGAATGCAGATAAGTCCGAATTAACGAAAATTTCACATTGTTCGCTCGACGTCAAACAATTTAGTACTCCGGTTAGATGAATAAAAACGTGAACTCTAGCGAGCAAAACGCTGTACCTGATACTAACGAATGAAATTGTAGTGCAAGCAGTAGAAGTAACGCAGTAAATCACTTTCTTGTAATCCGGTTACGTTATGCGCGACCAAATAATACAGATTACAGGATATACAGTAACGAGGAATATCGTGCTTCGTGAATTCGATCAATATTCCTGGTAATTAGCTCTCCGTGAGTAAAGAAGGTCTTCTGCATACATCTTCAAAAATATATCTGCAAAAGGATTTGTTTAAATTCGTAAGAATAAGTTATGGATGTTTGAAGAACGCAGCTGTATTTTAACTGGTAGTCAAAAGAATGAACGCATTTCTCTCGAGACCCCATTTTCTAACATGGCTGACAGGATTCTCAAGATCTAGCTATGCGAATAACTACAAATTTTGAAAGAAACTACAGAAAATTTGTTTCTATTGTATGAACCAAAAACTTCGACGAATATTCATATATTTCTATTTTTTATTATGTCAAATGCAAAGAAAAAGTTTAAAATATCAAAATTCAAAATGCCGTCATTTTATAAAATTATGAGATATTTTATTTCTTTTGGTTCATGCCATAACTACATTCATACTAATTAACATGCTGCCTCTTTTTTTTTATTTCACACCAATAGAATGGCTGCCCCCCTTCAAGAACCTACAGTAGAACCAGAACAATAAATTTCCCATTCTTGACAAATTGTCGAGGTCTGAACTGTAAAAATTAGTGGAACAATATACCTGACTCGTTTTAAAGCTTGAAGCCTCTACTTTGGGTAGAAAAAAGGTGAAAAACTGGGGACACATTTTTAATATCACTAACACATTTTTCTCGTCACTGAAACCACTGTGGATTTAAGGATTAAAGCTTCACTTTTCCAATAAATGTTTAAACTTGATCTACGGATTTTTTAATCGATTTATCGCACGTCGAATGAAAACTGTACCGCAAAGGTCTTACACAACTGAACTTGTTACTCATTTTTGTTCTACAAAACACCAAACAAAATCAAACAGTAAGTTTTAAGCAGTCGCTGTAAAGAGAAAGATTCAATCTTCAAATCTGTAATAGATTCATTACAAAATAATTATTCTTATGCTTTTACAGACAATGCAATTTGTAGCATTTTCGACCAAAAACATGTGCTCAGTTTTTACCTGCTACATATACCAAATATCTTAGAAGAAAAGAATGAATGATGGTCTGCAAATGTAGAGACTTTGAGTTTTAAAAATAGCCCAAGTTTATTATTGTACTACTTTTCGAAGTTCAAATATTGACAATTAACCGAGAATCGAAAATTTAATGTTCAAATAGCTTTTAGATCCACCGTATAAAATGAAATAAAATAATATAAAATATAACATAAAAAGAATGATGTCATATATTTTAAATAATAGAAAATACTCCTAACTGCAAAACATCAATGTAAAACAGTTGTTTAGTTTCTTTACAACAATTTCCAAGCGACTGCAAAATGACGCTCTAGAAGATCCCCTAGAAGGAAAATGGATGAACGGTGCCGACGATAGCAAGAAGAAAGAAGTCGATTGAGTAATAACGATGACGTCCTATAAATATCTAATTTCCAGCTCGCGCCTCCGTCGGTTTTTCAATACCGTTACAGGTTTACGCGTTTGTCTTGCAAAATGATCAATGAAAGCACGACGCGCGCTGCGAACAGCACTGTGTCTTGACATAGAAATCACGCATTCCCACTATTAGGCTAGCGAAAGGAGAGAACGTCGCCAGGGAATACGCGGTTCTTTTTCTTTTTTTTTTCTTTTGCTGCCATAGGACAAATTAGCTGGCCCCGTACTGTTTTTTAATAACTTCGACACTGCTCGCCGCGATACACACACCGAGCCACGATTTTTCTCCGCTCTTTCGTAACTTTTTCGTGCCGGCGGACCTGTTTACTGTCGTGTTCCCCCGTTGTCTTAATTAGAAGTTTGCTTAATTGGCCGAGAGAAGTTTAATGAAACGACAACATCGGGGATTCGGATTGCTGTCACGTCGCCGTTCCACATTTTCGAACCGTTATCGAAATTCCAAAGAACGATCGCAAAACGGATGCATGCAAACGTCAGAATCCCCTATTGTCAGTTTAACAATGCTGCTCTACTTTCGATACCTCAGCCACCGTGTTCATGGATCAACAAACGAGGCTCGTATGGCGTGTACACGAGAATTCGATAGTGTTGCGATTTGTTATAAGTTGATATATTTTCTGCATTTGTGACGTAAATAAATAGGTGAAACAGGAAAGAGTAAAAATATTAGATCAGTCTGAGACTATCGTTACATTATCTTCGACACGTTAAAATTATTAAAAGACCAAGCTGAATAATGTTCTTCTGAATAACAACGAGACCTTTACATAGACTCTGTGTTTAATTTTGTCTAAAGCCGACGCGTCAATTTCAAGTCCCATTTTCATATAACTTTGATCTAATATAATCAGACAATGTTCTAATCAATTAAATCGAAAAAAAAATTTTTCCTGATTACTTCATACATTTTTATAAACAAAAACTATTCTTGATAATTAAAAGACACGTGGACGTCGTGTTATATTTATTTAACAAATATTTGTTCTTGTGCCAAATATTTGCTTTGTGTAAACCATCAAATTAATCTTTTTCGAACGAAAATTTTTTAAAATATTAGAAATATTTTCAGGAATATAAATACTATATTAAAGACTTCAGTTCTGGTAAAAAAATAAAAATATACATCGATCTTTTCTTAATACAATATTCAATTGGTCTTAAAGTGTTACTTTGATACACTTTTTTGTTTAATGTCATAGTGCACAGCATAATATTCAAAGACACCAGTATTTTCTCCCACGAAATTACTTTAATGTTTCATAAAGGAGGTACTTTGCATTTAATAAAACATGTTAACAAGGAGCATAAGCAGTGGAACAAATGCTGGTAGCGAACGTGTTCATTAAGAAGCACTCGGTTGTCGATCTTTGATTTTAAAAAATGAAATCATCTTCGGAAAGCAAAGTATTAAGATGGAAAGAGGTCAACAGGATTTAAACCGATGATTATAACACCGACGATCAATATTAATTTAATAACTACAGTCTTTACCATCTTTCATCCGAATGCGGTGGACAAAGTCATTAGAAAACTGTTTTCATGTGCAAAATGCAGCATTGCATCTTCACCTATAATAAGCAACGCGGATACGCTGGATTAAACTTTCCTTCCCGAGTAAAACAGCTGTCATCGCGCGGGATAGCATCGGAACCGATCGGCCAAGAAATTACGAAACCCCATGACTTCGATCTACAATAGAAAGTCAAACTGGCTGGCTGGAGCAACGTTCGCTTCAAACAAACGGCCGCATACTTCGAAACAATTCCGATCCGGATAGTGTCCGATCGACGATCGATCCATACGAAACGAAACTATTCAACATAGAAAAGAAAAACACGAAGAAAACAGTATCCTGATGCAACCGATTTGGAAGGAAGAAAGAACATGCGAGTCCCACGGACCTTTTGCGCAAATACAGAAGTCACATACCTGCTAGACGGAAGTGGATCCTCCACTAGCTACCGAAGACTGACGAGACACGTCTCTAGAAGACACACTTCCTGGTTGGCAGAGTATTTTCGGGAAAACTGGTTCCGCTCGCGAATCCTCCGTTCTCTCCTGCGGCTCTCGCATGGAAATACAATTTCCTTAAAGGTAACACCAACCGGACATGCCGACTTTTTCGGGGGCGATCACCGATCACCGGCCACGTAACACCGGGGAATTTTCGTGTGCACACCGCTCGTACTCGTGGGACGAAGGAGGAGCGAAAATCGCTTCGACGGGGCCAAGAATCTTCGTAATCGGCCAGGTGAAAGCCGTTTAGGTGAGCGGCGAACGAGCGACTGGCTTAGCCGCGATCTACCAGAGGTACCAGAAGCGATTCAGGGCCCCCCTTGCCTTCCACTCCTGGATAACTTTCACAACACAGCTAGAGAGCGAGTCTCTCTTTTTCTCTTTCCCTCCCCTCGCGATTTTTCTCCGGTGATCTCGCTCTAGCTGCCGACACACACACCGGTGTCCCTTGAACAATTTTTGATGTCAAAGCTGCGTACCAGCCACCACGGACATGTGTAACAATGGCCGATCTATTGACCGGAATCCGGCCCAATTGCGAAACCCTAAGATACCATGAAATCAAGTTTTTTCACTTGGAGAAGGGAAATTTGTGGCACTAGCCACTGGCCACTAGCTTTTCGCAAACTGAATCTACCTCGAGAAGAACGTGTTGGTTCCAGAATTTAAATCTCTAGGGATGAGCTGTCTTTCCGGAGGAATCACGCCGATGTGTAACACGTTACAAAATTTTAAGTAATTGAAAAATTAATTTTTAATCAGTGTCACTTGTCGCTGGTCACTAGCTTCATTTTGAGAACGTGCTGTTTCAGAATTGAAGCTTGTGAGTCCAGGATCAGTTATCTTCTCAGGAGGATCACGATGATGTATAACACTTTTGCCAAAATTTTAAGTTATTGAAAAATTAATTCCCAATGTGTGGCACTCACCGCTGGCCACTAGCTTTCCGCGAACTACATTTATTAGAAAAGAACTTGCTGGTTCCAGAATTTAAATCTCTGGGGATGAGAGGGATTGCGCTGATATGTAACACCTTACAATATTGTTACCATGTAATTTTTAATTTGTGGCACTCCCCGTTGGTCATTAGCTTTCCCCGGACTGCATCTATTTTGAGAACGTGCTGGTACCAGAATTGAAATCTGTAGAGATGAGCTGTCTTCCCAGAAAGATCACGCAGATGTGTAACACTTTATGAAATTTTGAACCGTGACGTTGTAGAATGACGTAAAATTCGAAACGTCCTTAGCTATAACGCTGCAATAGCTGACCTGTCCGTTTAATCAGCTCCCTGCGTGCGTCAAACGCTATCTTACGCTGTGCATGTTACAAGACACTATCGTTATCAGATTTTTCATCGGGGGAAGTATATTGTCGAACGTTTTCGACGCTGAGTGAATCGTTGACATTGATGCTCTAATCGGGAGCAAATGTAGCTTGAACGTAGGAAATCCAAGATACGGTGGGCTTCCGTATGACGCGCTCAAAAAATTGTTTAGAAAAGACTATATACATGTATCTTGAAAACAGATCCCATGATTGCACCTTTGTAATCTCAATAATTATGAAATAAAAAATAATTAATCGGTCGTTTGATCGACAGTGGTAGGTTGGGTGTTAAACAGTTTTTTTATCGCGTTGTAACTGAGTTTACTGTACCTTTTGTGAAGTATTCAATTTGAATAATTCGAGAGCTCTATCCGCTATTGCGTTCGATTCTCACATTGCACTATCAGTTACGTCCCAGTAATTAATTGTGCGTGTAACGAAGGCGTCCGTTCAAATCGCAGTCGACCTGAACTAAACACCTTTGCCGTTTCTGAGCAGTACGTTTACCTAGAAGGTCGAACTAAAACGTTTTACAGGAGCTTGCGCATTTCCTTTCTATTTCGCCAAGTATTCTAATTAAGACATTTCTCAAATAACATGCCTGCTATGTTTAGATCGTTGTTTTAGGATTAATCTTTACGGTAATCTCGCGTTTGAGAGCTTCGTCGTATAATCAGAACTCTTCATTACAATATTGTACATATAATTACTTGAATGCATTATTTATTTAGTATATTTTGACATTATGAGGCAACTTGGTATTGATTGAAAATATTTTTGATGAATCTATAATAATTTAACATTTACAAATGGACCATATAAATATTCCCATTTCTGAATTTGTGGAATGTGTATATATTTTAAAACGGAATGAAATAACTACATCTGTAAAATGAATATATTTTTTAAAAAGGAATAAAATAACTAAAGTGAAGTTTGTATATATTTAAAAAAAGAAATGATATGATCAAGAATGAAAAAAGTAAATTTGTGACATGACTGTATATTTTAAAAAGAAATGAAATAACTAAATTTGTGAAATAACTACGATTGCCATCTTTCTGAAATGCAATTTAATACGATACATAATGCAACAGGAAATTCTCTGGAAACAGAGAATGCATTCTTAAACGATAACGAGACATTAAGTAATTAGAAGGTAGAAGAATAGACAAATATAAAAATAAAGATAAGCAGTGTATCGAACATGGAATGTAAGTAATCCGTTGTTGATAAAGGGAGATACTAGTTTTCGAATCGTACAAGTTAATGGAAGAGTCATAGTGGTGATATTTCTTCTTCCTTCCTGTTCGTTCCTTAGTCTTCACACGTGCACGGATATCTATTTTTTCAGATGTTGTTATACAGATATTGTTATATCTACAATTTGACTCAACAGTTTTTAAAATGCAATAACATACTCTATTTATCCTTGTACTGGAAATATTAAAGCAAAAAAACTTCACTTATCTTTTTACTGACAATAAAGTTAAACATTGTAAATATTAAATCAATTTTCGATATGTATATTAATACTTTTATATGATCGAATACGCTGTAATGTATTTCCATGTAAAATATATTTTAATAGAATTGATTAATTCCTTTTTTTAAATATTCCTTTATGGAATACATATTCTACGAAGCATTGATGTCTCCGCAATCTTGAAAAGCTATGTTATCTACTTCATACAAAATAACGACTAATGTCTATTAATTACTAATTTTACTAATGTTTTTGTTGAGTTTTAGCGCACATTCAGTAATGCTTTACTTCTTAAAAGAATCATTAAACCGAAGATAGCGTTGTCATCGTCTTCCTGTTCCGACTACCTGCGTAAGCTCTGAAAGGTTAAGAGCGCTGTGCAGTGAAGAACGCGTGTGTGAGAGATAGCATTTCGTGTTGAGATGGAAACATTATTAATGTAATACAAAAATATATACATATATATTACTCCTTTAGACATTATGTGAGTTGTTGTCATTTGGGTCCCAAACATCAACAAGAATTATAAGAGTTTTAAATACTAATAAAAGAAATATAACAACTCATGTTTGAATATGTTCGAATATGTCAAAATACCAATTTTAAAACCTTTGTATCAAGTTACTACAAAATATATAAATGCTGAAAATATTTAATTATTGCGTATATTTAATTAATAATTATAGCTCTATAGAATAAATTTGCATTTTATTATTCACTTATTCCCATATCAAATCTAGAATTATCTGTTTACGTTCACATTTGTGAACAGCTTATTGAAATGTCTTCCCAAACGACGTTTAAACAGTCTTATTATTAGTAAAGGGTTAATAAAATCTTATAAAAATTAAAGAAATATTAATATGTGTATTCACAATTTATTATTTGATTTAGTGATTTAAATGACAATCAAATATTAATTTTAAACCTGCGGAAAATATTTATAAGCAATCGCAGGTACTCCTCCAACATGAAAGTTCTCCAATATGGCGATGTTGCAGTGCCCTCCATACATCTTCAACTTCGTCGTTCACCAACAGATGGCAGAACATTACCAAAATGATAAAATGCTCAGATGGTCATTATCATCCTTACCACTTTTACCGGTACGTAAATAAATTGTAATAAATCACAGTTTAATATTAAAACTAATAATATGCATCATATCATGATCTCTATGATTAATTTATTGCACTATTATATAGTGAAAATTATTATTGTATCTATTAATATCAATTTAATATGAAAACCAATAGTGTGCATCGGTTTAACGATTTCTAAAATTAATTAATATATTGTATTACTACATGATTGAGTTTACGTTCTCATATCATATTCTATCTGTTAGATGACACTAGTAATTTTAAAACTAATATTTAGTAACAGCAAAAAATTTTATATTTAACCCAGAAATTTTAACGTTTTTTCATAAATATGCAAATAAAAGAACAATTATAACATTATTGAGAATTATTATGAATTGACCTTGTAAGATAATGTGAAATAAATCGTTATAAGAAGTACTGTATGCAAATTGAAGAGAAAAGGTACATAGTAAAATTCAAATCCCTAATTGAACATTTGCATTATTTAAAAAATTGTTTGTTTTGTATCTGAGATGATAAAAAATGAATGATAAAAGAGTTAGTCTTGCATACGCGCATCCATCGTAACTGATAAACGTTATCAGGGAAGTTTCGTTTTATCAGCGCTTCTCTTATTGAATGACACTCATTCTGCCTAATACACAATAATAATTCATACAATTATACTCAAAATAAATAAACTATAATACTGTATACAACTATGCTCATAATCGGGGGCTGCCGTTAATTCATATTTCATTTATTTGATGTATGTCGTATTTTTCTATCTAAAGACAATAATAATAAAAAACTCTGAAAATGGCGTTCTGAACTTTCTATTCTTTTGTTTTGTTTTTAACGGGTATCTTGAAAAAGTAAAAGTATATCTAGATCACTTTAACATATTATTTGGAGAGAAAAAATTTTAATAACAATGAAAATTATATTTCGGTTATGATTTTAACGTCTTCCTTTATACTTGGCTGTTAATAGAAATCATGATATTACATGATCCATTCATTACAAACCAGTCAATGTCGACTAACTGAACTGTACAATCTGTTTATTAACTCGTCTTAAAACAACACTGATACTAATAACTAAACCATATCTAACGCGGGATTCACGCAAATATTAGATCGCTGCGTAAGTATTGTCGTCTTGCGCGTTGACTGTCACTCCAGTGATCATTGAAGACACAAAAAATCAGAATAGTTTATTGAATAATACAAGAGTAGAAAAAACAAAATTTATTATGGCAGTCGCTTTCGTAATTTGTTTACATCTCGTAGATTCTAACCAAGTGTGGTACATTTGATAGATTGAAATAAAATTGATTTTCTTCTTTGAAGTCAAAGAGTTAAGATACACACATCATCTATAAATTTAATTTTTTAATTTAATATCCGTGTACTTCCAATAGTATTACAGCTATTTTAACAGCTCATCAGGTGTAAATCTAAACATTCCACATATAACATTCCAATAAAGAAGGAACTCGCGTACTTTCTATAAATTTTGAAATTAATAAAGTACTTCTTGAACAAACTGTTCTACAAAAAAACCATAAACATGAAAATTCATTTGTACGAATTTTTGCTATATTCTCGGAACATGATGAAATGAGAAATATGTATGTACATAAGTTCCCATTGCAGTTCTGGTATTTTCAGCGCTACAATTATGTGCGACTTTATGTTATCACGAAAGTTCAAGTCACCCTTCCAACGCACAATAATAGTTTAATTCACATCGCCCGAGAACTTTCCGACGTTGTTGACAACATAAATCAGTGTTATAATTACTCTTAGCTTGAGTAACTCGTTGATAAAGTGTTTGTATACGTCTGAGGCGGTGGACAGAACTTCTACAGCATTGAATGTATTTTCACAGAGATGAATTGCAAATCAGCCATGGAAACAATTCTAATTATAGTTTTCCGTTTACTTCTTTCCAAAAAAAAATAGAAACTGTCATTCAAGTTTTCAGTATCTACATTTCAAAATGTTTGATTCAGAGAAATAAAATATCAAACTTGTCCAAGAAATGTAGAGTACAAATATCACAGGCAAACAGTGTTCTTTGAAACTGTAACGCAAGTGAAAGTAGCTAGTAATGGATAGACACAGAAGTTAAATTGATTATGCCTAAGCGCTCGAACGTCCATTGAATTTTCAACATCGATTTACTCGGAAACGAAACCAAGTATAATTTTCTACTTTGAATTTTACACTGCACTTTTGACTAATTTTAGACGAATTCACTTCTTTCCCTACTGTTCAGTAAATTAAGAAACAATGAATGCATTCTTTGTATTTTTCAGTAAATTCTTTCAGTGTTTTTAATCTATGGACACTTGGATAGAAGTCAGAATGATAAGAAGTGGGAAGCGTTGTATGTCGAAGCTATAATCATCAATTTTGGCATCCTAATTGACCATGCAGTTACCTTGAACGATTAACCGTGTAGCACTCGCGCAGGGTCATTTACGAAGCACGCTAAAATTTTCGTACAGTATGCTCTCGAATGAAGACGAAATCGATCAAATTGCATGTTAAACATAGATAAAGGACAGGACGAAAGTGTCCCGACGTCAACTGGCTTGTTAATAATTAATCTTAATCCAGAAAGATATAATTTAAGATAAAAGATCTATTCTGGCTTGTTTTTACGTTTTAAAAACACTTGGTCAATTTTTCTTTCCATTTTCAGAATATTCTATCGTAAAATTTTTTGAAAAAGCACCAAATTGTGACAATACTTTCAGTTTATAACACTTAACACTTACAACAATCTGTTATATTATTATACAATTTATAACAAATAAATTAAAGAATATCCAAAAAAATAAATGCACGATATTGTTGTTTGTTAACTTTAACCATATTTATATATTTATATGAGAGTTAGGCGAATGAAGAATAAAATAGTAACATCTTTAGAAGAATTTAAGGACATTCCAATATTGTTTTCAATTTATTTACGCTAGTACAAAAAAAGAAACCAATGTTGGTTTAACTCCTGCATGTTGCCATTGATACAACACGTTTTTATCTCTGCAGACAAATCAAAAGCTTATTTGCAATATTACGTACAACCGTGGAAAGGATGATGCTATGTGGAAACATAAGTCCAAAATATAAAATACAATTAATTTCATGTGTGGCTGCTTTCGAGACAATCGACTTTGTACTTCTTCTGAGTACACATGCACTCAAGCGTGTTATGGTTGATCGTATCTCAATATAGATGTTTATTTACTTTATGTCTTTTTTGTACGAGTAGGTTACCACGATGTCATGTACACTTGGTATATGTGTTCAAGAAGCATGGTTGTGTATCCAGTATGTTTTTTCAATAGGATTTTCAACGACTTCTGTATTAATAAAATAAATCTTCAAAATTACTAATTTTATCATATAAATAGGGCACAGGTTTTATGCATTTATAACAACCAAATGTAAAATATTGAACACGTTTAAAAACTTTAAAATTACTATTGTATCATTTTCAACTGATTTCAATTATTAAGGAACGAAATCAATGTCTGTGTACTTCCTATATCTTACAATTAATAATGACAATTTATATTTTATGTAAAAATCCATAGTCTACTTATAAACCTACTCCAAGCAAGTACAAATTGATAAGATGTTACTGCTATCGTTAAATGATTTAGGGTTCATAGAAAAATCCGTCCAACTCCAACATAGCTGAGTGCATGTGTACTCGGAGAAAGTTCAAACTTCAATGTTCTTTAGAACAAAGCCACAAATAAAAAAAACCCATCACCACGGTTATACAATCATTTATGGGACATCCTGTATATTTTGTTATTTAGAAGTCTAGAAAAACGTTAAGATACAACAAATTATTTAAATCACAGTGGCTGATCAAATTATTAAAACCGTTTGCATAATTTGACCATTTTTAAATGAAAGACTAACTACATTGAATTCTTATCATTTTGAATGAAATATTAACATTTGAAAATTAAAAATATACATTTATAAGTACTATAGACAACATTATACACCACGTGGTAAAAAAATATATTTTTCATATAATGACTGATAATTTTAATCTTGCACCGTATACATTTGAAATGGTAGTTTATTACAACAAATGCAAAAAATTTACATTTTGCATAAAAATCCACGATATAATCGCATCTGATTTAGTATGTGTACAAATTAATTCGTCGTCCTCATAATTAATCAATTGTACAATGAATTGTACAATAAATCAATTATAACTTTATTCTGTATTCAAATATTTTACCTGTCATATTGGAGATTTATTAATTACTTCTAGCAATCGAGTAAATGCATAGAAAGTAATGCAGATTATTTTTAAGAGTCTTCTATTTGTTTGTAAATAATCAACAAACTCACAAAGCGCAGTCCACGAATTAATCTGTACAGTTAATATGTACATACTTCTCATTATCCAACATGGTTGCTAATGATCTCGCTGTAAATGCAACCTTTACAAAGAAAAAATATAAAATAAATTAGCCAAATAAAAAATTGAACTGTCTTCCCAAAATGAAGTTCGTGTGATCAAGTGAAATATCAGATTCCCACTCAGAGTCGGCAGATAATCTATCGTCATCAAAACAGTGAAAGAGTTGAACAATATATATTGGCATCCTAATCCGCGGCGAGATGTATCGGAATCGATAGTGTCACAATCAGAATGTACGTATAATATATCAGGTTCGAAAGTCGTGCGACTTATCTTCGGATCTCCGAAGTTTCATTTGCAAGTTTTGCACTCGTAATTCATCATTTTGCAGGTCATATTCACCTTTCTACCAACGAAATTCACTCTTTTGCAGACGGAATTCACTTTTTTACAAATCAAGTTCACCTTCTGAGTGACTCGAATATGAAATAACGATTATGCGAATCCTACCGACTTAAATTCCATACATAACCAATTTACGGTTATTGTAAGTATTTTTTGCGAATTTCATAGGATGCTGTAAAAATTGAACGAAGATAATCTGGAGAAAGTATGGACGGTTTTGGACTATGTAAGCCTCCATAAAACACACTTTAATATTACTACCACCACACTTTTGGTGGATGATTAATCATTCTGTTGCAATGATTACCCCCACAATATACATGAAATTACCTCAAGCACTGGTAGGAAAACAATTATACATAGATAAAGCTATGTATATATACTATTCAATAAGTATTTTGTGTTCAATGTAACACGCAATAAAGTTTTGAATTTCAGAGCAACAAATTTTATTTTTATTACAATAATTTAAAGAAACAAATTTATAGGAAAACTTGATTTACAAAAGGATGAATTTAATTTACAAAAGGGTGAATTTGATTTACAAAAGAGTGATTTTGATTTGCGAAAGGGTGACTTTACAGTGCAAAACCTTTATTCACACTTAAAACTACAGCTTTAGGAGAAGTTTGGTCCGCCACAAACTGCTATCACAATTACCTAATCGGATGGAACGGGGGCGTGAAAAGTGCAGTCGGTGCTCGTGCACTCGCCGCGATCAAAGACGATGAATCAAAGGAGACAGGCAAGTCACGATTGTCAGCCGCCAATGAAAGAAAAGCATCATACTTTTGTACGCGTGATCGACGGCTAAAAGTCGATAAGCATTGTGTGCCTGCTGGCACAAGTCTACGCGTCTCAATCCATCGAATAGATCAGTAGCCGCTCGTGCCTCGAACAGCGTAAACGGTTGCTTTCTTAAACCTCGAACACACCGTCATACACCAGGATCATTGCTAATTAGCAGGTTGATTCGGATACCAACGATCGATTTTGTTCGACTTTATTACAATCGATTCAGTGAATTCGTTACCATTATTCATCTTATTCTTCCTACTTTGTCGTTATTTACTTAGAACAATTTAACAGATTTTGGCGGGCATAATTTTCACAGCTTTCCGGAAAGCGAAAAATTTCGAGATTTGTTGAATATGAAACAGTAGATTATATGCAAGGAACAGAAACGGTGGGAAATATGAGCGCAACAGAAACGTGTAACACAGGTGAGAAGACGAGTGAGGACACCATGGGTGACAAGAGACGCGGTAGGTGAAATGATTGAATTTATATTGGTGGTGGTTGTAAATTAATTATTGAAATGGAGGGATCAAAAATTAGAGTTTAGAGTTTGAAATGCTGTAGCGTTTAAGAGAAATTTTCTTGGAACGCACAGAATGTTTTGTTCTCTTGCAGAGGTAGGATCCATGGAGCTAGGAGAACTGAAGTTACGTGAGATAATCAGCGATGAGTTCCAAGGACACATGAAGGTACGAAATTACTAATTTTAAAATATAATAGAATTTTAAATATTTTATTTTGTATTTCTTGTAAGTAAGGCCTTTATGTATTTAAGACAAACATTAGTAGGTCAAGTACAAAATATTAAAAACATTTAAAAAATTTCGAAATATTGTTGGTTATGTGCAACTCAATAGAATGATTAAGAAAATAATTAAATATGTCTATGTAGTTCTCGTATGTTGTAATTAACGTAGACAATTTTTATTTTGAATACAATTTCGGTCTATTTATGAATTTAAGATGTCCTGACTCAGAATATAATAATACAACGTAAACATTATATTTATTAGTAATTCTTATTATTTTTTCGATTGATGAAATTGTTAAATGATGGAATATTTAACTTTTTCTTCGCACACGTATCAATTATTAATAGATTGTGGGTTTTGTTTAGTTATAACAAAAATAAATAAGTAACAAGTTGCAATATTTTTTAAATTGTCTATTAGTATCAGTCATTATTATATTGTGGATTTTGTGGATTTATAAGTGAAATACAAAACTTGTGACATTAGAAATAAGAATATTGTTACACCATTTGAAACTGATTAAAATTATTAAAAAAAAAATTTTATTTCAATTTCATTTCTGTCGCTTAAAATTGACTTCGAACATTTTTATTTTTAATAAAAATCCACAGTCTAGTTATTAGTATCGTTTGACATAGAGGAGTCACCTGTTTCGTTATTTAAATTTACATCGTTGACTCAAATCGTTTTTACAGGAAATGCGACAAGAAATGTCGGAGCTTTTCGATAACCAAATACTGACCATGGTAACAAACATTTTACAAAAAATGGAAAAAGTGACGTCCAACGATTCCAAGGATCTTATCGACGCAGCGAAATACTGCAACAGAATGTAAGTGTTTAATTACTCTGGCTTTGTATTATGAACATTTTAATAACATTCTGTTATTCTTTGTGCATTTAGCAAACTTTCAGAAATCATCTAATTCATTGTAGACGCAAATTCATTTTCATTTCCACGTACATCTTTCAAACTTTCAAAAATTATTTAATTCATTGTAGACTCAAAGTAATTTTTATTTACACGTATCTACATCTTACAAACTTTAAAAAATCGTCTAAATCATTATAGACGCAAATGACAAATGTTTCTTTAATTTATAATTCGAACATAATCTTCGTAAAAAAGTGAGAGTTTTAAAAAATGTTGGAAAATTATGCGATTGTACTATCTGAATATAGAATCATTTCAGTTAAAAAATAACGAAATCAAAAATTAGGAATTAACGTGTCGCGTGCATGTTCAATTACAAATTACTTTAAGTTCGTCTGTGTACTGTGCAGGCGTGCACTTAACTGCTCTGACCCGAATTGACAAATCTGCTTACGATCCCCTATTATGTTTATACATATACAGCATACAATACGATTTTGTAATAAAACTTCAATTTCAACTAAAAATGCATCAGAATTATTTTTTTAAATATAAAAACAATTTCGCTCAGAAATAAACGAAAACATCAACCGAATACACTTGCACTTAATTCACTTTCGATTTGCTGTATTAAATTTAATACGCAAAAACTGACAAAATACTATATAAAATATCTGGAGATATTAAAACTGTAACCTGATTTAATGTAAACATCATAGAATCGTGAATATAGAAACAATATTGTATTATGTGAGCATTTTCTAATGTCTTTACAGTTTACAGTAACGTGAAAACCAGATGTACTGAACGAAGTTAAGTACACGTGCACTCAGAAAGCACCAAGTTCATTATACGAAACTGAGCAGCCACATACACATAACGAACACTACCATTCTGAAATAGCTTATCGCTCACAAGTATTTCTTCTTCTGTCAATAATTATAATTTTAATTTCCTCTGAAATATGAATATGATTATTATTGGCGCCAATTTTTATTTAATAGCAGGTTCTTTTTCGGTAGAAAAATAGTATAATGAACACCCTTTTTAAGGTATATAAATTATTTTTTAAATGAATAAACGTGTAAATAAAATTTTTGAATTAATGTATCATGTCATAGATCGTGATGAAATGTTCAATCGTATTTGTGTTTAGCAAAAGAGGATTTTATATTTACAGTAATATTGAATTTTTATTATCAAACTGCGGATTATTATGCAAAATTAAGATTTTCTGCATCAATTATAGGAAATAGAAGCCAAATAAAAATTTCATTCTTTCTTTAACCGTTTTAATAACTTGAATATAAACGATATTTATAAATCCTCCCAATCTTCCTATTGTTTTAAACGTCATCTACTCCATTTTGTCATAAATGCATACAATTCCCAATCTATTTATTATATACACTGTTGATAATAATAAACTTTATGCTTCTATAGCAAACCATCAAAAGAGGATACTCTGCCTAGGAAACAGTTCCTCCAAAGAAATTCCATGCTGACCGACCTTTACGAAATCACACATATTCGTACAATGTACAACGTTATCCTAACAATGCTACTATTCATGTTGATACACACTGCTATCTACGATATTCGGACAACAGGATCGTAAGTACTATATTTGTTTTGTTTTTATCGTACAACATGTAGGTTGTCCCAAAATAAAAATCATAAATTCGGAATCGACAATGAATCACATAAAAGCTTTATGAAAGAACAAAATCACAAAATTACTTTATTAAATATGAATGTGAATAGAAGTTTATTATTTGAAATGGAGAATAAAAATTACATTTTACATTCTTATCTTTACATTTTACATCCTGTTAATATTTGGTTAAATTAAATTAAATATTCGCACGAGCATACGATTCTGAAGGTGTACTTTGCAAATAAAAGCTAACAGTTTCTTTCCTTTGAGAAGGCAACATATTTTAGGGGTTTTTATTAAAACTTCGTTTCTATTAATATTATTAATACTATCAGTATTACTCTATTTTCTACTCAAACATAGGAATATAAACACATCCTCATTCTACGAACGATGATCCGAAGTAGCTCTGACACCTTACCCAATTGTAAGCTCACTGCTTCAATCGAAAGCAATTTACTCATTTCTAAACTCGCATGTCTTCGACTATCATGGCGTTACATCAACGCTAAAGCTCTCTTCCAATTATATAAAGAAAATTATTTCAAGAAATATGTAACAATTCATTTCAAACAATCAAACTTCGCATTTCTCTATAACGAACGTATACAATAATACAATATTTTTGTCTGAATTTATTTTATCGGAAATGTACTTCAAACATTCAATTTGCGTATTTAAACTGGCAATTTAATAAGGTCGACTGAAAATCGATATGACAGTACAACGGATTTAAATAAAATAAAATATAATTTTGTTATTTCATTAATGCTATAAAGAGTGCTCGAAATTTCATTAATGCATCAGCTATGAAAAATTTATCATAGAAAATAATAGCAAAATATACAAAAGTGGAATCAAAGAACGTTGATTTCGTTATTTTAGACCCGACTTTGCGATCAGCACCATAAAAAAGGGATTTGCAAAATTTCCAGTGGTACTATACGTATGGATCCTGATGACATGTTCAACTATCGGAGTTTACGTAGCGTTCTGCGTGTGGGCCACTCGACGTGAACAATGGCCACCGAAGAGTAAGACCCTTGAAATTCAGTTCTCTCTTCAATGTCCTACTACATTATTCATGCACAATCCTAATAAATTTTCTCTGCAGCATTCACGAGGAAAATATGGGATTATGGATGGTTAGCAGCTTTGATCGTCTATCAGATCCTTTTCATTATGTTCCCGACGAAAGCTGTGCTCAAAGAAGACTTACCGATTGCGTCTAGCACGATCATACTTATGGAATTAGTGAGTCACTGTTAAACATCACAATTTTTTAATTCATTTATTTTTTAATTGATGATATAACTTAAAGTCGAGTTTTTAATTTGCTTTGAAATTCATAGTTAGTTTGAGAAAGGTAGTGGATTATTTATTGTCTCTATTTACTAGACTGAAAGTAGGAGAAATTTAAAACGACAGTTAATTAAAAGAATTTATTGACATCAATATTTTTATTTTTTAAACATTGAGATGATTAATAAAGGAAAGAAATTTCTATTTGGTTCTTGCTTCCTGCAATCGATGTAAACAATTTTTATTTTACATGAAGGTCAACAATCTTGATATCAGTGATATAATTAGACTGTGAATCTCTATGCACTTATGCAAATTTTCAAAACGTAAGAAAACGTTCATACACTAATGATAACAAAGTTTCTCTCATATTGGTTTTTATCAAAGTATAAAGTATAAAAATAGAAATTTGCATAATGAACTGCAACCTGTAAGCAATGATTAGAATTTAAAAATGAGATAATTAAGTGCAATTATAATAACAGGGAACTACAAGTACTACGTTTAATCAAAGAGGGCTTTTACCTCTTTCTTTCAGATTTCTAGAATACCAAAACATCTTAGAATTAATATTAATAATATACTACTCGTAGTACTAATGATTGGATTTTTATTTAAAGATTCGCACAATAAAGTGTTCTGTATAATTTCGGAAAAATACTACATGGATTGTTAAAAATAATATTTGCTTAAACTCTGCCTAGACTCGAATGGTAATGAAGACGTACGCCTTTGTGAGAAGTGTCGCACCCAGATTTTTGGCATTCAAATCTCATTCAGACATGGCACTGGTAAAGCCGCCAGATTTCTCGAAGTTCCTTTACTTCTTATTCGCTCCGACTTTAGTCTACCAAGACAGCTATCCCAGGTAAATCGTTTTAACATGGTACATTTCAATATAAAAATATTAGTTTACATTTACAAATATAGTCACATATTTCACGTTTAAATATTGTCAGATTTAAGTCATGTTTACGAGTGAACATGTGCATTTTCAAAGTTCATCGATAACAGATAAGATTTGTGTTTTGACATCATAAACAATGATACAAGAAATTATTGTCGATCTTATGATATTATTTATTATTTCTACGTTCGAGTGTCATTGAAAATATTACAAGCAAAGTACAATGACACGCAACAATATCCTCCATGTTATCGCCATAAAAATATCAGTGTTTGATAAAAAAAATTTTATAAGCATCAAAATCGTTATCTCTCTAGTTTCAGATAATGATATAATATTTATATGTCTGTTTTCTGTATTCAGAATTTTCCTACAGTTTCTTTAACAAGAATAATATCTGTACAGAAATAAATGTATTCGGGAAAATGTAATATAGTTCAAAACTATATTTAACAAATGGATTTTGTAAAGGGATAAAAAAGTGAAACATTGAAGCTGTATATACCGTTTGGCTAACCCAATCACCAGATGCAAATCCCATGCGAAACAAGGTTTATTATTATGCATAAGCATACAAAAATGTATATTAAAATTGAGAATTTTAATTAACCATATTGAAAAATATAGAGGTTGTGAATACTAGGTTGTTTATACCGTACGAAATAATGAATAGAAAACATACCAAAACGTTGCCAAACTATGATCGATAACGGAGGATATTGGACCCATTATTAAATAAAAACATAGTGTTCTTGATGTACTTTTTAGCCATATTAAATTTCGTACAAATATATCAATATTTCATATTAATAAATTATAATTAACTCTCCAATGCACGGGTTGGATCTGTGGAATCCATGAATTGTATTTGTACTATTTTAATTGTTCGAAATTGTCTCGATGAATTTTTGCTTTACTTGCAGTAGTTTTATAGACTATACCAACAATCGTATTATGTATGAAAAGCTCCGAGTTTTTCAAAGAAATGTAAAAGGAAAAGTTGCATACTTATGACTTCTTGATATGTACATAGTTCGAGTTAGAATGACTGTTACTATGAACACGTGCATTTTTCAGGGCGAAAACTATCCGATGGAAGGTAGTTCTAATAAATTTCGCTGAAGTAGTGGCGGTGATATTTGCCGTGGCATTACTCTATCAGCGACTAATACAACCGTCTTTCGAAGACTTTGGAACTCAACCGATACAATGGGAAACATTATTGCTCAATGTTACTAGCGCCGTAATGCCCGGAACCATGCTGTTCATATGCGGCTTTTACTGTCTGCTGCACTCCTGGATGAACGCTTTCGCCGAATTGTTGCGATTTGGTGACAAAATGTTCTACAAAGTGAGTATTTACCGTTTCAAACCACAGACGTGTTTAGAAAGTCAAAACAGATCGGACGTTTCACTTGCTTACCATTTCCGCAACTTGAGAAATGGAACCTTAAAGACAAATACACTTATTTTCAATGAAAACATCACAAAAACCAGCGATGCACTGTTTTATTATCGAAAATCTTACTTTCTGTAATTTACTTAAATACTTTCATACGTTTCTGATTCAATTGAATACGTTTTAATCGGGTTTGTCTTCGGAAAAGATGATAAAATTCTAATTGAACTGTATGAACGCACTACTTCTTTTTGAAAAATTGAAAGTCGTACTGTCTTAAATAATGCATGGAAATAATTGCACAAATTGACCAACTAATAAATTGTATAACGACACAAGTTAATCAAAATATGCATAATGTAACACTGCACGTTTAAAATAATTAGAGCAATTATATTTCAAATAATTTAAAAATTGTTTTTTATCACGGGAATGACAAATTTGAAATACTTTACTCAACGGTAAAAGCATTTCTTAATAATATTATACTATATTTTTTCCTAGAATGGAAAAGTATAGTAAGCGTAAATTATTTTTTAATCTAGATAATCTGTAACATTTTAGAAAATCTACATTTCTATATTCCTAGAAAATTTTGAAGAATATATTTAATAGTTTATATAATGAATCATTTTAAATCAATCACGTCGTCAATATACTTTTTAAAATTTCTTCTAACAATAGGTTATTACTTTTATAGAAAGTGAGTTACGCTTCTTGATAATCATCCAAAAATTGTTACAATCATTTTTATAACATTAGAAAGATCAGATCACGGAAAATAATTTTCACTCCCTGATCGCATTAAAACCAAGTGAGATTTCTCGAAAAATTATCTCTGCTACTTAATTACAATGTTACCACTCAGTCGTGAAGGTGTCAACACTACAAATAAATACGTTGCCCTTTCCCTTGATTCTTTCTAGGAAAGTATGAAAAATTTATCCGAGTGACTTAAGAGGTAACAAAAAAGAACTCGTGCACTGTCAAAACTCGATGACAGTCCACGATGAGAAATGACCGCGGAATTCCGAGGCGTGATTCATCGAAATCGTTGCGCAGAATCATTGCCTCAGACTTTCATCACCGTTCCTTCCAATCTATTTGTTAAAACGGAACATACCAGACAACATTTTCCAATTCAAAAATGCCGCGTGCCACAACGATGAAATCAATTAATACCAAGGGTCGAATAATACTGTTACACAATTATTTACGAAATGACTGTATTATGACTAGATAGCGGATTTTATGCATTTATGAAAAAAAAATGGATTGGTCAAGTACAAAACTGTAGAGACACTGGAAGAACTGAATGATATTATTATATTATTCTCAACTGATTAAAATGATTAAGAGATTATACACATTTTCACTTAACAATTAACTTCGACAATTTTTATTTTTCATAAAAATCAACAGTCTATTTATGACTAATTCTGTGACAGGCTTGGGCATCATCAAAATTAATTATTTGAAAAATAGTCGTTAAATAATATGTTATCTCATTTGAAATAATCATATGTCAGTTTATTTGATATAAATTTCAAATGAAATTCAAATAATTTTACATTTCATCGTCCATTTAATCAAATAATTCGTACTGTCCAACATTGTATTTATTTCGTGTACTAGATATCAATTTTTAAAGAGAATTCAGCTAAACTTTAATCATTAAACTACAGAAATTAACATACTTTTTAATAATTAATTTAGTTACTTCAATAACCTCTTCTCGAGAGGAAATTATTTATTATTTTATTTCAACAATATAACTGAAATAAAATGTTATTTGAAAATAATCTATTTGATTTAAACTCCAAATGAAAATAAATTTGTTACGTTATTTGTAAAATAAAAATATTAAAGTATTTAAAATAATTAATTATTTCAAGTGATTATTTATTATAACATTTCAAATAAAATGTGCCAAACTCTGTTCTAGGACTACTATCATTCAACCCCTGACTGATAATGATAAATCATTGTATTTCAGGACTGGTGGAACTCGGTGACGTATTTCACATACTACCGCACGTGGAACATTGTGGTACACGATTGGTTGTACTCCTACATCTACAAAGACATGTACGAGATCGTCACGAGACGTAACAAGATGTTATCAATGGTCACGGTGTTCACAATTTCCGCGATCTTCCACGAGTTCATCCTGTCCTTCGCCTTCCGTTTCTTCTATCCGGTGATGTTATCCTTATTCGGCGGTGTCGGGATGTTCATACTCTTCGTGCTAAAATCGAACACGAACATCTTCTTCTGGTTCTCCCTTCTGCTGGGCAATGGGGTCATGGTCAGCTTGTACTGTATGGAATACTACGCCAGGGTCAACTGTCCTCCAACGCGAGACGATTTCCTGGATCTTTTCATCCCGAGGACCTGGACGTGCATTTTCAAGTGACCGGCTGGCATTCGAGAACTTAACCAATTGAGAGAACTGTAAAACAGGGATTTCGGGATAATGAAAAATTCAGAAAAAAAACCTGAGATTAGAAACGATTGCGAAGACTCCAGATCACTTCCGGCTTCCAAACGATGCTTGTTGCGGTCAGTATTCGGACCTGTGCTGTTAATGTGGCTAGTAGACTGCGGATCTTTGTACAAAATACAAATATTCAGCATCAATTGCGAAACACGGAAACCGAATAAGAATTTATTCATTTTTTGATCATTTGAATCAGTTAAAATAATGCAGAATGTTTTAATTAAATGGGATCACCTAAATATCTGACTCATTTATTGTTATATAATAAAAATTGATCGGATCAAAGTTATAGTATTTCAAAAGATACATGTAATGGTAGGAAAAGTTTATTTGCAATATCATGGTGTTTGAGATTTCAAGGTCACCGATGTTTTTTGAATATTTTTTTCTTTGATATCGTTATGGAGCATAAAAAGACGAATCCAGTGAGTGTAATAACCATACCACTACGATCATTTACTTTCGTGATATTTGTGTCTGAAAGTATTAAACGTATTAAATGCCTTACCATTCAGACACAAATATCTCGAAATTAAATTATCAAAATTATATGGTTATTATAATCGTTGGATTCGTCTTTTTATACTCTGTAACAATATCCAAAGAAAACAGATGGTATCAAGAGAAACATATCGATGACATTCAAAACTCGTAAAAAAATGACTTTGCGAAGATACTTCTCTCACAATGAAATGAATTTTTGAAATAGTACAATTTTGTCTTGAGAAGTTTCTTCATACAACACTGAATGAGTCAATTATATCAATATTCCCAAATTCTTCTAATTTGTTCTACCGTTTTAAAGATCTACTTAATTGTGTCGCAAACGCGTAAAATCTGCACTTTAGTGACTGCAAATAAACAAATAAAGTATTAAGTCTTCATAAATAAAGACTAGAGAAGTGTGCTTACGTCGAAAGGACCCACAAACGATACTCATTCTTGTAAGCTAGTTAGTAAAATTGAGATTATGATGTGTTATTTGGTGCGACTAAAATAACATTCGAATTTAGTCAAATAAATGATAGTTAATTTCTCGTTTGCTTGGTCTGTATTTTTCCTCTCTCCACCCGCCGATTATTCAATCGAATTCGAAGTAAGGTGGTCGACAGCTTTCCAAAAGACATAGTTTTTATTATCAAGGCTTACATACATGTCTCGAGGATTCGGCGTGTTTCCAAGACACTCGTCGTCGACAATCAATTATGTATATAGATCTTTTTCTCTATACATCATCAGATACGTAAATGTACATACACGCGCTAATACGGTTATACATTTATACAAAAATTATTCTCCTTTCATAGATTTGTATTTTCTCGCATGTGAGTCGTAGATGAAATAACATATTGTGTGCACTGTATAAAACTTTTCTTTCTCAACGATCACCGCGATGCCATTCTCCGCCAACATTTAGAACCGTAGTTTGCCGGAAGGAAAACAGGTCCGAAAAAATTGCGATTTTATAGAACACACAGAGCAAGATTTCGTAAATCGTGTCACCAGACAGCTTTCCTCGCGAATAACAGAGGAAGCTGATAATAAGGAAGGATTTAAACTTTGCAACACTGTGATAACATTATACCGTTTCTTTTTTTCTCATTTTTAATCTCTTTTTACAGTCGACACGCGGTCTGACAGATTTCGTAGCTCGACTCCAGAGAGAGAAAGTTTGCACGCGCGAAATAAATAATAATCGGAAGAGACAAAACCAAGAGTATCCTCTCGCACGTTTCGCCGTTTCATCAAGCTTCTGATCTTCTCTATATCCTTCATCGTCTCATCGTTTTGTTTTGTTACAGCACCGTTTACTAGCGTAAACACGTCCTCCTTCCTCCCTTCCTTCCTTTCTATGTACACGTTCGTGGGTATTGAAAAAATAAACCGTATTCTCCTTCTCACCGAGAGCACCGGACAATTCCCTTCGGAAGAATCGTACCCTTATTACACTCTCCATTCGAGGCAAGGTCTTGTCTACTGTACGGCACTTCCGCTTGAAAAATACATACAATTCTCACCGTGGAACACACAGTCACACATGGAAAGTAAGCACACGCCGTGAACCGCGATGGCGGCCGTTCAATTCTGCTTCTAACATCACGAAGAGGCAACAGACATGACTCGTCCAGTGTCCTGTCTCTCACCCACTTCGCTTATACTTCATTCATCCCCTAAACATTTTCGCCTAATTTGTACAAAGACACGCTCGCTTTAGCAAAATCAGAGCATCAATCCTTTGACACAACTGTAAAATTAAAATATCACAAGTAAAATTGAGAAAAGCGTTTAATCTTAGGACCGGATGTTGAGATACAATGTTTGCTTTACACTTGTAACCAACAAATTATGTTTCATTTATAACCAAACTCCGGATCATTATGCAAAATAAAAATTGTCTGCGTTGATTACAAGAAAGAGGAGTTACATACAAATTGATTTCGTCTTTTGAAAATTGCAATAGGTTGTAAATAATGTACTAGTAACGTTTAATTTCAATAAAATCCACAGTCTGATTATAACGTCACGTTTTAAAGAAATTTATAGTGTGATGGTTAAATATGAAGTTATAAATTGATCACAATATATTGGTGTACAATGTAAAATAATAATATGTGAAGTATTGTTAGAATCTTTAATTCGAGTATTTTTATGAGTTCTTAATAGTCGAGGCTAATAGACTAAGTTTAACATTCGCCTGATGTTTACTGAAAACCATAATGGTAATATAAAACAGTCACAGATTGTACTTATTTGTTCATATAAATTCACCCCTTTCCTGTTGAGTCTGTAGACAGTCTATACACGAGTAAATAATTTACTTTAACAATTGATTGTACATAAGGTAATTACTGTGCGTATAATAAAAAGATAATGGTCCGTTCATTTTCTCGTTACTTAATGTCGGAGGATTAAGCTGCGTGGTTTAAAGCGGAAAGGATTAAAGCTCCGTCTTTGCAAATTCCTCTCATATTTACTTGTCGCTTAGCATCCACCGCTCACGTTCCTTTCGCTATTTTCTTATTCGCGTTTTCACAGCGCGCTTTTGACGCCGACAGACATATCGTTTGCGTCAAAGAAAAACAACCGCCCCGTTCCAGTAAGCTCAATAATTTCGTTGCGACGTGTTCTTCTATCAAAGCTCTCCTAGTCTGTCGAAAATTCTGCCTCTTATCTCAACGCAATCACGCGAGGAACACAAAGGTTACGGTGTAATATAATAATTGGAATTAAACCCGTTGCCTTATGATTGCTATTAATTTTCCATTTCAAACGGCAGTAATAATATTGATACAGGTTAATAGAACACAAAACTGAATGGATTCTTTAGATATTCATTGCATGTAGGTATTTATAACAATCACCGGACTTTATTCATTTATGGCAAAAAGGAGTCGTTATTTAAAACAGCAAAACATTATGAGAGTTTGGGAGCATCGATTATTTTCGAGTTATCAAACTTATTGAAAAAAGAAAGAACTTTTTATTTGGTTACTATTTCTCGCAGTTAATGCAGAAAATATTTATTTTGCATGAAGAGCCGCAGATTAATGGAGCCGCGGACTGTAGGTGTTTATGCAAAATAAAAATTGTATGCGTTAATCGCATCATAATTATTATATACACGCAACTAAATTGAAAAATCATATTGCAATCTCGTTTGTCGGTATGATGGAAAAATTGCTTTTTAAGAAAGAAGGCAAACATGAATGTGTACGATCATCTGCACAATGCAAAGATAATGTAATATTTAATTATTAAAGCACTAAACCTACGTTTGTCATGATGTCTTTTTAAGTTCCATTAACCACTAAGTTTGTACTTTTAACCTGTTTGTACAATCCAACAAGGAATGAAGTTCCTTACAAGATTAAACCATCTCTAAACAACAGTTTCAATAAGGAACTGAAAACAAGTTCCTCTGCATTTATTTTATGAAATTTAGCAATAGAATCCTGACCATTGCAAAAACATCGATATTCTTGTAAATTCTTATTTGTAAATTCTTATTTGTATATTGCTAAAGTGGAAATAGTGCCTTATTGAAGATTTATTAGGTAGACATCAATACAAAATCAGAAACACGTTTAATAACGTTAATTATTATCTAACATCAAGCTGATTAGTCTGGCAGTATACCGAATTTAAAGTGTATTGACACGATTAAGAAAATAACGGATTGCTCATTAATACATCTATTTATCAACATTGTTCAGTATCACATAAGAGAAGAGAGAATGTGCAAGTGATTTCAAACTATAACATAGTGTAGGATCTCAGGAAAAAACAATCATTGAAAAACTTCAGTTTTCGCTTAATAAATTTGAAGACCATTGGGAAAATCTTTTCAATCATTAAATGCGATAGAAAAACAAATACTGAGCAACGACGTAGAGCAGGCATGTCCAGAAGTAGCTCACTTGGAGGCAAATTCGAGGGAGAGGCCCACTTCTCCCGCCCGCGCGTCTCGCTCCCCGTGGCGGCCCTAGTCCTCCGAGCTTCTCAGATCCGTACCTACCGCTTGCAATATGTACCACGTGTGGCGCGTTGGGGTGACTCTCGGACCCACGGTAGGCACGGGTCTGAGGAGCTCGGAGGACTATGGCCGCCACGGGGAGCGAGACGCGCGGGCGGGAGGAGTTGGCGTCTCCCTCGAATTTGACTTCAAGTGAGCTACTTCTGGACATGCCTGACGTAGAGTATGTACAATATAGTGGAAATTAGAAGTCGAATCTTGCTACTTTAAACGTTTCTCTTCTCGATCGAGATCGAACATATCAATGAATATTGTTAAATATTTTCCATGCGAATAGTTAGCTATTCGTGGTAGACACAGCCATTAGATAAAATCATAAGGCAACGAATTAATATAGATAATCGATTCTCACGCACAATCGTCCCGACTCTTCATCTTCGAAGCATTTACTTACGGATCGAGGGCCATATACAACATAACGATGTAATCGTAGATACACGATCCTAATCGATTTACTCGATTGATCGGTAACAGACACCAATGGCGAAGTACAGATTTACTTCATTGTAGGTACATATGTACATACAGCGCCGAAGCATGTTGTACGTGAATGAACGACGAGACAAAGATATGACGATAGCATCGTGATGATAAAGGACTCGATAATCGCTTTTCTTTACTCGACGAAGAAGTAAAACGACAGAATTGTTTGTGGTAGAGAAACAAGCTACGTTTCGATGGTGTTGTCGCAGAATGTTCTGGATTGTTCTCAGAAGTTGAAGGAAAATTAATGTTTATTATTGATTTTACTGTATTCGTTTCAATAATGCAAATGGACTTTATTAAAGTTTCGAACTGTCCTGTAAAGTGTACTATAACTTCTTAAAAGCCTTGTACTTTTATTACGAACTTGAATGCACCTTGTTTTTACTTCTTCGTCTAGCTTGCGTGAAATGAGCTAATCAAGAAATACCTTTCAACGTCACACACCCACGGTGTCCTTATAAATATTGTCCAACGCGTATTCTATCGAAAATAACTCCTGTCTGTACATATTTGTTTCTCGTACGTCTCGTTCATTTTAGCATCCCCCCCACCCCTCCCACCCCATCGTCACCTTAAAAATCTATAAACAAACATTTTTATTGCTAACCTCGAGTCCTTTCGCGGTAAACGAACTAATATAATAAGAATTCGCTTTGATACACTGTGGCGCTTAAATATTCTATATCCATCTCTGCAAACGAGTATTACAATGGAACCGTCTCATTCTCTACGTACGGGAAGATTGAACTTTCGCAACGTTCACGTACGAGGACGCAAACAGCACTATTATTCGGTAGGACATCTCAGAAGAATCGCGAAGTCTTAACAATGTACAGGGTGTCCTATCGAAGTTCATTGATTAACCGTTATCTCGGAAGTGAGAATGAAAAAATGCTCGTTTCGATCAGAATACGCAGCTTAAGAGTAAAATAAAATATATTTTCATCGCTACGAAATGCATTTCTTCCTATTAAAATCAATGACTGTGAACACTAACTTTTTTCATGAAATCATTGATCATTACCATTATTCCTTGCAATCAGATGCGACATCCTAGAAATGAGCGATTACGTTTTACCGTCTCAACACTGCGAAAAGGAACAACTACAATATAGAAGAATGTTGCCTGATAAAAATTATTATCCCTTCGATTAATAAAATCGTCCTTTTTGTACGAGGTACACTTTTTATAATGAAACCGCACAACCTGATGTGATATAAATGGACGATGACGGGTAGAATTCATGACACTGATAAGATGGTTTAACAACGTCTCCAAAAAACCCATTTTCCTATGTTATAATGGGTTTTTATAATTATACATCCTTACGGCGTCCCTTTCGAGCAACATTAATCCAATAAAACCCAATCAGCCTGCTTCTAGTATCTCTATCCTGTGCAGGGAACCTTAAAACTCACAACATTCAATTCGCTAATAAAAACCGAAGAAGTAAAACGTTTCTTCGAAATGTACACAGCTTCCCGAGAACCATTCGACTAATTTCCATCAGTGTCTCGCAAACGATCAGCCTCGACCAACCGCATGAGAAATGGACAACAATATTCGCTCATTCTTTAAAAAAAATAACTTTGATATTGAACCAATTGACTTGAATTCCCCTGAAATGATAGAAGAATTAGTTGGCTGGATTGGTCGAAAATATGCACTCAATGTGCTCAAAGGGTTAGACAATTTGTTTACACGTTAGTAAACCGCAGATTTTATGCATTTATGACAAAAACCAGTTGATGCAATTTGAAACAGTCAAGAGATTAAAAGAATTTAAGAACTTCGACATACTGTTCTGGAAAGGTGTGCGAGAACCTGGAAATGTCGGGTCGGGACGGGACGAAAATTTTATTCGGAATCGGGACAGGTTCTCGAAAATTTCGGAATTGTTCCGGAGCATATTATTGTTCTCCAATATTCTCGAGAATTCCGAAAATTTTAAGGCATTCCGATATATTCGAGAACCTTGAAATTTTCGGGAACCCAACTGGTCCCAATCCGACCCGTCCCGACCATCGGGTACCTGATATTTACGGGTTCTCGCATACCTCTACTATATTCAACCTAATACAATTATTAGAAAAAGAAAGACACTTCTATATGGCTACTGCTGCCTGGAATTAATGCACACAATTTTGATTTTGCATAAAAACCCTCAGTCCACACATTATCTAGTAAACTACTCCTTCTATCATCTCATATCAACCCAATTTTTAAAAAGTTATTCGGTACGTGTGCAAATACGTTTGTCCATCGCTGTGCCTCTGATCCCGAGGTCACGGAGTGAACGTAGCTTGAGAAACACTGATCAAAGGCAGCATTGACTCACCGACCCAGCAGGACCACCCTGTGTCCTGTGCGACGCTTGCGTGATTCGCAGATTAAATTAAGTCTAGAGTTTCAGTAACCTTCATTTGCCCATTCCCACCAGCGCCTCGTCCATCAGCTCGTCGTCGGTGATGCACGGCGAGGCGGAGTGAGGCGAAGGTGGGATGACCCTCGGCGAGGGTGCGGGGCTCTTTACGATGTGCACGCTCACGGAAGGACTAGCTGGGAAGGCAGGAGGCGGTGGTGGCGGCGTGTTCCTTCGCACCGAGGCCGCCTGTGTCATCGCCCTCTCCGGAATACTGGTGAAGTTCAAGCTCTTGGCCACGTCCTTCGGCGTGGAGAAGTCCAACAACATCTCCGCGGCCTCCTGAGAAGACGTCGGTGGTATCTCCGTGCCAGCTGGCTTCATCGTATTCGACGAGCTCTCCGAAGACGCCGTGGTTCCCTGAGAAGAGGTACTCGAAGGTCCTCCGGAAGACGATACTTGCTGCTGTTGCGGTTGCTGTTGCGCTTGCGGCTGCTGCTGCGACTGTTGCTGCTGCGGCGGAGGTTGCGCCGGCGGCTGAGGCTGCGGTTGCTTCTTCTCGTCCGACTTGTACTTCGTCAGATTCGCGTCCACCGACTTGATGCTCAGGTTCAAGCTCTCCGAGTTCCCGTTGCCGGAGCTTGGAGCGCTCGTCCCGTTCCCGCTCGCTATCGTGCCCGTCGCCATCATGGTAGAGTACACAGGTTTGCTAGTAGAAGGTGCATCTGTACCTTTTGGTAGAACGGCCATCACTGATCCACTTCCAGCGGCGTCATCCTTGCCGCTGGTCGTGGAGTTTATATTACTACTCAGAAACTGCGTGTTGGTTCTACTCATCGACGGCTCCTTGCATGAATCGCGGGAGTCGTTCTCGGTCGACTGCATCGAGAGGTTAGTGGGAATGTCCAGGTCGTGTGAACTGTTGCTCGATAGAGGTGGAAGCAGAAGGTTACTGGAGTTGTCGGCACCGAGATTCATAGACATTACCGAGGCTGCACTTGTTATGGAGAGATTGTCGGGCTTTGTTTGTACATGATCTCGCCTACCCTGGTTCGGCTGATCGTCCGGAACCGTTTTGGCAGTGGTAGACGACGTGCTCGATATTGTTTGCAGTTTACCTGGCTCCGTAGCTTGCTTCGTTGCTATGTGGTCCAAAGTCTTGCCTGCGTCGGGAAGCATGGAGAGCTTCTCGGCCTTCTTATCGCCGGATTCGGCGTTGGCTCGAGCTGATAATTTGGGTATTTGGAATTTGGTGTCTAGTTGCTTCATGAGCCCCTCAACAACTAACTGGGGCGGCAGATTAGGCAGACTTGATAGGTTCGACATAGTGGCGTGAGCAGCAAGAAGCTTGAACGCTCTTTCGCTCTCGCTTTCCTCCCGTAGACCAGACGGGCTCGATTTCCTGGTATCACCGATACCTTTCGATGGAAACAAACTTTTCTCGCCGGACTTCGACAACCGTGATTTGTCGCGGTTCCGACTGAGATCCGTCACACCCGAGCTGGTCGTTTTTGGGCAACTTGAGGAGGACTTCGAGGACATCACGTTCTTAGAAAGCAGTCCACCGCTACCGCTACCTCCAACATTTAGTGCTCCAGCACCGTTACCGCTACTGGAGTTTGGTCCTGATATGGATTTCAAAGCCGACATCTTCTGCCCTAGTAGCGTCGCTTTGCTACCGATGCTACTGCCCGAACCGGAAGACGAGGATCCAGACAATTTTGGAGAAGTCTGAGACGCGGGTTTCTTCGACGCAGGGCCAGAACTGACTCCTGGCTTCAACCCGGTGTGCGTTTTTGGTGAACCGTTTCCCGACGTCGAGGTGGACGAGGTGGACGACCCCGAAGAGGCACCAGTTGCAACGGACGCGGACGACGACGACAGTTTGAGGTTCGTACCGGACTTCGAGTCTTTTGTGCGTGTTTTATTGATCGTTATCTTCATCCCGTCGGAGCTGTGCTTCACCATGTACTCGCCAGGATTTTTCGATTCTATCGAGGAGTTTTTACTGACGCACTTCCCCTCGGCAGCCTTGGTCGATGAACTTCCGACGCTTCTCTCTTTCTGACTACTCGAATTACCGCTACCGCCGGTTGCAGACTTGGTTCCGCCGTTGCCACTGTCGTCCGTGCAATGTTGAGCGTTCTTCAGTTTATCAATAACGGCGCTCAACGAACCCTTCCTATTCCTTGCCTGTTGTTGGGCGATAGCAGACTTGCCGAGCTCCGAGCTACCGGAAGGAGGCGTGCTGCCGCCGCTGTTCGGCAAGGTGGTCTGCGTTTCCCCGCTAGGAATTAATTCCAGTTGTTTTAACTTACCGCTAGAGGACTTTGTCTTAGGACTCTGGTGGCCGCTTGATCCGCCGAAGGCTAACGACGATGTCTTTCTCTCCTTGTCACGGTTGGAGTCTTTGCTCGAAGACGACGAGGAAGACTTTATCTTGGATTGTCCAGAATCGGTGGTTTTACTAGAAGGAGAATTTGCCGCGGATTTCAGCGCGGACATGCTCGGTTTACCGGTACTGGCTGAGCTACCATGCTTCGGCGACGATGTCCCATGCTTTGGGCTCACGCTCGCAGGCACTGGCGTATGCTTGGGACTACTGCTATAGACCGGAGAGTGCTTTGGACTTTGCACTGGCTTGTTTGTCGATTGTTTCAATGTAGGACTGGACTTACCTACAAGAGCGAGTGGACTGGTATGCGTTGGTGACGGACTAAATTTTCGTAGTGTCGTCGCGGGCGATGACGGCCGTGAGCTCAAGTTCGGCGGTGATTCGGTCGGTTTGATGCTCACCGATACCGGTTTCGACAATGGATCCTGCTTCGATGATATCTTATCAGGCGGTGGTCCCATAGGACTGTCCTCTCTTTTACGCTTACGTCTTTTCTCCATTTTTCCCTTATCCTCCGTTGACTTTCCCTTCGAGCTCTTTCTTTCTCTACGCTCGTCCGTCAAACTTTTAGACTGCGTTGGGCCAGCTATTGGAGTTATAGTAATAGAACTCGGTAAAGTAGTCTGAGGCGAAGACGCAATCGGTATTATTTCAATACCTGGTCGTCTTTCCAAACCCATCCCCGTAAGTACAGTGTTATAGTTCGTAGTTTGACCAAAACTACTGCTTGAAATTGGCGTTATACTTACTGATGGCGGCACCAAACTTTTGTTATCTTCGAATATAATCGGACTCTTTTTCTCTTCTCTTTTCCGTGACTTGCGGTCTCTTTTGATCAACTCTTCCACGTCTTGCAAGTCGTGGACTTCCGTAATCTCACTCTCGTTGTCGAAATCGTAATCGGAACTCTTGTCTGTCCCCAGAATGTCCGTTGCGTCTAGATTGGAAAAATCTAAACCGCTGGTTAAGCTTGTGGCCGAGGTCGGCGTGGACGTCCTCGTTTCGTTCAAGTTCTCCCTGCCACCGGTTGGCGTACCCAATGGCGTCGAATCCGAACTGGAGCTCTCCAACAATATCTCCGCGGTTTCATCTCCTTTTCTCTTTGGACTACGCCAAATACCGTCTGCAGTTTTTCTTTTACGCGTCTTCTTCGTTCGCTCGTTCATAGGATTGGCTAAAGGGTTTTTTGCCTGACCAAGCAAAGCTCCCAGTTGCAAAGGATTCAGCATCGCAGTAGTTGTGGTATCGGATTGGCCGGAATATGACGGAAAACCGATACTATTCTCCGTTCCGGCATCTAAAAAAGGCTGCTGCTGTTGTTGTTGTTGTTGTTGTTGCTGCGGCTGTTGTTGCTGCTGCTGCGACGTCTGTTGCCTCCCCATCGTTCCGTTCCCGTTGTTCAAACCAGGCTCCTGCTTTATTTTCGTCTCTCCGTTGGTAAAATCTGGCATCCCGGAACCGTTCTGGTTATTTTGATCTTTCCCGGAGCCGAGATTCACGTTGTAGTTCCCGTTCCCGCTGTTCATATTGTTCATTGGGCCCAAAGCGTCTCGGCTTTCCCACGATTTCATAAGAATCCTCATTGTCAGAGGTATACTTAAACACTTCTGCAGAACCTTTCCAGTCAGATCTGACGTTCGCTCCGTATTCGTAATGCTGATGCCGTACAATTTGCATTTCAATGCGGAGATGTCCGTCAAATCCAATTCTGCCGTCGCCATTGTCTCCTCGAAAGGATGCTCCAAACTTACCGATATGTGTTGCCATGATAGAGCACTCACTTCAAATATAGTCGCGTGTTCTGGATCTTGACGAGCCATAGATCTGACGCAACTGGCAATCAATGTATTAAACAGCGCCTGCTGTCGCAGGTATACCAAGATCTGTGGAACATGGGCTGGATGCGTGAAGGAAATACTGCACACTAAAACCCCTTCCATGTTTTTGTTCTCTGTCATGAAGTAGCAGTGCTGCTGGTCCGGTAAAGTCTACAACAAAACGCATGCACAGGATAGTAAGGAGTTTTTATGATCAAGAAATAGAGGTGTGTGAAAACCCAATGGTCGGACGAGTCGGTAAGGCATCGGGTCGGGACTATGCTCGAATATGTTCGAAAATTCCGAATATTCTTGAAAATCCCAAATATTCTCGAAAATCCCGAATATTCTCGAGAATCCCGAAATTTTCGAGAACCCGTCCCGATACGACATTTACAGGTTCTCGCACACCACTGTCAAAAAATGTATAAAATGATGTAAATACATACAACATAAAGTCCTCTGTTGTTCCGACAATCTAGCTGGCCATCGCTGGCATGTTGAATAATCAAACTAAGCAACGGATGTGGAGCGGATATGTCTCCACATTCGAGTTCTGTGACCTTTTGTATCCTGCGTAACAGTTCCATACACATTGGCATTTTCTTAACAAGCTTCAATACGAAGCAAGCAGGTAATACAGATGAATTTGTACCAGTTAATGGAGCATAGGATGGAGTACTAAAAATAATTGATCAGTTAGACAACAGTTATATCGAAGCACATAGATCCCGAACTTTCAACTGCTTACAAACCTTTTTCCTGTAGGACTTCTATTTACAGTTATGATACTAGATGTAGGCAACTTGTGAGCAGTGGAACCTTCCATACAAACTGTAACGGAATGACCAATCTTCCGTTTAATAACTATTTCTGAATTTAGTGCATCACAGGTACGATTCTCCTGGTCTATTAAATCATAAGGAGAAACAAAATATGTAAGTTTCATGGCATGACCTCCTCTTCTTCGCTCAAGGATCCCTAAATGAGAACATCATTCTACAGATCTGACAATAACATTCGGTTGTTGTTTTGTAAATATTAGTGACAGTAAATCATAAAACTAACCAACTGGACTTTTATGAACAAGATTAAATGGTTCTTTGATAAATGTCTGCAATTGAGCTAAAATACCCAAGTCAGCTTCCAGTGACTGTAAAGCACTAAATGCTTTACATTTTACTTTTTTGTCCGCATTTAACTGATATATCGATGCTAAACCTTCTAATTGTACTGTAAAATCAAGGAAGTCTCCCCGTGACAAACAAGATACCAACACATCACAGCTCTGTAAATATATTATCAAGACATGTTATGTGGCATTAATATGAACCGAGGTGTTTTTAACTCTCATACATTTCTCAGGGGAAGATCCGCCTATTGTCGGTTTCTAGCCACTACAAAATAATAGAGTAAACGATTGAATGATTTCTTTAAAATTATAAAATGGGTGAAGTATTATTCGACGATCTCTGATACAACTATTTCTGAGAAGTGTATGAGAGTTAGATTCTTTTTCATGAAATGTTTATACCTGCTGTTCATTCTTTCCCTCATGATGAATCTTTACATCTTTAACTACACCTGTCGGTTCCAAAAGAACTTCCAAAAAGAACATATCTGAAGATATAAACAACTCTGTACCTGGTGGACCAGACATCATAAACTTTAAACTGTAATCATAGAACAAGTGTTATTTAAATTATTTCATCTTGTTTTTAACAATATACTTGGTTAATGAATATTTACCCCAATTGTCTGGTTAAACTTTCCAAGCGTTCCACCATGGACTGCAAGGAGGTTACTTTTATGGAATGTTGCAAAGTATCCAAACATTTCTGCAGCTGGCTCTTTTCTGCACTGTCTATGGCAAACCTCTTATCCTAGCATTGCGATAAATGCAATTGGTTACATAAAATTTTATATGTACAGTAGGTGATCGCTCATTGCAAGGAAAAGGGAATGAAATGAAATCAATGAATCAATCGCATAAAATTTCTCACCTATAACTACCCCATTATTAAATCGAAGCAACGATCAATGTCTCCATATAACAATATACAAAAACAGTCATGACGCGACTCGTGATATATCCATGAAATTAACATTTCCACTATGCTACATTTTCTTCCTTGCGCGAACAAAATGCAACAGACAAGGTTTGGACAAAGAATAGGCATTTGATCGGGAGTGCAATGAGCGAGAATCTATCGTAGTTTAGTAATGGTATGCAAAATATGTTAGACACAACTTACCAGCATAGCCATACGCAAATTTTTGGCAGTTTCCACCAAGGACTTGAATGTAGAAGCCTTGGAGCGTAATTTTTCCATAAGCAATTCCATCTGCCATTCTTTCCCCTTATCCACTCCTGAAATACTGGTGGCAGGAGGTTGCCCACCTATGCAAAAATATTTATACAAACATTGGTGCAATACTGAACGTAAATTATAAAATAGCTGAAACAAATAAATTTTCAACAATTCAACATTTTCAACAAATACATCGAACAAATTTTCGTAAATGTAATGAACCCATAATTAATCTTGCATCATGTGTAGAGGCAGAACATAAACATACGTCGAGGTAAAATTCTTCTTTCTCTGATAATTAAAGTGAACGTTAGTAATGCAATTATAATCTTATTAGTTTCAAGACAAGGAAAAATGTATAATTTATATAGAATAAATTATAATTTACACTCACTAAGGGGCTTTTGTCCGTTCGCAACATCCATGTATTCTGTGTTGGATCACACGGATGTTGAAATATACGCGTATATCAATATACGTTTGTTACCGTAATATCACAACATTATTATACACTACATTGTGACAGGAGCTGTTATTTTCACCTAACCCACGTTTGATCATACAACTGCTCCTAACCTTCACGCACAAATACAGCAACTATACTTGAAAGCCATATGCCTGCATATGCCATACGTTTCTACGTATAGGCATAGGCGTTATCGTCCATAGCATGAGTGAAGAGGGGGTAGGATTCTTTAACGCGTTATTAAAATACGCTTTTTCACCCTTTTAAATTTGAATATTGAATACTGTAATATTCATGAGTTGCTGTTTTATTGACTCACGTAATGGAACTGTAAATTTAATTGTAAAATAAAACAAACTTATTCGTAATGTTTTATCGGAGATATAAGCCATGTTTGTAACCGCTACAGTTACGTTGAATTGTTGTATGATACGCGTTCAAAAATTACATACTTCTCGCGTATAAATTGTCATATTTATGTAATATTGTGTTTTGAAGATAAAATATCAGAAGTATACTGTCAAAATAATTATGTAATAAATGCATATTTAAATGCAACAGAAGTTGCAACGTTCGAATGCGTTTGCGAACAATCCTAAAGTCTGCACTTTCAATGCTTCAAAGATTTTCCGTTAGGTAATGAAATTCGAATGGAATAATTTGTTAACGTATTTTTAATGAAACTCCTTTGAAAAAGAAAAAAAACTAAGACACGCCAATTCTTTAATCTTGTAAAAATAGTAAAAACTGACATAAGAGCAAAATTAAAAGACGCTAAACATAATTCTACATAAAAATTGACTTGTATAAATTAATTAGTACTCAGTCTTTATATTTATTGATTCTCATCGTATATGGGTGACAAAAAATATTCGACAACACCATTTAATGATTCAGATTAATGAATCAAACATTTTCCTTTATTCATGAACATTTTTTTTCAACAACTGCACTGAACTGTCTCTAGCTTACACAAATATGTATAAACATAATTAATAATTAATAATAAACATATTGTCGAAGAACTAATTGCTCCTATAATGATATATCCATCATTACTGAATTTCACATGGAAACGGAAATCATTTCTAAAAAGCAATAAACTCATTTTTCTAAAATTTCTCTTAAAATGAAGTTTTCAAAAACAAATTAAAGTACTTTTTTTTTTAATACTACTAATTAGGTACTCCTGTTCCTTTTATTACTCATATTTATTACAAATATGTAAATATTTCAATTCTACAATTTATTAATCATAATACTATATAATACCTTATGGCATTTCACCCACAAATCTCTGTTGGCAACAAATGAGTTTTAGTTAATACTGATGATATTTTGTTGTAACTAAAACAATTTAAACAACTGATTCCATAAAACAGAAAATAATTTTATGCACTTTCACCAGGCATTAATTCCAATGTTAATTCATTTTTATCATCAAACAGTATTTTATAATACCAATAAATTGTAACAATAAGTCTTTTTACAATAATTGCATTAGGAACTAGTTATAATGGATCGATTTCAATTCAGGCGCACACTTCAATCAAGAGGTGTGCGAAAACCCAAAATGATGGGTACCCGATGGTCGAGACTGGTTGGAAAGGTGTCGGGTCGAGTCAAGTCGAATTCTCGAAAATTTCGGGATTTCCAAGAATATTCGAGAACCTAAATATACTCGGGAATCCAGATATATTTGAAAATCCTGAAATTTTCGAGAACCCATCTTGAACCCGAATAAAATTCTCGGACCGTCCCGTTTACGGGTTCTTGTACACATCTAATTTCAATTCATTTGAAATTAAGCAACTTTCGAAATAACAATACCTTTTGATCAGCTTCTAGCTGAACTCAGTCTCTAGCACCTATTTTCTATTTTGTTCAGAGACTCGAATCTCCAAACTATTAATTACAGCTAGTTTAAAAAAATATTTGTCTATCTAATATGAAACATCAATTCGTCAAGTGCACAGTCTCATTTAGGAAAGTCTTTAGAATCACTCAAAGATTGGCCCTTTTTACGTGGTAACTGTAATGTAATGGGCTGAACATCCTGTACTTTCCTAGGCCCTTGATTTGAACTACGAAAAGTGATCTTTAAATTGGGCACGTGCTGTTCAGCTGTCCAATCGAAGTTAAAAATTTGAGTATCTGAGTGTAGTTCAGAATCTGGAGTGTCAACTGGAGTGGTTGGTGTTGCAACGTGTGGGCTAAGGTCTTGATGGACGACGTCAGGTACCCTTTGTAAAGTATCGGACCACACTGGACTCGAGTTCCAGTGTTCCATAGTCAATTCAGAAGGATCACCTGTTGATCCAGCGATTGTCACTACCGGTAATGTCTTACCTTGAAGTCTTTTATGAGATATATTTCTCTCATTACAACAATAGTCCTTATCTAAGTCTGTGATATAATATTTAGGAGATGACAACGCATCCATATTATATTGACCATGGCATTGGATAAATTTCGCACGGTATCCACTTATATTTTTGTGGTGTGCTTTGTACCTATCTGTAAATTGACCAAGCGCGTAATGACCATGTTGTACATTCACATGTATATTTCTGTTTTCGTGTTCACTACTGCCTATCGACATGTCCACAGGTTCTGCGTCTTCACGCGTGTTTCTTCCTGTATACTCTTCCAGCTGTGTCTTTGTAGAACCATGTAGATCTTGCTCAGAGTTTCTAACAGTAGGAGAATGCTGAGCATCGTTATTGTGAGTGTGAGGTAACGATCGAGTATAGTCTTGCTGCTGATTATTTTGGCTACCAACAGCATATGGCGTACTACGATTCTGATTTCCAGAGCATATAGTATAGGTAAACTTAGTTTGAGAGGAATACTGATACAACCATGAACTTGAACGCATAACTTCTGCTTCTCTGTCACTGAAATGTCATATTCTATTAGTTACCAATTTTTTTATGGAGATACATTCACAAAGGAAAAGTTTTCATTGTCAATTTTGATGATATCAAGGTTACCAATTTCGAATTATATTCATGTTGCAGAAATGTACCTTAAAACTTGATTTGTACACACAATAATGGGATGTTGACATTCCTCAGATGTATCCTTGACTTGCAAAACGCAATGCACCCAAAACCATCGTCCAGAACGACTTTGCAATCTTAATAGTGCAGTTGCAGACCGTTCCTGATCAGACTGAATAACTGGAACAATCATTAGTGGTAATAGATAGAAGGGTGCGAGAACCCGGAAATGTCGGGTACCTGATAGTTGAGACGGATCGGGAATGCATCGGGTCGAGACGAGTCGGGTTCTCGAAAATTTCGGTATTCTCGCGGAAAACACTAATATGCTCAGGAATTCCGAATATTCTCAGGAATAATGCTGAAAATCGTCGAGAATCCCGATACATTCAAGAACTCGAATATGCTCGAAAATCTCTAAAATTCTCGGGAATCCCGATATATTCAACAGTCCTGAAAATTTCGAGAACCCGTTCCGATCCCGAATAAAATTCTCGACCCGTCCAGAACCGAAATTTTCGAGTTCTCGCACACATCTAGTGGTAAGAAATCTTATGATTCCATTGTAATACATTTATCCTTTTCAATTAAAATTCTAAATGAACATACCAGTTTGATGCTTGCAATATGCTGTTCGTATAGAATCCCAATGTAGCAAATTATACCATGACACATTCACTAATTCGTTACGACTATATTCCAAATGGCTTTCTGCACTGCAAACAACAAGTATTTTTAGCAAGAAATGATTTAATAGATTCATTTTTTTACAGAAAGATATTACGTTTTATCAATATGGAGATACTTCATATCCATAGAGTGGATTGTGGTGAAAATATTTGTTGCACCTTGAACAATACTTTCTCTGGTCTCTGGTAAAACAACAGGTGTACATGAAGCAAGGAAAACAAACTCATTTCGGTTGCAAACAGGAACGAAGGGTAAGAAATGACCTTCAACAAGAACTACCTATAAAAATAACAATAAAATAATGCAGGCAAAATTAAATCAAATAGTGTAAGAACATAAAGATCCTTAAATCAAATCGTTTAAAGAGCATAAAGATTATTAAAAAAGAACTGTGTAAAGGAGACGCTGTGTCAGTAAGAGGTAGATTATGCACTTAGAAACTACCTTTTGATCACCAAAACGTAGTTGCCTTCGAGAGTTTCTGGATACATTAATACGACAGAGGAACAATCTTCTATCACTTGGAATTGGACTATTTCTAGATAATTGATTTTGTACAACTATATGATCTTGCTTGTCTATAACGTCATAAACACTATCCCCATGAATAAGCAGGTCCTCCTAAAATATATTTTTTAATATAGAGTACCGTGTTGTAGGACACATAAATATGAGACAAAATTTCTAAATGATCTCAAATTTTTTGTCAATCTTTATCATAGATTGTCATTATATAGTCAATTACCATACTGTTTCTTTATATCTACTTTACCATAGAATGTCCAAGATATTCCGCTGCATTTTCTGATATATACAATAGTTTTCCTTGCTGGGTCATCATCATTATAAATCCGGACATGGCCTGAAAAATTGCATGCATTGTATGGCCAACATTTGTACCGTAGTAATTGACGGTCAATAATACAATGCGATATGATGATAAACAATATTACTTTTGAAAATCCTATGTTAGGAGTCGGGATATTCGTAGAATCGGATGGACAGTTTTTCAAGGCTGAAACAAATAATGAAACGCACTTATATTTTTTTAAACGAACTTTATGAAGTGATAAATTTGTAAATCAAATTATCTTTAAAATTTATTTATTATTAATGATTATACATAACGCATGTTTTTAATAATTATAACACATGTTATTGACAATTTATTTATTACTAATAATTATAAATAATTATAAATGGTTTTTAGAAACTAAGCATTTATAATGTTATTAAATATTATTGCAAGTTCCTTAATTTTTACTAAATATATTATAATTTTTAGATAAAAATATTTTTAAATTAAGATCGATCTAGTACTAATATAGGTTCGATTCTAATTAATCGAACAAAATTAATGATATTTATTTTCCTTACATAATATGCAATAAAATTTAAATTTTGCACAAAATGAAAGCAATATTGATAATATTATACGTACACATATATATCATTATTACGCGTTTTATTACTCATAAATATCTATATGTAGAAGTTCCCTCGATAAGTTCGTTTTTATCTGTATATAGTAACAAGTAACTTTTATGAACATTTATCTTACGTGTGACGCAGAAAAAATATTAAAATAAAGAAGAAAAACACAGAAGAAAAATACAGCAGAAAATTTAAAGAACTATAGTTTTCAGTGTACACAAATAAGTGTGATACAAATATGCGTAGAATAATGATGTTGTCAACTGAAGTCTAATGCGTTGTATTAATATGTGTTGGGAAACTTTCTATAATGTTAATCACTGAATTTAATTATCGTTCATTTTTCCTGTGTTTTCTAACTTCAAAAACAACCAATTCGGTCAACAGCATAAATGGTCCTCACTGCGCTAAAATTTTTCATCAAACTTAAGGAAAATACCTTATCATAAGCGTTCGTTCAGTTTTCAATTTGAGACTGCACACTTCTTGATGTGAAACAGAAAATAGCTTTAACCAAATTAAAAAATTCAAAATGCATTTGAAAGAAGAAAAACAGAACTTTGAAATAATGTAAAATTTAAGCGATAGGACATATATTAATTCAATAATTCGATCAAACGTTACAAAAAAAATATGGTCTCCAAAAAGATTCAAATAAACGACTGTTCATTATCACAATGTTTCTTTATTCAAACTTATTTTTCTACTAATTCGGATAGTGGAGGCTCAATTACAGCATAAAAATTAAAATATTCTCTGCAAAATATGAAATATTCTGTCGATACTTTCAGTGCATCGTTGCTCGTGCTTGCAACGACGTCGAGGCGTTCATGCTCCCGAATAAAATCGGTACCGAAGAACCATAATCGATCAGGGTCAATGCGAAGGTGGACCGATGAAAAATTCGTCTTGGCCGCGGGATTTTCGTGTTCTCCGCCGACGAAAGAGGCCCGTGGAAAGGGGAAAAATGAGCAAGAAAGGGAGGAGGAAAAGAAGCGTATGCTAATGCAGCATGGCAACGTTTACAAACGGCGTTACACGGGACTATAGTATCGAATACTGTGAAACAATGAGTATGTAGGAGAGAAAGAAAGAACGACCGAGAGCGGAGAGACGATACAGAGGGAGTATGGGTTACAGGAGCGTGAGAGTGTTGTTGCAAAGGCCGACAGGTCAGCGGATCACCCGGAACTCGCGCTTAGACTCCGCCGAGTTTGAATGTACGCCGATCTTACCTTCTTGCCTTACCTACCTCCCTACCTTTTACCTATATATTACTCTCTACGCTTGCACAACGGAGATGCTCGAAGTTTTTGATCCTCGAAACGCCGTTTAATATTACTGTCGCGAAAAATTTTATTGTCACAGCGTTTAACTGTTTTCCTTTTTTTTTTTTTCTTTTAATTAACTTTTAACGTTGCTTCAACATCGAAGGTCATTAGCAGACTGCGGATCTTTGTGCAAAATTTTCTGCATATAAGTATAAGAACGAAAAACCAAATGGAATTTCTTTCGTTAATGGTTTCAATAGATCAAAAATAATATATTGGCAGTGTTAAATTCCTTTAAACTTCTCACTGTTTTAAAATTGATCTACTCAATTTTGTCATGAATACATCAAATCCGTAGTCATTAACAACGCTGTACAATTGTGTACGGATATTTCTATTACATTGCCTAGGAATTTGATAGCTTGTAGTTTTCTATACAGTTTTGTTGAGCTTATAAATTGGGTGAGATTTGTTACGTTATGATTAGTACATTTAAACACGGTGCGGATAACAAGTTTCTACAAAAGGTAGAAATGATATGAATTCCAATCTTTTAAATTAAATAAATTAGCATCAAGCAACTGCTACAATTATAGAAGTACCGTCAATATTTAATACATTTATATATTGTATTCATTCAAATTGTATCTCAAATTCTTTGTGTACGTAGATCAAATCAATTAAACGTTTTAATTGTATTAGTTTATTTAATGCATATCTGGACATCCGTGGCAACGAAAGCTTGTATCAGTAAGTATGAACATTTGTAATGTATGCACATAATTTTATCTACAAATACTACACACAATAGTTTTATCTTTATATTACAAAATTTCACTTGTAGGCTCTTCAAGAACAAAAAATTTTAAAATATATTAACAGTAGTTTTTCCAACGATGTTACGATATACAGATAAGTTTTTCCAACGTTGTTACGATATACAGAAAAGAACTATCGTCGCACTAATTATAGCCAACAAGCATTCAAAATTACGAAAAATTAATATTTATATCCAACACGAAAGCGGAACGTTTAAGACTGACGCCGTGTCCCATCGCTGAAATGACCGACAAGATAAAGACGAACTTAAAATGGAAAACTACGCGACAAAAATGCTACCAGCATGATTCAAATATGTTCATTTAAAAATTGCAAAAGACCTCCCCCGTTCCAATTATAATGATCTCATGGCGCTTACCTTGTTGAAAGTAATTGGCTTTTCGAAGAAATACGCAAACCAAGGCCATAAGCTGTAGCTGGGAAAGTCTCTGGCGGGTCGAGGGTGGTAATGGCAGTAAATCACGTAAGTTGGCGATTTCGGCATTTATCAGGTCCCTTCGAAGTTTGCTGGCACCTTTCGTTGACTTGCTCGCATCTATCCTTCAAGCACACGCGGATGTTACCGATACACTACTTATCAAAAGTAACATAAAACCTCCATCACTTAAATTCAAAAACCATCGCTACGAAACCACAAAAAGTATTCTTTTAAAATCTCCGTCATTTCAATTAAAAACGTATTATCCAAAATACAAAAGCGTTTCATAACGTTTCACCAGAGATTTTTCGGTTTTCGGCCTGCGATTATACAGTTTTCATTATCGAGGCTTTTCAGTACAAGCTATGTTCTTTTGAGATTGTTTTCACAACGTTTATACTGTATAGTACAGTACCAGTGTCAGTGAGTTTTCTGACCTCTGATGAAGCTAGCTGCAATGCTTGCGAAACGTTGTTAAGACAATTGTAAAAGAACAAGGCTCAGAAAGCCTCAACAATAAAAATTGGATGAAGTTTTACCATCAAATAAAAATATACCCCGTCTCTATATCAACTATATTTAGTATAATCCAATGGTAAATTCGCTAGGGATCAAACTTAATACCAACTACATTTAATTTAAAACAATGGTAAATGTTTCAGCCATGAGCCAGGGGCCAAACTCAATTGTTAGGGACCATTACAACATGAAATACCTTTTTCAAAGCAACGATTAAATTATTAGAACAATTTAAAGGATGAAAAAGCTTTGGTAGCGTGACCAGGACGACTGGTAGCGCGTCAACTGTCCCGATTCCTCAAGTTAGCTTGCCGCCACCAAGCGGTCCGGTCACAGTGGTCCAACGAAAGGGGTAGAAATTACGATTGACAGTGGATATGTCGGATGCAGAGGGTCCGCGACGTATGAATGCTATGCAACGATCGATCATTACTTACCGATTGAACATATTTCGGTGACCAGGAGGACATTAGTAGCGGATCAGTTGTAGACGACGAGCGAGACATCCGGGTCGGCAGGTTCTCGCAAAACTGCAGCTACGATCTAACATCCGGGTCATAACGCGCCACTACACTGAACACGTGGATACTGGCAGAGGCTGGTTCTCCTACCTTCTCACCTCCGCAGCCCCCCTTTTTCTCCATTGCCTCCACCACTGTTGGCCTGGCCTCCCTTTCCGTCCTCCTCCAGTGTTTCAGCATCCTCTTCCAGTTCCCTAGCGGCCCGATAGCCCCCTCGTCCTCTCTCGCTGTTTGTATTCCCGAGTCTCTTTCGCCCCCTCGATTTATCTCACTCATTTATTTTCCCTTTCTCCACTTTTTCGCTCGCTCTCGCTCCTTTACCCCGTACAGCTACCACGGTCACGATCGAGTAGTCGTGTCCCTATACCACCGTCGACATCGCCATCCTCGTCACCACCACCGGCTACTGGTTACGTTTCCTGTATAACATGCGGTTTTGCCCGAATCATTTGCGCCGAGTCCCGCCTCGAGGACTTTTCGGTGCCTACCCGGGAACCAGAGGCTACCATTTGCTGGTAGGTCCGCCGATTCGACTGGATCTAGCCTCACGATCCACGAAAATCGGAATGATAGGAGATAAGAGATCGTTGGTATACTCTTCTTCTTCTGAAGCGATTTTCATCTTTGAAACCTGGGACGTGGTGCTACCGGGTAACGCGGTTGCTGAAGGATTTGGGAAACTTGAGTTAGGTCACTTCGTGTTCAGGTCACTTTTGTTAACTAAAAAGGAAAAAAATAGTATATGATGACAACTTGGCTATCTTGCTGAACACACTCCTGGTTTGATTAGTTGGTATACTCCTCTTGTTCAAGAGGCAAGCACCGATTTTCGAACGTCTTTGAAATCTGAGAGATGGTGCTACCGGGTAACATGGTGGCTGGAGGATTTGAGGAAGTTGAGTCATTTCGTGGTTCCGCTGATTAATCCTCTTCTGTGCCTCATTTTTACAGCTCTATTTCTTCTCCTATGTCAAATTGATACATTGGTAAAAAATTAATATGATGGATACATAAATAATTAATTGTTTAAGTGCCTTCTTATACAGCAGTATCTACACAAAAATTCTTATCATTATATTTTCTTTATAAAATCATCTACATATATGTAACCTTCATTTTGTATCATATACTTTTAAACGCTTATGTTTCTAACATAGTTTTCCATGTGCAACAATAAAAACCAGGGGAAAAATAACGATAACGGAGGAATGAATTTATAACAATAGAGAATATAAAAATTTGAAATAATATTAAGTAGGAAAGAAAGAATACTAAAGACATAAATCATCACATGTTTTTTTCCTCACTTATTGCAAAATTACTAAATTCTTCAGCTAAGTAACGAGCAACATAAATAAACGATTTCTATAGATGCTCAACTTTTAATCAACTGCATTATATCTGAATGTCCTTCTTTTTGTAGTAGCAAACGCTATGAACTGAAAACTTAATTTTTACTGTTACATTATCACCGTAACTGTTTGCAGTTTCTGCATTCGTAAAAAAAAACATAGGTGTTTAAAAATATAAGATTCCGATTCGAAAACAAATCGATTTTCTCATAATCTATGCAGTTTATATTACAAAAATAATAAACGCAATAAAAAGCAAACCCTTTTATATTAAACATTCTCCAATTAATAGAACATTCACCTTTTATTAATTTTACAAAGAGTAAACTAATGTATTTATTTTTCCGTTCAATATACTGAACGGATTTAACTGACAGTAAAAATCTAATTTGTTGTTATTTTACTATGCATCAAGATTTTAATACATGTATACATATCTGATATATATATATATACCGGATGCTGTATGCATAATTTACTGTATAGAACATAGATTGTATGCGTAAGTGGTATATGCACCAATAATATTACCAATTTTAACTGTATTTACGTATTTACTAATAATATTATCTTTTTCGGTAATATTAAGAAACTTTTACACATTCAATTAAACTTTATGAAATCAATATAAAATATCTGAAAGCAAAAAGTTCACTAATTGAAGTGCATTTATTGTCAGGCTCACCATTTTGTTCAATTCTATGTGATTTACAGTAATGTTCAATAAAAAGGTTTTTCACCCTATACAACTTCCTATTTCGATAAATGACCATCTTTAATTACAGTAATAAACTGTATAATATTCTATTATTTGCTCTTGTATAAAATTGTCTTAATATATCATATACTCATATTTCTATAAATTCAAATAATTCTGGAATAAAGAAAATGAAATAAACTTTCTTTTTCTTCAATTGTGTTGATTATGAAGTAAAATTTACATATAAGGATATTTTGACTACGTTTGATCGTAGTATATAATCGATGTATTTTTATTGAACTGATTTAAAACTTTTTCTCGTATTTCAAACTTACAGCTAGAAACATAACTAGTTTAAAAAAGTGATGTAAAAGAACAAGAAAATGTTATAGACAATATAAAATATTTTTATACATATCTCATTATAGATTTATTCGCGGTTATTGTAGTTCATGACTACGGCAAACAACAATTACGGCGAAAAGTTACAACAATTAAAACAAGAGATCTTTAAGTAAGCTAAATATCTAAAAGATCGTTGTATTTTACAAGAAGAGTAATTCATATATACAAAAGAGTCTTTCTGAAATCTTTTTTTATTATACATTCGCAAATATTTTATTATTAACTACGTCAGTTTCACGTTCACCTACCTAGTTATGTTTGCATCTATAATTCTGAAATGTGTACCGCGAAGTTTAATCGTTTTTATCAATTCAATATAAAATGTTTTACTTATTATATTACAATAATTCAAAATAGTATCGTCCCAAAGTAACCATAATAATCTTAGTATTATTATGAAATAAAACGTAATACAACATAAAAATTTCAGCTGCAATACAAACTATAAAGCGACCATGTTTTTAAACCACATTGATTCTTTAAAGAAGTATACTTTTTGTGTATACCATTCGTTTGGAAGCATAAAAAATGTTATATGGCTCACATTGCATATATTTAATATTAGATATATCTTCATTATATAAAATCTATTCTAGATTTTTATTTTTGAACATTTTATTGCTAATATTTAGATTAAAAAAAGAATCATTAAAAAAAACTGTGCAATGTTAATTGTAATAACATAAATGTTGTAATTTTTTACAATAATGTATCACTATCACTACATATACATATATCTGTGTAAAATATTGTAAAAAATTATAGAAAACATTATAATAAAATATCTACATTATTAAGCCAAAAACGTAATTGTTTTTGAAATCACATATAATAAAATAAGTAATAAAATAATTTCTTAATAATAATTACGTCTTCTTTAAGTTATGTTTTTAATGCTTTGATTTTTAATAAAGAAGAATGTTTCAAGGTATAATATTATTTTTACCTCAATCATTAATTGGATCTTGATGATTCAAGTATTTGATTTTTAATCAATCAGATACTTTTCAAGAATATATTATTTATGAATTACATTTTTGCTGCAATTAATTTTTATTCGATCGTAAAGACTCGGTATGTATTCAAATTATGTAGAAGACTCACGTTATTTATGTCGAAATCTATATAATTATGTACGCAATGTATATTCTAAACTGGAACTTATTATTGTAAATGATCAACCATTACAGTGTCTAAGAAAGAACTTTCAAGAGATGCACATTTTTATTAATCACTTTATTTTATAAATATTTGCAATGAACATGTGCAATTAGCAGTGAATCTTAACTGGTTTCATCTGCATTTCATGTTTATTCGTTACGCTTGTGCATCTGTAAGTTTAATAAAACTGAAAGTTATGATTATGATTAATGAAAAAAGTTCATAAACTGTTTAGACACAATCAAACTAAACTATTAACATCATAAAAAAAATACTAAAGAAAAAATTTATCTTACATAAATTTCCGAATTTTCTGAAATTTACTTCATAAGACATGGGAAGTATCCGAAATGAAATCCTCTATTTCAATATTGATTTTTCGTCAAATACAAAAAGGAAGTACCATTGTACACGGTTTTGAGGTAATTTTATTTTATGTTACGAGCGATTTCTCTGTTTCGTTTATTGTCTCTTAAAATGTTTTCAAAGCGCATAAAATAATACGATACAGACACACTTACCTTGGTGTTTTACCACGAATATAGCATTCCATCACAGTAAAGCATTAGTAATATCATTTCTATCCCAACAGATTTTATAGTTAAAACAATACAAACTTCTCTTTAGTACTTTCTCTCCAGTAGTGTCAATAATATTGCTAAATAGTATAGCTAAGTATAAGCTAAGAAGATATAAATTTTCTTTAGTACTTTCTCGTAGTTTCAATAATTTAGGCGGTATATTAATCAACACGTTTTTTGTGAAACACCCTGCATATACAAATAGTTATTATCAAATAAAACTTAAATCAAAGTCATACAGACATTTAAGAAGTAAAGTAGAGTGAAATGCAACTGAAACATGTTGTTCTGTTAGTTATAGACATTGATGAAAAGTAAGATGTGATAAAGCCAGTATAATAATCAATAATATCGTTATTTAGGATTCTACTAATTCTCTACTGTCCTCATCCCATTCAGAGAAACTTCTGATTCTGGATTGTTTATCGTCTTTTTCTTGCTCAGCATCTTGCTCCTCTTCGTCAACATGTTCTTCTTCAATGATCATTACTGATTCCTGAGGTTCGTCGGCACTGTTACTTTGTTCACTACATTGCTCGTCGTACTCCACGATTTCTGTCTGTTCCTCTACATACTGTATAACTTCCTCAACTTGATCGACATTACATTCTTCCAACAATTCCTCCGAATGATCAACTTGCATTTCTTCTTCCTCCTCCAACACCTTCTCTTCTACTTCTTCGACCACTTCCTCCACTATCTCCTCCGTTTCTTCAGTAAGTTCTTCCGTATGATAATTTTCGTACGTTTGTCGGTCCGTTTCTTCGCTTCCGTGTATGTAAACGATCATACCATCCTCTGTACCTTGCATTACAATCTGTTCATTGTCGGAAATGTTCAACTGTTGTGGCTGTTGCTGTTGCTCGTGATCCTGCTGTTGATAATTTTCATTATCGATGAGCATGATCATAGGCTGTCCGTCAAGTTCGTGTGTACTGTAAGTCATCTCGTGGGAAAGGTTATTAATATCTATGTCCGGCACGATGTATTCTGTTACATTTGACGCTGCTTCTTGAGATTCAGCAGGGACGCTATCTCCAACGCTCAAAGAAGCTGCTATTCCACTCGCAACATGACTAAGCGCTTCAGCCTCCGAAGAAGGTTCCAGAGAAATCGACGGCATGGACGCTGATTCAGACCCCCGTAAATCCTTGTGCACGCAGTCCAAATGCACTTGCAAATTTGTAGCGCGTACGAAAACCTTGCCGCAATGGCTGCAACGGTGTCCCTTCTCTTTTCCTTCGGACATCCCGTGACCGGTATTAATTTCATGCGACGTTAATTCTGTGACGTCTTTAAACATCTGCAAACACTGTATACATTGCATTTCTTCCACTGTCGACAAATTGTGACGCGATGATGGGCGATGATTATGATTTATCTGGTGTCTCACCAAAAGCGTTTCTGAAAGCGCCACATAAGAGCAAGCCTGACATTTCGGGAAACACATGCTTTTCGGGGGTGGCACGTTATGCTTCGTATAAAGGTGATACATCAGGATGTTCCGTTTCGTCGCTTTGTAACCACAATGCTCACAAACTCTCGGATCGAATTTTTCTTCGTGAACATCCTGCATATGCCTTCTATACATGTAGTAGTTCGTGTATTCCTCCTCGATATCGCATTTATTACATTTCCATGGGCCAGTCTCACCGCCATCGACATTTCCATTACTTTTTGATTCAATTTCTTCGCTACTGTTGCTTGACATCAAGTGATCAGATTTCAAAACGACGTACGAAACTTTCGTTTTGGATGAATTATCTGGCGATTTCGCTTCCTTTTGCATTATCTTCAGTCGTATATTCTTATTATTTTTTACTAAATGAGGATATTTCTTTAATACTTCTCGAATGATTTTGGCATGATTATTGATGGAATCGTCGGAATTCGCTTTGAACGAAGATTTCCCCTTTTCCATATTTTCCTTTTCTTCGAGATCGAATCGTACCCTTTTTGATGGCGAAGGTTGTGTTTCCTGACCCCGTTGGAAACATCTACTTACGGACCAGTCGTCGTCTGAATTAATTTCTTTCAGACTTTTCTCATTCGTGTTACCTTCGTCCTCTTCGTCTTCCGTTGTATCAATTTTACTGTCTCTATCTGGTGAACATTTACCACTAGGCGAATTATCTCTTTTGTATTTGTCTGGTGCTTGCACGATAGGCTTGGTATTGTAAGTGATATCGTCGAATGACGAAAATACACCGAGCGCAAACTCCTCAGCTTCAGGGAGATCAAATCGAGAAGGCCCCGGAGTCACTTCTGTAGGCCTGTTTGTTGAGGATAATCCATGGAATGTTCGCATTTCATAATTAAGTAACGGTGTACTTTGTGGTGCGTCTAATTTTCTTTTCCAAATAGGAAGTCTAAAATAACAGACATTAATAATGTAATATTAATAAACCGTGGATAAAACTCTTACTTTAATGAGTCATTACTACTTTAAAATCACATTCAAACAAGAACACATTTATGTAAGTAAATTTTAAAATACATTTACTTATAAGATCAATAAATCAAGAAATATACTCACTTTCTACCTGGTAATGGTTGAAGTGAAAGTCCCGACGACGAACTAGAAGTTGTTGTTGTCGGTGTTGTCGTTGTTGCCGGTGTTGTTGGTGTCAATTTCGTGCTGGATGTTGAGGGCTTCGAAACTGCTATCACTGGTCGCGTATTACACTTCGATGATTGTTCATTTTGTAAAGAATTAGTATTAAATTGTGCATCAAGCAACTTAGTCAACACTGTCATATTCATCTTCTGCGCAGTACGGTATAAAGCATGTTGTTCAGAAGTCCAATACTCCAGCTGTCCAGTGTACATAAAACTTTAAAGGTAGTACAGTAAGTTATACTACATAGGTTAATTGTTTGCCTTAAAAAATACAGACATATTCCCAATTATAAAAACTGTGTATATTGTATACGATTATACCTTATAATTGACTTCACACATTCATACGGCATATCCGAGGGCATAATAATTACTCCGTCAAAGTTTTCAACTTTCTCTTTTTGCTCTCGTTCTAGTTGCAGAAAATAATCTGTACATGTTGTTATAACCAAACGATGAGCCTAAAATGTTCATTAAATTTGTTTCCACTGATAAAATATTATAAAATGAATGAATACTGTATCTAATAAATACAATCCTCAACGCACTAAATTAAACCTTGTTACTAATTACCAAAATTATTACCTGAACAGTGATATCACTGGTGGGAAATTTAATAGTAAGATCAAGCAATTCTTCTTCAAAATAAAGTTGCTGAAGTCTTTGAAGGAAAAAGGTTCCCCAATTATCCACTTTTACTTGTTTCAATCCACGAGAAGGGGGATTTTTATCCTGATTTGCAGTTTCCATTGTTTACCTATGTATTATATGAAATTTCAGTTAAACTGTTTATGAAAATTTCATTTAAATGAATTTATCATTTCAATGTAAATTATTTTTTTTAAGTAGCACATTTAAGATTATTTCTAAAACCTAAAGATATAGATAGAATAATCATAACTGAAAATTTGATAATATTAAATGTATCACCATATTCAATTTAAAAGTACTACGTGTAAAACCATAATCATATACAAAAAGCTTCAGATACCAATGGCGTTCTTCAAAAAATTAACGAATGAACATGCACAAATTGTAACTCTTTCATGATTTAACATAAAAAGATTGGGCATTTTTTATTATCTTTAGAACATATCTTAATATCAATATGCCATTTACACAAAATAAAGGAATTAATCCTTAAATTATATTATGACAAATTTGCTCACCGAATAGAAATGCTGTTAATTATTTATTACACTGAATTATGCTGATAATCACACTGGACCAACTCCTGTAATAAAAAAAGAAAAATATATAACAAACTTTTAGTGGTATAATAAAGTAACAGATAGGATTATGCAGACTTTTGTAGGCTGTAAGATTTCCATAAAGTTCTTAAGAAATCTTCGTGCTTATGAGTCAAATGTCACAAACTCTTCACCACAAAGAACATGAAGGTATCTATCTATTGTTTAGTGATAGTATAACATAATTAGTTTTTAAAAATTAAAAGGTTTTAGATTTAAAAAGGCAATAATTACATATTAATGGGTCTATTGATATAAGAATATGGTTCTGAAACTTACATATCCAGTGCACAAAGTACAACACCATAGAAATCTTTTAGCATACATGTAGATATTATAAGCACAATGTTTGAATGATTCTAAATTTTTATTAAAGCTAAACAATTGCAAAAACAAGAATACTACATGAAAGGAGGGAAGTAAAAGTACTTATGCTACGGTATCAGTGCATACTTCGCGGAACGCTGAAAAATGGGAGTTTAATAACGATGCATGTCTTCCTTTCATAATCTAATTCGGACATATTAATGGTCATTTCGAATATATACAAATTCAAAATATCCTCTGGATGTATTGCACATACCTATTTAACAATATTTCAATATTCCACTCAGCTCCATCTCTTATAAATTTCCTTAGTACACCAGTTATATTGAACATTCCATTGTGTATCACGACTCACAGATGGAGTTAAAAGCTTTTAAGAGTTTTGTAGACCCGCCTTTATAGAACTTGTGCGCTTGCGTAAGCAAATTTAGACGCGCAAATTCTCACAAATCAATCAAAAGATACTAACAGAAAGGAATGTCCTCTATGATACCAACTACTAACTCGTTTTCCTTTCACTGAAAAGTTTTTATTTTTGGTAAAAGCTTGCTTTTTTGCATACTTGCATGTATGTACCTGACAAAACTGCGGTTTCAGCTTTGTTTTCAAAATGTTTATAAGCGATAAGAAATTATCATGATTCGTCGTTGAGAGATTGATGAGTATTCCCCCTTAGGCCATGTTATTTAATGGTCCAACGACAATTTCATGCAATATTGAATATTGTTAATGATTAATTTTCTTTAGCACGTATACATTTCATTTATACTGTTATTTAAATCATTTTTTATGATCAGAAGTTCATTCCTTTCAACGAAATGTTTAAAGAAATGCATATTTTGCTTACTTTGTATTTTACGTATTTTATTTAGAACCTTGTTATGAAAACATTTCAAATACGTAAGTAATAGATGCCATTTGAAATCTTGCATTTTCATGAAAATAACTACAAATTAATCATAGAAAATCACAATATAAGGTATATACAATGTACATATTTAGAGATCTCAGTGCAGTTAATGATTCCTAGGTTATCAGAGTGAGGCTGACAATTATTTTGGTCGTCATAATAGATTTTGAAAGCTGGAAATATGCGCTGTTTTTACCACAACAGTAAATAACAACGCAACAAAACTAAGTATATCACCAAGTTGCATACGACACCTACCTATTGAAAGTACTCGTGTAAAATGTATGAAAAACTTATCGATATTAACAATCATCGATGATCAAACACAAAATAACCCCTTTGGAAAACATAAATTGTATTTCCATAAAAGGGGTGAACACATGTATGTCATAAAAGAGCAGTAAACAAATGTATACATATATCTTTTATCGCTTTCTTTAGAATTATTGCTTTTTTCAGCAATTAACAATGGAAAATATGAAATTTGACCTCGATAAAAATTAATATCGACAGAAATTTGGACAAAAATTTGAATAACATTCAAGTAAGTAGTATCAGTGTACAGTTTATAAAAGTAATTTTTAATCTGTTTAAAATAATTATAAAACATACCGGTTCATTAAAGTTTTAATACCTATAAATCTTGATTTAAATCAACAGAATTTGTAGGATGATGCGGTTGAATTTTAAGACAATATTGCTTGTAATAGTAGTTGCAGTATTAAGTTCAATATTGACATCATGGAATAATTGTGGTAATCCATTCTTTTTTAAAAGTACTGAATGGAAGACAAAATTTCAACATAGAGTAAGTAAATGCTATAATTTAAATTTTGGTCAATTTTTGTTTTGTGATTTCTATGTTTGAAATGTTTTAGAACTTCTTCTCAAAAGTTAAATTATTTTGATGTGTGAAATATGTGTAGTTATGTCTAGACAACGGATTTTATGCATTTATGATAAAAATGAGTAGGTATAATTTAAAACAATAAAAACATTAGAAGAATTTAGAAACACTGTTATATTATTTTCAACCTATTAAACGTATTAAGAAAGACAGTAAATTTCTATTTTACTCTAGTTTGTTGCAGTTCAGATAGAGAAATTTTATTTTGCATAAAGATCCGCTGTCCAGTTATGTCTTATAAGAACTTCGTTAAATTAATTCATATATAATTAATTTTCATGAAGGACCGGCAAGCTTTAGAAAGTGGATATCAAGAAATAGATTGTCACATCAATGGTGATTATTCAATTGGATGTCGTAAAGAAGGAGATGAAGTATATGTGCCATTTTCATTTATCCACAAGTATTTTGAGGTAAATATTATTGTTACAAATTATTAGAGGTATTCAAGAACCCCGAAAATGTTAGTTACCCGATGGTCGGGCCACATCAAGACGAGTTGGGTTCTCGAAAATTTTGGGAATAACGAAAACTGTTGAGAATAATCCCAAAAATGATTGAGAACCCAATATGCCTAGGAGTTTCCAATATGCTTAGGAGTCCCCAATATTCTTTGGAGTCCCCAATTTTCTCGGGAATGCTGATATTTTCGAGGACCCGTCCTGACACCGAATAAAACTTTCGATCTGACCCGACCCAACATTTTCAGGTTTTCGTACATCCCTACATATTATTAATATTGATCACATCATTTATTTATTTTTCTGAAATTCTACAGATTTATGGGAAGTTAGCAACCTATGATGGTTTAGAGAGGTTTGAGTGGTTGCATAGTTATTCAAAAATTGTTAATCCTAAAGGAAAATATGATCCAAGAGGAGTGTTTATGACTTTTGAAAATTACAATGTTGAAGTACGAGAAAGAGTTAAATGCATCAGTGGAAATGATGGTGTACCAATATCTACTCAGTGGGAAAGCCAGGGATATTATTATCCCACACAAATTGCTCAATTTGGATTGTCTCATTATAGCAAAAACTTAACAGAACCAGAACCACGTAAAAAAATTATTGAAGATTCTGATAAAACTAAACGAGAATGGACTATACCTCAGGGTTCCATTTTATCCAGGGTATTTGATAAGCATGCTAATAGTCATGTGTTGAAATTTGCTACACCAGAAACTAGCACTTCCGGAATTACTCTTAAATTAGATCATGTGTTGGACTTTGTATTAAAGTGGGATTTTAACATTAAAGAGAATGGTAGTATCATGGTTACATTACAATCTAGAGAGAGAAAGGAAATATATTGTCTTCATTATATTACTAGCAATATAGTACTTCAGACTTACAATAACCATGTATACTACGGAATTGGTCAAATTACTCATCAGTGGAGACGATATACCAGAGACTTGGTAATTGATCTACAAAAAGGTTTATATTTAAATGACAAAAATAAGAAAAAATTATCTCGTTCAAAATTGAAGGTAATATACAAATATAAAATATTTACAAAGTATTTTTAGGAGAGGTATGCGAAAACCCGAAAATGTCGGATCGGAATGGGTCGAGAATTTTATTCGGGATTCGGACGATTTCACGAAAAATTGGGATTCTCGAATATACGGAGATTCCCGAGAATTTTCGGTATTCTCGCACACCTCTAATTTTTAGTTTAAGTTTTTGATTTAGAATAACTAAAGTTTAATAAAAGAAAGAAGATTTATTTTAACACTGTCCATTACAGATGATAAAAATAACTTTGTATGGAGCTGGAATGATTGATAATATAACATTGTCCACAAGTGAACATATGGAACAGTTCTATGATGCAGCAAGATGGTTTGTAGCCAATCAAAATACCAGTTCAGGTGGATGGTCAAATCCTGTTAGGAGAAAGGTGGCACCCGGAATGGCAACTCTTGAGCCTGGCTGGTATTCTATTTTAGTAAATTAATTTCCGTATTGATAAATTCAATTTTTCAAATGTTGACATATTTTACAATAACTACAGGTATTCTAGTATGGGCCAAGGGCATGCTATTTCCGTATTAGCACGAGCATATTATCATTCGAATGAAGAAAAATATCTACAAGCTGCTATTAGAGGTTTACAACCTTTTAGATTATCCTCTAACAAAGGAGGAGTAGCTGCTGTATTTTTAGATAAATACGTATGGTATGAAGAATATCCTACCACGCCCTCATCTTTTGTACTTAATGGGTTTATTTATTCTTTAATTGGTTTGTATGACTTAAAGAGTATTGCGACAGGTACGGATGCCGAAGAAGCATCTCGCCTTTTTAGTCAGGGTATGATCTCGTTGAAAAATATATTAACCTTGTACGATACAGGCTCTGGTACCACATATGATTTACGTCATTTTACATTAAAAACAGCTCCAAATTTAGCTAGATGGGACTATCATTCTACTCATATAAATCAGCTTCTTCTTCTGAATTCAATTGATAATGATTCAATCTTTACTACTACAGCAGAAAGATGGATAGGATACATGAACGGTAAAAGGGCAGCGCACAATTAATTTTTTACCTTCGTCGTTTGACTGACTCGTGTATTTATCTATTCATTGTTCATTTATTCATTTTGTAATCTCGGTCTTTCTTTTCCATTTTTGTATCCTACATTTTGTAAATAACTCCGAATAGTCATGGAATAAAGCGGACCAAAATATATCAGTCTATTTGCGTAATATTGTTATACGAAATCGGTAATATTTATAACGTTTTTTCTGAAATTTTTATCTATTTAAACTTTTAAAATAATGAAAAAAAGAGAGAAAATCCTAAAAATTTCGAAATATGTTGTTTCAAGATGCACATTATGTTTTCTCATCGAGGAGAAGATAAATATATTGTTATTTATAAACACGTTACGTTTAAGAATAACGTGCTTCATTTTGATCGAATTTATGTCTGAAATAATACTTAAATAGGCCTTGACAAAAAATAATGTGTAAAATTTATAAATTAAGATACAAATTAGTGAAATTATTTATATATTACCTACCAAAATATAATATTTAAATAATAACAAACTTCGTGTTTAACTTCTTCAATCCACCTAAATCTTTCCCTACAGGAAAAGTTATACGTTTTACGATTGTTTTTTTTAAATATTCCTTTTTTGGACAATCTAGAAATTGACTACAAAAAGACTTTTCAATGTTGTGATTCTATGTATTTAGCTAGAGGGCGCAAGAAAACCGCTGATTTTTAACAATGTCGGTATTTCCGATCGTGTGACACAGAATCCCGTATATTTAGTGATTGGTTTATTTCTATACCTCGTCTGTGATAAAATTTTATAAAATAAAAACAATGAGTGGTGGAGTGGTACCCAGCAGATCAACTGTTTATATTTCAAATCTACCTTTTTCGTTAACGAATAATGACATACACCAACTCTTACAGACTTATGGGAAGATTGTCAAGTAAGTTAAATATTCTTGCAATATTTATGTATTTTTCTGATATATTGAAACTATTCAACTGTTCAAGACGATATAATATTATACTAAAAAATAATATCATTTTTCTTCATCTTCTTACTGCATAAATCCTATCTCGATTTAGAATTTAAAAAATCTTATGCAGTAATAAAAACGAATTTTACTTCAATTCAGTTTCTAAGTCATGCAAATTATTTGTAAATACGCAGTTTAAATGACGTCAATGTGTAAAATATTTAAATATGCATGGCCATGAGTTTTAAATTTTAAATGGACAATGTCAATTTTTATTTCTTATCTTTTATTTATATAATATTAACCATTAAATCTATTTGCGAATATATTTATATTTACGAACAGAGTGACAGTCATGAAAGACAAAATCACACGACGAAGTCGTGGTGTTGCATTTGTGTTATTTCTTAATTCAGAAGATGCTCTTGCATGTGCAAAAGGTTTAAATAACACAGAGGTAAGTTATTTTATTGTTTATATAGTATAACATAGAGATAAGTTATTTTGCTGTTTATATAGTAACATTCATTGCACCTTATTTATAATGAATTATTTTATTATAGATAGGAGGTCGTACTGTTAAAAGTTCTATAGCAGTTGATAATGGACGTAGTACTGAATTTATTCGTCGAAGAGATTATCCAGACAAATCTCAATGTTACGAATGTGGAGAAGAAGGTCATTTGTCATATAACTGCAGAAATAATACATTAGGACCAAGGAATCCACCAGTAAAGAAAATTCGAATTAGAAAGAAACACAAAACTACTAATAGTCAACAATCGAGTAACAAAAATAGTGATGATGAATTAATAGAAGAAAATTGGGAGGATGAAGTAGAAACATTAAGTGCTGCTATTGCATTTGAGGTACTCCTTATTTAAAGCGAATTTATGTTTGTAATTACAATTAAAAAACAACAATTATAGTAATTATACAATTTCAGTGAAATTTATTATGACAAACATATTGTGAAAGAAAATATATAATGTTTCAGCAAAAACAAAAGGAATTAGAAAATAGTCAAAGAGCAGGATCTAAGGGAATTGATGAAGAATACCGATTAAATAAAAAACCAGGAAAACGGTATAAAAAAAGTCAGTACTTCAGTGATGAGGAAGACTTCAGTGAGTGAAAACTGCACTTATCACAATATTAGTGTAAGCGTAAACAGTGTATATAAACGAGTCTACACAATAAGTGAAATGAATGTAAATATATATGTTTTTAATTTTATAAAATGTTGTATGTATATGGATGTCTAAAAATAGTGTGTTACTATTTTTCCTTACATCTATGACTGAAAATGAATTTTAACTGTACAAAATAGATTAAATAAATACTTTCAAAATACTATCTTAACATATGTCAAATTGTAAAACTATCAAAAGTAACAACTTTTATTTATATGGAATTTGCAGAATTCTAAGTGTGCAGCTATTACCTAGATATTATCCACTTTATGTAAGGTACTATAATTTAGAAGTTATAGTAGATTGCAAATTGTGGATAATAACGATTGCCCAGATCTCACCACAAGGAGTTTGGTACACAAGAGACCTGAAAGAGAGTCATAACGAATTCGGAATTAGTTCTGGCTCCCTCTCTTACAATGAGGATTCTTACAAATTAAGTTTCGCAGGTCGCTAAATGGAAAAGGCTACTTTTCCAACAAAACCTACAGTTATACACTCACTGGAAACAAATTTAAGGATCTATGAAGCATTTTTATAAATATTATATCACTGTCAGTTGCAACGAAATATTTGGTACACGTAATATAATACCTTTAGAATCTCCCGTCAGATGGCCAGCAACATGAAAATAGCTTTCTCGCTAGGTATTGTTCTGCTGTTCGTTTGTATATATACCAGTTCCGAACAATAATACGAAGGGAAGCGTCTAAGGCGGGGTCTGTCTCTAGCTTAGGTTAGCCTTGCTCTTGTTGTTTGGGTTAGTATAGTACGGTTAGGGTTTAGAAAGTAGGGTTTTAAATAGGGTTCCTCTTAGCCTAGTATACAGTATCCAGGCAGGGTTCTCTGTAGGCAGGTTCCATTCTGATAATGCAGCAGCCTTACTGATGAGTCCACCTCGGCAGACTTGGGACGAAACGCATACCCGGATCATCTTTTTTTGCTTTTTACGATTATATGGATAAAAACCATGTTCACCAAAGCAATTCGCAGAACACACGTGTAGTTTTAATATTATTTTCATCATTTTTATATTATTAGCAAATGTTAACTTATCTACATAACTAATTTGAATTTTAGCACGAAAGGTATTGTTTTCCGATATGAAAATATTAAGAAATGTATAAACATGCGCGGCATGATAATTGTTGCAGTGTACACGATCATGTGTAAACTAATATTCATATATTAAAAATTATGCAGATTAGAATACGTCGTCGGAAGCCTCAAATAAAATTCTTTCCTGAACTTCGAAGAAAGCTTTTCCATACAAATACAGTTTAACTTATCCGATTTGTGGCATGTTTAGACTTATTTTCATCAAAAAAGCATTTGCAATCGACTCATAATGTTTCCATGGCAGAATTGTGAACCATAATAAACATTTTACTGTTATTAATACGCGTTAGTGAAACCTTTACATTGTTGTCTTCAGGAGGCACACGTAGCGGCGACGTACGATATGGACGTGATTCAACATCAGAGGCAACATTGTAACACACATTGTATTGTAAATAAATCCAATTTTATTTATTATTAACATTATCATAATGGTAAAATCACCTATCGATTGAAAATGTTTTTCTGATCAAAATAAGCCCAAACACGACATAAATCGGATTATCATGCAGCGTACATTGCACTGAAAACTGCATGCGAAACATTTCCGACGACAAAATCTGTCTACAGAAGCCGATGGAATTTAAAAAGTCTCGAGCTCGATAAATGTGGTAGTGCTTGTACGTGACCACTAGTTGCTTGTATATATGTCTAATCGAATAAAACTGGGCGATGATTCGCAAAAAGACGTAAATAGGAATAATAAATCACGTTAATAAAGTTTTAGCAAGAATTAATGACGCATGTCATTAAAACAAAAATTTATATCTTTTCAGTAAAATATATATTGTTTTATACATATTGTATAATAAAGCAATGTCTCCTTGGACACAGTAGAATTAAACTAATACAATAGATGAAAATTTGTATTGCTTTACATATAAATTATATAAAAATATTATAACGAAAATTTAATTTAATGAATTTAATAAATTTATGAAAATTTAATGAATTCTTATTTCTCTACAGATCAAAAGAATGCTAGTACTCATTTTAAAAATAGGGAAACACAAGAATAGTTAATATATGTGTAATGTGTACGCACTCAACAACTACATGGAATTTATATTAATTAAGTGTAAATAAGAAAGTAAACTACTGGTTTAAAGTGTATAACATTATTGTAATATACATTCATTAGTGACACGAGTAATAAAAATAATGTTACGTATAGAAATCAAATTTATTTTACTACAATTCGTATTTTTGTAATACTTTCTTCATAAATATTATTTTCACCGTTCAAATACACGCGCCGTATGCATTTGTAGCCTCCAAGTCATATTAAACGCCCGTAGTAAAAATACAGTATACGGAATATTCAGTTCTTGCTAATACGCGTAAATTCGTGAACTATCGGTAATATTGAGCGCGACACCGAAATGGTACGGGGGCCACTGTAGCCCTCCGAGGCCTAGACAGAAAAGCCCATAAGATGCAATAAGATGCAATGTCTGTCTCTGTCTGTGGTTAGAGGAGGTATTTAGAAACATGTGGTAGGATCTGAGGATCTGATCCAGGCCAGATTGAGACCAGGGAGCAGCACTGTCCCGGCATGGCAAAACCCCGGCCGTGAGCACTGTCATTTCTCTCTGTTTATACTGTTTATACTAATAATTTTATTTTGGTTGGTTGGTTGGTTTATTCTTTATCCCATGAGTACAGAATTGGTGTTGTACGAATACTTTTTACAGTGACTGTATGTACAGTATGTAGTCTTAAATGAATGTTGTTTATAACTGTCTTTTCCGCAATCTTTATTGTTAGAAATAAAACAGTAAAGGATCATACTATCTGCGTAAACAGTGAATTATTATATTTTAGTTGTTCAAACTGACAGTATATATTTAGTAAACATCTAGAAATATAACCTTAAAAAATGAGAAATTGTATGTTGAATATAAATATTTCCACATAATGTCAGGTTTGGGATTAATAAGTACCTACGCTTCTGATTCTGAGGAAGATGAAGTTAATAAAGATAGCTTTGACAAGAAGTCGGAGGAGGTTCCTAAGCGGTATATATTTTGTTTATTTTTTAAAATTACATTTCGAGTATAGATATTTACAATTATATTTGACTCATGTTTTTTTTTTTATTAAAAAGTCATTTTCCCTTTCTGAATATAATTGTTTAAGATACCATATTTTTTATATTATAGTTTACCCTTACCTGGAAGCATTGCAACATGGAAAGGTGTTCCACATCATGAAGAAGTCAATGATGATCCATCAGAACATGATGGGAGAGTAAGAAGTTTTAAACATGAACGTGGTAACTGGGCAACCTTGGTTTATATTCACTGTTAGTATAACAAAAAAAGGTGCATAAAGATGATTAAATGGTATTACTAAAGATATAATAATTTTAAACTTTAGATGAACCCAGTGAGGATTTGCTTTTATGGATGCAATCATTACTGACAGAATTACCAATTAAATGTAATATATTTTCTGATCAGTTTCATATTAGCATAACAAGAAGCCTAATATTAAAATTTCATTGGATTGATTCCTTCGTAGAAGAAATTAAAAAATTATGTGACCAGACCAAACAATTTAGTTTGGAACTGCTGAATGTATGTGCATATTGCAATGACGATGGAACACGTACATTTCTTGGAATAGAATGCATGGATGACAAGGGAACTTTAGGTCATTTTGTTAAGAAACTTAATAATTCCCTTGCTGAATATGAGTTGCCACCTTTTTACGAGGTAAATATGTGAGATACACAAGTTTGTTCCATTTATTTTTTCATATACCACCATTTATTTTTGCATAGTACCTGTGCTAGCATTAAAATGATTTTTTATAGGATTCTTCATATCATATCAGTTTTTTATGGTGCCTTGGCAACGAAACAGCAACTTTAAAAAATCTTACACCCTCCTTGACAAATAAGTTAAATCAATTTTTGGTTGAATATACAGAAGATAGACATATACATGTAAATAAAGTACACCTTAAAATAGGGAACAAATTGTATGTATTTAATTTAAAATAATAAATATTGTTATATTCCCGAGTTTTATTACTGGTCATTATTATTATATGAAACTTTTATAACAATTGTTTCATAGTGACAATTTTTAATATAACAAATTTAAATTAAGTAATTCAAGATTTTATGTAAAACACTAGTCATTGATACAAATTAAAATTTTCTAATAGAGTTAAGCATATTAATAAGGTGTGTTCTCTTAAAAATAATTGATTTCATGAAAGTAAATTAATACGATTATATAATAACAATGTACTTTATTGCTGTTATACAAAGAAGAATATCGTATTATAAATGTGTGTAAAATATTCTGCGCATCCACGGTCAACGTGGTACGGGAGAATCATGATAACACTTGTCAGACTTCTAACTCATATAAAAACATAGTATCTCAATAACCAAATTATTTACAGTCGTTTCATTATTTTATACACACGTTTTATCTATTTGTCTATTGCTTTTACAAGAAAAAACGTGACTTACTATATACATAATAGCGTGCGATTGTCTAATCAGATCATAAAATATATTAAGTACATAACAAGGAGTATCTAACCTTCCAGTAGTCGCGCGGCTGTCGTAGACCGGGTGAAAGGTGCATATAATCTTATAAATAACTTTTCTTTAAATTTGGATATAAAAAGAATGGTGTTTTGTTTATTACATACTTTAAAGTAAAGTGATAATTATCATTAAACAATAAAGCACTTTTTATTTTTGTTTTCAATATTTTTTCACGCCACGCCGGTACCAGACCGGCGTGACCACTCGAAGGTTGATAACACCTGATATAGAGTGTGCTATAATTCAATGCCTACGAACATACTAACACGTTGACTATCATTCGTTTCATTGGATTTTTAGTATCTAAATTACTTTGACTTTTGAGGGATTTTTAAGGTGTTGAGTTAGCAGTCAACGTGTTAATGGCTATTAATAAAGATGCCTATGCGAACATTTAGCACAGACTTGTTTTATTATATAAACACATATTTATTATATTAAAGATTAATCCCTCAATCTTGTCTACAAAATTGAAGTTTCTCTTCTTTTACACATTTGGTGTAACGTTGTGTTTTATCAAAGGATGAAATTAAAAAAAATTATTTCGCTATCAGTACTTACATCGGGGACGTTGAAACATCCTGCATGTATGATGTGATATGTATTGCACTCGATTTGTTACAAACGATTTCCATTTATTAACGTAACGTGTAACACGTTTGCAGTATTTTGATTAGATAACTTTAATCATCTATGAACTCAATATCCATATTTTACAGTTATACGTGAGAAGCATCCTCAAGTCTTAGTTTCAACAATACCCATAGAACTTGCACACCAGTCGTCACGATCTGATCACAAAACAGGCTGAGGAAACTTTCACTGTCCTATGATGAGATTCCATTGGATCCGCTCGTTGACTTCTCTGGCAAACACTTCATGATCGTTGGCTCTATTAATTTCCATACCTCGGCAAGCTATAGCATTTGGAACAATAATTACTTACGAACTGATTTGAGAAATTATCCGTTCGAATAAAATATGGCTATCTGTCTAATAAATTTAAAAAATATGAATATAAAAAATAAATTTTATGTAAGGATTGTCCAAATCATCTTGAATTAATTTGAATACTGTTTAGATAGAATTGTTGTTGTTTATTGTAAAAGGATTGCTTTTAGTCCTTGAAGCTAAGGCTTAATATTCGAGTAGTTAAATAGAACATCTAAAACACATTTTTTGACGATACATTTTATGGTTGAAACCGAACACTTTAGATCATTTTCATTTTCGAATGAAAACAGAGACAGATTATTAAAATACTATAACAAGATAACATAACAAAATGTGTCTTTTTCTGTTATATTATCGTATTAACGAAAAAATGCAATTATTATATGTTTTAAAAATTTTCGTGATACCTTGAGACTCGGTAACTTATTATTATTATTTCTTTTGAAAATTAAATTGTAAGAGTCGGAAATATATCTTGGACTTAATTTTGGAAATTCGAATGTACGTATACAGTTACCAAGAAAATCTTTTTAGCTCAACGAGATACGAACTTACCATTCCCTCAGTTTTTGATAGTGCAAAACATTACAACGATTTTTTAATAGAGATTTCTCAGAATTGAACGCTAATAAACAAATAATCTTACCTCGGAATGGCCCCGTATTTGAACATTCACGAGACTCTGCAATACCGTGGCTAGTATTTCTAAATGTGCGTGAACGAGCTGCGTTTCCATGTGCAAACAGTGTAGCGAAAAACAATTCCGCAGTTCAACGTTCGCGATAACGGATTCCTGCGCGACCATCTTGTTCTCCAGGTATTCGACAGTGTCGGTCTATGAACAGCAACAAAGTTTTCTTATTGAAAATATAGCGGCTGTCTTTTTACGAAGCAGCGTGGATGATCAACGCGAGAGGAGGACGTCTTGAATTTTATTGAATTATGTAAGATTATGACGACCGAGATGATATATTATCACACATTGTGTTCCACCTCTGGTTAAGTTAAGAGACCTTGAGTAGTTTCAGAATAATCACGTAATGACTATTACACGGTAATATTAAGGCAAGTTAAGTCACCGGATAAATATACCTGTTCTGGGGGCCGTAGATCATCATCTATCGCTGAAGCGGCTTAATGGATTTGCACATTGATACTTACATCAGTGCCGCGGATGACTCCTTGCATTTGTCGCTTTTTTAAGGATAGCATGGTAGACAATGCACGCTGATGATCCGCGCTGACTCCGCGCTCGTGCCTCTCGCACAGTATTCTGTGAGCCACGAGAATGTCCAGGAGGAGATTCAGCCTTTCGCAGACCATCGTCTCTTCTCTGACTGCTTGCTGAAGGGCTCTTGTCGAGAGCAGATTGAATTCTCTGCAATTACCATTTTCTCGATAATTTGAACCCTCAGCGAACGTTAGTTGTTCGAACAAACCGTTCAAAAGGTTAGCAAATATTATTTCCATTAGTATAGTAGTAGATACTGCGGGAAATATAAAATGGCGGAGCTAACTGGTCTACTATCAAGCTTTGATTATAGTATAAAATTCAAAGTGAAAAGAATATTAAGAATATAAAAATATTTCTTTTTCATATGTTAAACAGCTAAGTCAGTTTATTTCATGGTAAGATCAATATTGGAATAATCAATGGTCTGGGTTAGGTCTGGGTTATACCACTGACTTTCATTTTCTTGTACAAATTATAAGATTTCGTTCGTTCAGATTTTCTATGTATACTATAATAATTTTGTTTCTCAAAAAGATTATTTATGTTTCTAATAGTAAAAGAAAAATTCGAGATCTCCACAGTAGTTTTAGTGTCTGTGATTCTTTTTAATTTTGGTTGATTGTGTTAAATATTCCACTGGATAATTTTAAGTTATATATTGTGTTGCTTTACATTTTCAACATAATATATGGCATAATAAAAATACGTTCAAGAATATTATAACAAAGCAGCCATTCAAGAAAGTAAACACTTTTCAGTAAAATAAAGCTGGATACATGTATATTTTCTAACTTGGAAGCTAAAAACTCTCATATATATATTAGGTGTAAAAATTAAATTGTGGATTTCACAATTAATTAATTAGAACTTCATTTTGAATTCGAATCTTTCAAGCATTATAGTAATCAGTGCTTGTAGATGGAGTACGTGCATAGACAGAAAATTGTTATGGAGAATAGAATGCACTACATTTGTTTCTAAATAATCAATATATTCACGAAGACAAAGCTACGAAGTAATTTGTACACATAATAGAAAATATACTAGAACTACTGTATAACACTTTTAGTAGTCAAATGAACTAATGTATCATATACAATTAAATGAAAATTGAATAGATAAAACATAAAACAGAGAAAACATTTAAAGAATGTTAAAATACTGTTGTATTATTTTTAACGCATTAAAATTCTTTAGAAAAGAAATAAATGTGTATGTAGCTCCAGTATCTTGTAATTGAAGCCGTCAATCTTTATTTTGCACACAAATTTACAATTTATCGTATAGTTACACTTACTTAGAAATGATGTGGAAGCCTTTCTTCATCTCCTGCCAAATGGTGGACCCACCTGTGGCCCAAGAAGTAGTTCCATGTGGCTCCGATGCTAAATTGCTCAACTGTGTACCTAATTCTGCCATGTCAACGGCATAACTGTGCGATCTAATCGCTAAACAATCTGCGATATTTTTCAACCGTGAGATTCCGAGTAGTATAACCCGGATTTGATCGCGACTGTTCGCGAATTCGGTCAATGTTTCCGGTGGTACCAATTCTTTTGCTTTCGAGGACAATTCCGAGGTGGCGAATTCATCTGGTACTCTCCTGAACACCTCGCGAATTTTATGCTGTGTTTCCTCGCCGGTATAGGTGAAGAAAAATTGCACGATGTGATCATTGCTCACTACCGGGTGGCGAGCGATCACCGTGAGGAATCTTAATAGTGATCGTCTTCTTTCTTCTAGGAATTGAGAGTCAGCTGTAACAAGCAAAACGTGATCGTTAGGTTTTAGTTTATTCAAGATGATTTTTTTGATGGAGAAAATTCGGTTAAATGAATTCATTTTTGGACAAAATGATTCTGAAACAAACAGTTAACAAACTTGAGATTTTATTGATAATATGTGAATAGTGTGTATTTTTATGTAAGAATGCAGTTTCAAGAATGACTCCATATCACTAGATTTAGATCTGATATTAAAAATCACGTAATTTGAACGACTTTGACAAATTTCTTGGCGTAGCTTCCGGGTTTTAAGGATTCATGACAAAACAGAATCGGTAAAATAGAAAATTGTGAGGACATTAGAAGAATTTAAGGACATTATTATACTACATTTCGTTTATTGAAATTATTAAAAAGGAAGGTACACTTCTAATTATTTTTGATAATAAAGAAAATTTCTGTTTTGCATAAAAATCCGCAGTCTAGTGATGAGTGATTTAATTACAAATATAAAGAGCTTTACCTCCCACGATCTTTTTCGGTGGCAACTTTGGTATCAACCTGTATGGAAATCTCGCCAAGAGGAGCTCGTGTAACGATACGAAGTCGTTGTAACGTCTATAAACGACGGAATTAAATCTCTGAAAATAAAAACTGTTTTCAACATATTACTCCGCAATTCTCGTCCACGTTTTAAATGGAGAATAGGAGCAACGATGGCTATGGTATTATTAACAACATATACATACATATATATCGTTTGTAAGACTTTGTAAGTTATTAGAAAAATTGTATGGATTAATCACTATTAAATATTTCAATTTTCAAGTTGTGAATTTTTAGGAACTAAAATTCAAATTTTTCACAGTCGCAGAAATAAAATAATTGAATGATGTTTAATAATCTGAATTTCTATTCATAGTATCGTGTAAATATTAATGTATCGAGAGAATTGCATTTTTTGTTGGGTATGATTGTCTTCGTTAATTATGCCTGGACTTTTCTGTGTATTAATATGTAACGTAAAATAACTACCTTGCTTGTTACTTGGTACTCCACGTGTTTTAAAAAAATTCCCTTTTTCTCGGGAACCAAATTGACTTCTATCGTGTCCAGGTTGCAAATGTCCGTGTACGTAAGATTCAATTTCGCTGGATTGTTACCTTTTTGCAACCTTTGAGCCAAGAGTGTTACCTCCGAAAGGTCACCAAGAACGGGAACAGGTAATTCTACGAGGTAGACAAAAGGAACAAAAATGTAACCGTAAAAAAAATAAAATAATCTGTCTGATACTGTTTAAAATGCTTATAAAATCCAATTATATTAACTCTTGGAAATGGACGAAAAAGTATAAAAAGTATAAAACATTGTTAATTATCGTCTCGAACCATCTCCATTGTCAAAATTAATCTTTACCAGTTTCATAAAGATTACCATTTAATTTGACCCAGTTTTAATTTATCTAAATAATTTTGAAACAATTTTAGCATAAATAATGAATATTGTATTGTAAATTGTAAAGTTTACATTAATGTCATTATAATCTTTTCCTGGACCATCACCATAGTAAAAATGAATGTTCACTAATTTTATGAAGATTACAATACAGTTTCATTTGGTTTAAATTTATACTGTAAATTTCCAAACAGCTTTAGCGAAAAAATAAATAGTGTATTGTAAAGTATAGAAAATAATCTACCGCTAACATTTTATTATTGGTGACGAGTATTCATAGTTTTCATTTATAAGGGTCCAAGTAAGCATACCAATTAGTAAAATTCGTGTTTTGTAATTTTCGTGGAAATGTTACTGTGAAAATAGTTTAGTGCTGTTATATGGAATGCGAACAAGAGTATTTAGATTGAAATGGTATCGTTATTCGACTATGCGAATGATAATGATTGTCGTATCCGCAACCTCGATACCAGAGAAGACTTTCCTGACCTACGGTACTTTGCTACGTGTCCACGATAAAAGCGGAGCTGAAACTCATTCCCAGTCACTTTTCTCGCGGCTGCGTTTCCCGCCACGTTAACTCGCATAAACGTGACGTTGAAATATTAACGTTAAGTAGGCTAGCTGAAGTAAAATCAACATCCCAGGAGTTGAAAGCTGAACGGAGCGCCTATTTTTAGTTCGATTAATTGCCAAATTATAGATATGCAATCCTGTTAAGAGAAACTACTAGGATACCGGTAACGTTTCCAGTAAATCTCCCCCAGCCGTGATAAGCGTGAGTTTTTCACCGATAAGGAAAGTAACTACCGTTGTGATCAGTACTATCACTAATTGTGAGGACCTGATTTCTTCGTTCCTGCACCTGCACTGTAGGTTTTTGCAAGGGAATAACTTCTAAACCACAAATTACTATCAAAGGACACTGTCCATAACTTATTTAATAAAAAAAATAAATATAAATTACAGAATAAGACACACTTTCAATGTATCCAATAAAAATATAAAAGTATAACATTTATTCGTTCAATTTTAATAAAAATAAACCTAATTATTGTTTCTATAAAACTTAATCATGAAATTATTGCATTTTCAACTAAATGGGATTGTTAAAAGATGTACATAATGTTAGTTTACTTCTCCTGCTTTTTAAAGCTTGGATTAATTATATAATATTAATTACAGTAAGATATTTTGTCGACAATCTTAAAACGTTAAAAAAGGACACGCAATGAATGTGTTAGTTTATTATCAGTTATTTTATAGGAAGAAAATGATTGGGCTGATATTATATTTTTTCAAAGATCTTAATAATTAGACCGTGGATCTTTATGCAAAAACTTTTGTATATCAATTTACTAACTAAAAATGTCTGATTAATTAATTTTAATATATTAAAAATACTGTACTGACATTTCAGAATTCTTTTAATCTTTCTACTGTTTTAAGTTGCATTTTTATCATAAATGCATAAAATCCGCAGTCTATTAATAACCAATTGTTTAAGTAATGTAATTGTAAGTTTCTATGTTAGTCATTTTTCATAAAACCAAGGGAAACTAATTTGCAGGCCCAGGAATTTTAGCTTGTAAATAAATTATTGTTAGAAGATGAAATTACCTTGAGACTCGGAATTCTCCAAAAGTTTGTCGCTTGGTTGTTTCCCTTGCTGGGCAAATGCGACTAGAGCAAGACCTTTGTATAATCCGTTCCTGCCCAAATAACCCGTCTTGCTATCCACCAGTTCCCATATCTAAAACAGACAATTAAACAAAATTATGTTGAATTTCATTTCCTATTTCCGCACAGAACATAAACATTGAAAGTAACGAATACCAAACAACAGAAATTTTCACGGAATTTGTGTAAATAATTTAATATACATAACTTACATTCCTGCTAATATACATAACCATTGATTGATTTTTAGAAATTAATATGCACACATGATAAATTTCTTTTTAGCAAACTACTGCAGCGTTATTGTAGTGTAATTTACTACAGCATACTTTTCTGCAATGTACTGATGTACACATTAATTCGTAGCCGTTCTTCGTGAATTTCATGATTATTTACAAACACTTAAAATGCATTTTACTTTAAATAATGAATTTTCAATATGATATGCAAAAGATTTTAATTCAAAATGAAGTTGCAGTTGATTAACTGTGAGAATCGCGATTTAATTTGTGCCTCTCCTAATACATGTAGCTTAATGTATTTCTTTCTCTAATTATACAGTATCAATCTTGGCGATTCACATTTTTATTACTCGACACGAATTTCATATTCTACTGTGATATTGATGTTCATACTTTTGCAATAAATAACGATGTGTTTTCGAGCATCGAAAGGCGCGCCCAGCAGAAAACAACATGGTTGCGCAAAAGGTGCGTGGAAAAATCGCCGAGCAGGTTTCTAAAGAAAAGCATAAGATGGCGACATACTTAAAATAACGTTCGTTTTTGTGCTTATAGTTAATGAATCTTACGATTCCAATCAAGAGATTTAAATTTCTCCGACAATTTCATGTTATACCATCAATGTACGAATTTTCAATAAAATGGATTAGTATATTAGGCCCTTTAAGTAAAGTATTATTAATCTTTAATTAATCAGTAGACTGCGGATCTTTATGCATTTATGGCGAAAAACGAATGGTTAAACACAAATTGTAAGGCGTTAGAATCATTGGAATGATGTTATATTATATTCTCGATTTATTAAAATAATTAAAAGAGGGAATGCATTTTTATTTAATTTTGGTTTCATACAATATTGACTAGGGCAATGTATATTTTGCATAAAGATTCGCAGTCTATTGATCAGGTACAGTGTTTCTGGCATCCCATGAACGTTTTCAAATGAACGATGACATATTCACTATATATATATATAAAATTTGATTGGCATTATTGTTTAATCAAATACTAAAAACAAGAGATTAAAGAGTGTATTATTAATCACTTGACCAACTAAGGGTTAATAATTCGACAGCGGATCTTTATGCAAAATAAAAATTTTCTACCTGAATGACAACCAATTGCTTTAAATTCTAATGTATCTACCGTTTCAAATTAATAATAATAAAATGAAAAAATCTTAGAACCTTGCCATTCTACGTTCCATACGCCTGTTATTCGCATACAAAATGCAGTACAACAAACAACATACACACTCCGTGGCGTGAGATTGAATCGGAAAAGGTAAACTTATGCGCTGTGCATAGACGCTGATCTATAAACGGATTATTGCGTCGCGATCTATGAAGCGCGCACTAACGCCGCAACCTCGGCTAACACTGTGGACGATTCCTAAGGATTAGGCCATAAATGAAAGTAGCTGCATTCCGAGAATTTTTCTGTTTGCTCCGTCACTCCACTTCTACTTCTTCCATTCCCATTGCCTCTCAGTCTTTCACCGATCTGGCAGACCCCGCATAGGCCGCACGTTACTTGCATTTACGATTGTAGTGGGATCGAAACTGACGAACGCATTTTTCAACAATAGATCCATACGATAGCGCAGAGGAAGTGATATGGTTACATCCTGAAATTGTTTTCTTCAGCCGATTCGAGGCTACGATATCCCAATAGAAACTCGACAAAAGGCGTTAAATAGGAGATCGAAATCTTCAGGGTAGCATGCGTGAGAGTACTACGTGCGATACACTTTTATACACTATTGTCTGCTTTACAGAATTTCAAGATAGCTATTGAAACTATTACAAAGTGTAAATATTGGGTTGTTCGGAAAGTAATTTCGTTTTTCCAAGGGAAAATGAAGACGATGTTTCACTATTTATTTATTTATTTATTCGGTGATGTAATGGAAATTTTGTTCTATGATCTTGTGCCATTTTTCTAGTAACTTGGAGATCCCATGTTCGTAGAATTCCTGTTTTTTATTAGCAAATAATTGAGTTGTATTACTTTTGACGCCTTCATTTAAAATGATAGTTACACCGCTTAAAAAGTGTTGAAAAGAACGAAATAAATGGTAATACGACGGTACACCCTCTTTGTAAACAGCATACATCTGTTTCCCTGCTTGCATTGCGTTTTTACCATACCCGTAACAAAAAAGCAAAATGCGACGGATATCCTCACTTTGATTTTGCGTATTTGATGCGATGACAAAAGAAATGCTTGAAAGATTATAAAGTTCTATAAGGCACGAAATGATGTCCGAAATTTATATATGACATACATAAATTTAATGACGAGAAAACCCTTGAGATGTGGTGTTAAATAAAAAACAGATAAATACTGACTTACATCACTTTTGCATTAAACGACTGGACCATAGAAATTAAAAAATTGTTCTCATGAGCACTTCCATAATTTAATAAATTTCTTTGACCACATTTTATAACAATAATCAAACGAAGTCTGAAGGAAAGGTTTGCTTCACAAGAGACCTGAAAGGGAGTCAGAACGAATTCGGAATTTCTTCTGGCTCCCTCTCTTGCAATGACGATTCTTACAAACTAAGTTTCGCAGGTGGCTAAATGAGAAAGTCTACTTTTCCAACAAAACCTACACTTTTACAAAACCAAACTTTTACACTCACTGGAAACAAATTTAAGGATCTATTAAGCATTTTTATAAATATTATATCACTGTCAGTTGCAACGAAATATTTGGTACACGCAATATAATACCTTTAGAATCTCCCGTCAGATGGCCAGCAACATGAAAATAGCTTTCTCGCTAGGTATTGTTCTGCTGTTCGTTTGTATATACACCAGTTCCGAACAGTAATACGAAGGGAAGCGTTTAAGGCGGGGTCTGTCTCTAGCTTAGGTTAGCCTTGCTCTTGTTGTTTGGGTTAGTATAGTACGGTTAGGGTTTAGAAAGTAGGGTTTTAAATAGGGTTCCTCTTAGCCTAGTATACAGTAGCCAGGCAGGGTTCTCTGTAGGCAGGTTCCATTCTGATAATGCAGCAGCCTTACTGATGAGTCCACCTCGGCAGACTTGGGACGAAACGCATACCCGGATCATCTTTTTTTTACTTTATTATTTATTTGTTATTCCTTCTCTATTCGTTTTCTCTTTCCATATAATGCCGAGTCAGACTCGGAACTCGGGATGAAGATTTCATACAAAATCTATTAAGAATGAATCTCGTATTTTTTCTGTTCCATCTAAACAAAATGGTGTTCTTTTGTTACTAATATTTAATTATCAACGCAATTGAAGACATATAAAATTTTTGTCGATTTCCTTTTCCGTTAGACATTTTGATTTTGTTACCAAGTTCGATTATTAATCAAATCCTACATTAATGTCGTTGAACCACTTCACCGTTACTATTTACTACTGATCGATAAAGAGACCAATAAATTAGTTGCCCAAACAAACACTAAATAACAATTAAACAATCACAGCAACTAATTAAAGCTGAACAACTGAAACACTTATCCATAGTCAGTAATTATTTAAGATGAGCACTAAATTGACTTTGATCATAAAGTGCCACGAACCGACGCGACGCAGGGATTAATTAAAAGGAAACGGTTATTTATGGTTCAACCTAGTAATTACAAGAGTCTATCCAACCGTAGAAAAAGCTCGAGATATTCAGAAAAATAGAAGAGAAAGCGAAATATCTAATAAAAGAGGAAATGAAAAAAGAGGAAAAGAAACTAATACGGTTGAATATACATTTTCTGCATTATTTTTTCAACAATTACAAGAAACCACTGATCGTGCATGCATGTGTATATGATAAATAGACTGTGGATTTTCATGCGAAATAAAAATCGTACAAATCTATTGTAAGATATCAAGTCAAATAAAAATATATTTTCTCTTTTGATCATCTTAGAAAGTCGGACATAATACAACAATATCTTTAAATTCTTCCAATGTCTTTTCAATTACGTATTTAACCTACTCATTCTTGTCGTAAATGCATGAAATCCGCAGTCTAGTGATAAAGTAGTACGAACTTTGATATGCAATCAGTAGACTTCCGGATTTTTATGCATATATAGCATGTACATATCTTTAAAAAACAAGAAAAGATGTATCATAACAAACACGAATGACATTTTTTACCGTACGTTTACTATAAGGGATTTTTTAGTTGGTAAATCAAACTTGTTCCTTACCCTCGTTTTTATAAAATAATCCATGAAAGTTAGAATTTGCATAAAGATCCGCAGGCGGCTAGTAATCAGTTTTTTGTTGCCATTTGTTAATACTTTCCATCCGCTCAATATTAGGCCCGCGAATTTATTTATAGACTCATGTACTTTCCAGAGATCATTGATACTGATTCCTTGCTTTCGTGGGACAACTTACAAGGAGAAGACGCGGTCATCGGGTCTTAAATTTTGTCGAAACTTTGCATACTGGTAGATTTCGTTCTCCTGTTTATGAAAATATAGCATTATAGGCGTCGATACTCAATAATTTTTGAGATATTTGCAATTTAAATTTCATTATACCCGTTAAGTACAGTTTTGGTTGAAGTTTTTGTCAACTGCCAAGCGGTGTGATGGTAGCGTACTAGATTCATTACCGGGAAGGCCAGTGTTCAAATCCCTTTTTCTCCGTTTTTTTCTTTTTTTTCTGTTCAGTTCATCTATTTTAATTAATTGTATTTTGCACATGAAAAATACACTCATAATATCTATAGAAAAAAAATATTAAAATTTTATTGAAAAAGTAACATAATATAAAAGAAACACTCATAATATTTATAGAAAAAAAATATAAAAATTTTATTGAAAAAGGAACATAATATGCAAGAAACACTAACTTCATCAATCTTAACGTATCCCAAAAGTTGTTGAGTATCGACGCCTATAATGCTACATTTTCATAAACAGGAGAACGAAATCTACAAAGTTTCGAGAAAATCTAAGATCCCATGACCGCGTCTTCTCCTTGTTAGAATTATACTGGATCAAATGTCTAAAAACAGTGTATTTGAAAATTCGTTAATTTCCAGTTTTACAATATGCCATGTATTGCAGAATCGAATGATTTCAAAGATCAGCGAATTATTAATTTCAGAATCTGTGGGAAGACATAAAAATTTGTGAAATTCTTAAAACTTGTTGAAAGTTACGGCGAAAACCTGACCAGAGAAAGATCAACACGGTTTTCGCAAACGACGAAACGGTGCTGTAGTATCTGGTGCACGGTTCTCGTTGCTTGAAAGCGCTTTGGTCGCTGTTTTCCCATTTGGTTCACGAGTGTCATTAAACCTTAATCGTCGATCAAGTTCACCGCGAGGAGCCTACAATAAAAATAGGTTCCCCGTTTATGGTACGTGCGAACATCGCTTTGCGAACAATCGCTGTGAAAGCTGGGACTCCGTCTGTCATAAACACGAATTTTCAACATCGGACGAATTATTTCGCATCGTTGAATCGATTGTTCCTAGCAACGCTTCGTTCTACACCACAAGAAAGGATCGTGGAAAATTATCGCTTTTATTGCTTGGCGGAATAAATTCGCGGAAATGCTGTTTTTCTGGTTAATAAATTCAGCACTACAACTGCTTTTCAATTGAAGTAGGGGGAGATCCCCTATGCCCGGACGTGTACGTAAATTCAAAAATTAATCCATTGATGAAGTTCAACTCGTGAAGTCAGTGTATTGTGTAAATTTTAAAGTGTTATTTTTATTCAGTTTCCGTGAAGAAAAGATATCTAAACAGTGTAATTGCAATTTCTAGTAAGTACTTTTACATGTTCCTTTTGCTTTTTGTATAGAGTGAACTACTTTTCAGAAAAATATTGTTTTTTGAATGCGATCGCTGTCCCCTAGTATCGGGGACAAAGTATTGTCCCCTATTATCCTCTTAGGATAAGGGATAGAAGATAGGATACGGATTTATCCTTTTAATAAGAATATATTTTTAGACCTCGGTTATTTATCTTCCACTTTAACAAATATTCCAGTAGAAGAAAGAAGAGATTTTACAACTGAGACACCTGGAACAACCGAAGTTCTTCATGGGACAAGTCAAGAGAGAAAGGTGCAACTCTGTAATACCGTGATGGGCACGGTAGGGGCCCCTCAAACGTCTGCTTCTCCCACCAAGCTCTATTTCATGCGCGAGGCCTGCGCACTGCTCGCGACGGGCGAAGCACTTCCTTCCTCTATATGGCAACGACGGATGCTGGTGGGGGACAGCGGTCACTATGGTGGGGACGGTTTTGTCTCAATTGAGACAAAAATGCCCATCCCTGATGTAATAGCTCTGCTGTTAACATTTATGAATGTACTTTAAAATTATCTCCGTTATATATTGATGCAACAAAAAACGATCAGAAACAAGGAAGGGGAAATCAGAAAACAGTCGAGTGCTCACTTCGCAATCCTATAAATTTTTGGTCAAAGATAAAGAAAATAAAAAAAACATAAAAGAATCAAAGACGAATTGAAAAAGTAACTTCAAAACAACGACTAAAGGAAGCAAAATATAATAAACCAGAGCAGTGAAACCGGAAGATGTAAATGAAGAAACAGTTTGCGTGGTTTGTTTGGAAACCTACGATGAGAGCTGGATACAGTGCTCAAAGGGCCAAGAATGCAATCACCTGTACTAATGTTAATGTAATTTAAATATTACAATAATGTTGGTTCCTTTGTTAATTTATTATGATTTCAATGACTCTTAACTTGTAATTAATGCCAAAAAATAAAAATAAACCACCATTTCTTTAATATATTTAAGAGAAACCTAAAGCGTCCGATACTAGGGGATCTCACTCTATGTTGTATTAGATTGTTGCTAAAGGTATGTAAAAGTTTTAATCTTTTCTCAGTTTTTTTTATTTATAAGCCATGTATGATGTACGTAAAAATTATCTATTCATTACAGATAGAAATTATTTATATTGAAAAACAGACGGTCCAACGAATATTTTATTAGAACATTTCGACGTATATCTTGTACCGTGTACCGTATATATATTTTAAATCATTATTGTTAAGGTTATATGCGATGACACTAAAATTTTAAAGATGAATTCGGTGGAACGGTAAAATTCAAATGAAGAAGTGTTGGTAAGCAGGAAGAGAGGTCGCATGTATGTATACATGTGGATATCTCGTGTAAAGCGCGAAACAACTGGAACATCATTAAACAAAATTATTGCGGCGAGGGATCTAGGGATGGGATCTATCCGCGGAGCTGTTTGATCTCACGTGCACGTTGTGCTCGTGTCGAGCGACGCATGGTACCGTGCACAAGAGTCGTAATCATTGTTAAAATTCCCGCTACCGCTTATACTAAATGCTTTGATTGATAATTTTTCAGTTGTATATTTCCAACACTCAAAGAACTGTAGACAATGGTAAAAACCACTAAACTGCGTTAGAATACTTTACATATCTCGAAAATCCATACTTTTCTTCAAAGTACTTATCAGTAGATTGTGGATCTATATGCAAAATCTAAACTTTCTGCATCGATTGCAAGACATAGCAACTGCGTGGACATTTATTTGTTTTGTTAACGATTTGAATAAATTGCTAATAACAGAATCGAATTTTTAAATAGATAGAAAAATTATAGAGTTGTATCTGGAAAATTTAAAGTGAAATGATTGCATAAAGAAAATGAAAAAAAAATGTATAATTTGTACACTATGAATTTTATTCGATGTTTATTCTCTTTTTCATCATGTCTAATAATAAAAGGTTTCTGTGTCATTTTTGTTGGATAACATATTAAAAAGATATTTAGTTTGTACGGAAGTCTGTAGTTACTTTGACAAATGCTTTCAGATGAAGTATACAATGATATAATTCATACCGGAAATAATTAGTTTCATTAATCTCTATTCTTTGTAAGATGATTGTAACGTAACTCGTGTTATCGTGATTTCTTTAATATTATCAATTATTTATATACTACCCTTTTGATGGCACTTAACTATTTCAGTGATTAGCTAATTTGTACTTTATTTTATTCACTATACAATTCGGTAATGAATCATAAATTGTTCTTATTAAAAAATAACATATTTTTATGTAAAATTCAACAGTTAAAGATATGAAATTTTAAAAAGTAAATGACTAATTTAATATCATCAAATATGATATTGTAGGATTCTTATTCTTTTGAATGTTACCTAGCTAGACTACGGATCTTTATACAAAATAAGAATTGTCTGTATCAGTTGCAAGAAGAAGTAGCCATGCAGAAGATTCTCTCTTTGAAAATTTTAAACAGTTGTAAACAATAAGTTGAAAATCGCGAAAACTGCAACATTTACCATTTTTAAACGTTTGTAGCCCATTGTAGCTCATAAACGGTATTTTTAAAATTTTCAATACAGGCTCACATAAAAAAGTTGTCAAATACAACTTTTATTATTATCTCTGCAATTTCGACGAATTGTAAATTTGTCAACAATTTTTTTTCACGTCATGTATCAAACTAATTGTTCCAACTTCTCAAGAAAATCCAAGTCGTAGAGTCCAATATTTAAAAAATCTAAGTTCCAAATTTGATACAGTGAAATTATAACATTGCAGAATCAGTCACCGACTCGACCGTAACGTCGCCATACAACAATTTACCGCGAAGGACACATTTGAAAAAATAGTTGTGAAACAAATGCTCCCGATCGTAAAAGAAATTAGAAGGAATAAAGTGACACGACACGGCACGAAACGTCGCGACAGAGATTGAACGTCGCGTCTCGTTCATTGACTAATGACACAATCAAAATAACGTTACGTGGGTCGCCGCTTTATCGCCAGTCATCGCAGATCACTACGAATAGGATGATCCTGAATGATACACATCGTGTAAACCGATAAAAAGCTCGCCCACCTCCCCCGAATCATTCTGTTCAACGTGCTTAATCGATGATCAGAAGCATCCAAAGGAGGTAGCAGAGTGACTCGCGAGATGACGAATTACGCGAGACACAAATGACCAGTATTCAACCGCTGTAAACACGGCATTCGCTTGCTATAATCGCGATCCGACCTCCTTGTAATCACGTTGCCGATTCTATCATTTATCTGACCGATGAGAGACTTGGCGGAAATCGTAATGATTACTGTCAATCTTGTCACGGTTAAGAAGGAAGAGGTAGTAATATGTCCTCCTTGTGTAATTTTTTATATTACGCCAAAGACATTTCGCCATTGTTGGGTTAAGCAATAAGCAAACTAAGGAGGGCACCATAGAAATTTTCTGAGTTTTACACCTTTTACATCAGGGATGGGCAATTTTGCCTCAATTGAGGCAAAACCGCCCACACCGTAGCGCCCTCTGTCCCCTTCCAGCAAGCACGGTACAATGGGGCAACGAAGACACGAGACATCAGCGTACGCAACGAACGTGCGCGCTGCATGAAAGAGAGGTTGGTGGGAGAAGCAGGCGTTTGAGGGGCTCCACCCGTGCCCACCACTGTTTTACATAGTATGTAATATTTCGAAATGTACATGTGTTTTCTAGTGGAAAGAACGAAAGAATAGTGGAAAGATGAGAATCAGTAATGAGCGAGAAAAACTCTAACTTTTGTAAAATTATTGAAAATGCTTAATTGACACTGTCTGTATAAAGGGGCTCAAAATCATTTAAGTGCTTAGGGCCTCTAAAGCTCTTAATACGGCACTGCATTTATCGGAGAACGGTATAATTTGTTGTGTCTACAAGATTTATATGTAGGAAATGAAATTTACTTCAGATAATGTATTGCTTTTGCTAATAAGAAGCATTAATGACATAACCTGAAGAACAACAGCTTTTCGTTGTCTCATACAAGAACTATTTATTGTGAATCAAATAAGTTAAACTGTTATGCGTTAGAACACACTCGATAAAAGATACGTAGAATCGATATTCTTAAGTGAATTTATTTAATCATTGATATTTTCAAAGACAAAGTTAAAATTTCCGAAGCTATGAGTGTTGATATTTTGCTCCCCCCCCCCCCCATAACCGTGGGGCCATCTATGATGCGAATGAATGAAATAATTTATTTTTCAATAATATACATAAATGCATATTTCGTGGAAGACATTATTCAATAGACCAACATGGAGAAATTCAATCTATATCTATATCAATCTATATCCAACGTATTCCCCTCCGAGAACTGCAAGGTTCCCACCCTCGAACCACTTCCCACTACTTCCAAATACACATATTATAACAATGAAGTCTAAGAGTTGGGGAAGAACCTAAGCGGGGAAGGTGCCTTCAATAGCTCCGGAGCTACTGGTTGGAACTGCCTGCCCTATATGTAAACCGCAGTCTATATACACATTACCCTCACTTTTGTAGGAAGTCCAAAAAAGGCTTATTTTTATAATACATATTAAAGTCAATGAAATTTTATTTACTTCCGTCTTTTATCATATATGACTTTATTAGTTTACCTACAGTTTAAGCAAAAATTTAAATGAATTTAAGTTATGAATTAGATTTTAGGAAGATATATAAAACTGGGGGTCTCATTACCACCCCTTCCTGTAATGATTACGGTCACGATTAAGAAGTTGTACCAAAATGGTACGTACCGACGAAATTCATGATCCTCGGTTATAATTATGGTCGAGACTGAGATTCATGAGAGTTTCGTGACTATGGTTACGGTTAGTACCAAAATTCGTGAGATTTGCGCCCACTGACTCGGTGATGAACGGAGTTCTTAAATGAACACATGGACAGAGTCACGGTCATGAGAGATGTCCGGAGTCTGTGGGCCGAATTGGATTTATTTTCATTTGAATAATTGCGTTGCGTGACCGGACTCCGGATTCTTAAGCACTTATAGTCGGTAGGAGTTTTGCGAAATTTGTAAAGTGCAACGTTCGATAGAACTTAACTTTTGTACGCTGAGAAATGGTTGCATAAAAGATTCAATGTTAATGTTTATCCGTTTTCGCCATGCAAAATCACACCAGATTACAACATCGTCGTAGAGCAGGGATGGGTACAGTAGGGTACCCTCAAACGCCTGCTTCTCCCACCAACCTCTCTTTCATGCGCGAGGCCTGCGCACTGTTCGCAACGGGCGACGCACTTCCTTCCTCTATGGTAACGACGGATGCTGGTGGGGGACAGTGGACGCTATGGTGGGGACGGGTTTGTCTCAATTGAGACAAAGATGCCCATCCCTGGGAGAACAAAAATTTTACTATATCTCAAACAGAGATTGGATTTTTCACTCCAGAAACGAATAAGGATTATTATAATCTTTGTTTCTTATGAAATCTTTCTTAAGTAAGTGACGTGGTTTGACTATTTAATTTACCTTGTAAGGAGAAAAAAATGATTTAGATTTTTGATGCATTAAGTTATTAAAAAGAGTAGTGGAGTAATTACTGCACAACTTCTCGTTTCTCTAAGGAGTAAAATAAAATGTTCATCTATCATGTAACGCAGTATGCTCATGCGGTTTGGCGTATTACAATTAAACCGCAAACCGTACAAACTTATTTAGTTGGTTGATATCTGAACTTGTAAGAACGAATTTATGTAAATATAATTAGCCAATTGAATTGACATTGAAACCTTAATTTCAAATTGTGATATTATATTTATATAGATTTACTATAGTCATAAATGTGTTTATATAATTTAAAGGAATTGAGAATATTTTCTACCTAGAAAATGTTCATAAAAGATAATAATCCTAGAACGTCATATTTTAAATATAATAATACAAGTTATATGAAAATAAAGTAATTCGTTTGATAAAATTTGATACGTTAAATTTAGGTATAAATTTTATATTGTTTATGTTTATTTCGAAATTCATGAAATAGACGAATAAACTAATAGTTCTTATATTTAATTATATATTTTTTTCTACTTAGTATAGATAATTCATTGAATCAGAATTTCATTCATTGCAGTATGATCCAAGGAGACTTAATTCCTGGTAATATAAAAGTCGAGAAAAATCAATTTGCTTGAAATTGAAAAATGATGATAGTCAAAGAATTAATCAATAGCATTATTTTATAACTATAGTGTATACTGCAAGAATGTATGAAACTAATAATTTTTCATTAAAATTTTAGAGATGAATAGTAAAAGATGTATGAAGATCGTAATTAATACATATGAAATTATTGTATATATTCATGGTCGTCACAGTCTCTGGTTCGCAATCTTTCACGTATTTATGGAGGGGCGTTCGTGCAATCTATCGTCAGCGGGCGTGTGAATGATAAAATAATGATACTACACATTAAAAACAGCGCATTCTTCGCGACGGGAAAATCATTCAACGAGGATGACTTAAGGATACCAAGGAATTCACCAATAATAAACATTAACAACATTAATACGAATCTGCTGCGGATCTTTATGCAAAATGAAAAATTTCTATCGGAATTGTATCTAACTGCAGAGAAATAGAAAGGTATTTTCTTTTTTAATATGTTGAATAGGCTGAAAATAATACTACGGCATTTTTAAATTCTTTGAACGTCTTTACTGTTTCAATTTCATTAAATGTCCTTACTGTTTTAAATTACACTTACTCATTTTTGTCATAAATGCACAAAATCCGCTGTCTAGTAATCACTGACTAAACATTTTTTGGAAACATATTAATACATAATGTGAGTTGTCAGCTTAATTCTCAAATGACGAGACGTGGGTCTATTTTGATCCACAATTACAAAAATTCCATTAAGTTTATAATAGTCAGTTCAAATGCTGTTTGTATTAGGCCCAATAAGAACATTAACGTTAATTTCATAGAAGAAATTCTCATGTACGAAATTATTTGATGTAGCAGTAGAAGTACAATCTCTTCTACAAAATGTAGAAAAAAATCATTCAAAAACACTGTACACATGCTGCCACTGAAGACACTTATATACAGTCTTTTTAAACAGTTTCGTACATGCAAAATTATGTAAAAATAAAATTGATGTATTAGAATTTGAATGGACGCAGTCATAGATCTCATAAAATCAAGAAAATCATACACCTAACGAGTATTAAACTATAATGACTGACTTCAACAAATTTTTAAGTCACATTTAGTATGTGATTCGAGTTGTCGGCTTAGTAATGAAGACACATATCGAATAGAATATTTTATAGAACAAGAAATAAGCAATAAATGCAATGTCGGAATTTCCAATTGGTTTACCGCGAGAATAATATTGTTGTGACAAACAGTTTGCTTGCTCGATCGGAAACTTTTTGCCAGGGGTAGTGTAATACCGTCAGAAACGATAACGTTATCAGAACCTCGCTCGTCCCTGCTTTTTCTTTAGGATGTATCGCCTAATCGGAGATGAGAGCGCTTCCGGGAGTTTGTTCATCGTGATTCGCCTCACGATCGTAAAAATTCTGAAACGGTTTTCCTAGTCGGGAACCGCTATGAAAGAAATTTATTCACGTGGCAACCGTTTCGGCACGTATGCCGTATGCCGTATACCGTTGTGCGTGCGTAGGTATACTATACATGCTTGATTAATTATTTTACCGTATTAGTAGAATTTCAAGTTGCAAACGGAATCGAGATAATCGGCAGCGATTTCAATATTAATTAAAATTAAATTAATTAATTCTTGTACGCCACGGATAAATACAATATCGTTCGACCGACGTGCTTCATACAGCGTCTAAAACGTTTGTCCTAATTTTTACATTTAAACAAGTCAATTACGTTTATTGTTATACACCAATGGCAAGTGCTTGACCTAATTTCGGTGCAATTTGAACGAAAACTTATTCGAAAGAAAATCATTTTTTAATCATTGTTTTTTCCCAATAATGAATTTCAATGACCCATTTCTTTTCCATTAGATGATTAGATATTGATTGAAGTAGTACAAATAAGTTCGCATCTTTGTTTTTTCAATTTTTGCTGGTTCAAGATAGATTGCAATTATTTATCATTAATATATTATACATTTTTTTTCTCTTAAGTTTCTAAAGTCGCGTTAGTATCTTGATTTTTAGCGACTATACGTTTAGTGATTATTTATATCGTTAATTGTAAACATACTGACATGTATATTCGATTGTAATAATGTAATTGTTGTTGTTGATTGATTGTCCGTTTCCCAGTATCAACAACGGAAGTTATTTATGGCTTAAGTAATTGTTTATCTTTGATTCGTCATTGAAAATTCTTGAAATTCTTTGAATGACGAAATATTTTTTCTGCTTAACGGTTTTCCTGATACGTGTTTTGCGAGAGTTGTACGAAACTCGAGATACACATTGAATTTACATAGCTGACCAGATACGAAACAGTGTGCGTTTATTACAATTTTGTACAAATTTTCTACTGACGATTTTAAAAACAATATTACAATATTATTCGCGACAAAGCAATATACCAATTTACTTAAGGATATTTCTAATACATTTCTATGTATCTTATATTTTAGAAAACTTTAGCATTAATATTTTGTAATTTAATTTTCGAATTTAAAGAAATTCATTTCAATTTTCGATTTAATAAATTTATTGATTCGGCAGACGCACTAATTAAAATAGGGAGAACTGGGAACGCAGAGACTAAGCTCTGTGAGTTAAATATAAACATTTAAACCATTGGACTATAATCTAACAACGGTATCACTGCGTAACCTCAAAAACCGTGACGTATTATATTTATCTGTTCATGTATTCATAAGTGCATTTCAGATATGAAATTATTACGAAGTAGAAATGAATTAATGTTATTACTCGTATTTCAGTCCTAATTATCCTAATATTTATCTGTTCATGTATTCATAAGTGCATTTCAGATATGAAATTATTACGAAGTAGAAATGAATTAATGTTATTACTCGTATTTCAGTCCTAATTATGGTTTACTACTACTTTCGTAAAAGTTTAGTCATAAAAGTCCTTTCTAATTTTTATTAAGAAGAGACTGTTCCGCCTCTTACGCATAATTATTCGCGGTTGTTAAAGCAATTGCAAGCTGTCGGCGATAGAAGGAACATGCTATTATATATAAACTTTGTTGACTCCATTCACCACCATATTTGCATTCAATAAAATCATTATAGTCTGTTGTGTAATGAGTAGACTGCGGAATTTTGCGTAAAATAACAATTGTCTAAGTCAATAGTAAGAAACAGACATTAAATAAAAATGAAACTTTTCTTTTAATAATTTTAATAAATCAAAAATACTGTACCTAGTATGAACTTTTAACTTTTTCAAATTCCTTCACAATTCTGTATTTCACCTATCGATTTTTATCATATAAGCATAAAGCTCGCGGTCCAGAAAAATTATTCAATAAAATCATTATAATCTGTTGTGTAATGAGTAGACTGCGGAATTTTGCGTAAAATAACAATTGTCTAAGTCAATAGTAAGAAACAGACATTAAATAAAAATGAAACTTTTCTTTTAATAATTTTAATAAATCAAAAATACTGTACCTAGTATGAACTTTTAACTTTTTCAAATTCCTTCACAATTCTGTATTTCACCTATCGATTTTTATCATATAAGCATAAAGCTCGCGGTCCAGCCAAAATTATTCAATAAAATCATTATAATCTGTTGTGTAATGAGTAGACAGCGGAATTTTGCGTAAAATAACAATTGTCTAGTCAATAGTAAGAAACAGAAATTAAATAAAAATGATACTTTTCTTTTAATAATTTTAATAAATCAAAAATCCTGTACCTAGTATGTATTTTTAACTTTTTCAAATTCCTTTACAATTCTGTATTTCACCTATTGATTTTCATCATATGAGCGGAAAGACCGCGGTCTAGGAAAAATTAATGTTAATGTTTTTAACTTCGTTACAAGTAGATCAATTTCCTATCATATTGCAATATCGTATAATTTGATGTCTTGATAATACAATGTTAAACAGTAATAACGTAATAAAATGTTATATTGTTGAATAATATTTCCAAAATCCATGACATTATTTTTCCATAAGTAAGGATACCAAAACAAAACGAGAGTGCACACAATCTATATTTTTACGCAAGGTTTCTTGTTCGAGAATAACGTCATGAAGAATTTATCTGATTCATGCGCATCCGACTGTCATTACACAATCAGTAGAAACAGTAAATAATGGACAGACGCATTAGCCAACTCATATTCAATGCCACGCGTACCCAAGAAATATTCAGACTCAATTCCCTAGAATTTAACAATTTTTTAACTTTTATCTTCATCATAAACCTGCACGTTATTTACCTACTTTACACTCTAGCAAACTATAAAACAAACTAATTTTCATACTACAACACAATAATAATAGAGTACATACAACGTTATCTTCTATTTCTTTCACTATTTCCTCGCGCTCATCTAAATAAGTATTTATATTCTCTCAAAGGCCCTAAATCCTTAACCCCTTGCACCATAATTTAGTTTACGGTCGCAGTGATTAGAACTTCATTGTGGTTCGTAATTTCTTGGAAGACGAAGGAAGTTTATACAGGGTGTGTTCCCGAGATCATGGTACATACAGAAACAAGTTGAAAAAAAGAATAACACTTTTTCATTTCACACCCCGTTTTCGAGAAAATCGAGTTTGAAAATGTAGCGAATACGCGTGTGTTATTAGATAGGAATCGTCTGACGCGTCTGATTATGTCCAACCAATTCTACTTCCTGCGTATACTGGAGCACGCGATCCCGACGGATCTTCAAACTCGATTGTCTTGAAAACGAGACGCTACACAAAAAAAATGATATTCCTTCTTCGTTTTTTTTTTAAATCTATAATTTATGTCGTATAAATTACAAGGTTATTAGCGACATTATATGGAACATATATGAGTGGTTTACATTATTTGATTGATTAGTCCGGTTTCCTTAATAAACTCGAGTAAATCCTGTATTTTTCCCTCTTTTATATTATCCTTGAGTGTAGTTTCCAGTTAATATTTATTACGGATCATATCATACTTCTTACATTGAAGACTTAGGTGTTCTATGGTTATTCGATTTGTTTTTTTCATATAGAATTACCACCCGTCCGCTTGTACCATGAGTTCGGAAACGCCCTGTATTTATTGTATGGCTATGTATTATACAATGGCGTGTCGGCAACAACAGAATAGAATTTGATTTCGGTTTAAGGAAATTAATAACATCATTTAGTAAATCCTATTCGAAATCTTCATCATGAATCTGACTCGATGTTACAGTGCAGGGGATTAAAACGTTTACCCCTCCGGTAGTAGGGATACATTTTTCACATACAATCGTGATATTACGTAAGAAATTGTCATCAAAAGTGAATGAAAGCCTCGCCAGTAAAGGCGAATTTACTCTTATTCACAGTCGATGTACAGTACAACAAAAGTGTTGGCTTAGCCTCCAAAAAGGAATAATTTTTACTAAATTGGAGTAAACGACTGAAATTTTTCTTTGAATATTAGAAGAACTAATTTACTAGCTAATGTGAAAAAATTCTTTTTAAATTGCTATATTGATCTGAATTGGGGGAAATAAGTGAAGGTCATGACTTTTAACTTTTTTATCTGAGCCTACAGCCCTTAAGGGTTGGTTTAACCTCATCAACGTGAATGACGGCCGAAAGAAATACGTGCCATATATTTTTCAAACACTATCTCTCACTAAAATTTCGTCAAAATCGGTGAGTCCAGATTTGATAATCTGCTTTCGCCAGATTTTGAATTGGATTTCAAAGATTTTTTTTAAGTAACACATAAATCTTATCCTTATTCATCCAAGGTATTGTCTTTTACTCAGGAATGTTTAATGCTAATTCCAAAATAGCAAAATACAGTTAAGTTTGAAAATGACATGAAATCATTAAAATTTTAAAACTAACTCAAATGCGGCACGTTCCCGTTGTCCGATAGCTTTCAAATTTTGCACACGAAATTTTCTCACCAAGTCTCAAAATTTAGAGGGGAGGGGGAGGTAAAACCAGAAAAGATCGAACGTCGAAAAACAAGGACCACCCCAATGCAGTATATCCAAGGTACAAAGTCAAAAGTCATGTTGATCACGCCACGTGAGCTGGCGGACTTAGGGTCTCTGCACACCCATCCGGGACGGGCCGGACCGGGATTTAGCTAGTTAGTTTAGATAGTTTACTTTAAGGAGCTGTGGAGCCTCTGAAAACATTTTTTTTGTGCCATGCACAGAGAGAACTGTAACGCGCGCTCGAAAATGCAAGAATTATGGCTCTTCGGTCGCGTGAGGAAAGAATCGGAACCGCACCGGATCAGAAATCCCGGAGAGCCCTTCCTATACCAAAGCTATGTATAAAAAACTCTCCGGGGCCCGTCCCGGATGGGTGTGCAGAGATCCTTAAGGGGCCCCTAGACGATCAATAATATTGTCAATACGCCCATCAATAATATTGTCGAGGCGCATTGAAAGGACATATTGACCATTTAGAAGGTGTTCAAACGCAATGTCAATATATTGAAGCATATTAATAGAAAGTTTGATTGAAGTGCATTGACGGGAGCCATATTGATGCGCGCATTGACGTATAGGTGGTTTAGTTGTCAATATTTCGTCAGTCTAGACTCAGACGTCGTATTGGTGGTACAGGCCAAATGCCTGGCAGAGTACACAACTGTTTTTCAAAACAAAAGTGCGTAGTCGTCGTATTGACAGCTAGTTTGATGAGATTATTGAAGCGCATTGACAAGAGCCATATTGATGCGCGCATTGACGTATAGGTGGTTTAGTTGTCAATATTTCGTCAGTCTCGACTCGGACGTCGTATTGGTGGTACAGGCCAAATGCCTGGCAGAGTACACAACTGTTTTTCAAAACAAAAGTGCGTAGTCGCCGTATTGACAGCTAGTTTGATGAGATTATTGAAGCGCATTGACAAGAGCCATATTGATGCGCGCATTGACGTATGGGTGGTTTAGTTGTCAATATTTCGTCAGTCTCGACTCGGACGTCGTATTGGTGGTACAGGCCAAATGCCTGGCAGAGTACACAACTGTTTTTCAAAACAAAAGTGCGTAGTCGCCGTATTGACAGCTAGTTTGATGAGATTATTGAAGCGCATTGACAAGAGCCATATTGATACGCGAATTGACGTTTAGGTGATTTAGTTACCAATGTTTCGTCAGTCTCGACTCGCACGTCGTATTGGTGGTACAGGCCAAATGCCTGGCAGAGTACACAACTGTTTTTCAAAACAAAAGTGCGTAGTCGCCGTATTGACAGCTAGTTTGATGAGATTATTGAAGCGCATTGACAAGAGCCATATTGATACGCGAATTGACGTTTAGGTGGTTTAGTTATCAATGTTTCGTCAGTCTCGACTCGCACGTCGTATTGGTGGTACAGGCAAAATGGCTCGCAGAGTACACAACTGTTTTTCAAAACAAAAGTGCGTAGTCGCCGTATTGACAGCTAGTTTGATGAGATTATTGAAGCGCATTGACAAGAGCCATATTGATACGCGAATTGACGTTTAGGTGGTTTAGTTATCAATGTTTCGTCAGTCTCGACTCGGACGTCGTATTGGTGGTACAGGCCAAATGGCTCGCAGAGTACACAACTGTTTTTCAAAACAAAAGTGCGTAGTCGCCGTATTGACAGCTAGTTTGATGAGATTATTGAAGCGCATTGACAAGAGCCATATTGATGCGCGCATTGACGTATAGGTGGTTTAGTTGTCAATATTTCGTCAGTCTCGACTCGGACGTCGTATTGGTGGTACAGGCCAAATGCCTGGCAGAGTACACAACTGTTTTTCAAAACAAAAGTGCGTAGTCGCCGTATTGACAGCTAGTTTGATGAGATTATTGAAGCGCATTGACAAGAGCCATATTGATGCGCGAATTGACGTTTAGGTGGTTTAGTTATCAATGTTTCGTCAGTCTCGACTCGCACGTCGTATTGGTGGTACAGACAAAATGGCTCGCAGAGTACACAACTTTTTTTCAAAACACTAATGCGTAATCGCCGTATTGACAGCTAGATTGACGAGATAATTGAAGCGTATTGACGGGAGCCATATTGATGCGCGCATTGACGTTTAAGAGTTTAAGTTGTCAATGTTTCGTCAGTCTCGACTCGGACGTCGTTTTGGTGGTACATGCAAAATGGCTCGCAGAGTACACAACTGTTTTTCAAAACACTAATGCGTAGTCACCGTATTGACAGCTAGATTGACGAGATAATTGAAGCGTATTGACAAGCGCCATATTGATGCGCGAATTGACGTTTAGGTGGTTTAGTTATCAATGTTTCGTCAGTCTCGACTCGCACGTCGTATTGGTGGTACAGGCAAAATGGCTCGCAGAGTACACAACTGTTTTTCAAAACAACAGTGCGTAGTCGCCGTATCGATAACAAGATTGACGAGATTATTGAAGCGGATTGACGGAAGCTTCAATATTATTGGTCAACCTACATTGACAATATTATTGATCGTCTAGGGGCCCCTTTAGAGTGAAGAAAGAGACAAGGAGAGGAAACGAAGACGGCGTTACCTGGCTAAGAACGGAGCTGCTCAGCTGGGACTTGACAAGCAGGGATTTAAACACCTCTCGTTCCACATTTCCACTCGTGGGAGAGCTGATCTTCTCGTAGACTTCTCTGTAGAACGCTGGTATGCAGCCTGGTACGGCGGCGGAAAGCAAAATAAAAGGATGTCACTTCGCAGTAAATTGCGGAGTAAAACTTTACAAAACATTGCGAAACGAATGCGGCGAGAGGATCGCCAGGAAAACATCGTCACCGATTTACGTGTCGGACAGGAGAAAAGAAGAGGAAATGTTTATCTTTTGCTAACGCGGCGATTCCCGTTTGCCGATCGTTTGATTTACGATGGTTTGTTTGACTCGGCTTCGCTTCATGTACCGATCGGTTGCGTTTTTTCGTTTCCGAACGCTTCGAAGATGTTCACTAATTTTCCTTCTTTTTCCATATGGCGTTTTCAATCCCGCTGGCTTACAACGACGAATTGATCTCGCGCATGGAGATTTCGATGCGAATATTAATTCAAACGATTCAAAATATTAATTTGTTCCTTGGTCGTCTGGTGCGTTGCTATTTATACATTGATAGAGAAGGGGAAAAAGCAATCGGAGTAAATCAAAGGTCTTTTAGTAGAGCATTAATGCCATTTTCGAAACATTGCTATAAAACATATATTTAAATTGAATTTTCTCCTTCAATTTTCATTTTTGAATTAACTATAATGTAACTTCTACATTCTAGTTTAACCAAAATTGTACTTTTTAAATTTGTGAAGAGAATTTTCTTTTTTGACTTAATTTATATTTACCAAAAAGCATAGTGTTCTTTATAGTAATTGTAAAAAATATTCATAACATCTAATAGTTTATGCCATACATAAATTAATATATATATATATATTATGTTTATATAAATATATATAAATGTATGTATAAATGTCATTATAATATAATATGTTCACATGTTATATACCATTATACCTAATTGTATTATGACATATAACTAATATACATATTATATTATTATAATATTATAAATATATAATGCAGATATATGTATACAACATTATACACATATTGTACAATATACATATATGTATATAACATTATACACATATTGTACAATATGCATATATGCATATTATATGATTATAACATTATGATAAAATAATATGTATATAAGATTATACACATATTGTATAATATACAATAATACACATATTGTATAATATGCATTAATACACATATCGTATAATATACAATAATACACATATCGTATAATATACAATAATACACATATTGTATAATATACATTAATACACATATCGTATAATATACAATAATACACATATCGTATAATATACAATAATACACATATTGTATAATATACAATAATATATATATATATATATTGTATGTCTATAATATGTATGTACGTATAATATATAATTATATTGTAGATATTATACTATAATATATGCTACATATTACAGATTACATTATAACAATTGTACATATTACAATATTATACGAATATGTATACGTAACATGTTATAGAACTTCTACCATATTATAATGTTATTATCTTATACATATTATATGTATATGTTGTATATAAAACATAATACACACATGTATAAATATATAAGAACATATTACACTTTGCATGTATAAAAATATGTTGTATATTTATAGCATGTGATATATAATTGCGACGTTGAACGGATAAATACACTCAAATTCAAGGAACACCAGTAATGGAAGTATTATATGTATAAGAACATTTTGCGTGATCAATAATAATTGTAAATTATCTGTGATTTTGATACAAATAAATAAAAAAGACACATTTCCTCTTCTCTCTAAGGTTGGTAGCAAACAAATAATCTTAGACATGATAACCATGAACAAAAAATTGCAAGGAGCAGAAGAATTTCTTGTAAAATATTTTTAAATTTCTCAAAGATACTAAAACAAATAATCAAAGTACTCTACAAAACAATCAACAAATGGAAACTCCGTGATTTCGATCGGGTGCTCGGTTGGTTGTTGCAGGATAATAGGAAAGCTGTGATGCCTCTGGTTTCGGAGGAATATGCGAAAAAGTATAGTGAGCGGGCAAGAAAGGGGGCACGAGTTGCTTTTAAAAACCGGACGACCTCGAGAGGACCTTGTCAAAGGTGCGTACGGTACACGGGCTCATCATTTACCGAACGACAGATCGGTCGACGCCATGTTGGATCACTTGTAGATCATCCGGGATCCGGCGAGATCGTTGCACCCGATCTTTTCCGAAACAATGATCACCGTAGCCGACCTTTTTGTTTTCGCGTGAACGATTAACAAACACACGCGCTTTATGTTTCTTGAATGAAAGGCGATGCTTGTTGAGGTACAATCGTCACCAACGAACCAACAACGACATACGCCATCGCCGTGCGCCGGACCACTGACGACTAACACGATTTCTCCGGCTGACCGTTCTTATTTCTCCCGCCGCGCATGCGCAATATCGCGCGTGCCACTTAGCATACGCAGTTCTACTCGGAAAGCGGGAAATTTGAATCTACGTATGTACTTTATTCTATCGAATGTTTGTCCGATACAAAATATATAGTGGTCTAGTGGGAGTCTAATTCTCCCAATGGAAGCGGTTTCGGCAATGGTTTCTCGAGTAGTCTGATCTCTTTGCGAATTTCTTTTGATTTTTGTTTATCTATGGATTCGATTAATCGTAATTTATGTGCTATTTCCTGATGTATGATAGGTCGATATTTCTTCCCCATTCCGAGGCACTCCATATCGCTCAAGAATTCCATTCTCTCTTGTACACCTCGTACCACTGAACAGAAGGAACAGACATTTTAACGTATAAAATAAAATAATGAAATCGGTGAAAAGAATGACAAATCTACTAACTAAGCATGCTAAATATTTTAGCATATCATATTTACCAAAGATTGTAAATTATGAAATTTTTGTTTAATAATTTAAATACAACTGGACATCTGTACGATGTTGCTAATATTGTGGCAACGTTAAAATAAAAGAAAAAGAAAATAATGAAATCTTTTTCAACTACTTACAGTCGTCAATGGGATCAGTATTGTCAAGACGACGCTGTTCTCGTTTTGTTCTATAAAGAACCGAGGAGTCGCGAGGAGTTTCCGGCATATCTTTTCCATACGCCATCATGCACGCCAAGTGACGCTTCTGTTTTTCTTTGTTTGCTAAATGTTAACCAATAAAGAATATATAGACGAACAATTAATTTTAAAATGACAAACAAATCTAAATTCTAATTTTCAAATCATGCTAAATTTATAAATATAGCATGAATTATTCTGATCAATATAACATTATATGTTAACATGATGCATGCTTTAATTCTTGCTTTATAAAATAAATCAAATTTCTTCTGAATTTGCGTACTCTAGCATAATATATCTTAAGTATCTCTAGTATGAATTACAAATTAATTTATTTACCAATAAGCTTCTAATATTAACAATAAGAGACATTACCTAATTGACAATTTCTGATTTTGAATACTTTCGAGCATGTGTGATTAGATAAATAGAATTCAATACTTTATATTGATTAAAATTATTCATAAGATTGAAATAATATTAAAAACACATATTCTTACGTAAAGGACCTATTCTTATATATTGTTCCCTCTCGTATGCGCCACTTTTCACAATCATGTCCTGAGTCCGTCTTTTCCAAATATTAGGCATTCGAACCTAATATTGATAAGGTTAATAGAAACAATAATTCATTTACGAAAACCGTAATTTATGATAACGATATTAGAATATAAACAGTTTAAAAACCATACTTGATATTGAGAATCGTGGTTATTCATTTTCTTGTTTGATCTTTCGACAGACAGGGGCAAAGGTTCACCTTTGTCAACAGCATCCTGAATGAATTTCCTTTGCATCATACTCACTTTAGATTCCTCCATCAAAACTAAGAAAAGATCAAAAGTTGAACGGTGCGTGGAGTAAATGAAATTAAAGGCAATATTCGGTGCAACAACACTAATTTAAGTTAAATGAAAGCGCTTACGTTTAATCAGATTTTTCGTTTCTTCACTATACTTTGCTTTCGGCGGATGATGAAAAGCTCCCACCCCCATTTCAACCCTCTGATAATTCCGATCCATTTCTAACCTTATGTAAAAATGAACTTCGAAAACGTCAACGTATCAGCATTTCTCAACAACTGCAATCGGACTGTGGCAATTCACCGCAAGTTAAAAGATATTCGTTGTGTCCGTTGCCCGCCACGACATCAACAAACCCCGAATCTTCGCGTTCCCATGACTACTTTCCAGACACTCTAACATAATCGAACTAACATTCAAACTCCAATTCAAAGTTTCAAGATAGAATCGTTAACAAAAACATAATTCAAATTTCAGTTTCTTCGAAATGAGCTGTCCTATCGAGTATTACATTCTAGAAGATTTATTTTATTCTAATTCCTTTTCAATAGTGGTTTTGATTAAAATAGGTCAGAGTTACGAGGCACCTGTAGCAATTAATATTTTTTAATCTAACTAGATATTTGGACGCACACGGTGCACCACCGGTTGAATTGGATAAATTATTTTGTAGTTCTGAGAATAATTTTAATTACAACGAAACAAGCTCACGATAATGATCTAGAGGGGCTAGAATTCTAAAAGATGTACAAACTTAGGATTTGATTACAATGCGCCTGTAGCAACTAATATTTTTTAATCTAACCAGATTAAAACGCACAGGGTGCATCACCGGTTGAATTGGATAAATAGTGTGAAACGCAGACGATGCGTCATCGACCTCGAATGTTTTGTCAGTAACAATCAATGATCAATTGGGAACGTATACACCTTGAAGGATGCGGCAATGGATCGGCGTGGTGCGCATGTCGTATAATCTAGTGTTAGGGGTTACCTTCCTACCCCGTGAACCAAGTGAATTCGCGTTTTGCGCTTGAAAGATACAGGGTCCGCGAAGAAAAATCGTGTCAAGCTCGAGTCCAGCGCTGGTCTTCGCGCTCTTGCTCGTTGCTTGACAATCATCGCATCATTTTCGATTAGCGAGAAATAGTGAGAGTTATTGATCATCACTGTGAAACACGTTCGAGCGATTATTGGCTGCTCCCTTTTCTGCGGGGTGAGTAGCGACAAGCGTTGCTCGCTTTCCTATCGAGGCTAATGATCATCGAGCCGAAGGGCTGACTGCGCCCTGGATGACTGGCGATATTCTGATTTCGGTGTTGTTTGTTATCGTTACACGTCGAATAACACGATTGCAGCGACTCCGTATGCTATCATTCGCGCTACCTTCGTGCCGAGGGTTGCAATCATTCAGGGGAGAAAAACAATCCTGTCTTGCACTATGATGTTCAGAATTTCTGAAGCTTCTTAAATCACGCCGACGACGATTCCCGGGGAATAACACGTCTCCAATGTTTCAGGAATAATATTCCATAGAGAGTTTTTTTTAAATAAACAAAGCAAGATGAAAGTGGGACTGTTGAATAATTTCTTGCATTATTTTAACTTGAAGCAAGGCACGGTTTTGATAGCAGTGTTTCAGCTGGTAAATAGAATAATCGTCTAACTAGTTCGTAAATATGGAAATAATTTGATTTTTCTGTGACTGATTTAGATTGTTTCTCTGATAGTTTACATCAGGATTCAGCATGATATTTTTCGTGCTCGCACTGGCACACGCCATGGGAATCCAAGAAATGGTGGTGAGAGATACAGAAGACGCTCTCGAGAGGGAAGCTCTGGAAGACATATCGTCTAATCACCTAAATACAAAGAAAATGGACATGGCGCATCATAACGCGACCGGTGCTTATAGAATTTGTCTATGACCGAATCACTAGATCGCATTGCTGCTTGCTATGTATTGTTTTATTCGCATGAGTCTAACGAGCGTTTGTTTCAGAAACGGTTTACTCGATGTATTGTGGATTAGTCATCACAGTGATACATTTTATTTCTACGATTTTGCTCCTATATGGAGCATTAACGGTAATGACATTTTACGTAGAAAAGAATGTTTACGTGATAAAACAGAGTAATTTATTCCGTTAGAACAATCGTCACTTCATGGCGCCGTGGATGATGGTCATGATGACTATAATATCAGCATTAACGATTTCCCTGTTCTTAGTAGAACAGGATTGCCCCTTTATCGCTACTCTTGGTGGCAAAGCGGACATCTGCGAACGTATGTCTACAAACAATAATATTATTACTAGAAAGATTAAGGCATTTTCGTTAATTAACACATTACATCTTCACTTCTCAAGCAATACACGCAGATCGATACTCAAAAACCTAATTAAACAATCTGTAAAGAATGCTTTTGTATTTCGCAGAACAGCACATCACTTTCTATAACAATTTATGTCTAAAATGAAACGAAGAGTAAATTTCACCATACATTTCAACGTGTTTTAAAACACTTTTATTACAAGCTTAAGATTAAACACATCAAAATGTCCAACTTAAATACTCTGTAAACATAGTATATACTCTAATAAGTGTGCATACAAAAGTATTTTACAAGCGTTCACCTCCGTATCGTTTTAAACATTTATGTACAAGTATCGTTAGACAGTTCGCTTTGTTGTTGCGCTTCGTCGGAGTTAAATAATGTTGTTTCTTTCAGGTATAATCGTTTTGTTTCTCGTGATCACAAGCTCTTACGTGTGGTTCGTGGTCTACAGTACTTATAAGAGTCTCGAGACAAAGATAGGATTGACACATATTCTTCATGGGGTGAAGATAAAACCGCTGGTGCCAGCCGTACAAAAATCAAAAAACAATCTGCCGCGCGCGAACAAGCCATACGAGGTTTAAAAATCTTATGGGAAACGCGTAGAAGTAGCCGCATCGTCGAGAACGAAGAACAAGAGGGCTCGACGACGAAGAGACGAGGGAATAATTTCATGTTGTACAAACACTGTACGTTATAAGACACGACAAATGGCGTTTACAAAGCTCAAAAAACGATCTTCAGTACAAAAAGCTTGCTTCGTATGTTACACACGTTATTTCTTGCTTAGACGTTACAAACTACTCGTTGGTAATACGCGTTGTTCAATCATGATATTGTGAAACTGTACTCTGGACGACAACGCACAGATTTACAATTATTCTTAAATCTGTAATGACGAAAAGCATATCGTAAAGCGTAATATCGTAATATATTTTTCAATTCGGTTGTTACGGCGGTTGAATTTGAAATCATTTGAATCAACGACACTATGTTGGTTCGATCGCGTTTTTGTTGGAACTTTCGTATAAGCTACGGCACATTCTCCTTGTGTAAGACTGAATATTAATTGCTAAAGCGTTACAAGATTTCTCATTAATTCATAAAATCGTTTCGAATCACAGAAAGAAATGAATAAAAATTTAAAAAAATACATGAAATACATAGTTTGCCACTGGTAATCGATATTTTATTATAAATAGATACAGAATCTTGTCTGTGTGTGTGTGATTAATTTTTACTTTATATTCAATCCCATCTTCTTTGTGACACTACAAACTCGATATTTTGTGGTAATATTTCAATATTGACAACTGAATGTAGTTCTGTTTTGTGTATCCTGTATGTTAAATGTACGGAAATCATAAAAAATAAAGATTACGAAACTCCATTACGTTATGCACCTCTTGCAATTCATTTGGTCAATCACTGACGCGTGCAGTAATTAAACAAATTTGGCATCTGTATGTTCGTTCGAAACTTATTTACAATGAGATGAGAAATGTGTTGATGCGTATTTGATGATAATAAAAGAGATATTTGAAAGTGTATAAAATAAATATGAAGAAATCACATAATCGAATTGCGAGGCATAAAACTAAAATATATGTGTTACTTGCGCATGATATCTCTTTTTGTGATGTCATGAATCAATATTAACTATAGACTTAGTTATTTAAATGTAACAATGGTATTTGTTACACTGACACAATGAATAGAGCAAATATTCTCCTTTCTCCTTTCCTCAACTGTAACATTCAAGAACTTGTAGTTATATACATAGGCCCACATAACAAGTCAATAATATATTCTAGTATTCGATAAATTTTTTTCTCATTAAATAAAAAAGAATCGTTAATAAATTTTCTTGTTTCGTTATAGGGTGTAGCCGGATAAGATGATCATATGTCTCCAAACCAAATTGATCTTCCTTCATACCATTCAATAGGGTTCCTAAACAAAACCCTCTGTGACTACCCATACCACTAGGGTAGTTACAGGGTGAGAATGGTTTAATGAATTTGCTCTATTTCTTCTGTTCTGCTTAACAAAAAGTTACGAAAAAATTCATGAACATTGCTTTCGACAATATCTCGCTACAAGATTTTGATACAACTGGTCTCTAAAATTTTTACGAGAAATACACATTTTTTCAGATTTTTGGAGGTTTTCAATTTTTTTTAAATATTTGCTTAATCCGAAAAATCTGAAAAAATACCCATTAATAATCATAAGACACCACTACCATAATAATAGGAACCTGGTGATCTGATAACTTCAATATAAAATTAGCAATTTTAAGTTCTCGAAATTTTTGAAAAATCGATTTTACAGTCAAAAATTCGGAAAAAATTCACAGTCGAGTGTGCTACTAGGTAGAATGTTCATGAACTTTTTCGTAATTTTTAATTGAGCAGAATAGAAGAAATGAGCATAATTCATTAAAATCGTGATCACCCTTGAGGTAGGGATACTGACTTGCATCTTGACCCATATGGTTTTCTTTGGGGGCCCTGTTGAATAGTATGATGAAAGATAAAAAAAAGACCACCTTATCCGGCTGTATCGTTTCCCATTTACACATATACACTGTTCTCAGTTTCCACATGAACTATTGTTATTCGTATCCAGTGACCACTAAAATGATTGTGTGAAAAGTGTAATCTCATTTTGTTTGAGTAGCAAGCAATGTATAAAAAAAGAAAATCACGAAACATGCAAGTATATAAAATTCTTTTCATTTAAGAGTTTCCCTCCTCTGTGTCCTCCAATGCATCTTGGTTCTCCAATCCCTCTTCATCATCAGTTAATTCAAGGAACTGTGCATAGAAGTCTCTCGTGCATTCACCTTTGTTATTGAACACAAACTTATAGTAACTACCATCTGCGCATATTACTGTAAGACAAAAAAGAACTTTTACAATCTTAGGTAATGCTAATAGTAGCTTATTACATTGTATTACAAACCTATAATACTATTGTTAACAGTTCCAAAAGCGCACATACACTGTGGACCACCTGGAACTTGAAATTTGCAAAAACTCCAACTTGAACTAAAATATTTTGGCAGGAAAGGTGCATATGCTAAACTAGATTGACGATTTAATTTTTGATCTTCTACAGCAAAAACATGTACAGTTCCATGGTCGCTTGCTACACATAGCCAAGTAGAATCGTGATTAAAATTTATGCTGAAATTGTATCGGTTTAATTAGTTTATTTCTTCCTTAAAACAACAGCTCATATAATTCGATGTTTACTTACCAATAAATGTTAGCATAATTAGCCCCTCTTCTCAATTCATTAATCATACTTCCAGTCTGTGTTTCGAAAACTCTTATTAGAGTACCTTTCTCTGAAGCAGTAGCCAACCTTGTACCTTGTAAGTTTAAAGCTATACAAGACAAAGGTGTTTCATGTGCTTCTATATTCAGAGGCTGTTTCTCTGTATTAGCCAAATCTATAACTGTAACAAAAAAAAAGATGTTATTGTATACAATGTAACTATAAGGATAAAAATGTTCTTCATGTAAAACTTTACCTTGTACATGACCATTGTTTCGACCAGGAAAAGCAAGTAAGGAATTATTACTATTTGGACATAATACACATAGCCCCCTAGGATTTGGATTAGTTTCAAAAACGTGAAGCTGTTGAGGATTTTGTGTGAACGTGTAAACTTTTATAACACCTTCTAAAATTACTACTATTCTATCTCTCCTAAGTTTAACACCCTTCACAGGAGCATTAAACTCTAAAGTGATTGCTGGAGACTTCTTTATGTCATCCCATACCATAACTGTAAATATAATACATCAAATAAATACTTTTATATTTCTTAGATATATGGAGCATTGAAAGCAATGAAACATGTACCTTTATTGGTAGGATACATTGGATCTGCTCCGCTGCCAACTAATGCTAAATAGTTACACCTAAATAGCATTTCCACATAACCAAAGCCTCCATTGCTGAAATGACGAGCCTTTTCCTTTAAAGGATCACAGCTATACACTCTGAAGCCATTTTCCATACCACAAACAAAACATCCTATAAGTGGAAAATTATAAAAGCAATAATGATATGGTTATCTACTCGTGCAATATACAGGGTGTTTCACCAAAAGTGATACAAGCTGATATCTTTGAACCTGTTAATGATATTGAGGAAACTTTTTTTCTTCAAAATTACAGGGTACAAAGGAAACTGTTATAGTGTGTGATAGAAAAATGTAGTCCCCTTCTAAGCGTGAGAAAGGGGGGCTAACTTCAATTTTTTAAATGATTCATGGGATAACACTTTATATATTTACAAAGTCCCTACTAAAATGACTAACTTTTGGTTAAAACGATTTTAGAAATTTTGTATGTATCAAAGGTATAACAATGTGGATTGTTAGTATAGGAAACTAAGGAGACAAACCAATACAATTGGCTAAACAGAATTATCTTTAAATTCTTTGTCCGATAGTTTCATATCACATGATACATGTGAGAAAAAGAATCGAGGTATGATAAATAAAATTACCAATAACTTGAATAAAATCTGTATAATATAAAACACATTTATTTACTTGTATATATAAGAATACAGAATTGGTGATAACAGATTATTTAAAACGCATATCACTATATAATTAATTTGTACGATTATAAAAATAATTAAAATTATAAATAGACAATATCGATTAATGTAATATAATTTTATGTAAAATGTCTTGCACATATCGATTATTAAATAGATATTAACGAATATCTTACACGAATAAGGTTAGGAAAGTAAAAAACGGTATTAATGATTCCAAATTCCAATCGGTTTCCAGTGAATACTGCATGATAAAAATATGTTTCGATAGAAAGATAATGGTAGCAATATTATATGATAATATCACTGTAAATTTGTGGCAAAGGAATTAGACGCAGAGGTTAGAATAGAGAAAATAAATAACCGGACTGTCAAATGTAGCACACTCGGTCACATACCTTGGTCCTGATTGAAACCAGCATAGAGCAAACCGTTCCCGTGAGGATTCCCCGCAGTTAAGTTCATTGTAAATTATTTTTTTCACCGCAATATTCGCTCGAACAATCGTTTATTCATGCAATTCTACCGCATTTTCGCCGACAAGCAGTACGACGTACGACAGTACGAGACACTTTTCGTAACTACGAACTTCCGCTACCATCATAGTGTCTTCACGCATGCGTACTCGACTGGTTTAATCAACTGATACTACAACCGGGGAACCGGGACGCATGTCACGACACCACAGTGGTCGATTTTTCAAAAAAGTAGGACAGAAATCAGTATGACTTGAAAATTTAATTTATTCGCGTACAACAGAATTGAATGCACCTGTTAAGATGAAGACCTTTAGAGGCCACAAGTTTTTGAGGCCCCCTTATATGTATAGAATCACTTCGACGCAATGTAGGGTGGACTAGCTTGTACGATTTCTTAGGTATTTTCGATAATTTGACTGAAAAGTGTTTTTAACAAAAGTTAGAGTCTTGCTCGTTCGTTGCAGACTTTTATCCTTCCACTATTTTTACGTTATTTCCAGTGGCGAATTTAGAAGGAGACTATAGGGGCTATAGCCCAAGGCGGTAGTAAAATCTGGGAGCGGCAAATTTTTCGGAAAATACATAAAACAAATATAATATATTTATATAAAGGAATTTTCTTCAATGACATATAATTCAGTCTGTTTTGATCATTTTCACTTGAAAAAAATGTGAACATTCATAAAACGTAAGTAAATATGTATACAAAAATGTCGATATTAAAAAATGTATATTTTTTTGTATAAAAAGACTAAAAATATGAAATTGTAGACTAGAATACCCCCTTAACATCATCATCGATAATGATGGGTTTTTTTCAATAAAAATCCGATCAGGTCTGTTATAACAGAATCCGAAGTATATATGCAAAGCATGGGAAACGGACCTTCCAGGTTCACACTCTTCGAAAATTGAATTTTACTCTCTCAAAAGCGTATTTCTCAAATTCTTTTATGTTTATAGGGTTTAAGCGCTCGAGCCTTTTTATCACTTTTAGACCACACATGTCGAGATATCGCAAAAGGCCGCAGTAATGATTACTGAACTATTTTCAATAAGAAAGAAGATATTCTGGTAGGTATCTAAGAAGTTCTATATACAAGGTGTTTGCGAAATCGTGGTACAACCTGCAAGGGGATGATTCCACACATCAAATCTAGTCGAAAATAACGAATATAGTTTTGTCATACGGGGCGTCATTTTGGAGAAAATCGAGTTTAAAGATCCGTCGGGTTCGCGTGCATTAGTTATGCACATAGTAGAATTGGTTGGTCCTGGTCAGACGTGACGCCGATTTCTATCTAATGGTAAGTACGCGTATTCGCTTTCATTTGAATATATATATATATATATATATTCAAATTTTGCGATATATTACGAATTACATCAGTTATCTAAGTAAGTTTTTTGCTATTCCGCTACTCTAAAGCCGTACTTTCAGTTTGTTAAACAATTTGAATTTTCGTAGTTGATAAAATTATGAAATACGACCCTGAAATGGAAAGAACCTTTGGAGCTGCACTTTGAAGGTTTAAAACAGAAGATACAACTTCCCATAACAATGTTTCTTCAGAAAGTACAGTTATCGAGAATATCGAACCATCGTTATCTTCGGAATATAATTGTTGTGATAAAATAATAGCATTCATTATGTGCAATATATTAATACTTTTTTTTAATGAATATTAAGTTCAAATTTTAATAATATAATAATTGCATTATTTTTAAAAAAGTGTGAATTTTTGTTAGATATACATTATGTATATGTAACAAAAGTGTTTTCTAAAACAATTTTGTTTATCTTTGTTCCAGATTTCGTACTTATCGACCACTATGCGACGCATCTCGTGTCTCGTACTCGTACTTATTCAAGGAAAAAGTATTTATGGCCGCATTCGGTGTTTTGATTTCACTTAGATCGTTTCTTTGTATGAGAAATTTGACTATTTAATAACCGGTTGCAATGGCGAGGGAACTATAAAAACAAGAAAACAGTACTTTTTCTACGAAAGTGTACACATGTGACTCCGAAACCTGGAATTTTTCGTGTAGATTATTTTTTTAGGTTATATTTGTAATCAGGCATGAAGGGTTTAACCAGAGGTTCTTTCATTGTAAGGAGTTTACATGCTGGTACTACATTATGCCAAGAAAAACCGCAAAATTTGAAGGGGAAGAAGCACAGTTCTCAGTTGTGGCTTATAAGACAGATGAAAGATCCTTATGTGGAGATGGCAAAACAAGAAAACTATAGGTGCAGAAGTGCTTTCAAATTGTTAGAAATAGATCAAAGATTCAATATATTGAAACCTGGACAGATTGTAATAGACTGTGGTGCTGCACCTGGCAGTTGGACACAAGTCGCTGTGAAAAAGACAAACGCTGATGGCAAAACCCCGAATAATAAAATTGGCACTGTGATTGCAATAGATAAACAGTCAATGCATCCAATCGAAGGTGCAAATATATTAAGTAAGACAGATTTCATAGTGCCCTCGTCACAAATTGAACTTTTCAAGTTATTACAAGATAGGAAAGCTGATGTAGTTTTATCAGATATGGCACCTAATTCAACCGGCATGAGAGAGTTAGATCATGAAAATATAGTAAGACTTCTATATGCTGCTATGAAGTTTGCTTTGGATGTTACAAAGATAGATGGAGCATTTGTTTGTAAGATATGGGACGGCAGAAGGTCCCAACAAATAGAGCAAGATTTACTAAGATTTTATAAAACTGTAAAACATGTGAGACCACTAGCGACGAGGGACGATTCAACGGAAAAGTTTTTCTTAGCAAGGGGTTTCAGAGGGATAAAAAGTAAAGCCGATGGTACAATGTAACATGCAGTTTCATTAACAATTATAATTATGTACAATAAAAAATGTTTAATGGATAAAAATGATTTGTAATACAATCGTGTATCATGCCTGGACAGGTTTCTGAATAATAACAAAGCACGAGTATTTTGGTATAAGACCAACATCAAATGACTTTTATAACATTTTCCATTTGCGATCTAACAGACTCCTACACGATACGACAAGTATAATATACATCAATATATTTAGCTATAAATAATACAATAGTATTTAATACAGTTACAATTAATACACATTAAGACGCCGATGACGTTTCTTAATTACTCTGTATATACAATTCCTTTGAATAAAATTAATATGTACACGAATCAACATTCAGTAAATGAGAAAGAGAGATTACAAGCTACATCGAAGCGTACGCAGAGCAATGAAAATTATTGGCCGCGACGTCATATTTGTAATTTTCATTTTTTTTTCATTAATTGGGACATACGTGCGACAGAACCACGTAACACAGTTTCATTTCGAATAAAAATCCGGACAGTAGTGGTTCGTGTATTATGGATTCCGATTGTTCGTACTGCATGCACTCTCTCGCATATCCTTACAAACTGGTCTCGTATGCGTTCAAGAGAAAAGAAAACTGATCGCAACGACAGCTGTAAAGCTTTCAAACGACATCGGCAATCCTGACTGCTACGAACGCTCGTTTCGAAGTACTTATGTACGTAGAACAATGATCAATTCGCACATCGAAAACATTCATACTATGTATATAAATACGTTGCCTCAGCTACACATTGTAACTGCAAGCTTGGACTCAATTACACCTCGAGAGGCATAAAATCTTGAAATTGTATGCGTCTGAGAAAACAATGCTCTCAATAAATATCAGGGTGATGCACATGAAATGTCGATTTTAATATTCACATTACATTGAAAGAAAGTCTCGCTGAACACTCCGATGGTCGCATGGTTCTCTCAAAATTTTAATTAATTAATCCTGAATCTGTTGATTAATCGCATCATTTAATAAATATTTACGCGTTTATCTTGCTCGTGTTTATTTTAAAGATGTCGTAACCATTATTTTTTAATCGCGAGAATTATAAGCACCATAAAAGATTGCGTATTTTTAGCGATCATCAGAGTGTTGAACGAACGCGTTTAAATTAATCAAGAAGTATTAAAATAATGCAAGACTTCGTGTATCACGAATACACGTATATTGACTTTTTCTCATTTTTAGATGGTTTAGTCTTCGGCTACCAGAGAAAAGTGATTTTCAAAACATCCACGAGTCTTCGGATTCAATGAAACCAAACAGAATATCGTGCGCAACGATTTCATAAAATAAATTCGCTGCCCAAAAAAGATTTCGAGACACAACGAAACGATGCGTCTCGAGCAGCATTTTTTCCCTATGTCTCACGATTAGAAAGATCAAACGATCGAAAAATAATTCATCTAGAGACCAGCACACCTCCAGTCTCGATATTTCACGTAGCAGATTGGGAGTTCAAATTCTATAAATAACGCAATACCGCTAAAAATCAGTCTGATTCAATGTACTGGGGTCACGAGAAGATTTTGCCAGCTTGCGATCCCAGATTCCGTGTGTACGAGCGTAAGATACAGATTATTTTGAATAGGATCTTGCTGAATGTTCGATCGAGGACTTTGCCGTGATATGTAGTCCCGACTGATTAAACTATAACGAATATACAAGCGACTCGTTACTTTTATCTTCGTGGCTTTTTTTTTATTAGTGCGGGCGCAAGGTTAATCGCGTTGCTCTCGATCGGACACGGACATCAAGTTAGGCAGTGATCCACGATTTTTCAGTGTACGATGACTTATTGCGCAGACATTCGCGGCTAAATGATTAAGCACGACCTCACGATCGTCTTACAATTCGCTTGTTTTCATAACAGAACTTCCATTTGTCGATAATCTCTGTACGTTCCTCGATCTTTCCGTAAAGTCGCACTTTGAGCTGTTCTTTGCAAAAATTCTTTCTTTCGGTGTGTAGTATTTTATTTTATTTCAAATTGATGTTATTTATAAACTTGTAATTATTATTAGTAGACAGTTATTTTGAATTTATCATTGGTTGGAAATCTGATGCATTTATGATAAAAATGCAAAACAATACGATTAAAAGTATTTAAGAAAATCTACATGTTGTTTTCAGTGTATACAAAATTATACTGCTTAGCGACTGATACAGACAATTTTTGTCTTGTATAAAGATTTGCAGTTTAATTTGTTTTAGCAATAGCTACAATGACTTTATGGAAATTTCGAGTAGCATACGTATATAATAGCGCAACATTCTGCTAAAGTATTTCCATTTGCGTGCTACAAGATGTTCGAATCGTGATGCATAGAAAATAAGAACGCTAAAAATAAGGAGATTTTGACGAAGAGGTTTTTTGTTAACTAATATTTGGCTTTTCATAGAACGACAGAGTATTTCCATTTCGTTGTTATGCCGGAACAATATGTTGAGAACTATAGGAGGTACCTTTGAGGAAAGAGGTACATCTTGCTAGAATGAATCTTGCTGGTCGCATCGTTGGTTGTTTAGCTATTAATGGCAAGAATCATTAGAGCACTCTTCTGCATACTATACACGCGCTCGAAAGATAGAGAAAGTGACACTCTTCTGGATACAGTATGTCGGAAATTGTTGCTTTTTGCCTCACAGGCTCGAAACACCTACTTTCTCGGAGTATCTAAATCCTTAATATGCTACATAATTTTCTAGGAAATATACAAAATTCGTCTTTTGGAATCTTCAATCCCAATATTCAAGTTTCCATCCTTACTCGCAGAACAGGATTCAAAATTGGTTACGCATTTTGTCGAATTATTTTACGTTTCAATATTAAGATAAGCAAAGTTACTATTCCGGTAGAAATGGATCTGCAAATTTTACGTTGGCGTACAGTCTTAAGTTTTAAGTAAATACGGATTAAAAATCGCATGTATTTGTACTTGAAAATGATTTAAGGCAAATATCTGAAACATAAAATTTGTAAACCATAGTTGTTACGTATTTTGACTTAATTTTTGAGACATAGAATAATCTGGATAAAATCACATTTTCAGAATCGAATATACAGATGTAACTGATGAATTCATCTTTAAAAGCTAGAAGCATTGAAATATTCAATTCGCAAAGTAAGCCAATAATGCATTCTGTGCTCGAGTAATGTTAATGTATAAAACGTTTCTGTTCAAATTTGAATTATTTCTATCTCTAGTATAATGTTCAGTCGATTATTCTTAATCGATTAAAAAACGTGATACGTTTGATTAGACGTTAAAAATGTTATTGGTTCACAAATGATAACACTGAACTTGTAACTGTCATCTTGGAACTTCCTGCACATACTAGGCTTTAGAAAGCTTTCATCGCGGTGTCCACTTGCTGACAGAATGTTAACAGCAAAATTACGTAATTCTTTTTAGTCTGTTGGCTTATCACTTTCTCCGCTTAAAATAGTTTCGACTTTTTCCTTATTAACATAATACCGTCTTAGACATACGAAAGCCTCTAATAAAGGTACCGAATTTCATTAAATGAGTTCTTACATTCAAGCGTTAAATCTAAAAGTATAATTCCATTAAAAAAAGCATTTTGGATTGTCGATCACATGACCAAGGTCACACGGAGAGAATAACGCAACGCGACATAAAACGGCATAGTTCTCCCGTAAAGAAATTGTTTCATCATCATCATCGTTAGCATAGTTTTTCACGTTGTCGCTGTTAGTATAACGTAGTTGCGTTCCAAAGAAGTGTGTGATCTTAGTCTTTACACGAGAAGCTCGGGGATATTCACGCCATTAATACTATCAATCTTATCAAAAAGATTCTTAATCGGTAAATTAGGCCTATACAGATTTCCTCGATCAAAAAGTGTCACGATAGAAAAAAAACATTTCCAAAAAAGCCAGTGCGTAGAGATACACGCGCGTACAAGCATACATATGTATACATGCAACTGAACATATAGACGCGTATATGTATTCATATATATATATATGTATGTGTGATACGAGTTTTGGCAAAAATCGTTTTAGAGATAGATTAGGCCGAAAGGAACGTTTTTATAACGCCGATGGCGCGGGTGTATGCTAGAGCACGTCCAATTGATATCTTATTCTCGACGGCGCTAATGTCTAGTTCTTTTTTTGTTATCCTTTCCCTCGGCGATGATCGGTCATCGTCGCTCCTCGACGCTAATTGGGCGAGGTCTCTAATGAAAATTACGCAATGCATCGGCTCGCCGCGTATCGGCCAAAGTTCACACGATCACCGTGTGCTCGTTACTCCGACTGTAAGTACGTATTATGCGATCAATCAGCCCCCGTGGTGGTCGTCGTCGTCTATCAGTTCCTCCGCGACGGACGAATCGGCTTGCACGCGAATTCCGAGGCCGGGCAACAGTTCGCTCGACTCTTAATTTATTTGGCACAGTTCTACAGTCTTTGGGCGTTCCTACCAAGAGCGACGAGGCGTGAAAACGCAGATAGCAACCAACCTCCCGGCGACACTCCATTATCCACCGACAGGTGTCCCCCATTCGATCTCGATCGCGATCCGCCCGATTCAGATTTCATCGGGCGAACAGCGGCTCGCGACGCTCGGCCCTTCAGGATGGCGAGACCTTCGGGAATCGGTTGTTGGTGTACGTTTGACCGTTTGTTGTCTTGCTGTGGGAGTCTTGGTCAGTGGAGTATAGACTAGGATCCCTCATCAGGGGCATGGCTGTCCAAAAGGAGATCGAGATCGGCGGCTGCCTCTGCCACTGTCTGTGCGACGACGTCCCTACCTGTTGGCTGGACACCCGCTGGCCACGGGAAGCCGTTCGGCAATTGGTTCGTCCCAGGTGGAAGGGCTTCCGATGGGCGAACACGCTGCTCTTCGTGCTGGAACGTAGTCCGTCGTCCAGAGGATACGGAGCTCTTTCCTTGTAGTCTTGACTGTGTATGCTGTTCACCTCTTCCGAGGGGAACTTTATAGACTGTTTCGGATAGGTGGGGTGTCTGTTATCTTGCGTGGGTCGGAAATTCAACGTTTCCGGCTCGAAAGTTCGAAAAGAATTCGGGGATTTAGACTTTTTTAAAAACACAGCCTCCTTGTCGTCGGTTGATTGTTCATCGATCGTATGGATCTCGGTGATGGGATCCTCTTCGGCGTATTGGTCTCGGAAACTCGGATCGTACAACAGGGACTCCGAGGACGAGGGTGCTGCCTCCAGTTCATCGCTCTTAAGGTCCTCCATTGGCTTAGCTTGATCAGTTTGCGCTTTCTCGGGGCTCTGGACGTTTTCGGAAGAGGATTCCGGATTCATCTCCTTTTCCGATTCGAACAGTTCTCGCAGATATTCGTCGCCGTCCTCGATGCTACTGGTACTGTTACTGTCCGGAGTCCTCGTGATGTTCCGTGTTTTATCCGTGGTCACGTCCAGAAGCGTGGTCTCCACGATCATGTCGCCGTTGATGCTAACCTCGCTGGACACGTTGCTACCCGCCTCGTCCCGTTCCTCTTTATCCGTGGTCGTAGATTCGTTCGATCGCGTCCACGAGTCACTCAACAGATCGCTCGTAGGTGTTTCGCTGTTCTTCGCGTCGCTCGCAGCCGTTTCCGCTTGTTGCCGATGTTCATTCTGTAATCGTTTAATATCTTTCAGTAGTATCGCCATTCCGGCCTCTCCGTGCTTCAAAATCTCACCGCCTTCCGTTTCCGATGATTCCTCATCCGGCAGGTCCGTGCTGTCCACGTAATCTTCGATCGCTTCTTCGTCGTCGTAGTACCGTTCCGTTTCCTGCGAATCTTGGACATTTGACGGGTTCGAGTTCCGTGTATCCGACGAGTTTCCATCTTGCGTCTTGTTGCCTTCGACCCTGTCTACCACAGTCAGTGGTACGTCGATATCTCTGTTCGGGAGCGACGGTTCTGGAACGATCTCACTGATAACTTCTCTATCAGTAACGTTCTTCGTCACATTACTCTCCCGAACGTGCGTTTGATGGCTCGTACTGCTTTCCAAGGGCAAATCCTCCGCGTTGGTTACCACCAAATTCGGCGACGTCGCCGTCGACGGAAGAAGGATCAGCATAGGCGTCGCGTCTGTTGATTTCAGAAGCTGCGATCCGTTCTTCCACGTGCTTTGGTCGTCGGTGATGTTGATCGTCTTCAAGTTCGACATGTTCAGCAACGTCTTCAAGTCGATCGGTGTCTTGTAGTCGACGACCTCGGGGAAAGTCTCGTTCGCGTCGTCGACAGGGAACTCTGCTACGGGAACCACCGCGTCGAACTTCATCGGAGCTTCTTCTTTCTCCGAAGACGAGACGCTGGAGTCCGCAGAAAGGAATCCAAGCTCGTCCTTTGGCTTGGTGTTGTTCTTCGCGGCATGATTTTCGACGATAGCCTCCAATGGTCGTTTCTCCTCGTTCGAATTGGTGTCGACGCGAGGAGGCACCACCACGGGCACCTTTATCGTGTCTCTGGTCTCTTCAGGCTCCAGTTTCGATGTCTCCGAGTCCGAACTAGGAAGGAAAGGGATGTTCAGCTGCAGAGGCTCGTTCGACTTCTTCTGATTGCTACTGAACGAATCGGAGTTTCCCCGGTTGCCGTATCGACTGTTCAGTTGTTGAAGCAAGAACACGAAGTGCGCTTCCTGGTCGATGTTCACGTTCTTCACACACCTTCCCATCGGGTCCGCGCGGTAACCGTCCGCGCACGCTTGTAAAGCAGGCGCGATGAACACGCTCTTCGGGGTTATCCGTCGCAGAAATGTTGCCGAGTCCATCCCGGAGTGTGCTCCCGTCTGCGAGTCCAGCAGAAGCCAAGCCTGCCAGGCTAGATCGTTCGGTGAACCTAAGTTCTGAGACCTCGTTTCACCGGAACTTCTTGATAACGTGGACGACGAGGAGGATGAACCGGCATCGGTTAGTCTCTTTGTAGACGTTAACTCGCAATGCCTGACGAAACTCGACAAAATGACGACGGTGAAGAGCATTCTCCATCGAGGATGCCTTCGTCGCTGGCTTATCGTCACCATTTTCGTTTTATTGCACGCGGTTTCTTGCGGGATTCGTTCGAGGTATCTTGAAGATTCTCGTCTGAAACCTGCTCGTCACCTTCCTCTCGAGGCTTGATACATCGGAAACGTCTGGAAACAGAAAAAAAAGACGTTATACGCGTAATTGTTGTACGCATAGGTGACGGTGATGGCAAAAAATTATTTCACATTGAATGGCGGCTACAGCTGTCAAATTTTTGTTCTTTCTTTTTAAAGATTACTAATAGAAACAGTATTAATTGATCCTCATAAATAGACTGCAGATTTTATGCATTTATAACAAAAATCAATAGGACAAATATAAAACAGTGAAAACGTTTTACTAATTTAACAAGACTGATGTGTTATTTCCAACACATAACTGAGCCGCATACATATCCCACAATTAATGCAGACAATTTTTATTTTGCATAAAAATTCGCAGTCTACTTATCTAATTTTACGAAACAGCAAAGGAACATTTAAAAAGGAAGTGTATCTCTGAAGCCAATCTAGAAATAGAAAGTGTAGAAAATTGTGTTCATATAATTTTCCCCCAACAAGTTTACAGTTACATATATAGTACTTAAAATTATTTATAGCGTACAAAAAATGTTATTTTTCAAACGTGCTGGAAAAAGATTGTCAGGTTAACAACTAACCAATTTCGTTTTACACTTGAATTCCACTAATTGTGTTTCATTCGTAGACCCATATTTAGAACAAATACATATAACGATATAAAGAAACTAATACAACAATAGAGGAACAGCAATCGGTATTCGGAAACATAGTAAAAGTCGTAACGTAGTGGGAGAAGTGCAGCTTTACTCATAAATGTCTCGTAAATTATTAGCCATTGGCCCAGAAAAGGGGCGCCCAGTACATTCAGCTTGACGAGTACCATAATCAGTCAGAGATTCATTAAACAGAGAGCGTAGAAGCTCACCGCCCAAGATTTATTATCAGTGGCATCTGATACTAATAAGCCGCGGTCCACTGGGATTTCGAGTATAGCATGCCTCGCAGGAAACACTAATTTGTTAAATAAGTTTCTGGAATGTCCAGATGGCATCTAAGCAAATGGCGTCTATTAAGACTGAAAAGTAGGCTACCGCCGAGCCGCCGCGCCGCGCCGCGGCCAAAGATGATTCAATGCTTCAGTGAAAGCTCTAACAACCGAAGCTGAATGCAAACGCTGTGACATGAAATACTTCCTTTCTCAATTTAAATTCCTCGAAGTACTTTGAGCGCAACTTTAGAGTGTTTAACCAATTTAACTAGTTTAATGGAATTGAGTTCATACGTACGTAGATCAAAGAGCGAGGTTTCAGAAAATTCTCTCTACCTTTGTACGCACAATGGAATATTATTATCTTATTAGACGATGTAATGGAATACGATTTAGGTGGATTAACATTTCTGTAGACGAGTTTGGAGGCATTGAAAAATTAAATCAAATTACACTTCCTTTGCGAGTTGCTGAATAAAAACAAGATGCAAATGCATTCAAGTCATGCCCTCTTCGGGTAAAAGTTCACCCATTTTCTGTTTTAGATACCCTAATAGGTTGTTTCTTTATCCTTGTGGTGCAGTGCGATGAAATAAAATTTTATTTCCTTTGTAAACAGTCGGTTTGAATAAAAACAAGATATAAACTGCATTAATATGCGATTTATAATTTTTTAGACATTCTAAAATTCGTTATTTCTTCATTATTGTGTTGCAATGTGATGTGTTTGTTTTAAATATGATATTATTTACAAAACTAAAATTTGCATACAATCATATTCTTAATAGAAAATCTGAGTAAAAGGAAATTTGCAGTTTGTACTCCACAGTAGCTCTTCATGATAACCATTATACGTTTTTCAGGGTGAAATTCGACCTTTTAGTTTTTGCGGACACTGTGAAACATTTGATTCTGCTGTTTTTGATATAAAATGTATTTTTTAGAAATCATAATGTGATATATCATAAATGAAGCAGAATTTGTTGATTTCAAGTTTAAAATAAAAATAAATTAAATATTCTACGATCTTTTATGCAATTATTTCCAAGTAAGCAGCGTACGAGGGTTAATGAGAAACTATTCTATTAAAAAAATATTTCAATACTAAAAAATTTTAAAATAAATTTAAAACGCACTATTTATGATAAAAAATGAATGGATTGAAAAACTGTCGTTTACAAAAATTATTTCGTTGTTAAGAAATTTCAAAATAAATTAGAAATTGGAAATATTAGTTCATGAAATATATCGAAGATTTTTATTACATTTGGAACTCAGCTTTTTAATACAAGACGCGAGTCAGCATTGAATTCTCGACTAGAACCGTACAAAAGCACATTTGCATAAATGTCCGGGTCCAATTCAAGGCGGTTAAAAAGGGTTCTCAAGATTTCATAATTCTTATTCTGGTTACGAACGTTTCGATATGGTTGTGAGTATAGGTTCACATAGAAACGAGCGATTCCGTTGATTGGCTCCATTCTCTCATTGAGCCCTATTCGGCCGAAAATCGAGAGCGAATCGAGGCAAATCGGCCTCGTCCTCGGAGCATAATACTGAAAGGAAAGGGTAATTCCATTAGAGTTATTTGTACACCACGACTGGATGGATCAATGACTCGTGAGTTTAAAAGGTATTGCATGCCCGCGGCTATCTTCGTCTGCGCGTATATACATATATGTACGTATACGTATATGCATTGAACTGCATGTGCGCCGAACGGGGAAAAGTGAATGCACGCCTGCCGATCTGTTTTTACCGTTATGCAGCCACTCCACGATTATGTCTACTTCGTGAATAGGCCGTATAAATACGAGATTCGGTCTCGCGAACGTGTCAGGCATCAACACCTTGAGGAAAAGAGAAGAACGTGGGATGGCGCCCAGGCGTTCCGTGACTGAAATACGTCGAGACCAAGGCTCCTGAACTTTTCTTTTAGTTTCCTTCTTTTTCCACGATCTTTCTGGTCTCTACAGTTATTCGCATTGTTCCGCGGAATGGTTGTAACATGATTTAACTGCTCGAATATTATCAGCAGTGGATATTAAATTTACGCAACGTTCTCAAGGACTAATGGACGAAAGAGACGTAAAAAGGAACATGAAATCTTTATGCAATTTTCCAAGACCTATTTGACGATTATTTTTTAAAATGGTCTTTATCGTTTTTAAGAACTAGTTGACGAAAAAGCTCTTGGAAAGGACATAAAATGTTTGACCAATTTTTCAAATGCCCATTGTCATTATCAAATTGCGTTAAAACAGAATATTGAATCTTGATCCTTCTTTATGAAAATTATTATTTTATTTATTCATAAGCTACAGATATACAATAATATTATTCATAAGCTACAGATATACATACAATAATATTATTCATAAACTACCGATTTTTATGCATTTTAAGATATGATTGTTTGAACTATTTATACACGTTGGTATATATTGTATGATACATTGTCACAATAATGTATTATTCAAAAATATTATGATCGAACGAGTCATTGCTTTATATTGATGCAAAAATAAGTGAATTATATTTTTAACATCATGTTCACTCGTTGCTAAACAATATAAAAAATTTTAATAGCAGGTTTTTATGTCTTTGTATTGTCGTGTACTGATAATGCACACATGACATCCTTGACATTTAACGCGATGATATTGAACGCACCACATATCATAAAACGCCCATATCATAAAAAGCTGATTACAGACCCTACTTAAAAAATGAATAGTTTATATATAAAAAATCTACGTGGGTGGTATTGTTAAAATGATTGGAGTATTAATAACTAAATTGTATATCAGACAAGGTTGTATACAAGTAAGTGTATTAAAAAGTTGAATGTTATTCAGCAAGATCTCTATTTAATGCTTCTGAAAAAAAACAAATTTGTGCTTGTTCTTAATTTCAGTAGAGTAACCTACAATTATCATATTTATGGAATATTGCATAAATATCTACAGTCTATTTACAATGTATCCATACTGCAACGAATGTTCACATAGTGATAACAAAATGAGAAATGGAGTGTAAGATAGACTGTACTTATAATTATGGTAGTATTATTGTCGTTTCGTAATAAAAAGTATAATTTAAGTCCTTCTGTGAATGAATTCTAAGGCCGTTTAATCCGTCGATTTTCTCGCTCTACAACCTTTCCGGAGTAATGAAAGTTGTATTGAAACCAAGCGTTACAATAAAGTAGAAGCAAAGGTCATATTATGCAAGGAGCCTGCATTTTCTCTTGCAATGCATGGATACGATGACTTCACTGCGAGTACTCTTCGAGAATGTAGTTCGATACTGATACGAAGTCAATGTATTCAGCTTATCGTAGCTTCACGAGATATAAGGACGCCATTGCAGAAAAATGATAACTGAGGGCCAAATAAATTTAAAACATAACTCCGACGTTATATTTTTGCTAACATTAATTGAAATTAATTCTATTTACTGTTTTCTTTGCTAATTTTTGACGAACGAAAGCTGTCGCATTAGTAGTTGGACAAAAAAATGAACAAATATTGAAAACGATCATTAATTTCCTTTTAAAGAGATAATATTACAATTCTTGTGTTCTGGAATTTAATGCGGGGTATTTAATGTCGACAATTTACTTGGAGACTTTGTTTGGAGATATCGGGCAAAATATCTCTACACACTTTTTCATATTCCTGTTATCTAAAGATGTGAACAGCGTGTGAACAGCTCATCTCTCTCTATTAACAGCTATTAAGAGACTAAGAACGTTATAATGATAGAAATTCTTTCCCTATTTAAGTCATCATTAGCTGACATCATAAGACATGCCATCGGTGTTTGTGCCGAATAAAAAGGTGAATGTCTTCATTGCGTGAATTGTTTGAAATCAACAATGAAATAACATTATCTCTACAAGAATTCATAGTGGCACAGACACGTCAATGTTGTTTAACATTTTTAATTCTACTAGATTACTTTTCATATTATACTATTTGCAACGTTGGCCATCGAGTTGTAAAATGTAATTACGAATTTTTATCTACAGAAACATGTATTCAAAAATCACTTTATGTGTTAACATAAATTGTCGTATGTGTACGAATATTTCTAGAATTCATAATATTGAATTACGTTAGATAACCATAATTTTAAAATAGTAAAGAAGGAGTATTATTAAAATTTGGTACCATTTAGATTTCAGAAGCTTCCAAAAATGTTTCCTTCAGAAATTTCAACGGAAATGCAAGTGATTCTGCATGAAAAATGTTTCCTCTTTTTCCGAGCAGTTTAAACATCTTTTACATACAACGTGAGTCATGCAAATTTTATTTCTCTTTCCACATACTTAAACAAATCGAACCGCAAGGCGCGATATATTCCAGATCATCGATATAATGGTTTGCGCACGAAGTTTACTGTATGTTTGCAAGAAAGGCGTGTGATTTGCACGTTTCATTGTCGATAGTAGCCAAACACAGACACATAAAAAGCTTTACGATGAGAAGTACTTATCAAATATAATGTGTCACAAAAATCTCGTTTAATCTAGCAACACAATCAAATGTCATCTTCCTGGCTGGTTGAATAATAGTATATTTTGATAGAATCAGTTTTACATTTTTGCTTGTAACAATTTTGGAAGAATTTTAGCACTATTTTCATCTAATTTTCGCTTAGTTGTTTCTGAATAAATTAAAATCTTTAACACGTTGATTGCCATACCAGTGCCCATAAAAGTTACACAAAATCAATGGAAATTATTTAATAATACATCTTGTAGATCTTACTAAAATTTGGTTTACTTAAGGAGGAAAGACACTTTAGAGCGCTCGAATATCGGTGGTTTTTAGGAATTTTTTTCTTAATAATTACAAAGCGGATCTTTTTCAAACTTTTTTGGTGCCATGCTCTATATTTAAACAATACAAAAATTGGTCTATATTAACGATTAATATATTTGTTGACTAGATATTTATTTAACTTCACAGCTCCGCGGCGCCCGCATCGTCGTCAGTTTGTGTACATTCTATAATTTGCATCTGAAACAGAAAAACCAAAGTTTTTCTTAATCCTTATAAAATTATGTCGTCGATGAATTAAAAACAATACGAAAATGCATAAAAATGCAAAAATTTCGAGGTTTAACAGAAAAGTTACAATTTTCGCGAACAAATTTCGGCTTTGTAATGCAGAAAAAAATGGAAAAATGAAACTATTTATAAATTTTTTTAATTCATCGATGACATAATTTTATAAGGATGAAGAAAATCTTTGATTTTTCTGTTTCAGATGAAAATTGTGGGCTGTAGAATGTACACAAACTGACGACGATGCGGGCGCCGCGGAGCTGTGAAGTTAAATAAATATTTCGATGACAAATATATTAATCGTTAATGTAGACCAATTTTTGTATTGTTTAAATATAGAGCATGGAACCAAGAAAGTTTCAAAAAGATCCGCTTTGTAGTTATTACGAAAAAAATTCCTAAAAATCACCGTTTTTCACCGTAGTCAAAATTGATTTTCAAGTTTGGTAAACAAATTTTGTCGGGCATATATGACCGACCTGGCAGTCAAAATGTTAAAGAAAGCAATAAATTTTTGTCGATCTCCTGTATCTTGAAATTGCTGCACACAAAGTGTTTTTGGATAAAGATTTGCAGTTCACTCATAACTCTTGTATTGTAAACTCGGACATTTTATATGTGGCAACCTAATAGTTAATATTTCCGGGAGTGGTTGCTCTGACGTTCTCAAGAATTGCGAATAAAATGCTTGGTGAAAGAAAGGCGCTCCCGTGATACGTGGTACCACTGACAGCTTTACGATCGGATGGAGTATCCGGTCGAAAGGGGACAGCTTTAGCGATCGCTTGGCCAATCAATGGGAACCTCTGCAAACCTTGCGACTCATAGAAATGCAAGATAGCACAAATAAAAGGCAGACCAGTTTACCAACAACGCTGAGCGCAATGTTAGCATCGTAGCAGGAGAAAAGCTGCGCTCTTGTCTTTCATTCCACCGAACTTCAGACTCTCCTTGTTCAATTCAAGAAACGATAAATTCTTTGCTTCGAAAATGTTTATCTTACTTTTCCCTAATTCTACTATGTATAACACTTTGCTTACCGACAATTTTCTAATGGTCTCTTTAAAACCAAAGATCAACAGAAAAGAATTTCTGAATAAATTGTTTAAAAGCGGCAGCAATTACATTCATAATTCAACAAATTTTTGGAAGTAGTACAACGTAACAACTTTTTCTGAAATTGTTATTTAAAAGAAAATTATTGAGCTTCTTTTGTATACAGCTCAGTCATTAACCCCTTGCACTACAATTTATTTAACTATTACGATGATCAGACCATCTCTGACGTTTATAATTTGCTAGGAAAAAAAGGAAGATTTATATTTATTGTATACGCATATATTCTCTAATGGCTGAATATTGACTACAGTAAAATAGTATTCCATTTCAATTTAATTGGGATTAACAACATACACATTTAGCAGATTCTGTTCCAAGTCTTCATCACAAGTCTGACTCGATACTATAGCACAAGCATTGTCAATTTTATAACTAGAAAAAAGGTCTATCGTTCGAGGGTTAATAGGCTTTCGGTAAGTAAAAATAGTGAATTTTTATATAAAATAAAAATTGCCTGATCCAATTGTAGGAAACAGGAGCAACTCGGTTATTTGTCATAAATGCATAAAATCAGCAGTCTAAAAATGACAATGATTTTGTGTTGCCGTGAAAAAAAATTAAATTAGTTTTACACCTGTGGTTATCAAAAGTAATAACTAGATTCCGGATCTATTATGTAAGATAAAAATGTTCTAAGTAAATTGTAAGACAGAGAAATTACTTCAAAGGTTTAACTGAAATATTAACGTCAAAAACTTACTTCAAAGAGGCAACAGGTTTCTGAAACCTTTATTTCACGTTTTCGGCATTGAGAACCACTTTGAAAAATGGACGTATTGTGATAGAGTGCTACGCAAAAACGGTTGCAATTAAGAAAGTTATTACATAATGTAAGAGCAGTGGTGGCGCAATTATACAGCAAAAAACAACATGGCGGTTGTGTAACGCGTTGTAAAGTAAAAACCTCTGTAAATTCTTATATTACTTATTGCCATTATATCTATAATCAAATGAGTAACCTCGACACAAAAAGTCAAGAATTTGTTCTACAAATTATGTATTGTATCCAATCTCTACACCTCAAATAATAATTCAAACATAATTCGAACAGTAGGCAGACTTAGCCAATCTCCTAATTCGTTATTTCAAGTTTGGTCTTCCTTTTTTGTTAACTATTGCATTCAGAAACTTACATTGTTACAGTGCGTGATCAATTTATTAGAACCATAGTGTATTTATTAACCGTGTAATGAATGACGTTGTTTACCAAATGTATATTTGCAATTTGCAAACATCAACGTTTTATAAAAAAGATTATGAAGATTTAGTGTACATAAGCTATCATTTCAGAATAGATTGTTGTAATTTAAAGTTGTTAAGTTATGCAAGTGGCTCTAATAATTTTATCACTTCACTGTAAAATCTTTATGCATTTATAACAAAAATTAATAGATAAAATACAATAGCATAATGACATTGGAAGGATTGAAGTTGTTACACTACTTTCGACTAGAATTATTAGAAGCAGAAATTCAATTTTATATAATCCCTGTCTCGTAGAAATGTTTGTCTCAGAAAATTTGTTTCCATAAAGATCCGCAGTCCATCGATCACCCACAGTTTGACCAGTTTTCTCGATAACGATCAACGAGTTTCTCGTTGGCACTATGTTGCGCCTAACTATCAGAATAAGGAACTCGGTTGTGTAACCCAGGAAAAGAATTTTCTATCGGATAATTCGTTGGGAATGGATAATGAAAGTCGGCGATCGCGTGCGCTTTCCAGTCTGCATTTAAATGCTCTTTTACTGATACGCGGTAGCAGTTTCCTCGACGTGGCGATCTGCTATATCTGCTATCTCTGCTACCAGCTATCCACGTTCGTCAATGGATTAGCCATTTTCGACGCTCCTGCACACGGAACCGAAAGACTTGCTATCGAAAGCTTTTTACGCGCTAGATAACAACGTCATTTTGAACAGCGATTCTTTGAACCGTTCGATTGTCATTGTAACGAGTTTCGATAGCCTTATCGTGTTGCACTGGTTTCCACTTACACAAACACTGTGCATGTATATCATTGAACAAACGTCTCCTCTCACTGTCAGCATCGGTTTCATCCAATGGGGCTGCAGACTTCGAAAATGCCAAATCTTTTACTTTCCATTATAGACATCAGAAAAAAATACCTAGACTGGAGATTTTCAGGTGAATTACTATTTTCATAGATGATATTATGAAAATTACTATTTTCATAGTTGTTATTATGAAAATTACTATTTTCATAGATGATATTATGAAAATTTGAATTTTTGTTCGAAGATGCCCAATCTTTTACTTTTCATTATAGACATCAGAGAAATTTAATACCTAGACAGGCGATTTTCAGGTGAATTACTTTTTTCATAGATGATATTATGAAAATTTCCATTTTTGTTCGAAGATGCCCAATCTTTTACTTCTCATTATAGACATCAGAGAAATTTAATACCTAGACAGGCGATTTTCAGGTGAATTACTTTTTTCATAGATGATATTATGAAAATTTCAATTTTTGTTCGAAGATGCCCAATCTTTTACTTTTCATTATAGACATTAGAGAAATTTAATACCTAGACTGGTGATTTTCAGGTGAATTACTATTTTCATAGATGATATGAAAATTTCAATTTTTGTTCGAAGATGCCTAATCATTTACTTTTTATGATAGACATTACAGAAATTTAATACCTAGACTGGAGATTTTCAGATGAATTACTATTTTCATAGATGATATTATGAAAATTTGAATTTTTGTTCGAAGATGCCCAATCTTTTACTTCTCATTATAGACATCAGAGAAATTTAATACCTAGACAGGCGATTTTCAGGTGAATTACTTTTTTCATAGATGATATTATGAAAATTTCAATTTTTGTTCGAAGATGCCCAATCTTTTACTTTTCATTATAGACATTAGAGAAATTTAATACCTAGACTGGCGATTTTCAGGTGAATTACTATTTTCATAGATGATATGAAAATTTCAATTTTTGTTCTAAGATGCCTAATCATTTACTTTTTATGATAGACATTACAGAAATTTAATACCTAGACTGGAGATTTTCAGATGAATTACTATTTTCATAGATGATATTATGAAAATTTCAATTTTTGCTCGAAGATGTCCGATCTTTTACTTTTCATTATAGACATCAGAGAAATTTAATACCTAGACTGGAGATTTTCAGGTAAGTGACTATTTTCATAGATGATATTATGAAAATTTCAATTCTTCTTCGAAGATGCCAAATTTTTTACTTTTCATTACAGAGACCCAGTGGATTTCAATATTTATATTACAGGTCATTATGCAAATCTCTATTCTGGTAGATTACACTATGCAAGTTTCAAATCTTGTTCGCAGATGCCAAATCTTTTATTTTTCTTTGTGCAGACACGATAAAATGTAATATCTACATTGCAGAACTTTACGTGAATATCTGATTTTACAGATTACGTACATCTTTTAGTTTTCGTTAGAGAGATTCAGCGATACGTACTATCTAGACTGCAAATCTTTATATAATTGTCTATGCTCATGTATTACATTATAAAAATCGCGATTCTTAAAAAAGAAATGGAATACAAATTTTTTTTATTTAGAAAAAGATCACTTACAGTTAAAATGTATAGTACTTTGTTAATATACACGTTTTCTTAAATTTTACACATTTGCAAATGCTATTAATGGCTGAAACTCCACCAGTCTAGTAATAATTGCATGGAGACTTATGAATAGCATAATTATCTAAACAAATAAACGCCACTTCGCCTCTTTCTCATTGAGACAATTCAGAATCTCTAGTGAAGTGCTTCATAGTATATTGCTAAAGAAATTAGCAATATTAGGTTAATCTGTATTTTGGAGGACCAATTTTTTAAAACTTTTTTTATGCAGTCCTATAGATTTCGACGAGAAAACACCGAAAATGAAAGTCTTATTACCAGGAGTTCACTGGTTCAGAAGTTATACGCGTGTAACGTTGAGCACTTTTAACTAACCCCAAATCAACTTGGACTATACCGCTCCATCGCACCATCTATCCAGCGCATGCGCTCTACAGTCCTACCTCTACCACCCAACGAATATTCAAAATGGCGACGCTCTAACCTGTCAAAAATGCTTAAAATTGCTTATGTTTACATGTGTATAACTTTTTAACCAGTGAGCTCCGGTAACTAAAACTTGAATTTCGTGTACTAAAACGTACACGTCTTTTATTTTCTCGTCAAAATGTGTAGCATCACATACAGAAACCTTGAAAATTTTTGGTCCTCTAAAGTACAGTTCAACCGATTATTCTATTCAGCCGGAATTCAGGATCAGGCATGTTCAAACGACTTTTCATCTTATTAACAAGACCAAGAAGAATTAGTAGTAACTATACAAAGAAAAGAAAGAGAGCGCACAGACTGTTGAGCGGGCGCAGTGAATTAAAAATATAAAATTTATTTTCAATACAATTTTTAGTTCTATGTAAATATGATTTATTTTCTATAAAAACGTGAGATATTTTCTTCCATATTTTATGTTTTTATATAATTATCAACAGATTCCGAATTTATCCACAGAATTTTTCAACACGGATGAGAGAGTAAAAGTATTATAATAAAAATGTACGATAAGAAAGTTGGTTGTTTTTGTTAAGACCGAAATTTGCATGAATCATTGCTCGCTTTCCTTCTGTTTCTCTTTTTCAGGAACGAAAGTGAAAACCATAAAATAGCGACGCGTTTATAAGATCGTTAAGACGAGATTACTCCGAGACCCTCTCTCGTGGCCACCTCTCAAAAAGAGGAAATTCAGAAATTATGTCAGATATATAAACTCACTCAATTGGTTTTTGTAATTTCACACCGGATCAACTCTCTACACCGTGCACTTTCTCTGCACCTCGTTAAATCGTTATCGGAGAAACACGGATATTAAAGACATTAGATATTGAAATTGCCGGAGCTTAATTACTCGAGCCATGACAAGGCAAACGTTTCCTCATTCGATACATTATGTCGTACAATTCCGGATGTCCGAAGAATCCCATAACAATGGGAGATAACTGTGAACACTTTCGCTTATGTAACATCTTCCTTTCACTTTCAGAAGTAAAAATCGTATCACTATTGTTACAGTGCTGATGTTATGTATTTTTAACAAAAATCAGTGAATACGAAACACTCAAAACATTTAGAAGACTTAAAAATTATTTCTTTCTACTCATTGAAATTATTAAAAAAAGAAGTGAAACGTCTACGAAGATCGTATATTTTGGAAGTAACACAGTCAATATTTTATGTTACATGAAATTGATTTTAATTTTAATATAAAAACTATAAACAAACTGGAGAATACGTGAAACGACGCGACCATCTGCTATTAAAAATAATAATGGCATGGAAGTTGTTTGTTAATAACACATTTTACTTACCCGAGGCAATATTAAATCTCTCGAACGGGTGACTTGCAAATTTTACATGTCCACTAGCATAAATTATAGCCGTGGGAGTTCACAAACTTGTTACAAACTTTCAAACTGCACACGACCGTAGGAGGTACGCAAGTTTCGACTCGCGTTAAGTTCGGACACTGACTAGTAATGAGTAAACACCGCCTGAAGTTACAGGTAAACGAGGGTAACTAATACAACCAATGGAAGGTACCAACCAATCAAATACGATGCCGTGAAAGAAGGGTCATCCGTATGTCCCCCTCCCTACCTGTCAAGGATTAACAGGAATTTTCGGCCACTCGAAACCCTTTGCAACACTGACATTGCACGGGAATAAATTGGCGACAGACCGAGAACGTCTATGTGCAAATTTATAATTGTGTGTAATATGCCTAAGAACCTCTGGATGTCGAGATGCGATTTATCGGACCATCAAGAGCAACTTACTACCGAGAGATTTAATCTTTAACACTTCACCACCCAGTGGTTAATAGCATTTTAAAAATCTATAATTTATGGTTAAGCATTTATTATTTTATTCATAATTTTCATTTAATCGAGTAAAATAATCTACCTGTTTTTTAAACTGTTAGAAACACTAAGTTAGAAACATTAAATTTGTTCTTTATTTATAAATAATCGGTAACAAATGGTAAGTTAAAATTAATTTATTGAAAAAAATTGTTAGTTTATGGTGATTTTGATTTCTAATTTCTTTAACAGTTGTTAGTGGAATAACGTGGAATTAATGATAAATCCATTTATTCACACAACTACGTTTACTAGAGAAAAAATTAATTAATGTAACGGACATGAAGTAATTTATACATTTAATATTATTTATTTATTCTTAGACTCTTTTATTTAATTTTATTTGATTTTATTTCTGGCGACTAATATATCAATTAATAGCTGTTTCATTAGAAATCTTTTAATAATTTCAATGAGTCTAAAATAGTCTAATGACATTTTAAAATTTTCCTAATGTCTTCATAGTTCTGTATTTTACTTATTCAGTATTGGTATAAATGCATAAAACCCACGGTCTACTAAAATCCACAGATTCTAGAAGAAATACTTTTAGAAACGTATGTTAAAAAATTAGGAAAGATTGTAAAAAAGTTTTAATATTACAGTATTCAAATAAATGATCACTAGTTAAGATTTTCTGTGGGATTACAGAGATTGAAAAGTCAAGGAAGAACACCAAACTCGTTTGGCTTCAAGGATATTTTTTCCTGGTTAATTCTTCGGTTAAATAACTCACATAATTTATCGACACGGTGTTTAACTTTTGCGATTAAATTTCTGAACTCTCCGTAAGAAATTCATTGCGATCGCGAAAAGTTTGATACAGTAATCTTCCCGCAAAATTGCTTTCTGCCAACCCCCTTTTACGATATCGTCAACCCCACCATAGTATAATGTTTCCGTTTGCATTCGTTTAGTCTCAGACTGCAAATGTTCATGCAATACCATGAACTTTTGCAGCGTAATTTATAAAAATTCTGAATACCTTATGATGGACCTTGTTATCAATAAAACAATACCTTAGATATTTCTTTCTTGTTTAAAAATTGATTACGTGTCACTTCTTAACACATTACCTACTGTTAATCATTTAATACTTTTCTAAAATTTATTATTTAGAGTTCAGGATTTTATAAACCTAACAAATTCTTCAAATGAAAATTACCCTTTGTTTCTAAATATGCATATTGAAATTTGAAAGAGCTCTGTATATTAAGAAAATTTATAGTATTTTTCTTTAATTTTTCTTTCCAGTCAGCAAAATATATTTTTCCTTTTTGGATAAAGATCGGCAGTTTAGTAATAAAGTTCTTTTAATTCTTTTAATGTCTTTACAGTTTTCTATTTAATTTATTTGTTTTTGTCATATAATAGCTGTTAATAGCGGATCCAAAATTAAAACAAACATAGAAATTGTGAACATATTGTCCGAAACAGGTTGGAACAAGTACAGTAGCTCACAAAAGTGTTCGCTCGCCCTTTAAATCACAATAAGTTTCTTACAATTTGACCAAACCACTTGACATTTTTTGAGCAATTAGAAACATTGATTTAGTAAATCACGTGCAAAAAAGATTTTGAAAAAATTGCAATTAGTAGGAATTACATGAAAAAATAAAAATGGCACTTTTTAAAACTTTATTATTTCAGCCCGTAATGAAAAATCAAAATATGCGTTTCGTAGATCTATGTTATTTACACATATGCTGAAAATTTCATCGAAATCGGTTGACGCAGTAAAAAACGACGTGCATCGAAAGATGTAAGAATGTATGGATTTTAAGCAGAAACTGACCAACAGTCGTGAAAAACTGCGATTATAACCACTTTCAACCGCTTTTAGCTCATATGTTTGTTAACTGATTTCCATAAAATTTTCAGCATATGTGTAAATAACATAGATCTACAAACCGCATATTTTGAATTTTCATTACGGGCTGCAATAATAAAGTTTTAAAAAGTGCCATTTTTATTTTTTCATGTAATTCCTACTAATTGCAATTTCTTCAAAATCTTTTTTGCACGTGATTTACAAAATCAATGTTTCTAATTGCTCAAAAAATGTCAAGTGGTTTGGTCAAATTTTAAGAAAGTTGTTCTATTTAAAGAGCGAACGAATACTTTTGTGAGCCACAGTATTTTTCTCCCGATCATCCGGCTAATCCCTATTGTCAGCGCTTGCAATTCGAAGATTCAGGAAAACGTTTAAGTCTATCCGCTTTATCCGTTTTCTTCGCCACTCGCTTTTGCAGGAAATAGAATGTATTTATTTTACGTCTGATCGCAGAATGGAAATATTTACATGTTCCGGAATCCAGATGCGTTAATCATCGACGTATAACAATACCAGCGCCTATGGTTCCTCAACGAGTTCGCAGTAAACACCGACATTTCCAGGCACCCACAGGAATTTTGCATTCTGACACGCTTTTGCAAGCATGACACGCGATTATGCTGTCATCGAAACATCTGAATTTCTTGAAGAATAGTCTCGGACACAGATATGTTATTTAAAAAATGGAAAGAGCAAAATATGCATCAGGAACATTGAAATTTTTTATTTTGAACCCGTTGTACAATATCGATTCTGACTTGTGATAAAGATTTTAGACATAATCCGTTATATATAAATCTTTTCCATTTCTTTTAAATCGAAATAACATTTTAATCGAAAATCGTACGATTTTTCACAGACGTAATTCGGTGTCCAAACGTGGAGGTAACCATGTACCAAGGCCCAATCCGTGAACCATACTGCTTTAAATATTTCCGAGCAGGTATATTACTCATTATACGTAAAAGTCTTTATTATTATCGTTTACTAGCTGTTAGCTACCCGCGCCTAATAATAGTAATAAAATGACTCCGCGTACACTAAGCCGAGGTGAATGGCGCGCAATAATCCGTGGCCGCCATACTTCCTTTATCCTCGCTGCTAAATAGTGGCACACGACCATTATGACTGAGAGGGGGGGGGGGGGAGAAATGGAATGATAGCGCCCCTCAGAATTGCACATTTGCTACCTACTTCGTTTTCACTTGATTAATCCTCGAAGGTTGATGGTTTTGGAAATTTGTGGAAACACCGGAACGAAAACTTTGAGTGCTACGACTCCCTGAACAGAAAGATTAAAATTTCGTGTTATTAACGCATTACGTACAAATTTATAATTGAGTACAATAATGCACTAATGTTGTACATTTAGGAAAACTCTTGTTTCGAAAGTATAACTTATTTTAAAGTTTTAATGTTTAAATGTTTAAATGTTTCGCTTGAACGTTTAAACGGTTGAATGTTTGAGTGTCTAAGTATTTAAATGTTTGAATGTTTGAATATTTGAGTGTCTACATGTTTGATTGTTTGAATGTTTGAATGGTTGAGTGCCTAAATGCTTAAATATTTGAATAATTGAACGTTTGAATGTTTGAGTGTCTAAATATTTAAATGTTTGAATGTTTAAATATTTGAGTGTCTAAATGTATGGATGTTTGAATGATTGATTGTCTAAGTCTAAATGCTTAAAGATTTGAATAGTTGAGTGTCTAAATGTTTGATTGGTTGAATGCCTAAATGTTTAAATATTTGAATATTTGTACGTTTGAATGTTTGAGTGCCTTAACGTTGAAATGTTTGAATAGTTTGTATATTTGAATATTTGAATATTTGAATATTTGAATATTTGAATATTTGAATATTTGAATATTTGAATATTTGAATATTTGAAAGTTTGAAAATTCATTTCACACGTTACATTTGCACAAAAATTACAAAATTCACTGAATAAAAGTTACATTGGAATGATTTCTCAAACTCTTATTTATTTTGTAATCGATAATCGAGGTGCATCACTCTCTTTTTTGCTTCAGCAAGTGATAGCTCTTAACTAATCAAGTCGTTTATTCCATTGGCATCGCTTCGTCTGCGTAAAAAAATAATGAAATGCATATTAACCGAGTCACGCTAAATACCATACTCTGTTTACGATCAGCAACTATGTCTGAAGTTAATGGGATAACGAGTAATATTAATCGTTATGATTTACATGGAATTCCTTCGGATAATACGAATGGTTTCGAAACAATCCGAACGAATGTATCGAACATTCTCTGACTTGAGCAGGCCGGGAATAGTGTATGATGTGGTTCATATACAGGGTGAGTTTCTCGATTCTATTTACATTTTGTATTAATTAAGCAAATTATTTAAATCAAATTTAGCATAAGTTAACTGTCCGCTAATACAAAAATTTGCAGTCTAGTTATAATGATATACCATTCAAATGTTATTATAAATTTCCTAATTAAAATACAATTTCTATACTTTCTTCAATATTCTATCTTTCGGGTAGAAATTACTGCTCAACATTAGTATTGAAGAGTATAGTAAATTGCAGTTCAGATTATTATCATTCACACTAAACATAAATAATCGGATCGAAAATTATTGAATAAACTCCTTCATTCCATCATATTTTGTTATAAAAACTGCAAAGTATCTACGTAAATTCAATTTTTACAAGGCAATACGTACCAGTTGATTGTACTGTTCGGCACGTGCTAGTGTTAATTAATATGAGCAATGGAAAATACTATTACAGAAACGATTACATTTTGATGAATTAGGTTCTTTTCCGCTTTATATTTCATTCATATGATCGCACGCTTCTATATATCCTCATATCCTGTCTGTCCCTATGGTTCTCTCTGGTTCACGATAGCGATGTTATTGTATTGCATGCGATACCGTCCAAGTGAATAATGGAGTATGTCTTGAGAGAAAAGTATACCGAAGTTACATCGGAATACGTCAATGAATGCAACCTTCAGCTTATAAATAAAATGAGTAAAATATTCGCATTGTTATATACTTAAATTGCAACATAAAACTCTAAATAGTTGAAGAGACGATGTGCTTACCACTAGCTTTGCAAAATTTGTTTATACTGTGCGACTAAGATGTTGATATATAGCTGTACTAATTTAAAAATCATTGTTTTTCGTAATAAAAAAATGTGGCTTAGACATTTTACACTAATTTTTTTTTACAGATGATACTACTAGGTACAACAAATGGTAAATGAGTTTCCAAGAAATTGTATTTTTAAGAAACAATTACATAGTGGTAGGGATGATTACCAAGATCCACATTTTTGTAATATTCATGGTAAAATATAACAATTAAAGGATATTCATATTTCCTACATCTTTATGTATGTATGTATTATGTATACCAGGTTTACATATGAATCTTGCGACTAGATTTTTTATTCGATTAGCAATAAAAATATATGAACGTTTTGATGGACCTTTTGTAACTAATTTATCTGATCTTCGAACTATTCTTGACAATTAATTATTCTGATACGTACTTAAGACTCACGTAAGTGAAAAATCTAAATACATTGAATTCATCACTCAATAATTATCACTAGACTGCGCAATGTAATGCCGTGATGGTCACGGTAGGGGCCCCTAGAACGCCTGCTTCTCCCACCAGTCTCTCTTTCATGCGCGAGGCCTGCACACTGCTCGCGACGGACGAAGCACTTCCTACCTCTACGTGGTAACGGTGGGTGCTGGTGGGGGACAGTGGGCGCTATGGTGGGGACGATTTTGCCTCAATTGAGACAAAAATGCCCAACCCTGATGTAATGCATTCATGACAAAACTGAGTGTAATTTGAAACAGTAGAAAACGTAGAAGAATTTGAGGATAACAATACATTTTCTGCAACGTAATAAAACTATAGAAGAGAGAAACAACATTTTCCACGTCATAAAACGCAATATGTGAGCAAGCTGTTAGTCTAGCCAATATGGTAGTCTAGCAATTTGCGATGCAGGTAACGTCAAAGTAAATCGACTGACTGATAGGGGTAGGCCGTGTCAGGATTGAGAACCCCTGTTTTAGGTGATAGAGTCGGGTGCCTCACCCTGTATATTATAACCGATCTTGCCGGTCTTAGACAAATTCCTGCAGCCGGTGCACATAGCGAGTACACGCGATCACCTCGAATATACATATGTAAAAACACACGGTCGCTAGAACGTGAGAGTAGAAGCCTTTCGTAACGACGGCTCTAAGCACATTCCACGGGATTGTAATCGTGGCGTTTCTTGGGTGATTAGTAAACCAGCTTCTCCTGGTTTCTCTGCTAGCCAGGTTCTGCTCGATCGACAGTCGGCGATCGTGTTCCAGTTCCGAAGATATTCGAGGCATGATTATTTTTTTTTCTCTCCTTCCCTCGCATTTTTATAGACTGCGAACTGCATCGTTCTGCTTTTTCCTTTTTGAAGGATGCTCGCTGTGCTTTGCCTGCCTCCGAGAGACTTGGAATTGTCTTAAGAGAAAAGATTAAGAGACTCGAGACTTGATAATCTGAGTGACGTCTATTCTTGTGAACGATTAGCTTGATTCAAGATGGATGGTTGATCTACTGTCACAGCTCTATCGTGTTAAATGCATCGAAGTTAATCGGAAAAGAATAGTTCACTTGGACAGGGAGTTATAAGTGGGCTTAGGATTTTATCCATTTGTGACAAAAATGAGTACATCAAGTGCAAAACTAGGGCTTCGGAGTCGGAGTCGGAGTCGGAGTCGGAGTCGGAGTTTGGGAGTAATTGCTGATCACTGGAGTCGGAGCCGGAATAAGAAAAAGCTATATATCGACTCCTGAAGTCGGAGTCAGAGTCGGAAAAAAATATATCGACTCCGACTCCAACTGTGGCTCTTTTGTTTATAAATCATTAAAAGCAACAAGTGTCTCTATGAAATGTTAGAGATTATATTAATTTTCGAAAATGGAAACTTTCTCGTTAGTATTTCTCAAATTGATACGTATTTTCTAACTAGTTCCTGAAAGTGAGAAAGTAACAGTAGTGTTGTGTTGTATCAAAGTTATCTGTTCCATATTCTTAGACTTGATACAATATTTCAACTATTTATTCAGTTCTATTGCGACTTTTAGTTATTTTGAGTACATAATTTTTCAATTTTGAGAGTCGGAGTCGGAGTCGGAGTCGGAGTCGGAGTCGGAGTCGGAGTCGGAGTCGGAGTCGGAGTCGGAGTCGGAGTCGGAGTCGGAGTCGGAGTCGGAGTCGGAGTCGGAGTCGGAGTCGGAGTCGGAGTCGGAGTCGGAGTCGGAGTCGGAGTCGGAGTCGGAGTCGGAGTCGGAGTCGGAGTCGGAGTCGGAGTTATGAATTTTGTCTACCGACTCCGAAACTCCGTGCAAAACAGTAAAAATATTTAATGAATTTAAAAATAGTGTTGTATTATTTCCAGCTTATTATAATTGTTAGTAAAGGAAATTAATGTAGCCCCTGTAAGTTGAAATTATTGGAGATAATTTTTATTTTGCATAAAAATCCGCAGACACTTATGAGTGGGATTTTAAGCATATATGACAAAAATGAGTAGATCAAATGTAAAAGAGTAAAAACAGTTAAAAGAATTAAAAAATACTGTTGCATTGTTTGCAATTTGATAAAATTATTTCAAAACGAAATAAATGTCTATTTAGCTTAACTTTCATAATTGGACAGCGGATTTTATGCATTTATGACAAAAATGAGTAGGTGTAGTTTCAATCATTAGAAGAATTTAAAAATACAGTTATTTTCAACTTATTAAACATATTAAGAAAGAAAATAAATTGCTACCTCACTCCAGTTCGTTACAATTTAGGTAGAAAATTTTTATTTTGCATAAAGATTCGCTGTGTAGTCGTAATAAATTTACCGAGCATTAAATACGATTGATGTACACATATTATTTTATAATAATGGCAATGTTGGATTTATTCAAATTTTGTACGATTCTTATTATAATATATGCTTGAACAAAGATGTTTGTTGCAAAATTTCTCGTGGAAACAGTTTTATAATCTCGATAATTGTGAAAGAAAAAATCAGGAACAAATAATTTCAATCGTTTGCTAGTTTCAATATTGAAAACGTTCGGAATAAGTAGAATGTGCGTGTAATGAACAGACCCGACAGCCAAGCCTCATTTATTTGCCCGTGTACCTGACAAGTTTTATTATAATACCAACACTTTTAAATTTTGTAATGGTTTCTATTTCTTGTTAACCCATCGACAACGGTAGTATCAAACTCAATTTCTAGCAATTAAATCAAATGAATATGTACGTCATATCGGAAACAACAGGGAGACTAATGAGTCTACACGAAGTACCTTCAAAAACATGTTTAAAATATTGCTAAATAAATTACTAGTATAACTTACTAAAAGACCAATTCATAAATAAAGATAATTTATTAAATCAATTCATTAATTGGACTTGATCATCGTTAATTGGACCGTCTTTTTAAAGCGGTGTACGTTCATTTTTGGAAAAAATTGAGGAATCACAAAAGAAACAAATAATTTAGAGTGAACTATTTATTCATAAACAATTTCAATACAGTTACAAAAATAGTTCACCATCCAAGGGTTAATAGAAATATCGATACGATAATCGAAGCAATGTGCAAATAATATAACTGGTATTTTCATCTTTCGCGGCGTAATTATAGCAAATATGGAAAAATGTGTCAGTGACAAGATCTCGCCGCTGATGCCGCGCAGATGATCTAGATTCTATTTAAAATGACACGGGCAAAGACACCGACGGTGATACGTTACTTAAAAAGGAGTCCTTCGATCTGAAATCACTTTTTCAGTAGGTTCATGCAGTCTCGAGCGAGAAATATCTCGGGCACATATGACACACTTCTTGGAGGATCACGCCGTCGGCGACAGGACTACTCCTATCATAGATGATAAATGGTCCTTGACTCGACAATGATAGTCATAGCCGATAACCGTCGAGAAAATCGGATATGATGGAACGCGTTCTACTAAAGACAAATGGAACGGTAAAAAGGGATAAGATAGAATAAAACAAGATTGAATGATGAATATCTGCATAAGTAGCTAATAACAAGTGTCTATAAATTTATAGCTGATTTGAAAATATGTATACATCGTTTACAGCTGATTTGAAAATATATGCACAACATATTCATCCAAAAGTTGTATTCGATAATTAACGACATTTTTATTTTAGTATTCATTTTATTTACATTTTATTTAGTATTTAGTATTCATTCAAACATTTTTATTTTAGTATTTCTTGCCTGAAATCCTTTAGTACAAAGAAAAATTACGCGAACATTCATAAATTAGCCTTGAAATCCATAATGAACGCTTTCATTAACATTTAAAAATATTTGAAGACCATTATAATATTGTAATTATAACTTTTAGTTTTATTCTTGATACAACTGTATACATATAACGTTCATACTATGTACAATAAAAACAGATAAAGTATACAAAAAAAGCACTTTTAATATTCGCAAATATGTATAATACAAGCAAGTAAATATACGACATCATTGTCGTACTTTTTAGCATAAAAGGTCTTTTAGTCGGAAAATGAAGTTTCTACAAAATAATTTGTCAGACAAGGCTTAAATCTCAAATTCTCTACAAGAATAGTTGTGCAAAAGATTTTTTATTTTACATTGTAATTCTACCACTGGCACTTTATTTATTATCTTAAATTTTAAACAAGTATACCAAATTGCAACGTAGCAATAAGGAAGTGATGAATTTTACAGGATGTAAACTAGACAATGGGTGAATTTTCACTCGAGATGCATACTAGTGTTAACCACTTGCCTTCGATTAGAATTTCATTGTAGTCCATAATTTCATAGGAGAAGGAAACAATTTATATGTATTGTATGCCTATATGGTCTCCAATGGCTGTACATTAATAATAACAAAATAGAATTTTATTTCGGTTTGAAGGGAATTAGTAACATACATATTTATTAGACTCCGTTCAGGATCTTTATCACGAGACTCACACGATGTTATAGGACAAGGGGTTAATAGAAAGAAACAATTATAGGACGAAACATTATTAAGTAAAGCAAAACGAGTAAAAGTCGAGCAGGAATGAATGAAATGTATCAATGAGTTCATCACGTCGCGAAACTCGTTTGTGTTCGCTTTTCGTGTCGTTAAATCCTTTCTGGGCACGCTTTGTGTAACCGCTAGCAGACAAGCGTCCGTCCGAGCTTATTTTTGTGGGTATTCATCTCGAAGAGCTCCCATAGACTTTCTGATCACGGACTCTTACACACCGCCCAGGGCGTGCAACTTTTTCCCGTGTACATATGTGCTCGGCTTCCTGTTCCTCTGATCATTTGTTTTCTCTGTGAGGGCGCCGCGTCGAAACCCTTGGGGCGCTCCTCAAGATAAACGAGGATTGCGGTGAACTTGCTCCACTCTTATCTTCTATCCCTCTTCAACCAGCTCTTCGGCTTGTTCAACCGCGTATCAGAACCAATCGCGAGTCTGTTGCCTTTTTACCACGGTTTTCCTGATGTCGCTATATTACAAATATCTATTCTTTTTCAGATTTGATTGACTTTCATTGAAAATCTTAACTTTTTGCAGTCCGATGTGTTTTCTCTCCTGTATGTTCGAATTTGCATCAACATTATATAATTCAATTACAGTATGCAAGTTTACATTCTAAAGTTATTGTTAGACGCCAAAAACATAAGTCACACAGAAGAGAGAGTTGAACCGTGTCCCCGAAGGGTTAAACGAAACTGATTTTCTTGTCATTGTAGACCAAACGACTTGATTTCTGTGTCGAGCAGTTAGAAGAACGATTCAATAAACAGTATACAAAATTTCATTAAAATAGCAATTGCGCACGAAAGTGTCGGAAACTCCTTATCAACGCCGTCCGTGAAATCGTGTGCAGCTTCCAAACTGGCAAGTAAGAAATCGTTCAACGGCTCGGCAGAAGATCGCATTAATCGTGGCCACGATAGCGACATTTTTTCATACTTTTTTCCTCGGTACACCCTCTCGAACTCGTTGGTGATCTCGGTGTGTCACGAAGAAAAAGCATCCAACGGCCATGTTCACGGAAAGAGAGACCGTGAGAGAGAGAGAGAGAGAGAGAGAGAAAGAGAGAGGGAGAAAAAGGGAGATAGAGAGAGAGATTCAGCGAGGTCAATGAATCTGATCTGGAAAGCGACTGTTGGTGGCTCCGCTCGTGGGAGCCAGAGCGTAGGAAACTACGCAGCCGCGACCTCGAGGCCTCCTCTACCGGAGGCGGCAGCTTCTGCTTCTGCTTCTTCTTGTTATTCTTTTTATTTTTTCCCGGTCGCCGCTAGTATCGCGATGCTCCAAGATCGTGTATTCGTACGTGTATCGTATACCGGCGAGTTCTCCCTGCGGTTCTGGCTGAGCCCGGCTTTCTCGCGTGCGTCCCGCCGCTTTATTTTCTCCCTTTTACTTATCGGCTGACTCGCCGACTTGCCCTCTCGGAAATCGTTAATAGGACGCCTGGAAATAAGGGCTGTTGGAAAAAAGTTCGCCACTGGTACGCGACCCTGAGTCCACCTAGGTAATTCGCAATCATGGAGGTGGAGGGGGGGGGGGGAGGGGTGCGTCTTTGAGTTCGGGCCATCGGGTTTAACCCTCTGCGCCTCGACGGAGTCATTCTGACCTGCTACGGGCACCTGCTTTTCGTATTTAGACCCTCTTTGACTCTTCGGGGGATCATGCCTGTGCATTGTGGTCACTAACGAGAGGGTTTCGAAATCTATTACACGAGGTCGGATTGTCGGATGCCGGTATATTGTAATGTAAATTCGTCCTGTTGCAAATACAAATGTATTCTAGATTTTAGCGATTTTTAGTTACGATTAGACTGCGGATTTTATGCATTTATCAGGGAAATGGGTAGGAGAAGTTTGAAATAGTAGAAAGATTCTAAGAATTAGAGAAAAAAGATAGAAAGAAGGAAATATCTATTTAGTTCATGTCTAATATCTCATTAAAGAAAGAAGGCAATGTTTATTTAGTCCCTATGTCTTGTTATTGATGAATATCATTTTTATTAAATAACAGCCAATTATAGTCAATAATTTTATAGTCTATCGATTGTAATTCTTTTTATGACCGATGTGGCAGTCACAATGTTAATCAACGTATTATACTAACATCTGCAACACTACATAATGTTGATCACATAGAGTATAACTTTTTTCAAATTGAACCAAAGTACTTGCTTTTTGTGGTGATGTCAGACGAATTAGTTTTCTAGATAACGTGTGGAAGAAATTGTGCAAACATTGCAACTGGTTAGAGTAGCAAAGGCAGTATTATGGGTTGCTTTTTACAACTTTCTAATGTGAACTTGCATTGCAAAATTAAAAAATGCTTGAAAAGGACTTGCTTGTTGTCGAGATGTTAAAAGAGTTAGTTTCCTAGATGACATGTAAACGAAACTATGCAAAAAGTGCAACTGATTAGAGTCGCAAACACAGTACTTGGTACCTTATAAGGGTTGCTTTTTATAACTTTCTTATATGAGCCTGAATCGCAAATTTAAAGACTGCTTTAGTTATTGAACATCAGGTCAGTTCATAAGTTCTCAAACCAGAGTTCTGCTAATTCAATTACACAATTCAATTACATTGTATTTCAATTACATAGTAATTCAACTAGGTCGTATCTGAATTACATAATTCAAACCTTTCAGTTAATTCAATTACTAATTATTTTAATCAGATGTGTAATTGAAATATAATATAATTCAATTGTGTAATTTATGTTTGAAATTTAAAAGATGTGTGACGGGGAAGTTATTTCTGTTCAGATATTATTTTTTAAATAATAAATTTCATCTGTTTGAAACCTTTACATGGATCTTTCAACCTCTTATTACATATTACCTTATTATTCTTTAATTTTTAATTTTAATTTAATTACATCGTAATTCGTAATTAATGTAATTTAATTACATAGTATTTTATAATTGTACTCCAATTGCAATTACGAATTACATTGTAATTTAATTGAATGAAGATCCGAATTACAAATTACAATATGACTGAATTACAATGTAATTCAATTACTTCGTAATTATAATTCCTGGAGTAATTCAATTGTAATTCTGCACAACTCTGTCTCAAACGAACGTTTCAAGAGTTCGTGTTTACATCATTTTAATTGTATCTTTATTTTTTCAGCGTACCTATAACAGTTCACTGTTTAAATAGAAGCTACTCAGTGTCGACGTTTACCTTTTTGCGTTTGTACATTTTTGCCTAGCCGATTTTATTGTTTTCGGATTTAAAAAGCGATTGTATCAGAATGTGAGGAATAGAATTTTTGCTGAGTGCTCAAGTATCGTCTGATTTCTGTAATTTCACCGAGGAGGATAATGAAAACAGTACCGATTCAGTAACGAGCGACTATTTACTCGAACTTGTGATTCGCCGGACGTGCGGCGCCTGCTCGTGATCGACTAGACCACTAGACAAAGGCGATGCTTGAAAACGGATTTCTCGCACTGTGAGAAATTTAGTGGCAATTTCGTTAGGAGGGGAATCTAACGGTCCTGAAAGGTAACAGCAATTGCGTGAGTTGAAGACACAACACCCCTTCTTTGGTCTTGTCAATTAACAATGGTTCCAAGGGATGGAAATAATCCACAAATCTTAGAAAGTGTTTCGACAATGTTTTAAAAAATTTGTATTATTTAATACAACTCTGGAACCTTACTGAAACTGATTAAAACTTATTACCTAAATAAACACATCCCTCCGCAACGTTTATTTAAAATTATTTTATAAAATCTAGTAGATGCATTCAGTTTTATTTTAAATCTTACAAACTTAACCCATCGCAGACGAATGACGCCTCTAAGCGTAAAATGACAAAATGATTATTCTCAAATGTTATCATACAAATTTTCATGAATCTCAACATTTCTCCCTTCATTCAATTCTTATATTTATCTCTGCAGTACATAATCTTGTTTCATAAGGAGGTTATAATAGCTACGTTTGATTCATCAGAAGGAACACTTGAAATAATTCCCGTCCATAAAATGTTAAATAAAATCATCTTATCGCTACATTCATTTAAAAGTATTTTAGAAAACATTGCAGCATACATTCAGTGTTATTTAACATTTTATAGAATGTATTCAGCTTTAGTTTAACATTTGTACACTTAAATAAAGTCATCCACTTGTCGTCTTCATTTAAAAGTATTTTATGCATAAAATCATACAGAATGTATACAGTTTTTTTAAACTTACAATAAAGTTATAAAATATTGTACAACTTTAATCGCTCTTAACCACTTAAGTTTATAACAAAGATATTTCTATTAAGAATTTCAATTCTAAAAACTATACCGTTTAGGAATAAATAAGAAATAAAAGAATCTTAATAAGATGACATAACCTACAACAATTTCGTCGATATTTAGGGGTGGTTTATCGCTAATTATAAATTATTGAACACCTATCATGTTCTCTTTGTAGACTATTCAAAACAGATGATTTACTGTAACTGGCATCTTGAAAAGTATTATTCAAAAACATTTTTCAGTTTAAATTAATTCAACTACATCAATTCAAACATTCTATTAGGGTGACTTGTGCAGTGAATGAACATAATTCGTATTGAACGAAAAAATACCATTCATGATGCCCTCGTTGTGTTGAAAATGCAGTAATTGTATTGTAAATTCACAGATGTCTCGCTAAAGAAATGTAATTCTTTTATAACTTATTCGCCACTATTCAAGAAAAGTATTGTTGGCGCCTAATAAAATTAATCGTCTCATCGCAATTGATTAGCAATTTGTGTTTTGAGTTGGTTCAATGGGCCTATGATAATTTTGTTTGAATAATTATCATTCACTACGGTACCTCTGTTCACTCGTTAAAATTGATGTTTATTCATTGGTCATTTGGCTTATTTATCATTTAATCCTATGCCGATTATGAATACACGCTACAACCATAAAATATTATTAAAATTGTGTTCTGGAATATAAGAACTTAACAATAGCATAGCCTTCCGGGAATTGAAGTGACTGTTTGCGAATACTAATTTCTACTTAACCTACACCCTATAATGATTTGGAACAAACTTGAAATAAACGATCGAAAGCATACAATTGTTTACACAAACAGGTTGTCTGGCGTCAAGATTTAGTATTTTTAAGGTTAACTGATAAAAACACAGCAATTTGTTGTTTGATTCGTCAAACACTCGTTCCCATGAACGATCGAAGTCCATTTCCTGAAAGTTCATCGAAGATCCGCGTGCCTCGTATCGCACGCATCGAAGGTGTTCTCGCATGGGAAATTCCGGAGCATGTTTGTAACATGTTTGGCCGATGGCCAAGGAGGTTGGAAAGAGTCAGTAATAATCGGTACAACCGAAAGTCCGTCTGGGTCGTTGTAAGAATTAAGACTTTGGCGGATTGCCAGGTCGCTAACGCGTCGCTGGATACCAAACCCCAATACTCTTAATCATAGACACCTTCCTTTGGAAGTGAGTAATGAGTCTAGACTGCTTTCTGTTTATTTTGCCACTTCTTCCGTCGTCTCTCGTCTCTTCGCGCCCCAGTATTTTTTTCTCCAAGGCGCCTGATTTCCATGTTTCCGAACGCGATTAACCCTCAAACGGCGCGGCGGACCGTTCTTACGACTATACAGCGTGTTTCGTTTATCTAAGAACGAAAATATCTCGCGACGCACTGAAGTTACAACAAAATTTATTTACAAAAATTGTTCGGTATGAAGGGAACCAAGATGATAAATTTTGAGACACGGATTTTTTTGTTATTCACAGTTTTATACGTAAAATTGTACGTTTTTGATATATTTTGATTAAATTCGCATTAAACATTGACATCTTATTTTGTTTGTCTCTGAGTGGTTCACACCATAGTCATTAGTATTCAATTTAAGATTTTCTATAGCTTTTTTCAGAAGATCTTACAATGAGTTATGACGGCCACCGTTTGCACCTTATATTTTGTAGGCAGTGCAGTAACCGCCATCCATAGATGACGCCACAACAGGAACCGTAACAAGAAATTATTTTGTAGACTGAAAGAGTGTATAAACTAAGGACAAAAAGTTTTTTTATGAACAAAATTCGCAAACATCAACTTTTTTTTTTTTATTTTATTTATTTAATGTTGCTTCAACATCAAAGGTCCTTAGCAACACGGTACATTTTCTTACAATATTTTATAGATATTTGTATCCTTGATATATTGGGCAAGACCGGCGATATATTCCTTAGAACTTAACAGAATGGGTAAGGATCCAGGCAACTTAGCGTTTTTCCATTCATTCTCATATTTTTTGCATTCTATTATTAAATGATTTATGTTAACTGGTACTTTACATATATCGCAGATCGTGTTTTCTTTCTTGTTTAACAAAAATGAATGGGTTATTTCTGAGTGCCCAATTCTGATTCTAGAAATTGAGGTTTGAATTTGACGATCAACTGGACTTGGAAATTTTTGCCACTCAAGATCCGCTCCTTCATTTTGATATTTTTGTATGTAATTCCTTTTAATTTTGTCAAATACCTGTTTCCTAAAAATTTCATTTAGGTATTTGGAATAATTTGACGAGAAAGTCCCCTTAAATGGACAGCTGTTACATTTAAAAAAGAAAGGAAGACTAACGCATGTACAAGAAGTACCTTCAAAAATATATTTGCAAAAATTGATAATTAAAGCAGTCGTAAATATCGTCCATTACGTATACATACAGGGTGTTTCGTTTATCTAAGGACGGAAATATCTCGCGACGCACTGAAGTTACAAAAAAAATTTATTTACAAAAAATTGTTCGGTACGAAGGAAACAATCGTATGGTGTCATTTTTTCGGGACCATAATGGTGAGGAGGGCGGATTTCAAAAACACAATAAGTTTTTTAAGTGGAACCATATATTTTTTTTGTCATACCACGATAGTATTTTCCGAGACGAATTCAACGACATATCACATTATGTCATTTACTGTTACAAACTTCTTAAGTACCTAGGCAACAGTAGTATTTGGTTGCCGCGCTATTAGCTGCACGCTGTAAACAAAGATCGACCTTCGTGTCATTTGTGTTGAAGGGGTGCCTTATGTGTCTGGAGTCTCATTTATTTTAGTTAAGAAAGTGCAATACTACATGGAACGTCAATCTTTGTTTACAGTGTGCAGCTAATAGCGCGGCAAGCAGATACTACTGTTGCCTACTTAAGAAGTTACAAGTTTATAATATAATTTCTAATGTTTTGTAACAGTAAATAACATAATGTGATATATCGTTGAATTCGTCTCGGAAAATGCTATCGTGGCATGACAAAAAAAAATATATGGTTCCATTTAAAAAACTTATTTTGTTTTTGAAATCCCCCCTCCTCACCATCATAGTCCCGAAAAATGACACCATACGATTGTTTCCTTCATACCGAACAATTTTTGTAAATAAATTTTTTTTGTAACTCCAGTGCGTCGCGAGATATTTTCGTTCTTAGATAAACGAAACACTCTGTATATTTGCTTAACGTTACTGTTAACAATCGGGCATTTCATATGTAACGACCTAATATTTTCGATGTAACGCTAGCGAGAATCGTCTCTAACTTTATTAATGGCATACCAAGCTGGCTTCGCCGCTGAATCGACAATTATCCAGACTGCTGAAACAGAGCACTTGTGTGAATTGCAGGTATCACCGGTTTCACTCACTAGCCCCTACGGCATACGTGGTGCGAGAGGTTTAACGTTACTTGGGAGAGAAGCATGCGGTGTACAGAGTTTTTCTCAGGGACGGTGGACAACGCGAGAGGTTTGCAGATAACGCTTTGAAGCTTCAGTGTTATTATCGACGTCGTATTTCTTCACCGACTAAGCACTTTCATTTTTGGTCGGCGGCAATACGTCGACTCATGCTCGGGAAATTCTGCCGAGAACTTTTACCATTAGGAAAATCTACGTTCTCCGATATCCCACAAAGTTGAGCTAGTTTCTATCATATATACATTATGTTTTACAATATTAATTTTTCTTTACTTTTAGATAAGTAATAATACACGTATTTACCTATTTTCAATATAACTAGTTAAAAAGGGATTGTTCAACCTTCGCAATCGACTGTTTCCTCTCATTAAAAATTACTATACTATTATTGAAAACTATCCTTACATGACGAAACGCCTTTGTATTTAATAAATTTCTAAACCTTCAAGTGTGGTACGAGTAAATATGTACACTCAATTACATATAGACAAAATAAAAAAGGGAATATGTAGACCTTGGATTTTATGCATTTATGGCAAAAACGAGTTGGTGCAACTTAAAACGGCAGAAACATTAAAAGAATTTATGAATGCCCCATTAGATTGTTAAAGAAGAAAAGGAGTGTCTATATAGTTACTGTTTCTTGCAATTTATGTCAACAATTTTTATTTTTGCATAATGATCCACAGCCTAGTCATATGTAACGAAAATAATTCAGATCAGATGAAATTTTAGATACTGGAGTAAAAATTGCTTCGAGTGCAAAGGATTAAAATTGTTACGAATCAAGCAACTATCTTTTCAAACACATTTCAAACAAAACACTTGAAACGACACCGATTTGTTGGGAACAAAATTCGGCAAAATTTGTAGTACAATGGGTTAATTCTTTCCAACTCGTTATGTACTCGGTGAATAGTCGGTCAAAATCGCAAAAAGCTTGACAAAATTCATGCTTTTATTAATTCTACATTATTAATTACAAACGGAACGGTTTTACGGTTTTTTGAGGTCGTAGAATCTAATTCTGATATTACTTATTTACTTGAACGAGAAACTGTCTTTAGAAAATTACCCTTATAGGGGGTGTTTCAATCGATGAAACTGGAACTTCGCTAGTTAAATTCGAATGTGATTTTAAGCAATTAATGTCTTATGGATAAACAGCGGATCTTTATGCAAAATAAACATTTTCTACTTGAATTGCAACAGACTGGAGTGACATAGAAATTTATTTTCTTTCTTAATATATTTAATAGCTCGAAAATAATATATCAGTTTTTCTAAATTCTTCTAATGTTGTTACTGTATGAAATTATGCCTAAACATTTTTATCAGAAATGCAAAAAATCCGCTGTCTACATATGGACATACCCTCGAAAGTAAATAGCAAAAACATTAATGTTAACAGAAGTTACGAATTTTACCGATTTTATGTTTGACCACTCCTAAACGAATTTTAAATGAATAGAGACCTGAAATTACAAAAAGAAACTTAATTTGAACAGAAGTTAGGATTGAAATTGTTATGAAATTATTATTAGTTGCACCGCAACCTTTCCTTTACTTGTTAAACAAGTCTCTTTTATTAATTTCCATATTATTCCCTAAAATAGGATGAGGAAGGTGGAAGAATGGAGAGAGGGTATGAAATGAAAGAGTTAGGATGGACGACAAGCGACCGGAAGAGGGGGTCCAAGGCTAGGGTAGGGGGGAATGATTAGGGTATAAGGAGGAAGAGTAGTAGCGTAATTTTATGTAATGTAAATAGTTGAAATAGCGAATTTTTTGTAAATAGGTTCTTTCTCTCCCTCCCTCCCACTCTCTCTCTCTCTCTCTCTCTCTCTCTCTCTCTCTCTCTCTCTACCTATCTATCTATCTATCTATCTATTTAGTATAAGTTTAGAATTAAGATAGAATCTAAGATAGCTATAAGACTAGTTATAGGAGCGGGATGAGGAGGTAAAACGGGAGAAGGTGGGAAATGCAAAGGATTGTAACCCTTAGGGGAACCAATAAAGTTACTACTACTACTACTATTCCCTAAAACAAAAAATTGTCTCACGTTTATAGCTTCAATTTGCTGCAACTTAATTTTAAATTCATCTCAATAGTAGGATTTGCTAAACGTAATGATGGAAAAATGTACCTAACCTTACCAAAGATGTTACAATATTCCTATCCTAGTCCAACATTAAAAATATTGAATATTATTTTATGCGATAGTATAATAGTGAATTACGACTTTAGTAGGAGGTAAAAATGTAAAAGTTTTTTAGTACAAACAGATAGATGCCTGTACTATAAAAATTCATTCTTAATTGGAAAGAAAATATTTGCTTAGAAACAATACGTGGCATTAACACTCGAGACGCGAAGAAAACTGACTAATATATTCCTTCGACATACTTGAACTTAACTATTATTGATTTAACAAATAAAATCAGATATAAGTCTGTGTCGTTTTCAGTCTATCTCAATCAAGTATTAGCTTATGAAAAGTACAGGTTTTAATCTATTGCATGACATGAACATTTATCAATTACTTCCACCTATTTTATAGAAGCGGCCTACTATGCGGCGGCGACGGCGTCTGTAGCTAGCATTAGCGGAGTACATGTTCCAAGGACGAGAAAAATGGAATGTTGAACAGTACTCGAATATCTGCCTGGTGGATGCCGTTCTATCGGCTGTAGTAGTTTTGTAGTCTGTTGTAGTTTTCGCTGCATGACTTCGGTGATTTACTACAAGAGGTTCGTGTATAGTTTTAAGGCTGCCGAGCGCTCGCAGCGTTACAGATCACGGTCCTTTCACTCGGCCAGATAGTATTCCGCTACGCCTATTACCGTTCGTAGCCTCCCCGCGATATTTCCCCGAGATTGCCTTCTGGAAAATGAATTACCGCATCGCCATTGTTTCGAGGAAGCAGATCGTTTAGACGAGGAGAAGATGCAATCTTTAACGTAGCTTTGCTACCGAGCAACGCGATTCCACGTCGCGACGGCGCGACAAAAAGATCACAACGTTGTATTTGGGGCAATGTGCATAACGTTACACGGTGCGTGCCAATAACACCCTGACGATAATTAGTAGAAATTAATTAGCAACGCCCGGTAAGACCGAGAGAGTCTGTTCGGATGCCAATGAAGACGCGCCGCGCCGCGCTGCGGCTGCAATTATTGAGTAAGCATCGATGAAAAGCAATTAACTGTGAGTTATTGCTTCCCTGAATCACCAGCGAGCGAGAATGAGTTCGGAAGTATTTATAACGACGATTTATAAAATGTCTGAGTATATGTTAACTTATTATCTAGCAATTGTGTTGTTATCTGACTATCCCTCCGACATTTTTATTGAAACGTTCGGCAAGGAATTTGTTTTCTAATATCAACTGTTGCGTCGTTAAATAATTTTTCTTATTCTGTTTCAAGCTAGGTTAGAAACGATATGATTTTATTAGAATTATATGTTAACTTATTACCGAGCACTTGCGTTGTTGTCTGACTTTCCCTCTGACATTTTTATTGAAACGTTCGGAAAGAAATTTGTTTTTTAATATCAACTGATACGTCGCTAAATAATTTTTTTTATTCTGTTTCAAGCTAGGTTGGAAGCGATATGATTTTAATAGAATTATCTGCTAACTGTTAATGATTGTTTATTTCTTTTTTATAAATGCAATTTGAATCTCAAGGAAGAGATTATTTTGTAGTACTGTACAGACGTTTCAATACATTATAATACTTTATACAATACAATAAAAATTATAAACATTCGTATGCGGACTCATTTCTTCGCAAATGTAGAACGGATCATCGAGTTTTACTTAATACGAAGTATGTAATAAATGTCTTTAGGTAACTGTATTCAAAACAAACTATATACCATCTCCAGTCAAATAAACGGTTTTATATATTTTGTCTTACTACTATTGAAAGTTTAAAGATCTTTCTGTGGGAAGTGATCTAATCGACTTTCTTTTTTATAAGCAGGTACTGTAATAAAGTCGCACATTCTAAATAAATTAGATTGATGTTATTTAACAGATTTGGTCTTTTTCGGTGTTTTGTGAGTTTGGTATTAATCTAAATGTAGCAGATTTAAAGCGTATTCGAATACTCTCGTGGCCCACTCTATTTCAAAAGCGAGTGGCACGGGTTCCATTGAAATTGAAAAAAACTGCTTGCGATTCACGCGTTTCTTCGGGTGAACTGGTGCAATCTTGTCTCGTTTTCCATTTCACTTTTTATTTAAGTTTAAATATAAAAATACTACTGTGCACAAACAAAAGGCTTGCTCACCCCGTTTCTGTTTAATCTGTTTCAATTAAATCTGTTGAAACAGTATGAACATTTTTGAAGTGAAACTTCTTTAGGCGCGGTAGACGTAAAACCGATCTGGCAATGAAACGATGAAACGAAATTCTATTCTATTAGCATATACGGTTGAGGGTTCGACATTGCTTAATAAAGATTATGATAAAATTCCGATGATGTTAAGTGGAGATTTCAACGTGAACTTTGCATCGGAACAATCAAAATTATTAATAGAATTGTTTAGAAGTAAATTAAGATTGGAAATGGTAAATAATCGTAATGAAGCGACAACAAGATCAGAAAAACTCTCGATGCAGTATTTGCAAGACATTTAAACAAAATTGAATCAAGAATATTTATATCATATTTTAGCTATCACAAGCCAATTGTTTCAATAATAGAATCATAGAAAATTAAATGTCATAAAGTGTTAATAAAAATTCGAAAAAAAAATTAAAGAAAGAAGTTTTAGCCATGTGGTCTAAGCACACACCAATTTTTTTTAGTATTATATGAATTATATTATACTGTTTTGTAAATTCGATACCGTCATTCCTCAGGAACTGACATAACCTTTAACGTGTTAAGAGAAGCCCAATTAATTTTGTGGGGGAACGAAGGTGCCGTTTCACCTGGCGTTATCTCCGTCTCGTTTCGTTTCGTTTCTGCGGACACGGTCGCGTGAAATAAAGGCCAGGCCCGAAAAGGGAAAAACACGGCGGACCCGGAGAAAAATACATTTGCTTCTAAATATAACAGGTCGTTTGACGGATTTAGAAATCCTGCTTCGTCCGTGTTTTTTAGGGATAGGAAGAAAAAGACTGGGGGATCCACGGCCGACGGGATTCTTCTGGCAGCGCCGGCTCCTCTGGCTGGCACCTCCACTTTTACTGGCCACCGGTCGTGAGAGTGCAACATTCGCCTCCACAGAAATGCGCCCATAAAATCCAAAATAATTCTCATATTTTTCCGAAAATAAACTCCGGCTCGTTTCCCTTTTTTTGCGTCCGTTCATTGTGCTTTCTCGCGAACTGTGAACTCGGCCTCCATGGCATTCGAAATAAACGAATTGAGCATAAAGGGTAGAATTTCTGTATAGTAAGTTCATTCGTCTCCCTCGGTTGATCGGCCACGTTGTTTTCTCAAGAATTTCATTATTTATATTTACGATTTCTATCAAAAAAGAATTTACAGTTGCGTGAATAATTTAAATTTAACTTCCAGCTTCCAGTGTAACATATTGTAGTCTGAAGAAATAGTATACAGCATTTCAGTTAAATGAATATGCACAGGGTGACCCATTTTGATTTTTCGTAGGTGGACGTGAGAGAGACATATTAACATTAATTATTGCATACGTATATTACTAGACTGCGGATTTTATGCATTTATGACAAAAATGAATAGGCATAATTTCATACAGTAACAGCATTAGAAGAATTTAGAAAAACTGAAATATTATTTTCGAGTTATTAAGCATATTAAGAAAGAAAATAAATTTCTATGTCACTCCAGTCTGTTGCAATTCAAGTAGAAAATGTTTACTTTGCATAAGGATCCGCTGTTTATATATTACATACAACGCATTACTTTTTTAAGTGGATTCTTATAATTGTTAATTTATCAATCGATACATAATAGTTATCGGCTAGCCTACAATCAGTGAAAAAAATTATTTTGTGAGAAATGGTAACTATTCAAATCAAAATTTTTTACTGGACATATCGTTCGGACTTTCGACAATAGCTTCGAAAATATTTTGAATTCTAACTTAAGGTTTTACAGAGAAATTTCTAAAGAGTCATACTGTAATACAGGGTTCTATAAAAAACAGATTGACATTTTAACCTTTTCTTATCTAGGAAACTATTAGCTATAGAAGTTCATTATTTTAGAGGTACGAAGAAACGTCCAAAAATTAGAAAAAACAATTTGTATTTACTGTTTTAACACTTGTTATTCTCTTCGGCAGTATGACCATTACAGTACAGTGTAGCATAAGTTTTTTAAAGTTAGATACTTTGAGCTGGGATTGTATTAAAAATCTGACAAAAATTACAAAAATTAGACAAGTTTCACGCTTTCAAAACAAAAATTAACTTTTTTCAATTGAAAAATTGGGTTCATATGAATTGAAAAATTATTATAAATGAGAAATGAAATCAAAATCTGTGGTATAATGCCTAGAGAAATATACAGGGTGTCCCATTTAAGTTGAGGTTGTAAAAAACTCGAAGACATGTGATTTAAAACAAACAAAATGACACATATCCTTTAGTGTTTCGAATGGGAAGTCAAATGGCACTACTAGTTTTCTAATGCGTGGGCGTTTCCAAGGTTATTTCAAGGTCATATTGTCTTTTTTTATCATAAACCCATATTTTTTATTTCGGAATCATATTCTAAGTAAAAAAGTGCACAACTTTTGTTTGAAACATCTTTTTGTAAGTTCAATATTTCTTAAGATGTTTAGCTGATTTTTCATGTTTATGTCAAGGATAATTTTGTTTTTCTATTAAAATGACAACGTTACTTTCTTCTGGAAGATTTTTTATTTCATTTAAGAACATCATAATAAATGCTCGAAATTTTTACCCTCAACTTCGAGACACAGTAATTCGTTTAATAAAAGACTCGTGAACACATAATAAAGTTCTTACAAACTTACAAAAAAATGTTTCAAACAAAAGTTGTGCATTTTTTTACGTAGAATATGATTCCCAAATAAAAAATATAGGTTTATGATAAAAAAGACAAAATAACCTTGAAATAACCTTGATAATGCTCACGAATTAGAAAACTAGTAGTGCCATTTGACTCCCCACTCGAAACACTAAAGGACATGAGTCAGTTTGTTTTTTTTTAAATCATATGTCTTCAAGATTATTTACAATCTCAACAAAAATGGTCAATTAGTTATTAAGCTATCCTGCATGCCAATTTAAAAAATATAGTTCCAAGAAAAACGCGTTTAACTTTAACAATCGTCATAACTTTGTCATTTCAATGAATTTCATTATAAAATTTTGGAAAAGCATTTTTCAGGTTCTAAATTTTCAGAAAACACAAGTTTAAAAAATCGATTTTTTGGCCCAGTTACACAAGAATCCACCCGTAACATGAAATGTATTTCTTTTTTTTTTTTTTTAATTTATTTATTTATGAAGGTCGCGTCAACAACGAGGTCATTAGCGACCACAAGGATTATAACATCTGATTACTTTAGATCCTTATACTTACAAGGAGAAGACGCGGTCATGTGGTCTCAGATTTTCTCGAAACATTGCATATTGGTAGATTTTGTTCTCCTGTTGATGAAAACATAGCATTATAGGCGTCGATACTCAACAGCTTTTGAGATACATTAAGATTGGTGAAGTTAGTGTTTCTTTCATGTTATGTTCCTTATCAATAAAATTTTTATATTTTGTTTCCTATAGATATTATGAGTGTATTTTTCACGAGCAAAATACAATTAATTAAAATACGTAAACTGAAGAGAAAAAAAAGAAAAAAATGGAAAAAACTAAAAAGGCATTTGAACCTTCCCGGTAATGAATCTAGTACGTTACCATCACACCGTTTGGCTCTTGACAAAAACTTCAACCAAAACTGTACTTAACGGCTTCACGGGTATAATGAAATTTAAATTGTAAATATATCAAAAATTATTGAGTATCGACGCCTATAATGCTATATTTTCATGAACAGAAAAACGAAATCTACCAGTATGCAAAGTTTCGACAAAATCTAAGACCCGATGGCCGCGTCTTCTCCTTGTTAGAAATAGAGAGAAGTGCATTGTGGGGAGATCAGTTAGCATCTGTTATAGACCCGATTACACGCGTGTGATAGATATTGGTGTATTTTAGAAATAGTATGACTTGATTGATGTTCTTACTAGTAATAGAATTTTAAGCGTTTATCTCGATGTTCAGGTTGTCTTGTAACGTTGTTGACCAGCATGCACGTGATAATAAAATCAAACGAATGCGGAGGTCCTCGGCGTTCTTCAGGGCCCGACGAAAAACATTCTTGCCCGGTGAGCTGTGAACTCGCCCCCTCGAGACAGCAGAGACTTTCAATATTCGTGTGCATTGAACAACCATTTACCGGCGTGTCTCGTTCTCTGTATACATATGTATATATGGGTGCCGTGCCTCACGACTTTTATATGCCGTAACCTAGCGCTAAAATTCTTTCACGCGGAAATATTGGAAAGGGAAAACGCACCGTTTTACATGAAATTAAGTTTAAAGCGTTTCAACAGGCTTCCTCGAGCGTGAAAAAAATGATACCACGCCACGCTTTTCAAACGGCCGAATCGCATTCGGGCTTTATTACTTTTTAAAAGCTCCGTGTTCGATGCATTTAACGCGCTCCGTGTTGGCGACGCGAAATTTCCTGTTTTCCGGATTACGCTTAAGCGCCCGGTCGCCTAAAATTTTTCACGTGTTTCGCCCCTGTGCACCTGGGAAATGCACGACTTCGATCCACATTTTATGACGCGATGATCGATGCTTGTCTCGATACGTTTTCGTCATGTGAAAAACATTTTGGAATGCAATATTGCGTGTTAAGGATACAAAGTTTTGTAAAACTGTATTTTACTGGTTAGAAAAGCTTGTTAGTTATATATAAAACTATTTAACACTAGGTTTACGGGCCCATCAAAATAACTGGTTCTAATATTTTTAATTTACGATTATTGAGATTGTAAAGATGCATCCATGAGGATTTATTCAACTTATTTCATTTTGAGTGTACTTATACTGTTAAATAAACGGATGAAAATTTGGATAGATACATTCTTGTTATTTTTATAAACTGATGTAAAATGGTCACTATTAACTCTCCGTAGACCTAGTGTTAAAAATTTTGCAAAATCGTTTATGATCCTCAAGAATAGTTTTACAAAATATTCTCGTTTAATATAATTGAATAAATATAAACGATTATATATAAATGTAAAGTATAAATGATTCTTTCAAGATAATAATGCATTTCAATTTTTTTATTTTTTATGTTCCTTAAAGAAGTTCAGTATCTTCGCCACACGTCCGCCATATTGATAACAACATTTCTGCACAAGCATATGAGAATGAAAGAGGATAAGGTAACACACTAGGGTTGGGCGATTCTGAATTGACTTTTTCGAAGCGATATTGAATTTTTATGAATCGATTCTGGGACATTCGATTTTGAAGCCAATCGATTTTTGTTAGTTATGAATCGATCTTCGATTCAAGGGGGCGCACGGAAGAGTTCGAGATTAGAAGTGGACGATCGGAAAACATCTCTCATCGGAAGATAATCTAATTCAAAAGTTTATTACAGGATCTCATGATGAGATACTATTGGTATCTTGATATTGCTATACAAGTTATACACTTAATATTGTGTTACTTTTTTATTGAACAACATAATTTTGTAAATCGGTTGTAAAGTACCATAAGAATTATAGAATGCATATGGATATAAATAGTGTTACAATAGATTTTTTTTAAATCGATTTTCCAAGGTTTGATTTTCTATTGAATCAATTTTTGTCGCTGCGATTCAGAATCGATTCAAGAATCTATTTTTTTGCAAGAATTGGCCATCCCTACTACAAACCTTAATAATAAATTCAATAGTTTAACACAAAATGTATATGCTTATTTTAAGATTGCTATAATCATGGTATATCGTACTTGAACTTTTTATTGTTTGTTTCTATTAAAACAGTTTACTATGTCCACTACTTGTCCGCCATGTTGGACGCAACACTTTTGCACAAGCGCATAAGAATTACAAAGTGAAAATTAACACTATAATAAATTGAACAATATAAAGTAAAATGTAAACAATTCTTTCCAGATTATATTACTGAAATAATGGAATACTGCGGTTGGATGATTTATGGTTCAAGATGTTAACCCTTTTGCACTCGAAGCTATTTCAACTAAAAAACCAAACATTTCTTCTAACCTAGAATATTTCCATTGTACATAGTTATTTTCATTATATGCGTAAGAAACTGATATAGTACCTCATACAATATTTAAATGTTTAGTAATTTATTACATATAAACAAATTTAATCATGTAAACAATATTCTGAATAATGGTCTAGCAATTTGTAGTGGCGCCTCAGAGTCGCCATTCGAGTGCTAAGGGTTAATACGTTGTAAATTAATTTCCATAGGCAGATAATAGACACCGTATTATTTGCTTTCATAACGCAAACAGTGTAAGCGAGCCATGCCAATACGCGTTAATTTTAACCATCGACCATTTACCTTGTAATACGTAACATTAAGAAATATTTATCGCGTGTAACAGCGGCCGGGACCTTGGCAGTAACAGTTCCGCTTTGGTGCCATCAGCGAAGTTTTATGTAAACTAATTAATCCGTCAGCACTTGGCGTCATGAAGCTACAATGTATGTTGCTTAAGTAAACGTCTGCCAGACTTTGATCTGCATTGCTACGGATACTAACGAACAAAGATTTATCTCTGAAGCAGGCCGACCGGAATCGCGTTAATGATTCATAGCCTTCACCTGTCATTATCGAATATTAATGCAAGATAAAAATTTTCTTCGTCAATTTTAACACTTTAGCTAACGGAAGCCTATTAGTACGCTCTTTCATAACTGTGTTGTAACTGACAATAGCATAACAATTTTATTTTAGATGACAATCTTACGAAGAATTGTTACAGAATTTTATTTAAGACAATTTGTTGCTTTACAAATAAAATTGTTGACGCTACTAAACGGTTTATTAAAAACTCCTTAACAATTTGTCTCTTATGCAGAAAGCGCATAAAGATATGCATGACATGCATATATCAGAAACGCATGAAATGGTAGATGAACTAACTTTGAGACCCTAAATTTGTTGTAAAAGCGAACGCAAGAATTGTTTTATACTGCGAAATGCAAGATCAATAAATAATATTTGTTAGGTGCAGTAATTGGGGTTGATGACCACGTGATAATCGTAACACAGTTTGGCCAAATGTGGATCAAAGTGTAGGGGTAACGATATGTAAATAACATGTGCAAACACGATAGAATGAAGGGCAGTTGCTGCGTTTTCGTCGAATTAATGCGGATTGCAGTTTGGAAACCACGATAATTGTCTAAAGTAGAGATCACAAGTTTGAACATGTATTAAACATTCACGTGTACACGTACAGTGGCCCACAAAAGTGTTCGTGCGCCCTTTAAATCAGAATAACTTTCTTAAAATTTGACCAAACCACTTGACTTTGTTTGAGCAATTAGAAGCATTGATTTAGTAAATCATGTGTAAAAAAGATTTTGAAAAAATTGCAATTAGTAGGAATTACACAACGAAATAAACATGGCACTTTTTAAAACTTCTTTATTTTAGCCCATAATGAAAATTCAAAATATGCCTTTTGTAGATCTATGTTAGTTATACATATGCTGAAAATTTCATCGAAATCGGTTGACGCAGTAAAAAACGACGTGTATCGAAAGATGTAAAAAAGTATGGATTTTAAGCTGAAACTGACCAACAGTCGTGAAAAACTGCGATTATAACCACTTTCAACCGCTTGTACCTCATATGTTTGTTAACTGATTTCCATAAAATTTTCAGCATATGTGTAAATAACATAGATCTACAAACAGCATATTTTGAATTTTCATTACGGGCTGAAATAATAAAGTTTTAAAAAGTGCCATTTTTATTTTTTTCATGTAATTATTACTAATTGCAATTTCTTCAAAATCTTTTTTGCACATTTTAAAAGTAAATCAATACTTCTAATTGCCCAGAAAAAGTCAAGTGGTTTGGTCACTTTTGTGGGTCACTGTATGTATATGAGTGTAACGAATATGTTTGAATCCGTGTAATTTTTAATTCGCGTGTACAGGTGTATTTTTACACACTGGTACACATTTTTGTACTACTAATATGCCCACATAGTAATTTCTGTGATTATTTTGTTTAGTATAAAATACCCGAATATTCAAATATATAATTATTATGTATGCAAGTAATTTGAAAAATATTTCCATACACTGGTATACGTGCATTTCGTTACACGTAATTAATGAAACATAATTAAACAATACACGAATTTCAACACGGATACACGAACTACACATGTACCCACTCGTGTATTTTAGGTACACGTGAAACGAGTATCTCGAGTCTAAAACTTTTTTTTTCTTTTTTAAGTTGCATCAACCTCACAAGGGTTATTAGCAACTACAAGCTTAGAATTAGGTGGTCATTTATAATTTAGATTCGGTTGAATAACTTTGTGTGCTTCAAGAATTTTATTAGTTTTTCGCAAGATTCCTTTGAATCGGTGGCATCTTTGATGTTTGCTGGAATTTTATATCTTCTTCTTTCTTGATGATAGAGATGGCACGCTGTAACTATGTGTTCCATTGTGTTTATTGTGTAGCATCTATTACATTTCGGTTAACCCTGGTTTTTAATGAAATATGACTGGGGGAGGTTTGTAGCTTTGTACGCTAGGACAAGTGACGTTAATGCGAAGAAAACAATATATCGTCGTTAAATAATCGAATAAAAAGCGCCTCAAATGTAAAGAAAATAATTAAAAGATGTTGAAAAGATGGTAATAGGAAAATTTGTATACTTGTTGCTAATAATATTAGACAAAAAATAAATATTTCCAATGTCAGTTACCGCATAATTTGACATCAATCTTCAACGAGTTAATGACAACCTGAAGAAATTTTATTTCCGCATGGAGGTACACGTGTAGTTCGGTTGCATTCACGCGAAATCAGCTATATTTGATATGTCGTTGATGACTTATCCAGTTGCGTGGCGAATACTTGTTCCAGGTTCGTGCCAGAGAGAATATAAACAACGAAATTGTGTAAAACGTGAATTTGAAAAGTGAATCACAGTCTACTGTGACATGGCAACAATGTTTCAAGACATGCTTCGATATTTTGTAACTCAAAATCTTTTAGACACTGTGAAAATTCATATGACATAAACATGATTTTATTTCAAAACAAAATAAAATAACAAGCCCTAAATTATTGCCACTCCATGGACAAGACAATTTATTTTTCATATACAAAATCTAAAACAGGATGTATTAAAAGTAATATTAAAATTAATCTAATTAAATGAATTAAATTTTACGTCAATGATTTAAGAAATATAATTCTGATAAAATGTTGTAATACATGCTACTGGAATTAGTATGAAAAATACGATCAGAAATTGATTATGAGAACGATGATATCCCGTTGAATAATTTTAATCGAATTTAAAAATCATAGACAGTGGACACTGTAATTTACAAAATTGTAAATGTCAATAGATTGTTGTCAATTTAGTTTAACATCGACAAAAGATATTCAGTTGAAAGTGTCTGCATCAAATAGTGGTATTTTCATATTATGGCAGGATTGCAGAAATAGCTGCGATTCAACGAACTGATTTATTGGATGAAAGAAAACGTAGGCGTTCATTACAAAGAAATCTGTAGATCTGAACCTGTTGAGAAGAATTTAATGGCAGCAGCAAACTGGAATCGATGAAAAATCAATGCAACTGCTTCAGACACGCTCTGATAGACTGCGACGGCCAAGTCTCTCGCAATTCGACGTCTAAGCGAGAACTGTTCATGTTGACGCTTTCTTTTACATCGAATCCACGGATTATGTCAAAAAAACTCGTGTCAGTATTTCTTGCGATCGAAAAAATATTTCCAACGTCCTTTACTCTAGTAAACAATTATTTTTTGCAATCTCTCTATTGCACAAATTAAACAAATAAAGTTTCTCGTCCCCAAAATTGAGGACATAAATATTTAAGAGAAAAGTGTTTTGTAAAAGTAACAAAACAATTTTTGAAGTGAAACTTCTTTAGGCGCGTTAAGCGCAAAACCTCGACGCGGTAGGAATAAAACCAATCTGGCGATGAAACGGTGAAACGCTGAAACGATGAAACAAAATTCTATTCTATTAGCATATACGATTGAGGGTTCGGAATTGCTTAATAAAGATTATGATAAAATTCCGATAATGCTAAGTGAAGATTTCAACGTGAACTTCGCATCGAAACAATCAAAATTATTAATAGAAATTTTTAGAAGTAAATTAAGATTGGAAATGGTAAACAATCGTAATGAAGCGACAACAAGATCAGGAACAACTCTCGATGCAGTATTTGCAAGACATTTAGACAAAATTGATTCAAGAATATTTATATCATATTTCAGCTATCACAAGCCAATTGTTTCAATAATAGAATCATAGAAAATTAAATGTCATAAAGTGTTAATAAAAATTCGAAAAAAAAATTAAAGAAAGAAGTTTCATTTCAGTCATGTGGTCTAAACACACACCAATTTTTAATTTAAAACATGTAATAAGTGTTACATCAACTGTATTATTAAATAAACTAACAATATTTACAGTGACAGAATGGCATACCGATATTAATTTTGATACAGTTATGTTCGATTTTATCAGCAACTCATGGACATGCTAATTGTTCATGATTGAAAAACGACGTCCAAGCACAAAGCCAAGCGCAAAGCATATAAAAGTGAAACGTCTTATAGAAGTGAGAATTTTGAATTTGCTTAAACGTTGTGTGGTTTTCATTATAATTCATGCTTAAATAAAGAAGTCAATTTAGTAATTTCTTATGAAAGCCCTTTTATAAATTGTGAAATAAAAAACCGGTCATTTGACCGTGGTAGGTTTAGTGTTAATATTACATTATGGAATGATGAGTCTCGACAAAATGAAAGCAGTTAATAAAGCAAACAATATTACGCGTACATTAAATTTGCTTTAGTAAGCGCATTGTGCAATTGAAAATATGCACTTACAAAAAAATATGCCCACTTTTTTTTTAATGAAGGTACATGTTATTCGCTGTTTTATCTTGAACAATTCAACACATGAGGGATATTACATTTAAAATAGGTAAAAATAGAAAAGAAAATAATATTAAAAAGTTAGAAGTTATAGAACCAACAAATATTGACATTCGAATGCATTAACTGTTGCACTAACACCGATAAAAATTTCGATCTATGCGTTCATAACATTTTAAAACCAAAATAAGCGATTCTACTGAAATTGAAAACGGTTCCGCCGCAATGGAGCCCATAAAAAAGGAAAAAGTGTTTGTTTAATACCAATTCCTGCAAATTCATTTATAAAAATGTCAGCTGGTATTAAAATCCGTGGACGCTTTGAAGTATGTATCCGGAATGATTACCATGAAACGTTCTGTTTTGATAAAAGAGACCGGTGGACAAAACATACATTCCTGTTGCAATCACGAGCGGCGCACGCAAGAATTTAGAAAGTGACCGTAAAAAATTGATTCGAAGAAATTCCTGCTGAAAGGATTGAAGTTGCGCGATGGTGCTGCAGCTGCTTGTCGTACTCTTCTCGAATTGCACCGTGAAATTCCATTCATTGTTAATGGCACGCGGCACGGACCGAACATTTTTCTGCTGGTTCAAGCTGTCGGTAACATTTGGTCACAACGTGTTACGAGCCATTGATACGGCTGGTACGTGAGTATACCATGCAATGACTGTTTATGGCACGAGCAACTAGAAACCGTTCGCACGATTTTCAAAGTCTTCGCGACTACCGTGCAAAATAGAGGAACAGAATTTATTTATTTATTCCATCGAGGGAATACTTGATATACAGATTGTCTCGTAATAAACTGTATTTGCATAAGTGATGTCTTGATATTATATGCACGGTTTTTGTGAATAATTTATCCTTTGTGACATTTTTACCAGCGTATTTGTGACATTTTTCTGATTAAAATGAGATCCAACATGATATCGTTCGGAGAATATTTGTTTCTGTAATTCACGATTTAGTAGAACCTCTATTATTCGAACCAATACCTGAATTCTCCATTATTCTGTTTCACATATGAACGGTTTAATCTAAAGTGATTGATAGACGACACGATTCAGTGTACAAATCAGTGAAGATTTTATTTCGCTATCTGAACACTCGTGTCCACTTGTTCGGATAATCGAGATTCTACTGCTATCGAGTACTACACGACAGAATATGATTCAAATTGTATCGTGTCTGGTATCATTTTAATCAGAAAAATTTCCGAAATATAGTGGTAAAAGTTTCATAAAGAAAAAACGATATAATTATTTCCTAGAAATTAGATCCTTGAAGCGACTATCCCTAAACCAATTCCTCAAATTTAGCTCTTAATTTTTTTAAAATATGCTGACACAGACTCTGCAGAATGCATCTGCTTTTTTGAAGAATATTTGATGTGGAATTAATGAAATTACAGTTTCTTGCTTGCTGTATAGTTCGCACAGTTTTTACCGCAGACATCTTGACTTTACTACTTATAGTATCGATGAAGCTGGTGCAATGCTAGCAAAAGGTTGAGTAATCTTTGCCAGACCTCACCTCCTCTTTGACAGGAGCAGGCATCATAAATGATGGTAGATGCGGTTGCAATAATGATAAACAAGATTTAAACAACATAATCTGGCAGTGTCCTCTACTGGGCTCTCAAAGAGAAGAAACTAACACGTTGGCTGTCATGTCATAATTATTACGTTAGTATATTTATTGCATCAAATTTGATTAATATCCAGAAAATGCAAAAAGGTTGAAGGAACTACTTCAAACCATACTTACTCCCACTTTAACATTTCCAATTTTTATTCCATTAAATAAATCACTTCGATTTTATGGAATTTTTGAAATACAAGCTGCACCCACCACTGGACATACGGTCGTTTTAACGTAGACCAAACACTGCGGCATGTGTTCAGATATTTTGCTTCATACAAAAGTGTAACCTTCGTAAATAATTTCTACGATTGCCCTCGATGTATATTTGAAAATTATTCCTTTCTACCTGTTAAACCTAATATAAAGCCATACAATTTCCTTTAAGAAGTTTTTAATTAAGCTACATAAAAAAGAAATCTTTGCCAGAGAAAAATCTCAAATTTCTGATCCCTGGGGATGCATTTTCAAAAGATGGCAAGGAATTGAATTTTTCCAAATATAATGTTCGAATCATCGATGATAAATAATAGTGAAAGGCGTGTCGTTTTGATCGTATCACGTCTAAGGATTGCATTTGAGTTTTGTGATCTAAACTCGTCGTGCACTCGATATTACCCTGATATACTGTCTAATAACATTTATTAAACAATTCAACATATATACTCAGTGGGTGTACAAATTGTTCCTACATCTTTTAAAAACGAATAATTTTTATTAAATCGGTCCCAACGACTTCAATTTTTTTGAGACGTTAGATGGATCAGTTTACTAGATAATGTGATAAAACCTTTTTTTAATTGCTATTGGTCGGAGTTGTGATGAAAATAGTGAAAGCCGTGATTTTTAACATTTTTATCCGTGCCTACAATGAAAATTGAAAATATGCTTTTCGTAGATCCAAGTAAATTGTCTACATGTACAAAGTTTCAACGTAATCGGGTTGTTACCAGATATAAATAATTAAAAATGGCAAAGATTGTAAGATGATACGATCTAAGGCAAAATTCAAAGAATTATTAAATCTTTTAATGAATGTGGCTTTTTTTTATGCGCCACCCGATTTCGATGAAACTTTGTACATTTATATAAATTACTTAAACATACAAAAATCATGTTTTAAATTTTCATTACGGGTACAGATAAAAAAGTTTAAAACTGTGATCTTTACATTTTTTTCTCCGCAATTCCGACCAATAGCAATTTTTAGAAAAATTATTTACACGCTACCTAGTAAACTAATCCTTCTAAAATCTCAAAAAAACTCAAGTCGTTTGGTCCAATGTAAAAAATATTATACGTTTTTGAAACGTGTACGAATACCTTGTACACCCACTGTATGTAGATGTAGACTTTCCATTCTCCACTATGATAATGTTGAATTACTTAATACAAACATCCAATAGAATAGACTATCGAAATACGTTTGTTACATTATCCATTTGGAGTTAATAGCGCGTGAAATGCGCTTTTACCGCGTACAGTTTGCTCTCGTTGATTACTACATCATCCTGCTATTACTCATTTACGGCATCGTTAGTCGCAGAGTTCTCAATCCGAGGCAGTAACTGTTAGAGGCATTTGCCGAAGGTGAGTCGGATTCCTTTAACATATGTAAGCCGCAATCACAATGAACTCTCGATGCCGGCAGGATTCAGTTTTCGAATTCTATTCGATCAGAGAGCATGGGACACGTTCCGCGTGTAACCAGTGCGTTTGTATGCATAATAAATGGTCACGGCCGTTTCACCGCGCCAGCAATTGTTCCGCAGATAATGGAGATTTATTAGTTATTTCTTTTTACCCTGTATTAATGACAACGATGACTCACCGGGTCTGTTCACACGACATTATCTTATTCGTTTATCCAGGTTATCAGCACGTGTTCCAGCCTAATGATTATTTCTGCTAATCGTTTAGCAGCTGGCGAACACCTTATCCATTATTTTCGAATTCACAAATAAAATTACTACGATCTTACGAGGTTCGTAAAGAGTTAATATCAAAATGCAGGCTGATAATCAAGGATTCTATTTCAGTGAAACAGGATTCTAAATAAAGACGTCCAATCACGAGAGAAACTTGAAATGAATGTTGCAAAGCCTGAAAATGCGAACGCAAATGCTACAGTTAATATGTACATGTTAAAATGTACTAAGCTCTGTAACGGATAAGATTATCGAACGCTCTTGAAGGTACGCGCGAAAGGTGGAAAGAGGTGAGATGATTGCGGAGTAGCCTAACTGATCACGCGATGCTAAAGACATGAAATCTTGCACGCTAAATTCTGCAAATGTGGGGACGTTTGTCATCGAGAAATGTATTTATTGGCGTACGTAGGTACATCTTCTGTTTTCGACGCTATAAAACCTTTTACTTTTCTCTTTCTTCATGAACACGTTCCAGTGAATTAACATAATTCGTATTAAACGAAAAAAATAACTTTTATGATCAACTCTTCATGTTGGAATTAATGCAGTAACTCTGTTGTAAGTTTATGGATGTCCGGCTTAAGAAATCTTCTTAAGAGTAGTTCGAACAACAGCTTCATAAAATTAATAATGGAGTATATCTCCTCTTGTGGCAGCCATATTGCAAAGGTAGTAGTTCAGGAGAAAAGAAAAATGATGCACTTGTCGCAAGATTGACATCAGCACGCATCAGTGCACGATAAGGTATCGCTTTATAATATTTGTTAGCAATCTATAAATCATTTCCAAACGAAAATAACAGGTTGATAAGAGTAATAGGGACGATGTCCACACTATACGTCCGCCATATTGAAAACCAACTGTTCATCGAGAAGAAACACTGATGCATATATCGTGAGAATAGCATTACTACGAATCAGTACAAATAATCTATGGATCATTTCCAAAAGAAAATAGCAGGTTCATAAAGATAATAGAGAAGACGTTCTCGCTACTTGGCCATCATTGCATAACTGTAGTTTACATGAAAATAAAATGATGCATTTATCGCAAGATTTGCATCGGCATGGATCATTGCACGATAATTTATTACTCCCGCATTTGTACAAATAATCTGTAACTCATTTCTAAAAGAAAATAACAGATGCACAAAAATAATAGAGAATGTGTCCCCGCTACTTGGCCGCCACATTGCAAAGCTGTAGTTCAGAGGAAAAGAAAAATTATGCATTTTTGTCGCAAGGTTTACATTGGCGCGCAACAGCGCGTGTCAGGAAAGAAGTGCGCAATAATTTATTACATTATAATTTCTTGTAAGTAACCTATAAATCATCATAAAGCATTCAAAAGATATTAACAGATGCAGGGGGGAATAGAGGAGTCGTCCTCGGCACACGGTGACCATATTGCAGATCGGCGAAGAAAAGTGATGCATTTGTCGCGGGCTTTGCATCGGCACGCATCAGTGCGTGACAGAAAAAAGGCTCGCGATAAATTATGAATCCCCTCGGTGTGTTCATCGACATAGATACCGGGTGAAAGAGACTCGAGGAATTTAACGGACCTAATTAGCGCGCTTTCAGTTTCCGAGCATGCATAATGAATTCCATGTGAATTGTGCTACGATTACGAAAGCAACCCGAACTCAGGGTCACCGATGAAGTAACGTCGATGCACTGAGAGATTCAGGGTCGGCAGCACGCTGATCCCGATTCGTTCCGATGCGCCATGTCACCGCAAGCGTAAGGGAGTCTAGAGTTAATTCTAGAGAAATAGGTCGACTGGTTTACATTGAGCTTTTGCATACACGTTTTCCATAATCTAGACTATACAACATAACTTTTTGAAGCCGAAATACTTAAAATTTATATTTCATTGAAGGGGGCACAAATATTGGCTGACATAAATCCAGCAGTTCCATTGGTCAGAAATAAAAAAAAATGACGCGTTTGAATTAGGATACTGCGGATCATTATGAAGAATAAAAATTGTCTGCATTAATTGCGGAAGATACGAGCCAAATGTACATTCAATTCTTCTTTAATAACTTGAACACATTATTTTTCAATCATTTTAATTTTTCTCCTGTACTAACTGGTACCAACTTATTTTTGTTATAAATGCATACAATGTGCAGTCTATGGATTAGTATGAATGCAGTTATGGCATAAACAAACAAAATATCACATTATTTTACAAAATGGCGGCATTTTGAATTTCGAAGCTTGATGTTTGAGGCTGTTTCTTCCCATTTTGTGCATTGAAAATCTATAAATACATCAATATTCGTTGAAGTTTTTAGTTCATGCGATGCTGGTAAATTTTTTAAAGATTCTCTCACAATTTGAAGTTGATCGCTCAACTAGATCTTGAAATATCTTCTTGGTCATTTTCGAAAGTAAGATTTCAAGCGGAATGCGTTTAATGTTTCGACTATCAATTGTACATAGACAACGGGTTTCGTGCATTTGTAACAAAAATGACTAGCTGAAATACTAAACTATACGTTAGAAGAAATAAATAAAATTGTTGCATTCTATGCAGTTTACTCAAATTATTGAAAGGGGGAATAAGTTACTATTTTGCATGAAGATCCGCAGTCATGTTGTATGCAGTGGGGCTGCGTCTTTCGAAGATCCATAACATCGTTATTCTTCCGAATTTAAATAAATCCTTTCGCGCACTTAAAGGCGTGTGCTTTAAGAAAATACAAAAAAAAGAAAAATCAATTTTTTCAAGGTTCCAGACCAGGTCCCCATGAGCGAGCGTGAGCACACGCTTACTATAATCTAGCGCGTGCAGGCCAGAAGGGAGCAAAAACTACGAGAACGCTTTTAGAAGAGAAACGGAGAGGAACAGCAACAGAGAGAGAGAGAGAGAGAGAGAGAGAGAGAGAGGCCGTAGCGAAACGCCGTTTGTTCGGTTCTTTTCAATCGCCGGGCGTGGTAGCAGCGTTAATGGGACACGCGCAGTCATTCACGCGTGAATTATGAAAATTGACTATACGGGGGAGCAGTTTGCTGAGCGACAGCCCCGTGAACAGAGTCCAGGGCTCGGTCATGGAGATATTTATTTTGCCGAGAACCGAGCAGAATGCCCATGAAATTGACAAAGGCGACTCGCTAACCCGAAAATCCCGATTTTTTTCCGTGAAGGGAGCGTCAATCGTCAGCCGGTCGTTTTTTATTGCTACCGTTTGATTCTTTAGGGGAAAGTGACTCTTAAAAGCACATTCGTGTTTTCTTATTTTCACGCGTGTGGTGGATGCTGTGGGGAAAATGTTTGGAGAGAACACAATGGTTTTATTATGGTCCGTGTTCTGCTAATAAAAAATTCGATTTGAATCATTAGTTTTATTTGAATATAGTTCTTTACAGTTTTTTTTTTATAGTTTTTACAGTTTCTTACAGTGCATTGGAAATTGTTAGAATTTTACTTTAGTGATTCTTTTTATATTTTTATGCACATTTGGATGTTTTGATCTTGATAATATACTTGATAATGTACTTTTGATAAAAATGTATGAATAAGCTATTACACCGATTTATTAAAATTATTGAAAGAAGTAATGCATTTTTATTTCACCTGGGCTCCTTACAATCTACTCAGAAAACTTTTATTTTGCATAAACATGTACAGCCTACTTGTATACATTTTTAATCCATCTCAATAAATCTTATTTAGGTTTTACTGTTATTTATTACAGTATGTACATTTAATTTGATTTGTATAGGGTGGAAATTAATATCTCCAAAAATATTGATGACACGCGAAAATGTTTCAGATGAAAGTTGTTCAGTACCGAGAGAGGCATCATATGGTGGGACTTTTATTTTTCCCAGTAGACACTCCAAGGTGAGGTGAAGGTCAACTTTCTTTTTTTAAATGGAATGATATGTATTTTTATCCACCATCAATAGTGCGTTTTGCGATGAGTTCAATTGCCTATGACTCAAGGGCATTCAAGGTCAAACTTGCAGGGAAATGCAGAAAAGGTGTGATCGTTTTATTTGTACTTTAGATCGTGCTTTCGAACTTTCACACCAAAACAATAACATGTGTTCAATATCAGCATTACTCAGGACAACATCAAAGTCATTATCAATGAAATGAAAACAAACGTATTTATGTATTATTGTGCTCTTCTGCAAGATAGTCAGTTTACATTCATCACTGTTCGTGTTAGAGTATCCTTCGCTGAACGATAGTACTTAAATAAGTGGTGAAAATAGAAATGTATCAAAATTGTTTTGATATGTTTATGGTACTAGGAGAATGCAGAAAAAATTACAGAATGGCTGCTAATTTGTATGCACAACGCTACCCACATCGATCATCAAAATCGCATATGGCATTTAAAAGACTAGAACAGCATTTTCTCCGTTCAGGTTCTGTGCTTACAATCTGCGTAATGTCCATTAAGCCTACGATGCATGAAAACAAGAAAGTCAGAATATGCGAAGCTTGTGCTAAGATAAATGTTGAAATGTTGATCAAAGTTAGAGAATCATTTGAACAAAGAATTGTTCAGTGCATTAAAGTAAGAGGTAATCATTTTGAACACATACTAAACTAAAGTACAAATAAAACGATCACACCTTTCCTCCATTTCCCTGCAAGTTTGACTTTGAATAACCTTCAGTCATAGGTAATTGAGCTCATCTTAGCACGCACGATTTGATGGTGGATAAAAAAAACATAGCATTCCATTTAAAAAAAGAAAGTTGATTTTTACCTCACCTTGGAGTGTCCACCGGGAAAAATAACAGTTTTACAACACATGATGCCCCCCTCGGTACGGAACAACTTCCATCTGAAACATTTTTGCGTATAATCAATATTTTTGGAGATATTCGTCTGTAACGCTTTATAATTTCCATTCTGTATATCCGAATTGTTCGGATCTATAATACACGGTAACGAAACTTTGATTTTGTTTACAGAAAGTGTTAGAACAATAACATCTAGATACAAGATTTGTTGTCTAATCTAAGATTCTGGGCTAATAAAATTATGCATATGGAAATTGATTTCGCAAACATCATAAATAGACGAAAATGGTTAGAACCACCTCTGCACTGTTTACACCAACGATAGTATGTATTGTAATTTGTAGGTCATTATTGCTTAGTGGCAGATACCTATCAAATTCGCTAACCTAAGGAAATAAAGCATTTATGGCATTTGCTGACCCATTTTTCGTGTGAATTAATTTTACAGACGCAATAGTAAATATTCTTAGTCTCTGTTTTCCCGTCGCGAAACGCCATCGCTATGTCATAAATATGTGATCTCGTGCAATCGTGCTGGCGATATGACCCACTTCCGGTCCAACATGAAGTACAAAACGTGGGTACGGTTGACAACTCTGTAATTATTACATCTCCGTTCAGGTTCGTCTAGAATTAACGAGAGAAAAACTAGGTGATCAGTTTTTCGTCGGAAGTATAACTGTTGCAGATCCAAGATGCTTGTGGAAAGAAAATGTAATTGAATCTAACAGAAACAATTTATATTTATCCTATCCCTATCAATGTGTGTAATTATTCAAAGTATTTTATCATTTATCTAAATAATGTGATTTTGTCTCGCTTCTAATAAAGGATTTTATCTGAAGTTCATTGAACTTTGGTTCTCCTTATTTTACATTGCGAATTTTCAGTGACTTGATCAAATTTCATTTTTCATGTCAATATTATCATTGAATGTTTACATTGATTTACATTACATTCAAGAAATTCGTCATTCATTGATACATGCACATTTTAGTTAAAAATAAACACATATTATAGTTAGGTCATCCACAAAGTCTTTGCATTTTATTTTTAGTCTATTGATAGTATTATTTACAAGAATAAATATTCAAACAAAATAGAGACATTACAAAATGACAGAACGTTTTCGAATACAGTAAACAATGCTTACTTTTTATTGATTTCAAGTTAACGTAATAGAACTCATCTACAAAATTTACACATGTAAAAAGACTTCTTCTTAAAACATAAGTTAAAACATGTGAAAGGACTAGTGTTTCTAACAAAATTCTTACTGTATTTATGAAAAGAATGGTTAAATTATATACAAAATGATAAAAGTATTAGAAATGTTAAAAATATAGTTATGCAAATTCTTCAAATTATTGAGGGTCGAAATTAATTTTGATTTAACTTCTTTTTCCTGCAGTGGTTGCAGAATTATTTCGCATAAAGTCCCCCAGCTCAGAAAGCATGAAAATAAAAGTAGATTGAATGCAATATACGATAGAATCGGAAGCAATACATCAAATATTTATCAGCATTTCATTCGAAACTTTTTCTTCGAAAAAGTGCTAGGCTCGAAACAGCAAGCAAGCAAAAGTTCAGCAGGTGCGCAAGAAAGAAATAAGATTGCAGGTTTCAGAATGTGGAGGAACGTGCCCAATCGACCGATGGCTGAAGATATATCAAAGAAGAGGCAAGTTGGCAGAAGAATAGCACTCGAGTTCTCTATCCCTTTATCTTCTCCGTAGGAAAGGTGCTGAATTTCTGTTATAAGACTCTTTTACGATCAAAGATACACACGTGGTGTGAAAGATGCTTGATCTATTTTTCCTTTACTTTCATCCATTTCTCGCGCACTCCTCGGTTACAAGTGTTGGGAATTCTGTGTTACATCAGCAACTGCTGCAAACCAACTTTACGTTGTCCTTAATAAAAATCGATGGTTCCATGGAACTCATTAAATCAACACTTTAAATAACAACTCATTTATTTAATTCATTCAATTGTACTTATTTTAATTGTTACTAATAGAACGTCAAATAAATAATATACCTATTACATAGTTCATAATGTTCAGGCAGTGAATGGAATTATCATGTATATCAACAAATAACTATATATTTAACACAATATATTAATGACAACCATTCTAAATCACAGCCATACTTTTAATAACAAAATCGCTTCTTCATTTTCATTCATTTCATTTTAACATACAACCAAATTCACTTCATACACTTTTGTTTAGTTCATACAATAGTTTTGTAAAATTATTATGCCACTAGTGGACTACAGGGATTTTATGCGTTTATGAGAAAAATGAGTAGATCAAATTCAAAGCAGTAGCAATATTTCAAGAATGTAAAAGTACTTTCGTATTACAATATTTTCGAATTCTTAAAATGATTCAAAACAGAAATAAATACGTCTCTAGTCGCTGTATCTCGTAATAAATGTAGACAATTTTTATTTTGGAATAAAATCCACAGTCTTGTGATTACGCATATTGTGTGGCTGCGTGTAGTAAGAGTGGGAAAGAGAAAAACAGAAATGTATGAATTGTATTTACTTACGTAAAATAGAAAAGCCAATATGCATGAAGAAGCACTAGATTAAATATGGTTGATGTTGATTGATTGCGTGTTATACGATTATAAAATGTATGTATGATATTATATTAAATATATAGTTATTATTTTCTTTTATTTAAGCTTACCCAGACCCCTATACAGTGTCTCCAGATCCACCCAAAACTGGGTGGATTTTCCTCTCTTCCTTTTCCCCTTCCACTATCCCATTCCACTACATGAGCACACTCCAACGTCCCCCACTAAGACCGTTGACTGGTCACGTGACGTGCCGCGCAACGTGTTACATATTACTCTGGTCATCAGAGAGGTGGTAAACTGTATTCCCCTCGATTTAACCGATCTGGCGTCACTGCCCCTATATGGGATCTATACAGATGGACGTAATTTACATTATGTTACAGAGTTTGAATGACATTATTATTTATTTAACTGCGAGTAAGAGAAATTCATTAATCAATCCTCTGTCTGAACATATATCAATGAATCTACATTATGTTTGCTACAAACAAAACATGTATTTATATTGTATGAAATAGAATGTTATTGTCTCATTAAAAAAACATAATTATTAGTGGGTTAATAATATCTTAGCGTTTTCCTGTGACTATAAAATCTACTGTAATGAAGCCACTAAAGTGACAAGCGGGGTTTATCGTAAAAATCCGTAAATTGCGCAATTAAAAGCTAATTTTATACGAAGCTGAATCACTTAGCTTTATTGCGAAGACAAAGTACCAGGCTGATAAGAGCTTTCCGAATTGGCAGCGAATAAAACAGCAATCTTAATCGAGCGAGGTTTGTCGGAACGATTGTCTGCCCTCTTGGTCACCGGATATAGCGAAACCAATTAGTTCGATTCGTTTCGCCCGGGAAAAGGGAGGGACGGTAGAAAAATAAACACACAGGGATTTTTGTGTGACACCGCTTCAGTTTGCTGGGAGCGCGCCGTAAATTTCCCCGTAACGAATCGCCCCGATCAGATGATGGTCGTCTCTCTGATCCACCACAACTAAAATACTCGTTTTTATTGTCATAATTCTCCTTTCGTATGGTCTCTGTCTAGCGTTTAAACAGCCCGTAAACTTGTTGCTCGGCCGTTGATGACTTTGTCATTAATGATCCTGCACGTGACTACACTTTATCACGTCATGGTCACTTTAATCTTCGATGCCGACTATGTTCGGCGTGACGATTTCTTTTTAACGAAGATATCGATTATCGCGACGAAACTTTCTGAACAGTTTCATATATTTTGGAGCTACCGAGAACTGAAAGTGACTAGTTCGCATTATTTTATAAAAATAAAAAGAATGTCTTCGTTCTTGCGATTTTTATTATATTGGATTGGAATAGAAATTTGTTTGGTTGCAAATATAGTAAATACGTTCTAATTTTTACGATCTACATACATAGTTGTAATTCATTAATCAAATTGGTAGGTAGGTACTTATGATTAAATAAAAACCAGTTATGTAGGTGATCCCACGCATAATTTTATACACTTTAATAAACGTTCTTATTACAGCTAGAAACTGTTGTTCATTTGAATACAAGATTCAAGCTTTTTATTTTAACAATTTTAGCCTAAACTCGGACGACTACAATACAACACTTAAAACGCTCTTAAAAATACCTATATCGCTATCAAGTTGTGTTAGCAGATATTTTCTGTTAGCAACGTTCGGAGAATTAAAAACGCCAATCGTTAACAATATGTTAAGTAAAATATGCCGCAAAAATTTGTCTATAATAATGACTCACGCCTAAATGTACTGGAATAATTTTTTTAGCTCCAGATTATTTAGCATCACCGCAATAAATTCTCAAAAATTACCTAACTATTACACAGTGCATCGGAAAAGCACCTAAAAACTACATTTCCAGTAATTTTGCAAAGCAGTGTTCATTATCCTCCAAGATATGTTTTAATGATATAGCAGGTAAAATATTGAAGACTCGTTTTTCGTTAAAAAAATGTTGCAAATTCTAACGTCTCCAAAAACTTAAAAAAATTTTTTTCGTAAATGAAAGTTCTTTTCTTTATCTCCTCTTTACAATAACTCCTAAAAGTTTATGTACGATTTCTTTCACTGTTTTACCGAACAACGTCAAGAAAGATGGAGATCAAAAATTCCACGAAACATCCAAGATGCCACCGACTCAAAGGAATTTTGCGAAAAACTAATAAAATTCTTGAAGCACACAAAATTATTCAACCGAATCTAAATTATAAATGATCACCTAATTGCAAGCTTGTAGTTGCTAATAACCCTTGTAAGGTTGATGCAACTTAAAAAAAAAATGTGGAACAAGTTCGATCTTGTAAAGCCCTCATTGTAACTTTCACTACCGTCAAGTTGACAGCACAGCTCACATTAAAAGCTCGATAAACCGACTAAAAAGATCATACATCAACTTTTAAGGCGTCGTTGGAAATAGGAACCTTCAATCTTTAAATCTACGGTGGTTTTAATTACGAGAAAAATATTTCAATGTTTTTACAGACGTTCGAATGTATAGCATTTTCGAGAAAAGACGTGTTTTCAGTTTCTCGCCCGCTACATCGTGAAAAAAATCTTAAAATAAAACGAACTACGGATTATGAAATTAGAGACTACCAGCTTTAAAACGAGTCCAAATTTATTATCGTACGATAATTTTTTACGAATTTATAGCAGTTTAAATATAGGCAAGTTTTCAAGAATCAAGTATTTAGTATTCAAATACTTTTTGAGTTAACTGTATGTTTCAATGGGAAGCCATCAAGGGCTGGGGAAAATTAGATTTTTGGAAAAGATTAATATTTTTATTATTTCAAGTGATACAAGATTTTAGAAAAATTTTTTTTTATATATTTAATACAGATACTATTGCGAAATGAGTATTTCGTTGAAATATGTGACATAGAAGTATATCAAATAATAATACTTCCATCCATTTCTATTTCAAATAATTGTATTTGAAATAATATTATTAAAGCAAGCACTTTTTAACTGTAACATGTAGGTACAGTTTTATCAATAACATAATTCATTTATTTTGTTTATAAGTGACTGAAAATACTCCATAAAAGTGATTTATACATGCTACAGTTTTTCTTTATTTGCTTTAACGACGTTTTTCGACACAATTCTCTATTTCCTGTATTTCAATGTAAATAGTAAATAGAAAATAGCGTAATGTTATAGTAGAGTGTAAAGTAGAATGTACTCAAGATTAAAGCATGAAAAGAAATAGTGTTTTCAAATAGTTTTTGATTCAAGCACTAAAGAAAATAGTATTTGCTTATGGAAATATTTCAATTTTTAGTATTTTATCTCAAACTATGTCGAACTTTTCCCAGCTCTGAAAGAGACCACCCCACACTAATAAAATACTTTACGCGGAATGAATGTCTCGCAGAGAGTCACATAGAGTGCACGCAGCGGTTCCAAGGCCGGAAGACAGAAAAGAATCCGTTCCCACAGCGAAACGCAATTCCGTATGATACCGGTCATGCTTTACAGAGTTCCTTTATCCGAGGAAAACAGTGTCCACCGATTTTTCAGTCGAAACACGACAGAAAACCACCGATGAGAACTTTCCGTGTGCGTCACGTGCAATTAGATCCGGTTCCTGGGGAGCGTGTACGACCAAGAGAATTGATTACCTGGCAATACGTATGTATCTCGTTTAATTTCGAGTCCACCTTGAAGTCGCTGCAGGCAGGAAAGATCCACAGTGCTTGAATACTTTTATTCCGGTCGGGTAAGGTCGACCACACCAAGCAATCCCGGATACTTCGATAAGCTTCGTCGAAAATTCCTTTTTCCAATCCATTCGCACGTAGGTTAACCTTAAGATTAGTTATTAGCCGAAAACCTGAAGGAAGTCTTCCAAAAAAAATGTTAACACTGTACTTTTCAAAAAATTGTGGGCGTTTAGCTTCTTCAAGAATACTGGTGCATGCGTGTTTATTTAAGTTTACGCACATTTACTTTTAGTTTCATGTAATGTTTAACCTTATGAGGGCCGACATTTTTCCATTGAAAACTTCTTTATGAAAAAATTATATAATATATATGTTACGGTAAATGTGATTAATCCGGTGATTATGTATAATTACCAGTTATTATATATAATTGTTACGGGTAATGTAATAAATCGGAGATTATGCATAATTTTTGGTTTTAAGTTTGGTCTGGGTTAGGTAAAGAATTGGTAAATGTGATGAATCCTTGAATATTTATGTAGGACCTAACCCAGACCTAACCCAGACCAAACTTAGTGGTGATTATATATTTATTATATACATAATTATAATTACCGGAAATTATACATGATCACCGGATTAATCACATTTACCGTAACATATATACAAACCAATATGTTACGCAAAATTCACAAGTTTGTCCCTAGCCACCACAGTGGCCACCGCGACCCTCTCAAGCTTAATAGTGACACACATGGATGTTACCTTTTCCTAACACATCATTACAGTCATGTTTTGATATATGTGAAAATTTTGGGACCGAAGTGTCACTTATTATCCTGTACAGACGCTATTTCATGACCTCTTAGCGCTAGCGTCCAACGTAGAAAGGGAAATTCATTGACAAAATTGTTTTGTTTCTAATGATTACCTTCTGAAACTTCTACCTCCTATCTTATATTCGAGATATTTCTGATTAAAATGATCCCAACCACGACACAATTTAGATCAGATTTTGCTACTCGTAATTAGATTGCGGATTTTATGTATTTATGACGAAGATGGGTAAGTAAAACCCTATGTTGAGTCTAACTCGACATAATACTTTGTTCCAGCAAGTCTTATATTTAGACTAATAAAGTAGAAGAAACATTAGATGAATTTAATATTACTGGCACATTATTTACAGTCTATTAAAATTGTTAAGACAAGAAATCAATTTTCATGTAGCAACTCTTTGGCACACAAATCCGCAGTCTATTCTTAATTCTAGATCGAATGTTTATTAATTCGTTTAATAAATTGTGTTTGGTATAGATTGCCGTACATTGAGGTACTCACATCTGAAGCACGTTGGTAATTTTTTGAAAATTTTTCACGGAAACGAAATAACTAACGTTTTTCGAGCTGTGTGTTTGAGGAGCACCTCCTCGGTATTCCTAGGGGTAAATGGAAGATTGGGTGGGGGCCACGCGCTTTGAAGCTACGCCAATGGGTCGATCGAGGGGAATTTGGATGCACCATGGTCAAGGTAAGAGGGTCAGCAAGGTGCATGTGCACGAAAATAAACAAAGCCGACGTACGCCACCGTTCCTGAGCAACGGGGCCCATTGTGCCGGCCGCTCAGGTGAATCACGGGCCGAATGTGTATTTTTAAACTGTTTGAACCCTTCGCCTCTGCCTTTTTAAGCTGTTTGGGATCTCGACTTTTTACGTTGTTCCTGCTGCGAAGGGACAACATGTTTTTTACCCGGCGTGCAAGCTTTATTTTATTTCAATTATATTTTTCTCATTTTTATCTTTTGGCTGTGTAATTTGATTTTTAACCCTTAGTGAACTATTTGACCGGCGCCTCTCTCAAATTTATGCTAATAATTATTTCAGTTGTTACTATTAATAATATAAATATTTGTGGATGTCGATGAAATTTTATTATCTTACCATTTCGATAAAGATTAATCATATTGAATAGAACTAATTGAATCATTGCATTTCTAAAGTACATTTTAAAGGTCTATTTAAGAGTTAAAGTGAGCTGCGAAATGATTTTAATATATTATTAACTACTGGAATAGATTAACTAGAAAATTGAAAGTACATATGAACAATTTAGTTGTTCTAATGTTCTCAATCTTCCTAACCCTTTGCACTCGAATGGTGACTCTGAGGCACCACTACAAATTCTTACACCATTATTCAAAATATTTTTCTGGTTATTAAATTTGTATTTAATAAATTTCTGGATATTTAAGTATTATGTGTGCACGTTGGATCAGCTTCATATACACAAAAAGAAAGAATTGTATAAGATTGACATATTCTAAATTAGAAAAAAAATTTGCTTTCAGGATTACAATAACTCCCGAGTGCAAAGGGTTAAGACGATTAAAAGAAAAAATACATCTTCATTTAACTCTCGGATGGCGGGCCATTTTCATGATTATAGAATTGATATTCCTCGAGATTATTTACAGTGTCATTTTCCAGTTTTTTGAAAGACATTTTGCAACGTACAGTATTTCATCGTTAATTGTCGTGAAATTCTGAACATTAATCGTCGCACAGCAATCCCTCCTTCCGCGGAGTATACCCCGTGAGGGGCCGTGAAGCTCGAGAGGCCTGGGTCGCCGAGAAGTGTAACATAATATCTGCACTATAGAAGTGTAACATAATACGTATTATCTGAACGTTAATCGTCGCCGGTCGGACCCGTGATGGCGACAATTATCGATGAAATACTGTACATACTTTTCCAACACGCGTCTATTTCTATTGCTTTTAATGGAACGATAACTGCAGCGATTTATTTAAAACTGAGCATTAAACGTCCAAATGTTAACTTCGATTTCTGACAATTAATTTGAACAATTTTTATTTTGCATATCGCAAATTTTGTCACGATCAATGTAAATACAATGTTGTTTATACTTGTATGGATCTTATGACGAGACTGTGGATTTTATGCATTTATAAGAACAATGGATGCATGAAATATCAAACGGCAGAAACATTAAAAGATTTTAAGAACATCAATATATTATTTTCAACTTAAAAACATTATTAAAGAAAGAAATTCATTTCTACATGATCCCTACGTATGTCTTATAATTCAAACAGATAATATTTATTATGTGTAAAGATCCTCAACCTATTTATGACACAATAAAGTAAAACAATGATTTATTGAATTAAGAAGAAAGTGAGACATTTGTGAAAGGTTAAAATTCTCAAGAGAAGGAATAGATTTTTACTTCGCTTCTATTTATCACGAATGACTTGGAAAATTTGTATTTTGCATAAAAATCTACAGTTTACTAATCACCATTAATCTTCACACTTTCTGCAGGAAGTAAATGAAACGAATTAAGCTGCCATCGCTCAGAATCCTAAAAAAAATGCTAATAACCTCGTCGAAACGAGAAAGATGAAAACGTTCAAACGTTTCACTACTTTTGCGAGACACGATGTTCGGTGTGATGTCTATATTTTATATAAGCTCGCATACAAGTGAACGCGAGTCAACGTGCGTGAATTAATGAAAACGTAGAAGACGGAAATATCGGCGAGAACACGAGGAACACGTGTGGCAGGGATCTAACAAATGCCCTTGAAGAATAAACGGGACACATTACGTGTGTGATAGTCCAGCCTATTAAAACGAATTGTTAGAAGAGATCAAAGTTGTTCGGCAAATAAAATGACTGGCTGTGATCGTTTACTCATGCCTACAGTTTATGTACGGTATGTATGTATGTACGTACCCGCGTATACTATGACATATGTTCTGCGTGGATCGATGTGTCCATTGTTTTTCTACCGTGTCGAATATTGCGAACAACGGGAAGGAACCGTTTACGCTTTGCGAATACACGCTTTCGACGGGATTCATAAATCATGACCTTTTTACGAGATCGTTAACAGCAACGATGAAACTTCGGACCACCGAAACAAGCTCCGCTCGATCACCTTCGGTGGATCGTATGCAGTCGAGCTCGGATTATTGCAATTTTAAACACGTCGGACTAAGACACACTCGGATCTGTTTTTACACGATTTTAATTCAACACGGAACAAATACTAAGGAAACCGTCCACATTACATTAATTTATTTTGTATTAACCCGTTGCCTTACGATTTAATGCCGAGGTTTCAGACTTCCACATACTATTCAATTTTAAAAGCACAATAGTTTCTATTGCTTTAACATCAATGTAAAGTGGTCAAGTTGCTGTTACATATTACGTTAGTTTATGATTGAAAGTTAGAAACAATCTAAATAGCTTAGCATTCAAAATCCATGACGTCTCTGATACGTCATTTCAAGGCAAGAGGTTAGTGACCTAGCTATATGACACAAACACATTGATTAATAAACTCGTTCTTAGAGCCATTGAAAAATCAGTACAATAAGAGGCTAGTGCCAATTTTGTTCAAGAGGTTACAGAAAGAATTTCGTTAATGAAGTAAGGAAACGATGGCCGAGATATTTACAGCGAAAATTGACAACGAATAAAATCTTGTTATAATTCATATTATCTTGCTTAATACTTATGTTCATGAATTAGCCACATTAAATGCAATCTTTATGAAATAAAATGTGTGAGCACGTAAAAATGATATTAGTGGTCCACCAACAACGTAATATAAGCAACTTAAATAAAGCAACTTTAAAAAAAAAACTTTTGCCATTTAAGAAATTCGTTTACTGCGATTGTACAGTGTATCATTCAACTTTAATTATGTTGTATATTACACAGATTTGCAAAGGTTGGATTATAGGGGATTAAATTACAGAAAGCGCACGAATATGTTGATGATGTTGATGAAGATCGTGGACAAAGTCCGTGGAATAGAGACAGCTGTGCTGTTTGGTTTTCGGGCACGTTTTTTCCCGTAAATGACCGGAACCGGCTTCCGAAAAAATGTTCTATAATATATTGGACGCCTCTAGTGAGTTACTAAAGCATCGCCGCTTCTCAAAAAGCACTATAAAACTCGTCTTTCGGCGTTAAATACATTTCGGCCGTCCGTCATCGTTGTGTCCGCGCATATAAATGGCGTCGATTTTTTTCCGACAAAGAACGCCGTTGAATATTAAAGATACGCGGTTTAAGACGTTCCCTTTTCTGAGACTATCCAACACACGCCTTACACGTTGCTCTTCACACGTGAATTTCACGTATAAATCTTTCTAATGCTGGGTGCTCACCCTACTTCTTCGGTTGAATTTATTGCGGAACGAGGAGCATCTGCTGCGGCTTGAAAGAAATCCATAAATCGTATAGTTTTGCACGTCCGACGATAACGAGTTGAGCCAAGATAAGCCGAAATAACTCCAGAACCGTTCGATTACATTGAAATAAATCAACGGCCACCACTTGCGTTTATTCTACTCGCTTGCTCCTCGAGATCGAACGAAAAAACTCTTATAAATAGACGGCGGATTTTATGCATTAATAACGAAACTGAATTGGTCAAATATAAAACTGAACAGACATTAGAATAATTTAAGGATTATTGTACTGTTTGCGACCTTTTAATTAAAAGGAAAGTTATATTTTGATTAACCTTCTGTTCCCTACAGTTGACTTGGACAATTTTTATTTTGTATAGAAATCCGCAAGATGGCAGTCATATATACGATTCTTACTGAACGTAATTATGACATACTAAGGATAAAAATAAAAAATCTACTTTATCGAATAATCGCGGGGTAAACCTTACGTTTAGGGGAGGATGCTCCGATGACCTTGATCTTGACATATGTTGTTGAGGACAACATTCTGAACAACTTTTGTCATTACAACTACCCGGTGCTCGGTCTCAGTTTTCGAGATATTTGCGAAAAACTATTGCTAATAGTGTATTAAATTTTCCGTATTCTTCTTCTGCATCTGTTTATTTTTTGTTTGTAAACACGTTGTGGGGATGAGAAGCGACAATACCACACACACCTACCCAGTGTTTCTAAAAAGAAGGATCTCACATTATACAATATAAAATCAACTGAGACGAATGCAGCATACATCTATTATATTATCGCATTTGATAGTAAAACAAATTGAAAAACCTAACCCAGACCTAACCCAGACCAATACAGCATACATGTATTGTATTATCGCATTTGATAGTAAAACAAATTGGTATCGGTTTCAGTTGATTTTACATTGTTTAATGTGAGAACCATCGTCTCAGAAACACTGGGTGGGTGTCGTGTGTTGGTTAGGACCAGGTGGCGGGGGGCGGAGAGCACGCAGACGAAATTATGAGTATCTCGAATAGTATCTATATCAAACTGAGAATTTTATTCTGTATTTAAATGGTCTAATGGATGCATAGAATTCATTATTTCGAAAAAAGCATGAATGCGTTTATCAAAATTCTACGTTTTTTTAAATAAAAATTCGGCAATATAATACAAAATTCAATACAGTACTAGCAATAGTTTTTCGCAAATATCTCGAAAACTAAGACCGAGCACCGGGTAGTTGTAATGACAAAAGTTGTTCAGAATGTTGTCCTCAACAACATATGCCAAGGTCAAGGTCATCGGAGCATCCTCCCCTAAACGTAAGTTTTACCAATCGCGGTACATATTAGAAAATATGAGATAGTTTACTAATCACTAGTATTGAATATTTTTAATAGCTCTATTTAAGTAGATCTTGTCAGATATTATCTTTGTTAATTGTGTCTTGCAAATTTGTTCAAGCGATATTTTCATGAATTGAATAATAAATTGAATGTTTACTGTAAATAAAAATAATGAAGTTTCACTTGTACAAGATTACAGTTCATAAATTAAACAAATAACAGAAGAAATTATCAATGTAATAAAAAACAGTAGTTTTTTCGACAAAATTGTAAGACAGTTTTAATTTAATCAGAAATAAAAGGGTTTCACTTAAACAAAATTACACTCCACAAAGTAAATGAATAGTACAAGAAATGTTGAAATGCCTGAAAACATCAATAAATTAAACACTTTCTTTCAGTATACAAAAATAATGTAATATAAAATTGAGTTGAAGAGTACCTAAAAACTACTTATGCTTAAAATATTTTTTTGTATTTTTTTAAACATTTCTTGACCTAGGAAAAAAAAGGAATTTCTTTCGAATCTACGTTAAAGTGCAATTGCAGTTTTTGCAAAATCACAGTCGCAATTTTTACAACTTAAAGTGTCTACCTTTTCTGAGAAAATCAATATTTTCAAAAATCCCTACATCTCTAGGCATTTTAACGTAGATTCGAAAGAAGTATATCAGTTCCGTAAGCGGTAGTGCCGTCATTTTTGATCGAAAAAATACAAAAAAAAATGTGTTAAGTACATTAAGATATGTTGTAAGAAGTGTTTTAATTCGATTTTATATTAGATCATTTTCATGTACTGAAAAAACTGTTTAGTTGACTGATTCTAGGCCTGTTACTGTGGCCATATCCCTAATCATCGAAATAAATCCAATCTCTTCCAGTCCCGTTACCAGACGGCCGCCATAAGAAAGATCCACTTTATCACAGTGTACACGAACACCTGTACCCCTGACTTCCGATAATATTTTCCTTATCGCCGGTGTGGGGTCGAACTTGAGTTGTCTAGCATCAAAAGTACCATAAAACACTACGATGTACGATACACATCGTAGACACACTTGAACCACCCAGGCTTCACGGCCAGGTCTTGATAACACAGAGGGATGAGGTCGAAAATAAGGCGGAGGCGTAGGTGGCTTCTGTTTGGCCTCAATGTCAGCGATCGGGGTACCCTCTCTCCATCAATGTCCGCGAATCCTAAATATTATTTCCACCGGTATGAGCTTTTTCTTGTCCGGTAACGTTGCCTCGCGCCACAGTCCAGTAATGCGCCCAACAGTCTGGAAAGTTTTGGCCCCGAGCCAAAATACACCACCGGAGAGGGCGCTTTCAGTTTCTACAAGCCAGAATCTTTTCTGGGGGTCGTGTAGCGACGGTGATGATCGAGCTTTCATCATGTGTTCTTCCACAACCGGCTCTTCGTGGCATCTCTGGAACGTTCGAAGCGCGACAGCTTTTAACGCTCGGCCGTTTTATGCTTGCGTGGGGAGAACGAACAGATTTTTTTTGAATCCTGTTTCCGACATTTTTATTTTTTGTCTGATTCTGAAACGATGGGGATGAATGAACCCTTTGGAATAATCAACACGATAAACGCTATGCTGGTTGTTGGGTTATGTTAAATAATGGTTTGTTTTGAGCGTTAAATTAACTATTTATTGAAGTCAAAAAGGTAAAACAAGAAATCATATTTGACAAAAGATGCGGTACATATATAATATACATATAACTATCATACCTGAAATGAGTAGAAAGAACAACAGCGCCTTCGCTTGAGGAGAAAAAATATAATCGCGGTTGCTACACCATCACCAGTCCCTAGGGACTGACGGTATCCAATTTACAAAACAATGTATGTATAGTATATGATTCATATTATATAAAGAAATATTCGTACTATCTTAATAAATTTAATTGAAAGCGAGACAGACTTGCTCCGCATTCAACGTGTTAAAACCACATCGACTTATCCCTTTCTGGTTCCTATATTATACTTCCTTCCAGCAAGTCTTATGCCTAAACTCTAGACCTAGACTAACAAAACAGAAGAAACATCAGATAAGTTTAATATTACTGGTACATTATTTACAACCTATTAAAATGATTAAGAAAAGAAATCAATTTTCATATAACTCCCCTTTCTTGGAAAAGATAGACATTTTTTATTTTGCATAAAGATGCGCAGTTTACTTATGTTGAACTTGCGTAGACGTTGAAGTTCTTGCTTATTTTTAACACGTCGAATGCCGCGCGAATTTTGTGTGTTCCACACAAGCTTCATTTGTTTCGTTCATAGAAGTAATCAGCGTGATTAAGAACGATTAAGTTAGTAACTGGATAATGAAATTCTCACCTTAAACTATAATCTAGTTAATTTCGGCAGTAATAAATTGATGTTCAATGCTATTAATTTTATGATAATCATTCTTATGTAATACAATGGTGCCGTTCACTGGTGAACCACGATGACGTTCAACGTGTTAATCGGTGTTGATGCCAAGAATATTTTTCGTATTACATATAACAATATATGTACAATTTATTCAGGTCTCTTTTTCGTCCTCTATGCACGTTTTGTAATGTAAAACGTGTAAAAGTAAGATAAACTGTAGTTGCGCATTTTCTAGTTTAGTGCAAAATGTCTTCAAAATAGTGAAAATGAAAAATTTCGAATATAATAGATAAAACTTGCAACATCAAAAGCAGAAAATATTTTAGAACCTGCAATAATAACACATTTTTTAATACATTAATATAAGTACAGGAGTACAAACATATTCTTGTATAAAACAATTACTATTTTACGGATGGTACAATGATGATGATCCAAAAAATGAAACAAAAGAGATTATAGCTTTAATAATTTTAATAAGCTGAAACTAATACATCGAAGCTTTCAAATTCTTTTAATCTGTGTCTGGCTTTAAATTACAGCTATTCACTTTTACCATAGATGCATCAAATCCGCAGTCTAATAATGAGAGTGAAAATTTTTTGCGTTTCGTAACACTTCAAAATTTCATAGAAAATGATCTTGACACTAGAGATATGTAGCTAGTTAATTTCAGACGGGGCTATGTAGTAATTATAAGTACATAATACTATAAATTTTATTGCCTGAGAAATGAGTCCTGTGTGACTTACCGTGTTATATGCTCGACACTTTCATTATGATCATATTATGACGCCTCTGGATAGTTATCGGTCACGTAGGACCAAGTAATTGATGTAATAAAATTCCGATCCTGCAACGCCATTCTACCTTAATAGCTCTCAATTATTGGATACTTTCGGTTATGGTATATGTCATTGTTGAAAGTGTATCGAGTTCGGTTAACGTGCTTAGTTGAGTTTATATGAAGACAAGGATGGTTTATTAATTATATAAATGGGCTACATTACATACGTTTCTTACAACACTACAGTCTTATGGCAACGGGGGCGACTACAGGCGCTCGCAAAACACAAGCAACCATCCTTCGCTCAAACGCACATCACGCCATCCACATACATCGCGCCTATGACGGGAAATACAAACGCCTCTGCGTGTGAAACCTCATCAGCTATTCTGAACACTTTCGTTCCAAAAATTGCGATTACTCGAAACCATATTTTCACAGGTATACGCAGAGTATGTACTCAGATATTTAATAATTTAATAAAAAAACTTGTAAATTGTATGTTTCATAAATGAGGAATGAATAAAGGAACCGATGATGGTTGCAATAGGAGAACATTTTTTTAAATAAAGATTAATTAATAAATCAATCGATTTAAACTACGTAAACCAATTATAATTCATATTCAAGTATTTAACAATTTTACGCGATTTTGCATAGATTTGGCGCGATTCCCTGTACCAAAAATTATATTTCCGACTTCTTTCATTAAACCATAAGAAGACGGTAGACACAGCGAGCTAAATTATTTTTATTAGAAAAGAAACTGATTACTTCAAGCCTTTTATTATTAACTGTGCATATCATTATTATTTTTGTATAATTTGGTTGATCTAGTACCTCAATACAATAAATTCTAGTAATGCAAAATCTAGTAGTGCAATTTAACATTTAATACGTAACTTTAAAAATTTCACAGTTCATTCAGACGAAAAGTTGTATTTATCAGATTGTATTTTGAAAACGGCCTTCAATGAAATGGTGCTCGCACATGATTACACAATTGTACCAGCCAATTACAATCAATTTCAAAAGCTGATTTGTTTTGGTAGTCATCTGTCAGTTCTTAGAACGCCGTTAATTGCTTGTTTACAACATCGTATTTGCCGTTACAAAACAATTGCTTAGCGAGGGTTAATATTATTTCCAGTTTTCATTACTCGCGTTGCTTGATTTAGGCGATTCACGCAAAACAATAAACAAAATACTGCAATCATTACAACAAAGTAAATCGAGTGATGTTAACCGTGTTTTCATTAATTAAAATACGAATAATGATTATTGGACTTGAAAAATATGTAAGCACCTTGTTTCTCAAGATTGTTAGGAAAGATAACAAATAGCGATTTCTCACATTTCCAACATTTACAAAAATAACATTAATACTAATAACAAAGTAACTCGAGTGATGTTAACCGTGTCTTCATTAATTAAATTACCAATAATGATTATTGGACTTGAAAACTATGTAAGCACCTTGTTTCTCAAGATTGTTAAGAAAGAAAAGAAATAGCGAATTCTCACATTTCCAACGTTTACAAAAATATAAGCTAAAGCAAGCATGTTGGAATTTTTATACAGAAAAATTAAAAATTTCATCATCGAAAGCACTGATTTCCAATTTCCATAGTTGCAACTTTCCTCTATTTTCCGCGGCGTATAATTAACTCATTTAGATACGGATAGAATAATTATTTTACTAATAAGTAACAAACACCGCTGTTCGCTTCCCACCAGGTTCCACTTAACACGGCATGCTAATTACCCCGTATCTCCCGCAAATTATTAATTACCTAGCACTCGACGAAAATACCCCTCGTTACCAGCCGCTGTTCTCGATGGGGTTATTACGCATATTTGAACAATTAGCACGCGAACATCGAGCCGCCTCCCTCGGAACGCGATAAGGTGGCCACAGACGAAAATTCTTAGTCCCTCGGCGTAAGCGTTGTTGTGTCTTCGTTGTGAAGAAACAATAAGTATGTTCCGAGGGACCGTGGACGAGTGTCGATGATTACGTTCGTCGCACAACACCGTGGAACCGCAACAGTCATCGTTGCAAGCGAATTATTGTCGACTCGAGGAAAACAAAGAGACGATGCAAACGACTGTGTTGCTGCAACTGTAGCGAAAAATTTCAATGAAAATTTGATGGAACAGCGTCAAACATTTTTACAATTAACCAAGTTGTTTGAGAAACAATCAAGCACTAATACTTTGGCTGGTGCGTATCACTAGACTGCAGATCTCCGTGGAAAATATACATTTTTTACCTGAACTGCAACAAACCGAAGTAAAATAAAAATTTAATTTCTTTTTTAATATGTTTAATAGGTCGAAAATACTGTAACAGTATTTTTGAATTCTTCTAATGTTTTTACTGTTTTAAATTACACCTGTTTTCTTTCTTAACCCTTTTGCCTTACAATTGCATTCCAGGACTTCAGATTAAAACATATCATTTAGTCTGACGCTCTAAATATGCATCGATGAGAAATAAAATAATTTGTATTGCTTCGAAATCAATGTGCGATGGTTAAGTTATTATCACATATGTTAGTTTATGATGGAAGATTATAAATAATTAAGTTTGGCGTACGAAACCCATGACGACTCTGAAACGTCATTTTAACCCCTTGCCGTACCATTTTCTTTACGGCTAAAATGATTAGAACCTTTTTATCCCCAAGAATTTCACAGATGATAAAAGAAAATTGTTATTTTCCGTATGGCTACATTTGCTTTAATGCTTATATATTCGGTACAAAAAATACAATTTTATTTCGTCTATAAAGAAACACATAAAATGACTCGTTAAAATACGGCAAGGGGTGAAGGCAAAGGGTCAATAGGTTTGATAAGTTCACAAAATAATATAACAATGTAATAGTTATTTATAGACTGCGGATTTTACGTATTTATGACAAGAATGGGTAGATTAAATGCAAAATATTAAACACATTTGAAGGATATAAAAATGCTATTGTATTGTTTCCAACACTATAAAACTATTTAGAAAAAAAAAGAAACTTCCATGTACTTCCTGTAAATAGGTACAGAAATTGGTACAGACACTTTTTATTTCGCAGAGAATTTCGTAATCTTCTCATGTATAAACTACAGTTATTACTATACTACGGATCTTTATGCAAAATAAAAATATTCTGCATTGACTTTGGCTAGCACGAGGTAAAATAAAAATTGATTAATCTTTGTACTGTTTTATATTTCATCTATCCAATTTCTTCATAATTGCATAAAAATCCGCAGTCTAGTTATTACCAAGGCATTCCATGGATGTTAAATATAATATCGATTGCATTTCTCTTGTAAAAATAAATTATGTTTTATACAACCCTACAACAATATTTCTGCATACTTCTAATGTTTTTATTGTTTTTTGGTTCTCCTATTCATTTTTGTCATAAATGGATAAAATTCAACGTTTACATATCACTTTGTAATAGCAAGATTGAATTTATTCGTACGATTTCAATTATATTAAGTTGTATGTCCAATGTGATCAATGCTTATCATATTAGTAAAATGTGTTCCGTACGATATTCTCCATCAACAATAGGCGTCCTAACTGATAGAGTGTATATACGATTGTAAGAAGAAAATAATGAAAGACATAAATGTCCACTTTTGAGTAAAAGGGTGTACAGCATTGTTTTCAATTTATCATGATTAAATAAGAAGTCATATTAACCAATTGTATATCAGACCTTATGTTAATCCTAACGTATAGCTTGATAACCCCCCATTGGGGGTTCCACTTAAGCTTTCAATAAATAAAAAAAACTTGTATTATTAAATACATGAGCGAACAAGCTTTATAAAAAGCATCTAAACTACAATTTTTTTTTATCATTTGACATGCTTTCCAAAGAAATGCAAGTTTCACGATAATTATACAAACTCAAGAAATAGCTCCAATATTAATTCAAAATGGCGAACCAGTAACGGAACTCAAAGTGATTCAAATGTCTCAAGATTATATCACTAAGAGAACTGTATATCGCAAAATTATGAGGTTAAATTACAGACGCGCTAAAAGCATTTACATGCACCACAGCTAAATAACTTTTTCATGCTGTATTATCAGAAACGAGTAACTGTTTCTTTTTATATGCGATTTATCCTGTAACAGTTTACACTTTTTTTTCGCGCGTAGAAAGATAATGATGTTAATGGTACATTCATAATGTTATAAAAAAGTAATACGTGTATTGTAACCGGGTATTACATAGAGCGTAGAACATCACGCTCTACTTTTCAATTTATTCCCGTGCAACAAGTGTTTCAAAACGTTACAAATAAAATAGTACATCAGTATACCAGACATGAAATTCTTAGTGCGGAAATGCTTTCAGGAAATTCCAAATTGTGCATAAATTTCGTTTTTCCTTTAAATTAACATCGTGGGATGAACTAGTTAAAAGGTGCATATTAAAGAGGCAGGATATTGCACTTATCGATAAGTCATTATCATTAAATAATTATTCTAAAATAGATCAAATATTATTTACTTATACATTGTACCTTTCGGTATCAATTCATAATAGTACATGTATTAAACATCTTAATATGAAATAATATAAAATTTGAATATACAGTGTGCCTATGAGCTAAAACATTTCGCTTATCCATGAGAAATTTCATATTTAAATAAATCGATGATAAATATATTTTTCTGTTTCATACTTAATCGTACGTACAATTATTATTATAATGCAAAACTTCTGCATTAACATGCAAGACACAGGAACTAAATAAAAATGTCTTTCTTCCTTTAATTATTTCAATAGGCTGAAGACAATATAGTGGTATTCTCAAATTATTTTAATCTTCCTAGCATTTAAAAGCTTATCTATGCAATTTTATTATAAATGCATACGATCAGCACTTTACTTATTATTCTTCCAATGATGCAATGAAAAAAATTCAAATTCAAATTCAAATTGTCTATTAATTGCTTGTAAGCTCGACTGTGTACGTCCAACATCGAAAATCCCTCATTTTTCTCGCATATGCTTCACCTCGATTCAGTCAGATCGGAACAAACGCAAACTTTCCGTGATCAATTAAAACGCGACACAAAGCGATCGCGATCGCGATGATTTTCGTACAATTCCCATTACTTTATCTTAATTAAAGTGGTCGGTCGAACGGTGATTTTAATCTTCGCGAAGAGTTCGCAAAGCGTGATCCTGAATCGAGGTAATTAGCTTCCTCTGTTTGCCCGGGAATCGAACTCCAAGCTCGAGCCCCTTTGATAGGGATCCGGGGCCCGTCTCGTTTCCCGAGGGAACCTTCCAGATTTGTTTCTGGAAAGGTACAGGCTCGGTCTCTCCTTTTCTCTCTCTCTTTCTATCTCTCTCGCGATCGATCTTAGATAATTCAGTTAAACGGACTATCCATTCAAACGATCGCATCTGTTCGCTCGACTAACTGGTTTAGTTGACGAATTGACCCGGCTGTTAACCCTCCTAGACGCGTGAGATGATCTTCTCTGCCGTTCGGAAGATTTCGACGTCTGCTTCTACATCGATCGATTGCGTGACGAGATTTGCATTTTTTTTTTTCATTAGCACTATTTCTTGTCGATCGATTGTCTAGCGCAACTGTAGAGCCGAGTTCAAGGAGCGGTGTATTTCGTATTACAGGTCAAAGAAATCGGTTCTTTTTACCTTTCTCCAATCTTCGTGCTCTTAACGCATTATCTACTGGCGATTATTTCACAATTTTTTAAAGTTTATGGCCGATGGCAGAGGATTTTTGTAATAGATCCTCCAACAGCAACAGAAATTTCAATTGTAAACCAATAACTCACTCTTAATATTGTAACCTAATAAATTCGATGGGATTATTGTTTAACAGAAGATTTTTAAGCTTCCATTTGGTACAGCACAATTATTAAAAGCCTATTAATATGTAGCCTTTCGGTAGATAAAGTATTAAAAATATACTTTCAAAGGCACTCTGTGAAATTTGCACAAAAATCTTGCTATAAGATCCACTGATTGAATCTTTAAACTTATCAACCGTTCACAGGCTCAGTCGATTAAGCAACTTTCGAGTTTTCTGATATTTCTCTGCCAAAGTAATTCGTTAATGTTTTGCATTTTATATTTAGAATAAATTTCGTTCATATTTGGACTTAATGCTAAGGAATGATGAAAGTTGAAAAAGCTTTTAAAAATAAACGCATACCACTTCATGAATTTTCGTTACATTTACTTCGTAAAGTTAATCGATTTGGTAAATGAGCGCCTCATACATTGACTTAATTATTTCAATTGGATAAAAATTGTTATTTATCTCAGCTTGACAAGATGAATCTTCAATTTTTTGTAATTACATGAAAAAGCAGTGATGTTTTCAATTATAACCACATGTATATTACGTGTATCGTCGGCCATACCTGGGCTAAATTATCTTAATATGACAAAATTTTGATTTCATCTAATCAAGGTCAAAAGTATCGCTTGTTTTAAATTTTTTATGATACTATGGAAAAGAAGCAGTGCTGTTAAATGATAAAATTATAGTTCCAGCTGTGATTTGAAACCTAGAAAAGAATTGTAGAGTATAAATCAAGGTTAAAACACATTTTTGATAACGAGAGACTCTGTGGCTTCTACAATAAATAATTTTCTAATTTTAACTAATTGTATACGGTGTACTTTTTACAATTTCAATGTAAGTATTCTAAAAAAATGACAGTGGTGCTATTTCACTATTATACATTGCTAGAGCGCCTCATCTTTTTTAGTTTCTCACTATTTATTTTCAATGATCTTGTGAAAAATAATCATTATCGAGCCTTAGGTTGGTACTCCTGAGCCGATATATCGAAGAGCGTGTGTGATCTGGAATCGTCAGTATTATTCAATATTATTCAGTATTATTCAGTCCTCGAGTTATATGTATTAGTTTACACCATTAACGATTATAATAATAGATAAGTATGCGGATCATTATGCGAAATAAAAATTTGCTACGACAATTACGAGAAGCATGGATCACGTAAAAATTGTGTTCATTCCTTAATGACTTTAATAAGCTGGAAACAATACATCGATATATTAAAAGTCTTTTAATCTTTCTGTTTTTTTAAATCGCAGCTACTCATTTTTGGTCATAAATGCATAAAATGCGCAGTCTAGTGATTACATAAGGACAAAATTCCCTGAAAAGACCGAAAATCTGCGACTTTCACCCTTAAACATTAATCTTGTAATGTCTTTAGCTCATAACAACATTAATCGACTTCAATAAAACTTCGTGCATATACATTTACATAGATCTACAAAAGGCGAATTTTAAATTTCCATTATAAGCAAAGATAAAGAAGTTAAAAATTGAGACCTTCACTTTTTTCTTCACAATTTCGACCAACAGCAACTTTTAGAAAAACTATTTACACTTACCTAGTAAACTAATTCTTTTAATATCTCAAAAGAATTGAAGTCGTTTGGTCTAATTTTAAAAAAGTTATTTGACTTTTAAACGTGTACGAATACTTTTTACATCCACTGTATGTATTATAGAATACTATATTTTATGTGAATAGAAGTTCGCACTTGAACAGATAATATCACGCACGTATTAGTACGTGTTCGAAAATATATATGTTCATGAACTTGTTCGAATGAAATTTTAAAGAAAATTCTGAGTATAGAATTTTGCATTAAAAGATTCTGTGAAGAATGTAAGTCAAGGATTCGTTGACTATGTTCCGATGATTATGAGCAGCCTAGCCAGGTTTCTGATCCAAGTTAAACACTTTTGCGAACTTCGCGCGTTTCTTGACGCTGTTCAATTCGAGCGACGCTCGTTTTGCTGCTGGTGATTTCTACTTCGAACCATAACGAACGAAATTGCAGCGCAGAAACTTCTTGGGCAGACACGATTTCGAGGAATCTATATAGTAAGTAGGAACGTTTGGATATGAAAGCGGAACATGGAATTCGGAAAGATTGTTTGATACACTTTCACGTTGGTAAAGCGGAATACAAGATAGGCTGCTACATTTCTATAAAAACTGCTAAATCTACTCTTTTAAAAAAGATATTCAAAATCATTGCTTCGACGAGAATGCACTTAACTCTACAAGCTTGAATTTAGAACAGCCATTGGAGAAATGCGGACAATCAATAGCGAGATGTATAAATTCTGAATTGAATTGGTTGGTACCACGCACATTCTTGATTTTTAAATCATTTTGGCAATGATGCGTTTAAATTATCGAGTTCAGTTGATATTTATATAATAATGGTCTTTTATGATCCTTTAATAACATGTCCTATAAAGATCCTCTAAGAATACAATGGTCACATGAACACGTTTTTGGAAAATTGACTCCTCTATTTACCAAAGTGTATGTAAATTTTCAAGATCAAGTTCTGTTCATACTTAAATATAATGGTCTTTTATGTTCTTTTAAAACCACAGTTTATAAAGATCCTGTAAAAATACAATGGCTACATGAACATATTTCTGAATAACTAATTTTCCTATTGACCAAAGTTTATGTAACTCTTCGAGGTCAAGTTCAATTCCTACTTAGATATAATGGTCTTTGATGTTCTTCTAAAACCATACTTTATAAAGATCCTGTAATTACACAACGGTTCCACGAACACGTTTTTTGGAAAATTGATTTTTCTGTTTATGTACTAAGAAACATAGGTAACTTATTAAGTTCGGTTCACATTTGAAAATAATGGTCTTTTATGTTCTTTTAAAATCATACTTTAAAAGGAGTTTCTTAGTCTAATACGCTGCTTATATGAACACGTTTTTGGAATATTGATTTTTCTATTTACTGTGAAACATAATCTTTCAAGATTGAGGTTAGAACAGGCGTTGGAGAATTGTGGACCACCGATCACCGCAGCGAGTCGTCGCCTTCTCGCCGTTTGTCGGCGTTTCATGCTGCGAAGCTCTTCAAGGTCGCGGAAAAGTCGAGCTCCTTCACCGAGTGAAGGTGGCCTTTCGGTCTCCGCTTGGCTAATCGAACGAGACAATGCCTCGGTACGACTGAATTTCCTTCTTCTCGAGAGCTCTCGTGTATTTTGCGTGTCTGCGAGTTTTAACGCATAATCTCGTTGAAACACTTGAAAACTTGAACTCGAACGGCTCCCGCGCGGAATAGAATCTGCTAACTGTTCGCAGAAACAGCCGCCGTCCGCTTAAAACGCACTGGTGAACGTTGAGTTTCAGTTTTAACTGCACTTGCAACGCGATGGAGAGTTTAGCTCTTAAGTGCGCTTCCGAAACGGACTACTAAAATGCAACAACTTGCACGGTATATTTCATACTCGTATTTTCCGTTGGTAAATGGTAATAAATAACTTGGGGAGCACTATGCTAAATAAAAATTGTCTGCGACAATTGCAGAATACTCTAGTTATATAAAAGTTCCTTTCTTTCTTTAACACTAGGTTTACAGGACCCGTTCAGATGACGAGTTCTAATATTTTTAATTACGACTATTGAGATGGTAAAATCCAGGAGGAATTACTGAACAAATTTACTCTTTTGGGTATATGTTATAGAAATAATGGCTAACAATTTGAACAGATATATTCTTATTGATTTAATAATGTAACACAAAAGTGTTACTTTTAGTGTTCCGCAAACCTATTATTAATAATCTGAGTAATCTAAAATTACATTAAATTCTTTTACTCTCTCCATTTTAGGTTACTCCAAATCATTTACGTACGCAGTATATTTAATATTCTTGTTTTCAATTGATAAATGGTAATGAATAAACTGTGGACCTTTGTGCAAACTAAAAATTGCCTGTGTCAATTATAAGACACATAGTAGAAATATAGACGTTTCATTCTTTCTTTAATAATCTGAGTAAGCTGGAATTATATTAAATTCTTTTACTCTTTCTATTTTAGGTTACTCGAAATCATTTACGTACGCAGTATATTTAATATTCTTGCTTTCAATTGATTAATGGTAATAAATAAACTGTGGATCTTTATGCAAACTAAAAATTGCCTGTGTCAATTATAAGACACATACTAGAAATGTAGACGTTTCATTCTTTCTGTAATAATCTGAATAAGCTGAAAATCCTGTATCGACATTCTTAAATCCTTTTTAATCTCTCTACTATTTTAGATTGCTCCTCCCATTTTTGCTATAAACCTATAAAATCCACGGTCTAATAATCAATTTTGCTTTGCAAGATATATTAAAAACGTAAGTAGATAGTAAAAGTACAGTCTAAGATTGAATCCCAAAGTAGCATAAAAATGAAGTTTATGAAGTCTTTAATTTGCTAAAGGTCACAAAAATCATATTGAAAATTTAACGTCATCCAATTTATGGTCTGATAAGTCTGTTATTGGCACGCGAATTTTATGAACATACACTATGCGGCTCAGTAATAATTTTAACATTTGTAATTACAACTCGTGTGGGTTTGAGGGATAACGTCATCCAATTTATGGTCAGATAAGTCTGTTATTGGCACGCGAATTTTATGAACATACACTATGCGGCTCAGTAATAATTTTAACATTTGTAATTACTTCTCGTGTGGGTTTGAGGGATGACAACCTCCAACTTAATAACAGTTGTTCTCATTTCCTACTAAAAATATTCGAATGAAAGAAAAAGCAAATACTATAGGTACATATCAGTTGTACTTCACATATTTTTTTCAAAATTTTAACTGAACTGTTAACTTCAGAAAAAATAGCTTATTTTTAAGTGTTGCTTGAAAATGACATTTGATCGAAAAATTATAAGTAACACTCTAATATTAAACTTTTATGTGTGAGCATTTCAGGAGATTCTGAATGATTTCACTTGTTGTAGTTTAATACATAAACGTCTATGTATATGTGCTCACGGTCTGTTAATTATATCATTATTCGAGTGTGCGTTTGTTGTGTGAAGTATGGGTTACGGTTTACGATCGATACATATGTATTCCTGCTAATTGCGCGATGATGACTTGTCTTTTATGGTATAATAACCAGGAAGAATACAATATGTTGTAACTATCAACAAGGTGAAAGAATGGACCTTCACAACTTATGGATGTTCACAAAGAAATCGAACATAGAAAATATAATAGTTATTTAATAATTTAAGTACATTTAATCATTTCAATACGGAAGAAAAAATGTATAAATCTACAGTCTAGTTATAATAAATAATACTATCATTTTACTGTCAACCATAAATGTGTAGACGGTTGATACTTCCGTTCGAACCTTGCAACAGGTTTATTCAATCTATCATCCGTATATAAACACTTCTAATAACCATCCGTAATGACGATGATGAAGGTGCGTACAATTATTATCCAAGGACTCAAACTTTTCCTTTATTGTCTTTGCCGCTTCCGTTCCAGTCTAGGATAACCTTTAAATCTACTGACTTATGCTAGAACAAAAATACTGTTTAACTTGAACTAAATACATAGAAGATACCCAAAAATATTTACTATTTTTATTGTAATTACATTTCGATTTTATGGATGTTAATGACTAGAAATAGGTGAAACATGTTTTAATGGGGTACACTAATGTAACAGGTCAACAATCAGACCTTTCTGCATATATTGAAAATGTAGCATTTTAGAAATATGATTCCAAAATTTTATAATATGGCAATTGGGAGAATTTAAACTTCACACACATTTTTCCCCGAAACCGTGTTTTTCGATGATTGCAACAATATCTTAAGAACTATTCTACTAAAACTATTGCTATCGTCGGTGTCATAATTATGTCAAAATATATTCTTCTATAATTTGTACAGCCTCTTAAGAATAAAAGGAAGTCCAAGAAATCGAAATTTCGTATCTAAAGTGCTGCCATTTTTATAATTTCCAAGATGTGTCTTTCTTTATAGTACCGACTACAGCTAAAGATATACTAACACTAAACATACCTCCGGTCACAATGACCGCTCTGAAGTTTTTATTTTACAATTTTTAAAATTATAACGATGCTTCCATTGGAAATGATTAAATACATTTCATCGTTCAAGTATATATTACAGTAAAAATCGTACAAACATTAAATAAATTCAATTATTTCATTTTTATTAGGCAACATAGACCAGCTACGTTTAGTTCTCGGTAGGTTTAGTGCTAAATAAGAGCCAATTGGATTTTTTAATTTCAGATAACTAAAATAGCTTAAATCATGGACCATCATCGACGTACACATATTTCATTGCAGCCAAAAATTACTTTTCAATAATAAAAAATAGTAATTATGTTCCGAAAAGGCAAGTAAATGCATGGAGAATAAAGCTTATGGTAAATAGCATCTGTCGCATGAGGATATCCCTTTAATTAGAGTGTCGAGTGGAAAAGCAATGGAGTACACCATAATCCGTTGGTTTTGTTTCGTGAGGCGCGCAAATTCGACGGGTTCACAGTGTCAACGCGAGTTGAGGGAGTCAGACACGAGCGGCCACTTAAATTTTACGAATCTTACACTTACTTTTCGATTCCGGCTCGCCGTCATGTGACACACGACCGTCGGAGCTCGTCGCACGGGTTGTGAAACAGTGTCAGTGACCGACAGCCTAAGGCTACCAGGCCGCTTTGCACCAACCATCGACTCAAAGTCATTTAAGTATCATTCACACTAAAAAAGGTCTTCGATCTGATTAATTCGACCTCTTCTATCGAATCTCCGATCCGGTTACGACGATTTTTGCAGCAATAATATTTTTCATCCGAGTAACTACCTTCGTTAACGTCTTCCTGTATCGTGTCTATTAAAATTTGCTACCACAGGATTCTCAAATACAATGCAATTTTTATTATATTTTTGCCTGTTGAAAAAGATTAAAATTTGTTTTTTCGAGAAATTGATTTATTGCCGTCAATAATCGACGAGTGCTTTTAATCTCTTTGCTACTTAATTTTGTTATGAACAGACCGCGAATTTTATGCAGTTAAGAATCATGTTAATAGGTGAAATATAAAATTGTGAAAATGTTAAACACATTTGAAAGTATTGCTGCACTATTTTCGACTTATTAAAATTATTAGAAGAAAAAATCTTTTATTTAACTTCTATTACTGCCTAGGTATCAATAATTTTCCTAATTTATTGTTATATAATAAAAACAATAAAACTCTTTATTTTAGATTTTCTCTCTCGTTCCTTTCGCCTCGGTCGATTCTTCAAGATCAGACCTTGAGCTTGACGCATTCGATATCTTTGATTTTCATCTTTGATTTGCATTCTCGTAACCTTTGCGACATGTACGTTCAATCTGTATGAAAAAAAAATCTGTGCAATTTTATCGTCGGTTGAATAGCGTTCGTTGTAAGTCTCAGATAAATGTCACCGGTGTGTACGTGTGTGTCCTGAGATCACACGACTATGGTGGTCTGCGGCTGTGGTAATCCGTTACGGAGGCTCCGTGTAACGCAACGCGGATCTAGTAGATGGATCCATGGATCGATCGATCGATCGCGGACAAGTCCGAAGTGCGTTTGGTAGCCGCGGTCGCTGGCCCTGAGACAGCCTCATCCCTCGTCGAGATCGAGTTCGATGTGGTTTGACACTGACCCACACACTGGTTGGCCCACTTACGTGCCTCCGTGGCAACATCGTAGCCGGCGTTGCCAATAATTACGGGTTCGCCGGGTTTCCCCCGTTTACGCGATTCAATGTCTGCCTTGTACGTTCACGGTTCTTGCTCCCCGCCATGTCTTACGCCAATGATCTCACACGTGAGAGGGTATTGGTAGCGTACAACGCGATAAAAAGAAAACTCTACATACAGTATTTCATCGGTAATTGTCCCAAATGTCTCCGACCTAATTGTCCCTGAGATATCCCCACTCGTGCGGGGTGTACCCCCTTGAGGGGCCATGAAGCTCGAGAGGCCTCGGTCGCCGAGAAATATGACACCATGCGGCTCGGGTATATCGGTGAGACCACACTAATCCGAATTTCCAACTTCTTTATTATTCATTACTTTTTTATGGGACTTCGATGAACACATTTGTGGCATTTTTCTAATAAAAATGATACCAAATATGATATAATTCCGATGATATTTACTTGTGTAATCAACGATTATAGTTTCGGGAGCGAGGAAGGATAGCGTATGGGAAAGAAAGGGACGCGGAGAGTCGCAGTCGGCGGAACAGTTCAAAGGCTCGCGAGTCCTCATAATGTATTACCAAGGAATAACTTTTTTTATTATTACTTATTTTTTTATAAGACTTTTTCTAATAGATTTGTGGCATTGTTCTGATTAAAATGATACCAAACACGATATAATTCGATATACTTCGTCACCAAAACTACTCCATCATCAATTAAAAAAATAGATATGTATGTACAATCAGAAAAATTTTGATCAGAAAAATATTACAAATATGATGGTAAAAGTCTCCTAAAAAATTAATTAAAAATGAAGAAGTGTCGTCATTGCATTACTGTTGCCTCGCCGATGTTATGTACCTGACCTATACATAATGACTATTCACCTGTATATGATCCGAATTATATCGTGTTTGGTATCATTTTAATCAGAACAATGTCACAAATCTATTAGAAAAAGTTTCATAAAAAAATGAGTAATAATAAAAAGTTATTCCTTGGTAATACATTGTGAGGACGCGCGAGCCTTTGAACTGTGCCGCCGACTGCGACTCTCCGCGTCTCTTTCTTTCCCATACGCTATCCTTCCTCGCGCCCGAAACTTTAATCGTCGATTACACAAGTAAATATCATCGGAATTATATCATCTTTGGTATAATTTTTATTAGAAAAATGCCACAAATATGGTCATCAAAGTCCCATAAAAAAATAATGATTAATAAAGAATTTGGAAATTCGGATTAGGTATGTTTACATTTCTCGGTGACCGAGGCCTCTCGAGCTCGGCTGTCCTTCACTACGTTCGGCAAACCTCAAACAATGATATCCCTCGCGCATAATTGTCCCTCCGCAGACCCGTGTTGTGGACAATTATCGATGAAATACTGTATATTGGATCGTAGCAAATTCGTTCAGTCAGATTCTGTATCTTTGTTTGATTTATTAACAGAGTAGAGAATTATAATCAATCAATTATAAAATAAAAGCACGAATGGTTGATCATTTAAGACAAATTTGCTGCGTGAACAATAGTAAATGCGTGCTCCTTTATTAAATAGAGAGACCGTATGTAACAATGCCAACTTGTTTTTTAAACAATTATATTATACAATAGATATGTTTGAAAATTCAATAATAGCGTCTGAAGTTGATCATTCTTGATAACGAGAAATTAATAATAGACCATACATTATATTGGTAGTTAATATTACCTTTATTAAATATAAAGCTATAAATATTTAAATCATGAAAGATTCAGTCATAAAAGCTTCAGAATTTCGTAATGTGAATTATACATCGTTTCTCAACGACAACGTTAAGGAAATTACAATACGGAGGCATACAATCAACGTCAATGAAATCAAAATCGTTCATTGTTACAAGAAACGAATAAATTTAAGTAAAACGCTTTCCTGAAAAATGGTCATCTGATACAAGGTCAAATACTGGTGCCTTTATCTTATAGGTAGTTCTTATTTATTCACAGTTATCTACATTTGCAATGAATCACAACCAAATCGTTCACATTAGAACATATTTATATTTACAACCGAATGAATTTGTTACATTTCAATATTTTATGTTTATGTAATAGTCCAAAAAATTATCTAAAAATACTTCACATTTACTGCAACAGAAGACGAATATATACAATCTTCCTAAACAATTTTTGGATCGCCTTGTGTGGCAATCTATTTGATATACATAGTAGAAGAAGACAGCTCGATTTAAACAGGAAGCCTTATGTGAATCATCGACAATTAAGTGAATCCTTGGGAATTTATTATAACTAACGAATATTGTTGAAATTATAGGGATATTTTACTGTGCTATTGAAGTAGCTAATAATATTCTTCTTCATATGGATTTGTGAATTAAAAAATCGATCTTATTTTACTCGCTACGTTAGATTTCTCATTAAGGTGTTTCACTAGTTTGAGTCTTACTAAAATATCGCTTTAACTCTGAATAAAATTGTTATTGTCGTTTAAAATAATTTGAGTATATTCTTTGAATCCCAGGTAATAAGCGAACCAAGTTTAGAATTATACTGATCATTACTGTTCTTTTTAAAATATTCCCAAAAATGACTGTATAATAAAAGCATACAATAAAAGTAGGGAGGTCTCTTAAGCGTTTTTTTATTGGTGGTAATACAGCTTTACGATGGGAAACTTTTCCAGGGAAGGGCAATTGGGCCCCGTCAACAGAAATAAATATACTACTTTTAAATTGAGCGATATCAATACTTTAATTAGCCACAATCTACTAATTTATCGTTTACGGGAGCGCAATGTTCAACTGCTGCGTTAATGGTAACTCTGAATTCGACGGTTTTGAGTTGTTAATTCAGAAAAAAGTTTTTGAGAATTTGTGGTGCTAAATATTAATACGTTACCTACCGGTGGTAGTTTTTAACAATAGATTTTAAAAATCTATCATAACTAAAGATTTTTTAACAAATCTTTCAATAGCAATGGCAATTTTAATTATGAACAAAAGGACATGATTATTTAAAAGAAAACTTTAAAATTTTCCTTTGACATAATACAGTCATTAAGACATATTAATAAATTTCCAGTAGGTATAGTGTTAATGTTAATTTTTTCTCTCAGTTCAATATTCTGTGACACTATTTGAACATTTCAATACGTATATGTTAAAGTACAATAATTCACAACACAATTTTTCAGTGACAATAATACAAAAATGATCTACACAGTTCTAATAATAAATGCGTACACTGTATTTGCATCTTTACGCATTTTTTCACACTTTCAAAATTACACAATCATGCCGGGAAACACGAAATATTCAAAATGCAAATAATAAACAATTTGTCTAAATAAAATACAAAATAAAATTCTACACAATGTTCCAAATTCTTTGCAACAATTTTTAACATATTCTACAAACAGAAATTAGAAAGCGGTACTGCATGTATTATACAAATGTCATGGTCACAATAACATAAGGTTATCATCAAATATTAAAACGCATAAAAATGAATTTACCATGACACAATAAAAAATTTGATATCATTCTAAAATGGTGTGATTGAATCACAAATAATAAATGATCCTTTAGCACAAGCAACGTTACGATGGTAAATTATATGCAAGTACACAGATAAGATAAGCACGATTGCAACGCAGAATTTGTTGTGACCTCTCTTCCACACCGTGAATACTTGTGTCACGAATTTTTTACTATACTGAATTGACAAATGAGTCATCAGGATTCTGGCCCCGAATTCCAGTCTAATTAGTTCATATATTTAAGGGAATATTCTGCTTTAGTGCCCCATTTTGACTTCTATTAGAATTACTTTAAAAAAAAATCAGAAGATTGTTTGGTATTGATTTTTTGTACAAATTTTTACTATTGCCTGGAGGAAATAATCTTCTTTCCATATAAAAATTCTTGAAATTGTATGAGCTGCACTTCCTTGATCACAAGCTCGTTTTAAAAATGACTCCAGCACTTTTCATAATTTGGAAAGCAAAATGTAGAAGCTCTTTCATTATTATGAACATGATTATAGTGTGAACTAAAATAAATAATTTATATTATTATTTAAAGAAATGGCTGCACTTTGCAGCTTGAGTATTGACTTTCTAGCTTTTTATCGCTTTTGACGTAATACAAAATTAGAAAAACTGAAGATCAATTAAAAATCGTGTTTCTAAAAAGACCTTTGGAAGATCAGCCACAGCTTTGTAGTTAGTAAATAATTCTAAATAAAAGAAATTATGAAGCACTCCATAAAGTAAACCAGTTTAAATAAAAACGTATTTTGTGAACAAAGTCTTACAGTTTTCCAGAAAACAATTTCTTAAAAGTCACTCTGTTCTCCAGACTGAGCAAGATTCTTTTGTAACATCCTTTTAATCAATGGCGTCGAGAGAAGTTATTATTTTACTAAAACAACAACTTATCCGTTATCGAACGAAATAATTACAGTAATTACAGTTCTATTGAACTTACAGAATTATGAAAAAAAGTCTCAATTATTGAAATTTGTAAAGGCCGGTTGAGCAAAGTGTTAATCAACCTAGCAGCACTTTAGAAACGCGAGCGTGGGAATTTTCAACCGGATTCTGCACCTGCGGTGAAGGTCCGGCTGATGCCCGGCGGATACTTGAAAAGGGGACATAAAACGGAGAAAAATACCTCTGTTGTTAATCATAGTTCCATATGGTCGGGAGGCTGGTGTACGCGTGCACACCCTTATAATTGAAGATCGTCTAATTGATTCCTGCTGGTATCGAATATGGAATGAAAACGTGCCGGATGACTTGGCTGGAACAGTGACCAAGTCAGGCATGGAAACACGGTGAATTCTATCAATGCTCGGTCGTCTGTAAAGTCTGCAAAGCCCGGTCGAACCCGTGCCAGAAAGAAAGGATTTACCCGCTGTGCTGGACTTATCAGTCAATTGGCTGAGTGCTTGTGGAGTATAACGGCCGAATATCACTCCAAGTCACATTATAAGTCGATATTCATCGTATCAACCATCTATCTTCTATTCAAGCAAGATAGACACCGCCCATTCCATTCCATTTACGATTGCACCTCCTTCAATTTTATGAAACGTTTCAGATAACAAATAATATTGGAAGTAACAGTAATCTGGTTCAATCTGGTTCAATTAGTGTTTAACTCTAGAACTTGGACACTTATAGACTAGAAATAATAAACTACATCCATCGCTAGGAGTGGTTTCTGTTACAATAGAAATGAGCAAAATAGGAGTGAGGGACAGAAATGAAGATTATGTACAATAAATACAAATCAAGATCGATAAGAAAATTTAAATCATATTGTCATTTTATAATAAACTTTCCAGTTCTATACGGTTTAAAGTAACTCCTCTAAAAGATCTTAAATAATAAAAACATTTCAAACAGACAGACCAGGTAAATATATCTGCCTATTTACGTATGAAAACACATTTAACCCGCTTCTGTCTTTCGTTCGATAAGAACCCTGCCCATAAACAGTTACGATTTCAATCCGAATAGTCCCTAAATAGGTAAATATTAGGGGTGTGCGAGTACTCGAAATTTCGGGTTCGGGGCGGGTCGGGTCGAGATCACGTAAGTTTATAAAGTAACCGAAATAGTAATCGAGTCGGGTCGCGTCGGGGTCCCGAAAATTTGCAATATTCGGGTAGTCGAAGTTCAAGTTGCGGCAAGTCTGCGTTCAAAACAGCAATAAATAACTCTGTGACTCTGTTCATATTAAGACATCGATTGTAATAATATTTCGATTTGTAGTAAACACTGTTTACGAAGCAGTGCTCTTATACGAACAATGTGCGGACGAAGAGTCCTTGTCTTGTAAGAACACTGTTTCCTAGAAACCGAAACGTCCTTTATGTACATTATTTCACATAATGTATTCTAAAATATTTTTTCCTCGCGAAGTTTGATAACCGATTACACTAAAAATATAAAAACTATTCTGAACCTGCCATTGAAAATAAAAGATTGAACTGAAAAATCATAAAACAGCATTATACTTATATAAATACAACTTTAACTTCGAGTACCCGAATATTGCGAACTTCCGGGACCCCGACCCGACCCGACCCGACTACCACCATTTCGGGTACCCGCACACCCCTAGTAAATGTGTTATTGAGACGATTAAAAGTGTGTAAAAACCTATGAACGCTTAATGAACAGTAGAAAGAGAGAGATAGCCTGTAAACTTTAAATTTTCAAGTAGAATTGGAAATTAAATAACAATTTTTCATATAACTTAAATAAATGTGTACACACAGTTCAATGTGTTACCAGGGCCCGCTCTAGCGGCGGTCAACTCGGATATTTGTCCGGGACGCCAAAATTTAGGGGCGTCATTTTGGCTTTATTTGAAATATATATATATATATATATATATATATATATATATATATATATATATATTATTAAGGGGCGGCAATTTGTCTTTTTGTCCGGGGCGACGTAATCGCTAGAGCGAGCGCTGGTGTTACTAAAAGAATTGAGAGTACAAATTAAACAATATAAACTTGTGAAAGTGTAATGAATAGTAGAGATAAAGATTTCTAAAAGTTTGAATGACAATGGACAATTAAATACAAATTTTTCATGTAACAAAGCAAACTTTTGTCTTTCAACTTTGTAATGGTGTACTGTTTAGAATTATAGTCTCAATGAGTACCTTCACTTTTCGCCGATTGGAAAATTCGCAATCGCAGGTTCTAGAAACTAGGCAATTCCGACCGCTATAGCCCAACTGAAATTGTATAAGGTCCGGAAAGGTGTATATTGCGGTCAAGTTATTGTGTTTAGTATTTTATTTCAGATCGTACTCGTGACGGCAGGTAATCGATATTTAAATAGCTGGGATAGGTAGGTCTGCGCCTCTATTGTAATTGTTCCGGTAATCATACCCGCAGTCAGGTAAGCGACCACTGAAAGCAAAGATCGCTAAAATCCTTGAGAACTGGTCGTATCGGCGATGAAAGGATAGAATGCTTGACAAAAGAACAACGATGGGTGGGGCGTTTAACACAATAATTAGCGAAACGCTTTTGCCGGCCAAGTAACGCAGCCATTTACATTGTTTTCTATTTTCCCGTTATCCATTGATGTGCAAGCAACGACGAACGTCGTGTTCGATGAACGATTGTTACAATATCGATGATCCGAATGAAATGAATTTTAATCGTCCCGAGAAGAATGATCGGCATAATGATGCATGTTTTCCAGTTCGAAAGGAGTACAGACCGCAGCTCTCACTATTGAAACAGATTAACACATTGAAAACCGTTTCCGAGCCGATTTTTACTTGAAAAATTCGATTGTCGAGTATTATATCCGAATATGTGTGTTCCTTTTGTCTTATTCGAATAAAAAATTTACACAAAATAAGTTTTTAAATACCATGAGTATTTAATCTTGAGTAATTTAACTTTTTTTGATGAGACTTTAACTAACATGTTTGTGACACTCTTCTGATTAAAACGAGACCAAACACGGCATCATTCGGGTCACATTGTTTAACATACGTTGAAATAAAACCTCGATTATCCGGACCGATGATATTTGAATTCTGCGTTATCCGAATACGTCTTCCAAACGTTAATTTCACATGATTAATTATGCAAATCAGTAAATATTTAATTTATCTCTGTAGGTAGGTAACTGTTCTATTATACGAACGGTCCGCTGATTAGTTCGGATCATAATGGTTCTATTTAATCGTGGATTGAACAAGTAAATCTGATCTGAATTGTGTCGTGTTTGGTGTCACTTTAATCAGAAAAATCTCGCGTATATGTTGGTAGAAGTATCATAAAGAAATAATTCAAAACAAAAATGTTTGATCACTAGATTTACTTTTCTACGTTCAACGCGAGTGTCAAGAGAACGAGACATAGCACGTGTACACATATAGTGATGTTTTGGTCCCTAAATTTTCAAATACATACAGTCACTCCCCATTAGTATTCGGACACTCTTAACACTAAACCTACCACCGCCGGTCAAATGACCGCTATCACATTTTTTATTTTACAATTATTGAAGTTATAAAGATCGTTCCACTGGAAATGATTATGCATACATTTTTATTCAAGTGTACATCATGATAAAAATGACACAAAATTTAAATAAATTGAATCGTGGCATTTTTATAAGGGAGCACGTACTAGTTATTTTTAATGGTCGTTAAGTTTAGTGTTAAAAAGTTGATAACTTTCTTTAATGTTGGACCATACGACTTGGACTTTTTTGAGAAATTAGAACAATTAGTTTACTACACGAGGTGAAAAAGAAATTTTGGAACGATTGCAATTGGTTGGTATTGCAGAGAAAATATTAAAAGTTGTTTTTTACCGTTTTATTATGTGGTCCTATATTGAAAATCTAAAAAGTATATTTTGTAGATCTGTATCAATTTATACATTCTGAACATTTTATCAAAATCGGAGGACGTGGAAAACAGCAACAGGCATCGAAAGATGTAAGAATCCTTCAATTTATTACAGTTTAAAGCAGAAAATTGTGAAAAACTGCAACTTTCACCATCTTTGAACGGTTATAGCTTATTAAACGTTTATTAATTTTTGTGAAATTTTCAGAGTGTAGGAAGTTGACACAGATCTACAAAACATATTTGTTGAACTTTCAATATACACCAAACAGTTGTAAAAATAAACTTTTAGTATTTTCTTTGCAATTCCGACCAATTACAAATTTTTCAAAATTTCTTTTTCGCGTCACATAGTAAACTAATTGTTTTAACTTCTCAAACAAAATCCAAGTAATACGGTCCAATATTTAAAAAGTTATCGTCTTTTGAGGAGTGTCCGAATATTAATGGGAGCGACTGTATATCAATAAATATCAAAACATTACTGCAATTGTTCACACTGTGATTTAACTGATACAGATTAAACAGAAATGAGGGTAAGCAAGTCTTAATTTTATATTTCAACTTAAATAAAAAGTGAAACGGAAAGCGAGACAAAATTGCTCTGCATTTAACGTGTTCAGGGTTAAGAAAAGCTTACGGGGTCCCAAAGCAGACAGAGAGAGGTGTCGATCGCACAGCAATCTCGTAGCTTTCTTCGAGAGTCTAGACGCGGTTCGAAACTGTTCCGGTGCGGTGGAAGCGATAGTTGCTCACTGACAAGAATGCCTTATGAGGCAGACGAACGGACATCCTGGCGGTTACGTAACATTGCCCCTGGATGGCCAGCAAAGGAACAACCTAATCTCTCCTGTCCCGTGGTGTTCCTCTCTTATTCTACGGTGTTCTTTCTCCTTGTCGTTTTCGGTCCCGGGAACTCACCTTTCTCCGAACCTCGACGGTGTGAGATGCCTCTTAAACGAGGTCACAGACGTCCCTGCGTGCAAAACTCACTGGTCAAAATTCGAGACACCCACACGTGACGCGATGGATTTACACAACCGTGGCCGAGAGATGATCCTTGAACGTGAAATCGTTTCGTAGACGATCGTTCGCGAAACAAACGTACCAGGGTTACGTCGCGACTCTGCATATTCTCAAGTTCGCGTCTGCATGTTGACCCGCATGCGTGAAATATCGTGTACGTCGTCAAGGATCATTGTTTTTGCAATAATAGGCTGTGGATTTCTGCTCATACATGTTAATACATCAAATTTTAAACTATTTAACACTTATCTTTCACTGATATTTTTATTTTAATTATTTTAAGTACTTCAATTGTAAGCGCATTAATCTGGCGGCTCTCGAAATTTCTTCTTTAATAATAATTACAAGAGTTATCTCAGAAAATTCTGTCTTGTATAACATCGTTTTGAATGAAAAGGAACCGATTGACTATGTTACTCAAAAGTTGCCTGTAATATTATATTCTACTTGTGCTGGTAAGGGACTGCAGGGAAGTCGAAAGAGGGATAAGGATAGAAGAGGTAGTGAGCGGGAGAAAGGATGAGAAGGTGGACAATTGGTGAACGAATCTGGAGAAGGAAAGAAAAAGAAAAATGGGAGAGGTGCAACGCAAGGAAGGGACAGGGGAATCCAAAGAGTAATATAGTAGTAGGGTGCAATAGATAGGGTAGACAGGGTAGATAGGATAGGAAAATTAATTAGGAATAGATGAAGTAAAGAGGAAGATTAAGTAAATGGGAACAAGGGAATGAGTGAGTGAATGTGATTAGATTAAGTTAGATTTTATGTAAAGCCAAATTCTTAGCCGTGAGGCTGAATTAAATAACATACTATTATTATTACATCCTACTTGTGACAAAAAGTGCAAGATCAACCAAAACTAAGCTTTCTCTTGTGGTAACTATTGATGTATGCAACATGAAAAATATTTTCATTAACTGCAGTAGCAAATACAATGGTGAAACTTGTGACTGTTATATGTGATACGACTATGTATAATGTTTGTACTAAATACATCAGTGTCTTTAAATTCGCATCAGTTTAGATCACAAGTGTATTTTTAAAATCTTTTAAAAACAGTTACTTAAAATTCGTGAATCATATAAAATTGTGTAATACATTATAAAATGAGTTTTCTCGTTTCTTTGAGCCTAATCTTTTAAAACCGTTTCTGTTACAATTCAGGGAACAAGTTGAATAACGTTCCTTTACAGTAGAAACCGTTCTTTCTCGTGCTGCCCGCCGTGTCCGTTAAAATATGAGATCTTTCGGTGTTACGTGACCCAACAATGGTCTGCATTTAAACTCCACCCAGGTTCGGTGGTTAAATTTTGGATTAACGTTTTACTTACACCACATTCGCATCTTCCGTTAATAAAATTATGTTCACGTATAATACATTTCTATTTATCCAAATGAGCGATCTTCTTTTTATTACCAAATACAATTTTTATTCAGGAATTCTGAAGAACTTTTTACTATTTATGCTGTTTCACGAGATTCAGAAAGATTCAGAACAATTGTGATACAGTTTTGAATTCTTTTCGATCTCCCAAAATTATTAGGGAAAGTAAAATAAAGAATTTTCGTATTTAAAAATACGTGTTCCATACCAAGTATAATTTCTTTTCAGGAATCCCGAGAAACATTTTATTATTGCTATTGTTTCACGAGAAAAAGATTCAGAACAATTGTGATACAGTTTTGAGTTCTTTTTGATCTCCACGAAAATTATTAGAGAACGTAATATAAAGAATATTCGTATATAAAAACATGTCTTCCATATCAAGTATAATATCTTTTCAGGAATCCCGAAAAACTTTTCATTATTTCTATTGCTTCACGAGAAAAAGATTCAGAACAATTGTGATACAGTTTTGAGTTCTTTTCGATCTCCCAAAATTATTAGGGAAAGTAAAATAAAGAATTTTCGTATTTAAAAACACGTGTTCCATACCAAGTATAATTTCTTTTCAGGAATCCCGAAAAACATTTTATTATTTCTATTGTTTCACGAGAAAAAGATTCAGAACAATTGTGATACAGTTTTGAGTTTTTTTGTAGCTTCTAAAACGATTAGAAAAAATAAAATAATGAATATTCGTGTATGAAAACGCGTATTGCATGCATAAAGAAGAAGTTGAAGCGCGTTATTTCAATTTCTGATTCGCCACGTTCCGACTCCAATTTTCCGACCTTGAAGCGTCGTTGCGACATTTAGAAGACTCGACGAAACGGTCTCGCCAAGCATCACACCTTTACGATGATGACATCGAAACTGTTAGGGCACAGTTTACCGTAACATTAAACTGTCGCGCTGCTTCCTGCGACTGGCTTCACGGTTTTTCTGTTCTTGGCAATACTTCACCGACCGCCCAACATCATTTCGTCCTAACAATCAACAACCGAGGCAAACACGCATACCAGAAGTTGCCGCTAGACAGATGACAATCAAACTGCGTTACTGTAGAACCTCGATAATTGCACAAAAACGTGGTTAAAAATGCATACGGTGAGATTACATCCTTGACAAATAATATTCGATTAAAGAAACCAAGCGTCTATCATTATACTTCTTTCTATGTTTCACGCAAAAAATATTTTTATTAACCAGTATAGCAAATACAATAATAAAACTTGTCGGATGTAAAAGCAATACATATAAATATAATGTACCTGTTTGTCCTTTTAATAATTACCGAATATTCTAATCAGTTACAGAATGAGAACACTTGGCATTGATTTAAGAGAACGCGGACATTGTACCCTCGCTCATTTAAATTTCCAAAAATTCTATGTTCCTTTTCTCAGGATTATAAGCGATATCGTCAAAAAATTTGTTGTTTGAAAAAATTTTTAAATTATATTTTTGACATGTTTCCAAAGTTTTGCCCTAACAAAATTGAGAAGAATTGCACTTAAAGCTAAATAATTTTTGAAAAACCTCTTCGTTAAAGTATGAGGGAAACAAGTGGAATCAGACAAACAAAAAATTTTGAAGATATATCTTATAATTTCATAGAAAAGGAACATTGGAAAAATTACATTCAACATAAAGGAAGGTCATCTTCAAAAGGTGAGGAAATATGGTAATTATTTAGAAGTTTGGACTCCACTCCGATCTTTATGATTTTAGAATATGTGGCGGGGGGGGGGGGGGGGGTGAAATTTTGCACAACTTTTTCCTTTGGAATGATGTGACAGACTCCTTTATAAATGACTAATTATTCTTATAGAACAGGCATGGACAGAAGTTGCTCGATCGGAGGTGATTTTCAAGCGTTACCCCCACTTCACTCGCCCGCGCGTCTCGCTCCCCGTGATGGTCCTAGTTCTCCCGCCACTTCAGGTCCGTACCGTATATGAACTAGGACCGTCTCGGGGAGCGAAACGCGCGGGCGGGTGGAGTGGAGGTAACGCTTGAAACTTGCCTCCGATCGAGCAACTTCTGCCCATGCCTGTTATAGAATTTGAATAAAGCATGTTGGTAAAAATAATTTTAAAACCTACCACAGTCGGTCAAATGACCGGTTTCAGATATTTTATTCTACAATTATTGAAGTTATAAAGATGCCTTCATAGGAGTTCACCCAATAGATATCTTTATTCAATCATATATTGTAAAAAATATCGCACAAAATTAAAATAAATAAAATCTCGTTATTTTCATAAAACAATACAAACTAGTCAATTTTAATGCTCGGTAGGTTTAGTGTTAAAAGACATAGATCCTAAACTGAATATTCACCAAGATATTCTCAAAATAATTATCTAGTATTAGAAAATAAGATTCACTCGCAAACACAACTTTGTTTACGGTAGGCAGGTCACGTGTTTCACAGTTAATTCATTTAACTACTTACGTATTACGTTTCTACAGATTTGTTAAATTTGAGACGTTATTGGACTCTTAGAGACCTTTTTCGTGACCTTAGACAACGGGAATCGCGGGAAAAAAAGCGAGAGCCTAATCCCGTATAGAAGTCCGCAAGGACCCGATGATTCGATTGACTCCGGGGTCTCGAAACGTGAGCCCATGTCCTCCGTCTCCTCTTTACAGCAACACCGACGCGAATGCGAAACACGTGTGTTGTTAATTTGTTACGCGCCGGGTTACGCAGCGACTGAGTGAGTCCCACGAGCCGTGTGCCGCCTATTCGGCTACCGATACAAAGGAAAATCGAGAAATTCAGTTTGACAGGGAATTCGTGATCGTACTTGTAACGCAGGATTCATGGGGTGCAGAAGATCTAGTATGCCGAAGTTCATTAATATTTCTTTTCTGTGCCCCTGTCTGTTCTTACTTGGAGAAAACTGTTTGACAAAGTTTATGGTCAAGATAGAAAATCGATTTGTAACAAGTTTATATATGTTCATTCTACTTTTGTTTCATTTATTTAATGTCATGCTTCATTAGAGTATTCGTGATCACATTTTATAAGATAGATTCCAATTATTAGATGACCTTTACGCATTGATGATATTTAAACATTTAAAATATATTTGCATTAAAAACACGTAAACCACTTCTCCTACAATAACGAAACAGATCCGTGATCAACGTTTCAATCGAAACGAGTTCATTAAATATGTATGTTCCATTCCTTTTAAATCTTTCTTTCGAATAAATTTCACCAATAGGAAACATGTGGACAGTTAGATACACAATAAATATCTTTTTTTTTTGCATTCAATGAAATTATTAATGATAAAATTCTAGTTGACAAGAATATAAAAGGAATGTACAAATACAAAGACTCTATTTGATATATGAGCCGTTCATGTAACAAATCGGGTTGCATAAATAATACTAACAACTCCATAGAATAAAAAAAAAACGCATAGAAAATAGTACATTTTCAATTTTTATCATTTAGTGTTATTGAGTCTAATGATTAAGAACGTATATTTTAAATGAAAAAAGTAAATGAATCGAGTGCTTTAAACTGTAAAAAAAATGGTCGAAAATAGATTATACGACGAAGCAGAACGAAACCCAAAATAAATAATCTACATATAAGCAGATGATGAAATGATGTGCCCAACAATGATATCGGCAAGAGATGAGTATAAAAAGAAATGGAGTGGCGGTGGAATCGTTTCCGAAATTTTTCGTTGCCGAAATCTGCTCACGGAGTTATTTCCCCTCACGATCAAAATTGACGAACGGCTTACACACAAATACAGTTCGGTTCATCACGCCCGCCATTGAATAGTTAATACCTATTTTCGTTTCGACGATATACACGGTACTCCGTCGGCATTTTATTCGGCCCCGCCGGACCGTGGCAAAATCCCGTGGAACGATCCGAGGCTAAAATCCCGTATCGGGGGCTTCGATTGGTCGGCACTTGATTGAATTGGCAGTCAGTACAGGGCATTAGGTTCACCATCCAAAGGATTGAATTTCTGTCACAATTATCGACCCCTCCTGCCCCCTCGTTCGTTTGTATATCGCACACCTACGGGATCGTCCCTCCAATCCGACCAGGGTCTAAACGCAGCTGTGGCCTTTTCGTATCGAGAATAAATCTAAACACAAATTTCAATTCGCCTACGGCCTCTGCTCTCGTGGAGCACTAATATCTTGCTGTATTATGCTGTCGTATATGAATAGATTATTGCATTTGCTTTTTTATTACCGCTATGATAAAAATGCAATCCAAGCAAGGCAAAAGTTGTGTGCTGTTTACAGAGAGGATGTACAATACCATCGGATTACCATTTATATGTTTGTTATCTCTTCGAGACTTTTTAGGCGGTATAAATATCATTTTAAACGGAGTTGTCAAAAGTAACATAACTCAATTGTTTGCTAATAAAAAACAGAAACTGCTACGAACATGGGATCTTCAAGTTGCCAGAAAGATGTTAAGAGATCATAAAACAAAATGGTCAATAGACAGTGAAAAATCGTCTATCATTTTTTCTTGGAAAAAACGAAATTACTTTCCTAACAATACATTACAAATATTAGCCGATGATGAAGATCTTGAGGTTGAATACTTTTGTAGCAGCACATATTACATATGTATATCGTTACATATGAAATGTTGGATTTTAGAATGCAAATGTTATGAAGCGTTTAGGTCAAGAAATGCAATTATACCCTGCAGGTTTATTAAATAAGTACCATTTGAAGGTACGCAGCTGATCTTTAAGATCCCATTGTCAGTTTTGATTTAGATATCTATTTTTACATTTCCGTCAAGTTTGTTTCGATGTGAATTAATGTGATTGCCGTGTAGGCTTTTTATACGAATGGGAAAAATATACACATCCGCATTACGCAATGTTTGATCAAAATGTGGTGGTAAATGAACGCACTATTTGTCGATGGTAGAAAAAAAACTCAAAAATGAAGATAGCAATCTTGTAAATGAAGAACGTGAATAACCAACAAATTTTATTTCTACCATACTGCAATTAAGAAACTTGTAATTTGTTTACGGATATATTGGATAACAATGGCGTTTGCTTTTCTGAATTAGATTTATTTCGACAATAGTTTGTTTAACGTTACTGTTCAAAACTGGACATTTCATATGCAACCACCTAATATGCGAAAACTTCGGGACTGAAATGTTGCTTATATCGTCTACAGATACTTCCCTGATTACGATCACATATCGTCTGGCGTTGATCTTAGAAACGAATACTATATGAAACTTTTACTGACGTATTCGTGATACTTTTCTTATTGATGCGACTCCAAACACGATTCCACTTGGAAATAGAGAATTCGGATATCATGAGTTGGGATAATTGAGGTTCTACTGAATCGTCAATTGAAGAAACAGACATTGCTCGGAATAGTGTCACATTTGGTCCCGTTATAATTAGAAAACTATCACAAACGCATTGGCAAAAGTTCCACAATTAAATGATTAAAAAGAAAAAAGTTTTATCATATACAAGGTGCTACGTTTCAGTAAGGAAACCTAAATATCTCTTCGGGTTATTGTGATGCGAAGAACTTTAATTTTCGAAGATCAAGGTCATTTCAAGGTCATGTTATTATACATATCTGAATGTATTTTTCGATCAGTAACACGGTGCAATAAAAAAAATGTAGTTATGTGTCAAAAAACACCGATGACCTTCATAACTCCGAAAAAAATGACATTCGGAAAAAACATTCTTGCCAGATAGTTGGTCCATTGACAGCATGCACATTACGTAACAAATGTTTTTTGCATCACGATAACCTGAAGAGTTATACTGTATTATATTTACTAATTTTATTAACTGTATAGTTTGACAGGTTTGTCAAATGTTCCAAAATGTTAAATATATTTTGTTTTGTAGACAATAAGAAACTAAGAATTTAAAGATACATAGTTTTGTAGCAACATTTTGATGAACAATCGAATTAGAATTTGATGTATTAGTGGGTTATACTATACTACGTATAGTGAATTACCCAGGGCAACATAATCTGCTCTGTTTAATTTCCTTTCAACCAATACCAAAACGCCCTCGTCCAATCAAACACGATAACAAAACCGTGGACTTTAAATGCCGTTAGCAGACGTTATTCGACGAATCAGTAGTATAGAAATACATACTTAATAAGCGTATTCATGTGTTCAGTAACATATACGAGATTCCCTCCCTACTGTTGCGTTGCTTTGAGAATTAAGACACAACTATAAAGATTAGACACGATCCTACGACATTTTATTGGCTAGCAGGTCGCTTCTGTCTTGTAGTCTTTCACTCGGTTATCACTAATCCTCTCTTCTCTCTGCTACTCTCCTTCTCTCTTTCGCTGTCAGTGAAAAACGAGGCAACGTCTGCCTAATGTCAGCTTGACCTATGATACGATGACCGATACAATTACATACAAGGCGGTCGAGAAAGCTTGATTATGCTGTAGGAACTCTGTATAATCACAGTATACTTTGGTTTGTACACTTTTTATGCTAACAACGTTAGAGAAAAAGAATAGCAGCATCAATATCAACATTTGATTAACACTTTGACAGCCAAAGCAGCGTCCTCACGAATTCCACAAAGTTCAAGTAATGTATTTAACAAAATAAACATTTCAATGATAAAATTTGTGGTACTAAGCAGTCTATTAATTTTCTTGCATTTCCCAGATCTTAACTAAATATCGTATAATGAATAGATTAGTATAAAAATTAATATTTTCAATCTGGACAAATAATTCTGTCTCCCATAGATCAGCGACATGGCAGTCAACGTGTTAAATATATAAAAATTAAATGCTTATTAAAATAGATCATTGAGAATAATTAGAACAAGAATAGATACATTAATATACAGTATTAAAATTTGATTAAATTTGATTATCGTGATTAAGAAATTCTTTGATTATTTTTAACGATTGAACAGGCTTATTACGATGATACATCATTATTAGACTGCGGATGTTTATACGATTCGCAATTTTTGTAAACGAATTTTAAAAAAGTGGAATGAATTAATTTTAGTTTTAAATCTTATTAATAGACTGCGGATCTTTATGCAAAATAAAAATTTTCTGCCTGAATTGCAACAAACAGGACTGAAATAGAAAGTTATTTTCATTTTTAATATGTTCAGTAAACTGAAAATAATATAACAGTATTTTCAAATTGCCCGAATGTTTTTATTATTTTAAATTACACCTTCTCATTTTTGTGATGAATGGATAAAATCCGCAGTCTACTTATTAAACAGTTCGTCCAGAACCCAGCCGAAACTGTCCAGACAACTGCAGTATAAAATCGCGACATTAATTACTGGGAAACTCGAGTGGGCATCCGTTCGTGAAAGGAATAAACGTCTTAATTAACTCATTGAAACATCGGATCGCATTTTAATTGGTGTCCCTTTCACCATAACCGAAAACACACGCGGCTAGGTTCATCGAAAATTTGTCTCACATTCCCGACGAGTTTCTTCGACGATGTATAGGGTAGTTTCGAAAACAAGAGTGTCATGGCCGAGGACTCTACGTGTTCAAACTTTCGTGCACTTTCATCGATAAACCGCAAAAACGTGAGATGAATCTGCAGGCTCGCGTGATCGTCTCGGCGTCGATCGAGATCGACACGTTGTTGAATCGAATATTCCGATTGTGCACCGCGATAGAAAGTGTTGCACCATTGGCACATTTATCCTTGCATATGTCTGCATACGTAGAAGGTACAAATGTTGTGCGTGGCGCATAAGCAATCTCACAATCGCCTACTGATGCACTTGCATCTGCTCGACGCATCTCGCGTTGAGAAACTTCCAATGCCTCTTCGTTTGCTCTCACAATTTCCTCGTTACGCAATTCACCAAATCCGATGCATAATTTCGTTGCAACTGCTTTCTTGAGCGACGAATCCACCGCGGAAGTTTATGCAGATTGATGCTTTTGTGGACATTTCAATTAAATTGATTATTCTTCCTTCGGTCGGTGAAGTTTTAGTACTTCAACGGTGTTTGACAAATATATAAGACGTTCGAAAGGATGGAATATCTTCCGTTGTACACATTGAAGTTTTTGTAAAATTGTAAAAATTTATATCCAGGACATTGTCAAAATCTACTTTGTTCTAATTGTTTCGATTATATTCCAATCTCCCCGAATGTGAGCTTCAGAAGAAAACAAGATTAGAAAAATACACCTAACTTTTACATTTTAAATATCTGTTCGAAGGTGCGTATATGAACCTCTAAAACTTTTATCCATCGATAAACTAATTTGTTAAAATTGAATTCCTAACTACAGTGTTAAAGTTTTAATATACAAAATGAATTTGAAAAAGAAAACAAATCGATGGGACATAAAACTTCAATAAAGAAAAGACTTAGCAGTTTGATAAATATTTTTTATTTGTATAAGTCGACAGTTTCGTTGGTCCCTTCATAATTTGACTATATTTATTCTAATATTTATTAATGTACAGGCTAATATTGTCTTCAGTGTTTGTTAAACTAATTTGTTAAAATTGAACTCCTAACTACAGTGTTAAAGTGTTAATGTACAAAATGAATTTGAAAAAGAAAACAAATCGATGGGATATAAAACTTTAATAAAGAAAAGACTTAGCAGTTTGATAAATATTTTTTATTTGTATAAGTCGACAATTTCGTTGGTCCCTTCATAATTTGACTATATTTATTCTAATATTTATTAACGTACAGGCTAATATTGTCTTCAGTGTTTGTTTCTGATGATAATGTGGAAATTCAAGAAAGAAGAATAATGAAGTATGTTAAAACCTGCCTAAACAATTAGTGTATAATATAAAATAATTAAAAAATAGCTATACAAAGAGACAAATGTAATAGTATTCTGAATTGCCATTTTATAGACATTAAACTTTTCTCTACAAATAGTGTAAATGGAATTACGATAACAACGCTGTGGAATAGTGTTTTCATCGGTATAAATAACTATCACTCATTAGAAAAATGTGCATTTGATTCGATCATTAGCACGGTGTTTACTCATGGACATCGTGTAATCGTGCCTTTGGAACAATAAAACTACGAAGCAGTAAAAGTGATTATTTTAGATTACTTTACGAAAACAACAAAACTATTTAACCAGATTTTACACGCTTTTCATTACAGTATACACACAATCAAATAAGCCTCCTTTAAAACGGAATAACTTTTTAAATATAATGGATCAGACGACTTGAATTTTTCTCAGAAATTAGAAAAATTATTTTAATACAGGATGTGTAAACAAAATTTAGGGGAAATTGCACTTGGCAGGATTGCAAAGAAAAATAGTAAACATTGATTTTACAGGTTCATTGTTTAGCAGTGTCTGAGCCTGCAAATTGAAAAAATACGTTTTGTAGAATTACATTCTTTTTTGTAACATTGCCAGGAGTTATAAACGGTTAAAAATAGTGACAATTGCAGGAGTTTATGACTTTTAGCCAATAACTGTAACGAATCTAAATATTTTTAAAACTTTCGGTGCCTGTTGCTTGTTTTTGCGTCAACATAAATCTACAAAACGTATTGTTTCCATTTCCTTTAAAGATACAGATCAAAAAGTTGTAAAAAGCAACCTTTACTATTTTCTTCGTGGCTCTGACTAAAAACAAGTTTTTAGAAAATATCTTTTACCTCAGTAAGTAAAGTAATTTTTTAAACATTTCAACAAAAAATTCAAATAACTCAAACCAATTTTAACAACAGTATTCCGCTTTAACCTCTTAGATGCTAATGATGTGTAGACTGCGGATTTTATGTATTTATGACGAACTTAAGTAGGTGAAAGAAATGGTGGAACGGTAGAAAGAATTTAGGGATGTCAATATAATATTTTCAATCTATTAAAATTACTAGGAGAAAGAACAAACTTTCTATTTCGTTTCTATTTCCTGTAATCGATGCAAATAATTTTTATTTTGGATAAAGATCCAAAGTCTAACGACAAGCATACTCGTTATGGAATAAAAATATTCCATAAGTATAATTACTTTCTATTTCCACTAAAATTCTTGTGAAAACTGACACATATTCATAATTTTTAAACATTTTAAAATATCTTGAATCAAAGATAAAATAGAGCAAAGAAACAAACAAAATTGAAGTGCGTTTAGTAGACTGCGGATAGTATGCATTTCTGACAAAAATGGATAGATCAAATGCAAAATTGTAAAAGATTTAATGAGTTAAAAAATTCTGTTGTATAATTTTCAATAGCATTATTGAGAAGAGAAATAAATATCTATGTTGCTCCCGTATATTGCAATTATTGCAATTATTGCAATTATTGACAATTTTTGTTTTGCAAAAAAATCCACGGTCTAGTGATCAGTGTGATCAATAAAACATTTAAGAATGTTTTTAATCCCTTTTAAAAATGAAGCTTCACAGCCAAGAGATTAAACAATGTACGAAGACATTTTCGACTGACTGTACGTCCAAAGAAATAAAATAATGTACGTATAGTTGATGTAACGATCTCGACGATCAAAAATGAAAAAGAAGCCCGTCGTTTCGACGTCAGTGCTAGTGTTAATGTTGCTTTCCGCTGTGACGGTCATCAGCGATGGCAAGGGACTGAGACGTCCGTTTCGTTGCGTGAACATATGTTATAGGAAGCAAGATCGACGTATAAACTCGAAGAGCCGCACCGACGGGGTTATAAAACAGGATCGACAAGCGGCTTGCATCGGCGCTCATAATATTGTCATAAGATCTACACCTGCATGGCTGGTAGCTCCAGCAGCAGCAGCTCTTTAGGCGTCCCAGAGAAGAACGAATCAAAGTGTACCAGGCAGGCGCGCGACGAACGATCGCAATCTACTTTGATCTCGATCCGCTTTTCTATGGCCCCGACGCGACCTGAACACGGATCCTGACCTCCACTAACCTGGTATCTGTGACCTCGAGATCCGAACTTGTCCGGCAGACACACTTCTAATCGAATTGGACTATCGAAATGTTCAGACAAGATAAGGAAACGACAATCGAGCACCGGGGAAAATTGAAACAAAAAATAATCCTCCGTGACAACGTGGAGCTTCGTTGTGGGTGGCTTAGAATAACTTCTGCGGTTCAAATGCACTCCGAACAAAATTATAAGACGCGACGAAAAATTTTTATATACTAAAAATTATTATAAAAGTTCGTATCGTAGCCAAGAGGTTATATACCGAACTATTGAGAAAAAGAAAAATTTAAGTTTTTTTGTATATAAAATTGTGGTTCTTTAAAAAAATCAATATATACTGTACGATGTTTAAATTTAAATAGCATCTACTGAAAACTGAGCTAAATATCTTAAACTACAAAGACGGAGCAGCCATTTCTGCGAAACACTGTTTGTGGTACCAGATATACAGGGTGTTAACGCTGTTACTAGCCAGAATTTATTCTGCAAATAATAAATATTAAAAAAAATTGATAAAGGAAAAAGTAATACTGCTTTTGGTAAGTAACATAATAGCGTATGTAATTTTCTTGTGTTTACACTATTTTCTTAGATGTGAAGATGACCTTCAATTTTTAAATGAAATGCTATATTTTTTTTGTTATCATATGAAAGCGTGTCAAGACAAATTTATTCGTATACAACACAATGACCTTCAAGATCATACAAGGTCAGAAATGGCAGCAAAATTTTGAATATTTCATACGTAATATTTCGTAAAGATATCATTCACGATACACAACGCTCAGAAATGTAAACGACTTGCAAAGGAAACTAACGCAATCATGTGCATTAATATTTCGGAAAATGTTAGAAGAAACTAACAAGAATGTAATTAATAGAGCCGAAATATGTAGTCATGCACAAAGAAGTTATATTGAACATTTACTATAGTCTCGTGAATAAATTATACTTGTAAACGCATTAGTACGAAATGTTCAAAATGTTTCTTCCATTTCTGACCTTGTATGATCTTAAAGGTCATTGAGTCGTATACGAATAAATCTGTCTTGACACACGCTTTCATATGGTATGAAAAAATATATAACATTCCATTTACGAAAATTGGAGGTCACCGACATTTCCATGAAAACAGTACAAATACATAAAAATTACACACACCATTACGTTGTTTGCAAAAAACAATATTACTTTTTCTTCTTCCATTTTTATCTAATATTTATTATTTGCAAGAAAAACGCTGGCTAGTAAAAATTCACGCTTGAACACCCTGCATATCTCAGTGGGGTTTTATCTAACACGCATTTTTTAAATATTGTATTAAACTGCACAAAATAAATTAGTCTTCATGGAAGCCAATTTTCAAGAAAGTTATAGCAATTCTTAACTCTTTACAGTTTCTTTTGTCCTAGAGATCTAATGATTAAATTCAAAAAGAGACGATTAAATTCTAATATATATAAATGTGTTTTCTATATTTCCGGAAGCATCATTTAATAGTCAAAAGAAAAACAAAAATATAGAAACTCCAACAAAGTTCACCTTCGTTCAAATTGTACTTTTAATCAGCTGTTATTATTGATACAAGTTGTTGCTTTATCTCATTTCAGTATCGCAGTTTCTTGACCGTAAAAGTGCATCGAGCAGTTGGCTTAGATACAACAAAATGAATGATGCTCTTTGACGAATACAAATTAGCGGTTCGAGCAATTAAAAAGGCGAACAAGTGGTCGGACACAAGAAAGAAACTGTTGTAGTAATTTCACGATAAACTCCGACCTTAATACCGAACGTGTACACGAAATAATTACTTTCTTCCTCGATACCGGCCGGAGAATTGATAGTTCTCGAAACGGAAACGTTTCAGTACATCGGTGACTGAATGCAGGCTCACGTTCAGGCTGTGTAATTTCAATACCAATATCTTTCTGACCGGTGCGCGCTACAAAAACCGATTAACGGGCACACGAAATATTGCGCTTTCATTTCTTCGAAAAACCTGGTCTCCGGGTTCATTGCAGGCTTGGGCATTATCGAACTAAATTATTTGAGAAATAATGGTTAAGATAATATGTTATACTATGTCCAAAATAATTTCTCATTTCATCTTTCATTTGGACAAATTTTTATACTCTCCAAAAGTCAATTTATTTCGTGTACTAAAGAATCATTGATCTACAGAAATTTGCATATCTTTTAGTAATTGATTTAGTTACATCAATAACCTCTTCTCGACGTGAAATTATAGATTATTTTATTTGAACAATGTAATTTAGGTAAAATTTTATTTAAAAATAGTTTATTTGTACCATTTTATGTAATTTATAAAATACAAATGTTAAAGTGTGCTCAAACCTGATTTATTGGAGTAGTGAAATGAAAACTGTTATGATACTGGTTTCGGTTCTTGGAACGGTTCAGGAAAAATTTTTGTTTTTGGTAACTGTTAACACTTTCATCGCCATGTCACCCATATCTAGGTGACGGAATTATTTATACAGAATTGAAAATTAATTTTTACGTTGGTAGATTGAGTGTACAAAATTTCCTTACGATCTAAGGAATAGAAGAGGTTTGAAACAGTAATTAATATCACAAAACTAAACTTCTTAGTTTTTGTTTTGTTAAATATATTGCTTTGATTTTGTGTAATTTTTATGATTGTCGAGCGGACGATAAAAGTGTTAAAGAGCCCCTAAATTTCAGTCTATACCAGTTACAGTCAGTTACAGGTTCTTATATCAGCTTCTATTCCAGTGCTATATTACTCATGTTATTTGTTTGGTTCTACATCAATTACAAAACAGTTATAAAACTGACTCTCATAAGTAGACTGCAGATTTTCATTCAGATTATGAACTACGAAGAAGTTCTAATCACTGTGATTGTAAAATAAATCATAGTGCAATAATAGAATATGATTGTTAAATTATTCTAATGTCCTTACTGTTTACACCTACTCATTTTTGTCATAAATGCATAAAATCCTTGTGATCTGGTGTCTTTGAGATCTCGTAACACTTTATCTGTAAAAATGCTATTAATACGAATTTCAATAATAGTGTTGTATCAAAAGAAAGATAAAAATCTTCTTTTCTGTAAAAATCTCAAACAAAACTGTTGATTACTAGGCGTGACTTGGTTGAAATAGCTAGTGCTGTCGAAGGATCTATTAAAAAATCCTCAGCCATAAAGACTTCAAAAATTATTAAATAATCGCCTGTACGCAATGTGTTAAAATCGAGCATACAGTTTTGCAATAAAAAGATATTTGGCTCTTTCGAACCGTGCAACAAAGTCGCTCGTAAAACCCAATAATCGGTTCCGGAAATATCGGTCCCTGTTCCCGTTGGCCTAAAAGGATGAAGCTCGCGCATCGGAACGGTGAAACGAAAAAGGAAGCGGAAATATTTTCTTCGTGGGCTGGACATTAATCCGACAACCAACGTATCTGCCTTTCTGACACTCTTTTCTCCATGTTTCTTCTAATGGTCGAAGACATTAAGTTCCTAACTTTTTACAGTATTATCTATCCCCTCCCCGTCGGTTTATCGTCGTTCACTATCTTTCTCGACGAGGACTCATCTTCAAAGCATACAGCCAGTACCGACGAGTAACGTTCCAGAGGTTCTCATACCTTTTTTTCCTCTTTCTCTCTCTGGTCGTAGTGCTCACAGGCACGAAGAAATTTCGCAGGTCTCTTTGTCTCGGAAGACGCAACGTTACTCCCCATAACGGTATCCCATAGCCATTAATAATGATCGAGCCCTTATGCGGGCTAAGAAACGAAAGGGCACCGAAACTCGCACGAAATTTTCTAATTAGTAACCGAGGCCTCCGGGGACAAGTCAAGTTTATTGACCAAGCGGTTCTCAAACCGCAAACAGATTCTCCACTGGACGAATGGAATAACGATAACTGCGTGAAATTATTTTCTACGGGATGGTTCACAATATCGTGGGGATCGAAAAAGTTAGGGCACTTTTTGATGCATTCGTGACAACAATGGACCGTAAATGAATGCAACACTGCAAGGTTATTCAAATAATTTAAGGATATTGTCAGATTTTCGACTCACTGAAATTATTAAATAGGGAATATATTTTCGAATAATTCTCTTGGTTTTAATTGATTTGGATTAGTTTTATTTTGCATGTAGATCTGCAACTCTAGATTAATTTCGAACAACATCGCACATATGATTTATTTAATTGTATTCCTAACGTGAAATATGAAATTATGATTAACATGTTGGTCTTTTTATCAGTTATGAATAGACAGCGGGCTTTAATGCAAAACGGTAAAGACATTTATAGAATTCCGGAATGAATGTCTATATAGTTTCTATAACTGGGAATTATAATACGCAACTTATCAGTTTTAATGATGGTAAACAATATTTTGAATGGAATTTATAAAATTTACAAATATAAATTTTTCTATTGAATGATAAATCATTATTACAGTAAAATTGACATTCTGAAGATGTGATTTATTTGTAACAATAAGATAGATAACTCACGGTTCAAACCTTGCCAATATTTCTCTTTTATGAACTGTCTTTAATAAATGTTTTAAAATAATAGAAATAGTTGCCATGGAACTTTCATCATACAGATTGACAATTTGGAAGCGTGTCACAAGTATTATTCTTTACGACTGTATTCCTTGTATTAATTAGATCTAATTTTTGCTGAACCGGTGGTCGACGTGCAAATCTATTCGTCACGGTTACTCCTGCAAACCGCAAATAATTGCGGGAATGTTGCGGAATAATTTAGAGAGTTTCGGAGGGTGGGACGGATTAGAAAATTTCCTCTGTCATTAAACGTTTCGTAATACATATTCAAAGCAGCCTGTCCCAATATTTCACGTTGCTCCGATCCCGAAGCGTCTTCGACTATTCACGTTTTACGACTTTCTATCCCGACGGTGGTGTCGAACATGCTAACCGTGAAAATACTTATGCAGAGACGCATAGTAGTCCCGAATGAGGATTAAGCAGTTTAGAATCAATGTTACTTTTTCCAAAGTTTAAAAGACGTGCCTTAAGGAAAACTGAATGTTAGTTACTACCGTTAACAGCCATAGACAGAGTACTAAAAGATATTGACCTGAAGGATAGTAATAGACAGTAATAGTTTGCCTTTTGAATGTTGTATTTAATTTACGTTATTGAACTAGTAGTACTATTTTTAATTGTATTGAAGTACCTTATTATTGGACTGAAGATTTTATACATTTTTTATACGACAAAAATGAGTAACTGAAATTTGTTCGATGTTCTCGTCTAAAAGTAACAAAATTGCTATATATTTCTACTTTTCCGAGTAATTGTAAATTGAAATATGAAATTTTGCTTTGAAACTATGAAATACAATATTATAGATCGTTGTTAAAAAGTTGTATTATTGAAATAAGGGTTAAATAGTACTCATTAACCTTTGATTGCACGGGTTTAGTCTAAAGTATTCACTTTTTCGTTGACGTTTTTTCTATAAATTTAAAGTTTTTCTTATATAATGCTATTGTTGCTATATCGTATAAAACCAATCCTAGTGAAATAAGAATTTATTTAGGAATTCAAGGATAATTTGAACCTCGTACGTATCTCAGGGTGAAAATTTGCCCATTTACTAATTTTGCAAACTGTAAAATGATTGCTCTCTTTGTGTTTGTGTTACGGCACGTATTTCTTTAAAATGTGACGTTATAAATGATATCTAATTTGTTGATTTTAATTGTAGAACATAAATGAGTTAATTATTACACTAGGATGTTTTATGCCACTATTTGTGAGGAGCGTATGAGGGTTAAAGAGTATTATTTGGTTGTTCGCAAAGTAATTTCGTTTTTCGCTTACAGATAATATTTTTCCATTCGTTATTACGAGACTGCGGATCTTTATGCAAAATAAAAACTTTCTATCTGAATTTCAACGAAGCGGAATGAAATAAAAACTTAATTTCTTTCTTAATATGTTTAATAGATAAAACACAATATAACAGTATCTTTACATGCTTCTAATGTTGTTACCATTTTAAATTACACCTACTCATGTTTGTCATAAATGCATAAAATCCGCCGTCTAGTTATTACTTAACCTTATTCTAACTCTAACTCCCAAAATCATTATATATCTTGATCAGTGTCGCCAGATCAACCCAAAACTGGGTTGATTTTCCTCTCCTCCTTTCCCCTTCCACTATCCCATTCTACTAGCATGAGCACACTCCAACGTCCCCCACTAAGACCGTAGACTGGTCACGTGACGTGCCATGCAACGTGTTACACATTACTCTGGTCATCAGAGAGGTGGTAAATTGTATTCCCCTCGATTTCAGCGATCTGGCGACACTGATCTTGATAGCTGAAATTTCAGACGCCATTTCGCGTCTTATAGTGCTTTATAACCTGTCAAGCAATTTTTTAGTCATCGCATCAAATATGAAAAATCAAATTGAACATTTCCGTCAAATTTTGCTTATTTATTATCGCAAAGGCGAAGATGCAGTGCTAGGAAGGAAAAAGTTATGCGATGTTTACGGAGATGATGTACCATTGGATTATCATTTATCTCGTTCTCTTCAACGCCCTTTCAGCGGTATAAATTTCATTTCAAATGAACGCGTCAAAAATCGTATAACTCAATTTTTTCAAAATAAAATATAGAAATTCTTTGAAATTATAGGATCTCCAAGTTGCCGGAAATAAATGTTGCCGGCAAAAGATCATCGAACAAAGTGGTCACTAGATAGATCACCGAATAAAACTTCTAAACAGTGAAAAATCGTATTTCATTTTTCCTTGAAAAGAAAAAACGAAACGACTTTCCGGACCATCAAATAAAACAGTACAAAAATTCATGGATCTCATAGATCCGCGTAATATGTAAAGTTTAATCATTTCTACAACTCTATCGATCCGTGGTAGAAATGAAACTGTCAAGCTGTTAAAAGGACGTTTCGTTATCATCCAGAGCGGTGGGCACGGACGTGATGTATCTCGCGTGAATGAGCAGCGGCCGCAAACGCGAATAATTACGCAAAGAATCGCTATATCAACAGCCCGGGCTCTGTACTTCCAACGCACGCATCATTTGTTTACAAACATCCGCCGCTGGCCCGTATGCGACAGAGAATCGCCATTAATCAATCGAACGGTCACGTAACTGTCTCAATCACCGCGGCCATCGATTTATCGCCCGTAACAATAACCCCAATCCACTGTCCGACGTTAGAACCGCGGAAGTGCTGCTGACAAAACAGATCAACCCCTTTCACGACCGTTCGGACGGTGATAAATAGGAATAGCACGCGAGTTTTGCATTTCAACCCCCAATCACCCCACCCCCGTTTCGGGAACGATGCTTGTTTGACCCCTTGTACACTGCTGGATTGACCAATAAGCAAACTAAGCACGTGCTTAGGGCATCAGGAGAAGGGGAGCACCATAACATTTTTCTGAATTTACATCTTTTACATAGTATTAGGGAAAGATGAAAATCAGTAGCAAGCGAGCAAAACTTAAAAACACTTTTTAGTCAAATTATTGAGCACCAAAATCTTTTAAGTGCTCAGGGCCTGTAAAAGTATTAATCCGACACTGTCATTGTAATTTAATATCGAGTCGGACTCGTGATGAAAATTTCGAACAGAATCTACTAAATATGGATGTTACTCTTTTCTTTTATATCGAAATCAAATTCTAAACGTTTATTATCGATATTTAGCCATTTCTATTTCTTACAAGAAATTATCAAAGACGAATCAGTCCTATTCGTCGTAACAGTGAAAGAAACCCTAGGACAAAGGGGTTAATCCATTAATTGCTCGGGAGCAATAAAATATAAGTTGATAATTATGTTGACAATTATTTTCTGCTAGACTGTGTATTTTTATGCGAAATATAAGTGATCCGCCTGACTTGCGAGAGACGGAATTAAAATAGAAGTGTCCTTCTTTTAATCCGTTCTCTTTAACTCTTTCACATACGAATTAACATGTTCGTTGTCAGTGTTACAACCACGATTTCGCATATCACGTGAAGAAAATCAAATTCATTTTAAATTGACTAAAATCATTATTTAAAATTGAATTCGGAGCAGACGTGTTTCCGAGATCATTATTTAGAGTACTATTAGCAGTGCCTACTCAAGCAGTTATTTTTATAATTTCTAATTGTATATGTATAATATTGTTAGGACGTATGTGGTATTGATAGTCCATTATGGGTATCGGTGAGGTATAAGGAGTTGGCGCCATTATTTATATTGTTTTTAGTTTGATAATGTGTCTTCACACATATTTGACAAAATAACGAAATTAATGTGTTTGACATTTAACATGAACAGTATTGAACAGACGGATTTATTTATCATATTTTATAAAAATTCCGACGATATAGTTACTGAAATATGCTTTAATTTTTAGTATTATTATGTTGTTGCTTTTTATTGTGAATAAAAAATAAACGATGAGAGAAAGACATATCGTATTTAAGATTCTAGTTTTAAAAATTTCTATCGATAAATAGTCTACGGAACTGGTTCAAGAGACTTCATCCGATGTAAATTAAATTCGATCGAATGAGCTGATCAGCAACCAGTACGTTGTCCTAAATGTTCCACTTCAAAACTTTCCGTTTACATTAAGGTTACAAGAGCATTCTGTTTTTACATTAGGCGTTCGTCTGACAGAAGGCATACCGTTCCTCTACATGTCCCAAACAAGCATGTAGTTTCTTCGTTAATTAATACGTTAATGAATTAATTCAACGATAAGAATTACGAAAATACACAGTCGACTTGATGAGACCAGAACAGTTTCTTTAATACTCTTTTTCGATTCACTTTTATCCTAAGTAATTAAACTAACAAATGCATGCTGCACGTATCAACTATCTTCTCTGGTACAAAGGATCTTAGATAAAATTCCGATAATCTATTTTGTGCTCGTTAAATGGTAAATATATACTCGGTAACAGTTCCAGTCTAATTTTAAATCAAAAGTAATATTTACACAAATTATTGCTTTTATTGTGCTGTAGTAATTGGCTTCGCAAACCGAAAATAAATTTCTTCCACTGTATCACTAATGGAAACGCTAAATACTATTGTTGAACAATTTAATCAAAGTACACAGTTTTGGAGCATTGGTAGCACTAAATTTTCAAACAATATCTTTTTTTAATGCTTCTTTCATATGTAGACTATAATCTAGGACCTAGGATAACCACAAAATTCCAGTTTCACCAGAATCATAAATTACAGTGTCACTGTCTAATGCAAAACTTCATGCAACAAACAGGTAACAACTATTATATTTTAAACAACCACTGCCAATAAATTTATTCTACCATTCTCAACATGTAAACATTCAAAGAAAAGCACTTGTTCCTGTACTAAACAATGTTTATGTTATTATTTATATGGGGAGCTTAAACATCCTATTTTTAAAATATTCGCAGTACATTTTCGTAGTTCCAGCATTTTTATTTTGTGGAATAGGCAACTAATGATTATTCACAGAAGACTGAAATTAATTAATTCAGTTAAACTGTTATAGTAACTTAGAATTCTCTAATTTCAATTTCAGTGCAACATATCTGTACACTTTTTAAATCTATAATGTACGTTACTTTCTCTTCGCAAGTACATTGTTTTTGTTGTATTGTACATCTTTGTTGTGATTAAACCAGACATCTTCACGCGAGAATAAGCTACTGCATATTACGTGTCCATCACCGGTGATCGATGCCGGCGGTCAATGTGCTAAGTAACTATAACACATCGCATACATTAGAACTCTATTTATAAAAATAACCAAATTTTACAATTGAACGTACAGAATTCTCAATACTTCCGTCACTGACATTTTCCCCTAATGTTCCAAAATAAGAAATCAATCGTTAAGAATTCAAAAATGACATTTCCTCAAATATTTTAATTCAAAGCATTTAATAAAGTCAATTTACCTCGATAGGTGCTCCATTTGTGCTCGAAAAAATCACAGTTACTAGAGACAATTAAGCGAAAACAATAAACAATGAAGATACAGTGTAGAAAAGATAAAAATAAAATTGGCTGAAGCACAAAAAATTGATTTTTCTTAATACTCATTACCTCTTTTGCTCCAAAATTAGATTCACTGAGAATTGTAAAATGCCTTTTCTCACAAAATCTAATTCGAAACATTAAACAGGGCCTATTATGATCGAAAAAATATCAGTAGTGGGGCGAATTAGGTGAACCGTTTCGGCCGACGCGATGGTCTCCCATCAACCTAACCGAGCAGTATCCCAATGGTACACCTAGACATCTCGCGTATAAGTATACCACAACAAATGGACTTACCATTCAAATTCGTGTCGCAGACGGCGGGTCCCCGGCGCTATTTATTTAGCGTGACTATTCCCTTTCCTCGGCTACTTCAGCGTCCACGTTGCGGACTTCCGGTTCGTCCTCGTCCAACGAACAAATCAGCTTCCGTCGATAATAGTCTTGCACGCAAGTTCCCAAAGACTTCCCCGCGGTACGGCCGATCAGCTGTGCTCGGGTAAACGGTGTAAATAAGAAATCAACAATCACTCGGTCACGTGGATAAAAACAAGTCGGTAAAATTTCAAAGAAAACGATAAACTATCACTCTCACAAAGCACAAAACGCGGATCGAAATTAAGGTTTTCGATCGGAGGAAAAAATTGTGTCCGGGTGTCACGTGTGCGCGAAGTCCGGTCGCAGTCTATTGGCTGACTCGGTTAGAAGGTTGGGTGGTTGTTTCTCTGTTCCTTGGCAAGCTGGAACATTGTGTCACCCTCAGGCTCGGTCTCAGCGGGTCGCAGCTCGGTTTCGCCTTCGGAAACGTGGCTCGCACCTGTTCCATCGATAGATCGCCGTCCCGGCAGACGTGTCTCCTCTCCACGCTGACAATTCCGCTCGGACACTTTCACGAGCTCTTTTTTCTCTCCTTCTTCGTTCCCGTCGACATGCGTGCCACGTTCGAATCCCTCTTTTCGTTCCAGCCGGCTGGCCACCGAGTCCTCGCCCGGCACTTTTCACTCGGCGGTTTTCAAAATCCAACCCGGCCCAAAAGAGCAACCAGTCTATCAAACCCTGGCTCGTATCGTTCTGCACTTTCGATCGCGACTCTATACGATCACCGATCACGCGTGAACTCGCGGTTCGCTCCGTTTGGTTTCTCTGTTGCGTTTTTAGCTCAGCTGTTTCGCTGAGTTTGGAAGTTCGGGCTGCGACTCGCGCGGATCCGCGGTGGTTGATAGGCTTGTTTGTTTATCCAGTTTGTCGCAGTCCCCGGGAATCATGATCCACGTTCGAAACCAGTTTCGATTCTCCGGATGACGATGAAGGAACGAATGCACTCTGTCCGAAAAATGCGGCTCGCGTCTGCGCAGAGCCCACCTTCCGTTCACTGCAGGCGTCGAGTGGCGACTGTCGTTTCTTCCGAGAGTCGGCTGTACCCTGGCCTGTCCCTTCCCCCTCCCCGACTATACCGAGACTCGACTACACCACGGATTTATGCTATTACCGCACCGTTTCCACCCCCTATGCTACAATGCGCCTCCGCCTATGGCTACTGCTTCTTCCCGGTGGCCTCTTCTTTTCAATGCACGATCTACAGCATAGTTTGCTCCCTTCGACCACCCGAGACCCTTGCATTTCAAGTTCAAGAAGAAAAAGCGAGATTGCGAGAGGATCGGGGTGGTCTGATAGGGGAGTTGTCAATATCGTGACAGTTTAAAAATTTTCGTGTCCCTGAAGTGGTTCTCCCACACTTTCAGTATTGTGTCTTCCAGAAAGAAGATTGAAGGAATATTCGATTTGTAATTACTTTGGAATTTTCGGGATTACATACTGGTTCGAGAGTCATCAAATGTTAGCTCTGCTATCGGCGGTAAGTTTTTACCTACAAATGAATTTTTCTGTGAATAATTTTGTAAACAACGTCGACATTTATGTATTCCTTGTGGTGCATCATGAATATTTAATTTGGGGATTCCTTTTAGAAAACTTGTATTTTTAGTGAATATTTCCAAGTTTGAATAATACTACATTTTTATATGTGTTAGAAACTATATTTCAATTAATTATTGTGCAGACATTAAAGAGAATATAATCAATTCTCTGTAAGAGAATTATACAAACTATATTTCAATTAGTTATTGTGCAGACATTAGAAAGAATATAAACAATTCTCTGTAAATATCAGCATAATATAATAGTCAATATGTGGTATTAAGCAATGTGAGTATTTAAAATGCATACATGTCAATCAAATGGTAGAGTGACATATTGCTGTAATATTCCAATACTCCAAAAGAAAATAATTGATTTACAATGTCTTACTAATTATGTGTAAAGTGCTAACCAATCACAAACAAAAATTTAAAATGTATATGTCTAGATGAGGAATAAATGTTCTGTAAACTATAAACATTTTCGATTTTGGAGAATAATCTACTCGCTCTTGATGCTTCAAAAGAAAAACAAAGGATTATCCGTTCCCTGAACCCTATAGTGTTTACATACACGTGAATTAATACGGAATAATAATAATAACAGTAGTAGTAATAATAATAATAATAAGGTTCTTTATGTTTTCTTGCTTCGTAAAATATTTCTGATATTACTCAGTTATGCACACATGTTAGAAAAATATTGTTCCAAGATTGGCAATCACTTTAAAGCGTTCTGATGTGCTGAAACCGGTTCAGAAGTGGTTTTAGGGACCGGGTCAGATAGATATATTGGTAAAAAATAGGTTAAAAGGCTAAATGCGGCGCGGAATACGGTTTCTCGAAGATGATATTAACGGATGCATTTACGGTCGGATATATCCTTTTAAATGGACGTTATTTTTACAGTTAACGTATTATTTTCATTTATTAAAACACCCATTAGTCGAAAATGCGTCCAAACTTTGAACGTACACTAAACAATTAATAACTGCTCCGTTAAATAACCCACTTAACCAAATTGGCCAGACAAAACCTTAAATAAATATTATTCTTTACCTCCATAATTTATGAAGCGAGAACTAATACTTTGCCAACGTATAAACAAATATTTTACAAAATTGATGTGTGTATCAAGACGTAAACTAACATTACTCAATTTACAGTACTAAAACATTAACTTTACCAATGGTCATTTTCTAATTATTTAATGCTGTCGTGCATCTTAAAAACCATCCAAAAGAATTTTTCCAATTTTTCTTAAAAATTACATTTAAAAAATTCATCTAATGTTTTACTTCCTGCACGATAAAAATTTCGAGAAAAAACTACGCAGCAATTACCATTGTACTTTTAATAGATGTACAATTTACTCAAAAATTTATGTCTTTTATTTCAATGCACTGTGCAATGCAATAATACATTGACAAGAATATTGAATGAAGATTTCATTCATTATTAGCAGGTGTACTCGCCTGCCATTAAATGTTTAACAAACTGCAACAGAGTCGAACTTGGTAAATGGAATTACATACTATTTCATTCCTCGCTCCAAGTTTCTCCATCGAACGACTAATTTGCATAAGCATGTTAACACGCGTTCGTGAACGGTAGCCGAAAGTGTGACAAACGTTTCCAGCGACGGCGAACAAGATCTCCTTAAAGACTGATACAGAGGAGCAGTTTATGACAAATTCGGAAAAGTTGCTATCACGTTTTACAAGAACATTGATTCATATGGAGGAATTTATGTCCGATGCAAATTTTAGTGATAAATTAACGCAAATCACTGAAAAGAAACGCTTCAATTGAATCTCTTCCAAAATCCTCTCTTTTTCCGGATTACTAATATCAAAGTTTGCATCGGCAACAGTAAAAAGAGCTATAGTTCAACTATGCAGCCAAGTTGAAATTTAATATACACTAATGCTGCTTGCTATAACGTTGCCATGACCTACACACGGCTCAAGATAAAAGGTAATCTTGCAATAAAGAAAATTTCAAATTCAGTCATTTTTGTTTTACCTCTTCAAACGTAGTAGTAGTGGATTGTTAAAATTCTTCAGATGAAAGTGACTACTAACGCGACGTAACGCGGACTAGTTTTATAGACTTACAATTAATGTAAATAACAAAATTAGGGACATACGTATGATTGCTGCATGAAGTTCATAAAAGTAAATCGATATACAATATACAGCCCTTGGCCAAAAATTAGGACCATTCATAATTTTCAGTATTCTTCGTGTTTCTAGTCAACAAAGGTCTGAATGATATTTCTGAATAAATATCGCTTACCTTCATTTACAAAATAGGTATAATGTAATGACTAGACTGTGGATATTATGAGTTTATACCAATAATGAAAAGGTCTAAGAGGTAACTCTTAGTTCAGACAATTTAAAGATGTTGTTATATTATTTTCGACTGTTTAAGATGATTAGGAGAGAAAATACATTTTTATTCAGCTTCGGTTTCTTAGGGTTCACCCAGATAATTTTTATTCTACATAAAAATCCCCAGTTTAGTAATGACCATTTACATGACGGCAATTTTAAAACCGACGGATTAGTGATTGTCCTTCGTTAATTAATGTATCGTTCGATATTTTGCCACATTCAGCGATAATAGTTTGCTTCATCCTGATCTAATGCCTTCACATATACGTTTCCCTGTGATCCAATTAAGTATAAGCCATAAGACATTTCTTAAAATAATGATTTTTCGACTTGCATAGATTAATACTTTTCTACATAGAATGTCGAGCTGTATCGATGAGTGCAAGTAAAAAATATATGATACTATTTGAAAAATAAACAAGGTTGACCTTCACATGACCTTTACGAATCCACGTACAAACAGACTAATAATATCATAATAGGTTAATCGTCACTTCGGAGGACGAAACGTTTTGGATTTTTTAAATATTATTGTGTAGATTTTGACGAGATAAACCTAAAAATGTAAGTTTTAAAGTCAAAAAATAACTGGTTCAGAAGTTATACGTTTGTAAGAGTTAAGCAGTTTTAACGCTTTTGATATAGAATTCGATTTGATTCACATATTCGAGCAGTAAACTGTCCTGATATTTCACCATAGTTTATTTAAAAATGCATTGCACTCGGATCGCTTCTATAAGTGATGCCATTAACACTAAACCTACCGAGCATTCGAACTGACTAGTATGTATGTCTCATAAAAATGGCACGATTGAATTTATTTAGATTTTGTGCTATTTTTATTATGATGTATACTTTAATAAAGCAGCGTGTATAATCGATTCAATTTTTTGAGCGAGGTTGCCATCACTTCCTCTAATTTAATTTCGTTTCAATTAACTTTTACATGAGAGTATAATCATACAATTCAGTAATTAGGTATTGTCTTCAGAGATTCCCCACCGATTTAAAATCAAATTAGATTTAAGATCAAACTCAGATTTCACTTAAAATTCAAATCTAACCCGAAACAGTGCAAGCACTCCCCCAGCATACGAGTGAAGAATCGCTATAGTAAAGTAGCTTGCATTACTGCGAACGCTTAAACTCGATCAACTTTACACGCGTATAACTTTTAAACCTGTGAATTTCTGACTTTAAAACTTACATTGTTTGGTTTATCTCGTCAAAATCTACGGAATTATATTTAAAAAAGTGTAAAAGATTTGATCCCCCGAAGTGAAGTATAGCCTCATAATATGCCCCCCTCGAAGCCATAAAAAAATCATTCAAAATATGTTCGCTACATATCATAACAGTGTCGTAAACCAAATGTCAAGATCAGGTGAGACACCCTGTATGTGAATTTTGCGCAGCGATTTTTGTGATGGTGGGCCACCGCGCGGCCGTAGTGAACAATTTTACAGGGCGGTAGCATCCCTCGGTTGGCACCGAATGTGCCTGGGAGGGCACGATCTGGACATCCGCGATCTCCGTTCAAGTATCTCGCACGCAGCATCAGGTCCGCTCCCTCGGCATACTAATACCTACACAGAGTCGCGTGCCCGTGCGAAAACCGGCGCAGCCCGGGTACGTGTGCACGCACGTGCGTGCCGTGCCACACGATATCCCTAGCCCCTGCGGAATAAATCAAGTGAAGAAAACCTGCCGGAAGGTATTAACGTTGGGGTCGGGCTCACCCCGCGTGTTGTGTCCCTTCGCCATCGCATCGGAGAGGGTTAAGCTGCACCCCCGCTGCCCTTGTCACGCGTCCCTGGAACGCCGTGTACTCCCAAAGGATCTCCTCGTCTGGATTTACTCGACCGACGAGATCCTGGGCTTCGAACACGATCGAACCCGAGCCGGTTAGAACGAGAGACAACGACAACGGACACCATAGAATCGGGAGAGCGAAAGCAACCGATACACGCAGAGAGAATCCGAAGTGGGAGATGTTAGACAGGGCCAAGAGTGAGGGAATCCCTTATCAGAGGTCGCGCATGACGAGACAAGCTAATTGCGTTATCAGTGCGCAACGGACGCTGTCCCCAGACCGTTGTGTATCGTTGCTTCATCATCCTAGGGCACCGACGCCCTTTCCGATGCGCAAAGCGAGAGTGTTTATTTTGTAAACTGTGCTAACATGTGCCGCGATCGCATGCTGCCGACGCGACGAAAATTGCTGTCTAACCCAGTACCACGAATTTAGGGTTTTCGGAGCACTTCGGCGCAACCCTTGTGCGAGGACACGTGGTGATCTGAGCAAAGTGTGATGGTAGGAGGAAACTGAAAATTTGCAATAGAAAGTGCTAATGGTAGACATTGAGAAAGTTATAGAATTCTTTAATAGGTTCTGTTCGAAATATGGGCCGTGGAATATTTTTAAAAATCGTTTCGGTATTTTAATCCTTAAATTGTAAACGGTTTTACGACATGCCCGAATTGCAATCTTGGGTCTTTTAATTAAATATAATTTACTTCAATGTTAGTCAACGTAACCGCTATGTATTCTTTTTATATGAGTGAAGAAGTAAACATATTGATCATACCATTATATAAATAATTTTTTATCAAAATGTGTTGGTAAATGAAGCTTCGATGCTGAGAAGAAACTCAAAAATGGAGATGTCAGTTTTAGCATTGCTGAACGTGATCAACCAAAAAATGCAATTTCCATCATAATACAATCGAGAAACTTATAATCCGTTGACAGAATATGTTTATAACGATGCTTACCTTGACCAATAAGTTTTATTTAGAAAGAAAGTTGTGTTTGTTCAACATTACTGTTAAAAATCGGACATTTTGTATGCGACAATCTAATTTTATGGATATTAATTATAAAATATGAAATAGTAAAGCGATAAAAAGCGTTAGTTACCTTGACAAGTAAACAACGACTTACTAAAATTATTATAGGAATAAGTAAATTTTTATTTCGTTTCAGTACCTTGCAACGATGTAGAACAATTTTATTTTGTACAAAGATACACAATAAAATGAAAAAATGATTTCTTGTATTCAGAAGAAAATGAAAAATTGTTGGCAGGTGATGGCTAACAGGAATGACGAATTTACTCGTCATACTCAGTTAAAAGGTTAAAATCGTTGATTTAATAAAAAACGATCAATCAAACCATTTTCAACATTATAAATTACTGCTGTAAAATATATATCTGGTAAGAATGGTATTACTTATTTAATTTCTCATTTACCGCTGTAAACGCCCTGCCACTAAATTCGCTAATTATCAGCCTTACGCTGAAACGCACACTTATTAAACATTTCCGAGCACAAAGTCCGGTCCATTATCATCCCCCACGATCCATATGCATACGGGTCCTGTTTATTTTGTAAACTTCGTCCGCGGAAACCGGCAATATTCCTGTCCGCATCACCGGCGAAAATTTCGTCTGGTTCTAAAGAACGGCCCGAACAATATTACCCGAACGTCTTCCATGATATTACAATCCATAATCCGTAGTTTAATATTTCCTAAAAGAACTGTGGCGTATAGTGCCCGGCCATTACCATAATCACTGTTATAAAAGTTACGGAGCAGTCAACTTCCTTCCTATATTTCTCGTGCATTATTACGAATATGGCGTCAATTTAAGCACCACTCACCTGTGTATCCTCCACGGTTGAACGAAAGAACGCTAAAAGCATCGAGGAAATTAAGTTGCTCCGAGGGAAAAATCGAAATTATCACGTGGCGATCTTTTGCGTACGCCAGCATCCGCCGGTATACCTATGTATATAGCTGTAACGCAGGCGGGTCCATTTATTATTCTATTAAATTCGTAGTTTCCCATCGGAGGCCCTCCCCTGCCCGGGGCTATCTCTCACTCATGACTTAATGCGATATTCATACCGCGGAGAAAAGGGAACCAACTTGGGGTTCGGGTACGTATGCTACATTGTAATTAAGTCGGGAACCGTTAGATCTCTCCGCAGTTTTTACTATTCATATTCTGCTGCTTATGCATCTTCTTCTTCATGTACTTTTAACTGTGTTAGGTGACGCTGTGCTGTCCGCGATTGGGGTTGACACGACAATTGTGACTATCCTGCAGGAATTCATCCCCTAATTCAATGAATCAGTAAAATAAAAATTCCAACATTGCCTAACCCTTAAAATTCAGGTACAACAACTTTCAGCAAATATCAAGTTTTTTTAACTTCTTTAGATCATTTGAATTATTTAATCTTAAATGATGTACTTAAAGGTATCTGAGGAAAATACAAAATTTTATAAAGTTCCTAATATTACACTTCGTAATCTAAGTAAGCAGTGTATCACTTAACACTTTATCTACCTATTGCAGGCAGCCTATTGATAGACTTTGCAATAATTGTGTTCTACCAAGAAGAAGTTTAAAAATGTTCTTTTATATAATGATCAGAAACAAAATTATTAAAGTAAATTATTGGGGATGAGTTGTTGGTTTTACTATTGAAATTACTGTTGTCGTTGTAGGATGTATCAATAAATCTTTAGGCATGGAGCCTCGATTTTAAGAAATTACGAAATAATCGCCGATAGGCAATGTTAAGGGTTAAGGGTGAAATAAATGTTTGACATTGGGTTCTATCATATCTAAACATCGCGGAAATTTTTTGCCAACTTCTATCGTCAGTTTTATCGTTCATTACAATATTTCGCCATGCTACTTCAACTTTTTACTAATTTTCACGTAAGAGTGGATAGTGCATTATCGTATATTTGGCGAAAAGTTAAGAACATTTGTCTCACTATTTTTCTGAAATATCGTTTAATCTTTCAATATACATGTTTGTCTAGTATACACAAATTGCTTGACTATATACGTTAAATACCTCAAGGGATGATTCTACAAGCCAATAAAAAAAATTAAACATGATAACTGTGTTGTATTCGATTAGGGTTGACACGATCAGTTGTGTATAATTCACTGGAGGAATTCATGCGACCGCAGCATCCCCTAATCTAATCAATCAATAAAATTGAAATTTCAACATAGCTGAAGGGTGTAAAAAAAAATTTGACACTTATTTGATGAGGGGTGTAATCATTACCAAGTATCGGGAAATATTTTTGACAATCTTCGTCGCCATTTTCATTGTCCAAGGTATTATTCGTCATACTACTTTCACTAATCTTCACGGTAGACAGTACATTATTTTTGACTTAAGGACAAAATATCGGGCCAACCCTCATACAAAGGCGGCATATAGGTCTGTGGAGTAACACTTAAATTAATGATCGCGAATTCCCCGCGGTAATTACAGGTTGCACGCTCTAGTCAAACAGGTAATTGCACACGCGTGCATACGTTCTCCCGTACGAATGGGTAAGACAAACGATTCTGTGCACGGGGTGTCCTAAAATACCATTACTTGATCGGAATAGTTCATTCTTCATTCAAGTCTAATATTAATTAATATGCAAGATTTTCATAATCTTTATGTATAATCACGAAAATATAACACGTATTTATGTTTGCAATTTACATACTCGTTCGACTGATAGAGATTGATCGAATGCAAGAACTCATTGGAGCAGTGTAGTATGCAAAAAGAGTTTCTAGAAATACTTCGTAGAAATTATTAGAATTTGTAGACATTTTTCTCATGTATAGTGCCACACAAATGCCCACAAAAATCACATAATATTAAAACAACTTATTTAATACTACGATAATGGAAAAGACAGTTTATCATAAGAATGATTTTCGTAACATTCTCGCGTCTCGTAAATCCTACTCAAATTTTATTCACTTAACCTATGTTAATTTACATTGCTTATCAAAATTGCTGTCCCATTCAACAAAACTACTGCAAATACAGCAAAATTTTATTAAGGAATTCCACGACAATTTAATAGGCGATTAAAACAGTACAAAATTCAATATATGGACCTTACAGACTCAACCTGTACACTGGAGGTTTAATAGATTGTACTAAGAATTGATTTTCAAATTTCGTAAAAAAATGGTGTCGATCATATATGACTGACGTGGCGCTTAAGGTGTTAAGAATTACAAAATTGAATAATAATAAATTAATTTTTTCGACAAATCCTACATAGACAACTGCGACAAAGAATCTAGCTGGCTCACAAAAATGTGCATTTTCCATAATTAATCCAACCGGTACACAACGTAGCCAGCAAGGGGTGGGCAATAACGAATATAATAATAATAAATTGATTTTTCCCATAAATCCTACATAGACGATAGTATAACCCAAGAAGCTATCATGCCCACAAAAATGTACGCTGACACAGTACGTATGTCCCATAATGAATCCAACCGGTACACAACGCAGCAAGCAAGGGGGTGTGCGAAGAGGCAAGGGATGGCCAGTGCGAGTAGCCTCTCTGATGTAACAGGTTCGGTGCATTAGTTTGCCTAAAAGGTTTGCGCCATCAGTCTCTAAATGTCCCTCTGTCGTTGCTCGATCCTTCGTCTCTCTCTCTCTCTCTCTCTGTCCCTCTCTCTCCCCCTCTCTCCCTCTCCATCTCTATCTACACCGTACCGTCACCCGTCTCCCTCTGTTTCTCGTGTATGTGTGTCGCTTATGATCTCACTTACCCGGTCCGTGCCCCGCACCACTCGTCTCTCTGTTGTCGACGTGTCCTCCGGGGAGAAAGAGGGCAAACACACCCCTGCAACCTCGTGCACCAGGACGCCCGTTGCGCTGTAAATTAAGTGCGTTGCATTAGCGGAATCCAGATGAGTTAGCGCACCGCGTTAATTCGTGCTAATGAACAGGTTATGAAAGTTTAATTGTCGGTTAGCTACCCGGAAGATCGATGAGAGAGGGGGGATAGTAGAAGGGGGGAAGGAGAAGGGTTGGAAACTGCAGACGAGGATTTACGGAAGTTCAGAGAAATTGGAGGATCCCCGTCTGGGAGAGGGCAGAGGCTCACTCGAGCGATATAGTCGGGCTAATCTACGACGGCGGTGCTGAATTTTTAATTGCACACCGGGCCGCGTTTACCTACTGCGATTATACGCGTTTCCCGCTTTTAAGCCGGCCCTTCATGAATGAGCGCGATTTTAATTTATTACGACGTTAATATGTCATGGCGCCCGGGAACAACAGGCTGAGGGATAGACTCGCCTGCAAAGCGATTTCACTTTGTTGCGTTGGCTTGTGTTGGCGTTAATTGGTGTGATTACCCCTTGTAGGATTTTCTTCGCGGATACGATGATTGGAACTGATTTATCGAGAAAGAGTAAAACGTAAGGCAATTTGATTTTGCCTTTCCTCTTGTGTTATTGTTGATTGATTAAAATGACATTCTTTGTCACTTTCGCTGCATTTTGGAACGCAGTTGATTAATCTTAACCGTGAAATTACTTAATACTTTGTCCATCATCGAAGGTTATGTCAAATAATTTCAATATCCGGCAGTATTTTATTAATTATTACTAGACAGCGGATTTTTATACATCAATTGCAAGATACAGGATCTATATGAACATTCACTTATTTTCTTAGTAACTTTAATCAGTTAAAAAAGAAGTTTTTACTATTTTGAATTCGATTTACGCATTTTCGTAATAAATTCATAAAATCCGCAGTTTAATTATTACGGTGATGCTCGTTAACTGCAAAAGAGCTAGAGGATATTTTCATTTAAGTAGCTATAATAGTGATTATATGAAGATGTGTGGAGAGAATTTATTTCTACGCCTAACACATTGTGATATAAAAAGCGAAGCAAAATCAAAGAACTTGACTATATGAATGATATATTGTTCGAATAACTGTTACATTGATTATTTACTCGGTTAAATGATTAAAAATGAAAAATCACGTACACGCTAATCTCTGTAACTGCATTGTCACACATAAATTTTATTTGACATGCTCGTAACAGAAAAAGTAAAAAAAAGTCAACGAAATGATAAATAACCTCTTTTGAAACTATTTATCGTCTTTCACAAAAATCTTTTGATTCTACGACATAAAAGAAAACATTGTCGTTCCGTACAAAAAGTTACTTTGAGATTAAATTACAATTTGCGAGTTTGTCATTATGCCGACTCGAATGCTTTTGTGTAAATCAGTTTTACTATCTTCCAGAAATTCCTCCGCTGCAGCCACTTTCCAGCGACGCACGCACTCGCGGAACATGCAATAAACGCATATATATGCGTAAATCACTCTCACTATTAAAATAGACAGCCGTAGTGAGTTATAAAGTACGCTAACCGAACATATATTGTGTATTCGTAATTGAATTTACCATGTTTGAAGGTACTTTCACGGAATCATGATTTCTTAATCATGGACGATGTCTTAATTATACTAAACACGCGTGATGACGCTTCTTTTAGCGAACTGTGCATGTTCCAACACGCTCAGACAAGGTCGTGTATTAATTTTCGATAGCATTAGCTTTTAGTTGTGCGATAAATTAAAAGTGTGCTACAAGAGTTTCATTCGATAAATTTTTATCTTGTTTAAATTGTACTGAAAACTGAAGAAAAGGCATAACATTCTCAATAATAAACATTACTGGTTCTTCGAGTCATCTTTTGTTGTCTGTAAAAACATTTATAAGAGAGATATAAAACTAGTTTCTTATTTTAGCCTGTTAATCGAGTCACTTTTTAAATTCTAAATAGTTACACAGAATTGATTAAATTTTAATATGTAAAAGTTGCTGAATCTGGAGATATGTGCACATAATTTGAATCCTGACTGTTGTCATTGATCAGAATAATAAATAACAGTAATTGCAGTTGATATTAACACTAAACCTACCACATCCATCAAATGACCGGTTTGACATGTTTTATTTTACAATTATTGAAATTATAAAGATGCCTTCATGAGAACTGATTCAATAGATTTCTTTATTCAAGTATAAATATATTAAAATAAACATCAAGAAAGTTGAAGAAGTACTCAAACATTTTGCAATTCCATTCCACAAGAAAATTATTTTGATTTAATGGAATTTTTGAGATTGCTGGATTGACAGTCAACGTGTTAATGCTCGGTAGGTCCTAGCTAGGGTTTTCAATACCGTGCCAAAGAAACAATACCGGTATTCGGTTTTTGTTTAAACTTTGTACCGGAATACCGGTATTAATACCAGTATGAGGAATTTGCAAGAAGGTACAAAAACACAGTTGTCCAATAGAAAAAACATTAACTAAATTTATTAACTACGTATTTTTGAAATGTGATTGTAAAAAACATAATGCATCTATTGAACTGTCCTTAAACCTGGAACGTATTTTTCTGCAAAAATTACCTGCAGTTGAAAATGCTCTTTCCGCATCCACGCTGGTTAGTGGTACTGTTAATAATGAGCAATATACTTTCTCTGAATATTTGCCTCGATGTCCTTCATCTTCTAACAACTCAATTTCTCGTCTGACGGTTTTGGATAAACCTATTTTTTGTATTATTTTTGTATTATTGTTCGTTGAAGTTTTTTTATTTGTAGCTAATTGTAATTTCTTCTCGAGAGACAATTCTTTTTCGATATTAACATCAACATCATCTTCAACAAATTCTTCTGGATAGGTTTGTGTTTGCTTTTCATAAATGTTTTTGTGGAAATTGACGACGAACTTAATTAAATTTGACCTTGTTAGCTTCTTTTCTTCCCTTTAGTTTTCTTCTTTAATGTCGTTATAATTATATAAATACCTGAAAATATTTTCTAGTTCACTATGCCCTTTCTGCATACGAATTTTCAGTGCACTGTATAATTCCTCAGGAAGTGGCGTGTCTTGATCTTTAAGTAATTGGAACATAAAATTTATTGTTGCATTCGCTGTTAATAAGTAGGAATTCTTCCGACATAATGCTTCCAGAGCCAGCTTTATTGGAAGCAGAGCTGATAAAGTTTCTGATATTAAATCGAATTCAGTATCGGAGAAATTAATTTGTACATTTCGAATAAGAGTAGATGCCCCAAAAAAAATATTTATTATTTACAGCTAATACCGAAAATACCGGTATTTACCTTAGCAAATACCGGTTTCACGAAATTTCAAAATAGCACGAAATACCTGTATTCGGTATACCGGTGTACCGGGAATTGCAATCCCTAGTCCTAGCATTAACGCGGAGGTGTTGAAATCGCGAACTTGCGAAGATGTATACGACAGGACCACGGTTTCCATGATTTTTCTAAGTTCGCCATTTCCTTCTAGCGGTTTCACGGCGTTCGCTCATTTTCTTTCGTTCCCTTTGCATTACGCAGCCACGGTTCGCGATCCGCTCCGCGAGCATGAAGGAGCTGCAGCTGCAACAGTGACGTGCAACTGCAGTTCGTTGATAGGGTCATCCACGGTGCAGGAAACAGGAAATCCTGAGAAGTGAAACCAACCAGAAACGTCAGGAACACACAGAGCCTCCAGTGTCTAGGATTCATAGTGGAAAGGCACGATTGAGGAGGTCTAGTGGTTTCACTTGGAAACTTATTGCTCACTTCCACGGTAGGAGATGTAAATTGTGAAGTAACAGAACGTCATTAAATCGAGTATAGTCAGAGAACATTGTTGAAGCTATCATTAAAGTAACGAGGAAAAAGAACCGGAATATGCTATTTATTTTCGATATATTGTTACCTACCAATATTGTTGAAGGTATCATTAAAACAATAAGAAAAATGATATAGAGAAAATCTAACCGCCTGGTATCGTTCAAACAAAAAATGTAATCTAACCGACTGATAAATGCGAATGTATCATTTATTATCGATATTGTTGCCTAACAATATTGTTGAAGGTATTATGAAAACAACAAGGAAGAAGAAATAGAGAAAATCTAAACGACTAATAAATGAAAATGTGCCATTTATTATCGATATTGGTAACTATCATTTTCGAAAGAAGTATTTTTCAGCACTGCACTTTTGACGCTTAAGGAACCCATCAGAATGTAGAAACGCGGAATAAATATCACTAATAAATGATACTATATATTTATTATTTCGGTGACTTTCCTCCATTTTCTACATTACAAGCATAAAAAGAAACACATTGGTTTCCCATTTTGTCTCGATCTAATCGAGTAAATAACTAATGTAACAGTTACTTGAACAATATATTAGGTCCAAGAGAATATTGGATATTAAAAGCGTCAACTTCAAGAATGTTTGTCTTCGTCGCAAATTTAGCGCTGCACTTATGACGTTCGAGGAACAGCCGAACAAAGCGAAGAAACACAAGCGAGTCCTCTACAAATACAGAGCGCGAAGAAAATTAAGTTTAACGAGCTGTTCGTTTCAAGAGGGCGTATAAAAGACCGATAAAAGGAAGCTGTAGAATGCGTAAGTAAAAACTACAAGATGGCACTTTTCTGTAATCATAAAGGTCTCTTTCAACGGCGACCTTCTTTGAACCGCGCGCACAGCTGGCGACTGACAGTGGTAATTAGGAGATTAATTAATTAATTGCTTGGCTTTCCGATGCCGCGCGAAGCTTATTCACATTCGAGATTAGCAAGGATATCATACAACCTCGTGATGACACCGATTCCAAGAATCTTGTGTACCTCCCAATTGTGGCAATCGTTGCGTTTCCACGTCTACAGGGTGTTTCAAAAGTATATGTCCGCGAGCTACAGGTATTTAACAATAAATGTAACGAACACATTAGTGATTATTTAATGTTACTCTATAAAAATACCAGAAGAGTATTACTTGAGGTTTTTTTGCGATTTTTATCATAATATACGTTTAAAAAAGTTCATTGAATAATTTCAGATTAATACGTTTTTATCACAAAAATCCTAGATTTAAGTAATTTAAAAAAATAGTTCTCGTATTATCGCCAAACGTAACCAACACAAAGGTGACTAGATAAATTGAATCTTGTAATTTCCATAATGCAAGATATACTAGTTAGATGAATGCAATCTTGAAATTTTCATAAATCAACGCTAACGTTCTTGAACTCGTGTTCTTAAATAAAAAAATTTATTCAATAATTTCCACTGGAAGAATGTTTGCAATTTCAACAACTATCAAATAAAAAATCTAGAGCATTTGACTTTATAATTCCGTCATCATTTGACAAAATAAATTGTTCCATAGATGCACTTATTGCGCTCACGAACACGATAAAATTGTTCACATTTAGTTTGTCTTTGTTACATGTTTCCACATAATTAATATACAGCGTGATGTTTGAAAAATGTTAATAACTCAATTTGTAAGAAAAATAATTTCCTGTGTATAAGGACAAAAATGTTTGCAATAGAAACGGTATTTCATAACAATTGCTCCATTAAGTAAAACTTTCTCACACACTTTGTCATATCATTGAAAGTACCGGGAACATTTCGAATGAAAATGTTAGGTGACTTATATACAGATTTTCCGTAATATTTTATCGTTTTTTAAGAGTGAAAAGTGTAGATTCTTATGTTAAGATACTGCCTTGAAAGCAATGTCTTTCACATTTTTAGGATCTATTCCCCTTCGTGGAAGATCTCTCCGATAAACGTAAAGGGGAATCACGTGCCCGCGGCCGTTCATCATTTTTGAAAAAGGAAAAAACGACTAGTTCCGCAGGGTGTGAATCACCTGTACTGTCGTTCTTTCTCGACTTTCGATCATTTCGACCCGGAACCGGCAGCCAGGCTGTCTTATCCACACGCTCGTCCCACTTTTCCGTCTGATTGCTCAATCCAGGAGGTCAGAGTTAATCTGACTCGTTAAAACCTTATACCGTTCCGTGATTCCTTCTTTTTCGGTGTTGTCTCTACCTGTTCGATATAGGAACCCTTTCACATTTTCATCAGATAGTTCTTTGTTCAAATACGAGTGTCCCTTTTACAGCCATTTTACAACAAATTCCTAATTTTCAGAGTTTTATGCAACGTCGTGTTGATAGAACAAAATCAATTTAATAATTGGCATCGTGCAAAAGTTTTTTGTTAACTATTTGTACTTCTCCGATTAATAGACTATGGATTTTTAGGCAAAATAGAACTTGTGTGTATTAACTGCAGAATACAGGGGCTACATAGACATTTATTTCTGTTGTTTATATTAGTTTGTTGCACATGAAATGAGACGATATTAAAATTATGATATAGATAGATGTTTAGAAGATATCTAGAGGTAATATAATAAATAGTATAGTAGTAGACAATATTCACTGAAAATATTTTAAAAAAATTAGTTCTCTCATTTTCATACATTCTGTACAAACATAACTATAATTGTGAGAAAATACTTATTCTGTGAAGAGATTAGAGATTCTGAAGACAGCAATTGGGAAACAAGTGCATAGTAGTTTTGTTCGATGCTCTCGGTTATCTGTGGCTTTTGGAACTTGCTATGGCGAATACTATAATTTCAAACACAGCACATATGTAGGTACATACTTACTATAAATAATCAGCTTGGTAATAATAGGATCCTTCAACCCATACCATTACCTGTTACCGAGTAAACTAAGAATAGTAATCGCAGTACCTATACGGTGCGATTATAACAAACGATTCTACGAAACTAAAGAAAGAAATGATACAATCCGACAGTCTTAATCAAAGTTAAGCACCTTCAGTTTTGTAGGTTTTACAATTAAACTTGATGGTATATTATCAACCACTATGGCTGGTATACCAGATGGTATATTTGAAACCAGAAAGCAGAAATTATGAGGGAGGCTTAACAGTACGTGGTTTTAGCAACTTGCACGTTACATGTGTTAAATAACAATGTACTATTATTTTAAATATAATTTTGTTCAAATTTTTCTGTTGTAAGTATTGTTAAAAATATTTAACAATTTCCAGTAGTAAAGCTTCAATTTTCTTAACATCATATATTATCAAATGATTGCATCGTTGTTTGAAAATGTTCTGCATCGATCGCGGGAAGCAGGAATTATAAAAAATTAATTTCACTCATTAATAATCTTGATATATTGAAAACAACATACCAATATTCCAACTTTTTCTCGATTGTTTTATATTTCACTCAGCCAATTTCTTCATAAATGCATACAAATATGCCGTCTAACGATTACTATACTCAGAATTAAGTACAGTAAAAAATTTGAAGTTAATGATTAACTATATGTATAATCAGTAGGCTCCAGATTTTATACATTTATGGGAAAAACGAGTTGGTGCAATTTAAAACAGTCTAAGGATGTCGATATATTATTTTTAATTTATAAGAATCATCAAAGAAACGAAAGAAACTTTAAACTGTTTTCTGCTTCTTGCATTTGACCCAAACAATTTTTATTTTGTATAAAGGTCCGCAGTCGAATCAGATTGTGCGAAGTAACTTAAACTTTTATTTTTAGTTAAGGGAAAAATTGGCAAGTGAAATGTAGAGCACCGAAGACTTCAGAAGAGTTAGAGAATATTATTACATTATTCTCAATTTATTGAAATAATTAAGAGAACTTTACTTAACTCTCAAGTCTCAACTCTCAAGTCTCAACTGTCAACTCCCAATTCTAAACTCTCAAGTCTCAAGTTTCAACTCTCAAGTCTCAACTCTCAACACTCAACACTCGACACTCGACACTCGACACTCAACACTCAACACTCAACACTCAACACTCAACACTCAACACTCAACACTCAACACTCAACACTCAACACTCAACACTCAACACTCAACACTCAACACTCAACACTCAACACTCAACACTCAACACTCAACACTCAACACTCAACACTCAACACTCAACACTCAACACTCAACACTCAACACTCAACACTCAACACTCAACACTCAACTCTCAACTCTCAACTCTCAACTCTCAACTCCCAATTCTAAACACTCAAGTCTCAAGTCTCAAGTCTCAGGTCTCAAGGCTCAAGTCTCAAGTCTCAAGTCTCAAGTCTCAAGTCTCAAGTCTCAAGTCTGAAGTCTCAAGTCTCAAGTCTCAAGTCTCAAGTCTCAAGTCTCAGGTCTCAACTCTCAATTATAAATTCTCAAGTCTCAAGTCTCAAGTCTCACCTCTAAACTCTCAACTCTTAACTCTTAACTGTTTGATACAATCGATAGTGAAAATATTTATCTCGCCCAAGAATCCACAGAGTACTTATAATGTAAAAAATTGTACGCAAGAGTATCGAAGATAGTACAAAAATATTGTTACACTATGTTGTCTTAAAAAGGGCAAACTGCGTACGCTTCCACATGAAATTCTGAGTCATTTGATCTGTTCCCCGATGATTTGCGTCACAGTCCTTAATAGGGTGTACGCCCTATTTTTACTGGAAAACGAACAGCAAAATTTATATTTCTATGCTGCGCAATTACAACGCAGCGAAGATTAAAGTCCCATTGCTAACGCATTCTAGGTAATGAACCGTGATTCCACGGCTTGGAAGATTTAACTGGAACTACACACGGAGCGCAGTTAGTAATCATGTTCAGTCACGAATGAACAAGATAAAGCAGACTTTTGTGAAAAATATGAATCACATAATCTCGAATTCGATTGTCGTGCTCTTTTCTTTCTTATTTTATTGTTTAACTTTCCGACAGCGGAACCTGAGTCTATAACTCGACCAAAAATATCAAAATCGATATTTAATTACTCACTTTCAGGCGATTAAATTAATTAGAAAACTGTTACATTAGAAAAAAAAGGAAATTAGAATATCTACAAGAAATACCTTCAAAAATATGTTCCCAAAAACTTATTAAGCGGTGAATAGTCTTAACGATCGTGAATTATGTAATTGTAAGAATTTATCGTTCGTTAAATTTATAAAATGTCTCGAAGAATGATTAAATGTTTGAAATATTGAGTAAACAGTTGACATTTAATTATAGAAAATATTTTTCATAACATGAGCCACACAAGACACATAGTTCATTTATTTTTCAGGTACATAAAATCACGGGTGCTTCGAAAGTATTGCAATGTGCAGTTCTGATTTATGGCGTAGCTAAATAATTAAGCGAGGGCAATAAATAAACAAGTGCCTTTACCGCTAAGAGCATTCGAACGAGATATACTGAAATAAATAAGTAATCCTACAATACAATTAAGAAGCCGTCCACTTCCACGACTTCGCCGTTCGGTGAATTATTTAACTTCTTCAATGCAGCCTCTAATATGTAATCTTCATCTAAGTTTGTAAATGCATACTATGCTCAGAGTTAACATGCTGCATAACTGAATGCAATTCTCTGTATAGTAATATACACATTCCTGTTCGTGTATATCGCTGGCGCTTGTGTGATGAAACACAACGATCCACGTTGTGAAGATGGAATTCCGCTAAGGCCACAAATTTCTTTTATGTGTATAAAGACCTCAAGTCGATGAGAAAATGTTGTATAAACAGAGAACTATAATTAAAGCAGGAGCAAGTCATTTAACGCATTAACAGAAAAAAGAAAATATTTTCACTTGCTTCTTTTAAAACAATTATTTTACTTATTTCCTAATAATACATTTTATTATGTTCATAATCCTAGAATCTTTGGATTCTGTTAATTGAAAATTGAAAATTTATAAGTCACGCGTTATTGATATAATAAGAAGTTTAACAAACTGCAGCTATGATTAAATTCGGAAGTCATATTAAAAATAGTGGAAAGACATTGGGTAAAAATAGCACGATTCTTACTTTTTATGACTTTAAAAAATTAGCCTACTTCCCTGCAGCTTCAAATTTACTGAAAAATATTGATTTGTTGTTATTTGAAGTTGTACAAATATACTGTGTATTATTAATGATTAAGCCAACGCCTTCCAAGGAGGTTTGCTTTAAATAGTAGTAATACACCATTAAATTCTTTTTACCAATAACGTTTAAACAATTTTTATATCGAAATTGCCAATGCAATAAAATGTGAGAGATGACTTACAGCAAATTTAAACTTGCACGTATAACACATCATTAAGGTATTAGGTTTGTTCATAAGATACGAATGCGTAAACTTTGGACAGCCAATCTTAGTTCTTGTAATTTTCGATTGATCACGTTCTGTGAGATTATATAAGGAACAAATCAGTTTTATTGGAAAGTGCAATTTTTAACACGTTTCACACACTGCTATCACTGATAGCATAGCACGAGTAGATGTCTACTATTTTAAAAAATCTATATCTTTGGAAGTGCTTCTTTGAATTCGTTTATTTTTTCTTTTGTCAAAGTTGCATTTGCTAAGAAGTGCGAATATTGCTTTTTATCTTAAATTAACCGATTAATGAAGCCTCGCAGATAATAACTAAACTGGAATTTTATTCGCAAGCCCGCATTTTCATGGCCTATTTTACGAAAGAATTTAATTCTTCACAGAAAAGCTTATTACACCAAATAAAAAGGTTCAGTGAGAGAGAAATGAATAATAAAGGTTTTATTAATTTTTGTATTCATTTTTATTAAAACTCCCATTTTTACGGTCTATTTTACGAAAGAATTTAATTCTTCACAGAAAAGTTCATCTCGCCGAATAGAAAAGTTTAGCGAGAGAAAAATGAAATAAAAATTTTACTAATTTTTGTATTAATTTTTATTAAATACTATACTGCATCAAACTACTGCTAGTGAAACATGAATTCACTGAGAAATATCAAGATAATTTAAACAAAATTCAAACGGTACAAATTCAATTCATGGATCTCGCAGACTTAATCTGTGCACTGGTTAATATTAACATAAAATATTAGCAGCAAATATATCCATTATCGTCGCAGGAACAGATTCGAACAAATGACAAGTTAAGAAATAAATGATATCTTTATTGATTTTAATTATTAGGTTCTAAGTCGCATCAATGTTCAGGTCATTAGCGACGAACTTCCATGATCACAGTGAATTTCATTGAATTTGTGTGTCAAGGGGTTAAATCGTCTGCACGCGTGTCCTTTTTATCGCACAAAAGAATCTTTTCATAGTGAAGCACCATAAGGGTTAACTGATTGGCCTCGATCCCGATCGCGGCCATTGAAATAATGGTTCTCGCTCAATCAACAACTAATGGGTTGAGTTATTTCCCGCTGTAAAACACGAGAAAAAGTGATAAAACGACTTTGACGAGGTGCGGAAACATTTCGACTCATGGTTTTATCGTCCTGGAGGAGCAACTCCGGCGTGAATATGAAATTTTTTCGCCGACAAAGAACCCAGTGTGTTCAATGCAGCAGCCGCGCCGCCGCCGCTCGTACATACATGCCAATAATGCGTTCATTCTGGAGCAATAAATGTCGTAACTGGGTTATCGCCGCTAGAAAGATGAAGTTGATCTAGGGAGGATGTGATTGCCTAACCCTTTCCAATTATGACCGCCTGGTAACGAAGGTTCACGATCAAAATAATCTTGTTCGAGTCTGCCTGAATCATACGCTGTGCCCTACTAAAAGAACGTTGACAGAAAATAAAATTATGTTAATATTTATCCACTGTACACAGTTCCGGATTAAGATCTTTAACCCCTTGCACTATAATAACGAGTCAGACTCGTGATAAGAATTTCGAACAACATCTACTAAACATGTAAATTATTAATTTCCTTTGAAGCGAAATAAAATTTTATTTTGTTGCTGTTGATATGTAGCCATTGGGGAATATACAAGCATATAATAAAATCACTGTAACCGTAAAATAAATCATAGTGCAAGGGGTTAAAGGTCCCAAGCACTTAAAAGATTTTGAGACTCCTTATACAGGCAGTGCCAAATAGGAATTTTCTATAACTTGACTAGAAAGTATTTTTGACAAAAGCTACACTTTTGCTCGATCGGTATTGATTTTCATCTTTCCACTATTCTTTCGTTTTTTCTAGTTGGAAATATTACTACTATATAAATTCAGAAAATTTCAATGGTTCCTCCTTCTCTTGATGCCCTAAGCCCGTGCTTAATTTGTATATTGGTTAATTCGGCGCTGACTGTACGTTACTATAGTGGCTTTGGTCTATGCTTTCTTTCTCTGAATGATACGCTAGTATGGTGTATCAACATCTTCTCTTCAGCGAATTTTGATGCATAATAAAAATTGTCTGCGTTCATCGCAAGACACAGGGGCTACATAATTATTTCTGTTCCTCATCATTTTAACAAAACGAAAATAATGCAACAATAGTCTTAAATTCTTTGAATTTTCTCATTGTTTTGAATTCAATCTACTTATATCTTTGTCATAAATGCATATTTATATTTGTCACAAATATCTTTGAGAAAATTCATTAAAAAAGAAATCGGACAAATACTTTTTTACTCCATTACTGATTTTATACAAAAGAAAATAATATTGTGCAATTAGTTTAGCTACATATGTATGTATAATCAACAGACTGCAGATCTTTATTTAGAAATACGAGGAAATCTACAGAAAAAGGGGTCGAAAAAATATTTCTATGTTCCATGAGTATAACCTTATTAAGTGAAAATTAAAAATTGTATCATCTTTTCATAATCAAACTTGTACGTCGAGTTTGAAAAGATTGCGAATATGTGAATGCGCATAGAATTCACAGTGTAGTGGTCAATGTTTTTGGAAATTTTTCTAAAATGATTCTGTTCGAATTTTATGCACTTTCCAGTTAAATTGTAATCTTTCTTCCTATCTTTTACTGTTTACACCTCTCCGGGTTCCAGAAAACTGTTCTTTCTCGATGCCAAGCACGTTTTCTTGTTGACAGACATTTTCCTCAATGGGAAATACAAACAGCCCCCATTCTGTTCTTTCACGGGGTCGTAGGGGTGAGATAACTTATTACGCAAACGTTGCCGATCCTTCTATCTGGAAGGGTGCAAACCACAGATGTGGAAGGAACGTGGGATATTTTCACGTTAACGTACGGAGGGAACAGGTGGGCATTTTTCAAGTTGCATTACTTTCTATCGATGCAGATGAAATATTGCACGAGTGAAAATCGCTTAGGAAATCCTTTGTTACACAAAAGTGAATGAAACTGCTATTTACACTGCATTTAAACAATCATTATTTAAACTACCTATAAACAATCATTTCTACAATAAAATAAAAGAATGAATACTACTCAAATATTTTACGCTGTTTGATTCTGTATAATATTTACAACGATGAAACTTTGCTTATTAATAATGTTACTAACATAAAGTCACTTTGACTAGTAATTAAAAATTCATGTTAGATTTATTTTCTTCAAATGAAAACTTTAAATTTTCCTCTTGTTACAGTTCGTATTTTATACAATGACGAAATATTTTTGCTGAATTATGAAAGTCATAATTAAACTGTAGATTTTGTGCATTTATGACAAACGTGAGTAGATTGAATCTACAAGACAATATTCAAGAATATCAATATATTGTCTTCTATTAAAATTATTATTATAAAAAGAAAGATATTTCTATCTTCTATATCTTGATTGCAGTTTAGTTTTAATAAAATAGTTTTCAGAATACATGTAAGAGATATTTCTGGTTTTTTACACCTATTTAAAGATGTTGACTTTAATATCTTTCGCAAATATTCCCCCAGAGAGCGGGAACTTCTTTTTATTTCCCACGGTTCCTTCCTTTGAAACGATCCTTGTACTAAGGACCTCTCAAATTCCCCGAACCGTTGTCTCCTTAAAAGAACATTTTTCTCTTTGCGTGGAATTCGGCACAGAAAACCCGTTTTTTTCTTTATCCTCCTTTTCGCATGAGTTTCTTCTTTTCCTGTCCCACGTCAAAACACGCCTCGTCTGAAAGGACTCTTTGGAATTCGTTCAATCCATCTTTTTTCCAGGCGTGTATCGCTGTGAAACAAGAGGCCCGAGCATGACAAGCAGGTTTTGCAGAAAAATACTTCATCTGCTCATTAATGACGAACAAGGATCATTTATTCGTTTTGCTTAAAATTTATCATACTTCTCATAAATTATTTTATCCAATACAATTCGTATAAAATTATAATACGTAAAACCGGACCACGTTACAGAATTAACAAATGCATTTGTCATTGTAATACTACATTCACTTGCAGATGAAGAATTACAAAAACGTTAGTAATCTAGTACTTAGTAACCTACTTGACCCTGAAACACCTTCTGAAAACATATGTTTAATAATAATTCTTTTAATATCGTTACTTTTCTCCGTGCAGCTTTAAAAGACGTTTTCAATTCACTGAAATTCCTGAAAAGCAGTTTTATGTCAATCAATTGAAATCCTTCAAATCAATTTCGACGGTTATAATGGATTCTTTGTTGATAATGTTAGCGGAAAAGTTAACTCGGATTTTTCTGTGTAAGAAAGGATCGCCAAGGTCATTCCAATGACGGAGAAAGGATGCGCAGTGCCATTGATGAGCCACAATTACGGTAAATCTACGTGCTATCCTAGAATCTGATGGAAGACTAACCGCACGGCTATGAATTACAGTTTCTCTTCCCAGACTCTTATTATTTTTATTATTAAACACTGTGACATCAGTACAATAAATATAGACGATCGTGATTTCATAATAGATGGAATATTAAGTAAGCTATTTACGCGAAAATGGCTACAAGAGTTACATGAACAAATAAAATCCTGCTTTTCATCATTATTATTGTACTTGACTCGTAAAATATGAAAAATTAAATGTCCAAGGTATTTCACATAATGCAGGCCTCTTAATTATTTCCTGTAACTATAAAAATGCGAGAAACGTTTCTTGCAGTATACTTTGAATGTTTTGAATTAAATGAACGAAAAATGTTGTCTCTGAATGCCAATTTTTTGGAGACACATTTCTTTTTTCAATGTCTTACATCTTTTTTACATATACTTTTGCTGTTATATGTTGTAGCTGTAATATCATTACTGTGCACTCATTCCTGTATAATATTGTAGTATGACCGTCAAACGACCTTGGGCTCTATATCTTTTAAACTATCGTGATTTTACTCTTCATATAATAATATAAATAATATAAAAGAGTAATATAATACAATAGGATTTTCTCGTTTCGAAAAAGTGGTTCCGAGAAAAACGCGTTTAAACATTCAACTATGAATTATATGAAATCCAAGTTGAATTCTTCAGACATCTATAACTGCGTTAATTTTACGAATTCAAATAAATCATTTTGCACCCATACAGGGTGTGCACGCTATCACTGGCCAGCGTTTTTCTTGCAAATAATAAATATTAGAAAAAATGATAGAGGAAAATGTAATACTGTTTTTGGTAAGTAACATAATGGCGTATGTAATTTTCTTGTGTTTGCACTACTTTCTTAGAAATGAAGGTGACCAACAATTTTTTAAATGAAATCCCATATATTTTTTTATATCATATGAAAGCGTTTATCAAGACAAAGTTATTCGTATACAACACAATGACGTTCAAGGTCATACAAGGTCAGAAATGGCAGCAAAATTTTGAATATTTCGTACGTCATATTTCGTAAAGATATCATTCACGATACACAACGCCCAGAAATGTAAACGACTTGCAAAGGAAACCAACGCAATCACGTGCATTAATATTTCGGACAACGTTAGAAGAAGCTAACAAGAATGTAATTAATAGATCTGAAATATGTAGTCATGCACAAGGAAGTTATATTGAATATTTACTATAGTCTCATCAATAAGGTATACTTGTAAACGCGTTAGTACGAAATATTCAAAAATATTTCTTCCATTTCTAACCTAGTATGATTTTGAAGGTCATTGTGTCGTATACGAATGACCGACATTTTCATGAAAATAGCGCAAATACAAAAAAATTACATACACCACTACGTTGCTTGCAAAAAACAGTATTACTTTTTCCTCTTTCATTTTTTTCTAATATTTATTATTTGCAAGAAAAACGCTGGCTAGTAATAGCGTGAACACCCTGTATATGATCTTCCATATTTGATGCAGTATTTAGTGAGCAATAGATCTCGAAGAAATCTGAAAAAATTCATATAGTACCTTCAATCATCCTAAATCGAGATAATCACACTGATTGTAACAAATAATTTGTTGAAATATAATATATTGTAAATAGTATGAAGCAAAATAGGCACGTGAATTTTGGAAACTGTTCGAAATCGTCCGGACACGAAAGACCCCCGTTTACAGTTTAAGGGTTAGAAGAAATCGACATTTTGAAAATAGAACATCAGAATAAGACCTCCGTTAATGACACATTAACAGTGAGAACCTAGGGAAATCCCTAACTGGAGGACACGCTGGAGGAAGGAAAAATGATCGACATCGTACGCGTTTCTGTGTCGGACATTGCGTAAAACATACACTGAAATGGACGGACGCCTATTACGAGGCGGCATAAGGCGTTCGCTTTCATTAAGGAAAGTATTTCTGCTTCGAGGAAGGCCCATAAAGGGCTATCGTCGCGCTTCGCGTTTCGTTGTCGCTCTCGTTCATCCGTTAATCGTCTCGACACTTTCGAAATATACACTGACACGATTGGAAAATTTCTAAAACGTGATTCAAGCTTCTCAGAATCCGTAGATAGTCACAGCGATCCAATTCAGCCGTAATGAAAAAGTAATTATGAGAAGTGGAGCAGCGGTGAGAACGTAAACGATCAGATATTACGAAATCTAATGAAAAAACGGGTGGAAGCTCGATCGTAGGTCCTTTGGACGTATTTCGCGTACTATCTTTAACGAGAATGATCTTTTATCAATTTTACAATTTTTATATTAAGCCTTATAAAAATTACAAGACAGAATTTATTCAGATTCTGCACAATTGTTACTGTGATACGAACTATGTGCTCATTTCCTATGGATGTAAAGCTACATTACAAAGCTGTAATTTGAATAATTGTATAATAAATATTTGAAGCCGATTATTTGAGTGTCAGTGTTAAAGATGTTTAATATTACTAAACGAATAGAAGGAAAGTTAAAATAAAGTAGAAAATATTTTGTCAATGCAGTGACAACGATAGAGCTTTTATACATTCAGTACTAGTCATAGTGCTGTGTGTTGTAATAAAAAGGCCATAAATTTACTGTTTAATGCTTAAGTCACTGATTTATTTGAAATATTTCTAGATTCTTGATTGATCTAGATATTGAATGTATTAACTAAATAAATGTTATCAAGAAAATTATAAAAGCATTATAGTGCACTATAGTTTAGAATGTGACATCCATGTTCTACTACGCAAAATCTAAACTATTTAGAAAAATAATATTTTGCATATACGCACAATTCCATTATATACAAATAGAAAAGATGGTGGTATTTTTTTCATTATATTAACATAAATCTAGTCATGTTCATGAGATTCGCAAGAATGTAAATGGTGTTTCCAATGCCAGACCATATCTTTGACGACACTTATCACATTAGATACGTCTGTTCAATGTAACAATGATAGGACATTTTGTGCTTTATTTTAAAGTGTATGTATTAAAATTGTCATTTTTCAGATTCTTTAATAGGACTTTTGAATAAAATTGAATATTTTGCAATCCTTCAATGAAGGAATACATTTTTTCATAACGTCTATTATTGTAAAATGCACGCGAAGAACAATATTGTATAATCATATGCATTTTATATGTATATCACTGGTTTATATTTGTTAATCCTACACATCTTTGTCATAGTTGCATAAAATCCGCAGTCTACTCATAAGCTTTCAGTTTTACATCAGTGAACAAAATTAAATTTGTAACGCAACCAAAATTCGTTTCGTCTATATTATATACATTTAATTATACTATTAAATAACACACCATTTTCAACAATATTTCTACCAAAGACACCTTCTAAAATTTAAAATAAAAATTTATTATGAGTGCAAAGATGCATTAAAGGGAAATTATTCAATAAATATATTTTTAGAATATACAGGATAATAAGCAACAACTGATGGTACAACCGAAAAAGGGGTGATCCTACATAAAAAAAAATAAATCGATATAGGTGTATACAAAATCGTGGTAGAAATAGTGTTAAATAAGTTAAAGGAACTCTGTGACATAGAATAATGTTAAAAACAGACATTATTTCAATTAAAACGTATTATTTAACGCGCATGTCCTTTTTTATGAAGAACAAAATAAAAATGGAGCAGAGTAAACATTTTTTGCTGTCCGAATATTAATGTTACAAACTGCAGGTAAAGGAGATACGAATACCCACAAACACATTAGATCTTGTGGTCAGGAATGTGGCAAAAAGGTTCAGATGAACATCGAGGAAATTGGTTTAGAACGGCCGGAGGCATCTACCTGCACTGCTGATATGAATTATACCTGTGAAAACTGTTCCCTTTTTCCTTTACAAAACGAAACATCACGTTTCAGACATTCGAGGATTAGAGAATACAGCCAAATGTCATAGTTTTTCTATTCGTTTGTTCAAATTGACCAATTTACTGCTACAACTTCGCTTCGCACCGGTTACAGAAGAAAAATATTTGTTAGCTAATATATTGAATTTGAAAATAGATAAAGGCGAAGGAAGTTTCAATGGAACATCAAGAACGGAGAATACGGTGGGAAAACTTTAGCGATTATGAGTTGAAGAAACTTTCCGAGAAAGCGAAGGTTGCAAGTATTTATCACAGGGCCATAGAGAAATTCCAAAGGAATCCAAACCTTTCTCACGTTGTTCACGCCAGCTTGCACCTCTTCCAATTCGTAAGAATTCACGTAATAGTTAGAAAGTTGCTCAACAGTCGTAAAAGTTATTCTTCCACCTACAATCTATTCTTTGTAAATTATTATAAGTGAAATTTGCGTGCATTACTTCAATTTACATATTAATTACGTTAACACTTGTTCTACCGGAAGCCTATTGATCGACTTTTCAATAGTTGTGTTATACTAAAAGGAACTTTAAAAATCTTCTTTTACATAATAATAACAAACGAAATAATTAGATTACGTTACTGAGGGTGACTTGTTGGTTCACGATTGAAATTGCTATTGCTGTTGAAGAATCCATTAAAAAATCCTTAGCCATGGACCATAGATGTTCAAAAAGTATGAAATGATAGCCGGTAAATAATGTGTTGAATAAAATTTTTCAAAATAAATTTAAACAGCACTAGGTTAAGCAACTGAAAGGACTTGTTTCAGTGTTTTATAGTTATTCGGCTCAATGTTAGTTCATTGAAACAGAGTAATGCATGTAATATACACGAAAAATCTTCTACCAGTACATTAATTCTTTTCGAAAATGTACTATCTGTATTTGGCTCCGTTTTGCTATAAACGATGCATTTTAATTCTATTTTAATTTTGCACAAAAACCGCAATCTACTTACATTAAATATCCATACGAATTCCAACAGATATTTTCCTAAACGAAGTACCTACGTATACATACATATAAGTTCAAATTTTTCCAGAAACAAAAGCTAACTGCCTCGTTGAACGGCATGCACCTACGTACATTAATAATAAAATATTGTTGTTATATACGTACTCGTTCGGATAATCCAGAGTCGCATATTCGAGGATTATACCTCCTCATGACACCGGTAACCCATATTTCCAGCTCGCGAGTGAAATCCGAATAAAACAAAACTTTGATAAAACGACACGAGCGAAGAATGCGATAATATTTACGAAACGTAATCTCATTTTTCACAATAACACAAATATTTTCTGTTGACTCAGTCCCTTCCTTTTCTTCTGTGATTAATGCTGGCCCCGATTCAATTTCGCTACCGACGGGTTCGCAACATCAGTTCGGTTTCTCGAATAGGAAGCGAATTACAAATGCGGAGCTTGTGTCTCTCGCGATTGCAATTTTCTGGCCCAATTCCGCGAGAGAGGTTAGCAAAATATACAGTGATTCATCAAGGGGAGAATCGGTCTAAGAGTCCGTAGGGGATCCTCTCGCTTTTCATTATGTAATCGGACACGAAATCGGAATGTGCGTGCATATCGCGTGAAACGTGCGCACTCGTGGCCGATTTCTTCTGTTTCTTCTGCGTAATTCTTCAACTGTAAACACCGGAGAATGAAAAACGTGTTTCGGTACCCGATCAGTCTGTTTACCGGTTTCTCACCGATTCTAACATCATCTGTCAGAATTTCTGCCAGGGATCGGAGTGAACAGTTTCGTTTCTAAAATGATTCTGTTCAGTCTTGTACGTTTCATTCGAGAAAATATTCGTTAGAAACTTCTTTAACACAAGAACTACCAGACCTACGAATTAAAGTTATAAATAAGTTTTCAGAAGGAATTATTTAATAAAATAATAACAATAAATATTGAAATACATATTTATACAAAAATTGTACAAAATCTGAATGAATGCAACCATGTAGTTATTATAAGGCAATATACATTCAAGAAAATATCCGTTAGAAACTTCTTTATCACTGGAACTACCAGACCTACGAATGAAAATTATAAATATGTTTTCAGGAGGAATTATTTAATGAACTAATGACAATAAATATTGAAATACATATTTATACAAAAATTGCACAAAATCTGAATGAATGCAATCATGTCGTTATTGTAAGGCAATATACGCTAGTTACGTTTAGTGCACGGTAGTTCTAGTGTTAAAAAATGTTCTTATGGAACAGATATTTTGAAATTTGTGTACAAATTATTTTAGAATGTTTCATTTAAAAAGATTCTGTCAGAGGAATATAAATAATGTTCGATCATGGAATTGTCTACGTAATATCTACGTAATATTATAAATGAATAAAGATAGATGGGTGTAATTTCAAACAATAAAAAATTTGAAAGTATCAATACATTTTTTACAACTTAATAAAACCGTTAAATGGAGGAATAAATTCTTATTTGATTCTTGCAATTAATGCAAGCTTTGCATAAAGATCCGCAATCTAGTAATAATTATTTAATATTATTAATGCACTATCCATTGAGGCGATTAAATTATCTGTCTTTATCGAAGACAAATTTTTATTTCTATACTCTATTAATTTTATTGAAACTAAAACTTTTATTTTCAAGAACTGTTCTTTTATCTATTCCTATTGTATATGGGCCAGCGTGACATTTTAGTTCAAAGTATATAATTTATATAGTCATTTTATTGATTTATGGAGAAGTTTTTCGAACATTGAATTTATTTGAATTACATTTCATTGTAATTTTGTTAAATGAAATTTGTATATATTTATTGACTATCGGGACGAAAATATGTTGTTGTTGCTTTTAAAAATGATAATATATATATATATATATATATATATATATATATATATATATATATGTATATATATTGTACACCGTTGTAATGGACTATCTGCAAAGTTTATAGGCAGTGTAATAAAAGCATAGTAGTGCCTTTAGTTACGCTTCGTTGTAGAATCTGGTTTTGACGCTTCCTGTCTACCATTATCTTCTTGAAGATAATCTAATATTGTTTGCTGTTCTGTTTAGTTGTGACAGTCACCAGAAAAACAAACAGAGAAAGCGAAATTCTATCCTGACCAGTCAGAATCTTCCTTAACATTGTCCTCAATATTAACCAGTGACCAACATACTCATTATCCAACTATCTTTCGCGATCTGGTTTCTTTTTATTTCAAGCACGAAACCCGATTCTCGTATCTTTTCTTTCAGATCTAATTGCACTGAAGTATTTCAAAGTAATTCAATGCATTGCAAAATATGAAATTTCTTGAAGTATTTTTAGTAATTTTGATAGCAATTTATACCAGATTTTCTATTTTAGTATATCAGTAAAATTAAAAATATAATGAATTCGGAAATGGAAAGATGATTAATTATAAACGTAGCTGTAGTGTAGAACCTTTAAATGATGTGTGATTTTAAACATAACAAAATTAATCAGATAGAGTTTAACGAAAACATTATTTACTGTTTTATTTCGTAAGATTATTTATTGAGACAATATCTTTGTATTTGACTACCATTTTCATGAATTAGATAAAAATGTGAAGTCATATAAACGTCAACAATTTATTTCTATGTAGAGTGCTATATATATAAAAAATACGTGCATAGAAATAATCATATGTATTTTTAAAAATTAGATACAAATGTTGCACGTTATACTGATTTCTTGGAGACCAATAATTTTTTAAGTTTATTCGTTTCTGATCTGATAATTTTAAATCTGTAACTCATCGTCATGTCTGGTTCAAGTGTTCTTATAATTTCAGGAATATTGTGTAGACGATCTCCCTAATCATTGAAATTTTTCATCACACCCACCATTTTGTGAATAAAAATCGTCGAGAAGATGATCAATCAATTCCTCACCTACCTGAAGAACGAAACCCAGTTTTCTATATCTATCCATGTTCCATGATCATGAGTGCCACGTTTGCAATTGTTTGGCTTCGTACGAATAAACTGATGCGGAGACCCCAAGTTGTAAGTATTTCGGATTTGAATTCAACAATTTAATTTCAAAATCAAATCTCCATAGCATTTAGATCGTATAGCATGAAAACAATAAGCATATTTAAAAACGTATACACCATATAAATATAACAAATAATATCTACAACATTTGCAGTTTAATAATGAATATTAATAGTGTTCGTTAGCGAATGAATATGAGTACAGTATTTCTGGTAAATGCATTTAGCCTCTCGTCGGATGCTTCATCGGTGCCTTCCTTATGTTGCTGGTCGCAATAATGGAAATGAAACACGCTGACATATATCTCGATTTAACGGAGATCTCGGATGCCGAGCTGATATCGCACCCGGTTTTTATTCACAATTTCATCATGTGTTTGCTATCACTTTTTTGTATGAACATATACCTCATACAAGCTTGGCTCTTGGTCGACTACTGGCGCTCGGTACGTCAAAACACATACTTAATTTCCATATCAACATTTAATCAATTTCCACAGCTCAAATTAACACAATGATAAGAACTCAATATACAGTGGATCCAAAAAGTATTTGAACACTAAATTTCCGATTTTTGAGAAATTGTCAATATTTGAACTTTGATAAATTTTTTTAACAAAAAAGTACATTAATAAAATGGGACTGATTTTAAAACACGAACTCTCTACTTTCGCAGTCCATTATTCATTCTTTTCAAGGATATTCGTGCATGAAATAAATACATAGCAGGTGAAAAACTGAGGACACGTTTTTATAATTATAATAAATTTTTTTCTTTCTTTCCCGTTACAGCGACTGTTTAAAACTTAATCTACGGTATTTTTAACTATTTTAGAAAACAAAAATGACGAACACGGTGTACAAAGATATTGTAAATATGGCATTACAGCTTCCATTCGAAGCTCAATAAAGCGACTAAAAAATAATCGTAGATCAAACTTTAAATATTCTTTGTAAAGAAGAAACTTCAATCTTTAAATCTATGGTTGTTTCAGTCATCAGAAGAACTTTTCAATGTTTCTACAGATGTTTCAATCTGTAACACGTCCGACCAAGAAAGAGTCTTTAGTTTCGCAGTCGTATCACGCAAGGATATGTTAGATCAAAATGAACGATGGATTGCAAAATTAGAAACTTCAAGCTTTAAAATCCAATTATATTGTTGTACTCTATTTTAACGAAATTATCACCATTTAAATATCAACAATCTCTTAAGAATGTGAGTGTTCAACTACTTTTTGGATCCACTGCATGTATATTGAATAAAGCGGAATATATTGAAGTGAAAAATAGTTACAAACTCAGACAAAATGAAAATAATATCGTTCACGTTGGTAACAAATAGTAAATGTGCAGAATGTATCACTTTTTCAAAATCAGCGAAAGATGTGTCAAATTGATAAAAGAAATGATCCACGGTTAATCAAAATAATTATTTGAACTTCGTGATTGTTCCTACAATTTTCTCTGTATTATATAAACGAACATAACTCGCAAAAATACACAGTGAATCAGTTTGTGTATCTGTGTCTGGAATATATTATTTCCATTTTACAATTTGCATTACATAAATCACTATACTAAAATATAGTTTCATTACAGATAAAAGAACGCAATATCAGCGATGCATCTAATGGTTTGGCAACTACTGACTCTAGCGCGAACACTGACATAAGTGAGGTCGTTGAATCTCAAGCAGAGATCAGGGAGCGTGAAAGTAAAATGAAAGAGGTGCCCGGTAAATTGGATCCAATTCCCCAGTTAGACAAATTTCCTTCCTTGTCGTCGATATCACGGTCAATTAGTATCGTAAGTCATCAATTATTAATATTGTTCAACCTTTATTGAATTACTGATCTGACGAGTCACTTTGAACGAGTCAAATGCGACAAAACTGAATTAATTACAAAAACAATTATCTATTTTTATACACGTTTACAAGACAATGATAATGTCGCATTTGACTAAAGATTGTTCAAGTGATTTTATAGGATATTATTTCCTTATCATTTTGTGTTGCAACGTTATTTGTTATATTAGTCGTGTAAGTATAAAATTAATCATTTTATTATATTCAACCATAAATTTTATCATACTTCGAATATAGATTTTATTATATTTAAAATATGGATTTTGTTATATCTAATATTTTAAATATAATGTACATTTTATTGTATTTAGAATATGTCAATTTTCATTGAAATTTAAATCCATGTTATGATTGTTTTCGCCATCTATCTACAATTTATATAACAGCTCCGTTGATAACTTCTCAGCTGTTGATAATACTTCATAAATTACTTTAGAATGCAGATGAAAAATTCAGTCATTGTAACTCGACTGTAATTTTTATTATAAGATTAGCTGATTATCATACGAACAAAGATTGTAATAATACAAAAGATAAAATTGCTTTCAGGATGTAGAAGAAGAACCTGTTATTTTCTACTGCTGTTTCGTCGATCTTTATAATTATATGAAGTATCAAGAGTTAACGAAAAACCCGTTACACGAATTTCGAGTTGTTCATGTAATGTAACACTTGCTATGAAATTAATTAAAAACATTCGTGCATTTTGTAACTTTTTAAATTCTGGGTGACATCTGTATGTAAGTATTCAAACCTTGTGCAATTGTTGCCAATTATTATTCTGTTACTTAGAAAATTGTAGTAATTGTAAAAATTGTAAAAAACAACAGACAAGATATGTTAACAGACCAATTAGACAATGTATTCTTTCGTCACACGTTCGTGGGGCCCTTAGAGCCCCAGTACCAATTTCGTGTCACACTTGACGTTATCGATGACTTATGAATCTAGGCATATCTTGTATACTCTATTTCTGCTACGAATGTTTAATATGATGTAGAGACGATAAATGCATAAGGCACATAGAATTGAGGCATCTTGTCATAGAGGCACTTACCATAACTTAGAAAGAAATGTTACCTTGGGTTGAAAAATCGAAAAAGTGCGATATCCAACTTTGACAAAATTGCACGATTTTAGGAGTTCCTGAGTCGATCATAGAATGTATTCCCCGTAGGAATTTTTGAACGGTTGCGGATTCAAATTGAACGATAGGGGAGGGTACTTTGTCATAGGGACACTCCTTTCCTTCTGCTTCGCTTTCTTACAAAGCTGAGTATCGCACAAAAGAAGTCTCCGATCCGCGGAGGACCAAATCAGGTAGAAGGCTATCATTCTTTCAAAGAGAAACAAGTGCGAGTTCGAGGATGGCGCGACACGTACGATGCTTAGAAGCTCTGGGTCGACGAGTATGCTACCCGACGCTCCATCACGAAGAACGATGGCCAAGAGAAGCGTTCAAACCTTAGACCATTAGTCTAAGGTTCAAACGATATCTTGAGTCCCCCCCCCCCCCCCAGAGTTATGCAGCCTTTCGCCAGAGAGAATTTTACACGAATGAATAGGTCTCGCGAGCCCAACAAAATGAAGTTAAGGCAATAATTACTCGGCAAATAAAACTAACTTATAAAAACTACGGTGTCTTTGTTCGAGGAGTAGTCTTCGTTCGACGATAAAGATGATTAATCATAATTAGACACAATACAATGGAGGAACCAAAATAGAAGAAGACGATGATGCGACGAGATACGACTCTAAACCCCGTACACGAGTACAGCCTGCATAACCAGCTCACGGGAGTCAAGCTAAATCCCGCAGAAGAGTGTGGCCGAACCCACAAGAGCAAGATGAATAACTCAAATCAAACTCTTTAATTAAATGTGGACACGACGACCTATAGGCGCTTCGGGTATTTCGGGGATGCGACACCCGTACCCACTCACGGGCCCAATCCGTGAATGAACCCCGGAGGGACCTCCGATCGGAGGAATACCAATTTCAAGTTAAAAAGGTCAATTTTGAGAAGTGAAACTTTTGAAACTTCAGGACCAATTTCCAATTATTGAAGGTGGACCAAGGTAAACGAAAAAAAGCATTGAAGAGACCTTGGCCCACCCCGGGGTAGCTTAAGGTAGGCCAAGGTAGGCAATGGTAGGCTAATGGTGAAGGACCCTTGGTTAACCCGAAGGTAGCTAGCGCTAAGCAAAGACAGAAAGGTAGGCTAGTAGGACCCGTGGTCAACTCCGAGGAAGGCCGGGAGGATCCCTGAACGACTCCAAGGTAACCCAAGACAGACCTGCTTCCAGAGCGCGTCATCGCCGTCATCCCGTCCGCTCCTGCCAGAGTGCCCAGTCGGACCTGACTGGACCTGGCTCGACCTGACTGGACCTAACTGGACCTGACTGGACCTGACTGACTCAGCACGCTCGTCGGGCTCAGGTGCGCAGTCATGCTTGCCTATCTACCATCTATTTTTTAGTAAAAATGGTTAATAGTACTCGATATACAGAGTAACGTTTAGAGCATGTTTTGAGCATGCTTTAATGCATGTCAAACTAACTTTCATTCATAATAATTTGAAATATATACAAGATACTCGATTATTACTAATATGCCCAGATTCATGAGTTGTGTTCGCTGTGACATTTCGTCGGTGGCTGTGATCTATGTGGGTAGAGGGCGCTAGAAAACCACTGATTTTTAGCAATGTCGGTATTTCAGATCGAGCGACATGCAATCCCATAAGGTAACTGGTCTACTCCTACATCTTGTTTGTGTTTGTTATAACCACCGACGAGATACTGTTAAAGACAGCCAGCCTTACGGGAGTTCGTGTAGCCCGAATAATTCAAGCGTTCTCTTACGCCCTCTAGGATATATTTTGGCTGGAGTAAGAAACAGAAGGCCACCGACGATATTTCGTCGGTGTCGAAGGCCTCTGAGGAGATTCTTGAGACGGTGAGACGGCAGACAGCAATGAGATCAGATGTTACATTCTCGAACAAACATTTTGGTGTTGGTTTTTAAGGCTTAAAATACTAAAAGTAAAATTAATATCAAAGACAAAAAATCCTAGAAATTTTGTACGTAAGAAAGTATGAAAGCGTATTTAGGAAAATCAATATTCAATAATTCCTACTTCTGATTTCATACGAAATACCTCATTTTGTAATTTAAAAATATTTCATAAACAAGCATTATTTCCTTACACTTTTTAATAATAATTGTTCTAAGAATCGATCTCTGGAAACATACATATGTTGAAAAACAGATTAACGTTTATTTGACATACTATATCGAATAATATAGAGTTCGAAAGAGACTCGCGAGGATAAATTAATATAATACATATAATATAATTGTAGGAGCATCGATGCAAACAGCGATTAAAAAATAAAAACATTATTTGTCACGCGACAAAAGAAATGATTATGGTTATCTGTATTCGACACGCGTCGAATAAAGTTTTATTCGATGAAAATTGATTCGGCGAATAAAGATAATTTTTTTATTCATCGTTAGCGGTGAATAAAGTTATCATTTTCATCTGTACCTTTATTCGACGTTTTATTCGACTTCGAATAATTTTCTGAGCCGCATTCGAATACTATAGCGAAGACCGAGCAGTCAAAGATTGGCACACGCGTTACAATGTATCGCCCAATAACCAGAGCAGGGATCGAATAAACTGTGAACTCTCATAAATCGAAGTTCTTTCTGGATATGTTGCTACCGTAAAAATTTGTTCGATGTCCTTTTTCAATTTCCAAAGAAACCTGAAATTTTCGAATTCTTATGTTTTCCTTTTTTGTAAATAAGATTTTCAACCGAAAAATCGGCAAAAATTCTTAAATATATACATATGTCGATAATCGCAATTCGTCAGATTTTTTCAATATTTTTGCATGCAATTAAATACGGGTGATTGGCCGAAAACCATTAAAACGGGACTGCTCTAGGTAGGTCCTTTAAAGAGAAAATATTCCAAATTTAATTATAAAAAAATATTTTAAATAGGAAGTTAAATTTTGACAAATAAAATAAGATTAGATTAGATATAAAATAAGACATTCAGCGTTCAAGAGAGACTGTTCCGCGATCCCATGCCGAACGGAGAAAAGGACGGAGTAAAGCTCGAAGGCCTCGGTCGCCGAGGAGTGTAACACAATACGGGTCGGGTATATCGGTGTGAGACCACTACTAATCCAACAACAAAACTTCTTTATTTTTCATTATTTTTTTATCGGATTTTCACAAACATACTTGTAACATTTTTCTGATGAAAATGATACGAAATATGATGTAATTCCGATGATATTTACTCGTGTAATGAACGGCGAAAGGTTCGGGTGCAAGGAAGGACAGCGTATAGGAAAGAAAGAGACGCGGAGAGTCCTACTTTTAAGCCTTCGCGTTCGACTGCTCGATTTTCGCCGCGTCGCGCGTCGCACAATGGTCCCAATCGAAGAATTAGCTGTTCACAACTATTGTAGTCGTTGAATTCAGCCCGGCGTCAGCAATAACATTATTAAGCAAAAAATATATAGTGACGATTAGAAAATCAAGGAGACCTTACAATTTTATCGAATAAAAAAAATTGTTTTATGTAAGGCGTGCAGATGACTTAGAACTCAGATCGTACGTGTCCAAAACTACCGTAAAAGTGCGTATCAATACAAATAATTTCGCTCGGAGTTCGTCGATGCTTTCGCAAGCAATGTCAAAGTATTCTGCCCTCCCGAGTCCTTCGGCTTCCACCTTGTTTCGAGCTTCGCCTTCCGGGGTCTGGTGCGTCAACGTGACGCCTAGGCTGGTCGTAATTCTGGGGCGGGGCGTTTTACATTTAATTTTTTATATTGAAATTTATAGAAGAGTGACTACCGAGTAATTTTTATCAGAAACATTTTTTGTCAGAGCACTGGAAATGCTTGAAAAATTACAATAACGTGTGAATAATGAATGATATTTAATGTATTCTTGCAACAACAGGTGATATTTGAAATCTGTCTTCACATCTGCAATTCTTACACGAAGCCACACAACTTTACCATGTACAGTATTTCATCGATAATGGTCCACAACACGGATCTGCGCAGGGACGTTTGTAGTATAATAATTTGAATTTTTCTTTCGATAGCACATTGTTAAAATAATTGTTTAAATAAATAAATTTTGTAATTTGTTTCTATATTCATTATTTGTATTGTTATTTCAATTATTTATTGTTAAAATAATTGATTAAATAAATAAATTTTTACAATTTGTTTCTATGTTCATTATTTGAATTATTTCGATAATTTATTGTTCAAGTAATTGTTTAGACAATTTACACGTATTTACATATTTCATATAGGAACACGTTTCTATAGAGTATAAAAATTTATAATCTACAGTTTTTATAATCTATAGAAATGTGTTTCTATATTCATTATGTAAATACTTGTACATTCTTTAAATAATTATTTTAACAATGAATTATTGAAATAATTCACATAATGTATATAGAAACAAAATATGAAAAGATATTCATTTAAACCATTATTTTAACAATAAATAATTGAAATAATTGAAATAATGAACATAGAAACAAATTGTAAAAATTTATTTATTTTAACAATAAATAATTGAAATAACAATTCAAATAATGAATATAGAAACAAATTATAAAATTTATTTATTTAAAAAATTACTTTAACAATGTGCTATCGAAAAGATAATTCAAATTATAAATATATTATCTAAACAATAAATTATTGAAATAATTCAGATGGCGAATATAGAAACAAGTTATGAAAATTTATTTCTTTTATCCGTTAACTGGAAACGAATCAAAGGTTCGAAGGTTCGAAGGTCCGAAACTTCGATTTTCATCACCTTCAAAGTTCCCTTCGTTCCTTCGAATCCTTCGAAGCTTCGAAGAGTCGAAGCTTCGGAAAAGTAACAGTCCTAGTTTATACGCGAGGAATATCATTGTCTGAGGTTTGCCGAACGTAGAGAAGGATAGCCGAGCTCGAGAGGCCTCGGTCACCGAGAAATGTAAACATACCTAATTCGAATTTCCAACTTCTTTATTTTTCATTATTTTTTTATGGGACTTCGATGACCATATTTGTGGCATTTTTCTAATAAAAATCATACCAAATGTGATATAATTCCGATGATATTTACTTGTGTAATAGACAATTAAAGTTTCGGGCGCGACGAAGGATAGCGTATGAAAAAGAAAGAGACGCGGAGAGTCGCAGTCGGCGGCACAGTTCAAAGGCTCGCACGTCCTCACAATGTATTACCAAGGAATAGCTTTTTTATTATTACTTACTTTTTTATGAGACTTTTGCGATTTGTGGCATTATTCTGATTAAAATGATACCAAACACGATATAATTCGGATCATATACAGGTGTATGGTCATTATGTACAGGTCAGGTACATAACATCGGTGAGGCAACAGTAATTCAATGATGACACTTTTTCATTTTTAGTTAATCTTTTAGGAGACTTTTATCATCATATATGTAATATTTCTCTGATCAAAATAATTGCATTTAATAATTGCAGACAGTGCTGTCGAGCATTAGAAGTGGTATTATCGGAAAAATAAGTAATAAAAATTACGTTTCTGCTTTCTACTAAGGATCTCGATAAGAACGATTGAATTTGATCGTTTCTTGTAGATTGTATTTATTCTGCCTTTTTATTCTACAATTATTATAGAAAATTTTTTTTGTCTTTAAGAAAAATTATTTTATAAATATCCCATTAATTAAATTAAGTGTAAATTCTGATATTTTATAAATTCCTACATCTACAGGCTATCGATTATAAAACAGTGATTCCAATGCTGAACAATAAGGAAAATAAGTAGGCGATAAGAATTTAATGAAATTATACAATAATAAGTAATTATTTTCCAAGAAATCACAGAATAGATAATGACATTCTTCATTTATTTATTACCTAAGGTATTACAACCATTTACCTCTACGCCACTCATGCAGTCGTGCGCAGTTGACGAGCAAATGGTCTATGTAGGTAGAGAGCGCGGAACTTTTAGCACCGTGGAACTTCATAAGTCTACTTTATCCATTCCACGAAACCACCGGCGATGCCATCGGACCCGTTACCGACCGGTTTGAGAGCCCATCAGAGCCCACTTTTCGGCGCAACCGAATACACGGGGGCTGGATGTCTTTAACAGTATCTCGTCGGTGGTTATAACACAGACTTAATGTAGTTATAACCTGTATTTTATATAGGCTTGTTAGTCAGAATGAAGTATATTGTATACTTAATTTCTGCTACGGGCGTTTAACATAGGGTAAAGAATAAACTAACTAACTATGATGACCAAACAGTAGGGATACACTCTTTGATGGTGACAACAAATTCATGCGGCGCGTACATTTAAACGACGTTGATATGACATTCTACATAAATAGTATATAGTATTTTAAAATCAATGAAATGAAAGTAATATTTTGCGTCAATATAAATAGTATTTCGAGTACTCTAGTATTTTAAACACTACCGTGACGTTTTGTTATCTGATCAGAGTATTTCATAATGGATACTTAATGATTGATCAAATTCAATGATTAATCAAACTTGCATTATAACACTTTAATACGAAAATCTATAGACACGTGTCTAATAAGAAGTTTATATAATTTAAATTTCAGACGATCAAAAAAGCCATTCAGAATTTAGTAAACTATTTTACTTATAATCGCATAATTACGCACAAAAGATTGTTCAGAATACGAAAAATTGCTAATTCATATTTCCGCAAATACTGACATATTTACGCGGTGTCTTGAGTTTATTTGATATGCTATTTACAAACTTTCATACGTAAGTGTAAGATAGGAAAGAATGCAAAAATTTAATAGAAACGATATGTCCAAGGATGTAAAATGTAAAGCCATGGTGTTCATCACGTTGTGTGTATATCCATTTCGCTTCCGTTATACCTACGTAATATCTATTATGAAATGTGACATCATGGATGTATTTTTGCAGTTTACTGCTGTGAATTCCGCTGAAGTTCACGACGTTTCGCATACAAGCTATACAATATGACGTCATGGTGCAATCAGCGAAATGATGTCACTCGTGAGGGCGTAGGCATAGAGCAATGTAATGCATCATATCCATGATAGTCTTCGCGAAAACTGATTTAGCAGAATTAGATGAGATTTTAAACGATTACTACGAAGATGCGGATGATAAAGCAGTTTATGCTCCAATTAAAATTGATAAAACCATCAGATGAAATTCCTCATTCATTCTTAACCAAACATTTCATTCATATCGATTGATATTGTCACGTTATTAAACCGTCGTTAAGAATGGCATCGTTGTATCGTGAGATTATTAAGTGATTGAATTAAAATCATGAATTAAATGCTGACCAGAAGTTTGTTTTTTTTATATAATTTAAACACATTTATAATTGCTTCAGTCTCTTTATTCGTTTTCAATTTATAAATAATATACATTTCTCAAGTACTTGGTGTTGTGTTAAACAATGCTAGTTTGTGTCTGAATTCTTTTTCTTTTTAGGAAACATCTGTTAGTAGATATTTAATCAAAAACAATTGAGTTGCAAAATGTAGAAAATATCAAACAATATCGTCATATGTAGTTATACATTTTTAATTTTTATTTTTCTGTGTAACTAATTGTGAAAGACTTCGTAATTCTGCAAAGTAACTGGAGTTCAAGTGAAAATTGTTTTTTAATTTACTTTTTAGATGTTCTACTCTCTTTGTGTGACATGCTAGCGTAACATTACCACGATAGTTCATAAGATAAATAATGAATGTCTGCCACGCAAGATAATCGATAAAATTTTTTACGTGTCACGTACGAGAATCAGCGGTGAATCAGAGTTCCATACTAGAATCGCAATGACAAATGGTTCGCAAAAAGTAAACCATACGTTACACAATGTATTGCGAATAGGGAGGGAACACTTAATTTCAAATACAAAATTATAACTACCTTCGCAGCGAAATACATATACAACGCGTCGTTACTTTCTTCTTTTCTAAAATCCTGTATTCACTTTCACGAAAACATGTGTCCGACCATTAACTGAATGAACGGGATCACAACGCAGTGCTTCTCAGCCTAATTTTGCTACCAAATAACGAATGCTGCGATTGTTCATATTGTTTTAACCCTCTGCACTCGAAATTTTCAAGTTCGAACTGAAAATATCGAGTCACACTAAACATAGGAGTGCAAAGGGTTAAAGACAATCAAATAATTTTCATGACCTTTGATGTCCCATCGAAAATGGTACATTTTTCATATTAAATGCGTATTTTTGGAAAAAATTAAACATGAAGAGTCGCTAGTTATTGATAGGCTGTAGATTATTATATTCGCATTAACGAATATTGTTACACTATTTGTGATTTATTCAAACTATTGAAAGAAAAAATACATTGAATTTCTGTTTCATACAATTGATTTTGTACAAAGATCCACTTCCAAGTCACTTTGAATCCACTTCCATCCTATCCCAAGATAGTTATTAGTTATTCTATACAAGCGTGATACAAAAGTCTAAATATAAATATGTATGGATCTGTAATTCCTCTTTTTAAAGCCTAATGATTAAGCTGGTGTGCTAGCTTCAATTTTCATTCCAAAAATATACATTTCTATTTCCGTTCTACAGTTCATGAGATAATAGAGATATTTATTCAGAAGACCTTACATTTGAGAGGCACTGTATCACCGAGATGACTCAAGTGTGTAGTAAAATGGAGGTTACACACATGCGTGAGTAGCAGCCATGGAACGTAGGTGTATAAAGGTGTGTCCACACTTGAAAATGAAATTGAACCCAGCACTGATAATATTTTCTTTGGGGTAACATTTGCGTCGTTGTCACAAAGGTTTTCCTTCCTCTGTCTATTCACATTTAAATTTATTTCCGCTAGTAATTCAATTTGTCCTCAAAGTAGTCAATGGAGTTCACATTACAAACTTCTCTTCGGGGAAAATGTGATAAGACATACACGTGTAGTTGATGGTTTTTGGAGTTATCCGAATTCGGAGAAGCAATGACGCTAAGAAATAAAATATTTACACATTAATAATTGTGTAGAATGCTCATCATTGTTTAGCAACTCCTTGGATGCAAAGTAAATTATATTAGTAATTCCTGCGTACCCTATTCTCATTCAGAAATTGTTTAGCTACAGAATAAAATATATTCACAATTACCGCGTACTCTATTCCCATCCAGAAGTTTTTTCGATGCAGACTAAACTACATTTGAAATTCCCACGTACCCTATTCGCTTTAAAAAAATTTTAAATCCAAACTAAACTACATTCGCAATTCCCGCGTACCCCATTTTCATTCTTCTAGAAAGTTTCTGTGGTCTGACTATAGTGTTCGAAGTTAATATTCTATTTTCTCTTTCGTTACGAATTGTACCTTCGGGACAAGTGTGAGGTCATCTTAAAAGAGCGCGTAGCCGTGTTTCTCTTGGTGGTAAAAATCAGAGCTGCACGCTGCGCGTCCCTCCTTCACAATACACATCAGACTATCAGACCTTAGCATCAGTCGCTGCTGAACCTTCGTCTTGTGAACTTCTACGAGCGGCACCAGCTATCAAGTTTGCTATGTAAGTTCGTTTTCAATGATCAAGTCTATCAACTCAAATTTCACTGCAGCTCACACTCGTTTAACTTGAAAAAACGTTTAAAATAATTACGATTGCTGTCTTCTACACTCGAAAATTGACTTGCAAGTAGTGATTGATACTTGGGATAAAGTTTGTGAACAAAAAGTGAGTAAGAGAAACGTGAACGTATAAACACATTATACATAATTCAAGTTTGAAGTGGTCGTGACAAAAAGCGGATGACACGGTGCCTAACGTCAACAAATTGCAGAATGATTGCGAAAGACCCGAGCAGTCCAAACATTCTGTAAATGAAGAACTGATGGAGATGTTGAGATGCTCTTTGACCTAAGTCAAGACATTTTTTAGTTGCTGGCAGACACTTTTTATGACCTATTGGGAGATTACTTCAATGTGCATTTTCTGGTTGAATTGGACACACACAGATTGCAATTTGGTACCATGTTGGACATCAAAGGATTTCAATTTAACACCTTGTGAATTATAATTTTTATATCAAAAGCAAGATCCTTGTCCCTTGCAGATGATATTGCCACCAGTTGATCAAGACCTACTAACATGCTTTTAATAACAATTATGTTTATGACATCAGAATAAGGATGAACATGTTAAACATTAAAGAGCATCTTACATCTTCAGTTCTTTTTTTAAAAGAATATTGCACATGTTTCTTTTGTAATTAAATAGCTATAATAAATTATAAGGATAATGTCAATCACTCTTTGAGAGGGAGATACTGCAATAACACTACAATATTAATTTCACGAATTGTAGTTATTGAAAACAGAAAAAACTGTGTTTGCTTTCGTTACTTTGATACGACCATATTTATTGCTGTGACGTGGACCGCTTCGCCGTTAAAAATTTTAAACTGCTTGAAAAATAGAAGTATTTCGCTATACTATCGAGTATTATTGCTGCGATTATACAGCCAATAACACGAATCAAGTGAAAATCGCGATATAATGTCCGAATATGAAAAAGAACGAGTTGCCGTTACTCATCTAGCAGAAAAGTTAATAATTAAAGATACAAAGATCAAGTTTGCATCATTATATACATATTTTTAATTTAATAAACTGTTGGAAAACCACACGACGATGCTCGTTCGCGAGTCAATTTTCATTTGTGTCTGACACAATGAAGAGTAGTGTTCAAACGCGTGACAAAATTCACACGTCGGTAATTATTATGAAGTAGGAGCCTCGTTGTAACAAGTATGAAGCAAAAAGCAGGTTTCCACTTTTTATTTCAAACAGTTTCTTGTATTTCTTAAACCTGAATTGGTCGCGCGCCAAATTGGAATAGAGAAAACTTGTTAAAGAACAGCTGTTTTATGTTGGAATTAATCATTATTTATTCATGTATCAAATATGATATATATGCTTCAGAAACTCCTAATTATAATGAAAATCTGTGCTGTTTAATCGCTGTTTAAACTCTGAAAGTTTAATCGCTATGGTGTTTTGAAGACTCGAACGACAGATGTGATTTTGTTGCTTCGAGATAATAATTGCACGCATAAAAGAATATTTACATTTCGTAAATAGACAATGTTACAAAATCGGGGCTGCTGAGAATTTACTAGCTTTGTACTATTCTAATCGCATGAGAAGAAAGGGAGAATCACATACAAGATTAAATTTTATCGGAAACTGTATGAATCAAATTTATTTTAAGCGGAACAGTGACAATTTCGCATACGAGTGTCACGCGATAATATGTAAGATTCATGTAAACGAAGCACGACGAAAACAAAAAACGCAGCTAAATTATGCGTTTAAACGGAAAAATGTTCACGATACACATTTTGCAATGCTTCTTACGATCACTCCATTTTTTTAAGAGCATATGTTCCAAACCAATATAATTATATAAAAATCTCTAATACGCTAAATCTGATCTGTAAATCTATTCAACATAAAACTTATTATTAGATTGCGGATTGTTATGCAAAATAAAAATGGTCTGCATTAATTACAAGATATAGAGCTATGTAGACATTGATTTTATTCCTGAATAATTTTAATCTGTTGAAAATAATACAACAATGTTTCCAAATTCTTTAAATGTTCTTACTGTTCTGTATATGTTCTACTCATTTTTATCATAAATGCATGAAATCCGCAGTTTAGTTGTTATAATCATTAGCAATATTTTAATAATGTATATCCACACTTGTCGATACAAACGAACAAAACAAAGCAAAGGTAAATTACAGTAGGTCAAGTTAAATTGTTATATCAAATATAATTATTCGACAAATAATATTTACAGAGAACTATTAATAACTACACTGGGTATGTTTATGGAAAATAGAAATAGTAAGAAACATAAGCCAAATAAAATTGCCGCCCATATCAAGAAGATGAAAATAACATAGACATTTTTAAATTGTTTCAATCCTTTACTCTTTCATATATCATCAACTCATTTTTATAATAAATGCATACAATCCACAATCTAGTTATAATCATTAAGATTGGTTGCGTTAAATAATAAGAAAAATCGTGGCGTATAAAAATTAATTTGCAAATGTTATAGTCAGAAAGTAACAACAACTGGAACATCCAGCACTGTGTCATTTTGTCACGATAACTCCAAAAAAAGAAAATAAGAAATGAAATTTATCTTCAATCTTCAAATCATACTTTTTCTTTCAAAATCAATACAAGAACATCGGGGACAACTCTTTAAAGAAAGCTTCCGTCCTTCGAGTGTAGAGTAACGTGTAATAAAGAAGTCAGATCGAGAAACACTGCAACAAAAAGTTCGCGAGTCGAGTCAAGGCTTTCTGGCACAGTCAATGATTTCTCGTGTGAAAGCGTATATGGTTTTCTTTCGAACGGTGTATTTTTTACGCGACAGGACGCACAATACATAAGCCTTCGCGCTCTGGTGCTTGTGCGACTCTCTTGCACGAAATCCCTGTAAATAAAGTCTGCGGTATTAAGTGCAGCTTTGAAACACTCTCGCCCGGGATCGTTTCATTCTCTATTTCTGTAAGTTACGGTGGTGTTGTTGAGAACAGCATTGCCGAGCTTTGTAAACTGAGCCACCGACGAAATTTCTTGCCTATCATCGTAAACTATGAACCACTAGGTATACCCAATCCCACTTTCCTAGAATACTTCACTGCTATTCTTACGCGATTCCGTCTGTCGATTATTGAAAATATTATTGTATTCATAAAATTACTCGAACGTAATTTTCCTTAAAACTGAACACTGTAAACACAGAATTTCAAATATTTTAACACCAAAAATACCGAATAATAAATGCGACTAATGTTGTATATTCCTTTGTATTAATTACAAGATTGCACCTATTCAGACTCCATACAATTTTTATTACAATATGTGCTTCAATAAAGAAAATCATTCGAAAATTTCTGATGAAAATGTTTTTATAGTTTTAGTAATTGCGAAAGGAAAAGTTAGTTCTGGTATTAATTTACGATTATTGAGATCGTAAGATGCATTTGTGAAGAATTTATGCAATGAATTTATTTTTTTAGATATACACATAAAAATTGCTAAAAGTTTAAATAAATATATTCTTGTTAATTTTGTAAAGTAACGTAAGCAGTAGTGTTAAGCTGTGTACACCTTGCATTTCGTATTTCAATATATTAAGTAGTAGAATCTAACATTACGAAAATCTGAAAATTTGTTGTGCAATATGGTAAGCTTAATGATGGTATAAACACTCCGAACACGTATTGGTATTTCTACCAGCTCCATTTTTGGTATTGCATGGCGGCCGTAAATGATCGCTTGCTCCACTGACCTAACTGCGCAAGTATTCCATGGAAAATAAGATTTTTAGCAGCACATCAATCTTACGAATACCATCTATTTTTGTAACTTTGGTTTTGTTTAGAAAAATTGATAAGGTTCTCTAGAATTGACTCCCCCGTTTATTTTCTTTAGATAAACTTCCTTAAACGCTACAATAATTTATTTTAATAGATTATTTATTTTTACTATGAAAGTATATACAAGCAGAAGTTAAAAATAAACATCTTGGTATCGAGAACACTGTTCTTGTATTAATGTATTTATTTATAGAGCACTTTTCGCACGCTTTTATGACTATTTTGAAAAAATCGAGAAAGAATTTTAAACCTGTACTGTAGGTTACTGCCATCGTCAATACCATAATTCTTATGTCATCCTGTGAACGGCTAAATATAACATCGTCAGCGGTCCGTTTCTGTTATTGTTGACTTCTGTGATCCGCATGTGCTGCTACAAACTTTAACAGTTGTAAAATTTGAAGACACCGTTTCAGAGATTTTACAGTTGTAGTCATAAAACTTATGAAAATTAAATATTTGCACGAACTAACAATTATACAATTTTTTGGAGTAAGAGAAACGATTTCTGACTGAAATTATATATTTATCCTTTAATGTTAGTAAATTGTCGCGTTACGTTGTTGTGTACTGTATCAAATTGTTCCTTAAACTATATTGGTGTAATTAAAATTTATTACAAATTCCATTACCACTGCCAGATGGGTCATTAAAATGAAGATAATTCATTGATATTCAAAATTAAACACGTGCATGATCGCACCTGTCTTTTACTAGAAGTGAATAAACGCATAAATGAATAATAAAGTTGCATCAGGTCTTTAACTGGATGTTGTATTACGCATATTGCGCTAGTCGATTTACATTTAATAGTATGAGTCAAACCATCACTATGACTAACTATCTGCCGATCATAATACAGACAATAGATGACTATAATAATAAACGAAAGCATTCCTCCATCAAAAATTTCAAAATTTTATCAAATATATTTAAGGAAATATGAAATTGGGGTTTAAATATTGTCCATACGAATGATCGAAAGTACACATGTACAATGCATGTAGTTTATTAATAAAAACGAAAGTATAAAAATAAAGATAAGAAGTGTAGTAAAATCGAGCCAAGTATGAGTCGTAGGATCAATAATCTTTTTATTGGCAAAAATACTTACTGTTTATCAGAAGTAACGTCATAATGGGCTAATGAAGCCCTCATGAAACATTTATAGATCCCTAGCTATCTTTATTAAACCATTTTATAAAATTAATGTATAGTACAAATTATGATTCATGATCATGAAAATAATCTTCCGTAAAATATATCTAATTGTATAATTAATTTACCGTTTTATAGAAAAACCAAAATGGCCTCCGTCACAAGACTTACCATCATCAAATTTTTGGAACTGGTAAGTAAACTTGTTTTTAATCACATAAAATAATTGTACAATCAAAGTTTTTATCATTGTATCGTTACAATTAAATGTTCATATGGCAGTTCATGTTATAAGTAACTTTAATTTTACGTTCTTTGTTTCCTCCGATACCAAATAAATTTTTTTAAATTAAGAAGTATGAGGTCAATGAATAATGAATTCTTTTATGAGTTTATCATTTAGAACTGTTTTAAGCAAGTTACTTTTCTGTTATAAAGGCGTAGTATTTTTTCACGAAGACGCTATCCTTAGGAAGGTTTCTTTCGATTACCGCAGGATTTTGCGCAGTGTATTAATCCCGATGTCACATTTCTTGACCAGTATTGATCAATTTCAAACGATAAAATCTAATGCCTTCAGAAAGTGCTAGAATGGAAAATAGCAAATAGCATAATAACCCATGACTACACACGAGCGATTATCATCTTGTTACGGTCACACCTTAGACCGGAAAACAATCACTGTCTAAGTTTCCGTTAGAACTCTTTGGACACTCGTACAGTGCACGACAGCGACAGTCATTTATATCACATTCTGCCATTCGTCATGTCTTTTGCTTCATTAACAATTTTAGATACTTTATGTTTCTATAATAGTATTCACTAAAATTGAAAATAAAATCTTATTTTACATCTGTCTACTGTACGAGTTTCTACTTAAAAGTATCTCGAGATAGTTATGTTCTTTGTGAAAACAATATAGTTATATCTAGACTGCAGAATTTATTATAAAAATAAGGAAGTGAAATACAAAACAGTGAAAATGTTAGGCGATTATAGGAAGAAATAAATATTTATGCATCTCTTGTGTCTTACAATCGATGCATAAAAATTGATATCTTGCATGAAGACACACAGTTTATTTATATCTTTTACGATCTTTACCACTAGAATTACCTATTGGATCGAAATAACTTGTTTCTATCATTTTCTTGTACAGTTATTACAAACATCTTGTCGTAAACATTTTCTTAATAAACTTCTCTACTTATATTATAACAAACGTCATACAATATCTGAATGAACCGAATCTTGTTATTATTATAAATTAATGTTCTTATCGCATATTGATATGTGGTAGTTCTACTGTCAATTGTATCACATAATTAAATTTGACCAATATGTCAGGTTTTATTTTACATATACTTCCGATAAAAGCTTGAACCAAAAGGGACTGATAATCACGTTAAAGAAAACTCTCGAGAAATTCGATTTAACTATAAAATATCACAATTATATTATAAATGTGTTATGAATAACACGTTGTGAACATTACAACGATACTTATATACTTATACAGAGACACGGAAATACTTCTTAAAACCGAATATGTGTTCCTTCAGAATAGAACAAATTTCCCAACTAGAAGGCAGTTATAGAATGTTAATACATTATTTATGATCACAATGACGAAAGTCGTACGTGCTTCATCGACCTACATTCGGGATTAATAGTAGTTAGCTCACAATCAGATGTAGTAGTTAGTGTCATCTTCCTCAACAATTTTAGAACACACACTACAATACAGTAGATAGCAAGCGCAACTATGGTCGTTAATTAATAGACTGCAGATTTTATGCATTTGAAAAAACAGTAGAAGTATCTAAGAATATCATGGTATTACTGTCAACTTATTAAAATGATCAGGAATCAATTTTTATTCAACTCCCGTTTCCTACAATCGACGTACAAGAATTTTCATTTTGCATAAAAATCCACAAATTGCCTTTCTTATGCAATCAATTGAAGATTCAACACGTATCTAAACGTACCATATATTTTAACCCCTTGCCGTACCATTTTCCTTGTAGTTACAGTGATTAGTACGTCTTTATCCCCAAAAAGTGTCGCAGAAGAGAAAAGAAAATTCATATTTTTTTTATGGCTACATTTACTTTAATGCTTAAATATTGAAGAATAAAATTTTATTTCGTCTAAAAAGGAACATGCAGACTTCATATTTGTTGGACTTTGTTTAAAATCTTCATCACGAGTTTGACTCGTTGAAGTACGGCAAGATTTTTTGATATAATTTGAATTGATTATGTGCATCCAACTGTGTAACGTATTTTTTAATATTCAAATGTAATTAATGTTTGATTACTATACAGACAAACTTTCAACAATGTTCATGTACACATTGGTAATAGAATCATTATTTTTGCGATGAAGCGTTTACCACTACATCTTTCCGTAATGATTGTTTCTTAAATTTTCAGTTGATAGTATGCATCCTAATAGGATTGCATTACAACTCTTTCAATGCAGGAGATAAGCACACTGCAATGATCACGATGGGTACCTTCGGCGGATATATAATTATTCTCGTGGGATTATTTGCTGGCAATGTAATGGGAACGCCAGTCAATCGGCGTGTGGTACGTATACACCAAATTTTAATAGCAACCATTATCTACATATTTTATTGTAACGAATATACAAATACCCAAAAACGATTAATTTCCCTGAAATGGTATTTCAAAGTTTGTCTCTTAAATATATAGTTTATCAATTTTATCTCAAAATATGAACCTAAATCACCGTCGCTATAATAATAAACGCGTTATTCACAATATACTGTAAGTTTAAAACGATTCAAAGAAAAATCATGAAATTCAACAGTGAAATTTATTAATTGATATTTCGAATGTCATCGAACTTTGTTTCGAAAGACTAAATGATTCGATTTTAGAATTGTTAAATATTTAGCAAAAATATTATACAGTGTGGGGCAATAACTTTGTCCACCTTGAATATTTCCGTAACTTGTAATAATATGAAAAAATTATATATACAAAAATTGCATGGTACAGAGGGGGAAATATTATGTGATGTAAAGATTTTTTACGTGCGTGAAAGCGTTTCGAAAATTTCAAGGTCACCTTGATTTCTTTAAATGGGAAGACCTACTTTTTATGTCATGAATCGATACAATCGCAAATCAAATTCTACGTAATAATGTATTGACCTTCATACGTCCTACATCTAATATTTAACGAGATATTATCGAAATAGTTTTCCTACGTACTCACCATATTCAAGTTGACAGACATCAGTTCGAACACCTACTAAATAGCTTCCAGGTAGTATACGAACGTAGTGAATACTATTTCGATCATATTTGGTTAACTATTAGGTTCAGTATACATGGAGGCGAAAATATTTTTACGCAGAATTTGATACTCTATCGATTCATGGTACAAAAGATAGCTCTTTCCAGTTAAACAAATCAAGGTGTTGTGTCGTGTCAGTGCTCAAGCAGTATTAGTGAGCCGCTGAGATACACACCTCAAAGAGAGGTAAATAAGTAATAATCGGGTTTCGGATAACTATGTAACTTTAATAGAAAATGTGAAAGACGGTATAACAGCGACGGTATAATTCACGACTCTTAGTTTCGACTCTTAGTTTCGACTCTTAAATGGCGACTGTTAGTTTCGACTCTTAAATCGCGACTGATCTTACAACTAACGCGTGAGAGACAAGTAACCTCGTGGGGTTGAAAAATCCCTCCACAAAGTACAAAATAGAGGGGGTCCCAGCCAATGATATAATATTTGGGAGGCTACAAATGACCTCCCAAAACAAGGGCAACGCCCATAGACGAAATACGTCGTAACGAGTGTCACTAAACAGACGACACTCGGTTTCCTGCAATTTCGCCGGAAACCATAATTTAGGCTTTGGGCCACAGGCCCCCCTTGGCGCTAAGCGTGGGCCTAGGCTACGTCAAGTGCCATTGAGAACTGCACGGCTAGGCTGACTTTCCCATGGCCAGCTGATACTTTCCAGCCGCACCAGAGTCATAAAACAATAAATTCGTCAGAAGACGCTAGAGGACCCCTTCGACAATGGCACTGTTCAAAATCGACCGTAGCGTAGACCCAACCCGAAATACGAGCCGGCCATACAATAATCACGTCTCAACACAAGGTGACCTTAAAATCTCCGAAACTTCGCTCTCACGGACATAACAAATCTTTACATCACAATATTTCCTCCTCTATATCATGCAACTTTTTTAAATATAATTTTTTCATATTATTACAAATAACGGAACTATTCAAGTTATTGCTCCACGCTCTATATATCGGCTTGATTAAAAGACACAAAAATAATTTAAAGCTGAAATAAACTTCCATTGAGGTTCCAAAACTTTATTGAAAATATATATTAGAAACGTGAGATCATGCAAAACTGACTCACTTAAATTTGTTACAGGATCTTTTCTTCGCCGTCGTCGGCTGTGCCCTTTTCATCATTGCTGGAGCTTTGAACATCGACTTCTTCTCGAAAATGGCTTACAAGAGCTCCTTCCGCGACACAGGACTCGCCAAAGGATCGATCAGTATAATCGAAGCAGCACTATTCCTTGTAGACGCGTTCCTAACGTTTCGAGGGGAAAATTGAAAATGCATAAATTATTATCCTATGCAACATCGGGGACCCTACAGTCGTCAATCATTTTATACAGTACAATCACATTCCGTGATGAGAAACTGTCGAAATTTTCATTGAAAAATACTGCCAAAGATCAAACGAATTACTCCGTTAACCATATCTAAGGAAGCATGGCTCTACAGAAAGTTGTCCCAAAAGTGCGTTTCATTTTTTAACGCGCGCAATGCGAATTAAAAATAAAGCTTGCAAATGCGGCGGGCTTAATTAATTGAAAGCTTAGAAAATAATAAAACACCAACAACCAGTTGATGACACTGTTTGCAATGTTCGAAAAGGACTTTTGGAACAACCTAATTGCATGATATGCCTTAGAGCAAACGGTAATAAGTTCATGAAACATTACAGAGATACCAACAAATTACAAAATAAAAAACAGAGTACAAATGAAGGTAATTTTGTAATCAAATTCGACAGAATAGTTTTTCAGAGAAAGCTATATTTCAGATATCTATGTACGAAAATGAATATATGTTAAATATATTAAATATTATTTTTCTTGTATTAAAATTGTAATATTCTACAGTAAAATATTTATTGATAGAAGAATATAACGATTGTGAGTGATAAGTCATGAAAGTATTCGCACATTAATAAAAAATTCACAAAGTGCCATATTGTAAAAAGAGTGTACCTCTCTTTTAAATATAGATCACGGTCATACTAATTGGACCATTCGTGCTTTCTTACGATTTCTCATCCTCAGGTGAACATATTGCTTAAAAGTAAGTTTCAACATGTTTCTAAAAGGATTTGTTAATATTGTTAGTCAAGCATATAAAAATATCTGATTTCGTGAATATTTAAATTACATTTTCGATTTTTATCTGAATAACATTAACATTCTCGTGTGTAGTGTATACTATGAGATACTTATTATGTATAAGAGGAGAACCTAAATTAAACAAGACTTGTAAGTGAGAATTGCAATTACAATAACACAGAAATATCGAAATTACATCGATACATTTAAAGAACAAATGGGACAATATGCATATTTACAAACCATAATAAAATAGGAACATAATCCAATAAAATCATTCATTGAGGTATAACGAACCTTTGTTTATCTTATTTCTACAATTTTATATTCTAAAATGGGATTTGGATATGAACATTCACAGGCTATCACTTAAGGTCATTCTTCCATTATATTATTTTCTAAATATTATAATAAACATTGAATGTCTAATTGTATTAAAAAATACTTATGTAGATACATAAAATATTTATTGAAACTTTTCGTTCGTAAGCATTCGAATACTTTCGTGCTTATTGTTCATAAAATGTATCCGGTTTCAGGAAATAATTTAAAATTGTAACATTCATTGATGATACCAAAATACCGATACGTTTAACTAGAATAAGCTGCAGTCCCTCTCTAATGCTAAGGCCAGCGAAAGTTGTAATCGTTATTGCCGCGCATAAATTAATTTAGAATCGCGCTCGACGCCTAATATGCGAGGTGAACAACTGCGCGAAAGCAATACGTATTTTTCTTTTTTTTTACCAAGTTATCCTTACAATTAGAAAGTTAATTCCCTGCATTTTTTATACGCACGGATGTTTTTCTTTATATTCTCCGACGTTTGTTCTGGTTTTTCTGTTAACTTATATATTTTATACAATGTTTAATAAACACATTTCCCTCGTTTCTATCATTATATCAAGATTATATATTTTAACATAACGCCGAAAATGTTAATACCTGATATATGTACCTGGGTGCTATTATTTAAAATAAATTCTTCCTAAATAATTTGTATATTATCTCGAATACAAATGTTACTTAGACCAATCCTATAAATTCTAATAATTCATGGTATAGTTAAAATTATACGGTTTTCCAGTTAACGGTTTGTAAATTTTAAAAAATTGTTGATATATTAAAATGTTTATTGAAAAATGGACAGTTTGAAATATTACTTTGCATATAACATATTTTAAACATATCGTTAACCGCGAATGAAATTATCCTTCAGAGATATATTATGTTAATTCTACTGTTTTAACAATTGTTATTGTCGCTCTTTAGTTAAAACATAATTTAACTTTTATTCATTCGCAATGATATTAGACTGCGGATCTTTATGCAAGATAAAAATTGTTAATTGCAAGAGATAGAAGCCTGCATTTTCTTTATTTTTTAACAATTTTAACACATTGAATATAATAATATATCGTTATTCTTCAATCATTTAAATTTTTCTGCTGTTTTAAATTGTAGAAACTAGTATAATAATGATTAAACTACGGATATTATGTATTTGTGACAAAAGTGAATAACTCAATTTTAAAGCAGTGCAAAAATGAAAATAATCAACGAATATTAATGTACTGTTTTAAATTTGTTCAAATTATTAAACAAATAATTAAATCTATATTATCCGACTCCGATCTCTTGTAACTGATGCGAACAATTTTTATTTTGCATAAAGATCGGCGGTTTAGTAATTATACTTTTCCAGCAGGTAAAACATTGTGTGTGCAAATTGCAATCGTATATCTCTTTCGAAAAACGGACAGAAAATATACTTTTTTTATAATTGACTAATTATTTATTCACTTGGAGTATTTAAACATACCTTCGACATTACAATATATATATAAACAGCTGAACTATTTTAACTCATTGTGAGTTCGAAATACAACATTTAATGGAGAGTATTAAATATCATTTATTTATACCTTTTTGCTGTCTTCTATAATTATGTAATAGCGGTTAAACATTTCTTATATAATTAGACGAAAGTTCCATGTTTTCCAGAGGTCAACAGAGTCGTTCGAAACATATTTTGTAATTTAAAGTTGCAGGGACAATTTTATGGAAATTGAAACCTTGTAACCGTTCTATTTAGGTATCACACGCAGTAGTTTCGATATCTCGAGCGTTTCAGGTCGGAACGGTTGGGTCGATAGTGTCGGTGAGGTCGACTGCAACAGTCGATCGTGCATGATTGCGTGTGTGCGGATTGCACCGCCGTTTCGAGGCAGCAGTTTTATTTACTAATTAGAGTGCCGATGTGCGGTAGGAAGCGTTAAATGTGCGTGGAAAATGTCGAATCCGGGCGGTAGTAGGAGGAATGGGGCCATGAAGATTCGTTTGACGAGTGAGTTTATCACGAAATTGCGATGATTCGATCGACAGGGAAGTGTGAAAGTCGGCCCACAGCCTAACACGCGTTGTGATCCTTTTCATGCTTTGTATTTGTTGTGTGTTCGTTAATATGGCATCGTCGTAAACCTTATGGAGGCCCGCTGACCAGAAATGTCAAGCCACCCTTTCGAACCATTAACCTTTGTTCGTTGGTCGTAACACGAGTCAGGCACGCAAAAAGATTTGACTAGGGTTTTCGTCCTTTGGTTATGGCAACTCCCTTTCGGAGGTCAAGACCCCACCGCGAGCACTCCGGGAGACCGTACACCAAAAACGTTAATTTCGATGGATTTGTCACACCCGCATTCGCTTTCCTGTCATTTTATAATGCTGCTCATAGAACTGCAATCGCTGCAAGGATTTTTCAGTTCAAACTCGCACAATGTTGATTGATTCAATGAGGAATCCAGCCGAGATCAAATCGAATATGAATAGGTCTAATTAACAAACGTCAGACGCCTAGCGCTGATGCTTGAACTCACGATTCCATTGAAATGAATATTTTTAATGTCTCCTTATGTTTCATAACTTAAAACCCATCTAAATTTTAAGAATGGATTTTTCTCAAAAGCAGATTCTCTTTTTATATCGATTTTTTTTAAGTACCTGCAATATAGATTCTAGTTTATTGTGTCTCTACATAGGAAAGCAACGTATGCAAACGGTATTCGATTAACTTAAGGAAGTTACAAGCACATTAACATTATATTACATTCCATTAAAGTGGTATATTTATAAATGAATTCAAATTCAAGTTTTACAACAGTTGATTACATTTACTTTTCCATGTCTATTTATTTGTAATGGACACATGCATCGTAAAACTGCATTCCAATAGATTATTGTATAACCTCATTATGTCAATTTTACAGTTTTATGTGCCCGTAATCTTGCCAGGAAAGATTTGTTTCGTAAGTATACTGTACATGAAAAACTAATAAAGTGTACAGACAAACAGTGAATTATAAAAGATTTGTTTCAGGCCTACCTGACCCTTTCGCCAAAATCACAGTAGATGGTTCTGGTCAATGTCATAGCACGGATACGTGCAAAGCAACACTAGATCCCAAATGGAACCAATATTATGATCTGTAACTATTTTCATTGTGATACGATCATAATTATTTACAAAAATTGCATTGCTTAATGTCGTTTTTTAGATATATTGGAAAGAACGATGGTATTACTATATCGGTGTGGAACCACAAGAAAATTCATAAAAAGAAAGGTGGAGGCTTCCTGGGATGTGTACGAATATTATCCAACACAATTCAAAGACTCAAGGATACAGGATGTAACTTGCTTTCTGCAATAATTACTAGAAACAACATTTTGATAAAAAATAATTCTCAATCTTTTATGTGTTATAGATCAGCGATTAGACCTTTGCAAAGCGCACTCGGATGACACTGATGTTGTGAAAGGACAAATTGTGGTATCTTTATTGTCCCGGGACGGTCACAATGGTGCTGTCAGCAATACAGTGGGTCATAATGCTGTCGTAGATGTTCTTGGGGATCTCAGTTGTCCAACTGATTTGCCAGAAGGATGGGAAGAAAGAAGAACACAAAGTGGGCGTCTCTATTATGTCAATCATTACCTCAGAAGTACACAATGGATTCGCCCAAATGCTCGGTACATTTCTTTGCAAATTAATGCAGTATTCTTGCCCAATAGTTCGTTTCTCAATAGTTTGCCTTCTTCATCGCGTCCGAACGGTTCTTTCACTACTGAGTAAACATGTTCGCGTTCGTATTTCAAAAGCGACTCTCCTAATAGTTTGTTCAATACATATCAACAGTGATACACATTTGTTATTATGGTACATACGTATTTTAAAAATTGATGTCATCATTTTATTCATTACATATTCACAAACAAATATCAAACGATTAATGCAAGTGACCACGTTTATACACGAGGAAGCTTCGTCGCAAACTGTTGAGGAGACAAGTAGTACTTAAGGAGGAAACTTCGTTGTTTGTTTCGTTTTCCACGTATCGAGAGCAATTGGTAGGGGTATTATTGGAAGCTGAAAAGAAGTCGCTTGCGAAGATACACGGGCAATACGGGACTTTCGCTTGGCACGTCTGTCTCCATCATCGACGCTCCCGCAGTCCTAATGTTCAGGCTTTGACGGCACACGATATGTAGTAGGTGTGACCGCTGTAAACAATATTTTGCTAAAGCCGAAAATACATGTGACTCGGGGCGTGCCCGCATTCCTCCTCCCAAATGACTTTTCAGCTTGCAGTAATACTTCATGTTGTGGAAAAATTTCCTGTACAACCCCGTATACGGACTGTTAGGAGAAAGTATAGTAATATATGACTTCTCGAATGTAATTAATTTGTACTCTATGAATTTTCTATTAGGCCTAACAATGGTATTATACCAACTACACCTGAACCACCGCCACTTCCGTTTTCGGAATTTACTTCTCCCAGTGGTAGTGGGAGTCCTCCTACTCTAACCACCGAAAGTCCTACAAGTTGTACACCCGAGTGGAATGGTGAAGGAACGCCTAGTAGGACACCGAGCAGAGACAGTTCTACTTCAAACACACCGAGAAATACACCGACAACCCAACAACAAAATAGAAATATACAAAATCAACATAATACAAGGAATATGACGCCGGCACCATCAAGGGAACGCCGACCAGTAAGATCATCTGATGAGCAGAATGGCAATCAAAGTGGAAATGTTAGACCAGATCGTGGCACCAATAACAGTCAACCACGAAGGTCTAATCGAAGTAATCGAAACAGAAACAGCACACCTAATAACGAGATGAGATACGATCCTCCACAACCACCAGATTTACCTAGAGGTTATGGTGAGTATAACATTCTTAAAGGATCTTCTAAGCGCGAGTAATGCATAAGTCAAATGAAAAGTATAAGGACACATCAATATTCCACAGAAATGAGAAAAACTCAACAAGGTCAAGTGTATTTTTACCATGTACCAACTGGTTCGTCCACATGGCACGATCCTAGAATACCGAGAGATTTACCAGCCAACGAGCTGGCAAGTGAACTTGGACCATTACCTAGTGGATGGGAAATGCGGCAAACGCACAGTGGCCGTGTTTATTTTGTCGACCATAATAACCGAACTACGCAATTCACTGATCCTAGACTGTCCAGTCAAATTATAAGCAATCTATTAAAGTAAGTGAGCAGCGCATTAAATTATTATAAATATAAGTACAAATTAGTATATGTTGTTTCGTTTATGAAAATTTTTTTCTCCATAACAGTAGGCGACAAAACAATAGTACAACTAATCAAACAACTAGTTCAAATAATTCACCTGCAGTCACAGCTACAACTGAAACTGCAGAGACAGAGACATCAACATCGCCGAGTATTCAAAGCAATATAGTGCAACAAAGGCCGAGAACAGAAAGTGGCAGTAACAATAATTCACCAACTTGTAAGTCTGGCAATGGTATTCCAATTACTTAACATTTTATTTATTAAATCTTTGTATTTTAATATATAAAATCTGCTCTTAATATTGTTATCACTATTGATTAAGTCCTAGGAAAGTTAATCTGTTTAATGTTGTACAATGAGCAAAACAAAAACATATTCGTGCATTGTGCAACTTTATCTTATCTCTATATGGATATCTATTCAACAGTCGCTTCCTATTTATTCATCAGTCTTGAATATGTCTTTCCATGTTGGACAGTTTTTGTTTATTAGAGATCTGTATTGTAATTAGCATTTGTATTGTAATTACAATGAATATAGTGACTTTATCTATGTGTTCTGTACGTTTGTAACTTTGATTTTAGTGGAAAATACGAGTCAAAATGCGCAGACTGTGTCCGAATTGCCAAAGGAACTCATGGACAATGAACTTTTGCCAAAATATAAAAGAGATCTAGTGGCAAAGTTGAAATGCTTGAGGGCAGAATTGAATGCACTTCAACCTCAGAGTGGACACTGCAGGCTTGAAGTATCAAGAAATGAAATATTCGAAGTGAGTGTTGAAAAATGTTGATATAAAAATCATCATGGTGTTTATTTTGATGTAAATGTTATGAATTTTAATTTCTGATACAACGTATCGATAATAACAATTTTGTACAAAATTGTTTAGGAATCGTATAGATTAATAATGAAAATGCGACCAAAAGACATGCGAAAAAGACTTATGGTAAAATTCCGTGGCGAAGAAGGCCTCGATTATGGCGGAGTTGCGCGAGAATGGTTATACTTACTATCGCATGAAATGTTAAATCCGCAATATGGACTGTTTCAATATTCGAGAGACGACAACTACACGCTTCAGATTAATCCAGACTCGGGTATAAATCCAGAACATTTATCGTACTTCCATTTTGCTGGCAGGATCATAGGAATTGCTGTCTTTCATGGTCACCATATCGACGGCGGATTCACAACTCCGTTTTACAAAATGTTACTTAACAAAGCGATAACTCTAACTGATATAGAAGGGGTCGATCCAGAATTACACAGAAGTCTCACGTGGATGTTGTAAGTAAACAGAAAGTATTCCGCATACGATTTTCATGATACATGAAAGTTAAAAATGGATGTTACTTTTTACAGAGAAAATAGTATAGATGGAGTTTTGGATGCCACGTTCTCAGTGGAGCACAGTAGTTTTGGAGTATTAAAAAATCACGAACTAAAGCCAGGCGGGAAAGACATTCCCGTAACTGAAGAAAACAAAAGAGAATATGTCCGCTTGTACGTGAACTATCGCTTCATGCGAGGAATTGAACAACAGTTTCTCGCATTGCAAAAGGGTTTCCACGAACTAATTCCACCGCAACTTTTGAGACCGTTCGACGAGAGAGAATTAGAATTGGTTATAGGTGGTTTAGGAACTATTGATATTAACGACTGGAAATTGCACACACGATTAAAACATTGTACACCTGATACGCCTGTGGTAAAGTGGTTCTGGCAGATAGTCGAGTCTTACGGAGAAGAAATGCGAGCCCGGTTACTTCAGTTTGTCACGGGAAGTTCCAGAGTTCCTCTGCAAGGTTTCAAGGCTTTACAAGGTAAAACAATATACTTGGAATAAGCTAAATCGCTTTTGCTTTCTTTTTCCATGTATATTGGTTCGTATGATTAACATATTTTTTGTAGGTTCGACAGGAGCTGCGGGTCCACGTCTGTTCACAATTCACGCAGTCGATGCACCTAGTGAAAATTTGCCAAAAGCGCATACTTGTTTCAATAGAATAGATATACCCGAAAGTTATCCCAGTTATCAGAAAATGCTTGATAAGCTTACACAGGCGGTTGAAGAAACTTGTGGTTTTGCTGTTGAATAAATAGGTAAAATACGTTACCTTATTTTCTGTATAGCATATACTCTGTTTCATAGAATCACTTAGAGTATACATTTTTATAGCAGGGAATATTCGTCGACAGATTTTTACTGTCGTTAAATTAAAAATTAATGTTTGAAGTACCAAGATATGTTATCTAAGAAGAATAAGAAAGGAAAGAGCTAGTACTATAAAATGAAAATGTTAATACGTAAAGTGTCAGCGATATTTCTGACAATGTTTTTGTACAAATATTCAAATGGCCTTGGTGGTTGTAATGACTGACAAGCGACTGTCGATTGGTATATCATGTATGTAAACACTCTTGTGATTTTCTCACTTCGTCCATGAACATTTAAAAAATGAATGGTTCCTCAGAAGTTCTGATTATATTGGTCTCTAGCTATTTATCATTCAACGACTGATAGTGATGTGCAAATAATTGCAGTTTCATTCAGGTAATCATCTTGATTGGCCTAAATTTTTTTCGATTTTATTTATAGTAATCGAGTTTACCGTCATAACTATAGTACCAATAATTTACTCATAAGATCACTATTAAAGAATTAACTTCATTGTTCAAGGTATGCTAGAAAAATCATGCATGCACAAATATGTATGGAAAATGAATTCTTTCATCAAATGAAAAGCATTGTTCAATTCCAAACGCGCTCGTGTTAGTATTTTATATTAAACGTAAATGTGAAAACGAATCGATCGACAACTCAAGAATCTCAGACCACTCAGAAGTTCTCAATACGCATTAGTAGAAATACATTTTTTCTTTTGTGCAATGTTGTTTCATTCTTGAAAGACTTCAGATTCCCTTGAATCAAATGTAGTAACAACATGCACTGTCAATTAATACTTCTACATTAATTATCTCCGAAGTAATAGAACTTAGTGTCCGATTAATAACGTATACTCAAATTCACGCTACTATAATCAGATATTGAAAACAATGTGTTGGGAATCTAGTATTTTACAAATGTATTATAACACGATGGCTCATGGTGGCTAAGGGGAAAATACAAAATTTGTATATACATCATGACCTTAAACGCAAGTGTTACGTTTCTTATTTAATGAATATATTTTAGTTGATGCTTTCCATTCTGTATAGGAACGCGCTGATTTTGTATCAACTATCGTAATGGGTTTACGTCCTTTTCATTACGTATATAGGGTGTACGCATAGTTACTAGCCGACGCTTTCCTCATGAATAAGTATACGAAAAAAAAAGAAAAAAGGAAAAAGAACAGTACCTCTTTTTTCTCTTTGCGAGAATACGCAGACTAGTAATTGTGCGAACGTTCCATACGTTAAGGTACTGTTATTGGAAGTAAAAGAATCCGCGTTTTAGTATTAATACTTATTTTTGTTGCAATACAAGCAACACTTGCGTTTGGGATTTTCGTAACGCAATCAGCAAATTTTGTTATCGCTGCGCAATTCGTACGAGTCGCAGACTATTGTTGCTAGTTTAGGAGCCAACAGCACCGAATGCGTTAATAAAATATAAATAATAAAGTTTAATATAAATTAATAACAAGAGCGTACGACGTGTACGCCAAGTTCTAGTGTAGGTTGAATCGTGAATCATGTACATTAGCTTTAATTTAAAAACGGTATAGATATCTAAGGAAAGAGTTTATTCGACATGTTTATGTAAAGTTAATAAATTTTGTTCGAATCAGCTCTTTTACTTTAGGAATTCACAAAATAATCTATACTTTACTAGGTTTTTTAGTAAAGCATAGAGAAACTTAGTTATTACATGGATCCTTCATTCAGCCTCTAGTATTTACTTTTATTGTAAAGATCTAGTGGCTAATAGCACGAATCATCATTTCGTATTATTACATTATTATATTTTATTCTGCACATAACTGTGATCGAACATATCGTAAAAAACGAGGAAACAGTGGGGGACACTTATCAATGGTTTGTTTCAATATTTCACATATACTCGAGCGTGTTATATAACGACAAACCTTTATACGGATAACTGTTTTTAACATTGTTTGTATTACCATAGCATCGTCGTATTTTATACTTCACTTTTAAAAGTATCAACCGTTTTCGATTTTGGAATACGGTTCGACTACTTTCTCTTCATACTCTTTATTATAAATGTTTCACCCATTTTATGTTGCATGGATCATTTAAGAAACGATCATTCGATTTATACCTAATGACAATGACAGTGACCACGAGAATGTTCATGTCGACACATTTTGAAAGTTTTGCGAAACAGTATTACCCGAAATTTATGGAATGATATTACAGATTTTGAAAAAATGCAATGGTACTCAAATATTCTATTTTTACTTGTTTCTTTGATATTGTATCTTTTAAAGATTTTCGACAAAACATTGATTTTACATATCATGCGTAGTTTAGTATTCTTGATATTGAATGGCTGACAACTATAGTGAGGGTCTCCCACAAGTTTCTCATACCGCAAACTTTTTTTAATTTCTATTGCATCTGGCGGGAATAAAGGCCTTATTAGTGCCTTGGAGATGATGTCAATGAGAAAAGAACAAAAATTTTATGTCTATTATATTTTGGAATAAAAATAATGCTGCATGCCATTTTAAGGAATGTCTCGTTAATTCTAAAAACATCAAAAAATCGTCACAATGTAAATCACGCAAATGTATGTATAGATTACTATAGAAAAGAGGACCCACGGTTGGACAGCAAGCAGAGATTACTAATATCACCACTTGGACAAATATCAGTAAAGAAATTTTAATCAAGTAAAAACTAAATGTTTACGAAACAGTGGACACATTTACTAATTCATTGTCTCTTGATGTTAGATATGAAAGAAAATATGTGTGTGTGTTGAAATACATAACACATATAAATATTCTGTAAGTAAAATGATCAATTTCTAAATCAAGCATATTCGAGACAGATGCGATTAGTCGACTTATGCTCATACAGAGTTTCGTGGTCAAATAATATATAAGTACTCCTTGAATACCGTTGTAGAATTAGCATAAATCAACCAAACACCTTGTATAAGCTTCACTTAACGCTATTCTTACACTTTTATGACTTCTTCGGCTTTTTGCGCGACTTGCCGTTTAACTCACAAATATCGAAGACTCTACTCGAATATACTTGATCTAATTAGTGATATATTAAGTAATAAATACCATGGAAAGAATCTTCAATACTTTTCGACATGTCATATGTATGAATGAATAATTGCTGCGAAAGAATTGATATTTCGTTAATTATGAATGTTGTTCAAAAGGGAGCCATTATTTACTAGAGCATGAAGAGCGCGATGACATAAAAAATGCTTTCAAGAGTGATTAACTGCCTAATTACGCAAATCTAGCAGGAGACAATATTAAACAATGAATTAAGGATAAAGTGGTACAAAATTAGAGAATGATTTAAAACATATCATATACAGGAACATTCATTGCAATTTCAAGTTTCGAATGTGAATGTAATTAATAAAATAATTTTTAATAAATTACGGGTATGAATGCTCTCTTAAATTACTTAAACATTTAGTGATTTATATAATCAGAATTAGTACTGAAAATGTGTGGTGGTCTCATTTTAAATTTAATGTTGAGTATATAATGTTCTTGGTAATAATAAAAATCTATATTTTACCAAGTAGCAAGATATTTTGCAGATATTTATACATTTTTGTATTTCGAAAATCAGAAACAATTGTCTGCCCTTTAAAAGAGCAATAATGAAAGATAACGTTTAAATAAAAATGAGGAATCGTTTATTCAATAACTTACACGTGGATTTTCTTGATTTATTTATCCAAAGTATGTGTGAGAATTACAAAAATTGCGAATATGTTACTACACTGCAATTACTTTATTATTATTGCTATTATAATATGCTAAAACATAATTGTATATACATCTTTTTCTTTTGTATTTTGGATGAAATGTATATTTTAATAAAATATCCAAAGTATAAACTTTTTTACTATTGTCTTTCTATTATATAAAATACAAACTGTACTAATACTTCATTCTTTAGATTATATTTTAGAATATTTTGAATTTTAATTAATTATGGGATAAAACACAAAATAATTTAATTACAACTTAAGTTATACTGTGCTTAAAATGTTAAATGGATTGTGGACGGAACGACCCATGAGCGAGTCGGGACGCCCCGCGGACGCGAGTTCCCGTGCCCACTCACGGGTCCCACCTCGTGAATGAGCCCCGGAGGGATCTCCGATCGGAGGAATATCAATTTCAAATAAAAAATATCACCTGAGGTGAAGAGAAGCTTTAAAAGTTCAGGAACAGATTCCAATTAGAAATCCAAAAATAAATCTTGAGTGTTCGTTGAACGTACACGTATTCTGAAACAGAAACTCTATATTTCGATTATTAATTGAAAAGAAATGCTGAAGCTGGGACAAAGAAAAATGAAGAAAGTATTCAATCTTACATTCTACTATAAAGTACTTATTAACGAAAATTCTAAATGTGCAGCTATTAGCTCGATATTATCCACTACATGTAAGATACTACAATTTATAAGTTATAATATCTTGCGCATTGTGGATAATATCGATTGCCCAGGTCTCACCACGAGGAGGTTGCTGCACAAGAGACCCGAAAGGGAGTCAGAACGAAGTCTTCCTTCGTTCTGCCTCCCTTTCTTACAACGAAGATTCTTAGAAACTAAGTTTCGCAGGTCGATAAATGGAGAAGTAGTCTTTTTCATGGAAAAGACTACTTTTCCATTTAGCGTATGTCGAGTAATTATTGCGGGGCAAAGTGTAAATCGGAGAAGAAGTCTCCGATCCACGAGGGATCAAGGGCGAATCAGGCGGAAGGCTCTGATTCTTTCAAAGATACAAACAAGATCGAACCAGAGCAAAAGGCTCTGGTTCAAGGGTGACGCGACGCGTTCAGTGCTTACAAGTCCTGAGCCGACCAGCCCGATACCCGTCACTCCATCACCAAGAAAGATGGCAAAGAGATGCGCTCAAACGGTTTCTGGCGCTACTGGGTGACATGAGAACATGGCGTGCCCAGGATTACGTTAACACAGAGGATCGTCAGAAGACGAGTGAACGAGTCTCTTAGACATCCCTCTCAATGACTTCACGCCGGATACCGAAACTGGACCAGCTCAGGATCTGCAAGCAAGGCCGACACAGCAGAAGGCTGTGTCGGAGTCAGAAAACGAGGCGAGCAAAGTCAAGTTACGGCAATAATTACTCGACATAATTACAACGACGAGTGCCAATCTTAATAACTAACGTTCGCACTAAAACTAACATAAGAATAATCTGGAGTCTTCGTTCGACGAATTCTCTTCTTTCGATGAATTTTCTTCGTACGATGAATTTTCTTCGCACGATGAATTTTCTTCGCACGATGAATTTTCTTCGTTCGTTCTGACTAACAAGAGCAAGATGAACGACCCAAATCGAAACAGAATCGAAAACCAATTGAAAGAAAATCGAAACAGAATCGAAAACCAGTTGAAACTAAATCGACACCAAATCGAAAACCAGTCGAAACAAAGTTGAAACAAAATCGACACCACATCGAGCCCAAATCTAATGATTTGTGGACGCAACGACCTATAAGCGATTCGGGTGCCCCCGGGGACGCGAGTCCCCGTACCCACTCACGGGCCCCATCCCGTGAGTGAGTCCCTGAGGGAACTCCGATCCGAGCAATATTGATTTCAAGATAAAAATATCAATTTCCAAAAATAAATATCCATTACCAGAAATAAATATACATTACCAGAAATAAATATCAATTTCCTGAAATAAATATCAATTTCCTGAAATAAATATCAATTTCCTGAAATAAATATCAATTTCCTGAAATAAATATCAATTTCCTGAAATAAATATCAAGTTCCTGAAATAAAAATCAATTTCCTGAAATAAATATCAATTTCCTGAAATAAATATCAATTTCCTGAAATAAATATCAATTTCCTGAAATAAATATGAATTTCCTGAAATAAATAATTTGTGGACGCGACGACCTGTAGGCGATTCGGGTGCCCCCCCGGGACGCGAGTCCCCGTACCCACTCACGGGCCCCATCCCGTGAGTGAGTCCCTGAGGGAACTCCGATCCGAACAATATTGATTTCAAGATAAAAGTAACAATTTCCTGAAATAAATATCAATTTCCTGAAATAAATATCAATTTCCTGAAATAAATATCAATTTCCTGAAATGAATATCAATTTCCTGAAATAAGTATCAATTTCCTGAAATAAGTATCAATTTTCTGAAATAAATATCAATTTCCTGAAATAAATAACAATTTCCTGAAATAAATAACAATTTCCTGAAATAAATAACAATTTCCTGAAATAAATAACAATTTCCTGAAATAAATAACAATTTCCTGAAATAAATAACAATTTCCTGAAATAAATAACAATTTCCTGAAATAGATAACAATTTCCTGAAATAAATAACAATTTCCTGAAATAGATAACAATTTCCTGAAATAGATAACAATTTCCTGAAATAAATAACAATTTCCTCAAATAAATATCAATTTCAAGACAAATATATCAATTTCCTGAGAAATATCAATTTCCTGAAAAATATCAATTTCCTGAAAAATATCAATTTCTAGACAAAAATATCAATTTCTAGACAAAAATATTGTATCAATTTGATAAAGTTGAACTTTGAAAGTCTTACAAAATTAAGTATTATCATTCTTACAAATTACATAAGAAATTTAAAACTCTAAGGTCTAAAATTCCAGATCGGTTCTTCTAAAAATAATTTAAATCGCGGCTATTTATTCGCAACATTAACTAGACATTAAGTCAAGTTTGAAAATTTATACTATTACAACGCGTGTTACAATTTGTTTCGCAACGCTACTTAAAATCGCGAATGTTCTTATCTCACAGTTGATCGTTGCAACTGGACCATGGGCGCCTGAAATATCGAATCATTCTAATACAAACGCGATCCTTTTGATGCGCAACGCTAATTCAACAAATCGAAATTAAAAATACTATTTAAATAAGAAAAGAACTCTGACGTCTAAAATTCTATATCGGTGTCTTTAGAATTACTTTAAATCGCGACTATTTAGTCGCAACATTAACTAGGCATTTGATCAACTTTAAAAATTGATACTAGTACAACGCGTGTGACAATTTGTTTCGCAACACTATTCCAAGTCGCGGATGTGCCCATCTCACAGTTGATCGTTGCAGCTCGAGCATGGGCGCCTGAAATGTCGAAAGACTCGAAAGCAAACGCAAACTTTTGGTGCGCAACGCTAATTCAACGAACACAGATCCAAAAAAGATTACTCTAATTCAACAAATCGAAATTCAAATTGCTATTTAAATAAGAAATTTAGAATTCCAACGTTGAAAATTGTACATCTGTATGTCTAGATTTACTTTAAATCGCAACTATTTATTCGCAACATTTACTACACATTGAATCAAGTTTTAAAATTGATAGTAGCACAACGCGTGTGACAATTTGTTTCGCAACACTACTCGAAATCGCGGATGTGCCCATCTCACAGCTGATCGTTGCAGCTCGAGCATGGGAGCCTGAAAAGTCGAAAGACTCGAAAGCAAACGCGAACTTTTGGTACGCAACGCTAATTCAATGAACAGAGATCCAAAAAAGATTACTCTACAGTTTCTGCAAAACGAATCGCGACTATTTGTTTCGCAACGCTATAGTTTAAACAAGCTATATCGCTGATAGAGACTACTATTATATTTAGAAGAAAGGCTAACTTTGATCTCTGTTCAAAATCGACTAACGCAACGCGTACTTTTTTCGCAACGCTAGTGCAAATCGCGGACGTTCCCATCTCGGCTGATCGTTGGGGCGGCGAGGCCTGCCCATGCATGCAACTAACTACTTTTACATTCTACTACAACTCTATTTCTACAGACGAGTATAACAACAAGGTAGTGATAAATTGACTCACTCGAAGATGCGAAGACGTTGCAATGATTGTCCTTTTGAATGACAGTTTGTCCGGCATCTTTGGCATAAAACCACGTCTGCTCCTTCGGCCCCATCCCGACAATTTGTTTCGCACCGCTACTCGATATTGCGGAAGTACCCATTTCACAGTTGATCGTTGCAACTGGAGCATGGGCGTCTGAAATATCGAAAGATTCTATTGCAAACGCGATTCTTTTGATGCGCAACGCTAATTCAACAAATCGAATTTAAAATGCTATTTAAATAAGAAATTTAAAACTCTAACGTCTAAAATTCTAAACAGGAATCTTTAGAACTACTTTAAATTACGACTATTTATTTGCAACATTAACTAGACATTTCATCAACTTTAAAAATTGATACTAGTACAACGCGTGTAACAATTTGTTTCGCAACACTAATTGAAATCGCGGATGTGCCCATCTCACAGTTGATCGTTGCAGCTCGAGCATGGGAGCCTGAAAAGTCGAAAGACTCGAAGGCAAACGCGAACTTTTGGTGCGCAACGCTAATTCAACGAACAGAGATCCAAAAAACGATTACTTTAGATTATATGTAAAACAACAACAATATGAACTTTAAAAGCGCAGTTATCAAATTGAAATGTAATTTTGAACCGCGACTATTTGTGATTCGCAACGCTACGCTCTAAACAAAATTTTTCGTAACATTAACTTTAATCTCTGTTCAAAATCGACTAAATGCAACGCGTGGTTTTGTCGCAACGCTAGTGCAAATCGCGGACGTTCCCATCTCGGCTGATCGTTGGGGCGGCGAGGCCTGCCCATGCATGCAACTAACTACTTTTACACTTTACTACTACGGTATACTACTACTTCTACAGACGAATATAGTAACAAGGTAGTAACAAAATGACTCACTCGAAGATGCGAAGTCATTGCAATGAATGCCCTCTCTGAGTCGATCAGCACGGTAATGACTGCATGCCGGATACCGAAACTGGACCGGCTCAGAACCCAAGGTAAACGAAGGAAGCATTGAAGAGTCCATGGCCCCCCCCGAGCTAGCTTAAAGTAGGCCAAGGAAGTATTAAATAACCCTTGGACTACCCTAAGCTAGCTAAAGGTGGACCATGGTAGGCCATTGGTGGAGGACCCTTGGTTAAGCTTAAGCCAGCTGAAGGTAAACAAGGGTAGCTCTGGAAGACCACTGGTCAGCCTCAGGGTAGGCAAGGGTAGGCCAGAGTAGCTCTGGATGACCACTGGTGGAGGACCCTTGGTCCATCCTAAGCCAGCTGAAGGTAGGCAAGGGTAGCTCTGGAGGACCACTGGTCATCCCCAAGGTAGGCAGGAGAGGCCAGGGTACCGCTGGAAGACCCTCCTGGTCCCTGAGCCCATCCGCTCCTGCCGGAGGGCCCGGCCCGACTGATTGACTGAGCGCGCTCAGCGAGCTTAGGTAGCCAGTGATGCGCAGCGCGCAGCGAAGCGCAACGCTCCCCACCCCAACTAATTTCGGTAGATCTCGATTGCCGTGATAATAATTATTGACAAATCTATTATTTCTGGCTGTTTAATGTTTATAACAATTCCTTTTGCCAACGATGTCGACAAGCATCCCCTTGTCTATCTACCAACTAATTTTTTAGTAAAAATTGCTAATCGTACTCGAGGTACAGAATAACTTTTAAACCATGAATATTCAAGCGCATTAATTTCTTCAACACAATTCACTGAAAAATGTATTGTTTCTAGCTAGTTAATATTTATAACAATCTTTTTGTTAATGATGTCGACAAGCATCCTCTTGACTATCTACCTTCTTATTTTTAAGTAAAAATTGCTAATAGTACTTGAGATACAGAGTAACTTTTAACACACGAATATTACCAAACAATATTATATCAAGCAAATGTAATTAATAAAGTTACTATCTCTGGCTGTTTAATGTTTATAACAATTCCTTTTGCTAATTATGTCGATAAGAACTCCCTCGACTATCTGACCATCTAATTTTTCAGTAAAAATAAGTAATGGAACTCGAGATATTGAATATCTTCTGACACATGAATATTCGCGTGCATTAATTTATCGAACACAATTCACTGATAAATTTATCATCTCTAGCTGGTTAATATTTGAAACAATTCCTTTTGTCGATGATGTCGACGAGCACCCCGTTGACCACCTTGCCATCTAATTTTTTAGTAGAAGTAAGTAATAAAACTCAAGATCCAGCATAATTTATGATACATGAATATTACTAAGCATAATTATATTGAAAAAATGTAATTAATGAATTTCTTATCTCTGTTTGTTTAACGATTACAACGATTATATGTTTGGTTACCTCACCACCCAATTTTTTAGTAAAAATAGCTAATAGTACTCGAGATACAGATTAACTTTTATGCATGAACATTTGGAGTATACAAGATATTCAATTCTCATTAGTATTGACAGTTTCATTAGAACAAGAATAACAAAAATTATTTATAACTAATTAACCTCTTCTAGAATCGAATTGAAAACTATACATGAATGTTGCCGAAGGTCCATTCTATATTCTTCGAGAGCTAATATTTATAAAAATTACCTGAAGTAATTTATCAACAATTTTTGTGGAGGTAACTTCTATCTTCTATGCCCGCAATGAGTAAGACAAGGAGAGTCCGAGTATTCGTCAAAGGTAAACACACAAATCGTTGTGTCACCTCTCTGGAAATCGTAAATAACTAATTAACTAGGCGTCGAATCTACATAAAACTGCAACAGAGATGTAGCTAAGACATCATTCTAGATCCTCCGATCACAAGGAAGATTATTTTTTACCAGAGATTTGTTAAATTATTTGAGTTTATTTTAGAACGAAGACTTATAATAATTGTTTATAACTATTTAGTCAGAAATAAAATGTGACGATAAACTATATGTGAAAGTAGCTGAAGGTCTATTCTATATTTCCTAACTGCAAATATTTGTAAACAATTCCCCACAAGTGTGTTATTAATAAATTTTCTGTCGAGTGTGCACAGTATTCAGCAGCTCTGTGACTATCTTTCTTTCTCTTCTTAAATGTGCATAAGTTCGTCCTTGTCGGATACATACTTCTTTATCATGTTCGCCAAATTTTTACCAGGGGGTTCGAAGCCCTGTAAAAAAATAGGCGGCACAAGTGAATAATCACTGATATATATACTATGGATTGGAGATGCTTGAAGCGATTTGAAGAAGACTTTTGCATGGTGCGCCGCCAACTATCGGTTTATGTACTATGTACTTCCCTTCGCCCCGCGATCACCCGCGGAGCTCCATACTTTACCACGCCACGCCACTGGTGATCAACTGTGATCAACTGATGCTCACGCGAATATATGATTGGAGTATATGTAACGCTTGGTAACGCTCAGGAATAAAAAGTGTTTGTAGTTGTTGTATTTATCCAAATATATTTTTAAAATGGGCAAATGCGTATTTTGTGGGATTTTGAGCACCAATAAGAAAAATGTGACATTACACAGGCACGTAAAGATAATATAACCTCTTATCAATTTTCAATAGTATTAATATAGGTTTGTTGTAATTTTCGTACGATTATGCGTAGATTTCCACGAGACGAACCAGTACGTAAAGAGTGGTTAAAACTAATCGGTTTGGAAGAACTAAATGTTCGAAACCATACGTTATTGTGTTCAGATCATTTTACAAAAGACTGTTTTGTAGTGCACTTCTCTAACCGAAAACATTTGAAACTAGGAAGTGTGCCTACAATTTTAAAAAAAGAGGCAAGGTTTCAAAAACAGCAGCGTGTTTCGGTTGAAACAAATTGTACAGGTAAAAAAGTGTTTCATCATTCATAAAAGTTATTAAAACTAAGTATCCGTTATAAAAGCATACATACAGAAATTGATAGTTAATGTATTTAAATGATTTTTCTTTTACAAGTTTTTCTTTCTGCTTTAAATGTAATTACTATCATTGATATATCCATAATTATATCTTTTCCAGATAAAGCTCAAGATGTGGCTACAATTTCTGAGAAAGAAAACTGTAAACCGCGGAGGAATATTTTGATGGAAATTAATTCTACAGGTAAGAAAGTGTGTCTACGTTGACAAAAGGCAAAAATGAAAGTTCCTTTACACCGCTATATTAGCTTATGTAATGAATATTTCAGATAATGACGCAGGGCCAGCCTCAGTAATTGAACATGTTCCCGAGGCAACAACATATGTGGAATACAGTGAATCTCCTACAAGCAAAGATATACGTAAGTTGAAATAAGTTTCAAATACACTATTTAAGTTAATGACATATATTATTAAATGAAAATTTTAAGATTTATTATTGAGATATTGAAAGTGGTATGAAATGTTAATGTTCATGGACTAAAATCTCTATGTACAGTAAGTGCTGAGCATTATTTCTCATTGCAGTTACTCAAGAGAAATGCTTCTCACCAAAGAAAACAAATGCATTGAACAAGAAATATCAATGCGTAACAGCACATGATATAGTTTCCCATGACCACCTTTACGAGGACACTCCACGCAGTATGAAGAGGAAATTAAACGCTTTTCGCAGAAGATTGGACACAATTATGAAAGAAAACAAAACATTAAGACAATCAGTCCAATGTCTGAAAACGAAGGTAAATTCCTTACAGGATGTGGTAAAAGGACTAAAGCACGAAAAATTATTGCCTGATAATGCTTATTATTGTCTGTCTGCACATGAAGACATTTCTATGGAATTGTTCAATCGCATGATAAAAAATAGGAAAAATAGAGGTAAACTCACTAGAGACAAGTATCCTCCAGGTTTACGGGCTTTTGCCTTAACTGTGCATTGTTCTATGTATAGAACCACGTCCTTTCGACGATTTCGTTATGTATATAATAAGTTTTTGCTTATATTTTATTATATTAGGATGTTAAATAGCCTTTACACTGTAAAATACAAAAGCGAGCGCATGTATGCATGATATTTATTTTTCTGCTTCTGGGTGCTTTAGAATTGCTTTCTTCGTGTGCTATGATATATTCTTTTTTATATAAATATATAAAAATTTTTATTTTAAATTTATATAAATTTTTTATTCCATAGATGTGTTTACTACAATCTCTTCCCGCTAATGTGAACATGGCCTAATATCCGTGAATTTTGGATAAATGCGACTGACTTGTTCTCACGTGGATTCCCAGGATCACGTTTCTAAGAGTGAGATTTATTTGTATATATTATTGTAAAATTAATAAATTTATTTTAGTATCATTATGAATTCAATTTCATTTAATGCTTCTCCTACATCTTCTTTATCCCAAACAATAAAGCAAACGACAAAACTTTACAAATATTTAAAATTCACTTTTTGCAAACTTCATTAGTCATTACTTTAGTTTGTTTAATATTATATTTATATATTTATTCTACTATTTTCATGAATTTCATTTGCTCTGATTCACTTTTTTGAATTTCAAACATCATACAAGCAATTCGTATTATTATTATAATTCGTAATAATACATTATATCTGTAGTTGTAAGGAAAAACGCCGCATGTCTCACAATTTCAAAGAATTTGAATTTTTGCATTAATTAAGTTTTTAGAGTATGGGATTTACGTATTTACCAGAAAAAAAGTCCTGAAAACAAATTCGAAAGGCCCAAAAAAATAATGCAATTTTTCCGATGTCCTATATCAAAGTGAATGTATGTGACATGCGGTGTTCCTACTTACAACCACAGATATTACACTATTCTTTTAGTCTCTTATCACAGACGAGGTATCTCGACGGTGCTTTTATATACAATATTTTTCAAGCTTCGCGCTATTTCCTTTAATACATCGACCGAACGTTGAGGGCGGTGGCATCCAAAGTCCTTTTCAATTCGCTTCAACCGCTGTACGGCTGGCTTATGGGAATCTCGTATCCATAGTATATATATCAGTGTGAATAATACGTGGAGTATTTTTGTACGAATAAAATTGCGTTTTAAAGCTGACAACGCTGTAAAATCGAGCCTTCTCAGGCATACACTGTATGTGTTGCAACCTCATGTAGTTCACCACCTGACCGTTCCATTTCGATAGAGTCCGCTATCGTACTAGGACATTTTCTACAGAGTCGGTAATTCAGAACCGTAGACAGAAAAATGCATTGCATCACCGACGAATCTCGTCGGTGATTGCATGCAATGTCTGTAGGTATCTTAAGTCTGTGTCCAAGGTCTGTGCATTTGCTCTGCATGTGGTTTCACCATTTCGTTAACGGGTGGCTCCACTAGTCGCTTTTTCTTATGTTGATGAGTTTGTCGTATTTATTGTCGCAAGGGAATTTGATAAACATATCAATAGAAGTTCAATTAAAAGCTGTTTATGTTTGAAATTTGTTTGAAACTTTCTGATTATACTCACAATAATCATTCAACACTAAACGTACAATGTATACAAAAAATGACACAAAAATGTTTCTAATATATTAATTTACTTACTGACCGACCCTCACAGAGTAATTGAATTTGTCAAACAATAAAAATGTTACAAGCCAAATACGGAAGATGTGCTTTAGATCAATGTAATTTGTGTTAATTTGTCGGTAATTAGCGAGTGAAGCTATGTTCCTTGAAATGGCACGAGGATCATGTAGATCGATGTGGAAACAAATTCCACCCGCATATAAAACACACGCGACGCAAGCATTCTGGGATGTAAAACAGGTTTTCACTGGACTCAATTAACCAGTTGGTGATTTACGTTGGTTCATTTGGCTATCTAGTTAGCTGGTTAACTGAAAGACAAGTGAAAAAATGGGCATGGAGCGACCAGCAGTTTCTATCTCTACTCTAGATATAGAGGATGCCGATTTAAGCGACAACCATGAACACATCAAATATGGACATGCATTGCTCGAAACCTGTAATTCTGGCATGCGAATACCATGGTCTGTGCTTCTCCCTGTAACGTCGTGCTGAGCACATAATATTTATAGCGCGGATGCTTATGCTAATTCGTGTCTTCATAACCAGTTGAGAAATAGGAGTACAATTGAATTTTATTTCTTACGTTAAGACTCTCAATGTCTCAAAAGTAATTTAAAAAAAATGTCGAAATTTTACAAACTTGTGTAGCATACTATATTCCAGATTGAAGAACAAACACATCGAAAAATATGTATATTCATTACTTCATCCATTCTTTAAAAATCTGGTAACACAATAAATGAACAATGACTACATAAAGCTCGGTCGAATAGGTATTCAAATATAATCTTTGCAATCAAAAAAAAAAAACGTCATCAAGCTCTTAAAAGAAACAAAAATCCCTGAAAAAAGTAGCATAATAGTCATACATAATAGTCATAACATAATCTTTAAAAATCAAGAAGAAAACAAAAATTGCTTCTTCGTAGAGGTTCTATCTCCAACAATCAATATTAGAAGTACTTCTACAAACGGGTGAAAGTTTTTCATTATCTCCATTAGAAGTATGCATTTGTTATAAAACGACGAGAAAGAAAGTGCTATTGTCATTTCCAATGTAATAAACAATATGAATGTTTATTTTGGATAACCGTATAAATTATTTTCTGCCAGTTGTGCATCTTTATATCGCTTGTATTCTGTTTTCAAACAGATTGATCCGTCCAACGTAACCCTTTGAACATATTCATTACTAGATTGATTGTTACGTGAACTGTCGCGAACTCGTATATGTAACCAGGATTTTTGCACGGTTTCACTCAGGTAGCAACTGCAATTGCCGGACGTAATGCAGCGTAGTAACCTACTCTTGCCGGTTAAACCTGGTTACTCTGTATCATCTAGTAGTCAGTATTTCAAGATACAGTAAGTCCACGATCTAAGTCCAACGGAACATTGCGATCTATGTCCCGTCGTCTACCCCTTCCACTGCGGGGTATCCCCGGAGGGCCCAAGAAACTCGAGCTGCCTCGGTGGCCGAGCAGTGTAAACATGCCGAATATTTTAATCCTGGGTCGGATATATCGGTGTGAATCACTACTAATCCAATTACAAAACTTATTTATTTTTCATTATATTTTATGGAACTTTCACCAACTTATTTCTGGCATTTTTCTGATTAAAATGACACTAAACACTAAATAATTTCAACTGTATTTAGTGGTTTAATTGATGATATGTATAGTGACTTTCGGACGTAGACGAGGATAGCGGTCCGTGTTTACATGCTGTCCTTTTCTACGTTCGGCACGGTCGACGCGGTTACAAAAGAATAGTTTCCCGTCTCGATCTAAGTCCCGGCAGAGAACCGAAAAAGGACTTAGATCGCGAAATTACTGTATATAGGCTGCGGTAGGTTATCGAGAGCCGAATTTAATTCGGCTTATTGCTAGAGCTTTTAACATATCCATCGCGTTGGGTTATGGTTCTATTGCACGGGCATGTCGCGTGTACCAGTTGCATTGTATGTTCTACTCTTCCATTGTGTGTTACTCACAAGGGAAGGACCCAAGGTGGTCGTCTTCGATTTTAATATACTTTTGCAGGGTGTTGTAAATGACAATACATGTAGCTTGGATTGCCAGGCTCAAGTTTGTTATTATAAATATTAATAGGTTCTTTAATAATGGTGTTACATCTGAAGACTATTAAGTCATTGTTGGTTCGTAAAATGATAAATCTAGATAGAACTATTGTTATTAACACATTTACGACCGGCAAACTTTTTGCTTTTCTAATACCGATTGCCGGCGGAAACTAGGAAATTCTGAGCTGGTTGCCGCAATCTTTTACCGTTAGGGCGAGGATAAAAATTATAAAATTTGATTTGAAATATCAATCTTGTAAAAATGTATAATTTAAAATAATAGAATTTAGAAAGACGTGATCAGTGGTCGCGAATGTGTTAATTAGAAATATGTATAAAAAAATTGATGTTGATGTGCCAGAAGCTTTTGATTTAGCAAAGACATTATTCCTCGAGAAGATTACCAGGAATGAATATTTATATATGATAAATAGAGTTATTATTATCGGGTTTTAATTTCTCTAGAATTACTTAGAATGCAATTTCGATCCTATAATACACGAAAATTTTTCATTTTCACCCATTTAAATACGGAAACCGACTTCCTACGACTTTCACTATTGTGGCTTTCGAGTGTAAACCGTGTTATTCCAGAATAATTATTCCAACGTTCCGCTAATAGTTCAGCTAGCTTCATCATAGGGTCAAATGACGTTCGGATACTCATGTGTCACATGGTGTACCACTTTTAGCGTGTACCCTGTACTATTCCGGATCAATGGTCACCAACAAGAGATTGTAATTGGTCAGCTAACCGAAGCGAACCGCAATGTCACGCGCAAAAGTATAAATCTGTAACTCGACCTTTTAATGATGTTAGCTGCATCGTTAACCGAAACACTGCAGGATAATTTTGTTAAACATTGTTTGCGTGTGAAAACCCCATCAGTGAAAACAAATATTTTCCTAAATATTAAACGTGCGATGCAAAATTTGTTACGTACACCTAAATTTTTAAACTTCGTTTATCTGCTACATCAAATATTAGCAGAATCTTCAGAAATCTTTTATTTCAGGTGAATCAGCTCTGAAAAATAGTACTTTCAGGAAAATGAGTTTTGAAAGAAAATTCTGTTACTCGGGCATTATTTAAGATTCTGCAGCCAAAAAATCACTACAAGTTGTACAGTACAGGGTGTCTCCAAAATGTTGTAAATCCTTGAAATGCGCGGTTCCTTAGGTTATTTAAAGTAACTTTTTCCTTCGCTAAAATGGCTGCCACGGCTTTATTAAGGAGTTATTAACGAAAAACACGCACCAGTCAGAATACCGTTACAGCGGACGAATTCCGACTCGGCCAATGGTAACGTCGCGGTCAGCGGGACCTGTCGCTGAGCCGGAGTCCATCCGCTGTAACGGTGTTCTGATTGGTGCGTGCTTTCGTTAATAATACCTTACCATTCCGAGGCAGTCATTTTTGCAAAGGAAAAAGTTACTTTAGATAACCTCAGGATCCACCTATTTCAAGGATTTGCAACATTTTGGAGACGCCCCGTAATGCATATTATTAGAGAAGTGAACTTCTTAAAATGAAATGTTTTTTCACATACTCTATTAATTGTACCACATGGAATCGTTGCCTTCTTGTTCAGAAACCTTGTCAAAACTAAGCTTACCATTTCTAGTCGAATTACCAATTTCAAAGTTTGTATGTTTTTTTTTTTTTATTCAGAAAATCTCATAAGAGATTTATTACAACATTAGGTACAAACAAAACCAAAGTGTACAGAGAAAGTAACCTCTACAAACTAAAAGCTAGGGTACATCAATATTGTTTTTCCTTAAATACGAAGGTTACAGATTTTTAGGAGCGAAAGTATATACAGGCAGGCTTTAACGTTGGGCCCAGCCAGAAACATAGAAACGTCCAAAGGCAGTTGAATTCTTAACTTATAGAGATTATTCAACAATAGTGATCTTTGCATATCGTATAAATTACACTGCCAAAGGACGTGATTGAGAGTTTCACACTCACAGTTACATCTACACATAGGGTTGTCAATGAATCCAATACGAGAAAGAGAGCCAGCAAGGTGATAATGATCAGCTCTGCTTCTGTTTATTGTGACGATAAAATGACGGGAAAGTTTTTTTTGTTTGAACCAAGGGTGACGATTATCCCTATGAAAATGAAGAAAATAGAATTTGCCTTTATACAACCTTTGATTTTTGATTGTCGTGGAAGTATTGAGAAAAGCTTTTTTCATGAATGGTTCGTACAGATCAGAGAAAGGGATTTTCGAGATGCCCAAAGAATAGAAAGTGGTAGCACTTTTGGCTAAGTCATCAGCGACTTCATTGCCCCAGATCCCGGAATGAGACGGGACCCAGAAGGATTTTATAAAATACTTGTTAGAATTTTTGCGGAGGAATTGATTGTTTCTTTTTAATGTCCAAAATATATGAGTTAACTTTAGCATTAACCTTAACAGACTCTAGACTTTAGAGAGCGCTTAAGGAGTCCCAAAAAATATATAAATTATGCGAATTACTTTCCAGCGCAATGTCGAGAGCACTATTTAAAGCAGCGCCATTCAGCCGTAAACACTGATGCATTTTTTTCAATACTCGTGTTAGAGTGAACATTAAGGACCGGACAAAAGCAAGCGCAGCCCACATAGACGGCATCCTGAATCTTACTACCATCCGTGAATATAGAAAGAGCGGAGGAATCCTTCAGGAGTCTATTAATTTTCTGGGAAGGATCGGCAGATTCTCTCAGTTCCAAACCAAACTCGTAATTGAAAGGAATCGAAGTAAATACCGTCGAAAAGTCGTGACAGAAGATATTGAAGTGAGCATTAGAATCTATCATATTGAACGAATCTGCAAATGACAAAGCATTTGAAAGTAAGATGCAATTGGGGCTAATATTTTTATTTTTATTTTTAATTGTGTCACAGTAGCCTTGAATGGTTTAAAGACACAAGGAGCTTTTATTGGAAAGGGTTTTAGCAAGAAAACTATGACACAAGAACCTAGCTCGTTCCTTCGGGAAAATAAGTTTCGATTCGGCCATTAAGATGTTAGTAGGAGTACTTCTTCGATAGCCCAGAGCCAGCCTTATTGCAGAAAATTGGAGCTTTTCAAGCTTGTCACATAATATGAGTCTCGTAACTATAGATATTATAATGATAACTCAATGAAAATGACTATAGGTAAGCATTCCTTCCAATCAAGCATATATTCTACCAAAAATGTATCTACACCAAAACCGTTATGAAACGCAGCTCCCCACCCTAAATTTTTCTAAAACGAAGCTTCCTGTGAAGAGCCGTTCTCCCACACGTCTATTTATTGTTTCACGGTGGCACCGTTGCCTTTTCGATGTGGTCGTCAGCCGCGGGACACGGTGTACAGTGTATAGTGAACAATGGTTCACTTTAGGCTGCCCGGAGCTCGGAACGGTTGCTCGTAGCGCGAAACAACTGAAAGCAACCCTGCCCGCCCCGAAACCATTCGAATGTTTTCGGTTTTGTGGAAAATTGCAACTTCGTTGATCGACGCTCGCGGTTCGCTAGTCAAGCCCCGGCGTGTCCACATCACACCACGTTTCCGACGTAATTTTACGAGACGAGACGAGGCGAGGCGCAAAGCCGCGCGCGCGATGCGAAACGCGTGCGTTTGACAATATTTCAGCGTACGTGCGTGGCTGCGAATATTCCAGGTGCATTCAAGGCCGCAAATGACCGGAGGGTTCGCCTATTCACCAAAGGAACAGGCTCGTTCGGCGAGGGCGGCTTGATGTTAATTGAAATCGTAAAATGACTGAGCGGGTGTCGTTGGGAAGGCGCCGGCGCGTAAAGGGCCACCCCCCCCCCTCCACGCACGGCGTATCTTTCTCTTTCTCCTTTCTCCCCCTTTCTCTTTCTCTGCTTTCTCTTTCCCTATATTTCTAGGCAATTCCGCGGGTCGTCAAGCGAACCGGGGAAACGTTTGTCGCTTCGCGTGAGTGTCACCTGGCGAAATGTCGCTCGCAGACGATTCACATGAATTTCCGGTCGCTGAGGAGGAATCTCCAGGAAACTCGGATCCTGTGATGACAGGACAAGCGTTACGTGCGCTTGAAACCCTTCGTCCCCGATATTTCAACCAGTGAATCGTGAACGTGTCATTTTTGTTTCTTTTCGATATTTATTAGGTATTAGATACTGGAAATAGTACATGCGACTTGCGAACAAACTTATATGTTCCCTTATTGTCAAAAATCTAAAATTCTACTCACAACACAAGAGTCGATTACCGTTCTGACGTTGGCATCATTCTTGAAGTTCCTACTTCGAATGAAGGTTGACACGGACAAAAATAGATGGTAATCGCAAGCTAATAGATCAGGGCTGTGAAAAGAGTGAGATAAAACTTTCTTTTCTGATGTAATTTCCAATTTTAAACTCGTAAAACGAGAAAGCACGAGTTATTCATTTTTTTCTGCAGATTTTTAACCCCATATAAATAACGGAATGTTGAAGCAAATGATAGTTGCACATCGTGTATATCACCGACATAAATGTAACTTTCTGTTGACGTTAGCTTTATGCATTATGCACGAGAATTGTCGACTTAAATTCGACTTCAATTCATTTCTAGGAAGAAATTTGTACGAACTTTTCCGGTATCTAATACTTTAATCAGTTTCTGTCTTTTACTAATAAATGTTTCATATGGATCGCTTTGGGTCGAGCTGTTTAAATTTGAATCCTGTTATGATAATAGGGACTTCAGATACCATTGGTTCAGATAATTGGGGTTCCATTGAACTTGTATGTAATTTTAGATGGTGTAACATGTATGCGATAGTAATATACACCAGACTTGGGTATTATCGAAATAAGTTATTTGGAAAATAATCGTTAAGATAATATATACTATTATCCTATTTGACTACATATCATTTGAAACAATTATATGTTAGTTTATTTCAACAGCCATAGAATTACTTAAAAATTATTTCATTATTTGAATTTTATTTGAAATTTATTTCATCTTTGATTTCATTAAATTCTTTAAAATTCTATTTATTTCGTGAACGAAAAAATAGTTTTAAAACTAAATACGGTTAAACCTTAATCCAGACATGGGCACGGGTGGAGCCCCTCAAACGCCAGCTTCTCCCATCAACCTCTTTTCCATGCAGCGCGCGCCTTCTGCGCGATCGCACAACTCTCGCGCCTTCGTTGCCCCCACCATAAGTATCTTCGTACCTGGTGTCGCGAAGCCTGCGCGAGACATGCGCACTGCTCACGGCGGGCGAAGCGCGTTCTTTCTCCATTGTATCGGTGGATACTGGTGGGGGCCAGTGGGCGCTGTGCTGGGGACTGTCTTGTCTCAATTGAGACAAAAATGCCCATGCCTGCCTTAATCATTAAACTGTAAAAATTACCATATCTAAATATAATAATTAATTTAGTTACTTATTTATATACATATATATTTCAATAATATTTTTCTGAGATGAAATTATTTATTGTTTCATTTGAACAATGTGATGGAAATAAAAAATTATTTTACTTAAACGCCAAATGAAAATTAATTTTTTATCATTTGTAAAATATAAATAACGAGGTATTTAAAATAATTAAATATTTCAAATTATTATTTGTTATTTTATTTCAAATCAAATGTATCCAACCCTGCTATAGATAAGCTTTAAGACTTGTTAGTACATGACATGAGTCTAGCATACACATCAAGTGTTTTCATTCCATTGAAAATGTCGAATCATTTTAAAGAGAAGAACAGCTGAAAGTCATCGTTCTCTTGCACAACGTCATGGTAACAATGCATTATCTCAAAGAAGTTGTAGAGATTGATTTCAGCGAATGAAACCTGATGATTTCGATGTGAAAGACGAAGATCGCTGTGGTACACCGAAGAAGTTCTAAGACGAAGAATTGGAAGCATTACTCGATAATCCGTGTCAGAATTAAAGAATTGTCAGAAACCATCACTGCTAATCGTTATCGAGTGTAATTAGTCAATTTAAGTGGAGCATTGAAGGAAAAACATTCAGAAAATGCCAAAAGACATGGTAAAGTAAATTTTCAGCGCGACATTGCTAGAGACCACACATTGCAAAACCCGTCGAAGAAACATTGGAACTGCTGGGATGAGATGTACTGCCACACCCTGCATATTCATCAGAGATTGCCACATCAGACTACCATTTATTCCGATTAATGCAGCATGATCATTCCCAGCAGTACATCAGTTCTTACGAAGATATAAAAAAATGACTTGATGAATGGATTACTTCGCACGAACCGAATTTCTTTTTCGCGGAACTCACTTATCACATGAAAAACAGGAAAAAGTTGTAGCTGACAATGGAAAATACTTTGAGTAAATAATTCTCTATTTTTCTAGTCAAACAAAGGACTGTTATCTACCAAAAGAACTGCAAAAACTTATTCAAATGCCTAACACATTTACAGAGTAATAGTTTACTTGGAAAGAAAATATGCGATACGAAAACGTGTAGTATATTTATTATTTATTATTTAGTCGTCCGTGTGTTTTGTCCTTTACGAAACGTGAGGAATTTTTCTGAAGAGGTTCGGGGTTATCTTAGTTTCGATAGAAAGTAGTATGAGTCAATGTTGACCCAGCTTCCAATATCAGATGGTTAAGCCTTGTACGGTGAATAGGAACGGAGAAATTGTCGGACTTGAATAGAATGGGAAGCATTATGGGAGTCTAATTGATGTCTAATATCTTTCCCGCTTTGATGTTGGCTTGAAGATAGACGATATCTTTTATTGGTTGCTCGGAGAAATAAGTGAACGTTGTATTCAGATAGGTATTATTTTTTTAATTGTCGTAATCTACTCATAGATGGTGCACAGAAAAGATTACAGAGACTTGACACATTTCTCAGTGACGATTAATATCAGCACTCTGATACACCGTGTTGTATTGAAACTAAATCATACATTCAATATTATTTATTTTAGTTATTTCTCAATTTTCTCTCATTTCAATTTAACTGGTTGGTTTTTCTCGGTACGTAAAATAATTTTAAACAATCTATGAGAGTTATTTTGCCACAATCCAGTGTCTTCATAAGAATCATAGTTTTATATTTCTATGGAATATACAATATGTCCAATGAAATTTTCAGAATGACTATGACTGATAGCAATCTATAAAACGTATGTTTACATGTTCCATGCAGGCTCAGTTATAAAACGTGTAATCATTTCTAACGTTCTAACCTAAAGATAATATACAATATGCAAATAACGTAATTGGCTAAATTTCCAATCTGAGGAACATATGAGGATTAACATACTTTATGAAGCACTTGTCAAGACAATGTTCAATCTGCCTTATAATTGGACCATGGATTTTTATGCAAAATAAACATTGCAGTACAAGAAACAGGAGATAAACAGGATCGTATATTAGTATTCTTTAATTTTTTGAGTCATACTATTGTTTTAAATTGCAGCTACTCATTCTTATCATAAATCCATAAAATCCGCAGCATACTTATAATTTAGTTTTCCAGCGAACTCGAAACACATTCGTGATAGAGTTAGAATGTTCACGCATAAATAAGTACGTAGATTAAAATATCGTCTCGGTTTTAGAGCAGAACGAGTTATTCAACGACCGGCCGGCAGTCCATTGTCTCGATTAGACATCAGTAAATAAATTGCCTGCCGTTAAGTCGATGAAACCTTGGGACGCCGGTGTTGCATCGTGATAAAATAATTCCGGCTGCTCGGTAAAGTGAGGTGTCAAAGATTGAAATAAACAGGCGGGAGCCCGTTGCAGCCGACGTGTAATTAGATGCTCCAGCTTTTGCTGGCACCCTGATCAAGCCTCGTCCGATGCGGTCATTACGACCTTCGATCGCGAGATGAAACAATAACCGTCTGATCGTAACTCCATTGCCGTGTCTATAATGCTCGATTATTCAGTCGGCAGAATGTGCTCGCCGTAATTATTAAGCCTCTTTCCGACTCTTTCCGTCTCTCTTTCACTTTATCTCTCTGTGTTATTATGTGCGACCGATTACTGGTACGCAGACACCGTTTACGATCGGTAAAGAAATCCAGTCAGGTACGGCGTGAAAGTAAACTGTGCCCATTAATATCATCAATTACAACGTATCCTCAGGAATGAATAAACAATCCGCTCGTTCCATTGATATTCTCTGCAGCGGACACATTCGAAATCTTTAGACAAAGTTGAGCTAAAGCCGACGGGTGTAAGTTGTTGGCTAATCTGCCGGCCACTTGTTTTTAAAAGAAGTGAAAACTGTCAAAAATAATTACAGCTTAGTAAAATACTATTTCCAATAGTAAATAGTAAATAGTCTATTTTATTTGAAATCATACATGTACATTTAACCCTTTGCCGTATTATTAAAAGTCAGACTGGTGATGAAGATTTTAAACTAAGTCTAAAAAACGTCAATATTATTCATTAATCATTTTTAGAAGAAATAAAATTTGATCCTTTTGTAATCAATATGTAAGCATTCAAGTGATTTTCGCACACAGAAAACATGAATATTCTTTTCTCTTCTGTGACAATTTGGCGTTCTACTCACTGTAGCCACAAAGAAAATGATATGGCGAGAGGTTAAAAATAAAATATTTTGTTTGTTAGAAAAAGTTCTAAAATAGAATTTTATTTGAAGTGTTCTCAAAATAGTGTGAATTGAGGGGATGATTCTACATGAGAAAATAAATCGAAAATATGGAATAAATGCTTCTCATTTGACGTCTCGTTTTCGAAAAAATCGACTTCGAAAATGTTACGGTTTCTTGGATTTTAATTTTACCTATTTCTCAAACTATTTTCATCGTCAACAAATATTTGAAATACAACTTAACGCAAAATTCAAATATTACATTTTATGTTTTATATTACCAAAATAAAAATATTCTATTTTATGTTTTAGATTATTGAAATAAAAATATTTGATTTGCTGAAATTGTACTGCTTATTTAAAATAGTATTTTATTTGAATTGTGGAACGAATATTTAAAATATTATTTGAAATATTTATTCTCCAAAATATTAGCCAGTTTTGGAAATAGTTTCGCGTGACTTTTGAGACAAATCTAGATCACTAAGTCGATAGGTTTTATAAAATTGATTTTATCTCCGATGATTTGAAAGGGCAAAATAGAATATGGAGACTGCGAATTTTTCTGCAAAATACAAATTGTTTGTCTCAATTGTAAGAAACAGGAGCCAAGTAACAATTTCATGGTTTTCATAATAATTTCAATAAGATGAAAATTATGCATTGATATTTTCAAATCCTTTTAATTTTTTCACCATTTTAAACTGCACCTGTCAATTCTTGTCACAAATGCATAAAATTGGTTGTCTACTTATAGCAGATATATGCCAATAGTTTTCAAAAACTTCTACGATCTTGAATCATTCGTGATTCATAGCAGTGTCATTTGAAAAATGTTTTATTCCCAACCTCTAGTATTTTCTTCGTAATTCCAACCGATTGCCATTATTTTACAATTTCTTTCACACATTATGTACTAAACTAATCCTTTTAATTTAAAAAAAAATTCAAATTGTTCAATTCAATTCTAAAAATGTTATTATTTTCCTAGGAATATTCACATATCAATGGAAATCACTGTATCTATGTATTTCGATAAGATCGATTCAAATAGTATTAACTTCTCTTTCTAGATAATACGATGATTTAAATCGTATTCACCAATTTTAATGATAAAACAAGATATTATTATATTGAACGTATTTCCTAAATAGTCATTTACATGAAACTGATCGCACAGCTAAAGGTTAATATAGCATAAGTTTACTTTTCGCATGAAATTTATTCGTTTCAGAATAAAATGCGCAATAAGCACTCGTTGTTTGTGAGTACACTGTCGCGCGCGAAGTTTTTTAAACTTTTCATGCAACTAGATTGTCATTGTTTTTCGTCCGAATAAAGAAACAATGGTTTTCATCAAGCTTGATTGTTCTGTTGATGCGGTGGCTAAGCGATAATGGATTTTAATCACACCTGCGGACTTAGGCGACGCTGAGTCGACTGTAAAACTAACGTTGAATTTTTGTTTAGACAGCATTTCCGAATTACCATAACCTGAAATTATTTTTGTTATCTTTTTTTTAAATGCTACATACAGACTGTGGATCATTATGCAAAATAAAATTTGTCTAAGTCAATTGCAAGGAACAGAAGTTAAATACAAATATATTTCATATCTTAATAATTTTAATGTGTCGAAAATGATGTATAATATATATATATATATATATATATATATATATATATATTGTGTGTGTGAAATACTTTATAGTTATTTTGTATGAAACACTTTAAAGTGATTCGCCCGGTTCTAAAGTTGCATCAATTTATATTTTGTTGTGATATTTATCTGTTGCCTAGAAAATGTGCATTATATTGCTAAAAAACAAACGTACAATTAATTATGATAGTGTATCATTTTTCAACAGTGCATGAAATTTAATTCATGCGATAAACGTGTCTTGAAACTAGATTACTCAAGATTCTTAGTAATATGTATTAATTATTTCACCCTACCTCAAAGATGATTTTAACTTGTAAGCCCAAAATATACAACCTTATTTGTACATAATAATCTACTGAAAGCTGAAGTACAATGTAATATTTAATGTATTCTCAATTTTATAATTCAGCGTTTTTATCGTGAAAGGAGAATATATGTATAAGAAGAGAGTCGAAACAAATATTTCATGAATGCACTATTTATAATTCTTGTGTGCAGTAGTTCCATAATAAAGTAAGATTAATAATTTACTGCCTCTGTCTTAAGTTCATTTATTTCTACGAGTACCGAGGTACTATTTCGAAAATCACGTTTTCGTATGTATTTATAATTCACTGTAATTTCAGCTTGCTTTTTCGATTAGAGAAAAATCTTTAGGAAGCGTTATAAATATAGACTTTCCATCGATTTATTCACAAATATCACATTTGCTTCTAAATTGTTGATTTATAATTTAAATAGAAGACAGGATTTTAAATTTAACCCTTTGCACTTTAATTTTAACCCCAAAATCAAATTCTTTTTTCTGACATAGAATATTTCTATTTTATACGATTTATTTCATTTTATGCGTATGAAGTTGTTCCAATTTACACGCAAATATTTAAGTGTTTAGTAATATATTACGTACAAATTGAATAATTATTTTGAATAACGGTATGATAATTTTTATTGGTGCCTCAGAGTCACCATTCGAGTCCAAAGGGTTAAATAATGTTTAATATAAGTCGAAGCTACATTTGTGTATAAAGAACATCAAACGAGTTTGTATGTTTACACAATTTCATGTTATCAAATTACAGTAAATAGAAACCTATCATTTCTCAATATATTGCGTGCAGTCGAAAAATTGTGAACAATCTTCTGCATATCTATTCCATAGCGTATTGCATAGTCGACTACGCAATAAAAGCGTAAGCAGCCGCAATAGTCATGAGCATTTAAAAACTCATAGTGGCGCCAATGTGTTAATGCTGGATGATTTCTTATGAATGTAACGATGCTCTCATAGGATGACTTCAACTTGCACCAGAAATCTTGACATTGATGGGAGCCTTTTTAAAAGTGATTGCACCCGTCAAGCAGCTGCTGCTAGCGGTTACATCAGGTTCCACAGAAGCAGAAGTTATCGTGAATCCAGTTGACGTAACTCGATCGAATCAAAGCTTATCTTTCTTGTTCTCGAGCGATTTACGATCGAAGTAGCGAAAAGAGAAAACGGTAATTGAGATAGGTAACGTACTAAGATCACAAAGATGCGATTCGATTCTTCGTGGAGTGGAAACGCATCATATCCGACTTTAAATATCTTTCGCTACCTCATAGATGATAGCACGAGTGAGTCATTAACATAACAAATAATGCATGCCGCACTGCATTTGTCTCGAGCGGAGACTATTATCGATGACAGGTTGGTATGATAATTCTGTGTCTTTATCGCAATACTAGATTATAGTTATCAACGGAGCGAATCTTCCAAGTTAATTCCAATGCTGTCAGTTAATTGCGACGTGTTCATTATCGCAATGTTTTAAATATTTGCCCGCGTTTAAATCAATACGAAAAATACGGCAAGAATAAAATCCGATTTTTAAATTTTGACGAACCTTGATTAGTCTTATCAGAAAGATTGAGCGGCAGTTTTTACTAAAATAAATAAAATAATGGTGAATCCAATATTTTCCTGCACAGGGTTTTTAAACTTTTGTGTATTCCGATTGTTAACGTGTATAAGTCTGTGACAGCTTCATTTTCATATGAAACATACTAATCACAGCGAAGTAAAAGGAACAGGCCAGAGCTATTTATACCTTGACTTTATTCATATTATTTTCCAGCTCAATACTGATTACCGCTGTCAGAATGAAATATTGCGAGACCTATATTACTATCTTATACTTCTCTTTCCCCATTTTATTCGCAAACATTGGAATCCGTGCTACTGATTTTCGCGAAATCGCGAAGCTCTTGAAAACTGTGATCTATTATTTATCTTCGTCGACTAAAAATTATTTATCGGAAAATAAACATACAGAAACTTTGAAGTGCCATCTAGAAAAAGTATTTCTTTTCAGTTTCGCTCACGTATACAAAAGTGTCAGTTATTATTTTCGTGAACGTATTATATGCATAATATTTATTTGGTTAACCGTATCGCTAAAACTCGTTGTTGAAAATGCAATTATTCTTCATTACCTTTTATTTTATCTTATTCAGCTTGTTTATTTAGTGATGTATTTGCTAATTTTATATTGGCTACACTTGTATACATTAATATTTAATTCTTCGTCTAATACAATATATTAGAATATATTTACAATATATTTGTATAAGATATGATTTTCATATTATTCCACAAGTGTAGGCAACGACTATACATCGTTGTTCTGGACTGGAACGGGTAACCTTAATCTCAATACTTAATTTACTTTTTACGATTTCCTCCAACCTAAAATTTGTTCATTCTATACGATTTTTTCATTTCACGCATTTGATGGTAGCACGCCTAAACTTTCTCAACGTATTCTGTACAAACAGTAATATACTTAAACATTGCACTGAGTTAATTGATTATGATAATTTTTTATGGCGCCTCACAGTTTCCATTTGAGTATAATTGGTGCTTAAATCTTTAGCAATGGATTTAGTACAAATAAATTTAGTAATGTATTTATTGCACTAAATTGTAGTATGGTAATTTTTAGTGGCTCCTCAGAGTCGCCACAAGAGTACCAAGGGTTAAGATACATTCAAAATCATATTCTTAATACTAAATAGTTACTCACTTCTTTATCTCGTATTTAAACTATATAAAATATATGAAGTTGTTGAAACTTATTCAACTGTGATTTTATATCAACTTAAGTGTCATGAAGTATGTAGCAAAAATCATCAAACACCGATTTCGTTGCTAATGCCATTTTTGTGCACTCTAGTCCCACAGTAACTAAGAAACTAAGGCACAAATACCGTACAATCGAGTAGTATATAGTTAAATCGAATAGTACCGTATTAGTATTACGCTTTGCAAAAAATATGTACAACTTTTCAGTCAAAGTATTGAAAAACTAAGATTCATAAATATCTGAAAAGTACTTCGGATGGACATAGCCAGTTTTGATACGATATTACACAATTCGCTGTTCATAGAGTTGATCCTCTTCAGCATCCGCAGTTGAGCATCCTGTTAGCCTGTTCCATCGAAGACAGATGGCATAAATTCGCGAAGACGAGTATGAAAAGGATTTTCGTTGATTTCATAGCAGTGGCGGATTCACTAAAACAGATTTAGCCGGCGGCCGGAAGATGGCGACGCATTGGCCGGCGTCGGGCGTCGTGTCGGCGGCAGTCGCAAGGACGACACCGTCGCCGCCACGTGGGGAGCGAATTTGAATCGGCCGCCATTGACACCTCGTCGCCGGCTCGAAAGCACGTAGAGTAGCGTGTCTGGTCCAAGTGTGAACTATATCGAGTATCAACCCTGATCAAGGCTAAACCCCTTAACCAATTTATTCCATCTACACCATATCATTTCATCAACGTGACGCGTCAAAAAATCCCAATCGCTAGAAGCAACGCGAAAAGGGCAAAACGGTTTAAAAGGTGCCTAGATCAGCTTTGCGAGAGGTCTAGCAGAGCGCCAGCTGCCTACTCGTGGAGTAGGAGGAGGATAGGAGGGAGAAAAATCGAGAAGGAAGCGGCAAGTGTCACGAAGGGACTGTTGTCAGTGAGTGGTGGACTGTGGAGCCGATTGGGTTGTCAGCTGCGCCTGCTAAAGCAGCTCGGGTACCTCCGGATCTTGCGCCCGCGGTGAACGCAAAGTGTGATCGGGGGTAGATTTCGCTGCCGATCAGTGCCGGAAGTACGTTGACCTTGCTCTCGAGGCGACCTTGACGATTGGCGCCACTGTCGACCCTGTTAACCCAGGTATCGAGCTGAAATCGAGTGTCGCCTTCCTCTGCCGTTTGATCCGGGATCTATACCCCGTGTGTCAGTGACCGTTTGTGTGTGCTTTCCCCGTGTGGTTCTACGCTAATTTTCAACCGGGTGAACGAGCCGAGAAGTTTGAACACCTTCGCAGAGCTGATGGAATGACCCAACATGTGGCCTAGGTAAGTTGAGCCGATGCGCAACCGAGCTACCTGAACTTCCGTAGGCTCTGATGATCTCTGGCAGGTGAATTAAAGCGTGAACGAGGTTGACAGAGCTACAGGTAGGCCACCGAGTGACCTAGGGACCCGATAGCTTCTTTGCTATTCTTATACTGTGGAATTTTTAGGTTTTTGACTCTGGGTTCGTGTTCCCTGGTTTGGAACTCGTGGATTTTTCTCACAACAATCGTTGTTAGTGCTCGTACGGAGGTGTCGTTTCGTCGGGCGTGGTAATGAAGTCCTTGTGCGCAAATGAAAGGTCGTTCGTTTTGTCGGAAATCGAGTTCACCGGCGTAAACTCCCGCTTTATTTACTCCGCGCGATGAATGGACGCTCTGGGACCCTATTCCGCGGTGTTCGTTGACCTCGAAGTCGCCGTTCGCCGGGTTTCGCTGATGCCTCGAATTGCGTTTGATGGAACTTGTTCCGATTACTGATTTTTTCTTTATTTTATTAGATTTCATCGGTGGTTTTTGATTGCATCGAACCCACGCGAATTTTGTTTTTGAGCTGTCTTTTTTCGATTTGGATTTTCTTCGTTGTTTGTTTTGGATGTTATGTCAGACCAGCTGTGTGACCCAGCTGATTTTTTGAAAGGGAAATGCGTGTGCCAGTAAAGAAAAATATGATTAAACATTCTGCACCTGTTCTCATTATGACTTTTTTATATTAATACTCACAAGCAGGATGTTTCTGACGATTTTAATGCAGCCATGATTAAATTTTTCAACTATCAATCTATTCATAATTTTGAACTTGCCTCTTTTAGATCAACGTTGATTTTCTCATGGAACATCACATAAACTGTTAAAGATTTAGTCTAGATAGGTGAAAATTAGAATTTATATTGAACGTCTTGAACACTGGGTCCAATTGGACTCACCACCATCCGAGAGTTTATACTTTGTACACTACACGTACATATGTATTATAAATATATTTGTGAATATAATATCTTCTCGGTAAATATGTTGTCAAGGTCATCACCCTGTACTAGTGTTGAGAAGATTGTAGTCGAAGGCTTTCTCATTCTACACGATATTTTGCAAAAGGGATTTTCGTATTTTATGCAAATGGTTTACGTTACTTTCCTTTTATCCCTAACACCTTCTTTAGATAGATGATCACGCACAGTGTGCATGTATTTAGTATCTTTCCAAATCTGCCTCCACTGTTCTTTCTTCTCCTTAAATTAAGTTTCCCACATTTGTTGACTTGATGTCAACGAATGAACAAGGAACATTGATATTAATTATTTCGTTGAATATTGTTCATGAGTTGAATACGGATAAACGAAGAACGAGATAAAAGCTTTCGTTCACTATATTATAATACAATACAACGTAATTTTGATATATTGGATTATAATATAAATTCCTTCGTTTGCAGTTACAAATATGTTGTAATTTCTATGATTGAGTAAATGTACATAATTATGATTAAAATGAAGCTACTTGCAGTCAAAAATTATAGAATCGATTGAATATAATTATGTTTTTTTAATAAATAAAAAGAGCTAAATCGATAGAGTGAGATAAAAATGAAAACCTAATGGGATATACATGTTCCAAAAATACTAGGTACTTTTATATGTGAAAACATGAATGAAAGTATTTGAAAAAAATGATTTCAAGACAATAGTTCCTTAATACTACAAACAAAAAAGCTACGATACAAATTTCGAAGAGAATTATTCAATTGTACCGTATAAAAATTAAAAATTCTGTCTTCGTGACTTTGCATTATATACATTACCTAAATAACAATAGTCTTTCATGTTGCTATATTATTTATTATTATATTGTAGTCAGTTACAAATCGGAAACAGGTATTGCCTAGTCAAAAAATTAAGAGAGTACACACTATTGCACACATGTGGCACATATAGTCCCACAGAGGATCAGAAATATTACTCGGACACATACGTCCAATCAGGACTAAAAGGATTAAATAATTTGGCATCCAATACTTTTTTTCGAATGATGTAACGCGATTTTTTCGACTGAGAAATCATTTTACCTTTTACGGAGGCTGGTTCTTTTTTTAGCTACCATTCGCAGATTTTTAGCACGGAAATGTAAAAAGCGTTCTTTCATTTTGTGGTCTCGATTATGCAAGGTATAAAATATGCAGTCGCACTTCTGGATAACCGGATTTGCTCTTCAAGCACCCATTCTCGGTCTAAAATCCGTCTGCGTTCATGTATCGTTCCAACGGAAACCCAGTCGTCTGTAATAATCGGGCCAGGTACGTTTTCATGAACGACTTAGCCTCGACCCTGTGAAGTAGGTGCACTCCGTTGATGTTTCCTTGAATCGCTTACACATTTATTCCTTCGAAATATCTACCCGTTATTATTTTCAAAGTGATATTCGGATGAAAGTCTTGATTGTATAGTACAACCCCTGGCAAAAAGTATTCGATCACATTTAAAAATCGCGTAATGGCCTTAAAATTGAACCAAATAAGTTGCGATTTGTTGACATGTTAGAAGAATTAGTTTTTTTTTTAATTTAAGCTTACCCAGGCCTCTGAGTGCGAAGTACAGTTAGAGCGACATTATTGCTTAGCATATTTTATTATATACCCAGGTTACATTCTTTCAAGAAATTAAAAATACGCAAAAATGCCCGAACGATGGGTCTGACAAAAAACATATCGGCCCTGAGGGGCAGGAAGAACCCCATCTTAAGTAAGTCGTCAGTTTGTCTAGCTCTTTGTACATCAAATAAGAAGCATTGCCACAAGACATGATCTAAGTCCTCCATTTCATAGTCACATTTACAGTTGGTATAATCAATAATGCCCACACGGAACAATGAGGCAGCCAAGTTGTAGTGATTAGCCCTGATACGATTAACGGTAGTAACAAACTCCCTCTTAAGACTTTCAGAAGAATTAGTTTACTAGGATACGGGTAAACCAAATTTTGAAAATAGTGCTATTGCTCGGAATTGAGAATAAAAGAGTCAAAGCCGGTATTTATAACTTTTCTATCTGAGCGTGTAGTGAAACTTTAACCAATGCGATTTGTCGACCAATGTAAATTATATACACGGTGAAAATTTCATCAAAATCGGTTAACGTTGCTGTGAGCCACAAACTGCAAGATCAGAGCATAAGGGTGAAAGTCGCAGATTTTCAGCCTGAACAAGGAATTTCGCCCTTATGTGATCACTAGACTGCGGCTCTATATGCATTTATGGATTATAAAAATTTTCAAAAAATGTTGTACTATCATATTTGAGAGAATATTGTATGATTTTTATTTATTTAGGATCTACAAAGGCTATTACCAATGAAAATAGGATTTTATTTGGTACCATTTTCTCAAAATTTAACTACAAAAACTGAAAATGGCATGAACATCTGCAGTCTAGTTATCACATTTAAATGTTTACACATTGCTAATAGCAATGTTAACCGATTTCGATGAAATTTTCACCGTGTATATAATTGACATAATTAATGTAGAAACACTACAGGCTCAGATGAAAAAGTTGCAACATCCGACTTTTACTCTTTTCTTTGTAATTCTGACCAATAGCATTTTTTCCAAAATTTTATTTACTCGTTATTTAGTAAACTAATTTTTTTAACATATCAAAAACTCTTAACTCATTTGGTTCGATATTAAGAAAATTATGCGATTTTTAAGTGTGATCAAACTTTCTGTCGTCTTTATCGCACTAATTTATCTTATCGCCGAATGAATTTATTCTACTATTTCATCATGCACATTTAAATAATTGATAGACTACTTATTACGGTAATGTAATCTAGTGAATTGTATAGTAGATAACGAGTATTAGCTGCATTATGGAACTTTGATGTCGGAAAAAATGTGACTGTTTCGAATATCTCAATTAGTATTAATTAAAAATGAAATATCACTTTGCACAGATTAGATATAGTTTGAATAAAATCTTAATAACATATTTGATCATTTTTAAACATTAATTCTATTAATCCAATTTTGTAAGTCAATTTCTGAAATGAATATGTATGAATCAATTTTATAAATTTTAGAATTCAATTTTATAAAGTAATCTTTAGTTCAAACTTTGACGTTTCATGAGCGGAAATGCGTTCAAGATGCTTCCAAATGCATATAAAAATTAGAACCAGAGTGATGCCTTATGGGTAGAACTATAGTCGTATTTTATGAGCAGATATAGATCTAAAGTGCATCCAAATTGCATGTAAAAATTGGAATTGCAGTCATAAGCGATTGCAAATTAGGAAACACAAAGCTAAATATTTTTTAGGTATATGTAACATGCAGTGCATTAATTATATTGGAAACTATGTGATTACAATTATCTATAATAGATACGTACGACAACGTTATCAGTACTATCAAGTAAAATAATTCTAATATTAGAAGAAACATTTTGAAAACCAATTGTAATAGATCAAACTTATTCTTTATTACTTCCTTTAAATATTTTTATGACACTGTTAATTTCCATTCATTTACAGCATTTATGATTTCGTAAATTACAAGAAAATATTTACATCGATTAAGATTGCTGATATTTCTACGTCGTTTGTACAATAAGGAATCGTTCAGTCGGAAATAGCAACTTACACAAAAAGGCCCCCGTGTAACCACCATCGATGCATCCAGCACAGAGCTTCTCAATGGGAACTAATTACAATCTAATGGAGAATCATTGAAATTCAAAAATTCCCGATCCACAAACCCACCAATCACCTCGCAGCTTTCAGCAGTTTCCAAGAAAGTAACTCGTAAATCTTTCGTTCCGGACACTCTTCGGGGGTTGTAAAATCGATGGTTATCGCAGTCGAAGGGTAGCTGACCTAATAAACCACGATACACACGAATCCCGCCGATACTCTCGCAATCATCCATCAAACCTGGGACACAACGGTCACCTAGAAATCGGTATGTACATCATGCGCGTTGTCAATGTTTCGACACATTTGTCGCGTAGTCCGCGTGTTGTCATTGTCGTTAACATATCGCGCAACGTACTCCCTGATAAGAGAGGGAAAGAAACAGTGACGAGGACGCAGGCAACGCGATGTATCGCGGGTGCATTACGCGGGTGCACCGTATTAATCCTGGAGAAGGTGGCGAGTTCGCACTTGCCGTGTTTTCGGTCCAACGACATAACTCAACGCGTTTGTTCTTTTTGGAATTCCCTCCCCATCCCCTCCCCGCTCTCAGCCACCCACTCTACGAGTGCATCCGGGGAGGAGAGAAAGAGTGACGTGAAAGGGTTGAAGGGTGAAAGGGGTGGGAAAGGGGTGGAGCGCACGTGCCACGTGACGGCCGCGTGTTAATCCGCGCGGAGTGTATTTACGAGTCCGCTCGCATTCAGCGCACGTGTGGCGCGCCAGCTTTAACGGAGAGCTCGTAAGCGTAACGCGGAATACCGTGTTGCGCGTTGTTCAACATCAAGTCGTAGATAAAATCTACGAACGTGACGTTCCCGCGGACTTTTCCTTCCTTCCTTCCGTTCTTCCTTCCGCCCTTAACGCACCGAATAGCCGGTTGATCCGTTTTAAGCTTCGACGAAGATTCGTTTCGCGCCAGACTGCGGTCCACGTGTCGTTTTAGAGGTTGGAGAGTCTCGTTTCTACTCGAAAATATCGAATTGAGTTGTATTAGTTTGAGAGCAAATGGATTTTGTTTAGAGACAACGTGCTACACGTATTTAGAAATTTGCCATACACATTGGTTCACGTGCAGAACTGGGTAAAATGCTATTGCAAATAGTAAATAGTCTATTCCATTTGAAATCGCGCGTGCATTTCTAAAAATGAAATATATCATTTACTAGAAAAAGCTTTTGAAATAGTATTTCATTTGAAGATTCTCAAAATAGTACTTTTATTCGAGGAGATGATTCTATACGAGAAAATAAATCGAAAACATGGCATAAATTATTTTCATTTGACGCCTTGTATTCGAGAAAATGAAGACTTCTTACATTTTAATATTACCAGCTTCCTCAACCTACTTTCATCGTCAAGAAATATTTTCAGAATTATTTAACGCAAAATTAAAATATTTTATTTCAAGTTTTAGATTACCAAAATAAAAATATTTTATTTTATGTTGTAGATTATAAAAATAAAAGTATTTTAGTTGCGGAAATTGTGCTGTTTCTTTAAAATAGTATTTTATTCGAATTGTAGAACAAAGACTGTTTCAAGTATTGTTTGAAATATTTTATTTTTTTTTAATTTTACCCAACTTTGTTCATGTGTCATTTTAGTTGTGCGAGAGTTTCGTTTATACACTGAAAAATCGAATTGAGATGTATTAGTTTAACCGTCGTCTGTCCTTCAGATTTACAACTTGACAGTAGCGATCCCGAGTACAAAATGTGACTGTTCTTTTATAAAAATTCAAGACTTCATTTAAGGGCAAACAGCGTTTGATTAGCGACAACCAAGTTTCATTTTTTGGTATTCGATTTCTACTATACATTATCAAATATAAAAGTTTCGTATTGAATGTATTGATTAGAGTATTTAATGAATTATCTGATATACTAAGCTTATCTAAGGGTAAGGGAAAATAGCTTTTCATTAGGGATAGCTAACTAAATTTCATTTCATGAGTTTCGATTCCCACTCGAAAGTAGTGAGGTTTTAACGAGTTTGGCTCACAAAAGTATACGCTCGCCCTTTAAATCTAAATAACTTTCTTAAAATTTGAACAAACCACTTTACTTTTTTAGCAATTAGAAACATTTATTTAGTAAATCAAGTGCAAAAAAGATTTTGAAGAAATTGCAATTAGTAGGAATTACAGGAAAAAATAAAAATGGCACTTTTTAAAACTTTATCATTTCAGCCCGTAATGGAAATTCAAAATATGCGTTTTGTAGATCTGAAAATTTCATCAAAATCAGTTAATGAACATATGATCTACAAGCGGCTGAATGTGGTGATAATCGCAGTTTTTCACGACTTTTGGTTAGTTTCTGCTTAAATCCATAGTTCCTTGCATATATCAGCATATGTATAACTAACATAGATCTAGAAAAGGCATATTTTAAATTTTCATTATGGGCTAAAATAAAGATGTTTTAAAAAGTTCTATTTTTATCTCTTTATGTAATTTCTACTAATTGCAATTTTTTCAAAATCTTTTTTGCACGTGATTTGCTAAATCAATGCATCTAATTGCTCAAAAAAGTCAAGTGGTTTGATCAAATTTTAAGAAAGTTATTGTGATTTAATGGGCGAGCGAATACTTTGGTGAGCCACCGTATAAGGCAACGGTTTATACAAGCTTGTTTTGAATTCTGCAATAAAATGATTACTTACAGATATTTGTTTTAGCTTTTCAAGAGTTTCACTTCTACGCAGAAAGATTGAGTTGAACAACATGAAATTAAGGACAAGTGATCATTTCCATACTTGTCTGTTTCGATTCCTATTAGGTCGTCACATAAATTCGTTCCGTTATCTTCAACATGTTCTAGCCATTTAGTAACTCGTTGCAATTCAAGAAGAACATTTCTATTGTCCGTAAAGATCAACATTATAGTTATGAAATATATATAAGGCATCTTCAAAATATGTAAAACTTTTTCAGAACATTTTTATGAATATTGTGTAATTTGACTGAATTGTAATAGTAATAAAGTTATTAAATACACATTAGAAATTTTATAATGATAACCTTCACTGTTCATTGTTCTATAAACGAGAGAATGCACCTACGCGTGTTTCTCGTGTACAAACGTACCCATGTCGCCATCAACTCGACTGTCTGACATTTAAACTGTGCCTGTCGGAAATTAGAATATAAAGTTCTAGAATATCCCATAAGATAAACCATTCTACTTGTTTAATTGATGATATAGGTTTAGTTGGTCATTCATAATGTTCACGAGTTCACAAGATAGAACAAAAGGACATCGTATTGTTCCGAATTTCCCAAAAGTCTGAGTACGCAAAATACGGATTCGGACAGATGCAGCTATTTGTTTAAATTAACTCATAAATTTATTCGGTGTACGTATTAAATCGTGGCCCTCTAAATTAATCAGTTATAGCTGTGTTTTAAATCCAAACTCTGCATCCATCAAATAAAAGAATAATTTTCAGAATGTGGGTTTTACGCAAACATTATAAAACTGAATAGAGCAAATACGAAACAGTGTAAACATTTAAAAAATCTAAAAACACCATTCTAATATTTCTGACACGTAAAAATGATTGAAATAGGTAATAAATGACTATGTAGCTGTCGTATTTTGCAATTAGTCTATTAATTATTTAAATGATGGTGTAAATGGACAAAATGTGATGGAAATTATTTTTGATATTAGAATATACAAAAAGGCTATAATTTGTACACCTAATAGGTTTTCATTAACAGTGTTTGCGGAGATGCAAAATACAGTTCCTGGCCAAAAAATAGGACCATTTACAATTTTCAACATTTTTAGTAAGATCTTTAGGTTCGGATGAAACTGTTAATATATTTCTCTCTCTCCTCTCTCCTCTCTCCTCTCTCCCCTCATTTTCGCAAAATCATGTACTAAACTTTACGTTTATATAAGAATACGTAGCTCATTGATTATCGATTTCATTTTCGATGATATTAAATAGATTTTCTGAATGATGCGACTGAAAACGAATGGCGACAGTTTAATCGGAAGTCCAGGAATGCAGAATGCGTATCCGTAATAATTATTCGTTGAAAGAACAGCCCGTGGAAATGCAATTTACTGCAAAATTGATAGACCGGTGTTCACAACGGCAAAGATTCCTAAGAGAAAAAGCATAATTTATTTCTGAGAAATGGGACGGAGCAGCAGGAAACTTCCGTGTACCATTTCCCGGAGCGACGACTCCCTGGAAGTTTGGATCGTGTCGCCTGTTACGTTGCAGTAAGATTTCCAGAAAATTGAAAACACCGAATTATTCACCGTTCTTCTATCCACGGGGCAACGATTTTTCGAATTCCGCTGTCAATCTTCACCGAACATTACCAGAGTCCTTTCCGGATGAAAATGGACAGTGCACAAGAAAAATCATATGTAACGCGTGAATGATAACTCTACTGCAAATCGTTATGGAAAATTGATGCTTTCTGCATCAGTTGCAAGAAATAATAGCCACATAATAATTTCATTACTTCTCTAATAATTATAATACATTGAAACAAATTATTATTTTATTTCTGAAACTTCTATGGTGACATGTTTCTACTAAAAAGTGCCATTTCTATCTCTTCATGTAATTCCTACTAATTGCAATTTTTTCAAAATCTTTTTTGCTTGTGATTTACTAAATCAATGCTTCAAATTGCTCAAAAAAAGTCAAGTGGTTTGGTCAAATTTTAAGAAACTTATTCTGATTTAAAGTGCGAGCGAATACTTTTGTGAGCCACCGTAAGTACTGTTGTGCGGCCCTGGAAAGCTAATACCGCTGCGTCAACTTCCGGCCGCCCGATCGCGCCGATGCCTGGATCATGGAATCTTCTACGATGCACCCGGCACTAATATCTTGCTGACCCAACGCGCACCCCACCCCTGATTTTTGTATTAACCAATTAATATAAAATCGCCGTTCAATCGTCGAGAGCGGCTATTCTTGTTCGATTCTGTAAAGACACGGCGCACCGCTGTGACGCCTACTTAAAATAAAATCTACATACGTGTTGCCCAATCATTCTCGATTTTTGTCTGTGGCCCTTGAGCTTCTGTGTGTGGATCCCGGACCACATTTCCTCGGAAGCACCGTCGATTCCTGCGAGGAATCTTCACGCTTCCAACACCTTACTCAACTGAAGAGCCGCGGCATAACAGTACATATATCCACCAATGATGCCAGAAACACCCAAAAGTTGGTTGATTTTCCTCTCCTCCTTTTCCCTTTCCACTATTCCATTCCACTACCATGAGCACACTCCAACGTCCCCCACTAAGACCGTAGACTGGTCACGTGACGTGCTGCGCAACGTGTCACATATTACTCTGGTCATCAGAAAGGTGATAAACTGTATTCCCCTCGATTTAACCGATCTGGCATCACTGATATTCACATGTGTATGTGTATGTGTATAGGATTGTGTAAATTACATTATTAACCTTATCCTAGCTTCTATAATTGCATGTCTCTATTGTATACGTTGATTACATACGTAATTTAAGTATACGTACATTTCTTCACGAAAGTAAAGACATCAAGGCAAGTTGTAATATTTGGTTTTGCAATTAACGCGTCCATATTAAGAGATAGTTGCAACTTTACAGCTTCATGATTAATTTTATTCTTTGACGGTTGTAGAGATTGCATTCCCAAATTACATTGTTCATATCTTCACTCTTATAGCTGCATTTACATGTACAATTGATATTCTTCAATTCTTTTGAACTTTCTTATATTTTAAATTATATCTAATCATTATATTGCGAATTTTTATGTATTCAGAATTTGTCTACATAGGCAACAATTTTCTTTTTAAATTGTTTCAGTAAATTGAAAATAATACCACAGCATTTTTAATTTCTTGAAATGATTTTACTGTTTTGTATTTACTCTACTCGATTTTGTCATAAATGCATAAAATCCACAGTCTAGCGATAGCAGCATTGTTTGATAAATAAACACGGAGGCGTACATTTACCACCGAGTCAATTTTCTCATGTTGCGTTGCTCATTCGCGAATCCTTTTGTTTGTTGATTCGATTTCTCCTTACTTGCGTATATGAACACTTAGGTTTACGGGATGTAATATTTTTAATTTACGATGTTTGAGATTATAAAGATGCATCCATGGGGAACTATTCAACAAATTTATTTCTTGGGGTACATATTATTAAGAAAGTGGTCGCAAAATTGGTATAGACACATTCTTATTTTGATAAAGTAATGCAAGATAGTCACTGCCAGTTCTTAAGAACGTTTTGTGGTTGATACTAGAGAAATGTCCACACAGTGTTCAGTTGGGTATTACGTAGAAATAATTATTCCATCGATTATTATTATTATTATTTCATAAAACATTTATGAAGGAAGTATATAAATGAAGATATAGTACATTTACGATAAAAAGAAAATAAGACTTATTAAGAGTGACAGAAAATAATAATAAATTGTTGTGTATTGTAATTGAATATTTCTTTCAATTCTACGACAACTATAAATAAACGGAGCAAATGAAAGTGTTCAAGTTTTATAAAGAATGGGTTGTGAAGTACCAAGCACGCATCAGGCAAATTTGTAAAAGAAACTGATAGATTGTATGATGATGAAAGTTGAATTGTCATCTATTAATTTTTGGAATGTAACTGTTGGACAATGTCCAGGTGTTGTGATCTATGTATTGATCGCTTTCAGTGTTTCCTGGTTTCATTGAAAAGAGGAAACAGATTAAAATGACTACACTGCTCGACAGTGGAAGATGACCTCGCTCTTCGACACAGCATTAATTGTTCTTGTCCTGTCGACTAGACTACTCTCCACAGTACTACATTTTCAAATAAAATTGGTACGTTTAATATTTCATTGCGAGTGTGATAATATTTATAATTATACTGCAGATTTTTTAAAAGTTACAGGTAAACAGAGGCTTTTATGCATTTATGTGAAAAATGAGTAAGTGTAATTTAAAACAGTAAAAACATTAGAAGAATTTAAATATACTGTTATAATATATTATCTTTAACCTATTACATTTATTAAGAAAGAAAATAATTTTCTAGTTCACTCCAGTTTGCTGCACTTCAGGCAGAAAATGTTTATTTTGCATAAGAATCCGCTGTCTGCAAGTACAAATGTCTGAAAAACTGCAAAGCATAAAATTTATCGCAATTCAATGCAATCTCATGTTAATCTATTTATAGAAACAATGCTGGAAACTGTGGAACGGTTTTACTTCTTTAAATTTTTGTGTGAATCTGAAATTTTTAAATTTATAAAGAAAACATGTTTTATTATGTTGTTTCCCTTTATATGTATTCTAATAATAATTCTGAAAATGTACAGAAGTAATAATCTATGTAATAAAATAAATATATATAAAAGTATACGTGACAGAATTAACGCAGTATATATTCACAATAACTCAAATGTATTTTGCGGAACATGGAGAAGACATTGGAGAAAAAATAAAAGACAATAACGATATAACAACCAAAAATACATTACAACGTTTATCGCGCTGCACGCATCGATCATACGTCACACATTCCATACTTCATTGCTTACATTGAATACACACTTCAGCCAACAATACGGAAGAAATATGCATATATTTTATGCATTTTGTTGTACATATGTTTCATAACTTTATGTTCTAAAACGGTACATAAAATATTTTTAATGAGAGGATTCATCTGAAGATATAATATATTCTCGTAACGTATTATTTGACAATTAAAAGCATTAGCAATCGTTTGATGCAACGCTTAACTCGCATCGTGATGCAATATCAATTGCAACACGGAAGTGTCATGGACCTCGGAGCTTGCCTCGAGGAACTTTCGATTGTATATGCAAATGTGCTATTCCCTCTGTCGCTCTTTGTCGCTCTTCCTCCCCACCCTCTCTCTCTCTCTCTCTCTCTCTCTGTCCAATTTATGATTGTTACCTTGAATTTAGACATACGTTTCTCGATACTATTCTTCTTCGTCACCATAACCGTCTCACAAAGGACCAATTAGTGAATCTAGATGAAAAACGTACAAAATTTTTATTATTACTGTTAGAATATGCTTCAATTATATGGTCTCCCAAAAGCTTTAATTACAAAATCATGCTTGAGAGAGTGCAGCATTAATTTCTCAGGTTTTGTTCATATAAACTAAGTAACCCAATGTCAATCTTCGATCATGATTACTCCACAATATTAAACATAGTCAACCTGGAAACATTGTCTGCTCGAAGAAGAATATCCGACCATACCTTAATTTTTAATTTAATTAATAATCATATTGATTGTCCCTCTCTCCTTATGCGAATCAATTTCTACGTACCTGAACGTATATTGAGATCCAGAGCAAGTTTTCAAACACTTAAATCCAGATCTACATATGGATTAATTAAACCGATAAATCGCATTATTGCAGACTCAAACACTCTCTACAATCGTATTGATTTTTTAGTGGGTCTTTACAAACATTTAAAAGTCAATTACGTAGGATTACCGGATAACACCATCCCTTTGTACCATGAATTTTTGTGCATGTCCCTTCTTTCTTATTTTATGTATAGTCTTTTTTCTTTTGTGTAAACACTTATGTAAAAAGGGCTTCTGCCCGTCTATAAATAAATAAATAAATAAATAAATGAATAGATGAATAGATGAATAGATGAATAGATGAATAGATGAATAGATGAATAAATGAATAAATAAATAAATAATTTCCTATTATTAACTTGTTGCCATATAATATCGAGTCAGGTTCGTAATATCAAATTTCGTAATGTTAAATAATTCTGAGAAACAAATATTTGATTAGGTGCTGCCACCTCTATTAGGTATAAAATAAACATGAAACACTTTCTAATGCCTTCATAAATATTTTCTGCACAGACCAGTTTATCTTGTTCGAATGGATACTTTCTTCTACCAAGGACAGTAAATATTATACAATTGTTTGCCAGTGCGGTACAGAAACTACTGGAATTATATTTAGAGCTTTAAAAGATAGCTATGGCTACGAAGAGTATTGTTATCCTATGCAAAACTTTGTTTCATTGTAGCATACATAATACCACCCATATACCATATTTGTATCCAGCGAAAAATATTCATGGATTCCTCTTTGCTGAAGTATTGGGAGATATCGAGGAAACTTTCAATTTCTACCTACCCAGAAATCAAATTTCCGCGTTTCGCTATTTGTCGATGGGAAGTATGCAATTGGAAATAAAAAGATGGGGTTTCCTCCTTCAAATATTCATCGAAATCGTCACTTTTCATTTTATTTTCTCGAAAAATTATTATTCAGACGAAACTAATATTGTGTCCAAGAAATCGAAGGAAATACCAAAATTGTTTGAGAATTCAATAAAATAACAGTTTACATAGATTTAAAACAATATATTTCTGTCTTTCTCTCGTATTGTAAGTGGTCTCAAAATTCTCAAAAGTCTAAGTTTTAGAGAAATAATTTTAATTCTAGATCAGTAAAAAATTCGAAGACATTTATTTAGTCTTCCAGTATTTTTATAATTTATTTTTTGTTGCAGAGTTAAGATAATTTAATTGTTCTACAGAGTTTTAAGAAATTGTTTTGATATGTTATTCAGGTTTCGCGAACAGCTTAATTTTCCTGAATGTTTCTTTGTCTATTCACGGATTCAATACTTAAACTGTAATTAAAATATAGTGCCAGAAAACAATTTACAAACAATAACGTGTTTGCATTCTTATTTTATATATACAATAGTTCGACTTAGTTGGGAATCTTTATGTTTCAAATGTGAAAAGTATTAGGACATAATGAATTCACTGGCAGCAATGTAAAAGTACAATTAAGCTGCTTTTGTTTTTCGTCAACTTCCATGATACTGCAACCGCTTAGAAACTACTTGCATAAAAGTTATGGTACAATTAGCCGCTTACAAACTTCTATAGAAATGTGGCGTGTAGAATGCTAATTTGTTACTAATGAAGTTGAGTGTGCTGCTGAAGCACGTGGGAGTTTATATTAAGCAATTTAGGTGCTGGTCTTCGGTTCTGTGACCTACAAAATATACGTTGCCGTTGGCATTGTAAATTCTGTATGTATAATAGTATATCCCGTACAACCAAGCTCGTGTTGAATACCACTTCTCGCGTGTCAAATTACTTCTATTTCTACTCTGATAACACTTTTTTCGTGATTAGTTTTGCTCGGTGAGCAAAAGTTAGCTCTCCTCATTTTACGGCTTTTCAGGACAGGTCGAAAATTATGGAAGTTTGAAGCGCTTTTAAATTAGATGAATTTTATTGCGAATTACGCGAACTTTTATATGTGAGCTATGCTCCATCAATTTGATGTGTTCGTGTGCTAATATTTGGACGTGTTAGAACATCGCTTGAACGTTATACTGCGAAATACTTAAGAGGTATAGAAGGGGGCTTGAAAATAGTCTTTATAGAGAATACTTTTTACTACTTTTATGCATTCATCTATGAAACATGATGCTTAAAAAAGAGAGAGAGTTCTTATCATTTGTTTCGTGCTATCTAGAGAGAAATTAAGTATTTGGTTGGAAATTAATTATTTGACTTTCAATATGAGTGTGTTTTTAATTTTATAGTATCAATTATATTAAACGATCCAGATCAATATTATTTCTGGTCCATAAGAATTGTTTACAAATATGCATTCATTGTATATGCTATTTAAATGAACGAGTAGTACAACCACATTTTAGTACTACATTACGGCATATTTCAATTTTCGAATACGCGGAAAACAATTTTAATAGTAACAGCTTTGGTACTTTTGTTATTAAGAGGATTATCGTATATTTTAGCAGTTGTAGTGGCATAGTAAAAAAAAATTAATTGTAAATAAATTTGAGATAGATAACTTAGACGTTGTACATCTCATAATTGATTACAGTAATGTAAAGTAACTGTTGGTTCTTGTTTCGAATATAAATTTTAACAATTCTTTTGTTAATAATTTCGATAAGATAAGATTAATGCTATCGATACCCTAAAGGGGCCCTTAAGACGATCAATAATATTGTCAATATGCCCATCGTTTAAAAGGGGTTCCAACGAAGTGTCAATATACTGAAGCATACTGATAGAAATTTTGATTGAAGCGCATTGGCGGGCGTCATATTGATGCGCGCATTGAAATCGAATGGAGTACAATTTACCACCTCTCTAATGACCAGAGTAATATGTAACACGTTGCGGTCTTGGTGGGGGACGGTGGAGTGTGCTCAGGAGTGGAAGGGGATAGTGGAAAGGGAAAAGGAGGAGAGGAAAATCAACCCAGTTTTGGGTTGATCTGGCGACACTGCTTGGACGTCGTACTGGTCGTACAGGCAAAATGGCTGGCAGAGTACACAACTGTTTTTCAAAAGTGCGTATTCGCCGTATTGATAGCTAGATGGACGAGATTATTGGAGCGTATTGATGGGAGCTTCAATATTATTGGTCAATCTACATTGACAATATTATTGATCGTCTAGGCGCCCCTTAAAAGTTCTTTTAATCTTTTTACTGATTTAAATCTCACCTCGTCATTTTTGTCACAAATGCGTAAAGTCCGCTGTCTAAACAATACATTCGCTTTATGTCAAAGTTATTTTGTCAAAAATTGTACTCGGAGGTAAAAATTATTTTACAAGATATTACTGCATTAGTTTCCCTAGGAATAGGAACAATGAACATTTGGAGCTCGGAAATCTACAGATTCATGCGATCAATTAGAAAAGACGGGAACCCTTTCGATATCCTTTAGCGGAATGCAACGCGAATTTCCAATTACGCCGCGCCGAACAGCCACTACGTGAATTTCACCTTATCAGGCATCCTTCCGAAATTAAATTTTTATTTCAATTAAAATTAGGACGTCCTATCTGTCTGTCCTCGCCATTGACTTCACTGTTTTATGTTAAATGGGACGTTTCGCATAATTTTAGTTATTTCGCTTTTAAAACCTAACGAATTCAAAACACCAAAAATAGTTAATTAAAGTGAGTCGATTTTCCGAGAATTTCAGTGTTTCAATTAGTTATTCTTGTACTAATTGAAATACGTTTTGAAGTATTAGATTTTAGAAACATTTGCAATATGTATTTCCAGAATGTAGCTACGCTTCATTATATCACCTGATATAATTAAGTGAAATAATATTGCATATTTTCGAAGAGACTTTGTTTTACGTTTTTACTGCATAGTTTTCTCTTTACGTTCTTCTACAAATAGTAATTGTGACAAATAATATTTGAAACTATTTCTGATGTAGGTTACAAAATTATTATTTTAATCAATAATTCTAATGAATATATAAATGTGCAAACAATATCATATTTAAATAAAAGTACAGTTTCGTCAGACATTATTTTCTTTGGTTAATATGTGTCTTACTTTTTTGTTATACAGTAACCCCACGATCTAAGTCCAACGGAACATTGCGATCTATGTCCCTTGGTCTACTCCTTCCACTGCAGGGTATCCCCGGAAGGGCCGTGAAGCTCGAGCTGCCTCGGTCGCCGAGCAGTGTAAACATGCCGCGTAATCTGATCCTGGGTCGGGTATATCGGTGTGATTCACTACTAATCCAATTACAAAACTTCTTTATTTTTTATTATTTTTTCATGGGACTTTCACCAACATATTCGTGGCATGTTTCTAATGAAAATGATACCAAATTTCATATAATTCCAATGATATTTACTTGTGTAATGACTGATGGAAGTTTTTTATTGGCATTACATTGTACGGACACGCGAGCCGTTGAACTGTGCCGGTGACCGCGACTCTTGTCATCTTTTTCTTTCCTGTACGCTGTCCTTCTTTACGTTCAAAACTTTCATTGTTTATTACACGAGTAAATATCATCGGAATTATACCATATTTGGTATCATTTTCATTCGAAAAATGCCACGAATATATTGGCAAAATTTCATTAAAAATAAGTAAAAAATAAAGAAGTTTTATTATTGCACTAGTATTGTCTCACCGATACACTATTTTTTATTGCGCCTTCGGCCGCGCGGTCTGTGTTTGCATGCTGTCCTTTTCTACGTTCGGCGCGGTCGACGCGGTCACAAAAGAATAGTGTCCCTTCACGATCTAAGTCTCGGCAGAGAACCGAAAAAAGATTTAGATCGCGGGGTTACTGTACATCTGTTTAGCTCTAAAAACAATAATGACATTTACACTGCAGATTTTGATGAAATTTTCGGAATATGTATATAATTGACACCGATCTACAAAGCGTAGTTTTTAAATTTTCAATATACGCCCACATAAAAAAGTTGTGAAATACAACTATTAGTAATTTCTCTGCAATTTCGACCAATTGAAATTTAGTCCAATTTTTTCACGTCATGTACTAAACTAATTGTCCCAACTTCTTAAAAAAAATTCAAGTCGTAGAGTTCAATACCAGAAAAATTATCGTTTTCGTAAGTGTCCAAATATTTATGACAGTCACTGTATGCGGTATTAAATGTCCATAGTTTTGGAGACTTTTGATTTCAGCAAAGTATATGTATTCCATTACTGACAAACGTGTAATTTTAGTAAGGTCCAGTTCGCTCGATCCGCACTTTCGTTCTCGCAGCGACGGTTTAATGTTATAAATCATGGTAACAGAAACAAATGAAACAAATGTAACACCTAGGTCCTCGTAGGGGATCGTGCAGTCGTTTCGCGTGTCGCGATAAATTAAGTCGGAAGTGTGCGATCGCAGAAAACGGCGCGTCTGGCGTAGAAACGTGTCGTTGTCGCTAGGACCGAAGCGGAATGTATTTATTTTAAATACCATCCTCGAAGTAACCGTGTCATTAACACCGGCGGAATTTTGGTTTTGAATCGCGGCACTGACGCATTCGCCGATCGGCCGGTTGTTCCTACCGTGGACATGAACACTAAACCTACCACTGCGAGTCAAATGATTCGTTTCAGATTTTTTGTTTCACAATTATTCAAGTTATCAAGATATGTTTCCACTGAAAATGATTATAAACGCTGCTTTATCAAAATATACATTATAATAAAAATTGCTCAAAATCTATTGGGTTGGCAACTAAGTGATTGCGGATTTTAAGTAAGAAGGGAAATTCCGAATTTTTACTTGAAAATATAAATTCATTAAATTAGTTATTATCCGTTTTTGTCGATGACCTTTTGCCATCTTTCAGGCAGTGTCATAATTCCATGTTCATAAAACAAAAAAAAACTTGGCAAACCAATTTTGACACTGCTTTTCTTTCAAGGCTTCATCCCAATATACCGCACATAACTTCTTGCATGCTTGCGATGCATTCCTGCCATTTCGGAAATAGTAAAATGAAATATGTCTGAAGTACGTGTTTTGTTATTCCTTTTTTAAATTGGGATAAAAACGAAACTAAATAACTAATCGATACAATTTTCTTACTAATTAAAGGTGGAAGTCCAAGCAACAAAAAAACAATATAGGTTAGGTGCTTTGAAAACAAAAGAATGTGCTAGAACCATGACGAAATCCGCAATCATTTAGTTGCCAACCCAATAAATAAATTCAATCGTGCCATTTTTATAAGACAACACATACTAGTCAGCTTTAATAGTCGGTAGGTTTTGTGTTCAGAAGACTATCGCATCAAATTATTTAAAATAAAGATATTTAGGATTTCTCTTCTAAATATACAACAATTCGTAAGAAAACTTGTTGTCCTTAATATGCACACACTTTTAGTATTCAAAAAATTTTTTGTTGCGGTTCCTGTTGTGGTAACATTTATAGATGGCCCGTTGCGTTGTTTACAAAATATGACATGAAAACGGTGGCCGTGTTCACAGAAACAGTTGTGAACCGATTCGAAAAATTCTTGCGGCATTATTTTCGTTATTGTATTGCCTATCGCATGAATCAGAGCGATAAATTTTGGAACATTTATTTTATTGTTATTCATACTTTTATATGTAAGATTTTTTTTATACTTTCTGCTTAAACTCGCATTAAACATCGCCGTTTTGATTTTTTTTATCTCACAATAGTTCATATCATAGTTATTGATATGAAGTTTGAGAATTTCTATCGTTTTGTCATTTCTAAAGATCTCGTAATGAGCTATGATGGCCACCATATTCATCCCATATTTTGTAAGGAGTGCAGTGACCGCCATTTATAAATAACACCGTAACAGGACCGTGACACCATTGTTTTATATTCTAAGAGGGCGTACAAACTAAGGACAAAAAGTTTTTTTTTTAATTTATAATTTATGTCACATCAACTGCAAGGTTATTAGCGACATCATATGGAACATATATGAGTAGTTTACATTATTTGATTAATCAGTCTGATTTCTTTAATAAACTCAAGTAAATCCTGTATTTTTCCCTCTTTTATATTGTCCTTGAATATAATTTCCAGTTGATATTTATTACGGATTCTATGGTTATATAATATCATCACACTCCTCACACTTGGGGAGTGGGTTTTTGGAGATTATGTGCGAGTGTGTAATTCTCGAGTGTCCAATTTGAATTTTTGAGATGACCACTTGTTCTCTTCTCGATGTACTTGGGATCGATTTCTGTTCTTCAAAAAACTTGTTAGTTATATTTTTAATATGGTTAGGAGCCATTTTATTCAATACCTCTTCTCATTGGAGTTTGTCTGTTTGACAAACAGTTTTCTTTATAAAATTTATTATAGGTATTTAGGAGGAAGAAATTCCTAAATGTCATCTTTTTTTATCTGTTTATTTAAAGTCGCACCAGCACTTATGCTATTAGCGACCACTGCAGCATTGCAATGTGTTACATATATGTACAGATTTGTCACGCGTGTTACTTACAATTATACCATTAATGTTATCTTTATTTTAAATGATTTGAGGTGAAAATCTCCTTAATTTATTGGGTACAAGGGAACTGTTCAATATTATTCGAATCATCGAGGCGTTCGCGTTGATAACTTCTATGGGTCTATGTAAATTGCGGAAATTTTATTGTTTCCACTGAGTTTTATGAATATAAACTGCCTCGCGTGACGTTACGATTGTCCCGCGGAACGATAATCAAGTGTAACATCCAATTAATATGGAATTTAATTACAATTCCCGCTAAAACGGATACACGTGCGAGACGGAAACGCCGTTTCATTTAATTTAATATTGTTTCTGTGCGCGCATTACAGTTCTCACATTTGCGGGGGAATTGATTGTAAACTTCGTAAGCAATGGGGAAATTGTTAAATCTTTTTGATACATGTTACTTAGCGGAGAATGCTTTCTCACGTTCCTCACAAGACAATATTTATTTTCCTTTTTTGTTAATAAAATTGATACCAGTCAACATCTTTTATCAAACACCAACATTATAAATGACGGATTTCATATGATTTATTTTACAATTGTAGAGATTGTAAGTTGATACTTACTAGATACTAGACATAATTCTTTACTCAGGCAGATTTTGTAGAAATAATCGTGCAATATCTCGATAAATACAGTTTTATTATTTTTAACACTAGGTTTACGGAGCGCCAAAATTGACAATTTTACATTAAATTTAAAAAAAGGTGGTTCGGAACACACCTTAATAAACAGTAGAGGTCCCGCTGAAAAGTAGGGTGAAATAGGCTGAAAAATTAGGCGATAGTGGGAGTGGAAGAATGGATGAAGGGGAGAGTGGTGAAAATGGATTCGGAATCCTGAGGAGGACCAAGTATCATTACCTACCATTCAATTCAAACAAATAAGAAGAATATGTGTACCCAAGTTTTTAGCTGCTCTTTCTATCATATTCCCGAAGAAATAATTTGTTTTCAAAATTCCACATGAATGCACCATTACAGTCTCAATAATCGTTATTAGCACCCGTCAAAAAGACGCAAACCTAGTGTTAAAAGGCAACACAAGTAGTCAATATAATATTTTACAGATAGAAATTAAAATGCGATTTTAATGCGAGTTTTAATGCGAGTTTGAAACTGTGTGCAGACTCGCAAATAAATAGTATTTAAAACCACTCTGTTAATAACAAGATTATGATAAAAATCTTGGGATAATCGGAAGTAATTGTTCCAAGATTAGGTAATATTAATGGCAAACATAATTTCCCATTCTTTTTCTCGTTACCAAATGAGTGTGGCTGGCCACGACTGCATCCATAACGGGTTAATGGGAGAGCATGCGTGTTTAATAGGTAAATATTGCTCTATGTGGTAAGTTCTGATTAAAGCGCAACTACTAGTACAAAACACATTCTATTTAACACTGCTTTTCATTAACATATGTTTCCGAAACTAATGTCTCGATTGAGAAAACGAGATGGCACGTAGCGGAAATAATATTCTACACAGTTGCAAAATGTATCATAATAGAATCTTAATTGCCATAGAATGAAGTAAAACAGCTAATAGCGTATGTTTACAAAAGTGCTTAGAAAAATTATTCCAAGAGAGAGATGGATTTAACAATAAATACGCTCTAAAATTTATTAGCAAAATTATTTGTAATTAAGCGTAAAAATTCGACCACTATTTTTTCACTAGCTAATATCCAGAACATATTATTTCACTATAGACATTTTCCTAAATTAATTATTTAGCGTCGCATGAACCACTTGTATAGGTTATTAATAAACTGCGATTTTTATGCATTATGACAAAAATGAGTAGGGGCAATTTGAAAGAATAGAGAAAAGAAAGGTTTTAAAATATGGGTGTATTATTTATAACTTATTGAAGTAATTAGAGAAAGAAGGACATTTTTACTCCGTTCTTATTTCTATCAATTGCTCCAAATAATATTTATTTTGCATAAATACCCGCTGTCTAATTATTACCGACCTCACGTCGTGATTGTATAATTGTACACTTGTTTTGTTGCTTGAATATTACCAGTGCATGCACTGCTATCAATACACTGTTGACTTTATCCATTTTTAATAGAAATTACTGGTAAAATACAAAGCAGTAAAATCATCAGAAGAACTCGAGGACATTGTTACTGAAATTCTTAAAAGAATAAATCAAGTTGTATTTAACTCCACTTTCTCGTATCTGTTGCACAAATTCTTTATTTTGCATGGAGCTCCTCAGTCTACCGTTAAATTAACCCGTCTCCAATAAATATTGTTAATCGCGATGGTCCAAGCTTTCTAAATTCGGATCAAGAGAACGCGAGTGCACGTTGAGTGCGTCGTAAGTTCTGAGCTGCAATTCACTTAAAGAAATCCGGCTAACTTTAGGATACAACACTGTCGTAACCAGGAAGGTTGTCTGTCACGGTTGATCTTCCGAAAAGAGAATGAAATGAGAATTCTTCGCTCGAATAGTTGGCAGTTCTCCCTTGTCTGTTGTCAGCTAGAGCGCGTTATCCCGGCTCCGCTGCGTTTCCAGCGTGGACCGGATTCGGTGCAACAACCACTCCGATCGATGCATCAAGTCGATTTTTCCCAACCTTCATCGTTGGATCAGTCTGCACACTGATGCACTTCTATGCTCCTGGTTAGCGCTAATGAATGAAGTTGCATGAAAGGACACGCGCACGCGAAAAGCAGTGTCAATTAAAGGCGTCTACGTCGCGTAAGTCGGTGATATTTGCAGACAGATTTAGCGCACATTTCGCGCAGATGGTTCATCTCTTCCCATTTTCCTTTCACGTTCCAAAAAATTGCATAAAGTAAATTAGGGAGTGATGGCAATTTTTTTCAAGAGACGTTAGAACATTGTAAATTGAATCAACAGCTACTCTAAAACGATGCATTTGTAACAGACGTCATAATTATTATAAAACAAAATTGAAATGTTGTAGTGTAAGAGTTAATACATTTAATTAACAAATTTTGGTTATGAATAAGTAGGCATTATGAATGACTAAAATTATTTTGGCTACCAGTGATCATCAGTTTAATGATCAGAATTTTTCCATTTTGGTAACCATTATCGAAGGCCGGATTTTTTTTTTTGGTTACGAGTAACTTTTATCAATAAGCGGAATTTTAATTTGGTTACCGATAATCGTTGTTCACTAGAATAAAGTTGTTTGGTTAGAGCATAATTTTGTAAAAATAACTTTGATTTGTAAATTTAAATGTGTACATGTATTGTAGAAATTGTTAAGTGCATGCAAAAGTGTTAATCTTTCTCAATGTTCATGTATAACAGGGATGGGTATGGTAAGGGCCCCTCAAACGCCTGCTTCTCCCACTAACCTCTCTTTCATGCGCGAGGCCTGCGCACTGTTCGCAACGGGCGAAGCACTTCCTTCCTCTATGGCCTCTATGGTAACGGCGGATTTGAGGCAATTGATGCAAAAACGCCCATCCCTGATGTATAACGACTTCCAATTATAATAGTTATAACCCTCCGCCTTCTTGTATAATTGCTCGTTTGCTATGGATATTCTGAAATGATCAACTTCTTTATTGAATGGTAACATATCTTGTATGTTTTGTATAAGTAAAAGAAAATAGAAAAAACATACTAAATACTTGCATACATCTGATAAAAACATTGGTGCATTGTAAATTGAATGAATAGCCCACCCCAAAAGAATTTATTTGTGTACGAGTGCATGTATTTGTAAATGTGCATTGCAGAAATCAGCAGTTGTATGTAAGAGTTTTAATATTTTACAATGGTTCTTGCATAATGACTATTGAACTACGAGGAACAGGACCTATATGGATCATTGTTTCTTAATCGTTTCAATAAATTGGAAATAATATATTGATTTTAAATACATCAAATCCGCAGTGTTGTTTGAATACATGTAGAAAGTGTTAAACTGTAAGAAACTCCAAACAGACGATTCTCACAATCTACCAAGCTCGTAAGAGCCATTATTAAATTCTATTATACACATTTTCGTCTAGTGTCCAGTGTCGTTTGTTCGACCAGTTATAAACAGAACTGCAACTGCGGCTCCAGTTTATTCGCGAGAGTTCGAGGATTTGTCAAGGGTAATTTTGGAATACCATTCGTTTTTTATGAGTGAACTGTCACACTGGCCCGCGTGTCAATGTGCCGGCTATTCCTGTGATGAATCTTTACGAGCAACATTCCGTAAACGTGATGATCACATTAACCGTGTATCGCCCGAGGCACGTGGCCACAGAACGTTGGTTTATAAGTAGCAGCACGCCAGAGGTGACTGTCTGACGTTCTGTTCCGACTGTGGTCGAATTATCATCCACGGAGATTAAAGTTTCGTGGCCACTTCCTATCCACCGATGTCAAGTGGATTCGCGGTTATCCTACCGTTAGTGGTTCGGAAATACAACACACTGCGTTATTTTAGATGAATGGTTTTACCTTGATGTTCTATTCGTATCCTCATATCCTTCTATAAAACTGCATCAGAATTCAAACTAAATTAACACTTTATTTATCGGGAACTATTTAATCGTCCTTTATAAAGCAATAAATTGTCGTAAGTACTGCGCAGAGTGGACTTTGCCCCCTTTGCAGATAGAAAAAAATTGTAAAGGAAATTTTTACATTGTTTAACTAGGTCTGTCATTAAGTAGTGTGAGTTTTTACAGAAGTCGCTGCAATGTTACGCTACGACATTTATAATTTAAGTTAATTTCTTTTATGTAGTATCCTAATATTTGTTTGAGTGAAACTTCTTTAGGCGCGTTAGGCGCAAAATCTCGACGCGGTAGGCGTAAAACCTCGACGCGGTAGTAGTAAAAACCTCGACGCAGTAGGAGTAAAACCGATCTGGCGATGAAACGATGAAACAATGATACGATGAAACGATTTAGTAAAACCTCGACGCGGTAGACGTAAAACCACGACGCGGTAGGAGTAAAACCGATCTGGCTATGAAACGATGAAACAATGAAACGATGCAACGATGAAACGAAATTCTATTCTATTTTCATATACGGTTGAGGGTTCGGCATTGCTTAATAAATATGATAAAATTCCGATGATACTAAGTGGAGATTTCAATGTGAACTTTGCATCGGAACAATCAAGGTTATTAATAGAATTTTTTAGAAGTAAATTAAGGTTGGAAATGGTAAATAATCCTAATGAAGCGACAACAAGATCAGGAACAAATCTCGATGCAGTATTTGCAAGACAATTAGACAAAATTGAATCAAGAATATTTATATCATTTTTTAGCTATCACAAGCCAATTGTTTCAATAATAGAATCATAGAAAATTAAATGTCATAAAGTGTTAATAAAAATTCGAAAAAAAAATTAAAGAAAGAACTTTCATTTCAGCCACGTGGTCCAAGCATACACCAATTTTTTTTATTCAGAATGACACGAGGAATCAATTAATGTAAAAAATTTGTAGCTGCACTTTGCAACTGCACCGTTGTACTTCTGCTAAAGCTCGCACTATTCGATGATAGAGCTTATGAAACGTTGCAAAATTTTCCTACATAATGTTTTTCTATCTGGCAAAGGAACAAAGCTATAGTCCGGTGCAATCACTAGATTCGCCGTTTATATTGACTACGTTTGGGAAATTATCACTTAAATGAAAATTATTAAGCTTTTCTCCGGACACAGCATAGTTACTAAAGCGCCTACTAGGCTTCCGGTAGCTAGAGAATTAAGTTTTCATAACTCCAAGCGATTAAGTTTCGAACGATGAATTATCTCGCCGCAGGGTGTCGAATATTTTCAGGTAACATCCGTAGCCAACAGTAACTGCAATCGCAACGCTTTCATTCTATAGAGTCAGTTGCCGTGTCGTCGTTAACGACATCATCATAAACTCGCATTATCGGTTTATTGACTTCACCACCGATATTCCGTGTCCTTTCCGCGTATTGTTCAATATTGAACGACACAGTGTTATTTTATGCTGCTAACAGATTAATTGCTGCACAACGTTTTTACTTAAAAAGTATGAAAACCATCGAATGAATTCGATTATTTCCGACACGATTTCGTATACTCCAAATTACAAATAAATGGAATTGTCAATACTTTCGTAATTCGACCCTAAATTAAAATAGAAATGCCTGTATTGCACACCATAAAAACTCGTCCACTCTTATTTAAAGTAACATGATGTTTTGTTTAAACTACGGTATGAAATGCGAAATAAGTATGTCTGTTGGATTTTATTTGCAAGAATAATCTCTATCATTGGAGATACTTGCATAAATTGACTATTTCACATTGAAACAGTTAAATTTTTAACGAAAGCTCATTTGTACTGAATTCTTATTGTTCCTTTATGAAGTATCGAGGTCTACAAATTGCAAATACATGCACTATGAATATACATATGAATATAAAAATATGAGTATATTTTTGGGGGATTTGGCTGTAATAATTTGATCAGCCACTGAAATATTGAATCAAATATTAATAGAAAATAAGCTTGTGAACTTGATTTTTTTTTTCTTGGAAATGATCGGCACATTAAAGAAAGATTTATTGTTTATTAAAGCCTAAGAATACTTTTCAGTGCTTCCGATAGTATACACAATAAAATTGTAAGACACATGGGGAATTAGGGTTGTTTGATATTTCATAACACACGCAGATTTCCGACAGGAATTCCTGGAAGAATCGTAACACGAAAATATTTCACGGACCCTTTCCCAAGTGGAGAATCTAAAAATAATGATGTTTAATGACATATACAAGTCCCTACGTCCCTCTTGTCCCTTTCGTTTGGTAACCAAGCGGGCTCTCCCCTATTTCTGGGACAGAAATATATTCGTTTCCTTATTTTCTGCCATTCATCACTTCCTTGCAGATCCTCCGGATTCCGCAGTCTGCCTGTCACCGATTGCAAAAACTCGATGAAATACAAACCGTCGCCTCTCCCTTTCGAGTTCCCGATGATATATGGCGCTGTTAATTAAAGCGGCTGTGACATTCGGCAGAATACAAGGCGGCATTAATAGAGGGAACATCAAAATAATATTTCGAAAATCTTGTACAAGCTGACGCAAATGTCTGCAACACACGGTATACCGCACGTTTGATTGCAACACTTTCGCCACGAAGTGATTGGATACAGCCTCTACACTTTAATGACGCAAAACTTGATTGTTTCAATTTTATAAACATTTCTTTTAAACTCTAATTTTCATGATCATTCTAAATTCAAAAGAATTAAACATAACTATCGATATTTTTCTTTTCTATTTTATTTTTATGGAACACGATTAAGAACAATTCACATTGATTCACTCATCATTAAAATGTTTTTGAACAAGTGTCTTATTTACTCGACAATCGTGTGAAAATCGTGAGAACGATGCATTAGAAAGTCATTTTTATACTTTCAATAGTCGATCTTTTTTTTTGTAACTCATGTTTGTAAAAATTTGAATTTATTACGATCAACGCGATTTTTTATAATCATTTTGGACAATACGAATATAAAAAAATTTCTTCTTCATCTTATTTTTATAAACCATAATTTATAACTACGATCTAGTATAACGTTGGTCTGTTCTTTATTTTAAATAATAGAAATTGCTTCATAAATCATTAATTTCTTTCCCATTAAGTTTTTTATTCATTGAACAGTATAAAAATTATGAGAAGCATGCATTAGAAAGTCATTTTTATATTTTTTCATCATCGACCATTTTTCATTGTAATATTTTCTTTTTAAAACATGAATCAATCCCGAGCAATGTAATCTTCTTAAAAACATTTTGAACATCGTGATTGTAAAAGAAATTTAAAAAGAGATATATGTATATATTTTTATCATTTTATTTTTATGGAAAACAATAAAAAATGATCTGAAATACAGCGTAAGTCTGTTCATTCTAAATAATTCGAATTGCTTCACACATCATTAATTGTCTCCCATCAAATGTCTTATTCACGCGACAGTGTAAAAATGATGAAAATAATGCAGTGTAACCCCACTTCTATACTTTACCATTACCATATAGTTCTCCACTCGGTGCATGAGGAACATTGACTACATACATAGAGTACGCAACGAAATCTCGATATAGTAAAGTAGATTAATATCATTGCTATAGGGAATGAGGCAGATTTTATAAATTGTATAAAAATTGACGTCAATTACCCTGTCAACTACCTTGTCAACCTGGCCACCGGCTGGACAGCAGGATCACTAATTAAAATAATAATTAATCATTCAGTGCCATGAAATAGCTAAATTAATTCCAAACAAGTCCAGTCTTTCTTGATGAGCAGCTGGATTGAACCGTGAAATTGGTTCATTATCGTCACTTCCGGCCAAAGAATATTCGGAACGAAACGCTCTTTGGCGAAGTTTCACCCAGAATTTTGTCGTCTGTCGGAGTCTCTGGTGTATCGCTTCATTAACGAGCACCACTTCTCCGTCGTCGTCGACGACGTCGCCACTCGAGCTTCTCGCTTAATTATTCCGCCGCCACCCGGTACACGTGTCGTCGGGTCTTGGCCGGGCCTTCTCTGTTCTTTTAATTCCGTTTTATATCATTCCTTGGGCCACTGGGTTAATAGAGTGTCGTCATCCATCGACATTATCGCGGTAGATAGGGGCATATACATTTTCATTTCCTTAAGCTTTTTACCGCTACTCAAGATGATGTTTCCTTTTCTTCTAACACTGCAATCCGAGAGTTTATACATGCGTTTTCACCTGTTATACGCGTGCACAAATCTCTTGATTTAACAACACTCTGTACATTTTTATGCATTTGTTGCATTTGCAAATTGGCGAGACGCGGGTTTAATTTTTATGGGAATGTCTTTTGTTTCTATGGTCATACGATTTTGAATTAATTAGAATTAAATCACCGTGATATGAACACTTTGGCTGTCTATTTAACAACCGGAACAATTCTAAAAAATCGAAATCATTTATTTGACACGTTAAATAACGAATATCAATCCCAAAAATTTCTGTGAAAGTAAAGTAATTTAATTAATGACACCGAAACTAGAAAGTTAAAATTTATTATAGTGGACGCTACATCCTTTTGCAGCTTAAAAAATCTTAATAAAATTCGGTTTATCCGAATAGGTTGCGATAAAAATGAATTTCTAAACATACATTCCAATATATAAATTGACCAATTCTAGTTTGATCATCTCAAAAAGTCAAAAATTATGTAACAACAATCGTAAATTTTTCTAATGCCTTCTCAATTATGTATATGACACTTTTGTCGTAAAAGAATAAAATCTGCACTCTCATGACTACTGTGTAGGTTACTGTCAGCTATAAATATGTAACCAACTTGAAAATTCACATGTTAATGAAATAAAAATAAAAAAGTTGAAATATATTATTACTGAGTGAATACTTTCTCATCCTTCTTATATTTTGAAAATTCTAACTAAATTTTGTAAACTCTATATATTAGCATAAGAATTCTATAAGCATTCATAATTCTATTAACATTTGAATATATATTAGCATTAGAAAAACATTTCATAAGATTTATATATTATATTATTATGAAATTAATTGTTATAATTCAATTTGTTTGCATGAAAGAGTTTATCAGACTGGAAATACTAATACATACTAACTTGAATATTAGAAGTAATAAATTAAGTACACACTAATATAATGTAATCATTGTTTCCTTTTAGAAGCGGTATCCTTTGCGGTAGTTTCCACGAAATTTATCGCCACGGTTCTTTATCTCGTTTCTTCTTTTATGACACGTTTCCGTTCGATTGAGATTTATCTGACTTTTGTAAAAATCCAACTGTCGATGATGCCATACGCGTATAAAGAGGCTTTTCTAGAAGAATCAGACCGATTCATGGGATATATAATACTCGGAAATCGTCAAATTTATGGTGAAACGCATGTGTGATAGCAATAGCTTTCGACCTTCTAATATTGGCTGGTTGCAATAACTTTTTGTTATTTGATAGTGGAGGTTATTTTTATACAGGACGGGCCACCCATTTAGAGGAATTTATTAATATCGTGTAGATAGTGTATTTATTATAATATTTGAGTACATACAAATATTTTATAAATAGACTGCGAATCTTTATGCAAAATATAAATTTCCTAAGAGAATTGTCAGGAATACAAGATGAAGAAAATGTTTTCTTTCTTTTAATAATTTTCATAAATCAGAAATAATGTAACAATACTCCTAGATTCGTTTAACGTCTTCACTGTTTTGTATTTCGCCTATTCATTTTTGTCATACATGCATAAAATCCGCAGCCTATTTATAAAACAATCATTCCACTCTTTCTATAATCTTGTATCAAACTAATTGTGACCGTTTAAAACAGAATTTATTAAATAGGAATATGTACTATCCATTTCTTATAAAGCAAACCAAAATTCTAGTTTGTTATAGTCCCTATTTAGACATTAGAACAAATGTAATTGTACTACAGGTATAAATTAACATTTTTTGTAAAAAATTATTAACGACAAAGAAGTTTTAATGAACCTAGCTATGAATTAAATCGTATGAAAATTATTTTGCTTAATGGATTGAACACGTGTGATTTAAAATTCATTAACTTTCTCACCAATATTTTTACAAATCAGATATATAGATATAGATTCTATTATTATTATAGACTACAGATATCATGCGTTTCCGACAAAAATGAGTAGATCAAGTGCAACACCATAAATGGATTTAAGGAATTTAAAAATACTGTCATATTATTTCTAGCTCACTAAAACTATTAAAGGAAGAAATAATTGTCGGTGTATATTTTCGTAAAATCATTGTATGTCTTGATAGCTGACATTTCGGACGTCATTTTCTGATCTATAGTGCATTACAACCTTCTATGCATTTTTGTGTCATTGCATCAAATCTGGAAAAGCAAAGTGAGCATTTCTGTCACGTTCTGCTTTTTTTTTATTATGGCAAAGGTAAAAATGCAATGCAAACCAGGAAAAAGTTGTGTGCTGTTTAAAGAGAAGATATACCCTTGGATTACCATTTGTTTCGTTCTCTTGCACACTTTTTAAGCGTTGTAAATTTCATTTTAATAAGGGCGTCCAAAGTACTATAACGCAATTTTTTGCTAATAAAAAACAGGAATTCTACGAACAAGGCATCTCCAAGTTGCCAGAAAGATGACAAAAGATCATAGAACAAAATGATCGCTACATCAGCGTATAAATGAATAAATAGTGAAAAATCGTCTTTTATTATTCTTTGGAAAAACGAAATTACTTACCGAACAACCCAATAGTTTCGGTATCTTGAAATTAATGCAGACAATTTTTATTTTTCATAAAAATCCATTGTCCGATGATTTCATTTTAAAATATATTCTACTGTCCACAATAATCGCTCACTTTTTATACATTTACTCCATCTCCAATATGGTGGTTGGAAGTTTTGGATTCAAAATAGAATAACGAATGAATTTGTACACCTAATGCATATTTCCATTGGAGGTATAATAATAGTCCGGTGCAATGACCTTGCCAAACGGAAAACGAAAACAGTGGGCACGATCGTGCACGTGGACTGACTGGAGCGTTACGCAAGGATAGAATTCTCGATCGTGATTCACGATCAACAACGGTCGCTGTCAAACGCCCACGCTCGCTGTGCTCGCCGGTCGATGCAAATGCATGTCACACTTTTCAAGTGAATTCCTGCTGTTCTACTGACCTCGGAACGTGAGAAATCGTCTGCAGCCAGACGTGGAATAGCAACGTGGTCACACATGCGGATAGACAAACGCGACATTTTTCGTGCGATTCGTTTTCGTATTGTATTCACGTATTTTTAGTGTCAGAGCTAGTAAACAGATAAATCTTTGTCCCATCATACGTGACAGAAATATGTCGTCGTACGAATAAAAGAAAAAACTTTTTTCACAAATTCCATCGTTGTAATATCCACAACCAGTACACGGTTATGCACTAACGTGGAACTGAAATATTGATTATATGAAAAACAATCAATTCATTCAAAATATTGACGATTAAAAATAAAGTTTATAAAGAATGAAAACATTAATCAAATGTCGACAAATCTTTGTTCCAGCATACGTGACAGAAATATGTTGTTCCAGAAATAGAAAAAACTTTTTTCACAAATTCCATCGGCGTAATATCCACAACCAATATACTGTTACGCACTAACGTGAAACTGAAATATTGATTATATGAAACAATCAATTTATTCAAAATGTTGACGATTATAAATGAAGTTTATAAAGAATGAATCTTTAATCAAATGTCAAAGAGAATAATTTCTGACAATCTTAGGAAAATGCAGGCATGTCCAGAAGTAGCTCACTTGGAGGCAAATTCGAGGGAGACTCCTACATTTCCCGCCCGCGCGTCTTGCTCTACGTGGCGGCTATACTCAGACCCGTGCCTACAGCTTGCAATATGTACCGCGTGTGGCGCGTTGGGGCGACTCTCGGACCCACGGTAGGTACGGGCCTGAGGAGCTCGGAGGACTACGGCCACCACGAGGACCGAGACGCGCGCGCGGGAGAAGTAGGCGTCTCCCTCGAATTTGCCTCCAAGTGAGCTACTTCTGAACATGCCTGGGGTAATGTAATAAATAGATTGCAGATTTCTGTGGAAAATCAAAATTGTCTGCATTAGTTGCGACATACAAGAGCTGCAGAGACCTTCATTTATATTCTTAATAAAATTAATCAGTCAAAAATAATACATCAGTATTTTTATATCGTTTAAATGTTCTTTAATAAATTCTTCAAACTCTCAGGCTAGTAATCACTGAAGAGCATTATTTTCTTTCAATAAAATAAGAGCATATGCTAATAATTTTAGTATACGTTTTGTATTTATGTATTTAAATTATCAATTCATTTAAAATGATGAATATCTCAACAAATTTGCGAGCATTTAATAAAATAGCTGTTAACTCATATCTTTTTCTATTTAAATGAATATAAATGTATATAAATGATTTCATTGAGAATGTACATATACTGATTCACTGGACTAAGCCAATTAGGACTACAGCAAAGGAGAGAAAGAGAAGGAGTGATAACAGAGGAATTGAGGGGACGGGATAGGGAAGTGCAACAGCAAGTGCAATACACAAAGATACAAAGTGCAAGATTCAACCAAAGATATAGATACCTAAGAACAGTAGAACTACCAGAGTACCTGAGAAGGGGGGGGGGGAGATAGGAGCCAACGATTACTAGCACAGGCAAGAGGGGGGTCACTGGAAAGATGGAATTGGGAGAAAGAGGAAAACCGGAAATGTGACCTATGTGGAGATAGCTTTGGAAACTTTGAACATATGGTAAGGGAATGTAGGGAACTTGAAAGGGGATTGTGCATAGAAGAGTTAGTGAGTGAGAGGGGGTCAGCGGAAGCGGTAGGATGGCTGAGGAAGCTAGGGGAAAAAAGGAAGGAAAAGAGTAGCGAGAAAGATAGGAGAAAGATAGCGCAAAGCAATGTGTATGAGTGGGTCCGGGGATGTGTGGAAGGATGAGTGAATATAGCTATAATTGTAAACCAAGTTCCTTTTTATGGCCGGAAGGCTGAAAATAAAGCATTTCTATTCTATTCTATTCTTCTATATACTGATTCACAAATGGGACGTACATTTTATTCGTTTAATTACTGTATTTAAATGAACGAAATTATTGTTTGAAATCATTATGTAAATATCGTCACGTCTCAAATAAGAGTAAGGACTTTTATCTGAAGTTTGCATTTATTATTATAATTTTTCACAGAAAGTTCTTAGTATGCAAATATTTTTACGTTCTACGCGGATCTTTTTCTGAAGCTAGTATTTATTTTTATGATTTTTCTAGAATATCCGTTCTGTTTCGAAGGAAATATGCATTCTATACATATGTATTAAGTCGTGCAGATACGGTTAATTCATAAAACTGGATTATGCTTTTTTGCGAATGGTAGTTACACTAAATAAGCTCGTTGTACACAATAGGTTTTTTTCGACGCGGGGAGTTTTCAACACCCGTTAAGGGCTTGCTTTTTTCCGCGAGAGATCGCATTAACGAAACAGGTTTCAACGAACCCAATTTTCCGGCGCCGTACTATCCCCCCCCCCCTCCCCCTTAAAAGCCTCGGGAGACGGACCCTTATTGTTTTACTCGGAACTGTGCTAACATTTCGAATCGTTTTTGTGCTAATCTCCTGCCTTTCTTTCACGAGATTAGGTATCTTTTCCAGCATAGAGATTACGTACAAGCAACCAGCGAAACTTATTCTTTTTCCGATCGTTACCATCTGTGATTCCATTTGACTATGCATCATCAAATAAGTTCCTTATTTTCGTTTCTTAGAACAATATATTACAGCATTCAATATCCCATTCTTTAGTTTAATCCGTTTCCGAATGTTTTCTTTACATATTTTTAAACCGTTTAACTGCACATAAATGCAAGGAGAAAAGTTGATTTGATTTCTTCAGAAATGATAAATATTGTGTCTGTAATAGACTCGCAAAATATTAAATGAATTAGTTTAATTAGATTGTGTGATTCTACCTTACAATATAATATTACGTTCCTTAATGAAGTTGCAACAGTGAGAAGATTAAAAGAATTTCACAATATCGTTGTATTATTTTCAATTTATCAATGTTGCTAAAGGAAGAACAAAATTTCTATGCGTTTTCTGTTTTCTACAATTCATGGAGACAATTGTCCTTTTGCATAAAGATCCACAGACGAATTACAGCGTTCAATATTTAATCATTTAGTTGAATCAGTTCACAAATTATTTCCTTAAGTACTTTTTAACTTTAACTGCTTAAGTACATATAAATGCAAGGAATAAAAATTATTATAAGTAAATTTTTTCATAGAATATTAAAACAAGATATCACCGTTTAATTTATATATTTTTTAATATGTAACTAATAATTCATAATTATTGAGATTATAGAGACGCATTTATTGAGTTTAATTCAATGAATTCATTTCTTTGGACAGGTATCATGATTTCATGATAAAACCAGCAAAAAATCTACATAAATACAATCTTATTAGCTTTATAAAATAATATAAGCTAGTTACATTGGTAATTATTGCGAAAAGGTCATTATACTCCGATTTTGATGAAATTTAAATATGTTATAGATTCCGTCATTTTAAACAACATAGAGGGGTCGCTTTTAGTTTTCGAGATATTTGCAAAAAACTATTCCTAATACTGTATTGAATTTTCTGTATTTTTTATACTCCGATTTTGATAAAATTTGAGTATGTTATGCAGCAATACATTTTGAACAACTTTTTCCTTTTCCAATATAGGGGGGTCGCTTTTAGTTTTCGAGATATTTGCAAGAACGTATTGCTAATACTGTACTGAATTTCCCGTATTCTCGCACGCTCCGTGGCAACGTAAGGCTGCTCCGGCGAGCGTCAGTTTACTTTTTTTTTGTTAACATGCTGTGAAGATGAGAGAGAAAACAGGGCCTCACTCTGGTCATACATACATAAGGTGAGCTGTCAATTTTGAAAGACTACTCTTCGATTTTTGCATGCGTGGTCGGGAACTAACCACAACTCATTCTATTCGCATAATCTTTGCATTGTAGCTGTCATACAGAATTTGATCTAGTAATGGAAAAATCATGCGAATAGAATCAGTTGTGGTTGTGCCGCGGAGGGGACGCAGAGGAAAATTCAGGAGTAGTCTTTCAAAATTGAAAGCTCACCCTATATAGGGATAAACCCTGTTTTCCTCTCATTTCCACAACGTATTTACAAAAAAGTAAACAGACGCCGCACCGGAGCAGCCTTACGTTGACACGGATCGTGCAACAATACGTTAAATTCAATACAGTAGAACTTAAAATCCATTTTACCATTCTCACCCTTCTTCCACTCTCACCTAACGCAATGTTCAGCCTATTTCATCAGCCTACTTTTCAGAGGGACCTACTGTTTATTACGGGTTCCGAACCATCATGGTCAACGACGCATTAATATCACATAGATGAATATTTCCAGAAGTGACGGCGGTGGGATTTGATCTCACGACTACATTGTTTGTAGTTGCGCGCTTTATTCACTGAGCCACTGCGAACCCCGAAATTCAATACAGTATTAGCAATAGTTTCTTTCAAATATCTCGAAAACCAAAAGCGACCCCCCTATATTGGAAAAGGAAAAAGTTGTTTAAAATGACGAAATCTATAACATATTTAAATTTCATCAAAATCGGAGTCTAATGACCTTTTCGCAATAATTACAGTAACATTTAATATGCCGTAGTTCTAGTGTTTAAAAAAGCGTATCACATTTTTTTCTAAGTGTTGCTAACTTTCCCCTAAGCAGGAAAAAATCTGGGTTTCCGAAAGTGTTGACAAATGTCTCTCTCATTTCAGACTACAGCTGGTGATATTCTTCGCGTTCTGCGTAACATACGCCAACGCGGACTTCTTCGGCGAGAAAGGTAAGTGTCAGTTCATTCAACGGTAATGGTCCAACTCGTGGTGGTGATTCAGAGATTCGAGGACCATTTGTCCCTGTTTGCCCTTCCAGACGTTGTCTACTATGACGATTCTGGCTATGAAATTCCCAAGAGTGTCCTCCATTTGTCGAGGACTTCTCGAGAATATTCAGCAAGTTTTTTACCAATCTTTTTCACCAAGTTTCACCGTGATTTGCGTTAAACCGGGACACAAATACTCGAAAGAGACCACAAAATGTTTGTGTCGATGTATGTTTTCATTATTGCATTGATATCTATTAGTTGTGTGCGAGAACCCGAAAATGTCGAGTCGGGACGAGACGAGAACTTTTTTCGAGATCGGGACGAGTTCTCGAAAATTTCAGAATTCTCGATTATGTCGAGATCCTCGAAAATTTCGGAATACTCGAATATTTTAGGATGTTCAGTGCTCGATTACTCGAGAATCCCGAGACTTTCGAGAATCCTGAAATTTTCAAGAATCTCGAACATTTTCGAGAATCTCGACATAGCCAAGTATTCCGAAATATTCGAGAACTCGTGCTGATCACGAAAAAAATTCTCGTCTCGTCCCGACTCGAAATTTTCGGGCTCTCGCACACCGCTAATATCTATACTATACAATGGGTTTTAACCCTTCGTCGGCGGAGTCCGGGTTTACTTTGACCAAAAGTATAAAAATCTTCAGTTGCCTAATCGATTTCTGACCATTCAATTCAATGAATTGGTACATTAGGAACAACAGTAAAACTAATGAGATTGCAAGAAATATTTTCAAAAGTATGTACAGAAGTGACTCCCATTAATATTCGGACACTGAAAAAGTTACAATTTTTTTATGTAAGTCTGAATCTGTGGACATTGAAAATTTAAAAAATTCGTTTAGTACACCAGAGTAAATTCTATACATTGCGAAAATTGCATCAAAATTGTTCAACGTTACAATGAGCTGCAAACGTGTAATAAGGGTGAAAATTGCAATTTCTCCCGAATTTCGACCTCTAACTGTAATAAATCCATGGAATCTTACATCTTTCAATGCCTGTCGTTTTTAACCGCATCAACTGATTTTTATGAAATTTTCAGAATATGTATAATTGACTAATTTGACACAGATCGACAAAATGTATTTTTTTTAAATTTTCCTTATAGGTCCACATAAAAAGATTGCAAAATACAACTTTAAGTATTTTTCTTAAGTTTTAACTTCTCAAAAAAAATCCAAGTAGTATAGTCCAATATTAAAAAAGTTACATCTTTTTAAGCGTGTTCGAATATTAATAGGAGTTAGTGTACAAGAAAATTGATAATTCAAGCTGTGAATGTTCTTAACACTAACCGTACCGAGTACAAAATGTAACTGGTATACATTGTTTTATAAAAATTGTAAGACTGAATTTATTGAGATTCCTTGCAATTTTTATAACATTACGTGCTTGAATGAAGAAAATTATTTAATAATTTCTAATGGATGTATCTTTGTGATTTTACTATTAATTGTCCAGTTTAACGTTGTAATTCTTTATTTAGTGATAACTTTATACTTCATCGAAATTGTTGTATCGTGTTGAGTATACTTTGTCTTTGATTTTCTTTGTCGAACAATTCTCAATGCAGTTAATTTGGATACGTGGTTGCTACGGACTCGAGCTATGAACGTTTTCTATTCCATATCGATGGCGTCCTCGAATTCACTTATTGCGCGAATTTTTCGCCGTCTAATGTGGAAAGCACAGTGATTTGTTCTGAATGCGTGGACTTCTTTCTTATTTAAGGGTGGTCAGACGGAAAACTAAATCGACCGACCGGACCCGAGGAACTACCTCATTGAAACGAATGCTATAGAGTGGCATCTTATACTGTTACATAAAGTGCATGACTAAATCTTTGTCGAATACCTTATAATATTCGCAAAAAATCTTTAACATTTTTCAGAACATGTATTTTTTACTTCATATCCATTTTAACATTGGAGAGAATACTAAGGAAATAGGTAAAAAGTGTATTCTCTTATGAACTTGTAAGTGCTACTATTAAAATGATTATAAAACTACGCAGCTAATAAATAACTAACATTTATGTAGATAATTTAGTTGTAAGTATTTTTTTATGACAATAACGATATTCACGATTTTCCTTACCAATTTGAAAAAACAAATTAAACTGAATTTTATTTTCTGTATTATCGGTTTTATTTTTTCAATTTTTGCGCGTTGAGGCTTAGTATAAATATTGAATTAAACTTCGGTAATATACTTAAAATTTAATCATTTTTCATACACATAAAATACAAGTTCTGCAAAGTGAGTTTGAAACTACTTAATCATTTTTTATCGTGAATACAAATGTCAGGAAAGTATGTATAATTCTTTTCTCGTATATGAAACAAATTATTTTTTACAAGTTTGTATAATTCTTTTCTCATATATGAAACAAAGTACAAAAGTATAGAATGATTTTTCTCACATATAAAACAAGGTAAGAAAGTAAGTAACCATTTTTCTCGTGTACGTATAAAATCAAATATGAATGAATGTAGACATTTTCCTCAAACATAAAACCAAATAAGAAAATACATAATTATTTTTCTCATACAAAGTGTGTAATCATTTTTCTCATTTATAAAACAAATATTCAGCAAACTGAACTGACCATTTGATCGTTAATTACCGTAACGACAAACCAATGGTTATCAGAAACGTACAGTAGCGACGCTTTAATTTTAAGATACACGAGTGCCGAACAAAGTCGAAGGCAGTAAAGCTATGCAAAAGAATGCATGGTTGTTTCTGTCTCGAAGTTTTAGTATACTCTTTGACAAGCACGACAAAGGTATTAAAAATCTCATGTAGACTTTACTTGCCGTTTAGTTAGGTTCATTTCAGAGTGAAAACATACCGTACTATACTTTTCTTTGTGCAACCTCAGTCACCTCTGGACTCTTTGCAATAAAAGCTATAGTAAATTCATAATTTTATGGGAATACGTTGCGCTGTTTACATTGTTAGACTTGCGAAGAGGTATTCCCGCTTCTTTCACGACCGCGGAATTGCAAGTGAAAATTTTTCTTGAAGCACGCGGAGGCCACTATTTAAACTATTCGTGTAATGTCGTCAAAGCTTAATAGCAGCCGAGAAGATTTTTTCATGGAACTTTTTTATACAGCGGAGCAGGCGTAAAAAGCAGTGTAGTTGTAAAAGTTCTTCCAGCGACGTTTATTATCCGTGGGAATTTCGTTGATCACGTAGCGACCGGAAAATTGCGAGCACACTTTTTAATTCGTTGTAATAATTCCATGTTTCTGAAGCGTGTTTCTTTTTCTTCTTTTTTCTCATCACGTTAAGCAAGGCAATATTGAAAATAATGCCAGCGAACGCGCTTGGCTCGGGAAGAGAAAGACAGAGATTCATAAAGAGGGATTTAATAAAATCTGCCTTGAGCCGCAGTTACAGAGTCCTAATGTCTTGAAATGGCTTTATGATCATCAGCATATCTTTATTTCCTCCTTTAAGAATTTCATAACCTGAGGGAGTCGCTTCTCAGATTCAGCAGATATTTCATTCCGCAAGCCGTTTTTATACAGAGTCTAATCTCGTTTTCTTTCGTTCCCCGTTATTCTGATCACTCGTTACCAAGTCGGGGAAACTCGTATTAAAAATCTCTCGCCGAAGCAACTTTCGAAATTCAACGGGTTCGCGCGAACTTTCAGAGAGATGGTGCAGTCGATCATTCCCGTTCCTTCATTTTACACATAATTGGCTACGTAATAAGAGATCAATTTTTTAAATTAATATGCTGAAAGCTTTCGCCGCAAACGACTATGTTCTAGAGATTGTAAGATTATAACTAGACTGCGGATTTTGATGCAAAATAATATACATATACATGCACATACATTTCTTTCTTTCCTTAATCATTTTAATAAAACAAAAATATTGCAACAATATTCTTTAATTCTTGAAATATTCTCACTGTTTTGAACTCGATCTACGTATTTTTTATCATAGCTGCATAAAATCTACAATTTATATTAATACATTTTTTAATGACAATAATACCGTTAAATAAAAAAGAGAGCGTATGAATAATTTGCGATATTTATAATATGTAATACCAAACATGAATTTGTAATCACATATTTTGGTATTAGAAATAAATTTTTATAAACTCTGAACAGATAAAAATGAAGCTTATGAATGTATTATATTTCTTTGTGTACTCGTGTTTGATCAAACCGTTTAGAAACAAAGCAATCTAGAACAATTATTTAATTTCCCCTTGGTCATAATGTAAAAATGTTTTCATTTTTAAATTTTTTCAATTTGTTGAATTATCACTGATAAAAGAAATCCAAAAAAGATTTCATATAAAAAACACATTTGTTTACAATCATAATATTATTGATGCAACAGCTTTTGATGCTTTCGTCTCTTTCATCATTAATTTTAATACTACAGCAGGCATGGACTGAAGTTGCTCGATCGGTGGCGATTTTCAAGCGTTACCTCCACTCCACCCGCTCGCGCGTTTCATTCCCCGTGACGGTCCTAGTTCATATGGTACGGGCCTGAGGTTGCTCGAGAACTAGAACTAGGAGTGGGGGTATCGCTTGAAAATCGGCTCCGATCCAGTGTCGCCAGAAACACCCAAAACTGGGTGGACTTTCCTCTCCTCCTTTTCCCTTTCCACTACCCCATTCCACTACCATGAGCACACTCTAACGTCCCCTACTAAGACCGTAGACTGGTCACGTTACGTGCTGCGCAATGTGTTACATATTACTCTGGTCATCAGAGAAGTGGTAAACTGTATTCCTCTTGATTTAACCGATCTGGCAACACTGCTCAGATCGAGCAACTTCTGTCCATGCCTGTACTACGGCAGTAAGGACATCTGTTCATATTTTACATTAGTTTTATTCGAAAACACAGCAAATGTGTTTAACAGTTTTCCATAAAATTAAAAATAAATATTAGTATTTAATATTTTTAAGTATGTACATCACATCTGATATTACTGTACTGCTGATTTCTACGCAAAATAAAAATTGTGAAAATTCATTGCAATATACAGTAGCTACATGTAGACGTCTATTTCTTCTCTTAATAATTTAAATGGGCCAAAAATAATAGAACAGTTTTTTTAAATCAATTGTTATGACAATTAGGTTAAATTCCGTACGTTTTTTAAGTGTCAAATTCTAGAAGCAAATCCAAATAAGAATTTATGAGAGCAAATCCAATTTTAATATTACATGAATGATGAATTTTTAATAAAGATAAATTAATAGAATAGTATAATAAAAGACGAAAATCTGTTTACACGTTGCCCCAGTCATATTTTAAAATACTGAGACTACTTTTAATGCTTATAAAGTTGAAAATAAGTTCTAGCGTGGTGTATATATTAACATATACCGGCAATCTACCTCTAATTTCATCATTTTAATAAAATTTGTAACTATTTGGTCGTTAATTACAGCAAAGACAATCTTGCGATAAACTAATCAACTTCTTGAAGCATACAAAATTAATCAACCGAATCTAAATAAAAAATTATCACTTGTAAACTCGTAGTTGCTAACAACCCTTGCGAGGTTGATGCAATTTAAAAAAGAAAAAATAAGAAAGCACACAAACATTTTGTAAACATATGTAAAATAAAGAAGCTATATACAGTGCCCGAAATCTCCATAAAGCCACCCGATTTTTTGGTGAAATCTTATAATTATGTCGTAGTAATGAGAATCTGATGCACGATAGCATTTTAGGATTAATAAAAGAAACCATTTACATGATTACATTCATAGATATATTATTTATTTATAGAAAAACGTAAAGTTATATAGTTTAACAAAAACCGAACTGCGAAATTTCCATAAAGCCACACGTTTTTTAAGTAGATAACATCAAGATTATCGAAATATTCTTCTATATATACAAATTAATACTTAGTATAATTGCCATTTCTTCGAATAACGTCGAAAATTCGATTAGGTATTCATGATATTAAAGTATGAAGAGTTTCTGCTTCAATGGATGTCCACGCTTCGTCCACCGTAATTCACAACTCAGAAACAGAGTTGTAGTGTTTGCAATTGTCATATACTTTTCTTGCAAGTATTCCCAACAGGTTCTCAATTGGGTTTAAATCTGGCGAACAAACTGGCCATCTCAAAATTCTAATATTTCTGTCGTCTAACCACTCCTTTGCTTGCCGTGATGCATGAACTGAGGCGTTATCATGCTGAAAAATGAAGTTTTCAGTCTCAATTTCTTCTGTAAATGGTATTAAGACTATCTCCAATAGCTCTGTATATTGTGTAGAATTCATCTTATGATTTATTCGACAGATTGGTGTTTTTTATTGGCTCTGAATGCAGCCCAAATCATTAATGAGCTACCACCGAAGTTACGACTCATTACAACATTATTTTCTTTTCTTAAATCGTGCCAGTAGAATTTGTAACCATCGAAAATGATATTTTTCCATTCTTGGGTCCAGGACTTTCTGCAAATTCGAGGCGTGCTTGTTTGTGTCGTTCTTTGAGTGCTGGTTTCTGCAGCATTTTTGTCCATTTAAATCGCCCTGAACTTTTTAAAATCTGCTGCACACGCCTTGTTGTTATCGGTAGCTGTGGCTCAGTACGAAGTTGTGTTGAACTTTTTATTTCCTTTGCTGCCAACTCCATCAATAATGAATTTTGTCTTCTTGTTAATTTTTTATTTCCACCTGCATGGTGTTTCTTACTATATGCTTCGCCTAATTTTATACAATTATCTATCAGAGTACGTGACCTATTAATTTTGTTCGCAATTGATCGATTAGAACCCCCTATATCTTTGTAAGCATCAATGGATGTCTTCTCTTCGCTTGTTAATAACTTGCCTCGTTGCACTCTAATAAAAATAAATTCAAATATAATATATACACAATTTTTATGAATTTAGGAATCAATATTAATATGAATTCACACGTCTTAATCGCAATTAAAGTTCCTTGGTTGATTCTCGCTGATGTTATCAAAACAAAATGTAAGCACAAACTAAGTGGCTTTATAGAAATTTCGCACTCTCGTGCCGCTGCCTTCAACGAAAATGTAAACAGACTTAAAATATAAACATTTGTGAGAGAGTGGGATATATATCTCTACTCAGTAGTAAGTACACAATGTTATAGATATTTGAAAATCATCAAATTTCTTAATATTTTTTAAAAATACACCAAAATGTAGGTGGCTTTATAGAAATTTCTGGCAGTGTATTTATTTTTCTCACATACAAAACATCTAAATTTGAAAATAAGTTCTAGTGTTTAATACTTTGAACTTAGAGCAGAGAAATCTGTGGAATTATAAGAGAAATGGAGGGAGCAATCGAGCATTTATTTCCTCACACGGTAAGGTGAAATTCTTTACGCTCCGAAGACAATTCGCGATCGATATTACGCGATCACGGGCGTAAGAACATCACGTTATCCGGAAGAACGAAAGATTCAGCCGCTTGGCGAGTTTCCGGATCCCTTATCAGAAGCGGATGCAAAGAGGGAATGTCGGGCTGCGCCGCTGCTGGTGGATTACAGCATAGGAAAACGGGCTGGAAAGGGACGAATAGCTCCCGCAGGATGCGAGATAACTCTCATCCCCGTAGCCTCATTTGTATCCACCCCCTTCTTCCGATTTCCGTGGTGAACGGCCACTTTTTGCGATGTTGCATCGTCAATATTTAATAGCACATCATTGGTCACTCGTGATTCCCGATGTTGCCCGTTGGACTTTTCCTCTTTTTCGTTTCGCTGTCCGAAGTCACCTCGTTGCTGCATACAATGCGCATTTGAATCTGATATATCGGATTCGTCGGAAAGCTTTCAAACCTATTTTGTTTACTTACACATTTCCTGATAAAAAGATAGCATAATGTACTCAGTGAATCATATGATTGATCAGGCACACTTTCAGTTAAAATAACTTTTAATTCTTTAAGACTCATTAAGACTTCCATTTCTCTATAAAACTAGAATTTAGATTAGTGCAGTAGATGATGCGTAGCAAAAATTTTGGAAAAATTGGAATCAGTCGGTGGTGCAAGAAAAATAGTGAAGGTAGTTTTTTACAACTCCTTTATCTGGTCTTGTAATGAATATTTAAAAGATTTGTTCCCTAAACTCATGAAAGAAGTTACATACATTCTGATAATTTCAACAAAATTCTTTTTTCTATTTAGAGTTTTATGTCGGATGAACTGCTAGATTACTAGCGGCATCATAGTGTACGCAAGAATAGGTTACACTATTTCATTTATCAATTTGATTTCCTTGGTTAATTGGTTTACAAGTTATACACGATTGAAAGTGATGAAAATCGCAGTCGTAGGTCGAAAATCGTGAAAAATTGCAATGAAAGACTGTGTTGTAATCTATAGCGATGGAAAAGGTTGGAATGAAGGTGAAGGTATAGCGAAGCTGGGAGTATTAAAAGTGAGAAATGTATCACTGGTAAAAGGTTGTTATATTAAGAAAAATAGTGTGTACAAAGCAAAAGGTGAATATGATACAAAGAAACGATGAAAGATGTTACCAAGTGAGATGCGGGTGATGATGAGGGGAGGCACACAACGTGAAGCGCACGAGGTGTGAGAGATGATAATATTCACGTGAAGCGCACGTGAATACTAGAGAAGCGATTTACAGAAGTGAAGCGCACAACGGTAAATAGAAAAGCGTGTTTTACTCGTAATACAGTCGAAGAGCGACGAGTCTCGTAGTCAGATTATTTTCAAAAATAAATTCTGTGAAGCAGAGACTGTCTTTTCGTACAGTGTAATTACTTTAATAGATAAGTGCAAGTTGTTGACTAAAATGGATTCATTTTATTCCGTTTTCGTCTAGATACAGAATAGAGCTCTTTGATGCGGTTCAGTAATTGTGCAGATGGAAATTTATTGAAATTGGTTGAATTCTGCGTCAAGTAAACGTTTCAGAGAAACGGTGCAATGTGGATACGAAGTAGATAAATTGCTATACGAATATCGTCAGTGCTGATTTATTATTGCTGCGAGAGTTTGATCGACTGACACGCAAACGAGCAACCAGCCGTTTTTTATAGTCGACAATTGTGTACAGTGCTGTAAAGATGGCTAACACTTCCGTTGGTGATAGTAGATTATTTTTTGGTAACTCACCTGCTAAAATCACAAGGATAGCCCTTTCTGTACAATAGGGGAGAGTAGCCTAATTTTCACTAGCGCCTAGATAGGACCTAATTTATAAATCATGGTTAATTAACACCACTAGTAATACTGTCAGTATATTTCTTGTCAAGCATATATTGTAGCTAAACTACAATATCATTAACCCTTGAAATATTTTCTTTATCAAAATAAATGATGGTTCAACCAAGGTGTTGGTCCAAATTAGGCTACTCTTCCCTACTATACACACAGACTGATCAATTTTTTAATATGTGAATTATTTTCATTATTATAGAAAGTAAAGCGAAAATTGTTTGGAAAATCTCTGATATTCCTTTGAAATTCTACTAGCTCGTATGCAACCATGAATTTATACTTTTTTAATAAAGTACTACATATACTTCTCACGACGTACAAAAGAAGTATGAAAATGTGCATTAACTTTTATGGAGTATCTTAACTCTGAAGAACTGGGGGAAGGAACATAATTTTCTAATTACTTCTACTAATATACAGGGTGTTCGCGCTATCACTAGCCAGCGCTTTTCTTGTAAATAGTAAATATTAGAAACAAATGAAAGAGGAAAAAGTAGTACCGTTTTTTATGCGCAATACAATGGCGTATGTAATTATTTTGTGTTTACACTATTTTGTTAGATATGTAGATGATCCTCAATTTTTTAAATGGAATGCTGTATATTTTTTTATATCACATGAAAGCGTGTGTCCAGACGAATTCATCCGTATACTGCACAGTGACCTTCAAGGTCATGCGAGGTCAGAATTTGAAAAAACATTTTGTATATTTCATACCAATGTGTTTACAAGTATTCCTTATTCATACGAATCAGATGGTCATTCACTATCAGAGTGTTTACTTCTAGTTTCTTCTATGATGAGATAATTTCAGAAAAAATTGGAAGCCACAAAAAATGTTATTAATAGAGGTAAAATGTGCATTCATGTACAAGGAAGTCATATTGAACATTTACTGTAGCCTCGCCAATAAAGAATACTTGTAAACACATTGGTATGAAATATTCAAAATGTTTCTTCCATTTTTGACCTGGCATGACCTTGAAGGTCACTGTGCATTATACGGATGAATTTGTCTAGACACACGCTTCCATGTGATATAAAAACATATACAGCATTCCATTTGAAAAATTGAAGGTCACCTTCATATCTAACAAAATAGTACAAACACAATAATATTACTACTTTTTCCTATTTCATTTTTTTCTAATATTTACTATTTACAAGAAAAACGCTGACTAGTGATAGCGCGAACACCCTGTATACAAATAATTCTCTTACTACTCCTTAAGAACATGTTGCCCAGAAAAACATTACGCTCCTGCTTCTTTTTGAAAACGACATGCTAAAGAAATGATTTTTTAACGCTTTCTAAAACCTATTTGGTAAAAGAATTCACCTCGAGGATTTTAAATAGAATTGAACTTTTTTCACTCTTATCGATAAAAAGAAACAAATAATTAACAAATGTAAAAAAAATACGACTTTATAATAAAAAGTAGAATGTCGTTGGAATTGCCACATGATTGGTACACCTAACACTTTCAACAATGAAGTTTAAAAAGTTCCACGAAATAAAATGTTTAACAATGGATGCTTCATCGCAGCGGACCCTTGAAATTATGCTACAGCAGGATCATTGCTTTTTCGACAAGTTCGCGGGAAGAACAACGAAATATTACAAATTTGCATCGAAAGTTTTACTCAGTTCAAGCGACGTTTCTTTAAGAACTGTGAAGATCTTGACCGTAAAGAAAATTCTAACTTTCGTCCAGGATTTTTCAGGATCTTTTGCACACTTTTACGTTCAGAAGCAGTGCTTCGTCGAAGGGAAAGTTCACAATTGAAATGCATTTTACTTTAACGAAAGTAATTTTGTCACACATTACATTATTATCATAAATTCAATTTATACGATTTCTAAAAACCGCAACTGTTGTTTATAAAATAAATAATGAAAGCGTTTGTTGATGGATTGTAGAAGCTACAGTGTACATTAATCTTTTTAGATATCGTATTCATAGAAAGATGTTCATAATGTCCGCAGAAATTATTTAGATCTATTATCTTAAAAGTAAATACACATACTAACTATTATAATATACCCACTAACTATAATATTATAAATAGTAAATAATGCAATTTATGAATTTCTTTCATAAGACACAAGAACAATAGGATAAAAAAAGACTCAATGTCGTAAATGTTGGGAAAATAAAAGTGTACTTCCATATTTATCAATGTCTCATTAATAGTAGTAATGTGTAATTATGCTGTGCTGCGTTTTGCTTTTTTATCGTCCACTTTTTGCTATGATGAGTCACTTGTACATTTAAATTTATTACCAATATGACGACGCATTTATAAGTATAATACTTAATATATAAATGTTCGAGAATTGTATCCATTTTTACTATCATTCGTTCATAATACGATTGATCTCTAATATTTTCCTAGTACACGAATTATTTGTGTGGCTAAAATAGTATTGGTAGAGGAATATATAAATGTGTAATATAAAAGTATTATATGAATTTATGATTATAATTATGCAGTTACAATCCCGTTAATTCTTTCATCGCACAAGCGAACAAAAAGCGTTATATAAGCAGCAGATAAGTTTTGGAGAGTGGAGGAGACCGCCAGAAGCCAGCGAATTCCGCCAGGGACAGCTGATAGTGTAATTCTGTAAAAACAGATGAGACGTCGACTTGATTAAAATTTATGAGCAAAGGCGGCTGCGCTTAAAAATCTGAAACGAGGTATAAGAGACAGTGTGTTTTCGACAAAGGGGGAGGGCGAATATTTCGGAATATAGGGCCACATGACCCATCCACAAATGGGATTCTTTAGAATTACGGTTCCAACTTCGACTTCGTGAAAAAATTCGTTTAATGTCTAACGCGGAATTCTCCAACGACGAACGAAGCTATTTCTGACTCTATTTAAGTTGGTATTCTAGTTTTCGAGGCCATTTTCGCAAGAACTTTTTCAGGAAAACTAGTGAACCTTTCACTTTGGGATTTTGTACAAAATATGTACTGGTATTTTAAGCACATGTGTGATTTTTTTTAAAGTAAAAATCATTAAAATTATATGGGTTACATATCTTTTTATAGAGTACCTTTTGAAAAGCATGGGACGACGGTTGCCATGATTCTGGTCTTTCCACTGATCTGAAATTAAAAAAAAGTTTAACTAATCTAGTTATGGTTCGTATCGAAAGAAATTGGGAATCTTGATTATTTACAAAATGGCGGCATTTTGAAGTCTAATTACGAATTTCGGTTTGTATTCTTCGGCCTTTAGCACGATAAAAAAATAAGAAACAATTGACGGATTTGAACATAACACACTATGTGCTGATGAGATTCTAAAAATTGCGAGTCTAATTGCAGGTTAACTAAAAGTTAAGATATTTATGCACAATAACAATTGTTTGCATTTCTTGCAAGATACAGGCACAAAATAGGAAGTTATTTCAATCAATCTCTTATGAATAGTTTTGATAAATTATATGTAATGTATCAAATTTTGAGAAAATTGCAATTAGTAGGAATTACATGAAGAGATAAAAATGGCACTTTTTAAAACTTATTTATTTTCGCCCATAATGAAAATTTTAAATATGCCTTTTGTAGATCTATGTTAGTTATACATATGCTGAAAATTTCATCGAAATCAGTTAACGCAGAAAAAAAACGACGCGCATCGAAAGATATAAGAAACTATGGATTTTAAGCAGAAAATGACCAAAAGTCGTGAAAAATTGCGATTATCACCACTTTCAACCGCTTGTAGCTCATATGTTCGTTTCTTAACTGATTTCGATGGAATTTTCAGCATACGTGTAAATAACATAGATCTACAAAACGCATATCTTGAATTTTCATTACGGGCTGAAATGATAAAGTTTTAAAAAGTGACATTTCTATTTTTTCATGTAATTCCTATTAATTGCAATTTCTTAAAAATCTTTTTTGCACGCGATTTACTAAATCAATATTTCTAATTGCTCAAAAAAAGTCAAGTGGTTTGGTCAAATCTTAATTTAATTTATTTAAAATTTATTTATTTTTTTTTAGATTTGCCGTCGCGTTAATTGAGTAATTCGGAATTCTACAAAAATATTTCTGGACCCCAAGGTCTAAGCAAGATTCAGATCAAATACATTCCATGAATTCATTGTGATATTTTCGTCTTTTCTGAAAATATAGTAGGGTTAATCAATACGCGTCGACGGTCGAGATGAAAAGCTCTGTCATCTAACGTTCCGAATAAAAATACCGATTAGAACAGCTAGAAAAAGATGAAGGTATTCGGAGTCGTCGCAATGAAACATTTATGACACGGTTCGGTGGTCCGTCGAATTTCTTTTTTAATGCATGTCGGATGTGGGCGGCGATCATACCTGCCGTATTTTGTTCTCGCAGTGAGATCCAATAATTCGGGATGACTCATCGATCAGTCGCGGCTTAAACTGAATTTACATGCGTCGTGTGTTGGCTAATCGATTGGTCTCGTGAATTTCTGTTGCATTTTAATGGTTGAAACGGTGATGGCACGTTCGATGTTGCAGTCGAAGTAACCTCTTTTTTTTATACAATGAAGGCCACTGGAGAATCATAGAAATTATTTTTTAGTACGATTGGATCGTTAATAGAAGAAAAATTGTTGTGAGTGATTGTAATTGTAAGAGGAATTGTTTTAAGAACAGCTTTATTAGTATGTGAATACGTACAATTTTTCTGAAATTTAATTTGCGAGTGACAGATTATTAGACTGTGGATGTTTATACAATTTTAACTTTTTCCAGGCAAATTTTAAGAAATTAGAATGAAATGAAATCTTATTTTCAGTGGAAGTAGCCTTTGTAGATCTGAAATAAATGAAAATTTCATTCTATAGATTATCAATGCAGTGGTGGCATGAATGATATACATACGTTCAACAGAATGTTAGGACTATTATGATTGTTAACTTATCCTAAAAACAAATTACTTTTCCGTATGGTTAATGTAACTAATAGGGACTGTGAAAATGAAGAAAATACTTCTAGTTGCTCGTAATTACACAAGGAATTATTTATAATTATAAATATATATATTACAAATATAGTGACACTTAATATGCCAGTGGCAATAATTGTATGAATGATATAAAATCATTATAATGTTAAAACTGTTGTAGATCCAGAACACAAATTATTTTTCCATATCAGGGAGTTCCAACGTATTCCCCTACGAGAACTGCAAGGCCCCCACCATCGAACCTCTTCCCACTACTACGTACGGCCGTAGAGTTATACTCTATTATACATTATAACGATGAAGTCTAAGAGTGGGGGAAGAACCTAAGCGAGGAAGGTGTCTCGAATAGCTCCAGAGCTGCTCGTTAGAACTGCCTGTTATATATGATTGGACCATAAACATGAAGAGAACACTTGTAGGTGATCGTAATTATGCAAGGAATGATTTGAAAGACAATTTTATTAATACATGAAGGGGTACAAATTTAGTGACACATAATATGCCAGTGATAGGTTGTCCTCGCAATAATTCTATGGATGATATAAAATCATTATAATGTTAAAACTATTGCAGATCCTGAACAGAAGCTATTTTTATATATGATTGGACCATAAAAATTAAGACAATGCTTTCAGGTACTCGTAATTATAAAAAGACTGATTTGAAAGACAATTTTATTAGTATTTGAAGGAGTTCAGACTTACTGACACTTATTATGCGAGTGGTAGGTTCTTCTCGCAATAATTGTATGAATGATATAAAATCATTATAATGTTAAAACTATTGTAGATCCAGAACAGAAATTATTTTTGTATATGATTGGACCATAAAAATGAAGAGAATGCTTGTAGGTGCTCGTAATTAAAGAAGGAATTATTTTAAGGACGGTTTTATTAGTATATGAAGGCGTAAAAATTTTATCGAATATAATGTTAGAACTGGTATAGACCTTCAACGTTCAATACATACAATCAAATCACAATTAATTGTAAATAACGAAGTAAGCAATCTTTGCAGTAATTAGACAATTTTTCGGCAATTAAAGAGAGAAGTAAGACAATTGTGTGCAACATTAATGAAAGATTTATAGGATTATTGAAAAAGGTATTAGCTTGGGCATCCTCGGGAAAGATATTGACTTTATAGGAATAGTTCGTGTATTTTATTACAATTATAAAGTACACAGTGCACATTAGTTTAACATTCTCAAAAAATATTTTGTCCTGTCTGTTTGAACGATCTATCATTTATCCTTCATTCCAATTTTTTAGTAGTTTAGCATCACGCGTTCCATAAATTAATTTCCTTCGTAAGAAAATGTTGTACGTGGTGTTGGAATATTAACAGAATAAAAGTAATCGTTTAAAAGAAGCTGATGTGTCACGGAAATGACGAAATCGATAGAAAGTGAATGCTCGCAGAACATGAATGACAATGATTCTGATTCCAATCGAGCATGACAAACTAACTGTCACATGTGCCATCTCTTAATGGAATTATTTTTACAGTCTTGAATCATCGTGACGAAACAGAAATGCCTCATCACATATCCATACGTAAGCATGATGTATACACATATTTCACTTGTGGCAAGAATAGATCGTTGTCAAAGGCAAGGAGAAAATAGAAATGCTATTTTGTTCTCATTTGTAAAACTTAGAAAAACTATAACTCGTAGAATAAATCTTTATTAGTTCGAATTACAGAATCAAGTTATTAATAAAATAATTTGAATGCGTAATCAATCTATGGTAGGTTCTTAACCATTTGTGACTAGAGTAAGAAATTATAATTTACACGGTGGTGAGTTTTATGTATGTAAGTGAATTGATTTCTGGTAGAAAAAATACAATAGTAAATATAGTATGTAATTAGGTATGTATTAGTAATCATAGAAAATAGAATTTACGAGTTTATAATCCAAAAATAGGATAGACGTTTTGCACCGCTTTGCACCGTTTCGCATGTCAGCAGTTTTATGCCAAATACAAATTTTCTATTGGAATTATAACAAACTGGAGTGAAGTGAGAATTTGTTTTCTTTCTTCATACATATATTTAACAGATTGAAAATAATACAATAATATTTTTAAATTTTTCTAATGTCTTTACTGCTTTGGATTACATTTACTCATTTTTGTCATAAGTGTATAAAATTCGCAGGCCAGTCATCGGTCAAACAAATTAAATTTCGAGAAATACGTGTTTGAAATTTCCTATCAGTGCCATGAAAATGTATAGATATACTTACTTCAAACATCTACGATTTCGTTATTTTCGCGAATTGAGATCAATTTTTCTGCATAAATGTTTTCAAATACATACAGTAAGACATACAATGCAATAAAAAATTGATTAGTTCAAAATTCTAGTCTGGACCACCACCTCAATCTCTGGAAAATAGGCTGCAGATAATAGTAGCAGCGAAAAATCAGTGGATACTCGGTTATGAGAATGAACGAGCAGAACGTTGATAAACCGCAGGATTATGCATCTGCGGAAGACAAGGAGGCAGAGGTTGAGTTTGTACGTGGAACAAGTAGGCGATATATTATAAGGTGGGTTATCGGTGGATAGTAAAAGTCGCAGGAGTAGTAGAGGAAACGAGAGAGAGAGGGTGAGAATGAGCTTTCAAATATTTTACACTTTCCGAGCACGTTTCCTTCCCAATATGTCTGCCTGGGGCCACACAGCCAACTGTATCACGTATCCACAATTTTCATATGATTTTATATCTCTTTATTTTTTTCTTGCATCGTTTGCGTTACCAAATCTTCCCAAACTTTGTTTTGGGGCAACAAAGAACTCATCCGATTATTGCAGTTTCGATAATACAACGGTGCACTTCATTTAATTATCAAATGAGTTCTAATAGTATCTTTTACAACAATTTTTATTCACTTTTATTGAGGTCCTTACGGTCAAAATAATTAATCATTAAACCATTAATCGTTTGACGATCAATCATTAATCTTCAGTACTAATGTCCCCCTCTATTTTTTATTAGGTTGCCCCAATCATATACAGAGTGTTCCAGCTAACATGACCACCTTGAATATCTCGCTTAGTGTTAGTTATAGAAAAAAACGTTATAGGACAATATTAACCTAACCGAAGGGACAATATAATGATTCGGGGAAAACTTTTTTCAAGGTCATTTTTTTCTAGATATCAAGGTCATCAATTTTTTTTTAATGCAACTATATATTTTTTTACCGCGATGTAATAGTAGGGGTGAAGACCTCTTCAATGACATATTATACAATGACCTTCGTGTGACCTTGGGTATGAAAAATCCAAAAAGCATTACAGGTATTATCAGTGATTAATTTACTGCACTAATTGGTTTGATTGAACTACTTGTATTTCAATAAATGTTCGAAATGATGACTATTGTTTTCAACACATTGTTGTATACGGAAAATAAATGATTCTCTGGCTTTTCTAATAGTTTCATTGCTAATATTGGAACATATGATGTACAGTAAAATCTCTTTCCCTGTCCAACAGCCATGGTTTTATACAATTTATTTATGACTGCGTGTATCGCGCCTGCCGCGCCGACCGCACCGATCAATGGAATGTATTGAATGTCAGTAAATAAGTTTTTCTTATTCTCAATGATGAATAATTTCAATTTATAAACGCTGATAAGCGTTTGATTTCGTTTACTAGTGTTAGTTCGATTGTGAAATTCATCGTGAATTATTTGCTTCATTAGTTGTGTGAACTTTCGTTATTTTTATTAAAAAATGGCATTTTTCGGTTTACAAGAAAAAGCAGTAATAGGGGTATTCAACCTTACTATTACATCGCGAAAAAAATATATCGTTCCATTAAAAAAAAATTGATGAACTTGATATCTAGAAAAAAATGACCTTGGAAAAAGTTTTTTCCGAATCATTATATTGCCCCTTTGGTTAGGTTAATATTGTCCTATGACGTATTTTTCTATTACTAACGCTAAGCGAGATATTCAAGGTGGTCAAGTTAGCTGGGACACCCTGTATGACCTGTTCCTCAATATTTTATCAATCCCTAAGCTTCTTTTTACGTAACCATACAATTTGGTTTCTTAAAAAACACTCTGGGACAATGTAATATGATACCGGAATTAAAAAATTACCAACCCGATGGAAAAAGTGTGTAGATTGTGACAGAACATGCATACAAAAATTACTCGTAGATATCTTAAAAAATTTGTACTGAAATCGAAAATTAGAGAAAAAGTCCCGTTTATTTTTGACGGACTCTGGTATTTGTTCTCTGTGCCAACAGATTTGTCAATTAAGGAGAACGATGATATGAGATTGCAACGGACGCCCGTACAGTGACACGAATAATTTGTCGAAATCGAAAACGCTGGTCTAAATAGGTAATCAAGTTGTACACGATTGGTGTGTGATTGCGAGTTTAGTGGCCACGGGTTCAAAAGGGCTGCAGTTCTTGAAGGAAAAGAGAGTAAGCGAACCAACGTGAGTCACGGACGCGTGTAAAAAGGGGTTGCCGGAAAAAAAGCGGTCTCGTTTTCGACCGAGTCTGCTCGTAAAACAGCCGTGGATACTCGCGATATATTCCGGGTGAAATGAAACCCATTGCTCGTTCCTTCTCTCCTATCATTTTCTCGGCGCGCACCTCCGTTCTCGATTCCCACATTCCCGGTCTCCCTCGCTTGCGTTGGTGCTGTGTCCATTTTCGCTGGTGACTGCCAATCGAGCATGTACGATAATGCTCTCCTTATTTCAACTACCGCGATCTCCACTTCCATTCTCAGCTCTTCATATGACAGTCATTCTCCTTTTTGTATTCCAACAATTTCCCTTACGTGCCGAAAATGTTGGACGTATGATCTGCAAACGAGAAATTCAACAAATTTTTAAATATTTGGAATTATGTTTCATGAAAAAACAAAAATGTGCATCTTATTGTATGATGTTTGAATAGCATTTGCTGAAAATTTCAGCTAAATATGTTAAACTGGAAGGACGTGGTAGCCAGTTTTCCAGAGCCATTTCTGCAAAACACAGTCTGAGGTACCTGATATACAGGGTGTCCTGAAAAGTTTGAACATAACTGAAAAGAGTGATTCCTGAGGTGGTTCTAGGCACCTCTTTCTTTTGCCCATTCTGCAGAGAATTGCTTGCTGAAACGCTTTTTTTTAAGTTGCATCGCCCTCGCAAGGGTTATTAGTAACTACAAGCTTACAATTAGGTGATTATTTATAATTTAGATTCGGTTGAATAATTTTGTGTGCTCCAAGAATTTTATTACTTTTTCGCAAGATCCCTTCGAATCGGTGGCATCTTTGCTGTTTCCTGGAATTTTGTATGTTCTTCCTTCTTGATGATAGAGATGGCACGCTGTAACTATGTGTTCCATTGTGTTTATTGTGTAGCATCTATTACATTTAGGTTTATCCTGGTCTCACTCTGTTGATTATTACTAGTTATTTCCTGTTAAAAACAACAGCGGGGTTGAATTCATAGATGTCTTTCCTAATACGGTGGATCTAGGTCTGGCGAGACTTTTTCCATACATTATTCCATTTGTCCCGTATAGCTTTGGCGAAGTTCTTTGCAACCTCCTTGTGGAAGACAGGTATGTCTAATTCTGCAAGGTGTGGTTCTGTTGCCAGTTTTGCTGCATGATCTGCTAGATCGTTTCCAATGACTCTAACATGGGTTGGGACCCATCCCAGCAGGATTTCAATGCAAGGTTTATTATAAATTAATTAATTCTATTTTGCAATTATTTGATGATTTAAAGGGTTGGCGTAGTTACCCACTACGATTGCATCCAAGACACTCATGGAGTCGGTGTAGATTATGAATTTGATTGAAGTGTTATGGTTTGTTGCAGAATTAATGTTTTTGGATGTTGTCTCTATATGTTTTAAACCTTCGAGGATTGCAAAGGCTTCACACGAGTAGATGCTATAGTAGTGTGGGAGTTTAAATTTTGAGTTTCCTTTTGCGGTTAAGATTGCGCATCCGGCGTTGGTTACATTTTTTGAGCCATCAGTAAATATAGTTGAGTAATCGGGATATTTGTTCATGTTTTCGACGAAAACTGCTTTCAAGGTGGTTGGGAGTTCATATTTCTTAGAAGAATAGAATTCTATTTGCGTTGGAGTATTTAATAGCCATGGTGGTGTTTTAAATTCTTTGTTTTCGTTAATAACTCGAAAACAATGCCTTTCGACGTCAATTGCTAAAGAAAAATGTCTCGAAAAGAGATGATTCTAAGCGTAAAGTATTCAAGTAAAATATCCTAATTTATATGCATGTATTATAGCATCAGCTGAATGTCTTCCCACACGTTTTAATGTTTACAGATAAATTCCACTGCATTCAAATGAAATGAAAAAAATATAAATCGCGTTTATTGTATTCGAAAACGTACTGTCATCCTGCAACGTCTTTATTTTGCCTCCGCTTTATTCAATTTATTTATTATGCCATCAACGTACTAAATAGAAAAATGCAAAGATTCGTGGCCAATCAACAGTTAAGTATTCTTCAGCTTCTATGCAGATTGTCAAAATAACGTATATTAGAAATCAACTTTTCGCCTCTAAGCTGTGATATTCAATTATTAGACTGTACAACTTTCTGTGAAATAAGAACTGTCCAAGTTGATTGTAAGGAACAGAATCTGAAATGTATTTTCTCTTTTCAACTTTGCAATGGTACTTCGGGGTCTCCCGTGACCGCAACAAAATTTCTATTGTATTTCACAACAATTGCAAATATGAAGCTTCTTTACCTTTTTTGGAACATTTTGGCTTTTCAGTCTTAAATTACAAGCCTAAAAGAGTCGTGGTTTTTTGTAGAATTTTAAAAAAGTCTCAATTTGATACTTTGTAGTTTCCCAGTCAAGGGTTAATAAATCGAATATAATAGTATGACAAACTCCGATTTTTCTAATATCCCTTTTTATTTCATCTATTTGTTCATCATATAAATGCACAAAATCTGCAGAGTATTCGCTATTACACACATATTTGTCCCGTGTCGCGTGTGCTCCCGGTGTAGCTAGAAGCAACGAGACTCGAGTTGCGAACCACAACTTCATGTTATAACTTCAAAAATTAATAAGCACATGAATTTCAGCCGGTGAAATCGGATTAAAACTGCTCCCTGCGAGACACAACGAAATCCGCGAGGTGAAGGAAGGGGAAAAGGTGACTGAAAATAGACGAAGCAGGTATAACTAGGAAAAGCAACTTTACGTTTGAGCTTCAGCACTTAAAAGCATTCTACATTGGACACGTGAGTCAGCTTTATTGGAGTTTCTTGCGGCCTGCACGCCGAAAAAATTCTAAGGGTGTCCATTACACGAAATCTGTAACCAATTTCAAAATGTCCGATTTCAAAATGCAAATATTACAAAGTATTTTAATTAACAAACACTATTACGATCTATAGGTTTATGATACATATTGGGTTGGGGAGAATGTTTCTTCGTATCCTCCCAATAAATGTTGTACCTTGTCGTAACTCTGTTAATATTAATCGGATCTGGCATTACTTAAGTGCGTCTGAAGGGTGATATATCATAGAGTAATTAAAAACAAGAAATTGTGATATTTGTTTATTTAGTCAAAATTTATTACGTTTTGAAAATGAGTGAAAATAAAAGACATTCGATACATTATGAAATTTTATTACCAAGAAGGAAAGAATGCGACTCAAGCTGCTAAAAATATTTGCGATGTTTATGGACGTGATACAGTATCAGTTCCAGTGATGCCAGATCCACACAAAACTGGGTTGATTTTCCTCTCCTCCTTTTCCCCTTCCACTACCTGAAAGCACCCCAACGTCCCCCACTAAGACCGTAGACTGGTCACGTGACGTGCCGCGCAACGTATCGCATATTACTCTGGTCATCAGAGAGGTGGTAAACTGTATTCCCCTCGATTCAACCGTTCTGGCATCACTGATCAGTACGTGTGGCACAAAGATGGTTCAAGCGTTTTCAATCTGGAAATTTTGGTGTCAAAGATATATCTCGTTCTGATCGACCAGTCACTGAAAAAGTCGATAAAATCATGCAAACAGTTGTACAAGATAGTTTTATCTCAAGAATTGCAAAAGGTGGTCGATCAAAACGGCACATACTTGATTTAATAAGCTTCATTTAAAATATGAAAGGAACTTGATTCATTTCTGCATTAAAATACGAAGGAACTTTGTCCCCAACCTAATATATGATTTGAAGGTGCAAAGCCAATCTTTCAACCCTTTTAGTGCCGACCGAAAAATTAAAATAGAACGAGGATTACTGGGCCAATATTATGCCGAAGAGGAATTCAGAAATAAGAATAATATATCGATTCTAATACTATAAGAAGATTTTAATATTCTAATATGGTAATATGTATATTAAAATAAGATAGGATTTTAGTATTATTAGAAACCCGTAAACTAGAATAGAACAATCACTTTTCGCAAATGAAGTCAACGACGACATATCGTAGTGCGGCACTAAGAGGGTTAAGTCCTATTTTCAGTTTCTGTTTACATATCCAACTTTACTTTTAAATAAAGTTTATTTTAATATCAATCAATGTGACCATCGTGTAATCTATGTTGTGTATGAATGGGAATATTCGTATTTTCGTTTGCCAAATATTCAAAATTTTTTAAACAATCTATTGTGGTAGTTAGGAACGTCAGACGTTTTCAATGGGATTCATGTTGAGAGAGGCCTGACCGTGGGAGTACAGAAATTTTCTTTGACGAAAATAAATTACTGACTGATTTGGCAATACCTTAATAGTTGATAACGTTAAATAATTACATTCTGTTCAGGCCTTTCAAGTAAAAACACAAAAGACAAAGTGAAAAATTGTGATTGCCCCTAATTATTCCGCCAGGGACTGTAGTCCTTTTAACGAAATATGAAATTTACTGATCGGGTGGAAAGCATTTCGTCATCAGTAGGAAAATAGATATTCCTCAGGATCGCGTATACAATGCGCATACATAATACCTGGCAGTCGAATGTCGTAAAAATGTACAAGAGCTCATAAAGTGGTCCAGGAATATTTGACGGTAGAGACACAGTTAGGTCGGTGGCTTCCAGCTTAATGCCGGCTTTATTGAAATTTGTCAGCCCACCCGGAAGAAGTGACGGAAGTCAGAGAGAAGTGGGAGACGTGGGTGGGTTCTTGCGGAAAGGTGGCACGAGGAGAGGAGAGCATTCTCACCTGCGGAATGAACCACTCACGGGAGGAGTACCCGGTAACGAATGGTCGTTACTCTTCACTCGGAATAAAAGCATCGTAAACAAAACAGTACCGCTGCTCGACATGCCCCGTGGTTGCTTCATCTCGCTTCACACGTCTCCCTGTCGGTTTCACTCTCTGCTTACCCCCATGCTCTACATTCAAAAACCACCGACGAACCATGTTCGATGAACACACAACGCATTCTTTGCCTCCCCAAGATTTTACTCGCTCTTTAACCTGCTACGTGCTTTCCTTATGTTTGTCCCAAGTTTCGCCGACGATGCGCGCTTTTATTTTTTTAAATATGCTCGTACGTTAATGTAGGAACGTATGCAAAAGCATAAAAGACAAACAATGAACAAACGTAAAAAGAGATATTGAAGTTTAAAATTCGTAGCCTATTGTATTTTAAAATTTGATTAGGTTGTTGCATATGAAATGTCCAATTTTAGAGTGTAAATGCTATGAAGCATTTGGATCAAGGAATACTCTCTTCAAGTTTAATAAACCGGGTGGGACAATAACTATGTCCACCTTGAATATCACCGATATTTGTAGTAATATGAAAAAGTGATATACAAATTCAAAACTTACATGGTATAGAGAGGGATATATTGTGATGCAAACAATTTTTATGTGTGTGAAGACGTTGCGGAGATTTGAAGGTCACCATAATTTCTATAAATGGAATGACCTATCTTGTATTACGTGATATTATCGGAGTAATGTTCCGTATGTACTTACCATATTCAAGTTGAGGGACATCAGTGCGAGCATCTACTATATTCTAGGTAGTAGGTGCGTAATGAAAATTATTTCGGTAATATCTTGTTAACTATTAGCTCTAGGACATATGAAGGTCAATACATTTTTACGCAGAATTTGATAATCTATCGATTAATGATACAAAAGGTAGGCCATCTGTTTAATGAAATTTAGGTTATCTTGCAATTTCCGCAACACCTTTAAATTGTTCTAATCACAATATTGATAATTAATACATTTAGGGGAGGCAGCTCCGATGACCTTCACCTCGACATACGTTGTCAAGGACAACTTTTGTCATTACATCTACCCGGTGCTCGGTCTTAGTTTTTGAGATATTTGCAAAAATCTTTAGTCAAATTTATATTACGATATAACCACAACCCACTCTATTCGTTAAATCTTTGCATTGCAGCTGTTATCCAGAATTTTTTCAGATTTAAGAATATGCGAACATGCAGCTCACGAAGTACTGATAAAATGTGGTCTAAAACATATTTTAATTGCACTACCGGAAATGTCTAAAAAATGGTGATATAACTTAACGGGTAGACCCTGTATACTACTAAAATTAAAAGCATACATAAAAGGAAAACATTCTGTTAAAATACCAGTTTATTTTATATTTTATTTAGCATAATGATTAACACATTTGCAACAATCAGAAAAGTGGAAAATGGGTCCTTATCACCACAAATTTGTTTTATTGTTTAAACAAAATTGCACGCTTTTATGATAATAACTAGGAAAATTTCACAGTCGTTGTACGTGCTAATGATGCAAATGGGTTAAACATAGGTACGTTATTGCTGAACTATTTATATTAATGTATCTACTTTAGATTCTTATTTTATGTGCTCTTGCGTATTTATTAGATTTAACACTAGATTTACGGAGCACTAAAAGTGACAATTTGGTATTACTTCGTAAAAATAACAAAAATATATATATCCAAATTTTTAAACATTTTTTTAATAACATATTTCCAAAGAAATGTTGAATACTTCCTCATGGATGAATCTAACTTTACAATCTCAGTACTTCTAGTTTTTAAAATATTTTGAATCACGTATCTCCGCATTTGAAAATCACAGAAACTTTAACCCTTTGGATAACCCTTTGAATAAACATGTTAGTCTGTTGCGAAGCGTGCACTGTGTTTTCTGTTTTAGTAGGTACAGGACAACTATTACAATCGTTCGAATCGAAGCTGCACGTACGTTTCTCACGAGATTTGTGGGGAAATACAAGATGCATCGTTTTGCGTGGGAATACACGTACTCTGCATCAGGTGTCCTGGAAAACGCTATGGCTGACCTTCCCCCTGCACCGACAAATCCTGTTTCTTTTCTTTTACCCTCCTTTCACGCTCTTCTAAGACCAACTATTTATTTACTACGATACATCATGTATCGAGGGTGAATCGAAAATCGTAGGATAAACGAGTCGAAATACTTACGTCTCCCCAAAAATATCTCACCCAAAAAATACTCACTAAATTCCTGTTATAAAACACTTTTCGGTATTGAATACACACGACTTTCTTTAATGCCTTGAAAATTATGTAAACCACTCTCTAAGTACAAATATTTTTAACTCTCCTTTTGTGAATTGAAAAAGTCGTATCTATTCTGATTTTTCCTGTGGTTATTTACTTATTGTATAAATATTATATTTAATTATTAGATCCACAGTGTGAAGAATATGTGTATATATTTTCCATTGTAACAATTAATGCTGTTTACATGGTTGATATATGTGTATTTTCAATTAGTAAATGTGAACATATATATCAAAAAATAATATTCAGTATAGCTGGGGGTTTATTTAAAAAATGATTTGATGCAAACATCTCAATTTTTGCAAATTGCTTTAATAATTTGATCATCCAGGTTTTATGTTTGTGTAGCCGCTTGCTGTGTTATGTTCTTTCTTGGTGAATGATTAGAAGTTCCTTGTCCTCAATAATTCAGCAGAGAAAACAGATAATTGATATTTATTGTAAGTCTACATTTGTTTAAACACATGAACATTGACAACGAAATAAAAGAATTTTATCTCTGTTTACTTAAAAGGAAGGAATAATATTCATACATAACAAATTGTGTTTGAATTCATTATCATAAGTAGACTGCAACAAACCGAAGCAAAAGAAAAATCTCCTGTTTTAATTTTAATAGGTTTTATAGAATAAAAATTGAGTAATAATAGCCCCAAATTCTTCTAAACACATTTTAAGAATTTAAAACTACTGTCGTATTATATCCAACTAATTACAATTATTAAGAAAAACAATAAAATGCTTATAGAGCTCTTGTACCTCTCAATTCGTGTAGACAATTTTTCTTTCTCGTAAAACTTCTTCATCTAATCACGTATGTGTGAAACAATGAACAGTGAATAGGTATGTAAAATTGGAAAATCAGGCCTGGATGGAATTAAGATCTTATTAAAAATACGGTAAACGTTGAAAATTGTGAGCGATCCTGATTTATTGGCCAGAAACTGTAAGTCGCATGTTCTAGCTTTTGATCGACAGTGTACGAGGGCTTAGGACATGCATTCGCATGTTAGATGACGGTTCGAGGGCACGCGCTGGACAACCGGCCCTTGAATTAAGCACGTGTGGTCCGATTGTAAGGCAGGTAAAAAGGAAGGGAACGAGTTTCGAGAAGTTCATTTTGCTTGAAATGTATCTGCTTGGTCAGCACCATAAACCTGATCCTAAGCTTATCTCGAGCCCCTAGGGTGGCCACCTGTCCGCTTTTATTCGATGTCGTTTCGTTGGTTGGACCACAGATGTCGAGATGGACACTTCCGCGGGATGTCTCCACATTTTGATCACGAGACATTGATGATTCACAAGAACCTGCACGACACAGAAAACGAATGGACGGGCTGTACCAAGAGAGGGGGAAAAACTGATCATTGCTCTTATCGAAACTCCTTCGGTAGGTGGGGAAAAGTGAATTTTCCTCGGCAACACTGTTACGATGAACCATCTGTTAGACTGAATACCATCACCTTTTTTTATAATGAGACAGTGATATTATTTCTTTAATTTTTTATCATTGCTTTATAGGTATTTCTATGACAAAATTTCCATTTTATTTTGCATGTATGATTTGTGGTTGAATATGTCACTGCAGTCTTCGAATATACTTCTAATTAGACTGTGATTGTTTATACAGTACAAAAGTATTCTTTGTCGATTGTAAGAAGTAGATATCGCACAAAAAATGAATTTTCTCTTTTAATAATTTCAATGAGTTTGAAAAATTATTAGTACATTTTTCTAATGTGGTCACAGTTTTGTCTTTTACTAATCGTTAATTAATATTTACTCTACGGAATGCACGTAGATGAACACAAGATTTCTATATTTTACAGTCATTTATTAATTACGAAAGAATAGTTATTATGAAAAAAATTGTGAGGCAAAGGGTGAAGGTAAAAAGTTTCTTGAATGTGAAAAGGTGAAAACAGTGTATTGAGAAGTAATTTACTTCTTCCTTTGATCTCTAAATTACAATAGTAATTTAATCTTTAAAGAATACTGGAAATTGTGTGACTACTCCTAATCATTTAGGAGGCTTGTTCATTCATATAAAGCAATTTTTATTCACTTTTAAGTCTACAATGATCTACAGAAATGGAACATTAAAATGTTTTCATTTTAAACGTTTCTTAACTATAAGAAATGTATGTGCATATAAATGTGTGCACTGTTATTTTTACTTCAATAGAAATAATGTTTGATTCTGAATTTGTTTGAACACTTGTAAAAGAAACACTTGAGATGATCAAATGGAAAAATGAAAAGGAAATTAAATTCAGTTTCTGAGCATTACTTACATAAATATGGGAGTGGTTTATTTACACTGCCATCGAGAATGAAAGGTATTCGTGTAATGCAGTCAATTAAACATTCTGTATCAGCATGGAGGGCAAGGTAGAGATTCTTTCCGTTCATTACCTTTCTTGCTTCTTCATATTACAGAGTATCAGAAATGTATAAACGTCTCTCTTCTCTCGATGAAAGATCTTCTTTTTTACCGGCTGCCACGAAACAGGTTTCTCGGGTCAAGAAAATAAAGGCAAAAGGCGTAAAACACCAGCAATGAGAAAGAACTACGCCATAATCAAGTGGCTATGTGAAATTTCATAGTAAGTAATGACTGGACTACGAATGTTCATGCAATTTTCAATTTTTGTAGACAATTTTTAAGACTGTGGTACCAAATAAAATCCTATTTTCATTGGTAATAGTCTTTATAGATCCAAAATAAATAATAATCGTACTGAATTCTATCCAATCTGATATTCTAGTATTTTTTGAAAATTTTCATAAGCCATAAATGCATAAAGATCTGCATTCTAGTAATGACAATTAAACATTTTTCAAAGTACCACTTATTACGTACATTAGTTAACACAATTTTTTAATAAGTGAATCCGAAAAATTAAGTGATATGTATTCTTAATTCCATTTTCATTATATCTTTCATATTTTTACTACATAAATACATATTCCATTTCTTGAATTTCAAGATTTTCTTTTTATATGCAGAAAATCTTTTTTATGAAATAATATTACTATTAATCCAAATTTTTAACGTTTAGTATGTTATGTGAAGTAATTTGTACAAAAGGTACAATATTTAACGTTTCGTAAGTTCTTATTTGTAAGGTCACAACCATCAAAGATAAAAATAATTAATTAATTACAAGATTTCTTTTTTATATTCAGGAAACCTTTTCTATGAAATAATATTGCTATAATTACAAATTTTTTACGTTTAATATGTTATGTAAAATAATTTAAGCAAAAGATACAATATTTGATGTTTCGAAAGTTTTTATTTATAATGACACAACTGTTTCTCCATTATTCGTTTTCCTCTTGCATTTTTATTGTATATAAAGTAATGTTATTGCACTGAACAAGATATTTAATTGTCTTTAAAATGTTTATAGAAACGATCTGTCTTCAGTGAGGAAACTTGCACTCGTCACGTGCGGTTTTTCAGTGTTAAATAGCCGCGGTAATCATAATTTATTCTAATGGAAAGGAGAAGTTAATTTTCATGAAGTCTGTTACGACTTTAAGTACTCTTTTACTTGGTTCGCGGCGACAGAAACGTGGGAATTAGTTCTGTGAGCAACATCGTTTATTCTGATTAACTTTTATTTCCCATTTAACATCGTAAAGGACTGTGCTCGTTATAAGTAATTCTACATTCTTGTTTCTTTGTCGTGTCGCACATTTTCGGGAAAATGTACAGACAAACCGTACATGCACTGTTACATTACAAAAACATACTTTGAATTTGATAGAAACTCTCACAACAGCTATTTTACAATTTTTAAAGAAACAAGCAGTGGCATCTAATGTTTGTAATGGTTTATGGTTTCCATTTTCTTTATTTTGTGCAACACTTTACTATTATTGGAATCTCTGCTTTTATTAATTTTTCCTCGTGTTTTTCACGAGTTAAATCATTTTGTTACGTTTCAATTATTTAATAATATGCTAGTTTTTAACATTAACACTAGGTTTGCGGTACCCGTCAAGATGACGGATTCTAATATTTTTAATTTACGATCATTGACATTGTAAAGATGCATCCATGAGGAATTATTCAACCAATTTATTTCTCCGAGTGTACATTATTTAAGAAATGTAAAATATTTAGTGTTCCGTAAACCTAGTGTTAACATTCCTTTTAATTCACCTCTGACATGTCGAATGTACTGATAAGAAATACACTGTCGGATTAGAAAGCAACACACATGTATTAGAATCTCTACATTAGAATCTCACTTCTAGAATTATTCAAGCAATTCCACAATAAATGTTTATTTTCAAGATGAAATTGCACATACAATATAGACGAAATTGGTTAATTGGTTTACGAGTATATAAACAATCAAATTTGATAAAAATTGCAATTTTTCACGATTTTCGGCCTATAACTGCTATATTTACCACATTTGATCGGGACACATAAATTCTATTTTGTTATATTATTATATATTATTATCTTTTTAGAATTTATATAAGGTACATAATACAATACAATTTTAAGAATTTAATGATAATTAATTAATAACTTATATAACAAGATGTTAAGTAAGTTATAGAACAGTTAATAAAAACAGCATTCCTTAAAAAATTGTCATAATTTACCTTATATTTATGCCTTCCAGGTGTATGTAACTCCGTAAGGACATTTGAAGAATATTATCGATACATATGCAACTTCATTCGTAACAAATTCGTCAGACTACCAGAAATATTGTCTTTTAAGTTTTTCACATGTAACGTGCATTATTTCAAATTTGAATATAAATAAAAATTATGCACATGATTGCCGAATAAACCTAATGTAATTATAAAAATAATGTATATAGAAAATTACGTTATCAGTTATGCAAGTAATACCATTATTACCATTATCTATTTCATAAGAACGCAGAATTGAATATCGGGTATCGCGATAACTCGCTAGTCCGAACTTGTCCGATTGTTGTCGAACTCGTCCGACGAAGCTGAATCATTCATCTCGGGCAGCCCGGAACTCTCGGGTAGCCCGAAGCGCTCGCGCCGCCCGAAACTCTCGGGTAACCCGAAACACTCGGGCCGCCCGAAAGCCTCGGGTAGACCGATGTGTCTTGAAGTATCGCGCGCCCGAATCGAGCCAGCCCGATTCCCTGCGACCCGACCCGACGATTCGGGCGCACGAGAATCGGGTGGCCCGCACATCCCTACTTTTAAGATGTCTGGGAAGTGATTATGAGCAATTTATCGATGAACAATATTGATTTGTAATTTGAAAGTGGATGATGTAGCAGTAACAATTTGTAAATCAATACTTAATTTAAATTAATAATGTTTCGAGAAAACGCGTAGAAAATTAGTAATCTTCGTGTTAGTGTTGTTTACGTTTGGTTCGAATGAAGTACCACGAGCCAGGCTCGTGTTGTTTACGTTTGGTCCGAACGAAGTACCACGAGTCAGGCTCGTCCTTGTTGATTTTGCACCTTTCTTACCACGAGTCTCACTCGTTATTGTAGGACAGTTGTAGGGTTAATGAATCGAACACTAACGAAGCTCTTTAATTTGGAGTATTCAGAGCGTTTGTCGAAAGTGATCTTGCAGTAAATTTATTACTAGACTGCAGATTTTATGCATTTATCGCAAAAGTGGGTAGGTTCAATTTATAATAGTAAAAATATAAAAAGAATTTAAGAACATCAGTACATTATCTTAAGCCTGTTAAAATTATTTAAAGATGAAAGACATTTTTATCTTGCTCCTGTTTCTTGCAATTCAAGCAGATTATTTTCATTTTGCACAAAGGTCTACAGTCTAATTATCACAAACGTCCACCAACGTTAATGGAGAATCTAGTGGTCGGTAGCGTGAATTAAATCGTTCCGTGAAAAACAAACGTTACCCGATATATCGGACTCGATACATAGGACCGAGTTGTCCCTCTATGAGAATGGGATCGAGGACAGGTTCAAATGGTGAAATCGTTTTTCCGGGAAGGACGCTGCACGCCCCAGGAAATCCACTTTTCCCTACTGGCAGCCGAGCAAACATCCTGCTTCTGTATCCCCAACTAGACGAAGAACCTCTATACATATATTGTATGTAGTGCCTGTCTCCCAACCAAGAGGATGGTACCTGTTTGCTCGGGAAATCACACCGTAATGCCTATGCATCGCTACCGCAGAAACCACTGCGGCTCCTGCACTTCCAACACTTTCCTTCAGGCTCGCATAAGTTCACGTCAGTATACCTCCTTTGTTTCTGACCCGATTTATTGGGGGTCGTTATTCCTGCTTTCGTGTTCCGATTCTTCTGTCGTCCATCAGAATTTATCCTCTTTTTATTACCTCATTGCGTAAAATTCACTAGCCACAGATACACTGCAGTCCTTCGTAAAAATTTACCATTTCATTGGGAATTTTATAAGAGTATATCTCGAGACAAAATTTGTTCGTCAATTTAAGAGGGACTTCTTGTGTAACGACAGTGAAATCAAGTGATTTTTATTTTAACTATATTCAACTATTTCTTGTAATAACTATTTATATATGGGATTTAACTTTACTTATTTATTGTATAATTTACAAAATTCCTCGAAACTATGTGTTTTAAACCGGCATTTACGATAACTAAAAAAACTAGTAAAGTCATCAACTTCGGACGAAACTCATTCATTTTTTTACATATCTCTTTAAAGATTGAACCTAAAATTCATATTTGATTTTTTATTTATAATATTATTTTGAACAATATAAATTTAACTAATCGGCCGAAAAAAAGTGAACATTTCTTTTCAACCCTTGAACTTCCTCAACTTTTCATACTCTTCTTTGAAAATAGATTCAATTCCAGCATAAAGTATCCAATTTTAAGAAAATTTCCCAGGTTTCGTGTTTTGTCACATGCACGCCAACAATGCCTACACTGCCGAAACTGTTAGGAAGTCTTCTATATTATACAATAACTAATAATATGAATAGAACTAAAAAAATATCAGCTTATATCCCAAAAACCCCTAATCCTTCACATCCAATATTTATTTTTAAAAAATTCTTAAAAATCACTCGTTTTCACTGTTGTTACACGGGATGCCTCCAATAACTGGCTCTGACTGATGAACATTTAATAAATAGACTGTTAAAACATTAACCGATACATTAGCGCGGTTCCTTGTGCAGATTGTTCAGTAACAATTTTTTAAGAATAAATCTGGATGATGAAAATAAAATAAATGCAATGTTAACACGTTGACTGATACACTAGTGCTACTAGGGCCTTATCTAATAATATAAGTAGATTGCGGATTTGATGCGTTTGCAACAAGAATGAGTGGATCAAATTCAAACATTGAATTTCGATACGCTATTGGATTATTATCAGCTCCTGTGCATTACTAAGGAGAGAAATAAATGCAACACCTGTATCTTGTAACTAATGCAGATAATTTTGATTTTGTATACAAATTCGCAATCTATTTATTATGTCACTCTAATTTTTTCAGGGATTATTTTCTTTATCTCTCATACGTTCCTCAGGGTGAAAATTCAACCATTTATTTTTACATATTATAAAATGTTGGATCTCCTTTATGTCGGTGTTGTGAGACGCAATTCGTTAAAATGTGACGTTATAAATTAAAGATAATTTGTTGCTTTTAAGTGTAGATAAAAAATGGGTGAATTATTGTATTAGGATCTTTTACGAGATTATTTCTGAGGACCGTGTCAGGGTTACAATTAATCAGGAAGAAATTAAAAATTTTTAGTTTGTGTATCATTTACTGTTAATATTTGTGTTTAAATATTCGACATGTAAGGCAGCTATTCTTTATAGAGCAACGTTGCATGCTGCTACAGCGGAGTTTTATCGCATGTAATTTCTCTCTCACGAATTATTTTCCTTCAAGACGCTCTTTTTCGTTAATGTCCTCCATCCCCGTTCTTCTTCTCCCTTTACTCGTACGAGGAACTTCTTTCTGCTTGGTTTCCGACACCTACTTATCCTCTGAGACCTTACGTCCTAGATCCACCTTCAGAATGTGATATTATCCCGTGCACATGTACATTCCCGTAAATACAAGCATGCACGATCTCGTGCATTAGAATGGTAGCGCAGTAGCTCGCATGGGCTAGAAGATAAATCACGTTGAAATGGGTGAAATGCTAAAAGTATTTTGCTCCTCTTTAGCGATTTGGGTCAGTATTAAGTAATTGAGGTCACTATATTGTCACAAGGTCGAAATTAGTTTCTTATTTTGATGCAATTATTTTTATTGTTATTCATACGTTTCGCAATTTGATAGTCCACGTCTGCAATGTTCAGTTTCAGTTTCTTCAATCAAATATTCAAGTCTCTATTTGCTTTAAATCATTTCCTCTTTAATAATTTGGCTCAACATTAACTAATTGACATCAATATATTGTCACGAGGTGGAACCTCAGCTTCTTATTTTGATTACATTATTTTTATTATCGTTCATACGTTTCGCAATTTTGCAATGCATATCTTTATCGGTCAGTATCTACTTATTTCATCAAATATTCAAATCTCTATTTGGTAAAATCATTTCTACTTTAATAGTGTGGGTTAACATCGACAAATTGAGATCACTATATTTTTCACGCGGTTGAATTTCACCTATTTATTTTAATGAAATCATTTTTATTATTTTACAAACATTTTCCAATTTTATAATCCACAGTTGCAGCATTCACTTTCAGTTTTTTTAATAACCATCAAAGATAAGTAATCGTGTACACCAGGGAGTTCCAACATTCCCCTCCGAGAACTGCAAGGTCCCCACCACCGAACTCTTCCCACTACTAGGTACAGCCGTAGAGTTAGTGAGTGCTGCGCGCGCCGCGCGGCTCTCGTGGTGGGAGCTTCCCACTACTATACATTATAACGATGAAGTCTGAAAGTGGGGGAAGAACCTAAGCGAGGAATGTGCCTCGAATAGCACCGAAGCTACTGGTTGGAACTGCCTGGTGTATACATTCAACTTTTATTAGGTTGTTGCATATGAAACGTCCGATTTTTAATAGTAACGTTCAACAAACGCAACTTTTTTCTAAATAAACTTATCGGTCAGAGTAAGCACCATTGTAATCAACGTATTCTGCCAATGACGTTCAAGTTTCTTCATTGTATTGTGGCAGAAATTAAATTTTTTGGTCATTCACGTTTTTCATTTACAAGATTGTCATCTCAATTTTGGACTTCTTTTTACAATTAACGAATAGTACGTTGATTAATTACCACATCTTGACTAAACATCACATATGTCATTTTTCCCCACGTGTAAGAAGAATGCACGACAATCGCATTGATTGACGATGAAATAAAATTGATTTAAAAGTAAAATTAGATGTCTAAACTAGAACTGAAGATGGAATCTTAAGAATCACCTTTGTACCTTAAAATAATGTAATAATAAACCAGCAGGCTGTAATAGTATTTCTTGATTTAAATGCTTTATAACATTTGCATTCTAGAATCGGACATTTCATATGCAACAACTTAATATTTACTACTTCTTAGAAATGCTTTATATGAAATGAAAATATTCTTTGTTATTCCGTCAACAAATTTTGAAATATGTATCTATGAACATTTTTTACTGTTTTAACTATTCCTTCCTATTTCGCGAAAATTCAGAAATCAGTTTAATGGATTTTTCGAAATCCGGTTTGTTTGAAGGCGATTTTCGTATAAAAGTTAAGCACTGACTGGACAACTGGCTCTTCGCCATTCGTTTGGCAAACTTGTACGTTTCAATATTTCGGGATTTTACTGATCAAAAGTTTGCAGCGCCGCGGGGGTGGTTCGATGATCGTTATCGGGCGGTGAATTAACCATGAAGGGTGTATCGTGCGAGGTGGCTAATTTCCTAGCGTTTCGGGGTACCAATTAAAACGATTTTCCGGTGTCGCATTCTGTGGGACAAAGGTGTTTCCCTGCGGCCGATTCCGGCCAAGCAATTTCTCGTATGTCTGAAAAGAGAATTCAGCTGACACAATACGCAGCCATTTGGAGGCCGGCCAAATGAAACTGAAAAATTACGAGGCGCCCAAAAGCTATGGTTCATATTCTCATCACGATAGGGGAAACGTGTTGCCTGTGACACCTTTTAATTCTGTGCAACGACTCCTCGCCGTGTAACAAATTTTCCTGAAATCCCACTAATGAAAACGTGGCCACAAAATCATGGCGAAAATTCTATCGGTTTCATCATTCTCAAAATTTTACTTCTAAAAAACGTGCAATCATTTACATCATTATGGTGATATTAAAAGGTAACGAATTTTATTCGCCGTGAAAAAATAAAATCCGCAAGCTGCTTATATTCAATGTATATGTTTCTTATTATTTTATCACTTTGTTACAAGTACTACTTACATTCACTTACAAGATTTATGGTAGAAATTCCGTAAAGATTTACACAAACGAGAAAAACTTCAATTTTTGTTTCACTATTTCAGAATTTAATGGTTTATTTTGTAAAAGGTAGACAAACTACTAAACAATAAAAGCGATTAAAATGTTTTATCTCAGACAAATCACAAGGCTATATTTATTTAGATTGTCTTTAATCTCTGTTATAGTGTATAAGAATTGAATGAAAAAATGTACTGATTCATATTACGTATGTAAAATAAAAAATATGGGAACTACAATTTGACCGGTAGTGGTAGATTTAGTGTTAAATGAAACAATAAATTACAAAATCTAAAGAATAGTTACGTCCACAGGATTAGAAAATTAAGGATAACGAATCTATTAAACTGGTCACGTAGTTTGTTGTTTTAACTGTTAATTTGTACTCATTTAGTTTTTCGAACAATTTCGATGGAATTTCCGTCATAGACCGGCATTAAAGTCGGTACAATTCGTCAAAAGGAGGATTGCCGGCAATCAATCGATTTGAGCCTGCAACGGGCCACGAAAACCGAACGTACTCTTATCGGAACACATTTGTCAAGTCCGGGCTCTGTTGAGCGTCGAGAAATGAGAGAAAAAATAGGGAAGGGGCTCGGGACGATAGTAGTAACGTTTTCCGGGACCCCACGAAGATAATCGGAAAGTTTAAATGCGATTTTCCCCTCTGCCACAGCCCGTTCGAGAATATATGTGAGATATTACGATGTCGTTCGTTCGTACGTTATCCTTCTTGTACACTATTTTAGCTTTCATCTCGCCCCAAAAGATTTGCAATTTGAGAGAAATTTATCATTCTTCAACGTGGTACACGTTTTTTTTTTAACGAAATACTAATTTAATCATTTTATTTCAGAACTTGCTTCAACATCGTATGAGACATTTAATGCAAAAGTGCTGTAAGTCAATATTTGTCTGTGTGGTTTAACACCACATTTCAAGGGTTTAATCGTCGCCAAACAAAGTAATTATAATATAATTTTAAGGTGGCTTGCATAAGACAAACGTAACATACTTCGATATTATTGTGTTTTATAAAACTTTTACTTAACTCATTACCTAATGTTTAACTCTTTTGCCTTGCACTAATTTTGCATTAAACGGCACGTGTATGATGTCAAAGCAAGCTCTGAAATAAATCAGAGAAGGCTCGTATAATTCAGTTACTTTCCCAGATCTAACTTTGCTAGCCTATTTATAACAGCTGAAAATTGTTGTTAGATACCATGAAATTGTAGCATTATTGATTAATGTACTGTTAATCAGTAAAGCAAGTAAGTATTAGTGCAAATGTTAATTTCGAGTCTGGCTCGACATGGGACCTGGAAGGGTTAAAATACTACTTCTACGTCGTTCATAATTGTAGTTTATAATTTATTAATCGTTACTCCATTTCATATAGTTGCGTCTTCATCAAGTGCAATCATGTTTCCTTAGACAAAATGAAAATGGATGACAAGTATAATGTTCTAAAATAATGTAGATAAAGACATAAATTAACTTCACTCAATAAATCGTTGTTATATTCTTTATAATTGTGCCTTTGTTTCCCGTTTCTGTTCCATCTGGTGAAAGCATGTTTCTTTAGACAGCATGAAATATAGGTAAGAAATATAATATTCTGAATTAAGGTGGGCGAATAAATAAAATAATTTCACTAGATAAATCGTTTCTCCACTCCTTATGCTTGCTTATTTATTTCTCGCTTTTGTTCTATCAAGTGAAAGCATGTAACTGATCACACCTTTTCTGCATTTCCCTGCAAGTTTGATCTTGAATGATCTTGAGTCACAGGTAATTGAACTCATCTTAAAACTCACTATTTGATGGTGGATAAAAAACATATCATCCCATTTAAAAAAAGAAAGCTGACCTTCACCTCACCTTGGAGTGTCCACCGGGAAAAATAGAAGTTTGATCACACGATGCCCCCCTCGGTACTGAACAACTTTCATCTGAAACGTTTTTGCGTATAATCAATATTTTTGAAGATATTCGACTATAACGCTTTATAATTTCCACCCTGTATAGGAATCGGCGACGGATGAGGTACTAGCGGGAAAGGCGCTGTCCTATCTGTCTGTCCATCTGGTGACGAGCGTCGGAGGTACCCGCCACACTGTATTATTCATAGCTGTCTTTTGTTTCTCGTTTTTGTTCCATTAAGTTAAAGCATTCTTCCTCCAACAGTATGGAATGTGGACGGAAAGCAATTTGAATTAACGTACATAAATAAATAATTTGAGAAAAGGCTGTGATATAAGAAAATACTCTTTAAATCTTTTCGAGAATCGAAGCTTATAAATCTTTAAATTTAGAAAGTATACTCTCAGATACAAGACAAATTTTAATATAAACACATCGATATTAATAGTGCATTAAAATTTCTCCAAAATCGATACTCGTACATATTTTAACCTAGAAAATATTTCTTAAAATATATGGAAACTGGTTTAACACAAATGCATTAGAGCATATAATACATTAAATTTTTTTAAGAATCGAAACTGATAAATTTTTGAGTTTAGAAAATACTTTTCAAAATACCAAGAACCTGTTTTAATATGAACGTATTAATTTTAATAATACATTAAATGTTCACAAGAATTGAAACTGATAAATCGTTAAAGTTAGAAAATATTCTTTGAAATACAACGAAGCTATTATTTTCCAACAACAACAAAATTTTGTTATTATAGATCGATAGATAAGTTTACTTTTCAGCCTCTCGACCATGAAAAGGGACTCGGTTTACAATAAATTTTTTCTTAACTTCAGACATTCATATCATGTCCTGCCACACACATCCTCTCATTCATACCATACTCCCTAAATCCTAACATTTTTAACTATTTTAATTTTCAGTTTATGAATTGAATGAATCTGTAATTTATTTAAATGAATTCTGTTAAACCTATAACTACTTACACCTTACTACTTCTAACTATATTTGGATTATATATAAAACTAACAATTTTGTTTTTATAATATTAGTATCGAAGTTCTTATGAAATAAAGTAATATTTAAAATACGAATAATATTCTATCCAAACAAACAAGTATCCAAATTCTTCTTTGCTAAGTCCATCAAGTATAACATCCCACATAGATATTCAGTTTTTCATCTCGAAACAACAGAAGAGCATCCGTTAGCAATTCCACGAACGTTGTTGGCGAAACGCATCAATCTTTCGGCGAACGAAATTATTGCTCATATTCACAATATTACATGGGTCACATCTGAAGTGCTGAGACCCAAGAATCGAAAGATTCGTGGTGTTGAAATATTCTACAGTTGTCCGTAACGCGAGCTCGAGACAACGGATGAATAGGAGGAAAGTGTAGCGTACAGATTAGGAGAGGCTCGGGCGAGAAGGATGCGAGAGAATTCTGAAGCTCTATACCGGATAAGGAATTCCCGGCGGATACACCAGGAGTATATCCTTAGTAATATTTAATCATGGATTTTGCCGTGGATCCAGTATTCTACCAAGGGATAGATGCAACCTCTGTAAATATGTATCCGCTACATAAATAGACCAGTTGAACCTTTCACCAGTCGGTTCCATGCATCCGTCGTTCTACCTTTTCTGCACCCCCCCCCCCCCCCCCCACTTCGTTGGCTGTACAGAAATGTTTAATAAATTTATTTATCATTCACCTTTGTTTGTGCTGGGATTTCAATACGTTTGCCGGCGCGACGATGTTGGAGGATTTTGATTTCTGAGGATGTTGGCTGTGACGTCAAGGCGTTCCATACGGTCTCAGAACTTATGTCAGTTGGACATCTTATGTGGAGTCAGTCATGCTTAAGTGATGCATAGTTTGTTCGAGTATTATAGCAGTTCTCGTATCAAAACCTGTTGTGAGAGAAAGAGTTGAAGTCTCGTGGGAATACGTATTGTATTAAAAATGATAACATTTTAGAGATTAGCGATTAACAGAATTTATGTAGTTGTTGCATCGAATTGCATAAAACATTACGTGTAATGTATAATATATACAGGGTGTTCAATGCATCAGCGTTTTTTCGTAAACGGTAGACAGTAAAAAAAACGGAAGTGGAGGAAATTGTAGTATATTTTACTAGCAATATTAGAGCATATCTCAATTTTTTGTCATTTTAACAGTTTTCTAGAAACAAATGTGATCCTCATTTTTTTATATTGAATGCCATATATATTGTTTTATACCATATGAAAACAAGACGAGTTCAACCATGTAGTATACTATGGTTTTCAGGGTCATATAACGGCAGAAATAGAAGAAATTTTACCACTTCTATTACTATTGTTTTCGTGAGCAGATTAAATCTTTTATATTTTCTGTTACTATTGTTTTCGCGATTAGACTAAATCTTCTATATTTTCTATTACTTACGCATTCCTTGCATTATGATGTAAAATTGATTTTATGAATTGAGTTTTATTGATTAATTACACCGAGATAAATTCGACGTCTTATTGTTAAGGAGTTTACGCCAATTTCATCTCGTCGGTTGGTATGCTCTGATTCATGGATCAGTATTATCATGAACCACGACCATTGGAAGGCACCTTTAATTAACGATCGCTGCTGTCAGTTCTCGAATTCGGTTGCTTTATTAGCTTGAATTGCGTCGCGTTTGATTCATTGCGAAGGAATCCGGATTTCAGCTTCAAAATTCAATTAACCAATTGAAATTCGTAAATTTCTCGATTGGACTGTTCATTTTCCGGCATCGACCTTGAGGAAAAAGAAAAATTATTCTACATACGTGAGTAAAGTAACATTCATTGTTAAATTATCTGAAGTAATAAGTCACAAACCACGACCGCAGGCTATTATTAAACTAAATACGATTTCCTTTTTACAGCGAATATACCAACAGCATTAAAGTGTTATTGTTAGTGTTAGTTGCTGCTAATTCGTCAGAATTAAATATAACATAGATATATTTTCTTCTACTATTCAGTTTTATCATAAGAAACGTAGTTGATGCGACATAAATTATAAAGTAAAGAAAAAAAAATTCTTGAAGCACACAAAATTATTTAACCGAATTTAAATTATAAATGACCACCTAATTGTAAGCTTGTAGTTGCTAATAACCCTTGTGAGGTTGATGCAATTTAAAAATAAAAAAAAAGGAAACTAATAATTTATGCGTACTATTTGTACTTCACATTCACATGTTACAATAAGTAGCGTAAATGGCTATTCATACAATTGGTCAATAATCACAAACACCATAAATGATTCGCATATTATCATTACAGATTTCGTCTGCAGTATTAAAAGAATGAGAATATTAGTTGCAATAATATTCATTAATCATAATAAAAGAGGACTGGAAAATGAAAAGTTAAAATTGTGAACGAATCAATCATTATATTAATAAAATGTTTATAATAATAATCTCGCCAGATATAGTGCATTTTGTGGAACGTCTATTAAAAATGATATGAAGACATCAATTATGTAGATAATGTTGTAGGTAGAGAAGTGTAAATTTTTTACTACAAGGCAAGCATCTTCTGACGAACTTCCTAAAATTATATCCTTTCAGATAAAACTGATTATGAGCGGGAAGTCATGTCGGTTGCTGGAGGGTGAAAGGACAACCTTATAAGAATTGTACCCAGATTCGAGATAGGAGGAAAGTTATCGAACTTCTCGAAATTATGATAGGGAACGGAACCCTAATGAGAACGTTAGCTTTCCAACTTCGATATCATTTAAGTCATGAATTATGGCTTTCGTTTTTCCACGAAAGTTGGCTGGTCCGACCGAAGACAAATTAGTCTATCGACTCTTTCAACGTGGAACGTTAGTTTCATAGTTTTAGAAATATAAATGTTACATTTAAATTGCGGATTTTATACATTCATGACAAAAATAAGTAAATAAAATTCAAAACGGTATAAATATTCAAATAATTAAACATATATTATTGCGTTACTTTCAATTGATTAAAATTATTAACATATTCGCTCATTCGTCACACTTGTGACTCATTCCAAAAAAGAACTAATTCAATAATATATCTAATGCTTAAAACATCTGTGATGACATATCTGAAGACAAATCGAACCGTTTATAACGTTTTATCCATTTATTTTAACACAGTTACATCATCTGATGCGAAGGTGTTCAGATATGCAAAAAATGCAAAATAATATAAAAATATTTTTTCCAAATCAGTAAACTAGAAAGACCCGTTAATCTTATTACATTTTCGACATCAGAGAGAAAATTATTAATAGACTGTAGATATTTTGCATTTACAACAACAATGACTAGGTGAAACATTAGACTAAACAAGGCGTTAGACTAATTTTAGTATATTGTTACATTATTTTCGAGCTATTAAAATTATTAGAAGGGAGAATACATTTTCACTCAACTTTTGTTTCTTATATGTAATTCGACAGCGGACGTTCATGCAAAATAAAAATTGTCTGCATAAAATGCAAAAAAACAGAAGTTAAATATACACTTGATCCTTGCTTTAATAATTTCAGTAAAACGAAAATAATACATTGATATACCTATTAAAATGGAGAACATACTTTTACTTAACGTCTGTTTCTTATAATTAGGCTGTGGATCATTATACAAAATAAAAATTGTCTGTATCAATTACAAGAAACAGAAGCTGAATATAAAATTGATCCTCGCCTTAATAATTTCAGTAAAACGAAGATAGTACAATGCACTGCTATTCGTAAATCTTTTTAATCCTATTGCTCGTTCAAATGTCTCTTATACATTCTGTCATAAAAATCGGCAGTCTACTAATAATTAACATGGTCAATTCCAATTTTGCATAAAGATCTGCAGTATAATTATTAATATTTTCAGGCAAATCGTTAAGTATCTCTCCCATCTCGAGAATTTCGTACGCAAATTCCCTCCTGTTTAAGGAGTTAATACCACTGGAAGACGGAAGTGGTTCCCTGAGCTGCGTCTCGGATCTGTTTCTGTCATGATTTTCGATTATCTTTAGCGGAAGCTTTGGCGGAAGTTGGAGATGAATTCAACACCGGGTTTCAATAATGTACACAGAGCCGAAATGGAGAACGGGGGAGGGGGGGGGGGGTGGGGCTATCTGCATCAATCGCGTGAAAAACGGGTTCGAAATTATCGGCATTCTCCTTCCCCGGAATATGAATAATGCCGAACCGCAGCTGGATAATAATCACGGAGGCAAGAAGCGAGAGAACTTCTTAATAAAGAAGACAGGAGGAATAATCGGACCAGCCAGCTCGCATCGATATCGCACCGGGATATCTCGTGACCGTCTACGCTTCTGAATAATTTCAAACTCATTCCATACCGTAAATGTTCGAGAGATTTCGAGGCGTGTTTGATAGCGGAATGGAGCGGAAGTGTGATTGGCCCTCGATGCCCCAGAATGGAATGTCCACGAGTTTCCGTTTCACCTCGACTCCTTTCATTTCTTTCCGCAAAAGAGTATAACATTTGTAAAATCTTATTTTTTTTACAACCATTTGACCGAACGACTTTTTTCTGAGAATCTAGAATTAATTTACTAGATCATTTGTGAAAGAAGTTTCGAATAAGTTACAATTGGTCAAGATGACGCATAAAATACTAGCCTTTTATCATTTTTTTATCTAAGCTTGCATTGAAAATTTAGAAGACGCATCTTATAGATGCGTGTCAGTTCTTTCTACACGAACCATTTTTTACACTTTCAATATAGGCACCGATAAGAATGTTGTAAAAACTGCCTGTAATATCTACTCTGCGATTTCGGCCTATTGCAATTTCGGCAAAATTTCTTTCCCACATCAATAGAATCTTGATAATCTGAATCAGCGATATTTGAATTCCATATTTTGCGAACGCGTTTCACATTGTAAAAAAATCAATCTGTAGCGATCCACATGCAATACTATGTCGGTTCTCAATTCGGATAAACGAGGTTCTACTGTACCTTATGATTTATTATTATTAAATTATCATCCTTCAATAATGAACAAGCATTTGTCAATAATTTTGTACTATCAATTATATGGTAGACATACAAAAATAGAAATCCACGTAAATATGATGGGGTATCACAAATGCTCTACAGAAATGGCTTTGGAGAAAATAACAGCCGCGTCTTTCTAGTTGAAGATATTGAGCACCAGTTATCTGCAAATACTACTTAAATATCGCACGTCAATATATACATATTGATTTTTCATGGAAGCGTAATTTTATAAATAAGAGAAATGTTAGGGCGGTTGCGTTAAAAAGGTGTAAGACAAAGAACGATCGCGTTCGGATTGCGCCATTTGCCGATGTCGCTCGACGCTCGGCAGTCGCCTACTACGCACGGAAGTAACCGTGTGCTAACCTCCAATGTAATGTAAATTAGTAACCGATCCGGGTTTCCTTATAACTCGTATACTTGTGTAAGGAATAAATATATTCCAATTATACAGTATGAATACGGTATGAAATATTCAAAATGTTTCTTCCATTTCTGACATTGCATGACCTTGAAGGTGACTGTGCAGTATACGGATGAATTCGTCTAGATACACGCTTTTACGTGATATATAAAAAAAATACAGCATTCCATTTAAAAAATTGAATTCACCTTCATATCTAACAAAATAGTACACTATTTCATCGTTAATTGTCGTCACCACAGGTCCAGCCGACGTCAAATATCGTGTAGAAGATACGATTTTTCAATGTCTGGCAAACGGAAGGACGGACACCGAAGCCCGTAATACAATACGGGTCGAGTATATCGGTGTGATACCACTACTAATTCAATAACAAAACTTCTTTATTCTTCATAATTTTTTTATGGGACTTTCACCAACATATTCGCGGCATTTTTCTAACGAAAATGATACCAACTATGATATAATTCTGATAATATTTACTTGTGTAATGAACGATCAAAGTTTTGGGCGCAAGGAAGGACAGCGCATGGGAAAGAAAGAGACGCGCAGAGTAGCAGTCGGCAGCACAGTTCAAAGGCTCACGTGTCCTCACAATGTAATGCCAATCAAAAACTTTTTTATTATTACTTATTTTTGGTGGAAGTATCATTAATATATGTGGCAATTTTCTGATTAAAATGATACGACACACGATATAATTCGGATCATATTTACAATAATTTTCCGTTCATATAATTTTAATAGGAAGTTAGCGGTTCAGGTACATCGGCGAGGTACAATTAGTAATGCTATGACGACTCTTTTTCATTTTTATTTAGTCTTTTATGAGACTTTTACCATCATATTCAGTATAATTTTCATTAGAAAAATGCCACGAATATGTTGATGAAAGTTACATAAAAAAATCATCAAAAATATAGAAGTTCTGTCATTGGATTAGTAGCAGTCTCACCGATATATACTCGACCCGTATTACGTTACACTTCTCGGCGACCGAGGCCTCTCGAGCTTCACGGGCCCTCACGGGGTATACCCTGCGGAAGGAGGGTTTGTTTTGCGGCAATTATCGTACAGAAGTTCACGACAGTTAACGATGAAGTACTGTATAAACACAATAAAATTACATAAGCCATTATGTTGCGCATAAAGAACAGTACTACTATATAGTTAGCACCGCCTCAATAATTACGTACATACACAACAAGGAATTATCGAATTTCTAGTATTTTCAACCGTTCAAAGATTTGTAACCTCTCAAGTGGAAGCAGACGATTCCTATTCGCGTATACAATCTCGGGAGAATAATGAATTTTTCCAGGATGCTGCGCCCGCATTAATCAAATGTGTATTGTTCGCAATATCCCAGTGTGGGATGAGACGGAGTGCATCTAGTATGTATTTTGATACTGTTGAACGTGCGCCGCGAGGAGAATTTATGTATGTTGAAATTTGTAAGTGGAAGGGAGAATTCGTTCACTGCAAAAGAGAATCATGTACGATTGAATATTCCTTCAGGTGCATCGGAGGTCCTCGAAATCTGTGCCGCGTGTGCCATCCATGGAATACTAAAGCATTGTGGCGCGTTGTCTGTTTTCCGATTTCTTTGCTGAGAAAATCGAAGAGCGCGGAAAACTCGCCGGACCAACGGGGAAAATCGAGGATTCTCAGATGAGCGGCAGGCACGTCGCCTGCAGGTCATTGGGCTTCTATTCCCGACGTGACTCGCGGTTCGTTTCCATCGCGGGTTTTGTAAAGGGAAGAACCACCCAGTCCGAGGGATATTTGCGTATTGGCACAAGAAAATTAAACTCGAAACCCTGTGCACAGGGAGCGCGATGCTTTCGTTGCTCCCATATCGGAAGACGCTCGAAAAATTCAAATTCAGAACCTTTGTTAGTCTCATTCCAACACACCTTCTTTTCTGTAAAACGTATCTCTTCTATTAATGAATTTTCACTGTACGCTCGAAACGTGCATTTTATTTTGCACAAGCAGTACATTTGAATAATTCGTTTTACCAGTTTTCAGAGGGAAAGTATTCTGTTTTATGCTGTGACAGACACAGTACTGCGAATAATATTCTTTTGAATCAGTAGTACATGAATAAACAATATTCTCTTTGTCCTGGCGTGGTTTTAATAATTTAATAAAGTGTTGGTTTATTTAGCGGTTTTAAGAGAAGGTTGTTTCTTTAGGTAAAATATGAGTAATATAAAGATCTAAGCAATTCGTAATGAAAATCTTTCAAAAAACATCAGCCATTATTGGCGAGGGAAATTCTATTTCGGCCGCTTTCAATAATTATGAGTAAGGAAAATTTATTTCAGTTGCTCATAACAGTTACGGCACTGAAGGAAACTCTATTTTGATTGCTCGAGGCACGTATGTATTCATGAAGTAAATGTATTTCGGTTGCTCACTTTAGAACTGTTGGTATTCCTGATCGCACACAGCATTGTTTGAAATCATAGGTTGGTATAGAAGAGAGCGTACGATACATATAGACAGAGATAGAGAAACGAACCATATGACGATATATTTTATCTTATTGAAGTGAAACTTCTTTAGGAGCGTTAGGCGCAAAACCTCGACGCGATAGGTGTAAAACTGATCTGGCGATGAAACGATGAAACGATGAAACGATGAAACGATGAAACCATAGAGCGATGAAACTATGAAACGATGGAACGAAATTCTATTCTATTAGCATATACGGTTGAGAGTTCGGCATTGCTTAATAAAGATTATCATAAAATTCCGATGATGCTAAGTGGAGATTTCAACGTGAACTTTGTATCGGAATAATCAATATTATTAATAGAATTTTTTAGAAGTAAATTAAGATTGGAAATGGTAAATAATCGTAATGAAGCGACAACAGAATCAGGAGCAACTCTCGATGCAGTATTTGCAAGACATTTAGACAAAATTGAATCAAGAATATTTATATCATATTTTAGCTATCACAAGCCAATTGTTTCAATAATAGAATCATAGAAAATTAAATGTCATAAAGTGCTAATGAAAATTCGAAAAAAATTGAAGAAAGAAGTTTCACTTCAGCCATATGGTCTAAGCACACTCCAATTTTTTATAATTCATTATTATCCTATTCATAATAAATAAATATGTTAAAAGGTATAAATAATGTAACACACTTAATCACTCTCCAACAAGTACACTATGTAAGCATAATTCGTTGATTCTTAAATTACTGACACTTCCTTATAATCTTCCAATATTATTATAAATTATGATATCGATAACTGTTAAACCAATAACCTCTAAAGAAAAATATATTTCTTTACAGGGTATCGGATGGGATTCTAATCTTTCAATAAAAAAATCATAAAAGTCGTATTATACTTTTAATCTAATTAATGTATCGATACAATCAGAAATGTCAAAAGTAATATTTACTCATTTTTCAAACGATTTTAGAGGCCTTCCGCTCTCGTTCGTATCATTTTCGTTTCAGAAAGATTTCATTACGTGTGATAAATGTCGGCGTAACCTACGTCGAGGGAAAAGAAATGTGCCTGTCTTAGCAAATTTATGCTTCCGCGACGTCGAAAAATTTTTTATCCATCCGTCGAGCGTGAAGCGACGAAATGAGATCCCATGATCCTCGTTATCGCTCTTTCATCTGTCATAACTTTTGTTTTCCGACTTAGGGAGTTGTCAAGATGTCGCGGTAAAGGGGAGTAATAGTGTGTCGTGTTAGTATCAGAGCGAGAGACAGATTTCTGCGATCCCTTATCAATAGACAGCGGATCTTTATGCAAAATATAAAATTTCTACCTGAATTGCAACAATTCAGTTGCAAATAGTATTCGTGACAGTATTTTTAAATTCTTCTAATGTTCTTTTACTGTTTTAAATTGCACCTACTCATTTTTGTCAGAAATGCATAAAGTCCGCCGTCTACTTATCAAAGTTATTTCGCATATCGCGTCTGCATATCTAATACAAATTGTCTGTTGCTAAAAAATAAATTGTTCCTGTCATTTTCACTTCAATGTTCATAACGGAGCGCCATATGTGCGCTAGCATCGAAACGTTCCATCGAAAAAAAAAACGATTTTTCACCAATAAACCAACATTGTACTTCGACGTCCGTAGCTCGTAACAATAGCACAGATTTTTAGCAACAAATTCCCTGCATCCTCGCTTCACACTCCTCAATAGAGTGCAGAGGACAATATTCGTTAACTACCACGCGTGACCATGACAGAGCCGAATGGAAAAAAGTGGACGGAGTCTACGGGACATGGGAAAAAATTGAAACACTAAGGTCATTGATTTTTCTGCGAAATAATTCGCAACAAGAAATCACATACAGATTTGCAAATAGTTATTAGGCCACCCTGTATGTATATAATGCTACCTTTTTCTTATTTTTGGAAGATAAAGTACCAAAAAATAATCGGTTCTGTTCTATATGTACTTTTTTTTCATTTCTTACCATCTCTAAATTATATACAGAAGTCTAGATGTAATTAATGACTGTAATTGGATCTTTGTAGTTCATTTTTCAAAAGTACAAAATAAAATTCGCATTATTTAAGATAGGACTTAATATTTTCTACTAAACGTAATTTTGTTATATCGAGTTGTTAAGTTTTTAGGGTATTTGTAAATGCCCACAGTATTTTGCGATAAGCAAATGAGTTTAATTACCCACCTTGGAACTAGGCTTGCGATTAATTTCACATTAGTTAAATTCACGTTCCGAGATACCGTCGCGGGCTGCACAACAGAATTTACAACCCCGTGAAATTCGACAAACGAATTGCGGTGTACGGCATGTAATAGCATCTATTAACTTTGCTTTTACAACCTCACGAATGCGTTTTATTGATTTTCTTAGAATAACACTGCAAATTTCAACCTACCATTCCTGTAATTAAAAGAAACAACGTTTTATTAAAAGCAAAGTTCTATTAACATTTCTCAGAATATATGTGTGTAGACCGAATAGCAAATATTTTCTAAGAACCGAACTTTTTTTATCGCAAAACTGAACGATTGACTCTAATATTTTTATTCAAATTTGATGAATGATCTTTTTTTTGTTAGTTTACTGAAGGTCGTTTTACATTATGTTACATATAGTTTGGTTTGTGTACTTCGGGTACCTACAATATGATGTACCTATGTGTACATATGTTTTGTTTTTCATTCATGTTTCTGGTCTATTACATTGTTTATAAATACATTCTTATTAAGTATATTCTTTAGGTGTAGGTGGGTAATAACACGGATGATATCAATAATTTTTGTTCGTTGTTTAATGCTATGTGAAGACTTTCTGTTGATGAATAACAAAACTGCTATATAGACTTCGTCTACTTACTTGGATAATAATTATACATTAATTTACATATAAGCCATGAACGTAAGCATTATTATTATGGTGTATGTACTATGTTATTGAATGTTGTAAAAAATTGTTAATATTAACGTGATGTTTAAGCGGGAAGGTTCGATGAGATCAACAACTACAAAATAGTAAAACTATGTTGCTTTCATATCCTAGAATATTAAAAAAAAACATTAATCATCTCTGGCACGTTGAAGATTGTCACTGACAAATCGTTCTTAACGTATTACTTATCGGAAGCCTACTATTCACAATTTATTATAGAAAAAAACAAGAGATAATTCTTCATTTACGACTGCGATTGCCAACGCAGCAACCTAAAAAAATCCATGAAATCAAGATAATGTATTTAACAAAATAAAAATTTAAAAGATAAAATGTTTGGCACTGATTAGTTCTTTAATCGTCTTGCACTTTTCAGATCCAAACCAAATTTGGTATACTGAATATATATTAGTGTAAAGATTAATTTTTCAATCTGAACAAATAATTCCGTTACCCATATATGGGTGACATGGCAGTCATCGTGTTAAAGAATGATCCCGAAATAATTGATTGGGTTATGTTCCAGAGTTTGTTGGTTTATTAAACAACTTTTTAAGAAATTCTCATGTATATATTGGACCGGTTATTTTAAAAATGATGTAAGTTCATTTTCTCTTCTTTCGAGAACTGTTAAACAAAAAGTGCATTCTAATCCATTTTTTATTTTGTGATTTCTCAATTTTTTCCAAAAGTGGACTTACACCACTTTCGAAATAACGGTCCATTATCATAAACATTTAAAATCTGTAAAATATTCGCAAGTAATATGTTAAATTAGAAAGAATGTATCTCATAAAAGAGACAAGAGTTAATTTCCGCACTGTTATTCGACGACAATACTTATTTACTGATTCGTGTCGCTGTTCGATGTAATTGTTTGCGCCCACATTGACGGTGAGAATTCGATACAACATTTATCAGTTGCTATCGTTCCATTCGACGGGGACCGAAACAGTGCTATTTTCAGAACACACAGAATGTTTATGGAAGATACGCAGCTGTAGCCACTTAATGGCACGTTACACGCACTCGCCATAACAGAATGTTGCAGCATACAAGGCGAACGGGTTGCTATTATTCCAGAGCGAAAGTTTTCTCAGCTCGATTTCGTTCCACCCCCGCCGCCATTCCAACCCTACTTCAGAAATTCTCTCAGCGCCGTCCATATTTACACAAATGTTATCTCTCAGCAGCTCCTAAGGCACATACAAGAAAAACACAACCCTTGAAATTGCACGCACTAAGCTGCCTCCATGGAGCCGCGGATTGTTTCTGCAAACGCATTGATAACACCATGAACATTTGTTTGTCTACGGGCGAGACACATGACATTGAGAAAAATCGAAGAGCGTCAATGTTCATTTGTCTTGTTCTAGATACAACCCTGTGAATATTGCTTGGAAACCTTTTTTTTGTTTTTTTTTTAAGTTGCATCAACCTCACAAGGGTTATTAGCAACTACAAGCTTACAAATTGGTGGTCATTTGTAATGTAGATTCGGTTGAATAACTTTGTGTGCTTCAAGAATTGTATTAGTTTTTCGCAAGATTCCTTTAATTCGGTGGCATCTTTGATGTTTCCTGGAATTTTGTATCTTCTTCTTTCTCGATGATAGAGATGGCACGCTGTAACTAGGTGTTCCATTGTGTTTATTGTGTAGCATCTATTACATTTAGGTTTGTCCTGGTTTTTAATGAAATATGAGTGAGTGAGGTTTGTGTGTCCCAGTCTCACCTTGTTGATTACTACTTGTTCTTTCCTGTTCAAAGCGCTAGCATGGTTGAATTCATAGATGTCTTTCCAAATACGGTGGATCCGGGTCTGGCGAGAGTTTGTCCATACAATATTCCATTTGCCCCGTAGGGCTTTGGCAAAGTTCTTTGCAACCTCCTTGTGGAAGACAGGCGCGTCTAATTCTGCCAGGTGTGGTTCTGTTTCTAATTTTGCTGCTTGTTCTGCTAGTTCGTTGCCAATGATTCCAACATGGGATGGCACCCATCCCAGCAGGATTTCAGTGGAAGGTTTATTATAAATTAATTAGTTCTATTTTGCAATTATTTGATGATTTAAAGGATGGGCGTAATTACCCACTTCTATTGCATCCATGACACTCATGGAGTCGGTGTAGATTATGAATTTGATTGAAGTGTTATGGTTTGTTGCAGAATTAAGGTTTTCGGATGTTTTCTCTATATGTTCTAAACCTTCGAGGATTGCAGAGGCTTCACACGAGTAGATGCTATAGTAGTATGGGAGTTTAAATTTTGAGTTTCCTTTAGCGGTTAAGATTGCGCATTCGGCGTTGGTTACATTTTTTGTCATCAGTAAATATGGTTGAGTAGTCGGAATATTTGTTCATGTTTTCGACGAAAACTGCTTTCAAGGTGGTTGGGAATTCATATTTCTTAGAAGAATCGAATTCTATTTGCGTTGGAATATTTAATAGCCATGGTGGTGTTTTAAATTCTTTGTGTTGAAAAGTTTTCGGAAGCGGTATGTTTAATTCGTTTAGCGCGTTGATGAAACGGATATACATTGGTTTGGGAGAGTTGATTTTTTGATTATATAGATGCTGTAGCCTTTTTGAGAGTACCGTTCCTCTTATGGGGTTATGTAGCGCCGAGACTGCATTTAAGGTGTATGAGAACATTAACACGCATTGATAACACCATGAAACTTTGTTTATCTCCTTTGTCGAGTTTCTGCGGGTAAGACACCTGGCATTGAGACAAATCGAAGAGCGTCAATATACCGGAAACGGTGTTCATTTGTCATATTCTAGATACAACCCCGCGAATATTGCTTGGATCTTGGGTAGACTTGTCCGAAAGAATAACAGCTTGTTTGCTTCTTTTCTCTAACGCCAAGGAAGAAGGGGTTGCAATTGTTTTGATGAATTCAGCCCATTGACCATATTTCACTACTTTATCGATCGATACGAAATTTGCTTGCACATACTATAATAGTTTTGATATCATGTACCTTCTATGGGTGATAAATGTATAAAGTTTGCATCTCAGTTATAGTCGATAGGTTACAATTTTCGGCAAACGGACCTACATACAGTGTGTGATTGAAGTATTAGAACCGTTTACATATGTTGACGATTTTACGAATGAGTAAGAATAACTATCTAAAATAACTCGGTGCCTATTAGTTGTATCAAAAAATGTTTTAATGAATTACGTAGCATTTTAAGGGACGCATTGAACGAGCACAACTTCATTTTCTATGTCACATTTTTTCTGAGATATCAAGGTGACCTTGAGTATTTGCAAGGTCAAGTTAAGGTCATCATACTATAAATCGTTGCATTTTTCCTTCCATCGTTAACAACGTGGTACTAAAGAAGAAAGGCGCATCCTCTTTGAGAAAATTCAGGATCACCTCGATATCTCAGAAAAAAATGAGATGTACATAAAAAATCAAATTATACTTATTCGACGCGTCCCTTAAAAAGTTTTTAGCACAATCAATAGATATCGAGTTAGTTTAGATAGTAGTTTTTACTGACTTACTCTGTATATGCTGATACAAGCATAAATTGGGAACTAAAAGACGTACTATATTCTAAGAAAGAGTAGTCAAAAGAATAAATTAGATTATCGATATTAAACGTAATTATGCATATATTATTTCGGCAAGGTAACGATAGACACAGTGGAAATGATAAAAGAATGGAAATTCGAGAATATGAGTGACAGTGTCCTGTGCAATATCGATTAACTGGACCCTCGAATTACATCCCTCGATTCTTCTTTTACGCGGAATTATTTACGAGCGAACGAACTATTTAATAAACTCGTGGAGGAGCTCGAAATCGCAATCACGGCCCTGACGTGTCACACGTGTGTTCTACACCGTGTTGAGGTGGCTGGAACACTGACAGCCGGAGTATAACACGCAGCGCAGAGAAAATAGGGGTTGGTACACAGAATCGAATTATAAAAGGGTTACTCTGCCTCTCTGGTGAACCCCATTCCTCTTTCCCGCTTTTTTGACCAATTCCGCTTGTCGGGTTTTGTCCCTCATTTTTACACTTGCATCCCTAATTCTGGTTTATTTGTTTTTTCACCTTTTAACACCCTTTTGTTACATTTTGTTGTTGCGCGTATCTTAGCGTAACTTTTCGATTGTACTCACTAAGAATTTTCTACATCAATGTGGTCAATTTTTGCTATTAGTAGATGTGCCATTTTTTAAACCCGTTTTTAACAAATATTATATTTAGTTATGTATATGCAGTTAGTAATCATTTTTTGCATCAATTTTCTCAATTTTGACAATCGATAGATATATATCTTCGAACCCCATCATAGTATATTTTATTGTTGTACACAATAAGCAATATATTAATGTTATATTTCTGTTTCCGAATCTTCTCCATTTCTTTGCTATTAATATGCACTTTCTTTATCAATTTTGTTTGTCAAGTCATCAATTCATTCTGCAACTTGCACTCTTTATTTCACTTCTTACATTTATTATATTATATTTTAGAAAATATTGTTATATTTAATCATTACATTTATTAGCATTTACAAACACACTTTTTGCAGTTTCTTAAATATATTTTTCTCATTTTTACGACCAGCATTAATTTCTTTTATCATTTCTTTTTGTCTGATTTGGTCGTTCCAGTCTACACTTACAACCTTTATTTAATTCAATTCTTTCCAAAATTTTTATCTTTGTCTCATTACATGTTATTTTTACATATATTACTGTTATATTTATTTGTACAAATGGATAATTCGTCCTTTATTATCGGTTCATTTAAAATTCTTTTAACTTATTTATCATTCCACTGTTTTCTATTGTTTTTTAATGCTTCCTAATTCCTGTTTCCTTGCACATTAACTTGCCGGCCATTTAGTGGCTGTTCCCTTGTTTTATTATTCGTTTTAATCTCTCCAGGCTGCTGCGTTCATTCCTGACACATTTTGTCTTTATATTTTATCATCCTCCATGCGCTGTTCCCTCTATTCTCTTTTTACGAGTTTCATCATTTCAATTCTCCGTTCCGTGCTTGAATGAAATATTTAATAAACTCATTACGCAACTACGGTCAGCTCCGGGAGCCCGCATCTCCGAGTAACGCAGCAAATCGTCGACGAATACTCCTACTAGCTGCTTTCGGCTGTTTAACGCTACCGTAATTTAACTACTTTCCATTGTATAATTTTTTTGCGAGCGTCTCGCCAGTTTCACACGTTCCGCTCGCAGTTCTCTTTTCCGTTATGCCTTTTTATACGTCGACTGCGAATTCGCGGAATCTATCCGACCCAGTGACTCTTTCTGACAAAAGAACGTGATGCTTCCTTGCTCGGTAATGTTCTTAACACGAGCACTCCGTGTGTCGAAATTGAACGAAAATTTACTCGTTCTTAATACTGGCACTTGTAGTCTATAATTATTACAAATATTCTTCTCCTATATTATGAAGTATGATAAACGACATCCTTTTTGAATTTAATAATAGTGCATAAAAATCTTCAAACCATGACAGACTAAAAACTGTAAGACAATTTATCGCATTACTATATTTTATTAAAATTGTCAAAGATGGAAATTAAATTTCACTTAATTTAGGTTGTTGCATATGAAATGTCCAATTTTGAACAGTAACGTTAAACAAACACAACTTTTATCTAAATATAATTATTGATAAAAGTAAGGGCCATTGCAATCAACGTATTCTGTCAATGAATTTTAAGGTTCTTGATGGTGTTACGGTAGAACAGAGTAGGGCACAAATCAACTAATAATTAAAAATGACTAATTGTCTCATTGATTGTTAGTCATAGCGAAGTAGTCATTAGTCAAAACTAAGTATGCAGTACTTCACATGTCTGCAAAATTTCAAAACTCGTATTACGGAAACGAATACAGTGAACCACTATTGGATGAATTAGGCTTCTTATCACGTATTCCGTTTTCGTAATCTTCTGTAAAATAATAAATTTCATACTCAGTTTTGACTAATGACTACTTTGGTGACTAACAATCAATCAGACAATTAGTCATTTGAAATTATTAATTGATTTGTGCCCTACCCTGCGGTAGAAATTGAGTTTTGTGGTCATTTATGTTCTTCATATTCAAGGTTGTCATTTGCAATTTTAAGTTTCTTTTGCCATCAACGAATAGTACATCGATTAATCGTCACACATTGATAAAAATTCACATAATGCTATAGTCAATATGTTGTTATTCCATGCATATAAAAATAATGCGTGACAATTGCATTGATTGGCGTTGAAATAAAATTTGTTTACTAGAAAAAATTATACATCTAAATTAAAATTGAAGATAGGATCTTAACGATCAACTTTATAATTCAAAGTGATGTATAATAAACCTGTAGACTGACATAATATTTGGATTCTAAAGATGCAACAAACTAATATTATTTCGAATCTGCTTACAGAAATCTGAATTTATATGTTATTTTACAATTTAGTGTAGAAATGCAGAAATATATAAATATAATAATAATAATTAGACTGCAGATATATAGATATATAATTATAATAAAAAAGATTAGACCGCAGATTTCATGCATTTATGATAAAAATGTATCAGTCAAATGCAAAATAGTAAAATCTTATGAACCATTCTAAAGTGATCTAGTAATATTTAGAGCACCTTAGAATTATTAAGATAGCAAACAAATCTCTATGCACCATCTGTATCATTCAATTGAACCAGACAATTTTTATTTTGCGTAAAAGTCCAGTCTAATTATAATATATTGTATGTAAACATTAAAAGTTTTGAGACTAATTTTGTTCACCGTGATTCTCCTATTTATTTCATTTTTAAATTACTACTGCTGCCAATGTTCTAATAAAGCTATTAATTAATTCGATATTAATGTTCAGTTTCAGTAATACTGTAAGAAAGTGTAAATCGATAAGTGCTATACACGGGTTCTAGTTTATCGGCATGTATCAATATGTAGTTAATTGTTGGTGGCGTGTCGTGCGACCAGCTTATGGGCCAAATTAGGCCTAAAGCTATCAAATAAAAAAAAATCTTTTGTTTCTTTTCGTCTAGAAGCTGCAGTCTCCTTAATATAATATAATCAAAATGTGATAATAAAGCGTTGTTTTTATTATCCCAAATCTCCTGACAAATACATTATGATTGTTACTAACTTCATACATTTAAATTGATGTATCCTGATCAGTAAAATCACATTGCCAGAATCTTATCTTCGATTCACTTATAGTTCATAAAATTTTGCATTTCAAAGTTTATTCTTCAAGAGACAATTAGAAGCAGTTTCGAGACGAACATTGAATTAGATTTCCAACACTGATCAAGTATTTGGTCATTGTAATTAAGTGATTAAACATTGATTGAAAGAAAGAGGTATACATTCGATAAATATAAGTTCATAGAGGAAAACCTTAAACGAAGCATTAATGTCCATCGACAGTACATGTTGCGGCCGTAACATTGATTTTAATCAAGGCCACTGATTAAAGTGCAAGTTGATTAAGGACAGAGTTATTGTATCGCATCGAATTTATTGTCGTTATTACCTTTCGACAGTATATTGGCGTTCGCAATATTCCTATTGCATTGCTTCCCGCGTAATAGAAACCCAATTATTCTAATGCTACGTTATATGAACACCTGTTAACTGAGTTTCAGTATTACCGAATAGTTGGAAACTGTACGATCGGTTATCGATTAATTGTATTATTACGACCACCGTGTATCAGTATCTAACGCTCTAAAATATTCCACGGTCGCGTCACCTGTATTATCGAATTCAGTAATTGACATAACTCAGCTGGTTACAAGATCGGCACGCGGATTAATTCGCAGAGTTATAGACAGAGGATTCACATGCAAATTCACATCTATGGCAATTATTTTACGAAATCTACAAAATTCAATTTTTCAAATTTACATTACCCTCAATTTATTTCACTAACCCCTTGCCATACCATTTTCTTTACGGCTACAATAATTATATCGTCTTCATCCCCAAAAATTGTCACAGAAGAGGAAAGAAAATTTATTTTTTTGCATAACTACGTTTACTTCAATGCTTAAATATTGATTACACAAAAGTAAAGTTTGATTTCGTCTGAAAAGAAAGGTATAACGTTCATCTTTGTCAGACTTTATTTCAAATATTCATCACGAGTCTGACTCGATAAAATATGTCAAGGGGCTAAGCAAAGAATTAATTTTTATGGGGTGAAGAAATCTCATTTACCAACCTAATACTAACACAGATGCTATGAATTTTAAAATTGGAAACAGAAATTCGAAGTAATTGTGCATATACAATTATTTAAACTGTGACATGATAAAAGTATAATAATAACATGTACCAAAATTTTTTACTTAAATATCTGCCTTCTTTTTTTATGAAAAAGTCTACAAGCACGACATCTTTCATTATATACGAAAATTTTAAATAAATGATAAACAAGCTACATGTAACAATATTGTATTTGCTAAATGAAGAAAACGGTTTAAAGCAGTAATAAATAAATGATAAATCGTGGATGATTATGTAGATTTTTAATTTTTCACTTTTCAATTTTCAAAACATAATACATTCAAATGCTTCCATCCAGAAACAAATGTCCCACAAGTTTAGTTTTGTGTTTCACACGATTGAATAATTTGCAGAGTTTATCTTTGGTCGATAAATTACACTAGTTTACGGCAGAAAAACAGAATGAAATTTCTTTGGACTAGGTCGTGAAACAGTATTTGAATCGTACCGATAATTGCACTGGACCCCGGTCCAAGCAACCGTTCGTCAGGAAGTTCCCGAGATTAAAATAGTTTCGTCCTGATTCATCAGGATCAAAACCGTCATATGGTCCACCAAACCGTATTTCCTGTGCGAGCCTCGCATAATTTACAAAACCACCGATCGACGTACGCCCTCCAATATCGGAATTGGATTTAACTGTTTCCAAGTTTCAGCAAACCATTGAATGGAAGAGTATTATGCTGGAGCATCGTACGTCGAGCATCAACGTCCCAATGTATTGCTTCGTCGTTTTATCATTTCGTAATGTACTTTTTTTTTTATTTGAAGCTCTTTAGAACCTTAAATGGGTCCATTTCGCTTACAATTTGGTGTTACATTGATACAATTTAGTGTTACATTGATACAATTTAGTGTTACATTGATACAATTTAGTGTTACAATTATCTTTTTTTGACACGCGCGTTTGGTCAACAGGTTGTGTCAGTTTGACATACTACCTCCAACCATGAGTTCGATTCGGTGTATAATAAAACGATGTGATCCCAAATTTATGTTCTTTTTTTCATTAAGTGTAACAATTAATTCGGTGTTATTTTGTTGACACAAAAGCATTTTAAATTTTTCATTTTAGGTGTAGAAACTAATTCAGCGATTTTTAATCGAGCGACTTATGGAAGCAATTGAAATATTATCCTGTAATTTTAAGAGTTTAATATGTTAACCGAAACACTTATGAAACGCTATATGACGTAGTGGAACGGATAAAATATTCTAAAAAGCGTTCAAGGAACGTCATACTAGACAATATATTCTTTTCACATTTCAATTGCAGAAAAATACTGTCAAAATCACAGAAATGATTTGTATGTCACTTGTTCCCATAATTAGATAATTTTTCATACCTTTATGACAAAAATGAGTAAATGTAATTTAAAACAATAAAAAGATTAGGAGTATATAAACTTACTATTATATTATTTTTAATCTACTAAAAATAATAAGAAAGAAAATCAGTTTCTATTTCACTATTATTTGTTGCAATTGACGTAAAAAGTTTTTCTTTCGCCATCAGATTATTATTTATTATTTACTAATTCTGGTTATTTCAGCAGTATTAAGCCAAAACAGATTTTACACCATTAAAAGTGTTATAGTATAGGAAAGCAATAATGAATTTATAGCACTATACATATACGCCATAGTACGACAAAGATTCAATTGTATGACGGATGAGGAAAAGTCGTTTGAATTAATGATGATTATTTCGCACACTGAAGACTGCATGCTATAGGATGATTTTCTGTTTCTGTTGATTCTTTCTCATAAAAATAGTAAATTTTTTAAAGGCGCTTACAAAATTGGTGTAGAATTAATACCACCGTGATATTTCGTTAAAAAAATTGCTCCAATGTTAAACATAATCTTTTATCATAATCACATAGTATTACTCAGGATTACTCAGTCATTTTATGTTGTTCTTGATATTATTCAATACACTGTCTTACAACAGGCATGGGCACGGGTGGAGCCCCTCAAACGCCTGCTTCTCCCACCAACCTCTCTTTCATGCGCGAGGCCTGCGCACTGTTCGCGTCGGACGAAGCACTTCTTTCCTCTATGGCAGGCATGGGCGACGCTGGCTCAAAAAACACATGTTGCTACTTTTCTCCTTCGCCCGCTCGGCAAGGCAGTCCCCACCACGTCCACTCCGACTCTCCCTTCAGCACGAGCCCCACGATGCTACACCGGCAGGTTACTCACCACTACCACGTAAACATGTACATGTACGTGCTGAAGGGAGAATCGGAGTGGACGTGATGGGGATTGCCTTGCCGAGCAGGCAAAGAGAAGAAGCAGCAACATGTGCTTTTTGATCCAGCATCGCCCATGCCTGCTCTATGGTAACGGCGGATGCTGGTGGGGGATAGTAGGCGCTATGGTGGGGACGGTTTTGTCTCAATTGAGACAAAAATGCCCATCCTCGTCTTACAAGAAGGTTTATAGAATATGTATATAGAATATTAGATGCTAAAAAATTTAGTTATATAGAAACACACTTAGAAGAGAACATACCGATTTGATACATGTCCTCAATTTTGGAGGTTGGAACCACATTTGGTTGAATATCTCAGAAATTATTAGAGCTAAAGGTGTGGTTCAAATAACACAGTTGTGTATTTTTCTATAAGGGATGAATCCGCAGAAACAGACTTCCAGTATCACTATTTCTTTGTTTTAAGTTGCATTAACCTCACAAGGGTTATTAGCAATTACAAGTTTACAATGAAGTGATTGATATTTGTTTAAACAATATATTGAAAAATAGCACATTATTCTTAATATTTCCAGTTAAATACTATTTAGTCTATTTTGTTTGAAATATTCGTGTGTGAGAAGGGTACACCCTAGTACAAAATACATTGTAGTATGTTCCCTTGTTAGAGAGAAAGCATCCCCGTTTTTATTATACAGTCTGGTACACATTGCGCGGAAAGTTAATATTCTCTCCCGGCACTCTGGGGGAAAAATATAATTTTTACAGATCCATGATCCTTTGGAATTGCTTTCCCCTTTTACAGGTTAATATTTGGCACGGTGAAATCCAGCATTGTCGCGACCCCTTCAAGAAGACGTTCGTCGGACCCCTGCTCGTCGAATAAACTTCCCATCTCTTCGGTTTCCATTCTTGAGCGGTCGTTATGTCGAGTCCTCATATCTTCGTCACGAATCGTGCTGTACTTGCCGCGAAATTAAATCGTGCCCGGTGCGAACGAAGGATGTCTCATCTTTTTCGAGCCTCCTTTCAAAATATTCCTTGCATCCCAATACCATGAGTTAAGCTGAACGCAGAAAAGTTTGCTCGCTATCGTACAGACCTTTCAGAAAAAAATAATTAAATTTTCTTAAATCTTAAAAATACATTGCATATATAATATACAATAACAGGTGTAAATTTATTTCGTCGGAAATAATTTGTTTGTTTTAAGTCAACTTGTTATAGCAAAGTCATTCAAAATTTCCTTTGCAATCTGTACCAGACTAACCGATTTTCAAACTTTCATTCTAAAATAACTTTCTATGTAAAAATGTGTTTAGCAGCTTGTATAAATCTAAACAATTTTCTAATTGTTTCATCTAAAATTTCATTATAGATTTATCTGAAAGATGATTTCTTTCTTTACGATGTATTGAGATCATTTAGATAATTCTATGATAGTTAAAATAATTCAAATTAAAAATTAGTTAGATGTCTTTTGGCGATTATTTCAAAACATGGTAAATAACAGACTAGAAAATAATTGTAATAGATTTCTTAATGGCAGTACCATATCTGAAAATATTATCATTGTTGTACTGCCAAATAAAAATTCAAAAAGAACTTATTGAACTTCGTTACATGAAATTAATTGTTGATTTATTTTTCTATGAATTCTACTAATATATGATTTTTGTTATTTGAGATAATTTATTTATCTATCTATCAATTCTGTTAACATACAATTTTTTAATGACTATTAAGCCAATGCGCTGGTCACCGCACGTCAAGATTGACACATTACCAACTGAAGTCAGTGCACGAGTAACATTTTTATATTTCATTGGAATATTTGCTATTTTTTAGTTAGTATTTCGTCGAATTCTATCAACTGAAGTTTCCAGATGAAGTTTCTCTATTCACGTTCTGCGTCCTGTCTTCTTACGCAAATACACGTTCTTCCAGAAAACTGGAACTTGCTGACGTCTGTCAATGATTCGAGAAACACTTGGCACTCGGACAAGATTGACATTGGCAAGGGAAAGAATATAATTACTTTTTAAATATTCCAATCTTGTCTTCGCAGCGTGACATAGTTATTTGCAACGGTGCTGGCGCGGGAACGTGAAACGGAAAAAGTGAAAAAATGGACGGAAGCCGATGACATCGACATCGATGTTAAAGCCATCGAAATTACATGTAATACTAACTTAGAGCGAACCTGTCGAATTTTGTCCATTACCTTCCTATTTCCTTGCCTTTTACTATATCGACAGACGTCGTCCAAATTATTTAAATTATCGCCTCATACAGTCTTCACATGTTGATTATTGCTTGAACTCATGTAAGTAATTATCCTACCTTTGAACAAGACTTCCACTGTCCATTTTGGTGGATCACGTAGTCGATTGTAATTTACACTTTCGTATAACAAATTACTTCCTTTAGCCTCTTACTAGGCAAGTACATACAAATCCAATGAAATTTTAACTTCATTTTGTATTTGCTATTTTCATTGTTTTCGTATTTTATGTTTTAATAATTATGCTTCCAAGAAGTCGAACAAATAATGCATCCATTAATTTTTTAAATGATGCTTTACTCATTTTTTCTTGCACACAAATTGTTTGCACAGAAGTGCTGCTATGATAGAATTATTAAGCGTCATTCTTCATTTTTTCTGATTACCGTTAAATACATATAAATTACATACATATTTTTGTTACACTGTATACTTTGAATGTAGAATATATATTTGTTAGCAAATAAAATATACTACAAAAATATAGTATCTTCGTCTTTTTTCGACAAATACAATTTAAGAGAAATCTCTTGATGATAACCATTTTTTCTTGTACATTGTGTTTACAACTCTTTTACTTAGATTGATTCATATAGTTTAATATTTTTCATGTTTTCACATCATTTTTGTAACTTTTATATTTCATTTGATGATCATTATTTCACTTTTAGAGGAACACACACACATACACATATGATTTATTACTTTTTAATATCGTCTTTAAATAAATATTTTCTCCTTCTTGTTTGTACATGAATATACAATGCAATAATTCCTTCAGTATTCAGATGAGCAATTTTTGTTCATTGCTTTTGTGAAGGATAATATCAAATTTTTGTAGTAACAGAATATTTAAAACGAATGCAGACGTTTGGCCAATAAAATTGCTCGCACTTCGAATAATTATGCCCAATTTTAAAGAATCTGACGGTTACTAATTTGTTCTACAATGAAAAGTTTGAAAGTAGTTTCGCACATGTGATCCTTCAAATGAAGCAGGTGTGCAGTACACTATGGCTGAATGAGAATATTACAATCTGCAAAAGTATGTAGCAGTCATGATTTAAGATCTCGTTTCTAAACGTCATGAAGTTCGCCATGTTATGAATTATGAAATGACAGAATTATCATTGTGGTAAAACAACACAAAGTTAACATTCAAGTGAGTTATTTCTTTTTTATCTGGCGGTTTATGACTATCATTTCTTTGTAACATGCATGAAGTCCCGACATCTCGTGAACAGCTCATAGGAAACTGCATAGTACGCCATCAAAGAAGAATGTGCTTGTTGTTTTATCACTGTGAAGTACTCGATAATAGCACACGAGACGGTACACTAAAAGCGAGCGAAGTGCCAATTTTTTATTAAGAGAAATGTACTTTTTAATGCAGGTTTCTCAAATTCGGTAATGATTATGTTATAAAAGAGGAAATACACTTTTATATAACATCTGTTTTTTGTAATTAGACTGTGTGCAATGATTGCACGATATACGAGTTACATAAACATTTATGTATTTTCTAAATAAACTTAACCAGTTGAATATAATGCAAGAGTATTTTTAAATTCTTTAAATGCCTCTACTGATTTGCATTAGATCTACTCAGTTTTGTCATAAACGCGTCAAATCCGCAGTTTAATAATTATATAAGAATGAAGATATAACACCTTAATTTTCTAGAATTTTCAAACAAATATGTATTGTTCAAAATCGACATTGGTGGTTTGTTCTTGGAGAATATCAGTAAGAGAAAAATAAATGATTAAATACAGTTTTAGAACTTTTGTCAATATTTTGTGTTTCTTCTTACTTTGCAAAGAGGAAGTCAAAAAATTCAATAGTCAATATTGTGTTGAAAAGACATAGAGGTGAACTATATTTTTATATGACAGCTAATTGTATTTAACAAATTGAATATAACACCCAAAATGGCCAAGAAACTCGTCAACCGCGGCGTTGGACACATTTATTCGTTTCAAATAAAATTATTCAATTATTAAAATGCAACCTGCATGAAATTATCAGACTTCATTATTTGAGATGATTTGTTGATTTTTAATATTTGGTTTTTAAAAGGCTCTTAAGCCAATGCTGGTCTCAATGCAGTATCAAGAAATATCTGCTATTTTTGATTTAGTATTTTATCGAATCCTAACTAATGTTTATTTCTTCTAAGACCAAATATAGTTTGTAGTAAATTCTAAGGGGTTTTGTCAATATTTTGTGTTTCTACTCGCTTGCAGGGAAAATCGAAAAATTGCATGATCAGTACAATGCTGAAAAACCGTAGAGGTGAACCATATTTTCACGTTAAAGCCGATTTTATTTGGCAAACCGGAAATAACACGCTGAATGACCAAGGATTTCGTCAATCGAGGTGTTCGGGAAAAAAATGGCAAGAGCGCGTCTTGAATCTTTTTATCTGTCGCGATCAGCAGCTTGAATGCACCCGAAGACGGAAGAATTGGCACGGAAGTGTACATTTTTCCGAAAGAGATGCTCAGGAATGATGAGTTTGAGAGAAAAGGGCACCCCGGATATCTCGGGGCTACCCTGGAAGACAATACGAGGAGTGTCATGTCGAGACTACCACTCAGACTTGCCTTGAGGCAACCTGTAATAAACAATATGACTCTTACCTGCACCTTTTCTGTGCCACCCGGTACTTCCTGATCTGGAGGACCGAGGGTACATCCTGGATACCCTACGGCCCTGCCCTGTATCACACGGGGCAAACAGAGATGGACGATTTCAATTCTACATTCTACAGTGCACAGTCTTGCCTCTCTCCGCGTGGACGAAGAATAGTTTTGTTTAATCAGTTTTCTTCCATTGGGCAACGGTCGCGTTACCGTCGGACTCTTTTCTCTCGCGAAGGCCTTTTGTTTAATTAATGTTACCACTCGAACGGTCAGCGACGTCTTTGTCAAACGGTCCTAGACCCTCTATCGAGACCGAGGACAAAGTTTGCATGACAAGCGGAGAATTCTTAACGATAACAATACATTTACCTGGCATCCATCAACGTTCTTCGAAATTAGCAGTGGCTGTTCCTTCCTTATTTAAGAACTTAATAGACTTAAGTGCGCCAAGCAGTGTTGCGCAAAGTTACCGTTAAAACGAACTCTTATAACGCGATTAGGTCGTAACTTCTGGTACATGGAATCTCGTTGCGAAAAAGGCAAGTTAATTTACTAACAGAAACTCGCGTTCGTTATCCCGAAAAATAAATTGGAAGCGGAGATGTACGTCGGCGATGCTACTCGACAGAGAAAATAATTGTTCATCGTGTAAGGGTGTTAGCCTGTAAAATGAGGTGCTGTACTAATAAACGTTCAATATTCGTTAACATATCGATACAATTTTATTTGGAATATTTTGCAATTGTTTCAGTAAATACTTCAATTTTGAGGTATACGGGAAGAGATCTCTGCATAATTATAATTATTAGACTGCGGATTTGATGCATTTATGACAAGAATGAGTAGATCAAATGCAGAAGGGTAAAAATGTTCAAAGAGTTTAAAAATGTTATTGTATTATTTCCTACTCGCTAAAATGATTAAGAATATCTTGCAGACAAATTTGTCTTTGCATATAAATCACTAGAATTATTATAAAATTAGAAAACGTATATTAGAATTTCAGTGTTTTTTGAATTTGTGTGGTATAATTAATATCTTTTATTCTAGTAACAATTCACAAAGTATTATAGTCAGACTGCTGTTTTTACATTTATACAGTTATACATTTATGGCTTTCGAAAATTTTCAAAAATATTGAAATTTAAAGTTCTATAGATTTCAGTAGGATATTTATTTATTTTAGATTTGCGAAGGCTATTTCCACTGAAAATAAGGTTTGTTCCACAAGTGAAAGAGTTTATGGTAATTTTAAAACTACTTTTAAAATGTATGATTAAAAAAATATATTTTAATTGATCGTAAACTGAATTTTCGATGAAACGTCGAACTATATCGAAAGGTTCGGTTGATCGAATTATCTTTGCTAAAAAATTCAAGTTTCGATGAAGCTTTCAACTACCTTCAAAGGTCCATCGCATCGGATTATTTTTTGACGAATAAAAAATTCAAGCTCCCATAAAAACCCTCAACTGTTTTGAGATGTCGATTGTATCGAATTTTTTTCTGCCGAATAAGAGATTTAAATTTAGATCAAACTTTCAACTACTTTGAAATGTCGGTCGCATAGTATCGAATTATTTTTTTTGTCAAAACAGCGTTTCGTACGGGATGAAAAATTTCTGCGCAATTCGACGAGTTTAACGATGTTGTTTAAGGCGGAAAGTTTCGACGATTTACAAATCCTCTTTCACGAAAAGTTTCCAATCCTCATGACCGGCCGCTCCATAGAAAATTTTAGATATTCTTTTCCTGAAATCCGGGACCCGAGCGGACGGAAAAGACATTTTCCACTTTCACAGTTTTCCCGAGCGGCGAGCTGAAGACTTCTGATAATTTCCAACAATTTCAACGAAATTGTCTGAGCTGCAGACCACAGTTCCCAAGTGTTTCCTCCTTGTTTCAAAATACTCGCTTCGGGCAAAGGGTAAATTAGGGGAACGGAGTTGAATCCAATTAACACCCTCCCAGCACTCGCTACTGCTTTCTTATTTCGTTCAAAAGCGTTTCAGTTTCTTTAACGACGACAAGTCATTGCTTTCTCATCAGGGGTGTGAAAGTACAAAGACCCTCTCCTTAATTACTTCATTTTCGAGTCTAATTCCATCCTCCATCGAGAATTTTTTCCAACAAATTAGTCGAATACAAATGTCTTATTACTTCTCTGCTGATTTCATGCATTTTCAACAAAAATGTATCGAACGAACACGAAATAGTAAAAACATTTACATCGGAACTACTGTTTTATTATGTTTATTCTATGGGTCCTATCGAAAACGGAAATAAATTTTTATTTCGTTCCAGGTTGTCGCAATCGGGTATTTTGTTTTGCATAAAGATTCGCAATTTGCTTGTTACTATTCGTATCTGTACAAATATAATTTCATACTACTTACAAATGTCCTATAATATTTTTATTACATTCGAAAGGTGATCTAAAAAGTTTTGCATATTTTAGAATAATTAATAATCACGTTATAATAAAACTACAAACGTTGAAATCAAAATTGGTTTCCTTCTAAGACTCTTTATATTTAAATTGTTGATATTCAAACTGCTATAACCTTACATCAAAAAATCTTACAACCATCGTTCTGAAGTCATTATGAATCGTAAAACCTCTGTTTTCGTTACCATCAGTTAGATTTTTCAAAAAAAATGTTTGCACTATGTGGGACAGTGAGAAAGCAAAAATATTTCTTCCTTCCGAAAAATTCTTCAAATTCAAACGATGCTAGCGACATTAAAAATTTTTGTTGCGAACTAAAAATCACTATGAGCTTCAAGGTAAGAGTATCCCTTTTCCAAAGATCTCTGAAAACTTAACTTATAATTTTCATCACCATTTTATTGAACGTTGAAAGAGAAGTTAGCTGCCATAAAAAAAATGTTCAAAGGGATAAGATATCTTCGAATTTCCATCATTCCGCAGGATGCGGAAATGTCTTTCAGAAACCAACTGAGGATTTCAAAGCAGAGGCTTTACGCTTTACAATGAGCTAAGAATGAATGTTGTATGGTTGTTCCTTAGAAAGTTATAACAGTTTCAATGTTATGAATGGTTGATAAAAATTTAACGCTCTGTCTCTCAATTATGTTTCATTGAGATGAATTGAGCCGTTGTTTTTGGAAGTGGCATAAGTTCATTTCTTCATACATTGAGATATTTAAGAGTTTGAAGTGCACACTGAAGTTAATTAATGCGATTAGAAAGTTGTTTCAATTATTATTATTATTATTAAGAATGGACTTTTTCCATTTTCAACAACATTCCTGCCATTTTACAGTTCAACTTCTTTTGATTAATTTATGAGGACATTGTACACCATTGACTGTATGATTAAAAAAATGGAAAGAGGATATTTGTATCTGACTAATACTACCATTAACTCATTTGGGTAATTATTTACAAGTTGGTCCTCCTTACCGATTTTGACGACCTTGAAATATGTTGTCAAGGTCATCATTCTGAACACTTTTCCCTAAACATGTTACCGCCGCTCGGTTTTAGTTTTCGAGATATTCGCAAAAAACTATTTCTAATACTGTATTGAATTTTCCCTCTTGGATTTTCCTATATCAGCATAGGCGATCGCTTAACGGCGTTCCTAACGTATTATGCTTCTTACAAATGAGATGTTGACGGCCGGCTCACTCCGCCCCCTCTACGACCTAACCACAATTCATTTTATTTACATGATTTTTCTATTATTAGATCAAATTCTGAATGACATCTACATTGCAAAGATTATCCAAATAAAATGAGTTGTGGTGAGGCCGCAGATGGGGCACAGCGGGCCGGCCGTTGGGGATACGACTATCGAAGAGTAGTCTTTCAAAATTGAAAGCTCACCTCATAGATGTATGACCAGAGTGAGGCCGTTTTCTCTCTCATCTCCATAGCATGTTTACAAAAAAAAATGTAAACAGACGCCGCGCCGGAACAGGCTTACGTTGCCACGGACCGTGCAAGAATACGGAAAATTCAATACAGTATTAGCAATAGTTTTTTGCGAATATCTCGAAAACTAAAACCGCGCGGCGGTAACATGTATAAGGAAAAGTTGTTCAGAATCATGACCTTGACAACATATTTCAAGATCATCAAAATCGGTGAGGAGGACCAACTTGTAAATAATTACCCTCATTTTTTTCAAAAAGTGGACTTATACCACTTTCAAAAACGTCCGCATTCCAGCGAAGATAATACAAAGATTTCGCGGCATTCGACGCGAAAAATCTACGAAGGGTCTCTCACCTTTGACTGCAAGTCTTTCTCTTCTCTCCTTCGCTTGCCTCCCTCGCTGTTCTTTCCTGAACCCGAGAAGTTCCACGCTTCCCCGGCTCTTTGAGATCGGTTGATTTACTAGGGAGCTTGGAGATGAGCCAGACTGTCATATTTGGTTTGCTTTTGAAACGTATTGCAGTAACGGGGGTATAACCTGTGTAACGTTCCTCTGGGGTGCAACAAATTTCTCGACGATACGAGATGTGTTCATTTGAATTGCGAAGACGACGGATTTTATGGGGCCGTTGAAAGTCGACGCGATCCCGACGCTTGTAAGTCTCTGCGAACCTTTTTTGCCCTTCTGCATTTGTTTATTGTTCGATCTTCAATCATACTGTTATGGAGACTACACATACGCACATGGCACAAGTCACATGAAAATGTATTTCTTCTAGAACACGTTGACTGCCATGTCAAGAATTATTAATTCTGATTTCGAAATAAATTTTCACGTTAACATATTCATTGTACCAAAGGGTCCAGCAGGATAAGAATGGTCTAGCGGCCCCAGCTACTATTTTTTTTGTATTAATATATTATAATTGGTATTGTGGGGAAAACAATGATTTTAGGTTGAAAGATAATCCCCCAAAATTTTAAGTCAAGTAAATAACCTTAATTGTATCATTTTTTTCTCAGTTGTTAATTGAGATATTCAGATGGAATAAAAACGAAAATACTCGATCTTACCTCCTTCATATCATATACTTTTTTCACAATTGTGATCAAATTATTAAAGGTAGAAAAAATAATTTAATCTTTTAGGGGTGGAGGTTGCAAGCAACCCTTCGAGTGACCACTTTCAAAAAATTCAAGAACAATGTTCTGTTACCGATCTAATATATACAAAAGTTTCAAGATGGTCGGATTTGAGAAACATAGTTAAATATTGAAAAACAAATGAAATTACGACATAACCTCTTTAACTTTTCAATTTTTATTTCATTTAATACATCACTTCGATTTTATAGGATTTTTGAAGTTGCTGGATTGGCACTCAGTGTTAAACCATTTTAATAAATCAAAAATGATTGAAAAAGATTCTTAACATCTTCTAATATCTTTACAGTCTCATATTTCATGTTTTCACTTTTTTCATAAATTTATAAAATCCGCCGTCCATTTATTATTATGCGGGGTAAAGGTTCGTAATATGGTCACTTGAATTCGAAAATTTGTCAATAGTAGAAGAATTTGTTTCTTCTAATTAAATCTATATGATGGGACAAAGAAACTAATAAATGCTTGTATTATATTTATGTAGTTAAGTTTTAGAATATTCATATATCCTAAAGATGTAGTAGAAGAATCGTGTAAAATGAATGCTCAAAAAATCTGTAAAGAATTCATAAGAAATCTGTAATCATGAAGAAATAATATGGTTTGAACTTTTGTAGCAATCATCACAAAATAAACATTCTGAATTATCGTTAACATCATTGTCTTCATTCAACCCATCATTGTAATATAATGGCTCACATGTTATAATTCTAAACGCTATATTTTGAATCATTATTTGTCGTTAATAAAATTTTTGACTGCTAAATCATTTTTTAACAAAACAGAACATACACATTCATGGATAAATCATACAAAAATACTTATCGTTATTATCATTTTCTTTATACAACCTCCATTTCAATAGAATGGCTAGTAAGGTACAATTCTAAACATTTGATTTTAAAGAAGTTTTTAGTAAAATTCTTCATGGATAAATCATTTTTTAACAAACTAGAACGATACATCAGATAAAATAATTGCTTCTAAGAGACCAATATACGTAATTATCTTTCAAAATTTCAACGAAAATGCAACAAAATGAACACGCCATCTGAAGGATATTTGATAAATGAGAATCGGATCTCGTGAAATTTCTCTTAGCCTCGAACGAGTGGATAAAATCGAAAAACGAGAAGTACGCTAGTCATTTTGACGGGAACCGCCGAATTAAATCTTCGGAACAAGAAAAGAAGAGAGAGAGGGGATGAGAGAGCGAGACAAAGACTCATGAAAGTGTCACCTCGTTCCAAGTTTTCTGATTAAATCTGTTCCCCGGCATCCGAACCAAAAAAATGAGAAAAACGAAGAGAAAGGGACGAGAACTACCTCCGTTTTCTCTTCGTTGAGCTTCAAAACCGAACCAGTTGGAACGCGGAGGGTCTGTAACGGATGTCGGAAAGAGGAAACTGTGACCCTTTGACACTCGCGAACTATCCATACTGCAGTAGTCGAGGAAAACGTTGAAGTGCTTCTTAACCTTCCACGAAGTACTGTATTTGCCAGGAATAGTTTTGATGAACTGGTGTCCATGAGAAGGTGTACCAAGTTCCGTACTGGAAACTCTCAAGAAGTCGGAGAAGAGCGAGGAAGTAATACTCTGGCTTTTAAGCGAACGAGGGCTTCGAGATTTTTGGTATTTTTTCATGAAAACTATTAACCTTTATTCGGCGAATCTTTTGTGATTTAAAATTGTTCATTTCAGAGAGTATTTCATAATTTTTCTGTTCAAAAGTCTTTTTTCAGATACATTTAAGAAGAATGTTTTTTTTTGTTGAACATTTTTCTTGCTGACTAACAACAGGATCTCCAGGAAATCAGATATATTTTTGTTATTGACAAATGTTGTTTAACAAAAATATTGTGGAACTCTCTCCAATATATGTCCATTTAAATATAAGAACATTTTATGGTTTAAGTATTAGAGTTTTTGAGAACAAAATTCCCAAACATCACTTTTTTCAGACCTTTGAATTTTTTCTACAAAATTACAAGACATTGTTAGAAAAATGTTCATTTGTAAAGTACCATACAGATTTCTGTTTAAGTGCCTATCAGATACTTTTCGTTGCAAATTCTTCTTGTTGACTAAAAACAGGATTTCCGGAGATCAGCCACAACTTCGTTACTGATAAATATATTTAAACTTTCCTACAAATGCATTTTTAAAAAAAACATTCCAAAAATCAGTTTTCTGTTTACTCTTAACTCAGCATGACCTCTTAAGAAAATACGCCATAATTATCGAACAGATGAATATTTTTACTTCAAATTTTACCTACACATGCAGAATTCCATTCTTCATAAACTAAAATTGAGATGTCAACATTGAATCATTATAAAATGATTTATAAATTACTATTACCAATTTTTTCGGCAAAATTTAAAAAAGAATGATTTCGTATATATCTTTCGCAATTTTCGACGTAAAATATTATACAATAATTACCAGGAACAAGTCTATTTTTAATTCATATAAGAGGTTTTTGTCAAACTGCACAAATGATGAATTAAAAAATAAATGCTTGGTCGCAACTAATTTTATTTAATTTGTATTTTAACACTAAACCTACCGACCATTAAAAATGACTAGTATGCGCTCCCTTATAAAAATGGCACGATTGAATTTATTTAGATTTTGTACCATTTTTATTATAATGTAAGAGTGAAACAAAAATTGTGCATAAATATTTCCAATAATGGAAGCATTTTTATAACTTCAATAATTGTAAAATAAAGTTTGATAGCGTTCATTTGACCGGCACTGGTAAGTTTAGCATTAAGGGATTAAATGAATTTGATGCGAAAGTATTGTATATAGGAGTTATATTAAAATGAAAATATACATCTACTTGCTAAAACGTAGATTACGTGAAAGGTGTCCGATGGTCCATTAAAAGCTAATTAGACGTGAGATATCATTTCAACACGCGTCAGCGTTTCTCGTTTATTTTTTCTTGGGGCCCCGGCGGATCGAAAGAGCTTGCCTTTCGTGGCTTTGAGATCTTTTCTGCCAACGAGGTCCATTCTTTCTCATAGGACCATTTATCATCGAGCGCTAGACCAAGAGGCTTTGTATCATTCGTTGTCGAAGGAGCACTCGAACAATGGAGGCACAACGTGTGGGAAATAATTGCGAGAATTTACCGAGCTTTTTCACATACCACTTTCGCACGCTCCATTTAATCGGCTTCCTGACAAACTTCCCTCGTTTTTGCGATATTAAATACAAAAGAACCATTCTTTCGGTAGGAAATTAACTTTGGAGAATAATGACTGAGGGACATGCAGGAGAAATGTTTGTTCTACTTGTTGTACCGATGAATCGTCCCCTATTTTCGCGTCAAACTTGATGTTCGTTTCGTGATCGATTCGATCGGTGATGGTCGTAATTGACTTCAATCGTTCTGCTCCACTTTCGTATCGAATTACATGATTGCATTCGATTAATAACATAATGGGTTACATATTAATACATTTAGGGTCATATGAGAACAGGAAGACAGTTAACAGCCGCGGGCGATGTTTTTATTTCTTCTGTATAAAATCGCGGGTTATTTGTATTCGCTGTATACAGGGTGTCCCACGTAAGAGTTTTCACAATTTTTTAAGTACTTGCGATAATCTAACAAAAAATATTTTCAACAAAAGTTGATCAGTTCTCGATTGGCTCTATATTGCAATAAAAAAAAGTTTGAAAAACATTTTTTTATAGTACTGTCAAGGTCACCTCCATTTTTTTAAATGGCACTTTGTATTTTTGACTTGACAGTATTATAGCCTGTGTCAAGACGAATTCAACGACGTAGTATACGATGACCTTGGGATGACCTTGAAAGCGAAGAAATGAAAATTTCAACAAAACATGACAATCTGTTTGAATGTATGATGATAACTTGTGTTTATTATTAAGAGTCGAAATTACATTCAATTTTTATGGGATCATTTACAGTCGATAGTTTATGCTGTTCCAATACAAAATAAGGAACATTTAAAGCAGCGAATCCATACAGCATGCGAAGAACTTCGCTACGACAGTATCGTAAGAGCAACCAATGCAAATTTACTACGAAGAACGGAATTGTGCCTACAACAAAACAGATTTCAATTCGAACATTTGATGTGACTTTTTTACGTAATCGTTTGCGTTCGCTTAGTCAAGGTTTCTAAATTAAATGTAATTTCGAGTCTTAATAATAAACACAAGTTATTATCACCCATTCAAGCAGATTATTATGTTTTGTTGAAATTATCATTTTTTCGCCTTCAAGGTCATCCCCAGGTCACGGTATACTAGGTCGTTCAATTCGACTTGACACGCGCTATAATACTGTTAAGTCAGAAATACAAAGTGCCATTTAATAAAATGAAGGCAACCTTGACAATACTATAAAAAAAAATGTTTTTCGAATTTTTTTATTGCAATATATATCCAATCGAAAACTGATCAACTTTTGTTGAAAATATTTTTTGTCAGATTATGGCAAGTACTTAAAAAATCGTGAAAACTGTTACGTAAATATATTAACATTTAGCATATTAGTGTGGGGAACGTAATTATCGCGTTATCCCAAGAAGTATCATTTCACTTATTCATAGATTTAAGATACGTAGTATTTGGCAATTGAGAAGAAATATTTTTGCAACTTGGAATTTTGATGTACTCTCTAATGATACTTCAAATTATTGTTAATACGTGCCCATTAAGCAATAGCTATATTTGTATCTTATAGCACAGGCTCTTAATAATCTCGTGTCTTACCATCTCGATTGATTGCTTTGCAATATTATGTATGGCAACTGAGAAGAACAATGAAGAACAACTTCAACTTATCAAGTTCTTCATGTTTGTCCACTAATTGATCAACAATATATGTATGTTTTACAGTAAAAATTATGAATAATGAAATTTTAAAAAATAAAAACTACAAATTGTGAAATCTTCAACTTACTTGAAATTTTCTTTTAAGAATTATTAAAAGTGGACTATAATTTTTACAAATATATTTATGGCAGCTGGAACTTAAGTACATAACAGAGATTGTCAACATGCACAGGAAATTCCCTGCGATGACATATACGAGTACCTACTTTACGAACAAACAATTTTCAATAGAAGAAGGCGACCGGAACAGTCCAGAATGACATATTGTCAGCACGTTTGGTATGTTTCGAAAGCAGTTTAGGTGTACACACATGTATCCGTCAGGTTACATGAGTAGAGTATTGAAAAATACATTTCCCCGAAAGACGGTGATTTAAAGGCTCAATAAATTCTCTTTCGGAGCCGATTCTGCCGGAGCCTCGACTACGCTTTGAGTGGCCAAAGAGATTACTTGGTTGACTGTTATTATTTTTGTAATATATTTTGCCATCGACAGCTCTCGGACTATAAAGGAGCAATAATTAAACTGCAGATTTTATTCGATTATATTTACGAGCATACGAGGAAGAAAAGTAAAGAACGCTTTACGAAAGATTTAGTAGGAACTTTCGGTAACTTTCAATTTCTAACAAATGAGATAAACTCAATTCATGCTGAACTTATGTAAACTTATCTACAAGATTTATATATTCGTTTGTATACATCTTCAATACAACAAATAACGATTTTTAATTGAATGAAAGATTTATGTAGCGTCTTATTTGGTCATTTTTATTGAACTTGTATATGCATGATGAGTTTTTATTTACTTATTCTATATATTAACTTCGTTTACGATGCATGATAAGTTTGAAGATTGAGAGATTTAGAAAATAAATTTGGAGATCAATATTATGAATCTCAAATGTTAGGGAGTTTTTGAAAAGAACAATAAAACAAAATTGCACCTTAAACTATAGTAATTGATTTGAAACATTGCAAAACATTATTTTATAAGAAAGTGGTTGCCAGTTATTCAAGTAGAATTATGAATTATACTATGAATAATGCAGTTGTTATTCCAAATGGTATTTTTATAAAATTATAAATCGTCAAGCAAATTTAGTGCACTAGTTATTATTAGAATGTAAATTTTACGTGTTCATGACAAAAATTCAGAACTATAGACAAAATTTAGAAATAACACATAAAATTTGGAACGCTGCAAAGATTAAATGAATATAAGAATATGAATATATTATTCCGAATTTATGAAAATGATTAAAACATGAATAGAATTTCTAGTTAGCTGCTGTTTCTTGTGATTGAGGCAGAAAATATTTATTTTATACGAAGATTCGCAGTCTAGATATTATCCAAAAATATCTAAAAAACCGCAATCTAAGTATCCAACAAATATGTATGTTTGCAACGTTTGCTTTACCCTCCCGTGAATTTCTGAATTGTTGGCCACAGCCAACAAACTTCTTTCATCGATCTCTTCTACTGATTCTTCTTTCAGTGGTCGAGCTGTACACTAAGTTTACCTACTCTTTGCTGTAGATTCACTTTCTAAACTTCACGTGCGGAGCAGTTAGTCCTATTTGAGGTATTGTCCTCCCTTCTTGATGCATTGCAACTTTAACTGCAGGCAATCTGCATTAACTCTTCGTTGCAACTTCCGTCGTGACTTCCGCTCTCGTCCTCGTACGTAGTTTGTTTCAGTTGGATCGTAACCGTATCATTAATAGCTTTAACAATACTCTACTTTAACATATCCAGAAACGTTCGTCATTCAAATATTCTACAGCTGTATGTATATCTCTACTGGCAAAGTAGAATTGAATCCGCCGCGTTCCTTTTGAAAAAAACCGTTCTCGCGCCAGTGCCACAAACACCGTCATCTTACATTCAAATAAAGATTTTGAAAACTTTAATTAGTTTATAACAGTGGATCCTTTGTATCACGTATGACGTTTCTACTAGATCTTCCAATATTCCAATAATAGATTAATCTCGTTGATTAAAAAATTCGTTCGGCGTCTTCTTCAATTCAAGCAAACATTTCGGAAGCTTTAATTACGTGAACAGTAAAGAACGGTTCCTATCGCAGTCTCCAATCCCAATTTCTAATTTACCTTAACTATTAACTTGCTCGGGCACGGAGTTCGCCAGCAGGTCGCAAAACAAAGCTCTTTGTATGCCCGTCGAAAGCCCGCATGAGCTTTGATTTCAGGGCGCGCTAAATCGTCGCTGACTCGCCAATTAACGTTGCCTCATCGTTTCCGCGTTCGTCCGCTTAGAGTCTCGTCGAATTATCCTAACTTCCAAAGCAAATAAAACTTCTTCGTCAAGGAAACGCGACTCCTGCGGGGAGAGGCTGCCTTCTTCGATTTATCTTGCCATCACCGCGGGCCAAATTACGCCCAGAAACCAATGGAACTTTATCCGGACAAGTGGATAACTCTGTGGATTACAGTGAAACGCTTGCCGGATATCAGATCGGATATTGTATTGAATTTACTTTACGGTTAACGAAATTGTTCGAGTGCTGCTACCGAGCAGTCAAAAACACAGTCGACGAGAGACATCCGTGTGGTCTTGGACACGTGAAACAGACGAATACGGGGTCATTTTCATTCGCGATAGTGATGCTGTAAATATTTATGTAAAATTAAAATTGTTACCAGCACATACAAGAATCAGCAGCGAATTAAAAATTTCTTTCTTCCTTTAATAACTTTAACCCTCAGCGGAGATGTCTAATGTTTGTGTAACTAACGTTCAAATATGTTAATTAACACTTCGGTTGTTTTTTAAACAAATGTTAGATGTCTCCGTGGCAGAGCCAACCGAGCGTTAAGTGTTAGTGAAGTAAAACTAATACATTGATATTCTGAACGATACTGCGACTTTTATCCATTTATGGCAAAAATGATTAAGTGAAACACAAAATAAAACAAACATCAGTTGAATTTAATATTAATTGTACATCATTAATATTATTAAGAAGAAATCAATTTTTATGTAAGCCACCTTTATTGTAAATGATGCAAATTTATATTACACAACAGTTTCTTGAAAGTTTTAATGACAATTGAAATTGGATTAGAATATTTATGCATTTGTTATGAACCATTCGTTACCAAAAGGGTTAAAAAAGAATTTTACTCGACATTTTATACTTACTTCAAATTGTACATGTTATTATAGATTTGTATACAACAATATGAATAATTAATTGAGGGTGTATTAATTATATAGTGAACAAATATGAAATTCTTGGTCAATGCCTCCAGTATTGATGACACTGGCAATCATACTGTTTGATACAGTGTTGATATTTCACTTGGTCTTTTATTATTCGTATATTTAATAAAAACATTTATAGAATTTTCAACTGATTAACATTCTGCAAGATAAAGTATGTTTCTAGTTCGATTCGAGTATATATTCGTTACATTAGAATACGGTAGGTATATAAATTAGAAGTACCGTTAGTTTTATAAAAAATTTATGGAAAATAGTAAAAAATCAATAGAGTAACAAATGGATGACTATGAAATTACTAAATCAACGATATACTTACATTATATCTCTACATTTTGTAATATTAATATTTCATAAGGTAATTAAATTACTAAGTGCGTTAAACACACTAAGAAAGAGAATATTATAAATAAAAATTTATAGATCAAGCAAATATTGTATTAACTATCCTGTAAGAAATAATTTTTGAGAAGATAAAGAGACTGTAGTTCAATTGTGCTTAAAGAAAACGTAATTTCCTTCCAAACAATAAATACTTTTGTTACTTAGTTAGTAAGTACATACTATAATGTTGCAATTTTTCGCATACAGTTTCGCAGAATAAACTATGCAGTAGGTAATAAAGAAGGTAGTGATTTTAACGAGTCAGATATCGCCTGCAGATGATAAAGCTGGCGCCATCGTACGGGAGAAAGCTGAACTCTCACAAGTTGTAAAAACTTGTCGACTGATAAAAAGGGTGTGCAAAAGTCGCGTATAAAATTCAGGAAATGCGAAAAGTTTCAAACTCAATTTCCCGGAATCAAGACAGTCAATGCTCACTCCATTTTCACATTTCTTGTGTTTTATTGGCGAGCTGTTTTCCTACGAATTTCGCCTTGTAACTTTATACCAAACTTTGTTCAGGTTCCGTTTAAAAATCGCAAATAGCTCCTTAAATCTCCTGTGTTATAAATTTTCAATTGAGGACAAATATACGTGTTACAAATAGTTATCTTACAAGTTTATAGTTTCATCTTACATTACAATCGCAATAATTTAAATTCACAATCTGTTTGAATAGTTTTACTCTGATAGTTCTATAAGTGTAATGTAATTAATCCGATAATTATTAATATAACAGACCGTACTCCATTTCCTACAGAATTTCGTACAGATAGGCTATTTTATGATGATTCAATATTTGCTCAGTTATGTGACAATATTTTCTGTTTATTAAAATTGCAATTTCTCTCTCACATTATTTGATTTTGAAAAATAATGAAAATTATGTTCATGTACGTGAAACGTATTCCTATTTTATGATCATTAAAAATTTGTTCATTCATATTACAATATTGTCTGTTTATTAATTTTGCAATTTCTCTCTCGGAAACAAACATCATTCAATTTTAAAGAGTATTGAAAATTATGTTCGTGAACGGGGACGAACTGTATACACTCATTACAAATTTATTAAAAATCAATAGTTCACTTGATGATAACATATGTATTTATTGTAAAATAATATTTAAACTCATATTGTATACATTACATGTTTCATTCTGTGTATAGTCGATAGAACATTTGCATTTAATAATGCAATTATTTAATTTCTTAAAATTTCTCAAAATTGTGAACGTTAATAAAACATAAGTGGTAGCTATAGTTAAGTCTACAAGGAACATACTTTGCTTCATAAACTTCATTTCTTTGTCAAAAATCGTATGGTATTATCACAATTTAATTGACATAAACAACAAAAGTCGTCGAAGTAAATCTTTAGGAATGAATTACTTATGATGCTTGAGCCAAAACGATTTCATTCTTCGCATGTCCTGCGACGGTGTTAATTGGTAAGCTGGAGCAAATGTTAAGTTAAATTCATTACCGAACAAACTTCTAATTACATTGACAGAAGAACAATTTAAACCGATGTAACCGATGAAACCACACGCTGGTAACGCCCGCTAAATTATGAACAAGAAGTTCATCTCGTAATTATCGAATAGGATGGACGTTTCGGAGCTCATGTTGTCCCAAAGTCTAAGTATTGTAAAAACGTGATGTTGCACGTGTTGTTGCATCCAAGCGTCTCTTCGTTCCAGAAACGAGCGCGGGACCAGAAAAAAGCATAAATAGAGACACATATGCCGACGATGGCTTTTATTGGTGAAAATAATTTACACTCTCTTTCACGAAGTGTGGACATGATATCGTGCAAAACTCACATTTGTCACTGGTCCTCAGGCGTGAGAAAATCGCTTTCCCCCGCTTGAAATAATTTCCAGAGATTTTCAAATTCTGTTCCAACGATTGTTTATGCTGGGTAAACTATTCAATTTTGCAGTGATCAGTTGTATGTACTGTCCATGCACCTCTTGACCTGTTTTTCACATGTCGATGCAAAGGTAATACTAAATACTAAATTAAGGAAATTTAGAAATGTCAATGTAATAGCTTCAGTTAATTAAAATTATTAAATCAAGAAATTGTTATTTAGCCCCTGTTTCATGGACATCAAGCAATCAATTTTGATTTTGCATAAAGACCCACAGTCTAGTGATATTAAGTATAATACAAAATTGGCGACACTCGTTGGTCACTTATTGACACTAGGTTCGATATTTTCAATATACGATTATTGAAATTGTAAAGACGCATCTATAAGGAATTACTCAATACATTTATTTCTTTTGGTATGTTCTATTAAAAAAATCGCCAAATCTTGGAAAGATATATTCTTGCTGTTTTTATAAAGTAATGTAAAATTGTCAATTGTAGTGCTCCGTAAACCAAGTGTTAACATTCCTTTTAATTCACTTCTGATATATCGAATGTATTGATAATAAACAGATTCTGGAATAAAAAGTCAACACACATGTCATATTATCAGATGCTATACGATACATTTAGAAATTTTCAAGCAATTCTATAGTAAATACTTGTTTTCAAGGTAAAATTGTGCTTACAGCGTGGGTGACACTATCATCGAGAATTTGTCACAGCGATGTTGTCACTGATAAAACCTTGGTGTAAATTACATTCTGAATTACTGGCAATAATGTGCAACCAGGAAAGTGTTATGTGAAATTACTTTCGATGTAAGCTGCAATAAATAAACATGTTAAATTGAGAGTGACCTAGAGGTGCTCCATCATCAGAATCGGCCACTTCTTTTTTCATTTTGTCAGGATGAAGTGCATTCAGAGATGAGCGGGCAGGACATTTATTTTCGTCATCTGATGCTTTTTCATTTCCGGGAGAAAGAAAACTTTGAGGAAATAAGAAAAAAATTACGATACCTATCGCGATGTCATTAACAAACATTACCATTTACTGTTGTATTAAAAAGTTTAGTAAAACATGTACTACAACTGAGTAAGTAGCAATTGTACATAATTATACTATGGATTTTTATGCGAAATAAAAGATTTCTAAGCCAGTTTCAAGAAACAGAAGTTAAATGACAATGAATCGTTTCTTTTAATAATTTTCATAAATCAAATATAATGTAAGAACGTTCTTACATTCTTCTAAAGCTTTTCGATCTGTGTTTCATCTACTCATTTTTGTCATAAACACATAAAATATGCAGTCTACACATAATACTCTTAACACTTTTGGTATAATATTATTGTGTTATTACTAAAGGTTTTAAAATACATTTTTAATCTATTATACATTTATTACAAAAGTGAGTAGGCGTAATGCAAAATAGTGAAAAAACATTTAAAAAAATCTTAAAATACTATTGTACTATTTTCAACTCGCTAAAATCATTAAGAAAAGAAATTAAGATCTCCGTATCTCTTATATCTTGCAATAAATGCAGACAATTTTCATTTTGCACAAATATACGCGTCCAATTACTACATTTAAGTGAAAGTTATTTTGTACTTTCGTCGGATATCAATACAAATATTAAATAAATTCTTTCTGTTTTTCAATAGCTATTACCACGCATTGGTTCTTTACTTTTTGTACTGTGTGCAGAGAGGAAGTACCATCGAATTACCATTTATTTCATTTTCTCCAATACTTTTTAAGCGAAGTTAATATTATTTTAAATAAACGAGTCAGAAGTAATATAACTCAATTTTTTGCTACTAATAAACAGGAATTTTATGTATAGGGTGTAAAGAAATGGGCTTGACTGCCATAGACGTATTCTACATCTTCGGATCGATGAAGATCTGAAAAACAAAGTTGCTGCAAAATTGCCCTTGACTTTGAATTTCAAGGTCAACTGTTTTTTATTACTTTGTATTCTACGCGTCATGGGGATAGAAAGTGTCAAAGCTCAATAATTCTCATACAAAATAATAGTAAAGTCTCATTATATTATTAAAACTACTTATTAGCATAAAAATTGTTTACATTTCTAATAAAGCAAGTATTTAGTGTTGTAGTTTATGTGCTGTTTATCAGAAGTCTTACAGAATCAATCATAACCAATATTGCCTTCTTGAAAAATGTTCATCTTCAATTTCTTCTTCCACGCCAAAGAACCGATCCATTTTTCGTAATATTTCTTAATAGAACATGATCATCTTTCAAGACTTAGAAGGTAATATTGATTATGATTGATTATCTTAGACTTCTGATAAACAGAATATAAACAATAACACTAAATACTTGCTTTATCAGAAATGTAAACAATTTTTAAAAAAATAAGTAGTACTAATAATGAGACTTTGCTGTTATTTTTTATGAGAACTATTAAGTTTTGACACATGGTTCCTTTGACACTTTTTACTCTCATGACGCGTAGAATACAATGCAATAAAAAAAGTTGACCTTGAAATTCAAAGTCAAGGACAATTTTGCAGCAACTTTCTTTTACAGATCTTCATCGATCCGAAGATGTAGAATACGCCTATGGCAGCCATGACCAAACATTTCTTTACACCCTGTATATGGGATCTCTAGGTCGCCAGAAAGATGGCAAGAGGTCATAGAACAAAATGTGTAGTACATCCCCGTATATATAAATGCATAGTTAAAAATCATCTTTCATTTCCCCTTGGAAAAACGAAATTACTTTCTGAACAACTCAATAGATCGCGTTTTCGTACTGCGTTGGTTTGTTATTAAAGCCTTCGTGGTTTCCCGATATCTCGATTTGGTCCTGGACACAGAGCTCATAAATTCCCGACACTTTTTGAACTAACAATTCGTAAAAACAACTGGCGACTGCATTGTTTTCCTTTCAGCGTAGCGGAATTTTCCAGTGCATTACTCGGTTTCGCGAAGTTCTGATGGAAAACGTTATCCTTCTACCTTCAAGCATCGTCGTTCCTCCTCATCTTAAAATTTCCACGGCGTTCCGATTCCAGATTTTAATATTAAACGAAAGTAGGGGAAACGCGAAAGAGTACGAGCCGAATTTTAACGGCCAACAACATTTGACAAATTCAGATTTTTTCCCTGGTTTCGCGCAAAGACTCGCGATATTATCCACGAAAATTTCGCGCCTCACAAAATTCCGCACCGGATAATAACGAGTATTTCGGCTGATAGTTGTACCATTTTATCCCCGCAGAAAATCACACGGTTCCCGCCGCGCCGGTGCCATTTCTCGAAAAGCTGGCCGAAATTCAATTTTCGTAGTATTATAGGCAGCAGCGTTTTACTGCCACACCGGATGTGTTATATTTATACCTGAGCATCAATTGTCGCTTAAATTTATTAAATTTATTGATGCATTATTGATGTCTAGACCGCCAGGGAAAGTTTATCTTAGAAACATTAATATGAAAAACATTCTACTGTTAAACTACGTTATAAACATAAACTTTGCTCAGAAACAACTTCCCGTCGCTAATAACTATGCAGTTGATGCGACGTAAAATCATTACATAAAAAAAAAGTAAAATAGATTTAAATTTATTTTTGTAATTCTCTCAGTATGATATAAATAGATTGCCGATTTTGTGCATTTGTGATCAAAATATGTAAATGAAACGTAAGCAGTAGAATCAAATTTTTCTTTGGTTACAGTCTGAAGTAATTAATGTTGATAATTTTTATTTCGCATGAAGATCCGCAGTCTAGTCTTCAGTTTTAGTCTTGTTTTAATAAAACAGAAGGAAGTGTAATATTCGATTCAGAAGATTTAATGCTTGTTAAGATATTTAAAGTTAATCGGCCAAATAAAAAAATTTAATATTAGGTGAAGTTTATAAATTGTCCAAGATTATAAATTGATAAAGTTTTCGCTTATATTATTTGATTGCTAGTATATTAAAACGAATGAGGACATATTCAATTATTTATTTATGATGCCGAAAACCATGTTTAGTTTAAATAGTATACGCTGTCATAATATTTTACAATTAACAATTAAGTACATACAATTAGAATCAGGATATATTTGGAAGATTATTTCTATATTACGATCCATGCAGCATTCATCCAGAAGCAGTTATCAAAATGAAGAATAAGATCCTCAAAATAATTTCGGATATTGAAGATATAATTTTATTTGACACAGATATTTTAGATACAAATAGCACATCGAGAATACGAATCTGAATGAAAGTAGTAATAAGTTGTAAATGAATAAAACAGCAATCTTTATTTTCAACAACACCTAAATTAGATGACTGTGAATTTTATGAACTTATCCTGGAATTGAATAAGAGATACACAAAATGTTAAAAACATTAAAACAGTTTAAAAATATTGTTATATTATTTTCAACCTATTAAATTTAGAGGAAAATAAATTTCTATTTCGCTCTGGTTTAATGCAATTAAAGTAAAAAATATTTATCTCAAATAAAAACCTACAGCCTTCTTATAATCCATAGCTCCCTTCTATTATTTTCGACAATATATTTGGTCTGTGTAACATACTAAACGAAGAAATGTCGATTTTCTCGGTAAAACCAAAGAGAACAAAATGTCCATAACAATCGATTCCGAAAACGTTTTGAAATTAACATTCTCATATTAAATTTGACATTTCAATTATGTAGTTTCCATCATATAAATTGGAAGATAATTAATTGGCACAGAAATCGAAAACCACGTTTTGTACCAGTGATATTGCATCCTCCTTTACCAAGTTTGCATTTCTGATGAGATATACGAATTCAGTAACCTCCGAAAATATAAGAATTCAAATTCAGCCACCCCCAAGAACGCAACATCAATTATAGACGTAATATTATAAGAATTATATGAAGTTATGATTTTTTTGGAAACTTGCCATCACGCGTAAACCCAAAAAGCATCGTCATCATTTTTCATTAGATTTCTCTCTGTCATCTGCGATGACTTGTTGTGCATATAACACGGATTCGTTTAAGCGATAATGCTACAGCTTTTTCTGCAAATTATTCGCATGCGTCTATCGCAAAAAACGATTCGGACACCGGCGTTCAGGAAATGATATTTCGATCACAGATTATCGTTCGATGCACCTTTCCAACGAATAGCGATTCGTTTCATGAATACAACGCATTTGCGAATTCGACGTTTTCAGCGCGGAGGGAAAACATTTTTGAATTTTGAACAAAATTTATATCGTGCTTGTTAGCCGTCGACGTGCATTCGTTTTTATGATGTCGTTTTGAAATAGACAACGTGCAATTTGTAAGAGTGAAATTAAAAACCCACGCTGCTGCAATTATTGTAAAGATGTTCCAGAAATGAATTTTTTGTTCTAGCTAATATTTAATACTCGAATATTAAATAATGAATGTGGATAGCAATTGGAACATTAATCATAATTACTAGGTTTATAACTACCAAATATCTGGCGTTATATTTAATCATTTACAGTTTGTTATATTAGTTGTATGTTAATTGTTACGTGTATGTTAAAGAAATATTTTACACAAGTAGGAAATGTTCTATTTCATATATTTAATTATAATGTCTCATACAATAAGAACAGACCAGAATTTTAAAATATTGACGGTTACTTTTTGTTACTTTTAATTTTTATAAATACAATTTTTGATGTATACGATTTATAGTTAAATACAATGTTGCATGATCAAAACGAGATTTTCTATTCTAATGTCATAAATTCTGTTTTCAGGCTTAATAATTATAATTTCTAGTTCTTCCACATTTATGTACTAATTTGTACAAATATCTCGAAATAATATTCCCCACAGATTCTATATATGATTCAAATCAGAAGAGCATGAATACTGTTTCCTCAAAAATAAATGCAAAGCATGGACTAATTTATGAACCCAGGTATTGTCTCGCGTAACAATTAAATTCTCATAATTCTGTACAACGCAGTACAGTTTTAAATGATTTTCTACAGTATTTGTACACGGAATACTGCTCATTTTGCTCGAAATATAAACTATAGAACTTTTTCACAACTGATAAGCGCAATGAAATAATGATCAACCAGCCGCCAAAATTACATCGATCTTTCCTCAATTTCAGTTTATATTTGTTTTAGCAAAACATAATTTGGCTACGTCGTCTACGTATTTAATCTTATTGCCAGTATCAGCATTTTTTTCGCAATGTGCGGCGATCTTAAAATACACCTTAAAATTACTTGTACTTTTCGAGGTGTACTGCCATCGTTTGAATAATATAAAGGAGGCAGTTCCAACCAGTAGCTCCGGAGTTATTTAAGGCACCTTCCCCGCTTAGGATCTTCCCCCACTCTTAGACTTCATAGTTATAATGTATAGTAGTGGGAACACTGATATATATATAGTATGGATACGGAATTGCCATAAGCCAGCTACACAGCTTTTTGGTCCGAATTGAACGTAGATTTGGATGCCAGCGCCGCTATCGGTCGACCGGTGTACTGTACCCCTCGTACTCCTCTTCACCTCCGTGATCCTCTATACTTTGCCATATGTTTGCGTCCCTCTAGGTGGCGCTGCTTTCAATCGAGTTGATTGGACGCCATTAACACGCTACGAAATAAAAAGTGTCAATGATGTTCAATCGAAGTATGTCGAAGTATAGAGGATCACGGGGTGAAGAGGAGTACGAGGGGTACAGTACACCGGTCGAACGATAGCGGCGCTGGCATCCAAATCTGCGTTCAATTCGGAACAAAAAGCTGTGTAGCTCGCTTATGGCAATACCGTATCCATAGTATACATATATATCAGTGGTGGGAAGCTCCCACCACGAGAGCCCCGCGACGCGCGCAGCACTCACTAATTCTGTACGCAGTAGTGGGAAGAGGTTCGATGGTGGGGACCTTGCAGTTCTCGGAGGGGCATATGTTGGAACTCCCTGACATAAAGTATACCGTGAAGGCCTTACACGACCAAACTTGTTCCTCATTTTTGTTCTATTAAACAGCTAAAAAATCGTAGACTCAATCTTCAAATCTGTGATATATACATCCAGAAAAAAATTTGTTGATTTTACGGACGATACAGTTTGTACCATTTTCATCAAAAATGTGTCCTCAGATTTTCATCTGTTATATCATTCACAATTATTCCAGAGAAAATGAATGACGGTCTGCGAAAGTAGAGGCTTTGAGCTTTAAAATGTGTTCATTATTGTACTATTATTTTTAACGAAATAATCATAATACAAATATTAATAATTTCTCGAGAATCTAGAATTTAATGTTCAAATACTTTTTGAATCCCCTGTAATTCTAAATGGACTCATAATTTTTACTTAAGCTATGAAGATAAGGAAAAATACAGATGGGCTGTTATATCTGTGCCACATTTTTATAGAAATTAAAATACGAATTCTATTTACACAAATTATATTTCCTTGCACAATATTCTGTTATGTAATTCTAAAAGGATTCATCATAATAATTATTATTGAAACTATGAAAGTACTGATATGTTGATGGATCGGCGTACGTGTGCTACACACTGTAGTATCAATAAATCAACGACAACGAATTTCGAGAGAATAATCTTCGTGCATCAGTGAAACGCAGCCTGTTAGAACTATAAAACATGAATGTGAAAGTGATCGATTTCACTGTAATTCCGCGGGAACTTCAATGTAAATTTACAAAACCTTATGCAGGGGTATTAAATTAAACTTCATGTTCCATTTATCTTCACTCACCGTGTACAAACGGGATCAATCGGTGATTTCGTATGCATTGTTTCTTGGTTATCGATTTCCTAGGAATTTGCCCCTCGGTAAAATTGATTCTATCAGAGATTTCTTTCTGAATCTGCAACAATTTTTGAACAAGTTATTCGCAAATGTACTGCGCGAGCTGTCAAACGAAAAATTGAAAGGGCTTTTTAATCGGCGTTTAAAACCCTGGAAATGATGCACAGCTCACGAATCAATGGCTCGCGGATGAAAACCAATGTTGCCATTCGGCTATATCGACTGCTATCTCACTGTACAGCCGTATCCATTGACAATCGAATTAAAAAAGCCATAAAATATATAATGACAGAGCAAGTCGACGTGAACTCGAGTCTTCCAACGGGAAATTGCCAAGCAGCTTTGCTTCCCGTGGAAAACTTTGCCCGTGTCAAGGCTTTAAAAGTTCTTGCGACTGATAACACTGAACTCTGCCTATTTTGAAAACTTGGCTCACATTGTTCTCTATTGTTCACGCAATTTGTTCTATACAAATCCATTGTTTACTGGCAGAGCCGCAGTTCAAATATATATAATACACCGATTTTAATAAAAGTGTACAGTGAGTTTAACTATGCGTCCACTGTTTACAATAGAAATATTTGTTTAAATTTATCATCTTGCATGTTTTCTAGATGACCGGAAAAAATCAATTTGGCAAAATTTCAATTCATCGAAATTCTGCAAAAAATTTTGCAAAAGTTTTAGGTGTGTGAGTCTGTATTATTAAAAAAATTTTAAAAGCATTTTGTAGATATGTATCATTTATTTACATACGGAAATATTTTTTTATTGAGATATATGTAGTTTTTTGAAAAATATGTGACAGGCACATTTTTTATTTGCAATGATTCATATCGAAGGGGTGAAAACAACCCTTGGGGGTTGAAAAACCATGTTTTATGACATTTCGGGAACTAGAAGGTGTAGGATAACAAAATTTTTTTTCGATTATATATTACCAATTGAGGAATTTATTTGCATAAGCAAATTACTGAAAAAGTTATTTATTTAAACAATATTTAAAAAATTATCACTTTTATAAAGGTAAACGGACCATTCCTTCTTGGTAAATTATTTCGATAATTTGTTTGCCAATGATTAAACCAATTCACCAGGTACGATACTTGTTTCCAAGAGAATCTCTTGTTAATTAGATAATTTCACGTTTCACTTATCTTTCTCATGTTAATATCATTATCTACATGAAAGGGCCCTGTCCACAAAGGAATGTCATTGAATCGAAGTAAATTGAATTACACAAATGAAATCATATTTGCCACGTATTTGCTGCATTTTATATCATTTTTAATTGGCATGTGAGCTTATAAACGATTTTAAATAAACCCGCGCTTTTATTAAAAGAATTGTTTTATAGCTGTAATTTTTTCTATTGCAGCGGTTAGTAAATGCGTAGCCAAGTTGGGAAATGTAACTGCACTGTTTAACCCCTTCCCTTACGAGCGAATTTCCAAATGTGCGGTCCAAAAACGACAACAAGGTCGGTCGCGCCCGGGGACACAAACAACTTTGCTCAGCGTTCGAAACTGTACAAATCGCAAACTTCCTATGATTTGTATATACACGTGCGCGGTACAATTAACTTTGGGCCGATACCCTTGCGACACCTCTGAAGCGTCTTATCCGTGTTTGGGCCGATAACCTTGCGACGCCTCTGAGGCGTCATTGTAAGCTAAGGGGTTAAAACACTGTCTATTTTATTTACGCTTACCCAAAGCTTTAAATGGGGTCTATACAGGTGGAAGTAGCTTATATTGTGCTACAGAATACGGTTTGAATGACATTATTGTTTAGTATATCTAGTTATACAATACGTAGGTTGCGTTCTTTCAAGAAAGTAGTGATACACATTCACGCACGAATGTTGGGTCTTACAAAAAACATATCGGCCCACAGAGGCAGAAAGAACCCCATCCTGTGCAAATCACCAGTTAGTTTAGTTCTATGTGCGTCAAATAAAAATAAGCATTGCCACCGTACTCCTCTTCTTTAAATCCATCGACACATATAAATTACTATAAACATATTTTATCTTCTCCCATCCAAATGCCAATATTTACAATTACCAACTACAAATAAATAAATAAATAATAAATAAAACATGGTCTAGGTTCTACAGTTCGTAGCCACACTTGCAGTTGGTATCAACAATGCCTACACGGAACAATGAGGCGGCCAAGTTGTAGTGATTGGCACTGATACGATTAACAGTAGTAACAAACTCCATCTTAACACTGTAAAAGTTATTATTGACAAACCGATTCAATTAGAAACAAAAAACCGCTCAAAGAAGGTTTTGCCCCTAAATGAACGCTGATCAGTGATTGTAGCATTGGTTCGGTGGAATGCTTCTATTTTGGACATGCAAAATGTATCGGAAAAGGGAACATGCAACACGTCGATGGAGCCGGAAGCAGTGGCAGATTTGGTTGGGTCGTCGACATCCTAATTTTCTCGCAGGTCTATGTGAGAAGGAATCCACAAAAATTTTATGAAACAAGAGTTATCTTGATTAAATTGTACGAATTTTTTCTTGATGTCGAATATGTAAGGATTGGTTCTTACTTGAAAGCTAACTGATTCAAGACACTGAAGGGCCCTTAATGAATTAGGAAAGATGATAAAATTGCGGTCTTTATGTCGTGTGACGATGTCCATAGCATCATAGAGGGCAAAACATTCGGCTGTAAAGATCGACGCGCTGCTATCAATACTTTTCTTAATACGCAGGCTAAGGTCATAACATACGGTGGTCTGAATTAATATTCGGACACTCTTTACAATACAATTACTTTATTAAAATTAAACTAAACGACTTCAGTTTTTTTGAGATGTTAGAAGGATTAGTGTACTGGGTAGGGGAACAGGTATAGGTTATGTCTGATTAATAAAGTAGCAATGAACACTTTGATATAAATAACACTGCTTTGTAATTCGCTTTATGTCTCGAACATAAGATTGGTAATAACAGTTAATCTACATTATCAAACACGAATTTGGTGTCAGTGGAAACGAATGAACTAGAATCTGTCGACGATGTGACCGTGTCGATGAAAACAGCGTCGACGAAAGTTAATGTCAGCCAAATCGTGTCGATGAAAACAGTGTCGACGAAATGAGTTGTCGACAATCCCAGGGTAACCCAAATACACAATGTTAATCTTTATATGAAAGAAAGATGGCACATTTTTACAATTGGACCAATTTACGTTGACTTGTAAAACTATAAATACATTCTTTTATTCTTGATTGCTCGAATTATTCGATTCGATGGCAAATACACATTTTAATACAGGGTTTATTCCACACTGAATCGATTATTATTTGCTACGGTTCGCATTGCGGATGTTCATAAAATCATCGGATTTTATTTTTGGTGTAAAATTAAAGGATTGAGGTCTCCGATTTATTAAAACTAGCAATTTTACGTATTTCGCGGAAAACGGAATTTAACATACAAATGAAAATGCAAGTTCAAATAAACGTTTGTTTCCTTCAGATATGTGTATCGCAATGTAATAATAAAATATTTCTGGATGAAGAAACCAAAATAATTGTTCCAATTTGCATTACCAACAGTTAATTCGTAAAAATAACATGAGTAGCAACTCTTTCAGTAGATTCAACATAAAGTAACGATTTAGTTAAATGTTTTACAAAGTTTATCATCCATTATTTTATATATTTTTATGTATTACAAGTAAATTCTTAAAATTTTGTCAGTGTCAAAGAAAATCGCGTTATTCAGACATGGAAATTTAATTTTGTTCATCCTGTAGAAATATTCTACATTCTTAGGTAATTATTATTGTTACTAATTACTCCAAATTCGTTATACATTTTATTTTGCTCGATTCAATTTAATAGAACTTGCTTGATGGTCGATAATCGAACAATAAAAAAAATTTCCTTTTGATATTCATGGAAATTCATAATTCAAATTAATACTTTTCGAGAAGAACACGGTCTTGTTATTACAATAACAGTAAATGGGGCTACGAGAATATACAGGGAAGAAAAGTTATCTTCGATTATCCCTTACGCAACCGTTGAAATCTCTGGCAATGCGCATTCGTTCATCAAATATGTCAAGCATTAAAGTCTTCCATCTTAAAGGCTCTTCAATCTTGTACGTCTCATACTTCACAGGAAACTTGTAAAGCTTTTTTGCATTTAGTATTTACTCAACATTAAAAAATAAATAAGAAAGTATTCAAATGCAAATGTAGGATTGTACGTTCACTAGGATGTTTATGTCAGTCTGATTGGAAAATGTGCGAAAATATGAATGATTTCAAAACTTAAAAATTTCGTGCAAAGGAATATTATTTACATCTTAGAACATCTGTATGTAATTACTAGACTATGAATCTGTATGTAAAATAAAAATGTTCTACATCAAGAAGCAGAAGAAAGAGAAGTTCAGTAGACATTAATTTTTCTTTTCACAATTGTGACATGTTGATTTAATTTTAAAACAATAGTGTCGCTAAATTCTTCAATGTATTTATTACTTTGTTCTTATTGTACACTTTTTGCCATAAATACGTAAAATCGTTAGTTTACTAATTACTTGAAATTACCGTACAACCGAATTGCTAGAGAAATTAGCTTTTCCATAGACACTGCATTAATAAAATGCTTTCTTGTGCCGAAGGTGATTATGTAAAGGACACCATTTTGTAGTTCTGCAATACACCATTTCATACAGTCCAGAAGTCTTGATATCTCGCAATACTGCTTCTAATTTCACTTAAACCCGTAGCATTTGTATTTGCATGTAAATACTACCTCTGGCCAAAGGTATTCAATCTAATGAAGAGTAGGGGACTATTTACATGCATATGAAAATGGAAAACACTATTGTACGTGCATTAAAGACGCATTGGCGCAATAATAAATCTTCTCGTACATTTGCGAAACACAATCAGACTGCTTGCTTTGTAATATAAACTAAAAAGAAAAAATAATGAACAGTTCATTTCTTGCATTACATTTCGCTGAACAATATCCTTAAACCTATAATAAAGACTTCAATATTGATAAAAAAGATGTCCAAAATCGCTTAATATTAATAAAAATAATAAGGATACTAAATAGGTTCTTCCTCTTTTAGCAAGAAAACAATAAAGATTCAAAGCATTTTTTTTAATTTATAATTTATGTCGCATCAACTACAATAGTTGACGGTTTACATATATCACATTTCTTACATTGAAGAATTAGGTATTCTATGGTTATTATATCATCGCACTCCTCACACTTGGGGAGTGGGTGTTCGAAGATTATGTGCGAGTGTGTAATTCTCGAGTGTCCAATTTTAATTCTTGAGATGACCACTTGTTCTCTTCTCGATGTACCAGGGATCGATTTCTGTTCTTCAAAAAACTTGTTAGTAATATTTTTAATATCGTTAGAAGCCTTTTGATTCCATTCCTCTTCCCATTGGAGTGATTATGGTGAATCACCGGTGAACGAAGTATGGTGAATTTTCCATTTATTTCCTTTCTCTAGGATCTTTTGGTGAATTTCGAATATTTGGATTACAGTTTCGTTATTTGATTGATGGTTTTCAAAAGTTGCTATTACACTTTGAGATTCAGTGAATATTAAGGTTTTTGTTGATACTTTTAGAGACGATTGATGCAATTTTCTCATTACAAATTTGATGCATAAAATAATTTGCCTGCATTATTGTCTTTCATAAACATAAATTATTATTTTCAAAACGACTACCTTCTGGAGAGGTATATGATTCACAGATGTTTCTATATGAAATAACATTGTGTACAAATAAAAGCACGCGACTGTAAAAATATTAGATTTCGAACGACTATATGAAGAAATATATATTTCATTAGGAGTAATTGCTCAAAAACGGAGAGATCTATGTGCGCAGAAAAATTGGGCTCGATGGCCCATCGACACGACGCTAGGCATACAGTTTTTAATGCGATTTACTGCACGGACTCATATTTCGACAATAAATATCGATTATCGAAGCGTGCTTTCTGCCGCGGTTCACCGCAGTATATATGTAGAGTGTCTCGAATCTGCGAGATGCATGGTGTGCGAAATGGGGTCGTGATATATTAAAGAAATATGATTATAATCACCCGCGACTATGTAAGCTTTTGTGAAACCGAAGAAATGTATAAAATCAATAGAACGTGCTACTAATGTTCCCCTTATCCTCGTATAGAACCTCATGATAGTACTAATCAATTTTTCTACGATAGTGCCAGCTATATTGAACGTGGCGTTACAGCCAAACCTCGATTATACGAAGAAATCGTTTAGCAAGACGTTTATGCTATCAAGTGATTACGTTTTGTTATGTTAAGAGCGATTACTTACTACACGATATTCATAAAAATTACACATACTTCCGCTAAAATAATTACAATCATTTTCTGAATAATTATTTAGAATTAACTACTAGTTTTTTATTTGTGGCGTATCAGATGTGTTTTTGACGTATCCAGATGATAAATAATGTTTATATGAATTGAATAATGTATGGGAAATTTTGATTTCAGAAACATTGACAAAGTATTACTATGTTACTCTACGACACTTTCATGATAGTGAAATTTCAAGTCTATGCATTGTAAATATTTTACTGTGGGTGATTATGCACATTTATAAATTTTGGAAAGTAAGAATAAATTTCAGTAGTATGGCATTTCAGTTTTAACACCATTAGCTATAATATTTCCGAAATAATCTAAAATTGCTTCGAAGTAATTATTTAAAATCCAATAACTTTTCACAGAGTTATTTCCCATTACTATCCAATCTAATTTACAAGATATGGGATTTTCCTTTGAACCTAAATGTATCTTTCGATAACCTCAAAAGTTCCTATGGAAATACATTTGAAAATCAATTTAAGCTAATCCCCTAAAAGCCAGTTATTTTACTTGGAGCTATCTTTGGGGATTTATTGAATTTCTGACATAGTCACGAAATTTACTTCAAGTTTAAATAAATCACTACTAAAATGACCTTTAAGCTTTAATATGAGTTCTCAGAAGATTAGAAATACCTACGAGAATGCATTTTAAAGTCGATTTGAAGTTTAAAGTTACTTCGAATTTTCCATCAAATTTAAATAAAACTTACATCTTCAAAAGTTGAAGAATTCTCGCGTGAACACATTTTAAAATTGATTCGAAATAATCTCTTAAAAATCAATCACATTACTCCTACATATCGATCAGACTTTATCAATTTTTAAATGAACCTATCTTAAAGTTCGAACTTTCAACTTTGATTTATGGCCATAGAAATTGTTTTCTATCCGTTTGGAAATGTTCTACTTCAAATATCCAGAAGGATGGCTCTGCGTCCGATAGCCATTTTCGACAAGCTGTCGAAAGAGGTGGACGCGATTTTTCTTGTTCGGAACCGTGTCAACCGTCGCGGTGTGCGGTGGTCTTATCAAGATTTCATCCGCTAATCCCAGTGAGCTCTTTAAAGTCTCCACGCACCGAAATAATTAAAGTTCCCGCTTCGAGTTTGAATTACTTTTCTCTCGTCCGCATTTTTGTCCCGGCCTGGCCCCGGTGCGGCCAATGTACCGCGCGGCGCACTCTATTTTCGACAGTGTCCTTAACCCCTTAACCTACGATTTACGTTGGACTGTAGTACGATGATCGGGCCAATCGTAAATATTACGGGCCCGTAATATTTACTTTTGGCCCGATCATCTACTACGGGCTATGCCCGTAATATTTATATTTGGCCCGATCATCGTATTACGGGCTATGCCCGTAATATTCACTTTTGGCGCGATCATCTACTACGGGCTATGCCCGTAGTTGTAGGTTAAGGGGTTAATTAACTATGGTTCTCGCCGGGCCGGCACACGCGCGAGCAATTCGCAGATGATCGCGTTAAAATAATATTCACGGTTTACCACGCCGCTTGATAGTTGGCTGGCTGATATATCACCCGGGACCGTTCTCGAACTGAATTTAAACAATTTGCATAAAACAGGGAGATACAAGCGCCCAGTAATTCATAACTTGATGCGGCGAAACGATCGTGGCAGCTCCTCCCCCCCCCCCCCCTCCCCCCGATTCCAACCGGCTAGATTACATTCGCCAAGAAAGTAATTTTGATACTTTCAACTTACGAATGCTAAATAGCTTTTCGCTCATTCGCCGACCGCCGCACGGTGTGCCGAATTCACCCGGGATCCTATGCAAAAGCGAACTTTCCTTTTTCATTTCGAAACTTTATGCAACGTTAAAGGGTGTAAATGTACAATGTACTCTTCCGATGGAACCAAGTTTTAATTCCCTCAGAAATACGCCAGTTCAAATTTGAAGTTTCTATAACACTTTTTCATACATATTTAAAAATAACTTTCTGGTCTGTTATTCGGCTGTAACTCTAGCTTATGGATAGACAGTGGATCTTCATGCGAATACGCATTTTCATAGGTTGTTTTATAGAAGCCATAATGAACAGAAAATTTCCGTCAGCTATTGCAAAAATAAAATGAATGTATTATAAGTTTACTCTATTTATCTAAATACCGTATACAGTAATACATCGTTAGAAGTCGTCAAATTCTGAACAAGAAGAGTCGCCAATCAATCCCTCCTTCCGCGGGCTATACTCCGTGAGGGGCCGTGAAGCTCGAGAGGCCTCGGTCGCCGAGAAGTATAACTATTAATCCAATGACAAAACTTTTGTATTGTTTATTATTTTTTTATGGAACTTTCGTGTCATCATTACACAAGTAAATATCATCGAAATTATATCTCATTTGGTATCATTTTCATTAGGAAAATGCCACGAAAATGTTGGTGACAGTTCCATAAAAAAATAAAAAATAAAGAAGTTTTGTCACTGATTTAGGTGTTGTTTTCACACCGACATACTCGACCCGTATTATGTTACACTTCTCGGCGACCGAGGCCTCTCGAGCTTCGCTGTCCTTTTCTACGTTCGGCACAAGTCAAAGAATAGTAATGTCTGAGTGGTGGCGACGATTATCGATGAAATACTGTAGTACTATCAGTCTATTTATTAATGTTGGTATTATACGTATGTTCCAGATGAATATTATATACAGGTTGCATTAGTTTATTTCACTTACTAAAGCTATGCCAGATAAACATGAGCCATCATTTTTGTTTGTTAAAGAAACCTCGAAATTTATTAAATCTAATCATACAAGTCTGCCAATATGTGAAATTTATATTTTATGCTGACATTAGATTAAATGATTGTCATTGGTGTTGGAAAAATAACGAACACCCCCAAATGACGGCGATGAGAGTGAACACCGGCAACGACGGGCCCCGAAAGCGTGGCGCCGCGACGGTCGTAAATTGTCTCGGACCCTAGAAGACGTCATTGAGGACAGGGACTTTTCTGTGCGAGACGACACATTCGAGCTGCGTTTGTCGAAGAGTACACTCTTGTCAGCGACCTCCGGACTTTGAAATATATCTCGTTAAATCTCTCCGCTCATCTCCGTTTATTATTCGTCTTACATTGGTTTCATTAAATATGTTGATTGTTAAAGTTGCTAGAACTAAAAAAATGAAAAATGTTTATTTTAAGTTTTATTTATAGTAATGTATAAGAAAACCTAATGTTCAATTTCCTTTGATAGTTATTGTCATTTTGGTGTACATAGGTACATCAATTTTTTAATGGTCCATTTCAACGTTAATTGTAATTTTAATTACAAATTAATTTAATTGTTAATTTTAATTATAAAATAAAAATCGATTTTATAGGTAGAACTGCAAACAACATGACCACATATCCTTTGAATTTAAAACAGCCAAGCTCCAAGAAGTAATTTACAAAACAATAATTTATTTTTATCTTCGAACATTCTAAATTTGATATGTCACTTTTAAAACATATTACTCCAAGCAAACTTACCGTAAGCTTGTAAAAATGACTTCGTTTCGACAAATAATTTATGAGATCCCAATTCATACGCATAATGTATTCATTCAGACTGAAATAAAAGTTCAATGTGTAGCGGACACAATTATTTTGTTACATTCTCAGTATTATTTTATTATAATACGTCCTAATAATTTACCTCTGAAACGGAAATATACATTTTCTACGCGATTTTTCGCAATTCCGCTGCTGTCGTCTGTTGTGAATAAATTAGCATGGCAGAATTTGTATCATTATCGTATAGTTCCGTTACTTTCCCAGAACGGACTAATAAACATATTCTTTTCGAACGTCCAGGAATTTGAATGTTGCACTCTCTGAAACGTTACTCAAGTTTGTAAAGCACCTCGAAGTGCAATACAATTTGCAGAACGCTATCTACGCGCGTCCGTAGGAGCGCTTTAGGGAAAAATTTCTAATTAAATTTCAAACAGTCTCGTTCTTATTTTTTGCACAACTTGTCTACTTTTGCGATGTTGATCTAAAATCGTCTTAATGGAAAGAGTTTTATACACTTTAAAGCTTAAAGCTAAACTTTCAGCCTTCTTTTACTTACTAGGGTCTGTAATTTTGTGGAATGGCTCGGCAAATAGAAGTAAGGAAAAACGAAAAGCGTAGTCAGCTTCTATGAAAGTAAGTTCATCGGGATTGCACTTTAGCTAGAATTCAAAACTTTGAAAATCTCTGATCGGTCGGCTTCCATTAATTACCTTATTTTGTAGTGAATGCTTTAAACAAAATTGGTTTCCACCTTGGTCGATTCAGTTTTCCTTAATAAATTAGCAGGAAATCAAAATTAAGAGTTTCTAAATGAACTGTAGGAAATGGAAATTAACTAAAAACTTATTTCATTGTTTAATAATTTTGGAAAGTTGATAATAGTATGACAGTATTCTTAAATTCTTCTAGCCTTTTTGCAGCTTTGTAACTCACCTATTTTATATAGTCATACAATCTTCATATAAATCAAAAGAGTTCTAAACAAAATGTGATGACTTAGATCATTTTTCCCTAAAATAAAAAGGAATTATTAAAGAGAGTTTAAACGTTGAAGATTAAATGAAAGAAACTTAGTTGAAATTTAAGAGATCTAAAATGGTGGATGAAATCGATGTGCGTATATTAATTTATACAATTTTAGTGTACATTATCTGAGACTATGACTGACAATCGATGCAATGAATCAAATGTAATGTGTCTTTCGAAGGAAGTCTAATAAAAAGCATTCTAACCACGTTTCCTTACACCTTTGTGTTTCAGACCAGGTTTATGATTTACTCGAGGCGACTCTGGCATCGACAGACGATAATAATTTCTACATCGACAATGGTCTCGACGGATTTCCAGCTTTTGGTTTCCGACTTGGCTCTGAAGTTAAGCAACCTTATCGATTATATCTTCCGGACAAATTGCCAGCCGAGTTTACTCTGGTAGCAACTTTCAAACCAGAGACTTTGCAGACCAGCTATCTCTTCGCGGTTCTTAACCCCTTTGAGACTGTGGTGCAATTAGGCCTCCGAATATCGGTATGTACAAATTAATTATGTGAAATATTTCTCCCTTACAAGGAGCAGCATCGAAAAGAATAATAATTACAAACTGTGAGCGACATTTTTATAATGACTATATTGATGTATGCGTCATAAAAACTGCGCAATAATGTAATAAATTATGTATTTAAGATGGTAATTATTTGAATGTACCATCCGTCCATCAGGAGATGGCAGTAAGAAACTTGTAGGTACCACGTGATCTCCCCTCTACGCGCTACACGTCTACCGATATTGGCCGAATCGCGCGACAAAGACGGAAACGCGCATATTAGTGTGACTGGAACAGAGAGATGTGGTGACGCTGAGCGCCTATGTCAACCGTTCCCGCCAGAACGTAAGCGTAAGAGTGGGATTCGCGCCTGGCGTCTAAAGTGGGGTCTCGCAGTCCCCGTGCATCCCACTGTCGAAAATCACTGCCATCTCCTAATGGACGGACGGTACAGTTCTTTGTATTAAAATGGTCGCTTTTGTATTATATAAACAGCCAAGGATTTGTAAACTTTTTGGATATGGATATAATTCAGCGATGTCCAAACTCGGCTTCGGGAGCTGAACGCCATCCCCACCACCGTTCGCCGTTTCCATAGCGTCGCGACGCGGCAAACCGATTACCAATATGCTCGCTTCCCGCGTTAAAAAGATGATCGTCGATTGTTTTATGACACTCGGGTCGTTTACTGCGCCTGCGCAAATTGACAGTAGGAAGGGGAAGCAGGCGCGGGAGTGTAAAATCATGTGACTGTATTCTTTCGTTCGCTTCAAACAAAAGCAAGCGCTGCTAACTTGATCTGCCAGTAGTGATGGGATCTGAATCACTCCGAATGGCTTCGATTCAATATTTACCACCAAAAATTCGAATATCTTGCAACATAATTCGAAGCTTAGAACTCTTGAAACTTTTGGACGTCTTGAAAGTCTTCATAGTCTTGAAAATCTTGAAAGCCTTAACACTTTGGAAGGTTTGTAAGAATTTAAACTCTTGAAATGTTAGCGATGTATGTAGACAAAATTCAATTAACGCTGAAAGTATCGGACCGATAAATGAATTGGAATGTTACATTGCCGGAAGCTATATTAATAGACATTTCGATCCGTTACAGTATTGGACAGATAATAGCACTAAATATCCTAATCTATCAAAACTAGCTCGTAAAATTCTTTGTTGTCCAGGAGCTTCAGTTGTGTGCGAGAGTTTTTCTAAACAAGAACCATTCTTAATAAAAAAAAAAACAGATTAATAGATACCACCTTAAATATGATTTTGTTGTTACATAGAAAAATATAGTTATTGTCTCACGAAACTTGACGTAATTAAATTCCTAAGACCTTCAAGATTTCCTAGATTTTCCAAGCTTCCAAGTCATTCGAAACTTGCAAGATTCTCAAAAGTATAACATTTATTACGATTATCAAGACTTCAAGACTTTCAAGAGTTTTAAGAATTTCTGATTTCGAAGAAATATCGTATTGATTCGAAACTCTGTGGTGATTGATTTGTTCGAAAACTTGCAAATCAGAGTATTGTATGCCCACCACTATCTGTCAGTCGGTTCCTTTTATTGGTTTTAATATCATTGAAAGCTGAGAATAAGGTGTCACAAAAATACGTAGTCGGGAGAACTATGAATAAATCCACCGTTAAATTTCATTAAGGTGCTAAATTTTTCTGGTATTCGGTTCCAGTTACTTAAAATTTCCTCTATGAATGCTTAATACGTTATTTAACACGTTAATTGCCACGTCATATATGACTGACACCATTTGTTTGACTATACTTCAACGTTAATTCGTACGGTGATAGGTAGAGTAATTCAAAATTCTGTTAGGACCTGAGAAGTTTAAAAACGTTACAATATCAGTGACTACAATAAATCTTGACTTATCAGTTACGGTTTCAATTAAAAAATTGATTACATTTCATGGAACTTTGGTACGCGCTGGCGTGGCACGTAACGTGTTAAATTACATTCTAATCATATTTATTTTAAATGAGAAAATTTTAAATAAGAAAGTACAAAGAACGCCCGTAAACGACGCGTGTCACCAAAGTGTCTTGGCGTGTCACCGCTGACACGCGTGTCGTAGGTTCGCCATCACTCCTCTAGCGTATTGCTTCCGTGGCATACGGTTGTTCATCTGCCTCGAAGACGATTGATGGAGTCCCATACAACCGTGTCGGTTAGCTCTCTGGGGGAAGAAAAAAATGAACGACAGGGATCTGAATATAAAGCCAATCAGAAATTCGACAAAAATTTCCAAGTACAATCGGTCGATTTATAAGGAATAGGCTCCGGCGCGGCTGCCGCGTGCGATGGGGTTTTAAGTCGACGTGCGGCTTTGAGAGGGAATGCGTGGGAGGAGTTGGGGGGCATTTCCTCATGTTTCCCAATCCCTCCGAGGCCGTTGTTGCAGCTCCCCGAGTCTTCAAATTTCTTTGAGATCTTTCACGTTTCTCGCCGCACCGTTTCCACAGGTAATACGGCGTCTACGTGTTCTGCAGGAGAAGCAGCCACCGCCGCTTTCGACGTTTCGAGAGGACACGATCCCCACGAGAATCGATAGCGACGGAGCCGCGCGACCGCGGGAAAACAGCTCGGCTTTCGAATCCCTGGGTATTTTATTTTCTTCCGTACGAGACCGAGGGAGACAGAGTAGCCCGAAGGCGAATGATCCCGGTATAATTTCGGGAGCGGCACGATTGCTGATTATTCAATGAAAAATTTGCCGACGCGACGCCCGGCGATTTTGCCCGTGTGGATTGGAAGCCGAGTTTTGTACTGTGATGGGATAAATCATAGGATGTTCGATATTTAACGTTAGGACTGACGGATGGATCGCTATCGTTTGTCACAGATTTTTTATTTTATATTTATCGACACTGCAACCCTCGTCCGTCCGTCATTTTCGCAACTTAATGTGTCTCTTGTGTGTCAAATGGACACAATGGAAAACCATCAAACGAATGAAACGATAAATAATTAACGTTGCTAATTATTTTATGGATAACACATGTTGGTCGCATATTCGTGATTCTCGAGTTCATTCGCACGTGTTCGACTTCGCTTTGTTTCGATCTTATCGTTCTTAGATTTGTCTCGCGACGAAGAGAAGAACGACGAGAATACCCCAACGCCTCTTCTTCTTTTCTTCAAGTTCACAGCAACTTTTGATATTCAAAGTTATGCTTGTTTAGCTGCATTCTAAATTTTCGTATAACAATTACAAAACATTGAACTAACGTAAGTCAGATTGACACACAGGGCTCTTTTTGTAACAAATGTTGTCACATTTCTTGTTGCATGTTTTGCTATTAACAATATTAAATATATATATATATTCCAGATCAATGGATTTACCTACAAATGAGTATAATATCATCCTTTAGTGAAAAATGTGTCAAATTGACACGAGAGACGGATGAGGGTTAAAAATATTTTCATAAAAACTTCTATGATGTACTTCTTTGTTCGAGTACATATTATTATTGAAGTTGTACGAGATCTGAATGAATTACATATTTGTATTATTATAAAAGAATATATGTTTATTAGTAGCGTTTAGATTAATCCTATATGTACAAGAATTTTTTATTTATTAGAAATATTTTTTTCAGAGAAGCAGATTCAGTGTCAACGTCTTAAATAATTGGAGAACGAACAGCATACAATGATCTTTCGTTATGTAGATAATGAAATTATATGTTTACAACTACGGAAATTAGATTTGAAATCCACATGTTGCCAATATGTCGATATTCATCCTCAAAGGTTTAGATATATCACAATGAATAATAACTAAAATATTGTGTGTAATTGAAAGAAAATAATCCACATATCACACACTCTATACACGGCGGTTTATTTGTATCTAGCTGCTTCTATTTGTATCTATCTCTTAGACTTGTGATGATATAAAATATATGACGTACACAATTTAAATGGCATCAATGGACGACTATGTTACAAAAAATATATTCATGAAAAGATTATTTTTTTCAGAATTGTAATGATTTATTTTCACTAATGTAAGTTAGGGGATGAAGTCTAAACATGAGCTGACCTTGGACAAAATAATCATTTGTTAATATTTATTTTTGTACGACTTGATAGGTTTCTCCTTGTAAAATTTCGTTTCATTATGATGTTGGTGTATCAGATTATTAGACTGCGGATTTTTATGCATTTATAGCTTCTGAAAATTTTCGAATATCGTTAGAATAGAAAATTTTATAGAATTTAGTACGATCTTTATTTATTTTAGATCTGCACAGGCTGCTACCACTGAAAATAATATTTTATTTGATTCCACTTTCTTAAAATTCGTGCACAAAAATTGAAAATTGCATAATCATCTGCAGTCTACTGATTATAGAATAAATAAAAATGCGGAATTAAATAGTACATTTAAAAAATGATTCTCTTGTTAAGAGTTTGTAATAGTTATAATAAATATTATTGTTGAACCTGGTTTTTCGTAGGATGGACCAGGGACCAACCAGAACGTCTCTTTAGTTTATACTAGCTCCGATCAACATTCTCACTCGGAAGAACTAGCCAAATTCACGGTGCCAAAATTGGCGAAGGAATGGTCCAAGATCGTCATCAGGGTCTCGGTGACCGACATCACTTTATACATGAACTGCCATAAAATGGCCACGCAAAGAGTAACCAGAGTACCTTTAGAATTGGTATTCGACACTGCCAGCACTCTCTACATCGCACAAGCTGGGCCTCATATCCAGGAGAAGTACAATGTGAGTACAGAAGTTTTCTAACTTGATTCACAATTGTATGATTATGTATAATATAATATAATGTAATTATCGAAACGGTGCTGAACGAAAAACTTTGAAAAATAAATGTTGTAATTCTCTTTTTGAATCAATTTTATTTAACTAAAAATACAATCACTATTTTTTAGTGAAAAGTCGAATATAAAATTTAACTTCCGAACGAGCAGATTATTTATCAAGTTTTAACCCTTGTGAACTATCTAGAAAGAGGAAAAATTTATTTTTAATTTTCTTAGTTAAAATGGTATATATAAACAATTTCTGGAATGTTCTACTAGTTATCTATTCATAGAATTTCAGACTAAATTAATAAATATCCGACCACATGACTAAAATTAATCATTTCACAGCGAATCTTCAACGACCAAATCACTATTGTTAGTCATACGAGATCGAAATTGTTGATTGAAATCGAAATGAAAAATTCCATACAGAAATTCTCATAAAAATCACATCAATTTTTTTAATAATGTAACACAGGCATGGGCATTTTTGACTCAATTGAGACAAGACCGTCACCAGCATAGCTCCCACTGTCCCCCACCAGTATCCACCGTTACCATAGAGAAAGAACGCGCTTCGTGTGGTGGGGGCAACGAAGGCGCGAGACATGCGCGATCGCGAAGAAGGCGTGCGCTGCATAGAAGAGAGGTGGGTGGGAGAAGCAGGCGTTTGAGGTGCTCCACCCGTGCCCATGCCTCATGTAAGAAAAAACATGACTAGATTTACGGAATCAATTATTTCTGTAAACATCTAACATCTCGTAATTTTTAACAAAGTTCGATTTACTAAATAAATTGTAATAAAAATTTATTTTCTAGTTTGATCGAAAAGTCTTATTATCCATAGATATATTTCCAACTTAGCAGTCAAAGTTTTAAATAGACATGAAATCGTAATTTATTAGTAGATATACAGGGTGTTCCACATAAATGGGAACACCTAAATGTCTCTCGTATTTACAGTCCTGTCAGAAAACTTCAGAGCACAAAGTGACACTATTGCAGGGGGCAAATATAATGGTAAAGAAAAAAATTTTTTATGTCGTGCTTTTTAATGAAATTTCAAGGTCACCGATGTTTTTTTTAAATGGAATAGTATTTTTTTTACGATAGCATGATAGACAATAAAAAACTGAATTTGGTGGATACCACCGTTTTGACCTTGAAATGACCTTAAGTAAGAATAATCATGTTGGAGCGGATAAAATGTAGAAGTTTAAAACTTACGTGTTTCAGCAAAGATTACGCGTTGTTTACGGCGGGTTGACCTTTACATGTCATAATAAATGTTCGAAAAGTTGATCATCGTCATTTATGCAATATTGCAATCTTGCATTAAATGATCTGTAGGTATTGTCGATTTCCTGAGACGTAATTGAAGCACATGCTGCAGTAATCCTTTGCCGCATATCATCTGGCCTTTCACGTTTCGAATTCGAATAATGCAGAAGGAAAAACGTACTTATTCTAACGGATTAACCTTCTGTTAACAATCTCAATGAGACATACTCTAACATAATCATACGCTGTTTACTATGAAAAATATTTCAAACATTTATCGTGGTTTGTAAAGGTCAACCCGACGTAAACAACGCGTAATCTTTGCTGAAACACGTAAATTTTAAACTTCCACGTTTTATCCGCTCCAACATGATTACTCTTGCTCAAGATCATTTCAAGGTCAAAAAGGTGGTATCCACTAATTCAGTTTTTTATTGTCTATCATGCTATCGTAAAAAAATATACTATTCCATTTAAAAAAACATCGGCGACCTTGAAATTTCGTTAAAAAACACCCTGTATAAAACGAACAGAAAGAAGAGGAAATGCAAAATTGACGAAGACGAAAGTTTAAGAATAAAGAGGGAAAACATGTGGATCGGATATGTATTAGTAAAGAACAGTGAATACCAAATTGACGCACAAGGGTTAAGAGTTTAATAACGTTAAACGAAATCGATTGGAGACTCACGGAAATGAACAATTCCATTAGAAGCAAACGAATCCGAAGCGAGTTCGCGCGTTCAATAGGAACTTTGAAAAAGGCGAAAATGCTCGGTTAAACGTTTCAGCACCGTTTCCATCCTTAAACAACTGCTGGAGCTTGCTTCACGAGTCCCGTTGAGTACAAGAGATCGGCAAAGGACCGTGGATAAACCGCGAAACGCAATGGTCGCAGGAACGTGAGCAGGAAATCTCGATAGGTATGTCCTCTAGGGGCTTTAATGCTCGCCCGAGCGAGTGTTCCGTCAAAATACATAACCTGTAACTTCAAACGAATGGCGCGATATTGCTCCAAGGAAAGTGAATCAGTTGGAGGATTGAAGTATACGAAATTCTATGTATATCATCCAGTGATTATAATAATCCCGGAGGACCCGATACCACTTGCTACCATCGTTCTACCCGGAAACTTGTTTCCGGGAACAATAGAAAAAAGCTTTAAATAATCTACACAACCAAAGTGAAGTAGAAAGTTGTTTACAAGACTCTGGCCATCGAAATTAGCACCACACGATTTTTAATGCTTTTCATGCTTATAGTAAAATTCTAATTAGGTTAGGATGGAATTTAATTGCAAATTCGACGTGTATATCAACCGTTAATGTATTTCACAGACACACACACACACATGATTATTATTAGACTACGGATTTTAAGCATTTATGTCAAAAATGAGTAACAGGAATTTGAAACAGTAGAAAGACTCGAAGAATTTAAAAGTGTCTATTACTTCTCTATTCTATGTTTCCAAGTGGCTCGAGTTTCTTCCAACAGATGCAGAGAATTTTTCTTTTGCATAAAGATCCGCAGTCTAATGATTATCAAAATTCTCCGTGTTAACTGCAATATTCTTTTTCTTAATAATTTTATAGAGTCAAATATAGTGCAACAGTATTTTTAAATTCTCTAAATTCGTTCGACGTTTTTCGATGCATTTTAATCCATGATAATTTTATGTAATGATAATTGTGATTCGAATTGTTAACAATAATCTTAAAACGGCAATTGTAAGTTATTTGAGCTATTCATTTTTGACATAAATGCATAAAAAACGCAGTCTAATTATCATACTTTTATGTAACAGAGAAAATTGTAATAAAAAGAGGAAATGGTTGTTTAAAATAAGAAATTGCCACGTTAATTGTTGAGATTTATGATGACAGGTTAAATATTATTCATGCCTTTAAATTTTATTAAAAACACGAAGAATATAAAAAATCGTGAGTGATCCTATAATTTTAATTATCTAAACATAGTTAACATCTACTTTAGTTGTGATAATATAAAAAATATTTTATGTCTGATTGGAACAAGATCATTCTATTTCAGGATTTTAATGAGCGTTATTCATATACTGTGGGCAATTAAATTGTTAACACTACTTGTATAAAACGAGATTATATCGAAATTGTTAATTTTTAAATGAAAGCGTAGCTACACTGAATTCTCATTGTTATTTAGAAAGTTTCGATGTTTGAAAATTGTGAATATACATTTAGCTACACTGTAGACAAATTTGTCCAACACACGAACGACAGATCTCGTTCTGATACCGCTATACCAATAATTTAATTGTTCACTGTATATTGTACACTAAATACTAAATTTTTCGTTAATATGTCTATCACATTTATGAAATAATATGTATGAAATATTAACATTGCGTATATTCCCTGGAAACATTACAAAATATATGAAACTCATGAAAATAGAATATTAACAGCACTTCAATTGATATTAAATGTAATATCTCATATCATAATTAATTCTCGGACGCAAAATGAGAAATTAGAAATCATTAATGATTTATAGATGAATAAGTAATCTATACTCGACAGGACCTCCCTTTAATTTTATAGTAGCCATAAACCTCTTAGATATTGAAATAACTAAACTATACATGCGTGCAATATCAATCTACTTCTTGATATGAATATTTTTATTATCGATTTAATTACACAATTCATGTAACTTACTAATTCATAGCAACACAGAATTCATCCAGATAGGATTTGCTGTACTACACGATTGTGTTTAATAAATTCAATGAATTAAGAGGATTATAATAGCGCTGAATTAAACTCTTCTCCGATAATCATAAATAGCGATAGCTACAGTGGGTGTGCAAAGTATTCGTACACCGTTAAAAATCGAATAACTTTTTTAAAATTTGACCAAACAGCTTCAGTTCTTTTGAGATGTTAAAAGGATTGGTTTACTAGGTAATGTGTAAATAAATTAAAATTGATACATGATTGTACATTTTTTCTTAAAATTCCTATTGGTCGAAATTATGAAGAAAAAAGTAAACGTCTCAATTTTTAACTTCTTTATCTTTGCCTATAATGAAAATTCAAAATACGCATTTCGTAGATCTACGTAAGTTATATACATGTACAAAAATAATTCGGTTAATGTTGCTATGAGCTGAAAACATTATAAGAATAAAGTTTAAGGGTGAAAGTCGGAAATTTTCGGTCTTTTCAGGGAATTTTGTCTGTGAATGTGATCACCTTTGACTGTTTGTAACTCATAACAGCGTTAACCGATTTCGATGAAACTTTGTCCATGTGTACCATAACTTACTTATTCCTATAAAATGCGTATTTTAAATTTTTATTACAGGTACAGATAAAAAAGTTAAAAATTGTGATCATTACTATTTTCGTCACAATTCCGATCAATAGCAATTTTTAGAAAAAATTATTTACACGCTACCTAGTAAACTTATGCGTCTGACATCACAAAATAATTGAAGTCGTTTGATCCAATTTTAAAAAAGTTATTCGATTTTTAAAGGTGTACGATTACTTTGCACACCCACCGTATAATAATTACTGTATTATTATTAGCCACGTATGCGTTAGACTACACGGTATAAATACGTCACAAACACCCCAGAGCAGTTGTACGATGAAATTATGTTTCATAGGAGATACACGCAGGCCTGATGATATAAATGTAATAAGGAGGGTTAATGATATTGCGGTCTGCAACATAGCCGAGTCAAAGGTTGTTATTTCTGATTCTAAATCTTATTTGCTATTTCAAATCGCCCCTCGTAATTTGTGTCTACGCTGATGCACTCCGATTTACTCTACATCATACGGAAATCTCGTAACGCCAGAGCTCGGTAGAATGATTTACCTCGGTCCTTTGATAATTACTTGCAGACGATAATTGGTTCAATCTGGTGCATTGCAGTATTTTGTTACAACTACACATCTACCACATTCCGATCCTATCACGGTTTGTTTTTCTTCTTTTTCAAAAAAAGTCTCTTCCAATCATTTTTATTTTAAAACATAGAATCATCTCGTACCACTTTGCTAACCTCTTTCATTTATCTGTAGTTAAACTACAGTAATTTTTACTTTCATAAATGTATTAATGTTGTTTTCTTTTTCTCCTAAAAAAATCTCTTTGAATTATTTTTATTTAAAAAGATATAAATAATTTTGTATAACTTTTTGAGTGACATATTATTTTCTTTTTCTCTTAAAAAAGGTTTTTCAATCGTGTTTATTCTAAAAGATATAAATCTTCTTTTTGTTAAGATCTTTTAATTCTTTGCACCTGGTGTGCAGTAGATTTTACTTTAATAAAAGAATTCCATTATTGAACAAAGTAATTATCAATGAAATACTGTCTCCGTAAGATGGAATATCTTTTTCTTGCTCTTGGTTCACAGTTCTCAATTTACTTCTCCCTCGCGACATTCCCTTTCTTGTTTCTTCATCATTATTTAAGTTCCACTTAATTCGATTGTTCAGTAAGAAGAAAAATCGATCACAGTTTCTCGGAAAACCCGCACCTCTAAGAAATCATCCTCTCGGGATCTAGAACAGCGAAATATCAGTTAACCTTCTCGTGATCTTTCCTAACATGTTGCTCAAGATACTGAATGAAGAAATTTAGGGGATGATCATGCTTACGTTAACATTTTACCTACCGGAATTATTAGGATTTTGGATTACTACATTATACCAAAAACAGCTCGAAAATGTACGTTTAGAAAATAGTTCCAAAAGATATAAGATCTTGTCACAATTAATGCTTTCTTGGTACGACTGAAAATGTCATTAAAAAATTTGCTAAGAAGTTCTTAACTGTTTACCATAAGTTTCCATAAACTATCAGCACTAAAACAACTGATCATTAAAAATTCGATTGCAATTTAGAAATAACAAAAACATATTTATATAAAAATTGCTCAATTATTTTGACAAAATACTTCTGAATAAATAAGTTCACCGGGGAAATATCCACAAAAACATCTTTACAAACTCAACAATTCTAAACTAAAAGATCTGAATTTGTTATTTTGACAGGTTGTTCTAGTGTTAAATAATCGCCGGTAAGTACTATGTTCAGCAAGAAAAATATCTCGTAAATATATTTATCAATTTTTTTAACTACCTCGTGACTGTTCTGAAAGATCGCTAAAAAGACAGTGCGTTCAATCGATCAAAATTTTCTGGTCGATATAAGTTGCTTTCAGAATATACAGGGTGTACGCGTTAAGTTATGTCACCATTTTTTAGGCATTTCCGGAAGTGCAATTAAAAAATGTTTCAAACAAAAGTTCATGAGTACTTGGTGAGCTACATGTTCGCATATTCTTAAATCTGGAAAAATGCTTTTTACATAAAAAAGTAAAGGTCACCTTGACTTTTTTAACTAGCACCACATGTTTTGGACGTCACAGGCTTGTTACTGACGTCGAGACGAATTCAACAGTGTATTATACTATGACCTTGAAATGACCTCAAACTCGAAAATTTTGTGCAAACGTGATTTTAAAGAAAAATTATTTCTTACAAAATAAATCAGGTTACATGAGATGTTCGAACTGCGATCCATCTTCTATGATACAGAACTCCGCTCCACACATGGCGACAACGAGAAATCTAATACAAAGAGCGGAGTTCTATATCATAGAAGATTATTTTGTAAGAAATAATTTTTCATTACAATTACGTTTGCACAAAATTTTCGAGTTTGAGGTCATTTCATGGTCATAGTGTAATACACTGTTGAATTCGTCTCGACGTCAGCAACAAGCCTAAAAGAGTCAAGGTGACCTTTACTTTTTTATGTAAAAAGCATTTTTGCAGATTTAAGAAAATGCGAACATGTAGCTCACCAAGTACTGATGAACTTTTGTTTAAAACATTTTTTAATTGCACTACCGGAAATGCCTAAGAAATGGTGACATAACTTAGCGCGTACACCCTGTATATCAGACGAAAATGGGTCATGAATAGACTGCGGATTTTATGCATTTATATTAAAATTAAGTAGGCGATATTTTAAATTTGTAGGAAGATTAACAAAAATTTACAAACGCCGATATATTATTCTTCGTCTATTCAAATTATTGGGGAAAGCAATAACGTTCTATTTAGTCTCTATTACTTGCAATCGATGCAGACAATTTTTGTTTTTCATAAAGATCTGCAGCCTAGTCACCAAGTTTCTCAAGTTTCCTACGACTTAATAAGGTTAAGAAAAATCGGTAGCGGTCGCCGTAAAATCGACGCTGTGTCAACATTTGAAAATCGCGTGGGTGTGGATCCATCACTCTCGCTGAGATATCTGTAACACGTGTACGTTTTTTTACGTCACCGACTGCTCCACAGGACGACACACACGACAAATCGAAATTCATTCTAGCTCGCTGAAGCGACGAAAATATTTTGGCTTGTTAGCGTGAAGTTCGTGTACAGCGTCCTTTTGAAATTGGGGACAATCGGTCGAAAGGATTAATCAGCTATTTAATTCGATACCAGTGGTTTATGCGGAATTCTGGAGCTAGACAGATTTTGATTGACAATTTATTTTCCGAGCCACTGGCTGCGCGTTGTTTCAAAGACTGGAAAAAAATTGAATTGTTTCGATCGCTGGAGACCGGCGACGATTCGCTCGTTTCTGAATAATATTGTCGAGTGAGAAGACTATCCACACCATGTCGCGTAAATTTTTAGTTTATTTCGTAATTTAGCAATTTGTTTAAATCGTTGAAGATCTACCTTGATTTTCAATAAAGAATTTTTATATTTACTGAATACTTTCGTCTATTCACGTGCTTAATAGTAAATATTACTGAAAATATAGGTACATGCATATAAATTTGAAGTCTGTTGATAGTTCTAACAATTATCTTGTGAGTGATAAGTCGAGACGAGACGAGACGAAAATTTTTTTCGAGATCAGGACGAGTTCTCGAAAATTTCGGAATTCTGGATTATGACGAGATTCTCGAAAATGTTCGAGATTCTCAAAAACTTCGGGATTCTCGATTACGTCGAGATTCTCGAAAGTCTCGGGATTCTCGAAAATTTTAGGGTGCTCAGTACTCGTTTACCGTTACGGGACTCGCTTTAAAATCGATCGCGGTATGAGATTTCGGATATTTGAGGCGTTTCCGAAAGCGAGTCTCACAACGGTAATAGTGTACTGAAGACCCTAAAATTTTCGAGAATCCCGAAACCTTCGAGAATCTCGAACATTTTCAGGAATCTCGACATAATCGAGAATCCCGAAATTGTAGAGAACCCGATCCGTCTCGTCTCAATGGCTTCCCGAGTCGTCTCAACCATCGAGATTCATACATTTTCAGGTTCTCGCACACCCATAATAAGCCGTAATATGTAATTCAGGATTTGAAGGATTTTACAAAATTATTGGAGACACTGCTAATTTATATATTATTATACTCTACTCCACAATGTTAAAGGAACACTGAATGATAACCAAAAACCTGTCGATGTTTGAACGGTCATAATTTCGTGTAAAAAAATCATAAAACATTCTATCTGTGCTCGTTTTAAAGGGTGAGTCCTCCACTTTTATGCCCTTGAACACATTTTGTAAATATCCTCTTCGTCATAAGATAGGGTGAGAAATTGCAATTTCTTTTCTTCGAAATTTTTAAAAATTCAATAAATTCTATAGTGTTACATTTTTTTCACTCTTTCGTTTCCATGTGATCGTATAAAAGGATATCTCCCCTTTACAATGACATCTCAAAAGTTCATCTGCGATTATGGTTCACCGTTTTATTGCATTATAAATCAAAGATACAGTCATTTGAATCCGTACGATTACGAATTACTGACTCCCTTTAAACAATGTTTAAATATACTTAAACGTTTGTCATGTTATAAAAATTTGACTCGCTGCAGTTGGGGGATTCTACAAAATAATTCCACGGTTGAATCAGAAGAAATTCTAGAAGTTAAAAACTTGATTTTTCTTTCGAAATTAAGTTGTCCGATACTGTGGACAAAAACGACTTTCGAAATCGCGTTCAATGCAATCAAATGTACAACAATCGTCTACTAGCTATCGAGGCGAAGACTCAGTGTCACAATAGTTAAAATGACAACTCGGAAATGCCCGAAATTACGGTTCCGTTCGAAAGCGTAAGGTCGAGTTTTCCTTATCGCCGCGGGGAACTATGAGACAAATCCTCGCGTTATTTTTGCCAATGAGCGACAGCCCGGTTGATCGGCGTCGAGCAAGCTTCCGTTGCAAAAATTAAAAAACTTCTGAAAATGTTAACCACGTTCGGCTGCGTAAAAGTCATGGCGACAAAACTGATAGTAAAATATTCACCGGCTACGCAAAATTCAGATACGCGCGGACCACTTTGCCGCGCATTTGCCGGATAACATTTTTCTGTTCTGTTTTGCGAAGTCTTGCTTCCATGCAAACGGAGTAGTTACGTCGAGTCGGATAACGGGGATCCTGAGGGATGTTCTTATCGAGTGTTCACCTATCTGACAGTCTGTTGTCAGACCTTTCGTTCTCCTCGTATACTTCTGGAAAAAATAATAGCGAATAATTTTTCGAAAAGTACATAGAACTTCTGAATGAAACATATAGTATCGTAATTAGACTGCGGATTTTATGCATTTATGACAAAACTATAAAGACATTATAAGATTTCAAGAATGTAGTTCTATTATTTCCGACATATTAATACTAGGTTTACGGGACCCGTCAAAATGGCGGGTTGTAATATTTTTAATGTACGATTATTGAGATTGTACAGATGCATCCCTGTTCATTTTTGTGGTTATAAATTCAATATTTGTTTTCCCATATTAGTCTATTCCCGCCCATATCATTACTCTACCGCCACCTATTTGTCGCCTTTGTATTTCGATGTAGCTTTGTAATGCTTATAAATATCAGAAAACACGTAAATAGGGGAAATTCTATTTTTTAATACGAAATTACATGGTTTTATGTGATGTCTTATAGTATTGTCGCGGAGTGTATGAACTACTGCGGCGGCCCGAATGGGGCTGGTAACAGTGATGCCAGAAACACCAAAACTGGGTGGATTTTCCTCTCCTCCTTTTCCTCTTCCATTATCCCATTCCACTACCTGAGCACACTTCAACGCAGTGATGCCAGAAATGTCAGCTTTTTGCGCATGCGTATTCGCGCGTGACATCAGTGCTGTACTAATTTCAAATTTTGGAGAGTTCTTTAATGCCCTGTTTTGCAAATAATGTTTTTCATTCAACATTCACATATTTTCTTTACCTAAAAAAGTTCGGATTATACAGGGTAATAAGGTGAAGTTTGGAAATAAGTAAACATAGATTTAACATAATATAAAATTTTATTTTATTTGGCATAATTTATAAAGAATACCAACATTTGTTGCAAGACAACTGAAGACTGCCAAAAACATTTCCAGTATCAAAAATAACAAAAATATATTTTCTACTTATATATGTGAGAAATCGGTAATATAGATTGCAGATCGTATTCGGTGTATCGAGTTGACCCAGCGTTAACTGGGAACATCGCGGGGGGTTTACCGCCAGGGGGAACGCGTGGCGACAGAAGACTAAACAGTTGCTTCGGAGATCTCTCAACGAAATGTACTAAAGATATTGTTGTTCTATTTCATTTTACAATAAAAGGCCGTAAGGTGAAATTACTGTGTCTAAATAAACCCAACAATATAAATAAATAATTAAATAAAAAATAACGTCCGTTATCTTCAAGTTCGTCTATGGCAGTGCTATATAGCAGAGCCTCTCTGATGCCAGTGCTGGGTCCCGTCACATCACCTAGATGTTTCTCTTTTTTGGCACGTATACGTTACTGGATTCCGCACGCGCCGCAGTACGCATGCGCGAAAAGCTGACATCTTTGGCATCACTGCTCCAACGTCCCCTATTAAGACCGTAGACTGGTCACGTGACGTGTCACATATTACTCTGGTCATCAGAGAGGTAGTAAGCTGTATTCCCCTCGATTTAACCGATCTGGCATCACTGGCTGGTACACTCATTCTGTACAGTAATTAAGGATAGCACACACGTGTGATATCATTTCGTCCAGGAGTGTACTTGGTTCTCTTGACCTCCTCGTCGGAACAACACCCGAGGAAAAGTTTCACGGTGGCCAAACGATATTCGCGAGTCTCTTTCTTCCCTTCCTGACTCCGTTGCGAAAGTTCCGTCATTGTTTCCCCTTCGGGGGGGGGGGGGGGGGGGGGGGGGGTCCTCGTTCGGCGTTGTATCGCGTACACGTTCGAAGAGCTGAAACTAATCTCTATAAATTGACTGTTTCTGAGCCGTTGCTCGCGAGAGGTCCGCGTTCGCCATCGACGTGGTAGAGCATCGAGAAATTTATGAGCGGCAACGTTATTAGCTGATAAAACGTTTACACGGGGTCTCGCAGATTTATCGAGGCAAATTTGGTAAATCAAGTTCTCGGGGAACCGCTGTTACGCGCCTAAGAACATGGATGTTCTCCTCGGCCGCGGGTGCCCGAGGAGCGCGTGCAAATCCATGAATATCATATTAAGAATGTATAAACCGGCGGGTTTACCTGATTATGGATCACCAGTGAATTATTCAACGGCAATTTTATGGAACGGCAACCGAAACCCGTTTTGCCCAGTCACGGTTAAATAAATATCCCTGGCGAAGCCCGCAGCAAACCGATAGTTCCGCTGAAAGGAAACAATTTTCTTCACCGGCCGTTTGTTTCGAGGTTTCGATGCATCTCGTTATTCATATGAATATGATATACAAGTTGGCATCGATTTACGATAGCCCGCTCTCTGTTTCGTACGATCGTCGATATGTGGCGGAATATTCAATTTCTATTATTGACGGGTGAAAGAAATTGTTACGTTGATGCCTTTGCTAAATTCGATGATGGTTTTGTGTTTAAGGGGAAACGTACGGTTAAAGGGAACGATCCGTGAAACGATTGTGTATTAACTGGCGGTGTTGAATAAATTTATCCATGATAACAGGTTCATGATCGTTTAATTTATCGATTTATCGTAGGACGTCTAATTTATAATTCCTCTTTACTTCTGGAGACAATGAAGCAATAATTTCTTTGTGGAAGCTAAATTGAATCAAACAAATTTAAATAGGATGTTTTTATCTTCATCTGGAGTAAGTATATTTATTCTAACAAGTTGCTAAACATGTTTTTTTAACCATTTAGAAGGGAACGTTGTGCTAAAAATACAATACTCATACAGTTCTATTATTAAGGAATATTTTCAATAAATAACAACCTGTTTAGTTTATACCAGACACTTTATTGAAACACTTACAAGTGTTTCTAGAAATTATTAAAATATCTCTTGAAAATCTATGAACACTCTTATATTTCCTTCTGTCTATAATGTATTTATATTAAGGGGAGCAACATACTCGTGTAACATCTTCTTTCAACTCGTGTTGATGAAAACCGAATTATTTTGGTAAAAGTATTAGTTTTTCCTGTGAAGCCACACCATTTCATTAATATTGTATCTTTTTCATAAAATTAGATTCGCATAGATCACAATTTCATTAGTGACATGAAACTTATGAATTTTTTTATTTTAAGCAAGTAGAGCTTGCGTTACACAACAAACCACTTAGAAATATTTTGTTCCTGCAAATTCCAATAACTGCACTATAGGCCTCTAAAAAATGTTTCTTGCTTCCTAAGACGTGCAAAAACATACCTCAAACTTAAAAAAAAAAATTACATCCAGTAATTCCAAAAAATATTCCTAAAAATTACCTAATTTACAGCGTGTTGCACATACAGCTCCACTTGAGGGACTTTTATACAGGATGAGTCAGCAAGAGCTGCTATCTAAAATAAATCGGTTGTATAAAAAAACTATTTAGCGAATTATATAGCATGGTACCGAACGCATCGAATGAGTACAACTTGATTTTGTTTACCACTCATTTTTTGAGATATTAAGGTGACCTTGAGTGTGAATACTTAAGGGACGAATTCAGCTACCTATAATATGCTGACTTTGAGTTGACCCTGACAGAACCTTTGACAAAACTCAAGGTCACATTGGTATTTCAGAAAAAATGAAATAGCAAAAATCATGTTGTACTCATTCGATACGTCCCTTAAAATGCTACATAATTTGTGTGGGATTAGAATCGGGTGAAATAAGAAACTTCTGATATAACAAAAAGAAAACCAAAAGAAGAGGTATATTTAAAGATAGAATTTCGTGTGGTTTTTTATACGTTCATAATTCGACTAACTCTCCTCATGCTCGCACGCACCCACACCGCGGTCGTCCGCTTCATTTGTTTCTTGACGCTCTCTGTCTTTCTCTCGCTCATGGTCTCTCACTCACGCTCTCCGTCTTTCTCTCGCTCATGCTCTCTCACTCACGCTGTCTCGCTCGTAGAATTCTCTAGCATTCACGCATGTACACACATCACGCACTCATTCGTCCATCAAATCCTACATTTTTTCAACCAATAGATGCCAAGTTACCTTAGATAGTACAGTAACTCCGCGATCTAAGTCCTCTTTCGGTTCTCTACCGGGACTTAGATCGTGAAGGGACACTATTCTTTTGTGACCGCGTCGACCGCGCCGAACGTAGAAAAGGACAGCATGCAAACACGGACCGCACGTTCGAAGGCGCAACAAAAAATATCGTATCGGTGAGACAACACTAGTGCAATAATAAAACTTCTTTATTTTTTACTTATCTTTAAAGAAATGTTACCAATATATTCGTGACATTTTTCTAATGAAAATGATACCAAATATGATATAATTCCGATGATATTTACTTGTGTAATAAGCGATGAAAGTGTTGGACGTAAAGAAGGACAGCGTATAGGAGAGAAAGAGACGACAAGTGTCGCGGCCGCCAGCACAGTTCAAAGGCCCGCGTGTTCGTACAACGTAATGCCAATAAAAAACTTCCACCGTTCATTATACAAGTAAATATCATCGAAATTATATCATATTTCGTATCAGTTTCATTAGAAGAATGGCACGTATATGTTGGTGAAAGTTCCATGAAAACATAATAAAAAATAAAGAAGTTTTGTAATTGGATTAGTAGTGATTCACACCGATATACCAGACCCAGGATCAGATTACGCGGCACGTTTACACTGCTCGGCGACCGAGGTAGCTCGAGCTTCACGGCCCTTCCGGGGACACCCCGCAGTCGAACGAGTAGGCCAAGGGACATAGATCGCAATGTTCCGTTGGACTTAGATCGCGGGGCTACTGTATTTCTTATGGACTCACCATTTATAACTAAAATTTAACAAATGAAATTTTCTGGATTGAATATTATCTGTGTGTCTAATACAGCCTCGAGACAAGCTATAAATTCTTAATCAAGAAAGTATAACGTGTGATTAATTGCAATAAAAGTATCGTGTTCGTGCGAATGTTCGGAGGTTCGTGGACCGAAGTGCAAAAGTTTCTGTCGCAGATTGATAAGCGGATATACGGAAGACTCGCGGCGAGTACGTCACATATACTTGTTATACCGCGAGTCCCGCCACGCCTTTCAATTTACGTTCGAATCTGCATAAAAAGGGCGTACGTTATGTTAGAATGCAGCGGGCACGTTACTTCTGCTGGCATTTTGCACAGTAGCGCGCGGTTACGTTTAGAGCTGCGGCGTTATAATAGCACCATGCAGGTTTCATCGTGTTTCAAAGATAATGCAGCATATCCAGTCTCCAGACGCGTACGATCTAATCCGTATTTTACATAACTTATTAATGTGACTCCCTTACACGATAAGCGTAAAATATCTTCTGCCTAGATATTTTCTAAGGCGTTGTGTGCCTGCTGCCGTGGAAACATGTATTCATCCAAGGCAAGCCGTGTATTATACAGCTGTGTCCCAGAAAATTAAATTTTGAAACGGATATTTATAGTATCTGTAATTGCTATCCCTGAAAACGAGCGTCTAATCCAACGAACCAAACTTTCGCTACAAAAATCATTCGTGTGTTGGACATAGAAAATCTTCTAATTAATGACAGAGGAAACAAAACAAAATTGGTGTCTTTATATGATTAGAATATGATATCCTTCTTTTGCAAAATATGGAAGAAGGAAAGTAAAATTAATTAAAACTAACCTATACATCATGTTGTTGCTTTAATTTAGGGTATAAAAAGTGTTCTTTCACTTGTATGCTTTCATAAAAAAGTTATTCAATAATTTACCATGAAAGCATCTCTGTAATATCAATAATTATAAAATAAAATGTCTGAAACCTATCATGCGACCAGTGGGGATACGTTTAGTGTGAAATACGCAAGATTCGATTACATATTATAATAAATAGTCTGCGGATTTTTATGCAAAATAAACATTGTTAACATTTACTGCAAGATACAGGAGCTACTTATATCTTTGCTTAATCATTTTAGTCAGTTGAAAATATAAACACAGTATTTTCGAACTTTTTAAATGTTGTCCTTTACTAACTTCTTTGCATTTGATCTATTTATTTTTGTCATAGGTAGATAAAATTTGCAGTATAATAATAAGATTTCTAATATTATACCTCATGAAATGAAGAAGCAATAAATTGTGTATACACCACAATAAAAATTATGTAAATTTTTGGACACTTCAAGAAATGTATAAGTAAAGAATTGATATTAAGTTGTAGCATATGAAATGTTCGATTTTTAATAGTAACGTTTAGCAAGCATGAGATTTTCTAAATTCACTTGTTGATCAAACTAAGCACTAATGTAAACAATATATTCTGCCAATGAATTACAAGTTTCTTGACTGCATTACTGTAGAAACTGAATCCTTCGATCGTTCGCGTTCTTCATTTATAACATTGACATCTCCATTTTATAGATTTCCAATCATATAAAAAGAATACATGACAACCGCATCGATAGATGTTGAAATAAAATAGATTTAAACATAAAATTAGATATCTCAATAGAAACTGAAGATAGAATCTTAAAGACCATCTCTGTACCTTAAAATGATGTTTAGATGTCTTGATCAAAACGCTTCATAACATTTGCATTCTGAAATCGGACATTTCATATGAAACAACCTAATATTTAGGTTTGATTAAGGCTGAACTGTACTTTAGAGGACCAAAAATTTTCAAGTTTACTGAATGTGATGCTACACATTTTTACGAGAAAATGATAGACGTGTAAATTTTAGTGCACGAAATTCATGTTTTGGTTACCGGAGTTCACTCGTTGAAAAGTTATACACGTGTAAACATGAGCATTTTTAAGCGTTTTTGATAGGTTAGAGCAGGCATGTCCAGAAGTAGCTCACTTGGACGCAAATTCGAGGGAGACGCCTGCTTTTCCCGCCCGCGCGTCTCGTTCCCCGTGGCGGCCGTAGTCCTCCGAGCTCCTTAGACCTGTGTCTACCGCTTGCGGCATGTACTTCGTGTAGCGCGTTGCGGTGACTCCCGGACCCACGGTAGGCACGGGTCTGAGGAGCTCGGAGGACTATGGCCGCCACGGGAAACGAGACGCGCGGGCGGAAGAAGTAGGCGTCTCCCTCGAATTTGCGTCCAAGTGAGCTACTTCTGGACATGCCTGGGTGAGAGCGTCGCAATATTGGATATTCTTTGGGTGGCAGAGGTAGGACTGTTGAGCGCATGCGCTAGATAGATGGTGGGTGTTCAGCGCATCGGCTAAGTAATACTGAGCGGTATAGTCGAAGTTGGTTTGGGGTTAGTTAAAAGTGCTCAACTTTACACGCGTATAACTTCTGAACCAGTGAACTCCTGGAAATAAGACTTTCATTTTTGGTTTTTTCTCGTCGAAATCTATAGGACTGCACAAAAAAAGCTTAAAAAAATTGGTCCTCCAATGTACAGTTTAACCTTGATTAATCTCTTCGAAAATGTACTTTGATGTATAATATGTGTGTATTATTCAATTTCAGTGCAAATAATGACATCAACAACAATTGCGCAGTAAGATCAAAGTATTATACTCAAAAGTTAAGATAAATGTTTCAGGAACTACCACTGGAAAAATGTAAAAGTTTAGCTCTCTGATGATGTAAAGACGAATCAAAGCTTTCCGAGACACTCTGTCTAGATATAGAATGCCAGATACTTGGCCCACGTGTTTTTCGTGTATTAAGAAACTCAGACAATAAGTGTTCTTCAAAGCTTTCAGCGCTAACCACCCTTGGAGGCATACTCTACATCAAAATTCTTACCCCTATGCTACGCACAAATATACCGTGCCTGCTAAATTCTGTCGAGCAGAGTCATACTCCTCGCCGTTCTTCTTCGGTGCAATTTTCTGTGTTCATCGAGACATCAAAGAATCTTTCTGAACAATTGAATATTTAAAACGAAACTTGCCCTCTGTACACGCCAATTTAATATCTTAGTGTCTCTTCGGGAGAGTACGACAAAATATTAGGTTGTTGCATATGAAATGTCCGATTTATAACAGTAACTTTAAACAAACATAACTTTTCCCTGAATAAAACTTATTCATTAAATTATGCACCTTTGTAATCATCATATTCGGTCAACAAAAGTATTATCTTACACTTCTCGGCGACCGAGACCTCTCGAGCTTCACGGCCCCTCACGGGGTATACCCCGCGGAGGTGGGAATTGTTTTGCGACACTTCTTGTTCAGAATTTGGAGATACTTATCGATTAAATACTGTATTGCGACAAAAATGAAATGTTCTGGTCGTTTACTTTCTTCACTTACGAAATTGTCATTTCTATTTTTGCGTTCATTTACTACTACATTTTGACTAAACATCTCATAATGTTGTCGTCAATATGTTTATTTTATCAATCATATAAAAAGAATACACGACGATCGTATCGACTGATATTGAAAGAAATTTTATTTAAAAGAGAAGTTGATCATGTAAATATGTTTGGGATTGGACGAGCGAGCTGCGGCTTCCGATAGACGTTCGCTCGCGAAACGTATGATGAGGAGAGGAGCGGGACGGTACTTGATCGTAACGATACAGGCCCGCCATTAGTTAATTCGCAACAGAGACTTATTCAAATAACCTCGTTCTTTTCTGCTGAAGCTAATTCTTCACTTAGTGCTCAAGTTGCGTGTTAGCATTAGTGCGTCTAGTTAATAAGGTTTGTAATGTTTCTCGCGTTGGAGGTAATTTTGTAATCGAGTTGGGATGTTGACCGTAACGGTCATAAACCACGAAGTCTTAATAAATACTTTATTTAAACCAGCTATAAGTTATCGCGCGGTCGCATAATCTTGAACAATGTAGAAACTGAAGATAGGACATAAAAGATTAGCTATGTATCTTCACATAATGAACCTACAATTTATAATATTATTTCTTGATTAAAACACTTCATAACATTTTCATTTTGAAATCAGACAGTTTATATGGAACGACCTAATACATAACGAGTTCCATACGAATTTTAAACATTTTATATATCTGTATACATCATATACAGTCACTCCCATTAATATTCGTACACTCTAAAAGACGATCACGTTTTTAATATTGGATCATGTGACTTGGATTTTTTTTTTGAGAAGTTAGAACAATTAGTTTACTACACGTTGAAAAAAAGAAATTTTGAAAAAAATTGTAATTGGTCGGAATTACAAAGAAAATACTAAAAGTTGTTATTTATAACTGTTTTATGTGTGTTCATATTGAAAATTCAACAAATACGTTTTGTAGATCTGTGTCAACTGTATACACTCTGAATATTTCACCAAAATCGACAAACGTTGCAATGAGCTACAACTGTTTGAAGATTGTAAAAATTGCAGCTTTTCACAATTTTCGGCCCTAAACTGTAATAAATCGAAGGATTCTTACGTCATTCGATGCCTGTCGCTGTTTTCCACGTAATCCAAATTGGATGAAAATTTGAAAATGTATACAATTGATACAGATCTACAAAATGGATGTTTTAAAGTTTCAACATAAGCCACATAAAAAATTGTAAAACACAACTTCTAGTATTTTCTCTGCAATACCGACCAATTGCAATTGTTTTATAATTTCTTTTTCACGTCATGTAGTAAACTAATTATTCTAACATCTCAAAAAAGTCCAAGTCGTATGGTCCAATATTAAACAAGTTATCGTCTTTTTAAGAGTGTACGAATATTAATGGCAGTGACTGTACGTTTCTATAAGTACGTATCACATTTTCAGTAGAAATACGTGTGATTAAGATAAGGATTTTTAGGTAGTGAATGTATAGTATTCACTTTACTCTGTTATCCAGTTTATCGTAACATTAAAAATATTGCATTTAATGACATTCATCGTATTAAACCTTTTAAATTCCTCAGAAATAGTTGCGTAAAAGATCCGAGGATAATATTTCATTTATCGTTCATTTACTTTTTAAATATACGAGCTATGTATTTCCTTTATAGTGTCTCATTTTTAAGAAATATATCTAACAACATAAACAGAAAGAAATTAAACGTTTTAGAGCATTCAAAAGAAGAAAATAGGTTAATTTTCATTCGGAAGAACGTATGAGAGTCGATTGTAAAACATTTCATGTCAGGGGACAGTGAACTTTGATTAAACTTGATTAAACTTTAAATAAAGAAATATCTGTTAAATATGAGTGTCAGAAATACAATACAATATACTGTTCATTGCACACCGACACACCATATAAAACTTTCACTTCAGTCTCGATAATCGACAGTTGAACATTGAGTAAATAATTAGTGTTTCGGATATATTTAATCAATCTCGATAAGAAGCAGCTTCGTGTACAGGAAAAATCACGGAGCCACCACCGAAGCGACTGCTCTGAGAGAAACTTTCCATTCTCATTTAGAAAATTTTCATTCCCCTGATGTCAGTCTAATACTCGAAGTCCAAAGTCAACGTGGCAATATCAGTGAGGGGAAAAAACTCAATGTTCCTTGCGAGAATCCCGGGATAAGCACGGTCCGTAGGGCTTCATTCGCGGGCCAAGGAAGTATCCGTACTATTCTCGAGGATCGTAAGGATATATAACCCACGGAATGTAACGAGGACGAAGTGGATGCGCATCGTGCGGCAGGACATAAGCCAGAATGCGGAATATACCATCAGCATCAGGGAGGAATATGCCAGGATAAAAGCATTGCCGGGCTACTTTCTCCTTGGGAAAGGCACAGAGCGTTTTGTATCGGCGTACTCTACCGACAGAACTGAAAATTAGCATACCGCATACTAAATTAATGTTTCGATACGTTCGAAAAATTCTGGCACTCTATTCCGACTAACCAACAGAATTACTTCCAGAAGAAATCCGTCTTGTTCTCAATTTAATTGTTTACCACGTTGACTGCTGCACAGTGGGATGAGTAAGGAAAATTACTGCAGGTTACTAATTGTCTTCGTTGCTTTCGATATTATGGAAATATTGTTTCAAATCTGCACTATTTGAACTAACCGAGAGAAATACCTATCTGTAAACAGTGTTCTCATTTCTATTGTTTATCAAGTTGGCTACTGCGCAGGAAATAAGCAAGGAAAATAACTATAGGTTGCTAATTATCTTCGTTGTTTACGATTCTACGAATAAATTGTTTCAAAACTGCATTATTTTAAGCGGTACATCCGACGATGGTTGAAATTTTCCTTTCAGTGTTATTTTTACATAATTTCGGGATCGTCTATATTAATTTTAAATAAAATGTATCTTTTGCTTGTTCATGAAAAGACAGGCGTTTCGTTGCATTATGTCTTTTGTTTGCCATAACTGAATGATACAATTTTATATCCAGCCCTAAAAATGAAATTTAGTTGTGTTGTTTAGTTATTTGTATAAACTGAATTTCAATCTAAAGGGACTAACAATAAGAGCGCTGCTGGAGCAATTACTGGAATTACTATGTTAACTTGTCAAGTATGGTTTTATTAACACTATGTTTACAGAGCATTAAAACAGATTATTTTACATTACTTAATAAAAATAATAAGATTGTATCTATCCACAATTTTCAGCCAATCTTTTTATGTCAACCCAATGAAGTAAAGTTGAATAATTCCTAGTATATGTAACTTTACAGTCTTAATATTCGTAAACTAAAAATGTCAGAACCCGTCAAAATGATGGATCTGGTAAATCCAGTGTTAAATAAATTATTATTGATTTTGTTTGTTGCTCTATTAGGCAGACTTTAAAAGAAAAACTATAAGGATATGCTCGAAGCCTTGAAGAATTCTGTACGCATTGTAAAGTGTTAAGACGTCAGAGCCTTCGGGTTTTAAGGGTCATCGGATAGGATCTTCTATAATCAAATTCGAAATTCCAATTAATAGGCGAATCGATGAGTAATCCGTTGTTGCTTCATTAGAATATAGTAGCATGAATTTGATACGCACTACAATCCTATACCGTCTACATATAATTTTAATCCTATAGATTTTCATAGTTAAGGCGGAAGCTAATGTTTGTAGGGACGTTTAATTAGTACAGTATTGTTGGAGTGTATTATGATTATCCTCGAAAATGAGAAAGAACTGAAAATTATGAAAATTGTAGAATCGATTAGCAAAAGTCTTTTTGCAGTTGAGGTTAAAGTGATCCAATATTAATAAATTTAATCTATGATATAACCGAGTACTGCACGTACCATTATTACTACTATCTGTTAGTACTATACCATTTTAATAAATATGTTAAGTTAAATTTATTGCTACTGGTGACGAGACTACTAGAATCTCCAATTAAAATAAAAATTTTCTTTGTCAATTACAAGAGTTAGATACAAATTTACTTATCGGTTTAATAAGCTAAAAATAATACAATGGATTTTCTTAAATTCTATGTTTTTAATGTTTAGTATTTCAGCCGAACATTTTTGCACATCGATGCATGAAATTCGCAGCATTAGCAGACTGAATTACTTACGTAAATACACAAGGACTATTGTAGCAGTGAAAGTTCAAAAAGGAAACCTTCTAAATGGTAGGGACAATTTCAAAACAACTTCATTACATACGAAAATAATTTAAGTTCGCAATGCTTGGAGGCACTTTCGCCGAAACTCAGTTTTGGCGCAATGACCATTCTTGTATGCGACAGTGCAATCGTCGTTTCGCACAGTAGTCGACGATAAAGCGGAAGATCCTTTCCGGCCGAGTATAAGCGTAAACGAGAGCGTGACTTTTAAACGATGTTAACTTCGCAAACACTGATTTCACTGTTTGCGACCGACATGGACCATTCTCACGTCCGATGTACTTCTAGAATATTTGATGAACTCCTTCTGACGCACAATGATCTGAATCATGCTTAATGACGCGAACAAATCACTACTATTATTTTCTTAGTAATCTCATTGGCTAAATGACGAAGTTTGCAAAGTATTTATGATAGATTTATAAGTGACAGTAGAAGCATTAAAATGAGACAAATAAAAGTTAACCAAACGCACAATAAAAATTGTGTGCAGCAATTGCAAGAAACAGAAGGCAAATAAAGATTAATTTCTTTATTTAATAATTATATTGATGTTCTTAAATGCTTTCAATTTTCCTACTGTTTAAAATGTCATCCACTCATTTTTATAAGAAATGCATAGACTCCGACAACGTTTAATTTTGAATATTTTATAATTTGTAATAAATACTCGAAAGTAATAAACGAAACCGTTTTTTGGACCTTTTTGGCATTAGAAAAGACGATTGTGCAGCAGTATGAATTAGGGTAAATTGTATTATTGATGGCACTGCATTAGTTATTGGCACTTTTGATTTAAACGGCACATATTAAAAGTTCATGATATAGAAAATCGTTTTTGATTGCTTCTTATATATATTTCAAAGCAACGTTGTAAATTTTCATGACAGAGTTCGACATATGACTGTTAGCAACGCTGGAGGACGTCCAGTAAGACCGACAGATGACCACAGTACAGTGTAAATAGTTTTGTTAAAATTTTCATTACGAATAAGGGTACGGTCACAGTGGATCCGACTTTGTCCGACGTCCGACTTCAGCACTAACGCACGAGCATTTCAAGCGCCTCGGGAGGCATGCGTTGGTCTCCGTACGGCCGATTTCGCCGGAAAACTTGGTCGCAGTGGACCCGACGTCAAACAAATAAGTCGAAGACCGCGGTAGCCGAACCTTTTCAAGTGCCTCGAGAAGGGTTTCAATGGACAAAACCCATGGGGCCCCAGTGTCGTACGACGGCCAGATGAAAATCAAATCATTTCGTTTTTCGTCAGACACGTCGGCCGAGTAGATCTTTCTACAGTAGAAATTATGATATTTTGTGATTTGTAATGTCAAATGAAATATGTACATGGAAATATAAATTAATGGAGAAGGGATAAACAAGATAACATTATTTTTAATTATCGTGTATCTTAATTATTATTTCATTGATCATCTCTGATTCTTGAAAAAACTGGAAGACATAATTTGAATATTGTTTTAATTTTCTTGGTTTTAAAAATTTTAAGCTTTCAAGGGATATATGATTGGAAAATCACAATATGTTCTTTACACAAGTACTTTTTATTTCCTTCTCAGGAGACGAAGTGTCTCGTCTGAGAGTCAAGGTACAAGTCGTCTTTTTTTCTTATCGCCTAAGGCCCTTCCGAATTAGCCGATAGGTGGCTAAAACGAAACAACGCGCCGCCTACACGTAGATCCACGCCCCCCTCTTTCGCAAACGTTTTTCTGAGAATCTTTCGCGAAAGGTCGTGTTGGCGTGAAAACTGGCAACGTAGCGCGATTTCCCAGGAGCCAGCGTCGGGAAGCTTCGCGGGCCCATCGGCCGGACCGACCGCGCTTCCCTAGTGCCGAGGCCCCTCGGAGACCCGAAGTTTATGACACCCGCGGGCGCTATTGAGACTGTCAAAACGAAAATTCTAAAACACAATCTTTACTGGGCAGATGGCCGAAAATATGAAGACAGTTTCCTCACAAATAGCTTTACTAGCGCACGTGTCCCAAACTTTGCTAAGCATTTGCACGCCAAATGTTTTATTGGCGGTACCGTTAGCCGCTACAGCTTAATAAATATGGATCTGAAGAAATCGTTTCTCCCGCGCTTTTAGGAAAGTCACAGAAAGTCGAAACTTTTTGGGGTTATAACGTTCATATTTACGTCCAGTTCTAAACCTAAAAAAATCGGTTGTACTCTTTTTTTTATTTAATTTAAAGAAATGTACTCACCGCACTGAATAATAACGGTCTACACTCTATGATGCCCTCTCTTTTTGAGAAAAAGGTCAGTGACGTTCGGGGGCCTCGATCGCCGAGGAGTATAATTATGCGGGTCGGGTATATCGGTGTGAGACCACTACTAATCCAATAACAAAACTTCTTTATTTTTCATTAATTTTTTATGGTACTTTCACTGTCATATTTGTGGCATTTATGTGATGAAAATGATACCAAATATGATATAATTCCAATGATATTTACTTGTATAATGAATGACGAACGTTTCGGATGCAAAAAGGACAGCGTATGGAAAAAGAAGAGACGCGAAATTCCCACATCGGCCGACGCTAGAATAGTCTCACAGACGGGCCTACCCACTCTGACTCTACCCAGTGTGACGTCGGTCGAATCGACGGATGTCGGATGTACTGTGACCGTACCCCAAAGTATACTTGATTGCTTTATAACTTAATTTCGGACTGTACTACAGAAATAATAAGTGCGTATATGTTTAATTATTAATCAAATAGCCTGTTTAACGTTTACTTCTTACTGTTTACCAAATGTGCCAGTGACTGTACTATTTGTCTTACGATTGTTATTCACTGAATATATTTTATGATAAGAGATTTATGTCTCGTAAAACTGTTTGATTTTGCTGAAAAATCTCTATTAGTTTATAATAATAGCAAGTTAAGCTCGTTTAAACATTTCAAAAACAGATAAAAAGATTTTTACTATGATTTTGGCTTAGGGTGCCAATCATTGTACAGTTTACCCATCGTTTGATTCTACTTATTTTCAAAACGTGATGTATGTAGTTCTTAAAGATGGTAGTTTCTATCATTTTCTACGCCGACATGGTAAAGAGAAAAAATGCTTCTGCAGAATGAAGCGTACGTGAGAAGTTAATTAAACAAGTAGTCAATGTTTGACGTGGCCACGCTAAGCTGAGAATGATATTAAAGTTTTACGACTGTACTGTGCTTGAGGCGCGGATTACATTGATATCACCGACGCCGTTTTCATCGACAAGAATTCACCTCATTCGCCTTGTCCGACAGCAGCATTGTTCGGCAATAACATACACCGATAACAGTCAATAGTATCGACAAGATTGACTTTCTGTAATCGTATCAGATTCCAAATTCAATTTCTATAACAAACGAAGTTAAAAACAACCCTGGATAGATCCGTTCATTGATCAATGAACTTTCCTGTCGCAGACATGAATGGACATCCGAAAATTCGTGTAGTGAATTCATCAACGGTATACTCCTTGTGTCTAGACAAAAATGTATTCAATGTATTTATCAAGTAACAAACAATTCTTATTAACACTAGTTTACGAGATCTGTCAAAATTACGGGTTCTAATATTTTTAATTTACGATCATTGAGATTGTAAAGATGCATCAATTGTTCAACTTTACTTTTTTGTGGAGATATACAGGGTAAGCCAAAGTGGGTGGTATAAATTAGGTCTGGGAGATAGTATAGCTAAAACTAAGATGGAAATCAAGAATAACAAATTTGCGTTAGAGGCTTCATTTTCGAGAAAAGCGGATTTGAAGATTTACCAAATACACATGCTATTGGATTGAAATGAGTCGAAGCGTCTGAGCATAAACTGTCAATTCTACTTCTTATCAATACTAATGTATGAGAACGTGACAAATTTTTAAAGTCAGTTCACTTGAAAATGAAGCCTCCAACGCAATTTTGTTATTGTTGATGATCGTCTCATTTTTAGCTGTACTATCTCCCTGACCTAGTTTGTACCACCCATTTTGCCTCTACCTGTTTACAGTGGAGGGCAAAATTAAGGGAACACTCTTCAAAAACTAATAACTTTAATAAAATTGGACCGAACGACTTTTTAGATGTTTGAAGAATTCGTTTATTAGGTAATGTGTAAACAAAATTTGTTTGAAATTGCTACTGCTTGGAATTTCGAAGAAAAAAGTAAAGGTCATGAATGTTCACTTTTTTATCTGTGGTATCTGTAGGCATTGAATGATATAAGAATCTTTGAATTTTGGGCTTAACTATAAATTACAGTTTCTCAAAATTTGTATCATTTTTAATTATTCATAGCTCATAGGAACCTTAAGCGTTTTTTTATGAAACTTGTACATTGATATGTATGACATCCTCATACCTATAGTGACGAGCAAAAGCGTATCAACACCATTTGAAACAGCATAACTTTTTCAAAATTAGACCAAATTACTTGCGTGTTCTTGTGAAGTTAGAAGGATTAGTTCACTAGATGTTTCGTAAAAATTGTTTTGAAAATATTGCATCTTGTCGGAATCGCGATAAAAATAGTAAAAATTGATTTTTACTACTTTTTTATCTTGGTCTGTTTTGAAAATTTTAAAAATGTGTCTTATAAATTCCAATAAATTATATCCGTGCTGAAAATTCCATTGATATTGGTCAATTGGTGTATAAGTTACAAACGATTAAAAATGGGAATAATTGCAGTTTTTCACGATTTTCAACTTATAACTACAATTTTTCCCACTTTTAATCGTTTATAACTTATAAACCAATTGACCAGTATCGATGAAATTTTCAGCAATTTATTTGAGTCTATAAGACACATTTTTTAAATTTTCAAAAATTGTAGAAAGTCAAGTTTTACTATTTCTATCGCGATTCCGACAAAATGAAATATTTTCAAGAAATTTTTTACACATCATCTAGTAAACTAATCCTTCTAACTTATCAAAAACACTCAAGTCATTTGATCTAATTTTCAAAAAGTTACGCTGTTTCAAACAGTGTTGATGCACTTTTACTCGTTGTTGTATACAACTTCCTCATATCTGCAAAACGCATATTTTAAATTTTTGTTATAGGCACAGATAACTAAGTTAAAAATCGGGACCATTACCTTTTTATTCGCAATTTCGAACAATAGTAATTTTCAAATAATTCTTTTTATAAATCACCTAGTAAACTAATCCTTCTAGCATCTAAAAAACTCGAGTCGTTTGGTGCAGTCTTAAAAATGTTACTAGTTCTTAAAGGGTGTCAACTTAATTTTGCGGCCACAGTATTGGTCAAAGTATGACTAAAAATTTGAATAGATTCATTTTTGTTATTTCCATAAAGTCATGAAGAATAGTCACTTTTGGTGCTCCTTAAATCTAGTGTTGAGAATGTTGAATACTTCTGCAAATGAAATATGTAAAACTTGTGTGAAACACACAGCAAATCCTGGTGACATTCAACCCTTTGAAACAGTTATACTATTTCAAAGAGTGCCACCTGTATAAACGAAACAAAGAGTACAAATCAATTTACTACAATTTACAAGAGTAAAAGGACTGTGTGAACAGATAAATCAAAGAGATTAATCGATCGAGAGAACGATGAAACGTTGCTTCCTTTAACGCGATACCGGCGCTCTTATGGTGCGCCGATACAGTACCTGCGATTACAGCGGGAATGAATATTAAAGGTATCAATTAATAGAACGGGACATTCAATTAATCAGGATTATTAACATGTAACGCTCTGGCTGCTGTGGGTTACGAGTATATTACGGTTTCTTTTTCTTTCTCGCCGGTTCTCGTATCTGCGTTTCTTTAACGAGAGTCGTTACGAGCCGTGGAACAAGCGTCGGGACGCAGAGATTGCTTCGTTATATGAAATTAGCCATTTAGAAGCGGCCTTTCCCGATAAGTCCGTACCTTCTTGCAGCCCCCGACCCCCTCGTACTCGCCCCTCCTTCATTATTCTATATCCAGCAGAACGAATCTCTTCTTCTTGTACAGCTGTGAAAAGGGAAACTCGTTTCTCGGTCGTTCTTTGAACGAATCAACCGGTCGAAATTGAATTTTTCCTTATGTTTCTTCGCGTCGCAATAAAATCCGTGGCGGTGGCGCGTGTCCAGAAGTTAAGTCGCCGATGTTTCACTTCTTCTTTTTTGTTTTTGGGTCCCGCCAATTTTTTTTCGTCTTATTCACGATACGGCGTCGTTTTCTGCCCGCCGCGCGCCGCCGGGTTGCGAAGAGCATTGGGGAGGAGGGAAGGGGGCGGTAAAACTAATAATTCTGTCCGAAGTGATAACGGTGCGCAAGTTGTTTTACGCGGGGAACAATTAAAAGTCTCGAATTACGGGGCTCAATTTAATTTACGGGTCGCTTTGTCCCGCGGAAGCGTAAGCAGCAAGCGATTCCGTGTCCGCGCGCGTTCCTCTAATGGCCGCCATAACGGCTTTAACGCAGCCGCTTCCGCCTGGCCGAGATTACTTCGCCGGATAAAATTAGTGATTTAACCGTGGCTTCTTCTATCCTCATCATTCTTTGATTGCGCGCGAACCGCGTCCAAATAAGGACCGTAAATATACGGAAATCTTGGGCCGCATAAAGCCACCGCGACAACGGCCGACCAATTTGCCACTTCTCGCCGAGGGACGATACTCTGCTTTCACTGCGCATGTAGGAGTAACCTGGTGCTTATGCTTGCTATTGTTATCCGAAAGTACACGCACGTTTATTGATATCAAACATAGGATATTTCTGAAAACCTATTAGCTTGTACAGTCAGGCACAGAAAGATAGGACACTCCACGCTTCTTTGTATGGCAACAGTCACTCACAGTAATATTCGGACACTTTTTAAAGGACAACAAAGTGAAAGTGAAATAGTGTTGAAGGAATAAGAAACGATATTTGCAATGTATAGCAATGATGTTACAGTATTTAATCGATAAGTGTCGCCAAATTCCGCGGGGTATACCCCGTAAGGGGCCATGAGCTCGAGAGGCCTCGGTAGCCGAGAAATGTAACATAATACGGGTCGTGTATGTCGCTGTGAGACCACTACTAATCCAATGACAAAACTTTTTTATTGTTACTTATTTTTTAATGAAACTTTCACCAATATATTTGTGGCATTTTTCTGATTAAGGTAATACGAAACACGATATAATTGGGATCATATTTACAATAATTTTCCGAAACTTTCATCGTTCATTACACAAGCAAATATCATCGCAAATATATTTTATTTGGTATCATTTTCATTAGAAAAATGCCACGAATATGTTGGTGAAAGTTCCATAAAAAAATAATACAAAATAAAGATGTTTTGTCACTGGGTTAGGTGTTGTTTTCACACCGATACACTCGGCCCGTATTATGTTACACTTCTCGGCGGCCTCTCGACCTTCGCTGTCCTTTCCTACGTTCGACACAAGTCAAAGAATAGTATACTTGAACACGAAGTGTCGTCGGCCGGACCCGTGGTTGCGACTTTTATCGATTAAATAGTGTACTAAGAAACGTAACATTGAATTGTGCACGAAAAGACTTTATGGTTAGTACTAGGAGACATTATTAACACATTAGTAACCGGTAACTTTTTCATTTATTATCATCAATTGTTAGTCGACGAGAGTAACGTAATTTAAATTCATTCGTTATTATCTTAAATACAACCATTGAGTTCAATTTTAACACGGCACAGTTGTCACGAAACCTTTTAGTAGCTCACAATAGGTAAATCATCAACAGCTATACTAATTAAAAATGATTGTACTGTAAAGCAGTATGCTTTGTACGATTGTACTGTAAAGCAGTATGATTGTACAGTAAAGCAGTAAAGCTCTATGCTTTCGAATCTAATCTTTTCATTTAATTAAGTGTCATGTCATAGTAACTTACTTTTCAACATGGTCATGTTAATTAATCGATGACCCAGATTCCTCAACGGGCGGTTAAAGCAACCATCGCAGTTCCTTGACAACGATGAGGGCACAGGGTCTGATGAACAAGGTAGATCCATGAAATTCACGAAGCACAAAGTTCTGAACACCATAATTGATGCGAATCTACGTCAGTCATCGTGATGACGTGTTAATGCAAATAGACTCGAGTTACTACGATCCGGCTTTTTAAATTTTCAGACTGCTCCTATAATTGATCCAAGATTGGCAAGCTATAATTAGTGGCTAAAGAGTTTCGAAAACCAATTACTATCTCTCGGCGATCGAGTTATCACTTTGATATAATTGATTTGAAGCTTTCACTAGATCAAAGAATTACTAAAACTAGAGAGGTCAGAAAAATGTTATTGGGTTAAAAATAGTAATACATTACTCGCATTTTAAAGTGTCGTTCCCATTCTTTAATTACAGTATCGATTTCTATAAAAAAATATTCACTTATTGTATTAGAAAATTTTTCTTGACTTCTTCCCATTTTAGTAAAAATGCTCTCTGAATTTTTTACATTTATTGTCAGAATATATTATGCTTGTTTTATTACTGTATTGCTGAGCCTATGATTTTAAGACAATTTTGTTTATTATTACTAGCAGAAATTTTACTGTTAGAAATTTTTAATAATAATGAAAAATACTATATTCTATAATCTAAACAATTTCTGATTTCTGATATATTTCAGACAGTTTATATAAACTGCATTGTTCCCATATTGGAAAATCGTAAAAGCAGTTGAATTAACCTGTATTGAAATGCAGGCAATTCCGAAATGATTGTTGTAATCTTCTATTCCTTTTGATGCATTATCCTCATTCGTTTTTCTCGACCGTCGAATTTTTATTTATCTGTTTTCTCTCTTTGAAATCGAACTCTGTATTTTCTTCATCATTTACCTTGAATATCAAGGAATATCATTTTTCTCCATTTGATGTTTCGTATCTGATTCGTTAACAATCCGTGAGTTATCTTCGTTTCCCTTCAGTTCCTGTTGCCGATAACAACTATACAATTTTATAATACGTTTTTCTTAGTCAACTTTTGTCCTGCTTTCTCGTATAACATTTGGAGTCATTGTATTTATTAATATAGGAAAATGTACTAAATACAATGAAACCAACAATTGAAGAGCTAAAGAGAATAGTCTAAAAATTTAGTTCAGTAAATGTTTGTTTATATGCATCACGGAAATCTATATATACGTTTGTTTTCAATAAACTGTTTAGTATTATTACTAAACAAAAATGTACTTAGGTTTAAACATGTAAAAACCAAAAAACCTCAGAGTCTGAAAGGACAAATAAGGTATTCATAAATAATAATAATAGTTTGTAATGATTTAGACAGAAAAAATTAATTTGCCGCTGAGAAGAACGACATTTTTTTATTAAACGGAGAGGAAATATAAACCAGAGATAGTCGGTGGAAGAATTCATTAATTTCTATGTCTGTATTTCTGGAAACCGTTCTAAAGACGCTTCCTGTATGTGTTTTTCTCCGTTATTTTCCGAGTTATCTCGAGAGAGGGAAGGGGAATAGAAAGTGAAAAATGCAAAACCGTCAAGCTTCGTTTTCTTCTTCAGCGGACTCATTTAAATACTAATGGACGCGGATTATTTTCTTACTACAACGTTTTGCTTATAGTCTCTAATTTTCTCTTCATTTTCCTTTCCACAATTTCATCATTCCCTCCTCTTTGCATTCTCCAATTTTGTATTAATTTTGAAAAATGTATATTACTAACTTTCTTCTGAAATGCCATAGTCACCTTTAGATACTTCTCACTTCAAATTTAAAATGTGAATTGCATATGAAAATTATATATTGAGTAAATGGAAAACTTATTCATTTGTTACTCAATAAAATTTTACTTACAGATGATCGTATAAGAATCAGATCATTGTAATGAACTATATATAAGTAGAACTACGATTAATACTCTTATACTCCCATTGTTTTCAGTTCATTAATTAGCTAAGGTTCATTTAAAACGTGACACTCCAAAATAAGTTTAACCACCACGCTTTTTTATTTTTAATGCTTTTTTAAACAAATATCGTATATTTTTATCATTTCTATGCAACTCACAATTACAATTATAGGCAAATTTATTGAAATCAGTGGTAAATGTATAATTGGAGTGGATTAAAAGATATCTTACAGCATTTCTAATTGTAACACAGCAATACTTTCTTTCACAGTCCCGTTAGATTGCCATAATACGCGTTTCTATCCTGTTCTATTGAAATTCCATCATCATTATTTCCTCCCCTTTCCTCGTCAATAAACTCTATCACTTGTGGAGGTGGTGGTGTGCAATTATAAGCAGAACTGCAAAGCTTGATTACACAGAGGAAATGTTACGTGTTCTCCCAAAGCTACCTTGTACTTAGTTTTTCCTTTGTGGCTTAAATGACTCTGCGAACAATAAAGACCAGTTTTTATTATTATTATTATTCTCGCTGCAATTAAACGTAACCAAATTAAACTGCAAACGTTCCTGATGCTTCAGGATATATTTATTAGACTCATGTTTAAAATGTACAGACTATGAAACTCACGAGAGCTATCTGCAAATTCCAAACAGTGTACTTAAAATGATAGTGAAAATAAATATAAAAAAATAAATAAATTGTGAAACTATTGAAGCATTAAATGGGACGCTCTTCAAACTTTCTAGAAACTTTAAAGAAGTTTTAATGTGAATGCAATTCTGGCAGTTTTTTTCGGAACCATGGGTACCGTTTATGAAAACATGGTTTCCAGAAAAACGCGTCTAAAGTTATTAATTTATTTACGTACAGATAACGATATGTATAAGGTACTTACAATCAGCGTTGTGCAGAATTACAATTAAATTACTCCAGGAATAATAATTAAAAAGTAATTGAATTACATTGTAATTTGTAATGCAGATCTTCATTCAATTACATTACAATGTAATTCGTAATTGAAATTAGAGTACAATTATAAAATAATATGTGATTAAATTACATTAATTACGAATTACGATGTAATTAAATTAAAATTAAAAATTAAAGAATAATAAAGTAATAGGTAATAAGAGGTTGAAAAATCCATATGAAGGTTTGGAGCAGATGGAATTTATTATATATAAATTTATAATATCTAAACAGAAATAACTTCTGCGTTACACATTTTTTAAATTTCAAACATAAATTACACAATTGAATTATAACGTATTTGAATTACACATCTGATTAAAAGAATGAGTAACTGAATTAATTGAAAGGTTTGAATTATGTTTTTATTATTTATGTTTGAATTATGTAATTCAGTTGCGACGTAGTTGAATTGCTATGTAATTGAAATACAATGAAATTCAATTGTGTAATTGAATTACAATGAATCTCAATTGTGTAATTGAATTACAATAAAATTCAATTGTGTAATTGAATTACAATGACATTCAATTGTGTAATTGAATTACAATGAAATTCAATTGTGTAATTGCATTATAATGTAATTGAATTAGTACAACTTACAACTTACAATTAAGTCGTCGGAAAGCATTTTATTTGTGCAAATCCCGGTAAATCAAATTGCACACACATTTTTGAATACCTAGAGGTTAAGAAAATACAAAAACAATCAAATTTTTTGACCCGTAATACAGTGTGACGAGCAACGACCAAAGTAAAAAAAACGGAGTCTAAAATTTATAGATTATGGTATTGTGAAATACTAATAGAGAAACGTAGATTTTAATACTACTTACAATTTTTATTGAATATTCCAATTTCTTCTAAAAAATGGTGCTTGAAATTTTTTTCTCAATTTTCAGTGCATTCATTTAAACACGTGCCATTTATAAAATGGTTATGTGATTAATTTAATTTTTATATGTCATGTTTAACGTTATAAGGAATCCCAGCTGCAGAATAATATTTTTGGAATATTTACAATGTATCCCATTGTTCATGTTTACTTTTCATCAACTTTGATTGGAGTTTTAAAAAAATTATCAAAAAGATGGAGGTATTAATAGAAGACCCCATTAACCCTTAGCGGATGGGAATTATTTTTAACATATTATTTCTCGGTGGGTCGAATCAATTTTCTTTGTGAAACAAAATTGTTTAAAAGTGTCGTGTTCGGTAAAAAGTTGTTTGATATTGTTTTAGCGCAATCATTTCTTTAAAAATTATTCGCAGTCGCAGAACAATAAAATTGGTTAGGTGACTGTAGGCAGACTCGAGTCCGCAAAGGGTTAAATATTAAAGTTTGTACGACGGAGCGGTGCAACAGACAGCATTTTTGCATCGTTCTTTCGGCGATAGGAATTGCAGAGGGGTCCGGTCAGTTGGAAATTCCAGATTTTCAAGTAGCGTTCTAAATTTGTCATGTATTTTATTCTGTTCGCCACCTTCGTCTTGATTCTCGCTTTTCCATTGATTCGCTAGCTCTCGGTCAACATCTCTCGAGCACGCGACGACGGTTCTGCGTTGTTCCGTCGGACGTACAGTAAATGGATTATCGATTTCAAATAAATTCCGTCGACCTCGGGGCGTCCCTCGATCACGACGTCCTCTTACCTCGATCGCTCTGGCGCGATGTCGCTCGAGGACTCTTTTCGGACTTCCGCCGGAAATACCGTCCTTCACCCTTTATTTAAAGACTCGAAACGGGATTACGTGACGACCCGGTGGGTGGAGTGGCTTGCTATAGGACACGTTACCCGTCAGAGTAATTATCCTGCACGACTGTACGGTTTGTTCGACCGAGCATTGATATACTTTCTTAAATCCCCAATTAAGGGGAACTAAAAGTTAATGAATTTCAAGAAGACAACGATGCAATTTTTTGATCTCCTATTTTTCTTTGTTCATACTTACGTTCTTTGTCGCTCTTAATTAGAGCATGCGTAAAGATTTTCATCGGGAAATTTCTAATTCGTTGCACTGGACGTTCGAAGATATCAAAATGTCCTGAAACTATTTTTAATTGCACATATTTTGTCCATTTCCATGGAGATTTATTTTATTTTATTTTGAAGAGAGAAAGTTCTGAAAGTACACGTTAAATTATTATTATTTTATTCATTAGCGTAATGTTTCTATTAATAATACGTAGGTATTCATTTTATAAGTGTTTCAGGCAATTTAACATTCCGTTAGTTCTCTATTTTTTTGAGCCGTTTATTAATATTTTATAAAGGTCTTTCAATATGATTTTCAATTGTTATTATGACAAATTATGAGATTGCGTAGAAATTACTATTCCTGATGAAGAATTTATTAAGTAATAATATTGTATTATAGATTTTATTATAATTTTGTACTACATGTCAACAATTTCTAAGTAGTTTATGATAGTTTATACATATTTTAAACGGATATATAATATAAATGATAAGAAAGTAGTTGCCCACCATTGTTAAAATATATTTACATATTTACAAACCATGGAGCATACTTTCACTTTCACTTTTGAATTTTCTGCAATCATTTCACTATTATGATTTAATATTCATATTTCCATTTATTAGTTTTTAGTATTTCTTTGATATATATCATAAAATACTATCAGCTCTGGACTTTTAATATCAACATTTCTTCTGCTTTGAACTTATCCATCAGAAGATAACACAACGTGCGAGAAGCAAAATAAAATCATATTTTCGAACCACACAATGAAATTTCGGTATTTTCTTTGTGGTGACTCATATCGTGCAAGATTGAGGATATTCTATTACGATATTCCCTTCGCGTCACATGAAATCCAATTAACCATCTCGTGTGTTACACACAGGGTATACTTTTAACTGTACCTTTCGAGGTATTAGATTCCGGCAGAAAAATACCGTAGGAACGCGAACAATTTCTCTACTGTACTTAAAAACAGTACATGCTCTCCCATTCAGCCAAATTTTTTCTTATATCCTTTAAAAATCTAAGTATCATGACAACCGGGACATTATTGAAAATTTCATTAATACAAATGTGGTATCGGGAATATTCGGACACCCGGTATGTAGTTTTAAGATGTAGACTTTAGGTATACTTTAGGAATACATTAGAAACAGTATATGCATCGATTCCTGTTTCTACGAACAAAATGAAATAAAATATTGTGGTATCGGGAATATTCGGACACCCGGTATATGGTTTTATGGTGTAGACTCTAGGTATACTTTAAGACAGGGATGGGCATTATTGTCTTAATTGAGACAAAATCGTCCCCATCATAGCGCCCACTGTCCCCCACCAGCATCCGCCGTTACCATAGAGGAACGACTTATTTTGCCCGTCGCGAACAGTGCGCAGGCCTCGCGCATGAGAGAGAGGCTGGTGGGAGAAGTAAGCGTTTGAGGGGCCCCTACCATGTCCATCACGGCGACGATCGGAAAAAGGCCATAAAAAGGAAAGCTACGTTCCACGGCGTTAGGATGCGAGTGACGACGGGACTTCGGCCAATCGACGATGTTCATGCCCATATGTGGGCATGGTGAAAATCACGGATAGGGGACGCGTAGGGTAATCCGAGTTTTCGTTACGAGAGGGATGGGTTGAGAGAAACAGTCATTGTGCAGTCGTCGTTGTCTGAGAGTCGTGAAGGAAGTAGTAGGAAGTTGAGGCTTGAAGTCGTATAGTCGTATAATCGTATAGTCGCTGATGTTATTTTAGTAATTAGTGGTAGTTTAGTTTAACAGTTAGTTTGTAATCGAGCAACTATTGTAACTCTATGTCTATTTTATTTTCTTCTCTATAAAATAAATAATTAATTATACGTGTTACCACACAAATGATGCAGAAATGAATACATTAACTACGATGTAATATAATTACTGGCATTATCTTGATACTTTTTGGTAGCCATTTTTACATCCTGTATTCGAGTTTACGTTATTCAGCATTTATTCGTTAGGAATGACATTTATAATGTTCCATTTTATAGATAATATGTTTTTAAAATTACTTATTACTACATCAAATTAAAAGCTACAATATGCCGTACAACTGTCTAAAACAATTTCTAACGGAAGTTACTTTGAACGGTACAGCGATATCATTTTTTTTTGTTTCTGAGCGATCCTTTTGGTACAGTGTTTATTTCTTTTTCAAGCTTCATAGAACTGATAAATCTGATAAACATCCGCAAAGTTTTCTTTGCAATTTTTGGCCCACAATCGGGGCTGAAGAATCACCTTTGAGAAGATTTTTGTGAACGAACGTTCACGTTGTGAACCATTAAATTCGATGTATGATGCAGAATCTGGCAAAGACGGATATATCAAATCTGGACACATCGATTTTGATGTAATTTTAGTGAGAATTAATTTTCGGAAAAAGATTGGACACGTTTTTCTTTCGGCCATCATAAGTGTTGGAAGGATGAAACAGTCCTTACAGTTGGGCGATATATGATAAAATCGAGCACTTTAAAGGGAGATTTCCGTATGTAACAAAATGCCTACAAAGAATGACGTATACAATTAATATTGGCACAATCGGGAACAGTGGATTATAAAACATTAAAACTCTTTTGCTAAAGAGAATTCGATTCGCCGCGAGTAGCAGCGGCGAATGACGAGCCCGACCGATAAGTCTTCCGGATTCAAAGATAAATTTCATCGGTCCGCCCCGGCATTTAAGTTTCGAGCACGAGATAAACAGAAAACTTTCCTCTCTTGGTCTCGGAAAGTTTCCGGAAAATCTTGAGGGGACGCGGTAAACCGTAAACGATGCGAAAGTAATTAGTTGGCTATTTACGAATTTAACGCCATACCTCCCATTCCGGGAAAGGAGCACGAAAGTGGAGGACGAGAGAAAGGGAGAGAAGGAGAGAGAAAGAGAGAAAAAATGAGGAGTAGAGATCTTTCGACGACCGTCTACGTTCTGAAGCCAACCGACTGCTTCTTGCTGGTTTAAGAGTTAATTACAGAAAGGAAACAAACGGAAACAATTCGACGAGACCGTAGATCACGTTCGCTTATGAGACTCGAACATTCGGGTCGTTCGTGACAGACCTTAACCCTTTGAGCACGACTGTTGAGAACACATTGACGACATCGAGGGTGTACATCTACAGTCAGTGTAAAAAGTATTCGTGCAACCTGTCTTTTATCTGTGTTTGTAAGGCAAATTAGGAGGTGCCATTTGTAAACAGGTAAGTGACGTACATGCACAAAGTTTCAGCGAAATCGATCAATGTTACTATGAATTATAATTCGTTGAAAATAGCATAAACTGTAAAAAACTGCGATTTAAATGAATTATTGGAGCAGATAAAAAAAACTTGAAAATCGCGGCCTTTGCTTGTTTCATCGCAATTGCGACCAATAGCGATTTCGTTTACATATTATTTACACATTACCGAGGAAACTAATTTTTCTAGCATCTCTAAAAAGATAATTCAAACCGTTTGGGCCAGATTTAAATAAGTTACTCGTTTTTAAATGGTGTACGAATACTTTTTACACTGACTGTAGTTCCTGGAGTTGCAAACAAGTGATGTAATTGTGTACGTAACAGAAGATCCGTACATGTTGTTCATTTGTTCTATTATTTTAAGTTTTTGGTGTTTATTCAAATACATTCGTCGTGAAAATATGGTAATTTTTAAAACAAAGTTACATCGAAATCGGTTGACGCACGAATAAGCAATAGGCATTGAAAGATGTAAGAATTTTTAAATTTTGAGCTTACGATTCATCTAAATCGCAATTTCTCACGATTTTTACGATTATTAATCATTTGAAGCTCATAACAATGTTAATCGATTTCGATGAAACTTTGTGCACATACCTGACTTCTTACATCTACAAACAGTATGTTTTAAATTTTCATTATAGTCACAGATAAAAACGTTAACAATTGTAAACTTTATTTTTTTCTTCACAATTTTGACCAATAACAGTTTTTCAAAATAGTTTCTTTCTACATTCTCTAGTAAACTCATCCTTCCGACATCTCAAAAAAGCTCAGGTCGTTAGTGAAAATATTAAAAAATTATTCCTTTTTAACGGGATGTGCCACTCAGATAGCAGCGTACGTCCATAGGACGTCCAGTTTACGTTCACACGTCCTAAGTTCGTTGCGGACGTCCCTTGGACGTCCTTGGGACCAAAATTTCGGACGTCCCAGGGACGTCCATTGTTTACAGCCTAGGGACGTCCGTAGAACCACAATTTCAGACATGAGACTTATAAACTACATACCGTCGGGTTACTGCCAAAACAAGGTAACTCCACAATTTGAACTTTTGAGAAATCGTCGTTTGAAAATTTAAATTGAAATGAAAAATCGGCACAGATTCAAAATGATTTATCGATTGAAAAAAATCAAAGTAAGTAACAAAACAAAAGAAAAATTCTAGTTTTGTCAGTATGTTTTTCGAACATTTTTTAATCTAATGGAGTACTTAACTCCGAATTGAGTAAAAGTGGAGTTAGCTTGTTTTGGCAGTAACCCGACGATACGTTACAGGAATGCTCACTTCTTACGCGCGAGATATACACACGAAGTTATCGTAGCTAAGATTGTTGTAGATTTGTGAATGATTTCGTTCTGTCGGCAAGTGTTCTGGAGTATCACGTAGTGCTCCATTATAATGTTTGTAAATTTTAGTTACGATAACGTCCTAACGAATAAGTTTAGGGCATAAGTATGTACTACTTTTATGTAGAGCACAACAAACTGCATCGATTGGTGTAGTCAAAAATGTAGGTTTCCATTTCAAAAAGAAGTGCAGTTGCATTTTTCTGATGCACCGGTGCAGAAAAGTGCATAAAATTAGTTGCGTATTATGCACCGTCTGATGCCATTCAACTTTCTCTTATAACATTTCCCTCTATTCCCAACCGTTTAGGAGGTGCAGCCTGTTCCAGTTGCGTGGGACACCCTGTATATATGTATACACACACACACACACACACTATCATATATACGGGCGTGATTCGGACGTCCCTGGGACGTACGGAAGGTCCGGTATGGACGTCCATGAGACGTCCGGGTGCTATCTGGACAATACTTTCTCTTGCACTGTGTAGAGGATACGAAGAGTATCTGCTCTGTATACAGATTATTACTATTGTTATACAAAAAAATGTTCACCCTCAACAATAATAAAGATTTAATTTCCAAATAATTGCTGAAGTGAGAGAATTTTGTAATTTTATACATTTAATTTTTTCGTTTGAATTCATTGTTCAGATACACTAAATAGTCATTTATATTTTATATCTACCACTGAAACGATACGCGGCTGAAAAATCAAGTTATGTTTGTAAGTCTGCAAAAAATTATGGTGAATAATGTGAATGGTAAGTTGTATAGTTTATGCTCCTCGAAATAAATTTTGACCTGTGTTGATACTTTCTGACCGACACTATATTACAACTGTAAGGGCAGATAAGTTATGGCCGTTAATATGTGCAGAAGATGGCAGAATCAATGCTCGTTTCAATGAATTTTGTTCCATCTCAATATCTCGATCCGTTCTCGAGATAAGCGATCAAAGCTTTCACGTATGACGAATGGAGTGGGGGGCCCATTCATAAATAATTTCCTGGTAGTGCGTATGCATTAATAGTAACAGTAAAAACGGACCTGCCACAAATTACGGTGCGTAGAGGTAGGTCAGTAACGAGTGCAAGAGAGAGAAAGATATACTGCGGATGAGTGAAAGAGACAGTTCAGTATGAAAAAATTACCCTTGTCTTTACACGACATCTCGGGAACCAAGCATCGTGTCGTAATGCAACAAAAGCAGTTTTAAAGTATAGACTTCGCGCTCTCTAACAGCCTAAGTCTTATTAAAATAGTGTTAATAGTTTCAAAGTTACAACAATTTAAATATGAACATATCTCAATACGATTTCCCCGTGCGTATCACGCATTTCAATGGGTTCAATTGAATAAATATCCTTTATTTTACACTAATTAACATATTTTTTGATAAGAATATTATGTACAACTATTTCTTTATAATTCTAACCAATCTTGCAACACGAAATCAATTTAGAGTCTTGATTCTGGATAGTATTTATTATTTATTATCAGTAGTGAGTTTATTAGTTTCTTTTCAAAACAATGACTAGATTAATTAATCTCTAAACTCTCTACTCTAGTCGAAGAATAGCAGAAAATAATTATATTGCGGACATTTATGCACAATAAAAATTATCTGTATTAATTGGCAGATACAGAAGCTACATAGACATTTACTTCCTTTTGTAATAATTCTAACGATTTAAATTAACACGACAGTATTTTGAAATTCTCCAAACCGTTTCACTATTTCACATTTGACCTACTAACTTTTGGTATAAATGCGTAACGTTTGTGTGTAACGTCGATGTGCTTAATCTCGTTATACTACGGCTTAGTCTAAATTTATGAATTTAATATGATGTACACATATGGCATAATATAATCGATTTACTACTGGATCAAAAACTCCGTTGAAGAATCCAGCCTGAAACAGATCATCTGAAAACTTGGTGACCTCAGGTCGTTAACAATGTTTGAAATTCCATGCTGGTCGAACTCGTTAAAACAATTTCCCTTCCAAACTATCATTGTCATTCTACGAGTTTGCCAGCGTACCGAATTCTACGGTGGAATTTCGGGGAATAAGGTTAATCGAAATAGAATTTGATCAGTTAAGCTAAAAGGCATTAAATAATTGAAATTTTCGTGGCAAATACGTCCGGAATGCGATTATTTTGTGTTAATTAGTTTATGTTCCCGTTCGCATGTTATGAGGTATGAAATGTTCGGAATTCAGAAATTATTGTCTCATAGTTTTTGGGACGATTTAACGGTCGTGTTACAGTGTAAGGTATAACTGCTTCATTGTTGCAAAAAATTGTCAAAAAATGGCTACCATTTAGTAGCATTAACTTGAGGAACATGATAAAAAAATGGCTGGCGAGTCCAACAATTCGACGACTAAATCTTTCTCAATGTTCTTCTAGAAGTTCCACCACTGTAAAACAAAATGTAATCGCCATTTTCTCTATTTGGCAAATCACGACGTCCCTAATACGTTTACTATATTGGAAGCATGATGTAAAGAAATAATGGCAAACAGCTCGATAAAATTTATTTAGTGTATTATGAAAAATGTTCGTATTAACCCCTTGACCTACAACAACAAATGGGACTCGTGGTAAGAAATTTGGGCCAAAAACAATAAGGACGAGTCTGGCTCGTGGTACTTCGTTCGGACCAAACATAAACAACACGAGCCTGGCTCGTTGTACTTCGTTCAGACGAATCGTAAACAACACGAGCCTGGCTCGTGGTACTTCGTTCGGACGAAACGTGAACAACGCGAGCCTGGTTCGTGGTACTTCATTCGTCACAAATGTAAACAACGCTAACACTAAGATTACTAATTTTCTACAAGTTTCTTCAAAACATTATTAATTTAAATTAAGTATTAATTTACAACTTGCTAATGATACATTATCCACTTTCAAATTATAAATCATTTTTGTTCATCGATGAATTGATCATAATTACTACCCAGACATCTTAAAAGTATTAGCTGTGCCCAAACGTGTTTATTATTTCACAATTCCTTTCGTTGCGCCGAAATATACATGTCATAAGACGCATACATTTTGCGCAAGTTCGAGCACACGGCTAAACAGCTAAATGGCTCGACGTGTGACCGACCTTCTTGTTTATTATGGCTCGTGCAAGCGGCAGTTAGCGGGTAGGACTAGGGGTTAATGTTCCATCAGTTGCAATGGAGATTGTGATACTAGTGCATTCGAAAAAAATTCACCGCTCCCACTGTTTGAGTATACTATGTGTACACCATTGTTTGTTTTTCCTGTTTGGTTTACACAATTCAATTATGAACGGAATCATCGTCAGCCTCGCTGTAGAAAGATTTAAAACACAGGGGAGAATGTGCGTTCTTTTAATAAGGCAAACCATCGACTCTGTTCGCCAATGTTTTATGGTTAACATGGCGTTGTGGTCGATACATGAAATTACTGCGAAGCTGTTACGTAAAGCCAGCCAGTACAGAGCAAACAGATTATTTATGAACGAAACATTCCTGACTGTTCACGATGCAGTGTACGACAAAGTTATGATAAAAGAATTGAAAAATACTACAACAAGGGCGTCGAATGGATAGAGCGACAAAAATTTCGCTCACTGCGTAAATCAAGATCTCATAATAGAGGTACATATGCACGATTAATTATTTCTTATTAGCTTGATGCAAATATTCCAATGTTTGCAGAGTATTAATTATGTCAACCGATGTCGACATGACAGCTGTGAACATTTAATAGTTCGGTTTCATGAATATAGTGAGCAAACTACATCCGAGATTGTATACTATGTAAAGAATGAAATGAAAGGCTTCACAATTTATTGCGTAAAAGTTCAATTATACTAATAATCAATTTCCAACAATTTTTTGAAAATTCGTGTACCGAAACTCGTTTAAAGAATGTACATTCCGTTCGGATGGCTTTAATAATATGAACTTTGTATATTTCTATTAACCAGAGCAATAATTGAACTCAAACGTTTACTTTTTCAACAATGAAAATGATGATGATCTAAAATTAAAAGACCAAGAGTCACTGTTCAGTGTTGAAATATTTGTACTGTTTTCAGATTGATCTGCTCCTTTTTGTTATATTTTATTTCATTCCACTTTCTGAAAATTGGCCGACAAAAATTGATAATTGCATAAGCATCCGCAGTCTATAGATCGCAAAAGCAAAAATCAGCGTTTCCGAAACTAATCAGAAATATTTTCGAGCGATAGCGCACGTATAGTTCCCTGGGCGACGCAATAACAGAAGGCCATATTTCGTATCTTAAAGTCATAAGATAAATTTCGAGCGCTATTTTGGAGGCACGGCCAGTATGCACAACAGGTATATATATTTAACCGTAAATCAAATGAGTAAGCAAAGCTTCGGTCTCTCGAACGTCGTTGCGTATTCGCGAGCAATCAAGCGAGCCCGTCCAAAATGCAAAGCTCGGCCAACAAATTCACGTTCGCCGATTGGCTCCGGGCCGGGGCAATCGTCGACTGATTAAAATGCGATCGTCGCAGTCTCCGATTAGCATAAACAAATTCTTCCGGGTCGCTCTTTTTTTTGTCTCGTTGTTGGTTCCATCACCTCTTTCTCTCTCTCTATCTATCTCTCTCTCTCTCTGTGCTCTCGCCACGACGCGACGCTTTCGGCGCTGCGTGTTTACACCCTCCGCCATTTTGGCAGGGTGTAATCGCCGGTCGGTTGTTTGCCAGGGAAAAACAACCAGCGACAATTAGCTGCCCGATGAAATTAATTTATTAAAACGACCGACCGGGTCCCCTATTATTCGCGTCACGTTTCGTCGCGTTCAACTGCGAGACGCGTTTTCGCTCTCCTCTCTCGCCTCTCTCTCTCTCTCTCTCTCTCTCTCTCTCTCTCTCTCTCTCTCTCTCGATAAACTGTTCACTTCTACGTCTATCCAGACACCATCTACTGTCTCCCGGCGATTCTTCTTTTGCTCTTTTATGTTATTTTCAATATCACTTTTTTCTAGCGCGTTGCTCAATTGAGTTTCAGGAGACGCTGGATGAGTTTTGTTGAGCGATTCGACTAATGCGCCCGAAGAGATTGTTCGCTTTCACGGGAACGCGCTTTTTAGCAGCGAATTACGCGGCTGGCTTTTAGGAAAAAACTGCTACGAAATACTGTCACGAAAGAATGGACAGTTCATCAAATTGGTACAGTGATTGTCTTACGAACAGTCGATTTTTTGAACGTCGCGGCGTACTCGTTTCGGAAATTGTTATACAGAAAGTTTTTCCGTAGTTTTCGTTCTATTTCGTTTTACAGTTTGATTTCGCGATTTGTATTTTATTTGTAGTCTCACCTTTTAACACATACATTGCATTATAACTTTAAAGAAATGAGAAGTTTTACTGCATAGTTTTACTTTCTGAATAGAAAATGTGCAAAAGTACCAGTCTACAGTGACTCGAGTAATTGAACGGACACCTTAAATGTATTGAACAGCTCTTCATAGTTCTTAATTTTTAATAATGGTGAATTAAAAATTTTGAAACCCGTCATTTGAACAAGAGTCGTAATTCTAGTCTTATAAGATGTTTGAATTTTTTTGAACGTATATCGTCATAAAAATTGCTAAACATTTTAAAAAGTGGACCAAACGATTTCAGTTTCTTTATGAAGTTAAAATCATTAATGTCGTGGATGTCTTTTAATGAAAATTTGGAATAAGTAGCATTTAGTCATAACTGCGATTATAAAATGGTAAAAGTTGCTTTCCACAACTATTTCTACCCGAGCCTACAATAAAAATAAAAAAACATGTTTTCTAGAGCTACAAACGGTTAAATATGGCAGAGATTACAGTCACACATTGAAAATTGTGATGAACTGCAATTATTTTTGTTTGATAAAATACAAATTTTAAAAATATGTAATTTTGGTAAAATTTTTGAAAATATGTTTCCGTAGCGTTCCAAGCGATTGAGAATTGTAAAAATCTCGGTTACATTTCGAAAATTGTGAAAAACAGTAATTATCATATAATTTCCCACAGTTATAAGCATAGCTGATTATAATTATAATAATAATTTTATTTCCGTCCATACCTACATGCATCGTAGTATTTGGAGCTCTTACAGCTACTTAACATCTAATGTTACACTTTCTTGAATTTATTGTAAGTGTAAAAAAGGTACAACGTTGGAGGGTTAATATGCAATAGCAATTTTTCAGCAATATTGTCGAATTTAGGTAACCATTTGAACTTATCTGGGCAATTCTCTGAGTCTGATTTCTTATTCGATAGGTCTGTTGTCTTCTTCTTCCTCCTGTCCGTGTTGCGCTTTCGGTGCAGGTCAATTTCAGTAACCCGCGCGGTATCCGCTCTTGGTTTATTGAACAATAAATGTTTGAGCACATAAACGAAACGCGATGCTTCGACGCGGCAAGTTATTAAAGAAACGTGCAGCCCGTACCGTGCTAAGGCGTCTTTCTACTATTTTCCGTGGCGACTATCCGCAATCCAGGAACGTATCGGTAACGAACGATTTCTCCGAGCACACAACCGATTCTTTAGTAGAACTTCACGGATAGTTTATCATCTGTATCGGTTTTCACGAAATTCTTAAAACCTTGTACTATTTTCCAATTCGCCAACTCACTTTTGTTATAATCAGAGAACGGATTTTATACATTCATGGTAAAAATGTACGTATGAGAAACAATACGAAATACAGGATGAAGCATCTAAAACATATCCCCATGAATAAATTGTTTGCTATTGGTGATAGATAAAAGTGTGTCAGATGAAACTTGCTTGGTCTCGAGGTTGACATAATCTCGTGTTAATAGCTTTTTTGTTGGTGGATACGTAGAAGACACATGAAGGTCAACTCAGTTTTTTTTTTAAATTGCATGATATATTTCTCTATGTACTATCTACTAGGGCGTTGTAACACGCGTTCAGTGATCTACGACTCAAGGTCATTCAAGATTGTTGAATATTTTTCATAACAGTTGACATTCAACGATCTTCAATGACCTTGAGTCGTATGTGACTGTACGCGTTTTGAAACGTCCTACTAGAGAGTACATAGAGAAATATATCATGCAATTTAAAGAAAACAGTGTTGACCTTCATGATGCGTATAATGTATGAAAAATCAATTATTGTTTTCATAGTTAAGTATGTAATATTGTTTTATTCCGTGACGTAGTATATGCATAAAAATTGTTTCTTATTACAAAAGTAAGGTAAATATGTATGAGAATTATTGTACTTATTGCAAATGAGAAATATATATTCAATAAAAACAAGGGGGTTGAATGTGGGGATATCTGTGGTGAGAATGAGAGAGAAACATTTATGAATGAATCAAAAGTGTATGAAGTGAATTTGGTTGTATGTTAAAATGAAATGAACGGGCATAAAGAAGCGATTTTGTTATTAAAAAAAATATGGCTGTGATGTAGAATGGTTGTCATTAATATGTTCTGTTTGTAAAAGAAACACCGTGCGCTGAGATGTAATACATACACAAGTCAGTTACGCGAGGAAAAAGTGTCGTTCCTCGAACAATATTATGACGCGCGGTCGTCGTCGCCCCATATTTCGTCACAGGACAACAGCTGACCAGCGACGACTCGCGCTCTGAGGACAACGCCGAATTCAGATGTTTAAAAAGCGGCAGTTAGCATTCGCACTTGTCCGAACGTACTTCGAGGAATAAAACGCATTCTTTCGATCTTACGATTTTGATCTATCCTGTGAAAACCCTTCCACTCTACATGTTAAATATATAGTTATTTGTTGAGATACATGATAATTTCATTCACTGCCTGAACACTTCATATGTCCTCTACGTATCCATCTATGAAAACAACTATTAATAAGATATTATGCCACCTTCGAAATCAAGCAAGTTTTATCTCACACATTTTTGTTCTATCATCGACAGCAACCGAGTTATTCAGGTGGCACGTTTTAAATGTCTCGCCCTGTACATTTTCGGCTTGTTCAAATGATTTGAAAGAAAAAGTACATTCCCATCTAGCTTCTATTTGTTATGATCGAAAGTTTTTATTTTGGATTAAAAAGTTCAGTTATGAATGTTGAATACATAAAAGTTCAGTTATGAATCTTGGATACATAAGGCGAACGTGTTTTATTTCGTCCCCTACCTACCTAGTTTACCTTCCTGAAAATACATTGCATAAAATGAAGAGACATCCACTAGCAAACTCCAATTCCTCACGTAAGATTTCGTATAGCAAGTACAATACAGTTAGATGTAGTTTGGACAATACGAAATTTCTAAATTGTTGAGGAACATTATACGGATAGTACATTTTTCAGATTTCCCTTACGCAACATTCGAATAATTAAATTACGGACCATTTTTGCATTTATGAAATGTGAAAATTTGTCTTTTTATATAATTCCTACCAGACAAAGCCCACAGTCGGAAAAAACAAAGTTTTTTATTCTAGCTTTTTACAAAACTACGTTGCTTTATCACATTAACCCTTCTGCATACAGAAGAAAATTAAATGTCAGAAAATGTATTATGCTAAGTTTTTAATGTGATTTGACTCTGCTTAATTAATTTCTCTTTGCCAAAGGATACATTTGTTCCTTGTATGCCGAAGGATTATCTTAGAGTCTTCTTTCTATTAGAGACTAGATTATGCTCAAAATGTTACAGGTATAAATACTTCGATGTAATTGAATATTGTAGTATACTGATCATTGATCTAATTATTAGACGCAGATTTACAAGTGAAGGTGTTCGCAGGCTTGAGGAAAGGACCATTAGTTGCAAGCCTAGGCGAAAAACGGTGCATAGTGATAGGATTTTCAGCGCTTCAACGTCAAACTAATTAACAAATATCGTATAATGAGCGACAGGACGCGCTGTGTCGTTTAAAATGCTTCTCGCTTGTTTTTCTTCGCTGTGCTTCTTGTCGACATTCGTTTAGCAAAATTACTCCTTCACTGTAGTTAAGGATATTTTCACTTCGCAGTCTGCACTTTTTGCTTCGTTAACGATCGCAAATCTGTTTAATTATGTCCCATGTCTTTTGCGTGCCGTCAAGGTATTCCAATTTATTTCAATTACACCAGTGTTTATTTTCATACAAAATTGGAAACCCATTCAAAATAAAAATCAAACGTTGTATTGAAAAATAATTCAATCTGCCATGATTTGAACCGTTGTGCTTATCTGAAATAAATAATTCCAATCGCCAAAAAATGAAGGCACTTTGAATATTAAGTTTCTATTTTTCGACTTTATATTGTTTTTAAGTTACTGGAAAAATTCAAAATCCGATGACAGCCACAAATGTGGTGAAGACATATGTAAAAGTTAAGTTCAATTGGTATTGTAGTTTTTGAGATATCGTGACAATCGCATCGAAAAAGTGGTAACTTTAGAATTTTCACACCCTTTCTTTTAATACAAAATTAGAAGCGGTAAATATTTACATTAGGGGCTTCCTCACCGATTTTGATGACGTTGAAATATGTTGTCAGGGTCATCATTATGAACACTTTTTCCTATACATGTTACCGCCGCTCAGCTTTAGTTCCCGAGATATTCGCAAAAAAGTTTCAACATCTCGAAAAGTGATCGGTGTAGGTCTGGGTTAGATTTGAAATAGTGGTCGCCGATAACGCGGCCACGGTCACAACTTAAAACGGCTTCAATCAGTTGAGACCCACTGTCTTGTCTGTTTATGTTTATGAACTGAAACGTGAAATGAATCGTGTCGAACGCGAACTCATATCATTGTTAGCTGTGTTAGCATGCAGAGTATTAAGCATGAAACTATACGAATTCTTGGATATCTGCAACAATCAAGAAAATATATAATAACCCTGTATATAAATATAAAATAACCCAGACTTAACCCAGACCTAACCCAGATCTACTCCGATCACTTTTTGAGATGTTGAAACTTTTTTGCGAATATCTTGGAAACTAAAGCTGAGCGGCGGTAACATGTATAGGAAAAAGTTGCTCAGAATGATGACCTTGACAACATATTTTAACGTCATCATAATCGGTGAGGAAGCCCCTAATCTAAATAATTACCTTAGAAGCTCCTGAAGAATAATATTCGCGTAAATTAGTTTATACATATATTGCACGATTCAAATTATAATCAACATTTCTAGAGCTGCCAGAAATGCGGAAATGGAATTAAATGAAACTCTGACTGTTGGATAAATTATTAACAACATTATACAATACGATTTGAATATTTCGTAAATGCAATTGTACGAATTAATCGCATTACAAACTCGAAGCTCCGGGGCAATGAACGTTACACAGAGCGCGTCTCGATTGTACGTAGCTCAATAAATTTTTTGTTAATTAAGATGGTTGATGCTTCTTGCTGAATCCATTCTTTAATAGTTTTATTCAATGATTCTTTCAATGGTATCGATCCATTCTTCCGTTCATTTGTTTTCTCATTCTCTTGACATGCCGCTATCCCTTGTATAATTACTATTTTCGCACTGTTAATATAATAAAATATTTTCATAAAAACAAAATTTTTTGTTTCCATTAACAGTGGGGAAAAATCTGTGTTCCAATATTATTTTTTTAAAGAATTTCATTCCTTTCAGAAAAGTGAAAGTTTTCATTATTCCGTAATGTTGTGTATAATTACTAGACTGCGGATCTTTATGCATTTCTGACCTCTGAACATTTTCAAAAAATGCTAGATTATGAAATTTGATAGAATTTTGTACGATTTTTATTTATTTCTGATCTACAAAACCTGCTACCACTTAAAATAGGTTTTTATTAGATCCCGTTTTCTCAAAATTGGCCTACAAAAATTCAAAAATGCACAAACATCCGCAATCTATTAACTGCATTTCGATTTTTCGCAATTGTTAAATTTGATTGTTTGTTGTCGCGTCGATGCTACTGAATATTCAATCGAAACGTTTCGAGCGAAACAATTCGCGTTTCATTAATATATGCGTGACAATTTTTCCCGCTTGATTTGCGATTGTGTAAACAAGTTTCAAAAAACGTTTCCTCGAACGTCGAGACGCGACAATCCATTCGAGTTACGCGGTTTTTATTTACTGACACCGTTGTCACCGGTGTGAGAGATAGAAGTTTTTTTCCGATTTCAACATTTTAATTTCTGTTTCTGGCAGTTTCGCACGAACAATGGTACGCTGGACAGTCATAAATACAAATTAATTATTGTATACATTTTTTCTTGTTATGTTGGCAACATACATATCATTTCTTCGATGATCATCTGTTACGGTTAATTTCTTTAACAAATGCCCAATTTTTTGGGCAGTGTGTATAATAGACAAGTTCTATTTCACATGTGGCCCGGACATTTTATATAATGTCCACGGTTTGTTGGACAGTGTGTTGAATACTTAGGTGACATTCTTCTATGTTTATCTTTCATCGTTTGTACTCTGACTACAACAGAGTCTTTTATCTTAACCCAGAGTTGGGCAATTTTGCCTCAATTGAGGCAAAACCGTCCCCACCATAGCGCTAACTGTTCCCTTCCAGCAAGCGCCGTATGATGGGGCACCGAAGACACGAGACATCAGTGAGTGCGTCTGCGCTGTATGAAAAAGAGGTTGGTGGAGGAAGCAACAGTTTGAGGAGCCTCAACCGTGCCCAGGCCCGTCTTAACCCCTTATCCTACCTGCTAACTCCCGATTGCTCGGGCCATAATAAACAAGAAGGTCGGTCACGCGTCGAGCCATTTAGCTGTTTAACCGTGTGCTCGAAGTTGCGCAAAATGTATGCGTCTTATGATATGTATATTTCGGCGCAACGAAAGGAATTGTGAAATAATAAACACGTTTCGGCACAATTAATACTTTTAAGATGTCTGGGAATTAATTATGATCAATACATCGATGAACAAAAATGATTTATAATTTGAAAGTGGATAATGTATCAGTAACAATTTGTAATTTAATACTTAATTTAAATCAATAATGTTTTAAATAAACTCGTAGAAAATTAGTAATCTTCGTGTTAGTGTTGCTTACGTTTGTCACGAATGAAGTACCACGAGCCAGGCTCGCGTTGTTCACGTTTGGACCGAACGAAGTACCACGAGTCAGACTCGTCCTTATTGTTTTTGGTCTAAATTTCTTACCACGAGTCTAACTCGTAGTTGGAGGCCAAGGGTTTAATCTGTTATTGCTTGTACTCTGCCTATCGCTTCTACACATTCTTCTAATCTGATGTACGTCTCCTTGTCTCTGTCTTCTCAGTCGTGTTTCATATCACTTAGAATAACGGTGAGCTTATCGATTAGAGTCCTACTCTCAGATTTTAACGGAACTTTTTTAATTACTACGTTTAAACGTACAAGTAACAGGAAAAATAAAAAAAAAACTGTCAGTCGGACCTCGATGACCTTGAAAAAATATAAAATATTGTTGAAACGGGTGAGAACGCTATATTCTTACGGAATACAGCGGCCGGATAACATGCGCAAGCAGGCAGAGAATGATTCTACATGCAAAAATAAATCGAAAAAAGAAATAACATTTTTTCGTTGGACGCCTCGTTTTCGAGAAAATTGAGTTTAAAGATCCGTCGTGTTCATGTGCTGTGGTATATGCAGGAAGTAGAATTGGTTGGTCATGTATTCTCGTATACATGGTCGGGCCGTCTGATGGGCCGGCCCTTTCCGCCCCCTTCCCATGACTTAATCCCAACTCACTCTCAATGTTTTGAAGTGACTTGTGATTAGGTCGGGAGGAGGGCGGGGAGGGTTGGCCAAACCATGCATACAAAAATCCACGTTTTCACCCGTTTCTGCAATATTTTACATTTATTTCACATTCCAAAATATTAAGAGTGAGTTGGGATTAGGTCGTGGAAGAGGGTCCACGCATACGAAAATCCATGATCCAAAAATCCAAACAGAGATTAATTCAAAACTCTGAAAGCATTTTAAGAATCGAATTGATTATATAAATAAATAAACGTATATACAGCTCTTCCATCTAACAATGAATGGAGACAATTTTTAGTTTGCATACAAATCCCCCGTCTAGTTATTCAATTATTAACATCAAGTCACATTTAAATTTGTTCTTCGAATGCTACCTAACAAATACATAGATCAATATTTAAATAAATTGATTAGAGTCTGTATTATATTACAAATCTAAGAATAAAATAAAATGTTAAATTATACGTGACTAATTTTCATTGTTCTTTTCATGAAACAGCTTCTCAATCAAAGTTTTCACGAAAATTAATTTAAACTTACAATTTCATCCTCCGCATTTGGAAATACATGGATTATATTTGGTCTTTGAACAGTACTCTAATACAGTGTATTTACTATTTTGTCATTCAAATTTGGAAGCACGACGATTACGTTTGTCTCTTGAATTGCATCTAGAGAGAAGATCAAAGTTGGTTAAATAGACTTAATAAACTTGCCGTGAGAATTAAATGCTGAGAATGCAATTTTGGGAAGCATAGCACACTATATTAAAGTATTTAGTGGGTTTCAGATGATCACAGTCCTTAGTTACCAGTTACTAAGGTAACTAAGGTGTCTAGCTGCACTAACTAGACTTCCTACAAGTTTCGACGCCGAGGTGGAAACTGAGATTTCGAAATATTTTATTCACAGTCATTACGAAAACAGTGGTGTAGAACAAACCGACAAAAAACACCCAGCGCTCTAAAACTAGCAAGACTAAGTAATTGTCATTCGGAAAATGTACTGAATCCTGTCACTACAATGTTCTATAAATTCTAAGTTCTCCCATACTACGAGTTTTGGTTGCTAATTATTTGTCTAACAGGACGTACTGATTAAATTGCAGATTTTATGCATTTGTGGCAAAAGTACGATGATGAAACAGAATAGTGAAAACAATGAAAGATTGATCGAATATGGGCACGTTATTTTCATACTATCAAAATTATTAATAGATTCCCTTTCCTTACAAATGAGACAGAAACATTTTATTTTATATTAAGGGGCACAGTCATATTAAAATTTTTTAATTTGGTATTGTTCAATATGTTAATATATTTCGGAGATATTTATAAATGTGGAGTCATCGAGTCATTTTTATTATTACCTATTACTTATTGCCATGTGTTACATATGTGTCAGTATTGCAATTTAAAATGCACAATTGTTGTAATATTTCTACTGAAAGTTATATACACGTTATTAAATTCTATGAAATGTAACGTATAAATGCAATGATTGAAACAGTGCGAAACAAAACCGGGAATATCTTAATGAATACAAAATTGTGAAAATATTCTGCAGCACACTTTAAAAGGAGCAATTTTTTCGTTCATTAGCTGTGTTTATAACAAACTGAAACAATTAAACAGTTGCAATCTATTAACGGTGCTTAACATCTAGAAACCCAATTAATATATCTAAACATACCATATCTAGGTAATTATTAAATTCATACAGTGACATATAAAAAAATCATTCCGATTTCGTGTCTATTATCTACAATTGACTTAGAAAATTTGCATTTCACATGAGGATCCGCAGTCTATTTGTTATATTTTCTAGTGGTAGACTGTGAATTTAAATGAATTCTTTTATTGTATTACGGAAGAAATTGAATTTTTTTGGTCGTTCACGTTCTTCATTTATAAGATTGTTATCTGTATTTTGTAGTCTTCTTTATCATCGACGAATAATGTGTTAAGTATAATATGTTATACTTAACATATGAAAACAATACGCGACAATCACATTGATTGACATTAGAATAAACTTTATTTAGCAGTAAAATTGAATATCTAAATAAAAATTGAAGATAAGATATTACAATCAGCTTTATACCTTAAAACGATGTACAATAATTTTGTAATTATAATAGCATTTCCTAATCAAAATGCTTCATAAGATTTGCATTCTATAATCGAACATTTCATATACAGCAACCTAATAAATGGACTTCGGATTTTATGTATTTATAACAAAAATGGATACGTACAATTTAAGGCAGTGGACATACTAAACAAATTTGAGGACATTGGTGTATTAATTTCAGGTTAATAAAACAATTAAAATTTTTATTTAGCTGCTCATTGCAAACATTTTTCATTTTGCATTAAGATGCGCAGTCTACAAATAGCAAACACGGAGACGTTACCAAGATTATAATAAAACATTATCAATATATAAAAGCAAATGCCTCCAAGAATCTTAATATTAAGAAGAAAGTTTAGCTTCTCTATCAAAAGATGTCGAGCGCGATACAAGCGGGTCGCGAAAGAAGCTAGTTTAGCAACTAAATAAATTGCGAGAAGAATGACGTTGACCTAGCACGCCCCCGTAACGGCCGAAGTCAAACAATTAGTTAATTAATCCGGACGTATTTTGTCCGAGGACCGTATTTTCCCCAAGAACGGTGCGACGAGCCACGGTAATCTTATCTCTTAACACAATCTTCTGGTCGCTTGTTTGCCACAGGGAAGACATTTTACAAAAGACTTTATTCTCGGTACGAAAAAATATACATGACCGTTTGGGTAGGTGTGTGTGTGTGTGTGTGTGTGTGTGTATGTGTGTGTGTGGATGCATGAATGTAGCAATGGCGTGGCTGTCAATAACAAATAAATAACGGGCATGGTGGAATCGGAGCGCGATGGTGGGGTATTATGCCGCCCTTTCATTGGGGGTGCAACCGGAGGCCGAGATTTACAGAGGTTTAATTTTCCAAAAAGGTGGATTTGCGGCCGTAGCGACGCCCCGTGTCGTCGATTTATCGTCAGGAACGCAGTCACGGGAAATTCCGAAAGGGCGATAAACGCGAGTTCCTTCTTTTCTCACCTCTATCAGCTTCTTCTGGCGTCCTTCGCCCAGAGATAAGAAAAAAAATGCTGGCAGATAAGCAGCAAGTAGAATTTCCCCGGGGTGATTATTGGCCATACTCGCTACTGACTCTGAGGGAGTTTTCCGCGATTAAAAACGATGGAAAATGTTGCTTATCTTATAAGGTAGAATATCCCCATTCTAGTGGAACAGCTATTTTTTAAATTGTAAATATTTTTCCTTTTTTTGGTACCAACCACAACCAGACCAGTAGAAGTATTTAAAAAAAATACTGGACAATAAAGAAAGATTAGTATTTAATAGACATATTACAAAGCAATAAAACCGATTAAAATATTAAAAAACATTGGAAGATTATACAAGCTGTGGCCGGACGGGTAGTACAACCAAGCAGGGGATGATTCTGCGTTTAAAATTAAGTCGAAAAAAAGAATAACGTTTTTATCGTAGTATAGGATAAACTCGTTACTTGTTGACAGAATATGATGACTACAATGTTGCTTACTTTAATCAATAAGTTTTGTTTAGGGAAAAGTTATGTATGTTTACGCGTACATTTCATATGCGACAACCTGATAGATTGCAAAATATCCTTACATTTTCAATAGTATTTTTATAATTTTAAGAATTGTAAATTGAAGATTTTGAAACCAGTCAGTTAATAGGTATCAGTATACTCTCGCTCGCCAGCAGATAATGTGACGTTTTGCATAAACAAAAAGGGCGCAATAAGCATCATAAAATTGCGAGACACTTTGTAAACGCATTAGGGGTCGCATAATCTTCTGTTTATAACAACCGTCGATAGAAATCGAATTCCTCCGGCGAAGAGAAAGAGCGGTTAGCGGAATCGCGGGAATCTATCGGAACGATTATTTCAACATACGAGTAAATTCCTTAGGTGAATTAAAGCTTTAGAAGAAGGAAGGTCATTTATTCTACCCCCACCGGCATTATCCGAGTCCGAGATTCGCAGTAACCGGGAACGAAACTTGGAATAAGGGTATCGACGGGGCGGAAGAACCGTTGCGAGCGGAATTAACCGGTAAGATAAACTTCCGGTCCGTAAATTTCCAAGGCGACGTTGCCGATCGAATTAGAAAGCCATCTTGGGCGTTCCTATGGAATGCCCTCGAAACGGTGAACAAAACGCCCAATTAAATTACACTCTTGTCGCGTGGAATAAATCTCTGATTCGGGGAATAATCGTTTATTACGGGTTGCATCTGCCGCAAGAAACTCGCGATTACCATCACATAATGCATCGACGATCTCACGATCTGCTTATCGGGTCTTAACCTTCTCGCAACGATAAGCTCTGGTTTACCCTGATATTTCACGATCTCAAAGTTATCGTGACGTAAACAATCTTCTCTTATTTGTATGATTTTTTTGATTTCTTTTACTTCTTTGACTTCTTTGACTTGTTTGACTTCTTTGACTCGTTGACTGCCGCGCAAATTTTAAACGTTTCACACGAGCCTCATCTGTCTCATTCATTGAAGCCATCAACGTTGTTAATAACAATTGTTACTTACTTGGTAATGCAATTTTCAGCTTAAACTATAATCTAGTTAATTCAGTATTTATTCATCGATGTTCAGTGATCTTGATTTGATGAAGGATCAACGTTGTTAATAGTTAGTTATTTGATACTGAAGTTCTTACCTTACACGACAATCTAGTTCGCCCTAGCAATCATTTTTAAAAAAGTGGTAATTTTGGACTTCATCACGACCGGTGAACATTTTGAAACTATACTGTATATAATTGGTACACATTATTTTTAGACTAACAAACGCGTATGATAATGGTTTATAAAGGGGCATAATAGGGGTACAATATTGTACGAATATGAGTTATGTCGCTTAGTTCTTATGAATTTGCTTAATTCATTATAAACGCGAAGATTATTTGCATAACATTAATTTCATCATTTTGTTCTATTCAAGTTAGAGCAACGATGATTACTCAACGTAATAAATTTAAGTTGAATAGTAATGTGTAAGTGATTATGTGTAAGTAATCTGTATAATAATATAAAAAGGATATTATGAACATCATTGCAATTGTTAGTCGGATGGATGTATGGCGGACCCCACACCCAGACACCCGGAAAACCTAACACAAACCAACACTGTAGCTTTTACCTGGAATATAATGGCACATTCGGTTGCTGTAACCCTTCCAATTTCGGCTTATCCAGTTGGATTTTCATAAAATGATCGACAATCATTTCACGACAGTAGTGGAACCACGCAGCAATAGTTGATGACTCCGTGGTAGATTCTCCTTCCGAATCATAATCGCACCATTCGTACACGGTATCAGCATACGAAAAATCCCGCGCGAAGCAATACATCAATCTTAAAAATTAAAATAAACAATTATAGTTTTACATAACGGCATCTGAACTTCCTCGAAAAAGAAATCAGATACCAAGAACGTCAAAATAGCCGCTCCTATGTCCTATGCCCGCTCCTATCTAGCAAATATATAATACTATTTTGCGCATGCGCTCAGTACTACGTAACCGATCCGCGAATATACCAGTCTATATAGCAGTAGTATATAGCACTAAATATAGCAGTCCACACCGTAGCGACCTCTGTCCCCTTCCATCAAGCCCGGTACAATGGGGCAACGAAGACACGAGACATCAACATACGCAACGAATGTGCGCGCTGCATGAAATAGAGGTTGGTGGGAGAAGCAGGCGTTTGAGGGGCTCCACCCGTGCCCACCACTGATCCTGTGCATGCGATTAGTACTACTTAGCCGATCCTACGTTTACCACCCAGCGAATACACCAATATGGCGGCGCTCTAACCTGTCAAACCCCGTGAAAGTGCTCAAGTTTTCACGCGTATAACCTTTGAATCAGCGTATTCCTAACAATAAAACTTACATCTTTGGCGTTTTCTCGTCGAAATCTACAAGATTACATAAAAAAGGTAAAAAAAGTGGTCCATTAAAAAAAAGTTTAACTAGTTGTCTTTGTTTCAGTTGTTTGAACAACGATATTTATGAATATTTATTTCTATTATGGAGAATCTATTGTTTTCATTCCATACTTGCAGAGTAAAATTGTTTCAATTTGTTTAAGCAATGATGTTTATGTATATTTATTTTTACTGCGAAGATTCTATTGCTTTAATTATTTAAGTATAAAATGGACACTTGCCTTTCTTTAAATTTGTGTAGTAGATATGTGCATGACAACCTAATAAATAATTATCTGCCTTAAATCTATATAACGAATGAAAATTTAATAAAATGATTATTGCACAAAGAGAAACAATATATACATATGTAAGAGATTTAAGTTTTTTATTTTAATATGACATTCCTGTCTTTTTTGGCCCTATTAAAATTGAATACAATTTATTATTGGCTATATTATATAATAGAAAAGTTCGTAAGTTTTTATACCAATTTGGTGTCTACTTTAATTGTGTTGAAATTATATAAAATTTGTTTAGATTTATTTCATGTAATAGAAAAGCTCATGGGGTTCTATGTTAATGTGGTGATCCTGTGTCTCCTTTAATATTTCTGAAATGGTAGGCGTTTTACTCAAATTTATTTCACGTAATAGAAAAGCTCGTAAGATAATATTACGTGAAATATTTCGAAATATTGGGACATTTTATGTACTACACCCTAAATCGTTTTTCTACTTTCAAACAATCTGGTCTAAAATAAAAAAAAATGGGCGAGGACTTAGTGGTGCGCATAGGTACATTTTATTTTTCTGCACAAAAGATCCGGAGGAGAAGCGTGCGTCTGCTTTGTATGTATACGTTCCCAATATCCTGTGCCGTCTATAAAAATGCACCACCTGAATACATAACTGCAACCTTATTCTCAAATTTATTGAATTTTCAACATTAGATTCCGTGCCATTATCTCAGAATAAGAAAAGATAAATGAGCTTTCCGATTGGCACTTTTCCCCTTTAAAATTGCACAATTTTCTTGATTTCATTCTTTTGCGGTTTCGAATAGAATAAAGTCGCCTTGTGTGCCGTGTCCCCTTGCTGCTTTTATTCAGTTTGGGAAGATGCTTTGCTTTCTTTATAGTAATCTTCCTTTTTCGGCTCACGGATGATTTAACACTCTTTGGAAACCTATTCAGCACGGCTTTACTTTTGCTTTTCTATTATCTCCTCATTGTTGTTGAAATAATACAGGGAAAAAATCACTTTTAGTGTATTCAGTAATGAGCAATTTTTAAAGTGTTATTACTGGACTGCGGATTGTGTGCATTAATGATAAAAATGTATGTAAAGCTATACACATAAGGAAGACACAAGAATTAAAGAATTCTAAAATTGTTAAAAGCAAAAAAATATTTTTATTGCATTTCTGTTTTTTACAATTGACTTTGCCATTTCTTATTCTGTGGAAAAATCCGCAGTTTAGTCATTATGGGACAAAAACCGTTATAGTCGTTGCGTACAGTTAGTGTTAACATGAATGAAAAATGTTAAGTGATTTCAAGTTTAATTTTAACCATATAAATTTCTATTATAAATAGCTTCAATTAGGGATTGAAATACCGATACACCGGTATACCGAATATCGGTGTCTCGTGATATTTTGCAATTTCGTGAAACCGGTATTTGCTAAGGTAAAATACCGGTATTTTCGGTATTAGCTATAAATAATACATTTTTTTGGGGGGGCATCTACTCAGTTGAAATAAACAAATTAATTTTTTCGATAGTGAATTTAATTTAATATCAAAAACTGTATCAGCTGTATAAGGATTCCAATTTATTAACAGCGACTGCAACAATAAATTGTATGTTGCAATCACTTAAAGATCAGGACACGCCACTATCTGAGGAATTATACAGTGCATTGAAAATTTGTATGCAGAAAAGGCATAGTGAACTAGAAAATATTGTAAGGTATTTACATAATTATAACGACTTTAAAAAAGAAAACTGAAACGAAGAAAAGAAACTAACAAGGTCAAATTTAATTAAGTTCGTCGTGAATTTCCACAAAAATATCATGAAAAGCAAACACAAACCTATCCAGAAGAATTCGTTGAAGATGATGTTGATGTTAATATCGAAAAAGAATTGTCTCTCGAGAAGAAATTACAATTAGCTATAACTAAAAAAATTTCCACGAACAATGATACAAAAATAATACAGAAAATAGGCTTATCCAAAACCGTCAGACGAGAGACTGAGTTGTTAGAAGATGAAGGACATCGAGGCAAATATTTAGAGAAAGTATATCGCTCATTATTAATAGTACCACTAACCAGCGTGGATGCGGAAAGAACATTTTCAACTGCAGGTAATTTTTGCAGAAAAATACGTTCCAGGTTTAAGGACAGTTCAATAGATGCATTATGTTTTTTACAATCACATTTCAAAAATATGTAGTTAATAAATCAGTTAATGTTTTTTTCTATTAAACAACTGTGTTTTTGTACCTTCCTGAAAATTCCTAATACTAGTATTACTACCGGTAGTCCGGTACAACGTTTAAACAAATACCGAATACCAGTATTGTGTTCTTGGTCCGGTATTGCAAACCCTAGCTTCAATATTGGAAAGATATTAAAAAGTACCTAATTGAAAAGAAATAATGTAATTACATATTTTATACAAAAATAATTAACAGAAATTATTATTTTTACTACATGCTGAGAGGTGTAAGCTTTCAGTCAGAATTCATTTGATACAATTTACAAAATGTAAACAAAACAGACTTTCATGTATAAGGGTTTTAAATTGCATTTAAATATATCGAAAATATAATCGAATACTGTGTAATAAATTGACATCGATTTTTAGATTGTGACCAAATTTCAGTCTCGATGCCTGTTTGTAAATTAATAAACTGTCTAAAGTCAGCTTTTGTATTAAATTACAAAACTGGAAGTGGAATGAAATGTTCAATTATACGAGACTCTCAGTATTTCTAAATAAAACAATTTTTCAATAAATGTTTTTACCAAAATTCATTTAACACGTTGACACATGTCGACCACATGCGAATGACACAATTCTTCGTCGATCTTCAAAAGTTAATTTTTTTCGCGATTTCGTTGCATGAATCAAATTTGATCAGAATTTTTAAAATCCGAGAGAGTTAAAGTAGTAAATACAATAATAAAATTTCACTGTTTTGGTACTGCTAATTAAATTAATCTCATAGAATCAACGATCAACATGTTAACTTATACTATTTTGTTGTTTGCATTCGCAAACACTTGTCGAAAAATGCAATAAGAGATGTTACACCTCAAGCGACAAGCGAGGTATTCATTCAGGCCCGCCATAATAATCAGATTAAATTTTTTCAGGAAATGTTTATCTTATTCACTACATGCGTACCTTACCTCTACAACAATACGAAATAATTAAATAAATTCTTCGTCAAATGGAATAAATGTGAGTGTAGTATAGTCGATTGATGCAGCTCATGCATACACGATGCATTCTTCGATATTGAAAAGCGTCGTAGAAATAATATATTACTATATAATTATTATAAGATCGTTACATATTTGGAGACAGGTATAATTAAACATTGATTATATTACATACAATGTCATGATGGATTCTGTATCCTCCGAGCGAAGAATAAAAAACTAACACATTCTTTTTAGTTCTTGCGAACTAAATTGTAAACATAAATTGTAACATGCAACAATTTTAGTATTCCAGATTCTCTTTATTAAACTTATTTGTTTGATATAGTATGAGGTTTGTGTTTTACAAATAATTGTTGTAATAAATCTCATTAGTTGTCCAGAAAAATTATTTTAAGGCTAGTGGGATAAGCAATAAATTATAAATTTTATAATCGTATACTACAAGCATCGTGAGCAATCGGATTTATTACACAAATTGTTTGCAAAACACAAACTGGAAAGAGTTGTCAGACCTAATGTATTTATTCCAAAACGGTAGATAAAGAATATAAAAATATTGTTGTATTATTTTGAACTCATTGAAATTATCAAAAAACAAACGATTGCCTATGTAGCCAAGTTTTATTTCGCGTAGAAATTCTCAATCTAACCATTATTTTTGCACGAATATAGCACATTATGTTGACGAAATTCTCTTAACATCAGCTACAGCAGGCATGGGCACGGGTGGAGCCCCTCAAACGCCTGCTTCTCCCACCAACCTCTCTGTCATGCGCGAGGCCTGCGCACTGTTCGCGATAGGCGAAGCATTTCTTTCCTCTATGGCAGGCATGGGCAACGCTGGCTCAAAAAACACATGTTGCTGCTTTTCTCCTTCGCCTGCTCGGCAAGGCAGTCCCCACCACGACCACTCCGACTCTCCCTTCAGCATGAGCCCCACTATGCTGCACTTACCTGCCGATGCAACATTGTGGGGCCCGTGCTGAAGGGAGAGTCGGAGTGGACGTGGTGGGGGTTGCCTCGCCGAGCAGGCGAAGAGGAGAAGCAGCAATATGTGTTTTTTGCGTCTCTATGGTAACGGCGGATGGTGGTGGGGGACAGTGGGCGCTATGATGGGGACGGTTTTGTCTCAATTGAGACAAAAATGCCCATCCTGAACTACAGCATTACAAAATTAGAAACACATGATGTCGCTTTAAAATTGATCTATAATGGTTTAAAAAGGTCTCAAGAATTGGGTTAAACAAAAAAATGTTCCTGCAAACAGTATAATTCCTGTCTGGTATGTTTTTTTTTCGTTCTCAATTGCAACAGAGACATGTAAGTTGTATCTTGTACCTTTGACATGGACTATTTCTTAAATCGTTTTTCATATGTCGTGAAAAGTAATTGCGGCATTTAATTGGTGACAAAATGACATGTGCTTCTGTTTCGTTTCTAACATCTCACCACACTCGTGCTGTTCGGACGAGTTTTATGGATGCAACGTAGGAGGGAGGATCTTCCATTAAGAACGAGGTTGAAGGCGATAAACATATAGAACATGGAGGAGAAAAAGGTGGATAAAGGCCGGAGAGGAAAAGGATATCTGGAAAATTGGACTCGGCTTTCCGAAAGAGAGAGGTCCGAGCGAGAAGCCAACGGTGCCGACGATACCAAAGCGAATTGGAGTCGCCGTTATCTGATGTGGACACTCGTATAAATCTGTGTAATCAAAAGATGACCATCTAAATAGTCCGAGCCCTGTGAGAAGCCGGTCAAAGTGGCTGAAAAGCTATCCACCGAATTTCTTTTGTTTTATTACACGCTGTTGCCGGTTTTACTACCGATGGTAGACAATTTTATACTCCCGAAATTTCTCCCGAGAAAATTGGATTGATTCGCCAATTACGTCCATGGCAGGTTTAACAATGTAATCAGGAAAAATTGTTCGACGAGGTTCAGTGTTTTATCTCACGATAATGATAATTTTAGCTGATGCTCACTCTTTAAGAAATTATTAATTCTCGACTCTTAATTCTTTAGTGAAAATTGTTTAACACTTACCGGTGACTATTTCATAGATTATAACTGTTTATGATATGTAGCTACGAATTTATTTAAAAATTCTATAGTAACATTGACGATTTTGGTCATGAATCGACAAATCACCCTCTGGGATTCAATCTAATGAGTTCTTTCAGGATTATTCTTCAAATGATCATTTTTAAGTTCTTTTTTACGTAGTGCAGTCATTACTAGACTGCGGATGTTTATGCAATTTTCAAATTTTGTAGGCGAATTTTCAGTAAATGGAATCAAATAAACCTATTATGACTGATAGCGGCCTTCGTAGATCTGAAACAAATAAAAATCGTACCAAAATCGAATTTTACACTAACATTTTATGAAAATTTTCAGAAGCAATAAATGCATGAAGATCCGCAGTCTAGTCATTAGCTAATGTTTATCCTTTGTTATGACATTATTAATTCTGCATTCTTTATTCTTCAATAAACATTGTTTAAGGGGGCTCCGGTTCGGTATCTTTTGTCTTATGATAATATTAATTTCAGCTAATGTACTTTTGTTAGGAAACTATTCATTGTACAGGGTGTTCAGGATATTATTAGCCAGCGTTTTTTTTGTAAATAGTAAATATTAAAAAAAAATGATAGAGGAAGAAGTAGTACTATTTTTATATACAACAAATTGACATATGCATTTTTGTTGTATCTACATTATTTTGATAGAAACGAAGGTGAAATCCAATTTTTTTAAATGGAATTCTAATTTATTTTTTATGTCGTATGAAAGCGTGTGTCAAGATGAATTCATCCGTCTACTACACAATGACCTTCAAAGTCATGCAAGGTCAGAAATGGAAGAAACAATTTGAATATTGTGTACCAATGTGTTTACAATTATTCTTTATTAATGAGGCTAAAACAAATGTTCAAAATGGCTTCCTTGCGCATGAATACACATTTCGGCTCTGCTAATTACGTTTTTGGTAGCTTCTACTAATGTGGTCCGAGTTATTAATCCACATGCTTGTGTTATTTTGTTTTTCAAGTCGTTTATATCGCTGGCAGGTGTCTCACAAACTAGTTCTTTAATAGTACTCCATAAATAAAAGTCCTGGGGTGATAGATCTGGAGATCTTGCAGGCCACTTGACAGGTCCGTATGTTTCAATCCTTCGGTTTTGAAACATGTCGTTAAGATAATTTCTTACGATTCTACTGTTATGTGGTGGGGCCCCATCTTGTTGGAAGTACATACCTTGCGTAATGGATAGTGGCAGATCTTCCCAATAGTCTCTAAATTGCGTATTTAAAAACTCTAAATTTGGTACGCAATATTCAAATTGTTTCTTCCATTTCTTCCATTTCTTCCATTTCTGACCTTGCATGACCTTGCAGGTCATTGTGTAGTAGATGGATGAATCCGTCTTGATACACGCTTTCATACGACATAAAAAAGTATGTAGCTTTCCATTTAAAAAATTGGAGGTCACCTTCGTTCCTATCAAAATAATGTAAATACAACAAAAATGCATATGTCAATTTGTTGCGTATATAAAACAGTACTACTTTTTCCTCTATCATTTTTTTCTAATATTTACTATTTACAAAAAAAATGCTGGCTAGTAATAGCCTGAACATCCTGTATATTCCAGATTCTGTAGTAAAAATAGGCTAGGGCTCAATATTTTTACCTTATGATAAAGTTCATTTTGGCTAATATACATTATTTACGAATAATTCTATATTCCAGATTCTTCATTAACAAAATTTGAGGACTATTTTTTGGCTAATATGCCCTGTTATTCTTGGCAACGAGATTTATTTAACTAATTATAATTATAGTTATCGCATTTTAATGAAGCAGCTCTGCATTTCATACAAGATAACGTTTTTAGAAACATACTGCCACTCTGAAATCATGAAATATTTATAAAACTTGCTGATTGAAACGGCACACAATTGGGCATTCCAAAGGTTAAATAATCCCAAATCTGGGTCATCTAATTCCATTATGCTTAAAAGATTTATAAACATTTTAAATGGAGCAATGTATTGTAAAATGGTTCGATGTATTTCATTTCATATTTACTCATTCACTATTTCTGAGACCACAAGTGTGCATATGTCATAAAGTAGCAGTTTTCGTTCACAATCGTTGTATGAAATGTTTATAATGCAATGGAGATGGGTTTGAACGTCTTCTGAAGTCATTTTTTAGATGCTATAAAATCATAAAGATCTACAATTCAGTAATCAGTCGCTAATTGATTAAACGAGAATGCTTAAAGTTTTGCACTTTTCTGTATCAGAATAAGACGAATCAAAAGGAAAAAGTGGATCAACAAAATATCCGATTAGGGGACATTTCACGTGGCTAGTCATTGTCTTAGCTGTTTGACGAACATTGTATTTCTACTAATCAGTCCTAACTGGCCCGCTCTAGTGGCGTAAACAATAATTACCGTCGTTTCAACGCAAAGGACTTATTATCCAATCGCGATTCGATTGACGTCGGATGTGAATACTAATTAACCGACTGCAAATTATTTTCGTCCACGTATCGAGACCACCCGATATTTGTGAATCGAACATTAATTAGCGGCTGGTAGCTAATTAGACGCAACCACATAGTGGTCGGTGACTTATATGGGTTCGTTTGTTATCGTTGGGAAATGCTTTCGCGTTTTTCGTGTACGCGCCCCCTACCCGGTGCACACGTTTCGTTGGATTTCTGTTTGAAAGTTTGAGGGGCGTATGGAAATAAAATAAAATAAAAGAAGAAAGAGGGACAGAGAGAGAGAGAGAGAGAGAGAGAGAGAAGAGAGAAGATAGAAAAAATAACGTATCACGCGCACGCGTGACAGGACAGTTTGCGGACTGTCATCGTTTATTCGTTCGTAAACGGGTGCAGTTGAAGTCTCGTGAAAACCTAGTTCGGAATGGATGCCAACGGAAGATACGGGTTTATAAATTGTTGTCTGTTCTTCACAGAGCGTTAAGTAAATTGCAGAACGAAACTGAATTTGTCATCTCTCCCTGGAAATTTCGACGACCATGTGCGATTTTGCTAGATCGTTTTTGCACGGACCTGGGCAAGCTGTACTTCGAATTGTCTCTTTTCATTTTAAGTATGCATTGAGTTATTTTACATTTTATTATTGTGGTAATTTTTAGATAATCGCCGATTCCTTTATTCAATATTATAGTGTACGTACAGATTATAATTTGGTAAAGAATTGTCTGTATTAAATTTTTCAATTATTCTTTATAATTTTATAGGAATTATTTTGCAAAATGTATATTTGTTATGCAACTTGTAATGTTATTTCGGAACAAAATATTGAAAATACTATATGTAACTATACACTACTATAATTAATAATACTACAGAATTTTTCTTCCGAATGTCATTTTGATTAAAAAAAAACTGCGATTAGCAGAAAGAATTTTAAAACTGTAAGAGATACTATTCTAAAATTCTTCACTCAGGCCAGTTTGTATCCATTTGAAATTACTTCGCCAGTGTGGAAAGTAGTTACGACAAAGAAATTGAAGGTTACTGGAGATATTTGCAATTCAATTCGTAATTTCGGCCAAAAGTCGTGTGCACATATGACAGTTTATCACAAGTTAAACATGAAACATAACCCGAAGTAATACATCTCACAGTGACCCTTCGCATTCGGTTTATGTTCGGGGGTTTATTGCCGTATGTGTTAGGTTATGATACCCTCGACGAATTTAATGTTCTTACTTTAACATAATTGAGCTGTGGATTTTATGCATTTATGAGAAAAGTAATTAGGTGATATTTGAAATAGTAGGAATGTTAAAAGAGTTTAAGAACGTCAATATATTATTTTCAATCTATTAAAATTATTTACAAAGGAAATAATCATTTTTCTTTGGTTTCTATTTATTTACTCACACAAAACATTTTCTATATTGCATAAAGACCTGCAGTTTGAATCATAATTAAATATAAGTTGAACAGGCAATTCTAAGTTAGAAAAATACGTAATTCAGTCTCGTATTTAAGTTATGGACAAATAATTTTAATGTTTCATATTTCAAATTTTTGCATTAATATTAGCCATTCCTTCTTTCCTTCGATGATTGAGTAATTCATAAGCCAATCGTTCGATAATTTTATTTAATGAATTCTGATAGGTACAATGAACAACATGAAAGCTTAGGTATTATAGTATTTGCTCTTGTCTTGAAGATGCAAAATAATGAAAAAGTTTCAATTATTGTATTTAAGTTCATAATTAACCGTTTGAAATGCAATCTGCCTATAGGAAGCGAGTTGTCATTTTTTGTTTCGAGCTTCGGGCAAGGAGAATTTTTATAATTAAATAACATGAAACAAGTTTTGAACAGGGAACAGACAATGGCTCAGTAATGTTTGACTACATCGAACATGAACGTAATGAAAAAAATTCCCCACTTTTCTGTGGAAGCTGTTTTTGTTAATATTCTTCCACTGCGAGGTGGTTTTATCGCGTAAATAATAGAGTTAAAACGAGTACTTTAAGCGTAAACTTTCATGGCTCAATTTTAATCATTTATTTACGTGCACCTAAAGTTATCTGGGTTATATTGAAGAGCACGACCTTCTATTTCGTAATAAACGCGAGCTTGTAAACTTGATGGATTAGTCAGGAGATTTTGTAAAAGAGAAGAAACGAGTGGCAACTACTATGTTTGAAACAGAAATTTCTTTTAAAAATACACAAATAACGCCTGAATTCTATATGTAGAAAAATGAAACAGATATTAACAGTGATATTGATTAAGAAGTTTGGTTATAATTCATATGAAATTATTATTTTGATAGATCATTTTTCGTTAGCTATCAAGACTTACATTTAATTTTAATTTGTTTTATTGCAAAGTAGTTAGCGTTTCATTCAAAGCTCAACAAAACGACAAAATGAAAATTGTACATTAAGTTTTAAATGGCTGTTGTCAAGGGAAAACATCATTCTTTAAGTCTATAGTAGATTCAGTCATGAAATAAATTGTTTAATGTTTTTTGAGATTTCTGAATTCACAGTATTTTCGAGACTAAACGTGTCTTTAAATTCCATCTGTTACATCATGCATAAACAACACAAAGTAAAATGAATGACAGGTTGTGAAAGTTGAAACTCCCAGCTTTAAAATGAGTCTAGGTTTAATATTCTACGGGAATAATTCTTCGAAAATTAGATATTTATATGTGCAATACAATTTCTTGTTTTAAATAAATTCTCAAATAACTCTTTCAACAGTTATATTTACGATTTGTAAAAGTACTGTTTCAATATCGATATTACTAATATGATAAACTGCGCATTTTTTGTTTAATTCATGGTCGCCGGATCTTCATTCAAAATAGAAATTGTTTAAATCCATTGTGAGAAATTGGATAAAAACAAATTTCTGAAGTATGTAACAATATTCGGTAATTATTCGGAAGTTTGAAGTCTACTCCGATTTCAATAATTTTTCAATATGTGATGGTTGGGGGAGGGGGTGTATTTTAAAACATCTTTTTTGTTTGGAAAAGGAGATATTTGCGAATGATTATCTGTATCAGTACAGTGTGTGGCAGTACAAGCATAGTCTTCTAGATTACACTCCCCACCAGTGTCGCTATCTGTGTGTCCCGCCAGGCCTCTTACCCTTCCGCCCCTCGCCAAAGCTGCGCTGCTAAACCGGCCACGCTTCCCCCACTCTTCCGTCTGTGGGGCCGGGTAGGGAAAATATCGGGGGTGCTCTTTTGCTTCTTTCGCACTACGCGACGCCACGGACGACTTGGTTTGGGTAAAGTTGGAGCATTCGTGCGAAAAGTGGAGGAAGCGATGGCCGGCTTAGCAGCTCAGCTAGGCGAGGAGCGGAAAGGTAAGGATCCCGCACATGGCAACCTTGCGCCCCACTTGACAAGTGACAGTCTACAGGTCTGTCAGCTCCGTTCATAACTGCTTACCCACGTGCTCACAAAAAGATTTTTTTAAATAATGAAATTTTATTCCGGAGAGGAACTTGTCTTAACCTTAACCCAATCCAAACCAAGTATGTGTGATCTTTCAGTAACTGAAAAAATTAAAACAAATATGCCATGGTTGGATTCCTATTTCAGTTATTTTCGCATTGGGGTTAGTTTGGGATTAGATTGGAGTTAGGTTGGGATTAGGTTGAGATTAGAATTAGTCGCTAGGCTTATATTTTAATTATTTCTTATCTTCAGAATTCTAAAGATGTGGATAGTTCGATAGACTCTCTTAAAACTGATCGAATTCTAGTATATTAACGAAGATTAAGGAGATCGACCTGCAGGTCGAACGTTATTTGTCAAACCAATGAATATTCCGCTGCTGACAACGTTTGTGTGTGCTTCGCAGATTCACACGCATGGATAGAATTCGCTGCAGCCGTATAGACATTTTTTCGCAAATATCTTCAAGGAATCCTTCATATACTTCCAATGGAAAAAGTTGTTCAAAATTACACACCCCACCACATATCCAAAAATTATTAAGATCGGAATGGAGTTAAACTTTTGACTAATTGCCGAATATTCTTAAATTCTTCTAACGCCTCTATAGTTTGTTATTTTGGGTAGTCATTTTGATCATAAATGCATAAAATCCGCAGTCAACTAATTAATCTTCAGAAGTGGAGAAGGACCAGATAAAGTCGATAAAGATACCTAAATGTAAACGTTAATATTTCCCATGGCAAATTAGAGTCAAAAAAGTGCGTTACTTATGGAAAGTCACAATGGGTTAGGTCCGGGTTATCTATGCCCACGTTTTCATTGGTTCACGTGATCTATATGAGTTCATTAATATTTCATAGACGGGAAAAGAGCATCTGGGTCTTCGTGCGCTTCCCGAGCAAATAATATGCCGAGATGCTGTCTAGTATTGCTGCAAATAATCACCTAATGGAGTCGCTCTAATTGGACGGGTAAAGATGCGGTTGTTCTCCACGAGGATCTTCTTGAGTGCATTTACGATGGTCGAGAATATCGTGAAGCATCTTTCCTTCTCCCTCTCCCTCTACCTTTCTCTTTCTCTCTATCTGCCGTAACACCACTTCCTCTCACTACCATCTCCCTACCAGGACCGTCAAATGTATTACACTACTCGGGAACAGAAGGGTAGTTTTATCGTACTTTATCCGGCAAAGCGACACAATTCAAACTCTTCCGTACCTTGAAGCGATCGCAATCTCCGTCTTTCATCTCCGTAGCAATACGGTATGAAGGCGTGGAAATCAGTAACACACGAAGCTGCGGAACTTTAGAATCCAAAAAACTTTCAAACGGATCAATCACCGTATGTAGATCAGCTGTATCCAGAGATCGAAGCAAACAGTCATCTTTCGATTCTAAAAAAATTGTGATCGAATTTATATGCTTCGTTTAGGGAAATGTACAGTAACATAAATATTCGGACATTCTTAAAAAGACGATATTTTTTTTAATATCGAACCTAACGACTTGGATGTTTTTGTTGAGATGTTAGAACAATTGGTTGAAAATTGCAATTGTTCGGAATTACAGAGAAAATGTTGTAACGTTTTTATGTCTAGATCTGTATCAATTGTACGTATTCTGAAAATTTCATCAAGATCATTCCCATGCATTCAGAACATGATTTTGGTAATGTCCATCGTCATCTTCATCGTTACATATTAAATATTGCATCAATGTTCTTCGACTCTTTGAATTTTTTCACAGTTTTGTGCTTTGTCTATTGATATTTTGCTATAAATGCATAACATACACTGTCTATCATCTACTGTACAATAAATATAAATTTTAATTTTTATATAAAACGTTATTGACAATAGAGTAGTTCTTATTGTGGCAGCTTTCAAAGAAATCATAATGCAAGGGGTTGGAGTTACAAAAAGCATATTTTAAATTATTCCACTTCTTGCTATCAGGAAAATCATCGCGCTATTCTTTTATTTGCATCACTGGTGGTTCCATTATTAACTTTCTTCCTATTTTCTACAGTAAAAGTGGCCGTAAGCAGGAAAACGTTCATTGTCACAAACATGATAAAGCAGAATCCGATAACCGAGCCGAGATGCATGTTTTCCATAATGGAAAGATTATTGGATTACATTGACTCGAAAGGAGCTTATACATCCTGTTTGAACGAAATCAAAGTGTTTCTAACATTTCACGGATTATTTACTTAAAACCGATTCTAACTTTAACGGGATTCAACAAAAATTTCAGACGAACAAAGGGTGATGTTATTTCAGAAGCTAACGGCAGGGGGATTGCGAAGATACTTGACGTTTTGAGGCAATTATGTGCGTAGAGCACACAACTGGAGTCCCATTGTTAACAGACGACGTGTCGACGAGTCATTTATTTTCCAATAATTACTGCGCACCTTTTGTTATATAATAATGAATTCAGTTTCGTTTATTATGCTTTCACTAATTATGTAAAAGTTTACGTATACTTTGACGCGGCGTTTGTTCTAGGAGAAAATATCATAATCGTACCAACTAACGATCTTAATTAGTGAATGTAAAGAGATCTCTGATGAAATGTTAACACGAGTGAACAGGATTGTACACAGACCAATTATGCATCGCTAATAACTCATTTGAATTCGCTTAATTAACTCAGAAACTTGGGCCAATATTTTCCAGTCGTTTTAATAAATATCGCTTTTCAAACAGTTTATATAAATCACAGTAGTATACTTTACGAAATTATTCACCATTAGACTCCTCATTTTTTTTTAATTTTGTTATACAGTCTGCAAAATAAATAGAAAAATGTCCGAGGAAATTGGTGCGTAAAAGTGTCATGCTCTTTTTGGGAACAGACAGACAAAGGTTTGAGTTAATATTGTTTTTCGAATCTTAAAGGCGTCATTTATTTTCCGGCAGCGTTAATCGATGTAGAACTTCATTCTTTACTGAAAAATGATAGCTTATTATTTTGCCATTAAACGAATAGAACGAACCATTTGGGATTATAAGGAATGCCGAACCTCAATCGTATATGCTAATAGAATAGAATTTCGTTTCATCGTTTCATCGTTTCATCGCCAGATCGGTTTTACGCCTACCGCGTCGAGGTTTTACTAAATCGTTTTATAGTTTCATCGCCAGATCGGTTTTACTCCTACCGCGTCGAAGTTTTACGCCTACCGCGTCGAGGATTTTCGCCTAACGAGCATAAAGAAATTTCACTTCAAAAACAGTGTTGACCTTCATAACTCCTTGACGCCTCCACCTATTAAAAAACTAGCAGCATCGGGTGATCAGCCCCTCGATACCAAATAAGTTTGGTCCGAGGCATTTTCCTCTATCTCCAAAAACGAACGAGTTATTCAGGTGTCCTGTTTTAAATGCCTCACTCTGTATGTGATTCGAATGCTAAATGGTTGTTCTGTTTCGCAAGAATTCTTTTAACCCCCCCCCCCAATCAGTTTATACAACAAAAGTTGTAGTACGTGTGTACGAAAGCGCAGTTAGCATTGGTGCCAGCGTATCTGGCCGGTTATTCATGGCCCGTAGTCAACGGTTTTTAATACACTCTAGTTTCAATTGGATACGGAGGTAAATACACATTCGCTACTGGTGCGATAAAACCGTGTCCCCGAACGAGGCCAAGAAACGATGCCTACTGTTGCATTCGAACGCCACACTCGGTCACCTTTCATATTTCATTCGCATTCGAGGCAGCGAGGCTTGCCCCAAGACGCGTAATTCACATTTATTTTTCATTTCCACGAAATTTCATTGATCGAACGTCACCGACGGCGCGGCGCGACGCGGTGTGGGAAAAGCGCATCCTCGCTTCATCTTTAAAGGCGAACGGAAATATTTCCGCCGCCATGCCATCCGCCATGATGAATACATGCGCGTATATCAAACTTTGTTCTATTTCGTTCGGTTTCGGGCTTCTTTGAAACGATTATTGATCGATCGCGGTTTCAGAACACCGGCCGTATGTTTATTCGAGTATAAGACGCGATAGCAACGCTGAAAATAGAAGACACCCCTATGTTCAGGCTAAGACTGCGTCGAAGAAAAATGGTCCGTTTCGATATCCCGCTATAAATGTATAGCGAAGCGTGAGCCGCAAATTTTTCTATACTGCCATTCCTTTCTCCGAACAATATTAATAATGATATTACGATCTGGAAAATCATGAATGCGTTATTTACAAAGTAAATGTCTACCGGGGTGTGAGCTTCAAATTTTCCATACAGCGTAGTACCATATAACACAATCAAAGCTTTGTTTCAACCATGTTTATGTACCGACTGTGACAACAAGCTTGCAGTCGTTTCAAACTATATTTTGTATACATTTGCTGCTCCATGCAGTACGTACAGTGGTCCACAAAAATATTCGAACGCCTTTTAAATCAGAATAACCGTTCTAAAATTAGACCAAACGACTTGACCTTTTTGAGCAATTAGAAGCAATTGAAACAGTTGCAATTGGAAGGACTTAGATGAAAAAATGAAGAGGTCACTTTTTGAAACTTTTTCATATGGGCCCGTAAAGAAAATATAAAATGTGTGTTTTGTACACGTATATTAGTTGTATTCGTCCTGAAAATTTCTGAATTTCCCCCACTGAAACTTGGGAAGTTTCTCACAACTATTGGTTAGTTTCTGCTTAAAATCCACAGATTTTTACGTCATTCATGTCGTTTTTCTCTACGTTAACCGATTTCGATGAAGTTTCATGAGAGACCACAGGATACTATTACAGGGTTGAAGATGTTGTATTATTTTTAACTGTTTAAGATGATTAAAACAGGAAAAAATGTTTGACTTACAAGGAGAAGACACGGTGGGGTCTCAGATTTTCTCGAAACTTTGCATATTGGTAGATTTCGTTCTCCTGTTTATGAAAATGTAGCATTATAGCTGTCGATACTCAACAACTTCTGAGACATGTTAAGATTGATTTTGATATGTGCAAAATACAATTAATTAAAATAGATAAACTGAACAGAAAAAAAAGAAAACAATGGAAAAAAAAGGAAAAAGGGATTTGAACACTGGCCTTCCCGGTAATGGATCTGGTACGTTACCGTCACGCCGTTTGACACTTGACAAAAACTTCAACCAAAACAGTACTTAACGGCATAACGGGTATAATGAAATTTAAACTGCAAATATCTCAAAAATTATATAGTATCGACGCCTATAATGCTATATTTTCATAAACAGGAGAACGAAATCTACCAGTATGCAAAATTTCGACAAAATCTAAGACCCAATAACCGCGTCTTCTCCTTGCTTGTTTCGGTTCCTCGCCAATTACTTAGGCAATTTTTGTCTTGCATCAAAATCTGCAGACTATTAATAACGATTTTACAAAAAAAAACGATAATTGTGTTATTTAGAAAACAACGTCCACGTTCAGCCGATAAAAACGCGAACTCGCGTCACGCGTTACACTGGTCCTTTTTTTTATTCACGAAAGATACGTTGCTCCTATTACTGCAACAGTTTATGATGCTTATTTTTGTCGGGAATAAAAAGAACACACTGTCGTCAAAGATAGTGGCACGTTTTGTTTTTATGATTCAGACGTGACTTCGGCGCTCTTTTTCGGATACAAAATCCTGATACATCCTTATCTCTGCCGTTTCGCTACACACTAATTTATGGCAACCAAATGAAAAAATTTAATTAGCCCTTGGACCTTGCTGTTTACTTTTACAAGACACTTTCCATCAACTTATTTGCTTGGTTGTTCGCACGCGTCGCGCTTCAATTGCAAAAAAACGGAGTTTTAATAAAAAGTCAATGACGCGGACAATTGCTTTACTCTATTCTTTTACGTCACACATGCTGTACTGCCGCTTTTTATTGCGCCATTTTGTTTTCGATTGCCGGAAAGCTACTGTGCGCGGTTTCAGTAATTCTAAAACCGTGATCTTGTGCGCTAATCACTTTTGTGATTAGCCTTTAGCGCTTTAATTATGCGATTTCGAACAGTAACTCTTTTATTTTTTGTTTAAATACATACAAGCACAGATTATACTTATTTTGGTCCATATTAGTTCGTGACATTTTTTATGTACATCTTTCTTGTAGAACGTACTTATTGACACTACTTACAACAACGTTTTACAAAACCTTAAGCGATGTATCATTAATATGTACTCACAATTTTAGAATATGTTTTAAACTAATTATGGTTATATTTTTATATAAATAAGTTTATAGATAATTTGACGTTTACAAAAAACAGGCGATGTATCATTAATATGTCTTCACAATTTTAGAACAGGTCTTACACTAATTATTATTGCAATCTTATACATAAATAACATGAAATCTTTTTATAGCGATTGGTAAGTTATGAATATTGATTATAAAATTCATGATTTCAAATAATGAACGAGAGACTAAAACGATAAAAACCTTCGTGCGAACGATTCCTGAAATTATCCTAGATATTCAGGGGAAAAGATTAATCACCGTTTAATGATTAATTAATAGATTATTGACCCTGTACCCATCCTTGTTAAGTGGAGGAACTCGTTAACGAAAAACCCATTTATTTAAAAATATTTTATTACCGGTCTGAAAAATAATGGAAAAGTGATGTCATCTTGCAATGAAAAACTGTGAATGTTCTCAGTACAATTAGCTAAAAACGATAAATTAACAACTATAAAATGACACACTAATACTTTTCTTTTATAACTAGAAAGTACATTTGTCTTACTATTCTAGTTCTGCGTATACGATTCAACGTAAACGATTAATGGTGTTTTCGAAAAGTAGTTATTATTGGCAAAAGATAACTGTCGCTCTTGACACAATGAAATATGATAGTATACCGCACAGATCCACTTTTCCATTATTCTGCTTTATAGCGGCTTCATTTTTCTTGAAGTCTTTACATTCTGCGAAAACGAGGTTAAAGATTTATTCGACGGGAAGAAAAGTTTTGGGTAAACATCCGAGGAGTTCTCAAACAAGACGAGTGTTTTTTTACAGTCGTGAATATATGTTAAAATCTCTGGTGTACAATAAAATTTCATACAGAGAGCTGTAGTCTCTCGTCGACGTATTTTCCTTCTTTTTTTCGATTCTTTTAGAGATTTATCGAAGCCTCCGAGAGTCAAAAGAAATCCGTGCGGCGGCAGCTTCTTCCGGAGGTAAATAGTGGGAATATAAACAGATTGGCAGAAGGATAAAAGAGTACAAAACAATAGAGATAAGGAACACTCCTCCTCGAGGATTTACCGGAAGGTTACTCAATATCAAAAGGAAAAGGCATTATCCCTTCGGGTTCTTTTTTGCGGCGGCGCCCATGATCGCAAGCTATCTCGCAGGCAAGTGCTGAAACTAAGTTGAACAGGGGACAAAGAACCCTGTTAGTCTTGCTAAGATTGAATTGTTCAATAATAAGTCGAGATTGCTGCTTACTTTAGAACTTAACGAGTTATGCTTCCAGTGCCAATCGATTTTTTATTCATGGAAAGAGAGGGACCCCGGAAGAAAAATCATTTGAACGTTCAGTTAGAACCCAAGTAACATTTTATACCTTCACCTTGTAAACATTTATAAAATGAAATTTTCATCTAAAGATTTCTATAGGAATTAAATTTTTATAAGAATTTTTCTACAAAATTAAATAATAATTCGTATAATGACTAAACTGAGAATTTTATGTATTTAGGAGTTACAACATTGTGGGAGCATTACAGGAATCTAAAAATATAAGTCGATTTATTAAAATTATTAACCGAAAGACTACAGTCTTATCTAAATTCTCGTGCTGGCAATTTACTCAGAAAATGTTCATGTTGCATACAAATCCGCAGTTTAATAGTAATTGTTAGTAGGCTCACTTTTTGCTTTTTACTTTGCGCACAGATTATATTCTACCTTTCTTAATTCTGTTATCCATTTTATTATAAACATTTTTCATATTGAATTATGTCATGTAACGTTATGTAAAGATTGCTGTTTAAAAATAAATTAAATTAACTTTTATGTACTATTATGGGGTCCCATGAAAACCACCGACACAGGTTTCACGGACACAGATTTCACCGACTCCAGATTTGATCGACAAGCAGACTGTCTCTAACTTCATATAGTGTAATAATTATGTGTCAGTGCAGAATAGTTAGGTCTGGGTATATCAAGAAAAAATTAATGATCAATGAGGTAATACGTGTGCTGGTTAAAATCATTGTCGGTCAAAATTGTTGTCGATGAAATCTCGAGTCGGTGAAATCTGTGTCGGTGAAACCTGTGTCGGTGAAACCTGTGTCGGTGAAACCGGTGTCGGTGATTTTCATGGGACGCCCTATTATGCCCACCCGTGTTTCAATTTTGATAATAGCTGATTATCACAAGATTTTTATTTTCCAATGTATTTGATGTTATTCAGTTTCGCTTAAAATACTTTATTAGTAATATATAACGCAAGAATAATTGAATTTTGTTTTTCTTACTTGTATGTAATATATGTATATATATAATAATACAATAAATATTAGTGGTCTTGAAGACCTTCTATAGCGATTGTGAAAATTGTAACAAATAATTCGAAGATTAGTGACAAGATTTTTCTAATTACACACGACACTGGTATTTTATAATATATGCTTTTAACCTGACACTGTTCATCACAATAACAGTATTTTAGACTTATTGTTAGATGAAGCAAAATATCTGCACACATATTGTTGTTATTGTTCGTTGTTGTTTGCCTAAAAATAATATTTGAGAATTATATATTATACACATTTTTATGAATAGTGAAGATTATCTTAGGTGAGAAAAATTTACTTCTGAATCCATAATAATGAAAACATTCGATTGTTATGGTGCAATTATCGAAAGCCGATAAATATGCGATTATATTCATGTCGTAGGTTTTGTTTAATATTGATATTAATTGAAACGGTACATTCATCAAGCTGAATTTTTGTATAATTGGACGATAGGATGTTTACTATATTTTAGGTGTTGCTCATGCAATTGGTGTATTTACCGGAATAAATTTTTGTACCAATTGAACTAATTTTAAAATCAATTGCCTATACATTTTATACTAAATTTTATCCGTTGCTTTTGCAATTCTTGCGACAAGCAGCTCGTCCTTCAGATAACCGGGCTTAAAGGCTTAAAAACCCGGAGAATATTCCTCCTTAACTTATTCTGACCCATTTGATTGAATAATCATACTGCCGGGAGACTGGCTTGGTCGTGATTGCACTTGCCAAACGAAACAGAAAAATGGGAGAAGTCGAAGAGGTTACGCCGGATAAGTCAGTAAAGTATTGAACATCCCTCGACGTGGGTGCTTCTAGGAAAAGAAGCTTTCCTCCTGAAGGAAAATCTCTTTCTTGTTGTGCGAAAAAGGAAATATAAAATATTTTTCATGTACGAAAATTTATCAATAGGATTTCCTAATGGTAGCCTCTCAAATATTACCGAATCTAAATTTTCTATATACTCAGCCTTTATAAGCACAAAACGTATATGAATGTTCTTCTTGCGCAAAAAGGAACGTATAAAGTATTTTTCATAGAGGATTTAATAATAGAATTTTTTAATGGTACTTTTTCAAATATTTCCGTATCTTTTTCTATATTTTCCTTTTAAACGCACAAAATGTATTTATTCGTACGTCGATCTTGTTGGACGAAAAGAAAGTATGACATAGTCTTGTTCATGTACGATAATTTACTAATAGAATGTCTTGTACACATATTTTCGCTTTAAACGTAGAAACTATATTTATTTCAACGACGTTTTTGGTAATTTTTCATATCTTTTAATTTTATCCGTTTAATTTCCTTCCATATATATTATTACGCTTTCATGCAACAGCAATAATAATTATTACAAATTAAGCCAGTTCGAGTAACATTTCATTTGTGTAGAAATCAAGAAGTCTAAATTTTACTTTGTAAAATGTACTCCACACACCGTTTCATCTCCGTAGTTAATTGTTTAACTTTAACATGTGATTATTTTAATCGAATGTATCAAAGCGATAATATGTCTTTCAGTATATTGTTTCAACTTAATTAAATTTGATATTTAATGCTTAATTATTAATTTAATACTAAGGCAGTGAAAATTGTTTCTGCTAATACTTTTGGATCATAGAAGCAATGTTTCATGTAAGTTCTACATTTAAATTTAAAGTTATTTTTAATGTCTGTGTCAAATATAATCTTAAAACATTTTAAACATATTTTCGTTCACTTTTGTTGAAAATAACGTTTTGTAATGTAACTAAATTGATTGAAAAGTTAAGTTAGAATATTTATATAAGTATTCTCTGCAATGTACAGTAGAAACAATCAAATAAATAAATTTCAATAAAATTGTCGATTACAATTGTATAAATACAGAATTTACGACAGAAATTAGAACGAAATTTCCAACAAATTTTGTTCTAAAATACTTTAAACAGTTATTCTTTATAATTTCATTAAATATTCCAGAACGTATTGGCTTAACAGGAAACTGAAAGGCTGATTTTATAGCCAAAGGAGCTACAGAATCAGGAACCCTATCGAATTTTAAAATACCGTTTACCGATTTTTTAAGCGATTTCAGATGTCGAATGAGAATGGCAACGAACGATACTATTAAACCCTTGGCCTAAAACAACGAGTGAGACTCGTGGTAAGAAAGAATCCCGTGCTAATCATATGGAAAATCTATCCCGGTAAAATCGTTTGGACTTTTTATATATTGTAGCTTATGATCTAGTGAACAAAAGATGTAATGGGCACAAAGCTCAATAAAAGACAGTTATCGAGTGATAATCTGTCAAACATGACAATTTCGTGCTGCCAAATACTCAAATCGCGGGAAGTATAATTACTTTACACGCTTGTCGCACCCGCAATCCCGCCACCCCACTCCTTCAATTTTTAAGTTGCGCGACCTAAATGAAGTTTGCAACATATTAACGTTATTGCTGCCGAATGCTATTACTTTCTGGCATTGCTACGTCCGATATTTATATTACTGATATCAGTGTATTCCATACATTTTGGTCTTCATAATGTTTGGTAATACATAATAAGATCATTTTTTTATTAATCCACATACACGCACGCACGCTCACGCAAACACACATACAGCAAAGAGGGTTTGGAGTCAAAAAATACTACGGGAGTGACGAACCGTGGGGTCCAATTCTCTGCTGTGACACGCAAAGATTTTTGCGAAAGATTTCTGTTCACAGACCTTTTCAAGGTTATTCAAAATTCAAAAATAATGACACCACCTAACAGATCCTGTGAAACCCTACTATTTTTGTTTCAAACATTTTTCCAAAAAATAAATACTTCCCGAGATTTTTGTATTCGGCAGCTCGAATTTGTCATCTTTGACTGATTATAATTCGATAACTGTCCATTATTGAGCTTTGTGCCCATTACATCTTTTGTTCAGTAGATCATAAGCTACAACATATGGAAAATCCAACTGATTTTACCGGGATTGATTTTTCATATGATTAGTGCGGGGTTCTTTGGGCCAAAAACAATAAGGACGAGCCTGACTCGTGGTATTTACTTCGTTCGGGCCAAACGTGAACAACGCGAGCCTGGCTCGTGGTACTTCATTCGTGACAAACATAAACAACACTAACACGAAGATTACTAATTTTTCTACGAGTTTCCTCAAAACATTATTAATTTAAATTAAGTATTAATTTACAAATCGTTACTGATACATTATCCACTTTCAAATTATAAATCATTTTCGTTCACCGATGAATTGATCATAATTACTTCCCAGACATCTTAAAAGTATTAGTTGTGCCCAAACGTGTTTATTATTTCACAATTCCTTTCGTTGCGCCGAAATATACATGTCATAAGACGCATACATTTTGCGCAAGTCCGAGCACACGGCTAAACAGCTAAATGGCTCGACGCGTGACCGACCTTCTTGTTTATTATGGTCCGAGCAATCGGGAGTTAACGGGTACGACAAGGGGTTTCCAACACTTCTTTAATGATGCAAGAATACCTTGGTTTTTGGGTTTCAAATTACCCAGAGATTCCATTACATTCGTCAATTGAAAGCCGTTCGAACTACTATAATTTAAATGCTTCCCTGGCGAGAGTACACTTTATTCCGGATTGGCCCTGTGAATGCGGAGCAGAAGCTCAAGACCTTAACACTAGACCTACCGACCATTAAAAGTGACTGGTATGTGCTCCCTTATAAAAATGGCACGATTGAATTTATTTAGATTTTGTGCCATTTTTATTATAATGTATGCTTGAATAAGTGTGCATAATCATCTGAAGTGGAAGCATCCTTATAACTTCAATAATTGGAAAATAAAACATCTGAAAGCGCCATTTGACCGGGACTGGTAGATTTAGTGTTAATCATATTATTTGACAATGTCCAGAATATGATTCAGAACGAAGACACTTGTTTGAACTGCTCCTCAATCGAAAATACCACCCTCCCTACACCATTAACTTCTCTCTAAGCGTGTGAGACATTAGAGCACTAATCTTTAACTTCCTCAAAAAATGTGAGATGAGCATTTAGCGTCTACCGTTTAGTGTAAAGTGTTATACTAATGTATGCTATGTAAACCAAACATGGTTCGTGGTATCAATAAATAAATAAATAAATAATTTCATTAAACGTGCAAGCAGTTAAGCAGATTTTTACATCATTTCTACATCATCGCGCAGAAGTTTCGGGGGTTTAAACACGGGGGGCTTAACACTCCTATTTAAACTAACTCGAACATCGAATTTGAAGTCAATCGATTGCCGGCATGACAGTGGTGGTACAAAGATAATACAAAAGGTACATTTGAGACTTCCCGATGGAGCCCGGCGATTTGTCCAACGAGTTTAAATCTGTACTTGATGAACCGACGACGGATTGAGAATAGTTTGAAAAAGGAATAAACCAGCTTCTTAACCCAATTCCTAGCGGCGCGTCGTGCCCCCCCGTTTCTTTTCTTGAAATCCTCAGAATCGTTTAATGCGATCAGAGTATATATTCCGCTTCGTATACAGATAAGAATAATTAAATCAGACGTATACTTTCTTCTCTCCACCATTTCGCGGTAATAAAATATCTAACCTGTATACGTTATTGCACTCCATAAACACTGTGAATGTCAATTTCACGTTTCTATTTTACCATCTTGATGCTGAATATAATAAGTGAATATAGTAAGATTGCCGATTTTTATACAAAATAAAAAATGTCTGTAATAATTGCAAGCTATAAGAAGTACATCGATATTTATTTCCATTCTTAATCACTTTAACGGGTTATAAATTAATAGTATTTTTACGTCCTTTGAATATTTTTGCTGTTTCGTATTTGATATACTCATTTTTATTATCAATCTTTACAAAATTGGCAAAAGATCGCGAAAAATGAAATGTTGATGAGTTCGAAGAAGTATTGTAATTAAGAACTTAGTTTTGTATGTGAGTAAATAATTTTAAAAGAAAAATCTGATACAGTATCTTACTTCTTTACTCAAGGTTTGTGATTAAAGCTTAGGGACGTCAATTCAGTGGTTGCAGAATTTTTTTGTTTGAAACTATTGGGTGAGAAATTTATGCGAAGATTTTTTTTAAGCAAATTAAGTTGTCCATATGTGTTGTAAGTTTCATAAAAAGAGGCCTATTTTCGAGCAGCTCTTGATCAGTACTCGGTCAGCACCAGTGAATCACGCGAGTATCCAGTACTTTACAAAGAAATCCGAAGTTCTTATCAGAAAGCTTATCACAGAACGTGTTGGGATACTTCGCAAGGAATGATCCATCGCCGTGAGAACTGCACAATTCGAAAAGTTCACTATATTAACTGACAGTAAGCTGAAACCACACAATATAGTTTTTAACCATAAATTGTTGTTCATGGAAAATGTCAAACCAAATGTAGCAGACTGTATTTTCCTCTCCTTTTATTAAAAGAAGAATGAAAATATGATTCAGTAAAAGGTTTGGTTGCATTACCAAAAAAATTAATACATATTGTGTTGCGTTTCTCGAATGTATCTCGTGTCACTCATCGCGGTATTTTCAATGATCATTTTATTCACACTTATTTACTACCGTATTTATTTACATTGATTTACAAATGTACAATTGTGTATGTACGACGACCGTGCATCCGTATCTCACAACTGTCACTTGATTAACAATTTCTTAACCACCCCTCTCTTCTATTATTACCTTAGGGGTTGTCGATCGCAGGGCAGTTTTACATTACGGCGACTTTACATTGATCACGCCGCCGCGAGGCACATTGCGTTGAAAAGACCGTTTTTTGACAAAAGTCCATTACTCGGAAATTATTGGTGATACGGAAAAATGTTTCAGACGACAGCAGTAGGATATAAAAGAAAGTATATGATGAGTGTATAGTTTTCACATTGCAGTAATCTTGAAACGTTCTGTAGAGTTTAGAGTTGAAATTTTGAGTGGTAACCTGTATTTTTGATTACGTATTCTTAAAGGTCACGCCTAGATATTTTCGGAACACTAGAATACTTTTGTCTTTGCATAAACTATTACCGAGATATGAGCTTCCAAAGTTGACGTGCCGACATTAGCATTATGCAGCGTACATCGTGAAGTTGTTCAGTTGAACTTTGCACGGCATTATTCTCTTCTTTGCCTTGTAACGTTCTTCTGTAAACAGTTAACGAAAGGACAAGATTTAAAAGAATTTTCGAAACATTCTTTTACGAGTTCTTTGGAAATCATATGTCCAAGATAGATTTATTCCTAATAGGTGATCGACTACATAAAAAATGGTTTTCAGCATTCCCCTGCAAGTTTGACCTTGAATGACCTTGAGATATAGGTAATTTGATGGTGGATAAAAAGACATATCATTCCATTTAAAAAAAGGAAGTTGACCTTCACCTCACCTTGGAGGTCCTTCATGCCTCCCTCGGTACCGAACAACTTTCATCTGAAACATTTTTGCGTATAATCAATATTTTTGGAGATGTTGGTCTGTAACGCTTTACAATTTCCACCCTGTATAAATTGCGTAATATATATCGGGTGATTCACGAGACACAGGTCACCTAAATATCTCCGTCAGGCTTAGAGATAGAAGAAAATGTTTGAGAGAAAAGTTGTACTGTTACAGGGGGCAAATATGGTGATATAAAAAAATTTTCCGATTGTAGTAGTTTTTAAGGTCTTCTGAAGGTCATCGATGATTTTTAAATTGCACCATATATTTTTAACTTTACAGTGTTGTAGCTGATGTCGAGACGAGTTTAATGATGTGGTACACTATGACCTTCAAATCACCTTGAACTAGAATATTTATGGTATATCAATGATAACTTCAAAATGTGGAATCATTTTATTTGTTCGAAATTATGACCTTGAGCAGTAACACAGATATTTAAACGGTTTACAAGGCAATCAACTGCACATTCAATCGTTTCTGTTGGAATTGATCTTATTATTCTTTCTTGCATATTCTCTGGTGTAGTCGGTTGTTGACGATATACATCATCTTTGAGTGTTCCCCACAAAAAAATTATGAGTTAGATCAGGTGAACCAATGTGGTACCAACACGATGGCTATCCCGCTCATTCTTCACGTTTCGTAAGAGAATTTCTGAACAATAAATTTTCGAATCGTTGAATAGGACGTAATGGACACATACTATGGCCAGCTCGTTCACCTGATCTAACTCCTCTTAATTTTTTTTGTGGGGAACACTCAAAGACGATGTATATCGTCAACAACCGACTACACTAGAGAACATGCAAGAAACAATAATTAGATCTTGTAAATCAATTTCAACATAAACAATTGAAAGTGCAATTGATTGCCTTGTAAAACGTTTAAATGTTTGTGTTACTGCTCAAGATCATAATTTCGAACATTTAATTTAAATGAAATAAAATGATTCCACATTTTGAAGTTATCATTGATTTATCATAAATTTTCTAGTTCAAGGTCATTCGAAGGTCACAGTGTACCACATCATTGAACTCGTCTTGACATTAGCTACAACACTGTGAAGTTAAAAATATATGGTGCAATTTTAAAATCATCGATGACCTTCAAAAGACCTTGAAAACGCCTACAATCGGAACATTTCTTTATAACACCATTTTGCTCCCTGTAACAGTACAACTTTTCTCTCAAACATTTTCTTCTATCGCTAAGACTAACGGAGATATTTAGGTGGCCTGTTTCTCGTGAATCACCCGGTATATTACGCGTGTTCCGTAATTGGTGGTACAAGCGAGCACGGGGTGATTCTACATGTGCAAATAAATCGTAAGAAAGCAATAACATTTTTTCGTTTGACGGCCCGTTTTCGAGAAAATCGAGTTCAAAGATCCGTCGGGTTCGCGTGTTTTAGTATATGCAGAAAGTAGAATTGGTTGATCATAATCAGATGCGTCAGACGATTCGTATCTAATAGCACGCGTATTTACTACAATTTCAACCTCGATTTTCTCGGAACCAAGACGTCAAATGAACCAAATTTATTCCATCTTTTCGACTTATTTTATCATGCAGAATCACCCCCTGCTCTCTTGTACCTCCAATTACGAAATTGTAGTACCACCGACAAGAGAATGATTCCTCACATAAAATCTAGTCGAAAATAAGGAACATAGTTTCTTCATACGGGGTTTCAATTTCGAGAAAATCGAGTTTGAAAATTCAGCGAATGCGCGTACCATTACATAGAAATCGGCTGTCGCGTCTGACCATAACCAACCAATTCTACTGTGTGCATAAACACGTGAACCCGACGAATCTTTAAACTTGATTTCCTCGAAAATGAAGCCCCGTACGAAGAAAGTATATTCCTTATATTCGACTAGATTTTATGCGAGGAATCGTCCCCTAGCCGGTTGTACCACGATTTCGCAAACATCCTGTATATAGGAGCACTACTATAAATGTCTGAAATACCAACATGAATGGTGATTTTTTGATATTTGTCCATTGTCAACGCACTGTGCGCCGTAAAAATATTATCCAAACCACTAGTGCAAATTCTTACTATGTAAATCGTCTGGTTCGAGGCATTAAATAAATAAATAAGTTGACTAGATAAATTGCATTTCACATGCCACGCAATTACAGTAACGAATGTGATTAATAAATCCATTTATAACTTCGTGCTGCTGTGCGAGGTATGCGTTAGAATTATAACGCATAATTAAGTGTAGAATGCGTGGTAATAATTTTGATATATGTGGAGTATATTTTAGAGTCTAATCTCGTCGTAATTTTTGGAATTTTAACAGTTACATCAACTTCAATGCGTCATAGTTACATGACGTGTAGCAAGTGGCAAGTAGTTTGTAGCACAACTGCAAGAGGGAATCACGGACATGCAGAAATCAATACAGTTAAATTATAAACGATGGCTTTACAGTTCTCTATTGCATATATTTCGTAGCAAGATTATTATAGCTAATTTGTTAATTGCATTATTGTTTTCAGGAAGGTGTTAGTTTCAAATTTTGATGGATAATGTTACCCAGCCTTACGATTTCAGTGAGATTGAAGGCAAAACGACGTAGATATTTTCGAGAAAAGCCTTTCAATGAACGGTAATTCGCGCACCCCATTGTAAAATATGTTTGATAGCCTATCGTTTCAGTGTAAAGAGAATTTCAACCAACGGTTGCCCTCGGTTTTCAATTTCCAATCCCATTGACACGTCCCCTTTTTACTTTGATCGATAAAAATAACCAACAGATCACAACGTTGCTCTTTGTTCGTACTTATCGCGCTTCATGAACGAGAGAACTGGAACAAGTGTCCTCCGTTCTGTCAGCCGTCGGAATTCTCTGTCAACGGTAATTGCTACTAAACTCGGTCTGCTTATTTACTATAGGTAGTATTCACCTAAATATCTGTCCTTTAAACAATTATTTCGAATAATAGATGAAGTGTAATTTGTATATTCATGTGTTCAATTCATCAACATTAGGTTTACGTCAAAATGACGGGTTTTAGTATTTTTAATTTACGATTATTGATATATGTTATAAAAATAATGGCTAAAAGTTATGTAATTAAATTAAGTTATGTATAGACTGCGGATTTTATGCATTTATGACGACAATTAACTAGTCAATACTAAATTTTATAGATAGTTTTATATTATTTTCGACTTTTTAAGACGATTAAAAGAGAACACACATTTTCATTTAACCTCGGTTTCTTACAATTGACTTGGTTAATTTAATTTTGTATGAAAATCCGCAGTCTAGTGATGCAAAATAGTCACTTTTTGTGCTCCGTAAATCCAGTATTGATAAAGCAATTTTATGAAACTGGAAATCATTTTCTCCCTGTTTCCATATGCTTTTGTTTTCATATTTATACACACTCCGTTTTATTCACAATTTTTATATAACGTATGTGACGTTTAATTATCTATAAAAAGACGTATAGTTTTAAAACTGACACTAAAATTAGCTTTACATTTTTACATTAAAAAATCGCATTTAGAAGCATACGATTTTGAAAAAATTGAAATTATGGAAAATGTGTTATTGATGACGAAATGTTCTTGATCATAATATTCATTCTGTAACATGAAATATTTATTTCTGAATCTTTGCTTTCCTAGGTATCTTATTTTGTATATATAAGGCTAATTTTGATTAACTTCGGAATGACAGTGTATAGGTTCATTTTGACTCAACATTTCAAAAGCATCATGTAGCCAATCATATTTGGGAACAATAAGATTAACGAGTCTAGATATACTATCTACAAAAGTATAGTTAAAAAATAGACAAAAAGGTACACTAAACATAGTTATGCATTGACATTAATGCATTTGCAAAATCGTCCTTTTCTAAAAATTAAAATCATTGTTTCACTGTTGCTTGCATACTAGTTGATGCTATAGATGCAAAAATGTGCGAACAACTAGCACAGTTACACTTTAACACTTGCTTGCACATATGAAAAGACCCGGTTCATTCAAATTTTGAACAGTTAAATGTTTATATTTGTGCACTACAGATACAATCGCAGGAATATTAAACGTGCGAAAAATCGATGTACGAACTTGTGAGTAGACTACGGATTTTATGCATTTGTGACAAAAATGATCAACTGCAGAAGGGTAAAAAGATTTAAAAAATTAGAAAACACTATTACGTTTTTCAATCGATTAAAATGATTAAAAAGGTAAATGAATATCTATGTACTTTCTTTATCTGGCAATAAACGCAAACAATTTTTATTTTGCATAAAAATTCGCAGTCTACTTACGAGTGTTGAGCTTGTTTATAGTACGTTAAAGGGGTGAAAAAATAGCTCTAAACAAATGCTCGTGATGACCATTTCAGGCGGGACAGCGTGGAATTAGTCGTATCGAGCCAATAACTGGAGTCGATGAATTTGTCACGTGCTTAGCACGCTGATGTTTTGTTTGCCCATGCACAGACTCGACTCGTTGAATAGATTACAAATGTTGACGGATTGATTATTACTTGTGTTCTGTGGGCCTAGATGGCTATTGTTTGACCGTATGTGTGTTCCGATTGACTCTACCTATGAATCGCTTGAACGTTAACGAGATTCGCGATACATATTCATGTTTGTACGTTACCGATGGAGAAAGAGTGAGAATGGTTGCAAGAACACTCTGTGGTAGAAATTTCGTGCATATTGTCATGAGATTTCTGGGAATTAGCTCTTCAGAAGTGCATAGAGTGAGTCACCTAACATTTTTACCTAGCATTTTCTCAGAATGTGACATTCATTGAATGGTATTTAATACTTCTGTAAAACGATTGGCAACTCTTTTAACATCGACGAACAAACAAATTGTACTGTAGCGGACAAAAGTTCGAGACCACTGTTTAAAAACGAAGAACTTTTTTAAAATTGGTCTAAATAAATTAAGATTCTTTGAGATGTTAGAAAGATTTTTTTTAGAATTGCTATTGGTCGGAATTGTGAAGAAGAAAGTGAAGGTCATGATTTTTAACTTGATTAACTGTGCCTACAATAAAAACTTAAAATATACCTTCCGTAGATTTAAGTAAATTATGTACATGTTAGATATTATGAATCGCGACTCTGCTCTTTCACGGTTTTGGGGTAAGTGCTGAGCGGTCTAACACAGTCCTCTTACCAGAAGGCACCCCCGTGCCTTCCCCACTCCGTGGCCAGCTCTTTCAGGGCAGAGTCCCAATCCTCGTGCAACGCACTCGTCGCTATCTCTATCTCTCTCTCTCTCTTTTTCTTATAAAGTCATTCCAAACTTTCACTCATCTGTTTCACATAAACATCCCCGTGACGGCCGATAGCCGGAAGACCCAGCGCGGTCGCCTGCCATCGTCCATCGACGGTTCTGTTTAGTCTCAAGCATCCCTCTTTAAGGCCTCACGCAGGCCAAGATCCTGCCATAAATCCTTCCAGGCCTAAGAGTCGCCCCGATACAAACCCTTGACCTAGCTTAAACCACATTTACGCTAACATACATATACAAAGTTTCCACAAAATCGATTAAGGTCCCTACGAGCCACAAATGATTAAAAATGCCAAAAACTCGTGTCTTCGTTGCTCCATTGTACCGCGCTTGCTGGAAGGGGACAGAGGGCGCTACGGTGTTGACGGTTTTGCCTCAATTGAGGCAAAATTGCCCATCTCTGATATATAATCATAGAAAGCGTTTTTTCCACGTTTGAAATGAATATACAGGTCGAGTAATTGACCACGCGTCTCAACTTCTACTCACATTTTACTTTATAACTCAAAAATGAATAATTTTCCGAAGGTATGACAAACACCATTCGAAAGGGCATGAAAGGTACTATTAATGCAGCGTTTTTGGTTAAAATCAGGCGATACTTTTTTTGGGAATTGCAATTTTTCTGAATTTTTTACACCTTGAAAAACACGAAAAACGTGAAAAAATTATGTTAGCAATAAATAAATTACATAAACTTATAGACCGTTTTAAAGTTTGAATTTTTTATGATTTTTTGGTATCAATGTCGCGTCGATATCTTATTTTTATTAAATGTTACAGCACATAATAGATTTCGCAAAATACGTACTTTGACCCCCTCCCCTCCGTAACCGTGAAGTTCTGGGAAAAAGTTTTTGCACGGAATCAATGTTAGACCCAAAGGGCTACCAATATGCAAAGTTTCAGGAAAATTGGTCTTGAATAATTTTGGCCGATTTTGAATAAACGCCTTTCTATCTAGATTTTCTAAATTAAACATGACTCCTGTTCTTCTTACAGAAATATACAAGGTGTCCCGGAACTCATGGTCAACCGATTATCAGGTGATTCTACAGAAAGAAAGAATAACATTTATTTATTTTAAGCTTCATTTTCGAGAAAATCGTGTTTAAATATTCGACGGGTTCGCGTGCATTAGTATATGCACAGAGTAGATTTGGTTGGTCATGACCAGACGCGACAGCCGATTTCCATCTAATGGTATGCGCATTCGCTGAATTTTCAAACTCGATTTACTAGAAAACGTAGCTGCAATTGAAAAAATTTTATTCTTTCTTTTCGACTAATTTTTACATGTAGAATCACCTCCTGATCGGTTGACCATGAGTCGCGGGACACCTTGTATATGAAAAGAATGTTTCATTATCTGCTTTTATTGGAACTTCTTTATCCATTTGTTAGTATCATTCGAAATAACGGAGATGTTTTTCGGGCGAACATGTTAGGCGGCTCACCGTGTATAATGTTTCTAAGACCGGATTCGGTTGCACGTGATGTGTGGCTATCTAAGGACCCCAGTTTATGATGTTTGGAGGTTGTATTAGCAGGCTCGAGCTATGACGGTTATGGCGATCCTCGATTACATGCACCGTGTCGCATCACGAATCATGTCGCTCATTTGCTGGAACAATCACGTTACACGAATTTTGTCGTTCTTGAGTTGTTCGAATAATTCTAAAGAAATTCCTGAATAATTTAAGTCGCACTTTTTACTTGTAGAATTTTGTATCTGATCATGTCGCTCATTTGCTGCAACAATAACGTTACTCCAAATTTGTCGTGATTGAGTAGTTTAGGTAATTGTAAAACAGTTATTGAGAAATTTAAGTGGTACTTTTTACCGGTAGAGTTTTGTATCTGAACATTCAAAATTGATCACCTGAGGGTATGCTCTTGTATGACGAATGTGTACTCATGATTGATCCAATTGGATATGAATGAAATATATTAGAATTTCAAGAAATATATGTATAGTTGATAAAATATTATATACGTGACACTTGGTGAACAGTTTTTACAAAGCAATAGTATATGACTAAATATGTAGTTCTTGATTGAAGAATGAATTTTGTATTAGTAGTTCTATAACTCGGAGTAGAGATTGTTAAAACAAACTTTTTATTAAATTAATTATTTTATTAAATGATGAAATAAACGTTTGTGGCACTGAGTGGGAATATTATAATACTTGTATACGGAAGTCTTTCGATTTGGGGCCGTTTAAGATTTACAGCATCTGTTATGCTATAAATACGATTGGGTTTATTAAATGTTAACATGTATGGAGGTATTACAAATTGGAGTATTCGCCTTGTTCACGATACACAATATTGATATTTGATGTTGTTTTGACAGATTTCATGCTGGAATGTTTTAAAAAACTTGTTTTTTTTGCGCAACATTTTGTTGACCATTGCTAAATCTAAACGTAGTTTCGAAGGTACTCAGGAATAGTGTTCCCTGATATAAATCATCGACTATCCCATTAAAGAAGGAGTATATAAAATAAAACGTAATATATCATTCATGCATAATGGCTTATAATTATACCAAACATTTGTGTGGAATTGTTTAAATAATCAACTTCATTATTGATTGGTAACGTACCTCGCATGTCATGAATACATAAAAGAAAATTGGAAAATGGACTAGTACTTTTATATACACGTAATAAAATCTATTTCCTGTATCGCATGAATTTATGCCACACAAAAATACAAAAAACATTAGAAAACAAATTTGACCCAAAATTAATGAAGCTTTAATCACATCGTTAATTTCAAGGAACGTTTAATTAACAAAATGGATTGTTCCACATGTTCGATTCTTATCAAACACTCCATGAAAACGAAATGCTGATTGTCTAATCGCAGTTTCTCATTTTCCTGAAGTGCAAATAGGCGCATTAGGCTCAACGGGACCTATTAAAATAACAGGTTTGCAATTTCGGAGGCTGCTATTTTTGTTTTCATAGAAGCTACACGCACAATTAGCTATAATTTATTGCTCCCAAAAGTAGCATTTGTCTTTTATGCTGTGATCAAAACTTTCCGCCGTCGACTGTACCGTGTTACATATATCGACGCGGCTAACTCGCTTCTAGGAATATAGTACTCCAGGGAAAATTATGAATTTACCTTGATAAATGAACGGAATTGTGTACGAATTTAAATAATGCTTTCGAACGTTTTCGCTGTGTTCGAAATGATGGAGGTGCACTAGCAGCTCTACAATTTGCATTCAAAGTATCATCAGACTTATGATACAGTTAGACGCAATTCTTCATGAAACAATTACAATAAAAATTTAGTTACTTTTTAGTGTGAAACTGTGTTTGCTGCAAACTAATTTCCAATATGCATCAGCTTCAAATTAAATTTATGGGCAGCAGGTTTCAATATCGCTAAGGTATTTCATGTTTTCAATGTGATGAAATTTATTAAATCATCTAGAATGGAAAAATTATAATTCATAACCTTCCTTGTGATTGATAAGGCAATATCATTAAATGAACTTCTAAAGTTTAAATTGCTTTTCTTGCACATGTTGCTGCTATACGCTCGAACGAGATTTTATCAGGTAATAAGTAATGCAAATTTTCCTTTACATTTTCGAAGATAAAATACAAAAATATAATCATAACCATTGGTGTTCTACACAGGGTGGACCACGAAGCGTGATAAGCTTCGATTATTCTGCTGTTAGAGGTCGGATCGGAAGTTGTTTTAGCTAAAATAACATGGTTCAAGGAGAGCTTTAAGATCAGGCCTGGGCACGGGTGGAGCCCCTCAAACGCCTGCTTCTCCCACCAACCTCTCTTCCATGTAGCGCGCGCCTTCGTCGCGACTGCGCATGCCTCGCGCCTTCGTTGCCCCCACCATTCGTATCTTCGTACCTGACCGCGCGCGAGATATAAATAAGTCACCGGTGTAAACAAGTAACGGTTAGTAACGGTTGGCGAGAGAACGAAGCATCAAAATGCTTACGTACAGAAACCTCGCGATCTAAGTCCAACGGAACATTGCGATCTATGTCCCTTGGCCTACTCCTTCCACTGCGGCGTATCCCCGGAAGGGCCCTCAAGCTCGAGTTGCCTCGGTCGCCGAGCAGTGTAAACATGCCGCGTAATCTTATCCTGGGTCGGGAGAATCGGTGTGAATCACTACTAATCCAATTACAAAACTTCTTTATTTTTTATTATTTTTTCATGGAACTTTCACCAACATATTCGTGGCATTTTTCTAATGAAAATGAAACCAAATATGATATAATTCCGATGATATTTACTTGTGCAATTAACGATGGAAGTTTTGTATTGGCAGTACATTGTACGGGCACGCGGGCCTTTGAACTGTGCCGGCGACTGCGACTCTCCGCGTCTCTTTCTTTCCAATACGCTGTCCTTCTTTACGTCCAAAACATTTATCGTTTATTACACAAGTAAATATCATCGGAATTATATCATGTTTGGTATCATTTTCATTAGAAAAATGCCACGAATATATTGGTAAGATTTCATTAAAAGTAAGGAAAAAACAAAGAAGTTTTATTATTGCACTAGTATTGTCTCGCCGATACGCTATTTTTTGTAGTGCTTTCGGCCGCGCGGTCCGTGTTTGCATGCTGTCCTTTTCTACGTTCGGCACGGTCGACGCGGTCACAAAAGAATAGTGTCCCTTCACGATCTAAGTCTCGGCAGAGAACCGAAAAAGAACTTAGATCGCGGGGTTACTGTACAATGCTTCCTTTTGTGGGAACGTTCACGTTGAAGCGCCGAATAGAGCTGCTCTTAGTAGTCTGCATTGCGGCCGCGATGCTCGAGGGCTTCGCGAGGCATGCTCGAGACTTGCGCACTGTTCGCGACGGGCGAAGCGCGTTCTTTCTCCATGGTAACGGTGCATACTGGTGGAGGACAGGGGGCACTATTGTAAGGATGGTATTGTCTCAATTGAGACAAAATGTCCAGGCCTGTTTAAGATGATTATTCCCAGTTTTTTGTCAACCCTTTATTTCCAGAGTTATCAAGGTCACCTTCACTTTTTTTACAGGTAAACCTAAAATTTTTTGACACCCATCTTTTAGGATAAATTCAATTGTAATGAAATCAAGCAACTTGAAGTTCATTGGCAGAATATGTTGATTATAATATTGCTAGCTTTAGTGAAGAAGACGTATGTAGGAAAAAGTTATGTTTGTTTTATGTTACTGTAAAAAATCAGACATTTCCTATGCAACAACCTAATATCAAAATGTGAAAGGAAGTTCCCATTAAATATTCTAAATATTCTCTAAATATTCTCATGCAGCAAATTGAAGGTAATAAAAAAGCTCTATTTATTCAAGAGATTTTAGGTTTGTTTTGCATAGTTTTCAAGTGGCAATTACAGTATGTGTATGAACTTTTTGAACTAAATTATTTTAAAGAAAAGCTGAGAATACATAAAGTTACGATAAAGAGGAGTAGAATATTGTAAAGGAAATGCTGTGAAATATGATGGCTTTATGGATAAGTAGAATAGGACATGATGGGATTCGATGAAATGTTGTGGGTTACGGTAAACTGGGTGAAGTAAAATGGCAGTAAATGAGAAGGTATGACCCAAGGTAAGGGCAAGCAAACGTGTTGCCTGTTCTGTGATAGTAATCGCTGAGATATTATTTTTATTGCATAGTTACTGTGATAAACGGAATCCATAATTGTCATATGATGTAACAAAATGTATATTATATGGTATTTTAACAACAATATTCAAAACTTTGGGCAAATTACTGAAACGATACCAAACGTGAATCGGAGACACATCTACTTGAAAAAGATACTTAAAAATACCCTGGCTTCTCTAGTATAATTAATGATTAAGTAAAAGGAGAATATTGATATTAAATTAATGATACTATAATTTTATTGTACTGGTACCGTTCGGTAATGCAAATTATTAGCGTTACAGTACGAAAACCAAATTTATTATCCAAGTGAAGAATAATATTATTGTTGCCAAATGTATTAAGTCGTCCCACAAGTTCGCGTCGTTTATTGTTTTACTATTTAAATTTATATTTGAAACGTACTTTTAAAGGTAACGAAAAAATGTAACACCTTCTCGTTCTACAACCTCTTCCCACCTTTCTGGTAAAGACATACCGTCACTATTAAGTTTCTGTGGTTTTTCATTAAAATACTTTTCAATCCGCGGCACGAACTTGTGGGCCGACCTAATATATTTACAATTCCCAAGCATCGAGACTCCATGAAATAAATTTAGCACGGTTTTTATATAGCCACGTTTCATTATAAAATCATTAATCTATGGATTCTGCAGCAATTTCATCGCTCACTGTATATCTTCGCAAGATATGATGTTCTCAAATATTAAGCATAAATGTGCAAATGCAAAAATTGCGAATGGGAGTCAGAGAAGGTTCACTTTCTTATTTACTATTTTTCTGGGGCAATGTTTCTCGCGATGGAATTTAAATTCATTTATTCGCGAAGTTTTGATTATGTGCATGCAATTCGACAGTTATCCAACGAAGACAATAATTTAAAGTTCTCCAGTTACCTTCGAGGTAGATTAAATTACGCGATGCGAAATGAGGGGACCAGCTAATTAGAACGCACGGACGCTAAACAAGAACTTTTTTATTTAACTGACACGATCGTGGACAAAACGACAACCGTATTCAAAAATTTGATTTCATCGTCGTCAGGTACGCGTATAACGTAAATTCGCACACGCCGGTTGTCCTAATTACTGCAGAAACTTAGTTTTCGTTTGGAAGGAACATCCTGCCGGATTATAATTCTCTGAGATTACATAGATGTCCCCGATGGAATCAAATTGTTACTCTAGCACGTTTAATCAGACAACTGAAAAAATTAATGGGATAGGTAATCCCTTAAGTGTTTTCGTCGGACTCGATGTTAAACAGCACTCTTGACAAATATATTCTCCACCTGCGAAATTATTCTCGCATGCGGTGCATTCTGGGTTTGCATTCGTATAAAGTGGATCGAAGAAGTATTCGAACACTATATGTATACCGAGTCTTGACAAATGGCCTATATTTAAACCGATTTAAGCTGTAATAATTCCGTAAAAAATGATCGTAAGATAATAATTTTGGACTCATTTTTAAAACTAGAATCCTTTAGTTGCATAATTTTTTGTTCGTTTTACGTTAAGAATGTTTTTACGGTGGAACGGGCGAAAAAATAAAGACTCATTCCATTCAAAAATTTTATACGTTGAAAAGTCTATGAGAATTTTAAAAAATTTGGTTGGCCACTAAAACCGCCATAGGTTAAAAGATTGAAGATTTCCCGTTATAACGACAGCTGAAAATTTGATGTATGATTTTGTTTCAGTTGCTTTATGGTTCTGTGAATGAGAGGAGTGCCGCCAACTTTAGAGTAGTATAAGTTAAACCATGAGAGCTTTACACGACCGAACTTGTTCCACGTTATTGTTCCATGGAACTGTAAAAAAAATCGTACATCAATTTTTGAGAAGTCGCTGTAAAAATGAGACATCAATCTTCAAATCTATGGCAGTTTCATTTGCGAGAAAAATTTTCCTAGGTTTTTGGAGACCTTTGAATTTACATTTGTTAGGAAAAATGAGTATTCGGTTTCCCCCCTGCTGCATCATGTAAAAATATCTTGGAGGATATTGAACACTATGTTGCGGAAGTAAAGGCTTCAAGCTTTAAAATGAGTCCAGGTTTATGCTTGTACTATTTGTCTTCACGAAATTATCACACTTTAAATGTAGACAATTTATCGAGAATTGAAAATGTTGTGTTTAGATACTTATTGGGCCCACTGTATGTGTTTGTCTAATTATACCTACTACACAGATAGATTTCATACTTTTAGGCAAAATGAAGTTTGAAGGACGGAATTTCAGGAAACAGGGAAAAATATTTTTCTTCCTTTCACTATTTTTAGAAGCTGAAACTAATGCAGTGACATTTTTAAATCCTTTTCAATCTGTCTGCTGATTTAAATTGTATAAATGCATGTGAAAGCATTTGGTACACTCTTTCAAGAAAGTATATATGTCAAATTATACAATGATATTTTTCATATTCCAGGAACATAATCTACTTACATACGTACATAAGTTACTATTTAATTGTATATTTTATTTTCATATTTTGAAACTATCATGAGAAAACGATGAGGATATAAGTATGTTAATTCTACACAATTAAAATTATTAAAGGTGGAAACACATTTCTATTCGACTCCTCGTTTCTTAAATTGATGGAGAAAATTTTTATTTTGCATAAACGTCCACAGTTTAGTAATGAGCAATACATTTAGTTTAATTCTTAATATTTAACCCTATATCTACGAAGTATTGTATTAAGGTGGATTCCTACTGTGGTGGGTCTATTATCTTACACTTTTCTGCAAAGTTTTTATATAAACCCACTCAAAAGTATTAATATGAAACTTGTTTGTACCTACATATCCTACTTTTAAGGGTAACCACAATTTTTATGTTATAAAATAATTAAAATTGGCTGCAGTACAGCATACTCAAATTAATTCTTCATAAAAAACGTATATTGCTGGCTGATATGATTCCAGCCGTACCGCTAGTCTGAACGTAAAAAACCAATGTTTTTCTTACTGAATATGAATGTGATTACAGCCGGAACTAGAATCGAGCGAAAATAAAATTTATTCTACTTTCCATCATCTTTTATAGATAACAGCTTGAAAACATCGAAATTTTGAATTTAATGTGATGCCATGTTTAAAATTTTCAATAACTTTCTTTTATTCTAGTTCTGGCTATAACCACATTCTTACCGAGTAAGAATAACTTACATTATTTTAGGTTCCGAACAGTTTATAAGCGGTTCGACTGGAATCGTGTCAACCAACAATATATTTGTTTTATGAAGATTCTGATTTCAGTAGAAGGGCCACTTAAGTGTACATGTCGAAAATGTAGATAACGAAAAGAATACTTCGTCAAAGGCAATTTTCGCTTGTTGTTAAAGATTTACGTGGCTCCGTATGCAACAATATGTCAAGAAACAAAGAATTTAAGACAAGTATTCCCTTGCTTTGAGGCCCGAAGAAACAGAGAGTGGGAATCTGGGTCGACAGTAAAGGGGGTTGCAAAAGCACCTCCGCGAGAAAGATTCTGTCCGCTCTTCATGGTACCTCTGGGCACGTGTCCTACCTGGCAAAAATGGCGGGTCAAATCGAATTGATCTTGTTGCAGACTAGGATATTACCTTTTATTGTCCTGGGTATTCGCGAGGTAATCTCGAGGTGACCATTTTATCATTCAACCGTTTCTTCGGCGACGTACTTCTTATCTTCTTCGGAGAATCGAACTGAAGGAACATTGCCGAAAGAATACAGAACGCCTTAACGAGTTTTTCAGCACTGTTCCCTGTTAACTTCACTTCGAACTCCTTTTATAACTGAATTATCTCTTCTACGTTATGGGAGTAAGGGAAACCGTGGAAAATTGCGACATTCAACAAAAAATTCTGTTGACGATACTACAGAATATTTTAGTGATATTTTCGAACATTTACAAATCCACGTTTCATTTTATAACTAAAACAAATATATATTTTTTCTAACATAACGAAAAATGTATTTATAAAATGTTGTTTCATGAATGACATATAAACTGCAGATTTTATGCATTTATGTAAAAATGCATTTGTATAGAAAGTCGATAGAAGAAACACAAAATGGTGTAAGCATCAGAAGAACCTTAAAATGTTTTTATATTATTTTTAAGTTAGTAGCCTTATTAAGGAAGGAAATAAATTTCTATTTTACTCTAGTTTTCTGCAATTAAGGTAGGCAATTGTTATTCTTTATATTTTCACTTAACATTAACGATAGTTCTTAAAAATTAGACAAGAACTATATATAAAGGGAGTATAACGTTATATTTATTTGCACAGAAATACAATTTCTGTATTATCATAATTTCAGGTTAATAAATTTGATTGCAAACGAACCATCCTATACTGAAGTGTGCACTTCACTTTTATTTTATACGTAGGAAATATAAAAATGTATCAATTCTCCCCAGTCTTCTCTACAACTATCTTCTAAAATCGCTAAACTTTATTGTTATGTCATAAATGACTGACTCGCTCACCGGCTAGAATGAATAAACATTAATCATTCGGGTAGTAAACAATTTGTGTATAAAAATTGAACAGTACACTTCACTGTTTTTAGAGCCCGAGTCTTAACCATTGACACGTGAATCACACCTTTTATTCGATGCATTCTATCTCGCAAACGTTTACAGTCTTTTTGGTCAAGAATATTACTGCTTCGTTCGCAAAAAACTAGAGAGGAAATAATATTATTTAACGGAATGATCCGACACGGTGTACACGCGCGCAATATCGATGTTTTTACGACGTGGTGTGTCTATACATGCTGGAATAATATCACTAAAATGAAATGAGGTAAGTTATAAACGCGATCACAGAGGAAAACGGCGTCTTTAATATCAGAAAATAATATACGTAAACTGAATCGAATAATTTCCAGTCGTGCACGTGTACAGATGGTATTTAAACCATAGGCAATGATTATAAACCGCTCTTTACACCCTCATACCTTATTCTATACGTATCTACCATAAACATGTGTGTTTTCATTTAATTGATAATGACTTTGATGCCGTCCTTAGTAATGCTGATATTGAACACATGTTATTGTTTTTGGTGTGAAATTCAAAGGCACGAACTAAAGTACAAATAAAACGATCGCACCTTTTCTGCATTACCCTGCAAGTTTGACCTTGAATGACCTTGAGTCATAGGTAATTGAACTCATCTGAAAACGCACTATTTGATATGGATAAAAAAACATATCATTCTATTTGAAAAAATAAAGTTGACCTTCACCTCACCTTGGAGTGTCCACCGGGAAAAATAAAAGTCCCACCACATGGTGTCCCCTTGGTAGTGAACAACTTTCATCTGAAACACTTTTGAGTCTAATCAATATTTTTGGAGATATTCGTCTGTAACGCTTTACAATTTCCACCCTGTATACTGTTTTATAATGATCTCAAGATTATATTCATTCAGACGTCGTACGATTGTTACTAAAATATAAAACTACATACAAAAGTTTATTAAAAAGATTCGCTTAAAAACACTTTCATAATTACAATAATTGTGAAAGAAAAAATGCGAATCAAGTCATTTTGACCCTTCTGGTAGTTCTAATGCTAAATATTTATTTTCTTTATTAGTAACTTTAATATGTTAAACATAGCATATCGACATTGTTAAACTGTTTTAATCATTTAATTGTTCTGAATTACATCTAGTCATTATTTGCATACATGCATAAAATCCGCAATCTAATAATAAACCTGCAGACTATAACACAGTATCTCGAGATTGAAAGACTGTATTATACAGGGTGACCCATTTAAGTTGAGATTGTAAATAATCTCGAAGACATATGATTTAAAAAAATCAAACTGACACGTTAGTGTCAGTGTTTCGAGTGGGGAGTCAAATGGCACTGCTAGTTTTCTAATTCGTGGGCGTTTTCAAGGTTATTTCAAGGTCATTTTGTCTTTTTTATCATAAACCCATATTTTTTTATGGAATCATATTCTACGTAAAAAAATGCACAAATTTTGTTTGAAACATTTTTTGTAAGTTTGTAAGAACTTTATTATGTGTTCGTAAGTCTTTTATTAAACGAATTACTAAGTGTCTCGAAGTTGAGGTTAAAAATTTCGAGCATTTATTATGATGTTCTTAAATGAAATAAAAAATCTTCCAGAAGAAAGTAACGTTGTCATTTTAATGGAAAAACAAAATTATGCTTTACTTAAACATGAAAAATCAGCTAAATATCTTAACAAATATTGAACTTACAAAAAGATGTTTCAAATAAACGTTGTGCACTTTTTACGTAGAATATGATTCCGAAATAAAAAATATGGGTTTATGATAAAAAAAGACAAAATGACCTTGAAATAACCTTGGCAACGCCCACGCATTAGAAAACTAGTAGTGCCATTTGAGTCCCCACCCGAAACACTAAAGGACATGTGTCAGTTTGTTTGTTTTAAATCACATGTCTTCGAGATTTTTTACAATCTCAACTTAAATGGGTCACCCTGTATATGCATTCTAGAATCGGACATTTCATATGCACCAACCTGAGAAAAAATAAAATGGATAGTTTATAGTTCTTCATATACAGTTTAATGAAATTCCGCATTTAATCCAGACGGGTTCAGTCACAGTTGTAATCGGTGGGTCCTGAAATCCCTGTTCTTGCGGAGTGAAGGCACGAAGGAAATTAGGATTAACCGAAATTACGCGAAATAGCGATCCGCTTTAATAAACAATGCGCCCGAAGTCCTGAGAAATGCGATCGGTCGCATCTTTAAACCAAGTCGGATTGTAAATCGGATAGCGGTTCACCGGAAATATCTCAGGGGTACTTATCCCAAATACAGAAATAAAGTACTGACGAAATACTTCCCTTTCGGAAATTCTAGCCGAGCCGGGTGCATTTGTCTTTTCAATACGCTAATGCAACGATTGTGCATCGCGCGCTAGCCGCGCCGTTAATTCGAAAGGCGATTCATACAATCATTGGACCGTTTGTACGGCCAAGTCCCGTCCTTTCCAATTCCAAATGGCTGTAATCTGGCCGCGCCGAACGAAAAAACAACTCCCCCCCCCCAAAAAAAACGAAAGAAATACGTAAACGAATTGACCGAATTGAAAACGCCCCGATACAATCGACTTTTTCCGTCACTGGAGACTAGTATATTGAGATTTATTTACACGCAACATACGACGTGACAGGGGCCGATCCAAAGTAGTTTCCAATTTTTATTGAACGCCGGAATCAATCGTGAAACGTAAATAGCGTCGTGTGCAGCGAATCATCCGTTGCCGATACTCTAAAATATTTTAAATAACAAACCCAGATTTTCAAACGGAATTTCTAGATTGGCGTTAGCAGCGCGGACCACTAGTTTTATTGCGATACACGAATGGAATGAAATGAAAACAAAAATCAGAATGTATTAGTCTAACCCTCTTCGGTCAATTCGACACATTTTTCAATGATTTTTATTCGATCGAATGGTAGCGTTCGATTATTTTTGTTTTATCCTAATAGTTTCGGACGACCCGAATAACATTATTTTAAACTTAACTCGGCTTAATTCAGGTTTTTATTGTCAAAGAAGGGATTTAGAAAGTCAATTGACTCGTTCATTCGACTCTGATTACTATTTCGTCACTTTGATTATTGACTTATTATTGGCCGGCGTATTTTATGCATTTACAACAAAAATGAGTGGATCAAATGCAAAACAATAGGAACGTCGAAAGAATTTAAATATACTGTCCCATTATTTCCACTTTATTATAATTGTTAATAAAAGAAATAAATGTCTACCGTCCGTCCATCAGGAGATGGCAGTGATTTTCAACAGTGGTTTGTAAGGGGACCAGGGGATGTCGACTCTTGTACTTTTTCGAAGACACTGTTCAGGGCGCCCTCTCAGCTAAAGATCGGAAGTGAACTAGAATGTATATGTGTGTGTGATCACACAAACCTGTACTCACACATAGTTAACGTCACATGTACGTGTAATCGTATCCTTCGCACGCCATTGATGGGTACTGGGTACATATAAATCTGTGTTCTGACAAAAATTGATTTGCTGCGTTTATGCAGTGTGTACATATTTATTATAAATTGTATGATTGAAAAGTACAATGTAAGTATAATGTAACATATTTCATACATAATATAAATATACTTTGCGTGATGCCCAGCGATGTCGACGAGTAAGTGGTATGTGACGCTAATATGCACGCCAAAATTTAGCCGGAGCCCGGCAAAGAGTGGGGATGAAACTTGTATCTCTACTCTTTGACGCCGAAGCACTTCGGTGCTGCCACCATACCTAACGATCGGGAAACAACTATAATTCGTTTCCACGTTTTAACAAAGGAGTCGGCACCCCCTGAAGGGGACTGCGAGACCCCACTCTTACGCTTACGTTCTGGCGAGAACGGTCGACATAGACGCTCAGCGTCACCATATCTCTCTGTTCCAGTCACACTAATACGCGCGTTTCCGTCTTTGTCGAACGATTCGGCCAATAGCGGTAGAAGTGTAGCGCGTAGAAGGGAGATCACGTGGTACCTACAAGTTTCTCACTGCCATCTCCTGATGGACGGACGGTATGTGAATCTGGTATTGCAGTGTACTTAGTATTTATGTTGTGGTTATAATAAATTTTATTATATTAACAGCGTGGAAAATAGTAATGTGATACAAGGGATAACGGTATGAAAGATTGATGTAATGATAAACAACGGAACAGAGGAACTGGATCAAATCGATACAACATGAACATTGGATGAAGAACATAGAATAAACCATCAAAGATTGTTTTCGGCAATGAGTATCAACCACCTGAAGTTCCTAATCTTTAACAATTTATCATTCCATCACATTGTTGTTTTTAGTATTTTTTACCATTTTTTACCATTTTTTACCATTTACGTAATTTTGACACTAAGGCGCGAATTAGTTGAGAAAACGTGAGACAATAAGAAATGATAGTAGATAAATAATTGACGCCAGTTGATATAAATTGGACTTAAGTAATCAATACATGGTGTATGTTATGATGTACGTTGTGTGAAGTGTGTTTTGCGGGATCCCGTTTTATAGTCACTTATTGTCATAACTTCGCAATGTAAAATCATTGCTCGCTTTACATATTAACTTTACATTACATCGTTGTTATATTAAATTCATTAAAACTTGTATAATCCCAGAGATAAAATGGCACACCAAAACAAATGAACCTAAAGATACCTACAGTCAGTCAAAAAAGTTTCCGTATACACTTTAAAATGAAATAACCTTTTTAAAATGAGTTCTGGCGACTTTAGATTCTTTGAGATCTTAGGATTAGTTTATCAGCTACAGTACCAAAAGAACTATGAAAAAATTGAATTCTGTCGGAATAGCAGAGAAAATACGAAAAGTTGTTTTAACAAATTTTTTATGTGGGTCTAATTGAAAATTTTTAAAATTCGTTTTGAAGATCTGTGTCAATTATGCACATGGTGAAAATTTCATCGAAATCGGTCAACCTTCCTATAAGCAACAAACGTATCAAGTTGAGAGCTTAAGGGTGAAATTCTCTAACAAGACCGATAATCTGCGATTTCACCCTTCAGCTGTCATCTTGAAACGTTTGTTGCCTATAGGAACGTTGACCGATTTCGATGAAATTTTCACCGTGTGTATAATTGACACAGATCTATATCACATCTATAGTATTTTCTCTGCTATTTCAACAAAATTGAATTTTTCAAATTTGTTTTGGTACATCAGCTGGTAAACTATTTCTTCTAAGATCTCAAAAAATCTAAAGTTGTCAGAACTCATTTTAAGAAACTTATTTCATTTTTAAGTGTGTACGGAAACTTTTTTGTGATCGACGGTACATAACATTACAGATGTTACAGCAATCTACTGACGATTTAGATTTTTTTATATTTTCCCTAGATATCTTAAAATTCTATAAAACGAACAATAATGCATAAAAACCCATCCCACCTAATAATATGCCTTTCTACAATCAATTATGAAATATTCCTTAGAGTCAATACGACTCACCGATGACATCACTGAATGGTTAGCATTAATAATAAAAATCTCAAAGATACGTGCCGATAATAAAGATCTCCGGCGAAGCATGAATTCGTTCAGTGAACCAGCAAAAAATCACGGCCCAGCAGTTCATAAAATAGTCTGCACAGCCGTCTGTTTATGATATTACATCATCGAGAAGAAATTATTTCGTAATTTCGCAGGAGTGTATGAAGTCGTGGATTAATGAGTTTATTATTTATCCAGCGATTGAACCGTATCTTGGAAACGCGGTGAAAAACCACCGCGAAGCAATTACGATCTCCGCGGCAAGCATTCCTTAAGGCAATATTTCTCTGGGCCCCGCGCGCGCTTTGTGCATTCAATTTCGCATTATCTCGCTATCATATATCGGTAGCATTTGAAACGAGTCCAATATCTCTTTGGACTGGCGCATGCCGCGCGCTGGCGCTCTCTCCTTCGGGATCCGCTTCAAAAGAACCGCGGCGTATACGAGTTTAACGCCCCCGGGCCATTGTGGAGATTATCAGAATAGCGGAATGCGTTAAGCTACCGTTTAAGTGCCGATATCTGATAACTTTGTGTCAATAACCACCGTCGAACTATTCCGAAACAGAGGATAGAGCCGGCCGAAGTAGAATGACTGTGTATCTGATTAGACACAGTAACCGCTCAATCGATTACCGGCCAGATATTGCTGCAGGTTCGAGATTTAATTTCGTAATGGCTAAGATTCCCGATCGAAGGATACAAAGTAGATTCTCAAAGCCGAGGAGACACGTTTCCGGTTGTTCGTGCATCTAATTTTACGGTGGATGGACCGAGTGATTTGAAACGCGAAGCTCTGGCACATGACCTTTTTGGTCCTACAACAAAAATGATTGCGGAATACACCATTTGACAAACACCATTCGAAAGGGCATGAAATGTACTATTAATGCAGCATTTTTGATTAAAATCAGGCGATACTTTTTTTGGGAATTGCAATTTTTCTGAATTTTTTACACCTTGAAAAACACGAAAAACGTGAAAAAATTATGTTAGCAATAAATAAATTACATAAACTTATAGACCGTTTTAAAGCTTGAATTTTTTATGATCTTTTGGTATCAATGTAGCGTCGATATCTTATTTTTATTAAATGTTACAGCACATAATAGATTTCGTAAAATACGTACTTTGACCCCCTCCCCCCCGTAACTGTGAAGTTCTGGGAAAAAGTTTTTGCACGGAATCAATGTTAGACCCAAAGGGCTACCAATATGCAAAGTTTCAGGAAAATTGGTCTTGAATAATTTTGGCCGATTTTGAATCAACGCCTTTGTTATTCTACTACTACTTTTAACATAGTCATCATAATTTATGTATCAAGAATTTTTCGAAAATGAGAAATACAGTGTTGCTATATTTTTTGAATCGACCGTATAATACTGTATATAGATATTCTTTAACCTGATTTATTTTATGTATTCCTTACACTGCTGTATTGATATTTACATGGCATATATTTAGCATATTCAATTTGGCTAGTAAATACTTATAAAGTAATTTATTTCCACAATTGTATTTTAATCTTAACGTAAAATTAAAGAGCATGGATATTTCAATTGTGTATAATTTTTGAGAGGCATTTAATTGGTTTACTAAAGTCGTGACGTGAAGCATTGCAGAAGTTATCAATGAACATTCTTCTCGAGTAGAAGGTAATAAATTGTAAAATCACCGCAAAATCCAGAGACTGACCGTTCTCAAGCACCCCGAAGGCTATACGAGCGGATTTGAGAATTCCGGCACGTTTCTCCTAACCTTCGTGATAATACGGAAATACGTTTCAAGCGCACCCTCATGTATGTACGTGTCATCATGTGTACATAATTTTGAACTGTCTAACTGATTATTATTAAATCATTTCAACTGGTGATCATTCCATTAATAAACGAATTAAACTGAATTAACGATGAAAATTAAATATGTAGTCATTTTACTTTTATATTATGCCCTGTTGAGACGTGTTTATTATCGCCAGCTCGTATTTCGGCTTGGGTCTACGCTACGGTCGATTTTAGACAAGTGCCATTGTCGAAGGGTTCCTTTAACCGTCTTGGAAGAATTTATTGTTTTATGACCCGGGTATGTCTAGAAACTATCAGTTGACCAATGGAAAGTCAGCCCAGCCGTACCGCTCTCAATGGCACTTGACGTAGCGTAGGCCCACGCTTAGCGCCAAGGGGGGCCTGTGGCCCAAAGCCTAAAATATGATTTCCAGTCAAATCACGGGAAAGCGCGTGTTTGTTTGGCGACACTCGTCGTAATGTATTTTTGTCTATGGGCGTTGCCCTTCTTTTGGGAGATCACTTGTAGCCTCCCAAATAATATTATCATTGGCTGGGCCCTCCACTATGTTACATTTTGTGGAGGGAATTTGTCACCCCCATGAGCCTTCTTTACTTCTCGCGCGTTAGTTGCAAGACAGTTGCGAAGTAGAATCCATAGTTACAACATCTCTATTATACAGTCCATTAGATTCAGTTTATTAAAGTTATCCGAAATCCAATTATCTTATTACTGATTTACCTCTCTTTGAGGCGTGTTTCTCAGCGGCTCACTAATTATTGTTTGAGCACTGACACGACACAACATGCCCTATAAAAATGTTCTATTTCAATCACAAGAAAAAGAAACCAAATAGGAATTACTTCTCTTCCGTAATAATTTTAAAAGGTTGACATTTTCGTTGGTTTTCGCCATTCTCGTCTCGCGAGATGAAAGAAACGAGTCAATCGAACATTACTCGATGAATTCCGATTCATTTAATAAGAGGAAATGTTCAATCGAGGGGAACTCGGTAGAAAGAACACTAGATGTCCAGTTTATTTTGCGGTGCTGCGATTTTCTTATGAAAATGGCACCGCTTTGAGCTGCTTGCACTGTCACTTTTCCGAGTATGTCTGGCCAGTGCAAAATAAAGACGAAAGGGAGAGGGGGAGAGAGAGAGGGGAAAGGGAGGTAGTCGGTAACGATTTCTGCCTTCAAAACGAAGAGCACAAAAGGTAACAGCAAATCGAAACTCAATTCGAACCAGCTCCCGTCAGCAATAAACGTCACAAAGGGACAACGAAAAAGGTACCGGTCGCGGAAACGTATTTAGGGTGAAAACGTGGAAAACAATTAAATCGTTGACCAAGCTCTCGCAAAACTCCCATAAACGACGCCAGGTTCCAAAATTCCGACACGTCTCGGTGCACCTGTTAGCACGGGATCGCATTTCACATGGCAGACCACGTATCCCGTCCTGTTACAACGTTGCTTATTGCGAATAAAGACGATCCCGTTTCTCTAGAATCAATCGAACTAGATAATACCAGTCCAGTTTCGCTCGTCTGTTTGTCAGCAGTCGTGCGACACATTTCCGCACCTGCGCCCTCTTGCACGAAAATTATGAATACTCACATATTACGCGAATCAGATATTTTTTAGAAATATCTCGATAAGTATTCATTTCTTTGCCATTCTACCCCAATACCTTGTTACGTGGAATGTCAACAGCAAACCTATGCATATAAAAAAAGTATCCGTTTCCATTTCAAAAAATTATGCAACTGTTGATTGCATATGCACCATTGCACTTGAAAAAAAGGTGGGTGAAGTTCCTTTTAGCACCCACCTCCGATTGGCTCCCAACTTACTCGAAATATTGCCCATGCCCAGTAGGGTCATGTGGGTTGGTCACGTGACGCGGAAATGCTCTGCGCATGCGCAACAAACTATTTGCGTTAATGACTCGTATCCGCCATTTTCACTTATTAACACACCCTAAACTGTTGTTTCTTGTCTTTAATAAGTTTAATAAGTTACAATGAGTGACAGTTCTAATGAATCAAATCAAAATGATCCCGAGTGGAAGCCGCAAGAAGTGGCCCAACATGTTGCACGTATTTTAATGAGATCAATGGCATGGAATTGGGAAAGAATATACAGAGTGACATCTTCCAGGAATTGTGCTATTGTGTTGGCGATCGCAAAGAGACTGTTACATGGCTCATATATGTGCAGAAACCATGGCATACATATGCATTTCTACACAAGCCGCCATGTTAAACTAGTTACATTACTTTAGTTGCTTAGGTTAGGTTGGGTTAGGTTAGGTTAGGTTTACTGGGCTAAGGGTTTGCTTAATAATCCTGATTTGTATTTTTATACCTCAATTCGGTATTAAAATTGTATTTCGCCAGCAAAAAATTTATTTGTTTTCCGCGCCAGGGCGCCACCTTCATTTTGTGAGACACCTCGTGGGACGTCTGAAGAGTAAGTTTGAAGGCAATCGGAGGTGGGTGCTAAAAGGAACTCTTACCAAAAAGGTCCTACTAATGTCAACAGTTATATCCTGAAACAATCGCGTGAAACACCCTATACAGAGATTTCGCGCTATCACTAGCCAGCGTTTTTTCTTGTAAATAATAAATATTAGAAAAAAATGAAAGAGGAGAAAGTAGTACTGTTTTTTATGCGCAACACAATGGCGTATGTAATTTTGTTGTGTTCATGCTATTTTGTTAGATATGAAGGTGACCTTCGATTTTTGAAATGGAATGCTGTATATTTTTTTATATCACACGAAAGCGTGTGTCTAGACGAATTCACCCGTATACTGGACAGTGACCTTCAAGGACATGCAAGGTCAGAAATGGAAGGAATATTTTGAATATTTTATACCAATGTGTTTACAAGTATTCCTTATTAATACGAATCAGATGATGTTGTCATTCACTATCAGAGTGTTTACTTCTAGTTTCTTCTATGATGAGACTATGATTTCAGTATTACTTCCGACACCGACTAGTAATATCGCATAGTAATGTATTATTATTCGATGGACGAGAAGGCGGATATAGTATGCATTTATCACCAGTCCAATGGAAATAAAAGACAAAGTAAATTAAGAAAGATATGTAAACGACTTGAAAAGCAAAATAACACAAGCATGTGCATTAGTATCTCGGACTACATAAGAGGAAGCCACGAAAAATGTAATTAATAGAGCTGAAATGTGCATTCACGCACAAAGAAGTCGTATAGAACATTTACTGTAGCCTCACCAATAAAGAATACTTGTAAACACATTGGTATGAAATATTCAAAATGTCTCTTCCATTTCTGACCTTGCATGACCTTGAAGGTCACTGTGCAGTATACGGATGAATTCGTCTAGACACACGCTTTCAAGTGATATAAAAAATATACAGCATTCCATTTAAAAAATTGAAGGTCACCTTCATATCTAACAAAATAGTATAAACACAAAAAGTAACAGTAGGTATTTACAGGAAAAAACGCTGGCTAGTGACAGCGCGAACACCCTGTATATACGCATAGAAAATTCTGTACAGTAACCAAATCAAACTATTTTGTTGAAATGAAATCAGTGAGGTTTGAACATGTAGAGCACACGTCGTAGAATAACGGGGTATAAAAGAACGCTCGACGGTGAGCATAAGTGACCATACGTATCGACGATTGCTCCACTTCCGAGTTTCTGTTTCGACGCTCGGAAACATAGACTCATGAGGGTTTGGGGGATGTTTGCCCTCCGATGGAAGTATCTTGTCTGCGTTAGAGAATGGGTTGGGCCGATTGTAAATTAAACACTATCCCTGATGATAGTGGAAGGATGCGGGCAAGGAGAGTGTTGTGGCCTGGAAGATTTACATGTATAGTCCTGTAATAGTGGTTGCAAGTAATAGGAAGATGTATGTAGTATGCAATTTGCAATATAATATTACAATAATCCTTTCCATTAAATTGAACGCCTTTCACAACTTCGAAACAGAGCAATTCGAATCTATGCAACGGATCATCCATTATCTTCTTCTACCATTATTAAACTCCTGTATTTCTTGGAAAATTCGTCGCTTCATTCTGACAACTTGATGAACCAGACCTTTCATTGTTCTATGCTCAGGAATAATTATGATATTCGTGATCCAATGAACCGTGCTACTTCGCTTGTTAATCGGCACTCCGGTAATCTCGATTTTTTATCGGGTCGCTACATCTCCTGAAAAATGACGTGCATGAAGTATTACTTCTGTAATCAGCACATTTTACACTTAATAATTTGTTGAGGACTGTTACGTAGTTATAAAAAGTATAATTATATGAAAGTATGTTCAGACAGCATTTTCATCGTGGTTAAATCAAATGAAAATAATAAAAGCAGATTCAATTTATATATGCTGAAATGTTTAATTGTATCGTAACACATAAATGAAAATGCATAAACAATCATAAAACGCAGTTGTGTTAAAATATTGTTATGGACAAAAAATATACATAAATGAATGATTATGATTGGTGATGGAACAAATGAATGAACAGGGATTAAATCATTCAAAGCCACCATCTGGAATCGGGAGATACAAATGTACTATGTAACAAACATTATAAACTGTACTTTAATGCTATGTTCATTATTAGACTTCGGATTGGATGAGGTTATTACAAAAATTATTAAAATCAAATGCAAAACAGTCAGAACATTCAAAAACTTTGAAATACTGTCATATTTTCAACTCATTGAAATTGTTAAGAATAACAATTTTGTCCGTCATATAGCTTCTGTGTCTTGCAATTAATATAGATAATTTTTATTTTGCATGAAAAACAAAAGTGTAGTCATTATCAAACCAATAACTCAATCTGGTAAACAACCAACATTTTGTTTCTCTGCCTCGAACAACAAAATGTAAAGAAAATTTAAATTAACGTACTTCCAAATGATTTTTTTTTTGGTTAGTTTATTTGAGGTCGCGTCAACAACTCAGGTTATTTGCGACCGTCTAACTGATTTAATTCATGCAAACCAATGTGGTCGCTAATGATCCTGATTTTAATACGGTCATTATAAATCACATAGTCCTAGAAAGTCTTGTACAGAATCCAACTATTTTCATTTCCTATCCCATTAATGCATACATTGAATGTAATTTGATGTGATTAAATTCACGATTCATTATCGAACCTATCATTTATGCAAGTTTAACAATAAATTTCCGCATAAATTCAGAACAAATATGATCCTGGAATTATAATAGATGTAATGCTAATAAAACTTGCAGTTGATAAACGTTATGCTAATAAAATTTGCAATTAACGTTAAAAAATATTTTGTTAAAATTTATTTTCATTTTGGTAAAATTTGTTTCATTCATTAAAGTATCGATAGACAATCCTCAAGAATAATAATTTATTTTAATTCGATCAATTAACTCGCAATGCCAAACTTTGAACAAATTCGAAAAACTATGGCAGATCTTACAGAAATAAGAAATACCATTATCAGATTTACATGACAAATCCAAGATGCTTGGCACCTAATGAAAAAAGAGATTTTATTGGTACCTAATCGATTGCTCGCGAGAGGTTCGCGCTACGCAGCCATCTTCAGATTGAAATCGTAGCTGGCGCCGAAGGAGAGGCGTCGCTTAGCGAAATTTGAAAATGTTGGTGGCTGAGTGTGGACGCATCGAAGGAAAAGTTACGTGAAAACGTTGTCGGCAGTCGAACGATACGGCGTAACTCGAAAATTCCAGGCTCGTTGGTTTCCATGGCGAAGGAAGTTACGAAAAATTTCGGAATTCCATGGCACGCCCGAAGCCGAACTAACTGAAACTTATGCGCGCTCTCTCGCGATTTTACGATTTCCAGTGGCGCGAGTCGGATCTTGTACCGGGGATTTTCGGTCTTTTCCACGGGCTAGGAAAAAGTGTTCGGCAACGCTCGGCGACACTAAGGATTAACGTAAAATTCGGTGTTTTATTGAAGCGTTCCAACAGTCGGGAGACCCGGGGAAACAAGATCGTCGCCGAACAAAACCAATAACAAGCCCGCACTCGCTCCGGTCTGCTTTAGCGAAATCATTATTGAACGGCGTATAGAAAACGAACGCGGAGTTACCCCTCGAAAAATATACATCCCAGATCGAATTGAAGTCTGACAGAAACTTGATTGCTTCATTGATTTTTTATGAATTATTTCCGGTGCGAGTTTAGCGCGCAAAATGGCGATGAATGTAAACACTTCGGGAACGTTGTCCCGGGAAAATTAAATCGGCGAATTGCTTCTGTCGCGATCATTCCATTTTGATTTATATGCTACACGTTGTATGTATAAATACATTATTTTTTTTAATATCAGCTGTATTAATCTTTACATCAATACTCAAAGTTTTTTACAACGTTCAATAACATTGTTCTTCATGATTTCAAATCATATTTTTATGTCTTGAATGTACGTCAATATACCATTATCCATGAAACTTGAAATCTAGATCAATTTCACTATTATTTGTCAACGAGAACATTCAAAAAACTGTAAAGACAAATTAGAAGTATAATTCTTCTATAAAAAATTATTTTTAAGTATTCATTTAATACCCTGACGATTATTTAACGTCAAAGCTAATATTTTGATAACACCACTTTGGATTCGAGAGATTTTAATCTCATAGCTCGACTGCGTACAATTATGCAAAATAAAAAGTTTCTGCGTCGATTGCAAGAATCTGAAGATGAATAAAAATTATTTCTTGTAATGTATTTTTTGTTGAACATTTCACCAACTTATTTTTTTCATAAATACATAAAATGTGCAATCTTCTGATAATTTTGCAGAAGCTATTATTTAAATAAATGTGTTGCTACAATTTTTCTATCGTGAGTAAAATATAATTTAATTTACGCACCTGTCCACTTAGTTACACTATTAATCATTAGATTGCGGATTTCCATGACATAAAAATTGTGTTTGTCAACAGTATGATACAGAAGTTAAATGAATATGTATTTCCTTTTTTAACCATTTTCATAAACCGAATATAACAATATTATGAAATTCTTCTAATGTCTTTTCAGTTGTACGAGTAACTTATTCATTTCACTCATGAATAAATAAAAATAGTCTATTGATCATTTTAAAGTAGGTTGATGCTTGTAGAAGATGTTACTGGGGTAGCGTAATTTATATTTGATGTTAATTTTATAGATATTAATATTTAGAAGTTGGTAAAATTGATTGTACTCTAAAGGCGCGTGAGGTGTCGCATTGCAAGTAGTATTAGCGAAAACAATCAGACATTGCAGAAATCCATTTCAACAGCATACATAATGGATGCATTTTAGAATGAGATATCTGCAGCAATTACATCGTGTATTAAAAAAGATACTATACATTTTTTAGTTATCTTTATACGTAAAATCGCCTTTCTATTCTACCAATTTGGTAACATAACAATAAAAAGGACGTGGCCATTTTTCTCCATTAATGATAACCACCGGCAACAGCAGGGAATACACGCAAAACCTACCTGGTGAATGTTTTATACTTATTAAATTTGTTTTATAATTTGCACATATTTTACTGTTATATTCTCTGAAAATATACCACACAATATGATTGGTTATAATTATAGCAGTTACGTGACTACACTGCAGTGTTTTCGTTCTATTTAAGTTAAATAAAATCTGTTTTAACAATTCTGTCGTTTATATCTTTATCAGCAGAGGGAATGAAAATTTCAGCGATATATTCTGCTGTTTTAAATTCAAAAGATCGTTTTTTATATTTGTTAGGTGGGCTGGTGAATTCTATACAATTTTTAAGACAAGTTTGAATATTTAAAGCTACGTAAAATAAATAAAAGATAATTGTTATTTTAATCCAATTTTCTACATTAGAAATCAATGCCCTATATACTGTGCAAGGGTAATTATATAATCAACTTAATTTTTGTCAAATGTGGCCATTGAAACCGAGTTAAATATTCCAGTAGAGCCAATATTAATATTTATATATATTGTTGAAGTATTATAAACTTAAGGCGACCTTACATGGGCGTTTTACGTGTAAGCCTGGATTTAGAAGGCGGATAGGGAGCGCCACTTGCGTCCGGATGGGCTAAAGCGAACAACGTGCGTTACACGCGGTAGCATTCTAATATATATATATATATATATATATATATATATATATATATACAAATATTTGACATATGTATAAACAACATCACAATTCAAGCTATAAAGTAATTGACGGATCAAATACTGTGTACACTAGATATAGTTTTCACTTCCATACACAATTTGCTGCAAAATACTTATTAATAATAATATGTTAATAATCACTTCAATCTGTAATAATAACAAAATAGTAATAACACCATCTGGTTGTTTAATAACAATGTAATTAAATTGCGGACCTTCGTTTAATCATAGCTTCCAAAATTATTTTATAAACCTATGAGATGCAAAATATAATAAGATTTAATACACGTATTTACCTATTATTACACATCAAATAAAATCTTGCACAATTTTAGTTTTCTAGAGTTTATATATAAAATGGAAATCATAATCGATTACAACCGAAACAATCAAATACAAAACATAGTAAAATTCAATACAAAATTGCTTTTTATTTATTACAAGAGAAAAGAAAATTTCACACAATAACATTTTTCTAAGATTTGTATATAAAAATGGAAACCATAAACGATTGCAGTCCAAGTATCATAAAAGTGAAAACTAGAGTTGAGGCTGAGCAACTTTCCAAAATTGTTTTCAAAGCTTGACTGACACGAAAAATAGGGCTAATTGCAACACGATTTTAACAAAACAGCAACCTTTGCTTTTTATTATTTTAAAGGACGATTAGCGATGCAAGTATTCTACATAAAAATCAGAACCAAATGACCTAAGTATAATAAATGTGAAAAGTTCAGTTCTTCGAGGCTACGAAATTTTCTGAAATTTTTCCCAACGTTTGCGGGACAAGAAAAATGGGACTAATTGGTAGATGATTTTAACATGAAAGCTCCCACTGTTTTTTATTGTTTCCAGGGGCGGTTAAGGACGCAAGTATTCCGTCCCAAAAAGCCTACCGAAAACATATCACTACAGTTCTTGCTGGCCTGGATGTCAGTCCTTAGAAATGCCCGGTAATACGTTTCCCTTTAGGATAAGACCGAGTGGCTGGTAAATCGTGGCCATAGTTTTTGCTGTCGCGTCACGATGCTCGCTGTAATGCAATGTTCTTCTCGTCGTTGCCTGAGACATTCAGATTATCCTACTTGTCGAAACAAGTACCTGGAAGCTACGGCTAACACGAACTTCGAATGAGATTGACTCGCTAAGTCAATAAGTTTCATCGTGACCAAAGATACACTTTCGTTGTAATGGTACCTTAACAAATTCTGCAAGAATATCATCATTATTTTTTAATTATCAAATGCATAAATTCTGGAGTCTATCGATAAGTCAAATGCAAATTTATATCCATACATGGAACTCTAACTGCAATTTTATAAATACATTTACAAAGGAAGAAAATTAAATTCTGTATTTGAAATAAGAAACGGATTTAATTCTTGTCGATCCGAACTAGGTTAATAATAAAGCTCCAATATTTGTGAAATATGTTTCACTGCTTTGTAAAAATATACTGTGAGTTATCAAACACGTCAGTTCAATAGTCTTTAACAAATGTTTACAGACAAACTTGAAGGCAATTCAACTAACTACAGTTTTATATTCTTTGCGAGTGGTTTCGATAGATTCAACATAATTAATTGCAGTTTGTACTTGACCTCAATCCGATTTTTTAAAGATTTTGGTACGCTGTAATCTGAAAAATATTGCAAACTAATTTGACGCGTCATCAAATTTAATTCGTCTCGTTGACGTCAGTTAAAATTATAGGTTAAACTGTACTTTCGAGCACCAATTTTTTTAAACTTTTTTTTATGCAGTCCCATAGATTTCGACGAGAAAACACCAAAAATGGAAGTCTTATTGCCAGGAATTCACTGGTTGAGATGTTATACGCGTGTAAAGTTGAGCACTTTTAATTAAACCCAAACCAACTTGGGCTATACCGCTCAGTACTACTTAGCCGATGTGCTGAATACACACTATCTATCTAGCGCATGCGCTCAACAGTCCTACCTCTAGCACCCAACGAATATCCAATATAGCGACGCTCTAACCTGTCAAAAATGCTCAAAATTGCTCATGTTTCCACGTGTATAACTTTTCAACCAGTGAACTCCGGGAACCAAAACTTGAATTTCGTGTACTAAAACTTACACGTCGATCATTTTCTTGTCAAAATGTGTAGCGTCATATACAGAAAACTTGAAAATTTTTGGTCCTCTAAAGTACAGTTCAGCCAAATTATATATCCATTATTGTACTTTTGCAAAGATTTTGGTACGTTATAAGCTGATAAATACTGACACGCAATTTTATTCTAGCGTATCAAATGTAACTTTTCTTGTTGGTGTCAGTTAGAATTATACATTTATTATCCCACTTTTATAAAGATTTTACTACAGCGTAAGCGTGACAACAAATCTAATTTTTACCGGTTGATGTCAGTTCAAATAATAGGTATCATTTCACCCTGTGAACCGTTATTTAAAGTAGTATTTGAGAGGATTAGATTCTCTCCGAATCAGAGACACTATTACAAACAATTCCGTTCGCGCTCCCGGTTGCGCACAATTCTTTGATGTCGGAAATCTCAGACTTTCGGGGACAATTACGTCAGGACAGGAGGTAACTCGTAGAAATCACGTCACCTCTGTCCATCTGAAATTCCACACGTGACACCGATATCCGATCCGAAAAATGAAGCCCTTCTAACGAGTAGCAGAAACTGTCGAGCTTTCACAGCGTCAAACGAAACGTTGACGAACAGGGAATGACGGACTTCTATAGCTAATAAAAAAGAATTCAAACAAAAAATAACAGCAACGTAGAACAGGGCGGGAGAGAGAAACGGAGTGAGAGAAAGAGGAAAGAGGAAAGAGGAAAGAGGAAAGAGGAAAGAGGAGAGATGTATTAGAGGAGAGACCGGTTTTCGGTTAGCCTAAATAAGGACGGGGAGCGAAAGAGACGAAAAAGGAGCTGCGTGGACCAATGCTTTTTGGTACGAAATTAGTTTACCGGAGATGTGTCGGCTCGATAACGAGATTCGACCCAAAAAGATAAACAGAATCGCAAGTGGTGGGATAGAGAAAGTACAGGGAACGAGCGAGGAAAGTGGGACAGAAAGGGGAACACTTTTGGGAGGAAGATGAGCAGTCGCAACTGTAGAAAAAAGAGGAAGAAAGAAACGAGTGAGTGAGAAAGAGAGAAAGAGAGAGAGAGAGAAAAGGGGAGAAAAAACAAAACCGGAGGGGAGCACACAAAAATGGGTCAACTGCTCTTTTGCATTTCCAGTCCCAGAAAAGGCATCGATTTGCTCGAATCCCTTGTTTTCGACCGATTTCATCCGAGATACGCATCCCGGTAACAGTAGGGAAAAGAAACAAACCTATCCTCGGAAGAAACCGCTTCTACGGTTTACTTTTCCCTTTCCCCTTCCCCTTTTCTCTTTTCCCTCGGCTCTCGAGACTGATGGCTTCCTGAGATTCAACCGGGCACATCGAAGATATGAGCTGAATTATAAGTGATTCTTGATTAAGGAGAAAGCCATTCGGTTGCAGCCCGACAACGATATATATTTCGCCTTGACCTGCCCGGTCATTGATTTGTTATCGGTTCAGAGCGCGGTGCAGTATTTCTAATAGCTTCGCCACGGATTTTGAAAAATCTGTGGTGGATGGTAAAGACTTTAATTAGTTGTATCTGCGGCGAAAGGATCGAGGAAAAATTGAGGTAAATAATTAAACCGATTCAGTTTAATTTTCGTTTTCTAAACTCATTAGCACTAACCTTAGCGAGCACAAAATATATCTAATACACTTTGTTTCATAAAAATTATAAGACTGAATTTATTTCGATTTTTCACAATTTTTGTAACAATATGTGCATGAACGAAAAATTTATTTGATAATTTTTAATAGAGGCAAATTTTTAATTTCTACAATCATATTGTCGTGGTATAGTTAGTGTTAAGAGACTGTGTATTTCATGCATTTTTTAATAATAGGATTAAGTAGGAGAAATGTATTAACATAAGGAAGAATTTAAGAATGTCAATATGTGTTGTTCTCGATTCGTTACAATAATTAATGAACGAAACAACTTGCTATTTGGTTTCTATTTCTTGCAATAGATGAAGAATTTTTATTTTGCATAGAGATCATCTATGCAAGTCTACTTATTAATATAAATATACAATTAAAGTAATCCACAGTGTTTCAGATGTTTCAAACGAATTAATAGTTTCGGTACGACTTCGGAAAAGTCCCCCAACCATTTCGGCACGAGACTTACGTCATTCTCTTCGTTTTGACATGCTGATCACGTAATGTACTTGTCATTTTTGGCGGAAATCAGTAGTTTTCGAGATATTCACGAAAAACTATTGCTCCTACTACATGAATCCTGCTTATACCTACGCGCCCGAGACGGCCTGCCATTACGTGTATGAAGCATAGACCCCCCTCTTTTCTGATCCTCAGCGCAGCTGCTGGCAAGCAATCTATATAACGGGAAAACTTCTTAAAAAGATATTTTCAGTATAGAATATAGAAACATTGGGATTTCCGAGATTTTTTATATTGACGAATGTGAGACGCTAAAACATTGTTCGCTCGGAAAAAAATTAACCCAGACTAAACTTAAACCTAGTAATTGCTTAATGTTCAAGTGTTGAAATGAATGCTTTTCCAAGTCAGGTCAGGGTGCGAGAACGTGTCGGCTCACAGCACCCTTTGCGCCCCCATCTAACCCTGAACAATATCTGAGATCACATTGAACCTTACATTACCTAGGGTTTAAAAATCTCGAAAATCCTAATGTTCCTATATTCTATACTAAAAATATCTTTTCAACAAGTTCACCCGTTATATAGGTTGCTTGTCAGCCGCTGTGCCGTGGATCACAAAAGAGGGGGGGTCTACGCTGCATGAATGCAGGGGCAGTCCGCCTCGGGCGCGTAGGTATACGCAGGATTCATGCAATAGTAGCAATAGTTTTTCGCAAATATCTCGGAAACTACTCATTTCCGCCAAAAATGACAAGTACATTTCGTGATCAGCATGTCAAAACGAAGAGAATGACGCAAGTTTCGTGCCGAAACGGTGGGGGACTTTTCCGAAGTTTAGCCATAATTTCAAGACCATATTTAAGACAATATAACGTTGGTATTCAATGTACAGATATAAGTAAAACAATTTCTTAAGAATGTAAAAGATAGACTTCATTGTTACTGTATTTGATAATTACAATGGAACATGCTTCTACACAAGACAATATATTCTGACAATATATAAAATTATATTATTCAATTCATTTGTACGTCTTTAAATTCTTTATTTAATACCAGGGCCCATTTGTTCGAAATATTTCTTTTTATTAACTGATGGAAACAGCTAAAATATTCTGGCCATCGATTCATTGCCCACACTACATGATTATGTATTTTGTTGTATTCCATTGTGTTATTGTATTGTATCAAATTGTAAACCATGAAAAGCTGCAGTCTATTGGGAATAAATTGTGAACGTTTTTGGAAATTGTTTTTTTAATTCGATTAAGAAAAAATTCAATAAAAACTGAGTTTTTATATAAAACTCTTCAGTTTATTTATCATACAAAGAAAAGCAACTGAATTTTATTACACGTTCTACTTTTTTGTGATTTCAAACATCGATAAGCTATGAATTTTGACGACATGTGTCAAAAACGTGAACATACAAGTCTTCGTTTTTCAAGATAGTGGACTTCCAATGTTCGCCTGATGTGCACGTATTAGAATTTGCAAGAAGTAGAATCGGCAGGCCATGCACAAACAGGTCAACCTTTTTCTATTCATACTCATACGCGTTGAAATGAAAGTTATCTCAGAAATAGAGGATCATGGAAATGATTTTGTGGCATTCTTTTCACTTACATATCATGTACGTTTCTCCTTTATGCATCGTTATTGCATATACTATTTACTTGTCTAGTTAAAAGTAAGACAAATGATTTTCTCATTTGATTTAAATAATTAAATAGTAAAGTATCAGCCCGTGTAAATAAATATAAGTTTTCGGTTATATAAAGTATATAAAACACTTTCTTTAGTTCAGTATCCTAATTTAATGTATAAATAAATATAACAGTTACTTCTGCTGTACCATGTTTCTCGAAGTTTTTAATTATACTTCACAAACACGAGTTTCATGTTCGAAGGCAATTAATTTATTTTTAAATTAAAATATATTTATAGTATTATAAATATATAATAAAATATTTTTGCAAGGGGATTTGTATTCCAATGCATGCACGAATAAACGAATTTAGTTAATGATTTTCCACAAATGTGCATTTAGAATTTCGGTAACTGCAAAATACAAAAGCCGAAATGGCTGGTTTCGGCCTGTTTAAAAATTCTACTGTTAAAATCTCGTGAAACGCAGCCGCGAAGAAAAATTCTTTTCCGTCCAAATATTTCGAATTAAATCATTTTATCTATTTATTCTCTTCGTCGTTGCCTCTGTGGGGAAGGAAATACATATTTTAGAAGCTCCAGTTACAAGAAACATCCTGCACGCAGAGAGTGAGTTTATATAGTTAATATTATACGCGACACCAATTCAGATTATCGTGCCGGAGTTGCAATGCCTTTTTGGATATCCCGTCAGTAATATAGTTTTTTGCGAAACTCATATGCGTAAAAACAACATTTAGAACATTACAAAATCCTCATCTGTAAGTTCTTGACACAAATTTTCAGTAATCATAATTCATCTTTTCTCATCTTTTTTTATTCCTATAAATCGGATATATCGGATATATTTACCAACATATTTGTGACAATTTTCTAATTAAAATAAGACCAAATATTACATAATTCGACGCATATTTTCCTATGTACTTTAAAAACTTATTATCTGCATTTAAAACGTAGGCTGCCATGTCACCCATATATGAATCAGGGAATTATTGATTAAGATTTCAAAATAAATGTTTACATTAATATATTCATTGTACCAAAGATTAGTATCCAGAAAATACAAGAAGATTGTTGGACTACTCAATGTCATATATTTAACCTTTGCAGCTTTTATTTCATTAAACAAATCACTTTCATTTTATGCAATCTATGAGGTTGCTGGATTGACAGTCAACGTATTAAACAAGTAAATATAAATCCAAATTACATCGTGTTTGGCGTCATTTTAGTCAGAAAAATGTCACGAATGTGTTGGTAAAAGATTCATAAAAAAAATAATTAAAAACAAAATAGTTTCGCCATTGTCTCAGCATTGTTTCACCGAGACGGTGGTGTCAATTGGTTTGGTCGCCCGGCTCGACGCTGGTGACAAAAGATAAAGGAACCTCGAGGAATCATGTCTGTCGCGATGAGCTCAATGTTTCGGACCTAAGGTCGCTGCATTCATCGCGGCAACACTATAATTCGGAAGCGGTCGAATGACAAAGGGATCTTATGGTTCTTTAAACAGAATTTGCTCGTGCTGGGTTGAATAAAGTTCGCGGATCGGGACAAAAGCCGTCAAGATAATAACCGTACGACACCATGGGACATTGAAACACGCCTGGTCTCCCGTTCCAATTCGAAACGTTCTTCGATTCGCCGAACAAAATGTTGCGAAAGCGCAACAACGTGCAAGTTCCAATAGAGAGCGCAGTCGACCATAACGAAACCGTTTGTCGCACATGAACAACAGTGTAACAAGCACGATAAGGCTTCAGAGCTGAGCCGAAGTACGTTTCACACCGGTCGGAGGCTGTCCTTGTCAAACAGCGTGTGCTGTATCGAGCACATCGATTCGGCATTCAATGCTAGAACAATGAAATTGCGGCGCAGAGGACAGGGTATTACACCAGCGGGCATTGTTTTCGTTTTCTTCTTTAAACAGGAAGGGGTACACGCCGCTAGTTTCTCCTGCGTGAAAAACATTGTTACCTGCCGTTTCAAGTATACTCCCATGGGCACACCAAAGCGTTCGTAATTTGGCTGAATGATTCCTGGTTTTTTCGTTTATTCCGCCTTTCTGTGTCTATCGACTGCACGTGATATGGAACCGCGATCCGATGATGCTTCCGCGAAAGAATACCAATCATCGTTTGCGCGTTATAAATCCTCGGGAAATTTTCGAATCAAATCTAAAATTAAAAGCAATTATAGTCGACAAGGTGCTTATTTTCTGTATTTGATTTAAGCGGGGTTTCTCATGAAACGAAGAAAGAAAGAAAGAAGAAAGAAATTTCTAAGCAGTTCTTTTTCTTGCAACCGATGTAGACAATCTTTTTAAAGTAGACTATGTATGGATTTTAACATAACACGTTCTAACATATTGATACTAAATTCTAACACATATGAACGTACTATTCCTTTCCGTTTTCGATAGAACATTTTTTAATGATAAATCATCAATGCTTCTAAACCTGTTCGCTATTTTCGTGTATGATAAAGTACTTTTTGTATTAAATTATCTTAAAAAATTGGTGGTGCTAATATTTGTTTGATGGACCCAAATTTTAAAATCAAGCAGCATATGTTTTCCTTTAATTGGTCGTCCACTGTGGTCGAGTTCAATTCATAAAATATTTATTTAACAATGGCAATGACCAATATACAAGACTACATAAACACTTCGTTAATTCATTTGATTTATGTTTTATTACCATCTTGAATATTTTTTGATTTTTTAATTGAGCAGTGTGTCAAGCATTTATTTGACAATGATCAGTTAATAGGCTTGTAGAATTTCTATTTATTTAAATCATTCATACAATAACTTTTTATACATTAAGAACTTATAACTTTTTATGTGTTCCTTATGCAACAAAAATTTATACAAAGCATACGGAAACCTCTGAAATTACCTAATACAGGGAGTTCCAACGTGTTCCCCTCCGAGAACTGCAAGGTCCCCACCATCGAACCTCTTCCCACTACTACGTACGGCCGTAGAGTTAGTGAGTGCTGCGCGCGCCGCGTGGCTCTCGTGGTGGGAGCTTCCCACTACTATATATTATAACGATGAAGTCTAAGAGTGGGGGAAGAACCTAAGCGGGGAAGGTGCTATTCCTTGAATAGCTCCGGAGCAACTGGTTGGAACTGCCTAACGTAATATAATGGAACAAAAATCCTGGACAATTACAGCAACACTTCTAATTGGTTCACAAAATTCATTGTTGATATTTGTGAAGGGACATTCTCGAAAACTTGATTACATCTAATTCCGTACAGAGGATTGAAAGCTCTAGAAATGCTTACGTATAGTAACATTAAAAATATATTTTCAGCGCAGAGCTATCGACACACATCCGTTTCAAATACACCGTTTACTCAGCTTCAGAGGTTAAAGTAAATATTTACAGTGCTTCCATTAACCTTTATTACACGAGTTACAAAGCTCCCATGGCGACCGGCAGTTTTCGTTATTTGTGTTAGATGCCGTTAAAACGTTCAATATGCTTCTATGTCTTCATAAAAGTTAATAAACTGTCCGTGTGGATATTAAAGATTTTGGTCCAGCCTCGATCTATATAATTACATAATTAATTAGTGAAAAAAATTAAATCTGGACGTTGTTCTATGTCGAGATAAATATTTCACAATCAATCTTAACTTAAATTTATTAACATATAACAAATTTCGTTTGTTAAAGAATAAATTCTGATTTGTTAGTTAATTAGTATTAAGCATTATGCGTATAAATTTTTACTTTAGAAACTATTTAATGAATTGAATTCATTTTTTTTCGTTTAGTCTTATAAACTGTGATCTATCGTAGAAAATCTTTACAAATTCATCTATTTATTAGTCATGCATTCATCGCATAACAGCAAAAATTAGGAATTAATTTTGAAGATTTCTTTTTGGAAAATGTTGGGGATTTGTTGAATTTTACGAAATGGTTGATGGTACAGTGATATACAGGGTGAGTCACCTAACGTTTGCACCTCAAATATCTTTGTTGTTTCTAAAGATACGTAAATTATGGTAAGGACAAAGTTAAATGGTACAATGGGGCTGACACGATGCCAAAAAAAAAATTTTGTTTTTATGTCATTTTTTTAGAGATATCAAGGTCACCATAACTTTTTTAAATGGAACCACCCTTTTTTAAACACCTACAATGATAGTCCCTTTCATTACGAATTTAGTGACTATAAAATTACTCAAGATCATTCAAGGTCGCGAACAGAGATAACGTATAAGATCGATACTTGCCTGTAAACGGGATTTGAAGGAATGTTGAACTCTCTTTGTGACCTTGAATGACCTTGAGTAATTATAGTCACTGAATTCGTAATGAAAGGAACTATCATTGTAGGAGTTTAAAAAAGGGTGGTTCCATTTTAAAATGTCAAGGTGACCTTGATATCTCTAAAAAAATGATATACAAACAAATTTTTTTTTGACATCGTGTCAACCCCATTGTACCATTTAACTTTGTCATTACCATATTTTACGTATCGTTAGAAACAACAAAGATATTTGAGGTGCAAACGTTAGGTGACTCCCTCTGTATTTGACGATACACTTAGACTTTAGACGAGTATATACATATAACGTAATATTAATACTCGACTTTGTCACAGACCTTTGTTTCGACTACTCGTTCGCGACTGCCTGCTCTCGGCAATTCGTACTCGCTCATAGCTTATTCACGATTGTCACTTTACCTAGTTGGGTCACATGTGACCCATGCCGCGAAATACGACACCGGACCACAGAAATTACTGTGTTTGAAATTCAGAGAAAATATGGGCATAGGTGCACAAAAATGATAATAACGTGCCTAAACACTAAAATAAGCAACAGGTAATTGCTTGAATTTATAGTGAACACTCTCAACTTCAATATAAAAGAAGAACTCACGAGGAGGTACATGAAATAATCAAATATTTAACAATTAATTTGCATAGACTATGAGTATCACAAAATTGACAATATCATTCAGAAATAAATCGTTATATTATCCCGAACTTTTGTTAAAAAAGTTCAATATATGATATCATCAAAGACCACGATGTTTTGAAAACGAGTATAATATTTGTCCTGAAACCGTCAAAATATTATGCACAGATGTGCCATAAATCGACTACAGATTTGATGCATTTAAAATGAAATTAGCTGGAAGAAATACAAACCAGTAACAGATTATAAAAATCTGAGAATACTGTTATGTTTTTCAACGTAAGTTTTCAACGTAACAAAGTTATAATGGGATGAAATCAATTTTGATTTAACTTACGTTTCCCACAATCGAAGGAGAACATACTCACTTTGCGTATAAATCGGCAATCTACTCATAATCGAATATTGTACAACAAAACTATGTTAATGGAATAAAGAGATCCAAATTGTCCATCACAAATTAAGTGCCTCCAATTGATATGCATTTATTACATTACCTACACATTACAATAAGGTTATTATTGTAATATTATGTATGTAATACAGACTGTAGAATAACCTCTCATCGGAGGTTACAACTGTGCAATAAAGAAAAAACAAAAAGAGATCCAAAGAATTCAATCTTTTTAATGTTGACTTTTGGTCAGTATTTTTCCGATTTTCGGCGTTGCATAGTGTCCGCCAAAGAAAGTTTTTCCCATTAAATATTACACCGTTCCTCGTTCCTCGTACTGTGTTTTAAACGATCTAGACGTTCCCATCCGCCAACTTTGAAAACTTCGGGTAACTTCGCAGATTCCTGTAAAGAGAATTTGCTTTGCGGAACTACCCGTAGGCAGTGAGACAAAGAAACGATTTTCAACGGATAATTGACAACGTAATTAAGTGATAGTTAACTGTTAGTCGGTACTTGAAATCTCTAGTTAATGAAATTCGGTAGTCGACGCGGTAAGAAGTGTTTAAATGAAAGGATTTCGAAAATGGAAGTGGGTTATTTGAACGATATTCATGCCAATATTGAACGGTCAAATATTATTAACGAGTTTAACGAGCAATTAAGAATCAAATTTAGTAGACTTGCTAATTAAACCGACCCGGAGCATTCTTTATTAAAACGTTGCATCTATCACGCTAATATAAAATGTAATCGTTGAGTTAACTTTTCTAGAATGTAAAATTTAAAATCTTGTTAGTGTTTAAGGCGAACTGTAATAGTTTATGTTTTATGGTGGTTGCCAGGGGCATCCAAGGCAGAAGAGAACAAACAAAATGCGGACAGTACCTCGCAGACTGTAAACCAAGCAACATATACTCAGATTTAATAAATCATATTATTATAAAACCCTACAGAAATTGTATTCCTGATTTATCTATGTTTTTTGATAAATAAAAAAACATCGTTGGTTTTCCACAATATGTCCAATGAACACTAAAAAGTTTTCTTGAATATTTTAATGGTCATGCTACAAACTTCCTGATTTTGTAGTTTTTAATTTATGTATGTTATCAAATGAATAGGAAAACAGCGTTCTTTTACCATAATGTATCCAATCCCTTTAAAAGGTTGATCGTTCCCTAAAATGTTCATTTCAATTATAATTTAATTTAATTCAACTACTATCTTATCCTTTAATTTTTGAAACTTTTTACCTCTTCTGACTAAGCAGTACATTTTCTGATTTCGTATGTTATTTATGTTATCAGTAGTCTGCGGATTTCATGCATTAATGATAAAAATGAATAGGACGAATACTAAACTTTAAAGACATTAAGAAAATTTAATGTTATTGTTATATTATTTCGGGCTTGTTAAAACGATTACTAGATACGCAGTCTAGTCATTAGTCAAGTGCGGCTTTCATGAATTTATGAAAAAAATTAATAGGCCAAATAAAAAATGGGAAAGTCATTAGAATCATTTTGGGGAAATTGTTATATTATTTTAGACATTTCAAGATGATTAAATGAATAGATTAACTTCGGAAATTTTTACTTTGCATGAAGATCCGTCGTCGTCTAGTCATCAGATAAAGAAGCAACGTCGTTTCACCGGAACGTATCCAATCTCGCTGAAAACTTGATCATCCGCTAAAACGTGCGCATCTTGTTGAATTTTTGAGATTTATCAAATGCACAGAGACATTCGCCAAGAGGACGCCATGTGGAAATGGTATCAATCTGATTTGTAATACTAAGGTGGAACACGTGTCTGTCGGTAAACGAAAAATCAAGTCGGTGGCTCCCTGTGTTTACCTTTACCGGACAAAGGAGTCGGAGTATCTCTCCGGTGTTCTCCGGCTTTTACAGGGCATCTGTAAGTACACTGTTTGACGTGAGCGAATGCTGACGGTACAATCGTGTTGCATTTGTCTGGTAAAAAAGCACGGAAATGCGCCCACGGTTCAGTCTGGCGGAGAAAGAATGATGGAATCAGTTTTCTTTCGCCGCGAACACAACCCACCGATTTCGGTTTCTACGGTTCCATCGGATTTATGGTCCTCGAAGTACCGCGAAGGTGCAAATGAAAAGTTCGTTCGCGGACCCGGGCCCCGGGGCCATAAATAAATTTCTCTCGTCGAAAATCGTGCATTACGTATCGCATGATTGCGTTCTCTTGCTTTCGTTATCAATTATCCGTCCGCTTGAGGGAAACGTTCTAGCTGCCATGTCCCACTGCAAATTTAATTCCTTCGTTCCGAAGCGAACGATATACAGGGTGGACTGGATTAATCGTTCGAAATTACTCTGTCTGGTTCAATTCTACGAGGAATCATTAACCATTTCCACTCTGAATTTGTTTTATCAATTTCGTTCCCGAGCAATCATATTAAGTGTTTTACTAAACATATACTTCCAAAGACAGTTTCTGGACTGATATTAAGTTCAAACAATTGATTTCACTAATTCCTAGGCTGTAACGTAAGTAAGATCGTTCGGTTTTCGAAGTTGTAAGAATTTAATTATGAATTATGAATTATTATGCGAAGACAATTAACTCATAAGAAGACTGTCACGAATAATATTCAGTATCGTATAATTTGATACAACAGGGTGCGGTTGGCAACCGATAAAAATAATGATACGAAAAATTACATTCACGATAAGAAAACTGTTTAATATATTGAAAAGTTACAAATCAGAAACACGCAGGAAATAGAAATTACATTGGACACATAAACAGAAGGGGGCAAAAACAAAATAATAACTGTTAATATTCAAGAAGAACGGCGGAGGCGCTATGCGCAATTTTAAGTCTGTTAGTTAATGGAGAGAAATATAATGTATATATATCTTCGACGTGATAAAATATATTAAAATGTAGTTAGGATATATTATCTCACCAATCATGTGTGTTTGTACCTCATCTAACAAAAATTATGATAACGGCTCGTAAAAAACATTACTGATTAATTAAGTCTTAAATAGAACTTCATTGGATCCAACAAGTAAACACCGCAATTCTGATTCTCGAAATATTGTCTATATTAAAATTGTGATAATTTGGACTCTGGGCTCAATTTAAAGCTTGAAGCCTCTACCTTCGCAAAGCAGTTTTCATTTTTCTATAAGATATTTGTACGTGGTGTACGATTTTTTCACTGATTTGTTGAACAAAATCAAGGATCAAGTTTTGTCGTTTAAAGCCCTGGCGGTGTAACTTATATTACCGTAATGTTGGCGGCATACCTCTTATTTAGAACTCGATAAAACGAGTAAGAAAATAGTACAACAATTTTTAAGATGTCGTTGTAAAGAGGAAGCTCGAATCTTTAAATCTGCGGTGGTTTCAGTCACGAGAAAAATGTTTCCGTGTTTTTCCAGACGTTTCAATTTATAGCATTTCTGAGAAAAAAACGCGTCTCAGTTTCTCACCCGTTACATTATGAAAAAAACTATTGCAATGAAATGAATGATAAATTATGAAACTAGAGGCTTCTATCTTTTAAATGAGCCGTAATTTACTATCGGACGACCATCTTTTACAAAATTGTCACAGTTTATATATGGTCAATATTTTCGAGAACCTACTGCAGTGACGCTTAATTTTCACATATATTTAATCAAACGAATTTATCCTAAGAATTAATGTTTTGAAAGAATTTTTTCTTAAACCTTTAGTGATAGTTCACTGCGATTAAATACGTTATATTGAGGAAGGATTTTTTGCTGTTTTGTGGATGATATTATTATTCATCTCGATGACAAATTTCGTAGGTTTCTGGTGAAGGAAGTGAAATTGGTTTAAAACTTTTCTGACGACCCAATAGATCTGGATATGTTCGTTTAATGGGACTGTATATTTTTTAACGTGACGTGGAGTGGTTTACGTCGAGTCGAATTCATTAGTGTGCAACGACGTTAATCATATGTAGGTGACTATAATTGCGGAATTTTCATGTCAGAATCATTGTTGCCGCCAGAATGTGCTAATATTTCATAAAATCCATGAATATATCGTCGTTCTTACGTCTCCTCATTGTTAAAATCGTGATTATTACTAATTGATACACTGCGGATCTTTATGCGTTTACAGGTTCTGAAAATTTTCGAAAAACGTTAGAATACAAAATTTTATTGAATTTAGTACGATTTTTATATATTTCAGATCTACAAAGGCTACTACCACTGAAAATAAGACTTTATTTGATTCCACTTTCTTAAAATTTGTGAACAAAAATTAAACATTGCATAAACATCCGCAGTCTACTAATTTACTGCAACTTTAAATATGTGATTGTAAATTATTTATGATAATAAATAAAATTATTTTATGATTTATAATATTGCATGACGTGTGAGTCACATGATACTTCTATTACGAATTTTTCTGTGTCGTTAAAAATACCAGAGATTTGGGTGATCATGTTAACAGGAACAACCAAAAATAGATAGCATTGTTTGAGAATAACAACAATATCTGTATCAATTCAATTGCTAAAAAGTATAAAACATTTTCATTGAATTTAACAGCTCAGAAAACCTTGTCCAAGTTAATTAAATCTAATTAAAATGAAACGACCATCCACATCTATTCGTCAAGCGTCTCACTATGATTTTTCAACACCTTTGAATGAATGTTTCCCCGATAATACTGCCCACACGTGCTCTAATGAATATTTCACAGACTGCAAACGCATTTCACACGCGCAAAAATTATTTATTTTAAAATCACATACCGTGCTCGCATATTAACGTTCCTCCTCTTCCAGTGTTTCATTTTTTTTATAATTCGATGCTTCATGCGTTCTATCAAACGTAATAAATCTCCGATTATCTGAAATAATTAGGGGTGTTCTTGTATGTATATACAAATTTTTGCGTAATCAGGCACTTCATTTAATCGGCCTTCGTATCGTTATTCTATAGTATCTCTACAATGATACGGTATTGGAATGATCGAATTTGCATATACAGGGGCACTATAAACAGGTCACCTGAATAATTTGAATGACCCATCGATCACCTGATGTCATTAATTTTTTTATACGTGGAGACGTCAAGGAGATATGAAGGTGAACTCTGTTTTTTTAAATGGAACGGTATGGTTTTTTATTTACATTCTGATAGTGTGTTTCAAGACGAACACAATGACCTATTATGAAGGGCATTCAAGGTCACGCAAGGTCAACTGCAATAGAAAATAAAGTGTCTCAAAGCACTCTTCGAATACTACGACGATTTACATGTAACATGTTATTTACGTATTCACTGCTATTTCAAGTGTTCAAAATGACGACCTTGAACTTGAAATTGGTCCATATTTCATTGATGGTACGCTAAATAGTCATAAATACGAGAGAATCTTAAAAGACGTTTACCAGAATTGATAGAGGACATTTCACTGGACATGCGACAGTCCCTGTGGTTCCAATAAGGCGGATGTCCTGCTCATTCAGCACGAAATGTTACAGAATTACTGAACAGGATACTTGAAGGTCGTTGAGTTGGTCGATCAGGAAGTAATAAATGGCGAGCACGTTCCCCAGACCCGACACCACTAGATTTTTATTTGTGGAGAAAATTGAAGGAACAAGTGTACCGCGAAAAACCAACAACCACAGTTGATATGCAAGAACGTATAAAAAGAGCTTGCTCTGTAATAGATACAACTAAAATTTGTCAGGCAGTATCATCAGTAGTGCAACTTTTTAGATTATGTCTCCGTGTTCAAGGTCGTCATTTTGAACACTAGAAGCAGCTGTGAATACGTAAATAACATGTTACATGTAAATCGTCATAGTGTTCGAAGAGTGCTTTGAGACACTTTATTTTCTATTGCAGTTAACCTTACGTGACCTTGAATGACCTTCATAATAGGTCATTGTATTCGTCTTGAAACACACTATCAGAATGTAAATAAAAAACCATTCCGTTCCATTAAAAAAAAACAGAGTTGACCTTCATATCTCCTTGACGTCTCCACCTATAAAAAAATTAATGACATCAGATTACGAGCGCCTCGATATCAAGTAAGTTTGGTCTGATGCATTTTCGTCTATCTTCAAAAGCAAGCTTGTTATTCTGGTGACCTGTTTATAGTGTCCCACCCAGTATATATGCACAATATGTTTAAATCTTTGATGACACTTTACCATATTTTGTACATCATGGTCTATTAAAAATGCAACAGTCTCCGCAATTTAAACAAGTCAATAAATTCTGATTTGCTGTAGTAATTATCAAAATTGTGTTTCAAACGCAGACGTGTGATAATAATTAGACTGCAGATCAATATGCATTTGTATCGCATGACAATATTTAGAATACAACACGAGACGTGTGTATTAATAAAAATTGCTAATAATTTTATTCCACTTTGATTATAGGGAATTCTCTACGTATCGAAATATTTCCCTCATATTACTTTCCATCAAATACGTATAAAAACGAGCATTTTCGTAAAAATTCGCCGGCTAATTCGTTAAAAACAAAGTGATTGAATTAAAGTGGTAGGGCATGATTGGGAAATATGTGAATGTAAAACATTTGCAGAAAATAGCAATTTTTAAAATACCAAATGAAATGCGTACGTTAATAAAAATTGATAATATTTTTATTTCATTTTTACCAAACGAAATTTTCTGCGCAAAGAAACATTTCTCTTACTTTACTCTTCATCGAATTAAATATTAAAATGAGAATTTTTGTAAAAATTCGCCGTCCAATGATAATATTTGTAAACGTGGTATACCAAAGTGAACGTTGAAAGCAAAGCGGTTGAATTAAAGTACTGTGACGGCAGCGAAATCTGCAACCGAAACGCGATTGCAATACTGTGTAAATGTGACGCTTCCTTTTTAAATTAGTGAATGACAATCATTGCGATTGGAAGTTTCTAGTGAATCTCACTGCTCGCGAACGAAATCCGTTTACCCGTGTATCTGTGCATTGAGTCGATGTAATATGTAATCGATATACATATAGTTACCGGTATACATAATATCAGACCCGCTGCACGCATTCCATAACGTTTGATAGATTTCGAAATGATGTACCGGATAATTGCGACAATTACCGCCATACGAGCGAGATGGTAACAGTTACAAATAACAGTACGTTGCTTCTTATAAATTTTACGACATTCGAACAACATTAGAATTTAATGGCTTGCTATTATTACTGTTCAAATGACGTATTATGTTCCTAACGAACCTTGAAATGCTGGAATGATTACAATTTCCGAAATGGACGAATTCCATTGCGAACTGGAATGTGCCAGAGAATAGCCGTAACTGCGTAATCAAATTGTAAAATATCCGACATTTAACAAATATTTACAAGTGAATAACTTGCTTTCGTTGTTGTGTGCGTGATACAAATAATACTTAATTTTTATAAATGGTAATGGATAAAAACAGGACTTAAGTGTGTATTTAAAAATTATTTTATAATTCAAGTTTTTAATGAGTTGTTGTATGTTAAGTTTGTGATTTTAGAATGCAAATATCATGTAGAATTATACAGTACTTCATGAAGTACATCAAGAAATATTATTATAGTCTACAGGCTTGTTATTAGAGCGTGGATATTACTAAATCTTAGAAACATTATTAAAGGAAAGAATACATTTTTACTTAATCTGTGCTATTCACAATCGACTCAGAAATTTTTATTTTACATAAAGATTTGCAGTTTATTTATTATACATTATTCTAAGGTACAAAGCTAATCTTTAAAGTCCCATTTTCAGTTATTGTTTGGCTAATCCAATTGTACTTTTAAATAAAGTTGACTTCCATGTTAATCAACTGGATTTTTGTATATTGTTTTATATGAATGGAAAAATAAACATATTGACGTTATAATTATGTGACATTTGGTTAAATTGAAGTATCAAATAACCATAAATCGACGAATTTGTTGATGATACGATATACTCAAAAATAGAAATGACAATCTTGCAAATGATAAAAATGGTAAAAAAATCAATTTCTACTGTATTCACTTTTTGCAATGGAAACTCAATTTCATTGTAAAGAAATGTTGCTTACAATGGTGCTTGCTTTGATCAGTAAATTTTATTGACGAAAAAGTTGTGATTGTTTAGCGTTATTGTTAAAAATAATACATACATTTCATAAGTAATATTCTAATATATTTTTGATCACAATTTAATGTTCGAAAATTTCCTATTGAGTTAACATTTCATTTTTTGATTTTTATTACTATTAGAATATTTTTCAAATACGTCATTGCTTAGAACTACTGTAGCAGTTAAACATTCGATTCGAATAACCTGAAAAATGGTGCTTGTTTCCCGAGATCAATCCCGATTACCGGATGCCTAATTCAATTGGGCTACGGTAAGACGCTAGAGTAGATTTCAAACAAGCCAATTTTCTGCTCTCATAGCCACGTCCACTGGATTATTCATCGTTTATACTGTTGACCATAATCGAGTCCACTGTACATTATGCCACATTGATACTCAGCCTGAAGCAAATTAGTTCTACAGTCGACTTATAAATTAGCAAATATCATGAATAATCAGAGTACGTGTCAGTCCTGCGATTTACAAACTCACAACAATTGTACAATAATTTAGCTACATAGGACAAAAACAAAATTATAATTTCATTTATTCGTTGTCTATAATTGATTTAATCCACTGATATATTTTTCTCCACAGTAAGAAAAGGATTTGTTTATTGCTTGTGAAACATTAACACGAACTTCGTCAAAAGTATTTTCAAATCATTTCACAACGTTCTAATTATGATTAAATTGCAGATATTTACTAAAGTATACATTTTTTTGTTGATTAATTGAATGGAATCGAAGTCGTAGAAAAATGTAGCCTCTCTATTCAGTGTTCAATTAGAATTCTAATAATATCAAAACTGTATAATACTTCCCGTTATAAGTACTGAATTTCAGACAATAAATTCTCTTATCATATACAGGGTGGTAATTATAAAGCGTTACAGACGAATATCTCCAAAAACATGGATTATACGCAAAAATGTTTCAGATGAAAGTTGTTCAGCACCGAGAGGGACATCATGTGGTGGGACTTTCATTTTTCCCGGTGGATACACCAAGGTGAGGTGAAGGTCAACTTTCTTTTCTTTATATGGAATGATATGTTTTTTATCCACCATCAAATAGTGCCTTTTAAGATGAGTTCAATTACCTATGACTCAAGAGCATTCAGGGTCAAACTTGCAGGGAATGCAGAAAAGATGTGATCGCTATATTTGTACTTTAGTTCGTGCCTTCGAACTTTCACACGAAAACAATAACATGTGTTCAATATCAGCATTACTCAGGACAACATCAAAGTCATTATGTATTAATGAAATGAAAACAAACGTATTTATGTTTTACTGTGCTCTTATGCAAGATAGTCAGTTTACTTTCATTACTGTACGTGTTAAGGTATCATTCGCTGAACGATAGAACTTAAATAGGTGGTGAAAATGGAAATGTATCAAAATTGTTTTGATAAGTTTAGAGAAGTATGAAGGAAAAATTACAGAATGTTTGCTAAATGCACAACGCTACCTAGACCGAGCATCAAAATCGCATATGGCATTTGAAAGACTAGAACAGCATTTTCTCCGTACAGGTCCTGTCCTCAAAAACTGCGTTATGCCCATTAAGCCTACGACGCGTGAAAACAAGAAAGTCAGAATATGAGAAGCTTGTGCTAAGATAAATGTTGAAATGTTGAGCAAAATTAGACAATCATTTAAACAAAGAATTGTTAAGTGCAATGAAGTAAGAGGTAATCATTGTGAACACATACCAAACTGAAGTACAAATAAAATGATCACACCTTTCCTGCATTTCCCAACAAGTTTGACCTCGAATGCCCTTGAGTCATAGGCAATTGAACTCAGCTTAAAACACACTATTTGATGGTGGATAAAAAAACGTATCATTCCATATAAAAAAAGAAAGTTGACCTTCACCTCACCTTGGAGTATCCACCGGGAAAAAGGAAAGTCCCACCACATGATGTCCCCCTCGGTACTGAACAACTTTCATTTTAAACATTTTTGCGTGTAATACACATTTTTAGAAATATTCGTCTGTAACGCTTTATAATTTCCACCCTGTATACAGGGTGTCCTGTAACTGATGGTACAAGCGAGCAGGGGGTGATTCTACCTGAGAAAATAAGTCGAAAATATGCAATATATTTTTTTCATTTGACGCCTCGTTTCTGAGAAAATCGTGTTTAAAGATCCGTCGGGTACGCGTGCTTTAGTGTATGCAGCAATGGTTGATCATGATCAGACGCGTCAGACGATTCCTATCTAATAGTACGCGTATTTGCTGCATTTTCAACCTCGATTTTTTCGGAACCGAGACGTCAAATGAAAAAATTTGTTTTCCATATTTTCGACTTATTTTCTCACGTAGAATCACTCCTTGCTCGATTGTACCACCATTTACTAGACACCCTGAATGTCATCTGTATCTTAGGTACAAAATGGCATTTTAATATTAATTCCTGTATTACAATATAGAGCAAATAGAATGTCATTAAATATAATATATGCTTGTTTTAATTATGTCGTGCAACAACAAAACCGTCCACGTAAGGAAATTTTATTACAGAGACTTCAAGATATGGATTCGAACATTTGCGTTCATAAACATACTCAGCGCGAAGCCTTTGATTTATTACATTACAGAGTTGACGAATACACAGAAGTTTTGTTGAATTGCATATTTCATGAAATTTTCTAAGACACCGCGTAATTCTGAAAGTGGAACGAATCACTCGGGAAATAAAACACATCACCTGCAAGCCACGATGACTTGTTTAGCCACTCCACCTACATATTTATCCCAGCATATTACACAGCAGGGAAAAGTTACCGTAACCCAGATAATAATAATTCGTGTTTATTCCACGCCTAGCCGTTAGAATTACAAGCGCGAAACTGAAGGAAACATTGTTTAAGATATTTCCATAAAAGAAAATTAAAAGATGCAAAATATTACAGAAACAAAGTTTACAACGTTTGCACGATAATTAACACTAAATCCATTATAAATAGACTATTCTGCGGATTTTATACACTTATGGCAAAAAATGAGTAGATAAAACATGAAATAGAAGAAAGATAAAGGAGATTTAAAAGTATCGATACATTATTGTCAATTTATTAAAATTATTAGGGGCAGCAATAATTTTTATTTTTTTAAAGTGTCTTGTAATTGCTGCATAACATTTTTATTTTGTATAAAGATCCGCAGTCTACTTATAAATTTCAGCATTCAAACACAAATTGTAATAAAAATTGTATAACATTTATATGCCAATTTTCTTACTCTTAGAAAGCTATATGGACCAGTTATCTTTAATACTCCATAAATTCAGTGTTAATAGTGATGTAAAAATTCACGTGTATGTTAAATTTAATACTGATCTTGTTAAATTCTAATTACTGGTAAAGATCGTTCCATAAGCGATCATATAAAATAATTAATGCAAAAATGTACTGCATGAACATTTTTATTGAGTTTCGCAACTATATTCACAATATTGTTAATATATTGTATCCTGCATTATAAAGGGTCAACAATATTATGGACTGGTAATATAAATAAGTAAGTATAATAGTATAGTGTAAACTATTAATAATATATTAATAATATTGTGAATAGAAGCGAATATAATTTGACGACTTAATAACATTATGAACTAGTGATTATAAATAATAATAATATATTAATAATATTGTGAATAGAAGTGAATATGATTTGACGACTTAATAACATTTTGAACTAGTGATTATAAATAATGATAATATATTAATAATATTGTGAATAGAAGCGAATACGATTTGACAATTTAATTAGATTATGCACTAGAGATTATAAATAAGCTTGTATAATACAACGAACTTAATAATTATTTCTGTTTAATCATTCTTGTAGCTCGTATTTATGTTCTCTTGTAGTCCATGGAACAAGTTAGTGTAGTATGGATTCAACAAGATTACCAAGGCGATATGTACGGAGATAGAAATGTCTAATGCAATTTCATTAAGACCTCCACGGTGGTGCGCTCTTCTTTTAATTAAATATAAAAGTTATTAAAACTATGTCTCGTCGGAGCATCGGACGAGACTTTGGGCATTTAGATTCTTCTTGTTTTCAAACTCTTATTGTCAGTTTAATTTGGCCGGAGTACATCAAACTGTTTAATTCGATTCCGACCATGTTGCAGAACGTGTTTCCGTACCGGTTGTTCAATTCGCAAATTGAGCCGAGATATATTCGAACAGCATATTCTGGGAATAAAAATATTCGCGCGTTAGAAATTAATTTAAGCGAAGCTATGCATAATATGATTCAAGTTCAAAACATTCCAGTGGTATGACTGTAATATAGATCCGACTTGAAGCCGGTGCATCCATCGCTTCTCCACTCGAAATTGGATTCTGCTTGTTTGAAAGACATGCCTGCGTAATTTTACTCTTGCAACGCCGCATTTTGTAACTACCTTTCCCAAGCAAATATTTCGAAATTGTACTCAACCCACAAAAGTTTTACTGTTGTAAACAGAAAGATCTTTCGCTTGCATTTATTCTCGTCTTAATAATAAGTGATATACACACATAGACGAATTACAATGCTTTATTTTGTTTTGCATTTATTCTCTATTTAATAGTAACTGATATGCGTAAACAAATTATTATTATTTCTTCTATGTTGAGTAGAATATAAACGAATTATTATTATTTATTTCCAATGTTTTACTTTTAAATAACGTTTCTAGGAGGTTAATTAAGTGCTGAAGAATTATGTTAGAACGAAGAGAGAATGTGGATGCACATGAGAAAAACACATTTTTCATATTTTGCAAAACAATCAAGCTTTCTCTTTAGTATGTTAAGAAATGCAATTTCGTAAACAGAGATGTTTAACAAATACAATTTCGTGAATTGAATGTACAAGTAGATATTATCCTTAGCTGACGCAATTGTTTGTTTTCAACTTCATAATTATTAGTATTTATTTCGAACGTTTTATTTTTGGATAATACTTCTAACAGGTTAGAAAACTCCGAAATTATTTCAGGATATTCTAGATCAGAGAAATAATACATTTTACATATTTTTTAACCAAGATGCCCTCTTTTTAGTATTTTTCAAAATGCAATCTCTTAAGTAGAAGTAATTTTATAAATTCATTGTTCGAGTAAATATTCTTGTCGGATAATGCAACGGTTTTTTTCCAACATGGAGGTTTTTGAAGAAGGTTTCGACGTCTGCTAAATATTCATTCGACTATAGACAACGGTACACGAGGTACAGAGCTAAGTCCCAAACGTCCCGACTCGCGAAACAATATGGTCATAATCCCTCACCGTAGGGACACATTCGCAAACTATGCGCGGCCGAGTCAAACCTTGACCATCTTTTTAATTAATTTTCATGTGCGCTTCACCCTGGAGGCGTGGTTTCCTCCAACATCGTTGAATGAGACAGTCTGCTGTACACAGGTTGTCTCAATTGAAGCGGAACAAGTGAAACACTTTAATACCATAATACAAACTGTTTGAAACACCTCATTTTTACACATATGAAACACGCAAGACAAACTATGGCAAAATTGTAGCAAGACAAGACGTGCTCATTTAATCAGCATGGAGAAGAATTTCTGAACTGCAAAATTTAACAAAATATTCTATATTTTTAACAATGCAATTTGTAAAGTTAGTGAACAATGCTATCTATTAATCTATAGAGTGTTCCAGTTAACGTAGCCACTTAAAATATTTCTTACATTTTTAATAATACCGAAAAATTCTTAATGAAATTCTGTATTTTCTAATTGATGATAGTTGAAAAATATCTTTAACGTAATTTTTTAATAAATGATTTTGATAAGCTGCTTTTAAATTGCATGAATCAGATGTATTAAGGGAATTAAAACATAATATAACTGATTTGTTGAGAAGCATGTGTGCAAAAAAGTTTAAAGAAATTATTACAAATAAATAACATTTCCATACGTATGGGTAGTCAATAAAGAAACAACAAAATTGAAAATAAAAAGGGAATCGTCACTGTTTTGTTATTTCAGAAGAAGAGCAGATAATCGCAGAACGGAGCATTGGTCTAATTTAATTGTCTAATTTTCTAAATGGTCTAATCTAATTGTGAAGGAAAACTACAGCAATCATTTTGTTTATATCGTACCACCTAGATTTGCACACTTCGACAGAAAAACAAAAATGTTGTGCAGGAATTGGTTGCTAGGTTAACACAAAATAACCTCACAATAAAATGTTTGCGTTCACAAATTTGCGAAGAGATATAAACATCGGATGAAATATACAGGGTGTTTCGTCTAAGACAGGACACCTAAATATCACATCTACATCTGAAAATACAAAAAATCTAACGTAATCTAAATGGTTTCAAAAGACGAATCAGATGGAAGAATCGTTTTTTATAAATTGTAATTTTTTAATCGTTTTTTCAAGGTCACTCCACATCCATGTTTAATAGCACGACCTTGAAATGACCGTGAACTCTAAAATTTGCTAATTAATGCAGAACTTCACCGTAAATTAAAACCATTTGAATTTTCTCCTGTTCTGAATAACGCATTATGAATCGCTTGTCGATACACTGAGAAATCTAGCAGTGAACAAACTCTTAAATACGTATCTCTCTCACTCCCTATTTACACAGAGGAATGATACAATGTGTTTATTTACAAGTTCAAGTTCATGGTCGAATTTCTGTTACCGTTGAAATCTGAAATGTCGCTGAAAGTAAGTTCTGCATTAATTAGGGAATTTTAGAGTTCACGGTCATTTCAAGGTCGTGCTATTAAACATAAATGAATGCACAATAATGTTTGCTATAACATACAACAACAAAAAATGTGTGTATATATGTAAAAAATCACGAGTGACGTTGAAAAAACGATTAAATAATTACAATTTATAAAAAACGATTCTTCCATCTGATTCGTCTTTTGAAACTATTTAGATTACGTTAGAAACATTTTTTGTATTTTCAGAGGTAGATGAGACATTTAGGTGTCCTATTTTAGACGAAATACCCTGTATTGTGATATGATGTTAACACTAAAACGGACATTAACATTAAAAGAAGTGAGGAATAAAAATCGAACGATGGAAGAAGTAGCTGATAATGTTGGAAAGAAAAAAAATAAAATAGACAAGAAATAATACTTTATGGAAGTTAAAACACGATAGAATGAAAAATGCAAAAAATTAATAAAAACAAATCCGACGTATCTACAAATTTGAAACATATTTTTTATCATTCTCATTCTTCCAAAAAGAAATATACGTGAATCATTATTTATAATATTACATTTAAAATTATAAATAGTTTTGGAAAAGATACAGTGCCAACAACAGAAAAAAGTTAGTTAGTTTCATAAATGCAGAAGGATTTAACGGAACTAATGCTATTTTAGTTTAGCATCAAACGCATCGAATATTTTATATTAAAATAAATGAATATTAATTAAAACATTACGGTCGTTTGGATGTACAAACTAAGATACTGGGAAACAGTCTGCGAAAATGACAAAAGAACCAAAGAACACCGCATGAAGTGATAAAGTGAAATAAAATATGACGGTTATAAATACTATCACGGCAAAAATTAATAATACAGAACGGCCATTACGTGGTTTAATTGGGTCATGTGACGGATATTCATCCCTATTTAACTTCCGAAACGATTCTGTTTATTTAAAGTGCCTTAATCCATTACACAGTATTCTACCTTTGAGATGAAAACGAGCTGCAAGCTATGAAATATGTACGTAAGAAACACGTATTTTAATTCTCCGATGGAACTGATCGAATAATTACAACATCGAACACGAATTTTCTAATGAAACGACAGTTTTAATTTTCGGTAATTCTATTGTTAAACCTACCTCCAAGAAAGAATTCCAAATTATTTATCATACACTCATACTGATTTTTTACCATTGTATTGATTAATTGCAAAATGTTGGACTTGAAGAATATTCTAGTAGTTCTATACTAGAATTGATTTTCAGATGCCTCGAGATCTTTGAAGAAAATTCACTCAGTTCCTACTGAAAAATAAATCTGCCAATTGCAGAAAGTTGGGACTATACCATTCATTAATAAAACTGTAATGTGAAAATGTGCCTGCACAGAACTTGTGTGTTATTTTCAAAAGGGATACGAACTTTTGCAATCATCTAATTTTACATTACGAAACGAATTAAGTTGTACGAATGAGGACCGAATAAGAGTTCAAAACTAACTAATAATTGCAAAATAAGACGAACCCGTTCAGCAGCAAATGAGCAACGACCCGGCAAGGAACCGCAACGAGCGATCGATCCGCAAAATTCGGAACGGGTTGGCTAGTTTTTAGTAGCAGCACTGTCAAAAGCCGGATCACCGAACGATCTTCAATTCGGCCGCATTACGACAAAGCTAAGTGGCAGGGACCATCAATTCTCGAGTCACACGGCTGCATGTCCACAAGAGCACAGCATCAAACTAACTGTTGAACCACAGTCAATCCGTTAATAACAGCTCGTCACTTCACCATTATCATTCGGGACGAGATGTACCGTTCACATCGTTACATTGTGCACAGATCAAAAACGAGAGACAGAAAGAGAGAAAGAAAAATACCAACAGAGGGGAAAACAGAAAGAATGTTTATCAAGAAATTCCTTTTACCAAACGCAAACAGTCGTCGTGAAAGCAGGGGGCGCAAACCTAACAGTCTTCCAGCTTGTCCATCATCGTGGCCGAACCAAATACAATAACCCTAATCGGAACCTTCGAACAACAACCCCATAATGGTGTTGTTCATTTATTCTCTATACAGTAGCTTTCAAGAAAATAACACTCAAGAGATTTGTTTCTACGAGTTCGTTTGATACTCTTCTTCTAGTCTGTTTGTCTCAGACTTGCTGTTTCTACTAGAGCTAATCGTTGAATACATATGGGCAAAATATATGTTATGAACACGTTACGTTAAACACAAAATTGAATAGGTGAAGTACGAAACTGTGCAAACAGAAGACTTTAAGTGGAGTGAGCATTTATTCGGTACGTAGAAAATAAGGACTCTTCATGGTCCTTTTTCTAAGAATCTACTGCAGCTACTATCTTAAATTTTTGAGAGTAGCTACTATCATATTAAATGTGCACTTTTGCTAAAGAGAATCTTGGAATAATAAATAGAAAAAATTATGCAACCCTATCAATATGTGGCCTTTTTCGCAGTATTACTTTCAACCTAGACGACACTACCAATCCGACTGTAGATCGAATTACATAAATACCTTTCGCTAAAATACTTGTTACCCTTAGTAGGAAAAGCTGACGAAATTTCAACTCGATTGATCGAATGGTTACTGACGATATGGAACATGAATTTGGCTGATTTTCTATGTACCGAAAAAATGCCCACTTAAGAACATTGTTACATTACTTTATACTTACTAAAATTATTAAAACGACAAATACATTTTTACTTAATTTCGGTTTCTTAAAATTGACTTAAAACATGTTTATTTCGTATAAAAATCCGCAGTTTACAAGTTACAACGTTCCATAGTCACACTCGTAAGTAGAAACAGTGGGCATTGGTCAGGCAGACCATACAACAATGCTAGAAACATACGTATTCAATCAATCTTCAAATTTAATTGTCTCGAATATGAAGTTTCAACCGAAAAGCTTTTATCGTACATTCACGATTTATTCTTTCGGGCAGAATGATGCTCAGAACGTTTAAAAAGATAGTTACATACGTCAGACACTGTATATTTGAATAAAGAAAATACGTGTTACGCTTACAGCTCTGTAGAAAACTGACTATGTATACGTGATCGCATAAAATCCTTCTAGATTCGTGACTGCACAACAAATTGTTGGGAATCGCATGCCTTTATTTAATCGTTTATTTTACTTATATTTTATACGTGCCGCATCATACAAAATGAACCACGTAAAAAATACCAAATTGCTTTTCATTCTATCAAATATTAGTAGTATTACTTCACAAAAACATTTTAAAAGGATTTTATATAACTAATTTTACAATACGAGGAACTTTTTGTAGTTATTTTACTAATATTTTTAGTTGTTGTTCCACTGTTACATCCTGCCCCACTGAATTTTGTGTTACTACATTTAAAGCTTCAGAAAATTTTCGAAAAACGTTAGAATACAAAATTTTATTGAATTAAATACGATTTTTATTTATTTCTGATCTACAAACTACCACTGAAAATACGATTTTATTTGATTCCACTTTCTTAAAATTCGTGCAGAAAAATTGAAAATTGCATAAACATCTGCAGTCTACTAATTTACTGCAACTTTAAATATGTGATTGTACATTATTTATGATAATAAATAAAATTATTTTATGATTTATAATATTGCATGACGTGTGAGTCACATGATACTTCTATTACGAATTTTTCTGTGTCGTTAAAAATACCAGAGATTTGGGTGATCATGTTAACAGGAACAACCAAAAATAGATAGCATTGTTTGAGAATAACAACAATAACTGTATCAATTCAATTGCTAAAAAGTATAAAACATTTTCATTGAATTTAACAGCTCAGAAAACCATGTCCAAGTTAATTAAATCTAACTAAAATGATTCGTCTTTTGAAACTATTTAGATTATGTTAGAAACATTTTTTGTATTTTTAGAGGTAGATGAGACATTTAGGTGTCTTGTTTAAGTTAAAGCTTCAGAAAATTTTCGAAAAACGTTAGAATACAAAATTTTATTGAATTAAATACGATTTTTATTTATTTCAGATCTACAAACTACCACTGAAAATACGATTTTATTTGATTCCACTTTCTTAAAATTCGTGCAGAAAAATTGAAAATTGCATAAACATCTGCAGTCTAGTAATTAGTATTATTAGTATTATGATATTGTGAATAGTATTATCATTACTATTGTTTCTGCTACAATTGTCGTTGCTATTACTATTATTATTACTGTTATTGTTATTGTTATTATTATCAATATTCTAATGCTCTTGTGATAGCATCCTATTGGTTACTTGTTCGTCGCCTTCCGTAGCTTAGAACAACAATTATTGTTACTGAAACTTCCGTTAATATTATGACTGCGTTTAGCCGTAAGCAACGATCGATCCAAATCAATTCGTAACCGGCTGGCATCGTTTCAATGTTAACACGAGTTAACTAGTGAGCGGTCCGTGACGTTTGGACAGGAAAACATGAGTGTATTCTCGACTGGCCCGCAAAGGGTTAAAATAAAACTCAACCAAATTTGAGAATACTGCAGGATTATTTATACCTTCGATGTCTGTAATCCACAGTATCCCAACTTCACATGTAAATATCTAAAGTGATCCATATGCAACCATATTTATTGTACAAATGGTTAAAGATGGGATCTAGCATTGTAATGACGTAACTGTTATGTTAGACGAACTCGCACGTTTCACTGTTTAGATCGGGTAATGACAGTTCCACTGGACGAGATCCCACTCTCTTTTCGTGAGAGTTTCCCAGTGTGTTATGGCAAGATCCACCTTCCATATAATCGCGTCCAAATACGATAACCCTAACCAGATCTGGGTAAAATAGTATTTGATATAGTAAATAGTACATAATTATTATTTTAAAGTGTGTACAACATCAAAAATAAAATAATTGATTTGATGAACTAAGTTTTTAAGGTAGTATTTGGAAATAATATTTTATTGGAAGAGTATTGCCAATATTTACATTTCGTCTGGAAATTTTCTTTATTCTAATTTATTTTCATTGTTTTAATATATTTACGAGTATAATTGGACGGTAATACCGTTTCTAAGAGTATTCAAACGAAGCAAGACAACACATTCATCTTCATCAGAAATTCCTTTTACCATCTGTTATCTAAAACTTTGTTTTTTAATGTCTCTTAATAACTCGACGATAGAAAATCTTAAATATAAGATCAGATAATGTGTTGAAACATCCGCAATACTTGTAGGATGCACTTAAAATAGAAATATCTCATTATACAATGCAGATTCTCGAAGTAAAAATATTTTATCTTGTGGTTTAGATTGTCAAAATAAAATTATTTTATTTTGAAAAATAGACACTATTTGAAATGCTATTTTTTAAGCCACATATTACAGTGCATGCTGCTAATAATCCCATGTGGGGTTTTATAGCTTGGTAAAAAAAAATCGAAAATATAATATAATATAATTTACTACAATATAATATAATAATATTAATCCCGTGCACTACAAGTTATTTTACTGTTACAGTGATCAACAACTTCTTTGTCGCTCACAATTTTTTAGCAGAAGAAATAAGTTTATATTCATTGTACGTCTATGTATTTTCCAATGATTATCTATCGAGTCTGTCTCAATATAGTGCAAGGAGTTAATACAATTAATCTAAAATATTAAATAGTTGTCTGAAATATTTTTTTCGCCAAATATTGCCCACCTCTGAACCTAACCGCGCGACGACTGCCGACCGCCTTTGCACAACAAACCCATAGTGGTGGTGACGAAAAAAAAAAACAAAAGCGGATGGTCCGAGGAAGAGGGTAGTCGGGCAAAGTCCACCGAAGAGACAGGAGCAGACAACGTAGCTCTCCGGGTAGAGGCGGTAGGAGGGTAATAGCTAAAGAGAGGGAGAGAGAGGGTCGCGAACGAAGAGAGCGAACCCCCACTCGGCGTCGGCGTCAGCGTCGCGGACGCGACTGTGGGGGCATTTTCTCGCGACCGTCGTAGAAGCACGCTCAATTTCGTTGGCGGGAGCGCCACGAGACGGCAGCATCGTTTTCCACCCCAAAACCTTGAGGCGTCAGTGTGTCCGTTCGTTCGAGCAGCGTCGGAGCCCGCGCGACCCCGAGTGATCAGCGTGTTTCGCGCCACCTGCCGCGCCGTGCCGCGCCGTGCCGCGCCGCACCGAACAGAGCCGAGCGGGTCCGTGCCACGCCGATCATCCGAGCAGAGCGGTGCCACGCCGATCTGAGCGGATGAGGATTCACGACGTCGTGGACAGACCCGAGCACAGCCGCGGCGGGCGCGCTCGAATGCCGGCCCTCTCTGTTTATGAGAGGCGTCCTGACGCGACCGGCTGACGTCGGCCGGCGGCAATTTCGACCGGGAACACGAATCGGCTCCATCCGCGCGCGATCCCGCAGGAGACGCCGAAAAAAAGCCGCTGTTTACCGCCTTCGTCGAGCCCCGAAACAACCACCGCGTCTCGCGATTCGCGCCACCGAACGTCACATCCCCTGTTCGCGCGATCAGTCTTCGATTCTGTGCCGCGAGGATCGTTCGTAGTGAAGTGAAGATTCCGCCGAGGTGTAAGTAACGAATTGATCTATGGCCAATACGTGCTCCGAGCAGCCTTACGATATGGGGATTCGAGCTGATGGCGGATTCGAACTATCTACTAACTTCCTTTTTTGTCAGGTCTCGCGGTCGTTCTACTAGAATCGCCCAGTGTTTCCGATCAGAGGAAGGTATCTTATTGAGATAGATTCCGGTGGTTTCCATCGGGTCATTTTTTTGCGAACTGCGATTAGAATTGGAGATTCTCAGAGAGAAAGAGAGGTAGAGAGAGAGAGAGAGAGAGAGAGAGAGAGAGAGAGAGCGTGAGAGTGAAAGAGCGGGAGGGAGAGAGAGATTACCGTTTCTTTTTCACTCCGCGTGTTTGCATTTTCTTTGTCCCCCGGCCCTTCCGGATCAGCTCTTGCGAGTCGGGGCGCCTTTATTGACGACGGCTCCCGGAGTTTAGTGTTTGTGAAAGTGAGGAATGCTGCAATAGTCTTCTGCGACAGGAAATTGGATTCCCAGCTGTATAAGGGACACGGATGCACATGAAAATTACGAAACAGAATGCGAGCGAGGCTTCCGAGGATCGGTCGCGTTTCTCGGAGGAGTCACGCTGTCACGTTGCGTGAGAACTCAAAGGAGTTACGTCTCCGGTGAGATCCAGTGGACTCCCGCGACGTTTAGTCCCTCTTGATTTGGTGGAGGAGTCGTCGTTCGACTCGATCAACGGATCCGGACGGCCAATATGTTGCGATGTTTCAAGTTCGCCGCGCGGTCGACGGAACAAATTGCGAACTTTAAATCGCGAGGAAAATTGAAACACGTGACAGGTGCGTCAACGATGCCGTCTTTGAAAGTATTGGAAAGTAATAGGCATCCGAGAGCCAAGTGCTAATCTTTCGTCCGGAAAAGTGGAGAATTTTTGCGAGAAAGAAATCTGTGCTGTTAGAATTTCAAGTGCCCAGAAACGTGGCGAGTGTCTGTGTTCGGGCCCTGTAAAATGGTTCTTAAACTTTGTGTCATTGGTTTTGTAACGGCACAGGCTCTTCAACTTAGTTGCCATGCGAAGTGTGTAGTTCTATTTAAAAAAGAGATTCCGTTTAGTATACACTTAGTTATTTGCATTCGCGAAGTCGAAAGTAAGCCTCGACAAACGCGTTGACTTTGCGAACTTCTACTATGTAGGCGTGTCTCCAAATTTTATCCCTCTCTTTTTGTTAATAATTCATCTTCCTGTTTTGTACAAATTCAACACGTACTTCACATTTTCCAAAGAACATATTCACTACGTAGCGTTCTATTAATCATCTATGATATTGTTAAAAAAATTTCAACGTTTACTTGTTCATTGGAAAGATTTTCCAACACGTTCACTGTGTAACTTTTTGCTAACCGTCTAAAACATTCTTAAAGAAAATTTACCGTTCACTTTTGTGTTAGAAAAATTTGTCTACTAATCGTTTGCCACATCGTTAAAGAAGAATTAACAGTCACGTTTTTAATAGGAATGATTTTCTAATAAGTACGTCTACTTCATTACTTTCTATTATTCATCTGACATTTTTAAAAAAATTTCTCGTTCACGTTTTTGTCGTTAAGAATTTCAAACAGAAATGTCTACTATGTTTCTCTTAATCAGCAAAATTTTTAAAGAAAATTTAATCTTGGTTTTAATTGCAATTCGAAGCAAAACAAAATTTTTTCGGCTAGCTAACTTCGTAAGCACAAAAAGCGCGTTATCAGCGACGAATACGGATGAAACAAATGTTGAAATGTAGATGGAAAAGTTGAAGTTGACGGTATATTAATACAGTGTTGCACTAGTGAAACGTACGTGTATTATAAGATCGATTTGGGTATAGCGCGCGTGACGATGAAATTTCGAAACAATCGAGAATCTATCGATTATCATTCAGATTGAGGGACTCCGACATGCCGTTTGACGTGTTTTGCGAACGAATGAATAGTGATTGCAATTGCGAGTCATTAAAATACGCCTAATTTTCAGCAGGAGATGTGATTCCTTTTAAATCGCATCGGCAACCCGCGAGAAGGTTTCCGTTGCGAGTTCATTATGTCGCGTGGGCGAATGATCTTCACGGTGGCTAATTACGATGACAACGTTTAGATTCCTCGAATCGCGTTAATGAGATTATTGGAAGTTCTGAACGAGGAATAATGCGGAGACTTCGGCGCTCCGAAGTAGTAACAGTTTCGATGCGTCTCGACGGATCATCAATTGTTCCATTTCGAAGCTAATAATCTACCGGAATTACGGCTCCTTGGAATTGGGTTAATGAGCTAATTTGTACTTACGGTAGTAACGTGATCGTGAAAAGTACTGCGCCGAGAAATGCTTGGTACCATAGCGCTCCCGGCCATTAATGGGAGAACCGATCGGGAACTCTATCTTTTTTTTTCTCTTTCAATCTTCGTGCGGTTTACTGTGCAAATTATTCTGATACGTTCATGCACGCTCATGAACACCCGCAAAGTGCATCACTCCGAAGCATACAATGTGAATCATTGAATTACATTTGAGATCGGTGACCGCTAAAACGATCTTGATATTTGGTTTATTAATAATTCCAAGTGAAACACAATGTTCGGATTCATTATTTCAGTTGTCATGAAGAAGAAAATAACGGACAAGAGTTTATCGAAATGAAAATTGATAGTTAATTAATAGATTTTATGTTGGACGATTATCGTTTTAAATAACTTAAATTGTTTGGTCAGTTTTCTGGAACAATGATATTTGCGAATTTGGTTGATCGAAAAATTTATTTACAGTGAAACTGCTTATCTCAGCATAACAGTGGTTAAGCTTATCCAAAATAGATTATTCATCTCCATATTAATCAGCACTGGTAATCACACATGTGCAGTTGCACAACGTAGATATATGTGCGCAGTTTTGTGCGGAACAAGTGCTCCGACCATACCAAAATTTATACTACACAATAAATTACCAAATCTATAATCAATCTTTCTTCATTTGTTCTTCATAATGTAAAACGGTTTTCAAGAAAATAAAACTTGAAAGATTCTTTTGTACGCGTTTGCTCAATATTCTTCTCACAGCGCGCGTGTTCGGCTCTGACTTATTGTTTCTACTTAAGATAATTTGTGAATATATTGACAGATGTGTGTTACGAATATCCTGCAATAATTATAAAGAGATGATAGATAGCGAGGTCACCGGAGAACAAGTTAACACAAAAATGAATAGAGGTTCATAGAATTTCGGTACGTAGAAAATAAGCGCATTTCATGGTCCATTTTCTAAGAATCTACTGCAGCTATTAACTTCAATTTTTAAGAGTATCTAGTATCATACTAAATGTGCACTTTAGCTAAAGAGAATCTTGGAATACCAAATAGAAAAAATTATGCTACCCTATCAGTATGTGGCCTTTTGCGCATTATTGCTTTCAACCTAGACGACGCTGCCAATCCGGCTGTAGGTCGAATTTAAAAAAATCATTTCTTAAAATTCGGGTTAGCCTTAGTAGAAAAAGCTCACGAAATTTTAACTCGATGGGTCGAATTGTTATTGAGAATATTAATCTGGCTGATTTTCTTTGTATCGAGAAAGGTTCATTTAAGGACATTGTTACACTACTTTCTACCTACTAAAATTATTAAAACGACAAATACGTTTTTACTTCATTTCGATTTCTTAAAATTGACTTAAAACATTTTTATTTTGTACAAAAATCCGCAGTTTATAATTTAAAACGTGCTCGTAAGTAGAAATAGTGAGCAATGGTCAGACATGCCACACACCGTGCTAGAAACCAATCTCCAAATTTAATTACTTCGAATATGAAGTTTCCACCGAAAAGCTTTTATCGTACATTCACGGTTTATTTTTGTAGGCAGAATGATACTCTCAACGTTTGAAAAAATAGTTACGTCAGACACTGTATATTTTAATAAAGAAAATACGTGTTACGCTGACTGCTCTGTAGAGAGCGGACTACGTAAATGGGATTGCATAAAATCCGCCGGGATTCGTGTCTGTATAATAAATTGTTGTAAATGGAATCCATTTATATTAACTTTTATTTTACCACGTTAGAACACCAAACTGCGTTTCATTATATCAAATATTAGTAGTATTTCTTGACGAAAACACTTTTAAAAGGATTGTATACAACTAATTTTAAAACACGAACAACTTTTTATAGTTATTTTACTAACATTAGCAGTTGTTACTTATACAAAATGGACCACGTAAAAAGACAAACTCTTTAAAATAGAGTACACTGATTTATTAATTGGAAGATTAGTAATCATTATTGATAAAAACACTGAAAAGAATTTTGTTTAACTAACTTTAAATTTGGGGAACTATATAGTGATTTCGTTAATGCTCTTAGTTTCACATTCAATTATTCAAATTTTTCAAAACGTTTTTTTGATACACGTATTTGTTATATTGAGAAAGAGAGTTTTTCAGAAACAGAAATTTTTGCTAAAAAATACTAGCTTTCAACAAATTCCCAAGACTGAATATAGCAAAAATTAATGAAATGTTTGTACATTTGCAATGAAGTCGTTACAGATGACATTGCTAGTTTAATCTCGTCGCAGCATTCGATAATGCCGTCAAGTGATTTCCATTTTTAATTGCGTTTGCCGTTACAGGGATTTATAAATTAATTCAATAGCATCGGCGCGTATTACAGCCGATGTTCACGGTTACGTTTCTTCTCCTAATTGGATGGTAATTTCGCTGGAATTTAATTCGTAAAATATTAATTATTAAGTGACAATTACCTGGAACGGTGAGCAACGGCGAGATTGCACAGTTGCCCGCTTGCGTGTGACACGCTTCACGGGTACGTGAAAACGAAAGTGACGCACTTTCCGCTTCTTACGACGCATTCTTCTCCAACTGTAGTCTGCGACCACAACGACGACGACGACGGTGTCACTGCAATGTCAGGTGACTGCTTTAAGCTTCACCTTTGCCGCTCTGTATCGGGGAAACTGCGACGACGACACACTTTGCCCTGAATAGCTTTATTTCAAGCGGAACACGACGCAAGACGTAAGACCCACGAAAATGTTCTCGTACCAAATAAGAATGTTACATCGCCGGCATGCACGTGAAATATGTGCCGACCCCCAAATATTTTTCAATCGTAAACATAAATGTCCACGCCGTGTTCCCGCTCTCCCTCTACCGTGTGCAGGAAACAAATTTCTTTAGACGTATTCCTCAACCTTTAATCCAGGGGGATTTTTAAAAAATTGTTGACGACACATCATGTGTTTTATGGGAATTCAGGTGAGATAATTTTATTCTCACGATTAACTTCAAACGAAATTTCAGGTCTGATAAGCGAATGTTGCCAATCTTTAATCTAGGTGGATTTCTCAAAATTTCTTGGCGACACTCCATGTGTTTTATAGGAATTCAGGTGAGATAATTTCATTCTTGCGATTAGGTTCAAACAAAATTTTAAGTCTGATAAGCGAATGTTGTTAACCTCTAATCTAGGCGAATTTCTCAAAATTTCTTGGCGACACATCATGTGTTATATGGGAATTCAGATGAGATAATTTTATTCTCGCGATTAACTTGAAACGAAATTTTACGTCCGATAAGTGAATGTTGCCGATATTTAATCTAGGTGGATTTTTCAAAATTTCTTGGCGACACTTCATGTATTTTATGGGAATTCAGGTGAGATAATTTTGTTCTCGCGATTAGGTTCAAACAAAATTTTAAGTCTGATAAGCGAATGTTGCCGATCTTTAATCTAGGTGGATTTTTCAAAATTTCATAACGTTTTACTTATCGATAATTTTCTAATAATCTTCTTAAAATAGAAACACAGCAGTTGAAAACGTTTCATTAAATTGTGCAAAAGCCACAATGATTTGATTCATAATTCAACAAATTCTTGCAATTAATACATTATTTCAACTTCTTCTGAAATTATTATTTAAAAGAAAATTATTGATTTTCTTTTACACACACTTCAGTTATTAAAAAGCCTATTAATATCCGATTAATATTGTGACTAGACTGCGGATCTTTATACCAAGTAAAGACGTTCTATATCAATTTTAAGAGACAGGGACCAGGTATAAATTTAATTCTGTTTTTGACAACTTCAATAAGCTAGAAATAATTCATCAACATTGTTCAACTGTGTTAATCCTTGTACTTTTTAAAATAGCACCTACTCATTTTTGTCATAAATGTTTTATGTGGATTTGCCTGTGTAGACAATTTTATTGTTGCGATAATATTCAAACGAAATCGTAGGTCTGATAACTGAATGTTGTTAATCGTTATACCAAATTAAAATTTTCTACATCAATGACAGGAAATACAGGTTAGATAGAAAGTCACTTCTTCGTTGAATCATTTTTCACTTCTCCTTTTAATACTTTTCAGAAAATTAGTTAATACATAAAATTTCCCTATGTTAAACTCCACGTACTAGTCTTTTCAAAAATACTGTTTTCTCTTAATAATATTATAATCAGTGAACTCTTTATTGTAGGTATGAAAGCAAATCGTAAAAATACAATAAATTTGTAAAACATGTTTCTCAAGAACGGCAAAAACACATAATAATAATAATTTTCTGCAATTATTTGCAGAAAGTTGGAACCAAATAAAAAGTTATTTCATCCTTTAATGATGCTTGTAAGCTGCGACTGAAACGTTCATGCACTACATTTTTTAAAATCTGTCTATTACTTTAAGTGGCACCTACTCACTTTTATCATAGATTCAGAAAATCCGCAGTCTAATTATATCGCTCTTTTTAATTATGTAACACTGTTTCGTATTTTACGAATCCGTGTTATTATTAGTTGCGTCCTGTGGTTTCCCACGATTAAAAAATGCAAATCAAGGAAAAGTACACTTGAATATATTTTATGAGCATTACTCTTCTTGTCCGTGAACTTGATTGTCAAAGTATGAACTCATTATATTCACAACTTCTTCAGAAGAACATATTTTTTTTAAAGATATGTCATTTTTGTATTGAAATTGCGATACCACTGAATATGTATAAAAATTCTAATTTCTTATGATCGATTTTGCGCGACACTTGAGGAACGAAATGGTCTCAGGTATTTGGTCACTTTCCTGTAATAATTGGACAACTAATTTTCCAGTAAACCGCCTGTCCCCTTCGAATCAGACGCACTGCGAAACTTGATTAGGCAGATGCAGGCTGAATGCTAATTGCAATATAGCACAGATATCCTTGCGTTGCGACTGCGTTTAAGGATAGCTATTCAAGGGTTAACTAAGCTTGCAGGGAAACCCAACTCTGGCAGGAATTTTAATCGTTCTGCAATACCCGAAACCAGACCACCGAGAGTTCATTTTTATTTTTAGCTAGCCGGCGATACGTAAATGTACCATCATACTTTGGTTCATTAATATTTCATATTTGTGGTGAACACGAATTCGAAGTACTTACGCTTCAGGATTATCCTTCGGCTCTTAAAATAATCATAAAACGTGCGCGCGCAGCTGAAAGTGTGTTATTGTTTGATGGATGCGTGAACAAATTTAGACAGAGCATTTCATTAGATTTCATCAAAATTTCATCAAAATTTCATCAAAATTTCATCAAAATTTCATCAAAATGATGCGAATAACATAATTCCGAAATTTTGATAAAGAAAAACGAAATGTATGTAATTTCGATACGTAAAAGAAATGTTGTCGATAGCAAAATGGTATTTACGACGCCATACGTCAATTTGTCAGTTGTCAAAGCTTGGTCATCTCGCGGCAATACGTTTGCATAAATTTATTACGAAATACACAGTACCAACGAACACAATAAAACACGGATACAGAACGGAGTTGATAAAAATATTTAACACCGAGAAGCATACCGTAAAAGTACTCTGTAAAAAATGCTTCCATAACATATTTACTATTGAATGCACTTTTTATCGTCGTTATAAAATTTTTAAGTTTTTAGCATGTTAGATAAAAATATTTATGCGGGGGCATGCGCGAAGACATAAAGACGCATGGAGTTAATAAAAATTCAGTGAAAGGGATATGTTCGTTTTTATTAGATCGCTGCTAGCTCTGTAAACGTAATTAGTGGCAATAGAAAGAATATGGACCCATGTGTTACTAACGTTGGCGCTTGTAAAATTTTAAATTCATCTAAAATAAATATTGAAATAATAATTGGACGAAGGGAATGAAAACGCGAAACTTTAATTAATAGATGCACACGAAGCCACAGCATTGATTTACGAAAACCGGATAGCGAATTTGATGCATTAATAGCAAATATCAATATTGAAGATACAGCAAAATGTTTTATTAGTGTTATTTTTATTGTGTTTATGTTTAATTCGTATTGTTGCAAATTAGACTCCGGAGATGTACATTTTATATATGCAACATCCGCAGATTGGTAGTTACTTCCGTTACGTCGGGTCATAAATAACATCCATTTCCATTTTTCAAACTATCGATCGAAGGATCTTTGCAATTAATGTCGACATGTTATCCAACCATCCGATGTTATCAGTAATTTAACTCGCTCGAGATTTTCATTATTTCATATTATTTTTCATTTTTCATTATTCATATTATTTCATATTATTTCATATTTCAGTTTCATAGTTCTTCTATAAAACTCCGAATGAGGAGACTTTTAAATGGTTCTTTGCGTAATAGAGAAAATAAAAACACTATTCGCTATAGTGTCTCGCGAACTTTGGCTCGCCATAAATGCTTAAACGTCCACATTGTAGTTATTATCGCCACTTAATGATTACTAAACCGTGCAAAGAGTTTCCTCGAGGAACACTTGATGGTGACGTGCCGCGTTTAAGAGCGTAACGAACTTCTTGAACCGACGATTTGTGAACGTGCAATTTAAAGTACAGTCATAAACAAATACCGAACACGATTGAGTTTCTCGGCTTATGCGCCGCGAGACGTTGAACATGCAAACGCAAACAAACGTGGAAGCGACAAATTAGAATTACTTCTTACTGTTTTGTTGTTGCATGTGAAAAATCCGATTTCTAACAGTAATGTTATACAAACAGAACTTTTTTCGATCAACATATTCTGTTAACGAATTACAAGTTTCCTTGTATGCCGATAGAAATTAAACTTTTTGGTCGTTCATGTTCTTCATTTACAAAAAGTCAATGGCGTCTCTAGACTACGGATATTTATGCAAAATAAAAATTCTTCACTTCAATTGTAACAAACAGAGGCAAAATAAAAATTAATTTCCCTTTTTAATAGATTTAATAAGTTGGAAATGATAAAATATTAAAATTATTACTGTTTTGTGTTTCTCTTATTCATTTTTGTCATAAACCTGCAGTCTAGTTAGATCCATTTATTAGTTTTTTCTGCCATTACTGAATAGTGTGTTCATGTACTACCACATACTACAGTATTTCAACAATAACTGTCCCAAATATCTGGGCGATAATTGTCGCAAAACAATCCCTCCTTCCGCGGGGTATACCCCGTGAGGGTCCGTGATGCTGGAGAGGTCTCGGTCGCCGAGAAGTGTAACATAATACGGGTCGAGTATATATCGGTGAGACCACTACTGAGCCAATGACAAAACTTCTTTATTTTTTATTGTACTTTCTCTAATATATTTGTGGCATTTTTCTGATTAAAATAATACCAAACAAGATATTATTTGGATCATATTTACCACAACTTTCCGAAACTTTCATCACCCATTACACAAGTAAAAATCATCGCAATTATATCTTATTTGGTATCATTTTCATTATAAAAATGCCACGAATATGTTGGTGAAAGTTCCATAAAAAAATAATAAAAAATAAAGAAGTTTTGTCACTGCGTTAGGTGTTGTTTTCATATCGACATACTTGTCCCGTATTATGTTACACTTCTCGGCGACCGAGGCCTCTCGAGTTTCGCTGTCCTTTTCTACGATCTTCAAAAGTCAAAGAATAGTATACCTGGGCAATAACTGTCCCTGGACGTACCCGTGTTGTGGACAGTTATCGATAAAATACTGTGTCACCAATATGTTTATTTTACCACATACATATATAAAAAGATTACATAGTGAATCACGTTGATTGACATTGACGTAACTTTACGTAAAAGTAAAAATAAATTCGTAAATAAAAACTGCAGATAGGACCTCAAAGATGAGCAGCATCGTATCTCAAAATGACATAATAAATATACTGCTGGTCTATATACAAAATACTAATTTTTCTGAGTCAACCGTAAGGAAATAGGCTAAATAAAAATGTGTTTCTTCGTTTAATAATCGTAATAACTGCACTGCGGATTTCATGCATTTATCAAATTTAAAGCGGTATAAAAGGTAAAAGAATTTAAAAACGTCGATGTATTATTTTTATTTGGTTAAAATTATTGAAGATAAGATGACAATTTTTTTGGCTTCTGTTTTTTACAATTAATGCAGACAGTTTTAATTTTGCAGAAAGATCTGCAGTATAGTAACAACTCAAAAATTATGTAACAATGTTCTAAATTTCTTGTGATGTTTTTACAGTTAAGTAGTATGTTCACCTGTTTATTTTTGTCATAAGTGTATACAATTTACAGTCCCACAATTGGACTGCGGATTTCATACATTTATAACAAAAACGAGCAAATAAAATACAAAATTAAAAAGACAATAGAAGTATTTCATAATATTGTTCCATTATTATCGACTTTTTACAATTCACACGGGCGTCTTTGATTTTAAATAAAGATCCGCAGTGTACTAATAATGAACCTATAGACTATAGTAGTATTTCTTGATCAAAAAGCATAGTAACATTTGCATTCTAAAATCATTTCACTGCGACAATCTAACATTTTCATTTACGTAAGAGTAAAAGAAAAAAATGTGAATTCAAGTTTAGAAATTGTACTGTTTCAGAGTCTTTCGCATTTAGGATGTTATACAATAATCAAGTAGAAGTGCACGCGAGTTGTTAGACCACAAAAATTAGGAGACAAGGTAGAAATGTGTATTAGCAGCCCCATTGCTAACGGATTATGACTAATCAGGTTAGTTGAGGTGAATCTAATCATTTAATGGTGAAATATCTGACAGTCGATCAAACGATCAAATTACGGAATTAGGTCATTTTGGATCTCTAATATTAGCAATAGATACGTTACAGGATAATTACCCTTACATGTGTGCCGATGTAAGGATCACTCTTCTCCGTTTTATATAAGAACGAAATTCATTTGCGTTTCTAAAAAACTGTCATGCATAATATTTTGAAAGTTAATAATATTTCTTGAATATATTTCTTTATGATTTAACGCAAAGATTGAATTTGGTAAAATTTGTATATTGGTGTTAAAATAAATGGTACAAGTTAACGCGACAAATGTTCTTTTTCGATGGTTTTTCACATGATATCATTCAATTGACACAAAATGTGGTTACCTATTTTTTTAACGTGTTAAATGCAATTTTACTGCTGATTAAATATTAAATACAAGAGTAAATATATATATATATATATATATATAGTTCCTGCAAGCTCTGGCTAATGGATTTTCAATTTTCTTTCCAATTCTATCTGGAGCACATTTTTATTTTAACAGAAGACGTATATGTGCCGACAAACGCTATGTAGTAAAATAAGTAACCAGGGATCACGTAATATATTCTCTTTATACTTTGTGAATAAAATGTACGAAATTAATGAATTCTACTGCGTAAGAATACGTGGTTCAGTGAAAATAATCCGAACTGTGGTCTAATATTATATGTATTTTCGACATAGTGGTAATACTCGCGGTCGTTGCATTAACATATCGACTGTCAATCGAGCGACCTCAAAACTCTCATAAAATCAAAGTAATTTACTTAATGAACTAAAACTTGAACAGTTAAAATGTACGATACTGAGAGCTTCTCAATTTGCTGCATTAAGTATATGAGAAAATTAATTTAAGTCCATCCGTTTCTATGGATTTCTAATATATTCATATTATATCGTGGTCATATCCGCTTTATTTGACAAATATGTTCTTTTTAAGAGGTATCGCTGGACACTATATTTAGAGTGTACGGACATTATTAGATTTGAGCGATGCTGTGTTTAGTCGAGAACCGTCGTACAAATCGGGAAGAATGGACAGCAGCCATTATCGTGGTGGAGTTTCCAGTCACCTAATTGTTGCAAAGTGTTCACATTTAGTCAAACAATGACTCACAATCGGGTGCTGCCATCTACTGTGCATACACAAAGGCCTAGATTATGATGGCTGAAGCGGCACGCTCTAAAAGCTTACCGTATTTCAAGCGTAGTATAACAATTTCGGGTATTTTTTTAATTAAATCATGGTGAAGGAAACATAAGAATCTTTTTCATTTTTTAGAGATAAATTAGTACAGAATCGGTATTTATGAATGTTGTTACATTTTTTTAGTTTTATTAATGTGTGTATATTTTCTGGAAGTTGTATACAGTTGTATACTGCGGATGTTTATAGATATAATAAATTTTTATTGATTAATACATCAAGACTGAGATCGGAGAACATCATAGATATGTTATTCGAAATCACAAATTTCAAAACTTCACGCACAATATGTTTAACTGGTTGATAATGAAAGTGTCGCGCATCGACCACAACAATTTTTTAAGAATGATGTAATATATTTAATAAAAAAATATTGAAAAATTAAGATTTTTTTAAATAATCTGTCGAATAGTAAATCTAGAAAAATAATTGTAGTGTCCAAATGTTTAGATTATAAATAAATACATAAATAGATGTAGATTTAGATTGATGGAATAATTCCTGTATTAAACCATAATTTGGCTGTTCCTATTTGATTAATTAATTCAAAACGTGGAACTAGTTATGTTAAAATTTGATGGATTGTTAATATTAATAAAATTATTAAGGTCAGTAATCATAAAAAAAAATACACAAAAGAAGTTTCATGCAAGGGTGGCTACTACTTGACACAACATTTAACCGGTGATATGAAATTTGAGTAGGTACTTCAGTAAAATTTTTTACAAGAACCGTGTCGTATGTAGGGCAATAAGTATAAATCGATTAAAAAAATTACTTCGATTTTGTGGAACTTTTACCATTGAACAAATCTTTAATATTATTAACGAGTACGAAATAAGTTATCAATAATCTTAAATTCTTTTAATCTTTTTACTGTTTCAAATTGCACCAACGCGATTATGTAATTTACGTAGTAAATCCATAGTATAATTATTATTACATAACTGCAACGCTAATTATTGAAATTACAAAGATGCTTTCATTAGGAATTATTCAATCAATTTCTTCATTCAAGCACATAGTCTTATAAAAATGACGAGAAATCTAAATAGATTGTCTTGTAATTTTTATAAAACAAAGTATAACAGTCATATTTCTTGCTCGGTACGGTTAGTGTTAAATAAACCGTAAAATTTCCGCGTAGTAAAATATTCTTATTCTGATAATCTGAAACATAAACTATCATTTTTATTTCGGTAATCTAAAGCAAATGATAGAATATTTGAATTTTGCGTCGTAAATAATATTTAAAGTATTTCTTGACGATACATATACAGGGTGTTCATTTGAAAACTTTCCAGCCGAATATCTCAAAAAGTATGAAAGATATTAAAAAAGTGTAAACCACGTGTCCAAGGATTTCGAGGAGGAAAGAGGGGGGCAGTGGCAGTTTTTTATGTCGGTGGCGTTTTCAAGGTCATTTGAAGATCAACTTTTTTTTCCAATGGAAACCTATATTTTTTATTATGGGATCTTATTGTAAGAAAAAAGACCATCAATTTTCGTAGGATACTTCTTTTTATCTGCGCACTAGTTTCGGAGAAATTTAAGGAGAAGTTGAGCGAGGCATATTATTGTGTAAAATTCTTTGACGCAAATCGTTGATGTTTTCCAGTTGTACTAGCACGTACCGTTTGAAAACAAAATTAGAAATCACAGAGAACATTGTGAAAATTTGATATAGTTATAAAGAAATTACAAACTTTCTCGCAGTATAAGAATGACTCGCTCTACTTCTCTTTAAATATCTCCGAAACTAGTGCGCAGATAAGAAAAAGTATCCTACGAAAATTGCTGGTCTTTTTACGTACAATAAGATCCCATAATAAAAAATATAGATTTCCATTTGAAAAAACAAAATTGACCTTCAAATGATCTTGAAAACGCCACCCAAATAAAAAACTGATACTGCCCCCTCTTTCCCCCTCGAAATGCTTGGACGCGTGTTTTACACTTTTTTAATATCTTTCACACTTTTCGAGATATTCGGCTGGAAAGTTTTCAAATGAACACCCTGCAGATCGACGTAACAGGTAATATTCAAATGCAAGAAGCCGTAATATTTTTGAACACGATTTTCTCAAGACCGAAACGTCAAATGAAAAAAATTTATTCCCCATATTTTCGATTTATTTTCTCATGGAGCATTATCCCCTAAAATAAAGTTCTCACTATTTCGAGTATTCTTCAAATAAAATGCAATTTTAAAAACTTTTTCCAACAAATGAAATATATTATTTTTAAAAGTGCACGTATGATTTTATATAAAATAGACTATTCAGTATTTACTATTTGAAATAGTAATCTACCTAGTTCTGATCGTCGAATGCGTTCTCCTTGCAAAAATTAAAAGAAGCCTACAAACTATAACAAGGAGCGAGCCACCCCTAGCACTGCTAGTAATAAAATGGACCCGTTTTTCTGAATTTGTATTTATAATCGCGTAATAAAATATTTATCGGGACACTTTAAAATGTATACAGTAATACTCTGACGATAATACTTCGCATGGACAAGGCTTCTCTCTCTGTTTGCTAGGCTCCTTTAGAAAATAATCCCACAAAGAAGGTAGCGGGCAAGTAGTATAAGAGAAAATATCATGGGCTGAGGGCTCAGAGTTGCCGTCAAGAGATGCCAAACACGTCAGAACATTGAAAGAATCAGGGAGATCGGAAACCGGAGAGCTTGCATCGGTATGTGTGCTACTCTAGCTCTGTCTGTGCATCCACTAGATACGAACGTGTGTGTGTGCGCGCGCGCGTGTGTGTGTATGTGTGTTCAAACAGACTATATTCTGATCCGTACACTCACGTACCACCGAATCTTTTATTTCGTTATTTCGCGTCCTTCCCCGGTTTCCCGCGTTTCCTCTTATTTTGCGGATTGCATCGACGCAGCCAAAGTTCTTCCCGTTTTCCCCTTAGTTCCTCCTCTTCTGGTAGCGTGTTCCGCGTATCGAGTAGTCCGTTTTTGATCTTCCATATTCCATAGACGAGCACCTCCGAGACTTCAATCAATCACGAGCCGGTGCTTACTTACCTGGAAATCGTTGTTTTTGTTTTATTCCTCATCGTACGCCCCGCGTTTCGACGGGAAGAAGCCGATTGTTTTTCGAAAATCGATTTTCCCGGTTTCTTTCAATCTCTGAATCGTATAGCCGAAAAACTGTGTTTAGAATACTTATTGATGTAGGTTATTGATGTTTGAAAGCTTCGATTACGAAGACGTTGGCGAAGCGCTTTATACGTCAAATTGTGATATGTGAATCTTTATTAGGGCTCCCCATATGCGGATATGTTTTTAATTTTTAACACGTTGGCAGCTATATCCATGCATGGGTAACGAAATCAGTTTTCAGGTTTGAAAATAAATTTTTACATCATTATTTTTACGTCAGAAAACGCAAGAAGGTTGAAGAACTACTCAGTGTTATACATTTAACATTCTTAATTTTTATTTCATTATATAAATCACTTCGATTTTATGGAAATTTTAAATTTGCTGGATTGGCAGTCAACGTGTTAATGAAAAACCACAGAAATATTAAAGCGCCGGTACAGTATTTCATCATTAATTGTCGTGAACATCTGTACAATAATTGTCGCAAAACTTCCGCGGGGTATACCCCGTGCGGGGCCGTGAAACTCGAGAGGACTCGGTCGACGAGAAGTGTAACATAATACGGGTCGAGTATATATCGGTGAGACCACCACTAATCCAATGACAAAACTTCTTTATTTTTTATTATTTTTTTATGGAACTTTTACCAACATATTCGTGGCATTTTTCTAAAGAAAATGATACCAAATAAGATATAATTCCGATGATATTTACTTGAGTAATGGACGATGAATGTTTCGGAAAATTATTGTAAATATGATCCAAATTACATCGTGTTTGGTATTATTTAAATCAGAAAAATGTCACAAATATATTGGAGAAAGTCTCATAAAAAAATAAGTAATAATAAAAAAGTTTTTTATTGGCATTACACCGTGAGTACACGTTGGCCTTTGAACTGTGCCGCCGACTGCGACTCTCCGCGTCTCTTTCTTTCCCATGCGCGTCCTTCTTTGCGCCCGAAACTTTCGTCGTCCATTACTTAAGTAAATATCATCGCAATTATATCTTATTTGGTATCATTTTCATTAGAAAAATGCCGCGAATATGTTGTTGAAAGTCCCATAAAAAAATTATGAAAAATAACGAAGTTTTGTTATTGGATTAGTAGTGGTCTCACACAGTATAAATTCGAATATCCAACGTTATTCTTATTAGCTGTTGGACATTGTTTTCTATAGATATGTACTTCACATGATAAATCAAACAAATTTAATTATAGTTTATATTATTCTAGACAGTGGGAGGAATTACTGCTACAATGAATTTCAGCTTACACAGTTCTCGGCTGATTAAAAGGCTTCGAACTTTGTGGAAGTTTTATGACTACTCGCGTAACAGTTAGGATGTTAATACATTCCCTTCGAACTAACTCTGGAGAAATATTTTAGTACAGCAGGTTGCTGTTATTGTTGCAGTTGCTGTTAGTACCGTTTATTATTCCACATATTACTTCTGATAACACATCAGAATAATTTGAATAAGATAATTTACAATACACTGTACTGGATTCATCTACGTTTCAACGTTCACTTTACGTTCAATATATGTACTTGCAATACGTACATATAAATACTGTGCGCTGTTACAGCCAAGACATAATATTATTAAAATTATTCACAGTAGTATCTAGACTCCGGATTTTTATGGAAGGTCAAAATGTTGTGCATTAATTACAGGATGCAGGAACTAAATATAAATTCACTTTTTTCATTAGTAATTATTTTTTTTTTTCATTTATTAGTTTATAGTCGCATCAACTTCGCAGGTTATTAGCGACTACATTAACTACAGCTTATATTCACATATATTTACAAAATTTAAATATGATTTCGGAGATGTATGGCTGGACAGTCTTGGAGAATATGAGCAACTGTACACTCGACGTTACAGTCGCTGCACTTGTTGGGGGCCCTCCGCGACATCAAATGTTCGTGTGTTAACGCAGTGTGGCCTATTCTTAATCGTGTGAGGATTGTTTGTAGTCCACTTGGTAGGGTGTTTTCGTATATGTTGGTTATATTTTGAAAATGACACGTTCATATTCTTAAATCATTTTAATCTTTTCACTCTTTTAAATTGCACCTACCTACATTTATCATAAATGCATAAAATCTGCAGTCCACTAATATCTCATTGAACTAGAGTATATTATTTACTTTTAATGGTCACACAAACTAGATACAAATTTTAATCTATAATGTCTGTTTGGAATATTGAATTCACTTGAGTTGATGTATTTAAAATATAATAAAAAATTCTGATAATTATTTTTCATTGTAACATTCAATTTTTTATTGATAATGTACGATCGTCTTTCATTTTCTTCCTTGCAGCACGATATAATTAAATAATATTATTGAGCAGAAATTATATACTTAAAATTTGGAATATTATAAAACGTGTAAATTTAAATCGAGTGATTTTTCGTACTGTATTTTAACAGTCACGTGTTTGTAAAACTTCACTCTTTCAAGGAATAAGTTAATATAGTCATGCACAGATCTGTAGCAAAGAGATATTAATATTTTACTAAAATATTATAAAGGAGAAAAGAAAATATGTGATAAAAATAATCGAAAACAGAATCACTGGAAAAAATCAATTTATATTTATATACAGGGTGGAAATTTTAAAGAGTTACAGACGAATATCTCCAACAATATTGATTATGCTCAAAAATGTTTTAGATGAAAGTTGTTCAGTACCGAGGGAGGCATCATGTGGTGGAACTTTTAATTTTCCCGGTGAACACTAAGGTGATGTGAAGGTCAACTTTCTTTTTTTAATGGAATGATATGTTTTTCTTATCAACCATCAAATAGTGCGTTTTAAGATGAGTGTTGAGACGTGATTATGGTATGACCGGCTCGAATTTCGGTTTGGGTCTACGCTACGGTCAATTTTGAACAATGCCATTGTCGAAGGGGTCCTCTAGCGTCTTCTGACAAATTTATTGTTTTATGACTCTGGTGCGGCTGGAAAGTATCAGCTGACCATGGAAAAGTCAGCCTAGCCGTGCAGCTCTCAATGGCACTTGGCATAGCGTAGGCCCACTCCTAGCGCCAGGGGGGCCTATGGCCCTAAGCCTTAATAATGGTTTCCGGCGAAATTGCAGGAAACCGAGTGTCGTCTGTTCAGCGACACTCGTTACGACGTATTTCGTCTATGGGCGTTGCCCTTGTTTTGGGAGGTCATTTGTAGCCTCCCAAATATTATATCATTGGCTGGGGCCCCCACTATTTTGTACTTTGTGGAGGGATTTTTCAACCCCACGAGGTTACTTGTTTCTTACGCGTTAGTTGTAAGATCAGTCGCAGTTTAAGAGTTGAAATTATCAGTCGCAGTTTAAGAGTCGAAACTATCAGTCGGAGAATAAGAGTCGTAGAGTGACAGTTGCGAATTAGAATCTTAAGATACCACATGTCTATTATACCGTCTTTCACATTCAGTTTTATTAAAGTTATTTAGTTATCCGAAACCTGATTATCTCTTTATTTAATTTACCTCTCTTTGAGGTGTGTATCTCAGCGGCTCACAAATTACTGTTTGAGCACTGACACGACACAACAATAAGTTCAATTACCTATGACTCTAGGTCATTCAAGGTCAAACATGCTGGGAAATACAGAATCGGTGTGATCGTTTTATTATTTTGCAGTCCCTCACTTTTGCGAGTTCCATTACCATTTTGCTAATACAGTTCTGGTGAGCTGTAGTCTTCAACGATTTCGTCATTACATCAAATGACAAATCTATTTATTTCTTTTCTAGAAGGTGATCAAATTGTTATCTCTATGAGATCGATGGAGAAAAATTTAGCAGAATTAACGCTCGTTCTCGTTACCCCTGACACCATTTTTGGCTCGCCGTCCCGATTACAGAGTGTTAATTGTTTCTCTCTCAGCTCGCTTAATGGGCACGTTGATTAACAGATCAACCGTATGAACATTAGCCTCGTAGTTAGACGAGACTATTAAATGCTTCCGGTTTAATGGAAATAGAATAGCAATCGAATACGTACATCCTACGTTTTGTTATACAACTTGTCCGTTCAGATTACAACGTTTTGATTGGTGTGTCGGCAAGTTCTCCCGCTGCAGGGTGTTTTCCATTCTTGACAATAAATACTGTGGCAACGATGGTTCTGAAAATAAACACGCCGGTGTTGTCAAAAACGAACGTGGTACTATTTTCGTTTTTTAAAGAAATACGGCCTGGACAAATGTGATGAATTTTTCATTGTTACGCTTAACAGGTTAAGAATAGCAATATAGTACACTCGTCAATCATAGTTGTCAATTACTCTGCCAATCAACTTCAAACTGTTAATCAATCATCATCTCTCGTGCACAATCCTCTATGTACAACCTGTTGTGACAAAATATATTAACGTAATTTACACAAATAACAAATGAGAAATGTAAGTATGTTGCTAGATTTTTTAAATATATTTCCAATAACGTTTTTAATGCAATTATGCCGAAATTATTAAATATCATTGATATCATTGTGTTAATTTAAGGACATAATGATATAGTTCACTGAACATGTATACAACTAAATCGGAATAGAAAATGCTATTATTTGTAAACTAAATTATAGATTCCACTCATTTTAAACTACGTGAATATCACTGGTGTTACATTAATTATACCTTCTTTGTTAAGCACAAATGCTCCAAAAGTCTATTCTTACCAATTAAAAAACGCTCGGTTTTTACATTAAACTTTGGGTACTCGCACATTAATCGTATCTACAAACTTTTTTAAAGAAAGAATAACGGAGAAAGTTCGGGAGAATTTGCTTGGGAGTATTCATTCCATTTTATCTTATTTCTAATGATTTTTTCTGATCATGAGTGGAAGAATTCGATTAAAAGTAAAAACTGACATACTAATTTTACTGATTTTTTCCACAAATGCTTCATAAATGTTTAAAATCCGCAAATCTCCGATGTACGGCGACCCTCATAAATATTCGGACACTCTTAAAAAGACGATAACTTTTTTAATATTAGACCCTACAACTTGGATCTTTTTTGAGAAGTTAGAACAATTAGTTTACTACGCGACATGACGAACGGATTTTGAAAAAATTATAATTGGTCGGAATTCCAGAGAAAATACTAAAAGTTGTATTTCACATCTTTTTCATGTGGGCTTATATTGGAAATTTACAAAATACGTTTTGTAGATCTGTATCGGGAAATTTGATGCGGAAAAAAAACGGCAGGCATTTTTTTGTATTACAGTTACAGGCCGCACATTGCAAAAAACTCAAATTTTTACAAATTTTCAGAATATGTATAACTGAAACAGATCTACAAAAGATATGTTTTAAATATCTAATTGAAAGTATTTTTTATATTTTTAATATAGGCCCACGTAAAAATGTTGTGAAATACAACTTTTAGTATTTTGTTTGAAATTCCACGCAATTGCAAATTTTTTTTTTTAATTTTTGTTTTATGTCATATAGTAAACTAATTGTTCTAGCTTCTAAAACAAATGCAGGTCCTACAGTACAATATTAACAAAGTTATCGTCTTTTTAACAATGTCCAAATATTTATGGGTGTTGCTATGCATAATATAAATGTTGCTTATGCAACAAACGCGCAAAATTCTCTATGAAAATTCACCAACTGTTTCCAACGAACGAACATCAACCATGGATTATTTTATTATTCGCATGAAGTATACTTCTCGGGGCGCATTATCAGCTATCAATTGGTTGCGCCGAGAGACGTCCCATCCTCCGAAACTTGGCTAGTTAATACATTTTATCTGATGTCACGCGACATTGTCATCTGTCCCTATCCGTGATGCTTTCTAAACGCTCCCTCCCGTGCCCGATTGTATAGTAAGCACCGAATTTACGACCGGAAGACGACGTCAGCCTGCAGCGACAGCTGTCGTGTTCGAGAATTTCGCTTACAAGAACGATTTTCCTTTAATGTCAGACCCCAAATGTTCTTAGCATGGTTTACCGTTATTCATTCAATTTCCCGACACCCTTTAGCCCAACTAGGAACGCGTCCATCCCTTTTATTCCATCTATTATGCAAGATAATTAAACGAAATTTGATTTGTGTGAAATACACGTGTAGGCGCTTATAAAGGAAAAAGCCGTGTATAAAAAGAAAGTCCTGACTCACTGACTCACCAACGCACAGGCTAAACCCTTGAACCTAGAAAGCTGAAATTTTGCACAGAGGTTTCCTTTGTGATCTCTACAAGGAATACGAAAGGATATTTCGAAATTCATGCCCTAAGGGGATGAAAAGGGGTTGCAACGTTTGTATCAGGAATATTTTATTTATAGTCAGATTTGCTTGAAACTTGGACTTAATACTCTTCGATATAATTAATCAAACATGCAATGTTAATTACGAAAATGACATCAATTTTGAAATCTAAGATGGCGACATTACATAAAATTAAAACTCTATAGGGGTGAATGGGGGGTTAAAAGGATTTATGGAGAAACAATATCAATTTCCGAGGGCATTAAACAATTTCCTGTGCGAGCGAAGCCGTGAGCAAAAGCTAGTTTCACCTAATTTTAGTACATGTAGTCAAGTCAATCGTCGATACCGAAGTAATTTTCACTAGTCCTAGTCCTGAGGATGTCCTTCTTTTTAGCATGGCTTGTTCTACAATTTATGACATCCCTACCCCCGAGAAACGCTTCTTAAGAGAGGAAAAGCTTGTCGACGTAAAGCACATGGCCCGTCTCAAATGTCTTCCCTTTCTGATTTTCTAAGAATTACTTCTCATCAGAGTAGGGCACAAATCAACTAATACTTAAAAATGACTAATTGTCTCATTGATTGTTAGTCATAGCAAAGTATTCATCAGTCAAAACTGTGGTTCAGAAATAATGAGAAACATAGTTCAAAGGGAAATAACATAGATATATTTAAATAAACAATGTAATATATAATAATATAACTTAGGACAGCAGAGCTATAACGCGACGGTTCTTGGTTCGTTATGCGTAACCGACCGGCGAGGTTATGTACGCTTCATCGTATCGATCGACAATCGATTCCATCATCGTGTGGACACAGCATACGCGCCACAAAAACTGAGTATGAAATTTATTATTTTACGGAAGATTACGGAAACGGACCACGTGATAAGCAGTCTAATTCATCTAATAGTGAGTCACTGTATCCGTTTCCGAAATACGAGTTTTGAAATTTTGCATACATGTAAAGCACTGCATACTTAGTTTTGACTAATGACTAGTTTGCTATGACTAACAATCAATGAGACAATTAGTCATTTTTAATTATTAGTTGATTTGTGCCTTACTCGGCTTCTCATAACACAATAGAATAATTCGGGTAAAATAATTTACAATACGCTGTGCGCTGGATTCACAACTGTACACAGCGATGACTCGCATTCTGCATATTTTTCTTTCATCTACGTTTCAATGTTCCCATTATATTCAGTATACCCGCAGCATGTACTATAAATATTGTGCGTTGTTACAGTCAAAACGTAGTGTTGTTGAAATCGTCCACACTAGTATGTAGACTGCGAATCGTTATTCAAATTCAAAATTTGGTGCATTAATTGCAACATGCAGGAGCTAAATATAATATTCTTAATTCGTTCATATTCTTAAATCCTTTTAAGATTTTCACTCTTTTAAAATGCATCTAATAGGATATCACTAATATCCTATTGAACAAGCAATTTGGTTTATTATTTACCTTTAATAAATGTACAGGGTGTTCACGCTATCACTAGTCAGCGTTTTTCTTGCAAATAATAAATATTAGAAAAAAATGATAGAGGAAAAAGTAAAACTGTTTTTGGTAAGTAACATAATGGCGCATGTAATTTTCTTGAGTTTGCGCTATTTTCTTAGAAATGAAGGTGACCTTCAATTTTTTAAACGAAATGTTATATATTTTTTTATATCATATGAAAGCGTGTGTCAAGACAAATTTATTCGTATACAACACAATGACCTTCAAGATCATACAAGGTCAGAAATAGCAGCCTAATTTTGAACATTTCGTACGTAATATTTCGTAAAGATATCATTCACGATACACAACGCCCAGAAATGTAAACGACTTGCAAAGGAAACTTACGCAATCATATGCATTAATATTTCGGACAACGTTAGAAGAAGCTAACAAGAATGTAATTAATGGAGCTGAAATATGCAGTCATGCACAAGGAAGTTACATTGAACATTTACTACAGCCTCGTCAATAATGTATACTTGTAAACGCATTAGTACGAAATGTTCAAAATATTTCTTCCATCTCTGACCTTGTATGACCTTGAAGGTCATTGTGTCGTATACGAATGAATTTGTCTTGACACACGCTTTCATATGGTATGAAAAGATATATAGCATTCCATTTACAAAAATTGGAGGTCGGCGACATTTTCATAAAAATAGTGCAAATACAAAAAAATTACATGCGCCATTACGTTACTCGCAAAAAACAGTATTACTTTTCCCTCTTTCATTTTTTTCTAATATTTGTTATTTGCCAGAAAAACGCTGGCTAGTAATAGCGTGAACACACTGTATAATAGACAAACTAGAAACAAATTTCAATTCATAATGTTTGATTAGGATATTGAATTCATTTAAGTTGATGTATTTAAAACATAATAATAAATTCTGTTAATAATTTTCCATTGTAACATTCAATCTTTTATTGATACTGCACGATCCTATTTCACATTGTTAATTGCGGCTCAATTAAAATTTGGAATGTTATAGAAATGTGTAAATTTAAATCAACTGCTTTTTCATAATATAATTTAACAGTCACGTGTTTATGAAGTTCCTCTCTTTCAATAAATCAATTAATGTAGCTTCGTACATTTGTGTATCAGAGAAATATCAGTATTTTACTAAAAATGTAGTAAAGGGAAAGAAATTTGTGAAAAAATAATTGAAAACAGAATCACAGCGAAACATTTTGCAACACTCTTAGCCCTTGCAGTGATTCTTCGTCTTCATAATTGTCTCCAATAGTTTTATATTAATAACAATAAATTAGAATTTTATTTAGGATTAAAGAAAGTTAATGACATACATATAGAGTCTCGTTAAGTGGATGATCATAATTCACATTAAACGACGAAATATTATCTATCATGCTCTGTTCATGTAGTTTGTGCAGTAATTCCATTTTCATTTTCTTAATAACTTATTTGTCGCTACATTTATTTAGCAGTTGTTCGAACAACATCCCACGTATTCAACGTAAGTATCGTGATCATGCGATGAGCAATTTGTATTTTGATGTGGTTCAATTGCTCTGTGATAAGTTTATTTGGATAGTTATCATTCGCTGAGGTACCTCTGTTTATTCATTAGAAATTGATGTTCATTCATTGGTGATTAGGCTTGTTGATATATTTTTATAACCGTGTTCTGGAATGCAAGATCCTAACAATGACTCCGCCATTTTTTATCAAAATAGCACTCGTGATATTAAATAACTATTTGCGAATTCTAATTTCAATAGATACTCAGCTTGCGTCTTTATGCACTGAATGAGTCACCCTATTTAATAGATCATGTTCGAAATCTTCCTCACAAGTCTGACTCGATGTTATATACAATAGTATAAGAAGTCTGCACTAGAACTATGGGAACCATAAAAATTGAGATTGTCAAGATGCATTTGTGAGGAATTATTCAAAAAATATATTTCGTTTTATATACCATATGTTACGGTAAATGTGAATAATCCGGTGATTGTGTATAATTGTCGGTGATTATGTATAATTACCGATTATTATATACATATAATCACCACTAAGTTTTGTCTGGGTTAGGTACGAAATATTTAAGAATTCATCACATTTACCAATTCTTTACCTAACCCAGACCAAACTTAATACCAAAAATTATGCATAATCTCCGATTCATTACATTACCCGTAACAATTATTGTATATAATAAACGGTAATTATACATAATCACCGGATTAATCACATTTACCGTAACATATATACCAAAATAGAAATCAATAAAAATTGTGACAAATATACTTTTATTTTTATGTAGTACAGTGAAATCTCTTTTAGTGTTTCGTGGATCAAATATTAATGGAACGGCTAGAAATTCGCGAATATCATCGAGACACCTTTGTTTGCCGGAACTCTCCTTATTTTTCTTTCGTTTTCGCGTTTTGCTCGTCTTTTTATGGGAAACTTTTTCTCACGCCTCCAGGGTCGTTTTTAATAGTCGCGAAAGGTGAAAGCGACGTTCAGATGCGCCGCTATCGGAAGCGATAAATCTTCCGCCGCGGGGAAATTAGAAAAATGTATTTTATTAGACCAGATAGGGGAACAAGGAGGCGACCAGATGGCGTGGAAATCATTTTTTCTGGAAACTACAGGGACGCACTTTTCGTTGATAATTTATGGATAACACCGCTCGTGGTTCAACGTTTTGAAGAAATTCCCTTCCGGTAATGGCTCCCTTACTTATTCAGTATCCGGAAACATCGATCCAGAGAAATTCTTAATTAATGAAAATGTTAAGACTGCAGAATGCAGACTTTGCGCATTTCAAACAAAAATGCAGCTGAAGCACAAAATGGTGGATATGTCATCAGTACTTTAGAATTTGATTGTATTATTTGTGCAGAGCTGGGTTACGTTTCAAATATAAAGTGGCTAATCTCAAGAAGGATATTTGAAAATATCAATTCCTTCTATATAAATTAGAAATAATAATTGTGAAGTAATATATTTTGGTGGGATACATGAGAAATAATTATTTCAACTAATATTTCATGTTCTTAAAATGAATGTATAGACATTTCGTTACCAGAAGATAGCAGAAATATTTACGTCAAATAACTATTTAAAGTGCTTGCTGAAAAACACATGATTGAAATACATGTTGTCCTTGTATTAATACGAGAAGTAAATGATTATTTCAAATTAATCAATGTAACACAATTTAGGAAGTATTCTTTAAAAATATTTCTCCGAAAATGAAACATTAATTTTTATGCAGTTTGTCCCGAATTTGTTGAATAGTATGGTTTCATGATCAATTTCTCGATAGGATGAATTAAAATTGTGCGAGATTGATTGATTAGAATAACACGATGAATTTTTTATAAAGTTCTTTGAGAGTTTTAATCTTTGATAAATTCGCGACAAATTTGATTACAATGTTTTTTGAATTGAGTTGTATTTACATGCGACAAAAACCAGCTTTGCAAGGGAAAAAATGTTTGCATTGTAGAGAAAATAGGCTTCGTGTAAAAATCTGCTTTTACACCGTCGGAGTAAAGCCTAAAACCAATCAAATTCCATTCAATCCAGGCATATGGTCACTCTTTGAAAGGGAGAATTGTTTTCGTTGAACTTTTTTACGTTTCGAACAAACAAAATGGAGCTGTTGAAAATAATGGTAGTACGCATTGTACACACACAGTGGCGGTGTTGTTGTCATTTATCTATTGTATTCTGTGTCCAGAGAATTAACTAAAAATATCAGTCGACAAACGGTTGCCTAACTACAATATTTTACTCTTTCCAAGCTTTGATTGACTTTATTACACTGTGGATTTTTTATGTAAAATAAAGATACTGTGCATCCATCGCAAAAAATATGCTCAGACATATACTTCTTCTCTAAATAATTTTTAGATTCTTTTAATCCTTATGTCTAAACTGCGGATTTTATGCATTTATGACAAAAATGGGTAGATGCAATTACAAAAAAAAAAGAACAGAAAGATTAAGGGAATATTAAAATACCGATGTATTATTTCCAGCTTATTAAAGTTGTTAAAGAAACAAAACAATTTTTGTTTGATCCCTGTTTCTTGTAATTGATGTGGACAATTTTTATTATGCATGATGATCCGCAGTATACTTATGTCCATACCAACAATTTTCAACGAATGGAGACTTGTAGACTTCATAGTTTACAAAGTTTCAAGTATCATTTATAATAAAAGTAGAATTTATACATCTGTCAACATCAAAAAAGCACAAAAAACATTTTAAAATCATATTGGAAATAGGTAGCTTGCTGTTAATATATGGATTAATCTATCACTAAGTTACTTTAAATTGCGTCTACTCATTCTTGTAATTAAGAGTGTGGACTCATAGCCGCAGAATTATAGTGCCGGAAGTACAAAGCGCACTTCCTGTGAAGACTTCTGTTTACATGAATAAATAATTGTGCCGATAACGGAAATAACGGAAAAGTTTCATATCTCTATGACCAAGCCCACTAGCTGTATCTTTCATCTAGTGGGCTTGATCATACAGACATCCTACTCTTGCGTTTTTTCGGCGTTATTTGTCGCGTCGCGGAAACCTTTAAATTCTCATCAGATTCCCCTCTGCTCATATACGTATATGCTAATCTAGCGGAGTGTGTGTGCCACACATGCTCATTCGAGCTTCCTCTAGCGGTCGCTTGGAGCGCTGCGGCCATTAGTCCACACCCTTAATGCCTAAAATCTGCAGTCCAGTTATTACGCTTAACAACATGACTTTTTAGATGTTTCTCAGGCGATTCAGATCTTCGGCAATGTACAATAACAATTACAAAATTCTATCAATACACATTACTGAAATTCGTAACCACAGAGCCACGTGACTTTCGCAAACCCTGCGGCGCATATTTACGATTCACGAATGGACAGCTGTCAATCGCTTAGATCCAGCTGGGATATCGCACGCAGAGTATGCGCAGGCGCGAACAATCTGTGATCGTCAGGAACAGGCCAGAGGTTGCGTGACGGACAACGTTTTCCCAGTTGATTTTCTCGCGGCTCGCTTGGCCTCGATAGAATGATAAATTTTTTGACGCGTCGATGAGATCACCGAAAGCACTTCAGAATGGATTTTCAATTACTCGTGGACAGGACAACGGGGTGCAACGTCGTAAAATCGAGTTATCGCGCGCTCTGACACCCGGCTCGCTTGCACTCGATCGCTCGCGCGAGACGCTCCTGAATGGGGGGCCACTGTTAAGTGGATTGTAATTGAATGTCACTAGGAATTTCCTAGGCAGAGAAGTCGTTGATAGCCAGCCGCGTCTCGTGGGAAAGTAGGTCCCCCCTCCCCCTGCGGCCGCGGTATTTTTTCCTTTCTTTTTTTCTGTTTTGTCTCACACTCGCAGACACTGTCGTGGCCCCTGGTTCTCATAGTCGTCGTCGTCGTCGTCGTTGTCACTCGGTGTAATGGAATTTATTCGTGGACGGTCCAGATTTTCTTTTGTTCACGTTGTTTGGCGGGCTTTCAGCGGGCTGACCACACGGCCATGGGGATTTTAATAGTTTTTACGAACTTTCGAGTCTAGGTCACGCGGAACAATTTGCCGGCAGAACTTATTGGGGTCGGGGAACCAGCATGGGAAACTATTTTAATAAATGAACTCCTTGATTCCTTTCGCAGCTGCGTCGGATAAAGCACCTCCGTCGTTAATACTTTCGAGAGGAACAGGATATTTATTGTCGTTCTGGGGTTACGCTCGGTTCCTCAAGTAGCGACGTCGTTATGACAGAATAAACGGTGTCGTGTTAACTCTTGTTCGGTTTCTTATGTGTCGGTCTGTACCAAATAAACGAAACTCGGTTTGCATTGATACCAAAATAACCGATCATTAATACCGATCACTAATTTGTACTGCCTTATAACCCTAGGTAACTAAGCATTTGTAAAAATGATGATCAGTACATTTATAGTAGGGGACACAATTAAGTGGAGACTGAGTAGCACATTTTTAAAATTGACGTTGAATTTTTAAAAATATATTGATCGAAACTGTAAAGAAAAAGGTAAAGGTCGCGATTTTTAATTTTTTTATCTGCGCTTATAATGAAAATTTAAAATGTTCCTTCTGTAGATCTATGTAAGTTATATATGCATGCACAGATTTTCAATGAAATCGATTAAGATTGCTATGAGCAGCAAATAATTAAAAATGGAAAAAGTTGTGAGAAACTGCAATTTAGATCAAACGTGAGCCCAAAATTCAAAGATTCTTATGCCTATAAATAAAACGGTCGCACCTTTTCTGCATTTCCCCGCAAGACTGACTTTGAATGACCATGAATCATAGGTAATTGAACTCATTTTAAAACGCACTATTTGATGGTGGATAAAAAAACATATTCCATTAAAAAAAAAGAATGTTGACCTTCATTTCGGAGTGTCCACCGGGAAAAATAAAAGTTCCACCACATGATGCCCTCCTCGATACTGAACAACTTTCATCTGAAACATTTTTATATACAGGGTGTCCCACATAAATGGGAACACCTAAATATCTGTCGTATTTACAGTCCCATCAGAAAACTGCAGAGGACAAAGTGACACTATTGCAGGGGGCAAATATAATAGTAAAGAAAAAATTTGTTTATGTCGTGTTTTTCAATGAAATTTCAAGGTCACCGATGTTTTTGTAAATGGAATAGTATATTTTTTACGATAGTGTGAAAGACAATAAAAATTTGAATTTAGTGGATACCACCTTTTTGACCTTGACATGACCTTGAGCAAGAATAATCATGTTGGACCGGATAAAATGTGGAAGTTTAAAACTTACGTGTTTCAGCAAAGATTCCGCGTTGTTTACGGCGGGTTGACCTTTACATATCATAATAAATGTTCGAAATGTTGACCATCCTCATTAATGCAATATTGCAATCTTGCATGAAATGATCTGTAGGCATTGTCGATTTCCTGAGACGTAATTGAACGGCGAACGAATTTATACAAGGAACTCTTACTGGTATAAAGTATGCTGCATTTTTACGCCAGGATTTGTCGGGCCTTTTAGAAGAAATTACGTTATTCGATCGGGAGCGCATGTGGTTTCAACATGATGGTTGTCCAGCGCATTATTCTAAAGTTGCTAGAAAGGTGCTAAATACGAAATATCCTGGACGCTGGATTGGGTGACGAGGAACAATTCAATGGCCAGCCCGTTCTCCGGATCTGACACTATTGGACTTTTATCTATGGGGCAAGATAAAATGTATTGTGTACAAAGATAAACCCACAACGCCAGAGGATATGCGGCAAAGGATTACTGCAGCATGTGCTTAAATTACGTCTCAGGAAATCGACAATGCCTACAGATCATTTAATGCAAGATTGCAATATTGCATAAATGAGGATGGTCAACATTTCGAACATTTATTATGATATGTAAAGGTCAACCCGCCGTAAACAACGCGGAATCTTTGCTGAAACACGTAAGTTTTAAACTTCCACATTTTATCCGGTCCAACATGATTATTCTTGCTCAAGGTCATGTCAAGGTCAAAAAGGTGGTATCCATTAAATTCAGATTTTTATTGTCTTTCACGCTATCGTGAAAAAAATATACTATTCCATTTACAAAAACATCGGTGACCTTGAAATTTCATTGAAAAACACGACATAAACAAATTTTTTCTTTACCATTATATTTGCCCCCTGCAATAGTGTCACTTTGTCCTCTGCAGTTTTCTGATAGGACTGTAAATGCGACAGATATTTAGGTGTTCCCATTTATGTGGGACACCCTATATAATCAATATTTGTAGAGATATTCGTCTGTAACGCTTTATAATTTCCACCCTGCATAATTGTGATATAAAGAATCTGGAATCCCTTATTTTGACGGGTCCAGAAGTTCTAGTGTTAAAAAATGTACAGTCGATGATGAAACTATTCGAGCGACAGTGAAAAAGATATATTTATTTTCTATGTGACAGATAATGTTGCCTACAGCATTGACCAATATGTATTTTCAATTTTTAAACGTAAATATATCATAAGAAGATAAATATATTCGACGTAGTTAGAGTTTTATTTAAGAATTTATTGTTTTATGATTTCATTGATAGATTTAGCACGTTGGTTTGTGCAATAGGGACTGCTCGTTTAATTATCAATTTATTTAAACTAGAGAGCATTACGGGGCCATAATTTTAATTGATTTGATGTATTGAAAAAGAAAATTCAATTGTATTTCTATGTAAGTTTGTATACACTTCGGCAGTAGAACAATAAAATTTGCGTTTTGAAATTGAACGTGAGAGTGTGTTGAGACTTTCGATGTTAAAGATTAATTTACAGGAACAGTAGTTACTGGTAGAGGTTAAGAGAACAGATCTGTTTCAGAAAAATGGGAGTATTAGTAAATATCGTCGAATAAAAAATACAGGAGGGTGTCTTAATATTTGAAAAGAGGATACTCATTAATACTATTCGATTATTCCATGAGCGTTCGTGCGTTTTGTTAATAAAAAATACATGTTCCGATATTCCACTGATTTTCGTTTACACGTACAAACAAAAACACCAATTTTTGTACATCATTTTGTTCTTCGTATATTGCACCTTTCCTGGTGACTGGTTTTAATATTTTTGTAATTAAAAAAGTTGATAATTCGCCCATTGATTTACGATAAAATGAAATTTTCCAGTGACCGCGTGCAATATGATTTATTTTATGCAGTTTCATTTTCATGAAAGTCAAATGTATAAATTCGTTCGTCGTGCATGCAATTGAAGATGATTGGCGAACCAAATGCGCACTTAAATGAATAATAAATTGACTTAACAAAATGCTTATTATTATTTTATTCATTTTACGATTTCAGATTTATTATGTCTCAAAATGTAATTAACAGATCTAAATATTTATAGCTTACATGTGTATATTGGATTATAGCAAGTAAAAATTTCGATAAAACATTTGATTTCGTAGATCATGCTAATTGAACTTTATCTAACGCCTACGCCTGTGATTTTCAATATTTGCATAAACTATCTGAACTTGCTACTATCAAATATTAGTATAAGCAGAAATTATTAGCAGGCTAATAACGTGGGGACCAGGTTGTAAAGTATTTATAGTCTATTCAACGAGTCGTGTCAGTGGAGATAAACAAAACATCAGCGTTCTATGCATGTGATGCAGCGGCTCCAGCTACAGTATCTAAACGGTCCCATCTAAATGGCCCCACCAGAATGGTCATTACGTGCATTTGTTTACAGCTACTGACTCGACATGCTGAACATACTTATGCATATTGTTCCATTTAACCCTTTCAGCACGGATTAAATTCCAAAATAATATTTCTCATTCCAAACTTTCTGTTCCCATCAATCTCAGTTAAAAAGTAAAACTTCATCAATTTCAATCTTACAAATCTATCCATAAAAAATACATGCGCCGTTAACAACTTATTCTGAGTATATCTTGCTAGCATTAAAGATGCAATAGCGTATTCGATAGTGATTTTTAAAAAGTATATACGTTATTCTTTCATTTACTGTCATTTTTAATACTATATACAGAGGATAATCCATCTTCTTTTTCCAATGCGAGCACCGTGATTACTTATTTCTTTTATCCGCAGTATACATAGTGTTTCAGATGTTTGCGAGTTTTCACTACGACTCGTCCAACTTTATTTTCAATTGTGATCTGCACCATTATTTGTTTCTCCAATAATTATACAATACAATATTTCATCGATAACCGTGACCACCACGGGTCAGGCCGGTGACAATTAACGTTCAGATAATACTATTCTTTGACTTGTGCCGAACGTAGGAAAGGACAACGAAGCTCGACAGGCCTCGGTCGCCGAGAAGTGTAACATAATACGGGTCGAGTATGTTGGTGTGAAAACAACACCTAACCCAGTGACAAAACGTCTTTATTATTTATTATTTTTGATGGAACTTTTACCAACATATTCACGGCATTTTTCTAATGAAAATGATACCAAATAAGATATAATTCCACAAATGCCGAATAAGAAAAATGCCACAAATATATTGGAGATAGTCTCATCAAAACATAAGTAATGATAAAAAATTTTTTTTTATTGGCATTACACTGTGAAGACGACCGCGAGTCTTCGCGTCTCTTTCTTTCCCATGCGCAGTCCTGTCTTGCGCCCGAAACTTTCATCCTCCATTACTCAAGTAAATATTATCAGAATTATATGACATTTGGTATCATTTTTATTAGAAAAATACCACGAATATGTTGGGGAAAGTCCTATAAAAAAATGAAGATGTTTTGTCATTGGATTAGTAGTGGTCTCACCGATATACTCGACCCGTATTATGTTATACTTCTCGGCGACCGAGGCCTCTCGAGCTTCACGGTCCCTCACAGGGTATACCCCGCGGAAGGAGGGATTGTTGTGCGACAATTATCGTTCAGAATTTCACTACAATTAACGATGAAATACTGTATTAACTAATTATTAACTGTATTAACTAAATATGTGTGTTGTTTATTTAAATTGAAATGAAATCTTATTTTATAGTAATCAATTAGAGTGAATGAGCCATTAATGAATACACGGGCATACAATAAATATAAACTTTATTTTTTCCCTAGTAAATTATGAACGTCAAATAAATCCTAATTATTGTAATCGCAAAATAAATCGTAGTGCAAGTGGTCAAAATATTAGGAAAGAAAATAAACTTCTATTTCACTCCAGTTTATTGTAATTCAGGGTGGAACATTTTTATTTTTCATAAAGATTCACTATCTAATAATAATAGATCACAATAACATAATGACTATGCTGAAAAGTAACCACACAGAAATCGCCATAAAGAAGGACAATTGTACACGGTTAACAAAAATCAATTAAAGAGAACGTTCCCAATTACCAATATTACAAAGTGTCGCCAACGTATAAAAACTAATTTCTTCAACAACTATTTAATCTGACAGATTGTAAGTAATGTAGAAATGTCGAAATCGAGTTGCAAAAATGTGCAAAAAGGACGAAGGACGAAAATTTCGAGCGTGAGCCTCTGTGCGCTGCAATGGTCGCACACATTAGATATACCGTGTGATGCTGAAGTGTTCAGAACCGCGTGGTCATGTGTTCAGCCATTTCCGAGTTCGCAGGATGCTGAATGCATTCATGTCGAAAAGTGCATTATACTGAGAACAGCAGCTCGTAGCCGCTGGTTTCCCGAAGTTGCAACTGGAGCGTAACCTCGTTTAAGTTACAAGATATAACGTTTCAGTCGGAGTTATCAATTAGGACGGGCATGAATTCACGGTTTTTCCATTCATCCCGGTCGCTAAATGTGGCCATCTCGGTCTGTTACTATTATTATTATTGCGTTTTTCATTGTACACCATACGGAACTCGCGTGCATTTCGTACAATAGAATATACCAACCTGATTAAACGCGTGTGTGGAAGATACGACCATTCGGCTTTTATAACACCTATCGTAATTAAAGTCGCGGTATTGTATCATTTGCCTCGCCCCTACACGGTGCTCAAAGTAAATGGTCTCATTGTTCGTGATTTCTACGCGTGATTTAATATCGATTATAAACGTTTCACATTCATTTTAAATTTTCGGTAATGTAGCTTCTCTAGTATTCTTTATTAACGTTTTAATGAATGATCGATATCATTCATACTAGTATAGCACTTTTTAATTTTTACACGAATTATAATCATTTTATTTAAATGTATTACTAGATCAATTTAAATCGGAGCTGATATTTGAAGCAATTGCAGTGCTACTCCTTACGGTCAGTTCGCTACACCAATTTGTTAACTTGGACGCTAATTTTACATTCATAATTCTTACCGTTTGAGCAAATAAGGATAAATTATCTAAGAATTAATGAGTTAGTTGAAAGTCGAGAGTCTGCTGAAAGAAAATTGGAAAAATAATTTTATACAGTAAACATTCCAATTATGTACATTTTCAACTAGATTTAAATTAAGAGTAATAATTACATCGATATTATTTAAGACCAAATAAATATTTCCTCTGTAGTTATATTAAATAAAATAATTTCTTCCTAATACAAGAAACTAACGTAAAAATAAATATTAAAAAGATTTCACTAATTTAAATGCACACGTATACATGATCTAGAATGCATCGTAAGCAGCATAGATCCCTAATTAAAAATTTTCGTAAAATTGTTGGCAATCTATTGAATTGATTTATTTTAAGATCCTCGAATGTCTTCACTCGTGGTACAAATATTTATGTTTGAAACTGGTAATGAATTTTCTGCTGACTGTAAAATATTTTAGTGTTTGTAAGTGAAGCAAACAGAAATTGAATGTGATCTCCTGTTCCAAGCTTCTGTTTAATCGAAACATTAAATCTGTAGTTCCTTAGATGCAAGTCTTGATACTTAATCATACAGCATAGTGTGATATACGATGCTGTAATTGTACTTTCGTATTCGTATTTGGAATGCAGCCAAGTTCGTTATGCTGTATGATACGTACTATTTTCTGCATACATAGGTAACACAGTACCTCGGCCGAGCGTATGTATGTATTATATGTATTCAGAGATAGTAATCTAGATTATGATACTACGCTTGTCGGTAACGTCGGTGACCTATTCTTTATTATAGCTCGCTCATTTTTCGCAATACCATGATGCTTGGAAGTATACCTGCCTACGGTCAATTGTAAACAAAATATTCCAATAACATTGAAATTCCGATAGTGTTAAATATTTCACGGGACATTTCAGTCGCAGAGTTGAATGATAAAACAAGGTCTGAATTGATTGCGGATCTTTATGAATTTTTTATGCATGCAAATTTCTGAAACACGAGAAACCACGAGAAATTAATATTTCTATTTTGTTTATAGTAAGCAGTTCTCGAATTAATACAAACTATTTGTTCTTTCCTCTCATTCATATGAAATCAAGTATGAACCTTAGAATTTGCATGTAGACTCGCAATTCAGTTACAAGTCCGGAAGAATATTTATTGTGCAATACGTGATTATAGAATTTCAAACATTTTAATTATTTTCACGGCACTTGCTGTTTGTACTTTTCTTCGTAATTAACTATTTGAAATAAGGTCTAGTTCTGTGCGAACTATTTAAGTTGGAAATTTAAAAAAAATGGTATTTAAGATGCAATTTTTGTAGTACAGTATTTCATTGATAATCGTCGCCACCACGGGTCCGGCCGGCGACGATTAACGTTCAGATAATACTATTCTTTGACTCGTGCCGAACGTAGAAAAGAACAGCGAAGCTCGAGAAGCCTCGGGCGATACCATCTTATTTGGTATCATTTTCATTAGAAAAATTCCACGAAAATGTTGGTGGGAGTTTCATCAAAAAATAAAAAATAAAGAAGTTTTGTCATTGGATTAGTAATGGTCACACCGATATACTCGACCCGTATTATATTACAGTTCTCGGCAACCGAGGTCTCTCGAGCTTCACGGCCCCTCACGGGGTATACCCCGCGGAAGGAGGGATTGTTTTGTGACATTTATCGTTCTGAATTTCACGAAAATTGACGATGAAATACTGTATAAGCAACCATTAGCTCAAATGAAGTGTTCAGTTATAATTATTCCGTATGCAAATAATATGATTACGTATATAATCATTGATACACTTACTACTAGATAATTTGTTATGTTTAATTCATAATTGGAGTAATTAATATGTTAATACGTCCGCAGGTTTAATAATAAGAATTGGAAATCAGTTGCTTAATGTAAATATAATTACACAAACTGCAGAGCAGCACTAAATATGTACATTTATTTACTTATAGTGGAATATAAATTGCAACATTTATTTTGCGAAAAGAATTATCTTATCGAGGATGGAAACGCAATTACACCAGAAAACTCTGTACGATGAAAAAAATTAAAGTGGTTAGGACGAAACTAGCTTCGCAAACACGACACACTTGATCAAATGAACTAGATAAGAGGTAACTCAATGAGAGAGCGCGTGATTTAAACGCGACTGCAATTGCGTTTGATGTTATTGGGTGACTTGCAACGAACCTACGACCTGTAAACTTTACGTGCCGCGAAAAAAGGCATGGTTTGATCGCAATTAACAGATTTGTATTTGCGAAACAGTCGGCCAATTAAACCCTTTGAATTAACTTTACTAAAATTTGGGGGTTACAGATCTTAGCCAATTTACAAACATAAAAAGTCGAGTTCGTTACACTTTAAAATATTTTCACACAGTATTATGTGAAAAATGATATTATAAAAATCATGCTTGTGTTCTTCATTCTCTATTATTACGAGAATAAGTGGAAATAACACGGTAGTGAATTATTCAAATGGAAATTAAATTTGGTGGAAATAAAAGCCGATCAAAGCATGTTTCCTAATCTGATTTCATACTGTATTTCACGTTTCGAAATAATTGTATTAACCCTCGGTCTACTGTAAAAAAACTTTCATTATGCGATAGAAAATTTATACCACAAAACGTAGTAAATATAAAAAAAAAATTTTTGCTTTAAATAATAAAAAATAAGAAAAGTAACAAAGTCATGCAACGACAAGAGCCCAAGAATTTTAAAAGTTTATATAACCGCAGTATCTACATACAGTCGGGTCCAATGGACCCGCTTGGTGGACAGAGGGTTAATAGTACATACACATACAATGTGAACTTCATCGTAAAAATAGATTTACAGACTAGAATAAATTAAAACCTCTGCAATTTTTTTTATAAAAAACTAGCTTTTTTTGGTGAATTTAAATAATGAGTACTTAATTGTATTTTTTATTGTAGTACTGAATTATGTACTTCTTATTTACATTCCCCAGAAAATGCCAGTTTGACTTTTGTTAAAAAATTGTTTATCTTTTAATGTATAGCAATATGTGAATCAATTCAAAATATTGAAATAAAAAATACAATTAAGTACTTTCTATCTAAATTCTCAAGAATCTAAAAAATTGAGTGCTAAAATGAAAAATATAATTAACTTTTTGCATATTAGGATAATTCAAAAGATCAGCGTTTTTGTAACAGAAACTAAATTCGTATCTTTTTGAAAAATATAAATACAAAGTACTTGAGTCAAACAGCAAATACGAAAGTAGTAGACTCGTAAATTATATTTATTATGTAAGTAATAATTGGAGGACGCAAGTGTGAATATAAAATGTGGACAAAATCAATTTCAATACCGCCCACAATTGAATCTATCGCGACTCGCATAAGCGACGATACAACATCATGCATAAACATATGATAGCAGACACGTTAGAGGGTCGTACAAGAAAAATCCGTTGTTGATTACATACGTTATGCATTTCAATGTCAAGATTTAAATGCGCATAGTTAATTCGATCATAAACCGAGGAACGGGGGAGCCGACTACAGTCGGTGCGCCGAGATTCGGCCATTAAAATTACTGTCCGCTATAACTTTTTAACGTCCGCATCTATTTTAAAATTTGAATTCTAGTAACTTAATTTTTGATGTAATTAAAATGATCTCCGTACATTTACCAAAACGGTTACAATTAAATTTCTGCTCTACCGATTCGGAACACTCTCTTGAATTTTTAACGTCGAGACGTAATCACACTTACGGGTAATAATCGTTAAAAACCTAATCTATTATCGAGCGAGCATAAACATTTAAGTCGGCAGTCTCATATAGACGAGTAAAAAAATCGATTTTTTTATTAATGTATTTTTTAAAAGTACATACAGAATTTTAAGAATACTTTCCCAAAATTTTATGCTGAAATTTATTGAAATGACAAAATTATGAGTAGATTGCGGATTTTCAAACAATACACAAATTGTGTGTATTAATTACAAGACAATGTAGTTAGACATTTATTTATTTTCATAACAATGTTATTGGATTGCGCCAGACTTATTTATAACAGTTGGAGAATTCACGATTAATAAACTGTTGCGATGTGGATAATGGTAGGAGATAGATTCACGCAGTGTGGCGTATAATATTTAATATAATAATACGGAACTAAGGTACATAATATTTTAATGACCGCTACATGCGTACTCGTACAGCGGTCTTTTCCTTTTTGGCGGGACGGCAGACCAATCAAGGACGACAAAAGAACGACTGGCCCGCGACTGCGTACCATGGCCAGATGACAAGTCCCCACATAGAACTGGTCCGCTATAGGCGCCATCTATACCATGCTCTGCTCGTGAGCCATAGGCAGAGTTCATATTTCAACGTAAACCTAATTTACATCTGAATATACATCATTGAATCAGGTATGAACGCCATCTGCCAACGACGCAAAATTACAAAAACGTAAGACATAACGAAATATCTATGGTTTACGCTGCAGCCAAATTTATATTATTACAAGCCTGGGCCGAGCGGTAGTGCGCGTGGCCGGCGAGCGGTTTATGGTTTAACCAGTTAACTGTTTTCGACGAGTATACTCGTCATGAAAAAAGTACAAAATTTTGTGTTATGACGAGTATATTCGTCATGAGTAATAAGTACTGACAATTTGCAGTTTAAATTGCAGTTTTAGTGAAAGCTAAAATATATTCGTGAACTTCAAGATGTTTGAAATATTTTGGAGCCTGTTGAAATAAAAGAAAAAAATAAAAGTTTGTAAATAATTAATATAAAAAAACCGCATATAGTATGAATTATTTTTCGTAAATGTATCGTTGTCTTTTATTAGTCATCACAGAAGCAATTACGGATTTATATATTGTTTTAGACTATGCAATAAGTGGCGCGCCTGGTAATAAAAAACTTTCGTTTCCTTTTTACATATATTCAAGAGGCGGCGTTTTTTATAGCTCGTGTGCAGGATTGGAGTTGTAAGGATCATCCAAATTGAGTTGTGGACTATCTACCTGCTAAGATATTTCCCTGAACATTTTTGTTTATATTTTATCATCTGGTAAGGGATTCATTTACATAAATGTCGGACTCTAATGTTGCGACAAAATTGCGATAAATTTCAGTAATGAAATAAAAAAATAAAAGTCATTTTATTACAACCTAAATTCATATTACACATACTCTGTATTTGACGAGTATACACGTCATCGCTAAATTTGTGCGACACAATTTAGATACGCATTTTCCAAAGAGGTCGACACATTTAACTGGTTAAAGAGGAATATGGTTTTTTGATTGTTAGTAAGGTGCACGGACGAACCTGATGCGAGATCAGGGAGCCGCTAGCATATTTGAGACACTTCGTGGACGAACCCGATGCGAAATCGGGGAGCCACTAGGAGGCAGACGCGCAGACGAACCCGATGCGAAATCGGGGATCTGCTGGGAGGTTGGAAGACGCGCAGACGAACCCAATGCGAAATCGGGGAGCTGCTAGGATACGGACGAACCTGATGTGAAATCGGGGAGCCGCATAGGTTGGATAACAGTTTTGAGTTCCTGATACAAGATCAGGTAGCTCCTAGGATATGTTAGTAACGGCCTCGTAACTTTAATATTATAAATTAATTGGTGCAACCCGAGCGGTAACATTGTATCATGTGGGAACGGTCAACTAAAAATTACTGGATCCGAATGGTGGGTTAAAATCAATTGTTACTCCAAATTACCTTGAACTAAATTGTATATTACAGGAAACTGGTTCTATTACAACTGTTACTGTCGTGGTAAGAATTGAGTGTGTATGAACAATGTTGTGTAGTTACCTAAGTACTACTACCTGTTGGTTGACGCACTGGCGATGCGGGGAACACAGAGAGATTTAATAATTATGCCAAGATAGATTAATACTGTACTCGCGGAATCTATAAGGTTACTTGATTCGAAAGTGTGACTAGGCCCAATCTCACTAAATACAACCAACTCCAAAACGAGATTCAGCGTAACGACGTGTATAGCCCGTTTGTACTTTAAGCACTGCCTGCGAGGGTTAAAATTCGAGGATTTATATATTGTGAAATCTAAGTGGGGATGCTCTCAAAATTTTCATATTAAGGAATCTTGTGCAACTGTCCCTGTACTGAATCATGATTTGTGCCGGCTGCATCCGGCTGGAGCATAGTCATCGTTTCTATAAGCAAAGGGTGGAATATGGCGTTTTCCGTTCTCAGGAAAGCGATTAGAAAACTCTGGTTGAAATAAAGCAGAGAGAGTTCTCTGTACGTAACAATATTATTGTAGGGACGATAACAATAAACATATTGATGAAGGATCAACTTGATTTTCTTGTTTTAGTCCACTCTGAGATTTTTATGCCAAAAATGGGTAACTGCAATTCGAAAAAGTACAATGATTAATAGAATTTAAGAGTATAAATCTATTTTTCTTAGCTGTGTCAGGTTATTAAACTAGAAAAGAAATTACTACTTGGTACCAGGGTTTTGCACTTGATCTAGACAATTTTCATTTTGCATAAAGATCCGCAGTCTATTAATCATCTACGCCAGAAAGATATGATTTTTAAATACATATTTATTGTAGGCGAGATAGAACCAAGAATTAGAACTGAATGAAAAATAGTTCCATGTGACGAAAGAATAATTAAATCAATTACAAAGAAAAATTATAACGTAAAACGTACCATTGCATTGGAAAAATTCATGAAGATTTTTAACTACTTGCCGTACTATTTTCTTTACGGCTACAGTGATTAGATGGTCTTTATTCCCAAAAATGTCACAGAAAAGAGAAGAACAGGAGGAAACAAGAGAAAGAGCATAACACTTAAATTAGTTAAGATTTGTTTAAAATCCAAAACGGGAGTCTGAGTCGTTAATATACGACAAGGAGTTAAATGTTGGAGCGTTTGCATGTAACTGCCCTCTTAAGTGTCCCGTGTCCTCCATTCGGATCACAGAATGTAAAAATCGGATCCTCGATGGACAGACGTAGACACCGAAGATAACAATGAAAAAAAGCTTTTCCCGATCTCGATGCTTTTTCGATAACACGAGTAGATCGACCTCGTTCGAACTTTTCAATTTCCGCGGCGGCGTTACATATTGGCATCGACTACTCGGCGAAAGAGTAAGAAGACCCAGAAAGCGAAAGAAAAAAATGCACGGGATAGAATTTTGAATCTTTTCATGATGATCAATACGAATGTTCGACGAAACCTCACGGTTATGTATCCACCTGCATCGCTTTACACATTTACGTCGCTCCTATCCCCCCTATTATTTCTCTCGTGCAGTTTATTCTAAATTAGATTCTTTAGCGTCGCATAAGCCTGAGATATTATTGTAACAACATCTCGAAGGTTCTATGGCAATTTAGAGAACAATATATCGCAATTATTGACTACACATTGTCTAGGATCGAAACTTTATTCAAATTTTTATTTCGCTTCGGGGAATATCGTATCCAATTGGCATTGCTCTTTTTATATTCTGCATGTGCAAAACTAGAGAGAAATGAAGGTAAATGATCACAATTCTTGATGATTTTTTAAATTTTCCTGACGAATTAAAGAAAGCTTAAATAAAAGTTTTCATTTAATTGCACGAGTGGCTCCAATGCAATTTTATATGTTTCAGAATGAATTGTTTGAATACAATGTTCCCTTCATTTCTAATTACTAGTACCACATGTTTATTTATATGTATGAATCTATGTGATTATAACGAAACCTCCTTTTTCGAAACATTTTATTATTTATTTTATTTTATTATTTGTTTATTTAATGTTGCTTCAACATCAAAGGTCAGTAGCAACACGGTATATTTTCTTACAATATTTTGTATATATATTTATTTTGTAGGATTAAAAGAATTAAAGAATCCAATTAAAGAGTATATTTTTTCAATTCGAATCTTATAAGCTTCTGAAGATTTTTACCTATATAAAATGTTTCAAAAACATACGATTCATACACACAATGAAACATTTACAGTCGCAATCCGCCAGGAACACAGCAGTTCGAGACGAGTTTCTCCGAAAACGAGATTCCACTGAAAAAGTAGCTACATGTAAATTAATTTCCAACGAAAAATCACCTTTTTTCAATTAAACTAGGTTTCCGACTTACTGCAGCTAAAATGAAAATATTCATCTTTGCATTCCATTAATATGCGATCTACTCTCCCACCCTGTTTCTCATAATATTAAACAATTCTCTGTTTACTTATTAATTCGTTCAAGTGAAACACATTAAATAAATAAAAGCCATTTTTATTAGGGGAATTACATTTTCTTAAGGTAATGTGATTAAACGTGTCCCGGTATCGAGATATCGAATTTCTTTTCGGTAATGGAGCGATTGGGATCATTTTTCCGTTCCTATAATTTTCAATCCGAAGATGGTCCGTAGAAAAGTCTTAGAAAACCTAGCAGAAAGGTAATTCCTAATTATCTTAAGCACCTACTGAGGATATTCTGGTTTCTAATACCACTTTTTTACTAATACGTAGGAATTTTTTCAGAAGAATTACTCCAGTGAAAATATATAACCACCGTCATTTTGGTTGTTTTCACTTAAATAAAATATTTTGAGTACTTAAAATATCCATGAATATGTATGCAAAATCTTAATAATAAAAGTTGAATAATTCTTTTGATCAATCAACACGCATTTTTTACAAAAATACTCTAGGGAGAATATATAACTACCGTAATTGTGGTTATATTCACTTAAAAAAAATATTTCGAGTACTTGAAATGTCGATGAATATGTATCCAAAATCTTAATAATAAAAATTGAATATTTTTGTAAAAAATGAGTGTTGATTGTTGTCTTGATGAATCCGTTTGTTGACCGAAAACAAAAGTTTGATGATGTATCTTAATCAGCATAAATGTGACTATGGTACGAACAAAAAAAATGAATGTCATTTATAAAATGGTTACGGTATGATTGTACATCGCAACTGCGAGTTGCATTCTTCAAACGCATGTAACTAAATTAATTTTGCGAATACAAACAAATCCTTTTGTACACACGTTGAAGAATACTTATTGTATATTTAACCCTTCTGTCAATAACCAAAATTTTCTACGATATTCAGTACGGTGTTGGGCATCTTACAGTTTCACTGCATATTTTGACTGCGGATATTTATAGAAAATAAAAATTGTTTGCATCGATTTCAAGAAATAAAAACAGAATAGAATATTATTTCTTCCCTTAATAATTTTAATAAATGAAAAATAGTATATTGACATAATTACATATTTTCAATTGTCCTACAATTTTGAATTTCGAGTAATCAATTGTGCTGTAAATGCATAAAGATCCGCAGTCTAGTGATCATCCAAGAACATAAAAATCTATAATAATTTTGCGATTTGTCCACAGAAATGTGAAAGAACTTATAAAGAGGCATTGTAAGTGGCTACTTGGGTATTTAGTTCGTGACATGAGGGTTAAAGAAAAAATAAAGTGTTAAAAATAATGTGCAGACACAGGCGAAGTTTCCATCGATTTTTCGCATGTTCACTGGGGTGGAACGACGGCAAAATTCGAAATGGGAGCCCAGGCTGGTTTTTTCGGGGTCGTGTTCGATGCCCAAGTCACGAATTTTCCTTCACGTCCTCGCTGCGGCTATCTTTGGACCGCCTTAATTAAAGCAGACATTAGTCGACTCCGTCGAAATTATTTCGGCTGGCGAGCCGGCTCGCGCCGACGCACCATTTTAATTTGCAACAATTAAAACTGTCATATCGCTAGCGCCTGCAATAATTGTAACAGTTATACGAATGTCACGTACATGTCTAGTCAGAGGTGTAAAATTCATTCGTCCCGTGAAATAATTCAGCGTAGATGTAGAGCGACGTTTTTTCTTCGCGATACAATCGGAGAATAAAGGATTAAGCTTCGTACGTCTTAAATATTTATTGCTGCCTGACGTTTCCACTTTTGTATAGTATCTGGCTTTTAATGTAGTAATGTACGGCTGCAGATAAAATTGCTAATGTATATTTTCTGATAAATGATGGTCGGAAGTAAGTGTATGAGAAAATACTTTCAGAATGACGTTCTCGATTGAAATAGTAAAAAATAAAAATTTTAAAAATTATAAAAAATAAAAGAAATTTATATTATAGCATGTTACATTTGACCATTGATTTTAATTAAGATAATAAGCCCTGCATTTTACTGTTCTGGTTTTTATTGCTCTTAGAAGTAAATTCACGTTTTCAACCATGATCGTTGAGAAACTGTAGTAAAATTATGTGATTGTCTCACAATAGTACCTATAATTTACAATTAATATCAAATTTGACTTTATACTATTTCTGATATATTTAAAGTTTGCAATCTACTAATTTTACGTAGTCTAGAGGTCTTACATAGTCTTTTAGGTATTTATAATAAAAATATGTAGGTGAAACACGAAATAGTACAAACATTAAAAAAGACAGTAAACATGTAATCATGTAGTTTCAGAATGATTATTAAAATTATTGAAAGGAGAAATTTTCTATTCAAGTCTCATATTTTAAATAATTTATTTTACACAGAAATTTGCAGTCCAATATTCAGTTTATTACTCGAGTGACTTAATAAATTGTTCCATTATATTTGTACTATAGTAGTAATGTGGTAAATATTTACGTGTACAAAATAAGAATTTTGTTCCACTTCCATTAAGCAGAAAATGTATGAAATAATGAATGAGTTTCATATATGAGTTTGTTGTTTTTGAAAGTAGTATAAGTCCATTTATTCATATATTGAGATATTTAAGGGTTTGCGAGGATATCTATATCCGACTAAAACTACCATTAACTCATTGTTTTCCCAGAAACTGACTTATTTATTCATTTGTTATTGCATTAAACCAAGTGGTTTATATAGCAAGTACAATATTATTACCATTTTAAAAAACAACGGCTCATGTCTGCGTTCGAATTTCTACTTTAACTTGAAATGGTTTTGTAGTTCTCATTATTCTAATCAGTGTGATATTAACACAAATAATTGGAATCACTGAAAAGAGTTTATATGCTAAACAGGAAAATAGACAACTTATTAAATTATCATGTTTATATTAAAGACTATGTACTTTTTTCGGTTTTCTGTTGCTTGTAGACTATAAAATACTCTAATAACCGTATATTTTTCAATGGACATTGAAACCAAAGTAATAACGAAAATCCATTGTACGTACGCTGAAATCCGAACTACGTTCGTAATAGTCATACTGTAGACTTTTGCACTTCTATAGCTTGTAATTACCCTTTGAAATCTGAAAATCCAGAAAATAAATTGTGTGTAACATGTTTTACTGTATTTTCTGTGAAATTGTTTACGTAGAATAAGATTCTGTTTATCTCTCCTTACCAAAATGGAAATTAGTAACCTGGTAATGATTACGTGTCTGTAAAATTTTAGTACAACAGTTCTACACGATATCAAGATATAAAACTATAAATTAATTAGAATGATTGGGAATTTGTAAAATTTGTAGAACAGCTATTCTTCACACAATCAAGATAAAAATGATAAAATGACTAGGAATCTGTCAAATTTTCAGATCACCTATTCTACATAATAGCAAGATTTAAAATGATAATATTAATTAAAATGATTGGGAATCTGTTTTTGTAGAACAGCTATTCTTCACACAATCAAGATAAAAATGATAAAATGACTAGGAATGCGTCAAATTTTTATATCAGCTGTTCTACACAATAGCAAGATTTAAAATGATAAAATGATTAGAATCGTGTCGAATTTTTAGAATAGCTGTTGTACAAAATAGAATATAAGATTTAGAATGGTATTTTTCATGAAACGTTAATTCGCGTTATGAATGATGTCGTAGCTGCGCCGTGAAGTTTTAAAACAGCAATTAAATTTTCATTATCATGAACGTGAAAATTACAACGACGTCGCATTACTGGTAACCAGTAACCTCGCACCTTTGCCAACGCTGTCACAGATCAACGCACGCATCAACCATATTGCCACAGACACTCACACGGTACAGCGGCGTGGATTAAAACGATTTTGAAACGCGTTCATTGCGGCGCGGCTAATGAATTCTCATGATACGAGAGACAGGGAGATCTGAAACACGAATGTTTGTATCGTTTTCCCTGAAATTAGCGTGACGCCAACGTAATTTTGGAACTTGTCCCTTGATTAGCGGTAACCAGTGATTGTTTTTCGGATTTCCAGTGACAGATCTGCTCATTGCGAACCATACCTCTATTGTTCTTTTTAACTGCGGAAACTTGAGATAATAAAATGAGTAACGAGTCTGAAATCAATTTATGGAATACAGCAATCTTCTATTAAATTAGCTAGATTAATTGATTAAACCCTCCGTCGCCGGAGTCCGGGTCTATTTTGATCCTGACTATCAAACTCGTCATTTAACACTTTATCTACCGGAAGCCTATTAATCGGATTTTCAATAAATGTGCTATACCAAATGGAAACTTGAAAATCTTTTCTTGTATACAATAATCCCAAATGGAATTATTAGATTGCGTTATTGAAGGTGAGTTGTTGGTTTGTGACTAATGTTTCCGTTACCATTGATACACAAAAAATCCTCAGCCGTGGGGTTGTCAATTCTGTCGAATTAATTAACTGAACAGCTACTCCATTAAAAATAATGGAAACGTTAACGAGTCTTCAAGGAATACGTTTAAAATTGTATTTAAAAAAATTGATAAATAAAGCAGTGAATGATTCTAAACATCATCAATTATGTCGTCATGAAGATGGTTCGCTGGCAGAGGATTAAATTAAGTAAAATTAAAATATATGAAGATGTAATAAATGTATAAAGATCGAAATTATTACTAGATTAACATTTTATTAAATTTACCATTCTCAATGTCTACGAGAATGAGAATCTGAATAAAAATATACAGTTTAACATTTACTAAATCAGTTGTATTGTTATTGTATCTTTACAACAAGAAATCCATCGATCAATGCAAGAAACTTAAACCTAATCTAATCTTGATGAAATAACTTTTGAAAATATGAATTTTTATAAAGGTGCTTAATTTAAGAAATTACCAGCCACACGGATAATTTGCATAATAATTTTAAGTTTGAGCTACTATTAAATTCTTTATATTTAGATATGTGATTGCAGAGATTCTCATAATAAAAGTATTAAAAATATTTTTAAATACTGCATAAACCTTGCAAACAATTGATGTCAAGTCAACATTGATTGCATTTTACATTCTGTTACACCGGCTGCAGTATTCGCGTGCTTTCATCTGGTGGCGTAGAATTTTCAGAGGAATGGCCAATGCCATTCTATTTCCTCGAGAATGACAATTGCTCTTCATAATGTTACACCGAAGACCGTGTATAAAATTTTTGTGCGACACAATACAATTGTAGTATTGAAACAAAAATATACAAATAAGGTGCACACGAAACATCGAAATCAAAACGTTAAATGAAAGATACAAGCAATATGAAAGTGAAACATTAAAGGTATAACGTGCTACAATCAAATACTAAAAGAAGAGAAATAACGTAGAATATAAGCATAAGCAACATAAATAAAATAGAATATAAGCATAAGCAACAGAAATAAAATACACTATAAGCATAAGCTACAGAAATAAAATAGTATATAAGCAAAACGAATATAAATATAAACAAATTTAAGCATACGCAACAGACATAAAGCACAATATAAGCATAAGCTACAGAAATAAAATAAAATATAAGCATAAGCAACATAAATATAATAAAATTTAAGCATACGCAACAGAAATAAAATAGAACATAAGCATAAGCAACAGAAATAAAATAGAACATAAGCATAAGCAACAGAAATAAAATAGAGTACATATAAGCACAAAAATATTACATCAAATCAGCAAAATTATTAATTTCGTAATGAGATATTAAGGTAATTTATTAAGAGAGAATAAGAGATAATAAGGTTAATTTATTAAAGCACATACGACAATAAAAATTGTATGAAGTCTGAATAGAGATGCTGTCTTGTCATAACGAAGCAGTATGAATCTTATTAAAAATTTTATTACTCGGTTGTTCTACTGTTAATATTAATGTGTATATATACAGGGTGTGGCCTAATAACTTGAACAAGCGGACACGAGGTGATTCCTTACGTAAAAATAAAAACTTATAGAATAAAATTTTTCATACGAAACTTTTCGAGAAAATCTAGTTTGAAATTGCAGGAATACGCGTGGTATTAGCTAGGAATCGTCTGACGCGTCTGACCATGTCCAACCAATTCTACTTTCTGCGTATACTGAAGCAAGTGAACCCGACGGATCTTTAAACCTACTCTAAACCTACCAAGCATTAAAAGTATCTGGTGAATATTGTCTTATAAAAATTGCTACACTAAATTTATTGAGATTGTCCGTAATTTTCAATATAATAAATGCTTGGACAAGGGAATTTATTCCATTATTTTCCATAAATGAAATTTTATAATTTCAATAATTGGAAAATATAAAATCGGTCATTTGACCGTGATAGGTTTAATGTTAAACTCGATTTTTTCGAAAACGTGGCGTGAAACGAAAAAATGTAGTTCCTTTTTTTCCAATTGATTGTTTTTAAAATCATCCTCTGCCCGCTTGTGCATGTTATTCGGTTGAATCCTTCATAATTTACTGAGTTCTGCAAATGGCATATTTTAAAAAAGTTAAACATCGTGAACTTCACTTTTTCCTTGAATAGCAGTTTTAACCTTTTGCGAACGAGTGTCGGCAAATAGCCGCCCAAGCAATTTAACCGTTCTACAACTGCTAACAATTTTTGAAGGAATTATTACTCTAAAAAAATATCAAATTTTTAATCGAACACAACACTTTTCCCTTCGTTTTATCCACACACTTAATTCCTCGGTACACAATTTTGTTTCACAAGGAAAATATATTTGACCCACCGAGAATTATGCTAAAAATAATTCCCGTCCGCTAAGGTTTAAAAATGTTTTTTCACACATTATCTAGTAAACAAATCCTTCTAACATCTCAAAAACAACTCAAGGCGTTTGGACCAGTTTTATAAAATTTATTCGATTTTAAAGGGTGTTAATAGTTAATAGTGTAGAAAGGTTGAAAGAGAAGCCAGTAGGAGTAGGTTTCATTAACCCCTTGCCGTATTTTAACGAGTCAGACTCGTGATGAAGATATTAACTAAAGTCTAACAACGATGAAAGTTATACTTTTATTTTTATACGAAATAAAATTTTACTTTTGTGTAATCAATATGTAAGCATTGAAGTAAATACAGTCATGCAAAAATATAAATGTTCTTTCCTCTTCTGTGACATTTTTGGGAGTGAAGATGTTCTAATTACTGTAGCCGTAAAGAAAATGATATGGGAAGGGGTTAATTCGGTTATTTTAATTTTGCGAAAAATGTGTAAGGTTTCGATACGTCAGTGAGCGTTTCAGAAAGTAACATATTGTTGACTTTTATTTATTTTGGCCATCAGAAATTCTTCGCAACCAGGTGTATCTTGGTAGAAGCGTATCGAGGTGCTCCAAAATGTGTCCGGATTCCATGCTCGGATCGCCTAATGCGTTCCTCATTTTCATTACCATCCTTCGATACCGGCCGCAGGCTGCATTAGCATTCGCGGCCGCATTTGCCGCATTTTACCGTGTAAAATGAAAATAGCGTTCCCGGGCCGGGTAGCGGACAGAGTGGCCCGGATGAAAATGCTGTTACCGTAGGTATGGCCGCGATAACGGTAGAAAATTGATCCCGGTGTTTAAGATCCCGCACGTTCAGCCGTGATTCCGCGTCGCTAATTCGCGTTTTGTTCATCTGCCACCATGTTTCCCTGCTCCGGGAATCCACTGTATAACAAAAGAACGCGTCGGAATGCTGCGAAATCTCGCCCACGCAATCCCCGGGCTCTGCCGATGTGAAACCGTGCGATCTCTCTCGCCACGAGTTCTGTTCGTGCGATTCTAAACCGCGAATAAATTAACGCGCTGATATTTATTCTTTGAAAGTGGGTTGTCCGACTGAATTATTCGCGAACTTGTCCGGTGCCGCAACGATGAACGCGTTCTGTGACTCTTTTTCTCACCCAGGCTCGAAAACGGAATACGGTAGACTGTCACTAGAATCGAGCCGTGTCTATATTTCCTTCTAAACAATCGGTTTTATTCCGCATTCCACCGAGTTTCAAACAATCCACTACCATTAACATTCCGAGCGTGTTCAAATGAGAATCACTTTTGGAAAATGTTCCAAATGAAGACAATTTCATAGAAGATTCAATGGAGACGTACTGAATTAGGGTAATGCCGGGAGAGATCGTCCATGCTTTCAAATAGTCTCAAAATCAAATATTTTAGAAATATTAGAATGATCTTTTATACAACATATAATTATTATAATACAATAGAAATCATAATCATTTATTAGAATGATTTATAACAACTATGTTTATTAAAACGTTGTTTTATTTAGTAGAACAGGATTATTTCGGGTCACTTATTTATTTTTTCGGATAATATCATTCGTACGTTTAAGAAAAGAATATTTTCATTTTATATAAATATTGTAAGTTAAGATCCTCAGTATCTAGAAACCATTTATTCCGAAAGAAAGGAGAAAAATATTGGAAATCAATTATAAATAGACTGCGGATTTTTATGTAAAATAGAAATTGAACTTGAGCCATTGAAGCCAATTAAAAAAATCCTGCTTCTTTAAAAACTTGTCTAGAGTTGAAACAAGCCTACCGAAATCCTTAAATTTTTGTAATTTCTCCAATGTTTTAAAATTCAACTACTCTATTTTCCATAAATGCATAAAATTTGCAGTCTGATTATAAATAAAATTTATTAAAATTGTCTTGTTTCTTGAGTCGAGGAATGTATGCTTAAAAATAGATCATTGTCGGGAGAACAAATTGTTCAGTTAAATAATTTCATTTTTTCGTCTGCACACACTGTACAGGGTGTAAAGAAATGTTTGGTCTTGGCTGCCATAGGCGTATTCTACATCTTCGGATCGATCAAGATCTGTAAAAGACAATGGCAGTAAAATTGTCCTTGACCTTAAATTTCAAGGTCAACTTTTTCTTCATTGCATTGCACTCTACGTGTCATGGGAATAAAAAGTGTCAAAGGAACCATGTGTCAAAACTCAATAGTTCTCATAAAAAACAATATCAAAGTCTCATTATTAGTACTACTTACTTTCTTAAAAATTGTTTACATTTCTAATAAAACAAGTATTTAGTATTGTTGTTTATATGCTGTTCATCAGAAGTCTAACATAATCAATTGTAATCAATATTACTTTCTAAGTCTTGAAAGATGATTTCTATTAAGAAATATTAGGAAAAATCGATCGGTTCTTTGGCATAAAAGAAGAAATTGAGGATAAACATTTTTCAAGACTGAGAAGGTAATATTGATTATGATTGATTATGTAAGACATCTGATAAACAGCACATAAACAACAACACTAACTACTTGCTTTATTAGAAATGTAAACAATTTTCATGATAATAAGTAGTTATAATAATATAATGAGACTTTGCTATTACTTTTTATGAGAACTATTGTGTATAATAAAATAAAATCTTCATATAATGAAGAAAAACTTGACCTTGAAATTCATGGTCAAGATCAATTTTGCGGCAACTTTCTTTTACAGATCTTCATGGATCCGAAAATGTAGAATACGTCTATATCAGCCAAGACCAAACATTTCTTTACACCCTGTACATGCTTTATAACAAATGCTCAAACTGTCGACAGCTAGGCAGTTAGTCTACCTAGATATCAGGAACATATTTCTTCATCTTATTCATCTCGTATTAAGACGATCATTAATCACCGCCATAACCTAAAATCTGTCGCACACTTGGAGAATAGTTTCGTGAGTCATACTTTTTTATGAGAAATAATTGTCCGAAGGAAACTAACTTTAAACGGTTCTTTGCGTATTGGTAGGCGTACGTTATGAGCCGATAGGTTAGCAAAGTAATCAATTTTCTTCAGGCTGAAACTATTTTTTGATTGATTAGCGAAGGCTACTAGCCAGACCATCCCTGAAGCAATTAAATTCTCATCGGAAGATAATTCACGCTGATGCTGAAGTTCGCTAAAGTACGGGCAATCTATCAAATTATATTGTCTCATTATTTTCTTCCTATTTCAGCTATCGAAGTTTCGATGTGGCCCAAGTAGATTGAAATTTAATTAGATTACGCATGTCAATACCAAGCAACCAGTCATTGGACGTGTCAATGGTCAGTCCGGTAATTATTTACAAAAGAGTACTCCTCTCCAATTTTTATTGTTACCGTCGCTCGGTCTTAGTTTTCGAGATAATTGCATAAAACTATTTGTATTATGGTTACAATAAAGTTTATCGTGTTAACAGTGCGGAAAAAAGTAATATGATACAAGGGATAACGGTATGAAAAGTGGATGTAATGATATACAACAGAAGTGAGGAATTGGAACAAATCGATGTAACATGAACATTGGTGAAGAATAGAATAAACCATAGAATAAACCATCAACAGATTGGTTTCATCAGGAGCATCAACCACCTGAAGTTCCTAATCGTTAACAACTTCAAACCCTCCCATTTTCCTATTTCTTCATTTGTTCAGCCGTCAAAATAAAAATCTGTTTTCTTTTGATAACAACATTTAAGTATCGAAGTAAATGTAGAAAATGAATTGTCTTTCTTTTCTAGAAAATTATTACTAGATGGTTCGTTCCTTATATTAATTTATAATTATATAGTAAAAATAATGTTGTGTTTAATCATCGTTCAGATATACAATTGACAATTTTGAATAATTGCAACGCACGATTAATCACATACGACAAATTTGTTTTTCGTGCTACATTACATATTCTTTGAATATTTTACCATATCAATATCATAACGCACGTCGTATATCGAACCGCATTTCAACAGATTCTCATCATTAAACTGCGGATTTTCATGCAAAATAAAAATTGTCTGCATCCGTTACAAGGAACAGGAGTAGGTTGAAACTAACGCATTGATATTCTTCAATTCTTTCAATTTTTCTGCTGTTTCAAATTACAGCTATCCATTTTTGTCATAAATGCATAAAATCCGTAGTTTACTGATTATTGTGGCCACGAAGAAAATCGTGTGGCAAGGGGTTAAACATCATTATCGTATGTTTTACATCCATGAGTCTGTACATAAAAATGTACAAAACATTTCTGCTCCTAATCTACGAACTAGTACCAATTATTTTCTCTCTGGTATCTCCAAATTCTACAATAGCGCGTTTTCGCATTCCCAAAAATTCAACCATCGTTCTCCATCTTAAAAATCGTTAATTCAGCTAAAGTGACTTATCCAATGAATGAACATTGAAACTGCACATCCGTTAAAATTAGTTGTCGCAAATCGTTATATCAGTTTCCGAGTGCTATTTCTATAAGAAGGCTGTATTATTGTTAACTTCTATCATTACAGAACACAAATCTAATAATATTTGATGCATGTAGCTTGTACCCGAAACCTGGAATAGGATTAAATAAAAAAGTAATAATATTAATTTCTAACGAACGAACAGATGTTATGTTAGTATATACAGGGTGTCCCGCGACTCATAATCAACCGATTTGGAGGTGATTCTACATGTAAAAATGAGTCGAAAAATTTAAGTCGAAAAAGATTAAAATTTTTTCGTTTGAAGCTTCATTTTCGAGAAAATCGAGTTTAAAGATTCGTCGGGTTCGCTATGCATTAGTATTTGCACATAGTAGAATTGGTTCGTCATGATCAGTTGCGAAAGCCGATTTCTACCTAATGGTACGCGGGTTAAACCTTTTTTTGGAGGATCAGATTTCTTAACTTTTTTTTATGCAATGCTATAGATTTCGACGAGAAAACGCCTAAAATGAAAGTCTTATTGCGGAGCTCATTGGTTCAGATGTTAGACGCGTGTAAAGTTGAGCACTTTTAAGCCATTTTGACAGGTTAAAGCGCCGCAATATCGGTATGTTAGCTAGGTGGTACACGTAATATCGGCTACGGATTACCGAGCAAATCCGTTACATGGCATCACAAGCACGTGCGTAATAATAACACATGTACGATATCAACGCGACGATCTAACTTCAACTCAACTTGGACTATACCTCCTTTTTGAGATCCTGAACATGATTCTGTATAGTTTCGTATCGCACCGATAAACACTCTTAAATTTGCGCAACAATCCACAAATTAAAATTCAAATCAACAATAAAATGTACAACAAACTGCAGAAAAATATTAAAATCGGATTCATTTATCCACGTGCTCCTATATAGTAAACGTACCGTGCCATTTAGCGCATGCGCTCAGTACTACTTAGCTGATTCGCGAATATACCATATTATCTAGCGCAAGCGCTCAACACTCCTACCTCGAGCACCCATCGAATATACTAATGTGACGATTTCACTATAATTTGTGAAAAACACTTGAAATTGATTATGTTTACACGCGTATAACCATCCAGCGCATACGCTCAACAGTCCTACCTCTACCACTCAACGAATATCCAATATGGCGACGCCCTAACCTGTCAAAAACGATTAAAATTGCTCATGTTTACACACGTATAACTTATAAACCAGTGAATTCCTAACAATAATACCTACATTTTCGTAATGTTCTCATCGATATCTACAGGATTACATAAAAGAAGTAAAAAAAATGTTCAAGAAAGTTAAAAACATCTGGTCCTCCAAAAGAAAGAACAACCGGTACGGTTATTCGCTGAATTTTCAAACTCGTTTTACTCGAAAATGAAGCTGCAAACGAAAAAATTTTATTGTTTCTTTTCGACTCATTTTTACACGTAGAATCACCTCCTAATCGGTTGACCATGAGTCACACGGGACACCCTGTATATACAGGGTGAGTCACCTAACGTTTGCTCCTCAAATATCTTTGTTGTTTCTAAAAATACGTAAAATATGGTAAGGACAAAGTTGAATGGTACAATGGGACTGAAACGATGTCAAAAAAAATTTTGTTTTTCTGTCATTTTTTTAGAGATATCAAGGTCACCTTGAATCTTTTCAATGGAACCACCCTTTTTTAAACACCTACAATGATAGTCCCTTCCATTGCGAAGGGAAGTGACTATAATTACGCAAGGTCATTCAAGGTCACGGACAGAGTTCAACATTCCTTCAAAGCCCGCTTACAGGCATGTATCGATGTTAAATCTTACCATTCAACTTTGTCGTTGTCATATTTTACGTTTCTTTAGAAACAACAAAGATATTTGAGGTGCAAACGTTAGGTGACTCACCCTGTATTATATATCAGTATATATAATATGCATATATACTAAACTTTCGTTGGGGTGTCGTATACACCGACTATACAGTACCTACAGGCTAATCGTATCGCCACGTGTCACGATCGATATGATCGCAATCCGTCTGCTACATTTCCACGCATTCGATTCGATCGCAATACGTCTGCTATACTTCGACATGATCACACGCGAACGAAACACCAGGAGAATCGCTCGAATCCCTATCACGGCTGTCACTGCAACAAATTCGTGACGTCTCATTGTTTTCGTAACGCCCTACCCTAACAGGAAGGTGACCACCCCGGCGACCAGGGGTCCGTTGAATCCGCTTCGTTGCTGTGAACGAAGACGAAATCCATCCCTGAAGAGGTATGAAAGGATGACGAAGCGGTTGAGAAGCAAGAAGTCGACGGAAAAATCGTCGGGAGCAACGTCTTCTTCGGTGATTCTCGGCCTCGTCTGGTCTCATTAAAACAGCACTCCGCGGAGAATCGGCCGACTCGGATATCTCGGGCTGTGACAATTCCCGAGGGAGGACGTTCATTGTTGATTATTCAGACGAATTTATCGCAACCCGTTGTTGTTGACTCCTCGCGGCCGTTAAACTTGTTGATCCGCGCGAGTGTGCGCCGGGCGTTCAACTCTAACAAGCTCGTACAAAACCCGTAATATCCAAAAACTATTCGCGTCAAACTCGAGCAATCTTCTGAGCTCCCTTGTAGAACAAAAAGGACTATTTTAAAAGACTCGCACTATTTTAACACGGAATTGATGGAAACGAGTATCCGCGGGTTTCGTCGAATTGAAAGTCGTGTACAGTGAACTTCGTGATTGAACTAAATTATCAGGTCTAGGAGCACATCGAGGCTGTTTCAGAGTGCGCAGAATAGGTTTATCTACGTCGAGTATCTTTGATGTCGGGAAATTCGTGTGCGATGAGGAGGAAGAAGCGCATACAGGAATTGAGGGGTTCGCGATGAACGAAGATTGTTTGAGAAGGTGACAGAAGACTTTGCAGCGGGAAGTTCGCGTTGCTCGAGTGCATACCGGGTGTCCGGAAAACGCGTGTTCCGGGAATAACAGAGTTAAAGGGTGATACGAATAAATTCCTGGAGGAGCGAGTCGAAAGTTGCCGTGAGTGGAGAACTTGTTGGCGAGCACGCGACGACGGTTGCACGTGTGCGAGCGGGGAAGTAATATACCGAAGAAGTTGCCGAGATTCCCAGTCAAATTTCGCGAAAGCGAAACCAGACGTGGGGAACGTGACCGAAATCTCTGTGCCGAGTTGAATGGAACGGAGCCGCTGTTCACGCGCATGAGTGTCCGCGTTTAACGGACAGAGTTGCTCGCGAAAAGAACTGGGAAAAATTTGCGGGTTCCCGTGAACAGTATGCGGTGCAAAATGCGAGGATCTTGAGACGTGCTCGGGACGAACAATCGAACAGAGATCAAGCCACGGTCCCTCTGAAGATCAATCGAAGCGGCCAGATGAAATTAAGGAGAGTCCATGAGGATTCGGATGACTCGTCGTCGATATTCGAATGCGAGGACGTAATAAAGTTATAATACTATCGAGGGTGCTAGCTAAAAATTATCGCAGTTGTCACCGAATGATATTGTAGTTGACCTCTTTCGTCCTAGTTTCTGAAAACACACATACACAAACGCACACACTGACACGCGCGCGCAACAGAGAAAGAAAGAGAGAAAGAAATATATATATATATATAAATATATATTCATATACCTAGATATATGTATACATATAAATGATATATTGATGTTAATCGGAGTTATTGATTGAGATATTTCTGATCCGTCGATAGTCGGTGGAAACTGTTTGTTGAAAGTTTGAGTGTGGTAGAGATTTGATTCCCGAGGGAGAAGCCTTTGAGGACTTCCGACGCGGAAAAATGGCGATGGTAATATCGCCTCGTAGTAAAATCGTGACTCTGTCCTTGCTGATCGGGATCATTACGCTAGTGGCGTTGATTATCACCGGTGTGATCGGGATCTGGCACAAGAGCGAGAAGCCAACAAAGCCGGGGACTAAAGTGGTCAGCAGCAAGCTGCAACAGATCACCGGTTACACGGCCACGAAACACGTGAGTAGAAGATTATTTTACCAAGGTGTCGCCCCCGACCGGCACCTTTCTACGGTAGGTCTCGATTTAAGTACCACCTAATCATTCGTTCATTCATTACCCTAATTTTACGTTGCCATGAGGGCGCTGACGTTGTAATTAGACTGCAGATGTTTGTGCAAACTTCCCCTTTCTGATGTCGTTTCGAGAAAATAAAAATATTTTTCTTTAACAGTGCTGTTAAACATTCTCAAAAACAGTTAAAATCGTTGTGGATTGAATATTAATTTTTTATTTATAGTGGGTATATGTAGTTCCACTGCAATTCTTTATGCAAATTACAATTGCCATATTCCTACAAGATCAGGATATGTGGCAATATTTTGTGAAGTCTCCACGTAATCAAAACTGAGAATATTGTTAATTTGTGTGAATATGTGCATTTCCAAATTTTAAGAATTTGCATTTCCGTGGAAATTTAGAGAAACTTATTACACGAGAATATTGCACGTTATGATTTTTATTAAATTCTAAACAAAAGTTTCGTTTTTTATTGAACATTTTGTTACACCAAATTTTAGAAAATTGTGAATGATACGAGTGCATAAAATCTGTTGAATGGTTACAATGTTAGGAACGCTATTCGTATTGAATATAGTACACGTTTCTGTAAGCAGAGTAATATTTTATATTTCACTATGAGCACATTCTAATCAATACACTGTGGTATTTGATAATTGCAATTCATGCATATTCGATTTATAAGGAGTTATAAATTTTATTAGAGTAGGAAATCTAAATATATTTCAACAATTTTTATAAGCATTAACCTATATATTATCACACAATGATTATTGTTAGACTGCAGATTTTTATGCAAAATAAAAATTGTCAGCATTAATTGCAAACCACAAGAGCTACATAGATCTTTATTTTCTACTTTAATCATTTCAATAATTTGAAAATGATAAAATTGTATTTTTCTAATATTTTTACCGTTTCGCAACTGATGTATCCATTTTTATAATAAATGCATAAAATCCGCAGTCTAATTATTATGATATACTTTACGAGACTGCTAGTCTCAGCTGAAAACGTTCAAAGCATGCATTTTAATATTTAGTATATTTATTGAAGGCAGGAATACTCTTGCAGCTATTTTCAAAAAATTGCACACGATAATAGGCAATTGAACCAATTATTCCGTACTATGCGTTCGCGATTTTTTTTCAACAGAAAAACGTTTAAACCATGCATTTTAATATTCAGTGTGGTTATTAAAGGTAAGGATACTGTTGCAGCTATTTTCAAAAAATAGCACACAATAATAGGCAACATGAAAACAACTATTTTATACCATTCTTTATACTATTATTTTATACTTTACTACCCTCTGTGACATATTAATGCATATAATGTTACTACACGAAAAAATATCAGGATAAATGTCTTCTTTTACTCTTGACAGCAATTTTATTTTCGCGCAATGTGTTACGCCTTTTGAGGTAACGCGTCGCATTAAAAACTAACAAATTTATAGGGCCGCCTGGAATTTTTCTGGCAGCTGAAGCAAAAGTCCATAGTTCGTTCTGCAATATTAACGACACACGGACATGAATAATTTCCAGATAATCGGGAATTATTAAGTATTCCATGTGTGACCAGTTCACAAAGAATTCACCGCAGCATCCAGAAATTTCCGGCAACAGATGCAACGGGTTAGCAATTTCCACGCTCTCGATCCGTTTGTTCATTTTACGAGCTTCAATTTTCATCATAATCGAGTCATCCGTTTCTGCACGTACTGCGGTTTTTCTCTGTCTAAAAAATTCCGGAAATGTATATCGTAGAGAAACTACTGCAAGCCAAATACTTCTTATGGCTCGATTCTTTTCCTGGAACATATGGTTTTCATCGATTCTCGAACATATCAGCAAAATGTGCACCAACCTGGTTTTCAATGAATTTTAAGACTTTCATCAGCTTTATCAGGAACATAATGTGCACATGACAATAGCAATCAATTTTTAGAAACATTTCATTCATAATTATCAGATTTATTATTGTCTGTCATTGTTAATTGACGCTATAAAAATTATGAGAAAGTATTCGATTAGTAAACAATTATTATTAGCGGGCATTGTAGGTAATGTGCAGGTCGAAATTTTCTAAGAATTTTGCAATGAAAAATAAAAATGGAGATTAACTGAATTTAATTATATTGATTAATAATAAATGTGCTCGTGACTGCAGTACTCGTTCATATGTACTGCAATTTGAAAGTATAAATTGTAACCATTTTCACGTTGTGCGAAAAAGTATACAAGAGACCGTAATTCGTGCATTGTTAAAATAAATTTTTGAAGTATTCTTCAATTAAATCTGGAAATAATACGGAGAGACATTGTTGATATTATTATTCCGAAATGTTTTAATTATTCGGAGTGTTTCATTTTATGCAGTATAATATTTATGCAACATAATAACGATAATTTCATGTTGCATTTTATCGTGTGGCGAAAGTGTAAAAATAAACGTTATATTTTCGATCACATACGGCACAGTTGTGTTTGCATTCGGAGCATAATCATGTTTCATATTTTGAGCAGATATTCGCCGAGTTATTAAATTTTAATGTGTAGGCATTGGTTTTTTAACCTTCTTTTAGCGAATTTTCTAACAATACAATGGAAGTGTGCCTACCAAACTTTACGTAAACACACAGAATAATTGAGAGACGCTTTTCTTATGAAATTACGTATTGGAAGTATTATTTTCAGTAATTATAAAATATGGTATGAATCAGTTGTATTATTTAATCAAAAGCCTTGGAATCATGTGAATTAGTTATATTATCGAATTAAATGTCTGATTAAATTAAAATCCTTGGGATCATATGTATTCCCAGTTGTGTTGCTTAATTAAATGCTTTAGAGTCAGAAATTTTAGCTATTTAAAAAAAAATATTTGGCTGCGAGAAGATGAAAAAGCCGAGGTAAAACTAAAATTTCACTTACGGTGAATTTGAACAAGAATATAGTGGCGGTCGTGTAATGGCAGTCATAAGCCATACTTATTATCAACATCGTTTGACGTGTTTCAATTTAATTAAAATGAATTCAACAGATCTAACCATAAGAATATTACGTCGAAACACGGGAGAAACAACGGAAAATTCTGGTCATCTCGGAACCAGGTTTTCAAAACTGGCCACTCTTCGTGCAAAATAGAAATAGAAAAATTGAAAATTGACAATTGAAAAAACCTTCAAACCGAATTGTGCGCTTTGCTCTTTGATTTTTCAAAACATCGATGTGGAAATTGCTTGAAAGAAATCTGCAATTTCTATTAAAAACCTTCGTTCCTGTCATTCTTCACCGTGCGCAAAGAAACTTTTTTATGTATTTAAAAAGAGAATTAATTTTCGTATTATTTATTATATCTGTTTGGTATTCAACTGCACTCAACGCTATGAACTTTATTAATCGTTTCCGTGAGAAAAAATATATTCGATAACTGTTTAAAGTTGCTTCTGTATCGGGCATACAAATATCTTTTGAAAACATTTTTCATTCGTTGATTAAAGCAAATATTAGCAAACACGTAAGAGTGATTTTGAATTTTCCTCGATGGACCCTAATAACTGGGTAAATATCTGTGAAACATGCAGATCAATATTGCCGGCTGAGAGTTCTCAGCCACTTAACAATTTTTTCGTTTTCGGGACCGGGGAAAACGAGAAGAGTTACATTTCTTTTGGTGATAATAGGGAAAAAGCATAAACAATGTTAAAACAACATATGACACAGTCCAATCATAAAAAAGAATTAATTTTTACATATTTTTACTTGTGCTACTTCAAATACATAAAACTAGTTTATCTATTTCTGTGAGAGACACATTTCTTAAAATATATTTCAGAACGTGTGGAACTTACTTTGGAATTTATTTTTCAATTTTTCTTTCCGCATTGATCCCTAAACAACTCTGCAAATTACAAAATGTATGTATAGTCAATTGAAAAAAGTATATAATGTAATTTAATTATTGTAAAAGTTGGTTTTTGAGAAAAACAACGTTATAAATTCACATTTATCACTAAAATGTAGATGTTTATGCAATTTTCTATCTTTTTATACACAGTGTAAATATGTCGTTGAAATGAAATAGAATCTTATTTTCGAGTTAAAAACTACTAATTGTAAGTTACATTTGCTATAACCTTGTACATATATGTAACACAATGTAATACATCAGTGGTCGCTAGTAGCATAACCGCTGATGAAGCTATGCATAAATTAATTTAAAAAAAGAATCTTATTTTCAATGGTAACGGCTTTCGCGAATCAAAACTAAATTATATGTGATATATTATAATTTAGTAAAAAGCATACTACATTCTATTCAATCGTGGATGTTACAATTTTTTTAAAGTTCATATTAATCTTGAAAACATTAAGATCGGCAGTCTATTCACCGCCATCCGTTCATAAGTAGAAACAGCCGATATTGATCAGACACGCTAACCAACTGGTCCGTGAAAGTTCAAATTCGATTCTTTCCAAAACGAAGTGAACTAGATAAATGTCATTACAAAATTTTTCTTAATTTTTCATAGAGATTCAGTACGGCCAGGATGGGTCATAAATAACCCAACCATCAAGTTTCAGAACCTACTACACAAGTATCGTGGTAGATAAGTACAGGGTGTATAAAAAGCAATGGTCATCCGTCCTAGGTGTGAATCTACACCTCTGGATCGGTAGACATTTGTAAGAGAAACTTGCCGCAAAATTGTTTATAACAAAGAAAATTGTGTTAAAGTTTTTTTTACATCAACGCCTTCTGCTCATCGAGAAGAGAAAAAGTTTGAAAGGAGCCATATGTCGCAAACAAATAGTTATTGAGATATAAGCTGTTACAGTTTTTGCAAAATTTGACTGTGTGGAGTTATACGTATAGACAAAAGCCTACTACTAAAGTCCACCCGACGGTATCGATGAGACAGAACATGATCCTGTGCGTGCCTCGGGCAAACGAAATTTAAATAGACATTCGTCGTTAGGCCTGTACCATGTCAACGTCTCCCGGCTCATTCAGATTATACATTTGCATGTGCAAACTAATAAATACAACCTTATCCACATACATTGTTAAAGATAAGAATATTAATCCTATATGATAAAATACTAATGTAAAGTATACTTACAAATGTTACATAATCTTCTATTCCTTCGGCGGTACCACAGGACACTACTATTTTCACGAATACGTCTTAATAATTGTGCCTGTCCTCCAACTTGAATGTGGGCACCGCCAGTGTCTTTTATATCGCCCATTTAAGATTGTAAACAATATTTTTGAACAAAACATCACACTTTTACATAATCACAAAACACTACACAACACACTTTTAGAAATGGTGATAGCGAATTAGGAATTACTCGGACCACGATAAAAAAAGTTCTGCGTTCTGTGCGATTCCCGCGCGAAAACTCTGCTCCGTTTGAAACAGAAGAAATCGTTTCCAAGGAGACATTGATTTTTCGAGAATCATCTGGAAATATCAATTTTTGTGAGTACAGGAATTCGATTCCTTCAAGTTTACATTCTTAAATAGACGATATAAAAGAGAGTGGTGGTGCAATTGAAGCTGGAAGGCACGCGATTATTCAGACGGATTCGTGAAAATGGTAGTGTCCTGTGGATCCACCGAAAAAATAGAAGATTATGAAACATTTGCAAGAATACTTTACATTAGTATTTTATGATGTAGGATAAATATTCTTATGTTTAACAATGTATGCGTATAAGGTTTTATTTGATAGTTTGCAAAAGTCAAATGTATAATCTAAATGGTCAGGGAGACGTTGACACGGTAAGGGCGTAGCGACGAATGTCTCTTTAAATTTCGTTTGCCCGAGGCACGCTCACGATCATGTTCTGTCTCATCGATACCGTCGGGTGGGCTGTAGTAGTAGGCTCCTTTCAAACTTTTTCTCTTCTCGATGAGTAGAAGGCGTTGATGTAAAAAAAAAAACTTTAACAACAATTTTCTTAGTTATAAACAATTTTGTCAAGTTTCTCTTACAAATGTCCACCGATCCAGAGGTGTAAGTTCACTCCTAGAACGGATAACAATTACTTTTTATACATCCTGTAAATTTCTCATGAATAAACAGTGGATTTTATGCATTTATGACAAAAATGAGTAGGTGTTATTTTGAAACAGTAAAACCATTAAAAGAATTTAGAAATACAATTATATTATTTTCAACCGATTAAACATATTGCCCGCTCCGTGGCAACGTATGCGACTACTCCTGGATTCTCGTATGCGTGGTCGGGCCGGCCGGGCCTAACGGCCGGCCCTCTCCGCCTCCTCCTACGACCTAACCACAACTCACACTATTCGCATAATCTTTGCATTGTAGATGTCATGTAGTCTTTTTTTGTAGATGTTACTACTTCAAATTCTGGATGACAGCTACAATGCAAAGATTTTACGAATAGAGTGAATTGTGGTTAGGTCGTGGGAGGGGACGGAGAGGGCTACTAATTACCAAATAAAGTGTACTCGTAATGTAAATTTGACTAAAGACTTTTGCAAATATCTCGAAAACTAAGACCGAGCACCGGGTAGATGTAATGAAAAAAGTTGTTCAGAATGTTGTACTTGACAACATATGTCAAGGTGAAGGTCATTGGAGCTGCCTCCCCGAAACGTAATAATTACCGAAAGTTTTCATCTTGTATGAAGATTCGCTGCCTAATAATTATTCAGACAATAAATTTAACAGGCTATTTCCATTCTGAGATGTCGATTTTAGAAGATTAACCTTTAGAGAGCCGGCATTTTTCCATTGAAAGCTTGAATTTTTCGTTAAGATCTTCTAATCATTGTAGCCGTAAAGAAAATAGTAAGGGGTTAGTTTTGCCCCCGTCTGCATGTAACATAACTCGATCGTCTTCTTCATTCCAACGTTACCAAACTTAGTTACGCGGATTGTATAATTGGCATTCCTGACAGAAGTTCCATACGAAAAAAGTAGAAGTGCCGGTGAGCTTAGCGCAGGCAGCGTGTATAATACAAACGGTAACTCTGGCACGTGCCATTCGGAACCTGCAACCTCTAATTAAAAAGTATTCCTTAGTGTTCTCGCGGGCTAAACACCGCGGTCGGCAACGCCAGGAGTAAAATACGTATTAATATTCAAACTGGTATTCTCCACGTGGGAAGGCACGAACACCGCTACGAGTAAGTAAAAAATGCCAGCTCACAGTCGACCAGCACTCATAAATTGTTCATTAATCACGAAAACGCTCGAGAGCGTCATAGGAACCGCGAACAGAATCTTCGACAGCGTTGGTTGGCGGTTTCATGTAATTTGAAAAATTAATTGAGAACCGATCGATCGGGTAAACTTCGGACCGAGTTTTACATCGGCAGGAACGCCGTGAGCCGCATACAAATGGGCCACCGATTCAAATGCATAAAACGCTATCGGCTTCTTGTATTATTTATTGTTACGCTTGCGTTGCGATTCCGCTCAAGACCCAACAAAAATTTCATGCTGATTTTCTCGTTTCTCGTTGTTTCGTTTTTTTGTGCCACGGAAGAAGTAGAAACCGAGAACTATCGTCCTTACAAGTTTGATAGCAAATCTTAGTTGTACTTGCGCCTGATACGCTCCGCTCATCGTTCAATGCATATTAATAATATTTGACGTGAACTACGCAGGTATACAGGAAGTTTGTAATAGCGTCACGACGTGTCCCACACGATATAATACTCTGTTGCGAAACAGCATCATTTTTCGATCAGCGAACAAGCGGCCCCACGATCTGATCCCTTTGCTGCGGATCCAGGGAACTTGAGCGAGATTTTTATTGAAAACTGATTGGAAGAATATTTTGAAATTTTATGTAGAACAGATTGATACAGTCTGTTCGAACCAGGGACCGAAATAGGCATTTATATATTATTTATACATTTTTATTACTAAGGATGTTTTTGTTGGGCAACTAGATTGTGTATGAAAGTCTTAAATAATGAAAGAAATGAATAATATATACTGATCTTTTGTTATGTATGTTATTAATTATATGTTTGCAACTTCTGTTCAGGCAGTTTCAATTCCATCCTGCTTCATTGGAATTTCCCCTATTCCACTGGAAACTAGTTTTCGTCCTCCTCAGTCTGCTAATGCAATCTCTCGTTCTTCGCTATACAACTTATCAAATACTTCCATATCACATGACATGTGGCTGGTAGAGCCTCAATCCAATAACCAAGTAATTGTACTCTTACCTTCATTTTCTTTTCTTTTTCCTCTAATTTATTTATATATACTCGGTCCATACTGGTCAGTACTGCTTCATCCATCATGTTCATCATAGCTTCACCTCTACCTCTGCCTCGTTCACGTATTGTACCTCTCCATTGGTTCACTGCTCTTCCTCTTTGAAATACGGCGTATCCACCTCTCTGTCCTCTACCTCTAACGAATTCACTATTTCTCGATTTCTTGCACTCTGCTGCTATATGTCCAAATCCTTGGCAGCTGAAACATTTCTGTATACTATTGCACTCACCTGACAAATGTCCCCTTTTTCCACAGTTATAACAATTTAAATCGTTTTTCCCCTTTTCTCTTGCTTTCCTTACACCTTCTTCTCTCTCCGCCTTTCATCCCTTCGTTTTTCTCGTCTAACTTCCTCTTGTTTTAAGGCGAATCGAATATCATTAACAGTAATGTTTTTTTGGTTTTCTAGAATCCTTACATTTTGATCAAATTCCTGTCTAAGGCCTTTCATAATATACATTTTTAATTCAAATTCTTCTATTGCCTTTCCTAATTTTGCACATTTATTTCTCAGACCTTCCGCTCTGTTAATATAATCATCGACAGTTTCTTCTCGCGTCATTCGTAAATTTGTTATTTCACATAACCATTTTGCTTACATCTGTTCCGTTTCCATAGCCATATTATATTTAATCGCATTCCATAAATTGCTCGCGTATTTCTCATTACAATACTTTAATACTTGCGCCTTTGACATCGTATTTATCGTTATGGCCCTGGCTGCATGATTATTATCATCCCATTCGTCCCATTTCATGAATTTCTCATTGTATTTTTCTTCTGATGGTTGCGGTTTGATAGGCGGCTGTACACCTATCACTTTTTTCCATAATTTTTTGGACCTTAATATTCCTTCTGTCTTTCCCTTCCACAGGAAATAGTTCGAATCGTTTAACGGCTCGACACTCGTCAAATTCCACCCATCTGCCATTATTTCTACTTTATATGTTCACGCGGATCTCGTCAATTATCTCTTAATTTTCTCTTCTCTTAATTCCCGTAAACACGCTCTGCTACCATTTGTTCAGGCAGTGAATGGAATTATGTATTTCAACAAATAACTATATATTTATATAACATATTAATGACAACCATTCTACATCACAGCCATACTTTTAGAATAACAAAATCGCTTCTTCGTATCCATTCATTTCATTTTAACATACAACCAAATTTACTTCATACACTTTTGTTTCATTCATAAATGTTTCTCTCTCATTCTCACCACAGATATCCCCACAACTTCAGGAATTAAATGCATACTCATGATGTCGCTGATTGGTCGACATTCGTCCTCAAAGGGTTATAGAAATTCTGTTTGATCCTCTATATTTTATTTAACCACTGCCTTATAATAACAAGACGGAGTGATGAAGATTTCAACCAGGGACTGTTAAATATAAATTGTATTCATTTCATATAAATTGAAATATAATTTTATTTTTCTGGTATCAATGTTGAAACAGTGAAGTAATTGTAGACATACCATAAATATGGATTTTCTTTTTCTACTAGGAAATTGTTAAGGACAATGAAGTTCTAATGATTGCACCTGTGAAGAAAATAGAATTGCATATGGTTAAGTAAATATATGTTCCTGTCGAGTTTTTATGGAAAGAAAATTTACTGACACGTACTTTTGAATCTGTATGACGAAAGTTTCAGGGAAACATGTAATCTAGAACGTTTATTAACTCTTTGTACTCCTATGTCGAATCAACATGAATTTTATTCAGAGTTTTATTCAGTCTTTTTAGCAAAGATTTAGATTTATCGACGACAGTCATAACCTGTTAAGGACTTAGAATATTTTCTTTTCTCTCCATCAAAAAATTATACTGTTGGCACTTTCAAATCGTTAGAATTGCATTTATTAACATTTTATCTACCGGAAACCTATTCATAGGCTTTTTAATAATTGTGATATCCCAAATGCAAACTTAAAAGTCTTTTAATATACAACAATCGCAACGAAATTCTTAGATAGCGTTAGTGAGGGTGAGTTGTTGGCTTATGATTGAAGTTTCTCGTTTCTTGAAAAAATCCTCAGCCATGAGCCATAGCCTTCTAAAAATTATGAAATAGTCGCCTGTAGATAATATCTTAAACTTACAAAGAGAAGACGCGGTTATGGGGACTCAGATTTTCTCGAAACTTTGCATATTGGTAGATTTCGTTCTCCAGTTTATGAAATTGTAGCATTATAGGCGTCGATACTCAACAACATTTGAGATACGTTAAGATTAATGAAGTTAATGTTTCTTTCATATTATGTTCCCATTCAATAAAATTTGTATATTTTGTTTTCTATAGATATTATGAGTGTATTTTTCATGTGCAAAATACAATTAATTAAAATAGATAAACTGAACAGAAAAAAAAGAAACAATGGAAAAAAAGGAAAAAGGGATTTGAACACTCGCCTTCCCGGTAATGAATCTAGTACGTTCCCATCACGCCGTTTGGCACTTGACAAGAACTTCAACGAAAACTGTACTTAACGGCTTAACGGGTATAATGAAATTTAAATTTGTAAATATCTCAAAAATTATTGACTCTCGATGCCTATAATGCAACATTTTCATAAACAGCAGAACGAAATTTACCAGTATGCAAAGTTTTGACAAAATCTAAGACACGATGAGCGCGTCTTCTCCTTGTTAGTAGAAGTTCTCCTTATATGTTTTAGTTGGTCCCATTTTTTTCGGACACCGTGTACAATTTCTTACTACTTCGAGAATAGTCGATCATTTTTGTGACTCGCAGAATACTTTACCTGATAATTCGATCTCCATTAAAGCCCAACGATCAGGTAGAACGCGGCTAGTCATAAACATTCAAACCGTAATTTTTGAAGCATGCAAACCATTTCTGAGTTGCTCTCTCGACAATGGAATTCTCTCCATAAACGGCACATATGTTTCGAATATGTTTGGTCGCGGTGCGACCTCGATTAAACTCGAATGACAGAAAGTGTCGGAAATATTCATGTTTATTTACTCCAAACTTCCCACGGTCCGGAAGTGAAACAGTAAAACGGGTGATTTTTCAATTGTAATTGCTTCCCGAGCTGAATCCGAGACGAATCGGTGTAAATAACGATAATGATTTTGCCTCGCAGCAATAAACACCGGATAGTTCATACTGATTTAAATAGGATAACTTAACAATGCACAATAGGTATTAATAGATTACCTAGTAAAATTTCTTCAAGCGTTTCTAAATATTTATAATGTACAGTCAAGAATTCATAATTCAATAGCAACAACTATAATGCGACTTTTATGCATTTGTAACAAAAGTTAGTGAGTAAAGTACTACAAAACTTTGAAAACCTGACAAGAATTTGAAAATATTATATCGTATCGAATCTATTAAAATTATTAAATGAACATTGCATTTTTATTAAGCTTCTGATCTTTACAATTGATTTAGATAATTTTAATTTTGAATAAAGATCTACAATCTACTTACAGTATTTCATCGATAATCTTCGCCACCACGGGTTCGCTCGGCGACAATTAACGTTCAGATAATACTATTCATTGACTTGTGCCGAACGTACAAAAGAACAGCGAAGCTCGAGAGGCCTCGGTCGCCGAGAAGTGTAACATAATACAACACCTAACTCAGTGACAAAACTTCTTTATTTTTTATTATTTTTTGATGGAACTTTCACCAACATATTAGTGGCATTTTTCTAATGAAAATGATACCAAATAAGATATAATTCCGATGGTATTTACTTGAGTAATGGACGATGAAAGTATCGGAAAATTATTATAAATATGATCCGAATTACATCGTGTTTGGTATTATTTTAAACAGGAAAATGCCACAAATATATTGGAGAAAGTCTCATAAAAAAATAAGTAATAATAAAAAAGTTTTTTTTATTGGCATTACACCGTGAGGACACGTTGGCCTTTGAACTGTGCCGCCGACTACGAATCTCCGCGTCTCTTTTTCTCCCATCGCAATTATATCTTATTTGGTATCATTTTCATTAGAAAAATGCCAAGAATATGTTGGTGAAAGTTCCATAAAAAAATAATAAAAAATAAAGAAGTTTTGTCATTGGATTAATAGTGGTCTCACCGATATACTCGACCCGTATTATGTCACACTTCTCGGCGACCGAGGCCTTTCGAGCTTCACAGCCCCTCGCGGGGAATACCCCGCGGAAGGAGGGATTGTTTTGCGACAATTATCGATCAGAATTTCACGACAATTAACGATGAAATACTGTATTAGCAATTATTAGCTATAGACTTATTACATGTAATAATGTGTAAGTATAGATTGTTGATTTAACTGATCTTCCAGTTGCGCGATTTTTTATTAGAAAACCAATGCTAATAACTAATGTAGGATTTGATGAACGAATGAGTGCGTGTATGCGTGTACATGCGTGAATGCTAGAGAATTCTACGAGCAAGACAGCGTGAGTGAGAGAGCATGAGCGAGAGAAAGACGGAGAGTGTGAGTGAGAAAGCATGAGCGAGAGAAAGACGGAGAACGTAAGTGAGAGAGCATGAGCGAGAGAAAGACAGAGAGCGTCAAGAAACAAATGAAGCGGACGACCGCGGTGTGGATGCGTGCGAGAATGAAGAGAGGCAGTCGAAGTATGAACGCATAAAGAACAACACGAAACTATTTTTAAATAAACATCTTCTTTTTGATTCTCTTTTCACTATATCCGGAGTTCTTGTTTTCATCCGATTCTAATCCCACACTAATATAATTTATGTGTTGCATAGAAGGAATGTATATTCGGTGAAAACTATCTTCAATTTTACGATTTCTATCAATTGATCGTGTATTACCAACAGGGTTGTTGGATGCTGTTGCCAACATCGTTTACAACGATCTCCCCATATTGGATCGATGTAATATCGAATGCCGCGGACATTACAATTAACGTATGTGCTCAAAAATAAATCCATCACAGCGCATCAAGCACCCTCGCTTGTACGTGGATGGAGCGATTGAAATAGGGGATGGAAAATTGGAACTTTAAATCGCTCGTTTAATCACTCCCATTTCATCACTCTGCAATGTCGAACTCGAATTTGTTTGGTACATGGTACTGAATGTTACACTCGTTTGCTTTATAGTTAAATCGATTTGAATCTATAACGATGAAGCACGCCACTTTTTTGTAACAATCTTGAGAATCGAGTCTAATCAAATTATTGTGTTAGAATTTTATGCATTTGTGGTAAAAATTAATAGATTAAATACAAACTTGTAAAGAGATTAAATGAATTGAAGCATACGATGGTACTATTTTCAGTTTGTTCAAATTATCAAAGAAGAAAATGCATTTTCATTCAACTCCTGTTTCTTGTAACCGAGTTAGAGAATATTTGTTTTACATAGAAATTCGCAGTGCAGTAATGAACAATAAAACGTGAATAGATCTGAGCAGATGCAACTTGACAAAATAGAAAAATTGAAATAATTCAAGGATAACGATATGCCATTCTCGACTTAATCGTGCTATGCTGGATGCTCCATCGGCTTTAAAACTAAAGTGATCGTAAACAGTGAAAACACCGGTGAAAGTAGTGCAATAGTTGTCGTTAGATGTAAAATAAACGACACTGCGCGTTGCTTAAAGCGGACGTGCAAATTTTCCGTAGAATTTCTTTGAATAAATCAGGGAAAATGTATCCAAGTTTTACCGGCGCGGCGCGGCGAGCAGAATCATTTATTATACCGTCTCGTCGCTTAAGTACTACGATTACCATCGCGTAATACTAATATGCACGCAGGACTGTATGGAAGATTAATACATCGGAACTGAGGAAATCCAGATTCGGAATTGCCAACTGCGTAAACTCGCATTTAATTGTTCGCATTACGACGATGTTAAAACGCATCTTTGAACTGTGTTGACACCGACGCCGCTACACATTTAACTACAGGAAAATTATTTACGACAGTTAATATACCAGCTTGAACGTCCAGTGGTCTGAAACGTTCTGGATGCGAGCAAAATTAATTTCCTGCACGATCACCTTTCAATTTTCGATAATAGTGGAATAAGAAACCTAATTTGTATTATTGTTATCCAGTTATAGCATCTTTGATATTCTAAAACTAAGCATACAAATAACATCAAAGATTTACCAACAACTTTTTTACAATATCATGAAATTTCTAATAGAATAAAGAAATTTTTCTTTGATTCCAATTTATATAAATTAGCTTATCACAATGTATATTTGCTTAAATATTTGAATTGTATATTAAGTAATTTCACAAGGTGCTTCAGAACCCACCGTAATAAACAATAGGTCACGCTGAAAAGTAAGCTGAAATAGGCTGAAAAATTAAGCGATAGTGGAGAGTGGAAGAAGGGGAAGAGTCGAAGAAGGGGGAGAGTCGAAGAAGGGAAAGACTGGAAGAAGGGGGAGAGTCGAAGAAGGAGGAGAGTGGAAGAAGTGGGAGACTCGAAGGAGGAGGAGAGTGGTAAAATGGATTTGAAACACCGAGGGGACCAAATATCAGTACCTATCCTATTAAATAATTTCACTGTAAGACCGCCATTTTAACTGCAAAATCATATGAACAAAAGTCTGTAAATATTTCTATTCTTTTTGAACGCAACTTTTTTGCTACGTCAGCAGTATTTTATCAATACAGACATATGATTCTTCACTTGTGATCCAACGAGGTTCCTACATAATTATTGTTAATTAATGATAAAATAGCATGTAGGTATTGCTTTTAAAAAATGTCAATGTATTACACGGTGTGATGTATAACATTGAGTTTTTCAAGTCTCCCTTCGTTTTAATACGAACGAGTTGATGTAACTAAAAATTAAATACTTCCATTTAATTTTTGATTTTGCCTGCAAAGTGGTAATCTTGTTTTATAAATGTGTATCAATGAAAGAATGCAACAAAGTTTTTGGAAACGCAGTTATTAGCTTCTGTACATCGTGTACACCATCTATAGTCGGCGATACGTGAATTCTAGGTTCCCCACAGTCAAGAGTAAAGTAGTATCCTTTGTGTTTTCTCGCGGTATCCTACCATCAAATTTCCTGCAGAGAATGCGCCACAATCGTCCCGAAGGTGTGTTTGCATGATAAATACTTGTGCTTGCTCATGAAATATTTTATTATGTGAAAATGTCTTCGCTGGTGCGGACGTGATATTAAAGTCTGCGGTGAAAATTGTTCCCAGCTAGGTTTGATTACTTGCCATTCTTTCACTGCCACGTATGTTATTCCAAAAATTCGGAGCAACTAACAACTCTGTTCCTAGTTCATGAATTTTCTTTTGACGTTTTACTTATTTATTCATTAATTTGTTAACCAGGTAAAACGAATAAACTATTCTTTGAAGGAGAAGTGTGCAATTTCTCGTTTCCTTTAATTTTTTTATAGGTGGAGACGTCAAGGAGATACGAAGGTGAACGCTGTTTTTTTAAATGGAACGGTATGGTTTTTTATTTACATTCTGATAGTGCGTTTCAAAACGAATACAATGACCTATTATGAAGATCATTCAAGGTCACGAAGGTCAACTGCAATAGAAAATAAAGTGTCTCAAAGCACTCTTCGAACACTACGACGATTTACGTGTAACATGTTATTTACGTATTCACTGCTACTTCAAGTGTCCAATTTGACGACCTTGAACACGGAGACATAACCTAAAACGTTGCAATACTGATGATACTGCCTGACAAATTTCAGTTGTACCTATTACAGAGCAAACTCTTTTTATACGTTCTTGCATATCAACTGTGGTTGTTGGTTTTTCGTGGTACACTTGTTCCTTCAATTTTCCCTACAAATAAAAATCTTGTGATGTCAGATCTGGGAAACGTGAAGGCCATCTATTACTTCCTGATCGATCAATTCAACGACCTTCAAATGTCCTGTTCAGTAATTATGAAACATTTCATGCTGAATGAGCAGGGCATCCGTCTTGTTGGAACCACATGGACTGTCGCATGTTCGGTGAAACGTCCTCTAACAATTCTGGCAAAACGTCTTTTAAGATTCTCTCCTATTTATGACTATTTAGCGTGCCATCAATGAAATATGGTCCAGTTATTTTATTACGAAGAAGGCAAATCTTTCACCATACACGCGTACCGCTTTCCTCATAATTCTATGACATTCGCCATTAATGATAACCATTTCCACTTTCTCTGCTATTGTGCAACGAATTCTTGAATATTGAACACACAGATTGAATATTACGAAGCCGTACTCTAGTCGGTAGTCAAACTACTAATAACATTTCTGGATACAGGTAAGCATACAATGTGATTGTATATTTATTTATGTTCTGTGACCCTTATCAATACTTACAAGAGCGGTATGCCAACAACCAGAGAAGACACAAAAGTATTTGAAGAGTGCTTTGAGACACTTTATTTTCTATTGCAGTTGACCTTGCGTGACCTTGACTGACCTTCATAATAGGTAATTGTATTCGTCTTGAAACACACTATCAGAATGTAAATAAAAAACCATACCGTTCCATTCATAACAACAGAGTTGACCTTCATATCTCCTTGACATCTTCACCTGTAAAAAAATTAATGACATCAGATTACCAACGCCTCGATATCAAGTAAGTTTGGTCTGATGCATTTTCTTCTATCTTCAAAAGCAAGCGAGTTATTCAGATGACCTGTTTATAGTGCCCCACCCTGTATAAATATAATCCTGTTATTTTTAAAAGACAATAAATATCAATCAGTTTTAGTGCTAGGTATGTTTAGTATTAAATGACTGTATTCAGTCGAACGGTTCATCGCTGCGAATTTAAATCAGTATTTGAGAATTATAGACTAGAGTGTCGCAGTTGAAGATCCTCTGGAGAGAGCTAGATCAGGTTAGCCGTATTGCTTTAGCGGGCGTATGGGTAGCGAGATGATATGTTCCTGTTTTACATGCGGTTCAAACGGTTTTCTCATCTTGTCAGAAAGCACTGGAATTTCGTTCGATGCAAACCTGCGGCTTTCCTTGTTCGAGTTGCAAGTTTACCTGACCCAGATAAACGTTTGTTACGCTGTTCCTTTAGTTTTCCCCCGTTCCGTGATTCACATTTTCCAAACATTCCAACAGAGAACGTCGGATTCGCCCGATAACACAGAGAATTTCTTTAACGTTCGATCAAATGTAATTTTATACACGTTCACACGCAATCACGGTCATCCGATGTATATTTCATTTTACTCGACCTAACCGTAGCGTAGGTACCATCCTTTCCCCCATTGACGTATTAAATTATATAAACCGTGAAATGAGAAAATGTGTAATTACACGGGAAATCGTAGAAATGTAATAATTAATCAAAGGAAATTGCCAGGCCATAAAACGCGCAAAGAATTATTTCCGATTGCGTTTCATTTTCACGAGAAATCACTGCGACTTCCGCGTACATTTATATAAATTTATGATTATATGTGTAATAAAATTCGGGCTTCCGAGTGAAATAATAATTAAAATGATCGTTACGGCGCTACTCATTCTGAACGGATAATTTTGTTTGGTATCGAGAATATTTTCATTTCATTTAAAAATATAACACAATATTATATATCAAATTCGAATCGTATTTAATTATTGCGATTTGACTGCGGATTTATCTGTGAAATTAAAATTTTCTGCGTCAATCATAGGAAACACAATTGATCATATAACAGATAACAAATTTGATATGTTTCGAATAGTACATCAATATTTTTAAGATTTTTAAATTTGACTTACTCATTTTTGTGACGACTGTATAAAATCCGCAGTTTGATTATGATAGTTCGATTGTTGCAGGTAAAAGGTAATACACGTATTACATGACTCTAGAAATGAATAAAAACCTAAAGACGGATAAAGTATAAAGCTTGCGCAGAGAGCGTTAATTTTCAAAATGTATTTTAAGTCACATTAAAACGGGCAAAAGCCCGAAAGGAAGTAGGTCCATAATTGTTCGTAATGCGCGACCCAACGTTTAAACGCGTCTAAGAATACTTAAATATAATACATTACAGTGTGGCATTCATTTTTATAATGTATCTCACTACTGTGCTTCGATGTGATATATTTTAACATTTCAAGATACATAGATTAGAAAAAAAAAAATAATAAAATAATTCGTCTTTATTACTCACAATTATCAAGATTCTAAAGGTAAAAGAAACATTAATATGCAGATCATACATTGTACACAATAATAAGCTAAGAAACATTTTTACAAAATGACGGAAAATGCGAAAGTCAAAGACTTTCAAATATTTAAGATTAAATGTTGTTTAAAGATTTAGATTAGATAATTATTAGATTATTTTATCCTAATGTAATATGCATTTTGGCTTAGGCACACTGCGTTTTGTATTATTCTGTATTTACTATAGAAATTGTACTTCCATGGTAGCCAAAATGAATCTCAAATGAGATTCAAGGTGCTATACTAAAAAAGAAAAAAAAATTAGACTATTTTAGTTTATGTTCTTATTTTAATGCAGAGAATATATAATCATGGAGGACCAAATCAAGTGACTCCAGTGTGCAAACAACCTGTTTTTCGTCAGCTTGTAGAATCGCTATGTACAGTGTATCCGTATGCTTGCAAATTTTTTTAAGTAAATTCAGATTGTCAAAAGAATGATACAAACTCCGACAATTTCAATAATCGTTGAAATTATTGCATATAACCTATACAAATCTTAATGTCCTGATCACGCGCAAGATAACTAAACTTTAAAATAACTTTGAATTATTTTTTACTCGATAAAGTTAATGGTGTAGTAAACTACAATTTAATAAAATAAATGATAACTCTTTAAAGAGAATAACAAACGGATTTCTCAGTGTAACGCGCCATCGCGAAAGAAAAACGTTATTTCTAGAACTTCGAACGGGATGTAAAATATATCCGGGAATTCTGAAATTCTTTCGTGCAACACAGACACGTCAAAATTCATTAAATTCTGAAATTCATTCGACCGGCATTAAGCAAGTTAACGGTCATCATTGAGAGAATATTTTGTCAAGCTATCCGTTCACGTCCATCGAAAAAGATTTAAACTACCTACTTCGGATTGCTGAAAGAACCCGAATTAAAGATACTCTCCTTTTTTTGCTATGTTACGCGTCGATGAAATGCTACTACTCGAAACTGGGGAAACAGTAATAACAAACAAATCACGGCTATTAAAACGCTGGAAAATCATTCGACTGTGTTCAACGGTATTAAAGTGAAAAACTGGATTTTAAGTACCGAGGTAAACAAAATGGGTTTTAATAATTTTTCAATGTTTCGTTGAATAATATGTATGCTGATTTAAGGTAACTGAGGGATTTTATACGAGTATTTTAAATTAGAGGTGATGGAAAAAGTAAAATATAGATAGATTGCAGGTTTTATTGTGATAACTAAACTGCAAATCTTTGTGTAAAGTAATAATGGTCTGTATTAACTCCTAGATGCACGAACTAGGTAAACATTTACTTCTTCCCTTAATAATTTTACACAGTTGAAAATCATGTAACAATATTTTTAAATACTTTTAGATTCTTTAAATTCTTTTACAGTTATGTACTTGATATATCCATTTTTATCATACATGCATAGAGTCCGTTGTTTAATGATAACAATGAGTAGATCGAATAAAAAATATTAGTGTTTTGCTTTAAACAAGTTTAAAGATACTGTTGTATTATTTCCACTTAATAAAATGATTTGGAAAGGGAATAAATGTGTATGTAGCTCCTGTATCTTGCTACAAACAATTTTTATTTTCCGTGAAATTATGAGACTTACAAGGAGAAGCCGCGGTCATCGGGTCTTAGATTTTGTCGAAAGTTTGCATACTGGTAGATTTCGTTCTCCTGTTTATGAAAATATAGCATTATAGGCGTCGACACTCAATAATTTTTGAGATATTTACGATTTAAATTTCATTATACCCGTTAAGACCTTAAGTACAGTTTTGATTGAAGTTTTTGTTAAGTGCCAAACGGCGTGATGGGAACGTATTGTCCGCACAACGAGAGTTGGCACAAAATCTCGTCAGTGAGGTGCAGGGGGAACGGCGAGTCCCCACTCTTGACGCAAGACTGTGGATCCCACACTTACGCTTACGTTTTGGCGGGAACGGACGACATAGGCGCTCAGCGTCACCACCATCTTACTTCATGGTCACCACATCTCTCTGTTACAGTCACACTCAATACGCTCGTTTGCTGTCTTCCTCAAGCGATTTGGCCAATCGCGGAAGACGCGTAGCTCGTAGTGGGAGCATCACGTGGTACCCACAAGTTTCTCTATGTCAACTCTCGCTGCGCGGGCTATACTAAATTCATTACCGGGAAGGCCAGTGTTCAAATCCGTTGTTCCTTTTTTCCCATTTTTTTCTTTTTCTTCTGTTCAGTTTATCCATTTTAATTAATTGTATTTTGCACATGAAAAATACACTCATAATATCTATAGAAAACAGAATATAAAAATTTTGTTGAGAAGGAACATAATATGAAAGAAACACCAACTTCGTCAATCTTAACGTATCTCAAAAATTGTTGAGTATCGACGCCTATAATGCTACATTTTCGTAAACAAGAGAACGAAATCTACCAATATGCAAAGTTTCGAGAAAATCTGAGACCCCATGACCGCGTATTCTCCGTATTAGTTCACTTGAGAAGTTTAAATGATAAATTAAAACGCTGCAAAATTATATGACTTTGTTCAACGGTATTGAGTATAAAAAAATGAATTTTAAGCATCGGAGTAACAAAATGCATTTAAAGTATGATGGATCTATTAGCAATCGGAAGTTTCGACAAGAAATAACTTTCCAATGTTTCATTGACCACCGTATGTGTATTCTGATTCCAGACGATAGAAGGGATTTTATATTTTAAGAGTGAGGTGATGGAAAAGTACAAACACGTACGTTTGATGGTGATGAAATGAGACTCGGTTCAATTAAGACATTTAAATGAGAAAGATTACGCTGAGTCGAATTACAGTTTACAGTCACGAACAGTCACTGAATTCAAAATGGGAATCGAACTTCTTAATGCAGTTCGGAAGTTTATTTTCGGATTTGTATTACTTACGCGTTGCACGTGAGAGATTTTGTGAGATTTGACTTATTACAAGTTCGAACGTAGTTGGAGAAATAAATTTTACCAGAAGATTCAGAGAAAACGTCAATAGTATAACTAATTACAAAACTATGGCGGTGAATAAGGTAATTACATCAGCGAGATAATTAGAAAATTGAAAAATCCCATTGCATTGTTTTTTTCAACAAAACATGTCTCGATCTTAATATTCTTGACTTTATAAATGTAATAGTTTATGTTTTATAAAGCGAACAACACATAACTCAGATTTAATAAATTATATTTTTATAAAGCCCTACATAAAGTAATTTTATATTTACTTTATCATACAAAACTTAATATTTATAAATTCTCAGTAATTCAATTGTAAGTAATTCAATTGTAAGCAATTGTGCAAAAATTCATTGTGCAAAAATTTGTGTTCGGCAGTTCGAAACCTTGAGAATTGTATATAATGTGAAGTTATTACACGCAAGTATACACTTGCTATTAACCAGTTAGCTGTTTTTACCGAGTATACTCGTCATGGAATAAAAATTAATTACTTGCTATTTATGTTAAAATTGTAGTGAAAATTAAAACGCATTATTAACTTGTCGACATTTTAGAATTTTTCGATTCCAAGACGAAGTAAAGAAACGAAACAAAGAAATTGACGGGAGGTCAATATGTGATAAATAAAGTTTTCAAAAATTTTTAGTAGCCACATACAAAGTCGAGCTACATAGTTAACTGGTTCATAAAGAACTTTAATGTGTGGAATATTAACAAAGAACTGTGATGCATTAAATATTAATAAAAAACTGTAACGCATTAAATATTAACAAAGAACTGTAATACATTAAATATTAATACAGAAATGTAATAGAATGGCTTACAGCTACTGATTCTAACACTGTTACAAGCGTGCGAATTATGCAATTCTTTCTATACAATTTGAGATTCAAAAAATACTAACATATTTTTCAAAAAATACTAAAATATTCAAAAAATTTTGAAAACAAATTTAATGGGTTCGTTTGAACTGCAAAGAAGATTTTTTATGGATCAGTGAACTTTATCGTCGTACAATGCAATTGTTCTCGCAACTATTAATATTTTTTGCAATTATGAACATGTTACATAAAAATTCTTGTATACATTGTAAACAATTTTTTTGCAAAAACAGTACCTTTATCAACGAAATGATTTCAAGAATCAATTTATATTGAAAGATAGTGCAGTGCCAGTTTGAAGAACGTGCAAATTGCTTTTCGCAAATGTGCCACCGTATTTACAAAATTAATCAGCAACGAATAGTACAGTTTGCAAAGCCACACTTTCTTCGATTGTTTTCTCGCGTGTCTCGGAACGAAATTATACTTGTTGAAGACACTCGGTACAGTAGCACGTATACTGAACTGACGCTGTTCGTAAATATGTGGAGATACCTTTGAACATTTCCTGATTTCGATATAAGATATTAGATCGAATAATATCTCTTCAAAGAACGTGCTTCGGTACGTGCCGTGTCGGATACAAGTTAGGTCGAGAATCGTTTCGAGAATCGCTTCGAGAATCCAACATGCAATGCTATACATAACATATTGCTATTTCATTGAACGAAAAGCAAAATATCTCCGGTGCTCATGTTAAAAATAGACTCGCCGTATCCTGTCGAGAGATTAATGCACCAGTTACTTTTAAGGCTCAGCAAGTTTAGTGTTAAACGTGCACATTGTGAAGGAAACATTTTTCAAAATAATTTAATATTTCAGGTTGAATTTATATATAACAGCTTCTATGTACATTATTGCAAGACTACGAATTTCATGCATTTATGATAAGAATAAATAGATGAAAACAATTTAATATTTCAGGTTGCATCTATACATAACAGCTTCAAATATGTGTGGGATTAGAATCGGGTGAAAATAAGAAATTCCTGATATAATAAAAAGAGAATCAAAAGAAGATGTGTATTTAAAAATAATTTCGTGTGGTTCTTTATACGTTCATACTTCGACTGCCCCTCATTCTCTCACGCATCCACACCGCTGTCGTCCGCTTCATTTGTTTCTTCGCTCTCCGTCTTTCTCTCGCTCATGCTCTCTCACTTAAGCTCTCCGTCTTTCTCTCGCTTATGGTCTCTCACTCACGCTGTCTCGCTCGTAGAATTCTTTAGCATTCACGCATACACACACTCATTCGTCCATCAAATCATACATATGTGTACATTATTGCAAGACTGCAAATTTCAATCACTTATGATAAAAATAAATAGATGCGATACAAAACTGTAAAGACATTAGAAAATTTCTAGAATGTCGTTACATTTTTAACGCCTTAATACAATTATTAAAAGAAGGAAGCCGTTTTAATTTCATAGAGTAGTAAGATTAAAAGAATTTAGGAATATCGATACATTACTTATAAGTAGATCGTGGATCTATATGCAAAATAAAATTATTCTGCATCAATTATATGAACAAAGAACCACATGGACATACCAACCACATTTATTTTTTCATTAATTATTTTTACAAGTTAAAATTTGTATATCGATGTTCCTCAATGATCTCAATTTTTCTACTGGTTCGAATTGCATCTACTCATGTTTGCCATAAATGCATAAAATCCGCAGTCTACTTATAACCTAATAAAATTGTCAAAGAGCGAAATATATTCCTGTTCGGTTCCTACGTTTTGAAATTAATGCAAACAATTTTCATTCTACATAATGATCTGCAGTCTACTATTGAAAACATCATGCTTATCCAGTTATCCAGCCACCTGTAACGTCGTCTTGAGATTTTTAAAAGATGAATTACGCGGTTAATTTGAACGATAATTATTTACATTAGGGGCTTCCTCACCGATTTTGATGACGTTGAAATATGTTGTCAAGGTCATCATTCTGAACAACTTTTTCCTATACATGTTACCGACGCTCAGCTTTAGTTTCTGAGATATTCGCAAAAAAGTTTCAACATCTCAAAAAGTGATCGGAGTAGGTCTGGGTTATTTATATATTTATATATTGGGTTATTATATATTTTCTTGATTGTTGCAGATATCCAAGAATTCGTATATTTTCATGCTTAATACTCTGTACGCTAACACAGCTGACAATGAAATGAGTTCGCGTTCGACACGATTCATTTCACGTTTCAGTTCGTAAACATAAACAGACAAGACAGTGGGTCTCAACTGATTGAAGTCGTTTTAAGGTGTGATCGTGGCCGCGTTATCGGCGGCCACAATTTCAAATCTAACCCAGACCTACTCCGATCACTTTTCGAGATGTTGAAACTTTTTTGCGAATATCTCGGAAACTAAAGCTGAGCGGCGGTAACATGTATAGGAAAAAGTTGTTCAGAATGATGACCTTGACAACATATTTCAACGTCATCAAAATCGGTGAGGAAGCCCCTAATGTAAATATTTACCATTTGAACATTTACTGTAACTTCAAATACCTTCTGCGATAAAATTCGGGAGTAATATATCACATGATATATGAATATATAAATTCTATATTTAAACAGTCTACAGAAATTGTGACCACCGATATCGTCTAGCCAACGGTAACATCTTCAGATTTTTAAACAATGAAATACGCGGTTAACTTGAACCTCAGTTATTGTAACCACAAATTCCTTTTTCGAAAAAGTTCAAGAGTAATCCAGAACATGATTTACGAGTATGTAAATATTATTTAAACAGTGTGCAGAAATTGTGGCCACCGATATCGTAACGAGTAACGTGACATTAAGTGAACGGGAGGCTGTAAAAATAACAGTGAGCGGTTGAAGCGGGTGATAAAAAATCGGAACCGGTTATCTGTTTGTACCTGGCAAGTCGAAAGTGGAAACAGCTCGAAATTCAATAGCCGTCGGCTGGATGCATAACCATCCGTTCCTGTCGAAGTACTCTTCGGAACGATGCGTCCTTCCTCCGAGAGCCATCCCAGAAATCCAACGACTGACCCGTTGCGCGAACAACGCGTTTTGCACCTCCGAGTAAGATTCCCTCGGCCACCGGTTCCTTGCCTGCAAGGTGTGCACTTCCCAAGGGACGCTACCTTTATTTTACCACTGGACTATCATGTCAAGTGTTAGCTGTCGAATCGTTGCGATAAGTGGACGGCTATTGTTGTCATGAAATATCGAACCGTGAATGCCGCGGGTGAACTCGAGAGCGCGCTGGACAAGATCGTTGCTTTTGCACCGGGTAATTGGAACCTATTCTATTAGGTTGATGCAAAAATAATTCTGCTTTTAGTTCTTGTATTTTAACACGTTCATCGCCCACTCAACAATCACACAAATTACACAAAATCAAAGCATTTCATGTATCAAAACAAAAACTGAGAAGTTTTCTGATATTAATTACTGTTCCAAACCTCTTCCATTTCATAGATCGTAAACAATTTTGGTACATACAATCTACCAACGTAAAAATTAACTTTCAATTATGTATAAATAATTCCGTCACCCAGATATGGGCGACATGGCGATCAAAGTGTTAAAGCCACAGTTGCCAGCGAAAGTATTCGGACATCCTTTAAAACAGGCTTGGGCATTATCGGAATAAATTATTTGAAAAATAATCGTTAAGATAATATATTATCCCATTTGGCAATTTGACATTCAAAATAATCGTACGTTAGCTTATTTAAACAAGTAAATTTTTTTTTTTAATTATTTAACTACTTATGAGTATCGAGTGAAATTCATATAATTTATGATTTCATCTTTTATTTGATCAAATAATTCGTACTCTCCAAAATATTTTTATTTCGTGTACTAAAGAACAATTTTAAAAGTGGATAAAGGCAAACTTTAATCATTAAGCGACGAAAATTGGCATATATAAAGTAAAGAATTAATTTAATTACTTCAATAACCTCTTCTCCGTGTGAAATTATTAATTATTTTACTTGAACAATGTAATTGAAGTAAAAAATTATTCCAAAATAATTTATTACATTCAAACGCTAAATGAAAATTAATATTTTATGTTATGTGTAAAATAAAAATAATAAAGTATTTAAAATAATTCATTATTTCAAATGATTATTTGTTATCTTATTTCAAATGAAATGTGCCCTACCCTGCTTGAAATCAGAATAACTTTTTAAAATTAGATCAAACAACCTGACTATTTTTTAACCATTAAAAGCACTGGTTCACTAAATAACGTACGAAACAGATTTAAAAAGATTGCAACTGATAGGAATTACATGAAAAAATAAAAAGCACTTTTCCAGCCTTTTTTATTTGAGTCCGTAATGAAGATTTAAAATATATGTTTCGTAGATCAATTTCAGTTATACACGTACTGAAAATTTCATCATGATCCATTTCACTTTATTCGGCAATTTGAGTTAAACGTCGAATGATTATTGTACGATCATCTTTTAGTTATTTCGCCACCTCTCGAAATGTTATTTGAGGATCTGCTTCGATAATGGCTCGCGAGCCTCTCAAAATCAATTAATTGTACATTTATGTTGGATTCAAATATTTCAATGCACAGAAAGTGATGGATATATTTTGTTAAACTATTAGATTGTAGAATGTATTTTAGTTGATTGTAAACAATTAATGAATTTAGTAATTTAGAATTACGAATTCAAAATAAACTCTAAAAGAAAGATTGAGTATCTGAACGAAAAAATAAAGGCTTGAAATGAAAGGTTAGGTTTCGAGTTTCATAATGATGTAGTTACACTTGCAGAAATCTAATAGCATTTCCTGATGAAATCGTCATAATAAGCTTCGTAATACGTTCATATTACGCCGCGCCGTATCCTGACGAACGACGTGCTAGTCGAAGAGTACCACTGACGGCAGCGCATGTCGGGCGTAGATATTTTGCTTTTTGGTTCAGTAAAAACGTTGATGTTGCAACCTTCAAAGAGAGGTTTCTCACTTCACAATATAAAATCTAATGTCTATGAAACTTTAAAAGATTCCGAATTTTCTAGGAATGACCAGGTCGCAATCACTCGCATTCGAACACGACACTCAAGATATACCCGGGAGTTCCTTATAACCAAACAAAGCCCGCCGGAGTGTAACACGTGTGGTGTGACCAACAGTATCCAACACATACTACTTGAATGTCCGAGTTTCTATTTGGAACGATCCAGATTCTCTATTCAAAATGACCTCAAGTCGAATTTAAACGAAGATAACATCAAGAACGTCCTCCTCTTCTTTAAAACCATCGACACATATAAATTATTATAAACATATTTTATTTTCTTCCATTCAAGTTCCAATATTAACTTGAAACAGTTGCAAATTAATATACATGTTATTTGTACTTTAACACATTGTGAACCTCTAAACCATGTGGTCGCTAATGACCTTGCTGTTAATGCGACCACATTAAAATAAACTACAAATAAAAAAAAAGATAAAAGTCTTCTCTATCGCGTGATGTAGTTTCATTTTACGCTGTACCCTTGTTTTTTGAGATAAATTCAAAAATATCCCCAAAATTTGGTGCAAAAATGGTGTCTCTCCGTCTTTAATCATTGTTTAATCACGTTTAAACATTCATAACGTATTAATATTGGATATCACTGTATTCGGGAAAGTCTACAGAATCTTTTGCTGCAAAGAACAATTCAATATCTTTTATAATAACATCACAATATTTGTTTACAGTTGGAAAATAGGTTTTTTTCAAAGTCATGTTTCTCAAACACTGTGCGTATAGGAGAACAAGTTAGGGCAGATTCGGAATCAGCGCGAAAAACTCTACAAGAACTTCCTAACAGTAATTGAGAAACATAAAAAGAGTTGAAATTTGTTGGACAGTGAAATTCGTCTATAAAAATTGAGAAATGCATAAACATCCGCAGTTTAGTCATAATAAGCTTCATAAAATCAGACATTATAGAACAATCTAAAAGTATATAACAGTAATAGTATTTCTTGATGAAAATTTCATGATAAGCTGCATGATATTGACGACCTCAAATCAGTCATTTCATGTGGAACAATCCAAAAATAACATATAGCATACAATTATAAGACAAGTTTCGGAATACATATCTGAATATTCCGTCCAAGTCTAAAATAAGCCAAAACAATGGATTCAGCAAGCATTGTTAAGTTGATTCCGCGTATCCACGACTCGAATTCCATTGCAAACATCATTATTTTGAAACTGTGGCAAAATCAGGACCGTCCTGACGGACCAGCTGAAAGCAATTTCAGTTGAACACTTCCAGCACTGCTATGAGCCATTCCAAGGGAATTACTTTGAAGAGAATAACGTTGATGCACAGTTTAATTGGTAATGGAAAATTCTATAGCATGAAACCTAGCTTTTCAAGCGCATCACACACGATTGAGTTTTTCCTATTCGAATGGGGATATATGTGTGATAGTTTTGATCTATACTGATATTGATCTGTGACAAATTTCTTTTAAACACATGTATTTCAGTATTGACACGAACAGATGCTATAGAAATCGGAGTTTCAGAAACAATTAGCTCGTTCTAAAATACCCGGCTATATGTACAGGGTGTATAAAAATTATATGTTACGACTGCCATAGCAGGTTTCCATACCTCTGGATCGGTGGAGATCTGTTAAAAAAAAATGGTTCGCAAATTTGTCCTTGACCCTTTTTTTCAAGGTCAAACTTTTTTGTATTGGATCGTCGCAAGGAACAAAAGTCTCAAAGACACCACGGGTCTCAAGTCAACCATTCTCTTAAAAAACGACTTTAAAGTTTAGTAAACAATATTATTCCACATGTCTACAGGGTGTCCCAAGATGGTATAGATGTGGAAAGGTTGATTCTACATGAGAAAATAATTCTAAAATATAGAACAATTTATTTTCATTTGACACTATGTTTTCGAGAAATTAGAGTGCTCCTAGCGTTTGTAAGAAGTAGATCAGGTAGGTCATGAACAGACGCGTCAGACGATTCATATTCAATATCAAGCGCAATCGCCGAATTTGCAAACTCTAATTTCTCGAAAACGCGGCGTTAAACGAAAAAAAACTATTTTATACTTTAAACTTATTATCTCATGTAGAATTACCCCCTCCACATTTATACCATCTTGGGATACCCTGTAGACATATGAAATAAAATAGTTTATAAAACTTTAATGTCGTTTTTCAAGAGAATGGTTGACTTCAGAGCCACGGTATTTTTGAGACTTTTGTTCTTTGTGACGAGTACTATATGATCCAATACAAAAAAAATGTTGACCTTGAAAAATGGGTGAAGGACAAATTTATGGCCCATTTTTTTAACAGATCTCCACCGATCCAGGGGTATAGAGGCCGCTATGGTAGTCGTAACATATAATTTGTATACACCCTGTACGTACATTGTTGCTCTTCACCGATGCACATTATCTTCGGGTGCGTTAAAACCCGACGAGCACCGTGTAATCGCACTGTATCAACTCGAGACAGCAAAATGCTAATTTCACTAAAACCATCGTTGAGTTTGATGCTGTGGAATCGATGTGTATCAAATATTAACAACTATATTAATGAATTGGTCCATTAGTAACTTCGAACAGAATCAACATTCACTTAATATTACAATAACAGCAGGAGGATATATTGATCAACTCTATAAGCATTAATTAACACTTGGACTGCCACGTTGTTCATACATTGGATGCAAAAAGTATTTAACTCTCAAAGATCACAAACAAAAAGCAACGTAAAAAACCCGGGTGGGTGCAACGGAGCCACGTATGAAAAATGCAGTTGGAAAAGAAAAGCAATTTTGTTTTTGTTACAACATATTTATTAAAACTAATATATTGATATACTTTATACATTTTTTTACATAGCATTGATTTTCTTCAATGCTCTGAGCATAAAAAAATTTAATCATGTTCATATTTCACTTTTACATAAACTTTATTACTATAGTTCTCGAATAATTGTCGACATTTACATTGTGATAATTTTGTAAAAACAAATAGTACGACCATAAGCCTGGATTCATTTAAAAGCTTGAAGCCTTCACTTTCGCATGGTCGTTTTCATTTTTCTCCGAGATATTTTTATATGACATAGCTGGTGGAAAACTGAAGGCACATTTTTGCTTTTTAAATACTGCAAAGTCAAAACTCGCCAAAACCTTTCAAAAATTTTTCTCGTAAATGGAACAGTCATAGATTTGGAGATTGAAGCCTCGTCTATTCAATCATTCTTTAAAAATTGATGTACGATTCTATTTCACTGTTTTGTGGAACAAAAAGGAGGAACAAATTCATTCGTGTAAAACCCTCATGGTGTAACTACTGCAGAGTTGGTGGGAAACTTCTCGTTCATCAATTTTGAAGACACCGTTGTATAGAGGAAGTTTCAATCTTTAAATCTATGGCGTTTTCTGTTAGGAAAAGAATTTTTCGATGTTTTCACAGACGTTTGAATGTATAGCATTTTCGAGAAGAAACGCGATTGTGAAACTTCTATGTGGCTTCTAGCTGCAAAATGTACTCAAATTCATTATGGTACGACCATATTTTACGAATTTATCACAGTATAAATATAAACCATTTTTAGTGTTCAAATACTTTTTGGGTCTACTGGATATTGATGTCACAATTTTTCTGTCAAACTTGAAAAGCAATTTTCGTTACAGTCTAAGAAGTAAAATGAGTAAGTGGAACACACAAAATAGAAAATCATCAAATGAATTTAATATTACTAGTACATTATCTACAACTTATTGAAATTATTAAGAGAAGAAATCAATTTTTATGTAACTCCATTTCCTTGTAATTGATGCCTACAATTTTTATGTTGTATAAAGATTCGCAGTCTATTTATGATGTAGAATAATGTAGAAAAGGGCTTCAGAATCTGCTAAGAAATCGAAGATATTAAACTCTATACTAACAAGTAACAATTCTGCAACAGTGAGGACATCCAAAAAAATAAAATTCGAAGTAGAATTTAATGGTGTTTTTGGTTTATTTTTATTTGCGAAAATAATTATTACAGGAAATGAAAAATTTCCATTCAGTTGGCAACTTGGCTGAACTTCGGAAAAGTCCCCCTACCGTTTCGGCACGAGACATACGTCATTCTCTTCGTTTTGACATGCTGATCATGAAATGTAGTTGCCATTTTTGGCGGAAATGAGTAGTTTTCGAGATATTCGCGAAAAACTATTACTACTACTACATGAATCCTGCGTATACCTACGCGCCCGAGACGGCCTGCCGTCTAGATATATGCAGCATAGACCCCCTCTATATAACGGGTGCACTTCTTAAAAAGATATTTTCAGTATAGAATATAGAAACATTGGGATTTCCGAGATTAATAAAATCTAAACAGTATTTGCATCAACGGACCGGTTTATCTTTTAACACAGTTCGCGTTCTACTAATATTAATCGATTGGTCCATTAAATTCGACTTATAACTATTATCATATTTTTTAAAGGAACGTATGTAAATGTGTGCTTTGTAAATAGACAATGTTCATCAGAATTTTTTCCTTCGACCTCAAGAATAACCGCAACGCTCTTAGAATACTATTAACGAGACGTCTTCAGAAATATAAATGTTACAGCGTAGCGTAATACATCAAAGTCGCTCGTAACGTGAAAAACACTTCGCATCGCAATTACGAATACGAAATTGAAATTACCCCAGCTGAAGACGAATGAAAGGCTATTCCAGCGGTCGCATTACGCGTGCAATTTTTTTCATGGGATCTGAAACTGCACTCAAACGAGTCGCTCCATACTTCTGCTAAATAAAGACCTCATTCGGCGCGGATCATTTTGTTAAGTATCAACACGGGGCGACGCGGCGTTCCAATTTCTTGTGCTTTCATGTCCCCAATTTACATCCGGTCAGCCGTAATAATCGTATGTTTCTATTTACAAGTAAGTTTGTTAATCCTTTGAAAACATGGAGAAATCCCGTAAAGTTATTTTATAAATTGGCTTTGGCAATTTTTTATATTTCTTCATCAAGTGAATATATTATTTCAACTTACTTACTATTACTTCAACAAAAGAATATGTCCATATTCAAACATTAATGTTTTACATTAATTTATCTTTTAAATCGAGAACGAAAGTCTCAAAGACATCATGGGTCTCGAGTCAACCATTCTCTTGAAAAACGACTTTAAAGTTCCATAAACTATTTTATCCCATTTGTCTACAGGGTGTCCCAAGATAGTATAAATGTGGAGGAGGTAATTCTGTATCAGATAATAAGTTTAAAGTATAAAATAGTTTTTTTTTCGTTTCACGCCTCGTTTTCGAGAAATTAGAGTTTCAAAATTCGGCGATTGCACTTGATATTGAATATGCATCGTCTGACGCGTCTGTTCGTGATCCACCTGATCTACTTCTTACAAACGCTAGGAGCACGAACTTGACGGATTTTCACTCTAATTTCTCGAAAACATCGTGTCAAATGAAAATAAATTGTTCTATATTTTAGACTTATTTTCTCATGTAGAATCAACCTTTCCACATCGATACCATCTTGGGACACCCTGTAGGCATGTGAAATAATATTGTTTAGTAAACTTTAAAGTCGTTTTTTAAGAGAATGGTTAACTTGAGACCCCTGGTGTCTTTCAGACTTTTGTTCCTTGCGACGAGTATTATACGATCCAATACAAAAAAGTTTGACCTTGAAAAAAGGTTCAAGGACAAATTTGTTGACCATTTTTTTGTGAAACCTGCTATGGCAGTCGTGACATATAATTTTTATACACCCTGTGCAATCAATATAGATATTGATGTTAATACGAGGTTGTACAGTCTGCGAAGAAATAATTAATCTTTCATAAAATTCTTATAAAAACCATGATTTTTTAAGATTTAGCGCGAGAAAAATATTGAGTATGGTACAAGAAGATTTATGTTTTCTTTCTGTAAATAAATCTTCAAAGGTTTATGAAATGTAAAATTTTTGTTGAATATAGTTCTCTTTATTTTATAGCTAATAAACTTATTAGGGAAGACATACATTTCTTCTACAATTTTGTATGAATATATTTATTCTCATAGTTTTACGGTGTAGTAATTGGTATGGTTGTATTATTGCCCCAGGAATACTGACAATTACTATAATGTATTTTCTGAAGGTTCTCATCTTACTTGGGACTATGAAAAACATTTATACAATTTCGTAATCGTTTCATCGGTTATCGGCTTTCCTTGGTTTTGTCCCTTCTCACTTTCTTATTACTATAGCCACCCCTATTCTCTCTGAACCACCACCTTCAGCCATCCGTGCAGCTGGAAGTAACCAATATACCGGGGATGATGATGCGATTAAAGAAGGTCAACAATGTAGGGGAACAAAAGAAATTCCGTTCTGTTATCATTGTGGATGTATCAAGGTTATTAGTTATATAAACGGAAAGAATGAATGATTGTATTTTGTTTAGAGGTAAAGCCCTCAGAAAATGGTTAAAAATTATTCAGGATAAATGTCTAACATTTTCTGAATGGATATATTGTACATTTCCACGCAAACTAATCGCACGAAGCTGCCATATTTAACATTAAATCATTCTTTGTCTATAATAAGTTTTTAATAAATAACTCTTTGATATGAAATAACTACTATTAAGAAATTTTTTATATAATCTCACTAATATCAAATAACCCTTTTATTGAACATCATAAAATCAGCTCAATATAAATTTGCTACAAATAGAGAAATTTTATAAACATTCAATTCAAATAACGTATCAACGAATCCCTAAAATTTTATCAAAATGTTTATACATGTTCATTAAAAATATTTTCGTTATTTTAAAGTATAAACTCGAATTATTTTAAGTATAAAATGCTATCTCTGTTTACTCTCACTGCCACCAAACATGTTCAGTGAAAACACGGAATCTATTTTTATAACGACCCATAAGAACCAGCTATGCCAACGAAATCACGTTTGCATGACGTCGAACGTCGACGTCCAACAGAAATCACACGAACATGACACCGGTCGTTAAACCACGGAACGAAGAGATTGTCCATTTATTTTTCCGTTTATCCTGCGTAAACAATACTTTCGATACTCGACAACTAATCGTCGCGGCGAAACAGTTTTAATGAGACGGCTCTGCGATACAAATTCAGAACAAACTCCGTATAGCATTCGAGAATAAAAGTCGTTGACGAGCGCGATACGGCATTGTTCGAGTGTTTCGAAAATACTAAAACATTTCACGCGGACGTCCTTATTACGGATGAATACACGGCCAGCAGAGGGAAACAAGAGGAAAACGGTTTTCCACTTGCCGGCAAGCTGATAAGGATTAAAATTAATTGGGCAAAATCGCGCGTTTCAATTATTCCGCGCGCGGAGCAAATTCTAATCGGCACTCGTCCCGCCGCCGTTGATCGAGGGTACCTACAAAGCACCGTCTACACAAACACAATAATCTCGAAGCTTTTTCAACTTCCAATTTTTCCGGACGGATCGATACAGGCGGAAATGCGGGGTCTCGATTTCTCGTTTTATCGCGTCACTTCTACGAGAGCGTGTCTCCTCGCTTCTTCTCCGACCGGAAAACTGATTCGCCAGAAATTCAATAAAAGTCTACGGTACTGTATCCTTGCTATTATTAACGTCGTGCTTTTTCGAATTTTTCGAAGATAAGACGAGACAGTGCGATCTCAAGAACATCCTCCAACGATATCTTCGTCGCGTCACTTTCAATCGCAGTTTACTCTTCCGTTTATTCAATGGGATTCTGTTTTTAATGCCATTTTGTTACCAGATTGTAGGAATTTTCTTCAGGAGGATTATTCAACTTTTTGAATTGGGATTTTGCATACATATTCACTGGTGGCACAAAATTAAATTTCCACTATAACAAAATCAAGAATCTTGTAATTCGTTGACGGAAAAAATATTTATTTAGAAAAAAGGTATACTTGTTTAGCATTACTGTCAAAAAATAACATTTCAACATAAATTCGTCAGTTTATGCAAGTGGCTCTATTAAGAGTGTATGTCATATTATACAGAGTGTCCCAAAAATGTTGAATTCCCTTGAAAGTTGTGATTCGCGAGATCATTCGAAGTAACTTTTTCCTTTGCGAAAATGTTCCTCGCGACTTTGTTAAGGAGTTATTAACGAAAAACACGGGCCAATCAGAGCGCGGCTGCAATGGACGTTGACGTTGGCATTGGGCGAGCCGGAATTCGTCTTGTATAGTTGTGCTCTGATTGGTCCATGTTTTTCATCAATAACTCCTTCACAAAGCTGCGATGAACATTTTCACAAAGGAAAAAGTTGCTTCGAATGACCTCAGGAATCACCCTTTTCAAGGAAATATATCAATTTTGGGACACCTTGTATGCATGTTTACTGCTACATCATTAAATTCAATCAGAGTCAGAACATCTTATTTGATAGTATAAGAAAAAACAATATTTATTGTAGCAAATACTCTTGTCATCCTCTTGCACCATGTAGATCATAAGAAACTTTGACTTACTTCGTAGATTGTAACAAAAATTGATTTTCACGTCTGATAGAAAAAATGTATCACGAATATTATATGTCTAGACTGCGGATTTTGTGCAAAATAAAAATCAGCACATCAAATGTAAAATAGGAAAAACATTTAAAGAATTTAAAAATGCTCTTGTATCATTTTCATCCGATTACAATTACTAAAACCAGCTATCAAAAGTTGGACACTTCACGCGCGACAATCTATTAACTAGACTTCCATTAAAAAATTAACCGTTTCAACGCAAACTCGTCGACTTATTCAAGTGGCTCTAATACATCGATCAGGCGTAGCCAAGATTATGTTGACTGGGAGATGGGTACTCTCGTCAAAGCAGCTCGTAGTGGCTCTGAACAGCCGAATGCTGATTTGGGACCACAATGCGTTGTGGCTACCGAGGACGTTTACCTCGGTTTCCGGTCTAGGTGGAAGACAACCGATGAAGAAACGCGATCCACGTCCGGAAGCGAACGTTAGCTGTAGGGAAGCCGCGCTGATCCGAGACGAGGATTTAGATAACAAGGCGAATTTCCGGGACGCTCGAACGGGGCCGGCGTGTGCAACTGCAGTGTATTGCAGTTTAGTTTCGCGTAGGTGGCGCGCGTCAGCGATTGCGAGAAGCAATTTGCGAGCGGCCACGTATCCAGTAGCTGTCGCCGGCGATGAAAGTGACGTGGAATTAGTTTACGATGCGTCGCGACGCGACGATGCAATAAAACCGTTCGGGTTCTTGGGAATCCATTCGTATCTCGGCTCGTCATTCGAGTCGTCATTTGCACCTCTGCACGCGGAATCTGCTGTTTCTGAACTGTTCAGAGACTTAGCCGTGCAAAGCCTCGTCAAAGATACATTTACCGAGCCTTCCGTAAATATTGCACACTGCGCACCCTGAATATATCACCGGCTTGTTATGCATCACTCCTTTTTGTTTATTAGTTTAATATGTCTCTGCTGCACCGTCTGTCATTGTGTGGATACTGTCAGTCATGGAAATTTACATGCATGTGCCGGATTTGAAAACAATTGAGACAAAAAAGGGAGAACGATGAACAGTTTACGAGCATTTGTTTGTTTTGTAGACGGTAAGAGATTTGTAAAACTTTTAATAATATTCACGTTTGTTTATAAAAATGTGTAAGTAAACGGTAAATGTGATCATGAGGATGACTGTGAACAGTTACCATGGATTTATTAACCCTGTACACTCGGAGCTATTTTAACTCAAAAACCAAATGTTTCTTCTGACCTAGATTATTTCCATTCTATACGACATTTTTAATGTTTAGTACTTTGTTAAATGCGAGAAAATTTAATAATAAAAACAATATTTTGAATAATGGTATAGTAATGTTTAGTGGCACCTCAGAGTCGCCATTCGAGTGGTAAGCGTTAACCGTTTAACATATGTAACAATGCCCATAAAAACTACACAAAATTAAAACAATTTTGCTCAGTTACATGCATTATAAATGCAAAGTAATATTCGTAGTGTATGCACAAATATTATTTCGCTTTTTTCTCCGGAATTTTAAAGGGAAATATTTTAGAGTGTCTATGAAGAAAATATTTTAGAAGGAGCAATTTCTCCTTTCAAATTATTCAAGTCATGAATTTCATGATTTTATGTTCCTGATTTATTTATGTGTTCAGGTAAATGTACATACATATTAGAACCATCGTAATTTATTTCAAAAAGTGTTTCTAATTTTAATCGATATTTTAGTGAATGCCAATACAATGTACAATGTCAAGGATCAAACTAAAATTCTTAAATATTGATTACACTTGCATAGGTACCTTCATATGCATCTACGTTGCACGATTTCGTATGTACACGTATATTTTTCGCGTATGAACGCATATTTTTCATGCATAAACGCATATTTTTCGCACAGTTTCCGTGCTAATTCGCATATTGTACAAACATAAGCTGTATATGCATTTTGCATATTTTACATGTGCAAAAATCTGTAGTTTGCTGATAAGTTGTTGTTTCAAGTTGTATTGTCTGATCATGACCTACCAGTTCTACTTCTTGCATATATTAGAGCAGATGAACACGACGAATCATCAAACTCATTGTTTTCAAAAATGGGGCGGCGAACAATAAAATTTTTTTCCTTATTTTCGACTTGCTTTTTCATATAGAATCATCGCCGTGCTATGGGTATGTACTTACGATTTCAAAAACAGCCTTAATATTCAGGCATTACTTTACCTACAGCAATGCCGCGAAGAATGCGACGACTTCGGGTGCGAGACATTGCATTCTACGGGCGAAACACGATACCTCGAGGTTCCTTTATCTTTTTCTTAGAAAATTATTGTGAACTTTTGAGACAACCAAATACTTTCACGTGATTAATGAGGTTCCAGTATTGCAGTCGTTGTTTGTACATAATAATTTAGTGGAGCAATGTACAAAAATGCTACCATTCCGCGAAACGGTAGAAAGGATGTATTGTGTTGTTCAGTGGACTATGAAGACATAGCGCCGGGGGCGTGATAGCTGTTAAGAGAGAAGACGGAAAAATACGGGGGCACCGTGAAAATAGCCTTATACGGAGACCTCAACTTTCCGTGCCAATTTCTTCGGTGAACTTTCCCGCGACCCGTTACCACCAGTGCTCCTGAAATTTTTCCCACGGAGATCCACCATATTGCGCCGCACGAGAACGCTTTAATACGGAATTGAAGCAGCCCAAAACAAGGTTGACCCACATCCCCGGCGTGCATCAACGTGCATATTGCGAACCGGAAACGCGAGGACTACAGGCCGATTCGCGCGTCAACCCATTACACATGCCGTTGACATCCGCTTGGCACGCTAACTTTCTCGTTAAGCTCACCGCTCCCACCCCCCTGCCCTACCGAGGTCTCTCGGGTTAAGTAGTCGCCCCATTCAGGAAAGTTAGCCCGACAAGTGGATCGCCGGTACGGGATAGGGTCCGAGTATCGTGATCAATCGCGGATACCGTGATACTCTACCATGTGCACCAATTGCGAATTTTTGCTAGGCTGCCATTCAGGAATCCCTTTGATTAGCCGCGCCGCTATGTTTATTTAATGCGCACGCGACACCGATGACACGGAAAGTGAAATTAGGACGACACGCAACATGTTCGTCGGTGATTCAACCGTTCCAGTCACGGTCTGTAAATTTTCCACGAGCATCCTGAACTCTGTCAACTCTGTCAACTCTGTCTTTGACTTCACCAGGTACATTAGAAAAGGGGATGAATTTTTTTCAAGGAGGCAATCTTCGCTTCAATGGTTGGAATGATTGAAGCGCTCTGAAACCAGCTAGTGAGTCCAGTTTTTTTCTGAAAATGACATGCAGTGACATATATGAGTATTCGTTCAATAATTTAATAGAGAATTAATTACTAAAACGACTTGGATGAAATTTCTTTTCCACGTTATGTAGTAAATTAAATTCTTAGAAGAATTCGAGTTGTATGACCCACATTTTATTTTCTCTATGGTATACTTTCAGTTGACGAAGATGTTGAGTCAATATTTTCCAACGTAGACAATAGACGTTTATAATTATATGGATGACTGAATTAGTAGACAAGATTATTTGGAGAACAATAAGTGTGAGTTACCTTTCCGATTCTTTTGTTCAATATGTTCAACTATTTGTGACTGTAAATGTTGTGGGATCACCGACGTCGCGAAAATTGTAGTGTTCGCGATGTGACGCGTGCTCGCACAATCTTTAGGAAGTATGCGAGCTGGTTTATGGATTTCGTGATATTTTATCACAGCAAATAATTAGACACTTGTGGTAACAATATATGTATTTAACGAATGGAATAGCTGCTACAGTGTTGAAATGAACGAAGAGTGAAGTTAATAATGCGAAAGTCCGAATAGATCTAGTCTAAGAAAAATAGGGAGGAATCGGATGGAGATGACTAGAATTCCCTCCACGGTGGTTCGGATAGTGGGGAATTGTCTTTAACCAATCGGCGCATTTAGGGTGGTTTTCGATGTTATGCAACGCCCACGAGCTAGTACGCTGCTTTGGGGGTAAACATTTGGCGGATACAATCCAAGGAAGACAAGTTCCCGTTCCTCGAACCTGACCCATAAATTACGGGCCTCCTGGCGCTACAAGTGGGCCTACTCTACGTCACGTGCCATTGAGAGCGGTACGGCCGAGCGGATTTTCCCTTCAAAATCCGCTAACACTTTCCAGCCGTACCCTGGTCGTAAAGTAATAAATTTGTTAAAAAGGCAATAGGAGACTCTCTCAAAAATGACCGTAGCGTAAACCCAGACGGAAATTGGAGCTGGCAATGCAACAGTAAATTTACAGTAAATCTATCGAGTATAATTTTTGCTGGTAGTAAATGTACCGTAAATGTACAAACCAATTTTTTATATCAGTAAATGTACAGTAAATGTATAGATTAACGGTGGCAGTATATGTGCAAAACAATTTTTCTTGGCAGTAAATGTAGAAAACAATTTTTTGTCGCTGTAAATTCCACATATTATATATATATATATACATACATATATATATATATATATATATATATATATATATATATATAATACTTTAGCTCTCACACGTGCTCGCTATGCATCGTGCATATATCTCTACTGGTAAAACCCTAACCTCAAACAGTCTCTCTTTTCCACATTCCGGACTCTCACTCACTCTTGCGCGCACTCTTCCATCTATATCATGCACTCTCAACTCTCATATAAAATATGAACAATCACACAGTAAAAGTAACAAAACAATTGTTTATGGTAGTAAATATACAAAACAATTTCTTCTAGCAGTAAATGTACAGTGAATGTGCATAACGATTTGTGTAAATTTGTTGCATACTGCTACATAAAATGTATATGTACATATTTTTGATGGCGTTATACGAGGCTCTACTGTATAATTATAATTATTATTTATAAATATAAATATAATTATAATTTTATATGCATATTTAATAACGTGTATTTCCAAAAGGATGATTTTGCAAACCAGATAAATCGGCAAAGCATAATTGAATTTCTTGTGAGAGATTCTTTACTTAAAACAGATATTGAAGATTCACAAGTGCATTACATATTTTTGTGTTGGGAATAAGTACGAGGGACGAGTAAGAACAGGAGAGCTATCAAGATTTAAAGTAGTAAAGTCGCTCATGAAGTGTCCAAGAACAGTAATTCTGTATTTCCAAGAGAAAGAGAAGAACGCGAAACCGTAAAGGAAGAGAAGGAAGAATTGCACGGTCCTCATTTAGTCAGTTCACTCGACCAAGGTACTTGGAAACTCACTTGACTCTTCTGGTCAAATGGACTTTTTCTTTTGGGCATGTTTTGACTAAATGGATCATCAGAACGCATCAGTGGAACTTGTTCATGCAATGAACGAACACTCCATGCCATCTTCAACGGCAAATGTACTCATTTGGCGGGCTAAGAATCATACACGTGTGAAATAATGTTTTGCGTTTGTTATTATAAAATAAACTCCATACACGCATTGCGATTGCAAAAGAGCACACCTATAGGTTGTTACGTACAGAGAATTCTCTCTGCTTTATTTCGATCAGAGTTTTCTAGTCTCTTGCCTGAGAACGGAAAACGCCCATTCCAACCTTTGCTTATAGAAACGATGACTATGCTCCAGCCGGATGCAGCCGGCACAAAGCATGATTCAGTACAGGGACAGTTGCACAAGATTCCTGTTGACGATTGCAATCCGCATGTATTAGTTTGTAAGTTCGCGCCGCGTCATTAGTTTGGACTGTCTGCCGCGCCGCCTACCGAAGCGTCGGGGACCTTAGCGGGTCCCATAGTTTTTAGGTTGTGTTCGTCACTTACCGCCATCGCCGTTCCATCCTGTTCTACGAAACCTTACATGTTATCCGTTGTAATCTCGTCCAAATCTAACAATTCCTTAATATGAAAATCTTGAGAGCATCCCCACTTAGATTTCACAATATATAAATCCTCAAATTTTAACCCTCGCGGGCAGTGCTTAAAGTACAAACGGGCTATACACGTCGTTACGCTGAATCTCGTTTGGAGTTGTTTGTATTTAGTGAGATCGGGCCTAGTGGCCCATTCGAATTAAGTAACCTTATTGATTCCGCGAGTACGGTATTAATCTATTTTGGCATAATTATTAAATCTCTCTGTGTTCCCCGCATCGCCAGTGCGTCAACCAACAGGTAGTAGTACTTAGGTAACTACACAACATTGTTCATACACACTCAATTCTTACCGCGACAGTAACATTTGTAACAGAACCAGTTTCCTGTAATATACAATTTAGTTCAAGATAATTTTGAGTAACAATACATTTTAAGTAACATTAGATTTCCCACATGATACAATCTTACCGCTCGGGTTGTATCAAATAATTTATACCTGATCTTGTATCAGGATCCCAAAACTGTTATCCAACCCATGCGGCTCAATGATTTCGCATCAGGTTCGTCCGTATTCTAGCAGCTCCCCGATTTCGCATCGGGCTCGTCTGTGCTTTTATTCAACCTCCTAGCAGCTCCCCGATTTCGCATCGGGTTCGTCTACAAAGTCTCTCAAATATTTTAGCGGCTCCCTGATTTCGCATCAGGTTCGTCCGTGCACCTTACTAACAATTAAAAACCATATTCCTCTTTAAACCATAAACCGCTCGCCGGCCACGCGCGCTACCGCTCGGCCCAGGCTCTTAACAAGGTTCAGAAAACTATAAGAAATGTCTATATGTGAAAAATAACGCGCGAAATAGAATTTCATGCAATTTACAAACATCTAATTAAGATTGACATATATCTATATACAGTGACTCATAAATATTCGCCCATTCTTAAAAAAACGATAACTTTTTTAATATCGGACCCTACGATTTGGATTGTTTCGAGAAGTTAGAACAATTCGTTTACTGCATGATGCGAACAAAAAGTTCGAACAAAATTGCAATTGGAATTGCAGAGAAAATACTAAAAGTTATGCTTTACAATGTTTTTATGTAGGCCTATGTTGAAAATCTAAAAACTACATTTCGTAGATCTGTGTTGTACATCAACGGTTGAAAACAAAAGAGCGTAAGGTGGACTTACGCCGCTATGATCCGAAACGGTTCTTTCTGTTCGTTTAGTGACAAAACTTGCCTTTTTCAGTAAAGAATGAAGCTCTACATCAATTAACGCTGCCGTTAACCTTTAGTTACTCACAACTCCATTTGTGCACAATTCATCACTAGTTCTATGGGGTCAGCCATTAGTCGGGGTCACCTTGCTAATGGGATTAGCACAGAATCCCATAGGAAATGATTAAGTAGGAAGTTATACGAGTTATCGTATACATATAATTTGTCGTTTACATAGAAATTTGCAATGACCCCGTGCGAGTAATTAAAAGTTAAATAAATGATGCCATTAACATCCGAAAAACAATATTAACCCTTAGCACTCGAATGGCGACTCTGAGGCGCCACTACAAATTGCTACACCATTATTCAGAATATTGTTTACATGATTAAATTTGTCCATATGTAATAAATTACATATATGATGGAAATATTTTATTTTAAAAGAAATGTTTGGTTTTTTAGTTGAAATAGCTTCGAGTGCAAAGGGTTAACTCAATCCTTCAGATTTTGGACTTGCGCCACTATAATTCTCAGCCCGACATTTGTTTTCCGTTTTTAGTAGCCTCACTTTAGGATTGTGAACTACATTTTGCGAGCACAACGCTTTTAAACATTGAATGTCCTATAATTAATAATACGAGATTTAAAAGAAGACAATGGTACCTACAAAATTAAATACAAAACATTTTTACAATTATTTCTTTCTCTCTGAGAAAATCGAAACGTTTAGAGCATAGACATATTTCATACCAAAAATATTATAGAATGTACGTGACAGACTTGTAGTTTTCAAAATTGACGAAACAGTGTACATTTTCTTTTATATTTAGAGATGAATAAGTGGAGATACATATGGAAATATTTGCTCTCGAAATGATTCAGGGCTGATATTATTGGGAATGCTTCCTCGCTGAAATTTTTCTTGAGATTCTCGGATGGTATTTCTACAGGAAAAGATTCCTTATAGTACTTCATCGTTAAATGACAATATGTTTCGGCTATATTCCTGTTCCGTCGCAAGGGAACCGTACAAAGGGCCTTTTCTTTAGACTTTATTTATGGCGCCTACGTGGCTCTGAGGCAACTTTCGAGGATTAGGCGCTCGATGCACATTTTAGTGATCTGTCGAACCATCACCTAACTTTCGTATTTGTTTCGCCTCCTTAAGAGTTACGCGTCATAAATCTAGTACTGACGAAGGATATTCACGACCAAGAAGTACGGTTCTCAAGTTACCTAACGTCGTCCTCGGAGGGTGTCGGGTACGGTCCCACGCTTTCTCCAGGGCAGGCTCGCTTAGGGCAAATCAACGAGTCATCAAGAATGCGCTGATTGGGAAATGCAGAGTTCGGCAGGAATCAATCAGTGCATCTCTTCTGCATGACAATGGGTGTCACCGTATTGACGCCCAAAAAATGGAGGATCGCCTTCACGATACAACGAAGGATCCTCCCGAAGATCGCGACTCTCAGTCAGTCGAAGTCGAACCTTCGCTAAGTATAGATCAACGAAAACAAACGAAGACACATTCGTGCGAGACAAACGAGTCTCTCGAAGTCGAAGTCAAGTTCATTCAACGATCTCATACAATCGAATCGATCGAGATTCATAGATTTTAAGTGGAGTTGATCGTCGCGGACCCCCACGCGTTCAAGGTAAGGCCTGCTAGATTAGCCTTACTGACAAATCCTCTAGCAGGCCTGGGACGAAACGCTAAATCTCACAAAATTCATACATCGAAATAATCATTGAATCGGCTACCTAAAATTAATTTGGCGGGTAGTAAATCGGTGATTTTGGAGTTGACGTGTCCGTTACAACCGGGCTTAAAATTTACAACTTTAAGTGGACACATCGCGCCCGAAATCGCAACGAACAATTCCTTTTGTGATTTTCCATATTCAACAAATTAGAAATTTTATTTACTGGCGGAAATAATGTTGTATAATAGAAGCCTCAAATAAGCATTCGTAAATTGCATTTTGTCCGTATTCAAACGTTTATACAAGTTAGTACAAATTTCCAGAACACGAAACTCATAATTTCTTTGTTTATTCAAATTATGCTGAACGTAATATCTACTGCACAAAAATTATAATAATTAAACTGTGAATTTTATGAACACGACTGCGTAAAGTTGATGCAAAAGAAAATTTAGTGATTTTTAGTGAATCTTTAATTACGTTTTGGTTCTGATAGAATCCTTTACAGAAGAACTAAATTTTTATTCGATTGTATAATCACTTCTGTAAATTACCGAATAAAAATTGAACTGTGAAATTTTATAATAAAACTTTTAAATGAGTATTGCCTATTTTCCAAATTGAGCAAATTCTATGTCTTCTAATGTCACTATAAGGAAAGTAATGAAAACATGGTAGCTTAAACTCCAATTTCAGCATGTTAAATTTAAATTTAGATTAAGTTAATCTTCCCGCGATGCCGTGAAAGAACACGCTGGATACGAAGACTGCGACCGCATGAGAATTAACATACTTAATTTGGAGACAAGGTGGTTAGGCATTAATGTTAATTTGATCGCGTCGGCAGCCAAGTTGCCGCTAAGAAACTGGTGCCTTAAGAAAAGTTTCTCGTTGAAGTGGATACGCGAGGAAAGGAACAAACTTTCCTAATAAATTGTCATTAAACAATAGTTCTGCACTCGACACAGTATGTCAGGACGTTCCTCGGGTGCAAACAAGTAGTGGAAACATTTGTTGGAAACATTTATAAAGAACGATATCAGATGTCTGTCTTTTATCACTATACTGTCGATCTTTGTGCAAATTCTCATTTTCATACGTTATTTAATAAAAATCAGAACTAGGAAAAAATGTTCCTCGTCCGCTAAAAAATTCCAAATTTTTAACGTATTTCCGTTAAGATTGTTAAATGATTGATCCCAAAACGAACTGCAAGCGATTTTGAAGTCATATGAATTAATTTTGGAATCAATTATTAGGCAATTTTATTTGACATACATTACATTCTATTATTTATGATGCAAATACTTCATAATGATGATCATTTTAATTGAAGTTGTTATTAAACCTTGTATGGTAAAATGATGCTGCATCATACGTAAGCTTGTATAATACGGTAATTTTAATTAACATTTACTTGCAACTGAATTTCACCGATTAATATTATACACAGCCTGAATTTGTTTCGTTAATTTTAACTCACCTATCCGAATGTCATTGTGTTTGCATTTCATTTACGTTATTGTGTGATAAATCCAACCTAAAATGGCTGTAGGTCTCGATTGCAATTACTAAAAAAATAAGTAAAGGTCTATGTAGTTTCTGTGTCTAGCACTGAATACAGACAATTTTTTTGTTGGTCTACATATGACCAATGTAACAGTCAAAGTATATATTAATTTATGTTAATAGAGTCAATTAATACTCTCACCCTGTATATATTTTTAATGTGGCTCTCATAAATTGGGTACTTCATTTCCGACGACACAATAGCTAGACTTCCATTACAAAATTGATCGTTTCAACATAAACTCGTCAATTTATGCAAATGGTTCTAACAATTCAATCTGGCAAAGATTATAGTGACTGGAGGATGCAAAGCAGCTTGTAGTGCCTCTGAATAGCCGAAATGCTGTAAAATAATTTTATATCATATATAATCTTGTAATACGGTAATGTTAATTAACATTTTCCCGTGTTTCATCGATTAATATTACACAAACCCTGAAATCGCTTCTTAAATTTAAACTCATCTATCCGAATTTTATTGTGTTTGCATTCCATTTAGTTTACTGTGTGTTAAATCCAACGTAAAATGGCTGTAGATCTTCAATAAAATGTTATGGGCTTCATTAAATGAGCGTGCAGTAAATTAACCTATTCGGGTCATAGATTTTCTACACGCAACATTTCTTCGTGAGTTTACGGCTCTTTACTAATTGAAATTGATACTTTTCATAGGTGGATTCAATAAACGAACGAAACAATTAAAGCAATCAAAAACGTACCGTTCGAAGCGGTTCATGTGTTGAAAAATCAATTATTTCTTCAAGTATAATTGTTTCGAAAATCCTCTCCTTTATGAGCCCAGAATTTTTAAATTTAAATCTTAAAGAAAGTAGTATAACTTTATGATATATCTGACAGAACCATGCATGATTTTGGATGTTCATATCTTCTAAACGTAACATGAAAATAGTTATGCGTCTTATTTCCTTAGAAAATGGAGGAAACATGGAAACATAAAATGAACAGAAAACTTGTCATTTGGTATTTATTTAACTGTATAACTGAGACTAATCTTATAAGGGTGCGTAATTTATTCTCAACCGAAGATTAAACGTTCTGATCGTTAAATTCAATAAGAAATGAACATATGTACTGGGTGAGGCATCTAAAACATGTCACCTGAAAAACTCGATAGTTATTGGTGATAGAATAAAATCTGTCACACGAAACTTGTTTGATTTCGAGGATGTTATAGTCTCATGTTAATAGTTTCATTTTTAGACGGACGCGTAGAGGACATATGAAGGTCAACTCCGTTGTTTTAAATGAAATGATATATTTTTGTATGTACTATCTAATATCGTGTTTTAAAGCGCGTGCGGTGACCTACAACTCAAGGTCATTGTGCACGTTTTAAAACGCCCTATTAAATAGCACATAGTGAAATACGGGTTGTCCCGCGACACGTGGTCAACCGATTAGGAGGTGATTCTACATTTAAAAATGAATCGAAAAGAAAGATTAAAATTTTTTCGTTTGAAGATTCATTTTCGAGAAGATCGAGTTTCACCCTTTTAGTGCCGACCGAAAAACTAAAATTGAACGGAAAATACCGAAGAAGAATTCATAAATAAGAATAACGTATAGATTCAAATACTATAATAAGATTCTACTATTATCCTAATAATATGTAAATTAAAATAAGATAGGATTCTAATATTATTAAAATTTGAAAATTAGAATAGAACAATTACTTTTCGCAAATGAAGCCAACGACGATGTATCGTTGTTCGGCACTAAAAAGGTTAAAGATTCATCGGGTTCCCGTGCGTTAGTATATGCACAGAGTAGAATTGGTTGGTCATGATCAGTCACGATAGCCGATTTCTATCTAATGGTACGCGTATTCGCTGAATTTTTAAACTCGATTTCAAATGAAACAATTTTATTCTTTCTTTTCGACTTACTTTTACATGTAGAATCATCGTGAGTCGCGCGACACCCTGTATATCATTCGATTTAAAAGAAACAGAGTTGACCTTCATATGTCCCCGGCACCACTAGCCTATGCCCAATCACCAATAGCAATCGAGTTACAGTATTTCATCGATAATCGTCAACACCACGGGTCCGGTCGGCGACGATTAATGTTCAGATAATACTATTCTTTGACTTGTGCCAAACGTATAAAAGGACAACGAAGCTCGAGAGATCTCGGTCGCCGGGAAATGTAACATAACACGGGTCGAGTATGTCGGTGTGAAAACAACAATTAACCCAGTAGCAAAACTTCTTCATTTTTTATTATTTTTTAATGAATCTTTCACCAACATATTCGTGGCATTTTTCTAATAAAAATGATACCAAATAAGATATAATTCCGATCGCACTTATTTGAGTAATGGACGATGAAAGTTTCGGAAAATTATTATAAATATGATCCGAATATCGTGTTTGGTATTATTTTAATCAGAAAAATGCCACAAATATATTGGAGGAAGTCTCATAAAAAAATAAGTATTAATAAAAAAGTTTTTTCATTGGCATTACACTGTGAAGACACGTGGGCCTTTGAACTACGCCGGCGACCGCGACTCTCCGCCTCTCTTTCTTTCCAATACGCTATCCTTCCTTGCGCCTGAAACTTTCATCGACCATTGCACAAGTAAATATCATCGCAATTATATCTTATGTGGTATTATTGTCATTAGAAAAATTCCACGAAGATGTCGGTGAAAGTTCCATAAAAAAATAATAAAAAATAAAGAAGTTTTGTCAGTGGATTAGTAGTGGTCTCACCGATATACTCGACCCGTATTATGTTACACTTATCGGCGATCGAGGCCTCTCGAGCTTCACGGCCCCTCACGGGGTATACCCCGCGAAAGGAGGAATTGTTTTGCGACTATTATTGTTCAGAATTTCACGACAATTAACGATGAAATACTGTATTCAGATGGCATGTTTCAGATACCTCACCTTGTACAGTCAAACTATTAGGAACAAGTACCCCAGTTCTTCCATACTCGAAGCGAAACGACAAATCTCTGTCCAGTTTATATCAGAGGAAGAATAAGTGAATGGAACTTCACCTGCAGCTCAATACTAAGATAATATAAGTCCATCTCGAGAAGCCAGCATCGGTCTAGATGCTGAAGGAACTTTAAAATAGCTCTAAAACTTGTTGCACTTGAATTGTCCCGACCCTCTGTGCTATCTCACAGTTTATCTCGGTTTTATTGATTCCCCGACGGAGTGGACGAAAAAATCTTGTTCGTTAAGCCCCTTATGTACGTTTCCCTTATGCAATTAGAAGTTTCCCTTTCCTCCTTCTTATGCAAATGAAACGACATCATTATGCTGGATTCGTGGCTCTCATATGCGCTCGTATGAACGTTGCGGAAAGTTGGAACAATTAGCACGAGACTCGAATGGTAGAAACGGTAGACAGCCTTTTAGTACGCTGAACTTATATCACACTAACGCAAACGTTGAATTTTTAGACGAGATATGCAAAATGTATTTAAAGATAATTCAACGAACAATGCATTCCTATAGTATTTCTATACTGAATTATTTTCGGTGACTTGTGCATTTAAAAATTCACAAAACATGTGATGGAAAAAAACACACTATTAGAAAAATTACTACAATTGCAAGTAGTATAACATAATTAATAAATCAGCACTGAATTTTATTATATTCGCATGTTTATTCCTAAATATGACTACTTACTTTAAGGTTTAAATATTTATATTGAACAATGTGTTGCTGATTTTTAACAATAGTTTATCATTAAAAATCAGTAAGATAAAGCAATTACTGATCGTGATTCAACATGAGCTAAAAGTGAAATTAATTTGAAACAAACAGCTAACGGTGCAGCACTGTTCATTTTGATTGTAAGTAGAAACAGCTTGTATTAGTCAGGCGTATCAAGCTGCTCGAAAACATACAGCAGAAAGAAAGTCGACAGATTCGAACAATTTAAGAATCTCGACATCTTTACAACTTATTGAAACTATCAGAGGGATAAATAAATTCCCGTTTGATTCCTGTGTATCGCAATTAATACAACCAATTTTTATTTCGCATAAAGTCTTGCCATGCGTTTTAGCTATATTGTCGTTTTAGGTAAGGGATTAACGTGAATAAACGTGATTTCTTTATAATGATAACACACATAATTTATTATATATTTTAAGTAAGTAAGCGAGTAGAACAGTAGCAAAAAAAAATATATGTATAAATATAAATATATATATATATAAATATATATGTATAAATATAAATATATATATAAAAATATATATGTGTATATATATATATAAATAAATATTAAAGTAAAACAGGAAAAATGTAGATGTGCCCTTGAACCGAATTTTATCGACGATGGATCATTCGATAGGGCATCAAAGAAAACATACTGTGCAAAATTTCAATGTTAGCTTATTGTTAGTTCATCGCGGGAAAAACGTCGAAAAAATCGGTTTTTATTTTTTTAAAAATCTGAAAAAATTCATGAACAATAACTATAACAATATATGGGTACTGTAAAAATATAAATTAAGTCAATCTAGAACTTCCATGTAAAATCTGCATTTTTTCGATATTTTTGAGGTTTTTGATTTTTTACAAGCAGGATTTTCAATTTAAAAATCTGAAACTAATTGCAAAGTATGCATTTAAGTAAACACCATTAACTAGGAAAAATAGGTCAAAAACTGATTTTTCGATTTTACCCCATAACTACCCTCCCGATCGAGATACAGGATTGAAATTTTGCACAGTTTGTTTTTTTATGCCCTATCGAATTATCCATCGTCGATAAAATTCGGTTCAAGGGCACTTTTGGCCATCTTATCCGACTATACCCTTTTTTATTTAGTTTGATCATCGATGCTAAAGGTGGATTGATATGTTCTTTCATACTGGCGAATTAAGTTAATAGTTTTATCGGTTTGATTCGAACAATGATTCCAATAATATGTGACAGTCAATATAATAAACAGCCTGGTCACCAGAACAGTTGTTTACACGCTGTATTGATTATTCAAATATGAAAGGGTTCTACGACGTTGGTCGACATATTGACATTATTTAGTTCGACGTGCTCGCAAACCGTGGACCACCCTATTTACAAGGAGAACTCCTGTCCGGCTACAAATTCGCAAGGGCGAACAAGATTCGATCTAGTAGACGGTACCGGACCCCCAGTATAACTACAGAAACTGCAATTAGAAATGCAAACTAGTACAATACATACATTGGAAATTTGTTTAATCGATTACCTCTGGGGATATAAAATTTGTCGAGGTCGTGAGTTTGTCTCTTGATATGTTTGAAAACTTACCACTGGATACACATTGCATAAATCTGTGGTTGCAACAAAAAACGACGCATGTCACAATTTCAAGAAATTTGTGTTTATGCATTAATTGAGCATTATAGTATATGATTTACGTAGTTACCAGAAAAAAGTTGTGAAAACAAATTCGAAATGTTCAATAAAATAATGCAATTTAACCGATGTCATATGTGAAAATATTTGTGATCAAAACTTTAAACGGCAATATCTCGAAAGTGAAAGTATGTGACTTGCGGCATTTTTCCTGACAACCACAGAAATACCCGGACACATTTAAAAAGACGATCACTTTTTTAACCTTGTACCCTACGACTTGGATTTTTTTTCCAATTAGTTTGTTACATGACGTAAACAAAAAATTGTTGAAAAAATTGCAATTGGTCGGTAGTTTTTAATTGCAATCAAAAATATGTTGTGTAGATCAAAATATTACAATTATTTTTACAAGTTGACGATTTTGCATTAATACCAACCACGCTGAATTCTTCTGAATTCGTTTCACCTTTAGCAGTACTTAGACAACATTATTCATCGCATCATTAAAAATTGAATTTGTGGACAATCATCATCTGTATTACCTTTCCTTTTATACAGTTCTTTATAATAAAAATCGTTGACAACCTTAGTAAATATCCTGCCTGAAATTCATTCATGAACATACTAGTCAGTCTATAAAAGTATAAATTTTGATATAAGAAATGGAGTCGAATAAAACTTTTACTACCTTATTAGGAGCTTTATTACAGTAAATTGAAATGAACAAATTTATAACAACTTTTCACACGTGTTGTGTAGACAAGTTTTATCGAAATGTTATGCGTGCAGAAAATCTGCAATGCAGAAACAATATTAAACACCACCAAAAAACATATGTATCAAAAGGACACAATGAATCTATAATTCGAGGAAAACAATGAATGAAATGAGTGTCTTGTTCTATTCCTTAAACTGAGAAAACAATTTTGATGGTATTATTCCAATAAGTAGCACGATTACGGTTTCCGTGGCACCTACTTTGAATGTTAAATTTGTGTTCTTGAGAACATTTTAAGAAAAACACTGTATATGTTATAGGTACCAAATCGGCCTGGTTTAGCCGGTAAAGTAGATTTTCTGTTTTTTATAAACCTGCAAATAACTCGGAAACTATGCGAGGTATGGAAAAATAACCTGACCTAATGTAACCTAATACGTCAATAATATTCACTACTAATTGATTTTTAATACTATAAGCAGTTGTGAACGGAGCCTTTACGTTCCCCCGACCATCATTTCTGGAGGGAGGCAGTTGTTCTGCAACTTCACCGAAATATAAATATACTCGGAAACTTCGCAGCTGATAAAAAAATGTTATAGGACATAAATTGTTGGAAATTTAATCTTCTACAAAAAAGGTCTCTTGATATATTCGCATTGTTACCGAGATATTTGCAGATTTATAAAAAACAGGAAATCTACTTTACCGGCTAAACCAGACCCATTCGATACCTGTGACATATATATTTTTTTCTTAAAATGATCCCAAGAACACAAATTTAATGTCTAAACACGGGGCTGCGGAAATCGTAATCTCCACCAATAGGTAGCAAAGGTCGACTCTCTAACCACTATAGAACAAGCCATTATCTCAAACATAAAATCAATTCAAAATATCAGTCCCCAGCTAACCGTCTTACCGTACGGACGTCCGATACAATCGTCCCCGCGTGTTCCCACTCACACAAAGCGAGCGATAGTGTTAGTATTAGTGACAGCAGTACCAACTCCGTATACCCATGCGCGAGTTGTACACAACAATGCACACACTGACAAACCAACACCAGCTAACCGACAGAGGTTTCATACACAGACTCACGCAGAATTATTCCAATAAATAAGTTTTCATGTATTTATATTATTTTACTTGTTCCAGTAATAAACCGAGAACACATTTCTATAAATATGACAGTTTCATTTCGTCGCAAAAATTTCTTTCTGTGGTAATACATAATGACCTACACTACTGCACATGGAAGTATGGACACTTGAAAATTAAGCGAAATAATAAGTACAGAAATTGCTCAACGCAAAATCATTTTATTTTGGATCAGTTTTTCATTTTATAAGCAGAAGATTAACGAATTATGGATAAATAATTAAATACTATTGAAACAGAAACAAATCAATAACTCTTAAATCTAAATGTTCATTTCATCGAAAAATCCTTCGTTGGCATTTATTATATTTATTATTATATATTTTTCATGGCTGAACTGTACTTTAGAGGACCAAAAATTGTCAAGTTTTCTGTATGTGATGCTACACATTTTGACGAGAAAATAATAGACGTGTAAGTTTTAGTACACGAAATTCAAGTTTTGTTTACCAGAGTTCACTGGTTGAAAAGTTATACACGTGTATACATGAGCAATTTTAAGCATTTTTGACAGGTTAGAGCGTCGCCATATTGGATATTCGTTGGATGGTAGAGGTAGGCCTGTTGAGCGTATGCACTGGATAGATGGTGGGTGTTCAGCGCATCGGCTAAGTAGTACTGAGAAGTATAGTCCAAGTTGGTTTGGGGTTAGTAAAAGTGCTCAACTTTACACGAGTATAACTTCTGAACCAGTGAACTCCTGGCCATAAGACTTTCATTTTCGGCGTTTTCTCATCGAAATCTATGGGACTGCATAAAAAAAGTTTAAAAATATTGGTCCTTCAAAGTACAATTTAACCATTTTTCATCTGGGAGAGCCCTCCATGCCTCTGGTAACAGTGTCCAGAGCTAGATTTTAGAAATGGGGCATTTTTTTCTAACGCATAAAAAGTTCATGTTGATTTTAAGAAAATAAAATATTAGTCATTTATTATTTAGTAAATAAGCAGAGGGATGGTAACGTACACACATTTTATACAAGTTATGCATGATTATTTATCAAAGAGAGCATTTTAAAGAAATGCTCATTCTTCAATGAACGGTGGTATATGTACGTACACGAATCAATTCATCGATTTTATTTTATGAAACGATTGAAGTTTGACTTAGGATCTATAAATTTTGAATACTCGTGACGTTTATTTTACAGATCTGAACAATACGATTTTCTGTTTCGAAACTGCCCCGAAATTCTTCGCGAGAATGTCGACTTTTCCCGTGTTCGTACAAATTTATGTTCCTTCCATTCGTTGGAAAAGTGTTCTTTTAAATTGTGATGTCTGCTATGGAAATAAGATGCTATCATTCCCTATATACCGGCATAAAATTTTATTTTTCTTAAACTGCTCGCGCAACGTTTCCTATTCAAGTTATAACACTTATGCCCTTCTCCGAGAATTACGGTTCTCATCCGATGTAAAACAAGAACGAAATCCTGCGTACCTCGGCCGTAAACCTCTATTTTGTTCTTTAAATTTTCCTTGTTTATAGTGCTTCGTCCTACAATTGTCCGAAAAAAATGCAACACAATTTTTCTTCCCTGTCGTAACTGAAAAACAAACTACGTTCACGAATATGAATACGAAATCGTGTTTGTGCCGTCTCGATTGTTTGCTTTTCCACGGATCGTGCTCCTTTTTCTGAAAAGGTTATGATTTTTTCGAGCGTTGTTGAACCGTTCGATTTGATAGATTTTATATCTCGCGAAGAGATAATAATATCTATCGTCGAGATAACTATACCTCCTCAGGGGATGCTGAAATTCTAGTTATAAAACATTCTTCGATCGCCGGCCTGATATTTCAAATCCGCGAAGTTTCTAAAATTTTATCGTTTATTTTCATGCCTTTCATATTTCCGGCTTTTCGCATCTCTTTTTAGATTTTCGGAAAAAGCGCTTCTTGATATTCTATGGTTCGAAAGAAATACTGAAAGAACGGAAATATAAAAATATACGAGAATCCATTTTCATATTGAATAGGGTTCAGCTATTTACATAAAAACTACCCCTTCTGCTTTGAAGAAAAATAAACTTCAAAACGAATATTAAGATTGTAATAATAATACATTCTTTAATACTCTGTCTATTTTCTAATTTATTACGAGAAATCTATGATAAGATCAAATGCACATTTTTCATATTATTTAACGCCAAAAGTACAAAACAACAAGCTTGTTTATGAGTTTCCTTTCAATCTCTTATAAATACGATGAGAGTATGTCGAGTTATATTTAACACAATTTTCATCATAATTTTCACACGATTAAAATTAATTTAATACATGTCTAGAAATCTTCTTTGTCAATTCAATATCAATAAAATAAAAAATCGGTCCTCGTACAATGTTCAATATTTGTTACGACGGTTGTAAACACCTTCAATTATTTTATTTGAATTTGCTTGGTAATATGGAAGACAAGGATTATAATAAGTAAGAATAGTAATAATAAATATTGCTTTTCAATACGTTCACTAAGTTTACATTGCAATAATGTAACTATATAATTAAGATTATTAACATGAGGTATTTGGATACACTTTGACACCTGAGGTCAGACCAGCGATGCCAGAAACAACCAAAACTGGTTGTTTTTTCCTCCTCCTTCTCCCCTTCCACTATCCGATTCCACTACCGTGAGCACACTCCAACGACCCCCACTAAGACCGTAGTCTGGTCACGTGACGTGCTGCGCAACGTGTTACATATTACTCTGGTCATCAGAGTAATATCAACTGCAAAACCATACAAATATTTAGAGAATATAAAGATACTATTCTCTTATTTTCGAATCATTAAAATTATTACAAAAGTGAATCTATGTACGTAGCTCCTTTCCACTATTATTTAACCCTTGCGTAGCCAATCGGGTACCCGGCTAACCATTTCCATATTTACTTTAGTAATATTTTAATGTTCCTGACAAAATATTGCAAAACCCTTCCGGATTTCCATTCTTTGTACAATTTCACGTAAATTAACGTGCAGTGAAAAAAGATAACACTAAAATTGTCGCTACCCCGGTTGGCCAACAATAGTGAGTATTCTGGTTGACTACAACAAGGATTAAAGCAGACAATTTTATTTAGCATAAAAATCCGAAGTCTACTTATGATTCTTTCTCGATTCTTTGCGTACGGCATTTCATCGAACGTGATGCAGGCAAATTAGTATACAATCCCGCCAGAAGCTATAAAAGGCATTAATCAATACGTTCCACTGGCGGTATTGAGCCCTCGCTTTTTCCTCACACCACGAAGTTTGTCAAATATTCTAGCAGATTTTCTTTGGAAACAATCAGAAAATTCAGTCACATTGAAAATAAACCGGGAGGCTGAACCAGACGCTCTTTTAAATAGGTAATACTTTAGTCTTTCACTCCTTCTATTCCTGATGTATTCACTGAATTCTTGAATTCCATATTACTTTCCTATTTTCCACGGGATACAAATTTTCTTACTGTGAATATTATTCAAATATACATTGCTCGAACGTTATTAAAAAATATATACACTTTTCGACTAATATTAAAATGTATTTTTTTATCGCGAACTCACTTTAAGACCGGACCCGAGTCTACGAGGATTGTAAATCTCCGATTCTAATACGAAAACGTGTTACGCGATGCCATTTGACCCTTTAAGGTGATAGAGCGGGTAGGAAAATATGAAAACTATGCACAATTTAACGTAATGTAAAATACTATATTTTTTAAAACAAGACGATTTTAAACACAAGATTACGGATCGTGTGTTGTAGAAACTATTTCGCGGACTGTGTTTGATGATGAAGTGAAATTGTTGACTAAAAAATAATTGTTTTTCTACCCTTAATAATTTGCTCACAATTGTGAAAACAATATATGAAATGCAGGAAGTAAGTTCAAGTATTTTCACATTTTTTTCATTTTAATATCTTAATTAATAACCGAGAAAGCAAATGATAAAGTTAAGGGTGTTTAGCCTTATATTATTTTTAAAAAAAGAGGTTAGCGACTTAAAATTTTGGGGTATTATCCTTTAACCTAACAGCATTGTTTTGCATACGATAGCAATAAAAATTGTCGTGGGGGTCGCTGAACCATATGCTTATCCTGCTAGACCCGTTGAAGTAGTTTCGTTGGCCAGAGAATAATTAATTCTGTACGTAAATTGCAGTAAAATAAATGCATCAATTTTAATAAAATCGTTCCACGTTCGAAATATTCCGAAACTAAATTGGCTATATATCTTGTGAAAAGTTAACAAATTAGCTTGATTACTATATCCAGGATGATTGGATTGTGTTCTAAGCAAACGAGTTTCATCTTTAAACTTTATGCCATGTTTTACCAGTTGCGTAAGACAAATCAATTTCCGAACATAAGACGGAAACAAATTGATTGCCAGCAGCCACTGACGTAGAAGTATCATTCTACTTTTACAAGAAGAGCATAAATCATGCAAGAATATTAATACGAAGACGTCACTACATTTAAAGTGGTAAACATATCAATTTTTAATGGTTATCTCGAAACACATTTTCACGCAAGTGCTCCTACAGTTGAACTTCTCAACTGGTGCTACTGGAGTGTTGACGAAAGCCTGTACAAACTTCTCGAAACGATCGTCTTGAAGCACGTTTATCACGAGCGTCGTTATAGTCGAATACATACCGTCAAAAATTGAAACATTTACAGTTTATGGTGGAAATAGAAATTATCAAAAAACATTAAAATTATACAGTCCTACAAATTAAAACTTTTTCATATTTTTCAATGTCCCAGTGGGTGATTCTTATAGAGTTTCTAAAATCAAATCCGGAAGCATAATTGATCTATCACGCACAGTTTTCGAAATATATCCGATTTTATAAAAATGCACAATTTTTGCCAAGAAAATGAGGCATTACGTGAAAAACCAAAAGTGCAAGAAAGTTCGAGTTTCAGTCAAAAGATAGAGAGGAGTTTCTTCTATAAAAAGAGTTGACCCGGGTACTTTTGGTTGGATACGCACTATGATCAAAGAATGTAAGAGTGTGTTTATTTAAGAATACATTGATTAACCGGACTGTTTAATATCGCCATTGAAACACTACAGAATTTCATCGTTAATTATCGTGAAATTCTGAACAATAATTGTCGCAAAACAATCGTGAGGGGCCGCGAAGCTCGAGAGGCCTCGGTCGCCGAGAAATGTAAAAAGACCACTATTAATCCAATGACAAAACTTCTTTATTTTTTATTATTTTTTGACGGAACTTTCACCAACATATTCGTGGCATTTTTCTAATGAATATGATACCAAATAAGATATAATTTATTTGAGTAATGGACGATGAAAATTTCGGGCGCAAAGAAGGACAGCGCATGGGAAAGAAAGAGACGGGGAGAGTCGCAGTCGTCGGCATAGTTTAAAGGCCAACGTGTCTTTACAGTTTAATGACAATAAAAAAAACTTTTTACTACTTATATTTTTATGAGACTTTCTGCAATATATTTGTGGCATTTTTCTGATTAAAATAATACCAAATACGATATAATTCGGATCATATTTACAATAATTTTCCGAAACTTTCATCGTCCATTACTCAAGTAAATACCATCGGAATTATATTTTACTTGGTATCATTTTCATTAGAAAAATGCCACAAATATGTTGGTGAAAGTTTCATCAAGAAATAATAAAAGATAAAGAAGTTTTGTCACTGGGTTAGGTGTCGTTTTCACACCGACATACTCGACCCGTATTATGTTACACTTCTCGGCACAAGTCAAAGAATAGTATAATCTGAACGTTATTTGTCGCCGGCCGGACCCATGGTGGCGACGATTATCGATGAAATACTGTACTAACTTCGTCTACACAATTTTTATAAGTAGCAAAGTAAAAGTGCGTCATTTTCAACCCCTTCTAAAAATTACAAGAATACATTTATGGTATTCAATGCGACATTTACTGCAATGTATACGCAGGTGAATAAATATGTTTAATAATTTTCCACACAAAAGTGTCTTCACAATTTTGATGTTAATGAAATAAAAAATCTGACATATGTCATTTTGACTCATTCGACAATTCTGTTGTTAAAGAATTTAAACAATACAAAATCGTTTTCTGTTTGAAACATTATTTAGTCTCGTTTGGACGGTCTTTCTTCTCCTAAATGTATCAAAACTGCACAGTCTGTTGAGCAAATAACCGTCAATAAGAACTCGATAACGTATCCTGTGAAATCATGACACCCATGTTTAAATTAGCGAGTTTTTGAGAGGATATATTATATTTTAGCGTCTCTCAGCGTATAGAGCGTCTGTGAGTGACAGTAGCGGAATAATGTATTTCGGCAGCGAAACGTATTCTCCGCACGGTATAAAAATGAAATGTTTATTGAACGTGCGGCGTTCACGCGAAGTTGTCGGCTGTCCGCGTGAAAATTATTCTAACCAGACATTCGCGACAATTAATCACAAACTTCCCTTAAACGGATTGCAGTCGTGTATCGACACGGCCGTTCCAACATGACAATTCGTGATAGGATGGTGACGCGATATGAATCGACCCTTAAATAGAGCCACGCCGACGGCGCGGCGAGCCGGTTAACTCCCCCCCCCCCCCTTAACTATGGTCGAAGCATTAGGCGATACCGTTTTCTCCGAGGATTCGCACAGGATAACCGGAAATTATTACAGTCGAGACAACAAAACGTAAGCCATATTTAGTTTGTTTGGAAACGTGGATAAACCTAAAAAGAACATTTTTAATTCATCGAATTAAATCAATAATATCAACCCTCGCACGTTCCTCAGAATGAGAGTTCACGCATTTATTATTTATATTATTTTAAATGTAACGCTATAAATGAAACATATTTTGTTGATTTACAGTGATAAACTGAAAAAGAACATTTTTAATTCATCGAATTAAATCAATATTATGAACCCTTGCACGTTCCTCACAATGAGATTTCACGCATTTATTATTGTAGGATTTGATGGACGAATGAGTGCGTGTATACGTGTAAATGCGTGAATGCTAGAGAATTCTACGAGCGAGACAGCGTGAGTGAGAGAGCATGAGCGAGAGAAAGACGGTGAGCGTGAGTGAGAAAGCATGAGCGAGAGAAAGACAGAGAGCGTCAAGAAACAAATGAAGCGGACGACCGCTGTGTGGATGCGTGCGAGAATGAAGAGAGGCAGTCGAAGTATGAACGCATAAAGAACAACACGAAACTATTTTTAAATAAACATCTTCTTTTTGATTCTCTTTTCATTATATCCGGAGTTCTTGTTTTCACCCGATTCTAATCCCACATTATTTATATTATTTTAAATGTAACGCTATAAATGAAACATATTTTGTTGGTTTACAGTGTAAAACAAAAACATGTGTGAAATATTGTCCTACGCCCTTTTATGCAACTATTTCTGGGAAGCGTATGAGGTTTAATACAGTAGATTGAAGGTAAAATCGAATTATTTTCGGTTTGATAGTAAAAGATTAATAGCCCAACTTTAGAAAGAACATCTATTATTATAAATTCGTTTAGCTTGGATGATTAACTTCAGTATTAACAATGAAAAACAATGAAGTACTGAGAAATCTCGTTTTGACAAGTCAAAAATGAAGAAGGACATCCCTAATTTTTTTAGAAAATATGGTCAGAATTGGAAAGAAAGTTTTCAATCCATGGAATTTAGTCAATATTATTAGTAGGCCAAGGCAAATTCGATTGTTATTAATTTGTTAGTAAGAAAGTAATAGTCAAACTTTAGTAAGATCATCTAATATCCAATATACAGGGTGTTCGGTAAATGGTGGTACAAGTGAAGACGGGGTGATTCTACGTGGAAAAAATAAGTCTAAAATATAGACTAAAATTTTTTCATACGAGGCTTTGTTTTCTAGAAAATCGAATGTAAAGATTCGTCGGGATCACATGCATTAGTATATGCACAGAGTAGAATATTTTTGATCATGATCAGACGCGACAGCCGATTTCTGTCTAATGGTACGCGTATTCGCTGAATTTTCAAACTCAATTTCAAATGAAAAAATTTGATTCTGTCTTTTCGACTCATTTTTACATGTACCTCTTAATCGAATGTCCGTGAGTCGCGGTACGCTCTGTATATCATTCGATTTCAAAGAAACAGAGTTAGCTTTCATACGGTGAGCCGAATTAAGATTTGGACACTCTTTACAATACACTAACTTTGTTAAAAATAAACCGAACGACCAGTTTTTTTGAGATGTTAAAAGGTTTAGTTTAATAGGTACGGTGCAAATAGTTATTTATAAAAATTAGTATTGGTCGAAATTGTGAAGATCACAGTATAGGTCACGATTTTTAACTTCTTTATCTGTGCACGTAATGAAAATTTAAAATATTCCCTTTGCATATCTCCGTAAGTTATATACACATGCAAAGTTTCATCGAAGTCCGTTAATGTTAATGACTTATTTTTTCATGTAGAATCACCCCCTTTTCGCTTGCACCACCAGTTACGGGACGCCCTCTATAAGTAATGTATGTGGGATTAACACTCTCCAGACCAAATACCGTATGGAGATTAGGAAATGTCGGAGGGTTCCGTGATTGTGTCCAGGAACTGATCAGCTACAAATCGCGATGCCCGGATACGATTCCCGGTGTGGCCGGTGCCCTCCTTTTTCCGAAGATCCTACATTTGGTGACTTGTCCGGGATGGGGGGGACACCGATTACCGTACGATGGCGCTAATGACGATAATGGACGAAGACGAAAACAAAGCGAGCGTAACGAAGAGGTCGCATATGAGCGGAGCGAAAAAAACTGCGAGTTACGAGACGAGTTGCGTGTGTTGTGTTGATGGCGCTGGGGCCAAACATACTGCACGAAGACGATGACACTGGGAAGGACATTCGAGGGCGAATATCGTTGCTGGGCGGCCGAGTGTGAGATCAGAACCCTGCAGACCAAATGCCATATGGAGATTAGGAAAAGTCGGAGGATTCCGTAAGTGTGTGCAGGAGCTGATCAGCTACAAATCGCGACGCCCAGCGACGATTCCCGGTGTCGCCGGTGTCCTCCTTCTTCCTAAGATCCTACATGTAAATGGAGGATGCAGAAGGTTTCAAGGAATATTTACTATATTGAATTTTATCTTTCTAGTTTTTGATTCATTGACTAAATTACTATTGATTCTGTTAGATTCTCTAGAGAATAGAATTTAGCAATCGACATTTTAAAACGTTGTTTGCTTAAAATCACGATGAATTATTAAATTTTCATCCTCACGCGGTACAGCATATAAGGGTAGTTTTATAACCTATCAAAGAAATAACAGCAAAATCATATTCTACAAATCGAGAAGCTCTCGAAGTTGGTCTATTTGTAATGAATAGACTGCGAATTGTATGCATTTATGAGAAAGTTGTGTGGATCAAATGCAAAACAATAGAAAGTATTTAAAAATACTAATGTATTATTTTCAACTGAATAAAGTTATTAAGAACATAAATAAATCTTTACGTATCTTCCGTATCTTGTAGTTGACGCGGACAATTATGATTCCGAATAAAATTCCGCAGTCTAGTAATGAACAACGTATAGAGAAGAAAGATATGAATTTTGTCCAGGTCTATAAGTTAATTCGTAACTGTGCAACATTGATGTTCCGATATCTGGAATAATAGCTGCATGTGTGAGAGATTCGTGGTTGTCGAGTCTGTCCGATATCCGCGTCCATTCTTATTTAAATAACGGGTGTCCTCGATTCGGGACTTTTCCGCGAAAAGTTCTGCATTAAGGGAAGTTTAATAGGGTTTCTTAACGCCTGTCCGATGCATCCGGCGACGGATGATGCTTTTGTACGATGTTCTATAATTGTTATGTATTGAAATGGCATGAACCATTTGCCAGGCTTCTCTGTTATCGGGAATCTTGCAGGTTTGTGGAGAACAAAACATTCCGTTGTAGTGAAATCCCGATTATCCGCGAAACAATTACTCCGTAGAATTGTTTAAGTTTAGGTGAATTTTAAGATCCAATGTATGTACCTCGATCTGGATCAGTAGTAAATGGTTCATCAAGGTTGGAAATTTTCAGAGCATGATAGGATACTCAAAATATTTTATTGAAACCGAAGGTACTTCTTGAATTGTTTTCATAACGTTCCAAATGAAAAGAAATCTTCGCCTACCAACTGTTTTTCAAAATAAATGAATGCAAATATACACTTTCGTTTATTGCACATTTGGTAAGTTTTTGGAAGTATGGCGAGTGCCAATAAAACAATCAAAATGCAAAAATTGAACCATAATAGAAATTTTACCTTTATTATTCTCTAGAGATCACTAGTTTGAACGTGTATTGAACATTCGCGTGAACACGTGTAACGAATCACTGTCGCCAGATCCACCCAAAACTGGGTGGATTTTCCTCTCCTCTTTTTCCCCTTCCACTATCCTATTCCACTACCTGAGGACACTCCAACGTCCCCCACTAAGACCGTAGACTGGTCACGTGACATGCCGCGCAATGTGTTACATATTACTCTGGTCACCAGAGAGGTGGTAAACTGTATTCCCCTCGATTTAACCGATCTGGCGACACTGTAACGAATATACGTGTTTGAGTCTTTGTAATTTTTAATTCACGTGTACACGTGTAGTTTAGGTATACGTGAACTGGGTATCTTTATTTATATATATACAGGGTGTCCCGAATTTAAATGGTAAAACTTCAAGAGCGTATAGGGGGCCGAACAACTAAGACAAAAAGTCTTTTAGAGATTTTCTCGTTTTTGCTTCGTTTTGGAGAAAATCGCAAAAATTCAATATCTCGTTGTCAGTTGCTCTCTTGAGTTGTTGTATACACTTGTATTTGTGATTGTTTTGAAATTGTTGTGTGAGTTACATTCCTGCTTGTAGCAGGAAGTTTATTCGGTGCCAATCAATTCAAGGGAGCAATTAAGAGACCGAATCATAGATGCCGTGCACCAAATATCACCAGAACAATGTTTAGCTGCAATTTATCAAGTCAGTGCTAGATGTAATGCATTGCTGCAAGAGGGCAACATTTTGATCAATAACTAAATTAAATAGATGATAAAGTAAATAAAATGAAAATAAATAAGTACAAAAATGAAAACTTGTTTTGTTCCTTTTTTGCGATTTTCTCCAAAACGAAGCAAACACAAGCAAATCTCTAAAAGACTTTTTGTCTTAGTTTTTCGGCCCCCTACACGCTCCTGAAGTTTTGCCATTAAAATTCGGGACACCCTGTATATATATATATATATATATGTATATGTATATATATATATATGTATATGTATATATATATATATGTATGTATATATATATATATATAAATATATATATACAATTTCCTATTTATTAATTTCTACATTAGTATAGAATGTATAAATATAAAAACTAAGTAGACACTTTTTATAGCATTATAAGATTTAATGCTATGTTTTATATTTTCGTGTATAGCATATAATTACCGAGAACAACTTCATTATCATAAATGTACACTGTTAATTGAGTCTCTAATTCAGAAAATATGACGCAAAATACAGTACATTAATTAAAGGACTTGAAAGAGACGACACAAAATATTGTAATAATAAAATAACAAAGATCGAGGTATACAGGTTTTCAAAAGTTGAGCGGATGAATGGGTCTATGAACAAACACGAGGTAGATAATGTAACTCTCTCCCGGAAACATAATATGTAGATATGAAAATTAAACAGTTTAGAAAGTCAACGATGGATCGTGTTCCCTTTTGTTTGCTCGGAAAACATAACAGAAATCATTACACTCGACAACAATAAATATTGCTTTTCAATTTTGAGCGCTAAATTCAAATGGAATCGTATTCCTAACGATCAGAAAACGCGGATCAACATTAAAATACAATCATTAAAAATACTCTATCCCATTAATCAAAAAGAATTTTAATTAAAAATTCCAAAGATTTCGTAGAAATGGAATTAAAAACATAATTGTTACATTCTCAAATATTATCATTAGACTTCTAAAGCTTAATACTACAGCACAATTGAATCTATAACAAAATTAATTACTTTTTACTATAGAGCATCAATATTGTTATCGATCCTTGTACAAAGACATTGCAACTACGGAAGCACGTTTCGCTGAGCTAATTTGCTCTACTCGTTTAATGCCTGATTTAATTACTACTTCTTGTGTACTGGTACTAAAACCAACTTTGTTCGCCCCCTAAATGTTTCTAAATAGTTAAGAAAATTAATGACCCATTGAAACTCGTTATGTTGTCCCATTGAAGACTGAACATATTACAAAATAGCCTGAAACTAAAGATGATAATCAATCAAGCTTGAGATTCTCGTTTCAGCTGAATATAAACACTTTTAATAATACGATGATTTAAAATATAGTAAGTATCTTTATTTTATAAAATAACAATCACATTCTTGGCAACTCGAAAAATTGAATCTTTAACAGTAACATCTGATAGAATGGTTTAGTTTCGAACAGTTTTTAATAATTTACCTAGCGAATGCCTATCGAATTGCCGGAAGGTTAGGTTAGGTTCCGAATTTCCGATCTCTATGTAAAGGAAGATGAATAACATTCTTTTGAAAATTAAAGTCAGAGGACCTTGTTACAGTACAGAAATTCTAAAACTTCAAGAAATTATGAATAAAATTGCTGTCGCTTTTGAACAATTTATTCAGAAATTCTTTCATTTTATAAGGGCATAGAACATTGCCTGTGAGCACTGATGCTCTCTGATACTAGTGTACCAGGGTTGTGCACATTTTATTTGAAATAATAAATTATTCTTAATTTACAAATAACATAATAAATTTATTTCCATTTGGCGTTAAAATCAAATCATTTTTTACTACAGTTACATTCTTCAAATAAAATAATAAATAAATTCGTCCCAAAAAGAGATTATTGAAGTAACTAAATTAATTATTATATTTAAATATGTCAATATTTGTAGTTCAATGACTAACATTTAGCTGCATTCGCTTTTAAAGTTGTTATTTTATTAAAATCTGACGAATTTGACGACGTTGACGCGAAGTAAATAGAATTTTCAAGAGAATTCTCCAAATTTCATTTGAAATTCAAATAATAAAATTATTGTAACTAATTATTCGACTGTTCAAATGACATGTAGCCAATTAAGAAAATATATTATCGTAACGATTATTTTTCATATAATTTATTTCGATAATGCCCAAGCCTGTTGTGTCTTTATATGGTCATACTTTGCAATTAGGACTCGACACTGATTGAGAGTGATCATGCCTATCACTAGAAACGACGTTATCAAACAGACAATCGCGAAAGCCGAAATTTCAAGAGCGCAGCGATTCGAACGTAACGTTGTTTCGCGTTCGAATAAAAAATCGGTGTCGCGCGTGTAACAGTTTCGAAAGCTCAGTGTTTGGACAGTCCTTTTTGCACGATTTCGAGAAAGTCGGATCGTTTTAAATTCAAATTCTTTATAACGATACCGACCGGCGGCCAGCGAGGCGTGAATTCCGCGCGGAAAATCGTCGGAAAAACTCGGGCTCACGTCGCGTCGCGACGCTCAAGTTAATCTGAACGCGACGCGTCGCGCAACTGGTCGCGAGTATAAATACAAATGCAAGACGATTAATGGAACTCCTCTCGAGAGCAGTTGCATACGTCTGCATACAAAACTGCCGAATTGGAGCTGAAGCAATTACGCGTCAAAGTATGAAGCGCCGCGCATAGTATTCTCCAAGGATCCAACTGTAACGACTGTGCCGTTTCTATTCCGACGACGAAGCGAAGTTTATACCTTATTCGCGGACACGGGCTCGATGATAACCAGAGACGTGGTACACTCCCGCGCATTATTTTTTCGCAACGACATACTGTGCAGGAAAAAAATATTTAACATTAAATGTTCAATTGTTTGAAAAGTTACCGATGTTTAACGTGCCTCCATCGTTTAAATTTCAAAAATTTCTCTTTGATACTGAACTAATAAGACGTTCTGCATATCGTTTTATTACTGATAAATTACATAAATGATCATATTTTCTTTATTGTAAAACAACAATTTTATTATAGTAATTCTCCTCTCTTCTATCATATTGATATTTACTATTCTGCCAAGTTTTCATTGGTACTGGACAAGTAGTACATATTATCTTCTACACGTCGTTTTATTTGTTTCCAAGTATGTAAATGACTTTACCTTTTGCATTGCCAAAAGAAAAACTTGCAAAAGTAATTCTGCATCCTCCCATCACATTAATTGTTTACCATTGTGCCACTTCGACACTTTTTTCACTGCTATTGGATAGGTACGTTTTGTAATTCGATTCATTAGCTGTCAACGATGTGGATAATCTTATTTTCTCCACTGTCAAAGAAGAAATCCAGAAAGTTAATTCTCTTTGTTTCTTTCACATTGATTTTTTACCAATGTGAAAATTCCACACATTTTTCGTTGGTACTGAACTATTAGTACGTTCTACATTTTGTTTCATTTGTCGCCAATGACTTGAATGGTCTTATATTCTTCGTTGTCAAAGAAGAAATTCACAAAGGTAACTCTCTATCTTGTCATCACATAGATTTTTTACCATTGTACCATTTTGACACATTTTGCGTTGGCATTGAATAGGTACGTTTTGTAATTCGATTTATTAGCTGTCAACGATGTCGATAATCTTATTTTCTCCACTGTCAAAGAAGAAATCCAGAAAGTTAATTCTCTTTGTTTCTTTCACATTGATTTTTTACCAATGTGCGAATTCCACACATTTTTCGTTGGTACTGAACTATTAGTACGTTCTACATTTTGTTTTATTTGTCGCCAATGACTTGAATGGTCTTATATTCTTCGTTGTCAAAGAAGAAATTCACAAAGGTAACTCTCTATCTTGTCATCACATAGATTTTTTACCATTGTACCATTTTGACACTTTTTTCACTGCTATTGAATAGGTTCGTTTTATAATTCGATTTATTAGCTGTCAACGATGTAGATAATCTTATTTTCTTCATTACCAAAAAATAAATTAGCAATAGTAAATAAAAAATTTATTATTCAAATACTTTTTGAAGTCACTGTATACATACAAAGATTTAGTGACTACTTGAAATTGAACAATTTTTATACAGCCCGTGCTGCCAAGTTTAATTTAAGCAGAACACTGTTGAATTGGTGAAATTGCTGTATATCCTGCACTACCTCCTGTGGACACGATAAGTCCGACTTTTCACTAACTAATGCGCGAGATTGGAATTGGATTAAAATGTTCTATTGTTTCATGAAAGTGTGAAACAAAAGATATATACATAGAATTTGCTTTTCATTTTGTAAGTGAGTCATATTCAATTTTCTGTAAACCAGTGAACGACATTAAAATTTAATCGAAAATGTAAGATATTTCACAGTCTTATCAAAGAATAAATCTAGATGTTCATAAATGTATAAATTTGCTAGACACTTTGGTTTTTCTAAAAGAAATACTTATAAAATATGTTTTTTCATGAAAATTCCTTTTTACAAAAATATTTCACTGTCATAAAAATGCAAGACTCATTTCTCATCGTTTTAAAATTATTTTAAAGAAAATGTAAATCCTATGTAATTGATGTGAAAGGATGATATTATTACTGCTACTACGTTGAGTATATTATGTTTTAGATAATGCATGCATGCAAACATGTTTACCCCGAGCAAAGTAATAGGAGCACAATATATAATATTCAGGTGTGTAAAACGCGAAGTAAAGCTACCAGACTTTTATTAAAACTAGCTCTAATATAGGCATAAGTGCATAAAATTCGCAATCTAGTCGTAAAATTTCTTATTAAATTTTCGACGACGAAGATATACAATCTTCTCTTGTGAAATGGTAATTCTTTGTTTAATTTATTTGAATATCATTTTCTTAAACGAAATTTATGAACAACGGTTGCCAAATAACTTATCATTACATTTATATCCCTATCAATCGAGTTTAAATGAAAAGTATTTTAAGTATTATTTACAACTAAAAATACAGATAGAAACTGATTGTTAATATTTGTTCCAATTATAAGACAATATAACAAATCAGAAATATATGATATTTTTATCATTCAAAATTTCAATTAATTCGGCAAGTCGTTTAAAATTTAAGATAGTATCCATAAAATACCAGAAAGATTCAATTTTTATACGAGTCTCAAAATTCAATCGATTCGACAAGTTATTTAAAATTTAGGATGATAGAAAATATTAGAGAAATGCAACTTTTTCACGAGTCAAAACATTAACTAATTCGACAAGTATGTACGCTTTAATTACTTTTAAGCGCTAAACAGCAAAAATACATCGACACGAATAAAAATTGAATGTAGAAGGGGAATAGAAGGAAGCAGGTTTTCAAATAATTTTTGTAACCCGGATATCCAGAAAATTGTAGTCTCTTTTATAGATTGAGAAATGATGAAACAATCTGGAACTTAATTAAGCTATCTACAGTTTAACGTGGTTACCGTCCCGGGAACGAGGAGCAGCATAAGCTCCACCAACATAAGAATCGTGTTATACCTTCCGTTTGCTCAGTCTATTATAATAACTGTCTGCACGGTACGTGTCCTCATTATTATCGTATACGTGCTCCAACTTTATGATTTCTTCGTGTAGAAGGCACCATGTGATCACAAAGACCTTTCAGGTTTAAATTTTTACCACTCGAACAGAAACACGAGATGAAATTTCCTTACGTACATTCATACTTCAAATTTAATTTTTATCACTCGTTGTAATTAACTCATATTTAATTTTCTCATAATGATCATTCAGTAAAATTAAAAAAAAAATTACTACGATATTTTCTTCTTCGTGAAACTATAAATGAAAATTTCCAATATAAAATTTAGATTAATTAACTTCTGACTCTAAGAATTAATCTTGGAAATAAAAAGTATAATTTTATAATATTATTCCAACTATTAGACAGTTATGCTTAATATAATTTTCTTTGTAATTTATATTTATTAATACCGAGAAAAAAGAAATTTTATCTCATCATAGTAAATAAATATCTGATGGTAAGGCAAGCGTTAACTTCACATAATAAAATGTTCGAATAAAGAATACTAGTTTTATTTAATGCATAAGTACAATTTCTGTTATTGGACATAATTGATAATTTTATAAAATAATTTTAGATGTTAGTTGCTACATGATTTTTTCGTATTTAGAAACATCCTAATATAATCCCTCCCTCCTTTCCAAAAGTTCAAGACAATATAAAAACTAATAATAATTTAACAAATCCATTTTAATTCAATTAACTCCCTAAAATTTTTAAACCTGTCGTAGAAGTATAAAATAATTTTAATGGATTTAACAAGTCTGTTCATTACAGATGAACACCATCCGTTCATTATTAATTTTACTATTAATACATTCATTACAAATAAGCACGTTTCATGTTTCAAGACTGTCGACTCAGTTCTGCAATATCTCAATCAGTGCTGTCGTTTGCAGTTCACTTCGATGTTTCATTAAACTTGAAGCATCCGAATCTTAAATTTCCAACGTGAAAGTGTCTTTTGACCTATATTTGCAACAGTGCCGACTAACTTCTGTCTTCGGGATAACTTACTTAAAACGGAAGGGTACGAAAAAGAGCATTCAAGAACGTATTCGGAAGAGAGATGAAATGGATCCAAGCATTACTGCATCATTTTCAAGAACGTCAATGCCACAGTATTAGAAATCCACGGTGTAACAAATAAACTATTAGTAACTGTTTCCCCAGAATAAAAAGAAAAGTGCTAGAAGTGTTTTTTCAAAATCTAATCAAGATTTTGACATCGTTCTTTTCTCAAATGATTAATTTTGAAGTATGTAATAAATTATTTTAAGGCAACTGTTAATGGAAAAAACAGGGTCCTCAAATGTTATTTTTAAACATTCATTTGATACCCTGCTCCAGATGCGGGTGACGGTACTACCCCTTCCTCTATCTATATTTACTTTTTCATAAAACCGTCCAGAAAAATTTTACGATACAGAAAAGAGGTTGATAATCAATCGTATATAAAATAAAATAATGCAAATTACAAAATACCTTCAAATCTACGAAAAAAAGTTCCAAATCGTCACTAAATATCCTATAACGGTAAGAGTTCCATTTATCACCAACCTCTGATTGCCTTCAAACTTACTCTGTCGACGTCCCACGAGGTGAGGCCGTAGCGCGGAAATCAAGTAAATTTTTTGCTGCCGAAACACAATTTTAATACCGAATTGAGGTATAAGAGTACAAATCAGGATTATTAAACAAACCCCAAGCCCACTAAACCTAACCTAACCTAATCTAACCTAACGTAACCAAAGAAAGTAATATGACTAGTTTAACCTTTAGCACTCGAGTGGCGACTCTGAGGCACCACTACAAATTGTTCCACCATTGTTTAGAACATTGTTTACATGATTAAATTTGTTTATATGTAATAAATTACCAAACATTTAAATATTGTATGAGGTACTATATCAGTTTCGTACGCATATAAAGAAAAAAATTATGTACAATGAAAATATTCTAGGTTAGAAGAAATGTTTGATTTTTTAGTTGACATAGCTCCGAGTGCAAAGGGTTAATATTAGCCATGCGCAACATGTTGGGCTACTTTCCTACGGCTTCCACTCGGGATCATTTTGATTTGATTCATCAGAACTGTCACTCATTGTAACTTATTAAACTTATTAAAGACAAGAAACAACAGTTTAGGGTGTGTTAATAAGTGAAAATGGCGGATACGAATCATTAACGCAAACAGTTTGTTGCGCATGCGCAGATCATTTCCGCGTCACGTGATCAACCCACATGACTCTACTGGGCATGGGCAATATTTCGGGTAAGTTAGGAGCCAATCGGAAGTGGGTGCTGAAAGGAACTTCACCCCCGGCAACTCGTACCATTACCCTAATTTTGTCGCTGGGTATATGAACATTACAGAATCACCTACAATTTTTCGCGCCATGGAACGCGCCGATTCGCGAATGGTCCCGCTGCGGTTCGCCCAGAGTGCTGTGCCAATGACAACGTTCGGCGAGGATGTCGCGAAGTGGTGCTGGCGTATGAACATAATTAAACAGCCTGCGAGAACAGAATCGACCGCGGACCAATCGTATCTCGAATTTAATTAAAAGCTTCGCTCGGTAAGCGAGTCCGGTTGCTCAAAGAAGTTCGTTGCTGGGTCGGTGGGTGCGGCGAGAGGACCGACGGGATTCAATTGTGCTCTCGGCTGGCTCGGCCCATTATGATAACTGCATGCACGGGACGCGTCCCAATTATGGGGGTGCACGTGTGCAACAGAAATTCGAATCCCCCGCACGCTAGTTTCGAGAGTACAGCAAATCCGCAATGATCTCGGCCGCTTTATTCCTGTCTCCTTTGTGGTCGCGAGCCGGGGGGACGACGCTTTTGCTCTACCGCGTTTCGCCGCTTATAAAAGCGGCCACGACAAACCCGATCGGTGGATGTTTAATAAAATACGATTGACTGCACAAGCAAAAGCCGGATCGTTATATTGCGGCGCGATCTACGCGGCTGCCTTTCGACGTCCTTTGACGGGCTGACAGTTGACTCGCGCTCTTGATTCACGCGGATTGACTTACTCTTCTTTCAGCCTCTATGAGCGGCCAGCTTTTTCTGCTGACAGCGAAAATATACAGCCGATACACGCTGTCTATACAGATCGGATACGATGCAGTTGAAAAACTCGTCTGCTTTCGGCAATAGAAACACATACACACACTACAGTCTGACTGCCGGCGGCGCATAATCCGATGTCAATGGCTGCGGCGATTGGGGATCGACATGTCGATCTGAATGATTTTGCAATCACTGTGTCTGCTAATCTATTAGGGAGGACTGACTTACGTTGAATTGCATAAACAAATATAGGATTGATGTTGTTTGTGATTTTACCGCGTTTTTTATTGTGAAAGTTTCGAGGTTCTAGCTTTCTAGTTTATTTCGAATTGTATTTTGCTTCACGTTAACACGTGAAGTACCAATGCAGCAGTCTCAAATATTTCATAAAATCGAAGTGATTCATTTACTGAAATAAAAATTTAAAAGATTAACCCTTTGACTACTGCTGGCGCCTAAAAGCGCATTTAAAATTTGGTTTCGTGATACTGTTGGCGCCTATGGACGCTTAACTTACTTCGGTCCGCTGAAACGATAGGCGCCTGTAGGTGTTCACTTTACAATAAGAAATACACGCTGACGATAAACTATGCCGTTCTCAGTGTAGGTAGCGATTGAATTCGTACAGTATGGTACGAGCAGTAGGCATCAAAGTTTGCCGTACCGGAAGGGTTAAATGTATGACACTCAGTGATATTAATCAAATTTGGTACAATGAATATATTAATGTAAGAATTTATTTTAACATGCTAGCCCACGTTAAAATGCATGCTATGTTAACCCCGTGTACTGTAACGTCGAGTTAGACTCGTGATGAAGATTTCGAATAGGTTTTACTAAATACGTATGTTATTCATTTTCCATATACCGAAATAAGAATCTATTCTATTGTTGCGATATATATATATATATATATATATATATATATATATATATATATATATAGTCATTGAAGAATACATGGACACACAATAAGTATAAACTTATCGATTAATTAAAAATTAATTAACTCGACTAATTTCAATTCAGTCGAGGAGTTAATGCAGTGGAAGCTATTGCCCGCGCAACGAGAGTTGGCACAGAGAAACTTGTGGGTACCACGTGATGTTCCCACTACGAGCTAAACGTCTTCCGCGATTGGCCGAATCGCTTGAGGAAGACAGCAAACGAGCGTATTGAGTGTGACTGTAACAGAGAGATGTGGTGACCATGAAGTAAAATGGTGGTGAAGCTGAGGGCCTATGTCGACTGTTCCCGCCAAAACGTAAGCGTAAAATTGGGATCCACTGATCAGTGTTGGGATCCGCAGCCTTGCGTCAAGAGTGGGGACTCGCCGTTCCCCCTGCACCCCACTGACGAGATTTTGGGCCAACTCTCGTTGCGCGGACAATACCAAAATCATTTCTGCTGTAGGCCGAGCAGTCTCCGAAATGGAGGAATTATTTCTGAGCGGTTATTATATTAATGATTTAATATTGCATTAAATCCTCGATTAAACATGAGTCAAAGAGCATGTTTGAAATTTTCTTTCTTTCGGATTTAGTGCATATGTATATTTACCGCATATGTATATTTTAACCTGGAACTTCTAACAACATTAAACAAACACAAGATGTGTTTGAAAGAAGAAGAATGAAATTATAAAATGTTTGCGTTGCTTATGCCAATTTAATTTAATGGTACTTATTACACAGACTTGTTAACTAAATTACATAATTTTCGGAACGTAATTTGTAAAATTGTCTAAAATTAAATATCATAAAAGATTCTTAAAGTGCATGAGATTGTTAGAGTCATCTATAATCATACATTTTCAATGAATCATTTAATATACATTTTTACAATTTCATTGTAATTATAGAGTCTACAATGTAGATCATCCCACGGAAACCTTTATATACTTTCGGTGTCCTATTTATTTTTAATTTCAGACAAGAAACTCTGTTTTATCAACGAATCAGTCAAATTGATCTATACTAAACGCCATTAAATACAGTGTACAACACGAATGGATAATATTGTATCAAATAGATTACCACAAGTATTTTAATATTATATCATGTATTATAGTCATAATAATTTCCTAAAAATGACTTGTTTTTATATAACTTGATGGGTGAACAGCCTCAAACAATGTAACTTTGAATCTCATTCAAAAAATAAAAAATTAAGTTACAGTAAGACGCAAACCGAGTAATTTACAACAAAAATAATCAAGGAATTTAAAATACCATAATCCATAATTGAAGCTCATTAAATAAGATTTCCTTGTCTCCTTTTCACCTCATTGGAGATTCTGCTCCCATTTATCTCCGTAGAACGCATAACAGACAACTTAATTATATCTAAACACTCAAAATGCTCGGAACACTTGTTAATGTCCAGAAAAATTGCATGTGATTTATGCCCCACTAAAACTAAACTACTCTCGCTCTGGAAAATTTGCAAATGACTGCTATAGTGTGCGGCCGGTGAATAACAGATTCTTTTTTGTCTCGCGCTTAACGACGCTTGACTCACTTATAGTCTTTTTTGACCAAGTGGCACTTTCCTCCTTTTTTCAGCACTATATAACATGGTTCTCCGATTTAATTGCGTTCTTACTGCGTCAAGGTGCTCCTCTATGAATTTAAATAGGAATAATATCAGAAATGTTCATAGTACAGCCGATTTTAGCATTGAACTTCTACGTTATTCGGAAAGTTGAACAGAGAACGTTACGAGGATTGAGTTGGTTTTACGGGATCAAGATAGGCGACTCTTTTTCTCCATGTTTCGCGAACTGCTCCTCTATTCAAGCTGCGTGTTCTTCTCTGGTAGCGTAGTTAAAGTTATCACGGCCTACTGAAACTTTAACTCTTTTTGACAGCCCTTAACCCTCCTAGAGTTTAATGTAAGTGAGACTTGGACAAAGCGTTGAGCACGGCACTCCTTAATACGAATGAAACTTTTACTACGTGATACCAACGGGAAACTGTTTAAGCGCTTTAACTAAATATTACATTTAACGGAACTTCCCAAAGAAATAAATCGTAGTTTCTATCTTCGTTTCCTCTTCTTACGAACAAAATGAGCTCCAAGACTAGTACAGATAATATTTTCCAACCTCTAACGCAACAATATTAGTCTTTCTTTTTGTATTGCAGAGATCATATACATATGTTAACATGTTTAGGCAAGTTACTTTAAAGAAACATGTGATGCATGTCTTTGATCTAATTTTTTTAAATTTCCCCATTCATCGATTTCTTTTTAAAACATTTTTAATCCTTCGACATGCAGATTAAATGAAATCTAATGTCATCAAAGGTACCAGTTATTTTCTAATTTCTCATTTGTGCAAGCTTAACAATGAATTTTTGTATAAATTCAAAATAAATATGTTCCCAGAATGATGATAGACATGTTGCTGGTAATATATGTTGTTAATATTAAACAATACTTTACTTGAATCTGTACAATATCATCAGCAGCATATTACGTATTCCAGGCGTCTGTGTACATCAAGGGGTTAATGATCTTGTTGACGAATAGCAAAATTGTAGATTTTTACGTTTTTAGATCATCATCGATTAATATACATTTGAGGCGTAAAAATATGCATTCAAACTACAGTATTTTATCGATAAATGTCCCAAGTATCTGGCCGATAATCGTCCCAGAACTATCCCCACTACGGGGTATACCCCGTGAGGGGCAATGAAGCTCGAGAGGCCTCGGTCGCTGAGAAGCGTAACATGATACACTACCCGAAATTTCTATAAAACCACTTACATTTTGGTGTGTTTTTAAAATATATTGAGACATTTTATACTTTTCAAATATCTATAACATTGTATACTTACTACTGAGTAGATATATATATCCCACTCTCTCACAAATGTTTATATTTTGAGTCTGTTTACATTTTCGTTGAAGGCTGCGGCACGAGAGTGCGAAATTTCTATAAAGCCACTTAGTTTGTGCTTACATTGTGTGGATAACGTCAGCGAGAATCAGCCAAGGAACTTTAATTGTGATTAAGATGTGTGAATTCATATTAATATTGATTCCTAAATTCATAAAAATTGTGTATATATTATATTTGAATTTATTTTTATTAGAATGCCACGACGCAAGTTATTAACAAGCGAAGAGAAGGCATCCATTGATGCTCGCAAAGATATGGGGTGTTCTAATCGATCCATTGCGAAAAAAATTAATAGGTCACGTACTCTGATAGATAATTGTATAAAATTAGATGAAGCATATGGTAAGAAACGCCATGCAAGTGGAAAGAAAAGATTGACAAGAAGACAAAATTCATTATTGATGAAGTCGGCAGCAAAGGAAATAAAAAGTTCAGCATAACTTCGTATTGAGCTACAGCTACCGATAACAACAAGGCGTGTGCAGCAGATTTTAAAAAGTTCAGGGCGATTTACATGGACAAAAATGCTGCAGAAACCAGCACTCAAAGAACGACACAAACAAGCACGCCTCGAATTTGCAGAAAGACATATGTCCTGGACCCAAGAATGGGAAAATATCATTTTCTCCGATGAGAAAAAATTTAACTTGGATGGACCAGATGGTTACAAATTCTACTGGCACGATTTAAGAAAAGAAAATAATGTTGCAATGAGTCGTAACTTCGGTGGTGGCTCATTAATGATTTGGGCTGCATTCAAAGCCAATACAAAAACACCAATCTGTCGAATAAATCATAAGATGAATTCGACACAATATACGGAACTGTTGGAGATGGTCTTAATACCATTTACAGAAGAAATTGAGACTGAAAACTTCATTTTTCAGCATGATAACGCCTCAGTTCATGCATCACGGCAAACAAAGGAGTGGTTAAACGACAGAAATATTAGGATTTTGACATGGCCTGCTTGTTCGCCAGATTTAAACCCAATTGAGACTCTGTGGGGAACACTTGCAAGAAAAGTATATGAAAATTGCAAACACTACAACTGTGAATTGTGGTGAACGAAGCGTGGACATCCATTGAAGCAGAAACTCTTCATACTTTTATATCAACAATACCTAATCGAATTTTCGACGTTATTCGAAGAAATGGCAATTATACTAAGTATTAATTTGTAAATATAGAAGAAATTTTCGATAATCTTGATGTTATCTACTTAAAAAACGTGTGGTTTTATGGAAATTTCGCAGTTCGGTTTTGTTAAACTATATAACTTTACGTTTTTCTATAAATAAATAATATATCTACGAATATAATCATGTAAATGGTTTCTTTTATTAATCCTAAAATGCTATCGTGCATCAGATTCTCATTACTATGACATAATTATAAGATTTCACCAAAAAATCGGGTGGCTTTATGGAAATTTTGGGCACTGTATGGGTCGAATATATCGGCGAGACCACTACTAATGAAGCAAATAACCACGCAAATTTCAAATGATTTTAAGAATATGGATGTATTACTTCCGACTGATCATGATTATTGAAGAAGAAAAGTAATTCTTATTTGGCTCCTGTCTCTTGTAGTCAATGCATGAAATTGTCATTTGGCCTACAGACCCGCAGTCTATCGATGATTCTTGCAGCTCTTATACGCGTTTGAAAACAAAATAAAACAAATAGAAGGAACAAGAAGAAGCGTCTCCTCAAAGACACCATAAGACCTCCAGTTACCCATAAAGCTGTTGGATCGACAATGACGGGATTCACAGGTAATTTCGGATCAGCCGAACAATGCGGGGACACGAACGCCCGGCTAAGTAGATGCCCATAGACGATAAGGGGAACAACTCCGCCACGTAACCGACTTTGAACGATTATCTCGCATTAAGTTGCATAATAAATGAATGGGAATCGCGCTTAACTAGTTTCTATGGTAGGGAGAAATCTTGGGGCGCGCATCGACGTGCGCTGAACACGGAGGAAGTTGAAGGAACACAACGTCTGAGGCTGTAACTAGCAGCGACAATGAGCTGTCAGTTGTTCTAGCTACGCGCGTAATCAGCCTTCCAGGCAGCTGTCCGCATCGGACGTCGCGATCGTTTTGACGAGTTTGTTATTGCAACAATCGCGAAACTTTCGCGAACCGAAAACCATATTCTCCCTCAGGCTCTCCGGGCACTGGCATGGCCACGGGCACGGTAGAGCGTTACACGAGAGCGGAACCTATCTCGCAGACCATTCCTCGAATATGTATGCGCGTCCCGAGGACGACGGCAGCCGTATTTCGCTAGCGAAAGTTACACCCGCCGAGGAATCGTTTCTGTTCCGCACGCTGGCAAGGAACTTCCGTGATCCCGTCTCTAAAGGAAAGTTCGCCCACGTATTTTTTATCTATGCTCATCGCGGAACCTTCTGCTCGTAAGCAGCCACGCTGCGAAACTCGGGGACAGAGCGAATTATTTTTAATCTACTTCGTCGGCGAAGTCACTCACGAAAATGCTCCGCGAAATGAACGCGTTCGCTGCTTGACACCGTGACTTACATGTATATGCATGATACCTCCACCTCTATTTTGAAAAATTAAGTTTGTTCATAGTACAGTTGTCTGAACTGAACATGGGAGCTGCACGATCTATGTACAGTGACTCCCATAAATATTCGGAAAAATTATTATGCTACTTAAAAAAAATTGTTTTTAAAATTGAAATTGGTGGGAATTAGAGAGAAAATGCTAAAAGTTGTATTTTACAAATTTTTTATGTAGGCCTATATTCAAAACTTAAAAAATACGCTTTGTAGATCGGTGGCAATTATACATATTCTGAAAATTTCATCAAAATCGGTCAAAGTTGCAATGACCTACAAATGATTCGAGGTGGTAAAAATTACAGTTTTTGCGATTTTCGGCCTCTAACCGTAACAAGAATATGTATAATTGACACAGATCTACAAAACGTATTTTTTAAATTATCAATATACGCCCACATAAAAAAATTGTGAAACAACTTTTAGTATTTCTTTCTGGAAATCCGACCAATTGTTATTTTTTCAAAATTACTTCTTCACATTGTAGTAAACTAATTGTCCTAATTTCTAAAAAAACATTCAGGTTGTTGGGTCCAATATTAAAACAGTTATCGTCTTTTTAAGAATGTCCGACTATTTATAGGAGTCGCTGTATGTATAGCAGTTCTTATTATTATTCTGACATAATTTACAATGGAATAACTTTTTTAAACAACAAACTTTTTAATTGTTTGTTTAAAATTTGAAGAAGTTATTCCATTGTAAAGAGTATTCGGATATTAATGAGAACCGTTGTAAAAGAGATCATGAAGTAACGCCTATGATAATCTTTAACTCTACAGTTTTTATAATAATTATTAGACTGCGGATTTTATGCATTCATGAGAAAATCGAATAGATGAGAATTACAAGAAAACTAAATGAATTTAACAATGTCAATATAGTATTTTCAGTATATTAAAATTATCAAGGAAAGAAAGAATTTCTTATTCGGTTTTTATGTCATGCAATTTATGCAGAAAATTTTTATTTTGCATAAAGACCCGCAGTCTAATAATGACTAAATTACTTTGACTGTGTGGAATTTTTTTGTGGGTGATTATTCGGCAGTCAACGTGTTAATATTCACATGGTTGATACTGTGATGATTTCATGATAGACATGGGTAGATCCATTAAAATCGTTATGCATCAATTCTTTTTACAATACAAATTTATGTAATTATCAACGATAACAAAGATTTGAACAGTAAATTTCTAATTTTTGGAACATTGTTCACATTTAAAGCGTTACAATTTTGTAAGAAACATTAACAAACGAATTAACACTAAATGTTTTCTGACACAAACAATGGTTCAAAAAGTGCATACAAAATATTTTGATAAGAACTATTTTTTACGAAGACTACAACAAGTGGACTGCTCCTTCATACACGAAATTTAATGTTTCCTAAAATCGAACAGCAATTGAGTTTTCATGTATGAAAACTTTGTTTTTCGTATCTTCCTTTTTGTGCGAGCTGGTAAACAAGATGCCTGCACAGCACCATATGTGGTTTTATTGAATAGTGGAGCATGTACAATACCCTGGGTACAATACCATATTTATGCGCTTCATATTGACTGGATCTAATAAAAAATTCCAACCAACTGCTGGCGCATCGAATCATAAATATTTTCAAACATGTAATGAATACTAACATTTTCTAAGCCTCGCGTTGTTTTATATTTTCGGAATATTAACATACAACAAGATCAGACTAGAAACACTTCGTAATCATGAGAAGAAATAAAATTTAGTAAGTATCGATCGCGTATTAGTGTACAGTATAAAAATTATATGTCACGACTACCATAGCGGGCTTCTATGCTTAAGGATCGCTGGAGATCTGTTAAAAAAATAGCCCGCAAAGAACCCCGCACTAATCATATGGAAAATCTATCCCGGTGAAATCAGTTGGATTTTTCATATGTTGTAGCTTATGATCTACAGAACAAAAGATATACTGGGCACAAAGCTCAATAATGGACAGTTATCGAGTTATAATCAGTCAAACATGACAAATTCGAGCTGCCGAATACTCAAATCTCGGGAAGTATTTATTTTTTGGAAAAATGTTTGAAACAAAAATAGTAAGGTTTCACAAAATCTGTTAGGTGGTGTCATTATTTTTGAATTTTGAATAACCTTGAAAAGGTCTGTGAACAGAAATCTTTCACAAAAATCTTTGCGTGTCACAGCAGAGATAAGGACCCCACGGTTTGTCACTCCCGTAGTATTTTTTGACTCCAAACCCTCTCTGCTGTGTGTCTGTGTGTGTGTTTGTGTGCGTGCGAGTGCGTGTGTGTGTTTGAATTAATAAAAAAATGATCTTATTATGTATTACCAAACAGTATGGAGACCAAAATGTATGGAATACACTGATCAATAATATAAATATCGGACGTAGCAATGCCAGAAAGTAATAGCATTCGGCAGCAATAACGCTAGTATGTTGCCAACTTCATTTAGGTGACGCAACTTGAAAATCGAAGGAGTGGGGTGGCGGGAGTGGGGGTGCGGCAAGCGTGTAAAGTAAATATACTTCCCGAGATTGCAGTATTCGGCAGCTCGAATTTGTTATGTTTAACTGATTATAACTCGATAACTGTCCATTATTGAGCTTTGTACCCATTATATTTTTTGTTCAGTAGATCATAAGCTACAACATATGAAAAATCCAACTGATTTTACCGGAATAGATTTTCCATATGATTAGTGCGGGGTTCTTTGTCCTTGACCGTTTTTACAAGGTCAACATTTTTTTTGTATTGCATAGTATATTACTCGTCACAAGGAACAAAAGTCTTAAAGACGCTATGGGTCTCAAGTCAACCATTCTCTTGAAAAACGACTTTAAATTTTCATAAACTATTTTATTGCACATGTATATAGTGTGTCCTAAGATGGTATAAATGTGGAGGGGATAATTCTACATGCGAAAATAAGTTTAAAGAAAATAATTTTTTTCGTTTAATGCCTCGTTATCGAGAAATTAGAGTTAGCAAATTCGGCAATTGCGCTTGATATTGAATATGAATCGTCTGACGCGTCTGTTCATGACCTACCTGACCTACTTCTTACAAACGCTAGGAGCACGAACTTGACGGATTTTCAAACTCTAATTTCTCTAAAACGATGCGTCAAATGAAAAATAATTATTCTATACTTAGGACTTATTTTCTCGTGTAGAATCAACCCTCCGTATTCATACCATCTTGGGAGACCCTGTAAACATGTGGAGTAAAACAGTTTACAAAACTTTAAAGTCGTTTTTTAAGAGAATGGTTGACTTGAGACCGATGGTGTCTCTGAGACATTTGTTCCATGCGACGATTACTATAGAATGCAATAAAAAACAAATGTTGACCTTGAAAAAAGGATGAAGGACAAATTTGCGGACCATTCTTTTAACAGGTCTCCACCGATTCAGAAGTATAGAATCCTGCTATGGAAGTCGTGAAATATAATTTTGATATACCCTGTACTTATCCCGAAAATGTTCGAAGTCCCATCTCTCCTCATACTTTCGTTCAAAGTACAGTTCAATCGTACGTCAGTGAATGCGTAGAATACACGTGTATGGAACTTACTTAGCATATGTGGAATTCACGGTGAAGAATTTGAAAATATTCTGACATTGATGCTCGTAACAGCAGAATGAAATTTCCATCTAGTCAATAATGAACACAATATTATTCAGCAAAGTGAAATAAATATGTAACAAAGTTCCTTCTCAGAAAGTTTGAAATTCAAGAAAATCCAGTTTAAATATTTACGTAATAGCAAGGTGCGAAAAAGAACTGAGTCAAAAGGAAAGAAGTGTTTCGTCCTTGGTTCGGTAGTGGGCTCATAATTTTTTTATGAAACAGCTTGAATCTTGCATGATTTCCTAGGGATTGACTTCTCCTTTGAGTCCTGTTTATTTATTATTTCTCGCAACGTTCTCTTGAAGGCTGTTTCTGTTAGTTGGCGATATTTTATACGATAAAAGCTCTTGGAAAAATGTCCTTAAATCTGTTTGCCGAGCTCGGTTAAATAATTCCAAGAGTAGTTCCAATACAAGAAACGTTCCTAGACTGCTTATTAACTTAACTTGCATGGTAATCTAGATTAAAATGCTTTCAATTGTTGCTTATCGTTGCAACTTTTAAATTAAGCAATCCCGTTCTTTATTTAACACAATTCTAACCTTACTTGTCCTTTTTCGTTACGAAGGTACAGAAACAATTCTGCAGAGTTGATTTTGTACATCTCTGGGAACGAACTTATTATACTAATGAGACAATTAGGAATCTAAAGGCTCTGGTGATTTTTCTGACTCGGCAATGCATCGTTTCGTTGCATGACTTTGTCGACTCTCAAAACACAAATAATTAATTTTCGTACTTTTATCTATGCATCTTCCTACTGCAATTTGCGTCCGATGACTCTGCTAACATAAATATTAAAACTCTGGAACTTTAATCTGTCTTTAAATTGCAATTTGAATGTGCATATTTGTTAGTATAGGTTCTTTCCTCGAGAATTTCATTAATTTGTTGGAAACACGTGCAGATATGCGTCGGATTGCATTTTCCATTTGGTGCTAGAATGCACGGACTGCTATGCCGGATCGCAAGCGTGCAGAGGTGGTTGCATGTTTCGCTAGTTGGGATGTCGTTAATGTAAATGTTACACAGTGCTGGGACAAGGATTGACCCTTATGGTACTCCTGTGACCATTTCCTTAGGGATGAATGGTGCGTCGTCTTGTATATACGCTGTCAGCGTTCTGTTTTCAAGATAGTTGGAAATGATTTAGGTAAGGCGTATTGGGAGCCTCAGGCTCAATGAAATTTCGCTACGAGTGCTTCACGCGAAATTATACTAGAAGATTCAAAGGCGTCTCAGATGATGTCTACTACGAATCTCTTGATGCTTAATCACAGGGTGTTTGGCTATCTTAATTGCAAGAGTTTTTATATACAGAGTGGTCCTTTTAAGTAAAACCACCTAAATCTCTTCAGCTTATGTGATACTATTGTGATGCTATTGTGATGCAAAAAATATTTTTGGTAAATATTTACATTAGAGGCTTCCGTCAAGGTCATCATTTTGAACAACTTTTTCTTATACATGTTACCGCCGCTCAGCTTTAGTTTCCGAGATATTCGCAAAAAAGTTTCAACATCTCGAAAAGTGATCGGAGTAGGTCTGGGTTAGATCTGAAATTGTCTCCGCTGATAACGCGGCGACGGTCACAACTTAAAACGACTTCAATCAGTTGAGACCCACTGTCTTGTCTGTTTATGTTTACGAACTGAAACGTGAAATGAATCGTGTCGAACGCAAACTCATTTCATTCTCAGCTGTGTTAGCATACAGAGTATTAAGCATGAAACTATACGAATTCTTGGATATCTGCAACAATCAAGAAAATATACAATAACCCAGTATATAAATATATAAATATATAAATATATAAATATATAAATATATAAATATATAAATATATAAATATATAAATATATAAATATATAAATATATAAATATATAAATATATAAATATATAAATATATAAATATATAAATATATAAATATATAAATATATAAATATATAAATATATAAATATATAAATATATAAATATATAAATATATAAATATATAAATATATAAATATATAAATATATAAATATATAAATATATAAATATATAAATATATAAATATATAAATATATATAAATAATCCAGACCTAACCCAGACCTACTCCGATCACTTTTTGAGATGTTGAAACTATTTTGCGGATATCTCGGAAACTAAAGCTGAGCGGCGGTAACATGTATAGGAAAAAGTTATTCAGATTGATAACACTGGCAACATATTTTAACGTCATCAAAATCAGTGAGGAAGCCCCTAATGTAAATAATTACCATATTTTTTTAGTAATTTGCCTGGACCAATATCTGGGAGGAATATTTTTTTCCCAAGGTCATTTTTTTCGAAGTTATCAAGGTCATCGGTGTTTTTTGACACAGCTACATTTTTTTATTATTGCATCGTGTAGGTGATCGAAAAATACATTCAGAGATGTATAATAACATGACCTTGAAATGACCTTGATCTTCAATATTTAAAGTTCTACGTAAAACTGATGTCTATCGAGATCGCAAACTTTGACCAAGACTCGACAATCAAGAACGTGAATGTAAATAAACATGTTTACTATCTCGTAATACTGATGATGATCGTCGATTATCAATGAATCGACATACTGTTTGAAATGAATTGAAACTAGAATAAACTAGTTTATCATGAACGACCAACTACACCAGAGGACATGAAAAACCAAATAACTAGACCTTGTGCTGATATTATTTCCAAAACAACTGAAAGATCTGTATATAGTCGTTCTTTGCACGTTTCAGGAATTGTATCACCGTAGAAGGACACCATTTTGAACATCTCTAAAGATGACAAGTTATGAGAAAATGAGTGTTGTCTTAACACATCTGATGATCGATATATTTAGTGTGATAAAAAATATTTTCTACGCATTGACAGATTCAAGACTCTTGGCCAAAGAGATACGACATAAGTTTTACGTTAAACTTTAATTTTCGAAGATCAAGGTCATTTCAAGGTCATGTTATTATACATATCTAAATGTTTTTTTCGATCAGCTACACGATGCCATGATAAAAAAATGTAGTTATGTGTCAAAAAACACCCATGACCTCGATAACTCCGAAAAAAATGATCTTGGGTAAAAAATATTCTTGGCAGATATTGGTTCTTTGACACCATGCACATTACGTAAAAAATATTTTTTGCATCACAATAAGCTGAAGGGATATTTAGGTGGAAACTAAGTGTTTTCTTATATTCTAATTTTCGAAGCGATTTAATTATTCGAAACACGCACTGTTTGGAATATGTTTTTTCTTCTAGCATCATTTGTAGATCGTTTATTATTTGGTCGTGATTAATTATTATGCATTCACGCGTCACGCCAAGTGTTATACAAGTTACTACAATTTTATGAAGTGCAAATTCTTAAACTCATTTTCGAAATGAACTTCTTTTGTCTGAAACCAGTGAATTCCTTAATTGGTATGCGACAATTTCGTTTCTCCCTGCCTGGCAACATAATTTTAATATAATCGGAAGAATGCAAATTCGCTGATAACAAAGCAGCTTTGTATTTCGCTGATACGCTTACACTTCGAAATGCATGTTAATCTTTATTATGTAAATGCGTTGTATTAATGAAATTAATGATTCTGTTTACCTGTGCATTTGATTCGGTGTGCACAATAGAAGTCTTAATCAATTGTTAAAAAGTTGTTGAGCTTTAATTGATCAGGTTGAAACTTTTACAATTGAATGCGTATATGTTTCACTAACATTTATGTATTCTTATACAAGCTAATATTCCTAGTTTTCCACTATCACGTAAAAAGAGAAAACTTAGAAATCGTGTTTCCCCTAAGACGTTGTACAAAAATTACATGTAATTACGCTACGCAATTTCAGTGAAACATCTCAGCGCTAATTGAAACGACTTCACTGGAAGAAAAATTTTAAATGCAGCAGTTTAAAAATGAAGTCTGTTCGACTTATAATATACATCGATGATAAAATTTCACATGAATTCTGCGGTTACTGAGTTTCCCCACAAATAGGGAAAATATAAAACCAGAAAGTCTATTCTAAGATCCGTTTTGTTCCAATAAAATCTGAAAAAAGAATTTTTAATACCTAGACTGCGGATTTTCATGCAAAATTAAAATTTGCTGTGTGATTTGCGAGAAATAGAAATCAAGTAGAAAGTTGTTTCTTACTTTAATAAGTACAGCAAGTCGATATACATATAATAATACACTAACATGCTGAAACTCTTTTAATATTCTTACTATCTTGGATAGATGAAATTTAAGTAATAATTTAATTAATTAATTTTGTAATAGATGCATAAAATCCGCTGTATAGTAATAACTGTTTCTTTTCCCCGCATAAATGCAATATATCGCGTAGTAGTTGAATTTTTTATTTTGTACAATGCAATTACTTTTTAATGAAATATCCACTTTTAGATCTATTTAAAAAGAGGCGTTTAAGAACTGTTTTAAAGAACGCTGGCCTTAAGCGAACAACAAGGAAGTAGTTTTAATAGTTCTTGTAAGAAGTTATACGCTTGAACAATGGATTTTCAGCTTATAGAGAGTCCGCGTGGTTAATAAAGTTCGTGTTCGCTTTGAGGCAGAATATTGTTTATATAGTATGGATAAACTGTGCTAAGATCGCCAGCAGGAATATGTTCGAAGAAATTTGGGGAAAAGTTTAAGCGCTGCAAAATTCAATATCTGTTTTCAAATAACATTGCATGTATCATTATAAAAAATAGCAGCCAGTGACAAATTTTTTTTCTTCCTTTAACATTTTCAATGAGCATAATTAATACACTGTTATGCTTGAAATATTTCAATCTCTCGAGTATTTTATATTTCACCAGCTCATTTTCTGTATAAATACGTAAAATTCGCAGTCTAATAATAATATCTATTATTATAGATTTTATTGCAACGTAATATATATAAAGGGCGCGCAGTGGCTCAGTGGATAGAGCGCGCGACTACAAACACTGTGGTCGTGAGTTCCAATTCCACCGCCGTCACCTCTGGAAATTCTTCTATGTGATATTATACTGCGTTGCCCAAGGTGGTTCGGAGCCCACCTTTATAAACTGTAGGTCCTTCACGCACACATCCATTCACACACACACCCATCGTACACTCACCGATTACAGTACCAAATCTCATTGTTCCACCCCCGCCGCTAATGACCCTGGCAGTTGAAGCGACGTTAAATAACAAAATAAATAAATAAATAGTAATATATATTTACAAAATCTGCAATAAGATTTCAAGCAAGCTATCTTAATACATTGATCTAGGAAAATTAATTAACTATTTATTATTCTGTGTTACTTTGAAGTTATAAAATTTCCATTTGCATATTTCAAGTCTGGTTACAATTTGTCTCTAGAATTTACCCTAAAATTTTATTATCCCATTATCACCTTGTTACTAAACATTTTCTTTATTACGATTTTGCAATATTTTCAATTTAAAGAACATTGTACATTTGTAAATTTTTATTCATGTTACATAGATTCTGTTTCGAATTTGAAGAAAATTGACTTGCACGTTGTTGAAGACATTCTAGATAGTTATTTAATATTAAAACTGTACTATTAGAGTTAAAAAGTCAACGAAATGCGCTAACACATCAGTAAAACAAGTTTCACTAAAAGTAAGCGTTCAATGTCGCCATGGAATGCTATAAGGGGAAAGAATGAACGGAAATTGAAGTCGTAAAAATAGAATTTGATTTTCTCAACCTCGTCACGTTTACGCCATTCTCGCACGAATCCTTTAAAATTTTTCAAGTTTTGTAACATTGATCAAAGATGATTTCGAAGCTTGAGATGGAATTTGCTACGGTTCGTCCACACTATTATCGCGAAGCATTTCTGAAGCTTTAATGAAGCTTAAATTTAAAAAATTAATAAATCGTCCTTACATTTTCATTATTAATTTATTTATACTTTCATATTATTGAGGAATGGATGATCATATTATTTCTAAAATCAATAACAATTCTACAAAGTTTTTTGTTAGATGCTTAATTCTTGATATGAATTCAAAAATGTCCCACAAAATTGATGCGTCAAGTAGTCTCGATCTCTTTAGAAATAGTTTAAATATGTTTAAATATTCATAATGTAATAAAAAAATATACCGTTATATTTGGGAGAGTCTACAGAATCGTTCTAGTTAAAAATCATTCGTAGATCGTTTGTGGTTAAAGCAGAAAAAATTCTTAATAATCTCATCTATCTGTTATCAAAATGCAAAAATGATATCGGACAGTGTTGCAAGTAGACCGTGAATTTTATACATATATAGAAAAAACGAATAGGTGCGATGTGAAAGAATAAAAAGATTAAAAGAATTTAAAAACATGGATTTATTATTACTAGGTTACTGAAGTCATTGGGGAAAGGAGAAAGTTTGTACTTAGTTCTTGATTCTCTAATTTCAGGCAGACAATTTTTATTTTACATAAAGATCCGAGGTCTAGGTGTAGGTATAAAAATATGACACATGCTTCTAACACTGCACAGTGGGGTGTTTGCCCGATTTCAGCGGCCAAAGTTATTTCAAAATTCGCTCAATATTTAAACTGCTGTAACTTTGCTAAAATTTATCCAAATTTGATGAAAAAGCAACCATTTTAAAGCTTGAGATTTCTACTTTTTGTACTATATACCGTTTTTACTAAAATAGATGTTTTGAGTGCAAAATCTGTCCATAAACAGGAGCATATCAAATTGTAAAGTTTGCAGCTATTTTTCAATCAAGTACTGCGGATTATAATCAATATTTTAACGTTATTCGTCTATTTTGTGTACACTACCGAAAAGCGTAATCATTTACAATTAAAATATCTTTCTAAAATAGTTACTACAAAGAATAATCAATATTTTTACGTTATTCGTCTTTTTTGTGTACACTATAGAAAAGTATAATCATTTACATTTAAAATATCTTTTTAAAATACAAAGAATGCTGTTTTTTAAATATACATTAATAATATAAATTACACATTCGGAAATGGCAAATACGCTCAAAGAAGAAAAAGGTTCTGTCGCGGAAAGAAAGATTACAACAGGAGTTTAAAGCACAAATAGGGCTTACTATTGATGTACCAAAAACTGGTCTCGGCAATACAAACGACGGGAACACCAATCGCAGGTTTTTCTTAAACCATCTATTATTGTCTACCATTACAGGGACTGACGTGGAATTAATACATGGACTTAGAGTCATATTAGAAACAATTTCAAGGGGTTACAAGATAGATTGAAATAAATTTGGAACATACACTATGGACACTGCAAAATATTAATCCACGCACCATTAATTATTGAATTAATATTTGAATTATTGAAATGTTATTTTACCCATTGGAAAACTGACAGGAGAAGCAGCAGAGGCAAGAAACAAACACTTTCGCCGTTACAGAGAAAATAATACACGAAAATGTTCTAGGAAAGCATGTAGTACAGACGTGCTCAATACTTCCGATCCTCTGATATTCATTATAAGACAGATTAGAAAGAGAAAGCCAAACCCCTTTTTAAGCGAGACATTGGAATTGATTCTACCTTCTGAACATCCATCAACTGAAGAACAAAGATCAGAAGAAGAAGATGATGATGATTGTTTGTTTGACAATGAGCGTTTATGAGTTAAACAGTTCCTTCAAATAATTCTTTAGTAAGTATTTACTTTACGGAGATATAGCGAATGCGAACATGCAGGATGTGAAAAATGCTGCGATTTTCGCGCGCGCGTGCGATGGCCATTTTTTCATAAATCAACTATAAAACACGGAGTCGGACGTAGTCGAAACCAATTTTTCTTGCATCTTAATCATAAAACTTCAAAGAATACAATGGCACAGAAATGAACACCGGGAATCACCCTGAAGTATAACAAAATCATTACCAATGCCTTGGAATCATAAAAAAAGGTGACTGAATCGTTGGTTATCTTCAAATATTAATAACTACAAAAATGTATATAGTACAAAAGTGAATTTCTCTTAAAAATATACTCTATACTTAGGTAAAAACCCTTTTATAAAACAAAAATCTATTTAATTTACGTAAATAAGGTAGAAATTACTAATAGGTGAATTCGTTGAGAAATGACAAAATGTTAACAGAACTTTAAACTTCCGACAAATTCCAGTGCTTAATGGATACATAAATGGGAAAACTAATGATGGGAGATTGTTCCTCAGATATTCAACTAACTCAAGCAACAAAAATTTTACAATTCATTTAAAATTTTTAAAATTGAATTTTGGCCGCTGAAATCTGGCAAACACCCCACTGTGCATTGTATGGAATTTAGTAAAAATCGCCCGCGTCGACTGGTAAGTTGTTAGCCCGTGATGAAATAATTGAGAGACACGGTGTGCATTGTGGGATCATTGCTCCTCAGCGCGTTGGAATTGCTCGGTATCCACAATCTCTTCAACCCTGCCAACCTGCCAACCTGCCACCCTTCGCCATCAGCAAAACCCACCTCAGCCCATATCTCGATGTGTTTGTATAATTTATTCCGGTGACGTATGCGCACGTGTTATACCGCGACTGGAATTAACGGCCTCTGTTTACCGCGAATAAATTGACGCAATTATCGGCATGACCAAATGAATTGTTGCCTGCGGACGCGACTTCCAAGCCACCGAACTTCCACCGATGGAGGTTTCTTCTTGATTTTCTGCTCCTTGCCCTTGTTTCGCCGGTCCTAATTAGCGGAACGAAACTTCCGCTGTTACGTTCCGCCGCCGCTGATTAAGCTTAGTAACCTCCCGTAGTTAAGTTCGCCGCGATATTCGTTGACCCTGATGAATCTGAATTAACTATAAGAAATATTAACCGGCCGCTACTGGAGACAATCGACAATATATTTCGAACGGCTGCCAATTCATAATTAGAAGATGGTCTAAAAATTAAACGTTGTCGCGTTGGAATCCTCGTTATCTTTCGCTTCTCTTCTACGATAAGTGTCGATCAACCCTAGTACCTTCTTTTGGTCATTATTGACCAATTAAAATATTCTTCTCGTTGTACAATTGGTTTTTGATACTCATTTTAAATAGCAAAAAAATGTTTCCCCAAACGCTTATCGTTTGCAAGAAATAAAAATTGTTATGTTAAAGATCTTCGTGGTAAAAGATTACCATTAAATAATATTCAAATTATAATTATCTGATTGCACTGTAATTAGGAAGAAAACTGAAATACGGGAACATTTTATCAGTTTTTGCACCACTTTACAATAACACGCTATACCACATAGAGAATTACGAATGTTATATCCGCAATTGATTCGATGCAACGACTGTGCAAAGTAAATTATCAGTAGACTGCGGATTTTGTGCATTTGTAACAAAAATGAGTAGTATTAACAGAAAACAGTAGAAATATTTGATAATTACTTTACTGCTTTTGTATTACTTTCAACCTACTAGATCTGCTAAGGAAAGAAAGACATTTTTATTTTACTCCAGTCTGTTTCAATTGCGGTTGATTAATTATAATATACTTAGTAATTATATAGAAGTTTAACTATTAGCCTTTGCGTTCTAAATGCATTCTGAATGCATTCTGAATGTGTATCCTTTTTATTTAATCGAAGTGGTCGAAAGTGACCATGAAAACCATCTATTTTACGTCCGTTTTTTTAAATGAAGACCGTGTGAGGAGTATTCCCAATCAGAGCTGTTAATTTTGGACAATTCATGAGATAAAAAATGGTTAGGTTATTATAGGTTAAGTGTTTTAAAATTTTGTATACTTGTCTGACTGCATTTCAAAATAATTTGTAATTTTCATACAATCGTCTTTAATATTGTTTAAATTATTGTATGATTCGAGCAGCATATCACTTTTCCTGGTTGCCATGATACCTCAATAATGAATTGGCCAGTTCTCTTCAAATTTTGCGCACCTATAAAGTAGATATCCCTTTATCTTGTGAACTAGAGTGATGCAGAAAAAGAATGTTTAACAAAACGGCAGTTGTATAGAGCAGCTATTCACTTGGTTTGAAAATGTTTCAAGCACTAAAAGAAGGTGTCATCGATATTGTCATAATTTTAATTTATTAAATAAAAGAATCTCTACTTTATATGTTTGTAAAATTTGAAGAAAATTGGTCAATCCATTATTGAAATATCGCGACAACCATGAAAAAGGACATGCTATTGAAATCAAAGAATGATTTAAATAATAATAAAGGTAACTGTATAAAAATTATGCTATGTTATTTTAATTTTAATAATAATTTTGATAATGACCTAGCCATTTTTTATCTCACAAATTGTCTAATATTGACGGCAGTTAATGGGAATACCCACTTAAGTTCTTATAATTTTGTAAAAATAAAAATCAATTTTTCAGAAAGGTTATAGTCTATTAGTACGATCTTTCTGAAATACTGTCCTAAAGTTTTATTTGGCAATTCATGAAACTGCTGAATTTATAGCTTCGACAGTGCAGTCGTATTGTATTATGGTGACAGATAATTGAAACTTTTAACACGTTTTCCTCGAAATGAAGCTTTCAAAGTCGATATGAAAAGTATCTAAATGAATACTGCATCTGCCTTGTAGGAACCACATCGACTGTCGCATGTCTAGTGAAATATCCCCTAACAATTCAGGCAAAACGTCTTTTAAGATTCTCTCGTATTTATGACTATTTAGCGTGCCATCAATGAAAAATGGACCAAATTCAAGTTCAGTGTCGTCATTTCGAATACTTGAAGTAGCAGTGAATAGGTAAATAACATGTTACATGTAAATCGTCGTAGTGTTCGAAGAGTGCTTTGAGACACTTGATTTTCTATTGCAGTTGACCTTGCGTGACCTTGACTCACCTTCATAATAGGTAATTGTATTCGTCTTGAAACACACTATCAGAATGTAAATAAAAAACCATACCGTTCCATTCATAACAACAGAGTTGACCTTCATATCTCCTTGACATCATCACCTATAAAAAAATTAATGACATCAGATTACCAACGCCTCGATATCAAGTAAGTTTGGTCTGATGCATTTTCTTCTATCTTCAAAAGCAAGCGAGTTATTCAGGTGACCTGTTTATAGTGCCACACCCTGTATAATTATATTTGAAATTATTATTATTATCGCTATTATTATTGTTATTATCATTATAGTATAGACTGTATTATTTTTATATGTATATGTTTGTAATTATATTGTAATATGCACCCGATCCATGTGTTTGTAATAAATGAAATTTTTATTCAGTTGACTCTTATGTACATGTATGCTGATTAGTAGTTTTCAACATTTGGAAAAAGTTTTTTTACGCGTCTTTGAATAGGTTACCACAGCGTTTTTCAACGAGCTGTAAACATTCTGTAGACGTTCTGTAAACGTTCGGCTTACATTGATGGTTACACTTTAAATTGACAAATTTCGTGTCGTATAACTGACACGGTCTTGAAGAAACCATTTAGACATATTTCGCGTTTCATAGCGTAACGCTGCTTCATCATAATTAGTAGGTAATATCAATTAGTCATGTCTTCTGCACGGTCTTCATTAACATCAGTCATTTACATGCTGTATGAAATATAAATCAATGAATGAATTAGTATGAGTCAACGTTGATAAATTATAATATTTAATTTGATAATATTAATGCCCACCTTTATCACGCCTTACGTAATTAATTATGGACGATTCCCGAGATCAAGGCTCTCTTTGAATGTAATAGCACAGCATTACGAATACCTTGCAGTTTCAGATCTCTCTCAACATAGTTTGCATAATCCTGCATAATTCAACTAAGTGACGTAGACGCACGTACAGGTTTCACTATAACTTGTATCGATACACTCCGGCGAATGGTATATCGTTCTAGGTAAAAGCGATACAGGATTTTATTCGGCTTTTGGTCTGATTCCCGAAGTATCGATACGATTGAAAGTTTCGATTCGAAGCCACGCAAATGCAGCTTTACATCGCGTACCTTAGGGTCATATATTAAATTTAACGAGAACATAGCCAAAGTGGGAACTGCTATAATTAAAAGGTGCCAAATGAATAGTTAAAGAGACTTGCAATTCAAATTTCGATATTTCATTTGATTAATCAAGTCGATAAAATTTTGTAAATGTACAGACAATTCTAAAAATAGGTATATAGCACAAATTTTATTATTCATTATCAGTATAAATTATAATTCACTCGTATGCTACAGCGAACTTAATTATGCTATTCTGATTACAGAAATAGAACACGCTGAATCTTTTATAAATATGCTGACCCAATTTGTTTGTTCTAAATGTGCCAACGACTTGTATTTCAATATTTTCTGCATTGGGTTTTTTTTGTAAAAATAAACAAAAACACTGGAAAATAGTGAAAACTTGTTTTGAAAAATTATTTACTTTGGTTCTTTTTTTATATGGATGTAGAATTTGGTTGCACATTTGAATGAATCAAATAAATTTTTAATGAAAGGAGATTTTTTGTAATACCTGCTAGCTTGTGTATTTTCTTTATCAATTAATTACAATGTTGATAGAAATCTTTTTAATGGTTTCAACGTTTTATATGTCGCCTCTAAATTTTTGTCATATATACATAAAATCCACAGTCTAATAATAACAAATCAATTGACATAGTACGATTTGGGTAACCAGTAGAAGTTGCCCTTGTACCAGACGGCACCTAATACCGGAGATTAGCTATATGTATATACAGGGTGTACGCGTTAAGTTATGTCACCATTTTTTAGGTACTTCCGGTAGTGCAATTAAAAATTCTTTTAAACAAAAGTTCATCAGTACTTGGTGAGCTACATGTTCTCATATTCTTAAATCTGGATAAATGCTTTTTACGTAAAAAAGTAAAGGTCACCTTGACTTTTTTAAATGGCACCACATGTTTTGGACGTCATCGGATTGTTGCTGACGTCGAGACGAATTCAACAGTGTATTATACTATGACCTTGAAATGATCTCAAACTCGAAAATTTTGTGCAAACGTAATTTTAATGAACAATTATTTCTTACAAAATAAATCAGGTTACATCAGATGTTCGAACTGCGATTCATCTTCTATGATACAGAACTCCGCTCTTTGTATTAGATTTCTCGTTGTCGCCATGTGAAGAGCGGAGTTACCAGAAAACGTGTAAGTTGTGTTATTATATCTTCTGATAAGTTTTTTTTAAATTATCATTCTATATTGAGCACAGAGTGTATTGGTTTTAATAAATCAATTTTTCTGTGATGGGTTCACAGTTCCCTAGTACCAAACAGAACAATTTCCCCCATAGTCGGATAGTACAAATCTCAGACTTATTTATTTATGTGTATGTGTAGTTTATTTTAATGTGGTCGCATTAACAGCAAGGTCATTAGCGACAACATGGTTTACAGATTACAATTTGTTAAAGTACAAATAGCATGTATATTAATTTGCATCTGTTTAAAGTTAATATTGGAACTTGGATGGAGGAAAATAAAATATGTTTATAATAATTTATACAGGGTGTCCCACAGAAATGGGAACACCTAAATATCTGTCGTATTTACAGTCCTATCAGAAAACTTCAGAGGACAAAGTGACACTATTGCAGGGGGCAAGTATAATGGTAAAGAAAAAAATTTTTATGTCGTGTTTTTTAACGAAATTTCAAGGTCACCGATGTTTTTTTAAATGGAATAGTATATTTTTTACGATAGCATGATAGACAATGAAAAACTGAATTTAGTGGAACCACCTTTTTGACCTTGAAATGACCTAGATACTGCAGCTAGGATATTAATTCTATTTTCTTCGTGAGTTACAATTCTTTGTTTATTACGATTTTTAGAACTTACACTACCGGTATTTTTAAATTGTTTTACCACAACGGAAAATGCGTATAACGAAGGACAAATACGATTCACAAATTTTTCACGATACAAATGTACTGCTTGCCTCAAAGATTGGCGGCTTTCGCCATAAGTGAAAACCATATCGATTCGTTCCTGTACAGTCTAACGCATTGTTATCACTTTCACGTTTCGAATTCGAATAATGCAGAAGGAACAACGTACTTATTCTAACCGATTAACCTTCTGTTAACGATCTCAATGATACATACTCTAACATAAACATACACTGTTTACTATGAAAAATATTTCAAACATTTATTGTGGTTTGTAAAGATCAACACGACGTAAACAACGCGTAATCTTTGCTAAAATACGTAAATTTTAAACTTCCACATTTTATCCGCTCCAACATGATTATTCTTGCTGAAGGTCATTTCAAGGTCAAAAAGGTATCCACTAAATTCAGTTTTTTATTGTCTATCATGCTATCGTAAAAAAATACTGTTCCATTTAAAAAAACATCGGTGGCCTTGAAATTTCATTAAAAAACACGACATAAAAATTTCTTTTCTTTACCATTATATTTGCCCCCCTGCAATAGTGTCAGTTTGTCCTCTGAAGTTTTCTGATAGGACTGTAAATACGACAGATATTTAGGTGTTCCCATTAATGTGGGCACCCTGTATATGTCGATGGTTTTAAAGAAGAGGAGGACGTTCTTGATGTCATCTTTGTTTAGATTCGACTTGAGGTCATTCTGAATAGAGAATTTGTATCGTTCCAAGTAGAAACTCGGACATTCAAGTAGTATGTGTTGGATACTGTTGGTCACACCACACGTGTTACACTCCGGCGGGCTTTGTTTGGTTATAAGGAAGTCATGGGTATATCTTGAGTGTCCTGTTCGAATGCGAGTGATTGCGACCTGGTTTTTCCTAGAAAATTCGGAATCTTTTAAAGTGTCATAGACATTAGATTTTATATTGTGAAGTTTGGTTTGAGTTCCGTTAATCCAGTTGGTATTCCAAAGATCTATAATGGCATTTTGAACAGAGGATTTTGCACCCAGAAGACTGATTTTACAGTTGTCGTCCCAGGATGATAGATTGCAAGCTATTTTTGCCGCTTTGTCTGCAGCTTCATTACCAGTGATGTCAAGATGTCCAGGGATCCATGCTAGATTAATATATTTTTTTCGTTTTGAATTCCTATTATTGTTTTTTGGATAAATTGGATAGTTGTGTGCTGTGACGGTTTACTAATGGCGTCAAGAGCGGATTTTTCTAGTCAGTAAAGATGGAGAATCCGTTTTTGTTAGAATTTTTGATATACAATAGTGCATGTAATATGGCATGCATTCCACATGACCAAGAGGAAAAATTGTTTGGAAGTTTTTTAGTGAAAAGGTAGTTTTCGGTAACAAAGGAACAACCGCAGGCGGTGGTAGTTTTAGAGCCGTCAGTATAGATGGGGATGTAGTTATTTTGGTGGATGTGATCTTGGAGAATGGTGTTTAATACAATACTGTTAGTGTCACTATATTGATCCTGTTCTTTGTGCACTACTATTTATTATTTTCGTTTGAGTGATTAAAAAGTATTTATGTTCTGCTATAAAAATCAGTTCACGAGCCTTTTGACGATATTCCAGAATGTTTTCACTGTTATATTTGCAATTGCTGCAAATTATTATCAATAATTTCTACCAATAACTCCAGTACGAGGGGACACTAAAATCATATATTATTTATTTATTTATTATTATTTATTATCGCCTTGCCTCTCGCCTTTGAGAGAGAACTCCCCTCTTCACTCTAATAGAATTTTGTATACCACCATACAATTTCATTTCATTTTGGTTTCTAGTACGTATTGTTAATTTATAAATAACAAAGAATAAAACAGACAGGGTATTGTATTTCCTTAATTTATTTTTAAAAAATCTTAAGTGTCCGGTAATAGGGCAACTCTCCCTATTTTTCGACTTTTCTCTAAGAGATATAAAGATAAGAACGAAGATAGTTGCAAATGTAGGACAACTATTTCCCCAGTTTTTGACCGTTCCGTTATCTGTTTAGTTCTATTGTTCCGGGTCCGAGAACGCTAAACGTCTTATGCAGAATATTCCTAACATTTCCTGCACCCTGCGTAGTGCCGGTTGCCCGATAACACGGCATTAACGCTAAAACTGCAAATGGTTCTATCTCGCAAACAAGAAGCCTCTCGGCAAGTCCACGCTTATCAAGACTGTTCGCGCGTTAGTTTTCAGCTGGAGAATGCTCCCCAAAATTTTCTTGACAACACGTTTGGCGCACGCTCGCCGACACTGTATTAAACAACGGGAATCTCATTAATTACGTCCGCTCCGGTTTGGACCCCGGCAACGTCTAATTAATCAAGAAACGGTTTCGAAGTATAGTAGTCGGAGCCACTGCAAAGCCGTTATTTGTTTTCCTAGAATTAATAATTCATATTTACACGCGTAATTACAAAGACAAGCCAGTCACGGGCGCAGTTGCATTACCGCTCGGTGCAATTAGCTCCCCGTTGTTGGGACGTCGACGTTGCACTCCCTCCTCCTACCGCGTGTTAGTGCCACCGCTTCTAAATCTTGACCGTAAAGAGGGCACATTAATTGGTGTGAATCACGTAAGACCCTCTTCGTTCGAGGAAAAATTATTGAGCTCCATTCAACCGGATTCCACGATGAAACAAAGTGTTAACGAGAAAATTGTGAAATACCGCTCCCCGGTACCTTGGGAGCCAAGCTAACGAGTAAAATCGATCTCGAGAATTAATGCTGGGAAACAATTACAGGAAAGGTCCTTGGTTGTTGCTGTCCTTCTGTTACTGGTACCTTCGTTAATGCTATTAAAAACAGTTAAGATTCAGCTATTTCAATTTTTCATTCGCTTACTAGGTATTTTTCATTTTTAGCAAGTTAGATTATCCCTTTTTGAAAGCCACACAATTTCAAGTGAGGTGAGTGGGAATGCATAATTTAGAAAAAATCTTGTTTATAATGCGAATCGTTATGCAAAATGAAAATTGCCTGCATCAATTGTGTGTAACAGTAGCCAACTAGAAGTGTTTTTCTGTCTTGAATCATTTTAATCCAAAATAATATATGAATGTTTATCTAAAAGATTCTATTAATCTACTGTCTTAAATGTCACCCACTCAGTTTTGTCATTATTGCATAAAATGTGAAGTTTCAGAATAATTTATTAAGTACCAGTTAAATAGGAATACGCCAGTGCTTTTTACTAAAATAGACAGTTAAGTTTAAGCTATTCTAGTTTTTCATACAGTTACTAGTTTATTCTCATTTACTAGGTTAGATTTAAAAATTACAGAACTTTTAATGAGGTCGTGTAATGAATAAATATTTTCGAAGATATCCGTTTTATAATTAATAGACTATGGATCTTTATGCAGAATGATAATTGCCTAAATAAATTGCATGAAATAGGTGCCAAAGATATTAGAAATGTTCTTCTGTCTATAATCAGTCAAATGATTCAAAAATAATGAAATTATTCCATTATTTCATTAATGAAATGGGAAATAAATATTTTATTGCTTATTGAGGTTTTAGTACCAAAACATATATGTAATGTAATATAATAATGCATATGTCTTAGATACTTAATCCGCACACGTACAGTCACTCCCATTAATATTCGGACACTCCAGAAAAATAACTTTTTTAATAACGGACCATATGACTTGGATTTTCTTTTGAGAAATTAGAACAATTAGTTTACTACATGACCCAAATAAGAAATTTTGAAAAAATTCGAATTGCTCGGAACTGCAAAGAAAATATGAATTTATGTTGGTCTATATTGAAAGTTTAACAAATACGTTCTGTAGATTTGTGTCAACTGTATGCACACTGAAAATTTCAGCAAGACCGTTGCAATGAGCTATAGCCGCTTAAAGACGGTAAAAATTACAGCTTTTCACAATTTTCGGCTGTAAACTGTAATAAATCGAAAGATTCTTACGCCTTCCAATGCCTGTCGCTGATTTCGACGTCATCCGATCTTGATGAATTTTTCGGAATATGTATAATTGACACAGATCTAAAAAACGTATTTTTTAAATTTCCAGTATAGATAAAAAAATAGTAAAAAACAACTTTTATTATTCTCTCTGCAATACCGACTAACTGCAATTGTTTCAAAATTTCTTCTTCACCTCATGTAGTAAACTAATTATTTTAACTTCTAAAAACAAGTCCGAGTAATATATTCCACTATTACAAAAGTTATCGTCTTTTTAAGAGTGTCCGAATCTTAATGGGAGTGACTGTAACTGATATTTTGCATAGAGATCCGCAGTCTAATAATTAGAAATTAAACATTTTCTACCTGAATTACAACAAATTAGAACAAAATAAAAATTAATTTTCTCCCTTAACCAGTTAGCTGTTTTTGCCAAGTATACTCGTCATGAAATAAAATTAATTGATTGCTATTTACGGTAAAACTTGTAGTGAAAATTAAAACGCATTATTAATTTGTCGACATTTTAGAATTTTCCGAGTCAAAGACGAAGTAAAGAAACGAAACAAAGAAAGTGACGAGAAGTCAATATGTGATAATGTTTTCAAAAATATTTAGTAGCCACATACAAAGCTTCACAATTAACTGTTTAATAGTTTCAAATAATATAGTTCTAAATTCTTCGAACATTTTCGCAGTTTTGTGTTTCTCCTGCTCATTTTTATTATGATTGCATAAAATCGGCAATCTACTAATTATAATTTAGCAAAACGTTACAGTGTACGTCTTCGAAGTTGGTATTTATTCAACATTCAAAAATCCGTGCTCGTTATTCGGCGAAATACCGATAGAAAATGTCGAGTGTATCGTGATCGATCAAGAATGCTGTCGAACGGACAACAATAAATTTTTCTGTAAGACACGCTGGGTATCCTCTCGACGAGACGTTCAACCACGCGCGAGGTCTAATAAAAATGCAAAACAAGCCGCAAACAGGGCAGAACGAACGAGCTATTCGTCTCGTGAACGTTATCAGACCGTTTCATTAGGGTGTTATACACGGTTGCAAAGCAATCATCCGTAAAAAGACGTAATACGACCGTGACGGGAGAAAAAGAAAGAAAATGAGAGAGAGAGAGAGAGAGAGAGAGAGAGAGAGAGAGAGAGAGAGAGAGAGAGAGAACGGGAACGTCGAATAGACAAAAGCGATCGGCATTCTCCCGGGAAACATCGTCGAACCGCTTTATTACAGGGAGCAAAAGAGGTTTTCCTGGCAAAAATGCTGCGAGACACTCGAGAGGTGAGAATGGGAGTACTGTTCCGCGACGAGAGGAAACGCTTAAAGTCGACGGGCGCATCGGCAAAATGCGCTTCTTCGTGAAATCGAAGAGTCTTTGGAAAAACATTCGAGGAATTACTTCGACCGTGAAAATATCGCGACTCGTGTAATTATTTTCCTTTCGTCGCGTTTCCAACGGAGAACACGTAGCATTGGACAGAATTGGCTTGGTACAGATACAGATAATCACGTTAATGTTCAGCCGCTAAAATGATCTATCCAGTGCATGAATACTTAAACTGCGTCTCTGATTCGCAAATCGGTAGCCAATTTCCTGACTGCTATTTCTATGAGAAGGTCGTGGCGTTGATAAAATCTTGCATTATAGAACAATAACAATGTAAATATATATAAATCAATATTTTTTACGAGAATTTAATGGAGTCAGACGCAATAGATGCTATATGAATATTTGTGCTATTTTAAAATGTAACTGCTTGAGTTTTATTTTTAAATAGGGCACACATTTTTGCAAGGATTTAATAATTCATTTTCACCGTGCAACAAATGATGGATAAGCTTGTTTTCGAGTTATTGTTACCGTACATTGGTCGCGAAATAGATTTAGCTGTCTATTTTATGGAAAAGAAGTAGAACACCCTGCTCTTGATGAACAGCAGATATTTTCAGAAACAAACTCGAGTCTCCTACCAGTTACAAATTCATCCACAGTTATTTAAGTTTATTCACTTAATTTTTTTTAGGACGAACGCTGGAGTATTTATGAACTGTGCAGTGGATAATAGCAGCCCTGCAACGTTTAAACTAGACCGTGCCTCGAAATTAGTTCCGGTAAATAGAGTTCTACTGTGACGTAAACATGAAAGGTGTCAACTGTAATCAGATCTTCTATTTTTGTGCGTTGTTATTCCTTTCTCATAAAAACTGTGATGTTTGTATTCACATAATGTCTTGAGGTCTCTGAAAATTCTGCGCAAACTTTCGCAACCTTTCAATAAAAAAAGACATTCAATGTTTTACTTGAATGTAATTGATAACTAGACTGTGGATTTTTATGCAAAATCAAAACTGTCTGCATCAATTACAAGACACAGAAACAACGTGAACATTTCAGCTTCACTAAATTTTCATCAATCATTTATATATTTTTGAACCTAGTTCTGTGAGATCAACATTAATTGTATTATTGCACCAAATACGAATAGGTAATGATAAGAATTATGTCAATAACATAAAATTAGAATTTCGATGGAATGTTTGTAACTGTGGACCATAACTAGACTGCGGATCTTCATCGTGAAACGGTAGACAAATTGTAGTTTCTACAATTGTTTAGTTTAATGATTCTCAAAATTTGAAAATAATTCATATATCGGCACTTTTAATTTCTTTGAATCTCTTTACAGTTTTAAATTGTAAAATTTAAATCTCCGTTGGAGAATGAAGCAACTATATTAAGGGGAAAATTAATATTTAAAAACAAGCAAATAATTATGTCATTGGATATCGGTTTCCGTTAAATGGACGAGTAAATAATAATAAAGTGGGAGAAGAGTGGATGCTTTTTATCTGGAGGATTCAGTTAACTGAATCGTTTTATTTTCCGACAGATTCGGATAAATGAGGTCCAACTGCACTTCCGGAATCCTAGTCATTTGTGGTCTTTGACGCACACGAGGGTGGGGGGACGTTGATTCCTCGCTTTCAAGCCTCGGAGGCTCGAAAAGTTCGAACATCTAGGTCTGGCACGTTTAATCGTTCGGAAGTGTTCGACTGTCTCGAAATGTCGAATACTCTGGGCCTATGTTGACGGTGGCAGGGTGGGGAATGAGTCAGAATTTCATTGGCCATGCGCCAGCTAATCAAACGATCACAGAACTTCGGCCGCTGCTCTCTTTAATCGCGTCAATGTACCGCCGTGACGAGGCTGTATCGAAGGAATGGAGCAATTCACGAAATTCCTTCAAGAAGACATTGTTTTGAAAATATTAGATGTACAAATTAATTATTGACACTTTCTTCGTTAATTTAAAAACCATCTCCGCAGTAAACACTACGTTTTCGATTCTTGAAAAATTACTGATATTTAAATTGTGATAATTCTAAAAACTGAAGCTTCTACTTTTGCATGGCAGTGTTATTTTCCTCAAAAACAATTTTTACATGATGTAGCATGTGAGAAGCTGAAGACCTACTTTTCCTAAAAAAAAGTGCTGCAAACTCAAAAGTCTTCACAAGCTTTCAAAAATTTTTTTCGCACCATTTTCTACAATTGTCACCTAACATTTCTCAATCTGATAGAATTCTTCAGGAACATCTAGAGATCTTAGAGAATCGTGCATAAACTTTTGGAATCATCCAATATTTATATAAATTCGAAACGTTCGAGTTTCGCCCACACTGTCTATAAAAATATTTTAAGAATGGAGCATTTCTATCATTATTCTTGACTCGATTAACACGTATGTACCAGAGAAGACGGGAAAAACTGTTCTAAAAAACAAAACGTTGATGAATAGGTGTGCTGCAAATCCTCGCAAGATTTCATTATGTCAGGCGTCATACTTTTGCGTGAAATTCAACAGGCGCAACTTTCCGAAAAAAGCTAAAACCCCGTAAAACTCGTTCCACAAAGCCGACAGCGGTTCAAGGAACATAACAAATGCTTTCGTTGAACGTGATCCTCCCGGAAACTAGAAACGTTAATATCACGAAAATTCACAGAACGAACGTAATTTTTGCCGTTTATGTAGCAATGCCCGTGGTTGTTGCTAATTGCACAAAGGTTTACACATCACCAATATTATAAAACTGACGACGACTGTCGGTTGATACGATTTTCCAGTCGGCTAACCGGAGTGCGAATCTTTTTTCGAAACGCGTCAAATCTGAAACCTGCGTTGAATATTACAAAGGACGTTGAGCGAAAACAGAATTGAAAATATTTATTCCCCGCATTTTTATATGGCGCAGAGAAAATCGGCACTTTTTGTATTTGTTCATGGAGTCGTGGACACAAGAATTGTTATTGTCAATGTCCAGATTAAATTTCATAAAATATTGATGTGCTTAAAATAAAAATACCAAATGTGCTTTTAGATTATTTTGATGCGTTTGTTATTTATCAAAAAATTTCAATACGATATTAGATTGAGTTCTATTCAATTTAAAATACACAAAAGGAAAATTTAATTATAACCAGCAATAGTGGATCTTTGCAGTTTTATAACTTTGCGTAAAAAGATCGTAGAATATTTTGCATGTGCTCATTTTAAAGAACGAATTTTTTACTTTCACGTCCCCGAATTCAGTTTATTCAAAGTCTCTTTTTTATTATAAATCTGAGAGAAAAACTGAAGCTGTTCCTCTTCACCCGTGAATTTACAAATTCAAACGACTCCACAGGGTTTAAAAAATGTTTTTCCACGTTAATTTCAATGTAACCTCTTAAATCGTGGTTTACAATTTTTCGTCACGGTTTTATTGATTAAATGAAATGCTTACATCTAATTGTGAACATTTAAACGGACGTGTAGAAAATTTTAAAAATTTCACAGCGTCACGTCGTTCGAATTTGCGAATTTTCAAATCAAAAGGAACAGCTTCACTTCTTCTCTCGAGTTTATAACGAAAAAGATAATATGAGAAGATTGAGTTCAGGAGCGTGAAAGTAGAGGATTCACACTTTAAAACGAGCACAGGCAAAATTTTTTTTAGATTTTTTTGCACAAAGTTACAGAAGTTTAAAGATTGACTATGTTTCAGTCAGGATTGGGCACATTTAATTTGGAATAAGACAACAGATAATTATTTGAAATAATGCATTATTTTAATTACTTTATTATTTGTATCTTCCAAATAACATAAAAGATTGTTTTTCATTCGGCTCATTCGATTCATTCAAATAATAAATAATTTCACCTTAAGAAGTGTTGATAGTAGTAACTAAATTAATCATTACTGCAGTCGGTTTTAAAATTGTTCTTTAGTACATGAAATAAATAGAACTTTTGGAGAACACTAATTATTGTATTTTATCAAATGAAAGATGAAATTTGATTCTCATTTGAAATCCTTATAAGAAAAAAATTTTGAAAAAATTATTTGGCTGTTCAAATGAAGTAACAGATTATCTGAACGATTATTTTTCAAATGATTGATTTCAATAATGCCCAAGCCTGGTTTCAGTTATAATCCAGTGTTCTTTTAATTTTGTGGAAGAGTACAAAGGAAAAGAATAAAGTAATATCATCTTGCCAGGTGATACGAAGGGTTTACAAGAACGCACGAAATTGTTGAACGTTAAATTGAAATAGTACATTTTTCAACACCAGCAGCCTCTCCGTTTTCAATCTGTGGACGTCGCGCGATTGAAAGCCGGTTGAATGTGTATCAAGCTTTCCTCGGGGAGCAACAGGATTCCGGAGTTTAATACGTGTATTGTGGCCCGTGCAAAGGACGCTATTGCCGCGACCGTAAAGTTCGTTATAAAATTATTAATTAAACCGTCAATTGCGTTCGCGAATAAATTATTCCAGGCACGTATCAACGTCGACATGGACCGCGCGAAACGTTACGAAGAAAACATGCCGGGAAGTTTCAGTCACGCACGCAGCTCACATCGGAACCTCATAAACAAGTTCTGTGAGAATAGAACGGCTGGATGCGAGCAAAGAAATGAGTATCGCGTTTCGCTCGAATGTCGCTGCTCAAATGAGCATTTCCAGTTAAATAGTTGCGTTCATGAATTTCAATTTGAGATTCATTTGAATTCATTATGGGTGTTCCCGTTCGGAGCTGTCGATTTTAGACGATACATAACACACCATCCAAGTTATAGGGTTTTACAGTTTTGCATATACGTTCATGTTTCAAAATAATACAATATAATTTTCATACAATTATCATTATCATTATACTTTGGATCTTTGTGCAAAATTAGCCATTTTAATAAGGTAGAAATAATATATTAATATTCGTGAAATTCATTTCAAAATTCAGTTTAATTTCTTACGGCTGTTCGCGTTCGATGGACTATAAATAGCATAATTTAATTTCAAAATTGCAGATCCAGGATTCTACAGTTTTACGTATACGTTTGATCATATTTCAAGATAATACAATAATATTTTCAAAAAATTATCATTATTAGACTGTTGAACAGTAAAATGATTATTCAAATTTAAGACCATGAATATATGTATAATCTTCAGCCTACTCAAATTATTAAAAGAAAAAATACATTTTCATTTTGCTCCTAGTACTTACAAATTGAGGGAAACTATTTCTGTTTTGCATACTAATGTTCTGCATTAATCACAAGAAGATGGACTTAAATAAAACCTCTTCCTTTCGTTAATCATTATAATAAATTCGAAATGATACATCAATACCTTTTGTTAGATTAAATTATAAATTGGAAAATACACGATGCATTAAAGATTAATAAACACAATTATATTTCATCTGAAACATTTTTGCGTATAATTAATATTTCTGGAGATATTCGTTTGTAACGCTTTATAATTTCCACTCTGTATATTTCATCATTTTACTGTTTTAAATTTTAACATCACCTTTTTAACATAAACACATGAAATCCATCGACTGCTTATCTACAAATTGCTATATGTTTTCTACATTATGTCATTTTTAATGATTCACCGCGAAAAATTGAAAGTGATCGAATTTATGTGAATACGGTTCGAGAACTAGAAAGAAGCAAAACAACATTTTATACGTCTAGTTATAAGTTAACACACTAAGTCAACGAAAATTATCCAAAGCTTCGTGCGGTGCATAGTTGAACAAAGTTCAATTGCACGAAGTAAAATTTGTCGTTCGAATGCACTTAGAACTTGTATGAAAACTTTCTCTCGATACTTGATACCACTCGGTTGTCCTCGAATTATATTTATTCCTCAATTGTTGTCGAACTACTTAGAAATGATTTAACCTCGCCGACTTTTAGGCGGATTTTCTGCGTGTCTATCGAACTCTTCTCTTCTTAAATGTCCAAAGTCGAATCGACTGTATTTATCATTAATAATTATGTCGATCCTCAGTGATGTTTGATTTTAGATTGATTAGGATCATTATCTTCTTACAAAAATAAATTATACTTTTTTAAGTATCAATTGCTTTTTCGTTCTTCGTTATTATGAAAGCAATATTTTATTGTATACATTTTACTACACCGAACGAGAAAGCGCAGGGGGTAATCAAATTTATACAGCAAACCACATAGATTAAATTAAATACATAGATTAAAATGCTATGTTGAATTCTTATTATTCTTTTATCGTGTCTCGATGCTTGTAAATTGCGAATATACATTTAGCAACACTGTCGATAATATTATTTGTCACGTGGATAAGAAATATGGTTTTTCTATTGTAGCTCTAATCATTTTATCACCTAGTGTAGAAAACTCATTAAAATAGGAAATTGAAATAATATTGAACGAAATCACAGATTTTTTTCCAGGTGAATCCGATTTTTATTGGAATACAATCATAGTCTAAATATCAATTATGAACACTAACGAGTAGACTGCAGACTTTATGCATTTAGGACTAGAATTTAAAAATATGCTGTACTATATATTTTCAAGTCGTAGAAATTATTAGAACAATAATGTGTGTATACAGCTCCTGTATCTGGCAATTAATACAATTTGTATTATTACATAAAAATTCGTAATCTAGTGATTAGTCTCCGTGGAAGAGGGAAATCTACAAGTGAAAAAAGTTAATTATTTATTCTAGTAAAATACAAGCAGTAATGGTTTACTGCTTCTGAAAAGCATTTATAACCATAGAATCCCACAAATGGAATACGTGAACGATTATCAGATCAAACGATCAATTGTATGCGATAACATTATCTCTTCGAAGTTGGTGCATGTGTATGCGCGCCTACAATGTGTTCGCATGCACCGCACGGTGCAACAACGTAAGAGAGAAAGCAGTTCGGGGTGATGCGCCTGCGGCAGAGCAACAAAGTTCACCGGGCATGTTCGCTGGAGGCGTTTTTCCGCAGTTTGCGAAATGATCGTTGGTAAGATCGAACTGCAGACAGAGAGAGAGAGAGAGAGAGAGAGAGAGAGAGAGAGAGAGAGAGAGAGAGAGAGAGAGAGAGAAAGAAAAGTTCCAGAAACCCGTACGAAATGCATCAAACTCCTTTCAATTTCAACTCGCTCTTGTCTCTTCTTTTTGTTTCACCTTTAACCGACGTTGCAATCACGCAACGAAAAAAGTTAATGAAAAACGTTCTTTCGTTTGAAGTTTATCTAACATTGTTCAACGAATTGCAATCGATAGAAGAGCAAACACTTTTCGAAATAACAGGAAACCCTTGATAACGCGGTTCCGATATAACACGGTATGACTTTTGAAATTTTTCGATTCGTATTTATTCACTTTTTAGTTATGTTTTTAGTACTTGGATCACATAAAAGTGTTCTAATTCTAAAGATTTAGTTAGGACTAAACTGTGGATCTTCACGCAGAATTTTCAACATCAATTGCAAGGCGTGGGAATCAAAAGCTCTTTCATTCTCCACGAATTTTAATAGATTGAAAATAAAATACTAACATTTTTAAAACTTCAATGGCGAAAAAGATTGTGCGGTTGAAAGTCGACAAACAATAATGATGCGCACAATTGCATTCAGGTTGACAAAACTATTTTAATATATTGTATATTGACAAATTACGAAATGGCACAAACTCTTGTAAATCTCGCTGAACACCAAAAATAGAAGGCGGGGAAGGAAACGAAGACAACCATTATTAATGTTCAAGAAGAACGACGAAAGCCCTATGCGCGAATGTTAAAGACATCGTTTCCCCGAAAAAGGTCGTTGATTGTAAGTTCGGTTAAAGTGTACTTTGGAGGACCAATTTTTTAAAACTTTTTTTATGCAGTCCTATAGATTTCGACGAGAAACACCGAAAATGAAAGTCTTATTGTCAGGAGTTCAATGGTTCAGAAGTTATACGCGTGTAAAGTCGAGCACTTTTAACTAACCCCAAACCAACTTGGACTACACCGCTACGTACTACTTACCCGATGCGCTGAACACTCACCGTCTAACCAGCGCATGCGCTCAACAGTCCTACCTCTACTACCCAACGAATAGCCAATACGGCGACGCTCAAACCTGTCAAAAACGCTTAAAATTGCTCATGTTTACACGTGTATAGCTTTTCAACGAGTGAACTCCAGTAACCAAAACTTGAATTTCGTACATCACGTACAGAAAACTTGAAAATTATTGGTCCTCTAAAGTACAATTCAGCCGTAAATTCTATTCACAGTTATTCAAGTTATCAAGATGCTTCCACTGGAAATGATTATAAACGCTGCTTTATTAAATTATACAATATAATAAAAGTCGCACAAAATCTATAGTGCCATTTTTATAAAGCAACACATACTAGTCAGCTTTAATAGTCGGTAAGTTTAGGGTTAAAGTGACAATATTTCGACGTTTATGATTGCGACTCAAATATTATTTAGGCCTTTGATTAGAAACATAAATAATATTGGGAATCGCGAGCGGTCTCAATTTTCGGCCAGGAACCTTATGTTTCTCACATTCAACAGGAAGGGGGGGGGGCGCAATTGTTTGCAGACATTGGCGAACCGGGGCCAAGGGAATCCCTCGGAGAAGCTTTGTATCATGGGAGAACCATCGTTGATGCCTCGGCCCCGGAAAGTTCCGAAGCGGTCGTTAAACTGGAAAGGGCCGTGTTCCCCTATCGTCAGCAAGTGTAGTTATACGCGGCTTATAAACTTGGCAAACCATAATCGGCTGTCACTAACTTGTCGGCCCTACTGACGAGCCACTGATTCGTAAGTCAAACCTTCGCGGTCACGCAAGGATGTCAGACGCTCCTTTATCGCGGATTCAACGTAATATCCTAGCGGATCGATGCATCCGCGTGCATCCTCGACGCGTTAGTATTTGACTTTGCCCCAGGGTAAGCGAGTATTTGTTCGTACAAGTGGCACGCGTTCGTGTTCGACCTGGCAAGAAAACCTGGACGTCACGTTTATATCAGGACGGATAATTCAGTATGCGTTTTCTTGATTAATTGCGATTTTATCTGCAGCATGCTCCAAGATATTTTCATTTAATCCCGAACCGCGTGATTGGATCGCAGACTTTTTCTGTAGGAGCCTCAAGATTGTATAAAATGTGGTAGAACGAAATATTTTTTACGGTGATGATTTGTTCTCTACCTGTTAGAACAATTTGTTGACAATATTTATTGACTTTCCAAGTCGATTGTAGGGATTAAAAATTAAATGAACATGTATGTATTCTTTCTTTTGACAATTTTAATACGTTGAAAGTAATGTCGTAACTAGACTATGGCTCGATATGCAAAATAAAAAATTTTTTACCCGAATTGCAGCAAACTGGAGTAAACTAGAAAATTATATTGTTTTTTTTAGTATGTTTAACCCTAAACTTACGATGTATTAAAAGTATTTGGTATATGATGCCTTATAAAAATGGTAACACTAAAATCCGTCGTTTCTTTCTTATTTTTAGATTGTGTTAAAGGCCGAAAGAGCATTAAAAAATCGGTGATCTACCTTCAAAATGCCACCATTTTGTAAATAATCAAGATTTTCAATTTATTTTCGTTCAAACCATCACTACATTCATACTGATTAATAAACAACTTCATGTTTTTGATTTGATCAGTGGATAGACTGGAATCATGGCAATCCGTGAACCGATATTTTTCAGAATACTATAAACTATAAAAATATATATAACTCGTGTAATTTTTATTATTTTTACTTGAAAAAAATCACGCCTATACTTCGAATACCAATAAATATGTGTGTAAAATTGAAATGCAGAAGGTCCAATGTTTTAGTGAAAATAATTTTTAGCACTTCTCGCAAAGACAGCCTCGGAAATCAGAATACACCTTAATCCCGTGTACCATATGAGTCAGACTCGTGATGCAGATTCTGAACGAAGTTTAACAAATATGAATATTATTCATTTCCTTGATAGCGAACTAAAATTCTATTTTGTTATACAAAATATATAAATATTCTCCTCCTTTCAGGAAATTATGAACTATAAAGAAGTTGTAATCACTGAACACTGTAAAATAAATCGCAGTGCAAGGGATTAAGGGTTCAAAAGAAATCAGGACTTGAAATTCGCAGGTAGGGTTCCTGGTTGCCGACGAGTGAAAGCAATCGATGTTGTTTCCTTTCGTTGTATCCGGAAAACAGCAGCCACGTTCATTTACCTGTCGCATTGTGCTCTCCGGAGCAGAGTCGCTCATCCGCGAGCATCGGAACGGAACGCTTGCTCTCGCTTTAATTAATGCAAGTTCGCACATCGCAGCCGTACACGGCGGCGTCTGAAGGCGTGTTCCTCGAGCTGCCGTACGAACTCCTACTTCCAAGCAAGACACGTTCCAGTTTACATTTCAGCATACTTTGAAAGTACCGCCATTACCGTTTGCCGGGCGTCTTCCGCGGAGGAGGAACGATGGGAGAGATGCGGGAGGGTTTCTACCAACTACGCTCGGGGAACTTTTTGCGGATGCGATGGAGAGAACATTATTCCGCGCCACGGAAACGTTACTCTCTTTCGCCGTCTCTCGTTTAATGTCCCGCGGATGTAACAGGTCTTTAGCAGCAGCTTACTTATTCTCCCGGCCCCATCGGCCGGGTGTGCACCAAGTAATTTGGAAGTCTCGCGAGTCGAGAGCCTCTCTCTCTCTCTCTCGCTCTCTCCCTCTCTATCTCTATCTCTCGATATCTTCCTCCCGTGCGAGATGCATTCGTTCCAATTCCCAGCAAGAAGAGGTTGCCTCCTCTCAGCACATCGTATCAATTTCTTAACATGGAACTCTTTCGACGCACGGCGCAGCTCAACAATCGAATGTTCGTTCGCGTTGTAGGATTTAACACACTCCAGGCAAAAAAGATAGTTCATGTATGCTAGGGCGAACTTACCAGTAAGTGACCAGTTAACACTTTATCTACAGGGAGCCTATTAATAGGCTTTCCAATAATTGTGCTGTACCAAATAGAAACTTAAATATCATCATTCATACTTCAGCTCATTTATAAATATCTATCTACGTACCATCTGACTCAGTGCTCTGCGTCTATCTGGGCCCATAACCTTGTTGAGTTTATATGAAGACAAGAATGGTTTATTAATTGTATAAATGGGCTACATAACATGTGATCCTTACAACGCAACGGTCTTATTACAACAGGGCGACTACAGACACGCGCAAACCACAAGCAAGCACGCTTCGCTCAAACGCACATCACGCCACCTACGTACATCGTGCCTATGACGGGAAATACAAACGCCTCTGTGTGTCAAACCTAATCACATACAATAATCTCAAACGAAATTATTAGATTATTGGCGGTGAGTTGCTGGGTTTATGATTGAAGTTTCTGTTGCTGTTGGAGGATCTATCAAAAAAACCTAAGCCATGGGCCCTAGACTTCCAAATTGTGGAATAATTGCCGGTAGATAATTAGTTAAGAGTAAGATCATGCTACAATTATTTATAACTTGTTGCCTTTTGGTTGCAGGCAAACAAATAACGATTCTTAGACTTAGACCGGGACATGCCGATACAGGGGCAGGTTGATACAATGCAATTATCAGGACATTGTGGATATGTTGTACAATTATAGGTAGATACTTGAGATTTTTAGTCAACTTTTCTTTATGATGAAATTTACGTCCGTATATACTCAGACGTGGATATCTATTATTCAATCTTCCTCGTTTTTGTAACAGCAAAAAGAAGAAAAAGAAAGTTCACCTTCACCTCACCTTGGAGTGTACATCGGGAAAAATAAAAGTTCCACCACATGATGCCCCCCTCGGTACTGAACAACTTTCATCTGAAACATTTATGCGTATAATCAATATTTTTGGACATATTCGCCTGTAACGCTTTATAATTTCCACCCTGTACAAGACGCTATATTATAAAGTATTGTGATTTAGCGTTAAGTTATTTGAAAAAAGATAGTTTCGTGTTGTCCTTTAGTTTGTATGATCTTTCTATAGATTTTTCTATAGAAATGTTTTTATATCATTATCTCTGCACATTGACATACAGTAGACGTTCAATTATCCGGGCCTTCGATGTCCGATGTCTTTATTGTCTGAATACTCTTCACAAAGAAATAGTTGGATTTAAAAATTTAAGCCAATCCATATGCTACACGATTTCTTGCACAATTCAGTAAGGAATTAGATCAGCACTGAAACTAAGTAATTGTTGTATTATTTCACTGATTAGCAAGGATGATTAAAGTTCTACTGTATCTCCTTTTTGGGCCATGTTTCGGCACAGCGTATAAATTTTCACTGACTACTCTTTTCTATTTAAATGGATTCTTTTCGCCTATTTGTAGAAAAATGCTTTGAAACATGAACATATGAATATGAAACATGATATGTGTCGATCATATTAAAACACAAAACGTAGTGAAATATTTACAATGGAAGAAGATTCATTGGCTCCAAGACAATGTGCAAATATAATATAGATAAAATTACAATATTAATATACATTGATAAAAAATAGAGGTGTACCAACTTGCTCTGCAATGGAGCATAAGGTCATCAATAATAATTGGACTGTTAATTTTATATATTTATGATGAAAACGCGTAGATGCAATTTATAACAGTAAACAGATTGGAAAGATTGAAGTACATGAAAGAATTAATTTCAGCTTATTAAAATCAATAAAACAAACAAGAAATTTCTATTTTGTTCCTGTTGCTTGTAATTACGTGATGCAAACAATTTTGATTTCGAGTATGCACGTATATTTTAGATACACGTGAAATGGGGATCACCACTGAAAAGTCTTTTCTGTTATTTTTGGTCTGTGGCAGAATCACTTCGCGCTGTTCGAATTCGAAAGTCGCCGGATGACTGCGGCGCAATCTCCCGCACGGACGGGTGTGTTTACAATCTTGAAGAAATCTAGTCTCTAACAGGCAGGTTCCATCGTTGACACATGGGGCAGAGCGGTGTGTGGGGGGAGGGGGGGGGGTGTCGTTCGACTTTCAAGTGGAAGAAACGCGCCGCAGGAATTGGCCATGCAAACAGGGCTTGCGTTTACCGAAGCCGAGAGAAACCAGACGGCGAAGCCTGTAAACCGTGCCAAAGACACACACGGCCAACGGACTCGAAAAAACAAGGACCAGGACGTGACGAAGCCACAATAAGATGGCGGAGCTTCAACGATCCTCTATGTATAGGCCGCGAATGGAATCGACAATGCGAACCCATGAACATATCCTGATAACCGATTCTGCGAAAGTCTCGCATGAAGTCATTGAACTTTTATCTAGTAATAAATCACATGTCGTACATTCTATAAATCTATTCTATTGTACGCATATCTGTGAATATCTGTACGGAAGATTATGCGTTTGTATCCATTTTTATGAAACGTTATGAAGAAACTACTGCAGTCCTCAAGTTTAAGAAAATGATAGAGCGTGTGTTGCGTTTTCCCTTCTTACTTATAAATCTACACAATAAATGTTAATACTACACGTCGTGAGAAGTTCAGTTTGTTCAGTTCACAAAATGCATCGTGGAAAAACATTAACTACGTTTGATATGAAAACCGCTGTAAAGCTGTTTAAAGAGAAGTTTAAAATTTTTGTCTACGCCTATATTGAAAATTTAAGACATGCCTTTTGTAAATCTAAGTATGTTATATATATATGTAAAAAGTTTCGTTGACGCATAAAAAGCTATAGTCATTGTAAAAATCTTTGCATTTAGGGTTTACTATTCATTTAAATCGTAATTTCTTACAATTTATGCTATTTTTAATCAATCATGTTTCATAGAAAACTTGATCGATTGCGACGAAATTTTGTGCACGTATATAACTTAGATCTACAAACTTCCTAAATTTTCATTACAGATACAGATCAAGAACATAAAAATCGTGACCTTTATTTTTTTCTTCGCAATTGCGACCAATAGCAATTTTTAAAATAATTATTTAGGTATTACCTAGTAAATTAATCCTTCTTAAATCTAAAAAGAAAACTAAAGCCGTTTGGTCCAATTTTAAAATAGTTTTTCGTTTTTGAAGGGTGTACGGATACCTTTTACACTGACTGTATGTGTACATTGCAAAATGCATTATACTGAATGACTTTCTCCATATTACTCTTAACATTATGTGTACCGGAAGCCTATTCATAGGCTCTTCAATATTTATGCTATAACAAAAAGAAGATTAAAAATCTACTTTTACACAATACCCCAAACGAAATGACTAGATTACGTTATTGACAGTGAGATGTTGATTTATGGTTGAAGTTTTTGTTGCTGTTGAAGGATGTATTAAAAAATCCTTAGGACCATAGACTTTCAAAAATTATGGAACAATCATTAAGGTGTTAATAACACCAAGCTAAAATTCTGTTTTCAAATATCTTTAAATTGAATTGGTATTAGATACAGTATAACATTCGACAGAGAGGATTGAACATTTTCCTCGAAACTATACTGCCACTTACAAGTTAGTTCAAGGAATAACAAACCCATAAATCCTTCCGGAAGTCCTCGCGTTACGTGCGGTCTCACGATACGTTAATTGAGAATGGAACGTGTGATAGCCCGACTCCAAAATCCATCTTAGTGACTCAGCCTGTTTTCTAACTAGCTTTCGCCACATTACTCATCCCCAGCATCGAAACAACCAAACTTGAATCGTTGCGCCCCTGCTCATCAACCTCCGCCTGTGCCTGCTGCCTCAGATCATAAGGCAACAGTTCTTCGGCAATCAATTAGTGCTGCGCCACCCTAACGATCTGTCCATTTATGAAATAGTATTAATACTCGATCTTTCCGAAGTGTAATCGGAAAATATTTTCATCATACAAGATTAGGTATATCGATGAGACAATATTAATCCAGTAACAGAACTTTTTTGTTCTGAATTATTTCTATGTGAAACTTCTGCCAACATATCTGTGACATTTTTCTGATTAAAATGAGTTCAAACATGACAGGATTCGAAATACAGTAACCCCGCGATCCAAGTCCTTTTTCGGTTCTCTGCTGGGACTTAGATCGTGAAGGGACACTATTCTTTTGTAACCGCGTCGACCGTGCAGAACGTAGAAAAGGACAGCATGCAAACACGGACCGCGCGGCCGAGGGCGCAACAAAAAATAGCGTATCGGTGGGACAATATTAGTGCAATAATAAAACTTCTTTATTTTTCACTTATTTTTAATGAAATTTTACAAATATATTCGTGGCATTTTTCTAATGAAAATGATACCAAATATGATATAATTCCGATGATATTTACTTGTGTAATAAACGATGGAAGTTTTGGACGGAAAGAAGGACAGCATAAAGGAAAGAAAGAGACGACAAGAGTCGCGGCCGCCGGCACAGTTCAAAGGCCCGCGTGTCCGTACAATGTAATGCCAAAAAAAACTTCCATCGTTCATTACACAAGTAAATATCATCGGAATTATGTTGATGAAAGTTCCATGAAAAAATAATAAAAAATAAACAAGTTTTGTAATTGGATTAGTAGTGATTCACACCGATATACCCGACCCAGGACCAGATTTCGCGGCATGTTTACACTGCTCGGCAACCGAGGCAGCTCGAGCTTCACGGCCCTTCCGGGGATATCCCGCAGTGGAAGGGGTAGGCCAAGGAACATAGATCGCAATGTTCCGTTGGATTTAGATCGCGGGGTTACTGTATATTTGCTTGTTCAATTCATAGATACAGCAGAACCTCGATTATCGCATGTAAATAGTTCAATCTAAAACGATCCATATACAACACACTGTTCATATCTCTAAAGATTTAATCTGACACTGTAGCTGTGTAACTGTCTATCTAAACACTCGTGTCCAATTGTTTGGTTCGGTTCATCGAGGCTCTACTATCGTGATTTAAACGAGTAAATGGAATCCAAATTGAGACGTGATGGTGACGTTTTAATCAGAAAAGTATTACGAATATGTTGGTAAATGTGCCGTAAAAGAAATCAGGAACAAAAATGTTTTATTATTGTTTACCGACTAGTCTTTTCTACATACAGTCGGGGACAAAATTAAGTGGACACTCTTCAAAAGCTTTTTAAAAATAGGACCAAACTACGAATTTTTTCTGAGATTTCAGAAGAATTAGTTGACTAACTAATGTATCAAAAAATTAATAAAAAATCACTATTGGTTGACATTGCAAAGAGAAAAAGTAATTGTCTTTATCTTGTCTTTATCTCTCTAATGATCATGATTTTTAACGTTTTTATCTGTGCTTATAACGAAAATTTAAAACATGTGTTTCGTAAATCTAATAAGTAAGTTATCGATTAATGTTACTATATGAGCTACAAACGTAACAAGATGGGAGCTTATGGGTGAAAGTCGCAGATTTACGACCTCTTCAGGGAATTTCGCCTGTATGTAATCACCTTTAAGTGTTTGTACCATATAACAACGTTAACCGCTTTCGATGAAATTTTCACCATACACATAATAAGCATAGATCTACAAAACGCATCGATTAAAGTTTGATTACAGGCTCAGATAAAAATGTTAAAAAACTGACTACAGTATTTCATCGATAATTGTCCAGAACACGGGTCTGCAGAGGAACAATTATGCGCGAGGGACATCATTGTTTGAGGTTTGCCGAACGTAGAGAAGGACAGCCGAGCTCGAGAGGCCTCGGTCACCGAGAAATGTAAACATACCTAATCCGAATCGTCCGCATCGTCCAAATAATTTGAATAAATATCCCGTTGTGCTTTTTCTGTCATTTTCATCATGACCTCCCCAATCTGAATCAACATATCCACTAATTATTTCATCGTAATTATCTCTTACATAGGTTAATTTAATATTTATTGAACCTTTAAGATATCACAATAATCGCTTTAAATTCTGCCAAAGTTCTTTATTATTTTTGTTAGTATATCTACTCAAGATATTTATTGCCGTACTTAAATCGGGCCGTGTACATAACATGATATACATCAGATAACCGATCAAATTACGGCATGGTGTTTCTGTATTCTCTTCAGAATTTAAAGCTTGATAATCTAATTTGCTTGGCAAAGATGCACTAACGGGGTTACATTCATTCAAATTAAATTTCTCTAAAACAGTTTTAATATATCCACTTTGATCTAAGGTTATTTTGTTTTCATGACGTTCAATTTTTATTCCTAAAAAGAAACTAATATCATTTAAATCTGTCATTTTAAATTTATTCATTAGGTAACCTTTGAATTTGGTCATTGTTTCCAAGTTTGCAGTAGCAATCACAAGATCGTCCACATATAGTACAACATATATATTTTGCAATACATTTCCTTTATCTAAGACAGGGTTTGACTTTATTTGCTCGCGAGGACCGTTTTCCGAGGGCTACGCCTCCTCGAACCGGCCGCGCGTCTCGCTCCCCGTGGTGGCCTACGTGCTCGGACGGGCTCAGGCGCGATCATAACAATCAGATGAACGAGGCGCATAAGGGGCGACACTCGTTTCAATAGGTTTCCACATTACCATCGAGGTACTATTGTCAATGCGTTTTTTTTTATTAGTGGTATCCCCTGTAGACCTATTCCACTATGTCGCACGATAATTTCGGGCGTTATTTCATATTTCAACGTTAAATGGGCCCATAACCTATTGGATATGGGTGTTAATAAATCGACACTGGTACTTATAAAATAAACGAAACTTTATTTCACGGCGTGGTAAGGAAGCTCTTCTCTCAACGATAACTTTATTTCGACTGAGGCCGAGGAGAAAACCGCTGGAATCCGAAGGCCTCCGCAGTCCGGCTCTTGCAACAAAGTATCAACCGGAATACTTTGAATTCATCGTTTAGAAACGATTCTGAGATCTTTGATTCATTTTTGACAACGAATAATAAATTCATAGTCCTGGTGACTTGTTGATAATCCAACAGAGACATTTGGGACAGTTACCGATGAAATACTGTATTATTTCTTTTTTCGCAATTCCTTCCAATAGAAATTTTTGTTCAAAATTTGATTTACCTGATATAAACTAATAATTCTAACATGTCAAAAAAAACTCGAATCGTTTGAAAATCTAATTTTAAAAAAGTTATTTGTTCCTAAATGGTGTCCACTTAATTTTGTCCCTGACTGTACTCACTTTTGTCATGAATGCATAGAATCCGTGTTTTAATAATTATGAATAAAAAATTTCTAGAGAAACTATGTTTAGTTAAGCTCTGTGTTATATGTTTTTATGTGTCGTGTCAATCGAAATTTGCCAGCCTAAAGAATCCTCTCGAGGACTGCATACTTCTTCCAAGTGCTTGGTTGGTATTCCTACTCATACATCTGCGACTGGCTAGCAGCGAGCTGCCTTTCGTGGTTAATAGCCGAAGCTTGGATCAAAGGTGGCTGCCAGCTTTATTGGTCAACCAGCTTTGCTACTATATTCGCGTCTCTCTAACTCTCGCAGCCTGTCAATCACGTTCGATACTTCACTCTTAGAGCTGACGTAATTGAACCAATCCGCTAGGAAATGAAACTTGTCCCCGTCTAAGTCGAGCAGCAATACTCTGTCCGAATCGAGAAGCTCAACAGAGTCTGCTGGAATATTATGAGGGAGAGGATAGTAAACATTGGAGTAGTACTCATTTTTCCATAGAGTGATACGCCTATTTAAAATAACATTCATTGATCTACATCGTAAGCAGAACTCTTATATGTACACTGCGGATTTTATGCACTTATGACAAAAATGAACAGATGCAATAGAAAACTGTGAAGATATTAAAAGAATTTAAAAACATTGCTATACAGTGTTTCACGTAATTGTTTCAGGCTACAAATTCGTTACGCGTACGGTAACAGAAAAACATCAAAGGAAAAGAATGAATGGTTGGAAGAGCACTACATCTGCAGGACCTTATATTTGTATAAAATGCTACGGTGCATGTGCAATCAACAATTGCATTATTTTTTTAAATGGGAATGTATACTTTTTGAAGTGAAACTTCTTTAGGCGCGGTAGGCGTAAAACCTAGGCGTGGTAGGCGTAAAACCGATCTGGCGATGAAACGATGGAACGACGAAACGATGAAACGATGAAACGAAATTCTATTTTATTACCATATACGGTTGAGGGCTCGGCATTGCTTGATAAAGATTATGATAAAATTCCGATGATGCTAAGTGGAGATTTCAACATGAATTTTGAATCGGAACAATCAAAATTATTAATATAGTTTTTTAAAAGTAAATTAAGATTGGAAATGGTAAATAATCCTAATGAAGCGACAACAAGATTAGGAACAACTCTCGATGCAATATTTGCAAGACATTTAGACAAACTGAATCAAGAATACTTATATCATATTTTAACTATCACAAGCCAATTGTTTCAATAACAGAATCATAGAAAATTAAATGTCATAAAGTGTTAATAAAAATTCGAAAAAAATTAAAGAAAGAAGTTTCACTTCAGCCATGTGATATAAGCACACACCAATTTTTTTACATAGCTAGATTCCTCTTGTCGTTTTACGTAGAAACCATTCGGGCAGAGTGGCAAAAAAATTATTAATTGTAATTATTAGTTAACGAAAGTGCTAAACGCTTATCCATTACATTTAATACACTTCACACAACGCATTCAATACATATCAATACATTCAAGAGGAATATCTCGATAATTATTTTACCATTTTAGCCCAATACTTTCTTACGTCGATTGACGAGAGGAATTTATCTATGTAAAAAAAGTATGCGATTCCATTTAAAAAAATAATGCAATTATTGATTGTATATGCACCATTGCATTTTATACAAAAAAATAAGGTCCTACGGATGTAGTGCTCTTCAAACCATTCCTCCTTTTCCTTTGATGTTTTTCTGTTACTGTACAGGCTGTATAAAAATTATATATCAGGACTACCATAGCGGCCTCTATAACTCTGGATCGGTGGAGATCTGTTAAAAAAATGGGCCGCAAATTTGTCCTTCGCCCATTTTTCAAGGTCAACATTTTTTTGTATTGTATCGTATAGTATTCGCCACAAGAAACAAAAGTCTCAAAGACACCATGGGTCTCAAGTCAACCATTCTCTCAAAAAACGACTTTAAAGTTTCATAAACTATTTTATTCCATGTGTCTACAAGGTGTCACAAGATGGTATAAATGTGGAGGGGGTAATTCTACATGAGAAAATAAGTTTAAAGTATAAAATAATATTTTTTCGTTTAACACCTCGTTCTCGAGAAATTAGAGTTTGAAAATTCGGCGATTGCGCTTGATATTGAATATGAATCGTCTGACGCGTTTGTTCATGACCAACCTGATCTACTTCTTACAAGTGCTAGGAATACGAACATGTTGGTTTTTAAACTCTAATTTCTCAAAAACGAGGTGTCAAATGAAAATAAATTATTCTATATTTTAGACTTATTTTCTCATGTAGAATCATCCTCTCCACATCTATACCATCTTGAGACACCCTGTAGACATGTGAAATAAAATTGTTTACTAAACTTTAAAGTCATTTTTTAAGAGAATGATTGACTTGAGACCCATGGTGTCTTTGAGACTTTTGTTCCTTGCGACGAGTACTATACGATCCAATACAAAAAAGTTTGACCTTGAAAAAAGGGTCAAGAACAAATTTTCGAACCATTTTTTTAACAGGTCTTCACCGATTCGGAAGTATAGAACTTGTACTTGTAACGAAGTTGTAGCCTGAAACAACTGGGCGAAACAGCCAGCATACCATTTTAGGCTTATTATAATGATTAAACGAAGAAATACGTTCCTATCTGTCTCCCGTTTTCTACAATTGACTTACAACAGTTTAATTTTGCAAGATTCTACTTATTTATTTCTAGTATCCACGTCGTTATTGCTATCAAGGTAGATAAACATATTAACAAATGAACCACGTTGATGGCAATATTAATGGAAAGTTGTGGTTATCTCTTTAGAAAGACACGGTGGTGTGCGCACGCAAGCTTTAACAATGAAAATCGCATGATACGGAGCCGTGAAAGCTTAAAAAGCTCTGTTTACTGCTCCGCAAAAAATTTGTTACACCGGAAGGATGCAAAATAATGAAAATGAATCCAATATTTGCAGTCGTGAGCCGTACGCGCGAATATTAACGCTTTGAAAAGCGCAATTTGTATCATAACCCGACACGCGCAGCCCTAGGCATCATACTGCGGGAAATTTCGAAATATAAAATTCAGATTCAATTTCTACGGGAATAAAGTGAATTCATGCAGGGAATGCAAATAAATAAGCTCATAAACGTGTACACATTTGTTTTAGAACGAAATTTTTGCGTTACCAAAGCTTCTCTGCGAAAATGGAGTTAATGGTGGTATCGAAAACTATTCCGGAAGTTGAAGTGTCTCCATCAACCCTTGATCAAGGGATGTTATAAGAAGAGCCAGAGTCGTTTTACGTTAAAGTCGAATTTTTACTTTAGATTGGTTTTTATAAAAGAAACTATCGCGCGGATAAATATAGCAACGACTGCTACTTGTTGAACGAGAATTAAAAAGTCGACTCGGAGACCTTCCTTTCAATCATTGTTAATACAGGTACATCAAGCAATAAAAAATCTGGGGCCCTTCCATCCTGAGGAATCAAAATTTTGATTGACGGAATGAAATTGTAAAATTGATAATCCGACGAAAAGGTTTCATCGATTTCGACTGAGGAACTGGCACTCGAAAAATTTCGACAGATATATTCTGGCGGTTTATTTAAGACAACGAGGACTGAAAAGTCAAGATTTGTCATAATAATTAGCTTTTCGAAATTCTTGATTGGTGTGTTATAGTGGAAGGTAATTTCTATGACTAGAGCTAGATTTTTCGCGATTCTTGTGTGGAAAGTAAACTTGAATGAATTATGAACGTTTATTGTTCTTTAAGATAATGAAATTTACAATATTTAATAATGAGGAATAATGGAATTTTATCTGGGAAATTGTAGTAATAATTGGATTTGCGAGCAACAGTTGAAATTCAACATTTTAAGGTAACATTTTTTTACCAGGATTTATAAAATCGAGTATAGAGGAAAGGAAATAATGGAATTCCATCTGATAAATTGTGATGACCATAAAATTTGTGAGCAAAAGTTGGAATTGAACATTTTAAGGATAACATTTTTTTACCAGGATCTATATAATTTAATAAAGAGGAAAAGGAATAATGCAATTCCATCTGACGAATTTGTAAGCAACAATTGAAATTAAACATTTTAAAGATAACACTTTTTAGCAGGAATTATAAAACTTAGTAAAGAGGAAAAGGAATAATGGAGTTTCATCTGATGAATTGTAATAAATATTGAATCTGTGAGCAACAGTTGAAATTGAACATTTCAGAGATAACATTTGTCACCAGAAGAAGCTGCTTCATTCCTTCAAGATTTAGGTCAAGTGTTAATCAGGTTTAAAAGTAACCAAGCATTTTTCCCTTCGTTTGTCATTTGTCATTTTAAACAATAATTCTTGCGTAATGGGTTAGTTTAATTAACCCCTTGCAGTACAAGTTATTTTACGGTTTCATTGTTTCAGTATTCGCCAATGACTATACAGGGTGGGGCAATATCTTTGTCCACCTTGAATATTTCCGTTACTTGTAATAACATGAGAAAATGATATTATACAAAAGTTGCACGATATAGAAGGGGAAACATTCGGATGTAAACATTTTTTATGTGCGTGAAGCCATTTCGATTTTTCTATCATGAATCGATGGAGTATCATATTCTGCGTAAAAATATGTATTTGACCTCTACATGTCCTAATGTAATAATCGTTAACTATTACATTAGGACATATAGAGGTCAAATACATTTTTACACAGAATTTGATACTCTATCGATTCATGATACAAAAAGTAGGTCTTTTCACTTAAAGAAATCAAGGGGACCTCGAAATCTCCGAAATGGCTTCACGCACATAAAAAATGTTTACATCACAATGTTTCCCCCTCTATACCGTGCAACTTTTGTATATATCATTTTCTCATATTATTACAATTAACGGAAATATTGAAGATGGACAAAGTTATTGCCCCACCCTGTATATCGACAACAATAAAATAGAATCTTATTTCGGTACATAGAAAATTAATAACATACATATTTAGTAAAATCTGTTCGAAATCTTCATAATGATCTGACTCGACGTTATGGTGCAAGGGGTTAAGAAGAAAATGAACAGTTTCTAGAAGGTGATGGCGATCTAATGGGGATAAAATAATGCCAAAACACAATTTTGTTATTTTTATAAATCTAAGTAAATAGAACTTACTTTCTATATATCCCGGATGATGAAACAAACATCGTATTCGATTCTATAATGAAAACCGGAAAGATTTAGAACGTCTGTCACGATCGGGGGAGGGGGGGAAGTATGGATTAATTATGAGGGTAACAAAGCGAATCAGTGTCGGATGGGACGCGGAAGATCCAATTAGAACGGAAGTCGAGCGTGATACGTTCGAATCTTGCCAGCATCGTCTTCCTACAGGGGAGGCAGATAATGCATTCGCGTTTGTACGTTCTGCGGCGCAGTCAGTGCAGCTAGTGCACGTGCCTGCACGCCGAAACGTCGCCATCGCTGTCACCAAAGGGACAATTGTAATTTGTCTGGAAAAGACAGAAACCGGGCGCCGTTTAATGCAGATCCTGCATTCACACGTCGCGTTTGGTAATTCAGAAGTTGCAATGAAATTTTCAACCGGGAAATTTAATTGTCTTCGCGCTTGTCACGCCAATAAACAAACAAAAATGAGAGAAAAATTTTTAAAACATTTTTTTTAACTCCGCGGGGAACAATATTTAAAAAATTTTCCTGTTCGACAAGCGCGACGCATGTTTTAACAGAACTGCCGGATCGAGAAAGTCGAGCATAACGGTTTTTTCTATTGAAAACAATGCTTTCCAGTTCTATGGCAAATTTCAAATTTCTGTCTCTAATTTCTTGGACAGTTTTATTGAATCGCGCTAACTCCCAATATTCCATTTCGCTGAGCCATTGATTGGAATCTTCAATATATTTTTCGATAGAGGGACGAGTCTGATTCACAGAAAAATGATCAAATTCCTGGAATTTCGTAAAAATTTTAACAATTTTTGGGCGTTGTTTGTTATTACCACCGACATAGAGTCGTATTTATAAATAAATATCGATTCTGCTGATTTGAAATAAAACGATAGTTGATTTCGATGGTTGAATATCGAGTTGATTAAATTATCCTTTTATTGGATCGATTCTCTCTGATTGTAACAAGGAAATACCGACGTTTAAGTTTCTTCAATAATTTGACAAGAAAAGTGATGATATTCTCCAGGATTTGAGAAGGACGAGAATTCTAAAAAACAAAAAAGATTGAGATTGGCAAAGCGTCCAAAGGAACCGAGACGAGCAATAGGCAATTGAATTTCCCTTAAAATCACTGACCACCCTAATTCTCGCGGGCAAATGAAAACTGCTGAATGGAAACCGACTTTCAATTGCAATTACTGAATTAAGTAGAGGCCCTAATGAGGAAATCCATGGGATGAGACACTGGTTCATCGAGAACGAGGGAAAGACGAGAAGTAACAAATCCAATTACTAATTAATATGCAGGCATATCCTTAGTTTCGTCAAACTTATATGCTCTTTATGCTTTGAACGTAAATTTAAAATAGGAACTAGCTTCTAAACATAATACTGACGTTTTATGACTAACAATTAGACTATTAAATCATGAATTAGGTAGTTGGAAAACTGTGAAGATATTCGAAGAATTCAAGAACATCACTATATCATTTTTAACTTACTAATTCATTGAACGAAAAAATAGAGTTTCATGTATCTTCTGCTTTCTCCAATTGAGTAAAAAAAGTATTGAGTAATTGTAAAATTGAGTAAAAGTAAGTTCACTTTACAGAAAGATCCACAGTGATAATGTTAATAATCTGTAACACGTCTGTAAAATATTTTCTATCAATTACTATACTAGAAGAGAAAGTTTTGTGCCGTCGTTTAAAAAAGATTCTGTAATATGAATAAAATGAAATTATCATTTCTCTACGTTAATATTAACGCTGTCTTACATTTTGTAAATTTACAAGCCCCATAAATATCTAAAAATCTGCATTGTACACTATTTTTTTCAATAATATTTTTATGTTGATTGCAAGAGACTTTAAAAGCGTATAGGTGATCTGAATTGTGCAACGTAAGAGGAAAGTAGGTATTACGACGAAATTATTATCACAGAGTTCACGGTGCACGTGAAATGAAATTTTTGTGATAAGTTTGACAAGAATGGCACAGCATGTTATGCTTTCAGTGCGTCCGAAATTTTATTGCTTGCTTGCCTCATATGCAGAAGCTAAAGTGGCTTGTAGGAAAGGATCAAGAGGGATAGTCTGCAATACACACTTCATAAAGTCAGCGTACGTATCAGCCATTTCATGTCAGTATCTTGGAACTTATAAGCCTGGCCAGTAGACTTTATACTTTTTTATTATTTATACGCTTTTCATAGCGTCCCTGTCAAAGAATGCCCTAGTTTCCCGTGTTTTCCTGTCTTCGTAGTACAATATGAAGTAAAAATATGTTTTATAAACAAAAGATCGCAATACATTCAACATAACATCAGAAATTAAATACATATTATGTTAACGTTCATTTTTCAGTTATAAAACCTTCCCACCTGAATTGCAACAAACTAGAGTGAAACAGACAATTTAGTTCCTTTCGGAATATGTTTAATAGGTTGAAAATAATATAATGGTACTTTTAAAATTTTATGTTATTTTTACTGTTTTAAATTACATCTGCTCATTTTTGTCAAAAATTCATAAAATCCGCTGTCTATAACCATTTGTAATTTCATACAAATTTTTCTGATCATCATCGCTACTCGCAGCATTCGAAAAATTTACCACGTCAAAGAAGCAACGTATACTGCAAAAAAATTCACCCATGCTCTGCCATTTTATTTCAGTCAGAGTATGTTTTCTATAAAATCTTTTTAACATACAATCGATCGAATTTGAAAAGTGGTCTTATTTTAATTCTGTTGCAATGGAACAAAAATATCAATAATTTATTACGTCCGCTTCTAAAATTATACTTCTGCGCACGAAATAAATAGAACGTTGGAGATCACAAATTATTTGATCAAATGAAAGATGAAATGAAAAGTTATTTGATTTTCATTTGAAATTCAAATGATGAAGTAATATTGGAAAAATTATTTGGTTGTTCAAAAAAACTATCCTGTGTTTATTTCAAATGACATGTGTCCAAAAAGGATAATATATTATTTTAATGATTATTTTTCAAATAATTTAATTCGATAGTGCCCCATGCTTGGTTCTGCAGCACAAGACCCAAATAATATGCGACTTTCAATTATTAACTTTTCCTATCAAAATTGTTGAGATGCCAGTTATTTTTTATTCTTGGTTACGACATGATCTGACTTTGTAATTCAGCGGTTTCCAACCTTTATGCTACTACGCCTCCCCGAAAAAAAATTTTTTTTCCGCGCCTCCCTAATTTTAATTGTTTTAATAGATATAATAGATTTAATAGATTTAATAGATATCTATATTAATAGACGCGTTTTAAATAATAAAGACTTTAATAAAAAAAAAACTGAAGACCACAATTAACAGAATGATAACAAGGTTTTGCTATAACATGTACGTACATGTATATTTATTTTCATATTAAATTCTTTTTATTCATTTAAACCAACTACATCTAACGCATCAAAATTTAATGCGAGGGTTGTTGCTGTTTATTGGTACGCAGTTTATAAAATCTTGCGGGCAATGTGGAGTGTGCCACTCGTATCTCTTTTTCGACTACTAATCTTGCTCGATATTTGGTTTTCATTGCAGCCAGTGCCGAAAAGGCCGTTTCGCATAAATAAGACGTGACAAGCATTGCTTCATAGTACGGTTGCGTCAAGTCCGCGAACGTGAATGCCGCGGATTACTTAATCGCTTTAGTAAATGTATTACACTGGTTTTGATAATGAGTAAATGTATTTAACAATTGTATAATTTTGTCGTGCTGCGTTTCGTTTGAATTGCTATTGTGTACAGCGTTGTGGAGCTGTGCTTGGTTCAAGTGACCTTTTCCAACAAAAAGAAGACGCGGTCATCGGGTGTTAGATTTTGTCGAAACTTTGCATACTGGTAGATTTCGTTCTCCTGTTTATGAAAATATAGTATTATAGGCGTCGATACTCAATCATTTTTGAGATATTTACAATTTAAATTTCATTATACCCGTTAAACCCTTAAGTACAGTTTTGGTATAAGTTTTTGTCAAGTGCCAAATGGCGTGATGGTAACGTACTAGATTCATTACCGGGAAGGCAAGTGTTCAAATCCCTTTTTCCTTTTTTTCCATTTTTATTTTTTTCTGTTCAGTTTATCTAGTTTAATTAATTGTATTTTGCACATGAAAAATGCACTCATAATATCTATAGGAAACAAAATATAAAAAGTTTATTGAAACGGAACATAATATGAAAGAAAAATTGTTGAGTATCGGCGCCTGTAATGCTACATTTTTACAAACAGGAGTACGAAATCTACCAATATGCAAAGTTTCGAGAAAATCTGAGACGGTCTCTGCATCTACGGTCGCAGGGTGTATGTTTGGCGAAAGTTAGATATACATAGTCGAACAACTGACTGAAATAAATGTTGTTCAGGGACTGAAAATGGAATTAAGGTTTGATTTTGAATATATTATGGTATGAAAATTTATATTTTATTGACAATTTTGCCGCCTCCTCTGACATAGTCCGCGCCTCGCTTGGGAGGTGCGCCTTTCCAGGTTGGAAACCGCTGTTGTAATTATAAATGTTTTGCGATACAAATCGTGCGATCACGATTCCCTGGACGTTTCCCTGTCAATTATCCCAACGGCAGTGAAACGAGTCGGCGACAGTTCTGGCGGGAAGTAGCGATCTCAATCACAGTGGCAATACCGTCTCGCGCGTGGGAGTTTTCGTCGGCGGCGCGGAGAATTAGGTATCCGACGAAAGTGCACCGGGGAGGATCAGTTTAAGCATCTTGCGGGCCAAAGGGAATGAACGGAAGCGTAGCTCGCTTTATATGACGCTTTACGCGCCTTTATCTTTACGATTACGCCCGCGTAAAATCGGAGTTTAATATAAAGCCCAGAGGCGCTCGGCTATAGCGACCTTATACCACCAGCATTTAGCTGCATCCTTCTTCAAGGAGTTGCACGGAAGTTCGAATGAGAAGAAAATACGAGGACAGAAGAGATACCGTGTACAGGGTGACCCTGGATGAAGTCGTTCCGCTAACCGATGCTATTTTCCTTCGAAAAATGTGACTATAGCAGAGCTCGCGTAGATAGCTTTCTAATAAAATCGAATTACTCGAGAAAGATCGGTGAGATCATTCGGTTCCGCTAATTTAAACGTTACAGTTTAGGATATTTTAAAAACGCTTTCACCGTCTCTCACAAGAAATGTGATTGTAATAGAAATCACATAAAGTCATCTGATCAACTTAAACATCTCTATAAAGATCAAGAAGAAGACTCTTTGAGTCCACAACTTAAAAAATATTAAACACGCGTTATTATTATTATCGTTTGTTATATTTTAAAAATATGTTAATTTTCTGCTTCAAAATATGAGATTGTAACAAAGTTCAGATAGACAAAGCCTTTTGATGAAATCAAACGACTCAAAAAAAAATATAAACTTTATTATCATTGCATATGTTTTTAAAAAGCATAAGGTGAAGATACTTCGAACCTAACAAATAAAAAATATTATAAATGTAATTGTCGTTAATCATATTTTGGGAAACTATATATCTATTTAGTCACTATATAGAAATTATATAGTCACTATCTAGTCCTCAGAATTGATATTCAGTATTTGTTTTTATTTTAACAATATCATCTTGGTACAAAGGAAAGACGTATATGTTTAAGCTAAAGGAAACGGAACATTGTTGTGAGTTGAGTTTATTTAAATTGATTAATAACGTTCAAAGAATTCGGTAGACAGTAGAACCTTCTCTCGTTAAGAAATGATTAGAACCCGAATTAAAATAAATTACTAGAATAAATTAGAATAAAGTAAATCATTTAAATTGAATGAAAGTAAATCATTAAATCTGTTTGACATTAATAGTTGTTCAGCATTAACTAGTTTATATTGCCCCATGAAAAAGTCTAAGTTTGAAACTATTCAAACAACAGACTTCTACTAAAACATGCCCGAATGCCCCAGAATAAAGAAACGCATTCAATAATTTCCCATAAAAGTCAGATTACAATTTCAATAGTAATGCAATAAAAAAAATCTAAAGCCAAGTATTTCAATTGATCCGGTAATCTAGCGTTAATAATGCAGCAATTATCGCGAAATAAATCGCAGAGGGTTGATCTTTGCAGCATTAACAAACGCATTTTCAGTCGATCGGAAGACAATGTGTAGTTCGGTTAAGAGACACCCGTTGTGCAAGTACCGACGAGTCAGTGCTCGAATGCATAAAGTTAAATACCCGGCGGCATAACTTGGGCTATGGCCCGACTACGGTCGAGTATCCTTGGTAACCCCTCAGCGGAGATCACGTATTCCTTCGGGAAAGAACCTCTTTTTAGTGTCGCGATCTTCAGAATTTCTTTCTTTCTGTACTTTCTTTCCTTGTCTCCGTGGTCCCTCTAGCGCCGCTGGTGTGTCTCGTGCCTTTCGTTTTCCCCTGTCATCCCGCTTGCTGCATCCCCTTTTTCTCTTTCTCTATCTCTCGTTCCCTTTCTCTCATTCTATTCTGCTGTCCCCTCGGGTGTTCCGATGTTTTGTAAAATGGATTTGCTTCCTGCGGTGGCACGATCTTGTCGCGCCTCGAGATGGAACGTGTGCCACTGTGTAAGTGGATCAAAATTTTCCGTTCGTTTGCTGGTTAACAACCAACACGGAAAATCGAAATGCCGTCGCCGGACGCGAATTCAACGGAAAACCGTGAAATCAAGAATCATAGCCATAGCGAAAATATTTCTGTTTGTGTACAGTCTGACCTACAAAGCCGTACCGGGAATTTCAACCATCCATTCCTGTTATAAATGCGCGGACTTCACACTGTACGCATCATGTTCCCTATTGTTTCATATATTTAACTGTAATTTTGTACAGCGATGACTCGGAATCTGGCTTCCATTTTCCTTTCTGGAATATCTTTCAATTCTTTACTGATTCGTTTAGTCTTACTTTATACTTATACTTTCTGTTTATTTATTCATTTTTTCGTCCTACATCTTATTTTACACCTACTTCTTTACATGTATTGTATATTTCTTGTTGTATATTTATTACATCGAATTCTTTTTACATATACATTGTATATATGTATTTTTATTCACTCATGCTTTCCTTTCAACTTCTTATTATACATCTATTTCTGTATTGTACATCGTACGTTTATTTAACTCTTTATACATTAACATCATTATTTAGTTTGGCTCGACTGCGTTTTGGAGAACTCCGTGTTCATAACTTTTTTTATGTGATCCTGTAGATATCGATGAAGATAATCTGATAATGTGTGTATGGTTGTTAGGAATTCACTGGTTTATAAGTTATATGCGTGTAAAGATGAGCAGTTTTAAGCGTTTTTGACAGGTTAGAGCGTCGCCACATTGGATATTCGTTGAGTGGTAGAGGTAGGTAGGTCTGTTCGGCGCATGCGCTGGATAGATCGTGAGTGTTCAGCGCATGTATTAGATAGTATGGTATATTTGCGGGATCGGCTAAATAGTACTGAGCGTATGCGCTAGATGGCAATTTAGTGGTTACACATACTTTGTAAACATAAGCAATTTCAAGTGTTTTTCACAAATTAATTATTAATAAGTTTATTGTTGATTTTCGAATGACTAGTTCAAGTATTAGAAATTTTAACTTTAAAGACATGCCAAGTAGTAAAGAAGAAGCAATTACTTGGGCTCAGGATTTTGGATTAGAGCGGAAATTTAAAAAATGTCGTACTCATCGGTGCGAAATGAAAATTTATAACAATAATCATGGAATCGGTCGTTTTCGGTGTCCAGTAATTAAAATATACAGAATCACATACAGGATTTCAAAAAGAAGCTACAGTCCAAGATGGTTTGGGGTTAAGTCGTCGTGGGAACGGAGAAGGCCGGTGGCCTGACCATGGTATATTCGCATTTTGATTTAGTAAATGTGTTATTATTACGCACGTGTTTGTGCTGCAATCTAGCGGATCTGTTCGGCAGTATTTAGCCCATTTTATGTATATCACCTAGCAAATATATCAATATGGCGGCGCTTTAACCTGTCAAAAAGGCTTAAAAGTGTTCAACTTTATACGCGTATAATTTTTTAACCAATGAATTCCGCACAATAAGATTTTCATTTTCGGCGTTTTCTCGTCGAAATCTATAAGATTGTATAAAAAAAACTTGAAAAAAAAAGAGTTCTCCAAAACGCAGTTAAACCTTTCTTTCTACTTTTGTTTCACATCTATGTCTTTATTGCATGTAGTACATTTATTTAATTCTTCATTCTTCAACTCAATTATTTATTTTTCTATTCAAGTATTGATTGTGTGGTTATATACAATCTTTACATACATTGTATATTTCTGTACGCACGTATAGTTTTTCTTTTCTACTCTTTATTTCACGACAAATTTCTTTATTGTATATTGTAGTTATACTCATTAACTTCATTATTTATTTTTCCATTCAACTATTACTTGTCTACTGCAGATGAGCAGAAGGTTTTGTTCAAAGTATAAAGAATATTCCTGAAATTGAACGAAAACACTGTTCAGGCTTTTGATTAAGCCTCAACCAAAGCAAAAATAAGCACTCCAAAGGTCCACAGTAATAACGCAGAGAGAATATTACCAAAAATCGGTACCTGCGATAAGCTACTTATCCCGTAAAAATAAAATCGTAAAATTCAACAATAAAGCCATTAACAATGTAAAATGTTGAAATTCTGATGAACGGTATGCGCGAATTTGATCGCTCGAAACGCTTCGGTCGAGGACGAAGTAGCGAGTCTAACGAAACGCAAAAATAGAATAATCGCGAACGGAATAGGATTTCGGTCCTGAGGGCGACGTTGCGATGCGTGCGAATAAAAAGAGTAAATCCCGGGTTCGGTAATCCCGGGGATGCTACACGAATGTTGCAACATTTATTACCGGGGGGCTAAAAGCATCGGTTTTTCACGCGGGCTAGCATCTTTTCCAAATTGCGGTTTAAAAAGGGGGCAGAAAACAAAAGGACCGTGCCGGATGGGAGGAAATGGATAAATCAGCGGATATCGTTGAAGCATCTAGAGCGGAGAATTGTCGGCCATTCATAACGAAGCGAAGGCGCAGCTCGCGCCACTTACGAAACGACGATAACTTTGTCACAAGCGTTCGCGCACGGGGGCCCTGGAAAGCAGGGCGGTTTTGCGTTACTCGTATCTGCTGTCGAACCAGCGAGCAGCAATAAATACTGCAAACGCACGCGGTGTCTGTTCGTGGTATTAAAACTTGCGAGCAGGCGAACTTCGGTCTCGATATCGGAAATCTATCCTGCTCGCCGAGTTGAGAATTCGTTTTAATCGCGGCGGAATTGTTTGTTACGGTGCCGCGTTCTTATCGTGCCCGTGACACTGTATATTTAATACGAGCCAAGAAGAATTGATGGCCGATCGTTGTTTTGCTAACCACTGTTTCAAATGCCTTTCTACGACGATTATGGCTGCTGAGGATTTATCGGCTCCTTTTTGCGGCAAATCAGACGGCGACGAGTGGCGGGGCGGTTTTTATATTAATGCAATTGTAAAGCTGAGGATTATTGTGTTTCCATATCTTTGAAGTATCTTTTAGACATCATTCTGCTTCCAGAATCGTCAGGTAGACGTGAAAATAAATTTTTGTAATTTGAGACCGTAAAGAAGTATTAGGTGCAGGGATCGAAAGAATTAGGAAAACTCTTTAAGAAGAAGATCGAAGTGAAAATAAATTTTTATAGTGTTGAGACCGAAAGAAAATATTAAATTCAGGTATCGAAAGAATTAGGACACTCTTTAATAGGAAAACAGACATGAAAATAAATTTTTGTTGTCCCGAGACCGAAAGAAAATATTAAATTCAGGTATCGAAAGAATTAGGGAACTCTTTAATAGGAATACAGACATGAAAATAAATGTGTTGAAAGGAAGTAGGTATTAGGTACAGGCATCGAAAGAATTGGGAAACTCTTTAATAGGTTCCATCTATAAAACAACATTCATACATTTTCACACTAGAACTACCAAGTCATAAACGCGAATATAAGATTGTACCAGAAGATCGTTTCGTATTCGATTAATGCGTACAATAGGAATTCAACCTAGTTATTGAAGAAGGTAAAATGCGTGACTATTTAAAGGAAGTTTAGAAAGTAATAAAACGTTAAAAAACAGATTATTACGTTGCTTGTATATGTTTGTTTTATTTAGCAATATTAATCGTACATATTGAGAAAGAAACTTTTGAGACCACCTAATGCAGTGGATACAAAAATTGTCGATATTTAAATTGTGATAAATAAAAACAAATAGTATAACAATAAGCCTGGACTCATTTTAAAGTTTGAAGCCTCTACTTTCGCAAAGCTACGTTCATTTTCCACTAAGATATTTTCACATGATATAGCAGGTGGGAAACGTTCAGAGGAAACTTCTCATTATTTATGGGAAGTTTTGAAAATTGAAGCGTAGATTTAAAATTGAAGCATCTTCTTTACAACGAGTCCTTACAAATTGTTGTACGATTTTTTTATCACTGTTTTATGAAACCAAAATAGGGAACAAGTTCGATAGAGAAAAGGCGTCATGGTGTAACTTATACGACTGTAAAGTTGGTAGCAACCCCTCACTCAAAGCTTGATAAACCGACTAAAAGAAATCGTACATCAATTTTGAAAGTGTCGTTGTAAAGAGGAAGCTACATTCTTTAAATCTGTAGTGGTTTCAATTACGAAAATAATTTTTCGAAGTTTTCACAGACATTTCAATGTACAGCATTTTCGAGGAAAAACGTGCCTTCAGTTTCTTGCTATGTGTATCATGAAAAAAATCTTAGAATAAAATTAACAACGGACTATGAAAGTAAAGGCATCTAGCTTTAAAATGATTCCAAATTTATTGTCGTACGATCAGTTTTTACGAGAATCAGTTATCGAGAATCGGGGATTTAGTGTGCAAGTACCTACTTTTTAGATCCACTGTATATATTAGGTTGTCCCATAAGTTTCTTCCTTGAACATGTTCAAACAACAGGAGCATCTATTCCTTAATACTTTACTATTTTCTAAGATTTCTTTTATTTTACCGTGCCAATTTGCTTTCTTAAAAATCCACTTTGAATTTGCATTGTTCAGATTAATTGAAAACGACGGGAACTTTTAGGACTGTTAGAAAACGTGTAGAATATACATTTGAATTGTACGAGCGAAGAGAGTGAGCGTCGGAAGAACAAGCGAGCGTCGGAGGAACAGGCGAGCGTCGGTGTGCGAGACTGTATCGGGGATGCAGCAGCGTGAGCGCAGTTTGGAATGGTATGCCGTGAGAGAAGGATATGTGTGATAAATAAGTATTATATATATATATATATATATATATATATATATATATATATATATATATATATATATATTAAAGTTAGCTATTTCAGTTTACAAACTCTCCACTAGTGCTTTATTATCAACAAGGACAACCTAATATATTCCTTTACGATAACAGCAGAGTTGAATTTGTACATATTTCATACGATTTTTGTGGTAATATGTACGTGAATAAATATACATAAAATATATGAAAACATTTTTATGGTATTCGACAATTGTTAGACAAATTGTACAAACGATCGAATAAACGAAAGATGAAAAGAGCACAATTGAAATTAAAACAATGAAACTTGTTCAGTTTCATACAAAAATTGATTACCGAAAACTCATTCTATAATATTCAATGAAAGGTGCTATTGTACTCTGAAAGTTCGAGTAATTTTATATAGTTTTGATTTGTGCATAGGCTGCAACACACATTAAAATTGGAAAAAAGTTCGAAACAACAGATATTGAAATGATTTAAACGGAAAAGTTGATTCATTTGTGTACGAGTGTATCAAGAAAACATTCAGTTATCCCACGAGTTCATCTGTTTAGTTGTTTTAGAGCCGCGTGGAAATTTATAATGAACATTTAAAGTTCTTTGAAAGCTTTGGATTCCACAGGTCAGTTTTTAAAATGAACACCCATACAACAGCAGCCGCTGTGTTACGTTCGTTGCATTATCAAGACCATAATAGTTATTATTTACACTCTTTGTACCTTTCTAGAACAGAAACAGGATTGGATACACTACATGCATGCAAAAGTAGGTCAAAATTGATGAGAAACATAGATACGTACCTAATCCCTTTCTTGGACCAGTATCTCTTTAACCATGACAAGCATGAACATGAAAACTTTGTGACTTTGCATCGACGTAGAAAGTATATTTTGTAGAAAACACTATGCTCTACATTTACAGGTATACACGCTTGGATAAACCTTAAAATACGTATGTACATATACGTTGTTATTTTAGTTTTAACTAACGAAACCAGTAAAACCTAACCTACGTTTGAGAATCTAGTTCCACGAGGAAGTAATGGCAATAACAAAAATGGAATTCATTAGAAATATAATATACAGTGACTCCCATAAATATTTGGACACTTCTAAAAAGACGACAACTTTTTTAATATTGGACCCTTTGACATAGATTTTTTTGAGAAGTTAGGACAATTAAAAGTTGTACTAAAAAATATATTTTACAACTTTTTTATGTGGGCCTACTTTGAAAATTTTTAAAATACGTTCCACAGTAAATAATAAACGATTAAAGATAGTAAAAATTGCAGTCTTTCGCGATTTTCGGCCTGCAACTGTAGTAAATCTAATCTCTGAAAAAATCTCCGATTTTCTACAATATGTATTTTTGAAATTATCAATACAGGCTCATATAAATGTAAAATTCAACTTTCAGTGTTTTCTCTGCCATTCCAAACAATACAATTTTTCAAAATTTCTTTTCGGCGTCATGTTCCAACTTCTCGAAAAAGTCGTAGGGTTCAACATTAAAAAAAAGTTATCGTCTTCATAAGAGTGTCCGAATATTCATTACTGTATATCGAAACACTAAGTATTATATATTTATTGACTTTTCATAGGAGTTACAGAAAAGGAAAAAATTAAAATAAACAGTATGTACACACACACACACACACACACACACATATATATATATATATATATATATATATATATATATATATATATATATATATATATATATATATATATATATATATACTGAAACTCGCAAACTGTTTGTACGATTTTAGACGTTACTGTAGACATTGAAAATTACACACACCCTATAGAAGGTTTACCGAATCACAAATATTTACTACATTGTTACATACAAGTAAAAATTCAATTGAATTGTTCTTGCGTTCTATATTAATAATAAAAAGTTCTAATGGAATTGAAGAACAACAAATATACTTGACATCAAAAACTCTGTAATAATCAACTATTATCAAAATGGAAACTCAGATGAATGGAAATTGTGAATGATCTCATAATCGGTCTGTAATGTTTTAAGGATTAAAAGGGGTGGGGGCTACCTTCTACACTCGCCACCAGATAGTCAAAACACAACCTGACCCGTCACCGATTTGTATACAGGGTGTTCAAGAAAAACCATTCAATATTTATATGGTATACAGGACACGCTGTACTGAGTAAAAAAGCCTTAGTAAACATATAGGTCGAAAGGTCAACCGTTCAGACATAACCATTATTATTTGCTATTATCATGATTGACGTACTTGCGTCCACCACATGCGATATTTACTTCAGCGTTTATAAATCGCGTTTTGAATGTTCCCATTTAAATGCCGACAGTAGATTCCGCGTGTACGGATTCAGAAAATGTCAGCGTATTACTCGCATGAAGATATGTAGCTTAAATTCAGCAGTAAGTCAGTCCTGATGCTAGCAAACAAAAATGTTTATATCTCAAAAACGGTTGACCTTTCGTCCTACATTTACTAAGGCTTTTTTACTTACAAGGAGAAGACGCGGTCATCGAGTCTTAGATTTTGTCGAAACTTTGTATACTGGTAGATTTCGTTCTCCTGTTTATGAAAATATAGCATTATAGGCGTCGATACTCAATAATTTTGGAGATATCTACAATTTAAATTTCATTATACTCATATTATCTATAGGAAACAAAATATAGAAATTTTATTGAAAAGGAACATAATATGGAAGAAACACTAACTTCATCAATCTTAACGTATCTCAAAAGTTGTTGAAATCTACCAATATGCAAAGTTTCGAGAAAATCTGAGACTCCATGACCGCGTCTTCTGCTTCTTAGTACAGTGGATCCTATATATCAGGCCTGGCCGACGCTGGCCCGCGGAACAGATATAGTTGCTTTTCGTCTTCGCCTGCTCGGCAAGGCAGTCCCCACCATGACCACTCCGACTTTTCCTTCGGCACGAGCCCCACGGCCGCTACATCGGCAGGTTATTCAGCACTACTACGTACATATGTACATGTATACAAGATCATTGCAGCAGTGATGGGGCTCATGCCGAAGAAAAATGTCAGAGTGAACATGGTGGGGTCTCACTGTTCCGCGGACCAGCGGCGCCCAGGCTTGCTATATATCATATAAATATTGAATGGTTTTTTTTAACACCCTGTACATACCGTCCTAAGCCGTCCTTACGATATCCCAATGTGTAGGGCAGGACCCGCTAGATAGTCTTACTGAGGAGTCCTCTAGCGGGCCCAGGACGAAACGCTCCCATTCCTCCTTTTCCTCCTCTTTAACTCATGTCAGCAGCCCCAAACAATTTTTAGTCAAAATATCGACAATGCCTCAGAAATCGTACTCAATGCGTTCAAGTGATCCGTATAAGGAGCTTCAAAACCTTTTAACTGGGGGTGTGCGAGATCCCGATCAGGACGGGAATTTTTTTCGGGATTGGGACGTAATCCCAAGAATTTTGGAATCCCGAATCTTCGCGGGATTGCGTATATTTTCGGAAATCCCGAATCATTTCGGGATCCCACACATACTCGACAATCCCGAATATTCTCGGGAATTCCGGATATTCTCGGAAATCTCGAACATTTTCGGGAATCTCGCACACTCCTACTTTTAACTGCTTAGGGCCTCTAAGGGTCTTAATCCGACACTGACTTTTACTTTCTTACCTTTAACTTTACGAACAACGTGTTTCAAGCTTTACAGAGTCTAAACAAAGATACGCACGTTGATAAGCGAGCGGCGCATCTCCACTCGGGATCAGTTAGCAGTTTCATTATATCTGATCTTGACAAGCGACCTTCGGGGCGAATCCTCGATTCGTATTCAGTGTGGTTGCGTAACATCCGAAATCCAGCTTTGGCGAAACAACGGCCAATATCGCTCGCGTTAGCTGCGGAACCATTGTTTCGCTCCGTGGAAAGGAAACTGTGAGGCAGAGGAGCAAAAAGAAAAAAGAGAAGAAAGAGGGAAGGGTTTGAAAAGGGATTCCGGTCGAACGTTATCGTGCAAGGCAACAGTTCTAATTAACGGGGGAGAGTAGTCGGTAGCCGGGCACAAAAGTCGTCGAAAGAGGAGAAAATGAAGAAGCGTTCGATCCTCGATTCTCGTCCTCGAGTATCGAAGGTACCAGATAAAGACGAGCCTTTCGTCCGGGTCTCTGCACCGAAACGCTCGCGACGCTTTTCATTCCCTTTCCGTTTTTACCCTGGTACCTTTCATCCGGCCGGCCGGATCAGAGGCTCGCTCTTATTTCGCCATTTGGTCGGCTGCCTCCGAAACGATGGTTACGCCGCCGGTTACGCGTCGATAATGCACTCTGCGCTACGCCGATCGATGGAATGTCACAGCTCTTCGGCTGCCAAAGTGAAATTCCTCAGGCCGGAAACAGAATGGCGAGCCGCTTTGTAGATACACATTGTTGATGCTCAGATGCTTACAAGGGAACGTACTCAAATTACACAAGCCGATTTTTATGAAATCGACATAGTTCTTTCAAAAATATTAGACACGTGTGTTTTTATCGGCAGCCATCCACATTGAAGGGATGAAAATATCTCTCAAAAATGGAGATAGTTTCCGAGATTTTCACGGAAGCCAGAGGTCGAAAAAATGGAATTTTTTTTCAATTGTGTGCTTTTTAATAGAATATTCAGTCGCGCAGGAAAATTTTAGCAAAAGTTATTTGTTTAAACAATGTATCAGAAATTCGATTTTTTTGCTGTTTTTCTTATTTATTGTTAATTCAATTTAGTATATACTCTGGTGTGTGATCTGTGATCGAAAATAGGAGATACGTGTTTTGAGGTTTTTTTTGTTTTTTTGCCATATAACAATAATTATGCATAATGAATGGTAGTCGTGTACCTCCAGCCGAGATATAAGTATGAGCATTTACTATGAACGTTTATAATATTTCGAACGATGACACGTGTCAAATATTTTTCAAAGAACTATGCCTCACATAAGTTTCATCAAAATCGGTTTGTGTTAGTTAAATATGTTCCCTTTGTTAATAGCTCAGAGGGCACTTGCAGAGACTGAGTAAGTCTGGTCAGACATCTGAAGTTGTGTCGTTAAAACTGGCATTACAAACGCTTAATTCCACGCGAAAGCAGTTGTAAAACGCTACTAATTACATACAGTTCGAATTCAATTTAAATTCACTTTCGGATAATCGAAACGGATAATTCTGCCACTAATTATGCCTCATTATCAACAATAATTGCATTACGTCAGTTTTAATGATCCCGTACATTCTCCGTTATGAGCACATTCGTTATCGGATGAATCGTGCAATCATTTTAGCATACACGTTCATGTATTTTTCGTGTAATCTGACGATTGTTATCAAGACAACTCGGCGAAACGATGAACTCACTCGTAAGAATAACATGGATATTTACAATTATACAACAATTATACAGAGTACACTTAATGAGTCATGAACAATATTTTTATTCGACAACATGTTAATTAGTGTAAAATTAAGGATATTGATTCAAATTAACTCATTTAAATACATGAAGCGCACAGGGAAGTCGTATTGAAAGTGTGTAATATTTAAATTGTTATAATTTTGAAGCTATGAACAATATGTAAATAAAAGTGAGCCGATAGAGAGCGAAAAACCTGCGCTTTAAAACGGATTTTGTTGCATTACGATACAACGCTTGGTTCCCGAGATATCTTCGTGTAAAGACAAAAGTAATTTTGGAAAATTTCACTATCTTTTTCTCTCTCTCTTTCACTCTCTCTCTTTCTCTTTCTCTCTCTCTCTCTCTCTCTCTCTTTCTCTCTCTCTCGCACTCGTCTTGTCAGTTTTGACTGTTACTATTGCCCACGCCCTCCCCTCTTTTTTTTCTTACAAGAAAACTATGATCGCTTATATCTCAAGAACGGATTAAGAAATCGAAATGGAACAAAATGCACTGGAAAGAGCATCGACTCTACCATCTGTTGCACGCTTTAATCCCTTGCACTACGATTTATATTACGATTGCAGTGATTAGAATATCTTTTATATTCAAAATTTCTTAGAATAAGAAGTATGATTGTACTTACTGTATGCCTATGTATTTTCCAATGGCTAGATATTGACAACAACAACAACATAGAATTTTATATCAATTTAAAAGAAATGAATAACATACATATTTAGTAGATCCTATTCGAAATCATCGTCATGAGTCTTTCCCGATATTATAGTAAAAGGGGTTAATGATCATAACTTGATTGTCCTTACAGGTATGACATAAGCGTGAACAGACAGTAGTAAAACAGGATAAAATTTATTTCGGGAAGCATAAACTGTATCCCTCACCGTTCACATTAATCGTCATAATTTTTAATAAACCTTAGAAAAGTTGTAGGTTGTGATAAGAATTTCACCTTTAACAATAATAGCACTTTGATTTACAATTATTGCTAAAATCAGAGAATTATAATTTCATAAATTAATTTTTTCTTTTGAATTCATTATTGACATATACGAAATAGTAATTTATATTTTGCTTCTGCCACAGAAAGATGAAAAATTAAGTTATGTTTGATCTTTCTGTGGTAGAAGCAGAATAGACAGTGACTCAAACAATTGATCAAATGTTCCCACAGTGTTTAAATTTTTATTCAACTGAACACATGTTAATAAGATATGTAGCAAAATATTTTATTATAATACAAACATAGTTTTCGTAGTTAATATAATACAGAATTAACTTAATTAAATTAACTTAATTAAAAATAATTAAAATAAATTAACTTAATTAAATAAATTAAATGAAATTAACAAATTATGTAATGATTAATTTTTTGAGTTCGAAAAAATGAAATATTAGTACTTCGTATACCCTCGTTTCGCTTTCAGTGCGGCTTCTATGCGTCTTGGCATACTATCTACTAAACTTTTACACTGTTCAGCCTTAACATTTTCACAAGCGGTTTTAGCTTTTGACGACACTTCAATAATACTTCTTGAATTGTGATCGAAGTTGGCAATTGCTCTTTTCAGTCAACCCCATAGGTGTTCTATTGAGTTCAGATCGGGAGACTGTGGGGGCCAGCCTAAAACGGTAAATCGATGAGCTGTTAACCATTCTGTGGTGATTTTTGCCTGGTGTTTAGGGTCGTTATCGTGCTGAAAAATGACTTCTTCTGCATTCTTATTCCATTTTGGCAAACTTTCAATGAAACTTTTCTGCAGGATGGATGTGTATGGTGTTGCAGTCATTCGACCATCAATTTTTTCAACGCATCCGACGCCCTCACTGGTCATACAACCCCAAAAGTGAATTTAAGAGGACGTTCAAAAATAAAGAAACCTCTTCAGTTTGCCGAAAAATATAAAAATTATACAGATCTCGATTGGGGACGAGTAATATGGTCACACGAGATGAAAATTAATCGTTTTGGATGTGATGGACGACAATGGACATAGAGCGAAAATAAAGAAGTTTCGGGTTGTATGACCAGTGAGGGCGTCGGATGCGTTGAAAAAATTGATGGTCGAATGACTGCAACATCATACACATCCATCCTGCAGAAAAGTTTCATTGAAAGTTTGCCAAAATGGAATAAGAACGCAGAAGAAGTCATTTTTCAGCATGATAAGATCCCTAAACACCTGGCAAAATTAACAAAACAATGGTTAACAGCTCATGGCTTTACTGTCTTAGGCTGACCCTCACAGTCTTCCGATCTGAACACAATAGAATACCTATGAGGTTTACTGAAAAGAGCAGTTGTCAACTTCGATCACAATTCAAGACGTATTATTGAAGTATGGTCAAAAGTTAAAACCGCTTGTGAAAATATTAAGGCTGAACAGTGTAAAAGTTTAGTAGATACTATGCCAAGACGCATAGACGCTGTACTGGAAGCGAAAGGCGTGTGTACGAAGTACTAATATTTCATTTTTTCGAACTCAAAAAATTGATCATTACATAATTTATTAATTTCATTTAATTTTGTTTAAAAAGTCTAACACATTTAAGTTAATTCTGTATTATATGAACTACGGAAACTATGTATGTATTATAATAAAATATTTTGCTACATATCTTATGAACATGTGTTCAATTAAATAAAAATTTAAACACTGTGAGAACATTTTATCAATTGTTTGAGTCACTGTAAATTACTATTTCGTGTATATCAATAATGAATCCAAAAGAAAAAAAGTAGTTTATGAAATTATAATTCTCTGATTTAAGCAATAATTGTAAATCAATGTTTTATTAATGTTGAAGGTGAAATTCTTTTTAAAATTTGAATAATCTGTATACAGAGGAAATAATTTTACTATTACCGTGCCATTACCGAGAGGCTTGATTAAACTGGGGGAGATTCACCTAAGATCGTCAGCTGTGTCTACATTTTACGAGACACTCTATGTAAGGATTTTCATTGCGGAGTTGATTGCATCAGAGTTAGAGTTCTAAGAACTTGTTGGAACCCCAATACGTCTCTTTACCTAGATATGGACATTAGTTTTGCAATCGATAGCCCAGCAGATCCGGTATTGTTCTTTGATGGCATCCTTCGAACTGGAAGACTTGCTGAAAATCCGATAGATACGGATCAAACATTCACAAAGGGAACATTCGACTGAAAGAACAGAAGCCACAAATGAAATTGCACATGAAATACTTAATGACGTAAGTGGACCCAGTGGACCTCACGATCCTGAGCATATTAACCTTTTAAATTTCCTTAAAGCACAGCAGCTTCTACAACTACAATAAAAAATATACGTTCGAAATCTCCAAAACATTTTTTAAAGAAAAATAAAATCTTGAAATTGTGAACAGTACAGAAATGTGGTTTCCTACAGAAAGAAAGAATCGGAAGATAAATAACAAAATAAATATGTGAATATTGTAGAAAAACTTTTTTACTTACAGAGGAAACATGAAATGTAAATTTTATGGATTCACTATTTTTGAAACGTGATAAATTGGATGTGTAACCTGAAGAGAGGAATACTGCTCTCACGAAATCCGATAAATCTGAAGTATAATCCCCTGAAAAAAGGGATCTAGAAAAAGCTAAAACCTGAAGAAATAACTCTGATTTCACAGTTACAGGAAAAATGTTTGCACGGTGCAATTCTTTTGAAAACGAACCAATTGTTACTAACAAGTGGCGACGTTCTCGTAATGAACAATAGACTGATATTATGAACTATGATATTATGCATTATTTAAGTTTGTTTTTCAAAGTTTAAAATAAAAGGCAGAGGATTTCTTCATTTACAAATTTAAATATTGAGCTACTGTAGGTATATAATTTATATTAATCTACAAAACATATTTTTCAAAATTTTTATTATATATCATTAACCCTTTGCGCTCGGAAGTATTTTAACTCCATAACCAAACTTTTTTTCGATCAAGAATATTTCCATTCGACAATATGATTCTTATCATTTTGAAGAAATGAAACTGATATAATACCTCATAGAATACTTAAATGTTTGGTATCTAATTTATTGAATATAAATTTAATAATGTAAACCATATTTTGAATAATGGTATAGCAATTTTTAGTGGTGCCTCAGTGTCACCACTCCAGTGCTAAGGGTTAAACTGCGAATTTGTATGCAAAATAAAAATTGTTTGCATCAATTGCAAAAAGCAGGAGCCTGAAGAATAAGTTTTATTCTTCCTTTTATAATTTTATTGTAATAAGCTGAAACTAGTTTATTGGTGTTTTCAAATTCTTTTAATTTGTTTTCTGTTTTAAATTGCACGTATTAATTTTTAACACAAATATATAAAATCTGCAGTCTATAAGTACATTATCTACGAAACTAATCGTTTTAACTTCACAGAAAAGTTAAAGTTGTTTGACCCACTTTTTAACAAGCTATTCCGATTTAAAAGTTGTTTGAACAATCACGTGGAACACTGTAGTTATGTAAAATTCCGTTTAGCATATCAATCTCTATTATAAACGTACCAATTTCTAGTTACATTGCAAAATGAGCTCTCCTATCTTAATAACCACGGCTTTGTGAATTTGAATGATAGAGAGTAGTGCAAGTGCCCATCGAAAATGGCAGGAAACCGCGATTAATCAAGAATTTCATTAAACCGAACCATTGTTTCGGCTTTAATTGTAAATTTCCATGAACGTAAGATCCCTCCTAATTATCGGTAGACAACAATGTTAGCTGTCAGCCTTTTTCCTCTTCCCCTGCGAGGTGAGTATCCTACTTCAGCGCACACGGCAATAACTCTGGTCGGTGGGCGAAAATACAGGTGGAGCACCAGAGGTAAAATAGTTGCGCGTGGTTGCAACAATTCGAGTTGCGGAGGGGGATACTTACTTAGCTGTGCGGAGGCGTGGCGTTTATTTGGAAAAGAATTTTCGACGAGGCCAATTGGGCAGTGGTCCAGTATCGAGGTGGAAAACTCCGATATAGTGGGGACGAAACGAAACATCTGGTAAACGTTACGAGCCATTAACCTTTTACTGGCCATTCACCCCTTCTTCCAGTTGGAATTCTCTATATTTCTTAGGTGGCCGAAAACGATACACCGCCATCACCATCCGCCGAGCCACCCCCTTCACCCCTGGTAACATTGTAATTACGTTATGATTACTTCCGTTCTAATTACATACTAATTGCCGGCGACGATTACACGCCGCTAATTTTAAATGCCGTTTAATTACCGCCGATGGAAAAGTGCGGGCAACTCCGCGTGGCAAGTTCATTTGCGGTATATTCTCGCGGGACTATCTCGGCGAACGCGGCTTTTGCTAAGAATCGACCGAAATGAAATGGCCGCGACGGCGGCAGCTCTGCCGGCTGCCATTCGAATTCAGAATCTATTTCCCTGTGACGAAACTGCATTTTTTTTTCTCCCTCCCACCTGTTCTAGTCGAACACGAATTTTTTGCCGGCTATCATTCTTCGTCGGATTTAATCGCGCACTCGAAATTTCGAATTGCAGTCAAATTTTACCGGTGAATTAACCGGTAACGAATCACCGCCAAGTAAAAAACGCGTTGTGTATTCCCGCAGCTGAGTGCATAACGAATCCTCCCGAGAACCATGCTCCCGATCCGCATTAACAAAAGAACCGAGGATTGTCGGGTAACCAAAGTGGCGTTGCCTGTGTGCGGAAAACACTCAGGTTTCTCAGACAAATTTTAAGAGACGCGCGAATCCTGTTTCGCCATGAATTATTTGAGCTCATTTATATGTTATATTATATCAAAAATATACTTTTTTCACTGCGCGACGAATGTGAAATTTTCTCGTTCTGTGCCTCGGGAAAATTATTTAGTTTGGTAGGGGCGGTAATGACAATTACCGTAATGGTTAAGAATCGAATACTCTTACATTTTATTCATTAGAGTGAAAAATTGATGTATTTACGACAGAAGCGAGTAGGTACCGTTTAATGAAAACGGAAGAAAAATTAACGTAATCGAAGAATATTGACACACTATTTTCATCTTGTTAAAAGATTAAAATGGTTATTCGTAACCAGAATATTCAAATTTAATATTTTTCAATCATCTTATTTTTTGGACAATTTGTTTGAAATTGATTAATAACATTCATTTAAATAAATATTGATTTTCATTAATGTTTTCTTTCGGAAACATTTTAGAAATAACTTATTTTGGATCTTTGCTATTTGGCTCTCGTCTCGTGCAATTTTCACGCAGATGCAATGCAAACACATTTCAAACATGCATTTATTGCATACAAAATAGAACCAAGAAACAAGTAAAACTTTGATTAAAACACTGTTCTCTACTATGGAGAAATAGCTAAATCAATACTAAAAAAAGTAATTAAAGCTTCAGACTTGCCATCACAGTGAAAACAATTCATGAAAGTTGTTAAATTTCACAGCGTTTACACGAGACTGTTCCCTTAATTTATATCTATTGTATTTGGAGAAATGACCAAGAGATTTTGCAGTTCCCAGAACGGTGGTGGTATTTCATAAGGAATAAAAACTAATCCCGACGGTCGTCGACCGTATCTCCTGGTCGGGGTCGCCTGTCGCAGTTCCTGTAACGCTTGCATGAAAAATTGTTCCTCCAGGAGGCTCGTAGAATGGCTACGGGACAAAGCAACAGGCTCAGTGACCGGCTATCTTAACCTCGTTCCGGTGTGTTCCTGAGGTCGACAGTCCGCGGCAAAGCGATCTACGTCGCGTGAACGTACAAGCTGCGAAACTGCCATTGTTCACACCGATGGTACACGTTCGCGGTAGTGTGTGGTGTTGTACTCGTGCAGATCGCGTTTGACAAGAGCCGGTGCGGGGATTATTATTGCCTACGGAGGCATAATAAGCTCCGGGCTCGGCTTATTTTGCGTACCGGTAAGACCTCGGACACCCCCGGTCAACCGGGGATAACTATCGCGCGATCGGATCGGTACTTTAGTCACCTGTTCAGGTTCGATTGTGCGTACCTATTGGCTGAATCACAATCGGCCAAATGGAACGCGTCGAAGGTAGCGAATGATAGCAATGGCAAGAAGCGATGGATAATAGGACGGGTTGAATGGTTCAGGGACCTCGAATAAGCGATTGTTACTTGCTGCTGGCAGTTAACGGAAGTCGCGTTATCATACCGAATACTTCGGAATATTGGGAATCAGTGGACGCCAATGTATTATACCGATGCCGGAGGATTCGTTGCTTGAGCTTCTAGTTAGTTTGAACCGTCAGATGTTCCTGTGAGAAAGACGTACAAAAGATCTTACCATGATTTTCTCCCATTTACATCTTGGTCTGATGCGTTTGCTATTTACCAGTGTTTCAATGCTATAAATAAAAAAATTTCCACGAACAATAATGCAAAAATAATACAAAAAATAGGTTTATCCAAAACCGTCAGACGAGAGACCGAGTTGTTAGAAGAAAATATTTAGAAAAAGTATATCGCTCATTATTAACAGTACCAATAACCAGCGTGGATGCGGAAAGAGCATTTTCAACTGCAGGTAATTTTTGCAGAAAAATACGTTCCAGGCTTAAGGACAGTTCAATAGATGCATTATGTTTTTTACAATCACATTTCAAAAATATGTAGCTAATAAATCAGTTAATATTTTTTTCTATTAAACAACTGTGTTTTTGTACCTTCTTGAAAATTCCTAATGCCGGTATTAATACCAGTGTTCCGGTACAAAATTTAAACAAACACCGAATACCGGTATTGTATTTTTGGTCCGGTATTGCAAACCCTAGATAGAAGTGGCGCCTGTTGCTTTGTTTCTACGCGCGTCGACACTCCTGTAGGAACAACAATTTTTCGAGCACGCATACCATATTTACAGGAACCCGCGTCCCTCGTTGAGTGCTAAAAGAGAGAACGCGGTGCAAAGTAGAAGAGCCGGAGAGCAGAGAGGAGAAGAGTTGAGGAGAAGAGGTGTAGAAGCGGTGGAGACGAGAGTCACGTTAGACTCTAGCCCTTTTGTTCTTGGCATGCGATTAGCGTCTCTAAAAGACTTCTAAGCGGATAAAGACGATCACAAAGTATGCTGGCGTTGCTTTTAATTGGCGTTTGACGCATTTCCGCGGAAAACTTTCTTTTCCTTTGATCCTCGGATAGCGAATTTCAAGCAATTACAGAATATCGAAGTATGTCCGACGTTAATGGAGTGAGAAGATTTGCTCCGGGCAATTTAATTTTTATCTTACTTCCAACTGATTGAAAAGCTCTGGATCCATGAAGATTTTCTGTGTTTTTTCACCTTTGAGATGAGTATCAATTTGTTGTGATTTCTGGGATTACACATTTTCATTTATTTTACGTAAAATGATATTAACGAACATCTTTAAATCCGCGGAAATATAATTTGATAAATACGCGGCGCAGATTCATTGGTTGTAAATATGAAATGAATAATACACTTAATCCGATTGAATTTTCACGTAACCTAAATCACTAGTAATTTGTTGCTTCACTTCATGGCATTATATTAATAATCCTCTTTTTAAACTAGGGAAAGATATTTTATTAGCATATGTAATTTTTTGAAATTTTTAAAAGTATTCATTTCGTTATTATTATACGTACAATTGAATCATATCGATTTGAATTTTCTAGTTGTTGTAGACATTTTATTCCAATGTCATCGGTATAATTTTTCACTGTTTCAAAATGATTATTGAACTAAAGAGCCAATGTTTTGTTATTCTTCTATAATGTAGTTACGGTTTAATATCTTTTTACAAATGATTAATAGTTTCGTCCATTTTTCTTACAATTGATTTTCCAGGAACCATAAAAATTTTAATTTTAATTTTAAATTACAGAAACCGTGAATTTTCGTGTCCTAGAATTTTGCTCTCCGTGAACAGAACACAAATTGTGAATATTAATATGAATCAGAAGTTTATAACTAAGTTCTGGAAAATGAATAATGCGTATAACTTAATTCCGGAACGGGAGAGATATTTTTATTCGTTGTGCGGTACGTTCGTGAAACGTTGCCTTCTTCATCGGCGAAATCGCACTCTTTATTACTAAATATAGAGGATAATGTCAAAGGAACTAAAAATTTGTTATTTTCTGAAATTGATGTATCTAGAATTTGCGACAAGAGAGAATAATTGAATAAAATAAACAAATTTAATTTAAAATAGGCTGAAATTCACTTTTACAGTGAATTTTTTATTAAAAATTATTTAAAGATAACGAAATATTGAATAATCATGGAAAAATATAAATTCTTCTAATTCGTGTAGGAGAAAAGGCAATAGTCATTTATAATATTATCAGTTCCCGAAAATTCAATATTTGTTTCTAAAAAAAAAATGGCAAACTACGTGCTTCCTTCATAGCATTTACGTTTGCTTCGTCATTTTATTTAAAAAAGTTATTTGGTCAAGGAACCTTCATAAATTAAGAAAAAATACTACGAAATGGAAAAAGTGATAGATTCAAATGCATTGAATGAGCCGGATACTCAAATTTATTGGGTTATTATCAGGGTGTCCGTAATCAAGGCGTATGGACATGAAAACGTTTAAAAAAACAACAAATTAAGCTGTCATGTCACGATTACACGATATACACATTTAATCGTGAAAATTTACTCGATTCCACTTTACAATTAAATCTCGACCATTTCTCTTCGTATTAACAAGAACATCGATTTATAAACGAATTAGTCGATGACATCGGCGATACGAATTTAAATAACGATTTTATATCTACGTTACCGAACCTTGGTGTATGTACTCGAATGGAAATTGTTAAGTCTGCAATCGATTTTCACCGCGTTTCCGAAATAAATCAAACGTACATTTTTTCACACTATTACACTCAATATAAGCGACAATATCTTGTCGCACGTTTTATAATTGGTACTTGATTCTGTGAAAATAATGTTTCACATTATGAAAAAAAGAAACGGTAATTATTGCGAAAAGGTCATTATACTCCGATTTTGATGAAATTTAAATATGTTATGCAGCAACACATTTTGAACAACTTTTTTCCTTTTCCAATATAGGGGGGTCGCTTTTAGTTTTCGAGATATATGCAAAAAACTATTGCTAATACTATATTGAATTTTCTGTATTCTTTATACTCCGATTTAGATGAAATTTAAATATGTTATGCAGCAACACATTTTTAACAACTTTTGCCTTTTCCAATATAGGGGGGTCGCTTTTAGTTTTCGAGATATTCGAGATACTCTTCGATTTTTGTATGCGTGGGCCAACGAATATCCAATATGGCGACGGCGTAGTACGTCAAAAACACTTAAAATTGCTCATGTTTACACGTATATAACTATTCAACCAGTCAACTCCGGCAACCAAAACTTGAATTTCGTGTACTAAAACTTACACGTCTATCATTTACTCGTCAAAATGTGTAGCATCACATACAAAAAACTTTTTGGTCGTCTAAAGTACAGTTCAGTCTACCTCGGATTGTATTTATTAATCGAACGTTGAGTTTCGATATACGCCGTTTCTCTATTTACTTGATGAAATTTGTTATTAAGCACGTGTTAATTTCCCGCGAAGCGTAATCTAAACGGAACTGCTTCAAAAGAATTGGAATCAATATGCGTAAGTACTTGCAACTGTATTCACGTGTACAGCGGGCATTGTAGATACCTACAGTGACCCACAGTAACATTTGGACACTCTTAAAAAGACGATAACTTTTTTAATATTGGATCATACGACTTCAATTTTCTTAAGAAGTTAAAACAACTAGTTTACTACATGACGTGAACAAAAAATTTTGAAAAATTGCAATTGGTCGGAATTGCAGAGACAATACTGCAAGTTGTATTTTACAATTCTTTTATGTGTTTCTTCATTGAACATTTAAAAAATATGTTTTGAATATCTGTATCAATTATACATATTCTGAAAATTTCATCAATTTCGGTTGTTGCGGAAAAATCGACAGGCATGGAAAGATGTAAGAATCCTTAGATTTATTACAGTTACTGAAAATTGCGAAAAATTGCAGTTTTTACCGTATTTAAAATCTTGTAACTCATTGCAACGTTGGCCAGTTTTGATGAAATTTTGCGGAATATATTTACTTGGTACACATTAATAAAACGTAATTTTTAAATTTTCAATGTAGGAAAACGTAAAAATGTTGTAAAATACAACTTTCAGTATTGTCTCTGCAATTCTGACCAATTGCAATTTAAAAAAAAAATGTTTATCGCGTCATGTAGTAAACTAATTGTTCGAATTTCTCAAAAAAAATCCAAGTCCTAAAGTCCAATATTAAAACAGTTATCGTCGATTAAAGAGTGTCCGAACATTTATGGAAATCACAGTATCTTCCCGGTAAGAATCGCTAGTAATAGATATGTTATTTTCGGATGCATTTAGAATTGCGTGAAACAGAGAAAATTCTTTGTGAATAGAAAATCTTTGAAAGCCCGTTTGGGAGTTAGCGTCCGTGTCAGCGATTCCGAAAACAGCACTCACTGTAATTAAATGGATAAATGTTGCTTTCAGGAGTAGTTTATATAGAGCTGTCGGCTTGAAATATGTCATTTTTGACGTCATAGTATATTTATAAAAGACTTCAATTAATTCATGTCAGAGAAACGTAAATAATGATACACTCCATTTTTTTTGGAAATATTTTAGTACCGATTACTACACCACGAGAATTCGACATTTTTAATACATATCTGACAGCGCTGAAAACTAAAATTTGAATTCTTAATATAGAAGAATATCCTTATTACTTTACAATTTGTTAAACATTATTTTGTACAAAATTGTCAAAATCCTTCAATAGCAATGCTTTCAATGCATTCCTTATTCTCTTATTTTGTCAATTTTAACTGTTAAAACCCGGTACCGTGTTCGGTGAAGAGTCAATTTAATAATTATAATTTTCTGAGAATAATAAATAATAAGCACTTTCTGAAGTGAAACTTCTTTAGGCGCGTTAGGCGCAAAACCTCGGCGAGGTAGGCGTAAAACCTCGACGCGGTAGGAGTAACGCCAATCTGCCGATGAAACGATGAAACGATGAAACGATGAAACGATGAAGCGATGAAACGAAATTCTATTCTATTAGCATATACGATTGTGGGTTCGGCATTCCTTAACAAAGATTATTATAAAATTCTATCATAATCTGTACTATCGATACTAAGTGGAGATTTCAACGTGAACTTTGCATCGGAACAATCAAAATTATTAATGGGATTTTTTAGAAGTAAATTAAGATTGGAAATGGTAAATAATCCTAATGAAGCGACAACAAGATCAGGAACAACTCTCGATGCAGTATTTGCAAGACATTTAGACAAAATTGATTCAAGAATATTTATATCATTGTTTAGCTATCACAAGCCAATTGTTTCAATAATATAATTATAGAAAATTAAATGTCATAAAGTGTTAATAAAAATTCGAAAAAAATTAAAGAAAGAAGTTTCACTTCAGCCATGTGGTCCAAGCACACACCAATTTACTTTTATTCAGCATTCTCGATTATTTACAACTCAGGGAATCAAAATATTTCCGTTTAAATTTGATGGATTCCTTAATGTAACGAATACAATTCTTTTTATATTCGTTTCTGTGTGTTTACAGACAAAAATCATGCACTTTCAAAGAAAAAGCAAATAACCGTAAATTGTTGAAAGTATCTGAACATTGATTATTTCAAAAGAAACAAAGTTCACCTTGAAGAGTAGGGACGAGTTTGAAATCTCGATAAATCCCTGTTCAATTAAAAGAAAATGATACCGGTGCATTATAAGTCCCTCGAGACCGGGCGCAACTTTTGCGAATAAAGTTAACCCCATGGCTCGAAACACAACGGCGGTAGTTCAGGTGATCAAAGTTACTGTCCCCGTGCAGTTTAATTAATTTCATGCAAGTCAAGGTCTCGTTACATCGTCGCGATCAACCGTAAACGTGATTTACGTTCCCCGCGAAATTCAAACTTCGAAATTGCGGTGCATGGCGTGTAACAGAACCATTCGACTTTTGTTGGCACGGAGATGACTGATGAATGTATTATGCATTGGTCAATGCTGTGTAACCCTCCCCCCCCCCCCCCCCCTTCATGATACAACGCCGAATGTTGAACGTTCTTATAAGTTATTTGCACTTTGCATACATGTCCACACAGTGGATGTGTGCTTTGCAGCATCAAATACAATTAGAAAACAAAACAGATGGAAACTTTTCTGTTTTCTGGAACCGTTCGTACGAGTCAACCCTCCGACAGCGGAGCATGGGTCTATTTGACCCAGAATATCAAAATCAACATTTAATTACTTATTTTCTGACGATTAAATTAAATGGACAGCTGTTACAGTAGAATAAATATCTCCAAAAATATGTTTCCAAGAATTTATGAACAAAGCAGTGAATAAACATCATCAATTACATAGTTGTAAGAACGGTCCGCTGTTCGGGGGTTAAAAAGCAAATTAAATAATAGCTTTGACTAGTTAATATCTTAAACGAGCAACGAAAGAATATACAGATCTCCAGTAATATTTAAAGTAGATTGCAGATTTTATAAATTTATGGCAAGACTGTGATGATTAGATTTTATGTCCTTGTAGCAAAAATGAATAGGTTATACATGAAACTGTAAAAGCGTTAGGAGAGTATAAGAATGAGGCAATGTTATTTAAAAAAAATTGAAATTATTAGCAAAAGAAAGAAATGTCTATTCAACTCCCTTTTCTAGTATATGATGTCACGCGAGTTAGCAAAGGAAAAAGGTTATGTTCAAATTTTTCGGAACAACCTGTACATAAATATATGCTAATAATTTGTGTTTGCCCCCTTTGCTTTATTGACTACAGCATGCATCCTTTCCGACATACTCCTTATGCACTGTTTGATCGTATCCATTGTTTGGGATGATTTTGTCAAATATCCAGATATTTTTGTCTTCTATTGTGGTGATGGATGATGCGTATACAAGGGTTTTGAGTAAAACCAAGACGTTTTTAATGAGACTCTTTATATTAATATCAATTATTAATATGCACGGTATACAATACCTTAATAATTAATAAAATTAAATAATTAAACTAAATAAGTATTTACATACCGCTCAGGCCTTTCAAGTTTACTAAAAACATGAAAAACGTCAAAAATTGTGAGTGACCCTAATTTTTCGAACGGGGACTGTAAATTTACAGGTACCCATCATTTTGATAGGTTCTAATATTTTTAAATTACTATTATTGAAACTGTAAAGATGCATGCGTGAGGAATAATTCAACAAATTTATTTCTTTGAGTACATATCATAAAAATAATGGCTATTTACGACGGACACATTTTTGTTATTTTTATAAAGTAATATAAAATAGTCACATTTAGTACTACGTAAACCTAATGTTAAGTAGTTAAATCCGTCAAAATTGTGCATTTCGTACTTTTGGCTAATTTAAATATAGAACTTTGCAGCTTACATGATTAAGTCAATATTAGAAAACAATTTCGTATTATTATCAAATGAGTTTTCAAATAAAATGGCCCGATAACTATTTGCTCTCAAAATCGTAATTTGGAACGGGAAATATTATTCATACGTTCCAGCTGTATGGACTTTATTGCATTCGAAGCTTCTTATCGATTCGTGAGAAAAACATACGGGTCATGTGAGATTTCAAATAAAAAGTTAACTCTGAGGACGGTACATGTTGAGAGCACAGAATCCGTGTGGATGTTTCCGTAAAAAAGAAAGAAAATTGTAAATAGAAGCTTATTTGGCATAGCAAAGCTATTTTATCTTCAGAATTTCGCGTAAAAATGTGCACGTTAAAAGCGGATAATTTGTTGAGAGAATAAGCTAAATAAACAAGAATTTTATGTATTTACTTATAGCGTGTTAAAGTGGATAAATAAAAAATACACACTGCTACTGAATTTTATTATTCTACTGTGGGAAATTTTTAATTCAAAGACATTGTATAGAAAATATATTACAATAAATACATAGAATAACTGTGGAAAATCGATTGAAAGGGAAGAAATTTCAATGACAAGGACAACCTTATTTATTAATTTACGAGGACTCTCCAAGGTACGTCTATTCTGCTCTATTCTATAGAGTCGCTTGTTTGTAATATAAACTCAAGTCTCTTCTGCTTATAGTTGCTAATAGACTCCGCAAGTTTGTAAATTACGACACAACATCCGCCTCAGCCAACATTAATAATATTTCTAATTCCTTTCTACCTCAAATATATTGTTTAATATAATGCAAGTCAATGTTTATATAATGACATCTGAAAGGGTTATTTAGGTGTTTATTATTAGGTGAATCACACTGCTTACGGATTCTAAATAATAATTGGCATACGTCAATAGCTATTATAATTAATTTTAGTTAGTTGTCAACAGCTGAGTCCCGTTTATAATTAACGTGTATTGTAGTGTTTGTGTCTATTATTTAGAATCGGATACGGTTTGTAATCAATTATGACGTACAGAATGCTGAAGCGAATAGTGATCCTCCAAATCGGGAAACCTTAATTCGAGAAAACACTTCCATGTTTATGTCATAATTAAATCTAAACACAAAATTATTGGATATATGATACTATTATAATAATTACTATATTAAATACTGAAAATTATTGGATACGAGTTTTTAATACAATAATTCCACTAGGTCATGAAAACAAACTACATCTACAATCGAATTTTGAAATATTTTCGAAATTTTTATCAAAGACAGAATATCATGGTAGAATCTAGTGAATTCAAATACGATTGTATTTCTGCAAATCAAACTTTTTAAACATCACCGAGTTTGATTCCATTGTTCATCGTTAAATTCCAGGAAATAAAACTGATAATTCGCATCTCGTAGAACATATTTAATTAATTTATAGCTAATACTAGCTATTGTAGAACAGTTCGTAATATCACATTTTCGGTTTTCAAATCGATTATCTCTACGAGTTTGTAGCAAACTGTAAAAGAACGTGAACAGCCTCTTATGTATATTAATTTTAAAGGGTTGCTCACAGAATTAAAAAAAAAAGTCTTATAACATCATCACTGATTTACTAAATCAATTGTGGGAAACACAGAAGTTAAGTGCAAATGTATTTCTTCTTTCAAGAATTCTGAGAACGTACTTCCATGTACTTCAATGATAATACACTGGCCGAAATTTCTATAAGGTCAGTATGTTTTGTATTGAATTCTTATAATTATACCATAGCAGTGAAGAATTTTCACAACGGAAAATGCGTGTGACGAAGGACAAATACGATTCACAAATTTTTCACGATACGAATGTACTGCTTGCCTCAAAAATTGGTGGCTTTCGCCATAAGTGAAAACCATATCGATTCGTTCCTGTACAGTATAACGCATTGTTATCACTTTCACGTTTCGAATTCGAATAAGGCAGAAGGAACAACGTACTTATTCTAACCGATTAACCTTCTGTTAACGATCTCAATGATACATACTCTAACATAAACATACGCTGTTTGCTATGAAAAATATTTCAAACATTTATTGTGGTTTGTAAAGGCCAACCCGACGTAAACAACGCGTAGTTTTTGCTGAAACACGTAAGTTTTAAACTTCCACATTTTATCCGCTCCAACATGATTATTCTTGCTCAAGGTCATTTCAAGGTCAAAAAGGTGGTATCCACTAAATTCAGTTTTTTATTGTCTATCATGCTATCGTAAAAAAAATCTACTATTCCATTTAAAAAAACATCGGTGACCTTGAAATTTCATTAAAAAAACACGACATAAAACATGTTTTTCTTTACCATTATATTTGCCCCCTGCAATAGTGTCACTTTGTCCTCTGAAGTTTTCTGATAGGACTGTAAACACGACAGATATTTAGGTGTTCCCATTTATGTGGGACACCCTGTATAAGTGGTGAAAATGGAAATGTATCAAAATTGTTTTGACATGCTTATAGTACTAGGAGAATACAGGAAAATTACAGAATGGCTGCTAATTTGTATGCATAACGCTACCCAGATCGACCATCAAAATCGCATATGGCATTTAAAAGACTAGAACAGCGTTTTCTCCGTTCAGGTTCTGTGCTTAAAAACTGCATTATGTCAATTTAGCCTACGACGCGTGAAAACAAGAAAGTCAGAATATGCGAAGCTTCTGCTAAGATAAATGTTGAAATGTTGAGCAAAGTTAGAGAATTATTTAAACAAAGACTTGTTCAGTGCATCGAAGTAAGAGGTAATCATTTTGAACACATACTAAACAGAAGTACAAATAAAATGATCACACCTTTTCTGCATTTCCCTACAAGTTTGACCTTGAATGACCTTGAGTCATAGGTAATTGAACTCATCTTAAAACGCACTATTTGATGGTGGTTAAAAAAACGTATCATTCTATTTATAAAAAGATCTAACCTAACGCAGAACTTCACCTTACCTTGGAGTGTCCACCGGGAGAAATAAAAGTCCCATCGCATGATGTCCCTCTCGGCAACGAACTACTTTCATCTGAAACATTCTGCGTATAATAAATAGTTTTGGAGATATTCGTCCGTAACGATTGATAATTTCCACCCTGTATATATTGTATATAATATTATGTTGTATATAATGTATAATGTACCAAATATTATATTATATGTATAATGTATTAAATATTATACAAAATACTTCATGACATTGTATTTCATTTATTCGATTTTCTCATGAATGCATAAAATCGGCCGTTTGATCAAAACTTCTCACCAATTTTCAATTTAGAAAAGTTGACCGGTTTTGCATGGAGCATTCAGTCACGTGCATAAAGATTTTGAGGAGATTCTAGGTTTGTAATTAAAAAGGAATTAGCTTAAACTGGTCCGAGAATTGAAAATTTAACAGACCTATCGATTGTATCCACGATCGCGTCTGCTCTACTTTAAAGTGGGCATCTGCAGAGTTTCTATATATAAAAGACGACCAACAGGATTCAAAGCAGACGCCGAAAATTCACCCAAATATTTAATCGCGTCAGATTCCCGGGAATGGCTTAGAAAGCGTTAAGTCGATTTCTTATCGCGCGCAAATAAATCCGTAAAATTAAGCATATTCCTTGGTCCGTCTGCTTTTCGCGTCGACGCGACGCGACGGCCGGGATTAAAATTTGCTGGACGTCTTGCGATTCTTGCGTCTCTTTTAAATAATCGCCACTTAGTCGGGTGCCTGGCTTGTGTCCTATTTCCGTTCTTTCGATCAAATTCCCTTGAGGAACTTGCAGCGAAGAAATGTTGTTAACCCTTGAATGGTGCACGTTTCTTGCAACTTTATAGTTGGCGATGCTCAGAATTATTCACAGCTCTGTTTGTCAATTTTTTTAAACATATTTGTTAAAGTACTTTGTGTAGACTCATTAGGCAGACTACAGATTATTATGCAGAAAAAAAATTGTTTGTATTAATTGCCAAATACAGGAACTACAAAGACATTTATTTTATTTTTAAGAGACATTTCATGAGACTTGAACATTTATTTCTGCAATGATAGATACATCAAAAATGAGAAAATTAAAAATGTATTTAACACCAGAAATCTTAACTTTTCAGTTTTCATTTTATTAAATACATTGCTCTGATTTTATCTGATTTTTTTGTGATGGTTCAATGGGCGATCAACGTGCTAGATAATTTCGGTGAGTTGGAAGTAATACAATAGTATTTTTAGTTTCTTTTTATGTTTTCAAATTATAAAAAATTCTATAATGCTAGACGTATCACAATTTTGGATAGTATTTGTGAAAATTCTTTAATCTTGCAACGTTTATAGTGTGTCCTTAAACTGCAGATTTCAAATGCGTCACGGGAAATGCAATTTCATTCGACCTTTATATATTATAATACATATAGAGTACTTTTTTTATTCATAATTATATACGAGTAAAGTATGCACCGAAGACGTATGGATTTAAAGACGTGTCTTACGGGTCTGATAAACGGCTAAAAATATCTGGGACACGACTTTATTAAATTCTCTACTGAACGATGGACGAAGTTATAAAGATTTCTACGCGCTTTATGTTAAGTGCTAAGCAGTTGTATAACTACACAACATGTACATAATACAATGACAGTGTATAGTGAAGTTAAATTAAAAATTTGAAAGATTATATTATCATACTACCCAAAAAAACGCAGTAAGAAGACGTTGTTCAACAGACAATGATGCTATTCTTTTAGCATACGTTGTTATCCTGTTCACAATATGCTTGGAAATATTTTTTTTTTATATAATATAGTCTAATTTTTTCAGAGATAGAACCAATATTTAAGTCCGAAACTCTTGACGAAATTTCCCAAAAATGCATATTATAATCTTCGAAAATTATGGTTATGTAAATATTATATAATATAAATGGTTCTAATCTTCAACTTTTCAACGTTGAAATATTTCAAAATTTTTGGTAATATAACATTAATTTTCGTGTGGAAAATTTAAAAGTTTCGCAACAAATTATCGATCAGTGCCGAGGCAAAAAAGGATTATATCACACGAGCCAATTATCGTTTAATGTTGATTTTTAATCTCCATCTTCACAGGTGACGTCAAATAAAAGAATTATTTTTCAGAAATAATTCATTCTTACAATATTGTGTTGTATGTAATATTTCAAAAATAATTTTTATATTTGATACCATCATTGGAAATGGTTATAAAAGAATTTTGATTCCTATATAATCTACATCCGTATGCATACACACATGAAATTTACATTAAAAAAACGGACACTTCGGGGAAACTTGCATAGACACCTATTGCATATTCATAAAACATTAAGTTACCGTTCAATTTCAAACATATTTTCTGATGAAAATTCAGAAACACAAACAGGTACAGCGACGTTTAATATATCGTTCTATATAAACAATTTTTAATAAACAAACTTGTCACTTTACTCGCACGCGATCGTGCACATTATATTTTATCGGAAAGAAATTTGTCGCTACATTGGTAAAAATGAAAAACTTGTGCAGCAAAACCAGTTGTGATTAAAGAGTCTCCGAAATTAATTATGAGGTAATTGGAAATCAATGCGACTTCGAAGAAATATTCGTTAAACAAATTTAGATATCGAGTTCAATTCTTAATGTATTTGGAAAAATGGTATAATTATATTTACTTCAAAAAATGTGGTTCGACTTTCAACGATACATAAAATACATGTCAATAAAAATATTTATAATAAATACAAAATAAAAATGTTCTGATTTAATTACAAGAAGTAGAAATCCAATAGAGATATATTTCTTTCCCAATAATATCAATAAGTTGCAAGCAATATATTAACATTATTAAATCCTTTTAATTTTTCTTTTTATTCATAAAATCGGTTTAATTATAATGTTTTTTTAACAAAGCAGTGTAACGAACAGAAAGTACACGTCGAAATAATTAAACGAAAGGAAAGATACCTGGTGGAACAGAAAATAAATAATTTAATTAGTTCTCATTTGAGAGCATAATCTAAATTTTTAGAAACTTTCAGAAGTTCGGAGCGCCTGCTGTCGCTTCCCATTTCGATGCAAATGAAATCAAACGTGCTCCGAGCGAAACAAGTAAATGATATTCAAAATCAATATTAAGTTTGCATATTCTTTCCGAAATATTCAGAATGAATGTTCCTTCACCAAAGAATGTGTAAAATAAATAAAAATATTCGCGAACCAAAGAATTATAGATTATTGATCTCTAATTGATATGTAACCCAGTCTCGGATAATTTATTGAATATACTTGCGCACAGAATGGCCTGCTATCGGCTTTTGATAAGAGCTGGACAATAGAATATAAAAACAATTACTTGCAAATTCGGTGAAATTTCAAATTCGATGAATAGATGATATCGGCGTATGTTAACAACTTTCGACCGAAATGCAACTTTTTAATAAACAGATCTCGAATGGCATAACGTCCAAATAATTTCATTGAACATCATCAATGTCGTTAGGACGAATAACGTTTACAAAACGGTTTGTACGATTTAATATAGAGACGCTGTGATTTTAATAATAATACCTGTCGCGGAATTTTCAAACACGAGTTATTCAAACATTCGACTTCCACGTGGCTTTCGAATTAACAAAGCAAGCATACATTTTTAAAAAATTCGTGAATTATGTATGGAAAAAACAAAAGTTTCTATGAAATGTTCGGAGTAATTTTCTTTCTGGTTTATACGTGGGTTGAAATAATATTTGCGCACGTTTTGATGAGAGCCAACGTATAAGTATTTTCTTAAGTAACAGAAAATTATATAATATAGAACTATCACTAAATATAGATTAATGTCTTAATTAATTAAACATTTAAGTCTTCATAAAATAATAGTTGTTAATATACTCTTTACAGTCTTACTCGTTAATTTCTATACTAGAATCAAAAAAGAATTTAGGAGTACTGTCATATTAAACACGATTTATTAAAATTATTAAGAGATGTAATTCATTTTTATTTACTACCTGCTTTTCCGCAATCCGTGAAGACAATTACTATTTCAATCCACCGTGTGTTATATAAAACTTTCGTTCCCGGCGCCGTAGGACCATTATTATGTGTTTGATATAAAAAAATCAAATTAATTATTATTTAAAATTATAAAGCTCAGCATTATTTTAGGAGAATTTCTAATTTTTCTGTGACAACATATTTGTTCATATTTTCCTGGAGAATATGTTGCATTTATTAAAATGTTACAAACAAAGTGGGAATTTTTATGCAAAATAAAAACTTTTAAAGTCAATTATCAAAAACAGAAGTCAAATGAAAATGCTTCTTTTAGTGATCTTAGGAAATCGAAAATAATGAACGAATATATTTAAGCTCGTGTAATATTTTCGTATGTTTATCATTTCAATTGTATATTTCACCCTGATAAAATCCTCAGTCTAATTACAAAACATTTTATGTTTTTACATCAAAACAATTAATTATTACATAAAAGTCTAGCTATACTTAATGTTTGAATTAAGTATTAATAATTAATGTGTTGCAAATATCTTCGAAATCATATTTAAATTTTGTAAATATATGTGAATATAACCTGTAGTTAATGTAGTCGCTAATAACCTGCGAAGTTGATGCGATTATAAACTAATAAAAAGAAATAAAATGTAGATTTAACTAGACTATAGATAACATTATTCATTAAATGGTTAAAAAATGAGTTTCTCATACTGCGACTCTCGCAATTTAACCACCCACTGTATTACTGTAAAGACTATTGCTGAAATTCGCAAATAAGTAGCAGACGCAATAGTAAAATTTAAATTTTCGAAATGTGATATTAAAACTAGGCGAAAATTTACTTAGACCAGTTTTATATGAAGCGGTTCGTATAGCAGAGCCATCAAGAATCTTATTAATAGACTTCCGGTACGTAAATCTCTAATGAGACATTTCCCAACTTTTTACAAAATGGTGTATTTTTTTCGTAGAAACAGCGTAATTTATCTCCAGAAATATCTTAAGGTCTCATAAATTGCAGACAAACTTCTTCAATTATCCAATAAAACAAATAGGCAAACATCGTCTTATATCAATTTGATATTAAACGGCTCCTACAGCAGGCTCATTCTATTAATAGGCTTCCGGTTAGTAAAACGCTATTAAAACATGCTCCAACGTTTTACAAAAATGGTGGATTTAATTCTCATTTAAACAGAGTAGTTTTTCTTTAAACAATACGTTGAATAAAATAAAATGTTATTTCTATTTAAAGGGTATTAATAATATACGTATTTAACAGATTATGTTAGAAGTCTTCGTCACGAGTCTAGATCGATATTATAATACAAAGGGTTACTGACTTCCGGTAGGTAGAGCGCTAACGAAACATTCTCCGTTTTATAAAATATCTTAAAGTCACTGAAACTCGAATAGGAATTTCTACAATTATAAAATAAAACAAGTAGACAAATATTGACGTAACATATTTTTCTATTAGGCGACTCGTACAGCAGAATCATCGAGACTCCAATTAGTAGTCTTCCGGTAGGTACAGCTAATGAAACATTCCCCAGTATTCTATTTAAGAACGTCACGAGTCTCGTCAATTGTTGATACTGTGTACCGGGCACAAAAAACCTCGGACACGGTACAACCTTGCAGTGTAGACACAGGAACCACTTCTCTCCCTTCCCTTTTATCCTGTGGGTCTGGGCTTTGTGAGGTCTAGTGTGTAGAACAGTCATCCGCGCTCATCTCGAACGAAACGATCGGCCGAGAAGCGGCCGGAAACCTTCATTTTCCGTCCGATTAATCCGATAGTCGAGGATTCGATGGCGCAAGAACCCGTGGAGCAAGTAGAAACTTTCAAATGCGGTTTTCTCTGAAGATATCCGCACGGGAATTGACCGTAATCGATGGTCCGGTCAAGTGAGAGTGCCCGCGAAAATTGATTCCTCCGTGTTTGTGGTTAGTCGTGTGTCGAGGATGTTAATTAAGAAATTACCACGTGGAGGATCTTCACTGCGCGAAGGAAATTAGTGGTGTGGGTGAGTTTGTTGACTGCAATCCTGTTCACAGTGGACTGATATCGACTGATTCAGTGATGATAAATTAATGTGCATCCAGTAGATGAGTTCATTTAGTGTCCGAAGATTGATTCTACTTGGTAGTTTAACACAGTTTTTATTTATTTGAAATCTTTGCAGAACGGTCAATCAGATATATTCACTTTCATTTGATTTAAATTCCTGTTGATTGGTTGACAAAAATTTATAATTATTATTATATTATAATATAACATGTATTATCCTTATATCACGGAATGATAAAGAAAATTTTTTATTCGAAGCTTAACAGAGCTATTTGGAAAATATATACGTTTTTCTGTGATTACAAATTCTTCAAATCGGTTGATTAAAATTTATATTTGCACTCCATGGGGAATGATGAAGAAAATAAAATTCGTTGTTAGAAATTTAACAGAATTTGTATCTATCAAATATATACATTTTCATCTGATTTCAATCTTGAGTAATTGTTGGACAGAAATTTATATTTGCATATCAAACGAAATAATAAAGAATATTTCTTATTTAAAATCTAACAAAACTATCACTACAATCTACGTATAAATTTTTATTGGATCTCAACACCTGTGAATTGTTCAATCGAATTTTGTATTTGTGCATTAAAAGCGATGATAGAGAAAATTATATTCTTTTTAGCAAAGTGTTCATATATTTACATTCGTATTTGTAAATTATTTTAATAATTTTATATTATTAAAATTTTATAATCTAATAATTTGTATTTGTAATTATTCGCTTACAAATTATTTATTCGCTATATAGGTAGTGCAATTTGGTAATGGATGATACATGTTTACTGGTAATTACTGATACGAAATTTCGTATGAAATCTGATGAAAAATGAAATATTACGATACACCGCTTCGTTTCGGAGAAAATCCATTTCGAACGTTCATTGGAGATTTGTGTTGTTCAAGGCGATTTGGCTAACGTGTTTGCTTATTACTAACAATATTCATTTATTTTAATGTGTTATTGTCAAATGTTGACAAAAGATACCAGTCAATTTTTACTAACAGTGATGCAATATTGAAAGTGTAAACATTTTTAACATTTGAAAATTGGTTTTCCACAAGTTCATAGTTCTTTGAAATTATATAAAACATAATGAGCGATACGAATCTTTATGTATGAATAATAAAGCTGATAATTTATTCGTTTCGTTCATTGAATGCATATCGATCACCGGAAAATTATCACGAATATTACGAGAACGGATTCGGTCTTGCTTAATTGCGTGTCGCGCAAAGAGGAACTACGCTACTGAGAAAATGCATCGGTCATTCGCAAAAATTATGCAAACATCATTTCGTTGTGGCTGCAGGCTAGGCTCGTAATAATTTAGCTCAATAGGCAAGCAGCTCGAACACGTATCGTTTGATCAATTCGCGGACAGGGAAGAACCAAAATTATGAGTGCTAAATGATATGTTAGGAGCTATCAATAATTCTACTAAAATGGAATCAATATTCTTAAATTGCTCACTCTCTTCAATCACAATGCTATTCAATCTTTTTCTACGGGGCAAAGAAGTTTATAAATCTGATTGATGAAATTTTAAACAGAATGATATTACCAAACAAATGATGTTTAACCATTTTTAATACAATTCAAACCAATTGATACACGTTGCATAAAATTAAATATTAGCTAGAAACATTTCTTTTAATAGATAGAATATTCGAAATATTTCCATGGTCAAAAAATAAATGTAATTTAAACATATTTTAAGCATACTTCCTTCTCGTATTAATTTCTTTATAAATAAAATTGAACACAATGTATAACATAAGCTGCATAACTACTACAATCCATTACATTATGTTAGGAGCTGCAAAACTTATTATTTCTTGCAGTTTCGGCACTTGTTGGTATTTAGAGAATTCCCTACCAAACCAAAAGCAATTATAAAGGTTAACAAACATTTTATTACACTTTGAGGTAACGTAACTGTCTAACTGGTCGAGTAAATCTTCCCTTAATTCTGGGCTTTATAAAATAGCCTGTAAAAGTAGCAATTACTTTGAACACCTGCAGTCTATTAACTTAAAATAATGTATCATTACGAACTGTAGAAGAGATCATGATAACTTCTTAGTATGTTGTACACCAAGTAAAAGAAATAATAAAAATAAAGGAATAAAAACTAAAAGCATGACTTTAAAAATTAACTTTATATCTTATAAAGGAGGTGACTTGTCCAGTGAATGAACATGATTAGTATTAAACGAAAAAATGTGATACAAATGTTGACTACGCATAGCTGCAGCCCTAGCGAGTCGAGAAAAGGCTACAATAGCCGCGTGCTGCAAACGCGTCGCACACAAGCTGTCAATGAATATTTCTTCGATCTTCTCATATACTATTCGAACCAAATACTGTTCATGGATGGTTTCTTTACCAGAAACGTCCGTAGAATTATAATAAATTCCTGCTAGATGAAGAATTTTTCATTTATGTAAATACAAAAATAGCATCTATATAATACCCGCGTCAGTTCTTTTTCAAACTTTATCAAACATTTAAAACTATTAGAATGTAGAAAAAAATACCATTGGTTATATGGATATATAGAGGGGAGTCCCCTCTATCTTTAGACTCAAACCTAAACATTCTCACGAATTTACTATTCGCGTAACACCTCAATTCTTTATCAAAATCATGCATTTTTACAAATATCAATGTTTTTCGAAAACTTGCGTGATAGAGCAATTCTGCTTTCGGATTTGTTTTTAGGATGACTAACTCTAAAACAATCGCCCAACGGATATTGCAAAACATGGTGTTGTACAGTGTAATCAAAGGATCTCAATTATCACAAGTCGAGTGCTTAACAGGACGATGTTTAGTAAATGCTCGTGTATGCGTATATTAACACGTTGGGCACGAGTACGATTTCCGTGGCCCCTCGTTTTGATTCGCCCCCTCCACGACCTAACCACAACTCATTCTATTCACATGATTTTTCCATTACTACTTCACATTCTGAATGACAGCTACAATGCAAAGATTATGGAAATAAAATTTCATTTTCTACAAAAAAGGTCTCTTGATATTTTGCCATATTTCGCATAGTTACCGAGATATTTGCAAATTCATAAAAAACGGGAAATCTACTTTGCCGGCTAAACCAGGAAAATTTGACACCATGTTATATATACATTTTTGGTAAATATTTACATTAGGGGCTTCCTCACCGATTTTGATGACGTTGACATATGTTGTCAAGGTCATCATTCTGAACAACTTTTTCCTATACATGTTACCGTCGCTCAGCTTTAGTTTCCGAGATATTCGCAAAAAAGTTTCAACATCTCGAAAAGTGATCGAAGTACCATAGGCCTGGGATGGATTTGAAATTGTGGCCGCCGATAACGCGGCCACGGTCACAACTTAAAACGACTTCAATCAGTTGAGACCGACTGTTTTGTCTGTTTATCTTTACGAACTGAAACGTGAAATGAATCGTGTCGAACGCGAACTCATTTCATTCTCAGCTATGTTAGCATACAGAGTATTAAGCATGAAACTATACGAATTGTTGGATATCTGCAACAATCAAGAAAATATATAATAACCCAGTATATAAATATATAAATAATATACAAATAACCCAGACCTAACCCAGACCTACTCCGATCACTTTTCGAGATGTTGAAACTTTTTTGCGAATATCTCGGAAACTAAAGCTGAGCGACGGTAACATGTATAGGAAAAAGTTGTTCGGAATGATGACCTTGACAACATATGTCAACGTCATCAAAATCGGCGAGGAAGCCCCTAATGTAAATAATTACCACACTTTTTTCTTGAAATAACCCCAAGAACGCAAATATAACCTCAAAACGAGGGGCCACGGAAATCGTACTCTCCCCACACGTTGTCTGTCGCGTAAATTATATGTATTTCACACATGTCATTTGTATAAACGACCAGAGTTACAATTAGTTACCTGATGTAGTTTAAATCTTACACTGTACTTTTCAAATAAATCAATAATGTGCTCACCAGTGACAACTACGGTAGTCAACGTGATGATACCAATAAGTAGTCCAGTTTACAGCAGCACTTAGATTGATACCACTTTGTGCATTTAGAAAGAAAAGTCAACGATAAACCTGTGGACTATACTAGTGAACAAATAAACAAGAAATGGAAACCGTATAAAAACTGTTCCGTATGCCGAAAGAGTTAGCTGAATCGATTACCAAATGAATTACAACATAAAACCTACAATCGCTTTGAAAAAAAATTAAACGATTAAATTTTGCCCCGTTTGCACGAGACTGTTCACTTAATCCCCGTGGTGAACGTGTCGGTATACAAGCGGAAGCGGTGTCCTTGAGGTGTTTAATCGGCGGGAAAACCGCGATCGGACTTTTTCGCCTCTGTCCGGAAGATGAAAACGGCTTTTTGCTGTTGGGGGATCCGCAGGCTGGGCAGCTTTTTTCTAGATGAAAAAATTCGCGGGCACTGACATCGTTGTGATACTATTTTTCCGCCGGAGAAAAACAGTTTTTCCATCGAATCGGTAAAACGGGAACCGTAAAAATGCGGCGTAAAGCGCGTTACCGCGAGCCATTTAGAAAGATCGATCGATCCCGCAAACACTTTCCGAATGATCGATGTGCCGTTTCGTCGTGCCGCGGCGCGGCGGCGTCTTTTTCCGAAATAGAGCGGGACGATTCGTTTGTGCTGTGTATAAATCACCGATTTTCCTTTGCGGTTCTGTGGACACCGAGGGACGCGATCCCATCGGAAACGATATCAAGAGACCTTGCCCCCGCAGAGTTTTAAAGAAACGGCAAGTCGAGTTCACTTCGGATAATTGATGGAGAAAAATTTCTCGAAGTGATTGCGCCCCCAGGGACAGTGATGAACAACTTCATTCGTTAATGGCCGTACTGTGCGACGCTTCTATTAGGTTTCCGTAAAATTAATTGCGGTTTTAGTTTCCAAATTTTAGAGCTATATACAGAGTGAGTCAATAACAACTACTATCTAAAACCTCTCGGTATTTATTGGTTGTATAAACATTTTTTTTAATGAATTGTCTAGCATTTTAATCGACGCGTCGAACGAATACAATTTTATTTTTTTATATCTCCTTTTTTCTGAGATATCAAGACGCCCTCCTGTTTTTTCAAATTGAATTCAAGGTCTGGGTTAGACGTCGAATATATCACACATGCAAAATGTAATTATTTACGGAAAACTTAAATAAACCGCAATTATTCGGATTATATGATACAAGAAAAAGATTATTTTCACCGTCGCGTCGCTTGTGTTGCAGGCGTTGCGCATGTTACGCGAAACAAAATGCCGAGATTGTTTCGCTCGCGATGCGGGTGGAGTGAGAAATAGAGACAGAGAAAGAGAGAAAAAAAGGGAGAGGTTTTTTAACAACGAGCACGATTCTCGAGCGCGCATCAGAAAATCAGTGTTAATTTGCGCTTGTTCGCGATTTATTTTGTGTGGGAGAACGGTTTATCGGCGAAAAAAATATTTTACAGATACGTGCAGAGGAGCTTACATTCTGATGTAAACGTCAGCACGTGCGCTCGCGTAACGCATAATCCAGATATGTTGGGGAAATAAATCGCGAACACGCCGGTTGGAGTTTATTTCGCCGTGAACTCGAATCAGGCAACCGAATTCGTTATCGTCTAAATATTGTGTGTTTTTTCTCGATTGGTTTCTCGCAACAACAACGACAAAATATAGAATAACATCCTTTATTCGAGTATTTACAATTGGCACGTCTGTTGTATATCGAAATGAATCGAAAGGTCCTATTAGCCGAGGTAGACGCACAATTCTTTCTGCATAAAAACAATCTACTATATCCGAACAATCTATGAACTGTAGCACAGTTGATGATTTTTTGTGCTTTTCATAGTTGAAGAGTGGAGACTTTATTCGATAGACTCAATCGTTTTATTATCCAATGTAATAGTTTAAACAGAGAATCAAATATTATCGTAGCGTCCATCTTTGTCAAAATCGTATTATCGTGGAAATCGATGAATTATTTAGTCTTCTTTTAATTAAACGGTGAGGTAATCGTAGTTATCAGTATTAACATAGCATAAATTCTACGAGTCTACTCACTACAAAACTTAATTCCTTAATTATTAGGTGTAAAAATTAATTCGTGACATTCGCAATCAATCAGTAGTAACTTTATTTTAGATCCAATTAATTTATCCATCAATTTGGAGATTTCGTAATTATTTATGAAATGAAGTAAATATATACGCAGAAAATAAGCGAGACTATTTTTGACAGTAGAATATATTTTGATTGTGGGTAAATAATCAAAATTCTAGAAGAAGTCCCTTCGAATTCATTGACCTAATATAATGTAATGAATTAGCATTGTTTCGTCTGTGAAGCACACAGGGAAATAAATCGCGAATTTTATTCATTTTTAAAGAATTTATACTTCGTTCTGACTCTTTCGTTTTTCTATGGACACCTAATACAGAATACCACTATAAATTGATGTAAATTTCTTTTAATAGTTGATAGCTGTAATAGTCTTTCTTTATCTTCGTATTTAGAAAGGTAAATATTCCAAGCATATTGTCTATCTGATGAGGAAAGAATAGTAATAAACATGAATCTGCAATCTGAGTGAATTTTTTCTTTTTGGCGAAGCGGAAGCTCTATATTTCTTCACAATCGATGTTCGAAGCTACCTGGTACACATACGTCGATACGCTTTATTATTGATTGCCTCACGCGTTCGAGTACTTCCGGCCGATTTTTGTTTATAGCGCCTGCGTTTCCTGCAGGTTTTTGTAAGTTTTATAGAATTTATGATAACGCCGAATTCACTACCAATTCGATTGGATACACAAGTAGGCAACGGAGACTTTAAAACATGACACGATCTGTTATTTAACACGTTGACTGCCAGGCGCATTTTCCATGATTTGCCCAAGGCGCCAACGTGAATTTTTCGTTATGCGATGCATATTATGTTGAAATATTATTTGCAGCAAATAAAGTGAGTTATAAAATAATGCTTGAAGCATTTTTCGTGCATTAATTTCTTCAAACCACTATAGTAACAATGGTATTATTGAAAAATTTATCAGTATCCATATTTACTCTAATTATGTACTTTTATTATTTGCTGTGTCGCTCGTCACCGGTGGCCCCCACGGTGCTGTAGCCAAGTCGAGTGCCGGTCACCGGTAACCCCCATGGCAGTCAACGTGTTAACAGCAAATTGCGGATACTATGCAAAATGAAAATTTTCTAATTGCAAGAAACAGGAACCAAGCAAAGAATGTCTGTCTTAAATAACTTCAATAAACTGAGAATAATAAATCTATATTCTTAAGTTCTTTTAATATTTCTACTTTTCCAAATTGCACCAACTTGTTCCTATTGTTCTTATTGTTCGAATTGCAAATGAAAATAATATATTGAAACGTTGAATATGAAATATCATATACATTTTCTCTTCGTTTATTAGGTGTGTCAATTAATAATTTAACACTTTCTGAACAACATTCCACTAGAATTTAATTGTAAAATATTTCTTCAGTGTTTTAACTATCAAATACAACATATATATGTGTGCTCTGGTGAACAACCATGAGAATTTAAGGTAGCATTATAGTTCTATAAGGCCAGATATTTGTTTGAATTCAAATTAATTTAGCAGAAAATATAATAATTGCGTATTCATTGTAAACATAGATACCTATCACTCTTTGTAATTATTAGATGAAAATATATCACAATATAATGATTAATTTCAATGCACGATGGGTACTTTAAAACAGGCATGGTCATTTTTGTCTCAATTGAGACAAGACCGTCCCCAGCATAGCGCCCACTGTCCCCCACCAGTATCCACCGTTACTATGGAGAAAGAACGCGTTTCGCTCGTCTCGAGCAGTGCGCATGTCTCGTGCAGGCCTCGCGAAACCCTAGAGTCAGGTACGAAGATACGTATGGTGGGGGCAACGAAGACTCGAGACATGCACGATCGCGAAGAAGGTGCACGTTGCATGGAAAAGAGGTTGGTGGGAAAAGCAGGCGTTTGAGGGAGTCCACCCGTGCCCATGCCTGCTTTCAAAAGTCGAACGTAATTATTAGACACATTTTAACATCTTGCAAAATTATTGTGTTTGTCCATGAAAAATTTAATGGCAATTATTACATCATGAGAATTAATTCATATTAAAGTAGACGAACATATGGATCGAACATTACACGATATAAATGTTTCTAAATGAAAATAGCAACAGCGTTGAGTAACTCGAACTGTTTTGATTGGAAGAACTCGAAAGAATTCACATTTTATTTCAAGCGTTTTTTTAAGAACGATTTAAGTGATGATTCTTCGGTAAGTGAAGTTGCGAAATCTGTGACCATTTCGTTTCTACGTGAGCCGCAGAAGAAGCGGAGGAAGAACGGGACTCGTGAAGGAAAATATGAGTTTTGTGTACCGTGCAATCGTGTACTATTTTCTGATTGTTTATTTAAAGGGACTACTGCAAACCCTGAAGCTCCATTATGGCCATCCACCGGATTTGGTAAAGTGCTCGGCGGACTTTGACGTGAGTATACCTTCAATTTTTCAAATTATTACTAACAAGATTTTGTAGAGATAGTTCTCCGCCCCTTATTGTTTATTATGATGTTAAACGTTCCAAGCTAATGTCTTTTTCAGCATTACTTTTTTCATTGTCTCATTATACTTATACATAATACATACATTTTTTTAACCGTTACTAGATATCAAGATGGGGGAATATAAAACATTAGAAAAATATATACCATCAATCTTTTTAATAGGCAATAACAATTAATTCGTTTTGATAAGACTAAGGATATACATACATTATTGACTACAACTGTTTAGGAGAATGTTTCTGACTCTTCATTTTAATTTAAATTGATGTTGAATAATTGAATAATTTTAAACAGTATACAATTACTTTTGTCTACATACGAGCATATTTATTGCGACATCATATCTAAAAAAAATTCATTGCAAGTTTTCCTTTCCGATCTTCACATGCGTATATCCAATATCAACGTCATTAAAAATTTCCATAAACGAGAATGAAATGTTAAATTAAATGTTCATAAAGAATGCTCGCGAAACATGAAAATTATATTTGTCCAAATATATGTGGCTTCCGATCAAAATGGAAATATAAGATAACAAGAACAGGAAGATCACGTATATTTCAAATTCGAAATTAAATTTCAATAATTAATTAAGGAGCGCTACTTTGTATATTTAAAACAGGAGCTTATTAATTTCCGTAGAACAAATGTAATTCGCTTCAGCGAATTAATTTTTACTGTTAGTCTAATGAATTAATGGATCAATCTTTGCTAAAAGAGAAACAAATTCTAGAAAGAATAAATAATTGCTACTACAACTTGATTGCACATAATTATTTCACAAGCAACACTTCAAATTTCAAGAATATGTTACTATGTTAATATAAAATAACTTTCTCTACTATTTAAATATATATATAGAATAAAGCAATTGGAATTCGGTCTGACAATATAATAATAGTATAATTGTAACTTATTGGACACAGTTGGCGAAAGACGTGAATGAGGAAAGCATGTTAAGAGTACTACAGAAAGTTCGTGGTCAGCAAAAATAGCAAAGACTCGACCAAAGGTATTGAAAATCCTTCTGGAATCGTTTTTGAAGTGCAGGATAGAGTTTTGCGCAGAGTAAGATGAGGAAGACGAAGCATTAAAATTAATTTATCACTATACTGCGGATCTTTATGCAAAATGAAAATGGTCTCCATCGATTGTAAGATAAGGAGAGCAAAATATGAACCTTTTAAATTGGTGAATTTTCAATTGTAAACATTATGGAGACCTAATAAAAAGAACTAAAATTAAAATAACAAAAATTGCGTTATAATAATCAATAATAATCAACGTAACTACAATACAGGTTATACCAATATGGATACTAGAATACAATTAATTGAAAGAGTCATTCATTAAATTAAAGTAAAAAGATCCTGATAGGTGATTGCGAAATCGAAAAACGAATGAACTCCTTTCCCACGTTGAAAGGTTAATAACTTTAAGAAATTGACAATTATGTATATTGATGTCGCTTAATTCTTCTAATAGCTCTACCGTGTGTTTCAAATTCTTTCTACTAATTTTTCTCATAAGTGCATAAAATCTATCTATCACAATCTGTATGCTACTCTTTTATTAACACTAGGTTTACGGGACGCATTCTAATATTTTCAATTTACGATTATTGAGATTATAAAGATGGATACACGAGGAATTTTTCAAAAATTTATTTCTTTGGGTATACATTATAAAAATTTGGATAGGTGCATCTCGTTATTTTTATGAAGTATTGTAAAATAGTTGCTTTTAGTGCTCCCTAAACCTATTGTTAAATCGATTTTTAACTTTATCGGTAGACTCTCAAGATGAAGCTATTTACTTCTACTTTCGAAAGCAACAACATGCATAATACGATAAAAGTACGTACAAATGACGAAAATGCTGCGCTTAGTAGGCACTTCTTTGTCACATTGCGTGTGTGTGTGTGTTATACTATTTACGAGTAATTTGGGATCGTTAAGTAAATCGGCTGCGCATATTTCCTTTTCCGTAATCTGTATACACTACTCGATGGAAAGATGTGTACAGTAACATAATCCTTGACTAAAAGAGAAAAAAGGGAAAAAAGGGGGGAAAAAGGGTAGCAAAATTTGTGGAAAATTGTCGAGGCTTCCCAATAGGTCACCGAAACCCAATGGGATCGCCCCGAGGGCCCAGCGTTGCACCGCGAATGGATCCCGGTGAGTCAGCAACGATAAATCGAGCGATTTATGAAGCGGCACGAGCACCGGACCATTCTCGAGGAATAATGTCGCTATCGACGTGCGTATGCACAGGTGAAACAGGGACGAAGCAAGAACCGCTCCGTCTTGACCGTGGCGAGCGATCCCTGATGAACGACTGATAGGAATCGATCGGTATTAATATTCAATCGATAACCCCCAATTGATATTCGATCGATGTCTCGCGTTATACGAGCCACGATAATAATACAATTTGTTTCATTAATCTCAAAAGCAGGGATTGAAATGAACGGTTACCTTATTTATGTTGCGGTTACATTTTTGAAAAATATTCTCTTCGATCTTTAACATTTTATTGAACACGTTGACTGCCACGGCGACCATACATGACATTATAATAAATTAATACATTTTCATTGGGTAACGTCCACAATATTCAAACACGATTAGCTTGATCCCAAGCTGAGACAATAAAACCCTAGTAAGCTAATCAGTTACCACAAATCATGGGTTCATTCTGCATCAATAGAAAAGAGATTATTGCTAACTAATACACGATCTCTGTTCTCAGTTCGATTATATCAAACCAATACTGGATTAAACACGTCCCTCCACATTATCCTGGCCGCGAGAGCACCGATAGAAAAAAGGCCGAACATAAAATTAAAAAAGGAACGAAACAGAACGACAAAAGTTATCCGCGAAAACACGTACGTCAATAACAAAAACGAATGAGGCAAATGGAACGAGCAAGGGAGCGTAAGTGGAAAAATATGTGGAACAAAGACGTGCGATTGACACTTTCTACTCGTCGATTTATTTAATTTGTCAACGTCAGTTATGCGGAGCTTGAAGTGTAGGCTGGCTCGATCGGGAAATCTTCAATCAAAATATGACGAAAGTGAAGCGCGACACGGCCCCGTTTTAACCGTAATTAATTTCGCCATAGGTTCGTATCAGGCCGATAATTCCGATCCGATTATGGGCCGCGATCTCGTAGGAACGCGTTTCACGTCCGCGAAATCATTACCCAGTAAAATACCGCACAGTTATCACGAAAGTGAGAATACAAACCATAAATCAGACGGTGTTTTTGAAAATGGAGTAAGTCCATTTCTTCATACATTGATATATTTATAGATTTGCGTTTTAAACCATTAGCTAATATCTGCTGTAAAGACGTTAAGGACAGTACACACTGAAGTCTTAATAATTAATGACTAATGCGATTAGAAAGTTGTTTTAATTATCATTATGACGACTGTACTTTTCCTAGTTTCAATAAAAACATTCCTGCGATAACATTTTATAGATCAACTTTCTTTTATTAATTTATGATAATGTTGTACCTCATTGACTGCATTTAGAAAAATAAAAAGAAGCTATCTATATCTGACTAAAACTACCATTAACTCATTCTTTCCAAAAATGGACGTACACCACTTTCAAAAACAACAGCTCAAATATTGGATTGTGAATATTTAATCGTCGAATACTTTACCGGCGAATTGAAATGAGTCGTTGATATCGGCGATATCAACATTATGATATCATCGGTTCGGATAATCGAGGTTCTACTGTATCATGAATTAAACAAGTAAATATGATCCATATTGTAAAGTTTCAAATGTTTTAAAGTTAGTAAAAGTTTCATACAAAATTATTAAAAATAAAAACTAGTGTGTGCTTAGACCACATGGCTGAAGTGAAACTTCTTTCTTTCATTTTTTTCGAATTTTTATTAACACTTTATGACATTTAATTTTCTATAATTCTGTTATTGAAACAATTGGCTTGTGATAGCTAAAATATGATATAAATATTCTTGATTCAATTTTGCCTAAATGTCTTGCAAATACTGCATCGAGAGTTGTTCCTGATCTTGTTGTCACTTCATTAGGATTATTTACCATTTCCAATCTTAATTTACTTCTAAAAAATTCTATTAATAATTTTGATTGTTCCGATGCAAAGTTCACATTGAAATCTCCACTTAGCATCATCGGAATTTTATCATAATCTTTATTAAGCAATGCCGAACCCTCAACCGTATATGCTAATAGAACAGAATTTCGTTTCATCGTTTCATCGTTTCATCGCCAGATCGGTTTTACGCCTACCGCGTCGAGGTTTTACTAAATCGTTTCATAGTTTCATAGTTTCATAGTTTCATAGTTTCGTAGTTTCACAGTTTCTTCGTTTCATCGTTTCAGCGTTTCAACGTTTCACCGTTTCATCGCCAGATCGGTTTTACTCCTACTGCGTCGAGGTTTTACGATAACCGCATCGAGGTTTTGCGCCTAACGCGACTAAAGAAGTTTCACTTCAAAAAGTTTCTACACTGAATTAGTATTCTTGTTTCATGGAACACTTCTTGGGGATCGAGTTCCTGGACTGTGACATATATCAAAACATTACTGTAGTAACATAAAGAATATCGATTAGCGGAATTACTGAGGTTACCATATACAAAATAATTATAAAAATACGAAATTCCTCGTTTGACGGTAAAAAAGATATTATAATATTTTCGTTTCCCATAACGTGGATCAATTACGGTTTGCATATGCCCGGTACGCAACGTCAAATCTCGTCAAATCTCGTCAAATCTCGTCAAATTTTTTATTCGTAGCTCGTAAGTAATGGATGACGTATTTTAAAGTGACTTTTAATCGATCTTCGATGTGGAATTTGTGCGAGCCATATTTTCCTCGCGTCCGCGTTTCTGTACCTACGGGACGAACATGACTCACGTACACATCGTTTGATAAAAATTATTTATTGACACTTTTTAATTCCTTTGGAAATCTGTTCGAAAAATGACAGATTGCTTCTTACTAATTTAAATGTTACAATATTCAACAACATAACAATCTGCAGACTAAACATTAAAAAATATTTCTAACAATAAGTCAGGATATTTTATTACATGAACACTAATGACAATTTTCTAATAGTCTTTTTAAGACCGTTTCATCAACAGTTGAGAATTTCTCAGTAATTATTCAAAAACGTCAGCAATTTCATTCATAATGTATTTTTTGCAAATTATGCATTCATAATAAAAATGGGTAAACAATATAGGAAAGTGAATAATAAATAGCTGGAGAATTATGAACATTATTATACAAGGTGTGTCCGAAGAAACAGAACACCTAAATATCTCCGTTACTTTTCGTTGTACAAAAAAACTTCTTAGGACAAAGTCACGCTGTTTGAATGACCACATGTAACGGTGTAAAGGAAAACATTTTCAAGGTCATTTTTTTATGAAATTTCAAGGTCCGATGTTTTTTTAAATGGAATGATATATCTTCGTTAACGTAATGTTGAAGCTGACAAAATAACGAATTCATCCATGTAACATAATATGACCTACAAATGACCTTCAATCCAGGAAATGGAAACGGGTATTTTACGGAAGAAAGTTCGGACATTAGTTCACAATTGAAATTGCTGCTGCTATTAAAAAACTCATTAAGAAATCCTTAGCTATTAACCATAGATTTTTAAATATTGCAAAATAATCACCGGTATGTAATACGTTAATTCTGTGTGCAGTAGGTATTTATCATGCTTATTAAGGGATGCAATTAAATCTTGAAGCAGCTAATAGTCAGCAGTATCGGGATTGCTTTATTAGCTTGGGGTCGACAACACGGATGTTGTCAAAGGTAGAAAGCCAAACAGAAGGAACAGCCCGAAAAATGACGTAACGTGAAACCACAAAGGAAGCTGGGGACAAAGGAGCAAGATTAAAACTGTTCACTCAGTTGTTCCGAAAAGCGATAGAAACAGGTCGAGGGTTTCACTTGATCGGCACTCCTCTGGCGCAGGAACCCGAGGAAATATATATCATTCTTCGCGGAATGCTCCCTGAAGGGAGTGCAAAGAGATGTTTCTAGTTTCATTCCAGTAATTCGATTTCCATTAAACGATTTCACCGGACTGTGTTCCCCACGGGTCCCTTTGGGATTCGGACTGTAAACAAAAACGGATCAACAGGATCAAGAAAAGGAGCGAGAACTCGAAACGGAAGTTTGAATGCTTAGACGAACGGGCCACATGAATTTATGGAGACCGACCTATCGGGATCGCCGGTAAATCGTTAATCCTTTGATCAAACTCCATCACCAGCACAGATAAATTCTGAAATTATTACTGCGAGATATCGTTCTAAAAGTTATTATTAGACTGTGGATCTTTATGCAAAACGAAAACTTTGTCCATCGATTGCTGACAGAATCGGAACAGTCAATAGATGTAATATACATGCAATGGAATTATAACAAATACTAGATGTTCGCGTTATGAAGACAAAGTATCAATCAAAAAGATACAATCAGCAGATAAAATTTGTAGTGTAGTTGTAACGTTAAAAAATAATTATATCCAAAATTTAATTTAAGTAATTATAATATTATAAACATGATCTACGAATTGTTTGTCTCTTAATAGAGGCATGGTTAATACAATACTCATATCTCTCAATTATACAGTAGCTTTGTGTCCTAGATTTAGTTCTAGCTAATGATAAAAAAAAAACTTACCTAATGACCATTACAATGGAAAATAATCTTCCTAAAAATGTTAATTTCACCTTCACTGTAGAAACAGTTAATTATGCAGAAATAATTCTTTTATCAAATATATTCTTGAAGAAATGATTACATAGCCAGAAAATGTGCATTTACACTTATCTTGTGATGTAATAAACAAAAATAAACAGTACAATATAATTAAAAAATAAACTAAAATTGATGAACACATAAGATCAAATAAATTGAAATTAGTACCTGAAAACTGTAACCAATTAAAGCAGTATTGAAGAGCTTCAAATCACACTTTTTTACATTGTTTCCAAAAGATAGTCAGGATCAAAATAATTCATTTCATTTGAATATATCAGTTTTAATTCCGTTCATAAAATGTAACGTACAGTTATCCGCTTATAAATGAACTTGCAGAGTCCGGCTTTTCATAATCGACATTCTCGCGTTAAATACTGAAAATTTGAATTCTATGGTAGACCGAGAAACGGAGTTTTTAATAATATTCAATTCATTACCGCAATTCTCCATGCCAGATCCCGCGTCGACTCCCTTTTTCTGAAAGTCCACTTAAATATAATACCGTGCGTTCTTCCAACAAAATTTCACAGCAGCCGCCATTGTTTTTTGCTTTCGTATAAAATTTTCCATTTTAGAGATAACCGGTCTCATTTCTACGCGCCGCGAATAACTGTTCCCAGCGTTTGCGTTACCTGCGGAAGCAGTTTCCAGGCTCAAATAGCGAAATAGTTGCTCACCACCGATGCAAACGGTGCAAATAGTTGCAACGATAGTGACAATAAATGCAATTAGACGAGCGAACTTTGTGTCGGACAAGTTTTACTACGTGCAAAATAAAAAGTTTCTAAGTCAATTGTAAAAAATAGAAGCTAATTGAAAAACATGTAATTCCATTTGAAAGAAAAGAAAGTTGACCTTCACCTCACCTTGGAGTGTCCTCCAGGAAAAATAAAAGTCCCAGCTCAGGATGTCTTCCTGGGTGCTGAACAACTTTCATTTGCAACATTTTTGCGTATAATCAATATTTTTGAGATACAGTATTTAATCGATAAAAATCGCAACCACGGGTCCGGCCGGCGACACTTCGTGTTCAAGTATACTATTCTTTGATTTGTGCCGAACGTAGAAATGGACAGCGAAGATCGAGAGACCCCGGTCGCCGAGAAGTGAAAAATAATATGGGTCGAGTATATCGGTGAGACCACTACTAATCCAATGACAAAACTTCTTTAGTTTTTATTACTTTTTTATGGAACTTTCACCCCGCGATGTGGGGACACTCCAGGAAGTAGGGGTTGTTTTGCGACACTTCTTGTTCAAAATTTGGTGACACTTATCGATTAAATACTGTATTCGTCTTATAATAATTTCCACCCTGTACAATTGCATTTTGCACGACACTATTTTTCTCCATGCCTTTTGGGAGTGTAAGTTACATCATGAGGACTTCACACGACCACAATTGTTCCTCAATTTTGTGCCATAAAACAGTGAAAAAAATCGTGCATCTATTTTTAAAGAGTCGTTGCAAAGAGAAGACTTCAATTTTCAAATCCATGGTAGTTTCATCTACGAAAAAAATTATTTAAAGTTTTTGGAGACATTCGAGTTTGCAGCACTTTTTAATTGTTCAAAATGTAGTGTTCAAATACTTTTTGGGCTCACTTTTTGGACTGTAATTTTTATTAATTCAAAACAATGAGACAGTATTCTTAAAAGCTTAAAATCTACCGAACATTAAAAAGGGCTAGTATGTATTGCCTTACAATAATAACAAAATTGTATTTATTCAGAGTTCGTACAATTCCTACTTCAATGTGACATTAAGTAAAGAAATTTATATAATTATTAGTTATGAATGCATCTTTATAGTTTCAATAATTATAAGATAAAAAATTTTAAACCGGTCATTTTGATCGTCCCTGGTAGGTTTAGTGTTAAACTGCGGATCTTTATACAAAATAGAAAGTTTATAAATCAACTGCAAGAAATGGAAGCTAAGTAACAATGTGATTCCTCATTTATTATTTTTCATAAATTGAGAACAATATGACAGTATTCTAAAATTCTTCTAGTGTCTTTACAGCTATTTATTTTTATCATAAATGCATAAAACCCGCAGTCTACTGGAGTATACATACATATTTGAAAGAGTTGCCGCTAAAACATTGAAAGTAAGAAAAATTTATGGACAGATAACCTATCTGCCAATGATAGTAATTAAATTCTATGAGCTGAATAGTGTTTTGTTCCTATTTTCGTCTACGTTCTTGAGCAAATTAACCACTGTGCGACGTTTTCTAAATCAATGATCGATCGCGATGTACCGCGCCGGTGTTCCCGGCATTAGTCTGCCAAACGAACTCTTAGTTAATTACAGGTCTTGATGCGGCTCAAATTATGACTTATGATTCGATGTCTAAGCACTGAGTAGCACAGCCTTTGAAACGGCCTGTTAATCATACGATCCACCTAAAGTTTACTCAACCTGCCCCTCTCAATTTCGTAAAGTCCCCAGGTAAATATATAGGCTTCATGATACGTGATCATTAAGATAGACCGTCGAACTTAAACGAACATTATCCTATTAGCAGTCATATATTTCGTGTTGGAAGTGTATTAGTACGGTAAACACAGACTATCCGTTAATCGAACTATTTCTCAAACATCAATTAGTTTCGTGAAGAATGACTTCAATTCCTCATTATTACTTTCAATTCACATATTTCCGTATATGAGAGATTATAAGAAAATTAATTCCTGTTGAGAACATTAAACATTTTTAATACATTTTAGATCTTTTATTTTACAATGATCGAAATCCTGAAAATGATTATGCAGACAATTATTGAATAAACTCATTCATTCGCGTATTACGATAAAAGACGTGCCAAATCTCGGCGAATGCGATTTTGCAATTTATAAGATATTTTAGCTGGTAATCAAAATTAGAAGGACTTAAATGCTACATTTTGTATAAAAAACTATTTTGTATTAAAAAATCAACACCGTTATAGTATGAGATACAGTTTGTCTCACGAACTCTGTCCACTTAAATATCTTGGTTATTTCAAACAATACGAGAAAATCTTACTTACAAAATATGTAGAGTTTAAGAAACTACATAATGTGTTATAAATGGTATTCTTGCAAATGGAGGCGTAGAGATGATATAGCGGTCTCCTTTATTCTTTTCAATGGAATATCCAATTGTTTATGCTCGATTTCGATTGGCTCACGTATTCTGAGTATAAAAGTACAATAGTGCATTTGTCCTAAAACTTACCGTTGCTGAAATGTTTGACTTTTTTCATTCAATTACATTCATGATAGAATATATTCGAGGACATGCCACTACGCCAAATGTAAAGAAACAGTGTGTGTAGTTTCGTAAACCCTACAACTTTTTAAATAACATTTTCTCGTATTGTTAGAAATAACCAAGATATTTAAGTGGACAGAGTTCGTGAGACCCTCTGTTATATCTCCGTGGTATTTTAACTAGTATAGATTTTTTTAATTTTACATTAAATTACACGAAACAAGCCTGTTAAAATTAGACTTTATCGTCATAATGTATAGTAGTGCGAAGCTCCCACCACGAGAGCCGTGCGGCGAACGCAGCACTCACTAACACTACGGCTGTAGGTAGTAGTGGGAAGAGGTTCGATGGTGGGTACCTTGCAGTTCTTGGAAGGGAATACGTTGGAATTCCCTGAGCTAAATAATAGCCATACGAATATTGCTGCAAAATTTTATCCACATTGGTCCAGTAGTCAGATATTTTTGGTATTAATTTCGAAAACTTAATTTCGAGAAAACTACATTTAAAGTTTGAATTATCTGTTACTATGTAATATGACTGAGTATGTTCTAAGCTATAGCTTCAATATTTTCACAAATTTCCTAATAAAATTTTGTGAAAGTATTTCAGAAAGATCATCCGAAGTTAGGCCCCTACATCAAGATCAGTTTCGCAGAAAATTCTCTTGGCGAAAAGACGGAAATATTTGCGATTGCAAAACGGTTCCTCCAACCGGTTAAGCAATATCAGAACCTATGATGTTTACACCTTAAATTGCACGTTTGTTGGTAGTAACTTCGTCGGCTTGGAAACGATGTTTAAGGACTTTCCCAGTGTAATTCGTGAACGCCGGAATAGCAATGATGCTCTTCCACGAACGCGATCAAATCAGAGCGAAAATTCGATATGACTGAAGTTCGAGTTAAATGGAATTTGTAGTCCAGGAAACTGCCAATAATAGGACCTCCGATGCATTGCAATTTAATAGTGGGAACTATACACACGTTGCTCAATAATTGCACAACCTGCGTCGATTTAACTACAGTGTCTCTGCGTGGAAAAACTAGCGGATGTATCACCTTGTCTTTCCGCCGACGATCTAATGACCAGAAAAACTGATCCACCGAAAGATTCACTTATTTATCTTTCCTTTGCTCGTTTCTCCATTTATTTCTCATCGTCTGTGATATAGAATGATTTTATGCTGTTCGCTATTACCAGTACTATCACTCGGTTTGCTTATATTGTGTTGTAACATAATCTCGTGCAAACATAAATGTATGCCGTAAGTTTAACGATTTGGTTATGATTCAATGCAGGCGTACATAATTGTATAATAAATTTTGTAGTTTCGGTTCACGGTTCGATCAATTCGATTCAACAATTTGTCATGAGTGAACGAAGTGATGAAATTGCTTCTCTTAATGACTTTTTTAAAAATGAAATTAGGAATAATGTTATTAGTTCTACATTTGATCGAACCGTACGCCGAAAACACAACATTTATTATATATTTCAGTTTTGATCGAAAAGAATTTCACCTGTACATAATTGTGATTGAAAAAAAAAGTGATGGCGCAACAGGGTTAGAGTGAACTATACTTTGGTGTTCATAGTTATTAACACACAAATAACGATAAAAATATGCATATATTAAGAAGTATTAATAGTAGTATTGTTTATACATTGTTAACTGGCAAATCGCGGTTACATCTTTGACCGTTATTAAAAAGAACACGTGTGCTACTCAGCAAACGTTACGCGGCACGTGTAGAGCGAATCGATGCGCTGCGGCAGGCCCAAATATTACTCGTGGCGCGAATTATAACCCAATTACAAAAAGCTTGCAATCAGGAATTATACAATGGATTGAATACAATGCTGTGCTTTATTAATAAATTAAAAGTGTCGAAAATTTGCCTTCCGCTTTGAGCTGTATGATGAAAATGCTGCGCTAGAGATTCGGTTTGTAGAGAAGGAACAGAAGAGCTTGTTCGGGGCCGTCTTTATATTTTTGGACTAAAACCTTAATACTACAATAAAAAAAAACACCAAAAACATCCGAACATATTGATGAAACGACCAAATAGTAGTAAAGCAGTAAATATTTCTATATCGTCCTGAAAACTTGCATTTTCATTGGCATTTTAATTTTTTATAATGTGATCGCAATAACGTATTAAACGGGATTACAGAGAGTACAAATAGTACGAGAAATATTTAATATAAAAGTGTGTACATGTGCTATGCGAACAACGAGTAGAAGCTTACAGCAAGCGCACGGAAGGGCGCGCGCAGATACATAAAAAGAAAAGAATGCAACGCATGCGCAATAATACAGCGTTCCTTCCAAACACCCAGCGAAGGATTGAATACACAAAAACAGTGCCAATCACAACATATAATTCTGATAGGCTCGATTTCCAGCCAATAACCAAGCAATATCATTACAAAATTAATACATAATTGCTTACTCTTGTTTGCTCAAGCAGTAAATGTTTCAGTATCGTGCACAAACTATTTCTTTTCCATTGACATTTACATTTTCTATAATTCCGAAAGGTCCGCCGAGCAAAAGAATACGATTATTGCCGATTGAAACGATTTCGTTGTAGGTACTCTGGAAACGTTCATCGAAGCGTCACGATTACGCGACGAAATGAATATAGAAGGCGACGCACGATATTTTCGGCAACCAATTGCAGAGGAATGAAATCGCACTTCCTTGCGGAAATTTTATTGGAAATGCCTTTACGATTCTTTTCCGGAACTCTGCGTTTTATCGCTGTACGTGCTCGCAGCTCTTATCCCCGTGTATCGCAATTTTTGTATTCGCCACGCTATATTGCTCGCGTCTAACATACTGCTATTCTCGACAGACACTCTTTCCTGCAAGAAAAAAAAAACGCACACACAATACGTACAGAAGCACGTGCACACACAGAATACATGCACACAAAGGTGCACACAGGGCCGATGAAGTTACGGGAATTGCTCTCGAACAGCTTACAACAGTTGGAGGAATGTGAAAACGAATGAGTTGTAAAATGAAAAACGTGGTGACGAGGTGAACTGAATAATGTGCTTGATCGCGTTCGACAAACATTCAATGGGACAGAAGAAAAGCACGAGTTTCATTGAAACTGGAGGGAGGGTGAATGCCAGCCATCTTTTCAAAAATAATAGCGCCCCTTGTGATTCAGACTAAGAGTCCTACTTTGCGATAGGAGCGTTCCTTTTTGCTTTCTCAAGCATTGACGCGTCAAGTATCGAATATCAATCCTGTTTCCACAAAATTAAAGTGTTTCTTTTATTTATTAATAAAGTGGAGAATTATATTCAATCATTTGTACAATTCCTGACTGTAGATGGCTTCTTTTCAATCAGTGTTATGTACATTTACATTCTGTCATACCTGAGTCGTTTAAATTACAACATATTTATATTTGCAATTGAACTAATTGAACAACTCAATAATTGAGACATGTGTTACTCGAAAAATTCTTATTTTGTTTAAGCATGAATTTATTAAGGTTAAGTAATTATTTATTAATTTTATAATCGTACTCTTTTGCTCAGTATTGGTTGTAAATCGAAGTATTAGTGCTATAGAAAATTTAAATGCATATGGGAAAGAAACTTTTGAGGACGATATAGAAATATTCATAGTTCTAGTAATAATTCAGACATGAATTTGCTCAAAAATTCCTATTTTGTTCAAGTTTGGATTGATTAAGATTATTATGCATTAATTTAATCACTGTTTACATATTACTTATAATTAAATCCAGTGTATGAACACAAATCTGATAATAATTTGGCAGAATTTACGCACACGATATATGAAATTCCTCCATGTAACTTAATTGATTCAATTATAGCAAGCGATTCTACTAATTATTTGCAAAATTATCGATACGTTTTCGATTACGTCCAATTAATAAGGGACCATTAACTTCATACGTTTTAGCGAAATAATTTATCCTGTAATTCTGTTCGAAGCTTTGTTTGCTTTGTTCTATCTTGAGTTTAGACCTGCATTTCTATAATGAATCCATTTCGCGAGAGACTTATTATAGGAGGCGATTCTACTCATTATTTGTATAATTATTCGTACGTTTTCGATGACGTTTTATTCACAAATTAATTCGTAGGCCTTTCTTCTTAAGTGTGTGAATTATTTACAACCAATTAAAGTGTATTCTACTGTCGAAAATAATATCCACCACTTTCTGTATATTTACTCCATCTTGCGAGCAATTGCTGAATCTTCGCTTCACTAGATAAAATATTTTAATTTTAAATAAAGTTACTTCGGATTAGTTATGAATTAATTTGTGCATTTAATATAAAAAGACTGTCATCCTCATACTTTTTAGCAAAACAATTTATACTGTAATTCGTTCGATGCAATTTTGTGTGCTTTAGGCTACCTTCTAGTTTGGACGTGAATTTATATAATAAGTCAATCTCGCAAAAGACTACCTGCAAGTTAAATAAGTACGAAACATTGATCTAGCTCGTGAGTAGAAAGTCGGGTGCAAATGGTCTGGCAGGGAACCAGTTAAAGTTCGTTCGAGGCTGTTGTTTTAAAAAAATTTCAATTGCGCGCGTTCGAGGAATTTCTGAAAGTTTCGCGCTCATCGACGTTGTTACACGGTGAAATAAAACATCCGCGTTCCATCGGGTAACAAATTTCACAGAATATGGAATAGACTCATGATTACAGCGAGATCGAAGGTTTATTTAATCAACCGGAAATCCCCGTTATTCTTCGTTTTATACTTAACCCTTTGCCTTATAACACCGAATCAGACGAAGATTTCAAACACAGTCTACTGAACACAAATGGCATCCTATATATAACTTTATTGTTCCCCTCAGGGTTACAATCCTTACACAATTTTACCATCTTCCTCTTTACCCCTTCATCCGCTCTTAACCTAACCTTATTACTATCTTATATCCTAACTTAAATCTAAACTTATATTTAATAAAGAGAGAGAAACCTATCTACAAAAGCCGCTATTTACAATATTTACAATATTCCCTTTACACTACCGTTCCCCCTTCTCACATCCCTACTCATCGCCCCCCCCACCCCTAGCCTCGAACTCCCTCTTCCGCTCGCTCATCGCTCTTCCCAATCCTTTCATTCATACCCTCTCTCCACTCTTCCACCCCCCTTATCCACTCCTCCCCGCCTCCTTCGTCATCCAACACTTCCCATGTGCTCTCTTGCCATCCTCTTTTTTCATCCTCCTTCATGCATACCTCCCATATATGCTTCCCACGTCTCATTCTCCCATCCTCACATTCTGCAGACAAATAGCATCAATTTCTATTAAATCGAAATATAATTTTATTTTTAATAGACTCCAAAACAAAGGTAAACAGGTGTAATTAAAAACAGTAGAAGAATTTTAGAATATTGTTATACCATTTTTTAACCTTTTCAAAATATCAGGTGTATAAATTAATTCGTAGCCCATTCTTCCTGAGTTCGTTATTTATATACATACAATAACAATATATTCTACTATCAAAAACAATGTCCATCACTTTCCGTATATTAACTCCATCTTATAAATAATAACTGAATTTTCAATTGAGTGAACGAAAGATTTGCATCTGAAATAAAAATTCTACTGATTAATTGTGGGGGCCATTCCTGTTTATTGGAATTCAGGTAGAACATTTTTATTTTGCATAAAATATATATAATTTGAAATGGAATTTAAAAAAATGAATATTTTGCAGGAATGTAAATGTAGAAAATAAACATAGATTTTCTTTTTCTACTAAAAAATTATTAATTACAAAGAAGATGATCGCAGTTATGAAAAAAACAATAATACTGTAAGGAGTTAGATTACTGTTCCCCGCAAAAAGTTATCGATCATTCTGGGAAACGTTTAAAAAACGTAACAAGCTGGGCATTTTCGAAATATAAACCACTCGATGTGGACGAAACTGATATGTCTGTGTCGGTCAATATTGAATTTCGAGTGTTCAGTTCTCTAGAAGTGACAAGCTAAAAACGGATGGAAAAAGCTACATCGAATGTGGTTTGTATGTAAATCCAAAGAAGATTGATGTAAAGAACTTTCATGTATCGATAAAAGCAAGAAAGATGTGTAGAATCGAATGGTCAAATCTCTACTCAACATCATCGGAATCTTATCATAATCTTTATTAAGCAATGCCGAACCCTCAACCGTATATGCGAATAGAATAGAATTTCGTTTCATCGTTCCATCGCCAGATCGGTTTTACTCCTACCGCGTCGAGGTTTTACGCCTAACGCGCCTAAAGAAGTTTCACTTCAAAAATGTTCATACTGTCTTGGTGGACTTCATTGAAATAGATTAAACAGAAATTATTTTTTGGTATTTGAACGTAAATAAAAAGTGAAATTGAATGAAGCGAGACAAAATTGATACGCTGTTAATGTGTTAAATTGCAGCCAGTCATGATGTTGGATATGAAATTATACAACTTGGGCTAAATAAAGTGTTACCAAGCTGTTTCATTAGAATCTAATGACGGGATCGATTTTCGTGTACAGTTTGATGAGAACTATCGTAATAACAAACAATTCAATATCACCATCCATTTTAAAAAACGTGTCCAATGTTAAAATCCTGATTCGTTTCAATCACTGAAGGAGGGGCTGGACAAATTTTCATTTCCGGAAAAATCCGCTGATGATTCCGCTTCGAGTGGATTCGCGGCACAACAATGAGAAGCCGACAAACAACACGCAGTCTTCGAACAATTTTTCAAGTGGCAACGAGCTTCTTACCGCGTGCACATTTTCACCTTCATTTCTTTCCGTCCTTAAGATCATTTTCCCTCGACTTCCGCGGCTTACGAGTTTCCGTTGCTTCTCCTTGCGTAGCGTTGTCAGTCTCGCTACCTCTGCTCGGAGCAAGTAAAAGAAAAAATAAGTCTACGACGAGGAAAAGAGCAAGAAGAGCTGGTGCATATAGATGGAAGAAGTGGGAGAAAGTGACAGAGAGATCACGCGGGTTAAAAAGCGGAGCTGGGGTAAGAAATAAGAAGGGTGAGAGATGAGACAAAAGAAGCGGATAGAGAGAGGGAACGAAACGGGAATAAAAAGAAAGGGAGATGGAATGGAAGCGAGAGAGGGAGAGAAGAGTTATGAATGTGGCCGAGTTCTCATACTCGAGAAGCCTCGGAAGACTTTTGATGACACCAGACATGAGAGTATAAATGCACTTTCAGGTCGTGCTCGCCGGAAACTGGTCCGAGGAAAGTGGAAAACTGCAGTATAAATCATAATTTTTTTGTCAGATACTCTGTCACTTATGCATTAGCACGGTGTTATCGTTAATATATCGTGTGCAATCCTGGCTAAACCCGGGATTTCAAAGAATTATGTAAGACTTCGCTAAAAAATCAATTTTCGCTAATCGATATTTATTTAATTTATATTGCTTCTTAAATCTCCATGGACTTCGAAGACAAAGCCATAAATAAAATTTAATGAATATTTTAGTTGCTCTGAATACTTAAAGTTGGGCGTTTTGAGGATAGAATATATCACCTGGAAAAAACTGCTTGCACTCTTCAATATGTTCTGAACATCCTGTTTAATATTTTCCTTCGGTTCTTTTTTTTAAATGGAAAGCATTCTTTTCTAATAAGAAGTCATACCTTTCATTAGCTAATTACAGATAGGTATCCATATATTAAAAATGTGTATTTCTTAATAAAATAAAGAAAATTCTACAATTCTTTTGCAATTAACAAGGGATATCTTTAAAGTTCCTTACAATCCCGTATTTAAACAAATTGGAATATTTTCAGCAGTTCCTTCCTAAAAAAAAAATAAAGATCTATTTAAGTTTAAAAATAAGTATTAAAAAATAATAATAAGTTTAAAAATTATTATAAGGCAATAAATTTAAACAATTAACTAAGAAATTATTACAAAATATATACATATATTTTTTGAGATAATTATCTGTATCATACCGATATCTGTTATGATTCAAGAGTTATAGTAAAATGTCATCTTCTGGATCTAGTCCACTGTGGCACGGTGACGCGACGCAACGCTCAGTTTTGCGATCTATACTCTATTTGTCGTAACATCCTGTTATTCGCCAGGACGCACGCGTTCGCGTTTGCACGACAAGATTTGACATGTCTTTCCTTCTTTTTTACTTGAAAAAAAAGTTGATTAGTAATTATAGAAACTATAGGCGTTCAGCCGCACACTGTTGTGTTTGTATTAAATTAACAAATTAATGACTCAAATCGCGAGTTCTCATTCGCAAGTTACACCCAATTCGACAATTTTGTATTTTCTTCGAATTTATTTCGGATCTTCAACAATTTAAGATCTATGGGAAGTATACCGTTTGCTGTTTTTGCTTTTGGTAAAAATTAGAGGCTTCTGGATGTCTACCAATTTACAATTCCACTGATAAGCTCTAATGTAAACTATTTGTACGTACATATTTCAACGACAATATTGAAACATAGTCCTTGAATATAAGGTAAATTATCGTAAAAATTTAAAAACGAACCGTTTTATAGTTCATTTAAAAAAGAAATCGTCACATCTTTAAGAACAGCCAACATGATATTTAAATGAAAATGTTATGCAACAATTGCGAAAAAGGCGAGAGGCAAATAAAAAGTTCTTTCTTTCTTTAATAATCATAATAGATTGAAAATAATACATAAATGTTTTCAAATCTCGTAATATTTTTACTGCATAGAATCCGCAGCCCATTACATCAATTTTGTACACAAATTTAGTAACATTAACAAAACTATGTAGTCACAGATTTCCCACTCATTTAAGGTCCCGATATCTGATCCATATGCAAGGTCTAAATTATTGTGGTCCGAACTATTTCCGTTCGGTCACTCTGGAATTTACTTTAACATAATCTAATTCAGCTGCGTTTTAGTAGGTCACTTTACCAATTTATTTATGGTTCTGGGTAGTACTAAAATTTTATTTACAGTGATTCACGAATATATTCGAACGCCCTTTAAATCAGAATAATTTGTTTAAAATTACACTGAATGGCTTGATTTTTTCAGCAATTCAAGCATTGATTTAAAAAAAATTGCAATAGGTACGAATTACAGGGAAAAATAATAAAGGCACTTTTTAAAATTTCTTTATTTCATCCCATAGTGAAAATTTAAAATATTCGTCTTTTAGAACTATGATGGTTACACACATGCTGCAAATGTCATCGAAATCAGTTAACATACACACGAGCTACAAGCCGTTGAAAGTGGTAAAAATCGCAGTTTTTCACGACTTTTAGTCAGTTCTGGCTTTAAAATCCACGGATTCTTGTATCTTTCGATGCGTGTTGCTTTTTTCTCCGTCAAACGATTTCGATGAAATTTTCAGCATGTATACATATAACTAACATAGATCTATAAGACGCATATTTTACATTTTCATTACGGGCTCAAATAAAAAATTTTTTAAAAGTGCTATTTTTATTTTTTCATGTAATTCTTATGAATTGCACTTTTCCAGAATCATTTAGGAAGGTCATTTATTAAATCAATACTTCTAATTACTCAAAAAAAATTCAAGTAATTTGGTGGAATTTCAAACAAATTTTTCTATACTTTCGTGAGCCACTGTACATGCAATCTAATTGTAGTTTCAAGTAAATATAACTTAAATCCGCCATATACATGGTAACTGCGAGATAGAACTGTAATTATGTTAGAATGAATTGTAACTTTATTACGTGTAGATAGACTGCAAGTCTTCGCGCATTTATGGCATGTCCGAAGATAAAAAATTGAAGAAAATTTATCTATCTTAGTTTAATATTCATGAAATGACCTGTGAAAATAGAGATTTATGATGTGCGCATATAACATTTTAATATAAACTATTATTGCGATGGAAATTCTAGTTTTAATAATCTTCTCGTTTATCTTGCCTAGCTCCAATAGACTATTTATACTAACTAGACTATAGGTATGAGGTAGTTTATTTCTTTCCTTACTAGTTTTAATAGATTGAAAATAAATTTTATACCTCAATTGTAACAAACAAGAATTAGGCAGTAGTTTATTTTCTTGTTCATTATTAGTAGTTTTAATGAATCAAAAATAATGTCACAGTATGACTGAATTCTTCTGACATTTTTACTCTTTTTCAAGATAAATTCACAAATATTTCACTTTTCTCTTCTCAGTACAAAATTATTAATTTTCAACAGCTTCACTTTAACAATTAAAGTTGCTGATTACATAAACAAATATTTTGAGTATTAAGGGCGAATAATAACAAATAAAAATTGATGTTAACTAAAGAAATGGTGCAATGTTACCATTGAATGTACCAACGAAAATAATCTTTGAAAAAGGAATCGAAGAACCATGTTCTGTTTTACGATTTTCACCTATCAACAATCTGATTCAAATCATTGAAATGCTCGTTCGACATTCTACGTATTTCTCTTCGACAAAATAATACATCCGATGGAAAAATTATGATTCATTAAATCCCAGTACACCGTTCGAATATCTTTACTCCTCGGTTAGCACAGCAAGGAAGTTTAAACAAAAACGCGCTCTCGAATAAATGAAACCAGATAAAATATTCTCAAACAGCCACTCGTTAGCTGATTTCTCTTGCGGAGATGTCTGGTGTTTGTTAAAACGAATCGATACATTGCTTTCATAAAATATTAGTTTTAACTTCATAGTAGCCATAGCTAAAACCATTCAAGTCCTCACATATCAATTTTTATTTACATATTTTCGTACTCACTTGGACCGAATACAAATAGCTGCTATAAAATATTAATTTTAAATTCCTGGTAATCATGGTTAGATCTATTAAAAAATTTTACGTATCCATTAGTTTTTATATATTTTTGAACCTATATCTTCGAAATCGACGTTGATCTTCTGATTTCAACTGGCTAGTACAAAAATTAGAATTTAAATGGAACATTCATAAAACTGGGTCAAAATTAACCCAAGTCACGCCATCTGAGGGTTAACTGTTCTTCATCATAGTTCTTTATTTGTTAATATTACTGTGTATGGTCGGATTATTGTTAATACTTTGAAACTAGCGCCCGTTTGTAGCTTGATTAAGAATGATATTAAAAATATGCTGGCAATGATACTTTTCTCATTCTAAAATATATTACTATGTTTTTAGTACTTCACGCAACTTGTGAAGAATTTTTAAAAATCGCACATTTCATATCATTTTTTAACCAATACATAATTTCAGAATATTACATATTAACAAAGACATCAAAAGAAATAATGAGTACTGCTGTGTTATTTTGAAGTTATTCAAATTATTGATAGAATATATACATTTTTGTGTAATCTGTACTTCACGCAGCTTGTGAAGGCAATTTTTAAAAACCGCACCTTTACATATCATTTTTTAACCAATACATAATTTCAGAATTTTACGTATGAAAAAGTAAAATATTCGTTTGAAGTTTATGTTTTTGCTTGTGTTGACATGTTTTCGAGCATTTTGGAATTCGCTCGAACGAAGTAAATATTTGTAAATTTCTGCAAAGTGTACATTTGTGCACCCTTCTTGACTTTGCTATTGGTTTTAGTAAGTCGCTGGCAATTTGTACATACTTCCTGCATGCCCTCAAAAAATTAGTGATACAGGTGTGAGGTAATTAAGTGGTGCACACCTCTCGGTGATATTAAATTATGAGTCGCTAGATAGTACAACAAATATTGGTGTGAATCAAATATTAACGAAAATTTTCGTTTAACGGTGATAAATATTGGACCGTGTTCCTGTGGGGATATCGAATATTTATTTAGCATTCAGAATATTATATTTGTACACGTGCTTATAAATATTTAGCAGAGATGTTATTTATTGAATATACACGTAGAACGTTGTCATTTAACAACTTTTACATATCGCAGCATCATTATAAAATTTGTTTATTATTTTATATTCCATACCGTGTTGCAAAATTAAATATTGAAATTAATATATTTACGAATAACATATGAGAAAGTTTTGCATTTAAAACGTAAAAACCAATTTTATTGTACCACAGCACGTACGCTAACATTTCAAAAATAACAAATGCAGACTTGTGACTGAAGGTTCTCCTATTGTCTTTCGGGTAGATAACATAAAGCTGAACACCATTCAGTTGCCTGAAGCAAGCATGGTATTTCAAAACACACATTGTGTGAAATCATTTTTGTAATAATATTATGATGATAGACCACACATTTCTTGTTCTTGATAAACCAACTGTTTAATCATTTCGGGAAGAGTAAAATGAGATAAATAGGAAATAGACTTATCTAATTTTTGTCCATAATAAAGGAAATCCAACTGTCAATCCTACATGACTAGACTGTGAATTTTGTGAATTTATAACAAGAATGGATAAATAAAATACGACATAGCGAAAACTTAAGAAAAATTGCAAAATATTTTTTAAGAATATTGTCAATTTATTAATGTTATGAACAGAAGAAACAGATTTTTATTTAACTCCTGCTTTTCTGTATCGGTACACGCAATATCTATTTTGGTCCTTTAATAATTTTATACTGTTTAATACATTCTTTACCAACGTCACGCAACGATTACTTTGTATATTAATTTAATATTAATTTAATCGTTATTTAAAATTATAATGCTTAGCAATATACGGATATTTTCTAATTTTTCTGTAACAATTATAGCCGTTCATATCTTCCAGGAGGACACATTCCGTTTAGTAAAATATTACAACTGGACTGCGGTTTTTTATGCAGAACAAAAACTCGCTAATTCAATTGTTAGAAACCTAAGTTACATAAAAATGTATTCCTGCGTTTAACATTTTTAATAAATCGCACATAATATGTAAATGAATACATTCAATCTTATGCAATGTTTTCACAGATTTGTGTTTCACATACATTGTTGCCATAAATGCATAAAATTCGCAGTCAACTCATAATCAGTGTCGCCAGATCGCTGAAATCGAGGGGAATACAATTTACCACCTCTCAGAGTAATATGTAACACGTTGCACGGCACGTCACGTGACCAGTCTACGGTCTTAGTGGGGGACATTGGAGTGTGCTCAGGAGTGGAATAGGATAGTAGAAGGGAAAAAGGAGGAGAGGGAAATCAACCCGGCTTTGGGTTCATCTGGCGACACTGCTCATAATCTTGGTTATTGACTTTGTCAGGAGATTTTTCATGATAAAAACAATGCTTTATTATCACACTTTAATTATAATATGTTAAACTATACGTATGTATCAAATGCGTGCGTTTCACATGACTGAATTCATGGTCGAATTTCTGTTACCGTTGAAATCTGAAATGTCACTGAAAGTAAGTTCTGCATTAATTAGCAAATTTTAGAGTTCACGATCATTTCAAGGTCGTGCTATTCAACATGGATGAATGCACAATAATGTTTGCTATAACATACAACAACAAAAAATGTGTGTATATATGTAAAAAAACATAAGTGACCTTGAAAAAACGATTAAAAAATTACAATTTATAAAAAACGATTCTTCCATCTGATTCGTCTTTTGAAACCATTTAGATTACGTCAGAAACATTTTTTTGTATTTTCAGAGGTAGAGGAGATAATTAGGTGTCCTGTTTTAGACGAAACACCCTGTATATTTATACATGCCGATAATCTAGAGCCCGTGTATAGCACTTATCGATTTAGACTTTGTTACAGACTTTAACCTCTGTCGTCTATATTCGAGACATCAGGTCCATGTATTTAATTCTTGAAGTTGTAATTGTATTTTTCCCCAGAACCAAAAACTTTGATACAGGATTTAGCTTCCTCGGGAGAATATTGAAAACATTTTGTGAAGTCCTTGTCCTCGTAGAGTTAAACTCTTTGTGAACTAAAAATAAACAAAAATCAAAATCATTTCGTGGGATCATTTCGTGAAACCTGCAACCGGGTGACTGAAATCGTTCGGCAAATTGCGAAATTATTACACGGACGTGAGATGCAGGTGAGACGGTTTGATGCGCGGATCCTCCGTATACTTTTCGTACATGCCCAGATGCAAAGTACACGAATATAAATAGCGACGGAGCCGGGGAATCCAGGAAATTTTATTTCGCCGTGATGCTATTAAGAAATTTGCTGAAAAAGGTCCGGGCGAGGTTCGCTCGTCCCGAGAGCGGAGAAATAGACGGTCGCTCGGCGTGTTCATGAAAATTCATGCTAATAACGATAATTCGAATTTGAACTTGAACCTAACAATTCGGCGGAGGGCTCTGGCCAAAGAAACAGGCGGAGAGTCGATATTAGTGGATCGTTAGGCGAGGATCGATCGATATCTCGCGGCCGAGGCGTGAAAATTGAGTGGTTCAAAGAAGAAGAGTGGCGAAGCAAAGAAGAAACAAGAGCAAATTGACGAGATCCGGCGAGATTGCGGTATTATTTGTGGGCCTTGTACGCTGGAATTCTGGGAATCTTTCATGATCTCATTATCCTTTCTTAGACCGTGGCAATGCAGAATTAAATGGTGAAATTTTAATCACGTGCTCCGCGCGCCGAAACTAAACGGAATATTATGTATAGATTAATAATGTTTTATCGGAGAGTTAACTTAAAAGCAATGGCACGTTTGCTAGAGACTATTTATCCTATAATCATAGCTCAGATATGAGGATTATAGAGGATCTCTGGGAAATGGGCTATAATTTTGTAATTGGTAAATATTTTTAAATAAAAAAATAAGCCTTTCCGAAAATAAAGCATTTTAAATGTGGAAACATTTTCTTCGAATAGTCTTGTAATTTTGCAGGAAAAAATGTCTAAAATCACTCTATTTTCAGCTTTCTAACTGAACCCATAAAAGTAGTCACTAAAATATGTTATTTAATTATGATCATAATTTTGGGAAACAAAGATCACTTATCCATTTGAAACAGAATATTGCCTACATTATTGATAGATGTATATTTGCCATTTTTTAATAGGAGTTCAAAGATCAACAGTCTTTCGGTTGTGATTCAGTGTTCCCTTAATCTTGTGGAGTAGTGCATTATTACAATTTTATTGTTTTTATTTTCTCAAGATAACTTTATACACCCTTTATCTTACTGACACAATTGTGAACGTCGTAATTTGGCGTGCAGTGTGAAAAACATTTTATTTCGAGCTTTGTTTAAATTCATAGTTCAAGGAATCAAATTTAAAAAGTAGATGAAATTTAAGGGACAATATTTACAATATGTTGTGAGAAAGATACAGTTAGATGAACACTATAAATGTCTTGATATTCCCCGATGCAGATATTAGTACCGGACACATTAATAATGACTAGACTGCGGATTTTTATGAATTCGCAACATGTACAAATTTTAAAATATAAGAAAACGCGTACATTAATCAATATAGATAACAGTTTTGTTTTAAAACATTCTTACAATATTATTTACAAAATCTGTAAATTTCTAAAATACAAGAGAACGTGTACATTAACAGTAGAACTACCAAATCTGTTAACATAATTGGATCCTAATTTTTTCTTTCACAATTACTGAAATTATGAAAATGTTATTATTACATATCACAATAAAAATTGTATGGTGTCGGTAGTATTAATAATATCTTTACTTTATTTTTACCACAGAGAAGGTCTGAGCGAATTACCCTAATTTCTGTTTTCATCAAATTAAATATGAAAATAATAATTTGCATGAAGGTCCACAGTCTAATAAGTAGACTGCGGATCTTCTGCATTTATTAAAATTATTAAACATATTAATTAAAATTATTAAAGAGAGGAAATATACCTGTACATTGTTCTTGAATCTTGTAATTGATGAAGAAAATATGTATTTTGCATAAAGATCCGCACTCTTCAAACAATCACTGCTTGACGTCAATGAAAGCTCGATGTCCTAATAAAGGGAAATGAACAAAACAAACTAAAAAAGTACATAAAAAAATATCTATCTCGAAAATTGAGAGGATCTTACCTACTTATCATGAACTAGATTGAACCTTGTTTATCCTCATCGTACAACGATTTATGGATCATTGAATAGAAACTTCTTTTCAAGACGAACCTGAAAGAAACCGAGTTCGGCAGAGAATTCGGGACACTGATAACATTTTTAAGAAGGTCCGCTAATTATGCAGAGCCCTACCAGTTTGTGTGTTCCAGAGTAGACGCAATAAGTAATGATGGGCTCGAACAGCGTTCAAACGCGAACAAACTTGCGAGTGTGTAGCAAAGTTAACGCCTGGAGACCTTCAAACTTTTCCTACCCCCGAAGCTTCAAAATCAGCTATTGATGTCCTTCGCAGACTTAAAGACCTCGGGCGAACGGAGGTTGAGCAATAAAGCAAGCACAGAATGGATCACGCATGATTCAATTAAACTTTTGCTCCCTTCGTTGAAGTTACGTGAAACTGTCATGAGCACACCATCGAGATTTTCTAATGAAAAGAATTCTGCCAGCTTTTTCATGCTTATTTTGAATTTTTGATTAATCCACTTCAGTTTGCTGATCCGATCTGTATCGTAAATTTTCCATAATTTTGAAATTTTCTTTATAGCTTTGGACTTTTAAAAGTTTTGAAAGCATCTCTCATTTGTTTTTATATCTTTATGGACTGTTGTGAATAATTTTTTCCTCCTAGAAGTTAGCCCCCCACTTGTTGAAATAAATAATTTCAACAGTTGTGCTGAGTTGTGCTAGGTTTGTGCTACATTGTTCTCGAATATTATAACAATAATATAAACAATAAGACTAAAAATTGAGAAAAACGATTCTTTTTAGTAGCCCCCCACTTTTTGTTTTTTTCAATTTTCTCAATTGTGCTAAGTTGTGCTAGGTTGTGCTAAGATTGTGCTACAATATTATAACAATATTATAAAAAATAACACAAAACATTTAGAAAAACGATTTTTTTGTAGCCCCCACTTTTCCTTTTTTTCAATTTTCTCAATTGTGCTAAGTTGTGCTAGGTTGTGCTAAGATTGTGCTAAAGTATTACTTTATAAAAATAATAAATAAAGAAGTTATGGTAAATAATCGTTTTGAACATGCAACTAACGTTTAAGATAGTAACAGTTATCCAAACAGCATATAATCATATATCTGAATTGTGCTACACTATCACAAGTCAGCACAACTTTCCTTTTCGCCAGCACAACGATATAAAGGGCACTTTACTCTTGCTCGCGGCCCTTCGTGGTGGACACTATATTGTTAATTTGACTTTCTGGTCATCCGACAGACATAATATTGCATGTATGAGTTGTGCTAGCCTAGCACAAGTTTATACAGCATTAAAGAATTATGTGGGATCAGGACCTCCCAGACCAAATACTGTATGGAGATTAAGAAAAGTAGATCGGTTCCGTGGGTATATGTAAGAGTTGATCAGCTACAACCGCGAGGGTCCCGGGTTCGATTCCCGGCGCGGAATTCCTCATTTTTCCTAAGATCCTACATTTGGGGGCTCAGCCGGGATGGGGGGAACACCGATTCCCGCATGGTGACAGGCGACGAACGAGTAAGCAAGCGTTGCGAAGACGGTCGCACGCGAGCGAAAGGACGACGAAGTGAAGTAAGGGACACATCCAGGGAAAACTGCTAGAGAGGGCAGTAGGATGGTGTTCCCGAAAAGTGACGAAGTTGGTGACGAGTTGTGTTGATGGCGCTGAGGCCAAAAAGACGATGGCGCTGCGACGGACATTCGAGGGCGAATGCCGGAGCAGGATGGCCGAGTGTGGGATCAGGACCTCCCAGACCAAATACTGTATGGAGATTAGGAAAAGTAGGAGGGTTCCGTGGGTATGTGTAAGAGTTGATCAGCTACAACCGCGAGGGTCTCGGGTTCGATTCCCGGCGCGGAATTCCTCATTTTTCCTAAGATCCTACAATTATATAATATCCAAATTACTGCTTTGGTCCTAGTAGATTACACAGATCCTAATAAATATCACTATATATGCAATTGTGTTATAATAGAAATCGATTATTTTTATTGTTTCTATTTTTATAGCATTGCTACATATATATTTATTATTTTGACTAGATAATCATATAATTTCCTGTATTTAAATCATATTATCACCCAAACGATAAACATTCAGTCGAAAATGTGGATGTTAATTATAAAGATTAAACTATGAAAACCAAATTATGGGTTACTAGTTAATGATTTTTATTAAGATTTTCGTACTTTTTCTATGAACAAATTAAACACTTTTGTTGCCCCGGTGCCATATAAATTCATAACCTGCAAAAAGCAGGACAGATATAAAATTAAGATAAATGAGTTGCCATTAAAATGCGGTCGGTACCCAACTTAGACTTCGTTCTCCTCTGTAAAATGAAAATTACGTCCTACATGTACGTTTCGTACGCAGTGTCACAATAATATCAAGGAAGAAATTAGTTCGTATTAACCGAAGCTGTTTTCATGCCAATTACCATTTCCTTTGGTAACTAAGTCTTTCTCTGAGGAGATCATGCGAACCAACACTCCTGGAAGCATTAATGTTTCCGTGGATATTCGTGGTGCGAATGCAATGAAATTAAAAACGAAATTAAAAACAACAATTTTAGAAAATGCTATATTTACACAATAACCTATCATATCGAAAAAAGTGAAATATTATTATGTAAGCAGTATCGATGTAACGATATAAGATACTCTTATTTTATTGCATGTAACATATGCATATTTTATTCATTCATCATATTTATTTAAAATTGTATAACAGTTACGTGCTTCTTGATTAAATATTCTTCAATATTTTTTAATGAATTTTATTAGATATAATACAGTAGAAAATGCAATAAACATTTATTTTATTGTATGTGAAAGCACAAAAGTTACAATAAATTATTGTAACAAAAGTATAATAAATTAAACCAAATTATCTTTATATACGTTTTAAATCGAATAAGGTTTCATTGACTTTTCGATTAAATATTTTTGTAATGAATTTTATTTAATAAATTGTCACACACGTCAATGTATAAATTGAAGTTGTGCTTATCTCACGGGATTCATTCTCCATCATGCAAAACAATGAAAGAGAGACTGCAAAGTCTCCGCCGTACAAACGGGATATGAAAATGGGACAAAAATATTGTTTTGCAACAGAGTTTGTTATAAATTGCATTAGTATACACGTACCAAGAATTTAAATTGGTCAGAGGGCCAAGTACCAGCACGAAATTCATACGTATCTTTCTCGCACGTGATTTGCCCCTCGAGGAGGCGTACACAATTTTCTTTTGTATTCCTTATACGGTGCATGGAATTAGCCATGTTTCTGAAACAACATTATCAAGCCAGAAAATCTGAACACAAGCAATTGTAATATTAACTGGATAAAACCTTCGCTGAATTTACAAAATAATAATCGATCATATTACTTAGAAAATTGTTGAGATTCAAATTATACTCTCAACTTATTCTAGATAAATTTCGAGAGACACGAAAATTAATCAATTCCTTTGCAAAGACAATTAGCGTTATTCATTAGCATATTCTGTTTGTACAGTTGTCGCGACAATAGGATTTACGATAAGTATCTACACAAAGTCACTCCATTCTCCTGAGTGACCTAGTTTGTCAGTTAATTTCAATACGATGTGCCAGTTCTGCACAATAAATTTCTGAACTGATCGATTTATGCCGTAAAATAATAATTCGAATTATTCTTCTCTCTTGTACGGTGGCTGATTCAATTATTAAAGCCACCGTACAAAAAATTCATTTTCTAACCATACGATGAGTAATGTTGTTTGTAATGCTGCTATACCTAAGTATGCACGTGTAATTTATGAATAACAATACTTCATACAAAAATGACAAGAAGTCAATGTAGCTAGGCTTCTATTTAAAAATTGATTGGTTCAATATTAATTCGTCAACAAGAGGATCAAGCATTTTGATAATCCACTCAACAAGCTGTAGAGCTTTTAATAAATTTCTCTAATCGTTAATTAGTACTGCGAACTTTAATTTATTTAGTGTCTTAACCAAACGTTTCTTGATCCCAGAATAGGTTTAACACGTTGATCGCCCACTCAACAATCATAAAAATTATACAAAATCAAAGCAATATATTTAATAGAACAAAAACTAAGATGTTCAATTCTGTGATATTAATTACTGTTTCAAACCTCTTCTATTCCTCAGATCGTAGGGAAATTTTGTACACTCAATCAACTAATGTAAAAATTAATTTTCAATTCTGCATAAATAATTCCGTCAGATATGGGTGACATGGCGATGAAAGTGTTAAAAGATCATATACCGAATGTGAGAACAAATTAGTAAGATATAATTTTTTACACGTAGTTGATAGTTGATCACAAAGCTTTCTAACATTTCTTGAATTTCCTTTCAGTCTATAAAATTTCAAATTTCTCATGGAGATTTCAAAGGTTACCTTACTTTCGCATCACCGAGTTATAGCGCTCGATAAATTAGTCGAATTTATTCCGGATTCCATTGAAACTGTCCCTGCTTCGAGATACGCCCCAGAGGGTCGTCTTCTTTTTCTGTTTCTGTACGAGAAATAGTGGGAAACTCCTTTTTGGTCGTCTAAGCGGTTCTATGCGGGACATGGCGACGCTTTCCACGATAATTTGCTGCGGTCTGCGGAGCTGCTTTCCCTGATACGAATTCTCGATAACAATACTTATCTCGGGTCTGATTAAGAACGAGAACATGTATCTTTCGCTAGAATTTAAATTCGTTTCTGGTTTGGCAAATGGTACCTCTTTAGCTAAATTCCGTCAGAAATAAACGACTGTTCTGTTTTAACACGAATCTGGAGAAAAGTAGTTTCACTCACCGTACACCCAGTCTGTATAATTACGTTTCTTTGGGTTCGTATCGCTTTGAACCAAGAAAATGTCTATTATAATAACTAGACTGCGGATGTTTATGCAATTTTCAATGTTTCTAGACCAGTCTTAAGAAAATGGGATCAAATACAATCTTCATTTCAGTGGTAATAACCTTCGTAGATCCAAAATAAATAAAAATCGTTGTAAGTTCTATGAAATTTTGTATTCCAGCATATTTTTTAAATTTTCGTAAGCCATAAATGCATAAAGATGCGCAGTCTATTAATAACACTGTGGATCTTTACACAAAATAAAAATTGTCCAAGTCAATTGTACAAAACAGTGATTAATTTCTTTTATAATAATGTTAACAGGTCGAAAATAATGTAACAACAGCATTCAATTCATCTGATCTTTTTACAATTTTATAGTTAGTCTATCTATTTTTGTTATAAGTGAATAAAATTCGCAGTCCAATTACAATTAATTAGTTCAATTTATCGTACATCAATTACGTACTGTTGTGCTTGACTTGGTTCGTGTGTTAACTATTTAAATTGCGTTACAATTTTCATTGCATTAGAACTAACAAACAAACTTGGAGTATAATTTCTTTCTTCTCTATATTTATTCTATATATTTCAAGACTACTCGAATAACATAGTTGTTCCATGTAACTCTCTTTTACGTATAAAATTACAAAAATAATGACATCTCAAGCTAAAGAAATTGTAAGGTACATTCAAAGAGAAAACATATTCGTAACAGGTTTCTAATAATAATAAATAATAATACAGAAATTAAGAGAAAGAGAAGTAATTTTGTTCTCATTTCATTATCTTATGTATTGTTATCTCAAATTTTAATAACGCGTCGAGGTCACTCTAAAATAATTATGGAATAATTAGAAAGAGACATACTGGATTGTTTAACCGTGCGCAGAATAACGCTGTGTGGGTTGATCCTCCGAATTCACGGTTCACGTGGATTTATAAAGATTATATACTGTTACGAGCGACGTGCACGTGATGTAAACGCTCAGTAACCAGAGTGTAGCAATGTCAAGCGCAAGACGTCGAAATATGTCGAGATTAAATCGTTCCTTTCAGAATGTAATAACAGTTGGAATATACATATGTACGTACACAATAACGAGAACGGCGTTTGAATTATTGTGGCGTATCCTATACCTCACGGGAACGCGTTTTAGAATCTCCATTAAAAACACGAAATGCCGTTCATTATTAAATTATACATGCCTCCAATTTCGTTATTCTGCTGGTCGTATAATTGATATGAAATTCCGTCGTTTCTCTTCCGGCGAAATAAACGTACGAAACATGATATGTAAACAATTTGATTTGCCGAAAATTGCCGATATTAATAGTTTCTGCTTTTTGATAGAAACGTTGCTCATTTTGGACACTCGTAAAACGATCAATTGTGTAAGGATATGCACAATATATTTCAGTTTTTGTAGTTTGTTAAACACATCGATATCCATTGCACTGACCATCAAATTTAACGATGAAATGTATTATTTTACAAATGTACGAATTATAAAAGCTGAAATTGATGGAAAGCAGTGTCGTCAGATCGGTTAAATCGAAGGGAATACAGTTTACCACCTCTTCGATGACCAGAGTAATATGTAACACGTTGCGCGGCACGTCACGTGACCAGTCTACGGTCTTAGTGGGGACGTTGGAGTGTGTCATGCAGTGGAATGGGATAGTGGAAGGGGAAAAGGAGGAGAGGAAAGTAAATTTTCGAGGGTTCAAAGGGAAAACAAAAGTACATACGACAATGTATGGTCACTTCAATACATTTGTTGTGCAGAGAAATAATAACATATGACATCACGTATTACGAATTAGAAAAGCTAAGATTGTATAAAATATATGGTTACTTTAATATTTTTTTGTTTGCAGAGATAACTATAAATAATAAAATATAACATCATGTATTACAAAACAGTTTTTCTTATAAATAGAATGGACCTTTCTATCTTAAATTGCTGCCAGTCTCTTATAAGAAATCATTTTACATCACCTCAGCGTTCATCTCTGTCTTTCATGCAAAAATCTTGAAAAGTATAAGTATTGAAATTAAGTTGGAAACTTAGAGAAGTTTCTCCATAATAAATAAGAGCGCGGCAATGAAGGGTAACATCATTTAAACTTTTCTTAATGATTTCGTTCGGAAGTTACGTATAGCTGACACGTATCGAGTGGATTCGTTCCGGGCTTACAAGTCGTTTGAAAAATAAGAAAACGAACGGGAAGAAACAAAAGGGGCCCGATGAAGCTCATAGTCTCGGCGAACTGGAGCCAAAGTTCGCATTTCTTGTTCCCCATTCGAAGGTGTCGAGGGTTTTAATTTCATGGGGCGTTAAATACGTGCTTGAAGACGAACGAGAAAAAAAGACACCTGGGAAGATCGCGAACGAGAAAAGACAGAGGAGTAAAAAAGTCAGGGAAGAGTGTTCCGTTGCTCTTCAGAGAATAATGACGATCATTATACAAACTTCCTGAATCCCTTATACCTCTCGACGTCGTATTACTGCAATAAATTTTTCGTTATCACGAACGAATATTCCAATCAATCCTGCATTTGACTGGCTTTTTCGCAATCGGAGCGAAGCATACTGGGTGGATCTGAATCTTTGCAATTCTATAAACATGGCGAGTTAGGATAATGTACAGTGGCGACCAGGTATTTAAGTACACACATTAGAAACGATTAACTTTTTAAAAATTGGTCCTAATGACTTGAGATTCTTTGAGATGTTAGAAAGATTAGTTTACTATATAATGTGTAAAAAACTTTTTTTAAAATTGCTATTGGTTGGAGTTGTGGGAAAAAAAGTAAAGGTCATGATTTTTACCCAGATAGCACTCATACGTCCAATGTACGTCCAATGTACGTCCGCTACCGGACATATGTCCCAGGGACGTACGGTATGTCCGTGATATGTCCGATTTACGTCCCAGGTATGTCCGAGAGAGACAACTTCGTACGTACATAGGACGTCCCGCGCGGACGTCCTATGGACGTACAATGTACGTACGGCCGGACATATTCTGGACGTTAATTGGACGTTTGTCGGACATATAAAAGCGTGTTTATAAAATGTTTTCCTATTGTTTATATCTATTAAACAACGTTCGTATATACGTATATAAGGTGGAATGCAATGAAAATTTATAAAAATATATTTATTTGTTTATAACAATATTTTTATTCACATATATTTATTTATACATATTTATTTAATAACAAATTATTTATTTAAAACAATATATTTATTTTTTACATATTTATATATAAAAGTATATATACATGTATTTGTATTTATTTATAACAATTTATTTATTTATACATATTTATTTATGATAAGGTAAAATGCAAAGGGACAGAACGATCAACTTTGTTTTCTTAAGGCGTGTACATATATTTTTTATTTTTGGGGAGGATTTTTCAATAAAAATAAAAATTTTCCGAATTTTCTTGTATTGTGATTTGTAGAAGACTGAGTACTGATCACTTTTTGTCAGGAATATTTTTTCTGACAGCGGTTCAATGATCGGAATAACAATAATTTATTTAACATAAAAAAATTGTTATTAAATATTTTTCTATGATTTTTTGTCGCTTTTTGGCCACCGTACATTATTCGTACTTGCCAGTACTTAGATTATTTCGTACGTTTTCGGGTGCTATATATTGTGTTTCTATTATTATACTCAAAATATAGGTTTGTCACGCAAAAACTTCGAGCATCAAAGCCGCGAGGCACCCCACAGTGGCCATAAAGCGACGAAAAATCATAAAAAGATATTTAATAACAATTTTTTTATGTTAAATAAATTATTGTTATTGCACTCATGCAATGAGGCAATGGCCAAAAAGCGACAAAAAATCATAAAAAAATATTTAATAACAACTTTTTTATGTTAAATAAATTATTGTTATTGCACTCATTGAACCGCTGTCAGAAAAATGGCTGCTGCATTTTAACATAAAAAAATTATTATTAAATATTTTTTTCTCTTTTTGACCACTGTGCGTCGCCTCGCGGCTTCGCTGCTCGAAGTTTTTGCGTGACAAACCTATATTTTGAGTATAATAATAGAAACAATATATAGCATCCGAAAACGTACGAAATAATCTAAGTCCCACGTCCCTGGCAAGTACGAAATAATCTAAGTCCCACGTCCGTGATATGTCCGAAATTTATGTCCGAGGGACGTCCCACGGACTTATATTTGGGACGTCCGTGGGACGTCCGAAATTTTGGTCCAAGGGACGTCCCACGGACGTACGCGACGGACATTGGACGAATCGGACGTAAAATGGACGTCCTATGGACGTACGGTGCTATCTAGGTTAACGTTTTTATCTGTGCCTATAACGAAAATTGAAAACATATTTTTTGTAAATCTAAGTAAATTATACACATACACACAGTTTCAACGTAGTCGATCAAAGATTTTGAGAAAATTCGATTCAAGTCAGAAATTCAAAGATTTCATATTTTTCAATGACTAAGGCTTTTTTATGCGTCATCGATTTCAACGAAACTCTGTTCATGTATATAGCTTAATTAGATTTACAGAAAACATGTTTTAAATTTTCGTTATATACAGAGATAAAAATTTTAAAAATTGTTAGAGTTGATGCGTTACAGTCCGCTTTGGCGCCAAATCAGAAAGGAGGTGAACAAGTCACTCCAGCAGATGACTCTGCACACAATCAATCTGGCGCGGATTACAAATTCGTTTCTCAACAAAAATCATGGGCTTCACTTTTTTTTCACATCTCTGACCAATAGCAGTTTTATAAACAGTTTTTTACACATTATCTAGTAAACTACTCCTTCTAACCAATATAAAAAAAAGGTATTCGTTTTTAAAGAGTGTACTTAAGAAGATGGCCGCCACTGTATACAGCACAAAGTGAAAGCAAAGTATGTTTTATTTTTCAGAATTTCTTCTAAAGTCTCGTTAATCCTCCAGTCATATTATTTTACAACGCCTGTTTCAATAATAGGAAGTATTATAAGAGAAATATGTATTGTTATGATCTCGGTATTCACGACTTACGTGAAAATAAAGGATACTTTTATGTTTCGGATGAAACATTAGCATCCAGAGGATCGCAAGAAATAGCATCATGTTTAGTTAAACATATTAAATCTGTTGCTGGTAATAAAGATAATATTTATAGTGATTCTTGTACTGGACAAAATCGTAATATAAAAATATCTTCCTCTTTGTTCAAATTAGCGCAAAGTGATGATGTTGCAGCAAAGGTTATAGAACAGAAGTTCTTAATATCAGGACATTCATTTTACCGAATGATTGTCACAATTCAGCGCAATAATGGCACTACATTACTCGTTATGTTACTGTTTGCTTACTATTGAAAAAAATATGAATTTTATGTTAAGTTATAATGACATACTTACTATTCTTTCACTTTATCTGGTTATAATGAAGTTACATTGTGTATTTAATTTTTTGTACGATATTACACGGAAGTCCAATTTCTACCATATTAAGAAAAGGGACTTGATTCACTTGTCAACTAAGGGACTCAATTGGTTATTAATTTTGTTCGACATCTCATTTAAATATATATGACAGAGAACAGGAAACATTTGCAATGTTAACAGTGATGTTATTTGACTACGAATTGTAAATTGTAATTTTTCTATCCATAAATTAACTTGCAAAGTAATCGATAAATCGTTCGTACGACGATCATAATTTTTTGAGTACGCTTAAAATCGCGTTATTAATAAACGTTGGCTTACACATGAACCAGGCATTATTGATGCATCCCGGCTTATCAGGGGACCACAGTTTGTCGGGTATATTGTTTATTAATAATCCATAATTTGTTAGTAGCGGGGAGTTTGTTATTAGATCACGAGATATTAATAGATTGTAACTTATCATTATTCAATGTGTTGTCAATGAACCATAGCCTATTGGTGGGCAACAAATTATCGGGAAAACGGGATTAATTTATGCTTCGTACATTAATTAAAAACTCATTAGAAAATTTGGAAAATTGCTGCGGTTAGCCAGCGAACTAATCAATATAACCGTGCTTCGAATTGAAATCGTTATTAATGATAACTTCTATTATTGTACAAATTAGGGATACACTATTTTCATTCTGATTCACTCGATCACTACTAATACACTGCTAGATACACTTTGTAGTTATACGCAATCATAGTGATCAGTCTTTCTAAATAATCTCACTTATACAATAGAATAGCCATTTCTACAATACTTATCATTATTTGGAAATAACTCTTCTAGCTAATCAATTTTATTTTCTCGGTAAAATATAAAAGTTTGGGATATTTGCTTAATTAGTATCGTTCAACGAATTGGCAGGAATTTTTCATTCATCCAATTAGTTCAATGTTTGAATTCTAAATCAATCAATTCCACAAAATTTTATAGAACATCTTGTTACAACTTTAATTTTTGCGCAGCAGAATAATAGTTCCAACTTACGTAGAATTTTTTTTCTATTTTCAAGAAACAAAAATCTCTTATTCATACAAAAATGTATAAAAATTCTAATTCACTGTATTTTATAACAGTTTCCTTGCAAGGGAAGAGATAACGGAAATACTGTTATTCCATAATTAATCCTTTGACATACGAATTAAATGAATATCTTTATGACCGACAGTTCCATTTATTACTTCACTTACCGTTTGTATAAGCATAATAATACATTTTCGATTAGATTCAAGACAAATGTGTTCCTGAAATGATAATAAACATATCGCTGGTAATATTTTCCGTTAATATTAAGCAATATTTTACTTCAATGTGTGCAGTATCGTAAGATGCACATGACGTATCTGAGACGTCTTTATCCGTCAGGGCCCCGTTATTTACGGTTCGTACAGGGTGTGAAGTAATGTTTGGTCTTGGCTGCCATAGGCGTATTCTACATCTTCGGATCGATGAAGATCTGTAAAAGAAAGTTGCTGCAAAAGTGTCCTTGACCTTGAAGTTCAAGGTGAACTTTTTTTTATTGCATTTTATTCTATGCGTCATGGGAATAATAAATGTCAAAGGAACCATGTGTCAAAACTAAATAGTTCTCATAAAAAATAATAGCAAAGTCTCATTGCTAGTACTACTTATTTTCTTAAAAATTGTTTACATTTCTAATAAACCAAGTATTTAGTGGTGTTGTTTATATGCTGTTTATCAGAAGTCTAACATAATCAATTGTAATTAATATTAGCTTGTAAGTCTTCAAAGATGATCATCTTCTATTAAGAAATATTAGGAAAAATCGATCGGTTCTTCGGCATAGAAGAAGAAATTGAGAAGAAATTGAACATTTTTCAAGACTGAGAAGGTAATATTGATTATGATTGATCATGTAAGACTTCTGATAAACAGCACATAGACAACAACACTAACTACTTGCTTTATTAGAAATGTAAACAATTTTTATGATAATACGTAGTTCTAATAATATAATGAGACTTTGCTATTATTTTTTATGAGAACGATTGATTTTTGACACATGGAAACTTTGACACTTATTATTCTCATGACGCGTAGAATACAATGCAATGAAAAAAAAGTTGACCTTGAAATTTAAGGTCAAGGACAATTTTGCGACAAGTTTCTTTTAGAGATCTTCATCGATCCGAAGATATAGAATACGCTTATGGCAGCCAAGACCAAACATTTTTTTACACCCTGTACAGGTAGGACAGGTGGTACAATCGGGCAAGGTATGCTTCTACATGTAAAAACAAATACAAAGAACAGAATAACATTTTTTCTGTTTGAAGACCCATTTTCGAGAAAATCGAGTTTAAAAATGCAGCGAATACGCGTGCTGCTATACAGATTGTTCCATTTGACGTTTCGCACGCAATTATTTCACGAACTATATCTGATTGTAAAAAATATTTCAAGAAGAACTTACTCTGTTTCGGGGGAAATGTGGTCGGAAATCTTTTCTAGGTATACGTGCTTTAGTACGAGCTTACAGTACCGCATAAAAAAATAGAGGTCACCTTGGAATCTCAGAAGCACGTCCAACTAAAGAAGATTTGTGACCACCATAAAATGTCTCCCCCGAAAGAGAGTAAGTTTTATTTGAAATATTTCTATTTGACTATAGCTTGGGAAATAATTGAGTGAAACGTGAAATGAGACACTCAGTATAGAAATAGTCCGAGGCGTCTGATCATAACGAACCGATTCTACTTCCTGCGTATATTAATTGTAAAGCACGCGAACCAGACGGGTCTTTAAACTAGAGGTCGCGGTTTTGAACGTGTACTAAAATACACGTATACACGTGGTACGTGAACCGTGTAGTACGAATTTAAGGATCCGTGTACACGGATCTGGAATATGGATCCGTGTACACGGATCTGTGACTACGGATCCGTTCGGCACGTTCGAGTCCGACAACTGAAGCGTTATTGTTTTTCGATCGAATACTTTTCGACTGTTGATGTTAGAAGTGAAACAATAATAAAGTCGCGGTAAATTCTTCGATGTTATATCACCGTATATTAAAATACACGTGTAAAATAGATACACGAGTATTTGTGAAATTAAAATACACGAGGACCCGTTTGTTTAGTATTACATGGATTAAACTTCGGGTTCGTTTATTGCACGTGAAATAGGCACCTCTATTAGATTTAATTCTGGAAACGGGTAGCGCAAAAGGAAGGAGATAGAGAATAAATTAGCGGAAATAGCGTAAGAAATAAAACAGCTGTTAGAAGAGCGACGCGTTTATTACGAAATAGAGAGCGATATTCACGTGAAAGAGGACAATACAAAGAAAAAGATACGATTACATAGTATAGATGGACGTAAGCGTGCAATTTGAAGACGGCAGCATTGGTGACGCGTAAATATGTATAAACCAGGGATTGAAAACTGTTATGATATCGGTTCCGATTCTCGAAACAGTTATGAAGAACCGAAATGATGTTATAACTGTTACGAGAATATCGGTTCTGGATTTTGGTTATGGGTTTCGGTTCCGATTTCGGTTCTGTCGAAATATTTATTATTTAAGTAGTTACTTATTGTTATTTATAATTTAACCAATTTTTAAATAAATAAATTTTCATAATTTGTTTCTATATTCATTATTTGAATTATTATTTCGATAATTTATTGTTGATCCGTATTCCAGATCCGTGTACACGGATCCTTAAATTCGAACTACACGGTTCACGTACCCCGTGTATTTATATACACGTAAAATAGGGATCTCTACTTTAAACTCGATTTTCTTGAAAATAATGCGTCAAACGAAAAAATGTTATTTCTTTTTTTCGCGGTATTTGTATTGCACATGTAGATTCCACCCCCTGCCTGGTTATAACACCCCCCACGCCCTGTAGAAAATTCAGTGTTCTCACCAGTCAGTGCTGATATCATGAAACAGAAAATTTAACCTGTTCCTGGAGGCAGAGAAACGGGGCCGGCGTATTTTCAGGTGTATTATAAACAGTTGTAATATAAAAATGGTACCACGGTTACGCCGGCAGCGAGTTTGCAAACGCGGGGCAGACACCTAAATATGGCGAATTCAGGTGAGCAGTTCACGGTAATGTTCCAACTTCCATTGGTCTTGCATCACGCGGAAAGAAAAGTATCGTTGCTCGAAACACACGGGATCGTGAATTCGAAAGAAAATGACGCAAGTGTGCACGCGTTTTCGAACATTTCCGCGAAGTGGTGATAATTCGCGCGATGTGTGCCAACGGAATAACCCACGACGACCATAACCACGAAGGTTATGGCGGTTCGACGGTGGCACCAGGTGAGAGAAACGAGTCGATTTTTCAGTTTGCTTTCTATTTAACGCTCGCGAAACGTATGACCACTCTCCGTGGTTGGATCGCAGCGAGCATGCACAAAGATGATTCTGCAAAGTGTAGGTTGAACTACAACTCTCTAATAATTATGTCATTATAGTCCACCGATAGATCCCCTGCAAAATTCTACACCCTCTCTTGCCACAGCGTTTATCGTGACACTGGTGTATATCTTATAGAAACAGTTTCGCCGAGAACAACTTTTCCCAGCAGTATCTTTGCCTTCTGCAAACTATTAACCCTAGAAAGACTAAGCCTCGAGCTTCCTCGTAGAGGACTAAGCTGGCTTCGTTGAGCCCAGTCAAGTTTGTCATGCTATCGTTCGGGAAATGTCCTTTAAAAGTTAATACTTTAGCCTGTTAATCGTCGAGGATGACTTACTCTTAACTCTTCCTTCGAATTCGTGCGCATCCTTAAATTATTCTGCTCGACGAAATCGTGAGACAACTTCAAAATTATAGGAATAATAGGTTTGTATTTTATTTACATTGACACCTTGACTGCCACGTCAGTCGTGTATGCGTGACACAAGTTTTTAGCAGTCTTGTACGTCGATTTTTATTGCTATCTTTCAAATGAACCAAACTAGTGTCGAGGAACAGAGGGAATAAAAACGTTGAGCCGCCACGTCAGTTGTGTACGAGTGACACAATTTTTAGCAAACTTCTACGTCGATTTTTATTGCAATCTTTTAAGTAAATCGAACTTTGTTAAGGTCTAGGAAGAATAAGAAGAAGAATCTTGTTGTTTTTGTTATTCTTTTTCTTTTTTTCGATTTTCATTTCTATTCTTATATTATTAAGTCAGCCATAATGGCAACCATAGATCCATTTCAAATTGTCCAAGTCTTTGTCCAATAAATTGCAATGAATCCAAAAGGTATTAGAACACTAAATTTCCGATTCTCAAGAAATTCTCAAAATTTGAACTATGATAATTTCGTTAAAACAAATAGTACAATAATGAACTCATTTTAAAGCTCGGGACCTGTACTTTCGTAGACAATCGTTCATTTTTTTCTAGGATATTGAAGTGACACTTCTTTAGGCGCGTTAGGTGCAAAACCTCGACACAGTAGGCGTAAAACCTCGACGCGGTAGGAGTAAAACCGATCTGGCGATGAAACGGTGAAACCATGAAGCGATGAAACGATGAAACGAAATTCTATTCTATTAGCATATACGGTTGAGGTTTCGGCATTGCTTAATAAAGATTATGATAAAATTCCGATGATGCTAAATGGAGATTTCAACGTGAACTTTGCATCGGAAGAATCAAAATTATTAATAGAATTTTTTAGAAGTAAATTAAGATTGGAAATGGTACATAATACAAATGAAGCGACGATAAGATCAGGAACAACTCTCGATGCAGTATTTGCTAGACATTTAGACAAAATTGAATCAAGAATATTTATATCATATTTTAGCTATCGCAAGCCAATTGTTTCAATAATAGAATCATAGAAAATTAAATGTCATAAAGTGTTAATCAAAATTCGAAAAAAGATTAAAGAAAGATGTTTCACTTCAGCCCTGTGGTCTAGACACACACCAATTTTTTTGCATAATATAGCAGGGGCAAAACTGAGAATACATTTTTGATCGAAAATTTGTTACAAATTGAATAGTCTGAAAAAGCACCCAAAAAATTTTTTCTGAATGAATCTATTACAGATTTGAAGATTGTATTTTACCCTTTAGAACCACTGTTTAAAACTTAATTTACAATTTTTTTAGCTGTTTTATAGAACAAAAATGAGGAACAAGTTTCGTTGTGTAAGCTTCACGGTGTACCTTACATTATTGCAAAGATGGTAGTACACCTTCCGGTGAAAGCACAATAAATCGAGTAGAAAAGATCGTATACCAAGTTTTAAGTACTCGTTGTAAACCGGAAGCTTCAATATTTAAATGTACGGCCGTTACAGTTATGAAAAAAAGTCCATTATATTTGCAGACGTTTTAATTAGAGATCGCGAGTTTGAACGTTTATTGAAAATTCACGTATTCGCGTGTAACGAATATATACGTGTACACGTGTAACGAATATATACAGTCAGTCAAAAAAGTTTCCGTACACACATTAAAATGAAACAAGTTTCTTAAAATGAGTTCTGACAACTTTAGATTTTTGAGATCTTAGAAGAAATAGTTTACCAGCTGATGTACCAAAACAGATTTGATAAAATTCAATTTTGTTGGAATAACATAGAAAATACGAAAAGTTGTTTTTACAAATTTTTTATATGTGTCTATATTGAAAATTTAAGAAATACGTGTTCGAGATCTGTGTCAATTATACACACGGTGAAAATTTCATCGAAATCGGTCAACGTTCCTATAGACAATAAACGTTTCAAGATGAGAGCTTAGGGGTGAAATCGCAGATTTTCGGTCTTGTTAGAGAATTTCACCCTTAAGCTCTCATCTAGAAACGTTTGTTGCTAATAGGAACGTTGACCTATTTCGATGAAACTTTCACCGTGTGTATAATTGACACAGATCTCCAAAACGAATTTTTTAAATTTTCAATATAGACCCACATAAAAAATTTGTTAAAATAACTTTTCGTATTTTCTCTCCTATTTCGACAAAATTCAATTTTTTCAAAGTTTTTTTGTTGGTACTGCAGCTGATAAACTAATCCTTCTAAGATCTCAAAGAATCTAAAATCTTCGGAACTCACCATTTTAAAAAAAGTTATTTCATTTTAAAGTGTGTACGGAAACTTTTTCGACTGACTGTACGTGTTTCAGTTCGTGTAATGTTTAATACACGTGGACACGTGTATTTAGATACACGGATACACGTGTATTTCGACACACGGGCACACGTGTATTTCAACGCACAAGTACGCGTGTATTTCGATGTACACGGATACATGTGTATCGAAATTAGAGTTTCTGATTTCGAACGTTTATTGAAAATGCGTGTTTTAATCCGCGTACCGGGTGTACGGGTATTGAAACACACGGATCGTAATATCTGTGCAGGGTGTTTCTAAATTGTATGTCGTGACTACTCTAGCGTGATTCTTCATCTCTGGATCAGTGAAGATTTGTTAAAAAAACTTGCCGCGAAATTGACTTTGAACTTGAATTTCAAGGTCAAATTTGTTTGTCATTGTGTCGTATAGTACTCATTGGGGGAGCAAAAACTATACGACGCAATAACAAAAAAATTTGACCTTGAAGTTCAAGGTCAAAGTCAATTTTGCGGCAAGTTTTTTCTAGTTTTAATGCGTAACATTATGGGCCAAAAACGTGTCCTCAGTTTATCACATGCTATGTCATGCACAAATATCATAGAAAAAAATTAATTATAGTCTGCGAAAGTAGAGGCTTCATGATTTAAAATGAGCAGATACATACATTGTTGTACTAATTTCTGCAATTCAAATATCGACGATTTCTGAAGAATGGGAGAAGTGTACAAATACTTTTTGGATGCACTGTAAGTAATAATTGGAGTGCGGATTTTATGCATTTATGATAAAAATGATTATATGCAATTTAACGTGGTAGACAGAATTAAAAAAATTAAAGAAGGTAGGTATTAGTCCCAGCTTACCAAAATTGTTAAAGAGAGAAAAAAATTTCTGTTTGGCTCCTGTTCATTGTAATCAATCCAAACAATTTTCGTTTTGCATAAAGATCCACAGTCTAGTAATAATTTAAAGTAACTGCTAGAAAATAAAATTTGACGCTATCCTTAAAAATAATTTCGGACAATACAATTAAACCGAATTATTAAATATCTTTAACAAGTTATGAATGAGTAAACTTTTGTGTATTTTGTGCTGCTTTTATCATTCATGATTTGATGAACGAAATCATAATTTTTACAATGAAGAGGAACAAAATTTTGTATAGAATTGATCGATCGTAATCTGGTTTTAATTAATACGTTTCTAATTAAGGATAGAGTAAGCGCATTTTTTAACAACCGACTTTTTTCTCCCGTTAGACTTGTTTCTCACTAATCTACACACGCTTCTTTCAAATCGTTACAAATAAAATAAAGTGAAATTCTTCTCGTGGACCCTCCACCTCCGCTTAATTCTCTGTCTCAACTTCGACCTGGTTACCAAGAAATGAATTCGTGTACTGAACTTTCCTGCCGAGAAAATAGAATGCAAATATTTTAACAAGCTGACGAATAGACAAAAGAATATTCTTTGAATTGCCCGAGGCGAGAACGCCGAGGAAATTTTTATGTAAATCGCGCGATGTTTTGTAAACAGTATGGCCAGTAATTAACATCAACTGTTCTCAGTATTCGCGAGCAATATTTCTTTGAGTTAAACATTTTTAAAGAAATCGTTCTTGCGATAAAAAATATAAATCTCGTAAGTGGAAACTATTAAAAGTTCATTTTAAGAATGAATATGAAAATGTATTTAATATATGGAGACTGACTAAACAATTATTTTTGTAAAGAAGTCTGACCTATTGAAAAATAAATTGAAGCAAGGAAGAAAGGAAGGCATTGATACTGAAATTTACGAAATTATTAAAAGATATATTTTTAAAATAATTGTAGGACATCTAGAATATTGTAGAACATTACACAGAATAATTATACATGATCAACATGAATCAGATCAATAGTAATTTCCTTACGAAAGAATGATAAAAAAGATCATAAATATTGTTTCATCAAAAATTAGAATTTCCGTTCCATATAACTTAAACATAAATAAAATCCATATTTGCATTTATGAAAGTTGTATATTTCTTTAATTTCATTCAAACATTTTGTCACGTAGGAAAATTATATGGAACTATTCCTGTTTAATCTCTTTCCAATGTATGTGCTTGTCGAAATATAAAAGTTGCATCATTTCACTGATTCACGTTCCAAATTAGATAACGATTTCCAAAGAATTTATTAGATCAAAACCACCGAATTTTGATGACAGAATCTATATACAGAATAAACATTTTCCAACTGAATCATAACATAACAAGCACAGATTAAATGGCAATGGTATCTCTTCTCCTGGTAATTTTAATAAGGCCAAAATAATATAACAAAATTCTGAAGTTCTTATATTCTTCCAATTTCCAATTTACTTTTCTGGTAAGTGCATAAAGGTTCAGTTCGTAGAATTTCGAAAATATTTCACAAAAAGCTCTTGGTTTTGCAGTCACATTTAATTGGCAGCAAAAGCAGTTTCGCAAAGAACTGTCTCTCTTTGTACAAACACTTTTATCTGCGTTTCTGTTGTGGTTTTTAGACGGTAGAAAAGGTGAATCCGATAAAAATGAGGTATTTGGCAAAATGCGTAAAAGTTGAACAGAGAAAATGCAAGTTTTCCGCATGAAAAATCTCAAGTCCCCGAGACCGCGTTCCCTTGTGCGACGAAATATTGTCTGACGAATGCATCCGCGCTCTCTTGTTGACTTGTTCCGCGAAAATCGGACGACTGATATTTTGTCTCGACGCGGCACGGCGGCATGGCAGCCCCATCGAATATTTTGGAGGTCTCTGTGATAGATCGAGGTCGAGAATACTCTCCTGTGCCGAGAGCGGAGCACTCAAAGGTACGGCTTTTCGATATCCGGAGGTAATTCCGAAAAAAGCAGGTCGCGCCAGTCGTAATCGATAAAGTATCGCCGCCGTATGAAAACTTTGAAAACATTTAAAACAACACCGTCCAACGGCAGCCGCGAATTTTCGATGAAGAACCCGTAGTTCGTCCATTAGACGATTAACTATTCACGTTAGAAGTTAGAACAGAAGCGACAGTTATGTATTTATATTTATAGACTCTCATAGACTCTGTAGATTCTTATAGAAAATAATCATTAAATTGCGGAATGAAAAACAAAGCGAAACAAAATTTTTCTTGTTCAACAGCGTTGCGGTTTTATGTCCATTAACCCCTTGTCCTACCCGCTAACTCCCGATTGCTCGGGCCATAATAAACAAGAAGGTCGATCACGCGTCGAACCATTTAGCTGTTTAGCCCAGTGATGCCACAAACAACCAGAACTGGTTGTTTTTTTCCTCTCCTACTTTTCCCCTTCCACTATCCCATTCCACTACTTGTGCACACTTCAACGCCCCCCACTAACACCATAGACTGGTCACGTGACGTGCCGCGCAACGTATCACATATTACTCTGGTCATCAGAGAGGTGGTAAATTGTATTCCCCTCGATTTAACCTATCTGGCATCACTGGTTTAACCGTGTGCTCGAACTTGCACAAAATCTATGGGTCTTATGACATGTATATTTCAGCTCAACGAAAGGAATTGTGAAATAATAAACACGTTTGTGCACAACTGATACTTTTCAGATGTCTGGGAAGTAATTATGATCATTCATCGGTGAACAAAAATGAGGTAATTATATAGAAAAGGTCTGCGTACTCCGGTTTTGATGAAACTTTAATATGTTATGGAGCAACACATTCTGAATAACTTTTTCCTTTTCCAATGTAGGGAGGTCGCCTTTAGTCTTCGAGGTATTTGCAAAAAACTATCGGTAATGTTAATTTCATAACGGAAACCTTCTTTTTAGAAACACTGGGTGCGTGTGAAACACTGGGTGGGTGTATGTGGTATTGTCGCTTCTCATCTCCACAACGCGTTTATAAACAAAAAATAAACAGATGCGGCTCGAAAATCCAGGAAATGTCTGAAACTTGAAAGCTCAGCCTATTTATGTATGATCAGAGTTATCTACAGAAGTTAAGTCTGATTATTTCTTCTGTTATTCCATTTCCTGGATTTTCGAGCCGCATCTGTTTATTTTTTGTTTGTAAACACGTTGTGGAGATGAGAAGCGACAATACCACACACACACATCCAGTGTTTCATACGCACCCAGTGTTTCTAAAAAGAAGGTTTCCGTCATGAAATTAACATTACCGATAGTTTTTTGCAAATATCTCGAAAACTAAAGGCGACCTCCCTATATTGGAAAAGGAAAAAGTTGTTCAAAATGTCGAAATCTATAATATATTAAAATTTCATCAACACCGGAGTACGCAGACCTTTTCTATATAATTACCAAAAATGATTTATAATTTGAAAGTGGATAATGTATCAGTAGCAATTTGTAAATTAATACTTAATTTAAATGAACTATGTTTTGAGAAAACTCGTAGAAATTAGTAATCTTCGTGTTAGTGTTTACGTTTATCACGAATGAAGTACCACGAGCCAGGCTATTTGTATTGAACTGCTATTTTGTATTCCATTAGAGAATACTTTATTCAATCTTTCCCGAAAAAATGATGTGTTAATTCGTTCAAATTGGTGTATCACACGTCCTTTAATCACTACAAGTTGAACTCGCAATCTCTGTTGGTTCATTATTCTGCTAAATAATTGACAATAATGTTACAGTGTTAGTAGGAAAAAGAACAAAATGACTAAAATTGCTAAACATATCTACTATTATTAGACTACAGATGTTATGAATTTATAATGGAAATAAGAAAGTAAAACACAGTTAAGAGTAAAACCTTCAAAGAAAATTAAAGATATTCTTATATTGTCGAGATTTTTTTAAAATTACCAATAAAAGAAATTATATTTCAGCTTATCTTCTGTATCTTAATTTTGCATCGAATTGATGCAGAGAATTTTTGTTTGGCATAAAAATCCGCTGTCTAACTATTAACTTGTGTGTATGCATACAGTGTATGTTCTAAGCACTTAAAGTTCTTTGAGCAGTATAATTATTGTTTGCACAGTAGAAATTGCTTTGTTTTATTAATATTAAGATCACGAATGAACAAGAAAGAATCGGGAAGAATTGAGCAATTAAAACGCGAAAATTCTATTGTACCTCATCGATCGTGTACACAGATTCAAGCCCGGATTAAGTTTTAGGATTAGCCGGGATATTGAAACACAAATTGATACAAGACGTGATCTCGCGAATGTCAAACTAGATAAATCTATTCCAATCAGAATTGAGATATTTCACATCAAGCTGGTGGTACGTGACACTAATTATTTTTGACACAGTACAGACACTTGAGAATGAAATACCTAAATAGTGATTTATTAAATGAAGCATAGAGAGGCTTTTAATGGAAATTTAATATTTTCATTTAGTTCCATTATAAACAAATTTAATAATGCAATTCTTGCCATAATGGGATTAAGTTAGTAACCAAAATATATGCACATTCCACATTCGTGTAGATATATTTATAAATTAAATGGTATTTCAAAATTAATGTATAACTCCTTTCATTAACGTCCTCGCGTATTTTATGGTTTCGTCAAACCAATGGTTACTCATTGCTTGTTAACGTTCTGAAGTTAAATAATGTTGAAAAACAAACAGCTGTTTAAACATGATATTACTTTCATGTGTATAGTTAAAACATGTGTCGTGATTATTGAATTGACTTGTGCTGTGATGACATAGTACAAATTATACATATAAAGTGATACTTGCATATAAATACAAAATACATATTTCATACGTAATTATAGTGTTTTAAAAATAGAAAAATCGTGTAAAATTAATCTGTAACCGATTTTTGAAGTTTTATAATGAATTGACTTCATCGTTGGAAAAAGTTTTCACACATTCTGCTGATATGTATTTTCAAAAATGTTTCCGTCCTTTTTTGTTCTATGTACCTACGGTAGTTAAGGATATTTTTGCTGAACAGCTTTTCTGGACGACATGAACTTCTGTGAATTAATCTCTAACTTTTTGAAAATAAAATGTTTCCGACGTTTTTTAAACTAAACGCGGTCGATATGTGTCTCATAACTCATTGAAATACGTTCGTAGAATCTATGTGTAACTCTCCGCTATTACATTTTGTTACAGTCGTTCTTAATCGTAAAATAAATTATATTAACTGTGAATAACATACTGTGGATTTTTAAACCAATAAAAAAAATTGTTTGTACCAATTTTAAAGCTACGGAGACATCTCTTTCTTTGATAAGTAAATTGAGTAGAATATAATACATTAGTATTTTTAAATTCTTTAAAGATTTTTACTGTTTTGAATTGAATCTATTCATTTCTCTCATGAATGAATAAAATCCACAGATTACGGATTAATAATTACATTGTTTTTATTTCATTATAAAGATTATTATAGTATGAAATATATTTTGCTTAAGAACGTTCTAAACATTAATTTTTAATACTAATATTTTGAACACTGCATTCTATTGAAGAAATCTATCACATAAAAGAAAATTCTTGGTTATTATTTAGTTCAATTGATTTGGGTCAATTTAAATATACATATAATGTTCATTTAAAAATATTTGATTTATTTATATTCACTGCTCGAGTGCTAAATTTGGAAAATTCTTTGTAGAAAAGGTTTGAACTGTGACACGTAATTTTCTATTTGTCGTAATGTCTGCAAATACTCAATTATCACAGAGATAATTTCGCTGTAAGTTCGTAAACCTGTTTTAACATTTCTGGTGTAATAACCTTAGAAGACAGTATTCACAATTAAATTGTATTTCCTTTACCACTGCACACATTTAATTACATTGAACTCCGAAACAAGTTTCCATTAGGATACGCCATTTTAACAAGCTGCGCAGTACAGACCAAATCTCATAAATAAAGCAGTGGAGGTCAGTAATACGACAGATCGTGGGGCTAAATAATTACTCCCGGTATTATCTGCGCATAAAAATTAATCGATTTTCATTAACCCGAGTAAGCAAATTCGAGCGCAATTTATATGCAAACTTTGTATAAGCAGTTCATAAATACTGAAGTACCTCAACACGCGATTCAAAAAATTTCGTGATGCTTAAAAATTAACTGCAGTAGCTGACCTTACCTTGCAGGAAATTTTTCTATTTAGAAATAGAGATATTCTAATATGCTAAAATTTCGTATCATTGTGTTTGAACCATTAAATAAATAAATAATAATAATAAAAACGTCTGTGCACATTGAAAAGTTTATAATTGTACTAGTAAAGAAATTCAAAAACTAAAATAAAGTAAAAATATACTAACTAAACTTTTAAACAAAATAGATGCATTAAATTTTTATAGAAATGAAAAGGAATATAATGACGTGAAGAAGATTAAATTATAACACGGTCAATTAAAAATTGGATTTTTCTACATGAGAAAATTAAATTAGTCGTCAAGTTGAATTAAAATAAAAATAGTTTGTGTTTTAACCGTAAAAAAATTCAATTCCCAATTAATAGAATATATTAAAGATAAATAATGGAATATATTAAAGGTAACTAATACAATATGATAAAGAAACTCTTGAAATCTGATGACTTTTTCAATTTCATTACTAACACAATAATATTACCGCGACTAAAAGTAAGTTTTCAAATAAATATCTATTATTTAAATCACAACGCTGACTTTAATCAAATATTAGTATTTTTTGAAAATCCTCGCGCCATTCGTAAACGAAATGCATTGCGCACAGAAATTACATAATAATGTTATTACAGTCTACAGAATTGCTCCAGCATAAATCGATTGAAATTGAAAACCCGCATTTCAGAAGGATTAAAGTTAAAACTGTATTTGATATTCATACAAGATAGAAGCTAAAAAAAACTAAAAAGGAAATTCCAACGTCGACTTATTTTGAATCAGAGTGACTTTCCACTCAACATAATTTTTTAAAATCAAAATACGCAAGCGATAAAATATAAAGAAATTAGGTTTTCGAATTTAGGGCCACAACTCGTGTAACCGATTGAAAAAGTCAAATCTTTTTACATAAATCAATAATACTATGTCTTACAAATGTGTTTTTAAAGTCTCAATACGAAATTCGTAGTATGAACAGTGTTACAATGGATGTTATTGTGTGTTACACGAGCAGGTTAAAGATCGAATTACACGAGCATGTGTCTAATTATTCCATCGAACATAATTAGACTATTTTAATTTCAATCCATGCGACGACCATATTGGTATGATTCAAAATATGTGAATTGATTTTGATGAGTAACGAATGGGTATTTATGTTTAAAATGTTAAAAACAAGGAAAATATTAAATGTACAAACATTAATTTTAAACAAGTTCAGCTTACAAAACACTGCACACTGCTTAACGGTTCACACGCTGGCCGTTCTATCGAGGTCCTTCTGCCATTTTCAATAAACATTCCTTAACACCTTACCTACCGGAATCCTATTAATAGGATTTTCAGTAGTTGCACTGTGCCAACAGGAAGCTTGGAAATTTTCTTTTACATTATAAACTCAAACGAAATTCTTAGATGACGTAACTGAAGGTAATTTAACGGTTCACAATGAAAATTGTTGTTGCTGTTGAAGGATCGACTACAAAGTCTTGATCCATGGACCGTGGGATTTTAAAAATTATGAAATAAACGCCAGTAAATAATGTGTTAAAGAAAAAGAAAATATTTTCTAATTTTAATCTTTTGCATTCCTGTGACGTACGTGTCTCGATATTTTTAAATTACCAGCTTAAATAGGCATTGTAATTTATAATACTGGTTTTTTTGTGTAATCAATATACGTATATTTGGATATTTTCAAAAAATTGTTTAGAATTAGAAAAAATTAAAGGCCTGTCTTTTGAAGTAAATCTTTTATACAATACTTAAGATAATAGCGGACAAAATTGAAACAAGAGTTAAAGATGTGTAGCAACTAGTGTTCCTGATTTCTCAACATTTTTCATTTCACAAGAAATGAGAAATAAGACTATATTATAAATAGTATAAAAATATATTGGAAAACTTATGATAGGAATATATGAAGCAGATTTGGAATATCGTTGATAATATTTATCGAAAGCGCAAAAAACTTTAACTGAATGTTTATTTCTGTCCAATATATACATAACATTAAAAACATGGAAAAAATAGACGCTAAATATAACATTTATTTATTTAAAACCAAACTATTATAAAATGGAACATTACGCTTTTGTTTTGAAATGAATTCTTAAGAAGCATAATGCGTCTAATGTAGAATCAGACAATCTACTTCTTCTTTTTGTAACAAAATCTGTAGCCGTATAAAAATGTCTTTCATTTTGTGTGGATGTTGGATAAACTATCACATTACAGACATGCATACGTAGGCATCGATGCGATGCTTGTAGATATGCTTTTATACGTACCCGATTGATTAGTAATATGCAATTTGAGTTAACTAAAAATTGATTTCCTAAAATATGTTATAAAATAAATGAGATTGATACGAATATACCTAGATTTAAATTTCTCGAGAAATACTTCAATTTCTCGAGAAATGAGAAATGACCAATTATAACATTTCTCGAGAAATTCTCGAGAAAGAATTCTCGAGAAGGAACACTAGTAGCAACAAAAACTAAACGTATAAAAAAAGAATGGGGTTGCAAGTTTTTTAACAAAATTCTTAGACATTTATTTTTAGAGTGCAGCACGTGTCGTCCTCTTGAACAATCAGTCCAATAAATATGGATGGCACAGTGCATTGAATAATCGAAATTCAAGCAGCGGGTTTCGTAAGGTATTAATGAATTTTAGGCTACCAGATTGAACAAACTACCGCTTAAAACCGTCAGTGCGAAGCTGCACGCGGAATTGATGCTGGATCTTCGCTATTTGAATAATTGAAAAGGGCTCACGCCAGATCTGAAATCGCTGAAATGAGATTAATTACGCTCGCCCGACCTCTCTGTGCGTGTGTGTTCAAGTGCGCGTGTGGTGACAGCGAGCACATTAATGCTATGTAAAGTGCATTATACACACGTACAGGCACGCAGGAGCGCACGCGCACACACTTAATTGGATTGTTTTCTAATTTCAATCGGGCGTTTGACTTTCCCGCGAATTTTTTACTGCAAATCCGACCGAACACGTTCATCGCGTCAAATCACATCTGGAAAGACAGTAATTAAATTTACTTAAATAGCTGTGTATATCGCGTATTGTTCGCCGTTTTCACACGATTGCGTTCAAATTCGGCGGAATTTTAAACGTAATATCCGTTGGTATTTGTTCATTTCATTTTAGTATTGGTTTGTTAATTATTGGCAATTACTTTGGACGGTAACTATGTGCGCTGTTTGCTTAACTCTCTGCACTCGAATGGCGACTCTGAGTCACCAGTAAAGTTGCCAATCAAAACAGTTTTCATATTATTAAATTCGTTTCTATTCTATAAACTGCTAAAAATTCAACTGTTGTATAAGAAAACGAGTTTAATTTCAGGTGCACAATGTGAAAAAGATAGATAGAATAAAAATATTCTAGGTTGAAAGAAATATGTTGATTTTGGAATTAAAATTGCTTCGAGTGCAGAGGGTTAAATGTATATGATATAATTTAACATTGTTAATTTAATTGTTGGTGATGCAAACGCGCCTTGTTGCCGATATTATCCCGCCACAGTGTTATGATCCATGGTGAAATTATCTGTGTTTATCCTGCGAAAGTGATAACAATGCACTTAACAATTTTTTGTTTAAACGATTCTCTAACTTTGCTCAACATTTCAACATTTATCTTAGCACAAGCTTCGCATATTCTGACTTTCTTGTTTTCACACGTCGTAGGGTTAATGGACATTACGCAGTTTTTAAGCTCAGAATCTGAACGGAGGAAACGCTGTTCTAGTCTTTTAAATGCCATATGCGACTTTGATGGTCGATCTGGGTAGCGTTGTGCATACAAATTAGCAGCCATTCCGTAATTATTACTGCATTCTCCTAGTAGAATTCCCTTGATTCAAAGGTAATTGAACTCATCTTAAAACGTACTATTTGCTGGTGAATAAAAAAACATATCATTCCATTCAGAAAAAGAAAGTTGACCTTCACCTCACCTTGAAGTGTCCACCGGGAAAAATAAAAGTTCCACCCCATGATGTCCCCCTCGGTACTGAACAACTTTCATCTGAACCGTTTTTGCGTATAATCAATATTTTTGGAGATATTCGTCTGTAACGTTTTATAATTTCCACCCTGTATATGCGCGATCGGGGCGGCCCCCCCCCCCCACCCCACGAAACTAAACCCGCCTAACTCGCTATTTTTCAAAAGTCCGCTTGTGCTGTCATCTAACCTGTCAAACGCGCTTGTTAGCGGCTAAGTTGTATTCCCGCGAAAGAATCTCAATAAAAATGGGACTACCTGTGCTCGTCGATATCAGTAAGGCGGGTCAGTAGTTCTGGGAGAAGGAGCCCTGCACAACGTACCAAACATCGAGCATTGCGATCGGGCCGTAACCTGAAAGAGGATCTCGGGTGGACAACGGAAGTTGTGAGGAGCAGTCAAGTCAGACAGTCAGTCTTGTATCGGTATCGCGGAGAGAACCAATAAAGTGATTGCTGCTTAGATGAGAAACAAGTTTATTTCTAACACGCTTGAAATAGAGCATCTTTAATGCAAATTTAATTAAAAGTTCGATTCCGCGCATCAGAACTTAGAGTTTTATCATTTTTTGGTGATATTGTCTAATATTGCATTCAGAAAAATCAAACATTTTTGGTCCGCTGAGCGATAGTTCAAATAACCAATAAGCAATAGTTATTATTGAGAATTAATCATCTCATAATTGGGACTATAACATCGTGGCTCCTTTAGGCGGTTCTAGTCGAATACTGATTACTATTTCAGTATTTTACAATAGTTTTTAATAATTTTTATGTGTAATACACATGACATGTTCTGTGTGTATACACTTTGCAAAATAGTTTGTATAAGCTGCACCTTTTTCCGAATAAAAATGTACCAATTCATAATTTAATATTACATATATTAATAGAACAACAACGAAACTTAAAATTAAAAAATCAGTCTGCCTTTGGAAAAGGGTTGCACATTAATAAAATATTCTATATATAAAATACGCCACGGATTTGAATACATTTGGAAATTATACGAATGGTTCAGTACAGGATTAAAAATTATATTATATGTAATCTAGTTCTACATGGAACTTATTAACATTAATAACGTACATTATTTGTATTCTGTTGAAGAGAAGAGATGAGAAAAGATGAGACTATCAAATTACATTGAACTCCAGTGTTCTCAGACTACATTACCATTTAGTATAAAAATATGCAGCATTTGTATGAACACACACACATTCAGGCTTCCCTAAAGAAAATCAAACGAAATTTCGCTTAAATTTTCATCAAATAAAAGAATCGTTCCAACTGATATTTAATTAAAGTAAATATCATACGATCAGGTTACATTATAATATAATTTCCAGCATTTATTGTAAATTGCGAATGCGTTTATAAATTATATTAAATTTCCCTGCAAATTTTGCAGATTCGATAATATCTAGTAAGTGAAGAGTTTCTCACATAAATCTGGACAGATAACAGAACAACGACGTGCACGCTGATTTTCTCCCATAGGGGTTGATCAGATTATTTCACTACGTATCACGCCAACGGTTACACCCGTTTAATTCACCACTATGTGTACCTTTGACTCCTGTGTTTTGCGTTATGTAAATTCATCGTATTATGTTTCATGTACAGCGAACATAATGGTTTCTGTATACTAGGATATCAGGAATAATTACGTACGCCTTTTAATATCGCTGATGAAACATATTGTGTCTGTGACGCGTATACATATTCATTAGGATACTTTCCCATTAATGCTATATTTAGTTTCAAGTTGTTTATTCAAGCTTTTAGTTCGGTTATGGAAAGTGTAAGCTAAAACATAATAAACATGTTTGACGAATGTTCTCGTTAATACGTTGTTGATTCAATCACAAGATACTTTCCTGCGTTTCGTTATTGTACTAAATAATGCTTTTTATTAATCCTTTTCTATATTTTCTATCTATACTTTTATTTTCTTCTTTTCTTTCAATTTTCTTCATATTTTCATAGCTTACATCGGAGAATAGAATAAAATATACGATACAATTTTTTGTACATTTATTGTACATTTACACTAAATGCATTGCTGAATAAAATATACATATACAAAAAAAAATTGAAGACTTTTCCTATTCTCGAGAAATTATCGATATTTGAACGGTGACAATATCGTTTAAAAAAGTAGTACAACAATATACCTGGACTCATTTTAAAGCTTGAAGCCTCTGCATTTGCAAAACAGTGCTCATTTTTCTCCAAGATATTTTTCCATGATGTAGCAGGTGAGAAACTAAAGATCAATATTTCATAAAAAGAAGACAAAATTGCTCCGCATTTAACATGTATTTAATAATACATCCTATAATCAATAAAATATATTTCCGCGGGAAAGAGATGTTATCAAACCAGAGGATAACTAAAAATGCAAAAACACAGGGGTAATATTAAAATTATAATGGAAATTTTGACTCGTAATGAGACAAAAGTAAGCCTATAATTATGTTATAAACATTTTTGAAAGGAACAAACCACGATGAACAAAGCGACGTGAACGTTCCGAGTTTTCGTAAAATCGAGCGACGATCAATTTACGCTAACGAATATTTCTTTTATAGTTCGGCAGTGCTGATGGGAGCGGCTCAGGCGATGCTATTCTCGAGTTGGAAGGTTCGGGGGATATTGACGTTAATAAGATAGACGTGAGTTGCAAGATGAAAGTGAAACCTCAAAGAACTTATTAACAATGTCGTTGGCTGACTAATTATTTGTTTCGCAAGCGGTCGCGCGACTAACCCGATCGGATTAATGCTAAAGTTCTCCCGATGTTCGTTAACGAGATACGGAACACGTCGTCGCCGCGCTCGAAAGCCGATTTGAAAGAATAACATTTTGTTCGAATCAATTTTAAGTCGTGAATGAAACGTAACGGGCATGGTCCACGAGATATAATGACCGGTTGTGGTATTCGAGGCAAGCGCTTGTTACCTTGTAATAACAGTTCACTTTTGCAGAACGGCCATAACACCGACGAACGCAACGACTGCCTCGGTACACGCGAAATTTTTCTGCTCGCGAAGATAACAATCGTTGCTGTCGCTTCGTTAATTAGATTCGCTTCTGTTTTCGGACACAATTAACATTTAACCAGCAGATTCTAACAATTCTAACAAATGCTATTAAAACTGTGGCTTGCTTATTATTCTTAAGGCGGTAAATTACCTTGACCAAAAATGTACTGTTTTCCATAAATTTGTGCACAGTGATATTAACCTAACTCTTAATTTTAGTCTCCATTTTTTTCAGAACAAAATACAGGTAACCCCCCTATAACACGGTAGATGGGTTCTTAGAAAATGCCATGTTGTGTGAAACCGTGTTGCATGAGACCAAGAGCCAGTACGAAAAGGGGGGTTACGTTCCGAAAACTTATTAAAAACAAATATTTTTTTTATTCTACACAATCAACTTAATATTTATTAAAATCATAAATGTAGGTACAACACATAACATAAAAAAAACAAAAAATATTCTTCCCTCTTTAAAAAATCTGTAATTTTGCTTGCTGGTTCTTACCAGATCATTGTAAATTTCAAAGAACTGCGTATCGATTACAATGTCAATGCAAATTGGAAAGTTTTTCTTTTTCATTCTTTTTTTTTACAGAACTGTTACCAACGTATTTGTCATAATTTTCTAATTAAAATAAGCCTAAATAAAGCATAATTCGGACCACATTTACTTATTTAAGGTGTGATAATAACTCGCTGTGATATGGGTAAACATGATTGAACCATTACTGTACACTATTGTACAAAGGTTTTTGCAATTTTCTTATCGTGTTAGAGCGAAACCGTGTTATAGGATGCCGTGTTGTAGGAGGGTTCCCGCAATTTATGAATCGTGTTATAGTGAAACCGTGTTACAGGATGCCGTGTTGTAGGAGGGCTACCTGTATTATAAAAATAGCAGAGTTATTCACTGTTTTTGAAACGATGAAGTCATAAACGCAAGAAATTAAATTGGAATCTAATCTATCAGTAATTGCTTTAGAACTATCTTTTCTACAAAATCAGTTTTTATTTTGAATAGAAACCCGGAGTTTACTAATTACAGAAGCGAAGTAATGGTACATTGAAAATATATAATAAATTCTTTTAAATATATAATAGATTTTTTTATAAATTTCTCTTCAGTATTTTTACATAATTTTAAATAGAAAATCGTGTCCTTTCATCTTATGCTCAAAATCGGTGTATTTTACATGTAATCGAGGGAATGCAGTTTATTGGAAAAATAATAATTGCATTACCGTAAAAAGAATATATTAAACTGTGATAATTTCGTAATCAATGATCGTACGACAATAAATTTGAACTCGTTTAAAAGCTTTAAGTCTCTAGTTTCATAATCTGTCGTTTATTATATTCTGAGATTTTTTTTTCATAAGGTAGCGAATGAGAAACTGAATATTATTTAATTATTTATGCATAATCTGTTACTTTTAGAAAATGAAGAAATGATCAGAAATAAATTATCTTGCGTTGAGCAATTTCTGTACTTATTTTTACGCTGAATTTTCAAGCGTTTATACTTCCATGAACTTAAAATAGTAAAAGAACTTAAATAATTCAAGAATATCGACATTCTATTTTCAACTTGTTAAAACTATTAACGATAGAATGTCTATCTCACCCCTATCCTTTGTAATATTAAAATGTTTACTGTGCACATTCTACTCTTTAAATATGCATAAAAGTTCTCAATTAAAGTAAGAACTCGTATGGAGAAAATAGATAGTAGGTTGCAAATTAATTACAAAGCAACATAGTTATTCTCTGACAGGGTATACAAATAAATTACTCTAAAACGACGTAGGAATCCATTTTGAGAAAGTCGCGGATCGCGTAAATGATTCTTCGACCCAAGGAAAGCGTCGCTAACAAATGCAATATCCGAGCAAAATTCTGATTACGATTTAATTAGCATTTCCTACGAACGGAATGCCCGACACCGACCTAATTCGAGAATAGATGGGAAAACTAAATTCACAATCCATTTTCTCAATTTATTATTTCCATTCGCGAAGAGAACCGCGGCGCGGCGGCGCGGCGGCGCGCGTAAAGCGTTTTAATTGCGATTCTTCGAGCAACCGAAGTTTCAAGACGATTCAATATTCTACTAGGGATTCCTTCGAAAGCTGTCCAACATTGGGTGGGAAACGTGCACATCACTTTATGGGGGATAACGTGCTATCCCAACCGGCGAGAATAATCTTGAGAATTCGGACAGGATCATGCATCGACCCCTAAAATGCATCGTTTCGACGAGAGCTTTCTAGTCTTTCCATCGTTGCTGCCGAGCTCCTCTTAATCCAAACGAAGTTTAGAGGACACCCGTTTCTCAAACTTGCTCGATCTATTAAATCTTCTGACGATCGAGTTTAACATAAAATTAAAACGGTCGAGAACTTTTCAGCGAACCACGAACGAGATCCGAATCAACTTGCATCAACGTATCCATTTTTTATTTCCAATCTGCCGTGCATAATTTGACAAAAATTCAGTCAATTTAAAGAAATTATAAAATAGGTTCTATTGTGCAGAAGATTACTGAATCAAAGTCTACGTTAAAGTCTTCTAAAGTTTATTCTAAAAGAGTTTCTTCTAAAATTCCCATACACTTCATTTTACATGTTTTTCTTGCGTTGAAGAGACAATGCTTATAAAGATGAATTAATACCGTGTCTGTTAGTAATTTTCAAAAACTTATTAACAGTTATAGCCGTCATTTGTTTATTAGAACAAAATAATTTATCAGCACATAAACAAACAAAAATTGATGTGTGCTTAGACCACAGGGCTGAAGTGAAACTTCTTTCTTTAATCTTTTTTCGAATTTTGATTAACACTTTATTTACATTTAATTTTCTATGATTCTGTTATTGAAACAATTGGCTTGTGATAGCTAAAATATGATATACATATTCTTGATTCAATTTTGTCTAAATGCCTTGCAAATACTGCATCGAGAGTTGTTCCTGATCTTGTTGTCGCTTCATTAAGATTATTTAACATTTCCAATCTTAATTTACTTCTAAAAAATTCTGTTAATAATTTTGATTGTTCTGATGCAAAGTTCACGTTGAAATCTCCACTTAGGATCATCGGAATTTTATCATAATCTTTATTAAGCAATGCCGAACCCTCAACCGTATATGCTAATAGAATAGAATTTCGTTTCATCGTTTCATCGCCAGATCGGTTTTACTCCTACCGCGTCGAGGTTTTACTAAATCGTTTCATCATTTCTTCGTTTCATCGTTTTATCGCCAGATCGGTTTTGCTCCTACCGCGTCGAGGTTTTTACTAAATCGTTTCATAGTTCCAGCGTTTCACCGTTTCATGACCATATTGGCTTTACTCCTACCGCGTCGAGGTTTTACGCCTACCGCGTCGAGATTTTACTAAATCGTTTCATCGTTTCATCGTTTCAGCATTTCAGCGTTTCATCGCCAGATTGGTTTTACTCCTACCATGTCGAGGTTTTGCACCTAACGCGCCTAAAGAAGTTTCACTTCAAAATTTTACGGCTACACGAAGCGTTTTTGGGTGAAGAAAATAACAAATTAATTAAGAATTCAAAAAGACATGGTTGATAATAATCTTTATATTTCATAGTTAATACTAGATCTACCAGATAAATCAAAATGGTTATGTTTTGATTTCTTCTTTTACAATTATTCAAATCACACAAATTTGTTAAAAAATATCTTTAATTAAGGTCTGTATTTGTATTCGCGGTTCGATTAATTCCAGCACAATGAACTATTTTTATAGTATGCTGTATGCCTTTTACTCGATACCAAGCTGAATCGGCAACATGAAACTTGAGCGAGTGCGACAGTAATTTTTCTAAACAAAGTGTACCGCTCATGGTAGATTTAAATGAGTTAATTTAAGAGGACGGGATCCAGAGACACAAGCGCAGCCAACCAGATCGGGTTGGCCCGGCGAGTCACTATACTTGGCAGGGGAACTAAAATCAAACAAGTGTTACATGTCCGAGGATATCGATTGCAAGTCTCCGAAAATGGAGCGTCAAGTTCGGGAGTCTTGATCTTGTCAATTCAGAGTGGAATTAGATTACATCTAACGGGATTAGCGGTATGATGTAAGATGTAAATTATCAGGTAGCAAAATCGATCCGGTGGAAAGTTCGTCAAAACATTATTGCCAAAGATATATCCTTTGGATTGTGGTACTAAACTTAAATTCTTGGCATCCTATCGGATTCCGTGGACAAACAGTGGTGTATCTATCCAACAAAGCTGGCCAAAACTACTTCATTCATGTCTGCGTAGCGAAATGCACACAGAAGTGAAACAATTTGATGCAATTTTACAAACAATTACATAGCATATTTTACAAATAAGCTCACTATTTTGAGCATTTTGTGTTGATTATTACTGGGCTGTGTACCTACTTGATGCATGTTTATAAACAAAAGATTAACGAACAAGTTCATCAATTTACATGCTTTATTTCATTACTTTCCTGGTCACTTCATTAAGATCGTTGTGTCTTGAATATTTTATCTTGATTATTACTAGACAGTGGTTCTCTGTACAAAATAAAAATTGTTTAAGTCAATTATAAGAAACGGAAGTGAAATAAAATTTTTTTTTCTTGCAATAATAAGTTGGAAATAATGTAATAATATTCTTAAAGGCTTCTAATCTCTTTACAATTTTGTATTTCAGAAAAACACAGTATTTACAAATATTTAATAATTATTTTAATAATAGTATTAATAATTATACTAATACTTACATCAACAGAAAACTTTACTGACATTAATACTGTCAATATAAACCTTTGGACTTTCTTGATCGCAAAAGAAAATCGATCACAAAATATTTGAACTATAATATGCCTCGTTGAATTATTGGTTATTTTCAAACAGCTATTTGCTTATTTGCAACAATATTCATTATCAGAGTGAAATGTTTATGGTGAAGTGAACTATACATCAACTTGAGAAATATCCGAAATAAAGAAACGCACATAATTTTTTAACGACACGTAAAAATCACTTATGAGCGAACCGTGTTTCGGAGAATGATTAAAAATACCACAAAAACCCTCAATTTTTGACAGAGAATAATGTTTCATTAAAAGTATAACAGAATCATTGACAAATGTTTGAACCATAATATGTACCACATTGAATTGTCGATAATTTTTCAACGTCAATAATAATAAAAATATACATAATAAGATAGTGATGATTGTAGAAAAATGAACTAATTTACTTGAGAAACTTCTAAAAAAAGTGTAATGATGAGTTTCATGAGTGAATCATTGAGAAAGCAACATCGGTGCATTGTTCCTGGCACATTCAGCTGTCACGGAGCACTTTTACAGTTTACGCAAACATTCCCGAATCGATTTTTGGCTAGTACTTGGGTCGAAATACTTCGCTGTGTAAAAGAGGGTTGCTGTTGGAATTTTCAGAGAAATTGCCACTGGTAGAATAGAGGGCTAGTCAGAATGTTTTGGTGTAGACTGTTAGGATAGAAAGGTGTAGTATACTTTCGTAGAAATAGAACCAGGCAAAGAAAGGGGGCAAAGATTGATAGAGAGGCGAGGAAAACTGGAAAGGAATCGAGGACGAACTTCGGTTTTTTACCGCGTAACCACTCACGTTACCAATTAGACAAGGTGATCCAAGTTTGTCAAAGTTAAACTTACCGACTGCAATTGACTTTGATTTGCCCAACTGGACGTAGTTAGAACGGAAATCTTAAAGGACTCGGACCGTCCGGTGTTGCTATTGATCAGAGAACTTTGTTGTACAGAGCCAATCAAAATTTGTGTAGTGTAATAGTGAAATAAATCAGAGAATTTATCAAAGTAAAAAGTCTAATTGTACGAGAATATCCATTATTTGAAAAATCCTGTCGTAACTTATACGAATTTTCTAGCCGTCTTTCTATATGTAATAGGTAGAAGAAAAATGATTTCGCTTTTAGCATCGCGTGAACTGCTGTATATAGAGTTCCGAGCTTTTTGAATTTACAAGTTGCAGAACTTTCCTTGTTAGTTTATTTTTTAAACAAACAGATTGCTCTAGAAGATTGTAACTTTACATAGGGATGGGCATTTTTGTCTCAATTGAGTCAAAACCGTCCCCACGATAGCGCCCACTGTCCCCCACCAGCATCCGCCGTTACCATAGAGAAAGGAAGTGCTTCGCCCGTTGCGAACAGTGCGCAGGCCTCGCGCATGAAGGAGAGATTGGTGGGAGAAGCAGGCGTTTGAGGGGCCCCTACCGTGCCTATCCCTGCTCTACATCATTCTAAATATTTATTGAGTCATACTGAAAGCATGTCAAAATAGATTAAAACAGTTGTTTATTACAATCAAGTGAAGTTCATTAATCTAGTTAAATTGAATTGAATATTATCATATGGAAGGCTGAGAATCATAGTAATCTAAGTCCAAATTCTGAAGATTCAAGTTAATATTATTTCTCGAATCTTAATGGCATCATTTATTTACTGGCAGCGGTAATTGATGTAGATCTTCATTCTTTACTGAAAGATGGCAGTTTATCTATTCATTTGTCACTAAACGAATAGAACGAACCATTTGGTATCATAGTGATGTGAGTCCACTTGCGCTCTTTTGTTTTCAACCGCTGATTTACAAAACGTATTTTTTAAATTTTCAATATAGCCTACAGACCAATTACAATTTTCACAAAAAATTCTGTTCGCTTCATTTAGTGAACTAATTGTTCTGATTCCTCAAGAAAATCCAAGTCGTAGGGTCCGATATTAAAATAGTTATCGTCTTTCTAAAAGTGTTCGAATATTTATAGGAGTCACTGTATATCGGTATAAGTAAATCTTAATTAAATAATTCGCTTGTAAATTGTATAAAATTCCGTTTCGTACTTTAATTTTAACATACAGACATTATTTATAGTTTTCTGAATCTATGCATGTGTTTTTGCAAGCGCACTGCGTTTATGGAGTATTGTATAATAACTAGACTGCGGATTGTATGCATTTATGGCAAAAATGAGTTGGTGAAACACAAAACAGTAAAAAGATTAAAAGAGTTTAAGACTGCTAATACGTTGTCTTCGACGTATCAAGGTAGTTAAAGAAGAAAAGAAAAGTTTTCATGGATACTGCTTCTTGCAATTGATGCGAACAATTTTTATTTTGCATAAATATCCGCAGTCTAATAATAACAAACGCAAAACATTATTTATGAAAATGGTGTACAATACGTACATTTAAGATACAATAATTATTTCCATTGATACTATCAACGTAACTTAATCAATTTTACGAGCTAGTAAATTAAGATAATAATGACTTCAGTACTGAACGTACTAGTGTACATCTTTCTCGAATTTCTGTGTCGATTTCTGTAGCATCGGGTTCAATCGCATCGTCTATAGAAATTCTTTTTTTTTTAATTCAATGGAACTTATCCTGTCTAACTCAGAGGGGAAAAGAGAGCGAGAGCTGAGCAATTTATTCCATTTGTGAAATCCTGTACCGGAGAAAAGCTTGCAAGATGCACAGCGGGATGCAAAGATGCAGCAGCGAATGGTATCAAGTGAACGAACTCAATGCAACAGTCGCCGGTCGTACTTGTCGTTCCAATGCTACGTGTTATTGCGATCGACCATCGGTTTCATGTGTGTTGGCACTGTCAATGCACCTGCGGGGACGCACGTGTCTTTGTGCATTGAGACTCTATCCTCTATTCTGTACTCTATCCGCTCGATACTTGCATCCCAGGTTTCGATTAACCATTGTATTTGGAATGTTTAGTGGACCTACCGTATATAAATGTCAGTACTCCACGCCGGTGCCTCTCAATCGATTAGACGTCATTTTGTGAACGCTTATTGGTAACACATTGTACCGACGAATCTCAATTACAAAGGAGTCGATTTTCTGCTGTAATTATCGTGACAGAAATAATAATAATCGTAAATATGAGAAATACATAATTTTGTTGCAGCTAGAGGAACGTGGCGTCATATGGGGAGGTTTGTTTAATTAATCATAGGTTCTACGTAAATGTGCATTTATTGCTTCTAAACTATGTACGAGATGATAATGTGATGTATTACCATGAATCTTTACATTAGTTTTTTATGTAATGTCAAATAATGATTTTGTATGTAATGTCAAATAATGTAAAATCTCGATTTGGTATAACGTTTTATAATAATAAAGTACTGAATATGATTTTTTTTATTTGAATAGTTTTTTATTCTTTTTTATTTGAAAATTTGTATTTTAAATTTAATTTGACAGCATTTACAGTCGCCTTCATCTGGTCAGGATTCCATTTTTTTTTCTTTCCGAGGGCACCTAATTTTCAGTAATTAAAAATTTCATAACAATCTTTATAAGTCATCAGTTTTATCTGAAAAATATAATTTAATAAATTATGGTTGATTACTTCCCCATAATAGGCAAACAACATGTCAAGTAAAAATTTTATTATTCTTGAACCACAGATCAACCAAGATTAAAATAATCATGATAATAATTCAGAAAATAAAATTACTTACTTTTCGAAAGAAATTATAAAACATAGCAGAACAAAACAGAATAAAAACACATTATAACTAATTATAACATTTGCAGACAGAGAGCACCTCTATTTGGCATAGATTTTAGACCGCTCCATATTTAAAACCTTCGCCATGTTAGGCTACTTTGCTCTATTTGTCATAAAAGCTGCACTGTTATAAAATGATTTATAACAAAGTAATCAACATTTCAAATCGCAAATAATAATTGCATGCTGCAAGTTTGACTAAATTTCTGTGGAGGCAACAAGTAATTCTCCGTTTTATTGGTGTAAAAACCTTTTTTCTCCTGCAGTGGTTCAACTTTTCGCGTTTTATGTCGTAAAAGTGTGCTACGTCAATTTTTTACCAGACACGATAGATCATAAAATTCTACATATTTAACCGTAATATATATTCAGATTTATGGATTATTAAGGATACAAACACTGAACGATCGATTTTTGCAGTCTAAGTTTTTTGTTTTAGAAAAATGAATGATATCATGCAGATTGACGATGATTAATGAAGTTTTGGGTAAATCAAGCGAGCGTTTAGCACACATTCGCCCTAAGTACTTTCCAATAATAATTAGCAATGACGTGCACTTAGCGGGTGAAAATATTCTTTGACGGTTATTTATTGTTCGCATCCCAATTAATATTTTTCCTAAAAAAAAATTGTCTTAATCATTAGTTGCCATTTAGGTATCCCAAATATTTTCGGTTTAAGCCAAGCAATTTATTACTAAACGCATGCGAAGCTTGTAACGTTGCAAATATAATTTTTATATTATTTAATAAAGAAAACAATATAAAAATTATATTTGTGACTTTACAAACTTCGCATGCGTTTAGTAATAAATTGCTTGATATAAACCAAAAATATTTGGTATATTCAAAATATTTCTGCAGAAAAATTAGATGAAAAATAGAAACTTATATCAGACATTAATAAATATTTTTTACGGACGTTTAATGAAGCAAACGTCTGTAAAAAATATTTAGCAATGTCTGATTTAAGTTTCTATTTTTTATCTAATTCTTCTGCAGTTGTAGTTGATGCGACATAAAATATATAAATTAAAAAAAATTTATATTGAATCATGTCGTGTCATAAAATATTAATACTTATCCGATATTTTATTAACACTGTAAGCAGAAGACAAATATATTTCAAAGAGAAACGGTGTAAAACTAGGAATAATAGAAAACAGAAAATGCTTACAACGTGATAGTACAATGCTTCATATATTGCACCGTGACTTTTTAAGTGAGCAAGAGAATTAAATTTAATCTTCCTTTCTCTCGCATCATTTCCACTGTTATGTTTCTCACATTTCCCGCCATTCTTTTTAATTCATGGCCCGCAAAATGTCAGAACAATCTTTTGTATTCATTTGTCTCGGAACTTCTCGCTGTGAATACGAAGCTGCACAAAACTAGAAAATAGTGTATACAAATAACAGACTATAGTTCCACTGGCGCACCCAACAATCCGCAGATTTTAAATACGCTTGAAAAATATGACACTACGGAGACCGAGCCATTCTTTAACACACAACTTATTGTTACAGTTTTTAATATTTAATTGTTTATAATCATTAAGATGATTTATCATTAAGTTTCAATCATCCGAACATCAATTTTATTTAATAAACTAAAATTGGGGAACAAATTTGTTACTGATATTATAAAAATTTTTTACGTTGAATGTATTGAAAAATAGTTTGATGATACATGATGATTTCAGCAACAGATAATTGAGGCACAAGTTACGTTCTAATTGTAATTGTGATTTATTTATAATTCATACTGATATTATACAATTTCTGTTCTTCATTAGAAAATTGATTACCTTGTAATTGTAATAGCAACAGCATCATTTTCAGGAACTTATCATCAGGTATTCTACGAAGAAGAATACACTGACAATTCACTGTAACATTATTTCCCTACAATTAAATACTCGCAGTTGACCAACGCTTGGCAATTATGGCGACGAAACTGTACCTGCCACATATGTTTTGTATGCGTATAATCTTCTCAGTCATAACTAAGTACATCAACTGTGCTATAAACTTCATGTATACTAATTAAATGTTTGTATAGAAACAATCATCCTGTTATTACGTACTAAGACGTTATTTTTCATGCTTGTTAATGTCCTCCATTATTCTAGGTAACGGCGATGTAATAGCTAATCCTTTTCACTCGAATAGCGATTTTATGGCATCGTTAAAAATTGCCATAATTCAAAGCAACTAAATCCGCTCAATTTCATTTTCTCTTAAAATGTTCTGAATCAGATGAAATTGATCAGTATTATAATCAAAATATCTTTGAGTGCAAAGGATTAATATAATGCTTGACGTGAACATTATGTATAATAATGTCTAGACATTTGTGAAAACAATGAAATCGTAATATCACTTGCATGGTCTCTTACTGATCGCATTTAGTTGTTTAATCCTCGGTATAGTAGAACCTTTATTATCCATATTGATAAATGAAACATAAGCGTTTGGATAATGGAACAGTTATCTAGCTACAATACTAGACTAAATATTTACTGGTTTGTACAACGAATCATACTGTGTACGCATCGCTTTAGATTAATACTTTACAACTGAAAATTCAGATATCATCGATTTGGATAATCAAGGAGCCACTGTATCGTGAATTAAACAAGTACTTATGCTTGGAATTATGTCATATTTGGTCTCTTTTAATAAAAAATATGTCACAAATATGTTGATAAAAAGATATGATTAAAAACACAAAAGTCTTGCCATTGAACTGGTATTGTCTAACCCCACATAATTTTAAACTTTCCAAGGGGTATATCCTACAATAGTGAGAATAAATTCGCAAGTATAATCGACATCTCGGTCAGATATATCGAGACATTCCAGTACATGGGGATCGATTTCACGATTAACACTCAACCTACCATTACCACCGGTCAAAATGACTTGTTTCAGATTTTTTATTTTACGATTATTAAAATTATAAAGATGCTTTCGTTGAAAACAATTCGGTAAATATATTTATTTGATATTATAATACATATTATAATACGAACCGCACAAAGTCTAAATAAATTCAATGTTGTATACAGGGTGTCCCGTAACTGGTGGTACAACCGAGCAGGGGGTGATTCTACATGAAAAACTGAGTCGAAAATATAGAATAAAATTTTTTGACACAAGGCTTTGTTTTCGAGAAAAATGAGTTTGAAAATTAGTCTGGTGCGCGTGCACTCGGCTTACTTGCGGCTCAACGGACTTTATTCTGAGTCACCTCAACCTTTTTGAGCAAAGGTTTTCGAGGTTTCTATACATCGAATAAATCGAAGGTCGAGGTTTCTATACATCGAATAAATCGAAGGTCGAGGTTACAATGTTAGAATTACCTTTGAGGAATTCGTTTAATTCATAAATTGCTAGAAGTGCTGTTCACGTTGTTGTAGACATAATAGTGCTCTTCGTATTAAATTCCTTCGAACCTCTTGTAATGTGCAATTATTATGTTGCTTTGAGTGTTCAAACGCTATCACAATTTTTTGTTGTAATAAGTAGCCGCTGCTGAAGCACTACCATTACACGCACCCAACGCAATAATCATATCGGTATACTTTCGATTACTATAAGTTGCCATTTCGACGGTATAATGAGAACTGGAGGCGTAATTTCATAAGGATGGGAAAAGAATAGGAGCGATAGAAGTGATATCATTATACTGACAATGTTTGTAAATATAGTATCTAGAAGTACGAAGGCAATTTCCGAGATACCCAGACGTGAGGCAGTGGAATCCGTTGAGTCGCAAGTAAGCCGAGTACACGCGCACTAGACAAATTTTCAATCTCATTTTTCTCGAAAACAAAGCCTTGTATCAAAAAATGTTATTCTATATTTTCGACTCAGTTTTTCATGTAGAATCGTCCCCTGCTCGGTTGTACCACCAGTTACGGGACACCCTGTATAATACACCAGTTACTTTTAAGGCCCGGTAGGTTTAGTGTTAACAAAACAAACTGAAACGTTTCAGTAGCAACATTGATCGGCACGCTAACGCGGCCTCGCTAAGATTGAATGACGTTGGAGATGCTCGTTTGCACTGTGAATCTACGGTATCAAACGTTTTTCCAATGATACGGCATATTAACCGTGAATGCGACAGTGGATCCGTGAAAATGGAACGATTTCGCTGCTCTTCGAAGATAAATAAATTGCACCGGTGCGGCGCGGCGCAAACGCGCAATCAATCACAACCATAAGCGATGAAACTTCTATGCCGTTCGTTTTTCTTTTAACTCATTCTTTTTCGAACGATATAACGACATATAAATCACGTTTGGTGTTCTTATTCACCGTTCCTTTTTACCATCCGTTTTCAGATCGGACGAGACGATGACGAAGACAGAAGCGAGAAAAGCAATCCGCCGCCATTCATCACACCTCCTCCCCCCAATCCGGACTGTGAGTAATCGCAAAGAATTCGTGAGTTTATTTAATCATAGCCTGGCCGGTAAGACATATTCGAGTCCCTGAAAGCCAGTACCAACATTACGAGGGAAAATTGTTTCCTCAATATTTCAAATGCCGTTAGAACCATCTTCTGTCAGAAACATTCGACGGAATTCCCAGGATGATTGCCGCCGGACCTAATTCTTTCTGCCAAACTGAAATTACAACAGTGTTGAAAACGTTTGTGCAATCAATGATAAAATACAGAAACGTTGTAATCGTTAGACTGTGGATTTTTATGAAAAACAAAATTGTCTACATTAATTGCAAGACACAAGAGCTACATAGACATTCTTTTTCGAATAATTTTGTTGGACTGGAAATAATACAATTAGATTTGCAGATTCGTTAAATGTTTTCATATTTACCGCAGTCTAGTGATCATTTAAAAAAACGTTTATAGTAGAATCAATGCTATTGAATATTTACGGATTCTATGACACTCTAAAGACTGCAGATTTTATACAGTTACAACAATAATGAGTAGGTGAAATTTAAGATTAGAAGAATTTACTAATGTATATATGCATATACTATATTTAACATACTACTAGAGTGACAAGTGAAAGTAATGAAAGAAAGAAATTTCCATTTAATTCATATAGCTTGTAATTGACGGACAAAATTTTTATTTTGCTTAAAAATTTGTAGTCTATTTATTTTACATTTACATAAATGGTTATTACTAGACTGCGGTTTTTATGCATTTATGGCATAATTAAATACGTGAAATATTAAATAGTAGAAAGATTAAAAGATTTTAAGAATCTCAATCTATTAAAATTATTAAAGAGTGAACCAACATTCTATTTTGTTTCTATTCCTTGCGATTGATGTACAAAATTTTTATTTTATACAAAGATCTGCAATTTAATCATTACACTGCGGATATACGAGCAAAATAAAACGTTTCTGCACTAATTTGAAACAGCAAACGTTAAATAAAGATGTATTTGCTGTTTCAATAAACGGGAAATAAATTTTCTGTCTAATAAATTGAAAATGTAAAAACATTTTTAAATTCTTCTTATGTTTTTACTGTTTTGTACCTCACTAGCCTAGTTTTTGTTATAAATACATAAAGTCTGCATTCTAATGATAATATATTCTAATATTCATTGATATTATTGTAAATTTTTAGAGTCTATTTGCTAAAGAATTATTTTTATGTTTTATTAAGTTTGTTTCATTAGCATAGATGTCTTGAATTGTATTTGTACAGACGTCTACATTTAAAATTTAATTGGCGCTGGAATTAGCATTGAAAATTATTATTGCATATTTATTATCTATGAATTTTAATTGATTATTATTTTGCACGATTTAGACAAAGGGCCGAAAGGTGATAAAGGCGATAAAGGAGACAAGGGTGAGAGCGTTAGAGGTCCTCCAGGACCACCAGGACCTCCAGGTCAGGATGAGGTAAGTATTTTATATTTGTTATACTTATTTTATACCACTATCTTAAGTCCCACAATGACATGCTTATACATGTTTACTAATTTCAAGTTGCATATTTTAGTCTTTCATTCATCATAGAAATGTTAATTTTTTAAGAAAGTAAACAATTATAGCTTGCATTCGAAAAAAAATTCGTCGAATGGAGAAATATATGAAAACAAAGATTCTGCCATCATGTTCATAAATGAAAATAGAAAATAGTGTTCTTAACCTTGTGTACGTACAAAAATATGTTAATATATAGGATTTATTAACAGTCTTGGAAAAAAACAGTGAAATGAAAAAGTATAGTTATTATTCAATATTATTCACTAAAAATTTCTTCACAAATATTAATGATTGATTTAAATTATTCCTAACCTTTTGCCTTTAAAATAGCGTGTGTTAATACAGCATAAAAAGTAACACAATATTAGACGACAAATACATGACATTCGTACGAATAATTTATTTAAAAAAGATTTAATTTATTAGCATACTTATTAAAAATATTACAGACTGTTTATTTCCAGCAAGTCTCTGTCCCACAAAACTTTGTAATTACATAAATCTTATACGTTCACTTTCCACACATTTCCAAACATAATTACAATTTATTAGATTCACTAATTCAATTTTAATTTAAATACAATTTTAGTAGTCACATTTTGTTACAATGATTTTAACTTCAACACGTATTCACAGAAAGAATATAAATAGAATTATAATATGTATCAAACTCATTACCTAAAATAATGGTCCACGTACAAATGCATGTTGCTTTTAGATTTTCCACAATTAGTCCTTAATTTCCGTCGTTGTTTAATGTTGAAAAAATGCACAGGATATTATTCGTGCAGACGCATGTTCAGTTTTGTTTGTACTACGCAATAACATCGAGACTTCTTATGGATAGATCTCACTCGAACTTACCGAATGTCTGCATCAAACTGGCCAAACGTTCTGCCATTAGTAGTCCCAATACGGACCATAGAAACTACAGTCACTGGCTCAATAGTCTGCACACGTAGAAATACAAATTGAATGCATTGTGAATATCGTAGGATTCCACGTTCGTATCATGTTTCGTTTACGATTATGCATAAGTGCATTGTCCGATCTCGAAAAAAATATCTACTAACCCAGATTACAGAATTCACGTAATTCGGTATTTCTGTGTACCTTCGTTCTTGCAGCCCTTTGTTCCGATAAACGAATAATAATTCAGTGTCGTGGTGAGACACGTATTTATACTATGTGCGTTAACTTAGACTCCCCAACATTCATCACTCCTAATGAAATAAAGCACTTTCTTGGACTGGTCCCATGCTAGGGTCTACAGTATTAAAGCAGCAGTAGAATGTGCGTGCGCAAATGTGCTGAGAAATTAGTATCTTGCTGATCTGTGAATCAAAATGTTAATGTCTTATTCACATAATATATTTATCATTTATTATCATTTTCTATATTGATATATCATTTGAGTTTCACATTATACATATATATATATATATATATATATATATATATTTTTTATTACCCTTTTCGTTTTATTACTTTTGTATTCTTCAAAATGAGACTGATTTTTTCGCCTTCAAGGTCACTTCAAGATCATGGTGTGTATAGGTTGTTGAACTCATGTTGACGCCGACTACCACATTGCATTATTAAAAATACATGTTAATATGCAAAAAAAAGATACGGTGACCTTGAAAAAACTGTTTAAACGACCTTCAAATCTTTTTCATATTCATATCTTTCATTCATATTTTTCATATCTTTTATTACCATCTGATGCACGCCTTAAAACCATGTACATCCTATTTAGTTATTTTTTCTTACTTTTAATAGTAGCGGAAATAATTTAAGTGTTCGAGTTATAATTAACACCCTGTACATGTATACAATGTATATATCACATATTATACATATATCACATTGAGAGACTTTTAACATTTTTAGAAATAGATATTTTTAAACCGACATGCTTCTAATTTTCAGTAACAAATAAAATGTATTATTTCTTCAATTTTCGTTATATTTGCCGATAGAATTTAATACAGATAATATAACGCACAAATCAAATTTAATTTACAGAAATTCCAACCACAGTATCAGTACAGTATATAGATTTCTATTAAACCAATCCACGTTAAATTACAATATGGTTAACATGCATAATTATCATTATCTGATTATTTGATGTTATAAAGTAGCTACGTTATAAAGTAGCATTATTAATAGTACATTAAAATATTCATCCATTTATCTATTTTTATAAGTTGTATACTATTTGCGAACATTTCAAATGAAGTAAATTATTTATTTTAAAGAAGGGTTGTTTTCAAAGGGTGCACTAAAGTACCTGGCAGCCACTGTACCTGAGTAAGCAATTAGCATGAAACGCAATACACTATAATAGTTACAGTAGTAGTACATACATATATTTGGTCCTAAGATTGTCCCTATGACACCAGATGTATACGATTATGCTCATATTTCAGCAACAATAACTCACAGCTGTAGCGTTTGCGCATGTTCAACGAGCACGAATGCATTCCAATCCAAAATCACTCATTTATCTTGTTACGCGGGAAATGTAATTTAGTTAGAACGCTGAAACACCGATAGCCAATGCGTGCAACATTGATTACACAGGAACTGGCTTTCACGATATTCACTATCTTCCGAAATTAGTGACGTGCCGATGCGTGTGGAGCCATCAAAGACAATGCTAATTCGAATGCAATACAGACGTCAAAGCTCAATTATGATCATTATTTTCCAAAAATCCCGTTACACTGATTAGACCATATGTTACGCATTCAACAAAAATCCAATTGATTATTCTTAATAGAATATGAATGTATTAATATATTAATATAGAGTAATAATTAAACTGCAAATTTTCTCGAAAATGAAAATTGTCTGCATTAATTGTGAGACACAGCAGTTGCACAGACATTTATTTTCTTTTTTGAATAATTGTAATGATTTGTAAGAGTAATACAATAAGATTTTTAGATTTTTTAAATGATTCTTACTGTTTTATGCCTAATTTACTCACTTTTGTCATATAAATGCATAAAATCAGTCCAATATGAAATTTTTATCCTTTTCTTTATAATAATACCACTTCGAAGTTCTCCAGCAGAATGAGAGTTTTTGCAAATTTTATTTTCCAAATCTTTATTTTTCGTCTTTCTGCAATTCTACTCTTATTAATAATACTTCACTCCACGAAAATTGCATTGATTACTGGGAGACACGTCTTATTGCGATCGAATCGATTTGAAATAATGAAGAACGTTCAACGTTATTTTAAGTAAAAGCCACAACGAATAAAACGTTATATTTTTTGCAAAAATATTCTACCGGAGAATAATGAATTTCCTAAAATACAATGTTCAATAAAGCAGAATCAGAACTTTAATATGTTAGTACCCAACGTGAACATTGATCGGTGTAATAATGGCCATTTTGTTACGTCACACTTTCAAAAATCTTTCTCGAACCTTTCGTCCACATTTTAGAGGACAAACTAACCATTGAAACGATGAATAATAAATTGCATTTAGTCGCAACTGAACATAGAGCTAAATCAAAATCAGACAGAAATTAATAAGTTTACGCATTGACTAAAGTCATCAATTTACTATACTAGTTTACGAACCAAATATTAGAATTTAAATGACGATAGTTAGTTGCGTAGTAGAATAACTGTAATAGTTTACGTTACTAATTTATAGTTATTACCAGGCAATCAGATATATCAAACAACGATCGGATATTTCAAACAGTAGCTCATAGATCATGAACAGAGCAACAAGTTCATAATTTTACGTTAAATAATAAATTATAGAAGACCCTAAAATTGTAGAATTATCACTAAAACTAAACTCGTGCACGATCAGCAGTGTATCCTTTTGTAAAATTTGAAAAAATACATTATCACAGTAAAGTTACAAGTAGACTGCGGATTTTCAGACAAACTAAAAATTTTCTACATTAATTGCAAGCTGCATGAGGTAAATAGACATTTATTTATTCCCTTAATCATTTTAATCAGTTGAAAATGATGAATCAGTCTGTTCAAGTTCTTTAAATGTTTGTCGTGTTTTGAATTGAATCTACACAATTTTTGCCATAAATGCATAGAATCCGCAGTCCAGTTATAAGTTCTCCAGATATCATGCTATGCGTTAGAATGATTAATAACGACATGCACAAAGTATTCAAGATATACAAAATCGTGATCGTCACGCATACGTGATGCTAAATAATTATTACAGTTTTAATAATGTAGCGAAAACACTACAGGGTCCTCCAGGGAAGAAAGGCGATCCAGGAACATGCACATGCAATGCGACAGCTCTAATGGCGTCCTTCACTATGCCGAAAATGATCCAAGGACCCAAAGGCGAGCAAGGAGTACCGGGACAAGAAGGAAAACAGGGACAAATGGGGCTGACGGTATTGACGCTTTGTAAAAGCTCACCGGTTTACAGTAAAGGCTCAAAAAAAATGTGACGGGGAGATCATTTCATGCCTGTAAAATAAAGGACTTCAGAAACGAACCGAACAATTTCTCTGAACCTTCAAACATTTCGACGTTTAGCGCGCGTTTGACGGTCGCTAAAATTCACTGCTCACAAGAAACGACCCGTTTGCAACCCTCGCTACGACAGAGAACGCGGGCACAAAAATTTCAACTAGCAATCCAGACGAGCCGTGTGCGTTTATGGCAGATATTGAAAGAGTCGTGGGAATTTTTAACGGGTTCCGGATGAAACGTGAACCGCAAAACTTTTTTAAAAAGTGTCCTTACAGTACATTTTTATGATGAGAACAGCTCTGTCTTTACTTTTTAGGTCATTCAGTTTATATTTCAATTAGTTTCAAATAAATTGAATTCAATTATGAATGTGTTGCACACATTTTAATAAACGTTTTAAACTACCTTGATTTTAATGGAACGTTTATTATACAGATTCTAAAACGTGTTTCATGAAAACACTTTTTAAAGAAGTTCCTGAAGTCAACGTTCCTTAGGAAGAGATATCCTTTTAAACGAAACGTACAAGTCTGATTAGAATTGTTTTAAAATATATGTTTATTTCGATCTCTGATTTATAGTAATTATGCAACACTGATAGTGTAGGAATTTAAGTGAAACTTTACAGACTTCACCCTATCTGCTTATTAAAAAATCTTACAAGGAAAAGACGCTGTCATCGGGTCTTAGATTTTGTCGAAACTTTGCATACTGGTAGATTTCGTTCTCCTGTTTATGAAAATATAGCATTATAGGCGTCGATACTTAATAATTGTTGAGATATTAACAATTTAAATTTCATTATACCCGTTAAACCGTTAAGTATAGTTTTGATTGAAGTTTTTGTCAAGTACCAAACGGCGTGATGATAACGTAGTAGATTCACTACCGGGAAGGCCAGTGTTCAAATCCCGTTTCCCTTTTTTTCCATTTTTTTTCTCTTCTTCTGTTCAGTTTATCTATTTTAATTAATTGTATTTTGCACATGAAAAATACACTCATAATATCTATAGGAAACAGAATATAACAATTTTATTGAAAAGGAACATAATATGAAAGAAACACTAACTTCATCAATCTTAACGTATCTCAAAAGTTGTTGAGTATCGAGAATGCTACATTTTCATAAATAGGAGAACGAAATCTACGCGTCTTCTCCTTGTTAGTATTAAATAATAATATAGCCGGAATAAGAATTTTCACAGACCGTATGTATTTACAGTAAATACGCGACACGGTGATCTAAGAAATTAAATGAAACTTTACAACCTGTACTCAAACAGCATAGTAGAATCTTACTATCAAATGATGGTCTATAGTAAACAAGAATAGCATAGACATTTATAATAAATACGCAACACGGTATTTTAGGAATCTCGATGATGCTCTACAGACTTTAATCTGTCCGCTCTTGCCTAATACTGTTATATTAAATGATGATGTAGGAAAAATAAAAATTTTGCATAGATGTATGTATTTATAGTAAATACGCAACATAGTAGTACAGGAATTTCACTGAAGACTTTATTTTATCTGCTTATTAAATGATACTATTAAGTAACCATTTAGGGAAAATGAGTGTTTGTATAGAGTTATGTAGAGTAATTTTTAGCATTTGTTGCTCGCTTGGAAACTGAAAATTTTATTAATTGCTACAGGGAGCCGCAGGACCACCCGGAGAGAGAGGAATCGAAGGACCAGTCGGTGCTAAAGGAGACAAAGGAGATACGGGGATACAAGGACCGGAAGGTCCGCAAGGACAAAAAGGAGAGCCGGGTCGCGATGGAATACCAGGGGAAAAAGGCACGCAAGGACCTCCTGGACCACCAGGAAAGAGCGAATTCTCCGGATTTGATGTGAGTAACAGTGTTACTATTAAATCAGATTTACTCTCATCTCTTATTTTTAAAAATCAATTTTAACGTTGATATAGCTTTCATTTTATAAGAAAGACAAGGAATGAATATCGCCCTCCTCAACAGTATATTTTCAAAAAGACAAATTCTAGATAATATCAAGCAAATGAGGTTGCTACCAATTTAACTGCGCTAGCTGTCGCACAATTTCATGAAACAAAGATTCAATAATCCTAAGTATCTTAATTATCCTCAAAATCCTTAAGGATTTGGTTATTTGGGCAGAGCAACACCACAAAACACCTATCTCAAAATTGTTAAAAGATACGTTTCTACTCAGATCGTTAAGTTTTTAATATGTCTTGTGACATTACAAAAATTTTGCACCCTCACAATTTATATATATATATATATATATATATATATATATATATATATATATATATATAAAAGGTGCATCTCACAGATTTGTTGCCAGAAAATGGTATCACGTAATTGGCACTATAAAAAAGGATGACGCAAGAAGTAACAGGTATTCATTCTTGTCTCTAGTAATTTACAAATATTGTGCACATCAATTCGAAGGGTTTATTAACTCTGAAATATTTTTACCATTCCCAATATATAACAATTAAACTCTGAAGTTACTGTACCTAATATATAACACTTAAGCTCTTTAGTATTTTTACAATGGACGATATATAACAATTAATAACATGTCAGAGGGGATATGCATTGTATACAACAAAATCGAAAATGCAAAATAATATTTTTTTACTATTACCGAGTTTCGAAAGTATCGTATTCCAATATCGTGCGACCTTCATGCGATCAACTATAGCCATACGTAGTGGTTTATGCAATGCTCGCTGCATCTACTTGTAATTAGATAACGAGAGGTATTATACATTGATTATATAAGGTATTATTATATTATATTATAGAGGTATTATATATATATATATATATATATATATATATATATATATATATAATAGAAATTGAAATTCAGATTTAAAAATATTCTTTCTCCGTTAATGAATCAATAATATATGTATATATTAATTTCTGCGGTGCATCTAATTGCGCGGTACCATCTCCGTTAATTACTTAATTCATTATTATCAGTCTTCCCTTACCAATGAGAAACGAGCTAATTATTACAATTGATATGTCGAAGTTGCTAATTAATTTATAAATTATGGAAATGGTGTAACCATTAATATCTTTATTAATAAGCTGTGAATCAACAAAAATTAATGATCCAAAATTTTTTAAGAAACTGGTAAATTTACTGAAAAATTAAGTGACTGTTTTGGTCAGTGGATATTGAATGATTTATATTGTTGGATAGAAAATAAAACAGTTATCAGCGTTAATTAATTTTTGAAATCATTTTCACATTGAACAGCAATTATTATAAAACTACAATTTTATATAATTTCAAGTTTTAGATTATTTTGATACCCTTCCGAGCAATTTAATAAGCGGCATCCGCGCAATATCTAAGGTGGTAAACATCAAAAGCTCCATTGTGGTTTTAATATATGCAGATATAGAACCTTAATATCGTCAGTAATTTCCGATTTTCGATAAAACACATTCGCATATAATAGAAGTTTTACGTAGTTTAAAGAGACGCGGTACAAACTATGAATTTATAGAACTCAATTATACCGTGATTTTAGTTTAAAATATTTCTATATTAACTTCGAAGCCAATAAAGCAGTAAAATGCAATAATATAAAATATTTTACATCTCTTTTATGCAAGTCACTGAAAAATTAATTAATCAATATTTTGTATGAAATTCATGAACAAGAAGAGTAATGCTCATAAAACCGATTCAGGTGTATTTCTTAATCCCAGAATACCACATGAGTCAGGACACAATTAATAATAACACGCATTCGTAGAATATAGCATAATTCAAGAAGAGTGATATACAGTCAGTGTAAAAAATGTTCGTACACCCTTTAAAAACAAATAATTTTACGCAATTAAACGGTTAACACGATTAAACGGCGTGAATTTTTTTTAATATTGCTATTAGTCGTTATTGCCAAGAAAAAAGTGAAGGTCACGAATTTTAGGTTATCTTTCTGTGCCAGTAATGAAAATTTGGAAGGTGTCTTTTTCGTCGAAATCGATCAAAGTTGCTATGAAATATAATTTATTGAGAACAGCAAATGAGGTTGATGCAGCTTAAAAAATAAATCGTAAGAAACTGCGATATTTAAATAAATTGCTAACCCTAAATTCAAAAATGTTTACATCTTACAATGCCCATAACTTTTTATTGGGTCAACCATTTCGCTGAATCGTTGTACATGAATATAACACATTTGGATTTTCCTTATAGGCATTGATAAAAAACTTAAAAATCTCGACTTTTACTTCCTTTTCGCAATTATGACCAATGACAATATAAAAAAAAATTATTTACGTATTAGGTAGTAAATTAATCCTTCTAACATGTCAAAAAAAAACTCAAGCCATTTGGACCAACTTTGAAAGAGCTATTCATTTTTATAGGGCGTACGAATACTTTTTACACTGACTATAGCATAATTCAAGAAGAGTGACATAACAACAACATGAAATGAGTTTCCTGTTTCAAGATAAAGCCCTTAAATTGCAATTCCAATGCAATTCCTTTTCCCCACGGTACCCAAATTTACACCCTCATTTAACCTCCTCCGCTCGTAAACGTATAAGCATTCACGTCTAATAAACTACATTGATCGTGTACCATTGGCTTCGGACGCCGCCCAAACAAACGAGAATATTAACCACTGCCGAAGGGGGTAAGCTTCCAGGTTCGTAACATTAATTTCGCCCGTTTCTGGTGCCCGGTAGGCGGCCGTTCAAAATTTCCCGGTGTCGTTTCCCTTATTCACTTTGCCGAGCCGCCGCGTCGCGACCCCGGAAACGATGTGTCTCATGAATTTCCGATGGCCAGGTGGAAGTTAACAAAATTCCAAAGTGCCCCGTTCTTTCACAGTGGTTTGGACAGTACCTTTTCTACCCTAAAACTCAAGATTCCATTGGACCTTTCTCAATCTTACCAGCAATCGTCACCTCAACAGTCCTCAAGATTGCTGATAACTATATAGCAACCAAACCAACAACAGACACCAAATAGAAATATCATTTTTTCATGAATAATTTTACTAACATGAAAATAATACATTGACGTTATAATATTTAATAATGCACACTAAACAAATTCGATAGGTTAAAAAAATAATTGCAATTTGAGCGAAGTACCATGTTCAATTTATATACATTAGGCAAAACTGCGGAAGTCCACAACATTTTCCGATTACAATTGCTCGTGTCTTTGTGATTGCTTTTTTTTCTATTTTAATTAATAGAATGCATATACTATACATGAGATCGTACTGAACACAATTGCACAAACAGAACGCTCGCGTCTGACATTTACGGTAATGTTTTTTTTTTTTTATTTATTTATTTAATGTTGCTTCAACATCAAAGGTCATTAGCAACACGGTACATTTTCTTACAATATTTTATAGATATTTGTAACCTTGATATATTGGGCAAGACCGGCGATATATTCCTTAGAACTTAACAGAATGGGTAAGGATCCAGGCAACTTAGCGTTTTTCCTTTCATTCCCATATTTTTTGCATTCTATTATTAAATGATTTATGTTAACTGGTACTTTACATATATCGCAGATAGTGTTTTCTTTCTTGTTTAACAAAAAAGGAATGTTATTGTTTTCGAACTCGAGCAGAATAACACAAGTCCAGTCGACTTGCGTCGTTTCACCTAAAGCATCTATGAATGATTATTCGTGTTAATTATACAAATGTACAATGTTATACAAAGTGAACGAAATAAACACTTATATACAGGGTGTTCACGCTATTACTAGCCAGCGTTTTTCTTGCAAATAATAAATATTAGAAAAAAATGAAAGAGGAAAAAGTAATACTGTTTTCTGCGAGCAACGTAATGGCGTATGTAAGTTTCTTGTCTTTGCACTACTTTCTTAGCAATGAAGGTGACCTTCAATTTTTTAAATGAAATCCTATATATTTTTTTATATCATATGAAAGCGTTTGTCAAGACAAAGTTATTCGTATACAACACATTGATCTTCAAGGTCATACAAGGTCAGAAATGGCAGGAAAATATTTGCATTATTTTCATGAAAATGTCGGTGACCTCCAATTTTTGTAAATGTAATGTTATATATTTTTTCATGCCACATGAAAGCGTGTGTCAAGCCAAATTCATTCGTATACGATACAATGGCCTTCAAGATCATACTAGGTCAGAAATGGAAGAAATATTTTGAATATTTCGTACTAATGCGTTTACAAGTATACCTTATTGACGAGGCTATAGTAAATGTTCAATATAACTTAATTGTGCATGACTACATATTTCGGCTCTATTAATTACATTCTTGTTAGCTTCTTCTAACGTTGTCCGAAATATTAATGCACATGATTGCGTTGGTTTCCTTTGCAAGTCGTTTACATTTCTGGGCGTTGTGTATCGTGAATGATAGCTTTACGAAATATTACGTACGAAATATTCAAAATTTTGTTGCCAATTCTGAACTTGTATGACCTTGAAGGTCATTGTGTTGTATACAAATAACTTTGTCTTGACAAACGCTTTCATATGATATAAAAAAACATATAGGATTTCATTTAAAAAATTGAAGGTCACCTTCATTGCTAAGAAAGTAGTGCAAACACAAAAAAATTACATACGTCATTATGTTGCTTACCAAAAACAGTATTACTTTTTCCTCTACCATTTTTTTCTAATATTTATTATTTTCAAGAAAAACGCGGGATAGTGATAACGTGAACACCCTGTATATTATGAAACGTAAACAAGGAAATATTACTATTACGAACAATTAGTGATCAGAACTATAAAAGACAATATCTCGAAAATGAAAACATATTGCATGCAGCGTTTTTTCTTTATAACCACAGATTTACGCTAACAATGCAAACGAGTTAAGGGCCATTTTGAAAACGATATAAATTCAATAAATGTCAATATGAAAAAACTAATTTTTTCTTGCAATCCAGCAGCTACATTTTAGTTTTGAAGCGCCGTTCCTTTTTCCAGTCTCAGCTCGTTGTCTCGGCGGGGCGAGCACGGGCGACAAGAAACTCGTTGAATGGAAATGGAACGCGATATCGCTCCTCGGGGAATAAGTAACCGTACACGCAATAAAGGCGTAGCTCTGTGTCCATCTTTTTCGTTCCACCCCTATTCTGCACCCTTCCTATTTTCTTGGTGTGGTGTCTTCAGTGTCGCGTCTCCTCGTTCCGACGCGGCTCAGCCTCCCTTGTCGTTCGCCACGATTAAAAACAACGTGAACCGGCGACAGCAGCGGTGGAGGCGTTGCTTCTATGTCGACCGGTGTTGCACCCTGCGGACGCATCGGCGAACATGCGCTGGATGACCTATATTTGTTCCTCGGGCTAGCGTGGAAATTAAATAGGGTGCGGAACATAGCTGATGCCGCGATGGCGCGGTGAAAAATAAAGCTGCGATTTCGTATTCCGCGGTCGGTGCCAGGTAAATATGGCACGTACCCGATACTGGGCTGGTATACCTGGGGTTTTTCGAATTCCGCAGACACTGTTTGCATTATATACCTTTGTCTGTTTCGCGCCACTGGTCCCCTGCATTATTTATCGGAATTAATAACCCCGCGTTCCTCGCCGATCCGGAAATCCACCGGCCGCAGCCATTCCCGGGGTACCTCTAACCTTTGGACGGCGTACCCGGGTTTATTTTGACCCAAAGTATTAATATCATCATTTAATTGGAGGAAGCGATGGTAATATGACTCCCCTATTTGATAGTATAGTATAGTATTGCTTTATTCAATCTTACAGCTAAGAATTGTTGGTTCGCAACATCTTATATTTACGAAACAGTTTTATCCACACATTCGGTTCATTCATTCTTTCTATCCCTCACTCACTCATTCCTACTCTATTCTACTGTATTATTACCCTTTCCATTTCTCTTACGTTCTTGTCCCCCAATTTTATATTTCTTCCCAAAATCTAATGCATAACCTAAGTCTTTCATTTAAATTGCTTAAAATGTAGATAAGTGAATAATATGACATGTGATAAAAGATGGAAGTAACAGAAAAATAATTTCTTGAATTTAACATGTATTGTGAAAGTAAGTTATTTCTGGAACTATTACAAAATTAAAGGTAATATCAGCCCCCTCAACAGGAAATTAATAAAACAAATTCGTTGTTTATAAGCAAAACTCGCAAACACGTATTCTTCTTTCTCGCAAGATATGCATTCATTATCAATACATTTATTACGGCGTAATAAGTTCGCTAAAGACAGAAATAAATTCCTGTTTGGTTCCTACGAATTGCAATTAATGCAAACAATTTTTATTTTGAGATATCCTGTCAACCATGTCAGAAAGTATGGTCTCGAGAAATATGCGTTTAATATCTTGACTGTCATATCATCCGTATGTACGTGACGGAATTATTCGTAAAAATTTAGAAATTAATTGTATTCACTGTACCACATTTGGTTGGAGTGTGCAGAATGTAAGGGGGTTGGAAAAGTACTCAATATTATACATCTTAACTTTCCAATTTGTATTTCATTATATAAATTACTTTGGTTTTATAGAATCATTGGGGTTCCCGGGTTGGCAGTCAAAGTGTTAATGTTTTGACTATCAATCAGTTGCATACAGTGAGAGCTGCGTTCTTCAAACACAACTTCGTTATTCTTGCGAATCGAAAGAAATTATTTTGCAGACACATTTTTAAAGATATGTGCTTTAAAAAAACGCAAAGAAACATCAACGTTTTCAAGGTTCTAGACCGGAAGACCCCCTTAAATCGATTCAGTATTATCAACTGGATCGTTGATAATTTACGTGCGGATTGAGACCGATGAAATCTTAAAGACGAGGTTCATTTTAATGAAGAAGATCTAAGTGGCATGAATATTCCGTGGACAAGAGCTATCTTGACTTGCTTCGAAATTAATGCCCCGAGAATGATCTGCTAACGAAAATTATTAGAACGTCCAAAATGTAGTTGGGAACCGGACCAAAGGTTTTAAATTCGCGTTTCGTTTTAATAAAGGAGCTATCAAATATTTAGCAAAAATTTCAAATTAATTTTATTCGAGAATCTATTTTCCATTGGATGTATTTCGGTGTTTTAATTAGTAAAAAGCGAAGAGGTCGCTGAATCAAGAAATTTTAATAATTTTGGATTTAATTAGAAATGGTTCTTCGACTCTATAGATTTCAACACTTTACCTTACCGGAAACCGACGGGTTTCCGAATGAGCGTCCTACATTGAAAATAATTGTTGAAATCTTTGTCCCAAAAGAAATTATAGATTGCATTTAAAACGTTCGCTGCCAGCGTTTGTTTCAGCTACAGTCTTCATAGTTATAAGTAGTCTGTGGAAGTTTATGCAACATAAAAATTGCCTGTATCAATTGAAAGAAATAAAAACCGTACAAAAGTTTATTCTCTCCTTTAATGATCTTAATAAGTTCAAAAATAATATTGTACTAACATCCTTAAATGTGTCTACTTTTTCTGTTTTTTTAAATAACATCAACTCACTTGTTCCATAAATGCATAAAATTCACAGTCTGGTTAGAACTTATGCATTTATTACAAAACTCGGTAGAAAAGAGAAAAACAGAAAACGTCAGAAAATTCTAAGAATATCATGATATTACTTTGGATTTATTAAAATTGCTAATTGACAAAAGAAATTTTTATTTTCCCTATGTACACGCAATTGGTGCAGAAAACTTCAATTTTGCATAAAGACCCGCAGTCTAATTATAACATTCTACGTGCATTGCTTACTTTTATAAAATCTGAAAGAACAATATTGTCATACGAAAGTTATTAATTCTCTGAATTATATGATACGATTTTAAATAACGACATGTGCAAACTTAATTCGTTTTTCTTTACATGTATTAAATAGTCTATTAAATCTGTTAAGTAATTGATTGAAATCTAATGGCATGTGATTGGAAAATAAATAATTGATTCAAAACGAGATGGTTAAATTTCCAAATTCTGTACAATAACGTATGCGATATATTAAAATATTAAAGGTGTTACGTACCAAGTTAATGAATTCAATACTGGAACAATGTGAAAATTCATGGTCAATTTACAATTGTAATATTACAGTAAATATAGAATTTGAAATCTTTGCATTTTTTTAACTCGTTAATTAAAAAAAAGAGTATAGAAGAAAAACGTAATAGTCAGTGATGAGTTTATACTTTTGTCTTTATGTTCAACATTAATTTTATTAACGTTTGCATGGTGCACAACAATTTGTCTTTTTAATTCTACTAAGAAAGACATAATTACAGGCACAGCGTAACTACAGTATATTAAATTCTATAAAACCTCGTAGATTGTCATCATTAAATCTCATGAAATATTTTCTATATCTTATTAAACATTTTTGTGCTTGCTTCGAGTCTACAATATTTTAAACTTAACAGATTATCAGTGAAGTAAATTCCTTCATTCGTTTGGATTCCCAGTTTTGGAGGTATCAGTGAAATGTCTAATCTATTTGATTAAAACAATGGGAATTCTGTAAAATCTCGTGCATTATCATTCATTAAAGATTTTTGTACTTGCTTCGAGTCTACAAAATTTTAAAATCCCCCAGTTTATTAGTGAAAGGAATTTCTTTATTCTTTTGGATTCCTAGCTTTGGAGGTACCTACAAGAACAGAATAATGATGCGAGCCGTTTCTATTAACGAGCATAATTAATATCTGATTAAAATCAATGGGAATTCTATGAAATCTCGTGCATTATCATTCATTAAAGGTTTTTGTACTTGCTTCGAGTCTACAAAATTTTAAAATCCCCCAGTTTATTAGTGAAAGGACTTTCTTTATTCTTTTGGAATCTTAGCTTTGGAGGTACCTACAAGAACAGAATAATGATGCGAGCCGTTTCTATTAACGAGCATAATTAATATCTGATTAAAATCAATGGTGGAAAAAGGAGAATGGAACCGATCAGGGAATTCTATTCAGCGAAGAGGTAATCTTCATTCGCATGAATCGCGAAGAATCAAATGGGCAGCCGAAGTTCACTAACGACAGAGCGATTCAATAAAATTATTACCGCGATAGCTACAATCGTAACTTGGCTACGGGAGCTGCACGATTTTCCGTACTTTTTCGTGCTTTTAACGTACTTGGGGAACGAACAAAGCTCTTTCTACTTCCCGACGTTTCAACAATTAGCAGGCGAGGTCAGGCCGCTCGTTTCGTTCCTCCGACGTAACATTTGGAACCGTGCCACTACAAAGAGTGCTGCAAAAAGGAAACAAATTAAACATAACGAAGTGGTATGATTTTTTCCCCCGTATCTCGCAACCAGAAGTTTCAAAATTTTTAAACAACTCCGGTTCACTGCACAAACTTCCCGATATCTCGTCACTGACACGCAACGCATCCAAACGTCACAATCCTTTCAATTATGCTCCACATTCTTTTACTCCAAACTGTTATGAACTATTGTAGGAAAATGTTACAAATGCAGTTTAAATGACAGATAATAAAAAGAACGCCGAATGAATACGCATCTAAAACTATTATAGTAACATATGCATATGTTCAAGTAGTATTTAGAATTTTAGAAAATCCATATATAATTCTGGGTGTACTTCCAAAAAGACCATACCTCCGATTTTTTTCGTACTCTGGATTCTTACGTATTTTGACGTGCTGATTACGAATATGATAGTGAAAATTGGCGCAAATGTTATTTTCAGACATTATTTTCATAAACAAACTTAATGTTCAAGTTTAGGTTTAGGTTTAGGTTAGGTATTTTTCGAACAAACAAAATTATTTTTTAGTTTATATGAGGTTGATTCATTTCTTCTATAACGAACAGTCGTTTAGGTTTAGGTTTAGGTTAGGTAAGGTTAGGTTATTCCTTTTGGGGATGAAGCTTCCCGCAGAGGGTGGATCTCGCTATGCGTGAAAAGTTAAAAATCCAATGATACAGAAAAACACATGGGCGAGGGAGGAGCTTTGCTGTATCCCTTTATAGTATTAACTAATGAAATTAACAATAAAACTTGATTTGTGTTGGATGAGCTATATGGAGTTTTGAACATTTAATATCGTTTTTCTGAAAAACTACTGTCTATATGACAAAAATCAATATAACATAAAATATGTATATGGATGAGAACTACAACTTTTATTTGAAGTATTTTTCAAAATTATCATTATTTACGGAAATGAATGGAAAAAAACTATGATTTTTATGGTTTTTTCATGGTTTCTGCTATGAAAATAACATTTGTGCCAATTTTCACTATCATATTCGTAATCAGTACGTCAAAATACCTAAGAACCCAGAATATAAAGAAATCGGAGGTATGGTCTTTTCGAAAGTTTATCGATAATTCTAAAGATGAAAATGAAAAAATGTATTATATACGTTTACTTAGATTACTTTCTATGTATACAATTAGCATATACTGTAGCCTACACCCACATATTAACATATTGTTGCGAGGACGGCCACGTAAATTCGGCATAGCTAATAATAAAGTGTACTCCTGTAGGAAACTAAATGTGGCGGTCCTCGCAACAATATTAATATATTGTATTAATTATTCTGTCCAAGTTGCTTATGTATTGTTATATGCTATATGAACTTTATTTAGTTCAAAACAATAAATAAACAATAATAATATTAATATTAGCCAGATTCATCGATCAAGTCTCAAATACCCAAAAAGAATAAAGGTTTTGCATTTCTCATAAAGATTACTTCGTCCATTGTTTAAAATTAAGTAACAGGAAGACACACTTACTATAATAATTAGACCGCAGATTTTTATTCCGAGTATACATTGTCTGTATTAATTGCAAGCTATAGAAGTCACACAGCCATTTACTTTTGTTCATCATAGTTTTAATCACTTGAAAAAATTACAGCAGTATTTTGAAATTCTTGAAATGTTTTCACTGATTTTCATTTTTGCATTTAGTTACAAACCTGCAGTCTAGTAATAATAAATTGTATTATTTTCAACATGTTCCTGTAGTAATCATGATTACTGTTCGCGGATTATCATCATTTTCTTTATAGTCGTACATTCTTGAAAAACAAATCTAGCAAACATAATTAATTTTTATACATTTCATTGGAACAAATGAATGAATCCATAAAGTGTTCAGAAGCTTTGCTCTGTTAGAGAATGATAAGCTGACCATCGTTCTCCTGTAAATGTTCTTATAGAAAGATTTTTAATTAATTTTAAATGCTTATGTACTGTTTTCGGACTTCGATGACAAACGCATGACATACCCGAACATCAGATGTCAACGTCTTACGCCGGAAGAACATGAAACCTCTTCAAAAGATAGTCCTGACACGAAGAAAATTTTACAGAGAGATATTGGAGCCTTAAAGCCTTGTTGCACTACTTGCTCTCGCGTGTTTCTACAGCGTTGCGTGGCAGGGTAAAAGATTTCTTGACACAGCAAAGCTCTGCACGAATAATACTTTACGTGACATGCCTCGAACACGAAAAAAATTCTCTGGAATTGAGTTCGTGCATCTCCGTGGAACTAGGTATTACAAAACGAAAATAAATTAAATACAATTACAAATTCAAATCGGAATCTTAGGTAGTCGTGAAATTATTCGGACACTCGCTGCATTCGGAAATCAAAACCGAATAGTGTGAAAGAACGGAATACGAAAAGGCTCGCGATGTAGGAATTTTATTAGCATACTTGCAATTGTGAGGAAGTTATGCGATAGTATGTTGAAGCTACTAAACGAATACGATTTCTGCTTTATTTTACTTTTATAGCAGTTATGCGGTCGAACGTGACTGCGTGTGCAACAGGTTTTGCTCACACTTTCACCTTCATCGATAAAAAATGTGTCGGTTTAATACGTTTATAATTATTTTTGAATATAATTATTAGATTGCGGATGTTTGTGCAATTTTCAATTTTTGTGCACGAATTTTAAGAAATTGGAATCAAATAAAATCTTATTTTCAGTGGTAGTAGCCTTTGTAGATCTGAAATAAATGTAAATGCATAAAGATAGGCAGTCTAATAATTATATTGGTTTTGTTTGGAATACAATGAATTTTAAAATGATACAAATTTTTTCGAAGGTTCTAACATCGATTGGTATATGTAGAAACCAAAATATCATGATTTCTTCTTTTTGTTAAATTCAAACTGTTTTGCACAAACGAATCAGGTCTAAAATAAGATGTTTTTTATACAACTATATAAATAAATTGATTGAGATCAATTTGAATACAAAAATTTCCACCATGTTCAATATGCAATGCATACAATTCTTCAAAAATATAAATTTCTTTAAATAATCATAAATCGTTCAGAAATGTTAACATATGAAGCATATTTGCCACTGAAAAAGAATACATGTGATAATAATTAAACATTTCAAACAAATAAATAAAATTGTGCACATGCTTAGGAGATTATTCACATTATTAGATAAAATTAAAAAAGTGATAGAAAAAAATGTACAACACTTTATTGAAAAACAAATCGTCTTTTAATTTGGCCGAATAAACGGCACGAACTTTCTACTCAATCCAATGTTTTTGTACCCACTTAATAACAAAGAGTCTCTAAATGTACCAACCTCCAAAAACCCATAAAATTGAAGTAATTTATCTAATAAATTGACTATTGGAAAATTAAAATGTAAGACACCGAGTAGTCCTTTAACTATGTTGCATTTTTCCAGATATTAACCTTTGGTAGAATAATTATGTTAGCGTAATAATTAATTTTTAAATATGGTCAAATAATTCCGTCGCCCATATATAGGTGACGCGGCAGTCAACGTGTTAAAAAATTGTTACATGAATCTGCGAATGGTACAGTTGCGAGAAAGGTCTTCGGGTCCGAGAGTTAAAGGACAGTTCGGCGATGCAGGCGGTAAAATTGGCCGTAAACTTAAGGAAAACCGACGCGTACCGAGTCTCCTTCGCGGATTCACGTTCCCAGGAGAAGTTTGCGTCCTCGCAAAGGCTTCGGGATCCCCGAAAGAGGAAGTACGAGCCCCCGCTGCGACCTCGAGTGTTATCTTACGTGACCCGATGCTGGTTCTCGGTGCTTCAACATACAAGAGTCCGATTTCCCCAGAGTATACAGAAACCAATTTCTAGGCTGCACCAACTAGGTACCTCTACCTACCGGTCAGGTGAGCGACTCGGCAGCGTCGGAGGAAGTTGCTTAGGCGAGCGAGTTGTCCTTTTACGAAAAGACACATCTGTCGCGCGGCCGCCGCGCCGTCGCTCGAAAACGCTTTTCCCGGGTGTACGAATCAGTTGCGCAACTATCCTCCGCAGATGATATCCGTTGTACACCGGAACGCCGCGACAAGGAACGTGAAATCTGAATTAGATCATGTAACGGGAGAAGTTTACTTGCACGCAAGTTTCATCCGCCGGGTTACGATCACCATATTGCGGATAATTTTATTCTGGTATACACCGCGCCGTGTTCATAATTCCGTGCTTCGCATAACGAAAACTTACTGTTGCTTCCATCCGTGCTGTCATTCGAAAATATTAGGTGTACTCCAGTACCTCGATGTGTGTGAAAGAGACGTGCACGGTACTAGTGAATCATTTATTAGAGGTTCGAAAACTCGATTGCTGACATGGGATTAGATGTATGTATCAGTGAGACGATACTAATTCAGTAAGAAAACATTTTTGTCTTCAATATTCTTTTTCTGTGAAACTTTGATTGGCGTATTGGTGACGTTTTTCTGATTAAAATGAGTCCAAACACGACACAATTTAGATCATATTTATTTGTTTTGTGGCGGCTACCTCCTACGCTCGCCACCAGATGGACAGACAGACGAAGACAACTCCTTTCCCGCTAGTACCTGATCCATCACCGATTCCTATATACAGGGTGGGGCAATAACTATGTCCAGTTTGAATATTGCCGTTATTTGTAATAATATGAAAAAATGTTATAGAGAAAACTTACACGGTATAGAGGGGGACATATTGTGACACAAACATTTTCTGCATGGGTGGAGGCATAGAGGAGATTTCAAGGTCGACTCTATTTTTTTAAATGGAATGCTATGTTTTTTTTATCACGATGTGATAGCCAGTGTAGAAATGTAGACATCTCATCAGCTCGTAATGTATACATCTCACAATTCGAGCATCTCCCGTAATGTAATAAAGTTTATTTTACTAAAATATTTGACTTTGCATGACCTTCAATGATAACTCGCTGAATTCGTCTCAACACTGGCTATCACATCGTGATAAAAAAAACATAGTATTCCATTTAAAAAAATAGAGTTGACCTTGAAATCTCCGCTATGCCTCCACCCATGCAGAAAATGTTTGTGTCACAATATGTCCCCCTCTATACCGTGTAAGTTTTCTCTATAACATTTTTTCATATTATTACAAATAACGGCAATATTCATACTGGACATAGTTATTGCCCCACCCTGTATGTATACTGTCCTAAACCGTCCTTACGATATTCCTGTGTCTAAAGGGGCCCCTAGACGATCAATAACATTGTCAATATAAGTTGACCAATAATATTGAAGCTCCCGTCAATACGCTTCAATAATCTCGTCAATCTAGCTATCAATGCGGCAACTAAGCACTGTTGTTTTGAAAAACAGTTGTGTACTCTGTCAGCTATTTTGGCTGTACGACCAGTACGACGTCCGAGTCGAGACTGACGAAATATTGACAACTAAACCTACTAAACGTCAATGCGCACATCAATATGGCTCCCAGCAATGCGCTTCAATCACTATATGTATATATGCTTCAATATATTGACACTGCGTTTGAACCCCTTCTAAACGATCAATATGCCCTATCAATGCGCCTCATCAATATTATTGATGGGCGTATTGACAGTATCATTCATCGTCTAGGGGCCCTTTAACACTAGAACTACCGAGCGCTAAACGCGACTGGTGTATATTGCCTTCTAATAACGACAAGAATGCATTTATTCAACTTCCGTACAACTTTTGTTTAAATATGTACTCTAATAGAGAAGTTGACTAAAACATTACTCCGGAAAACATTTTTATAATTTCAATATTTATAAAAGAAAAATTTAGAAGTCATTATGACTTTTCCGGTAGTTCTAGTGTTAAGGCAGGGGCCGCTAGATAGCCTTGCTGTGACTATATCTGAATTCTCAATTCTAAAGTCTTGAGCTAAACCGATTATTATGCAACTGGATTAGTTGTACAAATTGGTTGAGATTTAATGTAGAATGTAGCTGAGTAATTGGTTCTATTATTCGAACACTCGTTAGTACATTAATATCCAGTAGTTTCCCGATTGGTACGGATAATCGAAGATCTATTATATCGTGAATTAAACAAGTAAATAAGATTCAAATTGTAGCATGTTTGGTATCACTTTAATCAGAAAAACATCACGAACGTTACCACGTTGCTAGTAAAATTAATTGTTATATTTAAGAAATTTAACCGACAGAGATTGAGTGATTACATGATGATTTAGAACGAATTACAATAAATGACATACGTATGTGAATTCTGAACTTTCTGGTATAGAACGTTTATGAGTATCAAAAAATTTGAAGACGAGGAATGGGATGATGCAAAAGCATCATTGCAAATTTAGTATAACCCAACAAACAATTTTTGATTTCACATATATATTGAAAAAAATTCATAAGCAGTTCAAAGGGAAATGTAAAAATATATTTTTGCATAAAAATATCTACAGCAGCATTTCAAAGGAATTTAACGCGAGAACTACCAAATAGGTCAGAAGAACCATTTCAAAGTTTTTAATTTGCAATTACTGCAACTACAAACTTATCTTTATAAAAAATTACTAAATAAATTAATTTATTCATGTGCATGCTAGAAATACAAACCACATCGAGCCTTTACAAATACATGTTTGTAATAGTTATAATAGAATTTGAGAATAATTGCATACTTTAATTATTTTAATGATAATACAATTTTTATAAATATGATTTTCGTAATACTTTGTTACTAATGTCTTTAGGACCGTGTCCATCAAGTACTTTCGAATATTATTAATATATACACAGTTGATTAATATTCTTACAAGGAGAAGGCTAGGTCATCGAGTCTCAGATTTTGTCGAAACCTTGCACACTGGTAGATTTCGTTCTCCTCTTTATGAAAATATAGTATTATAGGCGTAGATATTTAATATCATGTAGATATTCATTATACCTGTTATTCATTATCCGTCCATTATACCCGTTAAGACACAGTTTTGTTTAAACTTTTTGTTAAGTACCAAACGGCGTGGTGGTAACGCACTAGACTCATACTGGGAAGGCCAGTGTTCAAATCCTTCGTCCTATTTTCCCATTTTTTTCTTTTTTTCTTTTCAGTTTATCTATTTTAATTAATTGTGTTTTGCACATGAAAAATACACCCATAATATCTATAGGAAACAAAATATAAAAACTTTATTGAAAAGCAACATAATATGTAAATAAACACTAACTTTATCAACCATGCCTGGAAAGAGAAGAAGAATAACATAACAAGTAATAAATAACGAGTTAAAGTTTTTTGCGATTACGATAAATATTATCAACGATATTCCAAATCTTCTATCCATATATTCCTATCATAAGTTTTACACTATTTTTTTATTTTATTAAAAATTCTAGAGAATTCTCGATATAGTCTTATTTCTCATTTCTCGAGAACTGAAAAATGTTGAGAAATCAGGAACATTAGTCATGAAATTTAAATTGTAAATATCTCAAAAGCTATTGAGTATCTAGGCCTATAATACTGTTACGAATGTGGCAAAATAGGTACTCCCGTTATATCGTCGTTGCCTAAACGACGATATAACAAGGACAAAGGACAGAGTCGCTTCACGAACGTCGTACCGATCGGACGTGCAATTCCCTTCCTCTTTTAATAAAGAGATTAATTACCTTTTTATAACGGTCTTTTATTAAGTATGCCTAAATTACGCGGTCGCTCGCGTAACAATACTATATTTTCATAAACAGAAGGACGAAATCCACCAGTATGCAAAGTTTCGACAAAATCTGAGACTCGATGACCTTGCCTTCTCCTTGTTAGATTAACAGTGACTAATTATTCCATCTCTGTATTTATGTAGTGACTGATATGAGTAGACAGTGTACGTTTTATATTATACTGCTCTTCATTTAGTACCAACAGTGACATTATGAATGTAGAACGACGCTCTTCAACGTCAGCTATAATAGATCCCATCACATCAAATGTGTTGCAACGTTAGCCTCGGGTTAATTTACATCACTAACCTAGCTCCAGGTTCTATAGAATATTTGAGTTCCTCGGACTTGTCTCCACAAGCAGCGTGTTACACATTACAAATATCTACACGGATCAGAGATCACAGGACAGGCGAAAATGTTTGCTATTGTTGCAAACCTGCGTCTACGAGATATGCGTAGCGTATATAAAACGCAATAATTTGTGCACTATTATCAATTGAAATATGAAATTATAAGTTTATATCTGAAATTCTAATGATTCAATTTTTACCATAGTAATTACCAGATTTGCGGATTTTTGTGCAAATTCTAAATTTTATAGCTTATTTTATAAAAACCAGAATGAGGAACAAGTTCAATTTATCAACTAAAAAACTCCTTATAGTGAGCATAGAGTAGAAGTGTCATCAATGTTTGTTACCACACATGTTTCCCTGTATTTTAAAAATGTGTACATGCCATAAATGCATAAAGATCCGCAGTCTAGTAATTACTCTGAAATTGATTTTTAATTACGGGAACTTATCAACGAAATTTAAATCTTCATTGAAATTTGATTAGAAACTTCCCTCCCTGTCTCGAGAATCAATTTGTCTCCCTTATTAATCCATTAAATAAAAGTTAATCATCCCCAAATTAAAAGAAAACATTACCTGACAGTAACCTTTCAAGTACTTCGCAGAGAAAGTATCTGTGCTTGAAAAATGCAATATGGAGCAGAGGGCTACTATAATTTTTAATATCCCTCTACATGTAATCCCTCTAGGTAATGATGAAGAAAAGAAATATCTCCATTCATTCTTGGCAATATCTTCCATAAAACCAAATAAGGCCAAATGTTTAAGCATAAATACTAGTACAAAAGTATAATCACTTTCACTATAATATAGTTTACGACCGCCTCTGATAATCTTCTGATCGTTTTCAATGACAACAAAATTTGTATTAAAATTTTGATTCGGAGGTAACTTATGTTAGCATTAACCCTTTCGCTACGGCAGTGTGCTCCGTCGGAGTAACACCGCTGAACGGGCCACCGTGCCGCCGGAGTAGCAGTACTGAACCGAGCACTGCGCCGGAAAGTGTGCATGTTGCGCTTAGGTAAACTGGTGTTCGGACTTACATCTTACGGTACAGCCTAACTATTATCCGGATCGTACGATTCTTTAAGTGTTATACAACAACAATTTTGTATGTGCATGTTTATATTTCGCGGGGCTCATGGTCAAGTGGTATCACGCTGACGTCGTCTATAGGCGACACTCGTAAACACAGGTCTTCGCGCGGTTGTCGTCTATAGGCGACGCTCGTACATACAGGTCGTCATGCGGATGTCGTCTATAGGCGACGCTCGTACATACAGGTCGTCACGCGGATGTCGTCTATAGGCGACGCTCGTAGCGAAAGGGTTAAAATTAGTCAAACAACAAAATGCTCAAATATTTATAAATACGGTTAAATAGATTAAATAACATTATTCTAGATAAACGCAATGTTCATTTGCAAATTTTATTGTGTCTATAGAATGATTCACAATGCGTGAGACTTTGTTAGATGAAACATTCTGGAAAATAAATTGATGAGAAAGATTCTTAATTAACATTTTTGCAAGCTATGCTACCGCTATAGTACAAAAGTCGACTACTATTGTATATTAATTTACTGCCATTCTACTAATTTGTGCAATGTACAATTGTTGCACAAAATTATTGGAAAAGTTTATCCTTTCTGTAACGATTTCTATATTCATTCGTCTATGAGATTCTATATTTTTGACAAAATTAAAAAATTAAATACAAAAGAGGAAGAGCTTTGGATAATTCTATAGACTCTTTTAACAAATTCACGATTAACTTTGCCTAGGTCTCTTAAATAATTTCTCATTTGTTGGCAGAATGTATCTTTATGTTCACCCGTGATGAATTAGTAGGAGGGCAGTAGGTCAGGTTAGTTAGGGTAGTAGGCCAACAAATGCACCCTGGTATTAGGTTGTTGGGTTTTTATGTGATATAGAAAAGAGCTTGCAACGAAAAAATTAATTCCTATCCGATAAATATAACAAATCAGTAATAGTCTAAAATATCAAACAAATCATTTAATTGAAAACCAGTAATGTTAACTTCTGTATGAAACACATTATGATATAATTATTCTACATCAAAGTATTATTTCTGTAGAAAATTTGAAAGATAATTCAAAAATAGTATTTGTACTTAGAAAGTTGCCAATGCATCCAAATGTTGACATAGAACGTGGCGTCTCGAGTTTCTATTATAGGAACAATACAATACAAATCATTTTTATTTTGTGGATTATCAAATTAATCATTTAATAGGAAATAAATAATTTTAACTTCCATATGGAATTATATTATGCTGTTTTACAAATGGATCACGTCTGAAATAACTCTGACATTTAATATAAAATTAATATTACTTGGAAATATTTCTCAAAGTCACGAGGTTTACAAGGACCCTGTTCTTCGGGTTTCTAAAAAGCAATACCCTAAAGGTTTCCAAAAAACTATGAAACGGACTGTTCATTGAATTACGGTTAATTCGACGTGGCACAGCTCTTCAATCACTCAAATCGTATTAGACGCGATCGCGATAGAACCCCTTTGAAGATAAAAGAGAAGAAGGCGGATAAAAGATGCGCACGCTGAATGCCGTGCTCTCTGTCAATAGTCGATGGAAGTCCGAAAGTTCGCAACCACTTGGCGAAAATGGTTTAAGAGACCTCGGCATGACATACAGGGAAGACGGGGAGGACAAATACTGGCGTTGATAAATAAGCGTACCGAAGCATTCAGCCTGATAAAGCGAAAAGTAAGAGACGCTCGATTCGATAACGGTTACAGAAGACGAAGCCTGTAAAACATTTGAATAAACGAATGTCGATCGACTGGATTTGAAACGTGCATTCACGAATAGATGCAAGAGAACGCGTCGTTGCTCTGCCCGTTTTTTGCTAGTGTTTCCCTCCATTCAAACTCTCCGTTTACACTTTCAACGATCACTCTTTTCCCCGTGCATGTTCGAAGATTCAATTACCTACGTACAACGATGATCAACCTCCTCGTATAGTCAATTTGAGCTAAAAGCGAATCTCCCCTGTCAAACAGGATTTTTCTTATAGGCATGTATCAAATTTAACATCAGCGTTTGTATGCAGAATCGCAGTAAATGTGCCATAATGGTGAAACAGAGAAATTATTGCTTTAAATCTCCGACAATGCTTTTAATATAATGTTTAGGGACCATTCGCTGCTTTAGTTATCAATTTTTTAAAACACATTTTTAAAGTTAATTCTTGTTGACATATCAATCTTTCTATTATTCCGGATGCAGCAAATGTTTATTTAAATATTCCGACAGAAACTGAATAATTGAATGACGATTTTGAAACTCTGTGTCAAAATAGACCCGGACTATTTTTTGATCTTTTTGATCTTTGTCAACCTCCATTTATTTAAGAAATCTCGAGAAATGTGATCTTAAGAAAGATTTCTTATTTACAACAGTGACGATATCTTCACAGAACATTATGTTCTTCTTAAACGAATAATAAGTATTTAAAGCGCTCAAGTTCGGTAGGGCACCCTGTATACGCATAAAACATACAACTATATAGAAATGAAAAGCAAAGAGCGAAAAACAGTATGCAAATGGAGGTCCAGCAAATACTTGACACTAACCTAATCCGAATGAATAACTTAAAATCCCGCAAAACTGTCCTGAAAACCTCTATTTGTAGTACAAGGCTTTTACATTTCCCTGTGTTGCCAATTTATTAATATAAAAAATTCTGGCGAAATAATTCTGTTAATATTCAGAATTGCGTCACCCTGGTTATACCCTGAATTACCTCAAGTCTTCAAACGTTATTCAGAAGACTCACATTGTTGTATCAAGTTGATGAAATTAATGGCAAAACTCTTTCACATCGTGTTTTACAATTTTTTCAATAAATCTTATGACTAGACTGAGGATTTTGATGAAAAATATAAATTGTTGGCATTAACTGTAAGACACAAAACCTACATTGACATTTATATCGTTTCTTAATATTTCTAAGGACTTGGAAATAATACGACATTTTGAAATTTTGTAAATGTTTTTATTATTTTGATTTTGTACTCATTTTTGTCATAAATATTTAAAATTCGTACTCTTCTCATGACGTATCTATTTGATTTTTTTCCGTAATTTTTATTTCGATTAACAAAGTTGAACCGAATTATAGTACTTCAAAAATGACCATTAACGTATGCATCAACCTAACAGATTAGTCTCATTCTTTCAATAAATTTTCAAATTGACTTGTCAAATTTTTTAAAAAGCAAAAAATTTTTATAGTTTTTTAGAGATGTCTGGAACTAAAACGATATTAATTTCAAGAGATTTTTAAAGTGACTATAATGGAGATTTTCGGGTGAATATAATTTTGTAAAAGATTATCGACCACACATATTTAATAAACGAGAATTTCGTCAAAACTTGCAATACATATCGAAACAAATGATCAAGCTTCGCAAACAACTCGTATCGGTTGAACTTAGGACCGGCTAATAGTGGAATTGTACCTTTGAGTGTATCGTAGTATAATATAGATGATTGTTTGAGCGAGGAGTGTTTGTCTGCGATCATTAGACGATTCAAAGGGGTAGGTAGTTGGCGGCGCCAGTCGGCTGCCTTCAGCTTCACAACTTTATGCCGATGATTAAATAGAGAAATTTGGTCTATTATTCGCATGCAGCCTAGCTGGAAGCCTCGAGGCATTTATAGGGTAAGTAACAATAGATTTATTTAGGCGGCGTATGATATTCACTTGATCGTGCCAGTAATATAGCATTTTAAGAATCAAATCATTGGCATTATATTAACAGGCAAGGGCTATTGAAACATGATTGGTATTGCATCATCATTGACATTAATAATGTTTATCTGAAACAGTTTCAAGATTCGAGAATTGCAACCATTACATAACCATTATTATACAATCATTTTAAAAAGAAATAATTCTGAGTAAAAAATAAATGTGATTGATTATTCGTAAAAGCTACACATTGGGCATTTCAATCATTGTCCTGATGGATAGCAATTTTACAAATTAGCTTACATACGATTATAATAAATATAAACATAAAAAATAGAAAGAAGAATTTATAGTCCCCAATTGATAAAACGATGAAATGTATAAGTTACACAATATTGCAGAGTATCACATAAAATAAAAAGTTGTTGATTATCAATGGTCTGGATTACAGTGATACTTATCGTTGTCTAGAATTAATTAAATTTCTTTATCCTCATCACAAATGGTTGCACAAAAGGTTCTACCACTTTCTTCAATTATTTTTTATTCACAGACTGTAAATCGATGAATATTTAATATGAGAACTAAAATGTATTTTACTGTATCAAATGAAAACACAATTATAAAGAAATAAAAACTTATTCAGCATCTAAGGCAGATAATCAATATGAGGACTCAGGTGCATTTCTAATGTGTCAAATGAAAACACAATTTCAAAATAAATAAAAAGTTGTTCAGCACTTAAAACAGCAAATAGCTGAATTTTCAATATGAGGACTAAGATATGGTTCTAATACGTAAAATCAAAATGCAATTACAAAGAAATAAAAAATTATGCAGTAAATAGTTGACTATTGGCGAATATTCAATATGAGACCTAACACTAAGATGAAATAAAAAATTAATCAATATCTAAGACAGAAAATGTATGAATATTTTATGTGAAGACGAACATGTATTTTAAAAAATGTTAAAAACATTTGACTAACAGTCGTTTGTGATTCTAGACGGAGGACATCACAATGAGGCCAGGACGACCAGGTCAAAAGGGTGAAGCAGGGATGCCAGGAAGTCAAGGGTCGAAAGGAATGCCGGGTATTTCTGGCGCCAAAGGAGACAGAGGCGAAGTAGGGCCAAAAGGCGCGAAAGGTGATCACGGGAAAGAAGGTTCGAGAGGTATACAGGGATACAAGGGGGAGCCTGGTGCTCCAGGAGCACCGGGACTTCCTGGAGCTCCAGGTGAAAATGGAAGACCGGCTGAAAAGGGGGATAAAGGCGACACTGGACCAGAAGGGAAAACAGGACCACCAGGACCGCCCGGACCAGCAGGATTAAACGGATTGGCCGGCCCTGGCGAAATCAATGTTGGTGATATAGGTACAGTTTCAAAGAATAACACGGCCATCTACTATTTTCCTCTTAACCCTCGAACAACGGACGTTTTTCACAATCATAAATAAATCAAGTTGATGCTTGTGAAACCGATCTGTCGAGCATCATAAAATTAATGTTGCTTAACACCATTCATAGCTTCATTTATCAACTTTTTAAACGAAACTTTTGAAGATATGTCTTGTAGACCCATTAATCTTTCTGACATTCCTAATACAATATTTGATTCGTATAATTTAATTTAAAGACCCCATAACCTTGTTCTGTTAAATTTTTGTAATATTTTATGAAGAAGGCTTAAAAAACTCATAAGCGTGTCAATATTCAATTTCATTTATAAAAAAATATTTAACGATCTCCTCGAAAAAAGACCGGAGACACAACCTCGCCTAACGAAAAAGCTTGACAGCGTAATGCAGGTGAGAACAATGGAGAACTGTAGTTGCCCATGAAATAAGATAGAAATTGTAATCTGTTCCACAATTCGGAACGGCGCGGCGGGGCGCGATCTTTCCGGCTGAGGTGGCGTTTAATACTGTTAATCTCGTCGAAAACATTCTCATGCATTGCTGTTAATTAATTAGGGCTAAGACAAAGGGGTGAGAAAGGCGAGACCGGGGCGCGCGGCTACCAAGGAGATAAGGGTACCAAAGGCGAGAAAGGAGACAAGGGTGATTCTGGACCAGCCGGAATTCCTGGTATGAATGGCATTCAAGGACCTCAAGGCAACAAAGGCGAGCCGGGCAAGGACGGAGTTTTCGGGGCACAAGGAATCGCGGGCGTGAAGGGTGAAAAAGGCGAGATTGGTCCTCCAGGAGCGACAGCTATAATAAGCTCCGATGGCTACGTCACTATCAAGGGAGAGGAGGGCAAGAGGGGCAGAAGAGGACGTCCGGGACATCCAGGTCCTGCGGGACCTCCTGGTCCTGCAGGACCACCTGGTCCCGTGGGGCCACCTGGCAAACTGGGAGCTAAGGGAGAGATTGGATTGCCTGGATGGATGGTACGACGAAATCTTTCTTATTCCCTCATCGATCAATCTTGCTGTACGCAACATTCCCTCAATTTATTGGGTTGGAACGTAAATATGTTCGGTTGTTTTCAACATACTGTTTTCGTTTATGAACCCTTTAACGACTTGGCGTATAATAACGAGTCAGACTCGCGATGAAGGTTTAGAATTTCAGTTACAAAAAAAAGTTTGTTCTTTTGTAATCGATATTTTAAGAATTGACCCTTCGACTATCAAAACAGCAACTTCAAACATTCCATAAAATCAAAGTAATGTATTTAACAAATTAACACGTTCAGCGCCCACTCCACAATCATAAAAATTACACAAAATCAAAGCAATATATTTAATAAAACAAAAACTAAGAAGTTTAGTTTTGTGATATTAATTACTGTTTCAAACCTCTTCTATTCCACAGATTGTAAGGAAATTTTGTACACTCAATCTACCCACGTAAAAATTAATTTTCAATTCTGTATAAATAATTCCGTCACCCAGATATGGGTGACATGGCGCTGAACGTCTTAAAAGTTTAAAAGATAAAATGTTTGGAGTGGTCCTTCAATCTTCTGGCATTTGCTGGATCTTAACCAACTTTGGTACAATGAATATATTAGTGTAAAAATTCATTTTTTAATCTGGACAAATAAGATGTTGCTACCGAATATATTTATGTTACAATCTGATATTTTAGTGTAGCTAGACTTTTATTTAAAAATTGATTGTTTTAATATTTGCTCGTCAATTCATGTAGGTGGGTCTAATAATTTGATCAGTAGAGTGCGGATTTTATACATGACAAGAATGTGAAGGTGAAAAATCTAAAAACACGATTATATTATTTTGAACCTGTTAAAATCATTATGGTGGAAAATGAAATATTATTTATCCTTAAGTGGTTGAAATCGAGACATTTTTATTCAACATAAAAATCCGTATTCTCTTGGTCACACGCTCATACAGCAGTCAGAACATCTATATACAATCTTTACAAGAGAATAACTTTTTAACAAATTTCTTGAGGGGTTAGAAGAATCAGTTTGGCAACTAAATATAGCTCAAAGTTTTCGAAAAAGTTCTGTTTGGTCGAAATTGCAAATAAAATTGTAATAGTCACGTTTTTCCCACTTTTTTACCTGTGTCTTTAATAAAAATTTAAAACATTGGTTTTGTAGATTTATGCCAGTTATATACACGTTGGAAATTGATGCAGAAACGAGCAACAGGCACTGAAAGTTGTGAGAATATTTAGATTTATTACAGTCGCAGGCCGAAAGTCGTGAAGAACTGCAATTTTCATTATTTTTTAACTGTTCATATCTCATGGCAATGTTACCCAACTTCAGTGAAATTTTCAGAATATTATATAACTAAGAGAAATCTACAAAACCTAGTTTTTAAATTTTCATTACGGGCTCAATTAAGAAAGCAATAAAAAGCTAGACTTAGTATTTTCGTTGCAATTTCTTCTAATTGCAATTTTTTTAAAAATCTCTTTCACACGTCACGTACTAAATTAACCCTTCTACATTCTTAAAAAAAAACTTCAAGAAATAAATTGTACAGGTTAAAAAATAAATTCAATTTAACCAAAACCCAACATTCAACACGGTTTATAAAGATAGCAGTTATTGAATCGTATTAGTTACGTATGAAAATTGCAATTATAAAATTACAATTCTCTTTTTCGAACGCTGAACACAGCCCGGTGTGGAAGTAAGTATTGCACATTGATGTAATTTATTACACACCTTCATTCTAAGTAGCAAAACGACCTTATCCGTTTTTCTTTTATACGGTGTGATAGAATATTATTATATGTACCAATCAGTAATCTTATCTTTCTAAATTCAATTGAGAGATACAAATTCAATTCAAAGACATAAATTCACTCTAAAATAACTAATTTTGATTCACATTGAGGTATTCTTCTGTAAAAATTGTCCAAAAATCATTCAATATCAGTTCCTTGCATTTTTGTATCAAATCAGTGTCATTAATTATTAGACTGCTGATTTTTTGCACTTTTAGCAAAAATGTATAAGTGAAAAACAGAGCAGCGAAGGTATCAAAAGATTTTAACAGTATTGTTACATTATTTTCAATTGATTAAAACTATTGAACGAAAAGAAACAATTTTATGTAAGTCCGGTTTCTTATAGTTGATGAAGAAAATTGTTATTATGCATAAAGATCCGTGGTCTACTAATTATCTAAATCATATTCCCATAGCAAAATGTAAATTGTGAGTACAAACGGCCATTATTACGGACTCATAACCCGTTTATACGATCAGAGGGGTGTTGATTACAATTTTCTCACCGTGAGAGGCATCAGCATAGAACAAATAATATCAAATTAGTCTAACGTTATTGATCGATCCGAGTATTGATTAGTGTAATAATTATCCGACAAAATTAGAAATCTCCGTAATGGAGCGAGCGTTTGCCGGCTCGAACTGTTCATGAGATTAATTAAAGGGTTAATGAACATAGAATATTCATGGACAGGAGGTAGAACATGAACGTTATGTATCGGTAACGATCTCTAACAGGGTCGTCCTGGAACTCCTGGACTTCCTGGACCTGTTGGACCAACAGGACTCAAGGGAGAAAAAGGAGAGCCCGGATCAGTGAGCTCTTACGGAGTTTCCGTCGGTGTAAGTACAATTTACCGTCTCTCTCTCTCTCTCATCAAAATCAGGCTTGCGAATGATCAACGCTCGTAAGTGAACTTTCCGAGTTATGTGTGTTTGAGTTAACATCGTTTACATTCCGGTATAACACGTCAAATATGTACACTTTGTTCGTATCTCGAAATGAACAAGACTTGAACAGAAGGCACGTTTCTATAGAACTATACTCGATATCGTCTAACTCACTTTTATTAGGCTATGTACATTAGGGTGGACCTTATTTCTCGACTAACGAATTTTTGTCACGACACCCCCTGAAATTGTGCCACTGGACGAAAAAATAATCTGTGCGAAATTTGAAATTGATTGAATAACGGGAAATCGTGCCGCATCGACTTTGAAAATTTTATAATTTTGTAACTCGTTTTTCTCCATTGCAGTATATTATCAGTATATATGTTTATATATTGTTGAATTTGTCTTTTTACGCACTATAACAATATAGAAACAAAATGTAATATTGATTTAAAAAAAAAATTCGTGACCTTGAAATCTCAAAAATTGACGTTTAAAATACTTCTTTTTCTTTTGCATTATATTTAATTTATTAAACAGTACAACTTTTGTCTAAGAAATTTTTTTTTATTTTCATAAGTAGCAAAGATATATATATATATATATACATATACATATACATTATACATATAATACAGTACATCATACTAAAAACTATTAAAAGTATTTTTGTAGCAATAAAATGTGTCTTTTACTGATTGTTTCGATACATCTGAAAATTGTTCCCCATTTTCGGAAATAATTCGTAAAATATATTGTTTCTCCTCTTCATTTTTTGATAATGACCGATTATAGTCCTGAATAGTACCACGCTCAGCAGTGTCGTTAACAATTTTTGTACAAAAATTTGAAATCATTAAAATTTCCCTTTATTCGATCAATTTCAAATTTCGCACAGATTATTTTTTTATCCTGTGGCACAATTCTAGGGGGTGTCCCACAAAAAAATCTGCGAAATAATTTTCGCCAAGTATAACTAAGGTCCACCCTAATGCACATACTGATGCATCATCGTGCAATTTTTTAACTTTCATTGAAGGGAGTATTCTGGTTTTTCATTTTCAAAAGATTGATGTTCCGCATTTTTTTAAATATATGTGTTGTGGAGTATGTGTGCAAAAGGATTTGTTTTAATTCGTAAAAGACATGTAGTTATGTAGGTGTTTAAAGAATGCAACTCGCATTTTAATTCATAGTATACTTCTTTGTCCGTCAATATAATATGCAATTATAACTAATTAATCGAAGTATTTACGAGTTTAACTCCATCCGTAGATGTTAAATTATTGTTTATATGGAGATTGATACGTTCGAGCAAGTAAAAATATGTTTAATACATTATTTTACGTGATAAATACAACACACAACGAAATGCAGAAATATGTCTGGTTTATGCATATTTATAAAAATTGCATCGACCTTTTCCCCGTTGTCTTGTTAATTCGTACGTACCCGGAGAATTGTATTTTCACGCACATCGCCGCTTGTTTATTTTCACGGAAGAAATCACTCGTGTCGTTTATGAAATAAGAATGAACCAATAACTCGTGACAACAAACGTTACATTTGTTTCAATAAAATATCTTGTATCAAGTTTTTTTTAAGAAACATAACAGCGTCTGCATTTAAAATTTAAAATAGTAGGAAGATTAACAAAAATTTGAGAATGTCATTATTTTCAACGAGCAAGTGATATTTGAAATAGTAGGAAGATTAAAAACTTTAAGATTGACAATATATTATTTTTAATGAGCGATTGAAATTTAAAATATTAATAGCGATATTAAAAATTTTTAAGAATGTCAATATCTGAAGATCCGCTGTCTATTCATAATTTTAAAATGCTAACGACAATTTACTCATATATTAATGGAATCTATTAACATGTTAACAGAAGCGGGATCAAAGTAGACCTTTCACAAGAATCTCTGAAAAACTGTTAATAGAACAACTTGTGTTTATGGTGTGCAATATAGACATTCTGCCTATGAAAATTTGTGCAACATTTTGTAGTTGATACTGCATTTCATAATGATAAGTGAGAAGAAAAGACGAAAAGAAAATTTTAGGGCTCCCAACGTGAAACAAGTAAACTTAATGGATGCATATTTTATCTTGTCTCGCGGCAAGTGACGGGTTAAAGTGGAGATGTATGTACACAGAGTAATCTACGACCTTTGTTGCAAACTTTCAGAGATTGTTGGACAGGTCGTTCCAGTGAAAAATATCACACGAAACCTGGGACCAGTATTTGTTTGCTGCAATATTTAAATTTCGAAAATTTTACGTTCGATAGACTGGAACAGTGAAAGATCTATTTGTACACATCAAACTTGATAATTATTCAACGTTAACTAATAAAGTCTTATATTCCTCTAGGGCTTTTAGTGCAAATAGTTGCACTTTATCTGCACTTTATAGTAAATTCTGCTTGTTCACGTATTTTTTCTTATAATCGCATATGAGTTGGCAAGTTATACTTTAAAAAATAATATCATTTCTTTATTAGTATATACAAAATTTTTTAAAATTCCTTTTACAATACGTTCATAATGTTATTATTAAACGAACATTTGAGACGTGAGTTCCCAGTTTTGAAATTAATTTCAAGAAGATCGAACATAACTCATTGAAAGTTTGCATTTGTATTTATTCATGCTTCAAGCAACGACACAAATTTTTTTAAAACCCTCTATGAAAAATTGTTGGAGTTATTGTTATTAATAAATACACAAGTCGCCTTGCGAAGACTACAGTCGAGTACATTTATTCCGTTCTTGCTAGTCATTCGAAAGGAAGACCTGACATCTCGTTTAATTTATCCCAAGCTCCTACTACAAATATTTGTTATTTTGTCATTCTTTTCTTAAATTATTTATTGTAGTTGTCCAACGGTAGCCACGTTCAATACGAATAAAACTAGATGTCACTTATTTCTTCCGGACGTCCTAAGGGACAACTACCCCGCGTCATGACGTCTACTTACATGTATTCATAATTTCCCGATTTTTCAATAAAACGTCTTACAGAATTCACTTCAAGGATGTATAAATACATATGCAAAATTTCATTTTACTAGATTGGATCTGTTTCTTGAAATAAATTCCCAAATATTAGGGTTCTCGCACAGGAAAGCTGTACACAACAACAATTAGAAAGTTTAGTGCAAGTTACATAAAATGTAACATAGTCCTGATACCAAAAATTTTGCTATTACTTCAAGTATGTATAAATACACATAGAAGATTTCATTTCACTAGGTTTAGTCACTTCATTGAAATAAATTCCCAAATATTAGGGTTCTCGCACAGGAAAGCTGTACACAACAACAATTAGAAAGTTTAGTGCAAGTTACATAAAATGTAACATAGTCCTGATACCAAAAATTGTGCTATTACTTCAAGTATGTATAAATACACATAGAAGATTTCATTTCACTACGTTTAGTCACTTCATTGGAATTAATTCCCAAATATTATGGTGTTCTCACGCCACCTTGATTGAGCTGCACACAACGGTAACAAATTATTCACTAAACAATTTTCATGAACCAAAATATGAGATGGCAGTACAGACACCTGACCAGTACATATTTTTCTAACACATGTTTATTGCTGCGCCGAGCTGAAAAACATCATTATACTTAAAAAATAGGGCATTCCGAGTGAAGGTCATTATAATTGTCTTCGTAAATTTTGGAATGTTATGTCAGAAAGCGTATTGATTCACTCAAAATTCCGTGGATGTTTTCATTGACGGCGGGGCCGCTCTACAGTCTGTTCAAGCCTGTTTATTTAAAAAATCGACGGGACTGGTCTACGCACACTGAATTGCAGGCGGACAAGTTCAAACAGTCGGAACATTTTTTGCCGGGGAACGAGCAGCTTGGCTACCACGGTCTTGTACTATGGCTCGTAGATCACCCCGGGTACACCAACAAGTCTCGTTGAACAAGAAGTAAAACGATGGCAGCGACGGAAATTAATACAAGTGTGTGTGTTTGACGCCCGCCCGCGGTTCGTTTCTTTCTTTTGTTTTTACCTCCACCATCCTTATCGGTCACCGAAGCCGCGACCCGATTTATACGGCACACCAAACAGAGATTCATTGAAAGTTCAGCGACGCCGTTGACAACTGACAAGCGCCAGCGAATGCTCCTGGCAGAATTTAATTCACAACAGTTCGGATTAAAAATCGCGCGAACATAAGCCCACCCCGACGTTTTTATAACACTTCTACGCATCCGTTTCGCGAAGACATCATTTACCTCAGCGTCCGCTCTAGCGGTTACGTCGCTCCGGACAAAAAGGCAAATTGCCGCCCCTTAAGAATATATATTTTAAATAAAGCCAAAATGGCGCCCCTAAATTTTGACGCCCCGGACAAATGTCCTGTTTACCTATGTCTACTTGCACTCGTCCTAAGAAGCTGAAATATTTACATTTTCTTCAGCGCAAGAGCCGTGTGTTGATCTACTGCTGACAAATGATATATGGCCTCTTCCCCTGTAACAGACTTGTCCTACGACAGAACACGAATCCTAAGATGTTAACCTGTTAACGTAATTTTGTGCATTTCACACAAGCTTGACTTGTTTCATTCATAGAAACGATCAATATTGTTAATAACAATTGCCAGTTACTTCATAATCCAGTCTTCACCTTACAGTATAATCTAGCCAATGTTGTTACATTGACGTTTAGTGGCACTAATTTTATGACAATCATTTTTAACACACTAAATGTAGCGTGAATTTTGTGCATTTCACACAAGCTTCGCTTAGTTTATTCATGGAAGCGATCAGCGTTGTTAATAACAAATGTTGATTACTTTCATAGTGAAGTCTTCACCTTACACTATAGTCTAGTCAATTTTAGTATTAATGCATTGATGTTTAGTGACACTAATTTTATGACAATTATTTATAACACGCTGAATGTCGCGCGATTTTTGTGCATTTGACACAAGCTTCACTTGTTTTATTCATAGAAGCGATCAGCGTTATTAATGACAAATGTTGAATACTTTCATAATGAAGTTTTCACCTTACACTATAATCTACTCAATTTCAGTATTAACACATTGATTTTTACTGATATTAATGCAATGAAAACCACGTCGAATGCCATCGTAGAGCGAATTTTCTATTTCCACGCTCATGAACTCAACTTTTTCGGTGTTTCTTTTTTGGTTATTCTTTAGAGAATTCGCCCGGTGCAACGACCGCAGGTAGAACATTTAAAGATATTTTTGCACGATGTTACTGGAGCTCAAAGATAGAAGTTTTTGTCGAAAGAAAAATAATGAATGTTATTGATAGACATTATTTGCAACGTTCTTTATAGGCAGTGATTAAATTACTTATACATCAGAAAATAGACAAGATATAATGACGTCCTCGTAATCTAAATACTGGTTATTCCATAGTCCGACACCAGTTCCGATTTCAAATTTCCAATTTACTATTGCGGACGACCATTTGACTAATCGGTACAAATAAATTCATTTGTTTTTTTTTACCAGTTTAGCCAATTTATGAAACTTGAAATCTGTTACGTTCTTGGAGCTCGTTACTAAATATTAGGCGTGTGCGAGTACTCGAAATTTCGGGTTCGGGTCGGGTCGGGAAATTTGTTCGGGATCGGGTCGGGATCCCGAAAGTTTTTAAACTTCGGGTACCCGAAGAGGTAGTCGGGTCGGGTCGGGTCGGGGTCCCAAAATTTTTCAATATTTGGGTACTCGAGGTTAAAGTTGGGGTAAGTCTGCGGTCAAATCAGCACTAAATAATTTGTAGTAAACACTGTTTACGAAACAGTGCTCTTATACCAACAGTGTGCGGGCAAAGAGTCCTCGTCTTTTAAAAACAGTATTTACTAGAAACAGAAACGTCCTTTACGTACATTCTTTCACATAATGTATTCTAAAATATTTTTTTCCTCGCGAAGTTTGATAATTGATTACACTAAAAACACAAAAATCATTCTGAACCTACCATTAAAAATAAAAGATTGTACTGAAAAACCATAAAACAGCATTATGCTTATATAAATACAACTTTAACTTCGAGTACCCGAATATTGCAAACTTTCGGGACCCCGACCCGACTACCATTTCGGGTACTCGAAATCGCGGGCACCCGAAGTTTATTAACTTTCGGGATCCCGACCCGAACCGATCATTGTCCGATTCGACCCGAGGCTCGGGTACCCAAAATTTCGGGTATTTGCGAACCCCTACTTAATATTATCCTTATGCATTTTCAGGTTTCGTGATGAAACATTTATTAACACCTTGTCCTACCCACCAACTCCCGATTGCTCGGGCCATAATAAACAAGAAGGTCGGTCACGCGTCGAGCCATTTAGCTGTTTAGCCGTGTGCTCGAACTTGCGCAAAATGTATGGATCTTATGACATCTATATTTCGGTGCAACGGAAGGAATTGTGAGATAATAAACAAGTTTGGGCACAAGTAATACTTTTAAGATGTCTGGGAAGTAATTATGATCAATTCATCGGTGAACAAAAATGATTTATAATTTGAAAGTGGATAATGTATCAGTATCAATTTGTAAATTAATACTTAATTTAAATTAATAATGTTTTGAGAAAATTCGTAGAAAATTAGTAATCTTCGTGTTAGTGTTGTTTACGTTTGTCACGAATGAAATACCACGAGCCAGACTCGTGTTGTTCACGTTTGGTCCGTACGAAGTACCACGAGTCAGGCTCGTCCTTATTGTTTTTGGCCCAAACTTGTTGTTGTTGTTTTTTATTGTTTTTAACGTCGCATCAACTGCCAAGGTTATTAGCGACGAGGACCTACAGCTTATAGAGGTGGGCTCCGAACCACCTTGGACGACGCAGTATAATATCACATAAAAGAATTTCCAGAGGTGACGGCCGTGGGATTCGAGCTCACGACCACAGTGTTTGTAGTCGCGCGCTCTATCCAGCCACTGCGCGCCCAAGGCCCAAACTTACCACGAGTCTCACTCATTGTTGTAGGACAAGGGGTTAAACAAGACCTAGACCTTGACTGTACCAGAAAGTATTATATTTGCATCGGGGCAAATGTAGATGAAAGGAGAAAAAGAAGATGACATTCTTTCTAATCGTTTTAATCATTATATCAATACCCTATTACCTGTTACCTACATCCAATTTAATTTTCGAATTGTTGAAATGTTCCCGTTGAAAAACAGAAAGATAAACTCTAACATTCTTGGACAATTATACATTGACGAGAAAATTCACATTCGAGGCATAGGAATATGCATTGATACTATGAAGTATAATGTTCTTGAACGTCGTAGAAATTTATTGGCATTGATAACAAAGGTTACAACAGCAACGGTATTTTTTTTTCTAATCTAGTACATACATCTAATCAGATGCTTGTACAACGAAACAGTACACGAAACAAATTCGGTTGTTTCTAATTTATTGATACACTGTCTGTATCGGAAAGTGTTCAACTGTACTTTGTATCCGGGACAATATAGGTGAAAGGGGAGAAAGGAGATGATGGTCTCCCTGGTATTCCCGGCGAAAGAGGACCTCCAGGAACTCCTGGACAGCCTGGATCTCAAGGGAAGTACATTCTAGTTCCAGGACCACCAGGCCCTCCAGGACCACCGGGACCACGTGGAATGTCTTTAGCTGATCAAAAAGAAGACTCGGGACTCGGTAGAACTCGTATTTTCGGTGAACGAGACAACTATGGCGTCAGACAAGGTGAAAGAATGTCGAATATAATTATAATTATTTAATCACGTTCCTGTACCAATTATATTAGAACAATTTGGCTGTGACAGCAACGTGGACACAACGTGCTTGCATCAAGCCTTATTTCATAAAAAACTCAATCTATTGAAAATAATAGATTTTCCGTATTTTAATGCTTGACCTACCTAAGACAGTTGCTTGAGAGCCCTTCAAAATCAAGAATGCGTCATCTTTTTAATAGTCTCATCAACATAAATCGCTTAGTAACAAATTATCTCGAGTAATATGATCTAACAACTTCATTAAAAAGAAAATTATTAAGCTCTTTATAAATACTGCAGAATCCTTACAGAGAATAGTATTAATTGTACAAGCTTATAAGTATTAATTGCACAAGCTCATAATTGTTTATGCCTATTCGTTTCGGGTAGGTGAAGCCTTAAAAGTATTATATTTCTTCAAAAATTTTCAAAGCTAAAATTTAAACAGCTATGTTTAATATACACTCAAACCTTCTTCGTATTCTGCTTAAATATTTATACTAAAAGGCATATTTGTAGGAGAGGTTGCTCTTTTAATTTGGCTTTCCTCAAATGTACTACAAACTGAATTCTTTAGAGATGGAAAACTTCATAAAACAATAATATATTAATTTAAATAGAAAATAAAGTTATATTAAAAGTGAAATTACGCAAAAAAGAAGTTTAATTACAAACAGTACGTTTCTTTTGCACTGCAAGGGCTCAGATCTAGACTGGACGAATTGAACGCTCTTCGTGAACTACAGCAACTGAAAGAATTAAAAGATCGCTTAGGTAAAACACGTTCAAATAAAATATTATAGACTCTCTTATTCAAGTATCAGCGCACTACCATTTAACTACACGCATGTTAAAAGTTTTATTGATCATCTAAAATAGGATCCCATTATAGATTTATGAATGTATATTTAATTGTTACTGAGCTACGTCGATGTTAACATGATTTATGTTTTAATAAGGTGCTGCAACCGCTGCGACGAGAGGTCCTTTAGAGAGCACGACGAAAATTGTACCAGGAGCGGTGACTTTCCAAAATACGGAAGCTATGACGAAAGTAAATCTGTTTAATTGATGTTAAATGCGAGGGATGTTGAAAAGAGATCTAATTTAATCGAAAATTCTTGTCCCAGATGTCCGCTGTGAGTCCAGTTGGAACACTCGCTTATATCATTGACGAACAGGCTTTGCTCGTGCGAGTGAACAATGGCTGGCAATATATTGCTGTTAGTATAACATTTTAACACTTTTCTATCGAATACAAACTTAGCCAATTAAGCATACATCCAAAATCAAAGATATCAATGCTCTACCAATTTTTTATAAATAGAACATTGAAATTAATTAATTTCAAACTTTGTACATGTTCTTATTATACTCTCATCTTATTACTCAAGTTATTCAGATCCAATTATTTGAAAGATATTGTTTGCAATTTTCAATTTCCTAATAAAAAGCGAATTTTTTTCGTTTCAACCTGTCGCCATTTCTACAAACGATTTACTTTCTTAAAAATTATGGTCTACAGTTTAGAATGCCTTCTAATTTCAGGATAAAAAAAGACTGTTCATTTCGGACGGTTCCGTTTTTGTCAGTAATGGCGACCATGCATCGATGAACCGATAAAAGGACCTTTAAAAAACAGCAAATAACTTTGCCATTTTTTACTATTTTGTTCTGAAAAAAGGGAGAATAAGTTTAAGAGTTATGTTAATATCACTGTGAAAAACCGGAATTTTTGAGCTGTTAATTATTCATAAAAAAATTCCCGAAACCATAGCACAGTTTTAGATAGTCAAAGTAGTCTACCCCTAAATACAATAAAGACTCGCTCGTTACACGGAACGGGGCCGAATATACGTGCAATAATCGAGGTTGTGCAACGAAAGTGGTAAATCATAGTGATTCGTAGTGTCGTACTTCTTTTCTTTCTACGTAGCCAACACAATCCCCACTACTAGTTCCAGAACTTCTAAGAACTTGTGGTGGGGGTCGTTAGTACGCAACGAACGAGGATTCTGTGCAATAAACGAGATTGCAACGAACGAGGTTCTACAATAGTTGCGCGAATAAAAAGTTAAATTTTTCGATGCTTTCGAATACTATGGTACATGAATGTTAGAGAAAGTAATACTATTTTCAAACTGATCAAATGAAGGACGTCACAAGAGCCGATTTAATTAGACGCATTCATCTTTTCAGCTGGGCTCGCTTCTTCCGATAACTACACCAGCACCGCCGACCACGTCACCACCCCCAGCAAATCCACCTTTTGAGGCTTCCAACCTGATCAACCAGATACCCGTGAAAGCAGATGGCACAGGGGTAAGTTGCCATCTTAATTCTGTTGAATGTAAAACATTATCCGTAAGAAACGAATTAATGGATTACTTAATTTGAATTGAATCTCTTTCCGCTGCCAAGTGGTATCCCCGAATGGTAAGTTTGCGCGAACGCAATTAACCCTTTAACATCACTTCTAAGTAACAAGCGAACACGAAGATTAGCACCTTCTCGCAACATTCGTTCCATTTATCTTTAGAATGTACACCACTCGTTCGTCTTCTTTCTGGCGTGGCCATAAAACCGGCGGTATTGACTTTTAATTAAAGTCCTGTAAGACAATCGTGAAATTGAGAACTCTCAGAGAAGTGTTGTCCGAAAGATGTTTATCTATTCTGATGACTCGGAAGAAATAAATTGAAATTACATATGGAATTTTAATCTTAGCCATCTGATGGGTAATATTGAATTTTATTTTTTCTTTCGAGGCTTTTTCCAAAGTTTTGTTATTTAACGATGTACAGTTTGGATAATGCATAATTCAATGTAATAACGAAAGTGTAACAGGGTTTTATAGGAACGTATTTGTATCTTTCCATAAACCGTCCAGCTTATCGAAATGGTACTACTTAAACTTTAATCGATTTTTGCAGTCTTATCCCGGATATTACTTGGAAACAATTTATCCGACCGACTTATAATTTAGATCATACATTTGCAACGACCCTCCTTCAGCTTCCTATCATTTGTTTTGGTAAAACATTGCAAACAATTTTAAAAGACAATTATATTCGTGTCTACTCTCAATGTAACCGCTTACCTATTTTTAAAATATCAAAAACAGTCTTTAAACAACGATATTTAATACTATCATCGTCTTTTTCCAATCAGAAAGTATACAAAATGAATTATTAAATTACGTTGGCAAGGAATAGACGATAATTACAATTACTTTAATGATACAGCATTTTTAAAAGTCATTCGTATAAATATGAAATTATAACAAGAGGCTGTGTGAATAAAAGTTATTTAGTTTCTATTTACGAAAACCATATGTTTGTGGATCTTCTATAAAACGTGTAACAATACAAACGAAAACAATTTATGTAATATTTGCTAGGTATGCACAAGTTGATATCAATTTTACACATCAAACTTTTCCAATATGTCTCGGGAAAAAATTCAGTATAGTTTCAAACTTTTAATTGTAAACAACGTCTGCAACTTTTTCAACGTTCATAAAAGTACAGAATTCAAAATACAGTTTATACATTGTCTTTCCTGAGTTCTTACTGCATTTTTTGTTACGAGTAAGAGCATACAAAACTTTGTCTAGTCAATTGTGTGATTTTATGCATTTTCAATCATCCTTTCCTATAAACAGGATGGTCCATAAAAAGACCTACATATCATTCTTATTTATGACTGTACAAGAACATGTACAGAACATGTTTTACTATTTTGTGGAACACATATATCGATAGAAATAATGGTTTTTTTTTAAAGTAATTTACAAAATTTGGAGATCGTCAATGTTCTTTTCAATGACATTCTATGTTTCTCATCATTGTGTAAGACTATATTTTTTTCCGTACGGACGCGTGCTTATAAAATTCGGCTTGAGAGGTTGTGCTAAGCGCAAAGTTATCGGCTAAACGTTCCGGCGGGTGCGGGAGTAGTCAACAGAATGACTGCCCGGAGTCATCCCTTGTTTCTCGGAGTCAAGGGTCGCAGGGCCAGGGGTTGACGGAGGAGGGGAGGGGCGGTGTTCGACGTGCAGGTAGCCGTCGCTCGTCCCGCGCCGAGGGTCCGTTCTTCGGGCCGCGTCCCCGTTGCACGAGTTTTACCCTTGCTGGATACGCGACGTCTTACAATTGAATTGCTGTTTTAGAGAAATTTAACCCTTTGAGGACGGGAATTATGTTTAGCGTATTTATCGACGGTTCGAATGTACAATTTTCCTTGGGAAATGAAATGGTGTACTGAAAGATGCGCATAAGAATTAAATGAAGGAGCAAATGTTGTGTTTGGTAAAAATTTGTTTGGTGTTTTTTGAGAGTAATAATTTTTTAAAAAGTGATTTTTAGTCACGGAGTAGCAATTTTACTTGGACGACTGTCTGTAGACACGCGTCTGTAAAGAGTGAAAGAGAAATTCGGTAACAATCATACTTGGTGTTGTTGGAAATATCAGACACCTCCCTCAGCGTGTGCGTATTGCGTGTTCGAGCGCGCATGTGCGTATGCGCATAAGAGAGTCGTTAATCGTATATATATATATATATATATATATATATATATATATATATATATATATAAATATACAGTTTTTTTACAAAAACAACTTCCAAGTCACTAAATTCCAACAGGTGTTTCTTGCCGCCGTGAACGGAGATATTCGATGTCATACATTGAGAAAATTGGATCACTCAATTTTATTTTATATTTTATTCGAATTTATTTTATTATCATTATGTGTACAAATCAATTCGTGGCCTCTACAAGTAACCAATTATAAATTGTCTTTTAAATTCAATTTTTTACTGGGTTCATTAGTTATCTGTAATGTGGTGTAAATATATAGAAAATTACGGGTATTATTTGCAAGATATGAATATGTTATGATTGTTTGCAAGTGAACAGAACTCTATATGAAGACAAGGCCACAAATTAATTTGTACACCTAATATTATAAAAATTGCAAAACATCTAAGCAAACTCAGTTTTGGAATTTTGATAAGGCAATACACATACGCAAGCCATTTTTAATGCTTGGTACGTTTGGTATTAAAATAGTGAATCTTTGTCACGAGATATTCTTTTGTACCAGTTGATGCATGGGGATGTGAATGATATTCGTTTGTAACTGAATACATGTAATACAAAGTAAATTATAACAACAATACCATAATTTTCAGTTACGAATGGCTGCCTTGAACGAGCCATTTACCGGGGACATGCACGGTGTGCGGGGAGCAGACTACGCTTGTTATCGACAAGCAAAACGAGCAGGACTAAGGGGTACGTTCCGTGCATTCCTTAGCTCCAGGGTACAGAACGTCGACAGCATTGTAAGGCTCGGAGATAGAGACCTTCCCATTGTCAACATAAAGGTAATTGCGAATCCGAAGTATATTAATTCTGGAAGGCTCATGTAAATATTGAAATGTCAAAGTAATTCTCCTTCGAGTACACAGATACCTACATAATATATCTTTCTGACATTCCAGGGAGACGTCCTCTTTAATTCTTGGAAGGAAATGTTTAACGGAAATGGCGCGTACTTCTCTCAGAATCCTAGAATTTACAGCTTCAATGGGAAAAATATCCTCACCGACTTTGCATGGTAATTGTCGATTTTATCTCTCGTTTCCCGTAATTGATTATTCTATTAAAAAAACCCCTAATGCTATTACACTATTGTTACTTACGATTTTCAGTGTTCTAAATAATCTGTTCACGGTCACGTAGAAATTTGAACATTTATTTTAACAAACAATAAATACAAAGGTTATTGACTATTGATTATTGACTAAAAGACAGAAAAAGATTCGATAATTATATACGTTAGGGGCTTCCTCACCGATTTTGATGAAGTTGAAATATGTTGTCAAGGTCATCATTCTGAACAACTTTTTCCTATGCATGTTACCGCCGCTCAGCTTTAGTTTCCGAGATATTCGCAAAAAAGTTTCAACATCTCGAAAAGTGATCGGAGTAGGTCTGGGTTAGATTTGAAATTGTGGCCGCCGATAGCGCGGCCACGGTCACAACTTAAAACGACTTCAATCAGTTGAGACCCACTGTCTTGTCTGTTTATGTTTACGTATTAAAACGTGAAATGAATCGTCTCGAACGCGAACTCATTTCATGGTCAGCTGTGTTATCATACAAAGTATTAAGCATGAAACTATACGAATTCTTGGATATCTGCAACAATCAAGAAAATATATAATAACCCAGTATATAAATATATAAATAATATATAAATAACCCAGACCTAACCCAGACCTACTCCGATCACTTTTTGAGATGTTGAAACTTTTTTGCGAATATCTCGAAAACTAAAGCTGAGCGGCGGTAACATGTATAGGAAAAAGTTGTTTAGAATGACGACCTTGACAACATATTTCAACGTCATCAAAATCGGCGAGGAAGCCTTTAATGTAAATAATTACCATTTTTTTTAACAAACAATAAATACGAAGGTTATTGACTATTGATTATTGACTAAATGAAAGAAAAAGATTTTTTGCTTCTGAAAATGTGAAGAGTTGGATTATTGGACATAAAGACGTTTCAGACAGGCGAGCGTCGAACGTTTTAATTAACAATGCGAATCTGCAATCCTCCTTTTAACTTCATTCATCTCTACGTGACTTTTTATAATTCCTACTGAAGAAGCGTTGTTCGTTTTTCGAATTTGCGTAGCGTATAAAAGCTAAACAAGTGAATTTGACAATATTCCTCTTGATCCTGCATAGTTCGAATCTTTGCTATGAATGTAAAACTGTTTATGTAACTTGAAAACTGCAAATATCCTCTAGGTATCAATTAGAAATGAATTCACAGTTTTAACAAAAAAATTGACGTATGTTGAAAACAACAAACGTCCTCTAAATACAAATTAACAATTAACTCACAGTAAATCTCATCCTCTAGAATCTAGAGTCTAGATAAACATTAACAATGAATTCGATGAGCTATAGAGCGTTCAAATCTTGTATTTCACTTTGTAATCAATTTTTCCCAAAAGATCAGAATGTATACGCAGCAATGTCTTGATATATGTGAAAATGTTGAGATGAGGTATTGATGAAACAATACTAATCCAGTAACAAAACTATTTTGTTTCTAATAACTTTTTATGAAACTTTTAACAACATATTCCTGACATTTTTTCGATTTAGGGTCTCTGCACACCCATCCGGGACGGGGCGGACCGGGATTTAACTAATTAGTTTAGATAGTTTACTTTAAGGAGCTGTGGAGACAACGAAAACATTTTTTTTGTGCCATGCACAGAGGGAACTGTCAACTAGGGATTGCAATACCGGTACACCGGTATACCGAATACCGGTATTTCGTGCAATTTCGTGAAACCGGTATTTGCTAAGGTAAAACACCGGTATTTTCGGTATTAGCTATAAATAATAAATATTTTTTGGGGGCATCTACTCTTAGTTGAAATTTACAAATTAATTTATCCGATAGCGAATTCAATTTAATATCAAAAACTGTATCAGCTCTGCTTCCAATGAAGCTGGCTGTGGAAGTATTATGTCGGAAGGTTTCCAACTTATTAACAGCGAATGCAACAATAAACTTTATGTTGCAATCACTAAAGATCAGGACACGCCGCTGTCTGGGGAATTATACAGTGCATTGAAAATTCGTATGCAGAAAAGGCATAGTGAACTAGAAAATATTTTAAGGTATTTACATAATTATAAGGACTTTAAAAAAGAAAACTAAAAGGAAGAAAAGAAGCTAACAAGGTCAAATTTAATTAAGTTTGTCGTCAATTTCTACAAAAACATTTATAAAAAGCAAACACAAACCTATCCAGAAGAATTCGTTGCAGATGATGTTGATGTTAATATCGAAAAAGAATCGTCTCTCGAGAATAAATTACAATTAGCTATAAACACAAAAACTTCCACGAACAACAATACAAAAATAATACAAAAAATAGGTTTATCCAAAAGACGAGAGACCGAGTTGTTAGAAGATGAAGGACATCGAGGCAAATATTTAGAGAAAGTATATCACTCATTATTAACAATACCAGCGTGGATGCGGAAAGAGAATTTTCAACTGCAGGTAATTTTTAAAGAAAAATACGTTCCAGGCTTAAGGACAGTTCAATAGATGCATTATGCTTTTTACAATCACATTTCAAAAATATGTAGTTAATAAATCAGTTAATGTTTTTTTCTATTGAACAACTGTGTTTCTGTACCTTCTTGAAAATTCCTAATACCGGTATTAATACCGGTATTTCGGTACAACGTTTAAACAAATACTAAATACCGGTGTTGTATTTTTGGTCCTGTATTGCAATCCCCTACTGTCAACGCGCGCTCGAAAATGCAAGAATTATGGCCCTTCGGTCGCGCGAGGAAAGAATCGGAATCACACCGGATCAGAAATCCCGGAGAGCCCTCACTATACCAAAGCTATGTAAAAAAAACTCTCCGGGGCCCGTCCCGGATGGCAGAGACCCTAAAACGACACCAAATATGACACTTCAGTGTCATACCAGAACCACTATTATGATGGTAAAAGTTTCATGAAAAAAATAATTCGCATCTTCGATTAATATTTCGCTGATATGCATCTTTGCCGTATATTGTGACATTGCAGTTAAACAAACAGACGCTGTGACAGAAAGTGATCCAACAGCAATTACGTGTTTAAAAAATGTCGGACAAACCTTTCTCATGATTTCAGGCCGGAGAAAGTGGCGTGGCATGGATCGCACAAATTAGGGGATCGAGCGATGGACACGTACTGTGACGCTTGGCATTCGAGCAGTTCCGATCGTTACGGATTAGGTTCACCCTTGACAGGTGGCCGGCTCTTGGAGCAAGTTCGTTATTCCTGCGATAACAAGTTCGCGCTACTCTGTATAGAAGTGACCAGCGAGACCACAAGAAGGAAGAGGGGCATCGAAGTTGCGGAGGGCGAAGAGGAGATGTCGGAGACCGATTACAAGGAGTACTTGGATGGTCTGATGGAGAATTAACCGCTCCCGATATACTAAAATAATAAACAAAGCAATTCGCTCGTTACGCAATTAGAAATCGAGATGTTCTTGCCGTCTCCTTGATCCTTTGACGCGGGAATGAGTTGAGATCGATCGGAGAGAGAGTCGTTTATAAGATAGCCTTTAACGAGGGGGTCAACGGAGAAAGGAGACCAGCAAATAGCGAGCATCTCGTTTCTGAAACAAGAGGGAAGAACGTAAAGTCTATCTTTCACTCCAAAGGTTATAATCAAATAATTGCGAGTCATTAGTCAACGCTTTACACGAGGTTTCCGTTCTCTTTATAAGAAACAAGACTGATCGTCTAGACATCATTCATCAGTGTGTCATATCGACTGCCTGTATTCTTGATCTGTCACTGTCGGGATATCGTCCCCTGGGGACTTCGATGTTCGATTTCGATGCTGGGCTAATAAGCTAGACGTCATTAAGAGTCCCTACATCACGATAAACGTCCAGTACTTAGACCACTATTACGAGAAGAGATTCTTAAAGTCGTGACAAGAATGCCCGCCACAAGTCATTATTTACTTTTAAGGGATAAGGATGGAAATGAAGAGGAAAAAAAACCGATACCAGCATACTACTTTAAAACTAATGGCTGTCCTATGACCTAACATAAAACGAGGATCATATCCGCGATCGAATTGCATTTACATTTTAGCCAATTACATATGAGTGTGTATGTTAGATGTAAGAAACGAGTTGATTAACTAAAGATTCCGTAAGGCCATATTCAGTTCCGGGAAATCAGGAATCCGGATTTATGCTCCGTGTAGAATTCGCGATCGGTGCGTTGCAATCCACAAAATGGTTCTAAACGTGTGGGACATTTTTTGACGAATCGATTGTGTTATTGTTCTCAAATCTAATTGTATTTGATTACATTAGACCGCGGATTTTATGCATTTATAACAAAAATGCAACTTAAAGACGTAGAAGTTTGAACTTCACTAAATCATGAAAGGCAGAAAGAAAATATTTGACTCCCGTTTCTTGGAATTGTTGCAAACAATTTTTATTTTGCACGAAGATTTAATAATTAGATGTCAGTTTTCAGTTAGTAGTTACTATTATTTAAAAAAAAACACCGGCTTGAAAGAGTTAAGTGAGCTCTGTGTATGTAAAAGTTGGTCTAATTTCATCAGAAATAGTTTTAAATTTCGTAATAAAATATGTATAATTTGCTTAAAAGCCACAGGTCCTATCCAGCGATTCATATAACTGTAGAAGACTGAATAACATTTAACAATATATGCAATAATAATTAACAAGACTCCAATACGATCAATCATCTTAAACCAAAATGCTTGCGCTATTTAAACATTCGGTCTTCCGTCATTTTAACTGTTACATCTATTTCGCGTTAATCTTGTTGTTTAAATTTGTTATGCGTGTGTTTTTGATAACTCGTTTGTACTTTTGTGTGTTTTGTTCAGTTTTATGTGAAAACTTATCTACAAATGGATGTTCAGAAGAAATGGAACTTCGAAGATTGCTTTCTATGAAAATTTCCCGTATGTTTAGAAACAATCGGAATAAACTGCAAGCCAGAACCAGACAGAACGCAGGAAATGGCCTAAACCAGTAACAGTTGATAAAGCTTTCTATACTACTAGCATATACGTAGCAATATTTTATAACTTATTCATAGTTCGTTGAGAAACGTTGCCATTTTGCGAACTGTTACCATGTAATCGTGATTAATGTCTGCGTTTACATCGAGCATAAATCGAATTTACGTCAGTGTCTATAATTCGAAAGATACGATACCACTAACATTACAGTAATTTAAGATTAAGTAAAGAATCGTCGGTCTAATATGTTTAGGTTGTCAGCATGCTTGTTGGCGAATAATTCGTATCGAATGATTCCCTTGATGTCGTACGTAGATCTTGACATCCCTATGTAAAACCAACTATCCTTCGATATAGTTTGCACCAAGGACCGTTTTGTTTCGAAATTTTGTATGATTTGTACACTTTATTATTGTCTTTCTAAATAAAAAAAAAGAAAACTGTATCCCGTTGACTTTTTCAATCCCATCCGATAATAATTTGATTGTAGGTTCGATGCAATTTGTGGAATATTTGAATACACCAAATATACTAATGAACGACGCAATTATAATCTCCAAAATGCTTTGGAGCCTTATACAAACTAATTCGAGATTATTTACATAAACTATTTATAAGAATAGTTTAATTTGCAAAATCCTTCGCATAGATCCGAAATATTAAAATAAAAATTCTTACAAATAGGTAAGGTTATAATATTGTTAATTCTTTTAATGCCCGGTAAAGCAACTCAAATCACCGATTCAAGTTGATTTTCGATCACACTTGCACCAATAATAAAATGAATAGTTACAAGTTCATTGATGGTCGCATTTGATAATAAAAGACATTATTAGGGAAATTGAAAAAATTTAATTCACATAGTACTGTACACTTCTTAAATCTCTTTTTCATATTATGACTCTCTTGTAAAATAATTAAGATTTTAAAACAGCTAGTGCCTCCGTGAACTTTAAACCTTCTAAGATATACGCTAAATTTTCCATGGATGCATCCACATCTTCTTCTGCCCAAATTTCTAACATATTTTTACACTGTTCGTAGGGTGTTGGTTTTCCTTGGAAGAATGTAATCTGAAAGAAGTAATTAACAAACCTTTTTTCTGCTCATCTCGTGGTTAATTTTCATTACGCTGAAATATTGCACATATTTACCTCCTCATTTGTATATCCAAGTTTAGTTGCTAATTTCTTCCAATCGTTTTTTAATACATCCGATAGTTTTGCCACCATCTCTGGCGTGATCTTAGTTAATTTTCGACACTTTGTATCCGAATTTTCAGGTTCGACTTGTTCGCTCTCTTTTTGTAACACATCTTCATTGAATTCTTGATCATTCGAATCCGGTGGAGGAGTTTCCTCTGTTTCCAACTTCATGTCAGATTGTGTTTGCTTTAATTGTTAGACATAATTTAAGTCAAGCATTAATCAATGAAAGTAATAGGAATCAGGGGAAAACCAATATATACTCACTGGTCGATCTTTGGCAATTTTTTTTATCATTGTTTCGAGATATTCAGGTAGCTTATTGATAGGGTAATTACCATGTACGAAAAAGTGAGGACTACGTCTAGCCAACAATCTTAATGCTCTCCATCCAAAATTTCCATCATTTACTTTCCTATAACATATAAAAACATCATGAATAACTCAAGAAATCAAATCAATTCTAAAAGAAAGTAAAATATACCTACTTATACTCATCTTCTACCATTGCGTTAGGATCTAGTTGCATAATGGCTTCTTCAAAGTATGTTTCCAGAGATGGTAAGAAATCCCTATCTTTTGATTTACATGCTTCGAGATTATTAGGACAGAGATTCCATAGTTTTGTGAGTTCTGGACTGCAGAATAATTAAATACATTTTAAATCAGATGAAATTGTGACCATTTTCGACTGTATTTGTAAAAAACCGAGTCACCTACTTTCCCATATGATATTTTCCTACTGCCTGGGCGTCTCTGATAACGTCTCCGATTCTACGTTTCGGTCTCTTCGGTTTCCTCAATTCCTCTGTGTCGGCACTAGAATCTGGAGCAGGTTTTTTAAATGCTGGACAACCATCATTCTTCCATGCATTCCAATGTTCTTCGCGTTTTAATATATTTTTAACAGTTTCAGCGAATGTTGGGCCATCAGGCGGCGTTTCTGTCAGTAAGGCATAAACTTGTTCCGTGGTAGCTTTTACCCAGTCTACTTGGTCAGGTTTCAATTCGTGTGTTTCACTTAAAAATTACAAAAGTTATTGAGACTCTGTGACATAGATAACTCAAAGCACTATTTAAGGAAAGCAGACCTTGTCTCATAGCCACTGGCAAGGAAGCTTTGGAAAACAAACATCGTTTTATAGCTTTCAAAAGTCATTTTACTAATAATTTATAAAGAATGTGCAATTCTATGAAAAGGTATCGTGGGTTCAATATGTAATAAATAGACAGCAGATCTTTATGCTAAAGGAAAATTTTCAACGTGAATTGCATCAAGCTGAAGTGAAAGACAAACTTATCTTCTTCCTTACTATGTTTAATAAGTTGAAAATAATACGACACTATTTTTAAATTCATTTCACGTTTTTACTGTTTTAAATTACATCTACTCATTTTTGTTATAAATGCATAAAATCCGCTGTCTAGTAATAAAATACAAGTATACAAAAAGGTGTACATATATGTATCGCAGATACTTACGCTTTAAATTTTACAGTGCTATTAAGATATTGGAAAAGAATGAGAAATTGCAGCAATACATATCGTCTAAAATTCGAATCAGATAGCTGTAACTCCAACAATTTCTGGTTTGTTAAATATTTTGCAAAATAAGGAGTTTCTTTATGAGATCCTTCCATTGAAGAATCTACTTTAACTGATGTTGCAGGATAACTGCGTTGCTCCTCTAATTTGAACGACGAGAATGCCGACAAAACACTTGAAGCATGCTAAAAAAAAGTTCACTATAAAAAATGTTGATACCTGACAAGCTGTAATAGTTTTTTAATCACAACTTAAACTTACTGCTGAAAATACTTTCCAGTACATTTTCAGGTAACATTGATTCGGATTTCTAAAGAAATCTTGCAGGGCCCAAAACTTTCTGTACAAATTATAATCGATTGGTACTTTACTCTCAGATTTATCGTCAACCTTGGTTATTTGTTCCAAATCATCCCCCTCAGATTTTTCAGAGCCAAATTCTGTATGATTTTCCAAATTGAATTCGCTTACAATATTAAGGCCAGATCTTTCGGAGAAAGGAAAAAACTTGGCAAGGAACAATAGAATTCTTCCACAGAATACTGTCTGTTGTGAGCGAGATAATCTTCTGAGTAGATCATTGCACATACGCAATAAATTATTTTTACAAGCACTAAAAAATAATTCTTCTTTCCACACAACAACATTATTCTCTACGTAGGTGAATAGCTGCTCGCATCTGTCGAGGGTCATAGAGTCAAATATATCACCAAGTAACATTACAGGCATACTCGCAGTTGCTAAGTCTTTTCTACATAATTCAATACAGAATGTAATATAGGTTTCAAGTAATTGAACATTGCTTGGCACATGTTCCGATAAAATTATAAGGAGACTGTCTCTCAAGGCTTGATCAACTGCAGCTTTCCTATCACTGTCATTTGTACAGAGAGCAGTGCACTTCTTTTGAAATGTTTGTACATCTGGCACTTTGAAACATTGTTGTAAATAATCCTAAAAAGGAAATAAATATAACGTTGCAGATAAATAACCGTATAACCTAAGACAGGTTGTAAATTAGAGTAATTTATTAACATGACTCTTACACTATATTCTTCCCTTAATGCTTCGAACATAGCCATGGTACAGAACAGGATATACACATTTATTATAAAAAAACAATTACTTTTCTTTCACATATTATGCATCAATCATCATGTAAATGTAAGTACTGTAAACTATCAACAAACTTTACTACATGAAACCACGAAACTATGAAAATGAACTGAGAAACATAAAATATCCCTTGGACTATAGTAACATAGTGATAATACCAACCACTTGAATATAACACCAGATAACACATTAGATTCTCCCAGAATTGATTCAAAATTATTTTTTGCAATTGTTGAAAATGGATACAAAAGATAATGAAATCATTTTTATTTGAATACATTCTCGATATGCATATTTTGAATCAAACGCGTATTATCATCTAATTTTTATTTACCAAATCGGAGAGGAATGAGAGTGCTCATGCCCGGGGTTTTGCTCTGCCCGGTATAGTGCTGCCCCCTAGTCTAAATCTAGCATGGAACAGAACCTATCTCATCTTTTTACTTCCGCCACAGACTTAAGACTACTACAGACATTGCATCTTATGGGCTTTTCTGTCTAGGCCTCGGGGGGCCACAGTGGCCCCCGTACCATTTCGGTGTCGCGCTCAATATTACCGATAGTTCACGTATTTAGCCGTATTAGCAAGAACTGAATATTCCCTATACTTTATTTTTACTACGGGTGTTTTGGAGGCTACTAATGCATACGGCACGTGTATTTGAACGGTGAAAATAATATTTATGAAGAATGTATTACAAAAATACGAATTGTAGTAAAATTAATTTGGTTTCTATACGTAATATTATTTTTATTACTCGTGTCACTAATGAATGTATATTATAATAGTTTTATACACTTTAAATCAATAGTTTACTGTCTTTGCACTTAAAATCAATACAAATTCTATGCAGTTGATGAGTAGTGCATACACATTACATATAATATATTAACTATGCTTGTGTTTTCTTGTTTTTAAAATAAGTACTTGCATTCTTTTCATCTGCAGAAGAATAAGAATTCATTAAATTTTCATAAATTCATTAAATTCATTAAATTAAATTTTCGTTATAATATTTTTAATGAATATGTATAAAGTAATACAAATTTTCTATTGTATTAGTTTAATTCTAAAGTGTCCAAAGAGACATTGCTTGATTATAGAATATGTAGAAAAACAATATATTTGACTGAAGAGATAAAAATTTTTGTTTTAATGACGTGCGTCATTAACGATTTCGATGCGAGCATCGATAGCTTCTTGTACGAACGTAATGCGGCAACATAAGAACTAGTTTCAACCACTTATTTAATTTCAATATAAAATAATGTTTCAATATCGAAATAATATGCGATATGTAACGTACATCTCAGTACGTACATCATATTTAGATTACATCAGAACCTACAATCCACTGCAGGAGTGCAAATCTATTTAACACTCGCTCACGAGAGCAAGAGTTACATGTATTCTGAAACGAAAACTTTGTATTTGGATTATTAATTGAAAATAATTGTTGAAGCTGGGACATCGGAAAAGGAAGAAAGTATTAAAAGCCTTACATTCTACTATGAAATACATATTTACGCAAATTCTAAATGTGCAGCTATTAGCTCGATATTATCCACTACATGCGAGATACTATAATTTATAAATTATAGCATTTTGCGAATTGTGGATAATATCGATTGCCCAGGTCTCACCACGAGGAGGTTGCTGCACAAGAGACCCGAAAGGGAGTCAGAACGAAGTCTCCCTTCGTTCTGTCTCCCTTTCTTACAACGAAGATTCTTAGAAACTAAGTTCGCAGGTCGCTAAATGGAGAAGTAGGCTTTTTCATGGAAAAGACTTCTTTTCCATTTAGCGTATGTCGAGTAATTATTGCGGGGCAAAGTGTGAATCGGAGAAGAAGTCTCCGATCCACGAGGGATCAAGGGCGAATCAGGCGGAAGGCTCTGATTCTTTCAAAGAAACAAACAAGATCGAACCAGAGCAGAAGGCTCTGGTTCAAGGGTGACGCGACGCGTTCAGTGCTTACAAGTCCTGAGCCGACCAGCCCGATACCCGCCACTCCATCACCAAGAAAGATGGCAAAGAGATGCGCTCAAACGGTTTCTGGCGCTACTGGGTGACATGAGAACATGGCGTGCCCAGGATTACGTTAACACAGAGGATCGTCAGAAGACGAGTGAACGAGTCTCTTAGACATCCCTCTCAATGACATCACGCCGGATACCGAAACTGGACCAGCTCAGAACCTGCAAGCAAGGCCGACACAGCAGAAGGCGGTGTCGGAGTCAGAATACGAGGCGAGCAAAGTCAAGTTACGGCAATAATTACTCGACATAATTACAACGACGATTGACAATCTTAATAGCTAACGCACGCACTAAAACTAACTTAAGAATAATCTGGAGTCTTCGTTCGACGAATCCTCTTCTTTCGATGAATTTTCTTCGTTCGATGAATTTTCTTCGTACGATGAATTTTCTTCGTACGTTGAATTTTCTTCGCACGATGAATTTTCTTCGCAAGATGAATTTTCTTGAACAGAATCCATAACCAGCTGAAACAAAATTGACTCCAAATGGAAAACCAGTTGAAACAAAATCGGAACAACATCGAAAACCAGTTGAAACAAAATCGAAACAGAATCGAAAACCAGTTGATACGAAATCGACACCAAATGAAAAACCAGTCGAAACAGAATCGAAACCATGTCGAGCCCAAATCTAATGATTTGTGGACGCAACGATCTATAGGCGATTCGGGTGGCCCCGGGGACGCGAGTCCCCGTACCCACTCACGGGCCCCATCCCGTGAGTGAGCCCCTGAGGGAACTACGATCGGAGGAATATCAATTTCAAGACAAAAATATCAATTAGAGAAAGTTGAACTTTGAAAGTTCAGGAGCACATTCCAATTACTAATCCAAAAATTAATAATGGAGGTGTTTGTTGAATGTACATGTATTCTGAAATTGAAATTCCGTATTTCTATTATTAATTAAAAAAAATGCTGAAGCTGGAATACTTGAACAAAGAAAAACGAAGAAATTATTAAGTCTTACATTCTAATATAAAATACATATTTACGCAAACTCTAAATGTGCAGCTATTAGCTCGATATTATCCACTACATGCAAGATACTACAATTTATAAGTTATAATATTTTGCGAATTGTAGATAATATCGATTGCCCAGGTCTCACCACGAGGAGGTTGCTGCACAAGAGACCCGAAAGGGAGTCAGAACGAAGTCTCCCTTCGTTCTGTCTCCCTTTCTTACAACGAAGATTCTTAGAAACTAAGTTCGCAGGTCGCTAAATGGAGAAGTAGGCTTTTTCATGGAAAAGACTTCTTTTCCATTTAGCGTATGTCGAGTAATTATTGCGGGGCAAAGTGTGAATCGGAGAAGAAGTCTCCGATCCACGAGGGATCAAGGGCGAATCAGGCGGAAGGCTCTGATTCTTTCAAAGAAACAAACAAGATCGAACCAGAGCAGAAGGCTCTGGTTCAAGGGTGACGCGACGCGTTCAGTGCTTACAAGTCCTGAGCCGACCAGCCCGATACCCGCCACTCCATCACCAAGAAAGATGGCAAAGAGATGCGCTCAAACGGTTTCTGGCGCTACTGGGTGACATGAGAACATGGCGTGCCCAGGATTACGTTAACACAGAGGATCGTCAGAAGACGAGTGAACGAGTCTCTTAGACATCCCTCTCAATGACTTCACGCCGGATACCGAAACTGGACCAGCTCAGAACCTGCAAGCAAGGCCGACACAGCAGAAGGCTGTGTTGAAGTCGGAAAACGGAGCGAACAAAGTTAAGTTACGGCAATAATTACTCGACATAATTACAACGACGATATACAATCTTAATAACTAACGCACGCACTAAAATTAATTTATAAATAATCTGGAGTCTTCGTTCGATGATTCCTCTTCGATCGATGCATTTGCTTCCTTCGATGAACTTTCTTCTTTCGATGAATTTTCTTCTTTTGATGAATTTTCTTCGGTCGTTCTGACTAACAAGAGCAAGATGAACGACCCAAATCGAAACAGAATCGAAAACCAATTGAAAGAAAATCGAAACAGAATCGAATACCAGTTGAAACAAAATCGACACCAAATCGAAAACCAGTCGAAACAAAGTCGAAACAAAATCGAAACCACATCGAGCCCAAATCTAATGATTTGTGGAAGCAACGACCTATAGGCGATTCGGGTGCCCCCGGGGACGCGAGTCCCCGTACCCACTCACGGGTCCCATCCCGTGAGTGAGTCCCTGAGGGAACTCCGATCCGAGCAATATTGATTTCAAGATAAAAATATCAATTTCCAGAAATAAATATCCATTTCCAGAAATACATATCAATTTCCAGAAATAAATATCAATTTCCTGAAATAAATATCAATTTCCTGAAATAAATATCAATTTCCTGAAATAAATATCAAGTTCCTGAAATAAATATCAAGTTCCTGAAATAAATATCAAGTTCCTGAAATAAATATCAAGTTCCTGAAATAAATATCAAGTTCCTGAAATAAATATCAATTTCCTGAAATAAATATCAATTTCCTGAAATAAATATCAATTTCCTGAAATAAGTATCAATTTCCTGAAATAAGTATCAATTTCCTGAAATAAATATCAATTTCCTGAAATAAATAACTTCCTGAAATAAATAACAATTTCCTGAAATAAATATTAATTTCAAGACAAATATATTAATTTCAAGACAAATATATCAATTTCAAGACAAATATATCAATTTCCTGAAAAAAATATCAATTTCCTGAGAAATATGAATTTCCTGAAAAATATCAATTTCTAGACAAAAATATTGTATCAAATTGGTAGAGTTGAACTTTGAAAGTCTTACAAAATTAAGTATTACCATTCTTACAAATTACATAAGAAATTTAAAACTCTAACGTCTAAAATTCTAGATCGTTACTTCTAAAACTACTTTAAATCGCGGCTATTTATTCGCAATATTAACTAGACATTTAGTCAACTTTGAAAATTTATACTATTACAACGCGTGTTACAATTTGTTTTTCAACGCTACTTAAAATCGCGAATGTTCTTATCTCACAGTTGATCGTTGCAACTGGAGCATGGGCGCCTGAAATATCGAATCATTCTAATGCAAACGCGATCTTTTTGATGCGCAATGCTAATTCAACAAATCGAAATTCAATATACTATTTAAATAAGAAAAGAACTCTGACGTCTAAAATTCTATATTGGTGTCTCTAGAATTACTTTAAATCGCGACTATTTATTCGCAACATTAACTAGGCATTTGATCAACTTTAAAAATTGATACTAGTACAACGCGTGTGACAATTTGTTTCGCAAAGCTACTCGAAATCGCGGATGAGCCCATCTCACGGTTGATCGTTGCAGCTCGAGCATGGGCGCCTGAAATGTCGAAAGACTCGAAATCAAACGCGAACTTTTGGTGCGCAACGCTAATTCAACGAACAGAGATCCAAGAAAGATTACTCTAATCCAACAAATCGAAATTCAAATTGCTATTTAAATAAAAAATTTAAAATTCCAACGTTTAAAATTGTACATTTGTATGTCTAGATTTACTTTAAATCGCAACTATTTATTCGCAACATTTACTACACATTTAATCAAATTTTAAAATTCATAGTAGTACAACGCGTGTGACAATTTGTTTCGCAACACTACTCGAAATCGCGGATGTGCCCATCTCACAGCTGATCGTTGCAGCTCGAGCATGGGAGCCTGAAAAGTCGAAAGACTCGAAAGCAAGCGCGAACTTTTGGTACGCAAGGCTAATTCAATGAACAGAGATCCAAAAAAGATTACTCTACAGTTTCTGCAAAACGAATCGCGACTATTCGTTTCGCAACGCTATAGTTTAAACAAGCTATATCGCTGATAGAGACTACTATTATATTTAAAAGAAAGGCTAACTTTGATCTCTGTTCAAAATCGACTAACGCAACGCGTACTTTTTTCGCAACGCTAGTGCAAATCGCGGACGTTCCCATCTCGGCTGATCGTTGGGGCGGCGAGGCCTGCCCATGCATGCAACTAACTACTTTTACATTCTACTACAACTCTATTTCTACAGACGAGTATACCGACAAGGTAGTGATAAAATGACTCACTCGAAGATGCGAAGACGTTGCAATGATTGTCCTTTTGAATTACAGTTTGTCCGGCATCTTTGGCATAAAACCACGTCTGCTCCTTCGGCCTCATCCCGACAATTTGTTTCGCACCGCTACTCGATATCGCGGAAGTACCCATCTCACAGTTGATCGTTGCAACTGGAGCATGGGCGCCTGAAATATCGAAAGATTCTATTGCAAACGCGATTCTTTTGATGCGCAACGCTAATTCAACAAATCGAATTTAAAATGCTATTTAAATAAGAAATTTAAAATTCTAAAGTCTAAAATTCTAAACAGGTATCTTTAGAACTACTTTAAATTACGACTATGTATTTGCAACATTAACTAGACATTTCATCAACTTTAAAAATTGATACTAGTACAACGCGTGTAACAATTTGTTTCGCAACACTAATTGAAATCGCGGATGTGCCCATCTCACAGTTGATCGTTGCAGCTCGAGCATGGGAGCCTGAAAAGTCGAAAGACTCGAAAGCAAACGCGAACTTGGTGCGCAACGCTAATTCAACGAACAGAGATCCAAAAAACGATTACTTTAGATTACATGTAAAACAACAACAATATGAACTTTAAAAGCGCAGTTATCAAATTTAAATGTAATTTTGAACGGCGACTATTTGTGATTCGCAACGCTACGCTCTAAACAAAATTTTTCGTAACATTAACTTTAATCTCTGTTCAAAATCGACTGAATGCAACGCGTGGTTTTGTCGCAGCGCTAGTGCAAATCGCGGAAGTTCCCATCTCGGCTGATCGTTGGGGCGGCGAGGCCAGCCCATGCATGCAACTAACTACTTTCACACTTAGTACTACGGTATACTACTACTTCTACAGACGAATATAGTAACAAGGTAGTAACAAAATGACTCACTCGAAGATGAGAAGTCATTGCAATGAATGCGCCTCTGAGTCCATCAGCACGGTAATGACTGCATGAAGGATACCGAAACTGGACCGGCTCAGAACACAAGGTAAACGAAGGAAGCATTGAAGAATCCATGGCCCCCCCCGAGCTAGCTCAAAGTAGGCCAAGGAAGTTTTAAATAACCCTTGGACTACCCTAAGCTAGCTAAAGGTGGACCATGGTAGACAATGGTAGGCCATTGGGGGAGGACCCTTGGTTAAGCTTAAGCCAGCTGAAGGTAGACAAGGGTAGCTCTGGAAGACCACTGGTCAGCCTCAAGGTAAGCACAGGTAAGCCAGAGTAGCTCTCGATGACCACTCGTCAACCACAGGGTAGACCACTGGTCAGCCCCAGGGTAGGCAAGGTAGGCCAGAGTAGCTCTGGATGACCACTGGTCAACCCCAAGGTAGATCACTGGTGGAGGACCCTTGGTCCACCCTAAGCCAGCTGAAGGTAGGCAAGGGTAGCTCTGGAGGACCACTGGTCAGCCTCAGGGTAGGCCAGAGTAGCTGTGGATGACCACTGGTGGAGGACCCTTGGTCCACCCTAAGCCAGCTGAAGGTAGGCAAGGGTAGCTGTAGATGACCACTGGTGGAGGACCCTTGGTCCACCCTAAGCCAGCTGAAGGTAGGCAAGGGTAGCTCTGGAAGACCACTGGTCACCCTCAGGGTAGGCAAGGGTAGGCCAGAGTAGCTCTGGATGACCACTGGTGGAGGACCCTTGGTCCACCCTAAGCCAGCCGAAGGTAGGCAAGGGTAGCTCTGGAGGGCCACTGGTCAGCCTCAGGGTAGGCCAGAGTAGCTCTGGATGACCACTGGTCAACCCCAAGGTAGACCACTGGTGGAAGACCCTTGGTCCACCCTAAGCCAGCTGAAGGTAGGCAAGGGTAGCTCTGGAGGACCACTGGTCATCCCCAAGGTAGGCAGGAGAGGCCAGGGTACCGCTGGAAGACCCTCCTGGTCCCGGAGCCCATCCGCTCCTGCCGGAGGGCCCGGCCCGACTGATTGACTGAGCGCGCTCCGCCAGCTTAGGTAGCCAGTGATGCGGAGCGCGCAGCGAAGCGCAACGCTCCCTACCCCAACTAATTTCGGTAGATCTCGATTGCCGTGATAATAATTATTGATAAATCTATTATTTCTGGCTGTTTAATGTTTATAACAATTCCTTTTGCCAACGATGTCGACAAGCATCCCCTTGTCTATCTACCAACTAATTTTTTAGTAAAAATTGCTAATCGTACTCGAGGTACAGAACAACTTTTAAACCATGAATATTCATACGCATTAATTTCTTCAACACAACTCACTGAAAAATGTATTGTTTCTAGCTAGTTAATATTTATAACAATCTTTTTGCTAATGATGTCGACAAGCATCCTCTTGACTATATACAATCTTATTTTTAAGTAAAAATTGCTAATAGTACTCGAGATACAGAGTAACTTTTAACACACGAATATTACCAAACAATATTATATCAAACAAATGTAATTAATAAAGTTACTATCTCTGGCTGTTTAATGTTTATAACAATTCCTTTTGCTAATTATGTCGATAAGCACTCCCTCGACTATCTGACCATCTAATTTTTCAGTAAAAATATGTAATGGAACTCGAGATATTGAATATCTTCTGACACATGAATATTCGCGCGCATTAATTTATCGAACACAATTCACTGATAAATTTATCATCTCTAGCTGGTTAATATTTGAAACAATTCCTTTTGTCGATGATGTCGACGAGCACTCCGTTGACCATCTTGCTATCTAATTTTTTAGTAGAAGTAAGTAATAAAACTCGAGATCCAGCATAATTTATGATACATGAATATTACTAAGCATAATTATATTGAAAAAATGTAATTAATGAATTTGTTATCTCTGTTTGTTTAACGATTACAACGATTATATGTTTGGTTACCTCACCACCCAATTTTTTAGTAAAAATAGCTAATAGTACTCGAGATACAGATTAACTTTTATGCATGAACATTTGGAGTATACAAGATATTCAATTCTCACTAGTATGCACGGTTTCATTAGAACAAGAGTAACAGAAATTATTTATAACTAATTAACCTCTCCTAGAATCGAATTGAAAACTATACATGAATGTTGCCGAAGGTCCACTCTATATTCTTCGAGAGCTAATATTTATAAAAATTACCTGAAGTAATTTATCAACAATTTTTGTGGAGATAGCTTCTATCTTCTATTCCCGCAATGAGTAAGACAAGGAGAGTCCGAGTATTCGTCAAAGGTAAACATACAAATCGTTGCGTCACCTCTCTGGAAATCGTAAATAACTAATTAACTAGGCGTCGAATCTACATAAAACTGCAACAGAAATGTAGCTAAGACATCATTCTAGATCCTCCGATCACAAGGAAGATTATTTTTCACCAGAGATTTGTTAAATTATTTGAGTTTATTTTAGAACGAGATTTAGAATAATTGTTTATAACTATTTAGTCAGAAATAAAATGTGACGATAAACTATATGTGAAAGTAGCTGAAGGTCTATTCCATATTTCCTAACTGCAAATATTTGTAAACAATTCCTCACAAGTGCGTTACTAATAAATTTTCTGTCGAGTGTGCACAGTATTCAGCAGCTCTGTGACTGTCTTTCTTTCTCTTCTTAAATGTGCATAAGTTCGTCCTTGTCGGATACAAACTTCTTTATCATCTTCGCCAAATTTTTACCAGGGGGTTCGAAGTCCTGTAAAAAAATAGGCGGCACAAGTGAATAATACGTGGAGTATTTTTGTACGAATACAATTGCGTTTTAAAGCTGACAGCGCTGTAAAATCGAGCCTCCTCAGACACACGCTGTATGTGTTGCAACCTCATGTAGTTCACCACCTGACCGTTTCATTTCAATAGAGTCCGCTATCGTACTAGGGCATTTTCTACAGAGTCGGTAATTCAGAACCGTAGACAGAAAAATACATTGCATGCAATGTCTGTAGGTATCTTAAGTCTGTGCTTCCGCTAACCACCGGCACAAGCAGAGAGGAATTCCTCTTCAACTGAGAATTCTTGGCGCGAAAATTCAATTTGATTTTGCATTAAAATCGCGTTATTAGAAGTAAATTGCATAGTATAGTTCTGGAAGACGTCATTCATTCATCGCTCGATAATGATTTGCTTTCCTCGAATTCAGCAAATGTATCCTTTACGTGATATTAAATTTGTTCAGAACGCAGTATAGGATTTAAAATTCTGTATTGCCAACAAAATAATCTTTTTAACCTATACCAGACCTATACTGACCCATGCTAGGGACTTTTGATGGAATCCAATTTTTCAAACGTTTACATTGCTGTGTCTTGCACGTGTCAATAAACATATTGTAATCTGAGTGTTGTCTATAGAAGCAGTTGAGATAAGTAATATAATGTGACATTTCGTCTGTGGGAAAAAATAATTTTCGGCACGCCATGCACCGGAACAAAAATATTGTGTAGTTATATTTAAGGTTATACGGTACGTGTCACTTTATCGATTAAATTTTCTTCTAAATATATGCAGCTGTATGAACATTCTAACACTTTTCTGAAATCAATCAATCTCTACCAGTATTTAATCAGTGATATTAAGTTTGTGCAGTAACAATTTCTGTGATGAAAATTACAAAAATGTGTGGTCTGTGAGTAAACCTTTGCAAATAGCTTATGCAATTTACACCATTGTTAAATTATTGTGTAACCATGCAGTGATATTATAATAGAATAAACTATTTTAATGATATTAATATAACAACGCAATGTGGTCTCAATTAACATGTTTTTATTATTGTTAATCGAATAAGTAAGCTGCACGATTATGTATGTCTGTACTTTTATATCGATCATTGTATAAATCTTCTGCAATTTCCTACTTTGTTATATAATATTTATAACAATTGTTTGCATTATATTAACGAGGAACTACATGTTAATTACAAAGAAAAAACTTTATTATAAATCAGAAAATAATAAGAAAAGAATAACAAATACGTATACTTTAAAAATGAAATTGCAGAAAGTTGACTTCATCCGTACCATTACAACAAGTTATTTGTGCAATGAAATGACACTTTTGTAAGGCATTATGTTTCATTTCAGTCATAATTTTTTATTGGATATAAGAATAAGTCTGAATAGATTGTTTTATTCATTCTCTGTATATTAATATATTATTTATATTACAGATAAATCATTGAACTGTTTTCACTGTAATAAAACTTTTTCACTATATTATTAATATTATATATAATTGAACAAAGGTATTAAATTCTAAATTTTCACATTTTTAAATGTGGCTGCAACATAATATAATTTCACTTTCTTCGCTTTCGCAAATCATCTTTATCATATACCATGCTCTTATTTAAATTGTTTTTTACAAATGTTATAATTGGCAGTTATTTATTGAGGCCACTCAAATTTATTAATGATGAGCAAAAAAATAAATGTTTGATCACATAGTAAAAAGAGAATAATATATATTGTTATCGCGGCTTGTGTTGTTACAGCATCTTCATAATTTTAAAGAAAAGTACTTTACTTGCACATTATAAGAGTGTTATGCTTATAATGTACTACTGTTCTATGGAAATGAGGAAAGGAGTATTTTAGGATGTTTTGTTTCTACCTCATAAAAAAAAAGACAAATAATAGGTAATAATGGTAATTTGCTTAAGGTCACCTACTACATTAAGATATTCAAATACAACTTTGCCATTTGAATTATCCCTTTAACTCTAACAGTTTCCCAGATATTTTACCAAGTATGCTTCTCATCCTCAACTTTGAGGGTAGGTTTCAACCTTCAACATGAATGATAACTGCTAAAAAAATACGTGTCTAATATTATAGCAAAAAGTACGTCCTCTTAAAGTTTCATTAAGTTTTCTTCTTAAAAAGCAGGCTTCTAACAGCTATATTAAAACGTAGAAACTGTGAAGAAAGCGTTACATGAAATTTAGCCTTTTTGATGTCTAATTGAAATCAGTTTTAGATTTAAATAATTGCATTTCGTTAGTCGATCATCACAAGGAAAAATATAAATACAGATGAAATTGCAGTTAATAAAAAAGTAATATTACTGGCCCCTTTAAAATGAAAATACCGTGCATTTGAAAAGCAAGGCAGTGTATGCTGTTAATATTTCTCGCTGGAACTTTGTTTTCATTGCATCTAAAAATTTTACTTTTACGACCTGCATCACAATATTCGCTTCAAAAGTTCAAAGGCATTCGATATTAAGCTAAATTTTTAATCGCTGCACTTTCGATCGCGTTTTATGCTTCGGCTTTTACGGATTTATATGATCCGTCATGTTTTCGCGCCTTTTAAAAATTCATCAAAGGGTGGCGCACGTAGAAGGTAAAAAGAATGAAACGGCGTAGATATTTTTGTAGAACATTTTACTCTATATTTTATTCTGCCTAGACATAATTAAGACCTCATATTTATTCGGACCCGGCTAGCGTTAAGAACGAATGCACGTACGAAAAAGGATTTCTGCACCATTAATGACTATGTTGTTCGAAACTGCATGCATTGAAATGAATATTTTGGAATAACCCGTCTAGCGATTTAAATATCCTCGAAGAAAATTCAGGGATAGTTATAATATAACTTGAACTATGTGTAGCATAATCCATGTCTACTCCGGACTTGGAAACGTGATTATAGGGAATAATGTACACTATTTTGCGATCGTTTTATTGGCTGCCGTGTCGCTTTTGTTTTACGAGTGAATAAATGCATTACGATGTACTGCATGGCGATTTCGTCTAAACTTTGTAATAACTAAACAGAAGAGACTATTAGTAGGAAAACGTTTAGTAAAACTGCCGAAAAAAATCGTATATCAAGTTTGAAGGGATTGTTGTAAAGGGGAAGCTTTAGTCTTTAAATGTATGATCACTAGACTGCGGATTTTGTGCATTTATGACAAAAATGAGTAGGCGTAATTTAAAACAGTAAAGATATTAGAAAAATTTGGAAATGCTACTGCATTATTTTCAGGCTATTAGACATATTAAAAAAGAAAATTTTCTACTTCACTCCAGTTTTTCGCAAGTCAGGTGGAAAATTTGTATTTTCCATCACGATCCTCAAGCCAATGATCACTTTTAGAAGAGAAACGAACGATAGGTTGCGAATGTAGAGGCTTCAAGCTTTAAAATGAGTGTAGGTTTATTATTGTACAATTATAAATTATTGATTGCATAAATATATAAATCTAATAAGAAGATAAATGTTATTATATATAATATATATAATATATATATAATAACATTTATCTTCTTATTAGATTTATATATTTATGCAATATATATATATAGCAAACTTCTGCTAGCGTCGTTCGTAAGAACGAATTGTAAGTAAATGACACCAGCGTATCAACGTGACAGTGCTAATCCAATGAAGAAAAATTTGTTTGTTTTTAATAATATCTTTATTATCAATAGAAGTACAGAGTCTAAACGTGTTATTTTATTTGTTAGAATTATTCAAATACAGCTAAACTATAATGCTGTCCGAGCATGGTCGAATAAATGCGGAGTAGCTGGAACGAAATAATACAACTTGCTAAGACCGCAAAGGGTTAATAGTTTACCCGTTAACTGATGTACTGAGGTCTCACGTATAAAAAATTTCTGTACAATAACGTTCGCTGCTATATTATACGATAAATGAAGACTTCGAGTTTCTTTAACTACTTTACAACATTTGGATGATTTAGTCTCGAATTATAATACTTTCGTACGATACTTCGTAATCTGAGTAAACACTATACCGCTTAACCGTCCGACGACGGCGGAGCCTGATCCTATTTTGACCCAGAGTATCAAAATCGTCATTTAATTACTCCGTTTCTAGCGTTTAAATTAAATGAACAGTTGTTATCTTAAGATCAACAGACTAACGCGTCTATAAAAAGTACCAGCGAAAATATGTTTAAAAAGATTGAAAAATAAAGCAGCTAATAGTTCTAAACAACATCAATTATAAAATTGTAAAAATGTTAAAACTTAAAAGTTAATGCGTTGACTGCCACGTCGGTTATATGTGGGTGAAACAATTTTTCGTCTAATGTTAAAAATGAAATTTTCCTCATAATATCGTTGCTTAAACTGGATTTGATTAGGACTTGTGGATTTTGAAAGGGTTCAAGTAATAATCACTGTGACAAGTTTTAACATTACAGTTTTAATTAAAGCGACTAAATTACTATGATTTTGTCGGACTTTTTAGGGTGATTGTTCGGCATTAAACAAATGAAAAGATTACTTCGATGGCATCCACTATAGCAACGTACTGTAATTTAAAAGAGGTCAAAAGAAAAGATTCATCAGAATTTCCATTTCTAACGTTTACCTTAGTTTTCGATTTTTTGCAAAGGCCCTTATTCTGGTAGCAACATGAAACACAGATCCAGACCTAGGTCAGGTAGTGTCTGATGCTACTGAAGCATGGTGTTGCGCCATCCGTTCGCCTAATTTCGGTGGCCCGGCACGTTGTCGACTAGCAATAAGGGCGTGGATCCGGGATCAATAATAGGTGTGGCGCGTCGGGTGGCAGCTGTGGTTTCGAGCGAGAAAGAAGAAACATGATCGAAGCCAACACACGGGACAACCATGAGAGATTCGTTTTAACGATACACACGGTTGAAGTCTCATCTCGGAATCCCGACGAGCTGCGCACTCCTACTGCAAACGCCTGGGTGCCCCTTTCCTCTTTGCCCGTTGCTTTCGTGCTCGCTCTATCGCTCGTTGGGCGCGTTAGTTGTCTCTTCTTAACGCGGAACTTTCGACCTCTCGTTCGCTGGTGAATAGCACTGACAACTTAGTTTATGCTCGACCCTGTCGTCGGTCGGATCGGCCGGAGGGAAACCGCGGTCTCGTCGCTCCAGAAGACGATCGGCTCGTGGAAGCACGTGGGCTACCAACCACGGTCCCGTCTGACGAAAACGCTCGAACTGGTAACACGAACAGAACTATTTTTGCCCTGATCCCCGATTCGCCTATCTGCACCTTTATCCTATTCCTTGCTGATCCAAGTTCGCCCGCTCCGTTTCTTTATCTATTAGATGCTTCGATTAACTTTAAGGGATCCCTATAACCGTAAATCTAGCGGAGATATTTGAAAAGTTAACGCGTCATTTCAAAGCTTCGACACTTATAAAAAGTATTTGACCTTCGCCGTTTGCAATTATGAACGTGACCTTACTTCTTAATGCGATCGAAGATGAAGCGCGGCAAAGAGCACTTTTCGGCACTTGTTACTTTACATGTCGGCACTGGTCTTGACGATTCAAAAATGGTGGCTTTAATTTGAAAGACAAAGAACTCAATTTGTATTTTCTTTTATCGTAGAACCCACTTGTTGCCAGAAGAGTGGAAAAAAGTTATAACTAGCTATAAGACAATGAAGCAAATGCAATTTCACGTTCTTCTAAAAGAAAAAATAAATCCCTTAAAACTAACCGGAACACCTAATATGTACTTTCTCGTAGAATCGTTCTAGCATCGTTTGCGTTCGCAGCTATGCTCTGACAAGTCCTGTCCTGATGTGTACCGCGCAGAGGTCTTAAGTTGCCGAGCACCTACAAGAAGTATTAACCTATTATCGTAAACAATCCAGTAGACGACGATTAGCAGACTGCAGATTTCACGTATTTATGACAAAAATGAGCAGCTGCAATTGGAGACAGTAGAAAGATTAATAGAATTGAAGTGTTTTAATATCTACATATAATACTCATATACTCTAATAATAAGAATATCAATTTAATTATTAGACTGCGGATTTTACGCATTTGTGACGAAAATAAATACATGAAATTTTAAATGGTAGACGATTGAAGCAATTTGGGGATGTTAATATATTATTTTCAATCTATTGATATCACTAAAGAAAGCACTTCTATTTCTTACAATAGAAGCAGAATGTTTTTATATCGTTTATAGATCCACAGTCTAATGATGGCATAAACTATATTTTTATAAACTGTCTAGTGTGTGTCCCCTGGAGGGGATTGGGTCTGGCAGCCCAGTCTTCTCGTTTCTGTTCAGTTTGCAGATCCTCGGCAACTTACGATCTCTGTACCACACGGTATATCGACCACTTCCGCTTTTCCGGGGATGACGCGAAATTATTGGTTGATGGTCCTGCCACGTGACCAACTGTCGCAGTGTTCGGGTCAATGCTAAAAAGTTTAATGTTCGAAGTATGAAATCGTAAAAGATGTGTAGTAAAACATTAGTAATATACTGTAGTTTGTAATACTTCACATAATTGTGAATAAGTATATGAATTTATTGTTAAAACAGAAGCGCAAAGTCGAATATGAAACTCGATATATTTTCTAAAACACGTTTATTCGATTAATTTGACTTTACAATTTATGTTTAATATTATAAGGCCTTTCAAAACCCACAAACATTTTTTTGAAATACCAACAATTAGTCCCAATTGTTCATGTTAAATGTTGATCAAGTTTGATTCTAGTTTTATAAAAAGTATCACAAAATATCCCTCTGATTTGTTGCATACTACTTCTGGACACATTAAACTTTAAGTAACCATCGGTCTTATTTGCCCGAATCGAAGAACATACCGGAAACGTAATACGTTCACGCTAGAGGCATTACCGATAATCTGATAAACAAATTTTTCAAACACAAGTTAGTCAGTAATTGTACGGTAATAAATTGCAATAAAAAATTAACAAAAAGGCTTTTGTCTAATAAAAGAAATAAAGATCATATCAATTTTTTTAGCTACATTGCACTTTTTTGTTTTATTAATCGATATATGTTCGGGTCCTCTTTAAAAAAGTATTAGAGCTTTTAGGTTGAAAACGGATTGGTTTGAAAGTTATTAATTTTCTGCCAACTCCCATAAGAGTCCGTACACTGTGTGTCGTCAGGGTTTGTAGAGATTGAAAGTTTGGAGAACGATTAGGGCAACGCGAGTTTCCACAACCGGCATACGCACGACACGTTGGCTTGGTACTTTGAAGAGGGGGAGTTCTCGCAATGATCGTTTGATCATTTTGCGCAGATCAGTGTCACGCACCTTCTTCATTCAAGGATAACACTTCGCACATGTCAGTACTAGTTTAGGATTTTCATTGATAATAATTAACTACTTTTTCTAGTTATTAATCTTTCAAGTTCGACTTGTTCCATACATAACAAATATTTTTATTTTTGAACATACACATGTTTTTATTGTAGATTATAAACAAAATTTATAAAAGAAAATTTATTTTTGAATTTCAACTATTTAGTGACAGCTAATTCATTAAATTTTTCATGTTTTAGTGTACTCAAGATAGGTATCAGTAATAAATGCATAAACCCGCGGTATAGTCGTAATGAAGTTTATTTGAATTTGTTATAATTGAATTACATTATTTCGAATTAAATTTTTCAATAATTATATTGACAGGCTCCTAAGAGGCTGTGGTTTGGAGTTAGGCCTCTTAAAGGGGTATTAGAACATGATCAGTACTTCTCGTAATCGTTTGTATGGTCAGTAAATGCTTGATTCAATTATAAAGAATTGTTGCTTTACGCCGAAGATGCGTCACTAGTCACTACCAACTGGTTTCCTTCTTCAGAAAGATAGGCTTTGTTATCAATGACTGGCAGCGTGCTACGCGTGAGAAGGTTAATCGGTGGTTAATAAACATGGGAGCCGTGTATGATGTCGTTTGAATGCTCGAACCACTCAATACAAATGCAAGGTCAAACTGAACAGATTTGATGATTTTACGCAAAGACATGCGTGAATGATGAATAAATTCCATGTCTAAAACGGTAGTTCATGCGTCTCAATTTTTCTGAACAATGCAAATACCGTAGAGTCTCGTATAACGCGATCAAAAACTTGTTTAAGACAATTGTATGTACAGGGTGTTCAGGCTATTACCAGCCAGCATTTTTTTGTAAATAGCAAATATTAGAAAAAAATGATAGAGGAAAAAGTAGTACTGTTTTTTATACGCAACAAATTGACATATGCATTTTTGTTGTATTTACATTATTTTGATAGAAACGAAGCTGACCTCCAATTTTTTAAGTGGAATGCTACATACTTTTTTTATGTCGTATGAAAGCGTGTGTCAACACGAATTCATCCGTCTACTACACAATGACCTTCAAGGTCATGCAAGGTCAGAAATAGAAGAAATGGAAGAAACAATGTGAATATTGCGTACCAATGTTTTTTGCGTACCAAATTTAGAGTTTTTAAATACGCAATTTAGAGACTATTGTGAAGATCTGCCACTATCCATTAAGCAAGGTATGTACTTCCAACAAGATGGGGCCCCACCACATAACAGTAGAATCGTAAGAAATTATCTTAACGTCATGTTTCAAAACCGATGGATTGGAACATACGGACCTGTCATGTGGCCTGCAAGATCTTCAGATCTACCACCTCTGGACTTTTATTTATGGGGTACTATTAAGGAACTAGTTTGTAAGACACTGCCCAGCGATATAAACGACTTGAAAAACAAAATAACACAAGCACGTGGATTAATAACTCGGACCACATTAGAGAAAGCTACCAAAAACGTAATTAACAGAGCCGAAATGTGTATTCATGCGCAAGGAAGCCATTTTGGACATTTGTTTTAGCCTCATTAATAAAGAATACTTGTAAACACATTGGTACGCAATATTCAAATTGTTTCTTCCATTTCTTCCATCTCTGACCTTGCATGACCTTGAAGGTCATTGTGTAGTAGATGGATGAATTCGTCTTGACACACGCTTTCATATGACATAAAAAAGTATGTAGCATTCCACTTAAAAAATTGGAGGTCACCTTCGTTTCTATCAAAATAATGTAAATACAACAAAAATGCATATGTCAATTTGTTGCGTACAAAAAACAGTACTACTTTTTCCTCTATCATTTTTTTCTAATATTTGCTATTTACAAAAAAATGCTAGCTAGTAATAGCCTGAACACCCTGTATAGGGGATTCAAAAAGTGTTTGATCACTCAATTTCCAATTCTCGAGAAATATTTGAACTGCGATAATTTTTTTAAAAAAATAGTACAATAATAAATTTGGATTCATTTTAAAGCTCGATGCCTCTACTTTCGCAAACCATCGCTCATTCCTTTTTAGGATATTTGTGCATGATGTGGCAGATGAAAAACCGAGGACAAGTTTTCGGTCAAAAATGCCACAAATTGAATCGTCTGTGAAAAAATTAAAAATTTGTTTTCTGAATGAATCATTCAATCAATCAATCAAACTTATTCTACGATTTTTTTTGCTGGTTTATAGAACAAAAATGAGGAACAGGTTTGGTCGTGTAAGGCCTCCACGGTGTACCAATCTTATATTATTGAAAAGATGGCAGTACACCTTTCATCGAAAGCTCAATAAATCGACTAAAAGGTCTTAGATCAAATTTTAAGCATTCGTTGTAAAAGGGAAGTTTCAATCTTTAAATCTGCGATGGTTTCAATCACGAGAAAACTTTTTCAATATTCCTACAGATATTTCAATCTGTAACATTTTATATCAAAAAAGAGTCTTCAATTTCGCAATCGCTGTATCATGCAAGGATAGCTTAGATAAAAGTGAGTAATGGATTGCAAAAGTATTATAGAAGCTTGAAGGTTTAAAATTATTCCAAATTCATGATTGTAGTATTTTTGTAACGAAATTATCTCGGATTCTAATTAACTAGTTTTAGATAAATGTAAATTAAACTGAAAGACTAAATATCCAGGTGGTATTTATATCAGACACCCAGATTTATTTATTTTTTTAGAAGTTGTTACAATATTACTTTATTACAACATTATATAAAACCACATGCTTAATTAGCACGATGAAGCTCTTAGTGTGAAAGCATGAAATTATCTACATTAATCTTTTAAATCGTTTTAATTATTGATAAGCTTAAAATTCAATTAATTACCGATGGTATTATTTTCTATAATGTAGATAATGTATAGACAATAATTTTACATAATTATTTACAGACTTTCTGGATCGATAATGAATAAAAATATCTATCACGATATATCTTGCTTCTATCGTGCCATAAATCATAGCACAAAGGTTTATCTATCAATGACGATCATATACAACGTTATTATTGTGTGATAACAATCTTTTAAACTCATATCATTATAATGTTACGTGTGAGGAGAAAATAATCTAAATAAAAGTAGTTATTAAATATGATTCATATTTATCCAATTAATATTAGTTGCGAACTATTCAGTCAAATAGGCATCAACATGCAGCGCAGCTATTGAAATAGGGAAACATAATAAAATAATGATATTAAGAAAGTTTCACATATTTTGGTTACTGTTTAAGCGCAATAGGTTGCTATTCTTGCTATGTATCACTATTTTAACTCTTTGCACTCGAAGCTATTTTAATTTCAAGATCAAGATATTTCTTTCAACCTAGAATATTTTTATTCTATGTTTCTTTTTTACATTGTGCACCTGAAATAAATCCTGTGTTCTCAAACAACAGTTGAATTTTTAGCAATTTATAGAATAGAGACAAATTTATTAGTATAAAAACTGTTTTGAATAATGGTGTTGCAATTTTTACTGGTGATTCAGAATCACCATTCAAGTGCAAAAGGTTAAACCGACAGAACGATTGCACTTACTTAATATTAAGGTACCTCGAATGATTTTAAATTACATTACAGTGGTTTGAAAAGTATCATCTTCGTGTTTACCTTTCCACTTGCAGTTAACGCGAGAGTAATTTTCTCAAATGTAATAATTCGAGGGCAAGAACGTGAGCTGGTAGCATAAAGGAGAAACGTACTTTATTCGTCAGACTAAATGAAATATTTGCCCTTACAAATTATGTTCTTATCATCGTAATATTTTAACGTGAACCTTGTCTGTTTATTTAGACCATTATTTTTATGTATTAGTTTCTGTTGTTATTGCTAAAGAGATTTCATGGATGACCGAAATATTTATAAAATAAGAGAATATCATATCAAACTAGCAGAGACTTAGATTTACAATTAACAATTTTTTAAAGAGTTTGCATGGATGACCAAAGTATTTAAAGAATTATGGAATATTGTGTAAAAATCGTAGTGCTTCAGATTAGCAATATTTTAAAGAGTTCGTATGGATGACCAAAGTATTTATAAAATTAAGGAATAATGTAAAAAAATCGTAGAGCTCTAAAATTTACAATTAACAATTTTTGGAAAAGTATGTGACTGATTCTTTCCTTCAGCAGACATTATTCAAATTTGATAAACTATAATAAATATCGCGGCATTATGAACAGATATAATATTAGTTTCTAATATGCATAAGTATGTCAATACGTTAAAAATACATTGATACAGATAATAATGTCAAACGATACATAAAGGCGAGGGCGGTAGCGATAGTACAATAGGAATTGTGACAAAGAATAAACAGTCATTCGTTATCTTATTGGTAAATATCCATGTAAATAATGAGTTACTTTCTAACACACTCAGATTCATAAATATTCGTGTATCTAATTAGATTTCAAAATTGATAGTTAAGTAAGTAAAAATTGTTGTAAACAAAGTGTATACACAATTTTTAGAAGACTTTGTAAATACGTGCATACGTACCTGAAAAACTTTAATTTTCTCGAATTCTCTACAATTATTCAATCAGCTGTGTTGAAAATACATGATTTTCTTCTTGAAGTGTATTGACGAAGGAAAATCTGAATAATTCGTGTTGTACCTATTACCCACTACTTACAAAAGAATTTGCAATTGCAATATAAAGCTGTCTGCTTCGTTTTTCCTTTTTTATCTTAATTGCTTATAATGTCGATTTCGAATTTACGTTCGATTGACGATGTCGCAAAGAAAACCAAGCGTGTTATTTTCGTAAAAGAACCAAGATGGCTGCGGCCCTCTTCTTTTTCCCAAGTATTAACTCCATTATGATATCATTTGCGTGCTCCATTATGTTATCATTAGGTTCGGAGGTTTGCTTGAACTAGACTCGACTATTTAATGTTCTTAGAAAGTTGCATTGACGCTCCATTTAAATAATGTAATTATCTTCTGGCCAGCGCCCACGTTCAAAATTCGCTACGTTTTCTATGTGGTACAATGTAACACTTGCACTTTCATTTCTGCTTCAATAGGCAATCGTCACTTTGTCGGATGAGCTTGCATTGTATAAGATGTGTATCAAGACAAACCGTGTTCACATGAGGTACAGCGATTACCTTCTATTAGCCTTTTGCACAACCGGAAATAGAAACAAAACCGACACCTTTTACCTGTTGGTTGTCATTAGACTGCGGATTTTATGCATTTATAATAATAATTAGTAGGTGAAGTATGAAACAGTGATAGGAGATCAAAATGATAAAATACATTTTTATTTTGTCTACGTATCATCACAGGCTTTATCATTGTTACCTTGTTACCGTTTATTTATTCACATGTCTACCTCTAGTCTTGTATTTATTGTTTGTCCGTTACGATGTTGCATACTGCTCGTAAAACATTTTTCAATGAACAATTTGTCATTCATGATAAGATTGCTTCAACTACACTGTCTAACAAATTTCAACTTTTTTTATGTTTCTCAATTACTCTTGGGTAGTTCTTATAGAGTTTTTCACGCTGATTCCGAATCAGCCCTTACTTTTTCTCCTACACGCACAGTTTTTGAGAAACGTGACTTTGAAAAAAAATCCATTTTTCAACTTTAAACAAATATTATGATGTTATTATAAAAGATATTGAATTGTTCCTTCCAGCAAAAGATTCTGTAGACTTTCCTGAATACAGTGATATCCAATATTAATACGTTATGAATGTTTAGACGTGATTAAACGATCATTAAAGACGGAGAGACACGATTTTTGCACCAATGTTTGAGGATATTTTTGAATTTATCTCAAAGAATAAGGGTCCAGCGTAAAATCGAACTGTATCACGCGATAGAGCAGACTTTTACGTTGCCATCATATTTGTAATATTTCTCTGATCAAAATTTTTCTGATTATACATACATATCTATTTTTTAACTGACGATGGAGTTTTGGTGACAAAAATGAATTCAAAGCAATACATAGACCTGTTAGAGGATTGCTTGATTATGTTTATTGAATAAAATAGTGATGAAAATGTTATCTACCAGAAGAAGGCACTGGAGTGGTTTTAACCAAAGAATTTGCAACTTTTGATGTGGTCAGCTCGTTCTCCTAACCTAAATCGAATGGAAAATTTGTGGGGAATTTTATCAAGAGCCATATACATATAAAAATGAGAAGTAGTACAGAAAGGAACTCGAGCAGGTAAATTACACTTGAGTGGACAACATTACGGAAATTAATTTTAGTATGAAAAATCGAATATTCAAAATGATTAAACGTAATGCTGGTATTACAACATATATATATATATATATATATATATATACTATATATATATATACATATATATATATATATTACTTCTGAGAGCATGACTCTTTTTCTGCATCCTTTTGCTATTATTTCCCGACCACTCATTACTTGCATTAACAACTGACGTAACATATTTTATTAAAAATATTAGTGTTCTTATAGAAAGTCGTCCACTGTGTAATTTTACTTTTAAATAAATTTTATTTCTACGTCAATCGATGATATTATCGCGCACTCTTTGTATACGAGTGGGAAAGCAATATATTGTCGATAGAATTATCTGATATTTGGTCAAAATGTAGTGATTAATCAACGCATTATTTGTTGATAGTAAAAAAAACTACTAGATGGAGATGAAAATTTTGTAAATGAAACACGTGAATGACCAAATAATTCAATTTCTACCGTAATACAATCAAGAAACTTGTAACTCACCGATAGTGCACGTTGATTACAAAGATGCTCTCTTTGACCAAGAAGTTTATACAGAAAAAAGTTGCGGTCGTTTAATGTTACTGTTAAAAGGCGGACATTTCATGTGCAACAACCCAATACGATCGAGCAAATATCAAACGGTGTCTATAACCGTAGTTGTAACACTCGAACGCCATTACTAAATGAAATTTCATATTAGCAGTACATTTACGAGACTCTGCAGATTTCTCGATATCAAATTCTGTAGCACTCGAGAAAGGAGCTGCTTCAATTTTCTGGTCTGCGCAGAGGTATTGGGTTCTGCCAAAAGGTCTTCTTACATCGTCTTAGAAAGTATAAGAGCGAGTTTCATATCGTCGGATTAAATTCTAGAAAAATGTTCACTTCCTTCCAGTATGTTTATTTATCGATAATATGTATCTGTAAAATGAGAAGCTTTTACCAATCCAATAAAAATCTGTTATTCATTAAATTGCTATTAACTGTTCTCAAATGCAAAATAAAATGAGATCTTTTACTAAAGCAGTAAAAATTAATCACGTGTTAAATTGCTATTAACCACGACTATTTTTAATTGCAAAATAAAATGAGAACTTTTACTAAGCCACTAAAAATCAATCATGTATTAAATTACTATGAATTATTTTTAATCGCAGGTATCATAAATCAGTGATTAAAATTAATAGAACCATTTAACAAGCATTACAGTGCTTTTCTTAGAACAATATTTTTTTCTGAATAGAGTAGAAATTACACTAATTAAAAGTTTGTCGTTTAGAAAATTATTGTGCCTGTTTTTAATAGTGAATTAAAATAAAAAGACTTTTTATGACAAGTCAAAGTTCTAAAACCATTATAAATATTTAATGTATTGTACTTTACTTTTGTTGAATATTAGTAATTTCTCCGTAATTCAATTTAATTAATGAAATTGCTATTAATCGAGCTTGCTTTTAATCGTAAGATAAAATAAAAACGCTTTTTATCAGCTCAGTAGATATTTATCATCTGCTGAATTGTTTTTAATCGTTCCTCTTTTTAACCGCAGATTTGTCACGTCGGTGATAAAGAATTATTAAAATCATTTTACGAGCTTTATTACACAGCGCACAGTGTACAGAAGCCAATTCTACTTACACTACTGGTTTTCATACACTATGTCTTATCAGAACGTTGGGTACGTGTATGGACGTGCATACGTGTCAGTTTGGTTCACTCTTATCCATACACGATAGTGGGCATAAATTCTTTAACACTGTGAGGTCACTTTATCGCGATACAGTTGTATATAACTGCAAGTGAAAAAAAAGTAGCAGCCGTTATGTCCTATTTTATTGTTAATGCTAAGCTGCCATTTGTGTACTTTTATTTTATCGAAAATTAATCTACTTTCTATAGATAAGAACACAACTCTGATATCGTAATTAAGTTGTTATAATGTTTTCGTTCGAAGTATTATCAGTCCCGTGAGTTCACGTCATGTCAGTTATTTAATAGGAAGTCTTGTGCGCGAGGAATAAGAAGGAAAAGTCCCAGTTCTCAGAATCATTTGAATTAGAGGTAATTAAAATGCATCTGTCGTCTCGTATCGAACGAATTCTACTTCGGTTTAATTTTATGGGTGACGTTACTCGTTGTAAAATGATAGGTCGATGCATATAAAATGTCCGATTTTGGAATGCAAATCTAATGAAGCTTTTTTTGATCTGTCAGGTTGTCCCAAAAGTTTCTTTCCCAATTGTCATATTGAATATTGTTAAATAACACGACCACGTACATACAAACAACATGATCATCTGTTCGTTAATGTTTCATTACTTCCCAAGCTTCCTTTTACACGCAATTGGCTTTCTTAAAAAACTACCTACTTCCTTAAAGAACTTTTGAGACAACTTAGTAAAAATATTGTAGTCTAAAAGTTTAATATACTTTAAGGGATACAGTTGATCTTTAAGGTCCAGTCTTCAGTTTTTATTTAGATATTTAATTTCAATATAAAAAATAAAATTTATTTCAACCTTAATCAATGTGATTGTTATCTATACTTTTTATGTGAGCGAAATAGTAAACATATTGGCGATAGCATTGATGTTTAGTAAAAATGTGATCGTAAATGAACGTAATATTCGTCGATGCTAGAAAAATCTCAAAAATGGAGATGACACTCTTATAAGACGGTTATTGTAATGGTGTTTACTTTGATCAATAATATTTTTTTACAGTGGATCCAAAAAATATTTAAGCACTACATCTCCGATTCTTGAAAAATTGTCGATGTTTAAATTGTGATAATTTTGTAAAAACAAAGAGTACAACCATAAGCCTGGCCTCATTTTAAAGCTCGAAACTACAACTTTCGCAAAGGAGTGTTCATTTTCCTCCAAGATATTTGTACATGATGTAGTAGGGTGGGAATCTGGAAATCTATTTTTCCTAAAAATGCTGTAAATTTGAACGCCTCCAAAATCATTCAAAAAGGGTATAGCCGGATAAGATGGTCAAAACTGCCCTTGAGCCGAATGATATCGCAGATGGGTCATTCGATAGGGCATCCAAAAAAACCATACTGTGTAAAATTTTAACCCTATATCTTGATCGGGAGGGTAGTTACGGGGTTAAATTGAAAAATCAGTTTTTGGCCTATTTGCCCTAGTTAACGGAGTTTAGAAATTCTGAAAAAAATCTTAGACATGTCAAACACCCAAATACATATTCTGCAATTCGTTTTAGATTTTTAAATTGAAAATCCTGCTTGTAAAACATGAAAAACCTCAAAAAAATTGAAAAAATGCAGCTTTCACATGGAAGTTCTAGAGTGACTAACTTTATATTTTTGCAGTACCGATATATGATTATAAGTATCATATTTGAATTTTTTCACATTTTTCGGTTTCTTGCGCCGTTGTTAAAAAAAATAAAAACCGATTTTTTGCCATTTTTTCCGTGAAAAACGAAGCTAACCTTCAAATTGTAGCATTTTATTCATTCTGTGAGCCTATTGGATACTGATAAACCTTTAACATTTCACAGAAATAATTAAAAAATGAAATTAACTTAATTAGTACTCTACTACGTCAGCGCATAACATCTGAAAATATTAACCATGTTTCCAACAGCTTGGTTCCAACAAATTAACTACGTAGTAATCAATGATATTTTTGTAGAATTCTTTTAGAACCAATATTTAATTATTTAGAAAATATTTTAAGGTAAAATACGACAAAAAATAATTTCGGAGCAATCGTTATTTCATCAATTTTGAATCTCTTGATCTATTAAACTATTTCATCAATTTTTAATCTCTTTAATCTATTAAACTATTAAAATTACCAATTCGCAATTTGAATAAAGAAACCACAAGAACTTGAGTAACGCCACGTTGCTGCGTATTTCGCATGGAGGTCATCATTTCTCGAAGTTCTATTAGATTTTTCCAAGTTAATCCAGTACACACTTTAAGGTGTTCCTCTGACAATGTAAAATTACACACTTTATCTTTAATACTAGAATCATTATTGATTACACGATATTCAAAATAATTTTTAAGTTCCTTAAATTCCTCATGGTCAAACAAAACAAATAGCTACAATTATTGAGTCAGTTAGGTAGTCCCGAATTTTAAATGAAGTGGTCAGTGTTGGTGATACACTTTGCAATAAGTGCCGCCTTCTTATATACAGACACGAAACAAGATCTCAAGAATTTGGTGAATCCAATCTTAAAGCATCCTCTAGTTTAGCAAACATAACTTCTTCCGAAATATCTTCAATCGGTGTATCGCTTCCAGTAACACCCACAGCTGGAACTTCCTCTCTAGAGTCACCTTGTTCGAGAACACCTGTGTTAGAATCATGCCCAAACGAATTCTCTATAACACCCTCGGTCGACAAATCTTCAGGCGGAGTATCATCAAGTGAAGCGTCCAGCAATGATATGTCAGTTGATATGTCATCGTCAAGCTTAGGCAATATATCTTCAATTCAAAATTCTTCAGCTTAATTTGATCCATCTTCTTCATCGGTTAGAGACACATCATTTGTATTAGATTCGAGAACTCCCTCACAACAAAATCTTTCATATGTTGAAATGCCATTTTCAAGAGTTATTGCAACTCACGGTTATTGTTTTATATGCGGATCAAAAAGAAATGTTCTCACGGTCCCCTCTGAAGCGAGAAAACAAGTGTTCGTCATGCGTAGGATATCGGTGCTGTCTCGAGCATTTAATAGTAGATAACCTCTTTTACGAAGATGTTGTTGAACGCTTACGTATTTTTTCAAATACTAGCGTAATTGATTCAGAGGAACTAAAAATTATTTTGAATATCGTGTAATCAATAATGATTCTAGTATTAAAGATAAAGTGGGTAATTTTACATTGTCAGAGGAACGCCTTAAAGTGTTTACTGGATTGACTTCTAAAATCTAATAGAACTTCGAGAAATGATGACCTCCATGCGAAATACGCAGCAACGTGGCGTTACTTAAGTTCTTGTGGTTTCTTTATTCAAACTGCGAATTGGTAATTTTAATAGTTTAATAGATTAAAGAGATTAAAAATTGATGAAATAGTTTAATAGATTAAGAAATTCAAAATTGATGAAATAACGATTGCTCCGAAATTATTTTTTGACGTATTTTATCTTAAAATATTTTCTAAATATTTAAATATTGGTTCTAAAAGAATTTTACAAAAATATCATTGATTATTACGTAGTTAATTTGTTGGAACCAAGCTGTTCGAAGACAGCAAACGATCGTATTGAGTGTGACTGTAACAGAGAGATGTGGTGACCATGATGTAAGATGGTGGTGACGCTGAGCGCCTATGTCGACCGTTCCCGCCAAAACGTAAGCGTAAGAGTGGGATCTACTGATCAGTGGTGGGATCCGCAGCCTTGCGTCAAGAGTGGGGACTCGCCGTTCCCCCTGCACCCCACTGACGAGATTTAGTGCCAACTCTCGTTGCGCGGACGATACTACACCTGGCAAAAAGTATTTGATCACATTAAAAATCGTATAATTTTCTTAAAATTGAACCAGATTAGTTGAAATTTGTTGAAATGTTAGAACAATTAGTTTACTAACTTACGAGTAAATAAAATTATGAAAAAATGGTATTGGTCAGAATTACGAAGAAGAGAGTAAAAGTCGGTTTTTTCAACCATTTTTAAGTGAAAATCTTTCAGTCGTTGCGAAGCAGGAGCTTTGATCTTTAAATCTATGGTGGTTTCAGTAACGAATAAATTTTTCAAAGTTTTCATAAACATTTGAATGTACATATAGCATTTTCGAAAGAAAATGTGTCTTCAGTTTCCCACCTGCTACATCATGAAAAAAATCTTAGAATAAAATGAACGATGAATTGTCAAACTAGAGGTTAATAGCTTTAAACTGAATCCAAATTTATTGTCATAAAATTATTTTTTACAGAATTATTAAAGTTTAAATATATGACATTTTTTTAGATTCGGATATTACTGTACAACACTTCTGCATACTTGATGGGTGATTCTTATAGAGTCTGTCATTCTAAAACCAAATCCAAAAGCAGAATTGCTGCATACGCAGTTTTCGAAAAACATTGATTTTTATAAAAATGCATGATTTTGATAAAAAATGAGGTGTTACGCGAAAACTAAACATGCGAGAAAGTTCGGGATTGCGTCAAGAGATAGAGAGGAATTTTTTCTACTCAGTTACAGACGAATATCTCCAAAAATATTGATTATACGCAAAAATGTTTCAGATGAATGTAGTTCATGGGGACACCATGGTGTGGGACTTTTATTTTTCCCGGTGGACACTCCAAGGTGCATTTTTCATCCACCATCAAATAGTGCGTTTTAAGACGAGTTCAATTACCTATGACTCAAGGTCATTCAAGGTCAAACTTACAGGGAAATGCAGAAAAGGTGTGATCGTTTTATTTGTACTTCAGTTTAGTATGTGTTCAAATTGATTATCTCTTACTTCAATGCACTTAACAATTCTTCGTTTAAATGATTCTCTAACTTTGCTCAACATTTATCTTAGTACAAGCTTCGCATATTCTGACTTTCTGGTTTTCACGCGTCGTAGGCTTAATGGACTTACGCAGTTTTTAAGCACAGAGCCTGAACAGAGAGAATGCCGTTCTAGTCTTTTAAATGCCATATGCGATTTTGATGATCGATGTGGGTAGCGTTTTGCATACAAATTAGCAACCAGTCTGTATTTCTTCCTGCATTCTCCTAGTACCATTAACATATCAAAACAATTTTGATACATTTCCATTGTTTATATTTATTTAAGTACTATCGTTCAGCGAAGGATACCTTAGCACGAATAGTAATGAAAATCAACTGACTATCTTGCAGAAGAGCACAGTAACACAAACACGTTTGTTTTCATTTTATTGATAATGACTTTGATGTTGTCCTGAGTAATGCTGATACTGAACACATGTTATTGTTTTGGGGTGAAAGTTCGAAGGCACGAGCTAAAGTACAAATAAAACGAACACACCTTTTCTGCATTTCCGTGCAAGTTTGACCTTGAATGACCTTGAGTCATAGGTAATTGAAATCATCTTAAAACACACTATTTGATGGTGGATAAAAAAAACATATCATTCCATTTAAAAAAAGAAAGTTGACCTTCACCTCACCTTGCAATGTTTACCGAGAAAAATAAAAGTTCCACCACATGATATCCCCTTGGTACTGAATAACTTTCATCTGTAACATTTTTGTGTATAATCAATATTTTCGGAGATATTCGTCTGTAACGCTTTATAAATTCCACCCTGTATATCCATATAGCCAATTATATTTTTTGGACTTTCTAATCATTTTAAATGGTTGTTAAAGTTTGAAAAAGAGCAGATATATTTTTGTATTTATTGGAAAAATCCTTTATCTAGCAGGAATTTACTATACAGTACTCAATTCTACAGACGTTTCTGGTAATAAAATATTTGCGAAAAGTATTTGGTTCGATTAGTATTGTCCGCGCAACGAGAGTTGGCACAAAATCTCGTCAGTGGGGTGCAAGGGGAACGGCGAGTCCCCACTCTTGACGCAAGGCTGCGGATCCCACCACTGATCAGTAGATTCCACTCTTGCGCTTACGTTTTGGCGGGGACGATTGACATAGGCGCTCAGCGTCACCACCATCTTACATCATGGTCACCACATCTCTCTGTTACAGTCACACTCAATACGCTCGTTTGCTGTCTTCCTCAAGCGATTCGGCCAATCGCGGAAGACGTGTAGCACGTAGTGGGAGCATCACGTGGTACCCACAAGTTTCTCTGTGCCAACTCTCATTGCGCGGGCTATATATGAGCAGGTCAAGAAAATATTCATTGACAGCTTCTTTGCGACGCGTTCGCGCCACGCGGACATTGCAGCCTTTTCTCGACTCACCAGGGCGGTAGTTATGCGTAGTCGCCATTTGTACCACTCAAATGTGCCTTTGCTTACTATGTTTAAATTAGATTCATTTGTTTTGTCTTTTTGGATGCCAATCATTACATAAAATTATAAAAATACGAGATGTATTTACGTTTCATAAGTAATCTACAGATTACCGTTGGACACCTATTAGTGATAATCGTGATACCACGTATAATTTAATAACATAACGTAAATTTGTTTGCGCAAGAAATAGGTAACTTTATCTTTTGTATTTGATTCGCTTTGTTAAGCATTTCCACAATAAAATGTGAATATATCTCGTATTTTTATAATTTTGTGTTATGATTGGCACCCAAAAAGGCAAAAAAAATCATGGTATCAAAATTTCATAATATGTATTATTTTTACCTTGTAGTATATCAATAGTTGTAGTAAAAGGTTTTGTATATTTTAAATGTTCTTCTAGATACTGAAGATCTTGACTGTATAATTTGGTTTGACTTTTCGTATTTGAAGCTCCATACAGAGCATTACATTACTACATATGTACACCTAGTTTGCCCAGGTCTATTCAGAGTGTGGTCTAATACCTCCTCAATGATTTCTGCAGTTTTTGGGCGTGCTGTCATTTTCCACAAATAGTTACATTTCTATATAACCCTATTGTGTATTGCTGCTATTGTGTCGATATTTTTCGAATTCTGTTGCCATCGACTGTAACATATAAATTAGTAATATATTTTTAGTATATCATGGTGCCATAAAAATTTAACAAAAATATAGTAAATCCAGAGAGATAGCAGAAACATATACTTTAGGAGAAACAATGTAAATTATATTTTTATCAGTTTGTTTTTACGTACCGTCCGTCCATCAGGAGATGGCAGTGAGAAACTTGTAAATACCACGTGATCTCCCTTCTGCGCGCTACACGTCAACCGCTATTGGCCGAATCGCTCGACAAAGGCGAAACGCGCGATTAGTGTGACTGGAACCGAGAGATGTGGTGACGCTGAGCGCCTATGTCGACCGTTCCCGCCAGAACGTAAGCGTAAGAGTGGGGTCCGCAGCCTGGCGTCTAGAGTGGGGTCTCGCAGTCCCCCTGCACGCCACTGTCAAAAATCACTGACATCTCCTGATGGACGGACGGTACAATATAAATATTAACTTTTGGCTGAAAAGTAGAGTTCAATTTTTTACTTTTCATGCATTCTTTACGAAGCAATAACTACTTGGAGTTAAGAAATTTTCAATTTTTCACCACGTGTTTTCTACTTCATCAATTCTTTTACAACTTTTCCATCATTTCGCCGACAGATAATAGTGAGTTTACACTTTTTTAGAACCTAAAGTGTAACATTTTATTAACATTTTGTGTCTGAATGTTATATTCTATCCCTATAAACTCCATCATACAATTATTATTTGGTATATAATTATGGTCTAAGGTATAAACGGTGCTCTCGGTTTTTGCAGTTGGCGGACACCCTCGATCCGGGGCAGGTATAGCGGGTGAAAAACGAACTGAACGATGACGCTCGCAAAGAATGTCGAACCGAAGCGAAGTTCCAGTGATCTATCGAGCGCGGCGATCGAGGATGCGCAGGACGGCCAGCAATCGGAAGAGAACTCGAACGTGAGCGTGGAAGGGAATCCTCTGTTGGAGCCGGATCGCACGTCCATATCGGTGATCGAAAGCCAGACCGGCAGGCTGAAGAGGACGGACATGGAAGCCGATCAAACCTTGTCGAACAAGTCGAGGCTGGATCCGGAAGCTGGCCCGCCGAACAACAACGTTGCTCCTCCTGATGGCGGGATGCGGGCCTGGATGATCATGATCGGCAGCTTCGTGATCAACGGTGTGCTGTTCAGTGTCATTAACACGTACTCGTTGATCTATCTCGAGCTGCAGAAACGGTTGCTCGAGTCCGGAGAAACGGCGGCGTCTTCGAAGGCTGGTGAGTTCTGTTTCATTGTTTTGATAATGTTCATAGAGCACGAGTTTGTGATAACGCGACCGTTGTTCTTTCCGTGGATGATTGTTGCTATAATATCTTGGCTTCCGACTCATCGAACTACTTTTCTTTCTTGCAATTTTTATTCTTAGCGAGATTGTATTCTTATTTTTATTTCCTGCATCGTTGCGAGTGCATGTTGTACCATCGAGAGGAGGTACAGCGTTGGTATTAGTAGACTGTAGATCTTTGCGCAAAATAGTTTTTGTAAATAAAGAGTGAGGGATAAAAGTTAAGCCTTCGATGCACGGATTGTGTCTCTTATGAATTGAGTCTGTCCAATTCATGAATTGAGTTTGTACTGTTTTCGTTTCCTTGAAATTATCTTGGAATTCGTCAATGAATTTTTGTTTCACTAGGAGTAGTTTTACGGAATATTGTAGCAATAGAATTATGTGAGAAAAGTTCCGAGTTTTCAGCAGATATGTTAACTTAACGTTTCTATATTCTCTAATATTTGTATTATAATACATATTGTATGTTAACACTTACCAGTTTCCCATTACTTAACAGTTGAGGATTCCTCAATAAATTGCTAAAAAGCTACAGAAATTTCATGGATAATTCAACAAGTTTTTAGTATTAATATAGTGTAACAACCTCTTTCGAAATTATTGTTTGAAAGAAAATCATCGAGTATATTTTATGTACAGCTCAGTCATTAAAAATCCTATTAATGGACTTCCGGTAGGTAAAGTGTTAATACATAACTAGATTGAATGTATTTATTAGAAAAATAAGTAAGAGAAATTTAAAACAGTAGAAAGATTAAAAGAATTAGAGAATATCGATATGTAACTTTCAACCTCCTAAAATTATTAAAGAAAGAAGTAGATTTTTATTTGGCATCTATGGCCTGCAATTATTGAAGACAGTTTTTATTTTGCATAAAAATTCACAGTCTATACCGACATAACATATACGTTAACTCTGATATTTTTTATTAGGATAGTATTTTAACGGTGAAGCTTTAAATAATTAACATGTTTATGAATATTGAATACCGAGTGTGCTCCACATGCAACAGTTTCATTATTCCTTTAGTATTTTCATAGCGTTGCAAGTTTTCTGCATTGTGCTGCATTTATTCGATTGCGTTGCATCACTGCATGCGTTGTATACAATGATGAATTATATATTTATGTAAAAAATGTTATTATGTAGGTAGAATATATAATTAGTTTATGCATTTACTCTATTTTAAGTTTAACTTGTATTCAATACTTTTTTCTAGTACAAGTATTTTATTTTGAAAATTTTGTGAATGAAATACTGAATACTATTTTTTAATGTTCTCCAAGTAGATAAATCTGCAATTTTTTACCTAAGATATTTAAAAATTAATATTTTGCAAAAGTTTCGATGAATCGCTCAACTCGAAAATTGGTTAAAAACTATTCTTATATCTTAACTTATGTCTTTCATCTTAACATTGGACTGACGAAAAAGACTGTTCCAGTTAATCTTATCTGTACAAAACGTCTGATTATTTGATATGCGACAATTAATAAGTGTTTTGATTTTTATTCATGTACCTATTTAATGCATAGTTTATCTCTAGTACTTTATTTACAATTGCTAACAACCCAAACAATTGATAATAAAACAAACAACGTTGATAATATCTTGTTTAAAAATTAAGTTACTTTGTAATATTTTTCATTGATTATGCTAAGTGCATGTTTCTTGGTTTCTTGATGCATGGATCATGTTCATATCACTCTATTAACTTACCATATTACATCAATGTGATATTAGAGAAAAATGTTTAGCTGTTAATGATTCATGATTCATTCCAATTGCAGGAACATTATTGGTGAATCACATGGTTAACACGTTAACGTAAATGCCGTCTATAGGAAAAATAATAATTTTATTATGCAAGTTCATCGAACTCCTCAAGAATCAAATAATTAACAACAAAAAAGTTGCTTTTGTCGTCCATCGCCGATTTCAGAAAGAGCGTCAACGTGTTAACAAATGTTTTATGCCAATCGTAGCACTTGCACATGCTACAATTTTTTCTACGTCTGATTACGGCGAATACAATAGAACCATGATGCAATAAATGGAAAAAAAACAATGCAGTTTGTTTCTATAGATCTCTGTCTTAAGTGACTGTTCGATGAAGTCAATGAACCGCGTTATCTTCTCATTTTTAGTATTTACGAATTCTTCTACCGATAACGCATTATCTAATAGTTACTTGTAACGACAGATCATTGAACTGTCTTGAATTTATTCACAGAATTTCATTTTCAATTGTTATGGGATCAATTACTTCTTTTTAGTCGTTCGACAGATAAACGTCGAAATAAGTTATTATTCCGGACTAGTTTTTATTATACGTTTCGAAAATTTAGTACAATCAGAAATTGTCATAAGGAATTCATCGATTCATTAGTTTGCACAAAAAGGAAAAAATCGTAATAAGAACATTCGTGAATATTACATTCGTGTAGGTGAAATATAAAACAGTAAAAAGTTTGGAAGAATTTAAGAATATTATTTATACTACGGATTCGTATGCAAAGTAAAAATTGCCTGCATCAATTACAAGAGAAAGGAGTCGTACAAAAATGGATTTCTTATCTTAATAATTGTAATAAGTCCTAAATAATGTACCAGTAATATTATATTCATGTAATTTGCTCTGTTTTGTGTTTCATTTATCCATTTTGTCATAAATACATAACAACCGCAGTCTAATCATAATATTACTACCAGTTTATTAAAATTATTAAGAGTCGAAATGCATTGTTATTAATCTCCTGTTTCTTGCAAGTGATCCACGAAGCAAATTTTTATTCTGCATAAAAGTCTAGATATACGAATCAATTATGTTTACGAATATAATTGGTAAACTATGCTGTTACGGATCGTATTCTGATGATGAGAGCGCCAATAGCACACAGTATGATTTCGTTGTTAACTTGTCCGACTGGCCTAATTGTACAAACACATGTTTGCACTTCAGAAGTGAGTTCTTCGTACCCGGCTGTTTCTTAGGCTTAATCATTGTTAAACGTGGCATGAAATAACTACTTAGGGTTGCATATCAATTAAACCGATCGATCAGCCTAATCACCCATAGAGTCAATGCTCGGGACAACCTGGATCTGAATTAGTCGACAATTACGTGGACATTAATAGTAACGAGGGTCAAATAATATTAATCTAGGGGTAGTTATTCTTTCAAGTAAAACTAGGCCTTTACGAACCAATGCGGGCAATGAACGATGTCTAAATATAAGATCATGTAGCAAGATGGGAACCATCTATTGTTTATTAACGTGGCATTAATTTGCAATACATCCTTGAACAATATTAGGCCTGCTGTAACGTTCTGCCCATTTTCGTTCTTAATAAGAATTACGTTCATTTTATCACACTGATAGTATTAACATAGGATGATAATTTTTTTTATGAAACAGGAGGAATAATAATTAGACTGGGAACCTTATACGTATATAACAAAAATGGGTATGTGTAATTTCAAATAGTAGAAATACTAAAACAATTAAAGATCATCTTTATATTGTTCCTGAGTTGTTAAAACTATTAAAGATAGAATGAAATGTCTACCTGGAATCAAAATGTTCCAGCAATCAATGCAGAAAATTGTTGTTTTGCATATAGGTTCACAGTCTTGTTATTATGTGGTATCTATTTTTCGTAGTTCTAAGGACAAAAAGTTAAGAACATTCTGGCATATTTAATATTAAGATTATAGACTTAATATTATTGTTATTTTGCTAGAGAATGTATCTTTTCTTGCACATTTTATTCAATTTTCATTTGAGGATCTCACATCGTTGACAATTACAGTAATTCATAAATACATTAGAAAAGCAGAGTTGCATTTTTGAATCAACTTGTGTAAAAGTATTCTAATAGAAAAACACGTAATTGTAAAAATTATAATGAAACTAAATCAATAATTCATCGAATTCATTTCAAAATGTCAAAAGATTGTTTTTCAAACTGTTCTTCAAAATATATCTTTTTAATATTCCTTAAAACATGTCGTTGTCCTGATGTAATAAATTTTATCGATACAAAGAGGAGAAGCGAAGTATTGTTATTTAGCTTAACAACAAGATAATATTTTTGTGCAAATGCATCGAAATACCAATCAGTTCGCTTTCATATCTAAAGCATCACTATCATTGAATTGATTCGCTAAATTGCAACAGATGCAACTCATGCCAGATCACGCATCCAGAACGACTGAATATGAAAACATGTAATTGTTTAAACTTACCGATGCTCGAATGTATTTTTTACTTTACGTAGCCTTGGTTGGATCGTTAACCATTGGTACCACATTCTTTTTATCGCCGATCTCTGGCATCCTCACTGACAAAATTGGCATCCAGATGACAACGTTTCTGGGTGGCGCTCTTGCATCCGGTGGAATGTTTCTGTCATCGATATTTTCCAACCAGGTGACTAGTTTTCATTTTATTTTATGCAATCCTTTGCACTTCGAATGATTTTGCAATTTTCTTCCGAACGACTTCCTGCTATTTTACGTGTTTTACTAAAAATATACAACAATCAATTTCTTCGAATTTGGAACTGTCTTACAAATTCTAAATAATTTCTTTTATTAATTCTATTGTAAATAGTTAAATACCTGAATAAAATATTTTCGTGTAATTTCTAAACTGGCAATTCAAAAATATCGAGTTATAGGTACTTGACATAGTAGTGCAACGACTGATCTTCCTTGATATTTGAAATAATAATGTATGTTATGCAGGGGTTGAAAACAGTTACGATATCGACTCCAGTTCTTGAAACAGTTACGAGAACCGAAAAAATGTTATAACTGTTATGAGTATATCGTTTACGGTTAGGATTCTTGAGAACCGATATTATAACGGTTCTATAACTGTTATTTTTAGGTTCTGGATTTCGGTTCCGGTTTCGGCTCTTCAGACTTCAGAACCTATAATATGTCCCGTATCAGTCTCATGTCGGTTTTGCAGTTCTGCAACTGATATTTTTAGGTTCTGTATCGGCTATACAGGGTGTCTCAAAATTCCTTCAACAACCGGAAATGGGAGGTACCTGAGATCATTTAAGGTTTAAGAGTTATTAACGAAAAACGTGGACCAATCAGAACACCATTACAGCGGACGGACTCCGTCTCGGCCAATGGTAACGTCGCGCTCAGCGGAATCTGTCGCCGAGTCGGACTCCGTTCGCTGTAGCCGCACTCTGATTGGTCCGTGTTTTTCGTTAATAACTCTTAAACAAAGCCGCGGACGCCATTTTTGCAAAGGAAAATGTCACTTCAAATGATCTCAGGAACCTCTTATTTCTGGATGTTGAAGGAATTTTGAGACACCCTGTATACCCGATACAGAACCAAAAAATATCAGTTGCAGAACTGCAAAACCGATATGAGATCTATACGGGACATATTATAGGTTCTGAAGTCTGAAGAACCAAAACCGAAACCGAAATCCAGAACCTACAAATAACAGTTATAGAACAGTTATAATATCGGTCCTCAAGTACCGTGACCGTAATCTATATAAGCGAGAACCGATATTCTCATAACAGTTACAACATCATTTCGGCTCTTCATAACTGTTTCAGTCAGAACCGATATACATATATAACTGTTTCAAACAGTTATTTTCAGAACGGTTTCAACCTCTGATGTTATGTGATCTTAAATAATTTATTATCATTTACGTAGAAACAAAGGTAGAAGGAAGTTATTTAACGCCAGACAGAACTTAATATCGAATATTAGCATTTTGTTAAACAGGCTTTAAAAATTATTCGAAACTAAACAATTCTACTAAATATTTTTGCTGAAGAAATTGTATAATTTGCTTGTAGAGTAGTGCTAAAATTGGTTTTTTTATGAGTATTGGACACCTATAATAGTATTTGGCAGTTGTAGTGTTAACACGTTAAATACCACGCCGCGGCGCGCCGCGCCGGTCCCTAGGGACCGGCTGCAGACTTTTCGTTTACACTACATCGCTGCGCCGGCTTTTAATTATGGGCATAGCTCTCTTCACTTGATGGTAGAGTGCGGCGCAAACGGGAAGGCAAGCAAAATAGGCATGGCGTTTAACGTGTTAAGAACGAACACTTTTTTCTTTCCCCGAGTACACTAATCAATTTTATTGGTGTATTTTCTGGATTCAGGTGACATTACTCTATTTGACCTACGGAGTGATGTATGGGCTCGGTGCAAGCTTAGCTTACACACCGAGTTTAGCAATCCTCGGACATTATTTTAAGCGATACTTGGGCCTGGTAAATGGTATCGTCACAGCTGGAAGTTCAATATTCACCACCCTCATGCCATACTTCATCGAAGTTATACTTCGCCGTTTCGGATTAGAAGGCGCGCTAAGATCACTGGCTGTGCTCACCGCAATCGTTATGGCCTGCGCGATACTTTTCAAACCGATCCCTTGTAAGTATTACTTTAAATATTCTTATTTGACAATTTCTATTGAATTTTTACAAAAATGCTTCGTGGAAATGAGAATTTGCATAAATATCCGCAGCCTACGGATGAATAGCCAGGAGAATAATTTACTGATCGGTGTCTTCTTATTTTTCTTCTTTCGCCTCCTTTCGCCTGGTCTCTGGCAAGAATTGGGCGACTTGAATTATAGGGTGACTGCGGAGGATATTAGCATACGAGTCTATGAAGATGTGTGCGAAATATGTGACGTAGGCACTCGATAATCTTTTATTTGTGTATGAAATAAAAATTGCCTACATGATTTGCAAGATATAGGAGCTACGTAGAGGAGCTACGTTAGTGTGAAAGTAATAAAACAGTACCTTGTGATTCCCTAATTGTTTTTACTGTTTTGCATTGTTCCAGTTATTTTGCCGTGAATGCATAAATTCCGCAATCTAGTTATAAGGGATCATACAGTAGTTTTCTTTAAATGAATTATAATATAACAACGATTGCATGAAATCAGTACACAACTGATTGCAAAACGGGGACACGCATAACATACATGTACAGTGGCGCGTTATGACTACTTGGGGCCCCTGGGCAAAGTAGAATTTCGGGGCCCCTAACCCCAACTAAATAACTTTCACGTTGGAAAAAATAAAACAATTGTAAAAACATCTACATATTTATTATTGCATAAAAAGTGAAATGAATTCTCCTTCACACATGAAAACCTTTTACATAAAAATACGAAATATTCGGTTTGTGCATTTACCCAAGTTGCCCATAGTGTAGTACGCCACTGTACATGTACGATCTACAGATGATTTAAATGCAATTTCTATGTATTCGTAAAGTCACCTATAAAATTATAGAATGAGTACTGGTCTACGCAACATGATTAGTAGATCGCGGTTCTCTATGCAAAATAAAAATGTTATATTATACGTCAATTATGAGTTAAGTTAGAAATCCTTTCTTTGTTTAATGATTATAGTAAATTGAAAGTAATCAATTGTTGTTTCTTATATTCACTTAATCTTTTCACTGTTTTAAAATCGCGCCTAACCGTTTGTGTCATAAATGCATAAAATCCGCAATCTAATAATTATTAATAATTGCAGATTCTTATGCAAACAGGAAATTGTCTGCATTTGTTACAAGTTGTAGGAGGGTACATAAATATTGATCTGTTCAGTTTATAATGTTAATTAGGTGAAAACAATACAACAGTATTTTTTGATTTTTCAAATGCATCCTGTTGTTTTTACATTTGATCGACTTAGTTTTGACTTAAGTGCATACAATTTGTACTCTAATCATTAGCATGCTATGCTACTACACTGCAGAAAGAGATTTAACGGAAGACGTCTAATTAGGGTGCTTGTCTTGTTACTTTCGTGAACCAGTGAACATTTCAATGCGTGTATAACGAGTTTGTGGTTTACACTGAACATTCGTTGCTATTAACGTCCTAAAATCATGCTACACAAATTGATGTCTATTTCTTAAAAACACAATTACATTTAATGCTATATTATTATATTGGTATACGCATAATTAATATAATGTACTGGTCTTTCCTAATGTACATCATTAAATTATATATTTGCAACTCCGAGAATGAAATATAAAATCCTGATGTAGTCAATATGTCGACATTCTCCAAAATTCCAATTATTATTGCCCTCACCTAACATCATTCTACAATAATAAATAGATTGTGGATTTATATGTAAAATAAAAATTGTCTGCGTTCATTGTAAAATACTGGAGCTATGTGTACATTTATTTTTGATCTTAATCACTTTTATAACTCGAAAATAAAATATCAGTATTTGTAAATTCTCGGAATGTCTTCACTGTTTTAAATTTGATCTATTAATTTTTCTCATGAATGTATAAAATCCGCAATCAATAAAAAAGCTACAAATTATTCTTAATTATGTCCTAGTCACGCCCCAACCAACGAGTCAGCTAAAATCGAAGTCAGACTTCAAAAGCTGCGTGAAAGCGGTCGTGAACGTCTCCATTTGGAAGAAGAAACGATACGTGGTTTGGGCAAGTTCCATTCCCCTAGCTTTGTTCGGGTAAGTACGATTCGCGTTATCATAATTATTGTACTGTACAATAATCCTGACAGTAAGATCGCGAGTAAAGCGGATCGACGCTTTCGCTGCAGCTTTTCCGCGCGAACGATCGCTAACGTGTCGGCGTAGTAAACGTTCGACGGAAATGATTTTTCGAAGCCGACCAGTTTTATGGTCAACATGCCGGTCAGCCCGTTGCTATTGAAACAATAGAAGCTGTCGCATAAAATAATTTCAGCCCGTGCGGAAACGTTGTCGCGGTTCTCGGGCAACGGTGTTGCGAAAGTAAAACTCGTTTCTCGGACGGCAATCGAGTTACACACGTCGTGTAATTCAAACCATTGTAAAAGAAACGACCGCAGCGAAAGCGTCAACCGTATAAAATGACATGGGGCTTTCAAATCAATGAGAATGTTCATTTCAGGTATTTCGTCCCGTATGTTCATATAGGGAAATTCGTTGAGACAGTATTCGAGGGTGCGGACGGAAAGCTTCCAATCATGTGCATCGGCATCACGTCCGGCCTCGGCCGATTGATTTTCGGTTATATCGCCGATCTGCCAAAAGTCGATCGAATATTTTTGCAACAGGTAAAACCAGCTGATCTTTTAACAGGCCGAATGCCGAGCGAATTTTGCACGTTGCGCACAAGTTTCATCTATTTTATTCGTGGAAGCGATCAGCATCATCAATAACAATTGTCAATTACTTGGTAATGAATCATTCATCTTACACTACATTCTAGTTAATACTAGTATTAACCCTCATCCGTCCCTCATTTTCTTCCGACATGCATAGGAGTTACATTTATCATTAATTATTACATATCGTACTTAATAACTCTAAACCGATAAAGTTTAACATTAATTAATTCTCTTTCTCCTCGTCTTTAAGCAATTCAATATGCTGTCGCATTCAACATGTTAATTATTCTTTAATCATTTCACTGGCTGTTTCCGGTCACTTGTGACCCATCTCTTGAGCGCAGCACGAAAGATGCAAGTGGATTCATCATCATTTAAATTTTTCTAACAAGTTCCTTTCCCTTTTACATTATAAATATCATTAGACAGTGTTCTCTATCGTAAAAATTGATGTAAAGTATGTGTACAATGAAAATTCTGATGCGGGTCCAATAATAACCCAGTTCTTGTGGTTCCTTGTCAATTATTCAAGGGTTAAAATCATCTTACTTTTTATTCTTGTTATAAGAGCACCTCATTCTTGCTTTTGCCTTCATTCTTTATTCACATACAGTGGCTGATCAAATTATTATTAGAGCTATGATATGAAAAATATATTGATTGTGCATGTGGCAGATTATCCACATGCAATAAATGTATACATATTTGCAATTTGTAAACATCAATACTTCATAATAAGAGATGATAAGAATTTAATATAATGTGGGTTGCCATTTATAAATTGGTTGTTATCACACAGAGTCGTCAACTTATGCAAATGGATCTAATCATTCGATCACCCACTATGTATCAAAAGTTGTATAACTGCTGTATGAAGATAACCACTGATATGATGTGATCGTGTTGTCTGATTTTGTTTTCAAATTATAACAAGTTCTGTGTTGTATGTCATTCATAAACTAAGATTATGCTGTGAGTGATTTGATAGATCCCCCAACCAGATCCCCCACTAGATTTTATATTATTATTAGAGGTGTGCGAGAACCTGAAAATGTCGGATCGGGACGGGTTCTCGAAAATTTTGGGATTTCCAAGAATTATTCTCAGGAATCTCGGAAATTCTCAAAAATCCCGAAAACTTTCGGGAATCTTGAAATTTTCGAGAACCCGGCTCATCTCGACTCGACACCTTGCGTACCCATCCTGACCATTGGGTATCCGACATTTTCGGGTACTCGCATACCTCGAATTACTATGTTACTCTATAGTAATCGAGTAGTTCTTTTTCTAAAACGTTTAAATTTTTCTTTCTTTTTCAGATATCGTTCATCAGCATCGGCGTTCTCACCATGCTTCTTCCTGTCACACCTTCCTTCATGGTGTTGTTACTTATCTCTCTGGCAATGGGACTATTCGACGGGTGCTTCATTTCCCTTCTGGGTCCTATTGCCTTCGACATATGCGGCCGAGAAGGAGCTACTCAAGCCATTGGATTTTTATTGGGCATGTGCTCGATACCTTTGACCGTAGGTCCGCCAATTGCTGGTCTTCTATATGATCGCACTGGTAATTATACTTAATCAGTTTGATTTCTTACTTTTATTTGAATATTTCTCTTCAAATATATGGTTGACGGTAGGCAAAAGAAAACTCAAAAGGTGAGTCTTTCGAATAATTCAAGAATAAGATCGTTACGATTTTGGCTTCGTTTTTAATGATGGACAATTGTAAATTTACCCTAATAGCGGCAACCTGACCAGCAAGTAAGCATGAAATGACTATTGCGCCTCTCTACTTCTTATCAAACATACATCTATGTTAGGCAGTTTGCCATTGTTTAAGCGGATTTTTAATTGTTCGTGACTAAGGACAATTTTTTTACTTTTTATATCCGTTTCAGTCCGCCCCTCATTTTCTTAATTTTAATTTATCCTGCAATGTTACATTGACACAATGCTAAAAATTTAAAATGATAAAACAATGCAATGAAATTTGTAATGATTTATTGAAGTAAAATATATAATATTGATACGAGTATTCATTCAAATTTTGGTCTTTTTAAACTAAATTTCATCATATATAGATTAATGGACATTGTGTTAAATTAACACAGGGAATAGATGAGTACTAATTAAACAGTTTTGTTGACTGATGCAACATCAGCTACATACTAAAATTGTTGTGTTCGTTGGTTTGTTTAGGTAGCTACGATCTGCCATTCTTCCTAGCAGGTATACCACCGATAGTAGGGGCATTGATGATGTTCCTAATAAAGTTCGTTAAAGACGACGACCAGAACTGTGTTAGAGAGAACGTGGATAATAAGGCGGCTTGTCAGAATGGTCGGTAAACAGGTATTTGTGCATCCTTCACATATAACTAACAGAATCTGTTTCTTCGTGTGGTATTGAAACACATGCGTGTCAGTTTGCGTGAACTGTGTTCACGAAGGCGGTTGAAACTTTCCATGGAAAGCTTTTCGGCAAAATAAAACACGAATCCATCTGCAGTCAAATGGGGAACAGAGAGCACTTGGTAAAAATTAATTCAATATTTGGAGGAATCACGTATGCACAATTTTCTTGCTCAAAGGAACGATTGCCTCTATTTTTTTTTCTTCTATTGCACGCTGCAACACCTGTTGGGATTTATAGCATGTTCCCACAATCGCACCTATTCTACTTGCATGATGCTCCTGTTAGGGTAAGGAATTTCATAAAACATACTAGGGCCATTTAAAAAGTCCTTGGAAAGTGGTTGATTTATTTATTATTAATTACAAGCTGATACTTCATCGCGAAGATAAGAGCGTTTCCTTTTTAATTTATTGTCTTTTAATTCACATTTTCTGGGAACTTTTTCAACACTCTACCAACACTATAGGTTTGAGAAATGCTTGCGAGTTGTGGCAATACGATATCTGGATCTTTCAACAATTTTCTATGTTCATTTATTCATTATTATTAAACGCATGGTCATTATGCAATTTGACGCATTGGAAAACCTCGTATTTACATTTGAATATTTAATTTACTGAATAAATAGTTTATGATTTAGTGTAGATTTTGAAAAGGTTTATGTTTTTCACGCAATCTATGGTATTTTTGAATTTAAAATTACATTGATCCTATGCGCCTGGTTGTGGTTGTTACTGCAGTAAGGCTATGCGACAGCAAAATCCTCTTGCCCGCAAACGCAGGCGTCTTTCACAGATTAAAATGTGCTGGATTCGTATCTGATCCAGAATATTTTTACTACTTTTAGTTTTTAAAAATATTTCTTATCAGAATAAAAACTGTTTAATGACTAGTGTAGTTGTAGGATATAATCATTTTGATTATGTTATAATTAGACTGCAGATTTTATGCATTAATTACAAAAATAAGTGGATGGAATATAAAACGGTGAAAATATTTAAAAAATTCAGAAATACCGTTGTATTGTTTGCAACTCATTAAAACCAATGAAAGAGGTAATAAATGTCTATATATCTTATGCATCTCACAAGGGATTAAGACAATTTTTATTTTGCATAAAAATCCGCAGTCTATTTATAATAGACTGTATTATATTCTATACTCTAATGCATATTTCATCTAATGTCTTTAATTAATAATATCGCTTGAAATTACTAATCTTTAATTGGAATACCTCAAGTATTAATATCACATATTTGGTGCTTTTTGTGTCTTAGAATCTAGTATAATAATTAAAATTAAAATTGATAATATGGTATCAAAATAGTCAACTACTTATTGCACCCGGGATTGTCTAATTAATTAATTTAATGTCTATTTAATTAGTTTTAGAATAATATATTTGCTATGTTTTGTTGTTAAATTTAAGCATATTTTTATTAATACACAGTTATTATTTTATTGTTATTGAAAATCAATATCGATTTTAACATTGACTTGTAAAGAGACAAACAAAATCATAATTTTTTTAAACGTTCACTAGTCGTTTAATAGTTTAATTCAATGAAGAGAAAATAGTAATGTGGTAACGACAATACAAATATATAAATGTTATAAACATAGCAAGTTTATGAGAAACAACTAATATTTAATGATGCTCTATCTCTTTTAGTATAATATGTAGATACGTCGAATAATTAGATTAGCTACCTTTTTAGTAGAAGTACTAGCAGTAGCCAGTTTTAGTCAGACTTATTTAGCATTTTGTTGACGCTGTTTTGTATCCTAAGCTTTTCAAGAATAATTTTCACTTGCGGAACCACTAGTCCATTAGAATCATCTAGAGACGCACACAATTATCGCCTACAGATACTGTTTAAAATTATTTGAATTGTTCCGATGCCCAAAATTTGATTTACAATACAAAACATTAAGCTGACAGTCTAGTTATACTAAATTCTTGTCATTTTTATATGAAATATCGATGTTTGCAAATTACAAATGCCATTAAGGAATATTATAGACGACTCTATTCATTATATGGTTGAAAGCTATGTTTTTCATACTGTGGCTAATAATTTGATCACCCACTCTAATATGTTACACATATTCGATCGAATTTTTAATTTCTTGCAGCAGGACCTACGGTAGATCAAACATAACTTCATAATTATTAAATACTTTCAATAAAAAAATTACAAGATACTTCTCAAAGCAACCCCTTTTAAACACGGAAAACTTCTTCAGTTAAAATCTTACCGTATTTAAGAAAAAAATTTCCAAAAATCACTTTCTCCTTGAACCTTCTAACATCGCGTGATCACCTAAGCCTTTTATTTTTGTAGTTTGCCAACTGATTAACAGCAGGGTGAAGGTGTACCTATGTTATCCCTTTAACGCTCGCCACGTATTGCATCCCTTGAAAGCGATCGGCATATTTCACAAGCATATGTGTCTCTGCAATTACAGTAGTGCTCACTTTTTGCAAAGTTTGGGACCCGGAAGAATGATTCTTGCGTTACAGTGTAACGTTTTTCTTTAAGGAATCGACTCGAGCACAGCTCGACAAAGTAAAACAGTGGATACAGTGAGCGAAAGCGAGATAGACGCAGTTCGTCGAGCATCGACGATTGAGGTTTGACACTTTGAAAGGGTGCTGCGAGCGATCAAAATAAACTCGCAATAAAGTGTAAAATTCAGTAATTTTCGTCTCATCTTTTCAAATATGGTACCAACGGTTTACTAAGATTCTCCCGCTTAAAATGAGTCTAAACATGACGTAAGACGGTCTACCTCCCACTCTACCTTACCCCTTCTACGACGCCATGCCTCCATTCCCCGGCGGTAAGCATCCCCACGCTTTCGCCACGGACCGGTCATGTGATTTTATGCGAGCACACAATTCGCGCTGCGTCTGTGTCTGTGTCGTGACTAATTCGGCAATGTCAGAGAGAGAGAGAGAGAGGGTAGCTGTATTCCCCTCAATTTCCCCTGTCTGGCGATACTAGTAGTGGGGAAAGAAGTTGCCTAAGCCTGATTTACGTGAAGTCTATAAAACTAGTCCGATTGACGTCGTGTTTGGACTCAGTTTAATCAGAAAAATCTCAACAACCCACTGGTATTATGTTTGGAAAGGTAAGACAACAATCACTGAATTTGAAATTTTCTTTATCGTTCTTTATCGAAGTACGTCTGTCCAGTGTCGGAGTTAGAGTTTTTCTTTTTATGAATATTATTACTATGTAAATTTTACATTAAGCACGTGGTTACTTTGCTTATTGGTTACTCCAGCACTGCGTCTGTCTCTTTTCCTTTCTGTAGTTTTATTCTCTTTCCCTGTCTACTGAGATGATGCTCCGCTAAGGTCAAGGCACTAAGTGGCAGGGGAAGAGTGGGGATTGACCGTGCGAATTTAAGCGTAACAGATTTAGCAAATTTTAGCGAGCACTACTGTATTTCTGCGAGTTCGCTGATTGTCAGCGAGGAATCGTTCGTGTTGGCTCCGTCCGACGGTTGAGCTTGAAAATTTTAATTTGCCCGGCTGTGAAACTATCATACTTGCGATTCGCAGAGTATTCGAGCGTCGGCTATCTGTCACCATGCTTCGTGGCGGCGCTCAAGGACGTGTGCGATTCGCAACAGCATCCAGCCCGGAGGATGATGCGTTCGAACATGCACTACCATTATTCGAGACGCTGCGAGCTTAAGGATGGAATCGGATGCAAGTATCACGGCGCCAAGTGTCCCGATCATAATGAACAATCGGAGAGCGTGCCGTTGCTGTACGGCGAGAGCACGTCGCACAGAGGGAACGCTGGATTCTGCCAAAGGATGTCGCAGTCCTTGATGTTCCTCTCGATTTAACAACCGCTGCAACGAAACTGAACAATCAAAGTCGATAACGTCGCTGCGACACCATTCACGCTCGCGTCTTTGCAGTTGACATGTTCAAAGTCTTTCGGTTTTATACATAGTTTTTGAACAAATCATTTTATCATCGATTTAGGATTGACACGTTCGCTACCTGTCTCACGCGTACGCAGCGATCACAATTTTGTATATGATCTAAACAGAATCAAGTAAAACTATAACTAGACTGTGGATTTTATGCATGACAAAAGTGGATAAGGTTAAATGCAAAATGACAAAACCAGCCGGAAAAGAATCAGTTTTTAAATATAAGTCTAGCTACACTGAATTTTTGTCATTTTATTATGGAGTACTGATATTCGCAAACAAGTGCATATTCAGCCACACTCCACTGTATTCCCCTATTTGTGCAAATTGTTGAAATTGTTAAGAGAAGAAATATATAGTTCTTGTTTCTTGTAGGATGAGTTCACCTAGTGCTGGACACTTATGGTCTTTCTTAAATAAATGCAAAAATGTAGCACTTTATTTTTTTTATTCTGCATTAACACTAAACCTAGTAAGCATTCAAAGTATCACCAGATGTTGCCTCATAAAAGTGGCAACACTAAATTTATTGAGACTGTCCGTATTTCTCATAATAAGAAATGCCTGGACAAGGAAATTTATTCCATTATTTTTCGTAAATGAATTTTTAGATTTTCAATCATTGTAAAATATAAAACCGGTCATTTGAGTGTGGTAGGTTTAGTGTTAACTGTAAATTAATAATATTAGAAACCAAAATAAAGTGAACAATAATAAAAATTTCTGTAATAATCAACTTGAATTAATTTTATGCTTAATATAGAGCCCCCTAGTACCGGACACAGTAAAAATGGCGCAGACGCAGACTGCTCCCTGGTTCATCTGTCTCGGTTCTAGTGTTCTAGTAATCTGAAATTTATTTAAAAAAATTTTCTTTAAACCTTTTCCCTTATTGTTCAAGTTGTTTGGATGTATTTTTTAATCACTGCGAATTTTATGCATTTATAACAAAAATAGCTGGATGAAATGCAAAACAGTACAGACACTTAAAGAACTTAAAAACACTTTTACATTATTTTTAATTCCTTAAAATTATTAAGATAATAATTGCATGTCTGTGTGGCTGCTATATCTTGCATTTAATCTAGACAATTTTAGAAAGGGAATTGAAAAATACTTATCAAGAGATATAATATCGCAACTCACACGTCTTCTGACCGCAAAAATTAATAGATGTAATAATTTATAATTTCTACGATGCACTGGATTCTTGTCTGCCGCAACAATGAACTGATCTCCTTAGCTGTACACATGCGACGGGGGCGTAATAAAACGTGATTATTAATTTTTTTATCCCTCTACAGTTTACACGATGTAACAGTTCGGTAATGTATCAAATGTTTCCATATTAGGAAATCTTGAAAACGTTCCCGAAACTTCTGTATCAGGAAATTTTATGTAGCCGGTCTCTGTACTGAATCATGCTTTGTGCCTACTGGGGGCATTTCCTCTACAAGCAAATGAGTCGGTTAGGGTGTTTTCCTCTCTCAGGAAAAAGTTTAGAAAATTTTAATCGAAATGCACGAGGAGAAAATTCTCCATACGTAGAGAACTTTTATTTTGCACAAAGATCCGCAGTCCAATTATAACGGACGATATTCAGAGAACATATAACTTTATTTGTCAGATCAGTTTTCGCGGGAGGATTCATTGAATTTAATACAAAATTATAACTTCGGAGGCTCCTGCCGAAGTAAAAGCTGCTAGCGAACGTGTTAAAAGTGCAAACATAATACCAATAGCTGTCATCTTCCTTTTATAAATGTAACAATATATCGAAGAATATTTTTAATTTTCGAGACGAATGTAAAATACAAAAATATTTGTCAATTATTGAAAATGTATATCATTGTACATAGGTGATCAGTACTATTCTGAAAGGATTCCTGTTCAACGACAGTAATCATTATGAAGTTCATGGGGTCGTGACACTTATTTTTAGAATCAAAAATCTAGAACAATAAAATTAGAATAATAAATGGTGTAATCGGAAAGGTGTTTTACATGTGTAGAAACTATAGAAACTAGTAACTGTGAGAGAACAATAATTGTTAGTTTAGAAGAACCGAGATCTAAAACAGGTTAGTCACTTTCGAATCGTTTCGAAGGTCTGCAATACTTTTAACTGCAAATTAGCTATAACATATACTATCGGAAGCAAACGATATAAGTAGTAGTTCAGATTACTACCGTTGAAGAACATAGTCCGCCATTAGCAATTGTTAAAAATACCGCGGAAGTTATATATTTTTAGCGATTCAAACGAGAATCTCGATTAGTGATTTTATCGAGTCAGACGTACCTCAATACATTCTATCTTTGCCAAAGTTTGTCACTGACAAACCAAAAACCGGAAAGGTAGCGAATAAAGCGTAACACAGTCAATTTCACTAGAGCTAGTTGCTATTCAGTGCATAGTTGCATAGTGAGATGCGTGAGAATATATTTTGTAAAGAATGAACATGAGTGTAATGAACATTGCGTTGCTCAACGAAGATGAGATCTCTTTTTTCATGAAAATTTTGTATGGAAATGTTAGAAAAAAGTCTGGTTAAAGCAGCACCGGCGAAAAGAACATATTATGGTGTACGTCGATGTTATTACATTGTGTCCGTGTCTCCTGCAGAAAATGCGTTCCGTTATTTTCATCTTTTGACAAAAATGTCGGCACGTTGTATAGTATTGTTTTAAAAAGAATAAATGCAACTGCGGGCTCCTTTCTTGGCGAAAGGTTATTGTGGAATTGTCTCGACAATATATACTTACGTACACATAATGTCCTATATCATAAAGTGTCAATTAAAAAGATTTATAGTTGCTTCTCGAAACGTTGATAACTGAATGGAATAATAATTTTTATAATGATCAGGATCGTTGAAACGAACAAGTGCATTATGATATTACGATGTTAGTAATTGTTAACTGTTTTTCACAATAATGTATATCCATATAGTCATCGTTCATTTTTTGTCATGAAGAATTTTCTCTTGTAAACGAACAACCAGAACATTCCATTCAGCATCTCCTATTTAATTCACGTTTGTATTGTTATTAATGTAACACCATGTATTTATTAGAATTCGATTAAATTTCAAATCTCTTTGAGTGAAGTCGTTCGTGTGATTTATTTTATGTGAAATCTGTTGCTGAAAATAAAACAGGCAGAGATTGTTTGGTAAATATGTTTGCATTTTTATGGCTTACACCAGGGATGTGCATTTTTGTCTCAATTGAGACACAACCGTCCCCACTATAGCGCCCACTGTCCCCCACCAGCATCCGCCGTTACCATAAAGGAAGGAAGTGCTTCGCCCGTCGAGAACAGTGCACAGGCCTCGCGCATGAAAGAGAGGTTATTGGGAGAAGCAGGCGTTTGAGGGGCTCCTACCGTGCCCATCTCTGGCTTACACAGTATACGAGACTTATATTTATTACTTTTATTTTGTACTCGTGTGTAAATTCGTTTAAAAAGGATTTGCTAAATCGGTGCATATGAAATACCATTCTCTTCAATTTTTTATGCGAGACAGAAAACACTTTTGGGTATTGTGTAAACTATTAATGTTTATAGAGGGTAGGTCTGATACATTTTAACAGCATATATAACTTCTGGCTAATTTTATGATTGAAGAGTTCAAATACCATTCCTTTTAATTTGTATGTGTGACAGGAAACACTTGTTGGGTTTTATATCCATACAATGTTAATTTTTATAGACGCAATTGTGATACATTTTAACAGCTTTTAATGCCTTCTAGTTAACTTTATAATAAACGCGAGTTCAATATTTGCGTTTCATGTTTTATAGAATTATTATTTAACGACTAAGATAGTTAACTGTTTGCTGCATGAAATGCTGCATAAATTACATAAACGGATACGAAAAATCCTTTGTAGCAGTGAATATTCCATTCCTTCCATGTAATAAGGCTTTATCGATTTTCTGGTAATCCCAATTCCATTGCTCAATTCTATCGTCTTTGGAGGCAAGACTTACTTCGAACGAGGTCTCAGTGAAAGCATTCTGCATCAAACGTGAAATTATCTCTATAATATAATTCTCATCGATTTTTGTTAACATTTTACTCTATAGCTTACTCGGTCGTCTTTCTCGAACAAATAATTCAAACGAGGAATAATGAACGAATCCGTTAAACCTAAACACAGCAAACAGTCCTCATTGTTGACGCCTCAGAATATAAATTGCGTCCTTTGAGAACGAGCAACATTTCGCTAACGTTACTGATTCAGTTGAGCAATTGAAATGTCTGATTGATGACCATTAATTCGGAACATGAATAGAGTAGTTTAACCCTCTGTCTACCAAGCGGGTCCATTGGACCCGACTGTATGTAGATACTGCGGTTATTTAAACTTTTAAAATTCTTGGGATCTTGTCGTTGCATGACTTTGTTACTTTTCTTATTTTTTATTATTTAAAGCTAAAAGTTTTTTTTATATTTACTACGTTTTGTGGTATAAATTTTTTATCCCATAATGAAAGTTTTTTTTACGGTAGATAGAGGGTTAAAGCGAACTATTATCGCGAGACACGTTGTGATATCAGTGTGTCAGTCGACCACTTAACGTGGTAAGTTCTGATGTTAATGAAGCGGAAATTCTTTCAAAAGGATAAAAGAACTTCTAATCTCTGACAAGACTATAATGTCTCGACGATCAATAAGCGATAGCAGGGTTGCGTGTTCCACTCTGTATAATTGTATGGTCAGTTTTAAACGGACTAACATAACGAGGGAATCTAATTAGGCATATCTTTGAAATATGTTTGCACGAGGCGTTTCACTAATCATTTTTCACAAGATATGTTTCTTGAGTAATTTAACACTTTCATTGTCGAACCGGCAAGCTCAACTATTTCATAAAATCAAAACAATTTTCTTAATACTTGAACTACCGAGCACTAAACGTGATTGCGTAGAGATTACTAAACAAGATTGCAGTAATAACGTTCTCAACAAATCAATATTCATAAATCTACAAAACCTCACAAGATCGTAAAAGAGTTTACAGAGTTTATACGAGATTTAATCTCCGCCGCCAGGATAATGCGTTCAATAAAAAACAGAAGGATCGTAAAAAATGGTACACAAAATATATTACAGTATTCTGTCACATCGAAGAGAAACAATATTCCATATGTGTTAACAAATTGAAAAATATTCAACTACCTAAATTAATCTCACAGTGTTTGTAAAACAGGAACAACTTTACCGTTTCCAGTAAACAACGCCGGTTATGCGAAGCCATTTTTTTTTCATTATGTATCGTGTCTATAAACCACGGCCACGTTTTTCATAGCGTGGCAGCAGGATTATTAATCTTTCAGGGATAATGTCCGATTTTCGATTTCATTCTGCACGATTGACATTACGCGGTGTTAAAAATGATAACGTAATTAACACTAGATCTACTGACCACTAAAAGTGACTATTTATATCACTGTATCGAAATTTTTATTAAAATAAACGTCCAAAGGAGTAAATTCATTGAATAATTCGCTAATAATGCAGCTTTACCATGGCAAAATAAAAAACTACGTTAAGATCTTAACCCCTTGCATTATAATATTAAGTTATTTCTTCTTTGGTCGAGGAAAGAAAATTTTGTATCATAAAATTGATCTGTCATCATTAAAGGATATGTAGGCATACACTAAATGTTTCTTTTCTTTTCTATTCTGTGAAATTGTTAAAGATAAAGAAGTTCTCATACTCATATAAAGAAAATCGTACGACAAGGAGTTTTAGGGGAACCAAAAATCACTGACAAGAACATTTGTAGATTATAACAGACTACATAGTCGCTAGAAACTATGTAATTTATGCGACTTTAGGAAACCTAAGGAAAGGAAGATTTTAATAATCGTAAATTAGATAATTTGGAATTCTCCCTAGTAGTTCTAGTGTTAATTAGATTTTCTCACATCGTTCATAGTTGTTTTCAAATTCTATAAAGTGAACAATAATGGATGAAAGTATGGACGAATCGTATCTAACAATTGCCTTAACAATCTGGCATCGTGCTATAGGGCTAACCGAATTTGGAACAGCCCCTAGGATGGACCACCATGTATTTTCAGAAAGAAAAATAATTCAATAATAATGATATTAATTGAGGGCCCCACTGCAAGAGGCGACTATGCCACAACACTGGTTTCGTGAAATATTAAGACTTCAGTGAATGCTAGTATTTTTTCAGACACCACGAGGCGTTAGAATGATTAAAAATCCCTTTTCAACATTTTGTGGTATAGCTCCTTATTGCAGTGGACCCGTCAATTGATTAAAAACCTAGGCGCTGGTCCAAGTTCGATACTCTCACCTAAATGTTGAAAGACTCGTTGGAGCTGTGTCGGATTACAGGCCTTTAGAGGCTCTGAGCACTTAAAAGATTTTAGGCCCCCTTATACAGGATCACTTCGACGTAATGTAGCGTGGACCGGTACGATTTCTTAGCCATTTTCGATAATTTCACTAGAAAGTGTTTTTAACAGAAGTTTTACTCGCTCGCTACTGATATTCATCTTTCCACTATTTTTTTTGTTCTTCCCGCTCGCACACACATACACATAAACACATAGCAGTATTATTACTATGTAAAAGATGTGAAATTCAGAAATTTTTTGTAGTGATCCCCTTCTCCTGATGACCTAAGCACGTGCTTACTTTGCTTATTGGTTAATCCAGCACTGCGTTGAAGTCTGTATGATGTACGGACGTCCTTGAAGATTGTTTAGTGTTTAGGGTTGACTACTTGAGGAGAACATGACCGGTCAAAAACGGGTAGGTGTTGTAAATGTAAACGGGTCGATTGAAGGCGAAGGAATTCGCGATGGCCACGGCCGGATTCGTGTCAAAGTCTTCTTCAGGAGCGCTCGAGGGCGTTGTTGGCTCTCTGGTACGCGGTGTCGTTGTGGTTCTCGCTGTTGTTGTAGTGGTTTCCGTTGTTGTTGTTCTCGGGGCGACGGTGGTGAAAATTGGGGGCTGGCTTGTCGAGTCTGGCGGTTCATAGGCTGGTAATCCGGGGGGCCCGTAATACGCATGCAATCGATTGTTGGTAGGATTAAAGCGTTGACCATTAGGACGCCATCCCCTTGGTTTATATGGTGATAAATCTGATGTTGCCAGTTCGATACAGAGGAGCACGAGGGTCAACTGAAAAATGGAAAAGCAATTAATGGTTTAGCTGTCGCATGGTTTTCCAGACGTTCGCTGCTGATGCTTGAAACACGACGAAGAAAGCGTCACTCGACGATTTCAGGGTTTCCACTGATCTGGTGGCAGCTCCAGTTTTGATATGTCTTATGTTATACAGTGGCGCAAGTATTCGGACGCCCTTTTAAACAGAATAACTTTTTGAAAATTGTTCTAAACGACTGGTCTTCTTTTTTTTGAGCAATTAGAAGATTTGGTTTACTATAGCACACTCCTTAGATCCATCTCTGCTATTTCCTAGGTGATGCTTGAGTCATTGGTGTGCTATATTACGCAATACCTTTTTTTTGGTCTTTGACTAAACAGTGCTATAAATCAGATTTGGTTTACTAAATGACGTGCAAAACAGATTTTGAAAAAATTCCAATTGGTAGGAATAACATGACAAATAAAAATAACACCTTTCAAAACTTTTCTATTTGAACACGTAATTGAAATTTAAAATATGTGTTTTGTAGATCTACTATATGTTAGTTATACATATGCTGAATTCATCGAAATCGGTTGACGCAGAAAAAAAACTGCACTCATCGAAAGGTGTAAGCATCTGTGGACTTTAAGCAGAAACTGACCAAAAATCGTGAAAAACTGCGATTTTCACCACTTTCAACTGCTTGTAGCTTGTGCGTAGGTTAATCGATTTCTATGCATTTTTCAGCATCACGGGCTCAAATAAAAAAGTTTTAAAAAGTGCCTTTTTTATTTTTGCATGTAATTCTTACCGATTGCAATTTTTTCAGACCCTCTTTTGGACGTCATTTAGTATATCAATTCTTCTAATTGCTAAAAAAAAAGCTACGTCGTTTGGTCCAAGTGTAAAAAAATTGTTCGAATATTTTCGCGGGTCACTGTACATCTAGTGAATGATCACGTTCTTGGCGAATAGTCACGAAATGAGAGCTACCATCTATTTCTACGATTTTTGAATATGTTGTCCAGGTTATGAACAACTTTTTACGTTTATATGACGTCACATTTTACGTGGCTTATGTTATTCATCATGAAACTTGCTAATAGCGTCGAACGTAGAATAGGATAATTTTTAGTAGAAAATTTGTTTGTTTTTAATTATTCTTTTATGAAACTTTTACCAATATAGCCATGGCATTCTTCTGATTGAAATGACACCAAACACGACACAATTTGTATCATATTTACTTGTTTAATTCACGATAAAGCAGACCCTCGATTTAATCTAGCACTGTAGCTAGGTAATTATTCTATTATCTGAATCAACTCATGTTCCACTAATTAGATCGGATAATCGAGGTTCTACTGTATCATGAATTAAACAAGTAAATATGATACAAATTGCGTCGTGTGTGGTATCAATTCAATCAGAAAAATGTAACGAATATAATAAATGATTAAACGGTCAATGTTCTTTCGTTGTGAATTTATTATCCTATCTTATAATCATGACGTTATTCTTGTGTGGCATAGACAATGACATTCGTAGTTTAAATGAAGATTGAATTTAAACTGATGTGTGAAACAAATTAAAAAAAAAATGAAATTGGATTAAAAAATATTGATATATTAGTATGCGAGTTCAAAGTTGCATGGAGCGATATAGGGTTAATATTTGGAAGATATTATTATAATTCTATATTATATAGATATGTTATAATTGGAACACGGTAATTGAACTAATATTAGCAATGGGCGTGTAATGAACATTCGACGAGCGACAAGTACTTAAATTTGAACGTAACGTTCTGAAACGAACGAAGAGTGATATTTGTGGTCGGTGGAGCGTTCACACGAAATTAATAATGTTGAAAATTGATAACAAACCAGGTATCTCGTTACCGTTCTCCTCATACTTGCTGGCCAAGACCGTTAACTTCGCGCCGAAAAATTTGACTGGCCTTTGCCAGTGTCTTTCATCCGTCTTTATATGCAGCCGCACGTTTATGAGATGGCGCCGATCCATCGTGAATACGAAGCAATCCGAAACGATTTCGTTTCGTTGGTTATTGCTTCTCGTTTCGTAACTGCTGTAGACCTATATTACGTGTTACGAATGATCATCGGATAGCAGAAGTATCACGATGTTCATGATGTATCGATGTAGCTTCTTCTTGTTCTCACAAATGATCGCAGCAGTTGTGTCTTCCTTCAGAATTTCAAGATTTTATCGCAATTAGATTTGAGAGAAAATCGTAAGCAGGCAACGGATTTTATGTATTTATGACAAAAATCGAATTTAAAAATACTATATTATTTTTTTATATACTATTTTTGTATACTATATTATTATACTATTTTCAACCTATTAAGCATATTGAGAAAGGAACAAAATTTCTATTTCACTCCAATTTGTTGCAATTCAAGTAGAAAATTTTTATTTTACAGAAAAATCCGCAGTCTAGTGATAAGACTTGATGAAATTCAAACATTGATTAATCTGTTTGACAGAGTGCAGTAAAATTTACTCCGATTTTTTAAAATTAATTTACTGTATAAATAATAGTTGATTCCTTTTGTGTTCAAATTGATCTATCACTAATAAAAGTAATAAAAAGCTAGTTAAAGAAATGTACAGCATTTCATCGATAATCGTCACCACCACGGGACCGGCCGGCGACGTTTAATGTTTAGATATTACTATTCTTTGACTTGTGTCGAACATAGAAAAGGACAGCGAAGCCCGAGAGGCCTCGGTCGCCGAGAAGTGTAACATAATACGGGTTGAGTATGTCGGTGTGAAAGCAACACCTTACACAGTGACAAAACTTCTTTATTTTTTTATCATTTTTTTATGGTACTTTCACCAACATATTCGTGGCATTTTTCTAATGAAAATGATACCAAATAAGATATAATTTCGATGATATTTACTTGTGTAATGGACGATGAAAGTTTCGGAAAATTTTTGTAAATATAATCCGAATTATATCGTGTTTGGTATTATTTTAATCAGAAAAATGCTACTAATATATTGGTGAAAGTCTCATTAAAAAATGAGCAATAATAAAAAAGTTTTTTTATTGGCATTACACTGTGAAGACACGCGGGCCTTTGAACTATGCCGGCAACCACCACTCTCCGCGTCTCTTTCTCTTTCCTATACTCTGTTCTTCCTTGCGCCCGAAACTTTCATCGTCCATTTGTCAAGTAAATACCATCGGAATTATATCTTATTTGGTGCCAGTTTCATTAGAAAAATACCACGAATATGTTGGTGTAAGTTCCATAAAAAAATAATAAAAAATAAAGAACTTTTGTCACTGCGTTAGGTGTTGTTTTCATATCGACATACTTGGCCCGTATTATGTTACACTTCTCGGCGACCGAGGCCTCTCGACCTTCATGGTCCCTCACGGGGTATATCTCGCGGAAGTGGGGATTGTATTTGGAGCAGATATCGGCCAGATATTTGGGACAATTATCGATAAAATACTGTACCGTGCATAGAACAATTGCGAGCTAACAAGTTTGCATCAATAATACATTATTATTAAAACAACCATTATTAATATGGCCATTCAGAGCAATCACGATTTGAATTGTTTCAATTATTTATTTCGATGTATAATTTCTCTCAGTGAATCGTGTCGTTATTGCAGAACTGGCAGTCATGTGAAAACTTAATCAAACCAGATACATAAATGACGCTTCATTACACTTTATTTGAATATGCATATCATGCATGAACCGTATTACGACTTTTAGAAATTTATGCGTTATCAATAAAGTTTTCACTTCTCCGAAGATCACGAACCTGAATAAAAAACAGTGAAACGCACTGAATGATTTTACGTCAAACGATTAGAAAAACTAATAGTCGTGGTACTGAAATTATCATTTACCGTGTAGTATATTATAATTGTCCATTAGCATGCGTATCCTTTGCGCGTACATCACTGACATAATTATTCCAATTTTTTCTAAATATTCAGAACAGAGAATATCGCGCATACAAAATTAACTCATTTCACACGACGAATCATTTTAATTTGAACAATTTTAATTCAAATTATTGCTTTAAAAAAGTTCTTTATTCATCAAATAATTTTGCTAATATTTCATTGAATTTTGTTCTGAATTACATAATTTTTATGATTATTATTACTTATCTCGCATAATAACAAGTCGTTTAATTGTTTTAATGCTAGCAAGACTATAGGATATTTATACTTACATCCCTTTTTTTTTTCGTCAGAATCGATTCAAGTATCAATTCTTTTGCAAGAATTTTCCATCCCATACCCTATACTATGCAAGTTTTGTATCATTTTTCAAGATGAAAGGTTATTGGTCCATTCTATGTTTGCAAGTGTATCGCTATTTATCGTTATTGTGGGCCATATGCAGTGGCGTATTACCCTATGGGCACCTTGGGCAAATGGGGGCACCGAACACAAATCAAATATTTTGTATTTTTATGTAAAAGGTTTTCATGGATGAAGGAGAATTTATTTCACTTTTTATGCAATAATAAATATGTAGATGTTTTTACAATTGTTTTATTTTTTCCAATGTGAAAGTTATTTAGTTGGGGTTATGGGCCCCGAAATTCTACTTTGCCCAGGGTCCCCAAGTAGTCATAACGCGCCACTGGCCATATGAAAAATTTGTGCATCACGTTTTATATACAGGAATAAATATGTGTCAGACGGAACATGCTTGGTTTTGAGGGTGCCATAATCTCACGGTAATAGTATTTTTTACGTGAACGCATAAAGGAAATGTCTTGTATAAGTATCGTTTTTTTCATATTATTACAGATAACGGAAACATTCAAGGTGGTCATTGTTACTGGTCCACCTTGTAGAACTCGTATAGAAAGAGAGAGGGAGAGAGGGAGAGAGAAAAAGAGAAAGAGAGAAAGAGTAGAGTATTGGAATAACAAGTTGGCATATTGATAAATTTCCAGACATCGTATCGGCCGCTACAGGAGTCTTCGCCTATCAATTGCCAACGAATTGGCTGGCGAACGCGTTATTTACAAACGGCGGCTCGTGTTCACTGAAATTTCCCCGCGGGGCCCGTGCCACGCACCATCATCCTGGTGTGATGGGTAATTTCCTTCCCGTCTATGGTCGCTTTAAAACGCGCCGGGCGAAAGCACACCGTTGTAGTACATAATTTTGTCATGGGTTACGTGAGCGGCGAACGTGTCCCGAATGCGGCGTGTATTATGAATTCGCAAGATCAGCGGCGTGGCTCTTACGCGTACGAATTCGATCGGCGCGGCGCGGTCCAAAAACGTGGCATGCAAACTAATTACCGGATTGACAGTGAAGCTCGCCCGACTTCGATCTGGATTCTGCTTGCGGACCGCTTAGAACTTGCTGGCTCGAGCACGGGGACGCCGATGATGTTGATGCCTGCGGCGACTCCTGTATATATACAACATCGACAGAATAAGTCAAATTTCATCTACAACAGCCATGCCAGGTGTCAAACAGGTCGTTTGCGAGATCATTACTGGCTCGTAATAGTTCTTGGATCATCTTTTAGGTTTTCTTTGTATCAATGTATAACGTCTCATCAACTTCTTGATCCTTCATAAACTGCGGATTTTATACACTTGCAGCTGATCCAAAAAGTATTATTATTTATTATTGCCTTAAACCGAATGGTGTATTTAGCAACTACAATATTTTTATATTTAGCTTGTATCAAATAGATGTTTCTAGTTTTTACATTCTTACAAAACATTGTTCGAGAAAATTATAAATTATTTTCAGACCTTCTATGTCAAAATTTCATGACAAGGAATGGATACAGAGAGAAAAACAGTACTCGCCTTTGACAAGTTTTGTTTCTAATGTATTACGTTCGTTATCATAATCTGGGTATTGCAATATAATACGGTTTAGGACCTAAATTTTTGAAATTTTTGGAGTCACTTGAATTTTCCACCTACTACATAATGTAAAAATATCTTGCAGGAAGATGAATACTGCTTTGCGGAAGTAGAGGCTTCAAGCATTAAAATGAGTCTAGGTCACAATTTAAATATTGACAATTTTTCGAAAATTTAAATATTGACAATTTTTCGAAAATTTAAAGCGAAAATTTTCGAAACCCTGAAGTTTGGGTCATGAAATTCTGCTCAACACTGGCGAACACTGTTAGCTATAAGATTGACTCTGGATAATGAAAAATTGTGGTAATTTCGTAAAAATTATTGGTACATTCATGAACCTAGACTCATTCGAATGCTTGAAGCCTCTACTTTCGCAAAGCAATGTTCATTTTCCTGCAAGATATTTTTGCATGATGTAGCAGGCGGACAATTCAAGCGGCTCCAAAAATTTTCAAAAATTTGTCTCGCATATAAAACGTCCAAAGATTTGAAGATTGAAGCCTCTTCTTTACAACGACTCCTTAAAAATTGACGTACGATTTTTTCTCACTGTTTTATGGAACAAAAATGAGGAACAAATTATGGTGTAACTTATACTACTGCAAAGGTGGATGTATACCTCTCATTTAAATTTTCATAAAACGACAAAAAAAATTGTATATCAAGTTTTTATCTGTTGTTGTAAAGGGGTGATATCAATCTGCAAATATACGGAAGATTCATTCACGAAAGAAATTTTTCAATGTTTTCAGAGAGGCTTCAAGCGTCTTAGACAAAAATAAACAATGGATTGTGAGACTAAAAGGTTCTTGCTTTAAAATGAGTCCAAATTGTACGATTACTGTTTACGAAATGATCACAGTTTAAATATAGACGATTTCTCCAGACATTGTAGATCAAATTCAAAACACGAAAGACATCCCAAGTATTTTAAACAAATGTATTGTTTTCGACCTGTTAAAATGATTAAGAGAAAAAATTGATGTATACGTTGCTCCTGTACAGTGTCGCCAGATCGGTTAAATCGGGGGGAATACAGTTTACCACCTCTCTGATGACCAGAGTAATGTGTAACACGTTGCGCGGCACGTCCTGTGACCAGTTTACAGTCTTAGTGGGGGACGTTGAAGTGTGCTCATGTAGTGGAATGGGATAGTGGAAGGGGAAAAGGAGGAGAGGCAAATCAACCCAGTTTTGGGTTGATCTGGCGACACTGCTCTTGTATCTTATAATGAATGCAGAAAATTTTTATTTTATACAAAAATCCGCTGTCATTTTTGATTTGGTGACTTTTAGACTCCGGAGTTTATGCATCTATGATGGCTAGACTGGAAATATTTATGCAATATAAAAGGTTTTTGCCTTAACTGCGTGAAACAGAACCAAATAAAAATGTCTGTCTTCCCTCAATAATATCAATAAGTTGAAAGTTATATTGTTATTCTTAAATTCATTCAATTCATTCAATTTACTCATATTTGCCATAAATACATAAAATCCACAGTCTAATGACGACAATGGATTTTGAAAAGAATTGAATGATGATTAACAAAGGAATGAACGTATTAAACATTTATCGTTCGTAACTGCTATTGAAGCTTGCATTGTGCAGTTACGTAAATGCTATGCAGGCAAACTGGTAATCGTATGCTCAGAGAGAACGAGTGAGAAAGAGACAGGGAGGGAGAGCAAAGTGTGCAATTTTGTTTTCTCAACCAAACACCGTCCCATCACTGTGCATACAATTGCAGCAATACCACAGGGACTATGCGAGCGTCGAGGATCTCCAGACGCAAAGCGTTTGAAAGATGTGATTCTTCATTCGCCGTAATAGGACAGTGCTTGGCTAAAAGAACGAAATAGTAAACATGGCATATTTGTATTATATCACAAATATTTGTGCAGTGTTCAGATTTTTCCTTTACTATTTCGTCCAAAGAGATAGGGCCATTTTTCTTTCGCAATTCCTCATCGTTATGCTTCTTTGTGCCCGTAGATAAAACACGGTAGAATTAGTAGTCAACGAAACGATCAAGGAATCATGCCCACTACTTTCTATATTATACATACAGTATTCCCTTCATATAGGCACGTCAACCAGTTCACGGAACGTGATTATAGAGACCAAGGAATTTAGCAATCGTTTCATTGACTCGCCGCTGTCATTCATGACGTGTTTGCGATCCTACTAGATTTTATGCATTTATGACGAAATTGAGTAGTTTTAATTAGACCGCGGTATTTTATGTAAAATAAAAATTGTCTGTATTAGTTCCAAGGTCTAGAAACTACATGAACACATGTTTCTTTTGTTAATAATTTTATAAGTTGAAAACAGTGCAACAGTATTTTTGAATTCTTTAAATGTTTGTAGTGTTTTACATTGAATCTATTCATTTTTGTCATAAATGTACAAAATTCGCAGTCTAGTTATAATTTTCATCAGTGGAAGGATTACAAGAATTGAACAGTGAAGATATATTAATTTCAGCCTATTAAAATAATTAAAAAACGAATGCAATTTCCTGTTTCTTGTAAGAGATGCAGATAATTGTTGTTTTGAATAAAGATCTACAGTCTAGTTTTTCATGAATTCTCATACGTTCTTCAGCGTGAAATTAGATTCATCTATTTTCGATTTTAGAGACTGTCGAATGTCTGTTTTCTTTCTGTGTGTTTTTTAAGGATCTTTATTAATTCTTTTCGGTGGTTAATCAATTAAAATTTATTACTTCTAAATCTATCGATTATGAATTTAAATTTATCAACTCTTTTCGGTGATGAAACATGTGTTTATTTTTATCCTGATACCGAATAATCCGATAACATTGCGCCTTATCGAACCTCGTCACAATTACGACATCATAAATGAATCCCAATTTGTTTCTTCTAAAGTGTTAAACAAAAATGGATTAAACATTATTTTAGGATCTCTTATGTAACTATTTCTGAAGAGCATACGAATAAACATTCTAAAATCATCACAAAGCGATTGACGAAATGCCGTCAGAACAAAACTTGCAATCGATTGAAATTACTTACCTATTTTCCAACGAGTTAATTAAGAACATTGTCAGTTAAAATTGAGGAAGGAATTTCATACAAATTAATACGACATTACCAACAATCAGGGGACAGCGGGCGTTATTTTTTTTAAAGTGGAAGGAACAATCGAATCGGTAATCACGGATAGGCAGTGCATGCAAATAAGTTCGTAAGTCAGTGTACGAAAAACACTAAAAATCGTGTAGAATATTTGTAGAAAATCTTCCATTTATCTTTGCCGACAGGCGAACGGCCGAATGAATTAAATGGAATTTATCGATCTACGCTGGCATCGCGTTCACTCGAGTCCATTTGTGGTGACCTGTCGTTTCTGCTTTTCATTCTCGGCCGTTATCGATAATCCATAAGTCCCTTTGTGATAATCGCAATCTCGACGGATACGGAGGCCACCCTTGCGTCCCAATCGAACGTGTTTGTGCTGTCAATAGATCAATATCTTTTTTTCACAGATGCGTTTGACGTAGCTGCCATCGCCTAAGAACCGACGCTGGACTCTCGGGAAATCCCGTCTGCTATGTCTGTATACGATTTCGCGATTTTTTGAGAGAAAGTTTCACCATTTATGAAGAAATAATAATTACACTGTGTATTTTATGCAGTTATGACAAAAATTGATTGGTGAAATTCAGGAAAATTAGAACTTAAGAGGAGTTGCCATTTTTCGGTACATAGAAATTAAAATGATTTTTTTCTCAGACTTTACTGCAGCTTTCAACTTCAAAATTTTAGAACATCTAGTACTATACTCGATGTTCATTTTAGCCAAAGGGAATCTCAAAATACTAAATAGAAAAAATTGTACAACCGTGTCAATGCGTGGATTTTTTTACGTTCTTCTTTTTATTACTTCACAGATTAATTACATTGTATATTTTATTTAAACAGAAATAATATTAACATACATATTTAACTCACCATAAAATGTATTTAAATTTTTGGGATAATAACATTAATCTCATGATTGTAAAAGTTTTCTAGCAAATGTAAATAATTATGATAATGAAATCACATTTTTGCTTTTATTGTTGCAAGACTACCGAGCGGAATTTCGTGCAGGATTTAATTCAAATAATGTAATAGCTTCTCTTCGCATTTAATTAAAAATAAATTATCGTGTATGATACTTAATTAAGATAATTTAATGGACTACAATGAAGTACTCCTGTTGGATTGAATTTACCTTTTATTCGGGTCTTATGGAGGCTTAAATAAACAACTAAGTTATTATAATATTTGCGTTTCGTATTCAGTGGTATAGATCGATTGTGTTTTACACGGATGTACTTTAAAAAAATAACGGTGGAGTTACAATTTTATTTTTAAATTGACCTGTCGATCGTAACCGGGACAATATTGTTTAGAAACAAAGCTATTCAATATCTTTTATGCAACGTTCATAGCTGGTTGAAATTTAATAAATGTTCTTTACAACAGTTGCGGAATACAATAGATTCTGTTAATAATATGTATAATGGAAATATTGTTAAGGTAAAAAGGGGTTAACATTTTAAATTCGTGAGATATGTTGTTTAAATTAAAACAACCTTTTCTATTTTATTCATTATTTTTCGTTTATAAAACTAAATGCAAAGGTAAAACTTTATAAAGAAAATATTAATGTACAAATGAATATGTTTGTTCACAACGTACAAAATGAACAAATTAGACACTGCTTCAAGGGAGGGTTTAATCATCCCCAAGCAAATATTAATAATATTAAAAAACGTATTATTTTGTTGTGATATCGAATGTCCTTGTAATTTTCTCATAATGGTAATGTATACGGGTAGTATAACAGTTTGTTATTCAATATTTAGTAAAAAGCGAAGCAATTCATCGTTTCATTAACGTTTGTCTAAAATATTATTACTTCTTGGCGCCATTTAGATTTTTTTTTATAATTTCCTCCTAGAGGTAGACAGTTTTTTATATTATTTTTAGTAAATCACGAAATAATTCATCATTTTATTAATATTTTTATAAAATGATGTTACCAAATTAATCAATATACTTCCTAATACTTCGTTCAACAATCATATTCACGATTTCAATCGAATATTTTCTGCCAGTAATAGTTCCAACCATTTGTGTTTCGGCAAAATTCTTCGAGTTTTCGCATTCGACGGGGAAATGAAAATCTTGCGGCGTAAGACGACGCGAATTCGGAACGCAGTAAATGTGTAGGACTTTTTATCAACAGGGAATCCTCGTCCTTGTTTTCTGGTGAAAGGTACAGGACCGAGGGTGTAGTGTGTCCTGTATCTGACAGATGACATGACGTGTGCACCACTTGTTACTCGGCCAGAATACTTGATATACCCGATCAGGGAACAAAAGTACCCAATGCGGACTATTATATTTTGCGCTTTCGATCAACCGGGCACTCCTATCTGTCGGTTGCAGAACGTTACGTGGATTCCATCTGGACGCTCAGACGAGACATTATTCACCCATCATCTATTTTTACCGTAGCCCGGGGCCGAAGAATTATCGAAACCGAGAGAAAAGGACCGGGTTCTCTCTCTCTCTCTCTCTGTGCGCGCGTGTGTATGTTCCGAGCTCGATATTTTCCTGGTACATAATCGGCCGACAGCCGGATATATTTTCGCGATTGCAAGCGATGCACTGCGCTTTGTTTCTGTTTTGTGATAATTCCGCGCGAAAAATAGCAAATCCGGAGAACCGGGTCTTCTTCCAGCTTTTTCCAAGAATATCTGACCATAAACAAGGAGTTGCTCCAGAGATCAATTAGGGGAGAGTTGTCGAATTTGGACCATCGCACAGTGGTCCGAAAGCCCGGAAACGTGGCCAAAACCCCAAAAATGTATTATGAACTGGAACGATTTTACCCATTGGGATAGGTACTCTAATAGTGACTCCGTAGTGGGGTAAACGAGAAAATACTTGCTTTTTTTTTACCTAAGTTGCAGTCGTAGTCGAAACTTTGTATTTATCTGCGGACAGCGATGGATTGCCAATTTTTAAACAGATCTAACAATTTTTTAACGTATGCGTTCGCCATATTGAATCCGACATTTTGTTTTTCCAAATTTTGAGTTCAGATTTTTAATCAGCGGTTCCGGAAACCATAGGATTATAATTTTTGAACAAATCTAACAATTTTTTAACGTATGCGTTCGCCATATTGAATCGCCATTTTGTTTTTCAAATTTTGAGTTCAGATTTGCAATCAGCGGCCCCAAAAACCATGAGATACCAATTTTTGGAGAAATTGAAGTACGTTTAGGGGTTTTGGCCAGCTTTTGGGGATTTGGGACCACTATGCGTCGCCTAAATTGGACCACCATTGTAACTTGGCCGGTATAAGACATTTGTTTTGTAAAATAGGCAATATACGTTGTTTGAAACTACATATACTTGTCTGCTGCATCCAATATTTCGAGCAGACATCTTGTGGTTACGGTTAATAAATTGATTTTAATTTTTGAGAAGTCATTGGTTGAAGGTTTTTGAAAGTGAAGCAATACTCATGTCATTTTAAAGCAAACATACTTAGATATAAATTGCTATGATAGTTTTATTATCCTATGTTAAAAGTAAGGTTAAGTAGAATTTTTTAAAATTTGTGTACAAGTTGCCCAAGTTGGACCACATTGTAGTCCTCTAAATTGGACCGATCTAATTTCAAGTTTAATTAAAAATGTTATTAGTAAACTGTAAACTTTTGGGGGAATGTCAAGTTTAATTAAAAAATTTTAATTTTAAAGGAGTTTTGAGTTAATTGATATTTTAAAAATATTTTTAGAGGAACTTTAAGTTTGATTAGTATTTTTAAAAAACTTTTAGAGGGATTTCGAGTTTAATTAGAAATTATATTAATAAATTTTACGCTTTAGAGGAATTTTAAGTTTAATTGATATTTTTAAAAGACTTCTGAAGGAATTTGATCACACCTGAGTCCATACACAATTTGCCGGAGTAAATTAAAAAATGAAGAAATACAATTGCATCAATTGTGGCTAACGAAATTGGTGGTCCATCTTGAGATATCATAGGTTCAAATTAGAAAACCAGTTTTTTTATTGGACCGATGACTGTGAATTCGTAAATAGAATTTTTGGTATTTTAGATTGTGTTTATTAAGCTACAAAATGTATTCCATTGAAAATTGCAATAATAATATTCTTTTCCAATGTTTCGTTTTTTTTTAAAATTATTTCTCTCTCTCTCTCTCTCTCTCTCTATATATATATATATATATATATATATATATATATATATATATATATATATATATATATGTATGTATGTATGTATGTATGTATGTATGTATGTATGTATGTATGTATGTTATACGTTTCAATACAAATTCAGTGACTATAATTATTCAAGGTCATTCATGGTCACGGACAGAATTCAACATTCCTTCATAGCATGAACGATTGAAGAAGACTGAAACGTTTGCATACGCCTAATAGAAAAGAACCTATGATGAGGGGAAGAATTCTTGAATAAACGTTTAGTAAAAATCTTTAATACTTTATTAACATTCGTTGCTTCAATTCAGAGTCTAACAGTGATAGCTTGAGACATACCTAGCAGAGTATGTTCGAAAGTAAAACATCTTGGACCCATTACCTTATAATAACTAGTCAGACTTGTGGTTAAAATTTCTTGCCGAGTTTAACAAATGTCGAAAGGTCCTCCTTGCGACGATCTATAAAGTAACTTTGGCGATTTCAATCACGACGAGATCGTAAGTGATTAACACGTTCGCTACCACCCCCACGCACACGTGGCATTCACAATCTCACAATTTACTAAAAGATACATTGTCAAGTCAGTTTTATACACTCTGCTATCTAATGTCCCAGCGCACAGCATAATATTCAGACACTCCATGACTTTAACCCCTTCGCCTACAATGACGTGTGAGAGACGTGATGAAGATTTTGAACAGAGTCAAATAAATATATATGTTATTAATTTCTTTTAAACCGAAATAAAATTCTATTTTGTTGTTGTTAATGTATAGCCATTGCAGAACATATAGACATACAATAGATATACATTTTCTCCTTCTTCTAGGAAATTATAAACTACAAATAAATTCTAATCACTGAAACCGTAATATAAATGGTATGTCAAGGGGTTAATCTGCTAAATTCTTTTATTATTTCGCAAAAGAGATACGTTCCGTAAAACCCTCACGTGCTCCTCAGATATAGTCGTCTAAAAAATATCTATAGTGCCCCATTTTAAAGAATGGGTGAATTTTCACACTGAGGAACGTATGGGAGTTGATAAAATATTTAAACAGTTAAGCTGCGAAATAAATAGTGGTATTGAACGTGTACGAGTCAGTGAAATTCTACAAAACCGATTTACAAACAATGGTTCTATGTTTTATGAACTTCGAGCAGAAATCTCGAGCAGTAGAGTATAATCTAGACTTACGATCGTTCAGAATTCTGTATTAAGTTATTCATGCCAGTTTCGTTGTTTACATATTCTATGTAAAACTGTATAAAAATGTATACATTTAAATAACTGTATTGATTGATCCACTCTAAACTCGATTAAAGTGCACTTAAGTGTTTCCGTGTCCATTATAGTCATTGTTTGCGTCACTTTGACTCACACCCTCGTATCGAATACCCTTTTTAGCGTCTTGACGCCTTTGCACGTCCTTCGTTAAAACGGTGATGATAAAGCCAATCAGCAACGCTATACAAAGTCCCACGTGCACTGGAATATCTCCGTAAAGTTCCAATAATTCGCCCAATATTAGGACCAGGACAATGCCATAAATGTTATTAGCCACATTCAGAATTCCTGCCGTTATGCCTTCCGGTTCGGGGTACGTGTATTCCGCGCATACTTCATATCCCAAAGCTACATAACCCAACATGAAGAACCTGCGAAGAATAATTTGGCTCTTAGATGTGTGGTTGCCTGTTCGTTCGATTGTAGAAAATGCTTAATTGCTGAGAAATGTCGCTTATATCGTGTAGAGATACTATTTCTGAATCTGTTGTCGCTAACATCAAATGTTGAATAGGTTAATTTTTGGTTCAAAGCCTTTTTGTTTTTACTTGTTTTTGTATGAAACTTTTCTGATGGTAAATGCTTCATAGCAGAATAATTAAGAACAAAAAGTTTTGTCACTTTTATCACAATTATATCACCGGTAAATCTATTGTTCTCAATGTTTTCATGAATGTCCTATGATCTGATCATAGGTTTTGAATCATTTGATCACAAGATTTGAAAAATTCAGAAAAATCGAAACTATTTGTTAGATTAGAAGAATATAAAGTAAAAAGAATATTTCATGTTTTTGAAGGAATTATAATTTCAGCACTTTTGACATTTAGCAGTTGATTTTCTTTTTAATATACGCTGCTTAGAAATGTAAATTGAGTAAGTATAAAATAATACCCTAGGAAAATGGCCGACAGATACACCATCCACTGGATTTCGACGACACTACTTATGGCGAAGAAAATCTGACCACACAGCGAAAGAAAATACACAGCCACCGTGGTCTCCCTAAAAATTGATGTTCAGTTTTGTCATTATAGAAAATGAAAAATAATTTAAACATATGATAAAAAATGTGATAATGTCGAGTCAACTTGGATCGTTTTTAAAATAGAAGCACTTAACACATAGTAATTCATTTTAGCTTATAGTGTGTATAAGCGTAAAAAAAGATTTCTTTACAATTTATTTTATTGTAATTGAAATTGAAATTACTATACACGAAAAGAAATATAAAATAGTAAAATAGCAACGTTATTAAATTTCAAAATATTCACTGATTATTTAATGCATTGTTTAAAATACACATTGCAATAGATCAATTTTTAAAGTAGCGAATTTTGTACTGTGCAAAAATAAAACGTCATGCGATATAACCATAAAAAAACAAAAAAATTCTAAATTGAAATTCTTACTTGAATTTATGGGTTTTAAAGAAAATGTCATGCGATATAACCATAAAAAAAAACAAAAAATACTAAATTGAAATTCTTACTTGAATTTATGGGTTTTGTCAATGATAATTCCGAAGCAGACAGAACCTATCATACCAGAAATGATCATAAATAAACCAATTCTACCAGCGTCTTCCTCGCCATTCTGTAAAATATGACACATAAATAAGTTCTGAAAAAAAAAAGAATCTGAAAAATAAAATTCTTTGCTTTTCAGCTCACCTGGAAATGCACTAGGTAGATTTGACTGAATAATGTTGCTACAGCATTTAGTACACCGACGTTCAAGCCGTATGTATTGCAAAGTAGTATGTATTGTTTATTTTTAACCAGCCTTTTAAATGGCGCTATGAAGCCTTCGTTATCCGCCATTCGATTGATTTTTTGAAGTGCTCGTGTTTTACTCGGTGGTAATTTTGGATCATCTTCAAAGACTGCGAAATAATTTGTTTAGCTTTGGCTGAGATGATTGTCATTTACAGTAGGAACATGTTCCCAAATAATAATAATTATAATTTGAAGTTACTGTTACTGGTGATAGGGAAGTTTATATTTTGAATGCACTAAGTAATAAAACTGTTCATAATTTGAATTTATTATACAATAAAAGCGTTCATAAATTGAATTTTGCCACGTAACTGTAGATATTTTGATACTTAAATTTGAAATAAAATATATGTCTATTATACTTGACTATAAGTATAATATCACACTTGTACAGTAGAATCTCGGTTATCCTAACTAACAATAAGCAGGAAAACATGAGTGCTCCGATAATGGTATTTACTCTGCTAGATTCAATCTTCATCGATTTCTGCAATGAATAATGTTGGATGCTGCTATTCACGTGTGAAACATGTTCGGACAATAGAAATTTCAGATAATCAATGTTCTGGATAATCGAGATCCTACTGTGGTAGTGCAATTATGAACTTACTAAGTAAGTTGTCAATTTTATAACTTTCCAAATAGCAAGAATGAATTTGATTGTTTCTGAGAACAAACTTACATATTACGACTAGTATAAACGCAATCGTCAGAATGATAGCAACAGTCCAGAATAGGAACGACAAGTCCTTGCCGATATCATCTAGACTCTCATGATTTTTTACGATGATCGGTGTTATTAAGAAACTCAATGCTATCCCCAATTGATTGCCGAAAATGATTAAAGATGTGGCGGTGGATACTTCGTTGGCATGGAACCATTGCGCTGCTATACGTCCAGGGAAAATCTGAACTATAGTCTAATACCACACAAAAGCCGATCGATTAATTAATTTTATCGTATAGAAAATAACGTATTATAGTGCCAATCGATACATGTGTGATCATTCAATTATCTGAAACCAAATCCTGCACAAATTGAAATTCTCCTTCGTTTTGTTTCTACTTACAACAAGCAATTTTCTCTGAATTAATATTATACTATAAGTAATGTCTTAAAAATTAATATTATACTATAAGATATCTTTTTAAGTTTAATATTGTACTACAGCAATTTTTATATTAAATTTAATTTGCTGTTTATAAAGTTGGTTCCCAAATCTTTGTTTCCGTGCTAAGCAACGTTAAATTAACCTGGATTTACTGATACGTAGAGATAAATGAGATTACTATAATTTAAAATAGAGAAGAAAGATAAGGTGTATCACTTCTATTATTATCGCATATCTATAATCTAATGTTGCCTAATTCTATAGCGAGGAATAAAATCAAGCAAATAATTTGACGGACACGAATATAATAATTACATCTGTTATACCATTCTCGACTTGTGACAATTATTATAAGGAAAAGTACATTTAATTTCTGTTCCATACTGTTGCCAGAGAAAAATGTTATTTTACATAAAGATGCACAATCTAATGATAATCAAGTTTACACGAAATACGTATAAATTCAAATTGTGGCCATTTACCAATTCCAAAATCACGGAGATTGGTATTTAATTTTTCTGAATTGGAAGTAGATAGCATGGTTTAAATAAAAGATTCTTTCGAACAATATCATAATTTTTTGCACTGAAATGATAGGAATTTTATTTTAGGTCAACATACAGTTGGCGAACGTAGACACGTAAATCTCCCACAGAGACATTACTCTTATTTCGATATTGTACCTCCAGCTTAAGCTTTGGGTACATAAAGAATGACTAGACTTGTAATACCCAGCGTTAGCAGAAATTTATTACACATTTTCGCGAATCCACTACAATTGTATTTGTGAGTAGTCTTAACGCGCGTCAAACATACCGTGTCAATTTCTGGCTTTTGTATGCACACATTGGGAATTTTAGATTAAAACAGAGACGACAAACTGCAAGTGCATCTCGGCATGTGCAGTATTAATTTTGAAGTGTTATTTATTGTTTTTACTTGCACGATTATTATATATTTTTTCCCACTTGACTGTCATTAAATTACAGATTTTTATGCAAAATTTTTCTGTGTCAATTGCAAGAGACGAGAACTAAATAAAAATTCATGTTTTGCTTTTTAATAATTTGAGAATAATATATTTATATTCTTACACTTAATCGTTTCACTGTTTTAAATTGCATAGTCTCATTTGTGCCATAAATGCATAAAATCCACAGTTTAGTTATTCCTTAGTAAAAGTTTAGTGTTCGCTCATACTTTTGACCAGCATTTCACATTTTAGCAATTTTCCTGTATTATAATTAGACTGCGAATTTTTATACAAAGAAAATTGTCTGGATTAATTGCGCAATACAGAATCTATATTGACATTTGTTTCTTTTTCCGATAGTTTTAATGAATTGAAAAATAGTGAAATAACTTCTTCAAATTCTTCAAATCTCTTTACTGTTTTATATTCGATCTACTTATTTTTACAATGAATGCATAAAGATCCTTAGTTTAATTACAATATCGGCTATTCTGCTAATTTAGAATCCTGGAAAGTATTTTAATACTAGATAGATACTCGATTTCCGAAAAATTACCTACATTTGAACCATGATAATTTCGTAAGAAGTGATCGTACGAAAACATATTTCGACTCATTTTAAAGCTTAAAGCTTCTAATTTCACAATTCATTGTTTATTTTATTCTAAGATTTTTTCCTATAATGTAGCCGGCGAGAAACTGAAGACGCGTTTTTATCAAAGAAGCTATACATTCAAACGTCTGTGAAAAGTTTGAAAAATTCTTTTCATGACTGAAACCACCACAGATGTAAAGATCAGAGCTTCCTCTTTACAACGGTATCGTATAAACTGATGTACGATTTTTTTTAGTCGTTTTATCGACTTTTATATGTGAGGTGTGCCATCAATTTTACAGTAGTAAATATAAGTTACACCATGAGGGCAATATTTGACTAAACTTGTTCTTCATTTTTATTCCATAAACTAGTGAACAAATCGTACATCAAAGAGTCGTTGTAAGGAGGAGGCTTCAATTTTCAAATCTGTGGAAGTTTCATTTACGAGAAAATTTTTTTGAAAGTTTTTAGAGACGTTTGAATTTGCAGCATTTTTATTAGGAAAAATGGATCTTCAGTTTCCCACCTGTTACATGATGTAAAAATACCTTAGAGGAAAATGAACTTCACTTTGCGAATGTAGAGGCTTCAAAGTGTAAAATGAATTCAGGCTTATGGTTGTACCAATTGTTTTTACGAAATAATCACAATTTAAATATTGACAATTTCTCGAGAATCGGAAGTGTAGTGCTTAAATACTTTTTGGATTGTAATCAAACATTGTAATCAAACAATTTTATTTTTCAGTCTCGTTTGATTTTCTTTATACGGAGGAGATATTTGTTTTTAAAATAGTCGTTTAATACAGGTTTGATCCTTATGTCAATTCTCGATGTGTAAAATGTATCGTGGATGGAAAATAAATGTTCTCGATTGAGTTGGTGTCTAACCTGAGTGGAAGCGACAAGAGAATGTCCAATGAAGGTAACGTAAAACCTGTCAGGGCTGACAGACAGAACTTTTATCCACGATCCCAAGCAACTGATTCCACATCCTACAATATTAGTCCACCTGAGCCCCCATCGGTCCATGAAATAGGTTACAGGGATGACGAAAATTACGTAGTATGCCAAGAACGACATTGATGTCCAGTCGACGACTAATGAAGACACTCCGTAATACCTAGATAATTAGTTTAATTTCATCAAATTTCCTTTTTAAAGGTTGGAATTTAATAATTCGACGCTTTAATCTCTTATACGATTTCGCATTGATGAAGTGCTGAAAGAGACTTTCCAATTATCGCATCTATATTATACTTAAATGCGCGGAAAGAATTGTAGAGGATATTTCAGCGATAATGTTTTTCTTTCTTCTTTTCAACGTATCAGGATGTAGTTAAAAGGATATTTCAGGAAAAACGTTTTTCCTTCCTCCTGTTCAACGTCTTTAAGATTTAAAATGACGAAATTCTTATAGCAGTTCAGAAAATTTTGAATGTTTCGACAGTGAAATAAAATGAAAGCAGATTATTGATTATTTTTATTTCCGTCAATAATGTTTATTCCTTCTCCTTTTCAACGTATCAAGGTGTAGTCAAGATTTACAATGACGAATTTTTTAAACCTGACAGGAAAAACTTGGCCATTTGAACAATGAAATAGAATGAAAGCAAATTGATGATCATTTTCATTCCTGTCATAAATATATAATAAATTAAATGTGTTTATCGATCGAAAATTGATTAATTTAATTTAATTTAATTTAAATTTAAATTAAATTTAAGATTAATTTAATTTAAAACTCAATAAATATATAATTTTCGAAAGTGGAAGATTTTATTACTATTTTGGAGTTTATCTATTTGTTAGAGTTATGTCGATGCCACGCATAATTATTTTGATATTTACATAATATAATTTTTGAAAATACTGGTGGCCAAATATCTGTAATCCACTCAGGAGTTTGAATTGTTGTTCATCAGTGTTTAATTCTAAGATTCGGAGATTCGCAGATAAGATATGCGATGCTGCATGTATACATAATATTATACACTTTCTTTTTAAAATGAAGATTGTAGAGTTTTGTGTACTCTCATGTCTCAGTTAAGTGAGCAGATAATTAACATCATTAATGTATGTTTGACTAGCAAATAAAAACGACAAATTTGTTTTGAAGATACAAAGACAACTGCATTTTTATTAAAAGAATCGCGTGGATTCATGTTCAACTAAGGACATCATAAATTAACATGTTTAATAATAAATGCACTGCACTTTCACAATATTTTTTTACTTTTCTGTGAGATTGATTGTTTACCTATTATTTATAGACGATCTGATGAATTTCTACTTTAAACTATTTTCTATATTTCTCATACAGTTTTTCTCGCACTTTTTTAAAAGTATTTTAGTTTTACTAGTTTGTTAAAAATGTTCATCACTACATTATTGAGAACTTGTTATTCGTTAAAAAGAAATTTTATGAAAATTTTATGAGCTTAATAATTTGAAAGCTTAAAAACACAGTGAGAACCTCTTATTTTATATTTTTATATTTCATTTTATAAAAGTTTTGTGTGCTTTGAAAAACCTTTAAAACGTAGTGAGGTACATTGAAACTGATCTCAAATGTAGTATTTGCGTTCAAATTTTTACCATTTTTTGCACTTTTGAAAGAACACTGTTAAACATAATCCACGCACAGAAATGTTTAACCTTAAGTTTTAAGCCTTATTTAAACGAGTCAGACTCGTGATGAAGATTTTAAACAAAGTCTAACAAATATGAATGTTATGCCTTCCTTTGTTGACGAAACAAAATTTTATTCTTTTGCAATCAATATTTAAGCATTGACGTAAATGTAGTCGTAACAAAAATATTCATTTCTTTTCTCTTCTACGCCATTTTTGGGAATAAAGACGTTCTATTCGCTCTAGCCGTAAAGAAAATGGTACAGCAAGGAGTTAAACCAAATTGTTTTCTTTTACATACATTTGTACATTTACAAGTCAACTAATAAATTTTCGTATAATTTATAAATACTTTAAGAACTTTATTGGAACACAATTTAACATAAACGTATATAATCTTGCACGAATATTCCTGCCTTTTTTCATAATTTACTGTTTTTAGAAATCGACCACACAAATTTACAAAAATGTCAATAAATAAATACAAACGTTTCTAAACAATGTGTACCGTTTTCGGAAATGGACCTCTGAAATTTACCAATAATACACAATTTGCAAACATCACTAAAATCACTGAACAATGGTATGATCTGCTATGCAAGTATCTAATTTCCTACATTCCATAAAAAAAACCCGAAAAGATCTCAGTGCAAGAAGTTGAAATAAATCAGCGAGTTATCTGATTCCTACAAAAGGATACGTAGCACGAACGCGCAGATCAATTTAGAAACGCCCAGTAGATCGATCGCGAGCGATCACGAACGATCGCAAAAGATTGCAAAAAATCAAGGACAGAGAAACGCAAATACCTTGTGATTACGTTCGGTATAACGGAGTACTGGATCCATTGGAAGGTGCTCATTCCGGTGTACAAAATAAACAAGCCGAGTATGAGCCATCTTCTCTTGTACACTTTGGTCTCGAGCAAGTCTTTACTTTTCTCTCCGTTGACTACTTTCACAGGACATTTGGTGCACACCACGTCTTTCAATTCCTTCTCACCGGTCATTTTCATACTCCACTTTGGACGATTCTATGATTCTATACCTCCACTCCTGTGCTGACTGTCATTTATTTCCAAGAACACGTCGGAGCTCAGAGTGGTTGTTCAATGGTCCATGTGCTTGTTCGTTTAGCCCCGAGCGGTGAGAGCCTGGTCTCGGAATCACTTGTTACCATTCATGGGCGAAGGGGTGATCTGCATTTCACGGCGGTGGATCGATCCTCGCGCTCACTATGATCGTCTCCGAGTCTCTTCTGTTCCACGAAACAAGTGTATCGGACCCCGGAAATGTTGTTTTCCAACCTCTCTCTCGTGGCGTGGTGTCGTTTCTACCTCGGCTACAGACGAACTGCGCCTTCCGTGGCGTCATTGCTTATTGTTTTATCTGCATTTGTGATTAAACAAGATCGACTTATTTGCGCGAAGCATTTGCGGCCGCCTACACTCCCGTGTGTTACATGGCTCGGTCTTATCGGTAGGCTTTTTATCGTGATTCACGACCGGTGTTAGACGCTACCGAACCTAATCGATCCGTTCACTCATTCATCAGAGGCCACGCCAACCGATCTGTTCGCAACTCCGTGCATTATGAGGAAAAACGATCGAACGCGGATCGGATATTCCCCGAACAGCGAATCAATATTCATGAATTGCAGTCATCGGCGATTGCTAGGCCGAGATATTTCGAGGTAAACAATTAACCAAGGCATATTAATCCCGTTTCGTTTTCCAGAGGATCACTCTGCCTGGGAACGAGAAAATATATTGGCGCCAACGCGTATGTACACTGCACTGGTTCAGTCGGTGTTGCAATCTGCAATCATTGTTGGCCGCGGTCTCAACTGACGCGTGCGGGAGGAGGGGAGATACCATTAATTTGTTGAACACAATCGCTAAAAGTCATACGCTTCGGCCCCTAGAAAAGCTTTTCAATTATTCAACTGAACTCTTGTTATATTTCCTCCAATCTGTTTCCCTCTGGTTTTTTGGACTCTTTCGAGCAGTTTGCTTAGATTTTATAGCGACTACTTTGCAGAATGTATGCATTTGTTCTGTTCGCGTGATTGCCGTTATTAGAACACACGTAAGTCAATGATATTTTTATAATTCATTTCTTCTTTAAGAATGAACAAGTTCTTAAATTTAATTTTCTTGGTTTCATTATTTCTTATTTTTAACTTATTTGTTGCAATTTTTTTTAGATTGTATAGTAACTAGATTGCAGATTGTATGCATTCGTTCCGTTCGTGAGTTTGCCATTTTTAGAACGTATACAAGTCGGTGATATTTTTCTAATTTATTTCGTGTTTAACAATGAATAGATTTTTCACCTATTTTTCCTCATTATATTCGCGCTTGTTTTTAGTCAATGCTATGCAATTTTCTTCGATTTTGTAAGAATTAAACTGTGGCTTTTATGCATTTATTCCGTTTAACTATTTGCCATTTTTCGAATGTATGTAATGAATATTATAATATTTTTTAATCTGTTTTTTCTAATTATGTTTTCCCTTGTTTACAGTCTCTTTTGTGCAACTTTCATTGATTTTATGATAACTAAACTGCAAAATAGATTACAACTCTATGGGTTTATTACACGAATGAATGAATGAATGAAATACCAGAGCACAAAAAAGCTGTACAAAAACATAAAAATGTTGCTACATTATTTGCAAGTTCTTAAAAATCATTAACAGCAGAAATAAATTTGTGATCAACTTCTGTTTTTTGTTATTGTTGCAAGAAGTTTCTGCTTTGCATAAAGAATCACAGTTTAATAAGAACGATGGAAAATATAATTATCTATTTATTCGTAATGTATTATCTTTTTAGAGCACAACATAGTAGGATCCTCTAAAGAAATCAATGTTTCGTTCGTAACGAATTTCAGAGTTGTTGTTTATGCGTGCCGCAACCACGAGTTGATTCGAGCGGGGGTTAAATACTGTCATCTAGTCGATCATTACAATTTATGTGAAATACAGTGAATGTTCGATTTAAGCAAACGAGAAGTGTACTGTCATCGCAAAACGCCTATCCCCACCATTGGGGGTATGCCCCCCGAGGGGCCAAGAAGCTCGAGTTACCTCGGCCGCCGAGCAGTGTAACACAGATTGGCCAGAAACACCCAAAACTGGGTGGATTTTCCTCTCCTTCTTTTCCCCTTCCACTATCCCATTCCACTGCGTGTTGCGTCTCCGTCGCGCATGCGTAACATGTGCACGTGTTAATCTGGTTATCAGAGAGGTGGTAAACTGTATTCCTCTCGATTTCAGCAATCTGACGACACTGCTATAACATGTCGCGTAACCCGATACGAGGACAGGTATGCCGGTGTGAAACCACTACTAATCCAATTACAAAACTTCTTCATTTTTCATTATTTTTTTATGGGATTTTCACCATCTTATTTGTGGCACTTTTCTGATTAAAATGATATTAAACACGATATGATGTGAACTATATTTCGTGTATTTAACTGTTGGTACAGTAACTTTTGGACGTAGAAGAGGATAGTGATTCGTGTTTACACGCGCTGTCCTTTTCTACGTTGGACGCGCTCGGTGTGGCCACACAAAAATAATCGAACTGTACGATCCATGCAATGGCACGGCCTCGAGAGTTTTGCTTAGATCGAATGTTTACTATAGTTCGAAATGCGTGAAAATAGGTTAGATGGTTCGATCGATGATGTGGAAAGGTTGTCTGCCTCGGCGAGCTATTTTTTCGTCCCTTGTTGTCTTTGGTCCCCACTCTTATCGAATATCTTGAACGATTTGCCAGAATGGGGCCTCCCAAGGCGGTTCCTGATTTTCCATCGATTTGGAACATTGACCACTCTATGTCACTACACTTCCCAATGCGTCCGAAGTACGCTGGGCCTATGGCGGGGGTTATGAGGCCGGTCCACAATGGTCCCAAATCCCGAAAACGTGGTCAAAACCTTAGAAATGATTTTTCTCTCAGAGTCATTTTGACCGTTGTTTAGGATACTTTATTGATGTTCCTATACTGGGGTGGGGTATACGCGAAAATGGTCACATTTTTATACCTAAAGTGCATAATTTATTTTAAAAAGTATTATATTCAATTCTGTGAAGTGCATGCTGTTTGTGGAAGTAAGTAGAATGTTTTTTAATACTAATGTGTTAAATATTGTTAATCATCAAACGTATAAGTTAGTAACGAAATGAGGTACGAAGTGCTATGAGTAAATTTTTAAGACGTAGAGAAAAAGTTAATTGCTCCCCAAGGTCCTACTAAAATTCTTGTTGGAACTTTTAGTTTATACATTTACCTCGCAGGATTTGCCATTTTTTATATAATCTAGTGCCTTCATGCCAGCAGTTTTCGCCATGTTTCTTTCGAATATTATGAATGATATGTTACGAGCCAGGGCGCGAGTAGGGCGAGTGGCCGGCGAAGGGTTATTTCTTCAGGTATGAAGATGGTTTTGGTTTGTTAGTAGATATGCGTAACCGCATGGAATATGGTCTCAGTGTGTTATATTGGGTTGCGCGGACGAACCCAATGCGAAATCGGGGAGCCGCTGGGATTATAGACGTCGAGGACGAACCTGATGCGTAATCAAGGAGCTGCTAGGATTGTAGATGTCGAGGACGAATCCAATGCGAAATCGGGGAGCCTCTAGGAAGTTGGTTATGCGCAGACGAACCTGATGCGTAATGAGGGAGCTGCTAGGAGGTTGGATGAGAACACAGACGAACCTGATGCGGAATCAGGGAGCTGTTAGGAAGCAGACGAACCCAATGCGAAATTGGGGAGCTGCGAGGATGCGGACGAACCTGATGCGAAATCAGGGAGCCGCTAGGGTGGGGTTATGAGCCTCGTAAATAGTACAATTTAATTGATACAATCCGAGCTGTTAGATTGTATCGTGTGGGGACGCTCAATTATTTGGTTAAGGATTTTAGGATAATTATGGGTTTAGTGATTTGCACGAATTTACCAATTAACGCAAATATATTCTAATATTTAGAGTGTGTAATACAATTGGAATTGTCGCGAATAAATGATGGAATTGAAAGAAGATTATATTACGTATGGATGCACAATGTTGACGCACAGGCAGTGCGTGGTCTCGGAGTAACTTCCGAGAATGCCAGATATACCGAACAACGCGGAATTCTATGAGGTTTTTACTTTTTGATCCGAAGGGGAACTTTAGCCCGATCTCACTAAGAAAGTCGACTCTACGAGATGCAGCACGACGTTATACGATTCGTAACTACGTTAGTGCTAGCCCCCGAGAGTAAAAATGTAAGAGTTTATATACCCCAAAAATGAGTGGGGGTGGCTTGTTCATTACGTGGAAATGCGTTAGCCAGAATCTTATTTTGGTCACTTTCTTAGTAAAATCGGGTCAGAGTTCATTCATCGTTAAAAGGCTCGTTCTCTAACCGTAACAGATATTTAAAAGTGTTTACGAGAAAAATTTTATGAATTTTGAAGAGTTTTGTAAGGCAGACGTATGAAAAACACGAATGTTATATTTTTGTTTAAAACTTTTTTTTATATCATTTAAAGTAAAAACTCTTGAAAGGGGAAACGCTTCGTTTGAAGGTGTGCCATGTACATAGCTGCTTTATACGAAGGTAGTAGGGGTAATGTTAAATGTAAGTGACCGTTCCCCTTGTTAACAATAGAGGGAGCGAGAGAAAATACAGCTTGCATCGGAAAGGGGGTAGCTGAAAGTTAGCACACATTTTGTAAAAGAATAACCTTTTTGAAAATTGGATAAATTTAAATAATACCTTTTGTAGATCTGGCTGACTTGTATGCATACCGAAAATTTGGGGAGATTACGATTTCCATGGCCCCTTGTTTAGAGGTTAAATTAGTGTTCTTGGGGTTATTTTAAGAAAAAAATGTATGTCACAGGTATCGAATGGGCCTGGATTAGCTGGTAAAGTAGATTTCCTGTTTTTTATAAATCTGCAAATATCTCGGTAACCATGCAAAGTATGGCAAAATATCAAGAGACCTCCTTTTGTAGAAAATTAAATTTCCAACAATTTATATCCCATGACATTTTTTTATCAGCTGCGCAGTTTCCGAGTATATTTATATTTCGGTGAAGTTGCAGAACAACTGCCTCCCTCCCGAAATGATGGTCGGTGGAACGTAAAGGCTTCGTTCACAAGTGCTTATACGAAACTCAAGAAATGTCTATGTATTAAAACTCAATTAGCAGTGAATATTATTGACGTATTAGGTTAGGTTAGATTATTTTGCCATATTTCGCATAGTTTCCGAGATATTTGTAGGTTTATAAAAAACAGGAAATCTACTTTACCGGCTAAACCAGGCCGATTTGGTACCTATAACATATACAGTTTTTTTCTTAAAATGACCCCAAGAACACAAATTTAATCTTCACAGTAGGGGCCACGAAAATCGTAATCGTGCCGAAAATTTCATCAAAAACATATTGTTCACATTTTTTCAAATACCCGTCCGTTATATTGGATCGGCCATTTTGTTCTTAGAAATTTTAAGTTCAGATTCATTATCAACGACCCCGAGCACATTATATTACCAATGTTCGTGGAAATCATATTAGATCGGCCAGTTTGTTTTTTCAAATTTTGAATTCGGATTCGTAATCAGCTACCACGTAACCTTCAAATACAAATTTTCAATAAAATCCGGAAACGTCTTGGGGTTTTGACCACGTTTTCGGGATGTGCGATGGAGGATAGTCGGTGACATCACGGAAATCTCGACAGGGCAGACCCGCAAGCAGAAACCACGGCTAAAATGCCGATAGACCCTTCGGCCTTTTAATTGTATGGTACGGTTCTCGTAACTGCGAGGCTAAGGTACACCATGCATAAAATCCCGGACTTTCCAACTAACTTTATTACCGAGTGCCACATGTTGGCTGCAGACCGCTCTGCTAAAGAAAGGCCAATAGCTCGATGCTACAAAGAAACAGCCGAATTGAGGAAATGTAAAACTTACAGATGACTGTCCGTACCATGAAGTTATTTTCGACGTGATTATTAAAGCTCTCATTGTTCAGTGACGGAAAAGTTGTTGAGGGTTCGTTTATTGAATTCAAATGTAGAGTATCTGTTCCATAAATATTCGTATTATCGTCGAGAAATTTTTTACTGTTGACAGCGCGTCCGCTTCAACGACTTTCGTCCGATAATTGAACAATGCGTTCTGCGAGCGGAAACGATAACTTAATAGCGAGTTAGTTATTACTGTATTACGATTTATATTGTTAACCCGTCTTATATAACTAACATTGACGCGAGTCGAATATGGAATTGAAACTTTCGACACGTTATCCAATTCCATCTTACAATTATCATTGCCTGGAGTTTTTTTATTTTGACTTCCTATTGTATTTCCGATATCAGTTTGTTTTCAATTATTGATATCTTTGATTCGAATTAAGAAAAAAATACTGACAATATTATTGAAAGCGTAGCCATGCTACGTTGACTTAGATCATACGTGGATTCGTTCTTATTCTATCATTTGAAATATTTGCAGTCGAATAAAAAGTCTTACCCTCATTTGAGCTTTTCATTGACCAATTGCCAAAATACTTAGTCGATGGTTAACTTTTCATTTTTTTTTTATTTATTAGTTTAATTCCAAACTTCCAAAAGTTCCAAACTTCTACTTCAGCAGACCAACATTCATTTTTTTTCTCTCGGATATTTGTGCATCATATAGTAGGTGTGAAACTGAGGACACGTTTTTGATCGAAAATGCAATCAATTGAAACCTCTGTCGAAACATTAAAAAATTTTTTTGTGAGAAGAATCTCCTACAGATTTGAAGATTGAATCGTTCCCTTTTCATCGATTACTGAAAATTTAATCTATGATTATATAAATATTGGTTGCAAATGTACAGTGGATCTAAAAAATATTTAAACACTAAATTTCCCATTCTCACAGAATTTTGGATATTTAAACTGTTAATTAGGTTAAAAAAAATAGTACAATAACAAGTTTGCACTCATTTTAATGCTGGAAGCTTGTAATTTCCAAATCCATAGTTCATTTTTGTGTAGGAAATTTTGTCACGATTCACCGACTGGGAAACTAAATACATTTTTTTTAGACCAAAATGTTACGTATTTGAACTTGCAACAATTTTGGAAAATTTGTTTAACTGACTGAAACCACCACAGGTTTAAAGATTGAAATTTCTCCTTTAGAAGGATTCCTTAGAACAGAGTCGTCCCCACCGTAGCGCTAACTGTTCCCTTCCAGCAAGCGGCGTACGGTGGGGCAACGAAGACACGAGATATCAGTGAACGCGACGAACGTGCGCGCTATATGAAAAAGAGGTTGGTGGGGGAAGCAAGCGTTTGAGGAGCCCCAACCGTACTCAGGTCTGCCTTACAACTTGTTTACGATTTTTTGTAGTCGATTTATTGAGCTTTGAATGAATGATGTACTGCCATATCTGCAACAATGTAAGGCACACCATGAAGGCCTTAACACTAAACTACCAAGCCCAAACCATATATAAGTGAAACGCCTTATAAAAGTGAGAAGATTGAATTTATTCAAACTTTGTATGGCTTTAATCAGAATGTGTGTTTACACAAAGAAGCCAATTCAGTCATTTCCTATGAAAGTGTTTTTATAATTTCAATAATTGCGAGATGGAAAACCGGTTATTTTACCGTGGTAGGTTTAGTGTTAAAGACCACACTTGTCCCCCATTTTTGTTCTATATAACAGCAAATAGAATCGTAGATTAAATTTTAAGCACTCGTTGTAAATGGATCGATTCAATCTTCAAATGTGTGGAATATAAGAAAAATTTGTTCTTAACGTTATTACAGAAGTTTCAACTTACAGCATTTTCGACGAAAAACGTGTCCTCAGATTTTCACCTGCTATATCATGCACAAATATGCTTTAAAATGAGTCCTTTGTTTTCATACTACTTTTTTAAAGAAATTATCACAGATCAAATATTGATAATCTCTCAAGAATCGAAAATTCAGTGTTCGAATACTTTTTGGATCCACTAAATATATTCTAATTATAACGATTTAGTTGTGACTCATTGCAAATCTGATTTAATAAAACCTACGTATAGTCAACGATTTTGTAATAAATCGATTGTAATTCTCTACTTTGTTAATAGATGAGCAGAAAATATTGCAGATAATCGAACGAATTTATGTTATCACCCAATGTATTTAGTATAAATTGTTTTAACAATTAAGCTTAATACTACTGGAAGGAAAGGATACTGGAAGGACTATGGAAGAAATATTCTTTAATTTTTATGTTATGGGGTTAGTTAATTTGGTATATGACATATTTCATTCGCGAATTTCAAGAATGAATGAAGAAGACTCGTTGACATTAATAAAGGATATATCGTACAATGAATAATAACAGAAGTTTATTAGATATTACACTTTAACAATAAAGACAATGTAAATCTGAGGCTCCTTGAGTTACATAAGTTTACAATTTATTACAAAATTAAACATCTCCGACACATTCCGCTCCATAAACTCCGCGACATTCTTAAATGCATTATCCTCAATGGTAACATTAAAAATCGCTGGAAAAAACTATGACTGACTGAACGGTGTACACGGAAAAATTTTTTCACTGTAAAAATATGTGACCTTCGTGAATGATAGAATACCAAAATCTGTGAAATACATCCGAAGAATTCGCTCGCATACTAATCCAATGAAACCCATGGTCGCAGAGCGCAACAACGAATCCAAAACGATCCTCGATCGAGTTCGAACGAAATTCTTTACATTTATTTACACAAACGTTTCGCACACGTAATCTTCGTACCTCGAATTTCGCGAGAAATCAAACGGAACTTCCTCAGGAAACGGGCAGTGCGTTTCCAACGTATAAAAAATATATACTTTCTATCCTAAAACTCGTTCGAAACCGTTTCCATTTAGTGCAACAAAATGAACAACGTTCGTAGAGGATATTTTGGTATTTTACCATTGCACGATATGAATACTTTACATTACACGCAACGTCGCTGCTCTCTCGGTCTCTCGCAATAATCATTTCTTTTTATTTATACAAGTACATATACCGTATTTTTGTTTTCACCAATAAAATCGACAAATCATCCGTCCTCGAAACAAGCCCTCGAAAATATATTACAAACGGCAGACCTCTCTATTCTGTTTACAAAGTCGAAAGAACAAGTGTTTTTTTTAATGCTTCTGTACGGATTAATGGTAAACTGCATTTTTTTTCTCGTTTATAGAATCTATACACATAGTCTAACGATTACTCGAGTCGTATTTTGTATACAATTTTATTGTTTAAAGAGTACTATGTAACGCTTTCTCTTTTTTGGGGACCGTAATCTTGTTACAGTTCGATATTTAACATGTGTTTTAACGTATGCATACAGCGGGGTACGGTATTATAAACTAATTCAATTCACCGAGCAACAGTTCACAGGGCGACACTCTCTTTCGCATTTGTAGAAAAAACACGTGGAAAAGTCGGTTTGTTCGCATACGTCACCGTCGTTCGACGGACCAGGATAGATAATATACGCGAGATACTCATGCACTTATTCAGTTTGCAGTTCGCATATACAAGTTTTGGCCAAGCGTTCAGTCGTTTCGTGTCGCGCACGTTCGCCGCGGATGACGTCATTCCGCGAATACATTCACCAAGAGTACCGAGCAGTTTTTCTGCGAAACCGTGACTCGATGCAACTGGATAAGAGCCGCACGGATTTTAACGTTACCGGAAATTTTCTCGAGAGAGAGAGAGAGAATTCGCGTTGCTCCGTTTCAATCCTCGCGAATCTCTTCAAAGCTCCTCGCACTAATCGTTCAGATAAAAGCGTAAAGTCCGATGACTGCGAATCTTTGTGCAGAATGAAAATTATCTGTGTACTTAACTACAAGGTATGGGAACCAAATAAAAACCTGTTTCTCGTTTTAATAATATTAACCTTCCAACTGGGGATGACGAATTAACTCGTCATTCGTGGTTGCTCTCACTTGTCGAAAATTGTTCATTTTCTTTTTTAATTCCAAAGTTTCAGATTAGAACGTACGATTTCATTTCGTCTGACGTTCTAAACACGGGAATCAATTCAAAATAAAATGATTTGTACTGCCTCAAAGTCAATGTCTTAGGTTTGCACCGTATATGTTAGTTTATTATGGAATAACAAAAATGGCTAGATCAACTGCAAAACAGTGAAAACATTTAACGAATTTAACAGTTACTTAATTATTTATTAACACTATTAACCAGTTAGCTGTTTTTGACGAGTATACTCGTTATGAAGAAATGGCACAGTTTTTTGTTATGACAAATATACTCGTCATGCGTAAAAAGTAGCTACAATTTGCTGTTTACATTGCAATTTTAGTGAAAACTAAAATATATTCTTAAATTTCAAGATGTTTTGAATATTTTGAGGGCAAGACGAAATAAAACGCACAAGTACGAAAATATAAATAATTATTATGAAAAAACTGTATACAGTGTGCACAAAGTAGTTCGCTTACTTTTTGCGACACACTTTAGGTACGCGTTTATCAAAGAGGTCGCAACAACTAACTGGTTAAGAAATGAAATAAATGTAGCTACGACGTCTTGTGGTGAATGCACACAATTTTTATTTTGCATAAAAAGTCTAATAATCAAGTTTGGCGAGAGAAAACCCATGACCTCTCTAAGACGACATTTTAAGGAATGGTTTTAATTCAACAAATAATTCTTTCATTTTATTGTGTAATAATATTCATATTTGTGTAAACTATATTGTGTTTATGTTGATTATGGACATTGTTGTTATGCCAGTTTTATTTGTTTTATGTTATGACTCTCTGAATATTCATGATTGAGGAGTCACTCACTATGAGCGGTCACTAAATTGGAAATAGTATAATTGATACCCTTAAATTCCTTTTATTTTCCTACTGTTTCATGTTTCACTTACTCACTTTTGTCATGAATACATAAAATCTGCAGTCTACTTATGCCTAGACTATGGACCTTGCAAAATAAAAATCGTCTGCATTGTGAAAAGCAGAGAATAAGTAGAAATCGATGTCCACCTTTCACAGACGTGATACATGGAAAATAATGGGACAGTGATTTTTATTTTCTCTGATGTTCAGGCTGTTTACAATTTTGTTTACTCATTTTCCTTTTGCAAAATAAAAATCGTCTGCATTGTGAAAAACAGAGGATAAGTAGAAATCTATGTCCACCCTTAACAATCGTGATACATGGAAAATAATAGGACAGTGATTTTCATTTTCTCCGATGTTCAAGCTGTTTACAAATTTATCTAACCATTTTCCTTTTAGAAAATAAAAATTTTTTCATACATCGGCGACATCATTCTTCGTCTATCTTTGAATATTAATTTTGTTCATAATATAATTGCTTGAACCGAACTTCATTGGGATTTATATGATCCAAAAGAGTTCAAGAAATAATCTCTATAATAAGTTTTAACTCTGCAGTTATTGTTACACTGGTTTTTTTTCTGAAAAAAGCTACTTAAAAGGTACTTTAATTTTAGATTTAGATTTTATACACTTTGTTGTCTCAAGTCATAGCATAATATTCAAAGAGTACGAAACCTTTTACTGCTAAATTATTTCGATATTAAGGTGATGGTAGCAAACGTGCTCGTCTTAATAAAAATCATTCGACTAACTATTCCACTTAAAATCAATTTACGCTGTGTCATTGAACGAATACAATGATACTAGACACTACTTATGTACGTTTCGCTTCTAATCACAACAGAATGGTTACAACGCTCGAAGGCAACGATGCCGACATTCTTGAAACTATAAAATCCCAATCTAGAACAATGTTCAGTATTGTCACTCTTCGCGAAGACATTCGCGATCGATTTGAACGTGCACAAAACCTTTCGACGTATCCGCAGCGAACAGTGCTTTTGTTTTCCGAAAAAGAAGGCGCGGCGCGGCTGTCTACGTAAAATTTCAACGTTGATTTGCCCACGACTGAAAGCTGTTTCGAACGGCGGTGTTTCGGATTGTTCCTCGATCAACTTCCGGTTATCTCGAGATTCTAATTGAATCCGTTTCGTCGGGAGATTCCACACGAATTTCGAAGAGTTCACGAAGCGGGGAAGAGCAGCGGAAAAATTGAATTCGAGAACGGGCGAGGTTGTTCGAGGAAGTTGCGAGACTCGGAATTCTTTCTTTTCACAGGGAGGGGGTGGGGGGAGTCGGCGAGAGGCCGAAACACGGCTGGATCGTTTTATCGGCCGTTTGGTTTACCGAAAATGGTTCCAACGAATCGAAGAACAACGGGCAAGAGCACCGAACGAAATACGGTAACGTGTGTCACTGCGGAAATCGAATCCCGCTTCCGGTACAGAGGTCCTGCTGCTGCGCGTAACATTCTCCGCATTTCAACAGGGTAGCATAAAATTTATCGAAAACGCCCAATCGTTTCAATAATATTATTTGGCACGGTTCGACGTGTGCGTGAATATTTTCTCGTTCGGCAAAGCTTTGTACCGTCTCTTCATCTCTTTCCTCCCCTTTCTCTTTTCTCTCTCTCTCTCTCTCTCTCTCTCTCTCTCTCTCTCTCTCTCCTTTTTTGGCGGGCTCGCTTAAACTGTACAAATGACGTGCACGCGATCGCTTTACAGTGTTTTCAAAGACTTGGAGAAATTTTTTGATCGAAGCACACATCATGATACACGTCGCGAAAAATACAAACAAATTTTATGTCGTTTTCAGAAGACAAAGCATAGTAATCGCTTTTAGTGCTCGGTTGGTATATGTTCGGACGAATGTAGGACCCTTCCTCTGCCACGTATGTACATTGACGTATCATTTACAATTTACAATCGGTTCTTTTTAATTTACAGGGGACGTATGCTTGCCCAATAAGTTCCAGTGTTTTTATTGTGGAGCTTTTTAAGATTTATTGGTAAAAGTCGCATTAACATCAAGGTCATTAGCGACCACATTTGGTTTACATAATATTTACACAGTTTACATGAGATTTACATAAGTTATGAAAACAGTAATGTTAATATTGATATAACATTTAGCATTGATATTACATTGGTGTAATATAGATTTCTTCTGATAAAAATTGTTAGTTGTATTTTGTTCGATGGCTGTCGTTTTCTGAATTAGGATTTTTTTATTTAACTCTGTTTGAACGAAAACGTATTATTCATTTCTAAAATGTGTAATAAAAATTTCTGAAATCAACTGCCGGAAACAGAAATTCATAAAAAATACATTTTCCATATCAGTTATTTTAATAAGTCAATATTTTGTATTTTTAAAATAAGTTTGGAGATAAATTTCGTACACAAGAAAATAAATAAAGCACTATTTCTTGCGTTAACAGTTGCAGTGAATTAAAGATACAATAATTCGTGTGAAAAATATATAATTTTTAAGAAATGAGGATTTCCTGGAAGTGACAAAAGTAAAATAACCTTTAACAAAATCATAGATTAGAGATGCTCTTGCGTTTTCTTTTATTCTTGGAACGTTTTTTCCTTCTGCAACGGTGCAAAATTGTAAATCTGATAATAAAACTGAACTAGATCCTCGCGTTCTTCGATCATCGGTTTCAAATTATACTCGAACGACAAGAAACTAATAATCAATAAATTAAAGAACTATTTTAGTCTATTTTAAAGTCAACTATTGTAAAACAAAACGGCTGTTCTCACTCATAAAAAATGCTATAAACTTATTGGACGAGCTAATATAACAATTATATGGTTCGCTATCGCCTCGCATAGCTTTTTGGTGATCAATCTTGGCTAAAAGAACTGCGTCGAACTATTATATTTATATCTACTCTAGTTTGTTGAGATTCTATTCGATGTTAAAACTAAATAAAAATAACGATTGTATGGAGAATTTGTATTGTACACGAATATGAATTTTGTGTGTTCGGATGGACCCCGCATTCGCCGTATAGAACGTTCGACAACGTTCGAGGGTTAATATTAACGTTAACAATGTAATTTAAACATTGTTCGTTAAGAACACGATATCCACCCGCTTCGGAAGTTCATATATCGCGTCACCAGACAGCCAATGGAACCGTCGAATAGAAATTCCCGCTGACTGGTAGTGTCTCGAACTTTCTAACCGTCTGAAATTCAGCACGATCTTCCATTAGAAGTTGAAATATTTCCCTGATGCTTGAGGATAAGTTCGCACCGCTTCTGAACCGGATAGACATAACGCGCCTAATTGGATTTGTAAATTTCTCGCTTGGGAAATTTCGAAGTAACCGCGGATAATATCTCGAAGCACCTGAAAAATCACTCTAAAGTATATAATCGGAAGTTCATCGGGATAACAACTGTTTCTTTCGAATTCTTTGAATAAATCCTGAACATGTTCTTCAATATTAATATTGTACGTATATGTTCCTGTAATAATTGTATGAACAGTTTTAAAATGTGTTCGAAATATGCTCGTCATATATTCAATCAGTATTCAAGTGTACATATTTATAAAATTGTGTCATTCATTTCATAAATCGATAAATTCTACAAAAGATAGTGCATAAAAGTTGATGAAATAATACACGTCTGTAATTTAAACAAATTTTTATCATTTGGTGGTATCAAGAACACAATAAAGAAAGCCTAATTATTTGGAAAATTTATTTTAAATGTAAAAATTGAAGTATCGATGCTTTGGTAACAAAATGTAAGAAATTTAAAAGGTGGATGTAATCGCTTTGGCCTGCGAACGGCTCAATTAATAATTGAACTGCGATTTACAAGTAATTACTTTATAACCGGTTTGTTATCTCTACTTTTGTGCATAAATTTGAATTGTCTACGTACCACGCTACTTATTTAATTTTTCTCGATGTCAGATAATGGAATTTTTTAATCTAAAACGATCCATATACAACACGGTTTATTATACATATCAGTTAAGATTTAATCTAACACTGTACCTGTAATTGTTCTCTTATCCGAACAGTTGATTTGTTCGGATAATCGAAATTCTACAATATTGTAAATTATACAAGCAAATATGCTCCAAATTGTGTCGTGTTTGGTCTCATTTTGATCATAAAAATGTCCGCAATAATTGACTGTAGTATACATTTTCATTCTAACCTCATTTCAACTAAAATGAATTATTTGTACGGAAACTCAGAATCAACATTCTTGAACGGTTAAAATAATTACGGCGTGTCATTTAGCAACCTTGTTAAGATAAAAACAGTAAGTTTATATTCCTAAAAAAGCGAGTTACAAAATTCCAATGCGAATTCGAATAAAAGTGTTCAATTTTCAATTCTCTGCTGAAGCAAAGGATTGATAAGAACAAATTACATAGATGAAAATAATCTGACCGGTTTTCGTTGATACTGCGGTCAGTAATTAATATGAAGGTAGTATATATTATAGCCTTTATCGCGAGTGTCACACCGTCGACAGGGCCGGTTCACGAAATTTATTTCTGTTCGAAAACTGGACGAGCCTTTCTGCGACGGCTGTTTCCGGGCAAAAATACTATTTTACGGAGGTCTCGGCATCGAGCCGCTGATAAACCGCTGTTCCCTGGCTGTCTGGCTTCTTTCGCTTTAGTGTCACATGTTACCATACGCGATCCTACACGACAGCTCGGAAAAACATTATCAAACGAGCATTACGAGTGAATCGTTAGTACACTGGGGAATTCGCGAAACGGGTTTTATTTTTCGGTGTTCCGCGCTTGTGAAACAGCGACGTTTCACTTCTCTCTGCCTAATGTATCATTTTTCCACGTTTTTTCGCGATTTTTCTCGTATAATGTACAAACTTACAAATGGAGTTGTGAGGAGGAAGTTCGGTTTTACAAAAAGGGGCTTGGGGGTTTTAGGTTATTGTGGTGGGGAGTGGGGGGAGGAAGAAGAGTTACGCTAATTAGTCGGACCGCTTGGCAATTACATCTGTACACGACGATAGAAAAACGCACGAGCGCTCGATAATGGCTCCGATATGTGTCATCTTTCTGTTAACATGTAACAAGATATTCTATAGTAACGTTTATATCGACCATCGCCCGAGCCGATTTCTTTTTTTTTTGTAATTAGACAATTTGATCCCAGAACACATGGCAATAGTTTATAAACGTATAATTTCCATCTTCTTCTTCTTCTTCGTTTTTTTGTCCATTTTTAATTTCCATACGAATTTATGTATAAATGTACAGTGGCTTGCGTCCTTTCTCGTAGGTTACCCTAACCAGCTATCGAACCTTGCGTTCCTCGAGCTGGGACGGGTCGATGGCTTGAAGATCGACCGTTTGAAACCCTTGCCGTTTGAAAAAACTTAGGACTCGCAGAAAATATAATTCAGTGGGTCGTACGCGTAAAACCAAGTAGAAACTTTCACTTTTAATTTTCGGAGGAAATACTCGGCTATGTTGGTAGGCTCTGAACAAGAAGACTAGTGGAAGAAAGTTTTCACTGTGATCAAACTGCCGACGATCGACATTGCTACCGTACGCGCTCGCATAAGCAGCGATATGCAGTCTTGTTCCGACCAGTGTTGCCAGATCAACCCAAAACTGGGTTGATTTTCCTCTCCATCTTTTCCCCTTCCACTATCCCATTCCACTCCTGAGTACACTCCAGCGTCCCCCACTAAGACCGTAGACTGGTCACGTGACGTGCCGCGCAACGTGTTACACATTATTCTGGTCATCAGAAAGGTGGTAAATTGTATTCCCCTCGATTTCAGCGATCTGGCGACACTGGTTCCGATATAAGGCGAAGGTTTGGGACCGGCTTACGCCTATTTCGGATCAGGCATACTATTCGGCAGGTAGTGGTGCGCGAGTACCCTTAATGTACGAGCTGAGCTGAACTTGATTCGATTGCTCGAGCCGAGTCGAGCGTTCGAATTTTCCGAGCTACTTGAAATCGACGAACTGCTTGAAAAGAATGCGAGTAACTCGAAAGTTAAAGATTTGTTCGAATATATTCGAGTAATTCGAAAAATTTCGAGCTGAAAATTCATTTTCAAGTAAATCGAAGTTTTACGAGGGCTCGAATATTCGAGCTGGTTGATTTTTTTAAGTAGCTCGCATTCTTTTCAAGCAGTTCGTCGATTTCAAGTAGCTTGGAAAATTCAAACGCTCGACTCGGTTCGACAGACCGATCATTATTCGACTCGAAATTCGAATAGTCGAATAAATCGAGTACTCGCACACCCCTATCGGCAGGTAGCGACAGACCATAAGGTAGTCGGCTGAGCAGCGATATGTTTCCTTGGAAAATAATAGAATAGAATATAACACCCTCTCGTTCTAGCACTAACAAATGATCTCGCGCGAACACCTTCAAAAGAAGAAGAGGGGATAGCGATGTTTTCTTATTTCGAAACAAACACCGTCGCCTTACGTCGGAACAAGACTGTACTGACGCGAACAGTGCGTTCGTTGTCTGTGATTTAATGTACATATGAAACGCGCATTTGCAATCCGCAAAGTTGAAATACCGGTTGTCGAGAGAGTAATCTGGGAAATAAAAATCTCCGGCGCAAATCTCACAGCGAAGAACATAATTAGACCGCGGATTTTTATGCAGTACAAACATTGTCTACACCAAGTGCAAAACATGGTAATTTCGCAAAAATTAATTGCTCCTCTTAATTACTTTAGTTATTCCAAAATAACATAGCCGTACTCTCTTGTATTCTTCAAATGTTTTTACTATTATGTGTTTTACGCGCTCATTTGTCTTATAAATGCATAAAATCCGCAATCTAAGCATCATTCTACGAATTACCACAGATTTGTGAATCATTTTTTGTTGAGCATCAAGAGCCTTGAAACTTACGCGTGGCAGGAATATTTATCGTAACTGGAAGTAACCTGAGTGATTTTTAAAGTTGTCTTTTTAACGTGAAATATTCGCTGCTATAGTGCTGCACTTAAATAAAGTCAAACTCGGTATTTGACGTATAATCATCTTTATATGCGACATGTGCGCAGCTTAATGATTAACTTTGGCTTCCGAAAAGTAGAATGTTTGTGCAAGATTGTAAGTGAAATTTTTATTCATTTCAATGCGTCTTTTTCTTTTTCACGTCTCGCAAGATATTTTACGTGTGAGGGCAATGAGGCTTGAACTAGCTCGAGGTTTGAGTAGCTTCAGCCAAAGCCTGCTTTCGTAAACGTTTGCTAAAGTTTGTATACACACAAACATAAACTTGCTTAAGTTGGCTTCCGTGTGTTGGAGCTCGAACAGGCTCGAATTTCAAAATGCTCTAACTACTTACCAATATCCTGTTGGATTCTGGTACTCCAAAATGGCGTCATACTCTAATGCTCGACAAAAAACTCTTTTCTTTACCATTTTCTCAAAATCGAATGTCAACTAAGCTGTTCCCTTGCCAAATCGATTTCCACAAAATAAAAAGTAGAGAAAATTAATGAAATGTAATCATTTTTAAAAGTTTTCTAAACCTTCCTTATTCGATGGTAAAATTTTAAACATTAATCGAGTGCTTTGGCAGTAAGATGTTAAAATACTTGAATGATGGTTAATCGATTTGGCCTGTGTACGGCTCAATTAATGAATTCACCAAATTTCTTTGACAAAAAATTAAAAAAAATCGTATGGTTGTCTGTGATCTGTTTCGAACTGAGTAGCAATATTATGAACTTTAGTGATTGAATACTGGGTTGACGATGGAGTCATGTCGATTCTAATGAAAATTGACGATAATTTGTTTTAAGGTATTATCACTGATTGATGACTTTGTTCAACGAGATCAGAATCATAACTGACAAAGACCTCTAACATATTCACAGCTGACGGAAAAATTACTGCAACACATTTCCTTTTAAAAAAAACTCAATTTAACACAGTAGTTCAGTATGAACTAACATTCAACATAAAATAATTTACAAGAAATGACTTTAAATAACATAGTTTAAAATAATTTTATAGCACATTGTTTAAAATAATTTTACAGCACAGAGTTTAAAATAATTTTATAGAGCACAGTTTGAAATATAAATCCCTTTAATAGTGGCCGAATAAAAAAATGAAATTTGGAACGTTTTGCAGAAAAAATTCGCATGTTTTCAATCTCGTCATATCAGACGTTTATTTGGTCCGAAAACCTGCAGTCTGGTCACCAACTTTTCTGGACAGTACTTTTAATTTCTTGCGGCGTATGGATCAATACTTGAATGTTTTGTCATTTTCCTTAAGCCACAAATTAAGTGTTTAGAAGTGGTAGGAAACTTTTTTACACGATCATCTAAAAATCGAATCACAATTGTTACATAGTGTTCGATAACACGATAGATACTATTAATCTTTTCCGTAATCGATTCTTATCGTATTACTTCAATCCAGATAGCGAATAAGACATTTGTAAGTACACTGTTGGTGTTCGCATAAATATGAGATTTTATAAATTGATCGATACAGGGCGATTAAACTCTGTTCAACCGTTTTACTATATCGACATACTTAATCATAACTTTATATGTATAATTGCGCGAAGCTCGCGATGCATTTATAACCATGCAACTGCAAACAAATCGCATTTATCGTAACACGAATTGGTTAATTTTGAAACTGTTCTCGTTGGCACTATTTAAAATCGATATTGCTCCCTCAGCAACCCAATAATGCGCATTATTGTAAATGCACAAGACTAATTAACATTAGAACTGTCGAACCACAAACGTGCCTGATATATCTTTATAATAATGACTAGACTAAGGATCTTTATGCAAAATAAAAATTAAATTGCAATATGTAGAAACGAAAATTTTTCTCTTTTTTTTTAACAATATTTATAGATTGAAAATAATTTAAAATTTTACCTTGTGAGTTTGTTCATGAATCAAATCTGTGGTCTAAGAATAAACCATAATAAAATTGTAAGAAATTGAAAAAAATGTTAGACTGCGGATCTTTATGTGAAATAATTTTCTGCATCAATTGCAAGTGACTACAACCAAATCAAAATTTATTTCTTGCTTCAACAACTTTAACAAGTTGCTGACAATATGTCGACCCTTTTTTCTTTCTATTGTTTCATACTTTATCTGTTCATGTTTGCCATAAATGCATAAAATCCGCAGTCCAGTTGCAGGAATAGTAGCATGTTAAAAAATTGCGCGAGGTTAACATCCGTACGTTTTCCAAACAATATTAGAGATTTAATGTTCCAGATGCTCTATAGATTGCATTGATCACGTCTTTGGCTACGAAAGGATGAAACTATGTTGCAAATCGTTATCCTGTGCATTCGATGCACTGTAAAAGAACAGTCAACGACTAGAAACGAGCATAAACATGACATGGATATCGAAACATTGCTCGAGAATCGCTATGATAATTAATACGTAGCGTAAATGACGAGAATGACTCGGCTGAAGAGCGTGGTCGTCTGCAAAGGATTAACAGAACACGATCAGGCCAACTTTGCGATTGTTGACGAATTCACCGAACGCGATCAGAGATCGTAATCAAAACGCCGCGCCGCGGCGTAATCACGGGGAGCTGATACGAGAGTCTGCCGAGCTAATCTAATCGCAGCGAAATCGTCGATATAATTAAACCGTCAAGTATAAACGACAATTAAAGCTTGCTAGGAGTTGGGGCAGGGATAGGGGTCGGGAGCTTACACAATTAAATTAACGATAGTTTTCTTTACACACTTCCCGTAAAAATACATGGCCGCCGAGTCTGCCACTCGGATAAGATCTCGCGATAAATTAGGGTTATGGGGAAAGGCAAAAAAGCAGGGTATAGGACATTGTGATCGCTTCACCATGCTTTTTGCATCTGTTATACGCCGTTCTACTCGTTTCGATGTTGTTCATATTCTTCTGTCTATATTATCCAAAGTCGTATTCGTATTCGGGGTGTCAAAACGAATAGAATGCCGTACACAATAGTGCACGATTAAATTTACAGGAGTCAAACCCACTCTTTTCTAAACACTCGGTGTCACGAGCTCGGCGAAGCTACCTCAGTAGACAAGGATGGAGAATGAATACAATGTACACAATGTCACGATTAGAAAAAGTAAACATGGAATGAAGAAAATTTTATTTTCTGTAATTGTCGTATTACCTTTATAATATCACCAATGGATGGCTGAGATTCTCCCGATTAAAAGGAGCCCAAACACGAGGTAAATCGAACTAATTTTACCAATTTATTACGGAGCAATCTCCGTCTTAATTATGTACTGCGCATGCCTCACAAGAGCTCCCCACCCGCTTCGCCGATCCCCACTGTTGACGCTCGCGTAGTCCCACCACTTAGGCTTCCAACGTCACACGCTGCATAGTACGCAAGCTACTTTAAGGCAGTTGTTCGCTAGAGCCGAGAATGCGTGTGAAACGAGGCGTACCCCCTCCACTCTGACCAATCAGCCCCACGTTCCTTTCGCGAGACTTCTTCTGAGGCGCACACAGTATTTAAATCGATGAAAGTAGTCCGACCAACATCGTGTTTGGTCTCATTTTAATCGGAAGAACCTCGGCTATCCATTGGCGCTACAATTATAGAGGTAAGACGACAGTTACGGCGAATTAAATTTCTTTGATTGCATGTTTATTATATATAAATTTAACCGTGAACTATAGTAATAGATACACGAAACTCGGTGGTGCAATTCAAAGGTTAAGCCAACGAGGGTGGAAGGAAAGGAAGCGAACCTGGTTAACTGGCTTACGAAAGGGTTAAAGAAGCTCTTCGTTTTCGTCCGAGACACCGTACATCTGGGGCCGTCGTTCCTGGAGATGTTGCTCCCGTTGTCTCTGCGCCTGTTGCTTTTGAAGTAGCGCGATGCTGGCAGCTTTATAGTTGATCGGCCCGTAAGATCGGTAGTCCACGTCGGCGTAGTCAAGATCCGAAAATTCCGGCTTGAAGGGCTGCGTAAACAAAACATCACAACGAATACCTTAGTCTGCTTCGATTACAGGAGGAGTAGTGGGGGGGGGGGGCATCGTTTTTCCGCGCGGCATTCGAGGCGGATTGTGTCTGGGAACGTTCTCGCCGGAACGATGGCAATTTGGGTTCAATGTAGCAGCGAAGAAAGACAGGGCCGGGCATTCTTCGACGGACTTTTCGAGCCGCTGATCCGTTTTACGCGAGCTTTCCTTCGGCTGTACCGACGAAAATTCCACAGGGTTTAGCGGAATTGATATGGTTGTTAATTACACTAGGGGATCGTCGGCGCGGAACAAGTAACAAGGGATCACGGGAAACGTAGTGTCTCGATATGCGAGACGTTCAGTGCGAAAATGGTGCAAGACGAAACAGTTAATGGATGATGAGGAATTCAGTAAAAGTTCTATAAAACGCGATTGTCTTATGCAAGCTCTTCTAAAATTGTATTACAATTATTTTATTTAATCCCTTGAAATAAAAAGACGTCTTTCAGATTACGTGTGTTTTGTGACTGTATACACGTTGCGTAGAATATTGTTTAATACATTGCATGCCTATTATCATTTTAGGAACATCTTTGTTTTGAATGTATTGGAAAATTCATTGTTAAGTTTAATAATAAATGGCACCTTTGGTCATATCGAATTTCATTTAACCTTTTCGCTAAAATGAACGAGATATCTCGTTTCCACGATGTCTAGGAAACGATGCTATTGACGAGATATCTCGTCACCACGATTTCGTCGTACAATGCTATGGACGAGATATCTCGCGTATATTTATTATTGAGACGATGTGTTTTATTTCAAAATGTAACACAAGTTATCGATTTTTTAGACATGTCATCGTTGGTAGAAGGCGTATAAAGATGATAAATATAAAATACTCCATATTTGTCACGATTAGAGTTTTTGTTTTTCATTTTGTATGGAATGCTTGAAAGCATGAAAATGTTCTATTATATTCTAGTATGTTCTGGTATATTCTTGTAGATACCAGCATATTTTGATATATTCTAGTATATTCTAGTATATTCTAGTGTATTCTAGTATATTCATGTATATTCAAGTATATTCAACTATATTCAAGTATATTCTGGTATATTCTAGTGTATTCTATATATTATGGTATATTCAAGTATATTCTAGTATATTCTAGTATATTCTAGTATACTCAAGTATGTTATAGTATATTCAAGTATATTCTAGTATATTCTAGTATATTCTAGTATATTCTAGTATATTCTAGTATATTCTAGTATATTATAGTATATTATAGTATATTATAGTATATTCTGGCATATTCATATTTATTCGACTATATTCTACTACATTCAAGTATACTCTACTTTATTCTAGGATATTCTAGTATATTCTAGTATATTATAGAATATTCTGGTATATCCATATTTATTCGAGTATATTCTACTATATTCAAGTATATTCTACTTTATTCTAGGATATTCTAGTATATTCTAGGATATTCTATTATGTTGAAATGGTTGAAATATATTTGAAATGGTTCATAAAAATATTTCATGCATTTACTATTTTTAACAGTATGGTAATTTGGAACTTTTCACACGAAAGTAAAAAACTTATCTTCAAATAATAGAAGAAATTATTTTGAGTTTAGTGGAGAACTATTGCAAGAGGGATACTTGTAGTCGAGGTAGAAGATCCAATGTAAGAACGCCGTTCCGTTTTAGTCGTTATTGTTTCCTATGTAAGATAAAACCACCAGAGAAAAAAATTCATGTAACAAGACTATGTGTAGTTTGCAGACATAATGGCCGATGGAAAGAAACAAGACATTTTTATAAAAATTGTTCCGTCGCATTATGTATTTCACCATGCTTTCAAACATTCCCAACAAAATGAAAACTAAAATCTTTAATTTAATTACGTAAAATATGAAGTATTTTATCTTCATCATCTTTAAGCAACAACATGTCTTAAAAACGTTTGTGTCAAAAAAATTACTTTTGTCAAATTTTCAGATAAAACGTATCATCTCAATATTAAAGATACACGAGATATCTCGTTCATAGCATAGTACGACGAAATCATGATGACGAGATATCTCGTCCATAGCATCGTACGTACGACATCATGATGGCGAGATATCTCGTCAATAGCATCGTTTCCTAGACATCGTGGAAACGAGATATCTCGTCCGCGGTAGTGAAAGGGTTAATTGGTATGTCGAGGGGTTAATGCCGATGAAACCTTTGAGATGTGATGTTAAACTAAACTGCTATCGCAAGGTGTATCTGTTTTGGGGGCCAAGAAGCTTACTGTGATCGAATTCAGTAACAAAATTTTCAGCGGTTTTGATTATTTTTTAATGGAGCTTTTACCAATATAATCGTGACATTTCCCTGACATATCAAACGTGTCCTTTTTGTATCGAATCAGTGTCAAATTAATACGGAATTTATGTCATCGACTCGACAATTCGAGATGAAATTACTGGGTAGAGGGATTTAAAATTATGACAGGCTTCAAGCCCAAGTCACTTTGCACTGGATATATATATATATATATATATATATATATATATATATATACGTATATATATTTTCAAAAGATTGTTAAATACCTTAGAATCCGGACTGAATAATTACATTGACTAGGATTAATTAAAATTGGTATTTTGAAAAGTAGTTGAAACCTTAAAAATATTCTTAATATATTCATTCAAACTTTGAAATCATTTTAATCTTGAACTTTCTTACCATAATGTACTTATATGTACTCAGCATTTGGTGCAATATATTATGCGGTAAAACAATGTGACAAAAATTCGAAAATACTTTTGAGAATAATATTGAAAAGTTTTATTCGCTCTAATGCATATGAACATGGTTAATTAATTTCTGTTCAATGCAAACTCTTTCTATTTTCAACAAATACAATCGTACAGCAGTTATCTACTTTTTCATGAAATTATTGCAAAAATAACAAATAGTAGTTAATAGTCGTACACATTAACATATATAGAAATAATTATTAATAATTAAGCGTGTGAGATAAACGGCTGCTTCAATTCAAACGTGCCTGGAAAATAAATTAACTTAAAAAATAACTCTCTACCTTATTGTACTACAAAGTAACCTCTAGCCAATTAGAATTTTGACCAATGCTTAAAAATTAGTTGTTTGTGGTAATTTTTTATATTAGATATTGACTTTATTTCTAGGAGTTTTGTATTCCGGAAGTGTAAGTAACTTTTACTCTGATTAGAATTTAGAATGTTGACCATCACTTAAAAATTATTCATTGGTGGTGATTTTCATGTATTGATTTTATTTTTTGGAGTTTTGTATTCCGGAAGGGAAAGTAACTTTTACTTTGATTAGAATCTAGAAATTTGGCCATCACTTAAAAATTGTTTATTGGTGGTGATGTTCATGTATTCATTTTATTTTTTGGAGTTTAGTATTCCGGAAGTAAAAGTAACTTTTACTTTTATTAGACTCTAGAAATTTGGCCATCACATAAAAATTGTTTATTACGGGTAATTTTCAAGTATTGATTTTATTGTTTGGAGTTTTGTATTCCGGAAGTGTAAGTAACTTTTACTCTACCTAGAATCTAGAAATTTGGCCATCACTTAAAAATTGTTTATTACGGGTAATTTTCAAGTATTGATTTTATTGTTTGGAGTTTTGTATTCGGGAGTGTAAGTAACTTTTACTCTCACTAGAATCTAGAAATTTGGCCATCACTTAAAAATTGTTTATTACGGGTAATTTTCAAGTATTGATTTTATTGTTTGGAGTTTTGTATTCGGGAGTGTAAGTAACTTTTACTCTCACTAGAATCTAGAAATTTGGCCATCACTTAAAAATTGTTTATTACGGGTAATTTTCAAGTATTGATTTTATTGTTTGGAGTTTTGTATTCGGGAGTGTAAGTAACTTTTACTCTCACTAGAATCTAGAAATTTGGCCATCACTTAAGAAAATGAGCGTATAACAGGATTTAACGGATTTTTTTGTCGTTGCCGTAACTATGCTATTAAATTGCTAAGAAATCTATTCTCGACGTTAGTGTACCGGCACCGATCTCGTTTTTCGGTTTTCGTGTGCTCGAGGCCAGTTTAAGCTGACGATTAGAGGTGGTATATGCAGACAGTATCTTCTGCTCCAGCTTTCACGTATAAATGTGCTCTTTTATCGGCTGGGATTAATTCGATGCAACGCGAATGGATTCCTATTTGCACTGTATACAGCCAACTCTCCACGAATAAATACCGCGAATAATAAAAATGTATACACACGTATCAAAGTATGTTCACGATTTATAGCTCGCCATAACAAAACGGGATTAAGAAATATGTACTTGGGAGGTGCAGTTTTGCAAAGTCACTCTTTCTCGGTAGAATTAGACACGAGGAATCTCAGATGTACCAACTGCATTTCCTATCTGTTCTTTATACAATTTCTACATGTTTTTTTTACATGTAATCAATTTCTATATATTGAATAAATTGTTTTATTGTGCTTTGATAATAGACTAAACACAGAGGCTGACAAAAATAAGACACCATTTTTTATCTTTTTTCTTTTCATTCCAACAAATAATCGAAAAGAAATAAATTCTAAATTGTATTTAATTCTAACTATTATTTATTATGTTATTATTAACTATTATTTATAATTAAGCTAATATTAGTTGTATTTTTATTATATTAAATTTGATAAATTTGATCAATATTATTATTATTAATATTAAGTAGGTTTTATAATCTTTGCACTTGAACACAGTTGTGCTTTCTGGACATTTCAGCACACGACTTAGTTGATTAAGAAACAATCAACAAACGAAATGGGCGCTAAAGAAACAAACTACACTAGTCAAAGTTTGCTCGTTAAAAATACTAACATTTGAGTCAGCTTAAATAGGTAGTCTCGTTTCTATCCAAATGATTAATTATATGGCATTGTTCAATAAAACCAGTATTCAATAATTTGGGTTTTTTAATTTATTTTAGGGAAATATTTTTAATTAACGTTCCAAAAGAACTTCTTTCTAAAATATCTGTTCAATTACAACGATTTTTGACCGAATTCCCGAGGATAACAATTCATTTCATAAAAATTCCACAGGAACAGATAAGGTTGAATAGAATGTTTTTGAAAGTCGATTTTAATAGAATTTATATAAATAAGAATAAAAAATTCAAAATAAATGGAAGAAATAAGAATTAAAAATGAAAAATAGAAGAAATAAGAATTAAAAATCAGAAATAGGAGAAATAAGAATTAAAAATGAAAAATAGAAGAAATAAGATTTGAAAATTAAAGATAGAAGAAATCAGAATTATAAATTAAAAGTAGAAGAAATAAGAAGTAAAAATTTAAAAAATAGAAGAAATAGAATTGAAAATTAAAAATAGAAGAAATAAGAATTGAAAATTAAAAATAGAAGAAATAAGAATTAAAAATCAGAAATAGGAGAAATAAGAATTAAAAATGAAAAATAGAAGAAATAAGATTTGAAAATTAAAGATAGAAGAAATAAGAATTGAAAATTAAAAATAGAAGAAATAAGAATTGGAAATTAAAAATAGATAGAGGAAATAAGAGTTAAACACTAAAAATTAGAGATGGAAAAACTTCGAATTAAAAATGGAATATAACTATTCATTTCAAGCCCTGCTTCCTATGTTTGTCTAGAGCGCAACTCAAATACCGCGTTTTTACAGCGCATAGCATCAGCCCAGATATTATTATCACGAGATTGTGAAATTGCGTGACACAGCTACAGTTACTGGCGAAATGTAATACAATATTAACATTCTGTGCCGTCTTCGGGGAATGTTAAGTCACAGGTTCGCCGGTGTTGCCCGTTGATGGAACAGTTTCGGCAATAACTCGAACTCCGGGGCCATGCACAATTAAACGCAGGAAAAGCGATATCGTTATGTCAGCGGTAAATCGACGCGTTTCTAACCGGTTGGTTCTAAACTTTCATGAGCACGTGTAGGTGTTGGACGAGTTTATTGTTCAGCGAATAAACCGTGTTAGTGCCGGTAGAATTTTAATGGCCAATCACGCGGACGTCGTTCGTTAGCGAACGCGATAACGCGAATCACTGCTTTGTTCATTACTGATACTTCGCAAGTGTCATATTGAGCCGTAGCCAAACGAAATTTAGTAGCTTGTTGTCGGCATTTCGGCGCTGGCAACACTTTTACTGGGACCCGAACCGATGGAAAAAGGAAAACTTCTTTGGGGACAGAGACGCACGCGCTATTCCAAGAGATACTTATATTTTAATTGTTACGCCGCTTATCGCAATTTAACGTATTTTCTTTCTTCTTTTGGCGAGCGATGCACGGGATGGCGTGCGTTTGTATTTGCCGCGGGTTGCTTCCGACTATTGGGTTGCAATATACACAACGTTTGTTTGCTATTTCCCCCGCTGCAACCGCCAGCCATGTTGCATCGGGCGAGACTTCAAAATAACAGCTAAGATTTCTATCTGACAAGGAGAAGACGCGGTCATGGGGTCTCAGATTTTCTCGAAACTTTGCATATTGGTAGATTTCGTTCTCCTGTCTATGAAAATGTAGCATTATAGGCATCGATACTCAACAACTTTTGAGATAAGTTAAGATTGATGAAGTTAGTGATTCTTTCATATTATGTTCCTTTTCAATAAAATTTTTATATTTTGTTTCGTATAGATATTTGAGTGTATTTTTCATGTGCAAAATACAATGAATTAAAATAGACAAACTCAACAGAAAAAAAAAGAAAAAGGGATTTGAAACACTGGCCTTCCCGGTAATGAATCCAGTACATTACCATCACGCCATTTGGCACTTGACAGAAACTTCAACCAAAATTGTACTTAACGGCTTAACGGGTATAATGAAATTTAAATTGAAATATCTCAAAAATTATTCAGTATCGACGTCTAAAATGCTATATTTTCATAAACAGGAGAACGAAATCTACCAGTATGAAAAGTTTCGACAAAATCTAAGACCCGATGACCGCGTCTTCTTCTTGTGAGATTCGCTCTGAATAACTTCCTTACAAATTGACCTTTTCCCGAAGCTCGAATGAGACTGTTAATTTTTATAAATAAAAATCATTCAACGAACTTATAACTGTAGCTCATTTGTTCCGTGTTTTAACCCTCGGACGGTCGACCATTCTTATAACTATACATATATATTTAATTGGTGGACTGCGAATTTTATGAATTCATGGAAGAATGTGGTATTAAAATTTGAAACTGCGAAAAGATTACAAAAATTTAAGGATGTCGATATATTTTTTGCAACTGCATATAATTTTTAAGGTATGGAAGATAATTATATTTGGTTCCTATTTCTTACAATCGCTGAAGAAAATTTTTATTTTGCATGAAGATGCGCAATCTATTGATGATATTCAGGACCGTTCATTGATTTATATTTATCAATATTTTAAAACATATTTTTGGAGGTACATCTTGTAGACTCGTTAATGATTGTATTGTTTTAAATACAGCCGTGGTTCATTTAATCAATTCGCCAGGAACAGTATAATCGAATGACGATTTTGATGTTCCGGGTCAAAATAGATCCAGACTCCACAGTAGAAGGATTCAATTATCTTTGTGTTAGCTGCACAAATTAATTTGTGGTTCTCACAAATCAGTTTTAACTTTACATTAAATCCAAATACTTTACTCGCCAAATTGAAATTAATTCTTTATTTATGAGATATTTATGAGTGAATGCATAAAATATGATGAAAATTATTTTCGACAGTAAAATGTGTTTTGACTGTACATAATCAACAAATTTTTCAAAACCTTTCTCCGACTTACTAAGTGTTAACAATTGAATAATTCGCGCAGTGTTTGGCAAAAAAGGAATCTATCTGCAAGCTTGTAAAACTAAATCATTGGGAGTCAATTGTAAGAAATGGTCGTAACTATAAAATTGATTAATCAAACTGTTATTTTAAAATGTAATATATGAATACTTGTGGCGTCTTTATATTCTTTGGAATCGATTGTTCGATATATTACAACCCAATAAAGCGTTTAACACTAACCGCACTACGACCGGTCAAGTGACCGGTTTCACATTTTTTATTTTATAATTCTTGAAACCATAAAGATGCTTCCATTAGAAATAATTAAATAAATTTCTTTATTCAAGCACATGTTGTTATAAAAATTGTTATAAAATGAATTTAGTTTTAATTATATAAATAACCAGTCACACTTTGTGCTCGGTACGGTTAGTGTTAACTGTTTGAGCAGTGAACCGAGAAAATTATGAACGTTCTGTTGTTTCGCCCAGAAACTATGAAATGATAATAATTAATCCCTTGCACTAGCGAGTTCGCAACGGAAGGATGTTTATGCGTAATGGATAATTGGGAGGATTTGCTATTCGAAGGTACGTCGATGACGTGTTGAACTAATTACTCATATTATATATCGTATTATACCACGTCGGCGTAACGTTATATCGAACTTTGTCCATCAATAAACCATAAGTACTATTAATAATCTTACTGCAATATTGGATTTTTGAAAATCAATTTCAGAAATTGCCTCCTATATTCATACTGTTAACATGTTTTTTTTTTATTAAATGACCATCAATAAAATCAAAATTTTAGATGATTTTCATTTAATACATTAAATAACTATTTGGCAACAATTTTAATTCTGTTCTTAATCTCTCAGGTGTGCATGATCGCCATATTTATCAGATTCGTCAAGATATCACAATGTTGTGTGTTATGACACATATAGTTCGTCTATTTCAAAATTTTTCCAAAATCTCAAACATATTCGTAAACTAAATATTTTTAGAATATTTTAAGACTAAACAAGAAATAAACAAGAAATTGAGAAGTTGATTTGTAGAATTGAAAACAGCACAATGTGATCGATAAATTACTGACAAAATTTTACAACAAAATCTAGGTACATAGTTTACGAGTCAAGCTACACAGCCAAGAGATTAAACAACCAGAAACATTTTTAAAAAGTAGTTGTTGTATTTGTATCTAATTTTTAATTTTAATCTATACACTTCTTGAAACGTTTTACTATCATTTGCAACATTAAAGTTGGTAAAACAGTTTGCGAGAACTTTAATTTCTTTTATTGTACGTAGTCAATATAATTTTCCTGGATGCAGTGGACAATGAAATCGTTGCCGCAGGTCAAAATCATGCAGCGTCTTCGCGATTATGGTACCTCTGGTTTGTCATCTTCCGTCCAAGGAATAAGCAGTTTACAATTACATCGCACAAGAACGGTTCGCATGCCGGAAGCATTTACGTTTCGGTGCAAAGGATTACGTGTGACGACACCGGAAGCCGGTTTTTCGCACAGAGAGCTCCTCGATGTACGTGTTGGTACATGTACTGAATTGATGGCCATACTGACAGATATGTCTAAGCAATACGACGTAATTCATAGAATGCAATGTACCTACAAGGCATGCCGGACGCCAAAATGTCCTAGTAAATGTACGTATCGCTCTTTGCCTGCTGACCCTCCTACGAACAAACATTTAGATACAATTGGCATGTGTACCGGTATAAATTCGCGTTTCGTTGGTCACTTTTCAATTTTCTAACTAAACATTGTAAATACTCCTGTCTCATGTAAATTTCTCCAGAGTTAGAACTATCTTTGCGATAGTGATCATTTTCTAAAATGTTTCAGTGCAAGTAATCTGATCTTCAGGTGACTATTTTTCACTTAACACATTATCTACCAGCAATTATACCATAATTTTTGGAAGTCTATGACCCATGGCTGAGGAGTTTTTAATAGAACCTTGAACAGTAACAGAAACTTCAATAACAAACCAACAGCTCACCCTCAATAACGCAATCTAATCATTTCGTTTGGGATTATTGTGTCAAAAAAAGATTTTCAAGCTTTCATTTGGTACAGCACAATTATTGAAAAGCCTATTAATAGACTTCCGGTAGATAAAGTGTTCAAACTAGAACTACCGAGTAATAAATACTTTGCGATAGTAATTAATAATTTAAAAAATTGTCTACTGCCAACAACCTGATCTTCAGGTTACCGTTTTTCTCTTAACAGTAGAACTATCGCGTAATAAATTCTTTTCGATAGTATTCAAGAATTTCTGAAAGTTTTTAGTGCAAGTAATCTGATCTTCAGGTTACTATTTTTCTTTTAACATTAGAACTACCGAGTAATAAATGCTACTAATATACAATGTTATATTGCTTTCTAATAATGACAGAATTGCATATACAGTATTTCATCGATAATCGTCGCCATCACAGGTCCGGCCGGCGACAATTAATGTACAGATACAGTAAATACTCTATAAACGCATAAACCTCGGGGGGATAGTTATGCGTTTACCTGTTACGGGTAGCTATATTTTTGAGCTTCTAAGGCGGAGCCGAACGTAGAGAAGGACAGCGCGTGTAAAGCGAGACCACGCGCGAGCCTTTGAACTGAGCCGGCGACTCCGACTCTCTGCGTCCCTTTCTCTCTCTCTTTCCCATACGCTATCCGTCCTTATGCCCGAAGCGTACATTGTCATTTAAACCACTAAATACTACAACAGTATTTACACAGTTGAAATCATATCGTGTTTGATCTTTTTTTAATCAGAAAAATGCCACGAATATATCGATGAAAGTTTCATGAAAAAGTAAGTAATAATAAAAAAAATTAAATATTGGCGTTACATTGTCATGACGCACGGGCTTTTGGATTGTGCCGACGACTGCGACTCTCCGCGTCGCATTAGTAGTGGTTCACACCGATATATCCGAGCCGAGATCGGATTACTAAAGTGGAGGGGATATATTTTCTTTGTTTATCTGCTACAGCTTGATTTACTGCAATACTATTCTTTGACTAGTGCCGAACATAGAAAAGGACAGCGAAGCTCGAGAGTATGTCGAGTATGTCGGTGTGAAAACAATACCAAACCTAGTGACGAAACTTCTTTATTTTTTATTATTTTTTATGCAACTTTCACCAACATATTCGTGGCATCTTTCTAATGAAAATGATACCAAATAAGATATAATTCCGATGGTATTTACTTGAGTAATGGACGATGAAAGTTTTGGAATATTATTGTAAATATGATCCAAATTATATCGTGTTTGGTATTATTTTAATCAGAAAAATGCTACAAATATATTGGTCTTATAAAGTCTCATAAAAAAATAAGTAATAATAAAAAAGTTTTTCATTGACATTACACTGTGAAGACACGTGGACTTTCGAACTACGCCGGCGATCGCGACTCTCCGCGTCTCTTTCTTTCCAATACATTATCTTTCCTTGCGCCCGAAATTTTCATCGTCCATTACTCTAGTAAATACCATCGCAATTATATCTTGTTTGGTATCATTTTCATTAGAAAAATGCCACGAATATGTTGGTGAAAGTTAGATAAAATAATAATAAAAAATAAAGAAGTTTTGTCATTGGATTAGTAGTGGTCTCACCGATATACTTGACCCGTATTATGTTACACTTCTCGGCGACGAACAAGGAGGGATTGTTTTGCGACGATTATTGTTCAGAATTTCACGACAATTAACGATGAAATACTGTATTCAGACTTTAATTATTCGAAAATTCCTGACGAAAATGTTTTTATAATTTCAGTGATTGTGAAAGAAAAAATTAGGTACTAGTTACTTATTTCGACCAGGTCGGTAGTTATGAAACAGAATAATTTTGATTATACATCTGTGATTTTGAAGTGTCTCGAAAATATACTCACGTCGTGGTGTTCAAAATAATTCCATTATTGTATTAATAAATAATCTAAATTTGCGATACTTTTATATATATTTCGGTTCACAGGGTTAGAACTCTCCTATTCCGAAATATGAATATATAAATGTTACAAGTATTGGAGTAACAACAAATTTCTAATGTAATTATTCTAGTAGAGATTCTTATAGAAACTGTGACAAGTTTATTTACAGCGATTTATATGTATTCATTTATCGTAATCTATCACGTTTCATCGAACCTGCTTCGACCATCATAAATCGTCATACTTACCAATAACGTGGACGCCGATCAAACAAATGAGAAACGAACAAATGTAGAATGAGTTCACCCTGATATTTCAATGTATTACATTCCTAAAATGTAAATAATAAGCTCGAAAGTCATGTGCAAAAGCAATCCAGCGAACAAAGCGAAACGGAGATGCACGCAAACGCAAACAAAACGGAAATGCAATTATTTTGCAATCGGGCGAAAATGGAACGTTTGAAAATAAAATGAATGCAAAACGAACAAAATTCATTAAGCCGTCCTACCTGTATTTGTATGAAAACTGAAGATTATAAACCAAAAATAGTGTGGCGACTGTGATGAATGCGTATGAATAATTTTTCGATTATCTGGCGCAATTTGTAGGTTGTCATTCTTGTTTCTATCAACATGAAAACATTTTTGCGAATCAACTGCAAACAACAGTAGTTTAAATATACTGCAATCGATGTTGGTATGAATCAGAGCAGCAAAAGAACTGGTTCTGACTCTTAAAGAATTCGCGCAGCTTGTTACAGTGGCTTATAAATTTTTAATTACATATGTCTCAATGAAATATTTCTCTTTTACCAAGGATACAGTTCAACAGTATCAAGGAGATCGTCTGGATCGAAGAAAATCGATTCGATTAGTACCACGATTAACTAAAAAAAATATTGTTTACCAGAAATCAAATCAGTATCTAATTTACTCATTCCGTTCACTATGGAAAAACATACATATTCAGTTTTATATTAACATTTTCTTCATATAATAGTCAGCAGCAAAATTTGATCAAATTAAAAAGAAAAATCATTACTAGTCTGCGGATTTGATGCATTTATGACAAAAATGGGTGAGTGTAATTTCAAACAATAAAAATATTGCAAGAATTTGACAGTATCCATACATTTCTTACAACTTAATAAGACCACTAAGGAGATCAATAAACTTCTATTTGGTTCCTATGTCTTGCAATTAATAGATACAATTTTTATTTTACATAAAGATCCGCAGTGCAATCATTACCTTCGATACCCGAAAAATAGTCGATATCTAAACTGTGATAATTTTGTAAACACAAGTAGTAAAACCACTAGCTTGGGCACATTTTAAAGCTTGAAACATCTACATTATCAAAGTACTGTTCATTTTTCTCTAACAATAAGATATTTTTACACGATGTAGAAGTTGGGAAACTGAAGACTCATTTTTCTTAAAAAATGCTGCTAATTCAAACATCTCTAAAAACTTTTAATAACTTTCCTGTAAATGAAACTGCTATTGATTTGAAGATTGAACGCTGGCTGAGACGATTCTGATCATTCTGCTTATCTGAAATGGAAAAATCTAAAGATTTCTTGATTAGTATGATTGTGATTATGATGTGAACTAGGATTATAAAAAGAAAGAGAATATTCTTATCTTTTTAGTTCCTTAAACATGAAAAAATGACAAGAAAAACGGTATTCAAACTCCAAAGTGCCGTCATTTTGTAAATTTTATCACAATCATACTAATCAAGAATACTTTTGATTTTTTCATTTCTGATAAGCAGAATGATCGGAATCGTGTCAGCCAGTTTTAAGGAACCTTGTTCAATGACATATAATTCAGAAAGTTTTGAAAATTTTCACTTGAAACAAATTGTGAATATTCGTAAAACATAAATAAATATGTATGCAAAATGTTGATATTAAGAAATATATTTTCTTTTGTAAAAAGATCCTTAAAAAGACCTAAGAAATGAAATTGTAGACTAGACCTCTTAAGACTTTTCGAGGCCCTAAGCAATTAAATTTTAAGGCACCCTTATACCGGATCACTTTAACACAATGTAGGGCGGACCTGTACGATTTCTTAGGCATTTTCTATAATTTAACTGAAAAGTACTTTTAACATAAGTTAGAGTTTTGCTAACGATTTTCATCTTTCCACTCGTACACACACGCACATAAACACTTTGCGATATTATTACTATGTGAAAGATGTAAAATTCGGAAAATTCCTACGGAGCCCCCCTTCTCTTGGTGCCTTAAGCACATGCTTTTTGGCTTATTAGTGGACAGCGGATTTTATGCATTTATAACAAAAATAAGACCACGTAATTTAAAACATTAAGCGATTTTAAAAATATAGTTACATAATTGTCAATCTATTAAAGATTTTAGGAAAGAAAATAAATTTTTATTTCACTCCAGCTTGTTGCAATTCAGGGAAAAAATTTTGATTTTGCCTAAACACCTGCTGTCTACTTATTGGTTAATCCATCACTGTATTCAAATATGTAGGTATTTTAGGTGAGTTGTGTGGATGAATGAGCATGTACGTATGCGTGTGAAGTATTCCGCTGTGGAGATGCATGTGTTTGTGCGGGTGTGCGTATAACGAGGGCGGCGATGAGAATTGCGAATCGGCAGTGATAAACATTTCGAGGTCAGTTCGGGTTAAAACGTCGGATAAACACTACGTTGAACGTTTTCAATTTTCACATTGTACTTAATCACTATTTCTTATTTATCAATAAACCTCTAAATATTTCTTGGATCCACTGTACAAGATGAAGAAACATGGACAAATATCCAATCGGTAGCATTTAAATTGTACGTGCAAATGGTTCCATTAATTTCGCGGAGTGAAATTTTAGAATTTGCGATTTTCGCAGCGTTTTATGTTCGAAACTCGAGGGACGTTCTTGCTGCACATGTATTTACTACAACTAACTGCAATGGCTGGTATCTACATAAGAGCAACCCTGCCAAAAATAGTTTTCCTGCTTGCGTCCACTTGAGAGTAGAAGCAACAGCTACTGTATACTAACGCCGAGCGCAGTTGCCCTAAACTTCGTGTCAACTAGGGAGTTCTATAGCAGGAAGTAACCCTCCGGAGTAAAACTGTGAAGTCGATACGCAACCCAAGGATTGCAAGTTTCCACTACTGCAACCGTGATTACTGTTAGTATGCGAACAGTGTATAAGATTTTCGCTTTAAATGCGTTGATCCACTCGACCTTGCTCGCGGTCTAATTTACACGTCTACGAGGCTCGAAGACATTCTTCCACGGTGTGCTATACGAATCATCCACAGAGTCTCTCAAAAATGTTGTAAATCCTTGAAATGGGCGGTTCTGGAAGGTTATTTAAAGTAACTGTTTCCTTTGCAAAAATGGCCGCCTTGGTTTTCTTAAGGAGTTATTAACGAAAAACACGCACCAATCAGAACGTCGTTACAGCGGACGGATTCTGGCTCGGCGACAGAGCGCCTCCCTAAGTGCGACGTTACCATTGGCCAAACCGGAATCCGCCCGCTGTAATGGTGTTTGGATTGGTCTGTGTTTTCCGTTAATAACTCCTTAAGAAAGCCAAGGCGATCATTTTTGCAAAGGAAAAAGTTACTTTGAATAACCTCAGGAACCGTCCATTCCAAGGATATACAACATTTTTGAGACACCCCTGTACTTATTCTTGCAGCTAATTCATGTATCCATTGGGTTGGTGAAAAAATAATTGCAATTTTTTTCTTGAATTTTTAAAGTTGTATTTTTGTTCGTCAATCATAACTAAACTCAACTTTTACTTCTTTTGCAACCTCTCGTTTTCTGTGGATTTTACGCATTTATGACAAAAATGAGTTAAGTATAATTTAAAAGTGGAAAGGCATTAAAAGAATTAAGAATATCAATGTATTATCTTCGTATTGTTGAAATAATTAAAGAAAGAATGACAATTTTGTTCGAGTTCCAATTAATTGAAGAATCCGATATTTATTTTGCATAAAAGTCCTCTGTCCAGTAATCAATTTAATTTAAGCCTAATATTGGGGATTAAATTTTGTGTTGGGACAGGCAAAACTGTAATTGCAGCTTTCGAAGAGTCAGATGCAGAACTGTTTCGTATGCTATAAAAATTGTCTGCATCAATTGCAGAAAATCGGAGTTAAATCAAAATGTAATTCTTCTTCTAATAGTGCTAATAAATTGACAATAATGTAATAATACTGTTAACACGTGCGCTAGTGATAATAGATAATCATTTGAAAATTATGTAATAATACTCTTAACACGTGCGCGATTGATAATAGATAATCAATTGAAAATAATGTAATAATACTCTTGACACGTGCGCTATCGAGTACCATTCATGCGTGGCAGCCACGGTTTCTATTTCAGATAATGATGTTCATTCATGTTATTCTTGGAATTCTTTATTGTTTTGGGCATTTGATAGTATTGTAAAATGAGTTGCATAGCTATGAAAACTGTTTCCGATATAAAGCATAGTAGCGAACGTGTTAAACTGTCGTGTATTTCATCTTCGCATTTTGCTGTAAATTCAGAAAATCCACAGTTCAGTGACATTGGATACATTCTAATACTTTTAGTGAAAGTTATTTTTTGGTGTTATAGAGGAACCTCTTAAATTCGGGATTTTAGAGACTGCAATATTCGATGATTGCTCGCATGACGATGCACTTCTGCATAACGCGATTATCGTTAAGGGATTTTCTACAAAAAAGAGCTAGAGAGTAGAGAAATTGTTTTTAAACCAGAACTGATGAGATGCTTTACGATGTATCACAATTTCTTCTCTGTACAATAAAATTCTAGAAAGGGAACAATATGAATATTATACTTTTCAGTTTGACGAAATGAAGTTTTATTCATTGGTAATTAATATTTGAGCATTGACGTAAATGTAGTCATACAAAGTTTCTTTTCTCTTCTATGCCATTTTTGGGGATATAGACACTGGCGCGTTATGACTACTTGGGGCCCCTGGGCAAAGTAGAATTTCGGGGCCCCTAACCTCAAATAAATAACTTTCACGTTGGAAAAAATAAAACGATTGTAAAAATATCTACATATTTATTATAGCATAAAACGTGAAATAAATTCTCCATCGTCCATGAAAACTTTTTACATAAAAATACAAAATATTTGGTTTGTGTTCGGGGCCCCCTCTTGCTTGGGGCTCCGGTCATTTGCCCAAGTTGCCCATAGGATAATACGCCACTGGATGTAGACGTTATAACCACTGTAGCCGTGAAGAACATTGTACGGAAAGGTGGTAAATCTTGAAGTTTCTGTTTTCTATGATGTAGGCGAAATTATGAAGTTAAGATACATATTTTCAGGTGATGCAGCGGACCGGAAAATCTTTTTCATTAAAAAAATTTGTACGGACCATTAGGAATCGATGTACGAGGGTCATGTATCCCGACATGTTCGAATAAACGAGGTTCTATTGTACAGGGTGTATATAAATTATACGTCACGACTGCAATAGCGGCCTCTATACCGCCGGATCGGTGGAGATTTGTTAAAAAAATGGGCCGCAAATTTGTCCTTCACCCTTTTTTCAAGGTCAACATTTTTTTGCATTGCATCGTATAGTGTTCGTCACGAGGAACAAAAGTCTCAAAGACACCATGGGTCTCAAGTCAACCATTCTCATGAAAAACGAGTTTAAAGTTTCATAAACTATTTTATTCCATATGTCTACAGGGTGTCCCAAGATGGTATAAATGTGGAGGGGGTAATTCTACATGAGAAAAGTTTAAAGTATAGAATAATTTTTTTCGTTTAACGCCTCGTTTTCGAGAAATTAGAGTTTGAAAATTCGGCGAGTGCGCTTGATATCGAATATGAATCGTTTGACGCGTCTGTTCATGACCTACCTGATCTACTTCTTACAAACGCTAGGAACACGAACTTGACGGATTTTCAAACTCTAATTCCTCGAAAAATTATTCTATATTTTAGACTTATTTTCTCATGTAGAATCATCCTCATCGCATCTATACCATCTTGGGACATCCTGTAGACATGTGGAATAAAATAGTTTACTAAACTTTAAAGTCGTTTTTTAAGAGAATGGTTGACTTGAGACTCATGGTGTCTTTGAGACTTTTGTTCCTTGCGACGAGTACTATACGATCCAATACAAAAAAGTTTGACCTTGAAAAAAAGGGTCAAGGACAAATTTGCGAACCATTTTTTTAACAGATCTCCACCGATCCAGACGTATAGAAACCTGCTATCGTAGTCGTGACATATAAGTTTTATACACCCTGTACATTCGAATGAGCAGAATGGTCAGCCTGTTCAACACTTGAAAGGTATAGCTTGTCGGCTTCGTATAACAAATTTCGATAATAGTGATATAATCGAAATAATCACAACGCTTCAGGTAGCTGACTACTGGCATTACTACTGGAACTACTGGAACAATTACCTCATGCCGACTGATTTCACGAAATTCGCTAGGACCACGCGTTGGATCTCCTTAATACTGTTGTCCCATCAGGAAGGCAATTTACGGTGCTGACAGTATTCTCGTCGTTTCTATTCGACATACACGCAGCCCGAGGTAGATACTATCGATCTCCAAAAGAGAAGGGAAGAGGTTCTATACAGAAAAATCTCGAGATGGTCGAAAGACTTAACCCTTTGCACTAGAATGGTGACTCTGAGTCACCGGTAAAAATTGCCACAGCATTACTAAAAGGAGTTATCATATTATTAAATTCGTCTCTATTCTATAAATTGCTAGAAATTCAACAGTTGTATGAGGAAACAGTTTTAATTTCAGGTGCACAATGTAAAAAAATATACATAGCATAAAATTTGGTGTGTGCTTAGGCCACATGGCTGAAGTGAAACTTCTTTCTTTAATTTTTTGTCGAATTCTTATTAACACTTTATGACAATTAATTTTCAATGATTCTATTATCGAAACAATTGGCTTGTGATAGCTAAAATATGATATAAATATTCTTGTTTCAATTTTGTATAAATGTCTTGCAAATACTGCATCGAGAGTTGTTCCTGATCTTGTTATAGCTTCATTAGGATTATTTACCATTTCCAATCTTAATTTACTTCTACGAAATTCTATTAATAATTTTGATTGTTCCGATGCAACGTTCACGTTGAAATCTTCACTTAGTATAATCGGAATTTTATCATAATCTTTATTAAACAATGCCGAATCTTCAACCGTATATGCTTCTAGAATAGAATTTCGTTTCATAGTTTCGTCGTTTCATTGTTTCATCGTTTCATCGCTAGATCGGTTTTACGCCTACCGCGTCGAGGTTTTACTAAATTGATTCATCGTTTTATCGTTCCATCGTTTCATCGCCAAATCGGTTTTACTCCCACCGCGTCAAGGTTTTATGCCTACCGCGTTGAGGTTTTGCGCCTAACGCGCCTAAAGAAGTTTCACTTCAAAATGTTTTAGGTTGAAACAAATATTTTAATTATGGAATTAAAATCGCTTCAAGTGCAAAAGTTTAAGACTACTTGTACTCAGTGTATCCATTTCCAGCCATCAACAATATAGACGCTTTATCGGAAAGCTTTATACCAACTAATTTCTCGAAACACGGATATCGGATCTCCTTAATACTGTTGTCCCATCAGGACCGGTAGACAATTTACTGTGTCCACGGTATTCCCGTCGTTTCTACTGACCTTTCAGACATCGATCTCCTGACCGACGTCCCGGAAGTGCAGCTCGGCGTACTGCATTATCGTAGGGGCGGACGGCGATCGTCCGTCACCAAGGTTCGACGACGAGGACAGTCTTTTCGATTTATTGCGTGTCTTAGTGTCCGTGGTTGCCGCGGGGTCCGCGTAATACGTGCTTTCCCCTTGGCTGCGGTTCGACCGCCGTTCCCATATCTGCTGTCTGCTGGCCGGGTTTAGCCTGTGATACTCGGTCGGGCACTCGGCGATGTTGTCCTCGTAGTAATGGGGATAGGAGATCTTACAGGTCTCCGGTATGCCGAGCTCCTGTACCTGGTGGAAGCTGGTCTCGCAGGCGCGTTCGCTTCGCCTCTGCTTCGACTTCCTGTCTGTCCTCTTGTGCTTCCGGTACTTCTGTCCTCTCTCGTTCCCCCGGCTAACGTGCCGCCGGGACTGTCTCGCGTCGTGGTTCGTGTAGTTCTGCTGATCCTCGTCCGGATGCACCACGGACAGGTGATTGACGGTCTCGTGATGCGGCAGGGTGGACGGACGGTTGTTCGCGTGAACGAAGGAGTTTTGCAAGGGGCTAACTATCGAGGAATGGTAGGGGCTGCGCGTTAGTGGCAGTGTTAGTTGACTCGAACTGTTGCTCGGTAACGGGTAGCTGTACTGCTGCATTTCCTGTCGGTGCTGCTGCTGATAATGTTCTTTGTAGTTGTATAGGCTGTCGGTCTGCAACAGGCATGGTTAGTACAGGTTGGAAATTCAGCATCGCGCGAGGGATTCGTAGGGGGGATCAACGTTAGTGCCTAGGCAAATCGTGGACAACCAGGAGGTAAAATAGCATGGCGACCTTCTGTTGTAGGATTCCGATTTGCGATGAACGACGGTACCGATATGGCAGCGTCTCGCGGCGGTCGATTTTTCGGAAAACTGGGACAAAAATCAGCGTGACTTGTTAATCTTTATAGATGTATCTTGTTAAGTAATGACTTGACATCACCATGGATCGTGATGGGCTTTTTCAATGAAAATAACTATCAGGTCTGTTATTACGGGATCCGAAGTAGACGCAACGCGCGGGGAACAGATCTTCCTCGAAAATTGAATTTTACTGTTCCAAAAGTGTATTTTTCGAATTGTTTTATAGTTATTAGGTATCGGGCGTCTCGGGATACAATAGAGGGCCTCAGTTATTTTTGGATTCTGCAATTTCAGTAATGAGTACTGAAATATATCCAATAAGAAAGAAGAGGTGCTAGTAGGTTCCAAGATTTTTTAAAAATTTTTGTCCCACTTCTCGTACTTATCGACCACTGTGCGTCGGGGTCTGGATATTCAGAATATTTTTCAGATTTGTTCGAATTAATATGAACAGTATTTTATTGGAACTTTACATTATTAACCGTTCTAGTGCTGAGCTGCGATATATATCATTGTTGGCTGCACTTGAAAAAAGTGATCGTTCTAATCTTATATACAATATATAGATTTCAAATAATATTAGAATCTTATCTTATTCTTATCTGTATACAATGGCGTGCAAAATTAAAGGATCACTAAGTTTCCGTTCAAAGTGTTGTAACTTCACGAAGAAACATCGTAGAATATTCATGCTGGTCTCATTTTAAAGCTTGAACCTTCTTCTTGTTATCTTCTACTTGCCATCGTTGCTGCAAGCTTCATTAGCTATAAACGTTATTCAATATTCGTCACCGAGTGTTACCGGCACACTTTTCATTCAAAGTTCACTAACTTGACCAAAAACATTGTACAACGATCATAGAGGGGTCATATTTAAGGTGAGACTTCAATCTTCTAGTCTTCGTTGGTTGCATTCATTAGGGAAATTTTTTAACGTCTGTACGAACCGTTAGAATTTGTAAAATTTTCAAAACAAAAAATATATTCACTTTCTCACCCATTACATAGTGCAAAAAACTTTGTTGTCAAAAACGAGTAACGGATTTCGAAAGTGGAAGGTTTAAGCTATAAAATGAGACTAGCACGAATGTTCTACGACGTTTTCTCATGGTTCTTTTTATTTTTGAACGAAAATTTAGTGATCCTTTAATATTGGACACCAGTGTATTATAATACAAGAATATTAGAATTTTATTCTGATGTATTATAATACTAGACTACTAGAATCAATATCATATTTTATTGTGATTTATTGATCGGTTAGCACTAAAAGGGTTAATCCTTCGACAGTGGAAGTTCGGTTTATTGTGACGGAGAATTATAAACGTTTTATTCAAATACTAGCGTTCCACCTAATTTTTAACACACAGTTAAAATTATTACTTATGTATATTAAACCCAAGAAGAAAATTAACGTTGCTCTGAAGGAAGTTGATTGAAAAATCTGTAAAAGAAAATTGCTATGCAAATATTTGAATGGATATAATCAAAATTTTTGAATTTCCAGATCGAAGATCTCCCATTGTAAATAAATTACCATAATTTGCAGGATGCCTAAAAATCAAGCTTCTCTGTTGTCGAAAAACTATGACATAGCTCGCATTCCACATAGAATAGCCTTATCATTAATTTCATTTCAATTGTGAGCAGAACGAATTTTTAAAAATATTTCGATATACTGGAAAACATGGAATAACTAAAAAATAAACAGTGATAATTAAGTAGCATATTTTAAATGCTTCTCGCAATTCGAATATAAAAATATATCGATGATCTTCGTATTTAAAAAGAAATTGAACTATGTGTGTCCATAATTTACTGAAGTCAAATAGAACTTCAGAAGTATACATATTTCAGTGATGAAATATTCAAAAGTTCCATTTTTATCTAAGAAAGTGCCGACAGACAGAAATCTAAAAAATAGATCAGTGTGCACCTCTTCTTGCAACTTTGAACTCTTGATTTGCATGTAATTGCATCCTTCTGCTTTAAGAATAAGATATACGATTCCAAGATACGTAATACTAAATCAACTTTTATATTCCTCTGTAAGTGTGTTTACAAGAGAATAGATTAAACTGACAGGATGCTGCAGAAAAAATTGCTTTGACTTCGCGAAGTTTTCCAGATTTTCCAAGCTTCGACGAGTAAGACGATCAAACATCTTTTTGAAAAATGTCTTTGCGACAACGATTCATAGGTTTCATCCTGCAGGGAATGGGGATTAGCATCGGTTTTCGAAAAAAGGAACATCTTACGGTGTCTTTGAGATGATCGAAATAATATTTTACCTCCTTTATGGATAAGGTTTAAAAGCTCACCCTTAAGCGCAAACGCGCGCATGTCTGTTTGTGTGTGATGGTAGCTATGTGAGTGAAAACTTACTTGATGCGCGGCCGACATACACAAGGACGGTCGCTACATAGATGGCCAGATCCAGCTTAGCAGGGAAAATATGATTTCCGATTATAATTCGGCTTCCAGTAACTCTACCTCCTATTTGCTCGAAGCTGTTGTTTTATATCTATTGCGGACACGTAAATCGTACTCATGCAGTAGGTGCGATGCTAATTATTATAAAGGTGCTTAAAGGAGAGGATTTACTTCGTGTGCTCCGTTTTCGTTGCTGCTGCATTCTATAGACTTCGTTTAAAAAATCTTTGTACCTTCAAACAACTTGGTTCTTGCTTCGTATAAAATGTCTTAATGTACTAAAATATTTTGATACAGTAGAGAAAGACAAAAGAGGGTTGAACCTTTTTTGGAAGGACCTACCTTTTTAAACTTTTTTTATGCAGTCCTATAGATTTCGACGAGAAAACACCGAAAATGATAGTCTTATTGCCAGGAGTTCACTGGTTCAGAAGTTATACGCATGTAAAATAGTCCAAGTTGGTTTGGGGTTCGGCACTACTTACTACTCGGTACCACTTAGCCGATCTTACGTGTACCACCCAGCAAACATATCAATATGGCGGCTCTTCAACCCGTCAAAAAGGCTTAAAAGTGCTCAACTTTACACGCGCATAACTTCTGAACCAGTGAACTCCTGGCAATAACACTTTGATCTTCGGTGTTTTCTCGTCGAAATGTATAGGACCGCAGAAAAAAAGTTATAAAAAAATGGGTCCTCCAAAGTACAGTTTAACCGAAAATTGTAATATACAGTATTTCATCGATAATTGTCCACAACACGGATATGCGGAGGGACAATTATGCCGGAGGGATATCATTGTTTGAGGTTTGCCGAACGTAGAGAAGGACAACCGAGCTCGAGAGGCCTCGGTCACCGAGAAATGTAATTGACGATGGAGTAAATGATTCTGTATATCATCCGAATTATATAGTGTTTGGTATCATTTTAATCAGAACAATGTCACAAATCTATTAGAAAAAGTCCCATAAAAAAATAAGTAATAATAAAAAAGTTATTGCTTGGTAATACATTGTGAGGACGCGCGAGCCTTTGAACTGTGCCGCCGACTGCGACTCTCCGCGACTCTTTCTTTCTCATACGTTATCCTTCCTCGCGCCAGGAACTTTAATCTTCGATTACACAAGTAAATATCATCGGAATTATATCATATTTGGTATGATTTTTATTAGAAAAATGCCACAAATATAGTCATCGAAGTCCCATAAAAAAATAATAAATAATAAAGAAGTTGGAAATTCGGATTAGTGTGGTCTCACCGATATACCCGAGCCGCATGATGTCATATTTCTCGGCGACCGAGGCCTCTCGAGCTTCCCGGCCCCTCAAGGGGGTACACCCCGCACTAGTGGGGATATGTCAGGGACAATTCTGTTGGAGAAATTTGGGACAATTACCGGTGAAATACTGTATAACGATTCATTTGAACCATATCAGAAAACATAAGACAATTTTGCAAGTCGCCAAAATCATTTTGTAATTCCTGCATCCGAACAGAAAAGCAAATCGTTAATTTCGATTAAACAGATATGTATACACGATTCTAGGAACATTGTCTGGAAATACTGTTTTGAAAACGTAGTTTCCGCGAACCGATTAAATCTATTCTAGGTATTCTTTTAATTATGTACGCACATACGTAGCAGATGTCTAAAAGTATACAATTATTAGGTGATGCGGTTTGTTAAAATCTTGATTACTTCAGGTACGTTGATGCATATTCATTGGTCATCTGAATATGAAATTTCTACGGTGTATGGCAAACCTTTTCAACATCCCAAGACATCTACAAACATATTTCATGTACACACTTCTAACAGTTTGAACCTTAAATTGTACCAAATATTTGTATCAATTCAAACATTATTCTTAATCGAGTGATCATTTTCAATTTATTGTTTGGATTATTCTAATTGACTTGTACTTTTAATCTAATTATCTTGGACTTTTCTAGAATATTGAAAGTACACTCGATATCAACTTATTATCTTATTAATAGAGTTCACTATTAGAAATTCTTAATATTATGGTTGTTAGTTTATTTTTCGTGCAAAATATATATTTATATAAAATCACTTAAATACCAAAAATTAAATTTTTCAATTTATTCAATTTACAATATTTCAAAAAATTTTCACGAAAAAATATTAATGAAACAAGTATGTAGAAAAACATCTTCTAAAGCATTTTATATTACCAAGGAAAGGTTGGTCTCTTGATAGTTCTTGGCATGATTAATCTTCAAGCAATTATTAAATTGATCAGAAAGTGCACATTGTCTTATTAAAAACCGAAATTTGGCAAACGATAGATAAAATACAAGAAAATTTTCTGTAAAGTTGAATGGACCGTTAAAAGAATTTTCCATTGAACCCAGCAGAAATATTTGGCAAAATGAAAGTTCAAACAACTGCCGTTTTAAAAAGCTCCGGTTCAAGCACCAGCGATCTTTCTTCGTACAAGAAAAAAGTAGCGGAACGGGAAGGAGGGCAGGCGATTGAGCGAGGACAATTTAACTACTTGATTACTTAAAATCGATCGATCCAGATCAGTCTCTCGTCGAAGCAAGAACGAAACGATTTCTTTGTCCCGCCGGTAGCAGTAGTAGTAACCGTAGCGGCAACAGCAGCAGCAACGTTATGGAGCACCGAATGCGGGTGCATACTACCAAAGAACATGAGTAGTCGACAAACCTTTGTCTTAGGCAGCGAAGCGTTTTTTGGCGGGAAGACGGGAAGGGGGACGTTTTGATAAGTGTGTTTCGAGGGATCGGTTTTCCTGGACCTCCTAGGCGCCGGGATCGGCGGTGTCGTTGTCTCCGTGGTCGCCAGATCCGACTGACTCGATCTGACCGATTGGTGATTCGTCAAGGACGGCGTGTCCGGTGTGACGATTGTTGCCAAGGTGCTCGTGCTGCTGTTCTTGTGCGGACACTTGTATATCGGTATCGCGTAAACCTGATACTTCCTGTTGTGCGCGTTCTCGTGCCGCCGGCAAAGTCTCAGCGAGTAAAACTGCGAACGTTTATGCTTTCGACGGCGCGGCTTCAGGCTGTTGTACTTCGGCACCGGCGAGTTACTCCTGGGCATGTTGTAATCGCTATAGTGCGGCCCCAGGTGGCTCCTGGTCGATTCGTAACCGGAACTACCGTCGCAGAACGATGTCGTTCTGCTGAGCGGCTGCTGTGTGCCGCACGACGACGTCACGACGGTATGATGCAACGTGCCATGCAAAGCCGAAACTCGGGCAAACATAGGGGAAACCAACTAAAACAAAAGACAACCGGCGGCTACTTAGCTGGCCAGGACCTCGGCTCTTTGCACCGCTACCACCTCCACCAGGAATGACGCCGCGAGCCTGCACCTTGGTTCCAGATTTTTCATCATGCTCGTAACCTATTTTTTCGTTGTTATTGTGACATTGAACTATTCAAGAGTTTGCAGCAATAACAAGACTGTGGGCAACCTTTGGAACTACTACTTCATTTTTATTTTGACATTAAACAAAATTTAAGGGTTCGCAGCAATAGGAACATTTTGAAGAACTTTCGAACCCTTACTTCATTCCTTTTACGTTGATACTGAACTGCTGCAGGGTTTTCAGCAACAGATACTCTTTAGATAACGTTCACATTTATTTGAGGTTACCATGATTCGAGACTTTAGACAATGTTCGAACCTACTACAGTAAATATCCGATTTAAGCAAAACCCTCGGGACTGTGGCATGGCATAGATCGTACAGTTCGACTATTTTCTTGTAACCTCGCTGAGCGCGTTGAACGTAGAAATGGATAGCGCGTGTAAACTCGGGGTGTGCGAGTACTCGATTTATGCGAGTATTCGAATTTCGAGTCGAGTAATGATCGGTCTGTCGAGCCGAGTCGAGCGTTTGAATTTTTCGAGCTACTTGAAATCGACGAACTGCTTGAAAAGAATGCGAGCTACTTGAAAAAATCAACCGACTCGAATATTCGAGCCCTCGTAAAATTTCGATTTACTTGAAAATGAATTTTCAGCTCGAAATTTTTCGAATTACTCGAATATATCCAAACAGATCTTTAACTTTCGAGTAACTCGAGCAATTCGAATTTTTACGAGTAACTCGAAAGTTAAAGATCTGTTTGGATATATTCGAGTAATTCGAAAAATTTCGAGCTGAAAATTCATTTTCAAGTAAATCGAAATTTTACGAGGGCTCGAATATTCGAGCTGGTTGATTTTTTCAAGTAGCTCGCATTCTTTTCAAGCAGTTCGTCGATTTCAAGTAGCTCGGAAAATTCAAACGCTCGACTCGGCTCGAGCAATCGAATCGAGTTCAGCTCAGCTCGTAAAGTACGGGTACTCGCACACCCCTAGTGTAAACACGAATCGCTATGCCCTTCTACGTCTGAAAGTAACTGTACATACCGTCAATTAAACCACTCCATACAGTTCGAATTATATCGTGTTTAGTGTCATTTGAATAAGAAAAATGCCACAAATAAGTTGGTGAACGTCACATCAAAAAATAATGAAAAATAAAGGAGTTTTGTAATTGGATTAGTAGTGGTGTCACACACCTGACCCCGTATCAGGTGATCCAGCATATTATACCAGTGGTGGGGATAGGCACTTTGCGACGATCGTACAGTTCTCGTTTGCTTAGATCGAATATTTACTGCACTTCGTTTTTACCTTGATATTGAACAATTGAAGGACTGACAGCAATAGGAACGCTTTGGATAACGTTCGATACTTAATCGCTTTTACTGAACCATTGTAGGGTTTACAGCATCAGAGACCATCCTATGGATAACGTTTAGATTTATTCGAGTCTAACCTCATTCGAGATTTTGGACAATACTCGAAATCTACTTCTTCGTGGTTATCGTGACATTGAACAATAGAAGGGCTTACAGCAATAGGAAGACTTTGGATAACTTAGTTCTTCATTTTTACCTTGATGCTGAAGAATTTCGGGGTTTGCAAACAATAACGAGACTTTAGACAATGTTTGAACCTTTACTTCATAATTTTAATCTTGACACTGAAGAACTGAAGGGTTTGCAGCAGTGAGGTGACTTTGGATAACGTTCGAGTCTGCTTGAATGTATCTTAATTTGAGACTTCAGATCATATTCGTTCCTCTGTTTTTGTTTTTATCTTGACATTGAATAAACGAAGAGTCGCTGATAGTAAGAAGAGTCTGCTTAAATCTATCTTGATTCATCTAGACTTACTGATTCTATTTCTTATAAATAATAATGCATGAGAACTTGACTATTCTTATAAAGTCGACTTTCTAGAACACGAAGACTCGTTTGGGAAAAAATTGTATTGAATATTTTCGACTTGCTGATTTCCGCTAAATTATTACCGATTTAGCTATATGATTACGAATTATTAAGTGTACATACGTCTTTAACGATAATCAGGAGGGGAATCTTGCCATTATTACTTTCAAGTGTTCCGAAGTGGCCCGGCATTCAATTTCAGATAACGCGAACCGCAATTGAAAGTTTTTGCGTGGAAAGTACTTCAAGAGTTTACGTTCTCATGCACGGAAACCGAACCGCTCGCAACTTCGAAAGAATCGTTCGGCGTATAACGAATATCGGTATCGCGCCCTTAGATCTTTCTCCGTGGAAGAATTTATTGTAATGCCCTGCACTGAACAATTCACCGGTTTCGTTAAATTGCTTTGGAACTGCAATCAGTTTCACTACCCAATTATCATTTCTAAAGCTACTGTGCGTTAACTTGCGAACGAATATTATTATCGAACGATTATTATTATCGAACGAATTGGTGGACAGAAATTGTCGTAAGAAGCGTGTTCCGAAAAGAAACAAAATGTTAGAAATGATTTAAAATTTCTAATATGCGGCGAACTGCATTTTATATCATATATTGAATTCTGCATATTAATAAGTAAATACGACTGCCGATTTTTATGCAAAATAAAAATGCTTTAAGTCGGTTGTATGTGTTTATTCATTGAATGATACGTCGAAAATAGTGTAATAATGTTCTTAAATCCTTCTAATGTCTCTACAATTTTGTTTTTCGCTCATGCATTTTTGTTATAAATATATCCGCAGTCTAGATATTAATAAACAACAGTATGGGCTGTATACCTTTGGTAAAGTAATAGAAATCGATTTTTCAGTAATAATATATTCTGTGTATAACATAAAACCCCACGGTACTACAAAAGATATTTTGCAGAAATGGCTTCAGGAAAATGGTTGGTATGTTCTTCTATTTTATGATATGAAGCGCAATTTTTTTAGAAAATACTACTTGAATATGAGAAAATACATTTTTTCAAGAAATATAATTTTATATGTAAAAAAATGATTGAATGTTTTTTACTTTCCACTTGTTCAAAGGTACGTAACTCTTTAGTCTGAAACGATTGTTTCCACAGCTTACGACTTTATTGGACTTGGCCATTATCGAAATATGTAAATGAAATAAATCATTTGAGAAATAATCATGTACATAATATATTATCCTATTTGGCAACATGTCATTTGAAATAATCATATGTTAGTTTATTTGAACAGTCGAATAATTTTTCAAAACTATTTCAGTAATGAAAATCTAATTTTCAGAATTATTAACCTATAAAAGTTAGCATATCTAAATGTAATAATTAATTTAGTTACTTCGATATCCTCTTCTTGAGATGAAATTATTTATTATTTTATTTGAACAATGTAGTCGAAATAAAAAAATATTTCAAAATAGTTTATCTGCTTTAAACACCAAATGAAAATAAATTTGTAGAATACAAATAATAAAGTATGTAGAATACTTCATTAATTTAAACATGTTATAGAGTATTTGTTATCGTATTTCAAATGAGATGTGTCTAACACTGCCACAGCCTATGACTTATGCTTCGTTCATTCCTGTAAGACCGCTAATTATTAAAACATTTACCTACAGTGGCTCACGAAAGTATTCGAACGCCATTTAAATCAGAATAGTTTGTGTAAAATTTTACCGAATGACTTGACTTCTCATGAACACTTGGAAGCATTGATTTACTAAATGGCGTGCAAACAAATGTAAAAAAGAATTGCAATTGATACGAATAACATGGGAAAATAATAAAGGCACTTTATTATTTTGGTGTGTTGGTTATACACATGCTGAACATTTCATCGGAATCGATTAACGTACGCACAAGCTGCAATCTGTTAAAAGTGGTGAAAATTGTAGTTTTTCACGACATTTTGCCAGTTCCTGTTTAATCTCCACAAATTTTTACATCTTTTGATGCGTGTCCTTCTTTTTCTGCGTCAATCGATCTCGATGAATTTGTCAACATGTGCATAACTAACATAGATCTACAAAAAGCATATTTTCAATTTCCATTACGAACTGAAATAGAAAAGTTTTAAAAAGTACCATTTCTATTTCTTCATGTGATTGTTATCAATCGCACTTTTTTCAAAATCTTTTCTGCACGTAATTTATTAAATCAATGCTTCTAATTGTTCAAAAAGAGTCAAGTTCTTTGGTTTAATTTTAAAAAAGTCATTCTAATTTAAAGGGCGTTCAAATACTTTCGTGAGCCACTCTAAATCACATGCTTCTAAGAAAAGATACGAGTCCTTCAGCAATAAACAAATCGATCTCGCGAAGTACCACTACTGCTGCAACCCTTAAGGGTGAAATTCGATTTCCTTGTAAACGACACCAGCTGCGATGAGGTCCGACGCAAGCCGCGAAGTGCTGGTTAGACCTGGTTTGCATTCACTGTATTCTCTGAATCGTGTGGATGCTAACGAACAGGATCTCCGCATCCGGAAAGAGACGTTGTAATTGAGACGAGGACAGGCCGAAAAAATTCGCTCGGCAGGCATCAGGCGGTTATTGTCGTTCGGACGTGAACTGTGTGACGCGGACTAACAAACAAACAAATAAACAAGCAAGCCGAGGGAACTCGAACGTTGTGGGCTGCAGAGAGCCGAGGTCTGGTCATCGAGACGGCTATTGTCGGGGTTTGCCTTCATTTCAATCGCAGCCAGCGAAATTGCTGGTCTGGGCAGATTCAAGGAATATCCAAAGGCACTGGCGCGCGCACACAGCGGAGCAAAAACAAAATTGAGAAAATGCAACCGTGGACAAAATGATGGCACGTGTGTGCTAGTTTCAATTTCTCGAACATCACATTTCTGTTTTTCTTTAAATAGTTCAGAAAACTAGCGAGCAGAACTTTGTTTACTGGATTCCGTCTTTCTGCATCGTAACAATTACGAGAGTGTGTGTGTTTTCTATTCAGAAGTACTACAAACATGTTCAAATTATGAATTTTATATTCATATTCATACTATGAACTTCATATCCGTCTTTATATTTTAAACAATCAGCGGATCCAAGAATTCGAAACATTTTCTTTATTTAAACTGTTATAACTTCGTAAAAAATGATCGTATAACAACAAAATTTCAATTTATTTTGAAGCTAAAAGCTCCTAGTTTTATAATTCCTCGTTCATTATATTCTAAGACTTTTTTTCTCATAATGCAGCGCGCGAGAAACTGAAGACGCGTTTTTCTCGAAGAAGCTATACCAGGCCTGGCCAACCCAAATGGTTTCGCGGGCCACTTTGATGGCGAGTAACGTTACAGCGGGCCGCACTTTAGGTAGACATGCTTTAAAAAGATTTAATACGAATACAAAATGAATGAAACTTTATTGTAATACTATGATTCAATATAATTAACTCTCGAGTCTTAATTAATGAGATATTTGTTTATCCTTTGTTTCACTTAATTTTTGTATATCTATATTTATGTTCGACGTTGTACATTTTAGCTGGTTTTCTAAATTGGCATCAGTTAATGAAGCACGTGATGAATTCTTTGTAAATTTCATCTTCGAAAAAAATGTTTCACAAACATATGTGGATCCAAAAGCACTTGCATCTCGTTGTGCAAAATATCTTAAGTTGGAATATCTCTCGGATGTAATACTAGTATTCAAAAAATTAATTTTTGATGTGGACGCAAAAATCGCCCGGCGGGCCGCATAATTTAACACTAAACCTACCACGGTCAGAATGACCGGTTTTCTATTTTACAATTATTGAAATGAGAAGACGATTTCATAGGAAATGACTGAATTGACTTCTTTATTTAAGCACATATTCTTATGGAAACGGTACAAAGTTTAAATAAATTCAATCTTCTCAATTCTGTAAGGCGTTTTATCCTTATATGTTTTGTGGTTGGTAGGTTTAGTGTTAACATGGCGGGCCGCGTGTTGGCCAGGCCTGAGCTATACATTCAAACGTCTGTGAAAAGTTTGAAAATTTTTTTTCGTGACCGAAACCACCACAAATTTAAAGATCAAAGTATCCTCTTTACAACGGTATCGTATAAACTGATGTATGATTTTGTTTAGTCGTTCTATCGATTTTTAAATGCGAGGTGTGTCATCAACTTTATAGTAGTAAATATAAGTTACACCATGCGGGCAAAACGTGACCAAACTTGTTCCTCATTTTTGTTCATTAAAACAGTGAAAAAAATCATGCATCAATTTCTATAGAGTCATTTTGAAGAGGAGGCTTCAATCTTCAAATTTATGGTAGTTTCATTTACGAGAAAAATTTTTGAAAGTTTTTAGAGACGTTTGAATTCGTAGCATTTTTGAGGAAAATGGGTCTTCAGTCACATATTTTTACATTATATAAAAATATCTTAGAGGGAAATGAACACTGCTTTGCAAGAGTAGAGAATTCAAGCTTCAAAATGAGTCCAGGCCCATGGTTGTACTATTTTCTTTTACGAAATTATTATAATATAAATATCGACAATGTTTCAATGTTCCTCAAAGAGAACATTCACATATTTACGTTATTTCGTTTACGTACTTTTTAAAATACTACGTTATTGATGAAACATAATTTGATGATTTAAAGTATGAAACAAAAATGAGCGACATATTATTTTAGCGAGCGACATAAAATTTTTTCAGACGATCGTAAGTAATGAAAGTTAGATGAGAATGTACTTATTGGTTCAATAATTTTAATACGTCCGAAATAATGTATAATAATGTTCTTAAATTCTTCTAATGTCTCTACAGTTTTGTCATAAATGCATAAAATCGCAGTGTAGTTACGATATCGTGTGTTTCATTCAGAAACACCTTGTGGTCCTTAAGAAATTAAAGAATACATCACGTGTGCTGTCATTTTGTCCTGGAGTGTAGAAGGTAAGAAAGCAAGAAAGGTTTTTATTTATTAAGTTGTCCCAAAAGTTTCTTTCGCAATATACAAAATAGTACGAAATATAGAGAAAGTATAATCGTGTCTTCATGTTTTATTCTTTTCTAAGCTTTCACTAATTTTCCGATTGCCATTTTAAAAAACTAATTTGAATTTCGATCGAATGCTTTAATCGAAAACGAAACGAGCTTTCGGTACAATCTAATACTAGCAGGTTCCTTCTTTCTGCGTCGTAACAATTACGACATCGAGCGTTTCATTCAAAAATGCTAAGCAGTCTTCGAGAAATTAAAGATAGCCCACACGTGCAGTGATTTTGTCGAGTCTAGAAGGAAAGAGAAGTAGCACGAGGGTCAACAGGCGCACGTTCTAGCGGCAGAGTTTTTCTTCGTTGATCCGGTGTGATCGCACCTACCTGGACAGCGTCGGGTCATCGTGCCGATAATTGTCGAACACGTCGGCGTTCGATACCTCGAACCGTCAGAGATCGATATTTTCCGTTTCAAGGTGGGTCACCCCAGTGCCTCGGAACATGCGTCCGGACTCCGGGTTTATGACGGCAGGCCGTGATCCGCGAAATTAATTTGTTATGCCACTGTAATTCTGACACTGGCCGCGTCCACCGATATACATACATATATCGATCAATCGGCCCGCACGCGCGCACGCCGATGACGATTTATGTACGCGCTGCTCGGAATGATCCGCGTCTCGCAATGGACACAGGACGCGAAACGCGAACGGCTCGTGGTTTCCACGGGATTCGCTGATGAATATCCATTCATTAACCTGTCATGCATTCGTCCGATGCTTCTGCTTCATTAAAGAGTGCTTGAAAGACCCAGTCATTCAGCTACCTCTTCCCCCTTCTTCCGTCTATTTTCGACATTTCAAAAGTCGCCGGGATTTCAACCGGTTACACACGATTCTTCATCGAAAGAGCGACATAATTATACATTTTTTTTTCAACTCGACAGCTGTCAACTGTTTTTTTACAGGTTCGTTAGAACCGAAGTCGTTCGTTTAACTATTGGGGTAGCCTAATGAATTTATAATTCGTTCTTTGGACATTCAAACAAGATAGTAGACGAAGTCTATCTTCATTCATATCCTGGATTTTTATTTGGATAAACTTTCGAAAAGAGCATACCTCCGTTTTTTTTATAGTTTGGATTCTTACGTATTTCATAAATGTTATTTTATTAATATTATTACAAATGTTATTTTCATAGCGGAAACCACGAAAAAACCATTAAGATCATAGTTTTTTCCATTTATTTCCGTAAATAAGGGTAATTTTGAAAAATACTTCAAATAAAAGTTGTAGGTATCATAGAACTACATATTTTATGTCGTATTGATTTTTGTCATAAAGACAATAGTTTCTGAGAAAACGATATTAAATATTCAAAACTCCATATAATTCCGCCACCACAAATCAAGTTTTATTGTTACTTTCATTCGTTAATACTAGAAAGGAATACAGCAAAGCTCCTGCCTCGACCACGTGTTTTTACTTTCTACGCATAGCGAGATCCACCCTCTGCGAGAAGCTTCATCCCCACAAGGGATAACCTAACCTTACCTAACGTAAACCTAAACTTAAACATTAAGTTAAACGACTGTTCTTTATAGAAAAAAAGGAAGCAACCTTATATAAACTAAAAAATAAACCTGTTTGTTATAAAATAAACCTTCATCCCCGCCCCATTTGCACCCCCCCCCCCCCACCCGTGTGTGTATTCTATTCTACATGGATATTTTTCATACTTCGATAACATATGTAAAAGACATTGAAATATAAATCAGGCTCCGTATAAGTCAATAATTAGCTATCATTTCTCTCAGTAAGTATTATCTTTATGACAAAAATCAATAGAGCATAAAATGTGTATTTTTATGAGGTCTACAACTTTTATTTGAATTATTTTTCAAAATTTCCATTATTTACAGAAATAAATGGAAAAAACTATGATTTTTATGGTTTTTTTCATATTCGTAATCAGTACGTCAAAATACGTAAGAATCCAGAGTATAGAAAAAATCGGAGGTATGCTCTTTGCGGAAGTACACCCTTTTATTTAAAAATCGCAGTATAATTGAATAACTTTGAAAATGATGTTTTATTCTCTAAAACTAGTGTCCCTAATTGTGAAAGAAACAGTAGAACTACCAAGCCCTAAACGCGACTGATACATACACGAATAACAAAGTATACCAACAAAATTTCTCGTGCAGCTATTTTTACAGTTTCAATAATTACGCAATTATTATAGAGTATTCTCTTTATATGAATGGACAAGAACATACTGACAATAGCATTATGCAATTGTTCGATAGTAAATTAAAATCGATAATAAAACTATTCGTCGATAGTAAAGAAAACTCCAAAATGGCGATGACAATCTTGTAAATGAAGAACGCGGTGAACCAAAGAAAAATTCAATTTCTACATAACACGATCAAGAAGCTTGTAATTCATTGACAAAATACGTTGATTAGAATGTTGCTTACTTTCATCCATACATTTATTTAGAGAAAGGTTTTCTGTATCGGCGTTACTGTTAAAAATTGGACATTTCATACGCAATAACTAGGGGTGTGTCTCGGGTCGAGTCGGACAATGATCGGGTCGAGTCGGGTCGGAGTCCCGAAAGTTTGCAATATTCGGGTACTCGAAGTTAAAGTTATATTTATATAAGTACATACATATAATGCTGTTTTATGATTTTTCAGTTCAATCTTTTATTTTCAATGGCAGGTTCAGAATGATTTTTGTATTTTTAGTGTAATCGGTTATCAAACTTAGCGAGGAAAAAATATTTTAGAATACATTATGTGAAATAATGTACGTAAAGGACGTTTCTGTTTCTAGGAAACACTGTTCTTACAAGACAAGGACTCTTCGTCCGCACACTGTTCGTATAAGAGCACTGTTTCGTGAACGGTGTTTACTACAAATCGAAATATTATTACAACCGATGATTGGGCGTCTTAATATGCACAGAGTCACAGACTTATTTATTGCTGATTTTACCGCAGACTTGCCCCAACTTTAACTGCGAGTACTCGAATATTGCAAAATTTCGGGACCCCGACCCGACCCGACCCGACTACCTTTTCGGGTACCTGTAATTGCGGTTTAATCACGTTTATAAACTTTCGGGATCCCGACCCGATCCCGAACAAATTTCCCGACCCGACCCGAATCCGAAATTTCGAGGACTCGCACACCACCCCTAGCAATAACCTAATAATATTCGATTCGTGTTAATCGGCAACTCACTGCAGCGTGTCAATTTGTTAATTAGCATGGTCTGAGAGCAAGCTGACGACCGGTGTCAATCACGGTTGGAAGAAACAATACTCGAGGCACAAAATGTTAGCAAGAACAGGGGATGCGCAGGCAACTGTGAGGCGGGTGGAGCGAGTTCTCGGTTTACGAGAGGCAAGTGTCAATTATAAGATTCGCAATTATTGAAATGGATGTCCATTCAGGTGCTGAATGTAGCGCACGGTGAAAGGACTTCGAATGGACCTGACGCCGCGCCGCATCTTTGATCAAGCACTGACAGTTTCGTGTAATCACAGCAACTCCTGTTCGTAACATGAGATGCAAATTGGCGAACATTTATCGATTCGCTGATTATTTAGTGTCTGCAGGAAATTGATCTCTGGCTACGCGCCGCCGTCAAAGCACCGCCTAGGCGATAATGATGTTAAACGATCTACGCCGACGTCGATGAATAATGATTTCATGGGACACGCCCGATGTTTACAAGCGATCTTTAATCGTTCTTTTCAGCCGAGAGAACCTGGACAGCGAGGTTCGAGTAGCGATTCCGTGTCGGACTTAATTACGACGGTCAATTGGAATTGATATTTCTCTGATGATCTTCCAAACAAGTTGATTGGTATCGACTCATGAAAAATTCATAAACTAAGCAGTTAACTGTAGATCTTGTTGCGTTGATAAACGTCAACCCATTCAGAACTGCTATAATCTTTTATTGTAACTTTTATATTTTATTGTATCGTTGTCTCCATTTTCTGAATAAATTGATATCATTGCTTTTACAATGGCATTTGATATTGATCGATCTTAACTCGTTAAGTAGCTATGACGGATATAGCCGTCATCACGATATGTATTTCAGATTGCCCATGGCTATAATAGTTTTATATTTTATTCGTAACTACTGACAAACGCACTTCGCGCAACGAAACAAGCAAGTTAAGATGTCAATAAGATTCATGAGGTAATATTTTAAAAAGTATGACGATTAGAACAATCCTTAATATGAATTTTGTTTCTACATTCTACAACTGATGAAAATATTTTTCCACCGACTAATTAATTTTGTATGAAACTTTCATATTTGCTCCATTTTTTCGAATAGAATGACACCAAACACGACATAATTTGGATCATTTTTACTTGTCGAATTCACGATAAAGTAAAACCTCGACTATCCGAACCGGCGATATTTGAATTCTCCATTGTCCAAAGGGTGCAATTTAAAGTGATCTGTGTACAACACGATTCACTGTATAAATCAGTAAAGATTTAATCTAGCACTGTATTTGAGTGACAGTTTTATTACCCGATGTTCATGTTCCACTGCGAATAATCAAGATTTTAGTATATCGTGGATTAAATGACTAAATATGACCCTAATTGTATCGTGTTCGGTATCGTTTCAATCAGAAAAATATCACGAACGTGTTGGCAAAGGTTAAATAATAAAACAATTAAAAATAAATGAGTTTGATCATTGGATTAGTATTGATACGTTGGCGTCGCTATTCCTTTCAATGTTTGCACATGATACAAGTAACTTCGGTCCCTTTCGCATATATCGAGACATCACTGTATTTATTATGTTAATCCTGTGCGAATCGACAAAAACTATAGACTCAATGAGCTGCCGATTTTCAAAAATTCGTCGATATTAAAATTCTTATAATTTCATAAAGATGAGTTGTATGATACCAAACTTGGGCTCATTTTCAAACTTGAAGTCTCTGCTTTCACAATTCACCGTTTATTTTCTAGTAAGCTATTTTTGCACAATGTTGCGAATGGAAATCTAGAAAACCCCGAAAATGCTTCAAATTCATACGTTTCTAAAAACATTGCAAAATTCTTTTCCTGATAAAATCTATCGTAGACTTGAAGCTCCCACTTTACAACGACCACCTACAACTTGATGTTCGATTTAACTTTTTATACAAACATTGGAATTTAAAACAGCGTTACTCATATGGGTTATCTGATCGCCAGTAAATTAAAGATAATTGATGTTACTGTTTAACAATTAATTAGCCTATACATAGTCTAGAATGTTTCAAAAAAATGTCAAGAATTTTAAAAATAAGCAGCGTGGATCCCCACACGAATGAATACTAACATGAATATCTCTCGCATGAGCAATTCAGGGTTCAAATCAATTAATCGATTGCGAGGGCCACGAATCAACTTGTACACCCAATACTAGACTAAACGATCTTATAAATAGAATTTTTATACTTGCGGACCACGGTCTTTGATTACTGTTTTCACTTTTTTGACGGAGTTTCGTTGCACGCGTTTCGAATATTGCTATTATCTCGTAGAACTGGCTGCGGACGGGTATACGTGAACTAATTATGGCGACTACCACGAAAGGATCCAATTCCACTTAACCAATACTTTATGGCGCGCTCGTTTCCGAACTTCTGGTTTCATTTGTCGGAAAGTTTGCTCGATAGTTAATTATTTCTGCTCTGTCATTTTTCCCTCCTCGCGAGACCATCGACTGTCGTCGTCGCTGTCTGAACCGTGACAATTAAGCTAGTTTAACATGATCGAGGGGCATCATAGAGAAGCTTCGGCTCGCGTGTCTACTTGCGCAAAATTTCGGACCAGTTCCCGACGAGAGAGGTGGGGACCCCGGCCCCCAGGAACTTTTATTCATTGTTATATTCTCTTTGATGTCGGAAACGAACGGCTGGCGAGCGCGCGCGCGCGTTGCCAATTTTAAGTTAAACGTTCCCGAGGCGAAATGGAGTTGCACCAGAGAGCACCAGGGGAAAAGATCCGCCTGTAGACGGTTCGTCACGACGTTTTTTTCGGGGATACCTGCTTTGCAATTCAAAGAAAGCGCGCAATACTTCCGAGGTATCAACTTTGAATGGTCGTTGCCGAGTCATCGAACACCGTGTCGGAAATATTTCAGTTCTCCACGAAACCGGCATTTTTTTCCCGCGATAAACACCCAACGAAAATAACCCACGATACGTCCGCGAAGATCGAATCATTTTTCAGCATTATTGTTTACGCGAAGGTGACAAAATCGTTTTTTGAAGGTGATCAATTCTTTGGTATTTTTTCGCGACTTCTTAAGGGGGGTTTCCTCGAGTGTCTTTTTTTAAGTTTTATTATTTATTGTACAGTATACAACATTTCTTAACAGCGTCGACAGTGCAGAAATTATTGGCGCGAACTGTAGCGTCCGTCAGAGTGATCGGAACACAAAAGGTGAGAGATTTTCTTAAAGTTTTTTTTCGGCTGATTAGTTAAATTTATATTGTTCGAAAAAATATTACAAATAAATAATCAGATATAAATTTTCGGTCCAATTCCTAAAGAATTATGTAAAGAAATGAATGAGCTTCGTGTGAAGTCGATTACTTTACTAGATTTTTAGTTATTATGCACGCCAGTTTAGAAAAAATAGTATCGAGAAACATGCATATTACAGAATAAATAATAAAAGAAAATTGAACTAAAAAAGAACTCTGGTACTTCAAGACTATCTGTTTAAATCCCTAAAATGTCTAGGCCTATATGCTCAATAGTTATCTATAAAAAAAATTCCTAAATATCATTTGTTTTCACTGCTGTTACACGAGAAGCTCCTCTTAACACGTCGGCGTCGAGTCATTTTTAATAAATGACTAACGTGACTACGTAAACTAATATCTTTAGATAAATGATTCATATGTACAACGCTTTATCCATTTATTTTAAGGCAGACATTTAAAGAATCTGAATACGTATATATGTGTCATCCGGTGCGAATGTGTTAATTCCATTGTCAGTGGATTTTTAATGCGAAGAATCCATATACGGATTTATATGGATAAAACCAAGAAAGAATTCGTGATTCATAATTGGAGATGATTGCAAAAGTTTATATGCAAATTTTAAATATTTAAAGTAAAAAGTAGCGTTACCTATGTTTGTGTTTGGTTTAAAAAAGAAGGAATAGAGGAAGGTAGTGTTACCAGAGGAATCTAATATTATTCTACAATTTTCGATTAATTGAAAATATTTCTAGAAAAAACATATTATGATTTAGCTAGTGATAATCTTAGCAACAAATTTTATAAATTTTAATATACCTCCCCTTGGCTGAATTTATGTATCCTATCGAATTACTTAAACTCGTAGGTAAATAGGAACGAAAAGTATAGTCATGTTTTTTAGATTTGAAATGAAATGTGCAAAACCCTCGTATCTTTTTTAATTTTCGAAATGGAACAAGCTGTTCTGTGGATTTTTGTTAAATGAAAGAGGAACGTTGAAGAGGACATTTTTGGAGTAGTAGATATTTCAATCGAGTTGTACATATATTTTTGTTAAAATTTCCCTTGGTACGAGATTCGGAAAAGTGTGACACTGATCCGTACAGTGGCTCACGAATGTATTCGAACGCCCTTTAAATCAGAATAATTTGTTTAATTTGCACAACTTAACTTGACATTTTCTTTCGCAATTAGAAGCATTGATTTATTAAATGACGTGCAAAAAAGATCTTGAAAAAATTGCAATAGGTAGGAATTACATAAAAAAACAACAGTGGTACTTTTTAAAACTTTTTTATTCCAGCCCGCAATGAAAATTTAAAATCTGCGTCTTGTAGACCTATGTTAGTAATACACATGCTGAAATTTTCATCGAAATTGATTAATGTATACATGAGCTACAAGCGGTTCAAACTGTTAAAAATCGCAGTTTTTCACGACTTTTGGTCATCATTCTTACATCTTTCGATGCGTGTCGTTTTTTTTTCAACCGATTTCGATGAAATTTTTGGTATGTGCCTAACTAACATAGATCTATAAAACGCATATTTTAAATTTTCATTGCGAATTGAAATAAAAAAGTTTTAAAAAGTGCCATTTTTATTTTTTCATGTAATTCCTATCAACTGTAATTTTTGCAAAATTTTTTTTGCATTTCACTTACTAAATCAATGCTAGTAGTTGCTAAAGAAAAAGTCAAATTATTTGTTCCAATTTTAAAGAAGTTATTCCAATTTAAAGTTCGTTTGAATACTTTGATGAGCCACCGTACATCGAAGCGGAAGATAAATTCAAATTAGCGTAGAACCTGCTTCGTTTCAGAATCAAAAGCTGTGTATGTCCCGTTTGTCGAATAGAATTCAACTGTTAATTATAGTACTTTGATACCGCTTTAGAATTCCTATAACGTTGTACAAGCGGAAACGCTCAGTTTCACTGAGAGAGTATAATTCTCCATCGAGCACACGAGGCAGACCTTCAACCATAGTATAGATGACTACGTATTATTTCGAGATATTTTCCTTTCACAAGTACTATGGTTGTTGCTGATTAGTAGACAAACTTCGTTGAGATTCACGTTCACATCTTATCGTAAACGGTCCGACATCTTCCTCAGATAGTTTTGAAAACATTTTACTACAGTTCATCATTTACTGGAAATGAAGGATCTAGCACTGTGATGGGCACGGTAGGGGTCCCTCAAACGCCTGCTTCTCCCTCCAACCTCTGTTTTATGCGCGAGGCCATGCGCACTATTCGCGACGGACGAAGCAATTCCTTCCTCTATGGTAACGGCGGATGCTGGTGGGGGAAGCGAAATGAAGCGAACAGAATTCTTTGAGAAAATTGCAATTGGTCTGTAGGCTATATTGAAAATTTAAAAAATACGTTTTGTAAATCAGCGGTTGAAAACAAAAGAGCGCAAGGTGGACTTACATCACTATGATACCAAATGGTTCGTTCCATTCGTTTAGTGACAAAAGAATAAACTGCCATCTTTCAGTAAAGAATGAAGATCTACATCAATTACCGCTGCCAGTAAATAAATTATGCCATTAAGATTCGAGAAACAATATTAACTTGAATCTTCAGAATTTGGACTTAGATTACTAGGATTCTCAGCCCGCCATATGATAATATTCAATTCAATTTAACTATATTAGTGAACTTCACTTGGTTGTAATAAACAACTGTTTTAATCTATTTTGACATGCTTTCAATATGATTCAATAAATATTTAGAATAATGTAGAGCAGGGATGGGCACGGTAGGGGCCCCTCAAACGCCTGCTTCTCCTACCAACCTCTCTTTCATGCGCGAGGCCTGCACACTCTTCGCAACGGGTGAAGCACTTCCTTTCTCTATGGTAACGGCGGATGCTGGTGGGGGGCAGTGGGCGCTATGGTGGGGACGGTTTTGTCTCAATTGAGACAAAAATGCCCATTCCTGATCTAGCAGGATCAAACACTATTCTGTAAAATCCAGATCTCTAACACTTCGTTGAAGGGTTATATAAGGATGAAAAGCCTCAATTTTACCTTTTATTTTCTCAGTTATTATTTAAAACATTTCGGTGAAATAAAGAACAAAGCTATCCTCTGATTTCGATGATTTTTGGATATGGAAATTGGTAAAGAAAAATGGCATAGAGGCCAATTACCCATGCTTATCCTCCTAGAACCTTTATCGTGCAGTTTTAACTGCATTTTGTAATTTATATTGGGTGATCGGTAAACCTGGTGGTACAACCGAAGAAGGGATGATTCTACATAAATAAATAAGTAGAAAATGTAGAATAAAATTTTTTCATATGAGGCTCTGTGTTCAAGGAAATCGACTTTGAAGATTCGTTTGACACGTCTGGTCATGATCTACCGGATCTACTTACAACTGCTGAGCATGCGAACTCGACAGATTTTACGACTAATCTACTGACTTACTGATCAACCTGTACATAAAATGGAATAGTTCGAGTGTAGACTGCAGATCTTTATGAAATATAAGAATGGTCTGCATAAATTGTACAGCATAGCAGCAAAATAAAAATGTGATTCTTTCTCTAATGATTTTAATCGGCTGAAACGAATACATTGATATTTCTAAATTTTTCTAACCTGCCCACTGCTCTACATTGCACTTATTAATTTTTGTCATTAATGCTGAAAATCCGTAAGCTAGTCATATGTAATGAAAATATTCTATATCAGACGAAATGTTTAAATTCTGGAGGCACAATGACTACGAGTGCAAAGGATTAATTCTATTCCGTGTTTATTGACGCCTAGTCCAAAATGAAATTGTAATTTCTACTGCCTATCTCTCTTGTGCACTATTATTTGTAAATAAATTGCAATGCAAGTTAACGATTAAATTCTTCAGATTTAGCAATTTATAGAATTGGAGACGTCGGTTTAATTCCATTCTGAGTTTATGAACGCCTAATCCGGAATGAAATTATAACTTTGAACGCCTATTTCCCTTGCACAGTTATTATTTTTAAATAAATGACACTGCGATTTATAGAATTACAAGGATCTGTTTAATTCCATTCCGAGTCTTATTAACGCCTAGTCCAGAATGAAATTACAGTAACCCCGCGATCTAAGTCCAACGGAACACTGCGATCTATGTCCCTTGGTCTACTCCTTCCACTGCGGGGTATCCCCGGAAGTGCCGTGAAGCTCGAGCTGCCTCGTTCGCCGTGCAGTGTAAACATGCCGCGTAATCTGATCCTGGGTCGGGCATATCGGTGTGAATACACTACTAATCCAATTGCAAAACTTCTTTATTTTTTATTATTTTTCCATAGAACTTTTACCAACATATTCGTGGCATTTTTCTGTTGAAAATGATACCAAATATGATATAATTCCGATGATATTTACTTGTGTAATGAACGATGGAAGTTTCTTATTGGCATTAAAATGTGCCGGCGACTGCGACTCTCCGCGTCTCTTTCTTTCCCATACGCTGTCGTTCTTTACGTCCAAAACTTTCATCGTTTATTACACAAGTAAATAGCATCGGAATTATATAATATTTGGTATCAATTTCATTAGAAAAATGCCACGAATATATTGATAAAACGTCATTAAAAATAAGTCAAAATAAAGAAGTTTTATTATTGCACTAGTATTATCTCACTGATACGCTATTTTTTGTTGCGCCTTCGGTCCGCGTTTGCATGCTGTCCTTTTCTACGTTCGGCGCGGTCGACGCGGTCACGAAAGAATAGTGTCCCTTCACGATTTAAGTCTCAGTAGAAAACTGAAAAAGGACTTAGATCGCGGGGTTACTGTATAACTTTTGACATCGATCTCACTTGTGCGCTATTATTTGTAAAGATATTACAATGCTAGTTAACACATAATCTTTAATATTTCGCAATTTATAGAATTGTTAGGGTTTATTTCTATTCCAAGTTTATTGATGCGAGTATCAGGCAACTTGCTAGGGCGAGAGTGCACGTGTCCGTAGTTCGATGGCAAGATTAGTCGAATCGAACAATGACCGTCGGTGCATCGATTTAAGTCAAGTCAGAGACGTAGTAATTCCCGAAGAGCAGGAACTGTCTATCGGCTTTATAGGGGTGCAAGTGAGTGTTTAACAGCGAGCCTGCATAGTTTACGATTCTGTCATCCGCGAAGAGAGCTGGGCTCCCTCTTATTTAACCAAGTGTCCCACTCCTCGACCTATAATGACCATATTGGAAGCAGAGGAACGGTTCGTATCCGAAGTAATTGAGTATGGACAGAAGCTGAAAGCGAAGAGGCAAGAAAGTGGATATTAGCGACGGCCTTTGTCGACCATCTTTGATTCGGGGGAGCTTTTACCGGTCGTGTCCCTGTTCGGCCAGATCCATATTTCATTGTTGGCACCACTCGCTTAGTCACGATGGATTAATATGTACATTATTGATCGATAATTAAGCAGGCCAAATATTTATTTATTCGATGGACGATTGTCATGCGTGAATTACCGTTTCGGGAAATTACCACGTCCTGCGGTTAGGGGACTCTTGATCATTAATACTCTATGGTTTCCGCAGACACGCGTATCATAGTCTTCGACAGTAGTTCCAGTAATACAGTAGTTCCAGAAATTGATTCTGTACACAAAATTTTTCATTCTTGAAAAATATTTGATAATTTAATACATTACATACCAGCGTGTACTTTCAAAATTTGTTTAAGTCTATGGTTGAAGGCTGAGGATTTTTTAACAGATCCTTCAATCATTGATCCATAAATCAACAAGTCTCTCTTGGTAACGTAATCTCATAATTGTTTTCTGGTAATATTTTGTAAAAGACAAAAATCGTATTATTTTCCTTCTGGTAGATAAAGTGTTAACACTAAACATATCAAGCAGTGAATTTAAATATTCTCCGGTGTTTGTTGCATTAGATGTTTCAGCAAGAAGATTGGTACAGCTATTTTTCATAAATGCATTTTTATAATTTCCATAATTTAGACTATTACGAAAATTGTGTTTCTTATTTTCCAACGAATATTTTCCTTTTCGTCTGTTGCAGTAAACTGTTGAGTCCTTACACATTTACTAAATGGACAAAGTTGCGACGACCATAAAAGAATATGAAAAAGATTATTAAAGCAGATTTTCTTTTTTGATGTAGATGGAAAGAATAGTAAAAGTATGGGTAAATGAGCAAGTTCTACTTACAAGTTGAAGTATCAACATGATAAGAAGTCATCGCTCTTGGCGTTTATCTTTCAAGTAATCTAAACAGGGCCAGGTAGAGACGATGGAAAAAATGAGATGCTCTTGGCATTTTACAAAGTAAAGGCTATCCGAGTAATCGATTTGGACATTTGCATACAGAATTCGTATTTTTGCGCGCTAGATTAAAGAATAAAAAATGCGAGACTTCCGTCATCTCTAAAACGCTCACCTATAGCCCTTAGAGAAAATATTTTACTACTAAATCGCTCGAGAAAAAAATGTTTGCAATTTCCCAACTTTTAGCAATTTTAACGAAACGCTTCGCAAGTCCCTCCAAATTTCACGACTTTAAACTTTCACAGAAAAGAATTTTTACAGCATGTTGATCTCTGTCATAGCAATTAAGAAAATGAGATGAAATCAAAACGATTCAATTAATAAAATAGAAACTGAGAAATTAAGATTTATATTATTATTTTCAATATTCTCAATAGATACACTCAATTTATTAGTGAAAAAATTAATATTTAAGTCTGGACAGATTATCCCAACACCAAAAAATATGGGCGATACTCAAAGATAGTATGTGATAATGTGACTAACAGTTAAAGATACATAAATTCTCATCATTAGGTACAATTTAAAAAGTGTTTTAATTTCCTACGGTTAGCTCATCTTCCTAGTGAGAATCTAACGGTAGCACAAGTATGCTGTATTCTTGAGGAATGTGGTACAACAAGAGCGCAACAGTTGCACGGTGCGCGTTACAGATGCAAAGCAATAATCTCGAGTTCCTGTGAAGCGTATTTAGTAGATGATCATTAATCATCGTTGTAATGGCGAAGTGAAAAAGTCGATGCCGAAATAAGCAGGGGTTGGATGCAAACGGGGGAAACCTATTCCTAATTACGTTCTCGGCGCTTTAAGCCTCTCACCACAAAGTGCAATACACACTAGTTCCTTCCAGAGACGGTTCTCTGTATTTCTCGGGTTCTCCGCGTTCCTCTTCGAGGGAGGCCAGCCTGCCGGCACTCTGGCACTCCAGCCTCTTATAATGCGATTATTTCACGGTGACTTTGTGTGCCACGTTTCGCGGTTGAGAGCCTCGAGTATTCGCGTGCTCCTGATATTTTCGACCCCTTTTATCAAATTACCTTCATTCCTTCCTCGAGTTACCCTCTCCTCGGCTCCATGGGCCGGCTCGCGTAAGCAAAAACGTTTGACCTATTACATTTCTCGAGCAAAAAACATTTTTTCTTCGCTCACCCCCGCGAAATAGTTCCACGCGGGTTTTACGCGTTTCGGGACTCCCCGCTATGGTCTGTCACGACTCGCTTTTTAAACGTTAATGGTTCTTTCAGCTACAGTGGATCCAAGATATTTTTAAACACTACATTTCCGATTCTTGAAAAATTGTTGATAGTTAAATTGTAATCGTTTCTGTGGAAACAAATAGTGTTCCGTCACAAGGGAATCGTAGAAAGGGCCTTTTCTTTAGACAATTTATGGCGCCTACGTGACTCTGAGGCCACTTTCGAGGATTAGGCGCTCGATGCACATTTGGTGACCAGTGGAGCCATCATCTAACTTTCGTATTTGTTTCGCCTCCTCAAGAGTTATGCGTCATAAATCTAATACTGAGGAAGGATATTCCCTACCGAGAAGTACGGTTCTCAAGTTACCTAACGTCGTCCTCGGCTCATGTCGGGCACGGTCCTACGCTTTCTCCAGGGCCGGCTCGCTTAGGGCAAATCGACAAATCATCAAGAATGCGCTGATTGGGGAACGCAGAGTTTGGCAGGAACCAATCAGTGCATCTCTTCTGCATGGCAGTGGGTGTCACCGTATTGATGACCAAAAAATGAAGGGTCGCCTTCACGATACAACGAAGGGTCCTCCCGAAGAACGCAACTCTCAGTCAGTCGAAGTCGAACCTTCGCTAAGTATAGATCAACGAAAACGAACGAAGACACATTCGAGACAAACGAGTCTCTTGAAGTCGAAGTCAAGTTCATTCAACGATCTCATACACTCGAATCGATCGCGATTCATAGAACTCAAGTGGAGTTGATCGTCGCGAACTTCCACGCGTATAAGGCAGAGCCTGCTAGATTAGCCTTACTGACGGCAGGCATCCTCTAGCAGGCCTGGGACGAAACGCTAAATCTCAAAAATTTCATACATCGAAGTAATCATTGAATCGGCTACCTAGAATTAATTTGGCGGGTAGTAAATCGGTGATTTCGGAGTTGACGTGTCCGTTACAACCGGGCTTAAAATTTACAACTTTAAGTGGCCACGAGTCATCCGCGCGTCGTTTCCGAAATTCGCATCGTATTAATAGTGCTACCATGAGCCCGAAGTCATTTGAAAGCTTCATGCCTCCACTTTTGCAAAGCAGTGTTCATTTTTCATTGAAGACCCATTTTTCATCAAAAATTCCATCAATTTAAACCACTGCAAAAACAATAAAAAGAATATTTCGTGAACGAATCTGCCACAGATTTGAATATTGAAGCCTCTTCTTCACAACGACTCCCTAAAAATTGATTTACGATTTTTCTTAACTGTTTTATGGAACAAAAATGTGGTACACGTTTGGTCGTGTAAATCTTTCGTGGTGTAACTTATACTACTATAAAGTTGGCGGCACATCTCACATTTAAACTTCGTTGAAACGACTAAAAAAAAATTGTACGCGAATTTTTCAGGCGGCGTTGTAAAGAGGGAGCTCCAATCTTTAAATCTATGATAGTTTCAGTCAAGAAAAAAATATTTCAATTTTTTCACAGACGTTTGAATTTGTAACATTTACGAGAAAAAAACGAGTCTTCAGTTTTTTCCCCGTTACATCGTGCAAAAACACCTTAGAATAGAATGAATAGTTAGAATAAACAATGAATTATGAGACTAAAGGCTTCTAGCATTAAAACGAGTCCAAATTTATTGCTGTACGATTATTTTTTACGAAATGATCACAGTTCAATTACACGCAATTTTTCGAGAATCGGGTATTTAGTGTAAAAATACTTCTTAGATCCGCTATTTAGGGTGTTGACGAATAACATGTACAAGCGGGCACGAGATGATTGCTTGTGAATAACTAAGAAAAAAATGTCTTCATTCGAAGCTTCGTTTTTGAGAAAATTGAGTTTGAAAATGCAGCGAATGCGCGTGCTATGGAATGGGAACTGTCTGACGCGTCTGATTACGACCAGCCAATTCTACTTCCTGTGTATACTAAAGCACGCGAATTCGATGGATCTTGAAACTCGATTTTCTCGAAAACGAGGTATCAAACGGAAAAGTGGAATTCGTTTTTTTCGATTTATTTTTACATGTAGAATCACCCCCTGCCCGCTTCTACATGTTATTCGGCCGCATCCTGTACATGATCTTCTTCATGTTTTATACATTTCTCTTAGGCTGACGTATTCCTTTTAAAAAGATGACAGTCTTGATACAACGAAATTGTCAGTGAATTTTTTTCTTTTAGAGATGTTTGAGAATATTTATGGACTAATTTTTGTAACCAATATTTGTTTGTAATAATACTATCCTCCAAATGTTTAGAATATGAGGAGTTGAAGGATCCAATGGGAACATCTGGATCTATTAGCAGTATTATAGGTGTATGGCCGTCTTGGAGTCCATTTCTTCCTTTTGGTAATGATCTGCTTCATTTTCTATATATTTGCATTATCTTGTGGGTAACTGACGTATTCCTTCTAAAAAGATGACAGTTTTTATAGAACGAAATTGTCAGAGCATTTTTATCTGTTTGAGATGTATGGGACTATTTATGAATCAATTTTTGTAACAATATTTGTTTGCAATGATACTATCGTGCAAATGTTCAGAATATGAGGAGTTGAAGGATCCAATGGGAACATCTGGATCTATTAGCAGTATTATAGGTGTATGGCCGTCTTCGAGTCCATTTCTTCGTCTTGGTAATGATCTGCTTCATTTTCTATATATTTGCATTATCTTGTGGGTAACTGACGTATTCCTTCTAAAAAGATGATAGTTTTGATACAACGAAATTGTCAGAGCATTTTTATCTGTTTGAAGTGTTTTAGAGTACGTTTTTGCTTTATGATGTAATACATTTGTTTGTAATAATACTATAGCCCAAATAGTGCATAATATAAAGCGTTGGAGGGTCAAGTAGGAAAAATCTGATGATAAATTTGGAAATGATCTGTTTTATTTTCTATATATTTGCTCTATTTTGTCAGCAACTGGTGAATTTCTTTTAAAAATATAACTGTTCTGATGTGGTAAAATTGTCGTTTAATAATTTCATACAGTTGAAAATAGCATGTTGACACTTTTAAACTCTTTTAATTTTTCTACTGTTTTTAAGTTTCACATAATTATTTTTGTTATAAATGCGTGAAATCCGCAGTCCAAAAATTAATAATACTCAGTTGCTTTCAGCAGATTTTTTTAGTAAACTTTATTTAGTAGACTGTAGTTTGAAATCTTCAATAGAAATTGTTCACAACTCGATATTGGATGGCGAAGGGTAAAAATCTTTACAAAGCACTTGTTGAGAAAGCAGACCGGTAGTAGTTGTTTTAAGTAAATGGAGAGCATACGGAGAACAATTTCTTCCATTCACTCAGTGTTTTTGTTCCCTTTCATTTAGTCACCAAATTGCTCGGCTACGAAACCTGTAAGCCGGGATTAGAAATTTTCCTTTTTTCATCGGACGAAATTGTTTGGATATTACAGACGATATGGATTTTATTGGCTAGCCCTGGTCAACACGGCTGTATACAAGATCAAGAGAGACTCTGGTTGACGGTATACAATTTATCGTGATATTACTTGCGGAGGAAATAGTGTTTCAATAATTTTGATCACTCGAGCTGTGTGTGCGACAACTACAATAACCTGTACAAATTACTGCAACACAGTACAACTAAAAATTACTTTCAAATTAGTTAATAAGAAAGCTCGTCAGTTCACGTAGATTGGAGTCATTTAATAAGCCCAAGAATAATTGAGTTGGGCAGTTTGGTAAAACTGAACCGAAAATGCAGGCTGCAGAAAAGTCAGTGTGCACTTGCTTCTTCTACATTCTCTTTCATTTCTGTAAACTAGTTTAGGTGAAAATACATGAATATACGACGATTTTGTCTTTAAGTTTTTGACTTTTCAGCGTCTAATACTGTTAATCCTTAAAATACTGATCCTAGAAACAATTGCTTTTCACTAGCTAAAATTATCTGTTTGTGCAACAGTCTATTTCTGATATTTTATTCATGTTTTCTTCCAAAAAGTGTTTAAACATTAACACGTTCGCTGTCAGCACTTATTTCAGCAACAGCTTTTAAAGTTACAATTATTCAGTGCAATGTATCCTTTTGTAAAATATGAAAAAAGGTATTTTTTTACACATTGCCTAGTAAACTAATCCTAGTAACACATTACCTAGCATAACTCAAATCGTTTGGTCCAATTTTAAAAAAATTATTAGATGTTAAAGTATGTCCACTTAATTTTGGCCCCGACCATATATAGTTTCCAGAAACGTCACCAAAAATTGCATTCGTTTAGACTCGACGAGTTCCTCGAAATTATCTTACGTCCAGAGATACGTTCTATACGACAATCATAGGTCGTATCGTTGAAAATCACCCTAACGCGCTCCTTTGATTTCGACGTGGCTGGTGGCCGTGCAAATATATCGTATCGACAAATGGAATATATGAATGATGAAGCAGAAGCACACGGACGGGCAGATGGCCGTGGCAAAACAAAACGGACTCGTGTTTGTTTCATTGCATTTTCGACGGTGGCCGGCCCGGTGCAGCGCGGCGGGATGCTGCGGTTGGTTTTATTGGCCGAAAAAAGAGAAACAGAGAGATCGAGAAAAACGAAAAAGAAACACAAGAAAAAGAGTATAGGCTGGTGATTCCGAGGCGACGGTGGACGGGTGCGTTCCACCATCGAACGTCTCCGGTACTTCCATCCGGCTGTTACTGACAAGCTCGTAAGTGGAACGTTAAGGTACAACAGTCATGCTTTAAACAAGTAAACGGTGTACAGTAGTGCCCACTTCAATTTGCAGAGTTCAGCATGCGAAAGTACAATTCCTGTGTTACAGACCAACGTTTCTCTTCGAGGAATCGACTCGAGTAGAACTCGACAAAGTAAGAGAACAGATATAGCGAGCGAAAACGAGATAGACGCAGTTGATCGAGCATGGACGGTCGAAGTTCGACACTTCAAAAGGAAGTCGCGAGCGTAGATAATAAATGCGCAATAAAGAAAATTTCAACTTCAGTCGTCTCTTTATTATCTATTCGAATGCGGTACCAGTGGATTGTCGAGATTTTCGCGATTAAAATGAGTCCAAACATGACGCAAATCGGTCCACTTTTATGCAGTTCGTACATTTTAATCATACGCATGTTCTTAACTTTGTTGTTTACATTAGGCATGGGCAACTGGTGCCTCGCGTGCCATGAGTGAGTCCTCTTCCCACACCTGACACACCCTACTTTCTGTGGAGTGTAGCAGGAGAATGCGGGGAGCTAGGAACCTTTATAGAAGCACGGGAAGGTAATATGAAGTGGGCAGTAGTGGGGACACCGGCACACTGGTATTATTGAGAGCTGAAAATAAGTCATCTGAGAAGTCATCTTGCCACAGGGGCAAGGTATAGACTTTGACGGCACACGCTACATATGTATTATGTGCGACCACTTAGCCAATATTTCGCTATAGACAAAAACATGCGTAACTCGAGGCGTGCCTTCTTTCAGTTTCCAATAATAGTGTTCAGTGTCGCCAGAACAAGACTTTTCTCCCACTCTATCTTACCCCTTCTACGACGCCATTCCCCCATTTCCCGGCGTCGAGCATCCCAAGCTTCCGCCACGGACCGGTCACGTGACCTGATGCGCACACTCAATTTCCGTTGCGTCCGCGTTTGCGTCGTGACTAACTCAGTAGTAACAGGGAGGGGATAACTGTACTCCCCTCAATTTCCCCTGTCTGGCGGCGCTGGTAGTGGGGGTCGTAAAGTGACAGAAAAGTGGTTGCACACGCCTGATCTATTGTACATTGAATCTATAAAACTAGTCCGATTAACGTCGTGTCTGGACGCATTTCAATCAGAAAACTCTCAACATTCCGCTACCATTGCACTACGTTTGAAAATGTAACACAAAAATGACTGAATTTGAAATTTTCTTTATCGCACAATTATGTTTCACGTTCGTAGTATCTCTTTGAAGGACGTCTGTATCGTTTCCTTCTGGTAATTTTCTTTTCTTTTCTTGTCTGGTGAGATAGGGCATCGCTGAGTTCGAGGCACCAAGTGGTGGGGGAAGATTGGGTCGCGCGAATTTAAGTTGAACAGATGTAGCAAATTTAAGGGAGCAATACTGTGTATGCTGGTCGACGGGCATGCAATCCAGGTTAGGTTATCGATTCCTACTGACCTTGTTAGGCGGCGCTTGGATCCCGTGGAAGGGTAGGTTCTCGTAGAACGTCTTCACTCCGGACTCCGGAAGACCCTCCGACACGCTGTTCACGTGATTGTTATTCGCAGCTTGATTGGGATCTGTAAGTGCAAATGAAACATGACTTTGTAGAATCAGGCGAAGGAGGACACCCGAGCCGAAAGGTGTCGGGGATATTTCGCCTGTAACCGACTACGGGACAGTACACGTTCCGAAAGTTTGTATATAGTGGACTTTGTTTAAGTAGAGGGTTTCTCCAGTGCGCCAAAGACAGACAGGAACAAAGATAGACAGACAGCTGGTGTAAAAGTGAGAAAGAAAGAGAGAGAGAAACAGAGAAAGACATTTATCTGGCGATGTTCGGGTGTGTGATTGCAGACGCTATCACAGGTGGAAAACTAGGCCTATGGCTACTCCTGGTTGCTGCACGAATACGCGATTTAAATGTAGAATCTGGATATCTTTATCTGGATGTGTACACCTCTTATATCTGAAGAGTTATGAATTCGACGTGTTGTAATTTTCCTTTCTCTAGATCGTTCCTGGGTTCCGGGAAAATTTATGATCGGAATACACGATCACTCTTAACGCTGTTTCGATTAAAAGCACTGATTTGTAACTGCGCTATTTTTAGCATTTCTTCTAATTGGAACTCCGATGTGTTCAGATTTTTGATAAATAATATTTTAATTTTATAGAGAAACTAGAGTCTGTTCTCTTGAAACAATTTCATATTTTCTTTCACTTTAAACAATATTTGATTTACAATGAGAAAGTTTCTGTTACTGCAACTCTCAATTTTAACAACTTCTAGTATTATCCTCTTTCACTATAACATCGCGTCAGACACGTGATTCTGAACAGAGTCTAATATGTATTTTATTCATTTATCTTGAACTGAAACAAAATTCTAGTTTATTGTTAGCAGTCTAGAGAACATTGGAGAATATATGTATGCATACAATAAATATAAACTTTCTTCTACTTCTGAGAAATGTTGAACGGCAAAGAAGTTGTAATCACTGCAACCATAAAATAAATCGTAGTAATATTTACTCTTAATTGATTGAACTGATTCACATAATATTATAAAGCTGTATTCTAGATTTTATAGAAATATTCGATATAAATTCTTCTAGGTGCGTAACAAAGGTTTGAACAAGTGATTAAATATGGTCTCGTAGTACTGTTTTCTGAACACGATACGTGAAAAGGGTGCATATTATTTGCATACGTATGTTTATACGTTCAGGATTTATAGTGATCCTGTAATGGCGTTAGACAGATCCATTTTTTTCGAGTATACACAGTCTATTCGTCATCTTGACATCATACAATAAATCTGGTACATTAACTCCAGAATCTTTTTTCATATTTCGTAAAAATGATGGTACATATATCTTTTCGAAAGAAGAGAATTAACTCACATTATTAACTGAATGCATTTTACTCTACGTTGGATTATTTACAATAAATATACACAGATTTCTTACATCTTCTTAGCCAGAAATAGATTATAATTTGAACTATAAATTACAATTTTCTTCAGGCTTTCTCATAATGTCGTCAAGTCTTTTTATAGTTTTTTAGTACAAAATAAATCAAAATCTGAACTACAAGCTACTATATTCTCCAGGATCGTTCATAAAGTCATCAAGTCGGTAATAACAAGTCCTAAAATTAAAATATTATTTTTTCAATTGAAATTTCTCTAAGCACAACCCACAAAAATTATATATTACTAGAAAAACTCTCCAACAAAACGTACATGTACTAATTTATAAATTATCGTTGTAAAATTACATTCTTTGGCAGAAAATTTCTTTTTCTCACAAAATCTACTAATCTCAGCTTGATTTTCGATACATTACCTTCGTCTATCATCACTGGACTGCGGATTATATGCATTTACGGCAAAAGTGAGTCAAAACAGTACAGGCATCTAAGGAATTCAAATGTACCGTTCAACAGATTCGAATAATTCTAGAGAGAAATAAATGTCTACATAGCCTTTGTATGTTAGAATTAATGCAGGCAGCTTCTATTTCGTATAAAAATTCACAGTCACCGTGATGACTGGTCAAGGCTCCATCGTCGTATCTAACTATAATTCTTAACAATTTGTACGTCTCTAATAGGAAAACTTACGAACCTTTTGCACCGCGAACGGTGTTAGTTGCTCGTGCATTCGAATCACACAGAATCCCGTACGTGCAAACATTTCGAATCACAGGAGATCGTTCGATTCTCGAAACGTGCGAAAATCATCGGAGGGTCACGGGGTTCATACCTAATGGCCGACGGATGTTCACTATTGTTACGTACCTGCGCCTGGCTTTTTTCGCTTACGGGAGACGTTGCATCGATTCAATTCGCACGACGATTCCGCATGCAATATCCTCTGCCGTGGTGCTATTCTTTTGTAAGTCACAGCTAAGAGAAAAAAAAAACAAAAACACACACACGACAAAAAAAAAGAAGAGAGACATATAGAAGCAACGACACGAACATATAAAGCGTTTCGTTATGTGACCGCTGCCTGTTACGTGCAACACGATTTTATCGTTCGACGACAAACAGTTTCGAAAATTGTCCGTGATAATTTCACGTCGGTTTGATGGACACTTTGATGTCCGTTATAAATCGCAACTAGGACGATAACGTCACCGTCGAGGCTCTTTCTCCTTCAACAACTTTGAAACGGAAAAATGACGGTACTGGCGAGTGATGGTGGATCAAAATGCATTCACCGTGTTTCTACTACAGCGCGAGTTAACCTCTTGAGTTCAAAGCTATTTTGACTCCAGAATTCGCATATTTTGTTTGATACAGGATATTCTCATACGATTCATATTTAGAATATTTACATATAATCTTTATCGTTTTCTGCAAAATCATTTGTACTAGGGTCAGTCAAATACTAACGAAATACGACTACGAACTGTAACAAAATTTAGTTTACTCGAATACTTGACGATAAAAATTAATTTTGAAATCTGCTGGATGAATATTGTCTACCATATACGATTGATGTTGGAAGTCAAGGTAATAATAAGTTGGCAATCATGCAATGGTCAGACTGGGATTTTTACGCATTTCTGACAAAAATGGGTGGACGAAATTGCAAACAGTGAAATGATTAAGAGAATTTTAAAACATCGATACCTTACTTACGACTTATTACATGTATTTCACACAGAAAAAATTCGTATTTGGTTCTTGTGTCTCGCAAACAATTTTTATTTCGCATAAAGATCCAAAGTCCAGTGAGAATATTTTTAAATTCTTTTAATGGCTTCACAATTTTGTATTTCGCCTACACATTTTTGTATACCTAACACCGCAGTCCAAATGATCAAGAACTAAAATATCCAGATTGTATTAATTTATACACATTATTACAAACATCTGAGTGTAATATTATTTGTAATTGTTCTAGTTGTAGATAAAGAAGAAATGACGATATAAAGGCTTGTAGAAAGATGGACAATTTGCACTGCAAATTGCAACTTTGCAGTGCAATTTTAGAAATAATAGGTATGATTCGGCGATTTCCTCGTTTCGATATTACCCCATTTTTTCCACGTTTAACATGAAAATTACTGTAACCAAAACCTTTTAAAATACTAATCCCCATTTCACGTTTATACGTGTAGTGAATACGCTTTATATTTTTCTATATTTATTTTTAATAAATTAAGATTTATGTACGGATGCACATATTAAGTTATTGATGCACGTGAAAATATATACAGTGTTGTAGCGATGAATGCAGCAACCTTGGGTCTGAAACATTGCGTTCACCGCGACAGACACCATACGACACAAGTGATCACATCAATCGACACGAGTGTGTCGGTGGAACTCTGCTAATCGAATGATAAAACTTGTTTGCTTTTAATTATTTTTTCATGAAACTTTTAACAACACATTCGTGACATTCTTCTGATTAAAATGACACCAAACACGATATAAGTCTAAACATTTCCTTAGGGGACCAAAAATGTTGAACATTTCTGAATGTAATATTATACAATTTCACCAAAAAATGATAGAATTCGTAACAAGTATTCGTAATAACTGTTTAACTAAAAAATGAGAAATATTTCGGGAAAAAATACATTCAGGCTGAACTATCGCTCGTCGGACAAAAAATTTTAACTTTTCTGACTAAAATATTACACAATATCACTGAAAAATGACAATACTCTAAGTTCTCATGCGTGAAATTGAAATTTCAGTGCGGATTTCAAGCTAATTTGACAGGTTAGAACGCCGCCATATTGGTTTTCGGACATACGATCAGGTATGATGTAGTGAGCGGATTCTTTATTAAGAGAGGATTAAGAGTGGCGATTTTTTAGTAGTAATTCGGATTCCAATTAATTGGGTTCCGGCATCCGGAAATGAAATTATAGATGAGGTAAAAGATACTGTGTTGGTTTGGGTTAGTTTTCGGTTACTCTCGCGGAGCCTCCCAGCCAAGCGAGCCACTAACAATTGCAAGTGATCCGTGCTCGCGAGCTTAATCAATTGCGGTTTTTTTTAAAATTAAGTATCAGGAATACGAATTGCCACTGTAAAATGACTGCATGTATGTGCTTGTGGTGTGACGTAGCAGCTCTGCTAATTAAGTAACGCGTAAGTACAATATGACGGCGTTCTAACCTGTCAAACGTGCTTGAAATCGAGCAAGTTTAGAAGCGTGTAACTTTTGAACGAGTGAACTCCGCACAAAGAGAATTTCAATTCCGCGCATCAGAACATAGAATTCTGTAAATTTCTGGTGAAATTGTATAATATTACATTCAGTAAAGTTGAACATTTTTGACCCCCCAAGGAGAAGTTTAACTCGATATAATTTGGATCATATTTGCTCGTTTAATTGACGATAATAAGTTTTTAAAGTACACACATACATAGGCAAATATGCACCGAATTATGTCATATTTGGTCCTATTTTAATGAGAAAAATATCACAAATATGGTGGTAAAAATTTCATAACAAAATAATGACAAAAACAGTTTTAAAATTGCATTTATTTGTTTCAGTGATCGAAGCTTTGGGTGTTTGTCGAGTACTCGATTTCTAGTCCCTCATTCTTTATCATTCGCTGTCTTCTGCGCCCGAAACTTATTATTGCCAATGAAACATGTTAATTTGATCCAAATTATATCGTGTTTGGTATCATTTTTATCAGAAAAATGTCACCAATGTCTTGGTAAAAGTTTCATACAAAAGTAATTAAAAACAAAAATGTTTGGCATTTCATTAGTATTGGCTCACGGAAATAGTACCTGATAATTAGACAGCGGATTTTATGCATTTATGACAAAAATGAGTATATGTAATTTAAGACTGTAAAAACATTAGAAGAATTTAAAAACACTGTTACATTATTTTCAACTTATTAAACATATTAAGAAAGAAAATAAATTTCTATTTCACCTCAGTTTGTTGCAACTCAGGTAGTAAATTTTTATTTTGCATAAAGATCCGCTATTTAATGATGATACATTTCTCGGCCGAGTCGAATAGTCGAACTTCACAGCCTCTCGAGAGGTGTACCTCGCAGTAGGGGGGATAAGTTGGCTGCGCTTAGCCTGTACAGCTGGGATGGGTAATTTTGCCTCAACTGAGGTAAAACCGTCCACACCGTAGCGCCCTCTGCCCCCTTCCAGCAAGCGCGCTACAATGGGGCAACGAAGACACGAGACATCAATGTACGCAACGAACGTGCGCACTGCATGAAAGAGAGGTTGGTGGGAAAAGCAGGCGTTTGAGGGGCTCCAACCGTGCCCACCACTGCTGTACAGCCTCGCAGCACTCATCGTAACAACACTATATTCGTTACACGTGAAATCTGTGTATTAAAAAGTACAAGGATTAAATATCTGTGATGATCAAAGTTAATGGGTTCCGCGTATGCACTTACGCGATAATTGTCGGGTTAAAGCTATTCGAATATATTGCCAGCCGATTCCACTGGAATCGAATTAATGGGAAAAGTATGTACGCAGTTATTTATGCGGAATATTCTATAACCGGGAAAACTGCGGTCGACGGAAAATTCGTGATCGCGCGCAGCTGCCTTATATTTCACAAGATTCCTACGCTCGGAATTAAATATTCCGCGTTATGTGCCTCAAAACGCCACTGGGCGCCTACCATAATTAACGAATTCACGGTAAGTTATTACAAAGGATCAGCCGAACGTTGGTAAACCGGTATACACGAAATTACACAATTTTTCGTGCGACTGAGCATTGAATCCGTTTAATACACTCGGGCTTATCAAATATTCAATATAGCTCAATAAGCACCGCGGGATTGTAACCGTGCCCCGTGTTTTTAATGTTATATGCACGGATAATTTGTGCGATAAATCGCAATTTATTCCGTTTAATTCCGCTACGATGCCCGTTTTAATCTGGTTGTTCGGAAAAAGGTCTATCAGCGAATCGTTTGGCGATTATGTTAAAGGAAGACTCTCGTGTAACTGGGCCAAATAATCGATTTTTTAGTATTGTATTTTTTAAAAGTGTAGAACCTTAAAAATGCTTTCCCAAACTTTTATACTAAAATTCATTGAAGTGACAATGTTATGACTAGACTGCGGAGTTTATGTATTTATGACAAAAATCGATAGATCAAATGGAAAGTAGTTAAAACAACACACACAAAGTGACTATTTTATATAAAAATGTTCTGAATGCTTGAGGTTAATTAATCTCTCCCTTAAATCAGTGTTTGATTTGCTCACTCCGTACATTGTACAAAAAAAAAAACGAACTGATTCATTCTTATATTAATATTTTATTTATATATGACATGTTTTATCATCGCATTTGCTATTATCGTTAATAGAAATATTTCCCACATTGAAAATATGTATAATAACAATGATAGACATCTGATTTGTTTGATCGATACATCGATACTTACAAAATGCAAGTGTTCCTCTCTCTCTCTCTCTCTCTCTCTCTCTCTCTCTCTCTCTCTCTCTCTCTATCAGAAGAAACTGCAGATTGTCATACATCGTTCAGGAGTTCAAAGAACATTTGTTGCCTGCAATTCAGTGTATCCTCAATTTTGAGAAGTAGCATAGAAAAATAGATTTACATCTCCAGTGAAACTCCGTTTATATGATCTCCATTTATATCAACTAAATTTTAACAGTGTCTGATTAACTGAACTATAGGTGAGTAAAATGTTATATGAACGTGAACTCCTATTAAATGAACGAAAATTCGTAGCCAGTAGTGGACGACAGGCTCCTATTATATGAACCAACGTTCATACAAATAGAGTTCTACCATCCAAAAAGTTTCGCGTACCTCCAAGCAAACTGAAAACATTGTCAGAATTGCGTGGCCCTAAGTGTAATAAAACCATCGACGGAGCTAATTCGTCATCCGTAGCTGTGTTGGTTGGCAGCATACTCGCGAGCAAAGTTGAATAAATTAACGGGTTCTTCGCGTTACACATCACACCTCCGCGAGGAGTCTCGGGACGCACGAGCGCGCGTTGGTATAAAGTTTCCACGTCTCAGGCACAGCCACATTAAAGCGATACTCATCCCTGGATCCGTCGCAAACTTACCTGTCTTCTCTCTGGAAATACCGGGCAAAGTAGCCTGCTCTTTAAGTTGCACTCCAAACATCGCTTTAATCTTATTAGCCCTGGCAAGCATACCCTCGTCATTCAGAGAGGTCACAGTCAGGCTTCTCTGCGTTGGCTCCCTCCTGCGCCGGAACACTTTGGCCGGCACTTTGGTGATTGTCGTTTCCATCAGAAATCGATCGGTCACAGGCATGTCGGCTTGTCTGGCTATCAATTCGTTTCGCAGCGATTCGCCGTTGCGAACGCTGAGACCGGACCGCAGGCTATGGGTCCGATTGATGTGCACCAGCACCCCGGGCTTCAGCGGCCATCTTGGTGCAGGTGTCGGATGCACCGGGGCCTGGACTGAGTGCGAGGACACCGTCGGACTCGGTGGCCCACCGTCTGGACTGTGTAACGATCACGTTTCACACCAGATAGTCACGTCCACGGCCGCGTCAACGAAAGAATCGACTCGCAACAGTTAGGGGATAATCGGACCAAATCAGGTACAGTAATGCAATTTTCAAAGTTTAGCACAGCTCGAGAAAGTAAGAGAACAGATACAGTGAGCGAAAACGAGATGGACGCAGCCCGTCGAGCATCGACGGTTGAGGTTTGACACGTCAAAAGGAAGTCGCTAGCTAATAAACTAGTAGTAAATATTACTAGTAGTAAATAACGCGCAATAAAGAAAATTTCAACTTCAGTCATCTCTTTGTTATATCCTCGAATGCGGTACCAGTGGATTGCCGAGATTTTCCCGATTAAAATGAGTCCAAACATGACGCAAATCGGCTTACTTTTATAGAGTTCGTAGATAGTAATCATACGCATGTTTTTAATTTTGTTGTTTACATTAGGCGTGGGCAACTGGTGGCTCGCGTGCCATGAGTGAGTCTTCTTCCCACTCCTGACACACCCTTCCTTCTGTGGAGTGTAGCAGGAGGATGCGGGGAGCTAGGACCCTTTATAGAAGCACGGGAAGATAATATGAAGTGGGCAGTAGTGGGGACACCGGCACACTGGTATTATCGAGAGCTGAAAATAAGTCATCTGAGAAGTCATCTTGCCACAGGGGCAAGGGGATCTCTCCCTCGGCACGCTCGTCCACAACGTTGATGCTTCCGTTTAGACTCAATGTTGAGACTTTGACGGCATACGCTACGTATGTATTATGTGCGACCACTTAGCCAATATTTCGCTGTAGCCGAAAACATGCGTAACTCGAGGCGTGTCTTCTTTCAGTTCCCAATAATAGTGGGCAGTGTCACCAGAACAAGACTTTTCTCCCACTCTACCTTACCGCTTCTACGCCACCATTCCCCCATTTCCCGGCGGCGAGCACCCCAAGCTTCCGCTAAGGACCGGTCACGTGACGTGATGCGCACACTCAATTTCCGTTGCGTCCGCGTTTGCGTCGTGACTAACCCAGTAATGGCGGAGAGAAAGTAACCGTATTCCCCTCAATTTCCTCTGTTTAGCGACACTGGTAGTGGGGGTCGTGAAGCGACGGGAAGGAAGTTGCTCAGGCCTAATCTATTGTACATTAAGTATATAAAAAAATAGTCCGATTGACGTCGTGTCTGGATTCATTTTAATCAGAAAAATTACAACAATCCGTTACTACTATGTTTGAAAGTATTTTCTTGAATATACATATTATAGGATCTACCACTTTAATAAAAACTGATGTTTGTTCAACTAGGTTAATAGTTGCGTATTAGTCCAATATTAACGGAAGACGCATTGCGATTGTTATTACAAATTATGTTATGAACTGCGTCAAGTGATATGTTGGAAGTATGTACCCGGATTATTTTAAATATAGGATCAAAATTCATTTCTATAGAAATTATTAGTAATGGGCAAAGATTTTATATAGACATAAAAAATTAATAAAACTAATAATAATATATTTTGTGAAATAAACACTAGGTAAAATTTTAGGTAAAATTTTTGAAAAAATAAATGATTTGGATTGTGTTTTGGTAAATTAGGCATTCTGATAATGGTGAAATATGTAATATTTAATACTTGGAGTTATAGTTGAACATTTTTGTTCTTCTGACACAGTTCCGAGACAAACATAATGTTTAACGTTGTAAATTTAATGAACAGTAATTATTATATGTATTGTTATATGCATTATGTTTGCATTATGATTAGTGTCAGTTATTGTTTTAAACAACGTTTATGCAAGTGAATAAACTTTTGTTCGATAACTGTCAAGTACAGAGTGAGGGGTTTTCTTGGTAGAATTTTTTATATTTGCCAGATACGATTCTTTCGTCGACATCGCCATTGTGTACTTTTACAAAACCTGAGCTATTTGTTTTGTTTACCAAATAATTGATTCATGTACATATCGCAACTAATACGACTTTTTAAAGTATTCGTAGTTGTAGAGATATTAATAAAAATATCTAATAAACGTAACGATCTATTTAATAATTTAAAAAATATCTCAATTCTTCTGGAAATTATCATCATGAAAATTTTTATAACTTTTTTTGTGTTTCACTAAATGGTATTTTATGTTTCAGTTTATACTATCATAACGGTACTAGTTAATTTTCCGATTGCTATTAATGTCTACAATAACAAAAACATTTCAATATTGATTTCTGTATAACTTTTCGTTCATCGTCACTTCATAAATTTTTGACATAAAAATAGTATACAATCGATTTTTATGAGTCGTGTTAACTGCGATTTGTCCGATAAATTTAGTAGTCAGATTTTTATAGTCGATGCTGTTTTAATATCCCCAGGGTAAGCTGTGTTCTTTACGAACTTATCTCACATGACATTAATAGATTATGGAATTTAAAAACTTGTGACACTGATAAACATCTGTTACGAGGTTCTCAAAGTACGAAGAGACTTTTGCAAAAGAACACCGATTACACTCCGAAGTTTAAAATAAAAATCCCTTACGAAGTAAGTTAGCGTGACCAGCAGAAATGTTTTATAGTTTTAAATTACAAAACACTTGTAGCATCTCTGTTATTTTCACTGAATAGAACAATTACCAAGTTAAAGAAATAAGTATTCAGTCTTTGCTTCCAAAAGAAACTGCTTTTCCTCTGCTCGAGAAAAGTTGAAATCGTTTTTTAAATACTTATATCAACAGTATTTACAAAAATTATTGTTTCTACAGAAAGCGAATATTACAATATGAAAAAGTGAATGCTCAAGAGGAAAAATGAAGGTAAGACGAGAAGGCAAATGAGGAATATTTGTATTGAAGGTATCTTTCAGCTTTTCACGACTGTGCGATGAGGAGAATCATTCGTTTCATTCTATAATTTCTTCGAAAGAGAGTTCGTTGACTTTCTGCTGATCAGACATTTATTTCAAACTTCCCGGATGTGCTTAAATAATACTATGAAAAAATACAGACACAACACTTAAAAAGACTGCGATCCAAGATAAAAATTGAAAAGAAGAATCCTTTTGATTGCTTTCACTCTGTTTCGTACAAAGTAATCTATCGAACGTTACACGCCGGCTGCACGCGACTCTTTCGGACTTTTTAATTAAACTTTAGGACAATCGACTCGAGTTTCATGTATTCACAGAATATTCTTTCCATTGCATTGCATTCGATTTCGAAATATTGCGGAAGGAAGTCGTTCTTACAGGTTTACAAACGAATGTCGCATTAATCATTTATCAGTATTTTTCCTTTTTTCGTTCATACGGTAATAAATAGGAGTGATAATCTGTTAAAACGACAAACAAGTCTTTACAAATCAAATTTACAAGATAAATTTACAAGTCAAATTGAATTTATAAAATTCAGCTTCTTCCTCGTTCACTGTGAATTATGAACGCATATCTTACGGGAATGTTGCCAATTAATCATAAGCTTCGCTGAATCAAGTGACGAAGTTTTTCTTATTATAGTAATTACTGCTTTTTCGTATCGACAACTTCGTTCATTATTGATCGGTGTTTGGAACAAGATTTTGCTAGATAAACCTATAACAAGTTACGTTATCTTTAACGTAAAAAAATTCAAAAAACAAAAAGATTATTTAGTTTGTGAATACAGTGTTTGGAAAGCTTTTCCTTTTAAAAGAATTATAAAATTATGTTATTCTTTTGGTGCGTATTATAATACAGAGCTATATTAATTTTTCTACAACGTCAGGTCAACATTTTTCTTTTCCATCAGTGCAGCCCATTTAACAAAGTAAATTTCAAAATACAATTCATGTTTTTCTTTTACATAATAATATCAAACAAAATTCAAAATAGACTGCGGATTTTTATGCCAAACAAAAGTGTTCTATGTTGATCCTAAGAAGTGGAACCTAGCTGAAAATCCGTTTCCTCTTTCAGTAATTTGAATAAACCAAAAATAATGTAAGAATATTATTAAATCGTTTCAATATATTTACGGATTTGATTTTTATTCATCAACTTCTACTATAAAAAATTCACAATCTAGTTATTACATTATATTAATGGTACTGATTTGATTAGAAAGTTCTTATACATGGGCCATAGACTTTGCAAAATTATGCAATAATCACCAGTAGATAATGTGTTAACTTACGTTACAATTATTAAAAATTACAATTCCTTTATTCTCTCACACATTATTATAAAAATTCCGAAAAATCTAAATAAATTCAATCTTGCAATATTCATAATGCCACCGATATGAACCAGTTAACTGTTTTTGGCAAGTATACTCGTCATGAAAAAAGTGCAAAATTTTGTGCTATGGTGAGTATATTCGTTATGAGTAATAAATAGTGACAATTTGCAGTTTGAATTGCAGTTTTAGTGAAAATTAAAATATATTCGTGAACATTAACATGGTTGAAATATTTTGAGGCCCGTCGAAATAAAAGGAACAAATAAAAGTTTATAAATAATTAATATAAAAAAACCACATATGGTATGAATTATTTTTTGTAAACGTATCGTCTTTTATTAGTCATCACAGAAGCAATTACGGATTTATATATTGTTTTAGACTATGCAATAAGTGGCGCGCCTGGTAATAAAAAACGCGATAAAGATCTTTTCGTTTCCTTCTTACATGTATTCAAGAGGCGGCGTTTTTTATAGCTCGTGTGCAGGATTCGAGCTGTAAGTATCATCCGCATTGAGTTGTGGACTACCTACCTGCTATGATATTACCCGGAACATTTTTGTTTATATTTTATCATCTGGTCAGGGATTCATTTACATAAATATCGGACTGTAATGTTGCGACAAATTTGCTATAAATTTGAGTAATGAAATAAAAAAAAATAAAAGTCATTATATTTCAACCTAATTTCATATTACACATACTCTGTGTTTGACGAATATACTCGTCATCGCTAAATTTGTGCGACGCAATTTAGATGCGCATTTTCCAAAGAGGTCGAAACAGTTAACTGGTTAAGAATTTTATAAAAATTTGGCCCGCAGTACGATCAAGAGCATACGTGTTATGTTGTAGACAGCGAGGTTGAGAAACAAATATGTACACGATGATTCCAAGTTCCGTAGTGAACCGCGCGACCTCGCCGACCGCCCGTGATACGACTTTCCATAATCGTTATACTCATGTATATTTATCGAGTTCTATGCAGGACGTTAACGTTCTAAACATTCCCGTCGCGCAACCGAGAAAAATTCATACCGCCGACAGGATTCTCCGTTTCAGGTCACGACTTGAACGACAGCCAACTCAATAAGAGAGAGCTTTCCACTCATCGGGCATGCAACCCTTCACCTACCTTTCACCTCGGAAAGTGTCGCCACGGCAGAATAGAACAGAGGAAGAGATCCCACCATTGTAACGGAGATCAGCTAGTGTAACTAATCATCCCTAAATTATGCAACAACCGCGCAGTGCTACATTCGAATAACAAAGAACTCTGCCACCCTATCAATTTGCACGTGCAACCCTTACCTGCCTTACCTCTATGTAGACTTCGACAGTAAACTATTATAAGTCGGAAGTGGTCACTAAATTATGCAACGCAACATGCATTCAGCCATGCTGGAGAACAAGGAGGTGCAAGAGAGATTGTAAGAGCGAAGGAGAGTGAGAGAGAGAGAGAGAGAGAGAGAGAGAGAGAGAGAGAGAGAGAGAGGCTTCCTGTGAGATTGGAGACAATCTCGTGCACACTACACATCGGGGGGTAGCTGTTACGCGAACTCACACCAATAAAGTCCGTAAGTCATTGTGCTGATAATACGTACATTCAACACCTTACACGATTAAATGGAAACTTCAATAATGCCAGATGACTAACAAGAAAGAAATACACGTTCAACACACGTCAGAATAATAGAACGTCTTCGTGGACGTGTACAGGGTGTAACAAAATGTTTTGTAATGGCTGCAAAATTGACCTTGACGGAAAAATTCAAGGTCAAAATTTTTTACTGCATCGTATAGTATATTCACTCGGAGGAACAAAAGTTTTGATGATTCTACATGAGAAAATAAGTCGAAAATACAGAATATATTTTTTTCATTTAAACGCCTTGTTTTCGAGAACATCGACTTTGAAAATCCGTCAAGTTCGTGTGCCTAGCGTTTGTAGCAAGTAGAACAGGTAGGTCATGAACAGACGCGTCAGACGATTCCTATTCAATAGCACGCATGTTCGCCGAATTGACAAACTCCAATTTCTCGAAAACGAGGCGTCTAAATGAAAAAAATGTAATCTATATTTTCGACTTAGTTCTTTTTTTTTATTTAAGCTTACCCAGACCCCTATATAGAGTCTATACAGCTGGACGTATGTAATTTACATTATGTTACAGAGTACAGTATGTATGGCATTATTGTTTAGCATATCTGGTTATACATGGTGTTCATTTGAAAACTTTCCAGTCAAATATCTCGAAAAGTATGAAAGATATTAAAATAGTGTAAAACACGTGTCCAAAGATTTCGAGGGGAAAAGAGGGGAGCAGTGTCAGTTTTTAATTTGGGTGCCGTTTTCAAGGTCATTTGAAGGTCAACTTTATTTTTTCAAATAGAAACCTATATTTTTTATTGTGGGATCTTATTGTACGTAAGCAGATCAGTAATTTTCGTACGATACTTCTTTCTATCCGCGCACTAGTTTCGGAGATAAAAAAAATTTTACCATGAATTTCTCCGTTTACATGAATTTTGCGGTAACTTTCTTTTACAGATCTCCACAAATTCAAAGCTCTAGAATCACCTAGTGAATCCGTGAAAAAACATTTTGCTACACCCTGTACAGATCGTATCTATATCGACTGAGAAACTGGATAGTTACTTCGGAAGCCATTTGCTCGCTCGTGGGCAAATGTTGCATCGAAAGCATGCAATAATAAATAAATACTGTAAACGCTACCAGTACTTATTTAATCTATCGCCGATTAATTAACTAGCCCTTCTATATTTTTTTCAAATACAGAAATCGAAACGTTCTATTAAATATGGTAACGAAACATTCGACACAATAGGCGATCTTTTTGTACAAAAATTTTATACCGTCATTTATACGTTTATAGTTTCTTCAGATATAGAAGCTGAAACGTTCTTTTTAATAATGTAAAATTTGAAACAATAGGCGATTTTTTTTAAATAAAGAAACAAAGTACAACATTTACAGAAATATTTCAAAAGGATTGCTCTTTGATAAGATTTTTAATTTCACTGTGTTATTTAAGATGATACAGTATTATTAATAAAAAGTGTATTATTTATAAAACATGATATGGTATTATTCGGACATTAGATATCAATATTTCATAATTAACTCTAGTGCAAATATTTCCATGTAAAATAGATCGTGTATTCACAGAACAATTCTCTCATAATCATGACTAAATTGAAATTTTAACATACTTATTGATTATGAATTTAAAAAGTATAACAAGGATAAAGATTATCATCAAAAATACAGATTTTTGTTTAATTTTCAGTAATCAATGAAAATATAAGTTTGTATAAATTACTCAATTCAGACATTTCTATAGTACATTAACGTAAATGAAAGAAATTATACATAACACAGGTGGAAGAACCATTCACTGTTATAAAATATTAATGGATCAAAATATTCTTCAGCATGATCGTAAATGCCAATGTTGAGATAAATTTTATCAAGTCATTTTGTGCAATAATTCTTCACAGATCCATATAACTTTAATAACAACAATCATGGCAAAACAAATTTTATCTATACATTTTATCAAGCCATTTTGAGCAACAATTCATCACAGATCCATATAACATTAATAATAAAAATCGTGAAATAAATGTATTTCTTATTTTTTTTTAATATAGCACCTTGAATCTCATTTGATATTTTGTATTATTCTGTATTTACTTTCGAAATTGTACTTTCATAGATATATTTCATCTGTACACATTATCAAGCCATTTTGAGCAACAATTCATCACAGTTTCAGATAATATCGTGAAATAAGTATATTTTATCTCAAATTAAACTTTCCACCATACAATTCGATGAGCCCACAAACTATTACTTAAGTAGTTTAAGCTTCGAACTCTTTGAGCATTCCTTGAACGAATATTTCCTTTCTTATACACAAATATTCTCCCAGTTAATATCGCCAACTTTCTAATCATTGCAACTCTCTAAAATCAAAGAAAAATCCAATATTCTATTTAGCTCGCATTCAACAACAGGAGAATCGACTGTACGACCAGCGACAGTAGATAAACAGGAAAAGTAAGCATTTCTAATTGATCACAAATGTATTTACCAGCGATCCTTACGCGAGTATCACCTCGATCGGGGAATCTGTCAATTCCTGAAATCGAAGGACTAGGGGAATCCTCTTTATACCTGATTCCTGCTAAGCCGCCGATACGAGGAACCGATAATTCCATCGATCAATCGAATACCAAGATTTGCCAAGGTTGAATTAGTATCTCGGATCCAATCGAATCCTTCTACCACGACACGCGCAGTCCGAATTCGCACAATCTCCCAGCTCCTTGTGTATATACATCTCCACATATATGTACATACATCGTGCACAAACTTAATAATGTCACTGAATTATCAGCATACCAGTGCGAGACGTGCGCATGACCGTGTCTCTCATAAAGCTTAAAGTAGAATATTGCAGCCGCTTTTCGGCGAGTAGAAGCACGTTTCGGTAATAGAGCGCATGCAGACGCAGATGCCAAGCTGTCGGAAGTCAAGGTAATTTTGTGAAATAAAGAGGAACTGGTGCCGCGAACGGAATAGCGAGCAAAACATATCCTGGCCAGACGAAACGGAAGAAGAGAGCACACGGTAAACACTGAGGGGGCATTCTGATTTTTCATTTTCCGAAAATTGATTTTTATGTATTTTCTTCAAGTGTACGTGTTGTGGAACGTGTGTGCAAAAGGATCTGTTCAAATCCGTAAAATTAACGTAGTTATAGCTGTTTGACGAATGCGACTCGCGTTGCCATGATATCTTATGTTCCAGTTGATTGACCCGAAATTTTGAGAGGATCTTTTTCTTAATCGTCATTTTTTTTCTTATTTTTTATCGTACTAAACTACGAAAAATATAAAAAATTGGAAATATGAGATCAAACTGCCGCCATTCTGTAAATAATCAAGATTTTTAAATTGCTTTGATTCGGACCATATCTACGTTCATACTGATTAATAAACGATGCTGTTTTCTTGTTTGCGATCAGTAGAAAGATCGGAAAAACATATTCCATAAAAAAATATATAACTCGTGTTATTTTTGATACTTTCACTTGAAAAAAAACACACGTGTACTAAAAGTACCAATAAATATATGTACAAAATCTCAATGTAAGAAGTTCAACAGTTTTGCTGAGAAAAATTCGTGCAGTGTCGGTCTTGAAAACCATAATACCCTATTGTATTGAGACTAGACAACTAGATACTTCGGGCTTCACAATTAATGTACTTAAGAATCGTAAGATGCAAGAGGGTTAAAAAAAAGTAATTACTAGACAGCGGATTATATGCATTTATGACAAAATTGAGTAGATGTAATTTAAAACGGTAAATACATTAGAAGAATTTAAAAATACTCTTGTATTATTTTCAGTCTATTAAACATATTAAACAAGAAAATAACTTCCAATTTTGCTGCAGTTTATTGCAATTCAGGCAGACAATCTTTATTTTGCATAAAGATCCGCTGTCTAGTAATTACAGTAAACAAATTCGTTTTCTTCAATTGTTGGGTCACTAACACTAAACGCACCGAGTACTAAATCTAACTGACATGTGTTGCCTTGTAAAAATGGCAAGAATGAATTGATTTAGATTTTGTGCGATTTTTAATAATATAACTTATTCAAAAATGTTATAATTTCTTGAAATGGGCAATTCGTTATATCATTTGAAGTAACTTTTTCCTTCGCGAAAATGTTCTCCGTGGCTTTGTTAAGGAGTTATTAATGAAAACCACGAGCCAATTAGAGCATGGTTACAGCTGACGGATTCAGGTTCGACCAATGGCAACGTCACGCTCAGCAGGACCTGTCGCGGAGTCGGAATCCGTCCGCTGCGTTCTGATTGGCCCATGCTTTCCGTTAACGCTAAACCTACCAAGCACAAAACATATAAAAGTAAAACGCCTTAAAGAAGTGAATACATCGAATTTAATTTAAACTTTGTACCGTTTCCATTACAATATGTGCTTAAATAAAGAAGTCAATTCAGTCATTTCTTATTAAATCGTTTTCCTAATTTCAATAATTGTAAAATAGAAAACCGGTCAGTTTGACCGTGGTAGGTTTAGTGTTAATGACTCCTTAACGAAGCTGCGGAGAACATTTTCGCAATGGAAAAAGTTACTTCACATCGCCTCAGGTATCACCCGTTTTAAGGAAGTACAACATTTTTGGGACACTCTGTATAAAATCATTTGACCGATACTGGTAGGTATAGCGTTAAAAAAATTCCTTCAATTCTATAGAATTTTTATGGTTGCTGGTCTTTTACACACATATTCTACAATACTTACACTTAACTCTAAAACTACCGAACACTAAACGCAACTGGTGTACATTTCCTTATAATAAAGACAATATTGCATCTATTCAGATTTCGTACAATTTTTGTATAAATATGTACTTCAATATAGAAGTTTACTAAAAAAAAAATTACGTCTGGAAACATATTTATAATTTGAATATTTGCAATAGAAAACATTAGGAACCAGTTATTTTGACTGGTCCGGTAGTTCTAGTGTTAAAGAAAATGCTAAAGGAAATCAATTTTTTGAACATGAAGAACCATCATATTCCCTTAATGGAATAGAGAAGGAAGAATCAGAGAAGCAAGGAGAGAAAAAAAGGAGATAGGAGAGCCGGGTAAACGGCGATGCGTTGTATTTCGTACTTACTGTTCGCGTTCCTCCAGCTCGACCACCCGATTACTGTCTGTGTTTTGTTTACCAAGTCCAAATTAAAAAGTAGAGCAGAAACGAATCAGTTTTTCTGTGTTAGTCGGAGGCTACTGAAAACGAAACCCGTGCCAGCTGCTGCTGTGCTTCCGAGGACTAACGAAACCCATCGGGTCCAAGCGCACCCTCTCCCCCACTCCCCCGCCCCGTTTCTTCCACCCTCGAATCTTACGTTTAATTGTGAACGTTCTTTTCGAGTTTGAAGTTTACGACGGCGCGAATTTAATTAACGCCGACTAAACTTCTAGGAGGATCGTGTTAAACCCGGCGGGTGTTTCTCGAGCGAGCCGTGTTTCACCGACGAACGATCCCCTTTTTCATTTCTGCATGTAGAAACGGAAAGACTCGCTGGACATTTTCATTTCACTAATTGTAAATTTACTGACACCGCGGCGAGACACCAGTGTCCACTATATGCAAGAACGACGACTTCAGGATCGTTTAAAAATGTTTTATTAATCGTTTGTGGTGCACAGCGGTCGAATTGCCCATGAGCATAGACAAAATTTGTATCTTTGTTAGTTAGACGCAGGCTTGGACATTATCGAAATGAATTATGTGAAACATGATTATTAAGATAACACATTTGTGGTTGTGAGGAAAAACTTCACATTCGCGATATTGTCGTTTAAACCTTTGCGGGCGCGTGTCTACTGCCAGTCGCCTAAGCTTTTTGAATATTATACGACTGCGAATAATTTTTAAAGTAATTACTACTCTCAAAAAGTATCAAACAAATTTGTACTGAACAGAACATGTTTTCTTTCATTTAATCCTTATTCTTAACTCTTCAGTAGACAATTTTTTTTCACTTAGGAAAATATATTCAACCCATCAAAAAGTATGCCAAAAATAATTCCCACATAATCCCACATAAATGGGAACACCTAAATATCTGTCGTATTTACCGTCCTATCAGAAAACTTCACAGCACAAAATGACACTATTGCAGGGGGCAAATATAATGGTAAAGAAAAAAATTTTTTATGTCATGTTTTTTAATGAAATTTCAAGGTTACCGATGTTTTTTAAATGGAATAGTACATTTTTTTACGATAGCATGATAGACAATAAAAAACTGAATTTAGTGGATATCAACTTTTTGACCTTGAAATGACCTTGAGCAAGAATAATCATGTTGGACCGGATAAAATGTGGAAGTTTAAAATTTACGTGTTTCAGCAAAGATTACGCGTTGTTTACGTCGGGTTGACCTTTACATATCATAATAAATGTTCGAAATGTTGACCATCCTCATTTATGCAATATTGCAATCTAGCATTAAATGATCTGTAAGCATTGTCGATTTTCTGAGACGTAATTCAAGCACATGCTGCAGTAATCCTTTGCCGCATAACCTCTGGCGTTGTGGGTTTATCTTTGTACACAATACATTTTATCTTGTCCCATAGATAAAAGTCCAATGGTGTCAGATCCGGAGAACGGGCTGGCCATGGAATTGTTCCTCGTCGCCCAATCCAGCGTCCAGGATATTTCGTATTTAGCACCGTCCTAGCAACTTTAGAATAATGCGCTGGACAACAATCATGTTGAAACCCACAACGCCAGAGGATATACGGCAAAGGATTACTGCAGCATGTGCTTCAATTACGTCTCAGGAAGTCGACTATGCCTACTAATCATTTAATGCAAGATTGCAATATTGCATAAATGAGGATGGTCAACATTTCGAACATTTATTATGATATGTAAAGGTCAACCCGCCGTAAACAACGCGTAATCTTTGCTGAAACACGTAAGTTTTAAACTTCCACATTTTATCCGCTCTAACATGATTATTCTTGCTCAAGGTCATTTCAAGGTCAAAAAAGTAGTATCCACTAAATTCAGTTTTTTATTGCCTATCATGCTATCGTAAAAAATATACTATTTCATTAAAAAAAACATCGGTGACCTTGAAATTTCATTAAAAAACACGACATCAAAAATTTTTTTCTTTACCATTATATTTGCCCCCTGCAATAATGTCACTTTGTCCTCTGAAGTTTTCTGATGAGACTGTAAATACGACAGATATTTAGGTGTCCCCATTTATGTGGGACACCCTGTATAAGTGTGTACTTCTTTCACTTTGCATAATATTGCATATTTGTATAGTTAATGTGAATAATAATAGAATGAATAGTAATTTTAGTTTTCTAGCATTAGTTTTGCCTAATGCGGGTGAATTGAACATTGGACTCCGATTAAATTGCATTATTTTTTGAGCCTACAGAATTTGCGTCCATAACTTTTTTCTGGCAAATACGTGTAAATCCTATATTATAAAGCTCAATTAATGCATAAACTGAAATTTTTTGAACTTATGACATGCGGCGTTTTTCCTTGCAACCACAGATACAAGCTAATTGTCTACTTTAAATAGTAATAGTAGTAAATGTATCATCCTATTTAAATGGCCTACATGTCACTTGAAACAATCATCTGTTAGTTTATTTCAAGAGACATATTTTAAAAATTATTTTATCATTAGAATTTTGAATGAAACTAAATTTTTTTCAATCAAACGTTCAATCCAAAACGATCGATAGATAGCATCGTTCTATTATCCAAACACTCGTGTTTCACTGATTAGTTCGGATATTCCTCCGGATAGATATCCCACTCTATCGTGAATTAGACAAGTAAATACATACAAATGGCGTCGCGTTTGGTGTCTATTTTAATCAGAAAAATATCACGAACATGTTGGTAAGAGTTTCATAAAAAAACAATTAAAAGTAAAAAATTATGAAAATTCAAGACTCACTAATCATGAAAAACAATTGAACGAAACAGTTGATATTAAAAATATCCCATTAAAAAATAACTTGATATAAAATGAGCAAATAATGAGTGAGTTAGAGGCAGAATTAACATTTGTGCTGGAACATCAAATTAATTGAAAGAGTTGCTGCCAAAATATTGAAACTAGCAAGAAATCGTGCACAGATAGTTCATAAGTTAATAAAATGAATTAAGCTTTATGAACTGCAGATTTTTGTGCAGTTTTATCTAAGTTCCTGGGCAAATAGCCACTGTGCTGAGAAGATCTTTATTGCAAGTGAAACTGGAATCTTGAACCATCGGGGATGCTTTATGTTCGGTTGTAATTTAATCTGAACAAGCTGTGAATGTTTATAAAAGATTCTGCCACGTTTAGAATCAACGGTATGTCTATTTATTTCATCCTTTCAAAGGGTTTATCACGGTAAAATGAGAACAAGCGTTTCATTAACTTTTGTTGGAGATTAAGTATCACTGTATTTCGCTGCATTCGCGTTCCATTGTGAAATGGTTTTGTTAATTACGGTAAGCATTGTACACTTTGTCAGGCTTAAAGGAGCCTTTAAAACATGTTTCCTATTTGTTTCTCTTCGTTTCGAGAAGAGTTCATTGTTTTGCTTTTTAGCATTATTAATTGTAATGTGGTTTGCAAATTAATCTACTTTGATTAAAATGTTTATATGTACTCTTAGTACAGCATTATCTTTGCAGAAATTCTTTCCAAAATTGCTTTTGAATCAAATAGGAATTAAAAGAAATAAAGCTAATATAATAATAACATAACAATAAATTAATAATAGAGAATAATAAAAAATAAATCTGTACTAATTTGATCATATTTCTAAATGAGCAAACGTGTTTTCTACGCTAACTGAGATACATATCAATTAATAAAAGTTGATTAGAAGTTATATAAACACGTTTCGAATATTTTTCTTTGGTAAATCGTTTATATTGAAATCCTCAAACTAAGATACGTAGAAAAGTATTTTTAAAGATAGCAATTTTTATAATGTCAAAAGTAAAAGCAACGTGTTCATTAAAAAATCGAATGCGTGATCTTGTTTCATGCAATGAGTGTCACGTTCGTTGAATATGAATTAATTAACTGGTGTGCGAGCTGGTATTAATTAGCACGGACAAAGAATATCTGCAAATCCTCGAGAGTCTCGATGACATCGTTAAACATTTTAAAAGGGGATACAATTATATAATTCACTTCATTTGCAGTTGTTTCCGTTTGAATTAAATGTTCATTAATGCGCGCCAGTGGAACTGTCGCGACGATATAGTTAGTATATTTAAATGAAAACCATGATTGATTAAATTCAATAAACATTCTTTCAATTTTAAATGTATTTATTATATACAGAATTTAAATCCTACCGATTTGTTATACGATGGCCTGAATAATTCAAGATAATTGATTAAAATTTTAATATCGATACGGACTCTTATGCAAGTATTTTATATTCGGTAAAATAAATAAATATACATATACAGGGTGTTCATTTGAAAACTTTCCAGCCGAATATCTCAAAAACTATGAAAGATATTAAAAAAGTGTAAAACACATGTCCAAGGATTTCAAGAGGGAAAGAGGGGGCTAGTATCAGTTTTTTATTTGGGTGTCGTTTTCAAGGACATTTGAAGGTCAACTTTTGTTCGCGATCGCGCGAATTCAAACGGGCTGTTGACGCGACGCGCCCTCCTCGCCCCGTCGTGACGTCACCCTCCGATCGCGATCTCCTGCGAAGCCGTTACGCGACTCGCGTTACCGCGTCGTTCCTCGACAGGATCACGCGATGACGGTGACCCAATCAGCGGGCACCCCATCATCGAGTAATCCTCGGGAACCAATCCCCATACATCTATTGTGCGGAATCTCTCGATTTCCCGAATTTCGTCACTTCGCGCTCATTATTCGCAGAAATCAGTTGTCGCTTCTCTCGTTGTACTTTCTCAACTACGCGCTGATTTCTCTCTCTCTCGTACGCGACGTCGCTTTTCATATTCCATTCGATCTAGTCTCACCGCATTCAGTTATTGTTCATATATCTTGTTCTTGTTCTACAATTCATTCTCAAACAAAATACAGTCCACTTTGTTCTCGTAAGAAGCAGTGTTTGTCGTGTCGCTACAGTTTTTTCACCTTCGCGCACAGCGCTGTGCGTTTCCCGCCTATTCCTTCGCTAACGGAATACGTGACCGTCGGTCAATTCCGCTACAACTTTGTTTTTCAAATAGAAACCTATATTTTTTATTATGGGATCTTATCGTACGTAAAAAGACCAGCAATTTTCGTAGGATACTTTTTTTTATCTGCGCACTAGTTTCGGAAATATTTAAAGAGAAGTAGAGCGTGTATACAGGAATGTAGGGCTATTCCAACAGATACCTCCAAAAATGTTCGTTCAGAATTTGAGAATCGTCTGTATTATTGTTTAGAAAACAACGGAGAACATTTTGAAAATCTGTTATAGTTATAAAGAAATTACAAACTTTCTCGTAGTATAAGTATGTCTCGCTCTACTTCTCTTTAAATATCTCCGAAACTAGTTCGCAGATAAAAAAAGTATCCTACGACAATTGCTGGTCTTTTTACGTACAATAAGATCCCATAATAAAAAATATAGGTTTCCATTTGAAAAAACAAAGTTGACCTTCAAATGACCTTGGAAACGCCACCCAACTAAAAAAACTGATACTGCCCCCTCGAAATCCTTGAACACGTGTTATACACTTTTTTTAATATCTTTCATACTATTGTCGTATCGAAATAAATTTTTACCATAGTGATTTTATATGAAATGTCCAGCAAGTCGATACATTTTTTTCGTTTCCTCGACCACACAGCAACAGGTCACAGGCTCGTATGTATACTTAATAATTCGTATATATGTATATGTAGTTGTTCTTTGCATCCAAATAGGAAATTCGCATTTTCCATCTACTTTACACGATTACGTAACATAATAGACATGCTTTCTTTGGAACTAGCATGAACGGTAAATAACAAAGCAAAATAATGTATGCGGGTGCATGGTTTATGCAAACCTGACTGCAGCCATCCAATTACGCACCGAAGAATCTGTCACGAACCAAGCTGCTCTTCTTTTAAAAATGTCAAAGCAGCTGCACGGGAACATTCCCTAGCTGTCTATCACTGTCACACTATTTTAGTTGCTTTGAATTCGCATCATCCAACAATGTTGTTACAATAAAACATACTAAACCGATTTAATCCAGCGCAATTTAATTTGTTCAGTGTTTCAATCCATAACTTTATTCAACACCTTGCACCATTTATACAATTTGAACAAAATCGAAACGAAGACATACAGTGGATCCAAAACGTGTTTAAACGATCAATTTCCAAATCTCGAGAAATTGTCAATATTTGAAATGTGATCATTTCGTTAAAAAAATAGCTCAATAATGAATTTGAACTCATTTTAAAGCGCGAAGCCCCTCTTATCCCAGATCATCGTTCATTGTTTTCTATGATATTTGTATAGGATACAGCAGATGAAAACTGAGGTCACGTTTTTGGTCGTCAGTGATACAAATTTAATTATATGTAAAAGCATGAACAAATTTTTTCTGGACCAATCTATTACAGATTTGGAGATTGCATCTTTTGATTTACAACGACTGCTTAATACTTAATCTACGATATTTTTTGCTGCATTATACAACAAAAATGAGGAATAGGTTTGGTTGTGTAAGGCCTTCACGGTGTATCTTATATATTATTGCAAAGGTGGCGTACATCTTCCACTGAGAACTCAATAAATCGACTAGAAAAAATCTTAGATCAAGTTTTAAGCATTTGTTTTAAAGAGGAAGCTTCAATCTCCAAAACTACGGTGGTTTCAGCCACAAGAAAAATTTTTCAATATTTTTACATAACTTTCAACTTGTAACATTTTGGACCAAAAAGGTATCTTTGGATTCCCAGTCGCTGTGTCTTGCAAAAATATCTCGGACAAAAATGAACTATGAATGGCAAAAGTAGAGGCTTCAGCTTTAAAACTAGTCCAGGTATATTGTCATACTATTTTTTTTTTAATGAAATCGAGAATGGAAAATTGAGTGTTCAAATACTTTTTAGATCCACTGTTTATATATTAATTTTATATATATACAGGGCGTCCCAAAAATGTTGTAAATCCTTGAAATGGGTGTTTCCTGAGGTTATTTAAGATAACTATTTCCTTTATAGAAATGGCCGTCTCAGCTTTCTTAAGGAGTTATTAAAGAAAAACATGCACCGATCAGAACACTGTTACAGCGGACGGATTCCGGCTAGGCGACTGGTCCCCTTGAGTGTGACGTTATCATTGGCCGAGCCGGAATCCGTCCGCTGTAACAGTGTTCTGATTGGTGCATGTGTTTCTTTAATAACACCGTAACAAAGCCGAGGCGGCCATTTTTGCAAAGGAAAAAGTTGCTTCAAATATCCTCAGGAAACGTCCATTTCAAGGATTTACAACATTTCTGGGACATCCTGTATATATGTTTATGTTAAACGAATATATTAAACGAATATTTGTTCACGCAGAATGTGAACGTGATTGTTGGAGCATCGAATTCGATGTCTGCAGTCAGTCTGAATGATAGTAAATGTACTTTCATTGACGGTAGATATTCCAAGTTAATATTTTACACAATGTTTATCCTCTTTATCGAACTATATGTAAGAAACTGTTTCAATAAATTTCTTCGTCTTTACGTGAGGATGCTACTCGATAAAGATCGATATGTTACACAAAAGAAGCTGGTTTACTTAACGTTACTTTCAATCATTAGCAAGCTTATGCGTGTTTACTGTTTTGTAATCTAGCATCATGCCGTCTATATCGTTTAGAATCGGTAATAAGAGTGACGGTTTGTCACTGTTTGAAATTTACTATGGACAACCTATTGTTGCGAGACAACTCGAGAAGGCTCGAACCGATCAAAAATCTCTCACTGGTTATAAATAACCCGATAATACATATGTATGTACGTATAGTTGTATTGTTGCGAATGTGTGTCGATAGATATGTATGGTATATGCTTTTCTGCGAGTGGACAATGTTGAGAATAGTGCGAGTAAAGTGGATGGATATCGATGAAACAAGATCTCATGTCGTAAAAGGGGTGCGTATGGCCTATTATGGGGGCGTTCTGCGACGCATTGCAAGAACTGTTATATAATTCACTCACTATACAGTGATCTATCGAGTGTCACATTTCTCAGACGGTGTTACGACAAACATGCATTACAGGTGTCGTGAGTTTTTAATTTTTCATTCAATGTCCAATTCAATTTTCTTCATTTATTTCTTAATGTCTTTCAATTGTAATATTTAATTTGACATGTGTAATACCAGTACATTTATCAACTATGACTAGGTAATTATGATACAAATATTTGAACACTGAACTGTGTCCATGTCACAGAATTATTTCTGTAATTTTAATTTTATTTTAACTTTTTAATTTTTATATAAATAATTGTTAAATTGTACAGGATTTTTCACAACCTGAAGACAATTTGAAAAATCAATTTATACATTTCCATGTATGTATCCGTAAGATTTATTTGTTACTTTTTTGAGAATAATAAATATTGAATATTTGGTACTATATTACTAGATAGAAGAACTATTTTTATTTTACATTAACTTTGTTCGATTTTAAATAACACTATTTAATGGTTGGCAATAAATACAAATGCATTGTAAATTTATTTTGATAATTAAATATAAATTCTTAAAAATACTACACTCACACTGTCAATGTTAAGCACATTATTTTTATAATTATGTTAAAAACTATGGAACATTATGAAACTTCATTGGTAATAATTAATTCATTATTATATAGTAGCAATTAGTCCAAATATGAACTCAATTTGTGGTTTGTATTCATTATCGTTATTATTATAATACAAACTTGTATTTTTGACTTATTTGGTGAAATTTAAATTGTTAAAACACTTGTAACGCATTTTCAAGTCTTACAAATTTAAAAAGTTCGAAATTAAAATTATCCATATACTTTTGAACGTACTTGAACAAAACTCGAACCCATCACTATTTTATGATAGAAAACCAATTATGTGAAAAATCCTGTACATTTGTGGTTTTGAATCAATGAATTTCTCAAATAATGCATATTTTTCATAAAACATTGTCATTGTAGTTTGTATTATCGCGTTTGTGTTCAATGTCTGTGAAGAATTCGTTTGCAATGATTGCACAATTTTAATTTGGACTTCTTCAAGATTTTGGTTAGTATTGCATTACGAACGATCAAACATGCTTGTAAAATTAAACTGGCTTTAAGTTGATTCAAAGATTAATTAGGGTTCATTAGATATCAAATGTGCAAATATTTCCATTTCGTTGAAATATTTCCTCGTTCATTCACGATATTATAAACATGTACGAATCTCGAAGAAAGTCCATCGGATGTGCTAAGTCCATGCGAATCGTTGTGAATTGCAAATCACAATGACAATTATGAAGTATTCGGAAAAGTTACTTACATTTCATCTGGCAGCGTTTGCGTCGACAGACGATGAAGATCACCACGCAGATGATGATTATCACGAGAATCAGGACAACTGCTGATACGATGATGATCAGGAGGATGTTTCCCTCCAACTGATGCCACCATGGTATATGACCTAAAATAAGAATCGATCCGACATTTTTAATAATAATCTCGAAACAACCAAATAGTTCTAGATAACTATTTTTCTTTTTATTATTCTCAACACACTAAAGTGCATACTGAAACGAAACATACCATTTTTTAATGAAATGACAAGCCAATAAAGTTTTTATAAATTGGCACAATGAATATCATATACTTTTCACTGTCTAAATAGTATTGTTCGTATTAGTCACCTATATAACCCTGTAATAGTATCCTCGGGTCTTTCATGATCCCAATAAAATTTTATATTTCTTTCCCAAATTGCAAGATAATTATAAATATGAAATTTCTTCAACTTCTTTTGAACATTTTGGTTTTGTATTTTTAAAGTACATACCTAAAGATATTTTGGTAAATTTTAACTGAATTTTTAAGAAGTAGTGTGGTACTTCTTAGTCTGAGTAAAACGACATACCACTTCAGGGTTAATGTGAAATATTATTTAGGGTGTGCGAGTAATCGAAATTTCGGGTTCGGGTCGGGTCGGGAAATTTGTTCGGGATCGGGTCGGGATCCTGAAAGTTTATAAACTTCGGGTACCGAAAAAGGTAGTCGGGTCGGGTCGGGTCGGGGTCCCGAAAGTTTGCAATATTCGGGTACTCGAAGTTAAAGTTGGGGCAAGCCTGCGGTCAAATCAGCAATAAATAATTCTGTGACTCTGTGCATATTAAGACGTCCAATCATCGGTTGTTTCGATTTTTAGTAAACACCGTCCACGAAACTGTGCTCTTATACGAACAGTGTGCGGACGAAGAGTCCTTGTCTTGTAAGAACAGTGTTTACTAGAAACAGAAACGTTCTTTACTTACATTATTTCACATAATGTATTCTAAAATATTTTTTCCTCGCGAAGTTTGATAACCGATTACACTAAAAATACAAAAATCATTCTGAACCTGCCATTGAAAATAAAAGATTGAACTGAAAAATCATAAAACAGCATTATATGTATGTACTTATATAAATATAACTTTAACTTCGAGTACCCGAATATTGAAAACTTTCGAGACCCCGACCCGACCGGACCCGACTACCATTTCGGGTACCCGAAATCGCGAGTACCCGAAGTTTGTAAACTTTCGGGATCCCGACCCGACCCGACCCGAGGCTCTCGTACCCGCACACTCCTAGAAAGCATAATTGTAGGTGTATCGATGACAATCGTTAAGCGACATTCCAATTTTTCGTATTCTTTCGTCTGGAAAATGGCAATGATGTATACGTAAAACTGTTTCCTATGAAGCATGACGGGATAAATGATCGATTTTAGACGTTCTTTTTGTTATACTTAAGGTAATAATCGAGGAGAAACTTACTTCGACGTCCGTGGTGAGCTAAGAAAGAATGGAGACATCAGAATGTTTCTTATCTTTTCACGTGAATTATTTATAACAGTATTTTGCTACTTCATGATCATTTTCTATAATGAATTTATCCAAACGAACTACAATGACTCGTATGAATATTCGGACAATCTTAAAAAGACCTTAAACTTTTCGAATATCGGAATTCTGCGGCTTGGATTTTGCTGAGGATTTAAAACAATTAGTTTATTACATGTCGTGAAAATAAATATTTTGGAAAAAGTGCAATTCGTCGGAACAGCAGAGCAAATACTAAAGTTTTACATCTTTTTTATGTGAGCCTATATAGAAAATTTAAAAAATACGTTTTGTAGATCTCTGTCAATTGTACATATTCTGAAAATTTCATCGAAATCGGTTGATGCGAAAAAAATTGGTGTGTGCTCAGACCACATGGCTGAAGTGAAACTTCTTCCTTTAATTTTTTTTCGAGTTTTTATTAACACTTTATGACATTTAATTTTCTATTATTCCATTATTGAAACAATTGGCTTGTGATAGCTAAAATATGATATAAATATTCTTGATTCAATTTTATCTAAATGCCTTGCAAATACTGCATCGAAAGTTGTTCCTGATCTTGTTGTCGCTTCATTAGGATTATTTACCATTTCCAATCTTAATTTACTTCTAACAAATTCTATTAATAATTTTGATTGTTCCGATGCAAAGTTCACGTTGAAATCTTCACTTAGCATCATCGGAATTTTATCATAATCTTTATTAAGCAATGCCGAACCCTCAACCGTATATGCTAATAGAATAGAATGTCGTTTCATCATTTCATCGTTTCATCGTTTCATTGTTTCATCGCCAGATCGGTTTTACTCCTACCGCGTAGAGGTTTTACGCCTACCCCGTCGAGGTTTTACTAAATCGTTTCATCGTCAGATCGGTTTTACTCCTACCGCGTCTAAAGAAGTTTCACTTAAAAAAGAAACAACAGGCATTGAAAGATGTAAGAATCCTTAGATTTATTACAGAGTCCGAAAATCGCAAAAAACTGTGCTTTTTACCATTTTTAAATGTTTGTAGCTCATTGCAAATTTTCACACTATGTATAATTGACACAGATCTACAAGACATATTTTTTAAATTTTCAATACTGACCCATAGAAACAAGTTACACATATTTTACTAGTAAACTAATTGTTTTAACTTCCCAGAAAAATCGAAATCGTAGGGTCCAATATAAAAAAGTTGCCGTCTTTTTAAGAGTGTTCGAATATTTATGTGAGTCACTGTATGTCACCTACTTTCTTCGTATTTTCTCAATGTATAAAATGCGACGAAGACATTGCTATGAATACTTTAATAATTGCTTGAGGAAATGTTTCTGTTAGTTTTATGTAATCGCTTTGATATACGCTTAGCCCGAGCAGTTGCATTATGCTAGCAAAAAATTATGCATTCAAGACAGTGAACGTCTCATTACAGATATATGATTATACCTGTCATATAATTTCCACACATGCAAAGGAAATCATTCTTTATCATGCTTTGCACATAGGTGGATAGATCATCAAAAATATTCGAGAAGTATCTTTTATAACCAGCATAAATTTTCTATTTTTGTAAAGTTCGATTCTTAAGAGAGCGCGCAAGTGACTGACGAAAACTTGATCTATGATATTTTTTTAAAAAGACAATAGGTACATTTCATTATATGATGCTTGAGTAGTATTTGCTGAACAATTCAGCTGAATGTTTTAAACTAAAAGTATGTGGCAGTCATTTTCCCAAAACCATCTTTGCAACACAAATATCTTAGTGGAGCTTTATCTAACGCACATTTTTTTAAATTTTATATTAAACCAGACAAAAAGCTAGGGTTTTAGTTTTTGGAAAATTGATTTTGAAGAAATCGGTTCTTAAAAAAGTTACAGTTCTTTACGCTTATTAAAAAAAACGAATAAAAAATCTACGTTTCGAAGGAATAGATAAGTTTTAAGAATGATACTGCAAAATTTGATCCAGTTTGGTCCACAGAAATCTTTCAGATATTTCTGATACGGATTTTGGAAACTTCGTTTCGAGAAAAACGCTACTAAAGTTTCATCAATCGGTTACTTATGAAAGTATCTGTTATTTACGATACACAATTATTTCTTTGAAATTTTACACGCGTGAAAAATCATTTTTGACGTGAGATGGTGTGCCATGCCTTGTTAGAATCAACCATGCTTCCTTTTTCTATAGAAGTTATCACGAAACCTGCACTTTAACGCATTAAATATTAAGTAACTTGGGTCGAAGTTTCAATGGCTTTCTGAAACTTCCAAACAAAATAATTCCTCACTTTGAAATAGGAGGACGTTGAAAAATTGCGCAGACTAAAGTTAAAGTTTATGTTAATAAATCGTCATAGGATGATGTTTCAGTTATTAGCGAACTCCTGGTCACAAACGTTTTGTCGACAGTTCATTTTGTTCGATGACAATCCTATTTGAATTTAATATTCATCACGACGAAAAGTTCATTACTCTTAGTTACATTTCGTTCCTTTCGTCACTCTGAATAAATTACGAATATTAATTTTTGCGTCCCGGGATTATTACGGAAGCCACTTTGCGGCGCGATTTTTTCACGGGTTGAAATTGACGAATTTTAATTGTACTTTTTAATTTGTACAGCCTTATTTTATAATTGTTTCACTGAATTTTTAATTTCAATTCTTTGTCGAATCATTGCGGCGAAATTAAACGATAAGTAATGTTAAAAATTAGCTTCGAATGAATGTTTTAATTGAAAAATAACAAATTATTTGAGGAACGAACCGTAACATAAAATACGATTTATGTATTTTAACTTGTGTAATTGTTGAAAGGATTCTTAGAAAAATTAATAGTGAATCAAATTTTCAGACGTTTTGATAATAATATATGCATAAATGTTACGGAGATATTAAATGATGTAGATGAAGACAGTGAATTAATTATGGTTTTACCAAGATTTATGTAAATATTTTGACACATGAATTTTAAAGTTCCGAAGCAGCTGCCACATCGTGACGACGATTTTTTGTGATGAAAACTCATTTACATCTTTCGTAAACTGAAGTAATTCCAACCAGTAAAATCGAAACTTTAAATGTGTTTTGAGGAGGTTGTTGACAAATCTTCACTTTACAATTTATAGTATGTTTTATAAAGACAATTTAAATATTATAACTTTACCAGAGGCAACATAAATTATGTTGATTTTGTAACACAATTTCAGTTAGTAAGAAATTATCCAAAACATTAAATGAAATAGCGAATGAAGGAATATTTAAAGAGGATTATCATTCTTTAAATACTATCACAGATTCAAATATTATTTTATTTTTAACTATTTATTATTCCTTTTCTATTTAAGAGGTGTTGTATATCACGCTCGTAAATACTATTTATTTTTCTTATGCAAAAATAAATGATTCCTTTACAGTCTATAGCAAATTATGTGAAAATCAGGAAGAAAAGTTAATTAGTCTTCAATTATACTACATTAATTGTATTTTGGCAGAAATTTATTTCATATATCATTGTTTCTTTTTTAGTATAAAAAAGATACCATTTGTTTTTCATTTTTCGAACTTTGTCAATTTTTAAACCTAACAAATTATAATTTTCCATGACAATTAAAGCGCAAAGCAAACATCATAAATTAATAATTCAAACACGATTATAATTACTGGCGCGAGTGCAATCTAAACAATTGTAAAAACAAATACTTTGCTTTGAAATATAATTCTTTAGAAACAAAATGAATGTTATGTAGAACGTTCTCCCGCCGTTTTCGCAATTTTCATTTGTGCGAATATGCTTAGCGATCGCCGAGGTAAAATACTTCTGTTTCGAAATGAGTTGAGTATACAAATGCGAAAAAAACAAAACTGTTTCACAATATCTGCGAAAGCTGTTTCGTAAACTTCGATAAAACACCGCGCGCAGTCTACGTTTCTGAAAGTGTCTCGTAGAAGACGCGATATACAGGCGAAACTTTCGCAACCGTGTTTTCGCAAAACTTCCGGAAGTCGCTTTTTGAGCTTTTTCTGTTCTCTTAATCTGACGGCGCGCATGCACGCGAGTTATAGCTGGATAATATAATACGAGAATTACCACCGGAGAATGTAATATCAGGGAACGAAAAATGACCATGACTGAGGAATGCATTTTGTGTAAAAATTCACACCATAATGCAATGGAATCCTCTTCATAATTAAATCGTAACTTTTAAAGGCCGTTTCGTATAATAGTTCATTATGAAATGATCCATTACTGGTCAAATAATAATTTTTATAAAAATTCACACCATGTCGGGATAAATTCTTCATCATAATTACATCGTAACTTTTAAAGGACGCTTCGTAGAATAGTTCATTATTAAATGATCCATTGCTAGCCAAATAATTGTAATTGTAAAAATTTATATCAGATTCGGATAAAATGTGGTTCATAATTAAATCGTAACTTTTGAGGGCCATTTCCTATAATAGTTCACTACGAAATGATTAATGGCTAGCCAAATAATTGTTTTGTTCATTTTCCTTCATTAGGCAAAATACTTTTATTAAGTAACAATTAATGGTAATGCGTGATAATTTATGATTAAGTAACAAGGATTTATTATTGTTCAACACTATCGAAATTACTTCTGATATTGATACGAAAATATTTCTACTGAAATTTGCAGTCTCGTTTTAATGAATATATGTAAAATGCTGTTTTTATGTATATTCTAAGTGTACTAACTGAACCGTGGAATTTCATCCAAATTTTTATAATCGTGCATTGAGGAGTAAAGAGTATTAATTTCTACTAGCTTCTATAGAGTAAAACAAGATTGTGAAAAAGAATGAGTTTTTTCTATTTTATTCGCCCTTGAAGATTTTTCAAAGTTATGAAAGTATAAATGCAATATATTATATAATACTATTCTGTACGTCCAAGTAAAAATACTTCACACGCTAGTTAATGAAAAATTCGTTACCATGACAGAAATATACTGAACCGTGATTTTTATGCATTTATAACAAAAATGAGTATCTGCGATTTGACACCGTGTAAAGATTGAAAGAATTGAATAGCATTAATATATCACTTTTGATCTAGTAAAATTATTAAAAAAAGTAAAAAGCTTTTTAGTGGCTCCTATATATTACAATAAATGCAGAAAATGTTTATATTGCATAAAAATCCTCAGTCTTATTATAACAAAAAACTATGTTCAACTATTATATTACCATTAGAATGCAGATCTTCATGCATTCACAGCTCACGAATATCTTCAAAGCCTAGTAAAATACAATTTTGTCTGAAATTTAGTATGATCTATTTGTATGCCAACAGAACCTATAACGAAGAAACTAAATTTGATTTTTGTGCGAACCTGCCTAATGTTTGTCACTGTAAAATTTCATTTTTCATTTATTGGAGCGGAATTCGAAGAAAATAAGTTTATTTGTGCGTAAAATTGGCGGATGCCTGTCAACGCAATTGAAAATAAAATATAGTTTTAACGGATTCGGTAAATTCGATCTTTCTCTCTCTCTCTCTCTCTCTCTCTCTCTCTCTCTCTCTCTCTCTCTCTCTCTCTCTGTAGGACAACGTAATAACGATTTCTTTTTAACTTACCTGGTACGTCGCGCTCACAGGGATTGGAATAGCCGATGGTGTTGTTTACAACACATACGTATGTCCGGAAATTGGTTACCGAAGTATCCAGTCGAATATAGCTCTTCCCGTTTCGTATCTCGGCAACCTGTTCCAACGTGTCGTTGTCACTCTTCAAAGACCAAACGAAATCGGTCTCTTTCGGATTAGCTATCGCGGAGCACACTACGTAATCCTTGCCGTCTATTCGTTCCTTTTCCACGTGACACTCCGGCTTAACTGTGAAGAGGAGAATGTTCGAGTTTGATTGCTTTTATACGAATATACAGATACGCGTGATTCGAATCAGATTTGAAACACTAAAGTGTCCATATTGATCGAACGACCAATAAAATTGTAAAAAATACCGTCGGGGAAAGAAAGTTATTTTCTGCGTTAAAAATTTTCGTTACACTCGACTTCCGTTACGCTAGAAAATTGCAGCCCCCTCGGCAAAGAAGTTTCATTTCAAAAATTCCACATTTATCGAAGGACATTCCTCTATCTTATATGTTACTAATTTGATCATTTTTGGACGTAGGAGACTTTTGATCACCTAAAATGTGATGTAGTCCACGTGAGATTGCGTGAGATTTCAGTCATCGTACCCCCCACTTCGAATTTAAAACGAAAATACTGTATGCACGTTATTACAAAAATAGGATGGATAAGTTTTATTTTCTGAAGTACTATAGTTTCACAGTGGTTATTAAATATTAAATATTAACCTGAATAAATTAAGTTCTATTCTGTGATTTTCTTACTGAGAATTGGGGGTAAAAGTTTATGAAGAATATAATTCGATCTTTTGCTTATTAGAACTTTTTCATTATCAAAGTTGGTCGTCAAATAACAGAGAACCAGGTTATTAATTCTTGCAAACAATAAAGACGGTTAAGTTATTCACGATGGAACCAATTGAAGATGTTATTAAAATTCAGAATATTATTTCGAGTAAATTCCTATGGCTCACCTATATGTAGCAAACAGCAAAGTTGAATCAATAATGGATGGGTTCATATAAATTTTCATTCGATATTATGAATAATAAAATATCCAAAAAGCAAAAATAGTAATACCATTTTATATGGTTTATTCTAACGTGAACCATGGTCGAAAATATTAACTTACATATTCGCTTTTGCACAATATGTTCAATTTCTAATTTTGCTGTACATCGAAATTTGTATTTAATCATATTTACAATAAGATACCTATTGTATTTAAAAGCACATGAGTCTAATGAAAATAATACAGTAGATTTCCACGGATTCCTTACGCGTCCACTAAAAAAAAGTTAATAACAAGGTTTTAAAGAAATGTGATAATTAGTAACAATGTATTCTAGTTGAAATGATTGAACTTCTGTTTGCAAGACTTTTGCTACGGATAATACTATCGTAAATCAAAACGGTGATATCAGGTGAGAGACCATATATGCTTGTTCCATGTAACCGGTCGGGTCTCTAGTGACCCAGCCCTCATTGTACGAGGGTTAATAGCTGCCGTGCACCATGGCACAGAGGTATCTGTGTTATGGGGTCGTACGGTCGGCTACACGTATCGCATAAAACCAGAATTACTTAAACGAAGTCTATAAATGAAACGAGCGGGTCTGTTGAAAATTTTTAGTTCGTTCAACTATTACGTTTTAATGGGAAAAGCTCCTTCCTCAGTGTATGAAACGGCCGCAGTAAAAATGCGGTATCCCATTTAGAAAAAGCATGGATGACCCTAAAATCTTGTGAGAGATCTTTAAGTTCTCTTAAGAGAACTTTCACAAACATATTTCCTTGTTAATATACGAATTACATGGGATATTAGGTGTAGACATTAATTTAGGGCACTTTTAAATCACTGTTCATTTACAGCAAAAACCTATTATTTGATCTTACTATTTTATTTACAATTTTATTATTCTTGATTGACTTTAATAACTCTTGTAGGATCTTGAATTAAAATAAGTGTTCTTTTCAGGTTAACCCTTCTAAATCAGTGTTTATTAATAACAAAAACCATAGACCTTTCTTTTATTTATACATTAATAATGTACTATTTGATCTTACAATTTGATTTCCAATTTTATTACTCTTGATTGACTTTACTAACTTTTGTAGGGTCTTGAATTAAAATAAGTGTTGTTTTTCAGGTTAACCCTTCTAAATCAGTGTTTGTTAATAACAAAAACCATAGATCTTTCTTTTATGTATACATTAATAATGTACTCTTGATTGACTTTAATAACTCTTATAGGGTCTTAAAGCAGAATAGGTTTTGTTTCCAGGTTAATCCTTATGCCAATAACCAATATTTCCTACGATATTCAATGAATGTTGCACTTCACAGTCTCAACGCATATTTTTATGTCTCAAATCTAAATTAATCTGTGACCATCCAAGAACGTAAAAATCATCAATAATCTTGCTATTGGTCAACAAAAACATAAATGAATTTTTAAAAAGAAATTAAAAGTGGGTACCCGGTTATTTAAATAAGCGTCAAATAAGCACTTATAATATTGAATCAAAATGTTGTTAAACTTCTATATGAAAACTTAGTAAATTGAAACGGGCGCTACTGTGTCCTCGACATACGTTGTTCAGATTAATTGAAAACGAAACGAACTTTCGGGGGAACCTAGTAGAATCTAGAAAAAGGTAAGTATTCAATTTACATACACTGAACGTTCAAGATCATCGAGATGTTACGGCTTCCATGTCGATTCGATGCCTCGCAGTAGTAAGTACCATTGCTGCGTCTAGGCACCGGCACTTTTAAATCGAGAAATCGGCCCTCCATGATGGTGTCCGTCGATCCTTCACGGAACCAGCGGAACATAGGCTCCGGGTGCGAGCTCGCGTTACAGCTCACGGTTTCTGGTATTGTGTCGACCGTGACGTTTACTATTTTCTTCGAGATCGTCATATTTTCCGGTGGAACTGCCGAGCAACAAAATAACGAGGCATTATTTCGTCGTTGCAATATCCGAATAAATCACGAGCTAATGAAGAAGCTTTGAAAGCGAATTTAAACTGACACGTTTCGCGAGAGAAGCATGGCGGTTTAAACCCTGCACAAACTTAACACTTTACCTACCGGAAGCCTATTAATAGGATTTGTAATAATTGTGCTGTACCGAAAGGAAGCTCAGAAATGTTCATTTACAGTATAATCCTACACAAAAGTATTAGTGCTGTTGAATGATCCATTAAGGAGTGTTTAGCCATGGACTTAGCAATAGACTTTTTAAAATTATGGAATAATCATCGGTAGGTAATGTGTTAATTACAATGTCCAACAAATTTCAACTTTTTTTATGTTTCCTAATAACTGTTGGGTGATTCCTATAGAGTTTTTTGCGCTGATTCCGAATCTGTCCTTACTTTTTCGCCTACACGTACAGTTTTTGCGAAATTTGAGTTTGAAAAAAAGACCTATTTTTCAACTTTAAACAAATATTGTGATGTTATTATAAAAGATATTTATTTGTTCTTTGCAGCAACAGATTCTGTAGACTTTCCCGAATACAGTGATATCCAATATTAATACATTATGAATGTTTAAACATGTTTAAACAATCATTAAAGACGAAGAGACTTTTGCACCAATTTTTGAGGACATTTTTGAATTTATCTCAAAAAATAAGGGTCCAGTGTAAAATCGTACTATATCACGTGATAGAGCAGACTTTTATCTTGAGAAACCTCCCTTTCAAGTTTGCAACATCGACATTTTAACCGAACCAGAAAGCAAAATATCTTCGCCCGACATGAGTTGCCGCCAGCGGTGCTGTTCCACTAGCGCGGTCGTTCGTCGGGATACGGCGCAAATCTATGTTGCAAACTTCAAAGGGAGGTTTCTCAAGATAAAAGTCTGCTCTATCACGTGATATAGTACGATTTTATGCTGGACCCTTATTTTTTGAGATAAATTCAAAAATATCCACAAAAATTGGTGCAAAAGTGGTGTCTCTCCGTCTTTAATGATTGTTTAAACATGTTTAAAAATTCATAATGTATTAACATTGGACATCACTGTATCCGGGAAAGTCTACAGAATCTTTTGCTGCAAAGAACAAATAAATATCTTTTATAATAACATCACAATATTTGTTAAAAGTTGAAAAGCAGGTCTTTTTTTCAAACTCAAATTTCTCAAAAACTGTACGTGTAGGTGAAAAAGTAAGGGCAGATTCGGAATCAGCGCAAAAAACTATAAGAACCACCCAACAGTTATTAGGAAAAAAATTTGGTGTTGGACAGTGTTATATGTCGACATTCTGTGTACAATGTCCACGGATAATGTTCCCGGACTGATTGTCGTTTGTTACCACGAACATTGTATGTATGTCCGCATTTAGACTAATATTTTAGTGTCTCCAGTCATGTCATCGAATGAGATTGTTGCTGCGATTTTTGCAATATACAGATTGTCCACGCTATTAGCCAGCGTTTTTTTTGCAAATAATAAATATTAGAAAAAATGGAAGAGGAAAAAGTAATACTATTTTTTGCAAGCAACGTAATGACGTATGTGATTTTTTTGTATTTGCACTATTTTCATGAAAATGTTGGTGACCTCTAATTTTTGTAAATGGAATGCTATATATTTTTTCATACCGTATGAAAGCGTGTGTCAAGACAATTTCATTCATATACGACAAAATGACCTTCAAGATCATATAAGGTCAGAAATGGAAGAAACATTTTGAACATTTCGTAATAGTGCGTTTACAAGTATACTTTATTGACGAGGATATTCAATATAACTTTCTTGTGCATAACTACATATTTCAGCTCTATTAATTACATTCTTGTTAGCTTCTTCTAACGTTGTCCGAAATATTAATGCACATGATTGCGTTAGTTTCCTTTGCAAGTCGTTTACATTTCTTGGGGTTGTGTACGGTGAATGATATCTTTACGAAATATTACGTACGAAATATTCAAAATTGTGCTGCCATTTCTGACCTTGTATGACCTTGAAGGTCATTGTGTTGTATACGAATAAATTTTTCTTGGCACACGCTTTCATATGGCATAAAAAATATATGGCATTTCATTTAAAAAATGGAAGGTCACCTCCATTTCTAAGAAAATAGTGAAAACACAAGAAAATTACATCCGCCATTATATTACGTAACAAAAACAGTATTACTTTTTCTTCTATCATTTTTTTTTTCTAATATTTATTATTTCCAAGAAAAACGGTGGCTAGTGATAGCGTGAACACCCTATATATATATAAATTTGCACGGACTGTTATTCATCAATTCATCAATATGGTTGAAATTAATTTAACGTCAGTTGTATCATTTTAAGGCGAATTTACACTTTTTCACGGTGGCTGTACATCGTGCATGAGTCAACCACAATGAATGCGATACATGAAAGTCAGAGTAGTTAGGCTTCTTCTATGGTTGAACTCAATATTACAGTGGCCCACAAAAATATTCGTACGTCCTTTAAATCGGGATAATATTTTTAAAATCGGGCCAAATGATTTCACATTTTCATTTCACAGTTTGTGAAACATTTTTCCTGAAAAATTGAATTGGAGGCTTCAGAGCGAATACAAATTTATAAAGGAAGAATGGATGGAAAATCCTTACAAACGATTGCTGTTGAGTTTGGAATTTCGGAAGACGTTCGAAAAATTTGTAAAAAAATACAAATGACAGGGAAATCCGAAAATTATATTAGATCAGAAAGGAAAAGAAAAACATCAATTCTTCAAGATCGAGAGATTGTGAAGCAAGCCAAAAAAATCCATCCATCACAGCTAAAGAAATAAAAGAAAATTTGTTATTACCAATCGGGACCACACAAATTAAATGTCGTTTGTCTGAGGCTGATTTACACGGCAGAATATCTAGGAAAAGACCACACATTTCTCAAGTAAATGCTGGCAAACGTTTACTGTTCGCCAAAGAACATTATAAGAAACCGATATCGTTTTGGAAATGCATCATCTGGAGTGATGAATCGAAATTCGAGTTAAAGGCAAATAAAAAAAGAAAATATGTACGCCTTTCCAAAACGATAGCGGTTTCTTATAATGTTCTTCATCATTACATGTAGATCATGTAATTCCAACCAAATGCAATTTTAAAAAAAAATTTTTCTCCACGTCATTTAGTAAACCAATACTACTAATTACTCAGAAAAAGTCAGGTCGTTTGGCCCAATTTTAAAAAAGTAATTCTGTCTTAAAGGGGGGTAAATAGGCCACTGTATGTACGAATTAGACATCACAAGTTTGAACGTGTACTGAACATGCATGTGTACACGCAATTTGGGTACACGTGAAATGGGTATCTGTAGTACGAATGCTAATGGACAAGAGCATATCGATCAAAATTAAGACTACGTACATTCCACGTGAAAATGAGTGCTGCTGTTGACTCCTGGTCCGATGCCATTCCCGTTGGTCCGACAGGTGAATTCCACGTTGTCTTCAGCCCTGTCAAGTTGACCACCTGGCCATGCGGTCAGGTTCCACGTGAGGGTTGACTGGATGCTCTCGAAGTCGTTCGTTCGTGGATCGGGCTGGTGATAAACGTTCGATACGTAGTATCGGTTCGTTTTCGAGAAATCGATTAAGGCGTCTTTTTTCCACCAGGTGATGTTGCAGATGGGCGCGCACTCGACCCAGCACATGATGCTAACGTTCGGCGAGTTGAACACGTAGCCGTGATAAGGAGGCAGCTTCTTGATAAACGCAGGCGCCGCTATTGACAATCAAAGTACAAGTTCAACCGTGTTTTCAAACCAGTTCCGGAGACATTGTTACGGCCGGGCAGAGATAAGGGTGACGCGATCGTCCCCATCGATGTGAAATACGTGCAATTTTCTGACCCAGAACAGACTATCGCGCGCGTCCTTCTGTTAGTTTCCGACCCCGTGAATGTGTCACTATCCTTGCCAGCGACGCGACGTTCACTGCATCTTTCACCTAACCTTTTCAGTTTGCCGAACGATAAAAGGATCTGGGAAAATACGTGTCACATGTTTTCCTGGCGAAGGAACCTCGACAAATAAAATTGCGAACTTGTTACGATTAACAAAATTTTATATTTTGCACGAAGGTAATTCATGCGACATTATTAACCCTTGTCCGTCCCTTACTTTTCTAATTTAACCTATTCAAATCTGTAATTAATTTCAGAATTTTATTTACTTAATGTAATTTTTTTATTTACTGTGAGCGCTACGTCGATAATATATGTCTAGAATGCGGATTTTTATGCAGGATAAGAATTGTCAATAATTAATTCCAAGGTACAGAAGATACATGGATTTCTTTTCTTAATAATTTCATTGAAATTCTTTCAATTTTGATACTGTATTTCAATTGACCTGCTCATTTTTGTCATAAATGCATAAAATTCACAGTCTACATATGCAGGGTTAGTCACCTAAGATTTTCACCTGAATTATATCATTTGTTCTTAGCGATACGGGCAAATATATATTTGTATATATTTGTATATATCTGTATATATTTGCATAATATATATTTGTATATGTATTTGTGTATATTTGTATATATTTGTATATATATATATATATATATATATATATATATATATTGTATAAGGAAGAAAATGTTTGATTCAAAGGATAGAAGAGATTTTTTTCTGATGGTCATATTTTCCGAAATTGTAAGGTCATCGTTCATGCGTTTAAATCGTATCATATTCTTCGATTTGTATAAAGTTCCAGCAAATGAAAAATCAAATTTAACCATGTGTAATATGTTGACCTCCAAATAACCTTCGGAATAGTTCTTCAAATGTGTCAGAGTTTACATTAATGGAATCTTACTTGAGGTAAGCTTGAATATCATGTTCGTATTTTAAGTAATGCTTCTTAAAAAATAACCAGTCTGAAAATCATTTGAAGGTCAACCTATTATATATAATTAAATTTCTTTTTTTCCATTAACCATGATATTATACCAATCAAAATATATCATCATATTTAAAAAAAAACAATTAACGGTGACCTTGAAGTATTGGAACATATAACCTTGAGAAAAAATGATTTCACTGCGTTTTGGAGAACTCTTTTTTTTTCAAGTTTTTTTTATACAATCTTATAGATTTGGACGAGAAAACACTGAAAATGAAAATCTTAATGCGCGGAATTCATTAGTTAAAAAGTTATACGCATATAAAGTTGAATACTTTTAAGCCTCTTTGACAGGTTACAGCGCCGCCATATTGATATATTTGCTAGGTAATACACATAAAATAGGCTAAGTACTTCCGAACAAATCCATTAGATGGCAGCACAAACACGTACGTAATACATAATAACACATTTACTAAATCAAAATGCGAAACATTATACCATGGTCGGGCTGGCCTTCTGCGCTCCCACGGCGACCTAACCCCAAACCATATTGGACTGTACCTTCTTTTTGAAATCCTGTATGTGATTCTGTATATTTTAATTACTGGACACCGAAAACGACCGATTCCACGATTATTGTTATAAATTTTCATTTCGCACCGATGAGTACGACATTCTTTAAGTTTCCGCAACAATCCACAATCCTGAGCTCAAGTAATTGCTTCTTCTTTACTACTTGGAATGTCTCTAAAGTTAACATTTCTAATACTTGAACTAGTCATTTCAAAATCAACAATAAACTTATTAATAATTAATTTGTGAAAAACACTTGAAATTGCTTATGTTTACAAAGTATGTGTAACCACTGAATTGCTTTCTAGCGTATACGCTCAGTATTATTTAGCCGATCTCGCAAATATACCATACTATCTAACACTAACAACGAACAGAACTACCTACCTTTACCACTCAACGAATATCCAATATGGCGACGCTCTAACCTGTCAAAAACGGTTAAAACTGCTCATCTTTACACGCGTATAACTTATAAACCAGTGAATTCCTAACATCCATACACGCATTTTCGGAATGTCTTCATCGATATCTACAGGATCACATAAAAAAAAGTTCAAAAAATTTAAGAACACGGAGTTCTTCAAAACGCAGTCGAGCCGAGAAAATCTTTTCCATTACAATAATTGGCATCTTAAGTAAAATATATTCTTCCTCGCACATTTTCTCATACACCCATTGACTACGGTCTATTTAGTGAACTATTTCCACAGTACTGTGTTCGGCTCTCAAATGGACAACAAACGAATGAACAAAAGATTGACACATCTACAGCACTGTGTATCTTAGGCTTCGGTATTTTTCACATGAAAACATTTCAATTGTAGTAAATCATGAGGAGAGAACAGGGGCGGAAATGAGTTTCAGTTTTACGTACTTATTACAATGCCATTTCCCCAACTTCTGTACGACTTATTGTCACGCACAAGACGCGCACGGCAGATTTATTCGCTGTGGGGAATTAGAAACTTTTACAACTAACTTTACAACTCACCAGACACGTCGATAAACGTGGTGGCTGGGTCCCCATCACCGGCTTCATTGTAAGCGAGACAAGTAAAGTTCGCTTCAGTTTCCAAATTAACCGTGTCGATGGTGAGGGTAGCGTTATTTGCATCCGGAAGTCTGTGAAGGCCTCGTAACCATTTAAAGCCAACTACCTTTGGTCGACCTGGGTCCAGGACGTAGCAAGTGATGTTCAATGGCTTCTTCTTTATTACCTGCTGAGGTTCGTACGAGATCGACGCCGGCCCAGGTTTGTCTGTCGTTTGCAATCATACCAAAGTCATGACACGTTTGTTACGATTCCTCCTGTAAAGCTTTCTGCTTTCAAAGTCCTTCTAACACGCTCACTGTACTCGGCTACTAACCCTACACTACATGGCCGAAGGAAACTCGGCTACAGGAATTAAACTCACAGAAAAACAATTTATTTTAATTAAATTATTCTTTAGTTAAATGTATGGAAGTTGCGATCGTTTGATATTCAATTCACAAACCACTGCCTATATGTATGTACATTATAAAGAAACACAAGGTACAAGTAAGTTTGAGTACATTATAATAAAACGAAGAATGTACGGTGGCTCACAAAAGTATTCGCTCGCCCTTTTAATCAGAATAACTTTCTTAAAATTTGTTTCGGCTTGATCGATAATCGAGAGCCTGATGCAGGTGACACAATTTCACGTTCAGTAACTTTAATAACGTCACAAGGCGATACACGTCGATACACGATAACAGACGACGCGAACAATTTAAATATAAAGAAAACTTAGAATAGCGACGATGCTGCGAATAAACGTAGAGTCTTTGAAATTGTGACGATGTCACGAGATGTATGAAAATGCGAGCGAGTGCTGCGAGATTCGAACGAGAAGTGGTCGTTCGACAGCGTACGGTAACGCACGGACGTTGGAAACGATCGGTTTGGGGTTGCGCTGATTGGTAGATTTGATCCAACCTTTGTTCTCGGCATGAGATTCAAACGGAGCAGTTTGCCGTTGGTGACGATGTTTGTCGTATGAAGAAGAAAACGGTTGAGCGTTCTCGCGTTCGCGATATAAAACAATAACGCGCGAACAACGGCGTTCGAGTTGGTGTCGATCGCGGTCGAGCTGTCTCCGTTTGAACTCTTACGCTAATACAATACCGAACAAAATTTTACTAAACCATTTGACTTTTTTTGAGCAATTAGAAGCATTGATTTAGTAAATCACGTGCAAAAAAGATTTTGAAAAAATTGCAAATTAGTAGGAATTACATGAAGAGATAAAAATGGCACTTTTTAAAACTTCTTTATTTTAGCTCATAATGGAAATTTAAAATATGCCGTTTGTAGATCTATGTTAGTTATACATATGCTGAAAATTTCATCAAAATCGGTTGACGCAGAAAAAAAACAACGCCCATCGAAAGAAAATATGGATTTTAAACAGAAACTGACCAAAAGTCGTGAAAAACTGCGATTATCACTACTTGCAACCGCTTGTTAACTGATTTCGATGAAATTTTCAGCATATGTGTAAATAACATAGATCTACAAAATGCATATTTTGAATTTTCATTACGGGCTGAAATAATAAAGTTTCAAAAAGTGCCATTTTTATTTTTTCATGTAATTCCTACTAATTGCAATTTCTTCAAAATCTTTTTTGCACGTGATTTACTGAATCAATGTTTCTAATTGCTCAAAAAAAGTCAAGTGGTTAGGTCAAATTTTAAGTAAGTTATTCTGATTTAAAGGGTGAGCGAATACCTTTGTGAGCCACTGAAGGTAAATAAATAGTCAAAACAGTGACTTTTTTAAGAGCAATAATGCACAATATTTTTTAAGAATTGTATACGGTGGATCCAAGAAGTATTTCGACACCAAATACTTAATTCTCGTAAAATTGTCTATATTCAACCTTCCAACAGCGGAACCTGGGTCTGTTTGACCCAGAATATCAAAAACGATCATTTATTATGCATTTTCTGGCGATCAAATTAAATGGACAGCTGTCACATTAGGAGAAAAGGAAGACTATAAGACATGCCTTCAAAGATATGTTTCCAAAAATTGATAAATAAAGCAGTGAACAGTTATAAACATCATCAATTACAATATGTAGTTGTAAGAACGATCCGCTACCCGAGGATTAAACTGTGATAATTTCGGAAAAAATGATCGCACGACAATAATCTCTAAACATTTTATTCTAAGACTTTTGTTTACGATGTAGGGGGCGAGAAACTGAAGACACGTTTTTTCTCGAAAATACTACACATTCAAACGTCTGTGAAAACTTTAAACAATTTGTTTCGTGACTGAAACCACTACATATTTGAAGATTGATGCTCTCACTCTTTATAACAACACCTCAAAAATTAATGTGTGATCTTTTTTAATCGTTTTATCGAGCTTTAAATGAGATTAACATGGCGGTAGTATACTACACTATGAGGGTTCCACACGGAAGAACTTGTTCCTCGTTTTTCTTCCATGGAACAGTGAAAACAAATAGTACATCGATTTTTAAAGAGTTGTTGTAAAGAGGAGGCTTCATTCTCCAAATCGATGGCAATTTCATGTACAGGAAAAATTTATGAAACTTTTTGGAGACGTGCGTATTTGCAGCATTGAAATATCCTAGAGGAAAATGAACATCGCCTTGTGAAAGTATACGCTTCAAGGTTTAAAATTAGTCCAGCAGGCTTATGGTTGTCATTTTTACGAAATTATCACAATTTAAATATCGACTCTCAGTATCATAAAAATTGTTTATGTAGGTACACTATCTTCTCTTTTGGAAATTTTTGTAGGCCTTAAAACTGTGAACGTGTTAATATACAGGGTGTTCGATAACTGGTGGTACAAACGAAAAGGGCGTGATAAAATATAGAATAAAATTGTTTCATGCAAGGCTTTGTTTTCGAGAAAACTGAATTTAAAGATTCGTCGGGATCGCGTGTGTTAGTATATGCACACAGTAGAATTGGTTGGTCATGGTCAGACGCGATAGCCGTACGCGTATTAGCTGAGTTTTCAAACTCGATTTTCTCGAAAATGAACCCCCTTATGAAAAAAGTTTATTCTATATTTTCGACTTATTTTTTAAGTGAAACTTCTTTAGGCGCGGTGGGCGTAAAACTGATCTGGCGATGAAACGATGAAACGAAATTCTATTCTATTAGTATATACGGTTGAGGGTTCGGCATTGCTTAATAAAGATTATGATAACATTCCGATACTGCTAAGTGGAGATTTCAACGTAAACTTTGCATCGGAACAATCAAAATTATTAATAGAATTTTTTAGAAGTAAATTAAGATTGGAAATGATAAATAATCCTAATGAAGCGACAACAAGATCAGGAACAGCTCTCGATGCAGTATTTGCAAGACATTTAGACAAAATTGAATCAAGAATATTCATATCATATTTTAGCTATCACAAGCCAATTGTTTCAATAATAGAATTATAGAAAATTAAATGTCATAAAGTGATAATAAAAATTCGAAAAAAAATTAAAGAAAGAAGTTTCACTTCATCCATGTGGTCTAAGCACACACCAATTTTTTCATGTAGAATCATGCACTTTTCGCTTGTACCAACAGTTACCGAACACACTGTATAATAGCTTTTTTTCATGTTTCCTGTATTTAATCACTATAAGCTATTTTATACAAATAAATATACCTTATTCAATCCCTTTCGTCTTTTTAAAATCATCATATATTTTTGCATAAAATTTTTAAAATAGGTTAAAAATTGTTTAACACGTATAAAGTGTACAAATGATATTTGAAATGGTTTGAATGAATATAGTTATAGAGGACATGAAAATTTAATACTGAACCGATGGCTTGTACATGTAGAGTGTCTCTAAATAAAATAAGCCAATTTTTCAACACATTTTTACATATATATTCATATTCCAGTAATTTATGGTTTTACTATACGGAATATCATATATCACGCCGTTGGATTCATCTCGATACTCTTTGCAATAATACGAGTATGAAAATATAGGATAACATTTGAAAAAATCTATTCGCTCAAATGTTACAATTGGGAATTTTTAAAAAATATATTTTCATGCAACAGATACTTTAGAATTTCTATAATAAACGTCCGATGGAAACAAAACTGGTTAAACAAGGTTTCATAAGAGAAACACAAACAAGCTATGAATTATCTACACGTGATTTAATATCGTTGTATTTATTGAATACTATTCAGTAGTTGTGAAAATAATTGAGAGCTTTGTTAATATCGATGAACAAAATATCTGTCCATAGTAAAATTTGTCTTTTTTTATTTTCTAAATTCTAGTCATAGTAAAACGTTCAAAATCTTTTCTGTATCTGTCCTTATTGGAACTTACACCATAAACCGTTTTTTTAAAAAAAGCTGTATGTCCTTAGCTTAAATATATTCTATTAAAAAGTTCCACAACTAACAATTATCTATGGTAATCTGTTTTAATTGATGAACAGAGACTATTTGAACTAACTGTATATTCATTTCAACATAAATTCTGATCGTTAACACGTTAACTACCGAACAATCACCCCTAAAAGTTCCACAAATTCTTAGTAATTTAGCCATTCTAATAAACACTACATAGTTGAAAAGCTTATCGCAGTGATTGATTCTATGAGAAAAATTAATTTTCAGAGATAGACAAGTGAATTGTGTTATCCACATACGAATGAGATGGCAGTCAACGTGTTAACTGAGTTTCGAAGTCGACTGTAAGAGATCGCAACGAGGATGCAAGCTGTTTCGGTGAATCTCTGCGGGGTGGAAAAAATAATTTAGACCAGTGGTTCTTAACCTTTTTAATGTCGGGGAACACTTTTGATTATATGAAAAATTTTCGGAACACCAAAAGCAATGATCCACAAAAAGACAAACAAAAACATACCGCGTAGAAACAAATAGATTCTATATTATAAAAATCATTTAAAAAAGAAAATTCGGCTTTCATAATTTCGCGGATCATTTGCAAAAAGCTCGCGGAACACCAGTGTTCCACGGAACACCGGTTAAGAACCAGTGATTTAGACCAACTGACTGCGAAGTCGAATCGTCGGGACAAAGAATATAAAAAAGGGGGATCGGATCAAAGGATTAAAAATTAAGAGAGCTTACAATAGACTATGACAGGCGCACTCGGTGAAAGTGGTCCCCAGCCAGCGTCGTTTCTGCCTTCGCAAGAGTAGTTCCCGTGAAAGGAACGACCTACTGCTTCCAGCAGCAGCTTGCTCGGATCAATATCGCAGAAAATTAAAGATTCCTCGGTGGTTGTGGTGGTCGCGGTGCTATTCCTCGTGCAATCCGGAAGTTCTTTCAGAAGGTCCCCATCCAAGTACCAACGGACCGACGTCAGACTTGCTGGATTTCCAGAAACAACTTCGCAGGTCAAAGAGACGTTCAAACGGTCCGCCTCGTTCACCGGGGTATCCGGGTCCATTATCACTTCGACCACTGGTTTATCTAGAATCAAACCGATAAACGAACCTTAAAGTAACTGTATTCGACGAATTTACGCTGAAACATGCCTTGCCACAACGTCAAAATAATTTGTGACAAACATTAGTACATGAAACAGAAAACGGAAAAAAACACCACATGAATAGAGCATGGCTATTTAAAACATATTATAATTATTTTTATAAAATTTTCATTTTGCATAAAGACCCGCAGTCTCATTATTCCAAACAATAAGAAATCACATACATTGGCTATATTTAAGAGGTTGCAACATAAATTGCAATTATAACGATTTAGTTGCAATTAAATTACGGATTTGATGCATTTGTGCCGAAAATGAGTGGATGAAACAGAAAATGGAAGGAAGGCCACGTGAATAGAGCATGGCTATTTAAAACTTATTATAATTATTTTTATAAAATTTTTATTTTGCATAAAGACCCGCAGTCTCATTATCCCACACAATAAGAAATCGCATACATTGGCTATATTTAAGAGGTTGCAACATAAATTGCAATTATAACGATTTAGTTAGAACTAGACTGTGGATTTGATGCAATTATGGCGAAAATGAGTGGATGAAACAGAAAACGGAAAAAACACCACATGAATTTAATCTTGCTATGTACAACCTATTGAAATGATTAAGAAATAAGTTTTTATGTAACTCCCCCTTCTTCTAATTGATGAGGACAATTTGTATGTTGCATAAAGACCCGCAGTCTCATTATCCCACACAATAAGAAATCACATACATTGGCTAGATTTAAGAGGTTGCAACATAAATTGCAATTATAACGGTTTAGTTACAATTAGATTACGGATTTGATGCATTTGTGCCGACAATGAGTGGATGAAACAGAAAATGGAAGGAACGCCACGTGAATAGAGCATGCCCAGTTGCAATTTATTATAATTATTTCTATAAAATTTTTATTTTGCATAAAGACCCGCAGTCTCATAATTATACACAATAACAAATGGCATACAGTGGCCAGATTTAATAGGTTGCAACACAAATTGCAAATTAACGATTTAGTTAGAACTAGACTGCAGATTTGATGCATTTATGATGAAAATTAGTGGATGACACAGAAAATGGAAGAAACACCACCCGAATTTAATATGACTGGTACATTATCTACAACCTATTACAATGATTAAGAAATCAATTTTTGTATAACTCCCTTTTCTTGTCTATAACTCTAATTGTTTTTCAGTATAGATATTGTTTATAAGAAATCGATAACGCACTATGCGAGAGCTGCTAGTTACAATTATTAAACATTCGTTTAGAACAGTGGAAATTTATTTTATTATAAGCATTACAAGTTGCATTTGTGAATATTTGTGTCCACGACTGTATTGGAACTGTGAATTGACAGTAATGAAGTAGAAAATGGACGTTCGCCGGTTCAGGCGTTTTGTTCAATTTTAAAAAAGTTTTGCTATTTTAAAGGGTGTTCCAATATCAGTTCCGGCCACTGTATTATATTTTTATTGTATGTATTTTATATTCATCATATAGTGTCATTCATAATTAATCGCGTGATCGAAATTTTACGCTTTAACGTCTGTTATAAATATCGGAAAAATATCCGATGTCATTGTTAGTAGAAATAACTATTTGTCAGAATAAGTAATAGCTTTTTTGCACGGAAACTTCAATTTCATGTACAGTTAATTTTCAATACTGGTTTTTATCTCGGTTAAAATGTTAAATATCAGAGAAGAACTTTTCCTTATGTCTCCTATAAGGAAAAGAATAGGTCGAAAATTTTGTAAAACATAAAGTAATAAAGTAATATAATAAACGTGTTAGAAAAGTCGGTTCAATAAATCAATAATTAAACTAGAGTATGTTTTAATTACACAGTATTATATTTTAGTTTCGTATTTTTTTTATGTAAGATTACACAAATATTTAATAGGGGTTTACAAAGGTATTTTCAATGAAGTTATTTATAGTTAAAATTTGTATATAGACGTAATCGGTATTTAAATTATAATATTTATTTGCAGACTGTTCATTCAATACTCAATTATTTTACTAAATATCGCGCTAGTGATGCTTCCATTTGTTTTTTTGCTTGTATTATTCCATTTACTATGAATTTCCAGATATTGATCGACAGTGACCACTAGACTGCAAATCTTCGTGCAAATGTCTATTTCCATGGACTTTTTCATGCAAACTAAAATAAGAGAACAATGCATTTTGTAGATCAAAAGATTTTTTATTAACAATAGAACAAAGAGAATGTATTCTGCAGGTCAAACGATTTTTTATGGCGATAATAAAATAGAAACATTAATAGCGTTCGTCTATATGAACGTTTATTTGTATTACATATATACAATGGATCCAAAAAATATTTTTACACTAAATTTCGCATTCTCGAAAAATTGTCGATATTTAAAGTCAGTATGGACTCATTTTACAGCTTGAAGCCTCTACTTTTGCCATCCATCGTTCATTTTTATCTTAGATATTTTTGCATGATACAGCGGCTGGTAATCTGAAGATACTTTTTTGGTCCGAAATGTTACAAGTTGAAATTTATGTAAAATTTTTCTCGTGACTGAAACCAATGCAGATTTATAGATTGAAGCCTTCGCTTTACAACAAACGCTTAAAACTTGATCTACGATCTTTTCTAGTCGATTTATTGAGTTTTGATTGAAAGATGTAAGCCATCTTTGCAATAATAATATATGATACACTGTGAAGGCCTTACAAAACCAAACATATTCCTTATTTTTGTTCTATAAAACAGCCAAAAAATTGTAGATTAAGTTTTAAACAGTCGTTGTGAAAAGGAAGCTACAACCTTTAAATCTGTAATAGATTCATTTAGAAAATAAAATGTAATGCTTTCACAGACGATTGAATTTGTAGAATTGTCTACGATAACCGTGTCCTCGGTTTTTCACTTGCTATATCATGCGCAATATTTTAGATAAAAATAAAGAATGGTCTACGAAAATAGAAGCTTTGTGTTCTAAAATGGGTCTAAATTTATTATCGTTCAATTTTTACGTAACACGTTGTTTGCCGGAAAAAGAAATGAGATGAATGAAACCGAATTTAATCGATAAAAGTCGCAACCACGGGTCCGGCCAGTGACACTTTGCGTTCAGGTATAGTATTCTTTGACTTGTGCCGAACGTAGAAAATATATACGGGTCGAATATGCCGGTGGGAGGCCACTAATAATCCAATGGCAAAACTTCTTAATTTTTTATTATTTTTTTATGGAACTTTCACCAACATATTCGTGACATTTTGATAATGAAAATGATACCAAATAAGATATAACTGCGAGGATATTTACTTGTGTAATGGACGATGAAAGTTTCGGAAAAGTATTGTATTTATGATCCGAATAATATCGTGTTTGGTATGATTTTAATCAGAAAATTGCCACAAATATATTGGTGAAAGTTCCATAACAAAATAATAAAAAATAAAGAAGATTTGTCATTGGATTAGTAGTGGTCTCACCGATATACTCGACCCGTATTATATTACACATGGAACATGGACATGGAAGTGGGGATTGTTTTGTGACACTTCTTGTTCAGAATTTTGCGACACTAATCGATTTATTACTGTAGTTCAAATATTGATAATTTTAATTCTAAATGTCTATTTGTACCGACCGTTTTGTAATAACTATGGCGACTAAACGAAACAAAACGACTCTTTACGGTAAAAATAAAATAACTGTTAAGGTATTAAAATTCGAATATCCCTGGCGACTGTCAATATAAATGTATACTCATCAAGAATTGGAGAACGTCATGAACGTATAAAGATTTACCGATCACAGTCCATAACGTCCGAATAATCAATTATCACGGCGACCACGTAATCACACTTTCTTTCCCAGTTCACCCGGGAACCGTCTCATTAAAATGGATCTAATCAATTTAAGAGACGGAATATTTTCCGGTTCTTTATGTTCCCGTGTGAATGTCGACCGGCGAACTGTTTTAAAAGTCTCATGGCTCATGCATTTTTTACGAGACCGACCGAAACATAAAGATTTATGCCCGCTGGGTGAAACTATTCACAGTAAACCATACGCGGCCCGAAATCTTGCACCATGTTGCAGGTTGCGTGAAGGGCAACGATGTTGCACTTCGAAGAAACGAGAGGGACAAGACATTTGAGAGAGTTACGGGGGTACTCTCATGTAGACGGGTCAAAAATCAATCTCTTTGTATAGTACTTCTTAACCCTAATCCTACCGAGCATTAAAAATGACTGGCATGTATTGTTTTATAAACAAGATTAAATTTATACAGGGTGTCCCACAAATGTTCGAGTTCCTTGAAATTATTTCAATGTAAAGTCAACTTATGCTGGTGTATTGAAATAGATTTCCTCTCTGCTAATGGTCTGTACATACAGTGTGTACTGAAAATGATATCTATGAGTGAGAAAGATCGAAAAATTATCATGGCATAAAAATGTTCTCAACGATGCATTCGTTCATTCATATCAGTCAAACTGCATAAAAAATGTTTTTTAGACCATTAGAACTAAAAGGTAAATTTAGATGGCTACGTTCAATACGTTGGCTGCAATGGCACCCATATGTGGGTGACGGAATTATTTATTTAGATTTCAAAATATATATCTACGTTAATATATTCATTGTACTAAAGATTAATATCCAGAAAATGTTAGAAGGTTGAAGAACTCAGTGCCATACATTTCACCTTTTCAATTTTTATTTCATTGACTTTTTGACTGCGGCTCTCACAAGGAATCATCAATATACTCGGTATATCAATTTACTCCCAAAAATGTTCGAGGTCCTTGCAAGGGGTGATGCCTGAGGTTGTTCTAAGAAGCTTTTTCCTTTGCGGAAACGTCTTACGCGACTTCGTTTTCGAGTTGTTGACGAAAAACACGGGTCAACCAGAACGCAGCTATAGCGGACAGATTCCGGCGTGGCGCGCTGCGCGGTGGCTGATTCTACTGAGTGGTAGCGTCGTTATCTAACTGTGCTCGAATCGTGAGCAAAAGAGGGAGTAAGAATTTATTTAAATAAAACTCGCATATTCAGCAGAAATCGGATGCCGCATAAAAAGGCTATAGGTATTAGAAAGATGTCACATCTTTGAATTTAGGATTTGCGATTGATCTAAATCGCAGTTTCTCACAACTTTTATTATTCAATAATTTATGGCTGATAGCAAACTTAATCAATTTTTATGAAACTTTGTGCGTGTATAGAACTTACTTAGATTTACAAAAGGCATATTTTAAATTTTCATTATAGGCGTAGATATAACAGTTAAAAATAATAATCATTAATTTTCCTTCGCGATTTCCAATGATAATTTCTAATTAATTTTTTTATACATTATCTAGTAAACTAATGCTTCTAACATCTCAAGAAAGCTCAAGCCTTTTTGTCTAATTTTAAAAAAGTTATTAGTTTTGAAACCCTGGCCGTACCATTTTCTTTTCGGCTAGAATAATTATTAGAACGTCCTTATCCTTAAAAATGTTACAGAAGAGAAAAGAAAATTTATATTTCTTATTTGGCTACATTTACTTCAATGGTTATAATATTGGTTACAAAAGAATAAAATTTGATTTCGTCTAGAAAGGGGGGCATAACATTCATATTTATTTACTTACTTTGTTTAAAATCTTCCTTACGAGTCTAATTTGTTATAATACGGCAAGGGATTAATAGTATTGAAAAGAAAATAGTTAGAAGAAATACAAACAAATATGAATGCCTTTCTTTTTGAACGAAATAAAATTTTATTTATATGTTGTCAATATTTAAACACTGAAGTACATTTTCCATACAAAAAATATAAATCTTCTTTTCCCTTGTGGGAGATATTTGGGGATAAAAACGTTCTAATGATTCTAGCCGTAAAAGAATGGTACAGTAAAGGTTTCAAAGAATATTCTCTCACGTTTTTACAGTTTTAGAGCACCGCCTTATAATTAAACATTAGTACTCGAAACGTGACCCTAGGCACAATTAAATATTGCTGCACCATTATTCAAAATATTCTTTACATTACTAAATTGTTCGCATTTAATAAATTACAAAACATAAGTATTGTATGCGGTACTATGTCAGTTTCATATGCATAAAATGAAAAAAAATCGTGTAGAATAGAAATATTTTAGGTAGGAAGAAACGTTTGTTTTAGGAGTTCAAAAAGCTCCGAGTACAAAAGGTTAACAGAATATGTACTCCCAGATATTGTAACTCGCTCATACAGCTTTTTAAACTTAACCTATAAAGTAGTGCGGAATTGGGCCATTTCATGATTAATCTTTTCCTTCAGTTGAGAAGTTTTCTTTTACGCTGTTTATTCGCTTGAGATTGATATCAAGATTCCATTTAATTACCATTTCTTTAAGCCACTTTAACAGTATTTAGCAGAGTCGCGTTTTAAACAAGTTGACGATATACGAAGGGGTTAAGGGGTGTCCACTTAAATTTGCCCCTGACTGTAAATACATATACACAGTGTCCAGATAATTGCACTGGTATCTTCCAGCTTCTGTATCAACTTTCCCCGGTCACCCTTAGCATAGCATTCGAAAAAATTTCTAAAGATTGTTAAATGTTGCAATGTTTACACGAGACTGCCCTGTTAAGGACCGGCCCCCGAATCACCTGAAAAGAAAACTCCCGTGGACAGAATCTCGTCAGCAAATTGGCTGGAACATTTTTTATCTGCAAGGTAATCAAGATTTCAGCAAGTTCAAAACAAAAGAATCCGAAGACGGAGATCCTCGGAGTTTACCCGGCGGAACTAGAAGACGGAAAAACAACCACCGACAGAAATGAGTGGATGGCTGGGCGAACTAATTTTCCGCGTTCGAATCCTCGGCCTTGGTTCCATGGATTGTTTCCACAAAATAATACAACACTTTCGAGCGTTATTAAAGCTGCAATTAGAATTTCATTGTGCCGTGATCCTGTTCACGGTCCACCGACGTCTATCTTCGGAGGAAATTGTTCATTGAATGATGAACCCCGGAAACCGAACTCAATCTACGGCGACAAATTAACTTCGGGGCTGGAAAATTTGAAAGATTCATCACACGTCTCTCGTGAAGCATCTCGATGCAATTATTTAGTGCCGCACTATATTCAGTGAATATCCTAAAAAAAGATGGAATTGAGTAATTATTAGTAGACTGCGGATTTTTATGGAAAATAATAAATGTTCTGCATCGATTGCAAAAAGCGGGAGTTAATGTATTTCCTCTCGTAATATTTAGCCTTAATATATAAATACTATGTAAGTTTGCATCGTTTTGTTTTTGACTTATCCATTTTTATTGTAAGTACATCAAATTCGCAGTCTGATTATATTAGACAATTGAGAGGACTTGTTTATATTTTTAATCGTTTTAATAGGTTGACTGTAATGTGGTTGCATTTTTAAACTATCGTGATGTCTTCATAGTAACCCATCAAATAATTAGAGCTACACTACGTATGAAAACTATATTTTTTATCTACAGGACGAGTAACGTTAACTGCACTGTTGCTAAATCTACATTTGAAATTCTCAAGCCTCGATACTCCATGAAAGTATTTAACAACTAATTGTAGCGATAATAATACAGTGTAACAAATTTTTCGTTTAAAAATCGACTGTTTTAACATGAGTTAAGTGTAGCAAGGTTTTTATTTAACCATTGGCTGCATCGATAACAATTCAGTGTAGGAAGGTTTCCATTTAATAATTGACTGTATCAATAACAATTTAGTGAGGAAGGCTTCCATTTAGGCATTGACTGTATCGATAACAATTCATATAGGACGGTTTCCATTTAACCATTGATAATTTGAATAAGAATTCAGTATGACAATGTTTTCATTTGACCATTGACAATTTGAATAAGAATTCAGTATGACAACGTTTCCATTCAGCAATTGGCTGTATGAATAAGATTTAATTGTAACAAGGTATTGATTCAACAATTGACCGCTTTAATATAAAATCTATGGTTCTAACAATTTAATCACCAGATGTGTATACAATCAAACAGTCCAATAATTATACAGGGTGTTTCGTCTAAAACAGGACACCTAAATATCTCCTCTAAATCTGAAAATACAAAAAATGTTTCTAACGTAATCCAAATGGTTTCAAAAGATGAATCAGATGAAAGAATCGTTTTTTATAAACTGTAATTTTTTTATCATTTTCTCAACGTCACTCGTGTTTTTTTACATGTATACACACATTTTTTGTTGTTGTATGTTATAGCAAACATTATTGTGCATTCATCCATGTTTAATAGCACGACCTTGAAATGACCGTGAACTCTAAAATTTGCTAATTAATGCAGAACTTACTTTCAGCGACATTTCAGATTTCAACGGTAACAGAAATTCGACCATGAACTTGAACTTGTAAATAAACACATTGTATCATTCCTCTGCGTACATAGAGAGTGAGAGAGATATGTATTTAAGAGTTTGCTCACTGCTAGATTTCTCAGTGTATCGACAAGCGATCCATAATGCGTTATTCTGAACAGGACAAAAATTCAAATAGTTTTAATTTACGGTGAAGCTCGAGAGTGTCTAAGAGAAGCAATACGAATTTACAAAGACAGATTTACAGAACGTTCTTGTCCATCACGTTCTGCATACTCAAGTATTGTTAAAACATTTTGTGAGACTGGTAGTGTCAACAGAAACATTCGTGTGAGACGTAAAACTGTTACTCATGAAGCAAATGTGAACGATATCATCGCTAAAGTTAATCAAAACTCGCATGTTAGTATAAGGCAACTTGGACGTGAAACCGGTATTAATGTGACAAGCATATTCCGGATTCTTCATTCACAAAAATTTCATCCTTTCCATTTATCTCTTCACCAAGAGCTCCATAGAAGAGACTTTGAAAACCGCTTACACTTTTCTCAATGGGGTTTTCGAAAGAGCTGTACAATCTGTCGCTTTCCGCCTCACGAAATGTATCACAACGGAAGGACATTATTTCGAACATTTATTGCAGTAATAAATGTGATTATTTACAAGTTCAAGTTCATGGTCGAATTTCTGTTACCGTTGAAATCTGAAATGTCGCTGAAAGTAAGTTCTGCATTAATTAGCAAATTTTAGAGTTCAAGGTCGTGCTATTAAACATGGATGAATGCACAATAATGTTTGCTATAACATACAACAACAAAAAATGAGTGTATATATGTAAAAAAACACGAATGACCTTGAAGAAACGATTAAAAAATTACAATTTGTAAGAAACGATTCTTCCATCTGATTCGTCTTTTGAAACCATTTAGATTACGTTAGAAAAATGTTTTGTATTTTCAGAGGTAGAGGAGATATTGAGGTGTTCTGCTTTAGACGAAACATCCTGTATACATATCCTGTTTTGCCTAATCTTTTAGGGTTTGTCTTTATATCTATTCCATAAAGTATTTCGTATATATTCGAAAGGTTTTGAAGGTGTGTTTCAATTTTGATGGGATATTCGAACACTGTGTATATATTAAAAAATAAAAAATAAATTCTTTTCGTTCGGTGTCTTGTTGTCAAGAAAATTCAATTTGAATGTTTGTCGAGTGCACCCCGATTTGACTGGACTCCAACACGTTCAAAGGCGACTTTTTCGAAAATATGGATCAATGAATTGTACATTTTTTACCTATTTTCGCAATGTATCGATTGTGTCACCTGCATTTAATCAGGTGTTCGTCAACAGACAATGTTATTCATTCAAAATTCACAGCCTAGCAATGAATTAATAGGGTACTGTAACACTAAATACAGTTTAATGTTGTGATTTGTTAAATCTTGTTGATCCCTTTATTCGCTATTGGCTTTATAAACAACGAGAGTAGATAGGGACAGGGTTCAAGATATCGGATGACATTAACTTTCCCAATATTTCTGTTGTTCCGTTTAGATTTATGGTCGGCGCTTTCTCCAACAAGTTTCCTATCTTGTTCGTGCTTGACCGAAATGTAGAGCAATAAGCGTCAGACGCAACTCCGGCCCGACAGTTTAGATATGCTGAAATATTTTAACAGTTCCTCGGCGACTGTTATCCAATGTTTATCCTCTGACTCGGGCATTCTGTTCAAATGGATAAAAGCACATCGAAATTTCAAGTTTAACCTCCAGTTTCGACTACGGTGATCATTTTCTTTCAAACAAAATCACGGATTCAATGTAAAAAATATACACGGTGAGTCACCTAAGATTTTTACGACTTTTTGTGTGAGCCAATATTGAAAACTTAAAGCATACGTTTAGTAGATCTTTATAAATTATGTACGTTCTGAAAATTTAATCAAAATCGGTCCACTTAGCGATGAGATACGCAGTCAGATATTTATGAAAAATAAAAATGTTCTGCATCGATTACAAGAAGCAAAGGTTCACCATAAAACTGTTTATTTTTTTAATGATTTGATTAGCTTTAGAGTAACATCATCTGATATTCTTATATTCTTCTGAAGCTGTTACTGTTTTGCGTTTACCAACACATTGAACCTTATAATTGCATATAACCCGCAGTCTCATTATAAATTATTATTAGACTGTGGATGCAATATAGAAATGTTCTGCCTCAATTACAAGCTCCTGAAAACGAATACAAATTTTCGGTAATTATTTACAAGTTTGCCCTCCTCATCGAATTTGATGACCTTGAAATATGTTGTCAAGGTCATTATTCTGAACATCTTTTCCCTATACATGTTACCACCGCACGGTCTTAGTTATCGAGATATTTGCAAAAATCTTTAGTCAAATTTAGATTACAAGTACACTTCATTTGGTAATTATTTAGAAAGAGGTACTCCTCTCCGAATTTGATGAAATTTTGTAATCACTGTTTTTGTAATCACGTTGCGGAGATCAGAAAGAAAACAGTGTTTCACTTTGGTCATAGTACGTACGGTGGCTTATGAAAGTATTCGAACGCACTTTAAATTGGAATAACTTTTTCAAAATTGGACCAAATAATTTGACTTTTTCTGTAGCAACTACAAGCACTGATTTACTAAGTGGGGTGCAAAAAAAATTTGAAAAAATTACAGTTGATAGGAATTAGATGAAAAAATAAAAATGGCACTTTTTATAGCGCTTTCGGCCGCGCGGTCCGTGTTTGCATGCTGTCCTTTTCTGCGTTCAGCGCGGTCGACGCGGTTACTAAAGAATAGTGTCCCTTCACGATCTTAGTCCCGGCAGAGAACCGAAAAAGGACTTGGATCGCGGGGTACTGTATAACTAAAACCGATCGGCGGTAACATATATAGGGAAAAGTTGTTCAGAATGGTAACCTTGACAACATATTTCAAGGTCATCAAAATCGGTGAGGAGGGCAAACTTCTAAATAATTACCAAATTTTCTTTCAACAATTTTAACTACCTGACAATACTTATCGACACTCTTAAATCCTATTTATTATTCTACTGTTTCATCTTTCACCTACTTAGCTTCGTCAGAACTGCATAAAGTCCTCAGTTTAACGATAAAGTAAAAATGTTACGTACACCTGATACATTAAAAGCATGATTGGCGTTAAAAATAGCTGAAAAAAGCGCAGTCAAATTCAAAATGACTAGTAATACCGTGACCAATACAGTTTCATTGTTTTTAAATGATTCATTTCACTTTGCACACAGGCGACGAAACGGCCAGTGTCTGTCGCATGCAAAAATGTTTTTATGAGCAGCGATGATCGACGTTCGGGCACGCGCGCGCACATACACACACACACACACACACACACACACACACACACAGAGACGGAAACAGAGGCACCGGGGAAAAATAGTTCCGTTCTGTTTCGCATTACAGCAATTTGTCGCGTTTTGGTCTGGTAAACGATATTTATGTGTCCATAAATCGTCGGGGACGCCCGCTTTTCGAGCCGATGCCGAAACGTATGCACCGTTTGCCTTTTTCGTTAACAAACATAATCTATTCGATGTTCTTTTTTCTCCACAGCCGCCGCTGTTGTTTTCCAACCTGTCGATCGCAAATTGCCGGGCCATTTACGAGGATTCGCCAAACGCGCGTGATTGTCGGCCAGAGGGTTCATCGACTTAGCTAGAATTATTGTTAATTAACACTGGTGCTTATTGGCCACGTGATTCGACAGGACGATTAAAATAAGATCAATCAGGCCGAGCCAATACAAAGCTAATTGAACAAATATATAGGTTTATAATGTACGTTTAATATTGGTTTTAATTCACCGTTCCGTTAATATTGAACGAGTACCAAGTTAATTATGCTAATGCCGGGCCGGCGCATTTTATTTGTTAATGTACGCGCCGGTATTCCGCTCGAAAGTTTCGAATCACTTTGTTTAAGTGATCGGATAATTGCATCACTTCATTAAAGAGTAGAAGTAAAGATTAAAAAGACGATAATTGTATTAATATTGGACACTACAATTTGTAATTTTTGAGAAGTTACAACAACTAGTTTACTACATTACGTGATAAGTTTTGAACTACATTATGACGAAAGTTTTTTAAAAAAGTGCAGTTGGTCGGATTTGCAGAGGCAATACTAAAAGTTGTATTTAACAGCATTTTATGTGGGTCTATATTGAAAATTTAAAAAAATAGGTATTGTAGATCTGTATCAATTATACATATTCTAAAAGTTTCATCAAAATCAGTCAACGTTGCAATGAACAGCAAGCTTTTAAAGATGGTAAAACTTGCAGTTCGCAATTTTTGACCTTTAACTGTAGTAAGTCTAAGGATGCTCACATATTTCACTGCCTATAGTTTCTTTTCGCACTATTCGATTTTTATGAAACTTTAGTAGTATTTATAATTCACACGGACCTACAAAACGTATTTTTTAAATTTTCAATATAAGCCCACATAGGAAAGTTATAAAGTAAAACTTCTAGTATATTCTCTGCAATTTCCTACCAATAGCAATTTTTTTAAAAAATTTTCACGCCATGTAGTAAAGGAATTGTTCGAAGTCCTAAAAGAATCCAAGTCGTAAGGTCCAATATTAACTGTAGCTAACAGATAAAATAAGCAATTGCAGAAAATTCCAAAAAAAGTGTGATACTAACTTCTTTAGCTGTATGATAATATTAAAATTGTAGGGTTACTATATTTAAGGTTAAATGGATCAGATAGTTACAAGACACTGTAATCAAGTTCAAGTGGTTATGAATAATCGTATTACTTCATCTAAGGCTAGAAATAAGAATTCAAACAGATTTTACTAAAAAATACTTATATTTAACATCAAGAAACTTTGTTACAAGATATAATATGAGGAGTGCGATGATATAATAACCATAGAACACCTAATTCTTCAATGTAAGAAATGTGATATGATCCGTAACAAATATCAACTGGAAACTACACTCAAGGACAATATAAAAGAGGGAAAAATACACTTGAGTTCACTTGAGTTTATTAAGGAAACCGGACTGATTAATCAAATATGTAAACCACTCATATATGTTCCATATATGTCGCTAATAACCTTGTAGTTGATGCGACATAAATTATAAATTAAAAAAAAAGATATAATAGACAAGCAACTGCAGAGAATTCAATCGAAAGTGTAGGACTAGATTAATTTCCTATATTATAAAATTTAAATTGTGTGACTGCTACATTTAAGATATTTGTTAAATGAATCAGGCGATTACAAAGTATGTACAACCGTTTAAAGGATGAGCGGTCTCAGATAAATTGGTCAGTTACAAAGCGTATGGTAAATGGCGAGTTTTAATACTTACACAAGACGAATACTTCAACGACATCGTCCGAGACGGATGTACCCACTTTATTGTCTAAGATGCACTTGTAAGTGCCCATGTCGCTGGCTGATGCATTTTTCACGGTAAGCGCCGTTTGCTCCGTGATACCACCTTCATAATGATCATCGGTTAATGTTATCTTCTTGTCGTCCCGTAGCCTAAAAAATAAACAGAAAATTGCAGAATCTTTAAGATTTTGAAAACAACCATTATCTCCTTAAAACTAAACGTGCCGATCATTAAATAACATATTTAGCTTTTTAAAAATATCAATATTCAAGGGATTAAAATTCTTCATAATGTATGCTGGCGTAAAGACATTTCTTTAATAATTTTCAATGAAAGCATCATTTCAATAATAGTAAAATAAAAAATCTGAAACATTTGAACGACAGTAGTACGTATAGTATTAAAGCTGTTATTAAAATCAACGTGATTTACGATTTCTACGTAATGAAACATTCAGACGATTTGATTATTTAATTTTGGTAGACTGCAGAGCTTTACGCTTTTATACAGAAATTTAATTAAATCAAGTAAAATTATACTTTCTAGTCTGGTTACTGAAGATTTTTACTTTGAAAGTACAAAATTGTATCGCTTCATAATAAAACATTAGTGAATTTACTCCATAATAGAACATTAATAAAATTACCAGTAGGCACATCATGTATTACATACACTGATGAAGATTCTTTTAACGAGATTCTTTATTGCCGTCGATTTAATACTCGTTCCTAAGAAGAACAAAAGTACTATTTCAACGGGAAAAATTTGCTAAAATGTGAAGATCATTTTTATCCAACCGAATCGCTTTCATTGTAAGCCGCGAATTTCTTTTCAACCCTCCGACAGCGGAGCCTGGGTCTATTTGACCGAGAATATCAGAATCGACATTTAATTACTCATTTTCTGGCGATTAAATTATATGGATAGCTGTTAAATTAGAAAAAAAGGAAGACTAACGCGTCTACAAGAAATACCTCCGAAAATATATTTCCAAAAATTGAAAAATAAACCAGTAAGTCCGACGGTAAATAATTAGATTAATTTCTTTCAAATGAAATTGCGATACATATTTTTCTAACGGTACACAGTTCCTTTCAGTTTGGTTTTATACTCGACTAGCCGCTCGTGGCGTGCCTTCTGCACACCCTCCGGCCGGGTTGCCCTTGCGAGCGGCGCACAATGGGCGCACCGATTAATCTTAAACTAATGCTAACATTTAGCGTAAGGCGAGTGGATAAACAATATTTTTGGTTTTTTGATTTGGTGTATATATGTATAAACTTTTTGGAGTCCCTACTCTGGGGCAAGCAACATATAGTTGACCATGCGAAAAACATGGATTTCCTAAATATAATCCGACAACGCGCAGTGACTGTCCTTGAGCTTTGTTGATTGTCATCGCGAAAGCAAGACGCACAGGAAACTGTATTCGTTTGAATGTGAAGTTCAAATCAGTGGGAATCATTGGAGTGCGTGGAATAAGCACATCTTCTCCTTTACATTTGCCGTTAATTATTGTTGCTTCAATCACATTCAATCACATTCGACTATAAGTCTGGTTCCGTTGCACAACTTTGGCGTGTTGAGATTCCGAAGGAGCAGTATTGTTGAACCAACTTTCAACGTTAATATGTGTGGTGGCATTCCAGCAGGCTCCAATGAATTCAGAAATTCTATTGAAAACAAAAGAATAAGAATATCCACGGCCAGCAATTAACACAATTCGTATGGAAACGGTATTTGTTAATTAATTTTAATACTACGCTAGCACTTACACCTAAAATACACTTCAAATCTACAATAAATCCACAATTTAAACGAAATCGTAGCAAGTATGCTAACGGTAAATAATTACATGTACGACTAATGATTCCCACTTATTTGCCCAACACATTCAAACGAATACAGTTTCCTGTAACAAATTGAATAGCGTAAAAACCTTCTCCATGAAAAAATACATATACTTATATGCCAAGTTTCATGTTGATCGGTCAAACAGTTTCGAAGTCTATTAATCATATATACATATATGTGTATATATGATATATATATATATATATATATATATATATATATATACGCAAACATCCATTTCTATATACATAGATGATGAAAGTATGCGAAAGTGTGAATTCACACTTTAGCGCTCTTGACCGTAATATCTACTTTTATCCAGACGTATGTTGCATGTTTTTCAACAGAACTCGCGCTCGCAAAGCTGACGTCGACGATCGAATCCTTCCGCGGCCGCGTTTGCATGCATCAGTGTGAAATATGGTTTTTAGAGCACGCTACAGAAAACATTATAAATCATCCCGATAGATTCGCGCCTTTTTATTTTGACGTTTCGAGTGCTGGTACAGGGGATGTACGCGGATGCTTTAAATCCCGACCATTCAAGGATCACAGACGCAAAGTACAGGTGCTATTATTTTATGGCGCGGAGCTACGCACACGAGAGGCACAGAACGACGACATCACTGGCTAATGCCTAAATGTACCAACAAATTTAGTACTCAAGTTTTTATTAGTACATTGCACTCTTCTAGGTATAGAGTTAATCCTTTTTGCCTGGAAGATGCTTAAAAATCCAATACAAGTTTTATTCGGAATAAAATAAGCTTATTTGAGATTTGTTGAGATTTGTGTTGAGATTTGTCTTAGAATGATATCTATTTAACAGATGGAACACGAAATTATTAGTCAAAATTTTACAATAATTTTTTTTCATTAATGTATTCACTTTAGCACATTTGGGTGGTGTGTGCAAAATGTAAGGAAGTTCAATTACATTAAATAAATTACTTTAACTTGATAGAATTTTTTAGGTTTCTGGGTTACCGGTCAAAGTGTTAATTTTTTTTTTAATGTTGCTTTATTTAAAATCGCATGAATATCTGAGGTTATTAGAGACCACGGAAGTGTTAAGTGTTTTCTAGCGAACATCATTCAATTATTCTGTAGTATTCAATTACAAAAATGAATTTGGGATGTTTGTATTTTACAGGTGTGTTAAATGTGGTACTTATTTTCATTGTAATCATTGGACTGCGGATCTTATGCAGTTATGGAAGAATTTAAGAATTTATTGAAATGATGACTTACTAAAAGTATTGAACAAAGATCTACATTTTTGTCTTGCTTGTCCCTTACAAATTGGGTTAGGAAATTTGCACTTTATAAATGAGTTAAACATGCTACCTAGATTTATAACAAAAATAAATGGGTGAGATATGAAACTATGACATCCTAGAAAAATTTACGAATATTGCAATTATTTTCGACTTTTTAAAGGTATTGAACAGAGAAATATATTTTCATCTAGCTTCTTTCTTTTACAATTGACTTAGAAAACTTATTTTATGAAAAAATAAGCAGTATAATAATGATCAAGAGTTTGATAGTTTGAAAGAATAGGATTGGTGTAGTATGATAAAAATAGGTAGAATCTTAACAGAACTGTGTTCTTGATTTTTTACAAGAAATCAAGAAACTAGAATATTACAACGGGCTCGGAGTTTGTAACCATGAAAATATTTATTAAATTCGTTATTGTCTGTTTCGCTACATTTTACGTAACGTCGGTTTTATTAGTTCTGTTTGTAATGAAACATTTTCTGGAAGTAAATCAACAAGAGATAGAGAGTAGTAGCGAACGCCAGCAGCACCAGATACAGCTATGGTGTTTTTCTTCTATTTTTAGTAAACCATCAACCTGCAGCCACAACGTGTGTTCCGTGAAATAATTCTACAGAGAATGTTCTTCGAGAGATATTTCTAAGAAAATTCCGTCTCGTAGTTCTACGTGTCTCTGTATTGCAAGTGGCCAGCGGTCTTTATGAGAATCAATGCGTTTTCTCTGACAAAATGGCGGCAATTCATGTGAGTCAGATTCAATTTCAGGAAAGCTCTGTAATCAGATAGGATCGAGATCCTTCTCCATCGCATTTAAATAAAAAAAGAATATTTCCTAAACATTGTATTTTATTTTTAGTATCAACATACATCGTTGCACTTTCAACGCTTCATGTCAACACTTGAAATTATTTATGATGTTCGATAACTGTATTTTATACTATCAATTTATATTTTTATGCATTAAATATAAACGAATTTATTATTATCCAAGAAAGTAGAAATCCACAGCTATTTTGTTATTTATCAGCAAGGACATTAAACAAATTTTAAAATCAATTTGGAATTAGAACTCAGGAAGAAGGTATTGATATAAGGGTTAATTTGTTGATGGAGGAAATTAAGTTTTGACATTTTAATGTTTTTTTCCTTTCGTGATCAAAACGTAAACTACTGAATGAGAAACATTGCGATGCTATTATCCAATACTAATTACAGTAGTCGTCTTGAAAGATTAACTTCTTAAAGGAGTGCAGTTCGAGTAAACTTTGGTTTGAAACTTCTTAATTAACAGCTGTAGCAGGTTTCACTTGATATAAGTGTTTCTAAGAAGCTTATACTGGAAACGAAGGCGGGTCGACAATATAAAAAGCCTTTAAAATTTACGAATATTTTTAACAAACATTTTCGCAAAACTACGTTTTGATTATGGACGAATTTTGAATATTTTACATAAAATTTTAACTTGTAAATACTGTGGTGGATAATATAAATGTAAATGATCATGTATATTGTACGATCTGTTTGTCCTTTCTTTTCATCTATCTTTCCGTCATCAGTATGCATTTTATTTAAAAAATGTTCTTTTAAAAATATCTTTTCTAGCATCAACTTGTCTTTTATTAATAGAATATTCTTTTAAAAATATGTATCATGTTTATTTTGTAATTCTAATCAAATATTTTCTCATTTTACATACTTAAACAACTAACAAATTTTATTTTACCTGTAAAGTATGTATTAAATTATTTAAATAATATTTATAGATATTTCTCTTGTAAATACTAAAAGTTCTGAAATTTTATCTGATATTCCGTATTTTTATTCGTAAATTAAAAGGCCTTTCAAATCTCAATTTATCGGGAAGATTTGACATTTCCTATGACAAATTGTAAATATTTTATCGGATGTTCTTTCGTATACAAGCTTTTTGAATAGTTTTGATAGTACTGTTAAAAAATACATTTTCAGGCCAGCAGCGGCGAGAAACGTTATCGGACAGAGGTTATGTATTTCTGTTTTACGTGTCGTATTAACCTTTTGAATACCAATATCCGTATACGGTCGATAAACAGGTTTACGATTACGATACTTTGTGACTCGTAAAAGAATTTTCGTCGTAAACAGTGTTGCATATGGACTAAGTGACACTATCAATTTTGATATTTGATGTGAGCTTTGAAGCTGCATATTACGAAAATGTCTACCGCGCTACGCGTACAACAAATATTTAATAACATTCCCGCTAATGCTGCGTATAAAAAAAAATAAAAAAAATATTCTAATCATTTATAGTCCAACTATTAATTACTAGAATTACTATTCTAATTATTCGACATGGAACATTTTCACTGTATATAATAGTTTCAACTTTTATCCACGTGAAATTCCATTTACGTATGCGTACTACACTTACAATTTTTAATAATTTATTAAATACAAACCAATGTCAATATAAAAATCAATTTTCAGTATAGCAATCATTGGAAAAACATACAAACATACAACGACAAACGCAAGTTAAATGAAAGTATATTTCTTCGTTTAATAAATCCAATAGATTGAAGAGAATGTCAGAACATTTTTAAATTCTTCTAATGTCTTTACCGATTTGATCTCATTTAATCACTTTGATCATGTATTTATCAAATCCGCAGTTTCCCTTTCAAAAATCATGAAAGAAAATTTGCATTAGTTATGATTTACGAAAGGCGAGGGCATTTTTGCCTCAATTGAGGCAAGACCGTCCCCACCATAGCGACCACTGCCTCCCAACAGCATCCAATGTTTTCATGGAGAAAGAACGCGCTTCGCCCGTAGCGAGCAGTGCGCATGTCTCGCGCAGGCCTCGCGAAGGCTTCGCGCATCGCGGCCGCGAGGAAGTATAGCTCTTATGATGATACGATCACAAAGATTCTTTGAATTTATAATCAATTCTGAATAGCGTTTTTATAAATACGTTGTACATTAATATCGGGACGAAGTAGATATGTCGCGAGTAGCATCTCGTATTTCTAGATTTCGGAATTTCTAAGGGTACGACCACATTGGAGCTGCGATAGAAGTTAAGAAAGCGTCAATTAGAGCAGCGATGTGTCGTTTGTAAAGCTAAGAGTAGCTTTGTTCGCCGCTTCAACGTGAACGTTTCCACAAAACAAAACATTGTATGAGTTTTGATGCTTCGTTCTCTCGCCAACCGTTACTGACTGTCACCTGTTTACATCGGTGACTTGTTCATATCTCACGCGCGGTCAGGTATATACGAAGATGCGTATGGTGGGGGCAAAGAAGGCGCGAGACATGCGCGATCGCGACGAAGGCGCGCGTTGCATGGAAGAGAGGTTGGTGGGAGAAGCAGGCGTTTGCGGGGCCCCACCTGTGCCCACGCCTGACTTACGATATAACGCAGTGGAGGGCACGGGTGGAGCCCCTCAAACGCCTGCTTCTCCCACCAACCTTTCTTTTATGCAGCGCGCACGTTCGTTGCGTACGCTGATGTCCTGTGTCTTCGTTGCCCCATTGTACCGCGCTTGCTGGAAGGGGACAGAGGGCGCTACGGTGTGGACGGTTTTGACTCAATTGAGGCAAAATTGGCCATCACTGATATGACGATTCGTTGAAGATTGCACCGTCCGTCCATCAGGAAATTGCAGTGAGGAACTTGTTGGTACCACGTGATCTCCCTTTTACGCGCTACACGTCTACCGCTATTGGCCGAATCGCGCGACAAAGACGGAAACGCGCATATTAGTGTGACTGGAACAGAGAGATGTGGTGACGTTGAGCGCCTATGTCGACCGTTCCCGCCAAAACGTAAACATGAGAGTGGGGTCCGCAGCCTGGCGTCTAGAGTGGGGTTTCAGAATCTCCCTGCACCCCACTGTCGAAAATCACTGCCATCTCCTGATGGACGGATGGTAGATCCTTTTCTAACCGCGTTATTCCACTTCCCCTTTTAATTAAATTATTTACATACTCGAAATAAGTACGTAAGAAATGCGAATGATCCGTTATAAAATTCTAACTACATTTAAACAAGCACCTCGGCTCCACTTTCCTAACCTGGCGGTGTCTAATGAAGTTCTTGCGGTTTACTTTTACCATTGCAATTCGCAGGAACTTACTATGTCACTTGGTATTCCACGGTACATGCAGCCCTATAGAAATGAATTTTAGAAAGGAACACTTTGTAGACTGTACCTACGTAATGTGGCATTAAGTCGATAAAGAATCTGTATTGTCGCGGGCCAAGTTCAATCCAATCTTCGCCAACTAAGGATTAACTTCTCGTTCCTTCCGTCTTGTTTTATAACATAAGGTACATAGTTAGCCGTGGTTGGACAAAGCGCTATAAACTTCTGAAGCCGTGCAACGCCAATAAACCTTCCGAGAGCAGTTTTGTACGAAAGCAAGGTGCGATTCAAAGCAAATGCTTGTACTTTGATGCTTTCCGGCGTTACTTACGACGACAATTCTTAGATAAAGACACCGAGAACGAAAGTGTGTGGCAGGCGACATTATTAGTGGTAGGCCGCACTGTGGTAAACACTGTTACCATTTTATTTAATTTTCTATGATACAATTCCAACTAAGCTGTGCTTCTTCCGAACATCGTGTATTTATCTCTTTGAAGAATCTTTAAGAAAAAGTTACCATTTTATTCAATTTTCTAAGATACAATTTCAAAGCCAAGCTTCTTTCGAACATCACCCTAGTAGCATTTATGGTTGGCGTTTTGTTGGACCTACGTTGCGGTATTGGTTGGCAAACCGTTAGAAATGTCGCTCTTTTATGCAGTTGGGCCAACGATCACGCCCAAAACAGGGCCAGTGTCGCCAGATCAACCCAAAACTGGCTTGATTTTCCTCTCCTCCTTTTCCCCGTCCACTATCCCATTCAACTACACGAGCACACTCCAACGACCCCCAGTAAGACTGCAGACTAGTCACGTGACGTGCCGCGCAACTTGTTACATATTACTCTGGTCATCAGAGAGGTGGTAAACTGTATTCCCCTCGATTTAACCGATCCGACCAACGATCATAGCCAACGTGGAGCCTACGTCGCTATAATACGCTTGTTCTGATCTTCTCTTTTGAGGTTGTTTTCACAGAATATTATAAATAATATTTAAACAATGTATCTCCACGGAGAATGTTTGAACAAAGAAAAAAATGTCGTACCCTCGACGCACTTGAACCTGGACCCTCTGCGTAATAAGTTGATACACTACCGCCGTACCTAATGAGATTTCTTGAGTGTAGGTGCTATGATCTGGGTTACTAGATATGTCGACAAATAAATAATACATAAAGGGTTTTGTTACACTATATGAGTACTACGACCTCCGCATACTGTGGTTCTAAAAGTGAGTACAACACCCGTGCCTTCCTCTTGTCAAATGTAGAAACTTAATGAAATAAATAAATTTCAAGGCTGCACACAATAAAACTTTGGTGCATCAACTATCCCGGAAAAATAACAAATTGTGTGTATATTTAGAAATATGAAAAAAAATCAATTTGGAATATAATTATATATTCACGTTATTTAACCGACAATAATATCTGTAGGATCAACGTTCAATATTCGTTACCAAGTTGACATAATTTTTCGTAGTTGGTCCTCTACATTGGGGATCTGTAGGCAAAACCACTAATCATATCTCGACTAACTCCCAACCGTTGGCCACCGTTGGCCAACCATAAATGGTACTAGGGCATGTTCTTATTTATACATTTGGACAGTATTTAGGAAAGAGTTACCATTTTATTCAAATGTCTAAGATACAAATCCAAAGCCAAGCTTTTTTCGAACATCATGTTCTTATTTATACATTTGAACAGTCTTTAGGAAAAAATTACCACTTTATTCAATTTTATAAGGCACAATTTTAACCCAGCTTGTACCAAACGTCATGTACTTAAGTATTATTATACGTTTAAACAGTCTTTAGAGAAGAGTCACCATTTTCTTCAATTTTAACCAAGCTTATCTTGTTTCGAGCATCCTGAATTTGTGCAGTCTTTAGGAGAAAGTTAACATTTTTGTCAATTTTCTAAGGTAAATTTTTAAGCAAGCTTTTTTCGAACATCATGTATGTATTTGAAGAATATGTAGGAAAGAGGGAGAATGTCAACTTAAACTCGAAAAAGTTCTGGAACTTTTTAATAGGTTCTGTTCAAGACATGGACCCTAGAACTTTTTTGAAAAATGTTTTTATGTGATAAGTTTTGATGGGTATAGATAAAGCAAATCTTTGAAATGTAGTAGTTTTAGTTTGAATAGATCTTATAAATAAACTTCGGATATAATGCATTTATGGTAAAAATTGATTGGTTAAATAGAAAATTGTAAAGACATTCGAAGAATCGCATAATGTTGTTACCTTATTTTTGATTTATCAAAATTATTAAAACAGGCATTGCATTTTTATTTAACTTGTGGTTCTGACAATTGTCTTGGATAATTTTTATTTAGCATAAAAACCCTTAGACTACTTATAAAATATAAAAATATTAGGTATACAAATTAACTCGTGTTTCTAACAATGAACTCATACTGTATTCAAATATTTTAGAAATAATCACATTTGCCACAACTAATTTTATTAAACTAATAAAAAAAGAAAATAAGGAAACGACTAATTTAGTGAACAGATGGAAGTTAATTTCGTTACAGGATAACGCTAGACATCGTGGGACGAGTGTGACTGTATAAAAACTTTAGAATAGAATACGAAATTTTGCTACAAGCTCCCTATTTACAGGATTTTGCAACCGGGGTTTTTCGACTCGAGGTCTCGCCGGGATAAAGCCTTTAGTTAGTCAGCCAGTGAGATGGAAAGAGTATTGGTGGTACAGGGTTGGTCTAGACTATGGAACCCAGGGGTCCAGTGCTGAAAAGTGAGAGGCTCTGAGACTAGGGACTGCTGGAATCATAAGATTCAGTGTAACACTGATGTGTTCCACTCTTTTATTAAATCTTATAAGTTGGAATAGTAGAATTAGTTTTTTTTTTTTTATTAAGCTATAAAACCCCACATGGGATTATTAGCAGCATGCACATGGCTGTGCATGCTAACATTACATTACTTAGGTAGCTTATAAACTAGGATTGAGACAATATAATTAACATTTTCGAATACATTATTAACACTGAAGATATAAACAATGAGACTTAAGAAACGAATGTATGAAAAATAGAGGACAAAGAAAGGGTCCGCACAAAAAGGAATCTATTGTATAGGGTGGAAACCGTTTTAAAAGTGTGGAGAATTATCTTAATTATTTTGATTCAGCATGCGATCATTGAAAGAAACTATTAAGATACTAGGGACTGCTAGAACCATAAGATACAGTGTAGCACCGATGCGTTCCATTCTTCTATTAAATCTTATAAGTTGGAACAGTGGAATTAGTTAACCGTTTTAGGAGTGTGGAGAATTATATTAATTATTTTGATTCTTCATGTGATCATTGAAAAAAACTATTAACCCCTTGGCCTCCAACAACGAGTGAGACTCGTGGTAAGAAATTTGGGCCAAAAACAATAAGGACCAGCCTGGCTCGTTGTACTTCGTTCGGACCAAACGTAAACAACGCGAGCCTGGCTCGTGGTACTTCATTCGTGACAAACGTAAACAACGCTAACCGAAGATTACTAACTTTCTACGAGTTTTTTCAAAACATTATTAATTTAAATTAAGTATTAGTGTACAAATTGTTACCGATACATTATTCACTTTCAAATAATAAATCATTTTTGTTCACCGATGAATTGATCATAATTACTTCTCAGACATCATAAAAGTATTAGTTGTGCCCAAACGTGTTTATTATTTCACAATTCCTTTCGTTCGCCGAAATTTACATATCATAAGACGCATACATTTTGCGCAAGTTCGAGCAGACGGCTAAACAGCTAAATGGCTCGACGCATGACCGACCTTCTTGTTTATTATGGCCCGAGCAATCGGGAGTTAGCGGGTACGACAAGGGGTTAAGAGACTAGGGACTGCTGGAACCATAAGATTCAGTGTATCATTCATGCGTTCCACTCTTTTATTAAATCTTATAAGTTGAAATAATGGAATCTATTAGTAAAGAGTTTATTGGGCGCGCAGTGGCTCAGTGGATAGAGCGCGCGACTACAAACAATGTGGTCGTGAGTTCAAATCCCACCGCCGTCACCAATGGAAATATTCTTCTATGTGATATTATACTGCGTCGTTGACCATTGGTGGTTCGGAACCCACCGTAATAAACAGTTGGTCACGCTGAAAAGTAGGCTGAAATAAGCTGAACATTAGCGTTAGGTGAGAGTGGACAAAGTGGAAGAAGGGGGAGAATGGTAAAATGGATTTGAAACCCTGAGGGGACCAAATATCAGTACCTATCCTAGTAGAGAGTTTATTTCTAAGTTTGAGTTTGCATAAAGATCTGCAGTCCAATAATAATATTGAATAGATCTCCAAGCTGGTAATAACTATTTCAGACGTTAAATATAATCTTACCATGTTACATTCGTTAATGTTGCCGGATTGGCATCGTAGTCGCAGAACATGAGAATATCTTCGGTTTCGTTGACAGTGAGGTTCTGAGGTTTCATTCTCACTATCGGCGGATCTGCAACAAACAAAATAACATTGATAGTAAATAAAGAAGTTCTTAAGATAATTAAAAAAAACATATGAAATAAAGTTTGCGTGGTATGCAAGGAACAAGGAAGTCACATTATGAAGTAAATCATGTTCTACTATTTTTCTTTTCTATCTACAGTTATATACAAGATGCATCCGTAAATTGTCCAAATTTCTTTCTTTGGAAATATATCATTTAAACAATGGCTATAAATTTAGATATATACATCCTTGTTATTTTTATATAGTAATATACCTAGTGTGAAAACAGAAAAACTTTTTTAAAATTGGACTAAACAACCTGACTTTTATTTAGCAATTAGATGCACTGGTTTATTAAATGGTATGCAGAAAAGATTTTCAAGAAAATTGCAATTACTAGGAATTGCATAAGAAAATAAAAAAGGCATTTTTTAAAACTTTTCTACTTGAGCTCATAAAGAAAATTTAAAATATTCGTTTTGTAGATCAATGTCATTTATACTTTTGGTCAGTTTCTTATTAAAATCCACGTATTACTTATATATTTCAATGCGAGTCATTTTTTTCGTCGTCAACCGATTTCGAGGAAATCTTCAGCATGTGCATAACTAACATAGACCTACAAGACGCATACTTTAAGTTTTCATTACGGGCTCAAATAACAAAGTTTTAAACAGAGTCTTTTTTGTACCGTCATGTAATTCCTACCGATTGCAATTTCTTCCAAATATTTTCTGCACGTCATTTAGTAAACCAATGCTACTAATTCCTAAAAGAAAGGTCAGGTCGTTTCACCCAATTTGAAAAAAGTTATTCTATTTTAAAAGACGTTCGAATACTTTCGCGAGCAACTGCGGATACGAGTAGTCACTATCGTTCATTCACTGTTCAGCCGAGCGAGCAAAGTACAAGGCGGTCGAAGCGTGTCTCTCCATAAAGCGCCATTGTCAAAACAGTCACCCACTGAAGGGACAATAAATTCGTCGAAAAAGGTGAAGAATCTTGTCTACGGTGGTTTTTGTTCGCGAAAATATGTCGTGGTATGCGTCGTGTGGTCCGGAATGAAAATAAAAACCGGTCGAGATCCTAAGCGGCGTAGGGCGCAGGTTTGTCCGCGTTCCGAGATATGTTTAAACACAGGCGAGCGCAAAATGCCGGGGCATAAAACAAAACCCCCTCCCGTAAGTACATAGTCGCGAGAGTGGCCTGTCTAAGGGGAGAGAAGTTGGAACAGTGCCAGCTTCGAGTTTCTCGTTTCCAATCCGTAGATAGCTTTCGTGCTGGCTACAAAACGAAACTTCTCTCCGTCGCTTCGCGACGTAACTGGAAACATCAACGAGATATACGGCTATCTATCTTTCTTTTTCGTATCGCGGCAACGGGATCTGCCCCGTCCCCGAACTCTCTCTTACGGACCCCCGTCCCCCCTACAAACGTAATTGAAAGATACAAGAAGTTGCTTATAAGCGACGGGATTATCGGAAACGTCCATCGGGATTTAGCGCTTTCTCGCCAGTGCTATCTCGAGATCGGACCTGGGGAGATGTCCAAACCCCACTCGATGAAAATGCAGTTAAGGATCCTTGGGCGCTGATTTTTGGATCGAACACGTTCCCCTGATTTAAGGTCCCGGCGGACCGTCCACCAGGAGGACTTGAATTTGTAACCGACCGCTGATAACGCCTTCATTTCTTATCGAGCCCCGCTGACAGCAGCTCCAATTTTTTGAAAGCTCTCACGGAATTTTTGCCTCGCACAATGCCCTTCCTGCGACTTTTTCGTAGCATAATTAACCCTCAAACGGGGCCATCAGGTCGTTATGCTGTGTTACCAGTCACCAATCTAGCCGAGCAAAAATCAGTTCAGTGACCATGTTTAAATCTTGTCATTTTTATTGCGTTACCGAAAAGAATTTTAAACTTGAGGGAGTAGTCAAATTTTCAATTGAAATTTAATCAATCGATAACCACACAGGGTCTCGAGACAGTTACTAAAAATGTTCATTCAAAAATATGTTAATTAGTGTTAAATAAAGGGTATTTATTCATCTGAACCCATTGAAATGCGTGAAACCCGCGGGGAATATTCCTCTTTAAAGGGTGTGCCAATACTTTTATTCAGCGCTGTATACCTAACTCCATGAACAAAAACCGCCATTATTTTTACTCCAACCCAATACAACGGTGTACATTTTTTATAAAATTATAAACTGTTGCAGAAGCACAAAATGGATTAATATTTGTTGGACAGTGAAGATAATTATAAAAACAGGTATCGATTTTGAATTTCTACAAAAGTTATTCGTTAAGTTTATGAGAATAATAAGTTAGATAATAAATGGTACTTTTGGTCACAACGTATATTATTTAATTCGCGATTCAAGGAGTCAACTTTTAATTCCGGTAACAATATTATGTACGAACCCTTCGGGTGAATAAAAGTATCAAATTGGTGTTTGATTTTGTTGTGTGGCCATGCTCGTAGCATGATCGAGCACTAAATTGGCAGGGAGTGATTTTGTTCCGGTTCATTGAAACTATGATTACGTGCTTTAACCGGGGGTGAAGAAGCAAATTAAAAAGGGTGCGATAAACCTGGAATATACGTGTTCATCCCTCGTCGGCGAGACGTAACTTAATTCCAGCTCGGGTATATCGGATGTTGATCAAACATCGCAAAAAAATTAGGGCGAAGAATGTCGGGACCTTTATGTAGTTTTATTCCTTCGGAGCGTTGAGGCTAAATTAGAAGCGATTCTTTACGGCTTTTTTGCGAGCAGGATCGTCTCCCCTCCCTAGGAAAATTTCCGTTTAACCCTTGAGCTTTTAGTTTCTCGTATTTCCGCGGAAGACAATTCTACGAGAATCATTTGTCTAAGCAAGTTTCGGCGACAATGGCCTCGACGGTAAGCAAGAATTTTATTGAAAACTGTTCTTCGAAGACGACGGTTAATCTCAGCGAAATTGTTATCGCGTCCTTTTACATGTAATCAAAATTGATTGGCAATTTATAACGTTCGAAAGTCGTCTTCCTCCCGAAAAGATACTTAAAATATTGCAGCGTCTTTAACGGTCAGCAAAATTTATAGCTCTGTTTAATAGACGATTACGCGTATTCAATTAACAGAAAAACAGTACTACTATTAAAGACAATCGTTGTTCGATGTATATGTGTCCGGTTTTACTAGCAAATCACGAGAACACGTGTCTACATTATGGTATAATGTTGCAGATGTCACCGCCGATGAAGTGTAACTATGATCGTAATTATGATCCTCATTATTAAACTACGGATCTTTCTGCAAAATAAAACGTCTGTCCACAAATAATGATGCCCTCAAATTTTTCATAATCGTTCATTGTTTCATACTACCATTGTCTACTGATTACCGAAATTTACGAATTACGAGTGGACAAAGTCAAATTATGAATACCTTTCCGAACTTTTTAAGAAGCATAATTTGTGTAAAGAAGCGTAAACAAGGTCTTAATTTCAAGGAAATTTAATCATTTCAATTAGCTTAAAATACTATAACGATATCTCTTCAATTCTTCTAATGTTTTCACAGTTTTTGTTTCACCTATTACCTATACTGTTCGATGCGAATTTCGGGAGCGATGCGCGGATGACTCGTGTCCACTTAAAGTCGTAAATAAGCCTGGTTGTAACGGACACGTCAACTCCGAAATCACCGATTTAAAGGGCGTACGAACACTTTTGTGGGCCACTGTATGACGCGTAACTCTTAAGGAGGCGAAACAAATACGAATGTTAGGCGATGGCTTCACTGGTCACCAAATGTGCATCGAGAGCCTAATCCTCGAAAGTGGCCTCAGAGTCACTTAGGCGCCATAAATAAAGTCTAAAGAAAAGGCCCTTTGTACGATTCCCTTGAGACGGAACATACACAATTTCATATAGAATGATTCCAAAGTGATCTAACATCACAGACAATTTTGATTTAATTGATACAAGCATATATTAAAACTTTACTTACTGATTAATAATCCTTTTAATGACTGTGGTGAATGTTAGAAGAGGTTCGACAATTCTCTTTCGAATAATAATGTCATGAGAAGTTGTCGTACATCATAAATTCTAAAAATTCGTCGAATAAAATAGCTTTTGAACAATTTATTACGAAGTTCTCAACCGTTGATCTTCGATCGTAAAACGATTGCAAAATTGCCGGCAAGTAAAGCGGTAAAACAAAATAACTCTTTTAAATCTCGGTTCGAAGAAGTAATGGAAATAGTGTGCACGCGAGTGGTAGCATATATTACAAAGAAACAGAAACATTAGAGGAAAGTTATGTCTCACTTACACAAAACTTCAATCGTTGTCGACAATTTCATTGGTTCCAGGTTTTCGGAGCGTGTGACCGAGTTTTCGGCGTAACACTTGAACGTTTGGCCGTTGTCGTACTCCGTGGCGGTAAAAGCCAAGTAACTTGTGGTTTCCAACGTGCTGTCGTTCTGCGAACAAAAAGTATTAAAAGAATATTAAATCAGCGTCACGTTCGTTATCGAACGTATTTTGCGCACTACGTCAACATTCAAACTCACGGAAATGATGCAGGACTGAATCACCTGGTATATTTCGAAGTGTCGGCGTGATATGAACTTTTACTATTATTGAAATGGGACTTTTACTTTTCTGAGCATCTGACGGCGTTATGATTTTTTTAGACTACTTTAACCATAACATACGTTCGCTATAATTTTAAGAACGAGTGTTGTAATAAACTGCCTGCTACTGAAGAAGTTCATTCTCTCCAGTGGCGCGTTATAACTACTTGGGGCCCTTGGTGAAAGTAGAATTTCGGGACTTTAGAGCTGAACTAAGTAACTTTCACATTGGAAAAAATGAAACAATTGTAAAAACATCTACATATTTATTATTGCATAAAAAGTGAAATAAATTATCCTTCGTCCATTAAAACCTTTTACATAAAAATACAAAATATTTGATTTGTGTTCGGGGGCCCCCTTTTGCTTGGGCCCCCGGGCATTTGCCCAAGTTGCCCATAGGGTAATACGCCACTGATTCTCTCTACTCTTTTCAAACATTAAGAAGCGATGTGTAAAAACAGATTCTACGATGGGATCAGTATCATTTATGATTGTTCTCGAAAGGAGATAAGCAAGACACGGGTAACTGGACTAACAGTTTTCTTGTCCGTCAAAGGCACCAATTTGGCTAGGCGCGTGTACGACCACCGGAAATTCAAGTCAAAACCTAAGCCCGCAGGAGGCACAGTCCTCCACCGCACAGTGGTCCTTTTCTATTTTCATATTTGAACAAAATTTTTTTCTATCAAACAAGGACCCTTTAAAACCTCGAAATTCAAAATATTAGATCTTTCAGATAACTTTCCGAGCAGGTATAGCATTCAAAAGGGCAGAACTATGAAATTGGAGATTCAATTAAATAGTTTTATTACTTCTTACGCAATGCTGAATTGCAAATTTGTTTTATATTTTCATATGTGTGAGTACATACAATGTGAGTCACCTAACGTTTTCACCTCAAATATCTGTGTTGTTTTCAAAGATACATTAAATGTCTTCAGGACAAAGTTGGAAGGTACAATGGGGCTGACACGATTCCAAAATTATTTTGTTTATGTCATTTTTTTTATAGATATCAAGGTCACCTTAACTTTTTTATACACCTACAATGATAGTTCCTTTCATTACGAATTTAGTGACTATAATTAATCAAGGTCATTCAAGGTCACGGACAGAGTTCAACATTCCTTCAAAGCCCGTTTACAGGCATGTATCGATCTTAAATCTTATACCTTATCTCTGTCCGCGACCTTGAATGACCTTGAGTAATTATAGTCACTGAATTCGGAATAAATGGGACTATCATTGTAGGTGTTTAAAAAAGGGTGGTTCCATTTAAAAAAGTCAAGGTGACCTTGATATCTCTAAAGAAATGACATAAAAACAAAATTTTTTTTATGGCATCGTGTCAGCCCCATTGTACCATTCAACTTTTGTACCATATTTTACGTATCTTTAAAAACAACAAAGATATTTGAGGTGCAAACGTTATGTGACTCACCCTGTATAATGAAATATATTATTTTATTAACTCACGAATTTTATTCTCTGTACATTTAATGCTACGATGGAATCAGTCTCATTTATAATCTATTTTCGACTTTATGTAATGAGGGATTCTGTACTATGAAGTGAAGAATTTTATTCTCTGTACACTTTTGAAATATTATAAAGCGACGATAAAAAAAAGCAGATACTGATTGTTCAAAAGAATTTTCTAAAATTCACATGCACATTTCACAGCAGTTTGTTTGAAATTTTACAATTTACAAGAATAGTAATTGTTCGTAATTATTGAATTTCGAAATAAAAATAAATCATTTTGCAGAAACAGCAGCGCAACTCAACTTGATCGATTCGTATTCGATCAAAAGCGGAGAACACTGGATTTTGAAAAAATGACGCTGTATTTTTTAGCAACAGTTGGTCGAGGACGTTTCCTGTTTCTACGTTGCATCATATAGATTTTGAGGTTAAAACCATTTGGAAAAAACAGATCGGTCGATTTCATGAAACGCGTACATTCGCAAAATCCGAGTGCGTGGTTCGTATTTTTTCTTCGGTGTTCGATTTCATATACCGCAGAACAATAAAGAAGCGAAGGTTATGTTTGTTTTCTGCTGAGCACAAAAACACGATGAAAAATGAAAAAAAACGATGGCAGCAGAGTGACCGCGCACAATTAGAGAATAGAGTTTGCAGAGCCATCACTTTAATTATTTCGCTCCTTTTTTTCACGCCGCGGCGCGGTTTCGCTGTTCCGCCGCAATCCACTCTCGCCAAGAAAAATGTTTTCTATGCACGAACGAAGATTCCATGCCGTTCGATGAATAAACAAAGGTTCGTGAATTGTGTCAAAAAAGAGCAAAAACTTCATAATGAATCCAACTGAACACGCCGTTTGAATATAGCTATTTTTGTGGATGTGTATTTCATATTAAATCATTTTTTAAACGATACGAATTTTGTCAGCAATCGTTATTCGTATTAACACCTTGGCGTACACAGGACATCCTTGACCAGTCATGTGTTTCTTATAACATTGTTTGAAGTAAAATATTGCTTAACATTAATGGCAAGTATCACCAGGAATATGTCTATTAGCACAAATAATTGATTGAAAAGTAGATAGTACCTCTAGTTACCTTGAATTTTATGTAATTCGTATGTTAAGGGGTTAAAGAAGTAAAAATAATCCTGAAATGGACCCAAGAATTATTTGAACACTAAGTTTCTGATTTTTGAAAAATCGTCGATATTGAAATGCTAATAATCTCGAAAAAAAAACAGTATAGCGACAAATGTGAACTCATTTTAAAGCTGAAATTCATTTCTCTTAATTCTATAAATTTATTTCAATACATAAGTAAATAAAATCATAATAAACCAATTTTATTTAACCCCTCGGAAATGAAATATATCCGACTTTCTATATAAAATTCATTTTTTCAATATCAATTATTAACAAATCCATTTTAATTCAATTAACCTCCCCTAAAAAATTTTAAACCAAAAGTTTTCTCCCTTAATTTTACCTAAATTTAATCTCCTTATTATTTTACTATTAATTTTCAATTTATATGTAAAATTCACTTCTCTTAATTCTAAAAATTTACTTCAATACGAAAATTAATAAAATCATAATAAACCAATTCTATTTAAGCTCTCTAAAATTAAATATATTTATTTATGCTTTTAGGCCCGTTAATGTGGCGACACCCAAAGAGAATGCAAGGAAACTAATTTCTCTTTAATTATTGGACGAGTGCATGCCTTTGAGAGGCTAGCTATAGTAAGAGCTATAGCCAAGCGACCTCTATACGAAATGAGTAGCTCATTAAGCGGGTGGAGTTCGGACAGCCGACGGTTGAAAGTTTCCGCAAGACCGTCTTTACTTGCCGGGTCCTCCTGGCTCCTCCTTCAACCATCGCATCGGCTGCGCTTCAATGAACTATGACTCTGAGTTATTAGCCATAGTATCTGAGAATACGGCGAGTCGTATTCAAAGGAGATCCTATTAATCTCAGCGGGATTATTTTGCAGGACGTCCATTTCTTTTTTCTCCGGTGGGCCATTTTACACGAAATCGGACACTTATCCGACTACCATTTCGGACATTGTGCAAATTTGGAAATGTTGTAATCTTTAGTGATATACGAACGTATCTCAAAGGATTTCTCGAAATCTTAAAAATTGTTGGTCTTACAGACGTCTAAAATTCAGTGTCAAACTTTCTTCATTAAATTATAACGGTATATTAATACGAGCCATGCCGAACCGTTTATGGTCGAATTTTCATTCAGGCTATTTAATGTTTCCATTAAAAACGGATACATTATTTTAATTTATGTCAGTAACCAAACAAGCTTGCAGATACTAGTGTTCACATCGTGCACCATCTTCTTCCTTTTCCATTCTGTTTTGAACGTGTGCACCATCGGTAGTGTCAATTATTATAATTAATTATAACAATTTTTAAGTTTTCGAAAAATCCTTTGAGACACATTCATTATGTTGAATGTAGTATCAAACAATATTATTAAACTGTGGATCTTTATTCAAAATAAAAATGTTCTGCATCGATTGCGGGAAACGGGAGTTAAATCAAAATTTATTTAATCTTTTAATAATTTTTTTTTATATTGAAAACAACGTAACAATATTCTTAGATTTTTATACTCTTTTACTGTTTTATATTTGACCCAGCCAATTTCTTCATAAATGTACAAAAATCCGCAGTCTAATTATTATATGTATATCGAATCGATTCGGTCAGGCAGTTCCAAGCAGTAGCTCAGGAGCTATTCGAGTCACCTTCCCCGCTTAGGTTCTTCCCCCATTCTTAGACTTCATCGTTATAATGTATAGTAGTGGGCAGCTTCCACCACGAGAGCCGTGCGGCGCGCGCAGCACTCACTAACTCTACGGTTGTACGTAGTAGTGGGAAGAGGTTCGATGGTGGGGACCTTGCAGTTCTCAGAGGGGAATATGTTGGAACACCCTGGATGATGTCATTGGCGCTGTAACACGAATGTAGCGCAATGTGAAGTTTGTTCATGTGGAGGCGTCGAGGAACGCGAGGCTTTTTAAGTTGAACGACAAACCGTTATTTATTTTCTTTGTTAACTGCCGTTCAGTGACGACATGTAGATTTGCAAATAAAATATTATGTTTTTGTTGTGTCAAGTTTCTTCTATCTTCAATATTCGCTTTCAGTTTACGCTGCAAAACTCTAAAGTCCTGACAATATGTCACTAAAGCAGAGTTGTGATAATTAAATTACATTGTACTTCAATTACACAATTGAATTTCATTGTACTTCAATTACACAATTCAATTACATTGTAATTCAATTACACAATTGAATTACATTGTACTTCAATTACACAATTGAATTACATTGTACTTCAATTACACAATTGAATTACATTGTACTTCAATTACATAGTAATTCAACTACATCGTAACTGAATTACGTAATTCAAACCTATCAATTAATTCAATTACTAATTATTTTAATCAGATGTGTAATTGAAATACAACACAATTCAGTTGTGTAATTTATGTTTGAAATATAAAAAATGTGCAACGCAGCAGTTATTTCTCTTCAGATATTATATATTTATAATTAATAAATTCTTTCGGTTTGAAACCTTCACATGGATTTTTCAACCTCTTATTACCGATTACTTCATTATTCTTTTATTTTTAAATTAATTTAATTACATCGTAATTCGTAATTAATGTAATGAATACAAAGTATTTTATAATTGTACTCCAATTGCAATTACGACTTACATTGTAATTTAATTGAATGAAGATCCGAATTACAAATTACAATATGACCGAATTACAATGTAACTTAATTACTGTGTAATTATAATTCCTGGAGTAATTCAATTGTAATTGTGCACAACTCTGCACTAAAGACACAACCTGTGCACCGAAAAGTGCCCGATTTCGCGTGTAACGACCCACAGTTGTCCTTGAGTAGCCAACCAGAATGTGCACTGTTGTTGGCCAATCGTGGTAGCGACAATTTTACTGTTATTTTTTTCGCTGAACGTTAATCTACGTGAAATTGTACAAAAAATGGAGATCTGGATGGGTTTTCCAATATTTTGCGTGATGATGATTTTAAATAAAATCACACAAAGATGAAAATTATACCTTTATTTTCAGACGAAATAAAATTTTACTTTTGTGTAATCAATATTTAAGCATTGAAGTAAATGTAGTCATGCAAAAAAATAAATTTTCTTTCCTCTTCTGTGACATATTTGGGGATGAAGGCATTATAATTATTGTAGCCGTAAAGAAAATGGTATGGCAAGGGGTTAAAGAATTACTACAGGAAATATGGAAATGGGTACCCGGTTCGCTACACAATGGTTAATGAATTTTTGAAAAATTACATTATAGCCTATGTGTTCCGTTAATTTTAATGGTATTAATGGACTGAGTATTCAAATATTAATTTTATTATTAGATATTCATTTTCCAAGACCAGAACCCAAAGGCCCCCAGTGCGATTCTCCGTTGATCTCGGTGTACACGTGGCCCGTTTCAAAACACGTCCGAAACGTTTCGAAACACGGCAAATGGCAAAGGCAAAGAAACACAGAGTGCCTGGCATCAAGGTTGCTCAGGCGCATCCACTTAATCTCGCGTTCACCGCGATGTTTACATCGACGAGCGTTTGCGGCACATAATTACTTGGCTCTATGCAAATTCTGTCTGTTGCCAAGTTCAAAGCCGTGTGATTCAGTCGTTGAGTCACTCACGCCATAATCAAGCACTCGATAAACAATGCTAATTATGATCCGTGACGCGCTCGGAAAACGCGGGCGCTAGAACATGGAACCATCCGCGTCCGCGATAATGCGATTCACAATTCTGGCAGGAGCAATTAATGACACGTTAAATCCGTGCACGATGCTAACCGCATTTCACTAATGGAAAGTTGTATCCCCCCCTCTCTCTCTCTCGAGGTAAACCGGGAATTAGTTGGGATTCATAATGCCTGCCAAAATCTTACCTTTTGAAGACCATTACACTCGCTCCGCCCGGAACCAGTTTAACCCGATCTATGTACATGCACAGATTCGACGAAACACGAAGCCATTTACGAACAAGGAGCAGTCGAACTAATTGCGAGCGTTGTCTGTGTATGGGTTTGCAATAGACCGTGGCTGTTCGTGGTTCGTTCGTTACACGTGTACCGACGATCAAAACGTTTGGATTGGTTCGAGAGATTGAAAGAGTTATTGAACTTTCTAAGGGGTATTCTGGCATTCAATTTTACAAAATCGATTTTTTTTGCATTTTACCTTTATGTAGTCTAGAATATACAGGGTGCGACACTAATTAGTTCCCACGGTTTTTCAGCCACTTCGGATGGTCGGACAGAAAAGTGTTTCTTACCAAAGTTAATTGGTATTTAACCGACAAGAAATTTCAATTTTTTAAATTAAAAAAATACAATCTTCAACAAAAAATTAAGGTCGCTGTTATATCCTTAAATGGAATTGGGTATTTTTAACTTCATAATATTATAGGCGACGTCGAAACGAATTCGACGACCTGTTATACGATGACTTTCAGATGACCTTGATAGAAAATATCGCCATGAATCAATTGCCAGAATATTTGAAATATTTCGACGGTACGTAATAGCTAGGCCTTTAGCAAAGCATTTAGTTGTAATAGCAAAGCATTTAGAGGTAAACAAAGGAATGTAAATATTGCTTCAGAACTTAACTCACAAAAAACCGAATTTATACGGATCCAAATTGAAAACAATTTCATGTATTGAACTAACAGATCTTGCGACACAATCGGACAATAGTTGAGGAAATGTTTACGTTCATTTGTTTGCCTCTAAATGCGAGGCGTTGCTATTACGTACCGTCGAAATATTTCAAATATTCTGGCAATTGATTTATGAAGATATTTTCTTTCAAGGTCATCTGAAAGTGATCGTATAGCAGGTCGTTGAATGCGTTTCGACGTCGCCTACAATATTATGAAGTTAAAAATACCCAGTTCCATTTAAAGATATTACAGCGACCTTGATTTTTTGTTGAAAATTGGTTTCTTTTTTAATTTAAAAAAATCGAAATTTCTTGTCGGTTAAATGCTGAGTAACTTTGGTAAGAAACACATTTCTGTCCGACCATACGAAGGGGCTAAAAAATCGTGGGAACTAATAATTTGTGCTGCACCCTGTAGAGTGGATTCAAAAACTAATTGAACATTAAATTTCCGATTCTCGAGAAATTGTCAATATTTGAAGTACGATCATTTCGTTAAAAAGTATAGTATAATAATAAGTTTGGACTCATTTTAAAGCTGGAAGCCTCTACTTTTGCAAACTACCATTCATTTTTTTCTAGGATAGTTATGCACGATATTGCAGGTGAAAAACTGAGGACACGTTTTTGGTCGAAAATGATAAAAATTGAATCGCCCGTGAAAGCAGCAACAAATTCTTTTTCTTAATGAATCCAGTATTAATTTGAAGATTGAATCTTCCATTCTACTACCAGTTGATTAAAACTTAATCTACGATTTTTTTGTTTTGACGGTTTTATAAAACAAAAATAAGCAACAAGTGAGATGAAAAAACGAGGTACATTTTTCATTCAAACCTCAAAAATCGACTAAAAAAAATCGTAGATCGTGTTTTAAATATTCGTTGTAAATAGGAAGCTTAAATCTTCAAATATACGGTGGTTTCAGTTACGAGAAAAATTTTGCAAAGTTTTTAGACACGTTCCAATTTGTAACATTTTGGACCAAAAAGTGTATTCAATTTCCCAGTCGCTGAGTCATGAAAAAATATCTCGGACAAAAATGAACTATGGAACTATTTTTTTTAACGAAATGATCACAGTCCAAATATCAAGAACCTCTCGAGAATGGGGAATTTATTGATCAAATACTATTTCCGATCTACTGCATGTGAAAAAAGATTTGTTTGTAAGATTTTTGTAACTAAAGCGTTTGAAGAATCCAACTCGCATTTCATATAATTCATAGTTGAATCTCAATTACTATTTTAAATTAATTTTAAAATTTAATTACAATTCACAAATAACAGTGAATTATATAAAATATTGAGCGGCGAGCTGCCATAATGTATTTCATGTCAGTATTTCGGTTAACGCGAGATGAATAAAAAACAGAATATTACAAAACTGCATCTTAATATCCAACAAAGGATGCAAGAATTTAGGCTTTGAAACGCGTTTAATTTATTGTACACGTGCATTGTATCTCGAGCAATTGAAACGCAGAATAACTCGGCGCGAAATTGTTTTATGTCGTTCAATTTCAGTGTTGCTACATTCAATTTTTATTAAGATTGAGTTTGCAATTATCAAGCTCATTTTCCGCAATCAAACTGCACAAACGTGACAATTAATTGAATAAAAAATGAAGGTAAATAATTTTGCCAAAGGAAATGGAGAAAAGGACAAACTGATAATTTGTTGATAAAAGGTTTGCATTTTACCATTTGCCACGTGCAATCATGTTCCGAATACTCAGGACGCAATTGGCAATAATAATGCCAGTACGAACGACTATCAAGTTATCGTTTCGTAGAGAACGGGCAAGAAAAGTGATCTGATTTCTTATTCAGCCATCCAAAGTGAAGTGACTTTATAGCTTCAGATATTGCCATAATGGATTTATGATGGCGGCGAAGCGTACAGATCTACGATATACGTGTACGCGTTATTACATCGTCGCAGAGCAAAATGACATATAATGATTTTCCGATGCGAGAAGCCTGGAACACCTTATTCATCTGTGAAATCACTTTTTCATACGCGAATAAGAGAACTTTTGTTCAGTCAAGGGATCATGAATAATTGGCTGTCAATTCTTCGATACTCGAAATATACGACGATGCAAAGTGTGCACGACATTACAGTATCGAAAGCGAACGCACCGCGAAAATGAAAATATCAATTCAAACAATGCACAGAGGATGATCAAATTGCTAGAGTCACAGTACGAAAATCGTATTTCTTGTCCATGTGACGAATAATGTTATCTGCAGTGTTACTAAATGTATACTCGCAATTCCAAAGCATCAATACGTCATAATTGAAAAATAAGAATTCAGTCCGGCAAGATTTTCATTGATTCTATTGCTTCAGTGTAAAATTTTATATAAATTTTTAATGGAAAATCGTCAACCTATGCAAGTGACTATCAATAATTCAGAAAAGCAAAATAAAAATTCAGTGTGGCAAGGTTTTCATTGAATTCATTGTTCTAATGTAGGGATGGACATTTTTGTCTCAATTGAGACAAAACCGTCCCAACTATAGCGCCCACTGTCCCCCACCAGCATCCGTCGATACCATAGAGGATGGACATGGTTCGCCCGTCGCGAATAGTGCGCAGGCGTCGTGTATGAAAGAGAAGTTGGTGGGAGAAGCATGCGTTTCAGGGTCCCTACCGTGTCCATCACGGTTCTAATGTGTAATCGTGAATTTTTGCAAGTGGCTTTCAATAATCCATAAAATAAAACTAAGAATTCCTTGTAGAAAGGTATTTATTTAAAATTTTATTGTTTTAATGTAAACTCGTCAAGCTATGCGAGCGGCTGTCAATAATTCATAAAATAACAATAAGAATTTAGTGTAGCAAACGTGCTACGAAATTTTTGTTATGAAAATCAAATACATATAGAATATGAAGTAACTTCAGTCAATTTCCTTATTCGTGAAGCAACATTTATTTTGATTATAATAATTGCAAATATAATTAAGTGAAATATGAGACGGTAAATCAGTAAATGTTGTAATAAAGATTTTTAGAGCTTCCAGCTTATTTGGAATCGAACAATACACTTAATAGGGGATGTACGAAAATAAATAAAATTTCTGAGCATAATTGTCATGTGTAGAATTAAATGAATGTCCTCTCAAGAAGTTTAGATACTGTTGCCAATCAATTTTATTCGAATCGTGCAAGTCGACCCACATCGCAACGAAATATACCGAAAATGTCAGCCGCATTTGAGTAATTGCTTTCTCGCTTCAAGTATCATCAACTACGGATTCCGTTTATTCGGAGAACGAAGTAGTTTATTGCTCGAGAACTCGCTGCGAGGGACATCGGGACAGCTTATGTAACGAGCACAACACTTTGTTAGTTAAAATATTTGTTCGTCGAAACGTTCAACTACGTTAACACGATTTCAGAAACTGCACAAAATTCTGTAGCACTGAATTGCTGCGTACAAAAGATATTTTCCGAAAGAAACTTGAAAATCTTTAATTAAGTGGTACAAATTAAATAATCTTCGTTATCGCATTTGGTAAACTGACGATAATAAAGCAGTTATTTGGTTAACTATAAATAGGTCGACGAAAGTAATTTATTTTTTTAAGATGCTATATAAGCATCAGTTAATTCAAACAGAGTTGAACATTATTTTCTATTATTTTATACTAATATAAAATTGATAATAAATAAAAACGTCAAATTTTATATGTACTACTTTTAATACACATTATGTATTCAGATATTATTGTTATATTTGGTATAGTTTTCATTAAAGATACAAGAAGAGGGGGAAAAGCAAGCTATAAAGAACATGTTTAGAAAAAAAATATTTAAATTTTTAAACGTCCATAAAGAAGCATTTTTCATGATGCGATTCTCGATTTTCATGCTTAGCAGATATAACCATATATTGTTACCGGAGTCCTAACATCAAAAAAAGTGAATAAGCAATCGTGAAAGTTAAAGTGAATATATCTTTCCTCAAATCAATATGCGCTTCGGAACACAAAAACTTTTCAATTTACTTAAAAAGAAATGGAAATGTGGAGCATATGGTAGATATATAAAACATAATTCAGCTATTGATAGCAATTTAAGCCCCGTCAAAGTTTAAGAATTTAACCGTGAAAATATTTTAAAATCGATTTGAAGCAGCCCCTTATAGTCAAACAATTTTTGACTGAGCTATCGACCTGGATTCATCAATAATTCGATATTATCTTGAATTTATCTAGAAATCAGCACAAATCGATCATAAAGTGTGATCTTGTAGCATTAATTTGAGCCCTTCAAAGTACAAGATTTCCTACGGGGAGGCATTTTAAAATCGATTCGAAGCAGCCCCTTTATAGTCAAACAATTTTTGACCGAGCTATCGACCTGGATTCATCAATAATTCGATATTATCTTGAATTTTTCTAGAAATCAGCACAAATCGATCAAAAAGTGTGATCTTGTAGCATTAATTTGAGCCCTTCAAAGTACAAAATTTCCTACGGGGAGGCATTTTAAAATCGATTCGAAACAGCCCCTTGAAGTCAAATCATATTTGGCCGAGTTATCGACCTGAATTCATCAATAATTCGACATGATCTCGAAATCAGTACCAATCTATCATGAAGTGTGACCTTCTAGCTTTAATTTGAACCCTTCAAAGTTCAAGAATTTTTACGCAAAAAAAATTTCAAAATCAATTCAAAGCAGCCACTTAAAGTCAAATTATTTTTCACCGGGCTATCAACCTGAATTCATCAATAGTTTGACATGATCTCGAATTTTTCAATAAATTACTTGATAGTTCTAGCATTAAAGACTATTTCTTTTTCTTACTGTAACTCTAACAAATTCATATCTGTACGCCGTAAAACCGGTACAAAAATATCATTTACACGGATTCGACTAACTTCGGACAAATAAGTGGATGCAGGACCAATTCAGCTGTGTCCGTCAATTAAACTTCGACGTGGAGTACGATTCCTGCACAAACAACGTTGTCGTCACCGAACAGAATAAAACGCCGGGTGGCGTTAGACGCGTTAATTTTGCAAAACCGACACGTACACCAATTCTTAGACGGTACTCACGTTCTCTTGCACTTTCGTCTCGAACATCTCGAATCTGTCGTTGCTCTCGTCCAAGTACTTCGTGCCATTCTGCCAGGTGACATTCGCTGCGGGTCTCGCTGCTCGTACCGTGCACTGCAGAAGGATATTCGTTCCTCGCACGACGTGGCCCACAACCCCGTTTAAATCCATCTCCAGCGGTCGGACTGGAAAAGATGTCACGTCGTAGAAACATTTAAAATTCTGCTCCAAGATGTTAACCTTGGGGAAACACTCAAAGCGGTTAATATTGGAACACGTGAGGATCACAAGTCGCCGTATATGTTAGAGGATGTTTTGGTTTTCGGGGCTGCTTTTACGCTAATTTTTGGGAATTTTTATCAAAAGAATTATTTAACTTTTTGTATCAGGAGTTTGCACACATATTTGTGGGTAGTTAAAGTACACAAGTTATTTTGTCGAGTAAAAATAATCAACATTAATTAAGCCATATCTTCTTTATTATTTAAAAACATGTGTTGACTTAATTAAAAGTACGTTTTAAAATCAATTTGTATCAACATCTTAAAATCGAAACATTTTTCTCCGGATTGTTGACCATGATTTATCAGTATTTTGATATGATTTTGAATTTTCCCACAAATCACAATAGATCTGTTATGAAGTGGAAACTTCCATCTTTAATTTAAGTCTACGAATGTTTCAAAATTCCCTCGGTAGTACATTCTAGAATCGATTTGAATCAACCTCCTAAAATCGAAACATTCTTCTCCGTACTATTGACCAGGATTCACCAGTATTTCGATATGATTTTGAATTTCCCTACAAATCACAATAATCTGTTACAAAGTGCAAACTTCCATCTTTAATTTAAGTCTACTAATGTTTCAAAATTCCCTCGGTAGTACATTCTAGAATCGATTTGAATCAACCCCCTAAAATCGAAACATTTTTCTCCGGACTATTGACCAGAATTTATCAGTATTTTGATATGGTTTTGAATTTTCCCACAAATCACAATAGATCTGTTATAAAGTGGAAACATTCATCTTTAATTTAAGTCTACGGTTGCTCCAAAATTCCCTCTCTAGTACATTCTAAAATAGATTTGAATCAACCCCCTAAAAAACAATCATTATCATCCGCGCTATAGATCGGGATTCATAAATATGTATTTCGACATGATTTCAAATTCTCCTACAAATGAAAAGATCTATCATAAACTACGATCTCTCAACTTTATTATAATTCTCTAAAAGTCAAAAATTCCAACGGGAAAGTTTTAACATCGATTTGAATCAACCCCCTAAAATTTAGTCACTTTGTTCAAGGTATTGACAGAGATTCATCAATGTATCAAGATGATGACGAATTTTTCGACAAATATAACAGGTCTATAATAAATTGCGAACTCCCACCTTTAATTTGAGTCCCCAAAAGTTCAAAAATTCCCACGGGAAAGCATTTAAAAATCGAACCGAAGTAACCCATTAAAGTCCAATCATTTCCTCCGAGCTATCGATCGAGAATCATCAATGTTTCAACATGATTTCGAATTTTCTTACCAACAGAAACTAATGTGCTATACAGTGCAATCATTCAGTTTTAATTTCCGCCTTCAAAAGTTAATAAATCGTCTTAGGGCGCGCAGTGGCTCAGTGGATAGAGCGCGCGACTACAAACACTGTAGTCGTGAGTTCGAATCCCACCGCCGTCACCTCTGGAAATTCTTCTATGTGATATTATACTGCGTTGCCCAAGGTGGTTCGGAGCCCACCTTTATAAACTGTAGGCTCTTCACGCACACGTCTATACACACACACACCCATCGTACACTCACCGATTACAGTACCAAATCTCATTGTTCCACCCCCGTCGCTAATGACCCTGGCAGTTGAAGCGACGTTAAACAACAAAATAAATAATAAAAAAAAATTGTCTTAGGAAGGCTCTTTGAAGTTGATCTGAAGTCACAAAGTGAAAAATGGTTGCAACGCAAGGACGAACTTAAGGATTGATCACCGATTAAAACGTTTTCTTTGAACATCTTGGATACTACTTGGAATAAAACAATGTCGTACAGCTAGACAACATTTCGGTACAGGAAATGTTGTTGCAGATTGCTAAAGATTAGGAACTTCAGGTGGTCGATGCTCATTGCCGAAACCAATCTTTAATGGTTTATTCTATGTTCTTCACCAATCTTCATATTATATCGATTTGTTCCAATTCTCTTTATGACATTACTATTTTCCACATTGTTAATATAATAAACTTTATCACAAACACAATGCAGATGTTCCTAGTTTCCACGTAATCGTGATCCAGAGTGAAATAGTCAGTTTTGATCCGGATCCGCGCTGCTCCGAGATTCATAAATTACGAGAAGAAACCGCGGACGAGTGTAATACTTCGCCAGCGTCATATTATCTCGGCGCTTGCTGGAAATTCGAATGCGCTGTCCAAACTTCCGACGGGTCCCAGCCGCTTAAATTTTCAGTGTTGCGCGGCCGAACGGAACCACATAACGTCTCGTCCTCCGAATGCATTTAAATTTCCCTGTAGAAGGCCGCGCGACGGATGTCCCCAAACCCGAAGAAAATAAACGATAAACCCAGCGAGGAGCGCATTATTCAGAAAATCCAATTATCCTGTTAGGAGGACAGTAATGCAACCTTTACCTTTCGTCCTTTTTCACCTAGCTCGAGGCCACAATTGATTCATGACACGTCTCCCTACGCTTCGAGCGGGCACACGTACACAACAACGAAAACAGACGGGCTTGTTGCAAGAACGATCTAATGTAATACTAAGGCTGAGCCGCTGTCTGCATCTCTCGCGTCTCTTATAAGAATAATACGGAGGTGTATAAGCACGAAGCCGAGACAGCTGCGGGGGTTGAACGAGATTGAGAAACTCGGGGGCTGTGTAAAGACAGGGGCGCTGATGGATGCCGGGAAATCAGAAAGTCAAGTAACATCAGGGAATTCGAAGGCATCTTGCCATCGTGAGGGATCAACGCTCTCTGTGACGATTTAAAAAATATTCTGATAGTGTTTCTAATGTCATTAATTTATTACATATTAAATTAGTCGATGTAATTTCGGATTTTCCCACAAATTAGAATGGGTGAATCGTGAAGTAGAAGCTTTTAGCTTTAATTCGAACTTTTATATGTTCATAAATTCCTACGGGAATACATTTTAAAATCGATTCGAACCAATCCCTTAAAATCTAATCATATTTCACTGAGCTATCCACCTAGTCTCATCAATATTTCGACATGATTTCAAATATCCATGTCGAATCAAAATGAATATATCATAATCAGCGCTTTCCTAGTTCTAATTTTGAGCTGTCAATCAAAAATTCCCATGGGAAGATATATTAAAATCGATTTGAAGCGACTGCTTAAAGATTCGTGAATATTTCGATATGATTTAAAATTTCTCTACAAATACAAATGGATATATCAGAAACTAATATTAGTAAAAGATCCCACTTCGTAGGCAAATTTCATAAAATTTCATTTGCTGAAATTATATATTAGGAAGCAGCACGTAAAATAATTTTTCTGAACCAATATTCATTTATTTAGTTGATCACATAGTCTTTCAGTTATTTTAATGATTACAGCTAACTTCTACTTCATTAAATTGAAATTAATAACAATAAATGTATGTCCATTCTATTCATCTATTGTTCTGTGATCTTTTAATGTGTTTATTACGTTTTAATATCTATTCTTGCAAATAACACCATCAATATTGAGTAAAAAACTCTACAATTTATATTGCAATGCAAGGAATAGAGAATAGATTTATAATTAAACAATAACAGTGTATATAAACGCAATGTAAGCCATTAAATATAAATCTACATAATTTGGATTATATAGAAATTACATTACCTTACATATATAGAAATTAAATAAAATAAATGTACCTGTGTAAACCTGACATCTACTCAGAACTTTGGATAAGCCTAAATAACAAAACCTTGCGATTTTTATTCAAACCTGAGGAATAGAAAATAGTTTCCTAATCAAATAATAATAGCATGCGAACCCAATTTAACCAGTTAAACGCGACCCAGCGGTATATCAGCCCAGCCCAAATTGATTGCAACAAATAAACAAATTGTAAGATAGGATCGAGTGATCGGAACGCGGAAAAATGTGCTTCTTCCTGGAAATCTACTTTCCCCGACTATTCGAGCGCGATACCGAATATCCCGATCCTACCGAATTGTTAGCTCCTCCATCGATTACGTGGCCGTGGACTTTTTCCAGAGGTGAAATATTTCTTTACCAGCTCCTGGGAGAGGTAGCAGATTGGCCAAGCCGATCCCAGCCGAGTTTTTAAGTCTGAAATCGGCGCGGATGCGATTGCCAGGTCTTGTTCGCCGGTAAGAAGCGGGTCTTGTCTCCGTAACTCCGGCGGGTGTCTTTCAGCGATCGGTTTTTCGCCGGGGCGACAGGTTTCGAGGCCTGACTTTTGACAGCAGCTGCGCCAGACGTGAGACTTTCGCAGATACGTTGCGGCCAGTCGCGACGATTCAACTTTAAATCCCTGGCAAGTCGTTAAAAGGGGCTTATTTAATCGATTTATTCGCGACCCGCACACTCCGACACCGCACCAACGGTCCACCTGTTCACCGATACCGGGAAGGAGTAAAGTTTCTAACCGAAGACGTCTCCTGCTCTATCGGTTCGATTGAACGGTGAACCCCCATGAGTCATTTTATTATGGATTAGCCTGTGCTGGCACCGCTGGATCTACTGTCATAATATTCATGTTGGAAATAATATAAATTTTCATCATAATTGCAATACTATTATTTAGTATTTTTGCGGAATATCGGTCATTCCTCTATTACATTCATCTACTTACAATTTTCAATATACACGGTGTGACAAATGGATAGCACACTTTAAGATTTGCAGTGTTGTCGCGAAGAGTGCTACAAGGTTGTATAGGATAGGCACAGTAAAATTATCCCCCCTACTGCGCCGTATACACCTCGAGGGGACGTTGATGCTCGACCGTTAGACTCGGCCGAGAAATTGTAACATGATACGGGCGGCCAATACTAATGTAATGACAAAAATTTTTTGTTCTTTTTTTATTTTCCCGTGAAACTCTTTCATGAACTTTTTATGACTGCGTATGTCACTACTTAAATTGTTATAGTTATTATTATTTATTATAGGTACTGATATTTGGTCTCGTCAGGGTTTCAAATCCATTTCACCATTCTCCCCCTTCTTCCACTCTCCCCCTCCTTCCACTTCGTCCACTCTCACCTATCGCCAGTGTTCAACCTATTTCAGACTACTTTTCAGCGGGACTTACTGTTTATTACGGTGTGTTCCGAAAAACTATGGTCAACGACACAGTATAATATCACATAGAAGAATATTTCCAGAGGTAACGGCGGTGGGATTTGAACTTACGCCCACATTGTTTGTAGTCGCGCGCTCTATTCACTGAGCCACTGCGCGCCCTTAAATTTTTATAGTTTTATATTTAATAAATATTATCTGAACTACAGTATTTAATCGATAAGTGTCACAAAATTCTGAACAAGAAGTGTCCCAGAACTATCCCCACTCCTGCGGGGTATACCCCGCGAGGGGCCGTGAAACTCGAGAGACCACGGTGTATATCGGTGAGACCACTACTAATCCAATGGCAAAACTTCCTCATTTTTTATTATTTTTTTATGGAACTTTCGCCAACATATTCGTGGCATTTTTCTAATGAAAATGATACCAAATAAGATATAATTCCGATGGTATTTACTTGAATAATGGAATATCAAAGGCCCGTGTGTCCTCACAATGTAATGCCAATAAAAAAACTTTTTTATTATTACTTACTTTTTTATGATACTTTCACGAATATATTTGTTGCATTTTTCTGATTAAAATAATACCAAACAAGCAATTATATTTTATTTGGTATCATTTTCATTAGAAAAATGCCACGAATATGTTAGTGAAAGTTCCATTCAAAAATAATAAAAAAAGAGAAGTTTTGTCACTGGGTTAATTGTTGTTTTCACACCGACATACTCGACTCGTATTATGTTACACTTCTCGACGACCGAGGCCTCTCGAGCTTCGCTGTCCTTTTCTACGTTCGGCACAAGTCAAAGAATAGTATACCTGAACACGAAGTGTCACTGGCCGGACCCATGGTTATGACATTTATCGATTAAATACTGTACTAACTAACGCATGGTCAATTACTAGTTTTCTCGTTCTCAAGGATAGACAACTTCCGACGCATTTATTGAATGTTCAAAGATGTCTATAAAATTTGGATAGTATAACTATTTGAAAAAAATTTAGCTTCGTTATAAAGTGTAAGAAATCCAAACTAATTGCCGGTAATTCGATGCAAACCCCGTATCAAATAATTTCTATTCCACTCAGCTTTCAGCAACTAACATTTGCGCAGGAATCCGTTCACTCGGCCAAGACAGTCGATGAAACCGACTACATTGCGGGGCTCTCGCTTTTTATCATCCCGCAAGTTCAATTTCCGGCTACTCTGCCGAGCCACTCGGCATGGCTCTCGGGGTAGCTTCCTGAACCGAAGAAACATTAAAAAGTTCACATGCGAGGATCCTTCGAGCTTTGTCTGGGTGCGAATAAACCGAAAACTTTTCCCTTTTGCTCTTGCGAGCAGCTTGCCGTCAGGAAAACACAGAGAAGAAACTTTTCTCGGGACGATTACACGAGAGATAATTTTCGAGTGAAACCAACGGGCGAGCAATCAGCGAAACGACGCGGCAGGAACGTGAAAAGAAAGACTGTCGATTCGGAATACGGGGCGAACAGGGAATCTAATATCGGGGATTGCATTTGCCTTGAACCAAGCGTCACTCCCCTCCCCTCTCTCTTTCTTTCCTTTCTGCACCCGTTTAACGAGAAGAAAGGGGAAGAAAAAATGACAACCACCTGATCTTCCTTTCCTACCGTTCTTATTTTTAACGACATGCATCCGCGAGGGGTCGCTTTCGAGACACGAGCTTTCTCGTGGAACTTTCGAGCTTTGTACGTATACATAGAATCGGGAACGCTCGATCGAGTCGGGTCTCGTGCGGTTTCGAAGAATAATAGGGAAATTTTTCGACGAAGGTAATAGGATTTCGCGGGAATAATTGAGAAAAGCGAAAGTAATTTTCGTAGAAAACCAGTTCAAAGTGTTTTTCACGCGATTCAACCCTCCCATCGCCTCTCCTCCGTAATTCCCTCAATCGCTACCTCGTTTACCGACTTTTAGATTTGCCTTTTAAACGTTCCCCCTCAACAGGCTCGTGATAACTAATATCTTTCGGTTGTCACGCGCCACTTGCTTCTTTTGTTCATAATCATTAGCCGATTGAACACTTCTTTGGAAGTGTGAGGTTTTCGACTACAATCTTTGCCTACAAGAATATAGTTCTTGTTTTATGCCAAGATTTGATGCGAAAGATCGTAATTTTTAATGTTTGCAAGGCACAAGTTGATTACAGAAGTTGTTCAAATTAACCCTTGTGTTTAGTTTCGTGGCGATCATCAGAAGGTTTACTTTATTGTTGGCACGAAGGTTGTATGTGTATCGTGAAAGCGTAGGTAAGTATTCATTGGCGTAGAATATTTCTTTCGAACTCTCTTTTCAACATGTTTGGCCTGATGTTATGAGATGAAGAATTAATTAAGAAAGCAGTTTATAAACAAGTATTCGTAATAACTGTTTAACTAAAAAATGAGAAATATTTTGGGACAAAATACATTCAGGCTGAACTATCGCTCAGCGGACAAAAAATTTTAACTTTTCTGACTAAAATATTACACAATATCACTAAAAGATACTCTAAGTTCTCATGCGCGGTATCGAAATTTCACTGCGCGAAGTTCACTCGTTCAAAAGTTATACACGATTAAAGTTGCTCGATTTCAAGCGTGTTTGACAGGTTAGAACGCTGCCATATTGGTTTTCCGGCATAAGAGTGGGTATGATGTACTTACCGGATCCGCTAGATAGCAGCACAAGCACGGAGGATAAAGAATCACTAGTTAGAAAAGGTATAATAGAAAGCTCGAAGTGTGATTGTGGATCTCCTGTACAAAGTATGAACCACATATAATGGGACTGTCCTTTATACGAAAAGGGTAGACAAGAATTTATTAAAAAATTGAAATCCTCCGGTAGATGTAAGTTATTTTTTAAGAGGACCAAAGACTTACGTTAAAAATTTTTAACGAATACCGTGATTGAAGCGATCTTAAAATTTAAGAGAAATGTATAAAAAGTACAACAAATAGCATATAAGTTTAATTGACATAGAGATATATAAGTTCAAATACGTATATGTGGCTAATGGATCCATGTGGATTCAAGTCATTTAAAATAATAAAAAAAAAAGATTTTTGAAAAATCGAGTGGGAGTTGGGTTTTTGGTTCGGAAGGAGCGAGGGGGGTGGGGGGCGTCAGGCCCGCCGGACCACGCATGCCCGGCAGGTATTACCCGCTCTTAGTCCGAAAACAAACACGGCAGCGTTTTTACTTGTCAAACACGCGCTTGAAATCGTGCAACTTTAGTCGTGTATAACTTTTGAACGAGTGAACTTCGTGCAGTGAAATTTCGCTTCCGCGCATCAGAACTTAGAGTTTTATCATTTCTATGGTGATATTGTGTAATATTTCATTCAAATAAGTTTAAAAATTGTTGTCCGCTGAGCGATAGTTGAACCTATATACAGGTTGAAAGACTGAATAATACAATGTATGCAATTGGATGGATTCGGAAAGATTCTGAGCATCCAAACAAATTGGTTAGAGTGCAAGTTTGAAGTTTTCTTCCAAACATCTCCTGGCAGCAGATGCAAGTCCGTGGAATCATGGGAAAATCGATAGAAAAGTAGGGCGTTTTCTCGAATCTACGTCGCTTAGAGACATAATACTCTAATAGAATGATACGCGAGGATAGAATGTGTCGTGATGAAATCTAAATTACTCTGTCGTTCCTAAGGTGTTTCAAAATGTGCTATGAAGTGCAACGATCTGAACTAGTAGTTCTAACGAAATGCGTGCGAAGTATAATAAAAACTAAATGGATTCTCTTCAATCAATTTAGTCTTCAGTTTTAAGTTAATTCTGGAAATAACGCGGTAACAGTTGTTTAACTATGGTATGTATATTCATATTAGTAATTTACAAAATTTTCTAAATTGGTAGCACACCAAAATCTTCGAAAATTTATAACTAGACTACGGATTTTATGCATTTACAATAAAAGTGACTACATTAAGTCGATTCTACATTAATTTATTTGGCACCTGTTCGAATGACATTCTAGCATTCGAACCAGTATTGTTATCACGAGATCAACAATTTATAACTTGAGGCAGTTCAGTGTTCCTGTGAAATCTTTATTTGTGTAAGTATCATTGACTGAGGGACCTGCTCAATCATATAAAATTGATGTTTATTCATTGATCATTTGGGTCTTTTCTTGTTTAATCCTATTCTGAATTTTGAATACAATTTATAGCCTTCAAATATTTATTAGAATTTATTAGAATTCTGAAATATATGTTCTTAAAAATTACACAGTTATCTTATAAAAATAGTACTCAGGAAATTAAATAATAATATTAACTTTAATATATTAAAAATTTAATATATTAACTTTAATAACTAAATATTAATATTATTTTAATATTAAGTATTCTAGTCTACAATTTCATTTTTTCGGTCTTTTTAGAAATATTGTTAGAAAAAGATATAAGTTTCCTAATATAGACATTTTACATGTGTATTTAATTATATTTTACGAATGTTCATAATTCTTTTTTTAAGTGAAAATAATCAAAACAGACTGAAATATATGTCGTTGAACAAAGTGCTTTCCTAACTTTTTTTTATGTTTAGCCAGCTAAAGAAAATAAGAAAAATTCTTTCTTTTTTATAATTCTAGTTCATACTATAAACACATTCATACTAATTATGAATCCATTTGATTTATTCATTTCAGATAAGCAGAATGATCAGAATCGTGGCAGCCAGTTTTTTAAAGGAACCTTGATCAATGTCATGTAAGTCGGTAAGTTTCGGTTATTTTTAGTTGAAAAAAATTGTGAACTCAGTCGAATCAGAGAACAAGTGCTTAAACTGTACAAAGTAAACAAAGAGGACGCGTAGGGTTGTTTGGTGGTCAATTCAAAATATAGAATTTGTTTCTAATACTTATCAACCCTTTATAAAGAATTCGTTCGTAGCCGTATATCGAAAGAAATTTTTGGTGGTTCTTTTATGTATTATTTGTTTCAAACATAGTTTCTGTTAATATAATTTGAAGGGCCTCGTTCGTAGGTGGGACTCGCTTCTGTAATGACGTCCGACTTATTTCCACCGAAATTTTTTTATTAGCCAGCTATCTGTGTTTGCAGTAAACGCCTGCAACGCGATCCGAAAATTGCTCCGCGTTTTCTGTTGCAGTTCAATTACACAGATAGCCGAGATGACAGAAGTCGAACCTCCCATCTGGAACGTCCTCTCTTCATTTCCTGCTGGCCGAACACGACAAACGAAAGCTTTCGCTTGTGAACTTTATGACTGGTTTCCGAAATCCCCGTGTGATTTTACGATATCTAGCGATAGCGCACGAACATGGACGTGCACTACCGCTTAGAAATTTTAGTACTAGCCGGACGTGAATCGTGTTAAAAGCATCCGACTGGAAACTTTAAAATATTTATTCTCGTTAAACGCATCAATTAATTGCTGTTTTCGCATACAATCTCGATTGTAGGTTCTCCATTAAATAATACAATTGTAACGGCAATGGTTCAAGGATAATTTAAAATACTGCGGATTATACTCTCGATATCTTTACGATTATAAAATTCCTCTTGATTTTAATACTAGGTTTACGCGACCCGTCGAAATGGACGGATTCTAATGTTTTTAATTTACAAGTAGCGAGAACAATTTTATTTCTCTGCAAATCCAAATTCTGAAGTTTTGAGTTAATATTAAGAAGAACTTTATTCTTCTATGAACTTCATTCAACTTATTAAGCAGAACTTCATAAATAAAAAAATATAAAATTATTATTTGGAAATGATTATCTAATTTCCCGAGTACTATTTCTACATATAAGAAGACTATTTATTTGTTAAGACTATTTATTATATTCCAGAGTGTTAGTGTTAAGAATGTTTATGTATTATATTCGACGTGTTAAAATTATTAGGGGAAGACATACATATGTATTTAACTTCCTCGAAAATTTTTATTTTGCATGAAGATCCGCAGTCTAGTCACAGTAATTATAATTTATAATGTTTTTGTAATATGTTACGATATTTGTGATATTTTATAATGATTCAGTAAATAGAATATGTGAATTCTATTAGATCGCGAGAGTGAGAGCGACATGATATTTTTTATTAAACATTATTAAGCTTGATGTTCCGCGTGGAGGTTCAAAGCAAGTATACTCATTTGGGCATCCGCAACGAGCATTGACGGTGAAGCAAGCGTGAACTGTGCGCGAGTTGCTCGATTCGATCAAATGTCTGTCAGAACTTCAAAGTGAGCACGCGCTTGGTTGTCCGCGAGGGCATGTGCGAATAAATTAATGACACGTATTATACGTTGTGTCATCGACGTTTTCTACAATTCTAAAGTACTGAGAAATGGTAAATATTAATCACTTGACCATAATGAAAATAAGAGATCATGTTGAAGGAGACATAGACTGGACATTAGAATATTCTTTGTAGACATTTTCTATAATTATAAAATGTTGGAGAATAGTAAATATAAAAGTTCAGAATTTCGAGGCCGTTTTTTACAGGCCGAATTTTAGGAATTGTTCAGAAGAATTATTAAACTTTTTGTATTAAGATTTTGCACACATATTTATGTAATTGTGAAGTATATAAGTTATTTTTTTAAGTAAAAATAAGGATCATTACGTGAGTTATATATTTTGTATAGAGTATGCTTTGACAAAATATTTGATGCCACGATTTCGGCACTTCTACTGTTTGAAAAACAAGAAATGAGGAAATATAGTATTAACTCATTGTCGTACCCGCTAAAAAACGAATGTTCATTTATCGGTCGTTTAGCCCATGTTTCATTTAATTCCACGCCATATTTCGAATACAAGTTACTATCTTCAAATATTGTTAGAATTCTGTTCGGGAATGTAAGAACTTAACAATGACACAACCTTTTTATAGAAGTAGCACTCAGGAGATGAAATAAACATTTGCGAATACTAATTTCAGCAGACATGCAGCTGAAGTGTTCATTCATTGGACTGGTCATCCTATTAATCGGTATAAATGTGACTATGAATTGATTGTCGCAGAAAGTAATATTTATTCTAAATATTTCTTAATTGAACATACACATTAATTGAAAATGACCACGATATTCGCAGAGGGTTTTAAATTATCTGGTGTTCGCGTGTTCACGTCATTCTTGTCGCCAGGATTTCAAGAAAGTATCGCAAAAAGTCCATTGTCGATGTGTTGGTGAAGCTGATAATGGCGGCGGATCCTTCTATTGAATTCCGGATAAAAATAGTCATTATTTCTCCGCGATTAAAGCCATAGAAGGGATCGAAGCCAATTCAGCCATGCGCCGCTTAGTAATCTTGAGTAATTTATAGGCTACCATGGTTTTAAATGAAATGGCGGTGGAAGGGACGCGAAAACTGCCGACCGTTTGTATAGAAACATCGTATTACAATGCTGAACGTAATAACGTAAATATTTAATAACGAAACTCGCTGGAAAACTTTTCTACTATTCTACTCACTGATATCTGATCGTAGGAGCTATCCAGCATGGCAATTGTTCCGTTTTACGCTTGATTTATCAAATCAATCAAAATATTTAACAACAAGTAATAAAATTAATTAAATTAACCCTCATACGTTCCTCAGGGTACAAATTCACCCATTTATTATTTGTACATACTATGAAATGATTGATATTCTGTCGATGTTGTGAGATGTATTTCTATGAAATGCGACGCCCTAAATGAAACATAATTTGTTAACTTCAAGCATCTAGCACAAATGGGCGAATTATTATACTAGGATCTTTTATGCGACTAATTCTGAGGAGCGTATGAGGGTTAACTGAATCTGTATTATTTTAGTTTGCAATTATTGTGACTAGGCGATGAGTATTTAATAATTGAGTTCATTGGAAACGTTTCTATCATTGTACTTAACAAAATCTGATCAGATTAGCGATCAGGCATGTCAATAGTTCCATTTAACGCTTGATTTATTAGATCAATTATTTTGCAATTATTGCGACTATGGCGATCAGTATTTAATAATTAAGCTCACTGGAGACTTTACGAATACTTAATGAAATCGTGATCATAATAGCTATCAAATATGACAATAATTTTAACATCCGTATACTGACTCAATGCAGTCTCCTTTTTCCGACTTTTGCGATTACGAAGATGAGTACTTAATAATTAAGCTAACTTCGCGTAAAAACATTTTATAACAATCTGCCTGTGCACATTTGAAAGGGTAAAGTTCCTACTTTCACGCCTATGAACTTACAATTAGTTTTTTCAAAAATACTTTTTACTATAAAACAAACTGAGAAATTGAGGTTACTTTTTTTTCTTTTGATATTTTATAAAATCAAACGACTCTATAGAGTTTACACAATTTTTTTCAAGTCGATTTAAATTTGATCTTACAATAGGAAGTCTCCCGTATGTAATGATTAAACTGTATGTGTTTATGACAAAAAGGAGTAGGTGAAATACAAAACAATGAAAACATTTAAAGAGTTCGAAAATATTGCTATACTACGTTCAACATTCTTAAATTATTTTAAAAAGGAATAAATGTCTATACAGTATGTTATACCTTGTACTAAATGTAGACAATTTTTATTTTGCATAAAAATCCGCAGTCTAATAATGATCTAAAAAAGTTGTTCCAATAAAACGCCACAAAGGAGCCTTCAAAAATATGTTTAAAAATCTGTTGAAAAAAATACGTTTAAAATTGATGAATACTGCCTAGGCACTGCATTGTCAGCCGTACGATCATAAAAATCGTCCACCATCCGAGTGATAAGATTGAGTCAATTAAATTGCACGCACTACAAACATGCAAATAAAGCTCAAACGTATTAAAATCTTCCGTTGTTAATTACGGGACATGGATGTTCTTTCTGAAACGGTGCAGCCGTGTCGGCTAGCAATTAAATAATTATTAATGAAATTATAACGAGCATAGATACTCGCTCAGAGAACAGCTCTCGGAATGGAAATAGTTTTGCGATAGAACAATATTATAATTGGAGAACATGATTTGTATATTTACTGCAAAAGCGGGTTCAATTACAACTGTACCGGTTTAATTCGCACAGCCTCACAAGGAATAATTGATCGGCTACCGATACATTCAGCACGCGTTATTGCATGTACAAGAATTTAAATTCGATGGCACGTCGTACAGTATAAAGAAAACAAAACGCACATACGCTGCAGTGAATATTCATGCTAGCGACAGTATAACTATTAAAGTGAAACATTGAAAATGTGTGGATATAATCACTGAGCTACTGGAGAATATTAAAATTGTACTTTAACGCATTATCTGACAGCAATTATTTGTCCAGGTTCTGGATCTAATTTTTTATATTAGAACGATAAATATGGTTTTCATGTAAATTTAAATGATTAGTATCTATCTTCAAACTAATTCCGCTTCGAATATTGTATCAATGTTGGACCCAGCAACTCCCTATATTATTTTAAGTGTGTTACAGTATTTAATCGATAATCGTCGTCACCACGGGTGCGGCCTGCGACAATTAACGTTAAGATAATACTATTCTTTGACTTGTGCCGAACGTAGAAAAGGATAGTGAACCTCGCCAGGCCTCGGTCTTGATGTTTTTTCTCTAGAATGCTACCAATTAAAGCATCTTTAAAAACGTTGAAGAATTTTCTAAATCCATTGCAAGAAGTGAAATTTGCATAAAAATGTACCTCCTCTTTCAATAATTTCAATGAGATTAAAATAGTGTAACGATATTGATAAGTTCTTCTAATGTATTCACAATTTTCTATTTTACCTATTCATTTTAGTCATAAATGCATAAAATTCGCTATCTTATTATAAGACAGCGGATCTTTATGCAAAATAAAAATTTTCTATCTGAACTGCAACATACTTGAGTGAAATAGAAATTTCTTTTCTTTCCTAATATTTCTAATAGCTAGAAAACAATACATAATAGTATTTTTAAATTCTTTCAATGTTTTTACTGTTTTAAATTACACGTATCCATTTTTATCATAATATAATGCTGATAAAATATAGAGACAAGATAATGCTGATAAAATATAGAGATAAGATAATTATGAATAAAATAGTTACTTATGAATAAAACTCAATGCGTCTTAACAAAGTCTAGATCTCTACGGAACATAGTATTTTTAAGAAATGTATTCAGGTTACATAAAGTATTATACAATAGCTGAATTTTGTGGAATTTTTGTAGCTGCTGATTCGACCAGTATCGTGCAAACGGACATGCCATTTCTTAATTTTTCAAAATTAGGATGTATCAGGTATTTCCCCTTGAGAATTTATTATCCTGATACTATGGTCGTTAAGTATGAAACTTGACAAATATAACACAAATTGTCAAGTTTCATACTTAAAGACCTCATACTTTGATTCTAGACTCTCGAAATGTCGCGATAGAGAACAGTTTCGACTGAAACATGAGAAATTCCGAGATCTCTGGTATTCGGATGTGATCGACTTATTTGCTTTTAAAGCAGCTTCTATCCGTCTCATTTATGCATGGTGAATACGCCGAGATACGTAGGTATACGCTCCTGAACATGCGTAATTATTTACTCATTAAATCTTCAAACGAAGATTGTCGCTAAGGCTGCATCTCTGTTTGTCAATGAAAATTATACCGACGCAGGATTTAGATTCGAGATTGCTATCCAAGAAGTGTTTGTTGTTGTCATTCTGTCTTTTTCGTCGTTTTTCATTTGTTTCCATCAATGTTGCATGTGTTATTGCTACGGAGAATAACAAGGAATATAGTGGACAGGGATTTAGAAAAAAATAGCTTTCGCAAAAATATCGATCAACAAACGTTTCAATGTTTTTCATCACTTCGAAACGCTCGGATTTATGGGTGGAATCATTTGTAACTTCTGCCACAGTTGGTTAAAATTTACTTTTCGCGGACGGGCTGTATCGCGTGAAATAGCAAATAAATAGTAACTGATCGTTCGTGCTCATATTTTGTAATAAACTTGGTTTCACTGTAAAATATTTCGGATAAATGTGGTAGACTAAGGGGAAGCGATCAAATAAATGATTTGGTATTTTGTTTAGAAATCTTCATATTTCAGCGTTGCATATGTGCCACTCGCAATGCGATCAAATGTAAACTACTTCAAGAGCAGACAGTTTTTCATCGTAATATGTATTTCTTAAAAAATAAAAGAATGGTGTCATATTAATTAAAATGCTTCTAATTTTGCAGACACAGATATTTCTTTTATATGTTCCAATATTCAAATTTTGCAAAGATAATCATTAGACTGCGGATTTTTATGCACAATAAAAATTGTCTGCATTAACAACAAGATACAGGGGATATAGTGAATCCAAAAGTTGTGAATTTAACCACTAATATTTTAAATAGTGCGATAATAAACCTTGTCCCATTTTAAAGCTTATTGCTTCTACTTTTACCAACCATCATTCATTTTTGCCTGAGATAATGTTGCCTCGCGTGACAGGTGGAGAACTGAAGATATCCTTTCAAACATTGAAAAAATGTTGCAAAATTTTTTTTGTAAATGGCACTACCGTAGATTTGAATATTGAATCCTTCTCTTTAAAACGGCATAAAAAATTTTCCATACGAATCATTTTGGTAGTTTTATTGAGTTTTGAAAGAAAACTGCTTCATGCGACTAAACCTGCTCTCTATTTTTGATCTGTCGCACAGTGAAAAAAAATCGTACATCAATTTTTGTGGAGTCGTTGTAAAAAGGAAACTTCAGTTTTCGAATCTATTGAAGATTTATTTATGAACCGAATTTTTTCATGTTTTTACAAAAGTTTCAATTTATAGCACTTTTGAGGAAAAATGGGTCTTCAGTTTCTCACTCAATATATCATGGAAAAATTTCTTCGAAGAAAAAGAATAATAACGTGTCAAAGCAGAGTCTTCAAGCTTTAAAATAAGTTCAGGCTTGTTACTGTACGATTGGTTTTTACGAAATGAGTAATAAGCTTTTTACATACTTATACTCCCTTGCATATGATTTACTAATGCCGTGATGGGCACGGTACGGGCCCCTCAAACGCCTGCTTCTCCCACCAACCTCTCTTTCATGCGCGAGGCCTGCGCACTGTTCGCGGCGGACGAAGCACGCCTTTCCTCTGTGGCAACGGTGGATACTGGTGGGGGACAGTGTGCGCTATGGTGGGGACGGTTTTGTCTCAATTGAGACAAAAATGCCCATCCCTGTACTAATGTTTGTCATAAATGCATGAAATGCACATTCTATTAATAACATTTTTAAAATCGGACCGACCGACTTGACTTCTTTGTAGATGTTAGAAGGACTAGTTTGATTAGTTGGGATCAGGTTGAGATGAGAGTTAGTCTTTAAGTTCGTATTTTAATTACTTCTTATCTTCAGAATTCTAAAGACGTGGATAGTTCGAAAGTCTTAGAACTGATTGCATTGTAGTACATGAATGAAGCTTAAGTAGACCGATCTGCTGGTTGAAGGTTACATGTCAAAACAATAAATCTACCTCTGCCGACAATGGTTGTAACTGTCTCACAAACGCATACGCATGGATAGAGTTGCTTGTAGTGTTACAAACAATCTTTCGCAAATATCTCGAAAATTAAAAAAGACCGACATACACTTCCAGAGGAAAAGGTTGTTAAAAATTACACTCTCCACCAAATATCCAAACATTATTGAGATCGAAGTGGACGTGAAACTTCTAAATAATTACCACAAATTATTATTTGGTTCCAGTATCTTGTGCACAACATTTTTATTCTGTAACATATAATATTAAAGACCCGCAGTCTAGTTATTCGTTTTTAAAGGGTGTCCACTTAATTTTGTCGCCCACTGTCCAATACTTTATCCATTATTTCGCTTCTTGGACCATAGCATGATCCATTGCTGGTCTCACGATTGCTTTTAGGTAGCAAAGCGAGATAGGCGAGCGAATTAAATAGACAAGTAGGGCTAATCCAGGAGTTCCGAATGCGTCCTGTTAGAACGCAATTCTGGAGTTCACTCTTCCCAAAATTCGCCATATCTCTCGCCACTCGTGCGCCATGTCAATTCACGTACCACGAACTTCTGGTTCGTGATACTGCCTGCCGTTGGTTCTGCAGAGTATCAAACCATGAACCGTTAACGCGCACTGAGTCACCTAGATTCTCTAGCATACCGTTTCGATAGAGCGGATCCTTTCGGTTGCATCCGCTGCAATATTGTAACATCGCGTCAACGATCTGCTAGATTCGTGCGATCCATCAAAAATCAACATTGCCATTTTCGCCAGCTCTAAACTGTACTCCACAAAATTTAGCCAAGGCGGACGAGGTTTTTTTAACCTTTATGCGGCCGGGTGGGGTGTTATGAACACCCCACCTATATCCTCTTAGGAATAGTTGTTATTTTATTTCTTGTACGACTTCAAATTTAAAGCCTTTCTGGTTTTCTGTACATATTATCATTATTATTAATACTAAGTTATACTAATAAAAATTTCTCATCTGTTACGTCTAGAAATGTTAATTTGTCTCGAGTGTTTTAAACACCCCACCTGACCAGTGACGATAGGAAATTTCACCCACCTACTTAAGGGTTAAGAAACTATCAAGCGAAGGACAGAGATTGCCTGACTTCCATTTTCTTTTTTGCAGAATGGTTGTGTGCGAGGATAATTTTATTGTATCGATATGAGAGTGGACGATTGACAGAGCAAGAGAGAGTGTAAATAGAGAATGAAGTTCACGATTTTTAACCATTTTATCTGAGCTTGTAATGAAAATTTAAAATATGCCTTTTGTAAATATAAATAAGTTATATACGTACACAAAGTTTTGTCAACATCGATCGAGGTTGCTATGAACTATAAATAATTAAAAATGGAAAAAGTTGTGAGAAACTGTGATTTTGAAAATTCTAAAATTCAACGACTCTTACAATACTTATAACTTCTTTATTGCGTCAACTGATATCGATGAAATTTTGTTCGTTTATATAACTTACTTATATCTACAAAATCTTAAATCTTTGAATTTTCATTATTGTTGCGACAAGAATTGTCAGAAGAATAGCCGGGACTACCCTGACGAGGATACACAGTGGTCGACGAGAGCAAAAGAATGTAACTGCACGATTAATGCACGAAAAGTTAATTTATTTTACGAATATACAATTCGTCGCGCACTCTGGAACCGATAATTTATGCGATAGATGCGTGCGTAAGAAGAACGCCGAATCCGGGAATTCGTGAAATCAATTACTGTAATTTATAAGACGCGATAAGCGCGTGAATATAACACATGTAGTGCGTGCGGTGTCTTACGAAATAATAAGGCGGAGTCCTTTGTCGCGATTACAATGGGTTATTATGATCGAGTTTAGCGGTCGACCCGTGATTTTCGTCGCTGTACCGCTTAGCGCTCTCGCGACGCCGCGCCGTAAAGCGGAACGACGTTCGCGGAATTATAATCGCGGGGATTTTTTGAATCCTGAACAATTATGTACAGATAGAAAAGATAAAAATCGTGACTATTACTTTTATCTTCGAAATTTCGAGCAACAGGTATCTAAAAAAAATTTTTGTTACACATTACCTAGTAAACCAATCCTCTTAAAGTCTAAAAATAAACTCCAGTCGTTTGGTCCAATTTACAAGAGTTATTGGTTTTTAAATTGTGTCCATTTTGTCCCCGACAGTCGACCCAAACGATTAAGCGCACATAATCAATATAATTTAAGGTACAAAAAGTCCCTTTTTTTATGGAGACATTCCTCACTGTGTAATGCAACTCAATATTTCATAATTGTTAAAAATCGGGCATTTCATGTGTAACAACCTAATGAAAACCCAGCGATTTCGAAGCCACGTATTTAACTAAACAGAAACGAAATGAGCAGAATACTCTAATTTCGTAAGCTGATAAAGCCAGCCCTCAGGAAGGATAACGCGCGATCCACGAGGAGCAGGAGACTAGACAAAACAACCGGATACACGGGGCTAACAAATTGACTAACTTTATCCCTTTGGCTGGAGGTCATAAGGGAAACTGTATAACTCGGTCACAACGGTATGACAGAAACTGTTTTGGAGCACAGGACTTCGAGAAGCTGAGCAAGATGCGTAGGATACTTGGCCCCGAGCTATGAATCGATTGTGACGGGTGCGACGGTTTTAATCGCCTTATCAAGTCCATTGCGCGAACGAGAAACCGCGTGCAGATTGCGTCCCTCTATCGCCAACACGATGTAATTAGGCCGCACTCATGGCGCCTCGTAATTTTCCCGGGCGAGAAATGGGTGAAATCCTGGCGATCCCATACTGGTCGCGTCGCATGACGTTAGTATTCGGACACGGACTTGAAATCCATACGCACGCGTCCTGGGGCAATGCAATTTTCTGTCTACGGTTCTGAATTACCGACGCCCAAGTGATTCTCATGCTCTGTTACAGCGTTCCTCGACCTTTTTGTATTGTAACCCAACGCGATTGTAACGGTATTGAGGCCTAAATGTTCATAATGTTACATTTCTTATTGCTGTAAATGAATTAAATGAATTTCGGCGTGACCAATGGTAGCATTGAGTATTTAACTTATCATTTGTGTAAGTTTGACAATGAATTTTGGTGTACATTCAAAATAGATCTGTTCCTGAGCTATTTGTGTAAGCTTTATAAGGAATTTTTTGTGAAAATTCAAGATTAATTTGTTTTTGGAACATTTGTATGAGATTAATAATGAATTTCTGTGTACATTAATAGATTTTTTATAAGACATTTGTGGAAGTTTGACAATGAATTCTGCGGTACATTCAAAATAGATTTGTTTATGGATCATTTGTGTAAGTATGACAGGCATGTCTAGAAGTAGATCACTTGGAGACAAATTCAAGGGAGACGCCTACTTCTCCCGCCCGCGCGTCTCGCTCCCCGTGACGGTCGTAGTCCTCCGAACTCCTCAGACCCGTGCCTACCGCTTGCAATATGTACCGCATGTGGCGCGTTGGGGCGACTCTCGGACCCACGGTAGGCACGGGTCTGCGGCCGCCACGGGGAGCGAAACGCGCGGGCGGGAGAACTAGGCGTCTCCCTCGAATTTGCCTCCAAGTGAGCTACTTCTGGACATGCCTTAAGTATGACAATGAATTCTCGTGTATATTCAAAATAGATTTGTTCCCAGGATGATAATAGACACGCTGTTGGTAAAATTAATATTAACCTTTTCGATGTTTATGTCGAACATACTTGTCATAAAAATAATACAATTTTTTAGTTAACACACTGTGTCGGTTACCTCTAATGCTCACGCCTTTCGGCTAACACCTTTTCTGCTACTACCAGAATCTTCCTCTGTTGGTACATACATACATATACCGTCCTAAGCTGTCCTTACGACATCCCGCGTCTAAGGCAGTGATGCCAGAAACATCCAGAACTGGTTGTTGTTTCCTCTCCTCCTTTTCCCCTTCCACCATCCCATTCCACTCCTGAGCACACTCCAACGTCCTCCACTAACGCCGTAGACTGGTCACGTGAAGTGCCGTGCAACGTATCACATATTACTCTGCTCATCAGAGAGGTGGTAAACTGTATTCCCCTCGATTTAACCGATCTGGCAACACTGGTCTAAGGCACGGGTTCACTAGATAGCCTTACAGGCGAGTCCTCTAGCGGGCCCAGGGCGAAACGCTCTATTCTTCCATTTTCCATGTTATCATAATTAAAAACCTGCCGCTACAACACTAAATCTACCGAGCCTTAAAAGTAACCGGTACACGTTGCCTTGTGGAAATGACAAGTTTGAATTTATTGGGCCTCTGTGTGGTTCGTATTATAATATGGGCGCTAGTAAATATATTTATTTAAGCATTTCTCACGAAAAAATCTTTATAATATTAATAATCGTAGAATAAAAGTTAAAGTAAAATTTTGGTAAAACAAGAAAAGTATTCGTAATTTTGCAGGAGATTATCACGTAATTTTTTAGATGCTTTAGGCCATGATTGAGGACTCATTAAAGTTACATTTTACAAATTTCTAAGAAGTTCTGCAATCTATTCTTAACCATTAACACTACTTATTTAGAAAGACAATCTACGAAAGCAAAGTTAATATAATTAAGCATATTAAGACAGATAGTAAAAATAGTGAAGTAACAATTAAACGACGTAACTTAAGAATGCTTTATGGTTTTTGGTAAATAATTTCATAATATTACTGTCGGCTGCCGTATGAGTGCAGTGCGATCTAATTAATGTTGCAATGTATCTTGGGAGTAAAAAACGAGATATCGTTGATTGTAAGTGGTTATTAATTTTGATTATTTTTTCGTCTCGTTACATCTTATACGCATTTATTGTCCCGTATTAATATTTATTCTAACTCAACTTCTAACTCAATTCTGTCAATTGCAATGTCAACTGATTCAACTTAAAATTTACTTTAGAAAGCTATTACAATTATTTCTCTCAATTCTTCGTAGAATTCCAAACTTTATGCCAAAATGTACGTAAATGTATTGCAAAAGAATGTCGAAACAAAAGACGACAGAAACAAGCATGTACGTCTCACGTAACAATTTTTATAACCAACTTTCATGCGATAGATATGTGAATAACTATGTGTAAGGCACTGTATTACAGACTACTACCATGTCACAAATTAGTTTCACTTCAGAATTAAACAAAAATCAGCCCATAATTAAAACTTAATCCCAGTACAACGTGAGAGGAGTTCTCGAACCACACGAATCCTTCAAAAGCGTTCTATGTGTTTCGAAGTATGTACCTTCAGCGAGAGCCCCTTTACATCTCTTCCCGTTAATCTTTGATAAAACAAGCTTGCCAACTCTCGCACGCGATGCCCGTTGTTATTAAATTTTCCCGTGAAACACTGTCACAAGTTGATATTCTCCGCGAATGTACACACACGCGCTAAGCCGAAGATTCAATTATAATTTACGATTCCCCTTGTTGTAGCGATAATGGGTGAACCGAAGATTAATGTTGTCCGATCCGTGGAACGACACAGAAGAAGAAGATCAGCTTGTGATCAATTTTTGTCGAAAGTTCGAAAGTTAATACATCAATGAATCGCGAATGAAGTTAAAGTTAAAGAGAATCGGCCTGTCAGTAAATTATAACCGTGTTTGGCCGCGGTTATTAATCACTGCCCCAGGACTATGACATTAACAAATTCTTTCGGGTCGTTTTTTCGAAACTGAATCCGTTGGAAATCTCACGTGCGTGTTCTTCGGCAATTATATAGAAATTAGTCCTCGTCACCGATTCTGTTAACCTTGAAGTATGTTATCAAAGTCATCATTCTGAACAACTTTTTTCTATGCACGTTTTCGCCGCCCGGCCTTCGTTATCGAGATATTTATTGAAAACTACGGACACCCAAAAAACCTAATCCAAAAGAAAAATTCGTTTAACACGTTGACTACGGCTACTACAACTACTACTACCAGCAACCTAAAAAATTCCATAAAATCAAAGTAATTTATTTAGTGAAATAAAAATTGAAAAGTTAATATGGTTGCATCTGAGTACACCTTCAACTTTCTTGCATTTTCGAGATCTTAACTAAATTTGCTATAGTGAATACGTTAGCGCAAAAATGAATGTTTAAACGTGGACATATCATTCCGTCACTCATGTATGGTTGACATGGCAGTCAACGTTTTAAAATGGCGGATGTGGCTGTAGTAGACCTAACAGTTTCTTTACAAATATCTCGGAAACTATGGTCGAGCGACGGTAAAATGTATAGGGAAAAGTTGTTCAGAATGATGACCTTGACAACATATTTCAAGGTCATCAAAATCGGTGATAAAGACCAACTTCTATATAATTACCTGTTCTTCTTCGTTTAACCACGGAAAATCCGATTTTTCCTAATTCGCAGCCGTCAGCAAACGTTTTCCGATTAAAACGATGGAGCTTCGAGTCGACGTGCAAGAATTTTCAAACAATCAGCACCCTGAAAATCACGCACCTTTCTAACGAATTCCCTTCAAACAGCTTTTCTTTAATACGATCCACCCTAATTTATTTCCGCCAGTTTTCTGCTACTTGATTTAATCTCGTTCGATCCGTTTCTTTCAATTTCCGCCCTCCCTTATCACCATTCGCCGTCATTTATCTCTACGAAGTCATTTTCTTTTTGCCATGAAAACTCGGTCGGCACTTAATACGATCCTCGAATTATGAATCACTTTATTCCGGTCCCATGATCCGTCGGAACACTGCATATATGCTGCCGATCGTAGTTGACAGCAGATTTACGGAACACTGACAGTGACATTTTACATTTTACAACCAATCGGTTGTCTTTATTTTACTTTATTTTACTTCCAAATCTTCTATCCACCAGATCTGAAGGATTAGCAATTAGAATGTGGACTTTTATTCAAAATAAAAATTGTTCGAATTAATTGTGAGAAACAGAAATTAAATGAAAATATAGTTCTTCCTTTAATAATTCTAATAAGTCGAAAAGAAAGTAATTGTTTAAATATCGCGTTAGTTTGAAACGTGCTTGAATTTCGCAATTGTCGCGATCTAAATTCGTTGGCGATTCCTCCGAGGTTATTTGTTCGAGAGGCCAATAACCCATAATAATTCAAGTAAAAACGGCGTGACTTTCTGGCTACCAGCTAATGTCAGCCGATAAACACGGCGATCGGTTGATCACCGTGCAAAACGTTCAGTTCAAACTCGCGACGCGAAGTTAAAGAGAGACAAAGAGAACGGCATACAAACATACGCTGAACAGAGACAGGCGGATAAGAGAGAGACAGCGCCGCGTAGCGGATCAGCTGAGAATCTCTCGCGACGCTTGCCGGTTCGCGTACACTTGCTCACGAGACGTGCGAGGAGTAACTCGCTCACGAATCGTGCAGGCGATCACTTGCTATCGAGGTGCGCACGCGAACACATCTTCCGAGTCTTCGCTGCTGTCAAAATCTCCAGTCGAGCTATCGGATATTTGTAACAAGTATCCGCCAGCGAGCTTTTGCACGACTGTGCGGCCGGAATCGAGATCGTTTACGAGATCGTTCCTCCCGCTTTAAGAGAGCTGACAAGCCCGAGCAAGAGTTTGCAAATTCGGAATTCATCTAGATTTTGGATATTTAACCTGTCGTTCCCTCTCCAGTCGAGCTGATACTTGTAACAAGTATCCGCCAGCGAGCTTTTGCACGACTGTGCGACCGGAACTGATCTCGTGTACGAGATCGTTCCACACGCAGTAAGAGAGCCGACAGGTAGTACAAATACCTAAATCAAGCTCTGGATTTTCCGAGTTTCGTACTTAAATAGTGCATGGTTGTTGTTTCACCTTGCACAAGTGCATTTCGGTGTAATTGACGCGAGATTCGTGTTCGTTCCCCGAATTCACTGCCCGCCGTTCAAGAGAAACTCTTTATTAACACGCTTACGTTACACGCCGCTTCTATTGTGCGCAGATAGTCGATCTTGTGCGTGTAAGTGTTCAAGAGAAACTCTTGGAAGGAATCGTATTTTCCGATTCCGTACGGCCACCCGTGTAACACGGAGGACACTCTTTCCGAGTACATTTTCTCTGCCGTAAGCTCTGGCATACGCTGTGACGTCCCAGTGCTGCAGAAGAACGGATACTCGGATTGTGACAAGGTCGATTCATTATACGCTTTGCGGGAATTGATCGGTCCAGCCACAGGTCTTGATTGGTAAGTCCTAGCCTTGTCACCCTCCTTTGAGAGAGAGCGTGACGACGATCTCGGCAGACTTGACCCGTTCAACCACCATAGTCGCACCCACATACGCCGTCGCTAGTGCTATATAGCTACTACCAGGGCGGGGATTGTGACTGGTTGAACAACACTTACAATATACGCCCCCTCTATATATCTCTATATATAGTGGCTTTTGTGCGTGTAAGTGGTGAGTTGGACCACGTCTTCCACCGAGATTTCTATAGCCGCGTGACGTATTGAGTCACTCGCGAGCTTTGAATCAAGGTTGTTGAAGCACGGGTTAATTCGGCTGGATTATCGAACTTGGAGCCTTACAACCTCCTTATAAGAGTAACCGCCATCTTTACGCTGACGCCCACGCAGTAGAATCGGTTTAACCGTGACTACGCCAGTGCGAGCGGACGGATTCTCGATTATCGAGATACGTCAAAATCTACAGTCCACTAACTCTGCGTTCTGAGCAGTTTGGCTGTACTGCCCCTCCTTCGATAGCGATTATCGCAGTCAGGAGCGTACGGGAAACAGCGTCACGAACGGATACGTATCGTATCGAATAGGTGGTTTCACACCTTCGTTCGCTGATTACTTTTTCAGACGCCAACGTCGCTAGACGTCCAAGGGACCACCGGAGGAGACGGAGGACCTGCAGACCGCCGTCCACCAACGGGGATTATTTTGATATAATAAATGGCCCACCATTAGGTGGGTCACTATCAATATAACCTCGCTGTACGATCATTTACATTCCCTCAAAACTCCTATCTCCTCATATTCGAGCCACAGTTAAAAATTCGTTGAATTGTATTATACAGTCCACCTTTTTAACAGTAATAATATCCTTAAAAACTTTGAATGCCTTTATTGTTTTGGATTTGATTTATTCATTTTTATTATAAATGAATAAAATCCACAGTCTAGTAATTTATATACAGGGTGGAAATTCTAAAGCGTTACAGACGAATATCTCTAAAAATATTGATTACACGCAAAAATATTTCAGATGGAAGTTGTTCAGTACCGAGGGGGACATTAAGTGGTGGGACTTTTATTTTTCCCAGTGGACACTCCAAGGTGAGGTGAAGGTCAACTTTCTTCTTTTAAATGGAATGATATATTTTTTTATCCATCATCAAATAGTGCGTTTTAAGATGAGTTCAATTACCTATGACTCAAAGTCATTCAAGGTCACACTTGCAGGGAAATGCAGAACAGTTCCCCTATCCTCTGACGCTCAAAGTATCTCAAATTTTTGTCGCCTCTCAATTCACAATGGACTCGCAGATTGAAGTCTCCTCTTTAAAACGACCCCATAAAACATCCTGTGAGAATTTTTATTGTCGTTTTATTACGCTTTGAAAAAGAAATGTGATACCGGCATTAGCATAATCCAAAGCACCCCATGAGGAACCAAATTTGTAGAACTAGATTTTTTGTAAAATCCAACATGCTTTTACATAAAACATCGTTGTATAAATACACACTAGAGGACACTGAACATATACACGCGAAGTGTATATATATAGTACAAAATGGTGCAACCCTCTTGTCGCGTAGCTTATTCTAAGGTCGACGACAGACTTTCCATTCAAAGTGCAATAAAACGGCAACAAAAGATCACACATCAAATTTTATGGTGTCGTTGCTGTGGTGAGACTTCAATCTTCGAAATTATGGTGATTCAAACAACGAAAAAAAAAGTTGAACTTCCTGGAGACATTCGAAATTGTAAGATTCTCAAAAGGACCAACTTTATCATGTCTTCCTCACTTTTTTACCATTGTAATCAGTATAAAAGCATTCTCGTAAAAAAAACAACGTAGTTTGATCAAAGCAGAGACTTCACTCTTTAAAACAAGCCCAGCTAGACTATTGTAGTATCTATTTAAACAAAGTTATAAAACATAAACTATTCAATTATCGTATGATTATGTTTTTAGATTCTTTATGTTCTCTTTTAAACAGATATCGTCATTCAGAGTTGATAAATGGATCGATGTCCATAAGATATCCAAAATTTTTATTCAAAATACTCAAAATTTAGTGGTTGTGAATAGACTTTGGTGACTGACTTATGCTGATAACTGGGCTGCGGATTTTATTTATTTCTGACAATGATTAGTAAGTGTAAAAACGGAAGAAAAATCAGAAGAATTTAATGTTGCCGGTATACTGTTTAAAAACTATCGGAATTATTAAGAGAACAAATGACTTTTTATGTCATTTCCTTTTGTTGTAATTGATGCAGAGAATTTTTATTTTGCACAAAGATCCACAGTCAACTGATAACGAGTGTGTTAAGGAAATTAATATTTTGTAGACCGAAGAAACACGGGATTATGTAGAAATTTATTAGCCCGATTAATAGGTCGAATATGCGGGATATACTCTGTTATGTATTGTTAATACTTTTATTTTACTGCGTTTTTATTGCGCTCTATACGGTAGCAGATGTTATAAACGCATAAAACCCGCAGACTTGATGGCCCGGTGCTCCTTTTCGCATATTTATTGTTTTGTTGCTCGAGATTGCAGTCGACAAAATTTATGGCACGGGACAACGAAAAAGTGTTGCAAACCTTCCAACAGTATGCATAACATGTTAAAGCTTAGATCGGTGACACGTTGCGCACCTATTCCGTGCATGTGCATGCACAATGCATGGATCAGAATACTGCCTAAAAAAAAGAGAATAAATAAACGATCGTGCAGAGCCGAACGTCAAACAGTATTAATTAGAATCGCTTGCTCGACTATCAAACAAATCTCGCGAAAAAGGAAATAAACGTTTAAACATTTATCTCTTGTAGAGGAGAGGTAAAATAGAATTTTTAATAGAACAATACTTTTTTCATAAATATTCACGACGTATTTCATTGAAGGATTCAATGTTCATGAATTAAACTAATTTTAATGAAACCACGGCGAAAGTACAATGAAATGAGGCGATAATTTGAATGCTGAACGACTGTGAAACTTTTTGGTGATAATAAATGCAATTCTGTCGTTCAAATTTCGATAAAGACAATGGTATGAAAAGTTTACTATAAGCGAATCGTGTATTCTCTCTTTTTTAGTAAAAAGGACAATTACGTTGAAATAACTTTGGGTTCAAATGAGCGTAAAAATGATATGACAGTATTTTCAAATGAATATTTTTACTATTTTATGTTTCGCTCACTGACTTTTGTTATGAATGCATGAGATTAGACTGCAGATTTTATACATTTATGGCAAAACTGACTAGATATAATTTGAAACAGTAAAAATATTGGAAGAATTTAAAAATACCGTTATATTATTTTTAACCTATTATTATTATTAGATCCGATGTCTACTAATCGTCATAATGAAAAATTAATGTTCATTTCATTATTTGTGACTCGCTGCACTTTGAAAAATATTTTTAATTTAAAGATATGCATCTTGCAGTAACTGTAATGGTGAAAATAAGATTATAAAACGAATTGCAGACTGAGATCTATTTTTTCGAGCCTACGATTAAGTCAAAATGTACCAATGTACAATCAACAACACTGCACAATCATAATGGGCGATTGTTGTCTCCTCTATTTGAAGATAGAGATCTTTAATTCCGGTAAAAGGCAAGATAATACCTTCGATAATACATTACATCACATCAAATACCTGTGTAGTGTGCGGCAGGACAATACGGATCGTAGTTCTAGTATTAAGTAAGGATCACTATAGCACGTGTAGCACCACATGAAATGCCCTGATCTATATCAATCCGTAACTACTGCATGGGATTGCCGCATACGCAGTGCAGCCTGATTCAGACTGAAATTGTCGATAAACAATATCACATAATGTAAGTGGAATATCAATATACGGTACTATTGCAAGAAATTATGATAATTTCGAACTGCCCGTCATGTCCGATAAATTCCATAGTACTCCGAGTGATAAATATGATAGAACCTTCCTTATCCTAACCAATACAAGCAAAAGCAATTTATTCAATCACTAAAAACGATTAAGATACACCAAAAATTTCACTGAACAGAATTTAACCATGATTATAATCCTTTCGCATATGAACTTGTATACACAGTGGTATGAAATATTCAATATGTTTCTTTCATTTCTGACCTTGCATGACCTTGAAAGTCACTGTGCAATATACGGATGAATTCGTCTAGACACGCGCTTTCACGTGAAATAAAAAAATATACAGCATTCCATTTAAAAAATTGAAGGTCGCCTTCATATCTAACAAAATAGTATAAACACAAAAAATTACATGCGCCATTGTGGTGCACATAAAAAACAGTACTACTTTTTCCTCTTTCATTCTTTTCTAATATTTACTATTTACAAGAAAAACGCTGACTAGTGATAGCGTGAACACCCTGTATTATAAGTACATATCGACTTTCGGATATACTATAATTGCCAAGAATTATTTATGATCAATCACTATATTCAATACATAGATTTAATAGGCTATAGTTAATAGGCTTTTCAATAATTTTGTTGTACCAAATGGAAGCTTACAAATTCTCTTTTACACAGTAATATTACGTTATTGAGGGTGAGCTGTTAGTTTACGACTTCTGTTGCTGTTGCCAAAAATTATGGAATAATTTCCGGTAGATAATGTGTTAATGAACATATCGATTTCTACCTCGTTCCTAAATTTACACAGTATTTTCCGAACAGTAAAGTATGTCTTATCCCCGCAACAAATTTTTCAAAAGAAAATTCTCCGTTTCCGATTCCGCTCAAGCCCCGCACGCGATTGTTTTCAAATCTGTATTCGATCTGCGTGGTTCTCCGCGATTACCCTCTTAAATAAATGATAGCTCTACAGCCGAAAGAAGGCTAGTTGCCGGAAAATCGTCGGAGCGAGGCTTGTACACCCTTGGTGTTAAAGAAAGATACACCAAACTTGTTTTCGTAGATTACAATAATTTATCGCGCTTCTGTCGCGCGTTTCTCGCATGCAACCGGGGTCTCGAGGTGGCTCTTGCCGAGCCTGAGGAACGAATTGCGAGTAAGCTATCGTAATAGGGAATAAATAGCCGCTCTCTCGGAGCCCGGTCGCCAGGATCAAAAAGTTCCTCACATTTCTCACGCATCCCTCTCGCCACGGCAAACTTCTTCGAATTATATACGGCGCAGTCACGAACGGTGAAAAGAGACGAAACTCTGTTCTCGTCCCGTCGTAACACCAAGTAGATCACGAGTTAAAGTTACGATCTCGGATCCGAAAAGCCTGTGCTTCCTTTTCGTTTACCTCGAGTTCCTTGCGTGTCTCGCGTTAAGTTGTAATAACGATGTTTGTTATCACGGGGAAAAAATATTTCCTCGAATCCTTGGCCTGTAGGAGCGTTGCAAAAATTATTTTTTGGATTCAAGTAGACGGAGGAAAATTGCCGATACAAGGTATTGTTTAATCGATCGTAGATTCTACATAAATGAGAATTTGGAGATTTTGCGTTTATTGCTTCTAGATTATGTATTGAATGGTATTGTGATGTCTTTTCATGAATCTTTACATTAGTTTGTTATGTATCGTTGAATAACGAAAAGGCTGCGGTCTCTTCATACTGGGAACAGGTAAGTGCTCTCAATTGGGGACAATGTTTTATAACGATAAAGTCTCGAATATGATTTTGTTTTATTTGAACGGTTTTTTATTATTCTTCATTTGAAAATCTTTATTTTAATTCGAGAGCAACTATAGGCGTCCTGGTCAAAATTCCATTTTTCTTCTTTTCGCATACTTCTAATATTAAGTAATTACATATTTTATAACAATATTTATAGGTCATCAAATTTACTTGAAAAAAATTCTTGGACATATTGAATGATTTTCTCTCCAACAGTTGTATTATCATTGTCACGCAGATCACCAAAGATAAAAGAAGACCACGATAACAAAGGCTTATGAAATTGTGACTTTAAATTATAAAAATATAATTACTAACTTTTCGAAAGCAATTCTAAAACACAGGTGAACGTAAACGTTTTCTAACCTACAATTTTACCAGATCGACTCAGGATACACTAATAACAACCGCTATGAATTTCATTTTGCGTTCCAGAATAAAAAACAACACTTTTTAATAACACTGTACGATACCAAAACTATTTTGCAATATCTGTTGGGTAATTCTTATAGAGTTTCTCATTCTAAATGCAAATCCGGAATTTTGTTTCTTCCGGATTTGTGAAACTCTATAAGAATCACCCAGTGGATATTGTAAAATATAAAAAAAGTTTAATTTCGTAGGACTGTGGCTACTGTGGAAATTTTGTGACATCTACGTAAAATGAAATTAGAAAATTAGAAATAATTGTGATAGACTTTTGAAATTTGTAAATTGTAAAGTACAAGTAACACTCTATCCAGCAGAAATCAATTAATAGTGTTTCTGATCATTGTGCTGTACGAAAAGGACGCTTAAAATACATATTTTACGTTATTGGGAGTTAACCAACGACGGTTCACAATTGAAATTGTTATTTCCAGCGAAAGGTCTAGTCGCAGATGTAAAGCACATCGACTTTATTCTGGATAGCTGGGGTTATTCGAAAAAGATGCAGAATTTATCAAAGCTTACAGACTATTTCTAACGATGCACACGAGAGGAAAATACTAATTATTTTTAGGTACAGTGGCGTGCAAAAGTATCCGGATACCCTTTAAAAACGAATAACTCTTTTAAAATTAGTTCAAACAGCTTGAGTTTTTTTGAGATGTTAGAACGATTAGTTTACTATATAGCGTGTAAATAATTTTTTCCAAAAATTGGTATTGGTCGGAATAGCGGCGAAGAAAGTAAAGATCACAATTTTCAATTTTTTTATCTGTACCTGTAATCAAAATTTGAAAGACGCCTTTTGTCGGTCTAGGTAAGTTATGCATATGTACAACGTTTCATCGAAGTCGGTTAACGTTGTTATGAGCTACAAACATTTAAAGCTGGTCACATAAGGGCGAAATTCCCTGAAAAGGCAGAAAATCTGCAACTTACACTCTTAAGCTCTCACGTGCTAGAAAGATGCACAGGAGAGCAAAGAATAGAAGTTGGGATACAAGAGAAGGTGAAAAAATACTAGATGAGGATGGGAGGGGAGAGGAATGGATGAAAAAATTAGACAGGGAGAGAAAGGAGAGACAAGAAGGAATGTACGAAGGAGAGAGAGAGGGGGGTGAGAAGATAGGGAAGTGAAAGGAAGAATGAAAGAGAGAGTGAGTGGGAAGAAAAAAAAAGAAAGAAAGATAAGATGTGTGCATATATAGTGTATATAATATAGTGTGGCGGCTACTTCCTATGCTCGTCAACAGAGGGACATTACGACAACACCTTTCCCGCTACTACCTGAATCTTCCTCTGTTTGTATAGATACCGTTCTAAACTGTCCTTACGACATCCCGCGTCTAAGGCACGGGTCCGCTAGATAGCCTTACTGACGAGTCCTCTAGCGGTCCTAGGACGAAACGCTTCCTTCCCCTTTTTCCTCCTCTCACACACTATTCAGCCGCCATAATTGCTGACCCCGACAAACGAACAACAACGCTATCTTCTGAGCAGAGGATACGACAACATCAACAAACCACGGACAACATCAGGAGGACTGGAAGGTGACTACTCTGTCACTGCCTTGCCTGAACTACTGCTCGACCAACAGCGAGGACTTCTCCCTACTATGTGCTTCTGACGTCATCTTCGCAGCATTATATGGTTTAACATTTCCGCACCTTCATTTGTGCGACGTTTTCGTATCTACATTTGTGCTACGTTCATCCACTGTTTGTGCGACTATACGAGTCCTACAAGCGACTTAGGGAGCTACTCAACTTCGTCAATTCGGCAGCATCGCTGGTGGGCACACTTACAGCACACATTCCAGCGACCTCCTTGGATTCCGGCGGAGATCAGCGTAATTAGAGGGAAATTTGTCCAGATATCGTTGACCACTAGCAAGGGGGTAATGTGGCGGCTACTTCCTATGCTCGTCAACAGAGGGACATTACGACAACACCTTTCCCGCTACTACCTGAATCTTCCTCTGTTTGTATATATATACCGTCCTAAACTGTCCTTACGACATCCTGCGTCTAAGGCACGGGTCCGCTAGATAGCCTTACTGATGAGTCCTCTAGCGGCCCTAGGACGTAACGCTTCCTTCTCCTTTTTCCATCTCTCACACACTTTTTAGCCGCCATAATAGTGTAGATGTATATAGTTTACATAATTGTAAAGGAAACGGGGTCTCCTTGTAACCCGTAAAGGGAACAAGAAATAAACATACATACACTCTCTCATCACACAGCTCTCATCTTGCAATTTTCGTAGCTCATCTGCTCATAGCAACATTAACCGACTTCGATGAAACTTTTTGCATGTATATAGCCTATGAAGATCTACAAAATACATATTTTAAATTTTCATTACAGGCACAGATAAAAAAGTTAAAAGTCGTGACCTTTACTTTTTTCTTCACAATTTCTACCATTAGCAATTTTCATAAATAATTATATACACGTTACCTAGTAAACTAATCCTTCGAGCATCTCAAAAAAACTCAAGCCGTTTGAACTAATTTTGAAAAAGTTATTCGCTTTTAAAGGCTGTCCGGATACTTTTGCACGCCACTGTATAGACGAGAAGATCTTATCGACGCAAATACATGTTATAAAATTGAATCAATACCGAGCTGGAAGAAATAGAGAGAGGGAAATAAATCTTTCATGTTCGAACCTACCTCGAATCTTATCTGTCAATCCTGAGAAAGCAATTATCCTAATTATTTTTAGAAATTCTATAAAACGACATATTGAAGCAACAATAAGCTGCTTCAACAATAAGAAATAAATCTTGTTATTTCATCGGAATTATTTGCTACCCTCTAGAAAGTTAAATATGCTGATTATTTTTTGAAATGGATAAACGCACCAAGTCATGACATGTTTCGAAAACTCGCAGTTTAAGAAAGTTAAATTGATATCAAATCTAGAATATTTAAAGAGCAAACAAATTTGCCTTTGATCTTCTTTAATCACTCTTGAAGTTGCGAAAACACTAGTATCGTAATTATTATTGGAAAAGAATGAAGACAACAGTTCGGAGCAAGACGTGACGTTCCAGAGAAGAAAATGAATCCCGCGTCTGAAGGAACTGAAGGAGAAACGAATCATCTACTTTTGATCCTCTTTCCAATCTTGCCCTCCAATCTTGAGAAAGCTAATGGCCTAATTATTTTTAGAAATGGACGGAGTTGTTATCACGAAGAGAAGACGTAACCGAAATAAAGGAAATAAATCGATAATACATTTGAAACAATTAAAGCAGGAGCAAATCTCGAGGCAGATGATATCTTAATTGCTTTTACATTTGAACGAAGAAAACATTTTGATGCGATATTTCAGAGATCCAAATTCATCCTAAATCTGCATAAACCAAAAGAGAATTGAATTTTCTATTTTTGATCCCCTGTTGCAATTTTAACAAGGCAAGTGGCCTGATTACTTTTAGACGCGAGTAATGGAGATATCTTGATGCAAACATACGATGCTTGACAGAACCAAATTGATCCCAAATTGAAAGTAATTAAGCAAGCATAAACCTTTTATTATTATTAACCCTTCCACAAATTTTGTTTTTCAATCTTTCGAAGCTTTTTTGAGAATTTTAAAAAAAAGTAACGAAAATATCATCATGAAGAAAGGAGGTGACATTTGATATGATTGATGTGGTTTCATGGGAAAATTTTGGGGGAAATTCTAAAGATATGAATGAAGATATGGCCATGACGTAAAAACCTAATGTTCAAGAGAAATAAATTGAGATTATAACTTGAAGAATTAATCCTCACACGTCCCTCAGGGTGAAAATTCATCTTTTTTGTCCCGTGACGCTGCCAATTTTTCGGTTTCGTTTGTTTATATTGTATCACAAGACGCACTTCTTTAACTATTACGTCCATATTAATATATCAGGATACCTACTTTCAATTCATCTTGAAAACGTTGTGTACAGTGGCCGAAATAATATTAGGTTCACTTTATTTTTGCAATGCAACGGTGTTTCTTATGTTATATTTCTAATTTTATTTATCAGTACATGATTCTTTATAATGTAATTAGTAACACACACAATTTTTTTAAAAAGTATAATTACTATTAACATGGTTCGAAAATTTGAATTACAACATTGGAAACTTATGTGCGAAATAAACATAGGTTCACTCAATGTTTTTCTATTTAAAATTTCAACAATATGACAAAGGCAAAGAAAATTCGGTATTTAATTGATCCTGCATTGTTTTTTATGATTTTAAGTATTCTTTACATCGAATCTATTAATTTTTGCAATATTTCTGTCCTCATCTGATACCACGCTTCTCTGATGCTATTTTGTAATTGATTTACACTGTAACATTGTTTCCTATTACTGCAAACATTACGAGCTAAAGTGCCTTAAAGGTGTTTAATTGGGTTAAGGTTCAAATTTTTTATGGCCACCGCAAAATCACTTTACAACTGCAGTTTGGCTACTTCAGACTATTTTTTACTCGATGCTACACGTGCAATATGAGCACTATCATGCTGGAGAATCGAATTTGGAAACCACATGATTGGAGTCTTATCGTTATAGACAAATTGAAGAATCTTGTCGTTTCTTCGACACTCGTCCCGGAATCTTGGTAAAGCGAAGAATATCTTAATTATTTTCCGAAACGGGATGAGACGACACGCGACGTCTCGAAGCAAAGACTCGATGTTTCATGAGACCGAATCGATACTAAGCGCGGGAGGAACTAACGGAGAAACGAATCTTCCACTTTCGACCCTCTTTCGAAACTTCTGCTCACAACTCGGAGAAGCCTCAACGAAATATCCGGATAATGAATATACCCTGGCACAGGTTGGAGGAGTGAAACTTCAACCGAGATTATTTTACTCTGGCCTGTCGATCGAGATGCCGATGAAGAAACGCTTATCGTCTCGAGTGAATCACTTTTCCACGGTGTCTGTTCTAGATGGTACACAGGAGGGAATGGAGATTGCATGCATGCATATCTATACACACACACTCACACGCACACACGCCAATACACTTACCGTGAACATCCAGTTTGATGTCGACGGTGAGGGGTTCAACGAGCGCTGTACTGTTGACTTTACACGTGAAAGTTGCACCCAGCTCCTCGCGCGTGATTTGCATCTGCAGCAGGCTACTGCCCGTACCTATCCCGTTGTCACCGATCGTCGTCGAGTTGGTTGCTGGAACACACCCGTGCAGACGTGTTTAGATGTGTTTTTAGATCGAATTTCGTGATGGGTACGTGTCACGGGTACATCGCCCACGGAAATTCCGAACGATTTTTGCTGGTCACCGGAGGTGTTCTACCTGACAGAACCTGTCCGCGATGTTCCGTCGTTCATACGGCGATTCCTGCGTGCCACCGGCGCGGCGTACAGAGGGGCGAAACGACTTGACGGCGATCAAAAATATGTTACCGTTGCTTCTGCTTTACATAACTTTAATGAATTTTTGAGAAGTTAATCATTACATTGTAGCCGTTATGCTTTGTTCATTTTAGTATTTATGGACTGAGTATCCAGATATTCACTTTATTATCACATATGTATTCATTTTCCAAGACTTGAACCATGTCATATGGCAATGCTCCAATTATAAGAACGAACGAAATATACATTAAATGTGTGATGGTTTCGGCGCACAGGTTCGATCAGTAATACAATAATAGCAATTTTGCAAATTAAAAACTCGAGGTTTCGATCCAGATGTGGATCATTCTCAAGAGTGAGATTATTTTTGCGTTTGCTACAACAGGAAACAATATAAATCTGGATCGAAACGTCGAGTTTTTAATTTGCAAAATTGCTATTATAAAAAAACATATAAAATTTGAAATGCACAGTGACTCAAAAAATTGATCAAATGTTTCCACAGTGATTAAATTTTTATTTAATTGAACACATGTTCATAAGATATGTAGCAAAATATTTTATTATAATACATACATCGTTTTCGTAGTTCATATAATACAGAATTAACTTAAATATGTTAGACTTTTTAAACAAAATTAAATGAAATTAACAAATTATGTACTGATCAATTTTTCGAGTTTGAAAAAATGAAATATTAGTACTTCGTACACCCGCCTTTCGCTTTCAGTACGGCTTCTATGCGTCTTGGCATACTATCTACTAAACTTTTACACTGTTCAGCCTTAATATTTTCACAAGCGGTTTTAACTTCCGGCCACATTTCAATAATACTTCTTGAATTGTGATCGAAGTTAGCAACTGCTCTTTTCAGTGAACCACATAGGTGTTCTATTGGGTTCAAATCGGGAGACTGTGGGGGCCAGCCTAAAACAGTAAATCCATGAGCTAACCACTCTTTTGTGATTTTTGCCTGGTGTTTATGGTCGGTATCGTGCTGAAAAATGACTTCTTCTGCGTTCTTATTCCATTTTGGCAAACTTTCAATGAAACCTTTCTACAGGATGGATGTGTATGATGTTGCAGTCATTCGACCATCAATTTTTTTAACGCATTCGACACCCTCACTGGTCATACAACCCCAAAAGTGAATGTAAGAGGACGTTAAAAAATAAAGGAACCTCTTCTTACAAAGCGGTACAAGAAGCTTCGACTGCAGTTTGCCGAAAAACATAAGAATTATGCAGATCTCCATTAGGAACGAGTAATATGGTCACACTAATTGTTTTATATCTTACCTTCGAGCGGTTGATCGTCTTTAAACCATTCGACCGAAGGCACTGGTTTCCCTTCGCCGCTTTCGCATTTCAACGAAATCATCGAACCGTCGTTGATAGGCCCTAAAGTAGACCCGGTGCTTAACGGGCTGTTCGTACTCTCGTCGATGACACGTACGGACTTCGGATGAACTGAAACAGAAAGAACGCGGAATGAATTGAAAGTCGGTCAATTACGCGGCTAAAAAGTGGCTCCGATTCATCCGACTATTATTGCTGCTATTCAGCAAACACGGCCGCTTACGGTGCAGTCTTTGCGTTTCGACGTTTTGATAACTGTCTATCGGTTTTAACTCGGGAACGATTCAAACGATTTCATACAACCCGCGAATATGAATGCATTCGGTGACAAATTCATCGCTAATAATCAACCATCAAATGCAGAGAAAAACCGATGCAATAATTATTATGCTTTCCAATCGCTTATTTTTCGAAATACAGCGGATCCAAATAGTATTTGAACACTGCATTTCTGACTTGCGAAATATTGTCGATACTTAACCCCTTGCCTTACGATTTATTTTACGGTTTTAGTGATTAGAATTTCTTTGTAGATTTTTCTTATTCTTTGTAGAATAATTTCTTAGAAAAAGGAGAAAATGTATATCTATTGCATGTCTATATGTTCTCCAATGGCTATACATTAACAACAACAAAATAGAATTATATTTCGGTTTAAAGGGAATTAATAACATACATCTTTATTAGACTCTGTTCAGAATCTTCATCAAGCCTCTCACACGATATTGTAAGCGAAGGGGTTAAACTGTAATTATTTCGTTAAAAAATGTGTATAGTACAAGAATGTACTTAATCTCATTTTAAAGCTTGAGACTACTACTTTCACAAACTATAATTATTAAACTGTAATTATTTTGTTAAAAAATGAATATAGTACAAGAATGAACTTAATCTCATTTTAAAGCTTGAGACTACTACTTTCACAAACTATCGTTCGTTTTTAGGGTGGAAAACCGAAGGATGTTTTTCTTCGAAAATGCTACCGATTCGGGTGTCTCTGAAAACATTAAAAATTTTTATCCGTGAATGAATCTACCGGAGATTTGAAGATTGAAGCCTCCTCTTTACATCGACATAAAAAAACTCGCCGTACGATTTTTTTAGTCGTTTTATTGAAGTTTGCAGAAAAAGTGCTTCATACGACCAAACCTGTCCCCATTCTGATCCATAAAACAGTGAAAAAGAATAGTACGTAAATTTTTGAAGAGTCGTTGCAAAGGAGATAACTTCAAACTTCAAATCTGTGGAAGATTCATTCACAGAGACAATTTTTTAATGCTTTTACAAAGGTTTCAATTGATAGCATTTTTGGAAGAAAAATGGGTCTTCAGTTTACTATTCGCTACATTATGCGAAAATATCTTAGAAGGAAATGAGCAATACTCGTTGGAGGGCGAAGCTTCAAACTTTAAAATGAGTCCAAGTCTATTTCTGTACTACCGTTTTTTACGAAATTACCATTGGATAAATGTGGACAGTTTTTCAAGAATTGTAAATTCAAATACTTCTTGAATCCACTGGATACTACTCCAGAAAATTACAGGAACGCGGAATTATAATAAAAAAATTGTTGCTCTTCGAACTCCTGTAACAACAACGATTTTTTGAAGTCGAATAAGGCCCTGGACTTTCAGATTAGTTGTAAGTATAAACATTTTCATAGAACTGATGGATGAATCTTTAAATGCGTTTTTCTCGAAACCACATTTTTTAATACGTTTGCCATATTATGTCAAGTTCTCGTTGACCATTTGACTTGAACTTTTTAGAAGACCTTTAGCACATACCATGTTATTGCATGAAGAATCAAAATTTTTGAAATTCGTATTTTTTCCCTATTTCTTTGACACGCTAAAGACCGAAAAATATTTAAAAAATCAGTAAATACAGTTCACAGTGCCGCATTTTGTAAATAATCCAAATTTTTAATTTATTTTGGTCCTAGCCACATTCATACGGACTGATATACTTCCTCATTTTTTGTTTTCAATCATTATTTTTTACTTATTCTAAATTTTGTGTCTTATAGAATATTTATTATTCTAAATTTAAACTTATAGAATATTTATATTGTTTCTTTCATATATATGTATGAGTAGAGAATAAAGTATACTCTTGGTAAAAGAAATGATAAGTGGAACAAAATTTTATATTGTCGATGTAATGGATTCGCTGATTAAAAATTCTGTAATAAATCTTTTTCGTCACAATAGAATCTTCTGTCGTTAATGGCCATTTAAGCGATGAATATTTCACTTAATCTACCTATTGTTCACGCTCAGAAACACGTAAGAGTCCATACAGTCGTACGAAATTTCTATTTTTGCAAGAACTATTTTTATCTCCGTGTGCGTACGCAAACCAGTCAGGTCATAATTTTCCCGGATTATTCGTCGACAAATATGTACATCAACCTTTGCAATTTGCTGAAAATTTTATTCTTCTCGAAACGACGGTCGACCAAAATAATGGGCATTGAAATAATTCATATCCCGATGGGGAAAAACCCGAAAATTTTTACCGATCTTTAATTATTTATCGAAACGAATGTCGTTCGTTCGCTCGCGCAGCGAAATATTAAAACTCAATACTTTTAAATAAATCCATAAATACGAAGCGATTTGCATGCATAAATATATACAATTTTTTTTAGATATGAACATTTTGCAGCAGGCAAACGACTTTGAAAGTTGCATATACCAGCACAGGCAGAAAATGTTCGATCAGAAACGCGAATATGATTGTCGAAAGAGTTATTTGGACGTTTATTGAAAATATCAGTAAAACAACGAATGCTATCAAATATAAAAAATGTAATGGTAAACAATATGTGAAAAATATAAAAGAATTTAATTAGCGAAGTAATGTAATACTTTTGAATGCTTAAAGAAGATGCAGATGACATGACCAAACCTCATAAAAATCTCATTTCTTTATTTCACATTCTTTTTTTATATCCTACTCGGCACAACATTAATTTGTTTAACAGTAATTCGTACGACATCCCACTTGTTCAAAGTATGTAATATTGTAGTAAGTATTCTTAATATAATAGAGATTTTTAATACAAGCCGTAACCATCAAATATTGTTAGAATTCTGTTCTGGAATGTAAGACCTCTACAATGACACAACCTTCTTATATAAATAGCGTACAAGAAATTAAATAACGATTTATGAATACTAATTTTAAACAAATAAATAAATAAGCATGCGGCTTAAGTGTTCATTCACTGGTCAGGTCATCTTATTATACATTCACATTTCGTCCATATAAACCCAATATTATATTACATTCATATTAACCCTTAAGTAAACTTAAGGGGGGGATAGCTAGGTATAACTAAAACTAAAAACTAATGAAAGAGAGAGAGACATAAAATGTATATACAAATTATTTTTAAGTATCTTTCGTATATACATTTTATGTCTCTCTCTCTTTCATTAGTTTTTAGTTTTAGTTATAGCTAGCTATCCCCCCTCTTCCGGTCTCTCATCACACATTCTTCTATCACTCACACTCACACCTTCCCTCAACTCTTCCACCATTCTCCAGTGGTTGAGAAGGATGGAGGAGTAGAGGGAACGTTACAGATGAATAATAAATATAATTTAATTGAATCATCACATTGTTACCACTATATGTACGCGAAGCCGATTAACAAGATTTCCAATAATTCTGTGCTACCAGAAGGAAGCTTATAAATATTATTTTACATAATAATAACCAGACTGTGGATTTTAGTGCAAAATAAAAACTGTTTGCATTTATTAAAAGATATAAGACTTAAATGACCAAGAAATATATCGACATTCAGTTCTTTCTTTAATAATTTTAAGGAGTTGGAAATAATAGAACAGTGTTTCTAAATTGTCTTTACTATTTACTGTTCTATCTACCTATTTCTATTATAAATGTATACAACCCGCAGTCTAATAATAACTAACGAAATTAGTAGATCATTTTACTGGGTATGATTTGTTGCTGTTGAAGGATCTCTTCTATTAAAACATCCTTATCCATGGACTTTCAAAAATCATAAAATCATTGCCGGTAGCTGATGCACACATTAAAGTACATTTTCAAGGTCCACTTGATCCTCCGACAACGGAACCTGGGTCTATTTGACCCAGAATATCAAAATCCACATTTTCTGGCGATTAAATTAAATGGACAGATGTTAAATTCGAAGAAAAAATGAAGACTAAGATGTCTACAAGAAATGCGTTCAAATTTATTCAAATTTATTTATTATTGCAGTTGACCTTGAGTGACCTTAAATGATCTTAATAGGTCATTGTATTCGTCTTGAAATACTCTATCAGAATATAAGTAAAAAAACATACTGTTCCATTTAAAAAAACAGAGTTGACCTTCATATCTCCTTGACGCCTCCACCTATCAAAAAACTAGTAACATCGGATGATCAGTCCCTCGATATCAAATTAGTTTGGTCTGAGGCATTTTTCTCTATCTCCAAAAACAAACGAGTTATTCATGTGTCCTGTTTTAAATGCCCCACCCTGTATAGTCCTAAGCACGATCTGCTGTTCGAGGGTTGAGGGTTGAAGGAAGAAACAGATTTTTTTAGTGTGTCTTGCAACTGATGCAATCTTGACATCGCATAAAGATCCTCAGTCTACTAATTATTCAAGTAGATATTATGACGCCGCCACGACAAAAGACGTTAAAGTCCTAAACAAAGTCTCACAAACGCACGCCCAATGAATCCCGCTTTCGTGCCGCTATAAGCCAGTCGTTCACACGCGAATCGTCGGGCGCAAACTTGACGGCAAACATTACAATAAGATCTCGGTGTGTCCTCGGTGCTCGCTCGTCACCGCAACGTGAATCGTCTCTCTCGAATTTAATATCTCTCGGAGAGAGTTTCCGCATCGTTGGTACGTTTGGATCTAGTTTTTAATTCGTGTCTCCCGCCGGAGGAGTTTCCCCATTGTGAAATAGAGAGCAGAAGCGGGAGCAGAATCTCTCGGCCCGGCCCGGCCCGGCTCGGCACGAGGCAAAGAGCGAGAGCCGGTTTCAAAACGACCAAGAGAATTGAAGCGGACCATCTTTTCTCGGGGACGAGCTATGAATAACCCTTTCACCGCGTGTAAGTGCTGCTGTTTCCGGAAGTCGCGTCCTCGGTCGCTGACCAGCCGGAATTCTGCGGAGTCCACTGAATGTCAAGCAACTGTTTTCCCTGAAAATTCATCTTGCGAGTCCATGCTGCTCGTGGTCAATATGATAGCGCACGCGTTCTGTATGTAACACGTTGATCGTCCACTTAACAATTACAAAATTTACACAAGATCAAAGCAATTTATTTGATAAAACAAAAACTGGGAAGTTTAGTATTCTGATATTAATTACTGTCTCAAACCTCTTCCATTTTGTAGATCGTAAGCAAATTTGGTACACTCAATTTGCCAATGTGAAAATTAATTTTCAATTCTGTATAAATAACTCCGGTACCCAGATATGGTCGACATAGCGATCAAAGTGTTCGTGGGGTATTCCTGCTCGGAGCAATTTATCAGATAAAAAATGGTTAGGTTCTTATAAATTAAGTGTTTTAAAATTTTTTATATATCTAATTCTTTTTTTTATATAATAGATATGTTTCTCAAAAAACGTGTAACAAAAGCGTGCAAAAAAAGTAATGAAAACTTAATTGTAAATTCTGACATATGTACACTAGATCAAAAAAAGTGTTTGGACATAAAATTTCTGATTCTCGAGAAACTCATGATATTTAACGTGTTGCAATTTCGTAAAAAGCAACCGTATACCAGTAAACTTGGACGCATTTCAAAGCTTGAAGATTCTACTTCCGCATAGAGATATTTTTGCATAATGGAGCAAATGAAGAGATCCATTTTTCCTAAAAAAATGCTACAACTTATCAAACTTTCGTTAATATCTCGTTAACTTTTAGGTTTAGGACGTGTGAAGGTCAACACACTTTTGTACTCAGATTTTGATACCCTATCGATTTATGGTACAAAAAAACGTGGTAAAAAGTAGGTCACTCCATTTAAAAAAATCAAGGTGACTTTCATATCTGTGAAGCGACAACAAAAGATTGACGCCACACTACGGCCCCTGTTGTCCCATGTAACTTTTGTTTCGAAAACTTTTCTACTACTATCATACTTTCGCAGTTATTCTAGGTGTCAATAGTTAGTGCCTCACCCTGTATATGTCTGTGGTTGTCAGGAAGAACGCCGCATGTCACATACTTTCATACATAGGACACCGGTTAAATTGCATTATTTCTTTGAGCCTTTCGAATTTGTTTTCATGACTTTTTTTCTGGTAAGTACGTAAATTCTGTACTATAAAGCTCAATTAATGTATAAACTCGAATTTTTTGAAATTGTGACATGCGTCGTTTTTCCTGGCTACCACATATATATATACGTGTATGTACACAAGGATCTAAGAATCTTTGAATTTTAGGCTAACGATTGATCTAAATCGCAGACTCGAACAATTTTTACCATTTTTAATTATGTAAGGTCCACAGCAACCTAAATCGATTTTGATAAAACATCGCGCATGTGTACAACTTACTGAGATCTACAGAAGGCATATTTTAAATTTTCAAAATATGCACAGATAAAAAAAATTAGAAATCGAGACCTTTACTTTTCGTCTCCCCAACTTCGACCAATGCTAATTTTTAATTAAGTTTCTTTACAAATGGCCCAGTAAACTAACCATTGTACCATCTCAGAAAGAAACTCGTCTTTAGTTGCAATTTTAAAATAGTTATTAGTTTTTAAAGGGTGGCCATTTCATTTTGTCCCCGATAATGTACAGGTAGCCCTCATACAACACGGCGTCCTGTAACACGGTTTCGCTTGAACACGATAGGATAAATTGCGGGAACCCTCCTATAGCACTGCAACCTATAACACTGTTTCGCTCTAACACAATAAGAAAATTGCGAAAACCTTTGTACAGTATAGATAACATGATAACATGATTTTTATTTAACACATTCAAAAACTAAATTACCTTAAAATAATGACGGGAAGGAATAACGAACTATAGTGCCTTTACATGAAAATATATAAATATATTATAATTTACTCATTTATAACTCTATTCCGATGTTACAGCGGGAAAGCGTCATGCACAGTTTACGCGCCATCCGCGGCGCGACTTGCCCTCCTAGAGATACAGTGTTGCGGAATGTCCCGTCGTATCTAAAAGGATAAAGTGCAATGCACTTTAAAAAAATTTTTGATAAAAGTTAGGTTGTTTATGTGGAATTAAAAAAAATTTTTTGTTTTTAATAGGTTTTCAGAACATAACCTCTCTTTTTGTACTGGCTCTGGGTCTCATATAACCAGTTAAATGTGTTTGACGACTATATCCGTCATGGAGATGTTGCAGAATTTTGTGTCATGACGACTATATCTGTCATGCGTAAAATTTTGTTACAACTTGATATTTAAATTGTAATCTTGGCGAAAACTAAATTATATTCGTAAATTTTAATATGTTTAAAATGTTTAGAGGTCAAGACGAAATGAAACAAGCAAATAAAAAAAATACTCTATGTTTGACGACTATACCCGTCATCGCTTGATTATCGCGACACACACTGGTGCGCGCTTTGCAAAAAGATCGCCACAGTTAACTGGATAACACGGTTTCACACAACACGGCATTTTCTAGGAACCTATTTACCGTGTTATGGGAGGGTTACCTGTACCTCAATAATGAAATGGTCAATCTTCTTCAAATTTTACACACATATAAAATAGAGCTTCCTTTGTCTTGTTAACTAGAATTCAGCAGAAAAACAATTTCTTTATTACGAAATTGTCTAAATGGCAGTCGTATAACGCAGAAATTCATTAAAATTGAAACTTCCTCATGGAATGAGAAGAAAACTATTATAGACATTGACATGATTTTAGTTCACGGGGAAGTTTTTCACAGAATTTCGCAAACCCGTCGCACGTCTGTCAGCGATCAATTTACAGCGACGGTTTTCCCGTTGTTTCGGAAGTGAAAACTTTTTCGTAGTTTCGTTTCCAGGCGAATTCACTCTTTAACGCCTCGCCAGTTGCGAACGTCTCGCCAAAGGTATGCACACTCTGGATGTTTATTACTGTCCGAGCCCTCGAGCATGCTCATCCATGCTCGTTTTTAACGCTCACTAGCACCTAGCGGTCTGGTAATAGGTTTGGAAACATTCGTAGTTGAATCGTGTTACGGTCGTGTAACATTATAATTGCGGAGTAGTTGGAACTCAGATTTTAACTTGTTTACTAACTCGACGGGATCCTTTGGGATTTGAGGCGTTCGTTGGGTACGCGTTTAAGTGATTTTTGCGGTGAATAGATTAAAAGAGGAGGGTTTTAATAGTGGAACTGCCTGATGAGTCAAAATCGGATTAGATTTCTGGTTTTGTAGATGTGAACGGCGTGGATGTTGTTCTGTGTGCACTTATTCGGTACATTGATTCGTGATTGTACGTATTAGATGATTGCAAAAATTCGTAACCGTTATAAACATAAAATGCAAACGGTTACATTTTGCTTTACTTATCGGAAATCGTCTAATAGTCTTTCTAAAATCAACAACGGAGAAGTTCTGAATAATTTATTCAAAAGCAACAATAGTTTCATTCATAATTCAACAAATTGTTAGGTTATAATCTTCTTGTGAAATTATTATTTAAATGAAAATGATTGAGCTGCTTTCATATACGTCTCAGTCATTAAAAAGTCTATTAATTTTTTACGGCTTCTGATGGGTAAAGTGTTAGGATAAAAGTTTTGTGAATCAGTTCTATAGTCACTACCATTTTCTACAATTGAAATTGAAATTTGCGAATGTATTTGAATGATTATGCTCATCGAAGGTGATTATCTGGTACTCTTTAAGCCGCATCTTTTCATTCTTTAGTTTTTCATTCACAGTAAGAATGAATCATGGAAGTAGAAAAGTGTATTCATAGCTAGCTCCTCTAGAGACTACGTGGTGCATCATATTCATACGAGCATGGAAATGTGAGACCACAATTATACCAGGAGCACCACTTACCATGGGTTATAGTTGAGTCTCACTAATATAATAAATCACTGAATCCCAGCGCGGCGATTTTATATTACGGCTGGATATAAGTTTCCAGGGAACGAAAAAGCTACGATAATATTCTAACAAAATACAAAGCATGAGGCGAATACAGCGAAAGTATACATTTTTAATATATTCTGAGATGTGCCAGCATATTCTGGTATATTGTAGTATTTTCTAGTATATTGTAATATTTTCTAGTATATTGTAGTATTTTCTAGTATATTCTAGTATATTCTAGCAAATTCTAGTATATTCTAGCATATTCTAGTATATTTTAGTAATTTCTAATATATTCTAGTACATTCTGGAATATTTTAGCATATTCTAGTATTTTCTAGAATTAGTACTATCTAGAACTTTTATTTTTCCCGGCGGGTACTCCAAGGTGAGGTGAAGGTCAACTTTCTTTTTTTAAATGGAATGATACTTTTTTTTATCCACCTATAAAACGATCACATCTTTCCTGCATTTCCCTGCAAGTTAGACCTTGAATGACCTTGAATCATAGGTAATTGAACTCATCTTATAAGGCACTATTTGATGGTGAATAAAGAAACATATCATTCCATTTAAAAAAAGAAAGTTGACCTTCACCTCACCTTGGAGTACCCACCGGGAAAAATAAATGTCTCAACACATGATATCTGTAACGCTTTACAATTTTCACGCTGAATATTGTAGTATATTCTCGAATATTTTAGCATTTTCTAGTATACTCTAGGACTTTCTAGAATATTCTAATATATTCTAGTATATTCTGGTATATTCATGTATATTCTAGTATGGCACAATAGATTGGCTTGAGCTTTCTCATACAAAGTAATCGTTATTCTGAATTTTGAACAAAATAATACTTTATATAGCCTTCTGATTGGTGTATGACTGAAAATGATATTAAAAAATTGATTGAGAAATCCTTAGCCGTGAAACACAGATTTTTGGAAATTTTATTAAGTCTGAGCATAATAAACGGATGTGTACATACATAAATAAATTAGAAAGAAGACCAGACAAATTTGTAACAGTCGTTCCAGAACGTTTACAAATAATGGAACCTGTCAATCGCAGAATTTTTAAAATTTTGGCAATGTGTCAAGCGTACTAATCGGATGTACAGGTATAAATTAGAAAGAAGACTTCAAACGAATTTGTTATAATCTCCCTAAAACGATTAAAAGCAGACGAACCCATTAGTTTTTCCATTTATTTGGTTTCGGAATAACAATATCTCGTCAGAATTTGGGTCAAACGTTGTATCAGTAACAGTGCGTCATCAAACTCTTGATGAAGCTAGTTGTAATGCTGACGAGGCGTTTGAATAGACATCCAAAAGGACACTGTTTGCACGTGGAAGCCTCAAAGAGCATTGAGTGCAAATGCATTTCGGTCTCGCAGTCAAACTCGCAGTTTCGAATATACTTCATGCAATCTAAGTCACTGCCAATCCCATACCTGATGAATTCGACTCATCCATTAATTAAAGAATGCTCTTCAAATAGAATCAATATCAAAATGTCAACGACCAAACTAGAATTACTACAAAGTCAAATTGAATGGTTCTGGGCAAGTTAGTGAAACTTCTAAATGCTCAAAGTACAAATATGACTTCACACATAATTTTCTTATGTTTTCTTATAATTAATATACTCCTTACATTTCCATTAAATAAAAGTGGTGCATCGGTAACACGGTCAGTAGTGGAATGCAGATTTTATGCTAATTCTAAATTCCATGGCTCATTTGATAAAAACCAGGATGAGGAAAAAGTTTAAGTTGTCTACTAAAAGATTCTTTATGGTAATCATAAGATAGAGATGTTGTTCTTGTTTGTTACTATACACGCTGTCTTGTATTGTAAAAATGTGCACTATAAATACAATTATACAGAGTAAGCTTACCAATGTGATTTGAAGTTATGCGTGGATTATTGACTGTATGAAAAAGAATTTGAAACATACATCAATTTTTCAAGATGTCGTTGTAAAAGAGCGGTTTCGATTTTCCAGTCTGTGGTAGATTCATTTACAAAGAACATTTTTCAATGTTTTTTACAGGGGTTTTAATCTGTAGCATTTTTTAAGGAAAATGGATCTTCAATTTCTCATCTGCTCCATCATGCAGGAATATTAGAGGAAAATGAGTAATGGTATGCGAAAGTAGAATTTTTAAGCTTTCAAATGAGTCTCGGTTTATTGGTACACGTTTGCTTTTTACGAAATTACAACACGTTAAATATCATGAATTTCTTGAGAATCAGAAATTTTATGTTCAAACACTTTTTTGATCCAGTGTACATATCATAGAACTTATACAGTTAAGTTTTCATTACTTCTTTGCACAGCTTTGTTGCACAGTTTTTTGTTTACAGAAATACAGGTACTCTGCTCTCGTATTTTAAATCTTATACGTTTATTCTATCTGTGACCTTGAATGACCTCGAGCACTTATATTCACTGTGTTCCTAATGAAAGGAACTATCATCGTGGGTGTTTAAAAAACGATGTTACTTAAATTAAAGCGACCGTGATATCTCTTGAAAAAATGAAATAAAAACAATAATTTTTTATGGCATCGTATGAGCCTCATTAAAGTATTCAACATTGTCCTCAATACATTGAATGTACCTTCAAAAACAACAAAGGTGTTTGAGGTATAAACATTAGGTGACTCACCCTGTACATCTTACTCAGGGCTGTTCTTTCTTTTGGAGGACCAGATGTTTTTAACTTTCTTGAGCTCTTTTTTTAACTTTTTTTTATGTAATCCTATAGATATCGATGAGAAAATTGCGAAAATGTAATTATTATTGTTAGGAATTCACTGATTTATAAGTTATACGCGTGTAAACATGTACAATTTTAAGCGTTTTTGACAGGTTTAGTGCGTCACTATATTGTATATTCCTTGGGTGGTAGAGGTAGGGTTGTTGAGCGCATGCGCTGGATAGATGGTGGGTGTTCAGTGGCTCGGCTAAGTAGTACTGAGCGCATGCGCTAGATGACAATTCACTGGTTTAGAAGTTATACGCGTGTAAACCTAAGCAATTTCAAGTGTTTTTCACAAATTAAAGTGTGGTCACATTAGTATATTCGCTGGCCGGTAGGATCTCAAAATGACGGTATAGTCCAAGTTGGTTTGGGGTTAGGTCGTCGTGGGAGCGGAGAGGACCGGCCACGTACGTGCTTGTACTATCGTCTGACGGATCTGCTCGGTACTACTTAGCCGATCTTACGTGTACCAGCTAGCAAATATACCAATATGGCGGCGTTATAACCTCTCAAGAAGGATTAAAAATGCTCAACTTTACACGCGTATAACTTCTGAACCAGTGAACTCCTGGCAATAAGACTTTCATTTTCGGCGTTTTCTCGTCGAAATCTATAGGACTGCATAAAAAAAGTTAAAAAAACATTGGTCCTCCAAAACAAGGTTTAAACCTTACTTAGATCTGCAAAAAGCGTCTTCTAAATATTCAGTACAAACACAGATAAAAAACTTAAAAATCGTAACTTTTACTTTCATCTTATCAATTACGACCATTACCAATTTTTAAGAAAATTATTTGCGCCTCACCTAGTAAATAAATCCTTCTAACATCTCAAAAGACAAAAACTCGTCATTTGGTCCAATCTTTAAAAAGTTATTCGTTTATAAAGAGTTTTAATCTATTTCGTGATATGAAATTTTTTTAATCAATTCCACCTATTTTATATAAACGGCCCACTTGTTTGTCGAGCTAAAAAATCGTGTTAGATATTATCCAGAAACACTCGTACGGTCCGCGTGATTTCTTGGATAAACGGAATCTGTCAAATCTGGATTATAACGAAGCCTTTCGTGCTATACTCGGCTGGCGTACATACAGCTCTCACTTTATTACGCAAATAACGAGAAAATGGGGCTGGCACGGGGTGGCAGTTATACCGTAAAAAGTCCCTTCGCGTCTCTCTCCAAAAAGTTCGACGGCTCTTGAGAAATTTTTATCGTTTTTGTCGCGAAGATAAAACGGCTAAGGTCACCGCAAATCAGCGAGCCGTGATGCTGCAGAGATATTCAAGTGAAAAAGATCCGGGTTACGATACTTCCGTACATTTTTAATCACTTTACAAATCCTCGAATAAGATTCCTACCACACAAATAACCATCATAGAGAACCGTGTACAGTAAAACGTGGGTCTGTAAGAACCGCATCAATGAAACATGCCACGGCGAATCGAAAATGTTTCCGGATGCAGTAGTATGTATGTCGAGTGTGCGATTATAGTATATCGAGATGTGCAAAATGTATTAAGGATATGATATAATTTTATTTTAGATTGGAACACTTCGCTCGTTCATGGTACGATTTTGGAAATGGGATTTCTTCTTAGAACTGACTGATCCAAATACATCGCCATTGCAAACTAATTAATTCATTTATCGACGTTTCTTCGGGTTTTCTATAAAATTTGCGACGCTTTCGAATATGTATTTGCGACCGTCGAATTTTGACTGAGTAGTTTGTTATTTCTAAACTGTGGATTTTAGAACTGTATGACAAAATTGTAGGTGAAATATAAAACATCATAAAGATAAAGATATTGTCATCAATTTATGAAAATTATTAAAGGAAAGCATACATTTTTATTTGGTTCCAGTACCTTGCAGTTGATGCAGAAAATTTTTATTTTGCATAAAGTTACGTAATTTGATATTTCTTGCATGTAAAATATTATTAGAACATGGTTTAAGTCTTTGAAATTGATGTTGGAAAATTGTTCTTAGTCCAATAAATACATTTGAATAGAACGTAAGGATTAAATGGTTATTTATGCAAATAAGATGTTTCTTTAGGGTTAATTACCATCGCATCGTTTACATGGAAAGATTTGGTATCTTGCCTCAAGTAGAAAATTTTGGCAAATACTTCCCAACTTGCTCCCGTAACTTCTTAATTTCTCAACGCCATTACTAGTAGAAAATGAAGAGGAATAGCACCACCCGTAATTACCCCAACAACAGTGATTTTACACTTTGTTTTTTCAAGACAGACATAAATCTTTTGACTTATCGTTAGTGCAGGAAACTTCTTATTAAATTACTTAAAAATTTCAGTAATATAAAATGTCTTTAAATAAAATGTTTGCTTCGTTTATACTACTAAATATATTAAAATATTTTGAACACTTCATTTTACAAAATGTTAGTATTTAAAGAAAGATATGCAAGTACATTGTAAACAACTCAACAGTGGATTTTTATGCAAAATAAAAACTGTCTACATTCGTGGCAAAAGAGTTGAAACATTTACCTCTTTTTACTTTAATTAGTTGGAAATGCCGCAACAGCATTATTAGGTCTTATAAATAATTTTACAAGGGTTGGTTAAAATCTGCAGTCTATAAATTTTCAAGTTAGTACTCCAAAATCTAAACATTTCAGAAAATTTCAATCAAAAGGTGTCGAATTAATATCTACACATGATAAATGTTGTAATTTCCAAATATGGAAAAAATATAGTAATTCGACTACGAGTCAGCTGTGGTTGAAAGGATTTTATTTCCGAACCGTAAAATTCGTACTTTTGAAAGCTCCAAGTCATTCGAATGATTATGAGCGGCATTATACTTCTTTCCACAGTGAAATGTCTTCTTGATGGGACTAATATTCTTGCCGGTGGAAATTTCAACAAAATCCAGCGAGTCTATAAGGACTCTTGATGGAGCCGATGTTTCACCCATTTTACGAATTTCGGCGGAGTCCGAGAAAACTCTCAGTGGCCGTCGTTTCTTTTCATTCCTGTGGGTGGGGGTCATCAGCAGTCCGATGATCGTTCGAAGACGTCTGATGGGACGGTGTCTCCGTACCTCCTTCGAACTAGTTCCAACGAAACCCGGTAGTCCTCGTTCGATTCTCGATCTTTTACGGATAACTAACCCCAGACTCGAGTTCAGTACGGGTCGTGATCTATAACTTATTTAGAGACCGCGCTCTCATTAATTTCCGACCGGCACACAGTGGGGCAAATGTCCATTCTAGGTGGAAAAAAGTCAGGAATCGTTTTACGTTGTTTATATTACGTTCAAATATTATTTTAAAACCTGAAACTTGGTTTTGTAGTGTTTTACAAATGAAAAAATGAATTACATTAAACACAAAAATGTTTCAGATGAAAGTTGTTCAGTACCGAGGGATACATCATGTGGTGGGACTATTATTTTTCCCGGTGGACACTCCAAGGTGAGATGAAGGTCAACTTTCTTTGTTTAAGAGGAATGATGTATTTTTTTATCCACCATCAAATAGTGCGTTTTAAGATGAGTTCAATTACCTATGATTCAAGGTCAGTCAAGGTCAAACTTGTAGGTTAATGCAGAAAAGGTGCAATCAGAATGTGTCAGAAACAGCATAACTTCTTTTTAAAATTAGACCAAATAATTTGAGTGTTCTTGAGAAGATACAATGATTCCGACGAATTGGAATTTTTTCATAAAATTGTTTACGCATCATCAAATAAACTAATCCTTCTAACTTCTCAAGAACACTCAAGTGGTTTGGTCTAATTTTAAAAACGTTATGCTGTTCCAAATGGTGTTGATACACTTATATATATATATATATATATATATATATATATATTAACTTATATTAATTAATATATATATATATATTAACTTATATTAATTAATATATATATATTAACTTATATTAATTAAAATATATATATATACATATATATAGTAATTACTACGGAATAAGTGAAAATACAGTGACTCCCAATGAATGATGAAACACACTTTAAATCGAAATAACTTTTTACAAATGGGTCAAACGATTTCAGTTTTTCAGTAAAACTGGGTCGATTAGTACAAGACGTGTAATGAAAATTTTGTGAAAATTGCATTTGTATTTTCGTTTTTATCTTGGTTTTTAAAAAAATTGTATTCGTTCATATGGAAACGTTACCTTTAAGAACTTCTTCACAAAGTGTTCTTATGGAACAGATATTTTAGAATTTATAGAATAAAAGTTCCCCGAAAGCAAGTTATTTTATAACATTTATTTAACCTCGTTCACTACGTGATTAGAACTTCTTTGTTGCTCATAATTTCTTAGAAGAAGATAAAGTATTATATTTTTAAAAGAGTCGTCCACATAAATGTTACAATTATGTCACATTTTCGGAATATCAGTCTTGTTTGTTTAATTGAACACTTAAGACTCTGTATGCAATTTATTAGAAAGAAAAGATCGAAAAAGACATGTGTACAAGTTTATATATTTTAAAAAGAATCTTACACGTCCGTTACATGAAGAAATTTTTGTGGAACGATGACGTGACCATTAAAAATAATAATCGATGATCGATCGATAAGAAGTGTTCGCGGGTCGATCAACGCCCAATGACCCGGCCAGTCGTCTAAAATAATTTCGAGCAGGTAGGAGATCTAATTGGATTGGCCGTGAGTCAAGTGGCCCTTCATACAATTTAAACAGAGGTGAATTGGTGCTCCGCATAGTTCGGGACGGTAACAGCTCTCCATCCGATAAATTGGCCTTTGAAAGACGCGACGCAGACTGGAAGAACCCGCAGGAACGACCGTTACAATAAGTTCCACTGAATTACGGGGTGAGGGGTGTAGAAGTGGGGATGGTTTAATTATAATTCTAGCCGGGTGACGATACTCTCCGAGTGGAGGTTTCTTTTGTCATTTCACGCCCGACCTCCGACCTAGAGAGCATCTACGATGGCTCATTGACGTGGGAAAAGAGTGAACCCGCAGGAAGCGTGCAGTTTATGGAAACTTATGGCGCGTGCCGTTTCCATAATTCCACAGGAATATACCTGCAGTCCTTGTAACGTATGCTATAGTCAGTCATGAAAGTGTGTACGGGCTGAGGAAGTTAATCGTACCAGTTACATTTATTTGAAGATTGTTTCTTGTATTTATTATCATTTCTATTTTCATTATAAATGCTTCAATCAATTGTATTGGTTAAACATTCGCACAGCGGACAAGAAATTTGTTAACGTTTCTGAATAAAATATTACACAATATCACCAAAAAAGTGATAAAACTCTAAGTTCTGATGCGCGGAATCGAAATTCTACTGCCCCGAGATCACTCGTTCATTTGTTTGTTTATTTATTGAGATACAGCCTAGGACTGTGTTTGCCCGTCAGCCGAAGATTACATTGTACATACATACACATGTATTTACATATGAAAATATATGAGCAACATGCTTTCATACATTATAGTTATATACAGAAATACATTGTTGGAGTACACACTTTCACGTATAAAACATGGACATTGCACTGGCGGAGATAAATCTATTTAACATGATATTATATAATAATCTATATATAGATTTATCTACAGATAAAAGCTATATCAATGTAAATAACAAGGCTGCAGTCAAAGAATTTTTCAAGTCACTCTTATGTACTTGTGCTGCCACCTAGCGGATCTGCCCGCTACATCATATGTACTCCTATGCCCGAAAACCAATATGGCAGCGTTTTGACCTGTCCAACGCGCTTGAAATCGAGCCACTTTAGTTGTGTAAAACTTTTGAACGAGTGAACTCGGCGCAGTGAAATTTCGATTCCGCGTATCAGAACGTAGAATTTCATAATTTTTTGGTGATATTGTATATTACTTAATCAGAATAGTTAAAAATGTTGTGTCCACTAAGCGAAAGTTCAACCTTTTACTTGAAGACTGTATCTTGTGTTTGTTATAATTTCCATTTTTATTAAAAATGCTTCAGATAACTGTACCACTTGAGTTTACGTGGACTGTTTCTTAAATTTGTTACTATTTCCATTCTTATTAGAATTTCCGTAATTAATTGTATCGCCTAAATTTACTGAAGACTGTTTCTTGCATTTGGTGACCAACTTAATTCGTAGCTTTTTCATTGTCCAAAATAATCTTCATCTCTTTCTAAGCATTTACTTCGTCTCGCACGTAATATGAAAATTTTAAATTGTATATATAGTCACAATTGATTAATTGTGGGAACCATCGATTAATTTGTATACCTAATATAAGGAAATATTGCAGGTATAAGTTATTCGATATCAAGCGAGGTATACTGTGTAATAATTAGTTTATTAATTGTTTATTTTTTTGTCGAGATATGAAGGTGTTTCTGATTTCTATAATGCTTAATATTTGATTTAGCAATTCTAAGAAGTACAGAAATAGTACAAGTTTCATGTAAGAAATAGAAAATGTTTAAAAAATCATTTTAGCACATTTTAATAAAAAATGTTCTGGCGAAGATCAAACCAGTCATGTTAATATCGCTTCGGTTACGAGTTTTCCGATACCGTTTGACAATTTTTAACGACGAAGTCACGCAACATTTTCAAAACGAATGAAATTGTATCGCGGCCAGTCAAGTTTCACATGTTCAAAGCGCAAAATATTCATGAACAATATACTCCAGTTATTATAATACTGCAAATGTTGCAATGCAGGGGATCCGGTTCTCACAAAAGATAATGGCGAATTTTGACGCAGTCAATTTTCAGCTGAGTTGTTAAAACTTGCTCTTTCATATCCAAACTGCGTTATTTCAGTGTCTGCCAGTAAGTTTAAAACGCTTATTCTGTCAACTCATACGTATTTTATAGTAATCACATTTTTTGAAAATCCAGAAAACTGTTTGTGTCATTATTTTTATATTTCTTCCTTTTTATTTTTCCAATTCCAATGAGTTAATTAAATATGCAACGTAATAACCCATTTATTTTTTTTTTATTAACTGTCATTTATATTTCAATAAAGTGAATTGAATACTAGTCACAACATTAATACTATAGTAAGTTAATGTTAGTGGTATGTAGTTATCGACAGAGGTCACTTAATTATTGTTTTTATTATTCTACGCATTTGCGTGCGTTCGATTGTTCTGATGCGTTATGCCCGCATGGTGACCGCGAAATGTTCTTTAATAGGCGCACTCGCTAATAGGCTAATTATGTAGTAGTGTTTAGTTGAACAATTAGTCAATTATATCAAGAAATATTTTTAAATAATTTAAAAGGTGTCATAACCCAGTTAGCACAAAGACATCTGAAAGACGTCTTATAGACACCTGGTGTTGAACTTTCAAGACGTCTGAATGACGTCCTACGAACGTCCTACGAACGTCCTACGAAAGTCCTCCGAACGGCTTCCGGACGGCTTATGTTACAAAACTGCACGTCTTAAAGACATCCTTAAAACGTCTTATAAAGGTCTTACAGACGTCTTTAAGACGGCAATTTTAGGTCTTAAGACATTCAGACCTAAAATGGACGTAAAATGGACGTCTTTAAGACGTCGTGTGCTATCTGGGAAGTATCACTCCATATGTAAAAATTAATTTCTGTAATGATGAATTAAATGTACCAAAGATTACACTTTATCATTGGCTACAAAATTAAGTATATTCATTTCAATATATATTTTAAACAAATTATTTTGATTTTGCAAAACCATTATAATTTCTTATTCACTGCAGTTAACATTTAAATTTCATCAAATTCGGAGAGGAGTACCTCTTTCTAAATAATTACCAAATTAAGTGTACTCGTAATCTAAATTTGACTAAATATTTTTGCAAATATCTCGTTAACTAAGACCGAGAAGCGGTAACATGTATAGGGAGAACTTCTTCAGAAGTTCTTCAGAATTGATGACCTTGACAACATATTTCAAGGTCATTAAAATCGGTGAGGAGGGCAAACATCTAAATAATTACTTTCATTTCAAATAAATTACTCTGATTTTGCACAATCATTATTATTGCTAATTCGCGACAGTTAACATGATAATAGTCGGTGCAGCTGTATAATTTGAAATTTTTAAAACAATAATACAATTAATTCAAATAAACTGTTTACTATTTGAAATAATATTTAAGACAGCTCTACTTATTACTTTAAACAAATTTATTGAGAAATCTTGAACTGTATATCATTGTTTGGAAGTATTAATTTCAGTATTCATTTTAAACAAATTACTTAGATTTGAAATCATTATAATTGCTAGTTCACTGCAGTAGACGTGATAAAAGCGCAGGCGCGTAATTCGAAGTATTTCTGATAAAAATGGAAATTATAACAAATCGCGGGAGTGCGTTCCGCTCCCATGGAGAAATCATTTATCACTGGATCTTACCGTGCAGGCGAACAACGTTCAAGGTGTAACGTGACAGCAGGTGAAAGAAATGCTGCGCGTATGCGCGAAATGAGTTTCAAGTTTTCAAATTTCATTCCGCCCGTTGGAATCGCGAGTTTCTTCGTCTACGCGTTTGTATGGACGAGATATAGAAAACTTTCGAACTGGCATTAGGCTGATGTAAAAGTTCCGCCGTATATTTTCACCAGGCTGCATATACAGAGAACTTAAAACTTTCATAAAATAAAATCGAACGGGGCTCTTTCCATACATCTGTTTTAAACATCCTACAAAAACCAATATGTGAACATTTCTTGTGATATCGATGATATTGGCTCGCAAATTCTTACGAAGCACTGTCTAACAGAGAACTGGGCAACGAAGTAAAAATTTGCGAACGTCTGTTTTGAAATTTATAGCAATCCATGGAATCACTTGTTTTCCCCTCCTTAACTAGGGTTGCCAACTTTTTTTTGAGACAATTCTGAGACATATTTCCCAAAACTGAAATATATATATATATATATATATATATATATATATATATATTTTAGGAAAATATTATAAAATTACATAATAGCGATTAATAACATTAAATGTCGTTTCTTGACTTACAGGTAGGATTTTTGTAAATATTGTACATAGATATTAACGCTAAACTAAAAAAAAAATAAAACCCTGATTTACAGAGCAACGCATGTTTGTTATTCATTCTCGACCAGCCGTGGATCTCTTATATATATATATATATATATATATATATATATATATATATATTTACAATGGAGTAATTTCACAATGGATGGACACCAAGTCATGTACAATAGATAGAACTATTTTGGAGTATATGTGATGTTGGTGGATAGCTTTCTATGAAGTTTCGGGACAATTTGACATTCAACCGGAATTCTGGACAGCAACTTCAATTCCGGGACAATCCCAACCAATCCGGAACGGTTGGCAACGCTATCCTTAACGTTCTTACAATCGTCAAAAATAGATAAGATTCAAGAACCAGCAGAAAATTCTAGAATAATAATTCTACACATAATTGTGTCGACTATACAATTAAATTTATGTTTACTTATAAACAACCGAACGTACTCGGAACTTGAAAACAGACTCCATCGTTTTATGGACATTTAATCAATTTTAAAGATAGCTGATGTACCCAGTACATACATACATACATAGATAACTTTATTGTTCCCCTTAGGGTTGCAATCTTCATTCTCCCTCTTCTCCCCTTCGCCCCGCTCTTAACCTAACCTTAGTACTATCTTATAGCCTAACTTAAATCTAAACTTATACTAAACAGAAAGCGAGAGAGAAACATATTTACAAAAGTCACTATTTACAATATTTGCAATACTCCATTTACACTATCGCCCCCCCCCCCTTCCTACATCCCTAATCATTCCAGCCTTCCCTAACCGCGGACCCCCTCTTCCGGCAACACCACTTGTGTTTCTTTTCTCTATGATATAAAAAGAATACATGACGATCACATCGATTGATACTGAAATAAACATTATTTAAAAGTAATGTTGAATATGTGAATAAAAATCGGAGATAGGACTTAAAATTATAATATTATTTCTTGATTAAAACGTTTCATCACATTTGCATACTGAAATCGGACATTTCATATTCAACGACTTAATAGAAGTTGCGAAAACCATCAAATTTAAATATTTTTGCAAATCTACTTTGAATGCCCGGAAAGCACACAAATACAACAAAGGCTACTGAAACCCACGAAAGGGTGCACAAAATGAAATAAAATAAAAAGGATACAGGTATAAAATAATAAAAAAATGCAATAAAAAGATAGAGTTGCTAAACAACATATTTTAACACCAATTAGTTTACATTAACTATATATGTAGCAAATATTCATGCAGTCAATTGCTCATGATAACTAGATATGCAAATATAATTATAATTATATGTAATATAATCTACAAGAAAATCTTAAACATGTAAATAAATCAAAAGGTCTCTAACAGCTATCAATTAAATACAGCACAGAATAAACAAAGCAAAAATCGGCTTTCATAAATGGATTCAGCTTCACGTTGCAAACGTAGTCACATAAATGTGTGAAAGTTTCGCTATAACAATTTTCAAGCTAAAGACGCTTGTGTTATAAAAAGAAATGGGAACTTGAATCGCCGGCAGCTATGTTTCCTGACTAGTACAACGAGTGAACCTCCGCACAAAGCACGTACGTCAGTCAATTTGTCATTACACATTTCTAGACGACGAACAGCGGCATAAATCGCAAATAAACTACTAGTTTTTATGCAGAATAAAAATTTTCTACATTCATTACAAGAATCAGATTCCTCCTAACAGTTTCAATAATCTGAAAATAATATACACAGCTGTATAAAATACTATTTCAAATAGGAAATAGTAAATAGTCTATTTATCTATTTTATTTGAAATCGTACGTGCAAATATTTTACGTGTTCGACAAAGTTTTTAAAACAATATTTATTTGCAGGATTGTCAAAATAGTGTGAATTTTATTTATGGGGGTGATTTTACATGGGAAAATAAATCGAAAATATGGAATCAAATTTTTCATTTCATGCCGCATTTTAAGAAAATCAATTTCGAAAATATTATGGTTTTTTGCATCTTAATATAAATATTTTATTTTATGTTTTAGATTATCAAAATAAAATTATTTTACTTGCAGAAAGTTTACTGTTCATGTAGAACAATATTCTATTTGAATTGTGGTACAGAGACTATTTAAGACAGTATTTGAAATGTTTGTTCAAACTTTTACTCTGATAATATAACGGAAGCCTCAAGCTATCTTATAATCAAGCAATCTCATATAAGCCATCTTTTTAATCTTTCCATTTTTCCAAAATTGCACTTACTTTCTTTTACCATAAATCCACGAAATTCGCAGTCTAGTTATAAATTATGAACTATAAATTATACGTTGATAATTTGAAATTATTTGTCAAAATTAAAATATTCGGTAATATTTTGAGCGCAGAAAAATGGATAAAAACGAGAAAATATTGTAGTAAAATAAATGGATTCTAATTCGCAGCTTCATTCCCACACCCAAGTGACTGCCATCATTGAGCTTGCAAGGTCTGGGTTAGGTCTACTTTGGTAGACGTTCTAATTACAATAAAGTTTCAATGAACCTTGTTCCTGCAGAATCGTAGGAGTTCAAAACATATCCTGCTATTAGTACAGTCCAGTGGTTATTGTGCGAGTAAGAATATGATGATCGTAATGGTAGCTTGGGTAGTTTCCAACATTATTAACGGGTAGAGGGCTTTACACGAAAACCCCAGTATTCTTGGCACATCCGGTTCCGCGGCAAGAAAATATGATTGTGTTCGTCGTTTTACTTTGCCGTCGAAAAGTAACCATTTTTCATTTTGTGCTTGAAATTGAAGTAGCCATATTTCAAATTTGAAAGCAATTTAAATCCGTTACCAGAACCTTTATGATTTATAATACGAAATTGTCCTCTTCGCGGTTGGTCTCACTTTCCAATCGGATTTGCGAAATCTTCTGCCAACCTAAATATTAAGTTGTAACAAAAATGCGTTCGGTTACAAATATATACCGGGTGATTCACGAGAAACAGGCCACCTACATATCTTCGTTAGGCTTACAGATAGAAGAAAATGTTAGAGGGAAAAGTTATACTGTTAAAGGGGGCTAATATGGTGATATAAAAAAAATGTTGCGATTGTAGTAGTTTTCAAGGTCTTTCGAAGGTCATCGATGATTTTTAAATTGCACCATATATTTTTAACTTCACAGTGTTGTAGCTGATGTCAAGACGAGTTCATTGATGTGGTACACTATGACCATCAAATGACCTTGAACTAGAAAATTTATGATAAATCAATGATAACTTCAAAATATGGAATCATTTTATTTGATTTAAATTAAATGTTCGAAATTATGACCTTGAGCAGTAACACAAATATTTAAACGTTTTACGAGGCAATCAATTGCTAATTATTCTTTCTTGCATGTTCTCTGGTGTAGTCGGTTGTTGACGATATACATCATCTATTCCTCACAAAAAAAAATCAAGATGAGTTAGATCAGGCGAACCAATGTGGTACCAACACGATGGCTGTCCCACTCATTCTTCACGTACCGTAAGAGAATTTCTGCACAATAAATTTTCGCTGGTTAGGACATAATGGACACATACTATGGCCAGCTCGTTCACCTGATCTAATTATTCTTGATTTTTTTACTGTTATTGGATAAAAACACTCCAAAATTCAATAGGGAAAATTATTCTTAAACTAATTACTACGTTATGAAAATAAACTAAAAATTATAGAATATTATTCAATGACTACTGCAGACTTGTATTCATTGTCTGTCGTTTCTGGTAGCTAGTTTCAACGACGAGTTCTACCTATATCATTATCGCGGACTTGGCTCATTACATCCACCTCACTGTACTTGTTCTAATTGTACGTGCTTATAACGAGGCCATGCTGAACTGTGTTTTCTAAATATACACTTATTCATTGTTGTACTTACGATGCTTTTGAAACTAAACAATGCGATATAAATATTTAATACCCCATTCAAACGTGTTCAAACACAACGAAACCTACTACATCACGATTATTTATCATTCGTCTTCAGTTGTACACATTTGTTTCAAATACCTACATTCGTTTTCCTAAATTAATATTCCATTCTATTATATTCAAACACAACAAAATGTATTCCATTACAATTATTTATCATTCGTCTTCAGTTGCATACATTTGTTTCAAATATCTAAATTCGATTTCGTTCAAAAGCTTATAAACCAGAACAACATAAATGTTTAGTATATCATTAAAATTTTTGTTCAAACACAACACACTCTACCGAATCATGATTAATTATTACTCGTCTTTCGTTGTATATATTTGTTTCAAATATAAAAACTTGTTTTCGCTCCGCAGCTCATTCGTCACTCAGATAATTTCACCAATTAACCAATTGCAGATTATACTCTAATGAAAATTGAACACTTTCGAGCCCATAAACATGGTCGCCGTCGAAACATGCATCTGTGAATGCTTATATCATGGTTAGGCTCGCTTCTCCGTTCGTATCACTCGGTGAAATCTCGGTTTCCGGCTAAAATTTCAAAGTAATTGTCATTCCTTTCATGTAGGTAAATTCAACCGCACTTTAATAGTATGACATGTTGCGTGTGTCAAGATAACCGGTTCAGTGGTTTAGCCGCTACCACTTCGGATTAGTACTGCGGCTTTCTCGTTTGTCGAATTACTGGGATTACCCAGATTACACGGATCGTACAAGTACGATACGTCTAATACGCGTTATTCCGCGCATATCTTACTGTCAGAGATCGCCGGTGTATAATCGATTAATTAAATTATACGCTGCCTCTAGTCGCAACGTATGAAAATCACTCTTCCGAGGAATTATGCTGATGTTCGTTCCACCAAAGATCGCGCAAACGTTCCGAGAACTTCCAAGAAACTGACTATGTTTTCAGGACTCTTAATACTGTTTTAAATTTGATCTACTCATTTTTTTCACAAACGCATTAACATCGCAGCCTGATTAGAATTAAACTGCAGATTTAGACTCGAATGCGTCAAATAGGTGGGCATAAGTTCGCGCCGTTTATTGTACTACTATTTAAATTAACATTTGAAACATTCCTTTAAGATTTACGAAAAACTGTAATCACCGTCTCGTTCCATCACCTCTTCTCAGCTTTTTGGTAGAGACATTATACCGTGATTTTAAAATTTCTGTGGTTTTTCATTAGAAAAGAAAAACACATCGTGTAGGACACAAATATATCCGCGGCACGAACTTATGGAGCGACTTTTCATGTTAAGAATACATGTTTAATACTCAATTGAAGGAAGAGATACATTCGCGTCGGTATTTACGGTGACGCGATAATATTATAGGCAAGTGCATGATTTTGTCCTTGTAGTATAATTATTTTGTGTTCCTTCGATGCTGTGACGTTTGTTTACATTGCTCGCGAGTAGTGGCTTTCAGTTTACCCTCAAGTGGTGAAGTGTAAACACGGTGTCAATTTATTAGAGCAATAAGTTTGTGATAGTTGTCAGTTGAACCAGGCCGGAAAGTAAGTTGACGTATAGAAATTCTTATTTTAAGAATTGAATTTTCTAATTAAACTAGTATTTACATAACTCTAATATATTTAACATTTTGCAAAACAATTTTCTGATAAAGTGAATTGAAATAAAACAAGGGAAAATCAATAATGCCGAAAACAAGGGAATTGGAGGCTTCAGAGCGAATACAAATTTATAAAGGAAGAATGGATGAAAAATCCTTACAAACGATTGCTGTTGAGTTTGGAATTTCGAAAGAAGGCGTTCGAAAAATTTGTAAAAAAATACAAATGACAGGGAAACCAGAAAAATGTGTTAGATCAGGAAGGAAAAGAAAAACATCAATTTTTCAAGATCGAGAGATTGTGAAGCAAGCCAAAAAAAATCCATCGATCACAGCTGAAGAAATAAAAGAAAATTTGTCATTAGCAATCGGGACCACACAAATTAAATGTCGTTTGTCTGAGGCTGATTTAAACTGAACGCCACTACTTACGAGTAATGTAAACAAACGTCACAGCGTCGAAGGAACACAAAGAAATTATACTACGAGGACAAAATGTTGCACTTACCTATAATATTATCGCGTCAACATAAATACCGACGCGAGTGTAATGCCCAGGCAGCCACAGTTAAGTGTCCACAACTAGTCCCACTAGTTACCTTATAAAATAAAGCTTACCAGTGACGTTGAGCTGAATATGATGAACATTATTGCACTCCCGGTTCACCGTCAGATACGTAGCCTCGCACTTGTACAGCCCCTCGTCCTCTATTTTCACTTCCGAGATCTTCAAGTATGTTTTCGTCGAATTCTTTGTGTACTCTATATTCGACCTGCAACAATCAAATCAACAAGACCGAATTACAATGAAGCAACCATGAGAACTTGTGTGCTGAAGTTTAATGGGATGCAGTCGAAGCACGAGTCATCTTCCTGTGAAATGTGATTAACGCTCGGATCAGAACGATCTATAACTAGAATAATATTCTTACTTGTATAGGATTACACGCAGTTGGCTACCATTAATATAACACATTTGCAATCCTATTAGCATCGAGTAATGAATAGAACAATGCATCGGATCAATCTGCTCGTTATATCGCTAAATCGATAGCGCTTCACTTATGCCACTAAGGAAACAATGGCATTAGAATTTATGTGCCACAATCGCGCATCCGATTTTCCCGGTACTATTATGGCAATTCCTTCAGCGCGACCGTTACAATTGCAAACCGCGTTTAACATCACTGAAGTTATTAAAATTCCGTCTTCCAGATGATAAATGACTATAGTTTAAGGTCTCAGTTTCTGTAATAAAGCGACGCAGTTGAATAATTACGAATGGTAGAGTAAAAAGTAGCCTGTATCGTTCACGTTATTAATTCTTTGATTCATGGTATTAAGCCGCAGTTATGATAAAAATTAAATTTAATAATTTCAGAATAATTATGAGACACTGAATTAGAAATTTTATAATTTGTCCAAATATCGTACGGTCGCTAATGACTTAACTGAGTATGTTGTTCCTTTCCTTTAGAGTGAAAATTTAGGTACGAAATAAAAATTCAATTTTCAGAAATTGATAAAATCGTATTCTTTATATTCTTATATTCTTCTGATTGGAAATGCATAAATATTTATAGTCTAATGATTGTATTTCTTACGTAGGAAATTCAATATTAAACTTCAAATAAAGAAATTTAAATTTATCTGATTTGATAAAAACGAAATATGAACTTTTGTGGAGGTCCATAATTATTTAACGATTTTATAACGTTCCTTATGCAGCTGTGAGCTGTATAATCGCAAAATCGCGAGCTCATAATATCGATTTTTATTACGTAGTGAATTTATGATCATTCGCTTACAGAATAGAATTTATTTTAATTGTGCCGTAAAACGCGAGATGATGGCTTCCTCTTATAGTAATTAGCCATTCTGACAATCATAGCTGATCTCTGAATATACTGCGTTTATGTCGATATTGTAGTTTCGGTTTGTTAGCATGAATGCTTAGGTAGTCGTAGCTCCGATGTGTATCTGGCGAGCAACACAATATCCAAATAGTAGTGATAACTGTTATTAACCAGCGCGTTTGTTCATTAATGCGATGCATTTCTGTTGATTGCCAGTGAGATGATACACGCATCGGCTCCGCAAATATGCTTCCAGCTGTATGGAAAACAGTTTGTATTACAATACGCAGCCCGCTTAACACCGGTGCCATAGTTGCCTTAAGAAATTTGATATAATCGAGCGATTCTGAAATTTGATTACTTCATCGTCCTATTGGGATCGGATTCTAAACCGTGGTTCGATTGGATTGGCAAACTGACTTAATGATTATGAGAAAATTGTATTTTTAGAAGCTCCATTTAAATTTACGTTTGATACCGTCAGTCCCCAGGGACTGACATAGCGTTTAATGTGTTAGAGACAAAGTTGGCGTCATGTCAGTGATTCGATATTCTTTCACAGTAGTCTGCTGTGAAAAAAGGGGCGCACCAGAATTACAGTATTTTATCGATAATTTTCCCAAATATCTGGCCGATAATTGTCCCAGAACTATCCCTACTTCCGCGGGATATAACCCGTGAGGGGACACAGAGCTCGAAAGACCTCGGTCGCCGAGAAGTGTAAAATAATACGGGTCGAGTATACGGGACAATTATCGGCCAGATATTTGGGACAGTTATCGATAAAATACTGTAATTTTGGCGTGCCCCTTTTTCACACCAGACTACTATCAAAGAATATCGAATCACTGGACACGACACCGAACTTTGTTTCTAACACGTTAAACGCTATGTCAGTCCCTGGGGACTGATAGTATCAAACGTTTTAAATGGAGCTTCAAAAAATGCAATCTTCTCATAATCATTAAGTCAGTTTGAAAATCCAATCGAACCACGGTTTAGAATCCGATCCCAATAGGACGATGAAGTAATCCAATTACAGAATCGCTTCCATACACGGCGACAGAGACCTCTCGAACTTCGCTGTTCTTTCCTACGTTCGGCAAAAGTCAAAGAATAGTATACCTGACCTATAACTGTCCCTGGCCGGACCCGTGGTTACAACAGTTAGCGATAAAATACTGTATTCCCAAAGTTTTCGCAATTATTTCAGCGTGGTTCGTCAGCAGTGTTCCGAGTAACCGTTAATAGAACGCTTGATTATCTCAGAAAAATGATTAACAATACTGTTCTAATTGGAGTTAATAAACCTCGGCTGGACTCACGCTGAATTTGATGCCCAATGAGAACTGTTTAAAGAAACGTGAGACTACGACAAAACCAAGTCATACCGCGAATTCTGACAGAAGGAACGAGAAATCGCATTAGCGGGTCAGAGAACGGAACCGAGCTGGTTCATAACGGATAACAGGTGAAACGCCGGTGAAGCCTTTAATCTGAACGGGAGCGGAGTACCCGTTAGACCAAATGGCTCCGCGAAAGCATCAAACCAGACTAAACAATCCTCCTCCTCTCTCTTTCTCTTCTCTCTCTCTCTCTCTCTCTCTCTCTCTCTCTCTCTCTCTCTCTCTCTCTCTTTGCGAATATAGAAATTCTCCGAAACGTTGGCATTCCGCTAGACCCGTGTGCAACATCTTCACCGGCTACATATTATATTTCTTTATTATAGCCAAGATATAATGTTAAATAAACAATTTGTTTAGCACCCGTCCAGCGTTGGATTAAGACCTTTAGCGGCCCTAAGCACTTAAAAATTGTTGTTCCAGGCAACTTTTATTTCGAAAGTTACTTACTACTACTACCATACTTCCGGAGATATTGTAGGTGGCAATAGTTAATGCCTCACCCTGTATTTGTGCCGTTGTTTTTGAAAGTGGTATAAGTCGACTTCTTCATACATTGCGATATTTAAGGGTTTGCGTTTTAAGCCATTAGCTATTATCCGCTGTAAAGACTTTGAGAGCAGTGCACACTGAAGTCCTAATAATTAATAATTAACCCCTTATCCTACCCGCTAACTCCCGATTGCTCGGGACATAATAAACAAGAAGGTCGGTCATGCGTCGAGCCATTTAGCTGTTTAGCCGTGTGCTCGAACTTGCGCAAAATGTATGCGTCTTATGACATGTATATGTTGGCGCAACGAAAGGAATTGTGAAATAATAAACACGTTTGGGCACAACTAATACTTTTAATTTGAAAGTGGATTTATAATTTGAAAGTGGATAATGTATCAGTAACAATTTGTAAATTAATACTTAATTTAAATTAATAATGTTTTGAGAAAACTCGTAGAAAATTAGTAATCTTCGTGTTAGTGTTGTTTACGTTTGTCACGAGTGAAGTACCACGAGCCAGGCTCGCGTTGTTCACGTTTGGTCCGAACGAAGTACCACGAGTCAGGCTCGTCCTTATTGTTTTTCGCCCAAAGGCGTTGATTCAAAACCGGCCAAAATTACCCAAGACCAATTTTCCTGAAACTTTGCATTTTGGTAGCCCTTTGGGTCTAACATTGATTTCGTGCAAAAACTTTTTCCCAGGACTTCACGGTTACGGGGGGGGGGGGGGTCAAAGTACGTATTTTGCTTTAATAAAAGAAAATTAAAATAATCCAATAGTCTAACGAAATGTTGCGCACATACAAAATTCTTTTACAGACGATGGACCTTCATGACACGACAACGAAAATGAAACTGATGATTTGTCTTTGGTCTAGTTAAAAGAAATGCGTCTACCACGACAGCAGTAATCTCAAAGCGCGAAACGTGAAGAAATGAACACATCTCGTCAATACTTGATTTCTCTCTCGAAATTCTAGATGGTTGCCTCCGAAGAATATGATTGTTTCTTTTAGTCCTTTGATTCTGGGTATCAATGAAAAAGTGCATAGTTCCGTTTCGGAAAATCTTAAAACACTGTATGTTTCGTTTGAGATTATTAAATACTGTCGTGAATATAAATCGAAACAAACTGAAGAAGATACGCCACCTGATAATTGTATAATAAGATATAAAATAAAATAAGCAATATCTGCATTCTAGTATAATTATTATAAAATATAACCAGTGTGTTTCACTGTTTCAAAACAGTAGAATTGATAACAGTAGCATAGCTGTGTTATATACAGTGTATATATAATCACAAGAAGCGTTTCTTCCACGTTTGAATCAACTTCTACTCACATTTTACTTTATAACTCAAAAACAAATAATTTTTCCAAGGTATGACAAACACCATTCAAAAGGGCATGAAATGTACTATTAATGCAGCGTTTTTGGTTAAAATCAGGCGATACTTTTTTTGGGAATTGCAATTTTTCTGAATTTTTTACACCTTGAAAAACACGAAAAACGTGAAAAAATTATGTTAGCAATAAATAAATTACATAAACTTATACACCGTTGGAAAGCTTGAATTTTTTATGATTTTTTGGTATCAGTGCCGGGTCGATATCGTATTTTTATTAAAAGTTACAGCACATAATAGATTTCGCAAAATACGTACTTTGACCCCCCCCCCCCTGCAACCGTGAAGTCCTGGGAAAAAGTTTTTGCACGGAATCAATGTTAGACCCAAAGGGCTACCAATATGCAAAGTTTCAGGAAAATTGGTCTTGGGTAATTTTGACCGATTTTGAATCAACGCATTTCTTACCACAAGTCTCACTCCTTGTTGTAGGACAAGGGGCTAAGGCGATTACAAAGTTGTTTCATCAAAGTTCTTTTGATTAATTTGTGGTGGCTACCTCGTACGCTCGTCAGCAGATGGACAAACAGACAAGACAACGCCTCTCCCGCTAGTACCTGATCCGTTGCCGATTCTTATATACACCGTCCTAAGCTGTCTAAGGCAGGGCCCGCTAGATAGCCTTACTGATGAGTCCTCTAGCGGGCGCTGGTCGAAACGCTCCCTTTCCTCTTCCTTCTCTCACACATTTTCAACAGCCGCCAAAAATTTATGAGGATATTGTATACCAGGCATGGGCGACACTGGCTCAAGAAACACATGTTACTGCTTTTCCTCTTCGCCTGCTCGGCGAGGCAATCCCCACCACGTCCACTCCGACTCTACCTTCAGCTCGGGCCCCACTATGCTGCATCGACAGGTAGGTGCAGCATAGTGGGGCCCGAGCTGAAGCTAGAGTCGGAGTGGACGTGGTGGGGATTGCTTCGCCGAGCAGGCGAAGAGGAGAAGCAGCAACACGCGTTTCTTGAGCCAGCGTCGCCCATGCCTGTTGTACACCATTGACTCTGTGATTGAAAATATAAAAAGAATTCAAGAATTCCAGAACGTCTGGAAGTTTTGGAATTTCGAAGAAAATGTAATATCGCTACAAAATTAATGGTCCATTTACCTTTTGCTAGGTCCCGGGATACTTACGAACGACAGCGTACACGTTTCCTACGTGCACCACTATTCACCGTGTCTGACACGTAATAGAGAGTTAACAGCCTATCACTGGCGTTCCACGTTCTTCGGGCTGCGCTCGAAAAGCGTCGTAAATCGAACACAGATTAACGACACGGCGTTTGGGAATGTCACGATTAATTTGCCTGGCATCGAACAGCATCGATTAACAGAACTGCGTTTAAGCTTCCCGGTAAACGCTAGTAAACGCCTTAGTTTTGCGCCAAGCGCTACAAAGCTCGACAAAGAGGATTAGATGAACCAGATGGTGTTCAGTTCACAGCCATAATGGAATGTTTCTGTTATTTTAGGGAAAACGACGCATGTCACATGTTTTACTAGTACTAGTAATGTTTCTTTGTTATCTTTTTATAATATAAGTGCACATTTCTTTCACATTGCATAATATTGCCTATTTCTATAATTAATGTGAATAACAATAGAAAGAATAGTAATTTTAGTTTTCTAGCATTAATTTTGCCTAATACGTACGAATTTAACATTGGGCCGCCGTTAAATTGAATTATTTTGTTAGGCTCATAGAATCTGTTTTCATGACTTTTCTTATGGTAAATTAGTAAATCCTATATTCTAAAACTCAATTAATGCATAAACTTAAATTTTTTGAAATTGTGACATGCAGCATATTTTCTTGCAGCCACAGATTTGTGTTCGCGATTCAAAGTATCGTTCCCCGGGATGGGGCAACAATATATACAATAATTAGACTGCGGATTTTATGACAAAAATGTACGAGGGGAAAACAAAACTGCAAAGACATTACAAAAATCGAACAAGATTCTTACCTTCTTCTCGACTAAAAGCTACCGAGCCTTAAAAGTTACTAGTAAAGGGTCATCGAATAAGCGACATACGTGTTTAAATAAAATCATAATGTGATATTTCTTATTTTTTATTCATTGATACATACCAGTATGTCTTAAGAATAATTTCATTTAATGATCGCCTCTTGGCTTCTTTGAAAGGTCTAGGAATAAACCAACGACTTAACATAACCTCAAAGAAAGTAATCTAAAGATGTTATATCGCATGATCTTGGTGGCCAGTTCGCGCAATGCGAGAAATTACACACGATCACCAAACTTTCCTCTCAACGATCGAACAGATTCATTATTTTTCATATAAATCTTAATAATTTCTGCACGCTGTGCGACTGTGTATTTTTCATTGATAAAATGACACCCAATACTCAACTTGTAAAATCTTGAAAAAAAAGAAGAAACAAATATGGCTGTAATAAGCTGTCAAAGATCTAGAGTCCTATTTTGATAACCCTGTATACAGCTGTCTTACAAAAATGACAAGATTGAATTTATTTAGATTTTGTGCGGTTCTTATTATAATATATGTTTTAAAGATATTTATTCACTCATTTCTTATGAAAGCATCTTTATAATTTCAGTAATTGTAAAATAAAAAATCTGGATCCAGTCATTTCCACCAGTTCGATTTTCAAAGAGCTATATTTCTGTAATAAAAAATTATACGGTAACTAAGCTCATTTTGAAGCGTGAAGCCTCTACTTTCAGAACCGTTAAGTAGACTTTGTCAAAGATTCTTCTGCATTCTCCCCATTATCTAGAGAGCGAAAATACAAACATACTTTCGTCGAATATTTTTCTTTCCAAGTCTACGAAACGGGAAACAATTTCTTAAGAAGTTTGTGCAAAAGAGATGTCTTCGGTTTAAAGTTCTCTAATTTCTGACATCGTGTATGTTCTAGCATTAAATTCGTAAAGTGTGTTTGTACATAGTGTAGACACATCAACACAATAATTCCATTGAGTTCTGTAATCTATACGCTGATACGGGATTAATATAATTACTAATTATGGGCAGAGTCAAGATTACCCTATTAGCAAGGACGAGACGCAGGGACGAGGCATTAATCAAACATTCCGTTTGTCAGATGGTCCGTCCCACAGATTGACGTACGAATCGCCATGAGCATTCTGTCCAATCCTTTAACCTCCCAATGACCAATATCACACTATGACACAGTAATACGTTTCTAATCGGCAGGATCGACCATGTCTAAACACTTTACGTCATTCGATAAACGATCAGATAGAAATATCTATAACGCATTAAATGTTCTGACGAAATACATGTATTGATCTTGTCGCGATAAACTCATCTAACTGTGCCATTCATCGAACGGATACTGGACCAGTTCATACACCCCACTATTAAGTAACTAACTAATTATTTTTGCAAAACAATTTGCTTTTATCGGTGCCGAATCAATTAACTGAGTTTATTTAGAACTTATCACTGCGGAATATAATTTCTAATATGTATTTACTACAGTTTTATAGAAGGAAGTATTTTATTGTTTCAAATACATTGGCAAGTGTTTAAAAATAAATGTTTATTAACACGAGGTTTACGGGACCAATAAAACTAACGAGTTCTAATATTTTTAGTACACGATTATTGAGATTGTTAAGACGCATCCATGAGAAATTATTTAATAAATTTATATCTTTTGGTATATATTAGTTAAAAAATGAATACAAATTTCGATACATATATTTTTGTTATTTTTATAAGGTTATGTAAAATGGTCACTTTTAGTGCTCCGTAAAATGGTAAATTATGTACCATTATTTAAGTCATTACAAAGTCATCGTACGATTTTACAGATTGTAACATTCTATTTATATAAATTTTGTGACAGGAACATGACAAGTATTGTAATATCATTTGTAAGATACTGCAACAAATAAACAATCGTTTGTTCCTCTAATAATTTTAGTAAATTGATAATAATTAGACTGCGAATCTTTTTGCAATTGTCCAAGTGAATTGTAAAAAATAGAGATTAAATGAAAATGCATGTCCTCTATTAATTGTTTTAATAATTCGCAAATAATGTAGCAACATCATTCAATTCTTTTAATGCCTTTACAGGGTTATATTTAACTTATTCATTATTTTCATAAACTTATAAAATCGACAGTCTAATTATCATTAGACTGCGGATCTTTATGCACAATAAAAATATTGTACATCAATTGTAAAACATAGGAGCCAAGTAATAAATTCTGCATTTCTTTAATAATTTTAACGAGTTGAAAATAATACATCGATGTTTCAAAATTCTCTTAATTTTTTCACTGTTTTAGATTGCACCTGCCCATTTTTTTCATAAATGTATAAAGTCCGCAATCTAATGATAACATATCGATGCTCCTAAATTCTTTTAATACTTTTTCTGTTTTACATGCATAAAATCTACAGTTCAATTACAAGTACACGTGTAAGAGAATGTTACAGTTATATATTATAATTAGCAATTATATAATACTCTTCTTAGAGAATATTATTTGAAATGAAATATTTTAGAAATGACAATGTAACCATGTATACAATTCCAACATAAATAGTACTATCAATTGGAAGCTCCATTTTCGACAAACGATTCAAAGTTAATAGAGATATAGTAAAATTAACTAATTAGACAAGTCGTTAGATTACGGTACGCACATCGAAGAATGATTGAAACTAGATCGTGAAGAGAACATTAAGCACTTTTGTACAAGAAAGATTTCTGTCATGCGGTCATTAGTTATTCTTAATCTAGGCAGGGATCAGTATAAGAAACAAAGTGCATTCACTGTCTAAAATAGATGCAAAGTGAACTAGAGTAATTTTAGCGTATCGCTTTTCTAACGAGAGTTCTGGAACGAACTTTTTTCCGAAAGTTTTAAAGACACTGAAAATGTCGGGGACGTTAATTACCCGCTTCCGAGAAACTAGGCCGGTAATAGGTAGCGTGGGGTCGGCAATTAGAGAGATAGAACACGACGAAGAACGTTCGAAATTAGCCTGCAACGAATTAATCTGAAGTATAGGGAACGATTCGTGAATTCAGTGGAATTACGACACTCTTATTACAATGTTAATCAGAATCATTTGTTAACACGCATTACTCTGTACTAGACAGTTTATTATTGCAAATCACACACGATGTGCTAATCGTATATGAAGATATTCTTGTGGGCAGACAGATTTTCGCAAAACGTTCTTTTTCTCTGCAGAAATAACACAAAACGTGTTTTTTCTGTTTATACGTCGAACGATGTGTCATATAATTTGAACTAGTTAGCGAATTGTATTTTTTAGGTTCAGTCTGTTTGTTATTTATTAATCATGGATGTCCTATTACTGCTTCAAGTGATTGTTAACCTTTTGTACTACGATTTATTTTAAGGTTACAGTCATTGAAATTTCTTTGGCGTTTATAATTTTTTGAAAGAGGAAGGAAAATTTATATCTATTGTTTGCCTTTGTTTCCTCTAATGGCTATATATTCTCAACAATAAAATAGAATTTTTTTCTATTTGAAGGAAATTAATAACGTACGTGTTCAATGGATCTGTCCGCAATCTTCATCACTAGTCTGACTCGATGTAATAATACAAGGGGTTAATAAAAGTTGTCAGAAAACTTGCATTATAAATAATACAAATATTTGAAAAAGAAATGTTTTACGTTTCATGTTCTGTAAGCATGTTATAAATCTTCTTCTTTAAAGTGTATGAATAATTTCTTATTCCCATCATCGACATTTATTAAAAGACATATTTTATTTGATTAGGAGATTTCATCTTTCTTGTTATTGTTGGAATTTTACTTCTCTTTTGTGTTTGCGTCGTTTAATACGGAATTTGTTTGTAAAATAATTATTTAGAAAATATTCCTTACAGAAATATTTGTTTGAATTTCCGTGTCGATTCTTTCAGAACATATTAAACCGGCTATGAAGTGCTTTGAATTATTGCTGGCTTTGTTTGTTACAGAGATTGTAGTTGCGATACGACCGACAGTCGCGTGTATACGTATGATTAAAGCTAACCAGACTAAGATATGATCTGTTAATAGGTTAATGTCAAGATAATACTCACAGTGGTAATAGAGGGTGACTAATGTACGCTGAATATGTGACTAGAGGAACGTAATTTGTGTAAATTAGATTAAGTGGATCCTGATTAGAGTCTCGACAAGCTGGACGTGTAGATGATGCAAGAAATGTTTCAGTTTGTTACTTACTTCGCATCAACTTTTTATAAGAACAGACAATTATTTTAAATCAACAAAAATCTATTGTAGTTATTCCGGAAAATTTTCGGAAATATCTGTTACAAAGTAAACTGATTTGCAATTTAAATATTTGAATTTCTCGATTAATAATAATTACACATTATATGTTGCAACCATTATAAATGGTAAATAAAGCCATTTAATTAACGCCGATATTGAGTTACAATAAAGTGGAAAGAAGAAGCATGTACTGAAGATTAATGGCAGTTTTTTTCTAAGAATTATAAAATCATTTGGGTCAAAGGAGGAATATTCTACACGATGCACCATGAAGCAGACGACGAATTTCCCTAGCATGCTAAGCACTTTGGTCTTGGCTTTCGCGTCAACTTGAGTGTTACTTTCGGAAGTAGAATTTTCCGACAGCTGTCGCTTCTATTTTCTGCAGCATAACTCACGGAAGTCAACTCTCAAGTGGACTCAGGCTTAAGAATTACTCCCGATATCGCGTTTGATATTGTTTCACCTCTGAATATTTTGTTGTTAACCCTTAGCGGGCGGGAATTATTTTTGGCATACTTTTTGATGGATCGAATATATTTTCCTTGTGAAAAAAAACATTGTGTACTCAAGAGTTAAGTATATGGATTAAATGAAAGAAAACCTGTTGTGTTCAGTCCAAATTTGTTTGATACTTTTTGAGAGTAGTAATTTCTTTAAAAATTATTCGCAGTCCTAGAACGGACAAAAAGCTTGGGCGACTGTCAGCAGACAAGCGTCCGCAAAGGGTTAAAATATATAACCCCGAAACGCATTCTGCTATTACACAAATTCTAATTGATAGACAACCTACCATAAAAATCATTTCTATCATATTTGGCACAGACAAATATAATTAATAGTAATTATTAAGTACGCAATAGTGCTCTGTATATGTAATGTTTTTTTATGTCATTGTTTATTAGATCTGACTAATAACTCTGATATATTCAGTAAGTGCTATTTTTATACATCGAGACAGAAATTAAAATGTCCATTTTATTGATTGTATTAAAAAATAATTTTGTTACGAAAAGAGAACAATAGTCTTATTATGTTATGTTTAACAGTTCATACGATGTTAGTCTCGTAATATGACAACTTCAAACAACTCTTAACACATTACCGACCGGTAGCCGATTAATCGGCTTTTTGTCCCCAACACTCACCGACCGGTAGCCGATTAATCGGCGTTTTCTCCCCAACGCTCATAGAGCCGGTGCCAGGGAAGATCTGCGACCGAGTGGCCGGTGAGAAGTACATAGGATGTTGAACCGCTACCGGTCGGTAAAGTGTTAAATTAATTGTTGTACGAAGAAAAGTTACCAACAAATGTTGCATGGTGTCATCTGTATTTTGTTAAATTGCTTTTTTATCAAAATATGAAAGTCGCCTTCAGGTTTTTAAAATAAATGTCCAATATATTTCCTCTAATTCGAATGTAGCACCGAATTTTGCGTAAAAAATTATTATACTAAATAGGGCTTAAAATATATTAAGATAAGTATTGAATGTCGTCTGTCCTGTGCTTACAAGGAGAAGACGCGGTCATGGGGTCTCAGATTTTCTCGAAACTTTGCATATTGGTAGATTTTGTTCTCAAGTTTATGAAAATGTAGCATTATAGGCGTCGATACTCAACAACTTTTGAGATACGTTAAAATTGATGGTTTTTTTTATTGTACAGTTGTAACCTCTGATATGAGGTTTTTCTGCAGTCTGTATTACATACAATAGTATTAATAATTATATTATTAATATAACGTAATAGATACAAATTGGAGTCCCTTAATTGGTAATGGAAGTGATGATGACATTATATACACAATCCGCAATCTTTGAGGAAGGAACATAAGATCTTACATATAGTGTTTCTTTCATATTATGTTCCTTTTCAATAACATTTTTATATTTTGTTTCCCGTAAATATTATGAGTGTATTTTTCATATGCAAAATACAATTAATTAAAATAGTTAAACAACAGAAAAAAAAGAAAAACATGGAAAAAATGAAAAAGGGATTTGAACACTGGTCTTCCCGGTAATGAATCTAGTATGTTACCATCACGACGTTTGGCACTTGACAAAAACTTCAACCAAAACTGTACTTAACGGCTTAACGGGTATAATGAAATTTAAATTCTAAATATCTCAAAAATTATTGAATATCGATGCTTATAATGCTATATTTTCATAAACAGGAGAATGAAATCTACCAGTATGCAAAGTTTCGACAAAATCTAAGACCCGATGTCTTCTCCTTGTTAGAGAAAATGTCTGTTGCTCAGAAAAATGTTCTATTTTAGTGAGCTACGTAGTTTTGTGATTGATGCAATTTTTCTTTCACTTCTACGAAGTGTTAAATAAGTATCAAAATACTGCCTCTGTCGTTCTCCCTGAAACGACAGGATAAATTCAGATAGTGTCGGAGAAGTTATTATTTGAGGTCATCTTCCCCCGGTTACCAAAGTTGTAATTGCGAAAATCCTCGGCGCCGGAACATCCTATGGTGCTTCTTTTATCGCGTCTATGAAACTGAAATCGTCCACAAAGGGGCGAGAGATTAAATTCGCCTTAAATGCCTACGACGTGTAATCCGAACTCGCAATTTAATGAGCACGAAATGGAGATGGAACAGGATAATACTGTCGACCAGGAACTACATTGAAAATGAAAGGAGCCTGCCGCGTTAGTTATACAGCCACAATTTTGATCTCTCTGGAGCAAGCTGCTTAAACGAACCGCAAGTAATCTGTGCATGACAGACTATGGCAATTCAGATTCACGTTTGTATGTGAGTTGGAGTTTTTATCAACTTCCATTTTACACTTTAAACTTTTATACAGTTCAACTAATTTGTAATCTCATATATTAAACCTCGGGTGCCGAGGGTTGGATCCATTTTGACCCAGAGTTATAAGTGTTCTATTCAAAATTAAAATTATAATCTTTTGGCAGCATGTTTAAATTGTTGACTATTTATATTGAATCAAATAAGAGGATTTATATGTGAATATAATAAAAAACACTGTATTTATAACTGTATACCAAAGTGGTCGCTAATGACCTCGTGTTGTAACAATATTAGAATAACATATTTTGCTGTCCGATGTGATAAGTAAACGGTGAAATAAATAAAGTTTACTACATTGAAAATATAAAATCATTTTCAAATTCTTCTGAAATGTTTACTATTTTGTACTTCACTTATTCATTCTTGTTATAAAATCATAAAATCCGCAGCACAATAATAGGTATAGAAAGATTGATAAGTTTCTAATGGATCAAAATGTAAAAAATTGTATATGCTGAACTATGTATAAGAATCTCACTATACAGGGTGATCCTTTTAAGTAAGGCCACCTAAATATCTTTTCAGCTTATTGTGATGCAAAAAATAAGCTGAAGTGTCAAAGGATCAATATATGGCAAGAATATTTTTTCGTTGTTTTTTGACACATAACTACATTTTTTTTTATTATTGCATCGTGTAGCTGATCGAAAAATATATTCAGATATGTATAATAACATGACCTTGAAATGACCTTGATCTTAGAAAATTAAAGTTTTACGTAAAACTTGAAGGATGTAGGTACTATGGTATATGTATCCAAATGTGTTGGACGACCTAGTATAAGTTGGTTTCCGTAGAGGTGACTTGTTTGTAATATTTGAATGATGATGATGAATGTATTTACGTGTGTTCAGTTCGCTACATGTTCTGCTTCTTGTAATTTGTATGTAGTCTGATCTGTGTAAATATGTTATATTAAATTGTCCAACTTTGGCCAAGTCTCCTGAACCTGTGATTGCGAATAAAATATTTTTGACCGCACTAAAAGTATCGATCATCAGATTTGTTAAGACAACACTCACTTTCTCATAAGTTACCATCGTCAGAGATATTCAAAATGGTGCCATCCTACGGTGATACATTTCCTGAAACGTGTAATGACCGACTGTACAGATCTTTCAGTTGTTTCGGAATTAATATGAGTACAAGCTCTAATTATTCGGTTTTTCATGTCCTCTGGTGTAGTTGGGCGTTCATTATAAATTATTTGATTCTAGTTCTAGTTCATTTCAAACAGTATGTCCATTCACTGCTAAATTGAAACTGATCAGGATTTTAAACCCTTAGGTATTATCAGTATTACGATAGTAAACATGTTTATTTACATCCACACTGTTGATTGACGAGTATTGGTCAAAGCCTGCGATTTCGATAGACATCAGTTTTACGTAAAACTTTAATTTTCTAAGATCAAGGTCATTTCAAGGTCATGTTATTATACATATCTGAATGTATTTTTCGATCAGCTACACGATGCAATAATAAAAACAAATGTAGTTATGTGTCAAAAAATACCGATGACCTTGATAACTCCGAAAAAAATGACCTAGGGGTAAAAATATTCTTGCTAAATAATCGTCCTTTGACACCATGCACATTACGTAAAAAGTATTATTTACATCACTATAAGCTGAAAAGATATTCAGACGACCACCCTGTATATGTGGTAGTATTTCATGCGGAAGGATAGAGTTTTTAACGTGTGACCAGTTTTATTGTATTAAATGTAACGGTATTGCGATAGAAATTCCTCCGCGAACCAGCAATATATGAATTATCGATTGGTATGGATTAAAATATGCTTTTAAATCTCGTGTTTAAATACTTCGTATTGGATTACTGGGAAGGTAATATTTTACGAATTTACGGGTAAATACATTAACAGGGACGATCTCCTTTTATTTAATCAATTCCGTGTTTACCGTTTCCCATAGTTCTTTTCCTTTCAGGTCTTCAGCTTATTATAAAATAGTCAGTATTGCCGTTCCGAAAATTTGTTTTAAATGAAACGCTTTGGTATAAACCCGCAGATTTTCTACGTTTAAGCCAAATGTCTGAAACTCAGAGTGGCAGAAAATATTCATGAGAACTCGTATAATTGCTACTTTACTGTTAATTAAAATTTCTCAACTGGAAACTTGCTCGTTAATTTGAATTTCAAAATTTGCAATAGTGTTCGTAGTCTTTCGTGCGTTTCGTACATAAAACATTACATAATCGGTAGACCAGTTCTTGTGCATTATATGAAATCACTGCACGCATTACGTGAAAACTTACGCAGTTAATATTATTTATATATTCTACAAAAGGCTTGAATTCCAATTATTGCAATGTATTTATTTAAATAAGTACTGTTCTTCAATCTTCTTGCATTTCCTAGATTTCCACCAAAGGTATACCGAATACATTAGAGTAAAAATTAATTGTTCAATCTGGACAAATAACCCCGTCACTCATATTTAGTTGACATGACAGTTAACGTGTTAAATGACTTGATAAAATGAACATGGGCAGAGTATTTTAATATTTTTTGTACGGAGTTACAAGAGCTCTTTGATCGGAAATTTATCAGTTATAATTCAGCGTTTCTTTAATTTTGTATAGTGAATAAGTGTCTTTTGACGAACTTGAATGTGTGACGCTATATTCACAACTCGAACTTCCTCGCTGGGGAAAGAATCGTTTGTGTCGAACGATGCAAAAACAGTTACAGTATTTCATCGATAATCGTCGCCATCACGGGTTCGGTCGGCGACAATTAACGTTCAGATAATACTATTCTTTGACTTGTGCCAAAAGTAGAAAAAGACAGCGAAGCTCGAGAGGCCTCGGTCGCCGAGAAGTGGAACATAGTGCGGGTTGAATATGTCGGTGTGAAAACAACATCTAACCCAGTGAAAAAACTTCTTTATTTTTTCTTATGTTTTGATGGAACCAACATATTCGTGGAATTTTTCTAACGAAAATGATACCAAATAAGATATAATTGCGATGATATTTACTTGAGTAATAGACGGTGAAAGTTTCGGAAAATGATTATAAATATGATCCGAATTATGTCGTGTTTGGTATTATTTTAATCAGAAAAATGCCGCAAATATATTGAAGAAAGTCTCATAAAAAAATAAGTAATAATAAAAAAGTTTTTTTTATTAGCATTACACTGGAAGGACACGTGGGCCTTTGAACTGTGCCGTCGACTGCGACTCTCCGCGTCTTTTTCTTTCCCATGCGCTGGCCTTCCTTGCGGCCGAAACTTTCATTGTCCATTACTCAAATAAATACCATCAGAATTATATCTTATTTGGTATCATTTTCATTAGAAAAATGCCACAAATATGTTGGTGAAAGTTCCATAAAATAATAAAAAATAAAGAAATTTTGTCATTGGGTTAGTATTGGTCTCATCGATATACTCGACCCGTACTATGTTACACTTCTCGGCGATCGAGGCCTCTCGAGTTTGACGGCCCCTCACGGAGTATACCCTGCGGAAGGAGGGGTTGTTTTGCGACAATTATCGTTCAGAATTTCACGACAATTAACGATGAAATACTGTACTCATAAAATATGCCATGCAATTATAATTTGCATAAAATCCGTAATTCGCTGATGATCATGTTGCCGATGGAATTCGAAAGGAAGCGATGAGAAGTTGGCCAGGTTCGTTTTCCGCTTCAGAAAAATTCCTGCTTCGCAGGTGGTAGCTGGAATCCAGGCAGCAGTGGTGCTGGACACTAAAGACCCGATAGATTTAATGGGCACCGTAGCAAAGAAGTTCGAAGGAGTTTCGTTAAAATGGGAGTTCAATGCACTCGAGGAAACGGGCCGGATATCAAACTTATCGTTTATAACCGTGCAGCGTTCGTTCCTTTCTTCTCGGCTGGATCCTTTTCTCCGCGCGAGAGAGAGATTCATGTCGGAACTCATAAGAAATAGTACAGAGAGATCGCGCGCTCGCTCGCGCTAGGCAAATACGTTCTTCGGTCTGGGTAGTCGTAAGTTCCAGGCAATTTTCTTCTTTGCTGTAATCACTTCTACCATCGCGCCTTTGAACGACAGGGGTAGAGACGTCGAGGCGATGAGAAACGTGGAAAATAAGGGAAACGAACAGCGGAACGATGAAGACGTGTACAGAGGCAGCCAGTAGCCAGATAGCGATGAAAAGAATAAGATAAGCTGAAACGCCGGTAAATAGAGAGGAAAGGAACGAAACAGGCGGACGTGTAAGTAAATTGAGGACACGAAAATTAGGGGACATGGAGTATGACATATGATGATGGCTGCGCTGAAGACAAGAGGGCAGGCGAATACATCTCGGTGTGGAAAATGTTACTCGAGAGGGATCGCGATATGAACATGCGAAGAAAATGGTATTTCTGGTATGTAATGTATTAGGTCGTTGCATATGAAATTTCCGATTGTTAACAGTACCGGTTACGCAAACATAATCTTCATCGAAATAAACTTATGGATCAAAGTAAGCATCACTCTAATCAACGTATTCTGCGAATGAATTGCAAGAATCTTGATTGTATTAACACTAAACCTACCACGGTCAAATGACCGGTAAAATATTTTGCAATTATTGAGATTATAAAAATTCATTTATGAAAAATACTGGAATAAATTTCTTGATCTAAGTATTTATCATATTGAAAATTACGGACAATCTCAATAAATTTCGTGTTCCGAAGAGGCAACGTCACAAGTTACAGTTTTGGGTATGTACCTAATCTCAAGACTTTCTACTTTCACTTTGTGACATAAAGCACGTTTGAATTTTTTAATGTTTTGTAGTAGAAACTGATAAAATTACAGTTTCCATGTTATTACTGGTTTTTGACATGCCTGTATGTAGAACATGCTTAACACTAAACCTACCATCACCGGTCAAAATGGCCGATACCAGATTTTTCAATTTACAATTATTGAGATTATAAAGATGCTTTCATAAGAAATGGTTGAATAAATATCTTTAGTAAGTCACATATTACAATAAGAACCGTATATAGTCTAAATAAATTCAATCTCGTCATTTTTATAAGACAATATGTATCAGTTACTTTTAAGAATTTGTAAGTTTAGTGTTAATTAACGAGTAATAATTCAGTGTTCCTTTAATTTTGTGTAGTGTACAAGTGTCTTTTGACGAACGTAAATGGGTGAAGCTATTGACGATTCGGAGCGGAGTTCGATGAGGAGAAAATCGTCTGTGTTGAACCACGAAAAAACAGTTCCAGTGAAAGGAGTAAGCCGACAGAAGGCGGCCGATTAAATCGAAAGGCGGTAAATGAGAAAAGTTCGGGAAGTGCCGTCCGATGTGACGATAAAAGTTCCAAAATGTAAATGAACATAAAGCATTCCGCTATTCTTTCCTTTCTTGCCAGGCAATCCTGCGGTGCCGGCTGATAAGTGTTCATCCGAAACCACGCTGACGTTTTCAATTACACCGAGCCCACCATTATCGAACCGCCGGGAATTTTTATCGGGCACGTATAACTCAACGACAACCGAGGGGTAGACCGCGAGAAATTGTCAATGGGCTGCGAGGAAAATCGAACAAATACGATAATAAAGTTCTCACTAGCATCGACCGCACCTTGGGAATTTGGTTCGGGTAATTTGAGGGAAGATGCCTAAGAGTTTGTTATTCCTATGCGAATTTTATGCATTTACGACAAAAATGAGACGGTCGAATTTAACGCTTTGACTGGCAAAGCAGCAACGTCAAAAATTCCATGAAATCAAAATAATATGTATTCAACAAAATAAAAATGTAAAAGATAAAATGTATGGTACTGAATAGTCGTTCAATTTTCCTGCATTTCTAGATCTTAACCAAATTTGGTGCAATCAATATATTAGTGTAATATTAGTGCATTTTTCAATCTGAACAAATAATTCCGTTACCCATATATGGGTAACATGGCAGTCAACGAGTTAAAACAGTATACATATTATATAAATTTAATAATTTCAATATACTGCTTTTAACTTGTCGCAATCATTAAAGAGCGAAACAAATTTCCTATTTAACTCCTATTTCGCGCAATTGACGCAGACAAATTTTATTTTACACAAAGATCCGCAGTCTACTCATTTCCACAGCCCAAAATTTTATTCTGAATAGACTGCAGATATGTATGCAAAATAAAAATTTCAGATTTAATTGTAAGAAAACGAGAATAGGTAAAAATGTCCTTTAAATAATTTTAATCAGCCGAAAATAGCGTGATAGTTACATTTTTCTAGTGTCTTCATAGATTTAACATTAATCCATGAAAATTGCAATTCTTCGCGTCTAATGGATGGCATGTTACTCCACTGTATTGGTAATGAACTTATGTCAATCACTTTTATGTAAATAAAAATGAGAAGAACACAATAAATAAATCAATAAGCAAAATATAGGATACGAATGCTGTATAGTAAAACAAATGCCGACTGATTCCTTTATCATTTGTTATAATTTACTATACAAACTCTGAGTTATGATTAGACTACAAATTTTATGTATTTATGGCAAAGATGAGTTGATCAAATGCAAAATAATAAAGACATTTAAAGAATTTAGAAATACTATTGCATTGTTTTCAAGTGTACAAAAAAGTCTGTATTAAAACAGAAAATGACTGTCCATGTAGCTCCTCTGTCTGGAAATATTTATTTTACATAAAAATTCGCAGTCTACGATTATTTGATATCATAGTTTTAATTATGTCAAAATACTTTGATAGTTGATGGCCCATTCAAGAAACAGTTCATTGAATGGAACAAACGACTTTATGGAAAATTGGAAAAATTGGAAATTTGTTTTCAAATGCGTCAACTCCCAGCAAAGAAAATCAAGATTATATTCCCCCCTTCCTATGAAAAATTTTATCGTGCCCATGCCAAGATTGTTAAACTTTATTAAAATCTTATAAGTTTCGCAGGTTAAAGAGCGCTGCAAAAGCTTCTGGAGGTTCAATAAACGAAAATCTGCGGTTTAATTGGTCTACTCTCTTCGTTCTTTCTTTTTGTTCGAAGTTTATTCCTTTTAATTTCTTGAGCGTCGACTACAAAATTAAATTTGTTAATATTCCTACAGTTTAACGCACAGTATAATCTGGCGTGGCGTTCTCTTGATAATGTAGCCGTTGCAAATTTTCGGAATACCACAGTAAAGCATAAGCAGAATTAATAATCCCGTTTGCTCCGTTTGTTTGCTCGATTTTAGGCTAACTTATCGTGCCACAGAAATTTGCATTCTTCCGATTAATGCGAAATCGAACGATCGTGAAAAACGTATTAATTTCTCAAATTCTAAAACTACTGATGCTTTTTTTTTAACTGCATATGCGAAGACAATCGTTTTTGAAAAATCAGACCCACGTAATCACACACAAGTCTTAATACAGTCTTGTATTAATATTATTTTATTACTAATTATACTGCCATTTCTCTTTTAATTACACTGAATATATATAGAAAAATTCGGATGGTTATTTATTGGTTCTAACAGTAATTCGATATTTAACAATGGTCGACACTGAATCAATAAAAATTGAATGAATACACGAAATTACGGTTTAAAAATTAGTTAAAATACACATTAAAGTTAATCAAATCGTGCATCATCTTTCAACATCTCACATTTTAAAATATATCGAGTTACGATTTGTTTCGAGAATCATATATATTTCACCATTTTTTATGAGTATAATAGTAGTATATTCTTATAACTAATTTTGTGACACCAAGTGTTAGACATAAGCAAATGTTCACTATTGCGCGGATTAATTGCATAAAGATAATATAGAAACATTTTTAAACTGTCCCTTAGTTAGTCGTGCGCAGTATTTCAAAAAGCAATGTATTAAATTATTATTCTTATTATTGTACAGAAAAAACTTTTCCGACTAAAAACCACTAAAGTAAAATCTTGTTCAAAATTAATCCCGACCAAATCAACTTAAGAAAGAAAATTATAAAAAAGTATGTTAAAGCTGAACTGTTCTTGGGACACCCCCGGTACAGTAACCCCCGCGATCTAAGTCCAATGGAACATCGCTATGTATGTCCCTTGGCCTATTCCTTCCACTGCGGGGTATCCCCGGAAGGGCCGTGAAGCTCGAGCTACCTTGGTCACCGAGCAGTGTAAACATGCCGCGTTATCTGATCCTGGATCGGGTATATCGATACCCGATACCAATCCAATTACAAAACTTCTTTCTTTTTCATTATTTTTTCATGGAACTTTCACCAACATATTCGTGGCATTTTCTAATGAAAACGATACCAAATATGATATAATTCCGATGATATTTACTTGTGTAATGAACGATCGAAGTTTTTTATTGGCATTACATTGTACGGACACGTGGGCCTTAGAAACTGTGCCGGCGGCCGCGACTCTTGCCGTCTCTTTCTTTCCTATACGCTGTCCTTCCTTACGTCCACAAATTTCATTGTTTATTACACAAGTAAATATCATCGGAATTATGTCATATTTGGTATCATTTTCATTAGAAAAATGCGACGAATATATTGGTACAATTTCATTAAAAATAAGTAAAAAATAAAGAAGTTTTATTGTTGCACTTGTATTGTCTCATCGATACGCTATTTTTTTATGCGCCTTCGGCCGCGTGATCCCTGTTTGAATGCTGTCCTTTTCTACGTTCGGCGTGGTCGACGCGGTCTTAAAAGAATAGTGTCCCTTCACGATCTAAGTCCCGGCAGAGGACAGAAAATGGACTTAAATCGCGGGGTTACTGCATACGCAAATTTCTTAAAACTATTATATATATATATATATATATATATATATATATATATATATTTAGGTATTGCAACTGAAATTTACATTTGATTTTTATTTATAATATTTTTTTTAATAATATAAATTTAATTAATCTGCCGAAGAAAGTAATCTTTTCTTCTCAACCCTAAAATTTTTCCAACTTTCCATATGTTTCTTTCAAAATAGGTTCAATCCCAGTATAAAGTATCTATCTTTAAGAAAATTTCTCACTTTTTGTGTTTTGATCACTGTGGCATACGCACCAGTGCGCGCTAACAATGCTTAGACTGCCGACGCTATTAAAAAGTCTTGTATATTATACAATAAATAATAAGAAGAATTGAACTAAAAGCAAACACTTGCACTTCAAGACTAGCTGTGTGCATTCCCAATAGAAGCATAGTGCCATATATCCAATAGTTATGCTAAAAAATATTCTTAAATACCAGTTGTTTTTACTCCCGTTACATGAGACAAAATAAAAACCCTTTAAACCGACAAAAATATCATCGCAATCCTGGCCGCGAAAGGTGACGGGATAATATTAAGAAAACCGAGCAAATGATGATTCGGGATTACGTCGGCAACGTAATTCGGCAAAAAAAGGTGGCCAGATATTACGTTTCCGCATTAGCCGTTCTCTAAAGGGAGATCACATCGAAATAACAACACTCTTGAAAGAAGTTTCCTCTTCTTACGTGCGTTCTTTGCTCCCGCAATCGGGGTCATCCTCATGAAAAGAACACGCGCCTGGAAACCCGGCTTTCTTGCTCCGGGATCTCATGGGTCACCGTTTCAAAGGATATCTTACAAACGTTGTAATTATGAAACTATCTGCCAAAATGAAACAGATATCAAGGGAAACGCGGAAAAAAATGAACGAATGGACCGACGCTCCCGGGTTCCTTTGCTTTTGTGTTTCTCCTTCGCGCCGCGATCAACTTTCTGAATAATTTCGTTTTCTAGTAAAACCACCTTTTTATAATTCATCAGCTATACTTCGCGGATTTGTGTGCGAAATAAGAATTATTTACATCGGCTAAGCTGGTACTATATTAGGTTGTTGCATATGAAATGACTGACTCATATCAATAACTTTCAACAGACATAACTTTTCCCTGAATAATTGATTAATGTAACCACCATTGTAATCATTAGACTGATGCAAAATAAAAATTGTTCGCAGCAATTGTTGGAAACGGAAGATAAATGGGTTACACCTTTTTTTGGAGGACAGTCCTTAACAGCGCTCAACAGTCCTACCATTACCATCCAACGAATATTCAACATGGCGACGCCCTAACCTGTCAAAAACGCTTAAAATTGCTCATGTTTACACACGTATAACTTATAAACCAGTGAATTCCTAACAATAATACTTTCATTTTCGTAATGTTCTCATCGATATCTACAGGATTACATAAAAAAAGTTAAAAAAGTGTTCAAAAAAGTCAAAAACATCTGGTCCTCCAAAAGAAAGAACAGCCGATAAATTAAATAATAATTCTCTCTTTAATAATTTCAACAATATTCATATGAAAATGATACATTGATAGTTTCACCAAAGAAAAAAGTTCTGTAACATCTAAACTGCACGCACTCATGGAAATTCTCTGTCCATAAATAATAAAATTACTCATATAATAAGGGAAAATTTTCTCCGTCTACAAGATACCTTGCAACAAAAGTACTGTAAATTTATGTTGTCACTTTCTCGCATCGTATAAATTCGCACGTGCTAGAAGCGCATAAAAATTCTCGGTCTAATTATAGCGGTTAATCTTATCTGCGCTTATCTAAATGCGTTCTATGCACCAAGTGTATGCATTTTGGCTGGCCATTCTGCGGAAGTGATTTCGAGTACGCTATGACTTGCTATGGAAGGGTTCAACTGTGCGCACCTGCCAATCAATCGCAGTTGCTAGTGCGAGATGGTTATCGGAGCAGATTACCGTTATCGTTCAAACAAATCAAATTTTGTTTTTTTGTAGAATGTTGCATTAAATCGATTTTGCAAAATTTCTATCTTTTATGTGATTTAAAACTCTGGAACCTTACGACTGATTTGCTTCTCATTTTAAAAGAATATTCTAGATAAAGCACTCTAAAATTTAGCGCCGGTTCTTTTTGATATCTCGAATATTTTTTTATTTATAAATAATTAAAGTCGATTTTTCATCGTAAAAAGTGATTTCTTCTATAAATATTACTGCTATTTCTACAAATGATCTACAAAATTCTACAAAACGTATTTTTTTAATTTTCAGTACAGGCTTGGACAAAAAAATTTTAAATTCAATATCCACTATTTTTTCGTAATTTCTGTCAATTATAATTTTCTTTACACATCATTTGGTAAACTAATTCTTCCAAATTCTTGAAAAAGCACAAGCCGTGTGATAAACTTTTAAAAAGGTTGTATCATTATAAAGTGTGTATGGAGACTTTTTTGACTGACTGTACATATTTATGTGTAATGCAAATAAAAAAAACTTTTTTATTATTACTAATTTTTTTACGAGACTTTCTCCAATATATTTGTAGCTTTTTTCTGATTAAAATAATGCCAAACACGATATAATTCGGATCATATTTACAATAATTTTCCGAAACTTTCACCGTCCACTACTCAAGTAAATACCATCGGAATTATATCTTATTTGGTATCATTTTCATTAGAAAAATGCCGCCAATATGTTGGTGAAAGTTACATAAAAAAATAATAAAAAATAAACAAGTTTTGTCACTGGGTTAGGTGTTGTTTTCACACCGACATACTCGACCCGTATTACGTTACACTTCTCGGCGACCGAGGCCTCTCGAGCTTCGCTGTCCTTTTCTACGTTCGGCACAAGTCAAAGAATGGTATTATCTGAATGTTAATTGTCGCTGGCCGGACCCGTGGTGGTAACGATTATCTATGAAATACTGTATCACGAGTCTGACTAGATGTTATAGTAGAAGGGGTTAATACCACTAAATTTAACAGAACATGAAAGCTATAATGTAATGGTCAACTTCTCAAAAATTCATTAAACTATAAAAATCGCCGTCAAGTCGTTTCGTTCCACTGTGTGTCGTTGCAAAGACGGATGAGAAAAATGTTAGAGTATGATATACTTTACCTGACGGCGATATCGTCGTTGCCGCGCGTAGTCCCGCCTTGCTCGCTGAAAATTATGATACGCGTTGCATCACGATACCATTTGATGCTGTGTAGCCCGTTGCACTGCGGCGATTTCAGAACGCACGGCAGCAGCACCTCTGTTCCGAGTTCAGCGCGTTTCTCGCTCTTCAGCCACGGCTCGTTGCTTCCTGAAACAAACGTACGCAAACGCTGTGAATTGTGCGCCGTTCGTTCGTTTGTTTGCTTGTTTACAGAAAGGATAACATTCCAGCGAAACGGAATCATTTTATTCGGAGCGCTCCGCATGAACGTGACCGTTCCGTAGACAGTTCAGTTACGATCCTCCAGCGAGTTATTAAATCATCGATCCCGTGCTCGGTTGAACTTTCTTTTGGAGGATCAGTTGTTCTTAACTTTTTGAACTCTTTTTTTCACTCTCTTTTATGTAATCCTGTAGATATCGATGCAAACATTACGAAAATGTAAGTATTATTGTTAGGAGTTCACTGGTTTATAAGTTATACGTGTGTAAACATGAGCAATTTAAGCGTTTTTGACAGGTTAGAGCGTCGCCATATTGGATATTCGTTGGGTGGTAGTTGGTTTGGGGTTAGTTAAAAGTGCTCAACTTTACACGCGTATAACTTCTGAACCAGTGAACTCCTGGCAATAAGACTTTCATTTTCAGTTTTTTCTCATCGAAATCTATAGGACTGTATAAAAGAAAGTTTAAAAAAATTGGTCCTCCGGAAGAAAGTTTAATCCCGCGCTCTACTAAGATCGCTGAATCAATAGTCGAACCGAGAAGCATGCCTATTTAGCAAAAATTGCCGAGGATGTACACTACCACGCAAAGTTAGTGCACTGAATCATAACAGGAAAATTGTTGAATATTGATGAACTTCAATAAATTGTTGAAAAGAATCTCTGGTACTCGCGAAATCTCCGGTACATTGAACTATAAATGAAAAATGATCAATCCTTGAATTGCTATAGATTTATGGAGAAAATATCTAGTGCTCGTGTCGAAAAAATTAAAGAAACATTGAATTTTTAATGAGAAATTATGTATCTTTTAACCTCTATAAGTTCCTGGGAAGAAATCTCTAGTGCTCGTGTCTAACGGTTAAAGAAAGATTGAATTATAAATGAGAAATTATCAATTTATGAATAACTATAACTTCCTGTAAAAAAATCTTCACTTTTCGTGTTTAAAAAAGTAAATAGATCAATAAAAATCTTATAAATACTTTCCTAAAATATTATGCTGGACATTAAAATGCTTTTTCTACAGTAACCTTGATAGTACGTAGCGCGTGGCAAATTGCAGCAAGTTTTGCTAAATGTGGCAATGCATTTTTTTATTTATATCTTCGTAGTTTCTAGAGGACATAGTAAGTAGAAAACATAGAATACAAAAATATCGGTTCAAGCTTATTTATAATGTCAGAGTTATACAAATTTTATCTCACAGTCAATAATATAAAAAAGTATATAAAAATGAACATATAAATCCTACAATTCATGTTACATCGTGCATAGATACTAATTATTGGTAATATTATTAAAAAAGAATAAGATGATTGAAAGTTACCAGAACCAAAGTCCCAGCATCGATATTGGTTACTCGTAACCAAAATAAAAGTTTCCAAAATTGAACCGAGTCATCGATAATGGTTAACGGTTACCAAAAAAGTAGTTCTCATCGGCGATAATGGTTATTCGTAACAGAAAACAATTCTCGTTGTCAATAATAGTTATTCGTAACCAGAAATGAATTTTGTAATCGACAATAGTTACTAATGATCAGAAAAATTGTAGTTACTCATAACTGATAAATCTGAAGATATCGTAATTTCTACGTTTTTCAAAAATTTTCTGGAAAATTTACTAACACTTCCACTCGGATAAGAATTAACATTTTGATAATGATATTTTTTGGTAAAAATTTCTACAGTGTTACTTTTGGTCTCTGGTTGAAACGTTACATTTTTACGAATGTATATGAAACGTCAGAGTAGAGTGTCAATTCTCTCGATGACCCAGAACACATTTCGCAAAATGACAGAGCACGGAAGCGTTTCAATATTTCTTTCGTATCGTCGCTAAAGCTATAAATATAGTGCTTTTTACACAGATATGGAATGATAAATCGCACTCGCAACGTAAAGTGCCGTACTCTACCAGGATATTTTTCGTTGTTGTTTTAATCTGAAATCGCGCCACGGAATTTACAACAACCTATACACACGTTGCTTTAATTTCATGTTGCGAGCGATCAGTCGTGCGGACTGCAATAAACAGTTTGCTCCCTGATGATAAAAGAAACGATGCCCTGGTACACGAACGTTCTAAAAATATAAATCAAACGATAATCATTCGTCTGACAATATACATACACAGTGTGGTCCACCTAAATTGTTTGCACATAAATATTTCATTCAGTTGTGTTGATATAACAAATCTATTGTAAGTAACTTATTAGAAGTGAATTCCATATTTTATTCTAGTTTTAGAAGACAAAGAATATATACACTTACTAGTTGATAAATAAACGATTAGAGTCACTGTACGAAACATATACTTGTTGCCTATGTGACAGGTAACGTACCCTATAGAATCGCTAAACAAACATTTGCAATTTGCAAACACCAATATTGTCTGAATATAACGAGAATTCAGTGTAGGCAAATTTGCATTTAGAAATTGATTGTTTCAATGTAAATTTGTCAACTTATGAAGGTGTATTGAAATAGATTTCCCCTCTGCTAATAGTCTGTTCATACAGTTCATACTGAAAATGATATCTATGAGTGAGAAAGATCGAAAAATTATTAACTGCATACAAAATGTTTTTTAGACCATTACAACTAAAGGGTATATTTAGATGGCTACCTTTAACACGTTGGCTGCAATGTCACTCATATATGGGTGACGGAATTATTTATTCAGATTTCAAAATATATGTCTACGTTAATATATTCATTGTACTAAAGATTAATAACCAGAAAATGTTAGAAGGTTGAAGAACTCAGTGCCATACATTTCACCTTTTCAATTTTTATTTCATTGACTTTTTGACTCGGCTCTCACAAGGAACTATCAATATACTGGGTATATCAATATACTCCCAAAAATGTTTGAGGTTAATGTAAGAAACTTTCTCCTTTTCGAAAATGTCATACGCGGCTTCGTTTTCGAGTTATAATCGAAAAACACGGACCAACCAGAATGCAGTTGACGGATTCCGGCTCGGCACGCGGCGCGGCAGCTGATTCTACTGAGCGGTAGCGTTGTTGTCGCGCAATGCTCGAATCGAGAACAAGAGAAGGACTAGCAATCTATTTAAATAAGACTCGTATATTCAGCCGTAAGTGTGCTTGCTGCTTCGAATTCTCGTATACGGCAATACTGAATTATTTGTATCTAATACCGAACAATAATTGCACGCATACTAATTCTATTGTATTGTTCACGATTCTAGCACGGCGTGACAATAGCGTTACTCCTCAGTAGAATTAGCCGTCGCGCCTAACTGGAGTATGTCAACTGCAGCTGCACTCTGGTTGGTCCGTGTTTTTCGTTAATAACTCGAAAATAAAGACACGTATGACATTTTCGCAAAGGGAAAAATTTCTTCGAATAACCTCAAGAATCACCCTCTTCAAAGAACTCGAACATTTAAGGGCCGCCCTGAATATCATTATGTTCATTGAGTAAAATGCATATTTCGTTCACATAACGTAATTAAATATAAAGAAAAATATTCGAAGGTGGTAATAGTTAGTTCATTTCTTCATCATCACTACTACTTATCATATTCATTTGTCTTCTTTTCTTCTGACCCAGCATTCCAAGGGTTCACAATATTATTTAGGAAAACAACGAATGAATTGAGACAAAACTTTCATATTTTTTGCGTACAATCCAAATGTGCAATAAAAAATACCAGTTGCCATTAAAAAAAACTATTTCCGGTTAGTAGTGGAAATTGAAACTACCACCATTCGATAGAGCGTACGCGAATTAGTTACAAGAATTTGTTTAATTTTCAATAAAAATCACTTCCCACCAGTTTAATAGGGGTGGACAGGTGGCCTATGACACCCTGTACACATACAGTGGCGTGCAAAAGTATCCGGACACCCTTTAAAAACGAATAACTTTTTCAAAATCAGTTCAAACGGCTTGAACTTTTTTGAGATGTTAGAAGGATTAGTTTACTCGGTAGCATAAAAATAATTATTTATACAAATTGCTAATGGTCGAAATTGTGAAGAAAAAAGTAAGTCATGATTTTTAACTTTTTTATCGGTGCCTGTAATGAAAATTTAAAATATATCTTTCGTAGATCTCCATAGGTTATATACATGCGCAAAGTTTCATCGAAGTCAGTTAATGTTGCTATGAGCTACGAACATTGCAAGATGGGAGCTTAATCGTGAAAGTCGCAGATTTTCGGTCTTTCCAGGGAATTTTCTCCTTATGTAATAACCTTTAAATGTATGTAACTCGTAACGACGTTGACCGATTTCGATGAAACTTTGTACATGTACATAACTTGCTTAGACCTATAAAACGCGTTTTTTTTTAATTTTTGTTACAGGCACAGATTAAAAAGTTAAAAATCGTGACCTTTACTATTTTTGTCGCAATTCCAATCAATAGCAATTTTTAGAAAAAATTATTTGCACGCTACCTAGTAAACTAATGCGTCTAACATCTCAAAAAACTCAAGCCGTTTGAACCAATTTTGAAAAAGTTAGTCGTTTTTAAAGGGTGCCCGGATACTTTTGCACGCCACTGTATACGCCTTTCGCAGTTAAAGTGTTAAATGGAATACTCTTCGATTTTATGGAATTTTTGAGGTTGCTGGCTTGTCAATTAACGTGTAAAGTGGCCCACCATGTATACTTTTTCGCACCTGCTGTCCGCGAAGTTATTGCTGTAATCTAAATATTAATTAGTTGCACAGGTAAACTATGAAAGCCAAGTCCGCTCTAATCTACATACACGCTCCTGATACCATGTTGTGAACGCAGCAATAAATTTCCCAGTCACAACTTATGATAAACAAGAGCATAATTCTTGGTTAATTCTCGCGCAAAACTCCGCGCAGTCAAGAGAGAGCGTGCGGAACTTTGCGAAACTGGAAGCGCCTTGGAAATTGACGGCTTAAGGTGATTTATTAGCGGTTTCTGTGACACAAGGAATTTCATTCGTCACAGCTGGAACTCTCCGTTAACGCAATGAACTCATTTAAATAAAAACAAACAGAAGTTAAAACATTAAAATCAGCTTCGAAATCTACGAGTCCAGCCGAAAGAATTGATCGCGCGAAAAATCCTTCCGCCATTGAAAAAAGGAGAGATCAGACTTATGGTCTCGATTATCCTAACCTCTAATGTCTGAAGTCTCAATTATCATAACACGGTTCAAATTGAAAGAGCTCAGTCTAAATCTAGCATTCTAATTAAATAACTAAACTATTATACGAACTCTCATGTTTCCCTGTTTAGTTCGAATAAACAATGTTCCACTGCATTAGTAGATGAAATACAAAATAGTGAAAACATTTAATGAATTCGAAAATATGGATGTGCCGCTTTCAACATTCCAAAATTATTAAAGGAAAAAATAAATATCCATATAACTCCTGTACCTTGGAATGCATGCAGATAATTTTTATTTTACATAAAAATTCGCATTCTGGAGATCATATTTCACAATTAGATTTTTGCAAGAGATAAAAAATTCCATTAATTTAATTGCTGGCTGTAGTCTGATCATGTATCGAGATATTGTTGATTGTGTTCTGTTTTATCTTTCGTCTTCGTAACATCATGTGTTCACGTTTAAAATCCTCTTAAAATTTGTTATAACCCTATTGTATTTAACATTTTGATTGCAAAACCAACAACCTCACAAATGCCACAGAATCGAAGTAATTTATTTAATGAAATAAACATTGAAAAGTTAATATGTATCATTCTATATAATCCTTCATCCCTCTTGAATTTTCCAGATTTTAACCTTTGGCACAATGAATATATTAGCTTAAAAAATCATTTTTAAATATAGGCAAAAAATTCCGTTAACTAAATATGTAATGCGTTAAATAAATATATATATATAACGTTTATTTACTGCGCCAGTTCTGCCAGTAATGGCCACATTCAACACTTAAGTAAACTATTGGGGCCGATGACTCACTCAAATCTATGACAATAATTATTTAATGTGTAACTATTAATAATCTGTTTGCGGCTTTAGATGAAATTTGACTATCTCACTATCTATGTATTTACTATTTCAATAGAGACGAATATAATGTCATTTAATTGTATCATTGTATTTTTAAAGTACATTTTGAATAACCACTGGACGGTTAAATAAAAACAAATGACTAAACATTGAACTCGGATTCGAAATCAATGGGTGTAGCCGAATGAATTGATCGTGGGAGGAATCGTTTCGCCGTTGAAAAGAAGAAAGATTATATTCCGCCGTTGGATTTTTGCAAGGGATCAAAACAAGTATACAAAGATAGGATATTCGTTTACGTAGCGCCGTTGGAAACATATTTCCTAGCATGGAATTCTGTTTTATGCACCTCATCCGTTTCCTCAATTTTCCGAGCGTCGTGCCAACTGTTCCACCTATTCCTTCTACGAGCCGCATAAACACATCGGCCATAAAAATCCCGTTCACCACAGAATCGAAAAGCTGTCTCAAAGGAGACAATAATCAGACAGTGGCTTTCGCTTGTTGTAAGTTATCCGAGTATCGAAAGCCGATAAAATTTTCATGACACGCCACGCGCGAATGGATAAAACTCCGCCAAGGAAAGCAGAATACGCACAGTGTAAATCGCGGAGAATATTCCCGCAGCGTCATATTCTCCGCGATAGCTTTGTTCCGTTCTTTAAAATATTTATTCGTTGGTCAATAGATTCTTCAATGATTGCTAGACTGCAGGCTTTATGCAATCGTGACGAAAATAGAAAGGGAAAACAGAGAAGAGTAAAAACGTCAGAAGAATTGTAACATAGTGTTGTATTGTTCTCAATTTATCAGACCTGCTGGAATGACAACAACGCCATCTTGCGTAACGACTGAACACTCGAATCTATGGGTTTCAGACATGTACAGCGGCACTTTGCAAATTTTCTAATTATTTGTCAGTCCGCCATACGAGTAAGAACTCAAATAAACTCGTAACAAATAGGTACACTGTGTTATATAAATTTCCTTCCAACAAAAACCCAAGAAATAGATTTCTAGGTTACTCTAATATGTTGCAATTGAGGCAGTGAATTTTTATTTGTATTATTTCATGGCAAAATTTATAAGTTTCTATGAATAATCCATGAATAATCTAATAATATTCTATGAATATATTTACTTTTTCGTTGGACAGTTTCTTGAATTCCTATTTTTATTTGAAGTTACAGTTTTTCGATCTCCACAAATATAAGAACATGGTAAATATAACTAATCATATTTATTTTGAAAATATATCTGTTTACAGATTAGAACTTTTCTAGCAGTTGCTATTTACTTAGTTTAATTAAACTTTGTTATATCAAATTCTTCGTATCGAATTTTATTCGCGTGCAAATTAAAACATATTAGTGTAAATTCAAAAAAGAAATCATATAAACTTTTTATTAATGTTCGTTAATATAAAACTTATGTAAACAATGTAGTTGAAAATAAACTCAGTGTCACAATGAAGTTGATCACGTCATGTTCTTGCGTTATTGATTCAATATAAAATTGCAGCAGTAGAATTTCAAATTCTTTTTATTTTTTATTAAACCTCGAATCGAATTTGACTCCTCATTGCAAAAAGGTTCAAGTGTGCTTTGCAAAGGTGTGTTAGGTAAAACTGTTAGGGGTCGCTATCAGATATGTTGGGAACGAAAATCTGTTAAAGTTTTAAGGTCGGATGTGGTAAGTGACAGAGGCAAGGTCCGCTTATCTTTGAGGGGAATAGGATCCCAAAGTCATATCACACCGCAAATATTATATTCAAGTGGTGAATAATGCAGTATGTCGAGATCTCTCGCATTACGGTCTCCGTCGTCGTCTCCCGTGACACGAAATTATAGTTGTTTAACACTCCTCAACACACGCAAGATGGCACTTGGTCTCGTTACTCGTTGTACATTTAAAAAAAGAACATAATGGCACCACGTCTCCTTTCCCGGAATACTGATTCTTCATAAATGCTCGATTAGCTGGTGAACTCGTACAGGGTATATAAAATTTATATGTCACCACTACCATAGTGGGATTCTATGTCTCTCGATCGGTGGAGATCTATGAAAAAAATGGTCCGCAATATTGTCCTTGACCACTCTTTCAAGGTCAATTCTTTTTATTTCATCGTATAGTACTCGTCGCGAGGAACAAAAGTCTAAAAAAACCATGAGTCTCAAGTCAACCATTCTCATAAAAGACGACTTTAAAGTTTTGCAAACTATTTTACTTCACATATCTACTGGGTGTCCCAAGATAGTATGAACGTAGATTGGGGTGATTGTACATGAGAAAAGAAGTCTAAAATATATTATAATTTTATTCATATGACGTCTCGTTTTCGAGAAATTAGAGTGTGAAAATTGTGAAAGTTCGCGTTCGTAGCGTTTGTAAGAAATAGAACGGGTAGATCATGAACAGACACGTCAGCCGATTCATAGCAATATCAAGCATATTCGCCGAATTTTCGAATTCTAATATCTCGAAAACGAGACGTCAAATGAAACAAAATTATTCTACATTTTAGACTTGTTTTCTCATGTAGAATCATACTCTCGACGTTTATACCACCTTGGGACACCCAGTAGACATGTGAAATAAAATAGTTTACGACCCATGGTTTCTTTGAGACTTTAGTTCCTCGCGACGAGTACTGTAGGATGACATGCAAAAAAATGTTAACCTTGGAAAAAGAGTCAAGGGCAATTTTACGGACCATTTTTTTAATCGATTTCCACCGATCGAGAGACATTGATTCCCGCTATGGTGGTCGTGACATATAATTTTGATACACCCTGTATACATATTTGCACAAAAAATGATTTGTAACTAGACTGCGGGTCTTTATGCAAAATAAAAATTTTGTGCACCAATCATGAGCAATAGGAGCCAAATAAAGAATTCTCTCTATAATAACTTTAGTAAGGTAGAAATAATAAAAATATTAAAACAAGGTGAAAATAAAAATAATAATAAATATGAAATACAGTAAAAATTATAGATGTCTCTAAATGCTGTTAACGTTTTCACTATTTTAAATTGTACCCACCTATTATTGTCATAAATGCATAAAATCCGATGCGGGTTTATAACTATTCCTATTACTTATCACTTTAAACATTACTTGCATTAGAAATCATTCCCAAAATACCTCAGTAACTATAAGTTTTTTATCGAATATGCCCCTATGGTTTTCTACTGAGGATTCAATTCTCTCGTCAATCAAACGATTAAAATTTACACTTTACAATAAAAAAAAATATATATATTTCGATAAGAAAGCGAAACAGAAAAAAATTAATTATAACATGGTATGCTACTATTAAAACCATACAAATTTCGTTTCGTTCATTTTCTCATCTAGCAAATAATTAACCAGTAATTTGTACAAGTAATACTGTATAAACTCTACTGTTATGATCTTCGCTTAAGTTATACATTTATAATAATATTGAAAGAGAAAGAATACGTACATTAGCAACAACGTTGTTACACTTTGATCGAATATAAAATCATCCTCGAGAAATAGAAGAACTCCAACATTGAGGGAAAAAGAATACGCGTAGATTGAAAACAGTTCTGTTACACTTTTGATCAAATATAAAATCATCCCTGAGAAAAAGGAGAACTCTAAGATATTAAGAGAAAAAGAATACGTGTATATAGGAAACAGATCTGTTACACTTTGATCGAGTATAAAATCATCTTCGGGAATAGAAGGGCTCAGATAAATCAGGAAATATTACACAATTGGGATGCTGTTAACAGCTGCTAAAATTCGATGGGATCGATCGTAAAAAATGCAGGGAGCGCCTGGTTCGGTGAATGTGGCGTTAAATTGAAGTAGTTAGCGCTGTTGGTTAAGTTTTCCTGATAAATTGTTAACGGCTGATGTTGACCTAAGGGTGTAATCGAAAGATGCTCTCAAGAGCAGAATGAGCTACCAGTCACAGACCGAAAAGCCACTTTACACCCTCTACCAACTCATGGAAGTCTACTCTCCTGTGGGTAGATAACTCATTTATACGTCCTCGGCAACAGTTCGTCTTCTTTGACGAAACGAATTTCGACGACGTGCTTTGATGCCTTCCGTTTCATGGAGACACTACCCCAAAGAATCCCGTCAATTTGTTTACCGAAATGACGTCGTGCTCATTCGACTCCACCATGTACAAAATTGCATACAATGCGAAATATGGAAAACATGCGAACAGTGGTGGTCAATAAATTAAATCGAAAATTTTTGTATTTGCTTGCAAATGTCATCTCATTATATAAATAAAATACAACGAAACTTATATTCGGTTGTTCTGAATGCAATTTCGTTTTACGTATAGAGATGACATTAGTCCCATGTATTATTACTAGACAGCGGATGTTTATGCAAATGCATATTTCTATAGGAAGTAGGTAAAATTTTGTGACTTGGACAGATATTTGTTTTGTCATTAGGGGAATCTAAAAATATAGTTTCTATATTGAATATTTTGCATATTGCATATGTTTTGCATAAGTGCATATTTATTGCATAAAATACATAAATTTTGCATACGTGAGTATTTGGTTGAAAGTCTATTAAGCAAGAACATACGAAATAGATAAAAGATAAACATAGTAGACCAAGGAACGTTGCGTCAACCGTCTCAGTCACGGACATTGTCGTCAATATCTCTCCCATTAACTGTCTATTAGTAAACTATCTTATAGCCAGGCATAATATTTCCAAAGATATCATGTTGTTCATTTACATGAGTCGATCAGTAGTGCTAAAAGTGAAATTGTGATTAAAAATTCAAATATTGAGAAGATGCCTAAGGCGAAAACTTGCTAACGTATAATGGTGTCCAACTGAATTGCAGTTTTAGGGGATAATTCTACTACTGCAGAGGGAGAAGACGTTTACTGTAAAAGCTATTCGAAACGTAAAAGATATAACTGGCGATTGCGGACAGAAATTTAGATTCGAATGACATTATTTTAAAATTATAATAACGTTTTATAACATCTTATTTTATAATCCGGATTATAATCCATTTCGGACGTCATTTCGTACCTTATAGTTCTACAAATTTATCACCTGAGCTTTTGTATTATTCCATACTTCGCTTTATTACTCGTTGATTCTCTTCCACATCGAACGTTTATCTTGCTGCGTTCCAAAAGCAGGTTACACATTGTTTATACTTACATTTTAACGTAGAAATCGAAGCAGCGCAAGAGTTACAGTAACGCGGCTAAACTAGCAATCTTTAAATCGATCGTTTATTTTCCAGCAAACTAACACTCTTAATTATAATTTCACTGAATACCTGGCATAGGTTGTTTCGGTTTTGACACGTGCGGATTCAGTTTCGAGGATCGATCGATTCCGGCGAGCAGATTAATAATCGGTTAGATCGTTCAAGTAAATTAATTTGCCGATTTAAATGGTTAACTATCCGGCGAGCAATCGATTAACCGCGCGCTAGTAATTATGGTAAAACGCGCGACGTACAAACCGTACAACGAATCGAGCACGGTCCGCTGAGTTTTAAATGTATTCCGATCGAATAAGTAGGTTTCGTTTTACCAATTGAGTATGCAATGCTGCTCGCGGGAACAGCTCCACGGCTTTGATAAATTTTTATGCCTTCGATTATACAGTTGCCCGGATGGAGGTAGTCGTGGGTTGGAAACGTGACTCGAGGATTCAGATTAGAAGTGATATCTATCCGTCCAATATCGATTTCCGCGTGTAAAGTAGCGAAGTAAAGGAGCATCGGCGATAGCAATTCGTTAGAACAGATCTTGACATGGTATTTCGTAGAACTTGTCGTAGCAAAAATTATTTCATCGAACAACTAAAATGTCTGTTGCGTCGCCAGTTCCAATTTCAGTCTGGATTTACGCCACGGTCGAATTAGCTGAGGTCATTTTTAAGAAAGTCTCCTAGTGACTCTTTAACAAATGTATTACTTTACAACCAGTGTACGGCTGGAAAGTGTTAGCGGATTTTCATAGGAAAATTCGCTCGGTCGTACCACTCTCAATGGCACGTGACGTAGCGTAGGCCCACTTGTAGCGCCAGGGGGCCCGTAATTTGGGTCCCATGAAAACCACCGACACAGGTTTCACCGACATAGGTTTCATCGACCATATTTCACTGACTCCAGATTTAACAAACAACGACTTTGACCAACAATGATTTTAACCAGCACACGTACTACCTCATTGATTATGTAATTTTTTCTTGATCTACCCAAACCTAACCCAGACGTAACTATTCTGTAGTGACACTGTTACTTTTATATAAAGATATAATTATTACGCTATATAAAGTTTGAGGCACCTAACCCAGACCTAACTATTCTGCACTGACACTTTTACTTTTGTATAAAAATATAATTATTACGCTATATAAAGTTTGAGGCAGTTGGCTAACGTTATTGCTGTTGTCACACGATGTTAGTACTGAATAAAACTGTCGTCGACTAAAGTCGTTGGCGGTCAAAACCGTTGTCGGTCAAAACCGTTGTCGGTCAAAGTCATTCTCGGTCAAATCTAGAGTCGGTGAAATATTGTCGGTGAAACCTATGTCGGTGGTTTTCATGGGACCCCCGTAATGTATGGGTCGGGTTCGAGGTACGAGGACTTATCGTCTTCCTTGAATCGTCTCCACCAAATATTTACCCCCAAAGCAGCTTACCAGCTCGTGGGCGTTGCACAATACCGAAAACCGCCCTAAATGCGTTTATTGGTTAAGGACAATCCCCACTATTCGAACCATCGTGGAGGGAATTTCTAGTCATCACCATCCGATTCCTTCCTATTTTCCATCCTCGCACCACTAGATTCATTCTTCTTGTATTTATAGCACTGTAGTAACTAGGGGTGTGCGAGAACCCAAAAATGTATGGATCTCGATGGTCGAGACGGGTCGGGTTCTCGAAAAAGGGGTTCTCGATTTTCTCGAGATTCTCGAAGGTTTCGGGATTCTCGAAAGTCTCGAAAGGAAGAAAAAAGAAGATTCAATGAATAAATTTTATAATATGGTTTTCGGAAACGCCTTAAATATCGGAAATCTCATATCGCGATCGATTTTGTAGCGAGTCTCATGACGGTAATTGAGCACTGAACACCTTGAAATTTTCGAGAATCTCGATATAATCGAGAATCCCGAAATTTTCGAGAATCTTGACATAATCGAGAATTCTGAAATTTTCGAGATTTGTCCCAATCTAGAAAAAAATTCTCGTTTCGTTCCGACTCGACACTTCCGGGTTCTCGCACACCACTAGTAGTAACAATTCCGTCTTATTAAAAACGTATATTGTTACCAAGTGTTGTTATTATTGCCGTGATAAGATATCACGAATCCTGAAACCAGTTCGCATACTTCCAAAAAAGATTGTGCGAGCACGCGCCATATCGCGATCACTACAATTTTCGCGACACTGATGATGCCTCAACAGTATCTATCACTGTAATTGTTGAGACCTGCTAGTTGTATGGCCGATTCGAATTTTGGCTCGCGTCTACGCTTCGTTTGATTTTGGACGATGCCTTTTTTGAGAGTCTGTCTAGTGTCTCTTTGACGAATTTATTGTTTTATGACTCGGGTACGGCTGGAATGTATCAGCCAATTTTCTTGGTAAAGTCAGCCTGGTCGTCAAGCTGCATTCTGAAGAGGTTATACAGTAACCCCGCGATCTAAGCCCAACGGAACATTGCGATCTATGTCCCTTGGCCTACTCCTTCCACTGCGGGGTATCCCCGGAAGGGCCGTGAAGCTCGAGCTGTCTCGGTTGTTGAGCAGTGTAAACATGTCGCGTAATCTGATCCTAGATAGGGTATATCGGTGTGAATCACTACTAATCCAATTACAAAACTTGTTTATTTTTTATTATTTTTTTCATGGAACTTTCGCCAACATATTCGTGACATTTTTCTAATGAAAATGATACCAAATATGATATAATTCCGATGATATTTACTTGTGTAATGAACGATCGAAGTTTTTTATTGGCATTACATTGTACGGACACGCGGGCCTTAGAAACTGTGCCGGCGGCCGCGACCCTTATCGTCTCTTTCTTTCCTATACGCTGTCCTTTACGTACAAAACTTTCATCGTTTATTACACAAGTAAATACCATCGGAATTATATCATATTTGGTACCATTTTCATTAGAAAAATGCCACGAATATATTGATAAAATGTCATTAAAAATAAGTAGAAAATAAAGATGTTTTATTATTGCACTAGTATTGTCTCATCGATACGCTATTTTATGTTGCGCCTTCGGCCGCGTGGTCCGTGTTTGCATACTGTCCTTTTCTACGATGTAAGTCCCGGCAGAGAACCGAAAAAGGACTTGGATCGCGAAGTTACTGTACAATGAATGCATAATTGTCGTACAACAATTACAAAACACAGAACTAGCCGTGAAAGGACTTAAACGACCTTTGATGTTGAAGCAACATTAAATAAATGAATAAAAAAATAAAAAACATGAAAATTATGTGTGTCAAATTGACACCAGGGCTCTTTGTGTAACAAATATTATCACATGTTTTGTCGCATGTTTTGCTATTAACAATACAAAATGCATATGCCTCATGTTAAAAAGATAAAAGTCACAAAATTTCGGAATAATTATTCTACTGGATGTTTGAACTTGCACATTTCCTCGATCTCGTGGAATGAAATTGTTCAATAAATGCGGAATAAAGAGAAATTTCCGTGGACTTATAGATTCAAAATACGCAAATAATAGTTAACACGGTCTTTTTCGGGGCGCAGCTAGCTATGACGGATCATCTAATTTCCTATTATCCTAGCTGCCAGGGCAGAACGCGGTCCATGTCCGTGCCGGTAACGCACACATTCTTCAGGGAAATTTACATGTTGATGCAAAAAGTTTCGTTGAAAATTGGTTCTCCCGCTGGCTGAATCTAAGCGACGGTGTGCACCGGCGCTCGGAGCACGAGCGATTCCTGATCTCTCGATGGGCTCAGACACCGGAATACGTAATTTCGCCTGGGCAGAAATGAAGCCAGCCGACACGGATCATAATAAATACTCGCGTTTCGTTAATACATATTCCGCGTCCGCTTTGCGCAGATTGAAACTGTCCACGGTTATAATGGAAACAAGGGCTTGAAGAATCGCCCGGAATCAATTCACCAGCTCGCGAATTTTCATGTTGCTGTTTATCTTTTTGGATACCACCCACCCACGCTTCGACGGTAACGCGTTGATTTTATGGATGAGATGTAAAACGATGCTCAATCAACTTTATAATTGGAAAACTTTCAAGGATACGCTCTTTGAAAGATCATTTTGTCGACATTGATTTTATATTTTTTTTTAACACGTTTTAACAATCCTGATAGCCAACAAATATTGTTCGACCGACGAAGACTTATTAAATCGATGAATTTCAAATAAATACAGCGAGTAACATTAATATTATGAACATCATAACATTTTTATGGTATATGTTTATATCCAATTCTTCTTTTTGTTCCTAAAAAAAGTAATAAAAACTTAAGTGTTGGCTGAAGTATATAATGTAATCGATGTGTACAGTGCGATATAATGAGCGTGGTAATATATGTTTCGTGTCAAATTTAAGATATCGTTATAGTCGTTTGTATATTGATTATTAGACTGTGGATTTTATGCACTTATGACAAAAATGAGTAGTTGCAATTCGAAACAATAGTAAGATAAACAAAAATTGTAGAATATCAATACATTACTTTTGACGTACTAAAATGATTAAATCAAGAAATATAAATTTATGAGTCACTCTTGTTTCTTGTAAGAAGCTCAGAAAATTTCGATTTTGTATTAAGATGCGCAGTCTATTGAGATTATCTTTAGTGGGGTATTCATATTCAGAGGCGTAAATTTTAGGCAATTTATGAGATCAAAAATGGTTAGGCTCTTTTAAATCAAGTGTTTTAAAATTTTGTACACACCCAATTCTTATTCTACATGGTAGATGTGTTCGTCAAAAAACCGTGCTGCAAAAAAGTAATGAAAATTTAACTCTATAAGTTTTCAAATATGTACAGTGGATCCAAAAAGTACTCTTCGGGCATTAAATGCGACTGGCATATATTGTTTTATAATAATCTCAAGATTATATTTATTCAGACGTCGTACGATTTTCACTACAGTAAATACATATTACATTTATTGAACAGATTCTCTTGAAAACATTTCTATAATTCTAACAATTCCGATAGAAAAGATCAGAAAGAAGTAATTTTAACAGATCTGGTAGTTCTAGTGTTAATAGTATTTTTTTAAATATTATTTTGACTGGACAGCATCTCCTAATGAGGCGAGAGAAATTTTTCAATTACTCAAATCATTATGAAATATTGGAATTTGTATGAAGATTTGCGAGTGTCACTCTTGCAACACACTTTTACTTACTTATGAAATTAACCAAAAATATCCTGAGATTCTTTCACTCAGTGTGCACAATTCAGGATTATGCCCAAAGCAGAAAGTATGTTCTGACCCATAAGCCATTTTTAAATTGTTCATCGGTACGTTTAACATCAGAATTTTCAATTACACCTACGAAGATCGTCGCTAATGTGATAGATCGATGCACAATATTTTTATAAACGTTCCATAGGGCTTAATAACAATCTAAAGAAGATATATACGATATCGTAAATCTCTACATATAATACAGAATATGTGAACAGCAATTTCGGCGCGGACAAGCAAAAACGAAAAAATCTGGAAAAAATGCGCAGTTCATTGGGATTATCTTTAGTGAGGTATTCGTATTCAGAGCCGTAGATTTTAGGCAATTTATGAGATCACAAATGGTTAGGCTCTTTTAAATCAAGTGTTTTAAAATTTTGTACACACCCAATTCTTATTCTACATGGTAGATGTGTTCGTCAAAAAACCGTGCAGCAAAAAAGTAATGAAAATTTAATTCTATAAGTTTTGAGATATGTACAGTGGATCCAAAAAGTATTAAAACATAAAATTTCTGATTCTCGACAAATGGACAATATTTAACCTGTTGTAATTTCGTGTAAAACAATCGTATCACAAGAACCTTGGACTTATTTTAAAGCATGAAGATTCTATTTTCTCATATAGTGTGGGATGAGGATCGTGTGAATTAACAGGATCTCCGATATAATAAAAAGGAACCAAAAGAAAATGTAAACCTTAATAAAATGACTAAAATAATCGTAGATCAATTTTTGAAGTCTCGTAGAAAAGGAGAGACTTCAATCTTCAAATCTACGAAAGATTAATTTCTGAAATAAATTTTCAACGTTATTAGAGACGTTTCAATTGGTAGCATTTTTAAGAGAAAACATGTTTTAAGTTTTCCACCTGTCACGTTATGCGAAATTGTCTTACGCGAAAATGAATGATGGTTAATAAAAGTAGAAGTTTGATGCTTTAAAATATTACCAGGATTATTATTGTGTTATTTGTTTTAACGAAGTCGTCACTGTTTAAACATCGACAATTTCTCGAGACAAGAAATTTTAGTATTCAAATACTTTCTGTAACTTTTGTAAAAGCTCGGCAATTCGATTTTTCAATGGAAAAGATGTGTATTATTTTTCAAAATAGATCAAAATTCAGATGGAAACCACAACATTTTTACTATCAAAATCCGATCGCGTTGCGCATGCTACCTTTTCTGTAAACTCTATTCTTGCATGTGTCACTGCGAGGATCGTATTCTTCAAGTAGGTGAGAAATATTTTTCACGATGGGCGCGGTACATATTCGTTGAAATTGGAAACCGAAAGAAACTTATAACATGTACGTGGTAGACTTCAAAACGCGTTGTAGGTTGGATTTAATATAAACACGTGAGATATATCCACTGCACACGACAATTCTTGCGTGTGTATTTTTGTTGAAATATAATATTCGTTTATATGAAAAATAACCGAAAGTGAAATTCTACTGTTTGCACAAACACGCATTGTTTGCTGTTGCATAGATTCGAAGTTTTATCAATTTTTATCTTTTTATTTTGCCAAATAAAAAGACTAATCCTGAAAATATCGAAAGAAAAATTCTGAAGGTCTATATAAATTTTAATGAAATAAATCACATAACTTTACGAAAATATTAATTATTGAATTGGACACACTCTTCGATATAGTTCATTGGAGTGAATATTACTATATATAAAACGAAGTTATCAGTATTCTTTTAAGGTTAAATCACATTATCATATTTAAAATCATATTTCAATTATACCGCAATGTGTTATCGTTATTTCCGTAAATTTTGCTCACAGTTCTGGTTTCACTTCGAAATTATTGCAGAACTCGAACAACAAGTTGCAAATTGGCGAAAATGACTGTACGTTGATGCAGTTTGTGAACTACTATTATTTTCGCTGTGGAAGTAGTACAGTAATGTGTAGCATAGCGAAAGCTCGTATACAAATGTGTCCTTCGATAAATGTATACAATGGTATTCATAGAATTTGCAATCAACGCCCTTTTTCGGGGGAAAAATGTTTTTAACATTCTTGTAGAGAGCCTCCATAGTTGTTGTTAAATATTTTCATGTTCAACGAAATTTACACGCATTTGCGTCATTCTGTAATTTGTAAATGTATTAAATAGTTTCCTCATCACTACTGCAATTGTGCATATCATTTTTGTTTGTCGACTTCCAGGCACACCTGTTCTGTCGATATAAAATCCGCAGTCTGCTTATTTTTAATAATATTTAAATTAAAAATTAATTACTTAATGTGAAAAGACTATAACACAATTGTATTTCATTTTGTTTCTTCTATCACCCGAGCATGCAGTATATATTTAAATGCAACTAAAGCTTTCAAAGTTGAGGTCATTAATGGCTTAATTGATTCCACAGTAATTACCCACAGTTTTTATGGGATTCATGATAATATATTAGGGTATGATTGTTTGTACCGCCTTCTTCGAAACATACAAAATTTCACCTGGGAATACGTGTACCGAAAATTGTACACTCTCGCGACAAGAAGTTTCGTCATTTATATGTGCTGTGCAATGCAATGACGCTGCAGAAACGAATTCGTTTTTAAGTAGTAGTCCATTAACTCTGCGGACATGTTAAAACCACTGATACTAAAGTAGTACTAGCAACGGCAACGCATAGAATGTAGTTCGAGCAGAAAGGAAAAAATAAAACTCGCTTTCAAAGACGGGAGATGCGTTGGGACATTAAATTCCAGTTCAGAGAAATGTTTGGCAATTTGTTGGAATGATTGAAATTCGCGCGACGTGTTTTGTTGGCGATTCTGTTGTGTGGTTGGAATCGCGTTGTATTTGTTTCCTCCGTGTCTTCGCGCGTTCGTTGGTTTGCCTCCGTAAAGTGTGCACGTGTTTGATGCGATGTGCGTCCTATACAGGGTGTCCCATTTAAGATGAGATTGTAAATAATCTCTGAGACATGTGATTTAAAAAAAAACAAACTGACATATGTCTTTTCGTGTTTCGAGTGGGGAGTCAAATGGCACTACTAGTTTTCTAATTCGTGGGCGTTACCAAGGTTATTTCAAGGTCATTTTGTCTTTTTTATCATAACTTATATATTTTTATTTTGGAATGATATTCTACGTAAAAAAATGCACAACTTTTGTTTGAAACATTTTTTTGTAAGTTTGTAAGAACTTTATTATACGTTCATGAATCTATTATTAAACGAATTACTAAGTGTCTAGAAGTAGAGGGTAAAAATTTCGAGCATTTATTATGATGTTCTTAAATGAAATAAAAAATCTTCCAGAAAAAAGTAACGTTGGCATTTTAATAGCAAAACAAAATTATTTTTGAAATAAACATGAAAAATCAGCTAAGTATCTTAAGAAGTATTGAACTTACAAAAAGATCTTTCAAACAAAAGTTGTGCATTTTTTTACGTAGAGTATGATTTCGAAATAAAAAATATGGGTTTATGACAAAAAAAGACAAAATGACCTTGAAACAACCTTGAAAACGCCCACGCATTACAAAACTAGTAGTACCATTTGACTCCCCACTCGAAACACTAAAGGACATGTGTCAGTTTGTTTGTTTTAAATCACATGTCTTCGAGACCTTTTACATTCTCAACTTAAATGGGACACCCTGTATATTCTGATTAATGTATATGAACATACTGAAACTAACTCTAACACAATTAATATCTACATTTCAGGTCTAAAAAAACAACCTCAGTATTAATAAATTAATATTAGCTATATAAATTAATTCGTGGCTCTCACATTGAATCAGTGACTTTTTTTGAATTAGATTAATTATTTAAGATTTTTAAATTTTTAATTACATATAAGATGGAGTAAGGAACAAACAATGGTGGAGATTATTATTGAATATAATTTGATTTACATATAATCAAAAAATCCACGCAGAGAGGGCTATGAATTAATTTGTTCATTAAATACAATATCGTTCAATAGTTTCAGAAATTGTATCAAAGCGGAAACTAATAATTCTTTCTTGAATAACCGCAAACAATGGTGATCTCGCTGCATTATAGATCTTAAATTTTACGCTACACCAGCGTTCGTTTAGTTTTTATTTTTGTCCTGTCAATTTTCTCGCGAAAGCAGTGATACTGTACACAATAACAGACATTGTTTTTTGGAATGGTTATCGCGGGATGGAAAACGAATTTTTTTAACGATACGATGCTTAATCCAGTTAAAATAAATTCGCGATTGAATAATTCAAATCATGGAACCCGTTCCATTATTATTGTAAAAATCGAAAAAGATCAGTTAAAATTCCAGTCGAGGATTGGCAGTAATCGAAATTTTCAGTCCATGCGAGCCACGTACGTGGCATAATTTTCTTCGGGGCGTGGAACCCTTGTAAAATCGACCAACCCGAATGCTTAGGTAAAACGGAGTGGTTGTGCTATCGACGCCACTGAGATTGCGCCGAAAAATTTCGAAAACGACGAACTTTCTGGAGTGTCCCGGCGTCTCTCCATGAACGAAATGGCATTCGCGAAAACAGACGGTTCCCGCGTGTAATCGAGGATCTCTGACGTGTGCCCTTCTTCCTTTCCTCTCGAAAATATAAACTGCATTCGGACACAATATCATCAAAACCAGTCTTGGGCAAAATTAAATAAATTCTTATTTAAATAGTTATTGTCAGTGATGGATCCTTCTTCAGTACCTATGATGTGGATAACATTTACTTTTTCATTTTAAAAGAGGTGTTTCCAAGAGATATAATAATAAAATTATCCTATCAAAAAAGTATTGCCTTTACTTAAAATATCACGAATAGTAAACTTGATGAGTTTTTGCATTTGAATGCAATTGGCAACCAAAAAATTGATGATAATTCGGAACTTTCGCAGAACTTGTTTGAAAAGCTAGTACATACTGTTGAAAGCAAGCACCAACTGTGATCGGTCAATTGAAAAATGATAAAAGAAATTTCATGATTTTTTCATTACATAAAATAAAATATCAGGGTCACACGAACTTGTTGTAAAGTTCGAGATCCCAAAATTGTGCAAATTTGAGGAGCAAATGCCTGTTCGGGGCAGAACTACGTCGAAGATAAACCACGTCGGCAAGCAGTTTTGTAACGACTTCCTCGGATTTTATGGATCTTGTTGGAGTATAAAATACCATATTGTGGAAGTTAGTTTATTGGAGCTATTTCTACCGGAATTCTGCCTTCCATTATAGCTGTGTCTCCCTCCGACCGATACGCTGGATTCAATGATAGAAATCCATTCCGGGAAGCGCAGACAGGCTCTTGAAGCACTATGTGCTCGCGAGATAACCACATACTATTTCGAGCGTACGATATAAGTCCATGTTACAAGAATTATGCTGCTATTTACACGAGAAAAGTCTAATTTTGCTTAAACTTTATTCGTTTGATGGGACCATGAAGTGAATCATTTAACAATTTTATTTGGCTACTATTAACTCTTTGCACTCGACTGTGCTTTCGAACACATCACTAAAAATGACTATAATACTATAATTTAAAACAATTTCCATAGTACTCAATGTCTTTGTGTTTAATAAATTGCTAAACTTTCAAGTGTGGCACGAGTAGATATATACGATTTCTGCTGGTCAACATGTAGAAGGTTATATGTATTAAAAATATTTTAGATCAGATGAAATGTCCGACCTTTTATCTCAAAATGGCTTCGAGAGCAAAGGATTAATACTTAGTCCGAAAATTAAGTAATTTTCAAATCAAACACTACTTCATTTGGAATGTATCTATTATTTAACACTAATAGTCCTTTTGAAATCAATGATCAACAGTTGCAAATGCATTGACTGGTTGCTCAAGAACAAGAACAATCTCGATCATAATCTAGGAAATTATATGGACGAATATAGAGTTACAACTTTGTCTGAAATCATTATCACAGAAATAATTATTGAACATCTCTTAGATAGAGCTCAGTAATTTAAAAAGTCTATTAATAAGCTTGCGGTAGATAACGGGTTAACAAATAGTGTACAGTTTGTATAAAAAAAAGTAATGTCGGTAACTAGACATAGCAACTCGACATTATATTTGACCATGCAAGTTTTGTTCGTTATAAACAGTATTACACACAACTCTTTTCTACACAAAGTTTTACGAAAGCTTTCTGAATATACGAGACTGGACCTTATTGGGGTGTTAACAGATAGTCTTGAAATACAATTGACTTTTTCGTTCAATTCTTCTTATTATTTATTGTATGTTATAATGTACAGTCCCAAAAATGTTCGAGTTCCTTGAAAAGGATGATTCATGGGGTTATTCTAAGTGGCTTCATTTTCGAGTTATTATCGAAAAACACTGGGCCAACCAGAGAGCAGCTACAGCTGACGTATTCCAGCTAGGCGTGGCGGCTAATTCTACCGAGGTGCAATTATTGTTCGGTATTAGATAAAATTAATTCGGTATACCGTATAAAAGAATTATATAAGAAGCATCAAGTGCATCTACGATTCAATATGTGAGTTTTATTTGAATAAATTGTTAGTCCTACTCTTGTTCACGATTCGAGCACGGCGCGCAATAACGCTACCGCTCAGTAGAATCAGCCGGCGCACCGCGCCTTACCGGAATCCGTCAGCTATAGCTGCTTTCTGACTGGCTCGTGCTTATCGTTAATAGCTTGAAAACCAAGCCGCGTTTCTCATTTTCGCAAAGGAAAAAGCTTCTTAGAATAACCCCAGGAATGCACCCTTTCAAAGAATTCGAACATTTTTGGGACACCCTGTATTACGTTCGTTCTCATAATTTGGGTCTTGTCATATGACATGGTTCAGGTCTTGGACAATTAATATCTGATAATAAAGTGAATATTTGGATATTCGGTCCATTAAGAATGGTCCATTATAATGTAGTGATTAACTTCTCGAACATTCATTAAAGCATATAAAGCAGAAGCTACGTTACAGATTTTTGATCGTCGTCAAGATGTTTCGTCCCACTGTGCGTCGTCCAAGAAGGCATCCGGCGAGCGAGGTTTTTGTTTCCGTGAATTGTTCTGTCGATGGTTAGAAATTGTTCGATCGTGTTCAAGTTCTCCTCGGGCACACACTTGATCCTTTCACGGAGCATAGTGTGAAGCCACCATGAAGCCGACAGAGTCTCCTTTGTCTACCGTTTCGAATACAGAGGATGGAGGAGCGTTGACAACGGATTGATTTTCGATGTGAAGATGACGTCCGATCGAGAGGCTCTTTATCAGCCGATAAATAAGGGAGACACGGGGGACGCGTTTCGAGGGCCCATGAAATTAGAAGCGTTTTGGAAGATGCGGGGGATGCTGGTGGCGAACGGGGGTGTTGCGCGCGGGTCGGCTGAATCGGACATTAAAATGTAAAGTAAACTGGCTGCAGCGAGAAACGAGCGTCGCTCGGGAGAGCACCTGCAGATAACGACGTCCTATCACGAAGCCAAGGAAAAACTTATCGACCTCGATACTACGACATCCTGCGTGCTTAACCCATTTCAGAATTATACAAATTGCGAGCGCATTAGCATAAGAACCGATGGGGGAACGGGCAGCTCGTTCAAACGCCGAATAAAATGTGGATGATGAAGCGTCGAGATGACAAATGACCTGCATATTAACGAACGTTTGTGTACAGGTTGGATCATGTAAATGCGATTTACACCGACAGTGTAAACGCATTACGTGCCGTTTCGTTCTTTGGTGTTCTGAATCGTGTCGTTTTTTTTTTATTTTAGTGTTCACTTTACGTTGACAACGAGGACTGTCCAGGAAAGTGTTTAAATTACGTCCGTTGTTGGTCGGATGTGGATTTTACGATTTTACGAGAAAAACGAGTTGATTGAATACCAAATGCTAGAAATGGTAAATTTATTTAAAATGTCACATTATTTTGATTGCATACAGGTGATTAAGAGTAGAAACAATTTTATGTTCAACCTCTGCACCTCACAATCGATGCAAAAAACGTTTATTTTGCCTGAATTTACGCACTCTATCTATTGTATTATTATCTTTAGAAATTAAAGAATGCGTGTGTGAACAGTGGTACTATAACCTTTACACAATCAACTGCTTTGTAATGCTAATTTTTGTTTATATTGTTACTACTTTGACTTGAAACCGTGAAGCTAGTTTTATTATTCCGAAACAAAACATTGAAACTAACCTTACAATGTGACTTATAACCAAATTATGATATGGTACATAATATAATAACGATCTGAAAATCATGACTAAGTTTTGTTAAATTAATTTTCAATAAACGATCAGGCAGTAATTCTAATTTATCGAAATTAAAAATTAAAAATCTCCCCACATTTGATGTTCAAGAATATTTTAATTAAAGTGGTGCTTTAAAAAGATTTAATGATGACTATACATGGAAAGAAAATCTAGCAAATTAAATATCTAATTAAATACCTGAGTATTTAAACTGTAATAACCCTTAGTATCATAAAATGAAATAAATGCATCGTGCCGTGTAAATTTTAAATTAATTACAAAAAAGTGGTGAATGTGGGTAATTTAATAATTAATTTTAACTTACTTAGATTGCGTTAAATAATGTCGAGAATTGTATAGTCGTACAAAGTCGAAATAAATGGAAGTACGCGTTTCCAAAGGTACCGAGGAATCTTGTTTGCACTAATTAAACGAAGAAAATTGAAAACACATCATGAATCTTTGTCGGCCAATGGAAACGGACAATAATGTCTTAGTGTTGATAAATTAATCATTCAGAACGTTATTACCTTGGCTCCCTCTGCTTCAACCTTACAAACGATTCGTAATGGATTTTATTCACTTCTGTCTATCAAATAAGGAAAAGCCCGATATTAATTTGCAGGTGAAACGATAAAAATGTGTAAAAATAATTTCTTTCAGTGTACCTATTTGACGACGTTTTTTTCTGTAATTGTTCAACACTGACATTCTGGATTCCCATTTGTACCACTGTGGATGTTATATACCATACAATGTTCCATGTCTTTGCTAAAATTCTCGCAAAAATACCTATCACAAAATAGTTTGAAATAATTTTTTAATTCAAAAAATCAGGGAATTACCTATCAAAAAATAAATTCTCCGACTAATTTGTAATATTACAGACATCAAATCGTATGCACTTTTTAACTTATATAATTATAATTTAATGTTTATTAATATGTTGACTACCACGGACAATATTGATTTGTATAAAGACGATTGCCATAAAATTAGTAGCACTGCATATCGATTTATTCATTCTGAAATAAACTAAATCATACTGTAAGATGCAAATTTCATGCGTTGTCGAGAATCAAATGTCGACAATCAGCAAAGAAAAATAATCGAACAATTGAATTATCGATGAATAAGGGTTCATTATTGAGACAATGTTATACTCAATGTTATACGCAATTTCTTGTAGTTTCATTAAATGAATTCGGGACAAAAGAAAGACTGACGTGTAGACTACGGATCTTCATGCAAAATGAAAACGTTCTATGTCAATTGCAAGGGTCAGAAGTCATATAGACATTTCCTTAATCCTTTAATAATTTTAATAAGTTGAGGATAACATATAAGTATTTTTAAATTATATTAATATTTCTACCGGTTTAAATTACTCTTACTCATTTTTACTACAAATTAAAAAAATCAGCAGTCGACTAATGTGTCTACACGAAATTCCTCCAACGATATGTTTAAAAAAAAATTGAAAATGAAGCTGCGAATGGTTTTAATCATATAGTTGTGAAAAAGGTCCGCTCTCCAAGGTTTAAGTTCAACATTTCCGTGTACACAATTACCCGGAACAAATACTAAATAAAAGATAGGTAACACATTCACATGAACACATATTTCCACAGGAATAATAAATAGAAATTTGCAATTACAGTAATTCCGCGATCTAAGTCCAACGGAACGTCTCGATCTATGTCCCTTGGTTACTCCTTTCACTGCGGAGCTCAAGCTGCCTCGGTCGCCGAGCAGTGTAAACATGCCGCGTAATCTGATCCTGGGTCGGGTATATCGGTGTGAATCACACTAATCCAATTACAAAACTTCTTTATTTTTTATTATTTTTTCATGGAACTTTCACCAACATATTCGTGTCATTTTTCTAATGAAAATGATACCAAATATGATATAATTCCGATGATATTTACTTGTGTAATGAATGATGGAAGTTTTTTATTGGCATTACATTGTACGGACACGCGGGCCTTAGAACTGTGCCGGTGGCCGCGACTCTTGTCGTCTCTTTCTTTCCTATACGCTGTCCTTCTTTACGTCCAAATCTTTCATCGTTTATTACACAAGTAAATATCATCGGAATTATATCATATTTTGTATCATTTTCATTAGAAAAATTCCACAAATATGTTCGTGAAAGTTCCATAACAAAATAATAAAAAATAAAGGAACTTTATTATTGCACTAGTATTGTCTCACCGATACGCTATTTTTTGTTGCATCTTCGGCCGTGCGGTCCGTGTTTGCATGCTGTCCTTTTCTACGTTCGGCGCGGTCGACTTGGTCACAAAAGAATAGTGTCCGTTCGCGATCTAAGTCCCGGCAGGAAACCGAAAAAGGACTTAGATCGAGGAATTACTGTACTACGTTTCGCAAGTAATATACAGTATTTCACCGGTAATTGTCCCAAATGTCTCCGACAGAATTGTCCCTGAGATATCCCCACTAATGCGGGGTGTACCCCCTTGAGGGTCCGTGAAGCTCGAGAGGCCTCGGTCGCCGAGAAATATGACACCATGCGGCTCGGGTATATCGGTGAGACCACACTAATCCGAATTTCCAACTTCTTTATCATTCATTATTTTTTTATGGGACTTCGATGACCATATTTGTGGCATTTTTCTAATAAAAATGATACTAAATATGATATAATTCCGATGATATCCTTCCTCGCGCCCGAAACTTTAATCGTCGATTGCACAAGTAAATATCATCGGAATTATATCATATTTGGTATCATTTTTATTAGAAAAATGCCACAAATATGGCCATCCAACTGCCATAAAAAAATAATGATTAATAAAGAAGTTGGAAATTTGGATTAGGTATGGTTACATTTCTCGGTGACCGAGGCCTCTCGAACTCGGCTGTCCTTCTCTACGTTCGGCAAACCTCAAACAATGATATCCCTCCGGCATAATTGTCCCTCCGCAGACCCGTGTTGTAGACAATTATCGATGAAATATTGTACATAGTACAGTGGAACTCCGTTTATATGAACTCAATTTTGGGAGTGCCTGATTAACATTTAGCCGACCGCACGCGCCACAGAGACCTGTACAGTTTCCACCGCGCTCGGGAAAGCCAAACTGCGCTGTCCACCGCGCATTTTTTCGAAATAGCACGGACTGAAATTCGCTATTTGAAATCAAAAACGTCCGAAAAGTATTTATGTGATCAATTATATCTTACGGTAACAATTTCGTTCATCGATTTCACATATTGCTTATACAAAATTCGAAATTAAAAGCTTATAATAATTATTTTTTAATGGTTATTCGAAAAGTATAGGTAATAGAGTCAGAAAATTAAGAACAGTAAAGATGACTAAAGATAAATAACATAACTCAAATGTGGAACAAAAAAGCAGTAATATATTTTAATATTGTTTCAGTGTATGATATCTCTCGAAACATGTGAGACGACTCCATAGAAATAAGAAGCTCTATAGAGAAAGAAGCGTTCCTCAGGTCAAAATGGGAGATCTACCCGATCGGTCGGCCACCGACTAGAATGGAAATGGGTAGATCTATGGGTGTTAACTGACCTTTACCTCAACTCCTACTATATGAACGTGAACTCCTATTAACACTAACCGTACCAAGCATAAAATATGTCTGGTTGACTTATAAACATTACAAGGCCGAATTTATTTAGATTCCCTACAATTTTGATAATAATATGTGCTTGATGTGCTTATTTAATCATTTCTAACGGAAGCATCTTTGTAATTTTACCGGTTATTTGACCGGTCGTGGTAAGGTTAATTTAAAATGAACGAAAAATCAGTGAGTAGTGGGAGACAGATGGACTCTTATTATATGAACCACCCGATTATGTGAACCAACTTGTCTCCCTACAGGTTCATTTAAATAGACTTCTACTGTACATTAAATTCGTTGAGAATCAGCAAAGAAAAATAATCGAAAAATTGAGTCGTCGATTGATAAGAGTTGACCGTGCGAGCAGACGGTGAAACAGCACAGTAGCGTTGTAAAGCTACACACATTCGGTGAGCGTGCCAATTTATTCCAAGGTCGGCGCAATATAGCAATCATCGGGGGTCCGGTAGCCATAATCGCATTAAAACCATAGCCGGGTCTGGCTTTGAGCGTTATAGCGCATGTAAGAAAATTTGACCAAAAAGCAGGTAGGGAGAAAATAATTGAAATGATATCGCAAGTCATGTACGAAAGCCGCGATAAAAATGCCATGGGTCAATTGAGAAGCCAACGAGTCGGGTTAGAGGATCAGGGGATGAAATAGGAACGGGGGAATATGGACAGGCCCAACCCCGCAACGAGACCACCTCTATTTGTGGCAAATTCAAGCGGCCTCCACGTATGTAGTTAGGAGATTGCTTGTTGATATCTAGTTGCTAACAAGTTTATCGACGTTGTACTTGTCAAGAGAATTGGCACAATTAAATGTTAATAGACCACGGATCATCACCGTCGTGCCAATATAATGGCGAGACATTTACATGGGGGGTAGAGTGCATTCTGTTAGGTACCTGCATAACTTTCTGTCGATTTTTCGGTAAAAGATAAGTCCATCGTTTGAATCCTGTTAAACGTAAGTAAGGATAGTTCAGCCAGATGGCGTTGACGAATAGAGTCGCCGGTTTTTTCGTTTCGGCATGTCAGTCTTCAGAGTTATAAGGATTTTGAGTTCGCAAGGAAACGCTAAAGTATTTTTCGGAGTCTCATTTAGCTCTGCCACCTCTAACAATGTTATTTATACACATCCAAAATGTTTGGGGAGGAAGTTATCATATTTGGAGAGGGACATAAGTTTGTGTAGGTAAAAGTCATGTCAAGGTCATATTTTCCGAGATCTCACGAACAATAATGTTTTTCTAAATGGAATTTTGTATCGTGAATTCGTAGAGTGTAAAATTCGGCGTATAAATGTATTGACTTTCACATGTCCTACATCTAATAATTAAGGAAATATTATCGAAATAATTTTCCATATGCACTTACTATATTCTAGTTGAGGGACACCAATTCGAGGGCCACTAGCCTCCAAGCAGTAGGTACATATTGACAATTATTTTGATGATATCTCGTTAACTATTTATTAGGCTTAGGACATCTGAAGGTCTGGGTTAGGTTTGGGTTAGGTACTCAGATACTCTATGGATTCATGATACAAAATTCCATTAAAAAAAACATTGTTGTTCGTAAGATCTCGGAAAATATGACCATGAGATGACCTTCACTCACACAAACTTATGTCTCCCTCCAAATCCGACAACTTTCTCCCCAAACATTTTTGTATCTGTATAAATAACAAAGTTATTAGGGGTGACAGAATTAAATAAATATACATGTTTAAATATACATATTATTAAAAAGTAACAATAGTTTCACTGTACTTTATCAAAGTGTTCCTCAAAGTTTTTCCATTAATTTTTACTTTCAGAAATAGAAAAATAAAGAATAGTTTATCCAAAGAGTTCTTCATCGTTCGCTATAACCTCCTCCCACTTTTCACGTAATAATTGGATTCCGCGATAGTAAAAATTCGGTTTGTGTGAAGTAATTATGGTTAATTAAACAACTAAATATGATCTAAATTATATCGCGTTTGGTATCATTTTAATCAGAAAAGTATCTCGAATGTATTGGTAAAAGTTTCACGAAAAAATAATTAAAAACCAAAAAGTATTGTCATTGTCTTACCAACGCGCTGGTGCCAATTGTTTTCGTCGCTCGGCTCGACGCTAGCGTCAGAAGGTAACGGAATCTCGAGGAATCGTGTCTGTACACGATAAGCGCAATGTTTCGGACTCGAGGTCGTTGCTTTCATCGTGCCAACGCTATTACTCGATCTCTCCGTTTGCCTGTTTGATTCAGATAATCGAGGTTCTACTGTACCTAACATTTCTCACAAATGCTCGAGCAATGATAGTACGCCATGACGCTAACGATTCAATAAAACGTTCTTTCAGTCGCTGCCGCCGACTCGGCCAGACATGGAATCGAAGGTAAACAGAGACTTGATAACACTGTGTAGCACCCCCCCCCCCTACTGTACGAAGAATCTGCGTTCCTCTTGTAAAAATCATCCTTAATGTTTTCCGCTTGAACCTCCTCGGCTTCCGGTTGGTTAACTCTTCGCCGGGGATTTTACGTTTCCGTCAGAAATTCAAGCAATCCCGGCGAATGGGAAATCTTTTTCCCCCGGTAGAAAAGACGAAGACGCTTTGTGAACAATTTGCTTTATTCCGGATTAAAAATAGTACCGGGCCACTCTCAGTGCTGCTACCCTCCTCTTTCCGGAGTAGGGATTGTCGAAGGATGTTTGTAGCGGGATTCCGACGCTATTGTGCTACTTCGGCGTCCTTTTACCGAAGCGGCAAAGTCTTTTAATTTGTTTGCTGCTGAAGGCTGGCGGACGAGTTTGATGGAACCATTGGCGACCCGCCGGATTTGGATTTCCTATGAACTATTGTTTTATAATCGAGCAGCTTTCTTCATTTTTTTAAAAAAATTCTGTTTGAATTGTACATATTCTGTTCAATAAACCGTCCGTTCCCGCGAAAGCTTTATAATAAAGATGAGGTTCTTCTAAGAGACCATTTAACCCTTTACACCCAAAGCTATTGTGACAATATCTGGACAATTGATGCGATTTAAAATAATTTTGTTACGCATGACCTTTCCTAATCGCATCACATTCGAATTTTTAGCAATTTATTCAACACAAAGGTTGTCTATCAGAAATTTTTTATCTGGGCCGGCAATGAAAATTTTAAAAACATTTATTATACCCTCATGTAAGCTACATACATTCTGAAAGTTTCATCGAAATTGGTTAATTGGTTTATGCGTTATAAACGATTGAAAGTGGTGAAAATCTGACTTATAGCCCGAAAATCGTGAAAAATTGCACCTTTTGTCCACCTTTGATCGTTAAAAGAAATGAACTAATTTCGATAAAATTTTCAGTGTATATAACTTATACGAGTCTACCAAACACATTGTTTAAATTTTCATAAGAAGCCAGGAAAGTAAGTAGTAAAAAGCAACTTTTGCTATTTTTTTCGCGATTCCGACCAAATGCAATTTTTTCAAAGTTTTCGTCCCACGTCTGAAGTCGTTTAGTTCATCTGTAACAAAGCTAATCCAAACGCAAAACTGTAGTAGTAGTAGTAGTAGTAGTAACTTTATTGGTTCCCCTAAGGGTTACAATCCTTTACAGTTTCATCTTCTCCCGCTTTACCTCCTCATCCCGCTCCTACAACTAGTCTTATAACTATCTTAGATTCTATCTTAATCCTAAACTTATACTAGATAGAGAGAGAGAGAGAGAGAGAGAGAGAGAGAGAGAGAAAGAACCTATTTACAAAAAGTTGCTATTTACACTATTTACATTACATAATATTACACTACTGCCCTTCCTCCGTATATCCCTAATCATTCCCCCCTTCCCTAGCCTTGGACCCCCTCTTCCGGTCGCTTGTCGTCCATCCTAACTCTTTCATTTCATACCCTCTCTCCATTCTTCCACCATCCTCATCCACTCCTCCCCTCCCCCTCATCTTCCAACACCACCCACACCGTCTCTTGCCAACCTCTTTCTTCATCCACTCTCATGCATACTTCCCACACATGCTCCTACGTTTCATTCACCCATTCACACCCTCTACACTTTCTCGACTCCTCATCCAACCAATACCCCCCCCCTCATCTCATTTCCCAACCAAAACCTAGCTACCTGCTGCCACCTATCCCCTCCCCCCATCCTTTCTTCAAATATCGCTGAACGCAAAACTGTAAAGACATTTGAAAAATTGTTAAATACTTGTGTATTATTTTCAACTCACTAAAATTATTAAAACAAAATATGTAGCTTTTGTACCTTCTAATGGATGCAAACAATTTTTATTTTTCATAAAAATCGCAATCTAGTGGTCAATTATGTCACTGTAAGTATAGTGCATAGAAATATACAGAACGCAAATTTTGTATCTCAACAATACACGATTTAGAGCAAATTATTAGCTTAAACAGTTTTTATGGAAAATAATGTGTGAGCTACTCGAAAATGTATATTTGAGTGAATAGTTCGCCGGGATCAAAGGAATTGCAGAACGTCCCAGTCTCGCAGATTTGAACAAAAAGTCACGCCGGAGTAACATCGAGTGAATGATCAAACTCCGGCTGACCCAAATAGTTTCTATATCTCAGGCTACGAAAACGTGCCAAGTGGTGCATTATGCATTGCCGGAATTATTCACACGACACTACAGGCAGCGAGTTTTCGCAACGGACAATAAACAATCGGGCAAAGAAAAACGGCGTCGCATTTATTTCGATTGTAGGCGGCTGCGATTACCGAAACGCGGGTGTACGAACATGACATGTTAAGGGGATGAGAATGATTAAACAGAACAGCATGCTGACAACCGTTTATGTCTTTCGTTTTATCTCGTTAACAACGTAGCACGGAAAATTACTGTGTCTAATGAGTTATTGTTACAGAAAAATACAAATCGTTGCGCGAAAATGTGGCGGAAAAATTGGTTACTTTATCTTAGAAATTTATTTTCAATCTTATGAATTCATTTCGCTGATGGATTTACAAAAATTATTGTTAACAATCTCTCGGTACGAAAAGAAATTGTCTGTTTATTTATTTCGTATTGATTTGCATAAACTGAAAAATATTTCTTGTTTATCAAATTTAATTTAACGTGATGATAAGTACCTGTAGAATTGACAGAGTACATTTTTATTGATATTGTTTATTCTTGATATCGCGATACTATAGTATATAATTTTTTGTAATGAATGTCCAACATTTCTGTACGGTATGTTAATGATAAAGAATCATAATATTTTTTATTAATATACGACAGATTTTGATGCAGAATAAATATTTTCAAAATCAATTGTAAGAAATGTAAGTTAAAAGAAAATATATTTCTTCTTTGAATAATTTTAGTAAGTCGAAAATAATGTAACAATATTCTTAAATTCCTCTTAAATTTGTGTAGTTTTATTTTTCACACATCCATTGTTGCCATAAATACATGAAATCCTCTGTCTAGATATTAAAAATATTTGCAGTATCATATTATATTTTAAATGAACGCAATGTCATTAAAATTTTCAAGAAATGAGGAACGATTTAATACGTTTTACTTCATTTTTTGATAAACATACAGATCCAATGTCTTGTGATTTACCTTTGAAACTGTAAATTTGCAGAGTAGCCGAACAGTTGATTAAACTGCAGATTTTATGTATTTATGGCAGAAACAAGTAAGTGGAATATGAACCTATAAAGACATGTAAAGTTGTCAAGTTACTTTCGAGGTGTTGATATTGTTGAATGAATAAATACATTTTTATCTAACTTCTGTTTCGTATGGTTGTCTAAAAAACTTTGAAGTTAGACTACACGTATTCTCATAGTGAATGTATGATATTTTCATAGTGAGTTTTATAGCGAGCTGGTAATAAAACAGACATATACGTCATCATGGACATTAATTTAGTCGAATAAAAATTTTTGATCAAGTGAAAATTTATATTGAATTCTTTTGATGTATTCATAGTGAGTTTTAAAGCGAGCAAGTAATAAAAGAGATATATACGTCATCATGGACATTAATTTAGTCAAATAAAAATTTCCGATCAAGTAAAGATTTATATCTAATTCTTTTGATATTTTCGTAGTTGATTTTTGTTTGTTATACTGCTAACAAAACTAGTAGCAGCGTGCAGGGGCAGGCGATTATCGAGTAAAAAGAACTGATAGACGCGATTGCAATCTAATGAAAGGAATATATATTTCGAACAGTATAAAACAGGCGTGGGCACTTTGCCTCAATTGAGGGAAGACCGTCCCCACCATAGCGCCCACTGCTTCCCAACAGCATCAACCGTTACCATTCTGGAGAGCGTATTTATAAATACATTATACATTAATATCGGAAAGAAGTAGATATGTCGCGAGTAGCATCTGGTATTTCTAAACTTCGGAATCGCTGAGGGTACGGCCACATTGGAGTTGCGATAGAAGCTAAGAAAGCGTCGATTAGAGTGGCGATGTGTCGTTGGTAGACTGCTAAGAGTAGCTCTGTTCGCCGCTTCAACGTGAACGTTTCCACAAAACGAAACATTGTATGTATTTTGATGCTCCGTTCTCTCGCCAGCTGTTACTGACCGTCACTTGTTTACATCGGTGACTTGTTTATATCTCGCGCTTGGTCCGGTACGAAGATGCGTACGGTGGGGGCAACGAAGGCGCGAGACATGCGCGATCGCGACGAAGGTGCGCGTTGCATGGAAGAGACGTCGGTGGGAGAAGCAGGCGTTTGCGGGGCCCCACCTATGCCAACGCCTGGTATAAAAGAATGATAATACGGCGCAGTGATGGGAACTCCGTGGGCGCTGTGCGAAAATAATACCACCACTCGGATGTACCGTCTCTCCGAGCAGTGATGCCAGAAATGTCAGCTTTTCGCGCATGCGTACTGCGGCGCGCGCAGAATCCAGTAACGTATACCAAAAAAAGAGAAACATTTAGGTGGCGTGCCGGGACCTAGCAGTGCCATAGACGAACTTGAAGATAACGGACGTTATTTTTTATTTACTTGTTTATTTATATAATTAGAAAATATATTTTTGTTATTTTGGATACTGGAAAGGTTCTTGGCAGTTTTCTTTCGTTTTGCAACAAATGTTGGCATTCTTTATAGATTCTGCCAAATAAAATAAAATTTTATATTATGTTATCCTGTATCATCCCAACTTTTTTAGGTAGAGAAAGTATGTGAATGTTGAATGAAAAACATTATTTTTAAAACAGGGCCTTAAAGAACTCTCAAAAATTTGAAATTAGTACAGTACTGATGACACGCGCGAATGCGCATGCACGAAAAGCTGACATTTCTGGCATCACTGTCTCCGAGTAGAGGCACGCTTGCGTGTAGCGCGTGCGCGATAGAAGCAAAGTAGGGGAAGCCGGTACATCAGAGTGGTGGAGGTATTTTCGGCCAACGCCCACGGAATTCCCATCACTGACACGGTGGTTCCGAATCACTGTCGCATTTTGACTGACTCGCCGGCCCGGCACACAGTTCCAAGCAAGAGATTGCGCCACGTGCGCCGTCTATAATTCGGTATCGCTCAAAGGAAAGAACAAAGACGCTGCGCTTATATTGTTTACATCAATTTTGTAGCAAGATGATAATAATCTATTAAACTTCAATATTACCATTATTTTAATTAAATATATTATTTCATAACGTCCACCAAAGGAACGTTCTACCACCGATTGGCAAGTGTAAGGAAACAGTTATTGTAGCATTCGATTTTCAGGCAAATCGTGAGTGATACACGAGCGTTTTTTACACACGCTCACTGTTTACAGACTACGATGTCCGATACACAGTATGCTCTTTGTTATCAGCGAATAAACCGCTGTCACTTCCACGGAATCGTCTGACAAGTAATTTTCTCCAGAGTTTTCATTATATGGAAAAATACGCGAAAACTTCAGCCGCAAACCAATAATGACGTTATAGGACGCTTTGTCACGCTATTGATCGCAAGCATACTTTACAGTCATCTCTTTTGTGCTTCTTCACTCCGCTTTCGCGGGCCTCTGCGTGTAGAAGGAAAGTGTACGCGCGCTTTGCACGGGGTGAGAATGATTCTCTGACAGGATATTAGGCAGCGATGATGTAAACCTGAATAGGCATTCTCGCGGCTTGCTCTAATTATACCGAGACTTTTCCATGGCCACCTTCGGAACGCTAAAAGAATTAAGAAAAAAATGTTCGAATAGAATTCGCACACGAAATACGTGAGCATCGCGAATTCCCATCTGTTTGCCTCACTCATTTTCTGCAACTGGTAGCCACGTCGGTTTTGTGACCACTTTACAACAGTATTAGGTTGTCCCTAAAATTCGCATCGTTTTCGATTAATGCACTCGATGCAAATTCACAATACTTTTTCAAGAAACTAAATTGCGGGGGCGTGAAAAAGGAAGCTATGAAACTGGCAGTAATGAAACGTTAAAAACCGGATGGTCATATTGTTTTTACATGCTCGTGTTATACCTGTGGTTGCAAGGAAACACGCTGCATGTCACAATTTTAAAAAATTTAAGTTTATGCATTAATTGAGCTTTATAGTATAGGATACATGTATTTACCAGAAAAAAAGTCGTAAAAACAAATTCGAAAGGCTAAACAACATAATGTAATTTAACCGATGTTGTATGTCAAAGCATTAGTGATCAAAATTTTAAACGACAATATCTCGAAAGTGAAAATATGTGACATGCGGCATTCTTCCTGGAAACCACAGATATATAGGAATATTAAACGTAGACACTGCGAAAGGAATTTTTGGGACAACCTAATACTTAACGCACATCCGACCGGTATGTTTATACTCTCTGGTCATATTTGTGTTTTCTTAAATATTTTCTAAAGTCAGAATGAATGATGGGCTCGCTGGTGTCATGTAAAACATGTATTGAAAATAAACACACACTTCAAACAGACCTTCCAAACAAATGGAAGAAGGTCATAGAACAAAATGGCACACACAGTGGATCCGAAAAGTAGTTGAACACTACATGTCCCATTCTCGAGAAATTTTAGAGATTTGAACTGTGATTATTTCGTTAAAAAATTAGTACTACAATATAATTAGACTCATTTTAATGATTGAAGATTCTACCTTTGCTATCCATAGTTGACTTCTGTCTAAGGTATATCTACATGACACCGCGACTGGAAAACTGAAGACGGTTTTTGGTCCAAATATTTGATAAAAGGCAAAACAATATTAATATTAATATTTTTCTAAAATATCGTTACCTCTTACGATATTTGTCTAGCATAAACAGGGTGGAGCACTTAAAACAATGTCACCTATATAACTCGCTTGTATTTAACGATAGGAAAAACATGCATCGGACCAATCTTGCTTGGTATCGAGGGGCACATAAACTGATGTCCTCAATTTTTTTATTTCCTTCGTGTTCCCTCAGGTTATCGGTATGTCGCTGTATCCATATTCATGGTCTTCATTTTGAACACTTGCATTCAATGGCATTCATAATAAAGTCATTGTATACGCCTGGAAATGCTTTATAAAAATGTAAATAAAAAACCATATCATTCCATTTAAAAAAAATAGGGTTGACCTTCATACCACCTTCATGCCTTCACCTACAACAAAAATTAAAAATATCGGATTATATGCCCTTCTATACCAAGTAAGTTCGGTCTGATGCATTTTTTGTTATGGTTAAAAACGAGCAAGTTATTTAGGTGACCTGGTTTAAGTGCTCCACCCTGTATATAGTATGATTATACGTATTTAACACTTTGCCGTCCGGCGACACCACAGTGGTGTCGCGCACAAAGTATTGGGCATTGCGCATTATTTAATGCATTCAGGACATATCAACATTTCAATACAGAACGCAGGAGTCTCCGATTTCATGATTTTTTATTGAAAGTGTCTGAATCGTGGATAAAAGATCATGTACCTGTTCCTGAGCAAAACTCGGAGGTCGCTACTACATCGCGTGCGTCCCATCATGATTCGATCGACAGACTTTCCGGTCAGCTAAAACAACACCAGCTAACACTCATTTCCGAAACTAACAAACGAAAACGAAGAAACTGCCATGTATGTTCCAAAAACAAAAAAAGAAGGACAACAAATTTAATGTGCAAGTCTTGTGGAGTTGCGTTACATCTTAAAGATTGTTTTGCTGCATATCATTTAAAAGAGAAATACTAAGTTATTACCAAAGAAAACGTAAATAAAGAAATATAGAAAACAAATTTTACTTTTATTTACATATGTAAACATCTTCCAAATTTCGTGAAAATAGGGGGCAGGATTGAAAACTCATAAGAGCTAATGATGACATTAGTAAAACTTGAAAATTTATGATCACCCGATAACCTTAAGAACGATCCTGCGCCAAGCGAAGAAATTTTTACGAGACGTGCGGACGGCAGAGTGTTAATATACACCCAAATAATTCGTTCAATAATCGTATTCATGATTTTTATCGAATATTTTCTGCCAAGGCTAGTATATTGTTAAGGGGGGAAAACACGCTTCAGGGCGCTCGAAAATCGGTGATTTTTAGGAATTTTTTTCTTAGTAACTACAAAGCGGATCTTTTTCAAACATTCTTGGTGACATGTTCTATATTTAAACAATACAAAAATTGGTTTCCATGGTGGGATCCGCAGCCTTGCGTCAAGAGTGGGGACCGCCGTTCTCCCTGCACCCCACTGACGAGATTTTGTGCCAACTCTTGCTGCGAGGACTTACCATTAGATAGAAATTGGCTGTCGCGTCTGATCATGAACAATCAATTCTACTCTGTGCATAGACTAATGCACGCGAACCCGCCGAATCTTTAAACTCGATTTTCTCAAAAACGAAGCTGCAAATGAAAAAATTTTATACTTGCTTTTCGACTCATTTTTACATGTAGAATCACCTCCTAATAGTTCCTCTGTCCTCTTTGACGATCAAAATATCTCGAAACACAGAAAACATAGAAAACTGAAATTTGGTATACAGGTAGCCATTAACCCAAAGGGGTACACGAATATGTTTTCATCCCGGAGATCCTTCAGGATCAACTGTTAAAATTAAATTAGTGTTATTTAAGTGGAAATTCAGACTTATGCAACCAACTTCACTCTTTCTTACACGATGTCATGTCAGTGTGGATTATTCTAAGTGAAGCCAGCCGTTGATGAACGGCAATTATGCTAGTAATAATGTTTACTTATTTCACAGGAAAGAATATTCTTGAAAAATATGAAATAAGCGAAAATTTCTAGGATCGGGTTATGCAAAACCGCATAATCATTCTAACAATAAGGAAACGCGAAGACAGTGCGATAATGCGAATTGATGGTTGTAGCAGTTCTGGAGCGATAAGGAACGTTGTAGCTCGGCTACGTCACAGGATTTTATCAGACCCTTGTAATCATTCATGCCCCGACGCTTTCCGAATTTCTCGAGTTTAATCCCGTCGATAGATAGGCGTGTTCGTTTTACGATTCGCCAATAGGAACGTGATATTATGATTCTTGGATTTTAGACATCAATGGCGGATGAGTGGGTGCCGCGTTATTGACGAAAAGAATTTCAGGCGCGGGGCCGTTCCTCCACCGCCGTCGCATTCCGCCGGAATAAAATGGTAAATTTGCGATGTGCCAGAGGAAACCGATTGTTCGCGAATGTATTGTAAAATTCCGTAATAATTTTAACCGAACAAACGGCTCGAATTTCATTTCACCGGACACGCGCGCATTTATCACCGAACGAGAGACGTTTACTTTACGTTAAACGATACGAATCCTTCATTACATTCAATTGTGTTAATCCTTTGCCTGTTTGCAGTACCATTAAAATCGCGAGATCACTCATTTTCGTGGTTCTAATAAATAGTATTTTGTGTGCCGATTATCGAGAACGTTAAACATTCCAACATAATAATTATACTTATTTATGTTGCTAACAATGAACTGATATTTCATCGTGTTCGCAAATAAGAATTGTGTTTAGTGTATCATATTTACTGAATATGCATTTTCATTGAGATCACTATTAATTATTTTAGAATTTATTTCCCATGACTGGATTGCGGATCTTTATGAAAATAAAAGCTTTCCAAGTTAATTATGGAGAACAGATGTTAAATGAAAATGTATTCGTTCATTTGATAATTTAATAACATAATTATCGAAATTATAAAGATACTTCCATTAGAAATCATTGAATAAATTTCTTGTTTCAAGCACATCTTTTTATGAAAATTGCAAGAATTCCAAATAAATTCAGTCTTTTTATTTTTACTAAATAGTAGCATTTGAAAATCATGCTAATTCTTTGCATTTTAGGTGACTATCGATATTTTGTGTGTATTTATTGTTTCCTAGCTGAGCATTAAGCATATAAACATGCAGTTTAAACTAAAATTAGCAATGTAGCAATGTCAGCTATTTCGATATTAACCGTTTGAGTCTCAAGCAGCGCGATCGCGCTGTTGAGATTTTAGGTCGAGAAAAACCCAGCACATTTTGAGCATTGTGGACAACTGACGGTGCGTTACCGATTGTCGAAGTCGCGCGCTCAGATTTACTGATGCAAGTACATCACACAGCTCCTTTTAATGTAAATAGTATATTTTACAATAGGTAGAATAATACTATAATAATGCAATAATACATTACAAAATAAAATAAAACAAGCGCTACCGCGCTGCTTTGGCCTTTTCGGTTGCGCCATTTGGGATTCTTCGACAGTGTTTTTTCAATACCTCCTGGGACTCAAACGGTTAACATAAATCAGGGTTTAACTGTGGTTTGGAGAACTCTTTTTTTCAAGTCTTTTTTATACAATCTTATAGATTTCGACGAGAAAACACCAAAAATGAAAATCTTAATGCGCGGAATTCATTAATTAAAAAGTTATACGCATATAAAGTTGAACACTTTTAAGCCTTTTTAACAGGTTACAGCGCCGCCATATTGATATATTTGCTAGCTAATACACACAAAATAGGCTAAATACTTCCGAACAAACCCATTAGATGGCAGCACAAACACGTACGTAATACATAATAACACATTTACTAAATCAAAATGCGAAACATTATACCATGGTCGGGCCGGCCTTCTCCGCTCCCACGACGACCTAACCCCAAACCATCTTGGACTGTACCTTCTTTTTGAAATCCTGTATGTGATTCTGTATATTTTAATTACTGGACACCGAAAACGACCGATTCCATGATTATTGTTATAAATTTTCATTTCGCACCGATGAGTACGACATTTTTTAAGTTTCCGCAACAATCCACAATTCTGAGCACAAGTAATTGCTTCTTCTTTACTAGTTTTCATGTCTCTAAAGTTAAAATTTCTAATACTTGAACTAGCCATTTCAGAATCAACAATAAACTTATTAATAATTAATTTGTGAAAAACACCTGAAATTGTTTATGTTTACAAAGTATGTGTAGCCACTAAATTGCTATCTAGCGCATACGCTCAATACAATTTATCCGATCCCGCAAATATAACATATTATCTAACACATGTGCTGAACACTCACGGTCTATCCAGCGCATACGCCGAACAGACCTACTTACCTCTACCACTCAACGAATATCCAATATGGCGACGCTCTAACCTGTCAAAATTAGAACTTAAAACAGCTCATCTTTACACGCGTATAACTTATAAACCAGTGAATTCCTAACAACCACACACATTTTCGGAATGTCTTCATCGATATCTACAAGATCACATAAAAAGAAGTTCAAAAAAGTTAAGAACACGGAGTTCTCCAAAACGCAGTCGAGCCTAAATCAGGAATTTTCCTCATATAATTATAAGTAGACTGCGGATTTTATACATTTTTGAGAAAAATTCGTGCGTGCCATTCGAAGCAATTAGCGTACTAGAAAGATTTAAAGACATCAATGTGTTAGCTTCAGCTTAATAAGATAATCAAAAGAAGAATCACATTTGTAGTTGGCTTCTGTGTCTTGCAATCAATTCAAACATTTTTTATTTTGAATAATGATCCGGAGTTTAATTGTAAGATACCGAAGTACGTTGTTATGTTCCTAGATTTGATATACTCCAAGAACAATCATTATTGAAACAGTGCTCGCTAGCACGGGGAGTAAACCTACCCTGCAGCGTGTCATTTATAAAATTTATAGATTTACCAATATCGGCACAGTTACTTTAAAAGCAAGATGGCACGTTACACGGGACGGCTTGAAAACTGCGAAATGCAAATCCCGATATCCGAGCAAGAAACGTTGCAAAACAGAAAACAGGATAATGGGATGTATGTTATTCGTTGAAAGAAGATAAAACATAGTGTTCGTGTGTGTGTTCATAATGTTTTGCTCTCTGGTTATTTAATTATTTGTCCAACTTTGTATATCTACGTTTTATCGGTTGCTCCACCTATCTCGCAAAATATTCATTTAACACTTCACGGTATTTCTACATGAGTAGTTTATTTGAACAAAAGAACTAAAACAATTGAACGCATGTTTGTTTGAAACGCAGCTGTGGAAAACTGAATTCTGTGATAATGACAATACTTTTTTGATTCCAATTATTTTGTTAATTAAATTTTTACCGACATGTTCGTAACATTTTTCTGATTAAAATGAGTATAAACGTGATATGATTTAGTGATGTTAACTTGTTGCATTGACGATTTAGAAGAACCTGGATAATCCGGTCCAAAGATATCTGAATTCTCCATTAAACAGTTCAATCTAAAATATTCCATATATAAGGTGATTCGTTGTCCGTATCAATAAAGATTTAATCTAGCAATATAGCCGGTTCTATTAACTCATGATCCACTGATTATTATTTTACAAAACTGAACTAATTGAAATTTTTTTGATTAAAAGATTCCTTCTAGAGAAAATAAAGTGAAAATATAATCTATAGATACTTGTTAACGTAAAACCAGAGTTTGAAAACAGTTATGATATCGAGTCCGGTTCTTGAAACAGTTACGAGATCCGAAAAAAAATGTTATATCTGTTATGAGAATATCGGTTCTCGCTTATATCGGTTACGGTTACGGTTCTTGAGAAACCGATATTATAACGGTTCTATAACTGTTATTTTTAGGTTTGATTTCGGTTTCGGTTCTTCAGACTTCAAAACTTATAATATGTCCCGTATTGGTCCCATATCGGCTTTATAGTTCTGTAACTGATATTTTTTGGTTCTGCATCGGCTATACACGGTGTCTAAAAATTCCGTCAACATACGGAAATGGGAGGTTCCTGACATCATTTGAAACGACATTTTCCTTTGCAAAAATGGCGTCGGCTGCCTTGTTTAAGAGTTATTAACGAAAAACACAGACCAATCAGAGCGCAGCTGCAGCGGATTGATTCTGTCTCGGCCAACGGCGACGCCACGCTAAGCGGGACCTGTCGCCGAGTCGGACTCCGTTCGCTGTAGCAGCGCTCTGATTGGTCTATGTTTTTCGTTAATAACTCCTTAACAAAGCCGCCATCGCCATTTTTGCAAAGGAAAATGTCGCATCAAATGATCTCAGGAACCTCTTATTTCCGGATGTTGAAAGAATTTTGAGACACCCTTTACAGCCGATACAGAAACAAAAAAATATCAGTTGCAGAACTGCATAACCGATATGAGACCTATTATTACTAATACGGGACATAATATAGGTTCTGAAGTCTAAAGAACCGAAACCGAAACCGAAATCCAGAATCAAAACATAACAGTTATAGAATCGTTATCATATCGGTTCTCAAGAACCGTAACCGTAACCGATATAAGCGAGACCCGATATTCCCATAATAGTTACAACATCATTTCGGTTCTTCATAACTGTTTCAGTCAGAACCGATATATATCTGTTTCAAACAGTGATTTTTCAAGCAATAGTTTTTCGTGAATATCTCAAAAACTACTCATTTTCGCCAAAAATGACAATTACATTTCGTGATCAGCATGTCAAAACGAAGAGAATGGCGTAAATCTCGTGTCAAAACGATGGGGGTCTTTTCCGAAGTTTTGCCTTAACAAGATCATCGTCCTCTTAAAAGTGTCTAAATATATATTGGAGTCACCATAGAAAATAATGTGAAAATGTTTTTAAATTCTTCAAATAATGTTGCTACCTCCTTGTGTTTCTCCTACAAGTTTTCGACATAAATGCATTAAATCCGCGTTATACTAATCAGAGTATAATAAATCCTCTTTCCATGGGAACATCGAAGTAATTCGTTCATTCTTTCATGTTAATAAAGTGCACATCGATGTACGCTTATGGAATATACCTTGGACCATTTCCCCGAAAATCCGATCACACCCAGCTGTCCCACGGCGGTGCGCTTCATAAAATTTTCAATTCGATCTCGCGTCAACGCCGAAATATTACGCTAATAAGGCTTCTATACGAAGGCCTTTTTGCGACGGGTGTGAACCAATTTATTTCAGAGCAGTCTATAATGGTTTCCCTTTGAGGGGACAATTTTACTAATAATTCCCATTACGCTGCCAATAACCTTTTTCCAAAAAGCCTGTCGCGTTCCCCGACTGCAATGACATTTCAGACAAGCGACCGTGTGTGCTGCAAGCGTGCGAATAATTAATGCACTGTCGTCACGACACAAAAGCCTCACATAAAAAATATCGCGATCGATTTCACGGTTCGGTGGATCTTTTCACGTGCTCTTCGTGACGTGTGTCATCACTGACCCGTAATACGTATACATAGATCTCACTGTGAGTGGTAAACTAAATAAAAATTCTGTTTAAAATATAACTATTGTAGGTGTTGTGTCGTGTCAGTGCTCAAACAGTAATTTGTGAGCCGCTGAGATACACACCTCAAAGAGAGGTAAATTAAATAAAGAGATAATCGGGTTTCGGATAACTAAGTAACTTTAATAAAACTGAATGTGGAAGACGGTATAATATAGATGTCGTATCTTAAGATTCTAGTTCGCAACTCTCACTCTACGACTCTTATTCTCCGACTCTTACAACGACTCTTAGTTTTTGACTCTTAATTCACGACTGATCTTACAACTAACGCGTAAGAAACAAGTAACCTCGTGGGGTTGAAAAATCCCTCCACAAAGTACAAAATAGTGGGGGCCTCAGCCAATGATATAATATTTGGGAGGCTACAAGTGACCTCCCAAAACAAGGGCAACGCCCATAGACGAAATACGTCGTAACGAGTGTCGCTAAACAGACGACACTCGGTTTCCTGCAATTTCGCCGGAAACCATAATTTAGGCTTAGGGCCATAGGCCCCCCTGGCGCTAGAAGTGGGCCTACGCTACGCCAAGTGCCATTGAGAGCTGCACGGCTAGGCTGACTTTCCCATGGTCAGCTGATACTTTCCAGCCGCGCCAGAATCATAAAACAACAAATTCGTCAGAAGGCGCTAGAGGACCCCTTCGACAATGGCACTGTTCAAAATCGACCGTAACGTAGACCCAAACCGAAATTCGAGCCGGCCATACCATAATCACGTCTCAACAGTAGGATCTTTGGAAAAATGAGGAATTCTGCGCCGGGAATCGAACCCGGGACCCACGCGGTTGTAGCTGATCAGCTCTTATACATACCCACGGAATCCTCCCACTTTTCCCAATCTCCATACAATATTTGGTCTGAGGGGTCCTAATCCCACACTCGGCCATCCTGCTCCGGCATTCGCCCTCGAATGTCCGTCGCAGCGCCATCGTCTTTTTGGCCTCAGCGCCATCAACACAACTCGCCATTAACTTCGTCACTTTTCGGGAACACCATCCTACTGCCCTCTCTAGCAGTTTTCCCTGGATGTGCCCCTTACTTCACTTCGTCGTCCTTTCGCTCACGTGCGACCGTCTTCGCAACGCTTGCTTACTCGTTCGTCGTCTGTCACCATGCGGGCATCGGTGTTCCCCCCATCCCGGACGAGCTCCCAAATGTAGGATCAAAGACGATAAATATGAAAATATTTATAATTTAACACAACAAATCACAACTAATACAATAAATTAAACTATTTACGTCTCAATCTCCGTCTGAGGTTTACAATTTACGTCTCTAATCATACACGTCGTATTTCTATCTATTCTGAAAACCGCAATCAATAACATTTTTTAACAGATCGCCGCGTCGTTACCGTTACTATCGCCGTATTAATCGGCGGAATTCGGTACGGTAATTCGGTACGGTATCACCCTACACTACTGCATTGAAACAATATTAACCCCTTGCCATACCATTTATTTTACGGTTTCAGTGATTAGAATTTCTTTGTAGTTCATAATTTCCTAGGAAAAGGAGAAAATGTATATCTATTGTATGTACATATATTCTCCAATGGCCATAAATTAACAACTACAAAATAGAATTTTTTCGGTTTAAAAGAAATAAATAACATACATATTTATTTGACTCCGTTCAGAAGTTTCATCAGTTTCTCTCACACGTCATTGTAGGCGAAGGGGTTAAATTAAGTATGTACACTATTGATTAAAGAATTCGAATCACTTGTTAAAATACAGCGACAGCTTTACGATGTTATTGTTAATATTTTCATAGGGAATCGCTAGAATTCATAATCGTCGAATTTCGTAAAAGGAATTAATTATATTTAAACATTAAATTTAATTGTTTCATCAAGAAGTCGCTACGTTTTCCGATTCATAAAGTGATTTCATTTTAGGTGATTCTGTGCGTGATACACAATTATTCAATAGATTTAAACCTTGTGAATCATTTCACATGTACTTGTTCTACTTATTTATAAAAAGAGCAGAAATTTAACGTTCTCTAAATATACAATATATGTAGATTATGTTGTACGGTAGTATGTACCAGGTAATGCTAAATAACGAAATCTGAATAATTCAAAAATCTAAATTGGCTGCAGTCGGACATGTCAAACCAGGGTATAAGAAGAAAGTACAATTCATTCTTATTCAATATGTTTACACCTATACTCGGTACCGAAACAGTTATTATGCATATTCCCAAAAATTTATCAATAGACTAAGGATTTTACGCATTTATAAGAAAAAACAGTAGATGAGATGGAAAACGGTACAAACATCACCAAACGTCAATGTTCTACTATTTTATTTGTATCACGATGGTTAACGGTGGCAATGAATTTGTATTTACATCTTGCTTCTCACAATTTATTCTCTTTTAATTCTGCACAAAGATCCTCTCTCTATTTATCAATATCAACTTAAACTTAATATATTTGGATGTCCCAGAAATCATTTCAATTTTGATTAATGCACACAATGCAAATTGAAGCTAGTTTTTTTAGGAATGCAAATTGTTATGTAAAAGGAAGCATAGGGAATAATAAAACGTTAACAAACAGTTGATCGTATTGCTTGTATATGCTAGTGTTAACTGTATTAAGTAGTGGTGCAATGTTTATTCAGATTATGAAGTACCATACTAGGATCTTTCTAAAATTTAGTATAAATTTTCCAAGATACCTCTAAAATGTATAATTTAAGATTAAATAATCCAAACGTTACGAAGAGGTTATAGAAACTTGATACTTGCAATTATCGTACAATACAGTAGCGAATGTTAGTGTACAGAAATTTTGTTGGGGCCATGAGAGACGCCAGTATACCAGTTAAGGTTCAAACATACAAATTGGGAAAGAAACTTTTTGGGCGTTCTAATAGAAAGTGGTTGTTCTATTCCGCATCAATCGGCCTGTCAACATTGTTTAATTTTAAATACTTCCAGACAAGTTAACCGTGGTGTTTCGTCAGCGCGTCGTGTTTCCCCAAGTGTTTGTTGACCATTTTTCATATATTTTAAAATTCATGGAAGAAGAAACTTGTGTGAAAGTAGCAGCATTGGGGTCTCGCCTGATTCCCGTCGCTGCAATTTCTCATACAAAAACAGAAATAGATTCATTTTCCGGGTCACATAACTTTTTACATGGCGGGTTCCCTAGACAACCGTGGAACGAATTTCGTGATGCAGGATTGAGCCAGATTCAGAATACAAGTAGTTGCATTGGCCGCGGGAAAAGCGGAGAGCCCCCGTGCTCCGTTTCAAGACTGAAAAATCTTCCCAGGCACGTTTCCTAACGTAAACGAATACCTTTCTCGTTGTCTTCCGCCAACAATAAGTCACGCGTCTAGAGTGATAACTCGATGTCTGTTTATTTTCAGGACAACGTTTCAACGGACCGCAAAAACTTTTTCGGTTGTCGCTTACTTTAAACGAAAAATACCTGACAGTGACAGAACTCGTACTACGATCTCAGTGAACTACTATTCACTGAATGATTATCATTAGACTGCGGATCTTTATGCAGAATAAAAATTGCCTGTATTAATTGCACGACACAGGAGCTACATAAACATTTATTTCTTTACTTGGTAATTTTATTTAGTTCAGAACAATGCAAAGTATTTTAAATTTGTTCAATGTTCTTACTGCGTTTCATTCGATCTATTTACTTTGGTCACAAAAACGTAAAATCTGTAGTCTAATAATTAGTCTGCGGATCTATATGCACAATAAAAATTGTCTGCATTAATTGCACGACACAGGAGTTGCATAAGCATTTATTTCTTTACTTGCTAATTTTATTTACTAAGAACAATGCAACAGTATTTTAAATTTGTTCAATGTCCTCACTATGTTTCATTCGATCTATTTATGTTGGTCACAAAAACGTAAAATCTGCAATCTAATAATTAGACTGCGGATCTTCATGCACAATAAAAATTGTCTGTATTAATTGCACGACACAGGAGCTGCGTAATCAGTTATTTCTTTACTTATTAATATATACTCATCTAAATGTATATATAAATATATATATATATATATATATATATATATATATTTAGATTAGTATACTCCATATGTATAGAGAGCCAACTGGCTTATAAACTTAATATTTAGTTGACAACAATGCAACAGTATTTTAAATTTGTTCAATGTCTTCTCTGTGTTCCATTCGATATATTTACTTTGGTCACAAAAACGTAAAATCTGAAATCTAATAATTAGTCTGTGGATCTATATGCACAATAAAAATTGTCTGCATTAATTGCACGACACAGGAGCTGCATAAACATTTATTTCTTTACTTGGTAATTTTATTTACTGAGAACAATGCCACAGTATTTTATATTTGTTCCATATTCTTACTGTGTTTCATTCTATCTATTTATTTTGGTCACAAAAACGTAAAATCTGCACTCTAATTGTTAGATTGATATAGTGTATATATAGATCTATACTATGCAGTCTATATAGTTCAACAGACATTAGATCGGTTTATAATTTATACAAGTTACGTGCATTGGCAACACAAAAAAAGAAATGATACAATTCATTAATGTACGAAATTTCGTGCAAGAAAATGGCAAAACAATAATGCTAAAATATTTCGTTCCTTTCATAGAGAATTAAATACTGGAATTTATTAATTTACTATCTATTTTCTGAATGAAAATGGTAATAAATACAACTTCTAGCAGAAATGTCTTGCAGAAATTAATTTAATCCGTCAAGATTTCTATCAACAAAATATTCAAGAGGGAGCTCGGAGCCAAGCATTGACGGAGCTGAAGGAGAATCGTACGCCGTTAAGAATGCGCGTTATTTTATGTTAACACTTCAGTTGGTTTCAGGAATACGAGTCTCCAAAGTACGGAGCTTGTAATACAGGTGATGTTGAATGGAAAACCAGAGTTTCCGGGAACTCTGTGACCCACTTTTCTCCCCGGAAATACGCACATCGTAACTGCATAGCCAGTAAGAAAACGCTGACTCGGTGTCACTGACCACCGAGCTTTTACCAAGTGGATGAAAACGTGCGGATGAGAGAGCCGATTGTACGAGCGGAAAAGAAGTAGTAAAACATTCAAAACGGTGCTTTGCCGAAACGATAATATCACGGGATGGTAGTACCAACATTGAAAACCTTTTTAAAGGGAATGGTCCGCTACGTCCAACAACCTGGCAGCTTGGTGCATTTTTGTTCCCCAATTACAATGTTAACACTGCTTTTTCAAAGCACACGAATATTTACAATGGCAACATAATGTCTTCGTGACGACACCAGCAAATATATTTCCAGCAGTAAATACAGATTTTTCTTGTTTCTTTATACGTACTAAATTATTCGATTATTGTATAAATGATTAAATAACTTTTTTGGCTAGAATATTTTTATCCTGTTTTTGCGATAACCCTTCCTGGTTGAATATTTTTTAAAATATCAACATTATTTTTTTGAGAGTACCAGATCTTATATTAAAGTCATGCGGACGAAAATCTTTTAAAATATCAAGAATATTTTTCTGACAGAACTAGATCGTCAAGTTTTTAATATTGATAAAACGTGTGTGTGTGTTCTCGTTTGTTTTGGTAAGGAGAATTAAGGGTTGGTTTCATTGAAACTTCAATTATATTGCTAGTTGAATTTTGTGTGTTTCACGAGGACGATTAAACAACAAAATATCAGCAGAGAATTGAACGAAATTATCAGTGAAACTTTTCAAATGTATCAAAACTTTAACACGACTTTAGTGCTATCTAGCTGATAATATTTCTATAATTTTTGCATGCAAAGGAGCTATATTGAAGCCTGGATGTGGAACAATGAATTATGAAATCCAAGATTTTAAAATGTAATGTTTTACGAATGTCCTAGGAAAATGTCCGTGAGGAGCTCTAAACTCTTCATTGGACTTACAACGTGAACTATAAAAGCGTAAGGATAATTTATTTAAAGCGGGTTGCTGTCAAACTAATAAATGAAAATAATTTTTTATTTTTCAGTGTTAAACACACTGTGAGATTGTACAGAGTTAAATACATAATTAAATAATTGAATCTGGAAAGATTAAATAATTATTAAAGTTACATATCATATCAGTATTAAAATGACTATGTGACTGACACGTTCAATTCATTAAAACAAATCATCAAATAAGAAAACCAAAACGAATCACAACCAATATGTGGTCACAATTTTATATTTTTATAAAGTTTATGACGCAGTCACAGCAGAAACATTATTATTAATTTTGCAGAAATGCGAAAATATATTTGAGTCTATAATTATTTACAGCATTGCATACTGACACATGAATGCAAAAATTAAATAATTATTAATCTAGAAATGTATAGAATCGCGGAGGCCTAAGAAAACATCCTTCAATTTTTACTGTAAAAACTTTATCGATATTTTTAACTGATAAACCCTTAAGTGAACTATTGGTGCCGATGCGACCCTACTCAAATTTAGGCTAACAAGAAGTTAATAATATAATTATTTATAGATATAGATGAAATTTTACTATCTCACTACATTTCTATTAAGATTTCGATAAAGATGAATATTAAACATACATGTCGGAGATGAAGGAGACTCTCTCGTATCTTTTTCAACACTTCCTTTCGTTCCTGACGCAGCCATCGGGACAGGGAACTCGGACAATCCGTCAAAACAGTCGTAGGCAGAAATAACGAAACACTTTATCACTGAACTACAAAAACGATCCAGCTTCGTCGGAGGCTTGTCGCCGAATGCGGGCCTATCGGTCCCTCGGTGAGTAATTCGTCCGTCGAACCCCCTCGGTCAATCCAGGTAGGAGGGTGAGGACCCAAGGGTCCTCGGGCACAAGGGAGACAAAACAAAAATGCCACATGTTGGCAAATCCTCCGACTTTCTCCGACATGCATATAATATTAACACTAGGTTTACGGACCACTATTTTGCATTATTTTATACAAATAACAAGAATATATTCAGCCACGTTATCACCGGTTTTATAATATCTATTCCCAGAAATAAATGTATTGTATAAATTTCCTATAAATGCATCTTTACAATCTCAATGATCATAAATTAAACAATTTAGAACCCGTCATTTTGACGTGAATCTAGTGTTAAATATAATTTAATTGAATCATTACACTTTTAAAGAACACTTTAATCACCCACATATGCGTGACAGAATTATTCATTCAGATTTCAAAATAAATTTTTAAGTTATACTTTCTTTTGGAGGACCAGATGTTTTTAACTTTTTGAACTCTTTTTTTATGTAATCCTGTAGATATCGATACAAACATTGCGAAAATGTAAGTATTCTTGTAAGGAATTCAGTAGTTTGTAAGTTATACGTGTATAAACATGAGCAATTTAAGCGTTTTTGACAGGTTAGAGCGTCACCATATTAGATATTCGTTGGTTGGTAGAGGTCGGACTGTTGAGCGAATGAGCTGGATAGATGGTGGATGTTCAGCGCTTCGGCTAAATAGTACTGAGTGGTATAGTCCAAGTTGGTTTGGGGTTACTTAAAAGTGCTTAATTTTACACGCGTATAACTTCCAAACCAGTGAACTCCTGGCAATAAGAGTTTCATTTGCTGCGTTTTCTGGTCGAAATCTATAAGGACTACATAAAAAAGTTAAAAAAATTGGTCCTCCAAAAGAAAGTTTAACCAAATCTCACATTTTTTTTATAAATGCGCGGGATATGTCGTCGGTGGTAGCCAAGGGGTTAATATGTTTAATAGGTAGCCAAGGGGTTAATAAGTTCTTCTAACGCTTTAATTATTTAAATTCAAACTACTCTAGTCTGTGGTGAATGCATAACGTCCGCTGTACATCAAAGAAAGGAACATTCGTATATTTTGGTGACTATAAAATTGAATCGAGTGTTAGTATTAACCGCAGAATTTTTAATAGAGACGGTTTTAGCTGTAGCTCGGTGGAATCTGGACTCATGACATATTTCGCGAACCCGTCGCCAGATGAGCAAATGTCACTGCTATTATTCGCTGGGAACTGGGTCTTCTTCGGAACAAGAATGTCATCTGTCCGGGGGAATAAGAGAAACTTGCCAATCGAAGTCGGCAAATTACTGAAACGTTATACTGCAGAACTTGCCAGTTAAGGATGCGCTCCTCGAAAGCACTGCTGCGAAACTGCGGGGGAACTCGTCCCCGATGAAATATCGCGAGACGAGATTAATAGCCGCGAATATTTCTATAAAAATTTCATTCCTGGTTCACTTCTAACGAGACCAGCTTCCGCCAGTCTGGTGTACTTCCGAAGAGGAAAACACGGCGGGCTTGTTATTATTGCGAGAACAGTGAGAGCAGGATGTTATCGAATGTCACCTGCTACTAAATATTTTTTCTGTTTGTGACGGGCAAATCTTGGGAAATTGCTGAATTTCGGTCGGAGTATGCAGGCGATGCTGTACTCGCCAATCGCAATTGATTTCGTTTTTTAAATTCAATGTGGCATCAATAGAAAATTTATTAGCGACAACTTAGATTAACAAGTTACGTGTTGCAGTAGCTAATTAATCAATTTGGAATCCTTGATGAACTTAACACCTTGCACTGCGATTTATTTTACGATTTCAGTGATTAAAGTTTTTTTGTAGTTCATAATTTTCTAGAAAATCAAGAAATTTATATCTATTGTATGCCTTTATGTTCTCCAATGATGGTACATTAACAACATCTAATTAGAATTTCATTTCGGTTCAAAGGAAATTAATAATATATATTTATTAGAATGTTATAGTACAAGGGGTTAAGAAGTTCTTGTATTTTGCCACGAAGAACATTATATTTAGAACAGTGCAAAATCAAATGATCTGTTGTAATTGTAGATGAGCACATAACTAGAGCTCGGTAAACTTTTGGAGGAAAAATGTTTCAAATACTATTTTAAATAGACAGTCACATTTCCATAAATAAAATATTTTTATTTTAGTAATCTGAGACACAAAAATCGGTAATTGATAATCGCGGATGAATGTTTAACCAATCACTTACGGCTCTTTAATTATAGTTCGCTCTAAACCGAGGAAAAAGGAGGAAACGTTTAAAATTTTATTGTAAATGTCAATTGCTATATAATACAGACGAAACAGTATTTTAAATAGCAGGTAAAATTTCGAGTGAAACGTTTTTATTATCATTATTTGCAGCAAAAAATGAAATATTTAAATACCGTATTTCACATGTGTAGTACTTCGCATATTTTAACATTACGAACTGAGTGGAAATTTATTTCAATGAGAGATTTCAAAATTACGTTAACAATCATATCTGAATTTTCGTAGCATCTACTTTCGAAGACTATTTGAACAATTTGTTTCCGCAGACGTAATATTATATTTTTCGATATTTATACAATTTTGAATGAAATAAATTGTTTATGATTTTGAAGAATATTTTATGCAGCGTTGACTGCGTTACGTCAATACATTTTAATTCTGGTAAATACGTGAACTGGTGTTTTTCAAGTGTATTTCATGTCGAACCGGAAACATTTGTTAATTAAAGCAGTTAAAATCGAATTGTTGTGTTTTTCCACTCGTTCCATAACGAACGATATTAACAATTCCTACATTTGCAACGTTGCACTGGTAATATGAATACAATAAATATCATGTTAACTTGAAAAAAATGAAATAAAAATTATTCTCTTCCTTCGTGCGACAGATTGTTTATTATTAAACATTAAACAATTTTGCACAAAATATATGAAAAATATTTCAACGTTTTATTTCAATTACTTCTTAGTATTCAAAAAATCATTATCCAATTACGAGATATAATGTAAGTTTATACATTCACAGACAATTTAAACAAATTTATACATTTATACATCTTGGACTATAATATTATAGGATGGCCACAAAGTCTTGTTATTTTGCTTTTCGCAGTGTACATATTATGTATAAAAATAAATACATAGCATGAATAGACTAGTCTTTATGTAAAATAAAATATTTGTACATCTTTACAAGAGACAGGAACCAAATAGAATCTTTATTTTTATTTTAATCATTTGGCAAGTATAAAAAATTGTTCTGTATGACGAAAGAATGGCTAAAATCAATTACAAAATTATAACGCTAGACATACCACCATTTTGAAACAAAACTTCGTGAATATTGCTAAATTTTGCAACGTTTACACGAGCCTGCCCCACTGACAAGAAGAAGACGCGATCATCGGGTCTTAGATTTCGTCGAAACTTTGCATACTTGTAGATTTCGTTCCCCTGATTATGAAAATATAGCATTATAGGCATCCATACTCAATAATTTTTGAGATATTTACAATTTAAATTTCATTATACCCGTTAAGCTGTTAAGTACAGTTTTGGTTGAAGTTTTTGTCATGTGCCAAACGGCGTGATGGTAACGTACTAGATTCATTACCGGGAAGGCCAGTGTTCACATCCCTTTTTCCTTTTTTCCATTTTTTCTTTTTTTTCTGTTCACTTTATCTATTTTAATTAATTGTATTTTGCACATGAAAAATACACTCATAATACCTATAGGAAGCAAAATATAAAAATTTTATTGAAAAGGAACATAATATGAAAGAAACACTGACTTCATCAATCTTAACGTATCTCAAAAGTTGTTGAGTATCGGCGCCTATAATGCTACATTTTTGTAAACAGGAGAACGAAATCTATCAATATGCAAAGTTTCGTGAAAATCTGAGACCCCATAACCGCGTCTTCTCCTTGTAAGACGACCTGAAAGACTCTTGCCTAGTAGAATATGACTCCATATATCTTGTTGTGTTTTTACAATGTGTTTTGGAAACTCAAATTACACGGAATAAATTCTTCGGTCAGTTGCGTTGTTCCAAGACGCTATAGCGTTGAGATAGCCGTGACCAAGTTATACGATAGCGGAGTTTTAGGTCGGATTTTAACTGGAAGCTGCTTCCCGGCTATATCCGGCGGGTGGAAAAGATGTACGTACATATGAACGCACATTCATAAATATCCCGATTCCGTAATACGGGTTTGAACGGCACGGTTTTTGAAATATTGGCTTACCGCGTTCAGATTTTTAGAAATTTCTTTCTCGGAAACTGTAAAACATTGTTTAGTAAATATTTTCATACGTAAAGTACTATATTTGGGAAAATAGTTCATCATTTTTTTATTCGAAAAAAAGTTCGCTACAATATTTTAAAAAATTGATTGCCTACCCCCAAAGCAGTTTCTTCACCAATTTTATTGAAAATTCATAAAAATTAGGATACATACAAAATATAAAATTATAAATACGTAAATTGTCTTCATTGGTTGTAAGACACAAACTATTAGGTCGTTCCAATTGAAATGACCGTTCTTTACATTTGAAACTTTCCGCCTTTGTAGTTTAGTTTTTCCACGACAGATGGCGTTGAAGTTGTACAATTTGAAAAGTACATATCTTGTACACGAATTTGCGTGTATAAGATCATTGATGTTGTACAGTGTACATGATTCAAAATCGATTTTCGTTCACCATGGAAAAAAAGGAAATCCGTAAATTTACTTGTACGAGTTCAAACTTGGACATATTGCGTCTGAAACAGCGAAAAACATAAACTATGCTTTTGGTGAAGGTATAGCAAGTGATCGGACCATAAGGCGTTGGTTTGAAAAATTTCGATCCAGAGATACAAATCTGGAAAATGAGCCTGTTCGGGAAATCGCGGAGAGAAGCAATATACACTATTCAACTGGGCTCGACTGCGTTTTGGAGAACTCCGTGTTCTTAACTTTTTTGAACTTTTTTTATGTGATCCTGTAGATATCGATAAAGACATTCCGAAAATGTGTGTATGATTGTTAGGAATTCACTGGTTTATAAGTTATACGCGTGTAAATATGAGCTGTTTTAAGCGTTTTTGACAGGTTAGAGCGTCGCCATATTGGATATTCGTTGAGTGGTAGAGGTAGGTAGGTCTGTTCGGCGCATGCGCTGGATAGCATGGTATATTTGCGAGATCGGCTAAATAGTACTGAGCGTATGCGCTAGATGGCAAATCAGTGGTTGCACGTACTTTGTAAACATAAGCAATTTCAAGTGTTTTTCACAAATTAATTATTAATAAGTTTATTGTTGATTTTGAAACGGCTAGTTCAAGTATTAGAAATTTTAACTTTAGAGACATGCCAACTAGTAAAGAAGAAGCAATTATTTGGGCTCAGGATTGTGGATTGTTGCGGAAATTTAAAAAATGTCGTACTCATCGGTGCGAAATGAAAATTTATAACAATAAACATGGAATCGGTCGTTTTCGGTGTGCAGTAATTAAAATATACAGAATCATATACAGGATTTCAAAAAGAAAGTACAGTCCAAGATGGTTTGGGGTTAGGTCGTCGTGGGAGCGGAGAAGGCCGGCCCGACCATGGTATAATGTTTCGCGTTTTGATTTAGTAAATGTGTTATTATGTATTACGTACGTGTTTGTGCTGCCATCTAATGGATTTGTTCGGAAGTATTTAGCCTATTTTGTGTGTATTAGCTAGCAAATATATCAATATGGCGGCACTGTAACCTGTTAAAAAGGCTTAAAACTGTTCAACTTTATACGCGCATAACTTTTTAACTAATGATTTCCGCGAATTAAGATTTTCATTTTCGGTGTTTTCTCGTTGAAATCTATAAGATTGTATAAAAATCTTGAAAAAAAGAGTTCTCCAAAACGCAGTTAAACCTTCAACTGTCTCCCGACATCTAAAGGCTTTCGGAAAAGTAAAAGAGTTAGCCGACATTACTCAATAGACGTGGGGTATTATTGCTTCAGGATAATGCTCGGCCACATATTGCGAAACAAACAGTAAAAAAATTAGCAGAGTTGAAGTGTGAAGTTGTTCCTCACCATCTTTATTCGCCTGAACTGTCACCTACTGATTACCATTTTTTCAAGCACCTAGATGGCTTTTTGAACGGAAAAATATTCAATGAAGAACGTGCTGTAAAAACTGCATTTGATGAATTTATTGCTTCACGTTTATTAGATTTCTACCAGAAAGGCCTTGAGGCACTTGTATCACGATGGAAGAAGTGCATTCATGTCGACGGAAATTATTTCGATTAATGGAATATGAATAAAGCTTGTAAAATAACAGTTTATGTTAAAGATTCAAAAACGGCCATTTCATTTGCAACGACCTAATGCATGCTGAATAGAAAATGGTTTGGCTGGTTAGAACGACGTACGAATGTAAAAGATGCAAAATGGAAACCGATTCTTCGAACTTGCGCAAGTGGTTCCTCTTGAATACTTCGCCATATCAAAATTTGAAGCAGCACTTAACTCGCAAGTACGTGCCTACTTGTTGTTGTATTCGTACCGAAGTAGTCAAGTACTATAGAATATCAGACATGATCTCGAATGCTCATGTTTCCAGCAATATGTGGTAACTTTTGCGAGGCTGGAGAAGTTAAATTACTTTCCGTGCAAGAACTATAAAAGGATGTTGACTTTGTCTGAATCTCTGCGGTCTTTTATGATAATTATATTACTTTTAATGTCGAATTGAATTTAAAGTCAATACAGTACAGTACAGTTTCCATACAAGTTTTTAATACAAACGTAACTACTGTGTAAACTATTTAAAGAACAACGTTTTGTAATATTTCCTAATTTTAAGATACTGTTACGACGATTATTGAATAATTTCTAAATGTGAGCTGGTAATTTCTAAATTTAAATTATGATTCATAGCTAAAGATTTCTCTACAAATTTTACAATAATAAGAACAACAATTTTACTCGTGCATCAACAAATCATCATTACTAACGGAATCTAACCATTTCATTTAGAATTATTATTTAAAAGAAGATTATTGAATTTCTTTCTCTCGTAGCACAGTCATTAAAATTCTATTATTCTATCATATGATAGGTTATTTTATATAAGTCGGTATTAGAAAAAAAATTGGTTTGAAAATGAATTTCTTCGTTTTTCTATAACTGTTAAAGAACAACTATTTAAAGAACAACGTTTTGTGATATTTCCTAATTTTCAGATACTGTTACGACGATTATTGAATAATTTCTCAATGTGAGCTGGTAATTTCTAAATTTAAATTATGATTCATAGCTAAAGATTTCTCTACAAATTTTACAATAATAAGAACAACAATTTTACTCGTGCATCAACAAATCATCATTACTAACGGAATCTAACCATTTCATTTAGAATTATTATTTAAAAGAAGATTATTGAATTTCTTTCTCTCGTAGCACAGTCATTAAAATTTTATTATTCTATCATATGGTAGGTTATTTTATATAAGTCGATATTAGAGAAAAAATAGGTTTGAAAATGGATGAATTTCTTCGTTTTTCTATAACTGTTACTTATGCAAACGTCTCTCTATTTTTCGCAAATTTCCAAATGCCCTAAAAGCAGAAAAATCCGCGCATTGTAGTGATTCCATTTTACTCATTTGTTTGCAATCATTTGCCTCTATTCCGAATTTGAGCGTAATATTAGCAAATCGAAATTCATCGACGGATAAGGAAAGAGCATCGGCGAACAAATTCATGGAATTGATTCCATTGCATGCTATCATAAAATTAATTTCGTGATGTAGTTGGCCAGCGTTGATTGTGCGATGGGTTTAATCAAATCCTCCGGCAAAAAAAAGAGTCAACAGTATCTTGTAATAAAATCAAACACACTCTCCCCCCCCCCCCCGTTACAAAGTGAAACAATGGAGCATCAATTCATTTACCGCATATATTTGCTACTCGGTTACGCAAACACCATTCACTCTTGATACGTTAATTTTCCATCATCAAATTTCTAAAAATATATTTAGACATTACTATTTGGATGAAACACTCGAATATCTTGAATTTGTAACAACAACTTTAATATTTTATATTGGTACAATATATTGTTTTAGACAATTAGGATAGTCCTTTATTCATTTATCTTCAGAGTTTTACCATTTGTAAATTCTGATGTTCTATACCAATTCATTATCAATAATTTCTGCACAATTTTGTAATTTAAGCTATTAACTGTTTATGTCGAGTATACTCGTCACGGAAAGATGGCATTTTTTGTTTAATGACGCTTAAGAAATGTTTTTAAGCATACACATGTTTCATTACATATTTTTATTTTTATATTAAGTAAGGTAAACAATTGAGCAAACGTTCACCATGTTAAAATCAAGGTAAACACATTGACGTAAATTTGACAGAAATTTTAAGCATGAAATAAGTATATCATAATTATGTAGTAATTAAGTGATTTCAAAATTACGAACAGTAGCAACGAACAGAAATTACAACACACTAAACTCTGAAATCATCAAGTAATCCGTGAAATGGTTCCAGCTTGAATCGTAAAGTTCCCGCCAGAATGAAACGTATAATTTTTACGGGGTCCCAGAGAACGTCCCGAGAGTAATCGTAACACATGTCATGATCTACACAATTAAAAATGAACCCAAATTGGCAGTCCTTGTCCGACAGTTAATTCCTCAACTTTCATCAAACAAATTTCTCTCTGTGGTGATTCTAACGGCAGATTCAGCAAATTTCGCGTGGGAGTCAGTTTCATCCGCGTCGGAATCACGCGACAGTCGATCACTCATTTAAATTGCACGAATTTCACCACGAAAAAAGGGAGCAATAAATTGTTGTAAGGGGCAACCTGATACATCTGCATAAAAAGATCGATTTTTCTGCTTCAAAGGGGAAATTTCATTAGACAGGTCAAAAAATCGATGTTTTTAAATCCTATTTTTTGAAAGTATAGAGCCTTGAAAATACTTTCAGAAAATTTTATTCTTACAATCATTGAAATGATAAAGTTATGACTAGACAGCGGATCTTTATGCAGCTATAATATGTCGGAGTATGCAAGCCATATGCAAAATGTATGCCAAATTAATGTCAAATGTATGCAATATAATTTATTTGTTGTAGTTTAAATTACAGTGTGTTACAATAGTTTTTTCTAAATTTTCGGTTGAAAAATTGTGCCTTTTATCGGTTAAAATTAACTTGTACACCGAAAACGATCTCTCCACATGACACGACGTTATAGGGGCATATTTGTAGTTATACCAATGCTGTGCTGAGACTTCTTGCGGCCCTATGACATTTGCACCTTTCAAACTATCTCTAATTTTAGACAGTATATTGTAGCTGCTATTTCTTTGTAATACAGCTTGAAGTTTATGGTTAATCTGAAAGAAATGAAATGTATGTTTAACGGATTATAAATTAAGATGTTATAAACCGTTATTATAACCTTAAAATAATGTCATTCCGATCTAACTTTCTGTCCGCAATCGCCGGGTATATTTTCTCCTTTTGCAGTAGTAGAATTATCCACTAAAGCTGCAATCCAGTCGGACACCATTATACGTTTGCAAGTTTTCGCCTTAGGCATCTTCTCAATATTTGAATTCTTAAGCACGATTTCACTCTTACAAGGAGAAGACGCGGTCATGGGGTGTCAGATTTTCTCGAAACCTTGCATATTGGTAGATTTCATTCTCCTGTTTATGAAAATGTAGCATTATAGGCGTCGATACTCAACAACTTTTGAGATACGTTAAGATTGATGAAGTTAGTGTTTCTTTCATATTATGTTCCTTTCCAATAAAATTTTTATATTTTGTTTCCTATGGATATTATGAGTGTATTTTTCATGTGCACAATACAATTAATTAAAATAGATAAACTAAACAGAAAAAAAAGAAAAAATGGAAAAAAGGAAAAAGGCATTTGAACACTGGCCTTCCCGGTAATGAATCTAGTACGTTACCATTATGCCGTTTGGCACTTGACAAAAACTGCAACCAAAACTGTACTTAACGGCTTAACGGGTATAATGAAATTTAAATTGTAAATATCTCAAAAATTATTGAGTATCGACGCCTATAATGCTATACTTTAATAAACAGGAGAACGAAATCTACCAGTATGCAAAGTTTCGACTGATCGATTCATGTATCGTAAATGAACAACATGATATCATTGGAAATACTATGGCTGGCTATAAGATGGTTTACTAATAGACAGTTAATGGGAGAGATATTGACGACAATGTCCGTGACTGAGACGGCTGATGCAACGTTGCTTGGTCTACTATGTTTATCTTTTATCTATTTCGTATGTTCTTGCTTAATAGACTCTCATCCAAATACTCACGTATGCAAAATTTATGTATTTTATGCAATAAATATGCATTTATGCAAAACATATGCAATATGTAAAATAGAAACTATATTTTTAGATTCCCCTAATGACAAAACACATTTCTGTCCAGGTCTCAACATTTTACCTGCTTCCTATAGAAATATGTATTTGCATAAACATCCGCTGTCTAGTTATTACGGTACCAGATGAAGGATGCTTCGGAGTAGCTGTGACGGTGCAAAGCTTTAAACGTACTTTTTCACCTGGCATAGATAAAATCTGAAAAAGTACCGTGGATCCAAAAAGTATTTCAACACTAAATTTCCCATTCTCAAGAAATTGTCAATACAACTGGACTCATTTTAAAGATTGAATATTCTACTTTTGCTATCCACAGTTCATTTTTGTCCGAGATATTTTTGCGTGATACAGCAACTGGGAAACTGAAGACACATCTTTGGTCCAAATTGTTACAAATTGTGAAAGCATTGAGACATTTTTCTCGTGACTGAAACCAACGTAGATTTCAAGATTGAAGCATCCCCTTTACAACGAATGCTTGAAACTTGATCTACGATTTTTTCATGTCGAATTATTGACTTAATGAAGGAAAGCTATTATGCCATCGTTGCAATAATATAAGGTACACCGTAAAGGCCTCAAACTTGTTCCTCATTTTTGTTCTATAAAACAGCCAAAAAAAATCGTAGATTAAGTTTTAAGCACTCGTTATAAAGTGCAATATCCAATCTCTGATTGTGCAATGGATTCATTAAGAAAAGAAAATTTTTTATGCTTTCACGGACGATTAAATTTGTAGCATTTCCGACCCAAAGAAATGTCCTCTATTTTTCACCTCGTATATCGGGCACAAGTATCCTAGGGAAAAATGAATGATCCTCTATGAAAATAGAGATTTCGAGCTTTAAAACGGCTGTACATTTATTTCTGTGTAATTTTTTTCACGAAATTATCATAGTTCGAATAATGACAATTTCTCGAGAAACGGAACGTTAGTGTCAGTGATAGAACCAAGAAACAAGTAATTGAAAATGTCTAAAAAAAATCTATGTGTGCTTAGACCACATGGCTGAAGTGAAACTTTTTTCATTAATTTTTTCTTATTTTTATTAACACTTTATGACATTTAGTTTTCTATGATTCTATTATTGAAACAATTGGCTTGTGACAGCTAAAATATGATATAAATATTCTTGAATCTATTTTGTCTAAATGTCTTGCAAATACTGCATCGAGAGTTGTTCCTGATCTTGTTGTCGCTTCATTAGGATTATTTAATATTTCCAATCTTAATTTACTTCTAAAAAATTCTATTTATAATTTTGATTGTTCCGATGCAAAGTTCATGTTAAAATCTCCACTTAGTATCATCAGAATTTCATCGTTTCATCGTTTCATCGCCAGATCGGTTTTACTCCTACCGCGTCAAGATTTTACTAAATCGTTTCATCGTTCCATCGTTACATCGTTTTATCGTTTTATCGTTTTATCGTTTTATCGTTTTATCGTTTTATCGTTTTATCGTTTTATCGTTACATCGTTTCATCGTTTTATCGTTTTATAGTTACATCGTTTCATCGTTTCATCGTTTCATTGTTTCATCGCCAGATCGGTTTTACTCCTACCGCGTCGAGATTTTACTAAATCGTTTCATCATTTTATCGTTTCATCGTTCGATCGTTACATCGTTTAATCCTTTCATCGCCAGATCGGTTTTACTCCTACCGCGTCGAGGTTTTACGCCTAACGCGCCTAAGGAAGTTTCACTTCAAAAAGTGTTCTGCGTGACGAGAGAGTAACTAAATCAATGACACGTACTGTTATTTTGAAAGAATTTATAAAAAATGTTGAATTTTGCAGCGGTTACATGAGACTGTCCCCTTAAATTGTACCGGGACGAAGCCTGACAGAATACGAAAAATCTAAATCATACCGATTATGATAACAAGGCATAAGTCGGGTGAAACACGGGAACCGAACGGTGGCGAAGGGTTCGAATTATTCAGCCGTCGTAATTTAATATCCTGTCGAATCTCGTATTTCTCGCGGAAATCTGCAAATCCCTAGCGTTGAAGCCCTCAATGGCGAAGGAAAACAGTGTAATCGGGGATCGGACAAACCACGCAAACGTCCAATTAAATTGCGCTACCTATTCACAGTCTCTGGGCGGTTTGATTGCAATATTTCATCGAAAATATGTGTCAATAGCTTGATCCTTCTGTGGTGCGAATTACACGGATCCGACACACGACTTTCCACTTAACCTACCTGGTGTCCAAAAATACGACACTGTTCAGAATGTCGACATACATTGTCACACAAAAGTCACTGGACATCCAAATCAATAAATGTGTAATGAGAAATTTACATTCAACCTCCAATTGGTGGTCAAATGACTGGTTTCAAAACAATAATAGTTTTGAAACCAGTTTCAAAACTGTACTCGTCAATCGCAATTGATTTCGTTTTTTAAATTCAATGTCGCATCAACAAAATTAGCGACAACTTAGATTAACAAGTTGAGTGTTGCAGTAGCTAGTCAATCAATTTGGAATCCTTGATGAACTGAACCCCTTGCACTACGATTTATTTTACGATTGCAGTGGTTAGAATTTTGTTGTTGTTCATAATTTTCTAGAAAATGAAGAAAATTTATATCTATTGTATGCCTTTATGTTCTCCAATTGTGGTATATTAACAACATCGAATTAGAATTTCATTTCCGTTCAATGGAAATTTATAATATACATATTTATTAGAATGTTATAGTACAAGGGGTTTATATAACATTCAATCTCCAATTAGTGATCAAATGACTGCTTCTAAAACTATTATCTTAGAATTATGGAAATTATATTATTGGGTTGTTCGGAAAGTAATTTCGTTTTTCGTGTAGAAATGGGTAAGTTGTAAAATCATTGTATAATGTTGAGTATTCAGCTGAATCAATGCATGTTTAGATATGAATTCGGTTTAATAGAAATGTTGCTGCAGCGTAGGCTATGGAGGTTACTTTACGTCTTATGTTTCCGTTTTTGTAATTCCGTTGTGATCGCGTTGTATGCTGATCTACATATATAATTATATTTATATATAAGTATATTTAATAATTACGTTTAATTAATACGTTGCGTATCCTCCGATTTATATAATTAAACCTGGCATATATTTTGGTAGCTGACATTTTCGATATCATTTCGTGCCTTCTAATGCTTTATAACCTTTCAAGCATTTTTTTGTCATCGCATCAAATATGGAAAACCAATTTGAGCATTTTCGTCATATTTTGCTTGTTTATTAAATCTTTATTATCGCAAGAGTAAAAATGCAATGCAAGCAAGGAAACAATTGGGTGATGATTACAGAAAGGATGTAGCATCGGATTATCCATTTATTTCGTACTACTCCATAATTTTTCTACGGTGTAAATATAATTTTCAACGAAGGCGTCAAAAGTAATTGATAAAAGAAAAAACACGAATTTTGCGAACATGGGATCTCCAAGTTGACAGAAACATGACAAAACATCAAGGAAAAAAATATTCACTACATGAACGAACAAATAAATAAATCGTGAGAAATCGTGTTTCGTTTCTCCTTAGAAAATGTAATAAAATATTAAATTAAAAATTATACAGTACTCACATTATTATGAGATGTCAGAATTTAGTTACGGAATGTCTAGATATGTGTGTGTGTGTGTTGTGTGAGTGAAATAAAGGAATAAGAGATCAATGAATATATCGACAAGAAAGGACCGATCAATATTAGCCGGCCGTCGTTGTCAGACATATTGTACAGACGAATTGTAATTCGTTGAATACAATATCGTTAATAATTATCAAATGTTGCCGTTACAATTATTCAGATACCATTACTAAATCAAATACCATTAATAAATTGGATGCAATTCGATATATAACCGTTCAATATAAAAATGGAATAAGTCAAACGGTTGATTGCTATAATAGTTAATAAGGGATGAAGTAAAAATCTTATGCAATGCAGCAATATCAAGGAATGTTATATCTCTTTTACGCAAGCTACTGTGAGGTTACCCTTAAGATAATATGTACTCCCGCATAAAACGAATTGTAAGTAGTTTTGCACAATATTAAACTTCTTACACAGTGAAGCTGAAATATACAGTGTGTCTCACGAACTCTGTCCACTTGAATATCTTGGTTATTTCAAACAATATGAGAAAATGTTACTCACAGAAGTTGTAGGGTTTAAGAAACTACATAATATAGTATAAATAGTATTCTTACAAGTGGAGCCGTACAGAAGATATAGAGGTCACTTTTGTTTTTTTAAAATGCAATTAATTGTCATATGATTACTGACTAGCTTTCGTTTGAAAAACTTTCCTATCAGATTGTCGGACATGTGAGAAAAATCATAACTATCATTAAAAGCAAATTCATTTGATGAACAAAGGTTAAATAATGAATTCGTATTTGAAATGTTTTCAAATATATTTTCTAAATCGTATTGAATTCTTACAATTACACCATACTAGTGAAAAATTTGTACTTGTTAGCATTTTGGGATTACATTAAGAAAGCATACACACCGATTTCTAAACATAAATATAACATTTATTTATACAAAAAAAAACAAAAACATAATTTTACAGAGAACAAACTGCGAAATATCTATAATGTCACTTTCGTTTTACAGGAATAAAGTTGAAATTAACAATTGTTTTTTTATTGTTTCTATTTTAATATTTAGTGTAACCTCCATGTTTTTTAAATTACGTTGAAAATACGGTTGGGCACTGACGAAACTAACTTTTATAACGTTCCTGTTTTAACAGAGGCCCACGCTTCGTTATGCTTTTTCTTCGCCTGTTAATATTTTTCCTCTGGGCATCCTAATACACGTGAATTAGATTATAACAAATACGACGTTTATGAGTTCTAAAACTAATATTTTTAGACTATTTGCAATTTTCCGTAGTTGTTTGCTTAGAATACAGAGAAACACTGAGTGACTTTATAGAAATTTCGCACTTATATTCTGCACCACGCAGAAAAAAACCAATACAAACGTAAATTGCAAGCATAGTGGTCTAGAGTGCGCATTCTTTCTATCGCAGTGTCAACAAAGCACAATGCCAGATACGATAAAGCAACAAAAATGGTGATATTTTTAAAATATCTATGAAAATGAAGATGACTTTATAGAAATTTCGCCGAGTGTATGTTTACATGTTATGACTTAGGGTTTGTGCAACAGGTCTCGAAGCTGAGCATCTCAATAACAATTTCGAGCACCATTTTTTTGTGGTTATAATAATATTTTATCATATTAACAGCGCGGAAATGGTGATCATACAAGGCATAATGGTATTACCATATGAACATTGAGAAGAACATTGAATAAAACTGTTAAAGACTGGCAAGATATTCGCAAAAAAGTTTCAACATCTCGAAAAGTGATCGCAGTAGGTCTGGGTTAGATTTGAAATTGTGGCCGCCGATAACGCGGCAACGGTCACAACTTAAAACGACTTCAATCAGTTGAGACTCACTGTCTTCTCTGATTATGTTTACGAACTGAAACGTGAAATCAATCGTGTCGAACGCAAACTCATTTCATTGTCAGCTGTGTTAGCATACAGAGTATTAAGCATGAAACTATACGAAATCAACAATCAAGAAAACATATAATCATCTAGTATATAAATAATATATAAATAACCCAGTCCTAACCCAGACCTACTCCGATCAGTTTTTGAGATGTTGAAACTTTTTTGAGAATATCTCGGAAATTAAAGCTGAGCGGCGGTAACATGTATAGGAAAAAGTTGTTCAGAATGATGACCTTGACAATATATTTCAACGTCATCAAAATCGGTGAGGAAGGCCCTAATGTAAATAATTACCAAGATATTAAATATGTCAATGTATTAAAGATGTTCCGAATCGTTGAACATATGCATACGATCCTCCCGAACGTCCCGTATTTTTGGCTCAGCCTGTACGCCTTAGTTTCTATATATACCTTGATTCTGTTTCCGCTGATTGAAAGATCTTAATTGGATACGATCTCGTTCAATTCCCTGCCCGACACCGCAATCCTATGCAGGCTATAAAGTGATTTCCGATACCGACCATATCGTTGACCATCGATAATACACGTGGAGAATGAATTATTTTTCGTACGAATCGCTGTCGATACGAGCCGCGTTGTTACAGACCGAGACTGACCAATCGTTGATCGGTCCTTTGGTTTCGAGGCTCGTCGATGAAACGTTCTACTTTGCGATCCGACCCGCATCCACTTTGTGAACCCGATCAGAGGTAAAGCTGCTCGAAAATGTGCGCTTCGTTCATTTAGAGGCCACAACTCCTCTCGTGGGAGCCCGTGGGAGCCCTTCTAAATGGTCCAAGAATATAGGCAGAACAGCGCAAAATTAACGGGGTATCTACTGGCAATTACACTGTGCGGAGAAGTGATAGCACACATTATGTTTCACACGATTTTAATCTACAGGTGGTTCCAGGAACTGAGACAGGTTGCTGCTCTTTTTTAAGTCGAAATAGAAAAATATGTTACAGGACAAGGTTGTTTGGTCCAATAGGGTAAATACTGTAGAAGTAAAAAAAAGGTGTTTACAAGTTTATTTTTTCGAGATACAGTAACCCCGCGATCTAAGTCCAATGGAACATTGCGATCTATGTCTCTTGGCCTACTCCTTCCACTGTGGAGTATCCCCGGAAGGGCCGTGAAGCTCGAGCTGCCAAAACTTGTTTATTTTTTATTATTTTTTTATGGAACTTTCATCAACATATTCGTGGCATTTTTCTAATGAAAATGATACCAAATATGATATAATTCCGACGATATTTACTTGTGTAATGAACGATGGAAGCTTTTTATTGGCATTACATTGTACGGACACGTCGGCCTTAGAAACTGTGCCGCCCGCCTCGACTCTTGTCGTCTCTTTCTTTCCTATACGCTGTCCTTCTTTACATCCGAAACTTTCATCGTTTATTACACAAGTAAATATCATCGGAATTATATCATATTTGGTATCATTTTCATTAGAAAAATGCCACAAATATATTGGTAAAATTCCATTAAAAATAAGTAAAAAATAAAGAAGTTTTATTATTGCACTAGTATTGTCTCATCGATACGTTATTTTTTGTTTTGTCTTCGGCCGCGCGGTTCGTGTTTGCATGCTGTATTTTCTACGTTCGGCGCGGTCGACGCGGTCACAAAAGAATAGTGTCCCTTCACGATCTAAGTCCTGGCAGAGAACCGAAAAAGGACTTAGATCGTGGGGTAACTGTATTTTGCTGTATCTCCTTTAGAATCAATCTGCCGATTTGTGTTAACTGTTTGATGAATATTACAATTTCATACAAGATTTTGTATTTAATAATTTGTTGCGTCTTTTTTACATTTAATTACAGCAGTAGTTCTGGTACGTAGAGATTTCTATAATTTTTTAATACTTCTCTGAGTCAATTTTTCCTATTTCTCTTTAATAAGTTTAAAATAATATAACATGATTTTTTAATTCTTCCAGTGTTTTTACTGTTTTAAATTAAACCTAGTCTTTTTTGTCATAAATGCATAAAATCGGCAGTCTAGTCACGAGGCTGAAATAAATAAATATTATTATATTTTTGATCTTTTACACAGTGTAAGTTCATGAATTTTGGGAATTATAAAATAAAGAAAAAGCGAAATATTATTTTTAAAGTTTATGGTTCATGACAATTTTTATTTTACATTAAAATCCGCAGTCTAATTGTGAAAAATGCAAAAGAGACGATATTTTTACAACTCGAACGAAATTCTGAATGAACGCAGTTATTATCAAGATATTTAATATTTTTAATAACGATGCGACGCTATCTAGAAATGAGTTATGATTGGACGTGTCAATTACGTTTGCACAATAGAAATTCAAATTGATTGGCTCCGCATTTCTGTAACGTTACTGAATAGTACTCTATCTGCTTGCAGCGTCGGAAATTCCCAGTAGTATAACACAATATTCGTCCGACAGCGCATACCAATTCTACTTTCTGTCGATAGGAAAATTACAATTTCCACTTTCAGAAGTTTCGACGTTCGCGAACGTGTGACTTACAGACTAATAACCGCAAGAAATATTATATTCATTATTTTTAATAATATTTAGCAGTAGAATGCACTTTCAAAAGTAATCTATCTTTATCTATGTGCTTTCTAACAGAACCTGCTGAAATCGATTTACGACGGCTACACTGTGGATTTTTATGCATTTGTAACGTGTATGCAAATGTTTAAAATACAACAAAATGCGCGTATTAATAAACCTTTTTAATAAGCGTATTAAAAAAACTTTAACAACATTTTTCAATTGTGACACATTGTAATTCTAGATAACTACCTATGATGAAACAAAAACTACGTATAGTCCACAATTTTATAATTGATTGACAGGATAGTTTTCATAAAACTAAGTATAAAGATAGGAATTTGCAATATTCGTGTACTAAAAGGAATTAATAATATTTTTATACTACGCTTACCACGAGAAAATTTTTAGTTAATGATAGAAATTTTTTCTTGACTTCAACTCTAATAAAATTAGTTAAAGTTGCGTTTACTTGTTTGCATAAAGTAATATTTAAATACCATACATAGCGTTATAAAAATAATAAGTGAAGGATTAAAAGAAATATAGGATCTGGTTTATCTTTGCGATTTTATTTTATGGTCACCGCACCGAATAAAGGAGCCATTAATCCATGGAAACTGCTGCTCAATCAGAAAAAAAGAATTATAGGCGTTCCTTACCTTTTGAGCCTGAAATGCTCCGATCGCACTTTATTAAACGTTAGTATCTAACAATTCAAAGGAATATGTTCACCACGGCACTCACTCCTCTCGGAGGTGAATTAATTGGATAAAAAAATCTTTTAGCTCCGAGGGAAAAAGCTTTCCAACAATTGAGCGCAATTCTTTCGCGACGGACGGAAAATGCATTCTCCACCCTTTGAAAAATGCAATTAGTGCATCGGATTGCAGGACGAAATAACGAACGAAGATGCCTGTGGAACTATTGCTGTTATTATCGTTTAACAACAGAAATGAGAAAGCAGTTTTCTTCTTCAAGAACCTTTTCTATTGACACAATCATTTAGCAAGATTATTCAAATATTTTCCTTTCGCCGATCAACAATCGGTCGAAATTCAAGTAAAACTAGAAACGTATTCGTAATTTTAATATATTTTCGAATAATAATGAACTAATGCATTTTTAAAAAAATAGAAATATTGTCTGCCTTTAAGCTTTCGTCTCTATGTTAACTGTAAGATTTAGGAGTTAAATAAAAATGTATTCCTTCGTTTCATAATTTTTATAAGTTAAAGAACTTATACTAAGGCAGTCCCCATACATAAAAACATAGTGAGACTGTATTATAAAATGTTTCCAAACCGTTTACAGGTTTGCCAATATTTCACCAAATCTATTGTGTTATGTATGCATAAAATCTAAATATAATAAAGTATGCATAAAGTCTAATACTTAAAGTTGATTCTTAAAATTTCGAAAAACGTTATCTTTTAAATCCATATTGATATTGTGCAGTGTTCTGCTGTTTTTGACTATTGCTTTTGCATGAAACGGTTAAAAATCATTGTGTCCATCATTTTACAGAAACCCTGTATCGTTCGCGACTCTTTATCGACTAAACAGCTTTGTCAAGCAGTAGTTGAGCACTCTCAGTGATTCACTGCATATACTATCGACCGACGGTCGAACGATAGCTAGTGCTTTGCTAACAATAAGATGAATAACCCAGACGCTCCTATCCTGCATTATTCCTCGAACAAAAGTGAGAGAAAAAAGCAAGATCTAATAACAGACAGTCATTAATTAATTGGTCCTTAGCACTTGACTAAGCGATGAATTATTAGGTTGATCGGAAAGTCTTTTCGCCTACTTTAATGTTCATAGAGAAGTTTTAGATCATTAAATTCAAATTAATAAAATATAAGTGTTGTATTTCGTACTTAATATGTAATCAATGGACTAAAATTGATGCAAAGACTTTGTGGTCAATTTAATATAATTAAAATCGTAAATAAACAGAAAATCAGTAATAAATACTACAAAAATATATTTTCATTCCGTTACCCTGGAATTTGTATTGAAATGCATTAATTTAATTTTAACAGAATAATTTTTTACTAGTACAGAACCTCGCGATCTAAGTCTAACGGAACATTGCGATCTATGTCCGTTGGCCTACTCCTTCCACTGCGGGGTACCCCCGAAGGGGCCGTGAAGCTCCAGCTGCTTCGATCGCCGAGCACTGTAAACATGCCGCGTAATCTGATCCTGGATCGGATACATCGGTGTGAATAACTACTAATCCAATTACAAAACTTGTTTATTTTTTATTACTTTTTTATGAAACTTTCATCAACATATTCGTGGCATTTTTCTAATGAAAATGATACCAAATATGATATAATTCCGACGATATTTACTTGTGTAATGAACGACGGAAGCTTTTTATTGGCATTACATTGTACGGACACGTCGGCCTTAGAAACTGTGCCGGCCGCCTCGACTCTTGTCGTCTCTTTCTTTCCTATACGCTGTCCTTCTTTACGTCCGAAACTTTCATCGTTTATTACACAAGTAAATATCATCGGAATTATATCATATTTGGTATCATTTTCATTAGAAAAATGCCACAAATATATTGGTAAAATTCCATTAAAAATAAGTAAAAAATAAAGAAGTTTTATTATTGCACTAGTATTGTCTCATCGATACGTTATTTTTTGTTTTGTCTTCGGCCGCGCGGTTCGTGTTTGCATGCTGTATTTTCTACGTTCGGCGCGGTCGACGCGGTCACAAAAGAATAGTGTCCCTTCACGATCTAAGTCCTGGCAGAGAACCGAAAAAGGACTTAGATCGTGGGGTAACTGTATTTTGCTGTATCTCCTTTAGAATCAATCTGCCGATTTGTGTTAACTGTTTGATGAATATTACAATTTCATACAAGATTCAACACGTCTTTTGAAGGTGTTTAATCAGTATCTATGAAATATATACCATTAGATCTACGAAGCATTGAACTGAATTAAAATTAATATGATTAATTTATACTGTCTTGTAAAAATAACAAAGATGTCTTTGTTCAAATTTCTAGTGCTACGTATTATAATGTATACCGTAAAAAATTATATTGAATAATTATCCCGATAAACTGGACCTTTATGATCTTCGTAATCATGAATTAAAAAATATAGAACTCATAATTTTGAATAATCCCGTAGCCTTAATGAAATGTATAATTTTAACTGTGTCCTCAGTACAATCATTTGTTTTGTTTAATCGTGTTATTGTTTGTACACAAGTGGCTTCCTGAACGTAGCAATTTAACCTTTCAAATTTATTGTTTTAAACTTGCTCCGATGTTAAAAAAATTCTTGGTTACACTTTCGCATTCTGTTACTGACTCTTTTGTTAAATAGACGAATTTTATTACAATACCAAACTCGTGTTTCAAAGCAACTTGAAATGGCAAGGAAGCTAAAAAGAAGAAAAAATATTTCTTGAAACGGTGAGAGGTATATCAACAGATAATACTAAAAGTCTATCGATAAAAGTTGTAGAAAGAAGGCAACAGCTTCCGAATTATTAAACTATGAACTGCACAGTGCGAAGATAAGAAAAGCTGAATATCAGATCAGTGCCGGTGTTCCTTGAAGACAATTCTTCTTTCTGAATTAAAAGTGAAGGCTGTAGACGAGAAAAGACTATGGCAGAGCCGTAAAAGACTGTGCTATACATACCCTAACACCGCGATTGCTGAGACAGCAACTATAAAATCTCCACAAAATCGAATCAATTTAATGAAACTCTAAAAAGTTAAGATCAGTTACTTTCACACCTCCCAGAATCTGATAAAATTTAGTATACCCTATATATCAGCAAAAAATGACAAGAATAGATTGTTACTAAATTGTTATGTACAAGCGATGTTCACCTTTATAAAAGCTACATAAACATTTCTTTCCTTTCTTCGAAATTTGAATGAGATCAACAAAAATAACACAATTAAATTCTCTAAATATTTTCACTGTTCTGATTTTCAAGGTGGTTTCTTTCAGTAGCAGACAACTTTCGTATATTAAGTTGTTCGGAAAGTAATTTCCTTTTTATTACTTATTATTACTTAAGCCTATTCTAAGTTGCAAAATCATTGTTTATCTTGATAGCTGTCATTTAAAATGTCATTTCGAGCCTTATAATACTTTATAAGCTTTTAAGCATATTTTTTTTTGTAATCGCATCAAATATGGAAAATCAAAGTGAGCATTTCCGTCACGGTTTGCTTTTTTATTACTGCAAGAGTAAAAATGCAATTCTAACAAGGAGAAAATTGAGTGCTGTTTACAGAGAGGATGTAACATCGGATTACCATTCATTTCGTTCTCTTCGGCACTTTTTAAACAGTGTAAATATAACTTTCAATAAAGGCGTCAAAAGCAATATAACTTAATTTTTTGCTAATAAGAAACTGGAATTTTACGAACATGTGATCTCCAAGTTGCCAGAAAGATGGCAAAAGATCTCTCAGTAAATGGTTTCACAATGTGGTCACTACATTACCGAATAAACAACTAAATAGTGAAAATTGTCGTTCGTTTTCCCTTAGAAAAACGAAATTACTTTCCGAACAACCTAAGACTTTCCTCTCGGGAGAAATAAATACAGTAATGCAGTTGCTGTAGTAAGTAACGTAACATCAAAATTTCTTTTCTTATTTAAACAAATCTCAAACTGACGATTCATTATTAAATACGACGTTCCTGCAAGTCGTCTGATACATGTCAAACAGATATTGCGTGTTTAGTCTGTAGATGACAAGTAAAATACATGATTTATGCATTTCCTACCTATAAATGAATATGAAATGTTCGATTTGTGACAGTAGAGTTAAACAAACTGTCAAGGATCAGTAGCTTTACGGGGTTGATGCTCCTTGCTGAGATCAGTCTTTAACAGTTTTATTCAATATCCTTCTCAATGTTCATGTGGTATCAATCTTTTCGTCTGTTCTTTTGTCTTCTCATTACGTTCTGCTGACATACCGTTATTCCTTGTATCGTTACTATTTCCGCACTGTTAAGACGCGGTATCCCAAAAATGTTCGAGTTCCTTGAAAGGGGTGGTTCCTGGGGTTATTCTAAGAAGTTTTTTCCTTTGCGAAAATGTCATAGGCGGCTTCGTTTTCGAGTTATTAATGAAAAACACGGGCCAACCAGAGCGCAGCTACAGCTGGCGGATCCGGCTCGGCGCGGCGGGGCGTGGCGGTTGATTCTACTGAGCGGTAGCGTTGTTGTCGTGTCGTGCTCGAATCGTGAGCAAGAGAAGGACTAACAATCTATTTAAATAAAACCCGCATGTTAAGCCGTGGATGCACTTGCTGTACGGTATCCTCTTATACGGCAATACCGAATCATTTTCATCTAATACCGAACAATAATTGCACCCATGCTGACGTGACGGTATTGTGTTGCAAATTTCTTGGTGGTAGAAATTGAATTTGTTTACCGTTCACATTATTCATTTACAAGACCATCACATCCAGATTGGAATTCTTTCTACTATCTACGTATAGTGTACTCATTCTCCACCACATCGTCAATATATATTTTTTGCATGGTAATTTAAAAAATACGTCAAAAATACGCATGGTAATTACATTGATCGACATTGAAGTAAACTTTATTTAAAAGTAAAATGAAATATGTAGATAAAAACTGTGAACAGGGCATTTCAGAATAACTTTATACGCCCATATACCCAATTTTAAGTAATTGTGTATAATGAACCTGTAGACTGTAAGTGTTTCTTGATCGAAACGCTTCAGAATATTTCGATTCTAAAGTCGGACATTTCATATGCGACAACCTACTATTTAGTCCAGTATTGTAAGTGTTCTCTCAAATTGGCGGCGCGAATGTTAACCTTAATTAAATAGACAGCTGATGCATTCGAAATAATGAAAAGATTAACAAAAACTTGGTGATGACACAAGTTGCATATGTGAAAAGTATGTTAAAAAGTAAGTTTTAAAAAATTGGTGAATAAAGCAGCGTGCTAAAACAACATCGATTATATAGTTATCAGGATGGTATGTCGTGCGAGGGTTAACTATGCCAAATTTGTTGCAACGAGTCGCCTAATACGACGCGGTTATTGAGCAGCAAGTTACCGGCTCGATTTTTGCGCGGTCCGATGCGATAACGGTAATCGTCAATTCGGGACAACAGCGCGCAATTTAATCAATTTCGCGCACTTATTAAGGCAAAAACTGAACCGGCCACGCGGTCACCGGTAATAATAATACTCGTAAACGTAACGTCGCGTCGGCTGGTCGCTGCGCTGGTACAACACAGCCTGTCCCTACGGATTGTAATTACATTGTTCGATTTCATCGATCCGGTCCGAGGCAAAACCGAGGTGATACAGAATTTTATCGCGATAAGGAAGCTCCACGAAGAAAAAGAGTGGGAGAGAGCGAAAGAAAGAGAGAGTTAGCGGTATTCTTTCGAGCGGTCGCGCGGAAGGAAAACACGTGCAAAAGGACCAGGACTCTTCTCCTTTATTCGTAAAATAAATGTAATACACATCCGTCATATTGCTTCCTTCCATTTTCTCCGAGGGAAACAGTCCGTATCCGCCATTGTTCGATAGACCGACCCACCCACACCACACCCCTGCCGCCCCTTTACAGCCACTTTCAACTTACCCATAACTTCGATGCACTGTCTTTCAATGGGGAAAGCTTCTTGGGAACGAATCTATCGAAAATACATTTTCTATAGAAAACCATGGTAACGCGGCCATTGAGAAACCGGCGATTCAGGGCGAGAAGAATTTCGAGAAACGTAACGCCCACGCGCGATCGCAAATTTATTGTTCCCGAGGACTTATCTTAGTGACGCGTGTACCCGGCTGTGTGAATTTGAATGATCACCGGTTCACTCGATAATTGAAATCACTTTTCACATTGCCATTTTCTGAAAAGCTCTTTATCCTTCTACAAGAAAAAATCATAGATTAACAGAATCTGTGTGAGTAATTGATTTTAAATTATCGATGAAATTGGGAAAACAATTCCTGGCAAAGAAACTGTTGCTCATGCATTTTTCACGGTTTTGCGGCAAAAAATGACTACAACTGCCTACAATGTCCTATTGGATAATGGTTGAGAAAAAGCTCCATTAATCAGTTAGCTGTTTTTGCCGAGTATACTTGTCATGGAATAAAAATTAATTGCTTGCTATTTATGTTAAAATTGTAGTGAAAATTAAAACGAATTATTAATTTCCCGACTTTTTTGAATTTTTCGAGTCAAAGACGAAGTAAAGAAACGAAACAAAGAAATTGACGAGAGATCAATATGTGATAAATAAAGTTTTCAAAAATTTTTAGTAGCCACATACAAAGTCGAGTTACACAGTTAACTGGTTAATTTGTTCAGTAAAAATTCCTAGGAATCGCGTTTGTTATTCGAGAAAATGTGTGAAAATGAAATATGTTTCTATAAAAGTATCGCTCAAATCAAATATGCTTATATGCATAAAGTGGGATAAAATATACATGGAATGATCGAACATTTCCTTAACAAATTAAAAAGATAAAGTATCGTTAGAAATTGTTAAATAATTTCCAAATGAACGGCGAAGCGAGTCTTTTTATTTGTTTCCCTCAGCTGTAACCGATCACTTAAATTTGCATTATGAAGTTCCAATAATATCGATATCGCTTTTCCCCTGAGTAGACCCTGTTAAACAACAACATCAAGATATTGCCAAGTATAAGATGCTCGTTCGTTAATGGAGCGAACGGAAACCCGACTTTTCACTGCTCTTATTTGTCAGCAACTTCGGAGAAGCGCAATTTCATGAAGTAGGTAATCTCAATCCATTGGTTCGTTCGCCGTCACGGATACTCGAGTCTAATTGTAACTTATTTGATTTACCCCCGCAATACGGATAGTTCAAGCAAGTCTGAGTGGACTTCCACTCCTAACATTTTCACTATAGAATGGATGAATTATCCCGAAATTAGCAAAGAAAGATATATTATACTTAAAAAATATACTGCGGATTTCTTTATTTACGTACGACAAGACGTAGTAGTTGCAATTTGGAACGGTAGTAATATTAAAAAATTGAGGAGTATGAGTATATTGCTTTTGACCCTCTAAAATTATTACATCGAGAAATGAATTTATAACTCCTGTTTCTTGCTACAAACGCACAAAATTTTGATTTTGCACAAAAATCCGCAGTCTAATAAAAGTAAAACACAGTTTCTTATTCTAATCAACTTTATATTCCTTGCTGTACAAAAAGTTATTCGCAATGTTAGTATCTTTAATTATTGGATTAAGTTTTACTAATAATCACCAGTTTACAATCATTTTGTGAAACAGTTGCCACTATCATTTTCTTATGTAAATTAGCCCGCTGAAGATGAAAATCAAAAATTTTTCTATGGACCGTTTTTGAGTTATGAATTTTTGAATTTTTTTTTTTTCCTTTCCGGAGGTAGCTTCACATTTTTAGGTATATCTCGAGTTCTAATCAACCGATCATGTTAAATAAGACGTGAAATTAAAAGTTATGAAATCGCCAACAACTTTTTCTAACATTGTTTTCCGATCGGTTCAGTAGTTCAGGTGCAGTCAATGGAAATATGTGATTGAGTGAAAATCGCTTCTTTGGACCAAAATTAAAATCAAAAATTCACTAAATCATCTAGAAAATATAGAAATCACAAAAATGTGTCCATTTTCTTAATTTTTACCTGAAATCGACACTTTTACGAAGAAAATAAGCTATTATTGATGAAAATCCATGGATAAATATGTAAGTTATGCCCGACAATGTGGATGCACCAAAATCAAATACCAAAATTAATTTGATGTCTGATTTAATATGATCGGTCGATTAGAACTCGAGATATACCAACAAATTTTGTGAAGCTACCTCCGGAAAGGTAAAAAGGAAAATTCAAAAATTAACTCAAAAACACTTTCGTAGAAAAATATTTCAGTGTGATTTTCGTCTTCAGCGAGTTAATTTACATAAAAAAATGATAGTGGCAATTGGTTCACAGAATTTTTTTTTCATTCTGTGAACTAGTGAATCAGTAATTTTTAGACACGACACTATGTTCATTTTATCCATGAGATTATGTTCAATCTAGATTTGTACAGAAAGTACTTGCTACAATTATAGTTATACTTGCCGGACGTCCTGAATAAACATTTTAACCTCGTGTTTCGTGTTTCCATTATTAGGATGAATAATAATTAACTGACCACGATTCTGCTACGCGAATCAAACGCAGATCATACATTATACTGATGTAGTTCTCTGTCATTATCATAAGCAATTTACATTGACCTAAATCCAGATTTATTTCAGTATAACCGGGTTGCTATGCCAGGCATCGCATTCGCTCATTATCGCGAAAACAAGCATGCAGAACATTGTTGACGCATAAAAATACAGTTGCCAGTAACTGGAAACAAAGGCGGACATGTACAATGCGTCTATTGACTTTTTATGTCCAAAGAAAAAGAGAGCTCGCGTGTAAATCTCGGCAGAAAGAACACATAATGTTTTGAATTCTTTAGTTGACCTTCAAAATCTACAATACTTTAAAAAATTGAATGATACGTAACATTACATTCAGACTGCGAATTTTATGCATTTATGAAAAAATATGTAGGATAAATTTAAAACAATAGAAGGATTAAAAGAGTTGAAAGATATCGGGTGTACAATTGTTTGCTTTTTAAAATTAATAAAGAAAGAAGGAAATTTTTATTTTATTGCTATGTATTTCATTTTGCATAGTGATTCACAGTCCAATTACGTTTACATTTAATATTCATCTCTATCGAAATGGTAATTGGAAATTAACATAGTGAGATAATATCATTTCATCTAAATACACAAATAGTTATATTATAAACAGTTACACATTAAATAATTGTTAGCATAAATTTGCGTGTGGCCCAGTACTTCACTTAAGGGTTAAAAGAACAGTTTGTATTATCGTAAGAAATGATAGCAGAATTTGTTATCTGGATAGGTTCTAATATATTTGCATACGATTGGGCAGTGGTCGCATTAATTAGAAATAAATGCAGTATGGCCGCGAGAGTTATGAAGCCAAATGTGTTTATTTATATAAACATCGGAAAATTTACGAACCGTACAGTATTTCGTCCATTGCAAACAATTTATACAGTTTCCGCGGAATGGAATCCGTGGTTGAATTCACGTATGTAGAACTAGCGAATAATAGCACTGGAAACCACTCTGCAAATAATGTGAAACTCTTCAATCGTAACCATTTCTTCACATTCCGCCAGTTATCTATTCTTCAAAATTTCACAGTTCTGTTCAATTTAATTTGTTCACTCGTGTCAAACCGTTACAGTTGCGAAAATCAATATGATGGAAAGATAAATAATTCAATTTAGATATTCCCTTCTTGAAAATTAAAGACTGCTTGCAACAGAAGCTTCACTGAAATCAACACATCTATATGAAATCCACTTAATCATTTACCATGAAAGGATTTTTATAATTTCAAGAACTAGGAAATCCGAAACCGGTTATTTGGACGCTGATGGTAGATTTATCGTTAATCGTAATACTTCAACAACGTTCTCCAGGGATTTTACAAAATTTGCTTACTCCTGAAGCTCCACTAATTTAAACACAGCTGTATGAAGTCCACTTAATCATTTACCATAAAAGGATTTTTATAATTTAAAGCACTGGAAAATCCGGTTATTTCGACGACGATCGTAGATTTATCGTTAATCGGACTATTCCAACAATGTTCCCCAGGGATTTATGCAAAGTGTGCTTGCTTCAGAAGCTTCATTAAGACTAAATGTACCAGCACCGGTCAAATTAGGTCTCAGATGTTTTACTTTAAAAATGTTGAAATTATGATAATTGTACCACATTGAGACATAAATTAACCCCTTGTACTACGAGATGTTTTACAGCTGAAGTGAATAGAATTTTTTGGCATTCATAATTTGTTAGAAGAAGAAGGAAGGAATATTTATTGAATGCCTATATGTATTCTCCAATGGCTATATATCGACAACAACAAAATAGAATTTTATTTAATATCCAACGGAATTAACGAAACACATATTTAGTAGATTCTGTTCGAAATCTTAATCAGGAATCTGACTCGTTGTTATAGTGTAAGGCAGTGGTGGGCACGGGTGGAGTCCCTCAAACGCCTGCTTCTCCCACCAACCTCTCTTTGATGCGCGCGCACGTTCGTTGCGTACGCTGATGTCTCGTGTCTTCGTTGCCCCATTGTAGCGCGCTTGATGGAAGGGGACAGAGGGCGCTACGGTGTGGACGGTTTTGCGTCGATTGAGTCAAAATTTCCCATCACTGGTATAAGGGGTTAATATTGAACGGTGGCGACATCTACTAATATGTTTGAAAAACTCATTTTTATTACTACATAACCTATTATCGTATGATTTAAGGAAAAATAAGGGCACCAGCCACTCCGGAAATCGAACACGGGACCTCGCGATTTGTAGCTGATAAGCGCCTGCACATACCCACAGAACCATCCGACTTTTCTCCATCTCCATACGGTATTTGGTCTCGGGGGTCCTGAGACCACACTTGGCCATCCTGCAACGACATTCAGCCTCGAATGTCCGTCACAACGTCATCGTTTCTTTGCTTTTCTTTGGCCTCAGAGGGCCATCAATACACAACTTGCAACTTACAACCAGTGTTGCCAGATCACTGAAATCGAGGGGAATACAATTTACCACCTCTCTGATGACCAGAATAATATGTAACACGTTGCGCGGCACGTCACGTGACCAGTCTACGGTCTTAGTGGGGGACGTTGGACTGTGCGCAGGAGTGGAATGGGATAGAGGAAGGGGAAAAGGAGGAGAGGAAAATCAACCCAGTTTTGGGTTGCTCTGGCGACATTGCTTACAACTCGCTTTGTTTTCGTCTTCGTCCGTCATCGTCATTAGCGCCATCGTGCGGTGATCGGTGTTCCCCCATCCCGGCTGAGCCCCCAAGTGTAGGATTTTAGGAAAAAGGAGGGGGCACCGGCCAAATCGGAAATCGAACACGGGACTCGCGATTTGTAGTTGATCAGCTCCTGTACATACCCACGGAACCCTCCGACTTTTCCCAATCTCCATACATTATTTATATATTAAATATATATACAGGGTGCGGCACAAATTAGTCCCCACGATTTTTCAGCCCCTTCGGATGGTCGGACAGAAAAGTGTTTCTTACCAAAGTTAATCAGTATTTAACCGACAAAAAATTGCAATTTTTTAAATTTAAAAAAAAACAATTTTCAACAAAAACTCAAGGTCGTTTTGATATCGTTAAATGGAACTGGGTATTTTTAACTTCATAATATTGTAGGCGACGTCGAAACGAATTGAACGACCTGCTGTACGATGACTTTCAGATGACCTTGAAAGAAAATATCGCCATGAATCAATTGCCAGAATATTTGAAATATTTCGACGGTACGTAATAGCAACGCCTCGCATTTTGAGGTAAACAAATGAACGTACACATTGCTTCAGAACTCAACTCACAAAAAACCAAATTTATACGAAGCTAAATTGAAAACAATTTCATGTAATGAACTAGATCTACAGATCTTGCGGCAGAAACGGACAACAGTTGAGGAAATCAGCATTCACAATTTTTACGTTCATCTGTTTAAATATTTTGGCACTTGATTCGTTGAATTCGTTTCGACGTCGCCTACAATATTATGAAGTTAAAAATACCCAGTTCCATTTAAAGATATGACAGCGACCTTGATTTTATGTTGCCAATTGGTTTTTTTTAATTTAAAAAATTGCAATTTCTTGAATACTGATTAGCTTTGGTACGAAACACTTTTCTGTCCGACCATCCGAAGTGGCTGAAAAATCGTGGGGACTAATTTGTGCCGCACCCTGTATATATTTATACATTAAATAAGCATATTACCTAAGTAAAATTAGTTCTTCTTTAAGTCCTACCAATAGTCCTCATCATGCAAACTTCCTTAAGTGGTACGAATTCGGCAAATTTCCCTTATGCTTGTTAGTTTTAATGCTCGGCAAGTTCAGTGTTAATTTCAACACTAAAATTCTATACCCTGATTCTATAAATTCAGCCACTTAACTTCACGTACACGTTGCCCGAATCTGCATAACAAAAATCTAACACAAAATACTACATCAGAACTGAATACACGATTGCTCAGAACTACTACCTGAAACGTAAAATCACCCCAAAATTAGAATTATATGACCCTAAACCGGAAATAAATTTCGTAACACTTCATCATAAATTCTCAAAAGCTTCTCCGAAGCTTCCCAGAAGCGCACAAAGAAATTCCTATATCTCTAGAAATTTATATCCTATATCTAGAAATTTATAGAATTCCGTAATAATTTCAACACAAATATACGAAAGATATTTTCTGAATCATTTACTGTTAAACGATAGTTATAACGTCAGTAATTAAACAATTCTAATCGCTCATTTGAATGACGATTGTAGATTGGACTAAATCAACAACGTCCTGCAACGATTTTTGCAAAATTTATTTGCACCGAAAACTTCAATCATCTGAACACAAATGTACGAAAGAAAGTAATTAATGCACACAGTTGATTAAACAGAACTTCTTGGCCACGACATTCAAGAATTCCACAATTGAGACGGGTTTGGAACTTGTAATAGGAGAGGTCTGATATTAGGCACCTTTACCCTACAAATCATCACGAATCATCGTCGGCAAACAAACGTGTGGAATCGGTATTGGGGAGTATAGAACTGTTTTAACCGGTTGTAATAGAGGATCTGCCTTGCCTGCACCCGGTACGAGAGCCCGCGTCAATATTTACCCGCGTCTTGTTACGAATAAAGCCGATGTTTACGAAGCGTCAACATAAAGGAGATGCGCATGAATTTACTCGGAGACGTGCATGTGCATAGAAGGAAAATCGGGCCGTGTATCTGCGCTGATGGCGAGCATGAAAAACGCATCGCGTTTTGCCCGAATGCAGCGCGGAATAAAAGAGCAGTACATGTTGACAACCACGCGCGTCCTGACAACGACTGGTCGAGACGATGCCGCGCGGAGACAGCTTGAATTATTCAACGGGGCTATTAATAATTAATACTAAGTTTTTTCTTCGGGTTGCAAGCCGGCCCAGGGGTGCGGTTTGCCTAGTAATATTGTGAACAAAGTGTAGCGAGAAACTCGTGTTCAGATATTACTAAAATGTTACTCCGTGCTGTGACTCTGCATGTGGTACTTCAATGATTTCAAAGTAAGGTATTGTCTCGATATACAGTCCGGGACAAAATCAGGTGAACTTTCTTAGAAGAAGAAAATAGTTTATATTTATTTGATACCTATATATTCTCTAATTGAATCTCGAAAATACCAAAATGGAAATTTATTTAGGTTAAACCCCTTCCTAACCATGGACGAGATACATATCTCGCGTTGCAATTTCTGTTTCGTGCTGCCATGGACAAGAGATCTTGCATCGCGAGTTCTGTTACGCGCTGCCATGAACGAATATGTTTTGTATCTATCCTTCGGTATTTACAGTATAATGTCTCTCATAAAACATATACCGGGTGATTCACGAGAAACAGGCCACCTAAATATCTCCGTTAGGCTTAGAGGTAGAAGAAAATGTTAGAGAGAAAAGTTGTACTGCTACATGGGGCAAATATGGTGATATAAAAAAGTGTTCCGATTGTAGTAGTTTTCAAGGTCTTTTGAAAGTCATCGATGATTTTTAAATTGCATTATATATTTTTAACTTCACAGTGTTGTAGCTGATGTCAAGACGAGTTCAATGATGTGGTACACTATGACCTTCAAATGACCTTGAGCTAGAAAATTTATGATAAATCAATGATAACTAATCGAATTATATTATTAACGAATAATTAATAACGATTGAAATTATGACCTTGAGCAGTAACACAAATACTTAAACGTTTTACAAGGCAATCAATTGCACTTTCAATTGTTTCTGTTGGAATTGATCTACAAGGTCTAATTATTCTTTCTTGCACGTTATCTGGTGTAGTCGGTCGTTGACGATATACATCATCTTTGAGTGTTCCCCACAAAAAAAATCAAGAGTAGTTAGACCAGGTGAACCAATGTGGTACCAACACGATGGCTGCCCGCTCATTCTTCACGTACGGTAAGAGAATTTCTCCACAATAAATTTCCGAATCGCTGGTTAGAACGTAATGGACACATTCTATGGCCAGCTCGTTCACCTGATCTAACTCCTCTTGATTTTTTTTTTGTGGGGAACACTCAAAGATGATGTATATCGTCAACGACCGACTACACCAGAGAACATGCAAAAAAGAATAATTAGATCTTGTAGATCAATTCCAACAGAAACAATTGAAAGTGCAATTGATTGCCTTGTAAAACGTTTAAATATTTGTTACTGCTCAAAGTCATAATTTCGATCAAATAAAATGATTCCATTTTGATTCCACATTTTGAAGTTATCATTGATTTATCATAAATTTTCTAGTTCAAGGTCATTTGAAGGTCATAGTGTACCACATCATTGAACTCGTCTTGACATCAGCTACAACACTGTGAAGTTAAAAATATATGGTGCAATTTAAAAATCATCGATGACCTTCGAAAGACCTTGAAAACTACTACAATCGGAACATTTTTTTATATTAACATATTTGCCAAATGTAACAGTACAGCTTTTCTCTCTAACATTTTCTTCTACCTCTAAGCCTAACGGAGATATTCAGGTGGCCTGTTTCTCGCGAATCACCCGGTATATGTATTTAGCGAGACTTTCTCTTGCATTATGTGTGGCACCATGTTTTCAAGTATTTCATACCTTCACATTTTTGCCTAAAATTTCCAGAAATAGCAATTTAAAAAAGAAATGTTGACACACTACCTAGTAATCATTCATGTTATTTATGTGAGTGATAGAAATTGAATTTTTGTTAGTAGGACAGTGATGTAAATAAATTTCAATTTTTTCGCATTCTTTATCTGACTTACATTGAACTGTAGTGATATCTTCAACATTTTTATCGCTTACAATCGGTAAATAATGTATGTATTATTTGTAATTCAATATCGTACCAACAAAGTCTGGTTTCTTTCATACGCAACAGTACGCCCTGAACTATCCTACTATGAAATGTCAGAATTCCCTTTGGTCCGAGATCTGCGTGGAGGCAGAACGTAATACATATGTATGTATAATTCTGAAGTATTACATTTCTGGATACATGTACGGATGAATTTGTGATCTCACTACCAACCAATACACATCTCTAGACTGCGAATTTTATGCATTTAAAATAAAAATGGGTACGTACAATTTCAAGCTGTGGACGTATTAAAAAGATTTAATGACATCAGTGTATGAGTTTCAGCTTAATAAGATAATTAAAAGAAGAAAGAAATTTCTATTTGCCACCTGTGTCTTGCAATAAATGCAAACATTTTTTATTTTATATAAAATAGTCTATTCATCACTGAAACTCCACTTCACATTTAAGTAATTTAATTTCTTAACACTATATTTTATATATGAAACCTACAATTTTCACAAATAAAAATGGACAAGCCACTCAAAAATGTTATTGTTGCTAAGCTACAGAATACAATAATTATTTATTATACTTATACCCTTATTTAAAACAAAAGAAATAGCAATATAATTTTAAGGCTAATACTACGGTGCACTAAAAGTAACTTGTAATTCATAAAAATGAAAATTATTTTCACTAATTAGTCATATCAATGATCAGTTTTAAAAGCATTTTTATAATTTAATAATATTAATTTTAAATACGCTATGTAAAAGAAATAAGATTAAAGATGTTTGTTTTTAAGATATGGGCGAGTAAAATCTGTTCAATTTTTGCCGAACTCGGCCTTCAAGAATTAATTTATTTTACAATGTTCAACGAACACGAAATAAATCACCGTTCCCCCGAAATTTTTCTCAAGGTTGTGAAACTTCAAGGATAAATTTTAGTCATGCTAAAAAATTTCGTAAGTTCACAACACCTGGCGCAAACTTGAGCGCAGATGCGATGAATTGACATGAACACGTATGCGTATTATGGCGTATATACAATTCCAAAAGTTTGTGGTCTGTTAAGTTTGTATATGCGTCTTGAGACTGTGCAGTTGCCTTAAAAGCAAACTTCCAGAGAGACTGCTACAAATTTAGCCTAATTCCCGGCGAAAATTCCCATCCACGCTTGTTACCAGTGTATGATATCGCGAATTTACTGCAGTTACACTGTGGAGCATCTTACTAGCACTATAACCCAAGAATCGATAATGTTACATTCAAATACTTGTCGAAAATGTAGAATACTTTTCTTTATACAGGGTGTCCCAAAAATGTTGTTAATCCTTGAAATTGACGTTCCCTGAGGATATTTGAAGCAACTGTTTCCTTTGCAAAAATGGTCACCTCGGCTTTGTTACGGAGTTATTAAAGAAACAGACGCACCAATCAGAACACTGTTACAGCAGACTGATTCCGGTTCGGCCAATGATAACGTAACGGTCAACGGGACCTGTCGCCTAGCCGGAATCCGTCCGCTGTAACGGTGTTATGATTGGTCTGTGTTTTTCTTTAATAACTCCTTAACAAAGTCGATGCGGCGATTTCTGCAAAGGAAAAAGTTATTTTAAATAACCTCAGGAAACGCCCCTTTCAAGGATTTACAACATTTTTGGGACACCCTGTATTTTGATTACTTATTAACCTTTAACGGACGGGAATTATTTTTAGCATACTTCTTGATGGGCCGAATATATTTTTCTTGGGAAACAAAATTGTGTACTCAAGAGTTTAGTATACGAATTAAATGAAAGGAAAGGTGGTGTGTTCAGTAAACATTTATTTCATACTTTCTGAGAGCAATAATTTCTTTAAAATTATTTGCAGTCGCAGAATGGTAAAATTGCTTGGATAACTTGCCGAGAGTCGTGTCAGCAGACACACATTCGCAAAATAAATATTATAATATAAAATTGTGGTTTCACGTGAAGTATACGTGTTTGAATGAAAATAGTTGATCCACTTGATCTTAAACCATTTTATTTGACCAACCTAATTTTTATCAAATTATCATAATTAACTGGTACACACGTTTTACAAATAAGTTAAAAATAAATAAGAAGATAGTGAAATCAAATTTTCGATATTTTCAGAAATAATTTATTCTTATGATTTATTTATTTTATCGTTTCAGTTTCAGAAGAGTCACATTCACGCTTATGAAATAAGATTGTTGAAATAATAATATATCTATAATTATATTTTCTCAAAAAATTAAAATTAGAAAAGTTCTAATTTCTTTTAACGACGATTACTAAATCGTCCCTAATTGTAATGTTATTTTTCATTAATTTTTGCAGACTAGTTTCACTGGAGTCTCTTACTGTAAACAAAAAGATTTTTGCGCTATCTGCGATCGGCTATTTCATATGTGCCAACCCAATAAAAATTATGGCGCGCGTGTGTGCACTTAAGCACCATTTACTTTACGTGCTTTACCGTTATAGGCTATTTCCATTTATTTGAATGTTTGTGAACATTGTTAGTGGCGCGGTAGTATTTGTTTATCGCATTAAATCGCCGTGGAGTGATAGTTGGATGTTAGCGAGATTGATAGAACTCGTGCAACTCGCGATTGCCGTTCGCTGCAAGTAGAAATAGTGATTATTAGTCAGACACAGCAGGGACGTATCAGAGAATGCATTTACTCGTCGAGTGTTCTAATTCTAGTTTCCTCTGACGAATTTTCTTGCCAATAATTGCTATTTAACATTCTTAATTTATTCTATTGGCGTACAATTATATTCAATATTTATTTATCTGCGATTAAAACTAGTTAAAATTAGAGAAACAGGATATATTATTTTGACAGGTTTCAAATATTTAAATTTACGCCTATCGAGATTGTAAAGATACATTTGTAGGAAATTATTCAACAAGTATATTTCTTTAGGTATACAGGGTGTCCCAAAAATGTCGTTCTTCCTTGAAAGGGGCGGTTCCTGACACCATTTGAAGCGACATTTTCCTTTGCAAAAATCCCCGTTTCGGCTTCGTTAAGGAGTTATTAACGAAAAACACGGACCAATCAGAGCGCGACCTAGAGGCGTATTGGCAGCGACGGCCGTGCGCGACAGCATGCGAGCGATGGTGATACACCGCGGACGAAAGCAAGGAACAAACAAGAGAAGAAAATTTTTCGACGAACATGTCCTTAACCTACATGTCTGTAAAACCAACATTTTTTAAGATTTCGAAAAATCCTTCGAGATTCGTTCATACGTTACTAAAGACTACAACATATTCAAATATGAACTATCCGACATAGGACTCGAAAAATTTTCTTCTCTTGTTTGTTCCTTGCTTTCGTCCGCGGTGTATCACTGTTTGTTCCTTGCTGTCGCGCGCGGCCGTCTCTGCCAATACGCCTCTAGGTCGCGCTCTGATTGGTCCGTGTTTTTCGTTTATAACTCCTTAACGAAGCCGAAACGGGGATTTTTGCAAAGGAAAATGTGGCTTCAAATGGTGTCAGAAACCGCCCCTTTCAAGGAAGAACGACATTTTTGGGACACCCTATATATTATCAATACTAGTGTACCGAGAATTATATGCCATTTATATACATTGCTTTATGAGAATGAAAAATTACAATTATTTAAATTTCGAACAGTTTTTATTATAATAGGTGCTTCTATTGGAGAAATATATTGAAAAAAGTTCTCTATACAATTATTTTTATAATTTCAATAATTGCACAAGTTAAAATCAGAAGGCAGTCATTTTTACAGGCTCGGTGATACTAGTGTTTATAATTTTAGTAAGTTGAAAGTAATGTGACAATATCCTTTGATATCTTCAGTGTTTTGTGTTCTTTCTCTTCATTTATGTCATACATGCACAAAATCCGCAGTCTAATTATAATAAAATAAATAAAACTCTCTACACATCTGGATAAATGCATTCTTGTTATTCTCATAAAACAATGTAAAATTAGGGCTCCATAGAACAAGTATTGAAGCACTTCAAGATATTGTTTGATAATAACTCCAAAACAATTTTCAATGTACTTTAAAACAGTTAAAAGCAGCAAAATTATAGTTCAAGAATTGTCGACGAGTTTATAAAATGTTTAGAATGAACGAACAAATCATTCGGAAGCTCGGGACAATAAATTTGTTAATTAACGTATAATACATCTACAATTGTCACGAACTAAGGTTCAGTTTACGAAAGGAATACTGTTTGAGAAACAAATAATAGGTGGTAAACGTTGATCAAGCCTTTCAGGACTTGTGTGCTTGATGAAACTCGATTCTCGCGGAACCTAGATTGACCAAGTTATACTCAGTTCTGACAGTCCTACTTTACATAGAATGTATTCGATGATCTACGGAACATCAAACAATTCAATTAACCCAAAGCGACGTATCAGCGTAATCGTCCTCGAACAACTTCGTCTTCCGCCTCGAGCTCGTTCATCTATTGTCCCGTAATCTCTCGAAACGCTCCTTTAAATGAACAATCGCTTCACAGAGCTGGAATAATAAATATTACCGGCTTGAGCACCTTCTTTCGTGCATATGCTGATCTGCTCAAAGAGGCTGATATTAACGATCCCGTAGAAATCTATCACCAAATATATCAATCAGAATCCTATAGATATCTGCCATTCATATCTCTACAAATCATCGAGCAGAACGACATTTTATTCGGGACGCTTAAATTAGTTTTGGTTTCGTAAAGAAAATGCTCAGAACACAGTTATAGTATTGTGGCGGCTACTTCCTCTGCTCGTCAATAGAGGGACATTACAACAACACCTTTCCCGCTACTACCTGAATCTTCCTCTGTTTATATATATATATATATATATATATATATATATATATATATATATATGCCGTCTTAAACTGTCCTTACGACATCCCGCGTCTAAGGCACGGGTCCGCTAGATAGCCTTACTGACGAGTCCTGTAGCGGGCCTAGGACGAAACGCCTCCTTCTCCTTTTTCCATCCTTTCATAATTTCCATCCGCCATAGTATTTTAACCTCTTCAGGGACGAATTTTCTAAGGTTGAAAGAAGAGATATATTTACCTAATAATTTCTTGTTTGATTAAAATATAATCAGTGTTTCCATACAGCGAATTTTTGTTTTTATCGTTGAGAGATTCTGTTGTTCTCCAGTAAATTTTGAATTTGCTTTACTCGGAATGATTTTAAGGTAATTATTTATTATGTTGTGATTATTATTTATGTTGTCAAGGTCATCATTCTGAACAACTTTTTCCTATACATGTTACCGCCGCTCAGCTTTAGTTTCCGAGATATTCGCAAAAAAGATTCAACATCTCAAAAAGTGATCGGAGTAGGTCTGGAACAGCGACGGAACACATTACTTTATAAACATAACAATAATGTGTCTATCATTTACCATTTTTAATATATAAATTTGATGAATAATTCCTCGTGAAATTCCATCTTTACAATCTCAGTAATCGTAAATTAAAAATATTAGATCTCGTCATTTTGACGGGTCCCGTAGACCCAGTGTTAAAAAGAAAATCATGATAATAATTAGAATCAGTATCCCTGGAGAGATTAAAGATAACAAGACCGAATTTAGCATTGCAAGATTATTTTCATAAAATTCGTCTGAATAAATAAGTGTGCTCGGTAAATATTCGCGAGAACATCGTTACAATCACAAAAAATTGTAAAATAAAGAATTTGAAATGCGTCATCGTTCTATGGTTCCTATGAATGCTAAATGCATTTCTTATTTACTGCATTTCTACGGTACTCTTTGTTTAAAACGAAACGAGATACGGAGTTGCGTGTTAAATAATCTAGCTGGTGTTTAATTCACGTAATGCTGATGCAAATTTTCAATAATTTATGCGGAGTGTTGAGCATTCTGCGATTCGAAATGCATTAATAATTTCGGAGTTGCCTAAAAGTTTCAACGCAGAAGAACATTTACAAATGATTATTAACAGAATTTTAATAAAAATAAATAGCGATATATAGTAAATATAATAAATAATATGTAGTAACGAGTTACCTTATTCGTGCAACAAATTACTCGCTCAGGAAGATAAAGTATTCATTTCAAAGCTCCCTTACCTGAAACAAACAGAATTGAACATTAGAAAAAGAAATATTTAAATATCAATTAGTAAAAATAAAGCGTTCTTCATTTGCTCGATTCAGAAATGCGCTAAATTAAATACATTATCTTCATCAAGAAGAATGACTAAATCCTAATCCTATAACATATTAAAAGTTTATAAATTGAGAATTTGTTCTATTCTCTTGGAGAATACAATTTTTGAAACAATTAGATTTTTAGTCTATCTACATGAAACTGCCTCCTTAAGAAAATGTTCCCACATTTTTAAGCGGCAGTTAAAATATGAAAACTACATACAGAGGGCCCAGAAGGTATTGGAACACGAAATTTCAAATAAACCTAGTCTCATTTTAAAGCTTAAAGCTTCTACTCTCACTAGCCGTCATTCATTTTTGCCTAAGATAATCTTGCATGACGTGACAGGTAGAAAACTGAAGACATATTTTCTCTAAAAAATCCCACCAATTGAAATGTCTCTAAAAACATTGAAAAATTCGTTCCGTGAATGAACCTTCTATATATTTGGAAATTGAAGTCGTCTCTTTGCAATGACACAAAAAAACACAAAAACATGACGTATTTTCAATCGTTTTGTTACGGTTTAAACGAAAGCTGTACAGCGGACATTACAGTGGCATAACTAACTAGATTGAGGATTACGAATAAATGAACCATAAAACAGTGAAGATGTCAGACGATTTGAAAAATTCTGTTACAATACTTGTGGATTATTAAAATTATTACGAGAAGGACTCAATGTCTATGCTCCACCTGTTACTTCTAATTGTCTTGGAAAATTCTTATTTTGCATAAAGATTCGCAGTCTAAACATAAAACGCCCCATATCATGTGCTTCAAATGCGCACCATCAAACTTTGTCCTCAATTTTGTTTCCAGAAAGTAGTGAAGAAAAATCGTACATCAATTTTTAAGACGTTATTGGAAAGCAAAGGCTTCGATCACCAAATCTGTGGAAAATTCGCTCACTACAAAAATTTTTCAATTTTTTTACAGAGGTTTCAATTTATAGCATTTTTGAGGAAAAATGGGTCTTCAGTTTCTCATCTGCTACATCATGTAAAAATATATTCGAGGAAAATGAGTGACGGTGTGCGAAAGTAGGATCTTCAAGTTTTAGAATGAGTACAAGTATTTTTTCTGCACCATCGTTTATCACGAAATCAAAACGGGATATACAGGGTGTTCATGCTATCACTAGCCAGCTTTCTTCTTGTAAGTAGTAAATATTAGAAAAAAATGAAAGAGGAAAAATTAGTACTGTTTTTTATGCGCAACACAATGGCGCATGTAATTTATTTGTGTTTATACTATTTTGTTAGATATGAAGGTGACCTTCAAATTTTTAAATGGAATACTGTATATTTATTTATATCACATGAAAGCGTGTGTCTGGACGAATTCATCTATACACTGCACAGTGACCTTCAAAGTCTTGCAAGGTCAAAAATGGAAGAAACATTTTGAATACTTCATACCAATGTGTATACAAGTATTCCTTATTCATATGAATCAGATGATGTTGTCATTCACTATCAGCGTGTTTACTTCTAGTTTCTTCTATGATGAGACAATTTCGGTATTACTTCCGACACCGATTACTAATATCGCATAGTAATGTATTATTATTCGATGGGCGAGAAGGAAGATATGGTACGCATTTATCACCAGTGCAACGGAAATAAAAAACAAAGTAAATTGAGAGGGAGATGTAAACGACTTGAAAAGCAAAATAACACAAGCATGTGCATTAGAATCTCGGACTACATTAGCGGAAGCCACGAAAAATGTAATTAATAGACCTGAAATGTGCATTCATGCACAAGGAAGTCATATTGAACATTTACTGTAGCCTCACCAATAAAGAATATTTGTAAACACATTGGTATGAAATATTCAAAATGTTTCTTCCATTTCTGACCTTGCATGACCTTGAAGGTAACTGTGCAGTATACGGATGAATTCGTCTAGACACACGCTTTCATGTGGTGTAAAAAAATATACAGCATTCCATTTAAAATATTAAAGGTCACCTTCATATCTAACAAAATAGTAGAAACACAAAAAAATTACATGCGCCATTGTGTTGCGCATAAAAAGCAGTACTACTTTTTCCTCTTTCACTTTTCCTAATATTTACTATTTACAAGAAAAACGCTGGCTAGTGATAGACACCCTGTGATGAACACCCTGTATATCGTGAATTTCTTGAGAATCAAAAATTTTCTGTTCGAATATTTGTTGAATTCGTTGTATTTTCATGGATATGGCAGTGATTGTGAGTGAGCCGTTATCAGAGCGGCGTCGAAATGCACGGTTTAATTCATGACAGGATGGTAGAATGTTGTTGCAGAACCGAGGCCGGTTTACGACAGTGTACTTACACAAGTGTTTAGCTTCAACATTAACCTACATTTGACGATTGATACTCCTTGTAACGCAGATATCCGCTTATCCGATTTCCTGGCACAATGGATCGGATGCCCATTATCCGCGACCCTTGAGCGTTCATAACAGTGGCGGGAGGGGTTCCGGTTACTTCCGGTTTCAAACGCATCGCGGCACCTGAATCCAAGCGACAATGCATTTGTTAGGATGTCGACACGTTTCGTTTCCGCGGATAGAACCGTCAGACCAGCCCGTCCGGGTTCATTAATATTTTCTTGATGCCCCGGGAAATTGATGAAGAGCTCTCGATTATACAGCGACAGGTGGGAAATGGTTTCCCAGGTAATTTACGGAATGACGGAAACGCTTCAAGGTAATTGAGGCTCGGTTTCTGCGCCAGACAACGTCGTCTATAAAGCACGTTCCGAATTTTTACGAGATGCCACTCGATCCCGAGAATCGTCCGGATATTCCCTCCATCTATTGTTGCATTTGTCATCGTTCTAGCGGAAAATTGAACTTGACTTATGGCAAGTGCCCGGCTGCGGATCGACGTTCGCGATTTTCACTACCGTGTTAGAGCAGTCTGTGCCTTTAACCCTTTATGAATAATCGAATTCTCACCTTGCTCTTTCACTGACATTTTTATTTTAAATTGTATCAAGTTGTCACATATGAAATGAAATGAAATTCATCGCCACCACGGGTCCGGTCGGCGACAATTAATGTTCAGATAATACTATTCTTTGACTTGTGCCGAACGTAGAAAAGGACAGCGAAGCTCGAGGGGCCTCGGTCGCCGAGAAGTGTAACATAATACGAGTCGAGTATGTCGGTGTGAAAACAACAATTAACCTAGTGACAAAACTTCTTTATTTTTTATTATTTTTGAATGGAACTTTCACCAACATATTCGTATCATTTTTTTTAATGAAAATGATACCAAATAAGATATAATTCCGATGGTATTTACTTGAGTAATGGACAATGAAAGTTTCGGAAAATTATTGTAAATATGATCCGAATTGTATCGTGTTTGTTATTATTTTAATCAGAAAAATGCCACAAATATATCGGAGAAAGTCTCACAAAAAAAATAAGTAATAATGAAAAAGTTTTTTTTATTGGCATTACACTGTGAAGACACGCAGGCCTTTAAACTATGTCGCCGACTACGACTCTCCGCGTCTCTTTCTTTCCAATGCCCTGTATAGCACGCGCAACGAGAGTTGGAACAGAGAAACTTGTGGGTACCACGCGATGCTCCCACTACGCGCTACACGTCTTCCGCGATTGGCCGAATCGCTTGACGAAGACAGCAAGCGAGCGTATTAAGTGTGACTGTAACAGAGAGATGTGGGGACCATGGGATCCGCAGCCTTGCGTCAAGAGCGGGGACTCTTTTTGTGCCAACTCTCGTTGCGCGGACAATACTTCCTTGCGCCCGAAACTTTCATCGTTTATTACTCAAGTAAATACCATCGGAATTATATCTTATTTGGTATCATCTTCATTAGAAAAATGCCACGAATATGTTGGTGAAAGTTCCATAAAAAAATAATAAAAAAATAAAGAAGTTTTGTCATTGGATTAGTAGTGGTCTCATCGATATACTCGACTCGTATTATATTACACTTCTCGGCGACAGAGGCCTCTCGAGCTTTACGGACCCTCACAGAGTATACCCCGCGGAAGGAGGGACTGTTTTGCCACGTTTATTGTTCGGAATTTCGCGACAATTAACGATGAAATACTGTAACACAACATTTTTAATTATAAATTGTGTACACTTGGGGATGGAAAAGATCTTTATACTTCACTTTTCTCGCATCCGTCACTTCTGGCTTGGTTGCTTAACACTGCGCCACATAATTGATAACTGTTGAGATGTTTTAAATAACGGTTTAAATAAATTGATGAATACTGTGTTATTAACAAATTGAGATATGAGAATTGTACAAAGTTGATGTGGCTTTTATGGGCGATTACTGAACACTGGGAAAGAAAAATGCCTGTTAAGGGATGTCAAGTTTGTGGTGGAGGTGGTGGAATATGGTGGGAGAAAATGAGAAATGAACTGTGGAAATGTTGGAGACGCTATGTTAGCATGTTTATCTTATGGCACCTGCTATATCATGGAAAAAATATCTTAAAGGAAAGTGAATACTACTTTGCGGAAGTAGAGGCTTCAAGCTTGAACATGTTGATCGCCCACTAAACAATCATAAAAAATTACACAAAATCAAAGTAATCTATTTAATAAAACGAAAACTGAGAAGCATTACATTTTTTATATTAATTACCGTCATCCATATATGGGTGACATGGCGATCAAAGTGTTAAAACGAGTCCAGGTTTATGATTGTACAATGTGCTTTTACGCAATTATCCCAATTTTTCGGGAACCGGAAATGTAGTGCTGAAGTACTTTTTAGGTCCAGTGTATGTAGAATCACAGATTTAATTAGCCTATTCAATTTCTATTCTCCTGTTGCAATGCATGTTTTTATGTAAACATTTCAACGTTAATTGTGAGTTTTTCTGTCAAGATAATGGATGTGGCAGTGCATAAAGTCTCCTAACGAATCGAGGAATTAGAATGGCATAGCGACAATGTCATAATCCGTCGATTTTCATTGGGTTTCGCGCGTTTGTCAGGCGCGCGGCACAGATTCGCGAATTGATTTCGCGTTAGGTAGATTATAGAGAATCGATGCAATTTCTGATATCAATCGGCCTATTTCCACCTTGTTTTGATTACCTTTGTCCAAGAGGATGCTGTGCAATTTTCGTGACATCCTGTTCGGTACGTGTTCCCCAATATTGACGAGCATGCAATTACCCCTATTGTCCGCGTAATTATAACTGTCTAAGCTGGCCTAACGACGTTATCAACGGCCCAGAAAGTGTTTTACGAATGGCGTTCACGCCCCGAGCGAACGCCCGCGTCTGCGACGCGTAAAACGAAATAAATTTTCGTTATTAATTCGGTCCGCGAGTCAGATAAATTACGATTCATTGCCAATTCCTAGGCAAACTTCATCCGTGAATAGCTTTCATTAAGGCGAAACCCGTCGCCGAGACAATTCGCGGTTTCGATGCAATCAAACCGTTTCACGGAAACGTTAGACAGCTAGCAAAGAATCTTTGCAAAGAGCTTAAAATTGAAGTCATTCGCCGAAACACCGGTTTTCGTTCAAACTCACTGTGCTATTCCGAAAGTCATTTGCGAACTTTGCGAGCTAATGCATACGCATTTGCAAACATCTACCAATTCGAAGCGATTTTACTTGCTTCGTCTACGTTCTCGACAAACAAACGAAACTCTATGATTAATACGCGCATTTACATTATTTTTGCAAGCTTTTTATACTCCACAAATGTATTCTGTTCTATATATCAAGGATTACCATTTCTTTTTTTCTAAATTCTGAACAGAGAATTTTATTTCCTTACATATAATTTTCTTTTTGGTTTAACTGCGTTTTGGAGAACTCTTTTTTTCAAATTTTTTTAATACCATCTTATAGATTTCGACGAGAAAACACCGAAAATGAAAATCTTAATGCGCGGAATTCATTAGTTAAAAAGTTATACGCATATAAAGTTGAACACTTTTGAACCTTTTTGACAGGTTACAGCGCCGCCATATTGATATATTTGCTAGGTAATACACACAAAATAGGCTAAAAAAGGTTCAAAAAAGTTAAGAAGACGGAGTTCTCCAAAACGCAGTCGAGCCTCCTTTTTTTCACAAAAGTCGCAAGAGTCACTAGAATGACTCTTCGAAAATGGCACTGTCCAAAATTGACTGTAGCGTAGACCCAAACCGAAATTCGACCCGGCCATACAATAAGCACGTCGCAAAAGTTTGAATGGAAAAGTTAACAAAACAGTGTCAGTTTTCAATGAATTTTTGAAACGTTAAGATATCTAAAATCGGGATGCGTGGCTGTATTGCTTATTAAAAAATACACAACTTTGCTATCCCCTCTAGTTCTAATAGTTACCAAGGTATTCGACCAAATGTGGTTAGCACCGCAAACTTTAAGTACTTTTTCTACTCCTTGAATATGAAAAATGGCCGGTAAAACAAAATATGTCTAAAATTTTTGCAAAAACTACGTCCTCTCAAAGTTTCATTAAGATCTGGTGATCACTTCGGGATTGTAAGTCGAATTAAGTAACATAATACTACAATACTAATTGTACGATGCTACTATATAAATTACTAACATAAATCCAAATTATTTGTTTACTGCGAAATTTGTATATATATTATCAGAAAAATTGTAAGTATGCTATCAACGGTTTTAATCGGTTTCGACTACTCTGAGGATTTTTCCACAAACAAAAATGTTAACGATTTAATGTGCAGACACTGGGATAGTATAAGTATTCTACTAAATCGTATTTTCTACTAAAAAAATTACGATATTGTTGTAAAATTGTCGAATTTAATGTATGTTTCGTACACGCAAGTACTACGAATGCATAACATTGCTCGTCGAATTAGAGCAAAGATGAGAATATTCCGTTGAATGATGAAAGTGTTCGATTTGGAGAATTAGCATTGCGCGGCGATTATGGGGATTACGCCTTCCATTCCCATAGTTCTTATGTGGCGTAACGACTTTCTTATGCGCCTCCCGAGGAGGACAAAAGCTCAAAGGACACCGTTTCAATACAGACACTGAAGCAGAAAAGACCTTACACGCAATTTCGAAGGCACTTTCAAAGAATGACTTCTTAAGTGAATAAACTTTTTTACTATGTTTTATGAGTGCAAGTATGAAAGAATTGTAAGACAGAAAATGTTGAAAAAGACACACTGGACAAAAGTAACTAGACTGTGGATTTTATGCATTTATGACAAAACTGAATTGATAAAATTCAAAACCATGACAACATTAGAAGAATTTAAGGACACTTTTAGCACATTTTTGGCTAATAAAAATATTGAAGAAAGAACACCTTTTTATTTAATTGCTGTTTCTTATAATTAGACTGTGAATTTTATGCATTTATGACAAAATTGGATAGCTGTAATTTGAAACAGCAGAAACATTTTAAAAAATCGCAGAGTATCAATATATTACTTTCGACACAAATTGTCAAGGGACAAAAGACATTGGCTTAATTTCATCTTAGGGAACCAAAAATTTTCAACTTTTCTGAATGTAATATTGTGCAGTTTTAACAGGAAATGATAGAACTCTGAGTTTTGATGCGCGAAATTGAAGTTTCAGTGCGCGGAGTTCAATAGATCAAAGTTATATGCGAGTAAATTTGCTCGATTTCAAGCGCGTTTGACAAGTTAAAACGCTGCCATATTGGCTTTCGGACATAGGAGCGGGTATGATGTAGTGAGCGGATTTGCTAAATGGCAATACTGAGACGTAAGAGTGGCGATTGTGTTTCTGCAACCGGAAATGCAATTATGGTTCAGGTAAAAGATACTGTGATGGTTTGGGTTAATTTTTCCATTTTTTGTTGCAAGTGAATTCGAATTGCTTCTGTAAAATGGCTGGTTGAATATGCTTGTGGTGTGAGGTAGCAGCTCTACTGATTGGATAACGCGTAAGCACAAAGCAATATGGCGGCGTTCTAACTTGTCAAACACGCTTGAAATCGAGTAACTTTACTCGCGCGTACCTTTTGAACGAGTGAACTCAGCGCAGCGAACCGAAATTTCAATTCTGCACATCAAAACTTAGGGTTCTATTATTTTCAGGTGAAATTGTATAACATTACATTCAGAAACGTTGAAAATTTTGGGTTTCCTAAGGTGAAGTTTAACCAAGATATTCCTCAAAAGCCACTGCAACTTGCAGTGAGTGCATGCAATGTTTATTTTGCATAAAGCCCGCAATGTACTTATCATTGACTAACAAGTTTTTATTTTGTATAAAAATCCACAGTCTAATAACCGTGTCAGAATGGTGGGTAGAGAACTTCCTGAAGACAACCTAATATGTATATTTTTCAAAAGAATTTGTATTGTTCTAAAATTTACGAATCATCTATATGTAACCAGCAGAAGAAACTTAAATAAATCCTTTACTTTGAATCTCAAATTGAAGCACGCATGATTTGTTAATTATTAAAGTAAACACTAAAAACTATTATACACTGAATGTATACTTCAAGTAAACTACTATTTTAAAATTTACGAATTGTACATCATGCGCAGGAGAAATTAGAACAAATCTTTTCCTTAGAGTCTGAATTAAAGCAGGCATGGTCAACTCATTATAGTGAAGTCTCCAGATAAAAAAAACTGGTGATTTTAGTAACACGTTTTCTGCTGTAAATATGAATAACGAACACAATGACTGTTAATCGGTTCTTGTTTACCGGTTGTTTATATGAAAAATGCATCGTTCTCGCGTTCTAACTACCAAAATAAGAGAAAGCGACCGGAGATCTACCCCGGAAAGCGACGAAAGAAGAAGGACTCGAGAAGAAGTAGCGTTAGGAAACATCAATCGATAAGAGTGATAGATTGACGGATGAATCGTGATTCTGTAGATCCGATCCTTGGACAAAAACGGCGGGAAAGAAAGAAAGGAAAAGGTTTCGGAGAAAAATGAGGGCGCAGTAGGGACCGTGCGAAAAGATTTATCGACCTGTACGCACACACAAGGTTATAAAAAACTGTCTGAATTATGGTCAATTAATTTTACTACACCGCTTTCGCGGATGACGGCCGCGTTGCCAGGACAGTCGGAAACTTTACTGCGAACACTCGAGCGATTTTAGAGAAGTGTGACTGATTTTTAATTCAATAATACTGTAACATCGAAACTCTGGAACCGATCACATAGCCGGTGAAAATATTCTTAATACAAACTAATAACTAGACTGACAGTGTAGATGCAATTTAAAACAGTAGAAAGGTTAAAATGATTTAAGAATTCCTGTCTAATATTTTCAACTTGTTAAAATTATTAAAGTAAGAGTTAAATGTCTATGTGGCGCCAGTTTCTTGCAATTGACGCAGACAATTTTTATTTAGAGACCCGCACTGTACTAATAACATTAGTATAAGCAAAACAATATTAAGCATCTTCCTAGTCTCTTGAAATATTCTCCTGTCCAATAACATTAAGAAATTGTCTAATGTTTTTACACGAAACAATTAAAAAAATATATATAAGATGATTTGTTTGATCAACTTTAATGAACATAAAATAGAGTACACGAAACACTGCTTGCTTTAAGATAATTTTAGAATCAAACATTTTAAAAAGACCTTGAAAAGGATTTAATAATATCATCCATTTATTACAATGCTATAATATTAATAGCGGAGTATTAATGATGGAATATTGATCACTGGACTGTGGACATTTATGAAAAACTTAACTTACCTGCAAGAAAAATGAATCAAATAAAAACTGTGTTGGGCAGGATATTTACAATGATGATTTATAGTATAACGGCGGTTGAAAAAATAAAGCAGGGATGGGCATTTTTATCTGAATTGAGACAAAACCGTCCCCACCATAGCGCCCACTGTCTCCCACCAGCATCCGCCGTTACCATAGAGGGAGAAAGTGCTTCGCTTGTTGCGAACAGTGCGCAGGCCTGGCGCATGAAAGAGAGGTTAGTGGGGGAAGCTGGCGTTTGAGGGGCTCCTACGGTGCCCATCCCTGAAATACAGGATTGGAATGAATATTATCACACAGAGCGTTGCACGCCCATTAAGGCCTATTTTCAACAAACTGTTTTCTGTCTTTAATATTTTTAACATGTTGGAAGTAGTATATGGATATTCATAAAATTTTGTTCTACCTAATCATTTATGTCAAAAATACAGAAAATATTTTGTATAAAATGTGAAATGTATAAAACATATGTAAACTCTCGAGATAACTAAACGCTTCTAAAAATTAGTTGAAGTCAACGTTCCTAATTGCTTGCAATTATAATGTTATCATTTAAAAAGAACAACCCACAGAGACGAAGAAGACGCGAAATTACCCATTAACTGGGAATTAAGTAGGTAGAAGCGCGATCTACTTTCGCCGGAGGGATTCAGTACATTTTAATTGACTTTGATACAAGCAACTGTAGTAATAACTGTTTTTATTTTTCACGAAAGAGTGGCCGGGAAATAAAAACGATTTCGCGTTATCTCGAAACTGACAAGCTATTAAAAAGACTGATGAACGCGAGTAACGCGAAACGTTCCTTAGCTGCATTTTTCACCTACATTCTCGCCACGATTATTGTCGAGAATCCGCGATACCGCTTCTCTATTCAAATATTACATTTCTTCCTTGGACTGAGGAATGCATCCGTATTTGGACTCTTATCGTTGTCGCTCCGAGGAAATGATTTTCATATTATTTGACAGCCCACTAGCAATTGCGACGAAATTAATATCTCGCACGACTTTTGCAGGGATATGCAAAACAGTTTTAATGCACTTCGCCAAGTGCATGAAGAAATGACACAGTTTGTAGAAATGCAGGTCGAGATGGCATTTGACGTATTCAAGGATAATTATTACTGGACTGTGGATTTTTATGAGAAATGAAAAACTGCCTGCATTAATTGCAAAATTCAGAAACTACATATACAGGGTGTTCACGCTATTACTAGCCAGCGTTTTTCTTGCAAATAATAAATATTAGAAAAAAAGGAAAAAGGAAAAAGTAATACAGCTTTTTGTAAGTGACGTAATGGCGTATGTAATTTTCCTGTGTTTGCTCTATTTTCTTAGAAATGAAGGTGACCTTCAATTTTTTAAATGAAATGTTATATATTTTTTTATAACATATGAAAACGTGTGTCAAGACAAATTTATTCGTATACAACACAATGACCTACGAGGTCATACAAGGTCAGAAATGGCAGGAAAATTGTGAATATTTCGTACGTAATATTTGGCAAAGATATCATTCACGATACACAACGCCCAGAAATGTAACTTGCAAAGGAAACTAACGCAATCATGTGCATTAATATTTCGGACAACGTTAGAAGAAGCTAACAAGAATGTAATTAATGGAGCTGAAATATGTAGTCATGCACAAGGAAGTTATATTGAACGTTTACTATAGCCTCGTCGATAATGTATACTTGTAAACGCATTAGTACGAAATGTTCAAAATATTTCTTCCATCTCTGACCTTGTATGATCTTGAAGGTCATTGTGTCGTATACGAATGAATTTGTCTTGACACACGCTTTCACATGATATAAAAAAAATATAGCATTCCATTTACAAAAATTGGAGGTCACCGACATTTCTATGAAAATAATGCAAATACAAACAAACTACATACGCCATTAGATCGCTTGCAAAAAATAGTATTACTTTTTCCTCTTTCATTTTTTTCTTATATTTATTATTTGCAAGAAAAAACGCTGGCTAGTAATAGCGTGAACACCCTGTATAGACATTCATTAAATTCTTTATGTGTTTTCACATTTTCGCATTTGATATATTTATTTTCGTCATAAATGCATAGAATTTAAATATCGCAATATTTAGAAAGTTGATTGCATTTTTGTATCCTGTGGTAGTTAACAATACTATTGAATCTGCACGATTCAAGGCAAGATATTCAATCGTTTACTGAAAAGCTTCGCTAAAATTAAACGATTTTCAGTTCATTACAATTGTTTAGGAGCGCGTTAGGAAAATTAAGCGCCCACCTTTTGTAACGACGTAACGTTTATTTTCGAACATGATCGTTCGACAGTCACAATATGTACAAGTTTCAACAAAAAACAACAAAGAATGTCACAGCACTACTATGTATGAAATGTAATGAATTTGTACAATAAATGAACTGATGTAAAGAATACTGATATGATATGAGGTGTACAGATGGAATGAAATGGTTACGAAAAGAAAGAGAGCGGTTTGCACGGATCGCGACTCGAGCGGTGAGATAATTCGTGCCGAGCAGAACGAGTGTTAGGAGAATTCTGAGGTCGATTTTTGGAATCTAACGGTCGACGGGCTCGCTACCGCGAAACACGATGACTCATCGCGTGACATCAAATTCACGCGAGAGTGAGACGTCAAGACGCCTAATTCCCAAATTGCCAGGGAGATGGCTCGCTAAGTGTCTCGCGGCCGCGAGTCCGCCGATCCGCTGTGATCGCAAAACTGGTTGTAACTGCTACGGCGCAGGCGTCGCACAGGATCCCTTGTCCAATCCTAAACAACAATCTTAGAGACAGTGGCGATTACAAATTATTATTCTGATGTTTTCTGTGCAATATAAGTAATTTGGCTTTAGGAAATACCTCTCATAAGAGTGTAATTTATAATACTAGACTCTATCGCACAAGAGCGTGAATACTCTAGACATTTTTGAAGAACTTAATTCCATGTATAAAACTTATAAATAAATTGAAAAAATATTATTGCATTGCATCGCTGAACATACAGTGGGTAATGAATTTATTAGAGCCACTTGCGTAAGCTGACGTATTTACATTAAACAAACAATTCTCAAGCATAAGCCTGGCTACATCGAATATTTTCTACCTTTTTGTTTATGTAATACATTAAAACGCATCTGTATTCATTAAACTTCCCTGGTCAAATTCTAGTACAAAACACAGATAGAAGTTTTACTTTTATATTGCAAAATAAATGATGATTGCAATTGGTTCTGAGAAGCGGTACAAAGCATAAATGTTTTACTAAGAATAAAAGTTATAAATTAAATAAAATAATTTCAAATAAACAATCTTAAGAAATAAAAACAACCGGCACTGAGTTGAATAATATTATCAACAATGTCATACTTTCACTCATTATATTTACTTATTATTTGACTTAATTATTCTGCGGATTTTATGCATTTATGAAAGACAAAACAAAACGATCAGATGACATAAAAAACTGTGAGAAGTTTAGAAGAACCTAAGAGTACCGTTCTATCATTTTCGACTTGTCAAAATCATCAAAAGTAAATAGACAGTTTTTCGTTTGCATATAGATCCTGCTCTGAATAAAATCCAGGATGAAGAAGTAAATCTAGAAATGTTGAATGTTCAAATTCGCCTGCGAAAATCATTAAAAGCTGTAACGAGTGGCACAAAGATTCCGGCGAATTAAAAATTGGCGTACCGAAAAGTTATGCGAAAATTCCAGTCATAAACCGTTCGGGAAGTTTGAAACACAAATGTAGACAATCTAGATTTTAGCGTGGATAGATTGGCAGCAGTTCAATGCATATTTCTGACCTAGAAACGACAGAGGGATTAGTCAGTTCGAAACTCGTATGGCGATTGTCGTCGAAAACGGAACTGCGATCGTCCACCGTTCGTCTCGCTTCGGTTGTAGGAAGAAGAATGATTTTTCGAGTGTTCGATATCGAAAACAATGCTACTCGTTTATCGGACAGGTTTTTGTGTGTATAATGCTCGGGAGCGTGCACCCGTTCCTCTTCGTTGCGTACACATGATCGAGAATACGTTACGATCATCTTTCCATGGCTGCGACATCACGCCCTCGTAAATAACTCATGGCACGACCAGAGAATCTCCGTGCGATGTTAAATTCTTGTATTAATGTAGTACATCACGTCGAGATAAGCTGTAAACAACGGAACACAAAGTCAAGATTAAAATAGCAGCCGTGAGCCGGGCAATTTATGGTGCATCTGTAGGTTAATGGAATTGTTCTTCGCTGCAGTTCCGTGTTGTGCATCGCTAGAAAAATGGCGATGGTATTACGATACGTTTCCTACCTGGAAAGCTTTCATGATATCCGCACCTGCGTGTGAATATCCCGTTTTATTGCGAATCAAGTGATAGGATCTGTTCCGGCAGACAACGTATTGTTCGAGATATGGATTTTAGTATTGTCGAGGCTAATGTTGCTTTGAATGTATCAAAAATGTTCGGGATAATCAGGCTAAACGGATAGGGGATTGCTGTAATCACATCATTTGCAATATCAAATTAATTATTCCATCTGTGTTTTGTATTTGAGCTGTTGCTTTTGTATGTATTATTTAAATAAATGAGGTGTTGTAGAATATACTTATACTGTGAATTTTATAATAGAATGGAAATTTTACTTAACCTTGCAATGGTATCCCGGGGGATCTCATGACCCCAACAAAATTTCTGTACACTAGTGTTCCCTACTATATGCCATAACAATTGGAAATATGAAGTTTCTTTATATTATATTATTCCGTCATATTATACATCTAACAAGTAGAAGACGCGGTCATCGGGTCTTAGATTTTGTCGAAACTTTGCATACTGGTAGATTTCGTTCTCCTGTTTATGAAAATATAGCATTATAGGCGTTGATACTGAATAATTCTTGAGATATTTACAATTTAAATTTCATTATACCCGTTAAGCCGTTAAGTACAGTTTTGTTTGAAGTTTTTGTCAAGTGCCAAACGGCGTGATAGTAACGTACTAGATTCATCACCGGGAAGTCCAGTGTTCAAATCCCTTTTTCCATTTTTCCATTTTTTCTCTTTTTCTGTTCAGTTTATCCATTTTAATTAATTGTGTTTTGCACATGAAAAATGCACTCATAATATCTATAGGAAACAAAATATAAAAATTTTATTGAGAAGGAACATAATATGAAAGAAACACTAACTTCATCAATCTTAACGTATCTTCACAGTTGTTGAGTATCGTCGCCTATAATGCTACATTTTCATAAACAGGAGAACGAAATCTACCAATATGCAAAGTTTCGAGAAAATCTGAGACCCCATGACCGCGTCTTCTCCTTGCAAGTGTTTTGGTAAATTTTTACAGAATTTTAGAAAAGCGCCAGTGTAATGATTCGCAGTCTCAGTAAACATGGTACCACTCGACTTTTAATAATATTAGCATTCGGTATATATCTCTTATAATTAATTTATCTTTTGCAGTTTATTATGTAAAATTTTGTTACATTTGCTCGTCTAAAATAGATTCAAGAAGATTAAATTGTCCATACTCATAAATTATTGTTTAAGAAAAATCTCTAAAAATAATGTAGTATCGAGTTGTTTTTTTTACAAAATATATAACATTAATATACAATATGTATACGTTCTATAACAATCAAATGGAAGTATCGTTCATTACAACACATCCGGAATAAACGAATAAAATTTCATTCAGAACAATGTCTACTTCCTTAAAAAAGGGAAGAAATCAAATTAATTTTATTACTTCATGAAAATTAGAATTTAACAAGAATTATTTTTGTGATTTCAAATTTTCAGTACGATGGGAAATGTCGCTTCGGTACAATGTTCAGTCGCTCCCAGTAATATTCGGACACTCTTAAAAATACGATAACTCTTTTAGTAGTGGGCCATACGACTTGGACTTTTCTTAAGAAATTAGAATAATTAGTTTACTACATGACGCAAAATGAAATTTTGAAAAAAATTGTAATTGATCGGAATTGCAAAGAAAATACTAAAACTTGTTTTTTACAACTGTTTTATGTCAGTCTATATTGAAAGTTTAACACATACGTTTTATAGATTTGTGTCAATTCAATACACTTTGAAAATTTCAACAAAATTGCAACTTTTCACAATTTTCGTCATTAAACTATAATAAATCGAAGATTCTTACATCTTTCGTTATCTGTCGCTGATTTTGATAAAATTTTCAAAATATATATAAGTGATACAGATCTACAAAACGTACTTTTTAAATTTTCAATATAGGCCCACATAAAAAAATAGTAAAAAACAACTTTTAGTTCTTTTCTCTGCAATACCGACTAATTGCAATTGTTTCAAAATTTCTTCTTTGAATTATGTAGTAAACAAATTGTTCTAACTTCTCAAACAAAATCCAAGTCGTATGGTCCACTATTAAAAAAAATTGGTGTGTGCTTAGACTTAGTGAAACTTCTAGTGAAACTTCTTTCTTTAATTTTTTTAAAATTCTCTACCTAGTGAAACTTCTTTCTTTAATTTTTTTCGAATATTTATTAACACTTTATGACATTTAATTTTCTATGATTCTATTATTGAAACAATTGGCTAGTGATAGCTCAAATATGATATAAATATTCTTGATTCAATTTTGTCTAAATGTCTTGCAAATACTGCATCCAGAGTTGTTCCTGATCTTGTTGTCGCTTCATTAGGATTATTTACCATTTCCAATCTTAATTTACTTCTAAAAAATTATATTAATAATTTTGATTTTACCGATGCAAAGTTCACGTTGAAATCTCCACTTAGAATCATCGGAATTTTATCATAATCTTTATTAAGCAATGCCGAACCCTCAACCGTACATGCTAATAGAATAGAATTTCGTTTCATCGCCAGATCGGTTTTACTCGTACCGCGTAGACATTTTAGGCCTACCGCGTCGAGGTGTTACTGAATCGTTTCATCGTTTCATCGTTTCATCGCCAGATCGATTTTACTCCTAGCGCGTTGAGGTTTTACTAAATCGATTCATCGTTTCATCGTTTCATCGTTTCATCGTTTCATAGTTTTATCGTTTCATCGCCAGATCGGTTTTACTCTTACCGCGTAGAGATTTTAGGCCTACCGCGTGGAGGTGTTACTAAATCGTTTCATCGTTTCATCGTTTCATCGCTTCATGGTTTCATCGTTTCATCGTTTCATCGCCAGATCGGTATTACTCTTACCGCGTAGAGATTTTACGCCAACCGCGTCGAGGTTTTACAAAATCGTTTCATCGTTTCTTTCTTTTCATCGCCAGATTGGTTTTACTCCTACCGCGTCGAGGTTTTACGCCTACCGCGTCGAGGTTTTGCGCCTAACGCGCCTAAAGAAGTTTCACTTCAAAAGTTAACGTCAAGAGTGTCCAAATATTAATGGGAGTGACTGTATATCGGAAAAGCTTATAGATGGAATACATTTATTCGAGTAATTAAACGAACATTTTCGGCATAAGAGAAATTAATACGTCCAGTAGACCAAGTCGGAAATAAAGAAACAAATTCGTTGCAGTTGAACGAATTATATCCATAAATATTAAGGCTTCGTACCGGTATTAATCGAAAAAGCTTCTCCGCCAAGCTCGCTTATCGAGCATTGAAATTAGTATCATCGAGACAAGAGATGTTTACGCGTTCGACAGAGAAATTTCGGGAAAAGGGGAAACTTGTTTGGAGCCGATTCGCGCTTACCGTGTCGCCTATGAAGTAATAATCGAACTAATTTGATGGGTACTTTAACCGGAGGCTGGAAAATCCTTCGAGTTAAGAGGATTTTCTTCTCGGTAGGGAAATTAAGTTTTACTTCGGGTCGGCGTTCAACGCGCGACCAGCAAGTGCAAATTTTCCGGGGGTGGGGGGCATTTACGCAGCAACATAGCCGGATTTATTTTGTCGGATGAAAGCGTTCCTCGTTCGTACCGAATTGTAATCTCTGGACAAGTTGGCATCGGAACGAGAATCTGCTGGAATTACTGGATTTCAGATAGTGATTAAGTGGAACGCGTTTTCCGAAATTCACCACTCTAAATTATGCCCAGGAGAGAGAGCGCCCCGACCGGCCCGTACGACCGTTAAATACGCCAAGAATTACTAAATTGTAGAAGTAGAATTTAAATCACGTATCCACCGGTTCGATTTACCGTGCAAAGTGAATTGAAATTAATTGAACAAACGAACCGATACGTAATTGCGATTTCCAGGTGATGATTTCTGTTTTTTTTTCGATCATCCTTCCTCGACCGATCGAAACGTATCAATGCTCTGCCACTCGAGGATTTATTACTCGAACGAGGTTCTAATCTGCCAGTTTCACAATTTATGTGAAGAAGCAGCATTGCCGCTAGCTGTACCCACTCGTTATAATTAATTGAAAACGTGCAGAAGACTCTATATACATATTTCCAAGAAAATAAAATCCAATAATGATTGAGGTAACAAGCTAGTGCATTTGTTAAATTTAAATTAAGTTTAGGGTTTACTAATTCATTAACCCTTTGCACTCGAAGCAGTTGTAATTCTAAAATTAAGATATTTCTTTCAACCTAGAACACGTCTATTCTATGTTATTTTTTAAATTGTGCAACTGAAATTGAACCTGTTTTCTCATACAAAAGATAACATTAATAATATGAGAACTGTTCTGAATAATGGTATAGCAATTTTTACTGGTAATTCAAAATCAGCAATCAAGCGCAAAGGGTTAACCTGTTTTCCAAACATGTTGTTTCTATATTTTAGTATTTTACTCGACTGAAAATATAGAGTTGAAAAATCGACATTTGTATTCAAAAGAAGGATTAATTTCCTTCAGAATATAAATATGGATTTAATTAAAATGACAAGTTAATGCATTTATTAAAATTAAATTGAGGGTTCTATTAACCGATTAAACTGCTTTTCAAATTTTTGTTTTACTATTTTAATACTGAAGTATACTCGATTAAAAATATAAAATATAGAAAGATACATATGCATTCAAACACATAGGTTGATTTAGTTAAATATGTACTTTGGTTGTTCTAGTAGATTCAATTTACAGCTGAATATTGTTTAAATAATTTCAACAGTTCCGAATAATCGAAAATACTAATAATTTTGCGCGATCAACAGTTTAGATCGCTTTCAGTTTCACTCGGCGTAAAATTAGGTTGCAATAACTGCGCAACCGCGAAACTGAAATAGTTACATCCTACGTAACAATCGGTCATTGGACAATTAGGGTGTTACTGTAAGCACCGGCAAACAAGGAATCATTACGTTAACCAACGCAGTGAAATGCCCGCTAAAATTATTGACAATGACTGCATTTACACGGAGTAGCTGAACAAATTGTTACATCGGTTAAGTATACAATAATTTTATGCTCGAATTAGTCGCTTTCGCAGTATTACTTCGCAGATACAAAATAAATTAACTTAAAATATATGTTATTGAATTCTGAAATTACTACAATGATTCTTCGTAATAATTATACAGAACATGTAATAAATCATAGAATACGATATACGTACTACGTGTAATAATATGTAGATACATGTTACAGAATGTTTTCCATCATTTCTATACGAAGCGACACAAAATTACAAGGCAGCGCAATAAAACACTATCATGATTTATTTCCATCATGATTATAGATTACATGCAACTGTAATCACCGTGCAGCACGTCTACAATCCATTTTTTAAGGAAAAAATAAACCTAGTTGATATCGTCCGTTTTGAAATACTATTGTTTTCACTGCATTATTAACACTGCCAAAGGTGAACTCTAAACAGGCCCACAAAAGCAAAATAATTTGAGTACTAACAACGAGAATGGAAAGTTAAAATTTATCATATTAATTATTACTTTAACTCTTTTGCATACGAAAAATTCCCCAAAAACTGATTTCATTTAAATGTATCACAATAAAAATTAATTTACAAACCTGGTCAAAGAGGATGGTGTTTAAAAAATCCTAATAAAACTCATTTTATTTGAGTATATCACAATAACAATTGATTTATAAGCCTGGTCAAAGAGAATGGTAACTCAAAAAAATCGTAATAAAACTAATTTTATTTCAACATATCAAAATAAAAATTAATTTACAAATTGGTGAAAAAATGGTGTCCTAAAAATTCTAATAAAACTAATTTTATTTCAACATATCAAAATAAAAATTAATTTACAAATTGATGAAAGAATGGTGCCCTAAAAATCCTAATAAAACTAATTTTATTTCAGCATATCAAAATAAAAATTAATTTATAAATTAGTGAAAGAATGGTGTCTAAAAATCCTAATAAAATTAATTCTATTTGAATATACCGGAATAAAAATTAATTAAAATAATTTTTCATCCATATGTGACAAATGTGACAGTAAACGTGTTAAGCACATATTACAGAAAGTTTTGCATGATTTCCCGTGTGCGGCGATATAAAATTACAAAGCATCGCAATAAAACACTATCGTGATTTAGTTCGATTATTACTATGGATTACACGCGATTGTAACCATCGTACAGCACTTCTGCCGACCACTTTATAGGTAAAGATAAAACAGTTGATATCGTCCGGTCGAAAATGCCACTGATTTCAATGAAAACCCGATTAAACGACGCGGCAAGAGTCAGAAAATACATTCCACTGACGTTCCCCTTTGTTGCATCGAGCTAACACGATGTTTGACCGCGTTCACGCAGCGATTTACGAACTGTTACGCCAACCGGATGCGATTCCTATGGTTTCCTATTATTGGCTTACAAAATATTCATGTGAGCAACATACGCTCTCCAAGTCATTACTGGTGTCGTTATCTGATTTCAGGCGATTCAGTATGAACGCCACGGGCAATTGAATATCGTGTCTCTAATTATAAAAACAATTTCAGATTTAATTACGAGATAAGTGCTCGTATGCTGCACCCTCGCACGCACCTCAGACGCAAGTCCATATGTTTTATAGATGCGTGTCCCACGCAACTTTTCATATCGCAAAACGGCATATATATAAAAAATGATAGGTTGTTTTGGTTCTATTAGTTGTGTGCAACAATTTCAGTCTTGTTTCTTCACTTTACAATAGTACATGAACTACTTATGCGCGTCGTTAAATAATAATAAAGGTAAATATTTACATTAGGGGCTTCCTCACCGATTTTGATGACGTTAAAATATGTTGTCAAGGTCATCATTCTGAACATCTTTTTCCTATACATGTTACCGCCGCTCAGCTTTAGTTTCCGAGATATTCGCAAAAAAGTTTCAACATCTCGAAAATTGATCGGAGTAGGTCTGAGTTAGATTTGAAATTGTGGCCGCCGATAACGCAGCCATGGTCACAATTTAAAACGACTTCAGTCAGTTGAGACCCACTGTCTTGTCTATTTATGTTTACGAACTGAAATGTGAAATGAATCGTGTCGAACGCGAACTCATTTTATTGTCAGCTGTGTTAGCATACAGAGTATTAAGCATGAAATTATACGAATTCTTGCATATCTGCAACAATCACGAAAATATATAATAACCCAGTATATAAATATATAAATAATATATAAATAACCCAGACCTAACCCAGACCTACTCCGATCAGTTTTCGAGATGTTGAAACTTTTTTGCGAATATCTCGGAAACTAAAGCTGAGCGGCGGTAACATGTATAGGAAAAGATGTTCAGAATGATGACCTTGACAACATATTTCAATGTCATCAAAATCGGTGAGGAAGCCCTTAATGTAAATAATTACCATAATAAATAACGCTTTAGAAAGATACATACTTAAAATGGCACCAAACGATGGGAAAAACGTTTCAATTGAAAATTATTTCAAAATAAAAATTGTCCAAGTTGACTGTAAAAAAGACGAAGTGAAATGAATATGTATTTTCTCTTACGATCTCCTGGAGAATTAAAAAATAATATAACAATAATTAAAACTATGTTAATCTCTCTTTTCTTTAATATGTAGACGATCTATTTATTATTGACATAAATTCGCTGTCCTAAATGTTACATACATGTTTACACACACTAAATCCATGTTTTTAAGTATTAATTTAAGATAACATTAAATCGAGCCAAAAGTTTTATTCGACAATTCGGTATCTGCAAGAAGAACGATGATTAATCGCTCGGCGACGGAGCCTGGGCCTACTTAGACCCAGAAAATGAAAATCCTCATTTGATTACTCAGTTTATAGCGATTAAGTTAAATGAACAGCTTTTACATTGGGAGTAATAGAAAGATTAATGTCTATAAGAAGAACTTCGAAAAATACGTATAAGAAAAGGAATAAATATAGTAGTGAATAATCCTAAACATCATCAATTATGCAATAGTAAGAATGATCCACTATCCAAGGGTTAAACTTAACCAGTTAACTGTTTCGACCTTTTTGGAAAATGCGTATCTAAATTGAGTTGCACAAATTTAGCGATGACGAGTATACTCGTCAAACACAGAGTATGTGTAATATGACATTAGGTTGTAATAAAATGACTTTTATTTTTTTAATTCAATACTCAAATTTATCGCAAATTTGTCGAAACATTACAGTCCGATATTTATGTAAATGAATCCCTGACCAGACGATAAAATATAAACAAAAATGTTCCGGGTAATATCTTAGTAGGTAGGTAGTCCACAACTCAATGCGGATGATCCTTACAACTCGAATCCTGCACACGAGCTATAAAAAACGCCGCCTCTTGAATACATGTAAAAAGGAAACGAAAGGATTCTCATCCCGTTTTTTATTACCAGGTGTGCCACTTATTGCATAGTCTAAAACAATACATAAATCTGTAATTGCTTCTGTGATGACTACTAAAAGACAACTATACATTTACGAAAAATAATTCATACTATATGTGGTTTTTTTATATTAATTATTCATAAACTTTTATTTCTTCCCTTTATTTCGACGGGCTTCAAAATATTTCAAACATCTTGAAGTTCACGAATATATTTTAGTTTTCACTAAAATTGCAATTTAAACTGCAAATTGTCACTATTTATTACTCATGACGAATATACTCGTCATTGCACAAAACTTTGCACTTTTTTCATGACGAGTATACACGTCAAAAACAGTTAACTGGTTAAAAGTAGAATTTAGAAATTGAAGATTTGAACCGCGAATAAACAAACTTGCAAAAATGCATACAATGAATGTCGTCTATCTATATGAAATCAACAAATCCATGAAGAAAGCACCTCGAATTAATTTATACACCTAATGAAAATATTCCAATAATTGTACAGCGTTGCTAATTACCTTCGATGTTGAAGCGACGCATAGTGGAACCAGTAAGGAAAATAATGGAATGTTCCTATTATCTTTGTTATTTTTTATAGTATGGAAAAATAATTGTGGACAAAGCAACATTATTACAATGGGTGCGTACGATGATAAAGAATATTCTTTCAGTATTATGTTTCTCGAGATTTCAAGATTATCCGTATTTTTCTTAAATAAAATATTTTTTTGCTGTCTAAGAAAATAGGCATTTCGATCTACTGTTAGACGTTCAGATTTAAATTAGAAGAAGAAAAAAATATGGAACCCAAAGTATATAGCAAACGAATATATGTATATAGTTCCTCGTGATTCTATTTAAAAGCGCCACGTAACAAGACGAAAAAGTTACTGGAAATACACGTAAAAACGTCACCGAGGTGTCTAAATCTTTGGTGGCGGTACCGTCAGTGGCCGCTTCGTTAATTATTTGGTTTTCCCGCGCGGCGAGCGCGGAGGCCGATGGAAATAAATCAAATAGCATCGATTACTGGCGATAAATTTCAACGGGGGGACGGTTCGCAAAAATAGTAGGACAGTCATAACAGCGGACGATAAAGCGTGGCGACGTCCATTGTGTTTCGTTACGTCGGCGGACCAGTTGCAAATAAACGCGAATAACAGCGACACGCTATCGCGGCATGCGTTTAATGAGCCCGAAACCCGTCTATCGTCGCGCCGCTTGAAATCGCGTTCGACCAGTACAGTAGTGCTCACTGAAATTTGTTAAATCTGTTACACTTAAATTTGCACGCTCCATCCCCACTCTTCCCGCACCACCTAGTGCCTCAAGCTCAGGGAAACCTTATCCCAGGAAACAAGAAAAGAGAATAGATGTACTAAAGACTACCAAAGCGCAGACGTACTTTAATCATGCGATAAAGAAAATGTCAAATTTAGTCATTTCTGTCTTATCTTTTCGAACGTAATACCTATGGATCGTTGAGATTTTTCTGATTAAAACAAGTCCAAATACGACGTCAATTGGATTAGTTTTTCAGATTTAATGTAAATCAAATCTTGGCATCTTCTTCCCCGCGAATGCTTCACGACCCTCACTACCAGTGTGCCAGTTCCCCCACTATTGCTCGCGCGACGAGAGTTGACACAGTGAAACTTGTGGGTACCACGTGATGCTCCTACTAAGCGCTACACGTCTTCCGCGATTGGTCGAATCGTTTGACGAAAACAGCAAACGAACGTTGTTCCGTCGCAAGGAACCGTACAAAGGAACTTTTCTTCAGATTTGTTTATGGCGTCTACGTGACTCTGAGGCCACTTTCAAGGATTAGGAGCTCGATGCACATTTGGTGACCACTCGAGCCATCGCCTAACTTTCGTATTTGTTTCGCCTCCTTAAGAGTTACGCGTCATAAATCTATCACTGACGAAGGATATTCCCGACCTAAAAGTACGGTTCTCGGGTTACGTAGCTTCGCCCTCGGAGGGAGTCGGGTACGGTCCCACGCTTTCCTCGGGACAGGCTCGCTTAGGGCCGATCTAAGAGTCATCAAGAATGCACTGATTGGGGCATGCAGAGCTCGGCAAGAACCAATCAGTGCACTTCTTCGGCATGGCAATGGGTGTCACCATCTTGACACCCCGAAAAGGAGGACCGCCTTCACGATACAACGAAGGGTCCTCCCGAAACCGCGACAGTCAGTCAGTCGCGATCGAACAGTTGAACGTATAGATCTACGAAAACGATTGAGGACACTTTCGAGCGAGTTCAGCGAGTCTCTCGAAGTCGACGTCTAATTCAATCAAGATCTAATACAATCATTTCAACTTCAGAGAATTCGAGTGGAGTCATCGTCGTGAACTCCCACGCGTATAAGGCAGGGCCTGCTCGATTAGCCTTACTGACGAATCCTCTAGCAGGCCTGGGACGAAACGCTAAATCTCTCAAATTCTTAAATCGATATAATCATTGAATCGGCTACCTAATATTAATTTGGCGGGTAGTAAATCGGTGATTTCGGGATCGACGCGTCCATACGATCGGGCTTGAGATTTACAACCTCAAGCGCGCACGAGTCAACCGCGCGTCGAGCTCGAGATTCGCACCGTAAGAACAAACGTATTGGATGTGACTGTAACAGAAAAATGTGGTGACGCTGAGCGCCTATGTCGACCGTTCCCACCAGAACGTAAGCGTAAGAGTAGGATCCACTCAGCCCAGATAGCAGACGAAAGTCCAAGACCAGGAGTCTTTAAGACGTCTTTTAGACGCCTTTGTGCTATCTGGGAGGAGGTGGCCGACTCTCTTACTTTTTTGAAGACACTGTTCAGGGCGCCCTCTCAGCTGAAGATCGGAAGTGAACTAGAACGTATATGTGTGTGTGATCACACAAGCCTGTACTCACACATAGTTAACCTCACATGTACGTGTAATCGTATCCTTCGCTCGCCATTAATGGGTACTGGGCACATACAAATCTGTTTTCTCAAAAAATTGATTTACGGCGTTTATGCAGTGTGTACATATTCATTATACATTGTATGATTGAAAAGTACAATGTAAATGAAATATACGTATGTAAGCCATACTTGATACATAATGTAACATATTTCATACATAATATAAATATACTTTGCGTGTTTCCCAGCGATGTCGATGAGCACGTGGTATGTGACGTTAATATGTACGTCAAAATTTAGCCGGAGACCGGCAAAGAGTGGGGATAAAACTTGTATTCCTACTCCTTGACGCTGAGGCACTTCTGTACTGCCACCATGCCTAAGGATCAGGAAACAATTATAATTCGTTTCCACTTTTTAACAAAGGAGTCGACGCACCCTGGATTCACTGGTCAGTGGTGGGATCCGCAGCCTTGCGTCAAAAGTGGGGACTCGCCGCTCCCCTGCACCCCACTGACGAGATTCTGTGCCCACTCTCGTCGCGCGAGCAATACTAGCCACCAGTGATGGGAACTCCGTTGGCGCTAGGCGAAAATACTACCATCACTCTGACGTACCATCTTCCCCTACTTTACTTCTACCGCGCACGCGCTACACACAAGCGTACCTCTACTCTGTCCGTGTAGAGTAGAGGTACACTTGTGTGTAGCGCGTGCGCGATAAAAACAACGTAGGGGAAGACGGTACGTCAGAGTGGTGGTAGTATTTTCGTCCAGCACCTATGGAATTCCCATCACTGCTGGCCACTTCATATTACCCTACCGTGCTTTTATGTAGGTTCCTAGTCCCCTGCGCTCCTACGGTACTCCATAGGAACATGGTGGGGGAACTCAGGAGTGGGGAGTTGCCCTGGCCTAATGTAAATAATAACATTCAGGACAGACGTATGATTGCCGTGTACCGTCTATAAATTTGAACCTGTTTACGTTGTGTTTGGACTCATTTTAATCGGACAAATCTTAGCAATCAATCAGTACCAAGTTTGAAAAGATCGGACAAAAATGACTGAATTCGATATTTTCATTTATTTTATTTAACCCCTTGACATACCATTTATTTTACGGTTTCATAGATGAACATTTATTTGTAGTTTATAATTTCCTAGAAGAAGGAGAAAATGTATATCTATTGTATGTCTATATGTTCTCCAATGGCTATACATTAACAACAACAAAATAGAATTTTATTTCGGTTTAAAATAAATTAATAACATACATATTTATTTGACTCTGTTCAGAATCTTCATCACGTCTCTCACACGTCATTGTAGGCGAAGGGGTTAAGCTTACCCAAACCTCTAAGCGAAGTTTATACAGCTAATTATTAATTTCTTCATTGCGCGTTTATTTTTTACGCTCGTGGAATCCTTTTGAGGTGACGCACCTCGACAGACTGTACTCAAATCGGTTCCTCAAATAGGGACGTTACCCTGAAATGCAAGAATTTTACTTCCGAATCCCAAACTTTGCAAATTTAAGGGAGCTCTACTGCACACACGATATCCATGAAAAGGGGAACGATGAGCACAATCGACGGCAACACGTCGCTTAAAGTAAGCGACTCGTGCACCGCAACTATTTGACGAACGTCTAAAAATATCGACGCGTCTAGCGCGCTCGGAATCGGCGGCCCATGACATCGGGCTATTGTTCCTTACCACGGAGAAATTTTCGATTTGCAGTTCTTGCCGTTCCGCTCGAGTGTCTTACCCTACTTTCATTCGACGCAGATCTAATTCCCCTGTTCGTTCGATCTTTTTTTCAGGCTAGGAACTTCGTTGCGGGCATCGCGTGTTAAGTTACGAAGTATTTGCGTCTGAATTCCGAACGGAGGACTTAAATACCTGTCGAGGCAGATGTACACTCTCCGACAAGAAGATGGAACCTTTTCAAATTTTTAGTCCTTCTAAGATTCGTTTGAAATCGTTGTTTCACACTAGGTTTACGGGATACGTTTTCCCAATATTTCTAATGTAAGTTTAATGGGATTTTAAAGATACATCCATGAGGAATTATTCAACAATTTCAATTCTTCCTGTATATATTTAAAAAATGGCTAAAAATTTGGATAGATACATTCTTGTTATCTTGATAAAGTAATGTAAAATTGTAATTTTTAGTAATCTGTAAACCTAGAGTTAACACTCACCAATGTATTGTTATAAAATTATAGCTGAATATAATTGTAGTATTTAATTTTGTACTTAACTGGATCACTTAAAATGTCATTCTCATGTGGACGGGGCAAAAAATCGATTTTTTTTAAATGGTATTTAGAATGGAAACTTGAAAATATTTTCGCAAAAATATTATATATATATATATATATATATATATATATATATATATGTATATATAAACTAACGCATTTTCCAAGACAACAATATCTATTGTTTGCTAGCCATTTCCAGAGGTTATTCGAAGAGACGAGTAAAAATAAGAGTACACAGTGGGACTTTTTATAAATTTTTACTGTACGCCGTTGTTATGAAAGAAAAATGTATATGCACGTTCTGAAAATGTTCGTGGCTGCAAAGCGCCACACACAATTCATCGTTTACTTATTCAAAAGGTTGATTTTGCATTAATCGACTTACTGCAAATCAGCTATACGTGAACCATAATATCACTAAAATAATATTCAGTAATTTGTATTAGTATTAACAATTGTGTAGCTCTATACAACGAAATTGTTGTGCATTATTATAGTCCTATTAGCAAAACAATTACATAAAATATTAATAACTATATTAAACGTTGCAATATTAACCTTCTCAAGAGAAAAATTATTCACTTTTCCTACGTCAAACTATATTACAATACAAAGATATTATCAAATACTTTTACACTATCTTTCTTATCATTTCTATCAATATCTGTAAGCCATTAGTTCGTAATAACTATACTTCAAACTTAATGCATTTATGACTAGACTTCAAATTAATTAAATATGTCTTCTACTTTGAACTTGATCTAGTCATTTCAATTATAAATGTATAAAATAAATAAATGCATATATTTATAACTAAAATGAATAGGTAAAAATTAAAATAGCATTAAAATCAGAGTTTTTTTTAAGAATATCAACTCATTAAAATGATTAAAGGGAAAAATCAATTTCTATTTTATAATGGTAATTGTTGATGATTCCTGTCGAATTTCAACATTTTCAGATAGTGCAATTATAGTACCTGAGAGGAATAATCGCGTAATCCTGCATAAAAACTAGGATCGGTTCTACTCGCAGTATGGAATCGATATTCCACTTCGAAATGGTTAAAAGTCGTAACGTGAAGCATCGACTTTTCAGTATTAAAAAATGAAAATTTCAGATCCATTACCATCAGCGATTCGCGATCTTCGTTCAACCACAAACTTTACATCGCGCTTATTTGCGCGAGATCGTTCATCCCTTCTACCATGTTGATCACGGAGATTTCGCATGAGCGTGACTGAATTTCAAAGCACTTTTTTATGGCGTTCTCTGTCTGATCAGTCACCGTTATCCCATAATGTCTCTGCCGGATATAACCTGAAACGCCGTAAGTCATAGTATTTACAATTTTGAAATATCACGGTTTTGCAGTTTTAAACATTTATAATCGATTTCTCGATTTTATCACACCAATGGTCGTGTTTGAAACGGAAACCATTGTCTCAAACACAAGTTCTGTCATTATTATCTCCAGTTATAAAACCAAATTGTTTAAAAATGTACATTGCAAAGCCAGAATGAATAGGAACAAGGTTTTATTCATATGAATCAAGGTTCTTTAAGATAAAACATTAACACTAAACACGACTTACATATATTGCTTTATAATAACAATATTATTGGATTTATTCAAATTTTGTGCGATTTGTACTACACTGTATGTTTGAATGGAGAACTTTATTAACAAATTACCTATGATAACATTTTTATTATTTCAATAATTGTAGTATTATCTTGCAGGTTTTAGTGTTCATAGGGAACAAGTCACTTACAGTTTAGATAGAGCTCTTGCTCCATTAAAATACAATATTTACAAAATATAAAGTTGATATTTGACTGTAAAAATTTCAACATAATGCCGAATATAAATTCACATAATTAAAGATATTGAAGAACGATAAATCTGTGGTTGCAAGGAAAAACGCCGCATGTCACATTTTGAGAAATATGAGTTTATGCAATAATTGAGCTATATTGTATAGGATCTACGTATTTACCAGAAAAAAAGTCATGAAAACAAATTCGAAAGGCTCAAAAAAATAATGCAGTTTAATCGATGTCCTATGTCAAAGCATTAGTGATCAAAACTTTAAACGGCAATATCTCGAAAGTGAAAGTATGTGACATGCGGCGTTCTTCCTGACAACCACAGAAATAATGTACAGAGTTGGTACTATTATATTTGATACATTCACTTTGTGTGCATGTGTGAAAAATTATAAGAAATGTCAAGTAAAGTATGTTATTTAATTATTTCCACAATTTCCATTTTCAGAAAGTCTCAACATCCATCGAAATCCATTTTCGTTAGAAGTTAATCAAAATGCGTGAAACGTAAGTTCCGACAAAGTAGAATTGAAAATGTGTCAACTGTAGATTGCAAAACTATGCAAACAGTATGCAAAAAAATGAGCTAATAATTCCCAAAAGGGTTGACAGCCGGCCAGTGACCTGTTACAGCACATGCATATTCATTCGAATTGAACATTGATTGGAATATGGGTTCCAATAAAACGCTGCTCGATGCGAATAAAGACACACACCCAGGAAAAATTAGAACTAAAAACTAATTAACTAACTAATTCGTAGAGTTCACACGAATAGAACCTAGTTTCCCACTTGCTTGAAATTTCGTTTCCAATTGCAGCTGATAGAAGTGTCTGTTGATTGCTTTGTTTCCTCCGACTTCCTTGGTTTTCCTCTCTGAAGTACTTCGAAGTTTACGAGGAGGGATTCATTAACCTCGTAAAGACATTTTAATGTTTCTGCATAAATTTCTTGCTGTCTTTTCTTCACTGAACTAGGTTCTAGAACGACATTTTATAGTAATCAGTCCGATAATCACTATAGGATTTCTTAAACAATTACATTTTAAAAAATTTTTTCTGTTATACATACAGGATGAGTCACCTAACGTTTGCACCTCAAATATCTTTGTTGTTTCTAAACAACACTTGGTGTCAACTAGAAATTTTTTTTCATTCAATGATTTTAATAAGCTGAAATTAATACATCGATAATCTTAAGTTTATTTAATCCATTTACTGCATCTACTCATTCGTGTCACAAATGCGTAAAATCCGAAGTCTAGTGATGATTACAGTAACTAAATTAATGTAGAAAGATAAGAAGTGAGCAAGGTGAGGTAAATATGAGTAAAAATATCTATTGAAAAGGGCTCAAGTTAGATAATTACAAAACTTAGATAATTACTAGACAGCGGATCTTTATGCAAAATAGAAAATGTTCGCAATGATTGCAGGACACAGGAACCAAGTAAAAATTTCTTTCTTCTTCTAATTACCTTATTAAGCTAAAACTAATACACTGATGTCCTTAAATCTTTTTAATATGTTCACTGTTTTAAATTTTGCGTACCCATTTTGCCCTAAATGCATAGAATCCGCAGTCTAATAATTACTAATAATTAGAATCCTATACATAAATATAGTATTGTAATCACTAGACAGCAGATTTTATGCATTAATAACAAGAATTAATAGATTCATGATATGATGATATGTTTAAGGATTAACCCTTTGTCATATAACAATGAGTCAAATTTGCGATGAAGATTTCAAGCAAAATCCGTTGAATATGAATGTTTATGGTTAAGCCTTCATTTCAGAACGAAATAAAATTCCATTTTTCTGTGATCCATATTTAAGAATTAAATTAATTGCAATGTTTCCAGTTTACAGTGCAGTAATTAATTACAACAAACGGGGTATAGAATGGGGTGTAGAATTATCAAAAGTAAAAGAGTTAATAATTCCAGTTATTATTTCCACAACATTCGCATGGTTCTGTCGATTAGGTTCTCGCATCGGAGGACTATAAAATACCAATGCAAGTGCACTAATTGCGTTAGAAATTGGGAACAGATATGAGGTTCGCTATTATTGATCTCGATTATCCGTAAATGATCGAATACACTTTCGTCTGCTTCCATTAAACGGGCTTTCCATTATCCCTGTGGACAATAAAACGGTAACGATCAATTATCTGCAAATAATTTTAGGAATTATCGTAGATATATAATAATATGCACATGCGAACTGATAAGTCATATTCGATCGAAATTTAATTGTTAATTACCTTCATAATTAGTGCTGTGCTTCAGTAGACAATCCGATACTCATTATACGATAATTACGTTTAATAATTCATCACGGTTGCTTTTCTGGGCAGAGAAACGGCCGGTCAAACAATCAGCGAGACGAGTCACTTCACTTGTACTGCAATTTTGACATGATTCAATGCAATTTAACGTCTCATAAAGTTGGAAGGTTTAGTTTACTAGGTGATGTATAACAAAAATTAATTAAAAATTATCAGAAGTTCAGATTGCGAAGGAAAAGTAAGGATCACGATTTTTAAATTTTTCAAATTTAATATAAAATTTTAAATATGTCTTTTGTAAATCTAAGTAAGCTACAATATATACGTGCACGATGTTTCGTAAAAATCGATTAAGGTTGCTGTGAGCTATAAATAATTACAAAAATTGTGAATAACTGCGATTTAGATCAATTACAAGTCTAAAATTCAAGTGTTCTTACCTTTCATGCGTGAATCGATTTCGATGAAACTGTGTAAGTATTTAGATATACATAAAAGCATATTTTAACTTTTCATTATAGTCACGGATAAAAAAGTTAAAAAATGTTACTTTCACTATTTTCTTCAAACTTCTGAGTAATGGCAATATGTGAAATTTGTTTCACACAGTACTTCCTAAAGTAATCCTTCTAACATCTCATAAAAATGTAAGTCGTTTGATCCAATTTTTAGAAAGTTTTAAAGGGTGTCCACTTAATTTGTTCTCAATAGTAATTTGGCAAATCATCTCAAAATATTTTGATTTTGTATTTCAAATACTATTTCACCCTGCGTATGGCTCCACACGAATGTATTCCCCGCGTATGGGCAGCATTTGAAATGGAAACACTTGTTGAATTTAGTAACGATATGTTTGCAAATTCTCGTAACCGTGACTCCGAAGAAAACTAAGGTTCCACCTTGTTCAAACAGGTTCTCGAAACCGTCTTCAGCAACTTTTTATCACTTCGTTACCTTTCCAAATATCGGTCGGAGGATTCGTTTGACCACGTTTTTCGAAATGTGAAAGTTTTTTCGCGTGTACTGCTCTCGACATTCTACGTGGAACGACGCATAACGGTCGATAAGTATGGAAACTGGGACAAAAATAGAAAAAATTATTTTAGGACTTGAAAATTGATGTATAATTTTATTCATTAACTTATTATCTCCCTACGATAATTCCATAATTTTTGAAAGTATATGGTCCATAACTGATGGCTTTTTAAAGCCAAATTTATTGAAAAGCCGATTAATAGGCTTCAGAGTCGAGTATCGATGAGACTCACACTGATGCAAACGATGCAGAAGATTTCAACTTTTCTAATATTTGATTCTTGTTTTTTATGAAACGTGTACCATCGTGTTTGTCTCGTTTTTCTAATTAAAATTACCCCAAACACAATATAGTTACAATCATAAATACTTGTGAAACAGGCGATTAAGGTTTCGAGCTTGACATTCACGGTAGAGACACGAATTCGGTAAATGTGTTGTCCGAAACTTTAACCGCTTGTTACTTAAGTAATTAAGATGGTAATTATATCGTATTTAGTATCTCCTTAATCAGAAAAAAGACGAATACGGTGGTAGAAGTTTCATTGACGAAAAACCAAAAATAAGGAATTTTGAATTTTGAATTTAAAAGGCTGAGCTGGCACGACTCCTTTGATGTTTCTCGAACGTCTGAACCTCAGTCCCTCTTCCTTTTTCAATCGCTACCCTTCTCTGCGTTCAGCACACTACAAAGAATGTAGTCTGTATTCTATGAATGTCACTCGGTCGAACCGAAGCTACGACTCTTATGGAGAGAACAACCAAAGTATAGAGGAAAGATGAAAATCAGTAGCGAGCTAGGAAAACTTGAACTACTGCTAAAAACACTTTTCAGTCAAATTTTCGAAAATGCCTAAGAAATCGTTCAGGGCCGTCCTACATTGTGTTAAAGCGATTTTGTATAAGGGGCACTTAAAAGCTTTTAAGTGCTCAGTGTCTTAATCCGCTCTGGTAGTTACTTGAGAAGAATGATACATCTATCTGCGAAGATTAACAGGTATATTCAAATGTATTACAAGCGAATAGTTTAAAGTTTCAAGCCATACTGATTTTTGTCTCACTTTCTTCGAAAAATCAACCACTCTGCGACGCGTCGCGAGTTTCTGAATATCCCGAGGTATTCGCGATGAAGGCTGGTAACGATATCGGATGAGCCATTTACGTAAAGCACAGACCGATTGGATACGTTTCCGAGCGTGTGCTTCCATCACATTGTCCCCGTACAATGTGTCGATTGCTCTCCCGCATCCCGAAATTCTGCAAATCCGGTGACGCGGTTTGTAAGTCAGACAGAATTAGTGCAGATGGTTTGGAAGTAGTCCAATTGCAGGGGAGGAGAACATTTCGACCAAAGTTGTAAAGCTTTCGACGCTACAGAGGAACGCCGAATATCAAAAGTCTCTCCCCCCCTCCCCACTCCCTCGAACCGATGTTGTCGCTTGAGGAAATGTGAATTGCATTACTTGCAGGGACGATTCGGTCCTTCCGATCGTTAAATTTGCGGAAACTCGTTGCGCAGGACGTATAAACCCTGGCTGAATTCCGTTCGAATAATAAATCTGTCCCTGTATCCTTTAACCGACAATTACTGCCAGCGATCGAAAAAGCTCTACAACCTTTTAATAGGTTCTATCCCAAACATAAATTATACTGGTGCTACAATCGCCTATAGGTCAATCCTACGAGAGAAAAAATAGTCGAAATGAAAAGAATAAAAGTTGTCAAGAAAATTAACTCTAAAGTTTTACCTAGTATAGTGTACTTAACACTCGAACGTTGAACTATTTTTGTAACTATATACTTGACAAATAAACATTGGCATACATTCGTAATCGTTATAATAAATTAAATTGAGTATTTAATATTCTTAAATTGATGTGTCTTTAATATATTATGTTCCATTTACATCTAAAAACCGTGTGATTATATTTTTGCTAATGTTTTATTAGTTTCCACGGTTTCACTTATTCAATCATGTCATTTGGTCGTTGAATCCTGCTCCGTTTTTCTATGTCTTCAATACTATTATGTTTGTGTAATTGATTTTTATTAAATCCTACTTGAACCTATTAGATTTAATTTTTAACAAACTTGTTTCATAATCATTAGGTTCTGAATCATGCAAAATAAAAAAATGTCTAGTAGAATATACTAGAATGTACTGGAATATACTTGAATGTACTAGAATGTACTAGAATATACTAGAATATACTAGAATATACTAGAATATAGTAAAATATACTTGAGAATATACTAGAATATACTAGAATATACTACAATAGAATGTACTAGAATATACTAGAATATGCTAGAATATACTAGAATATACCAGAATATACAAGAATATGCTAGAATATACTATTTACGATGCATGATTTAATACTAACAAAACTAACGAAAGTAAGGAAGTTTAAAAAGAGAAAAATTCATGAGTTATACGTTAAGTTAAAGTTAATAAAAATGATTATTATATATTGTTCACCCCTCAAATTTGACCAAATAGACGAAAAATGTTTAAAATTGGGGTTGATCCAGGGACTGTACATAGAGGAAGTAGAATTGGTTGGTCATAGTCAGACGTGTCAACAGATTTTCATAACACAGAAGCGTCAAACGAACAGAACTGTTATTGTTTCTTTTCCGGTTTAGTTTTGCACGTACAATTACCAGCTGTCTGGTTGTATCACACCTTGTCTGTGGTACTGATGATAAAATTGCCTTTGTCTGGCGGTTTCACTCCGTTCGCTTTGTAGATTTTCTGAATCATTACTTCGACGCGTGGCCTAGAGACGCTACGTCCTACGTTAGTCTCGCTTGCTAAAGATAACTGAAGTATGCTAACGCGTATAATATGCGGTTTTCACGAGTCAGTTAGCCAGGTAATGACATACACCCTTAATAGCTACGTGTCTGACTTTTGGAACGCGTTAATGGGAGTGTAAAGATCGTAAAACGGATTTATACGAAATACAAACGGCGATTAATAAATTAAGGTTTCAATTGAAACGGTGTTGATACTGTTACAACAGTCGTCATTTGTAACAGTATCCAAATACATGTAAGCAAACTGTTTTTTTAGTTTTCGCGTTTTGATATACCTTTTATAGTTACAGAATTAACTGAACTTCAAAATACGAACCTTTCTTTAATTTTTGTCGAATTTTTAAAGAACTATGTTCACAATAATTAACAGTCTGCGGATTTCATGGGTTTAGTACGCGAATGATTAGGAAAAACACGAATCAGTGAAGGCATTAGGACTTGAAAATATTTAAATAAAATTCTATTTTACTCCAGTTTGTTGCAATTTCTGGAATTTAAATAATATCATCGTATAAAAATGATTATACACAGTATGAATAGTTTTACAAAATTCTAAGAAACTAAATATAAAAGTATTTTAGGAAAGGATTGTATTGATACCATTGTTTAAAAATTACTGTGTACAGTGTAAATAATATAAAGAAATTCTACGAAGATAAATCCTGTATTATTTTGGAAAAGATTATATCAATATAATGTAATATATAAAATAATTTAACAATGTTCTAAGAAGATAAATCCTGTAGTATTTTGAACAAGATTATACTAATATCATTGTATAAAAATGAGTGTATACAGTGTAAATAATTCAACAATCTTCTAAGAATATAAATCCTGTAGTGTTGCGAAAAAGATTATAGTAATGTCATTTTATAAAAATGTTAATACACAGTATAAATAATGTAACAATGTTCTAAGAAGATAAACCTTGTAGTGTTGTATCATAAAAAACATTATACTAATACAATTGTATAAAAATGAGTGTATACAGCGCAAATAATTGAACAATGTTCTAAGAATATAAATTCTGCAGTATTTTCAAACAGATTGTTTTTAAATTATTCGTTAAAAATGATTGTTCAGAGTATTAATACTTTCAAAAAGTTTTAAGATTATTTGGTATCTTGAAAAAATAATTCCGAATGGCTTGAAAGTAAATTGAATAACGGATATACACCGTATTAAATGCTACGTTAGCCTCCGGGTTTACGAGTGACAGTGTATAGTACTCGCGTTTGACAAGCAACGCCTTTCTATCGATAAAGAAAAGTAGAAAGCGCCGGCGTGTCATCGTTATCGGTTAAATTGGCACGTCCGCCGAAATTCATTTTACACCGAACGGTGTCGCGTGTTAATCACATGATTGGACTCGTTCGTGTCATTTCAAAATATTATAATTTCACAACGGCGAATGGGAAACTCGATTAAAACGCGAACAGAGTGCTCAATGTCTCGCTCTATTCGAACGCGGATCATTCTCGGAAATGACGTACATATAATGAACTTGACACGTCGATGGACAGCTCGATAATAAAATTGCGACAATGTTCATTATTCAGCTAGCCTAAAAATTCATAATATATTCGGCATTTCACCGAGCCGAAATATTTGTCCTGAACTAATTGCAGTCGGGCGAATTTCGCCTGCGTACGATTCAATTTGCTTTTTCGCCATTAAACTTGTTCATTTTCCGTCACGAAATTGTGGAAAAATTTGTCGAACTCATACAATCTGGAAATATAATCCAGAAATTCACAAGGTTGCTAGGCAACTTGGATTTCTAATATTGCAAACGCATAAAAATTAAATACGGCGAAATGAAATGATAATTGCAACAGGTTCAGAAATTTTTTTTAAAGTGTTTGAAAACCTAATGTAGATCTTTGAAATAATTTTTCTATTCCTCTCTGAAGCATAAACTAAATATTTTTAGCTCATCGTATAATTTTTGCAAAAAGATGCGATTAAGAATGAAATTGTTACATATGAAGCATTTAATTTTGAAAACTGAATTCCTAATTATCAGTGTAGATCTTTGAATAAATATTTCTGTTGTTCTTTAATGCATAAATTTAAGACTTTCGATTTATATTATAATTTTGGCAAAAAAATATCCTTCAGAATGAAATTGTTGGATATTAATTATGAGGAATTTCAGTATAATATTCGAACAGAAAGGAAGTTACATTTAAATATTCGTCGGCTCGGTATCAGCATGGTACTGAACTTCCGCTTTGTGAAATGTATGTAAAATTAGGGTAATTATAGAATATCCTAGCAAGTAATGATTCGAATTAACAAAAGCCACAGCTTTTACATGGTTCCGTCGCTCGGAAATAGAATGAAATTTCAGTTAGGTTAATGTGCCCCTCGAAATATGCAGTTACAATTGCGAACGAAATTAAAAGGGACCACCGTGTTACCGAATGTATAATTTTTAACGCGTAACTGTGTTGTTTCCGTGTGAACATGTTTTTACTCGCTGATGTGATTACTCGATCCTTTATTTCTAATTTGGTGATGGCGTAGATTGACAAGTTTCGAAACGTAGGAAATTCAATAATAACATAACAATAATGGAAGTGTATTCGGAATGTAATGGAATGTTTCAAATATAAAGAAATGAAATCGTATTACATCGAAAACTGTAATTAAAAAATTTTATCGCAAAGTAATAATGTTCTTTTAATAATGTTTAGTAAACTTTGAAACCAATCAGTTAATGGTATGGCGCTGCCATAATGTTTGATATCATTTAAAACAATATACAGTATTTTATCGATAATCGTCGCCACCACGGGTCCGGCCGGCGACAATTAATGTTCAGATAATACTATTCTTTGACTTCTGCCGAACGTAGAAAAGGACAGCGAAGCTCGAGAGGCCTGGGCCGCCGAGAAGTGTAACATAATACGGGTCGAGTATGTCGGTGAGATCACTACTAATCCAATGACAAAACTTCTTTATTATTTATTATATTTTGATGGAACTTTCACCAACATATTCATGGCATTTTTCTAATGAAAATGATACTTTACGGCCCCTCACGGGGTATACCCCGAAGAAGGACAGTTTGTTTTGCGACGATTATTGTTTTGTACGATTTGCGTACTTTTATATAGAGATTGAGCTAGAATTTTTATATAATAATTCACACTAATTGTGTGAAAGTATCATTATCCGAATTACCCGAATAATATTCGCGTAGTATACCGTTTACCATCACCCGGAACATATGTTACACGGTCTTTTACGTATACTGCCGTGAATTATTACTTAAAACTTCCAATTTTTACTTGTTGCTCTATGCGATCAATCTTCATATTTCTATCGATTACTGGCGGGTCGCATCGATACAGTGATCGGTTCTGTGTGCTAACTTTTAATAGCAGTCCGATAAAATAGAATATGTACTCGTATTTTAGGTGTGTATCCAAGCATCTAAATATTCGAACATGATTTACATTAAACTGCGAATTCGATTCTGCGCTACTTACTGGAAACATTTGTTATAAATGTACGTAGTACGTGTATTATTCATTACTACATCACTGGCGAGTGTGATTTCATTACATTCCCAAAACAATAGGCTTTCAGCTCACGTTGTCAGTAAAAATTGATTAATAATACCTAGCTAATATTACATAATATCAACAAAAATGTAAATAACACTGCGATTAATGTCGAACTATTATGCAGATAATTAAATATGAGAAACACAGAGAATCAATCTTATTAAACATACTGTTCAGTCATTAAATACAATTTGTTCCAAGAATTTTTTAAATTCATCTTCCAGCTTCCAATACGTTTCTTGGGTAAACTGTACTTTGGAGGACCAACTGTTTTAAACTTTTTTTATGCAGTACTATAGATTTCGACGAAAAAACGCAGAAAATGAAAGTCTTATTGCCAGGAGTTCACTGGTTCAAAAGTTTTACGCGTGTAAAGTTGAGCACGTTTAACCCCAGCGCATGCGCTCATCAGTCCTACCTCTACCACCCAACGAATATCCAATATGGCGACGCTCTAACCTTTCAAAAACGCTTAAAATTGCTCATGTTTACACGTATATAACTTTTCAACTAGTGAACTCCGGTAACCAAAACTTGAATTTCGTGTACTAAAACTTACAGGTCTATCATTTTCTCGTCAAAATGTGTAGCATCACATACAGGAAACTTGAAAATTTTTGGTCCTCTAAAGTACAGTTCAGGCCGTTACTTTTTAAATGGAAGTATTCTTTGTTATATCTCTTTAATCATATACGACATTTTACGGATTTTATTAATCTCGGGGGCATGAATTTGCACGAGAAACGATTTTGATTGAGGTAAATTGAAGATTTGCGACTACCAGACATAAAATAACAGTAGGATATACTAGAAGTTATCAATAAATACTACGTAACATGCATACGTATTTTAACACCAAATCTACTACAGTTAAATGGCCGGTTTTATATTTCGCAATTATTATAATTATAAAAATTCAATTTATGAGGAATAATGGAAAAAATTTCCTTGTCCAAACATCTATTATGTTGAAAATTACGGACAATCTCAATAAATGTAGGGTTGCCATTTTAACATGGCAACATTTGCTGATACTTTTAATGCTTAGTACGTTGAGTGTTCAGTTGTTAATACAAAATTTAGTAGATACTTCATTCTTTATGCATATCGAACCGAGTGTTTGCTTCGAAAATCAATATTAAAGTCTTTTATTTGGATTCATAGGCACATAAAACCTAATATCTCTATAGCTAACAATTAGTCCAAAAAGATTAGACAAGAATCGACAATTTTCCAGTTATGCATAATTCAGTATTCCTTTAACTTTGTGGAGCAGCGTATTTCCATGCCTACATTTTGAAACTATACTTAATATTGTTGCTCTGTTAAATAGAGATTATACTAATTATTAATATAGAAATAGTTGAAAAATAATAGTTAATTTGGAATTTATCCATGAGAAATGTAAATTACCTTTTCATGCTTTTTCTTGCAAGTGTTGTTTAAAGATTTAGATTAGATTATTAGATTATTTTATCCTAATGTAATATGCATCTTGGTTTAGGTACACTGCATTTTGTATTATTCTGTATTTACTTTCAAAATTGTATTTTCATGGTAGCCAAAATGACTCTCAAATGAGATTCAAGGTGCTTTAAGAAAAAAAAATAAAAAATGGCGTAGTTATTTTTAAATGCAATATAATAATAAATGCAAATTTTTTTATGGAATAATAATATGAATTTATCGAAAAACATGGTGGCTGTTGGATCATGCGCAGTGAAGTAATAAGCTCACAAATAAAGTTTTATACATTGATTATATTTTATACTGCACAAGGAAGGTGCGTCTTTACTATTCGAATGCTACTTCTAGAATGAATGTCACAGACGAACAATTCGCCGTCCATGTACAGACCCTATCGGTCCTTATCAAAACAAAAACAATTCACCCCCTTTCCCAATAACATCGTGTGAAACTCGTGATGAAGGTTCTGAACAGAGTCTAATAAATATGTATGTTATTAACCAGTTAACTGCGTTCGACGTGTTTACTCGTCATTGCTTGATTTTAATTCCTCATCCCGTGAGGGATTTTTAAAATGATATTCCGCAATTAACCGGTTAATTTCCTTTAAATCTAAATAAAATTCTATTGTGTTGTTGTTAATGTACAGTCATTAGAAAAAATATAGACATACAATAGTTATAAATTTTCCCCTAGGAAATTATGAACTACGAAGAAGTTCCAATCACTGAAATCGAAAAATACATTGTAGGAGTCTTAAGCGTGAAGGAAAGAAATACAGAAAAGATAATTTTTATATGTGGACTTTCGTTTGAATAAATAAAAGCAACGGTGACTTAATAAAAATTTTGGGGCAGTGAACCAATCCGCTCGTTTATATTCTGAGTATGAAGAGGACCCTAGAAAATGTCTCCTTCGTCTGAAATTCCTTAAACACCACCTATTCATCGTTCGTTCAGAAAGCGTTTCGATGTTCTTTTAAGGATCTCTGAGCGTTCTGCGGTGCTGGGTGCTCCCGTTTCTCAATTACCGTAGTTTTTTCGATTCCGGGTAAAATCTTGGCCCCGCGGTGATCTTGCGAGAGGTACAGTCTCGATGTGAAACGGACGTTCGTATCGTTGTATCGCGGAGAGATCGGCAAAAGTAAGATGGTGTCGATGTCGGCCGCGCGACAAATGTCCAGCAAACATTGGCTGGCTGCAGGACGCGGGCCGTACTTATTCATTGTCAGTCTCCACGACAGCGAGCTCGACTGTGTGCACGTGTATATACGTGTACATGTATAACGATCCCTCTCACGGCACTGTGCAACGCAGGTCCCTGTGCCAAAAGTGCATTGACCCGGCTCGCAATGCCATTTCCCCCTAATATTTTGCTACCGTGGTCGCACCGACGATCAGGCAATAAAACATCGCGGATACGGCGATCCCATTCGACGAAGTGTTGGGAAAATTCGTCGGCGAGGCCAAGGGTGCGTATTGCGACGCTGGTCACATTTTATAAGCTGATGTAATCTCCATGAAATAAGTGTTGACGAGATATGTCACGCCGACAGGACTAAAGGGACACCCGCACACATGTATCGTGTATTATCGATCCGGTTTCTGCAGCCTCGTAACGAATCTTCGAACAATCATCTTAACTCGTAATCACTGACGTGCGGTCTGCGAGACTTTTGGCAAGATTTGTATGTTGCTCCCAGGAAATGCTGACACTTTTTAAACATACAGACGTAAATACATAAACGTAACTGAAATTGCTGACGAGCTAGCTAAATCAGCTACTGAAATGCCTGCCTGTACTTCTACTAAAATTCCCTTTAGTGATCTATTTGAGGAATTTAGAAAAAAATGCTCATTTGCGAACACAACGCACCCTAAAAGAACAAGGTCGGTTTAAAGGGCAAATCCATTTTCAAAATTTTTATAAGGAGAGCACGAGGCCGTGGTTTGCTTCTAAAGGTCTCTCTCGTGAATTCATCGTAACCATCAATCGATGTAGGGCGAACCATTATAGCTTAAATGCATCTCTTGCTCGAGTTGGCATTATAGACAATCCGAAGTGACAATATAATAAAAAAAAGAACTCCAATGTGAGATGTAACAATTTTAAGCTTTCTATATTGTGAGAGAAATTGAAAACAGAGTAAAGAAAGATTTTCATAAGGTGTTGCCGCACGTCAGCGGAAATGTAATATTTCGGTGTCTGTGATTGCAGGTTAACCCTCATACATTACCCAGGGTGAACATTCACTTTTTCATAATTCTTCTGAACACCCGAAAATTCATTTACTAATTTTACATATTGTAAAATGAATTATCTCTTTAATATTGCAGGACCCGTCAAAACCACGGATTCTGGAATTTTTACTTCACGATTATTGAGATTGCAATGATGCACTCGTAGGAAATTAGTCTATAGACTTAATTCTTTGGACATATATCTGGTAAGATCCTACATATATTATAATAAAAATCGCTAAAAATCTAAACCAATACAACCTCCTCATTTTTATAAAGTAATGTAAAGTAATGATCAAAAAAGTATTTCAACAGGGTGTATATTCATTTTCATCCTCACTGGTCTACAAACATATAATCATGCGTAAAGTTACGTTGTGTCACGTTCGTAAGAGTCAACTCCAGTGAAATCGAGCTGAAGTTCCCGTTCGAATCAAATTAACTTAATAGATTCTGTTTAGTTCGGTAATAGTTCTATTTGACATTCTTAAATTACTCTCAGACGCCGCATTGCCAGTGCGTAGAAACTGAGCATCATAGGTAACAACCATTCTAGTCTACATTTCATTTCAAATCAATCGCGACACTAGAACACTTGTATCAGTCAATAATTTAAGAATATAACAGATTTATTTAGTGAATCGTGAAATTTATTAAACCCATAATTATCTAATATCCTAATCTTATCTACTCTAATAACCTTATCTAGTCCAATATCCTAATAGAGTAATTGAACGTTCCCACACGATACAATCTTACCACAAGGATTGTATCAACCAAATTATATTATTAGAGTTACGAGGCCTACTAACAATACCAGCGACTCCCTGATTTCGTATCAGGTTCGTTCGCGACATATCATATTGCAGAAACAGATTTTTCTAGCCTAGTGGCTTCCCAATTTCGCATTGGGTTCGTCCACGCAAATTATACCATCTTAGCGGCTCCTCAATTTCGCATTGGGTTCGTCCGTATTCCACAGTTCCCTGATTTCGCATCAGGTTAGTCTGTGAATTTTCCAACCTCGCAGCAGCTCCCCAATTTGGCATTGAGTTCGTCCGCGCTGTTCTACAACCTCCTAGCAGTTCCCCGGCTTCGCATCGGGTTCGTCGGCGCGTCGCTGCTAGTGACCCCCAATTTCGCATTGGGTTCGTTCACGAAGTTTCAACCTCCTGCAACTCCCTGATTTCGCATCAGGTTCGTCTGCGCATGATTCCGTTCCTAGAGATTCCTTGACTTCGCATCAGGTTCGTCCTCGTCGTCGATAATCCTAGCGGCTGCCTGATCTCGCATCAGGTTCGTCCGCGCACACAACTAACAAATTTAATACCTGTTCCAAGGTCAATAATACTTCCGTCGGCCTTATGCACTGCTCGCGGACCTGGCTCGTAACAACTGTTCGAAATTGTACCCACCCATTTTTGTCAGAATGCATGAAACCCGCTGTCTACATATAATACGCGTGTAAATATACAGAGTGGGGCATTTATCCTGGATACCTGGAATATCTCAAAAACTAAATTCCGGAGAAAAAAATGTTTCAAATAAAAAATTTAAGTCAAGGACGGGCTGATGCAGCAGTCATATCCATTTTTAATTTTCACCATGTTTTCAAGGTCATTCCAAGGTCAACTTAATTTTTTCAAATGGAAACATATATTTTTCATAACAGATTCTTAATCTACGACTTGAAGCAAATAACTTTTATTTGAAACATTTTTTTCTCCACCGATTATTTTGTATAATATTGAATTTTCAAAGAAAAAACACACAATGTCGTTTTAACGGAGAAAATCATTTTATCTATGATAGATGAAATTAATACCCAATTGAAATAGTATCAAATAAACATGTAATCTAAATGAATAATTAAATAGTAGCTGAATATTCAAACAAGCAAAACAACGCTGAGCGTACACAACCTGATCATTACGCGCAATGATACACCAGTTTTTTACCGTCTTTTCTTTGGAGTAAGATTACACATTCTCTCGCATGCAATGCAAATAATCATTGTAATTAAGTTCCTTGTAATTAAGTTGCAATTCTCCTGTATTATTATTAATAAAATAATTGCTCTTCCGTTTAATTGAGATTAGTTTTCCCTGATAAAGTAAATATTATACAAAATAATCGGCGAAGAAAAAACCTTTCAAATAAAAGTTATTTGTTTCAAGTCGTAGATTAAGAATCTGTAAAGAAAGATATATGTTTCCATTTGAAACAATAAAGTTGACCTTGAAATGACCTTGAAAACATGATAAAAATTAAAAATGGATATGACTGCTGCATCAGTGCCTCCTTGACTTAAAGTTTTTAGTTGAAACATTTTGTTCTCCGGAATTTAGTTTTTGAGATATTCCAGGTGGCCAGGATAAATGCCCCACCCTGTGTATCCGACGTAGACAGAAATAAACCTCCATAGAGGTTTCAGGAATAAAACAAAATGTCTCTTGTAAAAATCATCCAAACAATAGGCGTCCAATGAAGAATATTTCGTTAATGTTATACCGATGGAGAAATGTTGAATGTTAGTCGTAGGAAAAAAAACATTTTGAGGGATTTCCGTAGCAATCATCTAGAAGTGCGAACGTTTGCTATTGCGGCACGCAACATAAGCGAGGCAGAATGGATATTTGCTTTGGTCCACTCGGCTGGTAGCAACGCGAAATAAAACCATTGGAAACGAAAGAGTGTGCGTCGACTAACAGTGGTCAGTGAAGCTGGCGGGCCAACTGCTTTTGCCTGCCCCCGGGCAAGCATTTTTTGGCAGATTCCTCGGCAAACTTGGTAACCAGCGATTCCCACGAAACTGAACGATGCTATCATCCCCGCCCCTACCTAGTAAACACTAGAGAGAAATTTAGACGCAGATGTGACCGTGAAATTACAAACTCCGTAAATATTTGTGGACTTTAACCAGACGTTTTCCTTGCTTTTCCATTGCTTGAAACAGCGAAATGACTCGTGGTGAATATTTCATTACCTCGCCACAAGTGTTTGTGCTCACCGGCATTTTTCTTCAACTGATTCACTGAAAGTTGCATAGAACAAGAATTTGCACAACTCTGCTGGAATCGGAATGCAAAATAAAATGTCCAAGGTGGAGGATCTTTTTATTATATTTGTTTCTACAGAGGGTTAAAAAGTATTTTAACCCTCTGATAATCAATATCAGGTTGGAGAATTGTGAAGTGCATTTTCAACAGAATCTGCTAACCGTGAGTATTATTCATTTATCGACTTAAGATTGAAAATTCTATTCTTCCGTTATTACTATTGAAATACACAAGTAAATGTAGGCATACAATAGATATAAATTTTCTTATTTCTTCCACTACCCCTGAAAGAAAATATTCGAACAGAATCGTGTATACGATTGATGGACGAATTATTTGAACGTACATTAAATATGAAAAATAGTAGTGTACATATAATAAAGAAATATAGTATGAAAGTTCATGATATGTTGGAAAAATATTAATACAATCCGTTCTTGTACCTTCTTGACAAATATAAAATAATATGCTGTTTACCCCTATGTGAACATTATAAAAAAATATCTGCAACTTTAAGTTGCATGACGAATCATTGAAATACATTTTAATATTTTTAGCGATGACGCTAGACATACCCAAACAAGTATTTTGAATACGTGGCAATGATTGAACCCTACTTAAAATCAGTATCCAATTTGTTCATTCTGTACAGTATGAAAAAATAAGCAAAATCATCTTTATATTAATATTTTCTTCACATATGAGTTTTATCATTGCATTTGGCTTTATCGTTAATCGAAATATTTGCCACATTGAACATATGAATAATTGATTTGTTCGATCGAATAATTTTTGCCAGGGTTAGTATGGGATTATTAAAGACAGAAATCATTGTAACCGCAAAGAAAATTATACGGCAAGGGCTTGCCATTAGAGAAAACAGTCTCAGTTCTTTTTAAGATGTTAGAGGGATTAATTTATGAAATAATGTGTAGAATATTGAGAAGAGATGAAGAGAAGAGATGTAGAATACCATTTTTCAATTTATATTCACATTTCAATTCATTTTCAATAGTTTCCATGAAGAGCACATTTGACGAAAAACATCATGCAAGTATATCTTTATAGCAATTTAAATTTAGACAATTTAAAAATTGGAAATTTATTGTGCCAACACTTTTTGAAACCACTGTAAGACATTCTAAAAACCAAAAGGAAAGTTAACAAAATATTTACACAAGATATATGAATTATTTATCGTGATTCCAAAATGTGAAATAATAATCTCTCCAACAGTTACAACCAAATTCACTTTCCCTCAGGAGCCTGTAAATCACGTGTCGTTTTAACCACATTCATTTCATTCATTTCATTCAATCTCATTATTTGGTTTGCCATAGTGCGCAGCCGGTGATCAAATATTAATTCATAAATGAAAAAGCACCGGATGAAACAATGGTACTTGTTTGTCCCCGTGTGCAAGCCGATGGGTTTTGTTAAATGGGAAATTTCGTGACAATTTCATCGGTACGAACAAGAAATGCCGTTAAATGTATTAAATGTGCGATTACGATGGAACGGCCGGGAAGAAACGTATTCAGCCGCACGAACTATTTACTTTTCCGTGACGCGAGTATCGGGTTGTTTATGTAGTTTTTTTAATTGAACCGTGGCACGCGGAACGGAATAAATCCTTCGTGTAACGAACGGCCGCTCACCTGGGAGAGCGGATTAACGGTAGGCGTGCGATTGAATTTGATTTGTTCGATGAAATAAAGTTCGCAATAGGATCGATACAATGGTAAGCGACGCATTAGAAAATCGTCCGGGATAATGACTGATGAGAAATTGATAATCCTCTGTCTGAATCGCGTGTGTTTCATCGATTACGAAGAAAACGAGGACGCGTTAAGGTGTGTTCACCGCTCGTGATGAATCGCGATGTAATTAATACACTTTGTAATACGTCGACGGTGTTGCGGCCTCGACATATTTGAAAGCCATTGAACAAATGTTTGCCAACTATAATACCTGTCACGAGCATTGATCTGTGAATCTGCCGTATAAAGAACGAAATGTTGAACTTTAATCAATCTTTTAACACGAACAGAAATAGACAGCGTCAAACAGATATGTGATTCTCCATGTACAGGATGTATAAAAATTATAGGTCACGACCAGGGTTGCCATGTGCGGGTCCCTTACCCCACTTCGCACGAACGCTCATGCGTACCGCGTGGAGCACGCTAACGAGTGTCCCAACTTTATACGATCCAAGCCGTCCGTGGCGTCGTAGTGCGAAAGACACAAAAGAGCACCCGTTATTTTCCCTAACCGGACCCACAGGCGGGAGAGTGGGGGAAGAGTAATGGGCCTGGCGGGACGCGCAGATAGCAACCCTGGTCACGACTACCATACTTTCTGAATCGGTGGAGAACTGTTAAAAATATGGGCTGCGAAATAGTCAACCTTATTTTTTCAAGGACAAAAGTTGTTTTTTCTTGCATCTTATAGTAATCGTCGCGAAGAATGAAAGCCACAAAGGAACCATCAGTCTCAAGTCAACTGTCCTCATAAAAACCGACATTAAAGCAGGGTTCTCAAACTTTTTAAATTTTGTACCACATAAATAAGAATTAGAAAATATATGTACCACCATAAAAGTATTTCCCGATCAAAAATCAATACATCACAAATGGAGTGTTTATAATTAGAGAATAAAAAATTTTAAATTAACATTATGTAATTAAATTCGTAAATGTAACATTTACATTATAATAAAATGTAGTGAATAGTGGGTAATTATTAGACAGCGGATCTTTATGTAAAATAAAAATTTTGTACCTACATTGCAACAAATTGGAATGAAATAGAAATTTATTTTCTTTCTTAATATGTTTAATAGGTGGAAAATAATATAACAGTATTTTTAAATTATTGTAATGTTTTCACTGTTTCGTATTGCACGTACTCATTTTTGTCATAAATGCATAAAATCCGTTGTCTAGTAATAATATATGAGCAAATATTAAGGAGATGTATTATTGGTAAGAATTAATCCTAAGGATGAGGCCGTTTCATTTAAACCAATTTCGATATGTCAACTTTCATCTTCATTCTCAATCACAAACGTAAGTCAGGTTCAAGTTGCAACCGTGTCCTATATTTATTTTGAATTACTAGCATGGCTGAAAAAACCCAGTTTCGCAAAGGTAGCATGTTTTGAAGGGCATTCAAAATTTTATAGCTTTGTCAGAAATATATTTTTATTCTTCTCTTCCTTTTAATCAGAAAGTGCATAAGTTGTCTTTTTCTAATTCAATAATGAGATTTCTGACACAGGAAATATCTATAAGTTGATCTCTTTCTTCAAGTGAAAAATTACCCAGCACAGTATCCGAAAAAGAAAACGGATCTCTTACACAACTTTCATTTTCTACATTTTCAGGAAAGTAATAATGAAATAGTAAAAATTATACCACCAAAAATAACGTAATGTACCGTTAGTGGTGCCGTCCGTCCATCAGGAGATGGTAGTGATTTTCGAAAGTAGGGTGCAGGGGGACTGTGTGACCCCACTCTAGACGCCAGGCTGCGTACCCCACTCTTACGCTTACGTTCTGGCGGGAACGGTCGACATAGGCGCTCAGCGTCACCATATCTCTCTGTTGCAGTCACACTAATTCGCGTGTTTCCGTTTTTGTCGAGCGATTCGGCCAATAGCGGTAGACGTGTAGCGCGCAGAAGGGCGATCACGTGGTACCTACAAGTTTCTCACTGCCATCTCCCGATGGAAGGACGGTACATGCACCACAGTTTGAGAAACGCTGGTCTACAGGGAGTCTAAAGATGGTATAAACATTAAGAATAAATTTGATCCATTTGACGCCTCGTTTTCGAGAAAATCGATTTTGTAAATCTGTCAAGTTCGCGTTCCTAACATTTGTAAGATGTAAAACCCCGTCTGTCATGAACAAACGCATCAGACGATTCCTATTCATCGGCTCGCTTGTGCACGCTTTTCTTGAAAACAAAGCCTCATATGAACAAACATTTTCGATTTATTTTTTCATATAGAATCACCCCCTTTTCACCCCCTGACGTCAACATTGTCGAGGAATTCACTGTCGGTTAGGTAGTGTTCAGACCCGTACGACCTATCTTTCTGTATCTTCTGTTTAAAAAATATGAGAGTTTATAATACATCGATGGGAGTGTGAGAGAATCGATTCGCGCGGCCAATATTTACAGTATATTGAATTTTCGTGCTTTGTGCACGACACAAACGCGCTGGAATTCACAATCGGGGCATGAGCAAGATGGTCAGCGACACCCAGAAAAGTGATGACAATAGGTCTGCAAACGAGCACCGCGTAAAACAATTATCCCCTTTGTAAGTGGCACGATCGGGGTAGCTGGGACGCGATATGGGCACGCTTTTTCCGCCTCGGGGCCGGTTTCGGCCGCGATATGTAACTGTGTTCGAAGATGCGAGCGAAAATAACAGGCGAAACGGCCGGATAGAGGAAGATAGAGGATAGAAAAATTGAATGCCGATACAGGAAATCGAAGGGAGAGAGCAGAGGGATCCGAGGAAAAAAAGAGAGAGAGAGGGAGAGGAAGGTAGAGTGCACGACGGCGCAGCATCGAAAGCAATCTGCGAGAGGCCTGGTCACAAAGAGCGGAACAATGCAACAAGGTAAAGAGAACGAAAAGCACCAGCGTTGACGGGTATTGAGACACTCTAAGGAAACTAGAGGAACATGCAAAACAATTGTCAGATTTCGATCTGAAGATGAGACAAAAGGCGACAGCTATCGGGAATAATATAAGCGGAGTAGCGAACTTATGACACAGAAAGCGCTCCGAGGACATGCGGAATATATTATGTACTCGAAGAAGTTTCTACAGTTTACTAACAATAGATATCGGGACTAATCAAGATATACCCATAATTTCCTTATAACTAGACTGCGTATTTTATGCATTTATGACAAAAATCAGTGGGTGTTATTTAAAGCAGTAGACCGATTTAAAAGATTTAAGAATATCAATGTGTTAGTTGCAGCTTATTAACATTATTAAATCATAAAAGAAATTTTTATTTTGCTCTCGTTTGTCGCAGTCGAATGAAACAATTTTTATTTTGCATAAAGATTCGCAGTCTACTTATTACCAAACAAAGCCCTCCGGAGTGTAATACGTGTGGTGTGACTAATAGTACCCAACACATACTACTACAATGTCCGAGTCTTTCTTTCGAACGATCCAGATTCTCTATTAAATATTACCTCAAGTCGAATCTAAACGAAGATAACATCAAGAACGTCCACCTTTTCATTCAATCCATCGACACATATAAATTATTATAAACATATTTTATTTTTTTCCATCCAAGTGCCAATATTAATTTTAAACCGTTATAAATCAATATACATGCTAATTATACCATATCAAATTTTAAACTATAAACCATGTGGTCGCTAATGACCTCGCTGTTAATGCGACCACATTAAAATAAACTACAAATAAATAAATAAATAAATAGATATCGGGACTGATATACAGGGTTTTCAGACTATTACTAGCCAGCATTTTTTTTCTAAATAGTAAATATTAGAAAAAAATGATAGAGTAAAAAGTAGTACTGTTTTTTATATGCAACAAATTGACACGTGCATTTTTGTTGTATTTACATTATTTTGATAGAAACGAAGGTGACCTCCAATTTTTTAAATGGAATGCTACTTACCTTTTTATGTCGTATGAAAGCGTGTGTCAAGACGAATTCATCCATCTACTACACAATGACCTTCAAGGTCATGCAAGGTCAGAAATGGAAGAAATGGAAGAAACAAGTTGAATATGATACGCTATTTTTTGTTGCACCTTGGGCCGCGCGGTCCGTGTTTGCATGCTGTCCTTTTCTACGTTCTGCGCGGTCGACGCGGTGACAAAAGAATAGTGTCCCTTCGCGATCTAAGTCCGGCAGGAAACCGAAAAAGGACTTAGATCGAGGAATTACTGTACATCGATCGGACCAAGCGTGAACAACGTGATCCTGGCTCGTGGTACTTCATTCGTGACAAACGTAAACAACACTAACACGAAGATTACTTATTTTCTACGAGTTTTTACAAAACATTATTAATTTAGGCTCGACTGCGTTTTGGAGAATTCCGTGTTCTTAACTTTTTTGAACTTTTTTTTATGTGATCCTGTAGATAGCGATGAAGACATTCCAAAAATGTGTGTATGGTTGTTAGGAATTCACTGGTTTATAAGTTATACGCGTGTAAAGATGAGCAGTTTTAAGCGTTTTTGACAGGTTAGAGCGTCGCCATATTGGATATTCGTTGAGTGGTAGAAGTAGGTAGGTCTGTTCGGTGCATGCGCTGGATAGATCGTGAGTGTTCAGCGCATGTGTCAGATAGTATGGTATATTTGCGGGATCGGCTAAATAGTACTGAATGTATGCGCTAGATAGCAATTCAGTGGTTACACATACTTTGTAAATATAAGCAATTTCAAGTGTTCTTCACAAATTAATTATTAATAAGTTTATTGTGGATTTTAAAATGGCTAGTTCAAGTATTGGAAATTTTAACTTTAGAGACATGCCAAGTAGTAAAGAAGAAGCAATTACTTGGGCTCAGGATTGTGGATTGTTGCGGAAATTTTAAAAATGTCGTACTCATCGGTGCGAAATCAAAATTTATAAGAATAATTATGGAATCGGTCGTTTTCGGTGTCCAGTAATTAAAATATACAGAATCGCATACAGGATTTCAAAAAAAGGTACAGTCCAAGATGGTTTGGGGTTAGGTCGTCGTGGGAGCGGAGAAGGACGGCCCGACCATGGTATAATGTTTCGCATTTTGATTTAGTAAATGTGTTATTATGTATTACGTACGTGTTCGTGATGCCATCTAATGGATTTGTTCGGAAGTATTTAGCCTATTTTTTGTCTATTACCTAGCAAATATATCAATATGGCATCGCTGTAACCTGTCAAAAAGGCTTAAAAGTGTTCAACTTTATATGCGTATAACTTTTTAATTAATGAATTCCGCGCATTAAGGTTTTCATTTTCGATGTTTTCTCGCCGGAATCTATAAGATTGTATAAAAAAGACTTGAAAAAAAAGAGTTCTCCAAAACGCAGTTAAACCTTAATTTAAATTAAGTATTAATTTACAAATTGTTACTGATATATTATCCACTTTCAAATTACAAATCATTTTTGTTCACCGATGAATTGATCATAATTACTTCCCAGGCATCTTAAAAGACGAATACATTTTGCCCAAGTTCGAGCACACAGCTCAACAGCTAAATAACTCGACGCGTGACCGACCTTCTTGTTTTTTATGGCCCGAGTAATCGGGAGTTAGCGGGTATGCCAAGGGGTTAAAAGAACAACCAGCTGATTTTAGCGTGTTTACAATGTGGTAACTCTCACATGTGTTCATCGCGATGCCCAAAACGCTTCTCCCTCTCACGTGTGACGACGAAATTCGTGGCGCTTGCATTATTTTCACCTTCGTCCCTCATCGTCATTAGCGCTATCGGCAATCCGACACACGCTTGTCAGCACACGCGCAAATAAACACACACCTGACGAAGTCGAACGCACCGGTTCGGCCGGAACAATTTTATTATAGACAGTATCTGTATTTATATTTGTCATATACAGCGAGCTACCAGCCCATTCGTCCATTTCGATATTAAAAATATAATCGCTATTTTACATTCGAAATCGTAAGAGGATTATAGCGGACAGTGGACTTAATTCTGTGATAGTTTCATTGACTGTAATCTCCTTTCTGTTTCATTCCCCACCGCAGCCATAACCCTCCAAACTAGATATCACTCTGAGTTCTGATGAGCACGCAGTCCACTGAATTTTATGCATTCATAGCATTATACGCGGATAGATGGAATAAAAGTTTGCTTTCGAGCATTAAACTCTTAATAAAAGAAATAAATATCCGTGTATAGCAGACACAATTTTTCAGACTGTGGATCTTCGTGCAAAATGACAATGTTTAACCTCAGTTGCAACAAACATATATGGCAAAACATTAGAAGATTTTAAAGGTACTGGTTTATTATTTTTAGCTTGTTGAAATTATTAAGAAGAGGAATAAATTCCTTTTTAACACTCACCGTACCGAACACACAATATGACTGGTATACGTTGTTTTAAAAAATAACAAGACTAAATTTCTTAAGATATATATGAATTCTTATAACAATATATGCTTGAATGAATGAATTTATTTAATAATTTCTAATAGAAGCATCTTTGTCATTTCTATAATTATAAAATGAAAAATGTGAAACCGTTCATTCGAATGGTCGTGGTACGGTTATTGTTAACAGTATCTTGAAATTCTTCTAATGTTTATCCCGTTTTGTGTGGACGCACAAGTGAATTGTGCACTTTTGCCGTGAATGCATAACATCTGCATTGTAACGATGATGGCCGAGGGTTTACTTGTAGTTCATATTTAAAATTGCCGTTGAATAATTCTTTAGAAAATACTCATTCAGAAACGTTCATAAACTATTAAACAGCCACCGGTAAGTAGTGCGTTAAATATACTCATAAACACGGTTCGCATTTCATTAATTTTAACAACATTCGTTAATCAAAGGGACAGACAAAAACTTTTAAATCGGAACTCGAATAAACAAATACTGCGCAATGTCAACGACCAGTCGCATGACGGCCAATTTGCATAGAATAATAATATTGACGACAACCTATTTGATCAAATATTTACGACTGTTCACAGAAAATGGTAGCGATGGGTTTAACGATTAATTGCGTAGCATGCCGGTGATTGTGAAATTAATCACTGCCGATTGATAATGGACGGGATACAGTTGACATGTAAACATCGAATGAAATTCAGCCGAGGCGAATCACATTTTGACGTTAACGGGTGGAATTACCTCGCGAAATAGCGGAATTAAAAGGGAAAGAATGGTGGCGAAGTTGACGGACCCTGGAGAGAGAGAGAGAAAGAGAGAGCATTCATTTTCGAACCAGAAACGTAATTGTAAAAAGATAAGTAATTTCACGGGAAAAGAAGATCTCTCTGTTTAAATTACTGCTGCGAGCGACGACGCGACGTCAACTGTTAGATTAAATGCTTCATTCTTTCCAATTTGCTCTCGTCCGATCCAAGTCGCTGGGAACAAACTGTCCTTCGACTACTATTTTCGCGTAAACTGTATACAAACTGACAAGTAAAGAACTAGTTGGTATAACTTCCGAAATGATGTGGGAAAAACATTTTGGAAAAAAAGAAACATACCTTGTTTGATCATTTTGTCGGAACTACTGGCATTTCTATTGCAACAAATCTTGTACAAAGAGAGTCCACGTAGAATGTTTTCATTGGTGCCTTGATTTCAAAAGAACCGCTGAAATTGAAATCGTTCAGCTCCTATGCTGTCTCCGAAGCGTTTATTTATTGATTATATTGACAAATTGTTGAACTCCGTCTTGCTCTCACTCTGACAGCTGTCCACAGAAATTAACGTAACGGTTAAATAAATTTGTTTATAATTAATAAATTGTTGCATTGACTTCTCAGTTTGGAGAGCCTTTAGAAATGTCGTAAATGTTGCAATTAGGTGAAATAGTTATCGCATCTGTAGCAGTATAAATTAGATAATATATGTGTTTAATGGGGTATGCCACTGCAAATCAATTTTATTCATACTTAATTGTGCTTATATCGGCATTTATGGCCGGCAAATCACCGGTTAGCAGGTTAAAATTGCAATTATGAACAATGAGGAGAAATACACAGTGACGTTCGATTACGCCTTGTTATAGTCTACATCAGGCAATTCCAACCAGTAGCTCCGGAGCTATTCGAGGCACCTTCCCCGCTTAGCTTCTTCCCCCACTCTTAGACTTCATTGTTATAATGTGTAGTAGTGGGAAGCTCCCACCACGAGAGCCACGCGGCGCACGCAGCACTCACTAACTCTACGGCCGTACGTAGTAGTGGGAGAGGTTCGATGGTGGGGACCTTGCAGTTCTCGTAGGGGAATACATTGGAACTCCCTGGTCTATATTGTTGCGATTTCCTCTCCCGAAACTGAATATTTGACAATTCACTTGCAGAGTATCAAACACAAAGTCGTATTATCCAATAGACATCGAAAATACAATGCTTTTATGAAACTATATAAGTAAGCAATATAAATGTAATAAAATTATGATAGAGCTGTGACTGCCAATTCAGCAACATCAAAGAGTTCAATAAAATCAATGTAATTTATTTAATGAAATTCAAAGTGAAAAGTTAAGATGTATAATACTCGGCACTTTTCCAACCTCTTTACATTTTGCACACGCCAACCAAATCTGGTACAGTGAATAGATTCGTGAAAAAATTAATTTTTAAATTTGTACACATAATACCGTCACCCATATATGGGTGATATGGCAGTCAACGTGTTAAATTCTTATAGTTATTGAAAATTGTAAGATGGACAGAATCAAAATGGAACTATTTCTCAAATTTACGACTAATGAGATTGCAACGGTGCAACTTTAAAATTTTGAATGAATACAATATTCGTTATTTTTATTAAATTTTGATTCTCCGTAGATCCAGTGTTGAAAACAGGAGAGAAACGATTGGCAGTTCTGAAAATACTTGTTATGTCGTACAATTTGAGTAAATGATTTATTTATTTATTGCACGGATGGGGGCTGGCTTCCTCGGATTGTAACGACCATCTTGAACTCGGCACGTTCAGGATGAAAAAATCAGGTGCAAGAACGATGCACACGTTTTGAAGGCTTAAGGGAAAAAGGTGTGGTTTTATGGCACGGAAGAGGGAAAATGAAATGGGGGAGGCTAAAAATAATTCCTTTACAACATTGCTCTCGCTATTGACATATTTGTAAATAATAATAGATGTGATGCTACTACTTGCCCCTCAAAATATGTTAAATTTCTTACACTTGTGACAAGAAATAAAACAAATCATTTTCAAACACGAAAAAAATGTGTTATACACGTATTCTCTATTTTCTCCATCAGTTACTATTAGCACACATTACTCATATTAACAATTTAAGTTTCTATTAACATTCTGGATTGTAATTTAAATTTGTTTACGACTAGTCTGCAGGTTTTCAGTACTTATTATATAAATGAATCGTTGAAATACAAAATTGTACGGACATTAGAAGAGTTTAAAAATATTGTTATGTTACTGTCGACTTGTTAGCATTTTTAAAAAATACATTTTTATCTGACATCGGTTTCCAATGATCAACTTATAAAATTACGATGTTCCATAAACATCCGCAGTCTGGTTATGACTCATTGTAAATGTACATAACTATGATTGAAAAGAAGACATTTGCAATCACAAATTATAGAAGTGATTTAATGTCATTCTGTACTTCATTAATAAATAGAAAGAGTTGCTGAACATAACCAGTCGTATGTATGTTACATCCCAATATATTACTCGTTGATGTCTTGCAGCAGAGAAATGGCTCTAGTTTCTTTAAATGGAAATGAATTAAAATAATTCGCGAACTATACCGAAATATAAAATCATATTGTGTTAGGAAATATAAGAAAGAACCGAGGATTGAACAGTCAAAATATTCTGAATGGATATCGGTTAAGATGAAATAAAGACTCTAAACATTTCCTTTTCTAATACAAAATTTGGAGCTCCCGAGATATAAATGGAAACAATGAACGAAACGAAATAATGGAAAGCTACATAACACACATTGAAATCTTAATCTCAAATATAGCCAAGAAGTCACGTTCGCATCGTAAACACGGCTTATGGTCGTGTATTTCTAAAAGCATTCAAAGATGGCGATCATAGCGTGTGTATCGCCGAACCATTTCTGCAATATTTACATACTCCCACGATTGAAGGTAGGGGGAATGAAAATGGCTCTCAATATACTCAATTATTACTGTTATATACCAGAAAACACGAAATTCCAAAAGCCTTTCATAGTTCATACATACATGTATCAAAAACAAAAAAATGGCAACAGAAATTAAGTTTTCTATATATACAGGGTGTTTGCGAAATCGCGGTGCATCCGGCAAGGGGATGATTCCTAACATAAAATCTAGTCGAAAATAAGGAATTTAGTTTCTTCATATGGGGCTTCATTTTCGAGATAATCGAGTTTGAAAATTCAGCGAATACGCGTACCATTAGATAGACATCGGCTGTCGCGTCTGATCATGACCAACCAAATCTACTCTGTGCATATATGTATAATACTAATGCAGAGAGTTCCAACGTATTCCCCTCTGAGAACTGGGCATGAGAAAGGCACCCTGAGAAAGGCACCTTGGAATTGCCTGTACTAATTCCCCACTCAGGTTCTTCCCCCACTCTTAGACTTCATCGTTATAATGTATAATAGTGGGAAGCTCCCACCACGAGAGCTGCGCGGCGCGCGCAGCACTCACTAACTCTACGGCTGTACGTAGTAGTGGGAAAAGGTTCGATGGTGGGGATCTTGCAGTTCTCAGAGGGGAATACGTTGGAACTCCCTGCATTAGTATTATACATATATGCACAGAGTAGATTTGGTTGGTCATGATCAGACGCGACAGCCGATGTCTATCTAATGGTACGCGTATTCGCTGAATTTTCAAACTCGATTATCTCGAAAATGAAGCACCGTATGAAAAAACTATATTCCTTATTTTCGACTAGATTTTATGTAAGGAATCATCCCCGTGCCGGTTGTACCACGATTTCGCAAACACTCTGTATAGGATGAATCAATGAGTTTCTCTTTTATGTTTTACACAACTGTGATTTACAAAACTCCATTTTAAAACCGTATAATTCGAAACAAAATTTTCTCCTGCGCCAACCAGTTTCCATTAAAAAAAATATACCTTCAAATATCAGGGCTGGTTGCTCCCCTCGACACGGTCGGTGATCGATAAAACATGACTGAATTCATAATTCGTGACGCAATTTAAAGCCACATTTTCTTCTACACACACACACACACACACACACACATACATATATATATATATATATATATATATATATATATATATATATATAGTCTCTAGTTTGCGAAATATTTGCTGAAACCTCAGGGCAGGTTTTTAAATTTCAATGATGATGGATAAAAGATAGGTGTGTCAACTTGAGTCATAAATAACTACCGTTGAGAACTAATTGTAATGTTGCATTTCTCTCAGATCACAAAAACGAATAGGCACTATTTCGAAAAGTGATGGGATTAGAAGAATATCAATGCATTGATTACTGCTTATTGAAATCAATATAAGAAAAATGAAATTTCTTCTATTTGGCTCCTGTCTGTTAAAACTGATCCAAACTATTCTTTTTGCATAAAGCTCCACAGTTCACTCATCTTACTCAAACTGCCTGATAAGTAGACTAACTGGTATACGTTCATGACTAGACAGCGAATCTTTGTGCAAAATAAAAATGTGCTGCATCAATTGTGAGAAGCAGAAGTTAAATAACAATTAATTTCATCCTTTAATAATTTAAAAATGCATAAAAATTTTATAAAATATTAGATATAATAAAAATATTAGACTAATTTAAAAACATCATAGTATTACTATTAGGTTGTCGCATATGAAATGTAACAAATCAAAAAAGGAAAATGTTACGAACCGTTTTGAACAAGAAATATTGATTTTGAGGAGACGTTAAACTTTATATATAAAAAGTATATATATATATATATATATATATATATATATATATATATGATTGCGGTCATGTTATTTAACATTTTTAGATACAAATCTGAACTTGAAGGTCCTACCCTCAATCTTCCTTTAAATATTCAATTTTAGTTTAAATGAAATTGATTTCAATATTAATCGATGTGTTTGTTGTGTAGCCTTTTTATGTGAGTGGTACAATAAACATATTGATGATGATTATGCAATATTGGGTCAAAATGTGGTGTATAAATAAAAATTTCGTCTATAGAAAAAAAATCTCAAAAATTCATTGACAGAATACGTTGATCACAATAGTGCTTACTTTTAGTCACAATGTTTCATTTAGAAAAAGAAAGTTATGTTTGTTAAACGTTACTGGTAAAATCGGGTATTCCATATACGTCAATCTAATGTTTTCAGTTTATCAAAATTATTTAGAGATGAAACAATCGTGTGTATCAACACAAAATCGTTAAAGTCAGTGGTCCTAACAATTCGATCGTCTAGCCATCTCTGTCATAACTTCAGGTTCCATTTCTGCCTTATCTATGGCAGCAAAATTTTTCGTGAATCATCGAGGCCCGTTGTTTTAGGGCACGCAACGGGGCCACGGTGAACTCCGAGGAAAGGATTAAATACCACAGTGGCACAAAGGCATAGTAATACGAAAGTAATTCGGGGTTGCTGTTTATTAGGACAGCATGAAGTGGTGGAAGTTGGTCTAGCTCCTCCTTTAGTAATTGCTCCTCCTTCGCGAATTAATGGAATTGTGGATGCGAAACGGGTAATTACTTGGCATCGTACGGTTAACCGGGGATAGACGCGCGTTACTCCGTGGCAACAATTATTTCATACGGGCCCTGGCCGATCCCCTAACGACGAGCGCACACCTCGTTCGATGCGCACGAATGTCGTCCGGGACCAATTCATCGTCGCGACGACGGCAGTCCCGCTCTGTTAACTACCGAAGCAACGTTTAAACGTGTTCCGGTCCCCATGTTACGATTCATGGTCGCTTGACCCCACTGCACTCACCGAAGGATCACGCGATTTTCTCAACCGGGCAATTGAACACGGTACCGGCGTTATTCGCGAAACTGTCCGCAGATTATTCAAGTAAGAGGACTTTCTCATCAAATCGTTTAAAATGAAAATGTTTAGAAATTTTTTTTTTCTTGAAATATACAACGTTTTATGAAAAAAAACTTTTGCCCTTAGTTTTTACACTATTTCAGTATACAAAAAATTTTTGAAATGAAACTTCTTTAGGCGCGTTAGACGCAAAACCTCGACGCGGCAAGCGTAAAACCTCGACGCGGTAGGAGTAAAACCGATCTGGCCATGAAACGATGAAACGATGTAACGATGAAACGATGAAATGGTGAAACGATGAAACGATTTAGTTAAACCTCGACGCGGTAGGAGTAAAACCGATCTAGCGATGAAACGATGAAACGAAATTCTATTCTATTATCATATGCGATTGAGGGTTCGGCATTCCTTAATAAAGATTATGATAAAATTCCGATGATATTAAGTGGAGATTTCAACGTGAACTTTGCTTCGGAACAATCAGAATTATTAATAGAATTTTTTAGAAGTAAATTAAGATTGGAAATGGTAAAGAATCCTAATGAAGCGACAACAAGATCAGGAACAACTCTCGATGCAGTATGTGCAAGACATTTATACAAAATTGAATCAAGGATATTTATATCATATTTTAGCTATCACAAGCCAATTGTTTCAATAATAGAATCATAGAAAATTAAATGTCATAAAGGGTTAATAAAAATTCGAAAAAAATTAAAGAAAGAAGTTTCACTTTAGCCATGTGGTTAGCCATGGTTAGAAGCACACACCAATTTTTTGTTTCAGTTCTGACCAATACCTGCTGTGGTGTCATTTATAGATGACGGTCACTGCACTGCTTACAAAATATGAAGTGAAAACGGTGGCCATCATAACTCATTGTAGAATCTTCTAAAATGAAAAAACGATAGAAATTCTTAAAAAATCAAAATGACGATGTTTAATGCGAGTTTAATCAAAACGTATAAAAAAACGGTCACTCTTACGTGTAAAAGTATGAATAACAGGAAAATGCGTGTTCCAAAATTCATCGTTTGGTTCAAGCGATACAATAACGAAAAAAATGCCGCAAGAATTTTTCGAATCGGTTCACAAACTTTTTTGTGAATGTAGCCACCGTGTTCATCCCATATTTTGTAAGCAGTGCAGATAATGAAGACTGAACTGTATAAGTTCTGAGATGTCCACTGATTGTGAGATACCTGATTAGGAGATGATTTTACATGTAAAAATGAGTCGAAAAGAAAGAATAAAATGTTTTCATTTGAAGCTTCGTTTTCGAGTGTAAATCGAAAAGTGCATTTACTAATGTACGCGAACCCGACGAATCTTTAAACTCGATTTTCTGGAAAACGAAGTCTTAAATGAAAAAATTTTCTTTTTTCATTTCGACTGTTTTTAAATGAAGAATATAATCACCCGGTTGATCATGAGTCACGGGACACCATGTCTATGCATACGTACGTTTTTTTAATCGTTATTTAAAAATCGTGTAAAAAATAGTAGGTTTTATTTCTCAAGGATTTTTTTGCATCATGCAGGAGAGTGAAAAGGCACCTTTCTTGAATAAAAACGAAAATATTTTTCTGTAGCCAAATAAAGTAGTAAAAATGCTCTTCAACAAAATGAAAGCGTCTATGAGCCATTCAATAACGCATCGAGAAAAAATGTATTGCGTGAAATACCCTATATCTCGACTGGAGGGTGAACTACAATGGGAAAAATTCGATTTTAGCGCATTTTTCATATTCAGTCATACGCAAAAGTTCTGAAAAAATCTAGCAGATATCGAACAGCCTCATACATATACTACAATTCAATTTGATTGTTAAGTTGAAAATCCTGATTATTAAAAGTTGAAAAATGTAGATTTCGGATTGATGTTTAAGAGCAACATATGGTTTTACAGTATCAATTTATAGTTATAAGTATTGTTCATGAATTTCTTCAGATTTTTTTATGAGGTGCGCCGTGTTAAAAAAAAATGCTGTTTGCGACTCTACCTCGAGAAACTAATGTGAAATTAAGGTTTCGTTGTATCTTGTGAGTAGTAGAGTACCATTAAACATTAATTTATCTATTCACAAAATTAATTGAGCAACGAATTCAATCAGTGATGTCTATGTCAGGCACGTTACATGTGTAAGTATAACAATAAATAGCGTTGCTTCAAAAATCCAGGAGGCGTAGAATGCAAGGCCCTTTCTTCACAAAGAGGATTTTAAATTTTGATGTACGATTTTATGTAGACGTACTATTGGACTTTCATCGAAAAGTGTGTCGTAGGGATATTTTCGAAATACGGTAGCTCACGAAAGTATTCGAACGCACTTTACATTGCAATAAATTTTTTCAAATTGCACTAAGTAATTTGACTTTTGCTTTAGCAACTACAAACATTGATTTACTAAGTGGGATGCAAAACAAATTTTGAAAAAATGACAATTGATAGGAATTAGATGAAAAAATAAAAATGGCACTTTTTAAAACTTTTATATTTCAGTTCGCAATGAAAATTTAAAATATGCGTTTTGTAGATCTATGTTAGTTATGCACATGTCGAACATTTCATTGAAATCGGTTGACACAGAAGAAAACGGCACGCATAAAAAGATGAAAGAATCTGTCGATTTTAAGCAAAATCTGACCAAAAGTCGTGTTAAACTGCGATTTTGATCAGTTTAAACCGCTTGTAGCTCGTGTATACATTAATCTTCAAATTTTCAGCATGTGTATTACTAACATAGGTCCGCAAGACGCATATTTTAAATTTTCATTACGGGTTGGAATAAAAAAGTTCTAAAAAGTGCCATTGTTATTTTTTTATGTAATGCCTACCTATTGCAATTTTTTAAAAATGTTTTTTGCACGTCATTTAGTGAATCAATGCTTCTAATTGCGAAAGAAAATTTCAAATTGAGTGCTGCAATTTTAAACAAATTATTCTGATTTAAAGGGCGTTCGAATACTTTCATGAGCCACTGTATCTAAAAATCAATGGTTTTTGTTCTAATCCAATTTGTGTACATTCTTTGCTGATACATCTTTGTGTACATATGTGTAATTTTTCATTTATGATCCTACGAGACATTTTTATATTGTATTAGAATCATTATATGTTTTACGAATGGGCATCCTATAAAACTTCAGTAAAATTTTTGCCGAGATCTTTTAGTACGACTGATCTCGAAGTTACCATCGAACTATCCTTAAGACTGTTTCAGTTTTGCACAGTTCTCCCACTTATTTCATCTTTTTCTTTTACGGTTTCGGCATCCTCAGTGTTCTTCTTTGCACGAGGATCCTCCGTCGAAGCAGCGATGAATAATGCGGGAAGTTTATAGAAGACGGAAGTAGTTGGAATTTTTAATCGTCTCCGGGGGAGATGTAATTTCTTTCTTTCATGATTGTTAGAATACAGGGATTTAGGTCGGCTCTTCTATTGAAGCAGACTGCAATACGCGAAAGCTTTTCTCTTGAGCTGCGATGCTTCTTTTATTGATAATATTCCATGACGTCGCTTCGAATTAAACTGAAGAACGCGAGATTAGGGCTTTCCACCGAATTTATAATTGTTGGCACGAATAGAGCGAAATAACAAATTCTGGTAGAAGTTTTATTATTTATTATTTTTTAACGTCACTATTCAAATTTTTCATACTGCTTCAATCCTATCTTTCCAGTTCACAGACCTCTTCTGCATTTATGATGAAAATGGGTTCGGATCATTTAAAGCAGTGATCATATTACAATATACAGGGTGTTCACGCTATTACTAGCCAGCGTTTTTCTTGCAAATAATAAATATTAGAAAAAAAGGAAAGAGGAAAAAGTAATACTGCTTTTTGTAAGTGACGTAATGGTGTATGTAATTTTCCTGTGTTTGCCCTATTTTCTTAGAAATGAAGGTGACTTTCAATTTTTTAAATGAAATGCTATATATTTTTTTGTAACATATGAAAACGTGTGTCAAGACAAATTTATTCGTATACAACACAATGACCTACAAGGTCATAGAAGGTCAGAAATGGTAGGAAAATTTTGAATATTTCGTACGTAATATTTGGCAAAAATATCATTCACGATACACAACGCCCAGAAACGTAAACGACTTGCAAAGGAAACTAACGCAATCATGTGCATTAATATTTCGGATAACGTTAGAAAAAACTAACTAGAATGTAATTAGTAGAGCCGAAATATGCAGTCATGCACAAGAAAGTTATGGTGAACATTTACTATAGTCTCGTCAATAAAGTATACTTGCAAACGTCTTAGTACGAAATGTTCAAAATGTTTCTTCTATGTGTGACCCTGTATGACCTTGAAAGTCATTGTGTTGTATACGAACGAATTTGTCTTGACACACGCTTTCACATGGTATAAAAAAATATATAGCATTCCATTTACAAAAATTGGAGGTCACCGACATTTCTACGAAAATAGTGCAAGTACAAACAAATTACATAAGCCATTACATCGCTTGCGAAAAACAGTATTACTTTTTCCTCTTCATTTTTTCTAATATTTATTATTTACAATAAAAAACGCTGGCTAATAATAGCGTGAACACCCTGTATATATAACGTAACATTCACGTAATTAAGTCGCTAAATTTACAATAGACGTAGAATAAATATAAATTGCATTTCCTCTTCAGCGAAGTTGTGGAAGATGGAGAAGCTCTAATCGGCAGTGCCGGATTAAGACCATTAAAGACCCTAAGCACTTGAAAGCCCTTATACAAGCAGTGCCAATTAAGCCTATTTTCGATAATTTGGCTAAAAATGTTCTTAACAAAAGTCAGAGTTTTTCTCGCTTTTGTAAATGTGTAAATGTTTCTCTCGCTGAATTTCTATGGTGCCACCGTTTTCGCGATGCCCTAAGCACGTAAGATGCTTATTGGTTAATCCAGCACTACTAATCGTTATTGTCACAAAATAATCGTACGACAAGGGGTTAAAGAAAAAGCTCCTGTTTCTGGCGACCGATATAGAAAACTTTAATTTTCCGTAAAAATCGACAGTCTACTAATTAGAAAAAATATAGTAATTAATCCTGGTGACTGGAATGAATCGTAGCCAGGATTTCGGCGACTCCCACTGCTCATCGACCTGGTGAAATCATTTACGTTTAACGCGCGCCAGGCGGGATTAAATATTTCTTCGGAGGTGCTTATTACCGCCGACAACGTCCGAATGTACGTGCCTTTATTTCGGAATTATTCTTCTGAAGGTGCGAGTGGCATTTATTAGCAATCCAACAAAAACGAGAAGAAACTCTCGAGGTATTTCTTCGGTCGGCTGAAAATTAAGTGGGCATATAAAAGCTGCGGTGAATGGCGAATGTGTCAAATAAAACACGAAAAAGCAGTAACTGCCGTTACTTCTCGCGTTTTAATTAATCCAATGTGGACGATTGCTGGGGATCCACTATGGTGGAGGACTCTCGAGCAACTATCGCACGGGGTGCTTGCATCATCGATTAATAATATTTTCCTTGACCAACGACATATTTGTAATCCTATTAGCAGTCGAGTGAAACTTGATGAATGATATTGGGTAAATATGAAAGTAAGTTCGTTTTTCTCGGGGAAAATGGAGAACAATTATTCACTATTTATTTATTCTATGATCTTTTAGCAACTTTCTAGCAATTTGAAGATCCCATGTTCGTAAAATACCTGTTTTTTATTAGCAAAAAATTGAGTATTACTTTGGACGCCTTCATTTAAAACGATATTTTCACCGCTTGAAAAGTGTAGAAGAGAACGAAATAGATGGGAATCGGTTGGTATAAGTGGTATTTCATCTCTCTAATCAGCACATAATTATTTCCTTGCTTGCAGTGCATTTTTACCCTTGCGATAATTAAGGTTTCACTCAAAAGCAAAATGTGACGAAAATGCTCACTTTGATTTTCCGTATTTGATGCGACGACAAAAAGAAATGTTTGAAAGGTTATGAAGCACTATTAGGCACGAAATAACGTCCGAACTGTCAGTCGTCAAGATATACAAGGATTTTGCGACTTAGAATTGTGGTAATACATATAATTAATTATTTAATTTATGGAAAAGAACATGAAACAGATTTAGGGTTACAATAATTACGCGATTACAAACTAACTGTTAAACTAAATTATCACTAATTACTAAACTAACAACAGCGACTATGCGACTATACAACTATACGACTTCAACCCTCAACTTTCTACTATTTCCTTCACGACTCTCAGGCAACGACGACTAGACAACGACTGCTTCTCTCAACCCATCCCTCTCATAAGGAAAACTCGGTTTACCCCACTCTTGCCCCATCCGTACTTTTCACCATTCCCAAATATGAGCATGAACATCGTCGATGGGCCGAAAGCCCGTTGTCGCTTACAACCCAACGCCGAGAAACGTCGCTTTCCTTTTTATAGACTTTTTCCGGCCCTCGCCACGCGAACATCTTAAGCCGTGATGGGCACGGTAGGGGCCCCTCAAACGTCTTCTTTTCCCACCAACCTCTTTTTTATGCGCGAGGCCTGCTCACTGTTCTCGACGGGCAAAGCACGTCCTTCCTCTAAAGTAACGGCGGATGCTGGTGGAGTAATTAAAAGCATGAAAACTATTAAAAATTGTGAGTGGACCTTAGCTTGTAGTGGTTATACGGACAAGAAAAAGAACTCCTACAACAACGAGTGAGACTCTTGGTAAGAAATTTGGACCAAAACAATAAGGACGAGCCTGACTCGTGGTACTTCGTTCAGACCAAACATAAACAACACGAGCTTAGCTCATGGTATAGCCCGCGCAGCGAGAGTTGGCACAGAGAAACTTGTGGGTACCACGTGATGCTCCGACTACGCGTTACACGTCTTCCACGATTGGTCGAATCACTTGACGAAGACAGCAAACGTGCGTATTGAGTGTGAGTGTAACAGAGAGATGTGGTGACCATGAAGTAAGATGGTGGTGACGCTGAGCGCCTATGTCGACCGTTCCCGCCAAAACGTAAGCGTAAGAGTGGGATCCACTGATCAGTGGTGGGATCCGCAGCCTTGCGTCAAGAGTGGGTACCGCCGTTCTCCCTGCACCCCACTGACGAGTTTTTGTGCAAACTCTCGCTGCGAGGACTATACTTTGTTCGGACCAAACGTGAACAACGCGAGCCTGGCATGTGGTATTTCATTCGCGAAAAACGTAAACAACACTAACACGAAGATTACTAATTTTCTACGAGTTTTCTCAAAACATTATTGATGTAAATTAAGTATTAATTTACAAATTGTTACTGATACATTATCCACTTTCAAATTATAAATCATTTTTGTTCACCGATGAATTGAACATAATTACTTCCCAGACATCTGAAAAGTATTAGTTGTGCCCAAACGTGTTTATTATTTCACATTTCCTTCCGTTGCGCCGAAATATACATGTCATAAGACGCATACATTTTGCGCAAATTCGAGCACACGGCTAAACAGCTAAATGGCTCGACGTGTGACCGACCTTCTTGTTTATTATGGTCCGAGCAATTGGGAGTTAACGGGTAGGACAAGGGGTTAAAGTATCGTCAACATCAATTTCCTTAATAAAAAAAGCGAAGAAACGAAAATAGTGTTATTTCTTTTTTCCTTTATGCTGTAATACTGTAGTTTTTACTTGTGTTGTATGAAACTGATTGTAATTGTATTGTATGTAATTGTCCCACTAGGTTAAATTGTAAATATCGCTACACGTTCTTTCGCGTTCGTAGATTTTTAATGTAAATGTAGGATAGCGTATTGCATCGATGTAGGATAAGAGGGACTGCATCACGCGATTTCGAAACGCGATTCGAATTTCTGCGATTTCCATCTCGAAACAGCCCGTAGCACGCCTAATGAACGGGCCACGATTAATCCTCCACCGTGAAATATTAATTTATAAACGGGTCGCACGTGTGTACTGAGCGGGGATTAAATGGAGCAAGTGCTGTTCCACCCGTTCCTCGTAGAAATGTAGATTTATGTTTGTTTTTGTGTCACTAGGAAACTGTAATGCAGCGTGCGTTCGTCGGAAACGGAATATAGAAAGTTTCTCGGGAATTTTAAAAACTTTATTGTCGAATCATAATCATACTTATGAAACTTCTTTTGCAATATCATTAACACTAAACCTACCAGCGCCGGTCAAATTCACCTGCTCCCGGATTATCTATTTTGGAATTGTTGAAATTATAAAGACTCTTTCATAGGAAATGATTGGATAAATGTCTTTGATCAAACATGTGCTATTATCAAAACAGTCAGAGGTCTATGTAAATTTAATCTTGTCGTTTTTATAAAGCAATGTGTGTCAGTTACTTTTAATGCTCGGTAGGTTTAGTGTTAACCCTATTAGTGCCGAACAACGATATATCGTCGTTGGCTTCATTCGCAAAAAGTGGTTTGTTCTATTCTAATTTACAGTTTTCTAATAGTATTAGAATCCTATCTTATGTTAATGTACATCTTGTCATATTAGTATATTAGAGTCTACTTCTGCTATTAGAATCGATAACTTATTCGCGTTTATTGAATGCCTATTAAGTATCACATATTTGGCTCAGTATTTTTCGTCCAATTTTAATTTTTCGGTCAGCACTAAAAGAGTTAATAAATACTGTATATTGAATGTCACTCTACTTTACTCTGTATCGTGTTCATTGTATTCATATTCTCGATAAATACATAAATATGTGCAGTATATTAACAGCAAATTGCTACACAAAATTTGAATGTTTTTGTATAATTTCTATTTTTTATACATGTGAAAAATTTCCTCATTTATTCATACTTTGATCTCTTCTTGATGTATGTAACTCCTTGAAATCTGTGATAATATGAATTTCAACTTCATTATTTCAGAAGTTTACATTAAAAATAACAGCGGAGAAAACCCTGGTATACGGGAAAAAATTTATCTTAAGAAGCCATTGTGACCATTAACAGAATTAGCTCTGGCCATTATAGTCTTAAGTTCTCTCTAGCAAAAATCAATGTGGTAAATAACCCTGGCTGTTCATGTGGACATGAGACACAGTATATTGATCATGTCTTATGGCAGCGGTGGGCACGGTTGAGGCTCCTCAAACGCTTGCTTCTCCCACCAACCTCTCTTTGATGCGCGCGCACGTTCGTTGCGTACGCGAATGTCTCGTGTCTTTGTTGCCCCATTGTACCGCGCTTGCTGGAAGGGGACAGAGGGCGCTACGGTGTGGACGGTTTTGCCTCAATTGAGGCAAACTTGCCCATCTCTGTCTTATGGCAATGTCCTATACATGACACTCACAGATTGAAATTTATATATAACCTGAGATTACGGGGTTTTTTTATGTAAGATCTTATGTTCGTTCCTGATAGATTGTAGATTACATCCATCACAATTTAAGTGCCTCGAACTGATATATACTTATTACATTACCTACACATAAGAATAAGGTTATTATTGTAATATTATGTATGTAATTCAGACTGCAGAATAACCTCTCATTGGAGGTTACAATTACATAATAAAAAAATTATAAAAAAATATACGATAGTAGTATATTAAAAAGTAACTTAAACGAGTATAGAAAATTATGACTCAAGAAAATCGATTGTTTTTGATATAATGAACACCTTGAAATTTATCTCGCTGTGGAATTCATGCTCGGTAGCTTATGTATTAAAAATAATAGTGAAATGAAATGGTACTATATTGATTGATTGAAGGAAAATAAATCTGAATAAAAGCGTATACTTTTGTGAATATTTAGGCAGCCAGGTAATATCCATGATTCTGATAGACAAGGGTTGAACACTAATTCGGAAACACCACGGAGCAACTTCGGAATCTAGTTTCAGCCACGCGATAGCTGAAACGAGTTCGTTTCACGGCCCGAGTGCAACACTTTCGCAGAACTAAATTAAGTTGCAAGCGGACTTCGGCGCGACTAAAATGTTTATGACATGCGCGATGGACGTGGCGCAATGATTCTCGCTATTAGCGCATTACTTTTTACCGATCCGTTGATCTCCTGTCATTTTTGCAAACTACGATAACAGGTTAACACTAAATATATCAAGCACTGCAAGCAACTGCGTCATGCGTAAAAAGTAGTTACAATTTGCTGTTGAAATTGGAAGTTTGGTGAAAACTAAAATAAATATATTCGTAAATTTCAAGATATTTTGAATATATGGTGGTCAAGAGGAAAAAGAACGAACAAATCAAAAAATATTAATAATTACATTGGAAAAAATGTATACAGTGTGGCAAAAGTACTTCGCTAACTTTTTCCGACACAGTTTTGGTACACAGTTTTCAAAAAGGTCGTAACAGCTAACGGGTTAAATATGACAACATTTATTTAGATTTTCCGCGATTTTTATTATAATGTATACTTAAATAAGGAAACTCTATTATTTCACATGATTGAATTTGTATACTTCCCATAATTCTCGAATCAAAATTTGATTATCTGACCCCGGTAAAAGTATTGAACGAAAAAGAAAGGGTTTTTAATATTTCTAGGAAACATCGCGAGCGGAACCTATTTCCGTTTGATCAAATTATTAGGGGAGACTGTTTTCATCGAATTTAATCGCTTCTAATTAATAAGGCTCTATATTGTACCCAGAACAAATTTTAATATTGCCATTATTTTGCCCGATACACGGCTCGTACGATGTTATCTCATTTGCGAGGAGAGCAATTATAGGATTAAAAATTTTAATTAGACCAAATGCAAAACGTTCACGACTAGAACGTAAAGAGCCCTCAGGATACAATGCAGCAGTGTTGAATAAGTATTATAAAAGGTTATTACAATCGTTAATATTTAAAGTTACTGGACCATCTGCTACATTTTTTTTTATATCTTACGATAAAAGTTTCATCTGCTCCTTTAGACTATCTAATTCAATTTTCAATGGAGTTCGCTTTTAAACTTAATAAAATATTTCATACATTCGTTATTCGATGTCCAATACAGAAACAATAACTGTAATTACGTAAAAATGTTGTACGTATTTTTTTAGCAACACGAAGAATTACACGTGTCTGGTCATGTTGTTTCTTTTTATGCTGTAATGATGTCTACGTAATTAAAGAATTCGGTATATTAATAATTTGTATAATTTTTAGTTACGTACTTTGAAACTCATCGTTCACAATAATTGATCATTCCTTACCTGAAACACAAAAGGAATTTTTATTATTGTTGAGCGATAAACGCTTAGTAAAACGAATACTGTTAAACAGTGCGAATAATTAGTGAATCACTATTTTGATAATCCAAGGTAACATTTCAATGGGACTCAACTATTCAATTCAATATGTAAATTTGTAAAGTTCCTCTGTTTCACGAAATCACCGGTGCATAATGTATTATCTTTGTCCATTGAGGGAATACGATCGGAATTTGGTCATTTTGATGATGTATTTAATCCAATTGTGTCCCAAATATCTGAAACACCGTCATAAATGCGATCGATTGCTATTTTGTACTATAAATAAAATGTTACGTTTATTATTCAGTTGCATACTCTGCGATTTGTACATTTCTTATATTTATACGTGTTTATTATATTTATACATATCAACCTATTGAAATTATTAACAGAAGAATAAACTTTCTATTTAGTTTCTCTCCTTTGCAATCAATGCAAGAAAACTTTATTCTGAAAACAGATCCAAAGTCTAGCGATTACTTATTACTGTATAATCGTGATGGGCACGGTAGGCGCCCCTCAAAAACCTGCTTCTCCCGCCAACTTCTCTTTCATGCGCGAGGCCTGGGCACTGTGCGCGACGGGCGAAGCACGTCCTTCCTCTATGGCAGGCGTGGACATTTTTGCCTCAATTGAGACAAAAGACCGTCCCCACCATAGCGCCCACTGTCTCCCAATAGCATTCACCGTTACCATGGAGAAAGAACGCGCTTCGCCCGTAGCGTCTCGCGCAGGCCTCGCGAAGGCTTCGCGCATCGCGGCCGCGAGGAAGTATAGCTCTTATGATGATACGATCGTTTTGGAATCTTTAATGATTCTTTGAATTTATGATCAATTCGGAAGAGCGTTTTTATAAATACATTATACATTAATATCGGGAAGAAGTAGATATGTCGCGAGTAGCATCTGGTATTTCTAGATTTCGGAATCCCTAAGGGTACGACCACATTGGAGTTGCGATAGAAGCTAAGAAAGCGTCGATTAGAGCGGCGATGTGTCGTTGGTAGACTGCTAAGAGTAGCTCTGTTCGCCGCTTCAACGTGAACGTTCCCACAAAACGAAACATTCTATGTGTTTTGATGCTCGTTCTCTCGCCAACCGTTACTGACCGTCACTTGTTTACATCGTTGACTTGTTTATATCTCGCGCGCGGTCCGGTACGAAGATGCCTATGATGGGGGCAATGAAGGCTCGAGACATGCGCGATCGCGACGAAGACGCGCGTTGCATGGAAGTGCAGAGTGGGAGAAGCAGGCGTTTGCGGGGTCCCACCTGTGCCCACGGCTGCTCTATGATAACGGCGGATGCTGGTGGCGGGCAGTGGGCGCTATGGTGGGGACGGTTTTGTCTCAAATAAGACAAAAATGCCCATCCCTGCTGTATAACAACATACACGTATGTATGACATATATTTGTATTTTCAAGTAATTTATTATACGTTTTTTGATTAGTTACGTCAACGAGTTTTAAACTATAATAAATCTTGCGATATAAGGTGAACATTATTAGGGTTTTCAGTATTCAAAAGTACATAATAAACCACAGTTCACAACAGAATTTTTGTATTTTTCAACGATTATATAAAAGTCATGCGGCCCGGCAATTCCCCTTACATCTCTCGCGAATAGTACACTGTTATTGCTAAAAATAACTCCTCGGTTACCGTGGACTCGCGGAACGTTAACCGGAATTTTATTTCTGCTTGCAATTTTTGTTTTCCCAGTGGAATTAATAGTGAAAAAGAGTAACAAGACAGAATATTTGAAAAGCGCCGCGCGCCGGCTACGTTTGGATCGCGCCGAATGGAATTAAAACCTGCTATCTCGTCCGCGAATCGAATTTTCCACTTATCTTGCTAAACCCCGTCAGAACCGAGTCCGCCTCACGAAGATAGACATTTATCAGTTCCGGGGCGGCAGAAAAATTCCTGGAGATTACACAAAAGTTAGAGGAGATTAGGTCCTCCACTTTCTCGCGGACTTAAAATGCGGACCAACTTGTACCTCCGAAGATTCTCCTTGCTCCGCCAACAATTAATTCAGTTAATTCAACTTGTTGGTGCAACGTTTAACGCTATTCTCGGAACTGATGCAATTTCGCGTTATCACAGGGCCTCGGGTGCAAGGAAAAATAAATCTCGAAGAAGAACTGGGCCATCAGATAGCTAATCAAGTTTTCCCGACAACTTTACTCGATATTTCGGATTTGTACAGGATGGACCTTATTTCTGAACTGTGAAATTTTCGATCGCAGCATTTCGATCGTTCATTTGCTAAAAAGTCAACTATCTTATATCGACTTTTATCAAATGTATATCACTTTTGAAAACGATGATATCAATTTTCTAAAATTGATAAGTCAAATTTTTAAAATTGTAGTTCAAAAAAGTGTTTAGATATGAAAATTTCATAAGTAATATTTTTTACTATCAAAATCACTCATCCTCTTATTGATACCCTGGATAACCTATTTTATAATATTTTTCTATCTTTATTATGCCAATAGTATTGGCATTTCTCGTACACAAGAATCCCGTTGTCTATAAGAAATATTGCTTATGATTTATTTAAAAAATTAATATTCAATTGAGTAAGAAGAATAGCTAACGTTACAACGAATTCTACCACCGACATAATGCGGTCTTTAAGTTTTGAAATAATGCTAAAATAGTTGTGAACAATTAATTCTTCGATTGGGACGACTCTGCGCAGCGCAGTATGCCAAATATTTTTTCTCCAAAATTTTACCCCGCTCTGTTCAGTATTCATTTTGACAATTAGTTATCAATAGATTAAAGTTATTAAAGAAGATATGAAATTTTTCTTTGGTTCCAATTTACTGCAATTGACGTAGACAATTTTATTTTGCATAAAGATCCGCAGTCTAGTTGTCAATATCAACTACTGATACCAAGTACTTTACTTTTCAACATGCATCGACTCTTCCATATAAGAATTTGGTCATACCCATCACTACATTCTATAATGTTAAATATCACTCTTCATTAAAAGAATATGTCAGCCACGGATCGTGTGTAAATATCGAGGTCACCGGTATTAAGTTTCTATTGTGCCAGTTTTCCATGAGCCGCGAGCGAAGGTAATATGCCTGCGAAAAATTTACCGTTTAGAAAGATACGTGATTTAATTTACCGTAAAAACATACCAACTTTTTCCGATACCGATGTAAAACACGGGACAAAGAATTTTATTGAGCGACCGGATACTAAATAAATTAATTCCCGCCTCGATTATTTAAAAATACTCACTGGAACAGAGGCGAATATAATAGTATTACAATATCTTTCATTTTACATTAAACAAATCACTCTTTGGACACCATATCGTGGATTTTGATGAAATTGAAACACAATTCATTTTACTGAATGAATAACAGTCGTCAGGACAAAAACGAATGCATACAGAAATGGAAAATTCCTGTGTAGTTTTTCAAAATCTTTTGAACCCGGTAAAATGATAAATTATACCGCCTCATCGACTAATTTCGAATTCGTTATATCATATTATAATTGTATCAAATTTCCATCATCGCTTCCGAAAGATAATCTATTTATCGTGGAATGACCCGTATGTGATAATAAATATAATATACGTAATCTACGGTTATTCATAATAGTTACGGCATAAAATATTTGAAAAATGTTAAAGTAATAAAACGAAGAAATAGACCGTCCTCACTTGCGCATTTTTAACACCATTATTTTATTTCTCGGAAGCAATTATCTCGTATCGGTACAGTATTTAATCGTTAAAAGTCGCAACCACGGGTCCAGCCGGCGATAATTCGTGTTCAAGTATACTATTCTTTGACTTGTGCCGTACTTTGACATAAAAAAGAACAGCGAAGCTCGAGAGGCCTCGGTCGCCGAGTAGTGTAACATAATACGGGTCGAGTATGCCGGTGTGAAAACAACACCTAACCCAATGACAAAACTTCTTTATTTTTTATTATTTTTTTATGGAACTGTCACCAACATACTCTTGGTATTTTTCTAATGAAAATGATACCAAATAAGATATAACTGCCCCTCACGGGGTATAGCCCGCGGAAGTGGGGATTGTTTTGAGACACTTCTTGTTCAGAATTTGGTGACTTTTAACGATTAAATACTGTATTAGTAAAATGGTAAAGCGCCAATAAAATAAGATAAAAACTTTATTCAGAGGCCAACTTTCATTATACATATAAATGTGAAATTTCTCCGATGCGTCCAAGTTAAATCTATATTATACGCTGTTCGATCCGCTCGTGAACGATTCATTAATTGCACGTAACTGAAAACAACAATATATATATATATATATATATATATAGATATAATAAAAATAATTAAAAAATATAATAAAAAATTATATTGTGCGTCATTAAATATGGAGAATATTATTTTATGGTAGCCTAAATCAATGTGCCAAGTATTTTATAATCTCATTTAGTCTATAAGAAATGCAATTTATTAAGTACTGCTAAAAATTGCATTTGTCACTAGTTTCATTCATCTAGGGCACGTAACACCGTGTAAATCTATAAAAATAAATCAGAAAATCATAAATAGGTCATAAACCTACATAATGTAGATTTTAAATATTCATTACAAGCTCAGAATAACGCATTCGCTACCAATCGTCACACATTCGTGACAGCTACGGTTTTAAACATGTTATAATTTAATCTTATGACACATAACCTGACATTCGAGGAACTCATCACTTTCCGTGATAACATTTCATATTTTATAAGAGAATGCAAGTTTCTTGCCGACATGGCGAATATACTCGCCAAAAACAGTTAATAGGTGGAAAATGTATAAAAATTTGATCTGTACGACAAAAGAGTAACAACATCAATCCCAGAACAAAATTTTAACGTAAAGCGTGGCCATCGCTTTGAAAAACATTCCAGAAAATTGTTAAACGTTGCAGCGTTTACACGAGAGTGCCTCCTAAAAACACTTTCATCCGGCCTTTCAATTTCACAGTATATTGCGTCGGTTTTCAATGACCGTTTTCATTGGTATTATAAACAAACGGCAGAGTAAGAAGCGTAGCTAACGCAGACCTTCTGCGGTTGTGGACTGTCTGCCGATTACGAGTGCGAGAGACGGTTTAATTAGTCAATCAGCTTGAACGACCGCGACGTGACTATCTCTTAGCCACCAATTGCGCGTCTTGCGAGCATTCCGTGCGCTTCTATTTTGCCATATACGCGTTCACATCGGCATCCGATCACACGCTCGATCAACCAAACCGACTCGGTATCGGTTTAATTATGGGAAACACGATGGAGTATTGTGCCTGGGCGCACAACGACAGCCCTCCTCGCTGCTCTCTCGGACGTCCTTTGTTTCCGCCAAGCGTTTCAGAACTTCCGGTACAGTCGCTATCTTGGCCGAGACGTTTCGCCGATTGCACGGTTTTGCATTTCGCCGAGGCGAAGCTCAACTCAATTTCGAAAATCCCGCAAATCGGAGTACGTTGAGAAGAGGACCAGTGCGCACCACGCTATTCAAGATCCTCTGCAAAATCGGACGACAGCCGCCGCCGCCGCTGCCACAGCCGGTGTGCCGATAAGCCCATTATGTCTACACGAATCTCGTCTTCTGGTTAATGAACTGCGCTTCGTTTACGTCGGACATTCTATGTTTCTGGGACCGTTCCTTTACCTTCATACGACAGTTGTTTAACACGATCGCTGACACACCCTGCATATGCACGCGATTGCCGAAAGGTGGTAGAAAATGTCCAAAATCTGGACAGCTCTGGCACCTAGAATATTATTAAGGTGTCTTTCCATGGGTCTCAAGGATTGTAGAAACTAGTGATGGGCACTATCGACTAAATTAAACTATCGACTATTTAGTCGATAGTTTTCAGTCGACTGAAATTTCGCTTTAGTGGTTATGTCCAGTTATGTCATCAAATCTACTGCAACACCACCCATGTATTTACCTTTTGTAAAATTAATTCATAATTAGAATTTAACAATCACTACTATTTCGATTTATCATAAGCTATTTAATATTTGTACTTAAACAATTACCTGCTCTAAACTTTGGTGAAAATCAATTAGATTATAAGTAATAAATTCCTGAATTCATAAAAATATTATGTAAAATCAAATAAGTGTTGCTTAATAGTAAAACTCATCAAAAGTCCCGCCGCTTAAATTCAGTTGATTGGTAGCTCCAGCATTGTATGGATCAAGCGACAGCTTCGGACAAGTGAATTTAGTCGATAGTTCTATAGATTAGTCGTCTGAAAATAGTAGTTAAATATTGCCCGCGCAACGAGAGTTGGCACAGAGAAACTTGTGGGTACCACGTGATGCTCCCACTACGCGCTACACGTCTTCCGCGATTGGCCGAATTGCTTGACGAAGACAGCAAACAAGGGTATTGAGTGTGACTGTAGCAGAGAGATGTGGTGACCATGAAGTAAGATGGTGGTGACTGAGCGCCTATGTCGATCGTTTCCGCCAAAACATAAGCGTAAGAGTAGCCTTGCGTCAAGAGTGGGGACTCGCCGCCGCCCCCCCCCCCCCTGCACTCCACTGACGAGATTTTGTGATAACCCCTGTTGGGGTGCGGACAATACTATCGACTTATTGTTAGTCGATGGTGCCCATCACTAGCTGCAAACGGTTAAAAATGGTGTAAATCACAATTCCTTATAGCATTTGACCAAGAACTGTATAATTATAGTATATGTGTATTAGTTTGCGTTGTGCATAATCAAATATACACATGCTTAATGAATTAATTACTCGATACCCGCTAACGAGTAAATCTATTTAATAGTACAACTCAATGATCGCTTTATGAGATATGATACTGGAGCGAACGCACGATTTGAATTATTTACATCTTACGCGTGAACGTACAGTGACTCACAAATATTCGGACACTGTCAAGAAGGTGATGACTTTTTTAATATTGGACCCTATAACTTGGATTTTTTTGAGAAGTTAGAGCAATTAGTTTCCTACATGACGTTCGAAAAAAATGTTGAAAAAATTGCAACTGATCGGAATTGCAGAGAAAATACTGAAAATTATATTACATAACTTATGTCGTAATAAAAATGAGTGAGTTTTTCAGACCTATTCGTAGATGTCGCCACCATTCGATATTAACAGACGTCTCAATCTGGTATGATTTAGGAGACCGGTATATGGCAACTCTCGCCTAAGTCCCCGAATACGAAATGCAGTTGAAGAGAAGGGTTAAACGATCGATCAGGAAATCATCGATCCGCCGTCAGAGCGTGGTACCTGAGGGATGAAGAAATATGGGCAGCCAGTCTTCTAAGTGTACGACGTCTCCCCCGGTTTCGCGTTACAATAGAATTCAGCCCTGGTGACAGATACGTTCTTACTGTCTTGGTGGGAAACTAGCCTCGTCTGCGTCATTCCCGTCCTCTTTGTCCCGATATGTCGGCAGCTCGGTTGATCTTGCGGCGGTCCTGCACACTTCCGCAAGCCCTTTCAACCCTTCAACCCTTTCCCCTCCGAGCAGACCTTAGCCCTCTGTCACACAGTGTCTACTTACGCGCCATAATAGTCAGCCGCGATAACACTGCATCATCCACGCTGTGATGCGGCAACATCAGTTTCCGACTGCCTGATATTTATGACGGGATACGTGGGATTCGTCATCTGTGTTTCAGCGGACACCCGACAGCCAGGCCGGACACCCACGGAATAGTAATTCTTATCGAATATGATAAGAAGAACGAATGGGCCGGGTGTCTGCGGATCGTTACGGGTCCAAGGAAATATGGCGGTGGGTTTTATCAGGGAAGACTCGGTCCGGTGAATTTGGGGGACCTTCGCCGGCGATTCGGGACGACAGAGGTCGGCCATTGGACATGCTTCGATGAACCGAGTTTCGTAATTTTTCGCCGAGGTGCGAGCTTTGTTGCCCTCTTACTCTTTTCCCGATTTTTCTCATCCTTTTTCCCCCCTCTCTAGATGGCGAATGACCCGAGGAAAGTCGATCGGTTTTTGAAGTTGAATTACTCTTTCGGTATGTACTACTTCTGCAGAAGTTGACAGTTATAACGTCATATTCAATAAAGAGAACGGACTTGATGTACCAACGTTCTTAGTGGAAGATTCCTCTGATACGGTTTGCGGGGAGTTTCTGACGAAAGTAGAGATTTTAAATGTTAAAATACGTCCAGATTTATTGTTATCCGATTGTTCACTACAAAATTATATGAATTTAAGTTTTACCAATTTTCAAAAATCAGAAATGTAGAAATGTTCACATTTTGGGATTTCAATATTCAGTACTCTATATACATACGTTTTAACAATCGTACAGTATAGTAGAATTTATAGCTTGAGAACATGTAACTATAAGAATTAATAGAAGTAATAATCACACTGCGAATAACTGTGTATAAATTTGCAAAAAATCTGCAATCTCGTAATATTATAAAAACGCAGAAAAATATAAAAGAACTAGCATACCTGTTGAAAAATCAACGACTGGCGTAGATTAGAACAATCCACACCGACATGACATTGTGTAAGGATGTGTGAATGGTTGCATAAGTCTAAATTTCCGCTTAAAGCACTAATTTAAATTTAACCCTTAATCCTGAAAGATTTCCAGAATAAAATCAAACTAATCATTACAAATGATCAAATCAAATCAAAACATTTTGGTACACCCCTTTAGCCTAACTATACCTACATGTACCAAATTTCAGTTTTCTATGTTTCCTGTGTTTCGAAATATTTTGACCGTCACACTGGACAAAGGAACTGGCTATTATATGTATACAGTCACTCCCATTAATATCCGTACACTCTAAAAGACGATTACGTTTTTAATATTGGATCATGTGACTTGAATTTTTTTTTTAGAAGTTAGAACAATTAATTTACTACACGTTGAAAAAAAGAAATTTTGAAAAAATTGTAATTGGTCGGAATTACAAAGAAAATACTAAAAGTTGTTATTTATAACTGTTCTGTGTGGGTCCATATTGAAAATTCTACAAATACATTTTGTAGATCTGTGTCAACTGTATGCACTCTGAATATTTCACCAAAATTAGCAAACGTTGCAATGAGCTACAACTGTTTGAAGATGGTAAAAATTGCAGCTTTTCACAATTTTCGGCCTTAACCTGTAATAAATCGAAGGATTCTTACATCATTCGATGCCTGTCGCTGTTTTCCACGTAATCCAAATTGGATGAAAATTTGAAAATGTATACAATTGATACAGATCTACAAAATGGATGTTTTAAATTTTCAATATAAGCCACATAAAAAAATTGTAAAACACAACTTTTGGTATTTTCTCTGCAATACCGACCAATTGCAATTGTTTTAAAATTTCTTTTTCACGTCATGCAGTAAACTAATTATTCTAACTTCTCAAAAAAGTCCAAGTCGTATAGTGCAATATTAAACAAGTTATCGTCTTTTTAAGAGCGTACGAATGTTAATGGGAGTGACTGCATATAAATTATTGGAATTTCCAAGTTACAATTACACTTATTGTTCCACTTCGTCATTGAACATACAATAGGTAATTTATAATATTTTCACAAGTGGTATGTTATTATAGCAAATAAATGCGGTGAACATAACATAAAACGGTGATTGTGGAAATAAAAGTTGTTCTATCATTTTATGCACCGGGAACGTTGAATAACAGCGAGAAAAGAGGACGGTCTTAAATGAGTCATTAAGCGTGAAAAATTTTCAAACCGACGGTCCCGCTAAATAAATCGCTGCAGTCGAATCGACGTAACTCGAGGGAGTACTATATCCTGACGTCCATACACATTTAGCGAGATAATCTCGTTGCCGTGGCCGCTTGGAACTTTTTTACGTGATGTATTTAAAGATAACTTGAAAAAAGTTGCGGCGGAATTGAACACGTTTAGAGAGTATCTACATAGTTTCCAGCGCGAAAGATTTTATCGTTTAAGTAGCTTGATCATGATTACATCTAATAATACTTTATGCTTTCAAAACGATTTTCCACTGTGCAAAGAAACAGGAATTTACAGTCATTTTATTTTCAATTGCTGAGATACATGTCGAATTAAAATCTTTTTAAATTGTCGCAGATATGTTTTGAAAGCGAGATATGAATTAACAACTCTGACCAAAATTAAGTTTAATTTTCCTTGAGCTTGTTTGTGATCGTTAGACTGCGCATTTTATGCAGAATAAAAACATTCTGAAGAATCTTAAGAAGCAGAAATTAGATAAAAATGATATTTGTTAATTTTAAGAGATTCGAAATAGTGTACCAATATTTTTTACCTTCTTTCAATGTCTTGACAGTTCTGTGTTTTAGTTATATATTTTTATTGTAAAAAATTCACAGTCTAGTGATCCTATATCTTTTTCGAATTATTTTTGATTCTGTGAATAATAGAATAACAATACACGTACTTTCACGCATCTTGTAAATTTCTCGTTTTTTAGATCTCTACTAGCAATAAGAATTTATTGAATAGTACATATACAGTGGTCTTGGTAAAAGTAAAATTTTGCTTTAATATCTACCAAAATAATTATAAAATTTTGTTGTAATAAAATGAAACCGACTAAATTTATTTAAATTGCAATCACGATTTTCTTCCATGTCGAAAAGCTTTTATTATAATTTATTACAGTTTAAGGGATTTTAACGTATGTATGAAAAATTTTATTTTTTAACATTCTTCCCATACACTTCTTAGATGGCACATTCGCTTTAACTGCTAATACGTGACCAGGTTCGTCCTCCTTTATGATAGAAAGTTTCACATAACCAGCATTACATCTTTCTTCCAATATTTCAAGTAATTTCTTAGAGTACAAGATCAGTGTGGATTATAAAACAAACTTAATATTATAATATCAGCGTTTTAATCGATACATTACACTCACAAGGGGAAGACGCGGTCATGGGGTCACAGATTTTCTCGAAACTTTGCATATTGGTAGATTTCGTTCTCCTGTTTATGAAAATATAGCATTATAGGCGTTGATACTCAATAATTTTTGAGATATTTACAATTTAAATTTCATTATACCCGTTAAGCCGTTAAGTACAGTTTTGGTTGAAGTTCTTGTCAAGTGACGAACGACGTATTGTCCGCGCAACGAGAGTTGGCACAAAATCTCGTCAGTGGGGAGCAGGGGGAACGGCGAGTCTCCACTCTTGACGCAAGGCTGCGGATCCCACCACTGATCAGTGGATCCCACTCTTACGCTTACGTCTTGGCGGGAACGATCGACATAGGCGCTCAGCGTCACCATCATCTTACTGCATGGTCACCACATCTCTCTGTTACAGTCACACTCAATACGCTCGTTTGCTATCTTCGTCAAGCGATTCGGCTAATCGCAGAAGACGTGTAGCGCGTAGTGGGAGCACCACGTGGTACCTACAAGTTTCTCTGTGCCAGCTCTCATTGCGCGGGCTATACTAGATTTATTATCGGGAAGGCCAGTGTTCAAATCCCTTTTTCCATTTTTTCTTTTTATTCTGTTCAGTTTATTTATTTTAATTAATTGTATTTTCCACATGAAAGATACACTCATAATATCTATAGGAAACAAAATATAAAAATTTTATTGAAAAGGAACATAATATGAAAGAAACACTAACTTCATCAATCTTAACGTATCTCAAGTTGTTGAGTATCGACGCCTATAATGCTACATTTTCATAAACAGGAGAACGAAATCTACCAATATGCAATGTTTCGAGAAAATCTGAGACCCCATGACCGCGTCTTCTCCTTGTCAGTGCTGGATTAACTAATAAGCAACATAACCTCGATTTTATGGCGTCAGGAGAAGAAGGGGTCATAGAATCTGTCTGAATTTTTCATATTTTACGGAATAATAATATCGCGAAGTATTTAAGTGTATGGTGTATGCGAGTGACCATAATGAAAGAATAGTGGAAACATGAAAATCTGTAGCGAGCTAGAAAAACTCTAACTACAGTGGCCGAAATAATGTTAGGTTCACTTTAGTTTTGTGATGTAATGGTGTTTCATATGTTATATTTCCAATTTTATTTATCAGTAAGTGATTCTTTATAATGTAATTAGTAACACACAATTTGTTTAAAAAGTATAATTATTCTTAACATGGTTCGAAAATTTTAATTACAACATTGGAAACTTATGTGCGAAATAAATGTAGGTTTACTCAATGTTTTCTCTATTTAAAATTTCAACAATATGACAAAGACAAAGAAAATTCAGTATTTTATAATTTTAAGTATTCTTTACATTGAATCTATTTATTTTTGCAATATTTCTGTTTTCATCTGAGACCGCGCTTCTCTGGTGCTATTTTGTAATTGATTTTCGCTGTAACATTGTTTCCTATTACTGCAAACTTTAGGAGCTAAAGTTCCTCAAAGGTTTTCAATTGGATTAAGGTCTAAATTTTTTTATGGCCACGGCAAAATCACTTTGCGACTGCCGTTTTGCTACTTCAAAGTATTTTTTACTCTATTCTACACGTGCAATTTGGGCACTACCATGCTGAAAAATTGAATTTGGTCAACCAATTCTGTCACCATATGCATCTAGCACATATTGTAAAAATTTTTGGTACTTTTTAGCATTGGCCTTTGACGGAAACCACATGATTGGAGTCTTATCGTTATAGCCAAAAGCTGCCTAAATCATAACACTACCTCCTGATCTCTTTTTGATCGCGCAAATCGTATAAGTAGTACTAACCATGTGGACCGTGTAAATAAAATTTTTTCTCGTTTAAGAAAATCTCACTTTTCCATTGTTTAGCTCATGATAAGTGATTTTGGGTAAATTCTAATTTCTCATCTTTGTGAAGTTTAGCTAGAGGAGTCTTTTGTCACGTTTTATACACGAAAGTGTTTTACTCCTTTCTAAAACTTGTTGCACACGTCGTATAACAACTGAGAAATTTAATTTTGTCTTTATTTACTACTCGTACAATTTACTTTTGCGATCTCCATGAAAAACCATTCATTTATCTCTCTGATTTAACTTCTTTGGGTGGCTTATATATATTTTTTGGAGTCATATTTATTTTCTAATTGTACAAAATGGTTCACAATATTTAATGATCTATACATTTTTTCTGCAATTTTTCTATTTGCAAGATTCACGTCCTTGAAAGCAGTGATTAATCGCCCTTCATGATCGTCTAAACTAGTCTAATGGCTTTCCATGATCCATTATCCTCGAAAAGCATTAAATGATTATATAATTCATATTGAAATATAAACGTTAATGAGTTTTGTGTTTACATCATAAAATTTGTTCAAACTATAAATTATCAAAAATATTTCTTTAATAAATCACTGTGAACCTATGATTATTTCGCTCTATTAACACGATAACTTTCAATACATTGCTAATAAACCACAGCTAACTATCTTCGCTGCCGAAATTTAAGTGACTGCTGCTACAGTGAATAGACCACGCCCACTGAAAGCAATAACAAACACCGCAAGATATGTTCCACAACGTAGACAGAAATAAGAACACTAAACAAGGTAGTTTGTACAGTGAACCTATTATTATTTCGGCCACTGTATTGTTAAAAACAAGTGATCCTGTTATAAGGGACCTCAAAATCTTTTAAGTGCTTAAGCCTCTGAAAGTCTTAATCCGACACTGAGGACACCGAATTTAAAGATACCTAATTAAATAGAGATATTGGAATTGATATTATACAATTTATGGAGACCGTTTTATTTCTTTAAAAAAGCATGGCAGTTAAGCGATACACTTCAAATGATTCTTCAATAGCCATTTTCGATCGATTGGGCTTATCCCATGAACAATGCAGTAAGTTTATTATTCTGCTTTTAATTCATCGGAATAATCTGTCTCGAACTATATCGGAAAAAGAGATTTGGATCGAGTGCATTATTATTAGACTGCGGATCTTTATGCATTCATGGCTTCTGAAAATTTTTAAAATATGCTAGAATATAAAATTCGATAAAATTTGGTACGATTTTTATTTATTTTAGATCTACAAAGTCCATTAACAATGAAAATGACATTTTATTTAATTCTAACTACTTAAAACTTGCCTACGAATTTTGAAAATTGAATGAACATCCGCAAGTCTAATCATTATTAATGTAAAATAAAAATGTGCTTTTATGGTATTGATTGAGTTAATCAAACAATTTCGTTCTCTATTAAACCTTCCTTCCATTACAATTATCTTGATATTAAAATATTGTAAATTTTCACATATTAAACTACTTCACGCGTAATGTCGAAGAATAATTCCAACGTTTGCAGGCCATATAGTGTTTTAAAATATAAAACGATTGTTACACATCTATGCTAGAAAAATACGTAAATCGGAATTGAAAGAAAAATTACGCTAGTAGAAATATTACACAAGATAATAAAATTCTGTTTAATTCTAATTTTCCCGCTGTCTGCAAAAATATAAATTCGCATATACCTCAGTCTAAGGATTACTACTCATTTTCTCTGTTATTGTTACATAAATGAATACATTAAACTCTCACAAAGAAAAAGAATTTATCTGACAAAAATGAAGGTGTTGTAATAGTGTGCGAACCTTCCTCTGGTATTTCAGTCGTGGTATTTGCAACTTTTCCTTTTACGTTAGCGAAATAAAAGAAATTTCGCTGATCATTTTAAAGTTAATATAATCATCGTTGATTGTTGTATAGGGAATGCGATTAGAGAGGGAAATGGTAGTGTTGGCTACATGAAAATAGGAAAGAAATTACAGGAGCACGAAATCATCCACCACTCAATATGGACGGCCAGATGCAGTCGCATTTGGTCAGAGTTTGATTTATTAACCACTCACAGCATAAAGCAGACGATCGATTGCACATAAATGTATTCGTTCCCCTCGAAATAGTTTTGACAACGAACTGGGCCTAGGTGACGTATGATTGTTAATGGGAAATTTATGAGCCGCGAGATTAAAGGGGACGATTTATAGCAAAACTAGGTATAGTATCTACCGTACATAAAGACACTAAAATTTTAAAAATATATAGGCTGCGGATTTTTATGCAGAATAAGAATATTCTACCTGAATTGCAAATAAACTACAGCGAAATAGAAAATTATTTCTTTTCTTAATTTGATTAATACAACGAAAATAATACAATAGCATTTAATATTCTTCTAATGTTTTTACTGTTTTAAATTCGCAGTCTAATTCTGTATTGCTTTAAAAAGAAAGTAATCAGAACTAAACAAAAGAGGAGTTCTCATTTTTGTTTAATATTATGCAAACAATCGCTTTGTGAAACAGAGCGATGTTTTAAAAAATTTAGTGTGTTGTAAACTTTTTTGAATTTATAGGGAGCATGCAATTCACAATTAAAATAAGAATATCAACTCATTTTGAAAATGAACTGTACGTATAAGAGAATCTCAAACTATTTTGAAATTCGATTATTTCTACCAAAAACTAAACGTAACAAATGCAAACAAAAAAGATGACCAAACGAAGCCACTCGCTAAATAAAATTATAGACAACCATACTAATAATATCAGATCATATTATAAGCAACTGAACAGTTTCCTCGACAACACGTTCAGAACAGAAAGCCCAATAAATATTTTGAAGTTCTATACTTTTGATATTAATGTCCTAATACTAATTATTCGATTGCGGATCTTTATGCAAAATAAAAATTGCCTGCATCGATTGCAAGACACACGAACAATTTAGGCATTTCTTTCTAACTTTAACAATTTAAATGAATTGAAAATTACACATTGATACATTCTAATGTTTTTAATGTTCCTTCTGTTTTAAATCCAACTTGCTTTTCTTATAAACGCATAAAATCCACAGCTTACGAATAATGAACGAAAACGTTTCGCAAAAATTCGAATTGAGAAGATTTGTTTTCCAACAGCACACGCAGAGAAGAAAAATACGTTTCCGATCGTTCGAATAATTGTTTAGTTGATCGATATACGACAGGCACGTTCGGTTTTCCGCTGTCGATCCATTTATCCGATCACAATTTCCCCGGAATCATCGTGTGGCAGTCGTCGCCACGGGTTTCTTAGAATCGAACACGTTGTCATCGATGAAATAACGCGCGGAGCCGGGGACCTTCGTAAAAAGGACACACAATACCTGTTTGCACGACAGTCTGCGGGTTTATTCAATGATTGGAAACTCGGCAACGGAGGAAGCAGAAAATTTGATTCTTCCTTTCGAATGGAACAACACGTGACAGTTTTCTCGATCAAAGAACACGGGCGTTAAAGTCGAACGACTGTCTGGCCGTGATACACCGCTCGATCCTGGCGCGCACACACAGGAATAAGCGAGCGAGCAATAATATTGTCATGAAGTGGAACGGACGTAAAAGGCAATCGATTTTTGATCGTTCCGTCAACGAAAACAAAAAGAGAGCGAGAGGAAGAGAGAGGCAGTGAAGAGGGAAAAAGAAAAACGCTGGAGGTGACAATCTCCGAAACGGCTTTTCACTTCTGGACAAAACGATGGCAAAATCTTTAATTTCTTGATGACTGTCTAGAATTGTACATTGTGTCTGGGCTTGTGCTACGATCGAGTGGGGCATTGTCATTTTTGAGATATTTATTGGCGTGCTTGGCCCTAAGAATTCGTTACGGACTTGGGTACGGCTGGAAGTTAAGTGTTTTGTTTTGAAACGGGAAAAACAGACCAGCCGTACTCCGCTCAATGACAATTGACGCATCGCAGGCCCACACGCAGCGGAAAGGCGACACCAAGTTCGGGGAAAGGATCCTTAGGCAAGGGTGCTCTGTGCAACGTCCTGCGAGGCTTACGTGGGAAAATGAATTCACGGAGCTTGTAGACGTTGCACAATTTAGGATTACGCCCCGAACTGGTGATTCGTTCCCTTTTATCCCTACCAAAGGAATGATCTCTTCCTGAACTTTGGTAGGGAATTAGAACATATCGAACACATCGTACGTTAGAACTGCACAACGGAACGAACGTTATATCTTAAATAACGGTAGAACTTGACGAACTTTTGAACTGTACGAATTATAGAACATTCGCATTTTAGAACATAGTACTTAGGATATTGAACTTTAAGTGTATTTTTTAAGAATGTGAAATATACCTTTTTTACTGTTTTAAACTAGAGCGTTAATTGCTTTGAACCAGCGGCAATACTGAACGGAACAACGCTCGAAACAAAGACTGTACGAAATTTCTGAACGAAACACACTGTATCGTAATTGTTACGATGCAGTGAGGGGGAATCTATTAGTAAATATAGTTCACTGTGGAGATCTGTTAGAAAAATGATCCACAAATTTGTCCTTCACCCTTTTTTCAAGGACAACATATATTTTTATTGCATCGTATAGTACTCGTCGAATGGAACAAAAGTCTCAAAGACACCATGGGTCTCAAGTCAACCATGCTCTTGAAAATCGACTTTAAAGTTTTGTAAATTCTTTTATTCCACATGTCTACAGATTCTCCCAAGATGATATAATTGCGGAGGGGGTGATTCTACATGAGAAAATAAGTCTAAAGTATAGAATACTTTTTTTTCATTTCACGCCTCGTTTTCGAGAAATTAGAGTTTGAAAATTCGTCAAGTTCGCGTTCCTAGCGTTTGCAAAAGTAGATCAGGTAGGTAATGAACAGACGCGTCAAACATTTCATATTAAATATCAAGCGCGGTGGCCGAATTTTCAAACTGTAATTTCTCGAAAACGAGGCGTTAAACGAAAAAAATTATTTTATACTTTAAACTTATTTTCTCATGTAGAATTACCCTCTCCACATGTAGACATGTGGAATAAAATAGTTTATGAAACTTTAAAGTCGTTTTTCAAGAGAATGGTTGACTTGAGACCCATAGTGTCTTTAAGACTTTTGTTCCTTGTGACGAGTACTATACGATTGAACACCAAAAAAATGTCGATCTTGTAAAAATCGGTCAAGGACAAAGTGGACCATTTTTTTAACAGATCTCCACCGATCCAGAGGCATAGAACCCTGCTATGGTGGTCGTGACATATAATTTTTATACACCCTGTACATGCAGTGGATCCAGAAACTAAATTCACCATTCTCGAGAAATTGTAAACGTTTACACAGCAATAATTTCGTTTAAAAAAATAGTAAAAAGATAATCTTGGACTCGTTTTAAAGCTTGAACCCTCTATTTTCTCAATTAATTTTTGTTCAGAAGAATTTTTCACGATACCAGAACCAATATAATGTCGGCTTTGAAGAACCGAAACCGTGGCCGATATAAGTCAGAACCGATACACCTTATAACCGTTATGAGACCTTTCCGGTTCTCCATAACTGTTTCAAGGCGAGAAATCGACATAATAATTGTTTTCAACCCCTGATTCAATGCATCATGTGATGAGCGCATAATGAGTGCATATCGTGTGAGAAAGAAGACTACGCGTGCGATTTTTGCATATAAAGAAAAGAATTTGTTTTATTTGCTTCCCGTTGATGACCAAATGCTAACGAAACAATAATTTTGTACGGTATCTGTTGGAGGGCCCTAATACCCTTACTTTTGCAAGAGATCCAAAAATTACATATTTTCATTATAATACATATTAAATTCAATAAAATTATTTTTCTTTTACTTCCGCCTCTTATCGCATGTACCCTAATCAGTTGACTGCTGATCATAGTGCAAAATAAAAATTATATTCATCAATTCTGAAAGACAGAAGACCAATTAAAAATGTGTTTATTCTCCTAATAATTTTTATAACCCGAAAACACTAGAACAGTATTCATTAGTTACTCTGACATGTTCACTTTTTTGAATTTCATTCGCTAATTTCTGCCATAAATGTATAAAATACGCAGCCTACTTATTAGTTTACCTACATCTTATGCGAAAATTAAAATGAATGTAAGTTGTGAATCAGATTTTAGGAAGAAATATAATATTCCAGGCGACATTACCATCTCCTCCTCTGCAGAATGCGTATATTTCCGGCATTTATGTTCGTTCATTTATCCGAAGGGTGTCGACCGATCCCATCGAACCGTTTCGATCCCCGAGACTCGTTTACTCTCGGAAGAAGTTATTATCGGCATCTGGGGTTAATCAAAATTACGCGGAGCCTGCCGGCGCGGGAATTCTTCTCCTTTATGAAAGTCGTCTCCTTTATGAAGCCGAGCGAACGACTTGCTAGCGCCTTCATCCCGCCCCTGCAGACGTTTCTGCACGTCTCGCGACGCCGGATCGCGAATTCTATTCTTTTTGCGAGCTAATTGACTGTGCCGCCGAGTCACGTAAGTCTTAATCCAGGCCAGAGCAGAAGAAAAAGATTTATTATTATTTGCTCCACCCGGAGAAACTCTGCCATTTTCTTCCTAACCCAGTGACAATGCAACCTGTTTCGCCGTACCCTAGCCTGCTGTTTAGAATTAGGTTTTTGTGCTTAATTAACAGTCTGAATGAAACGTCATTTTTAGACATTTTTTCTGAAACAATTAATGGACTCCTTTTAATGAGTACCTTATTTAAAAGTACATGTCGCATTGCATAACTTGCAGCAATTTCTTTGCAACAAAAGCTTAAGAATTAAATGTTTAGAATCAACGAGTCGTGTCTAATGAACAGAAAGAAACGGTATATTTAAAAATTTCTTTGAGAAACAACTGATGGACTTCTTTTTAATGACCATCTTATTTAAAAGTACATGTCGCATTACATAACTTGTTATAATTCTCGTGTGCAATAAAATCTTAAGAAATAATTATTTAGAATCAGGGATCGTGCCTTATTAACAGTCTGAATGAAACGTTATTTCTAGACATATTTCTCTGAAACAATTAATGGACTTTTTTCTAACTACATACTATCTTTTTTAAAAATACATATTACATTGCATAGCCTGGAGTGAGTGTACAGAACGTGGTGCAGATTATCTTCGACAGTAGAATTTACATTGCTTGTTCATAAACAATAGATAAATATATAAAAAAGGGCTATGAATTCATTTGTGAATTCATACTTAATAAATACGTCAATATGTGCAAGTGGTTCCAATAGTTTGATCATCCACTGTATGTAAAATATGGTATATTGATAATGATTAGACTGCGGATCTTTATGCATTTGTGGCATGTGCAAATTAAAAAAAAAACAGAAAATGTATGTATTAATAAGAACTAATACCATTTTTATTTTATTTTTGTAATGAGATATTTTTTAGCTGACAAAGAAAATATTGTCCTAATTCTGATTCTTATTAAATAACGTTTGAAAATGAGAAATTGCATAAAGATCTACAGTCTAATAAGTATAATGTAAGTTCGCCTTAATTTGAAAAATAGAAGTTACTCTGTGCTCCGCACGTTTAGAACTAGTGGGATCGAGCTCGCTGAAGTTCTGATGACGATTCTGAAACGTAGTCTACGCTGGTAATCAAGATCGATAGGAGGCATGTTAAACGCGGCTTAACAAACAATTCTGAATCACTTTCGGCAACTAAAAGCACTCGCAATGGGTGCCGCACTACTCACGCCTGGCTAGAACTTTCAGATAGACGCGATACAAAGTTTTCCCACGATAGTGCCACACATGAGACCAATACAGATCAATTAAACATTCCCTGTTAGAATTGAAAGCCAATGAAGTATGCAGGAACTATCCACAAACCTCGAAGTGTCTAGACAATATTTTCGGTGCTGAAACGTACATTAGAAACACGATCGAATTTGTCAAATCTCATATACGCCTCGGAAGAGAAAAATCATTTGTTGGAACACAACATTCACTCTACATAGATATCCAAACTATCGTGAAAATGACGACGCCAATTAAGAATACAAATACAGAGTGAGTCCCTAAGAACTACTATTTAAAAATTGATTTTTCATATCTCATTTTTTCTGAGACATCCAAGTGACCTTGAGTTTTATTCCAAATATTTCTCAAGGTCATATCAAGGTCATCTCAAGGTCACCTTATCATAGGTCGTTGCATTTGCCCTTCCATCGGCAACAACGTATTAAATTAAAAAAAGGGAGCGTTAACTTTGACAAAATTCAAGGTCACTTTGATATCTCGGAAGAAGTAAAATATACTATAATCTTACATAATTCATTAAGAAGTTTTTTGATACAACCAATAAATACCGAGTAATTTTATATAGTATTTCTCACTGACACACCCTGTACAATTATTACACTCTTCTCATTTAACAATAAAAATATTGTACTGGATTTAATAATTGAACCATTTAGCGAATCATCTGATATCACAGGATTCCAATTATCCAATCGTCAATTTCACGAATGGTAGCTATCCAGAGTTTAAATCTGCAAAGAAAATAAATATATAAAATTGGCATTTGAGAATATTTAACAATTCTGTTAAAAGCAAGTGTTTATTATAGTTCTAGTTATTACCAGATCTAGCTAGTTTATCCAGGGTTTAAATGTGCAAAGAAAATAAATATACAGAATAGGTCTTTCGAGGATATTTAATTAATCTTTGAAAGCAGGTATTTATCACAGATCAAAAACGTTGCACCAAATATTGGAGAACAACGAAAAATGTTGGAAAACAGCTTGCTTAACTAGCACACATTTTTATTAGGTCTTTAAAATAATAAACCATTTACACAGCGCATATGGGTATTGTTAAAATTATAAAAGATGATAATGAAATAGAATAAAGTGAACCGTATAATCATAAACTAGCACATAAATAGTATAATGGTAACACATATGGTTCGCAAGCTTCATAAAGACGTTGTTAAACCTAATTTCATATAAGTAAATATCGGGAATAAATAGTCCTCGATATTTGAGCCCTAATTAATACATAAACCTGATACGAGACCTGACCTTCGTTGCTCAAGGTTCTATATGAGCAGGTTGAACTGAATGAAATTTGTATAATTAGGTTAACGTAAGACGAGAATAAAGTGATTCAAGAGAAAAGAGAATCCTAGGGAATTAAATGGATTCTCTGAAAGGTAATAACTGTTTGTAATAGTTTGCTATCTTCAATTTTGGTTAAAAATTGTGTTCGTCTTAATAAATCGATCGTTTGATCTTTAATGCTGTTCTTTTGTGTAATCTGTCCGAAATAAAAATCTACATATTTGGAGTGCAGAGAAATTGGCTGGTTTTCTAACCCGTGAAAATCAAATTTTGAAAATATCGACTTGGCTCTAGTTCAAGCAATAAAGCGACACCCACTGAAGATATTTCCCAAGTTTCAATATCGTGTCAGCCAGCTCGAAAAATGTCGTTTCGAGGAAAACGCGTACGAAATTTCACGTCCTGTCTCAAAGCATGTGATAGCCACTCAATTTCAGAGTCTATAATACTTCGTATCATATTCTTAAGATAGAACGTTGTATGAAAGAATGAACTAAAAAATTTATTCTTTTTTGTATCCAGCAAGGTAAAGGAACAACTTAACCGATTGACTGCTCGACAATCGTGAAAATTCTATAGAATTGAAGAAATTTCAACCGCTTGCTTTATAATATCGAGTTAGTGATGAAGATCAGGCTTCAGAATTGTCAAGACAAATTATTTGAGAAATAATAAATACTATAAAGAAAATGTATATTATTCTATTTAGCTATATGTCATTTGGAGTAATCATCTGTTAGTTGATTCCATTTCGTATAAAATTCAAATAATTTTTCATTTCATCTTTCATTTAATCAAATAATTCCTACTCTTTAAATAATTTTTCATTTCATCTTTCAATTTGATCAAATAATTCTTTAAATAATTTTTATAATTAAAATAATTTTTCATTCCATCTTTCAATTTGATCAAATAATCCTTACTCTTCAAATAATTTTTATAATTCAAATAATTTTTCATTTCATCTTTCAATTTGATCAAATAATTCTGGCTCTTCAAAATTCTTGTACTAGTATATCTAAATATAATAATAAATTTAGTTACTTCAATAACCTTTTCGTAAGGTGAAATTATTTATTATTTTATTTGAACGATGTTAATGGAATAAAAAATTATTCAAATAATTTATCATTTGAAAATAGTTTATTTGATTTAAACACCAAAAGAAAATAAATCTGTTATGCTATTTCGAAAATACTAATAATATAGTGTTTAAAATAATTCAATATTCCAAATGATTGATATCATATTTTAAATGAAATGTGCCCAACGCTGGTAAAGATTAACAAGGTGCGCACTGCGAATTCTTAATTAAGCAAATTATGTGATTGAATAAATGAGACTTTAAGAAATAATAGTACTAATAAAAAAGTAAACGAGTTATTGTGTATGTCTGTATATGTCTTTATATGTTTATATATGATTTCATATGCTCGTGTATGTCTGTATTGTTTAGAAACATTAATATTTCTGAGAAACTTTTAAACATTGCGTGCTTTAGTTTTAATCACAATTTTTTGTTTCTACTTATAGTTAGATGACACCATGTAGTAGGTGTAAGCTGATCTGGTTAATGAAACTAGCTGCAAAATTCTGCCAGAAAGTTTTAATGGAAGGAACTAGTTAGTACGTGCGAGTTTTTTTTAGTTGGTAAGTTAGTAATTCTGGGTGTAAATGGAATGAATAACTTTAAACAACATAAAAGTCAAGAGCTCTGGTTGGCTTGATAATATTATTTAATCTGACACTGCTGCTGAAAATGTTAACAATTACATCTTTATCTCGTGATATACAGTAGCGGATACAAATTTAAGATGACCCTTTAAAAACAAATAACTTTTTCAAAATTATTCAAAATGACTCGAGCTTCTTTTAAAATGTTATAGGTATTAGTTTACCAGATAATGTGTAAAAATAATTTTGCTGAAATTGTTATTGGTCGGAGTTGTGCAGAAAAAAGTAACGGTCATAGCTTTTAACTTCTTTATCTGTGCCTAGAACGAAAATTTGAAACATGTCTTTTGCAAATCTAAGCGAGTTATTTACATGTAAAAAGTTTAACCAAAATCGGGAGACGCGTAAAAAAGCCATAGGAATTAAAAGATGTAAAAATCTATAAAAATCTCTGAATTTCGACTTACAAATCGGATTTTGTCGCAATTTATCCTAGTTTTCATAATTACTGGCTCGTAGTGACATTAATCGATTTCGTTGAAACTTTGTGTATATATATAATAGGGGTGTGCGAGTACTCGAAATTTCGGGTTCGGGTCGGGTCGGGAAATTTGTTCGGGATCGGGTCAGGATCCCAAAAGTTTATAAACTTCGGGTAATCGCGATTGCGGGTACCCGAAAAGGTAGTCGGGTCGGGTCGGGGTCCCGAAAGTTTGCAATATTCGGGTGCTCGAAGTTAAAGTTGGGGCAAGTCTGGGATCAAATCAGCAATAAATAACTCTGTGACTCTGTGCATATTAAGACGTCCAATCGTCGGTTGTAATAATATTTCGATTTGTAGTAAACAATGCTCTTATACGAACAGTGTGCGGACGAAGTGTCCTTGTCTTGTAAGAACAGTGTTTACTAGAAACAGAAACATCCTTTACGTAAATTCTTTCACAAAATGTACTCTGAAATATTTTTTTCCTCGTGAAATTTGATAACCGATTACGCTAAAAATACAAAAATCATTCTGAAACTGCCATTGAAAATAAAATATTGAACTGAAAAATCATAAAACAGCATTATGGTTATATAAATACAACTTTAACTTCGAGTACCCGAATATTGCAAACTTTCGGGACCCCGACCCGACCCGACTACCATTTTCGGTACCCGAAATCGCGGGTAACCGAAGTTTATAAACTTTCGGGATCCCGACCCGACCCGACCCGATCATTGTCCGACTCGACCCGATGCTCGGGTACCCGAAGTTTCGGGTACCCGCATACCCCTAGTATATAAGGTACTGAGATCTACGAAAGGCATATTTTAAATTTTGATTATCGGCACAGATAAAAAAGTTAGAAATCTTGACCTTCTTTCTTCACAACTCCGACCAATAGCAATTTAAAAAAAAAATAATAGTTTTCAAACATTATCTAGTAAACTAATCCTTCTAACATCTCAAGAAATACTCAACTCATTTGGAATAATTTTTGAAATGTTGTCCGTGTTTAAAGGGTGGTTTTAAATTTTTCTACGCTAGTGTACGTAGCAAGCAAAATTTCTTTATACAATTTAAATTATTTTTCCCAAAACTACGTGGTTTGAGAAACAATAACATTTATAAAATAAATGTAGCAGAGCTTAAGAAAAATGTAGAACTAACCACAGAATACATGCGGAGGCTGCAGAAAGCCGTAACTCGACAAGTTAATGGTTACACTACTCAAAGGTTTTACTAGAATTGTCCACGGGACATGTTTAACTGCACCAAACGTGAAAGAATTTCAGAACCATTGTTCTGTATTCAAATAAGAATTTAAAAAATAATAAGAATTTTCTCTTTCATATTAATTTGAATACTCATCTTAACACTTAAATGAACTATTGAAACTGAAACCATCATAACTCTATTCAAACTTGATAATTAGACTGTGGATTTTATGTACAGGATCCCCACCGATCCAGAGGTATAGAACCCTGCTATGGTAGTCGTGACATATAATTTTGATACATCCTGTACATTATCCTGAAATGTTTCCGATATTAAAAAGTATAATTCATCCCCGCTAATCAATTCGGTACATAAGTATGTATTAAATACATTAATTAAATTGTTGTGTTAAACGTAGTATAAATAAGCACATGCTATAATGAAATAGTAAAATAACTTTAGTATTATTGTGAAATCTTGCAGCATGGAATCTTAGAAAGTATGATATTGGCATCAGGTGATTTTCAAAGACGTGCAGCGAAAAATTGGTAGAAAATTGTAAGGTCCGTGGTTCTCGATTATCAAGGGGATCGAGGATACAATTGTAAGAGGATTAGGTAACCTCTGATCGATGAGTAACAGTATCCCGCTTCTGCTAACTATTCCGTAACAACTGTTCTTAGTACACTGTTCGAATTTCACATGTTGCTTCGGATGGGCACAGTTGGGTTCGGGCGGTCCGACTCATGCAAATGAAAGGGTTGGTGCAAAAACACCAGCTTAGACCTCCTGTGCGAGGCATTTGAAGCTTTGCATTATGTCTTCATTGCAATATCTTGTTCTCGATATTCATCCGCAAAATAATATCCAAATCCAATAAAAATCCAAATAAAAATATAATAAGTTCTTGCTGATTTTACTTGCCTATAATGAAGTTTTCTTAATAGTCTAAGTAACACATACGAAATCTGAAAAAGTTTCCATAACATTTTTCTACATATTATCTTCTAAAACAGCTGTGCATGATATAAATACATTTTTCTATATTCGAGAATCTAAAACAACAGGTTCTGTCTCAATTTTCAAAATTCAGTCTCATTATATTTCATTTCTTTAGAACAAAGAATATCGTTCCTCTTAATCATAAAAATAAGAATAAAAAATCATTTGAAATAATCAATTATGTTAAATACTTTATTTGTATTTTCCAAATAATACGAAAACTTATTTTCATTTCGCGTTTAAATCGCATAATATTTTATTTCAAATAATTTCAAAATAATAAATCATTTCACCTCAGGAGGAGGTTATTGAAGAATGTATCTTATTTATTAAATTCAGATATGCCAATTTTTATAAAGACTTTAGTTTAGCTGCACCCACTTTTAAAATTTTTTAGTACACGGAATAAATAGAATTTTGGAGAGTACGAATTCTTTGAACAAATGTAAGACGATTTGAATTTCATTTGAAATTGAAATAATGAAATAATCTTGAAAAAATTATGTAGCCAAATAGGATAATATATTATCGTAATAATGGTAATTATTTACATTAGGGGCTTGCTCACCGATTTTGATGACGTTGAAATATGTTGTCAAGGTCATCATTCTCAAGAACTTTTTTCTATACATATTACCGCCGCTCAGCTTTAGTTTCCGAGATATTCGCAAAAAAGTTTCAACATCTCAAAAAGTGATCGGAGTAAGTCTGGGTTAGGTCTGGATTAGGTCCTGGTTATTTATATATTTATATATTTATATACTGGGTTATTAAATATTTTCTTGATTGTTGCAGATATCCAAGAATTCGTATAGTTTCATGCTTAATACTCTGTATGCTAACACAGCTGACAATGAAATGAGTTCGCGTTCGACACGATTCATTTCACGTTTCAGTTCGTAAACATAAACAGACAAGACAGTGGGTCTCAACTGATTGAAGTCGTTTTAAGTTGTGACCGTGGCCGCGTTATCGGCAGCCACAATTTCAAATCTAATCCAGACCTACTCCGATCACTTTCCGAGATGTTGAAACTTTTTTGCGAATTTCTTGGAAACTAAAGCTTAGCGGCGGTAACATGTATAGGAAAAAGTTGTTCAGAATGATGACCTTGACAACATATTTCAACGTCATCAAAATCGGTGAGCAAGCCTCTAATGTAAATATTTACCGTAATAATTTTCAATTTATGTTTATAATTCTCAAGCCTGCTCTAAAATAAAACACGGCAATCTCGTACAATTTGACTCAAAGTGGCAAGATATGTTTGTCTATTTACCGTGACTTAGTTCTCCAGAAAAGTACCAATCGACCAATGAAACGTTCATTTATTCTTAGCAGAGACTGGCCCGTTAATGGCACCTCCAATGCCTCGATAGGGAAACTAATCGACTAGAAAAGCTCTCGATTATGCAGAACAAAAACTGACTTACAAAATCGGGTCAAATTGATCCGAGAACGTTTCATTCTCATTTCGTTATCAGCGTATCGTTCGAAAAGGACACGGCTCCGGGAACTTTAAATGCGGGACGCGGTTCATCTCCAACAATTTTTTATTCGCTAGTCTGGGAAAGTTAGGGAACTTAATCCCGGGTTATAATTCTTTCGAACGAGAATTCGATCCCGAAATAACTTCGATTCGCGATGATCGGATCTACATTCCGCCGAATCTTCTCGAATGAAAGCTAACATTGGGTTTAATCAATCATGCCCGCCTCGTCCCAGGGGCAAAATTAATAAATCCAATAGAGAACGATAGTCAATCACACGGCCGCCGAGTAATGAATGAAAAAATTGAGTCAGGGACGTGAACGTGGAATTTCTAAGTGAGAGATTTTCATTAATATTTCATCGGTCGGACGTTTACTGAATACGCGATCGCAGGCCGTTGATTAATTCCTCGCGAATGAGTTATTGTACGTGAGCACGTAGATGTTTAAATCGGATCGTCGTCACAATGGGGTTACTTCCGCGATAAGCGGTTTAATCTCGCTGCTGGTCGAGAAGTTTGCCAAGTCCGCGGATTTTTGCCGTTTCTGTTTGCTGTTTTGCCGTTCGTAACCAGCCAAAATGGGTCTGCGACTTACTTTCGACTGCGGTTGAGCACAATTCTTCCAGGGTTCGAGAAATTATTTGAATTTCATTTGAATGAAATAAAACAAATGATTAGTTTCAATTACATGTAGCCAAATATGATAATATATAATCTGAACGATTATTTCTCTAAGTAGAATCTTATGGAATTCTTATTATTTATTTCTAGCTTCCTATTGTCAAACAGTATGTGCTCCTGTTATCAAACTTTGCAACAGTGGACAAGTATTTATTACAGCGTGCATGCAAACTTCTTTTCACATTAGTATAATACTATATCTTAAATATTGAATATAAATGGACGATAATAATCACTGATAGTTCTACCAGAAAATTACAGGAGTGTAAACTATGAAACGGAAGAAAGGTTCTAAAATCAATTATTGCAAGAGCTGAATAATCGTTTAAACTCACGATTGTGACGTATGTAAAACACGAACATTGTGGCACATGTAAAAAAACACGAGTGATCTTCAGAAAACGATTAAAAAATTACAATTTATAAAAAACGATTCTTCCATCTGATGCGTCTTTTGAAACCATTTAGATTACGTTAGAAACATTTTTTGTATTTTCAGAGGTAGGGGAGATATTTAGGTGTCCTGTTTTAGACGAAACACCCTGTATACCTTTTTGGTATTCGCGTAGCGCACCAATCTGGTGTGACCTTGTTTGGTCGCAGGTAGTTTGTTGGGGGTCGCGCGCGGTCGCTGCATCTTCGGTTGCAGGGTATGTGTTTGGGGGAAGTTAAATATTTTCGAGTATGAAGGAGTGTCGGAAAATACATGTTGTTCAGAGACTGAACAAATTCCCTACGGAAGTAGAGGCTACGAGCTTTAAAATGAGTCCAAATTTATTATTTTACTCTTTTTATTAACAAAATTATTTAAGTATTTACAATTTCTCAAGAATCAGAAATTCAATGTTCAAATACTTTTTGCATCGACTGTATATATTTGATCATAACAAAATAAAAACCGAGGAGCCAATAAAACTATTTGAATAATTTCTGTGTTTCTCCGTTCGTGGCGAGTTTATACAATAGAAAGATGTGGATACACAGTAGGAAGCTGCATTAACGCAGAGTTCATGATATCCGCAAAAGTTTCCGTTCCATTGAAATTGTCAATCAAGTTATTTTCCATTATTTAATTAACTTACTCGCCGGAAAACTGAAATGACATCGGGGAACAGGGAGAATCGAGTCTGTATTCAAATTTCCTGTACAACTTGGTAATATAATATCACGTTGTACGTGATAATACAAATCCGAGAGGTCATCAAAATGTATCTCGGCGTTCTAACACTTTCAGCTTACGCCGTAAGTCGTCGCTACTTTTCTTGCATTACCCGGGGGCTTAATTCATAACCTCTACCCCCCACCCCAACCCTCCGCCCCCACCAGCATTCGTTGTGCAAACTGCACCGCCGAGATTCGCGGCCGTCTAGTTTTCTTATGTAAATTACGTTTTCGCGCTCTTCCAATTTCGAATATGCAGCCGATCCAACGATACACGATTTAGCACGTTAACCAGTTGTTCCGCGATGCAAACAATTACAATACAGTCAAACGTCCATTACATGAACTAATCGAGGGACGAAACTAAATTCGTCGCATATTTCGGTGCATTCGTATAAAAGAATTTTTATAAAATATAACGAGCGTTTATCATGTTATGTGCCGTCGTAATTAACACTAAACCTACAGCCACTGTTCATAATGACCGGTACCAGATTTGTTATTCTACAATTATTGCAATTATGAAGATGCTGTCATAAGAAATGATTGAATAAATATCTTTAGTACATCACACATTACGATAAAAACCGCACGAAATTTAAATCAATTCAATCTTTTAATTTTACAAGGCAATATGTACCAGTAAATTTTAAGGCTCGGTAGGTTTAGTGTTAATCAATTGTAACATGGCTTTCAATTCTAATTTTTTCGGTTCATCACTTACCTGTAAGATAATGCATGTACACTAGGATCTCGTTCACCTGGGCCTCTGATGTCTGAATTCTTTGTCTGAACACTTTTCACAAATAAATCGTTTGATTTAAATCAATCCATATGAAGCAAGATTTATTATACAATTTAATGAGGATTTAGTTCAGGGTTAAACTTTTTTTAGTGGACCACTTTCTTTTTGTTAGGAATTCACTAATTTAGAAGTTATACGTGTGTAAACTTGACCGATTTCAAGCGGTGTGACAGGTTAAAGCGCCGCCATATTAGTTAGATGGCAGCACCAGTGTTAGGATATTGCACCTTTTTTCGCACATGCGCGACGAATTTAGCGTCAGTAAAGTACAAAGTTTGACTAAAATGGTGTACCTTGGTCACCCCGCATAATTTCGCAAAATTTTTTTTATTCAATCTTGAAACATGAATGTATAACATGTATGTGTATATTCAATCATATATTTACGATAACTTACAAGAAATTCGTAGCACGCTCGTCTGATCGCGTCGTCCTGGACTCTTTCGGTGCTTTCCCGCCGACAATAGATCCTTAATTCGAATGTGTAACGCTAAAATTATACCAATATGGCGGCTAAGTAATTGTTGTATTATCCGAATAATCCTACTGTACATGCACAGTGTAAATGCACAGGAAACGATGGAGATTGTTTTCCATGACTTGAATTTATTTTGGTAGTTTGTGAATGAACAAAAAATGAAGGAAGATAAGGTGACGAATTAATTTGTACATCTTATATTTAATACTTTATTTAGAAAATCTAATTGTATATCATACACTTAATATAATAGGTATATGTAATCTCAAGAAGATTGAAAAAAAGATAGATAGTTTCATTTCAATTCGTATTAGATTAAATTTTGTACACTAAATTAATATACGTATTGTTACAATGTAAATATACTCGATGCTGACATTTAAAACTGCAAATAACAATAATGAGATAAAAAGAGATTATAGATAGAACGATGGAAATGGGTTAGATTAATAATATAAAATTGAAAATATATGACAATAATGAATACGTAGATATTGAAAGAAAATAATGACTGGATGGAGATTATTGAAATACAAACCTATACTATGGATGAAAATTGAATGTAAAATTCATGAAGTATGAAACGCGATTTTAATGCTCGTGTTCTGATATAATCACAGGTAATAATCTTTGGATTTGTGAAAGAAGAGATGAAATAAGAATTAAACATTACATATGCGCAGTTAACATCGCGTTAATTTCGATAAATATTTATAAACACTACACGTTCTTTAGTCAAGAAATATTAGATTTTCGAGAACAGTGGCAGCAACCAGAATCTGTGCACGTGGAACTTGATTAATCGAGACGAAAATTTAAATTGGCATTTTACTCTGTTTCAATTTCAGGAAACAATCAAGCAATTTTATGTGCGTCCCCAGAATTAAAGTGTACAGCGGAGAAATTGTTTTTTCAAAAATATCGCGGACCCCGTGACGCAAACATGATTGCAAAAGCAACGAAATTTGCAAACCAGCGCGTAATTACAAAAACAACAAAACTCGCCGCAGTGAGCATAGTTAGACAACTAACAAATTTCGTCAACCGGAACGATTTCCGTTTCGCATGTCGCTTCCCGGGACACCCTTGAAAGCGGCTTCCAACGTCGTTTCAATTTTCACCGTACCATTTATCGTGTTTAAACAGAATTTAGGCGAAATCCGAAACTCGTCTCACAGTGTCCTCATCCATAAATTATTTGCAACTCTATGAATGTTGTGTTTTAGTGTCGACACTGTTGCGTCCGAATTTTTCATTATTTCAAGGAGAAGAAGCTGGTTATAATAGCAAACAATAGTATTATTACAAATGTTCCGTTATCCATTTTTAAAGATATTTCACATTCACAAATATCGTATATTAATAATACAATTTATTTTATAATAGATATCTTGAATTTGAAATTAGAAATTCTGAATAAGGAAAAGAAAATTTAAGAAATGTTTTACTGTAGACAAATGAATTTCTATAATAAGTTCACCTGGCAGATTTAAATCACTATTAAAATGTTGGAAAGGTCATGCAAAGTAAATTCACCACATTTTTTCCGGAAAGTTGCTTTATGTTCAGTATTGAAACGGTGAAGTGTTTTACGGAATGCGATTATTATGTCTTGAGTATTATTTTATAGCTAATAGATAGTGACATCGTATTTTGAAAATGATTTCGGCTACAAGCTAAATAAATTGATCCGCTTAGAAAGAAACCGTTAGATTGAATCGGAGTATTGAATTTATCGATAATGTAATCAAACGGCCATTTGCATAATAGAAATTGGACGATTCGATTTGCTTCGATTACAGTACTTGTATGGAAGACTTCATTAATTTAATTTATCAGCTTCACCACTCTAAACGCTAATGGCTGATAACTATTTCTTAATAAGAATGTCTGTAAATTGAATACATGATAAATAATCAAACTATTAGTAATGCAAAATCTATCATTAATTACGCATTTCCTAGCAACTTGTAATATATCTAGTGGGGTTTACCACACTCCACCTAAACAACGAAGAATTAATGTAAACTCATGTTGCCCTGGAGCTTTTTGCGATCCCGTTTTAATAGACACACAAATAATAATTTTCTGTAAACATGGTTTTATTGGTTCAATTTTGGTCCACACTGTATAATAATATGAGCCGTTTAATGCGAGAATGACGAATTTCATATGGAATGTCAATATACATTAAAATCGTGTAAATCGTAACACATTATCTACCTATTCCACATGTTTTGAAAATCTATGGCCCATGGCTAAGGGGGTTTTAACAGACCCCTCAACAGCAACAGCTACTTTAATCGTGAAGTAACAACTCCCCCTGAATAACGTAGTCTAATAATTCTGTTTTGGATTATTGAGTGAATCAAGATTTTTTGGCATTCATTTGGTACAGCACAATTATTGAAATCGGAGCTGCCTCCCCTAAACGTAATAATTAGCAAGATTATTAATAAGTTTTCGGTAGAAAAAGCGTTGTGTGCTGTCATTTTGTCGCAAGGTGTATGTGCATTGGTCCCAGACTTTTCGGATACCTTGTGCACTGTCGGTAACGGGTAGATTCTTCTTTGTCCGCGAGGATGGCGTAAGGTTACCGCGCGGATCATTCCATGGCATTTCCGTTCTTGAGCACAGCGAACTATCTTCCCGCGACGGTCCCCGGAGTCACGTTCATGGTCGGGATAGAGGATGAAATTTTTCCGTGTGCCCGGTTTTGGCACTGGCGCCCGGTCGGATTCGGCGAATTGTCTGAATTCCGCTGGCGGAAACTCCGCCGATCTGGTGGCTTCAAATTGGACGTGGATCCTGGGGACTTCCACCGGTGACGCCGGCTGTTAACAGCAGACGCCGGTTTATGAGACTGATGCGGCCGTTTCGTTAGTTTCTGGGTTAGCCCGTCTTCCACTCAGCAGATCGTCGATTGCCGTTTTACTGGTCTCGATGAGCGCGGTGCCTTGTCGACGGCCGACAACGATTGAGAAAGTAATTATGCCTCGGCGAGGGAATTGGCAGTTGCTGGGCCAGGTTCAGGATGGGGTCGGGTCGGGTGGCGCTCGAACGAGCCACGATTGTTACGCGTGTGCAAGTGCCATGCTCCTTTGTGACCCGAATTATGACTTTCTTCCGTTTCACTCGCAACGCTCCGGTCCGAATACTTTGAGATGCCCTAACGCGTTCATTGCCGTTTCAGCGACCACCGGAATGCCACAGACGCGAATTTAATTAACGAAACGCTTGAGGGGCTATTCTGCTCTAGCGCGAGAGTTTCATGATCATTTTCAGGATTTTTCGTGGGCAATGAAGGTCGGTAGAGCTTCGTTTACAACAGATTGGGAGACGCGTTTGTTAATTTATTTGTGCATATTACCAGTTTATTCAGGAAATAAAATTCATTTTGTTACGTTTTTAAAATATTCTTATTCGACATAGCTGATCCAAGTTCAAGATTTATAGCTAATTAGTATTAAGCGTTCATTTCTCAACATATAGCATGTCCTAAATTAAAGTCGGACAAATACAGAACCAAGCTTTGCTGTTATGTGGTCACAAATCTCTACCGAATGTAATGAGATCAAAAAGATCGTGAGATCTAGTGTCACCCTGTAGGAAAATTGTTGATGAAATCCTATAATCGTAAAAATAATAACATAATGTTTCCTTATTCAAACAGTAATAACTATGCAAATATTTATGATGGGAAAGAATGTCTGGTTCTCGCTGTACCTGATCGGAGATTTTGGAGATTTATGCTTATGACGTGCAATTGGCTGTTGAGGGCGAGTAGAGATTCGGAAGCGACTAATAATGATTGATTACTGAAGTCAATTCCCTCAAATATAGCAGTACAGGCTTGTGCGTCATAAACATACCAGATATCTGCGTACCAAGTGTAACCGATGATGGCCGCTGTGACCCATGGAAATTAATGCTTTTATTTGGGCCATTATGTCCACCGAAAGAATGTGAAGGTACGCGACGGAACAGTCGGTGAATTAATATCGTCGGCGACATCAATGTCGGCCAATTGTGGTCGATTAAAACATTGTCAGTGAAATGATTGTCGATAATTTGATACAAACCCTTTCGAGAACAGTCGGTGATGGTGGTCCAGCACTTTCAGGACACCTAGTACAGCAGTCTCAGGCATTCCCAACGTCAACCGACGTGACTGCTTCGCGATGTATCAAGTTTCCGCTGCGGATCGGCCGCGCATATGATGCGTGAAGCCGTAACGGTGCAGAAGCGGCGCGATCCCCGAAGCGGATCCGAAACGGTCGCGCGACGACGCAGGATGACCGGCTTTTCCGTGGGAACGAATCTGTTCAACAGTCACGACCCGTCCCAACAGGCGCACACCGAGAAAAATATCGCTTTATTTCGGAACGGAGCCAACGGATATTGCGGACCGTTTACCGGCCGACAAGCCGCCGTTAACCTTTATCTTATTGACGACGGAGGAAGCACGGAAAAAAAGGGAAGGGAACCAACTGCCCCTGGGGAAACGAGGACTCGATACACCACCGGAGGGTGAAATATTCTTCGGCTTGAACCCATCAGTCGCCGGAGGAAGGGTATTAGACGCCTCCTACTTCTGCTATTTTTCCATCTCGGGGACACCGGCTTGACAGTGAATTAATTGATTAAGCTACGGCGGGACGCCGGCCACCAGCTCGGAGAAGATTGGTCATTGTTGCGCATGAGAATTGTTTGATTTGCCTCGGAACCCCTGGTACTTTTCGCCAGCCACCGAGGAAGGAACCATTCCCGAACAGTTTTCACGCGGATACTCGTAATTGGATTATCTGTTTTCGTCGAGGGCTACTGCTAGCTAGGATTGATGTGTATTTGCGGCCGAGAAAGGTACTTGATATAGACATTTCACGAATTAGAATTGGTGACGCTAAAATTGCACATTCCTAGAGTCTTTGGAAAGAATCACTTCCTAGATCTGTTTAGTGCTTATCTACAAATTACAATAGATCATTCGATCTTGCACTATTCTAAATTTAACGGTTTTCGCGATAAAATGTTAGTTAGTTTCGTGTAAAACTAGACTGCGAATTTTATTCATTGATGACAAAAATGGGTGGGTGTAACTACAGCTATAATACAGGGTGGAAATTATAAAGCATTACAAACGAATATGTCCAAAAATATTGATTATACGCAAAAATGTTTCAGATGAATGTTGTTCAGTACCGGGGGGGGCATCACGTTGTGGGACTTTTATTTTTCCCGGTGGACACTCCAAGGTGAGGTGAAGGTCAACTTTCTTTTTTTAAATGGAATGATATGTTTTTTGGTAATTATTTACATTAGGGACTTCCTCACCGATTTTGATGACGTTAAAATATGTTGTCAAGGTCATCATTCTGAACAACTTTTTCCTATACATGTTACCGCCTGCAAAAAGTGATCGGAGTAGGTCTGGATTAGATCTGGGTTAGGTCTGGGTTATTTATATATTATTTATATATTATTTATATATTATTTATATATTATTTATATATTATTTATATATTTATATATTTATATACTGGGTTATTAGATATTTCCTTGATTGTTGCAGATATCCAAGAATTCGTATAGTTTCATGCTTAATACTCTGTATGCTAACACAGCTGACAATGAAATGAGTTCGCATTCGACACGATTCATTTCACGTTTCAGTTCATAAACATAAACAGACAAGACAGTGGGTCTTAACTGATTGAAGTCGTTTTAAGTTGTGACCGTGGCCGCGTTATCGGCAGCCACAATTTCAAATCTAACCCAAACCTACTCCGATCACTTTTCGAGATGTTGAAACTTTTTTGCGAATATCTTGGAAACTAAAGCTGAGCTGAATGATGACCTTGACAACATATTTCAACGTCATCAAAATCGGTGAGGAAGCCCCTAATGTAAATATTTACCATTTTTTTATCCGTCATCTAATAGCGCGTTTTAGGATGAGTTCAATTACCTATGACTCAAGGTCATTCAAGTTCAAACTTGTAGGGAAATTCAGAAAAAGTGTGATCGTTTTATTTGTACTTCAGTTTAGTATGTGTTGAAAATGATTACCTCTTACTTCAATGCACTTAACAATTCTTTGTTTAAATGATTCTCTAAATTTGCTCAACATTTCAACATTTATCTTAGCACAAGCTTCTCATATTCTGATTTTCTTGTTATAATCATCACTTAAAGAAAATCTGGAGGAGAAGATTTGGCGGAGAGAAAATTCACATCTAGTTTGCCAATATATGGTTCCAAAATTTGAAGCTGATAGCTGTAATAGATTGTAAGAAAGAAAAAAAACATTAATTTGAATTCTTTATTTTATACATATTTCTGTGATACATCTTTTTAAAAAATCATATCTCCATAATATAAGACAGTGCACTTAACAGTATTGAAGCTAATATAAATGCATACATCGTTATCTCGGAATGGCGATCTCGTGCAAATATCATTTTAGAGGTTGTCAACTACCAAATCATTTTGCATGCATAAATTCCCGTTACGTTCGGCCGGGGATGTGAAAATCCGTCACCGGTGATTTCAGCGGCGCGTAAAAATTTCATAAAATGTTAGCTAATGCAAAGCTCCTAACCGGAGAACGCAGAGAGAATGAGAAAAAAATGGTATAGATCAGGATGGAGGGAGGGGGCGGGGTTATGTGGTGGTGGTGGTGGTGGTGGTGACGGGTATGTATTTAATGTTAATTTAAGTCATACGGCGAGCGAACAATAAATAATGGCCACGTACGCATAAAATGTCGCACAAAAAATTACAGGATGAAAGCGCGTAAATTTGAAGCTCGTCTGAGGGGAAGAGCGCAGATAAAAATGATAAACGTGTACGTGGAGGGCGTAATAAAAACGAAATTTGTAGGACACGTGAGTGTTACGTCAGCGTGGAAACTCATGTTCAAGCAACGGCCTCCGCCTCCTCCTCGTTCTCCTGCCTCCCCCCTTCCTCCCACCACCTTTAATTTCAACGCGATATTAATTACCAAGCAAATGTAGAAATAACACGTGTTGCTTGCTTCCACGCTAGTATCTTGCAATACCTTCTCGCCCGACTATACCGCAACCTAGTTCAAAATTGTTAAATTACTGCAAACATTTGTGTACCGCATTCCCTGGTGGTTCTGGTAATCTCTGGAAGACCGTCTGACATTTAAGCTGAATACGAAGAAGATGGCTCAGAGCATTAATATTTCATTAATTACCAGACTGTGATAATTTTTTAGATAGATAGTTCCATTCTCTAATCATTTTTATAAGTTGAAAATAATTTATGGCTTTCTTCATATGCTTCTAATCATTTTAATGCCTTATATTTCAAATACTTATTTTTACCATAAATGCATGAAATCCGCTGGGTTTTGATCAAATTTGCTTTATTGTTTAATGTCAGATCCACGGACCACTAAAAGTGACTATTTTAAATTATCATATGAATACAAGAAATTTCTTTCGTTTATTTATAATATATTTCTAAAGAAAAAATTCTTTAAATAAATCCTCGTGAATGCGTTTCTACAATTTTGATAAAAGTATATTAAAAACTGTTGAACCCGTAGCTCTATTGTTAATTGCAAGGAACGAAAATATTTCGTATAATATGTATTTAATTCTTGAATGGCGGAATTTAGGTCCATTTTGGCCCAGAGTTACAAATGTTCCATTCAAATTCTAATTTTCTAATAGTCAGTTTGTCCTCAGATATTCGCAGACTACCTACTTTATGCATTTATGCCAAAATAGTATTAAATAAATTTATTGATTCTATACTTTGAGCACAGTAAATTTTCTTATATTCAGTTGAGCATATTCTAATTTTGCTTTACAATATTATTCAGTGAAATTATCTCAGGTTCATCAACGTGCAATTAATTTTGTCGTATTTTATGCAATTGCAAACGCAAAAAATGTACACAATCTGCAAGTAAACGATAATAGACAACACCCCTAACATAGCAGCCTGCATACCATGCACATAGGAATTTAATAAAGAAATGACGACAGAGCGTTCCACACATATTAATAATTCCAAAAATCCATGTAGAAATACTAAACAGCTTTTATTCTTCAGATCTTAATAACGCGGTTATTAGTGCTTAATTCATAGCTCATGAAAACGTTTAAAACTCGATTTAGTAAATTTAATTATCCCCAAGCAATAAAAGAATTATGTTGAGAATCTGTAATGTCATTTTTGTCGTTCGAAGCATTAAGGACTATTACAATGCTTTGCCATGATACTTACATTTTTTAAAAATTTTCACACAACAACAGAAATCGTAATATTCCATCACCATCTTTTTCAAATATTATTATCTCTTGTATGATATATGTTTAACACGTAGTCAATGCTATATTTCATTCGTAATATTCACATAAATCTAAACCTATTATAGATACAGTACTCACATAAATATACGGAAACTCCTAAAAAGACCAATATTGCACCCAACGACTCGGATTTTTTTGATAAGTTAAAACAATTAGTTTACTAGATGACGTAGTAAACTAATAATTTTTACTATTTAAAAAATTTGTTTGAAAAGATTGCAATTGGTCGGAATTGCAAAGAATATACAGAAAATTATAATTTAATACGCTTTTATGTGGGTCAATATTGAAAATTTAAAAATTCTTTTACGGAGAAATATGTCAATCATACACATTCTGAAAATTTCATCAAAATCGATTGATGTGGAAAAAAACGCCAGGAAAAGTCGCGAGAAACTGCAATGTTGACCCTCTTTTAACGCTTGTAACACATTGCAATCTTGACCGAGTTTGATGAAATTTTCAAAATTTGTATAATTGATACAGATCTACAAAACGTATTTTTTAAATTATCAATATAGGCCTACCTTAATTTTTTCAAAATTTTTTTCACGTCACGTAATAAAATAATTGTTCCAACTTCTCAAAAAATTTAAGACTTTTAAGTAGTGTATATTTAGGAGTGTCCGAATATTTATGTAGGTCACGGTATTCAGATTTTCTGTAAACCCGTGCAATAAATGTTTACATGAATGCGGAACAATCGGAGTTCCGCGGCTCTTATAGAAAACATGTCAATCCCTATTAAGTCTTTCAGAAATGCATTCCGGTTAAACCGCAGAATGCTGTAAATTTGATTTGCACGACGGGACAGTCGCAACAGCAATATCCATTCCCCGCCGGTGACGTTGTAAATGTTCGAAGCGCACAGAGACGTCAACGCAATTATGCGTATGGATTTCGCAACCGCAGTAGCATCAGTAAACCAAGCCACACCGACGAGGGAAACAATCACGTTAAAACCTAACTTGACTTGACTGGCGTTGATTCGATGAAAAATAACTTCTGGTCTATGACAATGCATCCTCGAAAAATTTTTAGAATTTTTGTTCGGAAAAAGTATTTAACCTTTTGCATTAAAGTTTTGCACGCGTATTTATGGATATATGGAGTATATCAGTTATTTTTCTCAAATAAAAATAATCAAAATTGCACGAGTTCTATATTTGTTTACTAAATATATTTTAAAAAAACATCAATTGACTGTTGCCATCAATTGAGTCCTTGTGTTGAGGATCGAAAACAAAAAAATGAGAAAGTATATTAATCAGTATGCATATGGCTATGGTCTGAATAAAAGTAAATGGAAGATCTTGATTATTTACACAATGACGGCATTTTGAATTCAAGTTAAACTTAAATTTAAAAAGGACATGGATTAAGACATGGATTCTAAAACTTTTTAGAAAACCATCTTTAAAACTACAGTATTTAATCGATAAATATCACAACCACTGGTCCGGCCAGTGACACTTCGTGTTCAGGTATACTATTCTTTGACTTGTGCCGAGCGTAGAAAAGGACAGCGAAGCTCTAGAGGCCTCGGTCGCCGAGAAATGTAACATAATACGGTTCGAGTATGTCGGTGTGAAAACAACACATAGCCCAGTGACAAAACTTCTTTATTTTTTATTATTTTTTTATGAAACTTTCACCAACATATTCGTGGCATTTTTCTAATTAAAATTGATACCAAATAACATGTAATTGTGATGATATTCAGATAGAAGTATTCGGATAGATGATATTTGAATAGTTTTATTAACCTAAGTTAAAATTAAGGTTAAATAAAATCGTCCAGATTGGACCACATTGTAGTCTCTTAAATTCGACCAGTCCAATCTCAAATTTAATTAATAAATCTTAAACTACAGAGGAATTTCAAGTTTGATTAATATTTTTAGAATACTTTTAGAGGAATTTCAAGTTTAATAAAAAATTTTATCCATGAATTTTAAACTTTAGAGAAATTTCAAGATCAGTTAATATTTTCAAAAAACTTTTAGAAGAATTTCAAGTTTAATTATAGTTTTTATTAATAAATTTTAAACTTTGGAGGAATTTGGACACACTTGGGTCGATACACAATGTGCTGGAGTAACTCCAAAAATCAAGAAATACCTTTGTATCAATTGTGGCTAACGAAATTGGTGGTCTATCTTGAGTAAATTGTGTTTATTAAGAAATAAAATCTATTACTTAAACGATTAAAATAGTAACATTCTTTCCCACTGTTCCGTTTTTATAAAATTATTTCCATCTTTATATATATATATATATATATATATATATATATATATATATATACATATATATATATATCAAAAATTGTTTATGAGGTCCAAATTCGGCAACTCTCCCTTACATTATTCGGTCGTCTTCTATAAAATGTAGAATTTAAAATTATTTGCAATTTCATCGTACAAATGATTTTTTATTGAATATTAAGAAGTTGTATGTATCTGGAGAAGCAATCAATGAAAATCTGTACAAACGTTTGAATGATACAAATGTGATGCACGATTTTTTGTAGATTTGTAGATCAATAATGTAAAAAAGATAAAAGAATTTAAAAACCTTGGTGTATTGTATTATTTTCAAATTATTAAAATTATTGAAGGAACAAGAGTTTTTTTATTTGGCTCCTGTTTCTTGTAATTGGAGCAGAAAATCTGTATTTTGCATAAAAATCCGCAGTTTATTCATTAATTATTGAAATACTACGTCCGTGGTAAAAGCTGCCTCGATAAAGGTGCATTTAAAGTTTCAGGTACTGTTTTAGAGTGCACAGCAAGCAGTTCTGATTCAGCTGTATACTTTAGAAATATGTTTTTAGGATGTTTTATATTGCAAGAAAATGCAAAAATAGGGAGAACGATTTTTACAACCTTCTAAATTAGGACTACTCCTTGAAAAGCGACATATATGGAAATCGCCAAATTTTTTTATAACTTTCTTCTCGGTTCTTCGATAATTGCTTTTTTCCAGAGCCTATCAATGTCTAAGTTGTCGACGCGAAGTTCCGCTTAATTGAAATTTCAACTTTAGGTTGTCACATCTTGCTTGAATATTTATCGATGAAAACATCGAGCGAAGTTCTTTTCATGTAATCCGAATTTATTTGTTGCTTTTTTCTTTCGAGGAGGTTATCGATCACGAGTCGAGGGATTAAATATACAGGCTGGAAGTGTACTTGTTAATGCTATTGGACATGTTTATTTAAAAAGCTTTCGCCACTAATATACTGCGTAATCCATTCCAATAAATTATAAAGCATTTGCATTTGGAGTGATTGAAAATACATTTTATGAATTGCATGTTTCATGTTTGTTATTTTCGGCTTCAAAAATTGAGATATACTGATTGTTATATTCTGAACGTCATTTTCAAAAATATTGTATAAAATATTTATTTCAGCTTCATACAAAAATATTTCGAAACTGAATTGAACGGAATTTGGGTTATGATTAGACTGCGAATTTGATGTCTTCATGATAAAAATAAGTAGGTTTAATTCAGAATAGTAGGAAGATTAAATTTAAGACCATTGTGTATTATTTTCAGGTTATCGAAGTCACCAAAAAAAAGAAGTTTCTATTTGGTCTCGTCCTCTTTTAATTGATACGGATAATTTTTATTTTAAATAAAAATTCTTGTCGAGTTATGATAGTCAAACTAATGTTATACGTTTGATATGCAAGGAACAATCAAGTATGATAATTTAGGATGAACAGTTAGAATAAAGTAGCAACGAATGATCTGAAATGAGAAATATAACTTCCGCTCCGTTTCTTTGTAAACTCGTTTCCTTTTTAATGTACCACAAATAGAAAGTTAACTGTAACGATTGTTTCAATTAATTTCTGCATACTAATGTTAAAGGAAGCCAATTTCCTTCGGCCATTCCAGGAAAACAAATAATCTCGAGAAAATCCAAGTATCAAGACCATTTCACATTTTTCAAGAAAACTTTCAGAGCAATGAAACTTCTCTTCTGTATTCTAATATTATTTCCCTGCTGGTTTTAATGAGAAAGGTTTACTCATGATCTTTTTGCCAATAAGCTCCAGCTCATAATTGAAACAAAAGGGGTTTAAGAATGCTCAGCAAAGAAAAACAAAAGCTTCAGTTTATAAGAATTTCTGTTTTTAAATCCCAGCATTTCATAATCGAGTCAACGGAAGATCTACATTTAAAAATTCTCACTTTTTCTCTGTTACAAAAATCGAATTAAACTGTCAGTTATTCCCAACTCTGACGATTGTATCAAGTGTAGCATTAACTTCAATATTTAGTGATATGCACCAAAAGATTTATTATAGTTTTGTATGCATACATTGAAAATATTACATAATACAACAATAAAAGCTTTAGAATAAAATGAACATTCAGATGAAGAAAGTCACGTTATACTGAATGATATCCCTTTATGTTAACCATAGGAATAGATACAGATCAAAATGGAAAAACAATTTTCTACCTTTTTCTTTGTATACAAAAATGCTGAAAAAATTTGCCACACGATGGTTTTTGATATACATGTTAAGAAATTTTTTCACAATTCTACATACGGTGGCTCACGAAAGTATTCGAACGTCCTTTAAATTGGAATAACTTTTTTAAAATTGGGCCAAATAATTTGAGTTTGCCTTTAGCAACTACGCGGATTCATTTACTAAGTAGGATTCAAAAAAAATTTTGAAAAAATTGCAGTCGGTAGGAATTACATGAAAAAATAAAAATGGCACTTTTGAAAACTTTTTTATATCAGTTCGCAATGAAAATTTGAAATATGCGTTTTATACATCTATGTTAGTTATGCACATGCCGAAAATTTCATCGAAATCGATTGGCGCAGAAAGAAACGGCACGCATCAAAAGATGTAAGAATCTCTGGATTTTAAGCAAAATCTGACCGAAAGTCGTGAAAAACTGCGATTTTGGTCAGTTTGAACCGTTGCAGCTCGTGTATACATTAATTGATTTCGATGAAATTTTTGGAACATGTATTACTAACATAGGTCTACAAGACGCATAATTACAGGCTGGAATAAAAAAGTTTTAAGAAGTGCCATTGTTAGTTTTTTATGTAATGCCTACCAATTGCAATTTTTTTAAAATATTTTTTCCATCTCATTTAGAAAATCAATGCGTCCAATTGCGAAAGAAAATGTCAAGTGGAGTGGTGCAATTTTAAACAAATTATTCTGATTTAAAGGGCGTTTGAATACTTTCGCGAGCCGCTGTACATAATTTTAGAATTAATTTCAGAATGTTCTTATACATTAACCCGAATATTCAGGACGTAGATCGCATCAAACATGTGCACATTATACGGAGGCAAACCAACGAGCGAGCGAAGACGCGGGAGAAACAAAAACAACGCGATCCCAACCACACAACACGATTGCCAGTACAAGACCACGAGCGAAGTTCACTCATTCCAACACATAAAAGTAACCTGTTAGCATGTCTGACTATGACCTACCATTTCCACTTCGTGCAGTCGCCAGTGCCCATGTATCAGAGAAAATGTCGAAATTAATTATTTAAAAAACGAATGCGCAGAGACCAAATGTTTTATTTCACATTTCTAATTTACTTTTTTACGGCGAATCAAGTTGTAACAGTTTCATAAATGCGCTGCGTGTAAGAGCATAAAATTATAGGAATGAATATAAACTGCATACAGTGAATGGCGAAAGATTAAACTGCATTTCATCTGGAGATGGTTTAGAGGAATGGAAGCAGTGTTGGATTTCTGTTGTGTCGTGTCAGTGCTCAAACTTCAACTAGTGAGCCGCTGAGATACACGCCTCAAAGAGAGGTAATAAATAATAGAAAGAGAATAATCGGGTATCCGGATAACTGTACAATTTTAATAAAACGTGTGTGAAGAACGGTATACAAGGATATAAAGCACAGGGTGACTATATGAAATTCGACTTGTTCCGACTTTCGACTCCAGTTCGCGACTGGCATTGCAACGAGGGCATATGAATAAGGAAATCTCTTAGGGTTGAAAATTCCCTGCACCAAATATAATATAGTGGAGCCTTAGGCAATAATATAATTTTACGGAGGTTTCAAAATGAACTCTAAACAAGGGCAACGCTCATAGACGAAATACGTCGACGCTATGAATATCGTCAAACAGTGATGACACTTGGTTCCTTGTATTTTTGAAGTGAAACTTCATTAGGCGATGTAGGCGTAAAACCGATCTGGCGATAAAACGATGAAACGATGAAACGAAATTCTATTCTATTAACATATACGGTTGAGGGTTCGGCATTTTTTAATAATAATTATGATAAAATTCCGATGATGCTAAATGGAGATTTCAACGTGAACTTTGCATCGGAACAATCAAAATTATTAACCGAATTTTTTAGAAGTAAATTAAGATTGGAAATGGTAAATAATCCTAATGAAGCGACAACAAGATCAGGAACAACTCTCGATGCAGTATTTGCAAGACATTTAGACAAAATTGTATCAAGAATATTTATATCATATTTTAGCTATCACAAGCCAATTGTTTCAATAATAGAATCATAGACAATTAAATGTCATAAAATGTTAATAAAAATGTGAAAAAAATTATAGAAAGAAGTTTCACTTCAGCCATGTGGTCTAAGCACACACCAATTTTTTTCGAACATATAAATCAGGCTTAGAGGCACACCCTGACGCTATGTGTGGGCCTACGCTACGTCAAATGCCTTTGAGAGCGGTATTGCTAGGCTGATTCTCCTAAGCATGTAAGCTGATAGTAAAAGAGATTCTAAAAAATGACATCGTCCAAAATCGACCGCAGGATAGATCTATACCAAAGTTCGAGCCGATCATGCAATAAGCACGTCTCAACAATTTCCGTGAATCATTTCGCGATATCAATTATAACGACGTGAATTCGACCTAAATGCGAGCGTATTACAGGATGCGAAAAGCGTGTTGAGTACTCGGAACGGTACACGTACTCGCATGCGTGATCACTGAACCCAAATAATAGTACAGTCGCTTCGGAATGATGCGATTATTATAGGATGTATCACGTGCAATCAACTCGACGTCCCTGCCCTTCAGAGTGCACTCCAATTCACTCGGCCTAAATCGCAAGTATTGACGAACTACGAGGTCACAGAGAAACAATAATCCTGCTATTCTGTGACTCTCGAGCTGCCGTCGCCGGCGGCCAAATGAAACGGGATTGTCGGAAAGCGTTTAGGATTGTGTACCGGTAATATCACTGACGAATAAAATCTGCTATTTCCATAGTACATCACTGTCTACGATTGGATTAAACCTGTCAACCGAGAAAAACAAGTTGACATCTCATTCCCATTCTTAATCAGGTTTCAGTGTCTTATTAACCCTCATCTGTCATAGAATTTATCAAAAATAATTGGAGATAGACAATTAAATTCGCAAGTCCCTATTTTGAAGACAGACATCTGTGGCAAGTTCAGATGAGATTGAAATATATAGTTCCGAGTACAAGCAGCTTTCTGTATAATTAGCTCCGTTCTTCGAATAGAATCTACTAATAAGGTTTCTTTCAAATAAGGAAACTTCTAATAAAATTTTGAAGTAAGTATGTTCACGGAAATGTTAAACGAAAAATCCTCTCATTTTTCTGATTCAACTTCTTCCGCGATGTTATATCGACACAATGCTAAAACGTCAATAGGATTAAAAGAGGAGTAATTCACTTTGTCAATGCGTTTTTAAAAATGAAAAATTAAGGTACGCTGTATTAAATGTAAAGTAGGATTGTTCGTACTGTACGCAACAAATGAAACGATGTGGAGTACAAATCACAATTTATTCAGAAGCAGTGTACATATTTATAATTGACACGAGAGAATGAGGATTAATTCAACGAATAATTCTTTTAATTCAGTTGTCACGTAGTATTTGTAATGATATAAACTGCAGTATATTTATGTTCTCAGCGAGGAAATCTTTGTTACATTAATATAATTTATTTCGTGTCACGTTCTTGTGAATGTTCACAATTAAAGGGAGTAATTGTGGTGTTCAGAACACGTGATTGCAAGAGTGGAAATAAATGAAAGGTATGTGATAACCTGAGACTTCATCTGTTTCCGGTGATGGATAAACAAGAATAACGTAATTAACCTTTTCATTGCAGCGGAAATGACAAAACAGTGTTACCACTGTGGGGATTTAATTACCAGGATAAGAGATTTCGTTAGGGGTTGCTGCAATACGTCTAATTACACCTTCCTTGGTAAATCTAATTTTTGGAAATATTAACTCTACAGTTACTAACGAATGTTTGACATTTTTAACTAATAATCAAAGTATTTCAATTAATATTAATAAATATTGTCAATTAGTAATCGATAGAAATCCGATACAAACAGATTTGTGCATTGTCACAACAGTAATTTTCCACAAGAAAAGGCTTATGGAGTAAACATTTTTTAAACTTATAGTTGTTCGCCTGAAATTTTTCTTCAAAAAATTTAGGAGGTTAATTAGTGATCAATGTTAAAAATTAATTTATAATGAAAATACATTCGACAGAAACCTAATTGAAACGCTAACGGACTATGTAAAAAATGTGTGTATTATCGACTGAATTTATTGAGCCTCCATTCTTTACTAAAGATAATGCCATTTATACAGGGCGCGTCCGAATAACATGTACAAGACGATTGCTTATGAAAAAATAGGAAAAAAGTATAGAATCAAATTTTTTCATACGAAACTCAATTTTCGAAGAAATCGAGTTTGAAAATGCAGCGATTACGTGTGCTATTACAGTAACCCCGCGATCTAAGTCCAACGGAACATTGCAATCTATGTCCCTTGGCCTACTCCTTCCACTGCAGGGCATCTCCGGAAGGGCCGTGAAGCTCGAGCTGCCTCGGTCGCCGAGCAGTGTATACATACCGCGGAATCTTATCCTGGGTCAAGTATATCGGTGTGAATCACTACTAATCCAATTACAAAACTTCTTTATTTTTTATTATTTTTTCATGGAACTTTCACCAACATATTCGTGACATTTTTCTAATGAAAATGATACCAAATATGGTATAATTCCGATGATATTTATTTGTGTAATGAGCGATAGAAGTTTTTCATTGTCATTACATTGTACGGACACGCGGGCCTTTGAACTGTGTAGGCGACTGCGCCTCTCCGTGTCTCTTTCTTTCCCATACGCTGTCCATCTTTACGTCCAAAACTTTCATCGTTTATTACACAAGTAAATATCATCGGAATTATATCATATTTGGTATCATTTTCATTAGAAAAATACCACGAATATATTGGTAAAATGTCATTAAAAATAAGTAAAAAATAGTGAAGTTTTATTATTGCACTAGTATTGTCTCACCGAAACGCTATTTTTTGTTGCGCCTTCGGCCGCGCAGTCCGTGTTTGCATGCTGTCCTTTTCTACGTTCGGCACGGTCGATGCGGTCACAAAAGAATACTGTCCCTTCACGATCTAAGTCCCAGCAGAGAACCGAAAAAGGACTTAGATCGCGGGGTTACTGTAGATAGAAATCGTCCGACTCGTCTGATCATGACTAACCAATACGACTTCCTGCGTATATTAAAGCACGCGAATCCTGCAGATCTCTAAACTCGATTTTCTCGAAAATTGGCGGCAAACAAAAAAAACGTTATTCCTTTCTTTCAATATATATATATATATATATATATATATATATATATATATATATATATATATATATATATATAGAATCATCTTCTGCCCGCTTGTACATGTTATTCGGCCGCACCCTGTCTAATGACAGGGGCCCAGTGATAACGTCACGAATGAAATGTAATTGATCGAATAAATATTACCAAGGGAAATATTTGATAGCATCTCAAACACGGTTAATGCGTTTAATATTTCATTTTCAATCATGAATATTTCCCAATAAATAGGGTTACGCCAAATATTGAAATTGGAATACCAACAGTTCGTCATTATGTTTTTCCAATTTGTTGCATTAATTTTCCGCTCTTCATCTCCCCAAATAGGTTCGCCGGCCTTTATTTGAAAGTGAAATTCAGCTAATTCGGTATGAAATTGGTTGGTACACGTGCCTGTTGGCTTTTTCTCGGAATTGAAACAATTAGCGCGGTGACCGCTTCCGAAATTTATAATTAACGCTTCCCACTTCTTTCCGCTGACACGATATCAATTTGAGAGCGTCGCTGTACCCGTCAATTCTATCATGTCCCGCTGGTAGGATACATTAAAAAGCAATTAATTTTCCACTGATCATTTCGACACACGTGTTACGAAACACTAATTTTTTCTCGGCTCTCTTCGCTTCTTATATTATGTTCTAAACATCGCAATGTTTCTTATACATTCCATCATTCGTGCATACGTATTTTTTTATTTGGAAATCAGGTCCAAATATCGTTTATTTAAAGTATTTCTGTAGATTAATAACTGATTTATGTCATACAAGTCCATGTGGTTGCTAATGACTAGATTGCGAAATTTATTGAGATTGTCCATAATATTCAATATAATAGATGCTTGGACAGAGATATTTATTCCACTTTATTCCATAAACATTAGTGTTAAAAGAACGTAATTGATATACATTTCTTTATGATAATATCAAGATTGAATTCATTCTGGTTTCCTACGATTTCTATTGTAATAGTTGATCAATAAGTATAAAAGAAAATATCAGGAATAAGTCATTATCCATCTGATATTTATAATATCAAGAATATGTCAATGCATTGTCTGCAGCACATTACAATTACTAACGAAAGAAAATTTCTATTGAGCCACTATATCTTGAAATTGATGCAGAAAATTTTTATTTTGTATAAAGATTCGTATTCTACCAATTACACTTACGTTAGATCAACCTTTAAAAAGAAACAATGTTAAAAAGAATTTCTGTGAAATTTGATCATTGTTTTAACAAAGTAATAGCAACTGAAAGATATAGTATCTCTCCGAGAAAAATGTAATTATATTATTCTACATGAACTCTTAATTATTAACAGAATAATAGAGTTTTCGTGCTCACAGTGAAATAACGTTCCCGCTTCGTGAAAGATCTCCGTGGAATGTACTTTTCTGTTTTACGCGCAAGGAGCTAGGAAACTAAAAGTTCCTAGATGTCAGATGCAACTGAAGAAAAAATAACTTGCACGTTTCGAAATTCTTTGACGCAGCATCTCCTGCATAATTAGTTTCTATTCGCGGTCGTTCCACGCAGAAATGTGATTTTCTTTTCTCATTTATCCTCATTCTTTCCTACGCTAATAAAATAAAACCGTATTTGCGCGGTATCTTAAATCTCAGGATAGAATTCTTCAGTTCTGAAGATCCTATTAACAAGACAAGAAAAGAGGAAGGAAATTTCATACCTTGAAGCTTGTTGGACATTTTATTCGATAAAAATGTTTCGATAGAAACGTTTCCAATCAATACCACCGTTAATGTACTTTTAAATTATTCGATTAAAATCATTGATTTTATTTTGAGACATTTAACATAATCTCTTACGTCTAAAAGAAGCTCAAGAATTTCGTTTGACATGATAATCTTAAAAGAAGTTACCGGATTATATTATTCGAGATAGTGTGTTGGTCTACGAATGGAAATGCTATTGAACGATTTATTAATACATTGATTGCCACACTAGTGTCCATAATAGTTATACAAAATCATAACTTATTTAACATTAGAACCACGGTACTCGTACGAATGGAAATTATTAAACATCTGAACAAATACATTCTTGTTACTTTGATGAAGTAACACAACATAGTTACTTTTAGTTCTTCGTAGATCTAATGTTAACAATATAAGGATAAAAAAGATAAGATTTATTATTACAATTACTTTCGTAAGTTTCTTACACCTTGTAAATTCTAATTTGGGTTTATTTAACACATTCTAATAAAAATTGAATTTCTATAGTAGTTTGAAAAATAAAATTACTTTTAATGCTTTTTAGATCTGGTGTTAATAATATAAGAAAAAACTAGGCAAGGTTTATTACAATTACTTTTCTAAGCTTCTCACATCTCATAGATCTCAACAAAATTTGTTTTACCGAATATGTTGTAACAAAAATTTATTTTTAAGTTTGATAATAAAGTAGTATCAGACATACGGTCACTGTAAAAAGTATTCGTATACCCTATAAAATCGAATAACTTTTTTAAAATTGCACCAAACAGCTTGAACTTTTTTGACATGTTAAAGGGAATAATTTACTAGGTAATGCATCAATAATTTTTTTAAATTACTATTGGTTACAATTGCGAAGAAGAAATTTTCACGAAGATAAAATACAAGACCTCCTAGGATTTATTGAAGAAACCAAAATTCTGAAAGTTATACTATAATAATACATAAATGAAGTTGAATGAATAAAGAAAAGTAATGATCACAATTTTTAAGTTTTTTAGTTGTGTCTAGAATAAAAATTTTTTTTTATTATTAAAGCACCTTGAATCTCAATTAGAAGGTGCTTTTTGTAGAACTGTTTCATCGAAATCGATCGAGGTTGCTATGAAATATAATTCATTGAAAGTAGCAAAAATTGTAAGAAACTGCGATTGAAATGAATCACAAACTCTAAATTCAACGATTTTTACATCTTACAATACCTATAGCATTATTTTATGGCTCAACCGATTTCGATGAAACTTTTACACATGTACATACATATGTATATAAATTTCTTAGATTTACAAAAGGCAGGTTTTAAATTTTCATTATAAGCACAAATAAAAATATCGTGAGCTTCACTTTTTTCTTCGCAATTACGACCAATAGCAAAATAAGAAGAAAATTTATTGACACATTAGCTAGTAAACTAATCCTTGTAACGTCTCATAAAAATTAAAGCAGGTTGGTCGACACTTAAAAAAGTTATTCATTTTTAAATAATATACGAATATTTGTTACTCTTACTGTACACTATGCCTAACTTGTCGAATAAGTGTTAAGAAATCGTCATATATTTGTTCTTTAATGAACTACGAAGTAGCTGTTATGCAACGAAAATTTAGTGTCAGCATCTAGTCCCTTAGCACTCGAATGGCGATTCTGAGGCGCCACTACAAATTGCTACACCATTATTCAGAATATTGTTTACATGATTAAATTTGTTTATATGTAATAAATTACTAAACATTTAAATATTGTATGAGGTACTATATCAGTTTCGTACGCATATAATGAAAAAAAACTTATGTACGATGAAAATATTCTAGGTTAGAAGATATGTTTGGTTTTTTAGTTGAAATAGCTTCGAGTGCAAAGTTTTAATGATTCAAGCGATGGATTAATCTATCAATTACGCTATTATCGTCGTGTTCACGTGGACAAGAACAAAGCTTGATAAGATTGGCGGTCTCAGTACCGTTTCTCTGTCAATATTTTTCACGAGACACGTCCTTTCATTGATTCCATTCTCGAACAATGTATCGCACGAAACTGGTTCGTATCGGGTCTAACAATGGACCTTTATCGGAGGCCTCTGCTTTCTGCGAGTAGGCTCATTCACTTGAACCCAGACCTAAGAAGTTTTCTACGAAAGCGACGTAAATATTTCATATCCACTCACTCAACTGGAGACTTTTTAGATATCCCGCAGTGATTTTCTCCGTTCTCTATAGACCTGATACCTCCCTCACTCTTCATGAAATATTCCGACATTAATCCATTTTTCGCCGATTGTGCCAGGGACAGCAAAAAAACAAGCTCGGTTCTAGTGACTTCTGATGAACTATCGTCCAATAAATTTCAATTGATTGGTAGATTTATGTCCCTATACTGCAAGCACGAAATATTGTAATAACACAACTTTACTTCAATGAATATTAAACAATTAAATCAGATCACGATTTATATTCAGTAACTTGTTCATTTAGAGAGAAACTCGATAACTGCATAATAATTCGTCCGGGAACAAATTATTCATGCATTTTAAAAGTGTTGTTACTGATGTTAAATTCGGTAGATTATCTTCGAATGTTTTCATTATCATTTTTTGTACTCATTGTAGTTGTTTTACGGCCACTACATCTTGTACTATTAAATTATGTCAGTAAAATATTATATTAGATTACGAATCACTGAAAACTTGTTCACAATGGATTAAAAACAGATTTATTTATCGAAATAACATTGAACATGAAACATCGTTATCCAATATTGCTATTTAATATTTATTAATCAATTTAAGAATGTAGAAATATTTCCACCCACTCAAAATATGACGCAGTTATGAGTTTTAGTCTGAACAAATTTGAACGAATCAATTTCTTTATGTGAATGTTGTCATTACACTGCGGATTTTATGCAATTATGACAAAAATGAGTACACGTAATTTAAAACAGTGGACAAATTAAAGGAATTTGAGAATATCAGTGTTTTCGTAACAGCTTATTAAAAGCAATGAAGCAAGAAAGAAATATCTATTTGGCTCCTATTTCTTGCAATCAATATAAACAATTTTTATTTTGCATAAAGATCCGCAGTCTAGTTATCATATGAAATCATTATATTTGGAAACAACAATTATAACATTTAATTTATAGTTTATTGTTTATTTTTGTATTAAGTATTAGTACGTTTTGTATCGATGTTTGAAAATTACAAATGCTTTTGCACACGGATAAAAAAAAATTGGTGTGTGCTTAAACCACATGGTTGAAGTGAAACTTCTTTCGATAATTTTTTTCGCATTTTTATTAACACTTTATGACATTTAATTGTCTATGATTCTATTATTGGAACAATTGGCTTGTGATAGCTAAAATATGATATACATATTCTTGATACAATTTTGTCTAAATGTCTTGCAAATACTGCATCGAGAGTTGTTCCTGATCTTGTTGTCGCTTCATTAGGATTATTTACCATTTTCAATCTTAATTTACTTCTAAAAAATTCTATTAATAATTTTGATTGTTCCGATGCAAAGTTCACGTTGAAAGCTCCACTTAGCATCATCGGAATTTTATCATAATCATTATTAAGCAATACCGAACCCTGAACCGTATATGCTAATAGAATAGAATTTCGTTTCATCGCCAGATCGGTTTTACTCCTACCGCGTCGAGGTTTTACGCCTACCACGCCTAAAGAAGTTTCACTTCAAAAATACGTTTCTCATACCGAGGATTTAATAATTTCATCACCCACCGTAAAACATATATAAATCTCATTTAAGTTACATTTATTCCAAACACAAATTGTACCATGTAATTTTTATATTTTCTTTGTCGTTCTTCCCGATTTTTTAAGTTATGAGCTCGATTTTGATTTTCCGATTCCGCGTGTTCCGTTCAAAAATCAATTTGCCCCTTCGTTTTGATCAATCGTCGACAAAGCAGCCGATAAAGCGTGGAACGTAAATGTATTATACGAAGATTACGAGTAAATCATAGGCTGCGTGATTTAAGTGACACGCTGTAAATTCGCCAATTTATCTATCGCAGAGATTTTCGCCTGACGTGCACGCATTTGTTACGTAAAAGCGTCAGACCGGCTCGGCTCTGCGTGACTTTTAACTTTCCTCATTTTTACCCTTTTTTGCTTGCCGTTCCATTCCAGGCACGAAGGACACGTAGAAAATATGTATTTGGAGCTGGAAGTGGTGGAGTAATGGAATCGACTTTAGCTGCATTAAAATATGTTTCTACAAAACTGACAGCATTAACGTGGGCTCCTCTATTCAGCCCGATCTCGTTCGGGCTTGCATTTCGAAAAACTGTCTAATTACCGCTCCGTGCCGCTACTTAATAATCCCGGCTGCAATCGCGAAATGTACTTGACTAATATTGACGGAAAATGTCAATATACATGGTCCACGTAATGAGTTGGTTAAGCGACGAATCATTAGCGATATCTCTGCTAGGGCTATGGGTATTTTATATTAATCTAGTAGCGGTGCAAATTATATACCTATATTCTGAGGTAATAGTATTAAAATATACCTCATAGGAAATAGCAAATCCATTTGTAAGGATTACTATAATCTTTTTACTAGTGTAATTACTAGACGGAGGATTTCTGTAGAAAATAAACATTTTTAACTTCAGTTGCAACAAACTCGAGTTAAATTAAAAGAGACATTCTTTTTTAACGGGTTTAACAGACGGAAAATGGTACGACATCATATTTTACAAAAAAAATATAACAATTCGTAATAATTTCTGAAATCTCCCTAATAGTTCGCATTTATGCTTTAAACGCTTTGAGTAATTAAGAGCCTGGCTTAATGAAAAATAAAAATTTTCTTCCATTATTGCAACTAACGCGAGTTAAATAGTTAATAGACTTAGTTGATTAAAAATGACACAATATAATATTTCACAGAAAATAACAATTCTATTCGTGATGATAACTGTAATCTTTTTAATAATTTATTGCAGCGTTTATTAGGAGCAGAGCATGAATAGAAATCTGTTTCTATAGAAATATTCTTAATTTTATATGACGTGTTTAGTATTTTGTACTTCATCGACTCGTTTTCATTGTAAATGCGTAGAGTCCGCGATCGAATTTAAACATTTTATTATTTTAACGGCGAAGTATCCTCTCACAAAATTTGAATAAAAATATTATCACAGATAAGTTGTAAACTCTTTGAAAAGAATTAGGGTTAAGAGTGGCACATACCTTACAGAACGAATGAACTCTATGGAATGCATCATTGAATCAAGATTAGTAACATACCTGAAACATAAAGAGTAACGATCATGATTACCTACTAATATTCCATTATATGTTATGTTTAGACTGCAGATTGTATGCATTTATAGCAAAAATTAATAAACCAGATTGCAAAACAGTAAAAACATTTAAAGAATTTAAAAACACTGTTACTTCCGACTCATTATAATTCTTCAACAACGAAATAACTGTTTATGTAGCTCCAATATCTTGTAATTAATGCTAGCAATTTTTATTACGCAGAAAAATCCACAGTCTAATTATGACCCTACTCCCGCATGTTAAATAAAGACATCACTTTTATCGATAAATAGTCAGAGTAATGTAGCAGAAATACACAATTTATATAAATTGTCTAGGACACTTATAAAAAACGGGAGTGTGTTGTTCTCGATAAGCAAGACACGGATAACTGGACTAGCAGTTTTCTTGTCCGTTAAAGGCACCAATTTGGCTACGCGCATGTACGACCACCGGGAGTTCAACTCAAAATCTAAACCCGCAGGAGGTATAGTCCCCCACTGGGCTGCGCGGCAAATCTCGCGCCGATCGGCAAACCTCGATTATGGCCCTTTTTTCTCATCACCCTTATTCCCTTAGATTAGAGAGTTCCAACGTATTGGGATCTGACATTTTGAGTGGCGCCGTCTGCTTCTGAAAAGTAGAAATACTCTAAGCTTGGCTTGGCTTGGCTTATAGCAACTTACAGTGTTAACAGGTGTTAATTACAGTATAAACTTACGGTGTTGAAACAGATGTTAATTATAAATAACGTTATGGAAGCTCCAATTTATTCACCGCGCAGCAAAAAATATTTTGGTTATTGTGCAGTGAAAGATTGTGATAGTAGAGCGAGCAAACATTTGTTGTTCCGTTTCCACACTTTGAAATGTAGTATGTGAAGTGAACTGCTTAAAATTTATAAGACCTCCATTTCAAAAATATAAGAAACAATTTAGCAAAGAACAGTCTATTTTAACAGCTAAAATAGATAAAGCTAGAGTGCATATTAAAAGAGCTACCAGCGTATAAAGTCTTTTAAAATTCTTGGTTCAGTGATGCCTGTGGCATTCGTGCCTCTAATAGAAGATATTTATACAATTATTTGTGGAGTAATTAATATGTTCTCACCAATGCTAAGCGATTAGAAATTTATGAAAATATAATTGTAAAAGAAGGTATATTAAAAAACAAATTTATTTTTGTAAAATTAATTATATGATAAAACATACTTTAAGAAGCCGCTCTCCTTCAACAAACTTTCTTCCTGCAGGGTTTGTACCCGCCCACTTACAAGTTTCACCCATACTTACAAACATTTTAAGGAAAAACAAAAAAGCAGATTTCAATATAATGTTAAGACCAAGCACTTCGTCGACATATTGGATAGCTATATAAAGTCCACGCCCCATGTCAGATCCCAATTCCCCTCCGAGAACTGCAAGGTCCCCACCATTGAGCCACTTCCCACTACTACGTACAGCCGTAGAGTTAGTGAGTGCTCCGCGAGCCGCGCGGCTCTTATGGTGGGAGCTTCCTACTACTATACATTATAACGATGAAGTCCCAGAGTGGGGAAAGAACCTAAGTGGGGAAGGTGCCTCGAGTAGCTTCAGAGCTACTGGTATATCGTCTCGGTTTTCTCGCGCATGCGCGACGATTTCAGCGTCAGTAAAGTACAAAGTTGAGCTAAAATGGGGTACCTTGGTCACCCCGCACAGTTTCGTAATTTCTTTTTCGATTTTCAAATATGAATGTTTAACATGCGTATGTTATATTAAAATTTTATGTGTATGTACATATAATATATAAATATATCTTGCACTCTTTTGTCCGGTTTCCCGCCAGTAACAGTTCTCCCCTACTTTCCCCACAAACATAAGACGTACATACGTTGCTGCATTTAGTCGCGCATGCGCGAAAATACCGAGACCATATACCATCACTGGTTGGAACTGCCTGCCCTAGATCGTCGCGGCAATTCACGCTGATCGGCAAACCTCGGTCACGACCGTGCTTTCTTTTGGGGCACAATAATTCGGGCAATGTTTACTCGTTTATCGCTCTCCGTGCGGTCACACCCGCGTTCACAGGAAATCCACAACACAATTTATTAGAATGCGGATACATAACTTACGACTAACGCAGCGAATTAGTAACAATAACTAATGACTGCGCAAATCTTAAACTACTACGTAAACTACTTAAATTGCCACTCGGTTGCGGCGGGGTTTGCCAAGGAACTGTTCATAAACTGACAGCTGAAAAGTCGATAACTGACAACCAAATGTAGCAGACCGTTAATAGAGATATTGAACATAATTGTACATTACTGTTGATAATTGTATATTTGTATAATAAAGTGTTCTATAACGAGATGCTAGTTCCATAAAAATTTGCACCAATATTTATTATTCGCAAGAGAAAACGCTGGCTGGTAGTGTCGTGAACACTTTGTAGAGTAACAAAGACTCCGAAGTGTAATAATTGGATTCGATGGTGCGAAAAATGTCGCAGAATCTGATCGCGGCAAAAAGATGATATCAAAGCGGCGAGAATTCTTCGGGATTGAAGAACACTTTTCATTTCACAAATTTCCCACCTGATTTTCCGGTATGAAACGGGTCTTTCACTGCGGGAAGAGATGGGGCCGGCGTTTCATAACGACTGATAAGGAAGTTCAAAGGATTTTTGGCAGGTCTGTCGACCACCTGGAGAACTCGGGTTGGCGCCAACGGGAACACGGACATTGGGGACGACCGACTGTTTGTGCCGCATTGTCCTGCGTCCCATTCCTTGGACCGGCGTAGATTAGAGTATCATTAAAGGATTCGAGAACGCAGGGTATAATGAGATATTTCTCTCTCTCTCTCTCCCTCCGAGTGCCGCTCCCTGAAAGAGCGACAAAAGAGACGCAGTTCTTTTGCATCTTGTAAGTCGTTTCCCGGTTGTTTACTCTTCCGCAGAATAAGTTGTCTCTATTGTGTGTGCTCTCCTACCTCTTCCACGAGTCGCCGACTTACTGTCCCGATAATTCTTTTATTTGTAGAGGTTCAAGCAAAATTTCGCTTTGAAACTGCTTTCACAAACGGAATAAGGAACTGATCAAATACACCTCTTTCTAGAAATGTATTATTTACTTATGAAGACGGCAATAGGAAAAAGACAAGAAGTATTTACGTGGTCTTATATGTGATATCAACGACTAACTGTTCCGGTAATTGTTTTATTTGACGAGATTGGATCACAATTTCGCTGTGTTGCTTCACAAACGGAATTAAGAACTGATCAAATATCCTTCTTTGTAGGAAATTATAATTTTTTATTTATTGAGGGGAAAGTCATAGTACCTGGTCTTATATGTGACATTATCTATGATTAACGATAATTCTTTTATTTGAGGAGGCTCAAGTAAAATTTCGATTCGAAACGCTGCATTGTTGCTTCAGGAACGGAATAAAGAACCAATCTCTTCTTTTGTATGAAATTGTCGCGTATTTACAGTGGGCCACAAAAGTGTTCGTACGCCCTTTAAATCAGAATAACTTTCTTAAAATTCGACCAAACCACTTGATTTTTTTTTTGAGCAATTAGAAGCATTGATTTACTTTTAAAATGTGCAAAAACGATTTTGAAGAAATCGCAATTAGTAGGAATTACATGAAAAAATAAAAGTGGCACTTTTTAAAACTTTATTATTTCAGCCCGTAATGAAAATTCAAAATATGCGGTATGTAGATCTATGTTATTTAGACATATGCTGAAAATTTTATCGAAATCAGTTAACAAACACATGAGTTACAAACGATTGAAAGTGGTGATAATCGCAGTTTTTCACGACTTTTGGTCAGTTTCTGCTTAAAATCCATAGTTTCTTACATATTTGGATGAGCGTCGTTTTTTCTGCGTCAACCGATTTCGATGAAATTTTCAGCATATGTATAACTACCATAGATCTACAAACCGCATATTTTGATTTTTATTATGGACTAAAATAAAGAAGTTTTAAAAAGTGCCATTATCATTTTTTCATGTAACTCCTACTACTTGCAAGTTCTTCAAATTTTTTTGGCACATTTTAAAAGTAAATCAATACTTCTAATTGTTCAAAAAAAGTCAAGTGGTTTGGTCAAATTTTAAGAAAGTTATTCTGATTTAAGGGGCGTACAAACACTTTTGTGGGCCACTGTATATATTGAGGGGAACGAAGCAAAAATCCAAGAAGCACGTGATCTTATATGTAACAATAGCAGTAACTAACTGTGCGAATAATTCTTTTCTTCAAGAACGGAAGCATTGAGCAGATGAAACACTCTTCGCTGTAGAAAATTATTACTAGATTGCAGATTTTATGTATTTATGACCAAAAGTGAATAGATGAAACACAAAATATTCAACACATCCAAAGAATTTTAAAATTACATTATCTTTAACCCATTTGAAATGATTAAAAAGAGGAAAGCATGTCTATTTAACATCTGTTTTGTTGTAACTGAGGTAGACCATTTTTATTTTGCGTAAAGATACACAATGTGGAAACGATAACCATTAAATGATAAATATTTAAATAACGTTTGGTAATTTTTAAATATTTGCAGAATGCATAAAACAAAATGCAATTCGGCAATTTTCTATTTGTGTTTTCCTTGCTCATTTACTTCGTGTGTTTGTCATTAGACGTCGTTCGTGCACATTAATTATAAACTAAATACTTAAGTACTTATTTAAGAGGCCAACACGATGCAGACAACTTTCCCCTACTTCAAAGTAATGCCGCGCCGGAAGTTCCGAAACTCTCCGAGCTTGCAAAACTTGCGAGCCTTGCAAGATTTTCGAGATATAAAATACTTTCACGATTTGAGAAGGCTTCCAAGGTTGCCGGAACTTAGAACATTTCCTGACCTCGAATAATTAACAAAGTTCGTCGAATCTCCACAATGATTGAATTGCTTGTAAACGCGCGAGTGAAAATCCTGAATGCCTGTGAATACGTGTTGCTTCATTCACCTGAGCTTATAATTAGGCAAGATCCACTGACTTATTGATTTTCGACCGTCGAATACGAATCGCTCGAAAACCTGTTGTTCCACCTTCATTTTAATATTTGCACGTAAAAGAGAACACTTTTACCTCTTTTAATTCTTTTAATCCTTTATAGTATTTAAATAATTAAGAAGAGGATTTTTTAAACATTGGATTGCTAAATTCAGTCGCTTAAGACATATAGTTACCGTGTTATTATTTAAACACTTTACTACGTAATGGAATACTTTTAATCCTTTTAATTCTTTTGATTCTTTGAATTTTTTTAAATAATTAAATTACTTGTGTGGAACATTGGGAATTTGATATACACGAGTCTAATGTCGATGATATATTGATGATTTCTTTCTTAAAGAGTTAAATGAAGACAATGCTGATGAACAGGCTGCGAAGTTTTTGCATTTATAAGAAAAGCTGCCATTTTAAACAGTAGCAACGTTAAGAGAATCGAGGAGTATTAACACATTACTATTGTCCTGCCAACAGCATTCAAGGAAGACACAAATTTTCGCAAATGTCCGCAGAGTACTGATGAACAGCGATTTCAATAATTTAAAGTGAAGAAGTTGCAATGTTTAACCGAAACCAATTTAGAATGCATAAAATCCGTCAATAATTCTATTCCCTTTTATAAATAATGAAAGCAGATTCACCTTAAAGTAACTGGTAAAATATTTTCTTGTATATTATGTGTCTTACACTTTCAAGAATCTATTCTCCGATATAACTTGTTTAAATCTTTTCACAATTTTGTTTCCATTTAAAAGATGTTAGACACTGTCTACGAGTAATTAAATTTATAACTCCGAGGATGAGTTTTCTGTTTTAATAAATGCAGAATAATTTAGAACTAGATTTGGTTTCTTCCGCGAATACATGTCATTGTGAAAAATTTCCGTGAGACAAGAGTACATAAGAATTCACAGGTTTATCGTAAGTGCGTACGGGAATATAAAAGAAGATAGAGTGGCGTTTTAGCTGATTTTCTGGATTTGGTATACGCTTTCTAAAGTCGTATTGCGCATCACACGCAGGTATGCAGCTCAGGGGCGTTCAGCAAGTTCCTAATCTCGAGGAAACCGGCCCGTAAATCTTGAATCCCTTCGTTCGAATCTGGCATTCCCATGGATTTAAGATGGGTTTACGATACGGTAGAGAAGGGTAGTTGACATTCTCGAAGCGCTCCAGGCTCCTACGAATCGCATGTTATTCAAACATGTAAGGATCCCGCTCTCGAAACTGGAAGAGCCTTAAAGTCTGCTACGTTAAGGGACCTCAACCCTTCTCCTTTATGAAATTCAGATTGCAAAATACGGAGACCCCGTAAAACCTGACGAAGTAACAAAATAATTCACTGAGTAACATGGTCCATTATTAAATTCTCACGTCGATGTTTCTCTTTAATCCATTAAGAAATCCTCGAAGAATTTTCGTATAACAAGCTCAGATAATCAATATAGTTTTGCTTAAATCAAAAGTAAATTTAACAAATATACTCCCAAAGTTTTGGAGAAAAATATAAAAAAATAACAAAGCTAGTTTTCTTGTTTACGATAATGTAAAATTGAAAAGAAAATGTGTATTAGATAAAAATCTACGAAGATATACCTATCTCTAATACTATAAACGGGGTTTTCAAATATGGCTTTCAAAAAACGGCTGCCATGTTCTTCTAGTTTAGGATATTAAGTTTCATTCTCCAGCATATATAACCTACATATACAGGGTGTCCCATTTAAGTTGTGATTAGAAAAAATCTCGAAGACATGTGATTTAAAGAAACAAACAAACTGACACATGTCTTTTAGTGTTTCGAGTGGGAGGAGTGAAATAGCACTACTACTTTTCTAATGCGTTTGCGTTTTCGAGGTTATTTCAAGGTCATTTTGATTTTTTTTTCATCATGAATTCCGGAATCATATTCTACGTAAAAAAATGCACAACTTTTGTTTGATACATTTTTTCGCAAGTTCAATATTTCTTAAGATATTTAGCTGACGTTTATCGTAAACCTTATTGTAAGCCTCCCGGATGTGGTATCAGCATAAATTTTAAAAGATGTTTCACTACATATCTTGAAAAATATTGAACTTGCAAAAAAATGTTTCAAACAAAAAGTTTTGCATTTTTTTACATAGAATATGATTCTGAAATAAAAAGTATGGGTTTATGATAAAAGAAGTAAAAATGACCTTGAAATAACCTTGAAAACGCCAACGCATTAAAAAACTAGTAGTGCCATTTGACTCCTCACTCAAAACACTAAAGAACATGTGTCAGTTTGGTTTTTTAAATCACATGTCCAAGATTTTTCACAATCTCAACTTAAATGGGATACCCTGCATACAGAGTGGGGCGCTATAAACAGGCCACCTGAATAATTCGCTTGCTTTTGAAGATAGAAGAAAATGCATCAGACCAAACTTACTTGATATCGAGGTGCTCGTAATCTGATGTCATTAATTTTTTTATAGGGGACGTCAAGGATATGTGAAGGTCAACTCTGTTTTTTTAAAAGGAACGGTATGGTTTTTTAATTACATTCTGATAGTGTGTTTTAAGACGAATACATTGGCCTATTATGAAGGTCATTCAAGATCACGCAAGGTCAACTGCAATAGAAAATAAAGTGTCTCAAAGCACTCTTCGAACACTACTACGATTTACATGAAACATGTTATTTGCGTATTCACTGCTACTTCAATTGTTCAAAATGACGACCTTGAACGCGGAGATGTAATCTAAAACGTTGCAATACTGATTATACTGCCTGACAAATTTCAGTTATATCTATTACAGAGTAAGCTCTTTTTATACGTTCTTGCATATCAGCTGTGGTTGTTGGTTTTTCGCGGTACACTTGTTCCTTCAATTTTCCCTACAAATAAAAATTTAATGGTGTCAGGTCTGGGGAACGCGCTGGCCATTTATTACTTCCTGATCGACCAATCCAACGACATTCAAATGTCCTGTTCAGTAATTCTGTAACATTTCGTGCTAAATGAGCCGGACATCCGCCTTGTTGGAACCACATGGACTGTCGCATGTCCAGTGAAATGTCCTCTAACAATTCTGGCAAAACGTCTTTCAAGATTCTCTCGTATTTATGACTAGTTAGCGTGCCATCAATCAAATATGGACCAATTATTTTATTGTGAAGAAGACCGCACCAGACGTTGACACACTAAGTTCTCTGCTTGTCCACTTCTCGTAGCCATCGTGCATTATCAACTGACCAGAATACATAAATAACATGTTACATGTAAATCGTCGTAGTGTGCGAAGAGTGCTTTGAGACACTTTATTTTCTATTGCAGTTGACCTTGCGTGACCTTGAATGACCTTCATAATAGGTCAATGTATTCGTCTTAAAACACACTATCAGAATGTAATTAAAAAACCATACCGTTCCATTTAAAAAAACAGAGTTGACCTTCACATATCCTTGACGTCCCCTATAAAAAAATTAATGACATCAGATTACGAGCGCCTCGATATCAAGTAAGTTTGGTCTGACGCATTTTCTTCTATCTTCAAAAGCAAGCGAATTATTCAGGTGACCTGTTATAGTGCACCACCCTGTATATAAAAATTAATATATGTATACGTCTTATATATACAGGGTGGAAATTATAAAGCGTTAAAAATGAATATCTCCAAAAATATTCATGACCGAGGGGGACGTCATGTGGTGAAACTTTTATTTTTCCCGGTGGACACTCCAAGGTGAGCTGAAGATCAACTTTATTTTTTAAACAGATTGATATGTTTTTTTATCCACCATCAAATAGTACGTTTTAAGATGAGTTCAATTACCTATGACTCAAGGTCATTTAAGGTTAAACTTGCAGGGAAAGTATATATAAGATGTATATATTAATTTTTTGAAGAAGCTAGTTTATATATATATATATATATATATATATATATATATATATATATACGTTGTACTTCGGAAAGATGCGCAACCTCTTAAGTCAACGATTGTATGAATTATCCGTGTTCCATTATAGGGAACAATAACAAACAGACGTGCTCTCATACTTTGAGTATTTGGAATATATGTTTATAGTTTTTCTGAAATGATCAACTAACGAAGTTCTTTTTAAAAATGAGCTGTATCAAACTTTATCTCAGTAACGTGCGAAATACATCTAACGAGTTCGTCAGATGTTACTGAAAAGGTACGTGGGAGAGAAAGAGAAGGTAACTGTGTTCTAATTAAATCGCAGGAAGTTGCATTGAGTACAACACTGTCGCTTCCGCTGAATAGCTCAGCAGCTGCCTTTAAAAGTTCCGATAACTTCCGTTGTGATCCACAATTCCATTTCATCTCCGTAATTGAAATGGCAAGTTAGTTCGACCTCAAAACAGCTTCCTTGTATTTTCGTAACGAAGAAGTTTGCAGTACTATTAAATAACGTCTTAATGATCCACGGCGAACTACCCCAACCTTCGAACCCGTTGAATTTTTCTCGGGCCACGAAACCTTGGCCACTTCTGTCCAACTTCGCTGGTACAAATTGAGTATAATTCATCCTAATTAAGTGGATCAACATGCGGGACACTTAAATTCTTAACTGGCCAGTTGAGTCTTGATTCACCTCAATCTTTTCTGGAGTATTATCTTTTAATCAACCAATGCGAGCTAATTTAGCAAATGAATGAAACGAATTCTTATAATTTCTCTGTCTACAATTTGCTGATTATTATGCATAATTAAGTATTTTAGGTGTAGGTTCCAAAGGCAGGCTCCTACAATTATTTTAATACTTAAGTAAAAATAATTTTGAATTTTATGTAGTTAATTCAAAACATTTAATCTGCCTCCTACAACAGCTATTGATTGTATTATAATTTAGTGAGTATTAAACGCATGTTTAAAAAGACAGAAATATTTAGCAGAAATTACATTTATTTTTTTGTGAATCCAATTCACAGAGGATATTGAAATTATGTTACTTTAATAGGGTAAACAATTCTTTCCAGGTATACGCAATGAATTACAGGTTAACCATAAATGGTATATTCAAAGATTTTCTTAGAAGACATGACTGGTGAAATTATATACAAAATATACATAATAAAGATATACAAAATGAATTATAGAATAATTTTAAAATATTATAAAATACAGCTATAGCAGAGATGGGCAATTTTGCCTCAATTGAGGCAAACCGTCAACACCGTAGCGCCCTCTGTCCCCTTCCAGCAAGCTCGGTACAATGGAGCAAGGAAGACACGAGACATCAGCGTACGCAACGAACGTGTGCGCTGCATGAAAGAGAGGTTGGTGGGAGAAGCAGGCGTTTGAGGGGCTCCACCCGTGCCCACCATTGAGCTAAAGAATTCTATGAGCGAGACAGCGTGAGCGAGAGAGCATGAACGAGAGAAAGACGGAGAGCGTGAGTGAGAAAATGTGAGCGAGAGAAAGACGGAGAGCGTGAGTGAGAAAACATGAGCGAGAGAAAGACAGAGAGCGTGAGTGAGAGAGCATGAGCGAGAGAAAGACGGAGAGCGTCAAGGAACAAATGAAGCGGACGACCGCGGTGTGGATGCGTGCGAGAATGAGGAGAGTTAGTCGAATTATGAACGCATAAAGAACCACACGAAATTCTATTTGTTAAATATACATCTTCTTTTGGGTTTCTTTTTATTATATCGGAAGTCTCTCATTTTACCCGATTCGAATCCCACATATGTATATTTGTACAATATGTTTTATAATTGGTATAATTATATATAAAATATACGATATACATTGTATAATTTGTACAATTTTTACACGTATTATGCTCCCTAGAATTCGTCACATCTACACTTGGCACAAACTCGAAATTCCACAGTCTGGTAACAAGTATAGCAAGATTTTTATTTAAATGAGAAGTGTCTGTGTCTCGGAGATCTCATCTCATCAGTTAAGGGGATCAAAACGAAACGGCATCGTAGCTTTTATGTCTTTATGCCTGTTGCATACACTACCCTGCGAATTCCAAGTTTATTGTTCATCAAAGAAGTAATTAAATCATTTTTTTCTTCACACTTTGCACTCTGTGGTTACCTAACCTAGTAATTTACGCGCGTGGTATTACGAGATGAAGCTGAATACTAACAATGCATTAATTAGAGCAAGATTAATTCATAAACTACTTTGTGGCTAGACGGTTCTCTGGGCGAAAAAAAAATTAAATGTAATGTAATCCACAATTAAATAAACGGACGCTCGCGGAAACTCCAGCTTCGCCTTTCTTCGGTTCTTGTTTGCGGAGAAAAGCCGAGGCGAGTATTAAATTTAACGGGATTAAGGTTTAAGTAGAAGAAAGGACTCGAATTCGACGACTATCCTCTTTATACGGAAATAAGCGTGTACACAAACTTTGATCACATGCACGAAAAAGTTTTCGACGATTTTCTTAGAACATAGTTTAAATTGCACCCGGAAATAAATAAAGTAAATGTTCGTTTCATACGGTACAAACGCTTTTGAACTTTTGAGCAAGCGTTTAACAGCGCTGCTGAACTTCCCTGGTAGAAAACGTATTTTCAGACAAATATATGATTCTATTGTACATGCAAAAATAAGTCGGAAAAAAAGTATTAACATTTTTTCGTATGACGCCTCAGTTTCGAGGAAGTCGTGTTTGAAAATGAAGCGAATACGTGTGCTGTTAGATAGGAATTGTTTGACGCGTCTGATCATAACCTATCAATTCTACTTTCTGCCGATACTATACCGCCTAACCCGGCGGATCTTGAAATTCGATTTTCTCGAAAACAAGGCGTCAAACGAAAAATTGTTATTCCTTTTATTCGACTTAGTTTTACATGTAGAATCATACAGTGGTCTGCTTAAATATCAAAAGCTGTGATCTGGAACATAACTTGTTCAGAATGATCGTTTTTCCTATCATTATATAACCATTATATTATACAGGAAGTCTCTTAACAGGATTTTGAATAATTCAGCCGTTTATTTTGAAAGTGGTCTAAGTCCATTTGTCAATTATTTTCCGTTGACCGTATTAACGTGTACAACTTGAAGTTATCTGTCATAAACAACATTTGCTGTTAAGTATATTCAGAGTATACACGATAATTTTGGACACATAAGTTTTCGCAGTTAGTTCAATAATTAAAACCATTACTTTGAAAGTGGCCTAAGTCCAATCAATTATTGATAATGTCCGAAAGTGCGGATTTTCAAATGTCCGAAGGCAGTGATGATGGTAATTTTAATGAATTAGTGTATAACAAGTTAACCTCCGTTTTTTGACAGTTGCTTTAGTTGAATAATCAGTACATTTAATTAATGCAGTGAAAAAAAATTCATGCAATACACACTTAAAATTGAATATAAAACTTAAAATGTTATATTATATAAATTATTACACTCGTGGGGAAGAATAAAACAACAAGACCATTTAATTCAGATAGTGAACAAGAATTCGTAACTAATGATTTCAACAAAAAAAGTTGGAAAATATTGTATTGACACCACTTTATAAAAATATAAGACGAATTATAACAGCGAAATACAAGGACATGATGGACTTACTACGATATATACCACCGGTGCACCATGACATCCCTCCCACATACACAAAATGTAGATGAGCAGTAAATTCTTATGTAATTTATATAGTTAGAAAATTTTTCGAATTGCATAAATTGTGTTTTTGAAGAGTTGTAAAGAAATATAAAATAAATTGAGTATTGTTTTTTCAATTTGAAGCATATTAAATTATGTCGAATGGACTTGGGCTCTTTCAAATTTTATAGCGAATCTGGCTGTGAACTTTGAAAGTGGCTTAAGTCCATTTTTGGTAAGAAAACACATATTATTCACTTAATAATTGTTATTATTTTAATAGGAATTGTAAATTTAACTCGTTTAAATACACTTAAGCAGTATGACACATTGGTATGCTATACGTATATTTTTAATTTTATTGAAACGCAAACTCTTAAATATCTCAATTTAAGTATAAATGGACTTAGGTCACTTTGAAAATAGACGGCTCTATGGTAGTATAAAAAAGGAAGCTTGATTATCTTCCTATGTATAATAATCTCAAACTAAATTATTGCATTACGGTACTGAGGATTACTTGTTAACTCAATTGAAATTTCTATCGCTATCGGAGGGTCTACTAAGAAATTCTCAGCTACAAATCGGAAACGCAAAAATGCAAAAGAATCATCGATAGATAATTTGTTAAGTGTAATAAGTGGGAGCACAAAAGAAGATTGAATGAAGAAAGTGATCAGAGTACGAAAATTCATTTTCTGATCGCTGTAGCAGTGACTTGTGCAAGCAAAGTATGTAAAGGTTCGTGTTTCATCGATAAACTATAGTCACGAGTCAGCAGTGGCCTGATAAGATCGGTGAGCAAACTATTTGAAACTGGATTATAAATGTGCAATTCCATGCACGATATAAAATGTTCATTCGTGAATATATACATTCCTATTTGAATTGTTAGCCCACTTTTATGAAATAAAACGAAACTGATGGTATCGAGAAGCCTGTATTAATTCTTGACTGCTAATGCATGGTGACAGGTTAGCTGTATCGTTGTGACTTTTTTTCCACCCACAGTTGCACGTATTTCTATACATATTAATGTTTATATTATTCATATTATGCAATAAAAAGAAATATACATTTATGTTTTTGTTACGTATTCTGATTACACTTGTCACGTTTATGTAAATTATATTTTACATATATAATCGAGAAAGTTATTCATGAAATCAGATTTAATTGTATTATAGGGCTTCGTTGAATCCTTGCAAAATTTTATGGTTTTTCATGTGATATATTAAATTATTATTTATATTTTATAATTACATTTTGGTTTTTCTCTTATATGTTATTACTATATTATACAGCTTCGTCAAATCAGTCGAAAACGTTTTAGTATTTTCAGTTTATATATTGACTCATTATTTATACCTTACATTTCTATTTTGCTTTTTCTCTTGTATATTATCATTATATTACAGAGCTTTGATAGATTTTTGGAAAACGTTTTGGTTATTTATCCGTGGTGGAAAATAATTTATATTGTAACCAGCAATATAATGAAAATCTTAAAATATTTTGTTCAGTTATTAAATTACTTACCAACTTGTATTTTTATATTGCAAATTTTATATGGTTATGACGTATGATCAACTTATTATTTATATTTTCTTGTACTTTACACAAGTGCATACTATAAATGCAATTTGCAGTCTAAGAGTAAGTAAACTGTAAAAGTTTCCTTCTTAATTCAGGAATGACTTTCCTCGAATACAAAACCACTTTTGGAAGAACAAGGACGCCTCCAGACCATGAAACATTGTACAACCGTGACGATATTAAAGAATTAAAAAGATAATTATTAAATAAATCGTTAACTTGCGCTTTTGTTAAATATTTTATATACCTATGCATACTTTGAATACATAAAATTTTCTGAAAAAATATAATTATTAAATAAATCGTTAACTTGCACTTTTATTAAATATTCTATATACCTATGCATACTGTGAATACATAAAATTTTCTGTCTAGTAGTCACTAACCTATGAAATTTTACTTTTTCGTGAGAAATACATTTTCCTCAAATATGGAGCCTCTTTCGAAATAAAAGCAGCAGCAAACTAGATCGTGAAACGTCGCACAGCCTCGGTAATATTAAAGAACTGAAAATATGATCGGATCGAAAATGACTTGAAGAATTCAGCAAAGAGAAAGACTGCTCGATGGCAAAAGATATTACGAGAAAGCGCACTGGCTCAAAATATATTGGAGCCGGACAAAGACGAGTTTAAAGCCGTGTCCCGTTGTGCTAAAATTTTTACGTCGCCGGACTCTATTCGTTCGACTCCGTACCACATCACACATACATCTTACGATTCAGTTTTGTTACCAAGAGAAACTACAAACCACGCGAATACAACAATACCGTATAAAACGTTACACTCCGCACTGTCGTTACACTTAGGAATCACGGAAATACGTGTCCATAAACTTGAAACTGTGGTCGACATGTACGCCCTGTCTCGCGTTTCATTTTTTCACCTCTTGCGAAACCGAGAACAATCAATAAACGACCATTGCTCTTGCACCATATCAAACCATTAACAGAAAGATATATCTAATAGTATTCTCCAAAGATCTGTGCTTCAAAATATCGATAACAATTACATTAAGTGTATTGAAAAGATCAATTCCTCTTTCTTTTAGAGGATGATTAATACACTGCAGATTTTTATGCAAAACAAAAACATTCAGTGATTTGCAGGGAACAAAAATTCAATTAAAATGTATTCCTTCCTCTAATAATTTTAATAACAGATAGGTAATGCGATAACATTCTTCAATTCGTTTAATGTCTTCACAGTTTCGTATCTCACCTATTCATTTTTGCCATAAATGCATAAAATCCATATTTACTTATATACTGATCTTACATTTATAGTGGATGTATAAAGTATTAGAATTACTTCTATAGTTTTGAATAAAAGAATCACATCTATTCGATGTCGGCGCATTATCGGCAGACGCGTCTGTTCACAGTCGACCAATTCTACTTCTTGTGAATGCTGGGACACACGAATCCGTGGAGTTTCGAGCTCTGTTTGTGTGTTAAAATACGTTTCGTTGAAATGCAAAACGACGGATAAAACAGAATGTATTGAAACAAAAGTGTTGAGACGTGCTTATCGTCGGCTCGTATTTCGGTTTGGGTGTACGCTACGGTCGATTTTGGACTGTGCCTTGTCGAAGGGTTCTTCTAACGTCTTGGAAGAATTTATTGTTTTATGACCCGGGTACGTCTGGAAAGTATCAGTTGACCATGGGAAAGTCACCCTAGCCGTACCGCTCTCAATGGCACTTGTCGTAACGCAGGCCCACGCTTAGCGCCATGGAGGGCCTGTGGCCCTATGCCTGAAATATGATTTCCGGTGAAATCACGGGAAAGCGAGTGTTGTCTGTTTGGCGACACTCGTTGCAACGTATATTCGTCTGTGGGCGTTGCCCTTCTTTTGGGAGGCCATTTGTAGCCTCCTAAATAATATTATCATTGGCTGGGGCCTCTGCTATGTTGCATTTTGTGGAGGGACTTTTTCACCCCCACGAGCCTTCTTTGCTTCTCGCGCGTGAGGTGTAAGTCAGTTGCGAACTAGAGTCTTAAGATACAACATCTTTATTATACCGTCTCTTTTATACCGTCTTTCACATTCAGTTTATTAAAGTGACTTAGTTATCCGAAACCCGATTATCTCATTATTTAATTTACCTCTCTTTGAGGAATGTATCTCAGCGGCTCACAAAAATATTGTTTGAGCACTGACACGACATAACAAAAAGTGTACAGTGAAAATATTAGGCGTACAAATTAATCCGTAGCCCTTATAACTAATCAATTGTAATTTTATTTTAGATTAAAACTTCTTACTGGGTTAAATATGCAGAAAATACACGGGATTAATTTCAAGATCTGTATATGTTTGGTTGTTTGTAACTAAACATCAGACTGAAGATAAGACCACGAATTGCACACTTAACAGATGAATTATTACACTAAAATTTTCTACAGTTTTTTGAATTTTGCCTATTTTTGGGTTCATACCAAGGTTAACTCCTTCCACTTCAAAAATTTATAAATGTATACGTGCAGAAGAAACGAATTTTGAAGGTGATATATTCTAAGTGCAATTAAGCTTTCGAATAAACAATATATAACAGGAATCACTGAACTTATTGAACACACTTCAAACCAGTGGTTTATTTGTAAGTATTAGATATGTTAAAAATTAGAATGGGGATCACTATTATTTACAAACGATTGAATAGGTTTCAAGAAGGTAGAGAAACACAGGAAATCAGTGAAGTTTCCATCACGATAACACACCTGAACATACACACACACGTCCACAACGCGTGCGGAAAACGGACGAATATTGATAATAGAGGCTTGGTTAAAAGTTCATAAACATGAGGTTTGACGGCACGAGTACGATTTCCGTGGCCGCTCGTACGATTTCCACTCCCTCCACGACCTACCCACAACTCATTCTATTCACATGATTTTTCCATTACTAGTTCAAATACTGGATGAAAGATACAATGCAAAGATTATGCGAATGAAATTTCATTTTCTACAAAAAAGGTCTCTTGATATTTCCCCATATTTCGCATAGTTACCGAGATATTTGCAAATTTATAAAAAACAAGAAATCTACTTTACCGACTAAACCGGACCAATTTGACACCATGTTGTATATACATTTTTTTCTTGAAATAACCCCAAGAACACAAATATAACCTCAAAACGAGGGGCCACGGAAATCGTACTCTCCCCGGTTTAGAATTAATTCGTTCGTATAAACGAGGTTGTACTGTACCAGAGAATCGATTCAAAAGCCCGATATGTTCACCAAAAAATAAAAAACAAAATCGAATCGAACATCGCTACCGGTGATAGCGGTGAATTCGCAACTGTTCGACAGGGGATATACGATTTCTGCAATCCGCAATTCCGTGAACGACGTTCGCCGCACCCCGCGCCCACAGGCCCGTTATGAATCGGATATTAATCGCGGCCAAACGATCAAGGATTGCAGTAATTCGTTTCGGGCCGTTATCAATCTATAACGAACAGACGAGCCCCTCGCTCCCCGATCAAACTGTCGCCAGATTACATCGGGCGCCATTGTGCGCGTTAAAAGGAACACTCCGCGAGGCTTTACGAGCGTTTCCACAACGGCTCTTTCGTTTTATTAAAAGCTAAGAGCGGATACCGATGTCTCGACAGGCTCGGGTGTCCTCATTGTTTTTTCCCCTGCTTCGCACACGCGCGCGCGCGCACACACACACACACCTCTGTCTACTTTTTCTTCTTTTTTCGGAGCCCCTTTTTTTCGTTTCCAACGCGGTAAGCTGATTGTAAGTTACGCGGCTCTCGGTCTTCCTATATTGATTGCTATCGGTTCTACGGAAAAAAAAATGAAACGCGAGACTGTTCGGATGTGGAGGTTTAAGTTTATGGATGTGTGTTCCGTTGTGATCCCTAAATGTAACGACTCTGCGGAGAGTGTAACGTTTTTTGCACGGCATTGTCGTGTTCGTTATTTCACCAGGTAATTTCGAAACGTTGCTTAAGCCATTGTACTGTGACATCGAGTCAGATTCGTGATCAGGATTCTGAACAAAGTCCAATAAATATGAATTTTATTCATTTCCTTTAAATCAATATTTTATTTTGTTGTTGTTAATGTACAGCCATTGGAGAACATGCACGGTGCGGCCGAATAACATGTACAAGCGGGCAGCGAGTGATTCTATATGTACAAATAAATCGAAAAAAAGGAATAACATTTTTTCGTTGGATACCTCGTTCTCGAGAAAATCGAGTTTCAAGATCCGCCGGGTTTGCGTGCTTTAGTATATGCAGTAAGTAGAATTAGTTGGTCGTAATCAGACGCGTCAGACGGTTCCTATCTAATGGCATGCGTTTTCGCTGCATTTTCAATCTCGATTTTCTCAAAAACGAAGATTCGAATGGAAAAATTTGATTCTACATTGTTTTCTTATTTATTCACAAGGAGTCACCTCGTGCCCGTTTGTACATGTTACTCGACCGCACCTTCTGTAGGCACACAATAAATATACATTTTCTCCTTCTTCTTCGAAATTATGGACTACAAAGAAGTTCTAATCACGGCAACCGTAAATGAAGTTTTATCTTATCCGTCTTTAATGTACAGCCATTGGAGAGCATATAGGCACACGATAAATATACATTTTCTCGTTTTTCTTCGAAGATATGGACTGCAAAGAAGGGTTTTACTTCGTTTTGAAGAACACTTTTTTTCAAGATTTTTTTTATACAGTCTTATAGATTTCGACGAGAAGACACCAAAAATGGAAATCTTAATGCGCGGAATTCATTAGTTAAAAAGTTATACGCATATAAAGTTGAACATTTTTAAGCCTTTTTGACAGATTACAGCGCCGCCATATTGATATATTTGCTAGGTAATACACACAAAATAGGCTAAATACTTCCGAACAAATCCATTAGATTGCAGCACAAACACGTACGTAATACATAATAACACATTTACTAAATCAAAATGCGAAACATTATACCATGGTCGGGCCAGCATTCTCCGCTCCCACGACGAGCTAACACCAAACCACCTTGGACTGTACCTTCTTTTTGAAATCCTGTATGTGATTCTGTATATTTGAATTACTGCACACCGAAAACGACCGATTCCATGATTATTGTTATAAATTTTTATTTCACACCGAAGAATACGATATTTTTTAAATTTCCGCAACAATCCACAATCCTGAGCCCAAGTAATTGCTTCTTCTTTACTACTTGGCATGTCTCTAAAGTTAAAATTTCTAATACTTGAACTAGCGATTTCAAAATCAACAATAAACTTATTAATAATTTGTGAAAAACACTTGAAATTGCTTATGTTTACAAAGTATGTGTAACCACTGAATTGCTATCTAGCGCATACGCTCAGTACTATTTAGCCGATTCTGCAAATATACTATACTATCTAACACATGCGCTGAACATTCACGATCTATGTAGCGCGTGCGCCGAACAGACCTACCTACCTCTATCCAATATGGCGACTCTCTAACCTGTCAAAAACGCTTAAAACTGCTCATCTTTACACGCGTATAACTTATAAACCAGTGAATTCCTAACAACCATACACACATTTTCGGAATGTCTTCATTGATATCTACAGGATCACATAAAAAAAAGTTCAAAAAAGTTAAGAACACGGAGTTCTCCAAAACGCAGTCCAGCCGCAGAGAAATTCTGATCACTGCAACTGTAAATAAACTGTTATTTTGCCGTTGTTACTGTACAGCCATTGGAGAACATATGGACACACAATCAATATACATTTCCTTCTTCTTCTAGGAAATTGAGAACTACAAAAAAGTTCTAATCACTGCAACCTTAAATAAAATTTTATTTTGTCGTTGTTAATTTACCGCCACTGTAGAAGAGATTGTAATCATTGCAACCGTAAATTAAATCGTAGTGAAAGAAGTGAACCTTGGTATGATCCCCAAAAATAGACAAAATTCAAGGAACTGCGGAAAATTCTAGAGCAATAGAATTTTTGATTCTTATAAATATATCGTCAACGCTCGTGTTTGTGGGATACCAAAAATCTAATGATAGAGAAGAATCGGCATCCCGGGCCGATTGCAGACGGTTTTCATTCAGCATGTCCTGCGATTGCTTTTCTGATTTCACGGCATCGAGATCCGCGTATTTTTACAAGGCCGGATTATCGCCATGCCGAGCTACGCCGCGCTGTGCCATGCCGTGCCACGCCGGTTGAAAGCACTTTTACGATACGGATAAATTTCCTTTCCACTACCCCCGATGCAGCACGGTCAACGAAATTGTTTCAAGCAAGTCGTTCCGGCCCGTGAACGGCCCAGCGCCACAGTGCGTTGAAAAGTTCATTTTTTTTTAACAAAATTCCATTACTCGAAAATTGAAGGTGATACGAAAAAAAGTTTCAGACGATAGTTGTCGGATATAAAAGAGAGTACATAATGATTGTATTTGTTTGACATTGCAGTAACCTTGAGAAGTTCTGTAGAGATTACAATTGAAATTTTTAGTGGAAACCTATATTTTTGATTACGTATTTTTGAAGGCGAAATCATGACATTTTAAAACATTAAACTAGTTTTGTCTTTGCACAAATTATAACCGAGATATTCTGTGGTTGCAAGGAAAAACGCCGCATGTCACAATTTCAGAAAATTTGAGTTTATGCATTAAGTGAGCTTTATTAAAAACTATAATTGAAAGATACACTCTACGTTTGGAAGAATTAAATCACCAAGCTAATAACTAGACTGTACATTTTTATGTAAAATAAAAATTGTCTACATTAATGCCAAAGTATAGGAGCTGCACAAGCAATGATTTCTTCTTTTGATAATATTAGTATGTTAAAAGTAGTACAGCAGTATTTCTAAAAATTCTTTAAATGTTTTTGCTGGTTTACAGTTCATCATTTTTGTCGTAAATGCATTAAATCCGCAGTCTACTAATAACAATCCCTTAACTTATAATTTGTATGTCCACATTTAACCAAAATGCAGAACAAGGTTTAATAACATTAAATTATCACTTATGCAACTTTATTTTTACAATTACGCCACTGTATTTTTATAAAGTGAGAAGTAATGTAATGACGGTGATTTTTTAGTAGATGCGAATATGTTTGTCCACATTGTAAAATGGAGTTCAAACGTGCTGATTGAAGAAATCGAAATATTGTTTATGAAATGTTCGAAGAAATCTATACGTTCGAGGTGTTAATACGAAATTCAAGAATCCTGATGACTCGGCATTATCCCTCGACTTTCATAACCAAATCTCAGAATCCCGAAGACCTACATAGTGTCTCTTGAGTACCCTCTTCTGTGGCTGCCATCGCATAAAACTTTGTTATCGTCTTCCTTGCGTAGCTAAGATGCAGCGACATATTAAATTCTCATATCCTGCGAACTACATTCTCGACATTTCTTACTTTTTCTCTACTTCTTGGTGCCGTAAATAATGACTTTCGACATTCTCTTACTTCATTTTAACTATATCACTTCAGCTTAATCTTATCCAATAGTTTCAGTCCTCCATGAATCCTTTTAAGTCACTTCCGATTGAAGTATACTACATTTTCTTTCGCAACTTTCATTGGGTTCGAAACTATTCGATCAAATATTAAATTTAAGTGAGCAAAATCGCGTTATAATAATGTCAAGAAATATCAGCTTGTTGTATATGAATTGTCCGATTTTGAGGAATAACTTTAAACAAACGCAACTTTTGTATAAATCAGGGGTTGAAAACAGTTATGATATCGATTCCGGTTCTTGAAACAGTTACGAGAACCGAAAAAATGTTATAACTGTTATGAGAATATCGGTTCTCGCTTATATCGGTTACGGTTACGGTTTTTGAGAACCGATATTATAACGGTTCTATAACTGTTATTTTTAGGTTCTGGATTTCGGTTTCGGTTTCGGTTCTTCAGACTTCAGAACCTATAATAAGCCCCGTATCGGTCTTATGTCGGTTTTGCAGTCCTGCAACTGATATTTTTTGGTTCTGTATCGGCTATATAGGGTGTCTCAAAATTCCTTCAACATCCGGAAATGGAAGATTCCTGAGATCATTTGATGCGACATTTTCCTTTGCAAAAATGGCGTCCGCTGTTTTGTTTAAGAATTATTAACGATAAACACGGACCAATCAGAGCGCAGCTACAGCGGATTGATTCTGGCTCGGCCAACGACGACGCCACGCTAAACGAGACCTGTCGCCGAGTCGGACTCCGTTTGCAGTAGCCGCGCTCTGGTTGGTCCGTGTTTTTCGTTAATAACTCCTTAACAAAACCGCGGACGCCATTTTTGCAAAGGAAAATGTCGTATCAAATGATCTCAGGAATCTCTTATTTCCGGATCTTGAAAGAATTTTGAGACACCCTGTATAGCCGATTCGGAACCAAAAAATATCTATTGCAGAACTGCAAAACTGATATGAGACCGATACGGGACATATTACAGGTTCTGAAGTCTGAAGAACCGAAACCGAAATCCAGAACCTAAAAATAACAGTTACAGAACCTGAAAATAACAGTTGCAGAACCGTTATAATATCGGTTCTCAAGAACCGTAACCGTGACCGATATTCTCATAACAGTTACAATATCATTTCGGTTCTTCATAACTATTTCAGTCAGAACCGATATATAACTTGTTTCAAACAGTTATTTTCAGAACCGTTTCAATCCCTAGTCTAAATAGACTTATTGATAAATGTAAGCACAATTGTAATCAGCGTATCCTGTCAATTCATTTCAAGTATAATGATAGAATTTGAATTTTTGTTGATCATTCACATTCTTCGTTACCATTTTGTAGTTTCTGTTACCATCAGCGAATAGTACGTTGATTAATCACCACATTTTCATTCGCATCATACTATCGTCAATATGTTGTTCATCCACGCATATTGCGTTAAAATGAAAATTTAGCTACAAGTGAAATTAAACATCTCAATTAAAATTGAAGGCTTTACAGCTCAAAGTGATGCATAATAAACCTGTAGACTGGAATAGTATTTCGTGATCGAAACGCTTTATATCATTTGCATTCTAAAGTCGGACATTTCGTATGCAACAAGCTAATACAAAGGTAACAGAATTGTTTTGTCAAATTGTTCTCTATTTCAATTTCGACAATATTAATAATTTCATGTTTAAATTAGAATGCTGGATACCTCCGAAATTTGATTTCCTCTTTCAACTGAATACAATATTCTAAATTAAATTGCGTCCAGTTCATTCGACATTGTTCGATATTTACCAATTTCTTTTGCATACATTGCAAAAATTTTAATAAAAAATAGTATATTTTCCATGATCAGTGAACAATGGACCAAAGAAAGAAAGAAATTGAAAATTACCACTGTTTGCGGTATTTCGAATATAGTTTCTACTCATGAAAATATTGTCTGTCCAGAATTATGTAAAGGAAGAGAAAGAAAGGAGAATTTTGTATACCTTAACAATTTAGGTGCGTACAGCATGTGCGAGAGTAAAGCATAAACAAATCATTTGTTCTTTGAATGTTTTCTTGCTTCCTTAACTACTACTTACTTAAACATGCCATTTGATAGTCTAAGAAACCACTACGAATTTCCAATGTGCAAATTAATTGAATTCGAAACGAACTTTTGGGACAACCTAGTATAACAGACGGGTAAAATTCGTATGAAAACATTTGAGGCACCATGTACATTCTCCTGATTATTGCTTCCTCACATGCGAGCAAATTCGCATGAAACTGCAGAATTTTGCGAAACGCCCGATGACGGTTGATACTCACACGTTAATCAATCGATAAAGGTGATTGCATTCTGTGAGTGTATGCAACTGTGAAAAACGAAAGGAACGCGACTATGCGCCGATGGATCATTCTTCCTACCAAGCGCATCGCTCTTCGCGACGTAATCCTGCAAATAATATCTCGTGCTCGGTGAATTCGAGCTCACGGTTGAGAAAGCAATGAATATTTATCCGGGACGACGGGATGGTCTATGATTGAAAAAGAGAAAGAGAATCGCAATATCTATCTATTTGCATTCCTTAAGCGCAAAATATAATTCACAGCTGACTAGAACGAAGCGTACACTCCAGAATTGTTAATTGACCATTATCGAAAATTTATTGCAAACTTAATACACTGGCAAACGGAAGAATGAAAATGAATTCAGATGACCTTCGTTAACAAGAAAACTCTATTAAAAGGAACGTATTAACACGAGACAGTTTGGTGGAAGAATATTTGAATTGTAAAATTCTAAAAGAACGTAAATACAGGACGTGGCCCGCCATGTTAGCATGATCGGGAGACGAGAAGAATAAAACCTCGTTTGAAAACAAATAGAAAAATGTACAAAAATGCTGTCTTTAAAATTATGTTTTCTAATACTCGTCGGCGTAATATTGTTGCTTATAAACTGTTTAACTTCTCTGGATTTTTAGGATACAAAAAAGATCAAATAAGGACAAGATAAAGATGAATTTTTTAAAGTCAAGTCTTCGTACATGAAACTATGCGAAATAGATGAACCTGCTGAATTTAATTGAATTAAACTATTCAAAATAATTACTTTATTAATCCACTTTTGTTTCTACGAAGTATATACTCTATGAGACGACAATTTCCAAACTAGAATAATTCATTCATAAATTGTGACAATACAGGAAACAAGTTCGTTATTTCACCGAAACAGTATTCGCATCGAGTCCTGTTCTACGAACAAATTGAAATAAAGTATTGTGGTATCGAGAATATTCAGATACCCGGTATATGGTTTTACGATGTAGATTCTAGGTACAGTGATGCCAGAAACACCCAAAACTGGGTGGATATACCTCTCCTCCTTTTCCCCTTCCACTATCCCATTCCACTACCTGAGGACACTCCAATGTCCTCCACTAAGACCGTAGACTGGTCACGTGACGTGCCGTGCAACGTGTCACATATTACTCTGGTCATCAGAGAGTTGTTAAATTGTATTCCCCTCGATTTAACCGATCTGGCATCACTGTCTAGGTATACTTTAAGACAGGGATGAGCATTTTTGTCTCAATTGAGACAAAACCGTCCCCACCATAGCGCCCACGAGGGCCGGAAAAAGGCCATAAAAAGGAAAGCTACGTTCAACGACGTTGGGTTGCGAGCAACGACGAGCCTTCGGCCCATCGACGACGTTCATGCCCATATTTGAGAATGGTAAAAAGTACGGATAGGGCAAGCGTGGGGTAAACCGAGTTTTCATTACGAGATGGATGAGTTGAGAGAAGCAGTCGTTGTCTAGTCGTCGTTGTCTGAGAGTCGTGAAGGAAATAGTAGAAAGTTGGGGGTTGAAGTCGTATAGTCGTTGTTGTTAGTTTAGTAATTAGTGGTAATTTAGTTTAACAGTTAGTTTGTAATCACGAAACTATTGTAACCCTAAGTCTATTTCATTTTCTTTACCAAAAAATAAATAATTAATTAGACGTATGCCACAGTATTTTTCATTTTACTCATCATACACATCATTACTTGACAAATGACAAGAAATTATTGCAAACGATAGCGAATATGTAGTTGGTTCAAATACAACTGTTGTTTCTTTTACTGTTAAATAAAATGGATATACTGAAACGAAGATTATTTATGACTCGACCTAATATTTGAAACAAAGATTTAGAGCTACAGGAATGAAGAATGTATATTAACGAAAATTTATGTTATAAAAGATTAAGAATTTCAACCAGGCTGCATTAAATACCACAGAGAAGGTAATATTTGATTGTAGGTAGTGGACAAAGTAGAATTGTTCAGTTATAAATGAAATAGTGTTTTGTTTTACCGCTAATGAGCAGTCGAGATAAAAGCTTGAAGATTTGTTTTGAATCCTCACTGATTCCGTTTCTAGTATTTTGATGCGATCGTTTTATTTCAGGAGAGAGAGAGAGAGAGAGAGAGAGAGAAATAGAAAAAGAGAGAGAGAGAAATAGAAAGAGAGAGAGAGAGAGACAAAAAGAGAGGAGCTCTCCTGTTCGTTGTGTGCCACGTAGACCCAGAAAATGTTGGTTTACGGTGCATATTTCGAGAGTCACGTTCCTGTATGCGATGATTTACGGACATTGGCGAGAGGGAACGCGATTACAAAAACAGAAAAAGTTCCTAAAATGGCGGTTGAAGTTTGCGCTCCGTCTGGAGAACGGATATCGAACACGAAATAGTGGAAGCGTCAACGTTTCTATCATAAATGCATACGTAGCCGGTGGAGGCAAGGATTCAGATAATTTATTAGGTTTTGCAATCGAATTGTTCCACGTCGGCGGTGAAAAGGAGAACCATAGTAAACGTTTAGGGAATGTATTAAACATTTCACGTGCTTGTGTGTCTTCCGCTGACTTTGAAAGCCATTTTCGTATCGCAAAGAAAATAAATTTTTATTTTCGTTTTAATAAACTCTTTCTTTTTTTCGAACTAAAGAAATGTTATTGACACATTCGCGACCGCTGACGTGAACTTACATCTTTTCAAATTCTATGCCTGGTTGCCGCCAAAGATTGATATTTCAAATAAAATTTTCTAATTTTTATCCTCGCCCTAACGATAAAAGTTTGCAGCAACCAGCTTCAGAATTTCCAAATTTTCGCCGGCAATCAGTACTAGAAAAGCAACAAATTTGCCGGTCGCGAATGTGTTAATTGTAAGATGATATTTATAGAAAATGAAAATTGTTTCTATTAATGCAAAAATACAGGAGCTACGTAGACATTTATTTCTGTTTTTAATAATTTTATTACGCTGAAAATACTACAGCCGTTTTTCGAAACATTAGTTTACTTCAGTAAAATCTTTTTCTTTTTCCTGAGTCTTGTGTTCTGAGTTCACCAATGTTTATATTCGCATTATGCGTGAGCAAGAACGCGAAGTACTCTAAAATGTGAATGCTCTTACTTTATATTTTAACTTAATGAAACTGTCGTCACACTATAAATTCCTATTTAATTCGCAGGTTTTTCCAGTTAGTCCCTGAAAACAAAAATTACACGAGTACTCACAGACGACTAACGACTCCACTAAACGAAACTCTGTACAGTACGAAACATTTTCGTGATTTTAAAACATTCATCTTTTTATATAAAATCAGTAAATCACGTAAAAAATAACTCCCAACGATGAATACTGCGGCAGTAAATATATTTCATTAGAATTCCAACGAAGAAGTAAATATCAGATGTGAAATTAGATGAAAATTACGTATCATAAAATGTCACGAAGCCACTGTTATAGGAATAAAAACGTTTTACTTCGAACCCCATAACTATTCGTTTCTCTTAAGAAATAGTGAATAAACGATGCGCAGCTCTTCATTTCTTGATTAGCTGAAAACTCGAGATTGTTCTGCTGTAAAAACGAGGTTGCCGTCTGAGAGACAGTATAACAGAAGTCTTTAAGAACTAAGGTTTCGCGGAATGCGTACGCGAAGTGGTTGAACTACAAGCTTTGACACGATGGGAGTTAGACATTTTCGCAAAGAATTTATTAATCATAAGATTCATGCAGTACTAAAAGTGACTATTTTACATTACTTCGTCGCAATAACACGAATGTGTTTATTCAAATTTTTAGCCAATATTTTTATAATATGTACCCGAAGAAATAAATTTATTGAATAATTCCACACAGATACATATTTCAAATCTGAATAATCGTAAATTAAAAATGTTAAAACCCGTCATTCTGACTGATCCCGTAAACCCAGTGTTATCAAAATACAACAAGCTACGTATACACGTACACGGACAATTTTAAAGAGCTTCAATCCCTTGCCGGATCTTTTTTTTCACACCTGCAATGATTAGAACACTTTTGTCCTTTTTTCTAAATTTTTATGCAAAATACAAATTGTTTGCACTCGTTGCAAGTCGTAGGAACCAAACAAGATTTTATAATTTTATATTTTATACAGCATTGATACTCTTAAAATCTTCTAATTTAACTGGTTGAAATTATACTCACCCATTTTTGCTATAGATACAGAAAATCTGTATCTCAACTTATTATATTTGTATTGGCTTCACTGCTTATATATTAATAGCAAACGAATATTTCTATTAAAAAGAGACGAATAGCATTTAATTGGTTCTATTCGAAATAGCATGAGCCTAACTCGTACGGGAAGGGTTTAATAATATATTGTTAAAGATCGAACGGCTGTATACATACAATAATTATCGTGTTTAGTGCTGAAAGTCTATAGAAGTTGCTACTGAACATACACGTTGCTCCTCGTCATTTCCCCAAATTTCTGGCTGCGATATTTTAGCTACAGACTCTAGTATACATATTAAAAAGAGAGAGAGAGAGAAAGAGAGAGAGAAAGAAAGAGAAAACCTAAAAAAATATTCTTCGCAACGTATTCATTCACTAACATCATTCAAAAAGTATGCAAGACATTTTATAGCATCATCACAGCTGAACGAGATATTTAGGTGAACCACAATAATTGAAATGAACTTCGTTCGAGGTTTAAAAGGTCAATAAAAAATGATTGGACACTCACTTTGTCTAATGAAACGAAGGTTTCGTTAGTGGAAACGGTATATTGGCCGTAAACAAGCAGATAATGTTCAAACGTTCAACGTGGACGCCTGCGCTCAAAGGGTAAAGATGAAGGGTGCAATAGAATAAGACGATTAATAGTCTTCCACAAGTTCGAGGAGGAAAGGACGCTTTCACGGGGAAAGGAAGAATTCCATCAACGGGGGAGCTGGAATCTCTAAACGAGGTTGGTTGCTCTCAACAGAAGCCACCTTCCTGTGGTCGTCTGTTCCAAAGGAGAAGAAGCACTGAATAGAAGAGCTGATACGGGGTTGCCTAATTGTCTAATGATGATATAAACCGCTTGTCTGCTCTCGTAGAAATGCCACGAACCGCTTCCTCCGCGTCTTTGTCAAAGTGCCGGTCACTTCACCGATGCCGCAAAAGGATGTCAATCAGGATCTGTGAACGATCAGTTGTGAACGAAAGTTGAGGTTGCCGGATACACTTACTGCATCCTGAAACTGTTCTTTCTTACCTCGAAATCCTTCAATTATTATTTACTTCTCATTATCGCAGCTGTTAGAAACTGATAATTAACATTAGGCTTACATGAACCCATCAGAACGACGGGTTCTAATATTTTTGATTCAATCATGTAAAATTATTCAACAAATTTATTTCTTTTGGTATATATTGTAAAATGAATGCCTAAAAGTTTGGATACATACCGTCCATCCATCAGGAGATGGCAGTGATTTTCGAAAGTGGGGTGAGGGGGACTGCGAGACCCCACTCTAGATGCTAGGCTGCAGACCCCACTCTTTGGCTTACGTTCTGGCGGGAACGGTTGACATAGGCGGTCAGCATCACCGCATCTCTCTGTTCCAGTCACATTAATACGCGCGTTTCCGCTTTGTCGAGCGATTCGGCCAATAGTGGCGCGCAGAAGGGAGATCACGTGGTACCTACAAGTTTCTCACTGCCATCTCCTGATGGACGGACGGTACGTTCCTGCCATTTTTATAAAGTAATGTAATATACTCATTTTTAATGCTCCGTAAACCTAATATTCATTAAATATGCTGTCATATTTTATACTTATTGATATATATGAAGACTATATATGAACTTTATTTTACTTCTGAAAAACTTCGAACTGATTCTTTTTGAAGATGCAATCTTCTTTTGTAGATGGACATACAATGGCCTCACTTGTAACGATCAATAAATACTTTCTGTACACAAGGACTGACATCGTACGATAACACGCGTCTTTTCTATACATATTTAAACACTTTCTAGTGGCACGGCGTGTGCTGTAGATTTACGGTAGAATCACGTTAAAGATAGACTTCCTCTAAACAACAATGGCGGCTTGGCACGTCATGCGATCAACCGATTGTTGATCCATGCTGCTTCGCATAGGAGCCCACTGCTCGTGATAAAATTGACTACAGCAATTAATGCTGCAATAATAAGAAATAATTCGTCATCGATTTTTGGCTCGAAGAAAATATATTCTGCATAACAACGAATGTTACAGTGATTATGGTTACATTCTTTAGAGAATCTATCTCGAATCTGATGAAACCGTTAAAATCACAACAAGAAGACCACACTGTCTTCCAAAGGAAAGTGCATTGTCTTCCTGTACGAAAACCAATTGCTCACAGAAAATGATTAAAACTATTCATTGAAGTCTAGTTTCTAACCTTTGCATATTCCATGACCTTCGCGTGACCTTGACTTACAAACAATTCACAAAAGTTGGGTAATTGATACAAATAGTGAAGTAATTTATGTTATTTTGCTCCGTTGATTGCCTAACTTTTGTGAATTCTTTATAATTCAAGGTCACATGATGGTCATGGCATTAAACGTTGATGGATTCGTCTTGACCTCAGCTATCATACCATGACGAAAATATACACAATCCCATTTAAAAAATCTTCGATGACCTTGATATCTCGAAAGATATGAACTTGGGAAAGTATTTTGTCTACTACAATATTTACTACTATATATTTATTTAAGCAAGAAATGTAAGCTGCTCAACTTAGGTGGATCACCCTGTATAATAATCCTGTAGACCAGGGATGGGCAATTTTGCCTCAATTGAGGCAAAATCGTCCACACCGTAGCGCCCTCTGTCCCCTTCCAGCAATCGCGGTATGTGGGGAAACGAACACACGAGACATGAGCGAACGCAACGAACGTGCGCGCTGCATGAAAGAGAGGTTGGTGGGAGAAGAAGGCGTTTGAGGGGCTCCACCCGTGCCCACCACTGCTGTAGACAATAACAGTATTTCTTAACTTATTAAACACTTCATAACATTTGCATTCTGAAATCAGATCTTTCATATGTAATAACCTAATATATTTAACATTTATCGTGAAATTTCATTTACATCCACAAATAGTGTCACGTTATATAATTATGAGCATAAATTTGAGTGGGTCCGCACCGGCTACAATAGTTCACTGAACGTTTAAATAAAAATATTTTAGTAAAACGACTGTATGATAAATGAGAAATCAATAATATTTCTAATAGCTCTATAACTTTCGTATATTTGCGCAACAGTTCCCCCAGTGTGCATTAACGAAAAATAAATTGCTACACAGAAGAATGTGCTCGAGGAAGTAGTGCTTCAAATTCCTCGACCATCTTTTTCAACAAAGTTGCAATCCGGAGGACAATAATTCGGATTTATCTCGGGTGATCACAAAATATGGTTCAATCTTTCCGTTTGAAAGTTCGGCGCGGCGACGGTCTAAAAGTGGGCAGGTCCACGGCGAAATAAATAAAAGCAGATAGCGCGGGCCTATAAATCTTATTTGATAGACTCATAGGCATTAATGGTAGCCGTGCTACACAGGAAGCAATTCGGCCAGGCATTTTTTTTCACGGCGCACGTTTGCTGGCAACTTCGCTACCAAAGTCGAGCGATGGGAGTCGCTCTGCAACCGTGCCGAATGAAATATTCATTCCAGCCGGTATCACTCCAATCCAGTCAAGTGATACATAAACATCCAATAGGCTGTGATTTGCGAGCTCATGACGTCGTTCTTTTCATGCATATAGCAAGGATGAGAGAGAGAGAGAGAGAAAGAGAGAAGAAGTAAAGAAAAATAGAAGAACATGCGAATTCAGGTTCGAGATCAGATCGGATGCACGATTTCGGCAGAAAGAAATTGGGGCGCCGGTTAGGTGAATCACAAAGGGTCCGGAGCCTCGAATGCAGCCATTGAACCATCCGAGACGTATTATAATTCAAATGGTGTGCATAAGCCGCGAGAGAGTCTAATTTCGACACGTATTGTGAGACCGATAGAACCCGATTCACGTATCGCGGCCTCGATTAAACGCGCCCGGCGACCTTTATGAGGGAAATCAAGGCAGAAAGGTGTACAATAAAATGGACCGCAGCAAGACGAACGACCGTGGAGAGGCAGAACGTGCAGCGTGGAGAGCGAGGAAGCCCGATACGCGGACCAACGGTAAAAAGAAAATCGAATTTCTCCTATATCGGTGTTCGCCGTTACGTCATTTCATTTGGAAATTAGGGAAATGCCGTGAGCACGACCGCCGCGAGAAACCTCGAATATGCAGATACGAATTAGCGGTTCCGTGCTATTTTCACATCTGCGAAATGCAGATGCAGCATCAGAGGCGTTGGCGCCCGGCCAAATCTTCGCAGCACCCTAGCCGAGCCGCATGGCTGAACACGCGTGCGCGCCACCTTCGAACGCGTGTTGTTTTCGTTGTTTCGTTTGCGAGTTGCGAGCCATCCACGCTGTTTCTTTTCGCGAAATCCCCTCTCTTGAAGCGCCGCTCCGCGTCGCGCCGCCTCGAATTAATCCGATGCTTGAAAATCTACGGCGGACGATGGTACGCAAAGGATTTATCAGCTCGGAATCGATGCGAGGTTCAGTCGAATATAAAATAGATTCTTTCTTTCGTTTTGCGTTTCAGTGGGATTTTAGAACAATACCCGAATCTTCGAACGTCTGTTCTTCGCGTCGTTTCATTATGAACTATAGTCGGTCACAGTAACATTCAGACATTTTTGAAAAGACGATAACATTATTAAGATTGGTCCAACCGACTTAAATTTTTTTTCAGATGTTAAAAGGATTATACTATTTGAAAGAAAAAAAATTTGTTTTAAAATTGCATGTGGGATAGAACGTTTTGTGGATCTGTGTGAATTATACAGGGTGGGGCACTATAAACAGGTCACCTGAATAACTCCTTTGCTTTTGAAAATAGAAGAAAATGCATCAGACCAAACTTACTCGATATCGAGGCGCTCGTAATCTGATGTCATTAATTTTTTTATAGGTGGAGACGTCAAGGAGATATAAAGGTCAACACTGGTTTTTTAAATGGAATCGTATGGTTTTTTATTTTCATTCTGATAGTGTGTTTTAAGATGAATACAATGACCTATTATAAAGGTCATTCAAGGTCAAAGTGTTCAAAAGTTATTCGATTGGATTTAAATCTTGACTTTGTGTTAGTCAATTTTCCATTATAAATAGCTGAGAATTTAACCATCCTCACACTTCTTTTGGCGTGAATTTCGGTTTTCATTCCTGTTGAAAACGAATATGGTTGTCTTCATCTGGCATATTTGCAATTGCTTCTGTCAATTACGTTCGCCATATTTCTTTGTATGGCCACGGGCTATTTCGTCTTCTAAGTCGACACAATAACCTCACGATATATTACGTAAAGTAAAAAATGCATAGTGGTATTTAAAAAAGTGAAAGTGACAATCTGACTTCTCGACAAAGTAAAATTTTGATTAAAATTTTTAATACTGCAATTTATAGTCGTTTGCGAGCCGATAAACTTTGATTGTCCAGCTATGAGAAGTACTTGAAAACCGCGAGGACTAATCTAAACCACCCTGTATAACTAGATACTAGTTTAAATCGAAAAGTGTGGTGCTCGATAAGTGATACTTTTTTATAATGACATCAGTAACGCTCACAAAGAACGTACATTATTCGAGCGACAGGTAGTATACTAATTAACACTAAACCTACCACGGTCGAATGACCGGTTTTATATTTTGCAATTATTGAAACTGTAAAAATTCGTTTATGTAAAATAATGGAATAAATTTCCTTGTTCAAGCATCTATTATATTGGAAATTACAGACAATCTGAATAAATCTAGGGTTGCCATTTTTATAAGGCAACATTCGCCGATAGTTTTAATGCTTGGTAGGTTTAGTGTTAAAAGTATACGGCGCACGGTGAGCTAGGCAATATTGCGGATACGTTGAAGACTGTATTGCAATCTATAGTCAACTACGAGCCGATAAATTTTAGTTGTCCAGCTACGAGAAGTGCTTGAAAAACCGCGAGGACTTACCTAAACCATCGTATATAACTAGACACTAGTTCAAATCGGAAAATACGCTACTAAATAATTGATAATTTTTTTAGTAACGCTCACAGAGAACGTTCATTATTCGGGCGACAGATAGCATACTAATTAAAAGTACACGGCGCACGGTGAGGTAGGAAATATTGCGAATACGTTGCAGACCGTATTGCAATCTATATCCAATTGCGAGCCGATAAATTTTGATTGTTCAACTATGAGAAGTGCTTGAAAACCCGCGAGGACTAACCTAAATAACCCTGCATAACTAGATACTAGTTAAAATCGAAAAATACGCTACTCAATCATTAATAATTTTTTATAATAACATGCGTAACGTTCACAAAGAACGTACAATATTGGCGCGACATGCAGTATACTAATTAAAAGATAACGGAGCACGGTGAGCCAGGAAATATTGTAAATACGATGAAATCTGTAGCCTCATTAGAGGACGTCGCGCCGGGACAAGCAACGAGATTAGAAAGAGCGGTGAACATGATTCTGTGGTCGCTACATTGGTTATTGATTAGCTGCTACCTGGGTTCTTTCACTGGTCCGTCAGCAGATGCCTGTCTTGCCCGTCAGCGAAGGCTGAGGCAACGTCTATACATATATTGTCAGCTAGTCCTCTACGGGCAGGTCCCGCCGGTCGGTTCCGGCAATCCATTTAAGCTAAGAAATGCCTCGGAGAAAAATTCCTCGTGGTGAGGAGAGTCAGGTCTCCATTCCTTGAAGCCCTGATTTTACGGGAGCTGGTGGCTTCTAGTGCCACTTTTCCCGGTGTGCTGAATCGCACCCCGACATCTGGAGGTGCAGACGAAAGCGTACCACTCCAATGAGCTGCTGTAGGCTCAATTTGATCATCTATTGAAAGATAATAACTGCTACCCCAGTCTCATTATACGGTGGATTCGATGATGTGATTGAGAAACGGTTGGCGATCTCTGGGAATCAAATTAGCGGAGCCACAGCACGAAAAATGCATTTTTAATCTTTTTAATAGTGAACTACAATAGTTATATACACTCGCGTCGGTATTTATGTTGACGCGATAATATTATAGGTAAGTGCAACATTTTGTCCTTGTAGTGCAGGGATGGGCAATTTTGCCTCAATTGAGGCAAAACCGAATGAAGTAATTTATGTTATTTTGCTCCGTTGATTGCTGCATGAAAGAGAGATTGGTGGGAGAAGCAGGCGTTTGAGGGGCTCCACCCGTGCCCACCACTGTTGTAGTGTAATTTCGTTGTGTTCCTCCGACGCTCTGATGTTTGTTTACATTGCTCATGAGTAGTGGCGTTCAGTTTATCCCCAAGTGGTGAAGTGTAAACGCTGTGTCCATTTGTTAGAGCAATAAGTTTGTGATAGTTGTCAGTTGAACCGGGCCGGAAAGTAAGTTGACGTATAGAAATTTTTATTTTAAGAATTGAATTTTCTAATAAACTAGTATTTACATTACTCTAATATATTTAACAGTTTGTGAAACAATTTCCTGAAAAAGAGAATTGAAATAAAACAAGGGAAAATCAATAATGCCGAAAACAAGGGAATTGGAGGCTTCAGAGCGAATACAAATTTATAAAAGAAGAATGGATGGAAAATCCTTAAAAACGCTTGCTGTTGAGTTTGGAATTACGAAAGATGGCGTTCGAAACATTTGTAAAAAAATACAAATGACAGAGAAACTCGAAAATTGTGGTAGATCAGGATGGAAAAGAAAAACATCAAATCTTCAAGATCGAAAAATCGTGAAGCGGGCCCAAAAAAAATCCATCCATCACAGCTAAAGAAATAAAAGAAAATTTGTCATTACCAATCGGGACCACATAAATTAAATGTCGTTTGTCTGAGGCTGATTTACATGGCAAAATATCCAGGAAAAGACCACACATTTCTCAAGTAAATGCTAGCATACGTTTACTGTTCGTCAAAGAACATTGTAAGTATCCGATATCGTTTTGGAAAAGCATCATCTGGAGTGATGAATCGAAATTCGAGTTAAAGGAAAATAAAAGAAGAAAATATGTACGCTTTTACACTTCACCACTTGGGGATAAACTGAATGCCAGAGGAACACAAAGAAATTATACTACAAGGACAAAATGTTGCACTTACCTATAATTTTATATTATCGCGTCAACATAAATACCGACGCGAGTGGATGTAGAATTTGATGGACGAATGAGTGCGTGTACATACGTGAATGCTAGAGAATTCTACGAGCGAGAGAGTGTGAGTGACAAAGCATGAGCGAGAGAAAGATGGAGATCGTTAAGAAACAAATGAGGCGGATGACCGCGGTGTGGATGCGTGCGAGGATGAGGATGCAGTCGAATTATGAATGCATAAAGAGGCACACGAATTCCATTTGTTTAAATATACATCTTCTTTTGGTTCCTTTTTATTATAACGGTGATCCTGTTATTTCACCCGATCCTCATCCCACATATATAATCTATTATTGTTATCAAGGCTCCCGACGTATTTCAAACAATGTTCATACCTCAGTACCTCGCAGATTGTGAAACGGACACCATTGATTGTATTTCTGATTTAATAAATTAAATTTTATAAAACTTTGCACCATGTAATGAATAGACTGTGGATTTTTATGCAAGATAAGCATGATCTTGGTCAATTTAAAAAAAAAAAAGAAACAGAAGATGGATAAACATGTAGTTCTCCATTCAATAATTTTAGTAAGTCGAAAATGACATATTACAAACATCTTTGAAGAAATTCTCTTTTCAATTCATAAAAATGATTAAAGAAGGAAAGAACTGTTTATGTAGCTTCAACATCTTGTAATTAATGCAGACAATTTTTATTTCGTATAAAAATTCGCAGACTATACATAAATCTTGTTAACCTTAGAAAATTCAATTACTGTTGGAATGAGAATATATTTAAATATATTGAATTGTATGTACTGATTCAATTGAATGAGAATAAGTTGAATAATATTAGATTGTTGCATATTAAATGTCCGATTTTTTAACAGTAACGTTGCACAAACATAATCGCATTCTAATAGAACTTATGGACCAAAATAAGCATCATTCTAATCTACATATTCTGTCAAAGAATTACAAGTCTCTTGTTTGTATTACATAAGAAATTTAATTTTTTGGTCGTTCACGTTCTTCATGTACAAGATTGTCGTTTCTATTTTGTAATCTTCTTTGCCATCGACGAATAGTATGTTAATTAATCGATATATTTTGACCAAACATCATACAATGCTATCGTCAATATCTTACTTTTCTGCTCATTTATAAAATTAATATTCAAGAATCACATTGATTGGCACGGATGAAACTTGGTTTAAAAGCAAAATAGGAATATCTAAAGAAAAATTGAAAAATCAAACCTAAAAGATCAGCTTTGTACCTTAAAATGATTTATAATAAATCTGTATATTGTGATAGTTTTTCGTAATCAAAACGTTTGATAACATTTGCATTTTAAAATCGGACACTTCATATGCAACAACCGAACATATTGAATACAATGAGAAATAAGTTTTACACTACATCAGCGAACTAGTGAATAAGCTTGTTCATAAAATATTATTGAAAACATACAGTATTTGTTTCACTACATTATACTTAACACGCATAATTTAATGAAAATATTGCAAAGTTTTACACTACATCAGCGAACTATGCAATATTTTCATTAAATTATGCGTGTAAAGTATAATGTAGTGAAACAAATACTGTATGTTTTCAATAATATTTTATGAACAAGCTTATTTGAAGTTGTTTCAATCTGTACGAAAGAATATTTTTCTTTTTTGATACCTTTTGTTCAATGTCCATTTGATTTTATTATAATAAATTGCTCTAAAAAATTATACGTGCGGTGTACATTGTTCACTTGTCACGACAACAAATTTTGGAGAGTAAAAGATCGAGTTGAGATGATCCGTTATAAATACGAAATTGTTAGACGACAACATCAGACATATATTGACTTTTGGCGCACACACACGGTCCATTCTCCCACTCGGGCCTTTGATGTTCCATGCATACGTCCAAGAAGATTGAACTGTTACTCCTCAAACATAAGCTTCGAACAACGTTGAATGATTAATTTCTCACGAATAGCATTGTGATTGCTTTTGCATAAGAAACTCCACTATTAATACATATTAAACGTTCAAATTACCTTTCCCCTTAAGAAATTATATTTAAGAACGAAAATAACGAAACATTTAATTAATCCACTAAAATAGCAACTCATATATCAGAGTAGGGCACAAATCAACTAATAATTAAAAATGACTAATTGTCTCATTGATTGTTAGTCATAGCAAAGTTGTCATTAGTCAAAACTAAGTATGAAATTTATTATTTTACGGAAGATTACATAAAACGGACCACGTGATAAGAAGTCTAATTCATACAATAGTGGTTCACTGTATCCGTTTCCGTAATACGAGTTTTGAAATTTTGCATACATATAAAGTACTGCATAGTTAGTTTTGACTAATGACTACTTTGCTATGACTAACAATCAATTAGACATTTTTAATTATTAGTTGATTTGTGCACTACTCTGCCATACATGCAATATTTTCATATAAAACTCGTAATACATTTTTTTCTAATCGAACAAAAACGAATAGTACCTATAACAACAATTCATCAAAAAATCTATCACGATAAAATTTAAAAAAACAATTTTTAAAGACCAGACATGTACAAAATTTGTATCCAACCGTTTCTTGAAATTATTGTACGAGAAAGGTAAGGTTTTATGAGCGAGATAAAAATCTTTAAATTATATAATGATTGCAGTTTGATTTTAGACAGCGTGAAACTGCATTATATTTTGCATATTATACTAGTACATAAAATGTAGTCATTATAAAACTTTCAAGAGTTTGCTAGGAGGATTCTGTAAAGCACAAACTAATAGTAAGTCCGTTGAACGTGGAGTCTATGCCATTTAAACATGATGGATTTTGAGGTGCTTCTTTTATGCGCTGCTCTGCATCGACATTGATCCTTTAATGTTACACGTTGATGCACTACTTTCCCTGTACACTGTACACGTCCGGTAATCGCGCGGACATGACAGTGTTTTAAAACGTTTCGCAGCAAGCTCTGCGTTACGAAACGAATCAGCATCAAAATCGTTTCGTTTCTCAGAGAAATATTGAAGCTGACAAGCTGGCGTATAGTATTCCCTCGTTTGTAGTAGCTGTGACGCTTTTGCAACAACCAACAACTAGTATGCTTTCAAGAACATAATCTACTAACAATTTTATTATAATTTAACAACATAGCTACAGTCAACAAGAATTTTAACACAGCAACCATTTATGTAAGTTGATTAATAAAATATCGATTCTTAAACCCAAGCGAACTGGTAAGAAAATTTCTATCTATTGTACAATTTAATAATACATTTTTCCAATTTTTTAACGTAAGACATAATATATTTTATTATACATGACGCAGCCTCTATAAATATTTTAGAGACAAAATACGATGCGCTTGCAATTAGAATAAATTCTATTTAATAAAATTTCTATATTCAACAAGAATTTGAACAGAGTAACCATGAACGTAAAGTGATCCACATAATACAACTTATAACAAAATCGATATCTACCATAAATAAAACAATTTTACAACTATTTAACGTGAGACATAAAAAACAGAAATTATTCCATTAGAATAATTATACATCTACAAATATGCTAGAAGCAACGTGCAAATCGCATGCAATTAGACTAAATTATTTCTACACAGGTTCTTCTGCAGGAATTTCATTAATTCATATAAAGAAATATGAATTATTGGCAAAGTTAATTTAGAAGATTTTCAGACCCTAGAGTAGAATCAGTAACCAAGTGCAGTAGAGATAATACATCAATTCAAAGAGGAATACAGCCTGCTAAATATACTTTAATATTTTATTTATGGAAGCAAATCTTCAAAGCAATCATTTTACAGAAAGTAGTTTATTAAATCAACAATCGCTTCTCCGTAGTACGATGAATTGTTTCTGTAAAAGTTTAATCTATTGCAACTGAGTTTCGCTAGAATTACGATGAAGCACACCGAAATCTATTGTTATAAACGCTGAACAATGTACTTATCCATATGATGATACCGGGATCTCTGTACTTATGAATACCGAATGCTTTGTGGTTAATTGAACAGCAGTTACATGCTTATACGGGTAGGAATTACAGCCGGTGATACCCGGCTTACAAGCAGTCGTCGTAACCCCGAGACAATGAGCCCGACGTCGCGTCGGTCTCAAGTCGCCGATATCTGAGATAAATCCAACTATAAATATACCAGTATATGGTTGTTCAGTAAAATCGAGCACCGTGGATCTCCGAGATATTTCAGAGATCAAGATCTCGCTTACGCTTCAATTGATCTTCGGATACTACTAACTCGACTGTGTCTAACGTTTATGTTAACAGGAATGTATGGTTTATTCTTGGGATATTGGAACGTTGGTATAAAAATATCCTATTTTCTTACAGTTTCTTCCTAGGTATATTATTCTTGAGATAATGGCAATGCAATAGAAAAATGGTATTTTTAACAGATTAATTTCCAACTGAGATAATATAAGTTCGGAATATTGGAAAATTGTAGACAAAAATATTATCAGGTACCGTAACAGTTTCTCTTCATTTATAATATATTCTTGGGATACCGAAACAATGGCATAAACAAATTAGTTTTTACTGTACTGCTTTCATCCTGCGTAGTTTATGTTTAAAATATTGTGAAACAGTAGATAAAATTATTATTCGCCGTAGTTAAGAAATAAAGGGAGAGAGAGGGAGAGAGAGGGAGAGAGAGGGGGAGAGAGGGAGAGAGGGAGAGAGGGAGAGAGGGAGAGAGGGAGAGAGGGAGAGAGGGAGAGAGGGAGAGAGGGAGAGAGGGAGAGAGGGAGAGAGGGAGAGAGGGAGAGGGAGAGAGGGAGAGAGGGAGAGAGGGAGAGAGGGAGAGAGGGAGAGAGGGAGAGAGGGAGAGAGGGAGAGAGGGAGAGAGGGAGAGAGGGAGAGAGGGAGAGAGGGAGAGAGGGAGAGAGGGAGAGAGGGAGAGAGGGAGAGAGGGAGAGAGGGAGAGAGGGAGAGAGGGAGAGAGGGAGAGAGGGAGAGAGGGAGAGAGGGAGAGAGGGAGAGAGGGAGAGAGGGAGAGAGGGAGAGAGGGAGAGAGGGAGAGAGGGAGAGAGGGAGAGAGGGAGAGAGGGAGAGAGGGGTGCAAGGGGGAGTGCAAGCAGCGAAGTCAATCTTCCTTAAAAATCTATATATCAGTATGATAATACACGTGAATATAAGATAAAATATGTAAAGCAGATTTGATTACTTTTTTCAGGATTTGAAAGTTGATTGTTCGAGGCTTCGTTAAAGGAAGCATAACTATCAATAAGTACAGTTAAAATGAACGAAATGTGCAAATAGCTTTCTCCTCTATTATTTCATTTTGAAGAATTCAAACTACGAACGTTATTATAGTAAAAGAATTATTAGATTGTTTCAAAAGTTCTTTTTATAATGTATGCCTTTGATGTTGTCAGCAACACTGTCTTATTTAACTGATCTATTATTTCATTTATAAGGCACAATATTATATTTATAATACAGAAATACACTTACAATATAGTGCACAATATTATATTTATAATACAGAAATACACTTATAATATAGTGCAGAATATTATATTTATAATACAGAAATACACTTATAATATAGTGCAGAATATTATATTTATAATACAGAAATACACTTATAATATAGTGCAGAATATTATATTTATAATACAGAAATACACTTATAATATAGTGCACAATATTATATTTATAATACAGAAATACACACACGACGGATTATAGGATCAGGTATCTAATGCACATTCAAAGCATCGTGCATGAACCAACATTTTGCCAATTTACTTACTGCTTGAGCGAAGGTAGAACTTCTGCCCTTTGAGGTTCTCTGAAGTTTTCAATCATCAGAGTGAAACATTAAAAGCCTTCCTTACCTGGAACATGCAGAGAATAAGACATTAAAATTGAATGTGAGAAGTACAATAATAAAAACGTAACATGATTATGAAATGCCGTGGACAAAATAATGAAAACGACTAATTGTAAAATGATAAATCCGTCCAAATTTTGAGTTCAAATTAAAATTATATTAGAAGATTATTGCAAAACCTCATCCATCTATTTATGCAAAATAAAACTTTTCCACCCGAATTATAACAAATTTGAGCGAAACACTAGTTTATTTTCTTTCTTAATATATTTAATAGGTTGACAATAATATAATAGTACCTCTAAATACTTCAAATGTTTTTACTGTCTTAAATTAACTTACTCATTTTTGTCATAAATGCATAAAATCCGTAGTCTACTAATAACATTATACCATCTATCTTGTCTATCGTTCAAGAAAAGCAATATAAAAATGAGAGATTATCTTAATTTAAGTAGTCATTGTATAATTATATTGCGTGCAGTTAATTAAAAAGAATTCATTTCCAAACATAGTAAGGTGGTTCGGAACCCACCTTAATAAACAGTAGGTCCCGCTGAAAAAGTAGGCTGAAATATGCTGAAAAATTAGGCGATAGTAAGAGTGGAAATGGGAGAAGGGGAGAGTAGAAGAAGGGGAGAATGGTAGAAACGGATTTGAAATCCTGAGGGGACCAAATATCATTACCTACCTACCATTTCCAATCGTAGTATTTTAAAGTTTATCGAATAATGTGTGAAGATCTCGATAATATTAAAAAAATTGTGTGATACATGTATATCTTTGGAAATGTTGCAAATGGACACAACACAAATGGTAGTAGTATCAAGTAGAAACTGATAATTACAATAAATCCCGTATTTTATTAAACGGAACCACTGAATCGCTCTGGAATGCCTGTGGCGAGGTAAAACATTCATATCCCCGATATCGTCCAATTTCGGAGCAGACTTTATGATTTGGGTCGTGTCCTAAATACAAGTTTTATACAATGTTATAAATTAAACGGAATTCGAGTGGATATTAGTCAGAATTCTTACGAATATTTCAAACACGGAATGCTACTTAAGAATATTAACGTAACAGGAAAAATTGATTTGTCACATTAAAAATCTTTTACTGAAAATCTAAAAATTTAATAAAGAAACATTTTTAATGATTTAATCCAAGGTATTTGCAACAATTTAATAACAGAATATTTCTAACAATGTCACAAAAGAATACTTCTAACCATATGAGAACAGAATATTTCTAACAATTGAATAAAAGAATACATTAAGTAAAAGTGTACAGATAACAAAAGATAAACCTTCTACAAAAGGATTTTTTTGCTATAAAAACATAGTCACAATTGTTTTAAATGTCACTGCATAATTTTCTTTTTAATTCCTTGGACTACACGATAAATCAATTCAATGCAATAATAGTATGCACATATCCATCATTGGTTCCTGAAATTGTCCAAACCACTGCTACAAACAATTCGATAATCAAAACATCGAATTTGAATCAGTAACTCAATTAGCAAAATTGAGCAAATCATCAGCGACGCGAAATAGTTCGTCGTGTTATTCACCGCATACGACAATAATTATTATCGCATAGTTGACATGCACAGAATATCTTCCTCTACGTAAATAAAATATTTTGTAAATCAGTATTATACTGTGAATTTCATACACCTCTTCATACAGCTTTTGAAAATTTTCAGAGAAGAATCAAATAGAATTTAATTCTCCCATATACGATTTTGAAGTAATGTAATTTATAAATATGAAAAATATTGCTTCACTTTATTTCTCCTTATTTGATTATGAAAATATAAATACGTGTGATTATTTGCAGTCTAATCATTACAAACACTATATTTTCCTATCATGTAAATAAACGTTTTTTTCACGATTACTATTACGAAAAGAATATAATAAAAATTCGTTCTTCACAGTAACTTCAATCAGTTTAATTTATGTTCAGAAGAGTTTTACTTTGTTTTCTTCACCTGGCCATAAAAATGCAAATTCGCGCGATCATCCTAATGATAGCAAGCATTACATGGCGCGGTTACAAGTCACGGGTTAAGCATCCAGAGGATCGCAGAATCGCGGGTGCTCTTGATTATATTGACGCATTAACATAATGTATGTCTGCAGTTGTACCGTGAAGGATTTAACTTTGCCGCAACTGTTGTATGTGACTGCCAAATTACGCCTTATTATCTTAATTTCCAAGTGAAGAGCGGCGAGATAGTGTAACGCAGCGCCACGCAGTGCATCCACTACATTTAAGATAAACAACCGAGTCGCGACTTATTTTGGCAAGCGCACTGCATCGTCCTGGCGACCCTCTCGTAAGATTCAACGGGAATTTATAGCGGCTATTAAAACGGGGGAGGGAAACGTGCCCTTATTCTTCTTTTTTAATTTCTTGCCTGTATTATGCACGAGCCACACAGAAGCATCGCCGTACCGATAAAGATTCGCAAATAGCGTGGAATACACAGGCGTGCGTAAATAAAAGCTTCCGCAAACTTCAACTTGAAGATCTTGGAGATGCTTCTAAAAGGAAAATAAATATATTGCTAATACATTAAATAGTTACATTGCTAATTAATTAAATAGGTACATTGCGTCTATTAACCCATTGCCGAATGATTTTTCTCCCAGGTTCGATAACCAGAGCTTGTTTGATGTATAGAATTTTCTGGAAGACAAAGAAAATTTTTATTCCTTGTACAACTACATTTACTTTCAGTGTCTAACTATTTAAAATTTTATATCAATGTAAGAGAAGTGAATGGGAGACACATTTAGTAGATTTCATTTAAAGTAGTAATGTTTGGCTTGATAATATATTTACATAGGCATGCGGTTAAATGTGTACAACATGGTTTAGACAAGGCAAGATTTATCGAATATATTATACTAATTATATTGATATTGACTTGTTCGCAATAATTTCATATAAATGCAGACTTTATGCGTTTATGACGAAACTGGGTTGAACTGCGTTTTGGAGAACTCTTTTTTTCAAGTATTTTTTATACAATCCTATAGATTTCGACGAGAAAACGCCGAAAATTAAAATCTTATTGTGAGGAATTCATTGGTTCAAAAGTTATACGCGTATAAAGTTGAACACTTCTAAGCCTTTTTGACAGGTTAAAGCGCCGCCATATTGATAGATTTGCTAGGTGATACACATAAAATGGGCTAAATAGTTCCGAGCTGATCCGTTAGATGGCAGTACAAACACGTACACAATAATAACACATTTACCAAATCAAAATGCGAAACATTATACCATGGTCGGGCCGGCTTTCTCCGCTCTCACGACGACCTAACCCCACACCATCATGGACTGTACCTTCTTTTTGAAATCCTGTATATAATTCTGTATATTTTAATTACTGTGCAGTGTCAGCTTATGCTAATTCAAATTTAGACATTATTTTATTTAAAAGGTTAAAAACAACTAAGTATGAAAAAGACAGGTCAGCCCCAGAACAAGGACAAATAAGGATAATTTTAACATTTTTTTCCAGTTGCTTGTACATTTTACTGAATTGGTGAAATACAAAATTAAGGCATTAACAGAATTTAAAGATATTATTATACGATTTTCAACTGAGGATTCAAAGGAAATAAATTTTCGTTTAGCTAATGTTTTATTTTGCATAAACATCCAGACTACGAATAAATAATTTAAAATCAATGAAAATATCCATTGAACGTCGACAAGAACGAGCTTAAGAAGTGAAAATATTAAAAGCAACGCCTTGTGACTTTAATATAATATTTTTGTCTTTAAAATCGCTCCTAAACATTATTTCCAAGTAGTACACTTGCTTAGAAAAGTATAAGAAATTGAAATAAAATATGTTACACCCGATTTAAGAAAGTTGAATGGCTTCTTTGTACTTTTATGTTTCTGTTATATATTCTTTTAATGAAGGAATTGTAAACGAAATATGTAGATATCGTACAATATGATAGTACACGTATCTTGAATAGATCTCAGCGTTCAACAAGAGAAAATTAGGTCCGTGAAGGATTCGTAAAATGGACTAGCAAAAAGTAGACCGTGATCCGTATAAATGATGAGAAACGATATTTGGACAGGAGCCCTTTTTCTGCACGGGGATGAAACATGATTTTCAATCTGCAAAAGTGGTCGTCTATTTCGCTGAAATGGCGAGCGCGGATGCTTGTTTCTATCATACGAAGGTATAATATTAGTCAAAGGAGGATCAAGACTCCCCTTGAAATGAGTAGTTTGTCAAAACGGTAGACGAACAAGTAAATTTTTTAAAAATGGAACTGGTCAAAATACATAACCAGCAGTCTGCACATATTAAACCAATTTAAGTGTCTACAAACGGGACAAAAAGTTGCTTGGATAAAATGTAAACATTAAGTGTATGGACTAGTTTGAATCTTTCCTTCAATTTTCTTTTGTTTAATTATTAATAATATAAGTAATATACCATAATTGAGTTGATTATTTCGACACATTATTTAGACAAGATATTAACCAAAAAAATTACACAAAAAGGCGGAAGATTATAACCATTATAATTAAACTGCGGATTTTATGCATTCATAGCAAACGTGGCAGGTGATACACAAAATAGCGAAAATATTAGAAGAGTTTTAAACTATTGTTATATTATTTTCTACGCATCAAAATTATTAAAAAAAAGAAAAATATATTTCTGTTCAAAACTTGCTTTTTGTAATTCAGGAAGAAACATTTTATTTTGCATAAAGATCTTTTTCAGGATAGAGGGAAGTCTAATTATAATTATACGTCATTGTGTATGAATGATTGCAAAGGACTACAGTTTTTTCATACACCTAATAAAATGATAAATTAATTCTTTGAATTTTTAATATTTTAGAGTTGAATACAAAGTCGACGCAAGCAATTTCAATTTTTGACCAACAAAGGGAAAAGCAAATATGAAAGGTACTCCGAAAAACCGGGCTCGCTTTTTGATTCTCGTAGTAGCAATTTTTTGAACAAACGAAACTGCTTTGTTTAGTTTCCCTATTGCGTATTCCCAACCATAGATAAATTGTATCAATCTACAATCCAGTTGAACCATGTAGAATGAAATTACGGGAACGAAGTGAACATGGAAACTGCAACAATTCGTAATGGAAACTCGAATAATTAAATAGCAGTCGAATAAAATGGATATGGCTTTCAAGAATATCGTTAAAAAAGAAAGTATACCTGCCACTATAAATAGCAGTGTTCGAATAAACAGCGAGATTGAATTATAAATATGGGTCATTCAATCTAACCACCCACCGTCGATCGATTCAGTCACCTGATTGGAAATCGTAGTTTCCAGTTGTATTGATGCATCATACAAACTATTGTCTTCTGTCAACAATACACAGCGCCAGGTATTCTGTGTACAGATATTAGTGATTGTAGAGCATGTACCGCTGATGCGATGATATACGATGTCACAATGTCAGCACTAATAAAAACTTGCAATAATTCAAAATTAAGTGCCAGCCATTGTTTAGAATCTATCGATCACAGACGCAACAGTGGACCAGAACGTAGAAATACATCATAATCCATTCAGCTGTCAAATAAACTTCGTTTCCGCAAAATATATTAATCGGATAACATTCGTTCTGAAGAATTCTGAAAAAATTCTTCCCTTCGAGTAACAATCATGGGAATATTAAAATGTGAAAATCTGATGAGTGTGGTCACTGTATATAAATAGATGAGACTCGAAAAATAATTAATTATTAGATTGTGGATTTTATGTGTTTACGCAAACCAAGAATAGATCAAACTCAAAGCAGCAAAACTAGACGAAGGAATCAAGCATGTATTATTTTTAATTGACTTAAATTATTAAGAAAATAAATAAATGTCTAAGCTTCTCTATTTCGTAATGAATGCAGACAATTTTTATTTTACATAATATCTACAGTCTAGTTATTATTAGTAAAAGAATTCGAACGTACATTATTTTTAATTGATTTAAATTATTAAGAAAATAAGTAAATTTCTAAGCAGCATTACTATTTTGTAATGAATGAAGATGATTTTTATTTTATATAAAAGTGCACAGTCTAATTATTACATTTAACAACTTCGCATTTGAATAAGGATTGCTAATATACGCTGTTTCAAATCGAGTTAAAAAATTGCTTTTTTAAAATATTGGCTTTTTGTGAAAATATTTGGAAATTATACATTACCTTTACACAGACACGCTTTAAGACAATCGAAAAACTAAACTAATTGGAGAATATCGATATACTATGCTCAATTTGTTAAAGTTATTAAGAAAAGACTGAAATGTCCATATGGTTTCTTTGTCGTGCAAACAATGCTTATTATGCACAAAAATGCACAGTCTACTTGTAATTTCTCACCCAATTACTTTCTTGTTATTTGTGATTTGAATGGCATGTATGTAATGAAAATTATGAGAGGAACATTTTTTAATCAAAGCCACTATATACGTGTTTTCCAAGCTAGTGTAAATTAAATACGTATTTTATAATCAATCAATGAAGTCATTTACCACAAGCCTCGTGCATGATTATGGAATAAAAATGTACAGACCGTCAATGGCGTATTACCCTACGGACAACTTAGGCAAATGCCCGGGGCCCCGAACACAAACCGAATATTTTGTATTTTTATGTAAAAGGTTTTCATGGATGAAGGAGAATTTATTTCACTTTTCTTGCAATAATAAATATGCATAAGTTTTTACAATTGTTTTATTTTTTCCAACGTAAAAGTTATTTAGGTGGGGTTAGGGGCCCCGAAATTCTACTTTGCCCAGGGGCTCCAAGTAGTCATAACGCACCACTGCAGTCCGTGATACTTGATTAAACGCAGTGATATTTTTCTTCTATTGATGTACCAATACAAGAAAGATACCACTGCGTTTAATCAAGTGTCGTGGACTGTATATGAAAATAAATATTTCCATTTAAGGAAACAGAGAGAAATAGAGAGTGTCCGTGCAAAAGATTATCAAATCTCTAGTTCGTTAAAAAATCGAATAAAATCACAGAGAACAATTTTTTCGTGAAAATAATAATAGATTAGCTGAATGTGTTTAGTTACAGAATAGAACTATGCATAGAATAGAATAGTTGACACGCTACACTGATCGAAGCTTTTATAGCAGATTCAAGTTTGAACAAGCCATAGTTCAAAGAGTTGTCACGTTCCTCCTGAAGAGAATAGAATGTATCTACGATAACTATAGGAAGTCTGTGCAAACAAAACCCATTACAGTGCGACAGTTTTCCAGGCATTGAAGAGCAGAAAGCAAGAAATCAGGATCCAAGCAGGTATCCAATATTGGCTCTCGAATAAAAATGGCTCTTTCAGGAACAGGCTCGCGATCAACTGGCACGTATAAATCGTACACATAAGAAAGCTAATGGGTTTTATGGTGCTCTGTAATATTCCTGCCCGGATGCAATCGGTCTTCGTGATAGGAACTAAGGAAGCGATTTGGAAACGCCGTTTAAGGCGTATCACTCGACGCTGCCAAACATTATCCTTTAACCTTTTGCATTCTTCAGCACGCTAACAATATGTTCTGAATGTCCAGCTCAAAAATTTCCAGAAACTCGAAGTGGAGCCATTAGTGATACCGCAACTAGAAAATGTATCATATTGGCGGTAATTGTGCATAAAAGGTCCCACTACACCGATTTTGATAAAATTTAAACACGTTGTAAAACTCAGCATTCTGAACAACTTTTTCCTATAAATGTAACCGTCGTTTGGCCTTAGTTTTTGAGATATTTGCGAAAAACTGCAGCTACTACTACATTAAATTTTGCTTATACGTGCACGTCCGCGACGTGCGTATGCGTCCGCATGATACGACCGCTCGTCCACTTTTTCTATAAATGTATCGCGCGATTGTCGAACGATCTATATACCGCGTGAACTATTCAAAACATATGATGATGAAGAATGAGTATGTTACGGTAAATGTGATTAATCCGATGATTATGTATAATTGGTTATTATATACATGTATAATCACCATTAAGTTTGATCTGAATTAGGTCCTAAATATTCAAGAATTTACTAAATGCAATCAGCCCATGACATTTGTTACAGAAAAAGTTGACGAGCAGTCGCATCATGCTGACGCATACGCACGGCGCGGACGTGCACGTATAGGCAAAATTCTGAGCGACGGTTATATGTATAAGAAAAAGTTGTTCAGAATCTTCACCCTGGCAACATATTATAAAATCATCGAAATCGGTGATGTGGGAACTTTTATGCACAATTACCGAAATCTTTGAATATCCTGTAAGGCCTTTGTAATCTGGTCTAACTGTAGTGTAACCAATATGTAACCAACATAGCAATTAATACTTTGACGAATGTCGACTGTACATTTAATTCTTGAAGTTCTTTGAATATGTGGTAAGAAATCTTTGAATATCCTGTAAGATCTTTGTAATCTGGTCTAATTTTAGTGTAACCAATATGTAACCATCATGGCAATTAATACTTTGACGAATGTCGACTGTACTCGTTATGTGTGTAGGAATCAAGGCGCCTCTGGGCAGCGTGTGAACAGGCCCTGAGCGCGCCAAGCGAACAAACGCGAGACGGAACAAGTGCGAGGAGATGAGAGCGAGCGCATCACGACGAAGAACGGGGAGTCTTCGGCTGACGATTGAACGGAATCGTTCGTGTGCATTGCACGCGTGTATTCAACCTTTGTTATTAAATTCATTTTTATACCGTTAAAAGACGAGTTAGACCGTTACCCAGTCCCAACCCTACATGTATGTACAAAAAGATCAGTATGTATTGTTCATTGTCTTCGTTATTTAAGACTCTGATGTATAATCTGGTTCTTTAAAGAAACTATCCTTAAACTACCACTTCCATTTAAATAAATTCTAAATTGTTCGTACATCTTTCAACAAACCTAAATGCAATAGATGCAACACAATAAACACAATGGAACACATAGTTACAGCGTGCCAACTCTATCGTCAGGAAGAAAGAAGATTCAAAATTCCGGGAAACATCAAAGATGCCACAGACTCAAAGGAATCTTGCGAAAAACTAATCAACTTCTTGAAGCACACAAAATTATTCAATCGAATCTAAATTATAAATGACTACTTAATTGTAAGCTTGTAGTTACTATTTAATAACACTTGTGAGGTTGATGCAACTTTAAAAAGAAAATCCCAAAATATATTCATACTTCATCTACGTATTATTCGAACATTACAATTTGTCAATGAGTATATTGATTTATGTTATAACACATGTAACGATATTAAAGAAAGCAGAGGCGTTCATCTCAGGAAATGTTTCAATACTTTATAAATAGTCAACGAGATATTTTACAAAATGTTGCAACTATGAAGAGTTAATCGTTATATCGATAACCAGATAGCCGGGAGTCCACTTCAAACTTCCGGTAAAACTATCACGGTCATCGTATTTCAGATAATGTTACATATGTTTTTTTTTTAAATCCATCAACCTCACAAGGGTTATTAGCAACTACGAGCTTACAATTAAGTGGTCATTTATAATTTAGATTCGGTTGAATAATTTTGTGTGGTTTGAGTCGGTGACATCTTTGTTGTTTCCTGGAATTTTGTATCTTCTTCTTTCTTGACGATAGAGTTGGCACGCTGCAACTACAGTAGCTCACAAAAATATTCGTTCGCCCTAAAATTTAACCAAAATACTTGATTTTTTTTGAGCAATTAGAAATATTGATTTAATAAATCACATGCAAAAAAGATTTTGAAGAAATTGCAATTAGCAGGAATTACATGAAAAAATAAAAATGGAACTTTTTAAAATTTCAGCCCGTAATGAAAATTCAAAATATGCGTTTTGTAGATCTATGTTATTTACACATATGATGCAAATTTCATCGAAATCGGTTAATGAACATACGAGCTACAAGCGGTTGAAAGTGGTGATAATCGCAGTTTTTCACGAGTTTTGGTCAGTTTCTGCTTAAAATCCATAGTTTCTTACATCTTTGGATGCGCGTCGTTTTCTCTGCGTCAACCGATTTCGTGGAATTTTCAGCAGATGTATAACTAACATAGATCTACAAAACGCATATTTTACATTTTCATTATAGGTTAAAATAAAGAAGTTTTAAAAAGTGCCATTTTTATGTTTTCATATAATTCTTACTAATTGCTGTTTTTTCAAAATCTTTTTTTGCACGTGATTTACTAAATCAATGCTTCTAATTGCTCAAAAAAAGTCAAGTGGTTTGGTCAAATTTTAAGAAAGTTATTCTGATTTAAAGGGCGAGCGAATACTTTTGTGAGCCACCGTATGTGTTCCATTGTGATTATGTTTTGTGTTCGAAACATGAAAATGTGTTTACGAAAGTTTTAGCTGGTCATCCTCCGCAAAAAGGGTAAAGAGGTTAAGTTCTGAGTTAACGTTGGAAAGACAAAAAAAGGACATAATTAACTCCATGAAGTGTGAAATTGTGACAGATCCTCGAGTCGCTGTGTCTGTCCCGAATTTTCTATGCCTATCCAGGGAAAACACAGTATATACAATTCTCCGGGATCGATTTAACACCCCAGCTATTATTTTCGCCGGACCATTCTACTTCGCTTGGAATCTACGATTAGCCTGTTCCTCCATTTCACTCCGTTTCCGACGTGATTAATTCGGTTTATACGAATGGAATGTCCGCGGATGAAGTAAACAAAGCTTCCTACATTACGCGGAACAAACTAACAAACCCTTCAATTTCCACTAAAACGGCCATCAATTTAGTCAGCACAGCGTTCCGTTGCCTTGCAGCAGAGATTTTCCACTGCAGTTGGAAAATCAAGAAATAACCTGGACAATACGTGTGCGTTCGATACGATTCGCTCGGGGAAATCGTACGATACATGATTGGTTGAGAATTATAGTGTTGTAAATCTAAATTTAGAGTTGTGTTAACATTCTTTTTCGAACCTTAAAGGCATCATTTATTTACCTGCAGCGTTAATTGATGTACAACTTGATCCATTACAATGATTCACAACAAAGATCAAAAAGATGGATTTTTTAAATTTTCAATATAGATCCACAAATACAATACATTGTAAAATAGAAATTTTTATTTTCTCTGCAATTCCGACCAACCGCAATTTTTTAGTAAACTAATTGTTCTAACTTCTCAACAAAAATTGTCGTAGGGTCGAATATTAAAAAAGTTTTTATCTTTTTAGGAAAGTCCGAATAGTTATACGAGTCATTGTATACCGGTATAAGTTAATTTTAATTAGATAATTCGCTTGTAATTTGTATTATAATTCTGTTGCGTACATTAACACTAAATCTATATATACATATATATATATATATATATATATATATATACATATATATATATATATATATATACATATATATATATATATGTATATATATATGTATATATATATGTATATATATATGTATATATATATATATATATATATATATATAGTATAAGTTTGGAATATAAGATAGAATCATAAGATAGATACAAGACTAGCTATAGGAGGGGGATGAGGAGGTAAATCGGGAGATGATATAAAAATGTTAAGAATTGTAACCCTTAGGGGAATCTATAAAGTTACATACATTAACACTAAATCTACCACGGTCAAATGACCGGCAATTATTGAAATTATTAAAATTCATTTATAAAAAATAATGGAGTAAACTTCCTGATCTAAGCATCTATTATATTGAACATTACGGACAATCTCAACAAAAGTGTTATTAATTTGAAATGGCAACATTTACCAATACTTTTAACGCTTGGTAGGTTCAGTGTTAATTTTCACATACAGACATTTTTAATAGTTTTCTGAATTTATGGATGTGATTTTGCAACCGCAATGCGTACATGGAGTTTTTTATAACAACAAACGCGAAACGTTATTTGACTCGATATACCATGTTTGTGACTTACACCGTTATTATTCTCAACTTACCATACGATAAATATAAACTTTCCCCTTCCTCTAAGGAATCGTAAACGACAAAGAAGTTCCAATATAAAATAAATCGTACTGCATAGAAGAGTATCAATACATTTCTTCCAACATATTGAATTATTAAAGGATAAAATCAATTTTTAGTTAGTTTCTGTTCCCTGCAACTGATACAGACAATTTTTATTTTGCATAAAGATCTGCAATCTAGTCCTGACAATTGAGCCATTGTTTTTACAAGTGGTATAAGTCCATTTTTGGAAGTCCATTGCTCCATGAATGCAGTATTTAATCGATAAAAGTTGCAACCACATATCCGGCCAGCGACACTTCGTGTTCAAGTATACTATTCTTTGACTTGTGCAGAAGGTAGAAAAGGACAGCGAAGCTAGAGAGGCCTCGAATATGTTGGTGAAAGCTCCATAAAAAGATAATAAAAAATAAAGAACTTTTGTTATTGAATTAGTAGTGGTCTCAACGATATACTCGACCCGTATTATGTTACATTTCTCGGCGACCGAGGCCTCTCGAGCGTCACGGCCCCTCACGGGATATACTCCGCGAAAGTGGGGATTGTTTTGCGACACTTCTTGTTCAGAATTTGGCGACACTTATTGATTAAATATTGTGGTAGCTATAGTCAGATATAGATATCCTCTTTCGTTATTTTTAATCACAAAGACTATGGTGTACAATATCCTCATAAATCAATCAAAAGAAGTTGATCTGTAAAATTTGATCGCAGGAATGTTTGAAAGCAGAAAAATTCCATTCGTAATAATAATTATTAAAACAACTTCGTATTAATAGTAAGTAAAATCGTACTAATTATTAACTATTACAACTTCACTGTGCACTGCCCTGAAAGTCTACAGCAGATAATAGTTAATGACTTAAAACGCAATTAAGTAGCTCAATGTATCAAGAAATGGACTTATATCACTTTCAAAAACAATGGCTCAATTGCAAAGATGTACTCTATGTTCATTCGAATCCATTTCCACTTATTAACCATTGCAAACTATTCTAATTTGAACTTTCCGAGTAACGAGTAGCAAAAATTCGGGCATTTTCCGATTTTCCGATTTTTGAAGACCATTGAGGGAGAACCACGCAGTTTTAACAAAAAAGAGAATTCTCCAGCTCATAAATCGTTGGTAAAATTATAAAAAAAATATTGAGGTAACCCTATGTACAATGATCTACAATTTTAAAATGTATATATTTCTGTTTTACTTTAAAATCTAGCACTTACTATTGCAAACGTTTAATGAACTTTCTAAGCAGATTACAATCAATATGGCTGGACCATCAATTACAGTTAATTTAATTGCCATTTCCATTACTTTCTTTCGATGCGATTCATTTGGTCTTTTATCGCGTCTTTACACAAATGCACCTGAGCCAGCATCAGCTGAATTCCGTATTCCAATTTGTATAATTCAAACTGTAGACCTCCCTTACTGCATCTCTCTGAGTACATAAAAATGCAAATCAAATAGTTCGAATTGAAAAACTATTTTCAGGAATAGTCGTCTTCCAAATATAAATTTTTTCTATATGTTTCACTTCAGTCGCGGTCATTTCATCATATCGTTGAGGCATGTCAAACTCGGAATCAATAAAATTCGTGTTGGAATTCAACGATACTATTGCGTCTAGGTTCAAATACTTAGGCTTAAGAGATTTTTTAAATCGTCTTCGAAATCAACTTGCAAAGTTTCAATTCCTTAGATTGAAACACCCCCTATAAGGCCAATTTTATAAAGTGCCTTTTTTATTTCCTCACGTAATTCTTACCAATTGCATTTTTTCAAAATCTGTTTTGCGCACCATTTAGTAAATCGTTTGGTGAATTTTTAAACAAATTATTCTGAATTAAAGGACGTTCGAATATTTTCGTGTTCCACTGTATGTGACGTTTGGTTCCAATTATAAATAATATTGAATTCCAAGTGGTTTTTTCTAAAAATCAGGCGTTTCACCCCACGGCAGAAATGAATAAAATGGGGTTTGGCATCGGAATGCATCTGACAACGCATCAGGTGCAAGCCATGCACATAGTGGTGGCGTTCGGTTGCGTCAGCTTCAATGTCGTTCGCCGTATTTCATAAACACAGAAACAGTGTCCAAGGAACTCAGGTCAGGGTTGGGTTTCGGCGAAACCATTGAACGGATATTTTTGGTCGGCCGCGGCCACGGCGCAGCGTGTTTCTTAGGAAATCGCGTCCGAACGATGACATAATCGACGTAATCGTTTGTGGATGTCAGCCACGACGAGTTTGTCGGACGATGATGGGTACGTACGGGTAGGCTGCAGCTCTGCGGCTGTGGCTTCATGCCAATTCCTTGCTATACGAAAATAGGTGGAGGTCGCAGACCAGAGACGGTTTCCCGCTTCGCCGGCGAACCTATAGCTGTGTCATGAAACCGCACAAATGACCGATCGATGTGCGCGCAACGCTAATTTCCACGCTCATCTCACGGGATATATGCATTATTTTTCCGGTGGGCCGGGCTCCCTCATCTCCCGTATAGTTTCTCAGATTTTCGACCGGTGCATGCCAGTCGCCTGAAACCGACCACTATTAATATCCATACGAAAAACCACGCCGGATTTCAATTACCCGGCCAGGTGACGTTCGGCTCGCTTAATTATGACTGATGGCGTTAAAGAGATGGAAACATCTGAAACTCGAAAAGATCGATATTCATTAAACCCAGGCTGCCGCATGCCGGGCGCGAGCAGCTATCCCGACACTTTTCCTTTTTCCGAAAGTTGTGTCCGATGCGGCGGAATTGTTCAGTTTCTCCTGACGTCATTACCCAACGGAAATGTATTTACTAGGTGTTCTTGTTGGTTTTGTGGACAATCTATAGAAAACTATAACTATAAATCTAGTTGAGATAGCGGAGGGCATGTTGTTATATTTTTTAGTTTTACATTTTTCGCAATCTTCGTTTGAATCAATTACGTACAAAGAAGTACATACAGGGTGTTCATTTGAAAACTTTCCAGCCGAATATCTCAGAAAGTATGAAAGATATTAAAAAAAGTGTAAAACACGTGTCCAAGGATTTTAAGGGGGAAAGAGGGGCGCAATATCAGCTTTTTATGTGGGCGGCGTTTTCAAGGTCATTTGAAGGTCAACTTTGTTTTTTCGAATAGAAACCTATATTTTTTATTATGGGATCTTATTTTACGTAAAAAGACCAGCCATTTTCGTACGATACTTTTTTTTCATTTGCGCACTAGTTTCGGAGATATTTAAAGAGAAATAGAGCGAGTAATACTTATACTGCGAGAAAGTTTGTAATTTCTTTATAACGATAACAAATTTTCAAAATGTTCTCCGTTGTTTTCTAAACAATAATACAGACGATTCTCAAATTCTGAACGAACATTTTTGAAGGTATCTGTTGGAATAGCACTACATACAATTGTACTACGATATAGTATCTCTTATTACGATGATTCCCACTAGACTAAAAAGTGCAATCTTATATCGAAAGACAGACAACATAAACAAATCAATAGAGATAGAGGACAATTTTGCTTTCAAACGTGCTAGTACAACTGAAAAACATCAACGATTTGCGTCAAAGAATTTTAGACAATAATATGCCTCGCTCTGCTTCTCTTTAAATATCTCCGAAACTAGTGCGCGGATAAAAAAAAGTATCCTACAAAAATTGCTGGTCTTTTTACGTACAATAAGATCCCATAATAAAAAATATAGCTTTCCATTTTTGAAAAAACAAAGTCAACCTTCAAATGGCCTTGAAAACGCCACCCACATAAAACACTGATACTGCTCCCCCCTCCCCCCCTCGTCCCACACGAAATCCTTGGACACGTGTTTTACACTTTTTTAATATCTTTCATACTTTCCAAGATATTAGGCTGGAATGTCTTCAAATGAACAGCCTGTACTAGTAACATAATAATAATAACATATTTAGTTGATAAATGCACAGTGTAACAACGAACTGCACAGTCAACGCTGGGTAAAATACTATCTCAAATAGGTTATTATTGTGGTTATGATAAAGATTATTATATTACCAGTGTGGAAAATAGTAATGTGATACAAGGGATAACGGTATGAAAGATTGATGTAATTATAAACAACAGAACAGAGAAATTGGAACCAATCGATGTAACATGAACATTGGCGAAAAACATAGAATAAACCCTCAAAGATAGGTTTCGGCAAGGAGCAACGGTAAGTCGTCTATTTTATTTTAAATTATACGTGCACTTTTAAAAATAAACTATTTTTTTGATAGAAAGAGTGAGAATTTTATTTTAGAGAGTGATTCTAAACAAGAAAATGAATCGAAAATATGAAATAAATTTTCTTCATTTCACGCCTCATCGTTTTTAAGAAAATCCAGTTAAAAAATATTATGGTTTCTCGCATTTTAATATTAACTGTTTCCTCAATTTATTTTCATCGTCAAGAAATATTTTAAATATTATTTAACGCAAAATTCAAATTTTTCATTTTACGTTTTAAATTACAAAATAAAAATATTCTATTTTATGTTTTAGATCATTGAAATAAAAATGTTTTATTAGCAGAAATTTAACACTTTATTTAAAATAGTATTTTATTTGAGTTATAGAACGGCTACTTAAAATAGTCTGAAATATTATTTGTATATAAGGTTAATACATATATAAAATATTTTGTTATTCTCTTATTTTAGTTACATTGATGCATAATATATACAAATAGAACAAATTTAAAATAAATATTTTTATTCATAGAACAACAGAGGGAACAATAAAGAATTAATCGCTTCCTGAATCTGAGTAGCAATTAATACATATACATACATAAAATTATGGACATTTTTGCCATATTCCATGCGAGACCAATTCATATGATCCAAGTTGTATCGTGTTTGGTTCCATTTTAATCGGAAAAATGTCACAAGTAGGGTGGTAAAAGTTTCTTAATGAAATAATTGAAACTAAAACAGTTGTGTCATTATAAAAATTTAACAATAAATGATCTAATATTTTTTGAAAGTATTATACATGTGCATTTATTAAAAACAATAACGATAATAACATGACTTTATTTCCTATAAATTTATTACAACTTCATAAAGAGTATATACTTCATTTAATAAAATATCGCCACTGTGATGACTGTTATCAAAACGAATGGGGACTGCAAACGTGTTAATGATTATATGAGAAGGGGCTTAATAATTTCCTCTGAATATTAATCGACACAGCTCAGTATATTTAATTCAATACCGCATTAATGTTTTTGTCATTTTATTTATTTATTTTTTTGGTATTTTATCGCAAAGTATTTGTTGCACCTTTATCAATGGAAATGATATTTTATTTCAAAGCGCTTGTGATTTTATTAAAAACAATTAAATGTGCAACCGAGGTAGCGATACAGTTCAAAAACAGATAATAATTTATTGCGTGACATAGTTAAGCGCGACCTACTATTTGCGTTAATCGAGAGTTATGCCTGATCTAATATTCAACGAATCGATCTCTTTCGTCTAGCTACGCGAGATCAATTTTAATCCAAGGTCCGCGGAGAGTAAACCGTGGCTCAGACTTTAGCATATTCGCTCGCGGATTCCCATTTTTCAGAATATGAAACGACAAATCGAAACCATATGGTTATGCCGTCTGGGTTTCTCGGTAGTGGCAGTTGCACTGACATGTTCATAGTGATTTCATTTGTAAGATGTGATATGTATATACGGGGAATATGGAGCACAATTACTCATTGCTTGTCTGTATCACAAGCAGAGTGCAGATTTGATGCATTTTCAATTTATGTATGATAACAGTGAATGGCGAAGTTTGAGAAACAGGAACGATTAAACGAATTCTAGAATATCAATGTATTATTTTCAGCTTGTTGAAATTATTATAGAAGAAAAGATATTTCTATTTGGTGAATTGTTTCTTCCAATTGATATATTCAATTTTTATTTTGTATAAAGATTCGTAGGTTAATCATAAATAATTGATAACATAGCGAAATCTTTGGCTCTTAGTTAATTAACAGCAAGGATCCTTTAAGACTTTACAACGAAAAGTATCGATAACGTTACGTGGAATAACAAACTCTGAACATTACCCTATTTAGCATCTTCTTAATACCTAGCAGAAAATATATCATCAAAATAGTCTTGAATGTAATTGTTAGAGGAATTATTTATGTCCTGATCAGAAACAGAAAATAGTGTTTCATATAATATCAATGCATTTGAATGAAAGAGTTGACAATATTATTTCCAATTTTCAATAGTCTTATATGTTCATTTTTCTCTTCTATATCTCGTAAAGAAAGAAATATATTAATTTCGCTGTTAATATTCTATTCACCTTTGACATTAACTTCGTTAACTATGACATTAAGTTAGAGAAACAGGAGCGATTAAACGAATTCTAGAATGTCAATGTATTATTTCCAGCTTGTTGAAATTATTAAAGGGGGAAAGAAATTTCTATTTGGGTAATTTTTAGTTTGTATAAAGATTCGTAGGTTAATCATAAATAATTGATAAAATTGTGAAATCTTTGGCTCTGATGAATTATATAAAATATAATATTATATATAACTTAGAATGTAAATTTTCACAATCAGTTGTTACTATACTATTTCATGGAGGGTATGGCCGGACGGGTGACACAATCAAACAGGGGATGATTCTGCACGTAAAAATAATTTAAAAAAAATGAATAACATTTTTTCGTTTGACGCCTCATTTTTCAGGAAATCTAGTTTGATAATGCAGCGAATACGCGTGCTATTAGATAAGACTCGTCTGACGCGTCTGATCATGATCAACCAATTCTACTTCCTGCGGAGACTAAAGCACGAGAACCCAACGGGTTTTTGAGCATCATTTTCTCGAAAACGAGGTGTCAAACAAAAAAATGTTATTGCTTTTCTTCGACATATTTTTACATGAAAAATTATCTCGTACTACGTTGTTCCACCCGTCCGGCCACATCCTGTACATTCACCTATTCATTTTTGCCATAACTACATAAAATTCGTAGTAATAATTATTCTACGAATTAAATTGTATCAGAGCCCAATTACAGAAAACAATATTAAGTTCCTACATTTAGCTAATAATTTTGCATAAATGTAAAATCCAAAAAAATTAATTTGTGTGTCTCATACATTTATGAATTAAAGTTGTTGTAAATATTTTGATAAACAATATATAATTTATGAAATTTATTGTATATTATGAAAGACATGATGATGAAACATTTCAATCCAAAATTTCTTTGAATGATTAATTAATTTTCATATAAAATGACATCGTAGACAAAGATTCTTACTATAATTTCAAAGTGTATAATAACACTTCAAGCGGAAAGAGTTTTCCATAGTTGTTTATTAAAAGTTGGCTGAAACAGAGTTATATGTATATATAAAATGTGAAAACAATTGTTCATGAGCCTGCTCTGGAAGTTTGAATACAAAATGGAATAATGCTAAATTCACCCAAATATCCTCTATAATCTTCACTTGAATAATCTCTTCTGAAAACCCTCTCTGGTATTTCCTCCACGATTCAGAATTAGACTGGATTTTATGCACTTATATCACATAGAATTTCCCAAAATTCAATCTTCTCAGGAAACTGATTAACGAACTCTTTTAACTATTTAGTTTCCTCGAAATTAATACGGTCCGATCAATAATAACAGATTTGCAGATTATTAACTCGGACCGTAGTTAATTAACAGCGGGGATCCTTTAAGACTTTACAACTGGAAGTATCGACAACATATCGACAACGTTACGTGGAATAAGATATTATGCACATTACCCTATTTAGCATCCTCTAAATGACTATACCTGACAGAAAATATTTCATCAGCATAGTCATGAATATAATTGTTAAAAGAATTATTTATTACCTCATCAGAAACAGAAAACAGTATTTCATATAATATCAATCCATTAGAGTGAAAGGGTTAATAGTATTCCATTTTGTTTCGAATTTTCAATGTTCTCATATGTTCATATTTCTCTTTTATATCTAGTGAAGAAACAAATATATTAATTTTGCTGTTTATATTTTATTTACATATGACAAACTTCATATTGTATTTACCTTTGACATTAACTTTGTGAAGAAACATATTACGGTTTAGGGCTAATAAAGGTCAGTACCTTTTTTACTCAAAATTTATCGATCTTAAATATTTTGGCATAGAAAATATAACATTCCATTTAAAAAAACGAAGTTAACCTTCAAATCTCCGAAACGCCTCCACTTACAAAAAAAGGTATTCATACAATGTATACTTTGAATGTTATTAAGGGTGAACAAGTTGCGTGGACCAACCTGTATATTAATTGTGCAATTACTATTTTACTTACTTATAACGAACTCAATGATTGCATTTGCTTTTACGATTAATAAATATATGAACGAAATAATATTTGGTGAGAATGTCTAAAGAAAAAAGTCATGTTGTATTGTGTGGTGTAATTTTCAAATTGCATTGAATAATATTTGAATAAATTGCAAACACATTAAATACGCAGGCAACTAATTTATATCGATATTACAAACGCATCACTAACACTACAAGCAACAAAAAATTCCCCGCGTTATTCCATTTCCTCTAAATTATGGCGGATCTAAAGCTGCTTAGCGATTCGCAGTCTATTAACCCTTTGCCGTACCATCGTGGTGGGCACGGTAGGGGCCCCTCAAACGCCTGCTTCTCCCACCAACCTCCGTTTCATGCACGAGGCCTGTGGCAGGCATGTCCAGAAATAGCTCACTTGGAGGCAAATTCGAGGGAGACGCCTACTTCTCCCGCCCGCGTGTCTCGCTCCCCGTGGCAGCCGTATTCCTCCGAGCTCCTCAGACCCGTGCCTACCGCATTCAATATGTACCGCGTGTGGCGCGTTGGGTCGACTCTCGGACCCACGGTAGGCACGGGTCTGAGGAGATCGGAGGACTACGGTCGCCACGGAGAGTGAGACGCGCGGGCGGGAGAAGTAGGCGTCTCCCTCGAATTTGCCTCCAAGTGAGCTACTTCTGGACATGCTTGCTCTATGGTAACGGCGGATGCTGGTGGGGGACAGTTTCAATTGAGACAAAAATGGCCATCCCTGCCGTACAATTGTCTTTGCTGCTACAGTGCTTAGAATGTTTTTATCCTCAAAAATATCACAGAGGGAAAAAGAAACTTTATATTATTTGTATGGCTACATTTACTTCCATGCTTAAATATTGATTACAAAAGAATCATATTTTATTTCGTCTAAAATGAAAGGCATAACATTCTTATTTGTTAAACTCTGTTTAGAATCTTGAGCGAGTCTGACTTGTTATAATACGTCAAGTGATCAACAGCGTTATGAATTTTCGAATTTCCAAAGTATCTTAATTAGCTTCGTTGCGTAATTAATCAATACCGACGGTGCTTCAAGGCTGTACACGGTCGAACGTATCGACAGCGTCATGTGGAATAAGAAATTCCGAACATCCACCGGCGGGGGAACACCGTGCATTATTAAAGTTCTGGAGGAATGTCGGGGCTGGTCCGATCGCCCTAAGACTGTCTCTAACAACAATCTCCCCGGGGATGTTTCGTATTTTCCTCGGCTTACTTACCTCTGCTTTTGCGTCCCGTGTAATATCACAGCGGCACTCGGCCAGAATGCTGATAGGTATCGAGATTCAAACTCGCGAAGATTACTACCCGGAATTGGAAATTCTGCATAGTCCACGACGAGCTGTACCACACCGCGAATAGATAAACCTTGGACCGTCCGACGAATCCGCGCGTCGATCGCCCGTCACGAAGAATCTCAACGAAGCCGTTCGTTAACTTTTCGATTTTCATCTGGCCAACTTTCGACCGGCTGGCATCGATTTATTTTTATTTAATCGGGAACACCGGTACTTGTGATTCCATCGATGCGCCATGTTTCACTCGCCGGATTACGTATTGACCATCAGCCTGCATTCTGCAAGCCTGATTCACCTGCAGCTGATCTCTTCGAAAGCAAAAGCACAACTTTGGCTTTCATCATTTAGTTCATGGAATTCTAAAATTATTTTATTATTAATTTCATTTAAATACATTAACAGAAGCAAGAAAGAAATTGAAGCTTACCAGTAGACTACGGATCTTATGGATCCATGATCAATATGAATAGGAGAAATTTATAACAGTTGAAATATTAAGAAAATTTGAGAATAACAATACAGTAACCACGCGATCTAAGTTCTTTTCCGGTTCTCTGCCGGAACTTAGATCGTGAAGGGACACTACTTTTTTGTGACCGCGTCGACCGCGCCGAACATAGAAAAGCACAGCATGCAAACACGGACCGCGCGACCGAAGGCGCAACAAAAAATTGTGTATCGATGAGACAATACTAGTGCAATAATAAAACTTCTTTATTTTTTTACTTATTTTTAATGAAATTTTACCAATATATTTGTTGCATTTTTCTAATGAAAATGGTACCAAATATGATATAATTCCGATGATATTTGCTTGTATAATAAACGATGAAAGTTTCGGACGTAAAGAAGGACAGCGCATAGGAAAGAAAGAGACGACAAGAGTCGTGGCAGCCGGCACAGTTCGAAGGCCCGCGTGTCGGTACATTGTAATGCCAATAAAAAACTTCGATCGTTCATTACACAAGTAAATGTCATCGAAATTATATCATATTTGGTATCATTTTCATTAGAAAAATGTCACGAATATGTTGGTGAATGTTCCATGAAAAAATAATAAAAAACAAAGAAGTTTTGTAGTTGGATTAATAGTGAGTCACACCGATATACCCGAACCAGGATCAGATTACGCGGCATGTTTACACTGCTCGGCGACCGAGACAGCTTGAGCTTCACGGACCTTCCGGGGATACCCCGCAGTGGAAGGAGTAGGCCAAGGGACATAGATCGCAATGTTCCGTTGGACTTAGATCGTGGGGTTACTGTGTATTAGTTTGAACAAGAATTCAAATTATTAATGAGGGAAAGACACTTTTTAGTATGTGTTTAACGTTCAATCGACCATTCTTTTATTAGTGACACCTTAGACTAATTATTTATTTATGTTTCTTTCCATGGTGGTTATATTTATTTGTAACATTTATTTTCCTTTAAGAATTCAAGTTTGATTTTTATTATTTGCAGTTAACGGGAAAAATATTTATCCTGTATAAAAATTCGCAGCCTATTTGTTATCTTGGTAAACATTTTTGCTACATCGAGTGAAACATAAAATTTTAGACAGATTATGATAAAATTTGACACAGCTAAACATCTGGCATTTAGTAATAATAACAGAGATTGTAATTATTCATACAAAAACATACTGTGTTTGTTAAAAATTATGTTTGGCGCATAATTAAATAAAACAGTGAAATTCTGTGAAAAATTGTATTGCATTGTATTAAACAAATTAACGATTTCATTAATAGATTTCACTAAATGTTTACTGTGGATCTTGTTAACAGTTATATTTTCTTGGACCTCGTTTAGTAACATTTACTACAAATATACGTCTAACATTAACTTATAATTATAAGTATAGACTGTAATTGTTGAAACTGAAACTCATTGCGTTTGTCAAAAATTATAATAAGTTCCGGATTAAATAAAATTTAGTGAAACATTATGAAAAATTATATTGTATAGTGTTAAACATATTAATGTTGCACACGAACAAAATTCGTAGTTCGAAACGCATGAGTGTGTGATTATAAGAAAATACCCATTTGTTTGAACACTTTTCGTGAAAGCAAGTCTCACTGAAAATAAAAATACAAATTATTTAAATTTAAAGAGAAAGTGTTCAAACGAAGAGGTTTTTTTCAGAATATTTCACATTTTCTAAAAACACTTTCCAATACTTATTCATTTGTAAAACATCGTATCTTTAAGAATCCTCCAATTCGACGTCAACGAACTATATTTCGATTTAATTTCCCCACGTGTTGAAAACGAAAATAAAAATCTAACCCCGTGAAATGGGATGTTCAAAGTAGGAGCGAGTAAGCGAAGTAAAGTCAACAAAACCGATCGACATCTCGATTGAATATCTCTCCGGATGTCAAGTGCATTCGGCATGCATTCTTTATACCAGAACGTTCATTGTCATCTCGTCCAATAGATATTCATGGGGAACCAGACGTGATGTCTGTTGTCAGGACCAATCGATATCTATCACGTATCTTATGGGTTTACTCTTCTATGGGGTCGCGGCTAATAACAGCCGTAGTCCATTAGGAATTCTAGTTCGCGAAAGCGTGAAAATTGAAGGCACATATTTTTCTACCATGAATTTTGAAAAATTTAACACGCGAATTCGTTGAATTTTTAATCGTAAGCTGCACCGGCCATGACAGCCGGTGTAATTTTAGTCGAAAACTCAACGGTATGAACTCGGGAACATGATGATCACTACTGAAAAAGCAAAATGCATTCTTTTTTGTTTATCCAATTAATTAATTTTTGTTTAAACAATTGTGTTTGCAGTAAATAGAGCACCGTTTTAACTTTTTTAGTGTAGCTGTTAAATTTGATCTGTAGAAGGTAAATAAACTTTATGCAAAAATATTCTATGATCGTTCACCTGTTAACTATCATTTTCTTATTATCTTGTTATTTTCAATTATTAATGACTTCTTAAATTGTAGAAACCTCTATTTCTAATATTTGAATCAGTTTCTCCAAGAAATGTGTAGAAGATTACATTTTATCGTGAAAGTCATAAAAAGTATCACTTGGAGAACTCGCACGAAGAAAAGTTTGTATAAATCAATGTTTTATCTTTGTTTCATCCATATTTCTAGATCAATAAATATTGGTAAATTATTCATGAAAGATTGAATACATTACTATTTCAATATTTTATAATTTATTTGGATTATGGTTCAAAATACTAAACGAAACTCTAGAACAATGATTTCCGACTTGTGGGAATTCCCCATGGGGGTCGCGAAGTGTTTTCGGTAATTATTTAAAAGTTTGCCCTCCTCACCGATTTTGATGATCTTCAAATATGTTTCAAGGGAGGAAACATGTATAGGAAAAAGTTGTTCAGAATGATGACCTTGAAAACATATTTCAAGGTCATCAAAATCAGTGAGGAGGCCAAACTTCTAAATAATTATCGTGTTTTCTAGGTGGTCGCCGCAATTATTTTTAGTTGATCATTTTTAGCACTAATTTATTTTAATATGATTCTTTTGTTTGGGTCGCAGATTATTTGCATATTGTAAAACGGGATTGTGACTCAAAAATGGATGAGAAACACTGCTCAGGAAATATATTTTTTATAGATCGACAGACACGACGTGCTTCAGTTCCATTTGAAAATTTTCCATTTTATACCATCGGAGAGTCATTCATTTTCATGGCAATTAAACCTTTAGAGAAACAGGAGGAACAATAATTGCTATTCCAATAACAATTAACGGAGGCAAACACTGATAACGATGAAAAGTCTCAAATCTTCCAGCGAATGAAATTTGTATATACGAGATGCAAAACGTCGATCCAAGCGGATTCATCACTGAATAAGAAATCAAGGTAATTCGAAGTTCTGGAATAAATATAACTCCTCTCTCGCATAAGAGTAACAAAACCTCGACGAGTTCGTCGACAAATGAATACCCTGGATTGCTTCTAGTATCAATAAAATTTCCTTCGAATAATAAATATTTAGTTTTGTTTGCAGAAATCACTTGGCAGCCACTTGTAACTTTCCGGCCCGGAGAATGTTTGGCTTTCGACTGGAGTGTTCAAGAATTGCTATAAATTCTTCATTCAATTTATTTCTGAATAGCATTTAAAATATAACCGGCACATTTTAAGTATTAAATTTTGTAGAATTTTTTCGAAAGGTATTGATGAATCTGATTTCCGGGCTAGGTTCGATCTTATTGAAAGGAAAAGAAGTCGTGTAGAAATAGAATTAAAATTAAACATTGACAAACAAAAATCTCCATTTTAATGATTTGTATGAACAGTGTCTAGAATATGAACAATTAGAGCCTCACTCCAGATATGAATTTTTTGCTGATGTTGTGACTGATGCCATTGGGTCGTGCACTCTTTGTACCAAAAGGAAAAATTTAAAAAAAAACAAATCGTGGTCAAACTTGATATTCGAAAAATGAAAATAATAATTGCATCAAGCTGCTTCTCGATAGACGAGGATTTCCAAAATTCTATTTTTTTTCCGATTGGTTTTTTTTCATAGAAATTCTTTTGTTTTGCAACTGACAAAATGTAAAATTGAAAATCACTTTTCAAGGACTGAAAAACAATTTTGTAAAAATAAATGATTTAACCGTATGTTATTATTAAATTAAATATTAAATATTGTAAAATTATATGCATTTGTAACAAAACTGGCTAAAATAAATACAAAATAATGAAATCATCAGCCCTATTACTGAATGCTGTTACGTTGTTTCCGATATATTAAAATTATTAGGCGGGATGACACATTTCTAAATAATTCCCGTTATTTACAACCGACGCAGACAATTTTTATTTCGCACAAAAATCCTAGGTAATTAGTAGACTGCGAATTTTATGCATTTATTTTATGCAAAAAATGTGTAAATATTATTTAAAATAGTAAAAAGATTAAAATAATTTAAGAATGCCAATCTCTTATTTTTAGCTTGTTAAAATTCTTAAAGTAAACTCTTGTAACTGACGCAAGCAGTTTTTAGTTTGCATAAAGATCCGCAGCCATGCTAATTGCCATCACATGAATCACATTTTTGGAAACTGTTAAATTTTTGAACCATTCCCGTCCCTCGTTAGACAATGTTAAATCGAATTATATTGACGTAGACAATTCAGATTCGCGATATTGTCATTCGACGTCGGCTCGTTAAATTTCGCCGAGCGGTGTTTGAACAAAAGTTCTTTTTTCACCGGTAGTCACGTATCGGAGTTGATTCAACCGAAATTCACCGGGGATAGCGGGATTTTCGCGAGCGTTTAGCTTCGGAAAACCGTGAAACCCGTTCGGATTCATAGCTGTCTCGAAATCACCTTACACGCGAATCCTCGGGAAGTAAAGTATCCGAGCAGTGTTCGTGTATACTGTGGGATTCCGCTATCATAGAGGGAATCGAAGTATTCCCTGAGATGACGGTTCGATCCTCTAACGGAGTTCTCTCCAAATGTTTGCCATAAGAATGGTCCTACGGATCTAACGACGCCGAGTTTATGTCGCATGAGAATAGGACTTTAAAACGAACGACGTCTACGTTTCCATCGTTCCCGTATGCCTTCGAGGAAGACGTAACTGGCCGCTACCCTTCCACGGGTCTACTTACTGTGCACTTAGTGTGCATTATTGCATCGGCGAGGATTATATTATGCGACATGCTGGACTGGCTTCCAGATTCTTTATTCAATTGGGTTTCATTGATTCTTTACCCGCCTTATAGTGTCTTCAGACGATGGCACCGGCACAAACGTATCAAGTTTTACAACATGGTTTGCGTTATTTATGCTAACATTACCGGAAACCATTGTTCTTACTCTCGCGCACTAGCGGCGAATGTGTACGATCACTCAATTGCATCTTATACGGTTGGTATAAAAATTACTCCGGCTTGAAAGTTGCCATTTTAACACGTTAGATGCTATGTTAGTTCCTAGGGACTGACGGTATCGAATTTACGAAGAAGGGTGTCCCAAAAATGTTCGAGTTCCTTGAAAAGGATGGCTCCTGGTGTTACTGTAAAAAGCTATTTCCTTTGTGAAAATGTCATACGCGGCTGCCTTTTCAAGTTATTAACGGAAAACACGGGAAAACCAGAGCACAACTACAGCTGATGGATTCCGGATCGGCGCGGCGGCCACCGAATGAAAGGAATCTTGCGAAAAACTAATAAAATTCTTGAAGCACACGAAGTTATTCAATCGAATCTAAATTATAAATGACCACCTAATTGTAAGCTTGTAGTTGTTAACAACACTTGTAAGTTTGATGCAACTTAAAAAAAATAAAATTCTAGTTAGCGTTGTCGTCGCACCGTGCTCGAATCGTGAACAAGAGAAGGAGTAACAATCTATTTAAATAAAACTCGCATATTCCGCTGGCAATGCGCTTGCTGCTTCGAATTCTATTATACGGCAATACCGAATTAATTTGTTCTAATACCGAACACTAATTGCACACGTGCTGACTCGAATGTACTGTTCACGATTCGAGCGATAACAACGCTGCCTATAGCTGCCTATAGCTACGAATCCGCTAGCTATAGCTGTGCTCTAGTTGGCCCGGGTCTTTTGGTTAATAACTCGAAAACGAAGCTGCGTATGACATTTTCGCAAAATAAAAAGGATTTTTGGAAAAGCCAATTTAAGGAACTCGAACGTTATTTGTCACATCCTGTGTAATTGATATGATATTAAAAAATCTTCACACTCTATTAATAGATTTAATTGATACAGATTAAACAGATAAGGGGTAAGCAAAGATTTTGCTTATGCACAATCGTATTTTTGTATTTGTATTTCGTCAGTTTTTCAACTGACAAAGTAGCGAAGTAAAATTAATAATAAAATCGTTGATTATAAGTGGTTCTTCTTTATTCTCGGTTATACTATTTATACTTGCAACCGACCAAGTTACAACTCAATATTAACAAGTAGACTGCGGATGTTCATCCGACATAAAAATTGTCCAATCGTAAGTCAATTGTGAGATAAAGGAATTCAATGTAAATGTATCTTCTCTTTTAATAATTGTAATAAGCCGAAAGTAAAATAATAATACCATTAAATTCTTTTAATGCCTTCACAGTTTTATTAAATTCGCAGTTCGTTAACACTAATCGTACCGAGCACAAAATGTAACTGGTATACGTTGTTTTATAAAAATGACAAGACTGAATCTATTTCGATTTTTCGCAATTTTTATAACACTGTGTGTTTGAATGAAGAAATTTAGGTAATAATTTTCAATGAAAGCATCTTTGTAAGTTCAATGATTATAAAATAAAAAATGTGAGGATCGGTCATTTGACCGATCGTGGTACGGTTAGTGTTAATAAGATTTTTATCAATTATTATTTTAATTATTTTTATTAAAAAATGTTTCTATAAATCAGAAGCAACTTTCATAGATCAGTTCACCAGTATTTCCAAATGTCAAAATTTCCAATATTTATCAAACAACAGATTCATTTCGATAATACGGACGCATTTGGCTTACATTGGCCTGGATTCCTATCGGTGCAATGTCTGAAGGATAATTCTGGCTATCCGTCTAGTCGAAGGCCGGGCAACCGTCTGTCAGCCTGTTCGTCAAAACATTCGATGGGTTTTGGCATTCGAGTGTTCACACTGTTCATCACCGGCGCGTTGAACTGCCGTCAGTTCATCGACAGCGTTCTCAGACAGAGTATTTTGAAAATCTCTGGCGGCTAGTGATTGACACCTCGATTTCAGGAAACGAGATAGCCGTCATCGCCATTAAACATATTGTTTTGGCGACACTTTCGAAAACTACACTTTGTCGATTAAAAACAAACTCCACTCAGCCATTACCAAATGGAGAAATTATTTCATCTCTCCTTGCAATCGTTCGAATCACTCTTCCACTAACTTTTTTCGGATTTGTAGCTTCCAGCGAACGTTTATAATATATCATCGCGACTTAAACGTGTCTACCTGTATAGTAACCCGTATACTACGGGTCTCAAATCACGAAAACGTGGTCAAAACTCCAAGACATTTCGGAATTTTATTGAAAATATGTATTTGAAGGTTTTCGTGGTCGCTAATTACGAATCCGAATTCAAAATTTGAAAGAACAATATGGCGGATCCAATATGGTGGTCGGGTAATTGAAAAAATTATTTGATTTCCACGAAAATTCGTAACATGATGTGTTAGAGGTCGCTGATAACGAATCTGAACATAGAATGTCTAAAAACAAAATGGTCGATTCAATATAACGTACGGGTATTCGAAAAAATTTAAACAATATGTTTTTGATGAAATTTTCAGCATGCATATAAGTCAGCCAGATCTACAAAATGTATTATTTAAATTTATCCAATATTAAAAATATTATTTATAATTATTATTAATTATTATTATATTATATATAAAATATTATCATTTTCCCACGCAAGCCTCATAGCACGTTGCACAGAGATCCCTTGTCCAAACATCCTCTCCCCGAAACTGGTGTCGCTTTTCCGCTGCGTCAAAACACATAGCTTCCAGCCATACCTAAGTACTTAACGATTCCTTAGGGTCGAGCCTGCTAATAAATATCTGAAAAATGACAGTATTCCACTCGATCGTAGCAGAGAGCGAAACACGATGTTTAAATAAGGGATTATCTAAAATAGACTATAGGAAGTTTTTTTAAATAAAAAACATACTATTTTCAATTTTATTGGTTTTTTTATTTAATGATCAGGTATCATCTATGACAATTATGTGTGAAAGACGATATCTGTCAAAAGACCACCACGACCACGCTTACAGACATCAGTTCGAACATCAAAATTTTCGATGACATTTTGGCATATTTGCTCGTTTAATTCATCAATTTTATTTCTAATGTCGTTTTTCAGGTCATGAATTTTTGCTGGTTTGTTGGCATAAACTTTGCTTTTCAAATAACCCCAAACAAAAAAGTCCAATGGGGTCAAATCATACGAACGAGGTGGCCAATTCACATCACCATTCCTTGAAATTAATCGACCATTGAATTTTGATCGCAATAAAGTGGTTTTCATACGTTGTGTGTGGCGTAACTCTGTGTTGTTGAAAATAAACATTGCTAATGTCGATTCCATTTAATTTCAGACATAAATAATAAAAATTTATGCAAAATCCGCCATAAACTGCCATAAGAAATGCACGATTCTTGAGAACAACGTGAAATTGATGTTGATGGGTTATTAGCAACACTTTCACGAACAGCAGCAATGGTTTCATTCGAACGAGCTGTTTTTGGTCTGCCAGACTTTGGTTTATCATGAACAGATCCAGTTTCATCAAATTTCTTAACCAAATTTCGAATTGTTTGCTCAGATGGACGATTATGTATGCCGAAAAAATCACCTAACTTACGATGGGTATTTTTTATCGAACACTGATTTGCAAAATAAATTTTAATATCGACTCCATTGTTAAAATTGTCTACCATTGTAAGAAACAGTATTACTTTTCCCTCTATCATTTCTTTCTAATATTTATTATTCGCAAGAAAAACGCTGGCTAGTAATAGCGTGAACACAATGTATATTGTGTTATTATTCCGAACATCCTGACAAAACTTTCACGATTTCTGGACAATGCCTGACAGTAAACGCGAACTGAAGTAAAGTGGAATGTATTAGTTGCAATCAGTCTTTATTGCGGGAATTAGAAAGTTCGATCCGTTTCGGCGAAGGCGAAGTTATATTCGAAGTTATAACACGGCACCGCCGGCTACAAAGATGATGAAACTTATCTGAAAAAGACAGCTCGTATTCCTGCGTCCATTTTAACTTCTTTATTGAAAGTAACGTCACTCTTAAAAGTAACTGGAGTTGCTTCCCACTGGTTAGTTTAAGAAGATTCGTCGGAGGAGTTTCGCCCGCGAGAAGCAGCAATACGTTAACTTTGATATTTAAATCCTGAGCTTACTCTTACTTCGTCGGCTTCTTGTGGACGAAACTGAACTTGTTGACCCGTTATTAAGCAGTAGCGATTAGTTTCGGCCTTTAAGCAACGTCGTACATAAGCAACACTTTCTGCTTTCCAAACGAAATTCGGTAGAAATCGTGATTTCACATCGCTAACACGTTGAATAGCACGTGGGCCATACAATGAGCTAGTTACCAATAAACCTGCCACATACAATGATTAAATAAATATATGAATATTAATCCATAATACAGAGACGCTCATTTTCATACTGACAGAGATAAGAGCAATAGAAAATTGACATACAAATTTTATTTTCTGTAATTAGCACTTTTATTTATGTTCTCGTGCACTAGAGGAAGTTTGCGTATATCTATTGAATAAATTGTTACTTTAGAATTCTAAATTTCTCCGGCATGAAATTGTTTTTTGAAATATAAAAGCTGCAAGCGGGAGTGATTTAGGAATGCTAAATAATTTTAATTAAAACGTATTGTATTAATTTTTTCTTATTTGTAATAGTTATTGAAATTATCATTATTTCGATTTTTAATCTTCGAAGTATTCGAATAGAAATATGGATACAAATAATATTAAAGAATCTTAGGTAATAGGTATTGCATTAGTTTCAATCTACTTGGTCGCAATAGAAATTTAAATTCAAATGATCACAGTTTCCATTTTTAATCTTCGAAGAACTGCGAAATAGAAATAGCTAGCTAAACGAGTCATGAACTAATATAACGCTTTATATCACCGACTGAAATAATTGATGATCTCTTGAGAAACCTTCCATTCCAATCTTCAAGTGTTCTGTTTCAAGATCGGTGATCGATCCTAGAGAACAAATAAATTATTTGCATTTAAATATCGAAGTATGTACATCATAAGGGGTTACACATCTTTGAATGGTTGAAAAATCAGAGAAATTTTTTTTATGTGTAATACAATACTCCTTTAAAAAATCAATATATACATCTTATTATAGGATATTTAAGTAGTGTTTACTGAAAAATTTGATTCAATATCGTAAACTAGAAGGACATGGCCGCCATTTTCCCAAAGACATTTTTACAAAAGACCATTAGAGGTACCAGTACCTTCTTCAAGGATTATTAGAATTAATACACATTTTGAAACTTTTAGATTAAACTAAATCAGAAAATCTAGTCATTGTCGAAGCAGATTTCGACAAAATCAATTTTTTTTTAATTTATAGCTATTTGCTATTTACAGAATTTTCAGCTTCTTTTGTTCGTAAAGAACGGGAAAAATGTACGAATCGATAATCCACTTCGTCAATTAAGTGTATTATTGCAAAAATGCATCCAAACTGGTCCAGTACTCTTTCGGATGTTGATGGCATCGATATAGAAAACTTCGATTCGATAAAAACGTGTTTGAAAATTCGATTATCTGTGAATTTTTGTGCAGAACAAAAATGACCTACGTCAATTGCATGCAATAAAGAAGAGGCTTCTTTCTTTTTTCAACAACTTCAGTAATGTGCAAAATAATACATGGATAGTCATAAATTCTTTTAACACTAAACCTACCATAGCCCGTCAAATGACCGGATGCAGATTTTATATTTTGAAATTATTGAAATTATAAAGATACCTACATAGGGACTGATTCAATAAATTTCTTTTCCCAATCATATATTCTGATAAAAATGGCACAAAATCTAAATAAATTAAATCTTGCTATTTTTATAAAATAACACATACTAGCCAATTTTAATTCTCGGTAGGTTTAGTGTTAATCTTTTCACTGTATCAAATTTTACCTGCTCATTTTTCTCGTAAATACATAAAACCGCGCTCTAGTGACCACTATGCAATACGACTCCGCTTTCGAAGCCATAAATCCAGCAGTATTACGAATTCGCAAATAAAACTCTGTGAGAGTGTTTGTGCCGTCTATCCTTTCCTACGCCGTCAACACGAAGTACAAATTACCAAAACTAAATATTCGTAGCCATGTTTGGACAGTTTATTTCCGTCTACCAGTGCAATTACACAAACATAACCAGGATCCTCGTGAAATTCGAGACTCCTGAAACATCGGTATTATGAATATTCCCGAAGGTTCAGGAATAAACTCTCCCGTGAATTTCCCTGACGATTTCGAATCGGTGAATCGACGTCACAGAATCAAAGTGAGACCGCAGAATATTTTGTAAGCGTCTAGGAGAATGTGTTAACGACACACTGGGACAGTAATCAGTTGAATAGCTGGCTCGCATATCTCATAATCGAACCGGTATCGTCAATTTAGGCGATCGACCGTATGATTGCGCGAGCTCCAATCACGATCAACTGTCATACGCGATGGGAACGAGTAAACAGAGAAATGTTCGAGTTAATCACAATGGCGAAGCGCTGTTTCACGGCGTGATTACTGCGTAAAATACGGCAACGGAAAGAACAGGACCGGCGAATTGAATCGCGTGCATCGCAATGCATCGGCATGGCGATATGCATCGGTCACTGAAACGAAACGACATTTTGGAGACCGTCATTTGTGATCTGCAGCGCTTCCTTAGCCCCTGGAGTTAAAATGATGATTTTTTGGGCGTTTCAGATGTACGGAATCCTGTGAATGTGCCACGATTTTGGTTCACCATTTATGCTACTGTTGAGACGTGCTTATTGTATGGCCGGCTCGTATTTCGGTTTGGGTCTGCGCTACGGTCGACTTTGGACAAGTGCCGTCATCGAAGGGTTCTTCTAACGTCTTGGAAGAATTTATTGTTTTATGACCCGGGTACGTCTGGAAACTATCAGTTGACCATGGGAAAGTCAGCCTAGCCGTACCGCTCTCAATGGCACTTGGCGTAGCGTAGGCGCACTCCTAGCGCCAGGGGGGCCTATGGCCCTAAGCCTAAATTATGGTTTCCTGCGAAATTGCAGTTCTTACGACGTATTTCGTCTATGGGCGTTGCCCTTGTTTTGGGAGACCATTTGTAGCCTCCCAAATATTATATCATTGGCTGGGGCCCCCACTATTTTGTACTTTGTGGAGGGATTTTTCAACCCCACGAGGTTACTTGTTTCTTACGCGTTAGTTGTAAGATCAGTCGCAGTTTAAGAGTCGAAAACTATCAGTTGCGGTTTAAGAGTCGAAAACTATCAGTCGCAGTTTAAGAGTCGAAACTATTAGTCGTGAATTAAGAGTTGCGAACTAGAATCTTAAGATACAACATCTTCATTATACCGTCTCTTTTATACCGTGTTTCACATTCAGTTTATTAAAGTTACTTAGTTATCCGAAACCCGATTATCTCTTTATTTAATTTACCTCTCTTTGAGGTGTGTATCTCAGCGGCTCACAAATTACTGTTTGAGCACACTGACACGGCACAACACCTACAGTTTATTTTAAGGTTCCAGTGATTAGAATTTCTTTGTAGTTCATAATTTCCTAGAAGAAGAAGAAAATTTGTGTCTATTGTATGCCTGTGTATTTTCCAATGGCTATATTTCGATGAAAACAAAATAGAATTTTACTTCGGATTAAAGGAAAATAATGACATACATATTTGGTAAATTCTATTCGATATCTTCACCACGAGTCTGACTCGATGTTATAGTAGAAGGGGTTAAAAGAACATATTATCTGTAGAAATAAGTTGTTTTGGATTTTAACACATTATGTATCGGCGATTATTTCATAATTATTGATAATCTCTGGACCATGACTCAGGATTTTTTGAATAGTGATTTCAACGTCAATAGCAATATAAATCGCGAACCAACAGGTCACCATTAGTTATGTAATGTAATTATTTCGTTCGGGATTATTATGTAAACGAAGATTTTTAAACTTCCTTTTAGTGCAGTACAATGATTGAAAAGCCTGTTAAGGTGAAATTAAAGTTTCGTTGGAAAATTATTACAAGAGTTTGATTATGGAAGTATATGTCATTGTTAGAGTGCGAATTTATATGCACGTACAGCACTTACAAAATTTTGATATATGTAAAACTGGTGGTGTTAACACTGTATCCACACTGTATCACTGTATCTCTTTTACTATGATTTATTTTATGGTCGCAGTAATTAAAACTTCTTTCTCGTTTATAATCTCTTAGAAGAAGGCGCAAGTTTATATTTATTGCACGGCTATGTATTCTTCCATGGCCATATATCGACAATAACAAAATAGAATTGTATATACAGGGTGATAATTTTAACTCGAACACCGAAATTATTTCCGCTACTATTATAAGAAAGAAAAAATAATTTAATAGGATGTACATGATTTTAAGGTGTGCATCAGATGGTAATAAAAAAATCCTTCGAAGGTCATTTTAACGGTTTCTTCAAGGTCGCCGTATCTTTTTGCATATTTATATGTATTTTTCACTATGCTATGTGGTAGTCGGCTTCAAGATGTGTTCAACGACTTACACACCATGACCTTGAGGTGACCTCGAAGGCGAAAAAATTAGTTTCAGTTTGAAGAATACAAAAGTAATAAAACGAGAAGGGTAATATCACCTTATTTTTTTAGTTGTTCAAAATACTGGCCGTTCGCAATAGTTGTGTTGTGCTAAATGGAAGCTTAAATATCTTCATTCACACAATAATACCAAACAACATTATTAGATTACGTTATTGAGAGTGAGTTGCTGGTTCATGATTGAAGTTTCTGTTGCTGTCGAAGGGTCTATTAAAAAATCCTCCGCCACGGGCCGGAGATTTCAAAAAATTGTGGAATAATGATCGGTAGATAATGTATTAAGACATAAATATCACATTAATGTGATTTTCCCTTGAGTTTCGTCATGACAAATTTTCTAGATGGCAACATTATATTTTTCCTCATCTTGATTTTCATAAAACAGTCCACGAAAACATGAATTTGCATAATACTAACAAATTATAAGATTAAGAAATAACTGCCATAAAGATTCTTGGCCACAAAAAGGGGGTTTCCAGACCATAGTGCGGTAACGGTAACGCACAGAAGACGCGGAGACTCGCAGATTACAATAGAGAATGGGAGAGGTAAAACTTCAGCCCAATTTTCATGTGAGCATCAGCGCCACGGTTGCGCATGGGCTAAACAATCTTTTACGTTAAAAGAATTCACGAGCTTTAGTGCATTACTCCTACCATCCTAACAGTTTTTCTCCTGTTTATTGTAATCAATTCAAACAATTTTTATTTTGAATGAAAATCCGCAGTCCTGTAGTGTTCGGGGTTGGCCACGCGGACCGGTGGGAACCGAGCACATAATTACAACGCGAGGCGCGGAACTTCAAATGAGGAGGTATAGGTGGAATAATATATGTGACACCGTAGAATATATCCTCAACTCACATTCATTCAAAGCGAAGGTTCGGTGTGCAAAAAGGAGACTTGTCTCGACGACGACTCATTACCGAATGCCCTGTAAACTTTTAGAAAACTCTGCAGGAAAAAGAGGAAATGAAGGAGAGGAAAGTGAGGAGAAGGGCAATAGAAAAGGATGCCAAAAAAAGGGAAAGCTCACCCGGGCCTGACCGTACAGGCCCAAGCGAAAACTGGAAAAGTCAGCGGAGAAGGTTAGGTAGGCCTGCGTGAATCTGGTTGCCAGATGTATAGTAGGATCGACCAGGCCCGTGCCGAGCACAGAACAGCAGGCAAGGAAATAGAGTTTTTCAAAGCGACAGCGGCGTAGGGCAACGCTAAGGCTGCCACACAAATACTGAAAACGAATGCGACGCAATCGCCACGCGACGCGCTAATCGCTCTAGTTGCAGTTGGGAGGGGGTGGTCCTGCAGTCTCTGAATGTGCAGCGCACCTAATTACGTCTGATAACCGTATGCTCATCATACACAATGACAGCTTTAGGTGTGTTTGCCCGCATGACTTCATGCTGTTTGACCTTCTTCCCTGCCGTAACCGTTGCGTTCAAACTCTCGATCACAGTCGTACACGTACCGTGCTACAAGCTACATCTTTCTCGTTACGCAATACTTACACCACCACTATTACATTGAAACTGACTGCATTCTCAGTCAGAACACATCGTAAAGTGTTAGTTAACCCCTTGCACTATAACATCGAGGCAGACTCGTGATGAAGATTCTGAACATTGTCTAATAGGATAGGTACTGATATTTGGTCCTCCCACAGGGTTTCAAACCCATTTTACCATTCTCCCCTTCTTCCCGATAGTGGACTTCTCCACTATCGCCTAATTTTACAGCATATTTCAGCCTACTTTTCAGCGGGACCTACTGTTTATTACGGTGGGTTCCGAATCATCTTCTGCCAACAACACGCGGCGTACCTCCGAAGCTTATACCCAGGCGATCACCCATCCAAGTACTGGCCGCGACCACTGCTGTTTAACATCGGATTATTTACATAACAGTAACTTAGAAAGAATACATAATAACAACAGTCTTATATATGTTTGTACTTTAACATTTGTTCCTGTAGTCCCTATCACAATGATTTATCTACTTGCTATGTCTTTGTGTACGTCTAATTACATTATATATTAAATATATAATATATTTCTAACTAACTATTCATATTGCGTTTGTACATTATTGCAGTTGTATTTTTATTTCATGTTTTGAGTATTTTGTAGGAAAAAGAAAAGGATAAAAACCTACTTATTTTAAGTTCAGACAGCCTCTGATCCTGTTTGTTTGTTCCTTATTAATACTATTGCTTCTATATCACATTAATATATCTAGATATTTTCTATTTCTGTATTATATACATTTACATATTAACTGTTTCTTAACTCTATATTATATACGTCTAATTATTTTCTAAGTCTTCTATTTCTATATTATAAAATGGAAATTTGTATTTTACCTGTTGGTCCTTCATTGCACTTAGATGCTCTTGCATCAGATTATTTAATAAAGGGTTATTCTTTGACTGTGTATTACAAACTGTTTTCGCTAGGTAATCTATATAGTCTCCTAAATATTCAATCTCTGCTTCTGAATGTAAGTCTTTTATCTTAGTATATCTATTTTTGTTTGTAATTAATCTTAGGCATTTGTTTTGAAAGCGTTGTATTTTCAAAATGTTTGTATTTGCTGTTGTTCTCCATATAGGAGCAGCATATGTTATAATTGGCCTTATTATTGCTTTGTATATTAATCTTTTGCTTTTATGACGAGAACCGGTTTTTGCAGCGAAGCAGTGGTCGTTGACAAACATTGTCTAATAAATATGTATGTTATTGATTTCCTTCGTACTGAAATAAAATTCTATTCTGTTGTTGTTAATGTGCTGCAAGTGGAGAGCATATAGGCATACGATAAATATACATTTTCTTCTAGTTGTCGAAAATAATGAACTATAAAGAAGTTCTAATCACTGCAACCGCAAAATAAATCGTAGTGCAACGGGGTAATTCTACTTAAATTGTTAAGCGATTATAAATTGACAAGTAAAGTGCTTAATTTGTTGTTTGTGTCGTGCATTGTTTAACAAGTACACCTTACAATACAATTTGACGCGATTTGAAGGAGCTCGCGTCTAATATGCGCTCGATTCTTACTATCGAACACCGTACAAGTAGTAAAGTGAAGAAATGGTGACTGGATGAAGCTTGTTTTGGACAGTCTACATTCGTTCCTAAATAAACTATTTTTGTTTGCAGTATCATAGCGTTGTTGAGTGATATTGAAGGCGGAGTTCCTTTCCTTACAGCGAAGGTGGTGTCTTTACTTTCGTTCACTTTGTTCAACCTTTGGTGGAAACAATGGATGCCCATACCTTTGCTGCTTGAGAGTTAGTGCCTTACGTGCTAAAGGTGACGGAACTTGATCGAGGAAAAAGGAGTCAACTTTTCTTACTCTCGTAACTAGATTGCGGATCTTATGCAAATTGAAATTTTTGTAGTCAGAAGTTGCGAAACTAAAGGGAAATAGAATTTTCTTTCTCCGTGTTAACAGTTTCGACACGTTAAAAATAACGTATACAAGAATGAAATTCTGTGAAAAGTTTCTACTTTGTTCTTTGTTAAAGATTGTCGGCTGATGTTTTTTGCGAGAAAGCCGCGTTGAAACTCAAATGACTAAGAAAATCAGAAAACTGCTAAATAAATCATACACAGGGTGTTTCACACAATTGTTTCAGACTATAGATATTTTTTAGGAATATGTCGATAACTAATCATTTTTTTGTCATCCTACCCCCATTACTTTTTTACGTAGAATGACGAGAGGAAACTATCTATGTAAAACAAGTATGTATTTCCATTTTAAAAAAATAATGCAATTGTTGGTTGCACACGCACCATTGAATTTAAAAAAAAAAATAAGGTCCTACCGATGTAGTGTTCTTCAAACCATTCATTACGTTCTTTTAATGTTTTTCTGTAATTGTATTTGTAACGAAATTATAGCCTGAAACAATTCTGAAACACCTTGCATAATAGAACTCGTAATAAAAATGATAGAAATTGGCTGTTTTCGATGGATTCTTTGAATGTGTTTTCTAGTTTTGGAAAAACTAAGGAGGTCACAGAATGCCAAACGTGGTTGGTGCTTTCGCCTGCCATTTCAGTTCATTAGTATAACAAGCAAACCTACTTCCGCTTGTATCATTGCTCTGTAAACCATTACTAATCGTAATAGGGTGAAACCGTCCGTGCTAAAGTCAAAATTCTCACCCCTGTATACACTGAAACACTACTTGCTAGGGCCTAAGGTTAGCCAGAGATCATTCTTAAGTAGTTAACTACTTCTGGCTATGTTCTTGTTGTCAATTCGCAAAGCTAGTTTTAGCTGTTGTAACTCCGCGTTGTAGTTGGGAACTAATTTCGAAATGGTAATAATATGGTCCTATTTAACAACCAATTATCAATCGATGATACTCGTCATACAAATGAAAATTATAACGTTCATCCTGTACATTATCTAGACTCAATGAAATTTTCAGAAGCAATTACCTCTAATAGGTAGCTTATCTGCAGGTAAGTTGGATGTAAGGCAATCAGTAATTACTACATCTTGTGCAATGTCGTAATTACTATTTCAGTAAAGACTATTTCTTAATTTAGTTTCATATTAACTATATTTATACCATGTTTTGATACTATCACTGTACAGTTGATTGATTCTTAACGGGAAAATAGTAAATTTCTTAAATATAGTCTTCTTTTATGAATTATTAGGTGTAGAAATTAATTCGGTGCGTTTTTAAAACAAATTTGGTATTTATTTATAGAACAATCATACATCTGTTATTCTTCGAAATAGTTTCTATTATTTACGATGACCTTGGTCCATCCTTCAGGCAACCGCTGAATTCCTTGAAAAAAAGATGGCGATTTGGATGCAATGAATTCGTCAATACCTTCTGGCTCATCTTTCAATGTTTGGAAATTCGTATCTGTTAAATAATGTTGGAGTGATCGGAATAAGTAAAAATCCGATGGAGCCAGGTCCGGAGAGTACGCCACATATGAGAGGATTCCCCAGACTAAAGAACCCAAGACATCCTTTGTTGCTTCTGCAATGTGTGGCCGAGCGTTATCTTGTTGCAAGATGACGTGCTGTGTTCCGTTACCTGAAAACGGTCTTCTTCTTTCGAGTTCACCACTATTTGTTATAGGCTTTACGTGTTACTGCACCTTCACCCATAGCAGAACAAATCATTTCAGCAGCTTCGGAAGAATTTCGGAAGAATTGAAAAACAGTGCCGTATGTGAGTCTTGTCAGACGCCGCCATTTTGATTACTAATACGTTTTGTTTCGACTAGTTGTTAAATGTTTCATTACTGTAAGTGTTGGTACTATTGAACGTGGCTATAAAATGGCGGGCGATTATTTACATTCAAACCAGTGTTATAAATAATTTAATATCAATTCACCGAATTAATTTCTACACCTACTACGTCCAGAAAGTATTTGAACACATATTTGAACCGTGATCATTTTGTTAATAAGAATAGTACAACAGAATACCTGGACTCATTCGAAAGGTTAAAGCCTCAACTTTTGCCATCCATCGTTCAGTTTTATCTAAGATTTTTTGCATAATACAGCGACAGGTAATCTGAAGATACTTTTTTGGTCCAAAATGTTCCAAGATGAAACTTATGTGAAAACATTGAAAAATTTCTCCCGTGACTGAACCCACCGTAGATGTAAAGATTGAAGCTTCTTTTTTACAACAAATGCTTAAAACTCGATCTACGATTTTTACTAGCCGATTTATTAAGCTTTGAGTAGAAGCTGTACTGCCATGTTTGCAATAATACAAGGTACACCATGAAAGCATTACGCGACCAAACTTGTTCCTCATTTTTGTTCTACAAAACAGCCAAAGAAATCGTACATTAAGTTTTAAGTATTCGTTGTAAAATGGAAGCTTCAATCTTTAATTTGTATCATTTTCGACTAAAAACCAGTACACAAATTTTCACTTACTACATCTACACTCACAATTACATGCACACATATCTTAGAATAAAATAAATTATGTCCTGCAAAAGTGGAGGCTTCGAGCTTTAAAGTGAGTCCAAATTTATTATTGTACTATTATTGTTTTAACGAAGTTATCATAATTCTAATATCAAAAATTTCTCGGCAATCTGAAGTTTAATGTTCGGATTCACTCTTTGGATTCACTGAATACGTTCATTTCGATGAAATTGTACCACAGAAGCATTTTACTAAGAAAACATTTACGTGTTATACTTTCCTAACACCATAACAATTTACCGAATACCTTCTTGCAGCAGATTTTAGAGTTAATTAAATTCATGAAAGAACCAAAGGACAAGAGACGAAGAGTATTGTGTTAAGAAGAATTTTTCTCGCATACTCCGAGTCTTTGAAGTTGAATCGCGTCGAAAGACTGGATATTATGGCATAGGCAGAAATAAACACTGTTTGCCGCCAGAGGTTTGAGCCATTCATCCGCTTCAGTGAGTTCATTAACGACTGCTTGCCCCCCCCCCCCCCCCCCGTGCTGCATTGTGTACGATTCAGTGTATTCCGTGTACTTCAACGTCGGCTTCTTTCACCTTTCGCGAATCCAGCTTTTAATCTTGTTCGCGCGCGCGACCCGGCAAGAAAATTGCTTTCTTCAAACGAAATGAAGGATCCCTCTGCCTTCTAATTATCGTCGGCCAGGCGAAGGTATGCTCGCGAGCTCAAAGAGAAAAGTCAATCCACATTGCGCGCCGCGCCGTTTAAAAGCACACCCGGAAAATTATTACCCTCCCGAGAAACTTGAGAATAAGTGAAAGGACTTCAAGCAGTGGAACAAGTGTCGTATTGAAAGGAAATCGGGCATACTAGAGTGGCTTGAACGCTGTTTGCTGCGACGTTAGCGTTACGGCGTAATAATCTCGGTAAACGGCTGCAGCAGCATTTACCTCGGAATATTTTGTTCAAACGTTTATTTACCTCCCCACGGTAAACTAGTTTGGATAAGTTAGATTCGCTCAATATGAAAGAGGTAAGATTTTTATTTTTGTACAACCATCGCGGTTGCTTTACACTTTTTCAATGTAAAAGTGCTCACAACTTTGTACTTTTGCACAGCCATCATGGTTTGTTTAAGTTTGTTCAATCTGAAAATGTTAGAAACATTCTTTTTCTTACTATGATCGTGATTAATTTACATCTTTCAACGTAAAGGAAGTAAGATTTTTATTTTTGTACAGCCATCATGGTTTGTTTAAGTTTTTTCAATGTGAAAATGTTAGAACCATTCTTTTTCTTACTATGATCGTGATTAATTTACATTTTTCAACGTAAAGGAAGTAACATTTTTATTTTTGTGCAGCTATCATGGTTTGATTAAGTTTGTTCAATCTGAAAATGTTAGAACCATTCTTTTTCTTACTATGATCGTGATTAATTTACATCTTTCAACGTAAAGGAAGTAAGATTTTTATTTTTGTACAGCCATCATGGTTTGTTTAAGTTTTTTCAATCTGAAAATGTTAGAACCATTCTTTTTCCTACTATGATCGTGATTAATTTACATCTTTCAACGTAAAGGAAGTAAGATTTTTATTTTTGTACAGCCATCATGGTTTGTTTAAGTTTTTTCAATGTGAAAATGTTAGAACCATTCTTTTTCTTACTATGATCGTGATTAATTTACATCTTTCAACGTAAAGGAAGTAAGATTTTTATTTTTGTGCAGCTATCATGGTTTGATTGAGTTTGTTCAGTCTGAAAATGTTAGAACCATTCTTTTTCTTACTATGATCGTGATCAATTTATATCTTTCAACGTAAAGGAAGTAGGATTTTTAATTTTATACAACCATCGTGGCTAGTTTGAGCTTTTTCAATGTAAAAGAGCTATACTTTGTACTTTTGCACAGCCATCATGGTTTGTTTAAGTTTGTTCAATGTGAAAACGTTAGAGCCATTTTATTTCTTACTGTGATCACGATTAATTTATATGTTTCAATATAAAAGAGGTACGATTCGTTAAATTATACTTATTCAAAGTGAAAGAGCTAGACATTGCATTTTTGTACAGTCGCCACGGTTTTTGTTTCTGTTTGTTCAATGTGAACAGCTAAATATATTCTACTTCTAACGATTTATTTATGGCTCATTGTAAGTGTACACAATTATGATTGAATAGAATTCTTTGCAGTCAGGAATTATACAAATGCTTGAACATAATTCTGTGGTTTACTAATAAATAAAATGTGATACCGAACATAAGCGAACGTATTTATGTTGTGACTCAATATTTTACAAAACCTGAATACATAAATATTGATTCTAAAACAGTGAAATGTTCTCTTAACAAGTGCATAATTGGAGTGAAAAGTGTCGAACGACTTCCAAATAGAAATATTGTGTCGCATCAAAGGCGCAGATAATGGACAACAAGTAAGTTTAAATATAATGGTTATTCGTATAACGCTCGTCAGTTATGTATGCAGAAAGATCCAGAAATTCGCAAAGAGGGAGTTTCACAGGAGATGACAAGGAAGCAGGGAACATTAAAAGATGAACGCTGCTGGAATAATCCGTGACACGGTGCCAAGTATCGTTTTCATGAGTAAGACGTTCTGAAGTTTACGCCGCAACATTTTCAAAGTTTCGGGGCAAATAAATTTCAATCGTAGGAAAAAATGGACGCTGGAAGTTCAGCGGATGATATACATATTTATCTCGCCTCCTGGGAAAAGTAGAACGTGTTCAAAACCGTATACATATTTTATACGATGTCGTCAAAACCAGATTCGCACGTGTTCTTTAACATTTTTATTTGAAATACTTTCATTTTAGAGAAACAGAAAACATAATATCTAAGAAATAAGAATCTATTTCCTGATTTATTCAAAATCATTTCTTTAAACATTCGAGAAGCTGAAGGATATTTTTAAATTTTTATAATAATTGTAAATCATCGTATCGTTTGAACATACGCCTCAAAAAAATTTAATTTTATATACTTACATTGTTGACAGTACACATGGCAGTGTATGTAACAGTAAAAAATGTTAATTGCTAATTCCTCATTGTTATAATAATTGTAAATTATCGAAATAACTGTTAAGTATCAATTTTCATTTAAGATTGTCGAACTATCTAACGCGCATTTATCAAGAATTCAATACAAAAAGAACAAGATTAAAACTGCATTTTCTACATAGGCAACTTGACAAGTAGAACGATCGCACTAGGCGCATTTTAAAGATTGAAATGTCTACTTTCAGTTTGCTGTGGCAATTTTTACACAAGAAGTTTCTCCATCGCGTGAGAGAATAACATTTGAATAAAAAAAATTGATAGGTAACCATCTTCGAAAAAACTGCCACATTACAGTGTAAGTAGGGGTTTCACGCTTTAAAATGTGCCTAGTATGATCAATCCACCATCTTGTGAACAATTCAAAAGTAAACAAGTTTTCAGCGAGAATTGAGTGCTTCTTTAATTTCTACACAACAGTGTATTTTAAATATGTTTAACTAAATTACTTTATATATTTCTACAATAAATCTACGAGTCAAGCAACGAGTTAATGAATTTATTAAATACATTTAATACATCTTCACAGCTAGAAACGAAGGTTATCGTATACGGGTGAAACTATCTGAAACAGTGCAAAGGGAGGAGAGGGGGGTTTAATTTTGTCTAATATATCAGTTTAAAAATCGGATCAAACGGTTTATTAATCGCCAGACACGACAAGAGTCATTATCCCTAGTGACCACGTGGACCGGCCTCTCCTTTGGCCGGTTGGTTTCATAAATCTGGCAGTGCGCGAGTACGAAAATTTATGCTCGGAACGTGGGGTTGGCGTGCGATCAGGTTGCGAGCCGTGCCTAACCCACGAATGAGGAAGAGCGTACTCGCGTGCAGATTTGCATAAGTCAGCCGATACGAAACACCGGCAGATGACGGTTCCGTGACGCGACTCGTCGTAACGCAGACGCCAACGATTTCCTGCTAGGTACGAACTTCTACGTGCATCATGTAAACGCAAACAGGGCGGTGTTATTGCGCGCGGATTGAATTGCAGATGTTGGAGCGAGTGCGTACCGAATCGAAAACGCGACGAGGATCTTGCTGCCGCCTCACTTTTTTTCACCCGGAAATTATTTTTAAGCGCTATGTAGTCAATGAACCAACTCTCGGAAATACTACACGAAGCTAATGGAACGCTGAATTGTCGAATTCGAACTCCCGTAAGTTCATGTAAATTATTTGAAGTTACTCTGTCTTTGCTGATTTTAGAGGATGAAGTATCTACATTCACATTCTCAAAGTTAGGTTTTTTTTTCGAAGATCCATCTTGTTATAGAATGGAATGACAAAATGAAGTTTTTTTTTATTTGAAATTTTACAAATTCAAATGGCTCCACACATGAAAAAAATTTTGGTAAGAGTTCCTTTTAGCACCCACCTCCGATTGCCTTCAAACTTACTCCGTAGACGTCCCACGAGGTGTCTGACAAAATGAAGGTGGCGCCGTGGCGCGGAAATCAAATAAATTTTTTGCTGGCGAAACACAATTTTAATACCGAATTGAGGTATAAAACTACAAATCAGGATTATTAAGCAAACCCCAAGCCCACAAAACCTAACCCAGACCTAACCTAGCCTAACCAAATGAAGTAATATAACTAGTTTAGCTCGGGATCATTCTGATTTGATTCATCAGAACTGTCACTCATTGTAACTTATTAAACTGATTAAAGACAAGAAACAACAGCTTAGGGTGTGTTAATAAGTGAAAATGGCGGATACAAGTCATTAACGCAAACAGTTTGTTGCGCATGCGCAGAGCATTTCCGCGTCATGTGACCAACCCATATGACTCTACTGGGCATGAGCAATATGTCGGGTAAGTTGGAAGCCAATCAGAGGTGGGTGCTAAAAAGAACTTCACTCAAAATTTTTCCTGCATTGATTTCAATGTGATCAATCGAGGGAAAATCTTCTCTTTATAGTGAGCTTCCAAAATTGATCTGCGATTTTTTGTTACGGTATTATAGCAGTTTCAATTAATGAGCTGTTGGTTTTGGGATTATGTAATAGTTGTTGTGCATTTGTAACGGAAAAACTAGCCGAAAAATTATTTATGATAATGAAAATTGATGTGCATTGCGTGCTATTTTACTAAACAACTGATTAATAATGAGAGTTAATGCGAAAATAAAAATATTACAGTTTTGTCCAAATGGGGTAGTTAATATTTACTTAACACCTCCCTTCATTCCGATTCTATGTAAATAAATGACATGAAAAAATGAGCCATGAATTGTTTATACACCTAATAAACTTAAAATACAGTTTATTAATTGGCGAAATAATAATTTCGATTTTGAGGATTCCTAAATCAATTAGCCATGGTATTATTGTTATATTTAATCAATTTCGTTGCGTCAAATGTTTTCTGTGACATTTCACTCGCTGAAATTTTGTTGTATAGTTTGTACATTTGATTTCCTTTTTTTATTTTTATATTAATATATTTTACAATATGACAGTGTATACCGCCAAATAATTAAAAATTTCAAAGCTCGAATTAGACATAAACTTGTGTAATAGTCCAAAACAGCGTTATTTTCTTTGCAAAAGTTGTAATTTAATGAAACATTTCGAAATTTGAGCCTGAGAGGTTTACGGTAACTTCCACAAAGAAAATCTGCTACGGTAAATTTTAAAATATGTATTGAAGCGTGTAAATTTTCAATTTGTTATAATAAAGACCGACAAAATTGGAAATCTCAGTAAACATGATTGCGAGCACGAAACGTTTTTCGCGATTGAAATTAGCATGCATTTCGGTAAGCACGTTATTTTCGGTTATTCATTTTTCAAGCGCAGTATGATTTCATCCGGATTACCATTCACAATGAGTGTCTAGAATGAAGATTTGCATACAGTTTGGGTATGTTACGACGCGAAAGCGATAGAAATTTCGCTGAAATCGATTAAACCTCGAGTTTCACTGAAATGCACGGCCAGTGAACTGAAACAAGTAACTGAAGTTTTGGCATGTATAACTATGTATATTACGTACTGTCACATTAACAACGTTAAACTGTAAAGGTCAGTTAAACATACAATTTGTATGCAGCGAGACTTCAAATTATATAGTACGCCCGAAGGTAATGCAAAATTAAATCAATGAATTATTCTTAGTATTTGGGTTGAACCGGTGGATCACGTTCGTGGACAGTTATTAATTAAATATGTTTATTTACTGTATCATTGCGTCGGCCATGAAATACATGACACGCGTGTGTCGGCGTCATGTGCATGAAAGAATAGCATGTTACTTGAATATTTATTGCATTCGATTAACTATAAATTGATCTGTGATTTTTCGGATCGTGCAGGAAATATATATATTACAATTCATAATTTCGCGATCAAATGGTCAGTAAAAATCGCGCAAACGTTGCACTATACTCTTAAATACTATAATTACTAGGCTACTGAATTTTATATATGTTTTATGATATATTCATACTAATGGATTGTATGAATTTGTAACAACAACGAGTATATGAAATACAAAAGAGTAAAAATATCAAACGAATTAAAAGCTCTTTATTATTCTGAACATATTAATATTATTAAGACTTTAAATATATTTTCATGGTAATTCTATTTCTTATAATTGACTCAGAAAATTTTCATTTTGTATAAAGATCAGCAGTGTAATGTTTATACAGTTTGAATGTTTAATTCCTTCAATAGTAAAATGGAAACATGGTATATATGACGAGCCACTAAAACTTACTGCTGTCAACGTATATAAAAATTGTGGAAATAAAATGATATTTCTTTTCGGAAAAAATTATATTCGCTATAAAAAGGTCATTTCGTGGTCGTGACATGTAGGCGAGTCACTTATGGCACTCATGGTATTTATAATTTTATAGCTTACATTAAACACTGAACGAAGTCCGAATGTTTTATTATTTAAAACTGAAACGTGTTTCGCAATATTCTCTATTATATTATATCTATGGTATTGTCCTCTTCCTTCTGATTTATATCGTTCAACCTAATTCAGGAGGAAGATGCTTGATACTGAATAAAATGTTTCACATCATCTGTGATGAGCGATGTTTGTAAAAATTACAACTGTGAGCAGGTTAAATAGGAAACAAAATGAAATGTTTGTTTGTTCGGTCAAACTTTTGTGCTTGCTATGCGGATTTATTCATGCTAACTCGTTGCACAGGATACTAAGAATTTTTGTCAATTTAACACATTTTTCTCGTGCACATTGCATATTGCGATAAATCTGAAGAAGAAGTATGTTCTACACGTTGCTGTGTTATTTCGGAACAATGCGAACAATTTTATGGACGAGCGTGCGAAAACTCCAATTTTCCATTATCAATCATCTTTCAAAGAGAATCTGCAATCTTAACTCCTTATTATAACAAACAAAATCAATTTTTACAGTCTGTCCCACAAGACTCCCATAAATGTGTTAAGCGATGTACAGAGATTTGCACTGTTTTATAGACGTTAGGATCTCCTTTCCTTTCCATTCATTTCTTTTCCTTTATTTCGTTTAGTCATCCCTCATAGCCTTTTGCCATTATTGGTATATTTCGCATTTCGACATAATTGTACATCTGGTGACCAGAATGTATATATACAGGGTGTTCACGCTATTACTAGCCAGCGTTTTATCTTGCAAATAATAAATATTAGAAAAAAATGAAAGAGACAAAAGTAATACTGTTTTGTAATTTGTTGTGTTGTAATTTGTTTGTATTTGCACTATTTTCATAGAAATGTCGATGACCTCCAATTTTTGTAAATGGAATGCTATATATTTTTTTATACCATGTGAAAGCGTGTGTCAAGACAAATTCATTCGTATACGACACAATGACTTTCAAGGTCATACAAGGTCACACATAGAAGAAACGTTTTGAACATTTCGTACTAATGCGTTTACAAGTATACTTTATTGATTAGACTATAGTAAATGTTCAATATAACTTTCTTGTGCATGACTGCATATTTCGGCTCTATCAATTACGTTCTTGTTAGTTTTTTCTAACGTTATCCGAAATATTAATGGACACGATTGCGTTAGTTTCCTTTGCAAGTGTTTAGATTTCTTGGCGTTGTGTATCGTGAATGATATCTCTGCCAAATATTACGTACGAAATATTCAAAATTTTCCTGCCATTTCTGACCTTGTATGACCTTGTAGGTCATTGTGTTGTATACGAATAAATTTGTCTTGACACACGTTTCCATATGTTATAAAAAAATATATAGCATTCCATTTAAAAAATTGATGGTCACTTTCATTTCTAAGAAAATAGCGCAAACACAGGAAAATTACTTTTTCCTCTTTCCATTGTTTCTAATATTTATTATTTGCAAGAAAAACGCTGGCTAGTAATAGCTTGAACACCCTGTATATATATGTTTCGTAAAGCAACGATTCGCCTGTTTTCAAATCAGAGAGTCTTCCACTGTGTTTCTTATCAGATAAGTCAAAATCATATTTTCTAAACCATATATAGTATGTCAAACATTTTTCACCAATTGCTTCAATCGATAATCGGTGTTTTGATCAAATTGAAGGCCAGCAAAATGCAAAGACGAGCATGTCCCTTTCTCAGGTTTAATTTGGAGTTACCGTTATAAAACGATTTTCACTGAAACCTAAGGAATGCACGATGCATATTTCTGTGGTTGCCAGGAGAAACGACGCATGTCACAATCTCAAAAAATTCGAGTTTATACATTAATTGAGCTTTATAGTATAGGATATACGTATTTACCAGAAAAAAAGTCACGAAAACAAATTCGAAAGGCTCAAAAAAATAATGCAATTTAACCGATATCCTATGTCAAAGCATTAGTTACCAAATCTTTAAACGGCAATATCTCGAAAGTGAAAGAATGTGACATGCGGCGTTCTTCCTGACAACCACAGATTTATTCCAGAATACCTAATTGGTAAAAACCAGAAGATGGAGGGAGCTTTTTATGAGCAATCCGCTAAATTTTCTAAACGACCTAATATTATTCTTCAATTTTTTAGTGATCGAATCAATTGAATGCCTAAGGACACATGGGAGTTGCGAAAAAGGGAACAAGCGAGAGTTAAACGGGCCTCCATACGAATGATAAATTATGTTGCGAGAATGAGGGGCTGACGAGGGTGAAGGTTACGGTCGTCGCCCGTAACAACGTCCCCGCAATTCTAAAAAGTGCATTAAACTGTCTCGGAAAGTGGCGCAACGTTTATTACATGAATTCAATTGTCCGCGTGCGAGGCCGGTCATAAGCGTGCGCAGAGCTCGGCTGGCTAATGAAAACAAACATACCAGCGCCGGGTTATTCCTCGTCGGTTTTGCTTTCCCCCAGTTAAATCGAATCCCCGTGACGAGCAAACAAAGGAGGGTATCGGATCGGTTACACGGATTCCGGCCGGTCGGAAAGAAGCGCGAACATTTCACAGTCGGAATCGGACGTTTCCCCGGGATAATCGGAAGCCCGCTCTGTGCAATTGACACGCATAAACGCGTATCGATTCACGAGAGCTTTGCACAGACCGATTCCACGCCTGTGAAATTATTTCGGGACTGTCAAACGTGAAGAATGGGCTGAAGGCAGTAACATGCAAGGCCCCGCACAATGGTCCCAAATCCCGAAAAAACGTGGTCAAAACCTTAAAAATGAATTTTTTGGAGTCATTTTGACCGTTGTGAACAAAAATGTTCGAATACCTTGAAAGAGGCGATTCCTAGAGTTATTGTAAGAAGCTTTTCCCTTTGCGAAAATGTCGCACGCGGCTTCGTTTTCGAGTTATTAACGAAAAATCCGGGCCAGCCAGAGATAGTTCCATTAGCTAATTCTACTGAGTGGTAGGGTTAAACTTCGCTTTGGAGAACTCTTTTTTTCAAGTATTTTTATGCAATCCTATAGATTTCGATGAGAAAACACCGAAAATGACAATCTTATTGTGAGGAATTCATTCGTTCAAAAGTTATACGCGTATAAAGTTGAACACTTTTAAGCCTTTTTACAGGTTAAAGTGCCACCATATTGATACATTTGCTAGGTGAAACACAGAAAATGGGCTAAATATTTCCGAGCAGATTCGTAAGATGGCAGCACAAGCAAGTACGTAATAATAACACATTTACCAAATCAAAATGCGAAACATTATACCATGGTCGGGCCGGCCTTCTCCGCTCCCACGACGACATAACCCCAAACCATGTAGTGTATACGCTCAGTACTATTTAGCCGATCCCGCAAATATACCATACTATCTAACACATGCGCTGAACACCCCCCATCTATGGTGCATGCCGAACAGACCTGACACCTCTACCACTCAACGAATATCCAATATGGCGACGCTCTAACCGGTCAAAAACGCTTAAGATTGCTCATATTTACACGCGTATAACTTATAAACCAGTGAATTCCTAACAACCATACACACATTTTCAGAATGTGTTCATCGATATCTACAGGATCACGTAAAAAAAGTTCAAAAAAGTTAAGAACATTGAGTTCTCCAAGACGAAGTTCAGCCAGTGGTAGTGTTGTTGTCGCGCCGTGCAGGAATCGTGAGCAAGACAAGGAGTAATAATTTACTCAAATAAAACTCGCATATCCAGTCGGAGATGCACTTGCCACTTCGAATTCTCTTATACGGCATTATCGAATTATTTTTTTTAGAATACACCGAACAATAATCGCACGCATGCTGACTCGATTCTATTGTTCACGATTCGAGCAAGGCGCACAGTGGTCCCAAATCCCGAAAAAAACGTAGTCAAAACCTTCAAAATGAATTTTCTCGTGAAGTAATTTCGACCGTTGTTTAGGGTACTGTGTTGATGGTCCTATTGTGGGGTGTGCGCGAAAATGGTCACATTTTTATACCTGAGTGACAATTCCGGCGTAAACATCAGTGAAGCAGTTGTCGTCAAGGTGTGCAGAAGTGTGTGAACTATTCAATGTAAAGCGCATAACTTTATTTAGAAAGTATTATATTCAGTTCTGTGAAATGGATGCTGTTTGTCGAAGTAAGTAGAATGTTTTTTAATATTAATGTGTTAAATATTGTTAATCCTTGAACGTATAAGTTGGTAACAAAATAAGGTTCGAAGTGCTGTTCATAAATTTTGAAGATGTAGAGAAAAAGTTGATTGATCCCCAAGGACCCACCAGAATTGTTTTTGGAACTTTTAGCTTATACATTTATCTCGCAGGATTTGCAAGAAATCACTATGCCTAAGTTTATCATTGTCAAATTGATTGTAATTTAGTACAAATGGAATTTCTATAAAATTGCTGACATAATTAAATTGAACTACCAAAGACCTCAACTTGTATAGAATGATTGACAATGACAGTACTACACAGCTATTAAAAATGTTCAGTAGTATTTGTGTATCTGCCGATAGTAGTAAAGCAGAAAATTACCATAATTTTTTGGAATATTCACACGAAAATAATCAGGAATATGTTAAAGCCATCTTGAATGTTAAATAAACATTTTTGTCTACTCATGTTACTAATGTCCTAGCAATCACGAAACTATAATAACTTTTAGTGTGACAGCATATCTTCGTAACAAAAGCACGAAAGATTCGGTGGAACTCTCTTGTGAGTACAGACCTTCTACAGTTAATTGCTGGACGAGTTTTCGAGGTGAATAATTCATCGTTTGAGCACCGGGACGTAATCTTCAATTATGTAGTATGAAACCGATCTGTATGTATAGTATCCAGGAGTAAACGTTTCGAATTAGCTCCAAAAATTGTTTGTGTCTTTGGGTCTGTGAAATGTTGAAATAATGACTTATTCGACAAGCCTGACATTCGAAAACCTCAACAGTAACAACTAGGAACATTGGGCTGCGCGGACCTCAATTCTCTGATCGGTTCATGTATTTGATCTCGGTTTCTGATAGTTATAGCATTAAAAGTCAATCGATTTTCGCGTCGAATAGATATCGATACCTTTCAAAAATAACAGTTTTTGATAAGAAATCTATTCATATCACAAAAAATTTTCTGAAAAGTCTTTTTATACTATCAAATACAATATCAACTTTTTAACCCTTTAACGTAAAAAGGCGTCTCAGATATGTCATGCATTGCTTATGCCATTTTACAAATGTAAGGAAAACTTTGCTTAATATTAACAGCGAATTTGACCAACAACATGTCTATTATCATCCCAGGAAAATATTTGTTTCGAATTTATACGAAAATTCATTGCTGCGTTTACACAAATAATAAATTAAATAATAAATGGTACCCTCGCCTCGGTCGCATAGAATTTAATTTAATTCGCACGGTAATGGGTTAATTGATAACAATTTACACTAAATCTACCACGGTTAAATGAACAGTTTTCTATTTGACAATTAATGAAATTATAAAAATGGATTCATGGAAAATAATGTAGTCCTGTCCAAGCGTCTATTACAATAAAAATCGCGGAAAATTTAAATAAATTCATTTAAATTTAAATAAATTTAGGTAATTATAATATCAGCTTCGTAAATCTACAATGCTTTAATGTCATTAACAAGTCAAAGTTTGATTTTCGAGAAAAATAATGAATCATTTATTGACGCACTTCGTATAGAGACTACATTTTTGTGTATAGACACTAGATTTGTGGATTCATAAATTAATTAACCATGATACTACTGTTCTTTTAAATAAATTTTGTCAATCTTGTCCAATTTAATCAAATGTTTTTTATGTGACATTTTATGCACTGAAATTCTGCTCTATACACAATACAACTAATTTTCAATTTTCATTTCAAAAATCGTCCACTCTTAACTCTGCTAATTCTAATATCAGCCTCTTAAATCTATACTGCATTAATGTCATTATCAAGTTAAAGTTTACTTTTAAAGAAAAATAGTGAATCATTTATCGACGCACTTCGTATAGAGACTACATTTGTGTATTCATAAATTAATTAACCGTGGTATTATTGTTCTTTTAAATCAGTTTTGTCAATCTTGTTGTTCAATTTAATCAAATGAATTTTCGTGACACTTCATGCACTGAAATTTCATTGGATACATTGTATAACTGGCATTCTGTTTTTATTTTAAAAATCGTTTGACTATACTAGAATATACTACAATTTACTAGAATATACTAGAATATACTAGAATATACTAGAATATACTAGAATATACTAGAATATACTAGAATATACTAGAATATACTAGAATATACTAAAATATACTAGAATATACTAGAATATACTAGAATGTTTAGTTATACTACGTTTGACTCCTCTGGTAATTCTAATCTTAGCTTCTGCAATTTACAACATATATTGCAGTAGCAAATAAAATTTTCATTTTCGAAGAAAATGGTGGTTCCTTTATTGACGCACTTCGTATAGACACCCTAGGAGGTTTCGAAGTCTACCGTGAGACGAATTTAAATATTTTCACAGATATCCGGGTGTTTCGTTCGTTTGTATTTTTGCGAAAGTTTCGTTGTTTGCGTGGGGGCTCGCCTCAAACAGCCGGCAGTTTCCCCGGTTACTGTAACAGCCTTCTATTTTCATACGGCGGGCTCTCTTTGGTGCTTAAAGAAAGTCAGTGAAATTTCCCGCAGATCTCCCGACGCGAAAACCCGGGAACTTCATAGGTTTCCGCGTGGCTTCGCGCCCGTCGAATTTAATCCCCTTATACCAGTTTTTACCGAATGCGCACGCTTTCGGGAAAAGCCTTTGGTATATCCTCACGGTTCTGACTAAGCGTCTCCGCCAAGTTGTCTAACTTTCCGGCGTATAAACCGCGATAATTTGATCTACAACGTCGAGAAACCGGGCCTGGATTAACTTGCTTGTCCGACATGTGGGTCACGGTTTGCGGACGCATCCCTTGTTACACTGTCGCCCCCCCCCCATAATCTGCCATTAGACTTATTAATTAGCCGCAACAACGTTTCATCGATTACGGACTTATGTGTATCGAGCTGTTCAGATGGCTCCTGATGCTATGTACATACCTACTTGGCCAATTTCAATAATCCTACAGCGATGCAACATTGATCCTGGCTCATTGGCAGCATATATTCATGTTTATCACTGGACTGCAGATTTTATGCATTTATGACAAAAAGCGGCGGCTGCAATTTAAAATGGTGAAGAGATTAAGGGAATTTAAGAGAACTTATTAAAATCGTTAAAGGAAGGAAGAACTTTTTACTTGGCTACTTTCTCGTGTAATTGACGTACGAAATTTATATTTTGCACAAAAATCCGCTGTATACTTATCACTGTTATAATTAGATTGTGGATATTTATGGAATTATGTCGTTATATCAATATTCATAAATTCTTTGAATATTTACTATTTTATATGTTATATACTCATTTCTGTTATATATTCATCGAGTCCGCAGTCTACTTACAATTTTTTACTAACTAAACCATTCGGGGCGACCTGCGATGGTTGATCAATTTTTTATGTCCGATTTATTGTACATCAAGAGTGCATACATGATTGTTATGCAATATAAAAATTGCCTGCATCGATCTTTCTACTATCTTATATTTCATTTACTCATTTTTGTCGTGGACACATATGAAGTCCGCAGTCTAGTTATAACATAGTGTATTAATTAATACAACAGGGGAGAGCAGGCCTGTCTGACAAATTTTTATCACAGATTTTTTGTGCACTAAAAGTGTATACATGACCAATCAGTTTTGAAACACATGGTTGCAGTTTGTTAAAATATTTATATAATGCAGTATATAACAATAACCTTATATTTGTGTTTAGAAATGAAGCTAAATATATCTAACGATTGATGTGCTGTGTAAATGTTTGTGCACGTTTTGCTAAGAAACTATTAAATCGCATCTTTATTTCATATACTCTAACTGAAATAAATGTGATTAAACAGAGCCAAACTTATTCTAATATAACTACATCAATATTCTATAATTTTAAACAGACACAAAATTCAATATTATTAGACAAGATTGTTAGACATATCAATGAAGAAGAAAATATTATTGTGCATTCTTATTAAAATATTATTTTGAAAAGATTTTGTGAATCTCGTATACCAAATTGATCCACAAAAAATTCATATAAATATTGCGTCCTACATTTTATTGTAAATGAATAAAGTGAAGACATTTAAAGGATATAAAAATACTGCTGTATCGCTTCTAACTCATTAAAATTATTATCCCTTTGAACTATAACATCGAGTCATACTTGCGATGAAAGGTTCATGTAACGTCCACTAAATACGTATGTTGTTAATTTATTTTAAACCGAAATAAAATTCTATTTTGTTGCTACTGATATTTAGCCATTAAAGAACACACAGCCGTAAAATAGGTACAGGTTTTGCTGTTTCTTGCAGGCAATTATAAATCACAGAGAAGTCCTAATCACTATAACTGTAAAACAAATGAAATGGGTTAAGAAAAGAAATAATGTCTATACAGCTTCTGTACCTTGCAATTAATGTAAACAATTCTTATTTTGCATGAAAACCCACAGTCTACTTATAAAGAACGCAGCTTAGTTACAAGCTCGTAAAAACAATATACTCTTTGATAATAAAATGTTTTTGTCAGCCTAAACAGTGATTTCAAGGTGCCCCCAGGACTAGGTGCATTAGGCTCTTACTCGGAGAGTAATAGCTTTCGATGAACTTCCGACCATCTTGGAAATTATAAATTGATACAAGGCGTCAAGTAGCAACACACTCCATCATCTTGCAAAGTCACTTCATCGATAAGTGACATCCGTGACTAAGTAGTTTGAAACTGGAAAGGCTTCTCTAAAAGGTGTCGGAAAGTTCTGATGTACGTCTCCGACGATAATAAACTGCGAAATCTTCATTTTTGACAAGTTGGCATGATCGTGAACGGGGATGTCGACGGTTTCACTTCCGGACATGAAATTTCGTGCTTTTGGAGAAACAGCGAAATTGAATCGCGCGCTCTCAGTCAATCGCGGCATTATTTTACAACATTTTCTTGCAACATCAAAATATTTTCCCTTTCTGAAATTGCACAAAGTTGACATAGTTTAACGTCAGGTTTGAACAGTAATAAATAACCTTAGCATTAAATCTACCATTGTTAAATGGCCGATTTTCTATTCCAGAATTATTGAAATTTTGAAAACACTTTCATTGGAAATGACTGTATTGACTTCATTAGATATTATGTATAACGAAAATCGTACAAAGTTTAAGTAAATTCAATCTTCCCACTTCTATAAGTTGTTTCACTTTTATATACTTTATGATTGGTAGGTTTAGCGTTAAGTACACTTGAAACATCGATATATTGACGGCGATGTATTCGTCACGAGACGGGCTACAAGCATAGCTAAATGAAAACATACAGTTCTATTACAAAAACAGAAAAAAAACGAATCTGGTGGCCATTTACGTAGACTGCGAATCTTTATGCATTTGTGGCATATCTGAATTTTAAAAATACAAGAAACGAATCTTTTAGTCCAATCGATAACAGCTATTTATTATTTTAGCTTTCTCAAAATTAAATATGAAAATTGTAACCTGCACATGGATCCTAAGGATAGCAATTGGACTTTTAAGCAGAATAAATAGTCTGCATCAATTACAAGAAGGGGAAGTTACATAAATATATTTATTTCTTCTCTTGATCATTCTAATAGGTTGTAAATAATGCACCATTAATATTAAATTAATCTGATGTTTCTTCTGTTTTGTGTTTCACCCACTTTTTGAAATGGATGCATGAACTCTTTAAACGGAAAAAGTTTTATGACGGCTCGTATCCTCGCCAATAGATGGACAGTGCGACAACAACTTTTCCGCTACTGCCTGAATCTTCCTGTTTGTATATGCAGGGTGAGACATTTAAAACAGGAAATCTGAATAACTCGTTTGTGTTTGGAGATGGAGGGAAATGCCTCAGACCAAATTAATTTGGTATCGAGAGGCTGATCATCCGATGTTACTAGTTTTTTGATAGGTGAAGGCATCAAGGAGATATGAAGGTCAACTCTGTTTTTTTAAATGGAACAGTATGTTTGTTTACTTGTATTCTGATAGAGTATTTGAAGACGAATAGAATGACCTATTATTAAGGTCATTCAAGGTCACTCAAGGTCAACTGCAAGAGAAAATACATTGTCTCAAAGCACTCTTCCAATACTTCGATGATTTAGATGCCACCTGTTATTTATGTACTCATTGCTGGTATAAATGCTCAAATTGGCGACCTTGAACATGGACAGATAGCCGAAAACGTTGTTGCAATACCGATGACACTGCCCGATAAATTTCATTTTTATTCTTTATTTCTCTTTTTATTCGTTTTTACATGTCAATTTAGGTTGTTGGTTTTTCGCGGTATACTTGGATATGGAATATTACGAAGCTGTCCTCTAATCGGCATTCAAACTACTAATAACATTTGTGTACATAGACAACATATAATGTGATTGAATGTTTGTTTACGCTCTGTGACCCTTGTCGGCAATTACAAAAGCAGTATGCCAACAACCAGAGAATACACAAAAGTATTCGAAGAGTGATTTGAGACAATTTAATTTATCTTACAGTTGACCTTGAGTGACCTTGAATGACCTTAATAATAGGTCATTGCGTTCGTCTTGAAATACTCTATCAGAATGTGAGTAAAAAACCCAGTGTTCTGAGTTGACCTTCATATCTTCTTGACGCGTCCACCTATTAAAAAACTAGTAACATCGGATGATCAGCCCTTCGACACCAAATAAGTTTGGTCTGAGGCATTTTCCTCTATCTCTAAAAACAAACGAGTTATTCGGATGTCCTGTTTTAAAGGCCTCACCCTTTATATACCGTCCTAAGCTGACCTTACGACATCCCGCGTCTAAGGTACGGATCCGCTAGATAGCCTTACCGACGAGTTCTCTAGCGGGCCTAGGACGAAACGCTTCCGCCTCCTTTTTCCATCTTTTCATAATTCGAAAACCTGCCGCTTCAGTTTCATTGGAACCACTTCGCGCAGTTCGAGAGAAGATTGCGTGGACAAATTACAATGAGCATACAGCGGATTTTATGCATTCCTAACAAAAGCGAGTAAGTGTAATTTATAACAGAAAAAACATTAAAAGAATTTGAAAATATTGTTATATTATTTTTAACCTATTAAACATACTAAGAAAGAAAATAAAATTCTATTTCACTCGATTTTATCGCACATCAGGTAGAAAACTTTTATTTTGCATAAATATCCGTTGTCTAACCATGAGAAACCGCGTAAATTTGTCTCGTACCTTCTGGGACAAGCGTCGACGAATCACAGTACAAGGGGTCCCATAATCTCCGAACAAAGCGTTGCGACGTGCTCTCGCCGATCTCTCGACGTGGTATTAAAGTCGCCGACAGCGCGGGCTTCGGCCAACGTGAATTTCACAAGACCGGAACAGTCGGTGATCCCCGAGTACCGATGAATTAATGATTTCAGCGGTGACCCGGCAAGATGGTGCTCTTTTTCAGTGGCATCCGCGTCGGCGGGCTTTGTTGCACAATTGAAAGCAGTCGAACCTTTTGACGTTGTTCCGTTCGAGGCGCACCTTTGCCAGAATTGCTCACAGAATCGACAAATTCGAGTTGCGTGGAGCAGTTGTCTCGCGGCGATGCGCAAAACGGGAGAGAGATAAAGAGATGAAGAGAGAAAGAGAGAGAGAGAGAGAGAGAGAGAGAGAGAGAGAGAGAGAGAGAGAGAGAGATAGATGAAGGGAGTGGGAGGGATGGAAGAGAGTACAGAGAGTGAGCGTCGATGTCAGATGCTCCGGGCAAAGCGTGTACAATCGTGTGCAAGCGTGTTGCAACGAAACGGGCCCAGGGAAACTCCATTCTCTTTCCAGTTGGTCTGTGCCAATTCCCCTGAGTGATGTATCACCGTGGCGCCGTAACGCAACCGGATAACAATATGCCGGTTACAAAGACGCGTTTTGGGAATACCTGGGAATTATATCCACATGTATCACGGACTTACACGTTTAAATATTTCCCCGCCGTTGCCGCGAAGAACCTTACCGGCATCGGCTTCAATCCGTCCACCTCCTGCTTCTTCTTTTTTTTTGGTTCTCTCGTTACAGTTGCAGTTGCATGCAGCCAGTGAATCACCCGAGGATGTAAAAAAAGACGGGTTTCCTTCTAGCCTGTAACCCCGATATCTCGTCGGTTGTTCTTTGGTCTCTCTTAGCGTTCGGTCCGGTTACACAGTGTCTCGAATTAAACATTTCGAACAGGCAAAACGAGGAAACCGAGTTTTTGCGGCGGCCGCGCGCTGCCGCATTTGAATGAATTCCGTTTGCTCTTACATGTGAACCTGGCACCGCTATTGTTTCCATTTGTTTTACGCGGTTTTTTTTCTTTCTTTTTTTTTTGTTTTTACTCCCGTAGCCCGAACTCGTGGCGGTCGTTTCCTTGTGATCCACCGGACGATACTCCAATTGCGGGATCGAATGCATAAACGCCGAGCACGCTGGAAAGGTAAATAGATACGAAAATCGATGGTCGGGGAAGTTTTGCATTTATTTACAAGTGAAAGATACTGCCGGAGCAGACACTGCTCCGGGGATTCGATGAATTTGTAAATACAGGCTCGATGCTGTGTTTCCGAGCATCGGACGTAACTGGAAATTATTGCTCCGGGTTCGATCGTGTCTTTAGTGGCTGACGATTAGTGAACAACGTGCACTTCGATCGGTAGACTGTTCCCGTTGCAGTGACATTTCTATTTTCATATTTTATTGGGTCTGTTGAAACTAATATTCCTCTTTAACTGTTATCGTCGGATCTTTGGCTATTCTTTCTTTTGGAGGACCAGATGTTTTTAACATTCTTGAACACTTTTTAAACTTTTTTTATGTAATCCTGCAGATATCGATGAGAACATTACGAAAATGTAAGTATTATTGTTAGGAATTCACTGGTTTATAAGTTATACGTGTGTAAACATGAGCAATTTTAAGCGTTTTTGGCAGGCTAGGGCGTCGCCATATTGGATATTCGTTGGGTGGTAGAGGTAGGACTGTTGAGCGCATGCGCTGGATAGATGGTTATACGCGTGTGAACATAAGCAATTTCAAGTGTTTTTCACAAATTCAAGTGTTGTCACATTAGTATATTCGCTGCGTGGTAGACGTAGGAGTGTTGAGCGCATGCGCCAGATAATATGGTATATTCGCGAATCTCCAGTGAACTCCTGGCAATAAGACTTTCATTTTCGGTGTTTTCTCGTCGAAATCTATAAGACTGCATTAAAAAAAGTTAAAAAAAATTGGTCCTCCAAAAAAAGATTCAAGTATAAATTTCTAGTATAACTTTCATAATTTAGGGACAGCATCATTCAGACAGATGCGACAGTTAAGTGAGTATTGTGATCGACTATTTTGCAAACTTCCATGACAGAATATGACTTCGCTAGTACCTCGTTGAATTCGTTTGAAAAGGTACTATCTGTATATGAGAATAGATAAAATATAGCATTTTAATTACAAACGTTAAATCGATTTTGAAATCTCCCTCACTGTAACAGATATTATATAATATGTTTCTACGATATAACGCACCCCTCCATAGTAAGCAACTTTTGTTGAAACAATTTTTACATAACATCATTTCCTCAAAATTTATTTCACTATAGTGAGATAAAGTAAACACTCAATATTTCATGTTTGATGTCGGATATTTTTTCACTAGGTTAGTTTTAAAATACACTAAATAATATTTCATTATGTGATGATACCAACATATCTCCTAATGCATATATTTGTATGCTCTGATTCAGAAAATATTTTTTCCTGTGGAATTTTTATAGAAAGGTATGTTCCATGAAAACAATTTTTTTAGAACATTTACTAAAAAAGCTTTCATAAGAGAAAAACAAACAATCAATCAGGTCGAAATTATTAAGATAAATATTACGAATGTGTAAAGTATTCAGAATATCAATTCAGCTGTGATAATTAGTTAATATTGTTGCAGTCATATTCATTAAATAGTATTCACTATTTGTAGCAGTTCATTTAACATTAAATCTACAAAGCAATGAAAAATAATGTTACATTACTATATAAAAATAAGGAGTTACAACAAGAAATAACATTTATTCAGAATTTTAGTTTTCATTATATGTCCAAAGACAAATTTATTGCTTTACAATATCAATAATCTTAAATTAAACTTTCCACGGTTTCCCGGCTTAAATAGAAAGAAATAAAAACTTCTAGTACTATTTATAGAACTATTTTGAACTATGTTGAACTATGTTGAACTAGTGTACTTGTTCCGGTTACTGTGCCATTAAGATAACTGTTATTTTCTCATTTAATTAATGAAAAATTTGATTTTACTTCCATCTGTACAAAATTTATATTGATTCTTAAACTCTTTCTCTTTATTAGAACATTCTTTTCAAGTTAAACATGTTAATATTTCACAATAATGTAATTAAAGTAAAAAGAACAAGTTTTGTCCCAATTAGTGTGTCTTTAGAAACGCTTGGAACACATTAGTGTGTCCCCAGTTAATGTGCTGTCCCTATTTGTGTGTCCCCTGTTAATGAACTCGCCTATATTTCTGTGCCTCCATTAATGTGTCTGACTTAACACTGCTCTTGTAACAATTGTAAGTCTCCTTAAAAATAAATGGTTTTACGTATTTTCATGCATTTGACGACGCAAACTTCTTTTATTCATATACTGATTAGATATGAAAATAGGGTTAGGTTTGATAGAAACAAAGGGGATAATAGAGCACACCAATACGGACAAGCTTTGAAATCTTGCGGTATTACTGAAGTCACATTAAGAAACACAAAAATCGATTCAAAACTACATATTTTACTGTTTTTTTTTCAGAAGATTAAAAAGTATTGGGATACAATGTATACTTTGTACAGTGTAAATTATGTTAATCATCTATTTATTTACTTCTCTCATATAAACTAGCTGTTATAAAAACTTAACTTTTTCGACTAAGCATTTAGGTAAAAGTATCGAAAGTGTAATGTGAATCTTTGGAAACATGTTCACCTTACTTTCAGAGTTAAAAAATGCAATATTTTCAGTTGTAACATATACATTAACAGTTTAATGTAATTTAAACAAATAGTTTATGTATTTATTTTTTCAAGTTTCTTTTTACTACTTATTTAGCTATGAAAGCACATTAATAAGGACAGGCTCACTAATAGGGCCACGTATCCTAGATTGATGATTCGTAATACTATCCGTTCCGATGTGGACGCAATTCATAATGGAGGAAGCCGCAGGTTGGAAGAATACGGAGCGGTTCAAGTAGCGTAGGTCTGTCCACGGCCAGGCGCATTCTACTCACCGGGATTCCGTTGGAAATGAAGCTTCATGGGAAAATTTATTCTACATGGTTTCTTTGTTCCTATACGTAGAATCACCACCTATCCGGTTACAGGGGCCTCAGCAGCCGCCTCACCCGGCACAAGCGGGATCACTTCTTTTTCTCGAATTTGAATATCAAATATCCAAGCAGTTGGAGCCGGCTTCAAAAGCTCCGTCTTCTTTTTCGACGCGGTGAAATTACTGAATATGAAATAATCCGAGCGAAATTATCTTTTATTAAATTTCAAGTCGGCAACGCGATACTCTTACGCATTTTCTCGCGGACCAAGCCTTTCGGAAATGTTAAACCCCGATGCTATCGCTGTCAACGAAACTCGATACATTGGGTCGCGCGAACCAGAAACCCGCGTGTATACAGGGAATCGTGAAAATATTCGTAACCTCTCAATTTGCAACTAAACGGGCACAATACATTTTCAGAGAGGAAATATTAATGGGTGCTTGCTGGGAAAATATGTTTTATTTTAAATAATGCTTTTCTGAAATATACAGTGAATTTATCAGATCACTTTGTATAGTAGAATAATTCTTTTTTGGATTTTAGACAAATTGCGAAAATATTCGTACCCCCTTGATTGACAACTAAACGGGAACGATAGATTTTCCGGAGAAATTTTATCGGGTGCTTGTCAACGAAAATATAAAAGTTCTCCTTGGACACATAACGCTTTTCCTAAATGTACAGTGAATTTATTAGGTCACTGTTTACAATAGAATAATTTTTTTGAATTTTAGACAAGCGACCAGATTTTTTCTTACATGTTCCCTAACATCTTCACCTTCATATACGACGTTCACAATCTCGAAGAGAGAGTCAAACTAATTTTATACACTTTGATATTTAAAGTTGTGATACTCAGCATAATATTTAGAAATATTAATTTCTACACAGTTGCAACTGGTATATAATAATTTCTTAGTAGAAAAAGAAGTATTTATAATACTTACATAAGTGGTCAAAATGTATCAAAATTGTTTTGATATGTTTATGGTACTAGGAGAACGCAGGAAAAATTACAGAATGGCTACTAATTTGTATGCACAACGCTACCCAGATCGACCATCAAAATCGCATACGGCATTTAAAAGACTACAACAGCGTTTTCTCCGTTCAGGTTCTGCGCTTAAAAACTGCGTAATGTCCATTAAGACTACGACGCGTGAAAACAAGAAAATAAGAATATGCGAAACTTATGCTAAGATAAATGTTGAAATATTAAGCATATTTAGAGAATCATTTAAACAAAGAATTGTTAAGTGCATTGAAGTAAGTGGTAATCATTTTGAACACATACTGAACTGAAATACATATACACTCGCCGAAATTTCTATACAGTCATCTTCATTTTTATAGATATTTTAAAAATATCACCATTTTTGTTGCTTTATCGTATCTGGCCTTGTAGTTTCTTAATACTCGTGTAGAGGGAATGCGCACTCTAGACCGCTATGCTTGCAATTTACGTATGTTTTAATTTTTTTTCTGTGTGGGGCAGAACATAAATGCGAAGATTCTATAAAGTCACACAGTGTTTCTCTGTATTCTAAGCAGACAACTATGGAAATTTGCAAATAGTCTAAAAGTATTAGTTTTAGAACTCATAAAAATCGTATTTGTTATAATTTAACTCACGTGTATTAGAATGCCCAGGGGAAAGATATTAACAGGCGAACAAAAAGCATCACGAAGCGTGGGCCTCTGTTAAAACAGGAACGTTATAAAAGTTAGTTTCGTCAGTGCCCAACCGTAGTTTTAATGTAATTTAAAAAAATATATAGGCTACACTAAATATTAAAATAGAAATAATAAAAAACAAATGGTTAACTTCAACTTTATTCGTGTAAAACGAAAGTGACATTATAGATATTTCGCAGTTTCTTCTTTGTAAAATTATCTTTTTTTTTACAAATAGATGTTATAGTTATGTTTTGAAATTGATGTGTATGCTTTCCTTATGTAATCCCATAATGCTACCAAATACAAATTTCTCACTGGTATGGTATAATTATAAGAATTCAATACAAAATATACTGACTTTACAGAAATTTCGACGAGTGTAAAACGATCACACCTTTTCTGGATTTCCCTGCAAGTTTGACCTTGAATGACCTTGAGTCATTGGTAATTGAACTCATATTAAAACGCACTATTTCATGGTGGAGAAAAATACATATCATTCCGTTTAAAAAAAGAAAGTTGACCTTCACCTCACCTTGGAGTGTACAACCGGGAAAAATTAAAGTCCGACGACATAATGTCCCTCTCGGTACTGGGACAACTTTCATCTGAAACATTTTTGCGTATAATCGATATTTTTGGACATATTCGTCTGTAATGCTTTATAATTTCCACCCTGATATTATTTTATTTTTGTTTTGTCGTCGTTGGACAGACGCTCGTTTCCCGTGGCACTGGTAATCATGCTGGAAGGGGATGTTTTTCGATTTGACCCCTTTTGTACACGATCTTGTGCCGACTGCATCGCAAATCAACTTCTAATACGCGCTATCTCTTTCCCAGTCATCCCATTTCACATACTTAACCCCTTTTGTACTGGCTGGCAAACTGCGCGAAAGTTTATGTCTCTCTAAAAGGTTCTGTCGAATGAAGAACTCAAACGTTTTACTGTTTCATTCGGCATGCAGAGGGGCACCCTAATCTCGTTGCGAATAGTTTTTAGCGAGTACCGGGCTCCATTTTAAATTTCGTCTCATAAGACCATGGCTTACGTACCATGAATAAAAGAAGATTTATAGCTTCTTCGGTGAGGATCAGGTCTGATATTATATTCGGAATTAACTATGCGGAGGGCGGGCGGAACCGACGCTCTGAAAACTCACTTGGAAACACGCTCCACTGTGATCTTGATTAAATGCATGGAAGTGCATCCGACTTTTGATCACTTTAACTTTGCCGCTTGTGTACGACTCTGGACATAGATAAAGTGGCAGCCATAAGATATGTCGCCATTTAATAACTTAGTTTAAACCATGTCATTGGTTAAACCAATGACATTGGGCAAACCAGGTCACAAGCGGTACACGACGGACTTTTACGCGACTTTTTCGTGGGTTGTGTTTTTTAGAATTCTGACAGAGGGAATCATTATGTTTGACGACTATGAGATTGTTTACAAACGACTCCGAAAATATTTTTAGACGGAACTTCCCGGTGAAACATCGTCTAGAAGATGTAAAATGGTGCATTCTAATTGGTCCATCCATTGTAGAATAATTGTTGGACAGACATTTAAAAAAGCTATATACATACTGATCGAATTGAGTAATCTCCTCGTTTTCAAAATTGGTTAAAAAATACAGTCCAAATTTTAATAACACTGGCCGTACCGATCTCAATATGTGATGAGTATGCGTCGTTTTATGAAAATTGCAAAAATGAAATTATTTAGATTTCTCGAAATTTTTATAAAAATACGTACGCTTGAATGAAGAAATTTATATGTATAATTTCTAGTGGACGCATCTTTGAAATTTAAATAACTACGACATAAAAGATGTAAAGCCAGTCATTTGATCGGTTGTGGTACGGTTAGTAATAATTGCTACTATATTTTGTACTTTAAACATTTACACACAAATAGAAATTCGTGGGATCGATGAAAACTGGGGTTACATAAAAATTTTGCATTTTAGAGAAACTGTGTATTCTGCTGCGTTCTGTGTGGATACCAATGCTAAAAATACATAAAGTTCGCAATCCATGAATCGTAAACAGTAGCAGAATGAGGACTTCGAGCGTTGCCAGTAGATATATTATTAGGTTGTTGCATATGAAATGTCCGATTTTAGAATTTAAACGTTACAAAGCATTTTAATAAAGAAATACTATTACAGCCTACTGGTTTATTATTACAGTACTTCAAGGTACAAAGGTGATTCTTAAGATTCCATCTTCAATTCTAGTTCAAACATCTAATTTTACTTTGTGTGGAATAGCGGTGTGAATGTGCCTGTACGTGGTTCATACTGTCACAATGGTCGAGCTGTGGGGAATAATGTATACGTTATGATCGATAATAAATTGACGACTCGCCGTTACTGTTATATTAAATTAAAAAACTATCGGCATCGCTACAGTGAATTCTGCCCATACTGTCTATACAGTTTACCTCTAAATGCGAGGCGTTGCTATTACGTACCGTCGAAATATTTCAAACATTCGGGCGATTGATTCATGGCGATATTTTCTTTCAAGGTCATCTGAAAGTCATCGTATAGCTAGTCGTTGAATTCGTTTCGACGTCGCCTACAATATTATGATGTTAAAAATACCCAGTTCCATTTAAAGATATGACAGCGACCTTGAGTTTTTGAAGAAAATTCGTTTTATTGTAATTTAAAAAATTGCAATTTCTTGTCGGTTGAATACTGATTAACTTTGGTAAGAAACACTTTTCTGTCCGACCATCCGAAGGGTCTGAAAAATCGTGAGAACTAATTTGTGCCGCACCCTGTATAGCAAAAGAAGAAAGTGAAAAATGTTATGGGGGCCGATTACCCATTCTTATTCTCCTAAATCCTTTCCGCAAATACGAGCGGCTTCGCGGAAATTTCGGCGAGTGAACTTTCACGCTCCGAACGTCGCTTGAAAACTTGGTATTTCAATAGGGAAGTTTTCCGGGAAAGACGAGAAAATGGAAAATGGCAAAAAGCACAATCACGAGTTCACTGGCCTAAGAGATCGCAAATGACGGAACAATATTAAGTGGCAGAAACAATATTGGGACAAAAGAAAGTGGCTCGAGACGGAAGGGGGGAAGCAAATGAGCGGGAAAGTTTGCCGGGATTTCTCATGCTCGTTCGCAGGACTAAACTTGCGTAACGCTGTTGGCGGAAGCCGCGACAGCAACGAAGATTCGACAAAGCGGCTTCCCACCGGCTCACAACCAAGGTGTGCCTTAAACAGAAACAATACGGGGAGACCCGACAGAACCAAGTTTCCGCGTAACCAGAAAGCAACGGATGCCGGCATAAATATTTCAAGCCGTCAGGTTGCGGATATGATTCACGCCCCCGCGATACCTTGCGACGTTCGCTCGGAGGAACTGCCACCCCTGTAACCAGCGAGTGTTCACCAAAAACATGCGTCGCTCGGAGTCAACAAATAAATCATGCGAGCCTGTTACCCGCGATTCGCGCGAGTGCTACTGACGCGAGAATGTATACCGCTCGAATTACGCCAATGCGAAATCGCCGATATCGCGCGGAAAACCGTTCTCATTGCGCGGCGTTATTTCAATGTACCGTTTGCTGTGAAAATCAACTCCCGAATCACACATTTAATTGACCACCGTGTCATTCGACACTTTGCACTCGCGAAATTTCGCCCATCGAGCTGCCCCGTTTCATCCATTTTTATTATCTTCAACAAATTTCGATCGTGTCACACGACACGCTATTCAAGCTATGCCATACTTGGAAGTGAGCTGTTCGTGGGAGGATAGAATCGAAAGTATGCGTTACAACAGTACCTGTTATGCGAACGATGCTAGAGGAAATTTTGCGCAAGAGTTGGTGTACATTATTACAGTCTGCGGATGGTAGAATTTGTTCTTAATGAGAAATGTGTTTGCGAATATTTCAGTGTCATCGGGCATGGTTAATAGAATTATTTGTGGAAAGTGTGTCATTTGTTATTTTAAAAAGTGTTGTAGAGATGAGAAATGTATTTGTGAATATTCTATCGAAATAGGGCAGCATATACAGAGTGCGGCACAAATTATTCTCCACGATTTTTCAGCCTCTTCGGATGGTCGGACAGAAAAGTGTTTCGTACAAAAGTTAATCTGTATTTAACCGACAAGAAATTGCAATTCTTTAAATTAAAAGAAAAATAATTTTTAACAAAAAATCAAGGTCGCTGTCATATCCATTAAATGAAATGGGTATTTTTAACTTCATAATATTGTAGACGAGGTCGAAACGAATTCAACGACTTGCTATACGATGACTTTCAGATGACATTGAAAGAAAATATCGCCATGAATCAATTGCCCGAATATTTGAAATATTTCGACGGTACGTAATAGCAACTCCTCGCACTTAGAGGTACACAAATGAACATAAACATTGTGAATGCACATTTCCTCGACTGTTGTCCGTTTGTGTCGCAGGATCTGTTAGTACATTACATGAAATTGTTTTCAATTTGGCTCCGTATAAATTTGGTTCTTTGTGAGTTAAGTTCTGAAGCAATTTTTACGTTCATTTGTTTACCTCTAAATGCGAGGCGTTGCTATTACGTACCGTCGAAATATTTCAAGTATTCTGGCAATTGATTCATGGCGATATTTTCTTTCAAGGTCATCTGAAAGTCATCGTATAGCATATCGTTGAATTCGTTTCGACGTCGCGTACAATATTATGAAGTTATAAATACCCATTTCCATTTAAAGATATGACAGTGACCTTGATTTTTTGTTAAAAATTATTTTTCTTTTAATTTAAAAAATTTCAATTTCTTGTCGGTTAAATACTGATTAACTTTGGTGAAAAACATTTTTCTGTCCGACCACCCGAAGGGGCTGAAAAATCGTGGGGACTAATTTGTGCCGCACCCTGAATCGAATTATTTCTGAAATGTGTGATATTTGTTATTTTAAAAAGTGTTGTAGTTTCCCAAAATACTAGTGGTCATAGTGTGCACCATAATATACTTCATAGTCCTATATAAACATCTTATTAAAGTGATGTATTAACACTTCACCTACAGGGATCCAATTAATATGATCTTCAATCACTGTATTTTATCAAAAAGAAGCTCAAAAATATTCTTTAAAATTCTAATCCCTAAGCGAATTGTTAGACAATGTTACTGAGAATACTTGTTTGGTTTGCAATGAAAATAATCATTGCTATAGAAAAATTTGTTAAGAAATCCTTTGCTGGATATCATAGGTTTCTGACAAGTATTAAATAATCGCCGGTTGGTAATATGTTAATTATGAAAATTGCTCATTGTAACTTTTAATAAGGATCCACATGTTATTCTACAATGTGTACATTCGAAGTATTTGGAATGAAACTTTGTCATTAAAAAAAAATATGACAGAGAATGTAAGTTGTTAGAGCTATGGGATTTATTTAATATTATTATTACACCTCTATATCGCTACGAGCGTCCGTCCGATCTCGATACATATTTCGAAGGAAGCGAATAGGCAGCGCCACACCACCATCGACCGGTAACTCAATCGTTATTCATACACGCGCGCGAATTGCAAACACATATACATATCTCTAACATAAGTTAATGAGACTCATTTTTGCTGTCGTAAGCAAATATGAATTTTAAAAATAATAACACTCAATGCAATTTAGACGCTTTCAATAATGATTAAATATTTGTTAGATACGTCGAGAACATGTGTAAAGTACAAGCAAAGATCTTTTAGATCCTTTAAAGAGATCATTTTCTTTTCTGATGCATCAGAAGTCTTTCGACCATCAAGTCAAAAAGTTGAGTAGCGGATGAAAAGATTGTGATTATAATTTTGCACTGGAAGTATCTGATAGAAAATGATGGGACTTGTGGGGCGACCTATTTTACAATTTGTAGCCTCAGGAGAACAGGAATTAGTGACGATTGAATATTAAATACTAAATTATTTTAATCATTCATGGCGCTGCAATTTTTATGCACAGTTGCAGTGTAGCGGAGGGAATCGTTGATCAGTAGAGCCATAACACTCCAGCTCAGCTATTGCAACCTTAAGAAGTAGTAAATTGAGGTCTTCGGGCAGCTATGCCATAAGGCGCGGCCGTATATTGTGTTCAAACACAATTTATTACTGAAAAGCTGATCTGAATACCAGACTAATATACACAAAATTTCTATCAGTGATCACTATCTTCGGCTACACTCCTCTAAGAACATATTAATATTGCCGTGAGCAATTTCGACTGAACTTATGGCAGGCTAGCTGCAAGCACAGTAACATAAAAAATTAATAAGCCACATATGTATATTTAATACAACGCAGGAATTAAAATGTTGTAGAATTCTATTTATAATAACGTACAGTATAAAATTCTGTATTTGCATGTGCGACTGTCGCGCTACTGGCAGAAGTGAAGAAACAAAAGAATTATAATGAATTGCATAACTCCGATTCACGGTTCGCAAACGATTAATGTCCACAATAGTAAGAAAGGAAAATCTGCGACTGTATCTGCTAGTGTCATAAGTTTTACCAGTAAGTGTGCATATATGCCGTGTTATTCATCATATCGCGCCTAGACGCGTCTATCTCCATCCAGCTTCGTGCTATTAATTTACCAACGAGCATTGACGTATCGCGAGCAAGAAATCAATCAAGCATCCAGCTCGTGAGTTGGGTCATGCCATAACATGAGCATTCGTGTGTAACCTGCGAAATGCTCAGGGTGTAATAGAAACTGACTATAGCAGGCTACGGATATTTATGCAGAATCACGTCAGAAATTAGATTAAAACTTGCCGTCTGAATAATATTTTTCCATTATGAGACTGCAGCTCTGCTTTTTTCACCGCCATTTGTATTATTTTCTACAAACGTAAAAAGATCTGCAGGTTTCAACACAATAATCAGATAAAGTATCTATAGGGTTTTCTACAGGGTGTTTTGTTTGAGCGAGTACAGCATGATATCTCGGAAGACGTTGTCGTTATCAAAAAAGAGGTCATACAAAAGTTGTTTGGTAGGGAGGGCTACATCATGTTGTATTAGTTGTTTTCTTGTGAGTGGAGTAGTGGACGAAATCTGAACGTCAATCTACTTTTCTTAAATGGAATGCTATACTTTTGTTGTGTCGTGTCAGTGCTCAAACAGTATTATTGAGCCGCTGAGATACACACCTCAAAGAGAAGTAAATTAAATAATAAGAGATAATCGGGTTTCGGATAACTAAGTAACTTTAATAGAAAATGTGAAAGACGGTATAAAAGAGACGGTATAACAGCGACGGTATAATTCACGACTCTTATTTGCGACTCTTAAATCACGACTGATAATTTCGACTCTTAAATCACGACTCGTAATTTCGACTCTTAAATCGCGACTCGTAATTTCGACTCTTAAATCGCGACTGATCTTACAACTAACGCGTGAGAAACAAGTAACCTCGTGGGGTTGAAAAATCCCTCCACAAAGTACAAAATAGTGGGGGTCCCAGCCAATGATATAATATTTGGGAGGCTACAAATGACCTCCCAAACCAAGGGCAACGCCCATAGACGAAATACGTCGTAACGAGTGTCGCTAAACAGACGACACTCGGTTTCCTGCAATTTCGCCGGAAACCATAATTTAGGCTTTGGGCCACACATTTGGGCAATGCGTCTAACATCTCAAAAAAACTCAAGCCGTTTGAACTAATTTTAAAAAGTTATTCCTTTCTAAATAGTGTCCGGATACTTTTTCACACCACTGTATGTTGTATAGAGTGCGCCGCTATCGTGGGTTGATGCGAACCAGTGTCGCCAGATCTGTTAAATCGAGGGGAATACAGTTTACCACATCTCTGATGACCAGAGTAATATGTGACACATTGCGAGGCACGTCACGTGACCACTCTACGGTCTTAGTGGGGGACGTTGGAGTTTGCTCATGGTAGTGGAATGCAATAGTGGAAGTGGAAAAGGAGGAGAGGAAAAAACAACCAGTTTTGGTTATTTCTGGCATCACTGATACGAACGTGTGTGGCGCGCGACAGTCTCTGTCCGAACGTCACGTCGCTTAGAACGTATATGTGTTAATCAAATATATCTTTATAATTATATATTTACCCCTGCGCACATTTATTTAACAAAGCAACAGTATCTTTATGAGATTAAAACTCCGCAGGGTTTTCTGAGCACGGTAAAACGCACACATAAATTAAATTCAATGGATTTTTAAAAAATATTGAAACTACATATTACAACAACGAAAATATTTCGTAATCCCGCTGGCTGAGAATTTCTCTAATTATTTTAATAAGTCATACCAAATTTTCCCAGGAATGTTTTAACGAATTATTTCAGTTTTGAATGTCATTTTTTTACTATCTTGTGTCATTAGAATTTTGCACAGACATTTATGGGTATTTCACATAAAGACATTTTTCATAGTTTTCTGAACCTACAGATGTGTTCATCGCAACCGTAATGAGTAATGTTTATATAACAACAAACGCAAAGCATTGTTTTGCTCTTTATACCATGTATGAGACTTACATCACTATGATTCTCAGCTCGTCAAACGACCATTTTTCTATATTTGTGTAATTATTAGGCTGCGGATCTTTATGCAAAATAAAAACTTGCTACCTGAACCACGACAAACTGGAGTAAAATAAAAATTTGATTTCTTTCTTAATATGTTTAATAGATTGAATATAATATAACAGTATCTTCAAATTTTTCCAATATTTTTACTGTTTTAAATTTCACCTACTCATATTTGTCATCAATGCATAAAATTCGCAGTCTAGTAATTACAATCGGTCACAAAAAAATTCGGGTACTTTTAAAAAGATGATAACTTTTTTAAGATTGTACCAGCAACAAATTGATTTGAGACGTCAGAAGAATTAATTTACTATATGATAAGAAATTTTTTTTTGAAAAAACTGCAACTGATTGGAATTGCAGAGATAAAGAGATGCGTGAAAAACTACGATTTCTAACATCTTCAACCGTTTGTAGATCATGGTAATGTTAACCGATTTTTATGAAATATTCAGAATGTATATAATTGACACAGATCTACAAAATGTATTTTTTAAGTACAATTCCGACTAATTGCAGTTTTTTAAACAAGTTTTATCTTGTCACATCGTGAATGAATCCTTCCAACGTCTCAAAAAATTTGAAATCGTTTGATCCAATCTTAAAAAAATCTATTGTCTTTTTAAAAGTGTCCATATCTTTTTATGACCGACTGTATATTAAAATATCATATAAAATTTCCCCGACGTCTACAGTTTCTTTATCGGTACAGCATTGGCAACCCGTCCGCTATAATAAACAAAAGCTCATGGACGGAGTCGAACGCGAGTTCCACGAATCATTGATCCGTGACGCCAATTTCAAATCACTCGCTTAAATCCCACTCGAATGAGTCGAACGAAATTACGCGTCCGAACGGTTTCGGCTCGTTGGCAGTCCGGTGATGCTGAAGTGTCGTCAAATTCGGCGTCTGTCACATTCAAAGCTGTCGCCATTACTCATGCTGGGAACAAGGTGCATTCGATATGAACCGGTCGGTTCTCATGTTTCTAAATTGGACATGCTCGAGACAACGGGTACGCGCGCTCGCTAATTTTCCAATTTCCGATGTCTCGACGCCCATAACGCGGCTGGTCCAATAACTTAGGCTCCTCCTATATATACATATGCCGGGGCGCGGTTCAGGGCCCGCCGATACCAACGGACGAGAAAACCGTGGAACGTAATCGATCACGGTCATGCCAAGATAAATTTTTATCGGATCACCTTCCGGCGAACAATAGCCAGTAATGAATATGAAGTTCGGCTGACCTGTCCTGCTCCCGGAGAACAAGCGATCCGTTCCGTGGCTGATTATGGCTGCTGCCCCATTCACGAGACCATAGAACGTGAAGAAATCATCGTTGTTTCGACGTTTCTGCAGCTCGGCGCGAAAAAGACGTGTCGAATGAATCGAATCGTTAAATGGAAACCATCCAGATCTGCGTCGATTAACACTAAACCTACCAAGCATTAACCAGTTAACTGTGGCGATCTTTTTGCAAAGCGCGCACCAGTGTGTGTCGCGATAATCAAGCGATGACGGGTATAGTTGTCAAACACAGAGTATTTTTTTTATTTGCTTGTTTCATTTCGTCTTGACCTCTAAACATTTTAAACATATTAAAATTTACGAATATAATTTAGTTTTCACCAAAATTACAATTTAAATATCAAATTGTAACAAAATTTTTGTGATGCAAAAAATACTTTTTACGTAATGTGCATGGTGTCAAAGGACCAATATTTAGCAAGAATATTTTTTCCCCAAGGTCATTTTTTTCTTAGTCATTGGCAGAGAGGTTAATTCTCACATTTTAGTCTTGATTACTTAGATATCTCAGAACATTTTTGTATTTGTACGGTAACTCTATTGTGGAGTTCAAGTCCTTCTAATATATAGTCGTGTTTACCAAGGGCAGTTGTTTTAGTTCTTCCCCTTGAAAGGTGGTCAATCAAGCTAGTTTATTAGCGGGCACCTCGCAGTGTAAATACATTAAGGCCTGAACGATCATTCAGATCACCCACGGGCGTAAACACTACCATGTATGTACTTGAGATTTTTGTTTTCATAACACATCATCTTTAGTTTTATAATTTCATACTGTAGGATCCTAGGAAAAATGAGGAATTCCGCGCTGGGAATCGAACCCGGGACCCTCGCGGTTGTTGTTGATCAACTCTTACACACACCCACGAACCCTCCTACTTTTGCTAATCTCCATACAGTATTTGGTCTGGGGGGTCCTGATCCCACAATACTGAGGAATTTGAGAATGTAACTATTCAGTCTACAAAGATTATAGACTGCACCATAGTAACTAATAATGATCTTAATGAACAATTGACAATAGGTTACAATTTCGAATGAATAGAATGTTGTAGATAGATAAAAACTATGCTTTTATCACTACACCTACCAAGCACAGAACATATAAAAGTGACATGCCCTATAGAAGTGAAAAGATTGAATTTACATTAACTTTCTACGGGTTTCATTATAATCTGTGTTTAAATAAAAAAGTCAGTTGAAACATTTCCTATGAAAGCGTTTTTATAATTTCAATAATTGTGAAAAAGAGAACCGGTCATCCGACCGTGGTAGGTGTTAATAATGTTTAAAGTAATAGTTGCAGCAGATGATACGCATGCTAATAGATGATCACTTATAATAGATATAGTGTACAATATACTAGATCATTTTTCAACCAAGTAGTTTGTTGTGTTGTAACCTATAAACTTGCTGTGTAAAATGGTTTTATTTTGCGGTATGAGATTTTACCTTTTGAACATCTTTAGTAATTTGAATAATTTTAAAATACGTCACAGATGATGGTGGAGAATATACGATGGGGTATGATATTTAAGCCAATTTAACGGGATTTTTATACGATTGTAACCGGGTAGAACGTGTAATAAGTTAAACTAATTTTTCGTTTATTGTACTTCCAGTTTAATCCGCAATCTAATTACGAGAGTAGTCAAACGGTAGATCCGCGCGAAACGACGCAAACAAAATTTCTTTACCCGGGGATTTTGTCTGCAGCTTTTAACGGATTTACTTACTCGAAGGATGAATCTTCAGCTTTTACGGTTTGGACTTTCCGAGCTTTTTCGAGGAAACTGGGAAGATCCTTGTTGTAAAATTTCCTTACCTGTAACACACAAAGTGTAGCATTAAAATATGGCTGGTATGAATCTACTCACGGGAAAAATAAGACGATGAAACGCTGCGAAAGTTACGTTCGTGGCGTCGCAGTATTAACGAGAGTAAGCTAACATGATGAAATAAAATTTTTGAACGATGAGCTGTGATTATTTCATACAGTTTCTACCTGTAAAAGTTTATAATTTAAACTTTATTAGTGAATCTAAATGCATCTGTAGCTTTTATGAATTTTCAAAATTCAGAGCAATAAACAATATAATACTACTGAATATGATATAGTGATATGTAATCGTTTTTAATTAAATTGCAAAAGTTTATAATTGAATTGTATAGCTGAATCTTAATGCAGTTTTAATGCATCGACAGCTTTAATGAATTTTCAAAAATCGGACCGGTAGAAATGATTATATTATTTAATATAATCTTAGTTGACATTCAGTCTATCAACGTAGTTATTTAATTATATTAAATTAGTTAAATTCAGTGTCTTTTAATACTAATGTAGCGTTGAATAGGGTATAACATTATAGCTGTTGTAAAGAAATATTAGCTGAAGTAGAAATAACTGATAATGATCAGACATGTGACACAAAGAGTTCATCGCACGTTTAGATAAATTATATGAATATTCTGGATACTGGACAATCATAGTCTTTTAATTATACTGTTTTAAAAAAGTATAGATTAGTCCATAGATATAGCGTCGAAACACGATTGTCCTTTTAGTGAATTATAATGTCACTTCGGCGTGTAAAATTATACTGCAAGCAATATTGCTGAGCTATAAGCAGGACACCTAAATCTGTACTATATACTGTAACAAGCTGATGCTTAAAATTCAGTTCCCAGAGGTAACGCTCGCAACAAAATAATCTATTGGAAAACTTTTCTCTACAGCCTACCATTCGCGGAAGTTGATTAAATTTTTACGAGGAAGTTCTTAAAATCGTTATAACACTTCCATCCTTATAACTTTTCTTTAATAAATATCACAATCTTCTACATTTTATACAGTCTCTTCCGTCCCTAAAGCGAAACAACAACAGCGTCCGCAGAAGAGACAAAACTTCCGAACGTAAATCCAACAGCAATAATTCGCGTCGAATCCAATAAAATTTTCTTTCCGCATTCGGGTACATTGTATATACAGTTACATTTTCACGTTGCGCATGTCACAGAAATTCTCAAATCGATTTCCTCGAGATACAAAATCCACGGGATAAAAGTTCGCTGTGTATTTCTGCGACTGTTTTTCGATTAACCAGTCAATCGCTGGCCAAAACCGTTTTCTGTAATTCGTCGGACATCGAAACAATTACAAGCTGCCCCAGCGAAAGAGAAACAATTTTCGGGGTGGAGCCGCGTTACAACAAGTATCCAAAACATTGTTTATCGGTCCCTTCAGGGTCGAGGGAAGGAGGGAAGTATAGTAAATCAGCGAAGAGGACAACGAGAACACAGAATGGGTATGTGGGCCCCATCATTTCCCAGTAAATCCTCGTAAATGTTTAGCGAAACAGATCGCGGTTCGATGTTTGGTCGTCGCGAGTGCGAACAGCTAATCACCGTATCGAATAATTTAAATACAGCAGTGCTCACTTAAAGGGAATAGCCGAATTATAAGGTTGGCAAATGTGTCCCCAAATCAAATTGATATTTCTTCATACCATTCAATAGGACTCCCAAAAAAAAACACTCCATCGCAAATTTCAAGTCGGTAACACTACCACAAGGGTAGTTACAGGCTAAGCATGGTTTAATGAATTATGCTCTATCTCTTTTGTTCTGCTTAACAAAAAATTATAAAAAAAATCGTGATCAATTTACCTAATAGCACAAACGACTGCGAATTTTTTCCAAATATTTGACTGCAAATTCGATTTTTAATGAATATCAGAATCTTAAAATTGCTGATTTTATGTTGAAATTATCAGATGACCACGTTTATATTATTATAGTCGTTCTGTCTTATTGAGATTGTTAATGTGCGTTTTTTCAGATTTTTCGGATTAGGCAAACATGTTTAAAAAAATTAAAAATCTCCAAAACTTCGAGTAAAATTGCATATTTCTCATAGAAGTGTCAGAGATACCAGTTTTATAAAAATGCAGTAGTGAGAAATTGTCGAAAGCACTGTTCTCAATTTTTTCCAGATTATTTTATAAAGTACATCGTAGTTAATAAAAGAAAAAAATCGATTTTCTTTCGATGTTTCTTTACTTTCCTGTAGGTATGTTATGGAATATTGAACACTTTTATATTCAGAGAAACAATGTATATCATTAGAAATTCAGATCGACGTCATAGAATTTGGGAACACGCATTGAATTCAAATATATGTACATACACAACTCTCAATAATTCTGATTAGTGCAGGCGATAGTGTGTCTGAACACGACACCTCCGACTCTTTTGACAAAAATAGAATCATACGTACATATATATCCGAAAATTTGTTATTTACGTTGAGTCTATAAAACTAGTGCGATTGACGGCGTGTTTGGACTCGTTTTAATCATAAAAATCTCAATCACCCACTGGAATTACTTTCAAAAACGTACGACAGAAATGACTTTAATAAAAAATCAAAATTTGACGGGAATGCTCTCTTCGATTTTCGATATTTCATGCGATGACAAAAAAAATGCTTGTAAGGTTATGCAGTTATAATACAATTCAGTTGATGAGTCCTTTCGAATTGCGGAAGAATTAAAAAAATTTAAGAATGTCAATATATTACTATCAATCCATTAAAACGATGAAAAAATTAATAAACTTTCTAGTTGGTTCTTATTTCTTGCAATTGAGGCAGAAAGAATTTATTTTCCATAAAAATCCGCAGTGTAGTAAAAATCGATTTTGTAGTAATGAAAAACTAAATTACTTTCCGAACCCAATAGTTTTATTTTCATTCGTTGTCTGCTCTGATGAGGATCCGGTGAGCTCGAGGCACTAAATGGCGGTGATAGAGTAGGGTTGGTTCGTGCGAAATTAAGTGCAACAGATTTAGGAAATTTAAGCGAACACCACTGTATAAATAAGGTTGTTTGTGGTCCTATCGAGATCCTATTTTGCAGCTCAAGCCTCGAATCGATCCTTTGACCATGGACAGCAAACAGCTGCTAGCCCTGGCGGGTTAATCAATCACAGTGACGATCGGCGCAAGAAGCTGGCGGGTGGAGGGGAGGGCGAAGCACAAAGCTGGCTGCGGCCGCCTTCGTTCACCATGTAAATGCCGTTTAACTCGACGGAAACGAAAGGAATGGTAAATCAATCGTCCGCGACGAGTGTCTCGCGGGGATACACCGACGGGACGGACAACCAGAGGGGACCCCCCACACCCTCCTTCACCGTTGACAAATTGGCTAGCAACGAACGACAAAGGAACACTGGGTTCAGCGTGTTCCTGTCCCGTGATTTGGCCTTCGATCGGTACTGGCGGTTGCCGGTTTTTCAAAAACGTGGACACGTGGACACGTTACGTTATCGTAAATTTGTGTATCAAATTTCGCGGAATCGTAACTCCCGCTCCACTTGCTTGCGACAATGGTAAGGACTAGTTGAAATAAAACCCACCCATTTAAAATCAACACCCCAATATACAATGTTGTCGCGATGAATGCTACAAAGCTGTATACGACAAATGCAAAAATATATTCCCTCTATTGTGGAATATACCCCTCGAGGGGACAAGAAGCTCGACCGCTGGACTCGGCCGAAAAATGTAACATGATTTGGGTCAAGGTATGTATATCCGTGAACCAATACTAATGCTATGACAAAACTTTGTTTGTTTTTTAGTATTTTTCCATGAAACTTTCACCAACACGTTCCTGACATTGTTTCGATCAAAATGATACCAGGCATGATATAATTTGGATGATATTTACATATTTAATTGTAAATCTATTTACTTCTTTCTTATGAAACTTTTACCAACACATTTGTGATGTTTATCTGATTCAAGCGGGATGCTGGCTGCAAAAGGTAAAAGAATCTCGAAGAATCGTGTCTGTTTCGATGAATGCAATGCTTCAGCATTGCATTTTAAAACATAACAGCGTACAAAGGTTCGTAAGAAGGACAGTAATGCCGATCGCGTTAGTAATAGACCATATTGCCGGCGGAGGGTTAAATTATTAAATAGATTATTAGCATGTTTACTGCCGTGTCTGTCGGTCACATGTAAGTGACACAGTTCTTCGTCGAACTTTAAAAATGAACTTTCTACTTAACTTTGCAGTTTTTATACAATGTATTACTATGAGTTTTTTTTAATTTTTGGGGGGTGATTGTTTAGCATTCAGCATGTTAAATGACAAGAATGAAAAACAAATGCACATGTGCAACAACACCGCCTCTTGGAACGTTTTCTAAACACCGATTGTATTATACACTATCGTTCTCCGAATTTACCGGTGTTTGCCTGCCTAAATGCATATCATTAGTCTGCAGGTAAACAAATTCGAAGCGTGTACACAACGAACGCGTCAGTGCCACGGGAAAGGAAGCAACCCTCATGCGATGTATTTCTACGTCGATAGATCTTGGTAAGACGAGGGATTGCTTGTCAGAGGCACGAAAGTGACCCGTTTTTTTCTTAAACTTACCATTCGACTAGTTTGACTCGGGATGTCGATCAGCTATGGCTGCGCAAAGTGTTCCAGACATTTCCCATTAAACTGCGTCGGCATAGTTCGATAACCAAAGTGAATCAAAGTAAACAGTCATTTTTGCTGCTGGATTATTAACCGCTACGTTAAATGTGATAATTTTCTACTCGCAAGATAAGTACATTTTATAAAGAAAATAGAAAAAAAAATGATTAACGATGGATGATAAAAACGAAAAATTGAAAGAACAGCAACTATGTTTGTGTATTAACCCTCGGACAGCGGATCATTTTTATACCATATAATTGACGATACTTAGGACCGTTCACAACTTTAGTTATTAATTTTTTTAAATATATTTTTAAAGAGTTAAATAACTGTGTTGCGTCGTATGTACATATCGGTACTTTCAGCATTTTTAAAACAATACATTTCCTGTTGAAAATAAATAAATTCATGCGAAGTGTATTCTTCAAGATCATTAAGACCATTCATTAATTTTAAATATAATACTTAACGAAGCATTAAATAAATAAATTATGATACAGTTGAACACGAGAACGTGGAAGTAAGGACACGTCACATACATAGTTCGACCAAACTTGATACAATTGAACAAAGAGAATCTTTTAGCTAATCTAATATACAATTTTATTGCCTGTTAAATAATAGAATCTGTAGAAAGGTATGATCTCTTCCGAACGACATCCCTTAAATTATTTATTAGGTCGTTGCAATTGAAATGACCGTTTTTCTCATTTGAAACTTTCCGCCTTTGTAGTTTAGTTTTTCCACGACAGATGGCGTTGAAATTGTACAATTTGAAAAGTACATATCTTGTACATGAATTTGCGTGTATAAGATTATTGATGTTTTACAGCAGGCATGTCCAGAAGTAGCTCACTTGGAGGCAAATTCGAGGAAGACGCCTACTTCTCATGCCCGCGCGTCTCGCTCCCCGTGGCGGCCGTAGTCCTCCAAGCTCCTCAGACCCGTGCCTACCAGTTGCGGTATGTACTGTGTGTGGCGCATTGGGGCGACTCTCGGACTCACGATAGGCACGGGTCTGAGAAGCTCGGAGGACTATGGCCGCCACGGGGAGCGAGACGCACGGGCGGGAGAAGTAGGCGTCTCCCTCGAATTTGCCTCCAAGTGAGCTACTTCTGGACATGCCTGTTGTACAGTGATTCAAAATCGATTTTCGTTTACCATGGAAAAAAGGATATCCGTATAATTTACTTGTACGAGTTCAAACTTGGACATACTGCGTCTGAAACAGCAAAAAACATAAATGATGCTTTTGGTGATGGTATAGCAAGTGATCGGACCATAAGGCGTTGGTTTGAAAAATTTCGTTCCAGAGATACAAATCTGGAAAATGAGCCTCGTGGTCATAAGCAAGCAGCTATTCAAGATTTAGATTTAAAAGAGCTAATTGAAAGGGATTTAAGTCTAACTACTCGGGAAATCTCGGAGAGAAGCAATATACACTATTCAACAGCCTCCCGACATCTGAAGGCTTTGGGAAAAGTAAAAGAGTTAGCCGGCATTAGTCAATAGACGTGGTTTATTATTGCTTCACGATAATGCTCGGCCACATATTGCGAAGAAAACAGTAAAAAAATTAGCAGAGTTGAAGTGTGAAGTACTTCCTCAACCTCCTTATTCGCCTGAACTGTCACCTACTGATTACCATTTTTTCAAGCACCTAGTAAAAACTGCATTTGATGAATTTATTGCTTCACGTTTATTAGATTTCTACCAGAAAGGCATTGAGGCACTTGTATCGCGATGGAAGAAGTGCATTCATGTCGATGGAAATTATTTCGATTAATGGAATATGAATAAAGCTTGTAAAATAACAGTTTATGTTAAAGATTCAAAAACGGCCATTTCATTTGCAATGACCTAATAAAACCTTTGGTCATGATGAAAAACAAATTATTGATCGTCGCACCTGTTTCTTGCAAATGCAACCCACGCGCGAACCCTGATAATATGCTCGGCTGGTGTTCGGGAATTCGTATCAAAATCAATCGGAGTGCTCGAAATGAATCGTTCGGGTCTCGGAATGGAATTACAAGACAACGAGAACATTGCACATTTTTCCCCGCCGAATTGTTAATATTGATTGCGAATATACAAATCCGGCTCTAGATTGACAGGATAGTGCGCCGAGGAGCATAGAAAACCGCAGCCGGTCGCGTGTGTTATATTTGCGAACGAAAACCATCGTAAAACCATAAAATGTTCAGATCAAACAATACACAGAGAACATGCGGCGCATCGCGTCGCGACAACCGGAGAAAAACGCCGACACACTGGAACATTGATTTTTAACATGAAGACTAGTTGAGCCTGACAGGAAAGTATGAAATCGGATCACTCGCAAACATCCACGTCAGAACAGGATATTAACCGGGATGTAAAGGGGAAACGAGGACGGGGAAAGGTTTTTCTTGCCGCGACAAAACCGATATACGCAGCCGAGAGAGATTCTGAACGGGCTGCCAACCTTTTATCGGTCGATCTTCCTTCTTTCCCTTTTTTTACAATGCGCGCGATATATGCATGTTCGCGTTGCTCGAATACGCCAAATTTCGGCTCTGTGCGCCCCCCCCCCCTACTCCCACCGCTACTCCGGTGACACACGAAGCTTCAACGTGTCGACGATTTACGTCGAAAGACGTCGAACGACGTCGAACCATTTCATTTCACCGAGATTCGCGAAGCTGCGACATCTTCCGCGATTTTTAATTTGATTTATCTCTGTGAATTGCGTCCCGCCACCTTTCGTCTCAATATCGTAAGTGGCCTTTTCGTGAATTTACTATTTATTCGTAATTATTCTTGTGCATTTGGCATTTACAAAGTTGTAACATGCTAATGAGATCGTAGATTAACAATTATCAATTTATAATGTATTTTGACGCATTTCATAAATTGTATGGCTTTTGTTAAAATTGCATTGTATGATCTTTCACTTCAATGTCGTGAGTGAGTCGTAGCCTTTGTTAATTATTATTATGCATTTGGCATTTTCATAACTGACAGATTCTGAAAGGTTCATAGATTAACAATTATGTATTTACATATTCACGTATTTCTTAAAATTCTGCCCTTTGTTAAAATTGCATTGCATGATCTTTCACTTCAATGCCGTGAGTGAGTCGCAGACTTTGTTAATTATTATTATGCATTTGGCATTTTCATAACTGACAGATACTGAAACGCTCATAGTTTAACAATTATGTATTTACATATTTACGTATTTCTTAAAATTCTGCCCTTTGTTAAAATTGCATTCCATGATCTTTCACTTCAATGTCGTGAGTGGGTTGCAGACTTTGTTAATTATTATTATGCATTTGGCATTTACAAAACTGACATATGCTGAAAAGTTCATAGATTACCAATTATCCATTTACATCTTTACGTATTGCATAAATGTGCGTCCTTTGTTAAAATTGCATTCCATGATCGTTTACTTCAATGTTGTGAGTGGGTCGCTGATGTTGTAGATTTAATATTTAATTGTAATAACTATTGTGCATTTGGGGTTTGCAAAGCTGTAAGGCACTGAAGAGTTTATAGATTAACAGTGATTCATTTTCATTTGTACGTATTTCTTAAAATTCTGCCCTCTGTTAAAATTGCATTCCGTTTTCATTTTAATGCCGTGAATGGGTAGTGGATTTTTGTGCATTCACTTTTTATTTGCAAAGTTGTAAGATGCTAAAGAAATTATAGATTAACAATGATCCATTTTCATTATTAGTTGGATGCATTTCCTTCAAGTTAGAATTATTATTACAAATTTTATATTAGCAAAACTGTAGGATATTAGGTAATTCGTAGATTAACAATGTTCACTTTTGTCTTTCGTATTTTTAAAATATATGCCTCACCATCCTTCATTTTGATCGTGTGATTGAGCATTTTTATAAGTTTACTTTTAATTTCCATTAGTCTCGCATACTTGATACTTTCAAGTTACTAAAATTATCATTAAAAATCATTCAGTTGGACAAACAAATTTTCCTTTATTCCATTTCTTAAAAGATAACATACGAAGCTAGAATTTTGCATAAAGATCTGCAGTATACTCTTGATTATTCAGGACCAGGGGAGCATGAGCGCGGTACCAACTGTGGTGGAAGCTTTCATAGATTGAGCTTTTTTATCGATCTGAAAATCCTATATTTACGACGAACCGTAATTACGTGTTGAATTTAGTGACGAAAAATCTAGAATGTTTTAGTACTAAAACAAAAGTTTAACTCTAGTTTTAATAAACGATCAACTAAATTTTCTACATCTATACATATTTTTTCAGTACCGACGAAATGTTAGTAACCTCTGTGACGTATCATTTTAATAAATCTATCTTTACTGGCAATAAATTGTTATTTGAACTGTAACTGTGTTAGAAACTGAATTATTTACTTTTGGTCCGTATACAACACTTGCACGGAGCGTCAACGGCAGCCATCTTTGAGTTCAGCATAATCTCAAGTAATGTTAAATGCATGGGGCATGCAAAATATTGGAAGCTTTTATTGAACGGATTTTCAAATTCGGTTTCCCCCAAATACGAAAATACATGAAAAGTGGTATCACACGTTTTCTGGTCTTTTTTTCGTGCGACAATCTACTGGAAGGTTTCCATCAGTGCTACTTCTCCATGTACCTAATGTTCAATATTAGTATAGTCGCTTATTGCAATCAAATATACAATAGAAGCAACTAAACAATCGAGAAAATCTTAATCAATCATTATACTTTGTTTTTACAATTTTATAAAACATATTCTTAATTCCTGACTTTATTTAACGCTTTTCAAAGAGTTCCTGTAACATGTTCTGAAATTTTATACAACTAGACTGCAGACCTCTATGTAAAATAAAAATAGTTTCCTTCAATTGCGATAAATAGGAGTCAAATAAAAAGTTCTCTCTTCCAGTAATAATTTTGGTAAGTTAAAATTAACACATCGACGTCACTAAATCCTCGTAATATTTTTAGTATTTTAAATTACCCTTACTGATTTTTATCACAAATGCACGAAATGTACATATGATATTCGATATTAATACATTATGAATGTTTAAACATGTTTAAACTGTATTCGGGAAAGTCTGCAGAATCTTTTGCTGCAAAGAACAATTCAATATCTTTGATAATAACTTTGCAATATTTGTTTAAAGTTGAAAAATATGGTTTTTTTCAAAGTCATGTTTCTCAAAAATTGTGCGTCTAGGAGAAAAATTAAGTGCAGATTCGGAATCACCGTAAAATAACTCTATAAGAACCACCCAACAGTAATTGTGAAACATAAAAAAAGTTGAAATTTGTTGAGCAGTGTTATAAGTGTGGACACCATAATTATAAATAAATACATATTTTTGGTTTTTGAAAAATTCGACGACCAGCTCTCAGGAAACAGTTAAAGGTTATAATGACCATAAATCTATGCATCTTCTATCTCTCGTAACCAGAATCTTCGGGAATTGCTCACCAAGGCTGATATATGCGTTTACTGCAGGACACTGCAGTGGTCCGATATGTCACTGCAAGATCGTCTCTACCGCTATCCTCCGGAGACATTGGCTCCTAACGATTGACCTGGTACCTTGTTCCTTTGTGGAAGATAAACAATCATTTACATGGGACTCGCATTAACGCAATTACCGAAAATTTATACGATCGTTGTTACACAAATCATTGCTTGCATCATCCCGTGCTCTACGACCTTGCTAACATTTCAGTGATAACAGTGTCCGATCCTATATCGAATATGCAAAACTTTATAAATGATTATGGCTGATCACACTCTGTAAATTTTTTCCCTTGCATATTGTAGCTGGCATTAAAATGCATTCGGAGATGCTAGTGACACGTGAAGTAATCTTCAACTCTCAAAAGTGAAAAGAGTTTTTCCAACCAGATAAAATATTTTTGACGTTGTAGGTCTACAACAGGGACGGGAACGGTAGGGGCCCCTCAAACGCCTACATCTCCCACCAACCTCTCTCTCATACGCGAGGCCTGCGCACTGTTCGCAACGAGCGAAGCACTTCCTTCCTCTACGGTAACGGCGGATGCTGGTGGGGGACAGTGGGCGCTATGGTGGGGACGGTTTTGTCTCAGTTGAGAAGGGTGGAAATATTATAAAGGTGTTACTATTATAAAAATGACTATTACAAAAAGTGAATCACTCTGTACAATATTTCACCGGGAGACATCCAAACTGTTGGGTGAAGTTTGTGCAAAAATTAACATAATTTGTCAACATAATGCGAGTTGGAGTAACATTGTGTAAAATTATTTAAAATCCAACAATATCGCCACAAGTGAAGAGAATATATATGGGGCTGCCTTTAAGTGGATCACTCTGTACAATATTTCACCGAGAAGCATCCAAATTCTTCGGTGAAGTTTCAGTAAAAATTAACGGAGAATATCCAGATGTTACGAGTTGGAAGAAGTTGCGTGACGTGTGAAAGAGTGACAGACATTTGCAATATTTAGCATTGTGTAAAATTATTTAAAATCCTACAATATCGTCGCAATGAAGATAATATTTATAGGTCTGCCTTTAAGTGGATCGCTCGGTACAATATTTCACCGAGAACCATCCAGATTCTTGGGTAAATTATTGCCAATGGGAATCGCGATTAGCCACCGTTTGTTTGCGCAATTCAATTATTATAGATTCTAATGGAGCCCGGTGAGAGTGCCATTTGTTATCACGAGGGAAAGAGGCGAATTCGCCGGGAGTGAATCCCGCGGATGCGAACGGCTGCCGCCATTCGGTTTGGCTTGGTTTCAAGCCTTTAAACGGGCGAAAAACTTTCCTGCCATATTGCGTTAAAGCGGTGATTAATTCATTGGCGATAGTTATGCATTTGAATGAAGCGGCACCAGCCTCTCCTCCTTTTTCGTCGGTTTTTGTTCAGAAATTAGCCGGATATGCAGGGGCCGCGTGAACGAGTTCGCCGGAAGTTTCGACGAGCCGGAGAGGGATGATTGCGGGGTGTTTAGGATTCCACTAAGCCGCCGAGGGTTGACACTATTGTCCCCATGAATCCTAGCAAATAAATTGCTCTGAAGTGACTCGGACAATGGAGCGAAATGGCAGTTGTGATTGCAACGCGTTTTACTTTTTCCACGCTTTTTACGCCGACCGCTCTGAACCTTTGTTGCCACCCTCAACATTGGCTTCAACGATAACTCGATGTAAATTTCTACTGGGTTTCAATTAGCAGAAGTCTGATGATTAGATATTTACAGCGATCACCATTTTTGCGCAATTAGCAATGTATAGATTGCGAATGCAAAATAAAAATGTTCTGCGTCTTTTACAAGAAACAGCAGTCACTTAAGGATTTCTTTCTTCTTCTAATCCTCGGAGGGCGGCACTTTCTTATAACTGTACCGGGTGATTCACGAGATACAGGCCACCTAAATATCTCCGTCAGGCTTAGAGATAGAAGAAAATGTTAGAGAGAAAAGTTGTACTGTTAAAAGGGGCAAATATGGTGATATAAAAAAATGTTCAAAATGTAGCCGTTTTCAAGGTCTTTTGAAGGTCATCGATGATTTTTAAATTGCGCCATATATTTTTAACTTCGCAGTGTTGTAGCTGATGTCAAGACGAGTTCAATGATGTGGTACACTATGACCTTCAAATAACCTTGAACTAGAAAATTTATGATAAATCAATGATAACATCAAAATGTGGAATCATTTTATTTGATTTAAATTAAACATTTAAACGTTTTACTAGGCAATCAATTGCACTTTCAATTGTTTCTGTTGGAATTGATCTACAAGATCTAATTATTCTTTCTTGCATGTTCTCTGGTGTAGTCGGTTGTTGACGATATACATCAACTTTGAGTGTTCCCCACAAAAAAAAAACAAGAGGAGTTAGATCAGGTGAACGAGCTGGCCATAGCATGTGTCCATTACGTCCTATCCAGCGATTCGGAAATTTATTGTTCAGAAATTCTCTTATGGTACGTGAAGAATGAGCGGGACAGCCATCGTGTTGGTACCACATTGGTTTCACAGTCAGTTTCGTTGTCTCACTCTGTCTTGTTTCATTATACAACCACAAATAATAGTAGAAAAGTTCAACCAAACGAAAACGGAATAAAATTCCATTTTCTTCTCGAATAACAATTACAGTAGCCGTATAATGACCGGTTGCGCGTTTTTATTTTGTAATAATTGAAATTACAACGATGCTTCCGTCAAAAATTATTAAATCGATTTCTTCGTCCAATTTTTATAAAAATTGTGAGAAATCTAAATAAACTCAGTCTTGTAATTTTTAAAAAAACAACCATACCAGACACATTTTTTGGTCCGCATGATTAGTGTTAACTTTATCGAGCTCACAGCGAATATAAATCACATCAAAGTCCAGTAAACTTTATATTGTACAAGTTCCCGAAGACTGTACACCGTAAGTGAACGAATGTTGGCAGTTTACTGCTAAGAATGTGAACTGATGTTCGTCTGCGGAACAAAATTACGCTTCCTGCACGCAGATACAGGGGAGTTAAGACACAACTTTCAACAGCCTTAGATTAATTTTATTACCGTATCGCACAAGCGGTGCCCCGTGAATACAGTGGCGCACACTCGAACATAATACGGGCCGAGGAACTTTCGCTGATAATTTTCCTCGGCGGGGCGATAATCAAGCGGCGTTAATTTCACAGGACCCGTCGTCGCCTGACACGCAACAGCTTCGTATCAACTGTGATTGAAGCCGGTTTGACCTCGTTTGGGAAAGGATGCTTTCGACTACGGTAGTCCGGGATTAAAGGGAGTATGCAAATTAATGAGCGAGTTGGAATTGTAAAATAATGCAAACTAAACACCGTGCATCTTCCGCGATACACGGCGACCGTTCCACGAGCCGAAACGATGTTTGCAGATGTTATTTATGTGGGGAAACGCGGGCAGCTCCTGGACATTTAAATGAAACACAATCAAAATATATAGTATGGCTCGGTGTAATATGTCACTGTTTATCCTATTATTTAATAATACGTATAGATAGTTATATCTAAATTGTTACAAATACCTTACAAATGTTAATCACAATTTGTAGGTCATTTAGACTTTTCGATATTTGTCATAGCTACCTCATAATTCTGAAACATTTGGCTGACAGATTCTAAAAGCTTCAAGTGCCAGATAGACATTTCATTCTTCCTTTAGTATATCGATAGTCGTCAATTGTTTTAACTTCTCGACTCTATTAACTTACACCTACTAAGTTTTGAAATATGTCCCTTTTCATTCACGAATTTTCGGGATTCTCGAATGCGTCGGAATTCCCGAGCATATCCTGGTCCTCGGGAATTTCGGGATTCTCGAATATTTCGGGATTCTTGAATTTTCAAATTCTCGAATTTTCGGGATTCCCGAGGATATTCTGGACCTCGGGAATTTCGGGATTATTGAATTTTCGAATTCTCGAATTTTCGAGATTCTTAAATGCATCGGGATTCTCGAGAATATTCTGGACGTCGGGAATTTCGGGATTCTCGAATATTTCGGGATTCTTGAATTTTCGAATTCTCGAATTCTCCGGATTCTCAAATGCATCGAGATTCCCGAGAATATTCTGGACCTCGGGAATTTCGGGATTCTCGAATATTTCGGGATTCTTGAATTTTCGGGATTCCCGAGGATATTCTGGACCTCGGGAATTTCGGGATTATTGAATTTTCGAATTCTCGAATTTTCGAGATTCTTAAATGCATCGGGATTCTCGAGAATATTCTGGACGTCGGGAATTTCGGGATTCTCGAATATTTCGGGATTCTTGAATTTTCGAATTCTCGAATTCTCCGGATTCTCAAATGCCTCGAGATTCCCGAGAATATTCTGGACCTCGGGAATTTCGGGATTCTCGAATATTTCGGGATTCTTGAATTTTCGGATTCTCGAATTTTCGGGATTCCCGAGGATATTCTGGACCTCGGGAATTTCGGGATTATTGAATTTTCGAATTCTCGAATTTTCGAGATTCTTAAATGCATCGGGATTCTCGAGAATATTCTGGACGTCGGGAATTTCGGGATTCTCGAATATTTCGGGATTCTTGAATTTTCAAATTCTCGAATTTTCGGGATTCCCGAGGATATTCTGGACCTCGGGAATTTCGGGATTATTGAATTTTCGAATTCTCGAATTTTCGAGATTCTTAAATGCATCGGGATTCCTGAGGATATTCTGGACATCGGGAATTTCGGGATTCTTGAATTTTTGAATTCTCGAATTTTCTGGATTCTCGAACTTTGGGGTTTCTCGAATTTTTGGGATTCTCAAATATATTGAAATTCCTGAGCATATTCAAGTTGTCGAATATGTGGAGTTCTGAAATACTTCGGGATTCTCGAATATTCTCTGGAATCCCGGAGATTCTCGAGAATTCTGACATTTCCGAGAACGCAACTCGTCCCGATCCGATGCTTCCCGACCCGTTCCTACCATCGGGTATCCGACATTCCCGGGTTCCCGCACGCCTCTACTAAATATCGCCAAAAAAAGCAGCAAATTGATTTGCACACCTAACATCTTCGCCGACAATCATGTGCTGGCGCCGTTGAAACGGCCTCGCGAGGGGGGTTGTTCGAAGCGTGAACAAACGACGGCGGATTTATCAGAACGTTTTGGGACGCGTTACCGGCCAGTCGATTTGCGGAAGTCGCGCGGTGTACGCCGCCACGCTGATGAATTATTCATCAAGACAGTGTACGATCGTTCTTCTGGAGGGCTGGTGGATGTGGTGTGCGAGGGTGGACTGGGACAAATCACGGCGAGTCGAGACAATCCCTTGGAGCTGGAACAGCGTGACTCTGGCGTCGGATTCCCAGCGCGTACGTCTCTCGGCTCCCCTAGTGTCTCTTTTTTCGGCATATACATATACAGGTGCGCTTTACCGATGTCATTTAGAAGCGTATCTCGATTTCCAGCGGTCCCGCTGATTTTCTGTCGAGCCTTCCCTCATCGGTGTCGCGAGCAAATTGAAGGGACTCGAGGACGGGTCTCGAGTCGTTCCTCTCGTGCCTCCTTTGTCGACGCTCCGGCTTTTTGAGGGCACTCTACGTTCCGCAGTCTGCCTCATGTTTTTGGGCCGGATCGAGCAACGTCGGAGATTTAAACGACGAGGTCGTGGCTTCGGTTCTAAGTTGAAAAACAGCCAAAAGTAGCTCAAGATGCCTGATCTTTTTTTTTATTGTATGTTTAACCTTTATCGATCCTATGTCGAGCCAGACTCGACATTAACTTTTGCACCAATAAGTACTTATTTGACCGATTTACTGCACATTCATCAATAATGCCACAATATCATGATATACACAGTCTAGCAAAGCAGAACTTCATAGATATTTATTTTCCGTTAAATGTACGTACTGTTTCATACTTTATTCATTTTAAAAGCTCATGCTTTATGCCGGTTGCATCCAGCTGGAGCATAGTCATCGTTTCTATAAGCAAATGGTGGAATAGGGCATTTTCCGTTCTCAGGAAAGCGGTTACAAAACTCTGGTTGAAATAAAGCAGAGATAATTCTCTGTACGTAACAACAGACTTAAACATTTTTTCCGACCAAAAATATTTCCATTCTATACGACTTTTATCATTTCGTTGATATAAAACTGATATAATACCTCGTACAATACTGAAATGTTTAGTAGCAAAATTAAATACAAATTTAGTAATGTAAACAACATTTTGAGTATTGGTATAACAACTTTTAGTGGTGTCTCAGAGTCACCACTCGAGTGCTAAGGGTTAAACTTGCTTTTTAATTGTGAAAGCTAATTACTAGACTGCGGATCTTTGTGCGAAATAAAAATTGTCCAAATCAATTGTAAAAAACCGAGGTTGAATGAAAATCTATTTTCTCCTTGAATCGTCTTGAAAAGTCGAAAATAATATAATAGTATTCTTAAATTCTTCTAATATCTTTTCACTTATGTATTTAACCTATTCATGTATGTCATAAATGCATAAAGATCCGCAATCTAATTATAAGTATTTGAGTTATAAAAGTAGACTCCTATACATATACTATATCAGTGCTCAACCCTAACCATATCGAGCATAAAATGAGGTTGGTGCACGTTGTTTTATAAAAATTGCGGAATGTTTACGCCAGTGGTTGATCTGAATGATCGAATTAGAAGTGCTCGCTAATAAACTAGCTCGAAGGACTACCTTCACGGGGATGGACTAAAACAACTGCCCTTCGTAAACACAACTATACTGGGTGTTAATTTTAATTCGAATACCTAAATTATTTTCTCTACAATTAAAAGTAAGAAAAAATAACTAAAGGATGAATTACATGGTTTTAAGGCGTGCATCAGATGGTAATAAAAAAAAATCATTTCAAGGTCATTTTAACGGTTTTTTCAAAGTCACTGTATTTTTTTGCATATTAACATGTATTTTTCATAATGTAATGTGGTAGTCGGCATCAAGATGAGTTCAACGACCTACACACTATGACCTTGAAGTGACCTTGAAGGCAAAAAAATCAGTTTCAGTTCGAACAATACAAAAATAATAAAACGAAAAGGGTAATATCACCTTATTTTATTAGTTGCTCAAAATGCTGGCCGTCCTTACATGTTAATATGCAAAAAAATACGATGATCTTGAAAAAACCGTTAAAGTGACCTTCAAAGGATTTTTTTGCCTTCAAGGTCACTTCAAGATCATAGTGTGTAGGTCGTTGAACTCATCTTGACGCCGACGCTGAAGAAATATTTAGGTGACCTTACTTAAAAGGACCACATTGTATATTTACAAGGACTTGAATACCGCACTAGAGTTACGGTACAAATACAAAATATACTATGATGTGTCTAAGTGTATGCAGTCGAATTAGGGAATTAACCTCTCTGCCTGTGTCTAAACTATACAGGTGAGATCGATGTTACTATTTCGAGGATCTTCTTAATTCTGCGTGAGAGACCGCGAGTTAGCCATTTTAACTCCTCGGTCCTCCCGTTCTAATCAAAAACTTGTCCCTACTTCAGGGAAATTGAGGGTGGACGGAAACTAAAACTAAAAACTAGAAAACGGGTCCAACAAATCGCAAGGGCGCGGGCGGTGCAAAACGCACAGATACTCGGGCAAAGAGAGGGGGTGTTCACGACGCTGTCAGGGTGTCCAAAACCGAGCAAGCCGGACCTGGGGAATCCCAGGTATCTGGCAGCGATACTGCGCTATAGCTCCGAGTGCCCAGCCGCGCCGAGCCGAGGAAAACTGAACTATGAAATGTGCAGATGTTTTATGACGGGGACTGCGTTCGGAAATTACAAATATCGCCTTGTGCCCTGGGTCGGGGAACGGAAATTGCATTAACAAAAAGAAACGGTGACAAGCCCATGCCGTAGCCAAATTGGAAGAGTCACGTACCGAGTTCAATACACAATAGCGATGGCCCTGCCATAAAACATCGCCTACAGCTACATAGCTGCTACACTGAATCTATTCAGATTTTTCTAAATTTTTATAACAATATGCGCTGGATGAAGAAATTTCTAGTGGAAGCATCTTCGTAATTTTAGCAATTATAAAATAAAATATGTGAAACCGGTCATGTGAAAAACTGAGCAAAATTGCTTCAATAAGGAACGCGTTAAAAATGGTACTGTAGATCAGTGAAATACTTCTCCGCAATTTGACGGCCCAGAAATTCTAATATCTTTATGAATGAATTATGACTGACTGTAAGCAGCTGATTTTTACAGTTCGTTTGTACTCGTCATCCCTTACAATTTCAGCAGAATTAAGAAAGCAGAGAATCATCTAGCGAGCTCTGCTTGTCAGCCCCGATCTGCCATCAGGGATCCAGTCTTTTCATGAATTCTAATTTGCCGGTCGCCCAAGAGTTATCGGTCCAAGATTAATGCGCTGCTGCGTCGATCGACTGCGCCCGGATAACGTTTTTCTTCACCGTGTCGATCGACTGCGCTGCATTAAGGACACGATGCGCCCACTTTTTCTTTCGATTTGCGTATGGAAATCCGGCGCCTGCAAGTTCTTCTGTGTACCACGAGGCTGGGATTTCTTGCGAGTATTTTGCAGCCGATTTAGTCTCTGTGCTAGTTACTCAAGGGTTGACCCAATACCTCTTCTACGATGTATAGCGTTACACTGAAGTGCGCCTTGAATTATTCCCTGGGAGCCATGTATTGTTAAATCAACCATGCAACAGGAATCTCGTACAAAGGCGATATGTGTCACTACAGATTTTCATTTAATTAACATTGTAGTAACACAATTAACACAGTAGGTATAAAATTCAGTTAACATTCATACGCTCCTCAGAAATAGTTGCACGAAAGAGTTTAGTATTTGAATTTCAACCATTTTTGGTTTGCACTTTAAATGAACAAATTATGTTTCATTTATAATGTCGCATTTTAAAGAAGTTAATGTTACAGAAATAAATTGATCGGTTTATATTGTGGAAAAATTGTGAAAAGAAATCGACAACATTTTTCATTATTATTTATATATTATAAATTGTGTTTATATTGTAAACAATTTTATACGTACAATAATATTTTTACATCCTGTACAAGTTCAATCATGGGGTACCTTGGATTTTCCTAAAATCGATGACACACTTTTTATTTAAAATACAATAAAACTGTGAAAAAAAATCGTAGATTAAATTTTGAGAGCTCGCTATAAAGAGGAGACTCCATTCTACTGGAAAAAGGAATGTCTCAACTCTGCAGAATTGTTTGAACCTGCACAATTTAAAAAAAAAAAAAATTGGTGTGTGCTTAGACCACATGGCTGAGTGAAACTTCTTTCTTTAATTTTTCTTCGAATTTTTATTAACACTTTATGACATTTAATTTTCTATGATTCTATTATTGAAACAATTGGCTTGTGATAGCTAAAATATGATATAAATATTTTTCAATTAATTTTGTCTAAATATCTTGCAAATACTGTATCGAGAGTTGTTCCTGATCTTGTTGTCGCTTCATTAGGATTATTTACCATTTCCAATCTTAATTTACTTCTAAAAAATTCTATTAATAATTTTGATTGTTCCCATGCAAAGTTCACGTTTCAATCTCCACTTGGCATCATCGGAATTTTATCATAATCTTCATTAAGCAATGCCGAACCCTCAACCGTATATGCTAATAGAATAGAATTTCGTTTCATCGTTTCATCGCCAGATCGGTTTTACTCCTACCGCGTCGAGGTTTTACTAAATCGTTTCATCGTTTCATCATTTCATCATTTCATCGTTTCAGCGTTTCAGCGTTTCACCGTTTCATCGCCAGATTGGTTTTACTCCTACCGCGTCGGGGTTTTGAGCTTGACGGGCCTAAAGAAGTTTCACTTCAAAAAGCAACATCCGTGTCACAGTCTATTTTATAACAAAATAGAGTCATTGGAAAAACTAAATTCAAGGGTGTGAAAGTAGAGACTTAATATTCTAAAATGAGCTCAGGCAGTGAGATTTGTAATATTTGCCAGATTTGTTGTAAAGTTTTTTGCGTGAAGTTACAGGACTCCAAGGATTGAAAATTGTTCGGTTATCATTTAGTAATTTGGTGGAGTAGTGTGTTATGGTTTCGTAGAAATGAAATAGAACGTATACCAGTTACATCTGTAAATATTCAGTTTGTTTGTTGGGGAAAACTGACGGTGGATATTAGCGGGTTAATTGACTGGAGAAAAATGGTCAATTAATTATACCCGGATCTCAGTCTGATTAAAGTTTCTTTCAGTCTGTCACAATTTATCAGAGGATTCCTACTGTCCGGGGCCAATGGAACGCCACGAAACGATGAAATCCTGAAAATCCATCTTCCGTTTCTTTCGCGACTGCCTTCCATCCCCCGAACAATTTGGACCAATCCCATATTCTTTATTTTTCCTTTGAGGATTACTCGCCAGTGGCGCTTAGCTCCACCAGTCTTTCTTTAGGTTTCCGTTTCCGTGAATATAGCAACGAGTGAATATGAATTATTTCACGTGGAAACTTTAGTTCCATTTACTGACCCTGTATAACTTTTTGAATGGCTCCCTAAATTAGCCTTTCCCTTTAATTATTCGTTGCCTATAGATGATCACTACAGAAAAGCAGATAACTCGGTTCTTATATGCGAACGCAACTTTCCTTCCGACGGAATTCTGTCGTCGCACAATAGAAATTGCGTCTCCTACTGATAATTTGAAATTTTAGAGCCATCGGGGAGTGTTGGAAATATCATCAGTCGGTGTGAAATTAATATTGATTTCTCAACAAGAGTTTTATAGTTTCGTACCGACATCGAATTGAAAATATTACAGATGGAATAGAATTACAGAAAATAGCGATCGGTTTATCAAATTAATTTGTAGATTCTCTAAACCAAAATTTCCTTTATAAAAACTGGAAGCATATGTTCATCACAATTCTTACGAAATGTAATTTTAAAGAGATACGACATTCCAATTGGATTAAATGTTAAGTCGGTGGAAAATTAATATTGATCTAGAGTGATATTATTTCTTATTATTCTGACTTCATTATTATTATTTTATATTATTTCTGGCTTTGAATTTGAAAATATTACAGATGAAATCGAATTAATAAAAATAGTGAACATTGTATTAAATTGATTTGTTGTTCCTTAAAACCAAAATTACTTTTAGTCAGTACGTACATTTATCTATACACTTCTAACGAAATGTAATTTTCGAATGATCATTATATTAAAACGATTTTGTCGGGAAATTAACAATCTCAACAATAACCTCATTTTTATCAGATAATTTGTAATAACTTGAACAGTAATATTTAAAAAATAATTGTTCACACATTATGGAATGTTTTACACAAAAGTGCTGTTTATAGTATACAAAACGCAATTTATTTTATTAAATTTCCAACACATTTAACCAGTAATTTTGCACAAACCTCAATCACTGAATATTTTGTGATTGGATAGAAAAATGAATTCTTTTCGTACAGAAATGGTTTCATTGATTTACTAAATTGAATGAATTGATGCATTTGCGATAACATGTAGTATGCCAATGACTGATTGACAAAGTTTGCTCATGAAAGGCCGGACAGATTCGGGATCGGTCAACAATTTGTAAAAGGAGTGCTAGCAAACTCCGAAAAGTAGGAATGGCACCGTGGCCATTGTGGTTGAGGCGAATCTCGAGATTGCGGGCTTTAGTCCCGCTATCCAGGCCTTTCTTTTTCTCATTCGATTGCCGGAAAAGTTTAAAACCTTTTCGAGTTCTTTAACTGGATCCCGTAGAAATTCTGCACTACCGGAATTAATGGAGTTAGCCATAAAATAGCAGAATATTATCCATCAGAATGGCAGGTATTTCGTTTTATTGCATTATCTCAAAGGTTTATAGCAAAGCTCTCATATACCATCAACCGATTTACTATTCCTTTAACAATTTTTTATGTTCTTCTACAAATATCATAAAACCGCACTGAATTCTTTGGGCACTATTATATTATATTGCATTATATTGCACTATTATATTGGATCGATTCGAAAGCTTTATTGACAAATTTGGTTGCCAATATAAGGGTCCAATGTGACGTAATTAATTATTAGACTATGGATCTATATGTAAAATAAATATTTGTTGTATTAATTACAAGCAACAAGAGCTATTTAAGGATTTCTTTCTTCCTTTAATAATTTTAATAAATTATAAGCGATACATCGATATCCTTTCTGCGTTTAAGGTTTAAAACTATACAAGGTGGACCGAATAACATGTACATGCGGACACGAGATGATTCCTTATTAGAAAATAAGAAAAAAGTATGGGATAACATTGTTTCATACGAAACTTAGTTTTTGAGAAAATCTAGTATGAAAATGCAACAAATACGCGTGCTATTAGCTAGGAATCGTCTGACACGTCTGATCATGAGTAACCAATTCTACTTCCTGCGTAAATTAAAGTGTACGCGACCCGACGGATCTTAAAACTCGTGTTTCTTGGAAACGAGGCGTCAAATGAAAAAATGTTATTCGTTTTCATTCGAATTATTTTCACATGTAGAATCATCCTCTGCCATTATTCAGCCGCAACCTGTATGTACAATTATTTATAAGTATATGAACAACCTATAATTTTCATGCCCCCTCCCCTCTCTTAAATAAATCACTAGATCGCAGTTCTCTAGGAAAATAAAAATTTTCTGCCTCAATTCGAAGAAACAAGAGTTAAATAGAAAATTGTGTCCACTTTTAATTAATTCTTTCGAGAAGTTGATAATAATACATCGATGTTCTGAAACTCTTTAAATATGCTACTGTTGTATACTTCACCTATCCGTAGTTCATTAATTACTTTTGAATCGAAATAAAATTCTATTTTTACCAATATTTGAACATCAAAGTAAATGAAGAATTGCAGTAAATATGAGTTCTCTTTTTATCTTAAGAAATTAATAAAGACAAAGCAATCTTAATGAAAAGGATCATACGACAAAGGGTTGAGAGGAAGGTATAATACCTTTGTTGAAACGTACTTATTGTATGGCTGGCTCGAATTTCTGTTTGGTTGTACGCTGCGATTTTGGACGATGCCATTCTTTGAGAGTCTGCCTAGTGTCTCTGACGAATTTATTGTTTTATAACTCAGGTATGACTGGAAAATATCAGCCGATTTCCTCGGGAAAGTCAGCTTCGTCTTATCGCTCTCTGGTCTAAGCCTGATTCATAGGATTCAAAAAATACAAGGAACCGAGTGTCATCACTGTTTGGCAACATTCATGGCGTCGACGTACAGTATATCATCGTTAATTGTCGTGAAATTCTGAACGATAATTGTCACAAAACAATGCCTCCTTCCGCGGGGTATACCCCGTGAGGGGCCACGAAGCTCGAGAGGCCACGGTCGGCGAGAAGTGTAACATAATACGGGTCGAGTATATCAGTGAGACCACTACTAATCCAACAACAAAACTTCTTTATTTTTTATTATTTTTTTATGGAACTTTCACCAACAGATTCGTGGCATTTTTTTAATGAAAATGACACAGAATAAGATATAACTGCGATGATATTTACTTGAGTAATGGACGATGAAAGTTTCGGGCGCAAGGAAGGACAGCGCATGGGAAAGAAAGAGACGCGGAGAGTAACAGTCGGCGGCACAGTTCGAAGACCCACGTGTCCTCACAGTGTAATGCCAATAAAAACAATTTTTTTATTATTACTTATTTTTTTATGAGACTTTCTCCAATATATTTGAGGCATTTTTCTGAGTAAAATAATACCAAACACAATGTAATTCGGATCATATTTACAATAATTTTCCGAAACTTTCATCGTCCATTACTCAAGTAAATACCATTGGAATTATGTCTTATTTGGTATAATTTTCATTAGAAAAATGCCACGAATATGTTGGTGAAAGATCCATAAAAAAATAAAGAAGTTTTGTCACTGGGTTAGGTGTTGCTTTCACACCGACATACTCGACTACTATTATATTACACTTCTCGGCGACTGAGGCCTCTTGAGCTTCGCTGTCCTTTTCTACGTTCGGCACCAGTCGAAGAATAGTATTATCTGAACGTTAATTGTCGCCGGCCGGACCCGTGATGACGATTATCGATGAAATACTGCATTACGTCTATCGGCGTTGCCCTTACTTAAAGTTCATTTTGAAACCTCTCTAAAATTGTATTACTGGCTAAGGTTCCACTATGTTGTATTCGGTGGAGGGAATTTTCACTCCCAAGAGGTTTCCTTATTCATATGCTTTCGTTGCAAGGCCAGTCGCAAACTGGAGTCGAAAGTCGGAACAAGTCAAACTTCATATTCAAGCTCTACTTTATAACTTTGTATGTACACCGTTCTTCACCCTGTTTATCAAAGTTGTGTAGTTATCCGGAAACTCGATTATTCTTTTTATTCTATTTATTCCCTCTCTTTGAAGAATGTGTCTCAGCGGCTAACTAATTGCAGTTGGAGCACTGACACGACACAACAACCTTTCCCGTAATTAACTGTTTTCTACTTCCTCTCAATTTCCTTATTTCACTGCTATCCTGCAGTGCTTAATTGTAAATTGTAGAAATACCTCAACTGTATTTTCTGTAACGCTGTAAGTTAAGTGAGCCGCGTGTATATCCTTGTAATCTTAATTCCCTAAAGTTAGTATACTAGATAGTGTGTGCGCATCTCTTGGCAATTTACTTTTAGTTCACATCAAACAAAGGGGAGGGAATTAATAAAGGAAAGTAAACGTCATGAATAAGGAACAGGCATTGTTCCAACGCAATAATGGCAAGTCATACAGTGCCAAAGCGATCTTGGCAGAATCTGCGGAACTAAATCGAGAGATTATGTACCATTTGCGTTATTCTGCCGCCTGGCGTGTCTATCGGCGAAGGCCACTTTCATTCAGAATGCCAAATTGGTGAAACTGATTAAGAAAGGTCGATAACCCCAGAAATGTCCTTGTCGATTTCTGTTAGTCATAATTAGATTCCGGAGTTCATGCATTTGTGATAAAAATGTGTATATGTGATTTAAAACAGTGGAACGATTAACGAGTTGATGGCCTACTCAACAATCACAAAAATTACACAAAATTAAAGCAATTTATTTAATAAAACAAAAACTGAGAAGTTTCGTTTTCTGTTATTAATTACTGTGCTAGACCTCTTCCATTTCGGATCCATTAACATCAAAGTATTAAAAGATTATAAGGGTATGAATATATTATTTTCACCATATTAAAATGATTAATGAATGATATGAATTTCAATTTTGCTCCTTTGTCTTGAATCTGATACGGTTACTAATAATTTACGACATAATTAAATAGTTGCAATTTGAAACAGTGGGAAGACTAGAATTGAAAAATATGACCACAAATTTTCAACAAATCAAAACTATTGGAAAATGAAACACATTTATGTAGCTTTTGTCTGTTGTAATAAATGCAGAAAATTTTTAATTTGCTTAAAGATCCACAGTTTAATCGTAATTGTTTAAATTTATGCAATTGTAAAACAACGCAATCCATTTTTTTATTGATTAATTAGGAAACTGCGATAAGTTTTCGGGATACCTCACATTATCGGATTTAATCTACATGTTTTATTTAATTCATTGAGTTTTATAATATTTAAGGACATTTCGATTGTTCACAATTTAGAACTGCGCCATTCACATGATCTAAAGCATTCTTGCGTGTATATCACAGCTCAGAATATTGAAAATGTTGCTTCGTCAACCGTACATGTGACAGTGTAACGAGAAATGCTGCGTGTCACTTAAAAAACTTTGACGAGGCTGACTTTTCGCTTGCACACAATTCTATTCATAAACACGAGACAGTAGTTGATTGCAGCATGCATGTGCATTTGTGTCCAAAATGAAATTCCATACAAAATATTGTCGCCACTTTATTGTAAATGCTTGGAAAACAATCGAAATTATTACAATGCGCATCACGTTGAATATAAATGAAAAATACATTCTGCATTTTGTCGATGTATAAAACACAATTACTGTCTCTCTGGATTAATTGTAAAACCGAGAATAATTTTCAAACTGAAAGCAAAATACAAAAATTGCTTCACCATCAAAATTATGAAAAATGTAAAAATTCAAAGTTGAACTAAAAAAGAAGATAAAACAGTAATATTATTACCATCACAGCACAAGAACATCTTCAAATTCTAAAATTTGAGTTTTCTTCCTAAATCGATTTTCTCTAAATCAGGACATGAGATTTACACAGGGTGGCCAAATTATACTCGAACCAATATTTTGTAAGTTTAAGCAACGTGTTAGCATATTACTCACAGCGTTGTCTGATGTTATATCTAGTAGACTAGATAGATCTAGAAACAATGTTCAATTTCTCGATTCTTGGATAATCGATTTTGGAACGAATCGATTTTTTTAGTTTTGAAACAATCTTCGATTCTAGGGGAGGCATAAGTTAATTCATCCATCACTGAGTGTCATGGCTGCCCAATATTTACCCGTTGTAGGAAACTTGATTCCATCAGAGAGATTATCCTCAAAATCTGGGAACATTATGGTTGAAGAACGGAATCGAATATCACCGGACAATTTACAATATTTACTCTTCCTAAATTCATTGTCATTAAACGAATGGTTAATAAATGACGACTAATGAATACTTAAATTATTGTTAATTCTTCTTTATTTCAAGTCCTAAATAAATAAATATATCAGTCTAATTTAGAAATTTATTTATTAATTATCGCTTCGTGAGAGATTATTGGAATCTCGATAGTACAGTAAAAGTTATACACTTAATATTGAGTTACTTCTTTATTGAACAGCTTGAGTTTTTAAATCGGTTCTAAAGTGCTATAAGAATTAAAGCATTGCATTCTTGGTCCGATTTACATAATCGGACTCCGCGATATAGCAATATGCCATGCAGAATGCATACGGCAGGGATGGGCACGGTAGGGGCCCCTCAAACGCCTGCTTCTCCCACCAACCTCTCTTTCATGCGCGAAGCCTGCGCACTGTTCACGATGGGCGACGCACTTCCTTCCTCTATGGTAACGGCGGATGCTGGTGGGGGACAGTGGGCGCTATGGTGGGGACGATTTGTCTCAATTGAAACAAAAATGCCCATCCCTGGCATACGGATATAAATAGTATTTCGATAGATTCTTTTTTTAAATCGATTTTCAAAGGATCCATTTTTCGAGGATCGATTTTCTATTCAATCAATTTTTGTCTGCAATTGAGAATCGATCCAAGAGTCGATTTTCTAGCAAGTCATCACACGAAGTAACAATAATTTTCATACAGTGTTAAGTTAAGTAAAGCTACGACTATCGCATATTTTGAAACAAAATCGTTTGAGATCTTGACCACCCACGGTAAAAAAATCTGTTAGAAACGTTCACTCAAAGTTACAAATCCGAGGAAAGGAATTTGTCGGAAAGTGTTGCCCGCGATTGCAAAATTCGCGAGATTCGATGAGATTTTATTCCACCGAAAACAACTGCAGTACTTAATCGACCGCAAATAAGTATTTGAAATGCAACGGGAGTTAATCAAGGCCTCGAATCTGGTTAACGGGGCACGCTTTCACTTTGTAATCACGTTATCGTTCGTTACACAACTTCCCTGGCGAAACAAAAAGAGAATCGGTCCCGGTTTAAACAGGTTCGAATCTTGATAAGGGATGATGAAAGAGGTTTGGTCGAAGGGCGCCGTGAGATCAGGGATTTTCCGAGCCTTTCCGCGTCTCCTCCCGGCTTCGTGAGATTTTCGGCGTATTCGGTTTGCTCGGTAGCATTTTGCAGCTAAGGACACGCAATTTCGCGCAATGGTCGCCGCCGTTTCAATTATTAAGTTTCATTGTCAGTTTGGTCGAGTTGCCCGCCGATTAAAATGTAAACTATGTTATTACGCCCGGCGCGCAAACACGGCAAACTCCTGACATGCTTAATCCTTCACGCGGCGAGCCAGAAGGCTCGCCATTTTGGAAGCTTACACGGTCCCGACACTTCCGACGTATCATTAAAAGTTCTTCCTTGTCTTCTTATCTACCGAACTATGAACGTCCTTGATTTATTGTTCGTTCGTTGACGATTCATCGAAACACGATCAATAGAGATTTGTTCCGTCCGATTGCAGAGTTGAATTAAAACGACGCCATCTTTACATCAATTTTATTACCGATTTTTTAAGATGGTTGTCATTCACTAATATTATGTAGCAAGTCTCTTTTACACGGTGTAGCAGGTGATGTGGAAATTCGAACGTCTACAAAAACATACAAAAATTTTTCTCGCCAATGAAACTACCATAGATTTGAAGATTGAAGCCTCCTCTTCACAACAACTCCTTGAAAATTGACGTGCGATTTTTTTCACTGTTCTGTGGAACAAAGATGAGGAACAAATCTGGCCATGGAGTAATTTATACTACTGTAAAGTTGGGGACACATCTCGTATTCACAGCTTCACGAAACAAGTAAAAAAACCGTCCACAAATTTGTAAGCCATCGTTGTAAAGAGGAGAGTTCAATCTTTAAATGTGTAGTGGTTGCAGCGACGAAAAAAGGTTTTTAAAGTTTTCACAGACGTTTGATCGTGTAACATTTTTGGGAAGATACGCGCCTCAGTTTCTCATTCGCCAGATCGTGAACAAAATTTTAGAATGAAATGAACGCTGAGCTAGGAAACTAGAAGCTTCTAGTTCTCATTTAAAATGAGTCCGAATTTATTGTCGTATGATCATTTTTTACGACATTATGATAGTTTAAATACAGCATTTCATCGATAATGGTCGCCACCGCGGGTCCGGCCGGCGACAATTAAAAAATAGATAATTACGAGAAAGGTTGTTGTGTCGTGTCAGTGCTCCAACTGCAATTAGTGAGCGGCTGAGACACATCCTTCAAAGAGAGGGAATAAATAGAATAAAAAGAATAATCGAGTTTCCGGATAACTACACAACTTTGATAAACAGGGTGAAGAACGGTGTACATACAAAGTTATAAAGTAGAGCTTGAATATGAAGTTTGACTTGTTCCGACTTTCGACTCCAGTTTGCGACTGGCCTTGCAACGAAAGCATATGAATAAGGAAACCTCTTGAGAGTGAAAATTCCCTCCACCGAATACAACATAGTGGAACCTTAGCCAGTAATACAATTTTAGAGAGGTTTCAAAATGAACTTTAAGTAAGGGCAACGCCGATAGACGTAATGCAGTATTTCATCGATAATCGTCATCACGGGTCCGGCCGGCGACAACTAACGTTCAGATAATACTATTCTTCGACTGGTGCAGAACGTAGAAAAGGACAGCGAAGCTCACGAGGCCTCAGTCGCCGAGAAGTGTAATGTAATAGTAGTCGAGTATGTCGGTGTGAAAGCAACACCTAACCCAGTGACAAAACTTCTTTATTTTTTTATGGAACTTTCACCAACATATTCGTGGCATTTTTCTAATGAAAATTATACCAAATAAAACATAATTCCGATGGTACTTACTTGAGTAATGGACGATGAAAGTTTCGGAAAATTATTGTAAATATGATCCGAATTACATTGTGTTTGGTATTATTTTAATCAGAAAAATGGCTCAAATATATTGGAGAAAGTCTCATAAAAAATAAGTAATAATAAAAAAATTGTTTTTATTGGCATTACACTGTGAGGACACGTGGGCCTTTGAACTGTGCCGCCGACTGCGACTCTCCGCGTCTCTTTCTTTCCCATACACTGTCCTTCCTTGCGCCCGAAACTTTCATCGTCCATTACTCAAGTAAATACCATCGCAGTTATATCTTATTTGGTATCATTTGCATTAGAAAAATGCCACGAATATTTTGGTGAAAGTTACATCAGAAAATAATAAAAAATAAAGAAGTTTTGTCATTGGATTAGTAGTGGTCTCACCGATATACTCGACCCGTATTATGTTACACTTCTCGGCGACCGAGACCTCCCGAGCTTCACTGCCCCTCACGGGGTATACCCCGCGGAAGGAGGGATTGTTTTGCGACAATTATCGTTCAGAATTTCGCGACAATTAACGATGAAGTACTGTATAGACAATTTTTGGGCAATCGGGTATTTAGTGTTCAAATACTTCTGGGATTATTAGTCATGTAAATCATACTTATCAAGGAGGATATTATATTCTACATTATAATGTGCTAGATACATTTGGACAGCAATTATAATAGTATTATCATTACGAAAATGAATAAAAAAGCACATTTCCGTGTGAATTACACAATTCTCCAGGAGAGTGATTTTAATTGAACCAGAAATAGATAACTAAATATTATATTAGGTGCACGCAAACGTTTCAGTATTTTCATCATTTTTCTATTATTTATAAACGACATAGTGCAAGGTATGTTATCAGTGAATAATGAAACTGGTTATATCAACATATCAATAGCAAATAAACCATGGCACACAATGGCGGAAGATTATAACCATTATAATTACAAAGAATGCGTATCGTCATGCAAAATAAAAAATGAGAAACACAGATTAAATAAAAATGCGTTCACTCTTTAAATAATTTTAATGTGTCGATAATTTTACATAAATTTCATCCATTTTTTCACATTCCATAAATTCTAAAATCCATTTCTGTCATGAATGCATAAAATCTACAGTCTAGTCATTATGTACAAACGAATGAAAAAGACTAAAACTTATGCATATGCCTAATAATTATATGAATGATTAAGCGTTGCAAGAATTTAAGGTGCACGGGTGCAGCATGTTCATCCAAGTAAGCTCGGCGGAACAAGCGCAGAGAGAATGGAGTCCTTTGAATTTTCGGAATCGGCCCATAAATCGCAATCCTCTTTCTCGCAATGTGTGGACCGACAATAGATCAAATACCATTGAGATCGACACGGCTGGGTTGTTTTCCAAAGAAAGTTGGCCGACATTTTCCAACGGTACGTACCCGCGAGCCGTCGAGAAATATACACACAACGAGCTCACCAGAGACGTCTCAAAAACGGCATTGTCCTTGTCGACGGCAGTGTAAACCGAGAGCATAGTCGAAACTGGTGATGCAACAAACGGGTATACAACTACTTCAAACTGCCAGACTGCTTTGATAGCTCAAGACAACGGGCTGAAAGCATTATTAACAGACGAGTCCGAGTTTCTTCAAAATTAATGAGAAATAGCAAAGAGTTAAATTCATCGACACGAAACCTATGGCTGCGTATTTTTTGCATTTATGGGAAGAATGGGTAAGTGGCATACAGAGCAACGAAAACGTCCGAATTTAAGAATATTCTTACATGATTTCCTATTTCCTAAAACTATTAGAAACAGAGCAAAACAATTGTGCAATCGATGAAGGAAATTTTTAGTTTGCGTAAAAGTCGGCAGTATGCTAACTACTGAGAAAATTGCTAATCACGATAGGTCAAATCTAATTCACGTGACGTCCGAATAAAACCATTTTGGACTTTGCACCATACATATTCCTGTACTTTGCAAAAATAATGTGCAAATAAATAATTCAGCGGATGAGAAATTATGAGACGTTAAATTCAGCGACAGAAACGTGAATTATTAACGAAAGTACTGATCAAGATGGTTTAAGGTTAAACCATGCAATGTCACATTAAAAATTTGTTGGACCTCGCGTCATAAATTTTCCTGTAGATTAAAATAGAAATATACAAATAAATTGTATGTTTACTGCAGAATAAAACCTGCAACCTACAATTTAAACGCTTGTGTTATACTTTCAAAGATAAATTATAATAATTCTATTATCTTGAAGAGGACAATATAAAAGCAGGTTGGAAATAGTGGAAAAGCAGTACGATCAAAATTAAGCTTCGTCAGATACGAAATAGCATTAAACCAATGGAAAGGAAAATGTCTGTAATATTGATATGTAAAATTGAAGAAGGGAAGTTGTAATAATTAGGACAGAATCGCATGAAAATCTAACCACCCTGATCAAATTGTAATACTGCCAACAGCGATAGGATTAAGAGAAATTGTTCCCAAAAAATTGGTCGATAAAAATAAATAGTCGGACTCGTGTAAATGACTGTAAAATTTTGAAGGAATGAAAGGATTCGAAGAATAAGAAACACGTACCTCCGTCGTACCGACGGTAACCCGATTTTATTAAGATGGAACCGTTTTACGAAAGTCGATTCGAAAGACGGATACTTTAAGACACGGTCGAGTTTAGGATATACTGCCGCATGATTTTCCATTCCCATGCAAAGCTTGATAACTTTGACAGCGGGAGCCGAAAAATTTTTCCGTCGCAAGAACCAATTTCCTGCGGAATCTCATTGGCCGCTTCGCAAGTATACAGTTAAATGGTATTGAACTTTCTTGTAAGAGGACAGAGTCCATGTATTTGCCAGCTCCGAAGCAATTCCGATGCAACGAGCCAGTGTGCATGCCGCTTTTTCTTATTTAATGCCGACCATTTACAAAGCTTTATTACAACATTAGCGATTAACCATTGGACGGGTTCCATGATGCTTTCAATGTAATTACTGGACCAAGGATAATTGTACAAAATAAACATTGTCTGGGTCAATTGTAAAACGTAGATGTTACATAAAACATTAGTAGAATTTACATATTTTGGGTCAATTGCAAAAAGTAGAAGATACATAAAACATTAGTAGTATTTACATATACAGGGTGTCCCATTTAAGTTGAGATTGTGAAAAATCTCGAAGACATGTGATTTAACCTCTTAGGCACGGCTGAATTTTGCGCGGGGTTGTTTCTCTGTACGGCAGAGTTCAACGAGAATTACGTGTAAGCGATACAACCTACAATGTGTGACGGACAATGCTGTTCTCTACGCATTAAAAAGGCATGTTAAAAAGAACATCTGGTATAAGAGCAAATGGTATATTTATTTAAATGAAAAGCAACAATTCATATCTGACACAGGCGTACCAAAAACAAAGACTGTGTATTCTGTCTGTATATTGTTAATACCGTTATAAATACCGTTATAAGAAACAAAACAGAAGACGATCATTTAATTCAAACGGTGAGCGAGTGAGCTACTAGAGTGAGCCACTATAGTGGCGCGTCGTTCACAAAGATGACATCCGTGAAAGCCACTATAGTGGCGTGTCGTGCCTAAGAGGTTAAGAAAACCATACTGACACATGTCCTTTAGTATTTCGAATGGGGAGTCAAATGACGCTATTAGTTTTTTAATGCGTGCGCGTTTTCAAGGTTATTTCAAGGTCATTTTGACTTCTTTTATCATAAACCCATTTTTTTTATTCCGGAATCATATTCTACGCAAACAAAAATGCACAACTTTTGTTTGAAACATTTTTTTGTAAGTTCAATATTTCTTAAGATATGTAGCGAAACATCTTTTAACCTTACAATAAGATTTACTATTTATTTAGATAGATAGATTAGAAAAGTTGTGAATTCTTTTACGTAAAATATGATTCCGGAATAAAAAGTATGGGTTTATGATTAAAAAAGTCAAAATGACCTTGAAACGATCTTGAAAACGCCCACGCATTAGAAAACTAGTAGTACCATTTGGCTCCTCCCACTCGAAACACTAAAGGACATGTGTCAGTTTGTTTTTTCTTTAAATCACATGTCTTCGAGATTTTTTACAATCTCAACATAAATGGGAGACCCTTTATATTTTGGGTAAATTGCAAAAAGTAGAGGATACGTCAAACATTAGCAGTATTTACATATTTTGGGTCAATTGCAAAAAGTAGAAGTTACAACAAACATTAGTAGTATTTAAATATTTTGGGTTAATTGTAAAAAGTAGAAGTTACATAAAACATTAGTAGTATCAAATACTAACCGTACCGAGCACAAAATGTGACTGGGACACGTTGATTTATCAAAATTATAAGACTGAATTTATTTTTATTATTCACAATATTTGGAACTATATGTGCTTGGATAAAGAAATCGATTTAATAATTTCTGATGGAAGCATCTTTGTAATTACAATAATTTTGAATAAACTGCGGATTTTATGCAGTTATGATAAAAATAAGTAAAACCAATTTGAAACAGGAAAAACATTGCAAGAATTCAGGAGCCCTAATGCACTATTTTCAACCTTCTAAAATCATCGAAGAAAGAAAGAACTTTTGTATTTCGCTTATATATTTAGCAAATGATGCACACAATTTTTATTTGGCATAAAGATCCGCCGTTTATTTATAAAATACAAAATGTGAAACCGGACATGGTACGGTTAGTGTTCAGATTATTATTGTATTAGATTGTGCTGAAAGTTTGTTTGAATTAATGTACTCAATGCAAATTCAGACTAGTTTATTTTAAAAAAGGCAAATGGAATAGGTAAGTAAGATGAAGCTTTTACAAAAAATAATACAATAATGAAGAGATGATCATGGCTTTTTATATATTTGTGTTACCTAACAATATTAAATGTGAACATTGCGAAAGAAACATCATGGCGCAACCCAACATCCTATTAAAATTCTTTAGTGAATAAAAACAGATTCATCTATCATCTCTTTCATATAATTAACATAGCAAATTTTTATTTTGCATGAAGATTCGCAGTCGGGTCATCTCGATTGCTTAACAGTTTCAGTATAGTGCCCAACGCAAAGTACAAGATAGGCATAGCTTTCAATTTTCTATTTTACTCCCGTTTGTTGTAACTGGGTCAGAAAATTTTCATTTGACCTAAAAATTCTCAGTTTATAACATATTTATAAGAATTAGGAACTTGTAAAAATCTTGAACAATTCAATCAACATAGGTTGGTTAACGAATAATGCTAGACACTTAAATGCCAGTAAGAAACGGATCTTCTTGAAATTCTTTAGTAAATAAAAACATATTCATCTATCATCTCTTTCATATAATTAACATAGCAAATTTTTATTTTGCATGAAGATTCGCAGTCGGGTCATCTCGATTGCTTAACAGTTTCAGTATAGTGCCCAACGCAAAGTACAAGATAGGCATAGCTTTCAATTTTCTATTTTACTCCCGTTTGTTGTAACTGGGTCAGAAAATTTTCATTTGACCTAAAAATTCTCAGTTTATAACATATTTATAAGAATTAATAACTTATTAAAAACATGAATAATGAAATTAACATAGTTTGGTTTGCCAGTAGATGTTGGATTCTGCCAAACAAGAATTGTGAGCCATATGCATTTTTACTAAAGGGCGGGCCCAGCTTTTCGTGGCATAAAAATCAAGTAACGAAACTAATTACAATAATAACCGTAGCAGGAAACACTTTGTACAGTTCTCTGGTGACATCATTATTCCAGTCTCGTCCCTTCCTGATTTTTGTAGGTTGTTAATAAACCGTGTAATTTACTTCGCCGTATCCGTCACAGTGCCGCGCCAAGTTTACTTGTTTCACAGCGTGATAACGTGTTCTAGCATATTGCGCTCATTTAACTTATGTCACGTGGGATTAGATTTCGTATGGATACGTTTATTCCACGCTAATGTAGCTCGCAATCCTTTGAACGCGGACGAAACTCAATGAAACAGTCGAATTTGATCCATTTGTACACTGCACCACCACTCATTCAATTTATGTATATATTGATAAATGTAACGATCAGAGCTTTGTCGGTAATTCCATTTATTTAAAAATAAAATGCAATGCTTTGCGCGTCGGGCCGTATTCACGCTGCGGAGGTGTACGTGTGTTTACACTTTTATAGACAAATTTTAAAGTCTATTACTTTCGAATTGAATTTCCTCTCCATCGTCAATACTTTTAGTAGATTGAAAATAAAATAAATCCATATTGAACTCCATTGAATCTTGTACTACATAATTTTTTGATAACTTTTATACGCCACTGCAGCACGAGATCCCGCACTCTGGTCGGATTACTTTAATAACTCTCTTTTGTTTCCTGTGTCGAAACAGGATGAAATTATTCATTATAAAAATTTGCTGTTCATTGATTTTTTGTAAAAGTGATTGAAAAATTTATTGTAAAAGTTTCAAAGCATTCACCTGCATCTTTCCTATATCAGTATTATTAAAAAATTATACATTTCTTTTTTCTACAAACAAATATTAAAGTTTAAGAAATATAAAATTAGTCATTAATACGGTCCACATAGTTTCTTATCTCAGAAAGATTAAGATGCTTATTCTTTAAATATTTCATACTCCAAAAGTGTTGTATAGGTATAAACAAAGTTCAAAACTGGAAAATATCTGTAGGAAATTACCCGTTTCAAAAACATGTAATACTAAGATGAGCGCCGTAGTTGGAGATGGAGTAGGGATGAGCGTTACCGGAACCCGCGATGATTGCGTCAGTCGCTCCGAATCAATCAGTAAAGAAAGACACGTTATAATTTGTATTCATTACTTATGTATTCTCCTAAATGTTAAATATATAATTCTATGTACAATCAAATCAGTGCGTACAACAATATCATTTTTTCTTTCACATCATATGGCAAAATATTTAAAAATCTACAACAAAGTGTAAATAGATTTTCTTTCGTTACATAGAACTTCTTATATGTAATATTTTTGTTGGTACTTCTTTGTAAAATAATTTTCTTCAACAACAAGTGAATACAAGATGATTAAACAATGATTAAAACTAGGCTGCGTTTCTATATTTACCAGAATATAAAATTTCGAATACAGAATTCAGGAAGTGTACTTGAGGGTAAAACATACATATTACGTTCTTGTTAATGGGATTTCATTAAATTGTATACGACACAGAGAATGGATACATTATGGGAACGAACAGAATATAGATTTTCGCTTGAACGTGTTGTTATTACCCCGGCAGGATGCGTGAAATGTTAGTACGCATCGACGTAAAAGAAAAGGGAAGGTGGGGGAAAACGTAATCGAATGAATGGATTGGCATATAAAATTGCTGTCAGTGCGTATGAACATGAATGCTGCCTGGGTATGTTTTCGTTGTAATGGCAAACGGCATTACAATGTTAATGTACTCATTAATGAAAAATTTTCAATTTTCATTAAAGTATTCAAAGGCGCAGTATAGTGTGAAACCGGAAAACACTTCTGAAAAATTATTATCCTTAAAGACAACACTTCTTGAAAGATTATTCGAGTTTATTTATGGGAAATAAATACACACTGTAACGAGACAGAAACGCGTTAATTTCTGTTTTAACAATTCGTCAATCATTGAGACAATGAATTTTACTGTACACATTCATATTTCTGTTCATTATAAAATGTTAATCAGTTTAAATGTGTCCAAGTTCTAGTAAATCTAAGTTACACGAAGCATATTGTTATTGATTTACAAAAACTCGTGTAATTAAAATTGTGAAATATTTTAATTATCCGGGTAATTCTAAGTATGTCCGTACGTCATTATATATCTTCGTCGTATCTAGTCATAAAACTGTTGATTATGACTGCGTGACAAAATTGCAAAGAGACCGGTACCTTCTGTGTCTCTACTATTTCATGTACGTCCATTAAATTCTTTTAATATCATTTACCGCGTGAAAAGTAACTGAACCATTTTAATCACTGACAAAATCCTAAAAATGTCCATGTAAAACCTAGTTGAATTCAGAAAATTGATAACTTCGACAGCATTCATTTTTCATCAGTGCATTTCATGCGCTTTGGATTATTTTTTAATTAAAATCGAAAAAAGCATTTACAAAGACGCGGAGGCATTAGTAAAAACCGATTTCCATTCCTACGGAAGCAAAACGCTAATTAACGGGAGTGGAATTGATGTTTTTAACGAGCAGAAAGATAACGCGTATCTTTTTCAAAACTTAATACAAAACTAGAATAGTATCATTATTCTGTAAAGATTTGTGATTGTTATATGCATTACAATAGATATAAATAGAAAAATTTTCAATGCATTTTCTGATTCCCTGGTATTACAATTTTGGTGCAGAGATGTTAGCAAGGATTAACATAAATGTTTCAGAACACAAGCTTTCCCAAGAAAGATTCAACACGTTAGGGTAATGAAGGAACCTCAGATAACCTCTTTTTTGTTCCACTGAAACAACCACCAGAAACTGTGTTACAGGAAGAACAGTCCTAATTGCAAGTGCTGAACATCAGCTGGCCTAATTTTTTCATGCTCACCACTTTCATTCGTAAACATAATACTACAGACTCGCCTAACGACTGTGCCAACTGTTCGCAGTTTCTCCCCATCTTCCCCGCACACATGCATGAGAAGTTTGCGCGCAGAACACGCGCACGCGGGCACAAATGAACCAAATATAGGGGATAAAATGAATGGATAAAAAGAACACACCGATCTTCAACGCCGTGAAAGTTGAAATCGAAAAGACATACAGCAAACGAGCATACCGAACAGAGTTAAACCAATACGACGCACTATTTTAGGTATTAACCCCTTGTCCTACAACAACGAGCGAGACTCATGGTAATTTGGGCCAAAAACAATAAGGACGCGCCTGACTCGTGGTACTTCGTTCGGACCAAACGTAAACAACACGAACCTGGCTCGTGGTACAGTAATTCCGCGATCTAAGTCCAACGAAACGTCTCGATCTATGTCCCTTGGTTACTCCTTCCACTGCGGAGCTCAAGCTGCCTCGGTCGCCGAGCAGTGTAAACATGCCGAATAATCTGATCCTGGGTCGGGTATATCGGTGTGAATCACACTAATCCAATTACAAAACTTCTTTATTTTTTATTATTTTTTCATGGAACTTTCGCCAAAATATTCGTGGCATTTTTATAATGAAAATGATACCAATATGATATAATTCCGATGATATTTACTTGTGTAATGAACGATGGAAGTTTTTTATTGGCATTACATTGTACGGACACGCGGACCTTAGAACCGTGCCGGTGACCGCGACTCTTGTCGTCTCTTTCTTTCCTATACGATGTCCTTCTTTACGTCCAAAACTTTCATCGTTTATTACACAAGTAAATATCATCAGAATTATATCATATTTGGTATCATTTTCATTAGAATCTGTACGTGTTATGGGGCGTATTTCTTTAAAATGCGACGTCCTAAATGAAATAGAATTTGTTGACTTCAAGTAGAGAGCAAAAATGGGCGAATTATTATACTAGGATCATGTATGCGAATATTTCTGAGGAGCGTATGAGAGTTAACGTTACTGTTACATATTTCTATGAAACGCTTCGTCCTAAATGAAACATAATTTGTTAACTTCAGGCATCTAGCACAAATGGGCGAATATTATGTAGGGGTATGAATGTTTAGAGTGACTGTGGATGCGACATCGTAGCGCCAACGTGTCTGCGTCCTGCGTGAAAGGAACTTTGTCTAGGTCGGGGTTTGAAAGAAGAGTGTTTGGGTCTTAGTGTCAAGCGTCAAGTGGTTAGGTATGCCGAACGCATGACGTACGTGAGCGAATGAGTTTTCCGAATGGATGCGAGACTGACAAGGGAGAATGAGAGCGCGAGAGGGGAAGAATGAAATGGATAAAAGAAACGAATGCAAGGGCTGTGGGGTCACAAGTGTGAGAGTTGAGAGCGAGTGAAGTTGTAGATTGTGAGTTCCGTGGAGAATAAAAAGGGTGTTAAAGGTATTAGAGTTGTAAATCATTTAACCTGGTACGCCACACCCAAGGCGTAGGAGTTCCTCAAAATATTCCTACAATTATTACACTGGGATCTTTTATGCGATTAATTCTGAGGAGCGTATGAGGGTTAAATATCCACTGTTTCTAATCATTTTTACAATAAATGCATAAACTCTGCAGTGTAGTTATAGTAAACATCGTAGAAGATAAAATTACTCCAACGCACTATTTCAGGAATTAGTATGATTTCAAAGTCAGCTTTCGTAGAACACCAAAGACATGCTCCAGACTTCCCAGAAACGTCACATAAATTCCGCACAATCCTCGGTGTGCACGTCTCGTCTCGATTGAAGCCGGGGTCTCAAGTGACCCGGCCGTCGTCTTCCTAAAGTTCGAGAGGGAAGGGGAGGAGGTTTGAGCTCGACTTTTCCCCTTCGACACACACTCGATCCTCCCCACCAATGATTACCATTTCCAAGCGGGAGTGTCTGATTTACAAGTAGTTATCTGCGGCGCACCTGAATACGTCTCGGCGATGAATGCAAATTCCGGCCAATCGTCTGGCTGAAGTAAAACTGCAGCCGCACGCGGTGTCACGCGGGAGCCCGGGAGTAATCACGCAAGATTAATTGCGCCGCTATCTTGGCTCCGCGCGACTGCACCGGCAAACACCAGACAGAGAGAAAGAGAAGGAGAGATAGAGAGATTGAGAGAGAGAGAGAGAGAGAGAGAGAGAGAGAGAGAGAGCGAGAGAGAGAGAGAGAGAGAGAGAGAGAGAGAGAGAGAGAGAGAGTGAAAGAAAGAGAGAGATGGAGCTAAGGTGGAGAAGCGTGAGAGGGTAAGAGGACACAGGATTTTAGGTATCGAAAATCGACTGTGATTGCCGGGAGAGTCTTCTCGAGGGGTCTAGAGCACGCGTTGCCGCTAGCATACGTAAGTGAAGTATATCATGGAATTCAGAACAGGAGTCTGCCGCACACCCACGGATACAAATCTTCTCGAAAACAGGGGAAGGCGACGGGATGAACGAGGGGTGTCTGACAATGAACACAGGGACGCCCCGGAGTGTTTCCCTGTACGGAGTTCAACAAACAGAGCCGGAGGAACGAGTCGCCGCGCTGCGCTGCAGACGCGCGCGCGGGGCTGCAAAGTGCAAAAAGGAAAGAATTGATTTCGCAGGACGCGTCACCGTTTCTTGGCAGCGCCCACTGGCACTGCCATCGCCGACGACGTCCCTTTACTTTCGTTTAGACGAGAGAGTGGGAGAAAAAAGTACCGCGTCGCAGAACCTAATTGAAAAACAAATAACCCCGCTGCTGCACGGCCGCGACCGTCTCGACTCGATCTGGCGAGGATTCGGGGGAGAAATTTCGTGAACGAGGTGGACAACATCGCTGGGCTATGCGGTCGGATTAATAATATGAAAGCACGTATTGATCCGTTGTTTGTTGTCACTTTGTTTTAACGCGTTGTCTAACGAGTTAGATAAAATTTTGGATTGGAAAGATGTTTGATACGTTCTGTTCAACCCCTAACCGTTCAGGGACGACATCGGTACACCGTACTGACTCTGAGGATCGTACCTAAGGACTGTGCATGATTCTGTGGGGTTGAGGCGAAAAATGGAAGGGGTATCAACTTGTTGGTCATCTTGGATGGCAAACACTGTGGTGCGCTCTATAGGCAGTGTTACACTGTCTATAGGCAACTTTAAATACTAGTTGCGCGAATTTGCAATGTAATCATGCGGGAAATAGATGCATATAACTTATTTATGAATTTACTCAACCATTGCAATGATCAAAATGTACTTCACGACCATAGGATACACCTTATAAAGTATATAATTAATAACTATGTTAAGGTTAGATATAATTATATATGTAAGCAAAAAAATAATGTTGCCAGTAGTAAAAGAACCTATTTTAATAAACTAATATTGTTTTCTGGCCATTAAATTATAGGGTAGTGTTGGGTAACGTGAGATCATGAGGTAGCAGAGCCCTGAGGCAGTTATATTGGAGCCGAATGTGTAATATTTTGTGTGTGTGTGTGTGTGTGCGTATATATATATATATATATACATATATATATATATATATATATATATACATATATATATATATATATATATATATATATATATATATATATATATACACAGATATATATACACAAATGCACTTATGCATTCATTTTTCAGAATCAAATCATATCAATGTTCTCGCAACGTTATATAGATGGCAACACTAGTTTTGCCATCCAACATGGCCGCAGTCAACCATTCCTCCCCGCTCGCGGCACGACCCCTCTCACCCATAAATCTGCTTTACGCTCAGTCCTTTAAGCCCGTGCTCTGAGGGGAATATTTAAATATTTATTATAGAATGTGAGATTGTAAGACACAGTACACTTTCTTGCATCATTGTTGATTTCTAGTACTTAAGGAACGTTGTGAAAAATATCAACAAGTCATACTTGATGGAAAAATTAAATAATTATCGAAGGGTTGTTCGGAAAATAATTTCGTTTTTCGTGTACAGATGGAATTGCTTCCATTTATTATTAATTATCCTTATCCTAAATCGTAAAATCATTGTATGTCTTGATAGCTCACATTTTGGACATAATTTCGTGCCTTATAGTGCTTTATAACGTTTCAAGCACATTTTTGTGGAATAAATAAATAATGAAAAATCGTCTCTCATTTTCCCTCGGAAAAACGATATTCCAAAGAACCCAATATATACATAAACGTAGAGTTGATTTTTATGGCATAGCCACTGATAAACTGGAGGATGAAATGTAATTGTAGGTCCTATCCGTTCTGTAGTAGATTAGTGTTATCGTCACTAATGTTATTACACACTAGGGATTTACATAGAAGTAGAAGATTAGTTACATATGCATAGATAATGTAGACATAATATGTTGTCATAAATCAAGTACGAAATAGGGTAATTTTGACATGGTGCAATATACATAACAATAGAGTATAAGTTTATAATTAATTATAGACTGCAAAATATTCTTTATGATGTAACGCAATGTCTGTGTTTATCGTAGAAGGGCGTTGGTATGTTTTATTGTATCGATCATCAGGTCTATGGATGACGAGTATAAATATATTCAGAAGAAACCTAATTATTTTCAGAAAATGAGAACTCCGGAAAAAATGTTAAATAGAATGTTGATTAAGAAATTTTTAACTGCTAATTTCTAGCTTATTAAAGAGTACTAAGTAATAGATATACATATATTTAAACAGTAAATATTAGAAATTAGAAACTAGTGGCAACATGACTAATAACAGCTTTGGTATAATTATAATTAATATTATGTAAATAATATAATATCGACGATCATGTTAATTATATACTATAAATACATTTATCATAATTACAGTGATATTCCGGATTAATGTATTACCAATTAATTAATGACGTGTATCAAATATCAAAAACTGTCTTCTCGTATTATCTTCACAATTTTTAGAGGAAGCTTATTATCTCTGTTACGCTGTATTATATTTCTTCGACATTGTAATACAAGCACGCAGCTCTTTCCGACCAATAATTCCACATCGTGGTGCCTTCGCAACTGGCGTCGAAAATTATCTGCTCGCGGAAGCAATAACGTGCAATTAATGTCATTATTGCAAGGTAATTGAGAATTTGTTCCGGTAAATTTCTGTTCCATAAACCGTAAAGTAATATTGACATTCGACGACCAATGATGATAACGTCGCCATTACTAATCGTTCGTGATATCGAACGATTTTATTATTTTGAGTACGTTCTGTTCTAACAAATTCCACCAAAATAATCAAATAAAAGTATAATTCACCATAATCTTTAAATCGTTCCACTTTAAATAAACGTATATAAATACTCATCTAAAATACATGCAACTATTAAGTAATTTCTCTGTTTCAATATTTAAGAATAATATTTGAGTAATTCATTCTCCTCCCTAGTTATATACATCAATAATATTGTCTATTTTAATATTATGAATACGGTTACGCGAATAACAGGTACAAAACAGTACTAGGTTTCCTATATTGTTTTGAAGTTTGTTAATGCAGATTTAAACTGAAAGGAAAAACTTTAAGAGGCAACTCTTAATGATTATAATAGACATTACCACAAAGAGGTTCAATAAAATAATGCACGAACAAGAAATAGTAAAAATGCCCATTGTTTTTTCACTTTGTATTACATTTGTATACTTTTGCAAAGTTAATGACTAGACAGCGGATTCTATGCATCCATGAGAAAAATTAGTAGACAAAATACAAAACAGTGAAAACACCAGAGAAAAGAGCATCCTTATATTATACTTTGAACGAATTCTTACACTTGACACAGACAATTTTTCTGTGTCCCCTCACAGACAAAAAATTATTTACCTTTTTCTCTGTATGCTGGTAATTTATACCAAACTAGAAACAAACACTACATCACCACGTTAAACCTTTGTAATATAATTTGATCGACTCTCCGTTTCTTCGATATAAAAGAGATACAATCTAGAAACAATAAATAGATCTCTAAGAACAATAGTTCTTTCAAAACGATCTTGCTCACTCAGCAAACTTCCAGTCTCGCGAGCAGGCACCACGGGGCCCGGCGCGGCGCCGCGCGGTAAATAAATTTCAAAAGAATGCACAGAGACCTATAATTTGCGACCACGTTACCCAGTAGCATCATGGCGGGGAATATCGCGTTCCATTTTCTTTCCAGTGAGTCAGCGTCGAGATTCCGTCGCGTCGTTCCCTTAATTAATTGATTTAAAAAAGCAACGGAGCAGAGGAACGTTCGCTCGCTCGGTGGCTGGTGTGTCAGCAAGATATTCAGGTGACGCGTCGCCAACGCAAGACAACATTGTTCCACGGTGCACAAATGATAGCGAGACGAGCAAGGAGAGCTGTAATTGTCCCGATGCCGTAATGGGGATCCTTAAGTAAGAAAGCTACGATGTTCCCACGTGCGGGTTTCCTGTAGGTTGTGTATATTCGGGCGCAGTCAACGACACGTAAAGTCGCGTCTGGGGTCAGGCCGGCGCTCGGCAGCGGAGCGGCGCTCCCTCATGCGTGCTTCCTTCGTCAGGTTCCCACCCATTGACAAACCAAGGAGGAATACCTTTCTCGGTAGACTGGCTACGTGCAAGGAACTTCCGATGGCCTCGAACGACCCTGCCCGAAACTTCAAAAACTCGACAGCGAGCGAAACATAACGTAGTTGTCTTGCCAATAAGACGTCCAACTTGACGCTACACAGCGATTTTGCTCGAGTTTTTCACTCTAGCTGTCTGCTACACCTTCCTTCGAAACTTGAATCTGCGGCTACTAGTCTCTTTTGGTAGCAGAACTGTATGTGATCATCTTTACGCACATGTTAACCTTCATTCGTCCCTCATTTTCGCAACTTAACGCTCAAGAATTTTATGCAGATTAACTATTGGATATTGGATGAGTCTAGGCCGTTTTGGGATGTAAAAAGATAGCCGCGAAGTACAAATATTTTTTCAAGATCTATTATTCTTATTATATATATAAATATAATTACCTAACCTAACCCGACTTAAACAACGCGTAATCTTTGCTGAAACACGTAAATCTTAAATTTCCACATTTTATCCGCTCCAACATGATTATTCTTGCTCAAGGTCATTTCAAGGTCAAAAAGGTGGTATCCACCAAGTTCCGTTTTTTATTGCCTATCATGTTATCGTAAAAAAATTTAATATTCCATTTAAAAACATCGGTGATCTTGAAATTTCATTAAAAAACACGACATAAAAAATTTTTTTCTTTACCATTATATTAGCCCCCTGCAATAGTGTCACTTTGTCCTCTGAAGTTTTCTGATATATATATATAGATTATAGACAGGTTCAGTCTCCTAATGTTTGTGTCTCAAATATCTTTGTTTTTAAAGATATACTACATTTCTTAAGGACAAGATTGAATGGTTTAGTGGGCAATGCCATAAACATTATTGTTTTTATGTAATTTTTTTAGAGATATCAGGGCTTCCATAATTGTTATTTTTAATGAAAACACCCTATCTTAAACACCCACGATGATCGTTTCTTTCAATAGGAATTCAGTGACTTTTGGGTTTTGGGCCACCCTGTAGGAAGATCATTATATTGTATTTTTAATTATACGGGATTTAGGAAATTATGTATGTATGTTACGTGGGAGCAACTACCGATGGTCATGAACATGTCGGAACTTCAAAGTCTTAAGAACGAACGAAACGTAACGCGTTCGTCTTGCTAATAAGGAACCGTTTCCAACTTGACGTTGCACAGCGATTTTTCCTGGAGCTCTGATTATTATTTTAATTCTAGATGTCATCCAATGCTTTCTTGGCACAGTATTTAATCGATAAGTGTCGCCAAATTCTGAACAAGAAGTGTCCCAAAACAATCCCCACTTCCGCGGGGTATTCTCCGTGAGGGGCCGTGAAACTCGAGAGGCCTCGCTCGCCGAGAAATATGACATCATACGGGTCAGGAATATCGGTGAGACCACTACTAATCCAATGACAAAACTTCTTTATTTTTTATTATTTTTTTATGGAACTTTCACCAACAGATTCGTGGCATTTTTTTAATGAAAATGACACCAAATAAGATATAACTGCGATGATATTTACTTGAGTAATGGACGATGAAAGTTTCGGGCGCAAGGAAGGACAGTGCATGGGAAAGAAAGAGACGCGGAGAGTCGCAGTCGGCGGCACAGTTCAAAGGCCCACGTATCCTCACAGTGTAATGCCAACAAAAACAATTCTTTTATTATTACTTATTTTTTTATGAGACTTTCTCCAATATATTTGAGGCATTTTTCCGATTAAAATAATACCGAACACAATGTAATTCGGATCATATTTACAATTATATCATTGCAATTATATCTTATTTGGTATCATTTTCATTAGAAAAATGGAACGAATATGTTGGTGGAAGTCCCATAAAAAAATAATAAAAAATAAAGAAGTATTGTCACTGGGTTAGGTGTTGTTTTCGTACCGACATACTCGACCCGTATTATGTTACATTTCTCGGCGACCGAGGCCTCTCGAGTTTCGCTGTACTTTTCTACTTTCGGCACAAGTCAAAGAATAGTATACCTGAACACGAAGTGTCACTGGCCGGACCCGTGGTTGTGTTATTTATCGATTAAATACGCTTGAAGTTATAGATTTTAACATATTCTGGTCGCAGAACTGCGTAATGCTTATACATAATATGTGTTTCTAGTATGTCAATTCCTTTGAAACAAGTTATACGGTCCACAAAGTCGACTAAACTATTATTGAAAATAACTTAATTGCATCCCATATATTACGAGAAACGCACGAGGCATGCATTTAAGTGCACTCAGCTATCAAGGCGTTCGGATTGTCCATTATTTTGTTTCATCCACCCTCCCATGGGATGTTTACTCGTCTGTTTAGCTTCTTATTTGTATACAGAGTGCAGATGAGCTTCTGCAGGCTCCTATCCCTGTATTTGGAAAGGCTGTCGAATTCAATTAAAAGGATTCTGTAGGTTGGTTCAGGGGAAATTATACGATCTCCCCGCGAGTTTGTCGCAAATTGCAGACGTAAATTGATTGAACGTAGCCCAGTAACTTGTTTTTCACTTCGAGACTGCCGAAGTTAAGGGAACGTTCAAAATTAACCAATTAATTAAACACCGAAGACTAGCCCAATTGCTAAAGTTAACCTTCTGTGTTGCTTGTGTCGCGTACTTTCTAGGACTGACTGCGGGCAAACGAATTTATCTTATTTTTACCCATTTGAGGTTCTAAAACAATATTTTCACACTGTATTTTATTATAAATCGATGGTATAAAAAATTAGTTTCATAATGTTGTTACTAGATTGTGGATTTCATGCAGAACGAAAACGGTGTAAGTCAATTATCGGAAACACGAACTCATTAAAAATATCAATTTGTTTGTTAAAGCAGCACCATTTCACTAATTATGTATGCTTTTTCATGAATTACTCATGAGTAGGCGGCGGATCTTTATGCAAAATGAAAATTTCTACCACGATTTAATCAAACTGAAGTAAAATAGAAATTTATTTCCTTTTTTTGCAGGTTTAATCGATTGAAAGAGTAAATCTCCTATAAACTTTGTAAATATTACGTAAACCAAATGTGGTCCTTAATGACCTTATTAATGCAATCATTAAAAATAAATAATTATTAAAAAATGTGACAATATTTTTAAATTCTACTAATGTTTGTACTGTTTCGTATTTCTCCCGTTCATTTCTGCCATAAATATATAAAACCCTTTACGCTCGTCCTAAAACGCTTGAAGTAAATAAAAGAGTAGAGTATTCACAATTTCTTGGTAAGACCGTCGTCAAAAGAATAATTATCTCCGTGAAATACATTACAATGTCCAAAGTAAATATTTCAGAGGACATCTCCGAGAGGAGCTTTAAGTATCCGAATCGATCCGGATATTTAATTAATTACATCTTTTGAGAGGGGCTCGTACTATCGCGAGCCGTGGTCGAAATCGCAGATCAAAAGCACTCGTTCAGTTATCCGTTTCGGGACATGATGACGCCGAGCGATTCAATTTCCTCGAGCGTGTCAAAAACAGTCGAGCATGTGTTGGTCACCGATTGTCTGGTTCGTTTTATTTCTCAAAATGAAACAGTCTCTGGTTTCCCAAAGACCGCGGCCCCTTCTCTGTGCGAATACGTGTATGTATGTGTGTGTGTGTGTCTTCTCTCTGGGACGCGAAACAATGTTTCGTGTCGCACAAAGAATTCCACGGGAAGAAAGCTGTCGGCGGACACCCGACGCTTTTTCACTCGACGAGAAAGCGTTGGGAACGGCGTCGGTTTTAACCTCTACAGAACTCGGCCTTTCCCTGTAACTATAAACACTAGGGTGATCCTTATTTCTCGATTTTCCATTTTTTCTGGCATATATCAAAGAATGGTATACTTGAACACGAAGAGTCGCTGACCGGAGCCGTGGTTGCGACTTTTATTTTAACTCTTGCAATTATCTATATTTTTTCTTAAATGTTGGTTCAGTACCAGTAAATAATCAAACTTTAAGATAATCCTTCCTTTTTTACTTTCAAATAACAAGGTTGACAGGATTGTAGTAATTGTCAAAAAAAAAATAAAAAATTGGAACAAAAAAATTTTTCTTATAGTTTGAAATGGTCTACTTATATGCCAAAAAGTTTTACCCCGATACTGCAAATAGTTTATGTAAAAAAAGTCGCAAAAACCACTTATTTTTGTACTCATTACACGAGAATCCCCCCTCCTCCCTTGAGTGAGCACTACTGCGATTCGCAAGAATGGTGGACACCGACGAAGATAAAATTAAGTCCCGACTCAAAAATTGTCCGCGGAAAACGTAACGAATCTTCTCTGCTCTCTTTTCCTCTCCTTTTCCCCGTGCGCGACGAGAACAAATGCGGGGGCGAAACAATGGGCAAGAGAAAAACGGGGGTGAGAACATTTTTATTACACTCGAGAAGCGAAACTTTTGTAAGCAATGAGGTTGCTCGCGTCCAGGCTGAGCGGATCGACCAAGATTTCCGTTCTGCACTCGGAACACCAGATTGGATCTAAGGGGCACCATGGGACTGGGGCAGTTACTCTTCAACTACCGTTGCACACCGAGAAAGGTTTATGAATTAATTAGAGACTTGCGACGGTTTTTTGTACACTGCGGAAAACTGTAAAGTAAATAGTCGTGTGTGCACGATTTTTATTGAATTGTTTTGTTTAGTAGAAACTGTTGTTCTTTTGGATTCTTAATCTTGTTTGACCCTCGGCCGTTCCTCGTTTTCCTATGTTAATTTGTCCTTTGTTGCGAAATTTACGTACTGGTAAAAAATTTGTATGACGGAAAAGTCAAGAATTTTTCTATATTTATTCTTTGAAAACGAAATACTGGGATAAGATAACACAAGTTTAACAACTGTACACTATGACTGGGGAACCAACAGCCCAAACAATTCTGTAAAATCAAAGTAATTTATTTAATGAAATAAAACTTGAAAATTTGAAATGTGTGATACTGAGTAGTTCATCAAACCTTCTCACATTTTCCAGCTATTATTTAGTATAATGATGTACAAATTTATGTTTAAATCTAAACAAATAATTCCGTGTCCATATATAGGTGACACGGTAGTCAACGTGTTAATAATATCAGTATTTCTTAATAATGAATATTATTCATTTCTTTGAAATCGAAATAAAATTCTATTCTTCTTCGTTGTCCATGTTTAAGCACTAAGGAAAATGTAGATATATGTACATTAATTGTAAACATTCTCTCTCGGTTAGGAAATGAATGAAGACAAAAATATTCTAATCATTGCTGTGAGAAAAATCGTATACTAAATTTTGTTCTTTATTGTCAGTCGGAAGCAGGTCGCCGTTTCTTTTTCTATTTTGATGCTGATTGCGCGCAGAAGGCTTAGACCATCGATAAGAGTCATTGTTGCAGTATTCGCGCGACGAGGCAGGAGCGAAATGTAGATTACGATGCATAAAGGTTGATGATGAAAGCAAGATCTAATGATAACGATAATGATGATGAAAACGTGTACATTATGGAAATTGTTACTGCTTCTGAATGTCTTCATGTCACAGCTAAAATATGTAGATGACGTTCCGTGAGATATAAAGGCAAAGATTGTTTTATTGCTGGAAAATGTCTGGTTTGGATCGAGTGGCTGCAATAACCAGAAAGTATGTCTTCTCATGCAGAATAAAACATACGGGGTGTCCCAGGTTTTAACAGCCTGAGTTCGTCTTTATGTTCTATGGGTCTAAGTAAGAACAAAATGTTATATGTATAAATATAGGTCGTTTAAAGCTTAATTAAAAAGTTACGATAAAAATAATATATCGATGGATATTATAATTATTATTGATTACTTCTGGAAATGGTGGGAGTAGTACGTTACCTTTTTCCTGAGATTACAAACATGACTCGTATAAACAGATTCAATATAAATATTGCTGGTCAATTCCTGTATTGTATCCAGAGCTGGGTAAAATACTATTTTAAGTAGTAAATAGTCAATTTTATTTGAAATCATATGTGCAATTTTAAAAATAAATTATTTTATTTGTTAGAAACAGTTTTTAAAACAGTATTTAAAATAGTGTTTGATTTTAAGGATTCTCAAAATCGTAGGAATTGTATTTAAAAGGTTGATTCTACATGGAAAAAAAATCTAAAATATGGAACGAATTTTGTTCATTTAACGCCTTGTTTTCTTAAAAATCGAGTTTAAAAATATTATGGTTACTTGCATTTTAATATTGCCAGTTTCCTCAATCTATCTGCATCGTTAAGAAATATTTTAAACCCTTACTATTTAACGGAAAATCCAAATAATTTATTTCATGTTTAACACTACCAAAATACAAATATTTTCTTTGTGTTTCAGATTATCAAAATAAAAATATTTTATTTGCGAAATCTTTACTGTCTATTTAAACTAGCATTTTATTTGAATTATAGAACAAAGACTATTTAAAATAATATTTGAAATATTTCTTCTCCAAAAATTTACCTAGCTCTGATCGTATCGCAGTAACTTCGTGTCACATTGCGTTATTGATGCCTCCATGTAATTCTTATTTTTATCATAACTTCTGATAAAAATCTCGGTTAAAACCTGGAACACTCTGTAGAACTGAAGAGGAAACTTGCAAGGTGACAGTAAATTTGAAGCAGAAAAAGATGGGGAACTGGTGACGCCGTGGTCAGATAGGCATTATGCAAAGCTGGGCTTAATGCAGCGAATAGTATCAAGGCGTGTTGAACGTGTTAAATGACATGCGAGTCTTTCTCGTTACGAATAACACGGCCAACGAATGCTCCGGCATCGTTAAGCGAAGCAACGTGTGCCTAAAGGTGAATTCTCATTAAGGGTAGCGTAACATGTCGTTAGCATGCGCAGTGTCGATTTTCGCCTCACGTCACATACACCCTCAAATTTCAGCTAATCCCACGCGAATCCATTACATCACGCCACTCGACGCTCAAGAAATTTTCGATCGGGTTCAACGTTTCCTCCGTTGCCGACGCAATATGCCAATAAAGTTTATCGAATAAGCTCATAACTAGCCCGCTAGTGTTTATGCTCTACCACCCACTATTCAGAGACTGGCCCGAAAGAGAACTCTATTTTCTGTATATATATTTTTCATGTAATCATTAGATTGAACCGGTTATTTTGAAAGTGCTTCATGTTCACTTTCTTCTTTCGAGAATTCTTTATAAATAAAAAGTTTACTCTAAGTTATTTATTTATTTTGTGGTTTCTCAATTTTTTCCAAAAATGGACTTACACCATTTTCAAAATAAACGGTCCAATATATTGATTCGCATCGGGTCGATATTATTATAGAATTTCAAAATAAGGTTACCTTTGCGATTTTATTTCAAACGAACTACAATGGGGAATTTCTTGAAAATTTTAGGATAATTTACTTGTTGTTGAAAAATATGTACCAAAAATTGATATAGAAATATTTATACGGCGCCTAGTCGCAGGTGGTGAAAATCGAGAAATGTAATTTCAATCATTTGAAATAAACGCGATGAAAATTATCGAAACAAAATCTTAATGACATAAATGTACAGCGTGATAATCAAATGTAGTGTGTATTTCGTGAGATGATAATTGTGTACGATAAATGTGTAATAACGTGAGTAAAATACTTTGTCTTGTCTGTTTGTCCATCTGGTGACGAGCGTAGGAGGTAGCCGCCACAATAGGTTAAAATGTTTATGTTTAAATGAAATGTTATATATTTCCTATCAGTGAATTTGCATATGGGTTAATGGATTCAATAATCATCGACTAAGATTTCAAGGCCGATATACTCCCTTCCTTTTAAAAAATTTTTGCGGGCTATAAGGTGCATAAAACAGGGGTTGGAAACAGTTATGATATCGATTCCGGTTCTTGAAACAGTCACGAGAACCGAGAAAATGTTATAACTGTTATGAGAATATCGGTTCTCGCTTATATCGGTTATACGGTTACAGTTCTTGAGAACCGATATTATAACGATTCTATAACTGTTATTTTTAGGTTCTGGATTTCGGTTTCGCTTTCGGTTTCGGTTCTTCAGACTTCAGAACCTATAATATGTCCCGTATCGGTCTCATATCGGTTTTGCAGTTCTGCAACTGATATTTTTTGATTCTGTATCGGCTATATAGGGTGTCTCAAAATTCCTTCAACATCTGGAAATGGAAGATTCCTGAGATCATTTGATGCGACATTTTCCTTTGCAAAAATGGCGTCCGCTGCTTTGTTTAAGAGTTATTAACGATAAACACGGACCAATCAGAGCGCAGCTACAGCGGATTGATTCTGGCTCGGCCAATGGCGACGCCAAGCTAAGCGGGACCTGTCGCCGAGTCAGGCTCCGTTCGCTGTAGCCGCGCTCTGATTGGTCCGTGTGTTTCGTTAATAACTCCTTAACAAAGCCGCGGACGCCATTTTTGCAGAGGAAAATGTCGTATCAAATGATCTCAGAAACCTCTTACTTCCGGATGTTGAAGGAATTTTGAGACACCCTGTATAGCCGATACAGAACCAAAAAATATCAGATGCAGAACTGCAAAACGGATATGAGACCTATACGGGACATATTATAGGTTTTGAAGTCTGAAGAACCGAAACCGAAATCCAGAACCTAAAAATAACAGTAATAGAAACGTTATAATATCGGTTCTCAAGAATTGTAACCGTGTAACCGATATAAGCGAGAACCGATATTCTCATAACACTTACAACATCATTTCGGTTCTTCATAACTGTTTCAGTCAGAACCGATATATAATTGTTTCAAACAGTTATTTTCAGAACCGTTTCAACCCCTGGTGTTACAAGGGAATAACAGTGTAGTAGAACGCGTTGTGCGGCTACATAAGGAAATTAGATTGTGAATACTGCGAGTATTTTTAAATTAGATACAATAGAACCTCCACTGTACGTGTACAGTTTATCCAAACATCGCTAAAGGTTAGGTTAATGGTACCTTACAGTTATAACCGACTTACCTTTACTGTTGAAGTTTCGTTGCTACTGTTATTATTATTGTTAATTTAACGCTCGGTTAGCCGAACAACGCAATCTAAGTACGTTCGAGGCGCATTTTCAATGATAACAAAAGCATAGTTAATGTAACGTTGTTAGACGAAAAATAAGTATGAATACTTTGTTACACATTTAATAGATTGTGTATTCGTATATCATCTTAATTATCACTAACCCTACCACGATCGGTCAAATGGTCGGTTTGACATTTCTTATTTTATAATTATTGACATTATAAAGATACTTGCTATAGAAATTATTAAATAAATTTCTTTATTCGAGCACATATTGTTATAAAAATTTTGTGAGATCTAAATAAATTCAGTCTTGTAATTTTTATGGAACAACGTATGCCAGTAACATTTGTGTTCACTCAGTACGGTTAGTGTTAAGTTATGACTTCTTATAAGTATCGAGGCTTTATCTTTTTGATATTGCGTAATTTTTAACAATTTGCACCTCATTTGAAATAATTCAATTGAAAGTTTGGTTTCAATTATATGTTTCATTCAAATTTACGTAAATTCAATACTAACATCTTATATAAATTATTTTAAGCAAGAGTGTTCTCCGGTAATTTTTACTTTTTAATCGGATGATAACTTATAAATAGCAGGACGAGAGGAAAGAAATAGTAGAACACTTTCTTGTGCATATGATACACTACGTCGGATTTCGGAAGAAATTCTATGACTATATAAACTGGAGCGTGAGTGAGATTGTCTCATATGAATAAATTTGTGAGTCGACAACTCTTCTACAGAGTTCTATTATATTTCTCGCTAGAATCTATTTAAAGTAGGTCAGAGGAGAAAGATTTTATACGTGGCAGTTTACAAAAGTGTTGACGGTATACTGCGTACAACGCTTTTCTAAAACCAATTACAGTTTTCTTGTAATAGTAATTTAAGAAAAACAGTAGGTGAAGAAATTATTAGATCCATCATAGTGTTGTAAATATGGGGATATCTGTAGTGAGAATGAGAGAGAAACATTTATGAATGAAACAAAAGTGTATGAAGTGAATTTGGTTGTATGTTAAAATGAAATGAATGGACATGAACAAGCGATTTTGTTATTCTAAATGTATGGCTGTGATGTAGAATGGTTGTCATTAATATGTTATATAAATATATAGTTATTTGTTGAGATACATAATTCCATTCACTGCCTGAACAGTAAAACGTATATTTGCATTTTAATACTTCACAAAATGATTTATAAGATTGACAAAAATCGAGTGTAGCTAGACTTCGCAATAAACATTGATAGCTTTAATGTAAACTTGTCAGTTTATGGTTCTAATAATTTGATCACTCACTTTTAATACAAATATTAAAATTCTGCAAATAAAAACTCTGAAACTGGGAAAACTCTCTCGCAAATAATACAGAAGTTTAGTTCCAGTATAATAAATTACAAAAGTGAACATAGTATGATTTTCCTGCGATATCAATTCAAATATTCCGGCAGATAATCGACGCGTTAAATTATCGAAATCAAAATATAAAAGTCAATGAATTAAATATTGTGATTGAAAGAAGGTTTGAATCATTTCGTAGATTAAGAAAGAGACAGTGTCTAGTCGTTATGGTAGGAGTTTATGCAGCGAAAAATATTCAAGCAGCTTTCAAACGCAACATTAGCGGGCTAAACGTTGTCTCAATGGAATAAAACCGCAGCGGAGAGTGGAAAAATTCAACGGCAAAATGTTGCAATAATGTGAGGTTGTTCCAACAGTTTCCACCCGCGGCTGCACTTTCGTGGAGAGGCCACAATTGCCTCGAAGATACCCGTAAACACTTATCGTAGTTATCCTAAGAGGAAGTTTTAGGGCAATTATGTAGTTAACAGCGTTTATGTAGAAGTTGCGGGCCTTCGATTAAACGGAACGATGGGTGCTTAGATTATTGATCGCAGGAACGAAGTTCTGTGTCTACATGTATGCATCCGCCGACTGCTGCCTGCAATTTGCGTGTCGCCACAATTAAGGTAATCCATTTTGCGTAAGGACAGGTAAAAGTGATATGTGTCTGCTGCGATTCTGTTTTATTGCTAAAAATATGTGCTAATTAATATTACCGCATTAAAGATTCGAGGTCACCAATATTTGACCATATCGGAGAATTGTAGGAATCACCAGTTATGGGAAAGTAGATGGTCGAGATTACCGACTATTGGAATTACGTCAATCAGCAACACATGGATTTCCCAAATAAACGTGTATTCATATGTATATTACAATTACTAGAGCACACTAGTACCACTAAAGCAAAATTATAAAAGGAGTATCTGTACATGTACTATACTTAGCGAAACGTTCACGAAGAACGGATCACGGGGCTCTTACATTGAAATTCGGACGAGAAGCCGGAACACGTCTTATCAGTTAAACGGTTCACACGAGAAGTCGTAGATCCGAGAATCGATAAATTATATGAAAGCGCCAATTAACACACATTTAACCGAGTACGACTAAAATGACTAGTTATTTGTGTGTTGCAGTAAATAAATGAACCCAATCCCTTTAAATCCGTGAACGTTGATAAAACATGGAATTAGAATTTATTAAAAAATATGTAAAAGAACAGAAATATGGACAAAGACATAATATCGGTCGCATATGTGTTAACTCGTAGTGGGAATAGTTAAATAAAATAGATAGTGTGACCGCAAAGAATTTTGTTTAAACACAATTGAAGAAATTTTTAAGGACATAAACCTCAAAAATTGTATTCGATAAGTTTTAGGAGAACTATTTCTGACATTTTTAAGATATAAACAAATTTTAAACTTCTGGTGCACTTAATTCGAGGCTGGCGCAAGGTACGGTTAATCTACTGAATAAGAGTACGATATTAGTTAAAGTGATATAGTTATATAGTTATATAGTTATATAGTTATATAGTTGTATAGTTATATAGTTATATAGTTATATAGTTATATAGTTATATAGTTATATAGTTATATAGTTATATAGTTATATAGTTATATAGTTATATAGTTATATAGTTATATAGTTATATAGTTATATAGTTATATAGTTATATAGTTATATAGTTATATAGTTATATAGTTATATAGTTATATAGTTATATAGTTATATAGTTATATAGTTATATAGTTATATAGTTATATAGTTATATAGTTATATAGTTATATAGTTATATAGTTATATAGTTATATAGTTATATAGTTATATAGTTATATAGTTATATAGTTATATAGTTATATAGTTATATAGTTATATAGTTATATAGTTATATAGTTATATAGTTATATAGTTATATAGTTATATAGTTATATAGTTATATAGTTATATAGTTATATAGTTATATAGTTATATAGTTATATAGTTATATAGTTATATAGTTATATAGTTATATAGTTATATAGTTATATAGTTATATAGTTATATAGTTATATAGTTATATAGTTATATAGTTATATAGTTATATAGTTATATAGTTATATAGTTATATAGTTATATAGTTATATAGTTATATAGTTATATAGTTATATAGTTATATAGTTATATAGTTATATAGTTATATAGTTATATAGTTATATAGTTATATAGTTATATAGTTATATAGTTATATAGTTATATAGTTATATAGTTATATAGTTATATAGTTATATAGTTATATAGTTATATAGTTATATAGTTATATAGTTATATAGTTATATAGTTATATAGTTATATAGTTATATAGTTATATAGTTATATAGTTATATAGTTATATAGTTATATAGTTATATAGTTATATAGTTATATAGTTATATAGTTATATAGTTATATAGTTATATAGTTATATAGTTATATAGTTATATAGTTATATAGTTATATAGTTATATAGTTATATAGTTATATAGTTATATAGTTATATAGTTATATAGTTATATAGTTATATAGTTAGTTACATAAGCGCTATGTACACATGCAACAAATTTTTCATATAATTTTCTTGTTAATTTTATTATATACTTTTCACGAGATATATTTTGGTTAAAGAAACGTTGGTGGAACGCGCATTAGCTGGATTCAATCTTTTACTGTGTAAGTTTACAGTGTTTCTTCCAAGGCATTCCAGAGCTAACAAGGTATGTATTAGGAAAGCGAGCTCTAGCTTCTAGAGCTAGGAACACAGTAAGAATAATGATCCACATGAAACATATCATTGTACACCTTACAATACATTCTCAGGATTCGAACACATTAAGAAATCAATTTGCGTAAAGTATTTTTCTGTTATTTTCGAGAGACACTCTAAATCTTGCAATACATTAGAAAGAACAATCCACATAAATCATTTTGCTGAAGACCTTGCGAGATATAGAAGTAAGAACACATTAGAAAAGCGATCTACTTATAACATTATTCCATAGAGTTTACACCTCTTGAGAGATTTTCGAGGACACGTTAGGTGTTGAAATTACATAAATATAGCCCAGTCGAGGTTTATAGCGTGCAGCAACCAAATTGTCCGTCTCTCCAGCCCCATGGACCAATTTGGAAAGAGCTTGAGGAATTTGGGAAAACACCCTCTAAAATTGGCAATTTACCCTCCTACTAATATTGTTAGAGTATGGATATATATAATATGTACACGTCGCTTGGTCGAGAGAGAGTGGGCGAGAGCGGGCTCACTCGCGTCTCAGCACGGCTACTTTCGCGCGCACCTATCGCCGGACTACCGATCACGCGGTACATTTAAATACGTCTATACAGTGTGGAGACGCATGCACAATATCTTACAAATATTATGCAAATAAAATCCCAAAATTTGTTTTTCTTCAGGAGGGGATTGCTGGTGGAGAACACAGTACTCAAAATCGATTTTTAAAAAAATTCCAATATCTTGAATTTGCTGATTTTAAATTAAAGACATCGGATGACCACGTTTATATTATTATGGTAGTTGCGTCTTATTGTAATTAATCCTAAGTATTTTTGTAAAATTTTGCACATTAGGCAAACATGTTTAAAAGAATTGATGACATTTATTACTAAAAATAACATGAAGTACCTAGTATTACTACATAATTAAAGATAAAATTTAAGTTTCATCTTCGTATATAAATCACAAGTATATAATAATTTTCGTTTAAGATAAAGAAAGTATTAGTTAAAAACCTTATTCCCCGTGACAATACCATTTTTCGTTTCCGAGTATAGAGAATGGTATGAAATCGTGATACATTACAGGATAATAAAACAATGATTTATTAATAAATCAAATTGCATAAAATTTGCAAGTATTAATAGCACTACAGGTAACTAAATAACAATTATTTTCCAAATTAAAACAAATCCGAGAATCAGGTCCAAACTATTAAGACATTTCTTATTACCGACGACCGTTGACTATGTCAAGATTTTCCATCAATGTTGACATTACCGTCGAATGTTACGTTCGACAGTGAATATAACCTATATACCTAAAACTTCTCAGTCACAACCATGGTAAGTATGACACGGAAATATGGTTGAAGTGTCCGGTAACTGGGGCACGGAAACTGGTTATCACAAACTTGCGTCCGGTAAATAGGACCAAAATTTCGGATCAAAACTTAGTTAATATGTCTTTTACTTTTTAACAAAATCGTCCAGAAACATTTGACGATACAGAAAAAAAAGTTGATAATCAATCGTTTATAAAAAATAATGCAAAATAATTTACAAAATATTTTCAAAATAATAAAAAGTCGTCACTAAATATCCGGTAATTCGTACCTTGTCCTAAGTCGACACAGGCACTAATCCGTTAGCGACAAATCCAGCTAGATGGATTACAAATAAATAAACCTAAGAAGTAGCTCTGTCTTGTTGGAAGTTCAACGTTAGGTGTAGTTCGTCGTATAGGAAGTACTGGTACAGCATAAGGGTGGAACGTGTCGCCAAGGAAGAGATGACCAAAGGGCTAAGTGGGCGAAAGGTAGTTAATTTTTTGCCTTGTGCAGTTTCGAACAGCGGAAACTCGATAACGGCGGCCGTAAATCCCGACCCGGCAGTGAGTTCCGCGAGAAATTGAAGGAACGGAGGGGGCCCACGGAGTTTCCCCTGTTAGTAATTTCTCGGGCGACGTGGCCGGCAACAGGAAATATGAAGCTACTACCCCGAGACAGAGAGAGAGAGAGAGGGAGGGAGAGAGAGAGAGAGAGAGAGAGAGAGAGAGAGAAGCGCGTGCACTCTTGGCCGGTGCTCCGCGCGATCCGCATTCGAACAATCGGCGGGAAATACGCGACGCGATATACATGTGAATGCGAACTGTGATTCCAAGCCGGAAGCACCGCGCGACCCGGCCTCAACTTCTCTCCGCAATTATTTCGCGGAAGGGATCACGATAAAATGAACTTCGGCTAAGCAAACCTGCTCCCGCGGCTTCGATGTTTCCGAGAGAGCAAATGTTTACTCGTAGAAAATGTTTATTTGATAGGTTTCGCCCGGGATTCGCCTGCCCGACAGAGTTTTCGGGGAAACCCTCGGCGAGCCATTGTACGACAATTAATTGATGGCCTGTCCCTTTGAGAATGTATTAAATCATTCATACAGCGGCCGACAACTAAAACGAACCACTTTACTCGGATCTGAGAAGTGGGACGGACGTGGGCGGGGGCTGGGGCATGCGAAAGTTGGAGTGATTGTTGGACTTTGTTACTGTAGTGGATGGTGAACCGATGAGGGTTGGAACCACGCGCGGGTTACAATAAACAGTAATATATTTAACTCAATAATACATAATCGTTACAAGTAACTTCGGCCCATGTTCTAACGCCTTTGCGGTCTATTACACGCACACAAACTCTCTCTCTCTCTCTCATATTTTCCCCACTCTCCTCTACCAGTCCTGTAGCTCCGCATTCAGAGCCCATACTACATCAGTTACATTTCCAGTGTGCGGAATATTGTTAACGGTTTTCGGTGAGCAGCGTTTGATTGTTGGAGCTATGGCTTCATTGGAGTTTGCGTTGGGCCATTCGATGAAATATAATTGATGAGTAAACGTGCGGAGTTGTACGCACAGGTTTATGCAAAATAAAAATTGTCTTTATCGATTTGTGCCTGACAAATAACAAGTTTAAGGCTTTATCTGCGCATATAACACAACAGAACTCGTTCATTGGCTAATCCCCTACTCGCGCATAAGACGATACAAGTCACAAATCACTTGATTCACGGTATATGAAAATTTATGACAAGGCAAGGCAACCAGGCAATAAGACGAGAGAAACAGGTTCCTTCTTAGGGTACGGTCACGGTGGATCCGACTTCGTCCGACGTCCGACTTCAGAACTCACGCACGAGCGTTTCAAGCACCTCGGGAGGCATGTGTTGGTGTCCGTACGGCCGATTTCGCCGGAAAACGTGGTCACAGTAGACCCGACGTCAGACAAATCGGTCGAAGTCCGCGGTAGCCGAACCTTTTCAAGTGCCTCGAGAAGGGTTTCAATGGACAAACCCCATGGGGCCCCGACGTCGTACGACGGCCGGATGAAAATCAAATCATTTTGTTTTTCGTCAGACACGTCGGCCGAGTAGATGTTTCTACAGTAGAAATTATGATATTTTGTGATTTGTAATGTCAAATAAAGTATGTACATGGAAATATAAATTAATGGAGAAGGGATAAACAAGATAACATTATTTTTAACTATCGTTTATCTTAATTATTATTTCACTGATCATCTCTGGTTCTTGAAAAAACTGAAAGACATAATTCGAATATTGTTTTAATTTTCTTGGTTTTAAAAATCTTAAGCTTAATAAATATGGATCTGAAGAAATCGTTTCTCTCGCGGTTTTAGGAAAGTCACAGAAAGTCGCATACTTTTTTGGGTTATAAAGTTCATATTTACGTCCAGTTCTAAACCAAAAAAAATCGCTGGTACTCTTTTTTTTATTTAATTTAAAGAAATGTACTCACGGCACTGAATAATAACTATCTACACTCTTGATGCCTTATCGAAATGAGAAAAAGGTCAGCGAGGTTCGAGGGACTCGGTTGCCGAGGAGTGTAATTATGCGGGTCGGGTATATCGGTGTGAGACCACTACTAATCCAATAACAAAACTTCTTTATTTTTCATTAATTTTTTATGGTACTTTCACCGTCATATTTGTGGAATTTTTGTGATGAAAATGATACCAAATATGATATTTACTTGTATAATGAATGACGAACGTTTCGGACGCAAAGAAGGACAGCGTATGGAAAAGAAAGAGACGCGAAATTCCCACATCGACCGACGCTAGAAAGGTCTCATAGACGGGCCTACTCACACATTCAAAATGTCTGACAGATGCGTCTCAATCGGACAAAACTGGTGACGTCAGAGACATCGGTCCGACATTTCAAAGAATTAATAACAATTCCATGTATATATTTTTGTTGATTGGTTTCGTTTTAGTGTCATACATCTTTCCTTGCTTTCTTTGTTTTGAATTTCGCGCCGATGGAGTTCTTGTGGCGGCGCTGTTCGCGTTTGGGCCTTCCTGCCGGTTTTTGTTATCTTTGCCTAAGAGCGAGCGTCCTAAGCGTGCGATGCGTGCCGTTGTAATCGGTTAATAAAGAAACGATCATTGTGTTTTCATGTAAAATATTAGTGCCAATAACAACAATTTTATTTTACATTTCACATGACAAAATATCATAATTTCTACTATAGAAATATGTACGCGTCCGTCGAAAAATAGAATGATTTGATTTTCCTCAGACCATCGTCCGACGTCGAGGCCCCATGGGGTTTGTCCCACTGAAACCCTTCTCGAATCACATGAAAAGATTCGGCTACCACGCACCTCGACCGATTCGTCCGATGTCGGGCCACTGTGAGCATATTTTCCGAGAAAATAATAACATAATTTTAACGCCGAAAGCAGATCTTTGAGGCCCTACCTTCCATTTTTATTTAGATAGCCAATTTTACTTTTCAAGAAATTTCATTTCGACGTCAATCTATACGATTCTCATGCATACTTTTTATATCTATGAAAAAATTTAATTAATCAACGTGCTATTTGTTGATAATGAAAGCTACAAAATGGAGATGACAATCTTGAAAACGAAGAACGAGAATGATAAAAAAAATTCAATTTTTACCGTACTGCGATCATGAAATTTGAAATTCATTGACGAAATTCGTTGCTTGCAATGGTGTTTGCTTTAGTGAACAAATTTATTCAGGAAAAGGTTGCGTTTGTTTAACGTTACCATTCAAAACCGGATATTTCATATGCAACAACCTAATAATATATAAATTGTACGGAATACCTATAGTGTACCATTTTAGAATTCTGTGACACCGCATACAACTCTAAGATCGTGCCAAATGAAGGTTAACTACGGTTCGCTTGTTATACGGTTACAATTCTTTCACATTCTTCGTTTATAATACATTCACGAGTAACTGCAAAGGTAAAGCAGTGGACAGTGCTAACATGTAATGAATATTAAACGTTCCTCATATGGTAGTTCGAGATCAAACGTATTACAACGCGATTATCTACACGGGAGAACGTTTACATGCCGCAAAGTCATTACAACCCGTTCTTATTCCAATTTCAACAGTTCTCGATGAGAGGAGCAATACCGGGGAGGTGAAGCGTTCGAGGGAAACTCATTAAAAATCCACGCGGAAAAAGAGTATAAAGCATGAAGCATTTAGCGCGAGGAAAAAATGTTTTTTTTTGTTCTCCCTTCTGATCCCCTTGAAACAGATATTTAACGAGCATTATCGATCTCCGGAGACGCAGAATCACATTGTCGAACGAAAACCACCGTAACCATGAGTACTGCGGCACCGGCGAAATTATTTTTGGTGGACGGTTACGCCGCGCCGTTACGATTGCTACGATCCCCACGTTTTGTTGTGTCAGCGGTTCATCCTTTTTGCCACGTACCATTTTTATCGTTTAATGGCGTGTATCATACAATCGGGTACACCGACCACTCTCGTGGTACGCCCTTAGCTTTCTTGGTATCGAACGTGGTTGACTGTTTACGATTTTGGTATTTGTTGGAAAATAAATTTGGTAGTTGTTATGTCACGACTATTAACAATTATATAGCTCGTAGCCAAAAACTTTATTTATTATTCGCTCACTACGTGCACGCGACCGACCTATGCCCAATTCATATCGATCCGCCCATGTGACAATCATCTTATTCGGTAATTTATCTATTGTGGGATTAGAATCGGGTGAAATAAGAAACTTCTGATATAATAAAAAGAAAACCAAAAGAAGATGTATATTTAAAAATGGAATTTAATGTGGTTCTTTATACGTTCATAATTCGACTAACTCTCCTCATTCTCGCACGCATCCACACCAGTGATGGAAATGGTGGCGCTTTTCACGCGCATGCGCGAGTTTCGGCAGCGCCGAAGCTACGTCCGAAGTTTGTGAGGTACTATTGGGGCGAAGGTAGTGGTTTTGTTATTATATATTTCGTTTCAAGTTATTTTAGTACCCTTCTCTTCCTTATTCCCAAGATGTTGAAGAAGAGTAAGTTACATTATATTGTACATAGATACATAAATATTATATATTTATATATTATATATTCTATGTAGGTATGTATACATTACATTTTAATATATATATATATATATATATATATATATATATATATATATTTCAAAATCAAATCATAATAAATTTTTCGAAATTAGCGGGGCGACCAAGGTACCCGATTTTCGTGCTTGACTGAGGCTAAAATCGACGCGCATGCGCGTGAAAAGCGCCAACATTCCCATCACTGATCCACACCGCGGTCGTCCGCTTCATTTGTTTCTTGACGCTCTCCGTCTTTCTCTCGCTCATGCTCTCTCATTCACGCTCTCCGTCTTTCACTCACGCTGTCTCGCTCGTAGAATTCTGTAGCATTCACGCATTTACACGCATACACGCACTCATTCGTCCATCAAATCCTACACTATTAATATTTTTTATTTATCTATTAATATTTGGTATCCATTTATACAATACAATGTTCATACTATGACAATAGTCATCATATACTGTACTATTGTAAGACATTGTTTATTTTGCATAGAGATCTGCAGTGTATCGATTTATTCCAGAATACTTGATCTTTTGCATCATTCATTGTTTTGAAAGTAACCGAGATATTTAAACTTCCTCCATTAGGCAAAGCACCCTGTGTGCTGAACAATATCCTTCAATTCTTTTATTATTTTTACAGTCTTGTATTCCGATTTTTGCATATATACTGGAACCGGTCATTTCGATTGGTGGTACTAAGTCTAGTGTTCAAAAAATTAACTTAATCCGTCACCGCAAGTGCAGCAAACGATAAACAACAAAGTTTCCGGCTAATCACGCTAATCGACTCTAGGGGTGTGCGAGTACTCGAAATTTCGGGTTCGGGTCGGGTCGGGAAATTTGTTCGGGATCGGGTCGGGATCCCGAAAGTTTATAAACTTCGGGTACCTGCGATTTCGGGTACCCGAAATGGTAATCGGGTCGGGTCGAGTCGAGGTCTTGAAAATTTGCAATATTCGGGTACTCGAAGTTAAAGTTGGGGCAAGTCTGCGGTCAAGTAAGCGATAAATAACGCCGTGCATATTAAGATGTCCAATCATCGGTTGTAACATTGTTTCGATTTATAGTAAACACTGTTTACTAAACTGTTTACTAAAGTGTTTACTAAACTGTCTAATAAACTGTCTAATAAACAGTGTTTACTACACATCGAAATATTATGAAAACCGATAATTGGACATCTTAATATGCACAGAGTTATTTATCGCTGATTTAACCGCAGGCTTGCCCCAACTTTAACTTTGAGTACCCGAATATTGCAAACTTTCAGGACGCCGACTCGACCCGACCCGACTACCTTTTCGGCTACCCGAAGTTTGTAAACTTTCGGAATCCCGACCCAACCCTACTCGATCATTGTTCGACTCGACCCGAAGCTCGGGTACCTAAAATTTCGAATACCCACACACCCCTGACCGACTCTAATCCAATATTCGGGTAATATCACAGAATTTGAATTTTGTGGTAGACAGTTTCCCAAATTACGAACAACATGATATGTCTTATATATTCATCGGTACGGTTAGTATATCAACTGCAATATACATTTTCAAATTAAAGTCACCTGTCGCTTTAAGGAATTATCTTAATTCGTCACCGCGAGTGCTGCAAACGAAGAAAAGAAGTTTCAGGCTAATCGAGCTAATCGACTTTAATCCGTTAGGCGGGTAATAGCCCGGCGATAAATTCAATTATGATTGTCGAGTAGCCAGCGTGGCGTGGTCGGAGGAGAGGGGGGTTAACTGCGAAATTGAACTTCTTCTCGGGAGTCTCACGCAAAAAATTTCAGCGAACGCGACCAAGTGAATTGCACGCGATCAAAATTCACCGAATCGATGCCACTTATGTGTGTGTGTCGGTGTACGCATACATATATTCGTGGCACGCGCTCACGAACTTCCCTGCTAGCGTTTGCGGTCCCCTGCAACAAAAAACCGGGTGGAACGAGTCGAAAATACCGGCTATTTATGCATTTAATTACGCAGCCGCGATACCACCCCCGCATATCCCCTATATAAACATTGCGTATGCAAGTTAGCCGTTAATTAAATCCGGCTCCGCCGTGACGCGAAGATGTTTTATGCCAACCGCCATTCTACCAGAGAAGAGTGCAAAGGGGTTGGAAGCTGAAGACGAGTTGAAGGGGATGTCGACGAGAAAGGGGGAAAACGAAATCCGGCGTTTATGTTTTCATCAACCGTGTGCATGCGGCTGCGGGAACGTAAAAAGGCGATCAATAATGCACCAACAATTCGAGACCATTAAACTATAATTGGTAGAGCAATGTTGCCTATTATTGTATATGGGGAGGATAGCTTCGATTGATCACAGATTCTGCATATTATGTTTAGGACTGTGATGAATTTCCACGAATCTTTACATTAGTTGTTTTTGTATTGCAAAATAACAAAAACCCTACGATTTCCCCATTTTGGGAACAGGGTGTCCTTAACCCTTTACGCTCGGAAGTATTTTAACTCCATAACCAAACTTTTTTTTTCGATCAAGAATATTTCCATTCCACATGATTTTTATCAGTTTGAAGAAATGAAAATGGTATAATACGTCATAGAATACTTAAATGTTTGGTAACTAATTTATTGAATATCAATTTAATAATGTAAACAATATTTTGAATAATGGTATAGCAATTTTTAGTGGTGCCTCAGAGTCACCACTCGAGTGCTAAAGGTTAATATGGGGAGGTGAGCGCTCTCAATTTTGGGATAATGTTTCATAATGCTAAAGTCTCGAACATGATTTTTTTTATTTGTATACTTATTAATTTTTCTTTATTTGAAACTTTGTATTTTACATTTAATTTGATTGCATTTATAGCCGCTTTCATTTGGTCAGGATACAATTCTTCTCTTTTCGAATATATCTAATTTTAAGTAATTTATAACAATTTTATAACAATCTTTATAAGCCAACAATTTTATTTGAAAAATGTGCTTTAATAAGTCATGAATGATTATCTCCTCATAATAGGCACACTACATTTCATACAAAAATTTTATTATTCTTGTAACACAGATCAGCAATAATAATTTTATTAAATTAGTCCTATTATTTAAATTCACCCTATATTCCCTTGCCACTTACTTATAGGTTTGTATTCATTTAGCTTCTCAATTACGAAATGGTTTAATTAGTACACTGTTTGTTGCTGACGTTAATTAACTCGACGCTCTTATGTTAATTGTTACATCACACACCAAGAGGCACGTGACTAAGCGTTGCAAAATGTCGAAATTTGATTGTATCATTTTTCACGTGCAGAATAATGAAATTGGAAGGAGCCCAAATGGACTTCTATGAAACTTCATTTGCATTTTTTTTACAAACAGGTACATTAACATAGATGAATAAAATAAGCGAAGAACAACACGATCACGATTAAAATTTAATAGAATAAAAACTATACAAATAGCTGACTAATTGTATTTTAAAAACTTACGTAACTTATTTACGGTTACATACAAGTGATTATAATTAATGTTGAACAAAATAAAATATTTCGGTGTTCATTTCGTGTCAGCATAAAATACACGGACAATGGGAACTATTTGTATTTTATTTCGTAAATTATTTGTATGTTAAAATCAATATAAAATCGTCGCGAAATTTGGTTTGAAACAGTTATTTTTAACTTTTAATAAACTTCCGTGATTTAATGTAATTTCATAAGAACAAACAATTAAGCCGCACAGTTTTCTAAATATTAATAAGGAGAAAGACGTTGTATGTAGTTTAACGAGTCCCATAAGCGAGCGCATTCCTTCCCATCCCACCATTCGGGATTTTCCTTCTTGAAAAGCAATCCCCCCACCCCCCGCGTGTACCGCGATTTTCATTTGCAATGCCAGCGTGGCATAATTTAATTTCGCGAAAGTGATTAAAATTCTACGCCTGTTAAAATCCACTTGTGACAGATTGCTCGACTCTTATTTCTCCGCTTCCCTCGTTCCCCTTTCTTTCTCCACGTTCCCTTCGTCGTTCACACGCGTTCCCCTCCTCGCGTTCGACCGTCCAAGCCATCACAGTTTTACAATCGTCCCTATAATAAACATTTCGTCGAGACTTTCGAGTCTTAATTGCACGTAATTGTGTTCTGCGAACAAGGCTAAACACGCTGAACGGAAAGTAATTATCTTGTCAAATCGATTTGGTTCATAGAATCACGCTAACCCAGACCTTTTTCGTTGTACCATAAGCATATTGATATTATAATTGTAAACAAGAAACGAAAGTGGTTATGTTGATAGCTTCTTCGTGGATAGTTAAAGAAAGGTTTTCATCAGTTTTGTTTTAATGTTATAATATTCTTCTCATTGTATATGTGCTTAAGAAAATATAATAAAAGTGAATCTTGCATTGACAATGCATTAATAATGTAGTGAACACAATCTATAATGGTTCTACATTATTATTTGATTTTTAATTACATTTGTTTACCTTTAATTCTCGAGTATGTGTAACTGACAATTTAACAGATGTGCATTCTTTGTGTACGTATATATAATAAATGTCCAATAAATTTTATTATTCTATGGAAATAGATTTTGATGATGTATTACTAAATATAATCGTTAGACTGCGGATGTTTATGCATTTCTCAATTATTATAGACAAATTTTACGAAAGTGGTACCAAATGAAATCTTATTCACATTGGTAATAGCCATTGTGGATCCCAAATAAATAAAAATCGTACAAAATTCTGCCGAATATGATGCTATAATATTTTTTGAAAATTTTTATAATCCGTAAATGCATAAAGATCCGCAGTCTAATAATCACATAGTTACTGTAAATGAACGAACATTCGGACAAGCTAGGTTACACTATATTTTATTTTACATTATGATTTTACTTTAACATAAGTATTATCTATTGAATAATTTTGTTTAATACACGTTAAGGAAGTTGAATTTAGTACATTCAATAATTTTATCATAGTATTATTGGTCTTATTATTGTGCATCAATTCTTTATTTTGTTTTGTTATAATTACAGTGCGGATTTTTATGGAAAATTAACATTTTCTGTATTGATTGCAAGGAATGAGAGCCAACCGAAACTCTTTTCTACTTTAATAATTTAAATAAACTGAAAATGACATATTTGTATTTTTCAATCTTTCAATCTTTTCACTATTTTAAATTCCACCTGCACACTATTCTTACAAATATGTAAATTCCGCAGACTAGTTATAACTGTCTATTCGAAGATTTAGAGATCTATTTACAATAGTTCATAGCCTTTAGCTTTCCGCTTCGTTTCGAATGTCTACTTATTGTGCCGCAAATGCACAAAAATTGCAACATTTCAGCCTAGCGGAGTAATTGATCGAAGTTAAAGTGAGTGGGTTCAGCATTGTGCAAAAATCCGCCTCCATTAGGTTAGCACTTCGAGTGGAACGCCCAACAACTTAAAGTCGACTCGGTTGGCATTCAGAGTGAAAAGGGTTAGCACAAGAGCTCTGACAATGAGTCGGTGTATACCTTCAGAAAGTGCCCTGAAGCTTCTTTCGCTTGATCCATGAAATGGTTGAGAATGTAGTTAACTGTCCCTGACATCTTATGACATTGACTCCAACTTCAAGGCATTTTTCCATTTAGTTGACACAGAATGTGTCTCATTTTCTGCATTCATGCCAAGTACCACCGAATAGAACGCTGTCTGACGCGAATTCCAAATAAATGATTGCTCCGAATACATGTCGCACACCTTCTTAAATAAATACATCCATACTACATATCTATACAAATTAATATTTCATCCTTCACATATTAATATTAATACTTTGCTTTTTAGACTATTCACTAAGAATGAGACAAATCGAAACAACATTTACACCTACGAGGCAACTTTGGTTGTCTGTTAAAATAAAATAATAAATTATAATTTACATATTTCCTGTTCTCTGTAGGGAGTTTAAGTCTAAAGGTAATTATTAAACAAAGGAACACTATGGAAAATAATGACTGTATAAATTATTTAAGGAAGAAGATAAATGTAAATATTTTTATGCAAACAGAGCGTAATTTTAAGCAACTGAAATGAATAAAATAATTTAAATCTTCTCCCACGAGATCAAGTTGGTTCTTTGTCACGGCAATGAAATCAATAAGTTATAATTTCTACGTTTAATTTTCCTTGTAATGATTCTTATTTCCTTTGTCGTAGTTTTTGTGCAAAGGACATTTCTATGCGAAGGGATACAATGGAAAATAACGAACAATTTATGAGCAAAGGGTTGTTAGCACATAACATCAGTTCGGTGGATATTACGCAGAGGAGATCAATGGAAAATACGAATTGGCACAAAAAGGTGTAAGCAGATTAACGTAAATAATGCGGCAGGTTGATGCTCGGAGGTATTGCCACGAAAGAGAGCAAACATCTGAAAGACGAGAATAAATAATCGCTGCTCGTATTGTAATATTCCGGGCAAACAATATTTTCCTTGCAAACACTCTTGCGTTATAGCGCATACGTGTGTATTTGTGCACGCGTTTCAACGCATCGCGAACGGCGACACGGAAACGCATTAACGATTCTATTTTCCGATACGGTGCGCGAATCGCTGGCAAACAGACAGTCTAAACGTTCAAGTGTATGAGCATTTTCGTATGTAAATACGATCGGAAAAACAAAATGCATTTCCTGTCAATTTCCTGGTGTCGACAGGGGACGCAAGACGGCGCAGACATATTTAAAAATTTCAGGCTACTGTCCCTACGCAAATCCGGACAATGTTTGCCCGGGATCCGTAAACAGATGACATGTTTAACGACTAAACCAAATATCAGGGAAACTTGCGCGTACCCGGGGAAAGAGATTCGAAAGAAAGTAGCTTGTCTCGCAAGGAGAGTCTCACAGGTTTTTCAGAGGTGCAAATTACTGCGGAGAGTTCGCCGTTCCCCTCGAGCTTGGCTGTTCCCGCCCGTGACATTGTTTATTAACTGTCCTCAAACAGTGCTCGATATCTGACGATGCGCTCATGAAAGTTTCATCGGAAAGTTACCGGGAATCCCGGTGACTCGAAGCCGGCCAGCTGTTTCTGTCCTTCGCCAAATCGTGTTAAAAGGCACTGGCACCACCCGCGCAACACAAACAGGCTCTTTTAATTCCAAATGTAATCCACGTTTGTGCCCTTAATGAAATCCGGTGATAATTTAGGGAGCCCCAACCAGGTACAAACGCGTTTCACGCTTTATCTGTCACCGGTTGTTTCGTAGATCTTTAACCACTTGGCTACCACCTACGTGATATCTCGCACTTCAATGTTGTTCATGCAACGCCACGGATGAGATATCACGCGAAGCAATGCGGTTCCTACGACACCGCGGACGACATATCACTGCGACTTATTTCGCAAGATTTTCACTACAGTAAGTTATAATGTAAAAAATATCGTAAATTTCATTAGACTCTCTCTTGTGATTAGAAATAATGTTTTTTTATTCTTGTGTATGATACATCTCAAAACATGGAGTCACACATAACTCAACATCAAAATTTTTGCAAACTTGTTCCTTTACGTAAGTTATTTTGGTTAAAATATCTTTTAGATACCCACTTTTTTAAAACTTTTTTTATGCAATCCTATAGATTTCAACGAGAAAACACCGAATATGTAAGTCTTATTGCCAGGAATTCACCGGTTCAGAAGTTATATTGATATATTCGCTAGATGGTACAAGTAAAATCGGCTAAGTAGCACCGACTAGATCCGTTAGATGGCAGCACAAGCACGTACGTAATAATAACACATGTACGAAATCAAAAATGTTCCTAATGAATTTTACAAGATCATTTAAAATTACGCAACCCAGTAATTCGTATAGAAAATATTATTTAAAGGAAACTTGTAAATATCGTTATTATCTACGTTACTTCTAACGACCGCCGTATCGTATATTACGCAACGAGAAACCAATTAATTTTACGTGCGTTAATATTTAAAAATCATAATTCATACTGTAACATGTGGGAAGTCAATGGAATCTCTTTGATACAGTTTTTAATATTTTCCGGAGAAGGGGGTGCGCTGTATTTAATAAACTAGCGTATCTATGAAGTTCATACATTGTAAATACAGTGTACGACCAAAAGTTTATAATAACTAGTCGATTTTCAGTAAAATTACTGAACATACGACGAATGTACAATGGGCGAAGTTTATTTAATTTCATTTTACCGAGCCTCTAGTAGCGTTTTATTCCAAATAACCGTATGCAAAGTACTTCAAATAAGTTCAAATATTGCAAAAATTCATAAATATAAATTAAACAGATTCGGTACATGCGTCGAATCAATCTTTTAAAATATGGTGTTTTGATTTGTAACAATTTACGGAGCGTTTACAAATGTTTGCACAGTGGAATGTCAATTAAAAATGTATGAAATTGCATAAACTTTCGCAATTTCTTGTATTTAGCTAATTTCCAATACTAATTAATGAAAAATACATTATTTAAAGTTGGTACCAATTGAAGTATATTTTAAATAAAACAATCAAAATGAGAGATGGTTGTTTCAAACAAAACTGACAAATTAATTTAACATTTTGTTCACTTAGTTAACCAATGTACATGTATGTAGTTATTTTCAATAGCAATTATTGAAAAATATAATTTAATATTGGTACCAATGGAGGAACTGTCTGTTAAAGTATATTCTAAATGAAACCCTTAAAATGATAGGAAGTTATTTCGAACAGACTTGAAAAAATTTGAAATAAAGGGTTAAGGGTTGCAATATGTAATTGTATTGATAAGTTCGAAATGATAAATGACAGACCTGTTAAATCATGACGAAAAGGGCGTATCATTCACGAAATAAGAAAGTGCCAGCCCCGCGTATAGAAAAAGAAGGATAATCCAATAAAAGGACGTTGTTTTCTTGGTCCTTCGTTCACGCCTTTCATAAATCACCCTTCTTCTGAGCAAAAGTATTACGTAACGCGTCTGAGTAAGGGAAAAGTTGGAGTGTTCGCCGACCTCAAAGAAAACAATGTGTCCTCGAGCTGTCATAAGGAGCACGTGCTGTCCCACAAAGTTGATATTACTGGGATTCGGTAAGAATGCAAATACGCTTGCAAAAGGCAAACAATGCCCATACTTTATCCGAAATTAAAGCACACTAAATTCTGTTCCGGATAATCGCACGGACTGCAAGCCAGAAGTATTTGCACGCCACAAAATACTCTAAGGCAGACGTTCTCAAACATTTTAAAGTTTGTACCACATAAATAAAACCACGATTAAAAATTAATACATCCCAAATGGTGTGATTATAATCATAGAATAAAACATTTTAAATTTATATTATTGAAGTGAAACTTCTTTAGGCGCGTTAGGCGTAAAGCTTCGACGCGGTAGGAGTAAAACCAATCTAGCGATGAAACGGTAACACGCTGAAACGATGAAACGATGAAACGTTGAAACGATGAAACAATGAAACGATTTACTAAAACCTGGACGCGGTAGACGTAAAACCTCGACGCGGTAGGAGTAAAACCGATCTGGCGATGAAACGATGAAACGATGTAACGATGACACGATGAAACGATGGAACGATGAAAAGAAAAAGAAATACTTTAGACGCGGTAGGCGTAAAACCTCGACGCGGTAGGAGTAAAACCGATCTGGCGATGAAACGATGAAACGATGAAGCGATGAACCGATGAAACGATGAAACGATGAAACGATGAAACAAAATTCTATTCTATTACCATATGCGGTTGAGGGTTCGGCATTGCTTAATAAAGATTATGATAAACTACCGATGATGCTAAGTGGAGATTTCAACGTGAACTTTGCATCGGACCAATCAAAATTATGAATAGAATTTTTTAGAAGTAAATTAAGATTGGAAATGGTAAATAATCCTAATGAGGCGACAACAAGATCAGGAACAACTCTCGATGCAGTATTTGCAAGACATTTAGACAAAATTGAATCAAGAATATTTATATCATATGTTAGCTATCACAAGACAATTGTTTCAATAATAGAATCATAGAAAATTAAATGTAATAAGGTGGTAATAAAAATTCGAAAAAATATTAATGAAAGAAGTTTCACTTCAGCCATGTGGTCTAAGTACACACCCATTTTTTTAATTACATTCGTAAATGAAACTTTTACATTAGAATAAATGGTGAGTAATAACACTGTCCAACAAATTTCAACTTTTTTTATGTTCCACAATAACTGATGGGTTATTCTTATAGAGTTTTCTGCGCTGATTCCGAATCTGCCCTCAGTTTTTCTCCTACACCCACAGTTTTTGAGGAAAACCGCTTTTTAGAAAAACCTATTTTTCAACTTTAAACAAATATTGTGATGTTATTATAAAAAATATTGAATTGTTCTTTGCAGCATAAGATTCTGTAGACTTTCCCGAATACAGTGATATCCAATATTAATACATTATGATTGTTGAAACATGTTTAAACCATCATTAAAGACGGAGAGACACCAATTTTGCATAAATTTTTGAGGATATTTTTCAATTTATTTCCAAAAATAAGGGTCCAGCGGAAAATCGAACTATACCTACTTTTATCTTGAGAAACCCCCCTTTGAAGTTTGCAACATCGACGTTTTTACCGAACCAGAAAGCAAAATATCTTCGCCCGACATGCGTTGACGCCAGTGGTGCTCTTCCACTAGCGCGGTCGTTCGTTGGGATACGGAGCCGCGCGGCGCGCTACGGTGTAACGGCGCTTGGCTATAAGCGCGCAATTGTGTCAGCTTACTTAAATGTTATATTTTATTAAATTTTGTACTATTGTTATTTATTATTTATTAGTATATTTATTCTGTATACATTATTTTATGTATTTTTTAATGTTAGTCTCTTGTGTACAGTATATTTCATACAAAAAAGACCTCTTGTAACAAAAACATAATTTATTCACATACTACAGTATTACACTATTTACAATGCTATTATATATGTGTGCACTATTCAGGTATAATACACTAGTAAAATACGTATCGATTTAATATGGAGCAAACTATTTTTATTATGTATTGTCGATAAAAATAGTCCCATTTATATTGTGTTTGGACTAATTTTACTCGGAAGAATCTCGAGTGTCCATTGGCACTATAATTACATAGATAAGATGACAATTACTAAAAATAAAATTTTTCAGTCACGGCATTGCAGACTTTCCTTACATTGTATGACATTGTATGTATTCCGTAGTCCGTAGGCTGTCGTTTGTTTCTCAAGATAAAAGTCTGCTCTATCGCGTGGTATAGTTCGATTTTCCGCTGGACCCTTATTTTTTGAGATAAATATCCTCAAAAATTTGTGCAAAATTGGTGTCTCTCCGTCTTTAATGATCGTTTAAACATGTTTAAACAATCTACAGAATCTTATGCTGCAAAGAACAATTCAATATTTTTTATAATAACATCACAATATTTGTTTAAAGTTGAAAAATAGGTTTTTTTTAAAAAGCCGTTTTCCTCAACAGCTGTGCGTGTAGGAGAAAAACTAAGGACAGATTCGGAATCAGCGCAGAAAACTCTATAAGAATCACCCATCAGTTATTGTGGAACAAATTTGGTGTTGGACAGTGTAATACATGAGAAAATATTAGGGAGATTATTATTGATGCGGATTAATGCGAAGGATGGACCTATTTCATTCTAACCAATTTCAATACGTCAACCATTATCTTCATTAATTTCAAACGTGACTGAACGGGCATTAACAATTTGTTATACTTATATTCATCTTTTCTTTCTAGCCAGAAAATGTATAACATCTTTTTTTGAACTCATTCATAAGATTTCTGTCGCATGAAATATCGATTCGTTGATCTATAGATATAGTACCACCGAAAATAAAGTAATGTACCATTTGTGGTACATGTACCATAGTTTGAGAAATGCTGATCTAAGATATTTTTGTAATGTTGAAACAAACATGTTTTTAAAAACCGGCAGATCCTACGTAGTATGTACTGTGTAATACAACTTAACTAATTTGTTTGTATGCCATGTTTGAGTTGACTCGGAGAGCGAGTACAAAATCGATTTTCTCGAGAGCGGAGCATCGAACAAACAAACTTTAATGTATATCTTCGATCTATTTATTCCTCTAAATTTGTGTGAGCGTTTACGAAATCCGTTGTGTATACAAAATCGTCCGTAAATATTTAAGCAATTAATTTTATCGTACGATTTAACGTATAATTGCTTGACGATAATACGAATACTGATAAACAAACCTCAATGCTTGTTAGAGAATATTTATTTGAAGCTCTACACGATTCTGTAACATTTCCGTGATTTAGGCAGTCAATAATTGTTCTGGCGCGTATAGTATTTCAAGAACCATTATTAATGATCTCTCATTTAGATTCTGTAAATAATCTAATCAGTTAAACGAAAGCAATAATACGGTTGATAGACGGAAACGTGAAACGGAAATATTTTCCCACTGAATTCTATGAATTTTACGTAGCTACGGAAAACATCAATAATGGGGTGCTCCAGAGATTATACACTCGTTGGTGGAAATATTTTCACACCCGAGCTTCGTCATTAAAAGTATTCCGTGTTAGCTGCGCGACCATAATTCGGAACGTTACGCCGCATTATTTGTAAGGAAAACATTTAACGACGTGGTCCAATTTATCGTATGGGGTACGTCTCGCCAACAGTACTTTAATTATACGTACAGGGTGGCCCAACTGTGTTAAACTGGAAGGTGATGGGAAACAAATGCTATCCAGCGAAATGAAATTATACAGGGTGCGGCCGAACAACAACATCTACAAGCAGACACGAGGTGACTGGAAAAATAAGAAAAAAGTTTAGAAGAAAATTGTTGAAAATTAAAGTATATTATTTAATATTTAATAACAGTAACACTATTTATACTTTTGTACTTATATTACTAACTAAAGTTTGAACACGGTCGACTACATCGCACTACGTCGAGCAAGATACGGCTATGAGACATGCGCACTCTTGTATTCAACTAGCCAAATAGATGGCGCCACGAGTATCCGACTTCAATCATTTCGCGGTCAAGATTATGACATTTATTCGAATATTCAACAGCTTCCTTCTCCTTTTTCCACCTCTTCATACTCCGAAAACATGCCGCACTCGTCCGGCCACACCCTGTATATTAAATGTATACTTCTCCATATCTACTATATCTTTAGATACTTTAGATTCTTTAGATTCTTTAGATCTACTGTTTCTTTGCTTCTACTACATCTTTAAATATACAAGGTGTTCTACGTAAATGTCGCCACGATTTTTCAGATATTTCCGATAATCTGGCAAAAATGTTTTCCACCAATGTAAATCTGTTCTTAATCGGCTACAAATCGCAATATAAAAAATTTTCTAAAAATCGCTGTTTCAATAAGAAGTCAAGGTCACATTGATTCTTTTAAAGGACAGTACATATTTTTGATTTTATATTATACTAACTGATGTTAAGACGAGTTCAATTAACTACTATACTTTCACCTTGAGATGACCTTGAATCTTAAACGATTGACCTAATGAAGGGGAACGCTATCGTTCTATATTCTTCTATCTCGATCGAATTAAACACGTCAAAATGATTAGGCTGGATTAGGATTAATTAGGCCTACATTGGTGTTTACTTTTGATCGAAAAAAAACATTTTTTTTGGAAATTTTTCATATTGCGATTTGTTGCCGATTAAGAACAGATTAACTTTTACTGAAAACATTGCTATCGGATTATCGGAAATGCCTGGAAAATCGTGATGACAGTTACATGATACACCCAGCACATTATATCTATAATATATTGAGCATATTAAGTATAATATAAATAATGAAGAACAGTCTACAGAACACTAGTGTTTGTGATTATGTTTTCGCATTAAATTTGCTAAAAATATTAAAAAAAACGCACAATACTTATGAAGTGACTCAATACTTATCAGTACAGTGCTCTAGGCAGTTTTATATCTTCTCGAAACAAATAATAACGAAGTCAAAATGATATAATACTTATGAGAAGATATGGTGTTGAGCGTTACGCTAATATAATGTTTATCCCTGAATTTAAAGAAACGCGAATCAAATGAAATCTGCTAGATGTCAGTATAAACTAGATATTTCACACAGCTTCGCAGAATTGTACGGATTGTTTCGGGGCTATTTGAATTTAAAAGCTATCGATGAAAAGCAATTCAGCACAAAATAAAAATCGAGTTAAACAGAAAATCTCTCTATACAAATTGTGTTTGCACAATCCCTCTAAAATAATATTATCATTCTCTTCATGTCGATAACAACACAACGAATGCGATGAAAGAATATGGGGCAATAAAAATTGGTTCGTGTCATAACCACTAAAACGATCGTCACCTTTGTCCGCGAAACGAGATAGAATTTCTCAATCAACCGTTTCAAGAAAGAAGTCTCGAAATAGTTTTCCATGAGTGTTCAAACGCATCCAGTGCGACCGAGGAAGCACAGAATTCGGACCGAAAGGACGTCTCTCCCTTGAAACTCATTGAAGCGCGAAAAGGTGACACGGTACTACGAACACCATTTAATCTTTTTCTATAACACTTTTATTTTCGCACGTTCTAAACATACGGAATGCTGTACTCGCATGATTCACCCTGTATACCGGCGTATTTGACAGAAGGAGAAAAAAGAGAGAAACAGTTTTCACGACTCGAGACTCGAGTGGAACAAGAAAAATGCGACTTCGCGCTCGCGAACCGATACGCTGTGAAAGTTGCCAAGCGGTAAAAAAAGGCGGAGTGAGAGAGGGGGAGGGGGAGACATTGGGGGAAATGGGGAGGGGTAGAAGAGTGGGAGAGAGCGAGAGAGAAAAGAAAAGTCTGAAGCCCTCGCGCTGAAAATGTCTGCCGCGGAACCGGAGCACTTGTCGTTACGCTCGCTAATGAGGGCGAAGCACTCCATTAAGTCAACTGCGCGGTAACTACGATAGAAAACGAGGCAAACTCAACGTCCAAAGAGGTATACGTTCTTGTACGCTGTCCACCACATTGCTACTTTTTCAACAACGTTATCCATGACGAACGCGACTGCGTTAGCGTCCGCGCATCCTCTTTCGAACGTGCTGGAAACGAAAATTCACACGCACCCGAATTAATGTAAAAAATATTCTCGCCGACTGTGACGAGCGAAGGGCCTGATTTAACTCTCTCATGTTTCTCAAAATCAAATCCATGCATTTACTATTTCCACTTACTCTATAACAATTGATTTATTACTGCCTGTGTTCTGAGGTCTACTTCCTTAACCCTTGGACAGAATCCTTAGCAAGAATATGATTAGTAAGCGATCCCAAGTGGTCATGTGGTTATGCAAGGCAGAACTTAGAGCATGTACTATGGCAGTGTTATTTATACGACGATCAAAGTTAGATGATCTGACTTATTACAGTTAAAGCCCAAGAATCATGAAAAACTGTAATTTTTACTATATTTAAACGTTTGTAGCACATTGCAATGTTGACCGCTTTTGATGAAATTTTCAGAACGCACTTGGTAACAAAATGATTCGGACACTTCGAAAAAGACGATACCTCTTTTAATCTTTAGAGACGCGTAGTGGTTCAGTGGATAAAAGCGCGCAACTACAAACACTGTGGTCGTGAGTTCAAATCCCGCCGTCACCCCTGGAAATTTTCGATGTGATATATGTATTATACTGCGTTGTCGAAGGTGGTTCGGAGCCCACCTTAATAAAACAGTAGGTCCCGCTAAAAAGTAGGCTGAAATAGGCTAAAATTTGGCGATACGGAGAAGTGGAAATTGGAAAAAGGGGAGAGTTGGAATAAGGTTGGTGAATGGATTTGAAACCCAGAGGGGACCAAATATCATTACCTACCTACCTCTTTTAACCTCTTAGGCACGGCTGAATTTTGCGCAGGGCTGTTTCTCTCTACGGCAGAGTTCAACGAGAATTACGTGTAAACGATACAACCTACAATGTGTGACGGACATGGACGGAATGTATCTTTTAATAGGAAACCCTGTGTTTCTATTAATTTTCATCGGAACATGGGTCACAAAATTCTTCTTCTGAGAATACTTACTTCTTATCTGATGTCGTTCCTTCTTCTTCGCATTCTTCTTTCTCTTCTTCCTCATTATCATCATCTTCTTCTTCTGATCCTTGTTCTTCTTCAGTTGATGGATGTTCGGAAAGTAGAATCAATTCCAATGTCTCGCTTAAAAAGAGGTTTGATTTTTACTTTCTAATCTGTGTCATACTGGATATCAGAGGATCGGAAGTAATTAAAAGTCTATTGAGCACGTCTCTATTACATGCTTATCTAGAACATTTGCGTGCATTATTTTCTCCGCAACGGCGAAAGTGTTTGTTTCTTGCCTCGGCTGCTTCTTGTGACAGTTTTCCAATGGAAAATGCATACTTCTCGCCATGGCTATATATTTAAAATACAGCATTCTTTGTAATAAGTATTTTAAAAAGATATTTTAAATGTAAATGATTATACTTTTCGATAGTGTACATAAAAAAGACGAATAACGTAAAAATATTGATTATTTTTTCTAATAACTGTTTTAAAAAGATATTTTAAATGTAAATGATTACACTTTTCGATAGTGTACATAAAATAGACGAATAACGTTAAAATATTGATTATAATCCGCAGTACTTGATTGAAAAATAGCTGCAAAACGTTACAATTTGATATGCTCCTCTTTATGGACAGATTTTGCACTCAAAACATCCATTTTAGTAAAAACGGTATATAGTACAAAAAGTAGAAATCTCAAGCTTTAAAATGGTTGCTTTTTCATCAAATTTGGATCAATTTTAGCAAAGTTACAGCTGTTTAAATATTGAGCGAATTTTGAAATAGCTTTGGCCGCTGAAATCGGGCAAATACCCCACTGTGCGTCGTTCAGAAAGATGACATCCGCGAAAACCATTATAGTGGCGCGTCGTGCCTAAGAGGTTAAGATTGACTTACACCACTTTTACATTGAAGAAGAGCGTCTTAATCGCACAGAGGTTATCTTCTAGCTGTTTATTAGCATAATGAATATGAGAAAATTCATTAACGTGGCCGCACGCTAATTATTATATAAGAGACAGAAAGAAGACTTGTATGATTGAAACGCATACATATAATAGAACGCACAATGCTCGGTTCTTAATTACGCAAGGTCGGTCGCAAATAATGCTTCCATTGATCGTGTCCGAGGAAGAAGCAGACGGGAAACTTTCTACTTTCTTCTTCTCTTTGCAGTTTGCGGAAAGTCCGTCATGTCTGCCGCCATGTTTTCGCTTTGCGGACTCATCTTTCGGCGGTGATGTATAGTTCGGTCGCGAGTTCTGTCCTTCGGAACGAAATGCGCGTATCATGCGAAAGCCTTAGAATCGGTAAGTTATTGTTTTGTTAGTTGAATGGGTTCTCAGAAACAAAACCGGCCGCATTCGAATTCAGGCAGCGCGGCGTAACAATTAACACGGTGTGGAGTATTAAAGAGAACAGCATTGTCGTAACTGCGGCGCACAAGTGTTATAACCAAACCGCGGAAGCTTATGGAAATACAAACTTTTCTGCACAAATTAAGAGAAATCTTTATTTTTTCTTTGTTTGTACGTTATATTTACAACTGGCTCTGGTGAGTCAACTAGAATTAAGAGAAATTGAAGTGAAATGAAATTTTCCTTCCACCGGCGAACGCTTTCAGTAAATTAAGCGTTAGATTCTGTGTTAGACTATTTGCTGTTTCTTGCTGATTTTTTTTTTTGCATGAACAGGTAGTGTCGCAGTCTATTAAATATAGAGTATCGCAAATGTCGTGTACTATCGAAACTGACGGAATAATCAAACTTTTGTAATCTACTATTATACAGGGTGAGGCATTTAAAACAGGACACCTGAATAACTGGTGTGTTTTTGGAGATAGAGGAAAATGTCTCAGACCAATCTTATTTGGTATCGAGGGGCTCATCATCCGATGTTACTAGTTTCTTGATAGGTGGAGGCGTCAAGGAGATATGAAGGTCAACTCTGTTTTTTTTAAATGGAACAGTATGTTTTTACATTCTGATAGAGTATTTCAAGACGGATACAATGCCCCATTATTAAGGACATTCAAGTTCATTCAAAGTCAACTGCAAGAGAAAATAAATTGTCCCAAAGCACTCTTCAAATACTTCGACGATTTAGATGCCAAATATTATTTACGTACTCGTTGCTAGTATAAGTGCTCAAATTGGCGACCTTGAACATGGATACATAGTCCAAAAGGTTGCAATACCGATGACACTCCCTGATAAATTTCATTTTATCTATTAGAGAGCAAGCTCTTTTTATTCGTTCCTGCATGTCAACTTTGGTTGTTGGATTTTCGCGGTATACTTAGATATTGAATATTACGAAGCCGTACTCGAATCGGCAGTCAAACTACTAATAACATTTGTGTACATAGACAAGATGCAATGTGATTGAATGTTTGTGTCCGTTCTGTGACCCTTGTCGGCAATTACAAGAGCAGTATGCCAAAAACCAAAGAATACACAAAAGTATTCGAAGGGTGCTTTGAGGCAATTTAATTTCTCTTGCAGTTGACCTTCAGTGACCTTGAATGACTTTAATAATATGTCATTGTGTTCGTCTTGTAATCAGAATGTAAGCAAGAAAACATACTGTTCCATTCAAAAAAAGCAGAGATAACCTTCATATCTCCTTGACACCTCCACCTATCAAAAACCTAGTAACATCGGATGATCTGCCCTTCGATACCAAATAAGTTTGGTCTGAGACATTTTTCTCTATCTCCAAAAACAAACGAGTTATTCAGGTGTCCTGTTTTAAATGCCTCACCCTTTATATTGCGCAAAACTTGGGAGATAACGGTCACGTGGTGAAGACTGGTAGAATTCAATTTTGGGAATTATATAGAGTATAAATGCACTTATAAACAGAAACAACGCAATTTGTATCTGTGTTTGAGCTTATTAAAACTTTTGTTTCGCTATGTTTAATTAAATACCAGTGGCTACAAATATAAGAAGCTTTCAACGGACATTGTATCAAAACATTCTTTCGGATGCTTTTATTTAATTCCTGTTTTTAAATCAATTTGACCCTAACCACGCGCATTAGCATTAAGATCCGCGGTTTAATGATAACAAATGCAGGCGTTTGGAAAGTTTGGATGATAATGACGAGGGTACAAGATGGACGAAGTTTCCCAGAGAATTGCAACGCCCGTTAGTAGCGACCGTTACGATTTAAATGTGTTTGTACCGAGGGACATCTGTGAAACTGAAAAATATTTTACGACAAGTTGTGCTAAAATTACTCATCTTATATAACTAAACAGTAGATATTTATAAAATAACAATGGAAATATTATCACTATCTTCGTGAAAATGGAACTTGGGTTACCAAACACCCAGCCCGTTCATAAATAAATTATTTTGAGGAAAGAATAATGAATGTAACATAGATTAAAAATGAATCAGCAATAAAGAAAGAAATAATTCACTGATAGCAAATCGTCGATTAAAAGACTGCTAAAAGTCTCTTATATATTCTGTTAGGTTAAAAATCTCACAATTTCTTTAAGTGCAAATAAAATTAAGATCACTGTATAAGATATTCTTGGTCCCATTTTGTTATAACTAGACTGCAAATTTTAAGTGTCAATATCAAAATTAAATTGGTGAAATACAAAACTGTGGGAACAGTAGAACAATCTTTGAATATTATCATACTATTCCCGATTTATTAAAATTGTTAACATTAACCATACCACGACCGGTCAAGTAATTGATTTCACATTTTTTTATCATACGTAATTATTGAAATTACAAAGATATACTTAAATACTTCATTCAAGCACATATAGTTATAAAAATTGTGAGCAATTTACATAAATCTTGTGATTTTTATACAATAAATTATACCAGTCACATTTTGTGCTTTTGTGTTTATGAATTTCTGTGCCTGACAATTGACTTGGAAAATTTTTATTCTTAAATAAAGATCTGCAGTCAAATGATTCAAGGTGCTTTAATAAAAAAAAAACAATTATTACTTATACACGAAATGGTTCTTCGGTCACGTCAATTACTATTCTACATCTATTACTCGAAAGAAGATTTGAGTGATAGGTACGTTTTCTTTCACTGAAACATTTGAACTTGCATTTCGCACGGTAATTCGCTTCATCGATTCTCTCCCACGCCGTTAGCCAGGCTAAAACAAGACCAGGCTATTATCAACTAACTGCGTGACACGTTAAGTATGACCATGCGATTATAAGAAAGTCGATCCTATGCGATTACAGAGTTTGAATATCGTGTTCTTATCCGAACCTCGTTCAAACTAAGGAAATGAGAAATTCTTAACGGAGATCTAAAGGAAGGTCTGACATTCATGAAATTTACAGCTTATTAAGCATATGGAAGGATGTGTATATGAAGGCAATGAATCATTCAGGTGGAAGTTTTGTTGTCTAAGACAAGCAGATAAAGAAACGAGAGGTACAACATAAATAATTTTATGTTGCGTTTACCAGTATATTCAACAATAACATAAGAGAATATTAAAACAAGCTCGCTTAAACACCACGCATTTGTACAGTGGGTGTAAAAAGTATTCGTACACCTTTAAAAGTCAAATAACTTTTATAAAATTAGACCAAACGACTTCAGTTCATTTGAGATGTTAAAAGGATTAGTTTATTAGGTAATGTGTAAATATTTTTTTCTATAAATTGCTGTTGGTCGAAATTGTGAAGATAAAAGTAAAGGTCACAATTTTTAACTTCTTCATCTTTGCCTATAATGAAAATTTAAAATACGCCTTTAATCTACGTGAGTTATATACATGCACAAAGTTTCATCGAAGTCGGTTAATGTTGCTATGAGCTAAAAACATTTCAAAATTCAAGTTTAAGGGTGAAAGTCGCAGATTTTCGGTCTTATAAACTTTGTAGATGTATATAACTTACTTATACCTATATAACGCTTCTTTTAAATTTTTATTACAGGCACAGATAAGAAGGTTAAAAATTATGATCATTAATATTTTCGTTGCAATTCCAACAAACAGCAATTTTTTGAAAAAATTATTTACACGTTACCTTTATAGCAAACTAATACGTCTAACAACTCAAAATAATTAAAGTGGTTTGATCAAATTTTGAAAAGGTTATTCGATTTCTAAAGATGTACGAATACTTTTTACACCCACCGTATATACCAGGCATGTCCAGATGTAGCTCACTTGGAGGCAAATTCGAGGGAGACGCCTACTTCTCCCGCCCGCGTCTCGCTCCCCGTGGCGACCGTAGTCCTCCGAGCTCCTCAGACCCGTGCCTATCGTGGGTCCGAGGGTTGCCCGAACGCGCCACACGCAGTACATACCGCAAGCGGTAGGCACGAGTCTGAGGAGCTCGGAGGACTACGGCCGCCACGGGGAGCGAGACGCGCGGGCGGGAGAAGTAGGCGTCTCCCTCGAATTTGCCTCCAAGTGAGCTACTTCTAGACATGCCTGGTATATACGGTGGGTGTAAAAAGTATTCGTACATCTTCTGGACATGCCTGGTGTATACAGTGGGGAACAAAATTAAGTAGACCTCCATTAAAACGCAATAACTTTTTTGAGATTGGACCAAACGACTTGAGTTGTTTTAAGGTGTTATCAGGGTGAGTATACTAGGTAATATGTATAGAAACAATTAATTAAAAATTACCATTGGTCAAAATTGCGAAGAAAAAAGCAAAGGTCACGATTTTTAACTTTTTTACCTGTAATGAAAATGTAAAATATGCCCTTCGAAAATCTCATCGGAATTTTTAATCATTTGTGTCTCATAGCAAAATTTATCGATTTTGATGACACTGCTTCCATGGGTATAACTTCCTCAGATCTACCAAAGGCATATCGAGACCATTTCCTTTATAATTTCGACTAGTGGTCGACGACCCAACTTTTTTATACAATACCTAAGAAACAAATCCTTATATCGTCTCAAAAAAGTCATTTTGACCAATTAAAACAAAGTTATTTCTTTTTAAAGGGTGCCTAGTTAATTTTGTCCCCGATTGTAAATCTCTATCGAGATTTTTTAACTGAAATACAGTAGAAATATTAAATTTCATTGACTACAGAAATCAGTTTACGTTGAACTAGAACGTTCTCTTCTTTCCTAAATAAACTAAAAAAAACTAAAATAGTTTCCCTCAAATTCCCTCCAAAGGAATTTTCTTCGAATATATGTAGATGTACAAACAATGTGTAAACAACTTTTGCAACGGACACAAGATTTCAAGACGGGTAACGAAATGCCGAAACATTGTAGCAGCTGATGTGAAACGTTCATAAATTTTGCGGGATGGAAATTAAACGTAATTTCCATGTAATAAATATTCGAATATTCAGCCTGGTTCATATGCTCGATCGTTTCACATATTATGGAATACTATACTACCGTTTCGAACGTAACAAATTCGTGTCACTGCGAATCCTTTGATAATAGAAACCGTCGGAATTTAACACTAAACCTACCATAGCCGGTCAAATGACCGGATTCATATTTTTCATTTTCAAATTATTGAAATTATAAAGATGACTTCATGGGAATTGATTCAATAAATTTCTTTACCGAAGCATATGTTATAATAAAAATCAAACGAAGCCTAAATAAATTCAATCTTGTTATTTTTATAAAAGAATACATACTAGCCAATTTTAATGCTCGGTAGATTTAGTGTTAAACTTGAAGTTTCAAAAATCTATACTAGCCGCTGTGCAAATCTATTCGTTCAATGAACACGAGAATGCAGCGCTAAAATTCAAATTTTTGATCATTCGTATGATGGAAATTATCGAGTAATTATTAATGATATTTTATGGATTTGAAATCGCAATTTAATGTTGAAATAAATTTTCAAGTTAAAGTTCAAATACCTACTGACAGTTTACGCATTTAGGGAAATGATTCTCGCGATGGTGGATATTCGTGGATTATGCTAAAAACATGGCAACTGTTTCTTTCCATCATTGATTTTAGAATAGGAAAGCTTTCGGGAAGGTTTGAGTGGATCCGGGAACAATCGCGAAACAGCCAATACCATTCTGTGCAATCCCCTCGTAGCCTAAGTGAAGCATGTCAAATTGGCAGCCATTCCGATGGCTTTTGACGACGTAGAGAAGTGGATTACCGTCGAGCACTCGTACATCAAACACGGTTAAAATACAAGTAGTTACCCAGGTTAAGGAGTTTGGAAAAACCTTGGTAATGAATAACGCTAAGCACGCTATGACTCAAGAAATAGCATAAGCGACAGTGAACAATCGATCACAATAATGTACGGACACTTTTAAAAAGACAATAACTTTTTTAAGAATGGTTCAAACGACTTAACTTTTTTGGAACGTTAGAAAGCTTACTTTTCTATGTGACGAGAAAAAATTGTTGAAAAAATTGCAATTGGTCGGGATTGCAAAGAAAATACTAAAAGTTGTTTTTTACAACTTTTTTATGTGGTCTAATATTGAAAATTTAAAAAAGTTGTTTTTGTAGATCCATGTCGATTATATACTGCGGCTCACAAAAGTATTCGCTCGCTCTTTAAATCAAAATAACTGTCTTAAAATTTGACCAAACCACTTGACTTTTTTTGAGCAATTAGAAGCATGTATTTAGTAAATCACGTGCAAAAAAGTTTTTGAAACAATTGCAATTAGTAGGAATTACGTGAAGAGATAGAAATGGCACTTTTTAAAACTTCTTTATTTTAGTCCACAATGAAAATTTAAAATATGCCTTTTGTAGTTCTATGTTAGTTATACATATGCTGACAATTTCATCGAAATCGGTTGACGCAGAAAAAACGACGCGCATCGAAAAATGTAAGAAACTATGGATTTTCAGCAGAAACTGACCAAAAGTCGTGAAAAACTGCGATTATCACCCCTTTCAACCGCTTGTAGCTCATATGTTCGATAACTAATTTCGATCAAATTTTTAGCATATGTATAAATAACATAAATCTACAAAACACATATTTTAAATTTTCATTACGAGCTGAAATAATAAAGTTTTAAAAAGTGCCATTTTTATTTTTTCATGTAATTCCTACTAATTGCAATTTCTTCAAAATCTTTTTTGAAGAAGAAAAAGTCAAGTGGTTTGATCAATTGTTAACAAAGTTATTCTGATTTAAAGAGCGAGCAAATTCTTTTGTGAGCCACTGTATATTCTGAAAATTTCATCGAAATCGGTTGATGCGAAAGAAAAGTTGACATTAATAATGTATTTGGTACGAGTGGAGAAACAATTGTAATTTAGGCACTTACTGTGTAATTATCTACCAAGAGAATTTACGCCATTCTGCATTCATTCTGCACCTTCACAGATTCTGATGAATCGCTTCAGTTCTAACCAACATAGTAGAGTAAAAATTCATTACTGTTTTGCGAACAGATTGCTAAGAAGATTAGTCGTATCTTTATTGTGCGGCAATTATGAAGCTACCTGTCCCGAAATGCATACTTCGTGATCAATTACGTACCACACGCCAACGTTTAAAATAGATTCTAAATGAGGCCTTTGCGCGAAACTTTAGTAACTCTAATTTTCTCTGCATTAGATTCGCTGTACTTGCACATTTACATATTTGTTCGTAGTGCTTATGCTCCTCCAATGTTGTGAACAGGAAAATTAAAGCGCAATTTCTAAATTTGTAAAAATTCCAGCATTTAGAGCTATGTGATAAATCAATTTAGTCTTAAATTATGGAGTAATTTAGTAATATATACAATTTATTAGTACCAATCCAAAAATCTTTCTAGTTGCATTTCTTGTACACTTTTATAAGTAATAAATAGATTGCAAAAGAATTTACGCAAAGTAAACATTTTTTACATGAATTGCCACAAAGAGAAGCTACACATTTGTCACATTCAGTAAAAAAACTCGCAGTAATAACTAATTACGAATGTCAAAATCGTTTTATTCCATTGGTTTCAATTCAATGGTGATTCAACGAGAACGTAAAAACAGAAAATTAATTTTGTTTATTTCCACAAGTCATTCGTTTTGCCGCAAGTCAGTAATTAAAAAATTATTTAGCGCGTTTTCATGCTTTCACGCATAATCGTTTCGTAAATGCATTTCATATTTTTTATTCCCTGTACTCGTTAAGAAAAGGCGTTGATACAAAATCGGCCAAAATTACCCAAGACCAATTTTCAAAATGGTGGCAAAATTTGAGGAAAATTGGTCTTGGGTAATTTTGGTCGATTATGAATCAACGCCTTTCCTTTCGTGAGAAGATTCATTTTCCGACATTTCGCGATTTTCGTAGCTAATTACGCGAATTACCGTGACGCGTATTGCAAATCCGACAGTTTTTCAATTTGGTTTGTCATTGAAGCAACGGAACGCGCCGCATTATGGAGCCCGGCAATGTAGACGTATACCATATTCAGATAATTGTGCATTGTAAACGTAGGATGCGGTGGTTGCGTGCAAACAGCTACATTGATTGCGAAATAGGCAAATATGTATTTTCAAGGAAATCATATGTGCTCCCTAGAGATTGTTCCTTGCTGCGTCTAGTAAATTATGAAAATGCAGTTCAATTTTTTTTCAGCACAAAAGAACGGAAACGACATGCCACGGGATAATTTTACAAACAATGCGGCGGATTGCTAATGTTTGTTAGAGTTAGCCAAGTCTAATGAATATTTAAAAAAGGTTTGTACTTTCAGATTCTCGGTTGTTCGTTTCCACGACGAAATATCTCCTCGTTGCCAGTCTGCCAACGGAAATCAAGTTACACTTTCGTAAGGAATCTCGGGGAACTTCCTCCGAAATCGACGACAAGTAGTTGTCCTACTTAATAAGAGTGTCCGCGAATTTATGAATGAAACCAGTTCTTAATCTGGACCTAACGTCACTCTTTACGAGTTTGAGCGAAAGGTGTGTAACATTAACAAGATTTTAATTAGAGCAACTGCAAACTATAATACACAAATTGGAAAAATCGGTTTTTTTAAGATTTTTTTAATAGCTGATTTTTAAACATTTCTTCAATAGCTCTCTTTTTAGTATACATATACTGGTCCAATCTTACAGCTATAACAAATTTTAAAAAAACAAGCAAGTTCGTACTCTATAATAAGATGTCTACATCTTCATATACCTGTTCTTTTACGTATTCTCATCGTGGTTTAAACTATAGCGACACTTATACTAAAGAAGAAACTAAATTTCTGTTTATATCGTGTGATTATACTTGATTTACTAGACACGTACTTTTTTGGAAATGTGCTGAATTTATTGCTTAATTTATCGCAAGTTCACTTGGAATTTTTCGTTTCTTTAATTTAACGATTTTCTCATGGGAGCATACTAGATTAAATTTCATATTTTTTTAACTTGTATTACCAGGAATAATATCAAGGTTATAAAGACATTTGTACAATAACCTTAATGGGAATGTATATGTTGAAAACAATGTTTCCTAAGAAAAACAGATTTCTTTAAAAGTGACGCACTAGAACACTGCCTTACTTTTATATCAATACCCAATTATCCGAGAGAGTAGAAACCTATAACAATTTTGCTTTTTGTCGATAAGAATTACACAACAAATTTAATAAAAACAAACCAAATCTAAATACCTCGGTACCCACTTATTGGTGTGAGAATTAAAGCAAGAATAGACCTGTACATAAAACTCAAACACCAAAAAGTTCTGCAATAACATAGCAAAAAAATCAGCAAACTCGCTCGAAATCCAGAGCAGAAAATACCCAGAAACACTTTCTCAAAAAGTTTCTCGCAAAGTATTAGACAAAAGGAGCAGGATAGGTTTGAAGTTTCAATATGCGTTGCAGTATCTAATCAGAAAGATATCCGTTGGAAAATGACTGGCCCTCGAAATCCGGTTGTTCCCGAAACAGGGAAGTCGCTCGCAAGTGGAAGTTTTGAAAATTTTCTTGCGCTTGGTGGCTGGTTTTCCGCGCGCGCAGAAAGTTCGGTTGTTTCGCGAGAAAAATGGCTATCAACGAAGTGTCGCAAGCCGTCGCAATGCGCGAAATTATTACCGTATTCCGGTCCGCAGGATCCGAAGAAAACTGGCACGGAACGAGGTCGTCGAACGGAAAGGGAGAAACAAAAGGGTGCGCGGGTGGTGCGAGAGGACGGCTCGAGTGTCCCGAAAGCGAGTTCCGAGCGTCGAGTACTGGAGCGCCACGCTAAATTAAGGCTGCGAAACGTAAGAAACGTTCGCGTGTACAATTTTACCGTGAGACGTGTGCGCAGCAAAATTCACTAGACTAGAAACGAATGGAATTAATTCAGTAAGTTGGCCAGGACTAGACGAACATCCTAGATTTACTACAGCGCTCAGCTTGTGCGACAGCGACACGTTCGAAATTCTGTGTCCTCAACGATCCTATTGGGTTGGTGTAAGAGTAATTCAGGCTTTTGTTGAACTTTCTTTTGGGGGACCAGATGTTTTTAACTTTTTTGAACTCTTTTCTATGTAATCCTGTAGATATCAATGCAAACATTACGAAAATGTAAGTATTATTGTTAGGAATTCACTGGTTTATAAGTTATACGCGTGCAAACATGAGCAATTTAAGCGTTTTTGACAGATTCGTTGGGTGGTAGAGGTAGGACTGTTGAGCGCATGCGCTGGATAGATGGTGGGTGTTCAGCGCATCGGCTAAATAGTACTGAGTGGTATAGTCCAAGTTGGTTTGGGGTTAGTTAAAAGTTCTCAACTTTACACGTGTATAACTTCTGAACCAGTGAACTCCTGGCAATAAGACTTTCATTTGCGGTGTTTTCTCGTAGAAATTTATAGGACCACATAAAAAAAGTTTTAAAAAATTGGTCCTCTAAAAGAAAGTTTAACCCAGGCTTTTCTTCTTGAATTTTCAAGTTATGTATTCCTCTTTATTTTCCAATTTTTCGACAAGAGCCATCACTATTAATTGCAGAAGGAACAATAGTGTTCAGATTAGGTGAACATTCTAGATTTAGTACAGCGTTCAGCCTGTGCAACAGCGACTCGTTCGAAATTCTGTGTCCTCAACGATCCTATTGGGTTTCTGCAAGAATAATTCAGGCTTTTGTTCTCTTTTGTATTCCTCTTTATTTGCCAGTTTTTAGGTTTCTTGCAACCTCTCGAGATGGTTTTTCAGCATCTGCTTCGATTCGTCATTATCAATTGCAGAGGGAACAATAATGTTGAGGTTAGGCAAACTTCTGAGATTTTCAACGGCGCTCAGCTTATCCAACAGGAACACGTTCGAATTTCTATATTCTCAACAATCTTAAACGATCCTAGATTCTGTATTCTTGAAGATTCGGAACGGTTGGCTCGAAGATCCTGATTGTCATACGTAGGGGTATCCGAAGTCGGATGTAACAGGGAGCGTAAGTAACATGGTAGATCATTCTAAATCTGTTAAAGCCATTATCATAAAATTAGTATGTATCAGATGATTGCAGATTACGAAACACAAACACCACCACATTTTTGCAATTGTCTCCCAACCTTTTAGTACCTCTTTCACAGAGACAGCATGATTTTTCTTCAAAGAAAGACTACAGATCTCCGAAAATCGTGCACGAACTTTTACAATCATTCAATATGATGCAAAATTACAATCGAAGTGTATACGTTCAATAGGGATCATAATAACTTCCCGATACTCTAAAGTAAATTTTTCTTAGTTGCTTAAAATTATGGTATAAATGTTTCCTGCTCATATAAACGCTTTTTCTTCTTTTTATTCCTTGATTTGATCTTTGCGAATGTAATAGTGATCATCACTTAGCACTGTTTAACATTTTAGTAGTAAAACGTGATATTGTACGTCTTAAATCATGATCGGAGACGACTGTAACATTTTTATCCATAAGAATTATATGCATATATTTATTTTCTTAAACGAGATATAAAAGTCCAAACTGTTGGTTTTGGGAAGCCAGGTGATTTTATAATAATGATATAGATGTCTTTATACAATACTTTTATTTGATGCTCTCTCTTCAGAAGCTATACCTCGACTAACAGAGCTCGGAAGCTCATCAGAACCGTTGGATCACGTTGCCCATCAAAGGACCGCAGCTCTATCTTTGATTCCGAACTTAAAGGTACCGCGAAATACAATGTTACGGTCTCGTAGATATGGCATAAGAACGTATACATATACGTATGCATATAAATATATAATATTACATGAACAGTATTCATTTCTGTGTATATATATACATATATTAATACAAACAAAATTGATTTATAACAAAATTCACAAAACATACATATTACAAACGTTACATTGATTATTTTCTATACAATTTCTATGAAATGCCAAAAAAGATATAATTACTGATATACTTATATATTGAACGACATAAAGAAATAATACTCAAGACATGCTTCTTGTACGATTAGAATTACATTGATACTTTTTAAAATTGCATTGGAAGACTTTAATGAGAAACGTAATAAGAATAAATATTAAAATCATCCTTAACAGATCGTAAACCAATTAAACATGCAGCCGAAACGTTTAAAGTCCGTCTGACGGAATTATTAAACAATTTCCGAACTGGTCGAAGTTTCGTTACTTAAAATACTACGCTAATTGACCGACGTGAGCAGCCCGTCATAAAAACGGCGAGTCGTTTCTAATCGCGTGCTGTGTTTATATGCGTAATTAGCGAGCCGGCTCGCGAGCCCAATTATTCGAAATCATTCTCGGAAATCGCAATGGTCCCGATGCCACGTCGGAGTTCATAACTCTTTACGCAAGCTGCGATAAATCGCCGGATTCGTAACGCGCTTGGCAATAAATTCGCAAGTTCTATTGTAAAATATGTGTTTCACGGTGGGGAGGGGATAGGGCTTGTCCTGGGACGGGGAATAGCTTTCAGACGGTTTTTAACTGTCCGGGAACACCGCCACTACCACGAGGAACTTTCGTTCAATTAATTATGCAAATGAAATTCCCGCCTCGTTCCTTATCTGCTGTTTCAATTTTCGCGATGTCGCATTCAAACGGAACTTACGAACTCGTTAATTTGCCAGTTTTCTCGGCTGACTCGAGTAATTTTTACGCGTGGACGACCGGGGCGAAGTTTGTACCTTTGATTCGGGCATTATGCCGGCCATTACGCCGCGATCATGCGACAAATTTGCGGAAACGTGACGCTCGTTTAACACGGCGAACGGTTTGGACTGCGGGTCTTTATGCAAAATGGAAATTTTCTAAAGCAATTGTGGGAAGCAGAAATTACATAAAATTGAATTTTTTCTTTAGCCATCGGACAGCGGACTGTTGCACAGTGGGGTATTCGCACCCGAAAGCCGGACATTAGTGAATTTCAAAAATTTTAAGTAAAACTTTTAGTGTTAAAGGTAGATGAATGTCTAAGGAACAATACATCAGTATCTTTTTTAAATTTGTGCACTCATAAGGCAGTATATTTTTTTATTTATTTATTTATTTAATGATGCTTCAACAACAAAGGTCATTACCAACACGGTACACTTTCTTACAATATTTTATACATATTTGTATCCTTGATATAGGGGGCATGACCGGCTATATATTCCTTAGAACCTAACAGAATGGGTAAGGATCCAGGCAACTTAGCATTTTTCTTTTCATTCTCATATTTTTTGCATTCTATTATTAGATGATTTATGTTAACTGGTACTTTACATATATCGCAGATCGTGTTTTCTTTCTTGTTTAACAAAAATGAATGGGTTATTTCTGAGTGCTCAATTCTGATTCTAGAAATTGAAGTTTGAATTTGACGATCTACTGGACTTGGAAATTTTTACCACAATTTTACCATTTTGTATGGAATTCCTTTTAATTTTGTCAAATACCTATTTCCTAAAAATTTCATTTAGGTGATTTTTAAGATCGTTTAGTCTGGTATAATGAGTGATTTGTTTCATTTTTGTGTTGCAGGCTGCTAATTTGGCTGCTCTATCAGCGTTTTCATTACCCTTTATACCCGATGAAATCCAGCAGAAAGTAATGGTTTGCCGGTTTCAACCGCCGAGTTATAACAAGGCAGTATAGTTCATTGAAAATTAAGAGATTTCATAGCACACTTTACAATCCTAACCACTGTCTGAAACAACGTTAACTTATTCGTGATTTTCAAGTATTTTACTGAAATTGTGTAAACTTTGTCATTGTAGAAGCTTTTCAGGTAGGTGTAAACAGCAGTTTCGAACAGTTTTCAAGCTGTTATCATCTATGCTAGCATAAATTAATATCTGAAAAAAATGAATAATTTACTAACTTTTTTGACGATTATAAAACTGTATTAACGATTTTGTTATATTTCTGGACATGTCTCGATGCTTTTGCAGGTATCATTAGATTTGGTAAAGATTTGTGAAACTCGATGCAAAATAAATTGGATCCATATTCGTCCGTACTCAATTTTTATACCTAATTTCGTTAAGTAGATATAGTACTCGCAGCATTCCACGTATGCCTGTACGTTTGCTTTCCCTGAGCCACCGCGAGACACTACGCTATGAAACTCGTCGAAGGATTTGTTTACAAACACAGACAGGCACCCATCAGATGTTGATGAATTGCATATATTACAGGTAAAAATATTCTTGAAATATACCGGGTGATTCACGAGAAATAGACCACCTAAATAGCTCCGTTAGGCTTGAAGATAGATGAAAATGTTAGAGAGAAAAGTTGTACTGTGAAAGGAGGCAAATAAGGTGATATAAAAAAATGTTCTAATTGTTGTCATTTTTAAGGTCTTTTGAAGGTCATCGGTGTTTTTTTAAATGTCACCATATACAATATTTTAATTTCAATGCTGTGGTATACTATGACCTTCAAGTGACCTTGAACTAGAAAATTTATGATAAAGCAGAAATTAAATTTCCGTTGATCAAACAAAGTAATCAAACTATACCTATTTATAAGTACGAGGTCGATTGGTGGTCATATTGTACGTACCACATCGTTGAACTCGTCTTGACATCAGCTATAACACTATGAAGTTAAAAATATATGTACCATTAAAGAAAACAACGATGACCTTCAAAAGACCTTGAAAACGACAACAATCAGAAAATTTTTTTTTCACCATATTTGCCTGCTTTAACAGTACAAATTTTCTCCCTAATTTTTGGAAACACATTTTTTAAGGTATTTCTTGTGGACGCGTTAGTCTTCCATTTTTTCGTAATGTAACAGCTGTCCATTCAATTTAACCGCCTGAAAATGAGTAATTAAATGTTGATTTTGATATTCTAGGTCAGATTCATGTACCGCCGTCAGAGAATTAATATTTCACGGCGTCTAAAATACTGTATCAATGTTCTTAAAGTCCTCTAATGTCTTCACAGTTTTGTATTTTATCTATACAGTTTTCAAATCGCTGTCCAGTTATCATAGTCCTGCAAATGATTGAAAGGGAGTGGGTCACGAATCTCTACAACAATTTACGTTTTTAGAGATTGTTTCTGAAAAATTATTCTGTGAAAATTGTTCGTTGTTAACACTTTATCCATCGGCAATTTTCTAATAGTCCTTCAATAAATTCGATTCTAATTTCGTTTCTAACTTTTGAGTTCGATGATCGACAATTAATAACTTCTTAATGAATTGTTCAAAAGCGACAGCAATTTCGTTCAAAATCCAGCGAATTATAATGGATGAATATAGTGTAACAAGTTGTTCTAAAATTATTATTTGAAAGAAAATTATCGAGTTTCTTTTAGATAGAGTTCAGCTATTAAAAAGTCTACTAATAAGCTCTCGGTAGGTAAAGTTAAGAGAGAAATAACAGAAGAATTCAGTTTCTCAGTTTTCTCGGGTTTTAAAATGAAAATTCTGCAAAAAATATTTAAAGTACTCTAACTTTCCATCATAATTTTCAATTTCACCAAGGAATCAAGTAAATTCAAAAATATTTAAAGTGCTGTAACCTTGTATCACAATATTTAATTTCACCAAGGAATCAAGTAAATTTAAAAATATTTAAAGTGCTCTAACCTTGTATCACAATATTCAATTTCACCAAGGAATCAAGTAAATGCAAAAATTTGTATTATTTGCATTGCACGTCGTATGAGTACAACAATAGTGGACTTTAGTTATGCACCAAAAATCAGTCGAATTTTTACTTAATTTTAACTTCAAGGATCTTAATCATTTTTTCTAGAAAATCTACGAGAACCAGAGTTAATTAAATGTTTATAAAAACTCGCAATCTAGAGGATATTCCGTGTTCAAAATTAAAAGCATGATACCGCCAATCAAATAAGGGTTACAAAACGCCGCGAAACTCGTGCGTGCCTAGCGGGCAAAGGTTTCAAAAAATCCGATTTCCCAATAAAAAGACAATGATTTTCCGATAAATAGCAGCGGCATCTATACAATCTCTGTACACGGACTTTTCCGTATCGCTCGTTGAATTTGGGACAGGAAAGCTGAAACGAAGCAATCCCCGGCGAAGAACTCGGGCAGCATTCGGCTCAGGGTAATTCCGACGAGCGCTGGGACAACAACGCATTCATCTAAATCATTTACAGTTTAATTATCGCACACATCCGTGCGAAATTCAACGGATGCGTACGCGGACAGACTATAAAATGCTCGACAAGGCCGGGGCTATTCACGCGACTATGAATCACGTCGCCGGGCTTAAGTCTCGAATTATGGTATTCGAGATCCAGGTGCCCGAGAAATTTTACAGTTCCTGATCACGCAACGGCTTTCCTTGTTTGCGCGCCGCGCAGTGCGTTGAAAAGCACGTTTTCTCGAAAATTGTTGGAATACGTATAACGGTAAAAACGAGTAAATACGCATGTGTATTCATTTGTGTTGTCTTGGCCGTTCGTGTTTTCCGCAGACACGCAGTCTAGTCCGGTGCTGACCCTTGACAAAGAAAGTTACGTTGTCGTGTATGGTGTATATCATATATTTGAAATAAAGATTAAATTGTACTTTGGAGGACCAATTATTTTCAACTTTTTTTTATGCAGTCCTATAGATTTCGACGAGAAAACACCTAAAATGAAAGTCTAATTGCCAGGAGTTGACTGGTTCAGAAGTTTGTACGCGTGTAAAGTTGAGCACTTTTAAGCCTTTTTAACAAGTTAAAGCGCTGCCATATTGATATATTTGCTAGGTGGTACACGTAAGATCGGCTAAGTAGTACTCAGCAGATCCGTTAGACGGCAGCACAAGCACGTACGAAATAATAACACATGTACGAAATCAAAATGCGAAACACTGTAAGCGTGGCCGGCTCTCTCCGCTCCCACGACGGCCGAACCCCAAACCAACTTAGACTATTTTACACGCGTATAACTTCTAAACCAGTGCATTGCCATCTAGCGCATGCGCTAGTACTACTTAGCCGATGCGCTGAACACCCACCATCTATCCAGCGCATGCGCTCAACAATCCTACCTCTACCACCCAATGAATATCCAATATGGCGACGCTCTAACCTGTCAAAAACGCTTCAAATTGCTCATGTTTACACGTGTATAACTTTTCAACCAGTGAACTCCGGTAACCAAAACTTGAATTTCGTGTACTAAAACTTACACGTCTATCATTTTCTCGTCAAAATGTGCAACATAACATACAAAAAACTTGAAAATTTTTGGTCCTCTAAAGTACAGTTCAGCCGAAATAAACGTTACATACGAAGCACGCGGGTCTTTATTCCATTCGCTATCCTGACTCTGCTAGAAATAACCAACAAAAATTATAACTGATACGAAAAAATGTTTCAGACGACAGTTATAGGATAGTAGAAGAGAATAGAGTGATCTCTTCATTGAATGAACACTTGAGCTACATATCTGTTGAAGTTAGTATTCGCAAATCGTTATTTCATTTCCTGAGTGCTACTTTTATAAGAAGGTTGTATCATTGTTAAGTTCTTACATTCCAAACCACAATTCTAACAATATTTGATGGTTGTAGCTTGTATTCAAAATCTCGCATCGGACTAAATGAAATATGGGTTAAATGACCAATGAATGGACATTTTCTAAGGAATGATCAGAGGTACTCTAGTGAATGTTAATTATCCAATCAAACTTATCACCTCAAAATGCAAATAATTGCTAATCTATTACATACATCAGAACATAGATTTTGTTAGACGACAACAATATCTACCTTGAATATACGGGATGTCGTTCGAACAACTGCTAAATAAATGAATGTAGTGACGAATAGGTTACAAAAGGATTTAGATCTCTTTAGCGAGACATCAGTGAATTTACAATTTATGTGCGAGTTCTATAATAATTGTTCTATATTGAGGTACATATTTGTAACTTTTAAATCTGAATAAATTCAATTTTGTAGTTATTGTAAGGTAATATACGCCACTCGTGTTTAATGCTCGGTAGTTTTACTGTTAAATATCAACATGGAAGTTGATTTTTGTCCAACGCACTGTGCATCGCCGCAACGCGAGGTAAAATATCGCCGGCAACCAACGCGCGTGAAAAAATGGGACTGCGGAAGTGAGGGGTAGCAACGCAATTTCGTATTCGAATGAAGTCGTCATTACCGAATAGCGGTCTCCGTTAACTCAGAAAATATTTACGGTCCATTATCGTAGCTATATACTAGCATCTAGTGACATCCATGAGATATGTAACGGATATTACATTTCCGGGTCACTAGATTGATATTCACTGATTCCGTGAGTACCGCAGCTACGAACATTTCATGAACCAGCGGATCCCCCGCATAGATTGAAAGGCCGAGCCTATATTTTCGTTGCAAGCAGATGTAACGTGTGTGCTCTTATTTACGATCGCGCATCCCGCCGGATGAGCTTTAATTCATATATTCGAAAAAATGTCGGACTAGAAATATTCTACCGTCTGCCCTGCCTTCGAAACCAAATCAATGATCCGAGGTAGGGATGGGCGATAATTGCAAAAAAATCGAACAATGAAAAATCGATTTAAAAAAAGAATCTATCGAAATACTATTTACATCCATATGCATTGTGCATGGCAAATTGCTATATCGCGGAATCCGATTATGGAAATCGGACCAAAAATGCAATGATTCAATTCTTATGGTAGTCTAGAACCTATTTACAAAATCAAGTTGTTCAATATAAAAGTAACTCACTGTTAAGTGTATAACTTTTACAGCACTATAGAGATACCAATAGCATCTCGTGATGATGTACTGTATATAAACTTTCAAATTAGATTGATATGTTTATGTAATTATTTAGGACTTCAAAAAAGGAAAGAATTAATGATAACTTTTTAAGTATTCAGCAATCATCATTTATTAATCGTTCACTTAAGGGCAATTCATTTAGGAATGTTTATACGATTCCGTTCTTCAAATATAATGTTCCCGCCTTTTGAGAACAATCTCTCTGATGAAACAGATATTCCGACAGAGGGTAAATACACTCAGTGATGGATGCATTAACTTACGCCCCCCTTGATTCATAGCTAAAGAAATAGATTTCTTTCAAACTCGAATGTCCAAGAATTGATTAAAAAAAAATTGAAAATCGCTTCAAAATCGCTCAAACCTAATCCGAGGATTGCACCAAGTGTGCTAAATATTGAGGTGACACTCTTCTGTGAATGTTGCAAAATTCAATTATCATGAATTGCTTTTAGAATTATTGTACAACTAAACTTGTAATATTTTTTCAATTACTATTTCGTCGTACATAGCATTTTTTTGTACAATTTTCATTGAAAAAGATTTTATATTTTAGATACCACAATTTATATTAATCCTGATTCGTGAATTGTTTCTACAATTTAACCTGTCCCTTGATGTCAAATTAACGGTGAAAAATCAATATGATGGAAGCACAAATAATTAAATCCGCATTCTTTGAGAGTGAAAACATAAGGTAAAATGAGAGAAATCTAAATGTAATGAATGTAAATGTAAAGAAGTCTAAAATGTAATTATTCTGGTGTGATAATTATAGTCTGTCATGTTTAAACAGTTACAACTTCGTGACGAAAATACTTATTTTAAAGCGTGAATCCTGTACTGTTAGAGGACTTAGTTATATTTTGCGGAAACGTATCTGCATCATGTGAAATAATGGAAAAGTGAAGACACCTTTACCTCACGAACATTTGCTGGCGACGCGGTAGACTGATCATTCAAAGTTCACTAGGACGGCAATAAAAAATCGCATTTTAAGTTTTTAGACGTTGTTATAAAGGCAAGACTTGAACCTTCAAATATACGGTAATTATAATCGCGAAAAAAATTGTTTAACATCGCTACAGTCGTTTGAAGTCAAAGCACTTTCGGAGAAATTTTACTGATGATTTTGAAAGCACAGACTTTCTGTAAAGAAAAGGAAAAGTATATTTGTGAGAATTTTTAATATAGAGGCTTGACATGAGTCGAGATTAATTTTGTATGTTGTATCTTGTATTCTGAAAATGTGACGCTCCTTTAATTTTACGATCAAATACATCTGAACCTACTACAAATTGAATAAGATATTTAAATTTTTCAAATACGCTTCCCCGCGCAATGTATTGGCAACACATAACGATGTCTGAGAATTGGTAAATAAATTTGATATGTAAATGCCATGTAGTCGCACGTTGTAGCTGAAATATTTACGAGAGAACTTGTTGGAGGAATGCGTCGCGAACTCGTTAAGGACAGAAAATCTACCAAGATCGTTTAGGATCGGTAGTTCAGAATTTTCCGGCAACATGGAATCGAATCTACGCGTCCCTCATGCATCTGGGAGTTTCCGCAATTAACGGTATTTATATATTTCCCATTCATTTAAGACGCAAATAATACTTGAATGGTTCGGGCAGGCAGTCTCGAGTGGCAGACATTTAATGAATTTTTCAAATGCTTCCCGCATGCGGAACAATTACTCGGCAATTCATTAAACGGCTGAAGTATCCGTTCGTATTTTTTACTTAATTAATTTTTTAAGCTTCGTTCCGTTTTTTCTTCGTTCCCCTAGAGCACCATGCCTTTTTTTCTGCTGCGCGAGTAGAAGTGTTCTTTCCGAGCCCCTGCCCGTCGACTACTTCGACATAATTCTCTAGAAAGTCAACGAGCGTAAGTAGTTTACGAAAATACGTTCCGTAAATATTAGCGACTCGCGTTGAATGCTAGACGCGATAGTACTTTCATCAAGGGATAATGAACCTGTCTAGACCGTGCGTGTAACGAGCGGATAACTGTTAACGAACAAATTTAATAATGGACATCGGTGAAAGCAATTACCGGCAGTATTGACATTCAGAACTGTCGATATTAGATGATTTATGAGATACAAATTGCTATGATTATTGTGGAGGGTTCTGAAATTTTCCGTATACGTGTACAGTATTTCATCGATAATCGTCGCCACCACGGGTCCGGCCAGCGACAATTAACGTTCAGATAATACTATTCTTTGACTTGTGATGAACGTAGAAAAGGACAGCGAATCTCGAGAGGCCTCGGTCGAGAAGTGTAACATAATACGTGTCGAGTATGTCCGTGTGAAAACAACACCTAGCCCAGTGACAAAACTTCTTTATTTTTTATTATTTTTTTATGGAACTTTCACCAACATATTCGTGGCATTTTTCTAATGAAAATGATACCAAATAAGATATAATTCCGATGGTATTTACTTGAGTAATAGACGCTGAAAGTTTCGGAAAATTATCGTAAATATGATCCGAATTATATCGTGTTTGGAATTATTTTAATCAGAGAAATGCCACAAATATATTGGAGAAAGTCTAATAAAAAAAATTGGTGTGTGCTTAGACCATATGGCTGAAGTGAAACTTCTTCCTTTAATTTTTATTCAAATTTTTATTAACACTTTATGAGATTTAATTTTCTATGATTCTATTATTGAAACAATTGGCTTATGATAGCTAAAATATGATATAAATATTCTTGAATCAACTTTGTCTAAATGTCTTGCAAATACTGCATCGAGAGTTGTTCCTGATCTTGTTGTCGCTTCATTACGATTATTTATCATTTCCAATCTTAATTTACTTCTAAAAAATTCTATTAATAATTTTGATTGGTCCGATGCAAAGTTCGCGTTGAAATCACCACTTAGCATCATCGGAACTTTATCATAATCTTTATTAAGCAATGACGCACCCTCAACCGCATATGCTAATAGAATAGAATTTCGTTTCACCGTTTCATCGGTTCATCACTTCATCGTTTCATCGTTCCATCGCCAGATTGGTTTTACTCCTACCGCGTCGAGGTTTTACGTCTACCGCCTCCAGGTTTTGCGCCTAACGCGAATAAAGAAGTTTCACTTCAATAAGTAGTAATAAAAAAAATTTTGTATTGGCATTACACTGTAACGACACGTTTCGCGTTTCTTTCTTTCCCATGTGCTGTCCTTCCTTGCGCCCGAAACTTTCGTCATCCATTACTCAAGTAAATACCATAGGTATTATATCTTATTTGGTATCATTTTCATTAGAAAAATGCGATGAATATGTTCGTGAAAGTTCCATAAAAAAATAATAAAAAATAAAGAAGTTCTGTCATTTGATTAGTAGTGGTCTCACCGATATACTCGACCCGTATTATGTTACACTTCTCGGCGACCGAGACCTCTCGAAATATCACCAGAATAATGTTTAGCTGCAATTTATAAAGTCAGTGCTAGATGTAATGCTTCCATTGCTGCAAGAGGGCAATATTTTGAACAATATCTACATTAAATAGATGATAACGTAAATAAAATGTAAATAAATAAGTGCAAAGATGAAAACTTGTTTTGTTTCTTTTTTTGCGATTTTCTTCAAAACGATGCAAAAACGAGCAAATCTCTAAAAGACTTTTTGTCTTAGTTTTTCGGTCCCCTACACGCTCCTGAAGTGTTGCCATATAAATTCGGGACACCCTATAGATATTGGGAAGACAGAAATTCAAAAGTGAAATTTTGCCATGGACTTAAACGACCCAGGTTGCTCACCGTGCGCTAGTATGGAATAACACTGATAATAATTATTTACATTACGACACACCGATTTTGATAAAATTTGAATATATTATAGATTTCGATATTTTTAACAACTTTTTCCTTTTGATATCATAGAGGGTTGCTTTTACTTTTCGAGATATACGCAATAAATTATTGTTGTTACTATATTGAATTTTTCAAGCGATCTTCACCTCCGATTTGGATGAAATTTGAATATGTTATAGATTTCGACATCTTGAGAAACTGTTTCCTATACATATAATAGGAGATCTCTTTTAAATTTTGAGATATTAGCAAGAAATCGTCGCTACTAATGCACTGAATTTTGGATTCTCATAAGTGTGGGCGGCAGGCTCTCTCCGCTTCCCTCGTGACCTAATCCCAACTCACTCTCAATTCCGTCTTTCCCACGACCTAATCCCAACTTACTCCAATAAATTGAGGGTGTGTTTAGTTCGTGGTGGGACGCGGAGAGGGCATGTATCCGACCACGCATATGAAAATCTAGGTTTAGGTCTAGGTTCAAAACTTGTATTTCATTATTGGCTGTAAAAGGTTCTCTCTGGATGCGTTCCCACTATTATAGCACTATTTATTGACCTAAGCAGTACCATCTTAGTAATCTGCGTCGTCTTTACAAAAACAGTAAAGATATAGACGGACTAAGCTCACGCAAACGTTGCCACGGAACATGCACGGCTACGGAAAATTCATGCAATAGTAGTATCATATGTCTACGAAAAGATAACAGCAAGCTGCGAGCCGATCAAAGGTGTAGAAACAACAGCAGCAGGGCACGGTAAAGGTGAAGAAAAAGTCGGCAATGCCAAGGCAGAATCCCCGGAAGAGTGAAAACTGATCGAGAACCGGGTTAAATGCCTTTAACCCTTAGCGGACGGGGATTATTTTTAGCATAATTATAGGTTTATTGAAAATTAATTAAACAGTATTTAAATACAAAGGAAATAATTAACAATTGGAAATGTTAAACGCTGTGTCTTTTACACCGTTCAAACCCGAACTGTCTCGATTTGTTTCTCCGCTCGCGATTCGCAATTCCCATCGCCGCCCTTGTCTTACACACACTTGTACATACACATATATCACCGCAGCTGGACACTTCACACGCACACGTACATGCTCATTCATTCACACAACTCGCCTAAAATACCTACATATTTTTTGATAGGTCGAATAAATTTTCTTTGTAAAACAATATTGTTTGCTCAGGAGTTTGGTGTATGAATTAAATGAAGGGAAACGTGTTGTGTTTAGTAAAAATTTGTTTCATATTTTTCGGGAGTATGAATTACTTTAAAAATTATTCACAATCGTAGAACTGTAAAATTGTTTGGGCGACTGTCAGCAGACACGTGCCCGCAAAGGGTTAAAAATTCAGTGTAGCTGCTCCGGAAAAGATAGTAACGTGTCGCTGTTTCGCATCCTGATCAAGACCGAGTCGTGTGCACGGCTCCATAAGAGGCATTTAATAAATATCAATAGGATATCGTTGAAGCAGCCCCGCCCTTGAACGTCAATGTGTCGTTGTTCAAATTCAAACGAATCTGAACGGAACGCTGAGAAACACTACGAATTTTACCGTATCACTCTTGACCCCAAATGAGGCAAGCAAAACTGTCTTATCTGGCGAATGCCATTGGAATCGATAGCCTTGTTAGTGAGCGTTTGCGGTCGAGTGGCTCGCTGGAAAGCTGTCAATGGTTTTCGTCGGAGAGGCGTGCCGGCTTACCGCGGAATTACAAATTACGGGATATTGCAAAGCGTCGCTTTACCGCGTGCGCGGCTACCTCATTGCGAGTGATTGTCGAGTTCCAACAGTTCGAACGAGTCGCGGTTCAGATAGGGGATGGGGATCAGCGTTGTATTCCTCAGACGTGTTCCCATTTATATTTATCACTCTACTGGCTAGTCTGGAAAGCAACTTTTTGCGGTCGAAACTCGAGGTTTAGATACAACACCTTGCTACTGGGTAATCGACAGATTTTGAGGTCGCTAACACCCATACTGCGGCTTTTGTGCATCCACAACGAAAACGAGTAGAATTTAGAACAGTTCAAAGAATTTAACACTGACTGCCAAAACGGCAACCTACAAAATTCTATAAAATCAACGTAATGTATTTAAGAAAATGAAAATGTAAAAAATAAAATGTATGGTACTAAGTAGTCCTTCAATCTGCTCGCATTTCCTAGCTCTTAACCAAAGGTGTAACGAATATATTAGTATTATTGACAATGATCGGGTCGGGTCGAGGTCCCGAAAGTTCGCAATATTTTGGTATACTCGAAGTTAAAGTTGTATTTATATAAGTATAATGCTGTTTTATGATTTTTCAATTCAATCTTTTATTTTCACTGGCAGGTTCAGAAAGATATTTGTATTTTTGGCACGACTGCGTTTTGGAGAACTCCGTGTTCTTAACTTTTTTTAACTTTTTTTTATGTGATGCTGTAGATATCGATGAAGACATTCCGAAAATGTGTGTATGATTGTTAGGAATTCACTGGTTTATATGTTATACGCGTGTAAAAATGAGCAGTTTTAAACGTTTTTGACAGGTTAGAGCGTCGCCATATTGGATATTCGTTGAGTGGTAGAGGTAGGTAGGTCTGTTCGGCGCACGCGCTGGATAGATCGTGAGTTTTCAGCGCATGTGTTAGATAGTATGGTATATTTGCGGCATCGGCTAAATAGTACTGAGCATATGCGCTAGATAGCAATTCAGTGGTTACACATACTTTGTAAACATAAGCAATTTCAAGTGTTTTTCACAAATTAATTATTAATAAGTTTATTGTTCATTTTGAAATGGCTAGTTCAAGTATTAGAAATTTTAACTTTAGAGACATGCCAAGTAGTAAATAAGAAGCAATTACTTGGACTCAGAATTGTGAATTGTTGCGGAAACTTAAAAAATGTCGTACTCATCGGTGCGAAATGAAAATTTATAACAATAATCATGGAACCGGTCGTTTTCGGTGTCCAGTAATTAAAATATACAGAATCACATACAGGATTTCAAAAAGAAGGTACAGTCCAAGATGGTTTGGGTTTAGGTCGTCGTGGGAGCGGAGAAGGCCGGTCCGACCATGGTATAATGTTTCGCATTTTCATTTAGTGTTATTATGTATTACGTACGTGTTTGTGCTGCCATCTAATGGATTTGTTCGGAAGTATTTAGCCTATTTTGTGTGTATTACCTAGCAAATATATCAACATGGCGGCGCTGTAACCTGTCAAAAAGGCCTAAAAGTGTTCAACTTTATACGTGTATGACTTTTTAATTATTGAATTCCGCGCATTAAGATTTTCATTTTCGGTGTTTTCGCGTCGAAATCTATAAGGTTGTATTAAAAAAAACTTGAAAAAAAAGAGTTCTCCAAAACGCAGTTAAACCGTATTTTTAGTTTAATCGGTTGTCAAACTCCGCGAGGAAAAAAAATATTTTAGAATACATTATGCGAAATAATGTACGTAAAGGACGTTTTTGTTTCTAGTAAACACTGTTCTTACAAGACAAGGACTCTTCGTCCGTACACTGTTCGTATTAGAGCACTGTTTCGTAAACAGTGTTTACTACAAATCGAAATATTATTACAACCGATTATAATTGGACGTCTTAATATGCACAGAGTCACAGAGTTATTTATCGCTGATTTCACCACAGACTTGCCTCAATTTTAACTTCGAGTACCCGAATATTGCAAACTTTCGGGACCCTGACCCGACCCGACTACCTTCTCAGGTACCCGAAGTTTAGACACTTTCGAGATCCCGACCCGATCCCGAACAAATTTCCCGACCCGACCCGAACCCGAAATTTTGAGTATTCGCACACCCCTAGTAATGAATATATCCGTGCAGAAGTCCAGATACTGTTTAATACACAGATATACGTGTACTAAAATACACGTGTTCACTTGTATCAAAATATACGGATAATACGCGTATAACACGTCTGCCCGTGTATTCAAGTACACGGATCGTACATTGAAATATACAAGAGTTAACATGATTGGTTGCGAACATGAATAAACAGCATAGTTTCTGCTAATAAACCTTAAACAATTAACTATTTATTCTGATGAAGAAAAGCCAAAGTGTTTATATTTTCCGGCAAAAGACAGTTCCTTTTTACTGTAGCAATATTTCCAGTTGACCAGAAGCACCGTTCAGACATAGATTTCGGATATTCTCGTATATTTGTGCGTCCTTGCCTTCCACCATTCATATGGATCCAAATGGAATCGTAGTTGTGGCGCAGAGATGTACATTTCAAAATCGGCATCTAAATTATTTACATCACTTAGGAACACTTCTGAAGTCGGTTCTTGGAATACACGCACAAATTCATTATTTTTAAATTTTAAAAGCAACAGAAAGCAATGATAATTTCACTGAGAAGTAATTATATACTTGTTACGACTTTCTGTTGTATCCGCGAATCGAGTTATCACGTTTTCGTGAAAGAGAAAAATTGAGGTCGAGGGCGTGAAGATCGTCCTCGCAAGAATTAAACGATCCACTTCGGTGAACGAAGTTTGCGCTGCTTATTTGAACTGACTGCCTCTGAATTCGAGCTGGTCGATGCTTGATTTAGCGGCTCAATTTAATTGGCTGCGATATAAAGTTGGTCGAGCACTGAGCGTGTGCCGGTTGTAATGCCAAGTGGTAAATCGAGATCGAGAGTGATGTGATTTGTCTATTAATTAAAATGTATTTAAGACGAATTAGTCACTTTGATTTATCCAATCATTCAGTGCCAGTGTACCACAAACGTTTCCATAGATACACGCTACCATGAACGATCCTTACGGAAAATAAGACAAATAAAAACATTTCATTTTTCATGGAATAAATTTGAATTTCGGATATTTCTACTTCGACAAAAATGTCACCAGTAATAAATATTAATAATATAATGCTCACTTGTACAATTCTCTAAAGAAGCTATGTAAGATAATAGTTTAAAATTCAAACAATTGCATAAATAACAAAATTAAATATTTCTGTATCCTTGTTTCACACGTTGACTTAATTCCTCGGTCAACTTTATAAATTAATTTACTTCATAATACTCTTGGTTAAACCGAATATCATTAAAATTTGCCTGAATTCAGCAGTATTTCTTGCAATGACAGGGTTTTAAACATTATGTTCTGTTAATCTTCGTCTTTTTCACCAGCCTGATTATTACGAATAATGTTAAATTGAATACGAAATATCTAATTATCGTAATTTCTGTTGCGCGTGAAGTATTACTACTCGTGATATATGTATTTAATTATGCGCAGTAATGCAATGACAATATATTATCATTGTTGTTATAATCGCATAAATCCTTGTCAATTGTCACAGTTCGGTATACACATCTGCGAAAGAGAGAAGCGAAATTGTTCCACGAAACAAAAACAAATTTGTTTACCCAACGTCATCGCATTATTCTTTAAATAGCTCGCTAACTTCGTGGAACGTATTAAATATCCAAGCTGTCGCGATGGTCTCCGGCCTTGTCGACACTTTCTAATTAATTGCTTGAACACGATACTCGACGAAAAAGTTATCCTCCTCTTTTGCGTACCGTAGACGCAGTTTTTTACAGCGGCAGCGACGCTAGCGGAGAATTTCGAGAAGAACTATATTCTTAGTCCTTTTAAGTAGTATACCGGATACGACTTTGAAATTTTAAACTACAACAAGTACGAAGCTGCAATTTCAGTACAATTTCCCACGCACCAAGCGGATAAAGAGATCGAATTACGCGCGAACTTATCCCTCTGAGATTCCAGTTTCAGCATGGAATACGCTCTCAATAAAATGATTTGAAGTAGATTAAACCCCGCGGCAACAAAAACTCCGAAAAGTTCCCCTCGACTGTGTTAAGACATATTGTGGTTATAATATTTTATTATATCAACAGTGTGGAAATAGTAATGATACACGAGATAACGGTATGTAAGCAGAATGTATTGAGAAGACAAAAGAACGGATGAACAGATCGATACCACGTGAACATTGAGAAAAATATTGAATAAAACTGTGAAAGACTGGTTTCAGCAAGGAGTATCAATCCTTAACAAGACACTTCACTGCCAATAGAATGAACAACTAAAAACGCACCACTTAAACAAACAATAACTCCGGGATTGTTTATTCCTAAAAATTCCCTTCAAAATTCTCTTCGAAAATTTCCTTTAACACTTTGGTTGCCAAAGCAACAACCTCAAAAATTCTATAAAATCAAAACAATTTATTGAACCTCTTGTTCTATAACAAGCATGGGCACGGGTGGAGCCCCTGAAACGCCTGCTTCTCCCACCAACCTCTCTTTCATGCGCGAGGCCTGCGCACTGTTCGCGACGGCCGAAGCACTTCTTTCCTCTATGGTAACGCGGATGCTGGTGGGGGGCAGCGGGCGCTATGGTAGGGACGGTTTTGTCTCAATTGAGACAAAAATGCTCATCCCTGTTCTATAAAATCAAGTCTGACTCGTGATGAAGATCCCGAACGAAACCTGCTAAAGATGTATGTTATTAATTTAGTTTAAGTCTACATTGTATGTTGTATTGTATGTTTATTTCTTGTTCCCTTTACGTGTTACAAAGAGACCCCGTATGATTTACAAATATCTTATTTAATTTGATCTATGGTTCTTACATCTAAAACTATTTATACTATATACACCTATACTCTATTATATACACTATGTACACATCTCATCTTTTTTTTCTTCGCTCTCTCTCTCCCTCTCTCTCTCCCTCTCTCTCTCCCTCTCTCTCTCCCTCTCTCTCTCCGTCTCCCTCTCCCTCTCTCTCTACAGCTGTTTAAATATTGAGCGAATTTTGAAGTGGCTTTGGCCGCTGAAATCGGGGAAGTGCCCCACTGTGCGACGCAGAGAAAAAGGGATTAATTATTTTGCAATATGTGGAAATAGTAAATGGTCGAATTTGCAACCTAAGGACGTATGAGCATTAATAACATAACTATTGAAAAGTTAAAATGTATGACATTGTGTGGATTAATGCTGGATAAATATCGAAGGAGTGAAGTTAGATGTATCGCGTTATTAATAAATGTGATTCGTAATTCAACCACGCACAAGCATATTTAACTATGTACCTGAGATGTTTACTTGTATTACTTCAACTATTTACACGTCTGGAGAAATAACGATAAAAAAGCTACAATTTAAGCTACAGTGAAAAGAGGTTGGTATAATAAAATCTGTATCAGATACTTTACGTCATATTTCACATTATCGACTGACTCTCGTAATCTCACCAACATATAGCCGCTTTGATCAACGTGAGTAGAGAATGAGATTCCGAGGAAACATCAACGCGATCACAACCAGCCCGAAAGAAATATCGGATTTACGAGGGGCCCTTATCGGACTTCGAATTTTAGTTTCGTTGAAACTTCGCCGAGTTACGTCAAAATAGGGGGATCGTTACTTTCCCTTTTTTTGCTCTGCCATCGACGGTAATTCGATCCCGGAAGGTGAAACTGCTCTCTAAAGTTGAACTGTGCCGGAGTTACATAGCACTAGAAAACTTCATAGCGCAACTCGCCCCTTTACAATTAAACTATTGATTAAAAACGGAAAAAAGGAGAAAGCAGAAGAGGAAGAAGACGAAGAAGACGAAGAAGAGAAGTATGAAAAAGGAGAGATCCGCTTTGGCCGCGCCTTGTTAACGCGTGACAACTGGCCCGAACTGTGAGACCATTATGGAGGACGGCTGATCATTTACAGTTCCACTCAAAGGCGTTGATTCAAAATTGGCCAAAAGTACCCAAGACCAATTTTTGCTGAAACATTGCATATTGGTAGCCCTTTGGGTCTAACATTGATTCCGTGCAAAAACTTTTTCCCAGGACTTCACGGTTACGGGGGGGGGGTCAAAATACGTATTTTGCGAAATCTATTATATGCTGTAACTTCTAATAAAAATACGATATCGACCCGGCACTGATACCAAAAATCATAAAAAATTAAAGCTTTCCAACGGTGTATAAGTTTATGTAATGGTAAAAAAAATAAATTTATTATTTCCGCATCCTTCGGTCAAGTCAAGGCGCTTTTCTCGTTTATTAACTGCTACATTCAAGTGAAGGCGGTCGTTTATGGGGTATGGTACGTTTATGGGGGCAGGTACGCTTGTATCCCCGAGTGATCCACGCGGGGGATCCGTGTGTCCCAGAGAGGTGTTGTCGTAGCAGGTAATACACCGCGGTGTATCACCATCGGTCGACTTCTATCGCGCGCGGCCGTCTCTGCCAATATGCCTCTAGGCCGCGCTCTGATTGGTCCGTGTTTTTCGTTAATAACTCCTTAACAAAGCCGAAACGGACATTTTTGCAAAGGAAAATGTCGCTTCAAATGGCCTCAGGAATCTTCCTTTTGAAGGAAGCGAGACATTTTTGGGACACCCTGTATACAAACAGAGGAACATTCAAGTAGTTGCGGGAGAGGTGTTGTCGTACTGTCCCTCTGTTGACGAGCATAGGAAGTAGCCGCCACAACAACAACGCATTTACTGCAGACTCAGGTGCCTCTGTGGATATGTTGAAAGGCAGGTCAGTTTTCAAAATATGTAAAAGCAGGAAACTTAAGAGGAAGGTGAAGGGAAGTATAAAAAGGAGAGCTTTTGCTGTGGCTCATTAACGCGCGACAACTGGACCGGGCTGTAAGACTATTATAGAGGTCGGCCGATAATCTCGCGGATATTTTGATAATCTTATTATTGACTAAATCCAATAGCCGCGGCGGCAATCAGATAATCGATGGCGGCCTAACGTTTGTATAATGGCGTCGAGAGGCGATAACAAGCTGGCGAGACCCGGTGTCCGGATAAATTTTCCCTCGCCGGATTCATGGAAAGCTGTTACGTTTTCCCGGGCCGAGCATTTTTCACGTGTAACGGAAGACGGTTTCTTCCTTTAAATTATGGAAGACTGACAATTTCATCGCGGCAGCCTGGTTTTACCGTCGACGGAGAACGTGTGTACAGGAAAGCCGCAGTGTAAGAGCTTTACTTTACGATTCCTCTGCATTTTTAAATTCCGAGAGAGAGAGAGTGAAAGAGAGAGAGAGAGAGAGAGAGAGAGAGAGAGAGAGAGAGAGAGAGAGAGTGAGAGAGTGAGAGAGCTTCATAACTCCGTCACGCATTTTTATATCCGTTAACACGCGACGTACTAAAATATTTCCATATAGCTGTTGCAACCACGTTGCGAAAATACCCTGAATATCGAGCCCGCGATGCCGAACGCCCCGCAACACCGTATTCCTGAATAATGAGAATCGATGGAACTTAAAAATGTTGTTGGAAAGAGCTGCACGAATAAGTCATACGGAGGGTGACTTGAATAAAGTGTTACAAGCAAGCTATTCAAAGCAGACGTCAACTTGAAATTTTGCGTTATTAACAGATAGACAGCGGACCATTCTTGCAAGTACATCATTGATAATGTTTAGGATCATTCACTGCTTCATTCATTCATTTTTGAGAACATATATTTGGAGGTATTTCCTGCAGACACGTTAGTTTTTTTTACGTTCCTAAGGTGGTAGGAGATCATTTAATGTTCCGTCGCGAAACACCGGTTCTGAACACCTCCAATTTTAATTTTCATGTCAATAGAGCCAAAGGCTAAATTATTTTATTGCAGTGAAAGGCTCAGGTCCTATGAAACGGGTCTATGTCGCCCACAACTTACTTCGCACCGTACCAAGCGGCAGTATTTCCGACTCACTGGACTAGCAGTTCACCAAAACTGTATACACGGTGTCTGAAAAGTTTTGTAAATCCTTGTAATGGGTGGCTCCTAAGGTTAATTGAAGTAACTTTTGTCTTTGCAAAAATGGCGGCCTCGGCTTTGTTAAGGAGTTATTGACGAAAAACATGGACCAATCAGAACAGCGTTGCAGCGGACAGATACCGGCTCAGCCAATGGCGATGTTGCGCACAGCGCGACTTGTCGCCGAGCCGGACGACAAAATTGATGCCAAATTATGCCGGACAATATATATTACAAAATATGTAATATATAATAATACATAGAAGTGTATGTGAAACATACAAAATATGGAAAAATGCAAATGAATATGATTACATACTAGACATTGAGAAATATTGAAAAACATCTTCTAGATTCTCAAAAAAGAAAAATTTCAAATGGTGTAGAACATAAAAACATTGAATAATGTAAAATGAATATGATACATTACGATTTAAAGTGTTTCGAAGATTTTTATGCGCAAAAGGTTCCGCAATCCGTGTATGTCAATAGTGTTGACGCTATTGCAAATAGTGAATTCAAAATGATATTTACTAAATAGCGTGAAGAAAGGTGTAGGAAGTTCAAGGTTATAAAATGTCTACAGGCTATTTTAGCGACAACACGTTCACTCCACTTGTCCGTCATTTCTTTTCACCTCACCACGTATAAAACCATTCCTCAGGGATCTCTAACCTAACCTGACAGGCTGTATTTGATATTTTCTGTCAGAAGAGAATATGATCTTATCTGCTGAAATAGAGCATCAATTCTGTACATCGGTGGACATGAATTTCTTTTAAGCAGTGCGTGCCTTTAGACAATTTTATGATAAATTACTGTATGATATTCAGAAAACCGTAAAAATAATCGATATCAACACTGTTCTAAAAATACTAGGAACAAACCACACGGTCCTCAGGGTCGAGAAGCATATTTTGTTTCTGTAAGGCGATTCGTTTTCTCATAATTTTGTCCACTCGTCTATGTCAGTCACGTTCCAGAGATCTGCCGTTAGTTTACCGCTTTGGTTCTTCAAGTGGATGACCTTAGAAACATACGTGCTTTATAGACACTTGCAAAATAAGCTCAAAATAGAACGAATATCCCGTGACCACCATTTGCAGTTTTCTCACGTACAGTTATTTTAAAGTACGATGACAGCGAACACGAAAGCAGAGAAAATTAAATTTCAGACTTCCACTCGTTAGGAGTGCTTTGCTCTTAATACTGTTAAAAACAATTCAATTCTATCTACTTCGTTATAATTTTAGAAAACAATATCTTGCACACATTAATCGTGATATTTTATTCACAATATTATCTGTCAAAAAGCATTGAAATAAATATTTTAATAGAATTTACTAAATTAGAATCCAAAATTGCGAACTTGCACACCTGCAGCCTGGTAATTATTTTCAAATCGATACGGCATAAATTGTATATTAATTTAATTCGTAAAATTAAGGATTATTTACCATGTCCAATCTTAATTTACTTCTAAAAAATTCTATTAATAATTTTGATTGTTCCGATGCAAGATTCACGTTTCAATCTCCACTTAGCATCATCGGAATTTTATCATAATCTTTATTAAGCAATGCCGAACCCTCAACCGTATATGCTAATAGAATAGAATTTCGTTTCATCATTTCGTTTCATCGTTTAATCGTTTCACCGTTTCATCGCCAGATTGGTTTTAATCCTACCGCGTCGAAGTTTTGCGCCTAACGCGCCTAAAGAAGTTTCACTTAAAAAATCGATTCGTTTCAAAATCGAATATCCGAGAATCGATTCAAAAAAATTCAATGTCGCTTCGATAAAATCGATTCAGAATCGCCCAACCCTACTTTGAAGAATTGGAAAAAAGGTCAAAAAGAAAATTACCCGATATTACTCCCGAAATATTCTATAAATCTGCAAAGTTAAAAAATATTCAGGATTATGATTGTTAATTTCGTTGTTCCCGATTTGTATTTTCACATTTTCATATTGCATGGTTCCGAAAATGCAGGATTTATCATTTTTCGCTGGTACAATACCTCCAATTACATTTTGCATTCTCGTCGTGGAGGGCAATCCTTTCAGTATTTCTATCACAATGCCTCCCCGCGAGATATCAAAAGCGCAGCGCTTCGCATAACTTCCCGTTCCATCAGTTTTATGAGCCTGGCATGCAGCCGTTTTTAAAACAGAAAACGTATCTTAGGGCCCCTGTTGTTCGCTTTCTCTGCCATACGCCAGAGATAGACACAGACGCAGACAGGAAGATAGAAATTAAGCCTCTGCTAATCATGCCAAGCGTAGATACGTCGGTTCCGCGCGTCACGTATCTCGTCCCGCCACGTGACAATGCGCGTGATACAAACCGGCAAAAGAATTCAAGAACAACATCTGCATCTGGCGTGCAGCAGCAACCACGATTTCTTGCGTTCATGAATTCATCAGGAACAGGAAAGCGAATACCGTGATAGAAATCTCGGAATATTTCATAAGCACTTTCATTTGTTTAGCTGGCTTCCGAGGCCGCATAAAAAATTTAGTAGAAAATAGAAAACAATGGCAAACTTCAGCAATCTGCAGTTTTTGGCTTGCAGTATCAGGCTCGTATGCGAAAAGAATCTGCTTGAAAAAATGAATCGAAAATGTAGGATACGTTTTCCTCGTACGAAGGGTTTTAATAAACTGAAATTGAACATTGCTACGCGTAATTCATAGCTGTATTTATAATAAGTGTGAATCTAGATTAGAACTAATTCCAACTAATTTTCGAACTTATTTCTGTTTAATTCACAGAGGGAACGGTGAATAAAACTTTAAAAACGGAATACAACATTTTATATGATGTATATTTCAAGTATCAGTTTAAATTATACGAAATTCAAACTTGGTTTATTCAAATATAGAGAGGGATGAGTAAATTAATATTTTGTTTGAATACATAGAGTCGATAGACTCTTTGATTATTTATGATATGTCTATGACTGGATGATAACAAATTTAGATTTGTTTTTTTTCGCATTGAAGAAAGAAAAAATGAATTAATATTTGAATAGAAAGTTTGGCAAATAGTTTTTTTATGTAGATCACCCATTTTTTCGAATGCACCGCCAGGTCCAAGACACTGGGCTCCGCGGACATTTTCCACGACCGCCTCTGTGAATAAATATGATGCAAAATTCAATGGAATTTCGATGAAAAAATTCAGTGGAAAAATGTATTGGCACCAGACGATAGAAATTTCATGTAAATTAACAAATTTAAAAAAAATTTATTTGTGGCAAGCTCAAATTCTGAAGAAATTAATATTTCATTTCAATATTGTTTATAAGCATTGACAATGATACGAAATTATTAGTATTTTATAATAATTTTAAATAACTCCATGGCCATATACAGTGAGAAATAAATACTAACGGACCGCACATTTGTATTCACCGTAAGTAGAAGTAGTAAGCAATGGTCAGACGCGATAGCCAGCCACGCCCGAACCTAACGCACACTCTAATTCATTTTTCTCTCTGTTGTCGAGGAAACTACACTGTATATTTTTTAAATTGCAATGATTCGCACATGGAAGGTAAAAACAGCCTCCGAAGTTAAGGTAGAAAACCATATTTTTGTTAATATAAGAATAATTTCAAGAACTGCTTGTGCAGTTTTTATCAGAAACTTTCATCCCAAACTGTGACCATCATTTACCGGTGTTATCATTTTACCATCAATTATAATTTTATCATATTTAATCACTGTATTCAATTTTGTAAATTTATTGAAAATTAAATTTTGTCGAAAAGATGGGTTTCGAATAATTTAATTTACAACTACAGAAACTGTAAAAGTGTATTTCCAAATACAAATTCGGCGAATTTATTTGTTCGTACATGTTACATGTGGAAATTAATGCAATGATTTTTAATTAAATCAATTACGAAATCATTTCCAATTACCCTTGACCAAATATATGATATAATTACGTTCTCGTATATCAAAAAATAATATAAAGTAGTCACTTTTGATACTCGCTAATTCTAGTGTTAATGGTTAATTAAACTGCAGACTTTATGCATTGGCGGCACAAATGAATAGGTGAAACACGAAACAGTGAAGGCATCGTAAGAATTAACAATTACTGATATTATTATTCACATCTCATTAAAATTGTCAGAAGAAGCAATATATGTCTATTCCACAACAGTTTAATGTAATTGATGCAGACAATGTTTGTTTTATATAATCATCCGCAGTGATTATCGTCTCTTCGAATCTCGTTGACCATATTATTTACACTAACCGTACCGAGCACTAAATCTGTCTAGTATACATTGTTTTATAAAATTTACAATACTGCATTAATTTAAATTTCACACAATTTTTATAACAGTACGTGTTTGAACGAACAAAATTTATTTAATAAATTATAATGGAAGTGTTTTTGTTAATTCAATAATTATGAAATAATAAATGTGAAATCTGACATTTGACCTATTGTGGTGCGGTTAGTGTTAACACTTTACGGAAGCCTGTTGATTGACATTTCAATAGTTGTGCTGTATTAAAAGGAACAATGAAAATCTTTTTTTACATAATAATCTCAAACGAAGTAATTAGATTACGTTACCGAGGGTGACTTGTTGGTTCACGATTGAAATTGTTATTGCTGTTGAAAAATCCGTTAAAAAATCCATAGTCATAGACCAGAGACTGGCAAAAATTAAGAATTAATCGCCGGTAAATAATGTTTTAAGACTACACCTACCGCCGTATTATATAAAGATACTTTCCTTGGCAATTATAGAATCAATTTTTGCATCCAAGCACAGATGATCAAAATTGCAGAAAATCTGACTGCATACTATCTCGTCAATAGAGCAAAGTATAACACACAAATTTGCATAGTGTGCTGTGCAGGTTCAGTGTTAAATGCAACTACCGCCGTATTATGGAAACTATAAAGATACTTTCCATGGCAATTATAGATTCAATTTTTGTATCCAAGCACCGATGATCAAAATTGCAGAAAATATGAATGCATACTATCTCGTGAATAGCACAAGGTAAAACACACAAAGCACAGTGTGCTGTGCAGGTTCAGTGTTAAATGCTATCTATTCCGTAAAGTGTATATTTCCTTCATTAGCAAACTGGTGGTAGGAAAAGCTCTGGCCACCGTAATCTCTCTGCACTGTGTATTCCATAAAATTTCGAGTAATCAGTATTCCGTCAAAGGATAATCCAGTTCTGTACGTGATCTTTTCAACGAGTCTGAGCCACGTATTTGATGCGTCCACGGCACACCAGTAAGCCCGAATGCACAGGTCTACAAACTGTGAGTTTAATCTGAACAGTATTTATAGCGACAGACATGCGTCGCATATTAATCCGAAATTATTCCTTGCATGGCTATCTTTTCCTCGCTAGTTCAGCGTTTCCTCACGTTGGAAGCTCCGCAAATTACCACCGCAATCATCCACTTGGCCCAGAAACCGGCGGGTCGTGCGTTCTTAACACTTAGAGCTGTTTTCTCTGGGCCACGCTCGAGCAAGCAAGATCACAAACAAGAAAGGTGGAATTGAACTAAGGAGATGCTGCTAACATACTTAAGCGGAAATGAATCTCCTTTACACTAGGAACAATCTGATTCCACGACATTCCTCGATCAGCGTGCCCGCGCGCGTTTGCGAGCTCCTGCTCCTTAAACTTTGGAAGAACGTTAAAGAGGCTGAAGTTTCAACGGGAATTAAAAGATTCCACAACTTCACTGTCCTTTCATTTCAGTGGCACTCGGTGATTGCGAAACTTTTGATATGACCAGCACGGGTGTCATTATTTCTATTACGGTATAGGTACAGTGATCCACGAAAGTATTCGAACGCCCTTTACATCAGAATAACTTTTTGAAAATTGGACCAAACGTCTTGACTCTTTTTGAGCAATTTGTAGCACTGATTTACTAAATAACCTGCAAAACATATGTTGAAAAAATTGCATTTTTAGAACTTTTTTAGAGTTTTGTAGATCTATGTTAGTTATATACATGCTGAAAATTTCATTGAAATCGCAATGAAGAGACTATTAAAAGCATAATCGGAAGAAAATCTGAATACAGACCCTGACAGACGAGAAGAGACTCGATTTGAATGTCCGAGATGAATGTGCTGTATTTTTGACTGCGAGTATATTTTTCCAAACGAATTTTTCATGTTAAAAATCTCTGAGAAATTCCACTTTGAACCGTAGCTCTGTAGAACAGCGTATGGTCGTTTAATGCGAGGAGAAGATTTGCATTTGACATCGACCGTTTCAATGAAATTTTGCAATAGCTTACAACAAAAATGAGATTAAAGCAATATTTAATTGCTAATTTAATGAATTTATTTCCCCATTACTATCAGCCTTTGAAAGATAAAAGTAATATAATATTTGTACGTACGTACGTTTCCATAAAAATTACAACATATAAATCTATTTTGTATCTAAACTTTGTAAAAATTATATAAATAAATTCTATGCAATTTATTTTCTTATTTTCAGACTCCACGATTTGTATGAAAGATCGATTTTGTATTTATATAGAAATATATTGTGTGTATCATAATTCGACTGCAAATTTTCAAGCATAATAAAAATTGTCTCAACCAACTGCAAGATGCAGAAGCTATATAGACATTTAAATAATTTCTTAATAATTTTAATGGACACTGACCGATGGAGAATGATGAAGATACTCGTCTGGAAGGAACCACCGACGCTGCCTGTAAGTAATACCTCAGGGTCTACAAATTTAGGGACGCCAACATCAAAAGTTCCGGCAGAAGTTCCGCCTCTGTAAGGATACCCGGTACCTCGGTTTGTGTTATACTGAACGCGGAATTTCTCCATCCAAAAACTATTGCGTTGAACATTCTCGAAGTGAATTGAGACTGCATGTCATGTCGGACGGACTAATAAGTGTTCCTAACTTCTTTATACAATTTGATGTTCATATCGATGACAATTCCAAAAGTTACTACACAAGATTATTATGCGCGATACACTTTTAAGTATTACACATCAGAACTTAGAGTTCTATCATTTTTTGGTGAAATTTTACAATATAACATTGAGAAAAGTTGAAAACGTTTGGTCCCCTACGGTGAAGTTTAACTCTGATTTTCCATATTTAAAGCAACGACAACAAAAAATGCTTGGAAGGTTCTAAAGCACAATGAGAGGTACGAAATCACGTTCGAAATATCAACTGTCAAAATATACAATGATTCGAAAAACGGAATTACTTTCCGAACAACCTAATAGTTGCTCTCCAAAATTCCAAAATTAGGGTATACATCTGCAACATAATACAATTTTAGTCTTATAAAATGAAACTGATATTCGGATTTCGTCCCTAAATGGTTGAATGATTACTTTTCTAATGCATGTAATAGTTGTGTAAATAATTACCTAAGCTAATAATTTGAATTGAAAAATATATTCGTATGAAATGAGAAACGTATAATATAGAATGTTTTGTACTCAGTCAGTTGAATAAATAATAATTGCAATTCACTACAGTATTCCATTAAAAATCTCGACTAATTTCAGCTAAAATACTTTCTTTAGTATATTTTTACAAGGGACATTCTCGACATGACTACCGTTATTTTTATTGAAATTGAACACGAGGGCAGAGCGTTGAAAATGTTTGACACGTATCTTTTAATAGAGTGACGTGCATGTTGAAGGTACGGAAATGGTTCTCAAAATTGGAAGAGAAATACGTGATGCTTGAAAGTGATGGAGCTGATAGAATAGTTGAAGTGACAAAATAATAACCGGAAAATGTCTGTGAAATTAATTTTATAAATAACATTTTGCGTCGAGTCCACTACTCACGCAGGTGCCGGGCGAATTCATGATAGCCACTTTTATTATTTTATCAATTAATGTCTAACTTGTAAAACAACTCTTGTAATATATCTGAAAAGAAATTGAAGAGAATCATATCTCTCTTAGGATTAACACGTTAAACGCGGATCTAATTTTATCTTGCTTTCCATTTAACTTTTTATTTAAATATGAATGCAAAAAATACGCCGGTACATAAGAAAAAGACTTGCTGACCTAATTTGTGTTGAATCCAAGTTCATCAAGCCTATTAAAACAATGAACATATTTTTGAATATCGCATGAATTATATTGTATTATACAGGGTGGAAATTATGAAGCGTTACAAACGAATATCTCCAAAAATATTGATTATACGGAAAAATGTTTCAGATGGAAGTTGTTCAATACCCAGGGGGGCATCATGTGGTGGAACAGTGATTTTTCCGGATGGACAGTCCAAGGTGACGTGATGGTCAACTTTCTTTTTTTAAATGAAATGATATGTTTTTTTATCCACCAACAAATAGTGCGTTTTAAAATGAGTTCAATTACCTATGACTCAAGGTCATTCGAGGTCAAACTTGCAGGGAAATGCAGAAAAGGTGTGATCGTTTTATTTGTACTTTAGTTCGTGCCTTCGAACTATCATACCAAAACAATAACATGTGTTAAATATCAGCATTACTCAGCACAACATTAAAGTCATTATCAATGAAATGAAAACAAACGTATTTATGTATTACTGTGCTCTTCTGCAAGATAGTCAGTTTACTTTCATCACTATTCGTGCTAAGTGGTGAAAATGGAAATGTATCAAAATTGTTTTGATATGTTTATGGTACTAGGAGAATGCAAAAAAAATTACAGAATGACTTCTAATTTGTATGCACAACGCTACCCACATAGACCATCAAAATCACATATGGCATTTAAAAGATTAGAACAGCGTTTTCTCCGTTCAGGTTCTGTGCTTAAAAACTGCGTAATGTCCATTAAGACTACGATGCGTGAAAACAAGAAAATCATAATATGCGAAGCTTGTGCTAAGATAAATGTTGAAATGTTGAGCAAAGTTAGAGAATCATTTAAACAAAGAATTGTTAAGTGCATTGAAGTAAGTGGTAATCATTTTGAACACATACTAAACTGAAGTACAAATGAAACGATAACACCTTTTCTGCATTTCCCTGCAAGTTTGACCTTGAATGACCTTGAGTCATAGGTAATTGAACTCATCTTGAAACGCACTATTTGAGGGTGGATAAAAAGACATATCATTCCATTTAAAAAAAAGAAAATTGACCTTCAACTCGTCTTGGAGTGTCCACCGGGAAAAATTTAAGTTCCACTACATGTGGAATACATATGGATACCATTATTCTCCAGAGTACAGGTTAAAGGAAAATAAAATAACGTAGATCAAACAATCACAAAAAGAAAATTACTTTCGGTACTTCACAACTTTTACCTTGGGACTTCAAAAAGGTTAGTTGGGGTCAACAGATAGTTTAAAAAAGAATTCCTAAAAATCGTTTGCTATTGTAATTGCACGAGAAAGCCCACTTAATGATTTCATCAATCACGGAACTAACAAGCTCAATCACTATCAGCTATCATACCGAAGGTTCCGCAGTTAACCGACGTGCGCCGGCAAACGGAAAAACTATTACATCTGTTTCAATTTTTAAAAAACCATGGTATTAATTCGTCACTGCACGGTTTGACGTAACTTCCACTAACTAATACGGCTCGATCTAAATCGATCCGTATTCCAATTTATTGCGAGTAGCAGATTGCACATGTGGCGGCGCGTGAATGACGCGACGCACGAATATTAAAAAAAAAGAACTATGTATATATATATATATATATATATGTATATTTGTCTAAATACATACGTAGGCATGTACGTATGCGTATACGCCTGCACCCGCGCACGTGCGTGTGTGTGTGCAGATGTTGTATATGCATGTATACATGCACATCACTATTTACATGGAACAGTTTTCACAACAATAGTAGCAATCGAGTCCTCCCACGAGGCGCGTCATACGCCGAAACGAAACGCGGCTGTTTATTTACATATAGATGCTCGCGCGAGCGCACGCACATATATGTATGCAGTATTTAAATTTCTGCGGTGTATAACATTTGTGGACGAAATGAAATAACGGTCAAGAGAAAAAAGCCTCGGCTAACAAGCGAATACGACTTCGTTTGGATTTCTCGACAGCACCCGTACACTTACTTTATTTAAAATGGGAAACAAATGGCACGCTGTCTAGCGAAAAATAATCAAACCGAACACACAGAAGCAGTCCACTTAAAAAAATATAACCTAACTTAAAAAAATATAAAGGATTAAGACCAACCATATCGGGCATAAAATGGTATACCTAGTTTTATAAAATCGTAAGACTAAAATTCATATTTTCAAAATTTTTATAACAATATGTACTCGAGTGAAGAAATTTGTTTAATAACTTCTAATAGAAGCATCATTGTAATTTCAATAATTGCAGAATAAAAAATGTGAAATCAATAATTCGACCGGTCGAGGTACGATTAGTGTTAAACACATATTATTTACCGGCGATTATTTCGTAATTTTCAAACGTCTATGGTCCATGGGTAAGGATTTTTTAGGAACTTAATCTTAATCTTAATAATTAATTCAAGGTATTCTCAGGAAGGTAATATAATTATTTTGTTTGGGATTATCTTGTGAACTTTCGTAAGATAAAAATCTTCTTGAAGATTTTTAGGATTCCTTTGAGTACAGCGCAACATAAAAATCTTCTTGAAGATTTTTAGGGTTCCATTGAGTACAGCGCAACTATTGAAAATCCGATCAATACGCTTCCGGTAGATAATGTGTTAAGACCAGTAATACGTTTGCGTTTTACGAACGACGTCATACTGTTTTATTTATGATTTTATGTCCGTCGATGTATTATCTATTAAGCGTCCATAGCCTTCAGACAATATTTACGGACAGCTTTCAACGATTTCATAATGTTTCATCGAAGTTAACTTCGTAATCATTAAACGGCCCCCGGTATTTGGGGAGGGGCACGGTAGAGGCCCCTCAAACGCCTGCTTCTCCCACCAACCTCTCTTTCATGCGCGAGGCCTGCGCACTGTTCGCAACGGGCGAAGCACTTTCTTCCTCCATGGTAACGGCGGATGCTGGTGGGGGACAGTGGGCGCTATGGTGGGGGCGGTTTTGTCTTAATTGAGACAAAAATGCCCATAACTGTACTAATATGTCTCAAAAAAACTCGCTCATTTTTATTAGTTGTATGAAAATCTGTTTCGTTTGCTATATTTGTCGACTTGAGAAAACCAGGTATGCCAGAATTAATATTTTAATATACTTAAATAAGCATCATCTATCCTAAAATTATTCTAATTCTACTTGCTTTTATACCAATAAAAGCTTAGATTCCTTAAATTACTTATACAATATTTCACAAAGTTTTTATATGACATTTTGAGATTAAATGAACCATTTTCTAAGAAGTCAATGAGTTGCTTGAATCGTACTGTTGCGTAGTTTCCAGCGAAAAACAATGGTTCTGCATTTTACGTAAGGAAATCCGTCTCGAAGACATGCTTCAATGTTTAGGATGTGAAATTTGGATACATGATACTTACGCAAATATTTTAAAAGATGACAAAGTCTGTTACTGTCTCAAATGTACTTGAAACTCAATAAATATACGATATGTTCAGTAATTAGGTGTTATTCTAGACTAAATTGTACAGGTACGATTTTGGCAACTATGTGGTACGATTTCGGATGCCAGTTGCCAAAATTGTACCTTTAAGTCAATTTCAAACAGTTAACTCTATATAAACAAAAAAGTGTGCAAATGCTTTTACTGACTTAGAATATTTCAAATATACATGTTATTCTACCGTTTGGTAAAATCATTGTTTTGTTTAAATCCTACCAATAGTCTTCATCACGCAATGTTCTTTAAGTGGCACGATTTCGGCAAACTTCCCCTATGAACGAGAGTTGTGCACACGCGAGTACGGGACGATCCGAGATTTCGCTGTAATGATTGAAACGACTGCCTTCGAAGCTTAAGAGGCTGAATAACCGCTTCTGTCGATGAAACGCGAAGATGAGTGGCTGGAACCTCTATTTCTACTGATTGTGCTCCGTTCCCTCAGTGGTCAGTGTTCGGTGCTTTTCTCCGGATAAAGATGGAACGGAGGGCGGGGACCATAAATTTCCAAAGGTATTGATACTTAGAAAGAATCCAGAGATTTTCTTTCACTCGTTTTCGGGTTTTTATTGTCGTCCTCTTTCACGGTACGCTGCCGAGTTTTCTCGAAGATTTCTGGCCACGAAAACCACTGACTGCTATCAGTGTTAATCTGACAATGTTTCCAATTAATTTTACACGGCGGAAGTAATTTTATCTTGGTCTAGGGATCATTACGTTCTTCGAACATTATCGAAGAAATATATTTAGATATTTTATTATTATTTTCTTCCAGCTTACGACAATTGCGATTACGATTTTAGATGACTACAATTTGTAATTAACCAGTTAGCTGTTTTTGACGAATATACTCGTCATGAAGAAATGGTACAGTTTCTTGTTATGACGAATATACTCGTCATGCGTAAAAAGTAGCTACAATTTGCTGTTTACATTGTAATTTCAGTGAAAACTAAAATGTATTCTTAAATTTCAAGATGTTTTGAATATTTGGAGGCCAAGACGAAATAAAACGCACAAATACGAAAATATAAATAATTATTATGAAAAAATTGTATACAATGTGCACGAAGTAGTTCGCTTACTTTTTGCGACACATTTTAGGTACACACTTATCAAAGAGGTCGCAACCGCTAACTGGTTAATAACGCCGACACGCGCTTTGCATTCAAAATGTAATCACATGGCCAGAAAAAAATCGTAAATCAGGATTCAGGAGCTCTTTGTAAAGGAAAGAGCATCTTCAAATTTGTGGTAGTTATTATTTTTAAAAAGAATTTTTAACCCCTGCAAAGTTGCTTGAACTTGAAAGATTTTAAAATAAAGTAGCTTCGTTTGTTCACTCTTCTACACGAGACAGAAACATTTGTTTAGAAAAATTCATTAAGGATTCTGAAAGTAGACTAGTAGTAGAAGTTTGAAGAAATCGACGTTGAGTTAAAAATAAAGTAGGACTATCTGAAATGTTATACTTCCTGTTTTATTATCACGATTACTGCTGTGTCATCCATATATGGGTGACGGAATTATTTTATGTTTTGAAACATAAATTTTTGTGCTAATGTATTCAGGCTACGAGTTTAGAAATGCAAGAAGGTTTGAAGAACTATTCAGTTCTAATTTCCAATATTCATTTCATTAAATACATTACTTTGATTTTACGAAGTTTTTGAGGTCGCTGCTTCGACAGCCAACGTGTTAATTGTATAAAGATCGACACATTATGAATGAATAATGATTCACAAACTAATTAACTCGCTTGATAAGCTGTCTTCACAATTTACATATGCAACGAATCTCTGCAGGAAGGATCGATTTAAGAAGTAATTGCGCTGTCGTATAAGAACTCGATTGTCGCGCAGCGTTTGAATACACGTTGGTTGGCACTGTAAACTTTTCAATATGAATTCGCGCCGGGCGTGCTCAACAAACTAGAATGGCTCCCTCGTAATTAATCCGAACGCATTAAACCGTCGTACTCATGTTTTTCTATTTAATTCTAGCTACTTGCTGAATCCGCGACTCCGGTTCGTTCTTTATTGGGTTCTATCTGCTCGTTAATTTCCATATTAACGTGCGCTGTTTGCTCGCGCGTTCTCGCATTCGAATATCATACGGCTAATTAGTAAACTCTAAATGGTGCTGACGATTTAATGAACAATAAATTTTTAACTTTCGTCGGCAAGGCCGCTGCGCGTATTCGTTCCGCGGATATGGATTTCGGCGGGACGCGCCGGATTAATGTGGTTAACGTAATTAATGCCAAGGGGGTCTCCGGAAGCGTTCCGTGTACCAGAGAAAAGAAAGCTAAATGGACAGTGCTTTTTGTACTGAAATTAAACGAATTACTCTTTCTTCATCTCCGGAACGAATAAACCCAGCCACTATATTAATTAGTTCGCCAAGAAGCGTTACTTCTACTCTCCTTCGTCACCGGACAATAACAGAGCCGAACTTAATTGAAAGTTCCGATGATTCATGGACACCGAGACAATTTTTCGAGGAAACTTCCGCCAACTCCCGTGCATCGTTGCATCAAAGAATCATTTGGGTGCCCTTCTTCCCGCGGAAATAAGATATCGGTCTTGCTATCTTAAAAAGTTTGTTATCGAACTCCGCCCGATGTACATGTTCCTTTGTGAAGTAGGCGCGCGTTCCTTCGATCAACGTTTTATCGAGTGCCGGGATGCTTTATCGAAATGAAAGTCGAAACTTTTTCGTCTCCTTATCTCCCTTTGTTTTTGACGTTCGTTCAAACTGCTCTCCGCATTCCGTTCTTCCCTAACGCGCAACAAAATTCTGAATTAGAGGAAGCTGGCTAAACGTAGAACTCCATTTTGTTTTTCATATGGTGTTCCTACAAAATCCCAAGAAATATAACTGCTTCTTCGTAATAAAACTGTATTGATAACTCGCGTCTCTAAGTCTTTATCAAACAAACAAATTACCATTAACACATTATCTACCGGCGATTATTCCATAATTTTTGCCATGGCTAATGGCTACCATAACCTCGCCTTCAATAATCTAGTAATTTCGTTTGGAACGTTAAAGAAGTTTGTTAAGCTCCCACGTGATATTTAGTACAGCGTAATTATTGAGAAGCCTATTAACCCTTTGCACTCGAAGCAATTTTAATTCCAAAATCAAGATATTTCATTCAATCTAGAACATTTTTACTCGATGTACTCTTTTTACATAGTGCACTCGAAATTAAACGTGTTTTCTTATACAACAGTTGAATTGTTAGCAATTTATAGAATAGGAAAGAATTTAATAATATGAAATTTGTTTTGAACAATGGTATGGCAATTTTTACTGGTGACTGAGACTCACCATTCGAGTGCAAAGGGTTAATAGATTTCCTGTAGATAAAGCATTAATGTTCCAAAAATTACATTAGTTTGTCCCAAAAGTTTCTCTCACAATGTGCACGTTTTATATTGTTAGGTAACACCAGTACATACAAAAAACGTGATCATCTGTTCATTATTATTATATTTTTTCTCAAGCTCTCTATTATTTGCCATTTGACTTTCTTGCAAAACTAGTCCTTTGCATTGAATGCATTAATTGAAAGGAAACCTTTCACCTTTGATGTAACAACATCTATTAATGTAATTGTCATGTGATGTTACCAATACTCAAATTAGTTCAGCCAGGACATAGACTGTTTTGATATTATACCTTCCATTTAGGCTCAATGTGACAATGAGTTTTATGATTTTAGCACTAGAACAATTTTCAATACTGAACATACAATACAAAGATATGGTCATTTACAGATTGTAGAATTCTGTATGTGAACATTTCTGGAATATTAGCTCCAGTTAACGAGATGTAGTTTTACTGTTATCTAACAATCGGTTAATTCCCCAATAAATATTCTTTCGTGCACAGTGCTGCTTGTTGTAGAGAGAATGTAATGAAAACGGGAAGAATATAACTTTGAAGCATTACAATATGTAAAATTATCAGTTGATCCCAACAAACTGACCCTTATAAACCTGAATAAACTGATTCATCGATAAACCATGTACCTCTTTAAGCAGATTTTCAATCTTTTTACTTTGCAATTCTTACCTTCCTGCTTACAGCAAACAAAGCCTTACCTGAAACAAAACAAAATGATTTTAGAGGTTTATATTAATTGCAACATTGTTTTCCTTTGAAGCGAAAAAAGTAGAATTCATGAAAATACGATTTACATATAGTTTAACAAAAAATTCCACAATGCGTTAAAAAATCCGACCATTTTTTCTTATTTATTTATCGGACTAAAAGCCAATAAATATAAAAGAATCGGTAACATGACTTCTAGATTTTTAATTTCATTTGGTTCGGACCACAACTATATTCATACTAATTAATAAACAATTTAATTTTCTGTATCCGATCAGTAAAAAGACCGGAATATCGGCGACCGTCGACCCACGTCCATACTCTATAAAAAAATATAGAACTAATGTAACTTTGATTATTTTGACTTTAAAAAAATTACACATGTTGCTCAAATACCAGCAGATATGTGTGCAAAATCCCGATGCGAAGGATTCAATAGTTTTTCTGTAAAAAATTCCCAAAACGTCGCACAATAACGGCATCAATAATGAGAACACACCGTTAACAAAAACGCATTTCGAACGGCAGCGAACGATGTTCGGAAATATCGCAAAAAGTCAAGTTTCGCGTTCCCGTGTCGAGGACATTTCGCGACTGACTCTCCTGCAATATCATCCGTCCCGTGATTGCGCGCGCGCCGTCAAAACTACGGGGAAGAATCTTTCCTGATTAAATTTCGAAGCCCCTTTTCCGGTTCGTGTTCGCGCCGCTAGAGAGCGAGCGTGTGTCTTGGTCTTGAAATCGAAGGGGGTAAGAAGAAGAGGGTGTGGTGGGAGGGATGGAAAGGAAGCGATCGGAAAAGTTGCGGACTTAAAATTTTAACGAGTGCCCGCGTTTCGAGTCGTCGGAACAGTGGGAACCGAGTCAGCGAAAAAGTTCCGGGAGCCTGTTTCAAGTGAAGCGAGTGGCTCGGCATGGGGTGATAACAATGCCCGTAGAAAACGAAGAAAAGCCACATTGAAAAAATTGGTGGGTACTGCGATGCGCCTTTATGGAGAAGGATACGCCGCGGCCGAGCTCTCACGGGGGCTAGTATCGGGCGAAACTCAAAGTAACGACGTAACAAGTCTTCTACGTGGTCCTAATTCGAACCACGCTAAACCGATAGGTTATACTACGCGCGCAGACTGGTACAAGTCCGCGCCCGAACGCCCTCGCGCTGGGTCGAGAGGGTGAACCAGAGGGCTGAACCAGAGGGTGAACAGAGGGCGAAGAGGGTAGGCGAGAAGCGGTGTTGTTCCTAAGTGGGCGGAGTGCCCGGAGCGATCCAGAATTGAGTTCGTGTCTTGAGTCTCAACTGACTAAGAATCTAGCTGGGGGCCCGTCGCTACCACGGAGAGGCAGGTGTTACATATGTGGGGCTACGTTTCCACCTAGCTTCACCGACGAGGGCCGAGATATTTAGATCTTCCACCGGTCGACAGCCGCTGATGGCTTCCCAGACCGTCTGCCTCGCAATACCAAATGTTCCGGGATCGATCAACCGGCTCTGGATGAAACCATTCCTTTGGCGAAACTTAAGAAGTATTCCTATGTTTTCAAGTGAAATGCTCGATGCTCTAACACGCGGCAAGTGAAGAGAGGTTACGTATGTAGGATTTGATGGACGAATGAGTGCGTGCATGCGTGTACATGCGTGAATGCTAGAGAATTCTAAGAGCGAGAGAGTACGAGCGAGAGAGCGTGAGTGAGAGAGCATGGGCGAGAGAAAGACGGAGAGCGTTAAGAAACAAATGAAGCGGACGACTGCTGTGTGGATGCGTGCAATATCGCCAGAAACACTCAAAACTGGGTGGATTTTCCTCTTCTCCTTTTCCCCTTCCACTGTCCCATTCCACTACCATGAGCACGCTACAACGTCCCCCACTAAGACCGTAGACTGGTCACGTGACGTGCCGCGACACGTGTTACATATTACTCTGGTCATCAGAGAGATGGTAAATTGTATTCCCCTCGATTTAACCGATCTGGCAACACTGGATGCGTGCGAGGATGAGGAGGCAGTCGAATTATGAACTCATAATGAGACACACGAAATTCTATTTGTTTTAAATATACATTTTCTTTTGGTCCCTTCTTATTATATCGAAGATCCTATTATTTCATCCGATTCTCATCCCACACATATAACACGCCTACTATGCTCAATTTATTAACAAAAACTTAACCAAAAATTCGAAACACCGTAACAAGATGCAAAACTGCAAAGACTCACCAGCAAGCCCTGGATGAAAACTTTGTTCCTGTGAAACTTGCGGAGCATTCGTACATTTTCAAATGATATGGTCAATGCTCTACCACTCAGCAGGTGAACGGAGATTAGATATGAAATATACGTTTTACCTGGTGTTTTAACAAAAACTGAACAAAAGATACGATACGATAAAACGAGAGGTAAAAGTGCTAGGATTGATTAGCAAAACCTCTAGAAGAAACACTTCCTTTTCTGAAACTTACCGGGTGAATGGAAGATACGTATGAAATTTTCACTTCATTAAGGGGAGTCGGACATTGTACACCCACCCATATGAATTTTTGCCCAATGTTCTTTTTCTCAAGATCTATAAGCTATGTCTTAAAAAAGTTTTTTGGTTTGATTCCTCTTGCTTCCCTGCATACTTTAACTAGCGAGTTTTCAGACATTTTTAAATTTTATTTTTGAAAAATTTTAGAAGGTTGAGGTTATGAAAATTAAAAAACGCCTTACAACCGAATAATTTTTTACAAAAGCAGTATTTTAAAAATCTCCCGTGTTAAAGTATGCTAGAGAACATAAGGAATTAAAGAAAAAAGAGTTTTTGGAGATAGGTCTAGTAGTTCCTGAGAAAAGGTACATTGTGTGTAAAAAAAAAACAATTTTCGGATGACTTAATTCAAAGTTTAGGAAAGAGAGCAAAGACTGTGACCTTGAGATATAAAAATGTTCTTAGAGACCAAAGTACACGTCAGAAATGAAGTCTTGGTCTTAAATTAAACCTGAGAATACGTAGAAAAAAGATAGATAGAAAACCGAAATCCAAAATTTTTCACCAAAATCAAAGTCCGACTCTGCTTAAGGAGCAACAAAAGAGTAGCAGGATAATCATTATTTTCACTATTTATACAGGTTGTCACAAAAATGTTCGATTTCCTTAAAAGGAATGATTCCTGGGGTTATTCTAAGAAGCTTTTTTCTTTGCGAAAAAGTGATACGCAGCTTCGATTTTGGGTCACTAAAGAAAAACACGGGCCAACCAGAACGCAGTTACAGCAGACAGATTCTGGATCGGCGCGTTGCGACGACCGATTCTACTGAGCGGTAGCGTTGTTGCGCCGTGCTCGAATCGTTAGCAATACAATCGAGTCTACACGCGTACAATTATTGTTCGGTATTCCATAAAAATAATTCGGTATTGCCATATAAGAGAGTTCGCAGCAGCAAGTGCATTTACGACTGAATATGCGAGTTCTTTTTCAATAAATTGTTACTCCTTCTCTTGTTCACGATTCGAGCACGGCGCGACGACAACGCTCAGTACAATCGGCCACCGCGCCTCGTCGACTCGGGATCCGTTAGCTGTAGCTGCGCTCTTGTTGGCCCGTGTATTTCGTTAACACCTCGAAAACGAAGCCACGTATGACATTTCTTCAAAAGGAAAAAGCTTTATAAGAAGAAGGTTACTCTAAAATAACCCCAGAAATCACCCCTTTCAAGGAACTCGAACATTTTTGTGATACCCTGTATAATGCTTTATATCTACAATATCATTCTATAAATTTTTAGTTATCTACCCTCAATGCTTTGTACCTGCAATATCATTCTGTAAATTTTTAGTTCTCTACCCCAGTAATAAGGGTGATATCGGAGAACAATTCCCAGCTTTTAAATGCGTTTTCCTATAAAATTATTAAAGATATCCGAACGAATCAAAATGCAGTCGGGAGATGCTCACGGGCTGATATCCCAAATAAATTAGATTGAAGATATTTAACATTGCTAAAATGTATTAATATAATTTTAACACTAACGGAATATACATATATAATATAACCAAACCACTCGAAGGTTATAAATTTTAGTGGTGAATAATACTAGGTTATAATCGTAAATGTTTAATACACTAATATAGTTTAGAAGTGTCATTAAACAAACTACAGGAGTATAAGACAATTTCTGTTTGATCGTTGCTGTTATCGACCACCCAGGCCAGTCAATGGTGCGGTGTGGAAAGTATAAAAGATTTATGATGTCTTTAAATATGCTAATAAAGATATATGTATATCCATATACATATATCGAACTGAAATAGAGATAAGGAATAAAGTAATAGCATATGGAATAGTACTCTTTTACTGCTTGTTTCCATCTGGAATATGCCAGCTGTACGTTTTCTTTAACCCAGAAAAATATAGTTCCTATCAAAGTCTGCAAACGTTTCATCTATAAAACTGCACATAAAGCAACCGGCGCGTTATCAAAATAATATTAGTTCTTTTATGCAATATTCGTATATTGTTCTTATTCAAATACATCCATTAAAACACGTTTGACAAACAATGATTGTTAAACTCTTTTTCGGCATGGTTATATTTCATGGTTCGACCATGAAGGTCTGACAGTATGACAAATAGTGGTGCTGAGTCACTTTCGACCCATGCTAAATCCATTTATCCATATATCACGAAATAAACATTTGTTTCTGTTACCTCTGCTGTTCAAACCATACAACTGAAAAATACACAATGTACTGTACTTGTTTTCTGTTTGCCGATAGTTGAATATTCATTCTATTTGGACAACGGAAAAATAATTTATGATGGGAACAAACATTATAAGGGAAAAGAGTATTTCTGATTCGTTTGACAGGAAAGTTTGACTTCTCTGCGATCAAGAGTGTCGATTACAGGTGACACGCTTCTGATCGTACATGATGTAACTTCAGGATTATTATACATACTCTTCTTTGTAACATAAGTGCACTTACTTGTTACGAGATATCCACGCTTCCGCTACTGAAAGTTTGAATCAATCGAAATCAATATTATGTACACTCTCAACAAGATCTTAACTTTGATTGAAAAATGATCGAACGATTTAAAAAAAATTAAGTAAGATTGATTACAGGAATAGCATTTGCAACCTTCGTGCATCTTGCTGATCTTAACAAAATTTGGTTCATTCATACAAGAACTAACATTAGAATTACTGGAACACTAGAACTTCTTTTACGATTATAAATATTATAAATACGTTGTGATAAGAAAGTTCTGGATAAACTTTTTTGTTTCTTCTTTTTTATTGAATTATTCAGGTTACATGACCCTTCTCAGGTTATTAGTGACCGCAGTGTATTTGTTTTAATTTAGATGACAAAGTCCAATGTCCTTCAGGAATGCTAGTATTTGAACGCAGTTCAAATGTCTTGTAGCATGTTTTTTAGGTTAGCTATTCCATATTGTGATCGTTTCTGTAGGGAATCTACCTTATCGGTTCGTGCGGATACTGCAAGACGATATAGAGGGCGAACGAGCGAGGGTCAGTCGACCTACGATGTTTATAGAGTGCATAGCGTTATACATGTTTTATTATTAAATATATATATTGTTCAATTAACCTGTGTCTCGTGACTCCAACCAGACCATTCCACAACAGTTTCATTTGGTATGTGGGACATTGGATTAAAATATATAAGAATGGGTTAGATTGGTGTGATCTAGTCTTAGCCTAGGCACAATTACTTGGTATTGAAGCACACATTACAATAAAAACGTTCAAAATCTGAATAAATTCAATCTTCCATTAATATTATAAAGCAACATCTCAAGTTCTAGTTAACCAATTGACTTGTTCCAGAGAATCTTCAGCATATACCTTATTATCGCACGAACCAAAAATTTTTAAATCCGTTAATTTCTTCTGATCTTTTTATCGTGTTAGGGCCGGAAAGTATGAAAAAATTGGTAATTTGACTTCATACTGCATTTTGTAAACAAACAAGATTTTTAATTTCTTTTGTTTCGGGCCATAATTACATTCATACTGATTAACAAACAACTTCATTCATATGTGTCTAATCAGTAGGGAGACCGGAATCGTGGCAACCATCGACCCGTTTTTTCAAGCACAGTCTATAAGAAAATATAATATAACTCACACGCAACTTTGATTATTTTTACTTTTCAAAAAACACACATATATTTCAAATACCAATAAAAATCTGTGTAAAAACGGCTTCAAAAACCAGAATACGCTCTTAAAGGATGTACAGATATTTTTCTGACCGACTGTATGTTTTTCGAAACGATACCGCGTTCGAAACTTTTGGACGTCGGTATACGTTCGCGCATTTCCCGCAGTATAAATAAAACAGATGGTTCGTGATAATTTCTGGCAAACAATACTTACGCAATTAAGGAGCCGGGTTATGGAGTCCGCCCAACAGCGGAATGGCTCTCAGACGTTCTAGACGGGGTCGGTGCTGCTATAGGAATTTCTTTTTCCTGTTTTGGTTGCTCGTTTCCGTAAAAATTGAAAAGTCACGGAACAGAAGTTTCTTTCTCCTGTGAAGTGTAAATAAGTTTGCGCTCTGGCTGGAACCGCGCACCCGGGAACTTTTTCCGCGAAGCCGAATGGGAGATTATTTTTATCAACATAGAATAACGTTTCGCGACCCGTACAGAAGGCTAGAAGGGAATGGTAAAACGATCTTTTCAACATCGTGAATGCGGAAACGGGAGAGCCGCGTGCTGCCTGGGCACCAAAAGATCATCGCTCGGATATTGGAGCGCACCAGCGTTGAAATTGCAGCAAGGGCAACCCCATACGTGTGCAGGTACGTGTGTTTCCCGTTGCCATAATCGGTTCCCGAAGTTCGTCTCGCACCTGACGAGAGAGCCTCCGCCCGCGACGACAGGTTCCGTCGACGAGATGGATTCCGTTTCGATTTCGGGATCCCGGTGTGTGACGCGACTTTACAAGAGTTATTACCCAGAGCGATGGTCGCGCCAGCGAGCTTTTATAGCGGAAATCAGATCCCCCACGTTGCCGTTGAATATTTCCTCGAGATTTTTACGTACGCGGCTGAGTCCGGTATCGCAGTTTCCACGGGAAATTGCGCCACTTGACGAAATACAGCCAATCCGAACGAAAATAAATCGGATAACTAACTTTTGTCTTCATCCAAGAGGTTGCGCACCTTTGAACCGCTAACGAATACTTCTTGTGTAACGGTAGCGAGAACAAGTGAATTTTAAACATTTTTTCAGAATAACTATTGGACATATGGGAGCACCCTGTATATGATTAATTCTACTATATTTTATTGTTATATTACCTTCTTATATTATCATATTACATTATGTTTATGTTCATAGTGAAGGGATATATGATTGAGAAATCACGATGTGTTCTTTACACAAGTAAATCTTTTTATTTCCTTCTCAGGAGACGAAGTGTCTCGTCTGAGAGTCAAGATACAAGTCACGTTTTTTCTTATCGGCTAAGGCCCTTTCCGAATTAGCCGATAGGTGGCTTGAGCGATACAACGCACCGCCTACACGTAGGTCCACGCCCCCTCTTTCGCAAACGTTTTTCTGAATAATGTTTCGCGAAACGTCGTGTTGTCGTGAAAACTGGCAACGTAGCGGGATTTCCCAGGAGCCAGCGTCGGGAGGCTTCGCGGGCCCTTCGGCCGGACCGACCGCGCGGCCCTAGTGCCGAGGCCCCTCGGAGACCTAAAGTTTATGACACTCGCGGGCGCTATTGAGACTGTCGAAACGAAAATTCTAAAACACAATATTTACTGAGCAGATGCCCGAAAATATGAAAAGACAGTTTCCTCACAAATAGCTTTACTAGCGCACGTGTCCCAAACTTCGCTAAGCATTTGCACGCCAAATGTTTTATTGGCGGTACCGTTAGCCGCTACAATAGTATATAACGAAATAAAAAGTGGAAACAAAAAATAGTTTCTATTTATTAACTTCTTAACCTGAATAGTATAATGCAAGTGTGACAAATGTTAATTAATATAAAATAAATACCTCGCTTATTGAAATCGTATCATCCTTTAGTATTCGACACTTGCATAATGAAATTCGTGATGCGTTATGCCAGGGATGGGCATTTTTGTCTCAATTGAGACAAAACCGTCCCCGCCATAGCACCCACTGTCCCCCACCAGAATCCGCCGTTATCATAGAGTGAAGAAGTGCTTCACCCATCGCGAACAGTGCGCAGGCCTCGCGCATGAAGGGAGGTTGGTGGGAGAAGCAGGCGTTTGAGGGGCTCCATCTGTACCCATGCCTGCGTTATGCAATGATCGCGTTATTATATGATGACTAAGTTATATGCATAGTTTTGAGACGTTTAAGCGGATCATAAATATTGAATAATATTACGGAAAATGTGACATCACACGGTACTATTGATTGATTGCTCTATTACTATTGATTGCTCTAGACTCTAGAGCAAGCATTAGCAACTTACGCTCTTTGCTTTGAGAACACTCTAGGAACAACGCTTCAAGGCAAATTACGTCGAAGAAAGAAATCGGAGCGTCACGAGCTTTTCACCATGTCTAGATAGTGATAAAAAGCTATCTATTTTCCTGATTTGCTTTCTGTCTTTCTGTAGAGTTTCCCGAGCAGACGTGATTTCGTACGATGAAGTCGGCTCACCGCTTGACATGACAATTTCTATCCTGGTTTACAAAATATATTGAACATTTCTGACGTATACATTGTCAATAGAAACTTATTTCACGATACATGGAACATTGGGTTGTCTATCATCGAGCAATACGTACCTTTTTGACAGAGAGTCGCAGCAAGACTACGCAAACTGCATCCTCATCGCTCCATATTTTGTGTGAGTTACCGTGGAATTCGATTTTGAATTTCACAATATTGACGAAAGTCTAGAATGTCGTTTATCGAATTGTCTACCAGGAACGTGAATAGTGAATTGCACAATTTGATGGCACGATATTATTGAACCTCGATAAAGAAGGTTAAAATATATGTCTGCAACGAAATTGTAAAACCAAATGCAAATTGCATCAGGTACGAAATCGGAAATTGCGATGCGCGAAGAGGAAAGGCTGCGATGACGATAATAGCGACGTAACGTGAGAATGACGTGCAAAATGTGCAAATAAAATACAAACTCGAGTTTCTTAATAGAACTTGTTGGCACTAGTAGAATTCTCATTAAAAAAGTCGAAAATATACATATGTTGAATATAAAGACAAGTTCTAGAGATGTTAAATATGAATATACGTAGATATTGTACTATTATCTTATTTTAGCATGTTTAGATATAAATATGTAATTTGCAATGTTTATTAACAAATATAGATCTATTACACAGCACAGATATTTTTGTTTCATTGTTCATGATTAGACATTTTTTATATAATAAGTACACAGCGGATTTTATGTATTTATATCAACAGTGAATAGGTGACATACAAAAAGACAAGAACACAATAAGAATTGAAGACTATCGTTATATTATTTTCAACATATTAAGTCGATTGTTCTAAGGAGAAATAAAGTTGCTTCTATTTCTTGCGAATGACGTAGAAACCTTTTATTTTGCATAAAGATTGCAAAAAAATTGCATATCCAGGGCAGTGATGCCAGATACACCCAAAACTGTGTGGATTTTCCTCTTCTCCTTTTCTCCTTCCACTATCCCATTTCACTACCTGAGCACACTCCAACGTCCCCCACTGAGACCGTACACTGGTCACGTCACGTGCCGCGCAACATGTCACATATTACTCTTGTCATCAGAGAAGTGGTAAACTGTATTCCCCTCGATTTAACCGATCTGACATCACTGATCCAGGGATAGATTATTGTTCTGTGCGAATCTCGAGAGCGACGCACGGATAACTCGTGTCCACTTAAAGTTGTAAGTTTTAAGCCCGGTTGTAACGGACACGTCAACTCCGAAATCACCGATTTACTACCCGCCAAATTAATTTTAGGTAGCCGATTCAATAATTACTTCGATGTATGAATTTGTGAGATTTAGCGTTTCGTCCCACGCCTGCTAGAGGATTCGTCAGTAAAGCTAATCTAGCAGGCCCTGCCTTATTCGCCTGGGAATTTGCGACGATCAACTCCACTTGAATTTTATGAATCTCGATCGATTCGATTGTATGAGATCGTTGAATGAACTTGACTTCGACTTCAAGAAACTCGTTTGTCTCCTCGAATGTGTCTTCGTTCGTTTTCATTGATCTCTACCAGGCATGCCCAGAAGTAGCTCACTTGGAGGCAAATTCTATTCTAAGGCCGTGGCGGCCGTAGTCCTCCGAGCTCCTCAGACCCGTGCCTACCGCTTGCGGTATGTATTGTCCGCGTAACGGGAGTCCGCGTAACGAGAGAGCCCCCACTCTTGACGCAAGGCTGCGAATCCCACCACTGATCAGTGGATCCCACTCTTACGCTTACGTTTTTTGCGGGAACGGTCGACATAGGCGCTCAGCGTCACCACCATCTTACTTCATGGTCACCACATCTCTCTGTTACAGTCACACTCAATACGCTCGTTTGCTGTCTTCGTCAAGCGGCTTGGCCAATCGCGGAAGACGTGTAGCGCGTAGTGGGAGCATCACGTGGTACCCACAAGTTTCTCTGTGCCAACTCTCGTTGCGCGCAGTGATGGTATATGGTCTCGGTTTTTTCGAGCATGCGCGACTAAATGCAGGAAGGTATGTACGTCTTATGTTTGTGGGGAAAGTAGGGGAGAACTGTTATTGGCGGGGAGCCGGACAGAAGAGGGCAAGATATATTTATATATTATATGTACATACACATAAAATTTTAATATAACTTACACATGTTAAACATTCATTGAAAATCGAAAAAAAAAATTTGCGAAACTATGCGGTGTGACCAAGGTACCCCATTTTAGTCCAACTTTGTCCTTTACTGACGCCAAAATCGTCACCCATGCGCGAGAAAACCAAGACCATATACCATCACTGGTTGCGCGGGCTATACTGCGTGTGGCGCGTTGGGGCGACTCTCGGACCCACGGTAGGCACGGGTCTGAGGAGCTCGGAGGAGGCCGCCACGGGGAGAGAGACGCGCGGGCTGGAGAAGTAGGCGTCTTCCTCGAATTTGCCTCCAAGTGAGCTACTTCTGGACATGCCTGAAGATTCTATACTTAGCGAAGGTTCGACTTCGACTGTTCGATTGCGACGACTGACCGTCGCGGTTTCGGGAAGACCCTTCATTGTATCGTGAAGGCGGTCCTCCATTTCTGGGTGTCAAGACGGTGACACCCATTGCCATGCTGAAGAAATGCACTGATTGGTTCCTGCCGAGCTCTGCATGCCCCAATCAATGCATTCTTGATGACTCTTAGATCAGTCCTAAGCGAGCCTGTCCCAAAGAAAGCGTGGCACCGTACCCGACTCCCTCCGAGGGCGAAGCTAGGTAACCCGAGAACCGTACTTCTCGGTCGGGAATATCCTTCGTCAGTGATAGATTTATGACGCGTAACTCTTAAGCAGTCAAGAAAAAATACACAGACTAAGCGATGGCTCAACTGATCGCCAAATGTGCAACGATTGCCTAATTCTTGAGTTGCGGCCTCTGAGTCACGTAGGCGCCATAAACAAATCTGAAGAAAAGGCCCTTTGTACGGTTACTTGCGACGGAACAATTATTTTATTTCTAAAATTAATCGAAAGATTTCATTAGTATCCCCCATAACCAGTTATCAACACCAATTTAATATAAATTAAATATCTCCATCTATAATTTCAAAATTAAGCAGATATCCAAGGCTAGAATATTTTATTCTCAATCCAGTTTTCATGAACATCTATAACCAATCATCGACACTAATTAAATGTCAATGAAATAGCTCCATGGCATATTTGTCGTTAACGTCGATAGCATTTTGTTCGACGAAGGAACATCGTTGCATAAAATCAGGAGAAAGATCGTAATGTCGCCATCGATTCGCAATAGAACGTGGAAAGAAAGCCGAGAGGGAACATTTTATATTTCGAAGTGTTTACCAACGATCCTTTTGTCGATCTCTTGCCGCTTTTTCCCTTCGAATTCTATGTCTTTTGTGATTCTATCGCTTCTGTGTATCCGTCGAGCCCGAAACTTTAGCCGCGCGTGTCTCCTTTCTTTGGCGACGCGGTGGTTGGCTCATTCGACCGGTTTTCCTAAAACTACACTTGAAAATTCGTCGTTCCATTAGAATTGGAGGAGCGGATTTCCCACGGGCAAATATCGGGCCGAAACAGTTACCCGTATCCCTTGTACTCGCGCGATTTAGCGAGTCGCCGACGCGCGTCTGCAATAGTATGCATGTACGCACGATTGCATGCACCGTGTACGCGGGTCCCTGTATGTCTTGGTGAAATAAAAATTCGCTAGGACGAGGCAGATCGAATTTCACGCGGCGGAACGTCAACGGATTTTTTTCACTGAATTCATTTCGACGATCGTGTATTTTCTCACCAGATCGGCTGCATTTCCTACGGGCGGCCGCGTGACAGAGTTAGTTTCATGTAAATTTTGAAATAACTGAGTGACGCTCGACTACGGACGAGAGAACCGACAAACAAACAGCCGGGCAGAATAACAACGGAATACACGAAATTCGATAACACCTTTTCGATTTTCCAGCCAAATGAAATGCTGAATCGCTCAGAATAATACGAAACAAATTAGACCTGCAATTACGAAGACTTTATGTTTACCGGCCCCGTGTGACTGCTCTATCGATCCAGCACTTCGATAAATTATACTGAATCGTGGTTTAGAGTACCCTCCACAAACGTCATTAAATAAATTACTTACATTACGGATAATAATAAAAATATTTCAGTTGCAGTTTTGCAAATATTCTGTTTGATGTAAAATTGGAAATGTATAATGTTAGTACGTATTCGGATTAATACGATATTATTATAAATCGAATGAGAGGAATGGCTTCAAAGACTGCAAAGGGAAAGGTAGAAGAGAACAGGTCGGCAATTAAAGACAATACACAGAAGGAGAAGAACATGTAGCAATACAACATGGAGAATTAACAAACAAACTGAAACCAAAGGTCAAATCAAAATAGGTATTTAGCAGTGGTGTGCGAGAACCCGAAAGTGTATGGATCTCGATGGTCGAGACGGGTCGGGAAGTACCTCGAGACGAGACAGGACGAGTTCTCGAAACTTTCGGGATTCTCGATTATGTCAAGATTCTCAAAAATGTTCGAGATTCTCGAAGGTTTCGGGATTCTTGAAAGTCTCGGGATTCTCGAACATTTATGGTGTTCAGTACCCGATGACCGTTATGAGACACGCGTCAAAATCGATCGCGGTATGAGATTTTCGATATATTGGTGACGTCTCCCAAAACCACATTATAAAATTTATTCTTTGAATTTTCTTTTTTCTACCTTCATTCAATAGTATAGACTTCTCCTTACTCTTACTTCATGGTCTAAGGATTGAGTACAAAAGTGCCCATGCCTGCCCTGAAATGTTCGAGAATCCCGAAACCTTCGAAAATCTCGAACTTTTTCCGGAATCTCGACATATTCGAGAAACCCGAAACCTTCGAGAATCTCGACACCCCTAGTATTTAGGTTATAGATTGTTGGTGTAAGATTTTAGGTTTTAGACTGAAGCACTCAGGTCCCAGAGGTTAGATTAAGGTCTAAGTTTAGGTAGCAACGAGAGAGAGAGAGAGAGAGAGAGAGAGAGAGAGAGAGAGAGAGAGAGAGAGAGAGAGAGAGAGAGAGAGAGAGAGAGAGAGAGAGAGAATGAATGATGAGAATGTGTGAGCGGTATAACACTGAGTTGTAAACCAAGTCCAAATTTCATGGCCGGCAAGGCTGAAATAAATTTATTATTATTATAAATCGAATGAAATTTGTGGTGCCGAATCGGTCACCTCGAAATGGGGGACTTGGATCCGACAGGAGTTACGAAGAAGGGTGTGATGTCCAACTCCGCAGAACAAACTCGTTTATTTGGGTTATACCTAAGCTAGGCTCGGCTATACTTAGTAGATAATTGGTAGTTCGATTATCGAGAAAGTTTTAATTTGGTGGAGTTGCGTAAGATTTTAGGAAAGCTCGGATGTAGGAGTGGTCTTGGAAAATTGCATATGATTGGTTGTAGGCCGTGACGGAGAAAGTGGCGAATGGAGAAAGATTTAGGTGGAGTAGGAGTAGATTGCGCTGGGTGACAAAAGGCTATAGTTATTAATTGTCGTAGCTAAACGCGGTACAGGGCCTTCAAAACATCTGGTTATCAGCTATACTTTGGGCGAGTCCTACGAGGTTTATGGTTTTTATGGTCGGTGCGTAGCCAGGTGGTTTACCTGACCTTGGTCGCGCGTTTGTCCCTGAGCACGGAGGGTTTTGCGACGAAGCAAAATTATTCCATAGAAAAATATTTTGCAAGAATTAAGTGTGAATTTAGAATTTCAAGTTACTATTACTATCATTCTGACATTGACATCGGCTTTGCCAGTTGATTTACGTAACTTCGTACAGTGAATAATTATTATCGAACTGTGGATTTTATGGATTTGTGGCAAAATTGATTAGATCAAATACAGAACAGTGAAAATATTTCAAGAATTTAATCATTCTGTTGCATTATTTTCAATTTGTTAATATTATTCAAGAAATAAAGAAATATCTATTTAGATTCTGTATCCTGGAATTAATGCAAACAATTTTCATTTTGCATAAAAATCCAATAATTACGTTTTGATGAATTCACGGGTAAATGAAATTTCTTTGTGGCAGCGTCGAGCACTGATCGCAATGCACATTGATTTTCCGTATTGGTTAACCTTATTGATAGCCGATGAACGCAACTGCTGATCATTTTAGCTGATAAGAACAAGATGGGCACTAAGGAGAAAGGGATATCGAGTCGATCTGTTGAACGGCTCTTATCAGCTTTCTTTTATCGACGATGGAGAAGCTTACTCTAAGAGGGAGTTCAAATATATACCAGAACTCGTTTCTTTCACATAAATCTGTCGGTTCGAGAAGAGACCTTTTTCACTTCATTCACTTTGATGAAGACCCACGGACGCCCACAAACGACAGCCCAATAGGAACAGAAAAAACTAAGTTGTCACGTAGACATGAAAAATTGAAAAGCCATCTGAACAATTTTTGTAATCTGCACATTCGTCAAAATGCTAAAAATGCAAAATATAACTGAATGTGAAATTGAGACATATTCATTTCAGATGTTTATAATATGAATGTTAATTATAAAATAATAAAAATATTAGTTATAAATAATATATAATAATAAATAATATGAATATAATAAGCCTGATATAATATGAATATAACAACCCTATAATATCCAGTGATCCCAGAAAGCATCCAAACGGATGCTTTTTCTTCTCCTCATTTTCCCCTTCCATTATCCCATTCCAGTACCATGAGCACACTCCAACGCCCCCCACTAAGACCATAGACTGGTCACGTGATGTGCCACACGTGGCTGATATTACTCTAGTCATCAGAGAGGGGTAAATTGTATTCCCCTCGATTTCATCGTCTGGCATCACTGAATATCCCTGATAATATGAATATTTCGTACATACGAAATATTATTCGTAACTAAGAAAAGACTACGAATCTTTAGGAAAAATAAAAATTTTCTGATTATATTCTCAGAAACAAAAGTGATGCAAAAATGAAATTTTTCTTTTAACAGCTTTAATAAATCAGAAATGATGTAATAATATCCTTACATTCTTTTAATGTTTGCATATCTTTACGTGTATATTTTTCTATTCATTTTTGCCATAGATGGATAAAATTCGCAGTGTAGTTACAAGCTTCTGGTATTGTTTTCACTAGTAATAAATTTTTTAACAATCGTACATTTGAAACTTCTTGGTAGCCAAACTGCGGTAATTGTGTTCAACAAATATTCAGAACCATTTGTATAGAAATGTTTCAACGATGCAACATGCTACAGATCCCATATTCTCGTTTGGTTGTACGAAATAGAATTATGACGAACGCCCATGCGATCATTAAATAAATTAATACACGAATGTGGGAACTCTATGATCATTTGGCTACACTCACTCGACAATTTCCAGTTAAATAACTAATTTACCGAATTATCAATCTCGATGATAAATTATCAGATTAAGCACGCCCGATGCGGAGTATAAATACTACTAGACATATACATGCGTCTGTACAAATTATCGTAGTTCCATTACGATGTAAAATTTTCTTTTTTAATTATCGACGGCACACACGCAGCATAAATTTCAGTCTTATTAGATTCGCTTCCATTTGTATGGTGAAGAAATGTTGAACGTGGATGGAAAGCAAATATAAACACATGATTGGAACAGTAACGAACTAGCAGGTTTTCCTCGGTTGTTTGATCTAGTTGAATCACACTAATTGCACCAGATATGCTCAGAAATAAAATTCGAAGTGTAAATTCTTGTAATTATAGATCCGCTGTGATGCGTACAATTCGCTGGGATTATTTGCGTTTCCATCGAACAACATACGTTATCATGCGAACTACATAAAGAGATTAACACTAAACCTACCACAGCCGGTCAAATGACTGGTTTCAGATATGTTATTATACAATTACTGAAGTTATGAAGATGCCTACATAGGAGTTAAATCAATAGATTTCTTTATTCAATTACATATTGTAATACAAATTCCACAAAATTTAAATTAATCAAATCTTGTTATTTTTATAGGACAATACAAACTAGTCAATTTTAATTCTCGGTAGGTTTAGCGTTAACAAATATCCTGCGTGCAACATCGAAATTCAAAGTACGAAATTCATTAATGTTTTCGATATCGCCGACACTGCAAATCAAAAAAGTTAGCGAAATTTTGTGTTGCAACTTTCGAACTACAAAGAATATCGAGATTCAATTTTCAGTTAACTGTGTTGCAGCTATATACAGTGTAATGTATATTGTGTATGTTTAACAATTTATTTATTTATTACCGTAAAATAAAATTCAATCTGCAAGAAAGTAAACAGTTTTCTCAAGTGAAGTAGTATTTACTTTTCAAGACGTTCAGTACTAAATTTTTGCAGTAACTTAAATATTTATTTAACTTCGATAATTTTGCCATTTTCGAGATCTGTAGACTCCTAGAAAATAGTATAAATTTTCCATTAAGATTTCACTAATATTGCACAATATTATCAATCCGAACAACATCAATAATTATTGATCAACTAGACCAGGCAGTTCCAACCAGTAGCTCCGAAGCTATTTGAGGCACCTCCCCCCCTTAGGATCTTCCCCCACTCTTAGGCTTCATCGTTATAATGTATAGTAGTGGGAAGCTCCCACCGCGAGAGCCGCGCGGCGCGCGCAGCATTCACTAATTCTACGGCTGTTCGTAGTAGTGGGAAGATGTTCGATGGTAGGGACCTTTCAGTTCTCGGAGGGGAATACGTTGGAACTCCCTGAACTAGACCATATAATTAGTGAATTAAAAGTGATTAGTTTGTGTAGCCATTAAAAATAGCAAGTATGTATTTATCAAGACATTGCGAAATATTTTTACCAAAATCATCTGAATAATCAAGTGCGTCTAGTATGAGTCGAAAAAAACATTTTTACAATCTCAAAAATTGTAAAATGGAGAATGTAAAATCCATTATTTTGATGGACTCGCTTGTTCCGGCATTAGTCTTCGAAATTACTTAGTTTTATGGTATATTTTTGTTACTATACCATAAGGCGTACTTATGGACCATCCTCTATCGCAATAATTGTACTAAGCTAGGTGCACACGTGCGCAAATGTTTCTTCTTGAAGAAAATTAATAACAGTTTGAATAATGCCGCAAGTTTTTGAAGATAGCTATATTAGAATATTAGAATGAGTAATGCATCAAGTTTTTTTCTGGTTGTAAATTATGCTCACCCCTTAATAGAAAAGAAGTTTGCGTGCGTATTAATATTTCCGTATAAAAAGCTGCGCGCAGGTGGCGTTCGCCTCCATTGTTCTTTATTCGGCATTGTAAATATCAGCGGGCCGCGTGGTAATAATATTTATTTTCGTAATCGCGACCGAGCCCGACAATAAATTATTAAATAGAAAATAACAAGTTCGTCTCGTCTCGGGGCCACTATATCGCGTGTTGCCGAGATTAACTGCGGGTTCGCATGTGTTTGCCACACGCACACTTCCGCTCGCCATATTTAAACTGTATCGCGACCATATATTGTTTTAGTGAAACGGGATCCAGGGACGAGCACACACCTTGAACCTCTGCCTGGGATCATGACTCCGACGTACAGGCTAGGAACGAATTCCTGGAATTCCTATTAAAATAGCTAGAAACTTCACATGAAATTGCTTTTGTCACTTTATTCTATTTTATTTACTAGCCCGTTAACAGGCGTGCGCGCGCGCGAGCTGTTTGTCTATGTATTGAAGCTCTTCCTGCATGCTTCCTCATGTTCGTCATATTATCAGATTATGTCACGGAAACATTGTGTAGTACGGTAACTACGCCGCATATGGAACACTTGATTCTAAAAGCATGCCAAAAACAAACACGCTCTTTTTATTAACCCCTCACTATATCATGAGTCAGACCGGTGATGGAGATTTTTAACAGAGTCTATTAAATTGTATATTTATATACACTTACTGACAGAAGTTAAGAAACACATTTTAAAAACAAATAAATTTTTTAAAATTGGTCCGAACGACTCGAGTATTATGAGATATTACAAGAATTAGTTTACCAGGCTATGTGTAAAACTTTTTTTTTAATTGTTATTTAGGGCAGTTATGAGGGAAAATGTGAAGGTCATGATTTCTAACTTTTTTATGTGTTTATCTGTAACGAAAATTTATATCATGCCTTTTATAAATCTAAGTCAGTTACATCTTATTATATCTAATTATATCTTATTATAATCTTAAGTCACGTATATCTTTTATAATCTTAAATCGCATTTTCTCACAATTTTTGCCATATTTAATCATCTGTGGCTCGTAGCAACCTTAATCAATTTCGTTGAAACTTTTTTGTACATATGTATTAATTTATTTAAATCAACGAAAGGCATTTTTATATTTTCATTGTAAGCGCAGGTAAAAGAGTTAAAAATCAGACCTAACCCAGTCCTTCACATTATCTTCACAACTCTAACTAATAGCAACTTTAAAACAATTCTTTTACATACTAGTATACTATTCCTTTAATATCTCAGAGAAACTCAAGTCGTTCGATCCTATTTTAAAAAAGTTATTCGTTTTTAAATTTATATATATATATATATATATATATATATATATATATATATATATATATTGTGACAGCCATGGATTTATATTCGTTTCTTATGAAGAGCTTTGGTTCAATTGTCATAATTTTAAGAATATTAATTACCATAATTTAAAGATTGATAAATATAACCACAAAGTTTGAGATGGATATGTTCGCTGATTTGGTTTTAAAGGATTTCCAAAAATCATTTTTTGACCATCAGGATAGAGTGTCTCATTAAGGATACTGTATCAGGCATACATCCATCTTTTCAAATGAATCTCTCCCGTGCTCAACGTGAAGGAGCATTAACTTCACTTTAGTGCATCAGGGTTTTATAGGTTTGTCTATTATTAAAAGCAGAAGGTGGTGGCAACTAGTAATGTTCGCGCAAAAAGCGCTGCAACATGGTCCTTACTCATCTTGCGACCAGATGTTACCTCTTCACAGAAAGAAACTATGGTTTCTGCAGCAGAGCTTCCTATATTAATTCTACTTCATCAACATTAAACACACAATCTACTTAAATTGGTAACCTACATAAATTTTCATTAAATGTTTCCATGGTAGTCAACATTATTAAGAGTCTTCGACCAATTTTTATAAGCGTAGACTATGTTTAATCACTGGCAATCCAACCTTGATTGAAATCTAAGGAAATGTCCTTAATCTATTTCTTATCATTATAATTTTATAATAAAATTCGTAGACTTTTGAAATTCGAAAAATTGTCTCAAATTAATTATCCACCCGGATTAAATGGACTTCAACCGTACATAGTTGTTAATAAAATTACCGTTCTAAACAGCGTGTTCGTAAAGTATTTACAACAAGATAAAACTTTTTTGCTATTAATTATTTTTTTATGAATCCTCTACCAGTATATTTGTGACATTTTTCTGATTAAAATGAGACCAAACATGACACAATTCGGCGCATATTTATTTTTTCAATTGACGAATCATGTGAAACCTCAATCATGCGAACCTATGATACTTGAATTCTCTATTATTATATGTCAAGATTTCAATCGCAATCCTCACAATTTATTATACAAAACAGTGAAGATTTAATTTAACTCTGTAGCTAGGTAGTTGTTCTATTATCATACACTCATATAGCCACAGATTAGTTCGGATAATAGAGATTCTACTATATCGTGAATTAAGCAAGTAAATGTGATCCAAATTGTATCGTGTTTGGACTCATTTCATTCAGAAAAATATCACAAATACGCTAGTACTTTTTTCATAAGTCAAATTTTTTCATACCAAAAGCTGGTATCAATGTTTTGTCTATTCCCTATCATTTTCTAAATTCGACGCTACTAATATGAGATAAAAGAATAATGCCTGTATACAATAGAGATTTCGTTCAGAGCTGGATAAAATTTTCGTGAAAAAGTAATTGAAATACTATTTTAAATAGTCGTCGTCCCAGAATTCAAATTAAATACTATTATTTTAAATAAACAGTAAAATGTCTGAAAATAAAATATTTTTACTTTGATTATCAGATCTAAAACATAAAATAGAATATTTTTATTTTGTTAATCTAAAACATAAAATAAAGTATTTAAATTTTAAGAAACCATAACATTTTCGAAGTCAATTATTTCGAACACGAGGTGTGAAAAGAAAAAGATTTATTCCATATATTCGATTTATTTTTTCATGTAGAATCACACCATCAAATAAAATTCACACTATTTGGAGAATCCTGCAAATAAAATCCTATTTTAAAAACATATGATTTCAAATAAAGTAGATTATTTACTATTTGAAATGGAATTTTACATAGCTCTGACGACATTTCAATCACGAAGTTTCCCCATGTATCAAGACATTACTGTAATCCGATATCAAAGTTGAAATCTCCTAATTTTAGTATGTAGTTTCGACGATCATTCTTCCTCTCTGTACCTTGTGACTTCGAACGATATTTGAAATAAATATAGCAAAATTGTTCCGTTGCCGCACAAATAAATCATTACGGGGAACCTCCTGTTATTTTGCCTCGCATCGACTGCATTCAATCATTTCTGGTAGACGTAGCCGCATTTCCAGAACTACAGTCTCAGTTTCCGTCGACTTCTTTCATCTCGTCCTCTTTATCTCTTCCGAAGTACCCCCTCCAACCACTATCTGCCTCCCTCAGGGTGTCTCTACGTTTCCGCGCGCAGAACGTTGGCAAACTTTCCATAACGAAGTTTGGCTGGATCTAAACTAACGTAAGTTATTTGACCTCATATCGGTCACTATTTGAAACTCGGTTGTACGTTCAACTTCGTCTGATTGGTCCTCCCTGTGTATGCCCGCGGAGTAGCTCACTTCGCCACGATTACACAGGGTTGGCTGAGAATTGTAATACAATCAGAAAAAAGATGATTTCTTTGCTGGGAGGCACACGATACAGCCGATAACGGTTTTTCACTCGCAAACCTTTACTCGCGAGAGGGAACCGACCTCGGGAGCAGAAACTTTTGTTGGACGAGCCGAAGCCATTACCGTCTAATTCCAACTCCGTCGAATGACAATTAATATTTAAGAGCGGGATACTCTCTTCCGAAGATTGCACAAGCTCTATTCGAAAACTTTACTTTTGCCTTCTCTTTTCCTTCCTGATCTAACACGATTTTCGGGTTTCCCTGTCATTTGTATTTTTTTACAAATTTTTCGAACGCCTTCTTTCGAAATTCCAAACTCAACAGCAATCATTTGTAAGGATTTTCCACTCATTCTTCTTTTATAAATTTGTATTCGCTCTGAAGCCTCCAATTCCATTGTTTTCGGCATTATTGATTTTCCCTGGTTTTATTTCAATTCACTTTTTTAGGAAATTGTTTCACAAACTGTTAAATATATTAGAGTTATGTAAATACTAGTTTAATTACAAAATTACATTCATAAAATAAAAATTTCTATACGTCAACTTACTTTCCGACCTGGTTCAACTGACAACTATCACAAACTTATTGCTCTAACAAATTGACACCGCGTTTACACTTCACCACTAGGGGGTAAACTGAAGGCCACTACTCACGAGCAATGTAAACAAGGACAAAATGTTGCACTTACCTATAATATTATCGCGTCAACATAAATACCGACGCGAGTGTACGTAATTGGTAGTGCTTAGGACTACTCACGGCTTTATTCATGAATTTTTGAAAACATATTTTCGAAGATACTTCATTTAAACATGTTAATCTTCCCACTGTTCTCAACGTAGCAGCTCTTCATTTAATTAATTCACCAAAACAATAGATCCGGACTTCGCCGTCGGCTGGTTAAAATAATATTCATGTTTTACAGAAAGTTCGCTGTTATTATTCATGACCTTATACATAAGAGGACGTTAACGACGAACTCATTCGTTTATTCAATACATGTTCGTACATCATATAATTATTGTTCGATATAATTTGCTACATAAAATGATTGAATTTTCAGAATATTCTACATTTCCAACAGTTTTGTTGAAACTTTAAAACAATGATTCGTTTGAATCACACCATCAAGGGCATTATGTACATATTTCAATCAACTTCATTAAAAAATGATCGTGTAGGTATGCAATAAACAAAAATAACTAAGGCAGAATTGATTAAAGTATTGCAAAGGGAGTTCATAATTTATATTTACGTATCAGGCAATAATAAAGTAGATTATTTAATATCGCTTAAGTAGAATTTCACTTTCCTAATTTCAATCGCAAAAACGTGCGAAGTTAATATGAAGTCAGATGCCTGGCGAATCCTTCGACACTTTTCATAGTAATTCATCCAATTGGGGGAGGATTTTAATGACGCGGATATGCGGGGAACTTTGAAAATTGAAGTTCAGTGAAACGAAGACCACCGTGGAAAAAGTTCGTGGGACGAGCACCATTTAGTCTTCTTCGAGAGGAATCGATTTCCACTTGGCTATTCGTACAATTTGCCTCCTGCTCCTTGTGGAACAGGTCACCTGCATGCTAAACGGGTATGATTGCAGCTGTAGCGACGCGTCGACAGTAAAATGGCAATGTTGATTGACGATGCGCGAAATGCCACGCATGGTTTCTCTGTGTGGCAGTTCGAATTGCGATATTTCTACTGTAATTTATTTATTTGTACCAGAAATAATACAATCCGAAACGATCTAGTTAGCGAATGCAGATTTAACCAAATAACCGAGAAATTGTCCGCGAAGAACAAATTTCTACGTGTTTATTCTTCTATATTTGCAACACGATACGCCTGTGTATTAGTTCAGGCAAAACAGTGGAATGTTTATTGCAATAATTAAGTCAATTGTCGGATTCCGACAATGGAATTGCATTTTCACTGGATGATAAACGTGATGCGCTATGTCGGGCAGTTTCTCATAAACGAGAGAAGTAAAAAAGAATTCCGTCGAGAATTCCAAGTATACCGACACATTAACTGGTTCCACTACAGATGTGTTTTTCTTTGTAAATTTAGAAACAAGAATGTCAAAGTATCACCAAAAGTCGAGAGTAGAATTTTGGACAGTTCAGTGTAGTTCGTAGTACAGTGAATTCTCGATAATTGTCCACAACACGAGTCCGGCCAGGGACAATTATCGTGTAGAATATATTGTTTTTCGACGTCTGTCGAATGTAAGGACGGACAACCAGAGGCTTCGGTCGCCGAGAAATGTGACACAATACGGGTCGAGTATATCGGTGTGAGACTAATCCAATAAAAAAACTTTTTTATTTTTCATTATCTTTTTGTGGGACTTTCACCAACATATTTGTGGCATTTTTCTAATGAAAATGGCATCAAATATGATATAATTCCGATGATATTTACTCGTCTAGTCAACGACAAAAGTTTCAGACGCAAAGAGTCGCGGGCCTTTGATCTATGCCGATGGCCGCGACTATCTCTCCTTTTCTCATATGCAGTCTTTCTTTACGTCCGAAACTTTCATCGTTCATCACACAAGTAAATATTATCAGAATTATATTATATTTAGTCTCATTTTCATTAGAAAAATGCCACCGATATGTTAACGAAAATCCCATAAAAAAATAATTAAAAATAAAGAAGTTTTGTAATTAGATTAGTAGTAGTCTTCTTGTCTCACACCGACGTACCCCTCCCGTATTATGTTACACTCCTCGGCGACTGAGGCCTATTAGCCCCTCACAGGGTATCACCGTGGTAGTAGGGAGAGTTCTGAGACAATTACGGGCCAGATATTTGGGACAATTATCGAGAATTCACTGTATACTTAAAATAAACGATTTCTTTAGAATTTACATAAAGATATCTATAAATGTAGAATTCAATTCTTCGTATTAAATATAATTTTCATTGATTGCTCGATTAATATACAATTCAACAAACTTTGTCTATGTTCACCCAAAATGTTGATATGTTGCTATTTTAAAACATTAATATTTGGAACCTGACTAGCTCGACAAAGAAAAAAAAGAAACACCATAGACAAAATTATGCAATAAGTTTTTATTATTATATTAATGTGAGCTAGGTGATTTCGTGTGAGTGATTCAACGAATAAAAGATTCCGTGCATAGTCAAGTAATCAAATGAATTAGAAATTAAACGATAAGGGAATGACGACAATCTTGGTGATAATATCAGACTAATCTCTCACATAACTGTTTGAAATGTCTGATCGAATTATTATTTTCTGAAACTGATGTTTACAATTTTGCATTGTCTTTTTCATGTTATTTTATTCATACGATATTTCTAATAATCGCACAATTGTAAAGGGTAATTCCTTCGTTCCCGTTGCAGGACAATGAAAGGACAAATATGTGTTAGACCAAAGCGTTGCTAACAAAGGGTTATAGTGTAGCTTAACTTCCTATATTTGTAAACGCAATATACGTATATCAGGCTTAGTTTCCGAGAATCGGTTGACAGGTTAAATAGGGCAGATAGCGCAGCGTTTCGGTTTTCAAAATGGAACATCCAATATTGAAACCCGATGTATTGAAAATTTCTCAAAAAGTATCGTTCTGAATAACAGAAAAATATCAGCCAATAATGTCAAGCACCGTATTTACAACACTTATAATGGATATTCCAATGGATTTGTTTTTCGGTCCAAAGCACGCAACAAATATTGAACTAAACTCATTGCACATTTATCCTTTTTACCACTTGTACACACAAAATGTAACACATTCAATAACAGTGTCTATATATTTACCCTTTAAGTGGTAATGTTCAATTAGGAGGCCAAAGACGAGTGATACTATGAAATTTTTTTCTGAAGAACTGTAAAAATTTATTAAAAAAATATTTTCTTATTTAAAGAACCGTTTTAAAAAGTATTTCATAATTTTTTTATTTGAAAATATTTATCAATAAGAAAGTTGTGGTTGATCTCCTGGAGGTCCTACCACTGGTTTTGTAAATCAAATTCAACCTTTTGCAAACCAATTTTACCTATTAAGAATATTTAAAATTAGTGACACTTGATACCATTCCTCTTGAATGCGAAAAAATAATAACAATTACATGTACTATTTATTTGTACTTTGTACCTCTACAAATTGTTACAATTATTACATGAATATGTATGTTAAGTTACCGACAGCTGCTGCAGGAGAACCATTATATGATTGGTTGTCTATGTGTACATTGTCTGCACACAGCTTTCGTACATACGTGTATTTAATTATGAATTTCATATTTTAACGAATTCGTAATTACTTTTAAATAAGTACTTGACATCTTTGTAATAAATAAAATTTTGAATTTCTTAACAATTAATCTACATTTAACCCTCGTGTAGCCAACCAGAATGTTCACTGATTTTGGCCATCCGGGGTAATGGCAATTTTACTGTTATTTTTTTTCACTGAACGTAGTCTACGTGAAATTGTACAAAGAATGGGGATCCGGAAGGGTTTTGCAATATTTTGTCAGGAACATTAAAAAATTACTAAAGGAAATATGTAAATGGGTACTCGGGTGTCCGGTTGGCTACGCAAGGGTTAATTTCATTTTTTTTACAAAAATTACCTTGCAAATACTTTAGTTGCAAAAGGTTGAATTTGATTTGCAAAGGGGTGAATTTGATTTGCAAAAGGGTGAATCTGACTTGCAGAAGGGTGAATTTAGAGTGCAAAATCTGTAAAAATACATTAAGAATTTAACAACACGTGTCCTTTGTTTCAGTTCATAGATAAAAATTTATTAACAAATAGTAAGGAAAATTGTTGAAATCTCTTTGAGCTACTCAATTACCCATTGGAAAATATTATACAATCTAAAAAATTGTACAGACTTATAATTCCCTTCACGAAAAGACACTTATACCGAATATGTTATTTTTACGCGTGACAAAGAAGTATTTCATAACAAAAATGTTCATAGTTTTAATAAGTAATAACTGTTAATAGTAGAACGATACTCACTAAGTCTTCTTGTGCTTTTACTGCTGGGAGTCTCACTTACAAACACACTTTCACAAACGTATAACATTCCGCCGTCTATTCCTAACCTAAAAATTCCCCGAAATCCGTTCTCCGTTAAACAAAGCAGGTACTAACATACTTGACTTAACAGCGATCAGGGAAAATAAAATCGCGGGGTGTATAGGCACAATTTCGCGATAAAAGTTGGCGATCAAGCCGGTATATAACTTGCAGAAGTTAATAAATGTGTTCATGTGCTCGAAAGTAAAAGTTGCGTATATAGCGTGGCGCGCGTTTTGTAAATTTCATCAAGATTTTCGTTTAACGAAACATTCGGTACGCCGGTTAAACAACGCAGGGGCGGAACAAAAGAGAAAAATTTCCGGTCCGGCGCGAAATTACCGACGGGACCGTCGCGTCGTTCTCGTAGAATTCACTGTTCAAGTACACCGGTCCCGAACACGAAACTATTCGGCGAAATCGACCGTGCGGCTGAGAGTCCACTGATTGAACTCAGCACTGTTCAATTTCTGGCTCGTCGCTGGTCCTAGCACCATTATTTTCGTTTTAAGACTCGTGAAGTTCCGTGGAGGTCTCAACGCAATTTATCGGTTCGACCAAGAAACGCGTACTGTGCACTAACGATTCAAATCAAGTGGTGGGGGGCTTCACGTCTAACGGCAATGAAAACAAGTGATCTTTATAAATAATTTTTGGAATAACTATTGGATATAAATACATAGGACTTGATCTTTTTGGTATGTAAGCGGCTAGTCTTGAAATACAAATGTATTTGTTTAGTTCAATTCTATGTATCATTCATTGTATAATATATAATAATTCTTACCAGTTCCGGCAGTGTAATCATTGTTGACATGCAACGTAGCGCCTGCCATAGTGATCAAAAGACAAAAAGTGACACAAGATAGAACAGAAATATTGTGAATAAAAAATCAAATTTAAAATTTCCGGTTCAATCCCTAAAGAAATGAACGAGCTTCGTCTAAAGTTGAATACTTTACTAGATTTTTAGTTATCGTGTACGCCAGTTTAAAAAACATAGTTCCGAGAATCGTGCGTATTATACAATAAATAATAAGAAAAAAACACTTGTACTTCAAGGTAGGGCTGTTACTTTCCTTCGAAGGTCGAAGATTTCGAAGCTTCGAAGCTTCGCTTTCAGAAACTTCAAAGGTGATGAGAATCGAAGTTTCGAACTTCGAACCGTAGATTCGTTTCCAGTTGACGGATAAAAGAAATAAATTTTCATAATTTGTTTCTATATTCACTATTTGAATTATTACAATAATTTATTGTTTAGATAATATATTTATAATTTGAATTGTTATTTCAATTATTTATTGTTAAAATAATTGTTTAAATAAATAAATTTTTACAATTTGTTTCTATATTCATTATTTGAATTATTTCAATAAATTATTGTTAAAATAATATATTTATTATTTGAATTATCATTTCGATCGTTCATTGATGAAATAATTGTTTATATAAATAAATTTTCACAATTTGTTTCTAAATTCATTATGTGAATTGTTATTTCAATTATTTATTGTTAAAATAATGGTTTAAATGAATAAATTTTCATATTTTGTTTCTATATACATTATGTGAAATATTTCAATAATTCATTGTTAAAATAATTATTTAAAAAATGTACAAGTATTTACATAATGAATATAGAAACACATTTCTATAGATTATAAAAATTTCTCAACATTATAAATTTTTATAATCTATAGAAATGTGTTTGTATATTAATTATGTAAATATGTCTACATTGTCTAAACAATTATTTGAACAATAAATTATTGAAATAAATCAAATAATGAATATAGAAACAAATTGTAAAATTTGTTTATTTAAACAATTATTTTAACAATGTGCTATCGAGAGGATAATTCAAATTATAAATATATTATCTTAACAATAAATTATTGAAATAATTCAAATAGTGAATATAGAAACAAATTATGAAAATTTATTTCTCTCATCCGTTAACTGGAAATGAATCGAAGGTTCGAAGTTTCGAAGTTTCGAAGGTTCGAAGGTTCGAAGGTGAAAAGGTTCGAAGGTTCGAAGGTTCGAAGGTTCGGAAAAGTAAGAGCCCTACTTCAAGGCTATCTGTTTACATCTCAAAACGGCCTAGTCCCATATATCGAATGGGTAATCTGAAAAAAATCTTAAAAATCACTTGTTTACCATAAACTTATTCTCAGGATCCTCTGAATGAAACACTATCCCGTTCTAGGTATATCTTGTGATCTACAGCTTTTTTATAAGTACTTGCTATCAACTGATTGCGAAAGTTCCGGAGTCCGACTACCCAATTAGAACTTTTCTATTTCCCCGGGAGTGAGAACGATAATAGGTTTCGTTTGCATGAAAATGCAATCAGTGGCTAGTTTATACGGTATGTATCGGGCATTTTGGTACAATCAAATGAAGGTAATTGTCCGCGCAGTATAATGGACAAACCCGTGAATAGAGTGTTTCTGATATGCGGCATCGATTAGTAGAGAATTGAATTTAGATATTCTTAGCGTATACACGCTTTTAACATTCATGCCGCGACCGTCCATTGTTCACTCTTTCTATTTGCGAACGTTGAATTTTGCGTTAACTTTACTACTCTGTAATTGAAAGTTGGTGCCAGCTTGTCTCTCGATTTACAGGAAAACTTTGCCGTTGTTTGTAAAGATTAATAAACACGACAGGCTACTTCGTGAACTTGAAGCTTTGCAACATTTTATAAATAGGGATAAAGTAGACATTCAACCCTTAAATGGTACAGCGTTTAGACAAATTACGAAGTATCATACTAAGAACTGTCTATAAGTCTGTATAAAGTTTCTCAAAAAACTACATAATCCAAGTAGTCCAACTATGTTAAAGAAACTTGATATTTATCATTATTGTACAATGCAGTAGCGAAAGTTAGTGCACAGAAATTTTGTTGGGGTCATAAGAGACCCCAGTATAGCAGTTAAAGGTTAAGTAGACTGTAAAATATTGGCACTTCTAATATTTTTAATATACGATTATTAAGATTGCAAAGATGCATTCATGAGGAATTATTCAAAATATTTATTTCTTTACTTATATATTATTAAATAGCTAAACAGCTAAAAATTTGGATAGACACATGCTCGTTATTTTTATAAAGCATTGTAAAATAATCACTTTTAGTGATTCGTAAATCTAATATTAACGCATTTTGCACGATCATTTCTGTGGTACATTCACTACGTATTCCATGGTTGATCGGGATTCATTTTATCCCTAGCATTTTTCTATGGTACCAGAGGTCAGCAACTCGAAATGATAAACTATAGCTGTTCATCCTATATACGCGCGGTCGTGTTACCGAAAGACATAAAATTGGAACGAATTTTATACAAAATAGTAGAAAAACTTCGTATGCATTCCAGTTTTATGGTACCTCACATCCGGGTTTCCAACGTTTCCATGTTTTATCTTCGAAAAATATCTAGTTTTCAAGATTCAAAGCAACTACTCCGAGCTCAAATTCGAACATATAAAACAGCAGCGTTCTCTGGGCCGTATTTAAAATATTAACAATTGTTTCTGAAGTTGAGGAGTCACGGGTGGAGAGTAGATATTTTAAATGCTTTTTGCACAGTGAAATCTGCTACATTTGTGTAGAATTGAAATTTACAAAAATAACTTGGATATAAAGTTAACACATTATTAAGATAATACATCATTAGACGTTGAAGAAGTGAAATATTTACAGTTATTAAATTCAATAATTTAAAAGACTGTCACAATCTAATAATTATAATTTATGGTTATTAATAAATACTGTGTCACATATACAATACGATTGACAGGTAGCAAATAATGCTATGTAATGCTTATGATTATAAGTAGAAACAGTCAGTAAGATACAGGCGCATTGATCAGTCGTTTTCGAACAATCTTGAAATTATACTTTCTTGAAAATAATATTCAACCTGAAGCATGTGAATGTGGTAAACAAAAATGATATAAGATTTGTATTTTCATGCCAAGTATAATTCATGAAGAAGTATAATTCCAAATCGTTAACTCTCGCTGCCACAGTGACTCAAAATTCTAAATTTAGAGATTGCATTTATTAAACACATAGAAATGTCTTAAAATATCTCATCAGTAAATAATTCGTGATATCGACTGTTTCCAAATAGTTCGCGTATGTTAAATAGTTGGCACGAAAGTATATCGCGCATCAAATAACCATTGCTATCTATTTAAAAGTAATGTAGATTATAGATGAAACGATTACTGTATCTGTACAAAATGGAACAACATCAGAATTTATTTTGTCAGATAAATTGGAAGACAGATATCATGTCAAATGTCAATGAAGCAATTTCGCGGAGTGTTCTCGTCCACGGATGATACAAACTATACTTTTAAATAAATGAAACTGAAACAAATTGTGTCACACGTTAAAGGTATGGTAAAAATATATACATCGTTTCAGGTTAATTAATTTCGCTTGAATTTTTCTAAAACATGTTTAAAAATCGAAATATCTATTAAATGGATCCAGAAAATCTCTCTTTAAACAAAGTTCCGTACGTATATGGCAAATTCTGTATGAATTGATGCGAAACGGCTCAATTAAGCGTTCATGACTGGATTGTGGTAGTTTATGCGCGTATAATATGCAGCAAATATGCAAAATATGTGCATGATATATGCAAAATATATGCTTAAGAAACACTCTAGGAAGAAAACATTTTAGCAAGGGAATATCGCACAGTTGTGTTTACTTTACGAATTCAACAGTATATTTACATTATCTGTGAGGTGTAATATAAAATAAGATAATGTATGAATTATAAATTATGAAACCGATTTCGATGAAATTGTTAGCATGTGTATAACTAACATAGATTTGCAAAACGTATACTTTAAAATTTCTTTAAACGCTCAAATAAGAAAGTTTTGAAAAGTACTTTTTCTATTTTCTTATGTAATTCCTACCTATTACAATTTTTACAAAATCTTGTTCTCACATTGTTTATTAAACCGATGCTTTTAATTGTTAAGAAAAAGTTAGCTCGTTTTGTCCGAGATTAAAAAAGTTACACTGTTTTGAAGGGCGTTCGAACACTTTCATGAGCCATTGTAACTTGAACATTCACGTTCTCCCAGGTTCGCGGGGTAGCACAAGAGCGAATCCGCGCGAACCCGGGCGCGAGTGTCTTTACACTCAGCGTTTCCCCGTTTCTTAAGGTGGCAAGGATTTCGCAAAAATATAATGGGCCGTAATGCCACGTCCGCGTATTAAATTTAATCCGTAACGGAAGACTCGTAAATGCCACAGAAAGAAGTATACCCGGCGTTGAAAAGTCTGGCTTGGAGGAACGTGGGAGATTTTGAGAGGATGAGAGAGTTGGAACGGGGGTGGTGAACGAAGGAGGAAAGAAGCAAAATGAAAGCATCCCGCGCGTATGCAAATGGGGGTCGGTCGCGCAGCTGCGACGACGGCCACGCCATTCTGAGTCGCATGGTGCAGCACGACGAAAGCTCGTAACGATTTTCGTCGTATAAAAATGAACCGAGAGGTATCAGCGCAGCTTTCTTCTCCCCTGTGAACGTACTCGGGCTCGCCTTCAATGAATATGCACCGTATACCTCGCACTTTCCACCCCCTTCCCACCTCATCCCACGAAACCAGCCTTCAAACCCTGTTCCATGACACTTAACCCCGCTCGATCTTACATGCGTGCGGTTTCCCCATGCTGAGAGGATTCACCCCTCTTAGACATAGCATCTATTTTAACGAATCCATAAGAGCAGGCTTAAACGGAATTGTTCGCGGGAACGCGCCGAGAGAACCCATTTCGCAGGATGCTGTCTGTGTTTTACCGTCAACCTGGATCGCATGTATCGCGACTGTGGATCACCACGGGAATCGATAAGATCCGCAGCATCTAAAGAGACTACTGTACGCGAGATTGAGTTCGAAAAAGACTCGACTATTAAAGGCAGGGACAATAGATAGGACACCCTATTGATTTGTTAATTTTTATTAACACATTATTTAGCGGCGGTTATGTCAAAATTTTTGAAAGTCTACATGGTCCTATAGTCTTAGGTCTAAAGTGTAATGACATTTTAATGGATCTTTTCATTCAATCATGAACTGATAATTCACCCTCAGTAACGTAGTCTAATTATTTCGATTGTGATTATTATGTAAAAGAAGATTTTTAAGCTTCCGTTTCGTACAGCACAATTCTTGAAAAGCGTATTAATAAACTTCTGGTAGATAAAGTGTTAACTATATAACATAAATGAAATTTCCTGTGCATTTATTTTTCCTGTACGTTTATATGGTTCAATTGGTAAAACTAAAATGTTGTTGCTCGGCATGAATTTATCTAGAAAAATGAAAATTTTCAAGACAAATTTGTGGAACCAAATGATAAAACATGTGTTAAAGAAAATGAAATGTGCAAAACTAATTTACCAGTTTAGTTCAATATTCAATATTTTGTAGTCTCCATTATGACGGAAATTATTTGTTTGGGCACGGATTTGTATAATTTCTTAATTGTTTTGCGCCTTAATCGGTGCAATTCATGTTCATTGCATTCTTTTCATTCATCAGGAGTTAAAAATTGTCCAGATATCGTTATGTTGTTTTTATAACATTGTTGCAAGAAATTCCGTGTAAATAATCGGTGCAACGTGTACCGATACCACAACGCACTGATTGCACTTGATTGGTATTGCTACAAATGCGTAAGGCGTATTTAGCAAATAAATATTTTTGAATGCCACTTTCATAAAATTTTATAACATACAACATTATTCTACGATCGCTAAACGTTTAGCGACTCGAAAATTAAAAATTGTCAGACACGAGTGATTCTACAATTCCCCGGTGCAATTGTTAATTCTCGTTTCAAAGGGAAAGTGGATGCTCATTAAGAGCAACGGACGGTGATTCTGCAAAACTCGATTTTCTTCGAATGCACGGACGATTCAGACCGCAAGGATGATCTGCGTTCACGGATACATTAATGACCAGACCGGCAAGTAATTTTCAGCCGTGGAATGCAATTTAAATTAGCCGGAACGCAGTTCGAATCTCTTTGACCGGCTAGGCTCGTATTGGAATCCGTCGGCCAAATGGAGCTGTCTGTTCCAGAAATCGCGTTACAGTGGGTAAAATCTCGGTTCGTTGAAGACGGAATGGACGTAAATATGATATAGTCGACTATCCCTATTAGATGCGCATATGACTTTGATAATAACTTGCAACAAGAAATAGAAGATTGCCTTCTATTTGTTAACGAACCTTCTAGCCAGTTTTCGTTTCACTCTACGGCCCAACCGTTCACTGTTAATGCCACGGTCATTATGTATTCAGAAATCATAAGTCACGGTGCCGTGTTTTGTCGCGTTGCATTTGTTTCTGTCCCTAATGCAGTCGACTCGCTGACAACAAAATTGATCTCGGTAGTCCTTGCTTCAGGAAAACGCTTAGCTGTATAAAATGTATGTTAAATTGAGCGAAAAGCGTGTCCTAGTTTTCCTGTCTAATTATTATCGTGCTTGATTTTTAAATATTTCCGCATTCTATTGTTCTCTGACTTATCACGTCGCATTTGTATCTGTCTCTACTGCAATCGCCTCGCTAAAAATGAAATTGCTCCGAGTAGACGTTGCTTCATAAAAAGTTTGTCCTATTTCTCCTGTTCAGTCATTTTGTCACTTGGTTTTGTAAATAGTTCTTAATAATAACCTATTAATAAACCTAACCCGGATCTTTCCGTGTTGCTTTTGACCTTTCAACGACTAACACAAATTTATTGGAGCTTCTTCTTCTAATCACTTTATTTTGATGCATATACAGGGTGGGGCATTTATCCTGGCCACCTGGAATATCTCAAAAACCAAATACCGGAGAAAAAAATGTTTCAAATAAAAAGTTTGTCAAGGAGGGGTTGATGCAGTAGTCATATCCATTTTCAATTTTCATCATGTTTTCAAGGTCATTCCAAGGTCTACCTTATTTTCTCAAATGGAAACATATATTTCTCATTTTCTCATATTTCTCATTGCAGATTCTTAATCTACGACCTGAAACAAATAACTTCTATTTGAAACGTTTTCTTCTTCGCCGATTATTTTGTATAATATTGATTAATAATAATACAGGAGAACTGCAACTTAATTACAAGAAAATCAATTTAACAAGTATTCAGTAACATTCTAATGTTATTTGCATTACATGCGGGAGAATGTGTAATCTTATTCCAAAGAAAAGAGTAAAAAACTGGTGTATCCCTGCGCGTAATGAACAGGTTGTGTACGCTCAGCGTTGAATTTCTTTGCTAAGTTTTATCTAATTGTTTTGCCTATTTCAATATTTAGCTATTATTTAATTATTCATTTAGATTACATGTTTATTTGATACTATTTTAATTGGGTATCAATTTCATTTATCATAAATAAAATGATTTTCTCCATTGAAACGACATTGTGTATTTTTTCTTTGAAAAGACAATATGATACAAAATAATCGCCAGAGGAAAAAACGTTTCAAATAAAAATTATTTGTTTCAAGACGTGGATTGAGAATCTGTAATGAAAAATATATGTTTCTATCTGAAAAAATAAAGTTGACCTTGGAATGACCTTGAAAACATGATGAAAATTAAAAGTGGATATGACTGCTGCATCAGCCCCTCCTCGACTTAAACTTTTTATTTGAAATATTTTTTTCTCCGGAATTTAATTTTTGAGATATTCCAGGTGGCCAGGATAAATGCCCCACCCTGTATAACATAAAACATAAAAAAATTCGGTCCGACCGCAATTACCTTGCAAACAATAAAGTCACCTTCATTTTTCTCAACGTCATTGGGCTTCAACCACCATTTTGTATTATTTTTTGTGACATATACATCACGACAAAACAAATAATAAAAAGTCAGGTTGAAATCTACGAAGATAAGCTTTTTCACATGTTTCCGCAGTGTTTTTTACTTTTTTCAAGATCCTTGCGGTCAGATCGAGAAAGATTTTTTACTTCTTCTTCTATTTGTAGGTCACAGGAGAGTGATTAAACAATGTCCTGTTGAAATCGGAAAGGAGGAAGCTCATCGACAAGTTCATAAATTTATTAAAGCACCAGTTAACATCGGAGATTTAAAAACAAGCAAAAGCACATACAGTATCAACCACGGTAAAAAAATGTTTCGAAATTAGGTTAAGCGAAGGTTTAACTCATTTTTTACATTTACAAAACTTGTAACGTTTTATGACCAGTTATTTCTGTCGATATAACACGATTCAAAAGAAAGATATTTGGAAACTGGGACAATGCGAGATCACCGTGCGACAAGATTTTTATCAGAAGGCGCAAACTTTTGTAAAAGCGGGGCATGTCAGCTGGTATCGCATTGTAGAAAGGTCATCTACTGTACTTATGAGAACTTGAACGATTAAAGAGATTGATACAATGCTAAAAAAGCTGCGGCCTCATTAAACATTAAGTATATGGATCTAGCAATAAAAAAAAGATCCTGAAAATGTCACTGGAAACTAGAATTTCCCTTTAATTGAAATAGCAAGGAGAAAATATGCTAGAACGATGAGTTAGAAAATTATTTTTGAAGCTACGATCTTCCAGTGTTCATGTTATACTGAAAGTAAGCTCTTGATCAGGTTCCAATAAGTGCCTAATTATTTATGTATGGTATTATACCTCCACCTGTTTTTCCCGTGTAGCAGCATTATGTTCGTATGCAACGTACTCATCTACTCATGGCCTATAGCGAGGGCAAAGTGGGAAAACTGATGAGGGTGCAGTAGAAGAAAGTCCGTAAGCTCGGAGGCTTACGTTAAACTACATCGCTTTATATTATTCACATGGAATGCGTAATTCATAGCGTCATTGGGAGTAGCTTTTCTGGAGAAAATAATGGCTCGAGAGAAATACGGTTGCTCGGTGAAGATTTTATTCTCACAGCCAATATCGAGCCAACTATATACTGTACCTTTATACTGTAGTAAAATATATTCTACTACATCATTCTTTTGAAACTTGAAATGTCACTTTATAACATTTCTAAAATGCAATAAAAGGATTTTAATTTGGAAAATAGAAATATTCCCTTTCCCTTCCACATAATAATGAAATTGTACTATACAATTATTGATTCCACAGTTTTACAATATATAGAGGATAAAATAAAAATGTTATATAGGGAATACAAATGATGCTGTAGTTCTTCACGAATAATATAAAGAATTAAAATGATTATGTTATTCACTGCAAAAGAAAATGATTTGAATACTATTTAATCTGAATCTTTTGGAAAGAATGATAAGTAAAATAATTTTGTGTTACATTAATCATTAGGATTATAACAGAAAATATAAATTAAATTGGTGCAGTATATTGATGTACATTGGAAATTGTATTTTATACAATTCCGATTGCCAAATTGGAAACGTTTCGTGCAGGTGTTGAATGAACGCAAATTGCATTCTTTCGATATTTTAAATTTTGTATTAACAGTAACTAGCCAATTATAGCAGTATGATCGCCGCCATTAGATTGCCCACTATACCGACCGTCGATGTTATAATTATTCCTTTCCTGTTTCTATCTATCTATCTTTCTATCGTCACCGAACTAACTATCCTATTGTATTCGAAACGAACCTCGCTTCACTTGAATCACTTTCTTTCCACAAATAGAAACTCCGTTTCAGTTTCACTTTAACGAAACATTTTGAAACATTTTCTCTTGAACGTTTTGCAACGAAACAATTTTGTTCGAGAAGCTTTCAAATGCAGTCCGAAAGCTAAAAAGAGCTGAAATTTTGAAGGCGAATATACGATGATCGGAAAGTTTACCGAAGCGTCTATTATTAACATTGTACCTAAGCTATGCGATTCAAACACCTATTTTCAGGCTTGCAGTGCCGATGTAATTATAGGTTAGACGTTATGCGAACAAAATGGAAATTCTGCGAATGCAAAACTCCTCTGGTTTTGCAGAATTCTAAATGTTACCCGATCCGTGCTCCACTCGACAATAGTCGACGTGATTATCATTGAGGTCAACGGAGCAATGATATTTGCATTTCCTACGTTTCGTTTCTTTGCAGATCGAATTTTACCAATTGTGTACTGACGCTTAACATTTTCCTTTTTACTAATTTGTACACTACGGTGGTCCTTACACTTCGACTTTCGATTTTTCGTGATGTTAGCCCCTTAAAGAATCTGACAAAGGAGTATGAAGGGTATAAACGCTATTACTAGCCAACGTTTTTCTTGCAAATAATAAATATTAGAAAAAAATGAGCGTTTATTTCCTTTGCAAGTTCCTTCCTTTCGTTTACATTTCTGGGCGTTGTGTATCGTGAATGATATCTTTACGAAGTATGACGTACGAAATATTCCAAATTTTACTGCCATTTCTGACCTTGAAGGTCATTGTGTTGTATACGAATAACTTTGTCTTGACACACGCTTTCATATGATATAAAAAAATATATAGGATTTCATTTAAAAAATTGAAGGTCATCTTCATTTCTAAGAAAATAGTGCAAAGACAAGAAAATTACATACGCCATTATGTTACTTACCAAAAACAGTATTACATTTTCCTCTATAATTTTTCTCTAATATTTATTATTTGCATGAAAGAAGCTGGCCAGTGATAGCGTGAACACCCTGTATATCAAATCTGGATACACCGATTTTTATGAAATTGTAGCGAGAGGTAGTTTTTGGAAAGATATTTTGACCGTATTTTTTTTCGATCATCATCCATGTTGAAAGGATGAAAAACTATTGTGCAAAAACCACAAAAAAGTAATTGCTATTGTTTTATTTCATTTTGATAATATTTACACAGTCAGTATATTAAACTTTCAGTAGAGTGCACGATAGAGCAGGTGTACGTATCAGGACTTTCTAAATTAGTAATGCTGAAAGCGTTGATCCACCAAGAAACTAAACTACAGAATAATGTTATTAATCCGTACTAATACCGAAGCTGTTTAAGCTCTGTAGCAAAACTAACTTTAATCACGCCGTGAAATAATCTCCTCCCGAAATAAGATCAATTCGATCATTGCTACATTTCAACCAACAAAGGCCACGAAAATTATACAAAAATGGGGACTCCTTGCCGATTTCAATGACCTTGAATGATAACCTTGACAATATATTTGAAGATCATCGAAATCAATGAGATGTACCGTTTACTGTGTAATTACCAAAACCGCTTTGTGCAAATATACTCATGGCAATTTATACATAATTTAGACTTGAATAAATACCTAACATTTTTGTCAATTTGGCTATGAAAATACAAAACATGAATTTACATATAGATTCGTTTTTAGTTACACATTTGTAAGAAAAGTTAGGTCACCTCGCAAGTCATGCAAAAATTCTTCCACATTTTTGAAAGATTTTCTATATATCATTTTACAGATTGTACTATAAAGAATAAGGAAAACTATATAGATTATTAGTTTACTGTAGATTTTGTGCATTTATGGCAAAAATGTGTAAAGCAGAAAACAATGAAGGTATTACAATGTAAGTATACAGCCTAATTATTTTTAAATAATTGGAATTATTAACACTTGAAATCAATTTCTATATTTAACTTTATTTTGTTGCAAACAATACAGAACAATTTTTCGTTAAAAATTGTGTGCATTTGGACGAAGACGGGTAAGTACAGTTTAAAATAGAAAACGGATTAAAAGAATCGAAAAATATTATTATTTTCAATATACTAAAATTATTACAGAAAGAACTTTTTACTTGGCTCCTGCTTCTTATGATCGATGCAAAGACTTTTCATTGTCTATAAAAGTCCGCAAAGCGATTACTATACATTGGATTAAATATTTAAAAAACCGGAGACAACGATTATAAATTCCTTCAATCTAGATTCGGCTCTGTCAGTGACCCATCAAAATTCGCCGGAAGTTTAGATTTCGTTCTGCCCGCACTATTATTAACATTCAATGACAGTCACGGTGTTTCATGTGTTAATAACGTCGCTGCCGCGTTGGTGATATCATGTAAGAGTGCAGAACGTGTTAACGTATATCTGGTTAATCGACGTGCGTTTCGTGAGGTGTATCACATAAAGTGATTAAAATTAATTCAATGAGATCGTTGCATTGTTGCAATATCATCGTTTGAATTCACGCCATCTCCAACAACCAGTAAGCAAACAATTCCATACCTTTTATTAGATTCAAACAATTTTAACATATCTGGCAATACAGAATAATTAACGTAATCTACAAGTGATCGGTCAAACGTCAAACAATTAACGAATAATTTTTCTCACTTCAGAAATTTTCATTTGTTGGAAATATCAAAACGACAAATTCATTAGGCAGGTATTGATATTTTTCAATGATTCTAATTAGAGTAAACATTGACTTGCGGTGTTGTCCATGCTTCAATGCTCTCATTATTTCCTACCGAGCAAACTGTATCAAATTATTAAGAAAATCAAATAATACCGCATCGCTGACAATATTTATAAATACTTGTACCGATATTCAGTAATGAACAGTGAAGAATTCCACATGTAAATATCAACGCATTATACACCATCAGAAAATATACGGGACATTTGCGCTGCATTTCCAATTTATTCCCGCAATTTCCGGAAACAACGCACCGGACACAGGTAACTTTCTCCGTATTTAATCCAGATAAAGTTGAAAATGGCTTCTTTGAAATCTTGCAAACAACGTTATTACTACAAACATTCGATATTAAACGATCGGATTTTTCTATATCCCTTCAGCATCGAAACGCAATTTCATTAATAAATAGAAAACATTTTTGTATTTAAAAGATCTGTGAAAAATTAAATTCAACGCACATTTACTTGATAGCGGAGGAGATGTTAAAATATTGAAACACTGAAATAAAAAAAAAACGGTCGCAGAAAAATTTAATCACTGTTATAAATTAACTTGATTTGATTGGTAAAAAAATCATCATTCCATCATATCTGCTAAATGCTTCTTCTTGTCAAAGTTGTTGAGCTCTGCCTTTCACGCAAATCTAATCAAACTTGTATGTCAAAAAGATCATAACTATGCTTATTTTTATGCAAAATGTTTTCAAGACAATTATACGTAAATTGTCACTTTTACGGATTTATGATCAAAATGAGTTGGTGAAATACAAAATTGTGAAGACATTAAAACAAAAAATTTCTAAGTATTACTTTATTACTTTCGAGTTATTAAAGTTATCAACGGGAAGGAAACATTTCCGATTAACTTTTGTTGCGTATAATTGACTTAGAACATTGTTATCTAACTTCAACAGAAATAACACATTTTTAATTAACTTTTGTTGCGTATAATTGACTTAGAACATTGTTATCTAACTTCAACAGAAATAACACATTTTTAATTAACTTTTGTTGCGTATAATTGACTTAGAACATTGTTGTCTAACTTCAACAGAAAAAACACATTTTCAATTTACTTTTGTTGCGTATAAATAACTAAAAACATTGTTATCTAACTTCAACAGAAAGAACACATTTTCAATTAACTTTTGTTGCGTACAATTGACTTAGAACATTGTTGTCTAACTTCAACAGAAAGAACATATTTTCAATTAACTTTTGTTGCGTATAATTGACTTAGAACATTGTTGTCTAACTTCAACAGAAAGAACACATTTTCAATTAACTTTTGTTGCGTATAAAAGACTTAGAACATTGTTATATGACTTCAATAGAAAGAACACATTTTCATTGAATCTCTGTTCCAAATGATTGACTTAGAACATTTTTATTTTGCATAAAGATAGACAATCTAATTATAAAAAGCAGAAATTAGAAAGAATATACATTTTCTTTTAATAATTGTAATAAACCGAAAAGAGCGTGATGGAGCTCACAAATTCTTCTAATGTTTTCACAATTTTGTACAATAGAAATCGAAATGCAACTTAAGCGAGGTAATAAACAAATTGTTCACAAAGCAGGCGACATACTCTATCATCGATGTCGCCGAGTCGAGTGCACGGTATAATATTTTTATGCAAAATTCGTACGAGTTGTCAAGCTAAAGCTGTTTTCGCGCTGTTCGCCAAGCTCTCGCGTAAAAAGCCGCATTGGCAACTTTTCTAATTTACGGCGCGCCAATTACCAAACGGAGGACTCATCGTTCCCGCGAATGCTCACAATTTTCGTAAACCGTAATTCACAAAGTGAACCACTACCATAAGCTAATTTTTCCTGTTATCATTGCTTCTTTTTGTCCTCCGGCCGTGATACACAGCAACGAAGTTATCTCGTGCTCGTTACCCAACTACTCCTGAATTTTAATTAATCAAAGCCGGCCGGATTTGAATTACGGTTTTCATTGCTTCTATAATCGCATTTGGGCAATGCGCCTCGTTCGTCAAGATGAAAAGTTGGTCATTCAATGTTTCACAGTTCGTACCAATTTCGAATAATGTGCCTAATCTGCGTGGAATATATGATCAATGGAAATTTGACAATTCGTTAAAATAAAGGTAATCGAAAGAGGAGTCCCTGCGCAAAGCAATTTCGATGACACCTCGAAAACGAAGTAAAATTGCCATTATACTTATGGAAAGAAACACGGAAATGTTAAAGAATTCATTGCTTAAAAAATCCTTTATTGAAATACATTGGGCGTTTCTGAAACAGTAAAACGTAGAATGAGAGACTCGATTTAAATTGAACTATCAAATACTGGTATTTACAGTGAAATTTTTTCACGGTGTCCTCAGCTTTGCAGTTCTTTATTCGGTTTGACGACAGCGGGAAATGTTCCACATTTCACTATTTGCATGTGATACTACGCACACAAAAGAGATTTTTCCAATAGCCGGCCACGTCTCCAAAAAGGAGCTCCAAAAACTTTTCAAATCGAGGTACGAAAACATTACTGCATTCACGTTCAGTTTTTTAAACATCGACAACATTGATTAACGCTTCTGAAAATTTTCACGATACTAGTTCAAGGATTTCAAGAATTTACATTCCACGTGGATATCGTAAGATTAATAAAATGGTCCATTTTCTGTTAGTTAGAGTGACTTTTAATTCGGTTAAAAAATATGCCGTCAACGCTTTTTTAAATTTTGATAGAAATTCATTTATAAAATGTTCCCTAGTGTCTCAACAACAACGAAGAGTAAATTTTTGAGGATCTAATAAATCTAATACATGGTTTTACATCGTCGATAGTTTGAAAATAATTTACGCATGATGACATCGTGCGTAAACGATAATGTTTAAATTTTACTGTAATGATATAGATTAATAAACACTCCATAAACACGTACACTATGGGAGGGTAAACGAGAAAGCTTCGAGCTTATCGCTCGCAGCGCTTACACATGAAACTTTCACCCATTCATTTATGGTTGTTTTAAGTTATAATAACAGTCAGAATTTCTCGTCACCCGTGCAAGTGTGCGCGCTCAAACTTCATCATTGTGTCGGGTAATTGTTAACGAATTGGGATCGCGCAATGCTATCAAACCGTTAATTACGGTCTTCTGAAAAATTATGTGCCGATGGGGTAGAGGGTGGCAAACAATTTCGGAATTTCGCTCATTTTGCCACTCTTCGCGGCTCTAAAGCACGGAATTATTTGACTTGCTGAGTTTCGATACAGACACCGCACTTTCAATATGAAATCGCCGAACTGACAGTTCAATTTATTGCCACTGAAAACTGTTTGTCCGATATTTTATAAAAGTCTGCTGTTGAGACGTGCTTATTGTGTGGCAGACTCTTTCGGTTTGGGTCTACGCTGCGGTAGATTTGGGAGTATGCCGTTTTTTAGAGTCTGTCTAGCGTCTATTTGACGAATTTATTGTTTTATGACTCGGGTACGGCTGGAAAGTATCAGCTGATTTCCTAGGGAAAGCCAGCCTGGTCGTAACGCATTCAATGGCACCTGAGGAAGAGTAGGCCCACACATAGCGCCGGGAGGCTGTGCCCCTAAGCCTGATTTATAGGTTCCAAAAAATACAAGGAGCCAAGTGTGATCACTGTTTGACGACATTCATGGCGTCGACGTATTTCGTCTATAGGCATTGCCCTTATTTAGAATTAATTTTGAAACCTCCCTAAAAATGTACGGGGTGTCCCGTTTAAGTTGAGATTTTAAAAAATCTCTAATACATGTGATTTAAGAGAAACAAACTGACACATGTCCTTTAGTGTTTCGAGTGGGGAGTCAAATGGCACTACTTGTTTTTTAATGCGTTGGCGTTTTCAAGGTTATTTCAAGGTCATTTTGTCTTTTTCTATAATAAACCCATATCTTTTATTTCGGAATCATATTAGATATGTAGCGAAACATCTTTTAAAATTTATGCTAATACCACATCTGGTAGGCTTACATCTTCAAGTATTATTAGTAGCTTAATAGTCTAGGAGATACTATATTGTCAATTCAGTTTACGTGGTGAGTGCAATGGAAACATTGAAATAGTTCTTCTTTCTGGTGAATCAGGACGAAACATTGAGGAAGCTATTAGTTTGAATGGTTCGCGGTATCCTGAAAAAAGATGACCATCACGTAGTACATTTTACCGTATTGTTAAGCAATTTATTCAAGAGGGTAGTGTACAGAAGAAAACATGCGTATGTCAAAAAACTCGTACAAGTGAAAATAATGCAAATTATAACTGCGTGTCGTAATATCACAAGAAGAACTTTATTATCTGTTCATGAGCCTATTATTAAACGAATTAATAAGTGTCTAGAAGTTGATGGTAAAAATTTCGAGCATTTATTATGATGTTCTTAAATGAAATAAAAAACTTTCCAGAAGAAGGTAACGTTGTCATTTTAATAGAAAAACAAAATTATCCTTGACATAAACATGAAAAATCAGTTAAATATCTTAAGAAATGTTGAACATACAAAAAAATGATTCAAATAAAAGTAGTGCACTTTTTTACGTAGAATATGATTCCGAAATAAAAAATATAGGTTTATGATAGAAAAAGACAAAATGACCTTGAAATGACCTTGAAAACACCCACGCATAAACTAGTAGTGCCATTTGACTTCCCACTCTAAACACTAAAGGACATGTGTCAGTTTGTTGTTTTGAAATAGCATGTCTTCGAGACTTTGTACAATCTCAACTTAAATGGGACACCCTGTATTATTGGCTGAGGCCCCACTACGTTGTATTTGATGGAGAGAATTTTCATCCCCACAAGGTTTCGTTATTCATATGCCTTCGTTGTAGGACCAGGCGCGAACTGATTGATAAGAATTACAATTATTAAAAATTTCATAAAAAAATAAAAATTACACTTTTAAAACTTTTTTATTTGAGCTCGTAATGAAAATGTAAAATATGTAAAAAAAAGTTTTAATAAGTGCCATTTTTATTTTTTCATGTAATTCGTACCAATTGCAATTTTTTCAAAATTCTTTTTGCACGTCATTTAGTAAATGAATGGGTCTAATTACTTAAAAAAAGTCACGTCATTCGGTGTAATTTTAAACAAACTATACTGATTTAAAGGACGTTCGAATACTTTCGTCAGCCACTGTAGTCAACCTCTGACTTATATCTGTGTATACCGTTCTTCACACCGTTTATTAAAGTTGTACAGTTATCTGGAATCCTGGTTTTTCTCTTTATTTTATTTATTAGCTCTCTTTGATGCCTGTATCTCTGTGGCTCACTAATTGCAGTTTGAGCACTAACACGACACAACATCTGCCAATGTTTGAACGTCTTTACCGAGACTTAAGCTTGTTTCGAATTCGATTGTTTCTACTAACAGCAATTAAATAATCGTATTATTTTAGTCATTGTATGTTAAGAAGCTACGTACCTTTGGCAAAATAAATTTGTTTAAAATCAGCTACGACTAGCTTGTTTTATTTACTTTAATGTAAAATTGGAAAAACGTGTATTAAGTTCAACGTGTATTGATAGCCACGTCCTTTCATTTTAAGATATACATATAGCTCAATTTTTCAGCAAAAGATGACTTAAATAGCATACAACAAAATGTAGCCATTGATTTTTGAATAAACATAATCTTATATTTTAAAAACTTGTTCATTTTCGTTTATTTTTGGACGTTTAAAATGGAAGTAGCCTCTCGAGTTAATTTAAGTGTAAATGAAAGATAACTATTGTTCCGCGAAAAATCGCAGCAATATTTGACAAGTGCGTACATATAAGAGAGGATGAAACATCGTTTAAAACAATACATCGAACGCAATTATTTGCAAACTGTCCCGGTTTGCAGACAACTGTAATGAATATTTTTATCGCGCAGTTTCGCTCCTACTGATTCTATTCAAATGCATTTCACTCGATAAACTTGTCAAAAGTGTTTCACTTTAACCGATAATATTTCCCCGGCGAGAAAGTATAAACGCTTTGAGAGAACGTGAAATATGTGTCGCGGCAAGTTTTACTTTATTCCTGTGAAAAAGCGAGCGAGACATGAATTGAAAGGTTTCCGCGAGTAATGCGCTATATCCATGAATATGCGAGCTCGACAGTGACAAAACAGACATTCTCCGGAAAACAATTACAATAATTTCAGCATAAGATCCTTAAAACATTCTGTGAAAACAATTGGACTCCCAATCACTAAAAATTATTCTATCGAGAAATTTGTAAGTGTTACAAACTGTTCGCTTAGAATATAATGAAGATATCGGCTTTGTTCTTTTTAATTAAATAGTCCAAGGGGATTATTGTTTAAATGCAAAACCTCCCAGCATTTCCTTAAATGGAAGGTGGTATTAATTTGTTGTCATTTTGAATTGTAAACCACTATTTTCATTGTTCGTTCATTGTTCGTTGGTTCTTTTCATTGGTCCGTCAAGAAAGTTGAAGTTGTCTAATCCTTGTCTAGTACTGAAATACTTTTCTTGATGAAACTGAGGAGAAGAATCGTTCTACTTGAGCAATAAATTATTAATAATTTCATCGAACACCGACCCCTACATTGTAGCATCTGCCACAATTTTTGAATATACGGGAAAAATGGAAAATAAGAATTTAAATGACGACTACTTTGAAAAATCAAAAAGTAGTGAAAACTAAACCACTTGGATACTTAAACAGTACAAGGTGATTATTTGTTTAAATGCAAACCTTCCCAGCATTTCCTTAAATGGAAGGTGGTATTAATTTGTTGTCATTTTGAATTGTAAACCACTATTTTCATTGTTCGTTCATTGTTCGTTAGTTCTTTTCATTGGTCCGTCAAGAAAGTTGAAGTTGTCTAATCCTTGTCTAGTACTGAAATACTTTTCTTGATGAAACTGAGGAGAAGAATCGTTCTACTTGAGCAATAAATTATTAATAATTTCATCGAATACCGACCCCTACATTGCAGCATCTGCCACAATTTTTGAATATACGGGAAAAAAGGAAAATAAGAATTTAAATGACGACTACTTTGAAAAATCAAAAAGTAGTGAAAACTAAACCCCTCGGATACTTAAACAGTACAAGGTGATTAATTGTTTAAATGCAAACCCTCCTAGCATTTCCTTAAATGGAAGGTGGTTTTAATTTGTTGTTATTTTGAATTGTAAACCACTATTTTCATTGTTCGTTCAATCATATCAAAAAATTGATCTAAGTTAAATCTAATGTACCAGTAAGTTATTACTAAATTTTAAAGAATATTCAAGTATCTCTGTTAGTCATTAGGTACAGTATGTTCTTTTAAATCCAGTGTATTTTATGAGAAATTTTCTTTCAACAATGCGTTTCATTTACCGAGCTCATATATTTGTTAATGAGAGAAGATCCTTCGTTAAACACGTAATAAGTTAAAGCGAGTGAATGTAAAGCTGAAAAAAAGAGACGGTACTGCATAAACTTGATATTTCCAAAGAGCAGCATTAATTACTACATGTTAACCGAGTGAAGTCAAAGTACAATGAAGAAGAGGCAGAATAAAAATCGTGTGCGAAATATGGATGAGAACAAGCATTAAGAAGCAAGAGTAAAAAGTAGTTAAACAGTGCGAAGAGTGTATAAAAATGGATTATAGAAACCAGGCAAAACGATGAAGTATCATATTATGTAATAACGTTGCATTTCAGAGTATTAAGACATGCCCTTTAACCGTTTCGCGATAATAAAGCTTTATTATATTGTTATATTTTCTGTCTGTATGGTCAGTACATTTATAATTTCCAAGAGAGATGAACATTATCGTTCACAAATTGTGATGATACTATTCTGTTTTACGTAAACCTTTGTTTGCTGATGTAAATACAATACACAATCTAAAATCAACCAAATGAAAACCTTTATTAATGAATATTCGAGAGTTTTGTAATTGAGGTGGTAAAATTTCTTTTCCTGACTTAAATAGGGTCTGACATATGACTTGAAAGTTCCATTTATACATTAACACTTTGACAGCCAGGGTCATGTGAGCGTAACCTTGCTCAGACAAAAGGAATTTTAGTTTCACTCCAACCATGTTATGTGTTCTTGCATTCTACGTACTTTCTTGCATACGTTAGCTCAAAAATTTATTTTTAAATCAGGATAAGTCACCAAGTTGCAGATAACGTGGCAGTCACCTTGATAAAGGCGTTTCGTGCTCTTCAAATATTGCCGAAACATATTTTAACACTTTCAATGTTATAAAAAAGTACACTACTGTTCTTAGGAAAGTCTACAGAATCATTCTGCAAAACAATTATTTGCATGGTCCTCACAGGTAAAGCAGAAAAAATTCTAAAAATTAAAGAAGTAACTTTCTTTTAAAATTAGATTTTTCGTAGAGGGTGGTGGAAAAAGCCACTTCCAGATTCATGTTCGATAAAATCTAGAAGAATCTCTTCACTGTTTCATCGAATCAAAAAATTGATGATATTAATGGCAGACGCTGTATATTATCTTTCAGATTAAGAACGACAGGATAAGTCCATTCAATGAAACGCGAATCCCATCGATAATTCTATCGCACGATCTGCCGTGTGTAATAACAGATTATACTGTGGGGTCAATCACAGTTTCGGAAGCTTCGAAATACAGGAATAAACTTGGCGGTTGGCCAATATGCCTCCACTACCCAATGCGATGCGCGTAAAAATGAAAACTCGGACCGCCGTATCAGATAACCACGTCCTTATGTACCATCGTAACAATTTAGCCCCGCAATTGCAGAACGCTCGAACGTGTGTTCTGTAATCGTGCTCGTTTGCAGCATGTTCTCGCGGCAAAAATTTACCTTGCTCTTCTCCTGCCCGTTTCTTCGTTATCATCTTTCTTTCCAATCTTCTTTGATTCCGATACTCGATATCCCATAATCCAGACACTGTATATATAAAATCGCGGCGGGGCATCGGCAATTAATTAATTGCAACGGTAAAACGGATACACGAAACCATAAATCAATACCGTATGAGATCCTTTTTCCGAGAACGTCGATTTTAAAAGTTCATCAAACGTTAATGTTTATTTAATATCCGTAAACATAATAAATATTAGATAAACATTAACGTTTGATGAACTTTTAAAATCAACTTTCTCGGAAAGAGAATCTCGTACGGCAGTGGTGGGCACGGGTGGAGCCCCTCAAATGTCTGCTTCTCCCACCAACCTCTCTTTCATTCAGCGCGCACATTCGTTGCGTATGCTAATGTCTCGTGTCTTCGTTGCCCCATTGTACCGCGCTTGATGGAAGGGGGCAGAGGGCGCTACAGTGTGGCCGGTTTTACCTCAATTGAGGCAAAATTGCCCATCACTGTCGTACGGTATTATTTTATGGTTTCGTGTATCTAGATGTATGTATATACAGGGTGTTTGCAAAAACGTGGTACAACCGGCAAGGGGATGATTCTTCATATAAAATTTAGTAAAAAAATAAGGAATATAGTTTTTTCATACGGGTTTTCATTTTCGAGAAAATCGAGTTTGAAAATTCAGCGAATACGCGTATAATTAGATAGAAATTGGCTGTCTCCTCTGATCATGACCAACCAATTCTACTCTGTGCATATACTAATGCACGCGAACCCGACGATTATTAAACTCGATTTCCTCGAAAATGATTTTCCCGTATAAAAAAACTACATTCCTTATTTTCGACTAGATTTTATGTGAGGAATCATCTACTTGCCGGTTGTACCACGATTTCGCAAACACACTGCATATATACAGGGTGAGGCATTTAAAGCAGGACACCCGAATGACTCGTTTGTTTTTCGAGATAGAGGAAAATGCCTCAGACCAAACTTATTTGTTATCGACGATCCGATGTTACTAGTTTTTTGATAGTTGAAAGCGTCAAGGAGATATGAAGATCAATTCTGTTTTTTTTTAATGGAACAGTATGTTTGTTGTCCTTACATTCTGATAGAGTATTTCAAGACGAATACAATTACCTACTATTAAGGTCATTCAAGGTCACCCAAAGTCAACTGCAAGAGAAAATAAATTGTCTCAAAGCACTCTTCGAATACTTCGACGATTTAGATGCCACATGTTATTTATGTACTTATTGATAGTATAAGTGATCAAATTGGCGACCTTGAACATGGTTCAAACATGTTTCAAATGAAACAATTTTATTCTTTCTTTTCGACTCATTTTTACATGTAGAATCACCTCCTACTCTGTTGGCCATGGTTCCCGGGACACTCTGTATACAGTGAGTCAAGAAAGTATTCGAACGCCCTTTGAATCAGAATAATTTGTTTAAAATTGCAACAAGTGACTTGACTTTTTTTAGCAATTGGAAGCATTGATTTACTAAATGCCGTGCAAAAAAAGTTTGAAGAAATTGCAATTGGTATGAATTACATGTAAAAGTAAAAATGGCACTTTTTGAAACTTTTTCATTTGAGCTCGTAATGGAAATGTAAAATACGCGTCTTGTAGACTTATGTTAGTTACACACATGCTGAAAATTTCATCGAAATGGATTAACTTACGCAGTTATTCACGACTTTTGGTCAGCTTTTGCTTGACATCCACAGATTCTTGCATCTTTCGATAAGTCTTGTTTTATTCTCCGTCAGCCAATTTCGATGAAATTTTCAGCATATGTATAACTAACATAAGTCTACAAGACGCGTATTTTACATTTTCATTACGAGCTCAAATGAAAAAGTTTTAAAAAGTGCCATTTTTACTTTTACATGTAAATCTTATCAATTGAAGTTTTATCAAAAATTTTTTTGCACGTCATTTAGTAAATCAATGCCTGTAATTACTAAATAAAAGTTAACTAATTTGGTACAATTATAAACAAATTATTCTGATTTAAAGAACGTTCGAGTAATTTCCTGAGTCACTGTAAGTACTATTGTGCTTATTTCACTTTTATTAAAGTTTTAATGTTTTATTAATAAAAGCGTCTGATAAAAACCTTATATCCTTCTAGACATGATTATTCAACTGCAACGTTTCTTAATACCGTTCTGGCGTCGATTGATTCATGCAATACATTATTCTCATTAAAGCACTAGGAGTTTTATTCAAAGCTTAATTAGCTGTGCAGAAGTGTATATGTAGACTTATTTATACGAATAGGTTACAATCCTCGATGCAGGTACATAAATTGATATTTACAAGTTGAATTATTTAGTTTTGCATCGAGTGTTTAAAATACAGTAAAAATTGTGATTCAACATTTTCTTAATATAAACTTGTAACCTGATAGGAATAAACCAACGAGTTCGACGAAACACTCTTAACTTGACGCTCATGAATGGCTTCCGTCGAACCTATCGACAACGGCCTAAAAGTGTAACAAGGGCTTCAATGACTCAGGAGAGTGCGCTTATTAGTCACACGAGAAGTATTCGCGTTAATTGTTTCTTCCGTCGCGTCGTCGAAAACACGATGGGAATCGAGGCTTGACGAACGTTCAAGGACGATTCCCATCGGTATTATAATAAAGGCGGCTTGGCCAATTAGTAAGCATAATTTCATTACTTCTGCAGAACATTTTTAAACCCTCGGACCCGACACCAGTACGCCGTACTGACTGAGGAATATTTCAAAATTATTTACGGATGGGGAAATTCTTAGATGTGATGTGTTTTCTTGCATTATTGTTCCCTTTCAAGAATTTAAACAAAGCTAGTGAAAATATCAAGAAATCTAAGTCATCAGAAGATAATTGTAATATCTGTAACATCGTTTAACATCGGCCATACAGATGCAAAGTGTTAAATAAAAAACGATGGTAAGAACAAATGCAATATTTCATGGAAGAATAGTAAACAATAAATCTTACGATTATTAATTTGTAAATCATTATGTATTTATAACTTCAACCTAAACAATCAAATTTAATATATTATTTTAAAAAATCCGCCTATAGAAATGTAAATCTGCATAAACAGTCTAATGATGATAAATATGTAATAGTTATGGTAACAACAATAATGAAACATTCCTATTCATTTTAATTTCGTAATGTTTATTTTACAATATTACTTAATAGTAACTAATATTTTTCGATTTGGCTAGAACACATTTCTATAGTTTTACAAATAACAAAAATTTAATGATAATAAAATGCATAACTAAGGATGACAATTAAAAAGAATAATAAGCATTAGAAGAGAGTCTTTTATAAAGTCTGATAGATAATTTAAGCGTTGCTCGAGCAATAATTCTTCGCTTGAACGACATTATTTATTTTTCTCTGCAACTTTCATCCCTTTTCGCATGAATATATAGAAATTGTCTTTACGGCTCTGTGAATCAGAGTGCGAGCATAAACACGTACCAGAAAGGTGTATCCAGCAATTCCTAAAGCTCATGTTACGGAAAATTTGTTAGACGATAATTACTTGGAAAATATTCGATGAGCTTGACCTTAATCACCTTCGCGCTTCCGTCCGTATTCATTGAAACGAATAAAAACCTGTACAGTTAACATTTCCTGTTGCACGGTGTTCCAGAGATATTTCAAATGGATTCATTTAGTCGCTTGCATTGCCCGCGTCATAGAATCGTATAGATTTCACTATGAAAATAATATTTTGTGAAAGAGAACAATTACATTATGCGAATATGCGAATGGACCAGTTATTTTGAAAATGGTGTAAGTCCATTTTTTCTTCTTCTGAGATATTTAAAGATTTACATTTTATTCAATTCGAAAATATAAATAAAATGTACTAAGTGTGGCAATATAAATGTGATTATATAAATGACTTTTATGTGAATTTAACTAAAACTTTCTGGGTAGACAATGTACTTATACCACTTTCATAACCAACAGCTAGGCAATTTCATTTACCGACGAATTTTAAATTGATTAAAACATATGGATATGTTAAAATACTAAGTGTGAATTGTTTATGAATAAAAAGTACACTCTAAATTATTTGTTTCTTTTATGATTTCTCAATTTTTTCCAAAAATGGAGTTACGCCACTCTCATAAGCAACAGTTAGGCAATTTCATTTACCAACGAATTTTAAATACATCAAAACATACGGATGTTTTAAAATACTAAGTGTGTATTCTTTATGAATAAAAAATACACTCTAAATTATTTGTTTAGTTTGTAATTTATCAAGTTTTTCCAAAAATATACTTACACATCATATTTAAACTAAACGGTCGAAATTTTAAATCTCAAAAGCGACATTACCAGAAAATTCCTATGCAAAACCTTCAGTGGAAAATATTGATTCGACATGTGTGTATTTATTTTATCTTCGGAGTAAACAGTTTGTAAATTTTGGTAATTAATAGGCTTACTTTATACGCTACCCTAGATAACAATCGTTATCCTCTAAAATTTGAAAATTGAACAACTTGAAATTAAAAATGATACATGGAGCAATACTATCATTTTCTTGAACCTTTCATTTCGATGTTAGAGAGCCTCATAAATACAAGGCTAATATTAGAATTTAATTCTGAACATTAGTAACGTTATTGCAAAAAATACAATGGTTGATAATTGTGATCCACACATACACGGCAAGGTAAATGGAAATGTCCTACTTATTTTAATCTGCTTTATGTTTTGTATCAATCTCTGCTAGAATTCTTCAAAGGCTTAAAATCGTCAGAGAATCAACAGGATAGCAGTGTTTAAATGTCACGTATTTGTAGCGATTTTATGCAATCGTGCAGAATCTAGTAAACAACAGACATACTGCTCTGGACTTCCTGGCGCGAGAAGTCCGTTCTTAATTATTATCATCGTGTGAACCCGCGGCAAGGGTAATTATTTCCGTCTGCAGTAAACACTTCCTGTGAAACAAACCGACCCCACGGGAGATGAAGCGAAAGTTACATAAGGCACGCATCACTTTGTCTAACCAAAAACTTATTTCATTTAAACTTCTCAAACAACGGCGTCATAAAAAAAAGAATACAACACTCGAAAATTCAACTGGTCCCCGTGCCACTCATTTTGTGTAAACGAAAGCTCATCAATTGCGGTGCAAAATTATACAGCGCAGATGTGCGATACGTGCACAAGAATTGAAACAACACGTAAACAGGTGCAGTAGACAGCGAAAATCTTTGCAACTATCCGAACGTTTGCAAAGTCCGGCCAACTAAAACGAGCAAGAGGATAATTTAATATTGCCGATGAGAAACGCATTTCGCTCATCCGGGATAAAATATTCTCGTACGTTCCGCGATTATTTGCTATCCAATAATTCCTACCGCGGACCAGTTTGTTCTCTGTTCCGGCACAAAAATGCAATCCTTTACGACAAGTTTTTAATTTGCGGCTAGAGAGTCGAGAAAAAATAGCGCGAACCTCCCGGTACCCTGGGATGCACGTTTTTAAAAAACAAGACAGAATGCATCAGAGTCAGAGAGACGGGGGCCGTGTGTGCAGCGAGTGACTTCTAATTTGCTCGTCAGAAATACGAAATCCCCTCTCCCGAAAATTAATTCTCGTCCCATGAATCTCTGGCCGACGCTCGGCGTGGCGGGGTTCTTTCAAAAACGCGGGAAATTACAAAGTTCCTCGGCGGAAACGTGTTCCCATAAAAAAAATGTTCCCCATCGCTCGCCCTGCCGAGCGAAATCGCATTATTTACTTGGCTTTATTCGATGATGCTGTTAGGGGGGTCGTTCCGCCAGCTCCCAGGGACATAATAACCCCATAGTTCACTGCGAATCGCTTAAGTTCCGCGTGGAACGCTCGTATTATAACTTACGTGATTCGCGATGAAACGCGTAACGACCTGAAATTATTGATACGTGAGTTATACGCAAACAAATGCCACTGCCAAACTAGAAATGGCCGTTCGCGGAAGTTGACCGCGCCTGCATCTGCAACACCGCGAAAGTTTCCGTTCGCCGCGTAAACGAACAGTTATGATTAAATAATTTGTCCCCACATTGCCGTCGACAAGTTGATCCGGATACCCGCGTTTTATTTAATTACGTTTCAAACGCGAACTCTCGCGCCGCGCTCCGACCATTAAAACTTTATTCCGTACCGCGCGCCCAACGTCTTCGTTGATATATGCGAATGCGAATGGTTTCGAGCGCGCGTAACAGCTCAAGTGCACTATATTGAAATTCTTTACGTTGACGAACAACGCGTTAAAAATAAGTGGGGGCGAATGGCCGCTTTATTGAACATATAAGAATAGGATTACCTCGGACACAGTTAGCTTGAATCGCATTTCGAAATGTATTGTTTTACGATCTGCCAATTCAACTGAAAAGATCATGACGATTTTTTGCAATTAATTTTGTATACAAGAACTGATGGAATTTGTATTAATTGTATAATTAGTACACCGGATTTTATGAAAACTAGGTACTGATATTTGGTTCCCACAGGGTTTCAAATCCAATTTACCATTCTCCCCCTTCTTCCACTTTGACCATTCTCCACTGTCGCCTAATTTTTCGGCCTATTTCAACCTATTTCAGCCTACTTTTCAGCGGGACCTACTGTTTATTACGGTGGGTTCCGAACCACCTCACTCCGGATTTGATGTGTTGTGATTAACACTGTTTTATGTATTCAATCCTTCGCGGGGTGTTTGGAAGGAACGCTGTATTACTGCGCATGCGTTGCATTCTTTTCTTTTATGTATCTGCGCGCGCCCTTCCGTGCGCTTGTTGTAAGCTTCTACTCGTTGTTCGCATAGCACATGTACACGCTTTTGTATTAAATATTTCTCGTACTATTTGTACTGTTTATAATCCCGATTAATACGTTATCGCGCTCACATTATGTATTTATGCTAAAAGTAATTAGATGCAATTTAATACAGCAGGAATAGTAACATAATTGAAGGACTTGGAAACACTATTTTCAACTTGTTGAAATTATTAGAGAAAAAATCGTGTGTGCTTAGACCACACAGCTGTGGTGAAACTTTTTTCGGACATTTTAATGAAATTCGGAAGGGAAGGAGAGCAAATGAGAGTGGGGGTTGATGCGAACTAATATAATGGCAATATCACGTAACATACTACATACATATTCTATAAAAATCAGAATTTATTTAATTTTTTTTCGAATATTTATTAACACTTTATGACATTTAATTTTTTATGATTCTATCATTGAAACAATTGGATGGTGATAGCTAAAATGTGATATAAATATTCTTGATTCAATTTTGTCTAAATGTCTTGCAAATACTGCATCGAGAGTTGTTGCTGATCTTGTTGTCGATTCATTAGGATTATTTACCATTTCCAATCTTAATTTACTTCTAAAAAATTCTATTAATAATTTTGATTGTTCCGATGCAAAGTTCACGTTGAAATCTCCACTTAGCATAACGGAAATTTTATCATAATCTTTATTAAGCAATGCCGAGCCCATAATCGTATATGCTAATAGAATAGAATTTCGCTTCATCGTTTCATCGTTTCTACGTTTTATCGTTTCATCGTTTCATCGCCAGATCGGTTTTACTCTTACCGCGTCGAGGTTTTACGCCTAACGCGCCCAAAGAAATTTCACTTCACAAATTATTTGGCTCTTGCAAAGCTCGTGCAATTAATGCAGAAAATGTTTATTTTATATACAGACCGACAATCTATTTTTGACTTTAACATCATATCTAGATTATTATAAGCTGCTTTTAAATGAAAATATGCTATTTGTTTGGGTTAGATTATTTTAAAAACTCATTTAACATAATTTCTTCGAGATTGTTTCCAGTTTATTAGAGATGTTATTTGCCAAACGTAAAAGATTTCGAGTATGTCGTTTTTAAAAGTCTGAAGAGCTCTAATTGACACAATATATGATATCAACATCGTTTCTAGTTTAGTAAAAGTTATTTTTCAAAAAAACATGGAAAATGTTTGTGTACATGGATAAAATACTGACTTATACGGATAAATCTTTTGCAATAGACGTAGAACATTTTTATCATGCATCAAGTTTCACAATCTAACAATGGAATTTTGAAAAATGTCTAGACACTTCTTTTTGAACAGGAACCTTGTTCACTGGCATATTAGTCAGTCAGCTTTGATTATTTTCACTTTAAAAAAATGTTGAACATTAGTGAAATATAAATAAATATGTATGCAAAATGTCAATGTTAAGAAACTTATATTTTCTTTGTAACGAAATCCCTGAAATGACGAAAAAACTGAAATTGTAGTCTACAATACCCGCTTAAATTACAAAACATGTGGAAGGTTCTTAGAAATGTTAATCAAAGATGTAACGTGAAATGATGGAACTTGAAGATTCTTGTTTAGAGTGCACATGGAAAAATTGTATGGCGACTCGCTCTGTCTCGGCGCCCTCAAAGAAGCTTTTCTCCTCTTTAAGCCATTTGTAATTACTCCCAATTACTCGGCCCCTGGCAAGGCTTACGTATTCATGCAATTTAGGCACTTTACACTAATTCATTTACATTTTAAAAGTCCGCGAAAAGTGGAAGCTCCGGGGCAATTTGTTACTCGCACAGTCGATGGAGGAACTTTTAAATCGCGTGGGATCCAGTCCCTTGGTACGCAGCGTGTAACGGAGCTTCGCGAGGCCTTTCTCACTCGGGCAAGCTTCATTAAAATTGAAACTCCTTTAATACCACCGGCTATTAGAAATATGCGGGAATTTTTAATCGCCTTCGGGTTTCCATGAATTTTCCTACCGCGTCTCACTTCTAAGGAAACCTGATAAGATAGTAACGATCGTGCAATAAAGTGTCATTTATCACTGGACTGTGGATTCTTGTGCCAACTAAAAATTCTCTAGGTCAATTGCGATAAATGTAATAAACGAATTTTCCTCTTTAATAAGTTTAATAAATAGAAAATAGCACAACAATATTTTTCACATTCAGAATTTTAACTATTCATTTCTATCACAAGCGCATAAAATTCGCAGCCCATGTATCACTAGAATGTGATCTAGTAGTGATGTACCACTTTCTATGTTGAATTAATTTATACACTCCTGTGGCAAACTATATTCTACTCATTAAATTCAACAAAGTTCAAGAAAATTGGCAGATTATTCAAATATTAATAGATTCCTGTCCTAAGACTCCGTAGAGTTAAATCATTTTATGCAGATCCTTATGCGAATATAAATTTTTCTATATTATTTCATGGAAATACAAATTATCCGGGAAGTTATTTCGTGAGTTAAAATTTTTGAAAAATTTAAAGTAAACCGGATGTTCTATTAAATTTTCTTTGAACCATGAGTTCTGTTATAGTTTGCGTTCTCGCAAGCACTATGAATGCACAAAATCTGCAGGTCGTTATTCATTGTCATCTTTTACGCTGTTTCACTTCATGCCTAACCTAAGCGCATGATATCTTCGTAAATACATACTATCTTCATCGAATTAAAGAAATTAAAAATTTGTTTAATCAGACAGAGTGGATATACCATCTGTCGCTATTAATAGTACTGTCGCTATTAATTGTGTATATATATATATATATATATATATATATATAATTTATACAGCAGTAAAATGTATTTATTGTTAAGAAATACAAGAATTTGCTCTATTATCATCACAATAACATGTTTCAATTTTCGATCGATCCGTTAAACGGTTGAAAAGTGCAATTTGCAACAAAATTGGTGATAAATACAGGGTTGAAAGCGTCACTGAACAAAAACGGTATTAATTCTATCTGAGAATCGCAAATCTACGTAACGAGTGGATTTTAAATTCGCATAATAACGGATCTTAGCTAATTTCTGGTTAACATATCAATCTCCTCGAAAAATTGCAAGTGTCGATTTAATCTCGTCGAAAACCGTTGTGCGTGTTTGCACAGATAATGTTATCGTTATAATCAGCACAAATTTCTGTTTGTTAAAACACCCCAATAGATAACATTCAATATTTATTGTCTGCATTACTGGAAATCGTAAATGCAAACTACGCTTTCCCGATATTTCTTCCTGTCGCGGAGCTTCGGAATCCAAACCGGAATAATGGATGATAAAAAATCGTGACGCGGGATTATGGTACGTTCAGATATTTCATCACGTGAATTAAACATTAAATCAAGATCGTGAAGTGTGCTCCGTTGTAACCGTGCTGTTATCGTGTTTCGATTACCGATCAATGTGCACTTGATTCCGCGATTTCGAAAACTCGACTGAAGCAGGACATTTTGCATCATGCTGTCGTGCGCTACGCGATCTCAATGGATCACGAAAACCATTGAGGAATTTCGGAAATTTTCCCATTGTACTTATTCATAACTATCCATGGTTAATCGGGAATTTTCGGTTAATAAAAATCGTTTTTATTTTTCACTAAATAGTACAAGAATTGTATCTTCGCTGAGAACTCTGTTGCAACAATAATTTTATACTGAGATGTCTGAAAAATTTCTGGCAAAGGGTCTGTAAATTACACGCTCTCAAGTATCTCAATGAGTGTGAGTTTATTATGGAAGTCGTTGTGCAATGTCATTATGCATTGGGCACTTGGCTAGAGGGGGCGCGATGAGAATGTTGGGGAATGTGTGAGGAAAGAATTCACAGGGAAATAAAGGTAATAGAAGTAAATAATTAAGGTAAAACAAAGTGAGAACATAAGTATAAGTAACGTTGGCGTAGGAGTAAGAAGAAGAAATAGATGTCATTATGCATTTATATCATATACAGGGTGTTCATTTGAAAACTTTCCAGCCGAATATCTCGAAAAGTATGAAAGATATTAAAAAAGTGTAAAACAAGTGTCCAAGGATTTCGAGGTGGAAAGAGGAGGGCAGTATAAGTTTTTTATTTCGGTGGCGTTTTCAATGTCATTTGATTGAAGGTCAACTTTGTTTTTTCAAGTTTAAACATATATTTTTTATTATGGGATCTTATTGTACGTAAAAAGGCTAGCAATTTTCGTACGATACTTTTTTTTATCTGCGCACTAGTCTCGGAGATATTTAAAGAGAAGTGGAGCGAGTCATACTTATACTGCGAGAAAGTTTGTAATTTCTTTATAACTATAACAAATTTTCAAAATGTTCACCGTTGTTTTCTAAACAATAATACGGACGATTTTCAAATTCTGAATGAACGTTTTTGAAGGCATCTGTTGGAATAACTTTACATTCCTGTACGAACGCTCTACTTCTCTTTAAATATCTCCGAAACTAGTTCGCGGATAAAAAGAACGTATCCTACGAAAATTGCTGATCTTTTTACGTACAATAAGATTCCATAATAAAAAATATAGATTTCCATTTGAAAAAACAAAGTTGACCTTCAAATGGCTTCGAAAGCGCCACCCAAATAAAAAACTGATACTGTCCCCCTCTTTCCCCCTCGAAATCCTTGGACACGTGTTTTACACATTTTAAATATCTTTCATACTTCTCGAGATATTCGGCTGGAAAGTTTTCAAATTACACCCCTTATAATAACTTTTATTGAGACATTGACGAGTTGTGGGGATTCAGTCAATTCAACAACACTCATCCGAACTAAAATACAAAGTTACATTATGGCGATTATATTGCGTGATTATATTGTTACCATTTGATTTAATGATTGCTCAAATCAATATTGTATTTGTAATTTCAAATCGATTCATAAACAATGCGATAAACACTGTGATGAAATTGCGTGCTTGTTTCTTTGTATAAAAATGTCATGAACATATTTAAAAAATTATTTCTGTAAAGCAATCGTGAAATATCTAAACAGAATTTATCATACAATAAAATGTTGATATATCAACGTACAAATTAAGTAATTCAATATTTCCGATCATGTTATGCATGTAAATATCATAAATAGTAAAACTGAAACATGAGATGAATCGAATTTCAAACAATATATATGAGATTGGAAGAATTTAATATTATTTTATGATTAATTTAAGACTATGGTCATACGCCTTATGATTATCGAAAAATTCCTGGAGACTAATTTAAATGTTGTTAGTTTCGTTAAACTTGTCCAAACGATGCCAGAAACTTAACAACACAATTCAGATCAATTGTCCTAAAAAACGATGCTACTAATAAAATAAGTCGGAACAATGCGACTTACTTTGAGGAAATATAAACGATACAATTTGAAAATATCATTGGAATCCTATCAAGTGACCAGACCGATAATCCCGTGAAAATCCTATCCGCGAACAGCGTTCTAAATTCAACAACGGTTCGTAAATTTTTCCGACACGCGACGCGAAATTAAACAATCTCGACGGTGGTCAAAGCCGTGTATTTTCGCATGGAGCGTTCAATTCCAGAACTGTCGTCGTCAAGCCTGCAATGAAATGAATTTCCATTCACGCGTCATTGACAGGAAATTCGGGCAGAATTTGTTTTTCTCTGCGTACGTGACGCAAAGGAAGCGCAACGTAACGACTGCAATTTCGCACAGTGCACCGAAAAGTTTCAACGATTAGCCTCGCGTATCACGTAGAGACGCTGCGCGAAACTTTAGCCGGCTTTGTTTGTGTTTGAAACAAACGCAGACGAACACATGTGATATTATTATATAATCTAAAGTCATGTCTCTGAATTCACGTTAAATTTCAACTGGTCTGGTCGCGCATCTCGTACTGTGCATCACATGTCCAAAAATGGGTAGTTCCATTCTATGCACCAAAATTGCATCGGGGAATCTAACTCTCTAGAGAGAATGAAGCTCGCAAAGAAATGAGAAATTGTTATTAGACAGTTTTGCTATCAATTTCACAATGTGACTGTACAATTCTGTTTAAAGACGCGCGACAAGTTGCCAAATATGGATTTGCTGAGTTCTATGCACTGAAATTGCATCGGGGAATCAAATTATCCAAAGAGAATGAATGTAGCGAAGAAATAAGAGAATGCTATTTGACAGTATTGCCCCCAATTGCATAATGTAATATCCCATTTAAAGACGAGCATTAGTTGGACAAAAATGAGCTTGTTCTATTCTATGCACCGAAATTGCATCAGGAGATTAAACTTTCAAAAACAAAAGTAAATGCGACGAAGAAATGAGAAACTGTCATTTAATAATGTTGCTCTCAATTTCAGTTGTCTCAAGTTCAGTTTCAAATGTCGAAAAATGCAGCCGTGTTGTTGTTTCCACCGAAATTGTATCAGAGAATCAAATTTTCCAAAGAAAATGAAAGTGACAATGATGCAACAAAGTTTTATTTGACAATGTTAGTCTCAATTTCACAATGTACATTCCCGTTTAACACGCTCAGTGCTAATCCAGTAACCTTAAAAATTCCATAAAATCAAAGTGATTTATTTAATAAAATAAAAATTGAGAAGGTTAAATGTATGACACTCACAAGGAGAAGTCGCGGTCATGGGGTCCCAGATTTTCTCGAAACTTTGCGTATTGCTAGATTTCGTTCTCCTGTTTATGAAAATGTATCATTATAGGCATCGATACTCAACAACTTTTGAGATACATTAAGATTGGTGAAGTTAGGGTGAAGTTATGCGCGTTTCCGTCCTTGTCGCGCGATTCGGCCAATAGCGGTAGACGTGTAACGCGTAGAGGGGAGATCACGTGGTACCTACAAGTTTCTCACTGCCATCTCCTGATGGACGGACGGTACGTTAACCTCACGCCATTTGGTACTTGACAAAAACTTCAACCAAAACTGTACTTAACGGCTTAACGGGTATAATGAAATTTAAATTGTAAATATCTCAAAAATGATTGAGTATCGACACCTGTAATGCTATATTTTCATAAACAGGAGAACGAAATCTACCAGTATGCAAAGTTTCGACAAAATCTAAGACCCGATGATCGCGTCTTCTCCTTGTCAGTAGTCCTTCAACCATCTTGCATTTCCTGGACATTAATAAAACTTGGTGCAATGAATGTATTAACGTGAAAATTTATTTTGAAATCTGAATAAATAATTCAACGTGTTAAAGACATGCATCAAGTGTCCAAAAATGCAGCCGTGTTGTTGTTTACAGCGAAATTGTATCGGAGTATCAAATTTTCCAAAGAGAATGAAAGTGACAATGATTCAAGAAAGTTTTATTTGATAATGTTAGTCTGAATTTCACAATGTAAATTCCTGTTTAAAAACGTGTCTCACGTGTTCAAAAATGGATTCGTTCAGTTCTATGCACTGAAATTTCATCAAGGATCAAACTTTCCCAAGAAAGGGTTACTACTTGGCAACGTTGCTATCAATTTTCCAATGTGACCGTAAATCCATGTTTAAACAAGAAACTCTGTCATTCAGATGAAACTTTTCAAGAAAACGTTATGCAAATTACTCCAACCTTGAAAGTTAATATTTACCGGCATGAATTTTCTATAGGAATTTTCCAGCGGAGTCTTACAAACTCCAGAATGAATAATTTCTGAAACCCTTGATGGATGAGGTTCTAGTTTTGTGAATGAATTATTACTGAACAGTCTTTTTGGAAATCTTTAGGGCGAACTCTTCCAACTAGTGACATAATAATTTTCAGAATGCTTGTTTCGAACTATTTGATTCAGCATTGTAAATGTTGTACCCAAGAAACTAGATAAAAACGTACAGAGCTTCTAATAAATATAATTGTACTAAATGAAAATTGAACTGAGCCAAAAGTTTGATAGACCAAATGAAAATTTGATTTCATTTACAAAAAAAATCTTTCAAAATATACGGTGCTCCTGATAAATATAATTTTAGTAATTGAAACTTTAATCATTTATTTTGTATACATCGAAAGAAGTTGTATCTTCTAATTGACAAATCATTGCAAGTAACTATTTACGTTTGCAACAAAGACATATTAAATTTTAACTATCTTTTGTCATAGTGACAAGGATAAGTTTATTATGGAAAATTTTACTACAAGAAATGTCTTGTTAAAGTTCAGATCGCAGAATACAATTATTGTTTTAACTTCTACGCGCGAAAAATACTGTGTGTATGGTTAACGATTTTCTCAGCCGAATATCTCAACGTGATTAAATCTCTCATTACATTAATTCGAAAACAATGGAAGAAACTATCAGGTTGTTCTCGTTGTGCGGGGTAAATTAGATTTGCCTAAACTCCGCATCAAACCGTCGCATCGAATGTACCTGCTAAGCTGCGAGCAAAAGCCAATTTTCTACCGAGATTAGATCATGCAAATAGTATCTCTGCAAGTCAGGAATTACCGTGAATACGCATTCCGAGGGGTATTCCTACGTGTCACGGGAAAGTGCTAATTACACAATTGCTGTTGTGCTTCCAATGACGTTCGTTCCGCCCTTTAATTCTTACATATCGCCCCGAGACACTCAATGATTCCAAGAACAACTTAACGTTGTTTTCCGTAACTAAAACTGCAGAATAAAATTTAAAAAAATTCTTTAATCTGAATTTCATAGGAAAGTAACACAAAATTAAAATAATGTTCTGTTACCTGAATTTTAGAGTTTTTATACTATTTTCGACCTACTAGAATTATTAACCCTCGAATGGCGGATCTTAGGTTTATTTTAACGTAGAGTTACAGGCGTTCCAACTAAATTTTAATTTTCCAATAGTCAATTTGTATCATTAACTATTTTCACTAGGTTTAATGGGAAGGCCAACAATGATCTGAAAAAAGTAAATTTCAAAATTTGGAACAGAAAATTGGTACGTAAAGATTTGAGTGAATCTAACCATGGCTGCCATAAAATCATCAAAAGTATCCGATTTTCGAACGTTTAGGAGGGAAATTATATTATTCCAGTTTGTTTCAATTAAGGTAGAATATTTTTATTTTACAGTAGTAGAAACTATTCAATGATGGCATTCTACAACCGAATTACTTTCTATGTTTTCTTTGTAAAGCTGAAGCTTCAATCTCCAAATCTGTGATAGATTCAGTTAGGGAAAATGTTGATTTTAGAGACGTTCTAATTTGAAACATTTAAAAGAAAAAAACGTGTCTTCATCAAGGTATCTTCGTCTAACCCGCCAGTGCACGGGTCAGAAGTATTCTTTTTTTTTTGCAGACATTTCTCCTAAAAACTCAGAGTTCTTCTAACACAATGCTACTGTTACTACATTGTATAAAACTACTCCTAGTAAAACAAGAATTCATTAAGGAATTCCGAAATAATTTAAAGAAAATTAAAACAGTAGAAATTATATTCATGGATCTCACAGGCCCGGCTGAACTGTACTTTAGAGAACCAAAAATTTCCAAATTTTCCGTATGAGACGCCACACATTTTGACGAGAAAATGATAGACGTGTAAGTTTTAGTACACGGAATTGAAGTTTTGGTTACCGGAATTCACCGGTTGAAATGTTATACACGTGTAAATATGAGCAATTCCAAGCGTTTTTGACAGGTTAGAGCGTCGTCATATTAGATATTCGCTGGGTGGTAGAGGTAGGACTGTTGAGCGCATGCGCTGGATAGATGGTGGGTGTTCAGCGCATCGGCTAAGTAGTACTAGCACATGCGCTAGATGGCAATCCACTGGTTTAGAAGTTATACGCGTGTAAAATAGTCCAAGTTGGTTTGGGGTTAGGTGCTACTTACTACTTGATACTACTTAGCTGATCTTACGTGTACCACCTAGCAAATATATCAATGTGGCGGCGCTTCAACCCGTCAAATAGGCTTGAAAGTGCTCAACTTCACACGCGCATAACTTCTGAACCAGTTAACTCCTGACAATAAGACTTTTATTTTCGGTGTTTTCTCGTCGAAATTTATAGGACCACATAAAAAAAGTTTTAAAAAATTGGTCCTCCAAAGTACAGTTTAACCCGCAGGCCCAATCAATGTGCTGGAAGCTTAAATAACGGCAATTTTTCCGCAAATGAGATATTTAGTGTTGAAACACTAAATTGAATGAAGCGCTTTAGTTTTGAAGCCCCGGTATGTGTAAAATACAGTGGGATTGTATGCGAAACACGATCCCGTTGCAACGTAATATTTTAATTAAATGAGCCTTTATAAATATTTCCGTCGATTACGTATCGTTCGACAACAGAACGACCGTCGAAACAAATGAAATAATCCTTGGAGCGGGACGCGTTGTTACAATACCATTACAAATGCAACGCGATAGAGGGGCAAAAGCATAATTGAACGAGAGAGAACACGAGCGCGAGTTGTAACGATCGTTCGAAACGCGAAAAAGTACGATACCCGTTTCTCCGCCCAAGTGGGACACCAGGCATTAGCATTTTTGCCACTTGACAATTGCACGACGAAATTCTGTTCGGGATGTTCGATGCTGGGGTTCTGGCCAATCAATAAACGTCGTGTTCTCTTCACCGTCGTCGTCGTCGTGGCCGTATATTCGATGATTCACACTTCGAATAACTTTCATATTCAATATTTATCGTATTCGACCGACGTTACGACTATCTGTCTCTCGTCCCGCCATAATGCCGCGTATGCTCACAATTGATGTCGATAAATGAATAATGTATCGGTTGTCGATAGTCTCCTTAATCCATCTGGACTCGTCTCCGAACCCGTAACCGAATCTTCCTTCCGTGAAATTGGCTTCTTTCGATTGCCGTATTCAATTGATCCTGTTCTGAATTGCCTATTAAATTGAATTTAAACAACTTTTTTCTCGACTAAACGTTTCGGTTTCGTACACCAACCGATGCGTGCCAATTGAAGATTATGTACTCTCATCATTTTTTTTTAATTTTCTTATTAAATCTCATAAGAGATTTACTACAACAAAACAGGACAGTAGCACACAGAACAGAAACAAGTAAAAATAAAGATTTGCAATTTTCTCTGCATGCACAGAATACAGTTGTTTATGAAAGACAGTATATGGAAGCAAGCTTTAACATTGAGCCAAAAATATAGAAACGTCCAGAAGCAGCTGAATTCTTAACTTCGAGAGATTGTGCATTAACTCTCATCATTTTGTTTGATTGCTAGGTTTTAGGGGGTATTGTAGTATGAAATGTGTTCGATCAGTGTTTCATCCGGGACTTTTTGTAAAAGAGCTATAACACTTCATGTAAAAAAATGTCAAAGACACTTGTACATATTTCAGTAGTATATATACATTTTTTTGTCGAGAAAGAATAAGAAACGATGGCATTTCATGCCTTCGTATACAATTGCTTGTAAAAGAAGAGACGGCTGTTCTTTCTTTTGGAGGACCAGATGTTTTTAACTGTCTTGAACACTTTTTTAACTTTTTTTATGTAGTCCTATAGATATCGATGAGAACATTACGAAAATGTAACAAACGAAAATGTCACAAATTAAAGTGTCGTCGCATTAATATATTTGCTGCGCTAGATAATATGGTATATTCGCGGATCGGCTAACTAATACTGAGCGCATGCTCTAAATGGCAGGTTTAAACGCGTATAACCGCTGAACCAGTGAACTCCTGACAATAATACTTCCCTTTTCGGTGTTTTCTCGTCGAAATCTATAGGGCTGCATAAACAAAGTTAAAAAAAGATTGGTCCTCCAAAAAAAGAATTAACCGAAGATACGACTTTGGCCGCTTCTTGAATCTAAAATTAAAAACCAAGATGATTCTTAATTGGGCTTTAATGAATAACTGAATAAGGGAACAAATGCGTAAAGTCGATAAAAAATAATTATTTGACTGTAGAAAATGTCTAATAATATATTTGAGTTTTACAGCAGTGATGGCGAAAGTTAGTGTAGGATAATGTGGAGAATTACCACATAAAGATTGAATTCATCTCTTTCTACTTACAAATCCTACAACATTAATCCTTCAAACCTGACCCCCCGAGTTTTCGAGAACAGACCATGTTTCATACGGACTCCTCCAATTTCGCGAGGAATGTTTCCTTTTAATTTCTCCGTTGATGTGGAATTATTGAAGTAAACCTGGCTCTTAAGATATCTTCGCAAAAAAGTACAGTGGGGTTAAATCAAGAATTATCGGGGTCAGTTTGCTTCGCGTGAAATCAGGTTTTGCAGAATTAATTCGCGATCCACTAGATGGCTTATCGTAAATATTTGGAAAATCGCTCCATCTTGTCGAAGACTGAACATGACTCCATATATTGTTTGCTTCTAGTCTAATTTACAAGGTCTACCAATTAATTATAATAGAAACTAAGAGTAATAGTAAATTATCAAAGTATCTTCATATTTTAGGGTTTTATTTATTCTTAACTTCCTCAGGCATACTGGAGTCACTTATGTCCAGAAATATTTCTTTACTCTTTTTGGGTTTCAAACAATTTTGAAAAAATTCTAAGGTACGTATTCAAGTCTGTACTATAATACCGTTCTCGATTCAAAAGTGAAATTTTACGCCTAGACATAAACGACCCAGTGTGCAAGCGGAGAGTTAATATGAAATGGTCTGTAACAAAACTTCAAAGGAACTCAACAGATCGAATTGGCCGACAAATAAAAGTGGAACAAATTGCTGACTGTACCCGTGAGAACGCATTATTAAATACAGAAACATAATATGACGGTCTGGCATAGATCTATGAAAAGGAGGAAATTATGCGCGAAAAGGGGTAGGGGCGGAGAGGAGAGGGCATCATTGTTCGACGAGTTCGACGAGCCGCGAATTTGTTATGCGTGAATCGCCGAGATGAAAGAACGCAAAGAGGCGGCCGAAAATTTCGGGCTTTTCGACCCCGGTCCCCGAATTTATTCGTTAATTTCGAACGATTTCCATAAATTGATCTAGTTCCGACGTTGAATTCGCATTACTTGATACATTTGTTAGTTACACGCAGTTTCCGCGTACATGTGTAAGCACAAAGTTAGTGTGAGACCAAATGAAACCGTATGCAAATGACATCGAACCGGTACAGGAAGGCGCCATTACATTAATGTTAACGTTTAACGTTAACGCTTCTTTTCTCGTGCCGCGCGTTGCTCGCCGGGGAAACAATTTGCTCGCCGGGGAAACAATTTGCCAGCCGTTTGTTCCGCGTTTACACACCGTGGAAAATCAAAGATCAACTTCTACATATCATTTTCATAAAATCACGCCACCACGAAGTCATTATTTTTTCAATATTCTTATAAAACATATTTACCAAATACGCGTCAAACTTGTCTATCAAAAATGTCACCAGTGTAAATTGAATTTTCCATTGATGTAGCTGGAATTCAGATTTGTGTACACATTTTATTAAATAACTTTCAAAGGGAAATGTTATACGAACATAACCAATATTCAATAAACATTTTTTCAATTTAATTACTTTATAATATATAATAGCTGGATCTACTCTTTTTGTTCATAATTAGCAACCACGTAGTACCATAGTAATATGTCTTTCAATAAGATTTATTCTGAACTAGGGTTGATTAAAAATCGTTTTTAATGTTTCTGTATGTACATTCTCTTCTACAGTGAATGATTGAATTACAAAATTGCATACATTGACGATGTTTCATTAAAACAATTCATTAATACATAACAACTAGGTTTTTATTTAAAAAATTGTTTGTTTTAATATAACATCGTCGATGTGTGTAAATAACTCTTATAATCTTGGTAACTTATAAATATATGAATATAGTGAATAAAATATACTTTACACATTTTGATATGTTTATTGTCTTTATCATATCGTTTTCTGCTAAAAAGTGTTGTTTTGCAAGGAAAAGACTGCTGGGCCAAATACTTTAAGAAATTGGAAAATGTAAAAATTTATAACGTGCCCCGCATTTTTACGAAGTTTTTACGAAGACTACTTAGGTGGATTATAAAACCGATTTTGTTGAAGGTAATTTCATATGAAACCCGATCCTTTGTAAAACTATGTAGAGCACCATCATATAAACCTGTATCTGCGCGAAGTGACATTTGAAATGCAATGGCGAATTCTGTGGAAGGACTACAGATAACCGGAAGCAACACGAAGCCAAATGTGTACTGCCAATAATGGAATCAACACGATCGATTTCGTACTGCATTCGTTTAAAAATATTTTACCGTTCCGGATTATCGTAAATATTCGAATGGTATGTAATTGCACATATATAAAATACGGCTAAAAATGATTTTAGTACAGTAGGGAATTTATGTACGAATAAAAAGAATAATGAAACGAGAAGGAGAAGGTCATGTAACGCTCTCCACAAACATTTACGGCATATTATGTTTTGTAGCCGTGACGGAACTACTGAAAAAAAACAAGTATTTTTGCAATATCAACATTTTTTTTATACTCTGAAAGTGCCCCTTGAGGACACGTGCGACCAGCAATAATAGTTTCTTCTGCGTCGGCCAACAAAACAGTGCCAACCCTTCCTTTGCTTTGAAACCCTTCTTGGTTTCTTATGTAAGCCGTGAAAAGCAAGTTTTTACTGTATGCCAGTATATTATATTTTATTATGTAACGTAGGGAGACGGCTGCAAGTATCGAATTTACAAAACCATTTTTCTCTTCCGGATATGTGTGCTTGTACTCTAAAGTGTCCATGCTTTATTTTCCTACACTGCATTTTATTCTAACAAATATCCCTTCTTGTTCACAATTTCGTTAAAAAATAAATTCATTATTTCTACCTTTCATACATCCTTATGAATATGATTACTAGATTGTGGATTTTATGCATTTATAACAAAAATGAATAGATAGAACACAAAACAGAAAAAAAACACATCAAAAGAATTGAAGAATGTCATTCCTAAAAACATTAGTTTATTTTTATAAATCAGTATTTTCTTTAGGTATATTAAGTAAGTATTAATAGCATCAGCTTTGCTTTTATTCTCAATTAAACTGAGGACGTTACTTAATTAATCAAGTTCTCTATTGTGTAGCGAATATCACAACACACACTACAACAGTGACTGTGCTAAGAGTTAGGTGTGACATATGCAAATCCCTTTCAAAACGCACCACACTGCTATCACAGCAAACAAGAACAAAGGAGAAAGTTGCTTGATCATCTCCGCGTTAAGCTAAAATTAAAATAAACACAAAACATCATCTCCTACAGTCACTCCCATAAATATTCAAACACTCTTAAAAAGACGCATAACTTTTTTAATATCGAACCCTACAGCTTGGAATTTTTTAGAAGTTACAGCAATTAGTTTACGTTTAAAAAAAACGTTTGTAAAAATTTCAATTGGTCGAAGTTGCACACAGAAAAAACAAAGTTGTATTTTACAACTTTTTTATGTGGGCCTATATCGAAAATTTGAAAAATACATTTTGCAGATTTGTGTCAACTATACATATTTCGAAACATTCATAAAAATCAGTGAACGTTGCAATGAGTTACAAACGATTAACACTAACCATATGGAATATAAAATGTGTCAGGTATAAATTGTTTTATAAAAATTCCAAGACTGAACCAATTTAGATTCCTCACTATTTCTATGATAATAAGTGAATAAATAAAAAAATTTATTGAATAACTTCTCTTCATAGAGTAAAAATATTGTTCTAGCTATTTAAAAAAACATCCAAATCGCCGGGTTCAATATTAAACAAGTTATTGGCCTTTTGAGAGTGTCCGAATATCTATGGCAGGGAGTTCCAACGTATTCCCCTCCGAGAACTGCAACGTCCCCACCATCGAACCTCTTCCGACTACTACGTTCAGCCGTAGAGTTAGTGAGTGCTGCGCGCGCCACGCGGTTTTCGTGGTGGGAGCTTCTTACTACTATACATTATAACGATGAAGTCTAAGAGTGGAGGAAGATCCTAAGCGAAGAAGGTGCCTCGAATAGCTCCGGAGCTACTGGGTTGGAATTTCCTGATCTATGGGATTCACCGTACGTATATGTCCAGTTTCAAAAACTAAAATTAACCTTTTAGTTCTACATAATCGACATATCGAATCGACCAAATCTAATTAATATTATTGAGCAATCGCTTTTACAAATCCCAACTGATCGGTTTTCGTTTCGTTAAATAAATTACTTGAATTTTTGCGATTGAAAATCGTTGTGTGAAGTAAAGACGGGATAAACGAGAGTCGGTGTTTCGAATTAAATCTCTTGGCAGCCTTTGCTCTTTTAAACTACGTCTATTGTAGGAAATCAGTTTTACGCATTCACGCGTTCGGCACCCCGGCTCCGCGTAGACGGAAGGTTTATTTCTGTTGTCAGAATTCGCGCTGCTCCAGTCGCCACTAGAATACATCTATTTTGAGCGCGTTGTGTTACTTCTAGGAAAGTTCATAGGGAAATATCCCGTAGTAAAATACGTCAGGCCAAACAACAGAGAATCTAATTAAGCCGACTCAATTACAGAGGAACGGGATGTGTTTAACGTAAATCCGCCAAGAGACACTGCGTTCAGCTTGTGTAGCGCTCGCGTTTGTGCTTCTTTGTAAATAACATTCTTAAAATGCTGGTGTCTGTTGATACCACGTATTAACTTTTCTTCTTCCTCCTTCTACAAATTCTACTACGAGCAAAAACAGTAATTTAAAGACGCAAAGGTACAAACATTTCGCATGCAAATCTAAAAAAAACAATACAAAACTGCTCAACACATGCATAAGTTTTTGACGTCTTTATTAAATAAGTTTCGTACGAGTTATTATTTCTATTAACGAAATTTGTTATCAGAACTATCCCAATGTTATTAAATGGTATTTAACAGTTCCAATTTGATCGATTAAATTCGGTACAATAAACTCCCGTGTACTATGCGATAAAAAACTGTATAAAAAACTATAATATATTTTATGTGTCGGTAAATGTACAAAGAACTGTTTTCGAAAACTGAATGCTTGATTTCATAAAAATTGCACACATATATTTGCAGTCTTTTTTAAACAATTTCTTAATCACGTTCTACAGGAATATACTATACTTTTCAATCTGTTGATTTTGAGACTGGACTTTCATTGAAAACTTTACCTCCTGTAGGTGTTCTTTTCTCATTTTTAATTAAATTTGCCGACGACCCTATGCAAGCAACAAAATAGTAAAAATCGAAATTGCAGTCTTTCACAAAAGTCATTACTTCTGTTCTACGAACAATTTATACCAATTGAACATAGTCGAATATTATTAGATATTCGTTCGAATATCGATACAGCAAACGTGTACTGAATTTCCTGGTCCATCATTACTAAAATACAGATGAAAATTGTTGTTATTACTAGAATACATTCGCAACAACAACGTAAATATTAAAACATTGAAAACAGAGGCCGCCAATTTGATCTAAAATTTATTTAATGTATTTAATGTATTTAATGTGTTTAATGTATTTTTATAATGTACTATTCTGCATATAATTGATTACATCTACTCTACAAACCCGATACACAAATTGTTCCCAGTAGAATCCCATTAACTATTCACCTGCCATTCGATGTATCGAATGTATCGACTTAATCATGCATATTTTGGAAAGAAATATGGTACTAACTTATTATTTATCACTATATTTTAATGCTGTGCATTGTGTTAAATATAATACTATATTATCATTAGCGCCATATTTGAGCAAGCATATTTCGTGAAATATATTGCAGAACGTGTTTGAAGTAGTTCGATTAAATTATAAATTCTACCACAATGCTAACTATGTAATCATTTCTATAAATACTATTGTATAAAGCATGCAATGGAGTATGTTTCGATAATCTTCATTTTATTCAATTGTGAAGCAACCAAATCTGCTATATTCTTTCCAGTAGGTTGCAAAAGAACACTTTAAGCAGGCTTTCGCATCAAATCATTTAGAAGAGAGATGATGTTTAAGAATTTCTTTATTAAAATATACATTTTATAAAAAAAAACTTTTGTACTCAGTTCCTATACTGTTTTATTGTACAAAAACATCTTGGTCGACCACGGTGAGACACAAAAAAAATGGCGATATTTAATGCGAGTTTAATCAAAATGTATAAAAAGCGGTCAACTGTACGGATAAAGGTATGAATAACAAAAAATTGCGTGTTACAAAATTCATCGTTCAGGTTCACGTTATAGCCAATATAATAGCGAAAATGATTCCGCTAAAATTTGTCGAATCGGTTCACAACTTTGTTTGTGATCGTGGTCACCGTTTTCACGCCATAATTTGTAAGCAGTGCAGTGACCGCCATCTACATATAAATAACACCACAACAGTGACCACAAAATAATAATTTGTTTGTATACTAAAAGGGCGTACAAACTAAGGAGAAAGTTTTTTTTAATATAATGTATTACGTAAGAAAAAAAAGGTCTTAAATATCATCTTTATTTGAAATGTTTTGCTGAGAAAGTCCCCAAAATAAAAATATTCTTCGCAAGTGGTTGTAACTTTTTCGGACAAATGGGACTCGTATTAGACGACTTGGCCCTATTCTGATAGTCACAGTATTAATAATAGAGTACCAATTAATTAACAGTATAAATTATTCCGAGTCCACCCGACGTCTTTTGAAACACTGACCACACGCGAAGATTGGAAGGGTCGATATACGCATTCGCACATAGTTCGGCTAGCATGGGCATGGAAATCCAAACGAAAATTAATGCTGCGATAATATTTACGCTTAACCTTGCGACATCGTGTTCGTATTAATTGCCGGTATCGATTACCGATACCGGTTTGAATGGAACCGTTCTATTCTGCCGCCTGCTCCGCCGCCGAATTATTAGTTTTTCGACAGACACATTCCGTTACGTCAGAGCACGGGGCTGCGAAGAGGATCGTTTACAAATTCCTTTCGTTTTCGTTCGCTTCAATCGTTCGATCATTTGCATCGTCGTTAATCCCATGATTAGCATTAAACGCGTTCGCAGCGAAATTAAACGAGTCCAGCTTTCGGGACACTTTTCTTTCCCCGGGACGTGTTTCAATTCCGTTCGGATCCCTTCCCCCTACCCCCAACCCTCGACACCCTGTTCGCCTTTTTACCGATTCAAGTGCGTCCATCGATTTTTAGAGCAAACTTTTTGTTACCGAATCGAAACTCCGCCGCCGAAACGCTTTGGATCTTGCTGCACTCGTGTATTCCGCCTAGCACAGCCTCGTTTAACAATGGGAAAAAATTTTACCTTTGTTTTCTCGAACAGTAAGAAGTGTAAGAACTAAATTCCATTCATGGTAACCTTTTTCCTGGCCTCAGCATGTGAGCTTCATTCGCCCGAAAAAATTATTCAGCTCGTCGTTTGAATGATTCACGGTGAAGATGTGTTAAGCCGCTACCGTTCAATTCATGAAAAGAAGCCCATTTTTATCATTTCCATCATTCCATTCATTCCATCATTTCCATTAATCGTATTTTTGTTAGTGCTGTTAGCTGTAAAAATTATTCATTCGTTTAGAAAAAATTTGCCTAAACTCTGTTCCACGAGAGAATAAACCCGTTTCGCGCAGATTGGAAGTTGGTAGAGGGCCCAGCGAGCCCTTCCACTGCGCACTCCCACTTTCTTGACTGTTAGTTTAATATACACAGTGAAACAATAGTACGGACAGAGGTATGGACTAACATGCAATTTAACCCCGAAATCGTTATTTGGCAACACCTGTTAGAACGCTACGAATGACGCGGATTGGCGTTGTACATTGGGAAGGGGGCGTACGGAGTGGAAGATGCGCAGAATGAACGAAAACTGGTTCCAGCGCGGGTCTATTCTCTCGTGGAGCAGAGTATAGTATGTTGCTAGAACGAATAATAATCATGTTGTTGGAGTGAATAATCACGAAGCTACGTTGAACTGCTAGAATAATGAAATATTAGTGGAATTCTTTCAAAATTATCACAAAATTATTTTCGTTCTACAGAGCTGAATTTTAACTCATGTTTAGTTTTGGCAATTACAAATTAAGCGACAGCTACAAAATCCTCGATGTCTTCACTACTAAAATTAAATCTGTAATAAATACAATAAAATTTCCGTTTGCGAGTATCGAATCTTTTACGACAGAATCCTTTGAATGTTTAAAACAATTCTGGCAAGCTTTTCCTTTCTATGAATCGAACAAATAAATTCTGAGAAAATAATGAATAATACTAGAGAGAATCGAAATAATGAACAATAACGAAGCAATTTAATAAATATCGCTGTTTGTTGTTTGCATTTATGGTGGTAACCATGTTTCGTTGCCACAAATCTGTTGAATAGTTGATATTTATAATTTCATTGCAAATATATTTCGGTAAGCGGTTTCAATGTTATGATTAAATATTATTATGAAAGTTTAACAACATTGTAATATTATAATTTAACAATAACATAATACATATTATAATCATATATCCTTATGAACTACAATTATGTTATTTTGTAATATTATTACTAGACTGCGGCTCCGAACAGAATTATATTTTATCATCAGACGACATCGAATAAAATGTTTTTATTTTGCATATTTTGTATACGTCACATGTTTTGTATATATTTGTTCAAATACATATGCAGAAGTGTAATGCAGTAACAAATAACCGAGCACAAAATGTGACTAGTAAACGTTGTTGTATAAAAATTACAAGACTGGATTTGTTTAGATTTCTCTCCATTTTTATAACAATATGTGCTTAAATGAAGAAATGTATTTAACACTTTCATCGCCATGTCACCCATATCTGGGTGACGGAATTACTTATACAGAATTGAAAATTAATTTTTACGTTGGTAGATTGATTGTACAAAATTTCCTTACGATCTGAGGAATACAAGAAGTTTGAAACAGTAATTAATATCACAAAAACTAAATTTCTTAGTTTTTGTTTTATTAAATATATTGCTTTGATTTTGTGTAATTTTTATGATTGTCGAGTGGGCGATGAACGTGTTAATAATTTCTAATGGCGTCATTTTCGTAATTTCAATAATTATAAAATGAAAAATGTGAAATCGGTCGTGGTACCGTTAGTGCTAATTGTAAAAGTTATGTCTTGCTTTTAAAACAAAATAAAATTGCATTCTTTTCTAATTAATAAGCATAAGCATTAAAATAAATATAGACATAAGTAAATATAAATTTTCATTTCTCTTCTATGAAATGATTAAGGTTACATCAATGTAGCCGTGAAGAAAATCGTACGTCAAGGGATTAAAAGCATATGACATCGTGTAATTGTTGCAAACATTCTCAGTGAGGTTCTGGTTATTCAGGCAGTCACGTTTCTAAACAAAAGCTATGTCATCCAGGTCACGAAGGAAGCATGCACGGAACTTAAAATTTTGTAAAAGTACACCGTCGACCAGTCGTAACTCGATTGTGTGGCTGTGCGATGTGCACACGCCTACACATCGATTCGTGTCGAGTCGTTAATCCTAAAACTGTCAAGAACTGAAAAACCCCGGTTCTATGGCCGACAGTGTCGGTTTTCTAGTATTTAAAAGTTCGTACAATATACCGAAAACTGCATGTGCTGTAACTTCGCCGTGTTGTGTTGAGGCGCGAGAATTTTAAATTTCAGTATTTCGAGCAAAACCACGGCAAACTATCTGCCTCAAAACATTTTCGCGCAAAAAAAAGGCTGAGATGCTTTTATTCACGCTACGTGAACTTACACTGGTCCCGGAGTTGTAATATATACATGACACAATCTTAAATTGAATTATTTCCGATACAAATTAATATTTATACGAATATTAAGCTTGAATATCCTTACATAAATTTGTAAAAGTTTAGTGATTATCTAGGAACAATTGTAGTGTTACAGAAGGGACCTCAATGACAGTCGTCATTTTCATTAATATTGAGGAGCTTGTTGTCGATTTTTAACCCTAGGAAAACTACGAAATGTTAACAATACATACTTTGATCTGTCTAAAATATTAAAGAAAAAGATGTTCTCAAAAACGACTTCAACAAAGACCATCTTTTTGTCCAATTTGATATAAAATTAAGAAGATATGCATTACATAAAACTATGAAAATATATCAGATACCACAAACGGTGTTTTGCAGAAATGACGTTGTGAAAATGGCTGCCACGTCCCCTTAATTTGAGATATTTAGCTCAATTCCTCAGCAAATATTATTTAAATATCATACCATAAGACGTGCATGTTGATTTTTTAAAGAAACGTAATTTCATATATCTAAAGAATTGTTGAATTTCTCTCATTTTTCAACCGTTCGAAGGCACGTAACAACTTGAGGTTGGTATCGAAGAATCGTTTTTAATTTAGCAAACGTGTTATTCTTGATAATGGACATCGGAAATTAACGGTTCTGTACCTAGAGAAATTGCTTGGCCTCGAGGCTTGGTCTTCGCAGGGCTCGGTAAACTTAGGTTCGAGCCAACGATAGTTGGTGCATGGATTCACCCTCTCCAGCGTTTCGACACTCGAGCCATCGTCCACTACTCCTCGGTTGCCAACATTCTCCTCCTGGCTTCACCTTTCATCTTTCGAGGGCAATGTTTGCTAATCAGTCAGTGAGCGTTGTTCATTAGAAATTGGATTATTTTTATACGCTCCAAACTTTACGTAGCCACCGATCGTAAAAATGAACGTTATTAGACCCCTATACAGTGGAGCAAACTATTTCCAACAATTTATCAATAAAATTAGGTTTTTGTTTTACTTATCTGCCCCCATTCCGACAAGATTCCTATATAAGTTAATTCATGCTCAATTTAAATTGAATGAACTAGTTTGTTAGAATAGTTTGTTATCATTCGTCTTATGTATACGAGCACTGCTTAGAGAGCTCGTTCATCGCAGACTGTATAGACGTTGTTTAACGTTGTTGAATCATAAATTATATTATATAAAACCCTACGAACGGAACGTAGGATAAAAAAGAGTAGACATTTTGTCCGATTTAGAAAAAGCGAAACAACTTATATGAACACACTCTGTGAAGAAATAATATCATCGAAGCCATTCCCCTTTATTACTGCTGTTTATGGCATCGTAAACATCTTCACAGTCGTAAGCCATCACATTTAAAATGTTGCCCTTAACATCGACATTCTACGATCCTTCATCTTTCAAAGTTCTCTGTCTTTTACTCTTTCATTTACGAAAAAGGAAAGAAATGTGATTTCTATATCAAAAATAACATTGTTTTCAATTATGTAACCGATTAATCGTGTTGCTCGAGAGTTTTCTAGACCAATACAGTATACAGGGTATTCACGCTATTACTAGCCAGCGTTTTTTCTTGCAAATAATAAATATTAGAAAAAAATGAAAGAGGAAAAAGTAATACTGTTTTTTGCAAGCCATGTAATGGCGTATGTAATTTGTTTGTATTTGCACTATTTTCATAGAAATGTCGGTGACCTTCAAGTTTTGTAAATGGAATGCTATATATTTTTTCATACCATATGAAAGCGCGTGTCAAAACAAATTCATTCGTATACGACACAATGACTTTCAAGGTCATACAAGGTCACATATAAAAGAAACATTTTGAACATTTCGTACTAATGCGTTTACAAGTATACTTTATTGACGAGGCTATAATAAATGTTCAATATAACATTCTTGTGCCTGACTGCATATTTCGGCTCTATTAATTACATTCTTGTTAGTTCCTTCTAACGTTATCAGAAATATTAATGCACATGATTGCGTTAGTTTTCTTTGCAAGTCGTTTACATGTCTGGGGGTTGTGTATCGTGAATGATATCTTTGCCAAATATTACGTACGGAATATTCAAAATTTTCCTGCTACTTCTGACCTTGTTATGACCTTGAAGGTCATTGTGTTGTATACGAATAAATTTGTCTTGACACACGCTTTCATATGATATAAAAAAATATATAGCATTTCATTTAAAAAATTGAAGGTCACCTTCATTTCTAAGAAAATAGCTCAATCACAAGAAAATTACATACACCATTACGTCACTTACAAAAAGCAGTATTACTTTTTCCTCTTTCCTTTTTTTCTAATATTTATTATTTGCAAGAAAAACGCTAGCTAGTAATAGCCTGAACACCCTGTATATTGCAATTAAGTTCTATTTGAAGATTACACGTATAAGTGAAATGAAAATTATTCCGCAAATCAGTGGAGAAATTCAAATACTGAAGATTACATAGCAAACACCAGATTAAATACTGTTTCTTCAGATATTACACAGAAAGTAATCTCGTACGGTGAAGTGTTTTCCGACTGCATCCTGTTATATGATAAAAAAGAATAAAAAGTCGAAAGTACTATTGAAAACGCCGATTGTACATATAGAGCAGTAAAAGCATCTCAATCGTCGGTAAAGGAAGAACCATTGTTCGACAACCAAGAAAGAATTCACGTAGGGACTTCTGCTCCAAATCATGCAGGAATGACTGCTAACTGGTTTGCGAGAACTTTCATCCTTAATTCCGCGATAAAATTACACGTGACTGGAGTATGAATAAGGAAACACGCGCCGTTAATGTGCAAATTTCGTAAAGATTGCCAAACTTGAAATTTCTCAAACGTTTAACAGAGTTTTGCGTTCGTTTTACATCCAAAACTATGCGTTAGTATAACTTCACTAATTTATAACTCTCTAAAAATGTGTGTGAAGTAAGTACAATCTCAATCAAACATAAGCAGAAACATCTGAAGATATTTAAGTGTTCGAAACCATTGGACATTTTCGCTTAATATTCCGATTTGTCGAAACTGGTAATGAACAAACTTTGAAACTTTATAAATGTGTAACAAATAAGTGACGTTCAATAATTATAGAATAGTGATGAATCAGAGTTGTAACAAACATCTCGAACAAAAAACATTAATGTTATTTATTTCTTTCGAACCGAAATAAAATTCTACTTTCTTTTGTTGTTAACACTTCTAACGGTTTTAATATTATTTAATAATGAATCGTATATCAGTTTCCAAAAGAATTATGACTAAACTGTGTTTTTACGTATTCATGATAGAAAATGAGTACATGAAATTTAAAACAGTATTACGATTACAGGAATTTAAAATGTATTAAAGTTACAGTTCAATTTTTAATCGACTTTTAAAACATTTACTATGCATAAAAATTTGCTGTCTACCAAGGATGAAATCAGCAGTGATGCATTAAATATTACTCCCATTGCAAACAATCAAGAAAATAATGCAAATAAGTAAGTTTACGCGTCGATACCCTCGAAAACGATACACGTCGCACCCAAGAAATTTCGTAGACGTTAAATAGCGCAGGTTCAAGGCGGAATAGATCAGAATTCTTCGCGAGGGACTGTAATGCGAAAAAATATGTAATACTGGTGCCGAAAGGAAGTTCCACTTGTATGGGTTCGAATGCTTCCGCACAAGCAAACGGAACGATATCCATAGGATGCCGTAAAGAATCCGAATTCTTCAGAGTTCATTAACTTCCCCAAGTAGATAGGCCAGAATTTCTCGCGCGATAATAAACGCGTAGAAAATATTATTCGCGAATCGTGCGGCGTTACGTATCTTCCGGCGCAGCGACGACACGCGTGCAATAAATTTTTTCACAGTGCCGGCTCGCGGAATTCACAAACACGCCGACTTTATATTACCCCCCACTGTTTCGATTGCTCGAGCGTACATTTACATCTGGCTGTTGTGCGCAAACATTAATTTGCGGTACCGAGATGGTGCAGCGGTCCAGTTTTATCTGCGATTTTAATTCGAAATTATGGGCAGCGGTCTTTGCCCCGACAGAAATTGAAGAAACATTATTGAAACGGTATTTGTACGGTTTCACATTGAAAGTGTAACGCGTTGGGAAACAAGCTGTTGGGACACGAAATGTCCGACATAAACACCGGGTTTTTCATGTGAACGATCAAGCTGTACCACTACAATCCTGTTTTCTCGCTTCTTTCTATTCCGTTAGAAATTCTAAAAATTTGGCGAATTTCTCGTTCACTATCTTTTTTCCGGATGATGTAACCTCTTATCCCGTGAATCTCCGACGCCCCTTAAATCCATTAAGTTTCTTTAGTACTTTAGGAAGACTTCAAGTCTCTTTACTCGAGTCTCTTTAGTGTTTCAGTAAGGTTAAAGCACGACGGTTCTGTTTTAAAAAATTTTTCTCTTCCGTCGAATAAATTACTCTTCAGCATAATGTCAAAACATTTTCTTTCCAACGATAAGTAATTTGTAAAACTGGCGTCACTCTAAACTATATTAGAGACATTTCTATTTGAAAACTATCATTGTACAACTTCTGCACGAATTGTAAGCAAGATTTAACTCTGAAAGAATCCGCAATAAGAGAGTTGATATTAACCCTTAGCACTCGAATGGCGACTCTAAGGCGCCACTACAAATTGCTAGACCATTATTCAGAATATTGTTTACATGACTAAATTTGTTTATATGTAATAAATTACTAAACATTGAAATATTGTATGAGGTACTATATCAGTTTCTTACGCATATAATGAAAATAACGATGTACAATGGAAATATTCTAGGTTAGAAGAAATGTTTGGTTTTTTAGTTGAAATAGCTTCGAGTGCAAAGGGTTAAATTATATAGACTATATTTTACTTAATCGATGCCGAACGCTTTTATTGTAACAAATTCAATGAAATTATGTTCTCCAACTCGTAGTCGTAATGATATTAGTATTCCTAAGCTAATTTATACTTCTATTCACAATCGATTGACTACAAAATAAAACCATAAACAGTATGCAATATCATCGATCAAAAGCATCAATAATATCATTAAAGAACGTTGACCGTTGCATATACGAAAATCATTTATGCGAAAGCCATACGATGAATATGATAATCAGCGTCAAACAACGAGCAGAACGTAAACACGATTACAAAAATTATTTTAAACGCTCTCTGTATCTCACGCACTGCTAGTTTGCGATGTTCGCAAAAATGAAAAACAAATACGCAATCTCGATCGATCGCATCGTATTCAGAAATAAATTTACATGTATTCGAGCAGTGACTCAATTAATAATACAAAGGACTGATCGGATAGAAACGTTCGCGAAACTATCAATTTAATCGTGAAACGTGTAAAACGCTTAATATGCTAATGCATCGATTATTCTTCTATCATTCTCCTGTTGTGTTTTCAGAGAGAATGCCTTGCAATTAGCAAAATGAAATTCTCCTATCATTCTCTTCGTTTATCAAAACGACGAATTTAAATATTCATCGGACACGCATATCATTGAATAGAATTTCGTCGATGCGTCTGTCCATTGTTTGCTGTATCTACTTGCTGCAGAGATTCGTTATTTCTTTCTTATTCTCCTTTTAGCTACTGAGCCAGCTTTCAGTTAACAATTTATATCAAATTCTTTTATAATAAAGAGGATAACGTAGCGATATTAGAAATAATTTATTGTTAAGAACTACTTGTGTTTTTAATTAAATCTTTCTCACTCTAGACGAGATTTATTTCAACTGATCGTACAATTAATTATAGAATTCCACAATGACAGATTAAAAAAAGTTTGTTCATAAAAAATAGTGTGTATGTTGTTACAATTATTATGATTATTACAATAACATGGTCTATATATTTTCATCTATTTTATAGACTTCCATACGTTTCTTCCTTCGATTTGTTATTATTCTTTTGTAAACAAACATGAAAGCATGAATCATTTAAGAATCTGTTTGATTTAAACTAATGAATGAACTATTATTTACAAAATGCCTAAAAGCGTGATTGACTGTAAATATATTTTCAATATACACTACAAAGCTGTCAGCACGTGAAACCAACGTTCCTACACTTAAACACTGAACCTACCAAGCACAAAAAGTATATGCATCTTCATTAAGGTGACAAGATTAAATTTATTGAGAATTTGTACGGTTTTCACTACACAGGGTGTTCGGTAACTGGTAGTACAATTCCTCATATAAAATCTAGTCGAAAATAAGGAATATAGTTTCTTCATACGGGGTTTCATTTTCGAGAAAATTGAGTTAGAAAATTCAACGAATACCATTTAGGTAGAAATCGACTATCGCGTCTGATCATGGCCAACCAATTCTACTAGTGCACGCGAACCCGTCAAATTTTTAAACTCGATTTTCAAGAAAATGAAGCCCCGTATGAAAAAACTATATTCCTTATCTGCGACTAGATTTTATGTGAGGAATCATCCCCTTGCCGGTTGTACCACCAGTTACCGAACACATTGTATAATGTATGTTTGAGAAATCATTCCCTATGGACAGATCTTCATAATTTAAATAATTGTAAAATTGGAAATCGGTCATTTGAACGTGGTATGTTCAGTCTTAAATTCTAACACAAACTTCTACATTTAAGAATAACCAGCAAAGAACTTCTTTCACTTCAACATTTAAAAATAATCACCCAGCGTTCATCACAAACTAAAAACACACAAATAACTTAGCATTTCTTCAGCTATTAACACGATCAGCGCCATGTCACCCATATCTGGGTGACGGAAGTATTTATACAGAATTGAAAATTAATTTTTACGTTGGTAGACTGAGTTTACAGTATTTCCTTACGATCTGAGGAATAGAAGAGGTTTGAAACAGTAATTAATATCACAAAACTAAACTTCTTAGTTTTTGTTTTATTAAACATATTGCTTTGATTTTGTGTAATTTTTATGATTGTGGAGTGTGCGCTGAACGTGTTAACCCCTTGCCTTACAATTTATTTTACGGTTTTAGTGATTAGAATTTCTTTGTAGTTCATAATTTGTTAGAAAAAGGAGAAAATGTATATCTATTGCATGTCTATATGTTCTCCAATGGCCGTACATTAACAACGACAAAATAGAATTATATTACGGTTTAAAGGAAATTAATAACATACATCTTTATTAGACTTTGTTCAGAATCTTCATCACGTCTCTCAAACGATATTGTAAGCGAAGGGGTTAAAACTACCACGACTGATTAAATGACCGTTTTCAGATCTTTTATTATACAATTATTGAAATTTTAACGATGCTTCCATTAGAAATTATTAAGTAAATTTCTTCATTCAAACACATATCGTTATAAATAGACGGCGGATTTTGTGCGCTTATAATAAAAATGAGTAGATAGAATTTTAAAATACTATGACATTATTTGCAACCTATTAAATATATTAAGAAAGAAAATCAATTTCTATTTCACTCCACTTTGTTGCAATTCAGATAGGAAATTTCTATTTGCATAAAGATCCGCTGTTCAGTTATAACCGTCGCGAGAAATCTCAATCAATTCAGTCTTGTAATTTTTCTTAATCAGCAACGTAAACTAGTCACATTTCATGCTTGGTAAAGTTACTGTTAAAAAAGTACAAGTATAATACTATCGGTAGGCTATTCATCACTCGACAGTCCAAGTTGTTCTTACTTCCGCAAAGCAGTGGCAAGTCCCGTGAAACATGTTCGCGGAACGAGGCGGCAGTGTGTCCGCCGTTTGTCGTCTACCCCTGAAACCATGATTTTTTTGCTCGACGCGGTTTACGTCGGGCGGTTACGCGCGATCACCCGCGAACTTCCCGCTCGTTCCCCCTCATTTTCCAGTTATAAATTTCCGTGATGTATCGCGTCCTCTTCGCACGCGTTTACGTCCCCAAATTCTATCCCCATCTGTCGCGGCCTTCTTCATCTTCTGCATCCACCAAACGGGCCCCTCACTAAATTTCTCGGAGTGCTCCGCGACTTTCAACGGCACCGGTGGTACCGTCTTTTGAATTCACGCGTGACCCGTTTCCACGGACGTCGGACGAATCGCGAGCATCGTGCGAAATAATTCTCCGGTGAGCGGCGAGTGTTTCGCACGTTCCACAACTCGTTTCCCGGCAGTGACTCACCTTCAACATTATCCAAGATCTGTGACGCGGCTAGGATCGACAAGAGAATCGTCGCGATCGCTTGCTTCCCCCTTGTCCTGGCGACGCGAGGATGATTCAGGTCTCCGTCGGCCATCCTCGAGAATCAGTGTGGTCTCTGGACGTACCGGAACCGCGATAATCTCAACAGCTCACGCACCACATTCGTCACACCACTGTACTGTGGATGATCTATCTCTTCGCACAAACAGAGACAAAAAGGGAGAGAGACAGAGATAGAGAGAGAAAAGAAGTCGCGGAGGTCGGGTACCTCTGGTGATCTTCACTCACGGTCAGCACACTCACAAAGTATCCGACGGCGCGCGTATCACAAACAAGAGGAGAAGACCGTAGACCACCGGTCGAATCCCGGATCCAGAGTTCGAATATCGCGGTCGATGGTGGTTCACCGAGAGTCACTGGGCGGTCGCTGTACAACCGGCCGCGATCATTGGTCCCGAGGTTCTCCGACACACGGGTCTGGGGATCAGTCTACCGACCATCCGATTCCGGAGAGGTTTGCACGGGACTCGAGGGGGCGGAAGACGCCGGCCTGGCCCGGAAGGAGATACTCGTTTCGAGTGTACAAGCGACGAGACCCGGTCGTCGGGTTGCTAAAAGCGTGTCAGCGGAGCGGCAAGGAAGAAGCGACGAGGAGCACGTGCACGCTCGATAAACGGCGGGCTACTGTGCGGAGAGACGACGACGGTCGGCGAGAGGGTAAGAACGAGAGAAATAGAAGGGAAGAGGCAACCTGGAGCAACAGAGAATTATAGGAGATAGTGCGAGAGAGAATGAGAGAGAGAGGGGGGGAGTCGGGTTCAGGGCGTCGACAAGTGCGAGGATCCGAGACAGGAATTTCGGGGCTGCTACTACTGCTGCTGATGATGATCGAGCGTGTGTTATCCTTCGTGGTGTTATCAGAAGGGGCCGGAGGTAGAGCGCACACTACAGAGACAGAGAGAGAGACGAGAGGCGGCTAGATCGGTGTCAATGGCGTGGGTGCGTGGGGCTCTCTGTTCACCAGAGAAACCACCTCGACGACTGACCCAGAGAGGAAGAGAGCGAGCGAGAGAGCCCGCAAGAGACCCGACTGATGACGGTGCCGGAGACGAGGCGGCACGACGCGATACGACCGATTCGTACGCTTACCCGAAACTAAGCGATTCGTGGCGAGCGGCGCGCACCTGTCGTTGTGCGGGTCGCTGCGCATGTCCCTACGAAGGAAGCCGACTGCCTGCAACGGTAGCTCGTCCGTCCGGGGTGGTGGGCGCAGATGGGCGAACCGTGGCAGTCTCTGCATGAACGCGGAAAGGTGGTGGAAAGTCCTGAACATGGAATTAAGATTTTCCGTGTGACCTGAACCCCTGCCGCGCCGCACGGCACATCTCCAGTCCTCGCTGCTCTGCTCACGCCCACTCTACACCTATTATGTATACTAGAGTGGAACTTGGCTATATACCTAGCGAAAATTTTTTTACATGATTTATTTCACGCCACCTCATTAAATAAATTTACTTAAACTCCACAATATTCCACCATGCTGTTAAATAGGAGTAAAAACAAATTCGATACTAAAACAATACCCTACAGAGTCAATTACGTCCGCTACTTTCCAAACACTTCATTTAGAAATCGCAAACCATACTGAATGTACATTCTCAACAGGGAATTAAGACTTTCCGTGTGACTTGAATCCCTACCGCGCCGCACGTCACATCTCGAATTATCGTTGCTCTGCTCGCGCCACCTCTACACTCTACACCCTCTATACGAGGGTGCACCCTAACTATACTTGGTGACAATTTTTGTGCGAGATTTATTTCACGCCGCCGACTTAAATAAATTTACTTATGGCGGGCTTCGAAATTAACAGCAATTTAAAAAAGTGATTTTTAAGAAATTTTTTAAAACTCTATCGCTAAGGGAACATTTACTTCAAAAAACCTCTGAAACCACTCTTTTCAAGCATTTCCGACATTTTTTAGACACCCTGTATGAGATTTAGCATTAATTGGTTCGTTTAAACAAGGCTCGAATAAAGGAGGTTCTACTGTAATAATAATGAAGTACATGAAGACATAAATTGTAGAATAGACTACCTTATTTCCGCTTGCCTTCCGGCTGAACATTATACATTGTATGTTGTATCGTTTTACAAAAACAATATTCGTCTTCATAAAAATAGGATGAATTAGACACAAGAGACAGAACTTCAATGTAAAGATATTTCCAAAGGTAATCAGACCTTCCTGAAACTGTCGCATTTATTGAATTCTTCTTAATTTTAAGTTTATTTTTGACAATCGACGCTCAGATACTGCCATCAGAAGCGTCGCGAAAAGCTGAACGATGACAATGAAGATTTTCATTACAGCACCATCGCTCATTTAACGCGACTATGCCAAACTTAAAATTCTCTTTCATTGATCTCCCTGAATTCTGACTCCTTTGTACCATTTGTCAAACAGTCGTATGAAATCTCTTGATTTAGAATAAGAGAACAGACGAGCTTGACAGAATGAGCCGCACGTGTTGCTTTTATTCGTTAGTACTGTTATCTGAAAGCAATCGAACCGGAAATACTGTTAAATAAGTACTGGAGCAAACAAAATAAATAAATGAAAACAAATCCCTGAAGGGACTTGTTATAAAAATTTAGCTCAAATGACACACGTACGGTACGAATTACACTTTCTCTTTCCCTCTCAATAATTAATTACATTCAGCTCGCGTGTACAGAACAAGTAATTTCACTATCTCCGAGCACGCGTTTTTAAGCCCGTAAAAAATGATTTCAACTTATAATTGCAGCAAAACAAGCGGATCAGCTAATGGAAGATATCATCAGCATAGGGACCATCCCGAAGGCTTAATTACACAGTGAGAAACAAATGGACTGAAGTGTTTTAGGGTCTCCTATTTTAATGTTAAAAAGCGCACGGCGAAATACGACCGTTTGAACGAATCTCTCCGATGTTGATTGGCAATATACAACTTTTATATTATTCGTCCACTCCAATTTCGCGTCGGAGAGTCTCCAACGGCTACTGTTTCATTAACTTAATCGACCATCCCATCTGGGTGTTTGCAATTCATCTATGGTTTTCATACACCGTGGAAATTCAATTTGCAAGACTTAATTTCCGCGCGTTTCGGAAACTGCACAAATTTTGCAGTAGACCTCGGAACGACCTCGGACAGGAAAATGTTTCACGAGATGGCAAAGATAGGAACTCTTATACTCCCGGACAAAATGATAGCATATGTGTGCTGTCTTTAATTTGTCGAAGACTACATACATAGAACTTCTGAATGGAACAACCATGTAATGTGAATGTTGAATTAGAGGCTACATGACCAATGGTTTTCGACGACAACATTTTTCCTTCCATAATTTGCAGAACCTTTTACCAAATGACATATTACCTTGCGACTTTATTTACAATAGTTGAGAATTCAAAAACAGTTGTATGTTGATTTTTTAATTCAATAATTTTTGCAATTTTCACTTGACTTTTGCTGCAGCCGATATTAACTTAGGTTAAGTCAGTTGAGCCTAACTGTAATTTTGATACATGAAACTAACTGATGATTGCATGACTAGTGAATATGACTAGAGCAATACTAGTGAACAATACTACGATATATTAGTGTGCTATCATTTCGTCTTTGGGATTTCTGTTTTTCTTTTGCTTGCTCAGAAATCCAACGAGATGAACATTATTCGCTAACAGGTCTTTTCTCTCTGCATCGTATAATAAATTATATGATGATGTTTGTTTCATTCACAAAATTTTATGTAGTCCAGGCCAGGCGTGGGTAAATTGAATCAGATATGAGAATGCGAAATAACTGATTTCGCACCGTTATTATTTGAATAATATATTATGAACACGTTATTGTATTTTATAATTATTTGAGATAATTTCGAAATTGTTCTTCGAAATTATATAAGATGACCTAATGTTCGTGAGTTCTTTTGTCGAATTTGGCATAAATTACTAACGAAATAATAAATACGTCATTTGATATTGCTATTATTTCAAATAAATCAATGTCATTTTTACTTTCAAATAACAGTATTGATCATTCGAAATGGAAATAAATACAACCTCTATTTAAACAGTGGTGCGAAATTACTTATTTCAAGTAATTATTTCTTATTTTCATTTCGAATCTTTAACGAAGTCTGAAGTAGTGTTCGAGAAATTAAAGATATAGACTTGTTCTATCATTTTTCCCAAGAGTGTAGAACAATTGAGCATCATCAGATCCCCTTCAGTGGTCGCTCGAACACCTGTTTCCTATTGAGTCACGCTGCGTGACTTCTTCCTTCCGAGGCGAGGGCTAAAAAAGGAGTCAGGCTCAGGAAGACACCATGCTATTACTGAAAAGATTTCATACGGATAGGCCTAAATCATCAACACGGATGACTTACGCTTATTCGCACCTTATGTCTCGCTCCGATGCCTTAAGTTTGTACGCACTTCGAGGGAACACTAAATCAGGCGTTATCACTCGTGCATGTCCATTCCACGTATACAATAGCAGAACTGTTAGTTGTCCTAACAAAGGATAGTTTCACACGCGACGAGAGCAAAAAATTTGCTGATACTATCACGTATCCGAATGCGGTTCACACACGGAATTAAATAGAAAGTAAATAGCGACAATGGCTCTTAAAACAATTTCATTAGTACAAACATTACCGTACGGATGTTTAAGAGTCTCCCATGTAAAAACTAAGCACCGTAATCCTTGATCAACATAATTAATCAAGTTGTACACCGTGTAATTCTTCAGGTTAAAACTATTTTTCAAGCATTTAATATCTCACATTAAAATGAAAACGACACGATGATGACATTCGAAATAGCTCAATTAAATATTTACGGTAAATCATATTTATTAGGTTGTTGCATATGAAATGTCCGATTATAGAATGCAAATCTTACGAAACGTTTTGATCAAGAAATTGCTATTACAGTCTACAGTTTAACCCTTAGCACTCGAATGGTGACTCTGAGGCGCCACTACAAATTGCTACACTATTATTCGGAATATTTTTTACGTGATTCAATTTGTTTATATGTAATAAATTACTAAACATTTAAATATTGTATGAGGTACTATATCAGTTTCTTACGCATATAATGAAAATAAATTATGTGCAATGGAAATATTCTAGGCTAGAAGAAATGTTTGGCTTTTTAATTGAAATAGCTCCGAGTGCAAAGGGTTAATTATATGAAACTTTGAGGTATAAAGCTAATCCTTAATATCCCATGCCCAACTTTAATTTAGATGTCTAATTTTAAATAAAGTTTATTTTGACATCAATCAATACGACTGTCGTGTCTTCCTTGTATATGTTTGTGTGAAAAAATAACATATTGACGATTACATTGTGCGAGTTTTGGTCAAAATGTGGTGATTAATTAACGTACTAGTCGTTGATAGTAAAATGAACTACAAGATGGAGATAACCATCTTGGAAATGAAGAACACGAATGGCCAAAAAATTCTACTTTTACTGTAATACAATCAAAAAACTTGAAAATGACAGAATACGTCGGGCATGGGCACGGGTGGAGCCCCTCAAACGCCTGCTTCTCCCTCTCTTTCATGCGCGAGACCTGTGCACTGTTCGCGACGGGCAAAGCATGTCCTTCCTCTATAGCATTCTATGGTAACGGCGGATGCTGGTGGGAGACAGTGGGCGCTATGGTGGGGACGGTTTTGTCTCAATTGAGACAAAAATGCCCATCCCTGGAATAAGTTGAATACAATGATGCTTACTTTGATCAATAAGTTCATTTTAAAAAAGAAGTTGCATTTGTTTCATTGTACTGTTAAGAATCGGACATTTCATATGCAACAACTTAATATATTATGTATCTAATTACATGAAAATAATTGCAGGTATCTTAGAAACAAATTTATTTTGCCAATTATAATGGTTCTTGCCATTCGTTACTTTTCATTGCTATGGAGTAATCTAAAGACATATTTTTAAAAACTGTATTGTGAGGGAGGAATTTTATTTTATATATTAGATGAACGAAATAGAAATGTTTTATTGATTAGTAAAACAAACATGATTTATTTACCGAAGCCTTGCTTCGTATCAGAAATGTAATTTCATGTAGGCTGCACACCATCGTTTATTTTAAATTATATTTTAAGTAGTTTGTTCTTTAAATCATGCTCATTTGTGTTTGTATTTAATGTGAAATACAACTTCATAATGTTATATTAATAGTTTCTGTACTTTGTGTTTTATATAAAAGTAATCAAATTAATTCTTTGGAAGTCGTTAGTTAAAATTATATCACATAACATGATATTCAGAGAACTTACAAGTATTCTGTAACAGTGCGATTTTAAATATTTTATGAGAAACATTAAATTTAATGAAACGTTATAATTGCAAATGATACATCAGAGAACATCAAACATTGACATTTCCGTTTTTACTCGAGAAAGAGCAAACATTCGGTAAACGCTAATGCGGCAGCATATTGTAATCGCCTCCATAACCGTGGGGGAATCATCCGAAATATAATTAGATCAGCAATCAATCGTTTCGTGACTCAATCATTTCGAGTAGCGTAAACGTGCTCCATTTATTTGTACAATTCGGTTATTTATGTTTACGACGATCGGTCAGTCGGCGTTCGTTTAATTGATGCTGCCTCCGTTTCTGATAGAACGAACGAATTGGAAAGCATGGAATTTCTTTCGGCTCATGGATTTCCAGGTTTCTCTGCGTCCGTGTTAATTACTCGGGAGTGCTTATTAGCATGAGAACGTGTAATTGGACCAGACTGAGAAATTACGTATTTAACGTTAAATTAAAATTTTCCGTCCACCTCAATGACTCGCGCACAAAGGGCTCTGTACAGGTGTTTTGTAGATTTTCGAAAATGAACCGTGTGATTCGAAATAACGTTTTCTCTACTCTTCAAATCCTATCTTGGCCGAGGTGCTTTGCCTTTGTTTCAGTTACGAACGTCATCTTTGCGTTCCAATTTCGGCCGCTTATCCAAACTCAATTTCAACTATCACTCAGAATTAAAATAAGTCGAATATCTTGAATGTAAAATCAAAATTTCAAAGCTTGGATCGAAAGAGTTATGAAACTTTTCAATGATCTCTATTTAAAACACAGAACGTGGTACATTTTTAAAAAATGTACAGAATAGTTCTAAGTTCTCTGAATACCATTCTTCGACTATTAGTTAATAACTAGGTAGGTAATGATATTTGGTACCCTCTGGGTTTCAAATCCATTTACCAACTCTCCCCTTTTTCCAATTTCCACTTCTCCGTATCGCCAAATTTCAACCCATTTCAGCCTACTTTTCAGCGGGACCTACTGTTTATTAAGGTGGGCTCCGAACCACCTTGGGCAACGCAGTATAATACATATATCACATAGAAAATTTCCAGTTTTCTGAATATCATGCTTTGTTATAATTTTAACTAACGACTTGCACAGAATTAAATTGATTAATTTTGCTTCAAATACTAAATTTCGGTCGTCAGACCTGTGTAATACTACTAGCAAACGTGCTGGTATAATGAAGAAGTAGTATTAAAAAACAAGTGCTTAAAACATTATTTAAAATGCTCGATGATGCACAGTTTACATGAAATTGTATTTTCAATCGGAATGTTTGCTTTAGCAATCAATAAAATATGTTCAAAATTCGATTCATTTAAAAACAGCGGTCTAGAGGATTATGGAACACTTTAATGGGTTATATATTTAACACATGGACCGTGGAAGATTTTTAAAAAACTTTCTCGTATATGAATTTTTTAAAACATTTTTGAAAAAGCCCCGATAGGTAGATTTTTCCACAAGAATTCCATAGAAACGTATATATCTTCTGAAACGATCATGTAAGTTCAGAATTTGTTTAAAAACAAAAGATGACTGTTTATTTCGATCCCCGTTTATGAGTACATTATATGAAGTTTTTCTCAATTTTTATACGAGGTCGTATTAATCGATTCATGTGGATGAGTAACCGTTCAGTGATATTATGAGGGGTCATAACTTGTGATACAGCTACATTGATAGCACTGACGCAGGTCTCAATGGCACCAGTATTAATCAACAACGATGCTACTACCATTTATAATGCTAATAATACCTCCTAATGGCAAGAGGATTTAAGAGAAATAGGTTACAAATTTTGAATAGCACATATCTAAGATCCGGGAGTTTACGTTCTACAATTATTATTTTAGCCACAATACAGCACATAATTCATCTACAACATGTTCACGAATATTCACTATTGCATTCATTAATATTCGAGTTGTAAAATATCAAACGTGCTGCAAGGGTTAGGCACATTTCATTTGAAATGAAATAAGTAATCATTTAAAATAATGAATTATTTGTATTTTACAAATAACATAAGTTATTTTCAAGTAATATTTTATTTCATTATTGTCCCACTTAAATATTCTTTAACACCGAATAACATTCGTTAATTGAATCCAATCGATTATTCATTTTAAATGACTTTAAATAACTCAATTGCTAAATACAAGCATAATAATTTGTAAACTACGTTAACATACAAAATAATATTTCACTTAGTTATTAACATTGATGCAATCGGTTTACTTCATTATTTATTTGATCTATTGATAATTATATTACAGACAAATAATAAATAATTTCACTTCACGAAGAGGTGATTAAAGTAACTAAATTAATTATTAAACTTACATATACTAATTTTTATAGGTTAATGATGTAGGATTTGATGGACGAATGAGTGCGTGAATACGTGTAAATGCGTGAATGCTAGAGAATTCTACGAGCGAGACAGCGTGAGTGAGAGAGCATGAGCGAGAGAAAGACGGTGAGCGTGAGTGAGAAAGCATGAGCGAGAGAAAGACGGAGAGCGCGAGTGAGAGAGCATGAGCGAGAGAAAGACAGAGAGCGTCAAGAAACAAATGAAGCGGACGACCGCGGTGTGGTTGCGTGCGAGAATGAAGAGAGGCAGTCGAAGTATGAACGCATAAAGAACAACACGAAACTATTTTTAAATAAACATCTTCTTTTTTATTCTCTTTTCATTATATCCGGAGTTCTTGTTTTCACCCGATTCTAATCCCACAATGATTAATGTTTCGCTGCAGTTGCTTTTAAAATTGTACTTTACTACACGAAATAAATATAATTTTGGCAAAACACGAATTATTTGATCAAGTAAAAGATGAAATGAAAAATTAGTTGAATTTCATTTGAAATATGAATGAGATGATGTTAAACAAATGATTCCGCTGTTCAAATAAACTAACCGATGATTCTTTCAAATGACATGTAGCCAAATAGGATAATATATTATCTTAACGATTATTTTTCATATAATATATTTCGTTATGACCAAGCCTGCTATAAATGCATAAAATCCGCAATCGAAATAAACATGGACTCCATAGAACGTCTAGCAAATGATTAACAATGACCTTTGACGATAACAGTTACGAAAGATTCATCAAGTATTATTATATTTGGTCCGTGAGTTTAGTACTCTACATTACTCACGGTGGATTTAACTAAACATGGAGCATAGAACAAAGTTATCAGCCTTATGAATTGTAAATTCTCTTGGAATGGAAAGAAAATACCGACAACTGTGATGATTAACATTCTTATTTTTCTGACGTTTCAAGAAAAACCGTTGTACAAACAAGTAGAATTCCCACTATTCACCATAAATATACAGCTAACGATGGTCCGTCCATTGTTTTCGTTTGCGATCAAGCAATTAAACGTAGTGTTTCGATATAGTAACTTTCTTGTAAATTCATTACTTTCAACAAATTTGCACATAGATCCTCTCAGCTGATAGTCGAGGAATTAATTGAAAGATTGTAATAACCGCTTCAAGCATATCATTTTTAATAATTAATTAAAAAGCTTCGTGGTATCACACATTTTGGCGGTACTTCCGAAAGGCACCGGTGGCCGATCGAGATGAAACTTGGTGAGTATTATGAGGGATATGGAAGGACCTCAGATATACAATTTTAGCTTCGGCAATTTATGCGTTTAAAAGATACAGGTTCTCAATTATACATCCGTCATAATAGGTTTTCGATGCTTTGGACGCTATATTCAGCAACAATGTAAGAATGCGTGAGAAATATGTATGCATGTGTATATCATGAGTGATGGTGTGGCGTGATCTGTTTATGTTTTTTCCGTTGGAAACGTGATGCTTAGGGAAATGTGAGACAGTTCGAGTCAGTGATGGGAACTCCGTGGGCGCTGGGCGAAAATACTACCACCACTCTGACGTATCGTCTTCCCCTACTTTGTTTCTATCGCGCACGCGCTAAACCAGGGATGGGCAATTTTGCCTCAATTGAGACAAAACCGTCCAAACCATAGCGCCCTCTGACCCCTTCCAGCAAGCGCGATACAATGGTTCAACGAAGACACGAGATATCCGCGTACGCAACGAACGTGCGAGCTGCACGAAAGAGAGGTTGGTGGGAGAAGCAGGCGTTTGAGGGGCTCCACCCGTGCCCACCTCTGCGCTACACACTAGCGTACCTCTACTCTACACGGACAGAGTAGAGGTACGCTAGCGTGTAGAGTAGAGGTACGCTAGTGTGTAGCGCAGTGGTGGGCACGGGTGGAGCCCCTCAAACGCCTGCTTCTCCCACCAACCTCTACACGGACAGAGTAGAGGTACGCTAGTGTGTAGTGCGTGCGCGATAGAAACAAAGTAGGGGAAGACGGTACTTCAGAGTGGTGGTAGTATTTTCGCCCAGCGCCCACGGAGTTCCCATCACTGGTTCGAGTCGTATCGTGGTGCGTACTGAAAGACTTAATCAGAGTTGGTCTGGGTTAGTTTCCTTGGCCGGGAGGGTGTTTGGGGCGGCTGTCCCTCCCCCAACATAATAAACGACTTTATATTTAAACAAATTTGTGAAACAATACGCTGACATGTCCGAAGCAAACGATCACGATTTTAAACGGGTGAATTCCCGAAGTTAAAATTTTATATTTGAGGTCCTTCCACATTCTTCGTAACATGCTCCAAATTTTATACCGATCGGTCACCGGTGCCTTTCGGAATAATATCCCACATTTTCGATATGTAAAATATCCGCAAGTACAGGACAAAATGAATGTGTTATTAATCTTTCTAATCTCAATAAGCGATTTTGATATCGGCTCGAAAATCTACTGCATCTAGAAGGCCAAGGTTGGGTACTCGAAACAATCTTGAACTATCTGATTAAGACCCCACACGAATTTCTGGGTTATAAGGGCCAGTGAAGCACTCATTAACAATCTCGACAGTATAATGCGAGGATAATGAAGTCAACGAGGAGATAAAAATTTGAATAACTCTTGCGCGGCACAATAACAACGCTGCGAAAGAAAGGACACTTCATTGTGAGGTTGTAATGGCTTATGAATAATGATAATTACACACGTGGATGGTGGAATGCACTGCGAAAATTACCCTCAATATCCTGACAACAAGAAAAGTAACATTAATTTATATACGAAATGAATAAAACGCAAATTGCGATAAAACATTGTAGAAATAATAATAATAAAGAATTGGCTATCCTTTTACAAACCGTATACAGTTTAAAACTGAAAAAACCTATATTCATTTCGACGTTGATTATTTTAACGTTTTTAATTGAATTTCTTCATTGGTATTTGAATATTTAGAAATATTAATGTAAAATCTACGAAGGGAATTTAGGATCTTAATGCGCTATTCTCGTATTTTCGTATTATGTTCTCCATTCCCATGTCTGCAAGATCGTTTTCATTGTCATCAATGAAACACAGATTGCAACTCAAATAATGCGATCGCATTGCAACTTCTATCGAGTACACAACGCAGGTGTGATGTTTTACACAAAGGTGCGCTTCGTAAACGCTTCGCTGTCGATATGAATTTGCCACCGTTCTACTGCGGCGTTGCAATGCAAACAAACCGTAGAGACTAACTAAGTAAACTTACAATTATACGGCTTTGAATTGAATTTTTAACGAATACATCGAGAGATTTAGTATTTGACGTTCTCTAGCAATAAAAAAAAACCACCGTGTATCCACCTGTAATTTGCAAGCATTATAGCAACGAAATATTATCACATTTTGTTCCGATCCGATTAAGAAATATTTCTTCTATCAATTGAAATAATATACAGGGTGTTCACGTTACAACTAGCCAGCATTTTTCTTCCAAATAATAAATATTACAAAAAAAAATGAAAAAGGAAAAAGTAATACTGTTATTTGCAAGCAACATAATAGCATATGTATCTTTTTGTGCCTGCACTATTTTTATAGAAATGAAGGTGACCTTCAATTTTTTAAATGGAATGCTATATATTTTTTTATATCATGTAAAAGCGTGTGTCAAGACATATTCATTTGTCTATGATGCAACGACTTTCAAGGTCGTACAAGGTCAGGAATGGACGAAACATTTTGGATATGTCGTACGTAATATTTCGTAGAGATATTGTTTACGGTACACCGTCCAGAAATGTAAACGGCTTGAGAAGCAAAATATCACAATCATGTGCAATTAATATCTCGGACAACATTAGAAGAAGCTACCAAGAATGTAATTAATACAAATACGAAATACGCATTCATTCGACAAGAAAGTCGTATTGCACATTCATTGTAGCCTCGTCAATATAGAATACTTGTAAACGCATTAGTAGAAAATATCCAAAATGTTACTTTCATTTCTGACCTTGTATGACCTTTTGTGACCTTGAAGGTCATTGTGTCGTATGCGAATGAATTTGTCTTAACGCACGCTTTCATAAGACATAAAAAATATACTTCAATCCATTTAAAAAATTGTAGGATCACCTTCGTTACTAAACAATAGTACAATTACAAAAAAATTAAATACGCCATTAAGTTGATTGCAAATAACAGTATTACTTTTTCTTCTTTCATTTCATCTAATATTTCTTGTTTCGCAGAAAAACGCTGGCTAGTAATAACGTGAACACCCTGTATACTTACAGGCGTTACTATTAAAATGATTACTTTAGTCACTACGAAATACATAAATGTTAATGTTCTTGCGGACGCATTTAATACTTCAAGATATGTGACAGCATGCAAACAATAACAATGATGGTTGAAATAAACTTGCGTAGTGTTTGTATTCTATCTTCAGTGTAATAAAATCCTTGGCAAACGAAATAAATTTCACGTGAGTTTCTACTTTTGCACATTGTTCTACAAATGTATGAGAGCGCATTAACATTTGCAGAGCCCCGTACTAACTTGAAATATATATGGGCCGAACGCTCATTCGAACTTTTTCCATTAAAATACGCAAGTTAACTTCTCATTAAACAAGTGGTCACAAACTTTTGAACGGCTGTAGGGATTTAGTGGTATGGCGATGTGTACAAATTCTTGTCGCTGTTATTCTGTATACGCTGCTGGTCAGAGGTATGAGAGTGGGTCTCCCTCCAAACGAGAAAGAGGAACAACATTTTACTAGAGCATAATGAAATTCGTGTCTCAGCATCAAACATATATTCAGATAATTCTAAGCTAAATGAAGACGCTTACACTAATAAAAATTTTATAATATATGTAGTTATCCAGAATTTTAGTGTGAACAGTATATCATTCTTGTAACAATTCTAAATATATACAACCGACATATTCACATAATTACACGCTAAAAGATGACATTCAACAACTGCTTGATCTTATTAAAATTTTGCAAAAAAATAGGTATTGGGTTAATCGGTTAATCAATCAATAGATTCAGCCATTGAACTCGAATAAGATTTACGGAATATATTATACGGAATAATACTGGACCGTATTTATTTAAATAAAATGTATGCGTGACTGTACTCTCCGTTATTAACCAATGTCATTTCTGATCCATCTATCTGCACGATTTAATTAAATTAAACTTTACAATGGAATTCTGCTCTCTGGGACAGGTAGGTATTTGATTCATCGTTGACAGTCACAAAAATCTCTTTAAATAACCCCAAATGGATGGATTATTCCTATCTGTATTGAAATTACCAATCTTCATTAATCGAAAAATAAGTAACTAATATTTAGATGATAATAGACACTTGGAAAATTAAAAATTATATATTCTACTTTTAATTAACATATGAAAATATTGTATATTATTATACGTTCGAACATGATTTTAGAATTCATAATATAAAGGGAGAGTTAAATATTTTATACTAACAATAATTCATAGATTAATTAAGAATATCGCTGTATATTAAATTGCTTGCAAAATTCTTAAAAAATAATGTTAAGTCTTTATTCCGAAAATGGATGGTTCTTCAATCATTTTAAACATTTATTAATGAATGAGCTCTTTAATCATTGAAATGGATACGAACATCGCAGGATAAGTACTGTTCGCAAAAACAGTACTCTTGCGTTTAATAAATACAATCTTTTCAATAACTGCGACCAATACGGAATCGGAATTGTCATATCCCCGTACTCTTTGTTCCATTCAAGTGAAAATAAAAATCCAATTATGAGAGACGGGTGGAAATTGAAGAGTAAGCACTTCAGGTTACATTTCTACAGATGAGAAGGATCGATCCGTCATGGATTCTCTCTGATTGCGTCTGGATTTCGATAAACGTAAATGGATGAGCTTGTTAACGCACTCGTTGAGAAAAGCAATTAGAAAAAAAAATTCAATTTGTGTAAGCTAATCGTTGCATCGTTAAAACTCAATCTCAATCAATACATAGAATGTATGTCAAAGTCTTACATGTAGTTTTTTACTAATCGTTACCAATTTGTACTTTTCTAACAAAAATGTGTACTTTTATATGAAAATGTTGATATAAATGTCCTCTTGTTAATGTAAATAATTAATGAATAAAAACATGTGCGACGAAATGATGGCACAATGATAAAAATGGGTTCAATAAAATCAACATACAATGATTTCGCGTTTTCATTTATTTTTCTTTATATAAACTGTTTTCGGAAGAATTGCTTTCATGGTGATTTTATTGTACAGGTTCTGAAATGTCTGTTGAACAAGGACACTTTTTAAAAAAGTTCCCAATGCCAGCAATTCTTTTCATATAAATTCTACACGAATAGACATTTACTCAAACAGAGATGATCGAACAGAACTGTTTATTTCGAGCGACGCTACAGTGCTTTCTATTTATAAAGAGCATTGAATTCTATTTCACGACGGAAGCGAGTCGAAGCAAATTAGCGATTTTTATCAGAGCTTCTGTCATCGAAATCGGGAGCCGAGCGGAATCTAGGCCGCAGTTACGACACCGTTCGTTCGCACGGCAGACGTTTCCACGACCGGTTTTTCTATTGTTATCAGCCTCAGCTTCGAATTCCTGGGGCGTCATTCCGTTTCGTTGATTTCGCCTTCAGGGAGGATCCCCTGCCCGATTGAAACGCAAATTACACGTTACGGGAATCGCTCGCTGCGATGTATCACCGCAGAAATTTGCTACCCGTTCCCCTGCATAAACTCAAGACGAATTTCGACTTTTCACTTTGGATGTGCATTCCGGACGATATTCATCCACAATGTAAGATGTAAAGATCGTTTTCATCTGCGTTTCATCAGAAATGATCATCTGAAGTGATTGGTGAACAATGCAGGATCAGCTCATTCTACTTTTGATGAATTGACTAGGATGATTCACCAACAATGAGACAGTGAAACGGTAGTGACAAGTCCAAACCTGCCAAACAAATGAACGGTGTTCATTTTAAACATCGTTTAGTCTCAATTCTCCGTCTCGATGTACATCATATGCACTAGCCGTTTAATGCAAAAATGGGGCAAGTCAAAACAGTCACTCATTGAATAATGAGGAAGTAGGTAAAACTTCTATAAAACACGACAATGTCGAAAGAAGTTGCATTTTTTGTGCAAGCCACGCCAAAAATTATATTGCAATTACTTTATTTAATGATGATTAAATCCTTGAGGTTTGATATTAACTTTTACATTAAACGGCTCATATTTGTTAAAGGTGTGCGGATACCCGAAATTTCGGGTTTGGGTCGAGTTGGGAAATTTACTAGGAATCGGGTCAGGATCCCGAAAGTTTATCTATATAATATATTTATAAATTGTAGTCGATGGTGCTAAAGCTGCAGTCCGATGATGTCATGTTTGAAGATCCCAAAAGTTTGTAAATGGGTATGGCGCTTTTTCATGACGCCCAGTTTAATTTTGCATTTTAGCTTTTCCAGTACCCGAACATTGCAAACTTTCGGGTACTCTACATTTTAAGTGCTCGCACACACCCACCTTCCAATCTAATTTTGCATTTTAACTATTCGACTGTCTGAACATTGAAAACTTTCGGGATTCCAACCCAACCCAACCCGACCCGATACCCGACCTTAACACTCCACCGGGGAGAGAAAGCGGGTCGGTCCTTAGGGTTCGGGCTTTGCTCCCCTAAGTAGGATCGGCCTTACCGGAAGTCTGATACGTCATTCCCCGCCAGCGAGGTGGGGGGAGGGGAGAAGGACGTATCCGGAGGCCGTCGGACAAGAGGGCCTGATACCCAATTGTCCAACGGGCGGTCCCAGGAAAGGGGGGACACGGTGTCTACCGTAACCGGGTCCCAAACAGGCTGGCCGGAGGGGACATTCTCTCCCCTCCCGTGTGTATGCGAGGGCGGTACATTCCGGAGGAGATGCAACGGTGAACCCGGAATGGGTATAAGGGGCCCAGGGCACGGTAGAATGTGGGGTTTAGTTGGTATGCCTGGCCTCGGCCAGGTGAGTCGAACATAACTCTCTCTCCTCTACAGGCGAGGGGGGAGGGTATCCATAAGGCGGATTTCCCACATTTCAAAAAAAAAAAAAGGTACCTTAACACAAATACATATTTTTTACAACGAAGTTCAAAAAGGGTTTTTCTGTGAAAAGATTCTTAGAAATCTGTCGAAATTAATGACTAGATAGAGTCTTTAGAGTAATAAATCTTCGGTTAGAGCCAAAGTAATTGTTGCGTTTTCCGTTTTACCACGCATCGCGATATTCTCAATGAACACTTTATTTACATTAATGAATTAACCTTTTTATTCACATTTATTTACAAATGTACACTTATATATGTACATCGACTGTCTCTAACAACTATTCGTTATCGACTCCTCAACTGTCACTTGGTATGACAGTTTCTTGATAATCCCACCCTTCTACTGTTTCTTGCGAAATTGTTCATCGCAGGGCTATTTTGCATTATTGCCTATTTTGCATTCTTCACTTTCGATGCAGACTACGGATGAATTATCCACAATGAACATGGAAGATGAAAACTGGAGTATCTATAATTCTTCACATGATCGACTACTATTCGCGAGTTCTCAAAATGTCGATAAGGGAAGTAGTGAGCATCGGGATTGAGCTAATAATGTTACGGCGGCGTGTTGAACTTAAAATCGCAGTAATGTAGGAATGGGCATTTTTGTCTCAATTGAGACAAAACCGTCCCCACCATAGCGCGCACTGTCCTCCACGAGCATCCGCCCTCACCATAGAGCCGTGATGGGCACGGTAGGGGCCCCTCAAACGCCTGATTCTCCCACCAATCTCTCTTTCATGAGGCCTGCGCACTGTTTGCGACGGGCGAAGCACTTCCTTCCTCTATGGCACGGATGGCCATTGTTGTCTTAATTGAGACAAAACCGTCCCCACCATAGCACCCACTGCCCCCCACCATAGAGTATAGAGGAAGGAAGTGCTTCGCCCGTCGCGAACAGTACCCAGGCCTCGCGCATGAAAGAGGGGTTGGTGAGAGAAGCAGGCGTTTCAGGGTCCCCTACCATGCCCATCACGGCTCTATGATAAAGGCGGATGCTGGTGGAGGACAGTGCGCGCTATGGTGGGGACGGTTTTGTCTCAATTGAGACAAAAATGCCCATTCCTACATTACTGCGATTTTAAGTTCAACACGCCGCCGTAACATTATTAGCTCAATCCCGATGCTCACTACTTCCCTTATCGACATTTTGAGAACTCGCGAATAGTAGTCGATCATTGAAGAATTATAGATACTCCGGTTTTCATCTTCCATGTTCATTGTGGATAATTCATCCGTAGTCTGCATCGAAAGTGAAGAACTGTAAATTCGCCTTTAGAAAACTGGCGTGTGGAAATCCGCGGATTTGCGCGCAACGGAATATAAATGCGGGCTCGGTAATTGCGGCGAGGAATCAACGACTTCGGTCGCGCGATTCGACGCCCGCGGTAAATAATTACCTCGGTTCTGTTTGAAAAGCGATTAGTAAGAGCACGAATAGACTTCGATTAATTAAATTATCGGCGAGAGCCGGCCGGAAAATTTCTTCCCCCCTCGGCACAATCGCGCGGCCGCAGTTTACTCAGAACTTCTCAAACTCGTTCAAACAAATTAAACAATGGGAAAAATATTTTTGTTTTTTGCTCGATTATAGAGCGCGGATAACTCGTTTGCCAGACAACCAAGACAATACAACTTGTGAGCGATTGCTGGTTTGTGGGAAGTTCTGACTTTAATGAGCCGCGAAGAGTTGTGAGTGATGTACTGTTATGTTGATGAAAAGAAAAACGCAGTTTTATATTAAAATTAGTTGGATCTTATCGGAGATGTCATGTCGAAACGGTGTTCATCCAGTCAGAACTAATTTGATATCATGCAAAAACATCTGAGAAAAATATAGAAGATGTATTACGTAAGCAAAGGCTTTAAAGTGTGTTCACGTTTACTGTCGTGTTATTTTTGTACCAGTAGATTGTAACAATTTGAGTACTACGTAGATGAAAGTTTGAAAAACCAATGAAAAAAATATATATTGACAGTTTCTCGAAAATCGGAAATTTAATGGATTTTTATTTCACAATCTCTGAAATTATAATTTATATATAAAGACACCTCTTTATGATTCAAGCATGTATTATGATAAAATTCGAACAAAATCTAGGAAACTTCAACGTTCTGATTTTTATAATAATATAGCCAGTCACTTTTAATGCTCGCCAGATTTGTGCAAACAAGAAAATTGTTCTCGAACCCGTTAGCTAGCACATTCGCGATCAATAGTGGAGACTCTTACACTTTCGCCCCGAGTTTCCACGTATAATTGCGTAAAATGATGACCGTCTGGGTTAAATGATTCACCGTGCGATCCCGACCGTTTTTTTCATCCAGCAGACTGTCCAGAGACCGTGGAAAGTAACCGTCAGGGTCGGAAGAAGGGGAAAATGAGTAAGGTTATATTGAACAATGAAGGGGCTGGAGCTTGTCCTTTCCGCCGGCACCTATTTGGCTGGATTGTGCAGCTTTTGTCCACTTGAATCAGTCGGCTAACAAGTCTCTGTTCCCTTATCCATTCGCATGGCGAATCGATGAAGTTGCAAAAAAAGATTTAACGTCAGCTCTTGGCTGAAAGGTCGTTCTTTTATCGATTACCAAGGGATAAATGGAAAAGGCTGCGGGGTAGATATGGAGAGGCGAGAGGTAAAGAGTGAGAGGTAGTTTTTCACGAGAGAAGAAATTCGTTAATGCAGAACATTTAGGCGGAGGAACAACGCAAAAAGTCCGGCCAGATGATATCGTGTCAATGTTTGCGCGGCACGTCCATGGAAAAGGCTACTTCCGCGGGGAATCGTGTCGGACTTCTTGTCGCGCTACGAGAATTTAATATCGGATGTCCTAGTTCCTCGAAGGGGCCGGAAGCCACCACATTCTACCCGAGGATTATTCAGCCATATGCATAAGATTTCTTTGTACCGGAAAGCAGCCTGCGACGATTTAGTGAGGGACTTGGTCCGCGTCGGAAGGAGACGGTGAATGATGATGGAAAACCTTGCACATGGTTCTATGAGGCAACCTACGAATCCAAGATACGCTTTTCAACCTCCGGACCAGGTGCCATCTAATAAGACAACGGATGCTGACTCGTCGTCACTGTTCTTGATTAAAAAATTTGTGACCGTCTAAATACGCGCTCATCTACCGAGGGTATTTCTTTCTTTCTTTTCTGAAAAAAAAAATGTCGGATTTGGGAACCCAATATTTTTGAGGATTGAAAAAGATGAACTTTTTAGCACGTTGAGTGTCATTACACTGAATGTCTACACTGAAGGTCCATCGTTAGTCACCGGTGACCGATTATATATTTACAATATTTTGCATTGCACAAAATTTAATAAATACCGTCCGCATATTTAAGTTTAATGTTTACGAAAAAAAATGTATAAAAGCTCTATCGTAAACGGAAAGATAGGCTCGTTACTTCTCGTGTTAACGGATTCTATTTGAAGCATGTACCATAGAACTTTTTTGAAAAACCTGTTCACGCTTTAAGTTCCAGTTTTTCTATATTTTAAACCTGTTTCTATGCGAAAAATCAGCATTGTTCGATTGCACAACAATGTCCGACCAAACCTGGACATTCTCATGTTGCTTTATATAACGAAATTAGATTACGTGTACAATATATGTCTGTGGCGTTTCAGTTCCAAGGTAATTAACACGATCGCACCCATGGATAATGAAATGAAACTTTCATTTTTTATTGTTTACTAACATGGTCAATGTCTACACATGCGGGTAATAATCTAATTTAGTAACTTACATCAGGATATGAATAAGCAGGAGTCGGTGATCTTCAAATATAGCATTTAAACAAATTGTGTAAGCCTGAAATAGACATTGTATTGCTGTATCTACAGCTCATTATTCATTCTTTGGTACTAATACGGTTGCACCGTGAAAAAGGTTCTATCCGGTACATGGAAGCCATAAACGCAGAACAATGAGGTTGAAATGCTCTGGGATTGTCTTACCTTAATTTCAATTATCCAAGACGTTTATTAGTTTCAAATTGCTTTAAAGGATCTGTTTGGCAACGCAAGAGAGTGACTGTACTTAGAATAATGAGATGATAAGGTTGGGCATTCCGTAAAGAGTTACTTGAGACTTGAGACTAGACTAGAAGAGTTGAAACTTGAGGAAATTGTCTTGTCAAGTACAGCCCTGTGATTTCTACAGGAGCTGAAATATCCACGAGACATCGCAGCATTTAATAATAACTCTATTTCATTGCGTTTCTGTCTAAGATTAATACCAGCAAGTAGAAACGCAAAAACCCCAAAATGTCAATGTCCGAATGTAAATAAAGGATCTAGTACATTTCCAAATGACATTGTTAATAACACTGAATGTAGGCATATGAAACAATTCTTGCTTACCTACGATATCAACAAAATTATAATTTTTTCTTCCTGATTCTATCTTTGTGTGCATTTTCATGCTTTTGAGTTTTAACATTTTTCACAGGATGGCATATATAAAATTTCTGTGCTTGCTGTATTTGCGGAGAAATTACTAACAAGTTTTTATGGAACGCGGCATATGTTTCAATTTACGCTCTGCGTAAAGATAAAGATCTTCAGTCGTACAATATGAGAAACAAATGAAATAATACAAGTATTTTGTATAATAACGTGCTATGTAGCTTTATCAATACGAAATAGTAATAAATACTGTCTACTATACATGGTATTTCTTTTATTTTGTCCGCTCCAACATATTTTTTCAAATTTTTAAGTTAGTCGATCATATTTTGTTGTAGAGTAGGTTTTACACAGTGTTCCGAACTCTTTTCTTTGTATATATATATAAATGGAATTTAATCATGTAAATATTAATCTTGAAACGATCCTCTATAAAAAAAATACATAATTTAAAGGAAACTATGAATTTTAACATATTATATAAATTAAAGTAAAATATTTCAGATAATAGTCTCAGTCTTTCCAATATCCTCTAAATTAAATTACTATTTTAAATAATATTCCAAAAGATTTTCTCAGAAGTAAAATATGTTATTTTCAAAACTGCACAAACTGCGCACATTTGAAATAAAATTTTACCCAGTTCCGTCTCTATGAAAACAAATTAAAAAAACAGATCCAAATCTGCTAGCTGGATATTCAGGGACAGCGCTGTAAATGAAGCACTTGTTCAATTCGCCTGAAAAGATCATTTTGGTTTTGCATCCGAAGAAAGGTTATTCAACTGTATGCACTCGTTACTCTAAAGTTGCAGGCGTGCTCGTAACGTAGTACGCTCGATACGCGCAAAAAGTAATTAATAACATAGATGGAGCAGGACGTCGGCTAGCGAATGTAACGAAATGGGAGACAAATTTTCTGTTCCACTTCGGTATGACCATTCGTTCAGATTTTACTGATTATGCTTTCGCGAACTTTTGCGAAAGAAATCGCTGGGGTGGAAGGCTTTTGAAACTGAAATACGTTCACGGGAACAGTGTGGCGGAAGGAAGAAGGCAATATTTACGTTCGCCCATCAATTATAAATTTTTCGTGTGTTCTGTCAAGCTACAAACTGCGTTTTCTCTGACTCTCCCTCTCCCTCACACCCTCTCCCTCACTCCCTCTCTCTCTCCCCTCCCCCCTCTGGGAGGGGGACACTGTGGCACTGATGACATAGCTCCGCGATGAGCAATCAAAATAAACAAGTTTTCTATTAGAATATAGTAATTACAATTGCATGGCCAGTACAAAACAGGTGTACATTCGTTTCAGTTGGTTAACGAGTTCCCCTACTTTTCTTATTAAGCCACTATCTAATTTTCTTGCGTACGATCTTCTCCCCCGTAACTTTCACACGTGACGGTATGCATTTGCATCGCGTGGAGGTCGGAGAATTTCGCGATGGGAATTTTATCGCGGCAACTTTGCAGTAATAAACGGTGATTATTATCACCGGAACGCCACGCCGATATTGCACGGCGACATGGTATTTTCTGCTGGACTTTGATTAAGTGGACCGAGTGATTTTCTTTATAGCGGTACAGAATTGCAGATGTACAAAATATTTCATTCGGAGATTAGGAGTCTGTGGATTTTTGGGCAAACGCAACGCTCTGCGAAGTAATTTGGCGAGATTGCAGTCAAAGAAACTTCATTAAGGATTCTACTAATTATCAGACAATGTAAACAGCTCATTAAAGCTTGCCGAGTACGTTCCCTTATTGTCACACTGCTGGTACATTCATTTGCACTTAATAATTGTGCAATACAATATGTAGTTGCACTATTTCATTTGAGATATGTAATACAAGAATTATTATGAATTCTTTTCTACTCTATATACTGTATACAGATCTCATTCACTTCTAGAAAATGATTGACAGCACGATTCCAACTAAAACAATCTCTAAACAAAGATTTGAATAATCATTAATTAACAAGTACAAGTTATCGATCTAACAAAGTTTTATTAATGAACACTATTGAACCGTTTCTTACCAAACCTCGAAAAAACAGATCTGAGTATGGAAAAATTTCTATGCACGGAGAGAAGTGCAGCGGGGCAGAATTTCGAGCATTCGCAATAAACGAAAGAGCGCAAGTGTTAAGTAAATGTTAGCATTCAATTGAGGATCTTAACCGTTAACTAACCGGGCTCTTCCTTGAGCGGCTCTCTCATCGCTTCTGCAAGCCATGATTGCGAAGGAAAGAATCGGGAGGACGAAGTACCGTCTGCAGAATAGCTTCGTCACGGTGACGATAATTGTGCCAATACCCTTTCATCGAATCCCTAAAGATCGTACCAATTCGGAAGATTACCCCCGACATCTCGACTACAATCCCCAGCGGAATCAGTTTCTGCCTTGAAAAATGAGAACGCCGGTAGGACAGTATTTGATTACGTGGGAACCATGGGCGATGTGTGTGCTTCGTTCGTCTTGTTTCATGCGATCAGCCATCGAAACGTTCTTGATGAAATCTTTCGCCGGAGATGACGATTTAATATCTTTGGTGACTTACTTCGAAGTGGATCGCAGAATTTCTGAGAAGTTTTTGTATCGGTAGCTACTTCGATCTTCCGTTTCGAAAGAATTCATGTTAATGCAAGAATATCTTTTTAACAAAAATTTCGATTTCTGTCATATTTATGGAAAACTTCATACTTTTTCCTTCATCTTGTCAGCTAGCAGCAAAAATGTGTTTCGTATTTAAAATTTTCTTATTATTAGCTAAACTACAAGAATGGAGGTTTTGGTGTTGGCGAAAAGATAGTCTCTTTGTCAGATTTACTCAGCTATTTTTACAGTATACAGAGTGTCACGTATAGTCATCAAACTAATATTGCTAATTTGTCAGCTCTGATATCACAAAACTGCAAATTTTATGTATTTATGACATAAATGAACGGATGAAATATAACACAAAATACAAAATGAGAAAAATATCAGAAAAAATTATAAATGCTGTTACATTATGTCCAAATTAAGGAAATAATTAAGAGAAGTAATAAATTTCTATATTAGCTCTTGCTTTTTGCAAATACAACCATTCAGTTATTTAATTAATAAACTGTTTCATTTGGTTTGCTAATTTACAAGTCACCTTATTTATGTATCAAGAACGAAGAAATCTCTTTTCAAGAAATATTACTAACCTCGCTATCAGTTCAATATGAAGAATATTTTTTTAAAAAAAGAAACTCAATTAATTTGTAAAATGTGTACAAAATATAACGGTTGGCAGTGTATATGCATTTTAATTGAAATGATGTAACTATTCTTCGCATTGTTCTTATTGTGTGAAAAGTAATTGGACAGTGATTCGAAGCGCAGAAACTAAATAATTGTATAATAATTATAAAAGACTCAACGGGGCCAATTCAAGCAAAGACAATTGTGACGTAACTTTAGCAAGGTATGCAAAATATTCACGGTCCAATACAGGACACAAGGTAAAATATTGCAAGCTACTTGAGACCTCCACTGCAGATTCCTGCAGGTAGAATTGCATAAGGTTTCCGCGTGTAAACCGTATCCTTTTAGAAACGTGTTCAACAGTTCGACAACGTATTGAATGGCTTCATCTGGAAACTTAAACTCCACACATACTACATAATACTTTTTACATAATTATTGTGCATTTGAAATATGTATAGGCCATCGTGAATAACTTGACCTTGGAATTTCGATTACGGAAAATATTTACGCGGTACATGAAATAACAAATGAGATATTTAACTAAGCCTCCATACATAGGTAACACAATTATGTACTTGTCCAAACGTAAAAATGAATTATTGAATTGGTATGAAAGTACCAAAAATTGGGATCTACGAGATACAAGAAAGACGCATGAGATGCAGTCATGTAAACTCTTAACTTGATTGATTTAACATTATTGATTCTTTAAATGAATTACTTGGGCTTTATGGAATTCTTATACATAGTTGTTGATTTAACAAACAGTTTACTTCGTGAAAAAGGATGAAACATGACGCCATTATTACTAATTTTCTAATTATTACATTTAAATAAAAAAATTTCATTAATTTTAATGAAAAAATTTCATTATTGAATAAAGTTAATAACATATTGAATGAATTGACAAAAGTGAATGGTGGCGACATCTCCTATAGAAATCAAAAACTCAGAAATTTAGGAAAACAAAACTTTCGCAAAGAACAATGTAGATAAGACGCAAAAAATGGTTGGAAATGTAATGTTTCTTTCATGACTAAATTTCTAAGATGCTAAAGACCCATTATCGTTGATGTGTTACACCACCGACGAGATCTCGTCGGTGGTCATACCAAAGCGAAATGTAATTAGATATAGTTATAATAGTAATCGTAAACTATGTTACATCAAGACGAAATACTTTGTTAAACTATGTATGACTGCTTATGGGCCAGATCTGGCCTACAGCTTATTTTTAATAAAAAAAAAAAAAAAAAAACAGTGGTCTTCTGCACCGACGAAATGCCGTCGGTGGCCTTCTGTTTCTCACTCCAGCCAAAATATATCCTAGAGGGCGTAAGAGAACACCGAAATATTCGAGTGACACGAACTCCCGTAAGGCTGGCTGTCTTTAACAGTATCTCGTCGGTGATTGTATGCAATGTCTGTAGGTAACTTAAGTCTGTGCCCACCATAGATATAATTTCTATATCTATCTGCTAATACCAGAGAGTACTGAGAGTGCTCACGCCCGGGGTTTGGCCGTGCCCACTTTTTACTTTTAAGTCTAGATAAGAACCCAACTCCACTTTTTACCCCCTCTAACGACCGAATCGGAACTAACTTTGTTAGCCTGGACCAGAACCCAACTCCACTTTTTACCGCCTCTAACGACCGAATCGGAACTAACTTTTAGCCTGGACCAAAACCCAACTCCACGTTTTACCCCTTCCACAGACTTAAGACTACTACAGACATCTTATGGGCTTTTCTGTCTAGGCCTCGGGGGGCCACAATGGCCCCTGTACCATTTCGGTGTCGCGCTCAATATTACCGATAGTTCACGAATTTACGCGTATTAGCAAGAACTAAATATTCCGTATACTGTATTTTTACTACGGGTGTTTAATATGATTTGGTGGCTACGAATGCATACGGCGCGTGTATTTGAACGGTGAAAATAATATTTATGAAGAAAGTATTACAAAAATACGAATTGTAGTAAAATAAATTTGGTTTCTATACGTAACATTATTTTTATTACTCGTGTCACTAATGAACGTATATTACAATAATTTTATACACTTTAAACCAGTAGTTTACTTTCTTATTTACACTTGATTAATATAAATTCTATGCAGTTGTTGAGTGCGTACACATTACACATATATTAACTATTCTTGTGTTTCCCTATTTTTAAAATTAGTACTTGCATTCTTTTCATCTCTAGAGAAATAAGAATTCATTAAATTTCCATAAATTTATTAAATTCGTTAAATTAAATTTTCGTTATAATATTTTTATATAATTTATATGTAAAGCAATACAAATTTTCATCTATTGTATTAGTTTAATTCTATTGTGTCCAAGGAAACATTGCTTTATTATACAATATGTAGAAAACAATATATTTTACTGAAAAGATATAAATTTTTTTTTTAATGACGCGTCATTAATTCTTGCTAAAATTTTATTAACGTGATTTATTATTCCTATTTACGTCTTTTTGCGACTCACCGCCCAGTTTTATTCTATTAGACATATATACATATTTAGCTACGATGATTTTTGTATGTAACAACAAATAGCGTAAGCAACTAGTGGTCACGTACAAGCACTACCATATTTATCGAGCTCGAGACTTTTCAAATTCCATCGGCTTCTGTAGACAATTTTGTCGTCGGAAATGTTTCGCATGCAGTTTTCAGTGCAATGTACGCTGCATTGTAATCCGATTTATGTCGTGTTTGGGCTTATTTTGATCAGAAAAACATTTTCAATCGATAGGTGATTTTACCATTATGATAATGTTAATAATAAATAAAATCGGATTTATTTATAATACAATGCGTGTTACAATGTTGCCTCTGATGCTGAATCACGTCCATATCGTACGTCGCCGCTACGTGATCCTCTTGAAGACGACAATGAGGTCTCACTAACGCGTATTAATAACAATAAAATGTTTATTATGGTTCATAATTCTGCTATGGAAACATTATGAGTCGATTGCAAATGCTTTTTTGATGAAAATAAGTCTAAACATGCCACAAATCGGATAAGTTAAACTGTATTTGTAGGGAAAAGTTTTCTTCGAAGTTCAGGAAAGAATTTTATTTGAGGTTTTCGACGACGTATTCTAATCTGCATAATTTTTAATATATGAATGTCAGTTTACACATGCTCGTGTACACTGCAACAAATTATCATGCCGCGAAAGTTTATACATTTCTTAACATTTTCATATCGGAAAACAATACATTTCGTGCTAAAATTCAAATTAGTTATGTTGATAAGTTAACATTTGTTAATAATATAAAAATGATGAAGACAATATTAAAACTACGCGTGTGTTCTGCAAATTGCTTTGGTGAACATGGTTTTTATCCATATAATCAGGTGTACATATATGTAATAAAAAAACCACGAATTGAAAATTGCAAAATTTGTAACAATTTTATCTTCGCATAAAAAATTTTAAAAAATGATAATGATTTTTGAAGAAGTCATCGAATACTCAAATGATCGTTCAATAAAACTGTGGTTTAGATTAAAAAGCAACGTGCCTTTGAATTTCCACAGCTTCGAAAAGCAGGACAAAACATTTATCTCATCGCTTGTGATAGAAACCGTTCGAACGATTTCGATGCGAGCATCGATAGCTTCTTGTACGAACGTAATGCGGCAACATGGAACAGATCCTGCCTCATCTTTTTACCCCCTCTAACACATGAATCAGAACTAACTTTCAGTCTGGATAAGAACTAGTTTCAACCAATTATTTAACTTAAATATAAAACAATGTTTCAATATTGAAATAATATGCGATATGTAACGTACATCATATTTAGACTACATCAGAACCTACAATCTACTGCAGGAGTGCAAATCTATTTACCACTCGCTCACGAGAGCAAGAGTTACATGTATTCTGAAACGAAAACTTTGTATTTGGATTATTAATTGAAAATAATTGTTGAAGCTGGGACATAGGAAAAGGAAGAAAGTAATAAAAGTCTTACATTCTACTATGAAATACATATTTACGCAAATTCTAAATGTGCAGCTATTAGCTCGATATTATCCACTACATGCAAGATACTATAATTTATAAGTTATAGCATTTTGCGAATTGTGGATAATATCGATTGCCCAGGTCTCACCACGAGGAGGTTGCTGCACAAGAGACCCGAAAGGGAGTCAGAACGAAGTCTTCCTTCGTTCTGTCTCCCTTTCTTACAACGACGATTCTTAGAAACTAAGTTCGCAGGTCGCTAAATGGAAAAATAGTCTTTTTCATGGAAAAGACTTCTTTTCCAGTTAGCGTATGTCGAGTAATTATTGCGGGACAAAGTGTGAATCGGAGAAGAAGTCTCCGATCCACGAGGGATCAAGGGCGAATCAGGCGGAAGGCTCTGATTCTTTCAAAGATACAAACAAGATCGAACCAGAGCAGAAGGCTCTGGTTCAAGGGTGACGCGACGCGTTCAGTGCTTACAAGTCCTGAGCCGACCAGCCCGATACCCGCCACTCCATCACCAAGAAAGATGGCAAAGAGATGCGCTCAAACGGTTTCTGGCGCTACTGGGTGACATGAGAACATGGCGTGCCCAGGATTACGTTAACACAGAGGATCGTCAGAAGACGAGTGAACGAGTCTCTTAGACATCCCTCTCAATGACTTCACGCCGGATACCGAAACTGGACCAGCTCAGAACCTGCAAGCAAGGCCGACACAGCAAAAGGCTGTGTCGGAGTCAGAAAACGAGGCGAGCAAAGTCAAGTTACGGTAATAATTACTCGACATAATTACAACGACGATATACAATCTTAATAACTAACGCACGCACTAAAACTAACTTAAGAATAATCTGGAGTCTTCGTTCGACGAATCCTCTTCTTTCGATGAATTTTCTTCGTTCGATGAATTTTCTTCGTTCGATGAATTTTCTTCGTACGATGAATTTTCTTCGCTAGATGAATTTTCTTCGCAAGATGAATTATCTTAAACAGAGTCGGTGACCAGCTGAAACAAAATTGACTCCAAATGGAAAAGCTGTTGAAAAAAAATCGAAACAGAATCGAAAACCAGATGAAACAAAATCGAACAGAATCGAAAACCAGTTGATACAAAATCGACACCAAATGAAAAACCAGTCGAAACAGAATCGAAACGATGTCGAGCCCAAATCTAATGGTTTGTAGACGCAACGATCTATAGGCGATTCGGGTGGCCCCGGGGACGCGAGTCCCCGTACCCACTCACGGGCCCCATCCCGCGAGTGAGCCCCTGAGGGAACTCCGATCGGAGGAATATCAATTTCAAGACAAAAATATCAATTTGAGAAAGTTGGACTTTGAAAGTTCAGGAGCACATTCCAATTACGAATCCAAAAATTAATAATGGAGGTGTTTGTTGAAGGTACATGAATTCTGAAATTGAAATTCCGTATTTCTATTATTAACTGAAAAAAAATGCTGAACCTGGAATACCTGAACAAAGGAAAACGAAGAAATTATTAAGTCTTACATTCTAATATAAAATACATATTTACGCAAGCCCTAAATGTGCAGCTATTAGCTCGATATTATCCACTACATGCAAAATACTATAATTTATAAGTTATAGCATTTTGCAAATTGTGGATAATATCGATTGCCCAGGTCTCACCACGAGGAGGTTGCTGCACAAGAGACCCGAAAGGGAGTCAGAACGAAGTCTCCCTTCGTTCTGCCTCCCTTTCTTATAACGAAGATTCTTAGAAACTAAGTTTCGCAGGTCGCTAAATGGAGAAGTAGTCTTTTTCATGGAAAAGACTTCTTTTCCAGTTAGCGTATGTCGAGTAATTATTGCGGGACAAAGTGTGAATCGGAGAAGAAGTCTCCGATACACGAGGGATCAAGGGCGAATCAGGCGGAAGGCTCTGATTCTTTCAAAGATACAAACAAGATCGAACCAGAGCAGAAGGCTCTGGTTCAAGGGTGACGCGACGCGTTCAGTGCTTACAAGTCCTGAGCCGACCAGCCCGATACCCGCCACTCCATCACCAAGAAAGATGGCAAAGAGATGCGCTCAAACGGTTTCTGGCGCTACTGGGTGACATGAGAACATGGCGTGCCCAGGATTACGTTAACACAGAGGATCGTCAGAAGACGAGTGAACGAGTCTCTTAGACATCCCTCTCAATGACTTCACGCCGGATACCGAAACTGGACCAGCTCAGAACCTGCAAGCAAGGCCGACACAGCAAAAGGCTGTGTCGGAGTCAGAAAACGAGGCGAGCAAAGTCAAGTTACGGTAATAATTACTCGACATAATTACAACGACGATATACAATCTTAATAACTAACGCACGCACTAAAACTAACTTAAGAATAATCTGGAGTCTTCGTTCGACGAATCCTCTTCTTTCGATGAATTTTCTTCGTTCGATGAATTTTCTTCGTTCGTTCTGACTAACAAGAGCAAGGTGAACGACCCAAATCGAAACAGAATCGAAAACCAATTGAAAGAAAATCGAAATAGAATCGAAAACCAGTTGAAGCAAAATGGAAACAAAATCGAAAACCAGTTGAAACAAAATCGACACCAAATCGAAAACCAGTCGAAACAAAGTTGAAACAAAATCGACACCAAATCGAAAACCAGTCGAAACAAAGTCGAAACAAAATCGAAACCACATCGAGCCCAAATCTAATGATTTGTGGACGCAACGACCTATAGGCGAATCGGGTGCCCCCGGGGACGCGAGTCCCCGTACCCACTCACGGGACCCATCCCGTGAGTGAGTCCCTGAGGGAACTCCAATCCGAGCAATATTGATTTTAAGATGAAAATATCAATTTCCAAAAATAAATATCCATTTCCAGAAATAAATATTACTTTCCTGAAATAAATATCAATTTCCTGAAATAAATATCAATTTCCTGAAATAAATATCAAGTTCCTGAAATAAATATCAATTTCCTGAAATAAATATCAATTTCCTGAAATAAATAACAATTTCCTGAAATAAATAACAATTTCCTGAAATAAATAACAATTTCCTGAAATAAATAACAATTTCCTGAAATAAATAACAATTTCCTGAAATAAATAACAATTTCCTGAAATAAATAACAATTTCCTGAAATAAATAACAATTTCCTGAAATAAATAACAATTTCCTGAAATAAATAACAATTTCCTGAAATAAATAACAATTTTCTGAAATAAATAACAATTTCTTGAAATAAATAACAATTTCCTGAAATAAATAACAATTTCAAGACAAATATGTCAATTTCAAAACAAATATATCAATTTCCTGAAAAAAATATCAATTTCCTGAGAAATATCAATTTCCTGAAAAATATCAATTTCCTGAAATAAATATCAATTTCCTGAAATAAATAACAATTTCCTGAAATAAATAACAATTTCCTGAAATAAATAACAATTTTCTGAAATAAATAACAATTTCTTGAAATAAATAACAATTTCCTGAAATAAATAACAATTTCAAGACAAATATGTCAATTTCAAGACAAATATATCAATTTCCTGAAAAAATATCAATTTCCTGAGAAATATCAATTTCCTGAAAATATCAATATCTAGACAAAAATATTGTATCAATTTGATAAAGTTGAACTTTGAAAGTCTTACAAAATTAAGTATTACCATTCTTACAAATTACATAAGAAATTTAAAACTCTAAGGTCTAAAATTCTAGATCGGTTCTTCTAAAAATAATTTAAATCGCGGCTATTTATTCGCAACATTAACTAGACATTAAGTCAAGTTTGAAAATTTATACTATTACAACGCGTGTTACAATTTGTTTCGCAACGCTACTTAAAATCGCGAATGTTCTTATCTCACAGTTGGTCGTTGCAACTGGAGCATGGGCGCCTGAAATATCGAATCATTCTAATACAATTTGATGCGCAACGCTAATTCAACAAATCGAAATTAAAAATACTATTTAAATAAGAAAAGAACTCTGTCGTCTAAAATTCTATATCGGTGTCTCTAGAATTACTTTAAATCGCGACTATTTATTCGCAACATTAACTAGGCATTTGATCAACTTTAAAAATTGATACTAGTACAACGCGTGTGACAATTTGTTTCGCAACGCTACTCGAAATCGCGGATGAGCCCATCTCACAGTTGATCGTTGCAGCTCGAGCATGGGCGCCTGAAATGTCGAAAGACTCGAAAGCAAACGCGAACTTTTGGTGCGCAACGCTAATTCAACGAACAGAGATCCAAAAAAGATTACTCTAATTCAACAAATCGAAATTCAAATTGCTATTTAAATAAGAAATTTTAAATTCCAACGTTTAAAATTGTACATCTGTATGTCTAGATTTACTTTAAATCGCAACTATTTATTCGCAACATTTACTACACATTTAATCAAGTTTTAAAATTGATAGTAGTACAACGCGTGTGACAATTTGTTTCGCAACACTACTCGAAATCGCGGATGTGCCCATCTCACAGCTGATCGTTGCAGCTCGAGCATGGGAGCCTAAAAAGTCGAAAGACTCGAAAGCAAACGCGAACTTTTGGTACGCAACGCTAATTCAATGAACAGAGATCCAAAAAAGATTACTCTACAGTTTCTGCAAAACGAATCGCGACTATTTGTTTCGCAACGCTATAGTTTAAACAAGCTATATCGCTGATAGAGACTACTATTATATTTAGAAGAAAGGCTAACTTTGATCTCTGTTCAAAATCGACTAACGCAACACGTACTTTTTTCGCAACGCTAGTGCAAATCGCGGACGTTCCCATCTCGGCTGATCGTTGGGGCGGCGAGGCCTGCCCATGCATGCAACTAACTACTTTTACATTCTACTACAACTCTATTTCTACAGACGAGTATAACGACAAGGTAGTGATAAAATGACTCACTCGAAGATGCGAAGACGTTGCAATGATTGTCCTTTTGAATGACAGTTTGTCCGGCATCTTTGGCATAAAACCTCGTCTGCTCCTTCGGCCCCATCCCGACAATTTGTTTCGCACCGCTACTCGATATTGCGGAAGTACCCAACTCACAGTTGATCGTTGCAACTGGAGCATGGGCGCCTGAAATATCGAAAGATTCTATTGCAAACGCGATTCTTTTGATGCGCAACGCTAATTCAACAAATCGAATTTAAAATGCTATTTAAATAAGAAATTTAAAACTCTAACGTCTAAAATTCTAAACAGGTATCTTTAGAACTACTTTAAATTACGACTATTTATTTGCAACATTAACTAGACATTTCATCAACTTTAAAAATTGATACTAGTACAACGCGTGTAACAATTTGTTTCGCAACACTACTTGAAATCGCGGATGTGCCCATCTCACAGTTGATCGTTGCAGCTCGAGCATGGGAGCCTGAAAAGTCGAAAGACTCGAGGGCAAACGCGAACTTTTGGTGCGCAACGCTAATTCAACGAACAGAGATCCAAAAAACGATTACTTTAGATTATATGTAAAACAACAACAATATGAACTTTAAAAGCGCAGTTATCAAATTGAAATGTAATTTTGAACCGTGACTATTTGTGATTCGCAACGCTACGCTCTAAACAAAATTTTTCGTAACATTAACTTTAATCTCTGTTCAAAATCGACTAAATGCAACGCGTGGTTTTGTCGCAACGCTAGTGCAAATCGCGGACGTTCCCATCTCGGCTGATCGTTGGGGCGGCGAGGCCTGCCCATGCATGCAACTAACTACTTTTACACTTTACTACTACGGTATACTACTACTTCTATAGACGAATATAGTAACAAGGTAGTAACAAAATGACTCACTCGAAGATGCGAAGTCATTGCAATGAATGCCCTCTCTGAGTCGATCAGCACGGTAATGACTGCATGCCGGATACCGAAACTGGACCGGCTCAGAACCCAAGGTAAACGAAGGAAGCATTGAAGAGTCCATAGCCCCCCCCGAGCTAGCTCAAAGTAGGCCAAGGAAGTATTAAATAACCCTTGGACTACCCTAAGCTAGCTAAAGGTGGACCATGGTAGACAATGGTAGGCCATTGGTGGAGGACCCTTGGTTAAGCTTAAGCCAGCTGAAGGTAAACAAGGGTAGCTCTGGAAGACCACTGGTCAGCCTCAAGGTAAGCACAGGTAGGCCAGAGTAGCTCTCGATGACCACTGATCAACCACAGGGTAGACCACTGTTGGAGGGCCCTTGGTCCATTGTAAGCCAGCTGAAGGTAGGCAAGGATAGCTCTGGAGGACCACTGGTCAGCCTCAGGGTAGGCAAGGGTAGGCCAGAGTAGCTCTGGATGACCACTGGTGGAGGACCCTTGGTCCACCCTAAGCCAGCTGAAGGTAGGCAAGGGTAGCTCTGGAGGACCACTGGTCATCCCCAAGGTAGGCAGGAGAGGCTAGGGTACCGCTGGAAGACCCTCCTGGTCCCGGAGCCCATCCGCTCCTGCCGGAGGGCCCGGCCCGACTGATTGACTGAGCGCGCTCAGCGAGCTTAGGTAGCCAGTGATGCGCAACGCGCAGCGAAGCGCAACGCTCCCCACCCCAACTAATTTCGGTAGATCTCGATTGCCGTGATAATAATTATTGATAAATCTATTATTTCTTGCTGTTTAATGTTTATAACAATTCCTTTTGCCAACGATGTCGACAAGTATCCCCTTGTCTACCTACCAACTAATTTTTTAGTAAAAATTGCTAATCGTACTCGAGGTACAGAACAACTTTTAAACCATGAATATTCATACGCATTAATTTCTTCAACACAACTCACTGAAAAATGTATTGTTTCTAGCTAGTTAATATTTATAACAATCTTTTTGTTAATGATGTCGACAAGCATCCTCCTGACTATCTACCTTCTTATTTTTAAGTAAAAATTGCTAATAGTACTCGAGATACAGAGTAACTTTTAACACAGGAATATTATCAAACAAATAAAGTTACTATCTCTGGCTGTTTAATGTTTATAACAATTCCTTTTGCTAATTATGTCGATAAGCACTCCCTCGACTATCTGACCATCTAATTTTTCAGTGAAAATATGTAATGGAACTCGAGATATTGAATATCTTCTGACACATGAATATTCGCGTGCATTAATTTATCGAACACAATTCACTGATAAATTTATCATCTCTAGCTGGTTAATATTTGAAACAATTCCTTTTGTCGATGATGTCGACGAGCACCCCGTTGACCACCTTGCCATCTAATTTTTTAGTAGAAGTAAGTAATAAAACTCGAGATCCAGCATAATTTATGATACATGAATATTACTAAGCATAATTATATTGAAAAAATGTAATTAATGAATTTCTTATCTCTGTTTGTTTAACGATTACAACGATTATATGTTTAGTTACCTCACCACCCAATTTTTTAGTAAAAATAGCTAATAGTACTCGAGATACAGATTAACTTTTATGCATGAACATTTGGAGTATACAAGATATTCAATTCTCACTAGTATGCACAGTTTCATTAGAACAAGAATAACAAAAATTATTTATAACTAATTAACCTCTTCTAGAATCGAATTGAAAACTATACATGAATGTTGCCGAAGGTCCATTCTATATTCTTCGAGAGCTAATATTTATAAAAATTACCTGAAGTAATTTATCAACAATTTTTGTGGAGGTAACTTCTATCTTCTATGCCCGCAATGAGTAAGACAAGGAGAGTCCGAGTATTCGTCAAAGGTAAACACACAAATCGTTGTGTCACCTCTCTGGAAATCGTAAATAACTAATTAACTAGGCGTCGAATCTACATAAAACTGCAACAGAGATGTAGCTAAGACATCATTCTAGATCCTTTCTTTCTCTTCTTAAATGTGCATAAGTTCGTCCTTGTCGGATACAAACTTTGAACCGTCGGGTTCGAAGCCCTGTAAAAAAATAGGCGGCACAAGTGAATAATACGTGGAGTATTTTTGTACGAATACAATTGCGTTTTAAAGCTGACAACGCTGTAAAATCGAGCCTCCTCAGACACACGCTGTATGTGTTGCAACCTCATGTAGTTCACCACCTGACCGTTCCATTTCGATAGAGTCCGCTATCGTACTAGGACATTTTCTACAGAGTCGGTAATTCAGAACCGTAGACAGAAAAATGAATCGGAACTAACTTTTAGTCGGGATCAAAACCTACTTATGTCATCATCAACAATATGTCCAATTTTTCACATTTTTAGCTACGGTTACTATTAACAAAATGGATATCTCTGTTACTAATAATGAAAGATAAAATCTAATTTTTCCGATGAACATCGGTACACCTATTACAACCATATGTTACGAATGTTTTTCCAATATCGCCGATGGGTTCGCGCGTAGCGTCCATGACTACGGAAACGATGAAAACTTTTTTGACATGGTTCGAGACTATTGGGAGGACAGATTTTTTTTATTTCATGAATAAAATTTGTTTCCACCTTTTCTGGTTAGCACAACCATAGTATTTTTACTACATAATTTTAACAATATTTTTTAACTATTCTGAAATAGTTTTACGCGAAAATATTGTAGCTTACTCTTCATTAGATCCTTCTTTATGGGACTGCATTACTTAATATTTCTTGTACATGTATACAATATTCAGATCCAATATTTTTTTCATATGAAAAAGTGTGGCTTAAAAAATATTTTTTCAATATTTGAAAGAGATATTTATCCAATATTTTTGTGCTACTAGGGATAATTTACGCTATTCGTGTATGGACTAAACAATGCTTAAAACTGAATTAAATATTTGAAATGCATATAAAAACAACATTAAAATTTGTTTTCTGATATTCTATGATTGAAATCTAAAACGTTTCATTTTACTTCGAATTTTCTGACTTTGTCTTTGGAACGCTGTATCTCATCACAGAATTATCTGAAATGAGTAATATTTTGGATTTGGAAATTTCGAAGGGTTGTTCCTTTATAGAGAAACAAATTTTTTCAATATATTAAAGTTGAATAATTGAATTTTGGCCACGAAAACGGGGTCTCCAGACCACTGTGCGTCACGTCGTTGTGGTGCCCAGCAGATCCAGCTGTGTCCTATACGCAAATATACTTTTATGGTACTCTACGCTTTCAGAGGTATCATAGAATTCTCCTTAAAATTCTATTGAATCATTCCGGGACGCCCCGAGTTTGCTACCAGGGCAGGCCAGCGAAAGGCACGGAGTCCGATTATTTAGGTATTGGTTAAATTGTCCTTCTTCGGCAGACTTGGGAAAACCAATGTTCTTTACACCAGGGATAGTATTCATTGAGTTGTAAAACATTGTAACCTGCGAAATGGGACTGTAGCAGTGTCCCTATGACTGCGACGATTTTGTTGGTCGCCAGCCTCGAGCACGCTGACCGAGCTCCAATCGGCATCGGCTCGTCGATGAGCCAATACTAATGCAATTCCAAAACATTTATGTTTTCAATTATTTTTCCACAAACCTTTTACCGATGCATTCGTGACGTTTTTCTGATTAAGACAAGACTAAACATGACATAATTTGATATCCATTTTGTTAATAGTAACCGTAGCTAAATATGTGAAAAATTGGACATATTGTTGATGATGACAATACCCATAAGTAGGTTTTGATCCCGACTAAAAGTTAGTTCCGATTCGGTCGTTAGAGGGGGTAAAAAGTGGAGTTGGGTTCTGTGCCAGGCTAGATTTAGAGTAGGGGGCAGCAGTATAATGGGCACGGGCAAAACCCGGGCGTGAGCACTCTCAGTACTCTCTGCTAATACCTGCTAATACTATATCTCGAGATCAGAGCGCAGACGAAATTCAGTACAACTTTACTTGCTCTTGCGACGATCGCACCAGAAAACCTCATAAACTTTTCTAAAATATTTATATATCTTTTGCTTACAATGCATATAAATTATAATTTGAAATTAATCAGTAGTAACTTTTAAACAATCTTTATATGTGAGTTATTAGATGTAACATTTAAATAACGCGCCTGAATGTACGTGAAGTTCATTGGCTCTACGGTGTATCACATGAAAACCACTTTGCTCATTTTTCCAAGGTAAAACATCTTATAAATTTTAATGATAAATTAATCTTGGGAATACTTTTGAAGAAAACTCATTCATGCATCTATAATTTCGAGCTTTCTGTCTCGATACGATATTCTGTGTTCGGTATCTTTACATAAATAAAAGTTGGCGTGCGTGGTCAATTTTGCCAACTATTTCCGGAACAATAATCTGCCGTGAGATGACGTTTGCGCTACTATTGTCTGTAAGGTGTGTTAACGACATTCTCAGAAACGTCGTCACAGCATTAAATTCCTAAAATATTGGTTTCCCATGCGATACAATATCCTATCCCCGGAACACAGTAGTGAGTGCCGTAATAAAATTAATATCAACAAAAACATAATAATCTGAACGGTTCCAACATTTGGTACCTTACCAAACAAAATGGGCCTAACAATCAGCAGTGTATTTACCCGGCTCTTTGGTAAAACGCAAATGAGAATATTAATGGTTGGCCTGGACGCTGCTGGAAAAACTACTATACTATATAAGTTGAAACTCGGTGAAATTGTCACAACAATACCTACTATTGGCTTCAATGTAGAGACCGTTGAATACAGGAATATATGTTTCACGGTGTGGGATGTTGGTGGTCAGGATAAAATCAGACCGCTCTGGAGACATTATTTCCAAAATACGGAGGGTCTCATTTATGTTGTTGATAGCAATGACCGTGAGCGTATAGCAGAGGCAAAAAATGAATTAGCCGATATGTTGAAAGAGGACGAACTGCGGGATGCGGTTCTCCTAGTTTTTGCCAATAAACAAGATTTACCAAATGCTATGTCGGCAGCAGAGCTCACAGATAAATTAGGACTTAATTCATTACGTGGATGTCATTGGTACATTCAAAGCACTTGTGCTACGCAAGGTCATGGACTATACGAAGGGCTCGATTGGTTGAGTAACGAAATAGCTAAAAAGTGTTAAAGCACAATTTAATCATTGAACATGGATGTAGAAGACAGGATGCATTCTCCATTTTATCAGATTACGCACTATGTGTACGATTTAATACCACTGTGATTCTAATTTCTAAGGAGAAACTATTATGAGCAATAGAGTAACTTGACTGACTCAATGATCATACAGTTTACACGAGTTCTGTTTTGACATAAAGCTTTTCCTGAATGGGGAAGAATTTCTTAATTGAAACAAGTATGTAAATTTTGTCAGTTACATTTCATTTGTATGGCTGCTTATGACTCTAACTTGTAGAGTTATAAGTTTACTTAAAAACAGTGTATTCAGTTTGAAATAAACAACAAGTGTTTCTACATTGATTTCAGTACACACATTGTTTTTATTTGACAAAGTGTACGAATATTATTTTCAGTTTGATATTATTAACAATGTCTGCTATACAAACGGAGATGGTACAAGTGGACTTTTATATTTTTGCATGTTGTTTACATTTTATATCTATGTAATGAGGTGAAAATTAAACACTATGTATTACATACATAATTTATCATAACATTTCTATAGTCCTGTCTTCTGAGTAAATAATAAATCTAAAGAATTAATGATACAGTAAGTTCTAAGAATAAATACTAAAAATACTTTTATCTTTAATAATTGCGCTACAGTCTACAAAGAATATTAAATCCTTTGTTTTTCATAAATATAATAATTTGTATTGTAAAGTATCACATTTTTAGTCGTAAAGAAACTTTAAAAATAAACGTGTAAAATAAATGATAAATTTATATTTACCTTCTACCATCACTACCTCCATTTTTGATCAAATAAGTTCTAAAATGGGTTAAAAAATTCCATTTTTAGCCTTATTGTGTAACTCAATGTATAACTTTATTATAGTACAAAACAGTACATTATCAATGCATGAACTGTATATTATATAATGTATCAAATAATTTGTTAATATGTGGTGTTATCTTTATGCACCATAGAATTCTATTTTACTTCTATTCCATAAAGCACAATGAATAAATTACAGAAACGTATTTTCTACTTATGAATAATATATACAGTGTAATTTTAATGCATGGCGAAATAGGGCATCAATTACAATATTTTAGTACAAGTTTGGTGTACGAATATCTTATTTATAACGCGTTGCATATGTTAAATTAATATACACAAAGTTTGTTATTATACAGAGAAATATTGACTTCCTTCGTTACACGCATATTTTGTAAAATTATTAGTAAAATCATTGCATAACAAAGTTATTTTTATTTCAGGCAGCAATCAGGCAAGTCATTGAACAAACACCAAATATGATTTGGCAATCAAAGGTCGTTTTTTTTTTAACAAAAGAAACTTAAAGTGCATCAGTAATCACAGTACCTCTCCAATCCGTTACAATCGTTTCAGATACGTAAAATTTAAGACGTTAAATGATAAAGTAAACAGATATTACAACCAACTAAGTACTTTAGACTTCTTGCAAACAAGAACAGACAATTGTTGTAATGAACTTTTTATACTAAGAACTGATTGTTGGAATATATACCAAATATTGTAACTTCGAGTTAATAATTATATTACACTGATACCATTCACAAAAATAATTCGTTTAGCATAGTTTCTTTATTCACACCTTATAGTATCTTGGCAGAGATTGTAAGTTAAGTAAAGGAACACATACTCATTTACGTACCCAAGAATTTTTTTGGAGCTGTACACTAGATTTACCAAGTGCTGGAAAATGATTTTCTAATGTATGACTAGCCATGTGTGTTCGAAAATCAAGACCACTTTTTAGAACTTGATTGCAAGTTGCACAAATCTCTAAACCTTTAATCTTGTTACCACTTTCCTTTTCGTGGACTGTGTATAGTTCCTGCTGTTTATCAATATCAGGCAAAAGGACCAAAAGTTCTGGGAACACGCTCTCGAAAGCGCTGTGACCCATTACCTCGCGACAATGCCTGTAATAATCTTGTGCATTGCACATTCCTTGGCGAAATAATCCACTTATATATCGAAACTCTTGTTGCATTTCTTCTTGTTCCATTAAAACTTCATTGACTTTTGCCACAAGGCATTTGTTTCGTTTTTGAAAATCTGGAGAACGTACGTAACTGTAGGCACTATTGTGCTTATTATCATTTGGTAAAATAGAATAACTCTCCCCGGAGCTATTTGTAAAAGTTAATCCGTTACTACTATTTATTTTATCCATGCTGTTGTATTTTATACAAAAACCAGGCGGTGGAGGAGTCGTTGTTCCAAATCCAGGTGGTGGATTTGTAAAACCTGGTGGCTTGGTACTGCTGGTACCTAAAGCTGGAAAATCTTCTGAATGGTGAACGTTTCTGTTAGTAGAATTTAAACTATCTATCTTCAATTCAGTACGCTTTCTCGGAACTCCGTTTGAGGTATTATTATCGGTATTGGTATTTACAATCGTTTGGTTATCCGAGTTTTTATGCTTTTTCTTTTCTTTCTTGGTAGTTTGTTCTATCTCTTTTGGCTGTTGTACGTTTATATTTTTTGATGAGTTTTCACTATTATCTGTACTTTGTGCAGATTGGGAACTTGATTGCGTGGCATCTACAGTACTCATGTTAGATGAATTTTTATATGCTCTGGCTGTTTCACTCTCTTTTTTTACAACAGTATTTACATTTGTCCTTGAACTACCGGTATCATTGCTATTAGTACTAGGATTTTGTTTAACTTTTTTCTTCTTTGTTTTTCCTTTCGTTAGATCGGTAGTTGTTTTGACGTTGTTACTATTATTAGAACTCTGCGGTTGAACCCAGGAAGGTACTACTGTAATTGTCGACTGCTTCTTTGATTTAGACGACTTTGATAATGTAGGAAAGTCTTCCCCAGATCTAATAGGTGGTGGGGAAGGTACCAGCGGCGGTGATGCAACCTTCTTAGGTTTCGGTGCAGACGCTGATGCTGACTTGGAACATGTCCATTGCAAAACTTCCTTCCACTGAGCTGGATTATTATTATTATTAGTTGATGGCTCTGCATTACATAACGCAGGGAAGTCGGACTCCATTGAAAGTTTTCCAGGTCGAATTCTAATATTAGGACCCGAAACTTTGGTAGTAACAGTCCCATTGGCATCATGATTTACTTGGATAGATACATTGGAAGTTGTACCCTTTTGACATTGATTGCTCGGTCCCAAAGCATTACCACTGGATACGCTAAAGTTAACAGTTTTTGAAATGCTTGCCGCTTCTAATCCCAACGCTGGGAAATTTTCATCTGTAACAGCTAAAGGCTGTGGTCGTATAGTGCTACGAATTGTTACATTGCCCCTACCTTTACTTTGATTTACAATAGGTACAACAGGTGTAGCATTACCCAGGGTTGGAAATTCTTCAGTACTTTGCACGTCTACGGATGGCTGCCTTACAAAAGTAGGTTCGTTGTTTGTTACAAAAACATTTGAACTGTTTGGCATTACTGTTTGCTGATATTCTCTGAGATTGTAATCTCTGCTACTATAGTCTCTACTACTATAATCTCTACTACTATAGTCTCTCAAATTCCTGGAAGTTGATGGACCTAACATTCCTCTTCTGTTCATTCGATTATCACCTCGTGGAGCTAGAGTAAATTCTAACTCCAATGTTCGTGCCTGCTTTGCAGCAGCTTTACTCAACTGTTTACTGTGTACATTCGCTTTATGTGCTTTAAGATCTATATCAGTTCTAAACACACTTGTAAATTTTTCTTCAGCGCACAATCCCTCCTCGCATAAGTAATGTTCCTTTCTAAAATGCTCTCTGAGATAGTCGTAAGAGCTGTAATACTGATGCAAACCATCTGTATCACAAAAGTGACAGTACAAATGATCGCGTCTTAAGTGTCTAAATAGCTCGTCATTATCCATATAACGTTGATCACAAAATTCACATAACGGATGTCCTTTATGGCTTTTGTCGTCAATATCTCCTTTTCTTCTATGTTGTGCAAGATCAGGCCTTGTATAACAACGTCTCTCGTGGGAAAATATCTATTACATAAAACAATATATTAAGCTCTGCGATATGTATAATTTGTAACATTTGAATAGTTTTCAAATGCAGCTTCATTACTATAAATGTACCTTTAAATTATCTACACAAAGATCACAGTAATGTAGCTCGTGTCGTTGTCTCATATGATCTTTCAAGTTATTAAAATCATTAAACGCAGGTCTTTCTTTACAAATGTTGCAACTGTTAGCCAATAAATCGTTGAATTTACTTTGAATATAAGGTGAGTCAAAGTAAATATTATATCGTGTGTCTACTAAATTGCCTTTCCGTAAATTGCAAAATGGTTTTATTTCCTTTGTGAATACCACTTTTGGTAAATCTTGGCGACAAATGGGACACTCGTTTTGACAGCAAAGTACCCTCATTCGAGTACTGCATTCATAACACACAGGATGTTCGCACATACCAATGCTATAAATATCAACATTTTTGTAACACACAACACAGGTGTTGGTATTCGTACTATCATTGCTGACAGACATCCTTCTTATCAAAGTTCCCTGTCAAAAATAATTTCTGCTGATCTACACTGCTTCCAGAATGGAATAAATATGTAATTTTCAACTAAGAATCAACTTTTTGCTGATTCACTGATTTGGACGAAACGAATTTATGTTATCTTCTGTAGAGACCTGCACAATCTGTAACATAATTGACGTTTCAATATCGATATATTAATTCTTCACAAATATAATTATAATTGTTACCACCGAGTGCAATTTGCAGTTAAACGTTACACAGTTTCCGAGAATGTATTTTATTTAAATGGGCGAACAATACGATCGAATAAAGTCTATTTAGTATAATTTTTTTTACTTAACTAAGTAGTATGATAAAGACGTGCGAGTTCATACAGTACTCCACACTTACTGCAATAACCCGGACAGAACGAATTTTTTTATAGAAACGAACTGTTTATATTTTAGATACTAATGTGCGAATACTGTTTTAAATGTCCCGAGAAATTTTCCTTGTGAAAAAAGAATTAACAAAGAAGTAATAATACCGTCTGGAATATCTTCTAGTAAGCAGATGGTAAAATTTCACAGGATGTCCCTGAAAGAAAAAGGTTATCACGATTTATATACTAGACTATGGCGTGTATAAGTACTCTCTGTATGTAGTTGGTTTGATGAGTTCAGCTCGATGAGCAAGCAGGTTCCGGTTTCATGTGTTGCATACAGTCATTGCTAAATCAAAGAATAACTAGACGGACTAGTGATATGAACCTATGTAGTAAACATTTGAACAAAGGCCAATTTCCGTATACTTTCTGGAAGAACCAATACTATTGGTAAAAAAAAAAGCTAGCATAAATGTGTAAGTAGAGAAATTTTTACTATGAATAAATATTGATAGTGGATAGCATTATTTATTGAAGGTAACAGAAAATAATAATTATAATATTCACAGAATAGTATATTATAAACACTACTTTAAAGTGTAAAAGAAATAATAACAAAAAAAGAAATTTGAAAAAACACAAATTTCATAATCTGCTAATTTTTTATGTTGAAACCTACATCTATGTTACACAAAATATTGCACAATGAACATACTATAATTTTATAATCTAATGCTACATAAAGAATCTGAAGGAACATTCTGTTTGAAATGTGTATATGCAATCATTGACAAGGTTCATTTATATTTTAAATTAATAAGATCTATGTACACTTAGGATATCTCACAAAAATTACAAATGTCAAAAACTATTCTATTTACCATTATGAAATATTTTAATACATGCATTTTTCTTGTATTATATCAGTTATTATTTAATATTAAAGTTACCTTAAACTTAAAACTATACATTGCAAAAAACATGTATAATTTATACTTTCTATTTCTTTTCATATATATATATATATAGGTGACATTAGAAGTGTACTGTCATGTAAATATAAAAAAAATGGTCACATAATAATAAAAATAACAGGTATAGATGGTAAAATGTACAAGAAGACTAATATTTTTTGATTGATTTTCGAATTAGAGCTAATCTCTGTTTGTGCGCCTCTGTGACTGTTGCTCGTTTATATGGACGCACTTCATCTGTACCAAAGCCAGGAATCCACATATTCCAATTTCTTTCTGAAAGTCAATAAAAATTACATAATCTAAATTTTCATTCAATTAATATTCTAAAGTATTATTTATTTATCTGAATTACTTAATTCATATCTTTCAGAAGCTTTGAATGCTTTACATTAATAACTTACCTAAATGTAATTGAACATCTTTTACTTCTACAGTATTAGCATGTCTGTGTTTAGCTAATAAACATGCCGCATTCACAGTAGTCTCAACAAAATCGTCTGCTAACTGTAAAAGCATTTCCTCGACTTCTTCATCCAGCTGTTCTGTTGGATCTACTTCTTTCACAAGATCTTGTAACCTTGTTTTAGTTAAGAACTGAAATCAAAACAAATTGATAATTTGGTTGAAGCAACTTCTATCCTGTCTACAGCAAAATGCACACCTGTGGAAAGTCATTGAAGGAACTTTGTTGTTGTTGTTGTGTTGACGGTTGCTGTGCAGCCTGTTGTTTCAGTGGTTGTGTTACGAACTGAGATTGTTGAGATTGTGTCTGAGGTTGTAAGATCTGCACTACTGTATTACCACTTTGGATATTAGGCACAGTAGTTGTTGTTTGAGTATTAGGTCCAATTGATTGTATGCTACCGAGTACGGGTGTCATGTCAGATCCAGCGCTGGTGGTTTGTACAAGAGCTGTTTGTTGTGACATTTTTTATTCCCATCAATTACTACGTTTCCTTTACTATCATACAATGAATTTGTATTACTGTAACCTGCAAAATACTGCCATTTATTATGGAGACCGCGACTCCACTACGCCACTACCAGCCAACAGCCAACTACCAAACTACACCACACTACAGTGATTACAGACTACAGCTATTACAGTGATACAGTCACAGTCTGCAACGTGAACATGGACGTAATAGCAGACTCTGGTAATAGCCATAAAGCACTCTTACAGAAACGAAACTTCAGTACTTTTCAAGAATCAATCAGAATCAATTTCCAATACACATTAGCACCGACCAGGTATAGGCAGAGAGTACTGAGAGCACAGACGAGGTATAAGAGTAGACCACTCACCCAATGTATTTTTCTGTCTCACGCCTCGGGGGCTCTAGAGCCTCCTTACCATTCCGTGTCACATCCTACCGTATCGACCAAAACTAATATTGTGGAACTTATATTCTACAACGGCGCTGTTACTGATAGAATTTGGTATCGAAATATCGGGGATTATATAAATGATGTATGAAACAAAAGAATATTGTGTCCTTTTAATTCCGTTACGTCTGTTACACGACTGCATCGAAGAAGACGTTTCTACATGGGAAAGCTTATATTCAGATAAATTATATACATACATAATACGTATGTATACATGATTTACCTGAATATTACATATACATATATTATTTTATATTGCATGCGTTTAGTAAGTATTGCATTTACTTAGAAAACTAGCGTTTCTTAATCTATTTCCTTACTTATTTCTATCTAATCGCTTTGCTATTCTATTTCTCGCAAACAATGAAGCGAAACGAAAATAAAACCCATTATAAAAAATGTGTCTATTCTTTTTGGGGTTTAACAAACCGTAATAGAGCAGACAGTATTTCTTTTCATTCATTTCGAACGAGAGATAGTGATCGGTGCATATCGTGGCTGATTAACTTTGGTTTAGGTGGTTGGGTGGAAATGGAATTGTTTGATACAAAATTACAAAAAAAATATGTATGCAGTCAACGTTTTTCTAAAAAATTTTTTTCACGAGTCGGGTAGACTGCACAAAGATGCCGTACCGGTAATTTTTGATTCGTCCAATATAAATAATAATAGTTGCAGCACTAAATCAGACACTATGTATCTACAAGATGACGTTTCATCAATACAAAGCTGCAATGTTTTGGGACAGCAGCTAATGGAAGCTCAAATGCAATTAGAGCAAGAGAAGAAAAAATATAATATTCTTCGCTTGAATTGGCCGGCAAAGTGTAAGGCAATGAATCGGTTGCAAAATAAGCTTTCTTCAGGCAATATAGATAATTTCTTCAGGCAATATAGTTATTTATTAACATTTGCTAATATCGTTAATATTCGCCAAATCGTGGCGAATTTTTTCGAAAAAGGAGCAAGAATTATGCATGACAATGTACTACACTTCTCCCGTTTTATATCATAAAATGCGTGATATTTTTGGTTTTCACTTGCCATGTCCAACCACAATTATTCGATGGTTCGAGAAAATTGACATTTGGCCAGGAATTTGTCAAAATTTATTTAATGCATTGAAATTAAAGTCTGCACACATGGAAATTGCAGATCGTAATTGCATTCTTGTATTTGATGAAATGGCCATCAAAAAGTGTCTCGATTTCCACCCAAAACAACAAGTCATTGAAGGTTTCGAAGATTTAGGATTTTTGGGAAGAAATGTAGCTGTGGTACCCACAGGTTCTTGTATTTATGATACGCGGGCTGTTCACTAATTGGAAACAAGCATTGGCTTTCTTTGTATCAAAAACTAGTGTTAAGAAAGATGAGTTGTCAATTATTTTAAATAAAATTTTAGATGCATTACATGAGACAGGTTTGAAAGTCAGAGCAGTTGTTTCCAATCAGGGAAGTAGTTATCAAAGCGGAGCGGATGAACGTGTTTCTGTTGAAACGCCATTTTTTATAAGAAATGGTGAAGAAATTTATTACATTTTTGATTATCTCCATTTATTCAAAAGTATTAGAAATAATTTATTAAACTATGATTTTTGTATTAATGATCGTATAGTTTCGTGGCGCGATGTAGTACTTCTCTGGAATTTAGAGAAAGACAAAAGTACGCGAACAGCATACAAGTTATCCGAAAAACATGTGTTTCCAAATTCTTTTGATAAAATGAAATGTAAGCTTGCTCTTCAAGTTTTTAGCAAAAGAGTGTCATCTGCTATGTTTACCGCTTCACTTACTGGTAGCATTAATACAAATACTGTACAATACACAGCTAGTTTCTTTGAAACGCTTAATGATTTGTTTAACAATTTAAAAAGTCGATCTGCCAGTGATCCAAATCCCATGAAGCGGGCTATTTCGCGTTTTAATGATATTGAACAGCATTTAATTGCTCATGTTGCCAACATGAGAAATTGGTTTGCACTTACACCTAAAGGTTGTAAAACACCTCCATGTTTTTGGGATTGCGGCAGTCTATAAATGCCACCTTGCAGTTGTGGAAAATAGCGATTGTATAGAAAATTTTTTTTCTGTTCTTCGAATGCACGGTGGCACTTGTAATCGCAATCCTTCAGTAAAAGCGGTGCGTCTTGCAATTCGAAAAAATATATTATTGAGTTTTAATCGTAGTATATATAGTGGTAACTGCATGCCTGATGACGTTGCACCGTTCATACCGGGAGATACGATAGCACAATGTGAATCAGCCACGTTGGAATCAGATACTTCATTGTCTGCTATCCAAGAGAACACAGGTGATGATAGTTTTGTTGACAATATTGAAGAACTGTCAACATCGGCGTGTTCGCTAGAATCGTGTGCGCTTGAATACTTTGCAGGGTATATCGCTAAAAAATGTATTGACAAATCGGGATGTCGTAGGTGTTACGACATGTTTTTAGAGAACCATGCAACGTTCACGCGAAACGAACAACTACTGATATCTTTCAGAGCATATATTGTACACGATAACATTGAATTTAGGCATCTTTGTGTCCCGAGTGTACATTTTTCGTCAATTTTAAAAATTATAAATACAACTTTTGATATGGTTTACCCATCTATACGCAGCGAGGCATTCATATTGGATAAACTATTTTCGATCATTTCACGTTCTGTGGAACAGAAATATCCAAACTGGTTTAACCAAGACGAATGCACTGCAAATAGGAAAGATATTGTATATTTTACATTAACTGTAAAAATTCATAAGGATACAGTATGGCTCGGACAGAAATTTAGATGTATAAAAAATTCTGCGAAAACATCTTCCACATTATCGCATTTCAGACATGTTTAAATTTTTTCATTTTTATCAATAATCCTGTTGGTATTTCTATATATTTTTCAACTGTGTCTATAATAAATTCATTAAAATCAGTTATTAATCATATTTCCGGAATTTCGTGCATAGAGATTTGTGTATACGTCGTGGATATGAAACTCTGAAAACTAGGTTAATATAAACAGTTTGTAAATGAATTTTTTGTAGAAGCATTTAAGAAATATGTATATACATAGTTGCTTTGTAATTTGTAGTTGCTTTGTCTAAAAGAATATGGTAGCTTTAGTAGTTTAGTACTTCATTTATTCTTTTTATCACGATTCAGAGTACACTCAATGTTCTTTTACTTAATAAAATGTGTAGATATCTATTTTGCATATTTTATTGTGATGTTTATGTTTATATACATATACTGATATTGGTAAACATTGACTGTACTCTAGGGTGGATAAGACCTTCTTTCACACCTTCACGTGGACCACCCTTCTGTTAATTTTATTACTTTGACCAATGCATGTATTTACTACCTGACTGGCGTGCTAAATACATGTAATGGTATATTTGGTTGCAAGAAATGCATGTTTTATAAACGTTGCTTTACACGGGATGGGGGGGTGGTACTAGGGGTGTGTAAAATGCACCCCTCCGAGGGACGGGCCCTTACCGCGGTTGGAGACTCCTCTGCCCGCACCGGCCGAAGAGAGCGACAGGATCACGGATCACTTCTGAAACGAATGGGAACGGACAAGCGACGGGGGCACTGGAGTCAACGGGAGATCGCACACGTTACGGCCGCACGCACTCTATCTCTCTCGCGCGCACACTCTTCGCGCTGTTTCTCTCTCTCGCACGCACACTCTTCGCGCTCTTTCTCTCTCTCGCACGCACACTCTTCGCACTCTTTTTTTTCTCCAATGCACAGTCTTCACGCTCTTTCTCTCTCTCTCTCTCTCTCTCTCTCTCTCTCTCTCTCTCTCTCTCTCTCTCGCACATTCTTCGCGCTTTGTCTTTCCGACACATTGCGGTATTTACGCACCCTTAAGCGAGACGGCTGTTGCTTTTCAAATTAGCAATTATGCGGACCCCACATATTCAAAAGAGATGCGTATTAATAGTGTTAGAAAATTGTAGTAATGCAAATAATAATTATACGTATGGGGTAAACTTATGTACATACCTTCAAGATTTATGAAAACTGTATTTCTATAATTTGAAAATTTGGTATTTCTGTTTATTAATATTTTACTGATAAAAATAATTTTAGATATATAACATAATGACATGAAATAAAAAAAAATATAATTTGAACATATAGGAGAGAGCAGATCTATATATATAATACTATCTATATATATACTAATAATCAAAAACGATATCAACCAAAATTTCTGTCCGTCATAACATTTATTTAGAATATCGGTCCTTCATAACTGTTTCAAGGAACGAAACCGATATCATAACTGTTTCCACAGACACAACTCGTTAGCCATTTGTTTTTGAGTGTTTTCGTGGATCTAGTTCCAACATTTATCGTTCATCAGCGTAGAGGGCGCAAGAAAACCAGTTGTTATTGTGTGAGACACGAAACCCCATATGGTGATTGGTCTACTCTTATACCTCGTCTGTGGTTAGAGGGGGTAAAAAGTGGAGTTGGGTTTTGGTCCAGGCTAAAGGTTAGTTCCGATTCGGTCGTTAGAGGGGGTAAAAAGTGGAGTTGGGTTCTTGTCTAGGCTTAAAAGTAAAAAGTTAGCACGGCCAAACCTCGGGCGTGAGCACTCTCAGTACCCTCTGGTATAGGATCACGGACTTGAAGGACTGTGCATAAGCTGCGGGGGCGTTCCAAAAGACGGAAGGGGGATCAACTTGTCGGCCATCTTGGTAGGCCAAATCGGTGGTGCGCTCTATAGGCAACTTTAAATACTAATGTAACCCACGCTCGGCCACTGATCATTCTGTACCAGCGGGGAGTCTTCGACCTGCTCCGACCTGCTCCGACCGCGGCGAGGGACCTGGAGGGACCGTTCCTCGGAGGGGTGCATTTTACACACCCCGGGACCAGCTCCCATGCTGTGTAAAGCGACGTCTATGAAACATGCATTTCTTGCAATCAAATGTACCATTATACCTATGTATGTATAAATGCAATTGTAATAGCATGCCACTCTTTCATCTTAGTTCTTCTATTACTTCTGAATGCAGTCAGGTAGTAAATACATGCATTAGTCAAAGTAATAAAATTAACAGGGTGGGCCACGTGAAGGCGTGAAAGAAGGTCTTATCCACCCTAGAGTACAATCAATGTTTACAAACATCAGCATATGCATATAAACATAAACATCACAACAAAATATACAAAATATATATCTACACATTTTATTAAGTAAAAGAACATTGAGTGTACTCCGAATCGTGAAAAAAAGAATAAATAAAGTACTAAATTACTAAACCTACCATATTCTTTTAGATAAAGCAACTACAAATTACAAAACAACTATATATTTCTTAAATGCTTCTACAAAAAATTCATTTACAAACTGTTTATTAACCTAGTTTCCAGAGTTTCATATTCACGACGTACACACAAATCTTTATGCACGAAATTCCGGAAATATGATTAATAACTGATTTTAATGAATTTATTATAGAGACGTGTCTATATTAAACCGAAGCATCACGTATGTTTGCTCCCGCCGAATCATATTAAGTACATGCTATGCGAATGGAGTATAATATTTTTTCTTCGTGTTAATAATGTTCAGAAAGTGTGTTTTATGACAAAATCTGACAAAATCTATATAGATTTTGAATTATTTACCATGTTACTTTCAACTCCGTTCTCTCCTTCTTTATAAACAAAGTCGAAACTGACAGAATGACGATTTTATTCTCCCCCAACCCTTAGTTTTACATGTACTATTTCATAGTTTATAGATTTGGCATTAAATTAAGTTATTCTCATTAAGTTTAAAATAGTTCATTACCTACTGTGTTGAGGTCGTCATTCGGATTTAAACGCGTGAGCTTTCTATTCGTGGGCGCTGTCATCGACAGATTCAAGATGGCTATGGTGCATTATAGAAGAGAAAGTTGGAAACATTTGAATGGGAGTTTTTAATACTATACAATTGTAAATTTGTTGCAACGAATTGGTTTTAGTTTTGGTGTGTTTGGAGTGATCGTTTTGTTCACGAACGTTGCGAACGGCACGCAAACAAGTCGAAAACCAAAATGACATTTTTCAAACCAAGCTGATTAAGCGAAGAATCTCCGATGTCAGCGGGGAAGATGATTTCCTTAGTTTTTTGGCGATTTCGCCAGTGATCGAAGCGAATTAACCGGTTGTAACTTTCTCTGTCAAAAGAATTAACGTATGTAGCCGCATATATATATATATTTTTTTATAACAATATCATCCTCTGTAAATTAAGTTAAGAAACATGCTGTCATTTGAAATAAATATTCTATAACTACCTTCATCGTAATTGGATGAGCCTAATATCCACTATACTGCTAAATTATCTTTAAAATACAAACACGAATTTGAATTATAATTATCTTTAGTATTTGGTGAAGTAACAATCATTTAAAATCACTTTTGTAAACTATACGTTTAAATAATCATGAGAAAATCTTCATTTATTTTACAATATGCTTACCTCGTTATTATACATTAATTTTCCATATTTGTATTAAGTTGTAAAATTGTTTATTTTCCTTGTAAATAATATCAATTAAAATAACATTTGTTTCTAGTATTATTTGAATGTCAAGTATGACTCCTCCTTTAAATCGAAAACGTAGCTCATCTGTTAGTTTTACAAGAGCTAAAGATGATAGCGAAGGTACTGCAGATGAAATTCATATATCCTTAGCACCATACATACAAACATATTTGGCGCATAGCGGTCAAGGTCTCGGATGTTGTGGAATTAGCCTTCCAGTACCATTTGAACGTGCAGCACCAAGATCTTGGTGGAATCCAAAATTTGATTCAGAAATACTTGAAGAACAGTTTAAAAGAAGTGCCTTTCCACAAATTAGATTAAGATTCCGGTATGTAGCACAATAATGCACAATTTCTTTCACAACCAGAGAGACTATTTAATATATTACATATTTTCTGTATATATTTCAGATATGCCCTAACATATATTTTATTGGTTTCTTTATCATGGTTGGCATACTTTGTTATAATTGGAACAGAATACAATACTACAACATGGCAAACCATAATAGTAGTATTCACAATTATTGGAGCATTGTTATCGGCAGTCTTATATTTAACGCATACAGATTATTACAAAGCCTATGTGTTACAAATTTCATTAGGAGTTGCGTCTATGCTTTGCATTTTATCTTTACTTTTCCTTGCAATAGTACCACCATACATAGATGGCTTAACTCTAGTCGGACATTTTGCATTGTGCTCGGAGATTCTGTTACTGATATACACTGTATTGCCAATGCCATTGTATGTTTGCGTGGGTATATCAACAGTTTATTCCTTTCTATTTGAATTCTTGACTGCCTACCTATATGGTACAAAAAATGCAAGACAAAAGTTTTTTAGCAAATATAATTTAACAATTAATTCTGCAGGAAATAATACTGCACTAGATTATATCACGAATGTGATGCACAATGACAACGAATATGCAACAGCGAGTACGAAAGCTGTACCATTATCTCAAGGTTTAAAACTGTTCTCTGAATCTGAACTAAAGTTGCCTATAATTAAAGAGACTATAATTGAAAGATTGTCCGAAGCTTTAAACAATACGAATGTTTTAAAAAACTTTAATTCCAGCATAATATCAACATTAGCTAATGTTAACTCCACTATAAATGCTTCTACCAACGACTTAATTTCCAAAGGAGCGAACAGTACAATCTCAGTATTGGGAGAAAATATATTGCCTCATAAAAGCGACGAAATGTCGAGTTATTTTTTAAGTAGCAACATATCCAGTCGTTCGTTTTCAGACGATAATTATTTTTCTACAAGTCTTGGAATAAGAATCCTAATGCAAGTCTGCATTCATTTGATAGGTATACATATTTTAATAATGACTTTTGTAAGAATGCGTGGTACATTTATGAAAGTTGGTCAGTCGCTGCTAGTCTGGCGTCAACTGGAAATGGAAAAGCAACTTAAAGAAAAAATGATTCATTCGGTGATGCCGCCGAAAGTCGCGGCCTGGTTAATGGAAGAAAGCGAACGCGAAAGAGACCGTGAAGACTCTTTAAAGAAAGGGTCTATACCGTCCAATAATACGGATATACGTTCACTATTCCGCCCTTTCAATATGCATTCAATGGAAAATGTTAGTATTTTATTTGCTGATATTGTGGGGTTTACTCGAATGAGTTCTAACAAAACTGCAGAAGAATTGGTAGGCATTTTAAATGATTTATTCGAGAGATTCGATGATTTGTGCGAAGACCACGGGTGTGAGAAAATTTCTACATTGGGAGACTGCTATTATTGCGTAAGCGGATGTCCAGAGCCAAGACCTGATCATGCAAAATGCTGTATCGAAATGGGATTAGGTAATTCATCTTCTTTTGAATGTTTGAAAAGATAATACTTAGGTACAAAATAATTTATGCATGTTCGTTAATAGCTATGATAGAAGCTATAAAACAGTTCGATATAGAAAGAAGAGAGGGAGTTAATATGAGAGTTGGAGTACACACTGGGACTGTGCTATGTGGAATTGTGGGTACCAAAAGATTTAAATTTGATGTTTGGTCCAATGATGTGACATTGGCGAATAAGTTGGAAAGCACAGGAAAACCAGGAAGAGTTCATTTAAGTGAAAACACATTAAGTTTTCTAAATGATCAATACATTACAGAAGAAGGAGATCTGATAAATGGTATATAATTTGTTTAAGATTAATCACAGAAGATCATACAAAAGCATAGTTCTTGGTGATAGAATAAAGAGTATATTCTTATTTTAGGTATAAAGACGTACTTCATCAAAAGTCGAAAATCAGATTTCACCAGTCAATTCATAACTAGTATTATGCCTCCAAAAAGTATATCTCCTTTGATGCAGACGCGTCATCGCTTGGCCTCTTGCAATAATCCGTATAGGTCAAAAAATCACTACCTTCATATGGTTACTAACACGAGTAATTATAGGATGAAAGCGAACTCTTTGCCAAGTATTCTAGACTCTGAAAATGGAGATACCGATATTGGGGATGAGAAGGAAAACGTGAATAAAAGTCCAATATCCGTCGCTAGTTATGGCAAGAAAAAAACAAGGAACAAACCATGGAAATATTTGCAAAGACAACGAACTACGGAAGAGATGACTCCATTAGAAATGGAAGAAGCCAAAGCTATTATTGTCGATCGATCGAAAACTGAATCTCAATCGTACGAAGATCGTAACGGATTTAGGCAGGTCAATCACATCGATAAGAAGTCTTATTTATAATATTAGATCGTCTTGTCTCATTCGTATATAAGTTTTATTTCTTTACAGAATACGTCTCAGAATGACATTGAAATGGATCCAAACCCTGTACCTTCTAGTCCTTTATTATCTGGTCAAGAGCCACTCAGTCGTGCCTCTTCGATGTGTAGTAGAAAAGATTCTGGAATCAGAAGTAATAGTAGACGTAGCAGTATACAGCAGCAGGTATTACTATTTTGGAAAAGTAACCGCCCAGATGAGGTACAAGTTAGCTAAACTAGAGGTGTGCGGGAACTCGAAAATGTCAGGTCGGAACGGATCGAGAATTTTATTCGGGATCGAGACAGGTTGTCAAAAATTTCGGGATTCTTGAGAATAATCCTTCACACACCTCTAAGCTAAACTGAGCATTAAATATCTTGTAACTCATCTGTGATATAATTTTAAGGCTAAGACTTCATTCATTTGCTATACCCATATACTCCTTCTTCTTCAGCAATTAACTCTCGTGTTTTAGTTATTTTTGATGAACGGTATGGCTCAGGGAGACTTACTGGCACACAGAGTGAGTGGCTATTATACTTCTAGTTCGACGTTGAACTCTGTTCAGGAGCCATCGTCTTCAGTACCACCCTATCCGTTTCCCCCAGCAGTGACAGATAGTTTCGGTGCATGTTTTCATAAGTTAAGAAAACAGTCAGATCTACAATTAATCAGGTGACTATATCGCATCAAAATTTCGTTTGACATGTTGTAAAGAATACCAACGTGACTTGCAAACTTTTGTTTTGATCATAAAGGTGCGTTCAAGATAATGTAAGTTCCCAACGATCATATTTTGTGAAACCGCCGCTATCGAGTGTGACACTTTTCTTCAAAAATAAGGAAATGGAAAAGGAATACAGGGAGAATGCTCATAAAGTCAACGAATGTATCAGTGGTAATCCGCCCACACTGGCCACTTCGAGGTTTAATACGTATTTTGATATTTTGATATCGGCGCTGGTGTACACTGCCGTATCGGTCTCACTCTTGTTACTTTGCGAGCCGACACTATACTATCTGATTTTTCTAGTATGTGCAACCACGATTCAAATTGTCGCGGTGTCACTCTGTGTCCGTCAGCTTTTATACCCGAACATGGTTCATGCGACGTTAATACAAAAAATATTTCAATTCTTCTCACAATGGTATCCTTGGCATATTTGTGGCGCGATTCTGGTTGGTTTACCGATTACGTCTATTCTGCTCAACTACACGTGCAGCAATTTGCACAACTTGAATAACTTCGAGTACTATTACGGATATCTGATTCTCGTTGGTTTAGTACATTTTTGTAACTTCACGCAACTTAACTGTTGGATGAAAAATTTCCTGGTAACGTTCATGGGCATGTTGTTTCTCTGTCTTGTAATAACTCACATATCGTACAATCAACAGAATCACGGTAATCAATCTGTCAATGACTCGCTGCGTTATCTACAGTCTTTAGAGAATCAAAGGGTTGTGAACTTAAGCATGAATCGAATCGGTGAAACGGTTGCAAAGGAAGTATTCGACAATACTCTTACTCTTATTCACGAATACAGAACTATACTTATGAGACAACGAGAGATGGAAATTAAATACAACGAAAGATTGTACAATTCCGAAATTTTTTTAGACATGGTACTATTACTGTTGCTAGTTTGGTTTTTAAATCGCGAATTCGAGATCAGCTACCGGTTAAGCTTCCACGGGAACGCGGTGGCGGTACGGGATAAAAGTCGCGTGCAATCGATGAAGAACCAGGCCGATTGGCTGTTGCACAATATTATACCGAAATACGTTGCCGATCAGTTGAAAACCACCGCTAAATATTCGCAGAATCATAAGACCGTAGGGATCATCTTTGCGAGTATAGTGAACTTTAATGAACTCTACGACGAGTCTTATCTAGGTGGTAAAGAGTATCTGCGCGTGCTGAACGAACTTATCGGTGATTTCGACGAGCTTTTGGAGAAGTCAGAATTCTCGAACGTGGAGAAGATCAAAACCATCGGTAGCACGTTCATGGCAGCGAGCGGATTGAATCCGCAAGTTAGACAGCAAAGCGAGTACGAGTACACGCATATTTTCCAATTGGTAGACTTTGCTATGGCGATGCATAAAGTTATAAACGACTTTAATAAAGATTTGTTAGGCTTTAAATTGATCTTAAGGATCGGTTTTAACTATGGAGATGTTACCGCCGGCGTAATCGGTGCTACGAAATTGTATTATGATATTTGGGGTGACGCTGTAAATATTGCATCTAGAATGGACTCTACAGGAGTCGCCGGAAGGATACAGATAGCCAAGAACTCGCTGGATGTTCTGTCGGAACGATATGAATTCGAACCGCGCGGCCAAGTTTATGTTAAGGGAAAAGATAATATGGACGTGTTTTTATTAATAGGGAAAAAGGACGATATTAATAATGCATCGACGAGTGCTTAAAACTACGTCTCGAACGCCTAATGATCAAATCGGTTACGATTTGTCTATGGGTTTTTTAATTTTACGTTACACTTCACGTAGACCGAGCGTACGATCTTTTCCGGGTCAGACTTTTAACGGTATTCCGATTTCCTAATGAATTGTATAAATTCGCGGTAAACCTACCGTCAACGTTGCAAGTGAAAACAAAAAGTACCTTGCTCTACAATTGCTCGTTTATTAAAGATATTTATTCCTAATGAAATGTTCACTGTATTTTTTTATGTAATTTAAGAGCATCAAATGCGAGACCTAACAAAACCTACCTTTATAAAGTACAAAATCAAATTCGTCTTAAAATTACGAAAAATTTCCTTTACACAGTACTGTACATGTAATCTACGCGAGACATTTATCGAGATAAATAGTACGCATTATTGTTGTTTGTGTGCTTTTTGTATGAACGAAACGCGAATGAACGAATGCATGGCCAAACTATTGGTCATCGTCGACAGTTCCTAGTAAATGTGTGACTTATTCGATAACTGCTTGTTATCACGTGTACGAAGTATCACTCTGATATTTTCTTTTGTTAATTCCTCCGGTTTTAATAAGATTGTACAGTTTGCTTGTTTTCATTAACGCGAATAATTAATCGGAATAATTTATAGTGTAAACCAGATTTGGAAAAGAGTCGAGTCGCTTATTGAAGTGTCATCAAAGTGTCATAACGAAGTACCTCGAGTTTCATAGAATGATTAATGAGATCAAAAATTTTTATTTAATATCACGCCGTATTTTTTAATGAAGTATTTTAATAAGAATTTAAGCAGTTAAAGCAGCTGTTGAATCTGCAAACCTACTATCGATTATTATAAGAGATTTAGAGTTCTTCGTAAGTCTAGTTTTGATTTGGAACAAAATACACATCGGGCTAAAATGTCAGCATTAATTTTATGTCCCATCTTTAAACAATTGCATCAAGTTAATAAAACCTGCGACTTTGATAAATTATAGAATTCTGATGGCAGATGGACATTTTGTAGACTTATTTGATCCCTAAGTTTTGGTCAAACTTGTCTACTCATGTTATAATTACATACACTAATTAAGTGAATACAATTCTGGATTATTTTTTATTGACATTTGATGTGCTTGAGATTAGAACGTGAAAAGAAAACCTGTTTTAAGGTTGCTATAATTCTCAAAAATATAGTACTCAGTAATTCCATGTGAACATAACATTCTCTGTTCCAGTTGAGTTATGATAGAAGCAAATTATTCGAACCCTTTTATAGCAGTACCCCAGGATTTACACCAATGATTATCATGTCAAAAAATAAAGGTGTGTTTCATAAATTAGCATTCCATCAGATTTTGTACCTAATATTTATTTTTTCTAAAGTATTGATAAAGAAATGTATAAAATGATATCTTTTAAAAAACCTGAAATCTCTTTTGGTATTTTAACTGCAATCATTCTAAAAGCTATCTATAAGGGTACAGAAAATCCCTTCCATGTTTTTGATTCTATTTGTACTTATACCAAAACAAGTATGAGCCTCAACTGTTATATACATATATATTTACATTGAAAAAGAGAAAAATAAATTTAAATTGAGTCAATACTGTTTCAGAAATTTCGTAGTATTTTAAGATAAAATATAATTTTTTAGGCATTTTGATTAAAAATACATGCAATTTTCGATACGATAGGCAGTATGACGAAGTGTAACGTTCTTTAATATCGAGTATATTGATACTTGAAACTTTTCAAATACATCAACATATCTAACAAAAGATATCATGATTTTTAAATCTCTGTATACCTATTATTGTAATTGCTTTTTTTTTAAACAACACAGTCTCTACTGTGATGATCTTTTGTAATATCTTTTGACGCTTGAATACCACTTGTGATGATTGTCGCATATAAAGTGACTAATTATCTAGTAATATTCATGATTTCGTCTATACTGTCACTAGTGAATATATGATGGCAATCGTATTACAAAGTGCTAATCCAAGTTCCCTGCGGTAGTTCGAGTGCTAGATTTCACAATAATACAACTAATTAAAAATAACTATAAAATTAGTAATAACAAAATATGAAAATATTACATTTTCAATCGATAATTAACATTAAAAGAATGCCAGCAAATGTGGAATGCCACATTCTCACCAACTTGAAATAAAATCTGCATTTAATAAAATAAAGAATGGTGTTTGTAGATATTTTTTAAAAGTAAAAACGTTCTCCTAAACGAGAAAACAAATATTGATACAATTTAGAACACAAATATTGATTCAAAATGTTATATTGTAACAGCACTTTTAAAAAGTGCCAAAAATAGTACACATTTTGCTTATTCGAGAACAATTATAAATAATTTGCATACAAATTTTTATACCAAATTGTAAAAATTGTTTTGTATAAATCAACAATCTCTGTATTATACTATTATAGCGAAATATTGTTTACAAAACTGTTCTATGCATTATGTGATCACCTAAAATTATGCTGTTGTTTTACATTGTTATAAGAGATTTTATGTAAATGAAAAAGAATAGAAATAAATGCGTGCAACTGAATATATAGTTACTCAATTATTTAGACTCTGGCTTTGTTTCTTCCAATTTTTTCGTTCAGAATTGTTGCATATTGTTCTTTATCGACGAACGTCTTTCTTATGTTACAAGTGTGTACTCCTACACACCAAGCATACTACGCATACACACATACACACTCTCGCACGCTTGCACCTCTAGATATTCATCGAAAAAAATTTAATTTGTATACGTTAAAATCCCGAAACCAAAAATAAGATAGTTTTCATAAATAGCATTAGATTTTTTTACAAACTATTCACAATTGATGTTGAATGCGTGCGTAAGCGTAATCTTTTCAATTTTATTTTCTATCCGCGACTCATACATACATTGTATAGTTTTGCGTATGTACCGTCGAGTTATTCCAGACTGTATGCACACGTCCAACCTCACGAATAATTAAAAAAAATTGCTCGAAGGAAACTTATTCTATGACATCTTATTTTCGGTACAGGATTTTCTTATTTATAATTCAATCTTCGATTTGTAGGAAGTCGCTTTCACGATGGCTTGTTGTTATTTATTAATTCTGACCAGGTGTTCATGATATGGTCATCTAAATGTAGTTTTTGCTACGTAGGTCCTGCAAATAAAGCTGTGATACCAGTATCAGTCGCATTGTTAGAGATATCGTCCACGCGTATTTGTTGCGATTTCCCAAAAACTTCTATCCGTGGTAAATTATCTATCTTAACTTCTTTACGGAATAACTGACCAACGCTTCGACCAATGAGCTGTAACAAATATCATGTAATATACAATATTTACATGGCAATACTTTTTTTGTTTCATTTTCTCTAAAATTATTTCGAGCTATTTTACCTGGTTTGTAATTTTCTTGAAAAGATCTTTCTTTCCTTTCTCAACTTTATTTCCTTTAGTACTAACTACGGCCATCTTCTCGTCGAAACGTTGCAGGTCGGTAGGATTTATTCCCGGAATCTTTTGCATTACTTCTATAATATTCGGGAACTTAGGTCGCAAACATTCGTAAACTTGTGCACCCAAAGTTACAAGCGATCCCTGATTAGCCTCGTGTTGGCCATGAAGCTGCAAACCTTGGAGTATAGCTACCATAATGTGCGCGGCCATAGCAGGTGTTAGACTACCATCGGCCGCTAATGCTCGAACAACTGGCCCCGTTAACATTGTAGCTTTCAAACTGGCATTCGAGTCGTTCCAAGTCAAGGCTCTAGACACAATAGAAATCGTTAGTTTGATATTTTATTCGTTTTTATATCAAAACGAAAAACTAGTACGCTAGAATTGTTCATTACCCTAGAACGCATAAAACAACGCTATGACACGTCGATGGATGTCGAAGGACAAAGGTTCCCAATTCACTGACAACTTCCGCGACTATGCTACTGCCACGAGACGATGGTGGGTCTATAGCCATTCCTCCCATCTCTTGTTCCATTGTATCTGGAGGTGTTGCATCGCTAGCAGCACCTCCGACAAGGGCCACCTTCAGTACATCTACAAAGTCTCTGGTTAAGTTTCGGTTTAACATGTCCGCAATAACTTCCTGTGTGTCAGTATTTTCTTCATCCAAACCGCCGGACTCGTATAGATGTGCAATATATTGCCATTTGGCACTTAATCTTTGGCACACTGTAAAAACACAGTTAAAATTTAAACGTATGTTGACAAAATCGTATCGGAGAACGAAAGGATAAAAGAAGACGATATATTACTATGCGTAGAAACATGAGCCAGTACAGGTACCAGAACACTTTCGTAAAATGCAGGAGGGCAGGAATATATAAATGGCTTCATGAACACACGTATGATAGGTCGTAGTCTGTAGTCTGGAATCATCTGAAATCGAAGAATAAAACCTGTTCAGATTTAAACAGACACCTGTATGACTGTAGGATACGAACATACTTTTTCGACATTTTACAAACAAAAACAATACAAAATTACCTCCATATTAGAAAAAACTGAATTGATAAGTGCTGGTGCTAAACCGGGCAACTGATAAAAGTCTCTTCCAATCATATGGCAACCGCTACCCAACATGTGATAGCACTGATCATGAATAGTGCTAAGAAACGATTGCATCCGAACCAAGGCATTGCTCGAAGATTGATCTGGTTCGGAGGCGTTGTCATTTGTTACATTCAAACCTAATAAACATGCTTTCTCTGATTCCAGTAATTCATGAGCGCTTTTATATCCCTAAAAACAAGATTTATTATACCTTCTTGTATTTAATTAACACGTTGACTGTCGAGCGTGTTTTGTTGGTTTTGCCTCCAGCACTGGAGTACAATTATCCGTGCTAGAATCACATCGTATATTTATATGTATATTTAAGTTTATAACACTAAAAATTAAAAAAGAAAAATATATATATATTCGCATGTACAGTTATTTTTGAAAAGCACTACTCTCATATTAATTGCATTCACAAAGTTATAAATGTTATTGTTTGCAAATTTTACGCATTCTTATCGAGTTCGACTGCGCCAATCAGCTATGACCACCACTGTGTCGTTGGAAAGTTCAGTGCCGGTCGGTAATGACCACGACGGCAGTCAACGTGTTAAATAAAAAGTTTATCAATTGTTTCTTTACCTCAGATAAAGCTGCCAATGCTGTAGGGGTGAATAACGCATTCATTACCCTGAGCAATGCGAAAAGCGTCGGCAAAAGTGGAATCACATGAGGTGTGGCAGGATTTCTATATACCGGATTTCCGCTCTCACTGAGCGCAGCAACGAAACTACCTCTCGCAGCTCGATCTGGATCGTCCGGAATGGAACACCGTTTTACAACACTTAGTATCGTTAAAATGCAAATCATTAAGTCACTTCGATTTTGACCGGCCGGATCTTCCGACATATTCTCAATCGGGGGTCTGTCCAATCCTATGAATCTCATTAGTTCCAATGGGCCTTTGAATGCTTCAGCTCCGAGAGCAATAAATTTTGTCGACGCTTCACCAATTACCTCGGCGACGAATCTAGTTTGTCTTTCATAATCGCAGAAGTGATTCGATATCAGTAACAATGCCGCGTATAGTGTGATAGTCTCCATCTTGGACAAGGAACTCGGTTCTCTAGCCAAGCCACGAACCATTGTATGTATCTGTTCAAAAACTGGAAGAAGCAACAACGGATATTTCAAACTAATCTTGACCATGAGACTAGCTGCATGCCGCCTAACGTTCTTTGCTGCTCTAGATCGAGTACCCTTCGTTTCACCAGGTGCTTCAAATACCAGAGCAGCAAAGATCTTTTCTAGTACTCTTGGCAGGATGGCTACTCCTGGCATAGCCATTGAACCAGTCGACATAGATAAGAACACAAAAAGGGCGCTAATGCAAGAGAGCAAGGCTGACAGCAACCAAGGATCTTGGGGAGAATAGCCAAGACATAATTCTAATAGTTGTAAGCCGGTTTGGACGCTTGGACGTTCATTAATTAGAAGAATTCTTGATACAACAGAATCCAAAGCTTGTGCGAGAGCTTCCCACTCCAGATATTGCGGATCATTCTGGTCGCTTTTATATCGAAGATCTGCCATGCCTTTTGTTATCTTAGCTGTTAACCACTGTTGCACATAAGTAAACGTTACTAATGGCGCTACCATCGTTGCTTGCCTAAATCCTTCTAATAAATCAGTCCTGAATCGATGAAGGAATACATTAAATTCTTCTTCCGAATCGTAATCGGCGAGACAATAAGAGCTCATTCCGTTGCTCTGTCCACCATGCGGATATGCAACTTTTATCAACTTTGGAGCTGTACTTTCTACATATTTTGGTATGTATGTTAATAATAATGGATCTTGTTTTATTTGTTCATGTTTGAAGAGCATTATCCAAATTGCATTCGCCATGTGTATGAGTGTCAGACTCGAAGACATAGTGAAAGTCATCACAGTGTCTAAGAATATGTTGAAATGTGTTGGTCTAATGCTCGAACCATCATCTTTACCCCAAAGTGTACAAAGTTGTGTTGCCATTCCGGTTAATACCTAAATTTATTGTAAAATCAATTTCTTAATATGTAGAATAATTTATTGTAATATCCTTTATTTCTTGAACTAAGATAATATTTACTTGCGTGAGTTTCTTCAAAAACAAGTAATGATTATTTGAGGAGTTAATAAACTCATTCGACCCGGTAACAGGTGGTACAGCAGTTGCTGCTGCATAAATATATCTTAGAGCATCGTCAGAAAATAGTATCATTAGCTGTTTTCTATCTTCAGCTTTCCCTTTACGATTTACGATTTGTAACAAGCATTCACCAGCTGAACATTGAAATATTGGATCTCCCAATAGAAGACACAGTATCTGCAATAATCTACCATCTTCTGCCATGACATGGTTTATTGAAATCCACTCTACAAATCCAGTCAGAGTAGACAATACTACCTATCAAATAAAAATAATTGAATATAGTTTTATGTATTCGACTTACATGTTATATACATCAGAACTTTTACATTGAACACACCTGTACAACTTTGCTATGCGCAGCCGCCTCGGAAGTACAACCTAAACTACTTTTCTTTTGAAATTCTGAGAAATGTTGTTCCATCAATCTTAAAAAAAAGCTAAAAATCTCAGCCATATTTGTATTAAGCGCTTGATAGATGTCCTTCCTCCTTTGATTAGACTCTAACGTTTGTAAAAGTGCAACATCTTCCACAAGCCTTAGAAACACAAGAAGAACTAGTTCAGTTTGACTTTCGCCTCTTGTACAAGCTTGGCTAAGTTCAGCGAGCAGTGTAGGCCATTGTTGTGGCCATTCACGTTTGATCATCTCTACCACAACCCGAGATAATGCATCTTTAATATGAGCTTCCTCTTGCAACAACGGTTCTGTACCTTCTTGAAGCAGTTTCATTGCATTTTCCTTTATAAAGATCTTTTCCGATTGTGATATTTGTGTCCATCGATATTTAATGCAATGCTCCATGAGCTGTAGACCAAAATGACGAACCACGGAACTTCTATTAGGTGATTTCTGTGCTAGATATAGTCCACATTGTGCGCATAAAGGAGAAGATTCTTTAAAACGTTCACAAGCATTATACACTTCCAAACGTTGTTGTTGTGGTACATTTGGTGACATCATCACTTCAACCACTTGAGCAAGTTCTGCTGATATTTGGGCAACATCGCCTACACCAAACTCCATCCCTACCTATTACACTGTAACAAATTAATATGTAACAAGGCATTATAATTTTTTACACAGATTTATATTTTTTTTCTTCAGTATTAAATAATTGATCAATGATAAATCTTGACTAATATTTATATAGACGATTACGATATTCTGCAACTTATTACATATTCGATTATCACATTGGAGACTGGTAGTTTTTATTTCTGTTATTTGTTTATTTCTCATTGCACAACACATAAATTGCAAGTTTCCTGGTAACATCTAAATGTTTTTCCTTTTAACTTAAAACACAAACAAATAACTATACTATACATCAAGCATGCTTGATAATATACATAACTAAATCTATGATCGCAAAATAGATTCACATTATTTGACACAAATGTTGACTAATCCATGTTTTTGCAATACTCAAAATTATGGTCAAATAAAGAAACGATAGTCAAATATTTAGCTTATAAAACATACGTATAGACATCATTGATTTATCAATTTCTACTTTAAATGATAAAACCTCTGTGCTTTTTTAAGGCGAGCACTTTTGTAAATATTATATATCTCAATTAAATAAAGCTTTAATTTTGTTTGTCAAAGTGTGATATTTATAAATGGTACATACGAGTTGTTGAACAATAAAAAATATTGAAGAGGCAAACTAGTACGAGGAACTCTCAAAATTCACGAAATAACGCTCCTTTTTTTTTTAAATTCAAAATTGAAGGCAAGTTTACGAAGGTAAACGTGTTTCATAAAAAATGAGCGGTGCATCGTTCGTGCTGTTAGCTTACGTGAAATAGTGGAAATTTGTGACACACGCAGGTGATATGTATGAAATCATGTAATTAGAATGAAAGGAAAACACGAGGCGAAGCAGCTTGCGAAGTGTGCACAGCATGTCCTGGTCAGCATGCCTTGACAGAAGGTACTCACCTTGTAACGCGATCGTGGATCGAGGCGGATCGAAGATAGTTTGGCAAGATTTCTGCCAATACGATCTGTCAATTCATATCTGGTTGCTGTTCCAGGAATCAAAAATTCGCGGCGTGCATGAATCCTGGTCTTACACTTAGTCAAATAAATTCTTTTATGAGAGATACGCGGCACGTTGAACGATTACATATATACCATACGTAAAATACCTACTGCCCTCTACAAGATGATTTGAATTCGACCTAACCTCACCTCGCATTGCTTGCATGTTCTTTATGTTTATACGAAATTAAGATAGCAATTGTAGCACAACAATGCACGAAATCATTGTATTAAGAACGAATTGATAAATTAAAGTAGATATTATTGATTTGATTTACCGTTCATAGAAAGATTGTCGAGACTTTTTAAGAAAATTTCTAGAGCTCACTCTCTTCGTACAATTTTGAAGGTTATGCCGGCGATCTGAACACAAGTGTAAGTGATACTTGTATTACGAGCGAGAATACAAATACAAGATGGACGAGGGTCTGACCGCACCGTCTACGTTTGAATTGAAATTTTCGAAGCAAATATATTGCGTCGAATTGTCGCCGTATGAATGGTCTCAAAATTTAATTTGCATTGCTTTTGCCGAAGAAATTGTTATCGGTACTATTAAATTTCAGGTAAAGATTTCTTGTGCGTATGTTGACTTTCTGAAACAGTGATAACTTCGTTCAAAATTGTACATAATTTGAAACAGAAAAAGTTTTGTAGTTTTTTATCATAAATGATTAATATATATTTTTAATAATAGAGAGAAGACTCTAATGATTCAGAAATTTGTTAATCTAATGAGTAATAATTATTATTTATACATATTTAGGAGGAAGATGAGACAGTGGAAGATTTTGCATATAGTCGTTACAGAACGTTCAGTCACAATACCAGGCCTCATGCAATTGCTTGGAGTCCAGAAACCTGTTTAACTGTAGTATCAAAGGTGTTGACGTTTTGCGTTGCTGGAGCTGATTTTAAAATAAGATTATATTGTAGTAATACATCTGATAGCACGATATGGGAGGTAAAATAGTAAACAATTAATGATAAACACATTATCATATTTGGTTTCAATAATAATTTTCTTTTCATAATGTAAGATGGAAGGACATAAAGACTATGTGAACTCCATTTGTTATGAAACTGAAGGTAAAATATTGGCCTCTGTGTCCGATGACCACACATGTAAGCTTTGGGCAGTAAATGAGGAAGGAAGGTGTATTTCTACAATGTATTTAACATCACCTGGAATGGCTATATGTTTTCACACTGAAAAACCTGGCAAACTCCTTGTGGGGGAAAAGAATGGTCTGATTCACATGTACGATATACAAAGTCAACAAGCAATTATGTCTTTAGACGCAGATGTTGTCCCTTTAATGTCAATTGATTGGGGATCTAATCCATTTAAAATAGCTGGTATAGCTGCTGGAAAGTTGCTTGTATGGGACATATCAAAATTTAGGTAAAGTTAATAAATCTAGATCATAAGAAAATTAATTGAATAATGTTTGTTTTATATCAAATATGCATACCTTTTTTTTCTAGTTTACCTCAAGAGTCGAGCCCTCCTCATATTGAAGGTGGATTAATAGTAAGATTTTCTCCTGCTTATGATCACTTAGTAGCAACCATTGGCAAACCAGATAATTTATTAAAAGTAAGGAATCTAAAATCTGATCAAGAAATACTCTGTGGTCAAGTTAAGTTAATAGGTGGAATAACGTGGCATTATAAATTGCCATACATTTGTGCTGCAAGCGATAGAGAAATTCGTTTTTGGAGAATAAGTGCGAGCTGAAGACGGTAATAATATTTTATCAAAAACTATTATTTCTTAACAAATAAAAAAAAATGATATTTTGTAAAACGTACAATAATTAATATAAATAAAAATCGTATTTTACTTATCGCTATCGAAAATTGAATATATTGTTGAGGTACGATACATAATTTCTAAATTATTTAAATATAGTGAGGAACATGTGTCTTAGTCATCTCCATTTATATAGTTTAGAGAATATGTTCGAAAAAATTCACAAAAATTGATGCAATATGAAACTACCTATCTACTATTGTCTGTTCTTTTAGAAAAATTAAATACATTTAATATTTTATTTTATTCCTGTAAGGTAGCTTGCGTCCATGCTGTAGAAACTATTTCTAGAAACCTAGTTTTAAGACTTTCATCTAATAGTTTACTCGCTAAATCATTTGCTTTGCTATAAACCACAACTGGATTAGGAACACAAACTAGTATGTCTTCAAGCTGTTTCTTTTCAGCTTTTAAAGCATTCAGCTCTTGTACAAGATGTTCTGTATTTCCCTCATTTTTATCTTCTTCTTGTGTTTTACCTAACAAAATAATCAATGTGTCCATTAATTAAAGTAAAAAGCTTTATGAAAAATAAATTGGGTAATACTTATACAACTTACACAAGGTAGATTGTACTTGACTTTGTAGTTTTTTAATTTCACTCTTTAGTAACCATTGCTTGATTATTTGCTTATTCAGAACATCCTCGATCAAATCTTCTATCAAAGACATGTAAATTTGAATGTCCAGATTAACAGTTTCGTCTTCTATATTATTTACAAACCAATTCAACAAAGCATAGCACAGATATGCTCGTAAACTGACTGATACAGGATAATCAGTTTTTGCGAATATGCTTTCAGCATCCTTTGGATTTCTAGAATCCAACTTTAGCATAACTTCCAACAAAAAGTTATGCTCACTTTTAACATTTTTTGTATGCAATGTTTCAAATTGAGTAATCACACCTAATGCGGCAACAACATGTTTCAATCGTTGTTGTTTGTCAGAAGAAATCATTGCCAATGCTATTTCATAGCTAACAGTCAACCACAGCTAAAATAAAAAAATTCATAAATACTGCAATTACATTTAATTCTACTTGGATGATTTACTTTGAATGTATTCTTACCATCTGTTCATTATCAACAGTATAACAAAAGTTACTTTGCTGTAAGTCATTATAATAACAATAATAATCTTTACAAATTGTCTCCAAAACGTGTAACAGATCATCATTTAATTCTCCATTTAACCACATTTGTATTGTTTCAAGTTTTACATTTTTTTCAATCATTTTCTGAAGCTCTTCAAAAACTATTAAATGTATTTCTCGATACTAAAAAACATGCAAGTATTAAAATTTATTAATAGTGTCCATAAATATTTTATAATAATATGGAGTATAATAACATACCTTAAGGTGCGGAAACTTTGTGATTATATCCCGTACCATATTGTATTCTGATTTTTTTAAAGCTAAAATCATTGCTTCCTCAGCTAAAGATTTACTAACAATATCGTCGTTACATAAATGTGCAATTTCAGCTGCGGTTATTAAACTGCTTGCATCTACACGCGATGCAAGATATTTGATCGTTTCAGTAAAATTTCCCAATTTAGCAAAACTAAAAATGTAATTAGAAAATTATCTACGATTTCCATTACGTTTTTTAAATAGTATAACAACTTACATATATGCAGCTTCTTCGAAACGGCCAGTATCCGCGCTATATTTGGCCCATTTTTCTAATACATTGGTCAGGATTGGATCATCAGGTTCAACTTTACATCTTGCAAGAGCATATGCTTCTTTATGCAAATTTGCATTCAAAAGTGCTTCTACAGCTTCGTAGGTTTTATGAATACAAAGCAAATATGTTACCGCTTTGTAAGGATTACCGTCGCTTATTAATTGATACGCATACAATTCACACATTTCTTTCCATGTCCTAAAATATACTGTAGTCGTCAGATTGATTTCACAATAATTATTTTAAGTTATTACTTTATACTTTACGCAATGAATACATTAGTTATGCATACTTCATAGATAAGCTGGCTGAAAGTGAAACGAGAAAATCATTGAGGCGATTCTCTTTAGCAGCTTCATCTAAGTTTTGTTTAAGATTATCGCACCATACATCCATTTCTGTAACTACGTCATGTCTACCTTTTTCGGCATGAGCACATTCTGTGAATATAACCACGTGTAATATAAATAGGTGCGATTCACTATAATATGTTTTATGATAAGGTGGTATTCTGGTTTAAACAACTGGTTTTTCGCGAATAATATTGGTGTTTACAGTATTTAGAGTTGCGAGTAAAGGTGTGCGAGAACCCGAAAATATCGGATACCCGATGGTCGGGACGGGTCAGGTTCTCGAATATGCTTGGGAATCCCTAATATTCTCGGGAATCTCAATATACATATTCGAGAATCCCGAAATTTTCGAGAATCCGTCCCGACCCAATATTTTCGGGTTCTCGCACACTTCTACAGTTACAAGCTGTGGAATGTAAAGTTCTCACCACATCCTCGCAAACTTTTCCCAAGGCTGGCGGCTTTCCTATTGTTTCGAAAAAATCCTCACGAGTACTAGTATCACTAAACCAGAATACCCCCTTAATACTAGAAATAAGAAATCCGAAATAATTCATTTTGACCTATTTGATAGTTTTAATGTTAATAATGATCAACTGCTTACTATCATTGGTGAAAAATGACATAAAATTGTCTTTTGGCGAGAATAATAATGGTGTCATATGATAGCATGCATCTTGGTAATTCTCTTCAGAGTTTACATCCTCACGTTTCGCACTTTTTACAATATCTATGAGAGAATTAAGCAAACTAGTTTTATCATTCATTGTTTTTGTGAAGTATGATGTTCTCTCTGCTTTCTTCTTTCTTTCGTCTTTTACCACTAACGTTTTTGATTCTAAAATAAAAAAATTCATGTTCCATATTACAAAATAACATAGCCATAATAAGGAATATTATTCTCATACTTTGCGCGAATTGCGGAACACTTGATATTGAACACTCTGATATGGAATTAGTTAACTCTGATACGCCATTCGTAACCGAAGCATCAGTGATTTCATTTACTTTGGTTTGTTTCTTTTTATTTTTCTTAACTGGATTTTTTTGTACTGTTTCTTCTGGTGCAATGGCCTTATTGTCTGTAACTTTCCATACTCGGAGAGTAAAATCAATCGATCCTGTTATGATATAATCAGGACTTAGTGGACTCCACATACAACACAGTACTGGACCAGAATGACCTTTATAGGTCGCGATTAATTCTTGTGTTTCAACATTCCACACCTAAGGAACGATAACTCTTATATAAAGGAAATAAGAAGTTATTGACAGATAGTACTATCGAGCTTATGTTCTTACCTGTGCAGTAGAATCATAACTACCGGATATCAACTGTCCGGTAATATACGGATTCCACGCTAAACAAACAACACTACGAACATGTCCCGTTAAGGTGGCTACGATTTCCTGTACTTTGTAAGAATCACATTTCTCTTCATCACCATTTTCAGTTGGATCTTCCGATTTCGTTAAATGGTTCATTAAATTGGATAAGTCTAAGATCACTATTGTGCATGATTTATAAGCAACAGCCAAGTAATTCCTCATTGGAGAATATGTTAAATCTGTTGCTGTACTCTCTGGATGCCACACTAAGCAATGCACCATGGCAGAGTCGAATTTAGCATACCCTCGCTGTTGTAATTTGCGATTAAGAAACGAAATTGACCTAAAAAATTATGAAAAATGTGTGAAAATATGTTAACTTATTTTTAGTTAAATTTATTGTAGACTTCATAACATACCCATTCTCGAATCCTACTGTTAAGCATGAAAAATCTGGCTTCCAACTGAATTCTGTGCAGTCTTTCTTGAATACGGATTTAGGTTCTAATTTAAAAAGTTGAATTACTATTATAATCACCAGTACATTTTTCAAGGGGAATATGTAAGACGTTACCTTGATTTGGTTTTACTGGATCATAATACACACATTCTCCTTCAGCACAGGAGTACAAAACATGTTGTTCATTTTCCGGATGAGGACCCCAATGAATAACATATACTACATTTCTATGATATTGTCTATATAAAGTGGGTGGTTTGTTACTGTTTACATCGAAAACGCCAATTCGACCTTCCTCAGTTGCATATGCTAACAAGTTTTCTTTCTCAGGATGCCATGATATCTAGACATAATGTAAAGTGTATAATGTGCGATTTGCTTTTCATTTTCACCATTTTACAGGTAACATTAAAACTGTATTCTTACTGCACGAATTTTTCCCTTAATCTTTTGCCATAAAACTGTTACATCGAAAGTATTGGTATGTGCTTCCGATAAATTCCACAACCGTATTGTTGAATCTCCAACTCCAAATGCAATACGTGAAGTCTCTAATGGACAAGCTGCAATACAATAGACATATCCACCTTGCGTATACACATCATATTCTATTTTAACATTATTATCTTGTATTGTGCAGCAAATAACTCTGCGATCTTGTGCCAGGGTCCAAATTGTATGCCTATAATTTGTTTAACAACATTCTTCTTTTATAAATCGTATTTCAGAAACGGAATTAAAATTAATATATTTCAGAATCAGCTTTTCAGCTACAATTACAATTAATGTGTCACCTTTTCTTGGTTCTCCAATCTTCTACCACATTTTCTTGCCTACCTGGTACATGTGCAATGCAAAACAGACCTCTAATGTGATGCGCATGCACTAGCTTGCAAGTAGGTTTGCCTTTTGTCATTGTTGACAAATCCCATGAAATTAATTCACCATATGAAGAACTTGTAAACAATAATTTAGGCTCTATCCAATGCACAGTGATCCAGTTACCTACAGCTACATTTAATTTACTTCTGTGCTGACAGGTGACAATGGGAACTACAGGCAATGAAATTGTCATTTCGTAACGTCCATCTTTACCAGCTCTCCAAATATAAATTGCTCTACAATACAGATATATGCAATTTTATATTTAACATAATTTGACAGACAACTGTTGCATTTATAGCTATTCATAATATCTAGAGGTGTGCGAAAACCCGAAAATATTATTTGAGATCGTAACGGGTTCCCGAAATTTATGGGGGTCCCGATAATTTTTGAGATTCCCGAGTATATTGTATATTCGAGATTCTCGAGCATAGTAGGGTTCTTGAATATATCGGATTTTCGGATATTTTTAATTTTTGAGAACCCGAGTCGTCTCGATATTTACGGGTTCTCGGACAGTTCTAATTACCTGTCTTTCCCACCAGAAGCTAAAAGTAAATCTGCATTATGATTTCCACTTATAACATTCTGTTCTGAAGGGCACCAAGACAAACTAACTATCTCTGTATCGTGTCCTCTCAATTTATATGTTACTGATCCTTTCCCTTCAAAATTAACTATATAAACCAAGCCACTCTTAGAACCTATTGCCACAAGGTGTGGATGATGAGGGCAAGAGGAAATACAGGTAGGTGCCACTTTCCCCAATGATATAGATGAGGTAATATTGAAGTAGACATTCCATGATAATATGCAACCATCAGAACTTGCAGCATATAATAAATAAGGAGTTTTGTATGACCAATCTGTTCCTATAGCTTGTTTGTCCTAAAATAAAATAGTGGATAAGAAATAATTATGTAAGTTCCATAAAGTGTACATTTGTATTTACTTACTGTTCCAAACGAATAACTATAAACTGTAGACAATGTTTCTGTGTCCCATACTTTGACTATATTGTCATCTCCAGTAGAAGCCATTAAGTTGCTGTTCACTTCTACAAACTCAGGAGTAAAGGCAACACACGTCACCCTGTATTTGTGAACATTCCGTATTATGGAATGACTTACTGTTTTCTCGTTTTCATTAAACTTTACAATGGTAACTAAATTTCTTGCACCCCATGCAACAGTTCCATTATAAGAGCAAGCAAGAATGTTGTTTAAATACCAATTTGGCGAGGGTGGCAAAGTAATTTCATTCATTTTTATATGCTGAAATCTAAATATATAGAAATCATTCTAAAATATCATATTAAACAAAAATTTATAATGTTTTAAGTTTAAAACTTAAGATTTCTTTGCATATAAAGTATATATTTAAAAAATAGTAATATATAACAAAATAAATATTGTCGAATAATTTTTGAATAAACGTGCAACAAAAATATGCAATTAAACCGGTGACAATACATGTATTTTTTATTGAAAGAACTTTTGAATGTCATTTTTTTTTAAATCTGTTGTTTCGATAATATGAGATACGATTTCACAAAATGTTTTACAATGAAATTATTCGTATCTACATACGTAGATGTATTTATAACAGTACCGGTACCGGGTACAATTACACAGAACCTTTCGGGAGTATGACAATATTATCGTTTACTTAATTATGTGATAGTTTTTCGACGTTTGTACACTTCAACTATAATTAGAAAATTAATGTTGAACGCATAAAATATTTGTTTACCACGTATTTTATTAATGCTGTTTCACGAAAGAAGATGAAACACATTCCTAATTTGTGTACATTGTATTTGAAAATTTGTAAAACATAACCCTAAAATATCATAGTGATCGTGTTACTAAAATAAAATGAAGTAGTCTGCGACAAAGTGAACAATTGGATTTGTAATTACTAATTTATTTTTGTTTCTTTCTAAAACAATCGTGTCCAATTAGATAAAATTGTTTGATAGTTACTTGTTATTGCAACTTATGCTGTTTACTGTTTACCTTCTTAAATTTAACGACAAAATGGCGCCAAAATTCGAATTTTTATAGTGTCATACAAAATGAAATAAATATTTTAAGTAAAATATTGGAAAATATTTTAAATAATTTTTCATGTATAAAATAGTATACAAATAATTTAGGGCGATAGAATTAGGTAATATATCTCGTCAATTAAATATAATAAAACATATAATTGTAATATTTCACTTAATATTATAACTGGTGTCTCAAATAATATCATTGTTACCACATAAAACTATATTTAAATTAAGTTCACGGATTTAACCAGTAAGAAGTAAAAATTAAAACATGCTTACGAACAGATAATTTGCATAATTAACCAAAGTATGTTGCAAAAATTCTTCAACAAAGATTTCTAAAATATTTTGTTTCAGTGTTTTCTTATTATTCAGTCAAGGTTGCAAAGTTCAAGTTAATGAATCATATTAACGGGTAGATATATGTATTGTACAAGTTGAGTTTATAATAGCTGTGTCCGCCAACCAGACGTCATAAACATCCTGCGTGCCTCCGTGTACTCTTCGCCGAAAAATGTGAACTAATATTATTGGATATTAATAACAATAATCTTGAAAAATAGTTCGTCGATTTGTCAAGTGAACAATTTTCATAATGAAATCGCTAATCGTCTTTTTATCCTTGTGCATCTTTTGTAACGCCAAAAACTTTAACGAATCTTATGACATTAAGAATAACTTAATTTCATTCAATTTAAATCCGAATGACGACCTCAACACGGTAAGTAATGAACTATTTTAAACTTAATGAGAATAACTTAATTTAATGCCAAATCTATAAACTATGAAATAGTACGTGTAAAACTAAGGGTTGGGGAAGAATAAAATCGTCATTCTGTCAGTTTCGACTTTGTTTATAAAGAATGAGAGGACGGGGTCGAAAGTAACATGGTAAATAATTCAAAATCTATTATAGCTATTATTACAAATTTTGAATATATGATGCATAATTACAATTGAAGTACGCACATCCATGTTTTAAGAATATAGATATTCAATAAGTATATATTGAATAAAATAACTTTCCGACATCATAAAGTAACTTTTTCTTAGTGCTTTAAAATTGTGGTATAGATGTTTCTTGTGCAGGTAAGCACTATTTCTCTATTTTAATTCTTAATTTGAAACATTAGAACGTAATATTGATTGTTACTTAACACTTTAAAGCGCCCCGTTAGTGAACATTTATAATCTAAGTTGAAAAGCATGGTCGGGAACGATTGTAACATCATACATCAGCAATCGGATTCGCAAATAACGTTACATTCTTATGTTTTTATTTTAAGTTTTTTATGTTCTAACAATCGAGTAATTTGGATCACGTGTAGTTTTCTATATTTTACTATTATTAATAATTTTTTTATTATAATTTGTTTCTATTTTACTGTTACTAAGGTAAGTATTCTTACTAAATTGCCTAATAAATATGTGATTTCCTTCGACGAATAAAAAATAATTAAATTGTTATTGGAATGTCTATATATATCATATAAAAGTTATAAAAAGTGATAGAAGCACACAAAATATTGTCATTTTTTGAAGAACATATTTTATATTTTTTGTATGAACACAATTAGTTTGTGCTATTTATAATTTAGAAAAAAAGTTAAGAAAGAAAGAAATTAACCACAATAAACAGAAAAGCGTGAATACAAACTGCATATCAATCTATAAAGAGTTACAATCATTAAAAATCACTTGTATTTTGCAGTTGCAATTGATAAAAAGAGAAGGATATCCTGCGGAAGCTCACGTCGTGGAAACGGAAGATGGCTACCTTTTAACAATGCATCGTATTCCAGGAAAACCTGGATCACCTGCGATCTTTTTGCAACATGGCGTACTCGGTAGTTCGGCCGATTGGGTTATTCTTGGAAAAGAAAAAGCTCTTGGTAAGACATCTTATCTATTATAAACATTACTACCTTAAAACGTTGCGTTGCACGTACATATCGGACAGAGCATTATATTAAACATATAAATAAAATATTCTACAATGCAATATTACTTTTTACACTTTACCTAGCTGCGATTTAATAGTCTTCATTTCAACACTTAAATGTTTAGCGGCCACAGAAACCAATAAATTATTTCGAATATTCTTATAATTTTCTTTAGGATTATTCTTTACAAAGAAAATGATCAAGTCTTTCTTTAGATGTAGTGCAGTACGTAGTAATAGACTTCCGGTTGATCAAGTGTTAACATATTCAGGATGATACTGACATTCGCAGTCACCGTAATGAGATAACAGATAAACGATGATACTAACTTTAATTTTGTCGCTCATTGATGTCGCCGCATAATCAGCGTCAGTGACGCATACTAAGCTCTTATTCATTCATAGACAAATTCTTAATTCAATTCATTAGATATTTATTTTATTTTATAAATTAATTTCCATTATAAGTTATTACAGATACTCTTTGGTTTTTATTTTTAGAAAATGTTAATTTTTTTATATGCAAATGGAATTGTTGTGTTTATTAATGAGAAACCTATAAAAATCATACTTCAACCGTACTATACGTTCTTCGGGACATGAAACCATTTTTATTTTTTAATACCATCGCGATTCTGTACTTTTGTTTGACTTAGTCAAGCCCACATTTTGTTAAATGTAGATTAATAGTTTTAAGAGGAGTATAAAAATTGTTATTAATTTTGCAAATCTGCTTTTGCCCAAAACCGGAACGTGGCAGTCCGCGAGAACTTCTCGTAATAATTTATGTTCAATAACGTCTAACGCGATCTACTTTTTTTTCAAACTGTCTGGTCTGCTATTTTATTACTCTATTTTACAGCTTACCTATTGGCTGACGCGGGTTACGATGTCTGGTTTGGAAATTTTCGAGGGAACACTTATTCAAGGGCGCACGTTAGGATGACCACTTGGGACCCTAGGTTTTGGAACTTCAGGTATCTCCAATCAGATTTTAGATTATGGAACTTTAATTTTTTTACAATATTAATAGAATATTACCTATTGAAAAATAATATCAAATAATAATACAAAAACTACTACATTGTAATAATACGAATAATTGTATCGTGTGTTATCTGCGTCGCGATTTACGCATATGAAATAGCAACATGAGTTAGAAAAATTAGGAGAACAAAGTAGAAACTTTCAATAGTAATTGCCCTTGCAGTTTTCACGAATCCGGCATCTACGATCTACCAGCGATGATCACTTACGTGGTGGGACAGACACATCGCTATTTAAGAGCGTATATCGGTTTCTCCATGGGTACGACAGCTTTCTATGTAATGGCCAGCGAGAGGCCGTACATGACAAAATATATGCTATCGGTATACAGTTTGGCCCCGGTAGTCTACATGAAACATGTGCAAAGTCCATTGAAATATTTCTCGCCGATCGCGACCAATTTTAAGGTAAGACATCCGAGAAATATTTAGTACATTTCACAAACTATTTTAGAATGCACAGTTTTAACAATCTTTCTCTTTCCACAATCTAGCAAATCTTCTTCTTGCTCGGGGAAACGGAATTGTTGCCGCAAAACTTCGTTACGAAAGTTTTAGCGAAAATTGTGTGCAATATTTTTCACTGGCAGGAAAAAATTTGTGCAAATCTAATGTTTATTTTTACTGGGTTCGACGAGGCTGAGTTTAGCTATGTAGGTATTTTGAAAAGTCTGTTTTGACGCTTGAATGGTGGACACTGGAAATCGATGCTAAAAGATTGTAATTTAGATGGAATGTTTATAAATATGGCTCACAATTGATCCAATTTCCGTCATCCAAGGGTTAAACGAAAAGTGTATTTTATTAGTTAGAACACATTTTATTTCACTTCCATTCCAGCCGTTGCTGCCTTTGATTTTGAGCCATACGCCTGCTGGCACCTCGACCAAGACAATGGTCCATTACGCGCAAGAAATTAAATCCGGATACTTTAGACAATACGATTATGGCTTAATGGGGAATATAATGAAATACAAGAGCTGTCATCCACCTGCGTACAATTTGTCGCGGATTACGGTACCGATAACATTGTTTTGCGGCAGAAACGACTGGTTATCTAGTTCCCAGGTACGTGTTTCGAAAAATTCGCTAATATGATTGATTCTGATGGAAGTTTGGTCCATGGAACTTTTTCTACTAATTATTTTGTATTTTGTTCAGGATGTGAAGCGCTTAATAAACGAGCTATCTAATCAACCAACAGTCTACGATGTGCCGTACGATAAATTCAATCACATAGACTTTTTATGGGCTATTGATGCTCCAAAATTAGTTTATAAAAAGCTATTGAGTATGCTTAACATCGGTATGCGATAGATAGTGTTTGAACCTATTAAGCAATGTTCTAGTTTTAATATATTTTGTCTAATTTTTAAGAATTACAGATACGTAATGCATGCAGGGTCTTAAACACTGATTTTAGTGATTTAGAGACAAATTTATTTTATAGAACGCATCAGTGGGGGAAGTTAACTATTTAAGTTGTCATCCATTTATTTAATGACTTAGTTATAACAATGTTACAATTGATTATATTAATTGTAGTACGTAATTCATTGATGTTGCCATAATACGAAGAATAATTATGCTGCGTTTGATTATTGTTCAGTTCTTAATTATTTTATGATTCTTCAGCTCTCTAAGTTGTCGAGTTATTGCATTTATATCTACATATATGTACTGATTGATGAAAGTAAGTAGGAAATTGAGGCGACGAATTTCAAATTTTCCTCTTTAGTTGGGTAGTCAATAAAGTATTCGCAAAGATTAACAATAAATTGTGTTAACGTTGTTTTACCTCCTTTGCGCGAAACACTTATAACCAAGAATTTCGTAATTTACGATTGCTCATCTTTCTTCTGCGGTTTCGTCGCTTGACACAATATTGTCTGGTTGTAAATGTCTGAATCGGAAGAAGAGTAAAACTCGCAAAGTGGTTGAAGTGATTTTACCGAGTTCAATGTGAAAATACCAGAAATAAATATTACAGGGCCTGTTAATGAATAAACCACGTAATTGATAATGCATTTGATCTGAAGTGAAGCATCTGCACATTTACAGACGCGTTTTTATTTCTAGTTCATGAACGAATAAGTATTAAACGTTGATATTCTATCTAAAAAAATACTGTGATACTAAATTGCTATTTTCATTTGTTTCGTAATAACAGAAGTGTTAAGCAGGTTTTTGTTATTTCTAGTTATCGTTGTTAATATATCCTCAATAGAAATTTCAAGAAAAGGACACTTCAGATGGACATCGGCTACTTAATGTGTGCAACGTGTTCGTCCATAATGATGTAGTGAACGACCGGAAGTAGCGAAATTGCGATCGATGTAGAGCCTTGCTCTAAAAGCGTATATGAAGAATACTAAACGTCGTGCTTGGTGTTTGCCTTGTGCGCATTATGAAAACAAAAATAAGTTCTACTTTATACAAAAAATACACAGAGTTTCTATGAACGTGTACACACATAGTAATAATAATTTTATTACTTATAATGATATGATTTCATCACTACACATTTTAATATCGTTCTCCTTCTGCGTTTAGAAAATAATTCCATTGAGATTATACATATTATACCGTGAAAAATAATAAAATAATTACGGTGATTTTGAATTCGATATAGAATATGAAAGTCGTAGAAAACTACGTTATCTTTTATGCACGTAAATCATCTTGTTATCGATCAAACGATATCATCACCAATTCTCGCAGAATTTCTGCCGACTCTGTTATTGAAAGGGGAATGTTTTTATCTTTTATCAAAAATTTCTGGATTAAATAAACCAATTAGTTAGATATTACATGGAAGAAAGATTCTACAAAATATTTCTTAATTCACACCCATTTAATAAGTGTTCAATTTTTGTGACAAAAATAAAGATTCATAGATTTTCTTCACAGATTTTCTTCAATCCCTCGGAATCTTTTACTGTAATTATAAAACGATTATGGATTAGTTTCTTCGTCTTCCCACACAGGTTTTATAAAGACTAGGTGACGGAGCAGTAAAAGTGACTATTCAAAATTACTTTATAAAAATAACAAGAATATGTCTATCAAAATGTTTAGCCATTTTTTTATAATACACATCCAAAGAAAAACATTGTTGAATAATTTCTCATGGATGTATCTTTACCATTGCGATAATAGTAAAGTAAAAATATTAGAACCAGTCATTTCGATGTGTCCCGTAAACCTAGTGTTAAAAAGGAAATTGCGATCTCTATTTTTGGCAAGCTTTGGAAATCAGATGTTATTGCCAACGTTTACCCTGCTAGCGTCGATCACTCTCTATTCTTCGAACAGGATATCTCGAACGCGTGAATGACGGTGGTCGTGAATAATCTGCCCAGCTGATCGATTCGGTGGTGCATCTTGAATATTAACCCAACTTGGGCATTTGTCGTTCAGCAAGTGTTACGTAAAATGTATTGATGTCATAATCTCACGGATCGGCCTACAAAGCCATGGCCTACTTGGTTAAATTTCAGGTACAAATTTCTATTCCGGACGACAAAATATCGATGTATCGAATAATAAAGCAATTTTGCAACATTCGGCGCCTGGTTACAACTTTATTTTAAACGTTCGAAAGCACTGTCGAAACCAAATGGAAAAATATCCATCCGTTGGTATTCCAGATAAAGAAGACCCTTCAAAAGAAAACATCCGATCGAGGTGTGGTCATCATTTCAAGGTATCCCTAGAATTCTTCTACTAAAGAAGCGTCGTCAGTGACCAAGCGACGATGGGCTCCGTCGATGATTGTGCAATGGAAAAATACTGATGGGCAAAGCGAGGGTCCCTCGGGGATACTTCAAGGATCAACTTTACATACGAGCTTTGGATTTTATCATGCGCGCCTGTACGATATCCTTACTATGTCATCGTTAAGTTGACGAAAAAAAGGAAGATCGTTTTCCGATCGATAGTGTAACCGATCACCGATCTAGCTGGACAGAAGTAATTTTGGTAACCATCGTAAAGTCGTGAATCATCGAAGAAAATTTTGAACAACTGAAGAAGCATCTGTAAATGAATTTTATGAGGTCTAAGACCCTAGTATAACTGTCCAAAGTTGACAGAGTCCTGATTTACGAGGTAACGCACGACGTAGCTCTAATTTGTGCGTCATAAAGTACCCCGTGTCCTGAAACCATGTTTAGCACTATACTTTTTCGATATTTGCTCACAAAGTATTAGCTTTCAGGTACAATAAATAATACTTCATTATTTTATCATATAAACATGAAACATATTTTAATCCTTGCGTTTCATAGGAAAATGAAATAGGTACAAGTTCTACGCGAAGAGTATTTCTTATTTATAGAAACATTAAACATTCGGCTCATATGTATTTTGAAAATATTTATATAAACAATCAATTATTTATTTCTGCTATAAATTATATGTTTCATATCATTTTAACTGTATTCGCTTACATGTTTTATAATTGGGACAGCCACTTCGCCAATCCGTCGTTGTGTACAAGGAGTGCGAATTTCCATCGTGTAAAAACGTCGCGCTGGCTTTTCTGACGAAACAAGAAGACCATTTTCATAGTATGTATGGGAAAAAGACAAGGTCACGCGGTCGAGAATGTTGCTCCGTAACAGGATTTCCCAGGTCAGAAACCATAAAAATCCTAAAACCATAAAAATTACCCATTTGATTTCTAGAGATGGGGAATTCGGAACGGCTGACGACGATCGTCTGGAACTGAAACTGGCACTGTCGATAGGAGCTCACCGATCACGTACCAATTCACTACACAACAATGGAAGCATAATAACGCGAGGATGTATCGTATGCACCACTATCGACAGCCTTTCGCGCACTTCAATTTGGTTATCATATCGGAGTACCGTTCGTAATTATTCGAACGGTGGTGAATTTTAATTCGACTCGCGTGATTATTATTTGAGTCAGCGGCTATTCGAAGATACACGTCTGTTAATAGGACGTGATGACGAATTTATAGAGTATTTATTTTAATAGTTATAAGTAGAGTGCGTATGATCATGCAAATGCACATGTTGATAGAATGTAGATAAAAATTCGTAACATAGGCAGAAATTTGTTTTGTCGTTACGTGATCTTAAAAATATGTTTCTTTTTTACATGCATTGCATAATGCACATGCTTTCCATATTTATTTTTTGCAAACATGTGTTTAAATAAATTGCATATTTTGTGCAATTGTACATAAATATTTATGTCAGGTTTGACAACTTTTTTTTTCTTATAATCTATTTCTTCTTGTCTGCTTTATTGTTTCAACAAGTCGTGGAAACATTTAACAGAAACGATGCCATTACAATAAAAACTGCCCAGGAAGTATTCCTGCAAGAAGGTCTTGCTCAAGACATCACTTTTATTAAGGCACATTTATAAACTCACCGCAATAAAAAAAATTAAAAACTGTTGGCTTATTGTTCGTGGATTCAATGCATACATACATATATGAATTGCATAAATTACTTGAAAAATGTACCTGAAGGTAGCAGCGAAAGAATACGTAACAATAATCGATGCAATTATTTCAAAATATCAGGGATTCCATGATGTTTTAGACGTCGCTGAATATTTTAAACGGTGAACATGTGGAATGTCAGAAAAATATCCCGAAAAGCTTTTGGTGTACATTTAAATATGCACCCATTATGTACTTCTTGCGATATTCGCTTCTAGACTTCAGCAATTAAATAGTGAAAATATAGAAAAATTTATAATTACTTATTGGAATGTAAATTATAATAGCCAGATATAGAATAAATATATCTTACATATTTGCATATGCTTCATGCATATATGCATATTTTATGAACATAAATAACATATGCTTCTTACATATGTTACGTGCATAAACATCATGATTCTAGTTATAACTTATAAGGTACGATAACGAGCGAGTAAAACAGATAAGAGAGAAATGTACGGAGTCGATAGGGTAATCCTACTCAATCCTTCATAGATAAACTATTTTTAGAGCCCTACAAAAGATCGAATGACGCAGAATTAATAAACCTTTTTACATTATAAAGCGAAGGGAATTTTTTTATTAGCGTTTATCGTGAGATAGGTTTTAATTGGTTTTGATTGGTCTGTTTGGAAGTCGAAAACACAAAAGATTCTTAAAATGTATAAGATTATTCGTGGAAGGTCTGCATTGTTTTGCAATCGTAAACTTTTGACGAAATGTTTTAGCTTTCTAAATATTTCCGTGTGTAAGATTACTTGTTCTTTCGGAGTTCGCTGTTCAAACGTCTGCTAAAAGTCAAGATTTCAATATTTTGCCACGATTATAAATGTTTTCGCGAGTACAGTAGTAGTACTGAATAACAATTTGTATTTAAGAAAACTTCAGTTTAGTAGTTAAAGTTTCTCAGTGCTATTTAGATTTTTCGAATAAAGAGTAATAAAACAATCCATTGGCGAGTGTTTTCATAAGATAGTAATCTTAAATGCAATCAACAGATCGTATTATTATTATTGGAGCGGACCACTGAGAGTACATCCGAGTTAGTAGGACACGATGAAGAATGTATTCAGTGTGCATTTCAATATTTATAAGATGTTATAATCAGAAGAAACAATTGGAATTAAATTACGATTATAGTCGATGGGCGAGGTATAATTAAATGAAGCTGCTCGCGCGTTGAATAACAACCGACTGAGGAAGGATACACATTAGTAAATGAGAAAACAAGTGAAGACGAACAATAATACTAACAGAAGGAAATAACGAACAGCTAGAAGTACAAGGGTGAAAATGGTGCAATAATAAAATTGATCAAATTTTATAGTAATTGATGTATTGTATGAATGATATTTCAAATAAAACTTCAATCACAAGAATAAGAAATATTTTAAGTATGATTAACTGGGAAGCAATTTTAGAGCTGGCAGAATAACAATTTACAAAAAATAGTTGCACTATTCTTAAAAAACAAGTCGTTCGTAAATTTAAATATTGTTGGTTAGTAACAATGAACGAACTGTTAGTTTCTACAAAGCATTTGATGCTTCGCTTATAGCCTAACAATCTGCAGCCATTGATCCAGTATAGTTCTTTGATAGATTCAAAATTGTTAGTAGAGGATGATAAGTTTAGAGACTAAGGAATTGAGAGCGTGTACTATAATCATTTATTTCCGACATTCCTTCTCAGAAATAACATATTTATCAAAATAAAAATCGTTCTTTGATATTTATCTTGGCGACGTAAATGATGATATATAATCGTTTGAAATATTGGGTTGTAAACGTAATCTTTACGTTTATGACCCCAATGTATCAACTCTAAACATGTCGATTACTTCATAGGGATATTACAACCCAGGTGTATAGATATAAGTGAAAATATAAAGTTTAAAACCTAATATTTTGTACGGCATGAATAACGTATTTTATAGAGTTTAATACCAATAGTAACAGTCTTCATCTCTATAATAAATTCTTTTTTTTCACGTTTAATCCTGTTCTCTTTACATTCATCCCCCTGTTAACTACCCATTCAAATTCCCTTTATAAACACAATGGAAAAGTAAAACAAAGGAATTTAATCATTTTGCAATTTTCCTAACTCCAGTCATATTATTCGTTCAAACTTGAAAAAGATTGGTTTATAGAAGGTGCACTGCAAACAAGATATAAAAATCATTGTTTTTGAGAGTGGAACGTATTAGTTTGGTGCACATATGCACCAACATTCCATAGAATGTCCGATTTTGGAATGGAAATTCAATGAAACCTTTTGATATAGAAATACTATTATAGTCTACAGGTTTATTATATGTGTATAATTCCAAGGTACAAAGCTGATCTTTAAGGACCTATCAGCAGCTTTCATTTAGATATTTAATTTTGATCTTAAATAGAATTTATTTTACTGTTAATCAATGTGATTCTAATGAATTCCTCTTGCATGGGTGGAAAAGTAAACTTATCGACGATAACATTATGTGATGTTTGCGCCATCAAATGCAATTATTCGCTGATGCTAGAAAAAATTCAAAAATAGACACGACAGTCTTCAATTCAAATAAAAGTTATTCGTGTAATCAATTTAAATATTTCTAAATTCACAGAAGCATCGCCTTAGTACACTTTATTCATATTTTTGAATCGAATAAAATGGAAACCTTTAAATATCTCGAAAGAAGAGAAAATGCACTTACACCATTTTCAAAATACGTTTCTGTTAAAAATGGGACATTTGATATGTCGCAACCTAATACAAGAGAATTGCAATATACAACTTCTTGCGAAGCACCAATTCGGCTGTCCTTTACAAACACAACACGAGACTAAACCTAAGCAACCTAAGGCTAAAACGGTGTCGAAAAACGAAAAGCCAGATACTCAAGAGTTCCAGGTAGTTTCGAGCACCACAGGGGGGTTGGGTTTCCACTGCGAGGGTGCCATCCCGATTTTCCCAGCAGCCGGAGGGGGTCTGCAACGAAGTCACGAGACACGCACGTGCGTGCATGCGTGGCCGGTCGGTGTTCGGGTGGCTGCCGCGTGCTGCTCGGCCCGAAGTGTACAGTACCAGGCGAGGCAAGGCGAGGCGTGAGAGACGAGGCGAGAGGCTAGTAATACAGAAAAGCCACGGGGCAGAAGGAACAAAAGGAGCAGAAGGAGAACAGGAGGAACAGAAGCGAGCTCGTCGCGAAGGTAGAACGCGCCGCGTGTACCGTGCACTTGGTGTGTACCGTGTATTGAGAGACAGAGAAAACAACGATCACGACGGGCTCGAACTCGAGAAGTTGAGTCGGCGAACCGAACCGCTCACCGATTCCAAAGTCCGCCGGTAGGCTCAGTTGTCTCCGAACCCCCGAACAGTTCGGATGTAGCTGAACCTCGTCTTTTCCCATCGCACACGAACTCGGTTCTGCAGCACCAACCCCTGGTGCCCTCGAAGCCTCACGTTTTGTGACAGTCGTTACGGTTCAATTGTGTGCGTCTTCATTGAGCCGAATCACCGATAAAAATAAACAACAAAAGAAAAAGAAAGCAGGACGATTAAGAGTGTTGTTCTCCGAGCCGGAATAAAAAATCGCGTTCCATCATCGAACCTGTTCGATCAGTTGAAGTCGGCACCGGAGAGGTGTCTGAAAGGAATTAGAGGACACCGGGAGCAGAAGAAGGACAAGATCGGCGCCCGGCGAGAGGATCGTAACGTTAAAACGTAAGTGACCGACGTTCCTGTCTATCTTGTTCAAGATTTCATTGAACTTCGTCCAAGATCTCGTTCGATTTATCAGAGGATCGCGCGGTTAAATTTCCCGCGAGGTGTATCGGGGCTAAAAGGCCCGTAGGCGCGCCGCGTTTTTTTTTCGATCGTTTGCCAAACAGATCGGCAGCCCACGTAAGGTAGCCGCGCATGCACAGTTACTTAATATTTATCACTGTCGACCTCATTCATTTTGAGCAGTTGCGTTGTCGGCTATCGACGTGGGAAACAGCAACAGGTGGATAGGAGGTGTCGAACATGTCAGAAACGGTTCGCCGTTGAACCAAAGTAACGTGACAAAATGTTAATATTGGGGTTCGGCGCCGGTTCCTCGATCGAGGATTACCGAATTCGACGCGGGTAACGGTAACCCGATCGGAATCGCGGCTCGGTGTCCCACTGGTGGACAAGCGGGCGGCTTTTCACTGGATTTTACGAGCGACTATGCGAGTCGATAGCGGGAACAAGTCGCCGGTCGCTGCGAATATTCGAGAATCGGCAGATAAGGTCGCGGAAGATAGTTCGTGTGAACGACGAACGCGAATCTGGTTGGATTTGGTTTGAATCCATTCGGTCTAGTTGGAATCGGAAGATTGTTCATGATCCCTCAGGTTTTAGAATCGAGGAATTTCGTTCATTCGGTTGTTGAGGATCGTTGAGGCTACGCCGAAGACGCAAACCATATGGAGGACTTGGTATTCGTCGGGTATTCGCAACTTTCGATCGAATGTCCGGTTCGGTGACACGCGTCGTCGGCTGATCGAGACAGATGTTCCTCGGCAATCCGGGGAATCTGTGAATAGCAATGATTCGACGCCGCTGCTATCATAGTAATACTGTTGGATGTAATAGGAGAATCGCAGGGGTGCGAGTTTTTATCGTGGATAACTATACTTATTTTCGTACGCATTTGTTGTAGTAGTTTTAACCGCGATCGCTTTCTATTAGGTTGATGCACATGAAATGTCGAATTTCGTTTATTCGTGGAGGTTTCTTTCCATGGTTTTGTTATTCTTTCATTTTTCACGTCACCTCTTCAACAATTTGATGAAATTGAAAAAAGTTTTGCAGAACTGTACATTTTTGCCATTTTTAAATAGATTGTCTCAAATATGGGTTCCGCTGATATTCGTGTAATTGACTTATATGAATACAAACTTAGCAGCAATGCTGTACAAACCATTCGCAATACAAATAAAGCTTTTGGGGATTATATTGTAAATGAGAAAAAAGTATAGCGTGGGTTTCCAAGATTTCATTTCAGTGATTTTTCGTTGAATAATGAGCCTTGTAGAAGACCTTTAATGGCGGTGAATAACAATATCATTATTAATTTCTTCGTACTGGAGAAACAATTACACAGCTGACACGTATTGACATTTTATTGATGAAATGCATGAAAAGTTAAAAATTTTACATAGAACACTTGTTAATCGGCGTGGATGGATTCTCCTCCACGATAACGCTCGACCGGATACGTCGCAAAAGACAGTTAAGATCACTTAGATATTTTTTAAAAATATAAGCAATATAGACACGAAGATAATGTGAAGAATTCAATAGCCACGTTTGTAGAACCTAGAAACTCGGATGTTTATAGAAATGGTTTAAAGACTTACTAGTAAAAGTGCATCCAAGCCGATGAAGCATATTTCGGTAAAAAGAAATTCTCCTAAGTAATGTACGAAATGATATTAGTGTCATTAAAAGAAAAAATTCGACATGCGCCAACCTAATATCTTGTATTTTCATGTTTTAACTATTGCGTCTAGTGATACTAGTGATACTATCTATTGTGTCTAAACTGAAGACAAGTTGGGTATATAACACTTACTCCGTAAGTGTTGCATGATTCTATCATAGACATCTATGTTTACTTTTGCATGCATTTGTTCCAGTAGTTTGAGTCGCGATCACTTTATGTTTCGTGTTGTAGTTACTCCGTTTAGTGGTATTATCTCTGTTGCTTGAACTAAAGGCAAGTAGGTTTAGATATGCTCCACTTGGTCCACAAGTATTTAAACCCCTTGGGGAATATAATTGTCTTTGTTCTTACTAGACTGCGGATCTTTATGCGAAGTCTCATTTTATAAACATTAGAACGAGGTCGTTTGCTAATATAAAGACAAATACATGCACAACTTACTCCATAAATGCTTGAACACATGGTGGAATCTAAATTACTAGACAGAATGGATCTTTATTTAAAATAAAAATAATCTACCTGATTTGCAACAAACTGGAGTAAAATAGATATCTTAATGTGTTCAATAGATTGAAAATAATATAATATTTTTAAATTCTTTTAATGTTTCTACTATTTTAAATTACACCCACTCATTTATGTCGTAAATGATTAAAATCCGCTGTTAATACTAGACTGTGCATTTTTAAGCTAAGTCTCATTTTTGTAGGTTTAATTTTATAGAAATTAGAATGAGGACGTTTGCAATGGCAATGTTTATTGAGATAGAACTAAAGGGCCATTGTTTGAACTGAAGACAAGTAGATTTACGTATACACTACTCACTCCATAATTCTTTGAATACTGGGCGAAATCTAGAGCTATTTGTTGTAACTAGACTGTAGATCTCGAACTCTCAGTTTTCACGTTTTACTTTATAAGAGTCGAAATGAGATGACCGTTTGCTAATGAAAAATTTCGTTTGTTTCAATCACTGGTTTAATTACAAGCAGAATACCGAAAATGGTAATTTGCATAAAGCTCCATAGTCTAGTTATAAGCGATGTATCAGTAACGTTAAATTCATCTGATGCTTTCTCAACTTTACGTATCACCTACTCATTTTTACCATAAATGCATAAAATCAGCAGTCTAGTAATTTAAATCTCTCGATAGAAAAGACCCACTGATCGAGTCGAAGTCACGTCGTAAATCAACAAAAAACTAACTGGCAATTAATCGTGGAAATGAAAGTGAAACAACAATTTTTTAAAACCGGGTACGCGGGTGTTCTGGAATCGATACTTTGCACTTTGAGTTCCTTGCCGGAGGCCTATAACGAGACCGCAAAGCGCGCACGTGTTCCGTAACAAAAAGGTTTTTCGGAATGTTATCGGACGGATTGATTGGCATTTCACCCTTTATGTGCAAATGCTGCACTATGATCGATGATTGTTCTCGTTTCGTTCGCGGTAAACTCCCCCGCCGCGATCCTGTTATGATGTATAATTGCTCCGAAATGACACAGAGCGCAGGAATGTAAACGCACGGCGTTATGGTGTCGTTCGCGTGCACACCTGCGACGAATTATAACTGGGGAGGGGGGGGGGAAGATTTTCGTTTCTGTGGATCCCGAGGCGTCTGAAAACCGGCCGTCTTTATCAGAGACCCTCTATTTTCCAGTCTGGTAGAGGCGACGACCGATAAAGAACAACCGAAACGCGCTCGATCGGATCCAATCGATCGAAATGGCTAGATTTGGGCTAATTAGTCGCGCGCGCTAGTCGATTTCACGGCTTTGTGTATTGACGATTGTGGTCGAACGAGCTGTGTAAGGAGTGTCGCAAGATTCTTTTAGAACATATGAAATTGTACGTTAGACCTTTTCTTCTCATTAGATTTCATTTAGAATGCATCTGCTGAAAAGTTATTAGGATTTTCAATACTGAAAAGCTAATAAGATTTTCAGTAATTGTACTGTTTGAAAAGGAAGCTTAACAAAATTTCTCTTACATAATAATAGCAAATTAAATTATTAGATCCACGTAGGTGAGTTGTTACTGGGCGTGAGTTATTGGTTCACGATTAACGTCGCACAGTGGTTTGAAATCGCCAAAACGTGGCCAAAAATCAATTTTTCAACTTTCTAAAAAATGAATGAAATTTATGCTATTAGGTTCTTAAATGTACAGACTATGTTGTAGCATAAATATAAATTGCTATAAGTCAACCATTATTTTTTTAGAGAAGTTTGAAAACAAGCAAAAATGCAAGTTTTAAAATTATGGCACTTCTTCCTGATATTAGCGTTGTTTGTCACATCATACTTTTTCATGAGCAACAATTTCAGCAAAACTAACTATATAGCGTTAAAGAGCGTTCCTTCAGCTGTGAGTATGTGTAACAATCAAGTGCATATAAATTTTTTTTAAACTTTTAAAATTGTTTCTTCCTAAACACCTATTTTCCTGTCTTTTTTTTCTTTAATGATGATTATAATACTAAGGATCATGGAGGATCACGACGAAATTTGCATAGAAGTATTTGCTAGAGCCTCCTTAAGATGGCTACACAAAAATTGCTTGCAAATACTCGCAACTCCAAAAGTTACGACAATAAATAGGCAATTATAATTTTTAATTTATTATAATTATTAATTTTGACATCAGATTCATAATCAGCGACCCCCAAAAATAGGGGAATACTACATTTCAAGGAAATCGGGCAATTTTTTGAGTTACACATCAGCCATATTGAATCCGCCATTTTGTTTTTTGAAATTTTGAAATCACAATTCACAATAAGCGACCCGAAAACCCCCGGAATGCCGATTTTCAACAAAATTGAAGTATGTCTTCGATTTTTGGCCACGTTTTGGCGATTTCAAACCACTGTGCGTCGCTACCGCTGTTGATGGATCTACCAGAAAGTCCTTAGTTATGCATCATAGGTATCCAGAAATTATAAAATAATCGCTAGTAGATAACGTGTTAAGTATTCCGCAAGTAAAATAATAATATGCACTTTATTTCAGTTTAACAGCTAAGAAATTTGACTTGGTTTAGATAAACCTAATCAGTACAATCTTAACCGTCCATCCTTCCATCCTTCCATTCACCCATGCGTCACTGTCCTTCCCATTCTTTTGTTTCCTATATCTACCCAAATAAAATACATTAAATGAACGATGATATATAAATATAAATAGAAACATATTTATTCAACATAAATCTTCTTCAAATCTTGACTCACAATTTGAAAGAAGTAGATAGTGCCATCTGATGTCGGAAACATTCAAAATATGTTAGATTTCTTCGAACGTTCAGGGGTATGTATACAAACTCATGATCCCATTGTAGAAAATTAAATGTCATTTTTTATCATTCCTGTGGAATACAATAGCTGCGTTTTCAGTAGTTAAGTTAATGTTGTTTTCGTTATGTGTAGAGTGTATCAAGGGGTGAAGATGATAAAGAACATTAAAATACCGTGGAATGAACTACTATTGCAAAAGGAATATATTAAAACTCCTCTATAAGATTGTACATACAGTATCATTAACAGCAACATCTGATAAAGTGGTTTAAACTCGTTTTTAAGGGCCGTCCTTGTTTTATTATCTTCATATTTTTCATCTTGTGAGACACGTTAGTCTTATTGGATGATTTACATTTATTAATTTGTTCCTTGTGCTTTTCATGGGTAAAAGTTTCCGTTGTGATTCAATTGTTTGATCAAATATTAGCGTCCCGCGTTAGATGGCTGCATCTGCAGAAAGTTCCACGTGATTCGTTGTTTGCACAGCGAAGCTCTAACCATAGCGACAACAGTAACACAGTGTTTGATCCCCGGAGAGATATTTTTCCATAAAATGGTTTGGCGAGCTACACAACGGGGCACGGCTTTCGTATTTATTCAGATTACTCACGCATCGCCGTGAGCCCCGTTTTCCAAACGGTCGTCAAACACGGCTTCTTGGTTCGGAAAAGTTTCCATCTTGGTACGGAACGATGTTACTCAATGAGATCGTGATCTGCTACTAAAACTGGTGATCTTGTACGGATTCTGATGTTACTGGGGTAACCTTTGGAGGACGAAGTGGGTGATAGATTAAACGCGAGGCATGTTTGATCGAGCTGAAAATACACTAAGTTAGACGAAAAAGTCTGCATGCAGTGCCTTGCACACTTAATCATCCGATACAAAGTCGGGCCATGGTGGAAAAAAATACAAAATAAAAATTTTTTGTTTTAGTAAAATGAGTAGGCTTTCCTCTTTATTTTTAACTAAGGAGTTGTATTCAGGATCGTTTTCCTCAATTATTGTATTTTGGACGGTGGGAACCTTTTAAAACAGTCTTGGCCAACCCAAATGGTTTCACGGGCCACTCTGATGACGCGTAACGTTATAGCGGGCCGCACTTTAGGTAAAGATGCTTTTAAAAAATGTAATGCAAATACAAAATGAATGAAACTTTATTGTTATACTATGATTCTATATAATTAACTCTTGAGTCTTAATTAATGAGATATTTGTTCTTCTTTCACTTAATTTTTGTAAATCTATATTTATGTTCGATGTTGCTCTTTGTAAATTTCATCTGCGAAAATAATGTTTCACAAACATATGTGGATCCAAAAGCACTCACAACTCGTTACTTACAAACAATGTTACTCGCTTTCAGTAACATTTGGCATTCGTGGATATCAAATATGGAACTGGAGTTCGTAGTCGCACTTACACATTATATCAATGACACATACAAATTTTCATTTATTTAATATGTTTTGTATACATACAACGAGAAACAAAAGTTTCAATAGAAATTTAAATGGGCCGGCGGGCCGCGTGTTGGCCAGGCCTGCTTTAAAACTGGGTTTATGGAGCATTAAAAGTGGGTATTTTACATTACTTTATAAAAATAAAGAGAATGTGTTTCATAATATGTACCCAAAAAAAACAAATTTATTGAATAATTTCTCATGGATACATCTTTACAAGCTCAATAATCGTAAATTAAAATATTAGAACACGTAATTTTGACTATTTATCAGGATTAGAGATTTTCCAGCAAAAACTTTCTAGTATTTCTGGTCTTTATTTTCGCGGATGAACACTTCAAACTCAGGTGAGTTGTGGTTTATATATTTAAAAAACAAAATGTATTGTCAACATTGGCATTCAAAGTAGACTGATCGAAAAAAACAATGAAACTAGTTGTTTGCTTTTTAAATTTTTTTGGGGATTCTAGATTACAAAAAAAGCTCCGGTTTCCCAGGGTTTCAAATTATCTTTTTCTGGGAGCTAATACACTACCCTAACTGCCCTGAAGATTTCGTAGCCGCATTTAAACGCAATAATTTTCAGTTCAGTTTCAAATGACGAGGGCAGCGATAAGAATTTTTCACAGAAATAACGGTCGCATCAAACATTAAGCATTAAAACATATCTAACATTGAAAAAAATAAATTAGGAAAATAAAGAAATGAAAATTTTCGAAAATTAGCTATCATTGTAATAAGTTGAAATATTCTTAAAATATTTCGGGTATGTTATTTGTTTCTGCATCATCCGATTCCAATACAATTTTTGGCAGGAATAAGTAACATAAATGTACAAAGTGAATTTTTGAAGTTTTCATAAAAAGCACAGATAAAAATGTTGTAAAGACAACCCATACTGTTTGCTTAGATTTCCGTTGCTTTTCTTTATAAAAAAGTTATTGCCTTTTGAAGAGTGTGAATTGATGTATATTGACAGAAACTAATTATGTTTTTATTGCATTGTTGCCACAAAGAGTTTTCCAATTGCGAAAGAAATTTTTTTATGATTTTCTTGAAAGAATCTACAAAAATTGGAATTTTGATGAAGATCTGTACTTTATTTGTACCTTTTTTATGGTTAAATAGTTGATTCTAGAATGAGCTATTTATTTTCAAATTTTGTAATGAAATGTTAAACTTGACGCTAAAAAATTAGCAGCTCGAAGAATACTTATTAAAATATCCTCTAATAAATAAGTGTCTGATGTTGCATTTGATAATGGAGATGTATATTATTGCTTTTGTTAATGCCTTTATTTATCAACAGTTACTGAGAAGCACATAGCTTGGTACTGCCGAGCCACGACTATTATAATTATATAATAAAGTCGTGGCTTCATGGGATGTACATGAATCCTTATCTCAAAGAAAAATGTAAAAATAAATGAATTCAATATGTAAAAATTAATCGATACAATAATATCTAACGAAGATGATTTAAAGATGTTTATAAAATTAGCGACAGAATCGAATGAATGATGTCTATGAAAGATTGCAGTTTACTAGGCAATATTTTTGTACGACAATTGCGTGATATAGTGCTTCATGAAACATTGTGTTTCCTTCAAACGTACTATGTGCTTAGTACTCACGAACGGAAGTGTATATACTAGCGAAGTATAATGACGTGGCATTTGTGTGAAATAATCGAATTTTCTCATGATTACCAGCCTTTGTAACAGCGCGATTCATTCATGGGCACTACTGCGTTCGCTTGCGATTTGCATTCGCGTTGACAGGATAACGGAGTTTTGTTTTTACCGGAAAACACTGAGAAGCTCTGACAATCGTCCAAACAGTATTGCATTCATGTAGAAACAATACCGAAAGTGCAATAAAATATTAATTTATGTGTATGTGACACATAACGTGCAAAAAGAAGCAAATTTCCATTACGGAAAATCCAAATAGAGATACAAACTCTGCTTCACATACTCTGATTCATTCCTAATTTTACAATTAGCAAATAAAGGAAAATTAATTGTTTCTAGATGAAGAATCTAGAAATTAACTAATTAAAGGATCCTACGAATGATTTAAGACTCTACTTACCAAGCACTAAAAGTGATTTTTGTTATAGCATGTGCTTGGATAAACAAAATGCATTCAATCATATCCAATGGAAGGATTTTTTATGATTCCAATAATTGTAAAATGATAGTGTATTGTCAGTTGAAATGCGGATCTCTACTTGCATAAACTAGTGTTTTATTTAGTAATGCCTGGACTGCGGATTGTATGCATTCACAACAAAAAATTGAATAGGTGATGTATGAAACTGAAGAAACATAAGAAGAATTTCAAAAATTATTAAAAGAAGACGTACATTTTCGTTTAACTTTTGTTCCTTAACAATCAACTTGGAAAATTCCTATCGTGCAGAATTCGGTAATTATTTAGAAGTTTACCCTCCTCACCGATTTTGATGACCTTGAAATATGTTGTGAAGGTCATTATTCTGAACAACTTTTCCCTATACATGTCACCGCCGCTCGGTTTTAGTTATCGAGATATTTTCAAAAATATTTAGTTTTTAGATTACGAGTACACTTCATTTGGTAATTAATTACCCTCTCCGGCCCCCTCCCATGACCTAACCACAACTTACTCTATTCGCATAATCTTTGAATTGTAGCTGTCATCCAGAATTTGAACTAGTAATACGTACAAAAGACTGCATGACATCTACAATGGAAAGATTATGCGAATATTGTGAGTTATGGATAGGTTGTGGGAAGGGGCAGAGAGGGCCAGTCGTTAGGTCCGACCCGACCACGCATACGAGAATCCAGGAATAGTCTCTCAAAATTGAAAGCTCATCTTATATGTATATGTATGTATGACCAGAGTGAAACCCTGTTTTCTTTCTGATTTCCACAACGTATTTTCAAAAACAGTAAACAGACGCCGCGCCGAAGCAGGCTTAGGTATTGCCACGGAGCGTGCGCGGATACGGAAAATTAAATCCAGTACTAGCAATAGTTTTTTGCAAATATCTCGACATCTAAAACCGAGCGGCTGTAACATGTATAGGGAAAAGTTGTTCAGATTGATGACCTTGACAACATATTTCAAGGTTATCAAAATCGGTGAAGAGGGCAAACTTCTAAATATTAGGTTGACCCATGAGTTCGTGCCGCGGATTGAAAAGTATTTTAATGAAAAACCACAGAAATTTTATAGTGACGGTATAATATCTTTACCAAAAAAGTGGGAAGAGGTTGTAGAGAAGGTGGTTATATTTTTCATTGACTTTGAAAGTACGTTTTAAATATTAATTTAAATAGTAAAACAGTAAACGGCACGAACTTATGGGACGACCTAATAATTACCCTAAACTCTTTGGGGAAAATTGTGCATTTTATTATGCTAAACTATTGAAGAAACAATTGATGGTGAGAACTTCAGAAAGATCAAATGAAAATTCGCTGTGTATTAGTAATTGCAGCGTTTTTGTAGAATTCTGTCAGCCACATCGTCAAAAATAGTTCGCACATAATGTGTTAACAGTCGAAAGCATCAAGTGTCCATTTCTTTTGCATCGATGGTTTATATACATATAGCATAGTTTCTTCTACTGTGCCCTGATTAAAGCAACATGACGATTATATCCCTAATTACAGTGACTTTTTAGGATTCTTTCACTGAAGTCGTCAAAAAATATCTCGAATGGAATAAGTTAACAAAAGCATTAAGTGTCCTTTTTCTTCACACTGATGGTTTATATTTAGCACGGTTTCTTCCGCCGTGCCCTGATTAATGCAACGAGACGACATGGAACCAGGAAAACACTCGTCGACTTGTTATCTCCGTCACGTATCTGACAAACTCCGAGACACAGGTTCTCCCATTCGCTCCTCGTTCGAAATGCCTTTTTGCTTAGGCACCGGCCACGGTTTTCGATCAGCTCTCGAAAGCCGAGCTAATCGGTGTTTACATCGGTACCTTCACCTCGCGCCTCGTTGCACGATCGAAGACCTCGACGAAATCGGCGCCGCACAGTGGTTTCGATCTAGAAATATGGGGACATTTTGCCAAAAAGTCAACTATCTCGCATAGATGTCTGTTGAATATGTTTTGCTTTCTCATTTTCCAGCAATCTCGAAAATGAAAAAAGTAATAAACTGTAATAAAAATTGTTACTGTTATCGACAGTTAAAGTTGGATGTTTTGAAGATAGCATTTTTCATGGAAGAAATTGGTTCCTTTCTTTAACATGTCCTGACGACTCTTCTCATTATTTTTCCACCACTTTTTTTAAAATGAAAAGTATATCTTTAAATTACAAATTATCACTGACAATTAAACATTACTGTTTGTTATTTAAAACAAATTTAATGCTGACTCCATTGGGGAAAATCCTAAAAATTCTTAGTAATTCACATGGAATATCTTTTGACTCTCGAATATTCCCAGAATTTTACAAAGTGGACTATTCTCAGCATATTTTCTTTTATATAATCCTGCAAGAATCGGAATCACCTTCTTCCATTTTTACAAATTATCATTGTTTAAAGCTGCGCGCTTCGCTGTGCGTATAGGTGCTATGGGCGCATTCATCGTCGAGACTATGCTACACTAAAATTCCTTTGGCCACACGAAGTGAGGTTTTCAGGACATAGAGCGACCTCATAGGGAATTCTTCAGAAGATACACACTTTCAAATGTTTATGCTATAATATATATAAACCTTCAACATTATGATATTCACTGCCATTCTGCATTCAGTTGATACAAAGCCATACGAGAGTGAATCGTGCAACTGTTTGAGCGTTACATTGTAATTTGAATGCAATTATAAACGTATGAAAGCTAATTTAAGTAGTTCTATGCATAAAAGAGAAATGTTATCAGCAGAGAAAGCTCTTTGTACGTTTATAACAGCAGACCTGTCCAAATTTCAGTATACGTCCATTAGAAATGACGCTATACTGTACAAAACCAATCAATGGCCGTCGTATGCGGTATTATTAAAAGAAAAAAAAATTGTTATCCACCAAAGGAAGCTATAGATGTAACCGAAAAATATGCAAAAGTTGAGTTACAAAGTTTGCTAGATGACGCGGCTAAACGAATTTTAAAAAGCGTAGGTGATTTACAAAATAAGTCAATTGTCTGAAGAGGCCTTAGAGAGGAGACATAAAGATTTTAAAAATTATAGAAGTAATAAAAGCCGAAAATTTTCACGCACTGCTACAAATGAAGATATATTTCATAGATTATTACTAACTTCTGATCCATATATATCTTCCTTGCGTATAAAGTCCAACAATAATAAACCTAAAACCCTGGACTCAGAGGCTGAGGAACTAATAATTAAATAGAAACTTTTAACAGAGAAGGTAAGAATAATTAATTTAATTCTGTGTCACATAATTCTCAACTGATCACGAATTAAACTTATTGTATTTATTATTGCTTATATTTTAATTTGTGCTTTATACAGGTACCATAGACTTTGTGAATTTTAAAAACTTACCTGGAGATTCTGGAAAATACAGAAACAAGTTTACTCAACTAGCGGTTCGTTAAACAAGTAGAAGAGTATTATTAACTAATTAATTAATTTGGACCTGTTTATTTAAAAAAAAGTGCTAAAATTTGTTATACTTGTACACATATTTAAAAATTGCAAGAAAGACTATTAAATAAACATAAAGTATATTACATTTTACAGTATTAAAAATGAATTCTTGTTAATATTCTTCACTCCAAATTTCACTTCGATATCTTTAATAGTTTAAAAGTTATACCAAAATGTCCCCGTATTTCTCGATCGGGACCACTGTGCGCCGTTAGTGTGCAGTCAGTAAAAATAAAACGCAGTGCGGATCGTTTAAGCAGATTTATGATCGGCAACATAAAAACTCGTTTTACATGCGTTGCCTGACACATCGAGCGTAGTCGTTGAACCTATTGTGCCTCATTGGTAATAGATTTTCAAAGTCGACACTCGTTGCCGACCTAGAAACAACTCGGAAGACAAATAACAAAAGAGAAACATTTAAAGGTGAACGCATCGAAGCAATTCGCGCATTACATCGAGAAAATCGTGAAAATTCATCGCAACTGATGGGAGGTAACAAATTTTATATAAAGAAACTAACGGTTTCACTTTGTTTGTAGCGAATATCTAGAAACATTTCAATTAAGAAATGAAGTAGTGCTTCGTTTTAAAAGAATGTTGGGTGTTCAAATAATAAGTAAATAATAGAATAATGATTGTATTAATTTTTTTCCCTGTGCTTTAATTGATTGCCATTGTGACCATTTTGCATTGAGAGAGGACTAGAGGTAAACGAAATTTATAGAAAATTATGTTCATATTCAACGGTAACATTTCAGTTACAATTTTTACTAAATCGTTCTTGATATGAATGTTTAAATAACAAATTTTTCAGTCATTGAAAGCCACCATTGTTGCATTCTCTTTTTTTCATATGGAATTATGAATATTATTTTATAAGTCCTGACACGTTGTATGCAAAGATGCATACTTCAGTCTGTCAGAAATGTGATTTATGACGTTTTGTCTTATTACTATACACATCCTAATGGTCCTTATACCATTAGAAATGGTAAAACAATACCCGAGTCAGAGTTACAAGCGTTCCATCAAAAAGTCTAATTTCCTAGTAGCCAATTTGAATCTACTAGTCATTTGCATCATTAGAGATCAACGTTGATCTCAAAGGGTTAGGTTGAAAAATATGTAAAATAAAATTCATACATAAGGATTCGAGTGGCTAGAGGAGGAATTAAAATTATTGTCTAATTAACTGATTTTTATCGTATTTAAAAAAAATTACTTGATAAATGCCTAGAAAGATGTCTGGGCCAATAGAATGGCCCTTATTACATCCACAAGAGATGAAACATGCTTGGCAGCCGCAAAATGGCACACATTCATCGAACCACATTTTTTAAATTACTTATTTCCATTTAACCTGTAAAAGATTCTGTGATAAACATTTGTAATACTGCCGCGACCAATAAAATGGTCCTTATCGAATCAAAAAGTGATGCAACAGGCTTTTCAATCACCGAATGACGCCTATTAATGGAATCATATTTTCTAATTACCTTTTTCTTTTTTAACTTGTAAAAGATTGTGCGAAGATCATTTGTGATAGTATCTAGTTCAATAAAATAGTCCCTATCGGATCGGCATGAGACGAGACAGGCTCTCGCAAGTCGCAGAATAGATCCCATTCATTGAACCATATTGCACGGATTCAAGTTGTCTACGAGCAGCTGTTCACGCTGAAATCTGTTGTGGTCTGTGGTAGATTTTGCAAGCATGCTTTCGTCGAAAGATGATCGCGACATTACGAGACCGTAACTCCAAGGCTGGACACGGTAAAGGCTGCATAGTAGACGGCATGCTTGCGCCTTGGAGCATTTCGTTGTGAAACGATTGAAGCATTTACGAGTCGATCGTTCCCGAAGACTTTCTAATCCGTCGCATATATATATACATATACACAGGGTGTCTTACAAGGTGTGCCGCGTGCTGCGAGTGACAGATTCCTGAGCCGAAAATTATTAACTATGCCAAGCAACTATTTCTTCTTTTACTTTTTCGCGAAATGGCGCCACGATATAAATTCGATGCGCAAAAATACACTCGTATATCCGTAATTGGAATGAATATAAATTGTATGCTGTTAATATTCTGGGAATGTAATATATGCTTCTTAGAGGGTACACCTTAACATAGGAAGAGCATAGTAATTGCGAACCAATGTCACGTCCACCGTAAAGTCCCTATTTAGATCTCGGTGTGTGTTTATGCCATAAGCGATATAGAAATTAAAAAACACAATTCAGATATTATTAATACACCACCCATCAGTGGATATTTAATCATTTTTAGAAGTCCGTGATTCACAGATAAGAATTTTTTAATTGATTATTTAGCAGTAGCAATAATTTTAATCCCGTATATTATATACAAACATTGATATAATACATACAAACATTGAGCATTTTTATTAACAAGCTTCTAATAAGTAAAGTGTAGAAATTATAGTGGACGAATTTATTTAAAACAATATTTTAATTTATAGCGTTATACGCAATCAATGCGTTCTAATTGCAGTAAATATTGCTTGATTTGAACATTATTTATATGTAGAATTGCTGTTGCTTAAACTAGTGTAAAATGTAGAAAATTGTCTTTATTTTCTGTAACACCACTTGTTATCGCTAGAATAATCGAATCAATGGGAAAAGAAAAATTTGTGTTCACCAAATAGTCTTTCGCTAACTCCTCTACACAATAAAAATTCAATAATTGTCGTTATTTTTTAAAACTAATATTTATCTCTAAAATCATCGAATTAGTATGTAATCAAAAAATTTTCTCCACAGAATTGAGAATTCTACTGACTCCTACAGAAAAAAAATTTCAACCAAATATACATTCTAATCGCGTAAGCAGCAAATGCATAAAATTCGCCTCGCGATCGCGGATGTATCTCGATTCGAATACCTTCATGTGTCCGTGCATTATCTCGAACTTGTGCTCGATAAAAATGACGTCCGACAACCCGCGCCGTTGAACAATGTTGTATGTTACTAAAAGATCGTGTGCGATCCTTCGTGGAACCTGGTGTCGAATATTGCAGATAATGGCGAATAAGTTAATGGTGCATTTTATTGTTGGCGCAAAAATTTGCACGGGCCATTTGACGAGGCGATCATTCGCGTTTTCACCGGTTTCAATGAATCTATTTTTGGCTCACGGACCTAACGCGGCACACACAGAATACGGCACACCTCGGCGTGCATGAATTTTAGCTACACGCAATAATATTCGCAATATCCTGTGTGCGCGCACATTTATTCCGTTGAACCGATAAAGATGTTCAACGCGAAACCGACTTGCGCATATGTACCTGCAGGAATGCGGCAAGCGGAATGCCATTTAGATAAGACAATTTCGCCGGGGATGTTCGTTTAGGCGTTTTACCTTAAAGGACTGAGCCTGCGGTTCGTCAAATTCCTTTTTGCGAGGCGACTTGGCCTAAGTTTTTAGATATCTCTATACGTTTATGTATAAAAATTATATACAAAATTAGAACGAGTGTTCATTTGATTCTTAATTTTATTTTTGTAACTCGGTTTCTTTAATCTTGTCTCCAAAAGAATGGCAGGTTCCGCAAGCTGATAAAGTGCCATTTGATTTAGTGGCGAATCCACTGTGATTTTATATAATGTAACTTTTTAAGTATGTTTTAAATATCTGTTCTCATACGACAGGTGCAATATTCGTGTTAGATTTTGACATTCCGTGAAATAATACTGACTTTGACTGAAGACATTAAATAAATAAATAAAAAAAAAATTTCTTTACTTTATTAACTTTTATATTTTTAAGCTAGAGATCCTTAAAATGGGGAACATGTAATAGTGTATTACTTAACTTATGCTTTTTCTTCAAATATTCAATCATTTTACAAAAATTGAGGGCACAAGTTGGTGAAAGTATTATTATTATTTAAGACTCGCAGAAAGTAGTAGGCTCAAATGATGTTGTATCGTGCACACTTCCTTTACACTATTGTGTGTAAATAATTAGTACCAATTTTGAAATTCTCTTGGCACATTAACAAAAGTTTTAAAACATGACAACGCTCACATTCAATTACATTTTCAGTTTACCACTAAAGATAATGGTTAAACACTCAATTTATACTTTTAGTAACATTTCTGATACTTAAGTTTACGCACACTCACACACACATTTAAAAATTCAAAATGTTCACGCATTTTTCGCACTTTTTTCAATAATACCACAACTATAATAGCCAAAATCTCTTTAACAGGCGAATATCAATTGTAAAGTGTTTTGAATCGCTATTTGTGGCTGAATTCGACAACCTTCATTCTACTTACATGTTTGATAAACTATCCTCTTCCTCAGCACGTGCTCACACTGCTCTTAAATATTTCCACCAGCTCACAAATTACAATTCCACCTTTTTTCCACAAGGACCTAAACGTTCTCGACCAACGTTCTCGACTATTCGACTATATTCGTCTTTGACGAGCTGGCTTCGGTATTGTTTAAGCGTAACAATAACGTAAACCTAACAGCAGTTCTTGCATCATTCGGGTCACCTTTATCCGTATTTACAGAGGCGTACATATGGGTGACCACGTACTGCTACGAAACAAATGCGAAGATTTTCGAAAACAGTGTGTTACCGGAAGGAAACATTATTGCTTCGGCGATATCAACCGGTTCGTGACACTGAATTAGTTTTGTCGAAAAAAGATGTGAAACGTGCATTTGTCAAAATACTCGGCGGACAAATATCGAAGCCGATTTAAAAATAAGAAGAATGGAATACAATAGAGCTTCGCTCGTTGCAATCTTGTTTATTACACGAAATCCTCGTTTATTGCATACCAGATATCCCACCACGAGTTGTTAGAAGTTCTAGAACTCGTGGTGGGGATTGTACAAACAAAAGAAGGTCATCACTACAAATCACTATGATTAGTCAACAGCGGATTTTATGCATTTATAACTAGACTGCGGTTTTTATGCATTTATGACAAAACAGAGATAAACTAAACCATTTATGAATGTCAATATATAATTTCCAATTTATGAGGGTCATTAAAGAAAAAAGAAATTTTATTGTGTCTTCTGTTTCTTGCAATTGATGCGAACAATTTTTATTTTGCATAAAGTTCCGTAGTGTATTTATAAAGAAAACGAGTGGCTGCAATTTAAAACGATGGAAAGATGAAAGGAATTTAAGAATGTTCATGTACTATTTTAACTCATTAAGATTATTAAACGAGGAAATGAACTTTTGAATGATTAAACTCTCTTGCAATTGATGCAGACAATTTTGATTTCGCATAAAAATCCGTAGTCTAATGATTGATTACGATTACTTATTTCGTTGCACAACTACGACGTTTCTACGCACTTCCGAGCCCGTTTTGTGCAACGAGCGAGGTTATACTGTAGAAGAAACGAGATAATCTTTGGATAGAACTTCGATTGATAGTTTCTTTGCAAACGGAAGAAATTTAAATTTTTGACGATGTCATACGGTTGAATCTCAGTTCATTTTATGAAGGAAACGTCTAAAACATGCATTTACCAAACCGCTCAATGAAGATTGAAGTCAATTTGATAAATAAGAACAGAATAGAAGAAAAGAAGCAATCTCTGGATGAAGGAACTTTGACTGGTAATTTCTTTCCTGCGACAGAAGAAATTGAGAGAAAAACGTCGTGGCCTTCGCCGAAGGAGGCTGCCGGCTTCGGGCGAGGCAACTCTAAGTACGAAGTACTAATCTAACTGTACTTCGACCATTACGATCGGGATTTTTTCTTCTTCTCCTCTTCTTTCTCTTCTTTCCCGTCGACATGCGTCGTGTCATTCCGTTTTTCCTATATCTCGTCAGTTGGTCGATCGTGACTGCCCGGTTCGCGCGGACTTTTCTGTTTTATTAGCATCGGTGTTCCCTTAATTGCGCGTTAGTCACCGCTTGAAAAAAAGAGCCAGTCCCGCTAACAATAAAATTGTACGATAATTACCGGTTGGCTCAAAAATTGACGTTAATTGGTTCTCACGTGCGGATCGAAATTTCCACGAGTTTTTTTTTTTGCTAGAACCGCACGATGTGTCATTCGGTTAGGGCTCCGGCAAGAAACTCTTTGTAATCTGTACCGCTCCTTGGGCTTTTTTCTAGGTTTGATGGTCATGTCGTTTTGCTGACAGCTAATGGCGCTGTCAGTGTGGATTCTCAGCTATTCGCTTTACCACATCTTCAGTAAATAAAATTGTCCGCATCAATTGCAAGAAGCACGAGCTACACAAAAGTATCCATCTTTATCCAATAATTTCAATATGTCGAAGATGATATATTGATATTCTTACATTTTTGTGATCTCTGAACTATTTTATATTACACTTGTACGTTACTGTGATAAATGCATAAAGGAGGGCGATCCTCATTTTACGAATTTAATCCGTAAAATTATTATATAAAAAATTATTATGTTATGGATTTCTGGAAAAAATGGACGAGTAAGAAACAAAACCGTAAATACAGGGTGTTCACGCTATTACTAGCCAGCGTTTTTCATGCAAATTATAAATATTAGAGAAAAATGAAAAAGGAAAAAGTAACACTGTTTTTTGCAAGCAACGTAATGGCGTATGTAATTTTTTTATAATTACACTATTTTCATGAAAATGTCGGTGATATCCAATTTTTATAAATGGAATGCTATATATTTTTTCATACCATATGAAAGCGTGTGTCAAGACAAATTCATTCGTATACGACAAGATGACCTTCAAGATCATACAAGGTCAGAAATGGAAGAAACATTTTGAATATTTCGTACTAATGCGTTCACAATGTATACTTTATCGACGAGGCTATAGTAAATGTTCGATATAATTTCCTTGTGCACGACTAAATATTTCGGCTCTATTAATTACATTCTTGTTAGCTTCTTCTAACGTTGTCCGAAATATTAATGCACATGATTGCGTTAGTTTCCTTTGCAAGTCGTTTACGTATTTGGGCGTTGTGTATCGTAAATGATATCTTTACGAAATATTACGTACGAAATATTCAAAAGTTTCCTGCCATTTCTGACCTTGTATGACCTGGAATGTCATTGTGTTGTATACGAATAAATTTTTCTTGACACACGCTTTCATATGATACAAGAAAATATATAGCATTTCATTTAAAAAATTGAAGATCACCTTCATTTCTAAGAAAATAGTGCAAACACAAGAAAATTACATACGCCATTATGTTACTTACCAAAAACAGTATTACTTTTTCCTCTATCATTTTTTTCTAATATTTATTATTTGCAAGTAAAACGCTGGCTAGTGATAGCGTGAACACCCTGTATATTAGAAAAATTTAAGAATGATGTTACATTATTTTCGACTTGTTAAAATTATTGAAAGAAGAAATACATTTTCATCTTCTTATCTTGTTTATTTAAAGCACAGACTTGAATAAGTATCTCGGAATTTTTCAAGATTTTTGAAAGTCGAAAAATTAGTGTGCCTATGTAAGGTTACTGATGAATATTTCAAAATGTATCGTAGCGTTTAACTTGTGTGCACGAAAGTACATTTTATCTGTACGAATTGTTTAAATCTCTGTTTTATTATTATATTATTCCAGCAAAAAGTAATTCTATTGCAGGTACTTTTACTTTCACTCTTAAGTGTATATGTATATAATATTTTCAATAGACCGTTCCATTAAAAATCGCTCGGTTTAGAAATCGTGTTCCAAATGTGCAAGCGGCAGTTTACATAAAGGAAAATTACAATAAATTACGGCAGGCTTTTTGTCGGCCTTCCGTTTTTACACGAGTTAGTCAATATGTTACTACACAAAGAATTCCAGAAATGCTCCTTATGCAACGCACAGTCATATAAATGAATTTACAAACAGCGGAATTAAAGAGAGCAACATTTACAAGACTCGGAGATTCAACGAAATTGTACGTTGAAATTAAGAATCGGCACGTGCAAGATGGCCGACACGATGCACAAAAATGATGTAAGCGATGCACAATGCATTCTCGTTCCATGTAAAAGAAAGCCAAGAGGATAGGAAACGATGGGGAAATTTTGAATACCAGCCAAGCCATTTATCGAACCTTGACCCGATCGCGCCGCGAGTTCTCACTCCAATTAATTTCAAGTCTGAGCACGCTTGCCTGTTTGCCTTTCTATGTTTATTTCCTGGTTGATAACGATTTGTTGCATCGGCTTCATACGTAATGCAACCGATGCTCGAGGAAAATTGTTCCCAGCGCCGTTATTAGCGCCGGCTGGTTTTCCAGACGACCGATAATCGCGAATAACGATTAGCTCCTTTTACTGCATTCTGGGAATGTATCTAAACGCGATTTTTACACACATTCAAGGAATGGTAAAATGCTTCGCGCAGTCGGGATGGCAAACCTGCTTCGAATAACCTGCTGTTTTCGTTAAACAACCTGCAGTTCATTGAAAAAAATCAATTTTCAGTTCTATCAGAAGCGTCGATGCACAGACTGGTATTTATGCTAAAAACCTGGCCATAAATCGAAACTGTATCTATTTACATATAGAGCTATTGTTGCGTCCCAAAATAGATAGATAAACATGCTGTCACGTGGTGGACTCCCTATCTGTGGTAACCCAACCAGTCACATGTGCCTGCACTTAAAACCTAGCACTTGTTCGATACGCACGTCTTTTTTCGCAACATTCCGTTCGAAAGCATCTTTTTGTTGTGATAATTTTTATGTTGGAAATGATTTTTATGGCAAAACTTATGATGGCCGTTTCCTGGAAAAGCGTAAAGAATGACTAAATGAAGAATCGGCCAGTTATCGGAAGAAGCTGCGGAAGCCAGGAACAAGCATTTCCGCCAGAATGGAATGTAATGAAGATGTTCTTAATAGGCTCTTGTTGACCTCAGACCCCTAGTTAAGTAGCATAAATCGTAAAAATAATAGGAAAAAGCAGTCCTTTACAAAGGAAGCACTGGAATTTTTGAAACCAGATATTGATATCAATGATGATTGTGACAACGCATAGACATAGAACATAGAATAGATAAAATGTAATTTTATACGAATTGTATATTTTGATTATATTTTCTTCGTGTGTTTATGGTTTTTTTTTATAACAAATACAATTTTATATTGAATTGAAAAAGCTTTTTTTTATTCGTAGCTGTTTATATTAATTGTGGCGGCCTTGGCGCTGCCTTACGGCCTGGCTTGGCACTACGCCTTAGTTTGACATATGAACACCAATAAATAAAACATACTATCACTAGTATGTAGTTAGAAATGACTTTTTTTATTCATAAACTAACTGTATAACGTAGGAAAAACAAGAAAATATTTTTGGTCAGGTTTTTAGCACAAATACCAGTCTGTGCGATGTTTTTATTTTCGAATCTGGAATACGTACTTCTGTTGCGATCATTTAAAACGGAAGATTGCTTTGAACCGTTCCAGGCGTTGCGTTATACAAATTTATGAACCTGCTGTCTTCCCTGTATATAATTGAGAAATTAGTTTAGAATATTCACAGATCTCCTTGCTTTTCGTAATTTTCCTTTTAAATAGTTCAGTACAAGATAATTGTTGTTATCTTTTCTCTCCTTGTCTCCCTTCGAGTTAATATTAAAATTTAGTGAAAAAGAAGATAGGTAAGTAACAGTTTCCTAGACATAACTTGTATGATTAGACAGTTAGTTTAGAAAATTTGCAGTTCTCTCTGTTTCTTTTGAAGATTCCTCCTTTAAATTTGCAAGGTAGTCGGAGACTTAAAATTTTGCTCAATTGGAAAACATGAAAGTTGCAGTTAAATAGATCACGTCAAGGGGGTTTTAATTCGTATTATAATAATTTAATAATATAAAAACTGTTTTGAATAATCGTAAGGCAATTTTTAATGGCGCCTCAGAGTCGCCATTCGAGTACAAAGGGTTAAAAACCTCTGTAAAAGTTTGATAACGTCTCTCTTGGTATGCTAAGGGTTCAGTGTACAAGATACATAATGGTCGTGCTTGATACTTTGCGTTTCGTTCCCACGCGATTATGTTGTTTAAGCAAAAGGGGGAATATGGCCGAAAGTTGCGTCGGTAATCGGTGTTACGAAATGGTATTATCGACGACACGTTCGGAATCGAAGTTCCACGGGTGTCGTCCATTTGTTTTCACGAAGCAGAGAAATAGTAGAACGAGATTCGCGGTTAAAGCCGAGTTGAAGGTCGTTGGAAACTGGTTAGGGTGGGTATTCTGTCCGCGGAACTATACTTCGGTGGCCGAATCGTATTCAAGTAAGTCAGGGTCATCCGAACCGTGTTTCTGTCCTACTAATATAAAAGTGGGAATTCGTTTACGTATATTTAACACGTAGCCTGGCGTTTAATTACGTATACGACAAGTGAACCTGCCAATTTTTCAGATCATCCCAAGATTCGTCGAGAGATGACGTACTCTCTTGAAATAAACAAGATACCCGAAACATCTGATCTCTGTAACATCACTTTCTTCTGGCACCCTTTCTCAGAAAATCAATTTCATATTACTTTTTCATAGGTTATATAAGATGTTAAAACGAAGTATGGTGTGTTTGTGAAATAAACGTGTGAGCGCTTATAAAGGGAGAAGCCATATATTTCCACTACTTGCAATACACGTAGTCACGACGACCATCGGTATTGAAGTGATTTTCACCAGTCCTAGGCCTGAGGACGTCCTTCTTTTCAGTATGACCTGTTCTACAATTTATGACTTCCCGACCCCCGAGGAACGATCCTTAAGAGAGGGGAAGCGTGTCGACGAAAAGCACATGGCCCATCTCAAATGTCTGCCCTTTCTGATTTTCTAACAGTTATTCAATACAAATTGGAATTAGGAAAAAGATTCCTTCATCAAGTGAAAGATTCGTCACTGTAAAAGTAAAATAAAAATGCTATTAGTAGACTGTGGATTTTATGCATTTATGACAGGAATGCGTAGACAATATTTAAAATTGTGGAAAAATTAAAAGAATTGGAGGGTATCGGTATGAAATTTTCAATTCATTAATGTAATGTTGGAGAAAGAAAAAATTCCTAAATGGCATTTATGCCCGGCAATAAATGCATAAAGATCCGTAGTCATAACATAAAATTGAATCATTTAGCAGTCTGTATCAGCAATTCTTAAAATTAATAAAAGGACAGTTTAAAAGGGGAAATTTTCTGATAGTTTGATTGACTTCCGCAAAAATAAAAATGGATTAACCGACACTGTTATTTTCGCTCGGAAATTTTTTAACTCAAGCTGACTGTTACAGTGTTTGTGGAATTTGTATAATTTCAATTTTTTGACGCAATTATTGCGTATTACGATATTAAGTTTCACTGAGATCAGCGATTTTGCGATTCCAACGAAAATTTCGTTCACAATCGCTGATCGATGCGAATTTTTCATTTTTAACTATTTACTCTGCCGTGATCTCGTATAATCGACAAACAATTTTTTAAAAGTATTTATTTTCTGTTGCTTTGACCTTCAGGTCATTAGCAAAGGTTTACTCGTTATGTAACTACAGTTGTAAATAATAAACATTGAAAAGTTAAAGTAGTGGCGATTATTAAATTATTTTTATTTATCACGTATACTAAAGCAATATTTGATAGATAATATCACAGAATGATTCAAACTAACTATCCATTAATATTATATTTCAAGTGAACTTGAGAACTTTTTTTTTTTAAATTAAAATAAAATTCTGTCCCACGTTATCAATATTCAAACATTAATATAAATGTAGTCATATAGTAAATACAAATTTTCTTTCTCTTTCCTATGAAATTATTCGAGACAAACTTCTAATCATCGTAATCGCGAAACTATAATTGTATAACAAGGGATTAAAATAATTTAAGAAAACTATTATATTATTTTCGCATCACAGAAATTATTAAAAGAAGAAAGATACATTTGCATTTATCCTTTTCTCCTCACCACTGATTCATAAAATGTATCATTAAAATTATTAAATAAAGAGTGATATATTTCCAAATTATATATAAATCTGCAGTCTAATATATTGTAAAATTTTTGTCTTATAGACAACAACATACTTGAATCCTATAAATTGATTTCCCATACAGCATTAATAAATTTTTCTAGCTTTTAATTCTCCCACAAATTACTTTCCACTGTAAATACCTATGAAAGCAAAGATGCCAATAGTTCATAAAATCACTAGATAAAATAAATATTATAAGATCGTTTAGTTGTTAATGCTGTCTGGCAATTTGACATCCGTTTCATAAGAGCCACACAAGTCCGAACGGGAAATAATTCTCACGTGTTTTCTCTTCGGAACGTGTTTCCTCGCAGAAACGAAACGAAGAATTCTCGTATCGCGGCTCGCATGGTACGGCGATACTCTTGTTATGCAACCGAAAGATTACCATGTTTTTTCGTCTTGGTTTTCCGTGATCTTTCAGCAGTAGAAGAAAGGATGAGGACGAAGTGGGAAAGGAGAGAAAAAAAGAAGAATCGAATGGGCACGTAGCAAAGTCTCCTACCACCTCGCAAAGAAAATAAAATTTTCCAGTGGTAAAATGTTCTTTACAAAAATCAGCTGCGTCGTTCGTTATCTATTGTTTAGACCGAAGGCCTTCTCCGATAATTCGATCTTGATGAACGATCGCAACGAAACCAAGGTTTACATATTTATTCCCCGACAGCTGAGCTATTACCGTGATTTAATCGTTGTAAAATATGATTACGGGTTTCGCATAATTTCTGCATCGGTTGCTCGCGTGTTTCGCCGCGAACGCGATCTAACTGTTTCGACCCGTTGCTCTTGTATTTGAGCGAAAACAAAAGTATACACACGCGCAGTGTTCCTCACGTGATCTAGATGATCGAATCGTACCGATAATTGTCACTTTATTTACTTGATTATTCCCCGTTGGTTTCTGCTAACCGTCCGTTACAATAAATCTGCCCGTTAACGCCGTTTACTTAATCGCATATTTTGAGGCAGAGAGAAATTTCTTGTTTATGAATCCGTGCAATTAATACCGTGTGCTCGGATAAAATGCTGGTTTTTGCACGAATTCGTATTGCTTTCACGTGGATGATGGCCGCAAAAAGTGCGCACAGTGGAATGTCTCGCGGAAGCGTTTGCTTTAGTTGAAAATACATAATTTATAAGAAAATTCTTTTTTTTATGAAGGAACATTTATCTAATAATGTGCAATTATTTTTTGCGGTGTTGACCTTTGGCATAGCTAATTCTTTGCGTTACTTTCTGTTGGCGCCATCTTACCTAACATACTAATCTTTAATTTGCTGATAAAAAAGGTTTTAATGTATGTAAATCTTTAGGGTACTGATCAAAAATTGTGTTTAAATGAAGAATTAAGATAGTGAAATAATTTTCTTGTAAAACTTTATGTTATATACTAAGTACGATTTGCTAAAACTGAATTCAAACTGAAATTTCTTCTTGAGATTTACCATTTATCAATAGGTAGTCTTATAATCAATCCTGTGATTTAAATATTGTACACAAAAGTTAACCAAAATCGTGAATATTATTATTGAAAGCATTATTTATATGCTCATATAGTATACATACTTACACACATCTACTAGTATACATTCTTCGTATATTATTCATACGATGTCATTCCTTTCTTTTAGGACTCAGGATGAAATAAAATTCTATTTTTTTTGTAAGTAATTTTTAAGCACCAATGTTGATGTAGACACACAATAAGTGTAAAGTTTCTTTTCGCTTCTGTAAAATAATTAAAAGTAGAAATGTTCTAATCATTTTAGTGAAGAATTAAAAATATCTACCGGAAGCCACTTAACAGTTTTCTTAATGATTGAGCTGTATGTAAACGAGGCTCAATAATTTCCTTGTAAATAATAATTCAGATGAAGTTGTTACATCAATTCTAAAAATCTGTTTACTTCTAAATTTGGTTTTAAAAGACTTATTAAAAGGTTACCGGCAAATAGAACAACAAAATTCTATAAAATATTATTTGAAGCTGATAGGAGCTTGATACATTTGATTAATCATATTCTGAAACGGGTCTACCATTGATTATCGAAAATTTGAAGGAAACGACGAAGATAAAATCGGTAAATGGTAAGAAACGTTTTCAATCGCGATTTACAATGTCAACGTTTCCAAGGCAGCGGCGTGTCTAGCGACGACTGGTTTCCAGAACGTTGTCCCCTTAACGAGCCGACTAGTGAAATATTCCACGGTCGGGTGAAATTAGTCGTATACACACCTTTTGACATGACTTCCTTCTCCGTCGTAAACACGAGAGAGTCGTGGGGCACGAGGAGAAGAAGAAAGTAGTTTGAGAAACGCTGCCAATGAAATGAAAAGATTTCGGTGCGGGGAGAAAAGAACGAGTCGAAGGAGGTGAAGGTATTGCGAGCGCCGGTTAATTGCGATGCACGCCGTACGACACGTGTCACAGCATTGCGAGGCCCGGTCACGCATTCCCATCGATTACATCGACGACAAACGAATTTACAAGCGCAACTGGAACGTGCTTCGCGAACGCTCCAATAAGGCCTTTCCAAATAAAAAGAAAGGATTCGCCTTAACGCGCCATCCGTGACGAGGTCTTCACGCACCCCTTCATACCAATGAACGGCCCGTTACACAGCAGTCGTTTTTTTTTTCAATTACCGAAATCATTTGCTGCGTCAGCATAAGACAATGAGAACTGTCGACATATTACTTTTGATCTACTAAAATTATTTAAGAAAGAAATATATTTCTAAGTAGCTTCTTGCAAAAGATGCAGACAATTGTTTAAGATGCAACATTTACATTCTATAATAAACTATTAGTGTATGAAGAGACATCATGTATCATCTCGCCTGTATATATCTAAAAGAAATAATAATCTACAACTGGAAGTATGCGAGCGGTTCAAATATACACGCTGCATTGCGAGTGAATGTGTGCCAATGTAGGGCGGTATGTTTCTACTTCCGGCGCGCCATGTTTCTTTACGGTAGATTGCTTTTAATTATCTGCTGCATGTTTGGTTAAATATAACTCCATTGCTTGGTCCAAGATACTGAATTACTCACAATAGTTACTTCTTGAAGAAAACATAAAATCTCGAAGGAACAAGTTTATCTCTCCACTTGTATAAATAGTGAACCACTCTTGTAACAAGTAGCAAAAGTCATCCTCTAAGATGAACATAAATCTTCAAGGAAGAAAACTTACCTAAACAGTCAACCATTCTCGTGGCAATTTACAAAAGTTACTAATTCCTCAAGGAAACATATTTGCCTTTCTACTTATCTAAACCTCGGACTAAGCTTGTGACAATTAGTAAAAGCAGCCCTTAAAAAAATAGATAAAATTCCAAGGAAAAAACTCACCTAAACATTGTGACAGTTCTCGCAACTTGCTCACCCCCTAAAAAAGATAAGATATTTCAAGGTAAATAAAAATGGATCTGTTTGTAATGCATTTCAGGTAGCATCTACATAGAATGGTAACTTCGCAACCAGACAGTACCAGAAGTGTTGGCGGCGGGGGCGGCGGCGATGGCGGAGGCGGTGGTGGCGAGGAAACGGTTTACACGGTGACCGTGAGTGGCGTCGGTTACAGGAACGAGGGTTACAAGGACGATGGGACCGACGGTATACCTCCCGAACCCCATAAACCACCGCAGTTGTCGTCGACGGACGACGACACTCAGTCCCGGAAGTTCAAGCTCTCGCGCGGCGAGAAATGGCGGATCTTAAAGAACATTAGCACCGTCTCGGTGGCATTTATGGTGCAGTTCACTGCGTTCCAAGGGACGGCGAATCTGCAATCCTCGATAAACGCTAGTGACGGTTTGGGTACTGTGTCTCTGTCGGCGATTTACGCGGCGCTGGTGCTCTCCTGCATCTTCGTGCCTACCTTCGTAATCAAGAGGCTCACGGTTAAATGGACGCTATGTGTGTCGATGTTGTGTTACGCACCGTACATCGGCTCCCAATTCTACCCGAAGTTCTACACCCTGGTGCCAGCCGGGGTCCTTTTGGGACTTGGTGCTGCTCCCATGTGGGCGGCGAAAGCTACCTATCTAACGCAGGTCGGTGGCGTTTATGCGAAGCTCACCGATCAGCCTGTCGACGCTATCGTCGTCAGATTCTTCGGGTTCTTCTTCCTGGCTTGGCAAACGGCTGAGCTTTGGGGCAACCTCATTTCATCCCTTGGTAAGCGATCGTCATTTTTATTCATCGTGAGCGATCATTAGTCTGCGAATTTTTATGCGAAATCAATTTCTATTTTAGTTCCTCTAGTAACACAAAAACATTGGTTAAATATCTTTTTCAAATATTTGAAAAAAATATTTCTTTCTGAATGTAAAATAAATATTGTATGTGTATTTGAATATTAAAAATAGATTTATTATCTTTTTCATATTAGATACATACGTATTCAATATTTCGTGCTACTAGAGTTAGCTCGTTACAATTGAGGTTATGAAGTAGAACTGACTTCACGGGCCTTTGCCAGTGCAGTTACTGTATTCTCCGCATGCGCATTTGAATACAAGATGATAGTCTTACACTTTAACAATCTTAGCCTGCCCTATAAGATAATTCTGAATACTTAACACAGTCCTAGAATGACCTGTATTGCTTTCAAACTTTGTTCTCTGCTCTTTTGTATCAACTACATTCAAACTAAAATGATCAGAAAGAAAATTATTTTATTTCAGTTTGTTACAATTGAGGTTGAACATTTTTATTTCTTTTCTTAATAGATTCTACGGATTGAAAATAATGTAAAAATATTTTTTAATTTTTTTAATGCGTTTACCGTTCTGTGTTTCTTCTACTCATTGACGTTAAAAATTCATAAAATTCGCAGGTTAGTGATCATTAATTCCTTCACACTGAACCTACTGATCATTAAATGTGTTTGCTCTGTATTGCCTTATGAAACTGACAAGATGTATGCATTTATTTAGAGTTTGTAATTTGTTTAGTCATTTCCTATGAATGCATCCTTATATCCGATGTTTGTAAAATAAAAAGTTTGAAACCGGTTAATTGACCGGCAATGGTAGGTTTAGTGTTGGAACATTATTATTATATTAAATATAGTCACAGTGATTATTAACAATAATATATTAAACGCCCTGAAGAACAGCAGAATACGCATGTTTTAACATTTATATAACATTTATTTAACATTATATTATTTGCCTCTTTATTCTAAAATAATACAGTAATGCCTCGATAAATGTGAAAACTCGTTATCTTTTAGGATAATCAGTTAGGATAATCGAAGTTCCACAAAATCGTCAACTAAACAAGTCGATATGCTCCGAATTATATGCTTGGTCTCATTTTAATCGGAAAATGTGACGAATATGTTGGTAAAAGTTTCATAAAAAAATATCTAATGGAATATAAATAGAGTACATATGCGTCAGGTATACGATCCAAGGTCATTCCAAGGTCAACTTAAGGTTAAACAAACGAGATTACAGTATAGTTTTCGTGACAGTACAGAAATTTTGTCTAAAAACCCGAAATCGGTAATTTAGTAGCAATTTTGAGGGCATAAGCTGTAATAATCAATTTTAGGATATATTCTTCGGTATACGAGAAATAACATTTTCTTCAATATTTTTCATCGAATGGGTTCGTAACCAATACGGTGTTAGGATATAGTACTCTTCTAAATATTTTATTTTCTAAAGCGTGGATAAAAGTGTTATCCAGCTACTAGATATATCTATACGATGGTTAAAGAGAAACTTGTTTCCTGTATTAACATCTCCGACTCTGCAATCATGCTAGAGATATAGTTCAGAAGAAAAACTGTCGCTGGAGATTGTTCCGAATCTCAATTTCTATTCTTTGACGGCTAACTTTTGAACACTCTCTAGTAAATATTCAGCGATAATTAAATTACTAGCAGCTCATTAGTTACATAGTTACATAGTCGGACCGTATACATTGTCTATTTGTCCTGATGACGGTGAAATTCCAATCTTCCTCGAAGGTTGAACTTAAAAGAACATAAAACACCTTCATAAGCAAGACGACCTTATGTATAAATATATCTGACATATCTATTGTCTGTATCTGAATTCCTCGATTGAAATTTATTGAAATGTTTTGCAAACATTCTGTAAAAATCTTTGCACATTTCCAATGCTTTCGTTTGCTCGGAGTACATTTTCCGTGTTTAAATGAAGCGAAACGGTGTCGATCAAGCGAAAGTTTCTCGAACCTATTTCTGGGGACTACAGCCTACTTATAAATATCGCAAATCAACTCTCATTAGACATACCGTTAGATTATACAGACTCTTCCTTCTTGCAACATGCACCAACCGCGTGCAGTGTGAAATCAAATTACTTTTATAGTTCGTTGTAACGATGCATGCGTCTTATTTTTAAAGATGAAAATCTCGTACATCTATTTACATCAAGAATAGTTTCTTCTTACTTAATAATTCGACTACGTATTTTTGAGTAAAATAAAAATTGTCCAAGTCCATTGTAAGAAGTTGAAGTTAAACGAAAATGTATTTTCTCGTTTAATGATCTTAAGAAAACGAAAATAATGTAACAATTTCCTTAAATTCTTCTTATGTTTTTTCAATTTTGTATTTGACCTATTCATTTTTGTCAAAAATACATTAAATCTGTTGTGTAGTAATCATTTGAAGATGAAAATTATTTATTCTTTCATACAGTGTTGTCTTGTATGAATTAGTTATTTATTGATATACTACGGTTTGAGCAAATTGTTTCAAGTCAATTTGTTTTAACTTTCTAGTATTTTAACATTCAGTTACTCAATTCTGCCATACACAATCTATGTATTTATCCTAATTAAAAAACCTGTATCAGCAAAGGAATAAATCAAACAAGTTAGAATCCTGTTACTAAGTAATTACAGTATCCAAATACGAAGCTGACATAATTTTCTGAGAACCTCAGAGCCATCGAGCACAGCAACCAGATAAAAAAAGCATCAAACGTTCCCAGCGTGATTAATGAAACAGTTTCCACTAAAATTTGAAGGTTGTTCGAAAGAAATCGAAATTTCACCGAACCCAAACCAATAATTTCTGTATTTCTTCACGAGAGTCACGCACGTCCGATAAATTAATCCGTGACGCGTGCGGACCATGTGTCGAGGATCCCGAGGAAGTATCATTTAAAATGCAAATAGTTCTTGCAAGTAGCCGAATCTGATCTTCGGTCGCCAAAAGTGTAAATAAGGGACCATTTCTAGAAGAGCGGCTCGAGGACGATCGGATCGGTGTCAATATTGTCGCGAGCGTCTTTCGCCGATGGTCGTTTGTGATAGTCCATGACGATGATTACCATACCGATTCCTGGCTCCACAATGCGGGAAGCGTTGGACGAGATAGTTGGATCGATTCACGTGTGAAAACGTGTGAGTATGTAAGCAAGTGTTGCGACAGAGACCGAGAGCGTGCAAAGCGGTAATAACGCGTGCGTGGTCAGACAGTCGGGCCAAACATTCGGTCCTTTCCCTGCCGAGATCAGCATTAAACTTGCGCCGTTGTACACCGGGTGGGTTTGAAGACTCGATCTGAAATTTATAGACAGGTTCTGAGCTATGCAACTATTTATTCGATCCTCGGACAACGAGGTTTGGGTCGTACGTTCTCGGGTTTACCGCCGCAACAAGTCCTGGAACTTACGACAATCATTTGAGCTAGATCTCAGAACGAGATATATATTTTGTGACGACATATGTTTTTTAAAATGTGGGGCTAGGTATTGGCTGCTGGAAAATGTCCGTGCGGGTTTCTTCCTAGAAATGAATTGAAGTTAATGCATAAAGTTAGCAGAAAGTTACATTCATGTCGGTGATATATTAGGTCGTCCCATATGTTTGTGCCGTTTGCTGTTCTATTACTTAAATTAATATTTGAAACAAACTTTGAAAGTGTACGAAAAAATGTAATCACCCTCTCGTTCCACAATCTCTTCCAACCTTTCCGGTAAAAAGATTATACAGTTTTCATAATATTTCTGTGGCGTCTCATTAAAATAATTTTCATTGTTTGTTTTTGTGGATTCTTATAACGATTGCGAATCTTTATACAAAATAAAGATTTTCCAAGTCAATTGTAAGAAACCGAAGTTGAACGTATTTTCTTTTTTAATCATATTCAGAAAATCGAAAATAACATAACAACATCTTTAAATTCCTTTAATGTCTCTTCACTTTTCTACTAGCCGCCATAAATGCATAAAATCCGGAGTTTAGCAATGAGTATCAATGAATCTTCTGAACCCTAATGAAGCTAGCTGCAAAGCTTGCGAAACCTTCGGGAAAACAATTCCCAAATGTCTTTGGTTATTACTGTAATCACTATTATGATTAATATCAATGTATTTTCCAATTCCTAACGAAGTTAGCTACAAAACCTGCGAAACAATGAGAAAGCACTTCTAAAGGGATACTTACACCCAAAATTCTTAGAATAATATATCTAAAACAGAGTCCCAAACAAAGAACCCCAAATCACCACTCCATCTCTATCCTCGTCACCAGAACTTTGTCCTCAGCAGTGGGAATTTGTGGATACCTGTTGATACATGTCCTCTCCGTCTTGACCTTGGAGCTCGACCTTGCGAAGGCTTCGGAAGCCCCCGGATGAAACCCGATGACCCGTGAAACCGTTCAAAGTTGCCTGACACGTGTCCCTACCAAAAGAACGAACCCGGGAGGCGTTGTGTACGCGGCTTTAGGTTTCGACCGGGTCTGACTAACAACGGCGGCGATCGACTCGCCGAGAAAGACGGGCGCCATTAGGTTCGGGTGCGATTGCGACGGAGAACGCTTCGCACGCAGGAAGAAACAAGATTTATCCGGTATAAACCCGTGATAGTCGGTTTCCGTACCACCTCGTACGCATTCTCCGATACCATGCGCCGCGTTCCAACTGTTCTCCAGCCATTCAGACTCCTCGATCCAAACACGAACACTTCCTCCGGCCGCTTCCGGAAGACACCAGTCGCGAACGAACTTCGATCCTTGATCGCCCGCTGATCCGCCGGTGATCCACGGAGTTCTTCAATCTCCCGCGATCCTTTTCAATGGCCTCTCGACGGATGTCGATCGTTAGGTAGGACTCTTCGACTCTTCTTGGTTCTATGCCCAAGTTATACTTGAAGAAGATGTTGGAGAATGTTCTTTTAGATATTAAAAGTCTGCTGAGTGTGTAAATTACCAGGGAGAGTTGAATTGAAGCAGAAAACATTGTGTGCGAGTTATTTTTGACGATTTGGCTGGGTTGGGCCTGGATTAGGTGTGAGTAAAATGCATAATTAGTTTTTGCATTGCTTCAAACGTGGGCACTGTTTGTTGAAGCAGTGATCATTTACAAACAGAGTCCTAATCAGAGATTTGACGCTCTCGTACTGTAGAGGTCCAGCATCAGTCAGTTTTTACTGTTGTGGCTGATCCAGTATCAATATATCTTCTGATCCCTGATTAAAGCTAGGATCTCTTCTTGGCCGTGGATCCAAATTATGCTTCGAGATTGTGGAAGATGTTAATGTAACGATTAGAAGACTGCAGAGACTGCTTTAAACTGAAGCTGAACACATTGTGTGTGAATCATTTTTGACGATTTGACTGAGAGAATTGTTGGAAATCACTGTAATCACTGTAATGTGAATTTTCGTTTATGCTTCCGTGTTGTTCTCCATGAACTGCCTACTCAACACATCAAAACAAATTATTTTATAAAATACTATTTTATGCAAATAGAAATCTGCATTTCAATCGACAGTATACAAAGACGTACTAATACCTACTATTACTAGTACTAACACATACACTGTGTTAATTGTTATGGAAATAAGAGAAATTAGTATGAAAAGTGACTATGCACAGTGCGATGTTCATTGGTTTGTCAGCGTCCTTGCTTCTGAAGCAGACCTTTGGAGATCATCTTGAAATACAAGAAATTTGGGTTTGCAATGAACCTTGCAGTTAATATTGTCAAACAGAAATTTCATTCACCGCAAATTTAAAGTATAAATATGTTTTGCATTATATTAGATATACATTAGTTAATGGAACAAGTGTTCTAGTTTATATTTCCCAACACTTGATTCGTGTAATTGATTGTTACTTCATAGATGTCAGTTCATCGAATAGGAAATTTCGCTTCTAGATTATTCGCACTCGATTGAGTGAGAAATACCATGCTCGGCTTTACTATGGTAATACGATATTATGGCTGGAATGTTTACAGTGTTGGTTATTTTAGAAAGCAGTAGAAGTCGTATAGTGTTCGTTAACGAATCTTTCTATCTAAACTAGATTGACCTACAACAATTTATAACAATATTCACACGATCATACGGTAATCAAGAATACTGATACATAGATCCTGGAATTTAATATATAAACATTTTCATGACGAGAATAACGTTCTATCTTAAGAATTTCATTTATTACGGCTTAATTATAGATTGTGCTTTTTACTATTCTACATACTTACATTAGTTTCATTTTTAAACGAAATAATATTCATCCTTATTTCATGGTTTATGGATTCGTAATATTAAATTAAATTAAATTACATTAATTTTATTACGTTCGTCAATTACTTTTTAATTTAACATTGAAATGTTTCAGTTATCGAACAAAATAGTTGTTTAGTTTAAAATGCTTCAATAAAGTTTATTTAAAATGTGAACAAATATCTTCTAATACTATATGTATTATAAAGTTTCATTCTTCAAATTTCGTCAAAACAAGCAAAACAACAACAAAATGTAATCAAAATAATTGGACTGTCAATATAATCTCTATCACTTTCTACGCATTTTCTTCATCCCATAAATAATTAACGAACCTTTAATTTAGAGGATAAAATATGTGAATTTAAAATAACATTGCTAATTTTGAGGTTCACGGATTAATTTGTACACCTAATAATCACAATATAATTTCTTTAACTGCGCTGTAGAATTTTAGCGTTTTAGAATATGGTATTCGATGAAAGTGCAAATAAAATTAATTTTTAATAGTATGATCTTGGTAAAACGTTCAGGAAGTTGTCAAACTATTTTAATGGCGGCCGCGGGACCACCGGGCGTTTTAAGTGTCTCAACCTCGCCAAGAAAATTGCGTGCCAGGCAGAAACGGACACACGCGCGTATAGAACGCGTGTGTTCGCGCAACAGTGGAATATATTATATGTTGATAAGTAGGACTCGCGGACAATCGGAAACGGTGGTGGGAGACATTGTAAACATACTATGATATTATCAACGACGCTCCGGTGAAAGTTCCTGTCGTTCACTGTCCGATGACCGCGTACACGGATTGGCCAATGTGTAGATTCCAGAATACGCTAATACGTTTCGTGTTAGGATCGCGGCTTAGGGTCCGCGATTTGCATATTTGAGAAATGGAATCGTTCGCAGATAATGAGGGGGAAAGAAGAGAGAGCCGGACCTAAAAGCAATTTTTAACGCGATATTCTTTTTCCGGGAGAAACATTTTTCTTCGCATCTTTCTTCTGATTTCTCAATTCAACGAGTTTTGCAATCCTTGTTGTTTAACGCTTTAACTGCCACGTTCATCATATATGGGTGATACTAATTTTTGACTTGGTTTAGAAATTCATGTTTCCTATATTCGAAGAAACGGAATTTCAGCATCCGCTATGATCACTCTTAATTTTCTAGGTTTCGTTAGTCAGCATATTATTTACCGGATATTATTTCGTAATATTTTAGTATGTGTGTGGTCCATGGCTAAGGAATTTTTAATGCAGCCTTCAACAGCAATAGCAATTTCATTCGTTAACCAACGAGTCACCCTCAGTAACGTAATATAATTATTTAGTTTGGGCTTATTATGTAAAAGCTTTGGAAAATATTTTTAAGCTTCCTTTTAGTAAAGCTCAATTATTAAAAAGCCTGTTAATAGGCTTCCGGTAGATAAAGTGTTAAACTACAGTAAAAAGTAAGATAGTAAGAAAAGTAAGAAGAAAAGAAGAAAGAAGTTTAAGAAAATATTCCGGAAAATAAATATTTTACTTCAGTATTTTGTCTATTATTTAATAAACAACTTTTATGAATAGAATTATAGCATTCGAATAGAGGAAAACTTTCTCATGTCGTTTCTGCGGGTTTTCCCCATATGTTATCTGAGACCTAATTTTTGTTGCAAGAATTCTTATCAATGTGGTAGGCCTTGTCCCCACAAAACTTACCAATTTTAGACTAGCAAAATATTGTATGTACAGCATAATTTACAGTCTTGTGTAATACTTTTTGGAGTACATTGACTCATTACTAAAGAAAGTAATTTTTTGTTGGAAGGCTCGTCTTGTCTTCAATAAATGCAAATTCACATTCAATATTGACAGACCCATACATTTTCTAGAGGGTTAAAATCCTTAAACAAACCAGAAATTACGTATGCTCATAGTCTCTATTCTTAAAAATTGTAGTTAAATAGACACCTATTTCCTTTGTTGAAGGTTCTGTTCAGTCAAAAAGTGAAATAAAATTCAGTTAATAGATTTGTTCAATATCGAAACATTTGATGACGATCGTAGATCCTATGAGACTTGAATATTTTACATATTATCAGGTAATTAGTTCTCGGAAAGAGCTCCATTCAGAAACGCCAGTGTTAATATTGTCCATATACAGGGTATTAAAGAAAAACCATTCAATATTTATATGTTACATATATAGGATACATTGTACTGAGTAAAAAAAACCTTAGTAAACATAGGTCAAAAGGTGAACCGTTTCTGAGATACAAACATTTTTTATTGATAGCATCATGATTGACTTACTTGTTTCCATCGCATGCGATGTTTACTTCAGTGTTTATAAACCGCGTTCTGAATGTCCTCATTCAAGTGCTGACACTGCTGACAGTAGATTTCATCGGGAACCAGTTAGGTGTGGATCGGCGATTGTGGATCTTATTAGTATTACACATTTACATAGTATCGTGCTGAAAATGTCAACGTATTACTCTAATGAAACAAAAATGTTTATATCTCCGAAACGGTTGACCTTTCGACCTATGTTTACTAAAGCTTTTTTACTCAGTACAATGTATTCGATATTCCATATAAATATTGAATGGTTTTTTAACACCCTTTATATTAGTTCCGACCAAATTTGCGTTAATTGATATTTTACAAAAAAAAAACCAATGTACCATTTCCTCGCTGAGAAATTTCCACCCTATTATACGCGACTGACATAACAGCCGAATTGTGAGCAGAGAAATGCCTCAGCTTCGCAGAACGGAAACGCTGATCATGCTTGCTATACGAGCAAATAGACGGCAATTGGCTAGTCTCGCTGAAGCACGCTTGTTTCTCGAGGGAGTCCTTATTTTTCATTGATCTCGCCGAGGTCGTTTCGTTTTAATCTTTTGCGCGACGATGCATAGATCTGCGCTCGCGCGCGGGTCCAGCCGTAGAAAGCTGCCGTGTAAATTCCACTTGTTTCTCGGTACTGTGCTCCGTGATTGAAGAATTAAGCAATTACTGGTTCTGCCTGATCAAACAAATCGAGTGTCCTACAAAAACGTTGTTCGCGTTCCGGATACCAAAACGTGCTAATAAAGAAATTACAAAACACGAACAAACCATTCCATTCCTACGTTTATATCTAATTAATCGTTTTATGCTGCTTTCAGTAACAAAACTAATATGTTTTTAATTTTTTTTCTTCATGAAACTTTTACCGGCATATTTGGTGGCATTTTTCGGTTACAATGAGTCCAAACATTATACAACTCAGAGTAGATTTGTTTGTTTAATTCACCGTTTAGTGGAACCTAGATTATCGGAACCGATATCTTTCTCCATTATCCAAATGCTCATGTTCCACTGATTAGTACGAATAAACGAGGTTCTACTCTATCGCGCATTAAAGAATGAACTATGATCCAATTGGTGTCGTGTTTGGTATCGGTTTATATCAGAAAAGTGTCAGGAATATGTTATTTATGAAACTTTTGCCAATAATTAAGAACCTGTTGTGGATACCAATTACTGGTGTCGATGCTTTGTTTATTCGCTATATTTTATCGAGGCTAAAGCTCTCACATTTATCGAGGCAATACTGTAATACTTACATTAAGAAACTTGTTAGTCGGGTTTCAGCAGGTGCAGTGTTGATATTTTGGGATTGATGGGTTGGGGTGGCCCCAGTCTTTCTAGAATGAAGCATGGGTTCCTCGTGACCTTAGCCTTTTTAAAATGAAGCATCTCGTGAGCTTAGTCTTTCTAAGATGAAATTAGAGGTTCCTCTTGACCTTAGTCTTTTTAGAATGAAGCCAGGGGTCCCTTGTGACTTTAGTCTTTTTAGAATGTAGCCAGGGGTCCTTCGAGCCCCTACTCGTTTTAGAATGAAACTAAAGATTCCCAGTGACCCTAGTCTTTCTAGAAATAACACAGGGATTTCCCGTGACCCTGTCTTCGCTGCAACAAGGTTGATTAAACAAATTCCGTTTGTTTGATTCAAAGTGCTTAGCGGGGGCGAGTTCGGCAGCGGCAGTAACAGCACTACCAACGCGAACAAGGTGAAGCTCTGCGGCGCCGACTTCTGCGTCCTTGGTAACGGAGGCCACGACAACCTGGAGCGTCCTCCGGAGTACGAGATCTACAAAATATCCTCGATTTATCTAACTTGTGTAATCGTGGCCGTAATAATTGTCGCTCTCTTCGTCGATCCCCTCTCGAGGTGAGTTTTACAAGAACGTTTCACGCGTCGGGCACGTGCGCGCTCCGCACTGTCTAATCAAATCTTTTGCTTTCCACTCGGTACGACGGCGGTGGTGGCTGACCTTTAATTTTTCATTTCGCTGGCACACAGCGGTGTGATTAATACCGGGTGGAAATGTCGGCTGCAACTCGTAATAATCGTATTTATTGGTTTATTTATACATTGTAACATTCACTGTTGCGTTGCGAGGCGCAGCTCGGCCATGGAAGCTGGCATTCCTCCGGCGGAGACAGTGTAACATTGAAAAATTACTTTCTAGGTATTAATAGTTAATCATTCATGCTCGTTTTTCTGCGCGTGCGTCCTCTCGCCTTTCCCCGAAGCGTCCACGGCTCCGAGAATTTCTACGGTTCGAAAACATTAATTAATTTCTTGGTTTTTTTTATAGCTGATCATTCGCTTGTTTTTTTTTTCACTCGAAGACGCCTATAAATTTTTACACGTTCTACATCTAATATTCCACGCGTTGCTATAGTCATTGATTCGTTGTATTTCGTTCAATTAATAAGATCACATTTTTTTACAGAAAAACTAAAAGAATCGAAGACAATTTTCATTTTCGTAGAAACAGCTGTACTATGTTAAATTTTCTATTTTATTATTGCTGTAAGTCTTTTATGAGCTAGAAAGGCCTACAGTCTATTATTGAATTCCTAGATGTAGTACAGCTGGATCACGCTTTAATTAAAATGATGATAATTAGACTGCGGATTTTATGCATTTATGTCAAAAGTGGCTTGGCCAAATTCCAAGTTGGAAGACATTAGAAGAATTGAACTAAAAATCTTCCCTGCACTTTGCACTTACCTTCGCTCAGATTGCTCAGTTGTGTAGTGGACGACGTCGTGGTTGTCAATGCTAGAAAGATGAAGTGCACACATGATGGGTTCTTCCATGGAGAAGGTTTATCAATCCGTTGACTCTCTCAAGTAAACAAATTTCATGGCCTCCAATTGCATTCGGTCTGACCGTGTGACATATGAATTATACAATTCTAATCGTCTAAATAGATTTTTTAATTCTTCTCTTTGTTCTTCACTAACGTTTACTCCACGCTGTAACGGTTGTTGCAATTGATCAGCTTCTTCCCGATTTTCATCCCTGTCATCGTTTATTTCTGCACCCTCGTCTTTATGTCTATCACTGTTTTCGTCGTTGTTTATTTCTACACCCTTGTCTTTATGTCTATCACTATTTTCGACACTATGGTCACTTTCGTTTTCTTCCATGTCTTCGGCCATCTCCATGGAGAAAAACTGGTTTACATCTTCCAATGTCATATTCTGTTGGGAGATGATACTCATTAAACTATTATTCCTGTAGCGAATGATCTTCTTTTTCTTCTTCTGCTACAAGTGTTCCTCTTTGCACGAACTACGTATGTAAACGCTTCTTCAATTCGGGATATACAGCCCTGCGTAAATATTTCCGTCGCTTTTGCTGCCTACTCTATTCCGAAAGTGTAACAATATTTTGCAGCAACTGATGAAATGTCCAATGTTTTTAAATCCTCAACAAACTCCAATCTTTGTTGCATAGTTCAAATAACTTTCTTTTGAGCCGCATTCGCTATCACTATGACTATCCGCACAGTTCAAAAACTAATAAGTTATAACTAATAATAACTAACACTAATAAATGATAAAAGAAATGACGAACTTAATAATAAAAGCTAAGTTATAACTAATAATAATTAACACTGAAGGAACTACGGTTGCATACGTGTTCACTCAATAATGGTACAAATTCGAGTTACTTTAGATTTTTTTACGGAGAGCAGACTATTAAACACGATCGTGTCTCGGTAGATTTTGCCTTCTGCGTTTTCCGTGAATCTTAAGAAAAACTCCGCAGGGCGGGTGCTCGATTGAAAATTACGCCAATTGGACAGCGTCTATGACAGTCGCTGCCCAATGGGGTTGCTGACTTAGGCCAGTATGTACACTCCTACCATTCCTTGCGCTCGAGGCGCTTTTTTACGATGATGCTAGGTATGACCGTGGAGGATTTATGAAATGTAGCGGGTTTTCCTTCGGGCCCGGGAGGCACATACCGCGGCAAACTTCAGGCCCATCGGACCTCGGTCGGCGGTACCTTTCGGAAACTCGGGGTTTATGATACCAGCATTTGCTATTGAGGCCGGAAAAAAAAGATTCCAAAGAACGAGACATACATTGTCTAAAATATCTGAATTGCATGTGTTGAAAACGGCTTTCTCAAAAATAGCTTCGCTGTCGCTCGCCTCATAAACCGACCCGACCATTTGGACGCCAATTGTTTTATTGTATGTGTTAATGGCCGCTACAACACTAATCAAATGACAAAAGGAATTAAGAACTTGATAATAAAAGTTAACAAAAATAAGAGAAAAAACGAAACTTCCTTAGTTCCTGCGGGCAAAACTTAGAACGTAGAAATCGAGAATCGTACTGAACGTCAAATTGATAGTTCCAGGAAGAACGCAAAAGTGTCTCTTGAGGAATAGTGGTGGATACATATTACAGGTTGTAAGCTTAAATGGTGTAAGTCAGAATCTGTGGATGACGTGCATCCTCGGTTAAAAATAGTAGACAGCAGGGTCGGCTTATTACATTTGGATGCCGGATGTCGAGTCTGTAGGCAAACCGTTGTCAAGTCATTTATTTTCTGCATGCTTTGTCCGAGTCAAGGCGCTTTCCTGGTTTATTGCCTACTACGATAATTTCTTGGGACACATGGATTCCTGCGGGCGTCGCGTCGCTCGAAGGTACAAGTCATACCTGCGAGTGACCATAGTTTGGTGTGGGTATTTTTCCCTTCCACGCTATATTTTAACCAATTACATATCTCATGATACCGTTTCCTTACCAGTTCTCGGAAATTAAAATCATTGAATCCACTTGTCTCGGTCATCAGCAGTCAGGCACGGTTTATGGTTGAATTAGGGTTTTATGATGCTTGATGTACCATACTCAGGTATGGAATAGCATTAGTATACAACAATTGCCCACTTAGCACTCGTTCTTTACCCTGGATCATCCTTTACACTTGGAAAAGTTATCCGAAGAAATGGTGTAACGGCCATCGACGTGTACAATAAAATATTTGACGGTGCAGTTTATGAGGTAGCTTTAACGTTCGTCATCTACATTTCCTGTCGTGTCTTACATTTATTTTGTGACAAAAGCAAAATGTTACAGGATGTTCAATTAGTAATGCATCATGTTTCTTCACTGCGTAAGTGATGAATATAAACACAGCTTTCTAAAGACCTACTGAATAACCTTCACCGTGTTCAGCGGTCACAATTCGCCTCCAGGACTCGGATAGTGAGCTGTTTAAAGACCCGAATACGCTCCCAAGATTCGCATAGTGGGCTGTTTAACACTAGGTTTACGGGACCCGTCAATTTGACGGATTTCAAATTTTGAAATGAAATACCCCAAAAACCATAACATTAATTTGAACCATTTTGAACCATTGCATCGTAAATTAATCACTTCATCCAAAGAATTTATACACACAATTATTTTTTCCTAAAGCTTTCTAATCTTTGAAATTTCGATGTAGTATACCTATCTCTACGAAACCCGTCAAATTGACGGGCTAGCTTATTTCATAAACACTCCTTATATGTTTGCTTCGTTCGTCAAATAATTCATCAAATAATAAATATAAGAATAAAAGTAAAGTCTTCATTTTCTCCTCCTCCGATTCGTTATATCAATTGCGCCTCGATAATGTAAACTAAAGCGGATTGTATGGACTGATTGTTTATTTGGGTCTTCAACGAAATCGCTTATGCCTATTACCGATGAGACCTCTAAAGCAAGAGCGATCTTCAGTATGATTGCTGCAGTAGCAGTGTAAGAACGTTTTTCAAAGACAGTGTGCAAAAGTTTCAGTTATTTTAGACAGTCTCCGCTTATTGTAAGTATTTACAATAGGGTAATTGAATTTGGTCACAGTATTTTTTTATTTTGACCAACCCCCCTTTTCTAGCAATCATGAGTAAATCCAGGAGATATAATAAAATATTGAACAAAATTGTCAACATCTCTGAAGATTGTTCTGAGGATACCTCCGAAGAAGATCAGTATGAATTAGACTTTATTAGACCAAAGCGAAGCTGACAGTGCATGTTCTGAGTATATTGAAAGTGGAGAGTTAGAAGGATACCCTATTCCGTTAATATTATTGTAACTATTTCCGTGATAGTTTAAAAAAAAGACTCTTTACTTATTAATTATTTATTTAAACGTGAAGCCTAATATTGTTAAATTCAGACTTAATTTGAATAAATCGATTTTTTAAAGAAAATGCGTATTTTCGCTTACCCGTCAATATGACGGGTGCTCGTAGAGATAGGTATATAAGCAACGCCCGTAAACCTAGTGTTAAAGACCCGAATACGCTCCCAAGATTCGCATAGTGAGCCGTTTAAAGAACCGATCACTGAACGAGACGTTGTTAGTTTCATTTATAATTTTTTCATTTTTAGTTCCACTTGTACGAAACTTTCATCAATAGATATGTGAGATAACCCTGGTTAAAAAAAGACCAAACTTGACAAAGTTACAATGATATCTACCTATATCATAGCGAGTTATGATCACACTTTATACATGTAAATATGGTCCAAGTTATGCCGTATTTAGACTCATGAGGAAAATCTCACACATACGTTGGTAAAAGTTTTGTAAGAAAAGAATGAATAATTATTTAAATAAATAAATTTCTAAAAATATCACGTTTTTAAAAGGTCTAAAAAGTGTAAAATAATAATAAATAAAAAAACGGACTAAAAAGTATAAAATAATTTGAAAAAAATGAAAATAAAATGGACTAAAAAGTATAAAATAATTTGAAAAAAATGAAAATAAAATGGACTAAAAAGTATAAAATAATTTGAAAATAAAAACAAAAATTTGAAATTGTGAATTTTGAATAGCTATGAAAATACTTGTAAGTTTTAAAACGAAAAACGTGGGGCGCAAGATAATAGTAAGGAGTGTAGGGAGTAGCAGCCGTTGAGAAAACTCACACAACAGTTTATATCATTTGCGGAGCAATAAAATTTTTAGTGATTTAGGTGAACTATTCATGCATCAATTATCTATTGCATGCGCCCCACGTTTTTCGTTTTAAAACTTACAAGTATTTTCACAGCTATTCAAAATTCACTATTTCAAATTTCTGTTTTTATTTTCAAATTATTTTATACTTTTTAGTCCGTTTTTTAGAAATTATTTTATACTTTTTAGTCCATTTTATTTTTATTTTTTTCAAATTATTTTATACTTTTTAGTCCGTTTTTTTTATTTATTATTATTTTATACTTTTTAGACCGTTTTAAAAACGTGCTATTTTTAAAAATTTATTTTTATTTAAATAATTATTTTCTGCTTTTTAATCTTTTGTGTATGAAATTTTTCAATCGATTTCAAACATTTTTAGACCGTTTTAAAAACGTAGTATTTTAAAAAATTTATTTTTATTTAAATAATTATTTTCTGCTTTTTAATCTTGTGTGTATGAAATTTTTCAATCGATTTCAAACATTTTTTATAATAAATATGTAACTACTACTAAAAAAATTCAGTCCAACGTTTTACTAATATCCTCTAAGTGTCAGTTGACTAAAACTGATACAGTTCAATTTTTAAACATATTCAAATGAATGGCTGCGTTGATGATATAATACTTTCAACAAATTTTGTAACTTTTTCAAGAAAATATTTAACGCAAAATATGCAATGACATACCTAGTGATTTGGCAGCTTCCCTGTGAAAATCATTATTAACGAACTGCTCCTTTTTTTTGTAGACATTATTTCTGACACTTTCGAACACAGATTTTTGTTAATTTCTAATCTCGTACACGATATTATTATTACCTATATCATACATGCTCCCCAACGTCAAAAGGCTTCCTCTCCTACTTCTTGCACGTATATTTCAATCGATTTTAAACATTTTGATGAAATTATAACATAAAGGTGTAACGGTTCTTTCACTTGGTAAACAAAGCGATGATGTACTACCGATCGTCTATCATATACTGAGGTCCGTCGGGCCGAAGTGGGTTCGTGGAGTGGGGACGAGTCAGAGGTAAAGGTAATAACGGTAAAAATATTTAATTGTTATTTCTCTTAAACGGATAGACTTTTTAAAAAAAATTTTTTGAATACTGCATTGTCATCCAGTTCTGAGCTACGTATCCAATTTCAAGTTTCTAGCTCATCGGGAAGTTAGTTTAAAATCAATTGCAAGATTTGTACCGAATAAACAAACAAACAAACAAGCAAGAAAGCGAGGTAATAAAAACATGGTAAAAATAGAAAAGTTTCCTCTTTGCATGGACATACCGGACATTGTAATCGATCACTGCTTTTTTAACTGTGCCGGCTGTTTCGAGTCACAGTCTTTTTTTTTGTTGTTTGCGCGCTATCCTTCTCTATTTTCGGTAAACTTCAAATAACGTAGTCCCTAGTCCCTACACGATTTCCGAGACTCCATACCCCTGAGGTTTTCACAACATGCGAGAGAACACTGTAGTTTCAATTTGCAAGTCAAAGCGACACGATTTTCATATAATAGTTTGCTTTTGAATGACAGATATTGTTTAACGAACAACTCGGAAAGTTTCTAGTCAATATTTAGACGTGTGGTGTTAAAAACTGAGACTTGATTTCTTGAATTTGATAATAGTGCCACAACCGGACGGCGAAATCATATTTCATTCTTTTTTCCCGCAATTGTCGGATATTAATTGAACTCGAGTGTGCATTATGTTACTTTACGACGGTGGATAAAAGCGGAAAAAAGTGAATTATGCAAATTTTGGCTCGCTGCCGATGTAGCGAGGAAATTTTTGGCAATCCTTTAACACCGTGTGTACAAATTATAATTTACAAGCCGCTGTGTGCTTGTAAAAACCCAATTTATGACGGAGTGTACGTGTGTATTGAACTTGAATCGCGACGAGCTCATGAGCGGATCTCCCCGAAGAAAAATCTTCTCTCAAAGTGGCATCGGTTTAATGCAAATATTTAATACCGATGAGTCAGCCTCTTATAGGCATCATAATGTCGTCTTTATTATTTAATGTGGACTCACTGTGCCTCTATTTATTATCTCAAAAACACTTGATGCTGTGCTGGAAGGCCGACAAATCCTGAAATTTTTTTTTTCTTCTACTTCAAGTTAAACAAATATCTCGAAGTGAACGATTACTGAAACCGCTCGGTGAAACTCTGTATTTTTCCATTTCCGTTATTAGCCGTCCGTGTTTTCAGCTCATTAACCCCATTATCGAGATCCCCAAACTGTCTTCTGCGTGTGTCACAGTTTTTTCTTGTTGAAATACTTCGCAGGAAATTGCAGAAATTGCAGACTTCTAACTCGTTTCTAATTTGCGCTGGGTTATATCTTGTGTTACACGAAGTTACTTTGTGTAGCATGTTAAAATTCAGTTTGATAATGGCGACAATATCGTTCACCTATAATTAAGACGTCAATTTACATGAATTCTTTAACTTTCTATCTTAACTCGTTTACACAAGATAAGACAAACACACATTCAGAATATTCGTAGTTCTCTGTTCCCTTTGACAAGTTGTTGGGTTGCACGTGTGCAAAGAGTGTGTAAAAATTAAATACTTGTTGTGTGAAGAAAATTTGTGGATTTATAGCACTTTTTCACAGTGAAGAATTCGTAAAATTTTGTTTTATTATTGATTGGAAGGATTCTTTAAAAATGGATTAGTTTTAGGATTTTATCGAAGAAAAGCTAAATGGCATGGAAATAAAAACAAATGTAGTGTATTGCATAATTTAAAAAAAAAAAAAAAACTGACTTTGAATGCGATTATTTATATTTATGATCACGGTGGGGTATAGAAAATCAAAAAATACAAAATTTTATGTATGATAATATTTATAAAATATAACAATTCTTGTGTTTACTAACAGGATAGTTACAACAGACAGTATTATATAAAACGTGAGAAAAATTATTGCGACATCCTAAATGATTTTTAGCTTTTTAATACAGCTCAAAAAATTTCCAAGTTTTTAATAATTTCATTGAAAGACATCCTTAAAATAAAACGTTCTAAATAATAAATTTCAATTAATATCACTTCGTTTCTTAATTAACTACATTCTTACGTTGTTCAATTAATTCTGTTTTTTTTTCAAGAACAACCATGATCACAATTTCCGATTCGTTATTTTAATGTTTACTTTCTTCTCGAACAACTGTAGCACGATACGCAAACAGAGACAGAATCGATAAAGTCGCATGACGAACATGAAACACGATGACGCAAAAAGGCAAGCCTAACAAAAACTTAATTCGACCAAATCCATTTACCAAATATATTTTCATATTGTCGCGTCACGTGTTTACGACCTCCGGTTACACGAAACTACGAATATAATTTATTTCTTCCGCAATTATGTGTTCTATGGCGCGCTCGTGTCGCGTTTGAATCGCCGTGCGCACGAACGTAGATAAATTATCAGATATAGTATAGTAAATTGCGTTCACATTCATTATTTCACATTTGACCGCCGGGATTCATATCCTAACCATTTTGTTTCACGATGGCACCCATAAATTCGTGGATAAACGTATTTTTTTCGGTGTCGTTGACCTCTGCGATCCAAACAAAGGTACTTTTTACGCAGTCGAAGACCATAAAACATCATTTCTTGAGCCAATGGTGGCATTGAGCCGTAATTAATTAATTTATTCGACACAACTTCTTCGCAATCATCAGCCTCAGACACTCTTACATTAACACTTTACCGACTGGAGACCAATTAATGGGACGCGTTCAATAATTGCACTCCATTGAAAAAATATTCTTTTGATCCTAATAGTAAATTCGCTCATTATCTTTTTTTACACACCGTAAAACGTTTGATTTCGTTCTACTTTTTAAGACGTATTTCTTTACAATGTGACATTATAAACATTATAGACGAAACATAATTTGTTGATTGAAAGTGTAAAGCAAACAAGTATAAAGTGATATTCTAGAATCTTCTATGTTACTTTATCTATAGAGTGTAGGAGAGTTAAACAATAATCCCAACGAAATGATTAAATAATGCTACTGGTAGTGATTTTTTGATACACGTTTGAAATCATTATTGCCGTTACAAAATTTTTAGCTATTAACAATAGTCTTTTAAAAACTATTAACATCTACCAGTAGGTGATGCGTTAAGGTGAAATCAGACTTTAATATAATTTTTCAAACGGCGATATTGGAAATTCTTAAACAACGTCGTAAAACAATTTTTTAATGAAGATGCTTAGACAAAGATTAACGATAATAATTACAAAGATCCGATCTTAAGTGGAATCGATCTGAAATGGAAAATCACTGCGTCTTTATGCAAATTTCGCATTTTCCTATCTCACTTTGCAAAACCCTCGGCAATGAAAAAACTTGCTGCATCCATTAACAAGCTTATTTTATATCTTTTACGTATATAAAACATTAAACTCCCCAAAGAAGAATGCAATGGAAATTATAAATAATATTCAATACAGTTTCTCATGAAAACCGTTCGTGTACGTTAAAATAGCAAAATGGATAACAAAATACAGGAAATAGAAACGAAACAGAAATGCATATAAACTTTAAAGAAATGTAGCAAATTATTTGTAGTACACTCGTCACCGCAATTTTTGGATAACGCCAAATGCACTTAAAAGAAATCAAAGGGACAACAAAATACAAACCTAAAAGCTATATACAAAGAAAAAAAAATAAGCATAGAGAATTTAAAAAACCGCAAAAAGTAAATTATTTTTAGTACACCTGTCTGCGCAATTTTTGGATAACACCAAATGCTATTAAAAGCAATCAAAGGGATAACAAAATACACAAATATGGAAATTATATATACAAAGGAATATGTAGAACAGAAATGCATAAAGAATTTAAAGAAATGTATCAAAATATTTTCAGTACACCTGTGAGTCCAATTTTTGGATAACACCGAATGCAAATAGAAGAAATCAAAGAGATAACAAAATACAGGAATATAGAAGCTAAGCGTACAAAAGAATAGCACAGAAATGTATAAAGAATTTGAAGAAACGTAGAAAATAACATTTAGCACACTTGGCAGCGGTAGTTTTCGCAACAGTCTGCTCGAGTTCGCCGGTAAATGCAGCGCGGTTGAGCTGGCACAACGTTAATTGTTATTTATGAATTTCGATAAGAAGCAACGTTCCATCGGGTGAACGTCTGCTCGCGATGGTAATAAAGTAAACGTATAGTACAGCGTTATAGAGTATCTACACGAGTATGCTCGTTACGGAGACTTCAATGCCGACAACAGCCAGAAATTTATCGAGTTTTAATAAGTACAAATTGCCGCGGCTGGTTGCGTAACGGCTGTGCTTGGATGCATCCAGCGTCGGATGTACGCTATTTTGTAATCATGAGCAGAGCAATGTTTATAGCGATTCTGAATGGGAGAAGAGGAGGGGATCTCGCGCGGATCTCGCGCGATATACGATTATTAAGCCGCCGGTTTCGTAATACCACTGGAAAAAAATATTACTGTCTTTTTTCTCACTCTTTTTTTTGCTCTTCCGTTATGTGGGCGAGTTTTCAAGAAGTCGCCACCGGAAGCTTCTGCAAAACCCGATTTTACCGCGAGATTCGTCGACTACGCTAATTCCGTTCGCCAGAAGAGATTTCAACTATGGCACCTATTTTTGCACATTATCTGTTACAGTTCTCTTTTCTACAGTTGCATACAGAGATTTGTATTAATATTTTAACACCCTTTGAAACGCAATAACTTTCTAAAAGTTGGAACAAATGGCTTCAACGGAGTACTAAACGTCAATATTGCTTAATCATTAGATTGCAGATCTTTGTGCAAAATAAAAATTATTTTCATCAATTGCAAGATACAGGAATCAAATAGGAATTTATTTCTTTTATCAATAATTTGTAAATTCTCGTAATCTATACATTGCTTAAAATAACACCTAAGTATCATTTTATTAGATAAAATGACAATGTTCTGCCTCAATTGCAACAAACAGGTTTAAAATAGAAATTTATTCCTTTTCACCTACGTACTTTTGCCATAAATGCATAAAATCCGCAGTCTATCCATAATGATAACAAGATTGAATTCATTTACGTTTCCTTCGACTTTGATAATATGTGCTCGAATAAAATTTCATAGTAACACAAATAATAATATAATATGTATAAGCCTAGTTAAACACAATGAATCCTTTCCGAAGCGATTTAAAAGCAAAAAACTACTGAATGTCCGATTATAGAAACAGGAGAAATGTTTTCAGATCCTTCACGAAAAAGTATGTTGGCACGTCGAGGCTTTTTTTTGTTGACACCTGCCCATCGAAACGATATATGTATAATTTATTTGGCCGTGGGCGAACTTCCATAATGGCGGTGGCCTAGATCATCGCGCTTCCATCATCCAGAAGTTGAAATTTTTTGCTCTACCTTCCCCGTCACGGTAGTAATATTCTCAACCATCAAATTCACTGAAATTCAATATTTTTCTTTTTCTTCAAACATGCATATATTATCTTTCTACTGCTTCTCTTGCAGCCCTTCGTTGCAACGGACGAATCATTTTAAATTAATCGGGCAGCCGTAAGTTTTTGCAAGATACTCTCTTTATTTTTGCAAACTAGAACGAGACGGTTTTGAGAGGGATTTCTTGTGTGGCGCCATTGAGTTCGCACATGTTAATTTCAGATTAATTTATGGCATTCTGTTAAGATAGTTATTCTGTTATAACCATAAAAAATGAATAAGTATTATTACATTATGGCATTCCGTTTTCACTCTATTCTCTTGCATAATTTTTCATATTCGTTGGTGTAGTTTTGCAAATTTCCTCGACGAAACGATACGAGTGTACCAGCGTTTTATTAATTCGGAGAATACGGTGCTGATTGTATGGCTTTCGGGTATCGTCCTACTCCTTCTATCTCCTTTAATTACCATAATATTTGCATTAGCGTAGATAAAGCAAACTTCGTTACGAGTCAGACTTTATCACAATAATGGCGTTACGTCCGCAGTGTGATTCACTAACTCGGCCAGAAGCATTTCGCGAGTGAGCCATTGATCATTCCGTCTTCCGTGGCGTTACTACATTTTGATTAAGTAGATAGACAATTATAAGACAATTATAAGGAGACATTCCACAACGCCGGTTGCAGTGAATTTTAAAAAGAGAATAGTCAGTTTTACACAATGTTAACATTTTCCTAAAATCACGTTCAATCTGAAGCTATCCATAGACAACAGGATTCAGTGTTACAAGTCAGTAAAGAATTCATTTAACACTATAGCTAAGTAGCATTATCCAAACACTCGTGTTTCACTGATTAGTTCGGATAATCGAGGTTCCACAACATCTTGACCTAATAAAATAAATACAATATCAATTATATCATGTTCGGTATCATTTTAGTCAGAAAAATGTCACAAATATGCTGGTAAAAGATTCAAAAATAACTAAATGAAGACAAAAAAGTTTTGTCACTAAAGTAGCATAATTTCATTAATACAACTGACATTCTCGTTTTGTTTTCCCGCTACACTTTACAACGCCAGCAGCAAAACATCAAGGGGAAGTATCATTGCACGATATACAGTGAGTGTACAAAGTACATACTTGTACATCTTTGAAAAACTAATAACCTTTTTAATATTGGACCAAACGACTTAAGTTTTTTTTGAGATATCAGAAGTATTAGTTTACTAGGTAATGTGTAAATAATATTCTCTTTAAATTACTATTGGTCGAACTTTCGAAGGAAAAAGTGAAGGTCACAATTTTTAACTTTTTTATCTGTCCCTGTCATGAACATTTAAAAATTCTTTTTGTAGATCCAGGTGCTTAGTACGTTGTGCATAGGCATAAAGTTTCATGGAAATCGGTTGCTGTTGCAAAAATCTTTGAATTCCAGGTATCCGAGTCATTTAAACCGCAATTCCCCACCATTTTTACTTTCAGCCGATTAGTTGAATTTATGGTAGGTAATGATATTTGGTCCCCGCAGGGTTTTAATTCCATTTTACCACTCTACCCTTCTTCCACTTTCTCCTTATTCTACTCTCACTATCGCCTAATTTTTCTGCCTATTTCAGCCTACTTTTCATCGGGACCTACTGTTTATTAAGGTGGGTTCCGAACCACCTTCACCATTTTTACTATTTTTAACCATTTATTGCTCGCAGCAATCGATGTCGATGAAACTTCGCGCATGTACATAATTGTACTTGATCTATAAAATGCATCTTATAAATTTTCATTACAGGCACAGATAAAAAAGTTAAAGATCGTAATCTGATACTGACCACCAGCAATTTAAAAAAAAGATTATTTACAAGCAACCTTGTAAACTAATCCATTTAACATTTAAAAAAAAAACTTAACACTTCACCGACCGGAAACCAATTAATAGGCTTCTGAATGATTATGCTATATCTTTGATGTTTTGATGTTAAAAAGAAGCGTCGATATCTTTTTTTAGACAATAAGTCCAGGAGAAATTACTAGATTATATTCCTTGGCACGATTCGTTAGTTCACGATTGAAATTTTTACTACTATTGAAAAATTCACTGTGAAATCCCTAGCTATGAATCGCAAATTATTTAAGTACTGCGAAATAATCGCCGGTAAGTAATGTGTTAAGTCGTTTAGTCCAATTCTAAAAAAGTTATTCGCTTGTAAAAGCTATACGAATACTTTGTACACCCACTGTAAGTGATATTTCAGTCCCGATATTCTGGCAGATACAAAAACATTGCTGTATTCCTTTTGACGAGTACCGTTAACGCCAAGGTTCCCCAAGGAAGCCGTGTTATGGTAGCGTCGAGGCAACCAGTCGAATGGTTTTCGGCAGTGATCGAGTCGTATAAACGGGCCGACCCGTCAGAGATTTGTCATTCTGACCTTGATGATACCTGTGGCTCGTAGAGATTTCGAACGTCTGTTACAAACTGAAGATTGATGGCTGGCAAAGTTTCCCTGATCAGGCACACGCACCATCCTTATTTGCATTTGAATGCCGCGATGGTCCGTGCCATTATTTTCACCTTTTATAACAGTACATATTACCGTACCAAGGACGTCCTCTTATCCGGACGTCGGCAACGCCTAATCATCTTCTGTGATTTCAAAATATTAATAGCTTCGCGCGTCCACCATTTGCCATTGTATTATGTTGCATACAAAATTGCCGATTTCGGAATGCAAATGCTATGATGCATTTGCAATTATGTTCAAGAAATACTAGGCTGCGGATTTTGTGCATTTTCGGATAATAATGAATGGATGCATTAAAAAACTGTGAAGACAATTAAAGAATTTAAAAATGTTGTTATATTATTTTCGACAAGCTAGAATTGTTAAAAAAGACATTAGATATTTTTCTGCAAAAATATATTATCGTTTAACTTGTGAGACCTTTTAATCAACTTAGACAATTTGTATTTTGCGTAAAAATCCGCAGTCTGACTATTAGTATTTAATTTGTAAATATTTAATTCGAATTTATTATTGTCAGTGTTTATTTAGATATCTAATTTTCCTTTCAAATTAAGATTATTTTAAATGTTGATCGACGTGATTGTCGTGTATGCTTTTTATATGAGTGACAAACTAAAGATATTGACGATAGCATTATCTGATGTTTAGGCAATATATGACTTATCAACGCACTATTCGTCAATGGTACAAAAATTGCAAAATAGAGCTGACGATCTTGTAAGTAAAAAATATAAAGGTCAAAAACTTCAATTTCTACCGTAATATAATCAATAGACTGCGGATTTTATGCATTTGTAAAATAAATTTGTATTATTTTTTAGAGTTGACTAATGTAATAAATGAATAAAATGCAATACATAATGTAATGTAATCAAAATTATTAAATGAGAAAATACATTTTCATGTCACTTCTGTATCTTAGAATTAACTTGGACAATTGATATTTTGCATAAAGATCTGCAGTCTAATAATCAATATGTTGCGTTTGTATGTTTGCGATTATTTAGAAAAAAAGTTGGCCTCTCAACGTTATTGTTAAAAATCAGGCATTTCACATGCAACAATCTAACAGCAGTGGTTTTCGCATGACGTTTTCCTGGCCCGATGTATACCGGCGCGGGCATTTGCATACAACCACCGCCTTCTATCGGTAATTAATGCGTCTGACCTTCCGCTTCATTAGATCGAAAGATAGCGGACATGAAACAGGGACGATACTTCTATCGCCTAATCTAACCGGCGAATTCGACGGTCACGTCGTGATTTAGCGTGCCGACTGAAAAATCTATGACCATTCACAATTCGCGTGAATAAACAGTTGCAACATTCTAGTTTATAATGGCCTAGGATTCATGTTTAAATGCCACGAACTATTATTTCATAAATTTTCTAACATCGGACATATAAGATTTTTTGGAAGATATTTCATATAAATAATTAGATTACAGATTTAATGAATTTATAATCAGAATGATTAGATCAAATGTAAAGCACGAAGAACATTTCAAGAATTTATAAGTTCTTACTGTTGCATTGTTTTAAACTGATTAAAATGATTAAGGAAAAAAATAAATGTCTATACAGGGTGTTTGCGAAATCGTGGTGCAACCGGTGAGGGTTCCTCTCATAAAATCTAGTCGATAATGAGGAATATAGTTGTTTTATACGGGGCTTCATTTTCGAGAAAATTGAGTTTGAAAATTCAGCGAATAAGCAGATAAAAATCGGCTGTCGCATCTGATCATGACCAACCAATTCTACTCTGTGCATATACTAATGCACGCAAACCCAGCGGATATTTAAACTCGATTTTCTCGAAAATGAAGCCTCGTATGAAAAAACTATATTCCTTATTTTCGACTAGATTTTATGAGAGGAATTATCCCCTCGCCGGTTGTACCACGATTTCGCAAACACCTGAATGCAGACCATTTTTATTTTACATAAGAATCTGCAGTCTTTTGATAATATAATGACAAATAAGGAATTAACAATATTAAGTATCATATGGAAGAAAGGAAATAATAATAATAGACTGCGGATCTTCGAGTAAAATAAAAATTGTGTGTACAAATTGTAGGAAACGGGAGACCATCGCTATTCTTTTTTTAATCATTTTGATCAATTCAAAATGATACATGGAATATTCTTGAATTCTTTTAATTTTCACTTATCAATTTTCGCTGCAAATGCATAAAATTCGCAGTCTAATAAATAAGAAATATATTTAATCAGATAGCCTTCTTGAATTGTGGTTTACGATTTTGAAGAAACAAATAATGGCACCTAACGCAAGTTTCAAAATAGATTACATATATTACAAGTACAATTACAGTTATTACACAAGCTTGATTCATATCATTACTCTGTAAGGAAATTACATATGTACTTTCCTTAGCGGCAACTTCCGGTCGAATGGCTCAGTTTTGAATAGCTGTTAAGGTCTGTGCTTGTTCTATTGTTCGTGTTTTCTTTACTTTTCGAGACTTTTTACTTTTATTGGACTCTTAGCAACACAATTAGAACAAAAATAAGTTCAACATCCCTATATGACAAAACTATTAAAGTTCACTTAGCATTTTACCATGATAATTTTACGTAGAGGGTTTACAAATAAAATTTTATATAAAAGATATTAAAGAAGCCATTTTCAAACTGGAGAAATGATAATTGCATACAGTCTATAACAGAGGAACTTTATTCTTGTTAAAAACTAAAAAACATGTCCTCCCCTGTACGAACCGTAATGTCTATACAGTGGCCGTTTAAATAATCATAAATTATTTAAATAAATAGAAAAATAAGTCCGTTACTCGCATACGTAAATACCTACCAGTTCACTCCTCATACGTATTTCTAAGACGATTTTCCATAAAAGGTGTTTATAAACAAAATTTTCTATTAACAAATATAATTAACCAGAAAATATATGGAGCGTTTTGTCACCCATAATAAACGTTTCTCTTTTATAGACTATACAAAATGATTGTTTCATGATCCGATTTTTCTGCTCCTTCAAATTCGAACCTATACGCCTGTAACACTAAACGTAATACTTCAAGAATATCATAAATTACTATAAATAAATAGAAAAGTAATTTCGTTGCTTTCACGGCACGTAAATTTCAGCTCACTGGTAACTTCGCTACGACGATTTTGCACAAAACATTCGTAAATACTCTAATACATACAAAAAAGGCACGATTAACCAGGAAGCAGATTTTGAAACGATAATCAGACGGCGTCCATAAAAGAGAAACGTTTATTATAGCTGTTAAAATGCTCATTCTGCCCTCGCGAATTGAGAGACGTCCGCAAGTTACATCGAACGTGATAATATTTCAAATGAACCGTTTACAGCTCGCGCGATCGCTAAAAGAACGCGTAAAATCCGCAATCCATATATCAGCGGATCGTGACAAGTAAAAGTAAATCTGCGGTGGCGAGCCGATCGGCACCGACGTCGTCGTATATATAAACAAACACCGATAAGCAATCGGAGGAGAAAAAAAAAAGAAATTGGATGATGCATAGGCCGGTTGAATCATAGAGAGATCGTCGGTCGTCGCTGCGTAAATATTTATGGCCGTGTTTCGCGAATAAAAAGTGCCATTACAATGCAAATCTGATGATCCTGTATGAATTACGTAAAGGCGAGCTGATGCATACGGTATTACTGCGGCGGGACTTCATTCATAGGATCCGATACGCGGCAAAACGCGCATTAATGATTGCAATCGGCTTGATGATTGTAGCACATAATATCGAAGCGGTTAGAAAAATTGTCGTTTTCCTCCGTCAACCAAGGCAGTGTTATTTCCGTGTTCGTTGGTTGTGTGTTGCCTGTTGATCGTATTGCGCCTGTTGCACAAACACCGATCCCGGACCTGTTCTGGCTTGTTCTCTGGCCTCTGTTCTCTCCCTTGGCTGTCTTTGTGCGGACGTGGACAGGTATGTTCGCGGCCACCATGCAGCCGAACGCATACCTGCCGCCTCCTTTGTCCCGGCTAAAAACGACCGAGAGAAAGGTGTGTATCTCTCGAACCGCAAACACTTGACGTACTTTCGATTTCCGGCATTTTGCGCTTCGATGAACACTCGATTCATCGCGGACACCGCCTCACCTGAGATATCAACAAGTTCGCGAGCCCGCGATTTATTTGCCGGGTGCATGCGAAACCAGGAGTATACTGATCGCTAAATTGTTGGAACAGGAGACTCTGTTTACAGGATGATGCGTTGAAGACGCTTTTTCGGAAAGGTTCTAGTATCTTGTTGGGTATGCCTCGATACCGTTGTAGCAATTTCGATGAATTTGAAATTCGGCGCGTTGCAAATTCGACGATTTTCAAATTCGGCGCGTTGCAAATTCGACGATTTTCAAATTCGGCGCGTTGCAAATTCGACGATTTTCAAATTCGGCGCGTTGCAAATTCGACGATTTTCAAATTCGGCGCGTTGCAAATTCGACGATTTTCAAATTCGGCGCGTTACAAGCTCAATGCGTTTCATTTTGATGCGCTGAAATATCTACATGCCTCATACTCTGCGCGTTGAAAATTCAGCGCGTTGCGAACTCAATGCGTTTCATTTTGAAGCGATGTACAATTTGATGCGCTGAAATTTCTACGTGTCTTATATTCGGCGCGTTGCAAATTCGACAATTTTCAATTTCGGCGCGTTACAAGCTCAATGCGTTTCATTTTGATGCGCTGAAATATCTACATGCCTCATACTCTGCGCGTTGAAAATTCAGCGCGTTGCGAACTCAATGCGTTTCATTTTGAAGCGATGTACAATTTGATGCGCTGAAATTTCTACGTGTCTTATATTCGGCGCGTTGCAAATTCGACGATTTTCAAATTCGGCGCGTTACAAGCTCAATGCGTTTCATTTTGATGCGCTGAAATATGTACATGTCTCATACTCTGCGCGTTGAAAATTCAGCGCGTTGCGAACTCAATGCGTTTCATTTTGAAGCGATGTACAATTTGATGCGCTGAAATTTCTACGTGTCTTATATTCGGCGCGTTGCAAATTCGACGATTTTCAAATCCGGCGCGTTACAAACTCAATGCGTTTCATTTTGATGCGCTGCAACTACGGGTCTCATACTCGGCATGTTGAAAATTCAGCGTGTTGCGAAGTCAGTGCGTTTTATTTTAATGCGCTGAAATTTCTATGTGTCTTATACTCCGCGCGTTGCAAGTTCATCGATTTTCAAATGCGGTGCGTTAAGAACTCAATGCGTTTTATTTTGACGCGTTCTAAAATTCGGTGCACTGTAATCTGCTAAAAATGCGTTTGCAACATGTGTTAGATCTGCCTATAAGTGATTAATTATTTTATAGTAGAATTTAACCCTTTGCACCTGGCTGGCGTCCCTCAGTCATAACACGCTTCAATGCATTCAACTAACATATAAACGCGGTATTAAGTCCAACATTGTTTTCAGAACTACATCAAAGAATGTTTCGCTTGCAGCCGGTTTGGTAATGTTAATCGTTTTACGATTCTTTCCGTGAGATGCATTTCTCCTTTAACTGCACAAGAATGCAGCGCGTAATCATTCTAGACTCCGTGTTCTCGGAACAATCGATTCATAATCGTATACGTCGATCTTTAAATCAAGTTAAACGACCGCCGATGATCGATCCACCGGTCAATAAAAATAACTGTCGGCTGGTTCGCTACCATGATGAATTTAATACGATCGTCTGTTCGACGGCATTTTTCCGTCGCTAATTACGTTGTCACATAAATTATCGTGCGCGGACGTTGTTAACAGCGATTTCATTCGAAATTATGCATCTACGAGAATAAATTACCTTTTTTATGTTCTCGAATTGTTTCCGCGCATCTTCACTTGTCACTAATTATCAGTTGTGTTCCATCAATTTGTGTAGAGCACACTGCTCAAAATGAAACAAAGAGTATGGAGTCTGAACAAAAGAACAACAGAAGAATGTTGGTACTATTGTATTAAAAGACCAGATAAAAAATTAAATTTTAATAACAACTAATTAACACTAAACCTAACTGCACAAGTAAGGATTGCAAGAGCTGCCGTCGTGAAAATTAGAAGATTGTATTTATTTAAATTTTATTTAGTTTTTATTACACGATGTGTTCGAATAAAGAAGTTTGTTCAACGATTCGCATGAAATTACCATGATAATTTCAATAATAGTATAATAAAAAATCTAAAACCAGTGATTTAACTTTGTAGATTTTATGAGAATGGTAAATGAAAAATTAATCAGTGATACGATTCGGTACACAATCCAATTAAATATTCATATTTCAGAATCTGCTCGTAAAATTCACATTCGTATTGTAACGTGTCTAAACCTTTACCGTTTGGAATACCATTCAACATTCATGAATTATGTTCAGATCTGAATTCACGAGTGGATTAACGGTCGATACGAACTGTGCCAGTGAATCTTGCCGTTCATACACAGACAGTTTATTGTGAGGACCGGCAAGAATCATTCGAACATCGTCGTCGTCGTCTACACGGTGTTCCAATGATGCTTGCCTCTCTCAGTCGCTGGAGAATTATATGCAAATAGAAAGGCCCTGTGCCTATTATGCTGACTGAATAATACGAGGCTGACTCTATCACTCCGTGGCAGTCACACGCACGTGCAACAGTATCTAATTACATTTCATATAAGCCACTCGATAGTAAGTGGTATAGAAAACCAGTAACAGTTGCAGAATCGTTGCTGACTCTATTTGCTCGATGGAAAGATGCTGTCATATTTTTCACAATATTCCTCAGACGTACAAGTTATTCCTGTATCATCCTGTTGCTAAACGAATTACTTGAATTATCTGGCATTAGTGTTAATAAGACTAGACTGCGGATTTTATGTAATTATGAAAAGAATGAGTAGATGAAACACTAAACTGTGAACACATTGGACCGCATTGACTTATTAAAATTATTAAACGAAGAAGTAGATTTTGTGCTGCAGAATTTACTTAAAAAAATGTTTATTTTACACGAAGATTTAGTTTCTGATCAATGTATGTGTGATTGGTGGGTTGTAGGTTCACTTACTTATCGATTTTTTGTCTGTACACGTATATTGCAAGGAATTAAATAATTAGATGATGTTTACCCAAAACATAATAAAGGATTAACAAAATATAATATTAAAGGGAGGATTAAAGGTATATAACAGGACTAGAATTAATCAAACTACAAAATTACAGTAAATAAATGTTATTACAAAGGCGTTTATATGATACAAACATAATATGAACCTGAAAAATGTAAGTTTCGCCCTTTATGATCCAAGTTTGTTCAAGTTTGAACAAAATACAATATTTAAAAGTGGTTAAAAAATATGTACAAACTATAATTGATCAAACTATAAAATTACAGTAAAGAAATATTGTTATTGCAAAGCAGTTCGATTGGAACAAGCATAAAAGTGACTTGAAAAATGCAAACAACGAATTTGTGACGTGAAATATAGAGGTTCGAGCAGAATATTTTTGCAAAACGAAAGATAACTGTTCCCATCGAAGCCTCGTACATAATTAACATATCCAGAAATCCTTCGTTAATTCCGCCATGTCCAGTATCTCTGTAACACTGCCAGTTCTGTAACGTCCCTGTACTTTGTGAGAGCAGCCGTCATTACATAAGACGCGACCACGTTAGATCTACGATGGTGTACCTGTCTCTCTCTTTCCCACCTGTACCTGGTACTCGAGTGATCATGGCGAACCGTTTCCAAATCAACACTAGCCTGCCACCACTAGATGAATTACTATAACGGTCCAGTACAGCCAGTCCCTCACTCTCCCTGTTCTCGAACAGCACAGAATCTCTTCTAGCGAGACAAGACGCGCAGCGTTTCCGATACACTATACTATACTATACTATACAGCCTATCGCTGCTTCATATCCTTTCCTTTCGAGATAAAACGAGATACCTCGACGACCTTGCTGCATTGTTACGAACGCTATCGAGGATAACGTTAATGGCTGTTAATCACGTCGGGTTTTCACTCCCCTTTCATTCCGCCAGCGGCGTTACTCGCGTCGCATGTAGCGTGATTCCTTTTACAGATACGGAAATATCGCCTCTATATTCTTTTCTCTGATTATAGTCGTATGATCACTCCTCTTTTGCATTGTTGTTACCGAGGATTTTTATGCGCAATAAAAATTGCAGGTACAGAAGCTACTTAGACATTTACAATAGACTCACGATTAAAGCGATAAAGAGACTATCTAGAAGAACCGTGTTGTTTATATGTATCTTTTTGTCGCAGTGAGTGTTGCAGTCTAAGTGAAACAATTTTCTGTGCATTTATTGTACACTTACTGCCACATAAAATACATATTGTATACAGTATTTCGATCGCATTATATTGGTGTCTACTGTATTCCTTTTCTTAACACGTCGACTGCCAAATAGCAACTCTCGATAAACCTACGAGATCGAATTAATTTAATCGATGAATCCGAAACAAGAGAGCTAAAACTCAACATAGTAATTGCTGAACTGCAGATTTCTGTCCAAAATAAAGATTTTCAAAGTTAAAATACTCTTTTAATGCATGCATACTCTTTGAATGCATTTAAATCTGCAGTCTAGTATAATGCCTTAATGTCTACAGTGATATAACATTCAAGAAAATTGTATTTTCTTAGAATTTTTAGAATGTAATAAAGAAAACCATTTCTATAAATGATTCAAAGAATAGGGTCACCTACACGTGCTCAACATGGCAGTGATACTAATTTTAATAAGCTGGATATAATACAACAGTATTATTACATTCTTTGAATGTTTCTACTGTTTTGCATTCGATCCATTCATTTCATAATCTAATCATTACGACAGCTTTGAACGGGAAATACGCCACGATCAGATTCCATTGTTAGTGATAAGTGTGGAGATTTTTATAGAAGAAGCATGATGCAACTATGACTGACTGTTGGTAGTAGACCAAATTTTTCATTTTACTGTTACTAAATTCTTGTTTAATTATGTTTACATGTGAAAGTGTGCTTTGGCTTGCAATAACTAATGCTTAAATTGTAGAAGCATTCTTGAACGAAATTGTTCCATAATATATGTACAGTGGGTGTAAAAAGTATTCGTACACCTTTAAAAATGAAATAACTTTTTTAAAATTAGACCAAACAACTTTAGTTCTTTTGAGATATTAAAAGGATTAGTTTGCTAGGTAATGTGTAAATAACTTTTTCTAAAAATTGCTATTGGTCGGAATTGTGATGAAAACAGTAAAGGTCACAATTTTTAACTTCTTTATCTTTGCTTATAATGAAAATTTAAAATACGCCTTTTGCAGATCTACGTAAGTTATGTACATGCACAAAGTTTCATCGAAGTTGGTTAATGTTGCTATGAGCTAAAAACATTACAAGATTAATGTTTAAGGATGAAAGTCGCAGATTTTCGGTCCTGTTAGTTAATTTTGTCCTTATGTAATCACCTTTTAATGATTGTAATTCATAACAACGTTAACCGATTTCGATGAAACTTTGTACATGTACATAACTTGCTTAGACCTATAAAATACGTCTTTTAAATTTTTATTACAGGCACAGAAAAGTTAAACATTGTGATCATTACTATTTTCGTCGCAATTCCGACCAATAGCAATTTTTAGAAAACATTATTTACACGCTACCTAATAAACTTATGCGTCTGACATCTCAAAATAATTGGTCGTTTGATCCAACTTTAAAAAAGTTATTCGATTTTTAAAGGTGTACGAATACTTTCTACACGCACTGTATATACATGAACGTATTATTTTCGTTCAAAATTTTATTACAAACGTTTCACCTGATAGTTACAATATTAAAAGATTAACTACAGCAAATTTCACCGTTTCTCAACAAAGACCTCTTCGCGTCCTGAATACGCAAACATCCGCTGCATAGTCATGTGTGCTATAAATGATAGAATGATGATGTAAAATGCTAAATGAGACGATGAAGAAAGTTCAGCCTTTGGAAAACTTGAATTTGCAAGAGATGTAGGTACTCTAGCGGATACAGAGTGCACACGCAACCTAATATTTGATCGTACATTAGAGATACGTTACATCATTTTAGTTTCGTTTGCACATGCGGTTGCAGTTTCGGTTTCAGCACCGAAGAAACGAAAAGTAATTTATACCGCAACGAATTAACTGTTACCCGTCCATGTTGCTTTGATCATGCTCGTATTAGATCTCCATGGTACGTTTTTAGCAAATTTATCAAATACTTTACAATGTGTATCATTATGCATCATAGGAGAAATAAAAACTTCAACATCGTGGTTTATTTATTACTGTCAGAATCATACAGCTGAAGAAATTCGCACTGATGCAAGAAAGAAATGAGAACGAATTAGACAGTTAATTTTTTTGTAAGAATTTTTATCAAGTTGCTTATTAACTTCATGTTCGAAATATTTATTATTACCGTGCACTTTTTAGATATTCGACAAGAGAAAATTAAAATTTTGGGAGAAAGTTTTTAGTTCTAAATCCCTGTTGTTAGTTGAGATATGTTTTCTTATTTTTAGAGGACCTTTCAATCAATTCCTTCACATAAAGCAGCGTGTAGAAATTCACAAAATAAACAAAGAATAATAATTGTTAGCTTTTACTCGCTACATCCTCACAATCAATATTAGTATCTCACTTTTTATCTAACCAAAAGTTTTACCACGCCACGGTACATTTCGTTAAAAAGTTCATTTTTTCTGTAAGGCTGAACGGCAGAAAAATAAAAGTTTCCTAGAAAGTAGAAATATATGAATAAAATAAATCATTGTGATCGTAAAGAGCGAGTGTAAAGAGGGGGAGAGTATGATTTCCGTGGCCCCTCGTTTTGAGGTTATATTTGTGTTCTTGGGGTTATTTCAAGAAAAAATGTATATATAACATGGCGTCAAATTGGCCTGGTTTAGCCGGTAAAGTATATTTCCTGTTTTTTATAAATTTGCAAATATCTCGGTAACTATGTGAAATATGTCAAAATATCAAGAGACCTTTTTTGTAGAAAATGAAATTTTATTCGCATAATCTTTGCATTGTAGCTGTCATCCAGAATTTGAACTTGTAATGGAAAAATCATGTGAATAGAATGAGTTGTGGTTAAGTCGTGGAGGGGGCGGAAATCGAACGAGGAGCCACGGAAATCGTACTCGTGCCGTAAAGAGCAACGTTGATTGAGATGAAGTCCAGTGTCTCTAAGAATTAGGTTTCTCAAATCCGAGTCAACAAAACGCGCGCTATGAGGGGTTGCAGAGTGAGATGAAATCGATTCCTCCCACGCTCTGAATCTATCTGAACCCGGCGTTGATGGAAGCAGTTGACTTACCAGTCAGCTGCAAGAGCAAACATCCTCGGTGTCAGTTAATCCGTAACTCAATATAAACTGGCGACGACTCAATCGGCCTTGAATTCGACAGAAGTCAAAGGCTTCTGCAGTCCGCTGGAAGCGGTTTACGCAAGTAATGTTTCCCTCACCTTCGCGCATATATTTACGACCGATTAACGGTCCGCGGCTAATACTTTATTCCAGACCCGCGACATATTTACGATCGGCAAGATATTGTCCCTTTTTTCCTCTGCTGGTTTCTTGTTCGTCTCCTCCTCTTTCTGCTGCTCGCTGTGAGAGATCAACCGGTACCGGACTATGAGTCAGGCATTCTTGAATTATGTATCTAGATTAGCCGATGGCTTGTTTAATGTTTACAAGTTGACACATTCTAGGCAGAATGCACGCACACGGGCACGAGCACACTACGCCAGTGCGTTGACATTCGTCGATGTTCGCGATCGGACCTCGTATCGATAATATTTGTACGACAGCAGAATTGTAATCTCCTGTCAATAGAGATTCTTTGTCATTCTATGCGATTCAACATCTATCATTCGACTGTCATCGATGTTGACTGAGATGAGACACTGCCGATTTTGGGGGAACGAGGCAGCGTCGTAGTAACGACGTTGTAAGAATTCTGAATATTCATACAAAATCAACTAAAGTTATAATATCGTAATAAATTCAGCGCAATGCGAACTCAATGCGTTTGCTTTTGACGCGTTATAAATTCAACGATTTTCAAAATCGCCGCGTTGCTATATAATTCGACGATTTTCATATTCGACGAGCTGCAGACAATGTGTTTTATCCTTGTGGGCTGAAATTTCTACGGGTAGCAAATTTGGTGTGTTCTAAGCCCTATGTTTGTAATCGACGAGTTAATATTTCTATATATTTTGATTTCGACGCGTTGTAAATTCGGCGCACTGTAAATTCGACGATGTTTAAATTCGGCGCGTTGCGAATTCGACGATGTTTAAATTCGGCGCGTTGCGAATTCGACGATTATCAAATTCGGGGCATTTCAGACACGAATCGATTTATTCTGATGTGCTGAAATTTCTACGCGCAGCAAATTTGGTGTATTCTAATTCCTATGTTTGTAATCGACGAGTTAATATTTCTATATATTTTGATTTCGACGCGTTGTAAATTCGGCGCACTGTAAATTCAACGATGTTTAAATTCGGCGCGTTGCGAATTCGACGATTATCAAATTCGGAGCATTGCAAATTCGGGGCATTTCAGACACGAATCGATTTATTCTGATGCGCTGAAATTTTTACACGTATCAAATTCAGTGTTCTAGTTCCTATGCGATTGTAGTCGACGAGTTATAATTTCTACATATTTTAAATTCAACCGGTTGCAGACAATTAGCCCTTGTGTAGCCAACCAGAATGTTCACTGTTGTTGGCCAATCGTGGTAGCGACAATTTTACTGTTGTTTTTTTCACTGAGCGCTAATCTACGTGAAATTGTACAAAGAATGGGGATCCGGAAGGGTTTTGCAATATTTTGTGAAGAACATTAAAAAATGACTAAAGGAAATATGGTAATGAGTACCCGGGTACTCGGTTGGCTACACAAGCGTTAAACAAACAGTATACTGACGCAGACGAGTTAGATGATTTACTTAGGTAATTTTATCTGCCTTAACATAACATTATCTCTAAACACGAACTTCATCAAGGGAGCGTTTAAATCATTATGGTAATACAACCCGACCAAACTAGCACCATATTGATGCACGAGCTTCTGCCACGCAGCGTGTACCATCATTAATCTGTCTGACTCTCTACAGAGCGGCCAGTTAAATCACTCGAAGAGGTTTCAAACTTCCCCGACAATCGACTGCAAACCGCTAACCGGGTTCGCTAACATTTTATGTGTTGATGACCGGTACCACGTGGCCGTTCGGTTCTAGAAGCGAGAGAGGCTCGAGGCACAGTAGGCTCAGAAACTCAAACAACGAACGTGCTTCACTGGAATGCCGTCCGGGTTCGAGGATCGGAGAAGATGCAAGTTTAACGCTGCCATTCAGATTTATTTCGCGAATCGATTGGCAACGGGGCCCTTCCGACGAATACGAAACCTTGTGTCCGAGCTGGATCCTCAATCCTTAGACCGGCTTCGTGGCGATCTTCAGAGGCCTGGATCGCGTTTGAGTGGCTGCTAAATTTAGCTCAGGATAATTTACCGGATTCTGCGGAACGGCTCTTTTACGATTCCTCACTTTCTCGGGACGGGAGACACGCTCTCGCCCAGGGACTTCCGCGATCTTCCTGCAAAATTATCGATCCCACCGACGGAGCTGCCCTGGAGGCTACCCGTCTAAAAGAGGATAACTCTCAGTGGTCTCTCCCGGATCCTTTTTCCGATCTGAATTCGATGTTTTCCACCGATTGCGACAAATAAAATAACGGAAAAAATCAAGCGCGAAGAAAACAGTGGAACCGGTTTCGCCGCGGGTATAATGAACGCGGCGAACCTTCATGAAATGGAGTAACCAGCGCGACTCCATCCGCGAGATGGAAGAACGCCCGATGGAGAAACCGGAGAACCTTGCGAGGCCGAATCGACGTGGACTCTTAACTATCCGATCTGATTTGTGCATTGTTCTTATAAATTTCAACGGGAATTTTGCAGTACCTCTCTTGAAACTAGATCCAACCCTTTGCGAATGCGGGTTTGCTAATAATAGCCGAAGCAATTTTACCGTTTTGTGACTAAGAATCATTATTAAAGGAATTATCAATCACGCTCAAGAAATTTCAATTTTATTTTGACGCGTTGTAAAATTCGGTGCGCTGGAATTTCTACGCTTTCTAATCCCCATGCGTTTGTAATCAACGCGTTATAAATTTTACATGTTTTCAATTCAACGCATTGGAAATTCGGTGATTTTCAAATTTGGCGCGTTGCAAACCAATGCGTTTTATTTTGACGTACTGTAAAATTTTATGCGCTAAAATTTCTACACGTACCAGGTTCGACGCGCCCTAATTCCTATGCGTTTGTAATCAACGCGTTATAAACTTTACATGTTTTCAATTCAACGCGTTGGAAATTCTGTGATTTTCAAATTTGGCGCGTTGCAAACCAATGCGTTTTATTTTGACGTATTGTAAAATTTGATGCGCTAAAATATCTACACGTATCAGATTCGACGCGTCCTAATTCCTATGCGCTTGTAATCGACGCGTTATAATTTCTATATGTTTTAAATTCGGCGCGTTACAGATTGGAATTTTTATATAAAATCAGCTCGTCATAATATTATCCCTAAGTTACCAGTCTATAATATTCTTTATAATCCTATTTCCTGTAATAGTTTAGAATATTATTCAGGAATGATTACGATATTTATGTGGGTGTTTATGAAAGACTGTAATTTTATTTAAAAAATAAGTGTTTGTTACATTGTGTTTTATATAATTTTGAAGTTCTATTCTTTCCCTTCTAAACACATCCTCAATTTTTTAATCGCTTGAGACGTAAACGATAGGACTTATGCATCAATCTAATGATTTTTACTTTTACCATTATTCCAATTTGATACCAACCGACAAATTAAGTTTAGAAAATGTAGAACGGGTGAGGTTTCTTTATCAAACATGTAAAATCTTATGAGAATTCATTTCAGACCATGGTATTGGATATATAAATTGTATTCTTCAAGAAGAAACAGACGTAAAGCCATTATTTTACTCTTTAATGATCACAGAGATTGCATGATTTATATCTTCACTTTTTTATTACATTTACATTTTGAACTGCTTCTGATAGCTAATTAAAGATTGGCGACGAATTGTAAGGTATAGTAATTGACTCTAATTCGATTTACTGTAACAGTACAATCAATTTACAAGCATAATTTACTTGAGAACGAATAAGATCAAAACTAGAAAGTTTGAAACAAAAACTGTACTTATTGAATTTACTCACTGAGTTTCTGAATTAGAATGCTGTCTGCTTCTGTCTTTAGGAACGTGAATTTTTATGGTTAAACTACGGGTTTATACAGATAAAATAGTGAAAACATTAGAAGAATTTTAAATCGACTATTATATTTTTTTCAGTCTATTAAAATGATTAAGAAGGGGAATATATTTCTATTAAAAACCCGTTCGTTGCACATAACGAATAGAGTAGAAGAGTTGATTAAATATAAATTAAATAGAATAAATTTTTAGTTTGCATGACGATCCGCAATCTATTATTACCTATCAATAACACGTAACATCGGAAGTTATAGAACAAAATTTACAAAATGGACGACAAGGTTTCCAAGAAGAAGTCCAGAAGCATCCAGCAATTAATTCCAGGAGGACGGTTCCGTAGAAACGAGAAATCTACGAAAGCAGCGACAAACCACAAATCATTTTGTAGAAGATGATTGACTACGAACCGCGAGGCTTTACCCTAATTGCAGGCTTAAATGCAACAATAATTACGTTGTTGGCTGTGATGCTGCTTCTGTAATACCAGCACTTGAATGTGTACCACAACATCGTCGTAGAATAATTTAATTTTGAGAATGCTTCTTCGGTTCAGGAAATTGAACCGGGTGAATTGCGTCTCGAAATTACGTCGAATGTATCCGATTATTACGAGCATGTGTGGCTCATCTTCAATATCCCGTGGCAAGTCATTCGAATCATCCAGTCGATATTGTCCCGGGATTTCTATAAGGCTCTATACACGCAACGTGGTCGTTTCCTGATGTCACCGGAATTCCGAATTACCGATTTTATGGTTGATGATATAAACACGTGATTCGGTTATCCTCGTTCAAAGAGATCGGTCGACAATGATCGGTTACAAAGAAAAAATTTCTATACGAATATTCTCTTAATTCATTAAAGTCCATTAACGCTTTAAGTGATAGCTTCGCAGACTGAAAGATGGCAAATAATACAAATAATTTATTTATGGAAATAAAAGTTAAAAAACTGAGATATGCGATACTGAAAGTAATCTTTCAACATTCTTGAATTGTGTAGATCCTAATCAAATTGACTATACAAAAATCATTGGTCAAAAATTGTTTTTAATAGCATTGATATGCTTTTCTGTAAAAATCGTCTTACATGATTGCTGTAAACACGTATTCAAATCAAAATTGCAGAAAAATGGCTACCAATTGCCTTGATAACAGTCTTCATAGTTGTAGCATTCTATTAATTGCAATGTATCCTCTTATCAAATATGAAAAAGTATATTATAGTGTTGTAAAACATACACAGTGTTGTTTAAATAACGTCATATATAAAATTAATTTGATTGCCTAACGTACGATATCGAATTAATAAAGATCATTGTCGCTATGCGTATATATTGTGATTGTTGGTGAACCTGTTAACGATTGTAGCTTATAAATGTAATGTTCAGTGTAACATGTTGTTCCTCTTCTTTCAGGTATGGCGAAAAGCAACGACGGGCCGATAGCCAAGACCTCAGTGGTATACAATTGCTTTCGGCAACTGCTTATCAACTGAAGAAACCGTATCAGCAGCTTCTTATACCGATCACAGTATGGATCGGCATGGAGCAGGCGTTTATCGGAGCAGACTTTACACAAGTGAGTCCACTAAACATTGTTATATAAGAAAATTATATCAAACAATCGTGTAAACCTTCCACAACAAAATACTAATTAAAAGTACATTATACTTCGCAACAGTGGGACTCATAATCCCAGAGAATGTCTTCGTCTAATGTATATTTAACAATGTAGGTGTTTGCTAAATTCCTACTGCTATCTGTTACAAGCAAACGATTTTTATAAATTATCCTGCACTTCCATTGTTAAAGAATCAAGCAGAATTAACAATTCAAGAATGCATACGCAACGAGTAAATTGTGCATTTTTTGTGCAAAATAAATATTTTCATCGTCAATTGCAACCAATGGAGTTAACTAGAAATTTGCACCTTCTTTTATTAATTTTAGTGACAAGAAAATAATTTATAAATCTCCTGGATAAAGGTTTTAAACAAGGTCTAACAAATATGAATGTTACGCCTTTCTTTTAAGACGAAATAAAATTGTGTTCTTTTTTAATCACCATTTAAGCATTGAAATATAAAAAAAAGATCATGTTTTCTCTTCTGTGACATTTTTACGGATAAAGACGCTCTAATCACTGTAGCTGTAAAGAAAAGTAAATGTACAGCACGGGATTAATCTACCTACATAAAACTGGAAAATCCGCAGTCGAACAACGAGAAATAAAAACACTCGTTTCATATATTCATATTAGATTATCTAAAAAATTCGATCGAACCAGTACTAAAAATGGTAAAGAAACGATTTCGTTACAATCTCGGAAAGGGAATATCGCAGCTAATTGGGCCGTTTAATTTCAAACAGCGTAGCACGCGGATAAAATCGCGAGTGAATCCTCGGGCGGCGAGTGTATTTAGTATTACAAAGTATTACAAAGTCAAACGAGTTTCCTGTCGGATTAAAAGTCAAAAAGCAATCAATTCGATCACGAAAAACGGTTCTAGAAAGAGCTGACGTCCGAAACCGGCATCCTGGAGTCATTAACGATTATCCTCCCGTCGAATAGAGCACAACAACAACAAAAAAGAAGAATGAAAAAAGGCTGACTAGGATCACCCGGATACCAACCGGATACAGAACGGCAGATTCATGATGCGTAACGGCCATGCGAGGTCGTGCAATTGTTCTCCGGAAATACATGCTGCTGATCACAGATACGCTAAAATATCAGACCGAAGCACGCATCATCCTTCGGCCGTTTAAACCACCGAATCATCTTCAGATTATTAATTATATAATGCCGCGATTGGTTGCGTGGAGGAGAAAAAGAGAGAGAGAGAGAGGAGAGGGGGAGGAAGAGATAAACGAAGAGGATAAGGAGTTTGAGGAAGGGGAGGAGGAGGAGAAGAAAAAGAGTGGGAAAAAAAGGAATGATACAGTTTGGAAGGCAAACTTGTTTGAAACCAGTTCGATGACGAAATATATATACAACAAGATGGCCAAGGAATAAAGTAATTGGAGAAATAAATGCTACTGGAAGGCATCAGGATCCCCGAGACGCCCGGCTCCCATTGAATCAGCTGGTTCCACATGTTATAAATAGCCCAGAATCTTATTCTTGCAGCAATTCCCCGATACCACTTCCATACCTGGAATCCCGTGAACCAGTATTTCTTCTTTTCTTCGTTCCTTTTTTCGCAGCTCCGCGTATCGAACGCGCATAGCCGCGCCGCTTTGCTCTCGCACGCACACGCGTGCCAGAATGAAAGCGCATAGACGCATCCCTGATGTTCTCTCCATTCCAATGAAATTTCTTCGGGTTAGTCGGATATTTTCTCGGTTCTCCTGACGAGAAATCGATTCTCCAATCGAAAATTTTAATACGACGATCATTCCTAAAAATTGCCTTAACCTTCTTGCCCTATGATTTTCTTTACAGCTACAATGATTAGAACTTCTTTATCATGGGTAATTTCACAGAAGAGAAAAGAAAATTTATATTTACTGTGTGTCTACATTTCCGTTAATGCTTACATACTGATTACAAAGTAATAAATTTGTATGTCAATCTGCAAGAAAAGCATAGCATTCATATTTAGTAGACTATGTTTGGAGATTTTTCTAGTTTCAAGCGTTATTTTGTTGGCCCTGTTTGGAAATGTTTGTAAAGAGATCAGACAACCCTTTTGTATTAAGGTTTTGCATACCGATTCTCTGTTATGTGGACCACACGCTATAATATTTTTGAAATGAAAATACTTTAAATTGTAGCCGTTCTATTGATCTAAAACAACAAATGAAGTAGCATTTGAATGAGTATGAATGTAGTTATTGCACGAATCAGACAAAATAACATTATTTAAGAAAATGGCAGCACTTGAAATTTTGAATCTATGATTGCATATAGATAATTTTACAAAATAGTTGATTGAGATGTAGGTCCAAAAATTAATTTACCACGCACATTTTCATTTTATTTTTCATTAGAGCTTTATTTTAAAGTAGCTCCAGCAGGTAATCTTGATAGGTCGACTTATACTTCGAACAAAATTAATAAAGAACTCAAGGCTACTCACTCAGAAGCTATCACCATTCCGTTCCTCGGGTCCCACCATCTTATCTCGCGTTATTTCAAGCGAATCTAATAGTCACTTTTTATCCAAGTATTTTCCATCTTGTCGACGTTGCATATTTAGTAGAGTTATCCTCCGTAATTATCATTTTCAAAAACATGTTCCTGCTTCAAAATAATAACCATTGTTTAAAATATAATCCTGAAGACATTAAAAACATTCCAGGATCGAGTATTCATACTGTAAATCGATGTTCAGCCAGAGAATACGACAAAAAGTTTATTAATCAGAAGCTGGAAGTAATCGGTCCCTCGATTCAGTGTATTTCACGTACCTTAAGGTTAATATACTATTTATCCAGATAGTTAGGAAGGCTAATTTTAAAACACAGTCAACAGTACAGCTACTAAAAATGTATTTAAATTTCAACATAGTAGTCCCTATGTTTAAACAAATACGATAAATCTCTACTTGCTCACAAATCGTCCAAAACATTTTCTCTTGCGACTGTACATTTTAATGAAACCCGTCCTTAAATTCAAACTGTGAGCATCCCCATTTAAAACCCCGGTGTAAACCTAATATCTCCATGATCCTTCAGTAGTTCGTAGAAGTTGAAATAACTCATAACCAGAATCTCTCTTATCGGCGGATCTTTATTCACGGACACCGATATACATGAGATATGTTACTTTTATTGAAGCCATAAAAACCGAGCCGGCGTTGCGTCGCGTAAACCTGGGGGTAAACGATAAAAATTCGTATTCATCTGGATGTGTGTGTATGCATCCGTTTTTCTTGGTATCGAATATCACCATGGGACACATCTGCTGGCCGACGAGGCTGATCTTGCCCGATAGAATTAACTCCTGCTCTCTGGGTGGAGAACATTATCGAGGCGCCGCGCCGTTGCGTTTAACGTTCCGACGTGTCTTTTTTTTCTGTTTAAAGGCGTACATTTCCTGCGCGTTGGGCGTGCACCGTGTGGGCTACGTAATGATCTGCTTCGGTGTGGTGAACGCTGTCTGTTCCCTGGTCTTCGGATCTCTAATGAAATTCGTCGGCAGGCAGCCGCTGATGGCGCTGGGCGCCATCGTCCACGCTAGTCTTGTCGTCGTGCTACTCCACTGGAAACCGCACCCCGACAACCCCTACGTGTTTTACACTGTTTCCGGACTGTGGGGAGTTGGCGACGCCGTCTGGCAGACGCAAGTTAATGGTAAGTGTATTCAAACTGCGTCAAACAACCCCAACAACCGCTCCTGTCGTCCGCTTTTGTTGGTACCAGAAGGTATCCGCTCGTTGGGACCATCTCCTTATTGCGAAATGAAATACAGACGCTTAGCAAGCCTTTATCCATCCGTTCAAACACTTGCTTTTCAACAACCAGTTGACGATTCTTACAAATTTTAGCTCTGAAGATCAATTCGGAAAGTCATTTTTCTTCATCGAGCTTGGTGTTTAAGAAATTTTTAAGAGGAGTTCGAATTTTCAACTTTATATTTTTCGGCTTTAACCGGGAACGTTGTACGAATGATTCTGTAGATTCACCTGAATATAATGGTATATTTTTTGTAACATTATGAACATTTGGACATATTTACACAAGGTTTGAAGGGAGCGAGACATCGTTAACGCCTCTCGCAACAGAGTCTCCTTTTTCCTTTAGAAACCGTCAAGAAAAGTTGAAAATTTGAAAGACGTTTTTTAACCTACTTTATTGATATCAATAGTGATTCTCGCATTGAATCCAATATAAATACTCAATATTTTAAACAAATTGCTAGAAAATTAGAATAAACCATCATAGATTCCTTGGGTAAATATTCGTTCATTTTCTGTTATTGGTACTATGAACTCATTCAGTTTTCTATGAGTATGTTGTAATTTTATGTATTTGTATTTATGAAGTGATCCAATATTCAAAAATCTTTACATTTGGTAGTATGAAATATAAATGTCGATTGAATGGATTGAATAACTTATTAACATATACTTCGAATAAAGTGGCGTTTTCAAAATGGCGTCATGCTCCTCTAGAACTTTGATCTTGGAAGATAACAGAAATAATAGAAATTAATATGTAATTCATAGTTGTACGCATTTGGCAGTGAAAATTAATTTTTAGATTAGAGTTTATGAAAATTCATTTTGTTACAAAACACATAATTGCTCACTGAATTAATGATCTTAGTAAATATGGAATAAATGGTAACATTAAGATTTGAGTATGAATGAAAAGCTAATGAGATACCTAGTACTATTCGCCGTTAGTAAATAAAACTGTCGAGTATACTCGCTTTAGAAACTCATTTTCTATTTGCCTTTAGTTTATCGTGCGAGTGTTAATACTTCGCATGCTTAGTAACTAGATTGTCTTATAATCACTATTTATACAGCAATATATACCTCATCTGTAAAACTTCGTACCATCTTTTTCGATTATTTACAACCACAACTTCTTTTAAATTGTCTGCATCCTTTTTGCCAGCGGCAGTTTAGACATATGTACATTGCGCTTTTATTTCTCGTAAGTGCGCTTTAATGATTTCTATCCTGTGGTATGACACTTAGAATCGCTATAGTCTTTTATAAACGTGTAGATATGTTTGTAAGTTAGCAAACTTGACAGCTACCGAAATAAAAATATTATTCAAAATAAAAAACAATATTATTCAAAATAAAAAAAAATAAAAATTCTGGAGCTAAAATGGATACACTAACATCGGAAAACAGTACACTTCACAAAAGATAAAAATTAGAGGAATGAAAGTGGTTGGTTAAACAAAAGACACTGACATAGGAAAACTGTACTTTTCACAAAAGATCAAAATTGGGGGGTTGAAAAGTTGATATTACTATGGAAAAATTGTGCATTTCGTAAAAGATCAAAGACTTGGAAAATGAAAGTAGTTGAAAAAGAAAATTGTAGTTTTTACGAAAGATAAAAATTAAGGGGATGAAAGCGGTCGAAAGGGAGATATTAACCTAGGAAAATTGTACTTGTCATAGAGGTCCAATGTTTCCAAGACTAATTGACACAATGTCTGCCCACTGTTTCCAGGATTATACGGGACCCTGTTCAGGCGCAACAAGGAAGCAGCGTTTTCAAACTACAGGCTATGGGAGAGCGCGGGTTTCGTGATAGCGTACGCTTACAGCACCCACCTGTGCGCCCGTATGAAGCTGTACGTGATGTTCACGGTGCTGATCATCGGCACCACAGGCTACATAGTGGTGGAGCTGTTGCACAGGCGCAAGCAAAAGAGGCTGAAGGCCATCGCGGAAGACCCGAAGGCTGCGCAAGCTGAAGCAAACCAGGTGGAGGAGACCGACGACGAGAAGGACGACATCGACGACGATATCATAATCACGCACCTCTGAGCGCTAGCATCGCCTTTTAAATCTCATCAATGCTCGGACACCCGATCGACTCTCCCCTTTCTATCTTCCTTGTCGTTCTCCACGAACGGGTCCTACGATCCCGATGCGAAAAAAATCCGCCGGGAAAATTGCGCGTGACGCGTTGCCTCGATAGTTCACGGGGAACCATAAGGGCGACGCGTTGCCGGGAAGAATAGAGAGCGGAAATTTGATCAGTGATACACGCGCCGCGGATACGGGCTATGTGTGCAAATTGTTCGCGCGTGCGTATCCTTGTCACTGAAACAAGCGGTCGCGTATAGAAATTCGGTGATCGTCCATCGCGAAAACGGATCGTCCGCATATCTGCGGACTCGTCGGACCGAAATCCCTTCAACGCCGTCAACTTCACTTTTACGAATCTCAATCCCATGTTTGATAGTCTCCATTTCCCTCTATCTATCTTCCTCTTCCTCTCTGTTTGTTGTACTTCTATTCTCGCTGTTTTTTTTTTGTTTAATTTATTGGATGCTGTCTCCTCGCGCGGAGGATGAAAGAAAGACTCGGTGAAAATTGACGAAGAACGAAGGGAATTAGAGGAACGGGATTGTAACGAAGGGGAGTCCAGGGTCCCTCCTGAGCTTACCAGAATTCGAAACGATTCCGTTCGAAAGGCGAAATACGCATTGCTTGCCCCGACGGTGCTAGAAGCGCGTCCCGATGCCATAAACTCGCCGACACGCGCGAGACACATAATCCCCTCCCCTTACCACCACCCCCCTGGATCGTTATTTAAGCGTAAGGCTCAACTGACCCTACAACCAAGGGGTATATCCAAGTTTCATCGGCGACACCGAGCGAATTCCACTCCGTTCACAGTGAAAAGAAAAGAGGATTGCGGCGGCATGTGTACATAGAAATAAATACTGGACGGGCGTCCACGGGAAACGAAAAGGAAAGACGCGAGGAAACACGAACGATAATTGTTAGTTTATACATATATATACATATACATAAATACACGTAAGACGTAGGTACCTCGATCGCCACTCTGCGGAAGCGCTTCGTAGCAACTTGCCATTAAGTCTTATCGGAATTGTGTCCCAATTTGTGATAGGGATCGGACGGTCCTGGTGAGATGCATGATCTTCGTGACTATGGTTCATAGACACCGGCCATCCGATCTGAGTAGAATCCAATTTCGCTAACTTCCCGACTCGGATCGACAACGAGACGAAACGAAACGGCTTAAGATGTGTCGAATTGGCGAAACCGAGTCTCCAGTTCAGAACGGACTGAAAAAGCAAGAAATAGTACACGGTAGTGCTCGGTTAAATTTACATCCGGGAGCCAGCAGTTATATTATCACGAGCAGGATACCTTTACATTGTATTCATTCTGTATCCTTGTTCACTGAAGTAGTTTCGGCTTGATAAGCTCAAGACAAAAAGATGTTGGCTAACTCGTGTAAATTTAACCGAGCACTGCTGTACCGTTTAGTTACCTGTATCGTTCATCCATGAGAAGAAAGTACAGAAAAACCTGTAGGTACCTATAATACCAAGTACAGTGACTTCCGGTTAATTAAGACACATTGGGACCGGTCTAATTTGTCGCAATTAACACTAAACATGCCATCGCTGGTCAAATGACCGATTTCAAATTTTGTATTTTACGTTTATTGACTTTATAAAGATACTTTCATGAGGAATGAACGAATGAGCGCACGTTCTGATCAAAATAGCGCAGAAACCGAAACAGATTCCATCTTGTATTTATAAAGCAACATTGATCAGTCGCTCTGAATGGCGGTTACGTTTAATGTTAACCGGTTGTCCCAATAAAGCGATTTACTACCCACTAACTATTGTACACTCATTTTCATTTCCGTTCTTCAATAATTACTCCAAAAAAGCGGCGGTTCCAGTTAACCGGAATCCATTGTATTTTGCAATAGCCCGAATCGCTTGACGAAGAAAACAAATAGATCTATCGAGCCTGATTGTAACAGAGCTAGCTACTACCCTAGAAAGTGTGAGATCCCCCTGTCACTTCGTGCGCCATCTTCTCGTGGACGGACAGTACATGCCTCTGATTGAGATCTCTGTACACCCATTCTGCCCCATTGGACCGAGGCAGGTTGGGTCCCCATCGTAGCAGGGCTGTGCATCTGCCAAAAGACAGATTGGAAAATCGACGAAAATTGCTGTACAATTTGAAAGGAAGGAAACTGTTTCTATCATTGCATTTCTCGCGCACACCTGCGGAATGCTCTCGGAACCGATGGTGACGTTGCTAGGTCGCGGACATGCTTGTGCAAATTCACGTTTCCGTCGACTGACTCACGGATCGAACGGAAATTGATTCTCCGCGGCGGCATTTTCATTAGATTAGAAACAATGCAAGCACGTTACGACACTAGTAAATAACCATCCGCTAGCTGGTACTTTTAAACACATATACACTGACACGAACATACGAGCGAAATCGTCGTTAGAAGAGCCTTTAACCGCGAGAGATTGCGACTCGTGTTTTTTTTTAAGAGATAGACGTTAGGCAAGATTTGTAGTCGATAATTCAACGATGAGTTTGAAATTCCATTTCGATCCCTTTTGTTTCTTGCGATTCAAGATGATGGTCTTTGTTTTGAAAATATCGTTGTTGTTAAGGCATATCTACGCTTGCTCACTTTGGACGTACATCGTGGATGAATCATCTACGATGAATGTAATATTTGTACTTCTTCGATGAAAATGAACACCATTTGTTTAGACAAGTTCGTTAGACTTGTCACTGCCGTTTCACTGTTCCATTGTGGGTGAATCATCTTGTAAATTCATCAAATGTAGAAGCTGATCCTAGTTTATTCACTTTGGATCATCGTTTTGATTAAAACGCAGACAAGAACAATCTTTGCACTTTTCATTGTGGATGAATCATCCGGGATGTAGATCCAATGTGAAAAGCCTAAATTCACCTTTAGTGACGTAAGAGGATTCCCGAAAAAGAAAAGTGTACGGTAGTTTGTATCGAGTGTCGAATCAGTATTCGTTGAACCACGATCGAATTGTATTACGCGTTTAGTATTTACGAATCTCCGACGATTACGTATGATGAACATACACCGACGTATTTGTATCGTAAACGGCGTTCTCTCAGCAATATGTATTCCGTCCATCAATCGACAAGATTGCTCAAGGATCTTTAACCATAAGAGTAGAGTAACCGAATAAAACGTATGTGCCGCACCTATATATTTTTTATATATATATGAAAAATATATATACATACATATACATATATATTATACGTTATACATAGCCGTTTCGATGGAGCTTCGCAGTTGTCGCGAGCGTGACGATGATCGTATTTTGTATGACCTCAACGATCAGCAACGTCAGCCGAACAAAATTTGATAGTTTGCAGTTCGTATTCCCATCAAATGGCTCGATTTATATTGTTAACATTCTCTCTTCTCTCTCTTTTTTTTTGGTAGTTGAATAGATATAGAAAATGAACCAGTGACCACGTAATTTCTTTGTTCCCTCTACGGAATGACCAGAATGGATGTCCGAAGAAAAGTATTAAATATAATACTCTTTACATCTGTGTAAAGACATTTAACGATCGCCGCGTTGTTCCCGACCATTGGAGGCAATTGTTTATTATAAAGTTTATAACAGAACGCTTATTAGTCATTATTTGTTACCCACAATGGATCTTCTTGACGAGGAAATCCTTGCTTTATTTAATTATAATCGGTACATTGGTGTGGTGAAAGATATTCTGAGACGTTTCTTACAAACATAAATTTATTTCTGGTTCCTGTTGTATGTATTTTATACAGGATCTGCTACAGTCAATTAGGTTTTGTCCTGCAAGTAGGATACACAATAGCGACGTGTGTGTCTATAGTGCTGTGTTAAGTGCTTATTAACGAAAACAGTAATTATGGACCAATTGATTTCGTTACTCTGCATGTTCTTGTGAACAGAAAACATCTCCTAAACAAATTATTTTTATTACAAGAAATTGAAGTTAGTATATCATAAATAACATCTTCAGAAACTGATAATAATATATCAAGTAGATAACAAACAGTAAATAACAGAGTGCGAATCGATTGTATAATAAATTAATGTTGACGTAAGTATATACATTAGGCGCTTTGTCCTATATTCCATAAATTATTATTTATTTATAGATTTTTCAATTAGGCCACTTGAGCAAAGTAACTTAACGTGTACTTAACTATTTGTTGAGTCAATGATCACTTAAATTTCTAATCGTTTAAACATGTCCTCATCGTTGAAAGCCGAAGAACATATGGTCTCATCGAAATAAATTCTAATAATGAACAACTATCGATGGATAGTCCTCAATTGAAATTGATAATACTTAATGCTACGATCGCATTAGTACATACTCCCGCGTTATATTGTGCGAATGCGCGTGCACCTTTGCAAAATATAAATAGATTATTTAGATTGCAGGCCATGCAAGCTTGTGCCTACCTGCACATATAGAAATTAATCATTACTTCTCGTATAGATTATACAAACTTTTCGATAACTTTTACCGTTGAAAATGTCTAATTGACGTTATTAATAACTTTATCTGCTAATCGAAGCATGCTCGTTGAAATTATACATTACACATACAAAAAAGGTCTACCTACTGTTAAATTGACTATAATTCAGGCTTTCGACTTCTGCTTCAATATACAAAACATTATGCCTTTCTTTCCTAAATTTTAACAGTACTTGGTTGGTAAATGTTATGATATGAAAAGAAATATGTTTAATTGATGCATACTTCGATTTAATATCTTCGGTAGTAATATTGCTGATATCTATAATAAATAAAAACATAAAACATAAACAATTTAAAAATCTAACATTGTACTTAAAACATCATTTTGAACATATAACAATCACATATTGACTGAATCATGAACGTCAGTCGACAATAAAATAACATATCGAAACCTCACAAATCATGGAATCGGTTGTACGTTAATAACACATTAAAACATTCATCAAAAACTCGTAAGTCATCTAAATGGATGATGTAATTGAAACCTCGACGCTATTTTTACAAAAAGTAAACGATGCCCTCCGAAACGTTCGTTCAGAGTGGCCTTACAATATCTTATATGTATATAAAATATAGTATGATATGTGTACAAAAAATTATTCGTATAATTAGTAATATTCGCGTGTCTAGCAGTAATATCACGAAGAAGTAACAGGAATCCGTTAGAATATTGTCAACACATTAAAACAAGGATTTTGTCTCTCACGTGCGCAAGAAACACGTTCCAAGTCACGCAAGCACAAATGGAAATTAGCGATAAAACATCAGTATATTTTCCCTCGACGGTATTCATCTAGCATAAACTACGTAATCGCGTTCACACGGTGGCATCGAGTTTTCACGAAAATTGACTGACAATATTCAAAATTTGGAAATAACTAGCGATAATTAACTCTTGGTGCTACCAGTATCAGATTAATAGTTTATTGACGATGTCGCAGCTAGACTGTTCCAGCTGAACATATTTCACTCTTTGTATCGTGCCTAACTGTTCTCTGGCTACGTTTCTAAGTTCTCTATTATAATAGGTGATGTTTACATTTCCACTTGGCTTATCTCTAGTATTGATTGGTCAATAGGATGTACCAAGTTTCGGACGGTGAGACGGATGTTTTACAGTGGTGGAAGCCATTTCTAAAAATTATAGTTCACGGTATCTATTCGTTACCGAACGGACTTGCATTGTGTTTCATGGAGTACCGAAAATTTGGCGACATCCGTGTGCACATGATGCGTATGGCGAGGGTAGTCAATTAATAATCCAGTTAGAACGCACAGTTGTGAGCAAGGTTGACAAACCTTTGTCGGTTTTGCCTTTCCACGGCTACGAGCCGCAACATTGACTATCCGTTAATTAACTATCTTCGATATGTATTTACTTATTGCTAGTATCTCACAACCAACCGAAATCCATTCCCGTCAATTGATAGAATCGTTGGTTGAATGGACGATAAAAATCTCTCAATCGTTGTATTGCTACTGGGTCTATGTAGGGGTGGCTACGACCCTTGTTCTTACCTTGAAATCACAAACATTCTAACTAATAATGGTGGCTAAGGGCAACCCTTATCCTCTGGTACACTCCTGACAGGAAGTATTCGATCAAACAAATTAAATTTATCAGTACAATTATTCATATATTTTAAGTGGAAAATATTTTCCTTGAAGTATTGCATAAAGGTAAATAATCATATATAAGAAAAATATCAGTATATTTGTTTTCTTTTAAGAAATACAACATGAGAGAATTTGTCACTGATTTGAAGAACGGGTTAAACAACTCCCGAGGACCAAAGAAATTTTTTTCATCAATCTATATCGTCATTTGCATTGTTTGAAATATTAAAAAGTGTTTTTGGAATCTTTCTGAACGTTGCTTTATTTTATATTTGATAAATCAACAAGAACTTTTGTAAATGTATTAATATATTTCTTTTTAATATCGTTTAACTTTCCTTCTATAAACGAGGAGATAATTATTTAAGCATTCATTTTCACGATTTTAATATCGTTTAACTTTCCTTCTATGAACGCCAAGATGATTACATAAGCATTAATTTTCACGAATTTGATGGAATATTTTCTGTCAGAGGTAGTACACATAATGTTGAAGAAAATAATACGAAAAACATTTGAACTGAACAACAAACGAGATAAATTTAAACTACTAACAATTTTCCCAGCAAGAAAGGGAGTCGGCGGTAATTTTGGAACATAATGAAAGATTAAAATTTTTAATGCTTTTAATGTACTCACCAAGGCAATGGGGAGTAGGACGTTCCTCAGACTTGAGCAAACAGGGAAATCCCTTTGTGGCGTTAAAATAAAAATGCTTCTCGCAGATCACCCTCTTTAGGCCTAAGAAATCCTGCACCCTCGTGATCTCGGCGACTGGATCGACGATCAATCGTTCGCCAGATACGAATAAAAATTGCGAGAGTGGAAAGAACTGAAGCCATCTTTCTAGATGTCGCGCGTAGACACCGATTTTCAAAGGCACCCACGTCGTGTCCACGATCTTCGATCCATTCAGAAACGCTAGATCCTCGAACTTTGGCATGTTGGCCCGTTTACTCTTTACTTGGGTATAATCGGATATTGCTCGGGTAACAGGATCCTTCACAACCAGAATTAATTTCATCGCTGAATTCATGCGTTGGACTCTTCGTGGTACTTCGCTGGTCACGAAATAAGATGGCGTCTTCTCCATAGTGATTTGGGTGGACAGGGTTGGAGGCATTCTGTGTCTGAAAAATATCACAGAAAGATTGTGTATCTTTAATGATTTTTCTAACGCGTATCTCCTTAAATTAATTAATTTTCAATGAAACTGAAAGGCTTTACACTTGGCCTTGTTTTTGATGATTCGAAGTTAATAAGTTTCTAATGAATACAACTGTTCACAGTTACTTAAATCTGCCTGTTTTACAAATGAATATTTATTTCCTTTTTTATTGACTGCAAATGTCGCTTATTTCTGAACAGTAACTCTTATTTAACTCAGGAAAATATTAAATTGAGAACGAACATTAAAAGAAGAACGTACAGAAGAGGATCATAGAATGGTAACCATATTATCTTGATAACATGCTTTTACACGGTTCCAGTTAATGATGACTAAGTTCATATCCATACATGTATGATTAGACTAAAAATCTTTGTGTAAATTTCTATTTTCATTGGCTATTTTATAAAAATGAGAATAAAGGAAAAATTGTTGTACGAACTAATAGAAGACTTTTTTGGTATAATTGAAATAAAAAATGTAGTAATTGTTTCTAACAATTTAAAATCTTGTAGATACATAAGTGCATAGAAATTTGCAGTCTAGAGCTGATGCATACCTGTACCAATGAAATCCTTTAACATAATGATGGTCAAAGAAGTGCACCTCAGATCCAGCAGCACGAATAGCAGGATGCAATCGTAGAAATTCTAGCAACGCTCTAGTCCCGCCTTTCTTAACACCAATAATCAAAGCAGATGGCAATTGTTTGCTGGGCATTAAACCTTGCTGTCTCAGGATCTGATATTTTCGCGGTGAAGTAGTGTTTGCTCTAACGCTGCCGTTGCCTGTCCAAAGTGACACCATTTGAAGTTTCAATAGCTTCGAGTGTTTCAATTCGGCATCGTTTATCAGTGAGGATTCCTTGGTATAGACATGGTCCAGGTTTTCATTGTGCGTTTGTGTAGAAGAGACAGAATTTCTGGATTTTTGTAAGGTCGGTTTACCGGACAGACCAGCGAGAAGTAACGAATTATCGATTAAAAAGATCCAGATTAGTATTAGAAAAAAACAGACGGGAACTAAAAACTTTTTCGACCAGGGCCCTTTTCTCAGTTCCATCCTGAACTTAAGAATCGTCGTATTTCACGGGCCACCTGGGTTCCATTCTATCAAACTTTCAGTCTTCTGCTTCCATATTGATACGTTCGGACATTTACCTTTCTGTGGATCATATCTAGAAACAATTGCAATTGTTTTCTTTATGTGGATAGTTAAATTAGGTATTTCGGTTGGGCATAGTGTTTGTTTCTTCATTATAATACATACAAGAAACAAATTATATTCATTTTTAATATTTCTATTGACTGGAGCTCAATTGAAGATCATAAAAGTCTATGACTTCAATTCTACATAAGTAATGGCGGTTGTCTTATTTTATTTTTTAATATATAAACAAGATAAAGAAATTTAATAATTCTGTTAAATTTAATAATATGGTAATCTCGATGGCAATAAATGGGAATTCAATAAAGAGTTGTTTTGCTTTTAATAATCTTAATAAGTTGATAATAATACAGCACCGTTTTTAAATTATTATAATTTTTCTATTGTTTTGTATTTTACCTACTAATTATTGTCATAAATACATAAAATCTGCAGCCTAGTAATAATATTTTAACGTTTGAAATAGTCTATAATTTATATAAATAATTCTTTATGATTATACAGTAAAGTTACATGTATTATAAATGGGTATATTACAATTTAGTAATGAAATGTACAAGATGGTAGTGTTCAGACTACTGTTGCAGCTGAGTCATTCGGTTGCAGTCGTTGAGGGGCTAACGTATCGCGGGTCATAAATATGTACATCGTAATAAATAACATCTATTCTAATCTTTTTAGTCAAAAGAATTAGATTAGAAAAAATATTCTAATATTATAGTAGAGGAGCCAATATATATTTTATTTTATCATGTTAATTGTGGTACTGCGATTTTACACATCATTATGTCAACAATAGTATACTGCCAAAACTATTAAGTGTATTTCATCTTGGATAGCTGCCGAAACCGTTCAACATGTTGCAATTGGAGATAACATTATAGCCAGGGTCAAAATATTTAATCCTGAAGTTACTTATATAAAAAATCATGTGTAGTAATTGAATTGATATACATGTAGAAAAACATTGAAAATATTCTGCAGTTAATAATTAATTCTTAAGATTCAGAATTTATATATTGAACTCCTAATCCGTTTTCATACAAGAACAGTAATTAATAAAGTATTATGTTTATATATCTGTACCTAAGGTTACAGTAATAAAATTGTCTTAACTGTGCTAACATTAACGCAAGACCTACAGATAAAAAAAAATAAAGCATTATTGTCTAGTATACAATGTGTTCTTTCATTTAATATATATATAAATATTTTTTGCAGAAGAAGCCATAAATAATTAGTATTAAAACAAACTAATATACTTACCTGCATTAATTCATAACTATAAGATCACCAGTGACTAAAAATGTCATCACAAATCATAAATAAAAAAATTTGCGTGAAATAAAATAGAATAAAAAACCAAGAACAGCCAAACTGATCATTTATTTGCAGACAGTAAACAATACAGCGTGTACAATTACAAAATTAACTGGTCGCGTGTTTGTTGTGTCTGCTTACCTTTATACCTCACGGTGTACAAGCACACATTAATTTTGCACGGGGCGCATGATCCCAGTTACGCGAGAATTCGATTCTTAAGGGCAAGCAAATCGCTATGGAGGATATGCGATATTGCTTAAAGGAAGTGCACATTTAACGCATTATCAGACGGCACATTCGTAACAATCGATAACGCGGAACCAGTAGAAGGGAGGAAATGGTGTATAACGCAAGAGAGTCGTCGTCGTATTGATATGATTTCATAGCTACCGGGCCGAATAACGAGAAGTTAAATGGATCCTCATCCTCGTCGGGTCCTGTCCGTTTCACACGATCTTAAGCGTCGTCTAACGTTTATTAATTGCATCGCGCGGCTATAAACGTTTCCCCTCTCCTTCCGCTGTTCTCCAACATTGCTGTCTTTTCTCGAGTGGCTGACAGACGGCGATAGTGGCGCCTATTCGATAACGCGGACCAAACAGGAAGCTTAGCAGAAAGCAGTTTAGATCTTATGATATCGTGGAACCGAGCCGAGCTGGAAACGGAAAGTGTTTTTGGCCGTGAATGCTACCGGATTAGAAAATGCAAAAAACTTCATTTATGTAAAACCATTTATCCTAGAATAGTAACGCGCAAAGCAGCAAAATTCAGATGTCCTGGAAGAAGGATTACAACATTTAAATGCACACAGCATTACATTAGATACAATGATATAATTAAAGTAATATAATAATAATAAATTCATTTTTTCCAACCTCTCGACCATGAAACAGGTCTCTGTTTATAATAATGAACGTCGAACATTCATACCGTGTCCTTTCACACGCATTTCCTCATTTACCCATAGGGCATACATCATCCTTGGTTAAAATAATATATTAGCCACTATAAATTTTACTTTTATAAACTTACCAACGTCATTTTATTTTACGAATTTATGAATAACATTTTATTTTTACTTAATTGTACACAATTCTTTTTTTTCGTCACATCGACTACTTGAATGAGTACGTTAATTGCATTACATAAAATATACAATACAATCATTTTTATTTTAGAAATTGATCAACAACATTTTAATTTCATTCTAAGAATTTATGCAAACAACATTTTGTTTTTATTTAATTGTACGATATTACATATAATATAATATATAGTTAAAATGATATATTAACCATTATACATTTTTATTTTATAAAATCAACGACATTCCACTGTTATTTTAAAAATTTGTAAACAATACTTTACTTTTACTTTATTTTTAAAAAAATAATGTAGCACATTTTAAATTTTGTAATTGAATCACTTGTTGATGCACGATAATTAATTTATTCGAAATTTTATCAAATGTGTCGTGGCTGTAATTATAGATCTAACGAATAACATTTTTAAATATATATGCTATATAGATAATAATTTTTTGAAGCAAATAATTATTCTGTAAAGTCTACAGCTGCCATGTGAACACAAATTACAGTACATTTAGTTCAATAACATTTTTATTAAACATACAAAAATGAAATACATTTTGACATTTCGCAACGGAAAAAATATTTTCCGGAAAAAATTCTCTGGCCACAAAGGTGCTAAATCAATTAGATACGTGACTGGCAGCGGCCCGTCGCGTTCATACAAGCTCGCTTTAGTGTGCGTGCGTCTGTGGGCGCGCACTTCTCGGTAGTAACATTAATTAGTAATGTCGTGGAAATGAAAACGCAAGCGATCCAGAATATCCGATAAAACTGTAACGTATGAATCGATACCAAGTCGAGAAACCGTACACCGAGTCGCCGGGATCCATTGTTCTATGAAAGCGGTTCGAAAAGAAAATTCCACTCGATGAATGAATGACGGCGCGTCAACTAGATACAGGACTGCTCGCGGCAAGGGCATAGGCCATGCGGCCCGTTGATTGGCCGGCCTTTGAAGGAGCGGAGTTTGTGCAGGGGCCGCGAGAGTGCGCGTTCCGCGCGCGCACTCGTGTTAGATCTCGATGGCGACCAAGATGTGCCTGAGAGACGAGCCGCGAAATGCCTAGTTCCGCCGTGTTCGATTCCCCGTGATCTATCCGACCCCGTAATCATTATTCCTGTTTATTCGATGCGGCCGGGAAACACTTTGCATGCCTTCCGCGTGTCGAGCCGGCTTCGTTGCCCAGCGGGATTCGCACGGTGTCTATTATTCGCCGCGAGTGTGGTGCGTGTGTGCGTTGTGTCCAAGTGTCGAGAGTTCACGCCGAATCATCGTCGTCGCCAGGAGAGAGCGAGAAAGTAAGGACGAGAAAGAGAGCTACAACGATGTGTCTGCGTTTCGGCTCGTACCATTTCTCGATCAAGAGTTGACATTTTCGAGCATGGAACGTCGGTCTCGCCGGACAAACGCGTCGTCATCACGGCATTAGCAAATACAGGCTCCGTCGGACATACCGAGTAAGTTCTCCCCGTGTCTTTTCTCTTTTTCAGACCGCCAATTCCTCTCTTAAAATCCGTCCGTCTTTTTCGTTCCCCGGATCCCGTCACTCTCCCTCTCCCCTCCCTTTCTCTCTTTTTTTTCTCTCTCTCTCTCTATCTCTTTCTCTCAACCTCTTCTAGCTCTGGTTCTGTTTCCCTCTCTTTCTCGACCCTCCCCCCCCCCCCCCTCATGTGTCGTTCCTTCTCTACACCGCCTTTTATTTCGTCTTCCCTCCTTATTCTCTTTCTCGTCCTCAGCCCGCTTTCTGTACCTTTTCCTTTCCAGACTATCGCTCCTTTCCGTCGAAAAACCGCGCGGCTACCGTGCTCCGAAGCATCCACCACCAAACTATGTTTCTCTTGCACACGAAGGATACACTCGAGAACGCAACGGATGTCGATCTCCTGACACCCAACCTAAACGAGCAACATTTGCTCCAAAATACTCTATCAATGTTTACACCTTTCTCTTTCTCTCTGTCTTTTACATGTGCTCTTATTTATCCCCTTTTCCCTTCCCGAGATTTTTATTTCCTTCCTTTCGTTTGCTCTCCGTCTCTGTCTTCCCCGTGTCTGTCTGTCTTTTTCTCTCTCTCTCTCTCTCTCTGCTCTCCTCCACCTTTTTCTTTCCGTCCCTCTCTATCCCCCCGTCCATCTTTTCTACCCGGTCCCTCTCTCTTTCTTCCTCTGCCTCTTTCTCTCTCAGCTTCCAGCCACGAGAGCTTTGCGCGTCTCGGGGAAACGTGTATTCACGAATTGTGTGCTCTCTTTCTTGACGTGCCCGCCGCCGAACGCAGCGGTGCGTTTCCTTCTCGAGTCGTTCCCGCCCCAGCTTTTCTGCCAGTCGCAGTTTCCGTTTCACCGTAGCCTGTATCTCTCTCGCTCTCTCTCTCTCTCTCTCTCTCTCTCTCTCTCTCTCCTCGGTTTTTTCGTGTGTTCTTCTTTTTCCTACTCCTCTTTCTGCTCCTGTCGAGCCATCTCGATCGTTCCGGTTCCACGTCTCCGTGTTCTTTCCTCCATTTTTATCCCGTCGTCGTCTTTGTCGTATCCCTCCTGCCCGTAGTCGCCTACATGTGCTCTCTATCTTTATCAAAACAATATACATGTTACCGTTGCTGCTCTAAGTCTACGCTCTCTCCCCGTCAATCGAATATCAATTAGCGGTTATATAAATTATTCAGCGAACCCCAATACACAACCACGTCGAGACGACGTGAATTCCCCCCCCCCCCCCCTCCCTCCCTGTTATCATGCTTTGCCCAACCGTAATTGACGATTCCCGATAAATGCTTACGAATAATTAAGACAGCATTACTCATTGGACCCTTAGGGGCGGAAGAGAATGCTGTTTGTGGAAATGCCGTAGAGCTGTGTATGCACGGATCAACGTGAGATCCTACGATGGCTAAGATTTTCTTCATATCAGTATTATCGTTATTGGGGATGACCTAACCTCGTCGGACAATCAAATGCAATTTAAATAATTGCTGAGAGAGAAAGAGAGACGTGCCCGTCGCCAGTTCCAACTATAATAATAATTACTACTCCACGTAAATAGGCATGGTAACAGGACACTTCGAATACAATTATATTACCTATAAATAACAACAGAGTTATTTCATTCGACGTCATCTCCGCGAGAGTAATTAACTCGAACGAACACAGCTTTGATAGACTAACAAGATGAGGAGGAGGCCCGAGCTCTCATTGAATAAACAAATACAGTTGAATATTTTCGAAAAACTGGAGCTACCTGTTTCCCCATCATGCGTAATGATCAAAAACTCCGGGACCGGTTCGACCAGGGACGTCAGCTTCAAATATTCGAGAGTTTCGAGTGCGTGAGCAGTTTTGCTTATTAATGCCAAGCCGCTAGACAGGGGTGAGAGGTGGGGGGCGAAATAGGCGAAAAAATAATATCACGGAGCCGGTTTTATGCAAAGCTGGGGGTCACTCCACGCGAAATCGAGCACTTTTCGGAGTAAGTTTTTGGATTTTGTCCAAATTCCAATATGTTGTAGTCTTTAGCGATATGTGGACGCATGTCAAATGGTTTTTCGATATTTTAAAAATTGTTGGTTTTCAAACCAGCAAAGTGAAGTTTCAACCTTTCTTCAGTAAATTATAACGGCTGAACTAATGATCCAATGATTATGATATTTTAGATGCTTGTAGTGAAGATACAAGAGTATCTAATAAAATTTATGGTAATTATATAGAAAAGGTCTGCGTACTCCGATTTTGATGAAATTTTAATATGTTATGGAGCAACATATTCTGAACAACTTTTTCCTTTTCCAATATGGGGGGGCTCGCTTTTAGTTTTCGAGATATTTGCAAAAAACTATCGGCAATGTTAATTTCATAACGGAAACCTTCTTTTTAGAAACTGCGTGTGAAACACTGGGTGGGTGTGTGTGGTATTCTCGCTTCTCATCTCCACAACGTGTTTACAAACAAAAAATAAACAGATGCTGCCCGAAAATCCAGGAAATGGAATAACAAAAGAAACAAGCAGAATTATTATAACTCTGATCATACATAGATAGGCTGAGCTTTCAATTTTCAAAGACATTTCCTGGATTTTCGGGCCGCATCTGTTTATTTTTTGTTTGTAAACACGTTGTGAAGATGAGAAGCGACAATACCACACACACACACACCCACCCAGTGTTTCACACGCACCCAATGTTTCTAAAAAGAAGGTTTCCGTTATGAAATTAACATTGTCGATAGTTTTTTGCAAATATCTCGAAAACTAAAAGCGACCCCCCTATATTGGAAAAGGAAAAAGTTGTTCAAAATGTCGAAATCTGTAATATATTAAAATTTCATCAAAATCGGAGTACGCAGACCTTTTCTATATAATTACTAAAATTATTTCAGTTGAAAAAAATATTTTTTTCACCATTAATTTTGCAATTTTTTTAATCAAATGAGGTGTTTGTATAGCGGATAAATATTTAAAAATTTGAAGAAAATGTGGATATAGCCCCTAGTCTCCCCTCTACAGACCTGTTATTAAAAATGGTGGGACTTTAAAAATGGCGAAATGAAAATGATTTCGAGTGAACGCTGCACTGCGATTTACCTTCTCAGACGGCCGACGCAACGCGCGGTACCAGCAACGGCCGAGTGGCTATACCTGCTGTATGCGACCGCTGCACGGTCTAACACCGTTAAATAGTTATATACTTATTTGGAAAACTCGCTCCTTGTCAGTGATATTAATTGTTGGTAGTATTTAATTGCAACAACAACACTGACGAACAGAAACTACGGAGGAAATGAAAAAACCCAGCCCCCAAAGTCTATGTAACGGGAAAATGTTTGGAACAATTAATATCATTTTCATTGGTTCGTTAGTTCAGCCGTTATATAATGTAATGAAAAAGCAAGGCTGCGGGTATTTTCTAAGTCGGCATATTTTCTTCCAGTTCCGACACCGTGTTAGTAAATTTTGCAAACATCAAAAATGTGCTCAAAGTAATTGAAAGTTGTAATATAACTATTTATACGTATGTATATGAAAAATACTACATTTCTATCAAAGTACAAGTACATATAAGACTTCACTGTTTCTTCTTTCGTATTAGAGACGGAAACCCGTGAATTTTGAAACGTGTTAGACTGAAATTCGCGTTGCTTAATTAATGAAAAAACCGCTACATCAACATCGAAGAGTACGTCTTTTATTCTTTTTATGTCGATGCCATCACTGCGATGATAAATTTTGTCTTTTATGGTGCGTAAACATTATATTCATCAAACGCCGATAAATTCGGGGTCGGGATTTTAATTGCCGACTCCGCAACCCTAGAAGAATAGGTTAACAACTTCACTTTGCAGGTCTGTAAAACCAACAATTTTCAATATATGAAAAAAACAATTTAACACACGTTCATGTATCGCTAAAGAGTACAATATATTGAAATTTGAACAAAATTCGAAAACATACTCCGAAAAGTGTCCGATTTCGCATGGAATGACCCAGGTTGCGTTTCGATCGTACGTCGCAATGCGTCTCGTTTGAGATGGTAATGGATGTTAATAACCACCGGCGTGGTGCAGGGAGAGAGCTGCTCATAGGTAGTGAACGTGGTGGGAGCCACACATTCGGGGGTGAGTGTCTGGTTGCGTGCACAATCTTGGCAGAGCGAATGGACGCCCGGTGGTAGTTGATAGAAGTGGAGGTGGTGACGAGATGACGGCGAGGGTTCAAGTAGAAAGGGAATAGAGTTCAGAAGCGGTCGCTTTGATGTAGACACGCTCCACACTCCTTCACGCCAATAAACCTTTACGGCGAAGGTTTCTTCAAGCTTTCTTAATATTGTCATCTTTCCCTTTGGTCTTCCCTGTACAATGGAACATCGGTTACTCGAAACGTTCCTGACTCCCACTCTTTCACTCTCCCCATCTCTTTTTTTTTTAAAGTTTGCTGCCTCGTCGAGGGTTCCGGCAGCAAAAATGGCTTTTAGGGGTGAAACCAACCCTCAAAGGACAGAAGCCGCCCCGCCACTAGTATCTTGAATGTTATATGGAGTAGAAAAATCGTTCGGAATCATTTCATGCGTTGTTGGGTATCATTGAGTTGATTGACGAACACCCTTCTGTTTGCTGTTCGAGCAGCTGTTACCTCAATGACCGTTGTGGAGCTCCATTGTATTAAATATCACTAGTAAATGCGATCTTTGGCATCGCGCACTCCAATATCTTTTGTTTCTATAATGTTACTCTCGTTCGTTGTTGTTTTAAACTCGCAAAGGATCGCGTAGGCCATTTAATACATGCCAACAATTATTGATCGCCACAACAAGCTGTGTAATTTGATCTACTATTCACGAATAGGTGAATCAACCGTTCACGGGTTATTTTCAACATGGTGTATGATCCCCATTAAAATAACGATAATTCTTATTAACCTGATCAGTCTAGACTACGAATCTTTCTGCAAAACAGAAATTGTCTATGTCAATTTTAAGAAACAGAAGCCAAACGAAAGTGCATTTCGTCTTTCAATAATTTTTTTAAGTCGAAAATAATATGTCAACTTCATTCAATTCTTATAATATCTTTACAGTTTTGTATTTGATCAATCCATTGTTGTCACAAATGCATCAAATCCGCGGTCTACTGATTACTCTTATTACTTAACAATTAATTATTTAGTCTATAGTTTAGAGTGTCCCATTTCCAAGTTTTGTGTTGTAATTTCTATAGTCTTAAATTAATTATCGTGCAATACAACAGCGAAGATTAGTATACAGAAAGTTTTGCTGATATCATGAGAGACCTCACGGTACCATTGCAGAGTTTTGTTCAGTCTGCAACAAACTCTGGTCGGTTTTATTAACCCTTTGCACTCGGAGCTATTTCAACTAAAAAATCAAACATTTCTTCTAACCTAGAATAATTCCATTGTACATAATTTTTTTTCATTATATGCGTACGAAACTGATATAGTACCTCATACAATATTTAAATGTTTAGTAATTTATTACATATGAACAAATTTAATCATGTAAACAATATTCTGAATAATGGTGTAACAATTTGTAGCGGCGCCTCAGTGTCGCCATTCGAGTGCTAAGGGTTAATTTTTAGTATTTCTATTAGCCCCTGAAGGTTAAAAAACGTGTGGCTAACATTAATCCACGGACAGCGGATCAGTCTTATTACTATATAATTAATGATGTTTATTACTAGTCGGGTCGAGTCGGACAATGATCGGGTCGGGTCGGGTTGGGTCGAGATCTCGAAAGTTTATAAACTTCGGGTATCTGCAATTTCGGGTACCCGAAATGGTAGTCGAGTCGGGTCGGGCCGGGGTCCCGAAAGTTCAAAATATTCAGGTACTCGAAGTTAAAGTTGTATTTATATAAGCATGAAGAGGAGAAACAATATATTTTACAAATTATTTCCGAAAATAGGAAACAATATCCAGATGTATCAAAAAAGTCATTACGAGATAAATAAATTATTTCAACAAAATTTTCTAAAATAATTTTAGTTTTTTGTATAATGTACTGTATTATATGTATAATGTATATCGTATATATATATATATATATATATATATATATATATATATATTAATAATGTATTATGTATAAGCATATGTATAATGTCTAAATATTTTCGCTATTTATAAAAATATAAAAAAATTTCTTAGACAAAAGTTGTATTGTTTATTAAATTAAATATAATGCAAAAACAAATTTTTTGAAAAGTCAATTTTTGAGATTTGAAGGTCACGAATATTTTTTTTTTAAATTAATGCTACATTTTGTTTCTACATTATTATAGTGCGTAAAAAGACAAATTCAACGATATATAAAAATATATACTAATGATATACTACAGTGGAGAAAATCGAGTTACAAAATTTAAAAAATTTCAAAGTCGACGCGGCAGCACTTCCCGTTATCCGATCGATTTCAAATTTTGCACACATTATTTTTGCGTCAAGTGTCACAATTCTAGGGGGTGCCCGATAAAAATTCGACAAAATAATTTTCACCAAGTATAACGAAGGTCCACCCTAATGCACAGAGTCACAGAGTTATTTATTGCTGATTTGACCGCAGACTTGCCCCAACTTTAACTTCGATTACCCGAATATTGGAAACTTTCGGGACACCGACCCGACCCGACCCGACTACCATTTCGGGTACCCGAAATCGCGGTTACCCGAAGTTTATAAACTTTCAGGATCCCGACCCGACCCGAACCCGAAATTTCGAGTACTCGCACACCCCCACTAGTCACTGCTTTATTTATGAAATTTTGGAAATATATTTTTGATGTGTTTCTTATAGACACGTTAGTCATCTATTTGTTTTTAATCTAACAGCTATCCATTTAATCTAATCGTCAAAAATTGCGTAATTAAATGTTGATCTTGATATTCTGGGTCAAGTAGACCCAGGTTCTGGTTTCGGAGGGTTAACATCGTTGAAAACATTTGTGTCGGCGAGATACAATAAACTCCTAATTTTCTATAATAGATCAGGAAGAAGTCCGTGTACGGATAAAAGCAGCTGGTTAATTGTGTATAATGAGCTTGCTCGAGCTGCAGCCCTCCCTGTTCCTCAATTATCGGCAATAAAACGAGGGCTTTTGCCAGTCACTTTCGTCGGTGCAGGGCACGCAAAAATACGAGTTAAGGATAACAGAGAAGTTGAAGGTAGCCGAAGGGACATTGTCGGGCGAGAGAGCTTTATAAAGTCAAAGAACATCGATGTAGAGATTCTTGTGAGTGGAAGAGGACTCTTTGATATCAAAATGAGAGAAGAACGGTGAAGTCCCCCTGTGCTTTAACCACATCGAGCACGTGGTATCAAACGACACGATCACAAATGGTGCCGCCCACTCTTCCGATCTTCGGCCCCGCGCTAGGGGATTCCCACAAACGTGTGCGCCGCGACAACAGAGGGTTGGCCTCACATACGTTGCTCCCTTTTATACAAGGTGGTTCACTTAACCCTATGACCTGAAATAACTCTTTAAATCCGCCGATCATAATTTCTGACAAGTATCGCCACGCTCGCAGACATCAAAGAACAATCGATTCGAACGAATAGTCATGTTCTTTTATAGCGTTACCCTTCTGTGCGCCGGGGGTTGGTTCTCTATAATCTGCGACACATAGTTTCCGATTCCTTTGATGTATTATAAATGATTCGAGTAGTTCGCTCTTTTATCCGTTCGCGGCGGTTTGCAACGCGGTCAAAGGTTCCTTTGAAATCGTGTGTTATGAAATTTCAAGGTCGGTGAAGAACTCCACCTGTGTATAATCAGCAAAAGATTGTTTAATTATCTACGACCACGTGGATTGTGTATACCTTTGATGTGCGCTATTAGTTAATATGCAATTATTAACGACAAACATTTATGTAGTTAGCTAATGTATAATTATTAACAACGGACATATAGTTAGTAATAGTTGGATTATTAAACTTTATATTGTAGTCTTGATATTATCGTACAACAGACCCGTAATAATTTATTGATTTATGCGTTGAAACACGTTTCTGTGCGTATCTGGTATAAATGTTTATATTGTTATCAATAGACTGCGGATCTTTATACACCATGAAAAATGCCTGTATCAATTACAAAACATAGAAGACAAATATAAACTTCTTTCTTTAACGATTTTGAAAGGTTGAAAATACTGCTTCTAAATAGACGTATTGTATTTTTTGTTTTAAATCGCATCTACTCATTATTGTCATAAATGCACAAAATTCGCAGCCATACTCTCTTGTCTATATCGCACCATATCACTGTACTTGTGTAAAATTGAGTATTGATAACTTGACTACTGCTGTGTTATCCGGTAGAGCTATGCTAAAGTTAAATTAGTAACATTTTCGTGCATTCTTCTAAAATATATACAGCATCTTTAGAAAAACGAGGATTTGCTTGAAGTCGAATATACAATCATGATAGTGCAGTCAAACCTCTTATAACGCGATTGATTCGTACCGCGTTATAAGAAACTCAGAATTAGTACAAATCAGATGAAATTAAATTAAATTTTATACAAATCGAATAGCAATTTTTGCTCCGCGTTATGAGAGTAACTCATTATAGATATATGCATTTAAAAAAAAAAAACAGAAAATGTAAGTGAATAAAAGAACGTGAGAAACGCAGTAAGGTTGAACAGAGTACATCGCTAGAACATTGATCATAAATTACAATGTTCTTATATACGAGGTAAAAGACTTACAGTTCAAGAACTGGTGATTGATGCATCGTGCAGCATATACGCGGCTTTAGCCCCGTCATCTACTCTACTTTTTGTACACTAAACTTTCCAGGTATCCGCGAAAGAGATACGTTATTTTGCGAAATGATAGGTTCATACTACGAAAGCACCGTGTTTGCGTAGTAATTTCCTTGAAACGGGTGGCTTGGTGTGCGGTGCACGTGTTGACTCGTGTCTCGCATACCTCTATCAGACGCTTAAACAGGGTAAAACAATGAACTGAACGCGGAAAATATTATGATAAGAAAAAAGAATAGTTTGCGGGGGTGGACGTTTGCGTGCGTGCAGTTTTGTGTGTGTGGGAGGGGTAGGGGGTGAGGGGAGCGGAGAGAAGATAAGTGAAAGAAGATAAAGAGGGCGCCGAAATGGTACCGCGTTTGATCCATCATCTTCGTGTCTGTGTGCAATAATTGTCTCTATTGTCTGTAGCACTGTTCTCACTGTTTGCTCCCCACCATTCTTCTGTTCCCGTTCTACCACCGCCGCTGCCACACCACCACCACCAACACCCACCATCTCTCCATCACCACCCTTTTGTCATTCAGTTTCCCCGGTGTCGTTGCGTCGCTCGGCTCAATTTGTGTGTCAGTCTCTCTCGTGTGACTGAGAGGCCACCTGGTATCATGACTGTGTATCGATACACGCCTCGGATACTCCAAAACGGAATACATCTACATGCAATTATACGTATAACGCGAGGCGTCGATGAACTGGAACATTTTTAAGGAACAGAGACGTCGGATTCGTCGACTGCATCCCAGACACCGAGCTGGATTTCACTCTGCAACCCCTCGTGCAACCGTTTGACCCAAAAGCAACTCTTGCCTTCCATTCTGTTCCTTTTGTTCCAGGAATATATGAATTAATTTGATATTTTCTGTCCATGTATGGTATTCTACTTTTCTGGTTGTAGAATTAATTATTGTTTGAAGACTAAATTGTCTAGTCGCCACCCTTCCACCTTCTTCAAACCGTTTGACCCAAAAGCAACCGTTGTCTTCCATTCTGTTCCTTTTGTTGCAGAAATATACAAATTAATTTGATATTGTCTGCTCATGTATGGTATTCTATTTTAGTGATTGTAGAAATAATTGTTGCCCAAAGACAAAATCCGTAAAACCGTTTAACCTAAACTGAATGCTTCTTCTCAATCCTATTCTTCTATTTTCTGTAGAAAAATATAAATTAATTTTATATTATTTGTTCATATACATGTATGTTGTAACCGAGTCATTTAATATTATCACTAGACTCCGGATTTTTATGCAAACTAAAGAATTTCTAAATCGATCGTGAGAAATCGATGCTAGATGAGAATGTATATCTTGTTTCAATAATTTTAGTAAGTTGGTGATAATGTAACAACACTGAAAGATGAGTAAATCAAATACAAAATTGAAAAGACATTAAAAGAATTTGACCCTTTGCACTCGGAGCTATTTCAACTAAAAAACCAAACATTTCTTCTAACCTAAAATATTTCCATCGTACACAAGTTTTTTTAGTTATATGCGTACGAAACTGATATAGTACCTCATACAATATTTAAATGTTTAGTAATTTATTACATATGAACAAATTTAATCATGTAAACAAGATTCTGAATAATGGCGTAGCAATTTGTAATGGCGCCTCAGAGGCGCCATTCGAGTGCTAAGGGTTAAGGATATTGCTCTATGATTCTCGACTTTTTAAGATGTTCGAAAGGGAAAATATATTTTCTTTAAACTTTGGTTTTTTACCATTGACTTGGACAATTTTTATTTTGCATAAAGATCCGCAGTCTGGTCATCAGTCTCCGACGCTGATGCAACCATTTTATCCAAAACCAACGTCTATTCCCAAATTCTTTTTTCTTTTAAAGTCATATATAACTTAATTTTATATTCATGTACGTTGTAATGGAGTCGCTCTACTGACCTCCCCTCATTCTTCATGCAACCCTCATTGATTTATCACTAACCCTTGACTTTAGTTCTTGTCTTTTACACTAAACCTACCAGTGTCCGACAAATTGACCGGCTCCAGATTATTTATTTTATAATTGTTGAAATTATAAATACTCTTTATTTTAAAATAGCAAAAAATCTATATAAACTCAAATTTATCTTTTTTATAAATCAATACATCTCAGTTACTTTTAAAACTCGGTAGGTTTAGTGTTAATTCTCACTTGCAACGAAAAATATGTAGAAATTCTAATTGTTTGTCTTCCACGCTGTTCCTTTTATTGTATACTTGAATGGATTTTATATTGTTTGTTTGCGTACACAAACAAGAGTTGGGCAGAATGAAGGATCTTGCACACTAACAGAATTCAGTGTATGTATTACTGCACGTCATGTAACGTTTGGCATGTAACACCTTCGGGACGGCTTTGACAGTTCGGACTGAGCCTCGAGATAAGAAAAGTCGTAAATTAAACTTTAAGAATCGGCATCGATTGATGTCGCGGCGCTTGTTTTGATGTCTTCAGCGCCGAAGCTTGGCCTCGACGCGCGGCGGCTTTGATGCCGTCATGCTTGACATTTTTATTACCATTTTGAATCTACCGAGGGAACCAAAAGAATACCTCCAGCCCAAAGATGTTAATAGTCCCCTAAAAATTAAAGATTAACAATGGCGGATTTCCTAATCAATTTTCCTATGATTGCAATTCGTGATCCTAAAGACTGTCTCAAATAACATAGTTTAATCAACTCTGCTGGCATTGATGCCCAAAAAAATGGATCAGCCTCTCTTAAAAATAACATGATCATTAAGAAATTTACTAATGGATTTTTGGTAGTCGAAGTCGTGTTTCTTCAACACTGTGTATAATCTTTGTGCATACATAGTGTTTATTTACTTTTTCAGTTTTTATCCATTTATTTATGCATTTGTGATAAAAATGAATGATTGCAATTTGAAACAATGGAAACACGAAAAGACGCACTGAGTATCGATGTCCTGTAAGCCCTCGACTTTCGCACATAATTGGTTCCTGAAAGTGTGTGCGAATGTTGAATGTTCGAAAGTAAAGGGATGTAAAAAAATATGCACCAAAAACTGTGTTTTAAAGTATTTATCTATCAATATGTATACATAATGAAGTTAAAGAAGCGTGTTAAGTGCTTTCGGGTAGAATTGGAAGACTAGAAGCAAAACTGAAACTGTTTTGTTCTCTTGATCCGAACAACATTGTAAAATCGTTAGGTTGAACTACCCCTCTAACAGCAGCGCCTAACTTCAACGAAATCTTTTAATGCCTATGTTTCCATTCTTCATATACTCGGCCGAATGATTAAACATTTCTATTAGGTCTAATAGATGAATGAACGCACGTCCAACTTTAAAAAAAATATTTCCCGTCAAATTAGAGCAGATATAAACGCAGCCGCGTACGAAGTCGTCAAAGATGTCCCCCCTGAGGGCAAAAGGGAAGTCGAAGGCGAAAATCGTCGCCGTGATCAAGGTAAAAAGGAACCGGGTGCAGTTAAGTCTAGTTACGCGCATAAGGAAGGGGTTGGGGAGAGCCTGAACAGAGGGGGTATGTCTGTATTGTCGCGAATGAGACGAAGGGGGAAGAGAAGAAAGCGAAAAAGATAAACAGAGTCCATTAGGCCGTGCATGCGACGGGCAAAGAGCGCAGACAATGAGGGTCAAAGGCGCCACTTCTCTTGCCACGTTTTTAGCTGGGCGATCTTCATTCTTTGAGGACTTTGTTCCGCTGCCGTGGACCCCACGGGAAATTCTCTCTGTCCGAAGAGACCGATCAAACAGTCATGAGTATTACCTTCGGGAACCTCTGCCGTTGCCGCCGCGTATCGTCTTTATCCTCTTACCGGGAACGATACCGGCGCGCAAACGTTTTGCATAATCGCCAATTCCAATCACGGTAACTGATTTTTCGTGCGGACAGGGTTCGATTAACCTTCTGGCTTCGTGCGTGCATCTTCTTCGATCGCATCCTAGAATGCTGGAAAACGCGCCGGTTAGGACAATGCGGATCCTGGATGTTAAACGCCGATTTTTATTGAATCGTACCGAAACAGAAATGTTGAAAGTAATATTCTTGGTACTACTTTGTTTGGGAACTGTTTGTCACGAATTACTGTGAATTTTAAGTAAAACAGGCAATTTTACAATCTTTGCTTTTTTAAAGATGAACGTGTAATTTTCCTTGAGAAGCTCGTTGTATTTTCAAGTCTTTTGTTGCTTTAACCCACAAACGACGGACCATTCTTACAACTACATACTTGATTATGTTTAGGAGCATTCACTTCTTCATTTATCAATTTCTAACACGTTTCTAATTCTTGAGGAATTAAATAACGATTTTAATACTTTGAGTTAAAGTTGACCCGGATCCCAGCGTCGGAGGCATAAACGCACCACTTGTGCATTGCAAGGAGAAGTAAGACAAATATCCTTTTAAACATTTTTAAGTAGTACATATATAGAAGCTTTGAAACAAAAGGATGTGGCACAAAAAGGGAATACACAATCGTCACATGTTACATGTAGTGTTTGATGTACTGTCTTTTTGGAAAAGGAAAAATGCTCCGAAATTTTTTATTGGAAGTATACTTACTTATTTATTCGAACATCGAATGCATAAGAAATAAGTTATGTATAATAATTAGCATAATAATTAATATTTCTTTAAATACTTATATATTTATAAAAAAAAAAAATTTTTATAGCTCGAATCTACATTTAAAACACTAATTAAAACAATGGATCCAAATTTCCTCCATCAAGCGATCATAGTTTGACAACGTTTTGGTGTACTTTCTACTAATTTTTTCGCACGGAACAAGTAATTGCCTCTATATTTTTTTCCAATTAGGTCGATTAAAATTCTGAATTTTAACATGCATTTTTTTATGCTTCAACTTCATAATAGAGATAGCCAGGAAACCGTAATGATACGTTCTCGATCGTGCAATTTGGGCATACGCGTTTCGATGTTTCAAGTGATTATTTTTTTACAAAATCCATTTAATGGTTACAGTTTTATTAGACGGAACGCATTGGTATTTGAAATGTACTTTCGATTCATATTACATTTACTCCAAATACACTAATTTCCGTTTCAACTTTCCGTGAATTAGACTTGAAAACTTGGAAACCCCTGTTGACACTGATGCGAGGCGCAAAGCGCGGATCAGGTAATTAACATTTACCGAGAGTTATTATACCCGACATCGATAATGAGCGGAGATTGTAGAGTCCCAACATGTCCCTTGGCACACGGAAGTAAGTTTCCTCGGGGACTTGCGCTCGGCTTACAAATTACAGTAATTACTGGACCTTAGAAAAACTGACCGAACGGTAACAGTTTCTTTGTCGGCACGGCCGGTCGCGAAGAAGTCGAAACCCGAAGGGTATTGCTTCTGAAAAAACACCGATTTCCAGAAGGAATGGTTATTGAAATATACGGCCCGTTTTATAATAAAACGAAAAAAGAGTGGGACAACGCAAAAAATGATTTCGAAGCAGGCCAAAGCGCACGCAAGGAGGCCGCGGAGTTATGCTCGAGCGTGGTTTTTAAATGCTGGGCGCGCTCGCGTGAGCTTATTAAATAAAATATCAGCCTTAAGGATATTTTAAAATTTTACAATACACATTTTTTTTTTTTTTCGTTTACCAGTAGACCACACGCTCTCGCGCGTAGTTACGTCGAGACAGTGTATTCGATAAGGAATAGCAATACAAGAAACTATGACCGGGGTTTGGTTGAATTCACGACTCGCGGCATGCTTGAGCGAATCGAATCGCGGCTCTCCGGCCATGGTTCTATCCCTCGGGCTTGTACAACGATCCCGTTAACGAACGACGCCATTAAGGGCGCATTAACATATAATTTTCCGCGAGAAATTATAGGCGACTCGGCTGAGTTGGCTCGCACGGTGTTTATTATACACATCCAAGAGCAACAGAGTGCCCGGCGTGCACACCGCTGATCGAAGCACAGGAGTGACGAGAGAGCTGCAGGTGAGAGAGAGAGAAGAGATTTTAACTGACGCGATGTGTTAGTGCATTCATGCGAATCCATATTGAGAGGCCAGAGAAACATGCATACATGTGTGTGGGATCGCGTGCGGCGGCAAGATCAAACGGAGATTCTCCTTCTCTTATACCCTCTCACCGTAATTCTCCCTCTTCTTCCCCCTCTTCCCCGGCCGACGTCTGTCCCGCTCTTTATCTCTCTCCCTCTCATTCTTTCTGTGCAAGTTCCCCCCTCTCTTTCTCTCTCTCGTTCACTTTCTCACTCTCCTGCTCGTTTTTCCCTTTTTGCCTAGCCGCATCTCTCTCCGGTGCACGTCTGGCGCAAGTGGCACCGATGCATTGCTATATAGTTTCTCACTTTTGCTCTCAAACGGTCTTTTCGCAACTTGTCCTTCTCTAGCCGCTCGACAGACCGTTCCTCGCCACTTTCCTTCCCTTTTTCATAATTTCCTGTTCCGTTCCGCGGCCTCCCGTGCGTTTTGTTTCATTATTACCATAATAATTTAATTTCCATCGACTTCTCGTCCGCCTGCAAACCGAAACTCGCGTTTAGCGCCGGCTAATGGGATTAGTGGGCTCCAGACACGTGTCCGACTGTGATTTTCCCTTTTTTACGAGCTCTGAACATCGCTGCTGGACAAGGAACTGGAAAAAATTGATATTTCCGTATGCTGTTTGCGAACGCATTTCATTTTTAATAGAATTTTTTACGAGAGTTATGTGTACCTTGATATAATGGAGCATGGTGTCGTAAAAGATGTGTAATTGTTGTTCTTTGTTTTTTATCCCAAGTAAAACGCCACGAATTCCCGGCCGGAATCGCTGGGTTGGACAAATCAGTGCGCTAGCTTGTAATTTACCTGAAGGCAAATGGTCGTTTGGCAACGACTTCAATCGGGTTTCATTGAACATGGAATTAAAGAGATCGTCTGGATCGGACAAGGGCTGATGATAGGCAGATATTTCTCGTATTCTTTAATCTTCCTTAACGCAGCAGTTCATGCGTTTAGGCGAACACTCAATTCTGTTTTTGCACGGCAAGTAATAGAGGCTCTTATAGTGATCAGTTTAACGAAAATAAAAACAAGTGCTAATACGCTCAAACTGTTAACCCCTTCGCTTACAATATCGTCTGAGAGACATGATGAAGATTCTGAACAGAGTCTAATAAAGATGTATGTTATTAATTTCCTTTAAACCGAAATATAATTCTATTTTGTTGTCGTTAATGTACAACCATTGGAAAACATATAGACATGCAATAGATATACATTTTCTCCTTTTTCTAAGAAATTATGAACTACAAAGAAATTCTAATCATTAAAACCGTAAAATAAATCGTAAGGCAAGGGGTTAATATTTGTACTAAGCTCCAAATATAACAGTGATGTAACTAAAAATTTGCCGAATGTCCTGCAGAATTTAATGTTGTATAATATGGATCCACTAACAAACTATGATCGCATGCAAGAAGCACAATCTAAAAGTACATCATAGTGTTGTGCTGGACTGTTTGAGGTTGCTGGGTCGGCTATATGTTAAAGGCTGGTTGTACACCAAGGAACGTAACGCCAACATCCGTGAAGCTTTAAATGCGTAAAAATCATGGTTCCGAGGATGTATTTCTATGTCGCCGGAGCTTGCTGTTCCGCAATTTTTTTAGCGGAATTGTTTATGCCCGCCCGAAAGTCAAACTGCTAGTTCAAATTTATGAAAATCCCCGTGTTTCCGTAAGAGTTTTAAAGTATGGATAGGTATATATAGCTCAGAATTTGCCCTTATACCTGGACCCTACCACTTTTTTGTCCCGCCGTCTACCATGGCCAAGGAGCGGAAAGGGGAGGGAGAAAGAGGGAAAGGGAAAGAGAGAGAGAGAGAGAGAGAGAGAGAGAGAGAGAGAGAGAGAGAGAGAGAGAGAGAGAGAGAGAGAGAGGCAGTTGTGGCAGTAAGAGAGGTGTGGCAGAGCAAGAAGAAAAGAAGAAGAAGAAGGACGGTGCAAGAGCGAGGAGGAAAAAGCGAGGGAGAGAGATAATACTCGCTCTCCCTTGGCTCTACGATCACTGTGTAGTTTCAGTCTTACCGTGTACGTTGTATGGGGCACAGGTCTTCCTCGGCATCCTTTGTCGTATTCACATTCAACCGGAGCCGTTCCTTCAGCCCTTGTTTTTCTGCTCGTTTCGCTGATTCGGTATACACCGGCGAAAAAATTTTACTGAATAAAGTGGCAATTCTATCTAGAGGAACGCGAGCAAATACTTCTAATCGCCTAACCCGGCCGCGTTCGATTTGCTGACGTTTTCTTCAGTCACTAAGGATTCGAAACAAATCGCCTGAAACCACACCAATACTTTATTCGAACGAACAATTTTATTGGATTAGAGTATCTTCAACCAACCTGTACTTTTTAGTACTTTGAAAGGGAACATCGAACTCTTCCAAAAACCAAATGACGATACGCTAATCAAAGGACATCAGACCTAGAGGATACTTTGCGATGTGGACTGTGATAAAGTTACGAATTGTGGATGTAACGAAAGTGGTTGAATGAAAATGTTCTGGAAATTTATACAGAGTTCCAACGAATCCTTATTGCAAGTTGAATATTTGTTTCCGTCAACTTTATGCAGTTAAGACCGATGAGATTGGTCGAAACTCTTACACAGGATTGCAATGGACGTAGCGGATATCGGAGCACCGTCAGATCAGCTTTTTAAGGATAATTAATTATTAGTGTATCTTTAAAGATTTACTACCGCATTGGCGAGATTATCACTCCACAAATTCAGCATGGCAAATGATCCCGAAGAGACGTTTCGTGTTCCGTTTTACCCGACTGATGAAATGCGTGACCGCAAACAAAACGACGAGGAAAACAGAAACGCATTGAGGCGAACAAGCAGAAGTATGCAGGCTGCTCGACAACTCGGATGTTTTTATCTGGAAAAGCTTATTCCCGAGACATCCTGTGACCACCTAAAAACTATAGTTCCTGTGCGATTGATAGTATCGTTCCGCGTGTGAACTTCTATTGTGATCTCTCTTCCTTCCGCTACCAGATGTCGTTTGCGACTAACGGAATTCTGGATCTTGTTTCCGCCGATATAAATGTGATCTCGAAAAGAATGTTACTCAGAAACAATATGTCGGAATGCTTGAATGAAGAGATATAACGTGGAGGCAATCAATTTTACATATAGAATAGCTGTATGTGATATCTGCGAACTTATAAACGCTACTCGTAAACATATCTGCGCCTTGGAGGCATGTAAATGACATTCTTAAACAAAGCGTGAAGATGAAGTTTAGTCAAGGAAGAGGGCCCATCGTATCGTTGCAAGATCAAGGTATCAACTTATGTTTTTAACCGTAAATGAAACAATTTGTACGAATTTGTTTTATTCTTGATGACTGAACTCCTGAAATATGAAGGTCATTATTGTTTTGACTAGCGTGGTACTGGCGTTTATATATAAATTTAAATTTGATATTACTACTAGGGTAAATTTTAGCTCCTACCCAATAGTCAGCCTTCCTGAAAACAAATTGCTAAAAAATGAACATCTAGTAACAAATTATTATACATTTGAATAAGCACAATGATTAGTAGACTGCAGATTTGATGCATTTCTGACAAAAATCAATGGATAAAATTTAAAACAATAAAAACATTTAAAGAAATTAAGAATACTATTATATTATTTTCATCACACTAAAATTATTTTAAAACGATATGAATGTTTATGTGCCACCTTTAGCAATTAATGCAGAAAATTTGTGTCGCATAAAATCCGATAATAGTGGAGCCTTGTGACCATATATTATAAAAAATGTAGAAAATAGCATATTAACAATAACAATCCCTAAGATAACCGACTACTAGCCTTGACAATGGAATTACTGAACCAGTGAAAACGATTCCTAATTTTTTCATTTACAGTTACCGAAACTATGAAATTATTTAATTAGTTCTAATATTGAATGGTTGACTACTGGAACGATTACTTTACTTGGAAATTCTGTTAGCAACTTTTTCACAGTGTCGAGTACATATACTGCAGGATTTTGCAGTTTATGCAAATTAAGATTCTTTGTTTGGGATTTGGATAAAAATAGGATTTAATAAATGGAGGTGTACGCATAATCTGGCGAGACGGAATGAAGGTCAATCGGGATTGAGGAGAGAAAGGCGGGGCGACGAGGAATCTTGACACGTCAGTGAACATTCTCCTAAGTCGATGGTCGAGAGAGCCGGCGCGGCGGTCGACGGTCGCGGCGGTCGTGACGGTCGTCGACCGACGGTCGGTGTAGCTGCCGGCCGAGCGAGAGCGGTCCCTTAGAAGTTTCTTTGAAAGATTCGCAGCTCGCGAGGCATAATACCACTACATAAAGTCATCTGGCGATAACGGTGACACGCCTTTGACCGTTTCCGCTCGGTCTTTCACCAACAAATCCTTGTCGGTACTTCAAAAGACTTTAGAGCCGGTGTTTATGGCCTGATCAGGATCATTTCCGTTTCGACCCGATAACGTTCCCCCTTATTATTTAATTGATAATCTTTGTTGTCGTAATGGACGCTCGATATCGATAAAAGTCTCCCTCGGCGCCTTTGAAAGAAAATACCCTTTGGGAAACGTTATTAATATTGCATAGTCTGCTCCGGGGCTTACCCGAACGATCAGAAGACTACACGCGCCCGGATTTTTTAACCCTTATTTTAAGGGGAGTAAGTGCCCCGGGACCAGAAAGGGTAGATCAATGGGTCTACTCGTGCCATTGTCGCGAGAATCTTCTAGTGCCCGATACCGGTTGATAAGAAAAGTTCTCTCCTTGTCGCATGTTGATTACTGAGTAGTCCTGACGTACCGATATTTTGGGGTCTATGTTTTTATATTTAGCTTCGAACGCATAGACTTCACAGATGGTAATCGTCTTTCAAAAATTGTACCTTCTAGATTTAATGAATTTTCTCTCTGATGTAAATATCTGCGTGGTTAATTCATTCGTACAACTAGTAACTAATCCAGTCAGTGAAGGTAAACAAATGCACATATAGTACCCACTTGAACGCGACAGAGTTGAAGTTACTTTTCTCAGATACATAGTTAGCAAAGGAGCCACGCTGGTGCTTTGTTTATCTATACTGACTCGTCTTGTTGGTTACTGCAAATTATTCTTCTGTATTTTTTGGTCCGCCTTCCATGAGAATTGATATGAAACGACACTTACTTTAAAAATAATTAATTTACAATCCCATTTAAAATACACGCTGACGTAAAACATCAAAGATCCCAGAACGCCGTAGGGCTTCTGAAGGAAGTTTTATTTAGTCGTAATGACGACTTCCCAAATTAATTTCAGGTTTCCTTTAACTCACGAAGCAAAAAGTTAACGAATCAGCGCAAGGGTTTAGACTGGCAACGCAGGCACTCCGCTCACCATGCCGTGTACCGCACTTGTTATCTATAACAAAAAATTCCGCTAATGATTTTGGGGCGTAAAGCAATAAGTTACAGTGTTACTCTTCTTTCAAACAATGTCGTAATTTAATGACACTAGGAATACGAAACTAATTCCATTGAACTTAATCAAATAATACAATAGTCTATACGACTAGCGTCACGGATATGTGACGTTCACAATCCCACTATTCATTTAGAGATAGCAAAATTAATTTTGTACACTTTGTTGTTTAACACGTTCAGCGCCATGTCACCCATATCTGGGTGACGGAATTATTTATACAGAATTGAAAATTAATTTTTACGTTGGTAGATTGAGTGTACAAAATTTCCTTACGATCCGAGGAATAGAAGAGGTTTGAAACAGTAATTAATATCACAAAACTTAACTTCTTAGTTTTTGTTTTATTAAATATATTGCTTTGATTTTGTGTAATTTTTATGATTGTGGAGTGGGCGCTGAACGTGTTAATCCTCGGACGGCCGACCATTTGCTGCTTTAGTCATCAATTTGTTAAAATATATTTTTGAAGGTACTTCCCGTAGACACGTTAATTATTCTATTGTCCCTAATGCGTTGTTCATTTAATTAATTCGCTAGGAACTGAGAGTAATTGAATGGCAATTTTGATACTCTTGGTCAAAATAGACGTGGCATAATATTCAAAGATTCTATGAATTTCTCCTGCTAAATTGTTTTTCTATTTCATGCGAGAGCTACGTTGAATTTGATAAAACATTTGGTAATTATATAGAAAAGGTCTGCGTACTCCGATTTTGATGAGATTTTAATATGTTATGGAGCAACACATTCTGAACAACTTTTTCCTTTTCCAATATCGGGGGGTCGCTTTTAGTTTTCCAGATATTTGCAAAAAACTATCGGTATTGTTAATTTCATAACGAAAACCTTCTTTTTAGAAACACTGGGTGCGTGTGAAACACTGGGTGGGTGGATGTGAAAATCCAGGAAATGGAATAACAGAAGAAACAAGCAGAATTAACTCCTGTAGATAACTTTGATCATACATAGATAGGCTGAGCTTTCAATTTTCAAAGACATTTCCTGGATTTTCGGGCCGCATCTGTTTATTTTTTGTTTGTAAACACGTTGTGGAGATGAGAAGCGACAATACCACACACACACACACACACACACACAGTGTTTCACACGCACCCAGTGTTTCTAAATAGAACGTTTCCGTTTTGAAATTAACATTACCGATAGCTTTTTGCAAATATCTGGAAAACTAAAAGCGACCCCCCTATATTGGAAAAGGAAAAAGTTGTTCAAAATGTCGAAATCTACAATATATTAAAATTTCATCAAAATCGGAGTACGCAGACCTTTTCTATATAATTACCAAACATTTTAACAAGGTGAGCAGCAAATCAATACTGGTAGCGAACGTGTTAAATACAATCAATGAACCCTATATATTTTTTCTAATAAAAACAATCGAACGATCTGTGAGTTTGAAGGCTTCGTTTATTCGACTGGAATCTTCCAGGAAGACTTTTTCCTAAAATTCTCCCAAACGGGAAGCAGAAATCTCTGCGGTTGTGTTAATGGAAAGTTTTGTAACTGTCTACTACGTTAGCGAGAAAGAGAAAAATAGAGGAATGTTGAGGTAAGAGGAACGAACGGAAAGTCGAGAAAGATAAAAAATTCAAATTATACTCTGTAAAGCCATGTGGAAATTTAAATGGTCGCCGTAAGAAAAGCATAGAGTCGTCATGTCTGAGACAGAGTTCCTCGGTTGGGCGCGTAAAAGAGATTTTGCCGAAGCGGCGCGGGCGACCCCGAAGGTAGAAGAAGGAAAAAGGAGGTGACGCATGAGGAGGATGACTGGGTGGGTTGGTAGGAAACTTACAGGTACCAGGAGGGAAGAGAGAAAGCTGAAAGGGTTAGCTGAATGGGCGCCATGTGTGCTTTTCTCGTTTGAGGAGCTTCGGATTGCCCAGTACCGTACCTAGAGTTCTCTTGCGCTACCTCCTCTGACGAATGATCACAATTAACCGGGTATCTCGTACACGAACCCCCTCTGAATTTGCATCTCTGAACTACGTCAAGCTCTAGTCGAAAAAAGCAATTCAAGAAATTGATCAACAGCCAAGGTTTGTCCCGTTACCGACGGAGCAGGAACAATCTCGCCGAAGATACGGCAGAACAATGAGGGTACAGAGAACTCTACAAATTTCAAACAGCGCCAGTATCCACGGGTATATCACAGAGATCGCAAGTTGCCGAGCACTTACGAACTGTATTAATTTGTTATTTAAAAGTTACACAAGAGTAGTCGTTATTGCAGTAACCGTATAATATTAGGTTGTCCCATAAGTTCGTGCCGCGGATTGAAAAGTATTTTAATGAAAAACCACAGAAATTTTTTAGTGACGGTATAATATCTTTACCAAAAAAGTGGAAAGAGGTTGTAGAGAAGGTGGTTATATTTTTTCGTTGACTTTGAAAGTATGTTTCAAATATTAATTTAATTAGTAAAACAGTAAACTGCACGAACTTATGGGACGACCTAATACATCACGCGATACTCTCTGACTGAGGTACAGGCTCGAACTGAACTGTTTTCTCCAAACGAATTCTATCATTGGAAAAGAAAGGTTTAGTCTGCATAAGATAACCGAAAGATAACCGAATCCTCGCGTACAGTCTCTTCGAGGAAACAACGTCGTCGCTGAAGCTTCGAGAGTCTGGACCAGCTTCAAATAAACCAAGAAGAGTATCCTCGACGTTCGTACGCTTGCAATTGTAAACAATCCAGTAGATGCTGATGTAAACTTACTGTACGATACCAGCGGGAAAGAGGATGATACAGGAACAGCGACGGACAAACGAAAGATATCGCGGCTTCTCTGCTGCTACTTTCTCTGTTCCTCGTATTCTGTTTTTCGGACAATTCCGAGTAGCAAGCCGCGATTGCCGACACGGCAATCTAAGATGAGAAAAAGAGAGGAAGAGAGAGAGAGGAACGGTAGGGGGAGGTAAAAAGAAAGAGACGTCGAAGAAACGGGGAAGAAATAGAAAGAAACCGAGAGTGAGTAAGTAAGTAAAGTAAGAGGGTAAAATAAAAGAGGAATCGGAGAGCCCTTTGGACGCGGACCGTGGAAGGGAAAGAGGAAAGGGTCAAATAAGGTGGACCGCTGTCGGAGTCGAAGCGGGAGGCCGCTCAAAGTGGACAGAAAGAACGAAAGAGAGACAAAAGAGAAAAGAAAACAGAAAGAAGCGAACGAGAAGCAAACCGTGCGCTCGGTGGCGCGCGCTGGAGGGAGAGGAAGAGAGAGAGAGAGAGAGAGAGAGAGAGAGAGAGAGAGAGAGAGAGAGAGAGAGAGAGAGAGAGAGAGAGAGAGAGAGAGAGAGAGAGAGAGACCGGGTGGAAAGAAAGCCACGAACGGGACGGCACAGGTAAAGGAAAGAAGGAGGACGAGGAAGGCGATGAAGGAGAGAAGAAGGCAAAAAGAGAGATGGAAGACACAGACCTCGCCGGCTGGTGGCTGGCGGCTGGCGGCACCGCTTGATGTACGTCGGGTCCGTAATTACAGGTTTTCGGAACGCCTCGCTCGGCGAAGCACGCTCTTTGAAAGCTGGGGCCCTTCCCTCGCCTCGTCATCTAACTGGTGACTCCGAAATACTTGTCATTTCTTCGATCGCTTTTTCCACCGCCAGAAAAATATCGCCTGCCTTCAGAAAATGTTAATGCATTCCGAGGAATGCACACAATGGCGAGCCACCTTTTTCTTCGTGACCTTTTCGTCGCCTTCGCGGCTTGTTCCCTCTCGGTTTCGCCGATAAAAACCGATCTTTTTAGAAGCTTCTCGATCCACCAAATTACTTTTTTATCCGTGCAATTTTGTTCTCGGACCGAGACGATGAGACCGTTCCTCGTTTCAATTAATCGAAATCTGGTTCAGGCGGTTCGAGACACCCGGTAGATGGAAGTTAAAAGTTTGAAGCACTTATGCGTCTCGGTAAAATACGTAGAAGAGGACCGCGCGCAGCGCATTCGGATTTCATACGAGCGTATCCAATTTCGATTACTCGTAATTGAAGGAATTTGTAATCAATAGCTTGATTAATGCGGAATTTAATGTGGCCTGTCGATTAATAAAATTTACTCGGACAGATTATTTTTTCCTGTTTTGTGCGGAGCATTCCTAGCAGGGGTTAAAAACAGTTATTATATCGATTTCGGTTCTTGAAACAGTTATGGAGGACCGATAACATTTCATAACTGTTATAAGGTAGTTTCAGTCCTTGGTTTCTAGTAATATACGGGAGACAGGTCTTATACTGCGAATGTCACGGTGCTGTGCGTTTTAATATTGTATTTCCATATTTGTGAGAAAACCGAAAAATGTTTTCGGACGACTGAAGATAATGCTCTGGTGGGACGCGAGATTTAAATTCCATACGGTTTGATACATTTCTGCACGGTCGAGAAAATTTCAATATCGTGGGACCTCCTTGTATGGATTCTGAGTATTTCGCTTGTCGATATCAAACAGCTTGGTATGCGGGGTAACGCCGATCCTAGCATTTACCGACCAAGCGAAAGGGGAATATAGCGTGTCGCTCGGAGATGAATTTTGTACGTATCCTGTCCAGATGGCTTTTCTACACTCCGGGGTTAGGATACTTTCACCTTCTAGGAATTCGATTATGATTCACGAAATGTCACGAGCTTTGGTCAATTCAGCCGCAATAATATTTTACTCATTACTAGACTGAGAATCTCTATGCAAATTTTTTCTTTTAACCCCTTGTATTACGATTCATTTTACAATTGCAGTGATTAGAACTTCTTAGAAGAAGAAGTATGTGTATTTACTGTATGCCTATTTCGAATTAAAAGAAATTAATAACACTTTTCAGTAGACCCTGTTTCAAATCTTCATCATGAGACTGACTTGATGAAATTCGTCCAATGTCTTCTCAATATTCTACTTGTCTCATTTATTTTATCATAATTGCATAATGAGCGGCCGTCTACTCTTTACCCATCTAAAATTTAAATAACGATACATAAAATAAAAAGTGCAGAAAAAATAAAAAATTTCCATTATATTGTACCTGAAGGAATGTATAATTATAATTGTAATTAAGGTATAAGTCTCAAGCACCAAATGTAATAGGGGAGGACTAATCTTGAGTGAACATTATTAAAATGTTCACATCCATTCAGATGATGGTACAATAGCTCGAACAGTTGAAGAGGTATCGAGAAATCAGAGGAGGACATTCACAAAATATACGATCTCATTTACACACGAGACGTTTCGAATCGTTATCTGAAATTGAAATTGAATGAAGGGTTTCGCCACATATAAAATTCGTCGTCGTATTATACGCAACAGTTCTAATAGTTCTTGACTTGACGCATTTCTGCCGATATATAATTATATCTCACAGTACCGTGCTTCGAATAATTATAACGACGGACATCATTAAGCAAGTAGAAAATGAAGAAGACATTAGAGAACCGTGCAAGGTGCCCGTTGAAATGATTATTCTCACACTTTCGTCGTTATTAACATTGAAGATTCTAATGAAGTATGCTAGGTTGAATGGCGGATCACCCTCGGGTCCCTATCAGAAACGCTCGGGTAATGATTAAGGCTGAAGTGCAGCTGGTTTAAGAGGTAGAATAGATTCCAAGTTCATCATATTCCAACAGATTGACAATAAATTCTCTCTTCAGTTGGAACGATTTTAAAATCGTGCAATCATTACTTTAATGACGATTTTTTGAAATAATTAAATTTTTCGCGTGTCCAAAAAAGTTAATCTAGTTTAATACAATTATAACAATTAGTAGATTACTAATATTGCTATTTTCATTCTTTGTTGAAATATAATATCAAGAATCATGGAAATAAGGTTATTTGTTTGGTACAAAATTTATTGTCTGTCAATAAATATAATATCAATAAATATACGCATGTTGAGTAATGTTTCGTACCTTTTTTCCAATGTTTTTAAGTTTCAATAAATTTTATGAAAATATTTTTTTACTATTTTTATTGATTGATTAATCTATTTTTTTAATTTATCAGGCACGGTTTCACAGAAAGAATAAAATTTTTATAGTGAAAATTAAAAATTCGTAATGTGTAAGTATTTACGTAAGAATACCCTTAGGATCGAAACAGTGTACCTAGTGCCATCTACTAGCAAAGATGGAACAAAAATTGTAAATAAACTCGTAACGGCTCTTTTAGTAAATTTGTACACGCTGTTACAGGTGGTTAGAACTATTTACGTGACTTTTCCTTTGCGTATGTATAAGATTATACTAATTTATAGTATATTAATTAATTAAATTATGACTTGAATTTTTCTCTACATCATAAGATTTTCAATAGGATTAACGTGTTTATAAAATAAAAAATTAAATAAATTGCCATGTCTTTTTAAAATAAAAAGATCTTAACTTTTCTCAGTTCTATGAGAAAATGCTTATTTATTATATTTATAATATACCATTTTTATTAACAAAAATTTTTCACTTAAGAAATAATTTTAAACTAACTATTTTTATTAACATTTATTCATTACTTAGAGAAGTCTCTTTGAAACTGTGTTGAACATAGTCTTTTTCCAACAATCATAAATTAATTTAAATGTCTTATTAAAATAATTTTTTTCTTACTTTTGATATATTATTATATAGATATGAAAATACTTTTTCCACAATTAGAATATTACTAGCAGTCAATATAAGACAAGGATAAATATGATGTCATTAAAAATTAGGGCAGTATTGTGACTATGTTGTTATTATTAATTTATTCTCCTTAGAATAAATTAATGTAATGAAGATGTAAATATTAAAAGTTCTGTGTATTTCCATATTTATTAGAAAGACACACGGCATTGTATTTTAGCAGACCTATCTACTATTATTGGTAGCTTAGAGGTATCAGAACTGAACGCTTCGCAATCCGACAAGATCAGACATTGTGTCCCTACTCCACCCTTCCTGTACCAATGTGGCGTCGGTCCTGGTCAGGACGCAGCCTTAGCTCAGTTTGCCTGGAGACGCGTAGACAGTGGTATCGCATGTTCATTCTGTTCTATAATAATGGAAGTTAAAAGCTGCCAGTGATTGAGGTCAATAAAGTTGTAAAGATTATAATAGATTTTGCTCGGTTAGATAAATTTCAAGGCCAGGTATAGGAAACTCCTAACAAAATGGTATGTATATTCCTTTTCATCCCTTAACGCAGGGAAATGTGCACTCAAGCGGGATGATTCATTATGACAGCTTTTCATTTCATATTTTCTCTCTCTGAAGCAGGTAGAGATCACATTTCTATGGTTGTCTAAAGCTTTTATATACCGTAAACCTACTTATATATTAAGATATTGATGTCGGTGTATGTCTGTGTCGTGTGCGTTTCAGTTTTTTCTAGTCAATTCTTTATCTTCTTTTTATGTAGATATGTATTCTTTTAGCTTAAAAGTGTTTTGCATACATTTCACCTACATAAACACTTGTGTATGTAGATTTACTCCTTCCTCTATTAGTAAACCCATTCTAACTTTGAGAATTTATATCTTTGTAGTCAAAATTCGAAGCAATAATGGAAAACAATTTAAGTCAGATTTAATAAGTAAATTGCTATAATACCTACAGAGACATGTTCTATTAATATTTTCATACAATATTAACATACTCCAGACATTTTGATGCTAAATTATACAGCCAAATGTGTTGTTAATGTAATGCTAAAATGAAATGCTTATGCAGTAACATTATGATCTGCTTGTACATAAAACAGAATATAATACAGAAATGTTGGGATCCTTATGAAATCATATTTCTATGCCCATCTTAACAATGGACTGAACCGTAGGGAATATAATAGCCCTTTCTTTGTACAGGATACCTTCCCCTCCAGATCTATTAATATCTAGCCATCCTGTCAAAATAAAATTTTACTCTGCAGTGTGTTTTATTCTATAGCCAAGCCTTGTTCCGGGTTAACTGTAGTGTTCAATAGATTGCGTTATAATTTTTGTCGATCAATACCACACAAATGCTCTGCGCGGACCAATAGGGATATATGGAGAGGAATCTTTCAATGCGCAGACTGCCAGGAGCAACCCTACAGTTTTTCTCTCAGGCTCCGCCCTTAAAGGTCTTCGGGATAGGAAAACCATCCTTAGGTGCTTAATTGGTATATGACTCACCACAGGGCTCGATCGATCCACCATCCGCAGCTTTGGTCTTTTGTTCGAAACCCATGAATTCAAAATATAGCTCCTTCGTAGCACAATATTATGGACCAAACTATATAGAATTGGATGTTGACTATATGAACTTAGAAATACTCCAAATCTGCATTATTTAGATTGAAATAAAAAATTCTTTGTCATATTATTTTTTATTTTATACTCAAGGGCAACATAGTTGTATTTTAACAAACTAGTTTTGTTATAATATGTTTCATATGATGATATATATGTAATTTCTATGTTAATCGTTTATTTATTGTTTTTACTAATGAGGGGAGAGATATTCATGCAAAAATATTTTATTCTCGTTTTAGGTTTGGATTAACCATGTCCACTAAGAGGCGTCGTGGGCCTAAATTAAATATAGAACGTAAAATAATACGCGAAGGCCATAATAGATAGGATGAGTGGATCTCGACAGAACGAAGCACGTTGCTTCAATGAAAACTCTCCACGGCCACCAGTGCCTGGTAAGTGTTTACATATTTTAAATATGCTAAATTCACGTTATAGTTATGTATCATTTGTACTACGAAGAAATATGTGTGTATATATAAATTTCTGTGAATTCTTTCCATTATTTTTTCCTGTTATTGACGTAGATGTCAAAATGAATAGGTTAACTTTGCTTAAGGCAGCCATTAGCAAGACCGAGATAATATTATCTTACATGTTGGTTGTAGGAGAGGAAACGGGAAACTACGTCAGCAGGTTCCGTCCACAGAGTCCAACTCTGACCCCTAGGCGCTCTTCTCTGGCAACTCCAACAGCTTCTGGTTGCGATGCTTCGGCACCTTTGGGATTTGAACCGGAAGGTTGCTGTAGTACGACAACTATGGAAAGTGATTCACCACCTGCTTGTTTGCGGTGGGCCAGGAACCTGCACTCCTTGCTGCAGGATCCAGTGGGCTTGGAATTGTTCAGAAAATATCTGGATCAAGAGGGCAGACCACATGCAAATCCCCTTAACTTCTGGTTTGCATGTGAGGGTCTCAAGGAACAAGATGATCCTGAAAGGATAAATCAATTGGTTAAACTTATCTACAGAAAGTTCTTCCTTAAGTCGCAATTAGCCATACCAGAAGATGTACGAAAGGAGGCTAATCGTCGAGTTAAGGAAGGACGGGCGGACGAAAAGGTGTTCGATGCTGTACAGTTGGAAGTCGAACGCCTCATTAATGAGACTACATATCCAAACTTTCTTCGGTCTGATATGTATCTTCAATATGTACAGTCCTGCCAGAATCCAGATTCTGGTGGATGTCCTAGTTCAGGATCCAGTCGAGAGATGTCTGTTTCTTGTGGGCCAAGCTTATTGCCCACTGTTCACGAAGACAGTGAATTTGTTAGTTCCGTACATAGCTCACATTCAGCTAGTGAAACGCCTGGGGAATTGAGGGGTGAGCTGAGATTGACCAAAGATATGCTTATGGCTACTCAACAAACTAGGGCGATGGATCTTCGACCAAAGCCAGAAGCATATGCTGGGTAATACATTTTTCATTTTTTTAACAAATGTGGTTTTTTTCCACTTAAAACATTCATTACCTAAAATGCTCTCAAGTTAAATTTGCATTAAACGCTTCATTTAGCTTGTATTATTTTTAAGCTTGATGTGTGGATTTTTTTGTAACGTTTTTGTACTGTATAATGTTTTTGTACACATATATTTATAGTATTTGGAAAGTTTCTTAATATAATTGAAACACGTCACACTGCGATATACAAAAAAATATTCTACATTATATGAGTGTTTTAATTTCCTGTTATATTTTTAATTTGCGATTATATTTGTCAGACCGTTTCCCAATCTCATGTATGTTTTTTCCTTTTGGTTTGACATTTTGCGTGGCGCTCGTAGCATTTACTTGCAACATGGAGCTAGTCCATATCATATGCTCGTACCCAGACTGCACGCACAACATTCCTCATACAATCCAGTATCCAGACAGGATTCAGAACTCCAAAGCTTGAGTAGTGATGCACGAACCGAATCAGACAATATGTCTCTCACTGATTCATCAATGTGAGTTTTTTATTTTATTTAATATACAAAGAATGAATTTTTACTTTCTATAATTTGCTGAAAGTTTATAATTGTGAATATCAATTCATGTTTAGTAATTTTGCTTTATTTTACTTTCGTAGCTTTATAATTTAATATGTCTGCATATTCTACGAGTTCTAATTGAAATACTATTATAAATGATAAATTAAATCCCTATATTTTGCTGGCATTAACGCATTGGTATATGGATAAGAAGATGCTGTAACACAAATAGAGATTACATTGGAAAAATGAATGTTCTGTACTAGTTACAATTTTTCCCCTTTAAATGTCTAAAAAATAAGATTATGACGCGAACATAATAAAATTCACTTGTCCCAATTGCATTTTTATATGAAATACTAAATATTGTTATATGTTACATAAATGTAAATAATGTTTTTACTGCGTGGAACTTGTTGATATATTGAACTTAACAATTTTATGCTTGAATATGTATCTACCTACATTCTAGATTTGTCTTCTATTTCAGTGCACATAATTTGTTCGAAATACTAAATTTGGGTAAACAATTTGGTCGTATAGAAGTGATCTGCGTTATTAATAAGAATTTGTTTGCGTTTCCTCTTTACAGTGATGGAATGTCAATGGCTAAACGAAGTAAAAAACTGTATATCAGACAGTGTAGAGCTATGAAAGATTCAGCTAGTTTAAATCGCGATCCAATGGCGCATCATACAATCATCCCCCGTACGCAGCGGGTGCCGCGTGATCTTATGCATCCATTGAAACCGGAAGAATTTGCTCAAGTGCTTATTGAGAAGTTAGAGAATGTCAAACGCGAAAGAGAATCTCAGGAAAAGCTTGATAGGCATTTGCAAGAGGGCGACACGATGAACAAGGACGTCGCTTTGGAGATACCAAGCGGAGCTCCAAAAGCGCTAGCTGATGCACTGAGGGAAAAATTGTTGATAGAGGAAGATAACGATCAAGCAATTCTGGACCAACATGTGTCACGAGTTTGGTCGGACCTAACGCCTTCTCGATCGCCTGGACTCTCATCACCAAGACTGCATTCGCCTGAAAGAAGACGTTCTACGCACAATTATCCACGATCGTACAAACAGAGAAAAGAGAAGGATGTGTTCTCTACATTTTCAGCAGATAGTGGTAATATTCACGATTTCCAAGAAGGCAGCGATCTTGTCGGAGCTGGCTCCATGAGTTCATTAGGATCTCACTTGCCTAAATCTAAATCCGTGCCATCTGATTATGCCGATTCCCTCCATAAGCAAGACCTTTATCTTCAAGGTATACTTAATTCAAGCATGATCATAAATAGACCACGGATCTTTATGCAAAATAAAAATTTTCTGTTATGCTTAATAATTTTAGTAAGTTCAAAATAACATAAAGACGTTCTTATATTCTTTTAATCTTTCTATTGTTTGAAATTTTGCCCACATGAAATTTAGTATTTTTTGCTCACATGAAAGATAATATTTTACTCTTCTAATATTATTCAATTTTTGCGCAGGTCATGACCAGAGATTCCGAAGGTCGGACATGACTAGGAGATCAGCCACGAAGAAGTCTATGACGGAATTAACTGACAGTGGTGTAAGCGTTGTGAGCGATGCGCCACCGTCGACAATTAGTAAAGATATTCGTCTCTTGTCGTGGCTTAAAGAAAGTGACAAGAAAGATGTCAAGCACAGCCGTCATGGGAAGAAGTATGGATCTCGTAGTGGCTCTTTGGAAAGGACAAACAGGGAAACGTGGGGAGTTCCTGCCCAACCTTTTGTTGCCGACCCAGGAATGCCACCATTGCCACAACCTCATACAGTACATGCTCTTTCCCTGTTCAAAATAATTCAAAATTATTTCTATCAGCCACTATACAAATTCTTTATTCTTGTAAATAGGCAACCCAATTAGAAGAAGCAAGACGAAGATTAATCGAGGAAGATAGGGCACGTTCAAGTTGCAAGCAACGCCATTCTAATATTTCTAAGCAATCATCGTATGAGCCTACAATGCAGAGTCAATCCTATGTTCAATCAAACCAATCAACGTTAAAGAAAACGAAGCAAGATATCGGAGATTTTACCACCGTTGTGTTCAGTTTCTGTGACGAACAGTTTCCTTATAGGACTAAAATTCCTGGTCATAATGTCACTTTAAAGCAGTTTAAAGAATACCTTCCTAAGAAAGGCAGCTATCGGTGAGTACAATCGATGGCTCTTCTAATACTGCAACACGTAAGTTTGCTGACGGTTGTTCTAATTTCTTTTTTAGATATTTCTTTAAAACTGAGTGCGAGGATTTGGATACGAAGGTTGTTCAAGAAGAAATAACCGACGATTCCGAAGTTTTACCGTTATGGGAGGGTAAAGTTATGGCGCAAGTCAAGGCGCTCGAGTGATAGACTGAAACAAGGATATTCTCAATAAAGAACGTGCTAACTTCGATAAAGTGCCGCAACTAATTTTATTTAAGAGGACCAGCATTCTAGAAGAAGAAACCTAATAAGGCGATACTCGGTGTTAGTTTATTGAAGTTGCTAAAGCGGTTTCTTCCGCTTCGGTCAACCGAGCGCAAGTGCTTTTAAAATTGACGAAACAAAAAAAGAAAACCTGTTAACCGAACAAAACCATTATATGTTTATTAAGAAAAAAAAAACAAAGATGAAGAGAAAAGAAACCTTGATTGGATGACCATAGATTTTGTTGGATGCCGATCCTTGACTAATGCTTGATTTTTACAGAACTCTGTATCTCCTTCGAAATGTATTTTTTCATTCTCATCAAAATGGTACCCTCGACGTTCGATAACATTTTGTATCGTACTTGTTTCTTCCCGATCATCGAAAAAAGATAACGACAGGCATACGGTGTTGCTGTATTGTACATAATTTTATCTATGATTTTTACGAACAAGTGTTCCTTTTATGTGGCGAAGGTTTTGCAAGCGAAAAAAGAAGAAACAAATAAAAGAAATCAAAAAGAAACGAACGTGATTCTAGTTTGATCAGTTCTGAACGGAACTGAGCAAGTTGCAGTTACGTAAATGAATTCACCGGAATTTTCAACGAGCAAGCAACTTATTCATTTTCGTAAAAACGGAGTACCATCGTGATCGCGAATTTAGTTGTCACCGATCGAATTCAGACAGGACCGCGTTGACGCCGGGAAACAACACATTGTATATTGATTGAATGAATAATTTCTTCCTCTTTAAGACTTCCCATAGTTTTCCAAACGACTGTACAAAGGCCCGCGTAGTTCATCGCCTTAGTAAGGTCTGTATAGGCCTTAGATATACATAGGAAAGAACATTATTACAAATTAGTTTTTAAGATGGTATATTACGTGCATTATGAAAAATACACACACGCTCTGCTTTAATGTACGTAATATATCGCCCCCATTCGAAATACTGTGAAAAAAAATATTAAGAATACAAATCATGTTTTGTCGTACCACCATTATCACCCATTTGACATTGTAAAATAAGCTCCTGCATCGCATAAACACAACACATACATGGGAAATAGAAGCGCGACACATAACAGAAACGAAAAAATTGGCATTTTTGGGGGGTGGGGAGGGGGAGAGGGAGAGATGGGGGAGAAAACACGAAGTACTTGGTGGAAATGATAAATAAAAAAAAGGAATCGTTAGTGTCTAGACCGTAACACAATGTTTTATCAGGTGCGAAAAATTGTGCCTTTTTAGTGCAGTAAGATCGAAGTAAGCCTAAGAAAAAAAAGGTTAAGAGATACTTATAAATTGGAGACCAGCGGGTCTAATATCGAGAGGATAAATTTGATACACCGAGCGTTTTGTATATATTTTTTTCCAAACTTCATCGTAGTAGTCTTTGCAAGCTTAATCATTAGCATCGTTAACGCTAAAAAAAAGGAAACAATTATCAGCATCGTTACTTCTGACAACACTGTGTTTTTCCTTTTTTGAATATCGAATTCTCAACGACGATATACTATCCGTTCTGTTTCACTTTTTCGAATTAAAAAAAATGATTCTTGCGACGAAATTCATTACGTGCGTACGTATACAGAAACAAAGAGTGGGAAAAGAAACGGAAAAGAAAAGCGAAAAAAAGTCGAACGTGTGATTGAAATCTTCTCGAATGGCCTTCGCATACTGGTTCGATTCTTATAGTCGTAGGCGCTCGCTTCCTAAAACTGATTTTTGAATTTTTAACAGACACCGAGAAAGAGAGAGAGAGAAGGTGAGAAAGAGAGAGACGAAGAAAATAAGAGAAATGAAAAATGTAGTATCTACATTAAAATGAATTCAATGACGCCGAGGCTGGAGGCGATGCACCGTGGCTGATAACAGTTTATTGTATGTAATTGATTATCTTTAATTATTACCACGAATGATAAAGTGTTCCTGTACCTAATTAATTAATAATGATTATTATTGTATATCAAAAGTATTGAGAATAATAATGCCATTTTCACTGGATTATATGAAATCTATTGTACTCTATTACTTTGGGAAATCACCTGTGTCTGTATTGTTCGACTCATTTTGTGAATGTTCACTGTTTCGTTCTAGGTAATTAATAAATTATTGTCTGGGATTCCAGAAGGAGAATACAATAATGGAAATTTGAAATATACAGAAGAGAAGATTCACGTCAATTATTCCCTTCTCATGTCATCTATCCCCTTATTTAATTTTATTATGTTAAACACGGCCATTAGCTCAAACAAGAGTGATATAAGATCACTAGAATCCATGTTATTATTACTTGCGATTTAAAGGAGTCTAGAAGCTCTTAAACTTTTTGCGTGGTCATTATGTTAAAATATATAATGTCTCACTTAACGTTTCTAATTGCAGTAAGTATATATAATATAATAAGTATTAAAGAGATGATTTCTACGTAGTGTCAAGTAAAAGAATATTATACAGCGATGGCTACATTATTTCAAATAGACTGATTGGCGAGTAAGATTATGTTTTAAAATTATAGATACACAATTGATTGTTAAAACTACATGTCTTTGAGTGAAGTTATCTTTGTTATTTTCTTTAACTGTTGTGTACAAAAATTGAGAACATTTCTTGGTGAATGTTGAACTGAAATAAAATAAATTATTATATTCTTAAAAATGTTAAATATCCTGAAAATGTTTAAATTAATACTGTAGAACCATTTTTAACATTTGGAATATAAATCGTAAGAAATTAGGTAATTCATAGTCAATTTCAAATTTGAATGTTATATATAAATATTATACATATATATGTATACGTGCCATACATAACATGTATTGTGACGAAGATTGTATCATACATGAAGAACATGAAACTCGTCTGCAATATTGCTTCACTTTTCTTCATGTTTTCCTAATATATTTTATTTTATTGTACGTCACACATGTAAAATATTTCACATTTCGTAAATATTCGTGTGATCTAGAAACATTTATTTTTTATTTTTTAGCATTTATTCTAATGGATTAACATTATTATTTTTAGAGATTTTATGCATGCTGTTATTTTCTTATTTACGTGGAAATCTGAAGAAGTAATTTATTCAAATTCCATATGTTTCACCTGCGATGTAACATTTCGAATTTCCCTTTAACTCCCACCACGGTATTCTGTGGAAATACCCATCCAACTTACAACAACTTACAGCTCTCGCATCTTTCCTTAAATTTTATGTAAATACATATGTAAATAGGACTGCGGATTTGTAGGACACGAAACCTTGTTGTTTTCTGAATTCAAGCCCGAGTCTGCCGAAGGACTTTATCGTGGTATAAATTAATAATACACTAAGGTCAGAATTGTACTGAAATTTTGCACATTTATTTGTTAATAACTTTTATCAACTACCTCCCTTCCAAAAAATTTAAAGATACGATTAATTGTATTGAATATTGAAACGTTCAGCTTCTTCAGAGTTCATGAACTTGAACATAGAACAATTCCTACACTATTTTGTAGCCATCAAGCTGTGATTTGTGTTTAAAAACTATTAAACCTTGTTGATCTTTCATACACGCTAAAATTCTCAGCAAATACGGGCCATAATCCCAAAAATGACAAGGAAGCACGGACGATAACGATTTTTCAAAGGAAATCACCGAGCGGAGATAAAACTCGAGATAAAAATTAAATCAACATGAAAAATCGTGTTTTTAAACGAATTCACTATTCGACGTAAATACTATTTGTTTATCTTACCCTTATTACATCTCATACGAACATTTAATATCTCGGTTTAGAGGATATTGCAAAAAAATACAATATTTGAAAACACTAAAGTATAATAAATACCATCAATTTATAAATAGATAACCAGGATGTGTGGAACAACACCCTCGAAGTTCCAAAGGGATTAGTAATAGATCAAAGATTTAATCAATAATCTATTATCGGTGATAACGTCGCTGTACGTAGATAATTTTTCAAAATATGACACCGTCATTGTTCATAGACGTATCAAAATTTAGGGATAAACATTCGATCATCAGATTATGTTTAAAAGAGTAAAAAGTCAACTATCCTAAGCAAGTTTGAAATACGCCTTGAACCTTCACGAGAACTGTTGAGTTGTACAAGGATTTGTCTTGTTTACACAGTGCATGTACTGATCAACGAACGCAACTCGTCAACAATCAATAGTGAATGTTCTTATTAAAATAGGTTAAAAATTAAATTTATTATCTAACTGTTCCTTAAGTTCAGTTTTCGTCATTTAAAATGACAGATGAATTTGGTGAGTTTAAGCTATTCTATTATTTTAATGAAACAGATACAAAATTATTGATGGCAAAATGAAAAAAATATTCAGAGACTTTTGTTTAACTTTCTTTTGATAAGGATTATGAGCAAGAAAATTGCAATACGAAAGTTAGAATTTAATCGAAGCGTTGAAACGAAAACGTGCATACATGCGATACAGACGTAACTCTGGTTAAACTTTTATTTAAGAACAATAAACTAGCAACCTATCAGAGTTCGTATATTATAATATTTATTATCTTTCTGTCGTACTTATGATCTAAGTACGACAGAAAGTCATAAATTAAATAATAAGAGATCACCTTTGTGACATCGGTCGTACGATCGTATATCGAGACACAAACATCGTCACGATACACGTTATGTTATCGGCGAACCTAATCAAAAAGTTACAAATTTTCACTGTGATCGGTAAGGAGCACGAACGAAAAGAAAGGATCGTGTTGCATCGATCCTCGCGAATTCTCTCGAGAGGGAAACAAAAACCGGTGCGAACAGGCCTAATGCAGAGTCCTTATGGCTCCGATTGGATTGTTCTCCAGTGACGTTATATGTATTGCCTGAAAGACGCCAAAAGGAGAAGGGGAGAAGAAGTTACGGCACAAACTGTCGAAGAACCACGACACATTTAAATGGTCGGCCGCGTGTTGCCGCGGATTCAGTCGTCAGCCTCACAAAACCGGATTGAATTTCGTGTTTTTCGCTCGCGCACAGCATTTTACACACGTCGCGGTTTCCCCTCGGATTTTTCACAGAAAAGTGTCACGGAACGCTACCGATCATTCTTCGGCCACACGTCGTTCTTCGTCCCGATCGTCGTCCCACGGAAATCGAACCGAGCGAGAAAGCTCGTGGTCGAAAAATCGCATGATTACGATCCGTTCGCTGTCGCTCGTTGCTCGACTTTAACTGTATCATTCTCGATTTCCACGGGGATAGGATGTGTCGCGGATGCAAGACCAAGTAACTTCCGGTTCGTGTCACTGTAGGGGACTAGAACTTCGACGACAATCGCCTAATCTACCTCGCTAAACTTTAGAGGCAGCCAAGCCACGGGACACTTGAGATTATCTTAAACATTTAGGTGAGTGCTTCATCCGATTCTTGAGAACTGAATATTTTTTACCGTGAAGAAACATTTCTGCGAGTGCTGAAAACACTTTTCTCTCTGCAAAGAAATGTACAGTGAGTCACCGTGCACCGTGTCGCATGGTAAACATTTTTATAAAGTATATTCTTTCATCTTAAGCGTCTCTAAATTTCTTTTATTATTTATTTGACTGACTGTAGAAAAGTCGCGTAATGTAAAGATTGTCACAGAAATTTATTTGCAGCACAGTTGAATTTTTAATCCTCTTATTGTTTATTCAACTCAGTATGCATTTAGAAAAGTCACCTAATGCAAAAATTGTCGCAAAAATCCGCTTCTTGTAGCACAGTTGAATTTCTAATCCTTTCAAGATCAAATTTGTCAGATTTAGCTATTACTACAAGGCCGAAAATTATAATTTTGTATATGTTTCTCCACCTACAACAATAAGGAACATGAAAATTGCATATTTTCACCAAACTTTCTAGGAATAAAGTAGCGAGTCAGATCACGAGTTATGTAGCGAAAAGCAAGCAATAAATTACTTGCAGAAACTTCTGTTTCAATGTAAATTTATGCAGCAGTTATGTTTTAAGTACTGCAGGTTGTCAAAAAGCATGTTACTACTGTATATACCTGCCAGCCTAGTTTCAAGTACATATTTTACTCTGGATAGTTTTAGTATACACATTTAGAGCAACGCAATCATCGAACAATTAGCGTTGACAGAGAAATTTACATAACTCGTATGCGGAGTATGTATTACATTCTGTATAAGGCTCATTCAACTTCGAAATGCGTATGATAACGTGAAAGTGATATACACAAAGAATAATTTCTTTAATTGAGGCGTTCGTCACTGGGAATTATGAATTTCTCAATTATGTAGACAGATGAAAATTTAGATCGGCGAGTGGAAGAATGATTCTACTGAAATGTCGATCAGACGTTGTGTGTTGGCGCTATTGATGGCTCGTGGAGATGCTGATGAATCACATGATGTCTGAAATGAAAAGGCAAATATTGAATGTTACCATATCACGATCAATTCAATTGATTATCTTTAGCGGATGTCGCTTCCTTAACGACGGGTTCAACTATTACTTTGCTTTGGCGCGGGTAAATACTGTCGGAACGCACGTCTACCAGTGTGTTTGTTTGACTAACAACAGTCACTCCCTATTAGCCTTGCTCAAATTGCTCAAAAAGTCTGGCCGTGCTTAATAAGTTAGAGCACGCGCCATTCAATGAATTAGATTACGATAGTTGTGGCACGCAATATACATAGTCACGTGCCTATAAATTGAGTCTGTAAACACACCGACCATCGAGAAAGTTAATCGACTCGGGCGATCAAGAAAAGTCTTGAAAATAACCGATTCCTTCGTTTAACATCTCCCTTCGATGTTCAACTCAACCGGACAAATAAAATAAACAAATTCGATCAGCACAAAATAATCGATGTCAATCAATAAAAGATGTCAATAAACGTAATTTATCCGCAATCAGTTCTCACGCAATTATCACATTTAATATTACAATATTATCACATTTTATAGTTAGTTTACTTCGCGAAGAGAAGGATAAATTATTGGATTGTTCGGAAAGTAATTTCGTTTTTCCAAGGGAAAATGAAGACGATGTTTCACTATTTATTTATTTATTCGGTGATGTAGTGGCAATTTTGTTCTATGATCTTGTGCTATCTTTCTAGTAACTTGGAGATCCCATGTTCGTAGAATACCTGTTTTTTATTAGCAAATAATTGAGTTGTATTACTTTTGACGCCTTCATTTAAAATGGTAGTTACACCGCTTAAAAAGTGTTGAAAAGAACCAAATAAATGGTAATACGACGGTACACCCTCTCTGTAAACAGCATACATCTTTTTCCCTGCTTGCATTGCGTTTTTACCATACCCGTAACAAAAAAGCAAAATGTGACGAATATGCTCACTTTGATTTTGCGTAATTGATGCGATGACAAAAGAAATGCTTGAAAGATTATAAAGTTCTATAAGGCACGAAATGACGTCCGAAATATCAGTTCTGAAAGTATACAATGATTTTGCGACTTAGAATAATGTTAAGTAATAATAAATGGAAGCAATACCATCTCTACACGAAAAACGAAATTACTTTCCGAACAACTCAATATATTCGAAATTTGGTATCTTGAATTTTGCGTTTAAAGAAATATAGATCCACGACAAACAGATTGCCAAAACTGCAAAATTATTTGGCTATTGCTTTGTCCATATCTCGTTTTTTATCGAACATTTTTAAGTCACCTTATTTCGGCCTACCAGCAATTATTTTTCACCACTAAACAACTAGCAAATTGTTTTACTCTGTCCTTGACAAGTATAGTAAGAGTTTTCCTTCATCAATCGTGTCGTTATCAATTGGTTGCTGAAATTGATTGTAGATCACGCGAAAAATTCAACAACTGTCTAACGAATTGGAATCGCTCGTTGCGAAAGTAACACGTTTATCTGAGCTTACGATCCACTATCTCGATGATGTTCTTATTGCTTTTAAATCCTAAATTGTTGACTTAAGTATCGTCGAGAGCTATCACATGAAAGTAATTAGTATCGTTTAATACATTCGAAGGCTATCGTGTCGTCGGTTTCATTCTGTTCGAACCATGCATGTCATTTTTTGACGACAGTAATTCATATACGGGGGGTGTAAATATTGATTTCAGTTGTGCTTGTACGAAATATATTGTACGTTTGTTTAAAACTGCATCAAAGGACGAAAATATTATATATTGCGTAAGAACATATTTTTCATCGATTGCAGATTCAAAACAAGAATATTCTCGGTAGTGTTTTCACCCCTCGATACCCTTCAAATTGCGTATTTTTTTGTACTATCATAGTTGAAAGTGATATGTACGCAGTTTGTATTAAGTTATACATAAAATTCTGTATCATAAAGGAACACTTTATGTCCTTATCATCAATGATTAAATCACTCATTAGAAATAATAACTTCTGATTGCAATTTCTATCTTTGAGAGATAAAGGATAAAAATATGCTACAAGGTGAGATAGGGGAGTGAAAAATGCATAGAAGAAAACGTGACGCTTTGTGCATTCGTCTTTAGAGAAATCTCGATTTATTAGAAAACTGATCAGTCATGCGTGTCTTTGATTTAATCTCAGTATAATATTATTATGTACAATCTACCTTAGTTAAAAGAACAATAACAAGAAAAAGTTCACAAAGAACACAAACCCGAGTGTAGATAGCAGGTAGAGAGCAGGATGTTAAACGTTCATAAGAAAGTTTTAGTCTATGAATATTGTAGTAATATACATATGTATATGTTAACAAATAATCAATGATGTTATGATTCACGCGAACCGTGAAAGGATAACAGAGTTTTAATTCACACTATTCCATGTGCACTCCGTTAGCATGGGATTAAAGCTCCTAACCCAGTTATGGACGAGACCTAACTAAGAACTAGCCTAGACCTGACCATGAAAGGATAACACAATCTTCTCGAATGTTGATACACGTCCTTACCGAGGACTCTAATATCCTAAACTCCAATTCACATGAAACTGTGCCAGGCATGACAATGAAAGAAGGAATTTAGAACATCTAACCACAACTACTTGTAGAAGCACGCGTGATGATCAAATGACAATGATGCGCCCAGACAATTTCAGATGCACGTCGTTATCGAACAATTTGCAACATCTACATCGAACGTGGTCATGAACTAATACTTGACGAGCATTATTATGTTACTCATGGTAAAAAGTATTTGATCAATTTGTAAATACGATTGCCGAAAGGATTATCCGAGCATTTATTAAAATCGAGAAATATAAAGAACAGAAGAGTTAACGATATTTAACAAAATACTAATAAAATGCCCTTTTTACTTTTACTGAATATAGAACTACAGTATTTACTAAATAACTGTTTTATAAAAATTATAAATATATTTAAGTGCATGAGAAAACATTGAAAAACACTTTAATATTATGAACAATGAAGATGACGAGAAAGGTTGTTAAAAAAATTCTAACACTTGCGATTCATTGATGATTCAACTTATTGATATTGAACCAATCAAATCTACATCAAATGTTCTCATTGTATACCTCACAGAAAAGCAAAAATTTATTTTGTATTTAGGGGTGTAGGCAGGGGTGTACATAAATAAAATTAAGTGAGTTTTGCGCGCAGTTTTGTTACAGAATTTGAATGTTAAACCGAAACTTTCTTCAGACCTAATTAGTCGTTTATCATGAAAATATTACGAAGTTTCTAGCAAATTCCACCTGTGCATCATTATCGAAGAATTTAGAACACGTAACCCAGACTAGAACATTGAAGGAGCGACTGCTTAATTCCACTGCATATGTACACCGCAATATTTCGAACAGCTCTTAATCACTCGGAACAGAGCCTTTAAGTAAGACGTTGAAGCGCACGTGCCACAGAACAAGGCATATTAACTTCTATTGTAAAGCGCGTGTATCTCTCTATCACTCAAAGGACGCGCGGCAACCACGCGATGAAATTGTGGCTTATACAGCTTATATACTGTCGGATACAGATGTTCTCACTATTGCTAGTTTGCATCTTGATGTCCGCGAGAGCATGTCGCATCGGCAGAAAATAATCGCAATTAAAACCACCGATCGAAATAATGTACCCCCTTTTTTCATACAACTCTCCGCGAGCTTGTTTCGTCTTACTCTCACGCACTCTATAAAAGTGGTTTTAACGGAAATCCCGTGATACTACTTCATCCAATTCTTATTTGCACTTTAATTCAACATATTCTCTTTTATAATAATAATATTTTTATTTCAACCTTTCGTACATTGTACATATAATGTTTCTGGATACGATATATGTATACACAAGGTGTCCCACGCAACTGGAACAGACTGTACCTCCTAAAGGGTTGGGAATAGAGGAAAATGTTATAAGAAAAGGTTGAATGGCGTCAGACGGTGCATAATATGCAACTAATTTTATTCACTTTTGTGCATCGGTGCATCAGAAAAATGCAACTGCACGTTTCTTTTAAATGGAAACCTACATATTTGACTACACCAATCGATGCAATTTGTTGTGCTCTACATAAAAGTACTAACATACTTATGTCCTAAACTTATTCGTTCGGAAGTTATCATAGCTAAGATTGTTGTAGATTTGTGAATGTTTTCGCTCTGTCGGCAAGTGTTCTGGAGTATCACGTAGTGCTCCATTATAATGTTTGTAACTTTTAGTTACGATAAGGTCCTAACGAATAAGTTTAGGGTATAAGTATATTACTATTTTTATGTAGAGCACAACAAACTGCATCGATTGGTGCAGTCAAAAATGTAGGTTTCCATTTTAAAAAAAAGTGCAGTTGCATTTTTTTTATGCACCTAATATATATATATATATATATATATATATATATATACATATATTAGTAGATATAGATAGTGCAACCACATTTTCTTTTATTTATAATTTTACAATTTAAGAAGTCACAGATAGCAACAGAGACAGAAAGACGAACAAAGAAAACGAAGATTTATGGTATCTAGATACAGAAAATGGGCGAACATTCTTCCCAGGATTGTTTACGGAAAAAATGAATTGCGTTTAATTATTATCTATGTAAATGTTACATACTCAGAATATTACATCCTGCTGTAGATAAATTCCTATTTTTATATTTAATTATAGACCACTGCAAGGACAACATTGTCCCGCAAATATTTGCATAATTAAAAAAACGCAAAAGAACATACGGAAAGGACAGTTTTTCGCTACCGATTTTCAATGTGTTAAAAGTAATTACATCTTTCGCGATCGGATCTTGTAAAACAAAAATAAAATAGGGTCTTTTGTAATATATTGCTGCTTTCAAAATACCATTTCAATAATTATAAGGACTTTGAAGACTCGCGTATTTCCGGTCTAATCATAAGGGTTGTTGTCAATATAAGAAGACAGTCACCTCTTATTTAGATTGTTTGCTAATGCACGATGAATTCGCGATGAAAAGGCCACGAATTAATTTTAATGTTCAACAACACCACCATTTTATACTTACATTGTGCTTGAATCAAATTACACATTTCTGTTCTTCAAACCGTCCAATTTAATTCGCGAAACGTTAGTGCAGCAATGTTCGAAGCCTTGTGGGTTAGCTACTGGAAATGCAACAATCTTCTAAGCCTTATGGGTTAACGACTTCGTTAAAAGGGAACATCGTTTACACACAGTGTTTAGCAGAAATCAAGTTGCTTCTCGAATTCCTGCAGAATGTGATACTCTCTGTAGAATTACACTGCGGTACATAATTATAGCACCACTGATTTTTTAAAGACTTTTTTAATTTAATTAAAAATAACTGCTTGTGAAGTAAAACTACTAGTTTACGTATATATCGAGATAGATTCGAAAAACATTAAGCAATTGGTGCGAAACTATAACACCATATTCAATTTGATTACACCTCAAGCGTGTATGTCATAAAATTTTGGTTTAATTCAGATTTCCCTAATTAATTTACATAATGCCACATGATCAATACCTTACCTAGAAAGAGCAAGTTGCAATTTTAACGTATAACAAACAAGAAATGGGAAATGGAGAAATTGCACGTATACTTGAGAGCTCCCATAAAGTTGTATCGAAGTTTTACGTGATCCGTCGAAATATGGAAAAAATAATGAGGGCCTAAGAATAAACTATCACCACGTACCGAGAGGCAGATTATTTAAATTGGGAGCAATACTGTGAAAAGCTATCGGGAAATTGTACAGAAATGTAGACTTGATGTTTCACGTTGGACCGTTCCCCGTATCTTTAAAAGGAAAATCCAACCATTGCCAGACAAAAACTAATATCAGCACCCGTTCTTTCTAAACGCCACAAAATAGCGAAAATGTAATACGCCCTCGAAAGCGTGAATAAAAATTGGGATCATGTAAGTTAAACATCGATAAATTAAAACATTATGTTATTGTTTCTTTTTTTTTTTAAGAAGCTAAAATATTTCTATGGACGTAATTTCGGTGGGGTGACATTAATAGCGTGGGCTGCATTTTGTTCGAGTTTCAAGTTGGAATTAGCGTTTTCTTCATCCTGAATAAATAGTTTAGAGTACATTGAAATACTGGAGAATATTTTGTTGCCGTTTGTTCATTCGAAGAACCACATTAATTGGACGTACCAACAATGGTTTGAAACACTTAATATCAATTTATTAAAGTGGCCAGCATGCTCCTCGGATCAAAATCTGATAGAAAATCTATGGGGCATTATGGTACGACGTGTCTACACACAAAATTTTCTATCATTTTGCAATGAAATCGAATGTGATTCAACGAAAAGAGTGTGGTACTCTCTGCAGAACCATGAGAAGTGAAGAAGAAGAACAAAACAGTGTTCAGCGGAAATCAAGTTGCTTCTTGAATTCCTGAAGAGTGTGATACACTTTTTGAAACTGTAAGAAGAAGATGGGTGTCCCGAAGACTATGTGCGCAGAATAATTTCCACCTGGCAGTCCGTTCTATATCGCGTATCGGCAGGTTTTTCATAATCGACGTAGGTGCCTATATTTCTAATTTCAAGGTAATGGTAGCAGTTCCACTATCGGCAGGTCCATTAGCATACGGCATAATTCGTTGGTCAAGATAATACGGTGCACACGCGCGCACGAGGACATCAGACGGTAGAGTCGTTCGAGTGTGTCGAGGTGGATTTACATAAAAAACAATGCTAATTCGAATGAATTCATGGGGGGAATGCGATCCGAGAGGAGCCAGTGCCAACATGAGGCCCGATAAAGGGGAACCGCGTGACCGACGAAGGAGGTTGATTCAGAAGCACGTGAGCGGCACGGATGACCGGTTGCACGAGCGAATCATGTGACACGCCCGCAATAATGCAGCTTTTTTCTTGTTTTCCCCTCTGGTTCTTGTTCCATTCAGCTGATTAATCTCCACAGAAGTTACAAGCAAATATAATGATGCCAGCGGCCAGCCGGGGATTCCGAGATTGAGATCAACGAGCTTGCATCACAAGATACCTAATAACAATAATCATACAACAATTAAATAATATTCACAGCCTTCGCGAATTCGCTAAATAAATCGAATACACATTTTTCTTTTTTTTTTCACCTCTGGTTCTGTTCCATTCAGCTGGTCGATCTTCACAAATGTTACGAGCATGTATAATAATTATACCTACATTTATAGTATTTGTATATTTTTAAAATTCAAGCAAACATGAATAGTAAGAAACATTAAAAACATAACCGCTTTATTCTTACCATATGGAATTTTCTAGTTGATAAATTGAACTTGTTCCCCGCCCCGATTTTTATAAAATAATCCACGAAAGTTGAGATTTGCATAAAGATTCGCAGTCTAATAATGATGCTGGCGGCCACCCAGGGAATCTGAGATTGAGAGATCAACCAGCTTGCATCATAAGATAATACCTAACAGTAATCGTCTAACAATTAACCAATATACACAACCTCCGTAGAATCGTTAAATAAAGGAAATACGAATGAGCATCCAGTTTTTCGTGGAAGCTGCTAATGATGTTTAAATTCAGCATGTCTTCCCACGCACCCATCAACTATTAATTATCGAAAAATATGCGCACCTGGCTGACACTGCAAACATCGTAATCCTGGGGTTTCCAAGATGCACGAACCAGGATTATGGAACTGACGCACGAGATAGTAAAACTTTACTTGATCGCTCAAGATCAACATTTCCTGATTGCCTTTCCCTTAGGACAACGGAAATACGAGGAATTGGTATTGTAATGCAGCTTAATGATAAATTACCAAGGATTGGTGTAATCGTTGAGAAATCCGACGTTAAACACTGCAGATTTCCTCCTTAGAAAAGAGTACACGATGCTTATAGCGATCACGAGTTCATGCGGAAACGAGGACTTTTATTTAATGAGACCTCCAAACAGAGAATAAATTTTAATTTGATTTTCGCTGTTCTAGTTACAACAGAACGTGACCAGTCCATTAAATCGTGATAAATTCAATTAATGTCACTAAAATTTTATTTCTAATGAAAATAGAATTCTAGTAAAATTTTATTCCCAATGAAAAAAGAATGCTAATAAAATAGAAGTTCGTCGCAGTTTCGTTGAAATTGACGAATATTTTGTAGTAAATGTAATTGTGAGATATTCTTGCATTTTGTTAGAATATAGAAATGTATCATATATACATATAGTAACATCCAGGCGACGATGTTGTGAAGGGTTATCAAATGTAGACTGTTATATCACCGCAACCTTTTTTCTCCGGTATTTCTTGAATTAATACCCTTAAGAAACACGACGAGACTGCATGGCTAATGGCAAATTATGTTTATTAGGTGGGTGGCTCGATTGTCAAGTTTGATTTGCTTGGATTCCTGAGAAGTTGATAGCTTAATTGTAACAAACATTTGACCGATAGAAGCCTGCGATTAAGCATTACATAATGATTACAGGCTTCAACGAATCGGCTACTTCATATGCTCAGGATATGTCTATAATCAATAATTAATTCTCTTGTTAGAGTTCGTTAGAGGCTGCAGTAATTCTTCTTTTTTATAACATCTGCATACATAACATAATGTTACATCATAATACAGAGGTGTTGCATCTACCAACGAGTAGACCAGTATCTTTTTTCGAAGCTAGTTAACAGTTTAACATGGTTTATGCTCGCAACACCTCCGCGTCCATCTTCTCGCTTTTAAAGATGGCGCGGAGTATTGGAGAACGCGAACGAACATAATGGCTGAAACAAATACGATTTGTAACCGCAAAAAAAAGTAAACACTAGTAAAATGTTTATAACGTAATAGTTGAACTCTTCTTACTAGATTGTTGAGGTATACATCATCATTTCGTGTTAACGAAAATGGCAGTCATATGCTTATAGTAGCCCGTTAATGCCACGATCTTTTGAAGCCTGCGGCTGTCCTGTGCATAATATTCATGGCATTCCAACAAAACAGCTAATCACAAATGAAGCGACTAGATTGCGAGATATTGTTAGGGTGTGTGCTGTAAAAGAGCTGAAGGAACTTTATCTACTGCCAATAGTCGCGTATAGTAAAGGGTATTCTAATTGTAATCCGTTCGTCAAATTGACTTAACACATAATCCTGGTTGCAATCTTTCCAACTATCTCGTTAAAAATTTCCAGGATATTATACAATCTCTCTTCGTTTCTTTATAAACAATCTTAAAAAGGACACATCGCGTTATTTTTCTATTTTATTTTTATTTTCAAACCTCTAATATGGTGAACAATGAAATATTTTTGGGCTGCGAAGTATGTTTATGTCTTTTATTTATTTATTGCGAATGTCATTATACAGAATTGGGGCAATGTACTATGTGGCATTCATCGATGACGTTCGTTCCTCGTCAGGAATCAAACCAATGCTTGCATACGTGACTCCATACACGATCAACAATGTATGTGTATATACAATGGTCTGTTTAATCGAAATCGTTCGAGAAACATCTATGCTCTATAAAAACTTCGATGGGAAGAAATGATTCATCATGTTATAAATCCGCGGGCGTTATAAATATCGTTCATGCTTTAATAACGAATTAACTTCGATTATACAACGTAATGGTGGCTTTGTGAAGTTAAAGTTCACGCTCACAACAGAAGTAATTGATAAAGTATAAAGATTATTATAGGGAATCTTAAATAACGTTATGACTGTATTTTCATATTTTTTTTATTATTTAAACTTACAGAATTATAGAGCTGTAAAACGTTGTTTATAAACTTGTAAACTGTTGTAATATAAACAACAACAAATTTTTGTGACAACTTAAACGAAAATAGATTATAAAAATGTATGTATAATCTATTATAAAGAACAAGGTATCGAAATTGCAAAATATAGTTACGAGAAAAGCACGATTAAAGTTTCTATTTATCTTAAACGACGTGCAGTTATTTTCAGTGTTATAACTTCATCATTTTTTTTAAACTTCTTTTACCACAGTATTCTACATATACGATGCGCTTAAAAAAAGAGAAACAAATTTCTGATTATTTTAACTGATAATCTAACGACCTCGGAAGTTTTAGTGTTAAATTAACAGTTTTGTAGATACATACGTTTAAAAGGCTTGATTAGCCATCGTTAACGGTGAGTTAAGCTTGCACATAACGTAGTATCTGCAAGCTAAGTTTCACTGGTATTATTTTTTAACTAAAAACTCAACTATCGTATAAATATAATCTTGTTTAAGGTCATTAAACAGGTTTAAGATCAATTATGTAAAATGCAAAGAAACGTAAGATAAATATGTTAATATTAAGTTCTGCTGAGAATGCTACTTCGGTATTAGGATTCCAGGTTTATTAGAAAAGATTTACTAAACGATAACAAAAACATTACTCTTTCTTTTTAGGATGAGCAAAGAGAACGGCGCGGAACCTGTAAATGAGCACAATAGGAACGGGGTATACACAAATCATGGCTTCAACGGATACGGAGACAGTTTAAATCTCAACAAATCGAACAATTCCCACATTTTACGAGAATCCTATGATAGTCACCAAGAAATCCAGGGTTCCTCGGATTTTATATGTAAATATCTTCAATTTCTCAATAAAATTTCTCAATGAAAATTCATGAAAAACCGCTCTATATTTAACTTGCAAAAATATTTTCTTTTTCAATCTATCTTCCATATACATATATGATCAATAAAATTAGGACGTATATCTGTACAAAAAAATTATTTTCAGTACCAATAAAAACGCAATTAAGATCGTCCTCCATTTAATCAGTACTGTAGTCATCAGAATATTAATCGAAGAACGCAAAATTAAATTCATGAACTGTATTGCTGACTGCTGCTAGCATTTTGCGTCTCTTATTTGTGTTATAGAACTGAACTTTGATACGTAAAGCGTTTTTCCCGTTAAGTTCAACAACAGCCTCACGTTAAGTGACAGCATGATTCTCCATTGAGTTACAAAGCGCTTCGGCAATTGGCCTTTCTTAATTTATTTACGATCTATATAGAATTCGAAGCTACATGAAACAAGCTCTCAATAAAGTTGTTTTTTATAGTGGTGGAAGAGCCGGGGGATGATGTGATCAAAAACAAGGACAGCCTCTTAAATTCAGTGTTGCAATGCACCAGGCGGCGGTTGAGATCGGCTTGTACAAAAAAAACCATTTACAAAAGGCTACCGATTTTGAATTGGTTACCGAGATACAATAGTCAGGATGTAATCGGTGATCTTGTCGCTGGCATCACCGTCGGACTCACTGTGATCCCACAATCTCTAGCGTATGCCAACGTGGCGAATCTACCCCCACAGGTTTGTCAATTTCACCAAAAATTTCAGAACAATTATTCAAGAATTGTGCAAAAATGTGCAAATTATTGAACACAATATAATCTTTTCCTTGTATACTTGTCTTTACAGGAAATATTTTCCATTGTTTAATATTTAGTCCCCTTTGTTGCCCTGCAAATGTTTCTCTTACATTAATAATTTAAATTATTTCTAAAAAAAGATTTCCACGTATTTCTATCTGTTTTAATGCACTTGAAGATTTTTAATGTATTATACTTTTTTCAGTATGGATTATACGGTAGCTTCCTAGGCTGTTTTATTTATATTATTTTGGGATCCTGTAAAGACACACCCTTCGGACCAACTGCAATTATTTCCTTGCTTACTTACCAAACTGTCTCTCACCTTGATGCACCATTACCACATGCGATATTACTCTGCTTCTTAGCCGGTGTAGTAGAATTAATAATGGGTATATTTGGTCTTGGTGAGTACATGTAATTATTTTTACTGATTATCTTGGATTAGTAATTCGACTGACGTGTTATGTTTATTGTAGGTTTTTTGATTGATTTTGTGTCTGGACCAGTGAGTTCAGGTTTCACATCCGCTGTAGCACTAATAATTGTTACTTCGCAAATAAAAGACATCCTCGGCATCCCTGCCAAAGGAGCACAATTTCTAGAAATGTGGAAAAGTATTGGTGGGCAGCTGCACAAAACATCTGCTTGGGATGCTGCACTTGGAGCAACTTGCATAGTACTTCTTCTACTGCTTAGAGTAAGTGTATGATAATTTAATAGTTAACAATAGCGGCGAATAATCGTCTATGACGAAAATAGATCGGTCACATACAAAATTGTAAAGACATTAGAAGAATCTGATGATGTCGTTATATTATTCTCGACTTATTAAAATTATTCAAAGAAAATGTATGTTCACTTAACTTCTGTTTCTTACAATTGCATTGGACAATTTTTATTTTGCATATACAGATCCGCAATCTAGTTATATCAATCCATTATTAACGCGAGAATTTATATTTTGTCTTGTCAATTCTATTGCAGCTTTTAGCATCATATAAAATAGGACCCAAAGAGGAAGAACAGCAAACTTCAAAATATCGCATTCTAAATAAAATGATCTGGTTAATTGGTACATCACGGAATGCGTTTCTGGTGATAATTTGTGGTGTTTTAGGATATAGTTTTAGTGAAGAATCTCCCTTCAAAGTAGTTGGTAAGAGAACATATAGTATTGTTAATTTTTTCGAAGTTCCAGGCAAAAAAGAAATTGGAATTGCGGAATTTCGTTAATTTCACGGTAATATGTTTTCATAGGACACATACCGGGAGGTATGCCCACCGTACAATTACCAACATTCTCGTATATCAACAGTAATAATACAACGGTGACCTTTGTCGAGATGATTTCAAATTTGGGAAGCGGTATTTTAGTTTTACCGCTCATTTCATTAATGGAGGACATTGCTATTTGCAAAGCATTTTGTAAGTTTCTCTTTTAGGACAAGGACATTCACTTATCATTAACACATGTCATAATTTCATTCATATAATTTATTCTAGCAACTGGAAAATCCGTTGATGCAACACAAGAGCTTATTGCCATTGGAGTAGCAAACATTGGCAATTCGTTTGTTCAAGCTTTTCCTGGTTCAGGATCTCTTAGCAGGAGTGCAGTGAACAACGCTTCTGGAGTTAGAACTCCAATGGGTGGTCTTTACACAGGTAATTTAATAATTCATCATAAGACTGCCGATTTCATGCATTTATGGTAAAAATTTACTAATAGAACATTATTACTGCCTTCTATTTGACTTACTAAAATTATTGCAAGAAGAAATACATTTTCATCTGACTTATACCATTTCTTATGGTCGATTGAAAAAATGTTTATTTTGCATAAAGATCTGCAGTATACTCGTCACTAGGCATAGCGATTTCCTTATAGTGTCTTCCCTAAAACTAACTTTTTAACATATTCCTTACATTTTAGGTACTCTAGTAATATTAGCCCTCCTATTTCTGACACCATACTTTAGCTACATACCAAAAGCCACGTTAGCTGCCATTATCATAGCTGCTGTAATATTTATGGTGGAAGTGAAAGTTGTGAAACCCATGTGGAGAACGAAGAGTAAGTTTTAAACTGTTTATTACGAATGAAATTGCGACAAAACTTTACTTTCATATTGTTATTTTCTTTATAGAGTCGGATTTAATCCCAGGTGTAGCAACGTTCGTTGCATGTTTATTATTGCAACTGGAGATTGGGATTCTATGCGGTATTGGAATAAATATTCTGTTCATTCTCTATCATGCAGCTCGTCCAAAAATATCAGTAGAGAAACTAATAGTACGTATCACGAGCAATGTTTCTGTCTGATTTGAAAATATAAATTGTATTAGAGGAAAGTTACCTATGCTATCTTACGTGTTACAGACCCGACATGGCATTCAGTATCTCATGTTAACACCCGATCGGTGTTTAATTTTTCCGTCAGTGGATTACGTACGGAATCTAGTAACAAAATACAGTCAACGGACTGGAGACATTTCTACGCCAGTTGTAATTGACTGCACACACATTTATGGAGCAGATTTTACTGCAGCCACAGTAATTGAAACATTGACAAGAGACTTTGCAGTAAGAGGTCAGCCCCTCTTTTTTTATAATTTGAAGCCTTCCGTTTACGCGGTATTCGAGGGTGTTGCGTCGAGTGACTTTGTTGTGTATTACACTCAGGAAGCGCTGGATCGTCTCCTGAAAGACAGAGGATACTTAAAGCAAGCTAAATAGAATATTCTATTTATACAAGTTGATATACTTGCTTCGAACTGAATTACCACTGTGTATTGTGTATCGGTGGTAAATCACCACTTTATTGAAAGTTGTTAAACAACGTCTTTCTTATTACCTTTGATTCTAGAGGTATCTAAAGACAAACACTTCTAGATACTCAATTTACATAGTTATTGAGTTTCACAGAAGTAGGTCCAGCATCATTGTATTTTATATTTAAAAAAAACATTGCAATCAATGTAATGGATATTCATGTAATATGTATTATAGACATCGCGTTATCAATCAGTTTTGTTACACATTGTCATTCATTATAGTAGACTGTTAGTCATTGATCAGCACTACAGAATAAAATGTATTACATAGTAAAATTTTTCAACAATTGTAATTCTCAATTCAATTTTATTACTGTTACACTGTTCTTCATATACTGTGATGTGCGTGAAATAAATTAATGGATTATTTTAAATACTAAAATAACTATCAAATTAGAAATAAGTTTATGTTAAATCATTGTATTTTGTTAAGTTTGATGATTAAAGTATTACTTGAGATAAAGGAACAGAAAAAGAATTTGAGACTCACAAACATACTGTAAATAGTTTATTAATAAAGCAAATAAGAATGAGATCTTATTCATTTTCTTGAGAACGTAATCTTGCGCTGGCATTCGTTACTCGAATAGAAAGTTGCTGAGCACGTTCAACAATAGTTTTGCGTTTTTTACTGCTCACACCATGAGCAATCTCAGCACAGAATTTCCTATTTTGCATCATTAAAACCTCTAATTCCTGAAAACCCCCAAGAAAATCTTATTGTAGTTTAGTGACGCTAATATTAATTATTTAAGAAATTATATTTTGAAACAGTATCAATATTGTCTTTACAGAAATTTATGATTTACTTAAATATTATTTGGCTTTCAATATATAAATGACAAATATAAATAAGATTATATTAGAATTAGCATCAATGATAAATTCTAGATTTATTGGTTCATACTAAATGAAGATACTAGAGGTTTACTAAGAATGTGAAATTTGTTATTACCTTAACATTGTGTACCAAAACTTTTCTGAAACCAGTTGGTAGCATATGGCGTGTTTTCTTGTTACTTCCGTAACCAATATTGGGCATCAAATATTGGCCCTTGAAACGCCTACGAACTCTGTTGTCAATACCTTTTGGTTTACGCCAGTTTCTCTGAAAAATTATTTTGTTAATTTGATTTGATCGAATTTAATGCTGTCAAAGATTCAAACGATGATTAGAACATTTAGAAATATGGTTACAAACAATCCACAGTAAATATTATACAAAATGTAATACCTTTAGTTTACTGTATCGGTCACTCTGATGGCGAATGAACTTTTTAGTCCTCTTCTTAACAATTGTGGGCCTATACACCGGTCGGATAGCCATTTTGACTTTTGTTATATGTTACAAAACTGCAACAAAAATCATAAACATAATGTACACCGGTCAAACATACATTCAGAAAACAAAGTGTATGACAACACTACACGTCCACATCGCATATTGTTTTATCAACAATGGCTGTAATATTAGATTAATTTCAAAAATATTGTATGCCTCAGCCTCTTTTATTTCTCTAAAGCAAGATGTTACGTACATATTTTTCACGATTTACACGATTTTACGGAAAATTTCGGATTTTCAATAACATCACGTACCGTTCCTCGTTATGTACCAGGCAGAAAAGGTTAGGTCGAGCCAGAAGTAACAATACGCCATACATTTAAAGCGATGAGATTGCCATCTAGAGACTGATTAATGTTATTATTTTTGAGATGTTAATCGTGTTCGTAAATTTTAATTACAAAAATAACTGCGCAGTAGAATTTAAGAAATCTTAAATTGATCTCAATTCAGTGCCTTAGGTAATATACGTATTTTTAAAATTTAATTTCTTAGTGTCGTCTTTCCTTCCTATATATAGGGTGCGTTCCGTTTCACGCATTATGCGCATGGATCGCATAGAGGACCGTTCCGTTTCATTCAATGCGCGCATCAGAGCGCACAGAATTCCCCAGATTCCCACTCCTCCTCGCGCATTAACCGTGCATCGGCTACCACAGCTCAGAAGTGAAGCGTTTGATGCGGAGTCGGTGCATTAGCGCTATATTCGAAAAGGTTTGAGAAGCTATTGCAGAGAAAGCATTGAGAAGCTATGGAAAAAATGTTCTTTGTACCGAAAATGTTCTTTGAATACTGTTCTAGAGTAACCAGGGATAATTCGCTCAACATAATCTTCTATTTTTTCTGTTAAAACAATCTCTCCTCGCGTTTCGCCAACCATTAATATAGAATAAATTAATTCCAAATCAAAATTTACAGAAATTTCTTCCAGTTCATCTTCGCTGTCACTCATAACGGTAGTATCCCTTAAATCACTATAATTGTTCAATTCTTCTCTTTCAATATTTTTATTAATGCCATAGATATAGGAATACAGGGATGGAGCATGTAGTTGCGGGCTTGGCAAATTTAGAGACGGGGACGAGGTAGATTTACGCCTAATTTTCATTGGTGTTTCAGTGTCGTGTTTCAGTATTAAGAAAACTATTTAGTATTAAATACTTCAACAGTGTTAAAAGAAGCTATTAAAATGAAGTGCTTTGTGCTACCGTGTAATAACCGATCTGACCATAATTCGTATCACGAGTGTCATACGTTATTATAGAACAAAGGGTTAACTATCACTTTCCTAGTTTCAACTTGTCAAATATATGTAAGCAATCTGTAAACATTTTTCACACTTGGCGGTACAGAGTATGCGCAGAAATGCCACTAATCAAATTTAAGCATAAATGTGCCCCTGCCTCCTCCGCAATCCTGAACACCCCCCATGCCTAAGATGCTAGCTCATGCTTCATCCCTGTATTCCTATATCTATGGTTAATGCAGATAACGTTTTGTCATCCATGTAAGCGGCCATTTTTGATTCGCATCAAATGCATGGAGAGCGTTCCGTTTCCAAGCGCGCATCATCACGCATCATGCGCATTAACGAAACGGAACGGTATCAATGCGCGTATCACATTGAATGCGATCCATGCGCTTGATGCGTGAAACGGAACGCACCCACAGACTTTTGTATAGAGTGACCAAGAACAGTTATATTCCTATGCTCTCCACCAATCAGTAGCGATCACGAAAACTCAAAAATCACTGTGAAAAATTCACTGATTGGAAAAATCACCGTGATTTGGAACAGAGAGTTACAGAAAGGAATCTCTGTTCGGAACGAACGTGATCGAATCACTCGTGATTCAGAAGTAGTAGTTCATAGTTCATCCCATCTCTAATTGTTTGTTGAACTCCAATGATTCCAGTAATTTTGTAGTTGGTAACCAATAAGATGCTTACGACGGATACACAAGAAAAACCGGAACAAGTGACAGTATGAAAAGTTACCAGATAGAGTCTGCTATATCATTCTGTCAAACGAACGCGTTCCCCGATGTATCCGTGTAATAAGTTTGACGATTAAATGAGCCTGTAAATGTGACGTAAAATGTCTTTCCCGGGGGTTTCGGATAAGATATTCGGAAAGATGTAACATATATAGGTAAGCCATACAAACATGTTCAAATTTCTGTGCGATATGACGTTTCTGACGAGCACTCAAATTCAAAGCATTAACAGTTATATTCCCCGTGAGCATAGGCTTGTAGGGATTAAGTATGACATGTTTACTGTCATCACTTCTGTGTAATTAGCGTATATGTAAGCGTTGAATTTTAAGTGTTCGACATTTGAAGTACAAGCGTTATTATATTACACATCTTGTAAATATGGAATTGCTCGTTTATTCACTGCATATATAATTTATAAACAATTTGAGACGATTTAAGCAGAAATTGTTTAAACATTCACTATATGAACTTGAAATCCTATATTAGAATTGCTTCAAACGAGATCCTCATGAATGATTCAACATAATTTGAGCAACTGACAGTTCTGATAAATGTAGATTCAATTTTATTTGACATACTTCTGTTGTATCATTGACGCTATCTTCTACCTGTTTAAAGTTGCTTTTACTTTATATATATGTATATAAACCAAAGCATATATAATTCGGTATTTTATTCCTGTTCAGTCTGCCTTTTATCGCACTTACAAGATGATCTGTTTTTAATAATTCACTCATTAACCACTTTAATATCATTTTAATCTTATTTTCATTTACAGTATGTAAAAAGACACAAGCAATTGGTATTATGTTTTAAAAAATGCCATCCGAGGTTAATATTAGCGATGCGGCTTTCAAGAAAGATAATGGGGGGGATGAATCAGAAGAACAGAGTGTTTCATTATTAACTGTTAGTACAACAAAACAGGATTCTCCAGCTACAGTAAAACATGTGAAAACCAATGCCATAAAAAATAATCATAAAGCATTTACATCTGACATCGAAAACGATTTTATAAGACAAAATGAGAATGCTTCTTTGCCATTAGATACAAATTCTAAACAACCAGAGAATGGTTTACAGCAAGCAGAAGAATCTTCTTGTCAAGAGGAAATAATTAATAATGTAGCTGAAGCTAGTATGGTGAACTCTTTTGAAGAACAAAATAGCTGCTCCGAATCAAAATGCAATGAAGAAAATGCAATCTCAAAACCTGCTGATTCTGCAGCAGCAATGTCGGTTGGTCAAGGTGAAGGTAATAGCAGCAGTTCAAGTAAATGCAGTAACGAAGTCCTACAAAACTCGAGTCAAAGGCTTACCTCGTTATCCCATAAGAATTTAACAAGAAAGAAGTGCTTTTTAGCTAATATTGAAAACAATACTGGAAATATAGCAAGCACTTCAGAACAACTACCTTTATCTTCAAGAAATATGATGAGAAAAAAACAGTTTTTTAGCAGAGACTTGCAACCTAGCAGTGTAGAATCCCAATATGAACAGAATCCAAGAGACCAGCATAACAATATTGGTGATAATGTATACAATGAACATAGTAGGAGTTCGTGTACAAAAGATTATGGTTTACCCTTGGAAAGTCTAGCCTCATCTAGCTCAGATGATCGTTCGCAGTTCCAAAGCACATCGACAAGTGAAGCACATAGTAATGATATTGTAAATGCACATAAACCGTTAAGTTTAACAGAGAATAACAATAAGTGTACAAGTGAACATTTTAGCAGATTTAACGAAGCTGGTAGCTCGTACTCCCATGTTTCTAAAAGTGTGCCAAAAACTCAAAACAGTTTGGCAGACTTAGTTCGTTGTAACGAAATGATAAGAAAACCATTCAAACTGCCAATTTTAGAGAATTTACATGAAACTGCCAGTGCTCAACAAAATGAGCTTGAAGACAATGCTGTAGCACTTTTGGAACCATCTTCCATCAAACAAGTACGTCTAGAAGGGGCCCAAGGCTTAGAAATGGAACCACATCGTTCTTCAAATAGCAGTGATGGAAGCAATTCTGATACAGAATCACAGCAGGCAGTTCTAGGTCGAAATGGGACCAAACAGGTGCAACTTCTTTCACCTTAATGTTTGTAAATCATTAATTATATATATATCAATAACAAACTCAGCATGTTAGATTTTAAAAAATTCGGATAAGTTGCATAAGAATGTTTTTCTTTGTTTTAATATTAGAGGCATGCGAGAACCCGAAAATTTTGGGTACTTGATTGTCAAGACGGGTTGAGTCGAATCGGGTTTCCGCATCTCTATTTAATATACACGTTTTTTTCGCACTGTTGTGCATGCACATATACTGTCATTCTAATTTTCAAACGTTAATATATATTAGTATTACACTCCTTCAAATGAATCAGTGAAATCTGTTTAAAGTAATTTTGAGATGATTTTACTGCCTTTTGAGTTAATATCCATAAAAAAACATTTCTCTATAGAGGACATGTGACACAAATGGTATTGTAACAAAAGAAGGTGTGGAATATTATCAATTATGGCGAAGTACAGGAGGCTTCTCATCACCTGAACGTTTATATGAAACATTATACCCAAGTCCTCCACCACTTCCACCACGGACAATGCCCAAACTTTCATATGGAATCAACGCTGGCCCACGAAAATTTCCTAGACGGTGTTCTCAAATGTTCGCAGCACCTTTGCACCCTGAAGATTGTTTTGGATTTGAAATAGTAGATGTTGATGAAGCTTCTAATTCAAAGGTGATTTTAAATGATTTTTTTATTTGCATGTTCCTCACAAAATGCCCAATATATTTGTTACAGTTATAAGTAGAGGTGTGCGAGAATCCGAAAATTTCGGGTATTCGATGGTCAGGACGGGTCGGGAAGGCATCGAGACGAGACGAGTCGGGTTCTTGAAAATTTTCAGAATTCCTGAGAATATTCGAGAATCCCTAATATTTTTGGGAATCCCTAATATTCTTGGGAATCCCTAATATTCTTGGGAATCCCGAAATTCTCGTCCCGATTCCGAATAAAATTCTCGACTCGACCCGACTCGCACACTTCTAATTATAAGCATCTGTAATTGGCTTGTTGAGTATTTGCTCTTTGCAAAGTTGCTAATCATTTATTGTAATATTTCAGTCACGGACAGCTATTACGAAAAGTATAGCATTATTGAGTTTACCAAGAGCACATAGACCGCTGGAACGACCAGAAGCCGGACCGACAAATCAGTTAGAATGTCCACCAACACCTACGCATCACCCAAAGTTATTGCGTCCATTACCAATGTGCCAAAAATCGAGTGTACCGTTGCCCACTGAAGAGCCTCTGCCTCCATGTAAAATTTCAAATATGTATTTTTTAGCATTATTGTAACATAATAATATGTTAAATGTATTCTCATTGCAGGCTGGGAAGCAAGAATCGATAGCCACGGCCGAGTGTTCTATATAGATCACATTAATCGTACCACTACTTGGCAGAGGCCCAATTTAACAACGCGAAATACAGGTTGTGATCTTCGACGACAGCAATTGGATCGACGTTATCAGAGTGTCCGTCGAACCATTTCTCGACCCGACAATATTGATCGTGAACCGGCAAGTTCGCAAAGTTCACAAAGTTCACAACACGCAAACGGGAATAATTTTGAGAATGCAGAACGAGCACTACCGGAACGACCATCCTCGGAAAGAACCGATCCCGAACCGTTCGACATCAACACGAGTCCTCCAGTATTATTCTTAACGAGACCCGACTTCTTTACAGAATTACACACTAACGAAGAAGCATTGGAATGGTACAATCGCAATGCCAGCCTAAAACACATGATTAATAGGATCAGACGGGATAAAACAGTATTTCCAAGATACGAACACAATAGGGATTTGGTTGTTTTAATAAATTTCTTCGCTGATCCGAATAAGGAGCTTCCAAGGGGCTACGAATCAAAACTCGACAGGACAGGCAAAGTAAAGATGCTCAAGTTTACGTTATTTATTGTGTCCAAAACGAATTTACAAAACTTGAATGTCTAAATATTTTTTTTCAGAAATTCTTCATTTGTCATGCTAGGAAAGCCACATCATTCATTGATCCAAGATTGCCTACCGAAGCAGCACATGCACGAACGCTATTAGATGAAGCACCCGTACCACCACCAAGACCGCAACAATCGTCTGTTACCACCACACCTGATATACCTGTAGCTTATAATGACAAAGTTGTTGCTTTCTTACGTCAACCAAATATAATGGATATTTTGAAAGAAAGACACTCGGTGTTAGGACAAAATATTGCATTGAGAGAAAAAGTAAATACTATTAGGAATGAAGGCACTACTGCTTTACAACGATTAGGTCATGATGTACCTCTCGCACTATTATTAAGGTACAAAATATACTAGTATCAGTTATGCTGAGTTTACATTAGTCCAGTTGCTGGATCCAGTGATTAGATTCTAGTGGCTTGACTGGAAATCAGTCGATGTCTAGATGATTCCAGTAACACTAGAATATTGTTTTCTTGGTGGTGGAGCTAAACAATGGATTAAAAATTAAACATCCAATCTAGTCATATGACTGGATTGTTTGCTGGAATGAAAACACCGTTTACATTATTCCAATTACGATCTGGTGCTGGACTGTAAAGTTACTGAACCAATGTAAACCCAGGTTTATGTAAAAATGATGACAATTGTATGAAATTAATTAATATATTGAATTCATTATTATAGCTTATTTGAACAAGAAATTATGTCTTATGTACCTGGGAACGTGGGCAGATCTCCATTAGGTAGTCCGCATGCTTCACCTGGCTTAACCAGAGCTTCTGCTAGAGCCCCAGCTCCATACAGAAGAGATTTTGAAGCTAAACTTAGAACATTTTACAGGAAGCTAGAAAGTAAAGGGTATGGGCAAGGTCCAGGAAAGTTAAAGTAAGTTTAGATTAATATTGCATTCATTCAACTATTACATAGTTCACTTTACGTTGAACTAATATTATTTTCTGTTAGATTACATATTAGAAGAGAGCATCTCCTCGAAGATGCTTTTACTCGCATCATGGCCGCTTCGAAGAAAGATTTACAGAAAGGCAAGCTAGTAGTTATGTTCGATCACGAGGAAGGTTTAGACTACGGCGGACCATCCCGCGAATTTTTCTTCCATCTGTCGCGTGAGCTTTTTAATCCGTATTACGGATTGTTCGAATATTCTGCCAACGACACTTATACAGTTCAAGTGTCCCCCATGTCAGCTTTCGTAGACAATTACCACGATTGGTTTAAATTTTCCGGTAGAGTTTTAGGTCTAGCCCTGGTACATCAATATCTGCTTGATGCATTTTTCACGAGACCTTTCTACAAGGCTCTTCTGAGAATACCGGCAAGCTTGAGCGACTTAGAGAGTTTAGATCAAGAGTTTCATCAAAGTTTAATGTGGATCAAGGAGAAAGACATAAGCATAGAACCGTTGGAGTTAACATTTTCGGTGACAGAGGAACTGCTAGGGCGAGTGGCCGAACGTGAATTAAAACCGGGAGGCAGAAATATCGCCGTCACCGAAAAAAATAAAAAAGAATACCTTGAAAGAGTTGTACGTTGGAGGCTCGAGCGTGGCGTTGCCGAACAAACGGAGTCGTTGGTTCGTGGATTTTATGAAGTTGTCGATCCACGATTAGTATCGGTCTTTGATGCACGTGAACTGGAATTGGTAATAGCGGGAGCAGCTGAAATTGATCTTAACGATTGGAGAACGCACACAGAATACAGAAGTGGTTATCATGACGCTCATCCGGTTGTGGAATGGTTTTGGAGCAGTATAAGTCGATTTACAAACGAACAAAGATTAAGACTACTACAATTTGTTACTGGAACGTCAAGCATTCCGTACGAAGGATTCGCAGCTCTACGTGGATCCACCGGACCACGGAAATTTTGCATTGAAAAATGGGGAAGGCCAAATAGTTTACCCAGGTATGTGAGCTGCTATCGTAGCATTGATTTATTAGGCTATTAGTTATAGCAAAAATTTCTAACGAATTCTAATATAAAATCGGTATATTTTAATCGAGATATATTTTTTAGAGCTCATACATGCTTTAATCGCTTGGATCTTCCACCATATCCTACACCTGAAATTTTATATGAGAAGCTTTTATTGGCCGTAGAAGAGACGAACACGTTTGGAATAGAATAAAGTAAATTATTTATCTCGATTACAGCAGATATTTAGCGATGAAATAGAAATATTATGCGTCGCATTGTTCAAATCGGATGAAGCATTATTGTGAATTTAAAGGTGATGAATTGTACTATTCAGAAAACTCGCAATTGGATTTTTAAGATTACTACAATCAAAACTGTATCAAAATGTAAATACCTAGAAAAAAGACAGTTACGCATATTTTGAAAATTTTAAATATTGTGTACATGTTGCTGTAATCTATTTATATTGAATCTGAACGGCAATTCGCGCACTCTATGTCTGTATAAAAATAAGAGATTTAATACATTACTGCAAAATATTTCGATATGAATATATATACAATTACATTTTTGTTCAAGTTTATATGGTTATCAAGCTTGCTGAAATATTAATATACAATATATCTCATTTGTTAGGGAACGAATAAATATTTCATAGGGGACTGAAAAGATATGATGAAATTTTGTATAAGAGAACAACTCTTTAAATATCTGCAATCCCTTATGATTTATTTAATTGTTTTCAGATAATTCAAACACGGTAGATACAACTGTGAACGAAATTCAATTTTAAATTGATGCAAAAATACGCATCTCATTTAGTGTGATTTGTAGAAGATTTGTTCTTCAAATTTGACAAAAAAAATATTCTAACAAATTTTTAACAGAGAAGAAAAAACAAACGATGCATTTCGCAAAAGTATATAGTGCAGCTATATTAGTAATTTATTCAGTGGTTTATTTAGTTTATAGTGGCGAAGATCATTTCTAGTCTATATTTCTAATATGTACTAAATTTTGAACTTTTTTTCTAATTTTTTAAGACATTCCATGTCAATTTACTTAATACTGTCAATAATCACTTTAAGAAGTTGTTCAAGAAAATAGGAAAAATGTTTATAACGCGTCGAAACTTTAATGCACATTAACGATGTCTTTCTCGAGAGATATGATTATGTTTTATAAACATTTTTTCTGTTATCTGCATGTCATGTAATTAACGAATTTGGACCGAATAAATTTTAATTAAGCATTTGTATAATGTCCAGAGAGAAATTGTCAATGAATACACAACGAAAGTATGAATAGCGAAAAATATGTCATTGAAAGTAATAATAACTTGTTCAAGTATTAATTTTGCATTTAGTATTAATGTAGTACACTTCGCAGAATTATAATTGATGTGTAGAGTATTGATAAAAAGCATATTGTTTATAAAATTCTTTAAATCGATTGTAATAACAGAAAGATGGGAATGAAATATTGTAATGTTGTTACTTAAAGAATCGACATCTAGATGCTCTTATGCTTCAAGAATTACTCTACCTCTACCACATTTTAATCTTGCTTCAAGAGCGAAGAAAATTTTCTTCTCTTGACTGTTTAGCCTTTTCTGATTCATAAGAAAACATGCATGAAATTTAAATACTCGCTGATGTCTAACAATGCAGAAAAAATAATATGACAGTGTCACTTTGTTTACATATGTTGAATTACACAAAAATTATATTGAAAAATGGCAAGGTATATTAAACGAAGATATTTAGCGAATGTCAGACAGAATTTGCATTAAATTATTAAATGTAAATAATAATTGAAAAGTTCAATAGTTATCAGACGCATAAAATACAGAAACATAAATATACTTTCAACTTATGATCTTTTTGATCTTCGATGACGACAACGATGACTACATCGTTAAATTATGATAATAAACTTAATAAACAATAGTGGTGATAGTAATACTATTTATTATTATAATAGGCAAACTAATATTATGTGATTGTTGAGGATAAGTTGCACTTTATATCGTCTGTAAACTAGTCATGTAGCATAGCAAAACGCTAGAATGTAGTATGTACTGTACATGTTACAGGCATGTTAATCCTAGATAACACAACATTTACAATGAACCATGACTGTGCGAGAGCATTCTTTACTTTATTGTTAAAGAGAATAAAATGTGCCTCTTTTGTTATGTTACATTAAATAATGTTGTTTTTTACTTTTATTCGCTAAAACTTATTTTAAAACTTGTAGAACTACGTTTTTTTACGAGTGAAGCGAACTTGAAACAATGTTCGAAATCTTAGAAAGTCCAATTTAGTAATGTCTCTAAAAATACATACTAAAAATTGTCTATATCGTAGTGTATTGTTTTTCTACATTTTTTATTGTCACGAAAAAATGATATTTACACAGAAGTTTGAAATTTCACAAATTATCTGAATTACTCGTGAACTCTAAAATCAATAATATCAATAACATATGTTTATAGTAGCTCAACCCTAATCTTGAACATAATTTTTTTTTATTCTAAATCGACTACTATTTTTATATTCATTTTATAATTAGATTTACGTTTAATATTCTTCATATATGCATATTAAATATATAAAAGAAGTTAATATTAAACAAAATAAAAAATTTTTAAAAAATTAATTCATTAAATAGTTGTCAACGTATGTCTCATGTTACAATACATGCAGGTGTATAGTATAAAATTTGTGAAATCAATAATCTCGGTCTATGAAGGTCGCGGCGAAAAGAACAAAAATAATGAAATACGATAAAACAGAATCGCATTTGAAGCAAAAAATGTTTTAACTATATATAAAACGTATAGTACCTATATATAAACGTTAAAATCTTTATAGAATTGTAATTTCCATTGAACTTGTATATATAAAAGATTGAATGCAGCGACGATATATTTTTCCATTGTCAAAGATTAATTGCTATCGTTTATTGGTTGAAATTATAAATGTGTGAAACTTTTACTTTATACATTTGCTGCACGCATTTTGGTATTGAAAATTGTTTTTCAATTTGATGTACATAGCATTTACATTTTCTTGAGACTAAGAAACGGATTCTAACAAATAATTGAAAATACTCTCGTGTTTAAGTTTAAACTTGTGATTTAAATCGAAAAGAAGAATATATTGGAGTTATACCGGTATTTTGAACTGTAGTTTGTAACCTTTATAAAAATGAACATGTAAATAAAGCGTCGGTACAATATTATACCATCACATATAATTCGCAACATTAACCAGACACTTAGTCAACTTTAGAAATTGATTCTAGTACAACGCGTGTGACAATTTGTTTCGCAACGCTACTCGAAATCACAGATGTGCCCATCTCACAGTCGATCGTTGCAGCTCGAGCATTGGACTCTGAAAAGTCGAAAAACTCGAAAGCAAACGCGAACTTTTAGTACGCAACACTAATTCAACGAAAAGAGATCCAAAAAAAATTACTCTACAGTTTGTGCAAAACGAATCGCAACTATTTGTTTCACAACGCTATACTTTAAACAAGCTAAATCGCTGATAGAAACTGCGATTATAATTGAAAGAAAGACTAACTTTGATATCTGTTCAAAATCGACTAAATTCAACACGTGGTTTTCTCGCAACGCTAGTGCAAATCGCGGACGTTCCCATCTCGGCTGATCGTTGGGGCTACGAGGCCTACCCATGCATGCAACTAACTACTTTTACACTCTACTACTACTCTATTTCTACAGACGAGTATAGTGACAAGGTAGTGACGAAATGACTCACTCGAAGATGCGAAGTCATTGCAATGATTGTCCCCTCTGTGCCAGTCAGCATGGTAATGACTTCATGCCGGATACTGAAACTGGACCGGCTTAGACCCAAGGTAAACGAAGAAAGCATTGAAGAGACCATGGTCCCCCGAGCTAGCTTACAGTAGGCCAAGGAAGTTTTAAATAACCCTTCGACTACCCTAAGCTAGCTAAAGGTAGACCATGATAAACAATGGTTGGCCATTGGTGGAGGACCCTTGGTCAAGCTTAAGCCAGCTGATGGTAGGCAAGGGTAGGCCAGGGTAGTTCAGGAGGCCACTGGTTAATCCCAAGATAGGCAACGGTAGGTCAGGGTAGCTCTGTAGTACAACAGGGCAGACCACTGCTGGAGGACCCTTGGTTAACCCTCAGCCAGCTGAAGGTAGGCAAGGGAAGACTAGAGTAGTTCTGGAGGATCACTGGTCAGCCTCAGGGTAAGCAAGGGTAGGCCTGAGTAGCTCTAGTGAGCAAAGGTAAACCAAGGTAGGCCATTGGTGAAGGACCCATGGTCATCGCCAGGCCAGCTGTAGGTAAGCAGGTTAGCTCTGGATGACCACTGGTCAACCCCTGGGTAGGCAAGGGTAAACGAAGATAGGCCACTGGTGAAGGACTCATGGTCAACCCTAAGCCAGCTGAAGGTAAGCAGAGTTAGGCTAGGGTAGCTCTGGATGACCACTGGTCAACCCCAGGGTAGGCCACTGGTGGAGGACCCTTGGTCAACGCAAAGCCAGCTGAAGGTAGGCCTGGGTAGCTCTGGAGATCCACCGGTCATCCCCAAGGTAGGCAGGATAGACCAGGGTGCCGCTGGAAGCAGTGCTGGTATACATGGTATATGGTCTCGGTTTTTTCGCGCATGCGCGACTAAATGCAGGAACGTGCCGTACATCTTATGTTTGTGGGGAAAGTAGGGGAGAATTGTCATTGGCGGGAAACCGGACAGAAGAGTGCAAGACAACATGACGAGACGACCGTACTTCGAAATTTTTGTAAGTTAATGTTAATATATTCGATTTCATAATGGCAACTAGTATTGGAGAAGGAGCTACTTGTCAATTCATATTTGAAAATCGAAAAACAATTTGCGAAACTATGCAAGGTGACCAAGGTACCCCATTTTAACACAACTTTGTACTTTACTGACGCTAAAATCGTGGCGCATGCGTGAGAAAACCGAGATCATATACCATCACTGACCATCACTGGCTGGAAGACCCTCCTGGTCCCGGAGCCCATCCGCTCCTGCCAGAGGGCCCGGCTGTGCCCGGCAAGAGGCTAGACGCTAGACTGAGCTCGCTCCGCGGGCTTAGGTAGGCAGAGATGCGCAGCGCGCAGCGGAGCGCAACGCTCCCCACCCCAACTAATTTCGGTAGATTTCGATCACCGTGATAATAATTATTGATAAATGTAATATTTTTGACTGTATAATGTTTATAATAATTCCTTTTGCCAATTATGTCGATATAACACTCCCTCGACTATCTATGATCTTTAGTTTTTACAGGTTTTTAGTAAAAATTGCTAATAGCGCAGACGAGGTATAAGAGTAGACCACTCACCCAATGTATTTTTCTGTCTCACGCCCCGAGGGCTCTAGAGCCCCCTTACCATTCCGTGTAACATCCTACCGTATCGATCAAGACTAATATTGTGGAACTGATATTCTACAACGGCGCTGTTACTGATAGAATTTGGTATCGAAATATCGGGGATTATATAAATGATGTATGAAACAAACGAATATTGTGTCCTTTTAATTCCGTTACGTCTGTTACACGACTGCATCGAAGAAGACGTTTCTACATGGGAAAGCTTATATTCAGATAAATTATATACATACATAATACGTATAGAGCTCGAGATACAGAATAATTTATGATACATGAATATTACTGAGCATAATTATATCGAGAAAATGTAATTAATGAATTTATTATCTCTGCTTGTTTAACGATTACAACGATTATATGTATAATTGGTTACCTCACCACCCAATTTTTTACTAAAAGTGGCTAATAGTACTCGAGATGCTTTAATATGATTTGGGGGCTACAATACATATGGCGTATTTTTGAACGGTGAAAATAGTATTTATAAAGAATCTATTACAAAAATACGAATTATAGTAAAATTAATTTGGTTTCTCGGGCACACACTTTCATTGTTGAACTTTCATTTAGTCCATTTGCTGACCGTTCCATTTCGGTAGAGTGCGCTATTGTACTAGAGCATTTTCTACAGAGTCGGTAATTCAGAACCGTGGACAGAAAAATTCAATGTCTGATTCCTCTCTGTGTCTGTCTGTGCAAATCATATGGTGCAAATAGGTTCAACCGCCCTCTAGCAGCAAGATTGAATATTAATTTGTAGCAGGATTTCTTATTCAAGCGCAATATTATTGACGGTTATTTTATTTAACCAAAGCTAATTCGTACAAAATTTTCCATATATTAATTATTTGTTACTATACTTTTTCATTAGTAATTGACAAGGATTTTTTATCCAACACAACTAAAAGTTTCAGTTGAAACGAATCTTTTTGAGTTTATGGCTCTGATCTAATCGCAAAATACCAAAACTTTCCTTTCATTATGTACCGAAACAGAAATAAAGATACGAAAAGATATTTGTGTGTGTGATATCCATCTGCCTTGATTACTTTATCGGTTCCCACCTTATATTCGTTAAAAACATGTAAGATATATTTTCTACTTGTTCTAGTCAAACTCGAAAGATCTGATTTTTTTTAATTGACAGCATTTCAACGTGTCAACATTCAATGCTAATTTTGAGCAAAAAGTGTTCTTCATTTTTTATTATAGGTGACAAGTATACAGCGTCTTAAAAAATGTTTACAAAATGCGCTTTTAAAGTTTAAAGTCCACATGCACATGGAGGTATGTTTTCGGTTCTAAATGTTGAAAATTAGTTTATGTTAAACAGAGACCATAATTGTTATAACCAAAATTCGAAATATTGTGGCATTTAATAACCATTATCGATGACGAGAGTTTCGTTTTGGTTTCGAGCTAACTAATATTGATAGCGGGACTTCTTTTTTTATTACGAGTAACCAATCGATGGGGGGACTTTTGTTTTAATTATACGCACGATGTTAAATGAATTATAGAATTTATATTTACAAATACGTTATGCGAAACTCTTACCATCGAAAGTGGTTAACGGTGACCAAAAAAGTAATTCACATCAGCGATAATGGTAAATTCGTAAACGAAAACTATTAGCGTTGTCAATAAATAGTTATTCGTAACCAAAAATGAATTCCGTCAGCGATAATAATTACAAATAAAAATTATTTGAATAAAAATTGAAATTTTGTGAATGACTTTTTTCGGAACAACTTCCAAAAATATGTCTGAATCTTTTGTATTTCATTTTGATTGAAGCTGGCGTTCAAGTAAAGGCGGAAATTTGTCGACTTTTTAAATTGTTACGGTATCCTAACCGACCTAACCCCTTGAAAGATGGTTTCGTCCCAGTTATTGGTTTCAGAAACTGTCAGTCGATGACGCGCTTTTTACGAAAAAGGTAATTCACAAGAAAGTAGAATGAGGAGCGACGCCCACGCGTGTTACAGCCCTGGCAACGTATGATATCCGCCGACAATGGTGTATTGAGATCGAGTGCGCAAGCAGGCGAATCAAGACGAGCAGACGAGCACGGTACAGCACGGTAGGGCAGTCGGCGCGCGCGCGCACATTTACTTGGTTGCGTTTGCGTTGAACTTTGTCTAGACTCTCTCATCGATTGCTTTTTAGAAAACCCAAGTACATAATCAAATACTTCTCTTCCCGGACCGATAGTCTTGTACAGTTTTGTGATGCATTAGAAAGTAAAACCGCCGCTTGCGATTCTGAGTCGTCGTCGTCCATGTTCCTCGTTCGGTCTACGTGCTCGTACGGTCGCCGATTCTTACCTTCGCACACGCAAATCAGTTGAGCCGCAAAATCATCGAGAATAACGGCAGCCATCTTTGCTGCTTTGAAAACGGGCTGTGGTTTGTGACAGAGAGACAGTAGTGATTCTTCATGCGGTTTACGCGATCATCCCGTCGCCTATGTACCCTACGAAACGTTGGAAATCATTCTTAAGTGCGGCTAACTAGGAAAACCGAGGAACTCGTGTCACGAATCCAGGCTACCGAAATATGGCAATGGAGACGCCAAGGGAGCGTGAGATTGCCGCGGAAGACAGTATTAGGGTAGTCTGCAGGTTTCGACCTTTGAACGACTCGGAGGAAAAGGCTGGCTCAAAGTTTATCGTGAAATTCCCCTCCGGCGGCGAGGAAAACTGCATCTCGATCGGGGTACGTCTCATACACACGTCATTCTATTTTTTTAGTTATCATGCTCGTTAACCGACCGTCCAGCTTACGTGTGATGTCACTGTGCACAGCTGACAGCTGCTATTTGGTCATCCTAGCCGTGGTGCGGTACCCACGGGCCGCATGTCACGCTATTAACGCCGATTAATTGTTTTTCGTGTACGTGCCCGATGATTCATATTTGTTGTTTGCGACAGAATCGATCCTGCCCTCGACGTCGTTGTTTCCCATTTACCCGAACGATTCCCTTGCGTTCATGCAACACTGAACGCACCCATTGATTGAAACTTCATTTCGGAATGGATCCACACCCGAAAATTAGACGATGATGCACATTCTGTTCGTATCATAAAGGCAGATGATCGTTTCCTTAACCCTGAAACAGTCGCGTGGATCACTACATAAATTGTCAATCGTCTTCTGTTTATTGAGCGAATCCGGTCGGTGATTCAAAAGTTTCTTCCGACGTGGGTAATTTTTACAAGCGTTCTGCATGTGGGAAAACTGCGACGTTGTAGCTACTGAAAACATTTTAGAAAATAATTTTCATCAACTTTTCGGAATTTCTAACGTTTTTCTTGTTTTATTTTGTTATACGTAATGTTTCTATGGTTTGAACTGAAAATGCACTTATATTCTAAAATATTCCAAATCACAGAACTATATTTTCTAACTGGATATATCCAGACTATTCTGATGTAATCAGAAAAAAATGTCTGTATATAGGGGATGCACAAATTATTTGAACGTTTAGTTAGATAAACACCATATGATACAAAATGGTGATGATACTTGATTTCAAAGATAATTGATATCGAAGAGCATAAGAATGTAACATTAAATATTGCAGTTTTCAATTCAATTTTTGATTTAAATATTTAATGTTATTTAGATTAAACTCGAGTAAATAAGATTCGAAAGAAATACTGTGTAATTAAAAGAAAATAATGTGTAATTAAAAATAATAGCAGATAACTATTGTTATCCATGCGAGCATTTGAGTCTCAATGAGATGGCTGCACCAGGGTTAATAAAGTTCTGTCTGTGAATAGTTGTTGATTTTACCAACTTTTAACTATTTCAACTGTTATTCTTAGATATACATATTTTATTAGCCTCTTGTTCATTAAAACTTTGCTGACCAGCAATTTAGAGTCAAAACAGTCAAAAACTGTTCTTAATTTGAATGCAAGATGAAAGTATTATATTTTAACAATTCTACCCTAAACTAAGATAACTAAGAATGCCTGAAATGCTATTAAAGTACCTATATCATTATCAAGCTTTGTTCACAGCTTCTTTGTATAACCAACGGTCGAACATGAAAACACAAGTATACTCGTGATTGGTCAGCAATGTGTTAATAGTTGATGTAATCAATACATCTGTTGCTATTAGAATTTAGAAGTTTATCACTTCATAGATTCCTATTAAGTACTCCTTCTACCCTATATTATGGTATACATGTCTAAAAAAAAATAGTATAAACAAATTATAGAATAAGTTAAAACATATAAATAAGTCATTCTTAATACAGTGAATTAAAAACAGTACATAGATAAAGCTACATATATCATAATGAGACAAAGGGAGTATTAAAGGGAGTAATATAAAAATGCATGTATCTTGTTAAACGCCATCATATTGTTTTTCAAAGTACTGCTACAAAGTAAATTGTTTTGTGTTTTATGAAAATACATAGATAAACCTTAATGAGATTATTACTAAATAATTTAATTGTTACTTTTATGTAGAAACTATATATATAACTTCTAAAATGAATTTTATTACTACAAGTATACCGTTTTATGGAAGGTTTTTGATCTTCCTTCAAACTTAGAAAAGATATTGCCATTGTGTCAAGAGGCTCCCGAAACAAAGCTTTAGTGAATGCAATTGTTCCCCTTTTTCCCATATTCTTTACCATACCTGAAAGAGATGTAACAGTGTACGTGTGTGGGTGAGCAAACTTCTTAGAAATCAAACTGATCACCACCACTTTCTAAAGTCCCTCTGTTCTAACATTTTTAATTAATTATTTCATACACTACATATTGTAATGTAAATTTTTAAATAATTTTTATATTATACCTGCAACCATTAGTCTTCTCTATCTTCTATATCATGAAGATTATGAATAATACATACTTAACAGTATTTAACACTAGGTTTATGGAATGTGTTCTAATATTTTTAATTTACGATTATTGAAATTGTAAACGTGCATCCATGAGGCATTCTTCAACAAATTTATTTCTTTGTGTCTATATTGTAAAAATGATTAAAAATTTCAATACACACATTTTTATTATTTTTAACCTTTTTAAAATTTGTTAGAAACATATTTTATTTATATTTGTATATAGATAGACAAATCATACTCTATATGTATAATAAAGTATAGCAATGGAAATATTACTAGAGTCTAATATTAATATTGTATCATATTCTTTAAACATGTTTTCTAATATAGTATTATAATATTATTTTAGGGAAAAGTATATCTTTTTGACAAAGTATTTAAACCAAATGCTACACAAGACAAAGTATACAATGAAGCAGCTAGATCAATTGTCACAGATGTATTGGCAGGATACAATGGCACTATTTTTGCATATGGTCAAACATCCTCAGGTAAGTAATATATATATATATATATATATATATATATATATATATTATATGCTATACATTTATGTATACCTATTCTAAATTAGATCTAAAATTGAAACTATTATACTTCTTCTCTACTCCTTTGCTAGAGTTGTAGTTGCTCCTAGTAATGTTTTCCTTATATCTGTACTTTTATTTTTCCATAACTCTCCCACTTCTGTAGGTATTTAACACATTAACTGCTGTACAGTAGCTTCCAAAAATCCCACAAAATCAAAGTAATTTAATCATTGTACTGAAAGGCGTAGAATTAAATCTTATCATAAAGATCACCTCTTAAACTTTTTAATCATATTTAGATTATAAAGAAAATTAATTTCTAAAAATGGTCGAAGAATTGTGACACCCATATATGTCTGACATACCAGTCAACATATTAATTAATGTACTTACTTTGTTCTTATTACTTTCCTATATTCACGCTTCCCCCACTTACTCACATACAGTCTACCCTCTAAAAGTGATCAAAACTATCTATCTATGTACTTCTTAACCAAGTCCCTTCAAGTAAGTAGTAATTTGAAATTGATGGAACTTTCATAAATATCTATTACATTTGAATAGGAAAAACGCACACAATGGAAGGAGTTATTGGAGATTCAAATAAACAGGGTATTATCCCCAGAATCGTTAATGACATTTTCAATCATATTTACGGTATGGAAGAAAATTTGGAATTTCATATCAAGATATCATATTTTGAAATCTACATGGATAAAATCAGAGACCTGCTTGACGGTAAGAGTTTCACTAGAAGTAATGATACCATAGTAGTTGAAATACCGGGCTTTGTGATTATCTATATATGTATATATATATGTATGAGATCAAATTATATGTATCAACTTGGAAGGAATTGACTTATTTGTGTGTCATGATAGCATAAACATGTAATACATTAAAAGATATCAATAAAAGTCGAAAGTTCTTCTGAGAATATTTGTGGAAATACTTCAAAATACGTTGTGTGTGCTGCATTGCAAATGTATATTAATACAACAAATTAATTATAAACAAAAGAGTATCAATGTAACCATGGTTTATTGCTCTCAGGTTTAATGTCTGTATTAGAAATAAGAGTAGGGTCGATTTGATTATATTTCATGGGAGCCAGTGTTTGTTGTAAGACTCCTGCAGGTAATAGTGCAAAATTTAGTTCGAATTGATTAAAGAGTCTGCAACTTTATGAAGAAACTACAAAATTTCACATAGGGACATTTTGATTCTATATATTTAAAAAATGAATAGAGTGTTCTAGTCTTTTATCTGTTCTGTCTTCATAATTTTCAGTGTCGAAAGTGAATTTAAGTGTACATGAAGATAAAAATCGAGTTCCGTTCGTGAAGGGTGCGACAGAGCGTTTTGTATCTAGTCCAGAAGAGGTGTTCGAAGTTATAGAGGAAGGAAAGTCGAATAGGCATATTGCTGTAACCAATATGAATGAACACAGTTCGCGTTCTCACTCCGTATTCTTAATAAACGTTAAACAAGAAAATTTAGAAAATCAAAAAAAGCTATCGGGAAAACTGTACCTTGTCGACTTGGCTGGATCGGAGAAGGTTGGTTTTACATACATCAAATTATGATCTCTCCCTGGCTTTTTAATATTCATCTTTACTTTCTGTTTTAGGTCTCGAAAACTGGAGCAGAGGGCACCGTGCTCGATGAAGCAAAAAATATTAATAAATCGCTATCAGCTCTTGGTAACGTAATTTCAGCTTTAGCTGATGGAAACAAAACTCACATTCCTTATCGTGATTCGAAGTTAACTCGAATTTTGCAAGAATCTCTTGGTGGTAATGCCAGAACTACGATTATTATTTGTTGTTCGCCGGCTAGCTTCAATGAATCTGAAACAAAGTCTACCTTGGATTTCGGTAACGTCAATTGATAATCTATAATATGTAGATGTGTACGTGAACTCGAAAATGTTGGTTACCTGATAGTCGGGACGGGTCGGGAAGGCATCGGATCGAGAGGAATCGGGTTTTCGAAAATTTCGGGATTCCCGAGAACATTTGAGAGTCCCGATATACGCTTGGGAATCCCAATATTCTCGGGAATAATCGCGAAAATTTTCGAGAATCCCGATGCATTCGAGAACATAAATATGCTCGAGAATTCCGAAATGTTCGAGAAGCCGTCTCAATCTTGAATAAATTTCTCTACCCGACCCGACCCGACATTTTCGGGTTATCGCATACCTCTAATAATATACCATTCGTAAATGAACTATGAACGTAAACGTCTTTGTAGGTAAGCGTGCTAAGACTATAAAGAACGTTGTGTGCGTCAATGAGGAATTGACCGCTGAAGAATGGAAACGTCGTTACGAGAGAGAAAAGGAAAAGGCAGCTAGATTGAAAGGAAAAGTTGAGAAATTGGAAGCCGAATTGTCACGTTGGCGTCAAGGTGAAACAGTTAAACCCGAGGAACAAGTCAGTTTGGTTGAAGCACCAGAGGTTACAACGCCGATTAACGTGTCCATTGAAGGTAATTTTATAATTTTTTTTATGAATAGAAGTATGTAATGGCCTGTATGTAAAATGTAATATTTTTTAGGTAAACTTGACGACGGTCCAATGCCAGCCACGCCCGGAGGCAACCTAATGGCTGGTTCCTTGTCCAATGAAGAAAGACAGAAGCTTGAAGAAGAACGTGAACGACTCTATCAACAATTGGATGATAAAGACGAGGAGATTAATCAGCAATCACAGTACGTTGAGAAACTCAAGGAGCAAATGGACGAGCAAGAAGAATTAATTGCAAGCACAAGACGAGATTACGAACAGCTTCAACAAGAAATGAATCGAATACAACAAGAGAATGAAAGTGCTAAAGAAGAAGTTAAGGAAGTTCTGCAAGCGCTCGAAGAACTGGCAGTTAATTATGATCAGAAATCGCAAGAAGTATTTTCATTATAATATGTTGTATGATGTCTGGTGAACAACATAGAAACAGTTTTCTTAAAACTATCTTTTTATATTTTCAGGTTGAAGTGAAGAACAAGGAACAGGAAGCTCTGACAGAAGAACTAGTAGCGAAACAAGCAGCGTTGAACACCACAAGCTCAGAGTTGCAGCAGTTGCGAGACATGTCTGCTCATCAGAGAAAACGTATCGCAGAAATGTTGGCGAACTTCCTTAAGGATTTAGGTGAAATTGGAGTTGCTATTGGTGGCGACGAAAACTTGAAGGTAACCGAATCGTTTTCGACATCTACAATGCAAAAAGGTGGAAGATATAAAAACTATTTGGCGTGTTCGTAGGTTGCGCCGGAAAGCAATGGTAAACTCGAAGAAGAATTCACGGTAGCAAGACTTTTCATTAGCAAAATGAAATCGGAGGTGAAAAATTTAGTACAGCGTTGCCAAGGATTAGAAAGTTTCCAAGTAGACTGTAACAAGAAAGTAAGCGTTCGATTTCGTGTTCTCTCGATTCGTTATATTACGTTTGTAAAATGCGTGTATAAAATTTGTTCGTCTATTCTGTTTTAGGTTGCTGAATATGAAAAAGATTTGGCTGAATGCCGTTTGCTAATTACACAACATGAAGCTCGAATGCAAATGTTAGCGGAATCGATGAAAGTAGCAGAAGCACGTAAACGTACTTTGGAAGAGGATGTTGACGCTCTGCGCGAGGAGTGCGCTAAGCTGAAGGCTGCAGAACAGGTGCACGCAGTCACGAATAAAGAAAAAGCGGAAGAAAAGGAAGCAGCAACGAAGATGAGAGTGGCACTCGAAGAACAAATGGATCAGTTGCGTGATGCTCATCAGAAACAGGTAAAACTATACATTATATTAGGTTGTTGCATATAGAATGTCCGATTTTAGAAAGCGAATGTTATGAAGCGATTTGATCGAGAAATACTATTACAGTCTACAGGTTTACTATACAGGGTGTCCCGAAAAGAGTAAACACAACTGAAAGGGGTGATTTCTGAGGTGATTCTATGCACCTTTTCTCTTTGCCAATTCGCGTTGAAAGACTTTGTTTTCGAGTTATTAACGAAAAACATGGACCAATCAGAGCGCGGCCGATCTCGGTATCGCGCAATGGTTGAGTCGTGAACTTGAATCAATTTTAGGTCAATGTCAATGATTGCGATTGTCGTACATTCTTCTTATATGAATGACAAAACAACATATTGAAATTATGTGATATTTGGTCTAAATGTGGTGATTATTCAACGAGGTATTCGTTGATAGTAAAGAGAAACAACAAAATGGAGATGACAGTGTCTTGTAAGTGAAGCACCCGAATGACCAAAAACTCAAGTTTCTACCGTAACACAATCAAGAAACTTGTAATTCACTGACATAATACATTGATTACAACGGTGCTTACTTTGACCAATAGGGTTTATTCAGAAAAATGCTGGGGTTGCTTAACGTTACTGTTAATCATTGACCAATTTCATTATGCAACAACCTAATAATATAAATAAAGTACATTTATAACAAATATTGTGCATTGCCGCAGGTCGCTGCGCTGCGAGATGAACTCTCCGAGAAGCAGGAACTAATCAGCGAGCTTAAAGATTTGAATCAGAAATTCACGTTAGCCCATCAACAAATGCAAGCTGATTACGAACGATTGAAACAGGAAGAGGCAAACAAATCTGTGAAACTGCAAGAATTAATCCTGCTTAACGAACGCCGTGAACAGGTGTGTATTGATTGGATTCGAGTGTTTGGAAAATGAATCACTCGCTTACTACTCACGATATTGTAGGCCCGAAAGGATCTCAAGAGTCTGGAGGACACAGTAGCCAAAGAACTTCAAACATTGCACAATTTGCGCAAATTATTCGTTGAGGACATACAGACTAGAATAAAGAAGACAATGAACTCTGAGGAGAACGAGGATGATGTCAGTGCACTTACTCAAAAACAGAAGATTTCCTTCCTTGAGAATAACTTGGATCAACTGACAAAGGTATTTATTATAAATGCAATAAGCATTCGACAGATAGCTGTACCATAGGCACCTACTATGATCACTAGACTACGGATGTTATGCAATTATAACATAAATGAGTAGGTACATTCCGGCCCCTCCTATAAGTATTGAAAAAACAATTAACGACAGCTAATACAGTATCATAGTTTTCATGTACAAAACAATCCAATATAATAATTATTGTTAAATAGTAAAGATAAAAAAAAATCCGAAAGCGCGTATCCCATATTTTTATTCGGATGGCTAAAAAATTTGATAGATTAATTCTTTTTATTTTTATAAAATAATGTAAAATAGTCACTTTTAGTGCTCAATAAACCTGTATTAAGTACATATGTAATGCACACTCATGTATATACATAGGTGATTAGTTATTTTATAATACCGGTGTCCGTATATTCGACGTTCTTTATTGAACAAAAATGACTAAAAACTTTGTGTTTTTGATAGGTCCACAAACAACTTGTAAGGGACAATGCTGATCTGCGTTGCGAATTGCCGAAGCTTGAGAAGAGATTGCGAGGCACGACAGAACGCGTGAAAGCTCTTGAAATGGCATTGCGAGATGCCAAAGAGGGTGCAATGCGGGATCGCAAACGCTATCAGTTCGAGGTAGATAGAATCAAGGAAGCTGTGCGACAGAAGAGCTTGGCTCGTCGTGGACCTATTCCACAGATCGCTAAACCAATCAGAGCTGGTCAACACCATTTAACCAATCTTAACGTTATTAGAACAGGAAATCGTGGTGAGTAAGGAGCTTCGTTATATTTTGTAGTGTTTAATTTATATATCGAATCTCTCTTCTTTTTTTTTTTAGATGCAAATAATTAAACATCTACAATCTGATTATGAAATCGTGGGTTTGTTCGATTTTGTACGAAAGGAAACGGTCTGGGACGGTCTACGTTTTAGAGTAAGTGGGTCGTTTGATATGTTTAATCTCTCTCTCATCGATTCCACCAAAGTAATGTACGATAATAGTCACTAACGAATTCATACAATTTCATACAAAAATATCTGAAAATATGGTTACCATAAAAAAAAGGGAAAAAAACGAACAAACCTTGCGACAGTTCTTTTATTTATATTCATTTCTTTCTTGCTAAGTAAATGGACGTATGGATGGTATTGCTTATTTCAAAACAGCCAATTAAGTTTTAGTTAATCGATATGTGTTTTCCTTGTACGGTTTTGATATTTGTTTATTTTTTTCATGTTTCTATTCAGATATGGGTCACAACGTACAGTGATCGTGAGCATAATGCCAAACCCTTCACTTTTACAGAAAACGTATGCAAGAACGCTTTCATCAATGAAACGAAAAGAGTTCCAGATACTCTAATTTGTAGTGGATACACATAAATATTATGATTATATAGTAAGGGCAATAGATGTAATATATCCGCAAGGAGCACCGCCAGTTCTTGTTATTTGTCTCAAAAAAAGAGCATGTACTTAGGTATATTCAAGATATGTGCATTAAGTTATGAAATTAGCGCTGCATGTCCCATCGACTTGTAAATAGTTAATTTTTATAAATTATTTAATTTAATATCATGCACGGCAAATAAAAGTGAATGTCTATCAAATAAACACGTGAAGGCCTCTCGTAGAAAATATTTCGATTATTTCGAATTTTTGTACTATTATGCGTCTTATTTATATATATAAACATCTTAAGCAAATAATAAAATACTACGTATCTCGGGATAACAAGTATATTCTTGAGATTGGTTGTAACTATGATTTGACCGATTTGTCTCCAGCAGTTTTTATCGAAACTACTATTGACATTGAAATTTGCAAACAAATGAGGCAGTACTATTTAAGATTTGGTAGGTATCGCTAACGTGAGATACGATCGGACATGCGGCATTGAGAAAAATCGTAGGTATGATCGTATGGCTTAAAAGTATTTATAATTGTAAGAATTCTCTCCATTGCTATTAACAAACACGTGACAACAAATTAATTCCTGATCTTCTTAGAGGACCCGCTTAACCAAGAGTTAAGTTTGTTGGTCGCTCTAACGATTTTCGAAGGTCCAAGAACCAATGACTTAACGAGAGATACTTTTCGACAGAACAATTTCATCACAATCTTCATTCATGTTTATTCTATCAATTATATATAGTCCAGTTTTCATTGCATCGATCTTTATGTAATCATCTAATTTAAATTAATTTATTATCGCTTATTTTTGTTTATACCAGAGGCTTTTATACTACATTTAAAGCCCGCAGTCCAACGAAATTTGGTCTGTAGGAGAAAGTCTTTTGTTTTTAGGTAAACAAGTTAGTTTACGTTTCTTCATATTGAGCTTGTGCTCAGAAGTTACCTAAATATATAATGTACATCTAATTGTGAGCTTATTGCACAGGTCTGCTTAAGTTCCTAAAACCTGTTGCGGGCCACCAGTAAATCGCTCACACATAAAACAAACACAGACACATAGGTTTCTTTTTTCCATTTTGGTGTAACCATTGAGTACATTGTACACACAGAGACGCATACATGTGCATTTTGTTTTCTTTTTTTACTAAGCTCTATTCTCTTATCTAATATTCGTCGATCGATAGTCATTGCTTTCTATGTATCTTTTGTAATCACTTTATTCCCTTAGAAATTTGCGGGTCACAGATACTCGGTCTATTCTATCCAGAATAGGAGAATTCTAAACATTTATTAATTTAAGAAACATATAGTTTTTTCTAAACTGTGCGCAACAATATACCTGTTTATTCACGACACACAAAAGGAATCTTGTTACGCTCAGACGCTTTACATTATGTAGGAAAGTGAAAAAAAAAGAAGAATTAACATTTTGTTTACAAATCATTATCACTCGCCGTCTGTTGTTGTTGTGAACAACGACAAAAGAAATCATGTTTCTACGTGAGATCATTTTTGTCATCTTCCGTTTTTTAAAACTTTTGTGATATCAAGGGTAAAATTGTGTTTGCTAATAGGCAAACACAAGTGCGTGGTGCATAATGAGTGCAATTATTATTGAGATATTCTTGTCAAATGTATGTAAAAATAATCGTATATCCCATTACATTAGTTTGACAAATCAACAAAATAAAAAAAAAACAATCCTACGCAAAATGCCCTACTCGTAAAAGGCTACAAGTACACGTATGTATTTATCGCAAAAGATACACGTAATATTAACGTTTTAACGCCTTAATGATATTCAAAATATTGTCATACAATAATGTATTTTTCATTCGACCGAGCAAGTGAGGTATTAACAAGTATCTGCTGAATTTCGAATTAATGATTCAACAATCTTTCCTTGTGCAATTGTGAATTTTGAATATAAAATGTTCGCTTATCCAATTACTTTGATTGGAAGTTTCCGGAATCGGCCACTTTTCCTTATTAAATTACAGTTTATTTTTATAAACTATGGCAAATGAAATATTGATTTTTATGTGTATAAGCAACCAAATTCTGAAACGTTTATCCAACATATATTTATATTATAATTAAAATATACGATGAGACGACAAGAACTATTGAGTCCAATCACCTGTTATCTATTTAAGTTAAATTTAAAATTACATTTTCTTTGATCGGCATCTTTCTTCTGACGACAGAGCTCTATGTTACTGAATAAATTTTATTCTACAAAATATTTCTGGATAACCAGATACTCATTGAGAACACCCTTTTAACCAGGGACCCTCAATATGTACACGCATAAAAAGAAAAACTGAACGCCTAGAGTTATTATTACTTTCATAATATTTCAACTGTGAGTAAAATTGTAATGAAAAAAATATTGTAATCTGTACATGTTCATACAGGATAGTCAAGATCACTGTTGAGAAAGGGGTTGATCTGTAACTGCAGCTGATTTTTTTTGTAAACTGTACGAGATATGCGAATATGAAAGAAATAAATAAGTTGACATACGTAGATATTCATTTCATTGTTTTGCAATATGTCGGAAAATGCGTTATACAGGTGAAGTGTGACCGATCCATGTACTTATATTCTGTGCGTTTCGTTGCGTGACTCTTTGTCAAAGAAAAAATTATTGTACATCTCATTTGTGCGCTCATTAAATTACGCTTCGCGTTCATATAAATCTTGGCAATATATGAGACTCTATATTGCAGCTGAATGATGTATAGCAAAATCTATTTGTATTGAAGTAGGTTTGCTATAAAAATGCAATGCGATTAATAAATTTCTTTTTCATTGCACATCTGTGTCCACATTGAAACAGTATGTATATATTATTTTAAAGTCCTCGATCAAACTCGGATCTACTCCATCTGTAGCAGAGAATAGAATGAAGTAGAAGGTCTAAAAATTTCCATAGATATAGAAAATAGATGTACAAATTTTAGGAAGACTGTAGCTAAAAGGTACTACATGTTAGAATAGTAAAAACACAAAACACGTGTATCCACGAATTGAAATCACTTTTAAGAAAATTTAATATTATTCTTCTGATTATTATTATTATTCAATGAATAAGACTACAATACTTGCATTAAGGACATCAAGTAAATGCATTCAATTTTTATCCATTATAATTAACTCTTAGATAGGAAATTTATTTAATAAAATAATTTATATTACACATAAATTTGCATTTATTTAATACGTGTACTATGGACAACTCTAATTTTGACTCCATGTAATGATACAACACAGAGACTTATGAGACATTAAATGGAGTATCTATTACGTTCTTAAGATGAATGCCTTGCACTGGAATTTGGAGCAGCAATGCTTAAAAGGTTCGCTATCGTTACGAGATTTGCGAGCAAAATTGTTTCCTGCAAAAGATCGACAGCTTGATCGTGGACCAACATTGAGTGAAGAGAAATACACTCCAAAAACTCTAGAAGGCAATTGGTTTGAGCGTACAACAATTTCTGTTCCTCAAGAGGTTGATTTGAAAACTACTTATGATACCGATTATATACATCATATAAATAAAACTTGGAATGAAAATCAAATTACAAAATGGGATAACAAAATTGATCTTGAGGTAGGATATAAATTCTCGTCATAATAAAAATATAGATTACATTATACTACGCAATAAAAATAAATACTTAATCAAGATAACTATTCAATGGTATTATTATATCTGTAATCTGTTTGAATGTGAATTTAATATAAGGGTTTACCCAGAGAAGAGTTACTCAATCATAAGAAGGAATACTACAACAACATGACAACAACTTATGATTTATCTTACAATATTTTACCAAAAAGTCTTGCAGGGCCTACAATCAGAGTGTATCATGCAAGGTACATGTTATTTTTTATACTAATTCTTAGCTAGCGGTATATTTTACAAAATTATATCTTTTTTTGTAGAAAGCGAAAATGGATCCCAGAACAAGATCTGACAAAAAGTTATGGTAGTTTAACAAATTTTGGACTGAAGGATATGATTGACGCAGAAGTATATGCAAATTCGGAAGAAGGATTAGCCAAACAGCGATGGAAAACAATTTACAAAGAAGAATTTGGTCAACTAGCAGGAGTAAATGCTATACCAAACACTCAGTAAGTTTGTATCTAAAATAAATGTATTTAAAATCTTTTCCGCTATTATCAACTCACATTAATTTAAATCTTTTGAAGATTTCACAGACGAAAAGCGGATTACAATAAGCCAGACCTCACACATTTTGAACATAGATTCTTAGACACTGAACCCTGTTTGCTTCCATTTAAAATTAAGAATTCAAAGGAAAATTCTAAATATAATAGTGGAAATGCTAAACGTGTAAATTAATTCGTTACAAATTGTAAGAATATGTGATATTTTATAGAAACATATTATGATTTATACTTTATTATATGGCCTTAACGTTGTGCCGTGGTAGTGAACATGTTATATATTTTTAAAAATGTGCAGAACACTTTAGATTCATAATTTATACATGTGTTAAAATGTTAAATACAATATAAATTCTTAAAAACTAATTTCTTATCGCTTATCTTTAATTTAAAAGTCGCATTTAAATTATTAGTACAGTCTTATTTTCGTTTTCTTGAAAGAAGAGTAATAGATATACGGAAGCGCGCATATGCAGAAAGTGATAAGTATGAAAAAGATTAAAAATTGACAAAAAAATAAAACAATGTTACAAGAAGATAGATGTGATTCGAGAAGAGAAACAATCATGCAAAAACAAGGAAACCTAGAAGATTCTGCACAAACGAACAGGAATGCATAATTAAATGCAATTTACAGTGAACGAAAACGAAATGAAGAAAGGAACAATAATAACTGAAAGACAAACGAAATACTAGACATCTACAAGAAAAATATAATAACATATACAGAGAATATAACAAATGAAGAAAATTATACGAGGGAGAAAACAAGTAAAAGGACAACATGGAAAATGCTTATAAAATTAATATAAAGAAACTATTGGATGCATTGTATATATTGTAATCTGTAAACCTTCTTTCTAAGACCGAAAGATGCAAAAAAACAAAAAAGTAACACATTATTATAACAATATCATTTTAACAATGTTCAAAATCAGTATGTTAACATATCGTAATTAAGTTAATTCGTAAAAATAAAGATTATTATTATAAAATTAACATTACTTTATATTGTTTCAGTCCTTAACTATTTGAATTTGTTGGCTTAGGTACATATCTTACTAATGAACACATAAAGAACCTCCCCTTTATCTCTTATTTGATGCTTTTACAATCATACTAGTATTTCGCTTTAACTCAGTATTCAGATTATTGTCTGGGTACAATCGATGGAAAAAGGCAAATGTAAAAAACAACTTATTTAATTACCTATGTTACTTTGAGACATTAACAGAGATCTATAGTAATAATACAAAATTTTACATTGGCAGTGTGGGTATCTGATAATAATCAGCTTGATAAATTTCTATATTATTTAATTCATCACCGTTTTAAGTTATCCAATTGATCCAATTAATTCAATTAATCGGAGCAGTAGTTAAAAATATTTTATCCCTCATTTTCGATCTAGTGTTTCATGATAGATCACACAGTATTCGATGGACTATACATTGTGGGATACCCTGTGTATAAACGAAAATGTAAACTAAGTAAGAATGGCATAAAAAATTATAATGAATATTCTGTTTAACGTACCAATGTAGTACATAGAACTAATATATTTAAAACAAACGAACCGCATAGAAGAGCTGATAACCAAACTGGAACTGATACAACAGTTTGACTTGGAAACATTTGCTTCTCGGAAGTACTCTTAATGTTACTTTCATTTATATTTTGCGCTTGTAAACACTGATCCATAAAAACGGATCCATTCTTTTGATCAGTATGAGGTAGTAATAATTTTGGCAGAGCGTATGTATTAAACGATGTGAACTTCGTTGTTTGATTATTAACTGAACCTTTTAGGTCTGGAACTGGGAAGTGTGAACTTTGATGATAGAAGGTTCTATTAGGACTAATGTTTGTTTGCCTTGAGGCATAACAGGATTGAGCGAAATCTGACACTGTCGAACATTGATCAAATTCATGTATGGATGGCTCCCGGGACGGAGCAAAGTTGGAACCAATAGAACCAAAACCAGAACTCGGACTAGAAGATCTGGATAATGATGGTTGATCCATACCATTTTGCCAATATCCATCGGAAACCCATGGCAATTGTGTAACAGATTTTAATTTAGGTGGGGATAAACTATTCTTCTTACTAAATGTGCCATTTAATCTTTTAAAAAGCTTGGAACTTCCTGGACTGTATACTTTTCTTTCAAAAATCTTCGGCGCTTTATTTTTGATTGTATACTTTGGATTATCTTCACTCAAAGATAGTGTACTTAATGTATGCAAACTATCATTCAAGGAATAGTTTTCAGCCATAATAGCTTTAGATGTAGGCGGAGTCGGAGAATTAAATAATAGGCAGTTGTTATGGATAGGTGTCGATGATAATTGTGATTCCTGATTTATGCTGTAAGATTTAAAAAAAAATCACTACTTGAAATAAGTGTTTGATATGGGCAGTGTATAGCAATTAGAGGTGTGCGAGAACCCGAAAATGTCGAGCACTCGATGGTCGGGACGAGTTGGGAAGGCATCGGTACAAGTTCTTGAATATACCGAGATTCCTGAGAAGATTCCTGAAAATTGTCGAGAATTGTCTCAATCACGAATAAAATTCTCGCACACCTCCAATAGCAATTACTAATAAATAAAATTAGATTACTTACAACGGACTTTGAAATAATGTACGTTTATTGAATGATTTGTCTATACTGAATGGCATAGAGTCGTTTGTTATATTTTGCGAAAATTCATTACTAATTGTTTCCCCTACATCCCTTGTGATGATATTGTCAAAGCTTTGCTTATAGTTTAATTTTGTCGTACACGATTCAGACAGTGTTGAATTTTTCGGGGATCCCATCTTTTTAAATGACAAATTTTTATTCATTGTGTTTTTGTATGGTTTAGGCTTAACATTGATAAAGCCGATAATTGAAGTAAAAAACATGATCTAAAACCAAAAAAAGTGAATAAGTTCTTATGGAAACAAGACTATAAATAAAATTAATTTTATTGAAATTTATTATCTTACCATATGATACTGAGTTATATACTCAAGAGAAAGCCATTTGTTATGAAAATCTACTTTCATTATCTTCGAGTCTTTAAAAGGTAAAAGAATAATAATACATATCCATAAAAACATGAGCAGTATGTCAGAACTTTTCCTTCTGGCAGATGCTACGCAGCATGCACAGAATTGAAAGAATAGACCACCAATTGGTAAGAATATGAAATCCATGTTATAAGCTACCATAGAGTCAAAAATTGTTGAAATTATTCTGAATATTGGTTCAGAATATTTTTTGTTCTAGGAAAGATAGAAAAACTTATAAAAAGATAATTTTTATTAAATGCTACTACATATAATATTTTGTATGTACTTACATTAGCAATTACGTGAAAAGGTTTTTGCTTAAATAACAACATTTTGTATTCTTTAAGCCATAATGCTTGTTTGTATAATACACTGTGTACTATGCTTTTACATTGTGTACACAGTGGATATTCCTGCTCCAAACTCTTTTTAAATTGCTCTACCTCTTGCTCATACTTCCTCTCATTAGTAGGTACATAGTTAGATAATTTTGACAGTTTTAAAGTTTCATTCTTTGTACATTGATTGCAGAGTCTATTTGCTGAAACTTTATTAACTTTTGTATCCTGGCCAACTGAGCAGTATCTTCTATTATCATGTGAAGAAATCTTGTATTGTTCTGGTATACTGTATGTGTAATCACCATTCTAAAATTTAAGGATAAATAAAAATTGCAAGTTAAGAGAAAAAATTGAGAAAAAAACATATATGTTACAAAAATATTTGTCATATGTTCAAACAAATGCTATAACAACGGAAATTTAGGAATAAAAATTTCCATAATACCGTAATAGAACAAGCTCTCTGACAGCGTAAACGGAAGTATTATTTCCCGCGTGTGAAAAGAACCGCGTAAATAGAGAGACGGGTGTATTTACTTTAAAAAACATGCCTTGTTAAATTTGAGTTCATTTACCTTGGAAAAACCATTATACTGTTCACAATGTGGACACAGCCACCAGTTAACCTGTTGCCGCCAAACTTTACTATTATTATTACAAAACCAGCAGTTCAATTTTACAGGCCATCTCAGTCTAACATGTAAATGGAATACATCATGTATGGATTATTGTATTTAAAGAGGATAAGTAACAGAATATAATATCGCACTTACTTTAACTTTTGGAAGATCGTGATGATAGTAACAATTATAAACAAAATAATAGAAAATATTGGCATAAAATTGACTAACAAGTTCAATTCCATGTTAAGGCTTGTCACCTTAACCTATAAACACTGTTTGTCACAGACGAAGAATTGAGTAGACCGGCCAATCGCACTCCACTGCATTCATCTTACTGGTTTAGCCGTTTAGCGTTGTATTGACCCTACAGGTGACTTTTACCACAGACTTAAGACTACTACAGACATTGCATCTTATGGGCTTTTCTGTCTAGGCCTCGGGGTGCCACAGTGGCCCCCGTACCATTTCGGTGTCGCGCTCAATATTACCGATAGTTCACGAATTTAGCCGTATTAGCAAGAACTGAATATTCCGTATACTTTATTTTTACTACGGGTGTTTTGGAGGCTACTAATGCATACGGCGCGTGTATTTAAACGGTGAAAATAATATTTATGAATGTATTACAAAAATATGAATTGTAGTAAAATTAATTTGGTTTCTATACGTAATATTATTTTTATTACTTGTGTCACTAATGAATGTATATTAAAATAGTTTTATACACTGTAAACTAATAGTTTACTTTCTTTACACTTAAAATCAATACAAATTCACATTGTTTTTAAAATAAGTACTTGCATTCTTTTCATCTGCAGAAGAATAAGAATTCATTAAATTTTCATAAATTCTTTAAATTCATTAAATTAAATTTTCGTTATAATATTTTTAATAAATATGTATAAAAAGTAATACAAATTTTCTAGTGTATTAGTTTAATTCTAAAGTGTCCAAAGAGACATTGCTTTATTATACAATATGTAAGAAAGAATTTTATTTGATGCTTTCGACGGCGTATTCTAATCTGCATCATTTTTAATATATGAATATCAGTGTACACATGCTCGTGTACACTGCAACAATTATCATGCCGCGAAAGTTTATACATTTCTTAACATTTTCATATCGGAAAACAATACATTTCGTGTTAAAATTCAAATTAGTTATGTTGATGAGTTAACATTTGTTAATAATATAAAAATGATGATAATAATATTAAAACTACACGTGTGTTCTACAAATTAAATATTCGCATAAAAAATTTTAAAAAATGATAATGATTTTTGAAGAAGTCATCGAATATTCAAATGATCGTTCAATAAAATTGTGGTTCAGATTAAAAAGCAACGTGCCTCTGAATTTCCACAGCTTCGAAAAGCAGGACAAAACATTTATCTCATCGCTTGTGATAGAAACCGTTCGAACGATTTCGATGCGAGCATCGATACCTTCTTGTACGAACGTAATGCGGCAACATGAAACAGATCCTGCCTCATCTTTTTACCCCCTCTAACACATGAATCAGAACTAACTTTTAGTCCGGATAAGAACTAGTTTCAACCAATTATTTAATTTGAATATAAAATAATGTTTCAATGTCAAAATAATATGCGATATGTAACGTATATCTCAGTACGTACATCATATTTAGACTACATCAGAACCTACAATCTACTGCAGGAGTGCAAATCTATTTAACACTCGCTCACGAGAGCAAGGGTTACATGTATTCTGAAACGAAAACTTTGTATTTGGATTATTAATTGAAAATAATTGTTGAAGCTGGGACATAGGAAAAGGAAGAAAGTATTAAAAGTCTTACATTCTACTATGAAATACATATTTACGCAAATTCTAAATGTGCAGCTATTAGCTCGATATTATCCACTACATGCAAGATACTACAATTTATAAGTTATAATATCTTGCGAATTGTGGATAATATCGATTGCCCAGGTCTCACCACGAGGAGGTTGCTGCACAAGAGACCCGAAAAGGAATCAGAACGAATTCTCCCTTCGTTCTGTCTCCCTTTCTTACAACGAAGATTCTTAGAAACTAAGTTTCGCAGGTCGCTAAATGGAAAAGTAGACTTTTTCATGGAAAAGACTTCTTTTCCATTTAGCGTATGTCGAGTAATTATTGCGGGGCAAAGAGTGAATCGGAGAAGAAGTCTCCGATCCACGAGGGACCAAGGGCGAATCAGGCGGAAGGCTCTGATTATTCCAAAGAGACAAACAAGATCGAACCAGAGCAGAAGGCTCTGGTTCAAGGGTGACGCGACGCGTTCAGTGCTTACAAGTCCTGAGCCGACCAACCCGATACCCGCCACTCCATCATCAAGAAAGATGGCAAAGAGATGCGCTCAAACGGTTTCTGGCGCTACTGGGTGACATGAGAACATGGCGTGCCCAGGATTACGTTAACACAGAGGATCGTCAGAAGACGAGTGAACGAGTCTCTTAGACATCCCTCTCAATGACTTCACGCCGGATACCGAAACTGGACCGGCTCAGCACCTGCAAGCAAGGCCGACACAGCAGAAGGCTGTGTCGGAGTAGGAAAACGTAGCGAGCAAAGTTAAGTTACGGCAATAATTACTCGACATAATTACAACGACGATATACAATCTTAATAACTAACGCACGCACTAAAACTAATTTATAAATAATCTGGAGTCTTCGTTCGACGAATCCTCTTCTTTCGATGAATTTTCTTCGTACGATGAATTTTCTTCGCACGATGGATTTTCTTCGCAAGATGAATTTTCTTCGCAAGATGAATTTTCTTCGCAAGATGAATTTTCTTCGCATGATGAATTTTCTTCGCAAGATGAATTTTCTTGAACAGAATCCATAACCAGCTGAAACAAAATTGACTCCAAATGGAAAAGCTGTTGAAAAAAGGTCGAAACAGAATCGAAAACCAGTTGAAACAAAATCGAAACAGAATCGAAAACCAGTTGATACGAAATCGACACCAAATGAAAAACCAGTCGAAACAGAATCGAAACCATATGTCGAGCCCAAATCTAATCATTTGTGGACGCAAAGATCTATAGGCGATTCGGGTGGCCCCGGGGACGCGAGTCCCCGTACCCACTCACGGGCCCCATCCCGTGAGTGAGCCCCTGAGGGAACTCCGATCGGAGGAATATCAATTTCAAGACAAAAATATCAATTTGAGAAAGTTGAACTTTGTAGTTCAGGAGCACATTCCAATTACGAATCCAAAAATTAATAATGGAGGTGTTTGTTGAAGGTACATGTATTCTGAAATTGAAATTTCGTATTTCTATTATTAATTGAAAAAAAATGCTGAAGCTGGAATACTTGAACAAAGGAAAACGAATAAATTATTAAGTCTTAAATTCTAATATAAAATAAATATTTACGCAAACTCTAAATGTGCAGCTATTAGCTCGATATTATCCACTACATGCAAGATACTACAATTTATAAGTTATAATAACTTGCGAATTGTGGATAATATCGATTGCCCAGGTCTCACCACGAGGAGGTTGCTGCACAAGAGACCCGAAAAGGAGTCAGAACGAATACTCCCTTCGTTCTGTCTCCCTTTCTTACAACGAAGATTCTTAGAAACTAAGTTTCGCAGATCGCTAAATGGAAAAGTAGACTTTTTCATGGAAAAGACTTCTTTTCCATTTAGCGTATGTCGAGTAATTATTGCGGGGCAAAGAGTGAATCGGAGAAGAAGTCTCCGATCCACGAGGGACCAAGGGCGAATCAGGCGGAAGGCTCTGATTCTTCCAAAGAGACAAACAAGATCGAACCAGAGCAGAAGGCTCTGGTTCAAGGGTGACGCGACGCGTTCAGTGCTTACAAGTCCTGAGCCGACCAGCCCGATACCCGCCACTCCATCATCAAGAAAGATGGCAAAGAGATGCGCTCAAACGGTTTCTGGCGCTACTGGGTGACATGAGAACATGGCGTGCCCAGGATTACGTTAACACTGAGGATCGTCAGAAGACGAGTGAACGAGTCTCTTAGACATCCCTCTCAATGACTTCACGCCGGATACCGAAACTGGACCGGCTCAGCACCTGCAAGCAAGGCCGACACAGCAGAAGGCTGTGTCGGAGTAGGAAAACGTAGCGAGCAAAGTTAAGTTACGGCAATAATTACTCGACATAATTACAACGACGATATACAATCTTAATAACTAACGCACGCACTAAGACTAATTTATAAATAATCTGGAGTCTTCGTTCGACGAATCCTCTTCTTTCGATGAATTTTCTTCTATAGAGGAATTTTCTTCTTTCGATGAATTTTCTTCCTTTGATGAATTTTCTTCGTTCGTCGTGACTAACAAGAGCAAGATGAACCGCCCAAATCGAAACGGAATCAAAAACCAATTGAAAGAAAAACGACACAGAATCAAAAACCAGTTGAAGCAAAATGGAAATAGAATCGAAAACCAGTTGAAATAGAATCGAAAACCAGTTGAAACAGAATCGAAAACCAGTCGACACAAAGTCGAAACAAAATCGAAACTACATCGAGCCCAAATCTAATGATTTGTGGACGCAACGACCTATAGGCGATTCGGGTGCCCCCGGGGACGCGAGTCCCCGTACCCACTCACGGGCCCCATCCCGTGAGTGAGTCCCTGAGGGAACTCCGATCCGAGCAATATTGATTTCAAGATAAAAATATCAATTTCCAGAAATAAATATCCATTTCCAGAAATAAATATCCATTTCCAGAAATAAATATCCATTTCCAGAAATAAATATCCATTTCCAGAAATAAATATCAATTTCCGGAAATAAATATCAATTTTCTGAAATAAATATCAATTTCCTCAAATAAGTATCAATTTCAAGAAATAAGTATCAATTTCCTGAAATAAATATCAATTTCCTGAAATAAATATCAAGTTCCTGAAGTAAATATCAAGTTCCTGAAATAAATATCAAGTTCCTGAAATAAATAACAATTTCCTGAAATAAATAACAATTTCCTGAAATAAATAACAATTTCCTGAAATAAATAACAATTTCCTCAAATAAATAACAATTTCCTGAAATAAATAACAATTTCCTCAAATAAATAACAATTTCCTGAAATAAGTATCAATTTCCTGAAATAAATATCAAGTTCCTGAAGTAAATATCAAGTTCCTGAAGTAAATATCAAGTTCCTGAAATAAATATCAAGTTCCTGAAATAAATAACAATTTCCTGAAATAAATAGCAATTTCCTGAAATAAATAACAATTTCCTGAAATAAATAACAATTTCCTGAAATAAATAGCAATTTCCTGAAATAAATAACAATTTCCTGAAATAAATAACAATTTCCTGAAATAAATAACAATTTCCTGAAATAAATAACAATTTAGTGAAATAAATAACAATTTCCTGAAATAAATAACAATTTCCTGAAATAAATATTAATTTCAAGACAAATATATCAATTTCAAGACAAATATATCAATATCTTGAGAAATATCAATTTCCTGAAAAATATCAATATCTAGACAAAAATATTGTATCAATTCGGTAAAGTTGAACTTTGAAAGTCTTACAAAATTAAGTATTACCATTCTTACAAATTACATAAGAAATTTAAAACTCTAAGCTCTAAAATTCTAGATCGGTAATTCTAAAACTACATTAAATCGCGGCTATTTATTCGCAACATTAACTAGGCATTTGATCAACTTTAAAAATTGATACTAGTACAACGCGTGTGACAATTTGTTTCGCAACGCTACTCGAAATCGCGGATGGGCCCATCTCACAGTTGATTGTTGCAGCTCGAGCATGGGCGCCTGAAATTTCGAAAAACTCGAAAGCAAACGCGAACTTTTGGTGCGCAACGCTAATTCAACGATCAGAGATCCAAAAAAGATTACTCTAATTCAACAAATGGAAATTCAAATTGCTATTTAAATAAGAAATTTAAAATTCCAACGTTTAAAATTGTACATCTGTATGTCTAGATTTACTTTAAATCGCAACTATTTTTTCGCAACATTTACTACACATTTAATCAAGTTTTAAAATTGATAGTAGTACAACGCGCGTGACAATTTGTTTCGCAACACTACTCGAAATCGCGGATGTGCCCATCTCACAGCTGATCGTTGCAGCTCGAGCATGGGAGCCTGAAAAGTCGAAAGATTCGAAAGCAAACGCGAACTTTTGGTACGCAACGCTAATTCAATGAACAGAGATCCAAAAAAGATAACTCTACAGTTTCTGCAAAACAAATCGCGACTATTTGTTTCGCAACGCTATAGTTTAAACAAGCTATATCGCTGATAGAGACTACTATTATATTTAAAAGAAAGGCTAACTTTGATCTCTGTTCAAAATCGACTAATGCAACGCGTACTTTTTTCGCAACGCTAGTACAAATCGCGGATGTTCCCATCTCGGCTGATCGTTGGGGCGGCGAGGCCTGCCCATGCATGCAACTAACTACTTTTACATTCTACTACAACTCTATTTCTACAGACGAGTATAACGACAAGGTAGTGATAAAATGACTCACTCGAAGATGCGAAGACGTTGCAATGATTGTCCTTTTGAATGACAGTTTGTCCGGCATCTTTGGCATAAAACCTCGTCTGCTAATTCGGCCCCATCCCGACAATTTGTTTCGCACCGCTACTCGATATCGCGGAAGTACCCATCTCACAGTTGATCGTTGCAACTGGAGCATGGGCGCCTGAAATATCGAAAGATTCTATTGCAAACGCGATTCTTTTGATGCGCAACGCTAATTCAACAAATCGAATTTAAAATTCTAAACAGGTATCTTTAGAACTACTTTAAATTACGACTATTTATTTGCAACATTAACTAGAAATTTCATCAACTTTAAAAATTGATACTAGTACAACGCGTGTAACAATTTGTTTCGCAACACTACTTGAAATCGCGGATGTGCCCATCTCACAGTTGATCGTTGCAGCTCGAGCATGGGAGCCTGAAAAGTCGAAAGACTCGAAAGCAAACGCGAACTTTTGGTGCGCAACGCTAATTCAACGAACAGAGATCCAGAAAACGATTACTTTAGATTATATGTTAAACAACAACAATATGAACTTTAAAAGCGCAGTTATCAAATTGAAATGTAATTTTGAACCACGACTATTTGTGATTCACAACGCTACGCTCTAAACAAAATTTTTCGTAACATTAACTTTAATCTCTGTCCAAAATCGACTAAATGCAACGCGTGGTTTTGTCGCAATGCTAGTGCAAATCGCGGATGTTCCCATCTCGGCTGATCGTTGGGGCGGCGAGGCCTGCCCATGCATGCAACTAACTACTTTTACACTTTACTACTACGGTATACTACTACTTCTATAGACGAATATAGTAACAAGGTAGTAACAAAATGACTCACTCGAAGATGCGAAGTCATTGCAATGAATGCCCTCTCTGAGTCGATCAGCACGGTAATGACTGCATGCCGGATACCGAAACTGGACCGGCTCAGAACCCAAGGTAAACGAAGGAATCATTGAAGAGTCCATGGCCCCCCCCGAGCTAGCTTAAAGTAGGCCAAGGAAGTTTTAAATAACCCTTGGACTACCCTAAGCTAGCTAAAGGTGGACCATGGTAGACAATGGTAGGCCATTGGTGGATGATCCTTGGTTAAGCTTAAGCCAGCTGAAGGTAGACAAGGGTAGAGCTGGAAGACCACTGGTCAGCCTCAAGGTAAGCACAGGTAGGCCAGAGTAGCTCTCGATGACCACTGGTCAACCACAGGGTAGACCACTGTTGGAAGACCCTTGGTCCACCCTAAGCCAGCTGAAGGTAGGCAATGGTAGCTCTGGAGGACCACTGGTCACCCTCAGGGTAGGCAAGGGTAGGCCAGAGTAGCTCTGGATGACCACTGGTGGAGGACCCTTGGTCCACCCTAAGCCAGCTGAAGGTAGGCAAGGGTAGCTCTGGAGGACCACTGGTCAGTCTCAGGGTAGGCCAGAGTAGCTCTGGATGACCACTGGTCAACCCCAAGGTACACCACTAGTGGAGGACCCTTGGTCCACCCTAAGCCAGCTGAAGGTAGGCAAGGGTAGCTCTGGAAGACCAATGGTCATCCCCAAGGTAGGCAGGAGAGGCCAGGGTCCCGGAGCCCATCCGCTCCTGTCGGAGGGCCCGGCCCGACTGATTGACTGAGCGCGCTCCGCGAGCTTAGGTAACCAGTGATGCGCAGCGAAGCGCAACGCTCCCTACCCCAACTAATTTCGGTAGGTCTCGATTGCCGTGATAACAATTATTGATAAATCTATTATTTCTGGCTGTTTAATGTTTATAACTATTCCTTTTGCCAACGATGTCGACAAGCATCCCCTTGTCTATCTGCTAACTAATTTTTTAGTAAAAATTGCTAATCGTACTCGAGGTACAGAACAACTTTTAAACCATATGTATTACCAAACAATATTATATCAAGCAAATGTAATTAATAAAGTTACTATCTCTGGCTGTTTAATGTTTATAACAATTCCTTTTGCTAATTATGTCGATAAGCACTCCCTCGACTATCTGACCATCTAATTTTTCAGTAAAAATACGTAATGGAACTCGAGATATTGAATATCTTCTGACACATGAATATTCGCGTGCATTAATTTATCGAACACAATTCACTGATAAATTTATCATCTCTAGCTGGTTAATATTTGAAACAATTCCTTTTGTCGATGATGTCGACGAGCACTCCGTTGACCATCTTGCCATCTAATTTTTTAGTAGAAGTAAGTAATAAAACTCGAGATCCAGCATAATATATGATACATGAATATTACTAAGCATAATTATATTGAAAAACTGTAATTAATGAATTTGTTATCTCTGTTTGTTTAACGATTACAACGATTATATGTTTGGTTACCTCACCACCCAATTTTTTAGTAAAAATAGCTAATAGTACTCGAGATACAGATTAACTTTTATGCATGAACATTTGGAGTGTACAAGATATTCAATTCTCACTAGTATGCACAGTTTCATTAGAACAAGAGTAACAAAAATTATTTATAACTAATTAACCTCTTCTAGAATCGAATTGAAAACTATACAGAAATGTTGCCGAAGGTCCATTCTATATTCTTCGAGAGCTAATATTTATAAAAATTACCTGAAGTAATTTATCAACAATTTTTGTGGAGGGAACTTCTATCTTCTATGGTCGCAATGAGTAAGACAAGGAGAGTCCGAGTATTCGTCAAAGGTAAACTCACAAATCGTTGTGTCACCTCTCTGGAAATCATAAATAACTAAGTAACTAGGCGTCGAATCTACATAAAACTGTAGCTTAGCTAATGTAGCTAAGACATCATTCTAGATCCTCCGATCACAAGGAAGATTATTTTTTACCAGAGATTTGTTAAATTATTTGAGTTTATTTTAGAACGAGACTTAGAATAATTGTTTATAACTATTTAGTCAGAAATAAAATGTGACGATAAACTATATGTGAAAGTAGCTGAAGGTCTATTCTATATTTCCTAACTGCAAATAGTTGTAAACAATTCCTCACAAGTGCGTTACTAATAAATTTTCTGTCGAATGTGCACAGCTATTTATATCAGTGTAACTGTTTTTTAAATGGGCCAAACGACTTCAGTTTCTCTGTAAGGCTAGAAGGATTAGTTGGTAATTGAAGTCTAAGAAACATGTTGAAGAAATGCATTTGGTCGGAATTGTGAAAAAAAAAAAAATAATAGTGATTATTACAACTTTTTTGTCTGGGCCAATATTGAAAATTTAAAAAATGTGTTTTGTAGATTCATATAACTTATATGCATGCTGCAAATTTCATCGGAATTGGTTTATTGGTTTACGAGTTATAAACAATCAAATGTAGTGAAAATTGCAATTTTTCACGATTTTCGGGCTATAACTGCCATTTTTATCACATTTGATTGTTTATAACTCGTAAATCAATAAACCAGTTTCGATGAAATTTGCAGCGTGTATATAACTTACACGGATCTACAAAACACGTTTTTTAAATTTTCGTTATTGGCCAAGATAAAAAAGTTGTAATAATCACTTTTATTATTTTTTTTCACAATTCCGACCAAATGCATTTTTCAACATGTTTATTGTTAGACGTCAATTACTAAACTAATCCTTCTAGCGTTACAGAGAAACTGAAATCGTTTGGTCCATTCATAAAATAGTTATACTGATAAAAATTATTTGAGTAATTGTATGTACCAGCGCGGGGGCTCGTTAGTCTTACTACGCTACCGAACCATGCTGAAAAGCATTTTCAGACAATCGACACAACAGCAGAGGAGACGACAACAGCGCTGCGGTGGACGGCGCGAAAGTCAGCCAGCCATTTTGTATATAAATCCCGAATTTCATAACGATGACTTTACTCCCAAAATTTGAAGCGAAAAAGCAATATTTTCTCACGGGACTTTTTAAAAAAAATTCTTTGTTCTACTCCGCGTCCCCATACAGAGACCTTTTTGGCAATTTGGCTCTTGAAACTTTATAAAAAATAAACGTGTACGTTTTTATAGAATAAATTTTTTTCTGTGCAGTTTTTCCAAAAAAGGGCTCTGTACGGGGACGTGGAATAGAACAACGAATTTTTTAAAAAAAGTCCCGTGAGAAAATATTGCTTCTTCGCTTCAAAATTTGGGAGTAAATTCATCGAAAATCAAGCTGTTTGGTTATCTATTTTTCTTTGTCTCTCCTGCGAGTGACATATCTCTCTCTTTGTCACAGCCCCATAGGAGAAACAAGGATCTCTCTATCCTTGTCTGGGAGCTTCCTTATTTCTCCGCAACTGTCGCTGAAATCAGCTCGAAGTTTTGGATACAAACATTTGATAATCGATTAAAAGAAACTACAATAATCGATTTTATACACATATCGACATGCTACAAAAGGTCGATACTAGAATTATCGAGATCCTACTCGAAGTCGAGTATAGAAGATTCGGTGACAAGCAATTCTTATGATAGCTGCGAATATAACAATTAAATTTTGAATTTTATGTTGTATTTCTTTTCATAAGTGTATGGTCATATAAAAGTAGACTTAATTAGTATCTGCAATTGGTTACGAGTAGTGAGTGCACAAAATGACGCTCATAAATAAGGTAAATATGTAACTTTAGTGTAGCTCAAAGTTTTATAATTTTTACTTTTTTCAATGCTATAGATGGAAACGGATGAAAAGATTTCGAAAGGAGAGGGTTTTAAACCCTATTATATTACAAAAATTGAAGAGCTACAATTAATTGTAGCTGAGAAGAGTCAAAATTTGAGGAGGTTACAAGCACAACGTAATGAGCTGAATGCGAAAGGCATGTGACTTTAATTCACTTTAATTATTTTACATCTCTCATGTTAGTAGTTTCATGTTTCAAATCGACCGTCTTCTGTAATAAATTTCTTATTTATGACTTCAGTACGTATGTTACGTGAGGAGTTACAACTTCTTCAAGAACAAGGGTCATATGTTGGAGAAGTTGTTAAGCCAATGGATAAAAAAAAAGTTTTAGTTAAAGTGCATCCAGAGGGCAAGTTTGTAGTGGATATAGATAAAAACATTGACATCAATGATGTCACACCAAATTCAAGAGTTGCGCTGCGCAATGAAAGTTATACTCTGCATAAAATTTTACCGAATAAAGTAGATCCACTAGTGTCTCTCATGATGGTGGAAAAGGTACCAGATTCTACCTATGAAATGGTTGGTGGTTTAGACAAACAAATCAAAGAAATAAAAGAAGTTATAGAACTACCTGTTAAACATCCAGAATTGTTCGATGCTCTTGGAATAGCACAACCTAAAGGAGTACTTTTATATGGACCACCAGGTAAGAAAAATCAGCTACAGAAAATATTGTTTTATCTCTATTAAAAAATATTACTAAATCATATTGCAAATCTTATTTTCAGGTACAGGAAAAACTTTATTGGCAAGAGCAGTGGCTCATCACACAGAGTGTACATTTATTCGAGTATCTGGCTCTGAATTGGTACAGAAATTTATTGGTGAAGGTTCAAGAATGGTTCGTGAACTTTTTGTAATGGCTAGAGAACATGCACCATCCATTATATTCATGGATGAAATAGATTCAATTGGAAGTTCCCGTATTGAGTCTGGATCTGGTGGAGATAGTGAAGTAAGTGTAATACTTTACACTTTAAAGATTCATTCTCTATACTCATGTCTAATAAACATCATGACTTAGGTCCAAAGAACTATGCTCGAATTGCTGAATCAGTTGGATGGGTTTGAAGCAACAAAAAATATTAAAGTTATTATGGCAACAAACAGAATTGATATATTGGATCCTGCTTTACTTAGACCTGGACGTATTGATCGTAAAATTGAATTTCCACCTCCAAGCGAGGAAGCGCGTCTTGATATTTTGAAAATTCATTCAAGAAAAATGAACTTAACTCGTGGCATTAATTTAAGAAAAATCGCAGAACTTATGCCTGGCGCATCTGGCGCAGAAGTTAAGGTATTGGATATTAAGTTTGTGAGACTAACAACGTACTTTCAATTTGTTTATTCATTTTTTTTTTCATTTTTAGGGAGTTTGTACAGAAGCCGGTATGTATGCGCTCAGAGAACGCCGTGTTCACGTTACCCAAGAAGATTTTGAAATGGCTGTAGCGAAAGTTATGCAGAAAGATTCTGAGAAGAATATGTCGATCAAGAAGTTATGGAAGTAAATTAATTAGGTTTATTGTCTTGATAGTGTTTACATTTTTCGTAAAACCATTTATGAAATCCACATAACTTCGTATAAAATAAAATTGATGACTGTAAAAAATAAAAATTTATTTCATGGTATATCAATAATGCGAAGATTTACTATTGATTAACTATTTACTTTGTAATTGTCCAACTTTCTTAATGTCATAAAATATATTAATACATATTTAATGAATCAAAGTCTTTATTATTTGTAAAATGCCTTCTACTGTATGTAGGAGATAAGATTAAAATATTCTAACACATATCATTTTAATACTTCAAAAAAAAATTTCGTTTTATATGGTAATTATGGCATGGTATCATGCCTATTTACACTCTATGTTATACTATACCCTATAAACCCAATACCCCCACTCTTAGAATGGCCGCATGTGGCTGCATGCGGTGAGCGTTCCTTGGTACATCAATTTTTAATTATATTATATCTTTGATTAAAGGTAGAATTGTTTATAGTTCAAAATGGGGAAAAAATCGAAAATTGGAAAACAGAGGAAGGATAAGTTCTATCAATTGGCTAAAGAAACTGGTAAGTGTTTGCGGTTAATATTTTTCACAGTTTATATGAAATTGTTATTAAGATGTCGTGCTAAAGGGTTTCAGTTCCACTAGCTGAATAAAGATTATTTACTAAAATGTTAATTAAAAAAAAATGTGATTTTCTATTTTCGTTAAGTATCACGTATAAACAACATCTCTTATAGGTTATGTATTATAGGTTATAGGTCACGTGCTGCTTTCAAATTAATCCAGTTGAACCGAAAGTTTGAATTTCTGCAAAAATCACGAGTATGCATAGATTTGTGTGCAGCTCCAGGAGGATGGATGCAAGTTGCACGGCAGAATATGCCAGTATCTTCCATAGTGATTGGCGTAGATTTGTTTCCTATAAAACAGATTCCAGGATGCATCAGTTTAGTGGAGGATATTACGACAGATAAATGTCGAGTTTCAATATCTCGTGAATTGAAGACATGGAAAGCTGATGTTGTATTGCACGATGGAGCACCAAACGTTGGTAAAAACTGGCTCCACGACGCATACCAACAAATTGTTTTAACTTTGTCAGCTTTAAAAATGGCAACACATTTTCTAAGATCCGGTGGATGGTTTGTTACAAAAGTTTTCAGATCAAGGGATTATCATGCATTAATTTGGGTTTTGAAGCAGTTGTTTAGAAAGGTACTTTATTTATAATTATTAACAATGTTATGTATGTCATGTAAATAGTTAATTGTTATATTTTCTTTAAGGTACATGCAACTAAACCTCAAGCATCACGTAGCGAGTCCGCTGAAATATTTGTTGTTTGCCAGTATTATATTGCTCCCGACAAATTGGATCCTAAATTTTTAGATCCGAAATATGTATTTTCTGAATTGGAGGTAGAATCAACAAATAAATTAAACGTTTATAATCCAGAAAAAAAGAAACACAAAGCTGAGGGATACCCGGAAAATGATTATACTTTATACCATAAATTATCTGTTAAAGATTTTATTGCGCATGAAAACGCGGTGGAAGCATTACAAGATGCTTCTGAAATTGTTTTCGATGATGAAATAATTACAAATCACGAGGCAACAACTAATGAAATTAAGGAATGCTGCAAAGACATTAAAGTGTTAGGCAAGAAAGATTTAAGACGATTGTTGAATTGGTGGAAAATAATGAAAGAAGCTTTAAAAGAAAAGGAACCAGTAGTAGAAGAGGTAGTTGATGAGCCAGTAGCGTCGCAACCTTTGACTCAAGAAGAAGTGGAAGACTTAGAAGATGAGGAAATAACGAAACGAATTGAAGAACTTAGAGCAGAAGAAGCCAGAGAATTGAAACGAAAGAAGAAGAAAGTTAATAAGGAAAGACAGAAGTTAAATGAACGCTTAAATTTAAAAATGGTTCATAAAGGAGACGCAGGTCCTGTACTGGAAGGAGATGATATGTTTAGTTTGAAAGAAATTAAGACATATCAACAATTAGAAGAAATTACAAATCAACAACCAGATTTGGTAGCTGAGAGTGATGTAGATTCAGATGACGAAAAAAGAAAACCAAAAACAGTTAAATATAACAAAGATGAAGGACATTTAGATAGCTCTGGATTGTATTATAAAACATACGATAGCGGCTCAGAAAATTCCAGTGACGCATCAGACGATGATGCGGATAGTGAGAAATCAGGTTTAGGTATTTAATACTTGAATATGTATATATTATGTACATTCAATCAAAGATCTTCATATTTTTACATCATTAACTATTCTTTTATTAGGTTTGAATGACTCTGATGACGAAGGTAGAAGAGAAGTTCGGAGTAAAAAGAAGAAAAATGAAGATGACTCAGAAAATCCACTGTTAACTGATTTAGATCATAGAGACAAAAAGACTAAAAGAATTCAAAAAGCTGAATTGTGGTTTGAGAAAGATGTTTTCAAAAATTTAGAGGACGAAAAAGATGAAGATTTTCAATTGGATAGAATGGTTGAAGAGTACAAAAAGAAAGGTGGTCGCATAATAGGGGAAGATACAACAGTTAGTGGGAAAGCAACTAAGATGAGTAATGGAAACGCGAAGAAGGATAGTGCTGTGAACGATGATAACGTTCACAGTGCTGAAGACACAGACACGGGTTCTGACTACGACATGGACGAAATGATGATTTCAACTAAAAAGAATAAGAAAAGTAATGTTGGTGGAAAAAATGGTTTTGAAATAGTTTCGAAAACGAATGGTAAGCACATTATCGACTTTACATAAAACAATTATTTATTTAACCAATTGTTAGACTATAAATGTTGTTTTATAATTCCCAGATGTAAAACCGAAGAAAAGGAAACGTTTATCAGAAGAAGACCTAGCGTTAGGGTCGTTATTAGTTCAGAGCAAGAAAACTCGAAGAGATTTGATAGATTCAGCTTGGAATAGGTATGCATTTAACGACGAACATTTACCCGACTGGTTTGTAAAGGACGAAAAAGAGCACATGAAGAAAGAAGCACCTGTACCTAAAGAGCTGGTCGATGAGTACAAGAAGCGGGTAGAAGACGTGAACGTTAGACCAATTAAGAAAGTGCTGGAAGCAAAGGCAAGGAAGAAACGTCGTGCAGTACGGAAATTGGACAAAGCGAAGAAAAAGGTGGAAGCAATTATGGAGAACACAGATATTAGCGACAGAGAGAAGGCAAAACAAGTGCAAGCGTAAGGATTATACTATTTGTGTTATGGTGTATTAGGAATAATTAGAGGTGTGCGAGAACCCGAATGTGTTCGGGAATCCCGAAAATTCTCGGGAATTCAAATATTATCGAGAATCCCGAAATTTGCGAGAATCTGTCCCGATCCCGGATAGAATTCTCGACTAGTCCCGACCTGATATTTTCGGGTTCTTGTACACCTCTAGAAATAATAGATTGTTTTCGTACATATATTAATTTACATTTTCATTTCAGACTATACAAGAAGGCTGAGAAACAACCTAAGAAAGAAGTCGCATACGTAGTCGCGAAGAAACATATGGCACAGAAAAAAGCAGCGAGGCCCGCGGGTGTAAAAGGACGTTACAAGATGGTCGATCCCAGAATGAAGAAAGATTTACGAGCAGCGAAAGCAAAAGAAAAGACCAAAGGACGAGGAAAGAAGGGCCATGGCGGCAAACCACCTCGAGGAAAGCCTAAATCTCACAAAGGAAAGAAATTAAAGAAATAAACTCTTTCAAATAGGAAATATGAAATCATTTTATAATTCTGATCACTCTATTATGATATCTGATATGAAGCAGCAAAACAACAGAACGCAACACAGGGGATGTTGCTTTCTAACATATTAAAATTCTGTACATACAGTATATTTTGTACATACAGATTTATGTATTAAAGTGCACAAAAGTCCGCAATTAAAGTATTTTGTACATACATGCTTGCGCAACGAGGGTATTTATTGCTATTTTGCATTTCATCTATTCATTGCTAACACAAATGCGTAAAATACATAGTCTAGATAAACACGATTTTGTGTTTTATGTGAAGAAAATCATATTAATTTGTAAGTTGTAAAGGTTCTTGCTACAACAAATATGGTAATATCGAAATTGTTCATAAAGTATTCTGAATCGCATCCCTGAAACATGGCAGGATATTTACTCGCGCGCGCGAATGTTTCCAATAATGTTTTGTTCGAACGGATTTTGTTTCACGTACAGAAAATCAAATTAGCTTTACGCGTGTTATTAGTTGAAATTGTAATCCCTAGCTGTTACAATACTATAATTATACAGGTTATTGCTAAAACTAATATCGAAATAGTTCATAAAGTATATTGGATTGTCTTCCTGAAACATGGCAACCATATTTACTCGCACGCGCGAATGCTGCCAATAATGTTTTGTTCGAACGATCCACACGCCGCTGACAGGAATAGTTCGGCGTGTGCATACGTATTACCGTATTTACAGGATCGTATATGCAACGTGTTGTAATTTCTAATCAGTATTCAACCAAATATAGACGAGTGAACCTAGACAGTCTCGCAGTATGGGATCAGCCATGATTGACTTCAGTCCACACAAGGTATACGCAGCAGCTGCTTGCCCCCACTCCTGGGTTCGTGTTATTGCTAACGGCATCTCTGCCGGGTGTATTCCGTGCATCGAACATTCTGATGCAACCGTGGACTGCGTAGCGTCGGGACGTAGCGGTCGATGTCAAGGACAAGACCGATAGCATTTAGAAAGATCGTTCTACATCGACATTGTTGCAATTAAAGCGGCGTCGGCTGAACTTGTTTTTTTGTTGTTGGCGCGCCGCCAAAAACCGCATCACCGTCTTCCGCACTTCGTCATCGGTCTGCGGAGATTTCGCGAAACGCATATCGATACGCGTCTTGTCACGTACCTACGTTTCTTTGCTTCGCCCTCCCCCCTCCCTGCCTACTGTTCGCATCTCTTTTTACTTTCTTTTTTCATTCACTCCTCCGCCATTCACAAGGTCTTCGCTGTTCAAACGTTCTCGTGTTATACGAAGTACCGGTACTGACGTAATCGCGCCGAGCGACCCACTGCAAGAGTCAATGTCAAGGCCGAGCTTAGTGGCACGTATAGGTTTCGTAACACAACGAAATCCGTCTCGTAGCTGCGGAAAAATTAATCGAACGGATAAACCGCGATGCTCTTTCTTTTCCGATTTTACCTGTTTCGGTAACTATTGATAATTGAAGCAGCAATAAGGAGACAGCTCCACTTTTACACATATTTTGATTTGAGAATTATTCGGGGATTATTTCACAGTGTAAACTTATAGTTTATTGTGCCCATAGGAGATTGCTACTTCTAAATATACGTTATGGCAATGATTACAATAATCTATACTCTCTTTCTCTACTTCTTTAAAAGGTACATATTACAACGCTTTTTGATATTTGAAACGATGAAGATGACAGTTGAGATTGCGGAAAAAGTTTGCACAATGTGCGACAATGATTTTTTCAAACAAAGGAAACATACAACGATTTTTGCCAGTCGGAGTAGGATAATTTGATCATCGTTTTGTTTTCACTTTTAGCAATTACAAATGTAATGATGGAGGTAATTTATTGTTGACTGACAATTCTAATTGACATGGTACAAAGTTGTACATAAAACAGTAGGTCGACGGTCTATAAATATACAACTATAAATATCGATCTCCGATATTACAATGAAACCGCATTCTACATGAATTTCAAATGCGGCGCGAATACTTTCTACGCGTGTCCGTCTACTGTTGCATCGGGACGATTTTAGAAAATCGTAACAGATTTAATTTTAAAGGACACCGACAGATTTCTGAAGCTGTAATACCCACTTGTTCCAATTTGCTCGGCGCGGGCCAAGTTTTCATTCGGCGCCAAACACTTGTAGGTGCTGGGAAAACGAAGATTTTTGAACTTTCGCTTTCCTTATATTATCATTTCATCTTGTGTACCTTCTTTAAAATTATACATGTTGATCGGTAACTGGTGGTCCAACCGAAAAGGGGACGATTCTACATAAATAAAACAAGTCGGAAACGTAGAATAACATTTTTTCATACGAGATTCTGTTTTCGAAAAAATCGAGCTTGAAAATTCAAACACGCGCATTATTGAATAGGAATCGTCTGACGCGTCTGTTCATGACTTACCGGTTCTACTTACAAATGCTAAGCACGCGAACTTGACTGATTTTCAAGGTCGATTTCCTCGAAAACAAAGCCTTATAAGAACAAATTTTATTGTGCATTTCCGATTTATTTCATTATGTAGAATCATCCTTTCTTCGATTGTACCACCAGATTTGTCTTTGCAATTAATTTGCACAATCTTAAGTATCTTACGAAAGTAACAATCAGATAGAGTATATTTACTCACACAAATTCCTTTCAAATTTTGGTTACAATCTTAAAGAACGTCGGACGGTTTCAGAGTGTAATATAATTTTAATTACCATTCGTGACGACGAGAATGGAATTTAATTTCTATTAGTGCTTTGTAAACAAATTATTCATGCAGTTTCTTCGGCGAAACGATCCAGCAGTGTGAGTCAGTTTCGAGCAGCTTTTAAGGTCTTAGCAGCTTTGGAATTTTTCGTATTTCGTCATGTTTCCGAAATATCGGGCCTTAGAGGTGAATTCGGTGAAACTAAGAACCTTGAACCGATCAGGCAGCTTATATGCCGAGTTAAAATTATGATGAGAAATTGCGCCAGGAATACCCGCAATTGAGAAACAAGCGGTATCGCGAATGAACAAAACAGTTTATCGAACAGTCTTTCTGGCAACGGCCGTACAAATTCTTATTATATTTTATCAGCGAAAGAGAGGAATGACGCCGCAGAAATTCGTCCAGTATGCTCATCGAACTATAAACAATGGGGAGCATTAATTTTAACCCTCGGAATATAAAAGCGTCTTATTTTCTAAATATACATTAGAACGTATCGAAAGATGTCTGTCCACGCATGTGATTTAACATTAGCGATTGCGAAGCTAAATTGGTTTTCATACGTCAACTACGATCGAATTGTTGAAATCGCGGGTCGAAATAGACCCGGGGATTGCGATAAAATGGCGTCGCCTTTGTTTACGGAAATCTTTTTTATTTTCTTGTCTTTGCACAAACAAGGACTGACGCAAGGTGCAACACTTGGTCATGTTTCCTGGCTTAGGCGTCTTTTATGAACGCCTGTCAGTGTGTCTGGGTATCTTTACGCGGTTGGCGCTTACGTCAAGGGCGACCTCGACTTTCCACAGTTTCTAATCTGTACGAGAATCGGTTGAGACAAGCATTTCGTTTCAACTGTGTGACGCTTGACATTGTCTCCGATTTTTATAGCAAATTTTTAGAAACTGGCTGAGAACAATTTTATTTAGCTTCCTTAAATTTAGTATTTTCATCGCTAAATATTGATCGGTTGATACATTGTTTTCAATTACGTGTACACGTTCTCAATTTCGGTCAAGTAAATATTTGCCAGGTGAGTGGTTCCCTGTTTGCTAAAAGCGCGAGAGATGCCTGATTGATTTTGCTTATGTTAAAGCTGATCGACTACTATTACTGTAGCGGCAGTGACTTTTTAAAGGAGGAAATAGCTTTCTCGGCTTAACATTACAAGAGAAAAGTATTATCGTATGCAAATTAATTTGTTTAAACGGTACTTCAATGTTTGTGTGTTGTCCGGCGTCGGTAGTATTGGACCCTGAAAATCAATTTTATTTACACAAGATAAACATTACGCACGGTATATCAAACATATATGTTGTTTATACGATCGACCTTTCCGCAAAGCGTACGTTGCAATCCTACACTAGTTTTATTATCGTTGTTTCCAGGGAACTTTGAATCACGGAAGTCAAAAGCAATTAATTGACCAATGGCGGATCAGATAGGAGACAGTATAACGGACAGTTTAAAGTTTTTGGGACTGGAACTGAATTTCATTCCATTTGGAACTTATAAAATTCAATAAAGCAGGAAATTGGTGAAGTTGATCTCGTGTTTTATTTTTTTAATTTTACCTTCCTCTATTCGAAACGATCCACTACGGTATTACCGATATTTTCATGCTTATTGACTGCACGCTAAATTCGAAAGAATTGGTATACTTGTATTTAATGTAATCACAATTTATTAGAACAAAAAAACAAAACTATCGTATTTTTTAGATAATTTTGTAAGTTCGCCGGCTACACGTATCGAAGCAGTCGCGAGAAGTAGAACTGGTCAGTCATAATCAGACGAGTCGGGTTATTCCTTTTCAATAGCACGCGTTGAATCCTGAGACATCCTAGGACACGCTGTATGTATTAACTAAATATTGTATAAGAGGTACCGTTTTTTTTAGAAAAATATTAATCTTTTAAGATCAGCTTTTTAGTAAATATACAAGTAAAATAATAAACTGCCTGTCTCATCTATGGAACAAATCTAAAAAATCTGAAATAGCGTAGCAAAGCAATACACCATTTAATATTCCTAATAATGAATATGGCAATAGATATTGCCACAAAAATATTCTGAATGCTTAGTACCTAAGGTGGTTCTATACATTACGAGAAAACAAACATATTTATATTTATATTAATATTTCTCTTATACAGAATGGATCTAGTAAGTGGACAGATATATAACTCGATTGTAATTCAAGATAGAAAAAAAATTCCGGAGTTCCGACGTTTTACGGAAAACATGAATTTGTTGAGGAATTCTAATTGAAAGAAAATGTAAACAGTACAAATTCAATTCATGGATCTAAGACCCAATCTGTCCACTGGTGCACGATTAGTGGAAGTATTTTCCACATTGAAGATATGAATGACTACAATGATGGATGCTTGATACTTGATCCGTTCGATTGAGTAATTTTTGGCAGGGATAACAACAGGGAAATACAAACAGCATCTCCATTGCAAATGAAGTTTCGTGCAGGTGGCACTGCTTGAAACGACGTTGGTTAACGTATCGGTATGAAAAAAGGGATAAAAATCGTGGGTGGATGGACAGATATCACGAGACAAGGGCTGACGTGCGGTAATTGAGAATCGTTAACACGTCCTCGAGAGAGATCCAGCGGCTGGATATCGCTTGGACCTCTCTCGCGTACCGAGAGAGAGAGAGAGAGAGATAGAGAGAGCCGGGCGCTACCATCAGTTCGCCCCTCCCTCCCCTCGTCTCGGCTTTCTGGCCACGGTACCGGTGACCTTCAACCGTTCAGGAGTGGATGGACCTTGTTGGCCAGCGGGCCGAGGTATAAGGTCAAGGTTACCGTTGACGGTGTGCACGGGATATGCGACCTCCGGATGCATCGAGCGAGATGCGCGCGCAGCCGGCGCATGTGCACCAACCCGCCGGCTTCACGGTACGTCGCAGCACGTCGCGCGAGCCATTGCCAAGGTCTTCGCTGGTCACGGGCAAACCGTTATAAGTAGCGATGGGCTCGATCCAAAACGCGCAGTGATTAATGCTCGGGTTGCAATGGGTCATCAGACGAACTGGATTCTGCCGGACACCCCGGAAAACGGATGTGCTTCTTCTAAACTTCGAATAATGCGGACTTTGTTGTACCCATCGCGTAATGAATTGGAGAACTAATTTCAGCACACGAGCAATTTGAAATCGAGTACCTTTTTTGGTTTGTTTATTCATAGTAGTTTATTGATTTCCCTTTGGGATTACGAGGAGGTCACGTCTTTACATGTTGCTTATTACGACTAACTTGTTGTAAATTGTATATGCAACATACATATACAATATACACACACAATATAAATATGTAATATACATAAACAATATACAACAATGTATGCAATACAGAACGTACACAATAGACTATGTGTACAATATACAATACATACAATAAACAAAATGTCTCAGGTTGGGTGACGCTGGCATGGGGGGGATTCTACGTGCAAAAATAAGTAAACAAAAATTAACAACATTTCTTCCGTCGACGCTTCATTTTCGAGATAATTGAGATCGAAGAGTCAATACTTACGCGTACCGTTGAATAGGATTCGGCTGGCGCGTCTGGTCATGACCAACCAATTCTACTTCCTGCGAACGCAGGACACCCGCAACCGCTGAATTTTCAAACTCGATTTTCTCGAAAACGAAGCGTCAATCGAAAAAATGTTATTCTTTATTTTTTACTTATTTTTGTACATAGAATCAGCTCGGGTCTGCTTGTACGTTGGTTGCATTAAAAGTTAATATACATAGTAGCAATAGCCTAATAACACGATTATTTTCACTAGATTGAGAATTTGTTGATCGAGATGTTTAATTTACCATTGTTAGTTACCTGTTGAGGATGATACGAGGACTTTAATGATCGTTTCAAGATTAGTTATATGCTATTAATAAATTATTGTAGCAAAATAATACGAGATATTATCATACATTATATTTTTTATAAAGAAATGAAGTTACATGTTCATGCTTGTATGTATTATTATCCTTATGTTCAGCACTTATACAAGTATCTTTTTATGGTTGAACATTTTTTACAAAGATAGGTCTTTCTGTAAAAGATTATGCAATGGAGGGTTCAGATATTCGCGTTTTGTGGCTAGCGCTGTGAATGCAACTCGGTATCAGCAGCGTATCTGTTTTTTTACGAGTTTCCTCGTGAACTGGGATCTACCTCGACATGCAGATGATATTAGCGTCGAGAATACTACGATTCTTTTCTGATGTAACCCAGTTTCGTCCTTGCTACAGAACGCATGTTCAAATGTACTCACTGCTCGAGCTCGAGACGGGGAAATTTACGCAAATCTTCCACTAATAGGACCTAGTATTCTCTACGTTCTCCGTTTTACAAAGTTTTGAAATGGAGGAGAGGTTCAAGAACGTCGCAAATATTATTTCATCGGTTGCTAAGAGTAACCTCACGTTTCTTCTCCTAAAGGAAATCATTTTAACTTTAAAATTTTCGAATGTAGAATTGAAAAACAACTAAATTAATCGAAACAACAGGAGGATGTAGATTGCCAAGATTCAAAGAAAAATTATTTAACTGTTATTTGAAATATAAATCATTATTTTTACGTGTTTATACCATTTGCGTTGACGACCATTGAGGTATTGTTTCAAGTGTACTAATAGGTATTCTGTAGTTATAGTATAGGTATAGTATAAATGGGATATTTTTAGAAGCTACTAAAATGAAAGGGACAATCTACCAAAATTATGAAAAGTTATAATAGTATAAATAATGAGGATAATCATTTATTTGATACAGAAATTAATAGTTTAGAAGTTATTTAATTTTTTAAGTTTGGAAATATTAAAATAAATAATCTACTCAAACTATTAAAAATTGTGATAGTAAACAATCATTTATTTGAATCAGGAACGTATAATTCATTGGTGGCTTATTTCTTTTAACATGAAAATACTGGGAGCATTTTCTAAAATATAAATATGAGATTTTCTGTTAAGTCCTTCCATTTTTAAGGTCAGCATTGCGAAAGATATCCTTAGTACAGGACCTACTCCATTCCAAGGTAGGTTACAATCTTCCGCGCCTACGGCCGCTGCCAAGTTGAGAACTGACCTACGCGAGACAAGGCGTTCCATCGGAGCACGTATGTATCTGGCGACAAGCAGGATTGAATTAGAAATTGGTCACGATCCAACGAGATTGCAGTGGCCTACGATTATTATGTTGTCACCTGTTGAAGGTGCCTTTTTGTCGAGAATTTATATATCTGCCTCGATGACTGAAATTTTTTTAACGTCACAACAAAACACTCCTTAATACTACATCAATCCATACGAACAAACTAATTATCTACTTTAACACTCGAGCAAAAGGACACGAGGAAAACGGTGATACACGCAGACGCAGAAGAATGGATCGAATCATCGATTCAGAGATAAAATCATTGAATAATAGAGGCCGCGGAATCACGCAGATGCTCGAAGAAGCTGATGAAACACTGGAACCGGATGTAAGTCATCCGAAAGAACAGCAACGTGTCAACTAATTAAATGGATAATTGTCGCATGAACGGTGGCAAACAATTCACTGCGATACAGCGAACGCGAACACGCGGGAAGTTTATTAAACAATGTTCGGCGTGCTAATTAATTCTGTTCCGCGAACTCTGTATCCGTGGACGCAATTTTACTTCCCATAACTCTATGAGGCGAGCTAATATCCCCCCTCCCCCTTCGGGAAAATAGGCCAAGGAAGAATTAGGTCCTTCAGAATTTAACGATGACCTAAACCGAATTCCTTCGAGATACAGATTATTCGATCACGTTGATGAAACTTGGAACGTTCATCGTATTTTGCGTTGCGTCTCTCTGTTTGTAGGAAAACCGGGTAACATCGGGACGGGTCTTGCGCGAGTAATGGGAGTAATGGTTGTCTCCGCGAATAGCAATATCTTTCCATAATGCACCGCGTGGTCCTTCCACGGGATCAAGCTTTCTCGAGCCTTGAGCGAACAAGACAATCGTGGATGACCTCGAGCGTGTGTCGGCTCCCGGCTACGTATAACGGGTTGCCCGTGACCGGGGAGGACCTTGGCCATGGATGTACGCCGGGTGTCGTGACGCAGGCGCCGCGACGCGGGCTTTTGCTCCTTTTATCAACCTATTCCACTGCCGTAATTTAAGAAAAACAAACGCAAACAAACGAACATCGTTTACCTGGAGAATTAACGTTTTATCGACGCCAGGACTGCCGAACGATCAAAAGGTCCCATTCCAGACTTTTTATATTACAATTAAGGCACTTCTGTAATCAGCAAAGGGATGCAAGTGACGTTTAAAGTGTCAAGTTAAGAACAGAAATTAGGAGTTCAACTGTTAAATGTTGTACACGATCCTAGTAATCTGATGTTGTTTCAAAGTATCATTTAAAGGTATAAAAGATTGACTCATAGCTTACAATTAAGACACATTTGTCGAAATTGATACTTTTAATATTATTTATGCATTTATGGCAAAAATGCATAAATGAAGTACAAAACATATGAAGACATCACAAGATTTAAATAATGTTCTATATTTTCGACTAACTAAGATTGTTCAAAGAAACAATACATTTTTATTTAGCTCGTATTTTTTACAGATGAAATTATTGATTCAAAAGCAAGATCTTTTAATACGTTGCCTTATAATTCAATTCTGAGTTTTGAGACTAAAACGTGCTATTTAATTTTTCCTCACTATATATTCGCAATAATTGAAAGTAAGCCAATTTCTATTGTTTTAAAATCAATGTAAAAGTGTTAAGCTGCTGTTACATGTCATGTTATATGTCAGTTTGTGATGTAAATTTAAAAATAGTCAAGTTTGGCATGTGAAATTCATGTCGTCTCTGACAGGTTATGTTTAGGCAAGCGGTTAATCCTAATCGACTTAAAAAATTGTTCTTTTCTATAAAATAGCCTAGCAACTGTTGTAATATTATCAGTACAATTTACATATCGAAATGACAATCAGCCAGCAAAACGAAAAATGTTTCAATTAATTATGTAAAGGACCAGGTGTCTCAAGACAAGCGTTGAGGGCAAGAGGGTTCCGTTGGTGAAAATTGAAAACTAAATTTTCTATCGTATCTTTAGCTTTCCGGTTATTTTCCCCACTTCCTGAACCGTTTTCCCGGTATCTATCCTTTTCCCCGACAGAAGGGGATGGGGCGTTGATGTTGGCCATCCGGGGGCGGCAAGTTCAAGGTCGCCACGTCCGGGCATGCTAACCCAAATACGATTACGGTCTGAGGACAGGAGGAGAGCCGAGACAACAAACTCGAGAGAGATAGAGAGAGAGAGAGAGAGAGAGAGAGAGAGAGATATCCCCAGCTCGAGCCTTGCCGGGCCACTAGTAAAAAGATCTAGGAGCCAATTCTCCGTCCAGGGGATTAATCCGAATCGATCTATGACCTTCTTCACTGCGACTAATCGAACGGTTTAGTACGGTTTCGGATCTGATCGCCCTTCAAGGCTAATGACGCGGACATTTTTAATTGCGCAAGGAACTCCGCTGCTTTTCATAACAACCTGCTCCATGAAATATTCGCGAGCCATGCCCGACCTTCTTTTTTCGGCATCGCCTTCTTTTCGGTTATTTATAAAAGACACTATAGTCATTACTAGATTCTCGGATCCTTGTGCAATATAAAAATTGTCTGCATCGATTTTTAGGAAACAGGAGCCACTTTGAAATTGTTTTCTTTATTTAATTATTTTAATAGGTTAAAAATAACATATCTTTACTTTTCAATTTTTAATCGCTTCACTTTTTTGAACTGTAACAAGTCAATTCTGTTGTAAGTGCATAAAATCTGCAGATCAGACGTTACACTGATCCTTTCAGGATTGTTCGTATACATATTATATAGAATAAAACATGTAAGATATGTTCACAGGCTACAGCGATTAACTCCGTCTTTTAAATTTTTTAAATCTTGATGGCTGCTAAATCTTTCGATTGATCCTCGATATTTAAAATAAGTTTTCTTAATAATTTAAGCTTTCTACTAGTATTATTTTATGAATTTCTCTATTGTGTTCGTTGTGTGTTTGAGTGGCTGATATATGCAGGATTTATCTATTTTCGTTCGATATTTGCGATCGAGTTGAATAATCGAGCTACGCGGGCACGGGTAAATCAAGGGGTTGACTCGTAACGAATAATACCGATTTAATTCAAATAAAAGTTTGGAGATGACCGTAAAACGTGGCGACCGACGCGAGACACCTCGATGTCGCCTCTCGAACGCATTTCTCTCTCGACGTTACTCGCCTGTCTTTTAAGGTTTGTTTGTTTTTCGCGGGACGAGCATTACACCCGTTTTGGCGAGAATTTAGGCATCCCACATATGCGAGTATCGTATATGGCCGCGATGGGCACGGTAGGGGCCCCTCAATCGCCTGCTGCTCCCATCAACTTCTCTTTCATGCGCGAGGCCTGCGCACTGTTCGCGACGGGCGAAGTACTTCCTTCCTCTATGGTAACGGCGGATGCTGGTGGGGGATAGTGGCCGCTATGGTGGGGACGGTTTTGCCTCAATTGAGATAAAAATGCCCACCCCTGACACATGGTATCTTGGATTTATTTGGAAATTTAGATTTGTTCGAACAAATTTCATTTCCAGACATATTAAAAATAATGCTATGAATATCTCGTATATTTACTTGGATAGAAATAGTGGTTTTTTAGTTGACCTAGGCACAAATTGCATACCAGAGCAGTCGCTTTGAAAATTCTTCGGATATTATGTATTATTGATAGACGTCAGTGTGAATTAGAACTTCGGTTTTAATCATGATTCACGGAATTGCATCATCTCTGGGAAAGAACAATAATACGTAGTTGTCGCGTTGCATTGATTTCCTTGAACGCTGGGTTTGTACATTGTGATTATAAGTTTAACGTTTCAACGTAATTAATGAATCAGTTTGTACGTTCATCTACGGAGTGTCACAGATTTTAATGTTTAAATTTTGTCAGTATATTTTATGGCACTAAATAAGAAAACAATGTTATGTAAACATAAGTCACATATAGAGCTTTATTAAAAAGTTATAATAAAAGTACGCAATACAAGTGGAATAGTAACCGATTTGCTGTTGCTGTGAGCAGTGGCTGGAATAGATCAATGTATTTACTACTTGACATCGTCACTTCCAGAGTTAATTAATACTCCATTTCAAGAGTTCTACCGTTCTTGACAATACATGATTGACAGCGATCAAAGATTAAATTTATAACTGTGCGAATTTCGTTTAAATGCTCACAGTAACAGCAAATCAGTTACTATTCCACTTGTATTCCGTATTTTTGTTATAACTTTTTAATAAAGCTCTATGAGATATAGGTTTACATAACATTTTTTTCTTATTTAGTACCATAGAATATACTGACAAAGTTTGAACATTGAAACCTGGGACACACTGTATAGTGATGTTTCCGAAGGTAACAAGGTACAACGTATCGGTCACTTACGATTAACCAACGTGACGAACAAAAGTTAAGTATTCACCTAAGGTCAACATAAATTTTTATTGTTACACTCAGAATACAATTGGACAGTATTATATAATAATGATTAATGAGAAATATTTACAAAATAAGATACAATTTTGATATTTGTCAATTATTGTTAGGAAGTAAAATTTCTAAAAAAGATTTGAAGAAATTACATATATCATTATTGATATAATAAATCCCCTTCTACGACATCAATTAATAACAACACCAATTTTTTATAATTGATGGAATAAACCGTGTGGCAGAATAACTGCAAAATATTATTGAACATTTTTATGGAAAATAGTAAATCCAATCAAAGTTTTATTCCGCTGTGCAGTTTATTATTTGAATTTTTGATTATGACAACCTTTCAATGACTGCGCATACTTGTGCAATATCCACGTATGCGTTGTTACATGTGCATAGGAGGATGCAGTGTTAGCTGACTCCGTCATTGGGCTTAGTCACGAGGATTATCACCTTGTAATAATGTCACCAGGATGTCTCGTTACAAAACGCCCACCGAACATGCGACTCTCAGAAAGAAGCGAACTAGACGAGCAAATATTTTTGTCATTCGTCACTTCCTTGGATTCGCAGGTGCATCATTACATCAGAGATGGTCATGCGTGTTCACGATCTAAAAGTTCAAATGAAGTTCCAAAAGTATCAACAAAGATCCAGAGCCTTTTATATATTCAATAAACCTGATTATCTGACGTCATAAAATTTGAACTGGTATAAAATTTGGGGAGAGTACGATTTCCGTGGCCTCTCATTTTGAGGTTATATTTGTGTTCTTGGGGATATTTCAAGAAAAAAATGTATATATAACATGGTGTTAAATTGGCCTGGTTTAGCCGATAAAGTAGATTTCCTGTTTTTTATAAATTTGCAAATATCTCGGTAACTATGCGAAATATGGCAAAATATCAAGAGACCTTTTTTGTAGAAAATGAAATTTTATTCTCATAATCTTTGCATTGAAGAATAGAATGAGTTGTGGTTAGGTCGTGGAGGGGGCGGAAATCGTACGAGGGTCCACGGAAATCGTACTCGTGCCTAAAATTTGTAGGGCAGTCTGATAAAAAAATATTGTACCACATTATTTCCCACTCGATTGAAGCAAGGGAATAAGAATAAAGCAAACAACAAACTGCAAACAAATTCGATCCGAGACCCCGCCGAAGCTAGAGCGTTAAACCGCGACGTTCGCGAAATTCGAAGAAAAATGTGCAAACGAGCAGTGTCATGGACATATTTGCACCGATATAGAAACCGGCGTGAGAAAAGCTACGCTAATAAATCCGGAGCTTCAACGTCCTCTTCTTTTCAATCGAAGTAGGGATTCGCGAGGACGAAATGATCCGTGCCAGGCTTTTGCAGATAGTTTGCAAAGGCTGGTCAGGAAATCGCGGCCTCCCCGACGTAACAAGCCCAGCGTCCAGGGATTTCCTTACGGAAATCGCTGCGGCCGCCCACCATCCGGCCGCTAACATATTCCTTGGAGCTGGAAAATCCATTCGCTCTCTTTTCCTATTTTCCGCATGGGACGTGCATTCAAACGCGATAACCTTGAACTTCATTCGCCTCCGCGTTTCCCTCCCTCTCCTGCCTTTTTATTCTCTCTTTTTGCGCTCGATCTCTCTTCCTCCGTGTACTTCTTCCTCTTTGCCACTTATCGGACCTTCTGCACTCTCCCTCTCTCTTTTCCTCTCACTCTTTTCGTCTTTCCTGCTCGTTTTATAAACAACTCGTCTCTCTCTCTCTCTCTCTCTCTCTCTCTCTCTCTCTCACTTTTATCTGCCTATCGTGGTTACCTTGCCCTCCGCACGGTCCTCCTCTCTCTTTCTCTCTTGCTCCCTCGCTCTCGCTCTCTCTCTTGACTTTTCCACGGTTTTCCCGTTTCTCTCGGCCGTTTGATCCGCTGACGTCATGGCTATCGACCCGAAATCTCCGGTTCTCGTGTGTCTATTAATACGGGGCCGTGTGCACGTGGAACATCGGCACGTGTACCTTCACGCGACACGCGCCACCGTGTGTGCATGCCAACGCATGTACGTGTACACACGCACGATTCACGCCCAGGCCGTCGTACACTTCCGTCTTATCGGTGCAGCGCAGTTTTACGGTGGCATTGAACGACGCCAGACTAGTTTTTCGCAGTCAACACAGATCGATTTTTCTCGCACTTCCGGCCCCGGACGCCGCGAGATGCAACGACCGGGTCTACTCGGACCCAACTGTTGAATGCACCGCCGACTCACTGGACACGACCTCGATTAATCGACCCTTCGCGGACTAGAAAGATTAATGAATAGACTGGAGATGTGCATGCAAAATTGTAATTTTCTGAGTCGATTGTAAGAAATACAGGTAATTATATAGAAAAGGTCTGCGTACTCCGATTTTGATGAAATTTTAATATTTTATCGAGCAACACATTCTGAACAACTTTTTCCTTTTCCAATATAGGGGGGTCGCTTTTAGTTTTCGAGATATTTGCAAAAAGCTATCGGTAATGTTAATTTCATAACGGAAACCTTCTTTTTAGAAACACTGCGTGCGTGTGAAACACTGGGTGGGTGTGTGTGGTATTGTCGCTTCTCATCTCCACAACGTGTTTACAAACAAAACATAAACAGATGCGGCCCGAAAATCCAGGAAATGGAATAACAGAAGAAACAAGCAGAATTAACTCCTGTAGATAACTCTGATCATACATAGATAGGCTGAGCTTTCAATTTTCAAAGACATTTCCTGGATTTTCGGGCAGCATCTGTTTATTTTTTGTTTGTAGACACATTGTGGAGATGAGAAGCGACAATACCACATACACACACACCCAGTGTTTCTAAAAAGAAGGTTTCCGTTATGAAATTAACATTACCGATAGTTTTTTGCAAATATCTCGAAAACTAAAAGCAACCCCTCTATATTGGAAAAGGAAAAAGTTGTTCAAAATGTCGAAATCTATAGTATATTAAAATTCCATCAAAATCGGAGTACGCTGGCCTTTTCTATATAATTACCGAAATACAATTTAAAGTGGTGTTACCACTTAGAACTGTTAAGTTTAGAAGATTTATGAGATGAGGGTGCCTCAAAATTTCGTATACTTGTTTGGCTGTATTTCAGACTAACGCACTGTGATTTTCCTGCAATTATCTTTATTATTATTTTTATTATTGTACGATTCCAGCAGCATATGTTCTTCGCTGTCATGAATTGACGAATTCTCTTTAAATTTTTCACTGGCATAGGGAGATATTTATCTTGTGTACTAGATTGATGCAGAAAAATAAATTTAAACAAAATGGCAGTCGTATAAAGCAGAAATTCATTGTGATTGAAATTTTTTCAAGTAATTAAAAGAAAAATATCATCCATATTTACACAATTTTAATTGATTAGATAAAGGGATCTCTACTTAATACGTCTACAAAATTTGAAGAAGATTGATTAAATGCGATGTGCCATGAAATCATATAATAATTTAAATAATGGTAAAAATAAATGCATAAAGTTACGCGTTGTTATCTTAAAATATAGCCAAACATGTATGCAAAATTTTAGAACACTTGACCGATAATAACCTAACCGATTTTGGTCTCGTAAATTCTCTAAGTTCGAAGGCTCTAAATAGGAGTACCTCCTTAACACGTTGGCTGTCATGTCACCCATATATGGGTGACGGAATTATATATTTGGACTTCAAAATAAATTTTTACGTTAATATATTCATTGTACCAAATTTGATTAATATTCAAAAAATCCAAGAAGGTTGAAGAATTACATTCTCAGTGTCATACATTTAATCTTTTCAATTTTTGTTTCTTTCAATAAATCACTTCGATTTTATGGACTTTTCGAGATTGCCTGATTGTCACGCAACGTATTAAGGAAGTATTATAGAGGGTTTCACCGATCTGGTGGCACAAGCCGTAAGGAGGTGAATATACCTAAAAAAAATAAATCGAGAAGATAGAATAATGTTTGTTCATTTAACACCTTGTTTTCGAGAAAAACGAGTTTAAATATTCAGCGAATACACGTCCCACTTGATAGCAACCGTCTGACGTGTCTGGTCATGACCGGCCAATTCTACTTCCTGCGTATATGTATTGTACAAAAGCACGCGAATCCGACAGACCTTCAAACTCGATTTTTTTCCGAAAACGAGACGTTAAACGCAACAATTTTATTTCTTCTTTTCGACTTGTTTAAGTCGAAACCCCAAAAAATGATTATTCATCGTATTGCACGTGCTATAAATGCATAAAAATCTGTGGTTTAGTAGGAAAAATCTGAAGCTAATCTTGTAGTATTGTTCAGATGAAATCACTGTTTCGTACAATGTATTGAATAAAAAGACTCTTCTAACAATGTTAATAAACTGATAATAACACGTCGATGTTCTCAAATTATTTGAATCCGTCAACTGTTTTAAATTTCACTTACTCATTTTTGTCTTAAACGTATAAAATCCGTAGTCTAGTAATGAGAAAAGAATCGAAAATGATGTTTAAATTGTCTGGGAATTGTTAAAATTGTTGAATAGGCTTTCTTGAGATGTTTGTGTACACAAATACATGCAGGTAATTTCTAAGATTGGATGTCCGAACTTTTTCCCTGTGCAGTCAACATCTGGAGCAATTTGTGCGATTGATCATCGAAACTCTCGTGCAATCTCCCGGATTGCATTGGTTACTCGCTGTTCCCTTTGAAGCTTCTTTTAGCGTCTATTCGAAAGAAAGTTCTCTAGAACGTGTATATATATACACCCCACGATCCTGAAGGTATTCTGATCCAGGAAGTCCTTGACACACAGTCAACTAATCAGCTTACCGAATAAAACATTTAACCAATCGGTTATCGATCTATCTATCAAAACATACGTGATTTATAATCGTGATAGACAATCCAATCACATACAGTTGATTATGTAATGCTTGTTTCGTTCAATTGCAGGTGGTTCATCAAGGTGTCCTCAATCAACTGGCGGCCATTGTTTCCGGAACAGTTTCTCCGTCGTCGTCGTCGCATCGTGGCGAACGATTTTTGTTGACGCACGTAAACACCGGCGTATGTATTCAGGCTCCGGCGAGACGTCACGTCCTCGTGACCTGTGCATAGTGTGTGCACATAGTGCACGTTAGTATGAACTTATGTGTGCTGCATCGGGACACGTCAAGGTCATGGCCGTCGAAGCGAGGAGTTACGACGGAAAAACACGATTGCGATGCTAGGAAAAAGAAGACACTCTGGGCTGATACCAGATAAGCTGTTCGATCGGTTACTATTGCGGTTTCGACGTTCGGGTTGCACGAAAACCGCAATTTGCATACCTATGTACCCGAGTGCGCCTAATTGATCAACGTATGCAGCCTGTCCCATCATATTATGTCCTCACTATTGTGTGATTTTTTAAATCCTTTAACTCTTGTAAGATGTACATATTTTTCTGTATTGTTTGTAATGAAGATGATATTTCAGATGTCTATAACTTTTGCAAGATGTACATATTTCCTTTTATTGTTTAAGATGAGGATGGTATTTCAGGTGGACAAAGTTGGTGAAGCAACCTGTCATTCGTAAAAATGATTAATGTGTTCAAACAGTGTACATTATTGAATTAGTATTAACAAAATTATGAATACCCTCGTCGAACCTGCTGGAAATATTATAGGAAGATTTAAGAAACAGGAGTTCTTGTCCTTCTATAAAACATACGTAATGTCTATTGTCATGTAAAAATTCTAAAAAAAATTTGAGAAGCCGATAAGAACACTAACACAATTTTTATAACTTCCAAAAATGAAGATAATGTCAGAAAAATATGTTCAACTTCCGAGCAAGAACGAACCCTTCATTAAATCAGTGTCAAATTTTTTTATTCATTTTTGTGTGAATATTTTCGTGGTATATTTTATCATTTATCATGCATTGGTTACATTTCGTTATGACAAAAATGAGTGGTTGCAATTTAAAACGATGGAAAAATTAAAAGAATTGGAAAGTATCAATGTATAACTTTCGACCTAGTAAAATCATTAAAGAAATACCTACATGAGTCTTGTAACTTACAATACCGCAAAAAATTTTAATTTTGCACAAAAATCCGCAGTCTCTTCATGAAAATAGATGAATATATTTCGTCAAGTGTGTAGGCGAGGTGCAATAAGGAGGGATTTATTAGTGGAACCAGTGATTCCTTTGTTCGCAATCACGATTTTCCAAGAGAATGACTCGGTTAAAGGCCCGGAGCTGACGTCGCCGTCGCAAATAATCAGGGAATTAATTGTTTAGGGGTGATCGAAGGTTCGGAAAGCGCATTTTCCCCGCCAGGAGAAAGCAAACAACAACTGCAATACCTTTTCTCCGGATCCGTCTGATTTTCCATCCTACGGCTATCCGAAGGCCGCGCAGCTCGTCCGCCATTCAGTAGCCAATCTGTTCGTCTTCTTGTGTTTCCTGGTCACCGGTTACTCCGTCCTCCTTCTGTTCTCCCTCCATCCGGAGGTGCAGTTCGCGGAGCATGCTTGGAACAACAATCGAATGCGGAAAAATTCTTGACAAGGCCGCCGGGTGTCAAGGACGCTTTACACATCGCGCTCTCGCGTACCTGACTTACGCGCATTCACAATGGATCGTCGAAACAACCGGCTGATCGTTAGCGATCCTTTTCTCTTTCGAGGGCGTTCCTAACGAATGATTGGAAATTTCGCATTCTTGCCGTCGCCGTTTCTATGGAGACGCTATGCTGGTTGTTCATTCCTTTGTTTGTCCGCCTTTTAAGAGCGGTCCACAAGTTTTAGTAGTTCGAGAGCTTCATTTGTACATAGAAATTAATAGAACGGAATAATTCAAAGGCAAATGGTTTTTAACGCATAATGACGACTATTTACATTTTGAACGTTTATGTTTTATAGCCAAGCATTTCTTGAATAATCATTTTTTATCCTCAGAGCATTAAAAAAATCCACACTATGTAAAAAATCTATGAAGTGAATTAATAAATTAGTTTCAGTAAAAATGTTGTAACAGAGGAATGTATTAGTTCTTTTTCCAACCATTTTTCATATGTGGGCCCGTTGCTTTCGGTAGTTACCTTGAGGTAGTTACTTTGAGTAGTACACTTTGAGGGTTAAAAGAGTTCAAGAAGTCATCACTGTGATAAGCTTCAACTCTACAGGATTGTTTATAATGACTAAATTACTCCGATTTTGTGAGAATTTTTGACTATTCGGCAACCAATGTGCTGAAGGTAGGATTTACTTGCGGACTCCGTGTGACTGTTAATTTCTGTAGCAAAATGACTTCCAGTGTGGACGCGCCTTAATATAGACAGGCGTAGAGTGGGGAGTCTAGAAGACGAGAGCACGGGAAAAGTACTGTGGCGTGCGTCGTGAGCGTGGAGCTATGCGAACATTCAGTTTTCGTTATATATTATAATAAATAATAAACATGTGTGATTGATAATGTTGCGTTCGTTTATTTATCTCTCTACCACGTAGCTTTGTCCACCGTACATCGCGATCTTCCAACAATTTCTTTCTGTATGACTAACATTGTATGGGGTTTGCACGTGTTACCATAGTTTGCAGGAGATTTAGATCTTTTAATATTTTTCGTAGCTATCCTGAAGATCTAGAGAGTACACAATAATGCTTGAAAGTGTATCACATCTAATAATTTGATCTACTGTAATCTACTGTAATTAATTTGAAAATTAACGCAGGGATTATTTAGTATTGAAAATGTCATCTTGGAGGATGAGGATCTCTTAAAATATATTCACACATGGATGAAGTTGTCCGGGTCCATTTTGACCCAGGATTTCGAATGTATCATTTAACTGCTCAGCTCTTGCTGATTAATACGTTAAACACGAAACAATTTTGTCTTGTTTTCCATTTCACTTTTTATTTAAGTTTAAGCACAAAAATACGACTGTGTATAAGCAAAATACTTGCTTACCCCATTTCTGTTTAATCTGTATCGATTAAATCTATTAAGAGAGTCTGAACATTTTTTTAACCCCCATACGTTCCTCAGGGTGAAAATTCACCCATTTATTATTTTTATACAGAGTGGACGATTTATCTGAAGACATTGAAATATCTCGAGAACTATGCATCGGATCAAAAAAAGTGGGTAATGAAAGTTGTTCGTCTCGAAGGGGGACATCCAATGATACCAAACTCGACCCCCCACCGCCACCTCCACGGGGTGGTGGTGGGGGAATATAAAAAACTTAAATGGGAACCCCAATTTTTTATTGCAGATTTGGATTCTCCAAAAAAGTACCCCAATTTGACCTACGAGTTTTTGTATTTTGGTTCACAGATGGCGCTGTAATTGACAAAAATCAAAATGGGTAAACAGGCGTATAAAATTTGGGTATCTTGGGAAATACACATCAGATCAGAAAAATAAAAGTAGACGTATTTGATATTTTTAAAAATGCTATTCAATAACACTATAATTAATCACCAACTCCTACCTCCTGGGGGTGAGAGAGGGAATTATTTCAAAATCTTCAATGGGAAACCCTTTTTTTTATAGAAAATCTTGGTTCTTCATTGATTTGATAGTTTTGGTGTAATTTCTTTCACAGATGTCGCTGCAATCGGAAGCAGTTGGAAAAATTCATTGGTTTGTTTATCAATAAATCAAAAACTACTTTTAGCGTTACTCAGGAACAACGACATGGATGTAGTATTTTTCTGTTCTCTTTGGGGTGCTTGTTTTCAAATACGTCTACTTTTATTTTTCTGATCTGATGTGTATTTCCCGAGATATTCCCATTTTTCAACGCTTGTTTATCCATTTTGATTTTTGTCGATTACAGCACCATCTGTGAACCAAAATGCAAAAACTCGTAGGTCAAATTTGGGTACTTTTTTCTGGAGAATCCAAATCTGCAATAAAAAATTGGGGTTCCCTTTTAAGTTTTTTATATTCACCCACCACCACCCCGTGGAGGTGGCGGTGGGGGGTCGAGTTTGGTATCATTGAATGTCCCCCTTCGAGACGAACAACTTTCATTACCCACTTTTTTTGATTCGATGCATAGTTCTCGAGATATTTCAATGTCTTAAGATAAATCGTCCATCCTGCACACTGAAAAATGATTGATCTCATTCTGTAGGTGTTATGAGGCGTTTTTCTTTAAAATGCGACGTCCCAAATAATATATGATTTGTTGAATTTAAGTATAGAGCAAAAATGGGCGAATTATTATACTGAGATCATTTATGCGAATATTTCTGAAGAGCTAACTTCTGAGGGTCAACAGTATATGAATTATATATTATACATTGTTTTGTAAATTCGATACCGTCAGTCCCCAGGGACTGGCATAACGTTTAACGTATTAAGGCTCTGCATGTAGTTACAATACGAAGATCGACATAAAGTGACATTAAAAATTGATGAAGAGCTGCTTAACCCTTAGCGGATAGGGATTATTTTTAGCATACTTTTTGATGGATCGACTAAAATTTTCTTTGTGAAACAAAATTGTTTGCTGAGGAGTTTGGTGTATGAGTTAAATGAAGGGAAACGTGTTGTGTTCAGTAAAAATTTGTTTCATATTTTTCGGAAGTATTAATTGCTTTAACTCTTTGCACTCGGAGCTATTTCAACTAAAAAACGAAACATTTCTTCTAACCCAGAATATTTCCATTGTACATAATTTTTTTTCATTATATGCGTACGAAAATGATGTAGTACCTCGTACAATATTCAAATGATTAGTAATTTATTACATTTAAACAAATTTAATCATGCAAACAATATTCTGAATAATGGTGTAGCAATTTGTAGTGACGCCTCAGAGTCGCCATTCGAGTGCTAAGGGTTAAAAATTATTCACAGTCGCAGAACAGTCAAATTGTTTGGGCGACTGTCAGCAGACACGCGTCCGCAAAGGGTTAAATCGATTTAAAAAATGGTCATCTCTACAATCATCGAGATCTTTTGTCTTTCATTAAGACACCTTTGGATAGCAGCTATCATCTCCGTCGTGGGTCAGGTCACAGAACAATGGTCACAGGGAAAAAGTGTTTATCCGTTAGCAGTCCAAGAGTTTGCAGATTCATAAAGCATTGTAAACTGCTAGGGAACAGCAGACTAACAGCGTTTACGACCTCGACTTTTCTCTCATAATCGACTACACCTGAAACTGGGAAAACATCGTGTCCCCTTCTTTTGACCGGTCGGAATTTACGACCGCTCGTGGACCGTTACGCCTTGAATACTCGCACAGCCGTGGCCCTGAAATGTCGTAATGGATTTCGGGGAGGGAGGGTCGAAGGGTAACTGGAAATGATTTACGACCCCGTTTACTTCCCATTCTTTGCCTTCTTTTCGCGCGTAAAATAAATGCGGCACGCAACGTGGAAGCTTTTTTTAATATCCAAAGGGATGAGCACTTCAACTCTGTACTTGTCTGAATTATTCGAATTCTCGAGGATCGATTTAAAAGATTATTTTGAGTACCGCGTCTGCTAGAAATGCTAGACGGAATTATTCGTCTAGATTTTTTCGTTTATGTATTGGATGTAGCGGTTAAGATCGGAAAAATGTTAGAAATATGAAAGAGTATTGTTTATGTTATTCTTTAATCCTCCGACAGGGAAACCTGGGTCTATTTGACCCAGGACTCAGTTTCTGTCGATTAAATTAAATGGACAGCTGTTACATTAATTAGAAACAGAAAGAAGACTATCTACAAGAAATACCTTGAAAAATATGTTTCCAAAACTTAATAAATAATGCAGTGAATTCATCATCAATTATATAGTTGTATAATGGCCCGGCGTCCGATGGTTATCTTTTTGATTTTTACTTCATTCAATAAATGCTAAATTTGATTTTATGGAACTTTCGAGTCTGCTGATTGGGTATTCTAAGTGTTAATTATTCTTAGTCATCGCTTCAAAGATTAAGGAAGATCGGAAATGTGTTTTTTAACATCTTATTTGTTTTGTTTAGTGGTGTATTCAAACCGTTTCGAATTGGAAAATAATTTTCCTGTTCAAAGTCGATGGAGTAGTCGTAAAAAGGACTCGAGGACGGTCTTCGACTCTACCTGCGAAAAAATCACCATCCTCATTCGTTTTTCAAGCATCTTCGGAGTTCCCTAATGCTTCTCGACTCTGTTCGAGGTGATTGTTTTATAACCGGCACGATATTCTTTTGAATAATAGTTCGTAAAACGATCTATGACTCGAAGCTCGTGTTACAGGCGTTCTACTGCTGTCAGTTTGTTGTAATGACAATGACAAAGTATCTACGTGTGATGAAATGAAATGAAATGAAAGCACGAAAGTTCTGACATCTCCTTTGTTTTTAAATTAATGAAACGCACAGTTATTAATAAGATAAAATAATGATATTTACATAGATTTCCGCAGTTTGTCTTGCTCAGTATCATTTATATCTTTTTCACTTTCCTTCTCGGTTCTCAGATTTTCAGTTCACTGACGTACATTTCTCAGTCTACAAGTTTGTAAGTAGCTTGATTTATTACGAGAAAGTGAAACTAAAATAACTTCCTGTAACCTTTAACAAATTTCTATTTTCGTATTCTAAATAATGAGTACTTGAAAATGACCAGACTTTCTTAGATAAATAAATTACGTAACTGTAATGAACGCAACACAGGGTTTTTAAGTCATAAAATCATTTTATAGGATCGAAATGAATTTCCTCTTAGCGTTAAAATAGTTGTAGACACAAGCATAGCTGAGTGCAAGGTCAAACTATTATATGCAGATGTTATTAATAACCGTGGCTAATGGCGAAAGTCATGTCACTTCGTAGCGAGACACGGTCTGCAACCGGAAATAGTTGGATTTCTGAATGAAGCGCCGTCATCGGGGCCGAGAGAATTTGTGGAACTCTTAGAGGTTTATTATTACGCATGACATCAGGATTGTTGATCATTCTTCGGGAAGATTGGCCTATTGTCTTGGCATTCCCTGTATTTCCTTCCGGTTTCAACTGCACATTTCGGTTGCAACAACAACAACAACCATTATTTATGCCGTGAATCATATAAACAGATTTATATGCTTCTGAATCTTAAAAATAAAATAATAGATTTAATATCATCCATTCTACAATAATAAGTAATTCGCCATTCAATTTGTCTCTCAATAGATAAATAAGCACCATTAATATTTCCGTGTTGAGTGCCACTAAAATCGTATTCAATATAATGAAGTAATATAAAATAGTGTTTTAAAATAAAATAGATAAGTTCACCTATTCAGTTTTATGAACATTGTAAAACTCAAGAAAAATGATCCTTTAGAATATTTTTCTTTATCTCTTCCATTGGTTGTACGAATAAAATATATTACGTAGTTTTCATTTCAGTTTCCTCATTTCAGTAATTTATGTACTGATGACGAATAAATGTTTCCTCTCCGGAAGTGATTGGCACGTTGTTAAATACCAAGCCTTCTTCAATAACATTACCCGAGAAATCGATGCACAAAATTTAAATACAGAGTTTACCTTCCTGCCATTATACACTATCCGTGTTTAACACTAGGTTTACGGAGCACTAAGATTGATTATCTTACATTGTTTTATAAAAATAATAAAATTGTATTTATTTAGATCTTTAGCGATTTTTATTGTAATATGTACACAAAAAAAATAAATCTATTTAATAATTCCTCACGAATGTCTCCTTACACTCTTAATAATCGTAAATTAAAAATTTTGGAATCCGTCATTTTGACGGGCCCCGTAAATCTAGTGATAACTGACGCTTTTAACTTCTCACTAATATAAACAATTTGCGCTTTGTTCCTTACTATTACAAAAGGTATATGTCCACTTCTTAATGTTCAAGGACAACCTGAAATTGATTCTGACACTACTCCAATACTTTCTTCGCGTAATCTCGAAAACGATTGGAGCACCGAATGACCCGCGATGACACGATCACGAAGGAACTTGAGATCGTATAATCCGAGACCGAGCATTATGTCCGGAACGTTTTGTCCGCAGAAAAGAAGATTGCCTTGAGATCGAGCAGCCTTTTTTTCTCGCAAATCGAACTACGGTACGGGTAAGGTTGTTTCGAGGATCGAAGAAAGCATAACCGGGGAGAGAACATGTTCGACCTTCGAGCGTGTGCCATTCATTATAAATCTATAATTATCAGAGTTCACGGATGTGGATCGTGATCTTTCGAGGCGGCGAAAAACCGTGACGTGCTATTCCAGTTACCAAAGTCGGTTCGATTTCCGTGTGTGCTTCGTGGATATTGTTAGAACAACGAAGTTACGTGCTCGTTTACTCAAGTGGTCGATGTACCGGCTAGGATACGTGTGTGTACGTCTATGTATGTAAAACAGAGGCTAAAGTGCACCTATGCCCGCGATTTCAGGCTAAAAACGGCACCAAGGATATCGGGACAATGAGCGGGGTTAGGGTAATTCAGGCCCAGCTAGTTGGCTTTTGTGTCCATCGATCATAGACTCTTATCTATTTTGACATCGGTACATCAATTTATTGCAGACGTTTGTGCTTATTATTAGTAACCAGCGTTCTGAAAATTATTCGCGATTTTTCTAATCTTTCATTGAAGACGTGAGAATTATTGCGCGTTATTTAGAAGGATTTAATATCAAACGATTTTTCTGAAAACCTCCACAATGCTTCAATTTTATTCAACTAGGAATTCATTGGATGAAATATCAATCCTGAAATTTGATGTACATACACACTTCTTATACATTTTTTAATGTTAGAATTATTTTCATTTTATTAGTCCATGTTCTAGCTATACTATATTTTCCTTTGTTTAAATTCAATGGTAAATCAAGGTAAATTGTTAGTATTATTTTATTGAATGCTCTATCAACCCTTAAACTTTATGTACATATAATTTACTTCTTATATATTTTTTAATGTTAGAATCATTTTCATTCTATTAATGTATGTTGTAGCCATACTGTATTTTCCTTCGTTTAAATTCAATTGGAAATAAAGGTATGTTATTAGTATTATATTTTATAGAATTAAGAATTCAGAGATTCATTAAGGGAAAACTCAAATTCGATGTTCTGTCCACCCTAAAAAATGCAGACTGCTTAAGAGTTTCTTAATGGTGAAATTATTTTCGTATTTATTGAAATTCAATCAGAAGTAATATTATTTCAAGCAATCAATTGATGATTAAACTGCAATCCTTAAATTTTATCAAAGCAACGTCTGTTTTTTATTAGATTAGAACCATTTGTTAATCTTCATACAAGCATCGACAGTTTTCCTACCTACCAATCTTTAAAAAGAAAAAAGGAAGAACAATGCTTGGAATGAATTATGTTTTTAGGGTGGCTTCTCTAGCGTCATGTGCATCCACTCGTGTTTCCTCAGTTCCTTAAAATTACCTTTCCCGTTGAAACATCCTCGGTTCAGGCGAGGGTAGGCCAAGGTAATCTCGATGATTCGTCAAGGGTCATCTTCCTCCTAGAGAAAGCGAGACTTTCAGAGACTTTCTAGAGATGTTTACGAAAGTCATAAGACTCCAAGGGCAGTTTCTCGAAACCGAGTTTTCACCGCACGGGACGCTCGACCCACCTCTTTGCGGTTTCTTGCATCCTGAGGACCAAGCCCCGATTTCACGGTTCCTCGACGCATCTGTTCCGAAATGGGACTTTCTTCGTCACGGTGTGTTACTTCACTTTTATTTGACTGTCCTAATTTGTTATATAAGGCCAGACCGGACCGTTACGATCATCGCTTGCATTTACTTGAATTATTGGCCCTAAATTCTTCCAAAGCATAACGAAAAATTGAATCGTTTGACAAATGCATAAAGAAATTAAACAATCCAAAAGATACATAAAACAGACATATTCAAACATTTTCATAAAATATTTTAGTCAAAGACATTATCAAATAAAAAATAAAATGAAAGCTTCATACTTCTAAGTCATAGTTTATTTGTTTTAATGGAAACGTTCCTCAAATGCATAAAGAAATTATTCAGGCTATGGAGATATATTTAAATTTGCATTTTCATAAAATATTTTAGTCAGAGAGATGATCAAATAAAGAATGAAATGAAATGAGATGAGAAAATTTTTTTTATTTGTATGTTACATTTAGAACTGGCTCTGGTGAGCCAACCAGCAACTTTGTTAATTAGATGAGAAATGAAATGAAAGCTTTATACTTCTAAGTCATAGTTTACTTATACACAAGACTACAGATGTTTATTCAACATAAAAATTGCATGCATTGATTCCAAGACACATGAACTGCCTAAACATTTATTTCTTCTCTCAACAATTTTAATAAATTATAATTAACATAATCGATTTCTGAAATCCTTCTGATATTTTCACTGTTTCGTGTTTCACGTACTAATGTTCGTCATAAATGCTTAAAATCTTACTAAATACTTACTAAACACTAAGTGACTATATTTAAAAAGTCCATAGATAGCTAAAATATAATTTTATTATTCTAAATGAACATGAACAATTATTTCTCTGTTGCAGTATGACTAGAATGTCATCTGTAAATACAAGCGACATTTTTTTCGAAAAACAGAATATTCTATTAGGTTATCTCAACAGTTTAATATTGTTAGGCAACACAAACATATAGCTTGATTATCTGTTCATTAATGTTTTATTTTTTTACAAGCTTCCTCTTATTTACCCATGCCATTTGTCTTTTTAATGAACCAAACTTTTGGGGCAACCTTCATGAAAGTAATTATTTTATTACAACAATTTCTGTCTATAAACTCCGATATTTTTTAACGTGTCAAACAATGCTTTCACCATACAAAGCCCAAATGAATCAAGGCATTACTGTCAATTGGTACCAAGAACAATGAGACAAAGGATCGCGAATAAGGAACGCGTGGTAGCATAGACATAGATGTTGCTCGGCATGCCTTTAGGAAGTGAACTTCGGATTATCTTGTGGTTTTCCATGTGCCGAGTTTCCAATTCCCCGAGTCGTGTGTTGCCAATTGGCCGCTTTATGCCCTTCGTGGAGCATCGCAGTAATTGGATGAAATACTGTTCGCCAGGTACCGGCGCGGCGGCCATAAATCTTAACCGGCTATAAACGACCGATTCTTTTCACTTTCGTTGAGACGAGCGAGAAATGTGTGTCACGAGGTCATCGGGCCATTGGCCGTGTTCCACTTTCCAGTTCCCTTTCCCTTTTCGAGAGCGAACGACGACGCGACGTATAATGCCGTGTTCGCGTTTCGAGCAGATGGAAGCAATAAAGAGAGAGGGAAAAAGAAATGGACATCTTTTCCCTCCTACTTTTGCGCCATGTGTTTTGTTTTCGGTGCCGTTTCGCAACGCATTTCTTATCGGACGCAATTTATTTGCGCTGGAACATGGCGGTGTTATGATGAGACTACCCGAAAATATTTGGTTGATTTTCCTTGGATCCTTAAACTCCCTAACTGCTCTATTGTATTGTTAAAGTCAGCCTTTAACCCTTATGTAGATAACACAAATTTTCTACGATATACAATGATGCACTTTATAGTTTCAAAGATTTCTATGCCTCAAATGTCTACCATCATTTTGCTATTTGTCAGCGAAAATGTTAAAGAATTGTAAAAAGAAATTCAAAGTGGTTACCCAGTTATTGACGGAGGGTTAAGTGAGCTATTAGGGCCTGTGCATGTTTAAACTAATAATTAGAATACGGACCTTCATGGAAAATAGATATTGTCTGCATCAATTACAAGAAAAGGGAGTTATACAGAAATTTATTTTTTCTCTTAATCAGTTTTATGTGTTGTAAATAATGTACCAGTAATATTAAATTCGTTTCATGTTTCTTCTCATTTTTACACGAATGCATAAAATCCGCATTCTATGATAAATTTCAGCTTGCTAGTGTCGGTATTATTAATTAAATTGCTTTGATTTTGTGGGGGTATTCGTATCTATTACGTATGCCGTTTTATGAAGTTTGAATTTATTTTGAATGCTTTTATATTTTATAAGCAGCAAATGAGCATACAGTCCAGAGACTACCTAAACAAATGGTATAAATATTTTCGAATATATATATATATATATATATATATATATATATTTTAGTGGTTTTGGCATGGGAAATTTATCTAGCGGTTGCTAACTAGAACTTGCATCTAAAATCTGATAGTGGTATGGCACAGCCATTAATCCCTGCCCACCTTGTCGACGTATAATTCTTTTCACCCGCACGGCTCTAATAAATTCATTGCCACATCGCGCAAACTGGTAATACAGGGTGTGTATTGTCACACTTTCTACTGTAATTACTTTATCGGTTGTACTCGAGATTTATTTTCTATTTTCTATAGAAGCGAGATTCCAGTCGCTCGCCTCTCACACTGCTGTATAGAAAATGGCGAAATGCGTATTTATAATTCCACGTTACAATGTTACAGTAAAACAATTGTACGAAAACAATACATGGCAATAAAAGTTCTTAAACTTAAGCGTGACGAAAAGATGTAGTGTAAATTCATTATGGATTATTTTTCACAAAAATGTACATAAAACAAGAGAACCAAATAAACAGTAGGTGCCACTGAAAAGTAGGCTGAAATGATATGAATCTTTCTAGCCTCATTTTTTCAATTTAGTTTGCTTGTTGGTGTTAAACTAATACGATGGTAAAAATTCAATACAATGAACAAAATCATATTTCGCACAGATTTTATCTTTTTGAAAGTGAATAGCAAGGATAAGATGAAGTATACTTCGAATAAGATAGTTAGCGGCATTTACTACTACTTAAACGACGTACAGAGCATTCTATGGATTTAAAATCAGTGAAAAATCTAATAGATTGACACAAGGGATGAAAGTACATAGAAATCCGCTTCGTTTCTTGAAAAATGATAAATTGACATGACAGACGCGTATGGAAGTGGCGTGGGCATTCGAATTGTCTATATTGAAAAATATAAGGGCGCAGGCGTCGTGACAAGCGTATCGCAAGAATTAAAGCTCGAAAGCTCGTGTAATCGAGTAGTTATTAGCATCAGGAAATAACTCTTGCATGCACGGGGCATTACATAATATTACTTTATGAAGCCGTAATGACATCGTTAAATGGCGACATAGTACATATTCTAATGCGCGCATTATCGCCGGCGTCCAAGACGGTCGTAAATACGCTCGTGGATGGACAGGAATCGTGTAATCGGGTAGCCATTAATATCAGTCCGCCTCCTCGATATAATCTCGAGCCCCGGCACGCTTATCCCGGAAACGGCTTTCACTTTCTCCCCACTGCCTGTGTCGGGGTAACTTTCACTAACGAGGCTCCGCGAAACGGCTCGTGCGCGCACCTACGATCGTGGATCCGTAAAAAAAAAAATCGAGAGGAAGAAAGAATAAGGTTTCTGGGTCGGCCTCACAGACAAAGAATTCTCACCTTTTCATTGTCCGACGACCTCGTGAACTTATTCCGAACCCTGATGGAACACACCGTTCGCGTAGACGCCTCGGAAGAATTTCGAAATTCGCTTTCTTCCGACCCGGGACACGCCTCCGGAGAGATTCTGCTTTTTCTTCCCCTGTTGCGAAATCTGTCTATTGTTGTCAATGTTCATTGGCCGTTCGACGCAGATGGAAAGTTGTGGGGGATACCAGGCTCGAAAGTAACAATTTGACTTTGGATTACAATTACACGAAAACTATTATATTTACAACAAAAATTTTTATGCCAAAATGTTACCTAGTTATCCGATACTATTTTATCTGTTTTTACTTCCCAGTATATAAGTTAATTGCATATCTATAGGATTATAATAACAATGTATATAGTGGAACTGCAGTTCTGCCTAATATATCAAAAATTTGTGATAATAGCTGAAATAGATTTTGAATTATTTACAATATTTCTTTCGCCCCCTGTTATTTTCGATCTTGGTCTTCCCTAATTTTTTAGTAGAAGCGTTGGGCGTAGAGAAACTGTTGGTCGGAGCAAGGCAATGTGGATCATTCGGTAGGAGCGATTTGTGAATTTAGAGAGTTGTTTCTCTTCTAAAAGATGTGGACCATTATTTTAATACTCACAATTTTCTATGACTTTCAATAACATCGCGATGGTTTGTACCCAACTTACTAAAATATACAATAAATTACTAAATAAAATACAAAATAAAATATGGTCTCCATTAATTGCAAGAAACAGTAGCTACAATGTATAGCGGATTCTTTTTCCCTTAATCATGTTAGGAAGTCGAAAATAATATATTCTTTTAACCCTTTGCACCCGGAGCTATTTCAACTAAAAAACCAAACATTTCTTCTAACCTAGAATATTTCCATTATATATAATTTATTTTCATTATATGCGTAAGAAACTGATATAGTGTTTCATACAACATTTAAATGTTTAGTAATTTATTACATATAAACAAATTTAATCATGTAAACAATATTCTGAATAATGGTGTAGCAATTTGTAATGGCGCTTCAGAGTCGCCATTCGAGTTCTAAGGGTTAATCTATCTACAGATTTAAATTGCTTCGGACCGTTTTTTGTCATAAATGCATAGAATAGGTAGTTTATTTATGAGTCTCCAAGAAAGTAGACGTTTATAGCAGTTCTGCTATTTAATTACGAGATTATTGAGTGATTCACAGAGAACGCTACTTATTTAAACCTTTCACATTCTAATATACTCCTAATAAAATGCGGTTCATTTGAATGTATCACAATAAAAATTAATTTCTGAATCTGGTTATTCAGCCATATTTTACCTACACTTCAGCAATCGATGAGTTAAAAGACCAAATCACGCTCGTATTCTACACACAAATTATTCCACGAACTGCGTCCAAGTGAGACTATGGCTCTCTCGTATCGAAGATCCTGCCAATAGGTATAATCAGAATGAGCTGCAAAAATCCAGAAAATCCTTAGCCGAGTTGTAAAATCGAAACTGTGAGATCGGAGTTTGTTATTTGCGACATCAGAAGCGTCGCGCGCGTAACAAAACAGAAGAAACTGAAGTCTGTTGCGTTCTGCATAGTATTGCCGAACATTTTATTGGTCGGCAGGCCGTGTACGAGGATTTCTTGGGTTGGAAGCGAGGTAACTGATATTTCTAGTGTCGGGGGTTGACGTGCGGCACGTTTTTCCCGGATTATCCGGGACTCGTGGGCTCGGAACCCCAGGTTGTAAAATCGAATATACTCCGTGTCGCTGGCGGACACTCGCAATTATGGCCGGCAATCGTGGCCCGTGTCAATAATCGTAAATGCATAAACCCGTAAATGGCAGGCACGAGGAGGCACGCGAGGGCCACGCTCGGCTTCGGCGGCCTCGGCAGCGGAAAACGCCTTCGCTTCGGAGGTTTCTTTCGAGACGTCCTGGCTCGTCCATCCTCACAACCTTAGCCTCTCTGCCTTTATCGGCGGAGGGGAGAGGGGGACAGATGACGTTTTTATGGCCGATAGGAATGATCGCTTTTAAATCCTGCTTCCCGACCCGAAAGAACCCGCGACAGATGTTTCTCGGAGAAATCCTGACGCTGGTCGTGCGACGGAGACACCTTTATTGCCTATTTAAACGGACTCCTGGTGGTGGGTGTGACGTACAGGGTTACCCAACCTTCCTCGGTATCTCGTAAATTTCTTGGTGCAGGTGAAAATGTTGATACAAGACGATCCTCGTAACGAGACCACTTCAACTAATTTGTACTTCAACGTAAAAAAAAAGAAAGTTGATTGGTTGTAATAATGTTTGATCCTACTTTGATTTTTTATCGAGATATAAAGGTCACTTGAAGGTTCCCTTTTCTGATTAAAACTATTCTAAACACGACCCAATTCGGATCACATTTATTTGTTTAATGCACGATTTAGTAGAACCTCGAATAGAACTATCCGAATTAAGCAGTGGAACATGAGTATATCGATATTCATATTTAAATTCTTTTAATCTTTCTACTGATTTAATTTTTGTCATTGCTGCAGTATCAAATGAAATCTTCACTTTATTTATTAAACGGTTGTATTCCGAAAATTCAGATATCATCGGTTCGGATAATCGGGGTTCCACTAAATCGCCAATTAAAACGAGTAAACGTGATCCGAATCGAATAATGTTTGGACTCATTTCACAAATTCCATAAATACTCTGGCAAAAGTTTCGTAAAGAACCAATTGAAAACAAAAATTTTTCGGCGATGAATTGCTAAATAAATTGCTCCATAAACAAGAACGTGTGTACACGTTTGAGTTGCCGGAGTGAAAACGACGATCTTGAACTCGTGACCGGTATAGAGGATATTTGTCGCAGAAGTGTAACCGGGTCAGTCGAACAGCTTATGATGGAAAACGGTTCGGCACATATACACGCATGAGGTCGATGCTCGTGATCCACAAAGAGTTTATTGTGCGAGACCGGGAGGCGGGAGATAGGTATACGAATGTAGCGCACGCGTATCAAGATGTATTATTCGGATTGACATCCAATGTATTATTCCGTCATTTCGTGGCCTTCGTAAGGGATCGAATCGGGACAAGTAGTAGCAAACACACTTCGGAGGCAGCTAAGTCGGTCACGACCCCGAAATATATGCGACCGTACTGTCTACTTGCGCTTCGGCGCTATAGCGCTCTGATTTTAGGCCGTCTGCCTTTCGAGGTCAAAGGTCAGCCGGCATCTACGTCAAACTGAAAATATATTTATAGAGGTTGGCATTTCTACTTTGCGGCTACTGCCATCTTTGCTGAAGCCTGAATTAAGCTAATATTCTTTTTCAATATTCACCGTCACTTTCGGCTGCTTTTCGCAAGTTTTCTTCTAAAGGAATATAAATATATATGGTAGTATCAGTTGTTAAAAGTTTGAGAACTCCAGACAGAAAAATTTCGAAGCTACCTTGTCGGTTTATCAGTTAGTTACTTAACGGGTACCATAACTTCCAATGAAACTAATCGAATGGATTTTAATATTCAGACTATAAAGTAATAAAGTAAGTAAACTATGAAGTTATAAATAGGTTGTAGATTTTCTGCATTTATGACTAAAATGAGTAGAAGACAGTGAAAATATACCAAGAACTTAAAAATATTGGGAATCATCAAAGATTTAGTCAAAACTCGTGTAACGGTAGTGAAAGCAAGTGATTTTTAAGAATATTTTTGAAGAAAATCCTTCAAAATCACTTGTTTTCATTGTCATTACAAGAATAACCCCCCTTATTAGAAGTCACAGTGGCCGGTCAGGTTTATCGACTTTCCAAGACTCAGACAACTTGCACCAGCAAGTTCAATTCACTTTCTACGCGGTTCCATAAATAGTTTGATGCACGAACGGTTCTCACCGCAAAATAGTACTCGTTGCACACATGGGGACAGGCGGTGTTCCGGTTCCGACCTTGTTTTCTGATCGTCGAAAGTCGAATTCGTGCGAGCCGTCGCATCGGGACGAATTCCTCCGGGCTCATTGTCTGTCCCCGAACAATGCCGAATAAGCTAAACGCGAAGTGGGTGAATAGGTCACGAAGAAGTTACAGTGGAAGCGGAGCACAGCCGTCTTTCTCCACGGAGAGGACTCCGGGACACACAGGCTAAATCGAAAGTCGGCGTCACCACCGTGTGTGGGAAAGCTTATGGAATGATACACTATTGAAATTCGTCGCTGATTGCTTGCTCGCCCGCTCGCTTTCGCTTGTGATACTTTACCAAGTGTAAAAGTTCCGTATCGAGCGCCGGGTAGACTCCAAACACCGTTGCACTCGATTTTGGAGATCGACTACTACCGTGACTCCTTTTACGCGGTACTTTTTTACAGGGTTCACTCTTCTTTCTTTTTATTATAGCATTGAAACCTCAATGGAGGTTTATTTTGTTTACACGTGGAACTAGCAGCATACAATACATATATTTAAAAAACACGTTTTGCGTACATCTGTGTCAATTATATATATTCTGAAAATTTCATCAAAATCCTCCAACTGTACTAGATCTAAAAATTCTTACATCTTCAAAAGCCTGTCGTTCTTTCCGCATCAACCTATTTCGACGAAATTTTTAGAATGTATACATATAATTGATGTAGATCTACAAAACATATTTTCTAAATTTTCAATGTAGACACACATAGAAAAATAGTAAAATACAGCCTTTAGTATTCTTTTTGTAATTTCGATCACTCGCAATTTTTTCGAAATTTGTTTTTCATGTCATGTAGTAAACTAATTGTTCTAACTTCTCAAAAAGATTATACATTTATAAAGTCTTAACAGGCCTGAATGAGAAAATTTAATATTTTATTAGATTAATAGTGGAAGATAGGTTTAAAAGTTAAACAAAATTGATTAATAAAACATTTATTTCAACTATAATTAAACTTAGAATCCCTCTAAAATTAAGTAGAATTTATTAATAACAATACAGTTAAACTGAGCCGTTTATTACGATTCCTGGTGTCATTATTGATTCATGAGTCGCGCGCTGATGTTCAAAGGACTCGCAGGACCTGTCTGTAGTTGCAATTAGCATTGGGTCAAGAGTGTGCTGCCCTCTGGGGCCGTCTCCTCCGAGTCAAGGAGCCACGGTGTAGATCGCGATCGACGACAGATCATTTAAATAGCAGCTGCATCACCATCACGCAGGAGGTTCGCCGATCGTACTCTCACTTTCTCTGCGATATACCAGGCGCGACCCGGTTTCGGTGCGGCACAGTTTACTCCGTCAAACGAGAAAGTGAACGCAATGTCCTCTTTCTCTCTCACCCTCTCTCTCTCCCTCACTCTTGTCTTTCGTTTCGTCTCCACTGGAGAAATCCTTTCGCGTAGGTGAGATTGGTTTTGTCCATGCGTCTCGCGAGGCGACACGGTAATCAGTGACTCAGGGAATTATTACTTTCGAGAAACGACGGTGATAAATCTGTTTCGGCAACTTCCTAGTAAAACGATACAGCCAAGCGCCCCGGTGAAAGCTCGACACCCGTCCAGACACCCGGCTTTTTTACGTGACTCGATCTGGCTCTTCGATTATACGCCGGTCGAGCGCTATGATTATTCGCTGTTGTTCCGAGGATTTATGGCAGCGAGAGTGTATTGGGTTTGTAAGGTCCAGTATGTAAGCATTCGGGTGCAAACCGTGTCAAAAGACAATTTCACAATTCTAAAAGTGGAATTGTTTCTAAACCCTTTGCGGTCGGAAGTGTTTTCTCTCTTTTATTTCAGGATTTGCCTTAACATAATATAATTCAATTATATTCCTATATGTAGCTTTGCTAGCCTGTGTAAAATACCTGAGAAATACTACAGTTGTTGTTATACAGGTTGTCCCAAAAATGTCGGATAACCTTGAGAAGGGTGGTTCTTGAGGTCATTTGAAGTAACTTTTTCTTTAGCAAAAATTTCCGCCCTGGCTTCATTAGGGAGTTACTAACGATAAACGGGGACCAATCAGAGCGCGGATACAACGAACGATTTCCAGCTCGGTGACAGGTCCCGCTAAGCGTGGTGTTGCCGTTGGTCAAGCCAGAATCCGACCGCTGTAGCCGCGCTCTGATTGGTCCATGCTTTTCGTTAATAACTCCTTAACAAAGCCGAAGTGGACATTTTCGCTGAGGAAAAAGTTACTTCAAATGACGTCAGGAATCATCCTTATCAATGTTTTCCGACATTTTTGGAACACCCTGTGCATCATGAAATTCCGACATTAATGATGAATGTACAGTAAATCAGTCAAATAATTAACTATAGGTGCAAAAGTCAATGTCGAGTCTAATTCGGACGATGATATACATGTTACTGGCGATATTCGATGTTAATAATAAAAAATATTTTACGAGACGTCTTTGTACATCAAGCGGTTAATCAACCCCGTGCACTATAACATAAAATTCGATTTTCTCGGTGTATGCGCCCCACGCTTTACAATTGTATTGTTTTGTTTCTGGCGTATGCCTTACAATGATGAAAATAGTGCAAAATTGTAATTATCAAGGACAGGGTGTACAGTTTAAGATGCATAACACAACAAAGCAATAAATTTACTTTTCTAAGTATTAATTTAACAAATACCTGGCTGAACATTACTCTACCAAGCGAGTCGCATCCTAGCACATAATATTTTTTTATAATGTCTATATTAGTTTAAAATAAAACATTTTAGTTGAAATATATTTAATATTTATTATTTAATATTTATGTGACGAGTTTGTATACAATCACAAAGGGATGTTCCGGTGAACTTTACCCTCGCAACTATCGCAGAATGCTGCAACTTTTATAGTACAATTTCTTGCCGATTGGGAACCTAAATTTTTAACGTTTTTTTTTGTAACAAATTTTACAGCGCTTATCACGTGTGCAGTTGAAACATGTGACAGTCGAAAAAATGACTACCATGCCACGTGGGGCGTATACGCCCCACGATCAAATAAACGCAGTAGCAATAGTATTAAGATGCCCATAATTGACTGTATTATAAATTTTTAAGAAATTCTTCATTTTACAATGACAATATCCAATAGCTCGAACGGAAAGTTCAGCGTGGGGCGCATACGCCCCACGTGACACGGAACGTGTTAACAGAATACACAGGCATAAAGTACATATAAATTTTCATTTTCTTCCAGAAAATGATGAACTAAAAAGAAGTTTCAATCATTGTGACAGTAAAATAAATTGCAGTGCAAAGGGCCAAATATGCAAAACGAAAAACTCCTTGCACGATCATGATGGCACTTCTTAACATAAAGTATAATTTCGGACGTCAAGATCGAAGGTCAAGTATAAACATTCAGGATAAGCTCGACATTCGTCGACATTTTACGCGGTACATGTGAGTTACAGAAAATAAAGGAGCGCGGATACAATGGCAAAACGCCGGATTCGTTTCGGGCATCATAAAAGCGCGTGTATCTTTAGAGGCAGCGTGTTTTGTTGAAAATTTAGGTTCAACGGCGTCACGGGGTCTTGAGGAACGATAGGGGAGCCGTAGGATTATCGGGATCGTGTTTGGAAATTCAAAGTACAAACCGCAAAAATACGATTCCCCCGGCAGAGAAGAGCGCGCGCACGGTGTGTAAGCTGGTATTTTCAGCCAGGATGACAAATGCAAAGATAGAGTGACGTCAGGGATCACAAAAGACTCCGCATTGTCCCGGAGGTCGCCGGTTCGCAGGAGGAAAGCACGAAAGTCATAGAGGAAGTAGTTTATTAGGGAAGCCGCTGGAATAATCTGCATTCGATACACGAAGCTTATATTTAGCTGACGGCGAATGCTACGACGGGACGGAGTCCATTGTTTTGCGTTTGCTTTCGGCGTGTCGTTGAAATAAATATATTTGCACGTTCGAGTCCTTGTATGCGTTGCCTTAAACGTACTTTTTATTTGTTTAAACCCTTTGACTGGCAAGAACAATTCGTAATTAAATTATTGCTGTGGTGAAAGTAAGAATTGCATTATTAGGAACGGAAAAGGGTCAACATGTAATTAGACATTTGAAGGTCATTGTCAGCCATTTTAGTGTAATGATGGAGTTAATTTGGCAACTAATCGAGATTTCTTTCATTTACTATTTGTTGAACCAAAAATCTCTTCTTTTTTTTTACAAAAGGACCATTTTCTAGTTTCGAGACTGTAAAATCTTCGATTTCTCCACGACTCGCTTGTTTAAGCTAATCAATTGAGTTTCGTTTGTAAATTCACACTGTAAAGTAGGGAATGAAAATATGAAAATCATAGAGGGACCTTTTGTGCATATACCAAGCCAGTCGATTCAGTTTTATTTGGGAATTCACACGTATGAATAAAATAAAACAAGAAAAGGAAATATATGAAAAACATAGAAGAATTTTTTGTGCAACTAAAATGCCAATCAATTGAGTTATGCTTGTAATTTTATATTTTAAAATGTGAAATAAAAATATACAGGGTGGTCCTTTTAAGTAGGGACATCTAAATATCTCTTCACTTTATTGTGATGCATCAAATATTTTTTACGTAATGTGCATGGAGTCAACGGACCAATATCTGGCAAGAATATTTTTTCCCTCATTTTTTTCTGAGTTATCGAGGTAATCGGTGTTTTTGACACATAACTATCTTTATTTATTATTGCATCGCGTAGCTGATCGAAAAATACATGTAATAACATGACCTTGAAATGACCTTGAAGACTCCACATTCAAGAGCGTGAATGTAAATAAACATGTTTACTATCGTAATACTGATGATACCTAACGGTTTGAAATCATTGCAATCATATTGCACAAGGGTACCACTTTCATACACTCGGAGTTTGTATTATTCAGCCTGAGTCGCCAAATTAGTATGTCGTTGTTACGAAAATGGCGGTTGTACGAAACTGATGTGATTATTTAAATTTATTGTAATCCCCCTGAATATCTACCGGTCGCAAGTGCACTCATGTTTCCAAAGAATAGTCCTAGACGAAAGAACCCCGTTTCAACGATCTGCATTATTCAAAGAGCGTTACCTAATTGATATGACGAATGGAGTACGCAGGCTACCGACGGCAGCGTAAACACGCTAACTATATTTTGTACATAGTACCAATACATTTTCGTCTGGCGACGATTATAGAAAAAATCCATACATATTTCGCGTATTGGTACGCTCTACCGGGGACGTCGCGGTTGCACATGCACGGTAGATGCATAAGCGTGTTGGGATCATCCATACATTGAGCGTCTTTCCTACATGAGTCAAGGTCGGTTTCCAAGGTTTACCGAAGCGTTTCCTAGTTGATTACGTTCAATGGAACGTATTATACATGTGCATTCGACTGGATGTCAACCGATAGCTGGATATCCTCGAGCGCTTCAATTCCCTGATCAATTAGGCCTGGTGCATCATCGACGGTGATAGACGGTGATTCCTCTACACCGAGGACTTCCTATTCTTTCGGTGAAACATTATCGCTGTCATTATACTTGTAAAGTGTATTATAATACAATTGGAGTTAGACGTATTAGCATTTTGACAATTGTTCTTTTCGAGGATTTATTGTGTTCAGCTAGAAAGGGTATCACAGCAACTGCTGAAAAAATCATTTTTATCAATTTTATCAATTTTTATCGATTAATTCATCATTTTTATACTTGCCCTTATTAGCGAGAGTTTATTAGAGAATTAATTTATCATGTTAACAGTGTATTATATTCCTAATCTGCAGTGGTACTGTATTTTCTCAGATTATACTTTTCAAATATTGGACCCTACGACTTGGTTTTTTTTTGAGAAGTCAGAACGATTAGTTTACTATATGACGTGAAACAAAAATTTTGAAAAAATTGTAATTGCTCGGTATTGTAGAGAAAATACTAAAAGTTGTATTTTACAACTTTTTTATGTGAGTCTATATCGAAAATTTAAAAAATACGTTTTACAGATTTGTGTCAATTATACATATTCTGGAAATTTTAAAAAGATCGGTTGATGCGAAAAAAACGACAGGCATCGAAATATGTAAGAATCCTTAGATTTATAAGAGTTAGAGGTCAAAAATCGTGAAAAACTGCCATTTTTACTATCTTTAAACGTTCGTAGCTCATTGCAACGTTGACTGAGTTTGATGAAATTTTTAGAATAAATATAATTGACACAGACTTACAAAATGTATTTTTTATATTTTCAATGTATAAAATGCAATTTTAGTGTTTCCTCTGCTATTCCGACCATTGTTTCGCGTTATGTAGTCAACTAGTTGTTCCAACTTTTAACAAAATATCCGGGTCGTAAAGTCCAATATTAAAACAGTTATCGTCTTTTTAAGAGGATCCGAATATTTATGTGAGTCACTTTATCTATGTATACTGTTACTTTAGAATTATTCTGAAAATTCTGTAGAAGTTATAAAATTCAATTGTCTAAAAGAAATTAAAAAATTTTATATTTACAATTACATTGTGCAATAAAAACAAAAACTAGTGTACAAATAATTTTGTTGGGGTCATGAGAGACCCCAATATACCATTTAGAGTTTAAGCTTCATCATTAGTAGATTGCAAATTTTTCCACACTTATGGAACATGCAAATTTCTAAAATACAAAAACGAGTAATGTTTCATTGGTACTACAAGGAATTGTTCTGTCGCTGAAAGATATTTATTCCTCATTTCAATTCTCTTAAAATTAAACTAGGAAATGGGAATTTGTATAATGATATACAGTCCAATGGTTAAACCGCAGACGTTAATGTAATTTCCAGTATTCATAGGTAAATTACCAAAGATTGACATCAATCTAATAGAAACCTATTTTGAAATATAAAATCGTACTTGTTATCTTCCGCAACTCTGTTACACAAGAACATGGGGAATCACACATATTTCTTAGGTGCTAATAAATCAATCTTTATTCCTTCAGCAAAAGATATTATTTGCTTACTTTTTGAGTATTCATAATGTACAAATGTGTACAAATGAGTCAAACAGCGCCAAGGATGCTGCAAGAGATAGTACAAATAAAGTGATTCCTATATGACATCGGCATGAACAAAAAGTACAAAAGTGATTTTTACTTAGAACTATTAATATCCATTCTAGCATAATACTAAGCTAATATTGGATTGCTCGGAAAGTAGTTTCGTGTAGAAATGGCATTGTTTCCAATTGTTATTGCTTAACCGTATTCTAAGTCGCAAGCTGAGATTTCAGACGTCGTTTCGTGCCTTATAGTGCTTTACAACAATTTTAAGCATTTCTTTTTGTCATCGCATGAAATATGGAAAATCAAAGTGACCATTTCCGTCATATTTTGCTTTTTTATCACCAAAAGGGTAAAAATGCAGTGTAAGCAAGGAAAAATTGTGTGCTGTTTATTTTAAACGCAGGATGTACCATCGGATTACCATTCATTTCGTTCTTTTCTCCACTTTTTAAGCGGAGTAGATTTTATTTTAAATGAAGGCATCAGCAGTTATATAACTCAATTTTTTTGTTAATATAGAAAAGGAATTTTACTCGTATGGTATCTCCAGGTTGCCAGAAAGACGGCAAAAGATCATACAACAAAATGGCCACTATATCACCGAAGAATTTGTTGTGCAACTAAAATGCCAATCAATTGAGGTTTGCCTGTAATTTTATATTTTAAAATGTGAAATAAAAATATACTGGGTGGTCCTTTTAGGTAAGGACATCTAAATATTTCTTCACTTTATTGTGATGCATGAAATATTTTTTCCGTAATGTGCATGGAGTCAACGGACCAATATCTGGCAAGAATATTTTTCCCCCAAGGTCCTTTTAAGCATTTATTTTTGTCATCGCATGAAATATGGAAAATCAAAGTGAGCAATTCCGTCATATTTTGCTTATTCATCACCACAAGGGTAAAAATGCAGTGTAAGCAAGGAAAAATTGTGTTCTGTTTATTTTATACAGAGGATGTACCATCGGATTACCATTCATTTCGTTCTTTTCACCACTTTTTAAGCGGAGTAGATTTTATTTGAAATGTAGGCAACAGCAGTTATATAACTCAATTTTTTTGTTAATATAAAAAAGGAATTTTACTCGTATGGTATCTCCAGGTTGCCAGAAAGACGGCAAAAGATCATACAACAAAATGGCCACTACATCACCGAATAAAACTTCTAAATTCTGAAAAATCGTTTTCCATTTTCTCTTGAGCAAACAAAATTACTTTCCGAACAACTTAATAGTAATAAGTCGTCGCGTTATACCGGACACAAGGGTGATTTAGGATATTCATGTGCTGCAGGAAAGGTTCAGGTAATAAAATTCTCCTCGAGCCTAATATTTAGTGAATAACTATCATTCACTGGGCGGGACGCGGACTGGCGCGGCAGCGTGCCATGGCGGGACAATGACATGTGGTCACCCGACCCTGACTTTATTTATGTTTCCCCATAGCATTAAAGGCAAGTTACGCACGTGCTACGAAGGTTGCGATTCCTTTGTCTACGAGTTTCGTTCAACGGCTCGAGCCGCAACCTTGTCGCCATTACACATCCGTCTAACGTTGCAATGCATGCGTCCGTGCATTCCTGTGCTCTTTGCTCGTTCAACTCTGCTCTCGTATGTTGCTCGAGTCCGCCTCACCATGCGTATATTTTTCTGAAACGTGGGAATCGATCATTCCGACTGAATAAATCGTCGGCCTGCAACTAACATTATTTCTTGCTTAATGTAGACAGAAATCACACGATTGAAAAGCAAGCATTCCATAAAATAATTTAAATTTTAGGTTGTACGTCACTTTGTTGAGCTGATGGATTGTTTATTCATAAATGACAGAGAGCGCTGCGGTGTGGACGGTTTTGCCTCAATTGAGGCAAAATTGCCCGTCCCTGTCTTATTCCAACCCATTCCTATAGAAACGATGACTATGCTCCAGCTGGATGCAGCCGGCACGAAGCATGATTCAGTACAGGGACAGTGCCATAGGATTTCCTAACACAGAAATTTCGACAACATCCTCAAGATTCCCTAATATAAAAATCTTGAGAGCATCCCCACTTAGATTTTTCAGTATATACACCCTCGAATCTTAACTACCTAGGGCAGTGCATCAAATACAAACGGGCTATAGTCGTTGTTATGCTGAATCTCGTTCTGGAGCTCGCTGTATTTAGTGAGATCGGGCCTAGTCGCCCTTTCAGATAGAGTAACCTTATAGATTCCGCGAGTACGGTATTAATCTATCTTGGCATAATTATTCAACCACTTCGTGTTTCCCGCATCGCCAGTGCGTCATCCAACAGTCAGTGGTGCCTAGGTAGCTACACAATATCGTTCGTACACACTCAATTTTTACCGCGACAATAATAGTTGTAACAGAGCCAGTTCCTTGTAATATACAATTCAGTTCAAGGGAATTTTGAGTAACAATTGATTTTAACCCACCATTCACATCCAGTAATTCTTAGTTGACCGTTCCCACATGATACAATCATACCGCTCGGGTTGTGTCAATTAATTTATAATATTAAAGTTACGAGGCCGTTACTAACATATCTAGGATGTACCTGATCTCGTATCAGGAACCAAACACTGTATTCCAACCTATGCGGCTTCCCGATTTCGCATCGGGTTCGAGCGCTCACGTTACTAGCAATTGAAAATCATAAACCCCTCGCCAGCCATGGCCGCTATCGCTCGACCCAGACTTGTAATAATCGATATAATAACAGTTTGAAACAGTCATTTTCGGAGTCATTTCAATCCCTGGAAGTAACAGATCTCAATGGAGTAAGTTGAAAAATGTGTAAAAGAGAATCGATAAGAATTTAACTCGATCTAGATATGGCTGCCATAAATTGACAAAAATGTCCGCTGTCCAAGGGTTAAACGTAGCTATCCATTTTTTGTTTAAAAATGAAGAGAGTACTTATTCTGATTTGACACGCGAGCGACAAAGTGGCAAGGGCAACCGGTAGATTCGTCAACCAACGAATCCAACTCGGTTGTCTCCGGCGATTAAACGTATCAGAGTAATTGGAATTAAAGTCGGCATCGTGTAATGGACGAGTTAACAAAGTTTGCGGGGAGTTACGCGGCGAACTAGGACAAAGACAATTTGCGTTGTCGGAGGACATCTGCTCGTTTGTATAGACCGAAGGTCCTACCAGGCCTTTTGTTCCGCGACAATGCCGGGAGTCGTTCGGTTAGACGTGTGATATTTGCTTTAGCCTTTACGCATGATGATCGGCCATGGATCCGGCCGTGCTATTACCGTGATTGCCGCAGGTAGATAAAACAGGTGTGGTGAGGCCGAGCAAGCATGTCGAATCTTACATGGAAGTTGACCCCGATCGTTTTCATATGTCGTATCAATTATGCGACGGGAATGGTCGCTGCCGGATACACTAACGATCCATGGACATCTTAACACATTATTTACCGGCAATTATTTCATAATTTTCAACAGCAATAGCAATTTTAATCGTGAACCAATAAGTCACCGTCAGTAACGTAATCTAATTATTTCTTTTGGGATTATTATGTACAGGAGGATTTTTAAGGTTCCTTTTAGTACAGCATAATAATTAATGAAAATTAAATTAATAGGTTTCCGGTAGATTAAGTGTTATTTTCCAGAATCGATCTCCACATTATACGGAAAACGTGTCCATTCATTCGGGACCATTTTAGGACATGTATTGACTTCTTAAAAATTTTGCAGAGTCAAGGAGTTTGTTATTTAATAATTTTTTCATTGAAGTATGAACAAAACATCTTGTGTGTTCCTCATTTATAGACATATTTATAAGGCTTGAGACATGATTTCTTTTAAACATCGTAGTAAAATTGCTGATGTTTATTAGTAAATTCTCTTGCATGTGTCTATTAATCCTTACGATTTAATTCCAGGGTTTCAGATTGATACATGCTATGTTAATTCGTTTAACACGTTCAGTGCCATGTCACCCATATCTGGGTGACGGAATTATTTATACAGAATTGAAAATTAATTTTTACATTGGTAAATTGAGTGTACCAAATTTCCTTACGATCTGAGGAATAGAAGAGGTTTGAAACAGTAATTAATATCACAAAACTAAACTTCTTAGTTTTTGTTTTATTAAAAATATTGCTTTGATTTTGTGTAATTTTTATGATTGTGGAGTGGGCGCTGAACACGTTAATGCTCTAAACACACATCGATGGAAAATAAAATGATTTATATTGCTTCAAAATCAATGTAACTAATTGTTGGAAAGCTAATGATGGAAAGTTAAAAATAATCAAGTTTGGCATCTAGAACACATGACGTCCCTGAGACGTCATTTTATGGCAAGGGGTTAATAGTACATAGTAGCAAGGAGTAGGCTAGTTTGCATCAGCATCTAGACTGAACTACTATGTACATTCAATAAGAAAAATAGTCAACAGTGCCATTAACTGTATTAATTCATTACGAATTATGCTTTGGGTCTATCTTATTGTTAGCTTGGAAAAGAAAAATGCTAACGATGTTATTAAGTGATAGCATTTTTCTTCTCCAAGGCAAGCTAGACCCAAAGATTCCAGATTTACAAATTCTAATTTCAACAGACAAACAATAATCGGTCACCCGGGTATCGACTTTCAATTTCTTTTTTGACTTTTTTAACATTTTTTGTTGACAAATAACACAATCGTACATTTTTACGTTCTTCGCCGATTGCAGATTAATTTCTATTTGAGGGACAAAAATATGCATTAAAACTGTAAAGCGCAACATCATTGAATATCGTAAAAAATGTTTGTAATTGACATAGTTCATTGACTGGACAGGTCATCCTACTCCAATTAATGACTTATTCAGACACTGCAGTCTCTCTGAAGACTCCAGTAGACTTCACAATGAATTAGCGCATTAATGGCCGACTTAATGCTGAGTTTCCATGCAAAAACGGCTCCCAATTGAGCTACACGCGACATCGTCCCACGCCGGTCAGAGGTGGGCGACGCGCGGACGAGTTAATCCGTCGTTGGCTTGCCGGTCGAGTTGAAAAGAAGAAGAATGTGTTCAATCGGTCGAATGAAGTCACCAGTTTCCTTCTCGAAGCCTTCTCAATCGTAAGGGAAGAATGCAGCCGTGAATGCGCGGCTCCGGATCGAAACGGTAGAAGGTCGTTGCATAAAGGCCTGCGTTGGCTCATTCACGCGTGCAACGGCATAACGGATCCCGCAAGAATATTTATGCGTTCCTACAATCGGGCGGATTATGTAACGGCCGCGGTATAGTTACCATAGTGGAACTGGAATAGCGGGAACTGGTCCCCGTGCGATAATTGCGCCCGCTTAATCGGTCGATGCACGGGTTCTTCTCGCAAAAACGGCCTCACGAACTAAGAAACTGGCTGTCTGATCCATGTCGAGGGCATCTTTCTCCATGCATTGTCCAAGCAGATAATAATGATAACAATAGTCGACCGTGACTATCATCTGCAGCTTCAGATTGATGCCGAGGATCGTCTCATGCACACAGTTTGCATAAATTTTACATAAAAATGGGGCAATCTCCAACAATTTTTATTTTTCCCGATCTTTATACTTGAGAGTATTGGCTGTATTATTTGGTTCCTCAATTTTGGTCCTATTATTATTAAAAATATGGTTGAATTTAATAGTAGTAATAACTATATATTTAGTGGTGAAGCACCTCTTAACCCTCTCTTCTTATCCACCCCTCATTCTTCCAATTTCAAGGATCGTATTAACGATTTATAGAGAACCTGGTTTTTAGGAATTGTTCCTGAATAAATGAATAGGCTTTCTTTTTAAACGAGTACATTATTTAAAAATAGATATGTTGTACTACTTGTAGTAATTTTTTTGCTGCAAAGTCTCAAGATTTATTTTACTAAACTCGTAGTACTCGCTCAAACTCACCTAACTCATATAGATTTATGATACAGCCTGATTGTTTTTCTTAAAATGTATCGTGTCTTTCGTCTTTATACAGTGGATACTTGCAACAGAACAGTATTTTTTAATAATAAATTAACAACGTTTCTAAACCAGCACATTGACTTTGTTTCTGAGAAAGTACTAAACTCGTTTGTATTAATACGATACCTCATTAAATCCTTCAGAGGTTAGAAACTTTCCACACAATTTAGAATGCAATAATATTTATAATGAATCGGAAGGAAAGTGCAACAAGAATTTCAATAAAAGAAAAGCGTCTATCTTTTTGATATCTTCATTAACCGTCGTTTTATAAATTACCCGTGAAAGTTTATGAAAACAGACGTTTTTGCCAACGAGTTTACAAGAACGTTGACCGAGCAGACATTGATTTCCTTCGTTAACGTCTCTATGAAATTGAAAGAACATAAAAACGCGGTGATTAAAATGTATTAGAATATCTTGTTCATGTTTCGCACACTCGGTGCAAGTTTAAAAGATCTGCTGCGTAATTATAAATCATGTTTCCGGCACTGTGTGGCGTCGAGTCCGTGAGTAACGTTGGTTCTAGTTTCTCGCGAAAAAAAGGAGCATAATCGGAGAATCAGGAGGTCGCGGTGACGTTCGCTAGTACCGCTATCCTCTCACCTGCGTGAGAGGTGTCCTTCATCGGCCTTGAAATGCTGACCGTTTTCCTCAATGACAACGCGACTTAATTATTCACCTGTGATTGTTCCACATTTCTCTCGTTCTTCCTTTTCTGCGACCATCGGCGCCAGCCTCGCTGAAACACTTTCATCTCGGCGATCCTCGTCGATGAATTCTGGTCTTGGTGTTGGGATGAATTAGGATCTTTCTCATATTTATTAACGCGTCGATCGGGAACGAGGCAGCTCCGGGCGCCGTGTAACGCAAATAATACCCCACGAACACATGCTCGGTGAAAAGTGCATGTTAGAGTATCCTGCGGTCGGAACTGACCATGGTCTACATTTCCATTGGATCGCGTGCTCTTGAAAATCGTTTCATTGTGAGCTGACGAACCAACATGGAGACCTCCCACTAGCTTGAACTATTTTTTTTGTAATCACTTGTTTAACATTATTGGCTGACTATGGAAATTGTGAAAGGCCTGTGTGCGACGAAACTGCACACACGGAAGGTGAAAGTTGCTTCGAAATTGAAATAAACGATGTATAGTAATTGGTTTTATCTTAATGTAGACCAGTGATTTTTAATTATTTTTTTATAAAACTTTTACTGGCGCATTCGTGACACTTTTCGGATTAAAATGATTCTAGACATGGCGCCAATTTGGATCGTATTTATTTGTGTAATTCATGACACAGTAGATCCTCTATGATCCGAACTAGTAAAATATGAGTGCTCGGATAATAGAATACACTAACTAAAACTTACTCCATCGGCAATTAAAAAAATAGATATGTATGTATAATCAGAAAAATTTTGATCAGAGAAATATTACAAATATGATGGTAAAAGTCTCCTAAAAGATTAATTAAAAATGAGAAAGTGCCGTCATTGCATTACTGTTGCCTCATCGATGTTATGTACCTGACCTATACATAATGACCATACACCTGTATATGATCCGAATTATATCGTGTTTGGTATCATTTTAATCAGAACAATGTCACAAATCTATTAGCAAAAGTCTCATAAAAAGATAAGTAATAATAAAAAAGTTATTCCTTGGTAATACATTGTGAGGACGCGCGAGCCTTTGAACTGTGCCGCCGACTGCGACTCTCCGCGTCTCTTTCTTTCCCATACGTTATACTTCCTCGCGCTCGAAACTTTAATTGTCTATTACACAAGTAAATATCATCGGAAATATATCATATTTGTTATGATTTTTATTAGAAAAGTGTCACAAATATGGTCATCGAAGTCCCATACAAAAATAATGAAAAATAAAGAAGTTGGAAATTTGGATTAGGTATGTTTACATTTCTCGGTGACCGAGGCCTCTCGAGCTCGGCTGTCCTTCTCTACGTTCGGCAAACCTCAAACAATGATATCCCTCACGTATAAACGTCCCTGCGCAGACCCGTGTTGTGGACAATTATCGATGAAATACTGTATATTAAATACACTAGACGAAATTTTTACTGATTTGTACAGTGAATCGTGTATATCGATTGCTTTAAACTGAACTGTTTGCATATGTAACACTTATTATAATGATAATGGAGAATTCAGTTATCGTCGGTTCGGATAATAGAGGTTCTACTAAATTGTGAATTAAGCAAGTAAATATACTTGGAACTATTGTCAGGTTTGGACTCATTTTAATCAGAAAGATTGTCACGAATATGTTGGTAAATGTTTCATAAAAAAATAATCAAGAGCGTGGATTGAAACCTTACATCATTTGAATTTTGAATTTAGAAAATTTTCACATTGTGCCCAAAGGAAAATGAATGGTTACTATGTTCTTTCACGAAGTGTATAGTTCAATAATACGTTGAATGTTGCAATAAATGATTCACCGTTTTGTCTAGAGACAATTTTTATGTCCAGTAGAAAAAATATATGTTCTTTTCATTAATATATTGAATAGACCAATAAATGCTCTGCTATTTTCGGTAGACAATTTTTATTTCCAAGGAAACTGAAAAAATACGCATGGTCTCTTATTAATGGCCGCCATTATACTACGAATTCTTACGTCACTCTTATCAAGCACAATGGAAAAACATATCGAATTCACCGTTCTTTTTTCATTTTAATAACAAAATATTTGTACAAATTACCATATGTCAAAGAATTACTTGGATTACTGGTTTAGAGTAAACCGAGCTCGTATTTATTAATTAAATTGGAAATCACTAAATTGGAATTGGCTGGTACAATGTATACATTCGCATTGAGTACAAAATGTAGCAAGTTGTAGATCGTCAACGAAAATTGGAGCAGCCTTGCAAAATAAGAGAATCCTTTGCATCGATTTTCAATTGCGAACAATTTTACAGTGTCCACGGTGATCACGATAAATTTCACGGTTAGATTTTTATGCGTGTTTACGTTGACCCGATCGGAAAAATAGGTTTACGATTAAGTAAGCTGCAAGTAGGATATTTCAGTAATGTTTATCTCCATTAACATCTCGAAGGACGCGTCGCATAGAAAATGACACGATCGATATCTTGGAATTGTGCTTCGCATTGTGTGCAGTTTGCTATAACGGACCTCCGCCTAACAATCAGGCTGACCTTTGTCGCGTCACATTCTTTTCATCGTAATTGAAAAATATTTGCTCGCGCCTGCTGGTTTGTGATGGATTTCGCAACTGCCACTTAACATAAAGGGACACGGATGCAAATGTTTGTTTGTTTCCGCAATTTTCGAGAGAGCTGCGAGACGCTGTTGCACGAAATACGCGTTAACAGGCGTAATAAATTTACAAACATAATTTCCGTTAACACTAAAAAGAAAAAAACCGGATTCCATTATAAACTGTTCGTTTCGAACTACAGAGCAATTCAATAATTAATGATTTTAACTTGGTAATTAATTCCCTGACCCTGGGCTACGTAGAAATCGCCTTTCAGTAATTTTGTACAACTCCGAGGCTATGAAATTGCATTTCACTAATTTTGACATTTTCCGTATTTTTAGCGAAACATGACATACAATACGAATGTTTATTCTTTCTTTTGTTTATACTTCATCAACATAATTCTTTTTAATGAAAACAGTTCTTCAGTTTTAGCGAGTTTTTGTATGATTGACGTTTTAATTGAAACGAAATGGTAGAAAGGGAGACTGCGTTTTATTTTCTTTTCTTTTGTAAATCATGAATATTATAGTAATGCAATATTTTTCACTGGTAAAAAATGTAGATGTCCTTCTGAGCCGCCGCCTAAATGTCGAGGATAATTTAACTATTAATTGGCTGTAACGTTCAGATTGCAGGCTTTAAGGAAGTGTTAACGACTCGTTTAGACGGAAACGTTACTCAAAGGAAGGTACCTATCAACCGCAATGTCCTGTGTCGCATTAAAAACTTTCAAGGTCGATGCGAAAAAACCATTATAGTAGACAGTTGCCGATCACTATCACCCAGGGATTTTTGAAGGATTTGTTTATGATCGCTGTGTTCTGTGGCGAAGCGCAGTTTAATGGCGGATACTCAATTCTCACGAGTTGAATTGATATTACAAACTGTTTATAATTAACAGCAATTTCTCTATATGTAATTATACTGTGGATATATAATTTATAATGTAGATTAATCTTTTGTTATATTAAAAACAAGAATTCTCAACGTTCTGAATAAATTACCATCTAAATAAAAAACATTATTACGATCATCACGAAGAGTATTTCGAATAAAAATTACGTTATCATTATTTTACACACATTATTTTCTAAAAATCAAAGAAACTGTAAACATATTTGTCAAAGATTTTTGTAGTATGTACAAGTAAAATAAAATCTCATAAATGTCTGTTGAAGACAAAATATTGAATTATCCGTATAACAAAAGACAATAGATTTTATTCCGGTATTTTAGGTTTTAAGTTATAGTCTAATGCCCCAAGTAAAATATTTTTTCACTTAAAAAGTTCTTCGTCCACAAAGGATTAACCTTTAGCACTTTAGTGGTGACTCCGAGGCACCCTCTAAATGTTGCTATAATACCATTATTCAAAATATTGTTTTCATTACTAAATTTGTATTTAATAAATTAGGTACTAAACATTTAAGTATTTTACGAGGTATTATATCTACAAAATGAAAGAAATCATATAGAATGGGAATATTCTTGGTCGGAAACCATGTTTGATTTTCTAGTTAAAAACGCTCCGACTGCAAAGGATTAATATAATCGTGTTTTATAATGCATGCAATGTACAAATACATTAATATCATAAATGCATAAAATGGTTTGCAGTCTAACGTCAATGCAAGCGTTAAGAAAGTTAGAAATGTTTAGTATTGAGTCTACAGTAGATGAACAAAAGAGAAAATGTTTACTGGACCCGCGGTAAGGATTTAAGGTAACGAGGGTGGGAACGCATCTTTCGGTTGAGAACGGCCGCAATGTCCTGTGTCACGTTTCAGCCGTCGTACACTGTTAAGATGCATTCGCATGGGAACGACAATCGCGTTAAAAAACCGCAACATCCTCCGGCCGTCAAATTCGAGGACGACGCATATGATTTTCCTCTTTTAGCGTGGAAGCTGTTTGTTCCGGAATCTTACGGGAACAGAGACCTTCGACGGTGTGCCGTCATTTCGAATAGCCTATGCAAATCGCTTTTGCATAAAATTCGACCGGGCATGGTGAAAAAAAAGTCCGAATATATTAGGTTCGTCGCAGACGAACGGCCCTGATCCTATCGCACCATAAGAATGGTGGACGGAAGACTATGTTGAAACCTCTTCTAATGTTTACTCGCGAAAATTGTTCGAGCTTCGATTTTATTATGTAATTACTGACGAAACGGTTCTACGTGTATGCAGGTTATGTCATCTGGCCTTGTTTTAACGCTGGTAGAATGAACCATGCGGCTTTAATGGCGTTTCTTCCTCATTGCGTGATTTTAGCTAATCTTGTTATATACTTTCGATCTTTTCCAACCCATTTGTACTTTCATTTCCTTAATCCTTAAGTGAGATTGATGCTTCACATTCCATGAAATTATTTACAATTTTACCAAATCCATGAAAATGAATCTGTTAGAAATATTATGGGTAATGTGTGGATTTTTATGCAACACAAAACCTTACTGTGTTGGTTATACGAAAATGGAGTTCAATAAAAATTAATTTATTTTCGTAATAATTTGCACGAGATCAACACAATTTAATGACGATCTGAAATTCTTCTTATGTCTGCTGTTTTGCGTTTTACATATTCATTTTTCTCTTGAATGCGTAAGATCGATTCTTTAATGTTACTTTCCACAAATATCGTGCACATCCGTCTCACATACATTGAAGCATTCCTGTAGTTATGAACAAAGTCTGCATTTTCAGCACCCCTTGCTAATGAACAACTAAGAGTCCTAGAGTTTTGGTTTTGGCTACATATCGAGCGTTTCTCGTTGTCGCGAGGAAACCTGCGACGTTTCCCCAGGGTAAACGAGCCGTGCTGACAGTCTTTAAAAATGTGACTTCGCCGCGTCTTGTCAAGGGTCCATACAACTTGGTCCATTGTTTCCGTCGCCCAGATTCGAAGAACCGCTGTCGGTTTCTTGGTAGCCGTGCTCCCTCGCGGGTAGAAGAGGCGACGCTGTAGCCTGACCTTCCTCAGGGGGCAACGTCCCAGCGGAGGAAAGTAAAATAAAAGGCTGATAATGGCGTGGAATGACCCCGACGAAGCTTGTTGACGACTGGGAGAGAAGGGTACCATCGGCGTGTGTGGTTGTGGCGGCTCGTCTCGTCAAGAGTTTGTCGCCGCCTTAAGGTCGGTTTATACAGACGATTTTATCGGATCCGACAGAAAAATTTACCCAGGTTTAAATGGGAGTCTTCGCAAGCCGATATCGGAGACCGACTTCTCAACGATATTTTTTCTTCGAGTCTGAGAGGTCATAAATTTCGAGCTGGTGACGACTCCCTGCTGCGCGTGGCAAAAAAGAAAAAAAGGTTACTGTGGGCTTCACAACTACTTTAGGTAAATTATCGGTAGCTCTCGTTTACAGCATCATGGGAATAGGGAACGTTCCTGCCACTTGGTGAATTCTTCTTAAATAATTATTTAAAGTAATTATTAGAAAATATGTTAGACATATCGTTGTTCTGCAATTTTTTCCATCGGTTCAAGTGTGAAAAAAATTTTAAAAATATGGCTATATTCTACGATTCGTCCTCTTTGAAATCCCGTTTTTTCCATTATTTGTAACAACTTGTTGTCATCTTTCAGGTAACCTGTTAATTTCCGTATCCCAATGACTAATTAACAACATGTGTTTTCGATGTACAAGCAAAATTACATGCTTATTTAAAATGCGACAAACCTTTCCTTCCAACTTTTAATATGTATATGATATGAAAAATTATTTCAGATACACCGGAAAATAATAAAATGTTAATTTTAGCGAAACATATGGTGTGATTTTGCCGACTACGATACTTTGTGACTGTACACATCATACACAAATTTTACACGGCTGAATATAACATGCTGTATTTATTCGCAAAGCAATTGAATAATAGGTGGGGAATACGTTGTTAAGGAATTTAAACTTTAGAACCATTTATTACTATGGTAACGAAAAAAAGAATATCTGACAATCTGTACGGTGAAGCAATTCGTCAAACAACTCAAGTAAGTACAGCGGAGGTTCCGAACGTTTTTTAGATTTCTCGGATGTACATGTGCAGCATTTTTACATTTTTTTATCGCCAGAGAAGTCGGGGCCTGCAAATTACTTTACAGTAAACACGTGTTGTCTGAGGAAATGCCGACTTCCAGCTCAATAGTAATGACCCATAATAAACCTCTCCATAGAGAACATCCCCGGGAACGGCACATAAACAAATCGAGCCTATCGCTGGGCCTGCCTGTCCCTGGCGCACCCGCGCGCCCATAGACTCAATGTTTTGACTTCAACGATGCACGCTGCATAGTATGCGTGGCCACTGTAGCCGATATCACGATAACAGCCGAAAATGCGTGTGAAACGAGGCCTGCCTCCTCCGCTCTGACCCAATCAGCCGCGCATTCGTACTCCACCCAGAGAATCTTCTTCTCAGGTTCGCATCGATACAATGTCACCTGTTCGAACCCATACGATATGGCGTCTTGCCACCCCCGTGCAATCGCGTAGCAGTGGACGGTAACGGTTTATAATATCTTAACCCACTGCTGTTTCCCTATCGGTCGTACGGGGCAGTGTATTGGACTACTTGTTGGATATAAACAGATTGAAAATGTTTTTTTACTCGGAAAGGATTGGGCTATTACAATAATTTTTCAATCTCAACAGATACAGTCTGTTGGTATTTTTTCGAGACCAGCAGTATAGACATAGACAATGGGCCATAATAGTGGTCCGCTCGACTGGTCTCTACATGAAACGGAGGTACACGGCGTCCTTTACCAGCTCATTGTAACACCAATATTCATGTCGCCGTCTTTTGCAAGGGCTCATTTAAAGGGGAAACTTGGCATGGAATATTCAATAAGTATATACATATTAATACCTCTTATTATACTAGTAAACAATATTATTTTTATATTTTCCTGCGCGTCCACCGACATGGTTTTTTAGGACGGCATCGTACTGAACGAACCAGAACGTTCTGAACCTCCACGGGGATTGTTTAGTACAGTTTGTCAGACGATATTCTTTTCTTTCGTTGCCATAGTAATAAATTGTTATTCTTTTGTATAATGTTGAAATTCCCTAGCAATGTATTCCCTACCTATTTAGCACGATGAACTCTGAAAAGTTCTACTTGATAGATTTATAAATAAAATGTTATATATACTGCCTTCGTGTCGTCAGAAATCGGACAGCATTTGCTCGAAAACGATACTTTTCAGCCAGCCGTCCGACACTAGCATAGGCATCTCCTGAGGTATAGAGGGGAGTAAAAGGTTCTCGGGACCCCTGGGGTTAGGGTAGCAAATGACACGATCTTCGGCACTTGGCCTTTGTTCGAGCATCTCGAACGCTTCTCAAGTTGCCTAAAAGATCTGAAGGCAGTGTATAAACACTCCAAAAATGCGTCCGATATCGGACAGCTCTGTATAAACGGACCTTTACGCGAACGGTTATCAATTTCGCCGCGGTACGCGCGCGATGAACAGTCAAGGACGTGGACCTCGTTTGAATATGAATTGCGCCAATTAGGCTCACCTTTATTCCCGGCGCGTCTGTTTGTTCGCTGATTGGCCAGGATTGCAGCAATGTTCTCGCGCGCTCGCTTTAAGTCCCAACTTAAGTTCAATTCCGATCCGAGGTCAGGTCAGATCTTGAAGGGTGACCGAGATCACTCGAATCGCTCCGCTCCGTTGATAATTGAGCGCTGAGATAAAGCCTCCTTATTCTTCTTTCTCTTCTTTTATTTTTCACGGTGTCGCGTTGCTTGTCGCTCGAGTTTGTTGAACCCCGATGGCGATCAATAGCAACGGATCGAAGGAAACCTTGCGGTAACAATAAGGAAACCCGAAAGATACCGGCCACCGGTTGCGGTCTGATTTTTTCTTCCAATATCAGCTCATTATTAGGTCATCCCGCAGATTCGTTTCTGGAGCGGTCACTTATCTGCACTACTACTATTTCGAGCGTTGTTCTGTCCAATATTGCCGCTGGTTCAGCATTCTTCATGTTCGCAATGGTACAAGATTCGATGTGTTCAGCGTTCTAAACGGTTCTCTATGATCTAAAAGTTCTGAAAGATCCGAAGTCTGATGGTTCTATGTGTTCCATTCTCTATCAAAGTTCGGGAAATCACCAGTTTAGGGCGTAATCCGAAAATAGTGCCACGCCTACCGACCCCGTGATTCCATTTTCCCTCGTAGGAAGTTGCACAGAAATCCCTTGTATTTACAAGGATCTCTTCCCCGATACTGGTGTTGACCTTCCTCTGCGTGTTGGCCTGCGATGCGTCAATTGTCATTGAGTTTGTTTTCCCGTTTCAGAACAAATACTTAACTTCCGGCCGTGCGGAAGTCCGTAACGAGTATTTAGGGTCAAGCATGCCAATAAATATCTCAAAGATTCATTTCCAGATGTTTACGAACAAAAATGTTCTCTTTATTTAGCACCTTGAATCTTATCCGTGATTCATTTTGTCTAACAAGAAAATACAAATATATGTAGCAAAATTATAAATTAAAAATTATATTACATTAAGCTAAAACAAACAACTGAATCTGTAGACAGTACTTTTTAAGAAATGAGAAGATACATAAACAGATCTTAACATTAGAGGAAGCAATGAACATTTCTACACTCAAGGGCAAATACGAACAAGAAGAATCGAGAAAAATGTTAATTTTTTCACAGTTTATTCAATGTCGTGCACGGTCAATAATGAAGAATTAACTTGAACAACTTTGATTGTTTGCTTACACTTTTAACGCTGTCATTACCGGTAATCCTGATGCAAGATTCAGTTTCTAGCGGTGGGAATTGTTATTTTAAATGATGGAAGGAGAATTATACATTTGTATACACATTTTAAGCTTTCTTGAAGTTTCAAGATTCTTGTTTTCGAGTTTCTGCGATCTTGTAAAGTAACTTCGCGTTGAAGGTAATCGGTTAGGCTTGTAGGAGACGTAGTTTTACGTTAGAAGAAAAGATCGTGTCGATAATAAATATTTACATGTGTAATCATTTTGATTCACTTTCGATCCTGTGTGGTAATTGATGGACAAGACAGTTCTGGAAAACAAAATTGTAAATGACAGCTTTATGAGCAGTGTTAACCACCTTCTCTTCGGAGCGAGATCAAAGTCCATGACTGACCTTTCTCAGGGGGCGATATCCTACTGATAGGTGCAAAATAAACTCCAATGGCCTTAGATCATGACCTCTCCGTGTCTTATCACAACACGTCACGGGAAAACAACAGTTGTCACGACAGATACCACCCTGTGTGACTCAAACAAAGTTCAATTTTTATACACTTTGTCTTTTTCTTGTCTTGCCTGAACACTTGTCAAAGTACAGCGGAAGAAACCAGGAGTCTCTGCGTGGATATTCAATTTTGTTTTATGAAAAAATCTGTCCGCCAAGGAGAATCTATGCAAAACCCAGAGTGTTAGGTTTTCCAGTTAGGTTTACCAGTTAGCATAATTTTTACTATTTTTATTAGATATTGTAAGACTGGTTAATAATAATTTATTCGTAATTATAAAAAATGGATTGCCCCTGGCCGCACCCAACTTGTTACATAAATCAATAACATATATATGACCGTAAAAGCAATATTGTATATTTATATCGCATTCTTCTCTTTTTCTTACATAAGTTTCACAAATTCACACGTACGCACACATTCATATTCATATTCATACATATACACAGAAACATTTACAATATTAATATTGAAAATCGGATATGAATATCAGTTATAACATTATCGTGAGTGGTCATTCTAACTTAATTTTTAGAAGCCGTCAAAACTAATGCTGTTGGTAGATTACAAATTTTACTGTATTTTCGTTGTGAGCATTATTAGTCAAATGGATCTATTGAGTTACTTGCCAAAATAAGATCTAGTGTAATCATTTGAGAAGTTCTCTTGCAATGGACTGTTTGCCGTTTCAGAAACGAGAGATTCTTCGACCGCGTCTCTTACATTATTATGTTATAACGTTCCAGTCGACATTCCATCTTCAACCGTCCGAAATGCGAATGCGTTATCTGTTACAGAAACTCCAAGAAAGGAGCACATTAACATCGACCATTTGACCTCGTCCTTGCTCGCGGACGGCTGGGAAAAGCGTTTGTCGTTGTGAAAGTTATGGCGTCGGAAAAATGGCGTAACAGATGTCACGTGTCGATAACCCGCGGCGAACTGTGAACTCGGGAAGGGTCGAAGGTCGTGTTCTTCGAAAACTGCGGTTACTTAAAGGTGTCCTTCAGTCACATTTCTTTAGCACTCTGCATTGGTTTTCTTTCGTATTTGCTCGGTTGATGGCGACACATCTGTTCACGTCATGATGACATCAATCTCAACATATATTTTCAAACATGGATTCCAACACCTCAAACTATGGGGGAATTCCTCACCGTCAAACTTTGTCGATGAAAGGTTGTATTTTCACTTGCACTTGTACTTTCAGGTTAAAAAATACCGTATGAAGATGTTAATACAACAATCAACAACAATAAAACCAAATTTAATGCTTGTATAAAGATGTTATGACACACTCAACAACATTCGACCAAATTCAATGCTTTATATAAAGATCTTATGAAACAATCAACAACATTAAACCACATTCTATGACAAGTTAAGGGATCTTAGATTGTCTTGGGTCCATATTGACTTATGTCACAAAGATTTCATTTAAATATTAATGTTTTAACAGTCAGTTTAAATTGTTGGCTATCTATATAACGTTTCATAAAAGGATCAACGTTGATTCTAATGGTATATGTTCAAAAATGTGATCTAGCGGTGGCTGCCATAAAATGGTCAAAAGCGTTCTTGCAAGGGTTAAATTATAAATGGTATCTTTGGCCATATGAAATTACATTTAATTCGTTCATCAAGTGATTGAAGAAACTAAAGAAAAAGCAACGTCAAAAATACTTTCAACGAGAACCTGTAGCATCAGTTGGAATTTGCCATTGTTGACTCCTGACTAATTGTGTAATTGTCACGATTAAATAATAAATGGTATCTTTGGTCACCTTTCATACAATTCGTGTATCAAGGGGTTGTAGAAACTAAAGAAAAAGCCACGTCAAAAATACTTTCAACAAGAACCTGTGGTATCGGTTAAAATTGGCCATTGTTGGTTTCTGTCATTGCGCGTTTGACGTCGTTTGAGGGTTACATAAAGCGTAATTCTGGGTCAAATTTGCGAATCATTTCAATTGATTACCTGAAACAGTTCATCAGTTCAACGTTGTATGTTGAAGAAGAATGGTCTTTGTCAGCGATCGGAAGTTTCACCCATTTAGAGGACGTTGTCCGTTGAACGAGTATGCACAGCGTTTGTCCTACAGGGTGTGCCGATTGCGATCCCCTCGACCTACTTTCGCCGGTGTCTAGTGGAAATCGAAGAGGGTCAGACTCGATGACAGGATATCCTGAGGTAGTTAGGTGCGTTCTGTACGGGTGAGAACGTAATTTGCCAACATATAATTTGTCGTCGCGTTGTTCGCGACGCTCGTTTGTTAGGTGAAGTCAAGTTCACGGGTGGGAAAGACAATGGCCGTTTTCTTATCGTATCAACTCGGTCGATGCCACTCGCCGCATGTTTCTGTTTTCTACCGTCCATGATAACGAATATCATCGAGCGTCGCGGACAAAAGTATTATTAGGTCATTATTATAACAGCTTATCGCGATCTGCACGCTACGCTATAATAATTGTAACATTGTTATCGCGTATCTCAAGGTGACGCGAAGTAACTAGAAAACAATTTGGCAGATGGTGCACGCATGTACTTCAGGAATATCTTGCATCCTTAGATGTAATAGGGTAAATACGTCCACTATAATTGGATCGAAGTCAATTGTTCGCTCAAGGACACTTCCTTGACCCCGAATCACCTTAAACATAAATTTGACTGGTGGTAATGGTATTCTTGAATCACTGATTGTTTTGATTACGATCGTTTTGTTCAGCTTTTCGCCGACAATTTTCATCTATCTCCTACAACACGGTATACCCTCAAAACGCGGAACAAAAATGACGATTTTTAATTAATTTGATTTGGTTAGTACTTACTAATTCTGAGTTTCTTATAACACGGTACGAATTAATTGCTTTATAGCAGGCTTGACTGTATTATACTTTTCACGGTCTAAGAGTGTTTAAAAATCTTATCATTCGTTGATTATTTTTTTTTTTGTAACATGACACTTTGACAGACTCTTTTTCAATTTTGAAAAATCTTCCAAAGATCATTGAGTACGGTGGCTCCAAAAGCTATTGGCACACCCAAAAAAATCTTACATAATGTTTTTGAGGGTTGATGCAAAGAAGGAGCTTCAATCTTCAAATTCGTTATAGATTTTAGTCGGGAAAAAAATTTTCCACTGGTGTTAGAGACGTTTCAATTTATAAAAGAAATTTTAAACAAATGAAAGTAGATACTTCAGGTTTTTAAATGAGTCCAGGTTTATTACGTATGATTCTTTTTTCGAAATTATTGCAATATAAGTATAAATAATTTGTCGAAAATAGGACATTTAGTATGGCAATACTTTTCGAAACCACTGTAGATTGCTATTTAGCTATGCAAGTTTCGTGCATGTTTCGTAACACTCGGATAAGCTGGAATATTACTTCCTGTGTCAATAATTGCAAAAGATTAAGAATGTTACAGTCCAGAATAAAATCTGTAGAAGATATTACTGTACTTCTTTAAAAGATCTTCGTAAGTTACAAATGCAAACAAATGTAATATGTAAAAAGCACATAGACTATCGTTCACTAAGAAATTTTAAAACTTTACCTCAATGATTAGGGGTTGATGAAATTTTTACAGGAAAGTACTGCTCTCTTTTCATTCACGTCAATTGATCCGTAATAAAAAAGAAAGAAATACGAAGAGCAAATCGAACGTTTCGCGAGGATAACCTTCAAAATAACAAAGTTCTGGGAGCGGTGGCAATATTCTTTAATTGCACACCGTTACGGGCTAATCGGCCGATACATATACATTTCCTCTGTGTACACGCTGGCTTGCATAATGGATTATCTTCACTGTCAAGGTGCCGTGTCCCACTACATGTGAATAGGCTTACGTTACACGGCAAGCGTGGCATCTACCAGAAACGATTGACCTTACGATACCGAGAACTTTGGTACTCGCGTTACACGACCAAGAATACGTATACACTATACTTATACATATAAGTTGGCTGTTCAATAAGATTCACGTGCTCGACAAACATGTGACCGGTGGAGCCTTGTGTGTCGCAACCGAGATATCGTCGTGGAAACACACCAGTTCTTCCGTTTCGCTGGAAAATAGCGTTATTTTCGGAAAAACTAAAAATCCTCCGAAATCGAGGCACGGCGGATAACGCGTCGATGGTTTCTCGAGTCGTCTCGTGCTACGACTTAGGTTTCAAGCTTATCGAAATTACTTCAGATTTCATCCTTTTATTGGTAACGCAATATTTATTGATTGTCAGACTGTTAATCTGCATGTGAACTAAACATTGTTTGCGCCAATTGCAAAAAGCAGGAACTAGAAATTTTCTTTTATCTTAAATCATTTTAATACGCAAGAAACTGCGTATCGATATACAGTGAAAAATCCTCTTATATGAATTCCTATTAAATGAACGAGAAATCATAGTCAGTACTAGGAGACTGGTGGACTCAATATGAACCACCCGATTATGTGAACCAACTTGTCCCCCGACAGATGGAAAAAGACCATAGAACAAAATGGTCGCTACATCACCGAATAAATAAATAAATACTGCAAAATCGTGTTTCATTTTCCCTTGGAAAAACAAAGTTACTTTCCGAACAACCCAATAGTAGTAGTACCTATAGTTTATTGATCTCCCCTTTGGGATTACAAGGGTAGTTCTATTGTATTTTATTTGAATAAACCTGTCTAGTCTGTTTCTTGAATTTTGCTTGTGTCGTTGGATGCGACCTTGTCTCACAAGTTTGATAGTTTTATTAACTTTGAAGTCCTACTTCGATCAAAGAAAATGATGTTCCTGTCCTGGAAGATCGGTAATTGTGACCTGACATAACACCACCTTATCTTATCCCTAGACAGTCCTCATCTTAATCCTCTTTGTTAATTTTTCCGCATCGCTCGAAGAAGCTGTTCGTTTATCAGCGTTCGGCCGAGCACTAGGATCGTCTTATCATCGATTAGATTAAGCCGGCGCACATTTAGGCGCCAGTTTTTCACCTTGATTTTCCGTTTATTGTATTTATCCCAGATACACGCGCACAGCGATTTCATTGAAAAAGTCAATCGCTAAGTGATACGTGTCTGCAAGCAGTAATTACTTCCGCGTAACGATGACGCGTCGGTCTCAATAACTCTTTACTTTCTTTATGTTTAAAATAGCCTTGAGTCTGCGCACGTGGTGATAATATTACTTGAATGCTTTTCAAAACGCAGCGACCGTGAGATCGAAAGTGCTATTAAATTTCTAAGTACACTGGAAACTCACACAACTAATTAAACTAGAATTTTAGTAAATGTTGTTTAAATCGTCAAGTTATTCCAAAATTTCCGCGTTCGGGAATGGATTGGCTTACTGTTTGCATCGTTTAACTATGCAATTACGTGAAACATAGTTCGAAGAAAGATCAATGTTTCAGCGTTGGCGAGGACACATCAACCGGAAATGAGAATCAAGAGACAGCCACCACGTTCCGAACTTGCTACTTCGAATGCTATCAACTAGCACCTGGTTAGTATAATTCACGAACTATGATGCATCCGATAGCTCGTTGACAACGAAGCATCAGGCATTCGTGATAAACGGGTACACTCTGCTTCATACACACAATTTATCAAACATAAAATAAACCAATCAAACCATTACAAACTTCTATACCCTTAAAAAATAATATTATTAGCAAACTATCGAAGGTGACAAACGATGCTCGCGCTAATGCACGATAATAAAATTTGTTGGTCATTTATAGTCTACGGCGTAACAGCACAGATATCGCAACGATAATGGTCGGGAGTGTACGCTTCAGTCTGTTGCTAATTTTAAAGCGAACGAGAGATGTTGCGAGGTTGTTTTGTTGATTTCCACGGACAAATTAACACGACACGATGTCGCCGAATGCGCACAAACTTCGCATCCGGAATCTCTGTAAAAATGATCGACCTGCGGGAAGGGCAAAACGAAAAATCAGTCGGCGCAAGGTCTCCGTTGAACTACCAATCGGTGTTTACCAGTCTGGTGAACGATTCTTCTTCGTTTTTCTTGCGAAATCTTCATTTCTTCGCGGATTTCCAGCGCGATGATACGCGGTACCTATCACGTGGATGCGTATCCTTGAACTTGGTGGCGCTGACGCACCGGTTCTTAACGCTGTTGCTGCGACTATTTGCGCCACGTGTCTGATAACATACGATTCTCATTCACGTGTCGCTTTTCCTTGGCCTTCGAGACTCGATTTTTCTCTCGGACCTATGAATTCCGTCATCTGGCTCGTCAATGATTACGTTCGAGGCGTCAATAGTTCTTGGAAGACCTGTCGAGTGGTCGGTGGAAATGACACAGCGATATTTGGGTCGTTTTTGTTTGACCAGATCATTTGTTCTTATTATTATTTTTCTGAGATGATAATGTACTTTGAAGGTTTTTAAGGAGGTCGTGTAGTTTCAATTCCTGGTTTGTTTTAAAAGATGAGGTTTAATCATCATTTCTTTTTCAAGACAAGGGTAGTAACCCTTCAACTCATTGTTTTTCTAACGAGATAATATAGTGTAATTATATATATTTTTTGGAAGGATAATATAGTTGAATCATCATTATCTTTGTAAGAAAATAATATATGATACTTCAATTTGTTGTTTTTTTTAGAAAATAATATTAATAAAAAATGATATCGTTTAATTATTATCTTACGTAAAGAATATAATTTAATTAAATGTGTTTCTAAGGGGATAATACTTTTTTCAGGGTTAATACAGTTCATCTATATTATTTGGCTAGCTTAATATCTCCTATTAAATTTATGAAGGTACATGTCATTTAAAGAAACAACAATTATGACGTTTTACATAGATTTTATATTCTTCTACGCCTACTAAAAACGTTTAAAAAAATCTTGAAAGTAAAAATAGTATAAATATTATATTTAAAGTAAAATTATAAGCAGCGGAACCACTAGACTCGCTATCCCCTTGCGAAACAAAATCTTCTGCATCAGTTTCCGGCAACAGGAATCGCATGCAAATGGTATTTCTACTGGCAATAGCATGAAAGGAGTTATACGCAACATAACAGCATTTCCATGATTCTTAACGAACTCATTTTCAGTCTAATGATCAATACTTTCCCAGTGATTCCCACTTTTCCACAATATTGTAAAATAGGCTTCGTTATTTTACCGTTTGCGATCAAGTACCCGCGGAAGCTAATCAGCGCTCGCAGGTCGGGTCTTATTGACAAACTTTTATACAGTCCCGCAAATCCCTCTATAATGAGCCTCGAACAGTTTCGAGTTTCGATACGATTCTTAATAGGAGCCAGCGAGGCGGTAGAAATTAATTGGACGATATGATCGACGAGGCGTGCATGGTCGGTGCGTACACGCGATAATCTGCGACGACTAAACCAGTCGTACGATGGGGAATAACAATTCCACGGATTACTCAAATTAAACGAAGGTGCGTATAGTTCATATCTCTGCCAAGGGCGACGATCATTTGTGATAACGAGCTGCATCGCGCTGCTATCCGCTCGCGTGGAAATCGGCGCGCGATTACTTCGCAGTTTCCAGCGATACAGGAAATGAAAGTCAACAGGTCGCCGGCGGAGAGAATTAAAAACAGAACAACCGATGCTCAGACTCCATTCAGATCTTATCGTCGTCACGTGAAGCGTTTAGAGCTCGTTCATCTTCTGCTGATGGTGTTCGGGAATTTTTTTTAACTAATTGAATCGCATTTACCACAGAAAGTATTGTCACACTGAATCAGACATGTCCAGAATTAGCTCACTTGGAGGCAAATTCGTGGGAGACGCCTACTTCTCCCGCCCGCGTGTCTCGCTACCCGTGGCGGCCGCAGTCCTCCGAGCTCCTCAGACCCGTGCCTACCGTGGGTCCGAGAGTCGCCCCAACGCGCCACATGCGGTACATATTGCAAGCGATAGACACGGGTCTCAGGAGCTCAGAGGACTACGGCCGTCACGGGGAGCGAGACGCGCGGGCGGGAGAAGTAGGCGTCTCCCTTGAATTTGCCTCCAAGTGAGCTACTTCTGGACATGCCTGCACTAAATCGTCGATCTTTGAAAGTTGTCGATAGTCAAACTGTTGTAACTTTGTAAAAAATAATCGTACGATTATGAACCTACATTCAGTTTAAAGCTCTAAGCCTTTACTTTCGTACTCCATCGTTCATCTTCTTCTAAGATGGTCTTGCACGATGTAGAAAATAAGCAACGAGGAAAATGAGTGGAAAGCTAAAGATACATCTTATCTTGAAAATACTACAAATTAGAACTGGTATGAACACATTCCAAAATTCTTTTAGAACTGATGTAGAATGGATTTGAAGATTGAAGCTTCGTCTTTAAAACGATCCCTTGAAACTTGAATTTTTTAACATTACAGTAATGTACAGATTAGTTACATTGTGACACCTATCACGATCAAACTTGGCCATCATTTCTGTTTTGTAAAATAGTTAAACAAAATCGGACACCAAGTTTTGGAGTGTCGTTGTAAATAAAAAGCTTAATTGTTTCTCTCCCCCCTCCCTTACTTTTAATTTCAATTTTTCTTGAATAATTTTCGAGAACTGCATAATGTAATAATTTATAATGCAGGATTCCATATTATAGTAATAAGGAGACTGCGGGTTTTATGCAGTGTCGCCAGATTAACCCAAAACTGGGTTGATTTTCCTCTCCTCCTTTTCCCCTTCCACTATCCCATTCCACTACACGAGCACACTCCTCCAACGTCCTCCACTAAGACCGCAGACTGGTCACGTGACGTGCCGCGCAACGTGTTACATATTACTCTTGTCATCAGAGAGGTGGTAAATTGTATTTCCCCCGATTTCATCGATCTGGCGACACTGGTTTTATGCATTTATGATAAAAATGGGTACATTCAATTAAAAAAAATGATTTAAGGATATCTTTTTATTAGTTTTAGCTTAATAGGATAATTAAGAGAAGAACGGAATTTCTATTTGGCTCATTCAGCAAATATTTTTTATTTTGCATAAAAATCCGCATCAAAATGTGTACAGAAAATATTCTGTAGCTACGATGGTCGACAAAGCGACGAAATAAAATTGCTCAGTGTCTGCGAGCAAGTTAGTTCAAAAATAGCTCTTCAAGTGAAGTATGTCGCGTTAAGAAACTGCTGTAAGGATTTTGAATGAATAGCCTGGGTGTTCCCTGGCCAAATTTGCGACAGCCTTGACCTCCGACCTGTCCCTCGCAACCAATTTCTGATCCTAATTTGCGCGGAACCTTTCTCTCCCTGGCATTTTACTTCTCTAAATAGCAAACACCGTTTTCAGTAACTTCCCGGTGGTCGAGAAATTAGGAAAACGCGAATCCTTGTCCTGGTTTCGGCCCACTCTATTTCCCATCTTTACAACTGCCCCGGTCTTCTTCTTCGAATGAAGAGAAACAACCCAAATGTAGTCGGCGAGTTTCAAACCATTTACTTTATCAAAGAAGCTTCTTATTTCCTCTCTTAAGCCGAAAAGAGATAAAGTAAAGAATCGACAAGTACCGCAAAAAGAAAAAAGATCCACGAGACACTCAAATCTTCTGTGTACCTTCCCTTGACTTTGGGGGTCAACACTTTTTTCCTGTAGCTTTGTTCACATCCCTCCGACGCAGGTTTGTTTTCGAGGTAACCGTGATTAATGAACCCTTCTCCCTTTTCTAAGCGGAGATCCCAGATTTCAATCTCGTCGAACCCTCTTTGAACGACCGCCCATTCTCACTGGTGAAAATGCCTTGTCCTTGAAAGGGAAGTACGACACACGGCCACGTGCCTGCTCTTGGGGAATTTGGAGGTCGGCCAGCAGGGAAACGACACCCTGTAACGTCCCTGATTCGCTGGTATACTCATCCCTTTCTGATTTGCCTCCCCTCTCTCGCTGTATCTCTCTCTTTTCAGTCCGGGAACGTCCTTGAATTCTGCAACCTTGACTTCGCATTGTTTCCAAATCCTATTAAGCTGTTTTACGTGTTAATCAACCCCTTATTCGAATTACTTCAGTCGGCATTGGATAACAGTTAACTTTAGATGTTCTTCGTGCTTGTATTTTATTTATTCACCATTCTTTTATTCTTAGTTATTCACTATTATTTGATCTCGTGCCGATAAATGAAACATTGATACAAGTCTATTGGTGAGCCAATACTAATTCAGTGTTAAAACTCTTTACATATACCTACCAACACGTTTGTCACAGTTTTTTTGATTAAAATGTTATTCAACATGACACAATTTGGATTGTATTTAATTGTTTAATGCGCGTGTAATAGAACTATGATTATCCGAACTAATGTGTGAATCGTGACTCTTTGGATAATATAACAGTGACCTAGCCACAATGTTAGATTAAATTTTTACTGCTTTGTAAAGTGAATTATGTTGTATATGAAACTCGGAGAATGAAGAATTTAGACATCGGTCGGATAATCGAGGTTCTATTGAATGGTGAATTAACCCTTTGCGATCGGCAAATTTCTGTGATGGGAATACCAGATAGTCGGAGCAAATTTAGCCTTCCGGAGTTATTTTTCCCCAATGATGAGTGAGCTAAAGCAAATACATGGAAATTAAAAAACATGTTGAAGCTTATCTATTGTGTTTAATAGTACATATAATACATACAAAGCAGAAATTTTTGTAATTTTTCAGATGCAATTGCAATTTTTTACAAACTCAGACGATCATGAATAAGATCATGCCGCCAGGGTGGCGACGCCGACTTCTACGACAATTTGAAAATGCCGCCACTGTGGCGACACCGATCGAAAAGGGTTAAACAAATAAACGTGATTCAAATTGTATCTCTCATTTTAGTAAGAAAAATGTCACGAACATGTAGGTAGATGTTTCGTAATGAAATAATTGAAAGCAACATTGTTTTGTACAAGTAAAGGCGAATTTCTACTTTCAATTTTTCTGGAAGACTGTTTTCCCCGCGTGAGTGGGCGCTTTAATTTTCGTTGATTTAACAAATTGCTCCTTGGTACTTGATTTTCTTATCAACGGCGCGGGAGAGAAAGTGGGATCTGTTTAATAAAGTATTGCAGGGGTGGACACGCCGCTAGGAATGCTTAGGGATGAACACTGATGAAGATACATAGTTTCTATTTTTAGAGTGTCGGTGGCATCGCTTTCTCGGTCGTAGGGAAACTTCTTCGAGCCGAGGGCCGACTCTGACTTTCTCTTTATGGGGCTAGTTTACCATCCACCTACGCAAGAGGTGTATCATCATTTTTTTTCGAGCCGATGTTCGTGGCACGCCACTGAAAGGAAAGAATTTGACCCGGTTGGTTTGAATTGCAAATTTATTATCCGGCCTAATGCAAACTAATGTTGCTTTCGATGTTGTGTTAAGATGAAAACAAGATAAAAATTTAGAATTTTATATTCTGTTTTCCATATTATGTCTGCATTCTGGAAATTTCAAAGATTTGTAGGTTCTACGTGGTTGGTATAAATTACAAATATACTGGGCATCGTAACGCAAATTATACTTCTGTAAATGTTGTATTAAGTTGAAAAAAAAGAAAAAATTTAAACTATTCCTTCATTTTTATATTTCTACATCTTAAATATTTAAAAGATTTCTAGACTTAATTTGATTGAGTTGCGTTGCAAATATATTAACTAATGTCAAACTAAAGTCGTTAAACTAAAAGGAGATTTTTAAGCAAACATTTAGAATGTTTTTATACAGATGAATTTAGAAGTTCATTTTTTAATTTATCTTTACACTTCAAAATCTTATAAATTAGAAATATTTGTAGTCTAATGATAGATAAATTGTGTTGTGATAGAATAACAATTTCTGAGAGGGAGTAGTAACGATATGATATTGAGATCGAAAAATTTAAATCGAAAAGATTCACGGCAAAAAGGTTGCATTCAACAGTTATTGCATAATTTCTCAATCTTACGCCAGGCTGCGTAATCATACAACAGCATTCAGTTGGAATTCATTCAGACCAATGCAAAGTAAAGTAGTTCTTCGCAAATCGACGTCGTTCTAAGAATCCGAGAAGTTAAAAGGGAAAGGCGAGCGTTAAAGGGGAGAGCACCAGCTGATATTGAGCGGTCCTTTTAATACACGACGCTTTTAATGAAACTGTTTTAACCACTCTCGCTTAACGTTCCCGTAATTCTGTAAAACTCCACCCACATATTAAAAACTTCAATTAAACACTCGAAAAAATAGAATCAGAGGCACAATTATCTTTCCTGAATCAAAAGTAACACTACACAAATTAACCCTTAGCACTTCAAATGTTTTCCTGAACTTTGTTGAAAATAATCTCCTATTACTTTAAATGTTTTATTTAGAATGTACATACTTCATTATACAGTAGTTTTGAATAGTGCTAATTTTAAACAACTTCTGTTCATAATTATATCGAGAATAGTCAAATACATGAATTAGGCCTGGTTTATTTTGTTCCCAACAAGTTCTCAGCATTTTCGGTGTTTTATTTAATTAATATACTTTAAAAGACAGTTCCTCGATTGGTACTAATTTTGAACAATTTCATTTGTCAGTTAAACTGAAAATAACTAAATATTGTACATACATATATTTGGTCGTGATACAAATACGTTCAGTTATGTTCAGTAACCTCTTTTTATTTATCAATAAAGTACAGAATTGCATTAAATAAATTGTGAGATTCACTATTCACAGTTATGTATATTTACAATGAATGATAGTTAAATCGTTGAAAGCAGATAATATTTATAATTGTGATCGAATGGATTTATGTTAAGTACAATTCAACATATTCCTTATCTAAGTAAAAAAATATTAATGTTATAAAATGTCATGCATACTTAAACTGGAAATTTAAAAATGTCAAGTCACAGTCGACGTCAAAGATCCTGAAAATAAAATAGATATCTAGACACCAGATTTTATGCATTTATGGCAGAAACAAGCAGGTGGAGTATAAAACAGTGAAAATATCAAACGATGTTAAGGATGCAATTATTATTTTATCTAAAATTATGAAGAGAAGAACTAAATGTCTATGCAGCTCGTGTTTCTTACAACCGATGTACAACATTTTTATATTGCATAAAGAGTCGTAGACTATAGATATCAAGCCTAAAACTAAGTCTCTATTTAATTTTATATGGTTTCTAGGAAAATAGCCAATGCTCATCTAAGTAAAAAACTATTAATATTATAAAATATACTTAATGGATATTTAACTGGGAATTTAAAAATGTCAAACCATACTCGACAGAGGAATTCTTTTAACACTAGGAGTACGATTCCCGTAGCACTAAGAATAACATTTTACATTGCTTCATAAAGATAAGAATAATGTGTTGATTCAGATTTTCAGCAATTTTGCAATTTCAAAGCAATTTCAAAAAACAGATCCTCTAAATAATTCCTCAGGAATGCATCCTTACATACTTAATAATCATAAATTAAAAATGGGTAGAATAGGTCCCTTTGTGTGTATGTACGTGTAGTGAGAATGAGAAAGAGAAACATAATGAGCGAGACGATAATGTATGAATTGAATCTAGATGCGTGAAATGGAAAAAATGGAAGGGCATGAAGAAGCATACAGGATTATGGCGGATATCGATTGAGAGTGATATGAGTGTACAGTTTATTATATTATGTTGTATTAAATATACAGTTATTTATTTAACCAGTGAATGGAACAAACTATTCAATTCATATGCTGTTCGCTTCAGTTTAAATTTTCCGATTCGCAAAAATATGTTAGAAAACTGTTAGGTTCGCAACGCAGAAGCAGTTTCGCAGGACCCGTCAGCTGATCAGGCGTTATGATAACCCGTTAACCGGAGACGCGTAAATAACTGCCTGTTGCTATGGTTCAAGGGGTGGAACGTGGCGGGTCGTTGCTAGCTGGGTTGGTGCACCCCGCTGCAAGCTGCATCGATCCGTCGTTCTAGCCGGTGCAACAACCCACGCGTACTGACCCCAGGCGTCCTTGCAAAGCTCGCGGAAGGATTGCGCGTGACTCAAGGAGCTTTTGAACTTTCCTGTTTTTCTACGCCGGTTTCCCCTCCGCCACGATAACGACCATTGATCAAATGGCCATGTCACCGCGAAATTTTCTTTTACAATTAATACGAGCACACGGAAAATAAAAACTGCAGCGATTCCCACTAAAACGGAACACTCGTAGACGATTTTTTACGCTTTCCTCGAAACTGTCAGCTGTTTTTTAGCGGTAGAATGGTTCGTGTTGTTAACTTGCAATTTCCTGAACGAGCATATAGCATCGCGTTAATAACATGTGTTTCATGTAACCAATATTTGTATTGAGTGCTATACCTGTACTTGAATCGACGAATATTTCTATGAATAACGCAATGTACGAAATGTTTTTATATAAATTATTGCTCGTTTTAGATAAACCAAAACAGATTATGTTTGGAAAGTATAGTGTATGGAAAGTTAAAAATTAAATCAGTTGTACCTATAGAATGGATCTATTGAAACGTGTAAGGAACAATCGATAAATTAGTTTATACAAATGTGTACCTTCAAATGTTTCGATTTTATTGGTATTCCACAAAATAGTCTATAATTAATTTTCTAAACTATAAATTGACGATTACACAAATTCAATCTCTGCCACAGGAAACACTAGAAGAATGCAAGAATATGGGCACGTTATTTTCAAATAATCAGAATTATTAACAGAAGAAACAAATTTCTTTTTAATACCTATTATCTGCAAATGGTGCATGAACATTTTATTCTGCATAAACATCGACAGTCTAATAATATATGCTTAAAGAAATAAAATTGAATAATCTTTGTAAATGCGACTTTAAAGCTTGAATAATTGGAAATGAAAAAATTTGGAATCCGTCAGTTTGACAGTTCTGTAGTTCCAGTACTAAACCAGGCTAACAACTTTTTAATAGATCCTCCAACAGCAACAGCAACTTCAATCATAAATAAACAGGTAAACCTCAGTAACGTAATTGAATAATTTTCTTTGGTATTATAATATAAAAGAATAGTTTTACGCGTCTTTCTGGTGTAGCACTATTCTTGAAAAGCCTATTAAGAGGCTCCCGGTAAATGAATTGTTAAAAAACGAGTTTAGGGTAATTATTTCATAAGATTAGCTGGTTCAATGGAAAGTCGCTTGGCAAAAGTATACACCAAATGGACGATGAATGCACAGTTAACCCCTTCCCCTACAACAGCGATGGGCATTTTTGTCTCAATTGAAACAAAACCGTCCCCACCATAGCGCCCACTGTCCCCCACCAGCATCCGCCGTTACCATGCAGCAGCATGGGCGACGCTGGCTCAAAAAACACATGCTGTTTCTCCTCTTCGCCTGCTCGGCGAGTTAATCCCCACCACCTCCACTCCGACTCTCCCTTCAGCACGGGCCCTACGATGCTGCACCCTACCTGCCGATGCAGCATCGTGGGGCTTGTGCTGAAGGGAGAGTCGGAGTGGAGGTGGTGGGGATTAACTCGCCGAGCAGGCGAAGGTTTTTTGAGCCAGTGTCGCCTATGCCTGCCATAGAGGAAGGAAGTGCTTCTCCCGTTGCGAACGGTGCGCAGCCTTGCGCATGAAAGAGAGGTTGGTGGGAAAAGCAGGCGTTTGAGGGGCCCCTACCATGTCCATCCCTGCTCTACAACATCGTGTAACACGCGTGATGAAGATTCTGAACAGAGTATAATAAAAATGTATGTAATTAATTTCCCTTAAACCGAAATAAAATTCTATTTTGTTGTTGTTAATGTACAGCCTTTGGAAGAACATGCAGACATACAATAGATATACATTTTCTTCTTCTTCTAGGAAATTATGAACTGCAAAGAAGTTTTAATCACTGAAACCATAAAATAAATCAGGTAAGGGGTTAAGAAATACCAATAATGCGAGAACAGTTTGTTTTTTATGTTCCCGGAGTAGTGGAGTTTGCTTTGATCAAATTTGATCTTCTGTTATCGAACGCACCACACTTGTGTAACGATTTCCTCAATATGTCAAAGGTTGTTTCGGTCGAATGGTGGGGTACAAATATGCGAACGCGATCAGGAGATATCAGACCATATCGCTGCCTATTACCTGGATGCTCTGCTGTCCGCTAACACTCCATTATCCGAACAGGTGCACTTAACGTTCGAGGGGTTCCTCCAATTATCATTTCATAAGAATTATTTTGTAGGGCCGTTTTATGTATTCTATAAGTTTATATCATACATCACGTGGAGTGTGTAACATTTTTACAGAGTGTATAGAACAAATATTTTATAGTGCATAAACTCATAGAGTGCATACCAACTGAAATCATAATGGAATCAATCAAATCAAATTTCCATAAAAGATATCTTGAAATTCTAGAAATATTTATTTATAGAAGTTCATTTATGTGAAACGTTGACTGCTACGTTGATCGTATAAGAACGACGTTATTTTTTAATCAGTAGACAAATCAAATGCAAAATAGGAAAATCATTTAAAGAATTTAAAAATGCTGCTGTCTCATTTTCTTCGGATGACAAGTACTCAGAAAAGAAACAAATATCTATATAACGCAGACAAATATCTATATAATTCTAGGTTAAAAATAAAAATCCGAAGTATATTTATCAGATTTAGAAGTTCATTTTTACTGTAATATATTGGAAATAATTAAAGTTTATCAGGATTTAATCACAATGCAATCACAATGGTACCTTTTATCTTCCTAGATTTGATTTTATTAAATTACTGAATAAGTTTAATTTTGTTGGATCTTCTAAGGATTGCAATTTAGCAATCATCATATTAACCATAAATATATGTTTTGATTTTTTTTTAAATATTCCTAAAGTATATCATAACGTAGAATGAATTAATACGAAGAACGATTTTATTCGTGAGATTTTGTTCCCTGTGCAATTAATATAAGGTATTATTATAAAAAGGCAAAGTTTAAGGTATGTTATTAAATATTCGAGTAGTTCTTCCGTCTCCGCAGTCTCCTTACAGGAGTAAGCCGCTCAAGGAATTTTCTTTCCCTATACAAACAGCTTGAAAGCGCATTTAATACGCTGTTGCTGAAGAGTTCCTCCTCGCAGAGTTCGGTATTCCGGTGGAACGCGTGCTATTGCTGTTGCTCGTCACAAGTCCTTATGCAACTCGCTTAGAAATTCCTTTGATCGCAAATGACCTCTCAGGTGCAACCACTTACCTCCTGCGACTCGGCAACATGTCCTGGAATATGTCAAAGGGCAGAGGTAAGCGTCACGGACTTGGGCTTATCGGGGCAAGGTCGTGATAATGTCTAATTTCGGACACACACAGCTTATTGAGCGTTAATAATTTGTTGTTTATAAATCACTGTACATACGTATCAGTTGCGAAAATCGCGCGCCTTCACGCCTAATAGCTCGACTTCAAATTGGCGTATCCTTGCGCTTATAAATACGGGCGTAGCACATGGTCGTCCAAGATGGCGTTCTCCTTATTGTTTCTATTGCAAAATCTTACAATCGTATATGCAAAATATTTTCATAAATATTCCACTGGGATGGAAAGAAAGATTTATATTTGATTTAACCTCTTCCTGAACTTCTTTGTCTTTAAAAATTTCCTAAAAGAAATAAGCAGTTTAAATTTATTCTATATTCATATTTATTTTTTAAAAAGAATAGAATTTTATTTACACCTACACAGAAGGAATGATATTCGTATTTAGTAGATTTGTTATTATATTCACTGACACGTTATGATACGGCATGGGGTTAATAACAATATGTTGCATCTATTTTAATAGTGTTAAAGATTTTTATATAATACTGCAGTACAGATTTTAGATGTCTAGTTTATGAAAATAAAAAGAGTTCTGGAAGGGCTGTAAGCTCCTCTGAATCACTGAAATTTAAAAATAAACATTTGATGAAATAATATCTCGAAATAAATACTATATAAAGTATATATTAAATCTCATTTTGCAAATGTAATAATTATAGCAAATTTATGCTTTCCTAAAATATTACACTGTGTAAAATGTACTATGCAATCGCGGTAATGTTTAACAATATTGCAGTTCTGGCTTTGTCTAATTGAATGTTTAGTAATTGGAATAAAGTATAATTTTTAAAAAAATGCAGATTTGGATATTCATTTGTGGTTTTAGTAATGGGATAAGCTTTATTTTTATTGTGGCTTGCCCTTACACTTAGCAGATGCACGGAAACGCTTCAAGTGCCGCTAGAACCTAAACGAATTTGCTAAATAGAGCAGCATGACACGCGTAATGAATTCGAGGTCTTGATGGGCCGGCACGATGAAATCATTCTGGAATCAGTAGAGGAAAGAGGAAGAAGAAATCTTAGTCACCCGCACATTATTCATACTAAAGAGCCATGGCATGGGGATATCGGTGTTAATTGAGGTTAATATGCAGTTTCCGGTGAAACGAGCGCAACGAGGCGATGGAAATGATATTCTCCAAAAACTAGACGAGTGGATTATCTTCATTATCAGCCAAAAATGTTTAATCACCTCCCATAGTGCGAGAAATTTGAATAAATCGAGTTTAATGACTTGACTGAAGATCTTTACGAGCCAAATGAAAAGTTCTTTCTATAATAATTTTGAAGAGTTGAAAATAACGCATCGATGCTTCTAAGATCTTATATTTTTGCCGCTTTAAATTGCACTTATTCATCTTTGTCATAAGATCATGCGTTGTATAAAACTTGTAATAGTTGCGTTCAATTTTCTAAAGTAAATATTTTTAGACGATAATGAAACTTTGATAAATGGTACTAGGAGCTTTGGGATTAATGCGAAATTGTGGGGTCGAAATTATTTAACCAGTGGTGCTTTATCCATTTAGGATAAATTAGTGCTGAACGTGCAACACCTGCGACATTTACGAGACTGCATCTTACACGAGCTTAACGCTAGTTTAATGCTAGCGCAGCCGAGCCTTGACATGATTCTTCTACTTCTCACAATTGAGCAGTAAGTCATTTAAGACGGCCAAACGTTATTGTTTGACAGGTATACAAAACACAGTTTCAAAAGCAGAGTAACAACGCCTTTGTTCGGATCGCCTTGAACGCATTGCGATTTGCTGTTCTCACTAAAACGGTGTCACATCTTTCAATGAGTGCTGCGCCATTTTATATCCAAATTCTAGCATAATTTACATTAAAAGTACCTTGGAACATATGCGTCAAAATAGTGAACGGAGTCACTATTATTGCAGCGTCTGAGGTTCTCAAATTACTTCAAAGCGCATCTTGAATTTAAATACACGATGCTCTTTGATTTTCCATTAATTATGAAGTAATAAATAGTTTCTATTTTCAAGATGATTTTCCATGATAAAATTCATAAAATTTCGTAATCTACTATATATTTATAACATTCTAATACACAATTACATCACTTCAGCAGGAAAATAAGATTCTTATCGATTCCTCAGGTTCTCAAACTACACTCCAAAGTGCATCCGCAATTTAAGTACACAATGCCCTTTGGTTTTGTATTAATTACAAAGTAATAAACAGTTTCTATGTTCAGGATGATTTCCTAGTATAAAATTCATACAATTTTGTCGTCTACTGCATTTTTGTAAAATCTTAATATATAATTACATCACTTCAACAGGAAAAGAAGTTTCTTATCAATTGCTCACTTTGAAGATAGAAACTCCTGAGTCTGCATAAACACCGACAACTTGTAAATTTTGTATGACCACAGACTGCAACGATAATCCAATGGCAACAATAATAAATAAAATACTTTCATTTTTAACGTTTTAATCTTGTTGCTCGCTGTGTCATTTGCTGATCTTGACATTAATAATCACGTTACTCAACTCCTTCTTTGCTGCTAGAACTTAGTAAAATGATCGGAATCGTGCTCAGAAAATTATTCGAAATTGAAGATAGAAGGACAACCATTTTGACAAACACCCTATAGGTTAACGGTCAATTCGTTAACATCAGAGGAGAAAACATTTGGTCACCGATAAGCGACGTTTCCCTTAATCATTGTCAGTTTCCCACGAGGCCGTGGCCGACGTCAGTGTCAACAAATTCTGCATGAAAATTTATCTTTCTTTCCGGTCGGGTGGCCACCCTTCGGCGTTACTATAGCTCGGTGTGTTGTCCATTAGCACAGCCCGTGTTCTAGATTACCAGTGTGTGACGCCGGACTATATATAATATCGAAGTTTAGTCCAGCTAGAAGGCCTTGGCACCGTTTTCTGTTGGTCAGGGTAGCGAGGTGAAGCAGAGGCCAACAAGAATGGCGCGTAAGGTCTTACAATTAGTTAATAATTCCTGTCAGTCCGTAATTTCGCGTTAACACGAACGCGGGCTGTCCGCCTAATTAAACGAGCTGATCGAAACAAAAGTCGGTTCGATAAACGACTCTCGCAACGAACACGGCTCCGCTAAATGGAAATACATATTACGATTGTTATCTCATTGTTTCCACGGTCCTGTCAACCATTGTCCCGATTCTTTTCTCGTTACGGTCGGTTTGCTATTCAATGAGCACCGTTCAGGACGTCTTCCAACGCCTCGCAAGGTGATTCTCGATTTACAATGCAAAATTCTTTGGTTTTATCATGTACTTCGAACGTCAAACCGATTATTTAGTGCTGCTAGTTGCATTTAAAATTAGAAGTTAGAAATTCCTCAAAATGGCGGGTTCCAAATATTTTAATTCAGGATGTCTGTACCTCGTACCGACTCTAAAGAATATTTCACAATTGATTACAGAAGGCAAGACTATTAGCTGCGATGTGCTTTCATACATTATTGTTCGCCTTCTAGAATTTTAAGAAACATCAAGAAATTATTGTAACATTTGCAATATCGTATAACATTGATCATACAGAAGCAAACTGATAATCCATCGTCGTCCCTGAAGGGTTAAAGACGCGTTTATGGGAAATTATTCAATAATATCTGTAGACATTATGATCAAAATCGCTGTAAATCTGAATAAATACACTCTTGTTATTTTTATAACGTCTTGCAAAACAGTCTTTTCTAGAGCTCCGTAAGCCTAGTGCCAGTTCGAATAATTCTTACATTGCAAAATAGTATCTTCTAGAGCTCCGTAAGTCTAGTGTCAATTCGAACAATTTCTACATTTTAAAATGATTCTAGTATTGAGGGTTGTACACATGATCCTGTTATGCTGTCATTCATTGACGTCTTGAAATATGTTTAAGGAGTTACCTATCTTCATTTTTCATTTGGTTTCAGATTTATTCTGCTACTTAAAATTTATTAGATAAATAAGTTAAACTAATAGATAAAATATAAGAGATATGTAGGTTTAAGATTTCATAAAAATAAGCAATAGTAAAGCTCGTGTCCAAATTCATAAGTACAATGCGGATTTTCTGCGTTTATGATAAAGATGACTAACTGGAATACTAAATTTTAAGAAATTAGTAGGAATTAAGAATATCGTTACATCTTCTGCAATTTAATAAAGTTATTAAAAAAAGAAATACATTTTAATGTAACCCCTATTTCCTACAATCGATGTAGATCATTTTTATTTTGTATGGGTATCGTTAAGTAGTCAAAAAAAATAAAATTTCATTCCTGACAATAAAAATTTTTGTGTACAATATAATCACACTAAATTCGCAATATACAAACGAACGATACAGTCGTCAATTTTCAATGAGAGGACACTTTCGCGTGTATCCACGAAAGCTCTCTTAAGTTCGAGCTACAGGTTGGTTCTCACGAAGAGAATTTACTCTTTAATAAAGTTCGTTCGGAGCTGGTATAAATTTTCAGCGGGAAAATCTGCGATGGAAAACTATTCGTATTCTGCAGAAGTTAGACGGTGGTAGTAAGTTACAACCGTTGTTCGGTGTTATAATTCGATGTAAGTTGTTCCGAGCGTTTCATCCCCATAAAGTGCAACCTTGGCCGGGAATTGCCATTCAATGCGGCACAGCTTTTAGGAATATTCACGGGCTAGCTGGAAGGGTTAATGGTTTAATTAATTTTGCGCCGCGTTCGTATCGTAAGTCCATTAAGCGCACAGCACTTTCATCTTCCTCGGGTGAAAGAGCGATATGACGGCGGGCACGAAGAAACAACTGGGACGAAAAATTCTGCACAATGTCATCCGCGCGCCATAATGGCGTCTGAACACGCGCGAATTTCTGCCATGTCGTGCTAAAACGACTTTGGCGACTGCGAATCGTTTCGGTGGAATCGTTTTCGGTTAATGGGCTGTGTGATGCGCGGAATTTGCCCTTGTTTAGCAAACTCTCTTCGTGGTTCCTAATCATTGTTCAGTTATAGTTGACCTACTATATGATGAAATGGATATTGATAGACAATTTTAATATGTTCATGGTTCGATTCAATATCATTAGCCTGACAATTTTATGCATTTATTATAAAAATGGATAGGTCAGATGCGGAAGGTTAAATAGTTTGGAGAACCTAAAAATGCTATTTCATTGTTTATCAACTCATTAAAATGATTAAAATAGGAAATGAACATCTACGTAGCTCCCGTGTCTTGCAATTAACTATTCAAACAAAGAATTATGTTAGACATAATAACTATAGGCGGACTTTTTGTATTTATGACAAAAATGGCTGGATGTAATTTGAAACTGTAAAAAGATTTAAAGAATTTAAAAAGCAAACTCCTATTTTGTTCCTATATCTGTAACTATGCAAATAATATTTATTTTGCATATATATCCGCAGTTTAATAATAACCAATAAATGGGAATAGACTGAGAGAATGATGTCACTACAGCATCACAATGACGAAATACAAGAATACATTTTTGTTTAATTTTAAATGATTTCAAATCGTTGCCGTACGTCATTAATATCATAGCAATCATTTTTATAATAATGAAGGCTTCCACTTATAATTATAAGTGTATTTCATATTTCATTCTTAATGAAACTTGAAACGATTGGTAATTCTGAGTGTCTGCATTAATTTCATCGCTCCCAATAATGCATACTGGTAACAGCATGTTTCATTTAGTTTTCAAGATAGACACAGTAATAATGGTTGAAGTGATAATATTTGAAGGGTACGATTAGAATAAAGCAAAGAAAACGGATGCTTCTTGTGTAAGAACATTATGCTAATCGATCGAAATGTTCGAGTTCACCTATCTCAGGTGGAAAGCTCCGAAGACCCTGAGGAGCAGAGTTGGTTGCAGGTGCGACCCCCTTTCCAAGGTCCTGATACTTTCTGTCCCCAGACTCTTTAAGGTGACGAAAGGAAGAGAAATCGTCCTTCGTGTTTCAAACGAACCATTGGATCTCTCACATACCAGATGATCGTCATCCGAAGCAAACAGGTGAGCTCCCGTTAAAAAAAAAAGGAAAAAAACATTATGTCGATGTCTTGCAGCTTGCGGAGAGCACAAGGTCTCCTTTGGCATATTGAATTAGTAATGTGTGGTGAGTTGACCTTGCTTGTCAAACAATTCAATTTTAATTTCTTTAATTCTCATACAACCTTTCATTTTCTAAAAATATAACAATATCTGTATAATTATTTTGATTTCTGAAATAATAGCTTCTATGTTTCATATTTGAATAATTGATATATCATTGGTTACACCTAATTTGTAAGTAATTTAACCCCTATAAGATCCTCAAAAATAATGGCACAAAGGATTCTTTCACGATACTCGTCTATTTTTATTTTATACTTTAATTCGAACAATTGCGTCTTATTTATAATCTTGCAGTTTAAACAAAGACATCAGATTATAATACAATCATTGAGAAGTAAAAACGTTTATAGGATCTAGAGCCGAAAATGGATTTTTCATTCATTGTAAAATGGAGGTTACGCTTGCGGGTTAATGGCGTCGAGTATTATCCTGGCAGGATATTTGATCAAAATCGTATATACACAGTGATGGCAGATCGGTTAAATCGAGGGAAATACAGTTTACCACCTCTCTGATGATCAGAGTCATATGTGACACGGTGCGTGACACGTCACGTGACGAGTCTACGGTCTTAGTGGGGGACGTTGGAGTGAGCTCAAGTAGTGGAATGGGATAGTGGAAGGGGAAAAGGAGGAGAGGAAAATCCACCCAGTTTTGGGTGTTTTTGGTATCACTGTATATACATGTATGTACATGATTATTGAAAGAATGATTTAGACGTATATTAACCATGAAAAATAGTACTTTACATACATTAAACAAACATTATGAAAGAGTTAATGATATTCTACAGAAATATGAATAAAATGATGAATGCTTCTGTCCTTTTATCCAACATAAAATAATATTGAATTCATTCTAAAGAACTTAAGTAACATGACAATGTATTAGAACACCTTTTTTCAAATACAATACAGATAAATATATTTTGCTGTATTTGGAGGCAGCTTAAAAATCTTTTTTCACACAACAATACAAAACGAAATTGCTAAATTACATTACTGCGTGGGTGACTTGTTCGTTCATCTCCTAAAATTGATATTTGTGTTGAAGGATCTATTAAAAAGTCCTTAGTCAAAGACTTCAGTCATAAATTTATAAAAATTATGAAACAACCTCCAGTAGATAATGTGTTAAATTACCAAAAGTAAGAGCTTTGAAAATCTCGGTTGGTTCCGCGACTGTTTATTTTGCAGTGGAGGGTGCTCTGAATTTTTAACTTCGAAGGGAATGATGCCTGTTTGCAAAGAAAATAAGTCAGCAGTGTCCTGGCGGTTTGAGCTTGTGGGAGTCCTTTTCATCCTCGTGCTATATTTAGAGGATTTCGGTCCGCAAGATTACACGTTGGACTCGTGCAACGGTAAAATAAGGCGGCTCGTGGCCAGAACGTGGCATGTGGAGGGCTGCCTTCAGGGAGAGGGTAAACGAGGACCCGAAGTGTGAATACAACGTGTGGTATACATTCAATAAAAAATGGGCAGGTGGTTGGGCCGCGGACAACAGCGGTTGTCCCGTAACACCTGCCAGAATAAAATGCTTTTTATGAGTATCAAACTCGTGTCTGACATCTTGCATTTGCGGGATCTTGGCCATGATCAATCCACTGTTGTCCCCCCTTTCTACGAAAACAAACCGCAGCGGCCGATTAACAAAATACTATTTGCATTTGGGAGCACTGCGGAAAGGATATGTTAACATTTTCATTATGATCCCTAACATGCAGTAATAATTATAAAAGGGACTTCAATGCGCTGTGACCAGAATAGTTCTAATTACAAGATGTGTCTCCGTTTCCATAAATGATCACTTTTCTTTGAACCTAATGGCATCGAGATTGTCAAAACAGATAATATTGAATTATTATGATATAATTTTGGAATTAACATTTGTAAGAGGTTCATGTCAGATCTGCTACAAAGTATACAAAAGGGATTGGCTTCACGAGAGCTTAACTTCTTATGAGAGTCTATCTAAAAAATTTGAATTTTAATTGTCTGTTAAAAATATGCAAACATTTATAATGTAATTATTCACAAAGCTGAAATAGTTTCAAAACGGTGTTAATTATAATATGAAGAGGGTTACTGGAATGTCAGCACCGAAGGGGAAAATATATATAAAGTGAGTTTCATAATAAATTGTTGATATAATCAAGGATTACGATTAATTTTAATTTATTACACCCGTCAGCTCCTTACTAAAAAATCGTGTCGCACAGAATATTGCTTTGGTTCTTCAAGAAATTAATGAGCGCTTTCTTACTGCCCTTTTTTCGGAACCAGTTTTATATTTTAATTCAGATACATTGTAAAAATGATATATTATTATAATTTACGATAAACATCGCAATTTGTTAATTAATTGTGTATAAATTAGGATTGAGGTAAGGAGAAAAATACATTTCTATTTAGCTCTCGTGTCTTGCACAAAAAATCCACAGTCTATTTAATAGAATTAAATCGTATAAATTAAAATTTATCTGGGCTAAATACCCAAAAATTACTAAAAACCCCAAAATTAAAGTTGTAGTCCAGGTATGCAGCAACATTGTTACTAATATAAAAGAGTAAATTTTACCTCGCATGTTCTGGATGCAAGAATGATTTGAGTAACTGCAACATGGCGGTTCTCGTTCGTTTTACGAGCCTGATGAATTAAGGGAGCGTTCTAATTCGGGAGAATCTATTGTTGTCCCATTACTTATGGCCTGAAATTTCAATCAACGCAATACGCTCAATTTCTCGAGCCGACCGAGTGATTGAGGTTTTGATAGTTCTCCTTTGGATGTATACCGACTGCAACAGGCACGGTATAATGCATGTACACAATGCCATGTGTATATATGCGTGCACGTGCGCGTGTACACGGAGCACGTAGTGACCTGGAGCTCTTTCAGCTACAACTGCGGATATTATAACCCCATGTTAGACTTATGACCCATATAACAATATAAATACGTTTCCACAAATCATCTGTCAGCTGCAAGCCACGGCCACGGTGCCTCCGATAATCATTTTGCAGCGTTCTGCGTCCCTGGTGCGATTGAACCTGTTGAAACAAGCGATAAAGAGGACTATTGCTGAATTTATTCCTTCTTTGAAGCAGAGTTGCAATAATGCTAATGTTAGACTAAGAATTTTGTGCATTTATAATAAAATGTAGCAGGTAAAATTTTATACTGTCGAATGATTAAAAGAATTGGAGAATTGTCTTTAGCCTATTGAAATTCTTGAAGAAAGGAAGACAGTTTTATTTTACTCCTGTCTGTTGCAATCGATGCGGAGAATGTTTATTTTGCATAAAAATGTGCAGTCTAGTAATAATTGTTTTATGGAATACAGTTGTCAGTTAATCATTAAATAAATGCTAGCATTGAAAAAAAATTTTTAACGCAACAAAAAGTACTACAATTATTTTTAAATAAGAAAAGAAAATACATCAATTATGCATTCAGCACAATACATATGGTCATCCACAAAAGTCTAAATGTTTGCCGTTCAAATTTATAAAACACAGAAATAAAGTGTTTTAAAAACACTGTGTTGTTACGCCACTAGTTCCAAAATGGTGTCCGAGCATATCAAGCACGCACCATGTCCTTGTTTCCTTCAATGGCGTACGACTTACTAACTGTTCAATTAAAATATTCATGTCTTTTGCTTGATAACAACGCATGTACACAATAAGAAACTATTGAAGTTTCAAAATAACTAGATTTATTGCACTTATTGTTACACTTGGTACCGATACATGATGTAGCGTTAATACCCCCTGTAATTCCAGCCATTTAATTCGCGTGTGAATAATTCATCGAAAATACAGATTAGATTAAATTCCGCATAGCCGAATCAATAAAATATTCATCGGGAAATACGTTAAGCATCCCGAGGATCATTACGAACGATTTAATTGACTAACGTGCGATTCAATTTCTACTAGTTCTGCAACTGGAAATGTTCTCTTATTCGGCGGATATTGCTGCAATTCGTGGAAGTCATTTGAAGACCTCAGCACGATAGAAAAATATTAAGTAAAAATTTTGAAATAAAGAATATAATTCATAAAGAAAATACTTCAATCCATATTAGCAATTAATAAATTGCCACTTCTCATACGGGTCTTTATAAATCATGTTACTGAATCATTTAAATTCTTATGTAATTACCAATGTACTTTTTTTTCAATTTGATTCTAAAACCTTTTTAACATTCTTGTTGACAAACAGCAACATTCTTGTAGATTTTTACTTTCTTGAACGTTTATAGATTCATTTACATTTAAGGCATAAAAATACACCTAGAAGTTATAAAGTACTACATCATTGAACTTTGTAGAAAATTTTGGGTATTGTCATAATGTTTGATCGATTACTAATTACGTATAATTAGTATCAATCATGATGTGTAGCATTATCAGAGAAGAAAATCTATCCACTAGCTGTTAGCTCAAAATTTAATTTACAATTATATTGAAAATTTTATAGATCCGTTGTATCATTTTCAACTCGCTAAAATTATACAAAAAAGAAATGAACGTCTATGTAGCTCTTACACCTTAGAATTACACCGCAGTCTATTCATGATCACGTTGCTAGTTAAACTTTAAAAATTAATTTCCTTGACGGTTCTCCCTGTATAAAAAAGTTTGTAGCAAATTTATCAACGGTCGTGTGTATCGATTTCATAAAGACATCTCGACTGACACTCTAATTATGTGCTAATGCACGCAGCCGAGAGAAATATTTCCATCGAGGCGTGTGTTTCCGAGGCATAATCCAGAGATCAGCCGAAAGCTTCAATCAAATCGTGGATGATAGGTTCACGCACGGCGCGTGTGACCTACATCGAGGCAGTAAAATGTGTTCTCGACAGTCATGTGCCAAACGCAGGATTCGGGGTGTCCGTCTGGCGTGGCGACCCAGAAAATCGGCGTTGTTGCGCTGCTGCCCGGCTGAAACACCTGGCCGCCTACCTGACGCTCGGGCAGTATACTGCGACCCTCAACAGTCGGCCAGGCCTTGACTAAATATAAGAATTATTAACAAAAAAGTGAAACGCTTAATCCTGCCCTGTGATAATAGCCGGCTGGCGCATCCGTTTGGGAAATGCTCTTTCCTTCCCGAAACCAATTATTCGTTTCCGTCGCTCGACGGACCTATTCTTCCGTTAGCCTTCGCCCTTTAGGCCTTCCCTCGCTTCCCCAACGCTTACGTGTACAATTTAATTCGTAGACCTTTTTTGAAGGAATTTGACAATTATTTTAGATATCTTTTACAGTGGCTGATTATCGAATATAGTGGTGAGGATCAAATTATTAGAGCCATTTGTAGAAATTTACGTGTTCGCCATAAAACAATAAATTTTTAAATGAAACTCTAGGTACAATGAGGACATTTTATTTTTTTAATGAAATATTCAAGGTTGCTAATTACAAAATTTACAGTTGTATGCAATACTGTAGGCAACATTACCAGTCACATTGAAAATAAATATACATCTGATAAATTTGCAAATTATAATTAAATCAGTAATATTGTTTCATGTTTAAAAAAATTTTATATGATAATTTTGATACTTTTTAGAAGAATGAACTTGTTTAAATAAATTGTGTTTTCGAAATTCTGATAACTATGTGCAATTCATGTCAAAGTTGCATTTGGTATAAATGCATGCTTCCAATGCTTCGATTTTTAAGTTGTTCATTAATGAAAATACTCGTTCAGTGGGGGCATTAGATCAAGGTATACAACAGAAAAATTTAACAATTTTTAAGATGTTCTTAAAAGGTACATTTTTATATGCGAGGTATTTAAAATTTTAACCCATCTATGTTGGCAGGATTTACCATTTTGTCGTTTATGTACTTCTAATATACGAATTTTCATGAAATAGTTGATCGTCATTTATATTTAAGTTCGAGTGACGGAAAATGAACAAAAAACTTTTGTCGATTTTCACACACACATTCGCACACTATGAACAGTGTATTTTGTGCCGATGTTCAATTTTATTTTAATTCACAAGATGAAGGACAAAATGGCCAAAATGGACATATGGGCATCGTAAGTATAATGGCATTTCTTGATCACAACGCTTTATAACGTTTGCATTCTAAAATCGGGCACTTCATACGTGATAATGTGAACAGTAATTTCAACATTCGTATTAATTTGAATATTGTGGATACCTACAGTACCACGTGTCTTTTGAAACCGAGCAACGACCTCAATCGAACAGGATCTTAGGGCAGGTGGACGATTCCCGCACAGGAAATATATTACAGACAATCCGTACTTTGTCTTTGGCTATTGAGTTCAATGTTAATTGAATCGTTGCACTGCTGCAATATTGAAATTATATTGTACTTTTATAACAAGTCATTATACAGAAATATCAAATTGAACAGATAATTAGGGGCTAATCAAAAGAAATTAACGCAGCAAGAACATCAATGAATTATCCTGTATTAATACAGAATCATAATTATAATCCTTTGAAATAGTTTAACTCGTCCCTCACGTTCTCAATTTGTCTCTTGGTAACAGGGGCCACTACAAAATTTAATCTAATGATAAAAAGTGGTAAATGATTAACTATGAAATAATAAGAAAGATAAGAACATGAATTTGTGTATATCTTTTCTGAAAAATAAAACCCGTATCAAAACAAGATAAAATTAAAATTAACCTTAATTATTCACATCGTTCGAAGATCATTCACTATAAAAAATGTGCAAAAATGTAAAATGTCTATAAAGGTGTAAAGAGTATATACAGATGTAAAATGTACAAAAATTTCAAAATTCAATATGGTAAAATGTGATATAAATTGCATAAAACAGATAGACTAGATTAGATAGACACAAATTTGTTATTTATTGTATATTAAATTCTGACTTCTGAAGATCAGTAATTGAGGATTTCGGAAGCAACATTCCGAATTCCGAATAGAAAGATATTGATCATCGATTATTCGTTGCAGACCTGCGCCTGTCGCACACTTTCAAACTTTTCTTTCCTTTTTGGCAATGGACCACCCGAAAGCGGTGCACCCATTCGGGTAGACGAGGGTAACTCGAGATTCTGAGGTGCTTGTACCCAATGCCAGGGCTCTTCCGTTGCTCTTTGTTTCTTGAAGGAAGCTCCGGTGGCCGTTGAAGAGGAAGGGTCTGCTTTGAACGCTGCGTGTCTCTCCTCGCAATTTTCTTTCTCCGTATACCTACAAAAGTCCATAAAAGGAACTATTATTATTAACATTATCTTTTCCTTTATAAACTGTCAATTTATAAACAACAGAACATTTAAACAGTTATCAATAGACTTGCAGATCAATAGAGTCATCAATAGACTTACAGATCTTCATGCAAAATAAAAATTGCCTTCATTGTTGCAACTGTTGAAAGAAACAAGAACAAAATAAAAATATTTTTCATTGTTTAATCACTTTAGTAAGTTGGAAATAATATATTATTGTTTTCATCTAATCTACCGTCTTAAATTTCATTGTCCAATTTATATTTATCTTTTTTCTCATTACCGTTATAAATCTAGTAATCAATGTATGAAATACATCGATTTTTAATTATTAGATTAGCAAACATAATATAGACTCGATATGAAAATGTGTTATTTTAAAATGCAATTTTTATTGTTCGAAAAATTATTCATAGGAACAATTTGATAGAGAGTGAACAATTTTATTGTTCGATTTAACAACAACATTATATTGTTGTCGTAAAAATTCCATGATAAATATTCAACTTCAAATTTGTTTTTGAAATTGAAGGAATAAAGTGTTCACTAATAGAATTTTTTCATTTATAAACATGTTTTGTTTAATTGTATTTTGGCACAAACAGAAGTCTACTATTGTATTGCATAATGTAACGTTGCTCTCCATAAAGAGGTAAACGATCTGGAACGACCTATAAACAACCTTGCAGACAGAAGGAAGGCTAGACACTGCAAATTATTATCGATTTCGTTCGACATGTCAATCGCACACTGTGCTAGCAAATTTTTCTGGCCAGGCCAACCAAGTGTGTATTTGCTAGGCGTGATTATGAGCCGGTTGCGATTCCATAAATAAAGTATAAAGATCGAGGTCGATTTAAAGGTGACGCCGTCGGAGGCGTTTCTATTTTGTATTCGGTGCACGAAGCCAATTATTGGTTTGTGGAAGAGTTTCCACGGTGTTTCTCGAGGTTCGACCTTGGACGAATGAATAGCCGATCGGAGCCTCCCTCGGGCAGATACGATTAGAACGTTTCAATGGCGTTGCCTCCCTTGCGGAGGAGAATCAATTGCCGGTGTCGTATTCTTCGAAAGACAATGGTGTCGTTTTAAACTGGGATAAGTAATGCCGCCTGCCGCCCTGAAATCTGGCACGTCGTTCTTTCTTCGACCCCTATGTCGTTCAGGGTCGGTTCAACACGAAACGAAACGTGCACAACGTTTTTGGCATCTAACCCTTTCAGCGCTGGAGGGACTCCTGAAGTAAAAATCTGGATGTTAGAAAATAAAGTGCTAAGGTGGAATGCTAGGTGGACAAAACTGAAAATTTAAGTTTCCAAAGAAAAGCTCGTACCATCGATCTTTCTTTATAAGCAGACAATCAGAAATAATTTTCTATGCTGGACAATATTTGACTAAGTAAATATTTCAAATGCTATTTAATGTTTTAGATTCTATTTGGCTTAAAAAATAGAATATTTTGATTTCAAAAATATTTTGATTTCGACAATCTAAACCAGTGTTTCCCAACCTCTTTTGTGCCATGCCCCACTTAAGCCGTTTTAAAATTCTTATGTACCCCACCCCCTATGTAAAATTACATTGTTCGTTGAAGTAACTTGAAGGGCGCCCTCATTGTTCTCTTGAAGAAGGCTAATGACGACTAACACTGTAATCTTCGGATTTTCTTTTGTCCGGGCTCGCTAATCCTACGGCCGCCATACGATTAAACTCTGAACGAGTTCATTTTCGAATTATCCCTCCTTGACAATCAAATCGCCCCTCTGTAGGGCGTGGGCCCCACGTTGGGTAACACGGTTTAGATTCTAAACTATAAAATAAAATACTTTTATTTCAAGAATCTGAATCATAAAATAAAATATTTCTATTTTACCAATCTAAAGCACAAAATAAAATATTTTTATTTCGACAATCTAAATCACAAAATAGAATATTTTTACATCAATACTCTACATCATAAAATAAACTTCCTCCCACCTTTTACAACTCAATGAGCAAACATCTCTAGCTCCAAGTATCCCAACGCTCTTGCATCACGCTCCAACCCTGAAAATGCCAAAGATTCCCCATGAAAGCCATCGTTCAACTCATCTAGAAGTCATCCCATCGTTCGACGAACGTCTCGGTCGCGGCGACCCTCTCGATGGGCATCGATCGTCGTGCTCTCGTTGTTCTCGGGATCCCGGTATTTTCCATAATGACGGTTCGAGTTTATTCTCGTCTAGATCAACAGGTTGGGCCGGCTCGGTGGCAGAGAAGCCGGGTGACGAGAAAGAGAGAAAGAGAGAGAGAGAGAGAGAGAGATAGAGAAAGGCGCGGCTCAGCATGGTAGTGCCGGGGAAAAGGGCAACGTGGTCTGGCCCGGGTTCCCGTCTGTGTTGGTAGTCCGCTCGACAGGGCAAAAGTATAGGCCAGCAGGGGTTGGCAGAGGGGTTGAGCTGGAGGAGGGTAGGCGGCTGAAGAGGGTAGCTCATGCAAGGGCAAAGAGGCGAGTGTAAAGCGAAGGGGTTGCTCTGACGTCAGGATGACGCAATACCGGTGCAACCCCTCTCATCTCCGCACTAGGACTGACATTGACACTGCCCAAGCATCGATCTGTCCTCGAACGAGGTGAGAGCTGACTGGCGAGGGTCACCACGACCGTTTCGCTGGCGTTGTTTGATCGGAGGTCATCTGAGTGATTTGCCTCCGTCGTTCTATTAAGCGTGACGTTTATCGATCGAAACGAGCAGACAAGCGTCACGAGCCAACCTCTTCCCCGAGAACGCAAAACAAGATCTGTCGATTCGATCATCCGATTTCAAGATCCGGACGAATTTGTGGACGATTAATTGGTGGCGCAATTAGCGTGGGATTTTGGCGCGGATCGTCCTGTAAGACGAGGCTCTGTTTGACAGAAGGCTGCTGATGCCGGTTAAGCTTTGGTCTAGCGATATGGAGGAACGGGTTCTGTTTGACAAGTTGTGTCTCGTTATGTGTGCCAATTTTGGGACTGGAGTGTCACTTATGTGTATCGTCGACTATACGTTTGATCTCTTGCTGTTGAATGAAGACAGGGTTAACGAGTGAACCAACACCGAGAGCTTATCAGTGAGACAGAACGATTACAGTGGCAAAACTATCTTGTATTTAATCATCTCTTTATGGAGTGACATTTTACTTGTGGTATTTATATTTGTGACATTTTTATGATTGAAATGATACCAAACCCGAGGCACTTTGTGTAATTGACAATGCAAGGGAACCTCGATTATCCGAACCAATCAGTTAAATCTTTACTGATTTGTGGAATGAATCGCGTTGTATATGAAACACGCAAGTATTTGAATAATGGAGAATTTGCATCTGTTCGGATAATCGAGGTTCTACTGTAGCATGTACTAAACCAGTAAATACGATTCAAACTGCATCGTGTTTGATATCATTTTAATCAGAAAAGTGTCACGAATATGCTGGTAAAAGTTTCATAAAATAATCATTAACAGCAAACAAGCTCTATTACTGAATTAGTATTGTCTGTAATGGAAATACATGGTTAGAAATTTTTCAATGCATCTCACTACTCACTGCAATGAAAAATAAAGGACAAAAATCGTGCCAGGTGCCTAAAGTGATCAATATTATGAATATTGTAATTCTTGATTTTCATTTGAATTTGAAGTTTGATGAAACTTATTATCACTTGAATTTCAAGTTGTCACTTTTTGATCTTATCCAGAAGAGGAGAGAGTAACTGCTCGAATGATTTACCTTCTCACAGTTCTATTAGAAGAACGCGATCGATTCAATGACGCTAATAACGAGAATATATAATGATCAATTGTATTATAGAACTTTCATATCGTAATCGGCGAAGACAAATTACTCCAGTCTAGACGCATTCAATTTGCATTTTTCAATGCGTCGCTTATTCATAAATGAAACTTAAACATCATGTTCCCCGTTATTGAAGATTTCATTACAAAATTCGTTTTGACATTTTTAATTTATTCCAAATGAAAAAGTCACTAATATTTTCCAATATTTATCATACTTTGGATACACTGCACGTGTACTGTGTTTTGATAAAAAATAATTTTATATTTTGTATGAAAATAATATCCACAATTTGTCCACAACTTAATACAACTTTCACTCAGTTTTGAACACTTTAAAATTTATTAATTTCACAATCTTCATAAATTTTGATATTGATATTTGTTACATTCTTCTTTGATAATATTTTCAGTAACTCAAGTATTTAAAAAATTTTGCCTAATATTGCGATTGATTAATGTAGCAAATTTTTTTCGCACGATTTAATGTACAAGTTAGCTAAATAGTACATCGTTTATAAATCCTTACAATCCTATGAATGAAATCTTTCATTCTGGAGGTTAACATTGCCGTAGTCGACACGAACGTTTTCGCGGTCACGTAACACACATTATTACTTAATTCCTATATTTCTGATTCAGACTTTCCACTAAAGATGGCTGGTGTTAATCGAAACGAGACCAAGGCTCGCTACTCGGCAACGTCCGTTGATTTTAGCGATAGAAACGCTGTTTAATATTATGTGCATTTAATTATGTAAATACTTTCTCCCGACCTCGCAACTTTCCTTAATACGTGCATTACGCCCACACGTTTGATCGTACGACCAGAGTAATTTTTGTTTAACAACTGGATCACTTTCACAAAATAGAAATCATGGTGAGTGCTTCTGGATACGGAAGCTTTTATTTGTCTAATCAGAATCTATCAACTGTATACATAGGCACTTGAAATAAAGATAATCGTACACGCATGCTCGCACACGAATCAAACGGTTATTAATTCTAAATGCAATACTCCGAGGTCGGGATCTTTCTTGTTGTATTTATATTACTGCTAACATAAGTTATTTTCCATGCCGACGGAAATACGATCTCTATAATTAAACAACCTAGACTTTGACATCGAATCCTCGAGCAGAAAACTATTCATGGAAAATCCATAATTATATCTAACCGATATGTTAATATTCTATTTTCCAACACGAGACTACAAACAATATCACTTGCAGATTTGGTCAACTGCGTTTATTACAATAGCGAATAACTGTATTCCGTAAGTATTGCGTAAACTTATTGCGTAAACTAATTATAATAACTAGATAATTTCATCGAGGTCACTGTTCAACAATTTTGCCGCAATCAATACAGAAAAATTACACTTATGCCTTCATACGTATGTGAACACAATACTGATACGTGATACAATAAAGTGAAAAAACAATTGAGTACTCATAAGTAAGGGCTTTTTTACAGATTGAGTAAATATTGCCATCTTATTCGTAGACTAATACAAACTATTCGACTTTATTAACATTTAGCCAGTGACGTGCTTATTGTAAAATTAATCTGTAATTAATTAACTCATATTAAATGTTAAGTAAAATAAATAAAATAAATAAAATAAATTTATATAAATATCAAGAAACAATATTACTTATATAGCTACGCCTAATAATTGTTGAATTAAGATAAAAATGGAAGGTTTCTGCAAGGTGACGAATTAATTACGTGTTCTACATTAGCAGTTCCGGTAGACTAAGAAAAACATACAGCTATATTATCGTCTGTTCTAAACGCACCATAATATGATTTTATATTTTTCTTGGTCCACTCAAATTATTAATGTGGGAATTTAGTATTTTATTAATCTCCAAATATCTTTGTGGCAAGTTTTCCTCGAAAATGTTCACAGTCTAGTTGCCATAGTCATTAACCCCTTGCCCTACGATTTATTTTACGGTTTTCGTGATTAGAATTTCTTTGTAGTTCATAATTTCTTAGGGAAAGGAGAAAATGTATATCTATTGCATGTCTATATGTTCTCCAATGGCTGTACATTAGCAACAACAAAATAGAATTATATTTCGGTTTAAAGCAAATTAATAACATACATCTTTATTAAACTCTGTTCAGAATCTTCATCACGTCTCTCAGACGATATTGTAAGCGAAGGTGTTAAAATACGGCAGAATACGAGGTGTACGACAGTTTTCCATAGATCGAAGAGGCAATCTGCACCCGGGAATTTTCATTAAGTGGTGATAAAGGAGCAGAGGAAAAGGCGGAAGCCAAGGAGGAGCCGCTTTGTTACCCCGCACGTTTCCACTAAGAACCGAGCGTGCTCGTGTTTAAAATGTAAATCCACTGCGCACGGCGAGAGTCTCCGATCTCCTCTGCTCTTCTGTTGTTCATTTATTGAGGATTCAACTGGCTGTTCTCTATTTATCATTTTTAACGGGTGAACGTTTACGACGTGGCGCGGCGGAGGGATGCAGAAGACTTTCGAGGGGATGCAACGCACTGCATGGTAATGGCGAGCACGTGGCAAGGTCAAGCCACTTGGAGGTTGAGTTCAAGGTCGGGAGGAGTCTTTTCAAGGGCAGCGGAAAGGAACTTGCGAGATCGTGAGGAGGAAGCGGCATAACAATGCGTTCGAATACATTATTACCGTGGTTCCATCGCTCCTTTATTTATTATTAGATCCTGTATTCAAAGTAACAGCCGTCTGTATCAGTTACGAAATACACTGCTCAAACAAAAATTAGTTTCTCAACCTATCAGTCCCTCAATCTATCATTTTATCATTCTGTTCCTCTATCAATCGATCAATCTACTAATCTACAAATCTACAAATCCGCAAATCTACGAATCTACCAATCTAACAATATACCAAGATCTATTAATCTTGTTAGCTTATTTTAATGAAAAGATGTAAGTTTATTGAAACAATTTGTGCAAATGATGATCTGTAAATAATATTGCTTCCGCAGATATTATCTGGAAGTACGCAAAGTTATCGACAGTAAAAGTGCACAAAGGATAATAATATACCTCATAAATTCAATGTCACATTACAGAAATTCGCTGCACTATCGACCCATAATTCCATTTTTGATCCGTATAAGTAGCCTCACGGTATTTTTATATTAGATGCGTCACAGATAGTTGCATTCGCGCGATTTTATTTTAACAATTCATGTGGGCGTCGCAGTGTAGGGGAACATTAATTTAGATATTGATAACCGCTTACTACCTTGGCCTTGGTCGTTGCGATAAACTGTTCACATTCGACCAAGATGATTCATGGACGCTCTACAGCGGACTCCCGTCTCTTGATATTTTTGGAGGAGTATTTTTCTATATAGTTTCTTTTTCATGGAGCTCTTTGATCTACATGATGAAATTTTAAGTACAGGACATATTAATCTTCGGAATTTTTGTCCAGAATGTAAACTGTGTGGATGACTGATTATTTCAAGTAGGTAAGACTCTGGCAGGTGCGAAGAAGATCATTTACTAAGTTGAATGATATCTGAAATTCTTGTTTTTTAAATTGGGGAATTGAAAATAGTTATTGACACAATGTTGCACATATTCTAGAATTAGTTATGAACTAATTTTTGGTTCTAGAATTAATAGATTTTATTTTGGTTTAGGAAAATTAATACCAAAGAGGTATATTTAGAAGATAATATCATCATCAACTCTTTTTATAAGCGAAGAATTATGAATAGTATATTGATAATTTTTTATATGAGAACCAAAATAATGGGAAAATAACACCTGACTTTAATATAAATGTAATTATCTCTGGATTTCATTTAGAAAATACGTGTCATTGTTCTCGGAACGATTCACGGTAAAACGATTTGTATCCTCTGCGAATTACAGCGACTACGCGATAACGTTCGGAAAAACAGAAACGCAGCGCGTGTTTGAAGAACAGCGTATTGTCTCCGAATGTGTCTTAATTAAACGAGAATGCTGGAAATGAAAGAACATGCTGCGATTTATGTGATTAAGACGTTCGAATTACGCTTCTTTCCCAGCGTTATAATAATAGCGCGTTGACTAGCAATTAATCCCAATATTCTCCGATAATTATACAAGATCATTTTACCATTCTTCCATCCAGATAACATCAAGGTGTCCAGAAATGCAAATATGTCAACAGTTTATTAGCTTTCAAGAATTTCTACACCCACTTGTATAAAACTACTGTTATCGTAGGAAGTTCTAAGCTAATTTGTGTCGGATAATTATGTTACCGTTCCATTTTCATTGGTAAAAAGGACAGATCCTTGAAATTGAACGATTCTTCCAAAAAATGAGTTTCTTGGAAGCCGGGGGAGGGGAGGGGAGGGGAGGGGGTACGGGTGGGCGAGAGAATAAAAGTGTAAAGTTTCGCAGCATACCGTCTGCGAAACATTTAAGTGGCCGCCGTTCCAGATTTTGAAATAACACGGTCTGAAGATGGGAATACAAGGAAACGAGACATATGCGATCCGTCTAGATGTTGACTCTCCAGAAATAGTGGCGAAAGAGTACCGTAAACGCGAGATACGCGGGTATGCGTCCATATAGTGAAGTGCCATTGAATGCTCGCCTCCACTATCCTTTTAAACCGCTTTTAGTTCGACATTGAAACGCTCGGGGAGCAAGGAACTTTACATTACGGCGAACACTTCGCGGTCAGTGTCCATCGGCCACGCCCAAATATTATTAAATGTATCAAACAAAAAATCAAGTGTCCAACGTGCGTTCCAAATCCGCCGAATGTTTGAAGAATGATTAATCGAGTATGTTCAGCATTTTAAGATCTTTAATCGAATAAGGTCACTTGAGGCTAAGGTCGCTGATTAATGGTCGAACTGTTGATTTACAATAATCGTATTTATTACTATGGAACTTACTCAAGCACGGCGATAAACACGCTTCCAAGATATTGTAGTAAGCGTGTAGTAAAAGACTTGACTTGTAACCTATCATTAACGATCTTGAGCAACGTTGTGCTCTGGGTCATTGTTTCTGTTTTAACCCCTTCGATGTCTGACGAAACAATGAATGATCTTGTACATGACACTAGTCATTATCCGATGTGTGTTACCTCTTTTTAGTAACAGATAACTGTATAAAAAATATAACTTATTGTGTTTACCTCTAAAAAATATAATTTATTGTACCTATTTGCCTCTAAACAAAATATGATACTTACATTTAAAGAATACAATTTATTGTGTTCATCTCTTAAAACTAGAATGTACTTTATTCATCTCTAAAAAATATAATTTATAACGTTCTTGAACTAAGTAAATTCGATTAAGTCATTCTCGGTTAGAAGGCCGAAGCTAGTGATTTTTGGAAATTCTTTTCTCAAAAGCTGTGAGACTTCATTGAATAAATGTTTTCGTATTCAAAATGGCATACCTTATAGAGCATTCTATAATTTTTTTTGTTTAAAAATATTAACTAATAACAAAGTTATAGCTGATTTTGTGAAAGTCCTGTTCAAAATGGCAGTGTACATTCTTGCTAGGTATTGCCTTAATAAAAGAAATTTTTGCTTGCATATATTTCTTTCGTTAAAAACGAACGACATACCTTAGTACCAATAAAAAGATGGAGGTTGGTTCTTTTCTGGTGGACGTTGGTTGGACTGTGCTTTATCAAATGTATGCTGCACCTGCATTATCTTACGCAGATCATGAAATTACTCGGAATCTAACGATAAGGTCAAATGTGTACACAAGATATTTCATTTACTGCGTTGTAACAGTGAGATGGTTGAATCGCGCTGTATTTCATTCGTATTTATAAAGAATCATATTATTATAAAAATTTCAATAAATTCAATTCTGTCATTATTATAGAGTGAAATGTATCAATCGCATTCAGGGGTTAATAGACGACGAATGTTGTATGCTATTGTAAGCTGTCCTTAAATTCTAGAAGGTAAATTATAATACTTGAAGGTATATTACACTTAACACCTTATCTACCGGAAGCCCATTAACACTAGGTTTACGGAGCACTAAAATTGATTATTTTACGTTGCTTCATAAAAATAATAAAATTGTATTTACTCAGATTTTCAGCGATTTTTATTATAATATGTACATAAAAAAATAAATCTATTTAATAATTCCTCACGAATGCCTCCTTACACCGTCATTTTGACGGGCCCCGTAAATCTAGTGTTAATAGAATTTTCAATAATTGTGCTAGGTTAAAAGGAACCTTATAAATCTTCTTTTATATAATAATCGCAAACGAAATTACTAGATTACGTTACCGGGGGTGAGTTGTTGATTCAAGATTGAAGCCGTTATTACTGTTACTGATCTATTACAAAATCCTTAGCGATGGACCATATGCTTTAAAAAATTATGAAATAATTGCCGGTAGATAATATAGTAATAATTTAATTTTGTTTAATCAATTTCGAAATACTCTTTAGAGTCAATATGTCGTCCCTGAAGGGTTAATTGCAAGGGTATGCGAGAAAATTTTTCCTACCAACTTCTTCGGCGACTCGTCGCAGCGTGAATCACGGCGCAGGACGCGAATAGCAGCGGTATTACTCATTTGTGTACCGTAAAGAGATTCTGGGAACATTCGAGCCGATAATCGAGCGTATCACGAACGGTTGAGTGGTTGTGGATCGGTCACGCGACGACCATAAGGCTGCACGAGTGTTATGAAGTGCGAGGGCGTGCGCGCGCGGAGCTTCAGCTTTAGATGTTGAAGAAGCCTGAAGAGGAATCGAGCAAAGAGAGGATCGAGTACAAGGATCCCATACCGATTGGCACGGAGCAATGAGTGCATCGGGTTGAACGGCCGGCTGTGCATCCAGACTGCAGACGCCCAATAAAAATATCTTACACCGTCTTCTCTGTCTCTCTGACTGCCCTAAACACTCCGTCTACCCTCATTCATCGCCAAATATTTTTATTGCCGGATAACCGGAGGGAACGCCTCTCGTTAGCCAACGAAACCCGTTCGTTCCGAATTGACGGGACCGTTACCTATAAAAGTAACATACGCTGCGCGAATAATTCATGGGCGCGATGCAGACAATTGCGAAAATAACCGAACGATCCGCGAGAAACAATAGATATGTCATAAGAAGAAAATATTTTTTACATAATATGAAATAAATATTATCTGTATATTAGGAAAAAAATATTCTATTTCTAATATGAAATAAAGAATCATTTAATATTTAGAAAAAAATATTTTTGTCGTAACATGAAATAAATATTTCCTCATATTTAAAAAAAATATTTGTTTCTTAATATAGAATAAATATTGTATGTATATTTGAATATTAAAAAAAGATTGAATTTCTTTTTAATGTTGTATGAATATGTATAGAATATTTTGTGCTACTAGGGGAGATACTTGGATGTGGGAGATCGGGATACGAACATGATTTTCGTAATTGTCAGTGGGTAAAATATTCTATGCCCTTAGATTTTCTTCATGGCTAACATAATTAGAACTTCTTTGCCTTTAAACTCTTGCTGCATGATTTTCTTCATGGCTAAGATAATTAGAAATTCTTTGTCTTTAAATTCTTGTTATACGGTTTTCTTCATGGCTAAAATAATTAGAAATTCTTTGTCTTTAAATTCTTGTTATGCGGTTTTCTTCATGGCTAGAATAATTAGAAATTCTTTGTCTTTAAATTCTTGTTATGCGGTTTTCTTCATGGCTAAAATAATTAGAACTACGTCTTTTATCCTTCGTCTGTATAATGGATTGCTAAGTTCTAGACAAATTCCTGTTTTTCATAGCTTTCCTTCGAATTTTTATTTTTATTACAAACAGGTTCAAACATCTAGCTAAAGGAACATATGTATGTTAACTTAGAGGCTATATTGAATACCTCAGAATTTTGTTTAAATGTTTCTAAAGCCAAACACACTAAGAAATCAGATCAGGAAATGAAAAAGCCATTGCACTGGTCATGCTAGTGAAAAATCAGTATCTTGGGACGGTGATACGAAAATCAGTTTACAGATCATTTGACTGGAATCCCGAAACACCCCATGGTACTACTACAGAGTTAAATAAAAGAATGCAATAGAACACATCATTATTCATTGCAAAAGGTACAAAATCTATGTTGAGAGACAATCAGAGTGGTAATCAATTGTTGTGTTATCTGAGACATGCCACGTTGTATGACAGATTTTGAATCACAAAACGAGGCCGCTAATAATCCATTCAAGCTGTTGATGCGACGAAAAATAATTTCTTTTTTAAATTAAAATACATATTGGCAGTGCGAAAGACGTTTTCGCTCAGTGCATTTATTTCCATTTTTACGGATGATACGAGGGAAGAATAAAATAGAGTAGCATATTTTACGTAGTAAAGTAACGTTTCATGAGGGCGAAGTCTCCGAAAATACAGACTCCCCTCGTTGAATCATCAAAATGGCGGGCCTTATTACGCGATGTCGTAACGATCGCGATTTAATTGCAGCAGCGGCAATGAGTGTAGATCGTTGGCCGTCAGATTCCCTCGTATCACTCGAGACCGATGGGAAATTTTAATTTACCGGCGACGGTTTCGTGTTCACGTGCCACTCGTGAAACCGCAAATTACTGCGGCGGATCCAGCGTGTTCCCTCCTCTTCTTCTTCTTCTTCTTCTTCTCTCTTTTGTTCAGTTCCTGTTCCCCTTCTTCGTGGACGTCGCAGGCCTCGTGTCCCAGACCGGGCGAGCGAAAACGTCTCCCGGTGGTTTTCGGATTCTCGTGCCAAGTAATTCGTGTTCCGCTGTCACCTTACTCCTTCACGGACGATTTACGAACACGACCCATAAACGTTCCGCTCTTTTCTCGCCTCTTTACTTTCTCTTTCACCCGGCGGCTTCGTTAGAACATTGTACCGACGCTGGTTAACAGTGGACCAATGATGGTGGTACAAGTGTCAACGGAAATGGACAGGGCATCGTTCTTACAACTATTATAATTGATGATGTATATGACTATTCACTCCCTCATTTATCAAGTTTTGGAAACATTTTTATATTTCACGTTAGTCTTCCTTTTTCTTCGAATGCAACAGCTGTCCATTTAATTTAATCGCCAGAAAATGAGTAATTAACACATAATGGCTCATAACTGAGAATCTTCTAATAGATCTTTCAATAGCAACAGAAACTTCTATCATAAACCAACAACAGCTCACCCTCAATAACGTAATCTAATAATTCTATTTGGGATTATTGTTCAGCACAATTATTGAAAAGCCTCGGCTTCCGGTAGATTAACCCCTTGCACTCGGAGCTATTTCAACTAAAAAATCAAACATTTCTTCTAACCTAGAATATTTCCATTGTACATAATTTTTTTCATTATATGCGTACGAAACTGATATAGTACTTCATACAATATTTAAATGTTTCGTAATTTATTACATATAAACAAATTTAATCATGTAAACAATATTCGGAATAATGGTGTAACAGTTTGTAGCGGCGCCTCAGAGTCGCCACTCGGTTGCTAAGGGTTAAGTGTTAAATGTCGATTTTGATATTCTTCGTCAAATTCCAGGTTTCGCTGTCGGAGTGTTAAGATCCTGCTGGCCATATTTTTCTTCAACTTCTTCTTCTAGCTTTTGTCTTTGACTGTTTCCGTTGCGTCACTCAAATCGTTGCAGTGGAACAAGCGATTTTTTAAGGTGATTTTTGTACGAAAAAGAAGGTTCATCTACGAAAACTTAATACTAGGAGCTTCTTAAGTTACTTCAAAAAAGAAAGGTTACAGAGCCTTTTTTCGAAGGAGACCCTATTTTCTAGAGAGAGTATTGCACTCGCTTGATTGCGTTCAGTCTTCGATCCATTAGGGCCGAAAGGTTGGAATCACTGGGTTTTGTGAACAGAGTAACATAGATGTTTCTGCATGTAGACTCTTTTATGTTTGAAGATGTTGCATCCATGAATTATTTTTATTATTTGTCCATTTGTTACAAAAACGAAATTATTTTATGTATGCTGTATGTGTCTTGCTTAAAATAACATGACAAACCTTTATAAAAATACTGAAAATACTAATCTTAAATACTTGCAGATTTTAGATCCACAATTATAAATTGTTGGACAAAATGCTGTAAAAATGACATCTTCGGCACAGTGCCCAGTTAATTAGAAAAGTACAGTATCCAGTAATTACATTAAACCGAAATTACAAAAGTACAACACCTAGAAAATAGAAAATTAGAACTAATAATAAAGTAGAAGTAGAATCACTGTCATTTAAACGAAAACATTGTAGAAGTAAAAGTATTACAATCCGAGCGAAGATATTGCTGCAAGGGTATAGGATTAAATAGGAAAGAACACCGACCTATTTTCCTACTTGTAGACACGCCACCATTTCATCTTTATGTCTGCACATATCTGCTTATCTTAGCATGAAGCGTTTAGAGGAACACTTTCTATTTGAATACAAGTCTGTTGATTGGCCTCCTTGTCACAGATACCTATCTAAGTATCTTGATCTTGATGAGTCGTCTGTCAACGTAATGTTTTCAATGAAGATCCATATAATAGTTCGGTTTATCAATAGGAATAACGAAACACATAAATGCGAATAATTTATACACCAGGGTGTGGCCAATAAGAAAATTGCCTGCGTATCAACAGTCTCTTTCTCTGGCCCACAATATTTCCCATTATTTTATAGAACATGTACTATTCTATGAAAAATTAAAATACATTTCCAATTTCAATAATTTAGAATTAGGTACAGTTCTTTGATTTCAAATTTTATATCTCATCCTTATTACACTCTTTCTTTTATATTCGATAATCAAGTTTTGAATTACTTCATTCCTTCATTTTTCATAGAAACTAAATCTACAGATTCGTAATTGACCCTTGCTTAATGCATTCTGAGCCATTTTGTTGCAATAACCGGCGCACACAGTATCTGCTCCAGAGCGGTAGGAGCGCATATCCGCAGTCAAAAAATTATTAATAGAAGAATAACAAAATCCACGCGTATACTGGGCTATGGCATTAATAAATACATAAATAATATACTGGGCTATTTTCGTCGCTTTGGGAAGAACCTCAGGGTTAATAAAAATATTGAGTACCGATTTAAAATACAGTATTTTCTTCAACAGATTCTTTAGCTACCGCTGAAAGTCTGATACACGTTTCAAGCTCTCATCAGTTTCGAATAATAAATTATCTGACGAATCATATAAGCTCAAAATGAATAGGCACAGGTATGGTTCTCAGAGGAAGCCATTTGTCAATACAACCTGTCTTCAAATATGTTTCGCACATTCATCCGAAGTATCTAGATTGCATATAGACGAATATCATTCTGACCAGAAGAAAACAGCCTATTCACCGCGGTGTGTTTGATTCGTGAATGCGAGGTGGTGGGGCAAGATGAAACGGTATATCCGACACAATTATTTGCACATGTGACGCGCATCCTGTGCTCCACATTATCCTTTGTACGTATCCCTGAATCAAGATGGCCCCGAATTGGCGATTTCGGTCAATTGGAGGGCACCAACCGAGTCCCGTGGGAGAAGCAGGGCCCAAGAGAGAAAGAGAAAGAGGAAGAGAGAGGGGGGGAGAGTGGGAGAGAGTCAATGATGGCAGACGAACGCACAGGGTACAGATAGGGATGCACCGACCTTGGAGGGATTTTTGCGTCTACCGTCGTACGTTCACCCCGTCAGAGCGACAGAGCCAACGCATCCGTGCTGCCTTTGCTGCCTTGCTCAGAAACGCGACTCCCTCTTCGTTTGCTCTTTGTCTCCCCTTTCGCTCACGGCCCTTCATCCACCTCCTGCCCACTACTTCTCTACACGACCCTTTTTTTCCTACCGTCTTCGGTGCAGGCCTACACGAGGCTGAAACGAGCCGGGAATCGGTCGTCTCGCCCTTCGAACCCTTCGCCAATATCTCGCTTCAGGGGCGGCATTTTTCCCTTTTTCGAAATACAGTAATCCACGCACGGACTTCTGCCGAAATGTAAAATACCGGTATTTATTCCGGTTTCATCGTACATTTCGGTACTGTAGCGATTTTGATATTATATCGGTTACGGTACAGCCTTATTAGTAGACTGCGGATTATATGCATTTATGGCAAAAAAGAGTAGGTGCAAGTTGAAAAAGTAGAAATAGTAAATTAAATGGAGAACTTCCATATACTATTCTTAACTTGTTAAAGCTATTAAAGATAGAATGAAACGTCTATTTGGATTCTGTCTCATGCAATCAATGAAGAAAAGTTTTATTTTGCATAAAGATCTGCAGTCTACTTATTAGTGTAATAAAAGTATCAAAATCATACCGGTGTTAATCCAGGTTCCTGAAATTCGCAACATTAAGATTCAAGAGCACCTAGTCCTTCTAGCTCAGCAAAGCCTTATTACAATGCAAAAATGAACGCTATCCTAATCGCGAGAATTTTACTGGTGGCTCCCGAACGTAGTGAAATTGAACCGTGAATCACTGTAGCATCCCTGGCAGAAAGCGTTTCATCGAAATCCTGAAGAAACTCCTGTGGCTGATGAAATCATCGGAGCCACAGTTTGGAAACTACGTGTTTATTATCCGCGTGATGAAACAGTAAACCTCCGTATAACGCGATCAAAAAGTTCATGATCAATTAATACTGTTAACACATTACCTACCGGTGATTAATTTTAAAGAATTTTTAATAGATCCTTGAACAGCAATCTAAATTTTAATTGCGAATCAACAAGATACTTCCATTAACGTCATTTAAATATTTCGTTTCAGATTATAATGAAAAAAAAATTTCTAACCTACCTTTTGGAGTAGTACAACTACTGAAAATACAATTATTGAGATCCTGGTCGGTGAAGTGTTAATAACATTGTATAGTGGTTTAATCTAGGTATAGTTGAATCTACGCTTGCCATGGGTGCAACATGTTCATGTTGGTGGCACGTGGACTTCACGAGCCAGCCCTGGCACGGCGATGCATCCCGCAGATTGGGCTGCACGTAAGCATCACGCACGTGCGTGGCATGTGCCTAATAGTGCGTGCATTGCTCTGGACGATGTGGAGGTCGTGACCTTGATGGAAGTTGCAAAAGGGTCGGCGATTCACGAGTTCGCGCGGCGAGATCAGTAACGTCGATAGCGTTCTGCTCGATTGAGAATGCTTTTCGCGTGCTATCGTAAATTCGACGGTGTCGCGAAATTTTCAAAAGATATTCATATTTTTAATTTAACCTTGATGTGAGCCGTAATTGTCTCGATTGATACAAGATTGTAGAACTTTATGTAATTTGCTTGTTCATAAAAGAATGTAGACAATGAACAATCAGGTAGAATTTTATTTTGCTCACAATGCGTTCCAGTGAATAAAAAATGAGACCCCGTAGGATGTTTCATTAAAATTTGATATCACAGCAATGTTGTATGCTGAGGAGTATATTATACAGGTTTGTATATTGTCCTAGTTATTGAACAGTAACTTTAATATTATTAATTACTGTTGTATATTACATAGCAATGTCGTATATTGTCCTGGTTATGGAACAACAGTTTCAATATTATTCATTACTGTTGTATATTATACAGCAGTGTTGTACGGTACACAGCAGCGTTGTATGATGAGTATATTATACAGCAGTGTTGTATGACATCGTTATTTTGATCGAAAGCAGCTACAATATCCATTAATCACTGTAGTATATTATATATTGAACAACTTGTACGAGCCACTAACAAAGAAGCAAGCACATAATTCACAGTTTGAACACATAAAAACTTTCTTAAAAAGTAAAAAGATCAGAAGACTATCCCCTGCAACATCCATATTGGTTCCCGTATCATTAAGCAAATTGTCCAACTTTATGAGATTTTTATGGGTTCTGGTCCAGCTATCGCGTTAAATAGCTCGCTAATTGTTGCTGTTAAGAAATTCATCTTTTTTGTCCCGTTCCGAAATAAAAATAAACGATTACGTCGACAACTAAAAGTATTAATTAGCAAAGCTGCCGACACTTTTTTTCCGCGGCGAACATTAGTTAAAATATTTGCAAGACGGCGCGCATGTGACCTTGCCGAAAGATTCGTCCACGGATCCCAGAGGACAGACTTAATTAGCGCGAGAAGCACGACGACCATTGCCGTTCAATTAATTGCCCGTCCGTCGAGCCAGATAAACCTACGGGTGTATACCCCCCGAGAGCTTCGAATCGCTTCATAATCGTCCGGCACGCGATAGGGAACGACGAACGGATCAAGGTCCTGCCGATTAAAGAAACGAGATTGCTCCGAGAGAGCGAGCTGGTTATTTTCAGTCCGCGAACAACGATCTCGTGGAAGGACGATCTCTAAGTGATTTCACGGTGTACGCTGTAACCCCATCCCTCTCTCGGGATTTTCGTGGACATCGTGCTCCGGGATCGCTCGAACGATCGTTGGAAAGTTCTATCGATCTTTTACAAGGATACGAGCTCTTTTCACGGCCCTTTGGCTCACAGTGTGACGAGTATATGGGCGTTCGGGACAAAACTCATAATTTCTAAACTAATGAATTTTCGATGCAAGACATCTAATACTTTTTTAAAGAGGATACAAAGACGCATCGATTGATGAAAAAAATACATTTTCATTAAAAAAATTCAGGCGACCTTAATTTTTTATTAAATGAAAAGTTTTTTGCCAATTTTTTCAATTATATTTTGTTGTCACATAATTCCTGACTAACTTTTTTTTCAAAAATATTTTTATCAGTTTATCAGAAATACGTGAAAAATTGAAAGGATTACATATATGGCTTGTAGGTACGAAGTATAAAAAATTAACATTTGTTTGATATTTTGTTTTTAAATCAATTATATATTATATAATACCTACATGTGAATCAAAATATAAATCAGTCTTTCTATTTGATGAGTCAAGACGTGATTGATTAAATATTGTTTTATGTTCCTTAAGTCATGTTTTTTAACTGTCCTGTATTTTTGTTTAAAATACGATACTGTTGGGTTCGATTCTATAAGAAGTCGGTTTAAAAAATCCCTGTAGACATTGTTTATACAATGTAAGGATCGGGCGTCTGTTTATATTCATGTGGAAAGTGCTTTCACAATGTTTACGACTATTTTTCCATTTTGCGCAAACTCGTGCAATTAAAACTGACGTGAATGTGAAGTTTAATATGTCCCCAATTAATGTACCAAAAATCACGGAGGTACTTTACGGTACTTTCTTGAAAACTCAAGTCAAAGTTGATAAACATTTAATTTAAAATATTAAGACAAATTGTTAATATTGTAAAAAAGTTATCCTGCAGTCCGGAAGGTCTTATAATACTAAACATAATTGGTGAAAATCAAATTAATCAGACAAACATTTATGAAATGGCATGTATTTAATGACACTGCACCAAACAGTGGGATAAACTTCAAGCATAATTATTAACAAGAAATTAGAAAATTTAATAAATATTATAAATAGTATTAAAATCTACGTTCTTTTATGGATATTTTAAGATATAGTAAACTATATATTTTAGACTTCAGTTTTTCGACTTTTGTCCATTGCTCGTCACACTGTGCGGCTAATCGAATTGCATTCGTGATTTGTATCTCCCTGGATGGCACTTGGTCTGATATTTGTCTCGGTCCTTTTAAATAGTTGCAAGCTTTTTTAAATTCGGGAGTAATATGGCATTTATATATAGTATTGCTACGAACTTGGAAAATCTTAGATTAAATACTAGACTAATTGTTTTGGTATGTAATCATTTATTTCTGACGTTATTTTAAAAAATCATATGTTTATTAAGGTGGAGATGATTTTTCGATATCAAGTTTAGAAATGTGAACAGTAGCAAAACCCAGACATACAATAGATGTTAATAACGATGATATTAGCAAAGATGTTTTTGCGGACATTTATTGCATACATTTATTTATACAGACATATTTTGCAAAAGGAGACGTGCAACGTGTCTGTAAATTATAGTCTTGCTATTTTTTAAAAGGAAATACAAACTAGTCAATTTTAGTATTCGATTCTAGTGTTGGACAAGTAGACAAGGCTATAGTGTTAAACAACTTTTAAGATCTCCACTTACTCGTTTTTTGCACGTGTTCAATAATAACAATGTAAAAAAGTCGTGTTAATCAAGGAGCAATTAGTTGAAACGTAGTGTAACTCGCTGGAAGTTAAATGAAAGAAATCGATTGGAGATCGGTGCCTAGGAAGACAAAGGGTTGAGGGGTGAACGGATCCCGAGGTAGTTTCAATTGAAGCAGCGAAACCGTCCAAGAGGAGGACAGTTAACAGGCAATTAATAAAGCCACGGACAGAAAAAGAAACAAAAGCTGGTCGTGTGGGAACGAAATGGCACGACCTCGAAGGGCGCGGTCGAGTTCAGACTAGACTGAAGCTGCCCTTGTGCCTAACCGACCTTGAGACAGCCCGTTTCGCCATACCCTGACTCCACACACCGGCCCCATACCACGAACGCATCCTCTCTTTGCAACACAAAGACTGTCTCCTCGATGGGAGTCACCTTCCTGCCAGGAATTTTGCAAATGGAATTTCATCGTTTCGGGAAGAACCGTTCTCTACGACTTCTTCGAACAAATGTCGATTCTATTCCCATCGCCCCTTTCACCTCGTTATCCATTTTACGCAATACTGCTGGCCCAATCATCGACTGTCTGCCTCGTGCTCTACTAGCCCCATTTTTAGCGAGAAAATATTTATCGATTCACTCGGGATGGTATTTTTGGTAACAACTGGGTTTACAATCAATTTAATCAGTGTTTACTTTGATGGAATAATTATTAACTGTGGGCGGCATTGTGTAAGTTGCAAATAGATTATCTATTTTAGAATGTGGGATTTTATCTTTAAAATGGTAAGCGTTTACTTGGAACTTTAACGCTAGAATGATTTGCAAATATTTGCTGAGTATTTTTGTACTTCGGTGCGGTATAGCGTGATGCTCAACAGGTTTATGGATTATTTAGCTTGTATATTCGATGACTTATGGATTTTTTTAGTTATGTTGTATAATGTTGTATAAGATACAACAATAATTATAAGATACATTATGATCTCATGTTGGATAATCTTGTATAATATTTAATTTCTCACGGTTTGAAAGATATAGTTGTTATGTATAATTATTGCTCTAAAAGTGTTTGTGCTATGTTACCAGTAAAGAACGCATATAGTTATTCAATCTTAAAAAGTTTCTGAAATTGTAATTTCAATTTTGTGAACGGTATCGATTTGTTACCCTGTCATTATAAAAACAATGTTTATAGTAGCTATAAAAATATTCTGAGGTTTGATTTGTACAGTTTCGTGGAAATATTTATGCTGTTGCAATTTTAATAATTATCTGTTAACAAAAAAAAGAAATGTTTCCGCCCGGGATCGAACCGGGGACCTTGTGCGTGTGAAGCACACGTGATAACCACTACACTACGGAAACGTTGACATTAAATTTCTTCAATGATTGACATCACGTTATGTAAACCTATTTCGAAAGAAATTGACATAATATACTATAACTAAATATCCTGTTGCAAACACTAAAAATATATCTACTTTGTAACAATAATAAATATCGTAAATGTTTAGAATAAAAAAGTGTACAATATCTATACGAAACAAAATGATTCAAAGTGTACATAATCGAATGAAAATAAATTAGTAAATAAACTACAAGTGTATAATAATTTATATATCTGAAAACGTAGTTATATTCCATTTATTTCAAAAATAAAATCATCTCGCATTAGTCATTTATTCATGTTTTCATGAAAAAGCAAAATGTTTCATGAAGATCAATAAAGTTTTTATTCTATCACACAGTCAAATCTTTAACGAAGCCTTTAACACTTTAATTTTTATAATAATTTTCCTGAAGCTAAAATTTCACCTTCACAAATGTATCTTCAATAAAAAATGTAAATTTAGTAATAAACATAAAATTTTGCATGATATTTAAAGTGAAATATCATTTTCAACTTATTAAAACGATTAAACGAAGAGGTACATTCTGTCTTCAATGTTGTACAACTGAGTTAGAAAATTTTTAGTTTGCATATAAAGATCTACAATCTACTTGTAAAACTTAAATATTATAACACCGAGCACTGCAAAATAATATTTATACTAGGCTTGGCACTACAGTGAAGAGCACGTAGTGTCGAAAGACAATGAAAACTTTAAAGTATAAATTTCACTTTAAAGTAGAAATTGTAAAGGTTTTCATTAGCATGAATAACAATACCAATTACGAGGTAATAGGTGAAGTGTGTTAATGTAGTCAACGAAATTCAGATTGCCTTCACTTTCTACGATCGCGATCTGTACTTGCATAAACATACTCTGCTCATCGGTGCATGCAGCCCGGTGATTACAACTTTTCTAGAAATCGGTATGTTTGTGATCGCGGTTGCAACGATCCTCAGAAGGCTAAAGCTACATCCATGCTAAAGCAACAACGAACAACTTTTAGTTGCTATTGTACGTGCCATGAAAAATTCGCTGACTTTGCCGAATAAAAGAGGGCAATAAAAAGTCGCAAGATGTTGCTGTTGTACGTGCCATGAAAAATTCGCTGACTTTGCCGAATAAATGAAGGCAACAAAAAATTGTAAGATGTTGCTGTTGTATGTGCCATGAAAAATTCGCTGACTTTGCCGAATAAAAGAAGGCAACAAAAAGTCGCAAGATGTTGCTTCAGGGTGGACGTAGCTTCACTTTCGACTTCACAGTTGACTGCTGGCCGAGATCGCGATTCGTGCGACGAATTGCGTTAGCTCGTATAATTGCGATAGTCACACGAGGATCTTCGAGTTACGCTTTCGCTCTAAACCACCTTGGATTCGCCATAACGCGAGATTGTCAGGTTACCGCCGGGGGAAAGATAGGTTTTCGTTAGCGTCTCTCGGAAATTGGCACTGCGACGGTAATGGCATGGGGCCTGCGAAACGGCCGCGATTTTAGCATAATTGAGAGCCACGACTCGCCGTGATCACAGCTCGCGATGAAAAGCTGTGCCAGAAGAGGTTGATGTTCTCGCAATAATAGAAAGCCACGGGTTCTCCCGATGTCGGGGCCTAGACATGTTGCTGCATCGCGTTTGTCGCCGGCGAAACTTTTACTTTTACTGGGGAGAAAGTGCACTCTTGCCGCTTCTATCTCCATTCCGCTTGCATATACGGTTAGAATGCAACGCGCCGTGTAATTCGTGTTCTAGTCGAGCACGCGTGCGAAAGGAACGTCAGTTTAATCACTCATTTTGTTTTATACTGGACGTCTCATAGCAAACGGACCAACTTTACGACACCGTTCACAGCTCGGACTAAAGTTTTTATTTCGGCTGATAACTTTTACTTATGCTTTATTAAGAAAGAAACTTCATGGTTTGATCGCATTTTGCTTTTTAACGTCCTGCGACAGTCACGCAGGTTTTTTTGAATTTATTCTGCACAAATGGCACCCATGTTTCAGTGTGCTCGTGTGTTTTGTATGATATGGAGCTAATTTTAGAGAAAATTAGGTATTATATTCAGGAAATGTTTTAATTTATGTTATTGATACAGTTCATTCCGTGATGGTTTATTTTATTTTAGATTGATTGTTTTGTAATGCACGAATTTAATGTTACGAATAAGAAAGTATAAGAAATAAATTTAAACCGAAGACAAAAGAAGCGTGCTTTATTTTGCACTTATATACATTTATATATCAAAACGGGTATATATTCAAAGGGGTTAGGCTTAAACCAAGTGAGGCGTCGATAAAAGTATTATTTAGTTTAATTATTTCTATGTGTTTATATAAAGCATTTGATAACAGGTTTGATTTGTAATATTTTCTTTTGAATATAATTCGCATTGAATAAGCGCAGTTGTGTTAACTTAACCAAAAGGAGGTATAAATTAAAATCCTATTTACCTTTATTATTTATTTGGTTTTATATAAAGCACTGACTAAAAAGCAAGCATTCAAAAATGTTTATCTCTTATTTAGTTAGCTTCACGACGTATTTTTATTGAACTAAGACGAAATTTTAATTTTCTTTTGTAAATTCAGAGCGACTTGAAATTTTGCTTTGACCCATACTAGAGGTTTATCAGTACTCCAAAATAAATCTCTTTCTTGAGATTCAAATTGCATAAATACAAAAAAAACTAGAGGTTTATGTATGTTAGCTCCGGGGAACGTGATTTTCCCGTACATGATTCAGGTTACACTAACAGGAAGGATCGATCAATATTTCACACAGAACACTGCCGTTGTTCCCAGAAAGTATCGGACAAAGGAACACGTATCGGCCCGCGATAGCGCAGGTCAGTTCTATTTATGTACGAATTCCTTCTTTTCTCATGGAGTCATCGAAATTCTTTCTTTTCGGTGCGAAACAACTTGACTGTGGCGCGAAAACATTCGAAAATGGCAGGTTTGAATTCGCAAAGTTGTGCGAATGACGAACATCGGAAGACTATTCTTAAAAATTGTTTACAGAACATTCTTTCAACGAAACATTAATCAAACACGTCTAAAGACAAAAGAATTAGAATTTATTCAGATTTATGTTATCATCATTTTATGAAACTGATGGTCGAATGGAACTATATTTTCTTTAATCAAGAACACTGAGACATTGACAACAAAATACAGATTTTAGTCAAGAATTTTTGAAACATTACTTTTTCCTGACCATTTTATATTTTATTGTACTTGAAAGACTGAGATTGTATGTGAATTTGTTTTTTTGGCAGGAAAGTAATATCTGTAATGCTAAGATTATATGTCGAATTTCATTTATTAGCTAGATAAAATTAATTGTATATTGCGACATGTATTAAATGAATTCTAGTGAAAGTTGCTGGGGTGTATCATTTTATGTTCCTCAAGGCAGGCCTCAGTCGATCCCACCTAAACGCGATATACAAAATAAAAAAGATTTTGCGTCGCTATCCCTAATAGTTTCTCAGAAATCAGGTTGAAACAGCTTTCACGGACCACCCTCAACAGGTCGTAACATAGACATAATACAAATTCCCATTCTCACATTTATAAAATTAATTTTATCCCCTCAACTGCTACAACAATTGGTTGTGCCTCGTTCATATCAAATTCCACTAAAATAAATATTTCTATAAAACTGAATAGACATTCACTAGAATAATGTATCTTGTACAAAATTAATTCATGAATATTTATCACTTGCATAAAATTTGTGTCTCATTTATAGCAAATTGTACTATAATAAAATAAATATTTCTACAACTCTGAATAGTAATTCAATGGTCTATTCACTAAAGTAAATATTTTTGCAAAGCTGAAAAAAATATAACTAGTCTATTGTATCATGACAAAATTGATTGGTCCATAGACTGCGGATTTGTTTGTACGAATTTATACTCATAAAATTGCGTAGACGAAACATGCAACAGTAAAAACATTTGAGGAATTGAAAAATAGTGTTGTACCATCTTCAATCTGCTAAAATTATTCAAGGAAGAAATACATTATTACTGAACTTCTACATTTTGCAATTAATACAGAAGATTTGTATTTTGCACAGAAGTCCGCAATCTGTTGATAAACATCGACTACCTGCATAAAATCAATGATTTGATTCCGAACATAAATTTTCATGAACATCTGTAGTCTAGCAGTATTAGAAAGAAGAGCGAATTTTAAATGCATCAGTAAAAATCGGTTGCGATACGACAGACCTGTGTTCGTGTGCGTCTAGCAGACAATCGGACGATGCAGTATGCAATAGAGTGTGCCCGATGCAACACACCGCGGCTAACGACCGGCTGGATCGTTGCTCCAACCAGGAAATGAAATGAACCGTAGTGGAATTGCACGTTTTCTCGCGATCGTGGCTACGGAAAGTGTGTCACCCCATAAATGGGAAAAGTACAATGCCCGTTAACTCTCCGTAGACTCATTAACGTCTTGCCAAGAGAGCCGAGAGTGACTCAGAGATCGGGCTTGAACGTTGATTAATGGCGATCGAGAAATCTAGCCGCGCCGAACAACATAACCATACCCGTGTCATTTTAATTGTTAATACACCGCCACTGAGCTTCTGCTATCTAAACTCCCACAATTCTTCCCGTAGAAAATCAGCCAGACACTTCATTTGTTAACGATAACTAATTATAAGCGCATTTTCTTTTAATTAAATAAATTATAGTGAGGCAAAACTTGGCCTCTGCTGCTTTTATGAAATCCTCTTGCTATGAAACCTTCAACCCGTATAATTAAAATGTTTAACGGTGTTTAATAGTTTTGAATTTTTCATAATATATTTGCTAGTAAAAAACTAATACAGTTAAATAAATTGCAATATTTTGTATTTGTTCTGTGACATCTTGTTTATGTGAATGATACATTTCATATGTCAATGATCGAAATATTGAAGTATATTTTATAACTGTGACGTTCTTATATCAAAAGCGTAATAAAAATAAATATAAAATTATCCACATGATGATTGAAACGAGGCTTGGTGATTTTTTGATAGAAAAGAAGGTGTCAAGGCTCTAGTCGATAGCGAATACACGGTTCTTGACATAAGTGTTAGGGGGTCACCGTGGGAACGCCGGGAATTTCACCTCGAGTATAAATTCGATGAAGGAACGTGATCGTAAAAGCCTGTGTAAAATAAGACACCATACTGCACACATCAGACTTTAAACGTTGTGTCACGAGAATCGACCAATCACCGTTATCGACTGTCGCTTTCAGAACTTATGAGTCTGAGGAGTCAGTAAAAGACGAATCAAGTAGGGAGCGTGTGTAATAACTTTCTTCCATGAAGACGAACGATAAGTGGTATCAATTATTGGTAATACTTAAAGATATCGATTGAGGAAAACCGTGTGGTATAATAATTATAGAAAATTCGTATAATAATTAGAGTACGGATTTCATGCATTTATAAAAAAAGTTAACAAATGAAATACAAAACGAAATGAAGGCATTAAGAGTTTAAAAATGTTGTTACACTGTTCCAGGCTTATTAAAGTTATTAAAAAGGAAAATTCATTTTCATTTCTGTTCCTTATAATGGACTCAGACAATTTCTATTTTGCTCAGGTAGTCTAATAATAATTCAATGGTTTACAATTGTCATTCTTATTATCCATTAGAGTTGCAATTTTTTCTAAAAGATTATACTTTTGCCACTTTCTTTTCCTGTTCTTAACCCGGCGTTAGTTAGGTGGGGTCTCACAGACCCCAGAGATTTTAGATTTATTGTAACATTGTAACAACGCGTGACAGCGAGTCGGGCCTGAGTGTACCTTCCCCTTCCGTAATCTACTACTCGACGTCATTGACGACAGGTTGTTCCGCGCAATTACATAAAATGAAAACTCGGAATCTGAAGACTAAATGTTTATTATCGTATTAGCTACTTATAATGTCCCTTCTGTAAACCAATACCAAAGTACAAATACTGATTTATATAGTTCGTTCGTTGTTAAAGTTAAGAGGAGTCTATTTTCGTTGAAAAATAAAGATGCTTCATTAGTTAAGTATTTTTGAATAATAAAAATTTAATTTCGTGGATCTGCGTTTTTACTCTGAAAAATTTCAAGCCTCTTAAGCAATACCTAATCTTATATTCATGAAAAAGGTATTTATTTCTAAAATAAAATATATTATTTCGGTGGGTCTGTGAGACCACACCTTACCACTTTCGATACATTTTCCCACCTTACCAACGCCGCGTTAATTCTGAAACAAATAAATGTACAATATAAATAAAATGTTTAGTATAATTATTTAATCTGTTATTCGTAATATACTGGAGACATTGATGTGGGAAACGATATGGGACTTAATTTCTGAATCTCTAAACATATCTATGAAATTTCCGCGAACATCCGCGGTCTAATTATTAGATTAAGTAATAGCTTTCGCCGTTGTAGTTCTTTATAATATTGATAATCGTGATAGAGTCGTTAAAGTGGAACGCGCGAAGCTAACAATGCCCGAATGGAGGCTACCAAGTGAAAGACGACTCCAGCAAAACCGAAAGTTCCACCGCTCGATCTACTTTCCATTACGGGCGCGTGGGTAATTAGGTTGATCCCTTTCCCAGAAACATGTCCCTTTCGTAGTACACGTATTCTCGTGCCTATCGATATCCGAACGATTTTCTAAATCCAGCCTCTCGCTGTGAAATATGACACATACACGCGATCGCCTAATCGTATTTCATAATTCATCGTTAATCAGCAGTTATTTCAAAAATGAGATTTGATATCAATAATAAAATCTTGAGAATTCCTTATAAAAACAAAATAGGAACAATTATGACAATCAAAATTATTCTGTATTTTTGATTGAGATTAATACAAATTACAGTTCATGCAAATTAAAAAAAAAACGAGAGGAACACAATTTTGTAAAGAATTTCTTCTAAAAATGGGATTTGTCAATGAGTTACGTTTATTTTAGTATTTGGAGCATTATAACAATAGTGAAACAATTTATTAAAATATTGACATGATAAATGATGCCCTGCGTTAATGATCATCTCATGACATTTTCGATTGTATACAGTATTATGCAGTAATTGAAAGCATATCAAAGGAATTATTATCAGAACTTGTGTTTCATTCATCTTTTTTTCCCAAATGAAGATATAAAGTCTAATAAATAACCAGAGACGAATTCACTTTTCCAATCCATTCAAGAAAAATAACTAAATCTGATCTCTTTCAACATTCTTATAAATCACTATATTCTCTAAAATGACTTAAATATATAATGTACACTAAAAGAATATACCTCAAACGATAAATACATACCGTGAAGAAGCAGAAAGAGGAGCAAACATCTAACAAGATGAAGCAGATCTAATTTCTTCAAGGAATAACTGTGTTCTTTAAAATCATTTAAATAATTAATGCACACTAAAAAAATGTACCTGAGACAACAAATATCCAGAAGTAACAGCAAGAGGAGCAACCATCCAAGAAGACGGATCATAACCTAATTTCTCGCCGATACAAATGGCGGCGATCAGTGTCGGTCTTCCGCCATTGCTAAACGGCGAGCGTAAACAAGGGTTTGATTTCTCCGCGGACAAAGAGGCTCGTTACAATAAAGCAGACTCGTTACAAGCCGTTCGAGCGGAGAAAGTCAGCCGGTGCCGCCTGATCTTCCTGGATCGGCGGTGTCGTTGATCCACGAGTCAAGAGCCAAAGAAAAGTAAGAGTCTCGAAGAAAGTGCACGGAGCGACAACTACGACGAAGACGACGAGGTTGACGTCTACGGCGATGTTCTGACCTAGTGACATCTGCAGAGTTTTCTGAAAGCGGGCTCCGGTTGTGAAGAAGAGGTGTCGCAACCGCCACGGGGGCCCTCATCGATAGAACTCGAGTGATTGAGGCGTGGGTGACCCGTTGACCCGACGAACGGGAGAGAGTAGCCTGTGAAACTTCTTCTCTTCTAGACAATCTAAGCCGATCGTTTCATCTTCCTGGATCTCAACGGAGAACGGATTTGGAGCGCGGCGTGAAAAGCTATCGGTATAGCCTGAATTTCACCTGACCCTCGACTTCGCTCGTAAACACTGCACACCGGTAACACCTGGTCATTTCTGCGACAAAAGTGACGATATCTCTCGACAGAATTAACCCCTCAAGCGATCCACGAAAATGAAGAAAGTGGTCCAAAAGCTTGATATTATTGGTAAATAATATTTAAAAAGTAAAAGACAAGTACAAATGGCGAACAAAAAATGTGAATGTCAGTTATTACATTTTTCATAAAAGTTTTAGGTATTAAAAATTTGATGGAATCTGTTAGGCAAGTCTGTAGCTATCACAGGATAGTCACTTGAGGGGTTAACAAAATGGTGATTCTAGTGCCAAGTATTATAGTGTCAACATAGTGTAATTTTTATGCAACAATATTATTATTTAAATTATTTTATGATTTCTATAGCATATCATTTGTCATCGCTACCATGATATTTCAATAACGAATAGATCAACCTTCAAATTCTACACACGTATAAATCCCTTTATCGAGCGAACTAGAACTATGAAAATATCGATGACAGTTTTTTTTTATTGCTTGAGAAGGTTTCAACATTAGTGAATTTTTGTTAGAATGACTGCCATTTTGTTAAAAAAAATGTTGTTCTGCATCGTTCTAATTTACAGGATAAAGGGATGTCTGCTATATATGTGTGTAAAATTTGAAGAAGATTAACTAATATTGAGGAGGACATGAAAAATTATATGCAGTTGGAATCGTACAATAACTTAGTTAATAATAGAGATAATTGCATGAATATTACAGTGTGGTATTCTGAAAGCCAAACAAGTGTCCAAAATTTTAAATATTACACGTCAAAATTTTAAACATTAAAATGTCATTTCCGTTCATAATTTACTAGAAAAAGAAGAAAGTTTATAGTGTAGACTTACGCATAACGCGACCAAAAAAATTATTTAGAAAGACCTTCTGTATTTTATGTGACAGTAAATGTACAATGAATGTACGAATAATTGTTTAAAAATACTTGGCATCCATGTGCAATAACATTTTTTTTATAACATGTGTTTTGTTCATCGATATTAAAGAGTCAATTATGGTAAAAAGTACTGAATAATATCCAATGGATGATACTATAACAACGTTTTATCTTATACAATACTATAATATAATTCACTATGTAGTATGACAAAATTGACATGTTGAATCTGTAAGATTTTATTTTATGTTTATTATTTTTATTCAATGTTTCTGTTACGGAATGTTTCTTAATAAGAACCATCGATAGTCTTTTTAAGTTATTATTCTGTGAACTAACTCGTTCAAGTAGTTAAGAAACATGGAAGAAATGATAAAAATCGACTTTTTGTAGGATACAAAGTTGAAGGTGCAACAAGGTAATTATTCTTACAACTAAGTAGTATAATATGCATATGTCGTTAACTGTTTAGTTATCTAGAGTTGTAGAATGTATAATATAATAATACATATAACACGTTCAAATGAAACTTCTAAGGACATGCACAGGTAGATATCTAGAATTGTAGAATGTATAATATAATAATACATATAACACGTTTAAATGAAACTTCTAGGGACATGCAAAGGTCACCCAGATTGTTCAAACACCAACACAGTAATTCCCAACTATATCAATCGTCATTTATGTTCTTCTTAACTATAACAAGAAAATGTCTGTTCAGGTACGTAAATAAATACATTTTCAAATATTTATTCTCAGCACTTATCGTAACCATATATTTAAAATAATTTCAAGGCATTTTAAATCTTCATAAAATATAATTAAGTATCGTGTTTAACCACAAATGTCTCTTCATTTGGGTTTCTTTAGTCGATCGATTTTCGTCATAGCCGATTTAATCGGTTGCCGAAGTTCAATATAATGATCGAAGCTAGGTGCCGGCAGCAAAATCGAAGGAACCAGCGAAACAAGTGGGGCTTGATCGATTTGAAACGAATCACGTGGTAATTTCAAGAAATAATTGTTGGCGGTTAATCACGTCAAGGTCCCGCGAGCCGTAAATATGCGCAAGGCCGTGATACGTGAATTACAATTCTTATCAATTCTACGCACGGCAAGGTCATCCATTTATTATCAACAGTAGTGTGTCGCTCCTAATGTGCTTTCGTATGTTCTTGTACCTGAAACGAAACGAAAATATAACGCTTATCTGACCAGTAGCTGGCAACTGGAATTTTTACACTGTTCATTCTCCAAACTTTGAGACTTGGTAGTAGACTGCGAATATGTACATACTAATTGGTGACGTTGCAGAAAAAGATTCTCCCTCAGATTTTCACGAGACTTCTTTTTAACTATTTTGTTTTAATTTACAAGTAACAAGAAAAATTAAAAAAAAAGCTGTCGGTGGGTCCTCGATGACCTTGAGAATATATGTATAAAATATTGCTGAAACGGGTGAAAACACTATAACCTTATGGAATACAGGCTGTCGTCGAATAACACATGTACGAGCGGACAGAGGATGATTCTGCATGTAAAAATAAATCAAATAACATTTTTTTCGTTTGACGCATCGTTTTTGAGAAAATCGAGTTTCAAGATCCGTCGGGTTCGCGTGCTTTAGTATACGCAAGACGTAGATTTGGTTGGTGATAGACTTTTGTATGCGTGTTCGGGACAGCCAGACCACGCATACGAAAGCAACAAATATCCCATAAGCATATAGCGTTTTTATCCGTTTCTGGAATATTCTATATTTTTTCAAGGCCATCGAGGTCCGACCGACATCTTGTTTCATTTTGTGTGTTGTATATGTGTTAAAATAAAGTGATTAAAAAAAGTCCCATTAACCCTGAGGGGCGGACACTTTTCTGCAACTTCACTGACTAATTCAAGATAAGTGGAAGTTGATAGTTACTACTAGAGTGCGAATACATACTGATCAGCACGTCGACTGCCGCGCGCATTTTACGTGGTTTGCCCATGGCGCCAACATGAATTTTTTATTATGCGATGCATATTATGTTGAAATATTATTTACAGCAGATAAGTTGAGTTGTCGAATCATGTTTAATGCATTTTTCGTGGTGGGGGTCACCGGTGACCCCCGAGGCGTTGTAGGCCATTTTTGTGATTATTGCTTGTTTCAAAGTTGTTGTGCTCGAGTGGCTAAGCTGCTACTTTATTTACTTAGTTTTATTCAGTGCGTCCAACAATCGGGCAGAACGCAAACAATGCGCGACGATTTTAGCGTTAGTAAAGTCCGAAGTTGGGCTAAAATGGGGTACTTTGGTCATCCCGCATAATTTCGCAAAATTGTCGTTCATTCGATTTTGAAATATGAATGTCTAACATGTGTATATCAATCAAATACTAAAAATTCGTAGCACGCTCCTCTTGTCGTGTCGTCCTGGATACATACAGATAATATGTATATTTTCCATGTGTTAATAAAATGATTTTTATGTGTTCTGTATGGCATTAATTTCTACAAACCATTATACTAACAAAGGTATTATTGAAAAATTGATCAGTATCGATATTTATTCTAATTATGTATTTTTACTATAGGTCGTGTCGCCGGTCACCGGGGGCCCCCACGGCGCTGCAGTCAAGTCGAGTGCCGGTCACCGGTGACACCCACGGCAGTCAACGTGTTAAAGATAAATAGGACTTGATTCTAACTACATAGTAGACTACAAATACATACCGATTAACCTTCCGGCGGGCGCGCGCGCGTACTCCGTACACGCAGATCGGTTTTATGGAGATGAAGCATGTAAAACCTTATCTATCAGTTTTGGGGTATTTGGGTATTCTTTTAGTCTTCTTTTGTTCTTGGAAACTTCTTAAAAATGTTTACGATGTGCGTGATGTAAAGACATTTTAATCGTGCAATATGGAAGTGTACTGTGGGCATCAACCGAGTGGACCATTCAGATTATCAAATTTTTCTATCGACATCGTGAAACGACTGATAGAACCAATAAAATATACAAATAGAAATCTGACAACAGTTACAGCAGCTTTCCGTTAGCCACGTATCTTCTGAATAAAAAAATTACATTCATCGTGATCACGCGTAAAAATAAACGCGGAATTTCTCCTCAATTTCTTCCTAGGAAATGCCGAGAAGTTCAATCCTCTTTATTTGGATTTCGCCAAGAGGCAACATTAGTATCATATGTATCGGAGAAAAATAAAGTAGTTGTCTTACTGTCTACCATATACGATTTGCCGGCGATAGACGAGGAATCCAAGAAACCGGAAATAATTCTAGATTATAATTATCGTCGAAGGATTTTTTTACATAATCTAGCGTTGTCTCTACTAAAAGAACAAATGCAATTACGTGCTAAAATACCTTCGTTACCTAAAGATATTCGTACATTCCTATAGGTACATGCACCTGTCGAGGAAGAAAAAAGATCACAAATCAATCAGAAGCGCGGTAGATGTAGACTTTGTAAAAATAGCACTACTATATTAAAATGTTCTAAATGCGATCGATTTATATGTAAGAAACATTCTATAACTCGCATAATGTGCGAATGTTGCCAATCTACAGAGTCATATATTGATATCTAAAATAATTAATATATAACGCGATTATTACTTCATACTTTATTGTAACACGTACATAAAACATATAGAATAAACATTTGTATGTCAAACAATTTAACAGAAAACAAATCAAACACATCGTCATCATTTCCAATAGATTATATGACGATAAAATGACAAATTCTTCGAAATCATCTTTCCCATTCTTTACGTGTACTGGCGGAAAGTTAAAAATAAATAGGAATTGACAATTTCTAGTAGACTGGGAAACCTAATTAGAGATAAAATTGTGTTCTGCGTATATTAAAGTTATTAAGAATCAAATTCATTAAAATCCTTGCTAAATATCTTTTAACGAGCATTTTACGATTGAATAAATTTTAATGAAGAAATGAGGTATAAGACTTCAAAGGAAGTTTGCAGTACGTAAAGGCAATTACCTTGGTAGATTAAGTGGAATCATGCACCATAAAATAAACCGTTCCTAAAATATCAGCTTGTGAATTAAGTGAAACGCTTTTCATGATAAAAATCGTGTCGCCAAAAATAGTATGAAATGATACACCAGCAAATTTGATTATATTCGGTTGCCTACCCGTTGTATCCAACATGATAAACACTGTGCGAAGTAATTAGGTCACTTAATCTCAAGTACTTTATTACGTTTAAACCGCTTGGTTAATTTCAGCTTTCTTACAAATAAGGTATATCATTTTTGAAGTGTCTTGTAAATTTTACAGACACACTGTTCAAAAAACTTACAATGACGATAATTTTCGAGACCTCCACAAGAAAAAATAAATAAATTGAAAATGAAATTTATTTACGAAGGAGAAGACCGAATATAAGCATTGATAAACTAGGGAAAGCAGACTCCGTCTGTCTAATGCATACTGTTTCTACTTACTGTTAATATTCATGATGATACAACATTATCTGGTTCTTATTCACATTTCTTTATTATTTCACTGTAAATAAATCAATTACAAACAATTTCATGTGCAATAAAGTTTATTTGATATTCAAGGAAGAATGTCGAATAAAAGGGAGAACAAAATTTCGAACGGTCGTTCGTACTAATTGCGAGGTTTGCGAAACGATTCGACAAAACAGAATGACACCGGTGCCCTAATGAAATTACAGCTTTTTCTGCCGGTGTACCGTTAACAGTTTCTGGGGCATTAGCCGGCGACAGACGTTGACGTAACCGCGTCTTGCGAGCCGGAGCGACAAACCGGGACAACTAGACGCGACCTACATATTGTTTTGACTGTGTTACACAATCTGCAAACGAGCCCGGGAACGGTCAACGACCACCTTTTGTCGCCATGTTGTGAAAGCATGTGCCGACACCACGTGGACCGCGCGAGCCTCGCGTACCGCCGTCTTTCGAATTTCTCAAACAGGTCGTACAGCGACTGTCCATTGCCACTGTGCCGTTGGACATTAGTAGTAACTAGACTGCGGAACTTCATGCAAATGATCGTTTTCAATCTCACTTTTATGGAGAATATAACATGATATATATTTCTTTCATTGAGTAAAATATTCTTTCTGTAATCATTAAACTAGAATATTTTCTTTGCGAATTTGACAAATTGCCATTCTCAATCTCACTTTTTCTGAAGATTAAAATAGGAGAAGTACAACATTTCTTTTATTGAGTAAAATGTTTCTTGTGTTAACAATAAAATAGAAACGTTATCAATTTTTATCCATGTACTCGTCGTCTCGCAATTTTTGCAAATTTTCATTTTCAATCTTAATTTCATCAGATATTTCAAGCTTTGTCAAAATTCTTACAAAAACTAAAATATTTATTTATTGAAATGCAACTGTTTTTCTAAATAAATAAATGTTTCCTATCTTAAAGTCTATGAGAATTTGCTAACAAAATTTTTAAAATTTGAATAACAAATGGCGCCCATCTGCTACTTTATTGAGATACTGTTATTTTTGCGACTAAAAAATATTGCCTATTTTAGATTAGACATGAATCTGGTAAAAACAAAAAATTAGCATAACAGATTGTGTCAATTTGCCTATTTATCGAAATCTAGATTGCTTTAATCTTGTGTAATCTAGAATGGGAATATTGAACACTCAGAAAATGATTTTACAGGTAGCATTGAAATACGAAGTACGAAGTATCCTTCTCGCGACCTGAAATTACCCAGAGTTACGCAATGCATTTTCAATAAAGACGATGATTCTGACCGCGTGTGACGCAAATAGAATCATTGAACGCACATTACCCAATTACATAAGATATTTTGCCGGTGCCATGATGGCCACCGGTCTGTCATCGACACGACTTGTATTATGAATCACGTCCAATTTGTTCGTTCTGCTTCCTGATTGATACAAAAGACACATATCTATTGTTTCTTGAAAAAAATGATATTGATAATGTTCGTTCCTGAAAAACACAATGAATCACCTCATCAATTTCATTTTACCATGTTCTCGGCGATAAACGGAAGAGGTACGGTGTTTGACATTTTTTGGATTCAATAGATTTTAATAGAAGTCAATCTTCATTATATCTCCGGTGTTTTGGTGCCAAAAATTCTCAAGATGACCGCAATGTTTATGATGCAAACAAGAAGCAATGTGTTTCCTAAAGGAAATGACTCGATGGTACTGACTTTGTTCTTTTGTATTATTTATTCAGACAGTATAAACAGTATAAAGAATATGAAAAATATATATATATATATATATGATTCCTATTTGTTAAACAGAAATTACTGTCAACATTTCTCAGCATTCAATCATCTTAGATCCAATATCGAATTGCTGTAATTATTATTAAGAATTGAGGCTGAACTGCGTTTTGGAGAACTCCGTGTTCTTACTTTTTTAAATTTTTTTCAGGTGATCCTGTAGACATCGATGAAGACATTCCGAAAATGCGTGTCTGGTTATTAGGAATTCACTGGTTCATAAGTTATACGCATGTAAATATGAGCTATTTTAAGCGTTTTTGACAGGTTAGAGGGTCGCCATATTGGATATTCGTTGAGTGGTAGAGGTAGGTAAGTCTGTTCGACCAGAATTGACCTTATTACAGTGAAATCACATAATTTCTTTCAATATTTTTTAAAATAAGAAACGCCACTAATTTTTCAAGAAAAATTGACGTTATGCGCACGCACACACTCACATACACACGCTAAGGAGAATGAACAAACTACGCGAGATTTGACGGACTAATGAGATTCTTGTTTAGAAATTGAAACTTATTGAGCGAACTAGTCGGAATATACAATGAGCCATTTCTATAGACGGAAACGGAAGGAAAAAAGAGAAATTACGGACTGAACGGATTCCTCGTGACCGACAAAATACGTATCATTCGATCGCTTTCGACGAGTTTCACTGGAAATCAACAGATCGCCGTGCCATTACAGTCCGTCAGCGTCGATTTCGTTACCGTATTTGTCAAGAGCTGAATTTCCTCCTCGATCAATGTTATTTAAATGTATTATTCGTGAACTGGGCTTGTCCATAAAACGAAAAGAAAAGTAAAACTTTTCCTCGAGACGCGACTGAGTCTGGAATTCTAATGAACTCGCTTTCTGTTGGCTACGGTTCAGTAATTCCGTCTTAACTGTTCCACGACGTGCCCGGGTCAGTTTCGACCCATGGCGTTTAACATCAAAATTAGGACGTTGTTGAATTTCTTTGTTGAAAGTGGATTGCAATTTTATGAACTCATTGCTCTCTAGTTAATCAATATAACAGAAAATTGAATATTGCTCAATGGAAATTTTATTTTATTTCCATTTAATAGAATTTGTAACATTAGAATATTACTTTGTATTTTATTTCGGTTTTTTACCGATATACTGAATTGATGCACATATATACACAACAAACTGTGCTTATATATTAGCAATAATATATTTACCTAGTGCAAAATAACAGGGTAATTAATTTAAAGATAGCAGAGTTGAATATGCAAAAGAACCTGAGGGTTGGTGCAAAAAAAAAAAAAATAGAAAAAGTGATTGCATGAAATTAGTAAATAAAGACAAAGACGAGGAAAGAAATTATACCACCCAGAGGCGAAGTTCAGTGATAAAAAAAAGTTGTTATTAAACGTAAAATTTTGTTTCTCGCAAAAATTGTTCCTTATATACTATATAAACAGGAAAGTTTCACCGTCCGACGATTAAGTGTCAGCGATTACGCCAAGTATAGACATAACAAAACACATTTTCGTATGGACAGGCAAACAGAAACGATTTCTCGATATCGATGTTGATTCCACGTAAATGCTTCCATGCAAACTCATTTCGCCGATGTAGCTTCCTGGCTTTAATTATTCCGGCATTGACTCGCCACGGGTAACCAGACCACGTGTCAAGGTCGTGAATTAATTATGGCTACACGTGCTGTTTTTAGGTTCTTTCGACGTTCTCCGCATTCAGTAATCAGATTTAATATGGCTTGGCCACAACACATCGGGGCAAAAAGATGAAAAATTGAAGTGTTCCACGGCGCAACGTGTGGAATTGACTTTAATTAGCTTCGCAGGCCTTGCATCAATTAATGAGGTGAACCACTTGACCCTTTCTTTTAAACTGTCCATTATTACTTTGTACTACATTTACTTCGGAACGGTTTCGTCCCTCGCTGGACTATCTTTTGCTCACCAAAATTTAGTATTTCCTTTCTCTTTAACCCTTTTATCTCCTTGGCGTATTTTAACGAGTCAGACTCGCGATGAAGGTTTAAAACAAAATCTAACAAATATGAATGTTATGCCTTTCTTTTTAGACGAAACAAAATTTTATCCTTTTGTAATAAACGTTTAAGCGTCGAGTAAAAGTAGCCAATAATGTAAATTTACTTTTCTCTTCTGCGACATTTTTGAGGTTAAAGACGTTCTAATCACTGTAGCCGGAAAGAGAATGGTACGGCAAGGGGTTAAAGTGGACATAAGAAGTATCAAATGACCTTGGAATTTTTGCAGTTTTCCATACTGTTAAATTGAATTGAATGTTTTCTAAGGGCTATCAAGACATTATCATAATTTATTTTTGTTAACGAAATATCTTAAGGAGACAATATTTTATTGAGGTTATTAATAGACTGTGTGTTTTATGCATTTATGACTAAAATAAATATGTGTGATTTTAAATAATGGAAAGATTGAAAAAAGTTAAAGAATACCGATACACTAATTACAATTTAATAAAACTATAAAAAGGAGAAATAAGTTTCTATTTGCTTCCGCTGTCTTGCAATATATGCAAATAATTTTTAATTTGCATAAAGAGCACCGGTCTAGTCATTAGTAAATTAAATGTAGTTTTTTCAGTACCTGCTGCCAGTCTCAATTTAATTATTTCTAGAGAGAGCGAATTTTTATGCAAAGTAAAGTGGTTTGCATCAATTATGGGAAACAGGAACCAAGTGTACTATATATCTCATCTTTGAATGATTTTAAGAAGTTGAAACTCTTACATTGACACTATTAAATTTGTTCAATGCATTTATTGTTATAAATCGTCCTACTTAGGGCATTCATGGGTCTCCACTTTTACTTCGTAGGGCTGTAAAAGTGATTCGAAGTGGCTCGAGAGTTTCTGACATGATCGCAGGAATGTGTGTCAAAATTTCCCAACAGAGAATGTTCATATAACTTTCACCGGGGCCGAAATTTTCACCCGGAAGTTGCGGAATCGAGTGGAAACGGTCGGCCAAGAGAAAAAGACGGAGGCACGCGTCAACATGGCTCGTCGTTGGCATTTATTTGACAACCCTAAACGGTCCGTGTCGATCAGGGGATCCTCGATCCTAATCTGACCGGGCGTTTGAGGCCAGTTTTTCTAGCCGACTGTCGATCGCGTCGGTTACGAACGAGGCCAATCTGGGTCGTTCGAGGGCCACGAGGAGCAAAAGCGGGCTCGTTCTTTACATCGAACGAGAGTGGATCGTGATTATCCTCCGAGGAAGAGTCCTCTCCACTCGCTGGGAGATACTCCACTCTCACTGTGACTCGATGAAAGTAAAGAGATTACTTTTGCCAGAGTCAGTTGGCCGGTGCCAACTTCTTCGGCCGCTGACAATAAGAGCCAATAACCGGCCGGAAGAACTTTCATCTTGACCAACAAAAACGATCTACCTTTCTTTCAGATGAAAAGAATCGGATAAAAATGATTAACATACTTTGTGTCATTTAACAACATAGTTCACCGCGCATTAAAAGTGACTAGCTTGTATTTATCGATTTATAAAAACTTCAAGATAAAGTTTGTACAGACTCTCTGCTATTTTTACAATAGTATATACTTGATTTAAAAAATGTACAATACCTAACGAAAGTATTGGCACACCCTTTACAAAGGGAAAGTTTTTAAAAAATTTGACCAATGACTTGAATTTTTGTTCACAATACCATTGTTAAATGATATTATCAGATTAAGAAATATACTTTCGATTCAAAATTAATATGAACTGTTTGAATATATCCGGCGATTAAAATCATTCGTTTATAAAATGAAAATATTATTGGTACAAGACAGGTGAATTACAATAAGCGTCAGTTTAAAGAGAAACGTAATATTCAATTTATGAGGTTGATTAATGGAAAATCATGAACCCATAAAGAGGTATTTCTGGGTTAATAGTTTCTTTCTTGAATCGAATAAAACTGAATAAGGAATAAAACAACACACGACTAACTTCTACTACACATATGCATATGATGTGCTGTATATAATAATATTGTTCATTGATATTTTCCTTTCTATAAGTATTTTAAAATTTCAATTTTGAAAGAAGCATTTAAATAAACCTGAAATAAATTAAGAAGAGTATGAATTGAGAAATGAAGGAAATATTAATATCGTTTCTGTTTTACATAAAATGCAAACACTGTTGGTATAACAGAGATCATTATAGTAAGCATCAATTTAAAGTATAATATTAATTTTACCCCGCCTCATCAACGCGAATCACAATCCCATAGGAGCTAACTTCCCCGGCATCAATAAAACATCATGTTTGCCGCTCAAATGGCGCAACGCTCGTATAAACTCGGTTTATTGTTCTGGAAGTACAATATCATGTCAGAGTAAGAACGCAAGTTACTGAAACCGCTACCCCTCGTTCTCTACAGTCAGTTATAGTCTGTTGAAAGTAAGAATGACACGTCCGAGCGGGGAGGCCGCATCGAGACGAAAGATCGGCGGATAAAAATCCGAAAGAGCACAATTAAACTTAACGCTGCGTGAAGAACTTGCGCGTTGCAAACCAACTAATGTTCGGAAATGGGAAGAGTAAATATTTTTAGGCCACGATCATCCCAGTAAAAGAATTGAAATTCTGACAATGAGTTAGATCGTTTTCATCGTGAGAATCCGTACGAGGACATCGAGGGTTCAATCAAAGAAACATAATTTTCATTTGAATTTTCCCGCGATTAACACTTAACACAATTGATATTCCTCAGGATCATTTGCAGCAGCGATGTCCAGGGTAGGAGCCCCTCACGCGCCTGCTTCCCCTTCCTACTGCTCGTTTGCGCAGGCGCAGTGTGTTCTCACCCCACCGACCAAGAAACCGAGTAACCGACCCGCGCGTCATAAAACAATCGACGATCATCTTTTTAACGCGCGGCGTTCAGCTACCGGGAGCCGAGTTTGGACATTGCTGATTTACAGCATCATTTGACAATTTTTTGAAATACATTTTTCAAGAAATTTTACCTATTTTTTCCTACAAAATGCGTCTTTTAAATTTTTATTGCAGGCACAGATACAAAAGTTAAAAATTGTGATTACGACTATTTTCGTCGCAATTCCGACCAATAGCAATGTTTACAAAAAAATTATTTACACGCTACCTAATAAACCTATGCGTCTGACATCGCAAAATAAGTCGTTTGATCCAATTTTAAAAAAGTTATTCGATTTTTAAAGGTGTACGAATACTTTGTGCACCACATATACTATCATCAACTTATTAAAATTATTACCGGAAGAAACACATTTTTATTTGATTTCCGTAGCTCGTAATCGATACAGAACATTTTTATTTTTTATAAAGACCCGCAATGTATTAATGATTTAATAGACTGAGCAGTTCAACGGCGATTTTTATTTTTCGGGTCAAAATAGACCCAAGCTTCGCTGTCGAAAGATAAGACACTGGATTTAATTACTCGACTAGATTGTGTCTTTGATGCAGCTTCTTCCGAGATTTCGAGCCTTTGAATGTTATCGGGGCCACCGAAGCATTTCAGGCGCGGATGCGCGAGAAATCGGACTTCTTCCTCTCCCACCCCCGGAAACCCTCTTTGTTTTCTTCCCTCTTCATTGTCTGCCAATGAGATAGCGTCGTTCCTCGAAAGTGCACTTTTCCTCCCATTTAATTCGTAGAGATCGCCTCGAGCCCTGACAATGAACTTCCGATCCCTCGTTCTCGGATTATCGCCCCTCCCCCCTCCTTCCAATTATTTTGTCCAATGACAAATGATCGGTGCAAACTCGAAATAAACCGCAAACAACATTATTCGATATGTGACCATTCGTTGTTTCGGCGAAATCATTTCCGGTTTTCTCCAAGTGTGAAGTTTCAGAAATGCAAAAAATGAAACTTTGACCTTTTTCTAAACTGCGCTATTAGTTTCGGAAATGTTCAAACTGAAATAACGACGAAAAAATAAGTAGAAAATGCAGAGTGATATTTATTCAATCGATAAATAAAAACATTCACGAAAATTTTCATTTTTGTTCAGCTATAAAAATTATGTGCCTTCCTAAATGGCACTATTGTAATGCCTTATAAGGTGTCCAAATTAATGACATAACATTGATCTACCCTCTTTCGGTGTAGTGAATATACCTTGTTTTGAACTTGTACTTCGTAAAGATAATTTTTTACTAACCGAATCCTAGTAAGTAATCTTATCAAACTGCACACAATTCTTTTCATTATATATATTTATATATATTTTTATTATTTTATTATTTTATTATTTCATATCTATGTATTCACTATTAATATTTAGGTACTTTCAATTAATATCCCCGAAATCATATACTATGATCACCCAATCCTATAATCACAATTTACACGAAAAGTCACTAATAAACTTACCCAAATGACACCTTAATGTCATATTAATATCATATAAATAATATTATATGATAGTGTCTTTTATTAGGTTATATTGAATTATATTGTGTCATATTGTATTATGTTGCGTAGGATTATGTATTATGTTATGCTGTATAGTGGTCCATAACATTGTCTAAGAGCGAAGAGGGGTGTTCTTGTGAAAGCCAAGAAGTTTTACAAACAATTATATAATATCCTCACAATCGCATTTACAAGAACCTAAACACACACCGTTTACGTCAACGACTAAATTCCCTCAGTGAAAGAAAATTACATAGAACAGGAGGGCCAACCAAAATTCCTCTCAATCCTTTGTAAACTGTTTCGCTTTATTATTCACTCGATCATAAATTGTGCAGTCCACTCAGACACGACGTCCTCCGCGCGATTGAATCAGCCAGCATCCCCGCAAAAAGAAGTCGGTCGACAGACAGGGAGTTGTTTGCACTAAAAAAAAACAAAACGAACTCGAAGAATTGGGATCGTCATCGGCGAGAAGGTGTCGGGACAAAACGCCACCCCCTTGGTCCCCCGTGCGCCATAATGGTCCCGATGCAGACTGTAAACCCGCGAACTTGATTGTCCTGTTTGCCCAAGCGGCGGCCGCGTAACTTCCCCGAAAGTATGGGCCTCTCGTGGGTGGTTTACGACACCGGTGAACCGTTTTGCCAAGACCAGCTTCAGGAGGAGCAGACGTCCGAGGCGGAGAGAAAAAGAATTGACAGAAAAATCGCACGCATCCGAACGGAGAAAGTTCAGAAAATATTCGAGCAGCCTAATTTCGGCCGGGTTCCCGTCCGAGACGTCGACGCGTAGCCGCGGCTCGACATCAGGATTCCGCTTTATTGTCATGACGCTTTTCGCGAATTGTAAACACGCTGTGAGCACGGCGAAACTTTTCTGACAACTTTATCGAACTCGTATGGAAGAGACACGGTCGGTGTCGTGAACGGTGCGCGTCACCGATGGATACTGGGTGTCCTGGGAAGAGTGGACCGATTTTAGCTTGGGTTTGGAGAGGCTGACCTGGAGGACTCTTCAGGGATGATGTCTGTAAATTCTACTATCTCTGAAGAGTATTTTAAAATTTGTTATGAGAGCTTAGATTATTGGGTGTAATTGATTTTGGTGCATTGCTATTTGCTTCGTAGAATTAGGGGGTAGTTATGTACTGGGAAAAGTGGAGCCTTTTTTGGTCGAGGTTTGGAGTGGCTGACATGGAGGACTCTTCAGGGATGATGTCTGTGAATTGTACTAAATCTGAGGAATATTTTAAAATTTATTATGCGAGATTGGATTATTGGGTGCAATAGAATTTTGTGCGTTATTGTTTGCTTTATAGAAGCTGATGATAGTTATGTCCTGTTAAGAGGGAAGCGATTTTAGTTAGGAGTGGAGGTCTGAGATTTGCAACTCTTCAGAGATAATATCTGTGAATTGTACTAACTCTTCGAATATTTCGGGTGGAAGCTGGGTGTTCTTGGAAACATTGCTTTGATAAGATGGGGGCTAGTTTTATTGGAACAGGGCTCTTCAAGGATAATATCTGCTTTGAAGGATAGTTTCATCAAGAAATAGTTTCATTAAGGAATTAGATTCATCAGGGAACAACTGCATTAGGCGCTAGCTTTATCTAGGGATTAGCTTCATCAGGGTACAAACTGTAATGTGTAGCTTCAACCAGGGGAAAGTTTCATTAGGGAACAACGTTGTCAGGTAACAACTGCTTCAAAGATCAGCTTGAGTAGGAGGTAGTTTTATGAAAGAATAATTTTAAGAAGGAGACAAACACTTTTTCCAGATGGAAATTGTATCAGACGCTAACTTTATCAGCGGACAGTTTCAGGAGAGATTTCGCTCAGTTAGGGAATAACTTTACTAGACATCTTGATTATCTTAACCAAGAATAATTGCATCAGGGTATAACTGGGTATAGCTTTACTAGGTGTTAGTTGTATTAGGAACTAGTTTCATCAAGCAACTGTATTCCCAAGGTACAACAAAATTGGTTTGAGTGTGTTTCAATTCAACTTCCATTAAGTAGATTGCGTAAGCGATGAACAGACATATTAGCCAAGTTCTCTGCGTTTGAATAGAATGAAATCGTCTACTAGCGAAACTTAGTTATAATTTCTGAAAAAAGACGAGACAAAATTGCCGATTAAAATTTGCTTGGGGGTAATTCAATTTTCCTTAGATTAAGTAGAACGAGTTAATAATGAACAGACACACTAGCCAATTTAAATGCAATTAAACAGGATGAAATTTTTTACTAGAGAAACAGGCGCAATTTCTGAGAAACGACAAGACAAAATTATGTAACCAAATTTTCGATACATTAAGTACATTGAGTAAGTGATGAACAGTCATATTAACCAAGTTCTGCGCAATTGAATAGAAGGAAATCGTTTACTAGCGAAACTTAGGTATAATCTGTGAGGAAAGACAAGACGAAATTATGTAACAAAATTTTTTTGAGGGTAACTCGATTTTCCATACATTAAGTACATTGCGTAATAGGAACAGGCATTAGTCATGTCTTATGCAATTAAACGGGATGAAATCGTTTACTAGTGAAACTTAAGTGTATGTAATCTGTGAGAAAAGACAAGACAAAATTATGACAAAATTTGTTAGAGTGTAGTTCAAGTATTCTAACATTCAGGAGATTGTGCAAGTAACGAACGGACATGTCAGCTACGTTGTATCAAATTAAACTAGAGGCAATTGAGAAAGCAATTCTTATCGTGTGTCTTCTACTTACTTTGCACGGTGAATCACCCTGTTCCCAGTCATGTTAACATTACCCGGACACCTTGTATATCGCATTCCGTTGTTGTTGTCTGCTTTTCTCGCTGCCTTCGATTCTTTCGCTCGACGTTCGTGGAATGGTCCAAGCAATCTTCGAGGAACAAAGCAGAGGATGCTGGTAATGGGGCGATTGACTTTGGTTGTTTGCGGGAATAGTTGGAAATGTTTTGGAAATACGCAACGACTTGTATAGCTCGGATTATATAGGGTGTTCTTTATCCATTTTCGTTACAATTACGTCTCGCACGTAACTCCTATCTGGAGTCCAAAGCGAATTGCACGCTCCCATTCTGACATTTTCATCTCAGCAACACATTTGTCTATCTTTTGTAGGCGGTGTAAAATTCAATTTACGGTTATTCTACTTGTAATCTACCTATTCTACAAAACCTAATGACGCTCTCACAGGACTGCAGTCTTCGGTGAAAAATGTCAACCTCTAAGTAATTAACTTTCGCTATTCGATCTTCATCATGTTATTTTGATGTACAATGGACCTCACAACACGACCCAAAAATTGTTTAAATATGCAGTATATAAGTACCTTTTGTAGCAACAGGTGTACTGCCTTCTGAAACAATCTTGTGCATATTTATTGTATATTTGCTGCTACGTGTTACATTATCTGATTAATCAGTTAGGTTTCCTTGAGAAACTTTAGTAGATCCGGTATTTTTCCCTCTTTTATATTGTCCTTGAGTGTGTATTCCAGTATAGTTGATGCGACATAAGTTATAAATGAAAAAAACTGCATACATGAAATCATTTAAAATGTTTTTGACCGCGTTATACGGGAGTCTATTGTAATTCAGTGAAACCTGCAGTAGTTATTCGAACGAAGTTCAACATACTCAAGCATGGTCATGTCACAAGTTAGATCCAATTCTTCCAATAGAGGGATAGAAAAGCTTATGCCACGGCGCGAGAAATGTCTCAATCGACATGGGGATTAGACGAAATAATAGCTGACATTCTGCACTGTAAAATAAACAATTGATCCGAATAACTAGATACTTCATCATTTTCGGGTGAAACTAACCATCCGATTGAACCTGATACACATTTTCAAATCTTGATTCCGGAGATCGTTGGAAAACCAAAAATGGCGTCCATAGAACTATTCAGCGATCCTTCCAGTCCAACCCAGGCCAGAGTGACGCCGTATACTCGACGTCCGGCTGTTCAGTTTCGCGTCGGCGTGGTTCAGGACGTCCATTTTTCAGGGATCTTTCTTTTTCCACTGGCGCGGAATCGCCGGCCCTCTTCTTCCCAGCGACGACACTAAAAATACACCAGGCGGGTGCGCGAAAATCACCTTCGCGAACAATGAGCACCGTGTTTATCCTCCCCGTCTTATTATTATTGCCTGTTCGACCGTAGGAGGACCGTGAGCGAGCCTGAAGGGCACGCGTGGGCGTGGAATCGCAGCGGAAAGCTGCGTAAGCGGTTGAAGAGAAAGAGAGAGAGAGAGAGAGAGAGAGAGAGAGAGAGAGAGAGAGAGAGAGAGAGAGAGAGAGTGAGAGAGATAGAGAAGTACTGGCGGGTGCGTGAGTGGCCGGGGCACGGGTGCGTGCACACGCGACCCGTCAGCCGCTACGTTTCAACGTGCAAATGTCAATGACGTCTAAAAATAGGCGGACGAGACTCCGACCGGGCCGAGAGAGACAGAGAGACTGAGAGAGACTCTCCTTTAGATAGACTGGAAACCCGTTGCCCACTGGCCGATCACGCCCCGGGATCCTCTAGCCTCTAGATCCAGGTGACCTTGACACGAACCGAGCACAGATTACGACCGGATTGTCACCTTGACGTGACGATGACAGGACACACCGGAGATCTAGTTGTTTTTGCCGGAGACGCTGCCCGTTCCTGTTATCCTTCGCTGTGTTCTTTTCTTCGTAGTGCTTTGGCGATGTATCTTCTTTGTTTCGACTGTTCGATAGTTGGTGGTTAATAGACGAACGAAGGTGGTTCTTCATTGATTCACTGTGGGAAGAGCTTCTTCAGGATATACCTTTGCCATGGGACTAAGCAACGTTGGCTTGGTATGTAGAAGGGATGTTTGTTAGCGAAACTTGGGTATAATTTTTGAAAAAAGATAAGACAAAATTGTCTGTCAAAAAAGGGTACTTCAATTTTCCTTACATTAAGTAGAATCTGGAAGTTATGAACATACATATTAACCAAGTTCTATGCAATTAAGTAGGATTCTAAGGAACGACTTATCTTTTGTTATAACAAAAATGTACAACAAAATTTGCTGGATGTTTATAGGAACTATGAAACCTTGCAGAGGTATGTTATGGGGAAGATACAATCTAAATCTGACTAAACTCGTTCATAAATCTGGAATGTTTTTTTATTATTGTATGTATTATAATTTATATGCTATTGTATACATGATTTTATGCAACTTTATTTACATAAACCCCATACCATTATCTGATATTATACACATGACTCTAACGATTGTTCCTCGTTATCATTTAACAGAGTGATTGTACTCAAAAGATTGTGAGCCAGTCACAAGTACTATCGTATTTGCATATGCACCGCGTCATGGGATTTTCAAAATGAAACATTATGTCAGTCGTAATGGAATTGAATTAAATGAGAAACTCCATTCGAATAAAATTCTAGAATTTCCAGATCAACTGTTTAAATAAAATTTCTAATAAACGGTAAATCCTCCAAAGAATTTGTATCTGCAACGTACAGTGACATAATTTATTATTATAAATGAAATAACCAAGACGATAATGAGTAGACTGCGGATCTTTATGCAAAATAAAAATTGCTAGCATCAATTGCATGAAATTATAGCAATATTCAACTTTTTTTTTAAGTTGCATGAACCTTACAAGGGTTATTAGCAACTACAAGCTTACAATTAGGTAGTCATTTATAATTTAGATTTCTCTTTTAACAATTATAATAACTTGGAGACAAAAAGTGTAATAACACAAGTTTACAAATTCCGCTCAACTTTTGGACCCGAGCAGATGAGAACGATTCTTGACGTAATTTGATGCGCTGAATCCGGATCCTCAATCCGCTTGTCAAGATTGGTTCTGGTTTTCGAGTTCTCGCATGTTGGCAGCATTGCGCTGTCATTACGACTGTCAGACGGTGGCGTCGGTAGAAAAATCATTTCAATTTTATTCGAAACGTTTTGGTTTTGTTTAGGAACATGTGAAAATATCGAGACAGCGTTGCATAGTCGATTTCTTGCATTCTTATTTCGATTTTTTCCCTGAAAAGATGGGCGATACGAGCGATGAGCAGTGTCGCCAGATCGCTGAAATCGAGGGGAATGCAATTTACCACCTCTCTGATGACTAGAGTAATATGTAACACGTTGCGTGGCACGTCACGTGACCATTCTACGGTCTTAGTGGGGGACGTTGGAGTGTGCGCAGGAATGGAATGGGATAGTGGAAGGGGAAAAGGAGGAGAGGAAAATCAACCCAGTTTCGGGTTGATCTGGCGACACTGGCGACGAGCAAGGAGAGCGGTTACACCAAGATATGTCGAGAATCAAAAGACCATACCAAGGATTTTGGGATGGTGGCATAATAAACGACTACTGTTGGAGTTTAATGCGTGAAACGGTTCCCAAATAATACAAACGACTCAGTTCAACCGCTCTTCAGTTCTGATTTATCACTTTGAATTGAATAAAATGCCCTTTAATCGGCAAAAATGGTAAAAAATCAACTTATTGAATATCTCGAAAACCAGAATTAACCTTTAAAAACGGATTGAGGATTCGGATTCAGCGCCTCAAATTACCTTAAAAACAATTTTTGGGTTCTACGGTCCAAAACCGTGTAGACTTGTGTAATGAGCGTTCATGACTGAAATTTATTTGGACCAGGCACCTTCCGAACCAATGTCAAGCATCACGCGTTAGTTTTAGCACGGTGTATCGAATGCAATTATTAAGGAACCAATAGTTTGATGACTTTCATTCGTGAGGTGTGCTCCGAAACTAATTCTATTAAACTGAGGCTGAACTACGTGGACCCAGCCGTCCGGTATCAGAAAGTCTGTTTAGCACAAGGCTCGAACACTCGCCCGTCAACCATTTGGATGGCGACTGTAACATCTGTACCGCAAATCGAATATACAAAGTTAGTGGGACGGCCGAGAACGAAGGAATGTTATGCAATGTCCCCGTAAATGTGTCATCGCGAAGTTTCTTCTGCTCTGTGTCCACACCCACGACTGACGAATCATCTTTGAAGAACATCGCTGTCCTATCAGCGGCATATTCATTTTTACATAACAAGGATCGTACGTGGCACCAAGGCGATCGGATGTTGACGAAACGACCAAGCAATCGGCTGACACGTGTGCCAAACTAGCTCTTTCTGGGAAGTTAGAAGTATTTTCCATTCTAATTAGTACTAATAATTTTTGCTGCAAATCTCCACTTATCTGAAGTCACGTTGCAACGTATTCAAATATGGTGTCATTGAAACATTGATATAATGAAGTTTCCCTCCGTTTGAATATGCTTGCACGGAAGTAGCGTGCTAAAGTGAACTAAAGAGCTCGTCTAATCTCCATGAACTTCGTTTTCTTATCAACTATTGTATTTTTCATTGCAAGTTTCACGTAGTATGTATACAATCAAAGTACAAGATTAATGTACAAAATCAATCTAATTTTGTAAAATCATGAAGTGATAATCCTCTAATGATTCTTATTCTAAACCTATACAAACATTTGTTACTCCTCATAGCGGTAGGGTTTAAACATATTTGGAATTTGAACTATTACCAGTTTGTTTAAACTGTAATAAAGTACATACTATGTTTGTGAATAAGATAGTGTTACCTATTCTTTAAAACCGTAATAAAGTGCATACTATTTTTGTTAATGAGATAGAATGATAACTCTTAACTAGACACGTGTTATTTGCAAGACAGTATCATTTTTAGTAAAAATGGTAAAATTTATAGTGGTTTTTAGAGTCTTACTTATACTTGTGTTTTTCAGAGTATAAGTAAGAGAACAAATTCTAAGATGTTATCATTTTTTTTCTACTTGTTCATAAAGAAATCTTACCAAAAGCAGAAGATCTTTTAAGAATTACGATCAATATACCTTACTGACACTTCGGTCGATAAATACGTGGTTGAACAAGAATGACAAACATTTTCTAACAACGCAGAATGATGAACGGATTATATGCCGTGCCTTTATATGCACTATAATAACGAGTCATACTCGTGATATTTCGAACAACATCTACTAAACATGTAAATTATTAATTTCCTTTGAAGAGAAATAAAATTTTATTTTGTTGCTGTCGATATACAGCCATTGGGGAATATAGAAGCATATAATAAATTTAGATTTTCTTTTTGTTCTAAGAAATGGTGGACGACAATCAAGTACTAATCACTGTAACCGTAAAATAAATCATAGTGCAAGGGGTTAAGCAGATTCGATTCGGTTCGTGTTTATTTGCACAGGCTGGAAAACCATGTCGGTGAACTTGGCGGTTGTAGGTGAAGTTATGGCCAGGCGAGGCCTTGTCGAAGCCCATCACAGGATGATTAGCCGCTGTGAGGAATGTCGTCGGTTTAATGAGATACCTTTTTTCGAAGAGGGTCATCGCGATTACTTAACAGGGGCGTTGGCAAATATAACCTTCTACGCTCGATCGCCGGTGGCCGTGTAAAGGGCGATAGCGTGGCTCTTTAAAAAAAGCGATTATGGAACAACGGCCGAACCTTGACCCACCTACGGACGAGCAACGACGATGAAGAATCGTAGACAACCTTGACCTGTCTATCCGAACGCAGGATTACGCGCAAACGAATGGACCTCGACGTTACCGAACGGATTCTGAAAAATGAAATGCTCGAACGGGCCTATTGTATACCCGAACAACCACATGAATCTCTCCAGACCCAACTGGCATTTTTTACTATACCATACTCAGGACTCATCTTCTGAACCAACCTTCGAACGACTTGGATCCACCTTGACCCAGAGTTGCTAATGTTCCATTTCACTTTTCAATCTTTAACCGCCATTTCAAATCATAGACTATTTATACTGGCTCTACTGAGATTATTATTGTTAATCTCTAAGAAGCAAATTAAAAAATATGTAAATATATCATGCGTTAAGATTTTAATTAATAGATAACCATAGCTGCCATAAAATTGTCAAAAGTATCTACCTTTTACGATAACTACGAGTCAGATTCGCGATGAAGCTTTAGACAGAATACACTAAATATGTATATTATTGGTCTTTTCTATTATATCGTACTCTGGATTCATCCTCCTAACCTACAAACGACTCGGGTCCACCTTGACCCAGTGTTGTTTATGTTCCAATCCTTAATAGCCACTTCAAATCATTGACTGTTTATATTAGGTCCATTGAGAATATCAAGGTTGACCTCAAAGAAGCAGATTAAAAGGTATGTAAAAATACTACGCGTAAAGATTACAATGAATCTATCCATAGCTGCCATAAAATTGTCAAAAGTATTCGCCTTGTACTGTCTATTACAGAATCTACTAAATATGTACATATATTACTATTACTTTAAACTGAAATCAAAATCTATTTTGTTGTTGTCAATATACAGCCATTGGAGAATACATACACAAGTATACAATCAATATAAATTGTTCTTCATCTTCTAAAAAATTATGAACGACAAAGGAGTTTTAAACACGGTAGTTGTAAAATAAATGGTAGTGCAAGGAGTTGATAGCGATTTTTGTAATAGGTATCAAGTGGCATGTAGTAACCAGTTAGCTGTTGCGACCAGTGTCACCAGATCAACCCAAAACTGGTTTGATTTTTCTCTCTTCCTTTTCCCCTTCCACTATCTTATTCCACTACATGAGCACACTTCAACGCCCCCCACTAAGACCGTAGACTGGTCACGTGACTGTATTCCCCTCGATTTAACCGATCTGGCGACACTGGATGCGACCTCTTCGATAAGTGGGTACCTAAAATGTGTCGCAAAAAGTAAGCGAACAACTTTGTGCACAGTGTATACAGTTTTTTCATAATAATTATTAATGTTTTCGTATTTGTGCGTTTTATTTCGTCTTGGCCTCCAAATATTCAAAACATCTTGAAATTTAAGAATATATATTAGTTTTCACTAAAATTGCAATGTAAACAGCAAATTGTAGCTACTTTTTACGCAAGACGAGTATATTCGTCATAACAATAAACTGTGCCATTTCTTCATGACGAGTATACACGTCGAAAACAGCTAACTGGTTAAAACGGTGTTGCGACTATTATTATTGTTATAATGCTGGGTGTGTGAAGCGCGGTAGCGGCACAGCCAACAATCAACATCCATTTTCGCCAGTTGCGACGTCTAAAACGATCTCGTTCGTATTGTATAAAGGCATAAGGTATCGACGTCGCGACGAGGGTTAAGAATAAAGAAAGTAAAGAGTGCGGCGCACTAAGTACCGGCGGGCTTTTGACCGGGGACAAGACGGTTCCTTAATTGAGATTCAACTCCTGGCACGGATAATCGCATGAGTCAGCGTTCGTAGCACGTCGTCTATCTGCCTCCCTTTCTGCCTCCCTTTCAGCTCGTTGGAATTCCAGCCTGACGAATCAATCGACGACGAAAACGAGACGCGATCACTCGATCGACACTCGTCGGCAAATCGATATAAACGTTATCGTTACTCCTCCGGCGACAAAAACCTTTTTTGGTCTATTTTTTCAACATTTAACTACTGTGTTTTAGAGAACAATTCTTTTTAATTCAATTTTAAACAGTTTACACTCGCTCTGGGGCAACACTTTTTTTTTTAAATTCAGTCTTAAACAGTTTAAACCTTAATTGGTATACTGGGGTCTCTCAGGACTTTTCATATGAAACAATTTTGTTCCACATTTTGGACTTATTTTTTAAATGTAAAATTGCTCCCTGTTTGATTAGAAATCAGTTACCAATCACACTGTATATGTTATAATATTATTATACACTATATGTTAATTAGAATTCAATAGAATGTTATTTCTCGCTTGTGAAATTCTGCAGTAAAAAACATTAAATTTGTCTCAAATTTTCTCGAGTACATTGAAGAGCAATCGAGAATATTTTCTGATTAGTTTAGATACTTTATTTCCTTAGATGTAAATACTAATGGACAATGTATTCTTTAGTGTTACATTTAATATTGTTGTGGAATATTCTTAAACATTGAACAAATGACTTATATTGTCCGTACATGCAGCATTTTCTTGTATTATTTTTCAGTATTGCACTTTTGAAACGAGATAATAATTCGATAATATTCTTTTTAAAAATTCAAAGTGCTGATCGCATGTTAACTCCGGCAATATTCATGACCGAACTTTGACAAGCGTATAACTTAACCAACTCAGCCTTTTCTCCATAAAATGGAGAGAAAAAAATAATAAACAGAGTGAAACAAACAATAACTGGTTTAGCTAATTATCATAACATTTATTTTCAAATTTTTACATCCGGAAATTATGACCACCTGTTGAATATACGAGCGAGGACTGTTTTTCTTTTTCTGCCCTTACCTTAGGCGGTATTTTAATTTCGCGACAGGTTCGGTATCGTTTTCAAAACAACTTTTTAGTCTCGCGCCACGTGCAGAAATGACCGATAGGCATTATTATTCTGCAGCGTTACGTGTATTCAAGAAATCAGTCATTGATAGCAAATTGAACCGATCGAAGTGTTTGCATATCGAACGTGTGCGTATATGTGCTGAATTATGTTTGTTCTCTGACAAATCAATCTCTGAATTTACACTTCAATATCGTTTCGATTCTTTATGACTTCCTGCAAACTTTATGCGACGTATTCGTACTCGTTCCAATGGTATATGCAAATTTCTACCAGTTTCTCTTGAAACGTGCACATCGCTGTGACCTTAACAAAGTTTACAATGCAATACAAGTGCATCCTGCTCTATACTGACGCCACTTTCTGCATCACTGTTTTATTAATTAATCGTTTCTTTTATGTCTGTAATACTAACTCTGCTCGTTGTCAGTTGTGGGCTCCAAAAATTAAAAACATTCCTGTTAATGCTAGCGTAGATAGTAAGATAAAAACGATCGGGCTTAGCGAACGTGATGCCAGATCGGTTAAATCGAGGTGAATACAATTTACCACCTCTCTAGTGACCAGAGTAATATGTGACACGTTGCGCGTCACGTCACGTGACCAGTCTACGGTCTTAGTGGGGGACGTTGGAGTGTGCTCAGGTAGTGGAATGGGATAGTGGAAGGGGAAAAAAGGAGGCGACGAAAAACCACCCAGTTTTAGGTGTTTCTGGCATCACTGGTTTGGACCAGGGTTGCCATGTGCGGTCCTTAACCCTTCCGCCCCTCGCCTAGCTGCGCTGCTAAGCCGGCCAACACTTCCGCCACTCTTCCCACGAACGCTCATTCGGGAAGAAGCACGCTAACGAGTGTCCCAACTGTATCCAAACCAAGTCGTCCGTGGGGTCGCGTAGTGCGAAAGTAACAAAAGAGCACCCGTTATTTTCCCAACCAGGTCCCACAGGCGGAAGAGTGGGGGAAGCGAATGCAGGCTTAGCAGCGCATATGGGCGAGGGGCGGAAGAGTAAGGGGCCTGGCGGGACGCACAGCTAGTAACCCTGGTTTGGACCGAATGACAAATATTCAGAATGGATCGATGAATGAAATCGTTTGTACCACGATTTCGCAAACACTCTTTTTTAAAGAGAAATATTCAAAAACGCTAAAATAGATTTTTTTCTTCTACACAAAACTCGCTTACATTAAAAATTTAACAAAAGACATCTTCTTCTTGCGTGGGTTTCTTTTTAGCATTCTACATCACGTTGTCTTCATTTTTATTTTATAGAACGTGGACGTCTATTATTAATACTTTCAATGACCTTTATTAGACTTAACAAATTTTGCTACCAATAATTTTTCAATTAAAACTATATTAAAAAGCTGATAATAATCAAATAATTAAAATTATAGGGACTGATATAAAAAAATATTCTATTTCCTTACTTTTCAATCTTTTTTGTTCTAGAGGAAAAAGGCAATTGTTATCGATGGTAATTTTTGTTAAGATTAGCTATTAATACTTTCTTACTTGCCAGGCGAAATAAATCAACAGTTAAGGATTCAACAAGTTATAGGATTCATTTTAAAATATTTTACTCGCAAGGAAGCACACTATAGATTTATTTTTGTATCTTTTATATTATAGAACAAAAGTTATTATCCTCCTTAAGGTTAGTTCTTGTATCCAATATATTTTTCATTTCCTGTCAACAAAAAATAACAAAGGCTGATTATGAAAAAACAGCAATTACAAAATTTGTTCCAAAACGTCGTACTTGTAGGAGTATATTGAAACAAACAAATTGCACTATCTCAAGAGCGACGTATTTTACGTCAACGGGAGTCAGCGATATCTGCTTGAAGGACATAGTTAATGCTCCCAGTTTATGGAAGTTGGCACGACGCATAAAGTTCTCGGTCTAGATACGAGGAATCAGCTAGACTGAACCTTCAACATGAATAATTACAGGGCGACTCGGTACATTGGTTCCCAATTAGTCCGGGCGAAGCACTAAAGCGTCCGAATTAAATGATGGCTTCCACCGGAACCTTTTTTGCCGCCCTCGAACCCGACGGATTTTTAAAGGGTGCCCGAGAAACCATAAAGACAGATTTATGTCTCTCTCCCGAAGGACAAGGCGAAAAAGTCAAGGCGAGCGCATCACCGATATGGAAAAAATGTCGAATTTCAGAATACCGCATGCGGATAGAGCAAGGGCAAGTACATTAAACATTCTGGAATTCGTCATTCTCAGGGCCGCCTTGTCCCCCCTGTGCCCCCGGTCACATAGGGGGCCCCTTCTCGATCCGATCGTTCCTGATCGTCCCACGATTCCTGATCGCGTACACGATCAAGCAGAAAAACCTAGGAGAAGAGGAGCCAACGGTTCGGCAATCTAAACTGTAAATAACGACGAGGCTAACTCCTCCTCCCACGATTTTGTGTTTCTCACTTTTTCGAGAATTACAGGCCTGGTTCTAATAATAAACATGGATATGGATATTTTTGGTGGGATCTTTATCGTCTTCGACAAAATTTGAATGAGATGGTATAAAGATGAGTTTAAAGAAAGCTAGAGGACTCGAAAGACCGTTTAGAGATAAGAATTATGGTTGATGCTACTTTTAGTGTATAATTAAAAGACAGTCAAGGATAATGTACTCGGGAACGTATTGGTGAACGATACATGGGTTGGCGATACGTTGACAGACAATTATGTGCGTTTATGACGACGAGCAGCGGAGATATAAAATAATGGAGACGGTAGAAGACGTTAAGAATTTTGTTATATTGATTTTGACTCTGACAAATTGTTAAACAGAGAAATACATTTTTAGTTGGTTGTTGTTTCGTGTAGCTGGTGCAGAAGATTATAATATGTGCACAAAAACCTTCAGCCTAATAACATGTTTATAATGAATACTAATTACATTTGTAGATACTACTTGTTATTTTAGTTTTAACTTAAGGAAATTAGTGAATGTAGTAGTTGTTTCATGTAGCTGATGCAGAAGGTTTTAATTTGTGCTTGAAAGTCTGCTGACTGGTGATATGTTTATAAATAATACTAATTATATTTGTAAATACTACTTGCTATGTCGTTTTGACTTAATCAAATTAATAAACAATGTAACACATTTTTATGTTATTCATGGCTCACGTAACTGGTGCGGAAGATTTTAATTTATGCATGAAAGTTTGCTGTTCAATGATATGTTTCTAAATAATACTAAATATTATCCTCACTAATTATCATTATTATGTACATCTATAAAGTATGTTATAAAAGACATGCTACTATAGATGCAATATATTATAATAAATAATATTGCTTATGGTAGTACATGAGAATAATTGTCTATAGTTAAACACAACAAGTGCAACAAAATATTTTTGCTCGCACGGACGATGTATTAAATAAATGAAACATGATGTAGTCTCGTTATTACCTCTACCGTATAAAAATTAATGTCCCTTAATATTATAAACACATAATTTTCGTAAACTTACAAATCTACGCAATGACTATGAAATAGTGAGGATTTTCAGAAGAAACAGAATATTATCCTTACAACTGAAAACTTCAAATAAAATTAAAAAGAAACGATGTTTTGAAATTTTCAAGATGACCTAATCTTTTTAGGTTTAGCTTTAATACGATTTAACAATAACGTATAAAGGCTCCATTAAAAAATCAAGAATATGTAATTGAATAAGTCTCAGTGTAAGCATTGAATATAAGATGTTTCTACTCTATTGTAATTTAAATATCTGTAAAATATTATAAAAGCATAAACATACACCAGCATACTGAATAATGTAGAATCATCAGACAACGAACTAATAAAAGGCTGTTCAAAATTATTCAACTCTGCAGTTGCAAGTACAGTAGTATAATAACTTCCTATGTCTGAAGTCTTTAATATCCAAACATGCTCCAGATGTAAATAGCTCAATTTAATAGTTCGAAATTAATAAAAATTCAATCTGGAATTATCACTAAGTAAGTATTCTAACATTTGAACAGTTGTATTTCACCGTTTTGGGAAAAGTTTACATTTGTATCGAGTTATTGATCTATAAGTTTACGAAAATTATTTAACGATTTAATCGGAGGAGGGGCACGAGGGAATTCGCAAGGATCCACAGAATCGGTTTCGCACGGAACAGAGGGAGTAAATCGCGAATTGTGTCGCGTCCACGTGGCGCACCGATCTAAGCAATTAATCGGGGCTGATAAATTGCGATCGAAACGGTTCAGCGATACTTAATTCGGCGTGAACCGCATTCACGATGCGAACAACGCACGAAGGACGAGTGCGGATCCATTTACGCGGATGAACGTGTAATTCGGTTAGTGGCTGTTTAGCCGACCATGTCTGTTCTTTGTGGACGAATCCTCACGTGACCCAGCGGTGTTCCCGTGGCGCTATTGTTGAAAACAATTATACAAATTAATCCGAAGGAGCCTGCCGCGATCCGGGGCAAGGCTGGCCGTCCGGCTATAAACGGGAATTAGGCGAATCAGCGAATTGCTCTCGTCACCGGCTGTCGTTCAATTCCTCTGGTCGTGAAATTTTGTTTAGCTCTCTTCCGACACATTACGCTCGTGTGTCTAACGAGTTTTTAACTTTGAATACACCCACACCGGACGTTCTTTTTCTTCGTGTAAACGCGGGGTAAACCGTGAGTCATTTCTCAGGCCATTAGGTTAACCCTTGTCTGGACTACGAGGATCGTAACTCCCCCACGCAGCCTTGATACCCATGGGCTCGCCATTTTGTACGAGGCTGGCATAGTTAGTTATCTAAACGTGAATGATAGGTATAACGTGTTGGCTGTGGGAGATGAACTAATTCGTCTTTTGTAATTCACTTTGTTTTTCCTTGATTTTTCTTCATTTTCAGGTTGTTTGCAGGGAAACGATCGAATGTAGTCGTTCGGTCTCGTGATATCAATTCAAAGCTTCGTAATTATTATACATATTATTGTTTAAGATTGTTTCATTCGTCGATAATTTTAACAATGTGAAAATAATGTGCTGCCCTTATTAAATTCTTTTTATCCTTCTAAAATTGCACTATTTCGTTTTTGTCATAAATGCGTGAAGTCCACAATCTAGTAATTACTGTGGATCTTCATGTAGTATAAATATTCTTTCTATCGATTATAAGAACCAAATAAAAATCTCCTGTTAATCATTTTAATAAGTTGAAAATAATCGGTTTTCGTATTTTGTAACCAATGTTATAGTAAAATTTTAATTTCTCCATTGGCGATGTCCGTAAATGAAAAATTAAACGAAAGTACTGAAAATTGTAGAAACTGTAAAACTGTCAAGACATTTGAAGAATTAAAAAATATTAATCAAGGATTTTGAGCTCAATAAAATTATTATGAAAAGAAATGAACGTCTGTGTAGCTCCTGTATCTTGAACTGAATATGGACAATTTTCATTTTGCATGGACATCTGCAGACTACAATATAAATTTTGTGTTTTATTAGCTTATGAGAATCATTATATGCATGCTGTAAATGCATAAAGATTTACAATTTAATCATCAGTATTTAGAACACGTAGAAGTGTTTTAGGAACATTACATAAAGAAATAAAAATATATTTGGAACAGAAACGAACCCAAGGACAGGGTCAATCTACTCTCACAAAACAATCGTTAAGAAACACGTATTTTTTAAGAGTCAGAGAAATTCCAGGCAAATGAATCGGGCAAACACCTCACGAAAAAAGGTGACGAAAAGTTACAACAACGGACGTATGCATACAATTGCCGAAACATTGTTTGTTCAAGCCTCGGATAATTCCGCTAAAAAGTCCGAGGGGGCCTGTTACTCAACGCTCGCCGCGAGAAGTGTTGAGAAACAACTCGGTAAAAAAAGTGGAAGCTCGAAAGAGAGGTTTGACACGTCGACGGCTCCTTTCGCTTCTCTTTTTCCTGGTTTTCTTCTCCTGTCACGATGACCTTCCGCGCTTTTTATCGCTCGCGAGTACGTGCGTGGCTATAGCAGTGATTTCAGTCGGCAAGGACCAAGGTTAGCGTACACGCGTGCCTCGTTTTAAGTGTCTACAGTTATCTTTGCGGCTTCCCGAGAAACCGGCTATCGAGCACCGTTGCTCCGCCATCGAAATTAACGATTCGATCCGAGGAGCCGCTTGCGCAACCACGTGACTCCTTTTTCGTAAATCTTCCCGCGCTTTGAACACGTGCGCGCTCACGTGTGTACGCAAGACCAAGAGAAAGTGGTCCGGTCAGGTAGAATTTCGCGTAGCACTGACCTGGTCGAATGACCAAAATTTGTTCGGCTCAGTTACCAGATTATCGTATGTGTTGCAATGTAGTTTCTAGATTGTATGCATTTGTGCGACTATTTCTTCCGAAAATCTTGAAAAATAAATAATATGAAGAATCTGAGTAGAATTTAGGGTATCGCAGTATTTTGTTTAGCAGTTTTTTCAGTTACAGTATTCGTTTTTAAATGAGCCACTCGTTTGCCAAATCCATTAACTCCGTAAAATAAAAATTGAAGAAAATTGATTAAATATAAGACATCTATTTCTAAAAGTTTTTTCAATTTTTGTCATACAACGGTACTAAGCCAATTACTAAGAAATTGTTTTGAAACGAGAAAAGTGGAACATCAATCAAGTGCTTTGGCAGTAAAATGTAAAGCAATGTCCACACTGAAAATCGAGTAACTTTTAGTTGATGTTGCATGTGTCTTGAAACAGTTGTCGAGTTTACCGACTAAAAGTCGGAGGAGAAGGCAATAAGGGGCAAACAAAAGTCTCCGATTGTTGCTTTAGTGTGGACATAGCTCAACTCTTGGATTGTAAACATTTTTACGGTACCCCGAAACTGTCGAGGTGTGTTTTTCATGTCTGGTGCAATTTTTAGTAAGTAACAGTTTTTAAAAATATCTGAAAAAATTCACATAGTACCTTCGAATATCCTAAATTGAGATTATCGTCATGATTTTGACAAATAATTTATTGAAATTGAAGCCGAAGACAATTCGAAGCAATTGTAAATAGTATGAAGCAAAGTATGCGAATTTTACAAATTGTTCGAAATCATCCGGACATGAATGACTCCCCTTTACGGTTAAAGCCTCCTGGGTCAATTTGACTCAGAATATAAAAATCGACGTTTAAGCATTCATTTTCTGGCGTTTAAATTAAATAGACAACTGTTACATTAGGAAAATAAAGAAAATTATCGTCTTTACAAGAAATACCTTCAAAAATATGTTTTTAAAAATTGGTGTATAAAGCAGTGAATAGTCGTAAACATCATCAATTATACAGGGTGGGGCACTATAAACAGGTCACCTGAATAACTCCCTTGCTTTTGAAGATAGAAGAAAATGCATCAGACCAAACTTACTTGATATCGAGGTGCTCGTAATGTGATGTCATTAATTTTTTTATAGTTGGAAACGTCAAGGAGATATGAAGGTCAACTCTGTTTTTTTAAATGGAACGGTATGGTTTTTTATTTACATTCTGATAGTGTCTTTCAAGGCGAATACAATGACCTATTATGAAGGTCATTCAAGGTCACGCAAGGTCAACTGTAATAGAAAATAAAGTGTCTCAAAGCACTCTTCGAACACTACGACGATTTACATGTAACATGTTATTTACGTCTTCACTGCTACTTCAAGTGTTCAAAATGATGACCTTGAACATGGAGACATAATCTAATACGTTGCAATACTGATGATACTGCCTGACAAATTTAAGTTGTATCTATTACAGAGCAAGTTCTTTTTATACGTTCTTGCATATCAACTGTGGTTGTTGGTTTTTCGCGGTACACTTGTTCCTTCAATTTTCCCTACAAATAAAAATCTAGTGGTGTCAGGTCTGGGGAACCTACTGGCCATTTATTACTTCCTGATTGACCAATCCAACGACCTTCAAATGTTCTGTTCAGTAATTCTGTAACATTTCGTGCTGAATGAGCAGGACATCCGTCTGGTTGGAACCACATGGACTGTCGCATGTCCAATGAAATGTCCTCTAACAATTCTGACAAAACGTCTTTTAACCCTTTGCGGATGCGTATCTGCTGACAGTCGCCCAAACAATTTTACCATTCTGCGACTGTGAATAACTTTTAAAGCAATTAATACTCCCGAAAAATATAAAACAAATTTTTACTGAACACAACACGTTTCCCTTCATTTAATTCATACACCAAACTCCTCAGCAAACAATTTTGTTTCACAAAGAAAATTTATTCGATCCATCAAGAAGTATGCTAAAAATAATCCCCGTCCGCTAAGGGTTAAGATTCTCTCGTATTTATGACTATTTAGCGTGCCATCAATGCAATATGGACCACTTGTTTTGTTATGAAGAAGGCAAATCTTTCACCATACACTCGTACCGCTTTCCTCATAATTCTGTGACATTCACCAAAAATGATAACCATTTCCACTTTCTCTGCTATTGTGCAACGCATTCTTGAAAACTAATAACTCAGATTGAATATTAGGAAGCCGTAGTCTGGATACAGGTAAGCATACAATGTGATTGTATGTTTATTTATGTTCTGTGACCCTTATCAATACTTACAAGAGCGGTATCCCAACAACCAGAGAAAACAAAAGTATTTGAAGAGTGCCTTGAGACACTTTATTTTCTATTGCAGTTGACCTTGCGTGACCTTGAATGACCTTCATAATAGGTCATTGTATTCGTCTTGAAACACATTATCAGAATGTAAATAAAAAATCATACCGCTCCATTTAAAAAAAAAACAGAGTTGACCTTCATATCTCCTTGACGTCTCCACCTATAAAAAAATTAATGACATCAGATTACGAGCGCCTCGATATCATGTAACGTTGGTCTGATGCATTTTCTTCTATCTTCAAAAGCAAGCGAGTTATTCAGGTGATCTGTTTATAGTGCCCCACCCTGTATAGTTGTATGAACGGTTCGCTGTCGGAGGGTTACGGGTTAAGAAAACGCGAAAGGTGATTAACTTTGCCTGCCAAACTATCAAACCCCAAAATTCCATAAAATCAAAGTAATTTATTGAATGAAATTAGGTAGTTCGGAACTCACCGTAATAAACAGTAGGTCCCGCTAAAAAGTAGGCTGAAATAGGCTGAAAAAGTAGGCGATAGTGGAGAGCGGACAAAGTGGGAGAAGGGGTAGAGTGGAAGGAAGGGGGAGAATGGTAAAATGGATTTGAAACCCTGAGGGGACCAAATATCAGTACCCATCCTTATTGAATAAAATTAAAATTGAAAAGTTAGAATGTATGATACCGAGTAGTGTTGCAACCTAATTGTATTTTTCACATCTTAACTAAATTTGGTACAATCAATATATTAACTTTAAAATTCATTTTTGAACGGGCGGAAGTGGGCCAAGTCTCGGGCGAATGGCGAAAGGGGAACACAGGAAAAGAAAGAGCCGTACTCTAAAAAGAAACCGATGAATCCTGTCGAACAGGAAATGTCGCAGAGGCTGTCGTGAACTCTCGAGGTTCGCCTCGTTGCGATGGCATTCTTGTAGTCGTCTGTTGGTATTTGAAACGCAAATGGAACGACCGCTTTGCTCGCGTTGGGCTGGCATAGCGTCGTCGCGGCTTTCTGTGTCAAGGATACGAACTTACGGTCAAAACGGAGACGGTTCATGCTCGCTGGTGATGGACCCGATTTGCCTCGTTCATCATCGGTCTCCGAGAGACACAGCCGAGACACTTTCGTCCTCCTTCGGTCTATTTGATCTCGTTTAAAGGGGACATTTTACAGAGCGAGACATTACACACCCCGCTGTGGTCCTCGTTCGATGTTTCGCCTGACATTAAGTCGTCTTATTGTCGAATTCTAAACTGATATTTAAATTAATATGGGTTTCAGGAATGACTTTTATGAGCCGATTTGCTGGTTCTGGAGTGGAAGACCTGAGAAATTGCTAAGGGCCGTGGAAAGAACCAATTTATAGCAAAATCAATGCAAAATGTGGATGGAACCGGAATTAATTTTGAATTAATAGGTTATTCGAATAAAGGTTTAGGGGCATGCAACAATTGTGATAAGCTCCTGCCAAGTGTCTTTAGTTACAGGAAGAACCAAAACAAATGTGTATGGAACCAGCATTCATTTTGAAGTGCATAAGTTTTTAAAATAATGGTTCATTAGTGTCCAAGTATTGCGATAAGCTTCTGGTAAGTGTCTAATTACAGAAAGAACCAAAGTTAACGTCTAACAGTTCCATTTTATTTATTTATTATATTGTTTATTATATAATTCCAAGCTTTCAATGAGATACTTAGCTAGCAACAATCTTTAAATCAACGAAGTGAACTTAATTAGCGTATTCAACCTGAAGAAATATGTAAAAATATGGTTACAAATAAATCTAGTGTGACCTACTAATATTTATAAAAAGGATGTGTAGTATGCTACTAATCGTTTGATCTCATAATTTCTTTTTTAAGATCGGAGATAAAAACTACATTGTTAAAATGCAAAAAATATCGCTCATTCATAAAAGCTTTATTATTATTTTGAATGTCCTATACATTCATTTATAAGCATAAACGATGCCCTTTCTATGTTATATCTTTTTATATAGTGTCTTTTATTTTTCTCTTAAAGATGAATGATTATTGTCACCGTTGTTCTGTATCTAATAGTACATATCTATCTAGAAGGTTATGCATGCTAATCAAGAAAATCAATCTTAACCCTAATACTTTTAAACATTACTACCAATATTTATATTAAAGCTGAAATATTAAATATAATAGTAAGAGCAAATCTGTATTTGCATTGAATAGACTGCAGATTTTATACATACATGACGAACATGAAGAGATGACACACAAAATAGTAAAAACATTACGAGAATGTAATAAATCGATTATATTATTCGTGATTTATTAAACTTGTTAAGAGAAGAAATCAATTTGTATGCAGATCTTGTGTCATGCTATTGATGCACACAATTTTTATTTTACATAAAGGTCCATGATATAATAATGAACGTAACTAGCTTATGATTTTTTTTTAAATTCTGGAAGCACATCATCATTGAGATTAATGAAAGAAAATCTTTTTAATATGTTCAAATAATATACTACTCATAATTGCATACATGTAGAAATGTATTTTTCTCCAATACATTTTAAATTCGTATAAGATCAAGCAACTCAATTTCAAGAAATACTTTTTCGCAAATATCAAGTGTTCTGTACCTTGAAAACCATTTTTCACCCTTCTAAAAGTTTTATAGCACCCCCCTCCCCCCATATTTCCTTTTCTGTTCCGCATAAAAGAAGAAAATCTCTCTCGATCGTTGTACTTTTCGAAGACCGAATTTTGCAAGCGCACGATACGATTACTCCGTGCGTCCTTGGCTCGTATTTATCTATACACTATCTTCAATATTTTCGACGGAAATTTTTTCTCAAGCTCCGAAGCATTATCCGAGAAGACTCAAGGCGATTCATTTCGGCGAAGATAAATTCTTTCTGTTGAGAAATTAGTTATCACTTTTCAAAGCAACGACGCCGCCAGCAAGGACCCTGCAAGACTAGTAAGACGAGTCAAGGAGTAGGAAACCTTGCAAAAGTTCACGTGCGACGTTACCTTCTAGACAGGAGGCGTGCCGCTAACTCTGTTTGTAAGATAAAGCTATCATTGCTTCGCTGACGAATCGACTAAATGGCTTCTCCGGTGACATGAACGTATGTAACTGTTTAATGCAGTTCACAGAAATGACATCTGATGACTAACTGCCACCGCTGACTCGGTTTTGTTTCGTTCTGGTAACAAGTGCTTTCAAAAATTCGCCGATTAATGTGTTCCTGTGCTGAGCACCCATTGAAAGAAATATTAACACTAGATTTACGGAGCACTAAGAGTGACTATTCTACATTACTTTATAAAAATGACAAGAATGTATGTATTCAAATTGTTAGCCATTCATTTTATAGTGTATACACAAAGAGATAAAATTGTTGATTAATTTCTCATTAATGCATCTTTATAATCTCAATAATCGTGAATTAAAAACACTAGAAGCCGTCATTTTGACGGGCCCCGTAAACCGAGTGTTAAATTGAAATGCTACAATGTTTCTTCTACTTACATGAGTTGACGAGTCCATCTGAATTAAGTTTAATTATGTATAATCCTTTTATGTTTTCAATTATGTATTGTTACATTGGTGTTACTATTGTATATTGAGATTGTTTGTCAATCATTCATACATTATTCACATTCATACATTAGGTATAAAGATATTTGCAATCACTAGGGCAAAAATTATGTAATGCTAAATTGGTATGTACTGCTATTTTATGTTGGGTCTTTCATTAACGCATAATCACATAAACGTTTTTGGTCTATTCCATATACCTCAATTACATTAAATATTTTTCTTTTTATGACTTTCATTCATTACGCGCATTAGTATGTACATAATAATTTATACAATATTCAAACTATTCTTTCCGGATACCAACAGAATACAATTACATGTGTATCAGCCCTGTGTATGTTCATAATTATTAACATGTTCATAGATGTATAACAATCTTCAGAGATTTTTGTTATTAATGAATCCATGGACTTGCATTTTAATGATTACGAAAGGACTGTAGGACAATGCTTTTCTCATTTTCGCTGTACACTTTAAGTCAATAACTTAACTTTAATTTATAATCCATATTTTTTAAAAAATTGTCAAAAATCAAAAATTGCACATTGCTGTGGTTTGAATTAAAAGTCAAAGATTCTACATTGATGTTGTTTTAATAAATAACCTTTTTTAAACATCAGAGCTTGTATTTAGATTCAATAAAAGAATACTCATCCTGAGGAACACATAGGAACCTAAAATAAAATAATTTTAAAATCACTGTTGCAATAGATCATATCAAATAGAGTTCGATTAACTTACCAAAACGAGAGTTTTAACTCACGAATAATTCGATGACTTCTCCGTCGACAAGGTCCACAAATCGATGTCAGTAAATGTATTGTAATCCTCGAGGAATGCGAGGAGTACCTAAAATAACAACTCCCGCAGATGGTCAGTTAATTTGGTTCCCTCTCGCCACCTATTCGTCCAATGTTATTTCGCTGTCGGAGAAAAGAGAAAACAGTTTCCTGCATCCGAAAGAGTCCGTGAAAATCCTGCAGACAGCAATGCACCGTCGCAAGCTGCTGGAATTGGCGCACTCGACCTAATGGTCCTCAATAGTATAATAGACGGGCACAGCGAGTTATATTTCGCGGGAAATTGCATTATCTAGTGACACGTGGCGCGATGATGTGAGATGGAATCGATAAATCGTTCCTCCTAGGAGCCTAACTGGTAACCATTGACGTTCTGGCTCGAATTACGTGACGTCAATTGACCGCAAACGGTTCCGCGATGTCGCGAAATGAAAAATCGGCCTGATCGACATCAATCACTGTCCAAAATCAAAACTCCGAACGACGAAAGGATCGACGGCGAAACGAGAGCTAAAAGACTCGATCCTTTCCATTAAGTTCAACTTTATTGTATATAGTTTGATCCTGGAAAATGTCCTTTGAAAACGGGTTCAATTTATCGCTTTGTACTTTAATAATTCATAAGTAGACTGCGGATCTTTATGCTAAATAAAAATTAACCTCATTAACTGCAAGAGTCAAGACTGAAGTCAAATAGAAATTCTTTTTCTTTATTAACAATTTTAAAAAGTTGAGAATCCTATATTGATATCCTTAAATTATTTACATTTACATTGAAATTCCGCCTACTAATTATTATTATAAATGCATAAAGATCCGCAGTCTATTCATAAGTTTACTCAATGTAATGGATATGAATGTTGTATTATATTATAAATCATTTTTTAAAGACTTCTACAATACAATAAATATAAATGTTGTACTAAATTATGAATCACTTATGTGGGATCTTTTATGAAATGATTTATAATTATTACTCAATTGATAAGTTCACGATAATATAGTGAACGCGAATATTGTATTAAATTATAAATCATTTTTTAAAGACGTCTACAATACAATAAATATGAATGTTGTACTAAATTATGAATCACTTATGTGGTATCTTTTGTTAAGTGATTTGTAATTAACACTTGATTGATAATTTTCGAGTAATATAGTGAACATGTATGTTGTATTAAATTATGAGTCATTTTTGTAAGACTCTTTTTGAAGTGATGCATTACGCCATGCAATACATAATGAGGCTTTTTCATATTTTTGAAAAGTAAAATACAAATGCATGACCACAACCATTAATTTTTTACGTATATTTTCCTTCACTTTTTACAATCCATATGATTATAATATAGAAGATTAATGATTGTGATTGTCTTTCGGTATTCTTCTTTTCAAAAATATGAAACGAGATTTGCATTACTTATGGTATGATGAAATATAATTAACACTGATATTTTGTGTTTCTTTAATTTTGCATATCTATGCACATTTATATCTTACAAGCGCACTATATAAAAATAGAAATAGATAATTTCAATTTGAACGAATGTCTTCAGAAATATTTTACTTTCAACAGAGAGTAATCGTAAGCTACAGAATTTAATCAATGGGGAGGCATGAACTGATAATGAAAGATTGTTTTTATATTATTTATTATAGATATCTCTTTCTCTCTCTATCGCTATAACACTAGTGTTTAAGTTTTTAGATATAGTTAGTTGTAGGCAATTAGATAAGGTAGAGTAAGTTAGGTTAAGTTAGAAATTAAGGATAGGGTAAGGAAGAAGATGTAGAGGTAAGGGAGGAGAATTGGATGTACATTGCAACCCCGAGGGGAGACAATAAAAAACCTGTATATTATTTATTCTACTTACGTTTGTTTCAAATGAATAATAATAACACTAAAAAATCTGACATCTATAAAATTACAATGCACAAAGCTTCTTCATGTAAAGTGTAGATTGGCAATTCTTTCCATTGAAATAGGCTAGCTTTGAAAAACTTTGAGTCACTGGGAGTGTTTGGTAAGACGATACGTTGTCTCGATGACTGTTTCGTCGAAAATAAGTTTCGACTGTATCGATGGTGGTTCGAGGTTGTGATCGATGCTGATTTAGAGGGAAACAGCGTTAGAATGATCAAAGCAACGAAAGATTGCGCGTTTCCGGTTCGAGTCAAGAATGGAGGCTGTCCTTGATATCAGAGTGCCAACAGAAACTACGAAACATAAGACTAAAATATTTTAGTATGCGGCGGACACGGATTGTATACAACCGATTGGGTGCATTATTGACTGTGTGCCAGACAAGCCTTGATATGTACGAAATCGCACTTGTCCGCTGTATTCCCGAGGATTTCAGATTCTTTAAAGAGGGATGGATCGCTCGGTGCACGCTATTACTTCCGTCAATTCAACCCTTTCATTGGGAAATCCCCGACCAGCCCATTCAGAACACAACGACACTTATTGACTCACTAACAGGACACAACTCTAGAGTTTCTCTTTAGTTGATACCCAGTTGGCTTATTTGGACAAATTTTGATTAGCCAGAAACAGATTCGTTTTATTAAAGATCTCCTCAATTAAATTAGAATTAGAATTCAATCAAATGGTACAGGAAATTTTATTTCTTACTTTATTATAATTTCCTTCTTTGGATTTATGTACGTTGTGAATGCATGCACGTTTACATGTCTATAGTGATCGATTTATTAAGATTTCTTTTAGATAGTGACAGGTTCATTTTATCGAAGATCTTCTGATTAAATCATAACAAGAATTCTATTAAATGGTACAAGCATTTTTATCGATCAATTTTATTATCTTCTTTGGATTTATTTTACACGTGTCACGAATGCCTAAACGTTTATAGTTTATTAGTTTTTTATGGGTTCTGATTAAATTCACAATCCATTCCAGTAGGTCTGTATTAACCTAAGAAATCCTCGAATGCATGAATAAATAATTGAAATAGAATCAATGGTCCAGTCACATTGAACGAAGAGCGCGGGATTGACCCAATTTTTATTTATCTTCGTTTTGCGATGCAGAAAATGATACTAATGATGGTTATTCAGTCCCTCGTTTAGAAGAACGTTTTTACTTTCATTTCTTGTGCAGATGCTTACATGCTCAAATGACGTTTATAAAAATTAGGTTAGCCAAGAATTTTATATTCGTTACAATAAAATAGATAATTTTCAAAAATAGCAATTTATAGAATCATAAAATGCAAGTGCAATAAATAATGAAATTTACAAGAATAGAATATTTCGACTTTACTAACACGAAACATGAAAATATTTTCATTTTTTTCGAATATCATCGTTCTTCGCGCGAATGCGTTCGGAAATATCCTAAGTTTAGCTTCTCAGTTTTGACTACCATGCTAACAAAGAACAATGTCAAGACCTTCGATTTTTATGACTCTCTACCGCGAATTTATAGAACTACCTAAGATAAAAAAAATATCTTCGGCCTTAAAAATTATGTAGACTTTGAATATATTGAATATTGCAGGCAACGAAGATCTTACAAAAACAAAAGGAATACAAACACGTATTTCAAACCCAGATAAAAATTTTATTCGTATCTATGATTAATATCTAGTAATCTATTCCACAGCTGATGAACTATCTTTAGCTAAATTAATTTTTATTAAAAAATGCAATGGGCATTAATAAGCACAAGAATTGTTTCACCCCTAATGCGACTCATAATGGCGACTATAAATTTTTGTTCAACTTCTACTCGTGCAAATTAATTTATAATAATTTCATTATAAAATTAATAGAATCTGTCACATAATATAAATTTGTAACATTTTGAATAAACAAATTGGTGGAGAAATTTTTTTTTAATTTTAGAGTCACAAAGCTTATGATTCGTATTTTAATCTTTTCACGCCGATTCTTGGTACAGATTATTTTGAATAATAATTATTATTAAAGGGAATGTTATTCGCATATTTTGATGTATTAAAAATTATGAATAATTACATAACATTGTCGAACAATTTAAAGAAGAATTTTCACAGAGGCATGTAATACAAAGGAATAGTGTCGTGGCCTTCGATTTTTACGACTCTCCACGCGAATTCGTAGCACCGACGAAAATAGGAAAAGATCTGGTCGACCTTAAAAGCCGTACAGGCCCGGACAAAAATGGCATGATCAAAACAGGATGATTCCTCCTGTCGGCTTCCACAAATGAAACAAAAGGAAACGATCTCTGCCTTCGATAATCCTAGAGAGTCGAACGGACAGGACACCGATGTAAAAAAGTTGTCTCGCAATGATCTTCATTCCATATTTAAACACGCTTCCTTTCTTATATTCTTCTTCTTCTACATATAACATGTTTACAACTTGTTCCTTTAATAGTTGATTCGTCGCAAAATAGTATATAAGAAGACGCCAATTATTTATAACAGGAAGATGTATTTTTAAATTAATACGTATGATGTGATCGGGAGAACTATTTCGATTTATCGCAAAACGAATGTTCGCGTAATAAATAAAATATTACAGACAAAAATATCGTAGGTGACTGTAGATGTTCAAAAATTAATATTTTTGCATTTCGTTTTTCAGAACTCTTTTTTCTTCTTCCATTTTAAATCGATGAATTGTATGAGTTATCCTAATTTGGAGGAGGAGTGGAGGGGATAAATCTATGTATAGTTTGGAGACGAATAATCGTTGGATTTGTTAAACGAGTTAAATGAGTTAGGCCAATTTAAATACAATATTGCGTGAAGAATTAGCGTCCCAACAGGGATGCCGTAAGCTGCGACAAATGCTTCCAGTTAAAATCTAAACGGTTTAAAAGATTAGAAGGCGAAACGGCCGAAGTGCTATATGAACGAGAACCATAACTGGCCGAGTCTTGTATTACAGGCTGATTAGGCACGAGTCGGTTTCGAGCTGCTCTAACCTCTAACAACACCTTCGCGCACGTTGCTTCTTTTCGCGTAACCTTGCTGCCATTATCTAACCAGGAAACGTCCTATTGACTAATATTGTTTGCGATACCATTATTATGTCATCGTCGAGGTGGTCATTATTGCACAACTCCTCTATTATTCCGGATATCCGAACAATAAGTGTTCTGGATATGACTTTTTCGTATTTCCCGATGTCCTTATTACAATATTAAATTGCATACGATCGCACAACATATATCGTGACATTAACCTTTAATTATGTCAATCACAAACTCGCCGAAGACAGAATGGAAAATCAATCCATTTTTCAATAAAACACAATGGAATTAAAAATTTTGAGTAAACATCAATGACGATCGAACGAAATATTGAAAGTTTGTGAAAAGCTTATTATTCGAAGAATACACGTGCAAAAATCTTATCTGTTGAGCTATTTTTGTGCAAAAAATTATGACAAAAGATTAGGAAACATTTAAATTTTTTCGAGACAGACATGGATCAAAATGAAAAATAGTCTGTTTGTGGTGATAAATAATTATTCCGAAGTACATAGTACGTGAACGATGACATACAGCATGCAAATACTAGTCAGCATAATGTCTGAATACGTTCAGTTAAATTGTTTTAAGTAGCTTGTCGTTGGTTTGTATGAAACATTCATCAGCCTTATTTCAACGTTGATATGCGAAACTTCAGTATTATATCGTATCTTCGAAAATAAATATGCAACATATTTTTTGCTCGTATTCTTATGCATTGTATGGATGATAAAGCGATATATGCAATATGAAAATTACTTGGTTGCAACCCTGCAAGGACAAATCAAATTTTAATTGAAATTTAAGGATATTTGCAAAAATATCCATAGTATAATAAAAAAAATTGAATATGCGCTACCATTCCACAAATTCTATATATTTACATGTTGGCTACCGTCACTAAAATAATTTATATACACAGTCTTTTTATATATTTTGTTACAATAGAATCAAATATTACATGTACTTGCGTGTCGTTTTGTAACTGGCACAAACAGCCTTGCATTATGCAATGGTAATATTTATTAAACATGCGTGGGAATGAGTGCTCAAACATAATTGCACAAACAAAAGAATATATATCATGTTTTTCACCAATGCTCATCCAACACTTGAATTCAACCAATTTTTGGTTCCAATGATTATCATATTCACGATCTCACATTACAAACATACATATATCAAATTATAGACCCGTCTTAGTTCACACAAAATTTTACGATTTATAAAACAAAATTTTCACAAGAGTTAATAAAACAGTTACATACATTGTTTCAGCAATTATATCTAGGGGTGCGCGAGTACCCGTAATTTACGAGCTGAGCTGAACTCGATTCGATTGCTCGAGCCGAGTCGAGCGTTTGAATTTTCCGAGTTACTCGAAATCGACGAACTGCTTGAAAAGAATGCGAGCTACTTGAAAAAATCAACCGGCTCGAATATTCGAGCCCTCGTAAAACTTCGATTTACTCGAAAATTAATTTTCAGCTCGAAATTTTTCGAATTACTCGCATATATTCGAACATATCTTTAACTTTCGAGTTACTCGTAAAAATTCGAATTGCTCGAGTTACTCGAACATTCATTTATTTACTATCAAATACTATTCTAACTATAAGGAAAAAAATGACGCTAATGTAATGCTTCTGTTTAATTTTCATGTTTTCATGAAGAAAACATATTCGAATTTTTCGAAAAATTTCGAGCTGAAAATTCATTTTCGAGTAAATCGAAGTTTCACGAAGGCTCGAATATTCGAGCCGTTTGATTTTTTCAAATAGCTCGCATTCTTTTCTTTTCGATTTCGAGTAACTCGCAAAATTCAAACGCTTGATTCGGCTCGACAGACTGATCATTATTCGACTCGAAATTCGAATACTCGAATAAATCGAGTACTCGCAACCCTCTAATTATATCACAGCTATTCGTGTGCTAGTAGTTCGGATTGTAGACTAGCGTGCTCCCAAAAACTAGAGTCACATTATTTTAGCATTATTCATAATTTATGTGCTACGCCATCGCATAAAGGATACCAGCGAAAAACCAGAGAGCCGGGTATCAAATCCTTGTTGTTCAACTAATTACTTACGGCTGCGTCCGGCGCGTAGTCCCGAGAGCGGGTGTCCGAGGGGTTAATTAATCCAGGCGATTAATCAGCAATAATAACCCTTTTCTCCGGGGCAAGGGTTGGCCACGTAACCACGGCGGTGGTACGCCGTCTCTCAATGCCAAGAATGCTCTTCGATCACCGTGACCTCGGCCGCACTTTCCGCAAGCGCAACCCCCGTGTGAGAAATTGCGATCTCACCTTCACTCGCCGGCAATGCCAGCCAACGACCTTGGCCTTGCCCGAATAAGACGCGGCCTTGGCGACCGATCGATGCGCGACCACCAGCCGGTGCAACTGCAACGAGCAGGAGGGGAAAGGGGACTGGATCCGAACTGGTTCTCACGTGTTCCCCGTTTAGATGCATCGCGTGCGTCGTATCGCGGACGAATCGAGCGGACATCCTCGAAATCGTACCACGTGTCCCGTGCGATCTGGTCCAAAATCTGTCCGATTCGCTTTTTAGAGCAAACATGATAGCAAGAGATTTGTATGACTAGAGATGTTCGATATCCCGTGACTCACCGATGAGTCGCGACATTGTTGCAATTGTGTTGGCAGAATTCTATTAGGCTGTTAGATCGTTCTAGGTGTCTAACAGATTGCTCTAGTTGGGCCTTTTTCAACTGGGTGATTAATTCTTGGTTGAGGCTCTCAGGATTTTCTAATTTCATCATTTACATTTATTAATTTGTATTAACGAGACTGCGTCTGGTTAGACTTCATACAATTTTTATTGTAATATGTGCTTCAACAAAGAAGTTCAATTCTGGGGAACATTTTTATAATTTCAGTAATTGTGAAAGAAAAATTAAAAACTATTTTGACCGATTCGGTAGTCTTACTACTCCGTAGGTTCAGTCTTAACACGTTAATTATAATTATTTCATAATTTCTTAAAGCGTGTGGTCCACGGTTTTTTAATCAATCTTTTAATAGCTACAGCAACTTAAACAACAGGTCCGTTTGAATCAGAACCAACAAATAACGTAATCTAATACATAATTTCGTTTGAGATTCGAATATAAAACAAGAGTTTCCAGCTTCTTTTCTCTCAGCATAATTATGAGTATACTGTGGAATTTATGCATTTATGGCAAAAATGATTAGGTGCATTTTAAAACAGTAGATAGATTAAAATGACAAGGACATCGATGTATTATTTTCAACTTGTTAAAATCATTAAAGTGAAAACGAAATGTCTATCTGACTCTTATCTTTCGCTCGACGTAAAGAATTTTTATTTTGCATAAACGTTCGCAGTCTAATTATGAATTATTATTAGGAGCTTATGAAATAGCCTATTAATGAGTTTTCGGTAGATAAAGAGTTAAATATGTTCTCACTGAAGTGACCACGAAAAAATGTAATAAACAGACTGCGGATGTTAATGCAAATTCTATATTCCCAGATATGGAAAATGTGTGTACAATTATATGCATGTAGGTATACATATTTTATTATTATTCACAATATTATCACGTAATAATATGAATAACCATTTCGTAGCGAGATAAATATTGATTAGAAATGAATATATTTTTGGTTATTATTACATGAGAAAAATACTAAAAATATGTAAAATATAAAAGAAAATATGCGCAAACTGAAAAAATATACATTATGCAAAATATCCAAAAAGAAAAATCTATTTTTAAAATTACTTAATGGTGGCATAAATCTGTATCAAGGTCCCATTGGTCTACCTATTTTCTATAAAAATATACATTTGCATAAACATCCGCAGTTTGGTAATAAAAAGTCGTTCGATGCTGCTTCAGTGTGTACACCACTTTACAAATCATTTGTATTTATTCCGGTGCTGCGAGCTATAATTCCAACAGAAAGGTGAATCGTTCAAAGATAAATGTAAGATTTTTAGTATCTGGTTGTGAAGAGCATGCATGCATCTTCGTCTTCAATACCGGAAGATCGCGTCTCTGGTTCAACGGGTTGCGTAACATTACGTCAGAGGCGAGATGAAGTAGCAATTTGCTTCCACCTCCGAACCTAACGGCACGTGATTAGCGGAAAACCCCGGGAAAAACTGGAAAAAGTTCCAGCGAACGCGGCGCGCGACGCGACGCTGCGTGATTGGCATGCAGATCACGCGGCGGCGCCGATTGTTCGCTCGATCAACAAATTGCAGCGCGTTAAAACGTAACCGACCGGCCAAGAGTTTATCGAGTGTCCTCTTCGAGTTAGCGGATCGTTTAGTCTGGTAAACCTGATAGTAACGCCGCGTTAATTGGCTGTTCACAGTAGGACAATTCGCGCGCCGCCGATACGGAGAATCTCAAATTAGATCCCCAAAGAAACTAACCGAGACCTGATCCATTAAAGACGATCTCGTACTCGAGATTCGAGACTCTAACACGCGCCATTAACATTTCTTCCTGATGTCACGTTGCCCAACATAAAAACTCCTCAAAATGGAGACAACCTGTCTAACATTGTCATATTAACAAATATTGACTCTTCATGGTTAGTTTTTTTTCTGTAGAATCCGTGTTGTGTGATAATGATACAGATGTTACCACAATCCCACGAGGATTTGGACTGTTTGAGATTTTTCATAGATAGCTGCAAATTCAGCCATTCACAGGCCACACCGATTAATACTAGATTTATCCCTCAATATGATGGATTCTAAATTTTTCAATTTACTGAGAGAAATATTCAATAGATTTCTTTCTTAGTTGACATTTTTATAAAGCAATGTAAAATAGTCACTTTTAATGCTCCGTGAAGCTAGTGTTAACTACCTTTCGAGGATTTTTACATTTCTAAAATTTCATTAACAATCAGGCACGATACCAATGAATAACAAAAATTGATTGGACTCACCGCCATTTAAAAATTCTTTAATATTGAAGAAGTGATATATTTTTCTCGTAAATGTTACCCAGTACTGGATAACACAGACGCAAAAGAGGAGCGGCGCGCGCGCATGGACATAAAGAGGGGCAACGCTCATCTCTCTCTCTCTCTCTCTCTCTCTCTCTCTTCTCTTCTCTTCTCTCCTCTCCTCTCCTCTCCTCTCCTCTCCTCTCCTCGTTGCTCGTCATAGGAAGGTTCCACGACGATCGACGGCGGGTGTCGGTGTCGGTGGCACAGAGTGCTCGACGTCGACGTCGTACAAGGACAAGGCCACGTGGTCACGGGCGGCTGGGGCGGACACATCGTACACTATAGATATAGGTGTATCATCGGCTAGCAGTCATGTTCTATCGCTGCTTCGAGTGCCTATAATCGGCACCGCTTACCACCGCTGACCTGTCCGCGAACCGCAATGCACTATTCTCGAGCATCGTGACCGTGACAGGGATGGTAGTGACGAGCCTCTGTTACTTACATGCCTCCATACTTCTCATAACTATTCGATACACTCTGCAGTAAATTCTCGAGCTGGTCAATTATTTCTCGGCTTTGAGCTCCTCCGAGTATTCGAAATCAATGATTGAAACATTTGCAGATACAAAGAGGTAGCTTCATGTTTTACATGGTTTTTGTTATAGAAGAGGGTAGCTAAATTTATACTGGTGACTTGTTGGAGTTTTTGATTGGGTTAATCGTTCTTCAGGTTTGAGCTTCATCGAGGATCGTACGGAATCAACGATTGGAATGTTTACAGCTGTAAAGAGGCAGCTCTAATTTTTACACGATTTTTAATGTAGGAGAATATATTAAACTTTAAACTAGTGCCAAGGTTGAAGATTTTGAGTGGGCTAATTGTTTTTCAGGTTTGAGCCTTTTTGAGTATTTGAAATCAATGATTGAAACATGTGCAGATATAATGAGGTAACTTCGTGTTTTACATGGTTTTTGTTATAGGAGAGGGTAGCCAAATTTGGACCAGTGACTAGGTTGAAGTATTTGAGCGCGTCCATCATTCTTCAGCTTTGAACTGCTTCTAATATTATTCAAAATCGACAATTGAAAAGTTTGCAGCTATGTCAAAGCATCTCCATGTTTCATACGATTTTTATTATAGTAGAGAGTAGTCAAATTTGGACTAGTACTCTATGTTGGTCCTACTATATAATTTATAATCAACTAGTATCACTGGAGTCTATCAGAGTTTAGTAAATATTTATTTTATGAATTTCTTCCAAATGGAATTTAAATTAGACTAAACGTAGTTATGAACATAAATTTTCATTTTCGTTTTGGCTTTTATTGGAAACAAAGTAGTTCTAATTATGGTAGCTGTGAAAGAAATCAAGGAGTTAAAATGATGCTATAAATATTGTTGCCGAAACAAACTGTTGCTTCAAGTACTAATGTTCTTTTGCTTGAACGATTTTTTTCACCCCATGCAGGACAATGCTCTCATGGCAACCACGCCTCGCGAGTCCACTCACCAACACACCAATCCATCGAGCACTATAGCAATCGCGTTCCGGCGCGGCGCCGCGCGGCGTGGCTCTGCTTCTTGCCCTCCGCGCACCTATTTCGTTCACGTTCCAAGGACCCCGGGACGAGGAACACGAAGATCATGCGACGCGCGGCCTTGACGGAGACGCACGTGTTCCCATGCGCGACGAACTGTGGCCTTGAAATTTGTACGGATCGACAGTTTCGGCGTGTCGGAGCTGCGTGGATACCCGAGACCGCTATCCGTTGTCATAATCTCCGTTTACGGGAGCAGGATCACTGATAAAAATGCATTTTAGCTTATCCACCTCCCCTCCAGTTGTGCGTTGAAGTAATTAACAAACGTCGGGATCGTTCGTCTTGATCTACACGCGAGCCACGCAGATATCTTGATCGGATCTTAGATGCTCGTACTCTCTTGTACTTTGCTCGTAACGATGCGGTCGGACAAAAGTTCCGCCGACGACGACCGTCTTTATTGGCTCTAGATTGATCGTGGAATCGTAAAGATCGCGTGTGTTAACCGAAGGCTGTACGTCGCGCTTGGAAATGTGATAATGCGTTCTTTTTACGAGTCCGTGTCAGGAACGCTGCCGTTGACAGACGTAAACAAGACCTGTTTTGGTGAATAATTAATTTAACCGATGGTTTCAAACTGATGGTTTCATTAATAGTGATTCGACGTGCTTCTGATGCAGGGAAAAATATTTTCTTTCTCTAGTTGGAAATTTAATCTATTGCCTTTTTTTTGAAGGTCTGTTCTTTGGACATCTCTTGGGAGATCGAACGCAATTTTGCTCTTTGATATGAAGTTCACACGTTCGCTAGTAGCAACGTATTGGGATCTGACATGGGGGCGTGGACAATATATATATATATATATATATATATATATATATATATATATATAGCTATCCAATATAGCGACGAAGTGCTTGGTCTTAACATTGTATTGATATATTCTTTTTTGTTTTTCCTTAAAATGTTTGTAAGTATGGGTGAAACTTGTAATTGGGCAGGTACAAATCCTGCAGAAAGAAAGTTTGTTGAAAGAGAGCGGCTTTTTAAAGTATGTTTTATCAAATAATTCATTATACAAAAATAAATTTGTTTTTTAATATACCTTCTAAATTTACAATTATAATTTCATAAATTTCTAATCGCTTAGAATTGGTGAGGACATATTAATTACTCCACAAATAATTGTACAAATATCTTCTATTTTGGAAGTATTTATACGCTGGTTAGATCTTTTAATATGCTCTCTAGCTTTAGCTATTTTAGCTGTTAAAATAGACTGTTCTTTGCTAAATTGTTTCTTATATTTTAGAAATGGAGGTCTTATAAATTTCAAGCAGTTCACTTCACATGCTTCATTTCAAAATGTGGAAACGGAGCAACAAATTTTTGCTCGCTCTACTATCATGATCTTTCAGTGCACAGTAATCAACATTTTTTTGCTACGCGGTGGAAAAATTGGAGTTTCCATAACGTTATTTTTAATTAACACCTGTTTTAACACTGTATATTTAGACTGTAATTAACACCTGTTAACCCTGTAAGGTGCTGTAAGCCAAGCCAAGCCAAGCTTAGAGTATTTCTACATTTCGGCAGCAGACGGCGCCGCTCAAAATGTCAGATCCCAATACATATATGCGTCGTCCTGGAGCCGCTAGCAGAGCCCACCGATGCAGATGTGCGGCGCATGTTCTTTCTTTTAGTTTAGGATACAGTATCTTAACATATTTGGAAATGGACTGTACTGTTAAGCTAAAACACAATACTTCCTATTTGGAATTAGATATTCTAACACAGAACACCGTGAGCTGTGATGCAAGATTTTCTTTTCAGACCCGAGTAGTGAACGTGTTAACCATTCTTTGATCCCTTTTTAAAACTTTTTTAATGATTTTGGTTGATCAATAGTAAGAATGTTTTAGATTTTTATGTTCTCACGTGATCATTACATGGAATTATAAAGTGCAACGTCATTGAATATCGTAGGAAATTTTGGTTATTGACATAAGGCTTCATTCAAAACTTGGGTGGCGTATGAGATTTAAAAATAGCATTATTTCTCTTATCCGTAAAGTACCGAAAAATAATTTATTCTCAGAATTAGATTGACTAATACTTTTGATGTTAACGAAGACGTTTCTGACGAAGATCATCGTTATTCTGAATTAAAGGCTGTGTACGAAGACTTTTTCGTTTAGCTATCCTCTATACTCCAATCAACTTAAACAATCATTTACTCCGAGATCATCAAACAGTTTCGACGTCAGCAAAGATATTTCCGAAGAGGATCATCGTTATCTTGTATTAAAGACTATGCAAAAACTTTTTCGATTGAGGATCGTACAAGGTTTAAAAAATAAATAATATCTCTTATCTTCGATCAATAAAAAAAAAGGTGATTTACTATGAGATCGTCGAACAGTCCGACGTCAGCAAAGATATTTCCGAAGATGATCATCTGGAGCATACGGTCACGTGCGCGGCTAGACATGGTCTTCCGGTTTTCGACCAATCGGATCGCACCAGTGTGCAGTTCTGTTCGCGCCTTGACCTTCGCGTCTCTAAAAACCGCTAAGAACACCTTGCTTTCCATCGCTAATTGCGACCGGGAGCTCTCTCACAGTCGAACGGTCGGTTTAACCTTTTTGCCATGCGATCTCTGACGTAGCCGGCGCGGCGCGATTACATAAAACTGGTCTGCCCTTGTCCTCTCTCAGAGTGATCGATCGATCTCGCATTTTTCCGCCGGCGAGGTGGATTACCGCGACCGCAGGCCTCTAAACGGATTCTTCGGCTGTCGGCCGGGAGGAAGGTTATCTACCGTGAATCGTACACACGCACGAGCCGCAAACAAGCTTCTGTATAGTGCTCGCCTGAAAATGTCAAAAGTTTCGGATGCGGAAGTAAAGTTCTCCCGCTGTAGAGCAGCGTTCCTCTTCGAGCAATCGACCCGAGCACAGCTCGACAAACTAATGACGAACACTACTCAATTGATGATAGCATCGGAGACATTTTTTTATGTTGATCGAAATTACACTGCCGGCCAAAAGTTTGGATACATGTGCTAATGTGTGAAATATTCTTGATTTTTCTGTTTATTTATATACATACATAGGTACAAAAATGATCCAACTGAACTATATTGGTTTCAGTGTCTTCTATGAAATATTAATAAAGAAATACCCCATATATTACTAAACGTTGCACTCGTCAAAGTAACCACCTCTTTTCTTGATTAACCTGTTAACTGGTTTGCTTAATTTTAAGAACGTGTACTTGTGTGCTTCATTATTTTTCAGCTAGCATTATTTTTCATACTGTATCACACACTCTCTTTTTATTTAATAGAAAGTGTACATTAAAAAAATGCCATCTTTTCTTGACAAATATACTTGACATAAACAGTTAACGGGTTAATATTTAACATTGTTTTAGCATTCTTGAAACTAATTTTTCTAATTTTTACTAATTTCTACAGCTGTTCTGTAGGAGAACCCCATAATTTTTTTTTATTTTGAACAATGATTCCTAATTTCTCGATCCATTTCTTCCCATAGAAGCTCTATCGGATTCATGTTTACAATCGTATTTTTATATCAACATAACCATACAAATGATGCCCAAAGAATAAGACATGGCGAAAAATTAAACCCTACTTTGGGTGTAGACTACAAATATAGTAGGTGAATGTAAATTTTTGCAATATAAATTAAGAATTCTGCCAAAACTTAATCTGTCTTCTGGCGTTGTTATTATTAATACATTATTTTCTATATGTGTTATACATATGGGTGCGTGAAGCTGTACATTGGAAGTGAGGAATAGGCTGACCATCGTGCTCATTCAAATGGGGAAGAGTGGGGATGGATCGTGCAGATTTATACGTTACAGGACTTAGTCAAAAAGTGAGCAGTACTTTATATGTATGAGTATGTGTGAGTATTAGTGCTGGTGTTGTGCGTATCAACGTTATCAGCCGCGTGTACGCCGCCGCCTCGCGATATCGGCGTGATTCAGCGGACCGAGTTCAAGTACGGATTTAGAGCGTCAGATCTTAACCTCGAACAACGTCACGTTCGTTTGATTATCCTGGCCGCTTCGCAGAAACTTTATCCGCAGTCGCCGCGACCTTGACATCACAGATGCGGTTTAGATCTCGCGGATCCTACCGGTGATTTTACTTTTCCAACGCGATTTGTCTAGCGTCGCGATTATTGCTGTTGATCGTCGCTTCTTTCAATCCCATATTTACGTTCTGAGCGATATTTCCGCTTCCCCGTGAACATCGGAACTAATTTTTTTAATTCTTTGTCATTTTTGAAACTTATGAATCTATCTAGTTCATAGCAACTATAATATAATGTGTTACATTTCATCTATCTACAGTATTTACATAGTTTTAATCTTTAAAATCTTTCATAGCAACTTTATGATATCTATGGTACTTCTGTAAAACTCATTTAAATTTATTTTATTGCACGTTGCTGTACATTGTTTTCTTATTCTCAAATTTTCAAAGTTTTAATTCATTTCATTTCATGTTGTTCAGGTTTCTAAATTGTACACTTTGTGTATATTAAATTTCATTAGTATTGAGCACTTTTAATTTATTTTTCTTTTTTAATTTTTATATGGTATTATTAAAGAATAGCTAAACCACTATACATTTCTGCTTGTTAGATAATCTTTTAATTGATATATAAAAAGTACGCTAAGCATAAAAATGTACGCTAACACTATGTAGTGTATAACAATAATAATCTTATTGAATGTCATAAGAAATGGTGGATATCGATATAAGAGTTAACTATAGATTGATGGATATCGATTTGATTGCAGAGATGTTGCACGTAAAATTGATGTCCCAATAGGTTTGCTGGAATTCAATTTATTTATAAAAATTCAATCCATAGAACGATAAATATCATAGGAGTTATTCAAAATGGATATCATAAAATGTCAATTGATAGACATTGATTAAACTTGTCTTAAAGTAATTTCGACTCTGGTTTTCGCCATATTGAATTTATATTAGCGACATGATACAGTTAAGTTATACGGTTTACTGCAACAAGAAAATGTTTACACGAAGCCAATTTGTTTGCCGTAATTCGAAGGCTGATCCTTTCCATCCGCCATTTAAATATCGCGTCGAATCCAGATCTCCGATAGCTCGCGTTCTTGAGTTATCGCGATACACGATGTCGACTGAAGATTTGGTTCGTCGTTCGATCATAACCTCGATCAACGCAATCGAGACGGCGCGTGTATGGTCCTCATGCCCGAGGTCGAGATGACCTCGACAAATAGAGAGAGAAAACGATGATTTGAAGGATCCAAGCTGCGTTTGATACCGTTTGATCGGTATCGATCGATTGGGTAAGAAATCATAACGACACGTTTCTCTTGTTTTTGATGATACTTAACGAAAACTTGATGATAAAAACATTAAAAATTATTATTGGCAATCTACCAGGAATTCATCGACAGACAAAAAGAATTTTAGCGCTTTATCATTGCTGTTTTAAAATGATGTCATGAATCTGCGTATTACAGAACACACATCTGAGCTTCTTTTTGTTTCTTTATTATTCTTATTATTGCCTGAAGTTAATCTGCCTACTAATTTTACTGTAAATGCTAACATTAAATATTTATATCCACTATTCTCGTTACGTAGTTATTTTTCATCTTTTTGATATTAAAAAACATGAGCACAATTTCTTCTTGTTTTTACTTCTCCTTTACTTTAGAGTTTCATCTTACTTTAAAATAATTTATTGAAACATACTGTATTTATAAAAAATATTACCAATTACTATTAACAAACTACTTGTGATTTTCCGATAAACGAAAAGAATTTTAGTGCTTTACTATTACTTTTTCCAATTTCTGTAAAGAATTGATTTGTTACAGTATTTTCTGCTTTTCTGAATTATTCATCATTCTCGTTCTTATTTCGAGATCCACTCTATATTAGAATTAAGTTAAAATGCTCTGTTTAAATATTCGAGTCCATTATTTTAATTGAGGATTATTTCCAACTATCCTCAATAAGGATCTAATTAAATTCAATTAAACAGAACTAAAAGAATGTAGATATAAATTAAAACTGAAAATGGACGAGCACTTAAAGGATTGCACTATTTTAAAATACAATCGATAAGATTTAATAATTCGAATATATCCACTTTAATAACATCGCTTTAATAAAATGAAAACCAAAGTAAATGTTTTTTAATTATTATAGTTTACTTTGGTAAAAATTGCTACTACAAAGAGCTGTGTTTCTCAGCCTTTCGTCGACCCGTCAAGAAATTCCTCGGCCTGCGACTTCAGCAGGGTTAAACAAACCTCGGATAGCATAAACGTCGTCTCCTCGGGCTTCCACGAATCGGAGGCTCGGGACCGCCAAGGCCACAGAATTTTCTTTTTTAACGTGGTCCAGGATACCAAGCGTCTAGGTATTATGTCAGCATTATGTATAGACGGGCTCTTATATGTGTGCGTTAGCTGATGATTCGATCTTTTCGACCAGAAATCACAGCCCAAGGCCGTGCATAGATCCGATGCCGAACTGGTACAGAACTCGTACCGAACCGAACCGGACCGTTTCTCTGTTCGTCGTCCTTGCGACAGTTTTAGTTTTGCGGGGATTTTCCCTGCGGGGGAAGCGGCCAGCTTACGTGTTACGGTTACGCGGTTTAATCGCCTGATTCCCCGGTGGCATGAGGCCACCGAGCGCGAAAAATTTACGTAAGCGAAGACGCCACTGCGTTGCGTCATTGACGGTCTCGAATGTAATTAAGGATCCCACGGATACACGCGGATATCCGCGCTGTGCCGGTTAGTTGCTGCTACGTGCTCTCTGCCACACGTACACCCCCTTCCGTGAACCTCGAAACTGCATAACGTTGCCTTACGAAGAAATACGGTGACCCGTTCACTAATTGAATACCTCTCAGTAAACGAACATGATTCGTATTAATCAAAGCAATAACGTTTATGATGCCCTCCTCGGGTTGCGATTTATACAGTGATTCTATTGCAAGTTCGGAGATGTCACGCTAAAAAATATTTTTTTGTTTGTATCCTATTCGGTACTACATTAATTTATTTAGTTGTAACTCTACCTTAAGTGAGCTATTGGGGCCGATTGCGGCCCTACTCAAATGTATGCTAATCATTATTTAATGTGTAACTGTTAATAATATAATTATTTCTGGATTTAGATGAAATTTTACTATCTCATTACGGAGCTATTTACCACAGAATTTCTTCGAAAAATCAAAATCTTTCCAAGTTATTAAGCAGCTATCAAGAAATGTTCATGAATCTGTACATAGATATAAATAACAAACATGAAAAAGTTTCCTAATCACTGCACGCGATGTTCTTAGTACAGTAAATATTCGATCTAAGCAAACGAGAACTGTACGATCGTCGCAAAGCGCCTATCCGCACCACTCGAGTTGAGGGGCCAAGAAGCTCGAGCTGTCTCACAAGGAGAAGACGCGGTCATCGGGTCTTAGATTTTTTCCAAACTTTGCATACTGGTAGATTTCGTTCTCCTGTTTATGAAAATATAGCATTATAGGCGTCGACACTCAATAATTTTTGAGATATTTACAATTTAAATTTCATTATACCCGTTAAGCGGTTAAGTACAGTTTTGGTCGAAGTTCTTGTCAAGCGCAAAACGGCGTACTAGATTCATTACCGGGAAGACCAGTGTTCAAATCCCTTTTTCCTTTTCTTCCATTTTTCTTTTTTTTTGTTCAGTTTATCTGTTTTAATAAATTGTATTTTGCACATGAAAAATACACTCATAATATCTATAAGAAACAAAATATAAAAACTTTATTGAAAAGGAACATAATATGAAAGAACCACTAACCTCATCAATCTTAACGTATCTCAAAAGTTATTGAGTATCGACGCCTATAATGCTACATTTTCATAAACAGGAGAACGAAATCTACCAATATGCAAAGTTTCGAGAAAATCTGAGACCCCATGACCGCGTGTTCTCTTTGTCAGTCGTCGATCAGTATAATATACCGCGTAACCCGATACAGGGTCTGCTATATCGGTGTAAAACCACTACCAATCCAATTACAAAACTACTTTATCTCTCATTATTTTTTATGAGACTTTGACCAACTTACTTGCGGTATTTTGCTGATTAAAATGACTAAACACGATATAATTTGTAGTGGTTTAGTTGATGGTATGTACAGTGAGTTTTGGACTTAGAAGAGGATAGCTAGGCTAGGTTATAAAAAAATACTCTAACTGTACGATCTTTATGCAATGGCACGGTCCCGAGGGTTTTGCTTACATCGAATATTTACTGTATTTCAATCGCTTTTCGAATCAGTTCTCACGGCTTAAAGTATTTCAAACTCCAAAGCCTGAAAGATCTCTTAAATGCGGTAAACAAAAGACTTTGTATTCGTATCTCGAATTCAAAGGTCGATTCATCGTGTTCGATCACATGCATACAGTGACTCACCTCCGAATTTCCATTGATCCGTACCGTAACGAATCTGTCTTACTCGTGGCTCGCTTATACCACTTGCGACGACAAGTCCACTGATATAGCCGATCCGGAAACATGAACGCGGAAATGTGGTATTGTAAAATAGTAATCAAGCCACCGATTCGCGCGTGAGATTAAATTATCATTCGTTAACGTTCTGCCGACCACGGATTTCCATGTAAAAATTAAAAATCGAAAGCAGATAAAATATTTCTGTAATAAAATGTGACTTGCTACCTCAATTTTGAGTGATACTTTTTCTGGCTCCCTATAACACATGTGAATTTCGTAAACATTGGGAAGAGTAGAGTGGTCACCATCCTTCATTTCTATTTTGTTAATGATAAACTATAAAATGTATACTGTTTCTTGACGAGTAATTGTCACTTAACCGTCCTTCAGTAATTAATTCCATTTGGTAATGAATAAATGACAAAATAATGAAACTAATGACAAAAATGTGAATATTCCGATTAAGTAAATAGTTACTGACTGTCTGCATTGAAAAGAACGAAATAAGGTGAGATAAAATTAAAATTAAATTATTTCGCATTGTTCACATCTAATGTTAAGAAAACGATACGTACAACATACTGCTTTTTTCGAGAAGCAAACAAAATTGTCTAAAATTGCCTCGAGAGGTAGATGTGGGTGAAGATATATGTTTCGTCAGATGCACGATTGAAAATAGAAATTTTTGTTTAATATAGTAGAATTGTTGTAATCGTGTTTCCATGACATTACCCGATAACCGCCGGCAGAAAAAAAGTCACGCATACGCGATGTCGGCCGTTAAACGTTTAAGATCAGACAACAATCTTGAACCGCCATGAAGCCGGAATACGAGTGTGACGTAAAACGGCCAGTAACTGTATATGTGACGTGACGTAACATAGTGTACTGACAAAAACGGGACGAGGCGTGGAAACCGAAGGAAACGGATGTCTGTTATGCTTCCGTGTGTGTACACACCGAATATAAGAACGCGAGAAACAAGCACGATCGAGTGATTTTGTAACGAGGGCCGAGGTCGTGCCAATGAAGTATACTTGCCGCATTGTCCGAGCTTTTTGACAGTCGTAATTCTTAAACGTTGAAAACATGGTCCTTTACTGCTTCTTCTTAAAAATCATAAAAGATAATATAAATCTGTTTCGTAAAACACTCGGTCCACGAGTGACTTCTTGAACCCAGAATTCAAAAGATATACAAATTGTGATACTTTTCTGGTTTGGATTATGTAAAAAAGTATTGAAAAAATTATTGATCGTCATTTATATCTTCAAGATTGGTTCAATTCTTATAATAATTATTACATTAGTTTGATTATGTATATATTAAGTGATCAAATTCGTGGTGCCATAGCAAGATAAATTCATTTTTTAACCATGTGATGAACAGACTAATGATTTTCATACAACACAAACATTTGCTATGTCACATCGTTACAAATAGGAGCTATGTGGATGAGCTTTCAATAATTTTAGTAAGTCAAAAATAATGTAACAATTTCAACTCTAACTGTATATTTATAGTTTTGTCTCTCACTCATACATTTTTTCCATAAATGCATCAAATCCGTTGTTTAGTGACGATAATGTTGTATACAGCCCTACTAAATGTACATTGATAATTTTCAAACATCAATACTTCATACAAAAATGTTAAAAATTTAGCTTTGACTTAAATATTGATTGTTTTAATATAAAATCGGCAAGTTATTCAAGAGGCTGCAATAATTTAATCATCCGGTATATTATTTCTCAAGAGAAATATTGAATATAAAGAGTATACACATTATTTGCATGTACAAACTTTTCTAGAAACCTCCTTTCTTAAAGATGTTAACATCTAATGGACCTTCAAGTACAGAGGATTAACATTGAGAATAAGAGAAGGAATTAAAAGATTTTTATAAAGGATTGATTTTGTGAATGAGCAAAGGAAATTAAACAATTTTTGTAAAGGATTCATTCTGCGAACAAGAAGAGGAATTAAAAGAATGTTATAAAGGAATAATTTTGTGAATAAGAAAAGGAATTGAAAGAATTGTATAAAAGATCAATTATGTAAATAAGAAAATTAATCAATAACATAGTATATGTAATTGGAAGAATTGTAGAAAGTGTTCATTTTGTTAATAAAAAATGGAATTGAACGGATAGTATAAAGGATTCATTTTGTGAATAAGGAAATGAATCAAAATAATTGTATAAATGATTAATTTTGGGAATAAGAAAAGAAATTGATAGAATTGCATGAAGGATTAATTTTGTGAATAAGAACAGGAGAAAAGGGAATTCGAAGAAATTTCTCTGAAATAAAAATTTAATAAAAGATTAATTATGTAAATAAGAAAATCAATCAATATAATACTATATGTAATTGGAAGAATTGTCTAAAGTGTTCATTTTGTTAATAAAAAATGGAATTGAATGGATAGAATAAAGGATTAATATTGTGAATAAGCAAATGAATCAAAATAATTGTATAAATGATTAATTTTGGGAATAAGAAAAGAAATTGATAGAATTTCATGAAGGATTAATTTTGTGAATAAGAACAGGAAAAAAAGAGAATTCGACGAAATTTCTCTGAAATAAAAATTTAATAATTCGTGAATAAATTTGAGTATTGGTACCGGTCGCATAAATCGTACTGAAGAAAGTATGTTTTATCTTGCTTCTGGTGGTTCTGATGGTTCGGGATGAAGATACCGGAGACCTTGTTCGATAAAAAGCGGTTAAAGTGGATTTGTGATTTCCCGAGATGGTTAGAGCGTGAGCGAAGACACGCGGCAGTTTTGGCAAAGCTATCGTGCCGCGTTATCAATGGTTTCGTTATTGTTTCTGCTATCAGACAGAAACTGTGTCAACATCCAAATCGGGAAATTAATATGCTTCGCGATTGTGTCACAGGGTCTAATTTTATTTCCAACTCTATGTTTACTTCCACAAAGGAGGGGGGGGGGGGAGGAGATTGTTAATGACTCCTGCTACGTCAAAAATAACTCTCGTAGATCATTGGCCATGAATCTAACTGATGACGCGCGTCGTGCACCCTTTGGCTTTTGTCAATTTACTCGGTAAGAATCTGTAATTACTGTGGCAGTCGAGTCGGTTGATTGAAGCTTTGGGGGTTGTGTAATTGCTTCTTTAGAAGGTGATATCCTGATGGCAAACAATAGTATCATTAATCATTGTAACATAATGTAATCGTTAGACTGCGGATTTTATGTATTTACGACAAAAACTTGAAGTAAGAAAAAACAGTAGAAACATTACAAGAATTCAATAATATTATCATAATATTTTTAACCCATTAGACTTATTAAGAATGAAAATAAATTTGTACTTCACTCCAGTTTATTAACTGAGGTCGAAAGTTTTGTTACGTACAGAGAATTCTTTGCTTTATTTCAACCAGTTTTCTAAACGCCCTATTTCACCCTTTGCTTATAGAAACGATGACTATGCTCCAGCTGGATGCACAAGATTCCCTAATATAATATAAAAATCTTGAAAGCATCCCCGCTAAGATTTCACAGTATATAAACCCTCGAATTTTAACCTTCTGGGGCAGAGCTTAAAGTACAAACGGGCTATACACGTCGCTACGCTGAATCTCGTTTTGGAGTTGGTTGTATTTAGTGAGATCGGGCCTAGTCACCCTTTCGAATCAAGTAAACTTATAAATTCTAGTAGTACGGTATTAATCTATCTTGGCATAATTATTCAACCACCCTATGTTCCCCGCATCGCCAGTGCGTCATCCAACAGGCAGTAGTATTTAGGTAACTACACAACATTTTCATACACTCAATTATTACCGCGACACTAACGGTTGTAACAGAGCCAGTTTCCTGTAATATACAATTTAGTTCAAGGTAATTTTGAGTAACAATTGATTTTAACTCAGTAATTCTTAGTTGACCGTTCCCACATGATACAATCTTATCGCTCGGGTTGTATCAATTAATTTATAATATTAAAATTACGAGGCCGTTATTAACATATCCCTAGGAGCTACCTGATCTTGTATCAGGAATACAAAACTGCTATCCAACCTACGTGGCTTCCTGATTTCGCATCAGGTTCGTCTGTGCTTTTATTCAACCTCCTAGCAGCTCCCCGATTTCGTATCGGGTTCGTCCACGAAGTCTCTCAAATATCCTAGCTCCTCCCTGATTTCGCATTAGGTTCGTCCGTGCACCTTACTAACAATCAAAAACTATATTCCTCTTTAAACCATAAACCGCTCGCCGGCCACGCGCTCTACGGCTCGACCCAGGCTCGTAACAGTTTATATTTTGAATAAAGATCCGCAGCTTATTTATGCCGCTTATAGTAAAAATGGGTAGTCGGAATTTGAAATAGTATAAATATTCAAAGAACTTGTAGACGTTCATGTATTATTTTGAACTTAGATTTCAATTTCAAATTAGAATTGTCAAAATAAAAACAATATCCTATTCAACTCCTATCTTTTATAATTGACTGATGATTACTTAATAGTGTTTTTTAGTTTTATGAGTAGACTACGGATGTTCATTCAATTTTCAGTTGTTATAGACAAATTTTAAGAGAATGGTATGTAATGAAATCCTACTTTTGATAAAAAAACAGTCCATGTCGATCTAAAACAAATAAAAAACCTACTAAATTTTATCGAATTTTATGTTTCAGGATTTTTTGAAAATTTTCATAAGCCATAAACACATAAAGATCCACAGTCTAGTTATGAAGATATACATATAGTTTGATTATATCTAACAAGATTAGGTTGAACCATGAACACGCGCTCATTGAAATCTCATTTAAGAGCTTCGTGTTTGTTGTTCAAGAAATTCAATTTTCAACCAGGTGTAATACAAAACTCAAAATCATTTATCATAAATATTTATCATAAATAATAAAGATATTTAATAAATTAAAACCATTCCGTAAACAAGTATTATATAAAGTGTTACATATTTCGAAATTGGTGGAACGGGCGAGCTTTTGAATTCGATTAACTGATAACTCAGTTGGCAACTGTTCTATGTATATTTTCTTATATTTTCTACAATCCATAGAATTATACTATACTTGAAAGCTCAATGATTGTGACTGTTTAGTTGTACATTATCTTGCAAAAATGCAAAACAAAATTTACATTAACTATGGGACCCAGTATGTGCATAAATTAATATCTATAAATTGCTCAAGCGAATCCTACATTTTCTATAATCTATAGAACTCTACTATATCGAAGGCTAACAACTGTGATTGATTTGTTGCATTTCATCTTCCAAAAATACAAAACAATATTCGCAATAATTGTAGGACACAATATATGCATAAATTGACTCGTTTAGGATGAAGTACAGCTGAATCGAACTTCGTCCGAGGTTTCGGTCGCCCGATAGAAAGAAGAAGAAAGAGGAAAGGAGGCACGGAGCTGTAGAGGAAACAAAAGAGCTCGCGCATTATTACTCGCGAATATAAAAGGATGGCTGACGTTTGAGCGGGAGTCGCGCTAATCGCTGGTAGTCCAACGCGACCGCAACCTCGGCGTCGTCCGATAACGAGGAAAGATTATGCCCAAGGACAAGGCCGCGCCGACTCTGCCAACGAACGAACATTCGTTCGCTGGTTGGTTCGTTCCGTTCGCGAGACATTGCGACGAAATCGCGAACGCGAGATACACGCGTTCTTGTACACGCGTGTCAACACACTTTCGACTGCGCGCGCGCGCGCTCGTGTTCACCGGCCTTGCGACGTCGCCAGAACTTGTCAACAAGAACAAACTGTCACTCCCGCCACTACCACCCTTGACAAAATGTATTTAACCGAGAAGACCGCGACGTTTGTCATCATTAGACTGCCAATACAATTTTTGAATTTCGTAGACAAATGGAGAACATAAAAATGCATTTGTAAACTTTAATCTACTCTCAATTTTGATGGAATACTAAACTATAATACACTGTAATATTTTATATGCAATACACATTGTGATAACTTGCTATCCTATGAATATGAGATGGACATCAATTATAATTAAATCATTTTATATGAAAATTATATATATATATATATATATATATATACTTTTGTACGCCACTTATATAAGTGGCGTGCAAAAGTATCCGGACACTCTTTAAAAACGAATAACTTTTTCAAACTTTTTCGAAGTTTTAATAAAAAACCACAGAAATTTTATAGTGACGGTATAATATCTTTACCAAAAAGGTGGGAAGAGGTTGTAGAACGAGAAGGTGGTTCCATTTTTTCATTTCTGAAAGTACGCTTCAAATATTAATTTAAATAGTAAAACAGTAAACAGCACAAACTTATGGGACGACCTAATATTCAAGATAATTAGTAACACGGTAAGTATGAACATACAGTGGTTCACAAAAGTGTTCGCTCGACCTTCAAATCAGAATAACTTTCTTAAAATTTGACCAAACCACTTGACCTTTTTTGAGCAATTAGAAACATTGATTTAGTAAATTACGTGCATAAAAGATTTTGAAGAACTTGCAATTAGTAGGAATTACATGAAAAAATAAAAATGGCACTTTTTAAAACTTTATTATTTCAGCCCGTAATGAAAATTCAAAATATGCGTTTTGTAGATCTATGTTATTTACACATATGCTGAAAATTTCATCGTAATCAGTTAATGAACATATGAGCTACAAGCGGTTGAAAGTGGCGATAATCGTAGTTTTTCACGACTTTTGGTCAGTTTCTGCTTTCGTCAGTTTCCGCAAAATCCATAGTTTCTTACATCTTTCGATGCCCGTCATTTTTTTCTGCTTCAACCGATTTCGATTTTTCAGCATATGTGAAACAAACATAGATCTACAAAACGCATATTTTAAATTTTCATTGTGGACTAAAATAAAGAAGTTTTAGAAAGTGCCATTTTTGTCTCTTCATGAAATTCCTACTAATTGCTATGTTTTCAAAATCTTTATTGCACGCGATTTACTAAATCAATGCTTCTAATTGCTCAAAAAAATGTCAAGTGGTTTGGTGAAATTTTAAGAAAGTTATTCTGATTTAAAGGGCGAGCTAATAATTTTGTGAGCCACCGTATTGATTCAATAGGAAATAAGTGGACGTGTTATAATGAAGTCTCAGAGACCTGAAGCACTTTTTTTAAATCATTGATGGTCTCACGGTACGTATTTACAATTATCTTCTACTATGTACAATTTTATTAACGCTATTTATTTTAACATGTTCAATAAATCTAAATCGTGTAGTACCAAAGGGAATATTAAAATGTTTCTGATAATGGATCGTTTAGAATATATTTTATTATAATTTTCTTTAGAGTATGAAAAAATGTTGTAACACTGTTTTGCACTATTCAGTAATTCTTTTTTAAAAATAGATATTAGTATCGTTAATATTTCCTTGTTTCATTGATATGGATGATGATTGTACATTCTATTTTCAATATGTGATTAAATCATTCCTGAACAATCGCGTCAACAATTTTGATTGAACACTTTCTGTCAGAGGGTAGTAGTCCCCAGTTTATCTGCCGTTTCATTGTTTCCTTATCACCGAAAGAACTCGACCTTGACTTTTCTCAGCCGACGTTTATACTTTATGCTTTTTGACGGATTCCGGGGGCATACATCGCCATCATGTTTGTCGTTGCCAACGACACTGGCGAAGATAACGGGCCGACTTTCACGTTGATGTTGTTTTCGACTGGCGTTGCCTCACATAATCGATATTTTCGCGGGAATGTTTAGTCTTAATGCTCGTCGGTCTGTACTCTGGAGAGGAAAGTTTCGAGCGATCGTATGGTTGTTTTTGGGAGATCGATTTGTCCGTGAGTGACGGTTGTTTATCACTTTGTTAATTGGCTCTGCATCGTTTAATTAGGAAACATTTTGAAGAACATATTCGACTAAATGTGGCGTGGATGTTTGAAAATTTTATTTATACATACTCGGTGGAAATTATTATGCAAACTAATTTAGCCCTGGTAATACTTCTTAAGAATCTAGTGTCATTTAATTGTAAAAATAACATTTTATTTAATTATCGAAATCAAATTTTATTTGACGACACATTTACCAAGTTTTTCATAGAATTGAAGGTTTATGTAGTTATAATATGTAGTCATATGTATTATAGCATAAATCGCAAATTGACAAAAAGAGTCGTCGAAATCTATTAGCCAAGTGCCAAGAGGGGGTCCAAGCCTTGGGAAGAGGGGAATGATTAGGGATATAAGGAGGAAGGGCAATAATGTAATATGATGTAATGTAAATAGTGTAAATAGCGACTTGTACATAGGTCCTCTCTCTCTCTCTCTCTATCTGGTATAAGTTTATAATTAAGATAGAATATAAGATAGTTATAAAACTAGTTGTAGGAGCGGAATGATGAGGTAAAGCTGAAGAAGATGAAACTGTAAAGCAGGGATGGGCAATTTTGCCTCAATTGAGGCAAAACCGTCCACACCGTAGCGCCCTCTGTCCCCTTCCAACAAGCGCGGTACAATGGGGCAACGAAGACACGAGACATCAGCGTATGCAACGAATGTGCGCGCTGCATGAAAGAGAGGTTGGTGGGAGAAGCATGCGTTTGAGGGGCTCCACCCGTGCCCACAACTGCTGTAAAGGATTGTAACCCTTATGGGAACCAATAAAGTTACTACTATTAGCCAAGTGAATTGGATTACCATAATCTCCTAACTTGGTAGTTACAAAGAATTGAAATTAATATTCAGTCTTCAATATACGGTCGTTGCTTATCTCTACGAACCACAGTGTGTTGACAATGGACAAAAATCAAAAAAATCACTTTTCATGTTGGTACTTAAATCGTTCAGAGAAGTGTTCCGAAATATGTATTATACAAAGGTATGTAATGACATTAAAACCAGCAAATAAGTATTAACTATGCCTAGGTACTTCAGCTGCAATTGAAAACTTTCTGTTACAATTCATTTACCAATTGTGCTAGTGTGATCGTTTTATAAAAGTCTAAACTTTTCATTATTCCCACATAGAGTATGTTACTGGAGTTGTGTATCTTGTTATTTTGATGTGAGTTTGTTCGTTTCTTTCATTTTTCTGAGATCAAATTAATAATGTAAATTTCAACGCTACTGATAACTTTCGATCAGTAGTATTAAAAAATATTCCTCCCCCCTTCGTGATTTTTGGCGGAAGTATGCGTGGATATATGTTGTAAACAATTGTGCAAGTTGTAGCAGCCCCAAACAATCCAAAATAGAAAAACTCAAAAATTCTCCTAAATCTTGTACTTTCATTGACTGTTTACAGAAGAAAGTTACATATCAAAGGGGAGAATAATGGCGTGCAAAAGTTCAACTGAACTTTGAGACGCACGCTGCATAATGCTAATGTCGGCACATCAACTTTGGAAACTTATATCTCGGTAATAGTTTATGCAAAAACAAAATTATTCTAGGTTTTTAAAAATGTCTTTGTGTCACCTTCAAGAATACGTATTCAAAAATATAGGTTTCTACTCAAAATTTCAATTGTAATCTTCACAGAGCATTTCAAGGTCACTGCAAAGTCGAACGAATACAATTATTATGTACTCTCTTTTAAAACCTACAAACTTTCGTCTGAAACATTTTTTCGTACCAGCTATAATAATCGAGTAATAGAATTTTGTCCAAAAAAAACGGTCTTTGCATTGCACTGTGCGATGCACTGAGAGGAAACATTATCTCATTGATGATGAAGTTACATCATCAAATTAGCGTCATAAATTATTCTCAGACTGTTATTATTGCTGCTCGTTAACCGACGTTCTCAACAATCTGCGTTTACTTGTTTTCGTAAATGTCCGAACAGCTTAGAAGAACCTTGTTGATGATGTTACGAAACTACTTTGAAACATTGTCGTTGCTGTTGTTGACAGCATGCCAGAAATTACTATTACTAATGCTACCTCGTAACATTTCAACTTCCATATTTTTTCGAGCGAGTATTACGTTAAGCGAGTATTAGTATTACGTACTTCATATAATTATATCTGGACGAGATACGTGGCATCGGAAGCATCAGTAATCGGACGGTGTGGCAGCATTTCGATTATGACAACGGAATCGCTGCGAACTTGAACCTCGACAAAATATTTCGGATGGAACCATTGCGACAGAACGAGAAGTATCGACATAACAACAAAATGCATTCCATTCGAGTGATGCAACTTGTTCAGTTTTCGGGTACGTTGATTTAATTATTATTAACGGGATTCTTTTGCGAAATAAAAATTTGATGCATCCATTGCAAGCAACATTTTCATAGATTGAATATTATATATTGAAAGTCTAAAGTTCTTTTAATTTTCTTGCTATATTAAGTTTTACCTATTCGATGTTGTCATAAATGAATAAAAAATAGAAAGTTCTTTGTCCCTCTAATTATTTTTATAGATTGGAAACAATATATTATTAAGTTCTTTTTGAGTTGATATTAAATATCACTCACATTTTGACATAAACGCGTACATCCGTAAAATTGATTGCATTTACTAAAAGAGATAGGAACCAAATAGAAAGTTCTTCCCCCCCCCCTAATTATTTGTCTAGATTGAAAACAATATATTATAAATTATAAAATTCTTAAGTTCTTTTGGTCTTCTTGATATGTTGACTTTCACCTACTCAATATTGTTGTAAATGCATAAAATCCGTATTCTAATCAATTACTACACTGAAGATAATTCAGCTGAGAGTAATTTGAGAGTGTAGGTTTGAAAGTAGACGTGAAGATCGTAACTTATCTGTGAGCCTAATCGGAGATTCAGAGCAACGCTGAGAAGTTTGAAGAGTTTGAGACTGATGTTTTGAATTTTATTACTGAATGCGATACGAAACACAGTGACAATGAGTGTGGGTAAGAGTAAGACAACACTAACAGTATCGCGAGTGGTAACCGAGACTTTAGAACTGATGTGTGCCAATTTTCACGATCATGTGTCTGTTTTATTAATGCAATAAATAAACTTGGTAATTCTTCATGAAACTATAATATTATGAAACTTTTGGCAATAGATAATTGCGGCTCTCATGATTCGTTGATTGTGTAACTTTAATTCCTGCCTACAATTATCCTTATTGGATCATTAGAATAATCTACATGTTTTCACATGTACTACTTGTAATACATATATGTATATCATATTACATTTGTAAATTTTGTTATTGCTATCGAGCGTATCATGCTATCGTAAAAAAATATACTATTCCATTTAAAAAAACATCGGTGACCTTGAAATTTCATTAAAAAACACGACATACAAAATTTTTTTCTTTACCATTATGTTTGCCCCCTGCAATAGTGTCACTTTGTCCTCTGAAGTTTTCTGATAGGACTGTAAATACGACAGATATTTAGGTGTTCCCATTTATGTGGGACACCCTGTATATTAGTCAAAATTAAATTCTCCAAATTGTCCTTCACATGCGTATGTCTATTTCAGTATTCGAAGCATATAAAACACAGCAAGGTCACTTTTACGTTTTCGTTAGAAATATGTTTCTTCGAATGTAGGTACACTTCAATCAAATACTATTTTTATGACAACTAAAATTAATAATATGTTTATCTTGTTTTCACCACAAGGAATCTTAACACTAGGTGTACGGAGCACAAAAATTGATTATTTTACATTGTTTTATAAAAATAACAAAATTGTATTTACTTAGATCTTCAGCGATTTCTTTGGTAATATGTGCACAAAAAAATAAATCTATTTAATAATTCCTCACGAAAGCCTTCTTACACTCTTAATAATCGTAAATTAAATTTTTTGAATCCGTCATTTTGGCAGGCCCGTAAATCTAGTGTTAATAATGTTTCCTGATTCCGATTTGACAAATTATCTTATGAACACGATCCCTCAAATTATTTATGAGCAAAAGAATGTGCAGAAAGAGGAAAAATTCAAAGACCAACCAACGAGAGATTGAATCGTCGGGGGTCCCCTTTTTCTCTCGAATTCTGCGTCCTTGGAAAAAATACACGCAGGAGCTAGTCGATTCCCGGATCCTCGATTCTTTGTAACCCGGTTACGCCTCTCGGGACGATTTTATCCTTGTTCTGGATTTATTTCGAATACTTTTCCATTACTAACAGCAGCAGGAGCAACGCCTCTACAAGAAGTGCCTTTAATACATATTTTAAATATTTCATAAATAAAGTCGTGAATTTTTATGTAATTTTACATGTTGTTGTAAAAATGGTCAGTCGTTAGAAGATTAAAAACTATAAAAACGAAACAACCACGCTGTGGTAGTATTTCAATGGAAATTGTCATCCAGATGCTATGTCTACATAAACCTTAATTTGGTCCAAACAATTAATGAGTAATAATAATAATCTCGGTGCTCTGTGACCCATAAGAAAATTTACCTAACGTTCAGTGAACAAATAGTCAAATAACAAAAGAAGCTAACTAGTGGCTTTAAATGGCTGACTATTGGAACAATTACCCTATATACTCACACAAGAATTTACCTGAAGTCCAACGGACAACTGGTCAAGTATCAAGACAAAAGAAGAAAAAAAGATTGGTTACTGATAATTGGAGATGAGTCAGTGGTCTACATTTGGGTTCTGACAAAGAGTAGATGGCCAGTCCCCGAGGAACAGCCTGGCAAGTAGTGACCCACGAAAAGAACGGAAGTTAGGCCACGTAATCCAACCGAGCACGCCAAGGCCGACGAAACGGCCAGCCCTAACAGAGGCGCCAATTATCACGGGGAAGAAGACACGAGCCAGCTTTTACGAGCTTTTCATCGACGTGGATTGCCGTTTCGAAGAGCAACGCCCTTCCTCCCGGAACGATTGACGCACGAATGTTCAACCCTCTTTCATTCTTCTTCATATTGTCTTCTCTATCCCTCCTATTGCTTCACGATCCTCCTCTCCCAAAAATAATCCACAACTTATTATTGGGTCAGTTTGTTCGTCGTTGCGTAATGAACTCGTTACTTTGCCTGCTCGTAATTTTGCTCGCCGATGCAGCGAAATTTTTATGTGTTTCCACGTAGCTAATGAACATTGTTGCATCACCGTGCCAGGTGTAAAGGTATGTAGTGATTCAGAAGAAACATTTTTGTTTCTTATTAGTCTCCACTAATAGACGATGCCGCTTCTAGTTTGTTTCTCTCTCTTTTTTATTGAATCTGTTAGTCGAAATCAATCTTTTGTAAAAAATAATTAGTAATGATAAAAAGTAAATAAAGATTTGTCATTTCTGACGTTCCAATTCATGTCAGCAATGGCAACGATTCACCGATATACCAATGAAAGGCCGTTTCAAAAACGAATTATTCTACCGTTTCTCAATATTTTGTTCTAAACAAAAAATTGAGAATAAAGTTTAGATTTATGTTAATGTCACTATGAAAACCGGAATCTTTCACTGAATCACTCTTGAAAAAAATTCCCGAAGACAGCACATTTTTAGATACTCAAGGTGGTCTATCCCCTTAACCCATAACACTATAATATCGAGTCAGACTTGCGATGAACAAGAAAATTTCGAACAAGAACTACTAAACATGTATGTTATTAATGTACAAAAAACTAGAATTTCATTTCAGTTTGATTGTTGTTATCAGTATATATCTAATACAGAATATACAGGGTGGTGCACTATAAACAGGTCACCTGAATAACTCGCTTGCTTTTGAAGATAGAAGAAAATGCATCAGACCAAACTTACTCGATTTCGAGGCGCTCGTAATACGATGTCATTAATTTTTTTATAGATGGAGACGTCAAGGAGATATGAAGGTCAACTCTGTTTTTTTAAATGGAACGGTATGGTTTTTTATTTACATTCTGAGAGTGTATTTCAAGAAGAATACAATGACCTATTATGAAGGGCATTCAAGGTCACGCAAGGTGAACTGTAATGGAAAATAAAGTGTCTCAAAGCACTCTTCGAACGCTACGACAATTTACATGTAACATGTTATTTACGTATTCACTGCTAATTCAAGTGTTCAAAATGACGACCTTGAACTTGAAATTGGTCCATATTTCATTGATGGTACGCTAAATAGTCATAAATACGAGAAAATCTTAAAAGACGTTTTGCCAGAATTGTTAGAGGACATTTCACTGGACATGCGACAGTCCATGTGGTTCCAACAAGACGGATGTCCTGCTCATTCAGCACGAAATGTTACAGAATTACTGAGCAGGACATTTGAATGTCGTTGGATTGCTCGATCAGGAAGTAATACATGGCCAGCACGTTCCCCAGACCTGACACCACTAGATTTTTATTTGTGGAGAAAATTGAAGAAACACGTGTACGGCGAAAAACCAACAACCACAGTTGATATGCAAAAACATATAAAAAGAGCTTGCTCTGTAATAGATACAACTGAAATTTGTCAGGCAGTATCATCAGTATTGCAACGTTTTTAGATTATGTCTCCGTGTTCAAGGTCGTCATTTTGAACACTTGAAGTAGCAGTGAATACATAAATAACATGTTACATGTAAATCTTCGTAGTGTTCGAAGAGTGCTTTGAGACACTTTATTTTCTATTGCAGTTGATCTTGCGTGATCTTGAATGACCTTCATAATAGGTCATTGTATTCGTCTTGAAACACACTATCAGTATGTAAATAAAAAACCATACCGTTCCATTTAAAAAAACAGAGTTGACCTTCATATCTCCTTGACGTCTCTACCTATAAAAAAATTAATGACATCAGATTACGAGCGCCTCGATATCAAGTAAGTTTGGTGTGATGCATTCTCTTCTATCTTCAAAAGCAAGCGAGTTATTCAGGTGACCTGTTTATAGTGCCCCACCCTGTATAGGTAAAGTAATTATAATGTAGTACAAGCGGTAACACTAAACCCACCAAGTCTTAAAAGTAACTGGTATACGTCGCCTTATAAAAATTACAAGATTGAATTTATTTAGACTTGGCACGGTTCGTGTTATAATATGTGCTTTACTAAATAGATTTATTTAATTATTTCCCATGAAAGCATCTTTATAATTTCCATAATTGTGACATAAAAAATCTGGAACCGGTCATTTTGACCGGCGGTGGTAGATGTAGTGTTAAATATCGCCTATTTTATTGGTATTAAAAACGCAGCGCGCCAGTGCTTTTTGGAGCCACTGTGTTCGATTTCCAGCATTCGTCATCAGTTTCAGCGCCCATGAAAAGGTCGTTCCCGCTTCCCGCCTCGTCTTTACGATCGTGACGATGATACAAGCTACGACGGGCGCGGGGGTCGAAGAGGATCCGTCGGGGCGTGGAACGGGAACGTCGCGACCTTGTGCGATTCCAACGATTCGACTAATAATACTACCAAATCGTTTCGCAAATACCGCAACACGCGTCTCCGAGTCTCTTCCACCTTCTTCTTCCGTTTCTCTTCCGTCTGCATCCTCTTACGTGGTCACGGCTAGATCGGTTTCCTCACATTGTTCCTCGGATAACGAATAAGTTCTTCCATAATTTATGGAGCATAAACGCACGTGCCCCACGTGATTGATTAATGGAGAGAATTCGTACGAATCTGTAGCGCCAACAATCGGAGAAACACAACAGTGACTGGCACATCGTGAAAGTTACGAGACCAGCTTTATCGAGATTTCTCTATACTTTTATTGAAGCATATACACTAATAAATAAAACACCTCAGGACTTTCCACCGCAGCATATTTATCCTCTAAGTAATTGTAAAATACAAATTTGTACTCTCATGAATGTAGCAATAGATAATCGTTACAATTTGCTTGAAATGTAATTGTCACCAATAAAGTGATATGAGCATGTTGTACACATTTCATATTAAATATTTACAGTTTTGGAAATAATATTTCTAGTAAATTTGGTATATAGTAGGCTTCCATAAAGAATTGTTTACGGATACTACACATACATATGTATCTTCTGAGACAGGAAGTGTGCAGTCTTTTTAAATAATCTTTTTTGACGTATACTTTACATTCACTGCCACATGAAGTACACATATATACAGTACTTCAGTAAATGTAAAAGAACTACAGTAAATGCTTTATACTTTACACTACATCTGCAGTATATTAAAAAGTACAAATATTGTTACCTGTATTTAATACACCTAATAATAACGTTATTATATATTAATAACATCTTATGGTAGAGGTCAGTGGTTAGATGAGATACTTAAAAAAAAACAGTCGCATCGGTTGAATAGTTTATGAACATGAAAACACAAACATTTTTAATTTGTTTAAATTTTTCTATAAACTTGCTAGGGATGTGTCCTATTGGTATCAGAAGTCGTAGAACACGCGTAGGTTTGACCTGAAAATAAGCAGAAAAATGAAGAATGAAGTTATTTGATTCGAGGTTATATTTCCAGGGTCGTCCGATACTGAATATTCGTGTTGGAAACATGAAACGCGGTTGCAGGAGATCTTTTTTAACTATTTCTCAACATCTTTCCTTTTTTATCAGGGAAGTTCGCGTTTATTTTGAAATCTTTTGAAGTTAAACACACTAGGGAATATTTATACGTAAGTTCGAGGCCATTTACATGCTTCTACGAATGCATTATATACGCACTTTGCGATCGAACTTTCCCCTCGTTTTATTCTCCTGCCCGTCTGTGCATTTCCATCCGTTTCCACTTAACGCGCGTCAGAACCATTTTCTCTCCGGTTTGCTTATTTCACTTCAACACGTGTATCCGCTGCTCTTCCGTCCGCACTTTTCCGCCCTCTCTACTTGAAAAGGTCATTTCGTCTTTGTTTTCTTTTCTCTTGTCTTTTTACCCTTTGATACGTGAATTGCAACGGTCTTTTCGCAATTTTAAATCAAATTTAACCCTCGTATTCGACGATATCTATTTGCAAGCAACATTACTTAAAATTACAATATTATTTACATAAATTTTAAAGTACAATAACTTATGCAATAGTAATACCTATACCGTGAATTTTATGTGTTTATGACAACAATGATAACATATATTCATGTGTTAATGACAACAGTGAACAATGCAGCAGCACAGATATGAACTAGCAACATAATTTCGATCTGTTGCAAATATAACTCTGTTCTAATTTTAACGATTTAGTTATAACCAGACTGCGGATCATTATGCAAAATAAAAATTGGCCAAGTCAATTGTAAGAAACAGAAGTGATCTAAAAATGTATTTCCTCTTTTAATAATTTCAATAACTCAAATACAACATGACAACATTATTCAATTTTCCTATTTCTTTACAGTCTTGTATTTGATCAATTCATTTTTGCCATAAATGCAAAAAATCTGCAATCTACTTATAACTATATTTAGCATACATAAATTTACGTATAACGAGAAAATCATTAACCAGCGACTTAAGAAACAACTGACCCTGCATATTCGAATAACCCGATCATTATTTCGGTACAATATTCATGTTCTTTTTAAAAAATACTAGAGGTCTAAAATTCCAACGGAACAGCGCAGCAGTGTCGTTCTTTTTTCACAAAGGTTAGTTTACAAGAGACCACGGCAAGAATAATATACATATCCCGAGGTCCGTGCAAAAAAAAACCGTTTTATTCCGTTTCAGCTTCTTCCCTGACTGCACGTTGCTTTTGCGACGCCACGCACGTGCCGTTGCGTTAAGCATTTCGCCGTCCAAGGTCAGCGATAGCGATTTCGCTTCCTAGAACAAGAGGGGTATCACTGATAACCGTCGGAGCTCGTTTCGAGATGACGACTCGTGCGGCGAGGTAGCCGCGTTCATCGGTTTTCTGCGATGGAGGGGAATAGTCCTCCTGTCCGAAATGATCGAGAAGATTTCGATTGCTCGCTCGATTCTATTTTTACAACGGTAATCGTAAACTTTGTTTCAACAGCGACGCGAGATTTCGCGCGCTAGATTTGAAACACTTCTTAGTTCAGCCGCCTCAGACGCCCTGGAGCGGACTATCAATTGGCGGGCTAAGAATCATAGCGGTGTAAGTCACACACATGGTGTATCGAGTAACATAATGTTTTGCGGTTATTGTTATAAAAAAAACTCCGTACACGCATTGCGATCGCAAAAACACATCTATAGGTTCAGAAAAATATAAAAAATATCTGTACGTGAAAATTTAAGCAAGAAACAGAATGTTATACAATTTACAAGAGAATTGTTTAATTTAGCTTGACTTATGCCGATATACAGTGACACTCATAAATATTCTATTCCATTAAACTTTTTTAATATTAGACACTGCGACATGCAGTCTTCTTTGAGAAGTTAATTGGATTTTTATTCATTCATGTTACGGACAAGTTTGTAAAATACGAAGAAATATGCACATTAACGCAAAGATAGTAGTTTTGTTTTATTTAATTACATAGATCCTCAGGCTAATCATAAATATTAATTTCTGTAATTAGAGCGGTAAATTTATTTTGAGACGTCACCGAATTAATGTCTATACATATCTAATAAATAATAACGCAACTGAACGAATTTTATATAATGAATTTTCAATAAAAAAAGATTTTCTTTTCAAAATAAACAGCATGCGAGTCGTAACAGTCACCTATAGAATGGCTTTCATAAAGACCGATTCTATGTTCAAAATAAACTTGAATGTTCATGCGACACACGAGTCAAGGCACTTAGATTAACCAAAGCGTCTTTCTATTTTCGTACCAAAGAACGGAGAACAAATCGATCCAAACAATCTCCAACCAGCGCTTTAGTTTCCCGTTCCGCCTCTATTTATTCGTGCGTAAAAGACACGTGCAATAAATTCGCTCAATAATAACCATTAATAAGTATCATTGCATCTGCGTTTCCTGCTGCAGCAAGGCGAACGCAGCCGCGAGTCCTTTACAGTTACTCGGCGCAGTTCGTTGTATCGTAACGGAACAGTTGGTGTTCCGGAAACGCTGCAAAGGATCCGGATCCGATCGCCATAATTGCACAGACGCCCTGCGTCGTGCTGAGAAAACACGAAACTACATTTAGTTTTTGTTTTATTCGTTTCGCCGACGTACTACGTACAAGCAACCACGTTTAGAATCGCTTCATCAATAAAACTGATCCATCGATCCACGATAAACGGAATCTTTGAACAAATATTATTACTTTGCAGTTATACTTGGCTTTGAATGCCACTTTGCTTCAAACAGTTTATTAATTTTACCTGCAGAAACATATTAATTAAATGAACAAGCTGTCTATTTTTTGTTTAAAATTTAAATCTGGCAGGAGCCATTTCTTAAATATAATTATATAGTATACAATTTTTGAATAACTTCTTGTCTGACGAATATTTATTATATGACTGCAAGGTTAACCCTAACTTGAAAAATTGTATTACAATGTCGCAGCTAATCCAATAAAAATGTGTATAAGTACAATCAACTTTCACTTTTCTAGAAAGTCATATATACGTGAGGATATTGAAAATTTGTATAATAGACTGAAGATCTTTATGCAGAATCAACATTGTTTTATCAGTTGCAAGAAATATCAGTAAATGAGAGATTTGTTTCTTCCTTGAATACCTTGCCTCATGATTTATTTCTATATGAAAAAGAAAACTTATGTTTATTATCTATCTTTAATCTAATAGTTCAATATAATGGTTCAATAACATAAATATTTGATAAATTTTCTTCGAAATCTTATTATAAGCCAAAGGTTAATAATTGCAATAAACTGAAAATAATATAATGCTATGATTAAAATCTTTCAACCTTCCATTTTCTGTTTTACATTTTACCCACCCATTTTCATTATGAATGTATAAAGTATGCAGTCTAGTTACAATTATTAAAATGTCCCGTGGCAGTAAGCTAAACTTGTAACCGCTCCACAACATTTGCCGTTTGTTTATGTACGGCGCGCCTAACAGTACAGCGATTTTTCCGCGAGCATAATGGAGCCGGTCGACGAAAAAGGAGAAATCATGGGGCTTTTTCAAGAGCGCCGATGGCCACGGGTATTGCGTTTCTGCTATTCGAAGCGAGCAGAACTATCGGTCGAATAATTTGTGCGGGTCATCAGCATATTCATGAGGGCGCAATCGCGTGTAAACGTTTCCCACGTAAATCTCATTTCTTAATTGGCTCGCACCCGCGTTCTGTTCCCACTGCACTTGGATTCACGCATAGCCGACTCAGCTTATCTTCGCCGTTAGGTGAAAAATGGCAACCGGCAGAGCCATTACTTTCTGCGCTGACCAACGCAACGATTCTAGCCAACGTAAACACTCGTAAACCTGATCAATGAATCGGCGACTCCTGATATACTGTTAAATACTGCTGATTATATATGGGCAGAAGCTAGTAACGGTGGATGTTTCTGCATTTAGTGTCGTGACAGCAAACAGCAAGAATGCATTGTGGAATTTGAAAGAACGGCGTTGTTTCCGAAAAATTGATTTTAGAAGGTTGTATTCCGTTTAAAATATTAGTTAATGTGTCAACTAGTTACATATCCGGATGGGAAATAGTAGTACGATATTTACTTTAATATTAAATTAGATGTAGCGGCGATACGATACTAGTGACAATGACAAAACATTCTTGTATTAAACCACTTTTTAATGTAACTTTTGTAAACGTACTTGTGACATTTTACTGGTTAAATCGATACCAAACACGATACAATTTGGACCATATTTACTTGCTCAATCCGTGATATAGTGGAACATCTATTATCCGAACTGGTATCTGAATTCAGATTAAAAATTATCTGATTAAGTCTGTACTGATTTGTACAATAAATAGTGTTGTATACGACTCATTTCAGATTGAACTGATTAAATGTTGAACACATAAATTTAGGTTAATGAAAAAATGGAAGAACAAATAAATCTGAATCAAATTGTATTATGTGTGGTATCATTTTAATCAGAAAAAATGTCACGAATATATTGGTGAAAGTTTCATAAAGAAATCATTGGGAACAAAAAAATTTTATCATTAATTTGATATTGTCTAACCAATTTGGTTCCTCGCTATCGTTCTCGACGTTCGACACTAGTGGTGGGAGATTATGGAATAACGTCTGTACACGATGTAAGTAATATTTTCAAATACAATAAAGCGAGTACAGAGACATTACTGTACTAATTTCATTTGCCCATTGTATCGGGTTGTTCGAAAAGTAATATTGTTTTTCCAAAGGAAAGTCGAAGACGATTATTCACTATTTATTTATTTATTCGGTGATGTAGTGGACATTTTGTTCTATGAACTTATGCCATATTTTTGGCAACTTGGAGATCTCATGTTCGTAGATTTCCTGTTAGCAAACAAATTGAATTATACATATTACTTTCGACACCTTCATTTAAAATGATATTTACACTGCTTAAAAAATGTCGAAGAGGACGAAACAAATGGTAATCCAATGGCACATCCTCTCTGTAAATAGCACACAACTTTGTCCTTAATTGCATCGCATTTTGACGTTTGCGGTAATCATAACACAAAATATGGCCGAAATGTTCACTTTGATTTTCCATACTCGATGCAATTACAAAAGAAAAATATTCTTGAGAGGTTATAAAGCACTATAAGGCATCTTGCGATTTAGAAGCGAATTCAGTAATAATTAGACTGTGGAAGTTTTTGCAATTTGCAATTGAATTTTTATTTTGCAAATAAAATCGTATATTCAGTGGTAGTAGCCTTTGTAGATCTGAAATAAATAAAATAAATAAAAATCGTACGAATTTATATTCTCGCATTTCTCGAAAATTTTCGAAAGCCATAAACGCATAAAGATCCGCAGTCTAGTAATAATAAATAGAAGCATTATACCATCAGTACGCGACAAACGAAATTACTTTCCAAACAACTCAATGTATTGCCACTTCGTATCTGTTTACAATCACGTGGAACACTTGTTGACGGTCAGTATTGTTCTCGCCGAAAGAAGTGCATGAGTCACCGTAGGTTGCACTCGTGAAAATGCGTCTCAGGATGTATAGCACACTCAGCGACCTTGAACTTCGTGTAGGTGACCCGGTCAGCTGGACACACCGAGAAGCCGGTCTTATCCGCTCGGCATATAAATTACGTTATTTTTGCCGCTTTCCGTTTCAGGGCGGTGTAAGACGATTACGTTGGAGCAGCAGCAGCGGCGGAACGCGCCAGACGAATGTGAAAATAATTAATCGACTCACGTATGACGCGGTGAGTTTACCCATGGAACCGTGACCGGTCGGATCCACCTTGAACCGGGTACAGTCGATCGCTAACAACCGAGCTTCCTCTCGCGGCATCAAATCGCGTGAGATCTTCGAGCACTCCTTTAACACGTCACCGACAGAAATTCGACGTGTCTCGAAGCTGTCCGTGATCCTCGAAACGCCTGACTGGTTTGATGCCTTGAGGAGACGGACCATCGATCTAGAGATCTCCTTACGAAATTGATTTCGAAGCCGATTTCGAGGAGGATCACGATGTATGGGAAATATCAGAGAAGAAAGTGTCGAGAAAGCTGATTTCGAGGGTGCTCGAGATGGCCAAACGTTTTGCTACTTTGAAATTATTTAAAACAGTAATTTTCTGGGTCTGGAAGAGTAGGAAATAATATTTGTAATTTATAGTGTGGACTAGTAATAGTAAATTTATAGAAACGATATTAGGATCAATTTTATTTTCGGTTTTTTATAAAGGTTGTGCCAAGTTCACTGTAGTCGTAAAGTGCTAAACTGCATTAATATTTTTATTTCACTGAAAGTAGTAGATTGGTAGGCGAGTTCTTTTTTTTACAATAATTTTGAGGTGTTGGTGGTTCGAGTTTGCAAACATTTTTGTTTTCTATCACAGTCATTTATATTTTCTTCTTTCAGTTTTGTCTAACATCCATGGTCTATGGAGTCTAGCCGTGAAGACGTAAATTGACGTAGTCTAAAAATGTGGTATGCACATTTTTTTATTTGCAAGTTTCCTTATGGCTTTCTAAGAAGTGAATTTCAATTATAAGAAAATTGTGTTGATCTATTAGAGTAATCCTACAAGTATCCATATTTTTTGATTTTGCATTGCTTGCCTAATTTTAAATACAACTAAAACGTACGTATGATATACATAACATTCATTTGTTCAATCGAAAAGCTCATTAATGTGAGTTGATTAAACGCCGGAATATTCCACGATGCCCGTGAGCTGTCAAAATGTCGCCGATCATCATCAGTGACACTGACACAAGCCGAAAACATACTGTTAGTTTACAGTCCTTCGCAGAAGATTACATTATCAGTCTCCACTTTCTTTATCTAAAGAAGAAAAGATGAAAACAAGCCCAGTGATTCCCAGGAAGCACATAATCTCTTCCATCCAGCCGAGATTCATTCCAATCGTAGTGACGTTGACCTTCAAGCTCATCGCCGTATAATTGATTGTCCTAGCACATAACCAGTTTCATCTTAAATTCGCTTTCTTCTGTTACGTTCTTCTTACTCCATAGATATTTATATCAATTCCCATTTTTACATGGAAACGAATATAATTTTATAAATTATATTGATATGTTTATCAGACGATACTGTTGTTCAGGATGATTTTGAAACAGTATTACAAAATTTAAAAACTTATATGAAGCAATGAATTCAAAAGAAGCTTTATCAAATTGTGAGTATTGGATCAATTTTATTCGAACAATTCACGACGACTTTCCAATACGGCTGTCACCATGTATGATTAAAATGTACCATTAAGACTTACAGTCCCATATGTGGATTATGAATACTTTAAATAAAATGATAATAAATCGTATACATACAGGGTGTCCCAAAATTTCTGTTACACGGGATATCTCTTTATCCATTGTATTTAGAAAGAATACTTCCAATGAAATTTGTATGGTTTTCAAAGCTCCATAGAAAGGTGCATTTTTTAAATATTTTATTTGATGTGTTGAAGGTCATTTTAAGGTCAAGTTCACTTTTTTAAATGGAAACAATTTTTTTATTACACCTACTTTATTCGTTTTATTCGAAATGTTTCTTAATTTGACAACTTTTTAAGTAATTCAATGATAAAGACCTCCTGACTTGACGCCATTAGAGTTCTTCTTATGAGGTTATTGAAAAGAAATTGTGTATAGAATACGCCCGGAGAATTTAGAACACCTCAAAACTCAAATTTCAGATGCGTGTCGTGCCACGGTCTCCCACTACTATGATTTTTCGTTCATTTAATAGGCGTTCGCGTTTATATAAGAGGATTTCGTTCAGCTAGAGTTCAGTTAACCAGGTTTTGCTAAAATTTAGTTCATATAAACGAAGATCCACTGCATATCACATTTTGAACTTACCTCATCTCACTTCAGGTATTCATTCTTGAAAAAGAAATTTACAAAGTTAATTATTTATACTTTCATCTGGTTTTTCACCATTGTGTCAATGTAACATACAGGGACAGATGTAATTTTAGAAACGAGAAACCCACGAGGATTAAGCGAAGTGCTTGTAATACCTCTATAAAAATACTTTGTGAACCTTGCGAAATCAATTAGCTGTATTAGGAAGCTGTATTAGATCGTCACAAAAATTTCTTTCACAATGTACACGTATAACCCTTTGCACTCGAAGCAATTTCAATTCCAATATTCAGATATTTCTTCCAATCTAGAACATTTTTATTCTATGGATCCTTTTACATTGTGCACCTGAAGATTAAACCTGTTTTCTCATACAAAAGTTGAATTTTTCGCAATTTATGGAATAGAGATGAATTTAATAATATGAAAACTGTTTTGAATAATGGTATAGGTTAAAATTGTCAGACAACACGAGCGTACACAAACAACAATACTATACTATACCTTTACATTGTTCGCATGAACCAAAAAGGAAACAAACTTTCGGACCAGCCTAATATCTTAGACTTTGAATCTGCGTTTGCGTCACGGAATACCACGATCAGCTCGCAAACGATCACAGTTCGCGCGTGTCTGTCCCCGATAACGGGAAGACATCGGTTTGTTTTCGTCCCCGTCGAACGATCCAGAACGATCGTTCGAGGATCGTGACGTCCGGTCGATGCTCCATTCGCGAACGACGACAACAACGACAACGGCAACGTGAACATATTGAAAATCGCGTCGGGGCTGGTTATAACGTTGAATCAATCCTGGCGATCGATAAAAGGCTAAAAATATCGGCGCGGATCGTGGACGGCCGCGTTTACGCGAGTCGGATATCATCGACGCGGTGTCACGCGGTGTCAGGGGGACGTCCGGCACGGAATAACAGGAAATCGGACACTGGCGAGAGCCCGGTATCGGCGTTACCGAGACTTCAGTTTGGTAATTGCGACACCGGCCAGACGATAAGACGGACGACAGGTGATTACGAATATCGGGTGTCTTTACACATCCGTTGTTTGCGGTACAACATCCTCTCTTGTCTTCCTACCGCTTCAGGCCAGGAACGCCCCGTGTGCCAACTTAAGGACAATCGCAGTCGGACGGATTCCCTGCGACTGTGGAAGAAAGGAAGTATGCGAGAATTCGTTGTCTCTTGCCTCCGATCGACGATTGAACTTTCGAGCCTTTGGTTCCATGGAGGGAACAATTTTTTATTTATTAGGTCGCACATTGCATCTTCGGGAGAACATTCTATTATTTTAAAGTTGTAGATAGACTGTGGAGCTTTATGCAAAATAATGATTTTGTTCATAAATTGTAAGAAACTGGGCCCGAGTGAAAAGTTCTTTCTTTCATTAATTATTTTTGTGGGTTGGAAATAATACATTGCTGTTTCTAACTTCTCTTAACCTTTATACAATTTAACTAGTTAGCTGTTTTTGCCGAGTATACTCGTCATGGAATAAAATTAATTGCTTCCTATTTAAAATTTGTAGTGAAAATTAAAACATATTATTAATTTGACGACATTTTAGAATTTTTCGAGTCAAAGATGAAGTAAAGAAACGAACCAAAGAAATTGATGAGAGGTCAATATGTGATAAATAAAGTTTTCAAAAATTGTTAGTAGCCACATACAAAGTCGAGCTACACAGTTAACTGGTGAAATTGGACTTACCCATTCTTGTTATGTACGCATAACATCCGCAGTGTAGTTATAGATGATACGCAAAATGTAGAAGACGAAAGTTGTAAGATATAGAAGAGATCACACGATGATTGCATTTGGTTGACATTGCAGTAACCTTGAAATGCTCTGCAGAGATTACAACTGAAATTTTGAGGGGAAACCTGTGTTTTTGATCACGTGTTCTTGAAGGTGACATCAAGAAGTTTTCAAAACACTCGAATACTTTGATGTCTGTATAAACTATTATCGAGATGCAAACGGCCAAAATTGATGTGCCGACATTAGCATTACGCAGTCTACATCGTGAAGTTGTTCAATTAGACTGTGCACGGCACTGTTTTCCTCTATGTCTTGTAACTTTCTTCTTCTTCAAGGTTTTGTGTTGTGGACTTTTCGTTCAGGCTTCTTTGATAGTTTAAACAATAGAAAAGTAGTTTTCACATCGTGTACCATCCTTTTTCGTTTGATGTGTTAGAAAAATAATGAACGCCCACAAATGACGACGGGACCCAAAAGCGTGGCGCCGCGACGGTCATAAATTGTCCTGGATCCTTGAAGATATCACTGAAGAAAGGGACTTTTCCGGAAGGGACGAGGCATTCGAACTACGTTTGTCGGACAGTACACTTTGACAGCGATTTTATTTTATTTTATAATTCATCTTACAGATGCTATCATAATTTTACCAGTTCTACATTTACTATGAAAGTATACATTTTGAATGCGTAATCGATGTAGATAATTTTTATTTTGCGTAAAGATGATCAGTATCAAGATTACTTCTTTAACTTTGAAGTGGTATACTGTTTTCTCAGACTACGAAGTACCACACTGAGATCTTCCTAAAAATTGAATGAACATTTATTAAAATACTTTCCTGTGGATAGTTTCCGATTACAAATTTCAAATATTCAAAAGAAGTTAAAGAAATTTCATAATTACAATCGTCTTGCAATGCTCATACGAAAATCAGCGTATAGTAAATTTTGCTGGGGGTCATGAGAGACTTAGGATGCCATTACAGGGTTAATGCTCTCTTATGAGTAGACTGGAGGTTTTTTGCATGTATAGCAGAATCGAGTAGATGAAATTTTATGATGTTGATACATTATTTTTCATCTATTACAATCATTAAGGGAAGAAATATCATTCTATTTGGTTTTGTATTTCTTGCAATCGGCGCAGACATATTTCAAATTTATGAGCTTCAAGAAAAATTTTCTAGAAAACTGAGCGTTCATCAAGTTGATTCATTACGGGGGCGTGAACAACTCCTATCCTCGCGATATCATCGGAACGATTATTCTCGGCTCGCGTCTCTCGCCGGGCAGAAAATGGGGCTACGTATTTTCCGCGATTGAGCAAGAAAGGGTTAATCGAACCGTGACTATCGGACACGTGTACGCGAATCACGAGCCCGGGGTTCGCAGGGCTGGCATGGCGCGTGTGTCCAGAAGCTTCTTGACTACGGCGTCGGCTAAGAAAGGATTGACCTCGATGCCGGCCCCCGAGTAATCACCGTCGTCGTCTCCTTTGGATCCGAGAACGAACTTTTTTAGCGGCGGTGCAGAGAGTTCGGGGCAGAGGAGTACACAGAGGCGATGGGCTGTGTCAACGGCCTGGCCACTATTCAGCGCAAGTGCGCTCGATGGTCAGCCGCTGGCGCAGGCGTCGCGACGAGAGAGTGCCAGAGGTCGTTGCCTCTCTCGTCGTCGTCGAGTCTCTTCTTCGTGTCCCCTTCGCGCTCGTTCCTCTTTTCTCCTCTTCCTCCTCCTCTTCCTCCACCTCGTCATCCTCCGCGTCCAACTCACTTCAACCCCCCGGTCGACTGGATAACGTATTGTTTCGCGTTCTTTCTTACAGAGTGGCGTGTTTTAACCTCCCTGCTACGTCTGCCTGAACTTGACGCCGCGCCGTGGACTCTCGTGTCCTTGGGCGCGACGACATTGTCTTCTCGGTGAACGATCGAGACCTCGACACACGAATTTTGACTGTTCCGAATTGTTCGGTGATGTAGAGCCCCGAAAACGACATTTTGTTTCCTACGGGTTGAGCATTTTTTGGGGTGAACGCTGCGGAGGGTTGTTTTAGAATTAATCCTCGAACGAAAGCTTGGGGTATTTCATGACCCCAACAAAATTTTCTGTATAATCCTTTTTTTGCTGATGCATTGAGATATAATTGCAAATATGAGGTTTCTTTAGATTCTTTTGAGCATTTGAATTTGGTAACTCCAAACTATACACTAGGAATTACCTTAGTAAATTTTTACGGAATTTTTGAGAAGGAGTCTGAGGAAACAATATATCATTTGAGGGTTAAAATGTATTTGAAATTTGTGTAGGTTTTACAATTAGAGCACCAATTGTTGAAGCACATACCTGGTGCACTGGCTCCTCTAAATAAAAATGTGTATGCTTTAGGTTGAGAATTAGTTGGATGGTCAACGTTGAAGGGGCATTGATTTTGTTATTGAAGGGTTGCCTTAGGGTTAAAGTATCAATCAATAATATAATTGGGTAGGAATTAGTAGTATAGTTTCATTAATATGATACAGACCGCTTTCGTATAACGACTTTTCATGCAGGTGAACATTAAAAGGAAATTAATCTCACCACTAAAGGGTTGTTTTTGGTTTTACAATGTAAGAGAAATTTGTTTTTAGGGTTAATGAACCAATGAGACACTTAGATAGGGATTTGTAGTAGCGAAATTCCTCTGTATTAAATTGAGGATATAAATTCTACAATGCAAGTTATTTTATTCTTGGCCATTTTCATCGAGCAAAACGATTATTAATAAGCATATTAACTCTCGCCCAGTATTCAATGAATTATACAAAACGTACGCTTTCAATTTTCATTAACCGATGGATTGTAAAGTGTTGCAGAAAGTTCTGAAATAATAGAAAGGGAACACTTCGGACCAATGATGCCGAATGCCAGAACAGTTGAATCGAGGGGAATACAGTTTACCACCTCTCTGATGACCAGAGTAATATGTGATACGTTGCGCGGTACGTCATGTGACCAGTCTACGGTCTTAGTGGGGGACGTTGGAGTGTGCTCAGGTAGTGGAATGGGATAGTGGAAGGGCAAAAGGAGGAGAGGAAAATCAACCCAGTTTTGGGTGGATCTGTCATCGCTGCTTCGGACTGAAAAGTACCAACGTACCATTTTCGTTGCAATTTGGACCAAATGCAATTAATCCTAGAATAATATTTAACCTTTTCTACCAATTATAAAAAAGTTATTCCGTTCTTGTACTTTTTTGACAGTAAAAAGATCTCGTCGGAACGAGCAAGGTGATGCGTTAACCCGGTCCACGAAGAAGAAGGAAGAGCGAAAGGGGTGTAGAGAGGAGAGAGAGAGATAGAATAAGAAAGAGAGCGAGGAGAAGAGAGCAAGACCGATAGAGGGAGAGAGAGGGAAGAAGAGAGAGACAGAGAGATAGAATAAGAAAGAGAGCGAGAGCGAGAGAGAGAGAGAGAGAGAGAGAGAGAGAGAGAGAGAGAGAGAGGAGAAGAGAGAGACAGAGAGAGAGAGAGAGAGAGAGAAGTCGCATCGGGTGCCGTGGCAACGACCTCTGCTACACTCGCGTTTTTCTCGAAGCGGGTTACGTGGATACGAGACTTTTTCCTTGCGCTATTCCAATGCTCAACGATAATAACGTGAACGTGAGAATTGCGTCATCGGATCGAGCACGAGCCGATGGACAACTACCTTTCGGGGCGTGTCTTTAGTCATTCCTATTGTGACAAATACTGTCTGCTATTAACTTATTAATTCAATATGTAATTTGTTAAGTCCCTCCGTTCCCCGTCGTCCTTCCTCTTCTTGTACGTTTTTACAACGATCCATACATTCAATTTTATCACTCATCTATGCATTTATATACAACTAATTGCACTCTTAAACTACTTTTAATACAACGCAAATTGTATTTGCGTCAGTTACGAGGAACAGGAATTGAATAGCAATTTATTTTTTCTCCCAATAATGTGTTGTGTACATGTTGGTAACATTTACATTAGGAACGTAAATTTATTTGATCGAACAATGTTTGCTAGTAAATTTTAATAATATTAGCAGGGAATAGTCAAGTTTGCACCAACGCTTACAATTAGATTGAACCACTATGTGCATTCAGAAAATAAAGTACTTACAGCGTTATTAACAGTATTGATTGGCTATGAACTATGCTTTGGGTCTAGTTTAGTGATGTATCTTGAAAAGAAGAAAAATACTAACAACGTTATAAGTAGGCTGTAGATTTTATGCATTTATGATAAAACTGGATTGATGCAATGTAAAACAGGAGAAAAGTTAAAATAATTGTAGAATATCGATATACTAGTTTCGACTTGTTAAAATGAGTAAAGAAAGAATTAAATGTGTATATCTGGTCTTCAACTCTTTTTTATTCTTCACAAAGATCTGCAGTCTAATCATAAGTGACGCTAATTAACTACGAATTGTAAATCAGGTTCAACCTAAGCGCAGATTTAATTTCAACTCCTTTCTCTTACATTTAAAAATATCTGAATTTAAAGTGACGGGTTCCAAAATGTTTAATTCACCATTGTTGAAATTGCATTGTAGATTTGCGAATATTAGTTTCAACAGACGCGCAGCTTAAGTGTTTGTTCACTGTACAGGTTGACTTATATACCGATATTAAAAAGATCGAGAGTATGGTCGCAGTCTCACCAGTGTCCCCATCGCTTATCGGTGATCGATGCATCATCGATGCATCATCGACCAGCAATTCGGATCAGCGATCGTTGGTCACGGGTCAAAGGATCGATGGTCCTGTGAACGCGGCATAATCGTCTCGGTAGCGGGCGAGCCAGTGCTCGACACAGGCGTAAATGTGACCTAATACGGGGGCAGTCACCTCCGCTTCGCTCCATAGTGCCACGATCGCGAGAGGGTTCTATTTGTATCTCGTTACTTCCGAACGACCATTTAGACGACACCAGAGAACGATCTATCGCGCGTTCGAATCTCGAACCGCTTTGCTTTCAATTCTACCTATTATTGTACCCAATAATCGTGGTCACCCACGATTATTACTGCTCGTTAGGCCAGACGCGAGATCCTGGCAGTATTAATCCCTTGCTGTGCAACGAAAACTCCTAAAAACCGGAAGTTGTAATACTTGAAAGACTAATATGTCTACTTGCTAAACTGTCTAGTACTGCAATATTTTTTTTACAGAAATTATGTTAATATTATCCGTTTGCATATATTGCATGCAAGTTAAGAATGCAGTCATTTAATAAATAATCATGATTTTGATTTTATCTTAATTCTGAATAAAGCAACATCCATACTTCTTCGTTTTATTATTTTCGATCAGTAGTAGGACCGGGATTATGACAACTGTCAACACATTTTTCACTAACCATTTTTGTTTTACACTTTGAATCAAGAAATTGGGTTCCATTTATAACAAAATGAAATCAATCGTTTTACAATATTCAAAAAATGTAAATGGGTGAGTTTTCAACCTGAGGAATGTATAAGGGATATAAACATAGTAAACAAAATCTATAACTCGTGTAATTTTGATTGTTTTTACTTAAAAGAAATAATATATGTACTTAAAATATCCGTGAATCTGTGTGCGAAATTCTGATGCAAGAAGTTTCATAGTTCCCCCGAAAACATTCCTAAAAATTGATAAGCGATTAGTAATGAAAACCAATTTCAAGATATGCGGCCGCGAGGAATTCCGACAATGGAGTTAGGTTAGCATTAGCCTCGCAAACCGTGTCCGACGAAACGCGCGCGTATCTACAACTGGCTTGGCTTACAGCAAAGGCACGAAAATGGACCGCATGATAGACGCGTCCGAATCAGGTCGGCCGTAAGTAGATCGTTTGCGTTCGTAGCGGGGTCCTCGTCAATTTTCAAACGATCAGAGCGCGCGCCCGCGGCATTCGATACACTTGTAGCTTCAATTAACGTGGATAGGTAAAGAGGTTATCTTGGAAGTCGTTCGTGGCACGATTTAGATATCACGTGATTTTTGCCGAGACCTATTTGCCGGTTGAACCGCGACGAGCACTCGCAATTATACGGTCTGCCGTTCGAAAACGAGTTGGTGGTTCGTTCACCGCACGCTCTATGGCCCTCTATTTCCTCTACGAGGGCCTCTCCCTTGCCCTCCCCCACCTTCGCTTAAGTACTTAACATACTGCTCTCGATACATTTTTAGGCGTGCTCGCAAACGTATTTGATTACGAGGACAAGGGGCGTATTCCGTGGGAGTTACCACGGCGTCCCATTAAGCAACCGAGGCGACTTTTTCTGCCTTTGATCCGCCATGACAGCTTGAACTTTCGATAAGGGAATTTAGTTATTGGACTGCGGATCTTTACTGAAAATAAAAATTTTCAACATAATTTACAAAAAACAGGGACCAAATAAATATGTATGTGTTTGTCTCTTTAATCGTTTCAATAAATCGAAAATGATATATTGACACTTCTAAAATCCTTCAATCCTTCTGCTGTTTTAAATTTTATCTTAAATGTGTCAAATTCGCAGTCTAATTGTTATACTGCAACTCTTTATGCAAATTCCTAGTTTTAGAGGTTGTATTATAGAAACCCGGATAAGTCAAAAATTTCTGTCGTCCATTAGAAGATTTTTTCAAGTTAAACATAATATATCATGCTATGAATTTTTGTTAATACGTACGTATCTTTGGATTTTAGAAAGTACTCGTCATAAATGCATGCAAATCCGCAGTCTTTTAATTATTAAAACACTTTGAATAGTATTGATATTTACGTTTTTCTTGGTTGTATATTGTAGTTTTTGCAATACACTATTTTTTAAATGCTTGTTTCTAATAGTAGTTGTAATAAATCTTGTACAAGTATTGTTTTTTTAAACTTTAGCATGAGCAGCTGTAAATTTTGTAAACATTATTATTGTTAAAAGATGTATGTTCTTAAATACAATAGTAGGTAATACTGTTAGTACAGCATTCAATAACCTGATTAGGAAAATCATTTATATAATCACACATGTACGCCGTGACTCTGCATTACGATATACTCTTTGATGCAACAGCGAGAGACACAATGAAATAATTATTACACAACCAGAATGCCAAGATTTGTCATCGCTGTTACAAAAGAACTGGCTATATGTATGGATGAAGCAAAGATATAATTATTTTGTAACATAGTTTAAGAAATATTTAGCTCGTGCGATCTTCAAAAATTGTTGCACAAATGATACTTCCTTTAAAATATGAAATTATGAATGAAACCCGTTGGTTGAATAAAAGTATAAATATTTAATGAACATAAATTTTATTTTTTATTTACGAATTTATTGGAGTTAAAAGATTCCAATCATTGTAACCACGAAGAATGTTGAACATATTTTAATTATTTGTAAATGAACCACAAATTTATGAAAAAGAGCTGCATATTAATTTGTACATCTAACAAACATATATAATAAAAATAAATTTTCTTTTTCTTCTAAACAATGATTGTATCTGAAAAACTTCCAGTCACTGCAACCACAAAGAAAGTTATACGAGTCATTAGGAGTTTGATGAATCGACCAAAAAAAATCGTAAAGCAATTTTTAAGATGCCGCTAGAAAGGGGAAGCTTCAATCTTCAAATCTGCAGTAGATTCAGCCCTCCAAAAAATTTTCTAGAGTTCTTACAGAACTTTGAATTTGTCAATCATTTTCGAGTCAAATCGTGTCTTTAGTTTTCCATCCGCTATATCAAATACAATCATTTAAAAAAAAATGATCTAGGAAATACGGAAGTAGAAGCCTCAAGCTTTAAAATGTGACCACGTTTATCACTGTACCATTTTTTTACGAAATTATCACACTTTAAATATCGACAACTTTTCAAGAATCAGAACTTTAGTATTCAAATAATTTCTTGAATCCACTGCGCATTAATAGTTGAACGATTTCATAACAACTTTCAGGTTTAGTAATAAAAACTAAGAAAAGAAAGTGCCATATCGAATCCACGTAAAAGTTACAAGCTACGCCACACGTAGATAATGCGTGGTGCACTCGACAAATAAAAAAAAGAAAAGATAAAATTTCAGGGAATAGAAATTTCACTTTCACGTTTCGGTTTTCATAAGTCCAAGAAGCTGGGATTTCTTGCATGCGCGACGGCACGTGGTGAGCTACGAAATGCATCACCGTAGCATACCGTAACTGCATACGCGAGACTCACGGAGTTCCTTGCTCGAAATCCGCGGACAATCCGCCGGTCGTTGCACCCGTGCACCGCCGTACACATTCTCGACGGTTCGCCAGCCGCCCGGTCGCTGCTCACTCTCTTTTTCTCTCTTCTCTCTCTTCTTTCTCTCTCTCTCTCTCTCTCTCTCTCTCTCTCTCTTCGGAGCGTTATCCCAACCGCCCCTCGTGCTTCCCGGGCGACGCGCGTCGTCGCCCGTAATTATTTATTTTGTTGCCCATTTTTTTCGACTCGTGCGCATTCTTAATCCGCCTAATTGCACCAGCCGCACACACCCGCGCTTCCCCGGCACGCGCCAGCCGTAAATCCAGGACGAGCGTAAATTCACATTTACGCGCTCGTTACCGAGCTCGACCCGCACTTTTTCACTTTTCCAAAGCAACGTATCTGTCGGGATTTCTCTTTTCTCGCTTCGTTTTTGACACTTGTCTTGTACACCAAACGGTCAAAATAGATTGAACTCGAAATGTACGCTCGGGGGATGATCACAATGCATCTACCTCTGTTCGTGACCTTTTTAATCACAGACCGAGTCTCGCAACACAACGACTTTAAATAACTGGTAAGTTATTTGTTGCTCGAAAAATTTGATGTTTCCAAAGAAACACCGCATGATTTCCAGGGGGACATACAGTGCTATCATCTGCTTTTTGTTAATTTGGTTTTTTCATCGAGATACCAGTACTTTCCTCGAATTCGGATTAAGCATCAAATTCTGCGTAAGAAAGTATTAGAACAAATAGGGTTCAAAATTAAGAACTACCTAGATTTTCTCAAACATATCTCATTTTTTAAATATTAAAAACAAATTAGACTATGGGAATATAAAAATAGGGGAAAGATAGATTAGACTAAGAACCGTTTAAAATAATAAACAGCGAATTTGAAATAAACTTTCTGGAAATTGAAGCGCCATTACAATGATGGATAGCCCACAAATCAGAAAATCTCCACGTTCCTGAAACAGCGTCCACGTGCCTAAAATAAAAATTGCAGTGAAAGGTAAAACCGGCATAATTCGAGGCATAGAGGGTTAGAAAACGGCTTGTGTGGTTCACGGAACGGTATTCGAAGCGCCGCGCCGCCGCCGTCGTCGTTCTTGTTCTCCGTGCAGGAATTAGGCGGGTCAGCTGGGAGCTGATATTATTCTATTTGCTTGTCGCGAAAAGAGAGAAAAAGAATGGTTAATAGATGCAGTTTCTCGCGGGGCTAGTGGTATCGTTGAGAGTAATCGCTCGCCGACATTTCGTTGGCCGAGTAAAGCAAACTCGGTTCGCGAGATTCGAACGCGAGCGAAACCGTGTCGGTCGTTGAACCACGCCGCTCCACGATGTAAACTACGCTTCGGTATCGACGCTTCACGGTGAGAGTCCTCTATGAATTTCATCCGACGCTGGGCTTAAAACCGCTTGTCGGTCTGCTTGCTCCTCTCCCGTATTTGTGGAGGAAAAGAGAGATGGAGAGAGAACGAGACGGGGACAGATAGAAAGAGGGAGAAAATGTTGCAACCGAGCCACGCGAATCTGGTTCACGTCGCACGACTCTTTTACTCTTGCGCTTCTTTTCTTTCTTCCGGTCGAAATGATTTTCAAGCCGGCGAGAGTTTCCAGTTCGAATATGAAGCGCCTCTTCGAATCCTTTTACAGGCTGCTAGACGATCGTCCTGCCATGCTGACGTTCAATTAAAGGACATCGTGTCGACAGAAAATGGTAACTTATTTCAAGGTTGTGCATGTGATTTATCGGTACCGGCTTTTACTATTTTGTACGGTTTTTAGTCTAATTTATTTCGTTCCCATTCCAGTTTATGAGCAGTAATTATTTTTCTTACGTCAGAATATAGTTCATTTTATTCTGGGAAAAGTTGGTTTCTTTCTTCCAAATTGTCTGGTAAAACTATGTGTGAAATTAGCTCAAGTGTTACAGATTTTTAATACAGAATTATACGTTTTCTTTGAGTATTATAATCGGTATCATTTTTACTACAAGTGGTATTTACTTTGAACTACCTTCGGTGCAATCAAATTTCTCTTCCTCATAAGTACATCCCCTTAATGTGAGTTCGTTTGAATTCATTTATTATAATCTAAACAATACTTTACCTGCTTTATCGGACGTTAAAGATCTTTCTCAATTTCTGTGAAAGTATTTTGGTACCAGTTCATAGTTCCCAAACGATGAAATTCTTAATATTGCTGCTCTTTAAGTGAGCTATGGATATCACCACAATATTAAACAAATGGATACAAAGAAATAATATAAAATACAACGGTTGATTAATCACACCTTGAATATAATGAATACATTGAAAACGGTATTCCTGAATGTATTAGATAGATTCTCTACGATTTTGGAGAATGGGGCATTGGCGGGAGGCTCGTGGAGCATTCAAAGATTGATTTTGTGAAGCGGATGAGCGTTCAGTGAAAATTTTTTCGAAATAGATTCTCCGTGACCCATGATCCCGTCTCGAAACGGAGCACAAAAGCGGCCAGAATGTTCTCGGGCCACGGAGAACGTTCCGAGATGACGAAAATATACCAGTTAAGGAGCGCGGTCAACGACCCCGCTGGCTTCTCTTCCTATGCCGCGGCGACGTAACGCCGTCGCGTGTTTCCTGGAACCGAGGCCGATTAATTACTCCACGGACTATTCCATAAATTAGGCCACCTTATACCCGATATCACTATTTCCTTGTCCTGTAAATCGAGTCGCGGTTTGCCGGCCAAAGTACTCGCCGAATCCGAGTTTAACTCTTCTTGCGATCTTCGACTATACATTTCAGATAATGATGAGAAACTGCTTTTTATATAAATCACATGATGTTTTCGTTTTTTGGTTTATTTAGTGCGTTACAATGTCTATAACGCGTAAGCATAGACATATAAACAAGTATATCATAGAAATTGATGCAGTCAAAATAAATTTTCACAAGAAGCGTGAATGACCCGAATGCTACGAATGATTCACGCATCACGATGATTCCAATTTACTCGAGAATCATTTATCATATGAAGAAAACAGTGGCATGAAAAATTACGTCGATTTTTCTAGTTTTAAATATCCAAGGCCACTATGGGTTAGGTTTCTAAGCAGAACGTAGAGGCGTTAGGTGAATCATCCAATATTTGTAGAGATTTTACTTTCGTAGGAAATGAAGCAAGGTCAAAAATTCGTTGGCATTTTATTAAAAATATGAAATTCATCACACCAAATATAAGAAAATGAAATTGAACAATTTACAAAATTGCTTCTTACAATTCTTCATTACCAAACAATAGCATGTGGATTCTTTTGCACAGTTTGCAATTTTTATTTTTATAAATTGAAGAATGTGAGTTTTAAGAAAACTTCGTTGGAAGTCGTATAATTAGCGTCAGAAACAAGTTTTAAAACAGAATTGAAAGGTAACGTATTCCTCGAGCAATTTTATTTCGACTCCGCCATTGCGTTTATTATTCACGACCCTTGGTCTATAGATCTGGAAAATGGAGTTCAGCCCAAGTTATTGAACCGATTTGAATACACGTGACCCTCGAAAATTAGGCACCATAGGGATGGTTATCGAGTTACACTTCCTCCATCTGTCCGTTATCCCTTTTCCCACTTTTTCCGATTCGAGGTCATGGGTGCTGTTCGACCTTGAATACTCCACGTCGACTCGATTATGGTTGCTCGGTTGTTATAGCTACATAAAAAGAATCTTATTCATTGCCTCGGCGAAGAGAAAACGCGAATTTGAATCATAAACGACTACCAACTGTCGTTTTTACTAAGTGAAATTTACATTGTCAATAATAAAATATTTCAATAATAAAATGTACTCAAACATTATTATTTCAATATTATTGCAATCTTTGTATATAATTCTTTATTTAATCTACGATTTCTACTGACTCTTTTGAAAGTCTACTTTAACATTTTACTTGCATATAAATTACTGAATAAAAGTGCAAGATTATTTAAAATTACTGGTGCATCTCAGTTAAATGCATTCTCATTTGGTAAGTCATAAAAAAGGATCTGAAAAAGAAACAAATTGTAATTTGCTTTGAATGTTAAGAAACAGAAGTATTAAAAAAAATAGATATATAGATCAGTGAACTAAAATTGATGTATAATAATATTTATGTCAGTGCATTTACATCCCTAAACACATACAGTAAAATTAAGAACAGTAAGAATAATTATAATGTAATATGTAAACAGAATAAAATATTATACTGATATTTAAAAAATTCTGTACACATTACACTGTACATGTAGTACATACATCATTAATAATATTTATATCAGTGCATTTACATCTCTATACACATACAGTAAAATTAAGAACAGTAATAATAACTATAATTTCATATGTAAATAGAATAAAATATTCTGTTGGTATTTAAAAAATTCTGTACAGATTACTCTGTACATGTAGTACATACTTCATGTAACGTACAAATAAAATCAATAATCTTTAGTATAGCGTGACTAAAGCGTTAATGAGATCATGCATGACTTTCGCGGAACTAGATGATAAACGATTTTGTCACAGAATAATCTCCCTTTGGAGGTTGAAACTGCGTTAAATATTATTAAAAAAAAAATAACAAACGATTATACATGATTCGCTTATCATGTTTTGCCAACACCTATCGTGGAGGGATATTCTACTCGATCCAATATCTGGAACGAGTCTGGCCCAAATTTTAGACATTGTGTTCGACGCGTCAGCTGTTAGATCAATGGCGGAGGCACGCCTATCGTGTATTCGGTAGAAAGAATAGGAATGGATTCACAGGATCCGACCAGGTCATCGGACTCTTTTGTCGCTGCTCAAATTTGACGTGCACCGAGACGGTTGCTCCTTGGCTGGCCTGTGTTTTGTTTGAACGTGAAATGCAAATGGCTAGCCCACTTTTGTGCACTCGGTGCGCTGGGTTCAATGATCTCTTTTATTTGTGCCCGGACGAACAGCGGCATGGTGGCTGACGTGTGTCGAAGGTGAAGCACGTTACGTTTCACTATTGGTTTCAACAATTCCCACGAAACACATATTCAAACCGGCATACTTGCGGTCTTGTCCTGAATTTAACATATTCATCATAGACGAATTTGCACGAATTAAGAAGGTCAAAACTCTTTCGAAAGAAGATTGAAACAGTTTTATTTCGTATCCAGCTCAACGTAGGCTCTATTCGATAAACCAGAGAGATCACTGCTGTTCTACATTTTACGATAAAAATCTGTTAACTCGATTACAATTGTTCTACTACCTTACAAATTAATTTTTTACGTTAATATCTGGTCCAACAAAAGCCCTAATTGAGAATCAGCATGAGACGTGGTTGCCATACTGTATTTTGTGATAGGAAATCTAAGTGCTTTTTAACTTATTTTCTATTTTTTGACTACTTTAAAAATAAATGTTACCCAAGACATGGCTGCCATTTTGTATTTTGTCTTAGAGAATGTAATAAATATATTTTCACTTAATTCTAATTGTTTTACTTCTTTTGAAATTCATTTTTATATTAATATCTAGTCTAATAAAGTCTCGACTCGAGACGTTACTTGAAACATGGCCGCCATCTTGTACTTAGTGTTCAGACATACAATGCATGCACTTTAACGTAATTTCGATTTTTGATCCACTTAAAAATTCATTTTTGTGTTAATATATAGTCTAATAAAGTCTCTAATCGCAAAACTACTCGAGGAATCCCAATCTTCTTGTATTAATTTTTATATGAACATTTTATATGAAACACCAGATTAAAGATGTTGAAATAAATAAGTCATTTTGTGTCTGTGAAATTTTCATCGGTTTAGAATAATTGATAGAAAATAGTCAATAACTTGAAATAATAAATTCATTCATTTGTATCTGACAGAAATGATTTATGCAACACAGAAAAGTTAATTGGAGAAACGTACATTTTGAACATAAAACACGTTTAACTATCCGGAGCGCTAAAAGCGATCGGCTGCAAATTATACAGACGTTAAGATAGTTAGTTGAATTTAAACTCAGTCGGTACCAAAATAGCAGCTGCCGAGACTTCGAAGAGGAATACTCTATTCGTGTCTGAAACGAATACGAATTTGAAAAGGGGTTATAAATTTACGAGAAACACAAATATCACTCTCACGATGTTATTGCACCTTTATCGGAGTTCATCGGCTTCTTATCGACTAAATATTAACAGCCACAGACCAATCCGGTCTGCTTTATCAATTCCATGTTCCGCTACGAATTAAACTTCTAATTTCGAGCAGAAGAGTCGTTGTCGAGGCTGTCTTCTTATTTATTAAAATATAACGGGGTGAACCACCTCGGTTTGACCTAGCATGACACCTAAGTAATACGAACAAAAAGTTAGTGAAACACACATTGAACGGTGTTGTACATAGTGAACGTGTATCGAGATCATGAACTCGCATGTACTTACCTAAGTCAATATGATTTTTATGTATGAGGCGACTTGATCGATGAATTCTGCCTCTTGCTGCAAAAGTTTTAAATCAATTGTACCGAGAAATGAAAATTTAAATATAAAACATCAAAATGGTAAATAGAACCTCAAAGATTGAATTTAAATATCATCCTTGCTTATCTTCTAGAAATATTTGTTGACATCGAATCAAATCTATTTAAATCCAAATATTGGTTTTACTACAATGTCAAGATATGTATAAAAATCAGTGTCACAGAAAATAAATGTTTGTTTCCTTCCATTGTTTGTAAAAACACGAGAAAAATTTTATTTTGCAGAGAGATTTACGGTTTAACGATCACATACGTGGTCCATATAATGCACTCATTTCAACAAAGTTAAATAATTATTTCATTTTTTTGCACTATTTCAGTTGCACTCATATTTTGTGAATTGAAATTGATGTTCAATTAGATAAACAATATTATCAGCAAGTCAACTACATAATATACAAACTGTTTGTTTTGTAAGAAATCAATTTATCATTTTATTAGATACTTACTCATGGAATAATCGGATACATATTAACCCGTAGAGGTCACGACTGATCCGACAGATACATGCGAAATCCTTTCATAAATATTTGTGAACAGACACATCTTTGAAAAACTGGAAAGATATTCTCTTGATAAACATCTAGAACGACTGATGTTTCAAAATATTTTCGTGAACATTATGAGAAGTTTTTGAACGCAAAAATATCATTTTTACTAAACATTATTTTTCTTTTATAAATTCCTGAAATTAGAAATCTGATAATCATATGTTAAACATAATTGTTTACTTTCTCTTGCAACGCATACTTAAATCATCTTAAAAATACACTATCATCTTATAAAATAAGTTAACAATTTGCACATATCATAGCCACATTGTTTCTTTTAAAACAATGTTCTAGCACATTATTTTCTATCAATTTAGAAAACCACGGAAATCATATTACTACTACAATTTATGCAGATACACCAAATGCAATTAGTAGCAATCCGATAAACCAATGAGACAGATTTATTTCCTAGCGACCTTATAGAGTTTTCAGGACCCCGATCGCAAAGGTTAAGAGATCACAAAGAAAATCGCGCAGGCAAACACGCAGGGATTGTAAGTACTTGTTGGCCGCTTATCGGGCGTCGATATGAAAACATCGGGTCAGGCGGGAGAGACTGTAAATATGTCGCAATAAATTGTTTATTTAATAACCGTGGTATTGGACAGCCGTGTCCCGGCCGGCTTCCGATACTCGTGTCGGAACAATGATACCGGGAGGAGCAGCGGTAAACCGCGAAGGGCGAAATCGCTCTGCCAGCGGACGTTCACCCGGCGTTCTTGAACTTTCAGGGTCGCTTAACTCGCCTTTGCCTGAGCCACTCGAGAGCTCGGTCTTATCGTTTTAGCGAAACGCCCGATAGAATTACACCTCCGACATTATCTCTCCACTTTTAAGTATCATCACGGCCGGCTCGTGTCCGTACAACAACGTGACAAGTAAGGTAAATGTTTATCGGGTCTTGCCGAGGCGCTCCTACGCTTTTAACGGTGTCCAATTAACGCCTTCACCGACCACGTAATCAGAAAAACTCCAAACTTGCCATTTATCGTTGTAATTGGTTTTTTAAACTCTTTGACTACCCTAATGCACACCTATTACCATAAAAATTCATTTTTTAAATTCTAATAAAGGTTAACGTTAGGCCTAGGAATTATTCAATCTAATTGTGTTAATATCTGATGTTTTAGAACAATTCTTTTGAAGAGCTTTGATAAATAGTATTTAGCTATCTTGTTATTTAAAAATTGCTCCTCGATTAATTATACTAGTAGAATTTATGTTGTATTCAACGATATATCGTCGTCAAAACATTTAGAATATCATTCTATTACGTAATTTAGAAATGAAATACAACGTAACTGCAACGTTTACTTTCGACCGCGACCATGTTTTATTAGGGTAACAGACCATTTTCAGTGAATAGTTTATTTGTTTTGAAAACATGTTCCCAATTTTGTACATAGATTTATATTTTCCTGTTTATAATCCTCCAATGGATTTATTAACACTAGAAATACTAAACCACTCAAAATGACTTGTTCTTAATCTTTTCTGTTACAGTTACTGGTATTATAAAATTTTCTTTAATAGATTTCTTTGTTCGAACAGATTTTATAATAGAAATCATACAAAGTCTCAAAATATCTATTGTGGTCATTATTATTACACAGCGGATCTTTATGTAAAATAAAAATTTTCTACCAGAATAGCGGTAAATTGGAGAGAAATAGCTTATTTCATATGTGTTTAATGAGTTCATAACAATGTAACAGCATTTTTAAATACTTTTATTGTCTTTACTATATTATATTACATCTACTCATTTTTATCATAAATGCATAAAATTCGCTGTCTAAACATAAAACAATGTATACCAGTTGCGTTCTATGGTTGGTTGTTCCCGTATTAACAAAAGCGAATTAAAAATTCTTATGAGGAATGAATTATTAGTTCCGATAATAATTTTGACACACAACGATGATCTTGCCGAGACAGTGTCCAAATGAAATTTCGACTGTTATGTGTCCGGCAAGTCTCGATAATTGCGTCGATTACGATTCGTCGCACGATCCAGGGAGCGAACGATGCCCTGCGTACATAGAACGGCCGGCACGAAGGCATATACCATATTTTTTCTTCTTTTTCTCTTGATGAGACCACAAGTCATCGCCCTTGATCTAACAGTAAGCCATGGACGCTCCATTACACGAGGCTGAGGGGACGAACGACCGCGGCCGAGGGAACACTCGAAATTCGCGATATCATTATCCCCGGTGTCGTTATTCCCGATAAAATCTGACCTAGATGCGGTTCACTGAACTCTCCGTAAACGTGTAATCTCTATTGTCGCGGCGATGACGACGGTTCGATATTATCTAACGTTTTCGATACCAGCGACGGCACTGGAGTACCTTTTTCCACGATGGCCCCTCCCCCCCCCCCCCATTGTTTTTTGGTTCGACGAATTTTCACGGTTATCGATTCGACAGACACTTGATTTGCCGAAATATTTTGTTTTTTACCAATCCGTCACGTTTTATCGAATTTAACGTTTGTTTTTTAAGAGAAATATAATCGCTCGATGTTTAAATAATATATAGTTTTACGTCTCATTGAATTTTGCAATTTGTTGATCTGATGAAGTCACAAAGTTTCGCTTCCTCTTAATCTATTATTTTTTTTTATCGAATTCAAGATTTATTGTTAAGACTATTGTAATTTTTCGATCTTTCTGAAATACGTAGTTTCATATTTGGTACAAAATAATTCATAACCCTTACAATTAATCAATTATATTTCAAATTCAAATCTTTACCCACATATTGGAGACTTATTAATTATTTGTTAACTGCAGTAAATATGTATGGAAAGTGATGAAAATTATTATCGAAAGTAGAACTTTAATTGTTTGTAAATAATGAACAAATTCACGATAAAATAGCTGCGAATTAATTTGTAGATCCAATACTTCGGAGTTTCATTGAAGTTTGAAGTTTATCATGCATTGCCATCAAGTTTCCTCAAATGTTCCAAATTCAGTGTTTTTTTTTCATTTATAACATATTCGTGATTCGCAATAATTTTTAACAGTAATTAGTTTCGTTCTTTAGTCCCAGTCGCCATTACAAAAAAAAAAACAAGAAGGTAGGAAGGCGTACTGAATTTCAATCAAGCTTTACATTAAGATAGTTCATAAACAAATGTAATAAATATTCTGTGGAAATTCATACAAATGTTCCGAGACAAATTTAAGAGCATTCAGATAACAAAACCCTATTTCTTGCACAAACGGTACCATTGAACAATAAATACATATTCATATGCACAAATATCTGCGAATGAAGAAGAAATAAACAAATAAATGCGCAAACATCTGCGAATGAATAAGAAATGAACAAACATACACAAAGGTGGTAGAATGTTCTCCAATAAAGCGAGAACAGTGAGACGACCATTAAAAGATCCAGAGTCGTTGATTTTTCTAAAAATAAACATCGAATATAAAAGAAACTGCAAACTACAAATTGAACCATCCTACAATGCTAATATGTTTCAATTCCTCCATGATGTAACTCGATTATGCGAAGTTCTGATGTCTCAAGTCTTTAGTAACCGAAAATGTTTCGGATGCAAATAGTTCGATGTAAATCTGTAGGCGACGCTATTTATTGTACAAATTAACACTAAACCTACCGACCATTAACAGCAACTAGTGTGTATTACCTTGTAAAAATGACAAGTTTGTGTTTATTCCAAGTTTCTACAATTTCTATTACAATATGAGTTAGAGTAAGGAAATTTACATAACTATTACCTATGAATGTATCTTCATAGTTTCAATAATTGTAAAATAAAAAATTTTACCGGCACTGGTAAACTTACGATCTTTATGTATTTATTTAAAGTAGGTGTAACACGAAATAGTTGCAATATCAAAAGTTTGTAAGAATTCTAATTTATTATTTGCAACTCATTAGTAAGATAAGATAAGTAGCTATGCAGCTCCTGTTTCTTGCAATCGATGCAGAACATTTTTATTTTAGCATAAAACCGTTCTAATATTTAACACGTTGATCGCCCACTCACAAAAACAACGATAACAAAAATTACACAAAATCAAAGCAATTCATTTAACATAACCGAAACTGAGAAGTTTAGTTTTCTGATATTAATTACTGTTTCAAACCTCTCCCATTTCGCAGATCGTAAGCAAAGGTACACCGTATCTGCCAACGTAAAAATTAATTTTCAATTCTGTATTAATAATGCCGTCATCCAGATATGAACGACATGGCAATCAAAGTCATCAGTTTCCCTGATTAATTCGGATAGTCGAGGTTCTAGTTTAAAGTAACCGTCAGAATTAAAATAAGTGAACGGTGAACCCAAAGAGAAATTGCCGAAAACATTATAAAAAATAAAAAAAATTTTAAAGCTGTCGGAACGGAAGAATCTAATGCAGTTGTCCCGCAGCACGTCCAAAAACGGTACCAAACGTCCATCACACGCAGAGCCACGACAATCTAAGGCCGGCAACGGGATGATTACGTCATTTCTAGAATTCCCGGGTAGTTTTCCAGCACTCCGGGGTACGGAAACTGGAGCAATGACCTTCGAATTCGGCCCGGTCGACGGGGTTCGTGAACCCTGAAAAGAGCTGCCAGACCACGGGATAGATGGTACAGTTATGCTGTCTTCCTCCACCTGCTTCCTTCTCCTCGTTCTCCTTCTTCGACCTTCTCGTTCTCTCTCTCGTTCCCTGAACCTTCCTCTACCTCTACCTTCCTCCATCTCTCTTTCTCTTTCTCCCCTCTCTCCTTCTACCTCGTCCTCTCTCCTCGTTGCTCCACGGGTTCACCAGTTTCTTCCTTCTCGTTCAACAATGAGTTCGCGCACGCCTGCACTCCCGCGCTGTTGGCCGTTGCCGAAGGAAATACCGTATGGTCACCTCGTCACCGAGGAGAAGAGGAAATCCCTCCGGTTCGACGACCTGGCAAAAGCCAACTCCGATCGCCTGGAAATGGATGACTTGCTGGGACGGCCCGATCGATCCGGGAAAAGTCCTTTCCTTTTCTTTTATTCGATTAACAGCGAGCCGAAGTCGCTGCACCGCGTTCTCCGCGTAAAGATCGATACCCGGGGAGCTAGGAAGGCTCGATGATTCAGAGATTGATTCGCTGACACAGCCTGGAGATCAACAACACTTTATGCCCCTTGCCTGGCGACCTCTTTCGCAGCTGCTTTCAGTCAAGTCGCCTTACTTTTCGGTGCCAGAGTTGTTAGAGCTGGAAATGTGACCCATCTCAATTTTCTGATCTCACATCTGTATGGTTCAATTTTTTAACACTAAACCTACCACGGTCAAATGACCAGTTCTCCATTTCACAATTATGGAAATTATAAAAACGCTTCCATAGGAAATGATTCAACTGACTTCTTCATTTAAACACAGATTATAATGAAAACCGTGAAAAGTTAAAGTAAATTAAATATTTTCACATTTATATGTTTTGTGCTTGGTAGGTTTAGTGTTAATTATGTGAGCACATGTGTTTTAAAAATCGGGGGAAATGAACCATCTCAGATTTCTTTTCTTAATATTAGTTGTACGACTTAAACTTTTAATTGTGTAGGCATGCAGTATCGCAAAAATCGGGGACACTCAATAAAATCTTTCTCATTTGTTCTAAAAGCCTCTTAACTTTATGGTTTAATTTTTTAATCGTATTGTGGAATTTATGAATGTCTTTTATCTTGTATTATTATTCTCTTGATAATGAAAATTGTAATCTAAGTTAAAAATGTGGCACGTGCGCTATGAAATTATGTTAATCTTATCGTTTACAAGGCACGATATGAGACTGCAAATATTATGAATTTATGGCAAAAATGAGTTGATCCAGTTTAAAATATTCGGAAGACTAAAGGAATATTAAAATGTGAATATAGTATTTTGAATTTATTAAGATCATTTAAGAAAGGACGAAACTTTAATATGCATTTCTATCTTTAATATTTATTTAAATTGATGCGTAATCTAACCTAATCCAATCATAACGGTTACTTAAAGACAAACACTAAAAATTTATCTGTTCGTGCTCAATACATGTCGAACTTTTTCTTCTTCCTCATCTATCCAATCGAAAGAATCGCAGAGCCTAATCAAAACCACTTATATGTGGTGTTGGGCTAATCGGGTTCGCAGAGTAAACGCTATTCACAGTAAACAAGTTGCGATTTTCATTGCCTTCGATCAGGTGACTCACTGATGCAATAGTTTCCACGTTCTACATCAACGCTCTATGAATCAATTCATGAACCAAGTCAATATTTGTCTGTTTTGGTCTAACAACACGTCTCAAGGATTTAATCGTCATTAATCCTCATATAGCGGAACATTCTTATAACTATACTACGGACTTTAATGCAAAATAAAAATTGTCTACATGAATTGCAAGGAATTGGTACCAAGCAGAAATTTCTTTCCTTCTTTAACCGTTTGAGTCCCAAACAGCGCGATCGCGCTGTTGAGATTTTATGTCGAGAAAACCCAGCACATTTCGAGCATTGTGGACAACTGACGGTGCGTTACCGATTGTCGAAGTCGCGCGCTCAGATTTACAGACGCAAGTACATCACACAGCTCCTCTTAATGTAAATAGTATATTTTACAATAGGTAGAATAATACTATAATAATGCAACAATACATTACAAAATAAAATAAAACAATCGCTATCGCGCTGCTTGGGTCTTTTCGTAGTCATTTAGAGAAAGCGCGGTTGCGCTGTTTGGGATTCTTCGACAGTGTTTTTTCAATACCCTCTGGGACTCAAACGGTTAATAACTTCAAAATGCTGAAAAAAATGCATTGATACTCTTAACTTCTTTCAATGTTTGTACTTTTTCGAATTTCATGTACCCTATTTGCCATAAATGCATAAAATGTCTACTTACAACTTATAACGATATGTAATTGATGATGTTTATGACTATAAATGCATTATAAATGTTTGAAAATATATTTTCGGTGGTACTTCTTGTAGATACATTAGTCTTTCTATCGCTCCTAACGTAACAGCTGTTCACTTAATTAAATCACTAGAAACTGAGTAATTAATTGACAATTTTGATACTCTGACTCATAATTGACCCAGGCCTTGTCAGAAGGGCTAAATAAAATAATTTTAGCATCCTCCCATATTATTGTTCTGTATAACTTTGATTTAATTCCTCATAATGAGACTGCGGATCTATATGCACACAAAAATGATTTGTATGCGCACATAAAAATGTATTTCTACTCCTAATAATTTGAATTAATTGAAAATAACACAACAGTGCTCGTTAATTTTTGTGATCCCTTCACTGTTTTGTGTTTCACAAATTTATTTCTATCATAAACGCATAAAATCCGCGGACTACTCATTATTCAATAATTAACTGTTTCAATTTTCACCATTTATGAACGGTAGATGGAATTTTCAGAATATCCTTTAAATTTTCACTATAGGCCCACATAAAACATTTGTAGAACGATTTTTTGTAGACCAATTTCGATTTTTTCAAATTCTTTTTTCACGCCATGTAGTAAACTAATTGTTCCAGCTTCTTAAAACAAATCCAAGTCGTAGGGTCCAATATTAAAAAGGGACCGTATTTTTCAGGGGGCCGTAATATTTATGGGAGTCACTGTAAGTGTTGGAAATCTTTTAAGTAATCTTATACTAATTTTTTGATTTTTGTACAGAGTTCTCATTTAAATGCCGCGATGTGCGATGTGGTGAACGAAGTCTCGAGAAGACACACGTAAGGTCATCGACCCCGTCTGTGGTCAGCGTGGACGCGAGCGAATCGATGCTGATGGCGGAAGAGCAGAGGCAGAGGAGAGGAAGAAGACGTTTACCAGTAATGACACGCGAAACTCCAGTAGCACACGGGAAACGTGAGAAATTCTTACGCAAAGAGGAGGTTCGAGGTAAGTGGGTCGTTGATTCAGACTAGTCGGAGCCGCTCCGAGCTGATATCAACGAGTTTTAACGGGATCGTGAGTAATCGACTCCTGGCGTCAAGGTGCAACCACGAATCGGAACCGAAACGAGACAGGAAACGCACGGTCTTCCGATTGGCAGCCCGATATCGACTGACTCATATGCTCGTGCGAGCAACGTTTCTTCATTCGATCCCTCTTCCACAAAACCACTTTGCAAATATTACTTCACTTCACATAACAAACATTTATTAGAAAATTTGGACCATTACTTCTAAATTAGCTGTTCACAAACAAGGAATTTTTAAAATACTAAAAGTACTTTCCTGAATAATTAGGTTGTGAAATATAAAATGTCAGACTTCAAATCATTTACAATTTGATCGTTCAAATGATTTTCTATTGTTCTATGTCGCTAGAAAAGTAATCGTTGAATGTAATAAAAGAGATCGCTACCATTTCGCATTTTGCGTTAGAAAATCGAATAATTGCTTTTTGAATTACTTCCAATTTTTCAAACATTTTAAAGATGAATTTTTTATGGTAATATCTAGTATAACAAATATAATATAATTATAGATATGTATAATTAGATCCTCTAATTATATGAAATTTTATATTTCAAATTGAGGGTAATTTGATTGCTCAAAGTTATATATCTTTGGGAAAGTAATTGGTAAAGAACTGTATACACTTTTATACAAGAACGACGCGAACTTCTTAACATTTAATTAGAAAATGATTTTACAACTATCACTTGATATTACACCATCTAATAAATATAGATTTCAAATACCTGAAGAAAAGAACAAGATGAACTGATCCTTCGCTATGTGAATAATTAAACTATTTCTTTGCAATTTTAGCAATTAAATATATATTCATGATATTCACCTTCCAAGTGTTAGAACAAGCTTCAATGAATTAATAAAATTACCCTTAGTAGACCAGGAAAAAATGATCTATTATACGTTGCACCTTTTTTAAATAATTCAATAAATCGTACTGTATTTACATAAATCAAATCAACATGTATGCTTTATTACTATATTGTTTGCAAAGTCTTGTCTACATTTCTTTCTTGTCTATAAGAATTTACCGTTTACTGTCAACGTTTAATGAATGTATAAGACGAGTCATTGTTTGCCTGATAAAAAAATGACGTTTACAGCGTTCGCTTTTTAGTCGAGCTACACTCAGACTTCAATTTACGAGGTACTTTTTATTTATGGTAAATAATACCGCTTTTTGCACGGTAGATTTTATGTGCGGTGCCATTTTACTCTGACGTCGAACATATCTTTCCAGGGTATTCATTGAATAATAACGAGTACCTTGAGAGTATTCATTAAGGTTAAATCTCGAGCGTCTAATTGAAATACTGAAAAATTGCAATCAAATAAAACTTGAAACACCCCACGAAGATTTCTATCGAAATGAAAGTGAAAGAAAAGTCACACTGTGCAACCCTAATCAAACATATTAAGTAGACTGCGGATCTTTATGCAAAATAAATATTATTCAAGTGAATTGTAAGAAACCGAAATAAAATGAAAATTATTTTCTCCTTTTATCTTTCTAATGTCTTTTCAGCTTTGTATATTGGACGTATTTAGTTTTGTCATGAATGCATAAAATCCGGAGACCATTAGTTTGTAATTGTACAAGAGCTGTAAAAGACATTCAAAAAGAAATTCTCTAACATGTAACAGTATAAACCAGAATTCAAAGTGTAAGACAAAAATGGGTGAAGTATAATCCTAGGATCTTGCAAGCAACAGTTCACAAAAGGCATGAATGCGAGGACTAATCTGTAAACTCTAAATTCACATCGGTACCATACCCCCGCACAGATAAATTTTCGTTCGCAAATCCCACGCTGACAAAATGCGGGAAATAAATATTTCCACAACCCGCTCGAGTCGTTCTCGCGAACGATGTTCTTTTGTGCGGCCGGTCTCCATTTATGCGAGTCCCTAACGTAAAGAAACCCATATGGAACGGGTACCCCGCACAAATCGAGGGAGCGGGTGTATTTAGAAACGCCATTACACGGTTGCAGAAAGAGAGTAGAAAACGCAGCTCGTGCGCACGAGCGCGGATATTCGGCCCGGGAAACAAATGGAAAAGCGTGAGAGTGAAATGGGAACGGTGAGCGAAAGAAAGCGTCATTAAACCGCGTGCACATGGTTACCGGGTTAAGAAGGTCGTCGACCGGCGTCGCCGCCGCAAAGGAAAAGAGATAGAAAGGAAAATCGCTACTTTCCACGATTAATGGTCCGCTCCTGACGCTCGTTTTCCGCGAACGCACACGACCGCAAGCCGTTCGAATCGGTTTGTATCAATCATTTCGAACGACGATGACCGGTGAAGCAGGCAGCAATTGTGTGGCAGAGTAATACAATGATTTTATGCCTGTTGAATTCGACAACCGAGCCGGATACAACGTGGCTGCTTTGGTAATAAAAGAATGACTTTTGCACTCTCAAGTTTTTTAAATTTTTGTTCTCAATCTTTTTCTCTGTCTTTTTAAGGCTGAACTGTACTTTAGAGGACCAAAAATTTTCAAGTTTTCTGTATGTGATGCTACACATTTTTACGAGAAAATGGTAGACGTGTAAGTTTTAATATACGAAATTCAAGTTTTGGTTACCGAAGTTCACTGGCTGAAAAGTTATACACCTGTAAACATGAACAATTTTAAGCATTTTTGACATGTTAGAGCGTCGCCATATTGGATATTCGTTGGGTATAGAAGTAGGACTGTTGAGTGCATGCGCTGGATAAATGGTGAGTTTCAGCGCATCGGCTAAGTACTAATGAGCGGCACAGTCCAAGTTGGTTTGGGTTTAGTTAAAAGTGCTCAAAAGTGTATAACTTCTGAACCAGTGAACTCCTGGCATTAAGACTTTCATTTTCGGCGTTTTCTCGTCGAAATCTATAGGACTGCATAAAAAAAAGTTAAAAAAAATTGGTCCTCCAAAGTAGAGTTTAACCCTTTTTAAGTATATTATTTAAAATGTAGTTCAAAAGATAGCTCCCTGACTGGTATTAATTTTAACATGTTTGCTATCAGTATTCGGCTCGTTGCTCACCTTCACTGTTAAAATTGTTTATTAACCCCTCGGCTACCACCGACGAGATATCTCGCGATTCAATGCCGTTCGTACGATGCCACAGACGAGATATCCCGTAAGTCTGTTTTTCTATGTTTACAGCGAAATGTCATTTATAGAACAGTAGGGGCAATGCATTTCTTACCTGCGTGGAAGATATTTTCAGTTTTCAGTTAGTACTTGGCAGGTATACACTGTATTTGTACGTAACGATGGCACGACGAGCAAGAAACCAAATAATAATCAGTGATAGTGATAGTGATTTCGAAGATATGCAATTATGTGTAAGTGATGATGGTGTACTATAATCTGAAAGATGGCAGAAGTTAGTGGAACAATGAAAATAGAAAATTCAGATACACCCACCAAAATGTTGTGTAGTGTGTAAGAAAAATAACTTGCGGAAAGGAACAAGTTATTTTTGCAAAACTTTTGATGTTGCGTTATATGTGACTCCATGTTTTGAGTTGTATCATGCACAAGAATATGTGTTTTTAGATTTAAAAAAATTTTTTTAGAATTTTTTAGAATTCTAGATTTTTTTACATTATAATTTGCTCTAATGAAAATTTTGCGAGATACTTCATGACATCGAATATGGTTTAGTGGTGGTGGCTGTGGAAGCCTTTTATAGTTCCTTGATTAGTACTAGCATGAAAGAATTTACTTAATACATTTACATTACTTATCTAAGTAAAAAGGAAATTTATATTGTAAAATATAATACATGTTTAAACTGGCATAGGAATACAAAGGGTTAATCTTTACCCACCCCTCATTTCTCAAAGAATATCCAAGTAATGCATGTGCTGAGTATATGTAATTTTTCATTAATAAAACCCAGGGAAATTTGCAATGAGCATGTCAGTCAAATGTTCCAGTTCACTCACTTCGAAAATGAGAAAAGTTGAAATTAGAAGAATCCTCATTTTCAAAATTGAATCGTCTGGGATTTATTCCTATTCAAGAAACGAAACTTTCCTTGCCGACTGTTCAGTGAACTTTGACCGAAGTTCTCGAAAGAGTGATTCGCACTTTAACATTTGAATACAGTTAGTCTCATTTGCACGAAATGAACAATGAATTTTCTATATCAACGTTACAAAATGAAATTTGTTAAATCCTTTTGTATATAGATAACCAACGTTTAAAGGAATGTATAAAATGCAAGGTTTAATAGTTCATCAAATTTGATGTGTTTTTCGATCGAAATTTTAGAATAGATGTGTGATGGTTTCGGCGCACAGGTTCGATCAATGATACAAAAAAAATCTCTCTCTTGAGAATGATCCACATCTGGATCTAAACTTTTTTCTAAAATCTAATCTGATTTTAGATCTGAATAAGATCTAAAAGTTTTTAATTTGCAAAATTGCTGTTTTTGTATCATTGATCGAACCTGTGCGCCGAAACCATCACACATCTATTAATAGTTCATCATTTGATTTCTATCAAAACTAGTATTCTAGGGAACGCAATTTCATTTAACGCAGTGTTCTTAGAGTTCACCGATAAAAATTGTAATTTATGTAGATGTCTGCAGTCCACAAATTATGCAACATTTGAGATAACGCGGATCGAGTAATAGGGTATCAAAAATAATCGAGTAGGTCCTCGATGTCACGCTCCATTAACCAAATAACATATCCCGCGCCTTCTTGCCCAATTAAAACGTTAATTAACCGTTGGATAACGCGAGCCTCGCGAAACTGCTCTCAACGGCGACACATCAATTGACCAATAAAAGCGTCATCGACTGATTGTTCGTTATCTCCGCGCGACGTCCGTGAAAGTGAAAGCAGTGGAAGAGTGAAAACGCGGGTCGCATTTGTTAATTCCCCGCGACATTCGACGGAAAGGCACGTTTTGCGAAAGTTCGCTGGCACGCTGCTCGCGAAAACTGCTTGTTGCATCGTGAGGGAAATTTGCAATCCTTGCTAGATCGCTTCGGGATCATTTTAGAAAATCATGCTCCCCATGGACGCCTTTAACTTTCACTTTGGAATACAATCAAAATTTATTTCTCATATTAATCTAAATTTTATTAAGCTTAAATTATATTAATCTTAAATGTATCTCTTATTTATTATTAAATTTATTAATTTAAATGAATTTTATTATAACTCGTTTGCAACATTGTAAAACAAGGATATTTTTATGATCCGTATGCAAGATATTTTTAGAAAGTAGTACTGGTCGATAAAGAATTATGATAAATTATTTGACATCTATACATAGCGATTTGATTTACAACTTTATTATTGCATTTTACATTTTCTTTATTTATATACTGACTATTTATTATTAAATCAATATCTTTTTATGGCGTACTGTACTACATGCCGCGTGCTATTGATAGTTGGCAATCACATAACTGTTAGTGCCGTGTAATAAACAGGTGAAAATGGTACTAACTTATGATTACCATTATTCAAACTATTTCCTGGTTTTAGTATCTGATATTGAAGTCACAATACATGAAAATATTTACTTGTTTAATATTTACTAAATATTATTCAATCAATACGTCGCATTGTTAATTATTAAAAATGTATACATCTTTACCTCAGTTTTATACACAACCATTATTTGGAATTAAGTAACATATGTATTATACAATTTGTATTATACAAAATTGTATTATACAAAATTGTACTATACAAAATTGTATTATACAAAATTGTACTATACAAAATTGTATTATACAATGTCTATTATACAAAATTGTATTATACAATTTGTATTATACAAAATTGTATTATACCATTTATATTGTACAAAATTGTATAATGTACGTGTAATAAATTATATAATTCTGCGTAATTAAAATGTTAAAACGCAATCGGAACGGAACGGTTCCAGCCAGAAATACAAATTGAATATGTGAAATGAAATTTCTTCTTATTCTTTGCTAGCGAGACAATTAAACTTTTAAATTCTAGATCTCAGGATTTATAATTAATTTTACACCAATGTAATTATATGTATATATAGGATTTCACCGAACCTTTTATTTTATTCGAAGAAATTATTATGAACGACTGATTTCGAATAGTTTGATATTAGCAAACGCAAAAGTTATGGATGTTATTAATAACCGAAATAGAGTGGACGCAATAAAGAATTAAGGATTATTTGCTGTATATGTTGTTTATATCTCTCGAAACTGTAGAAGCTTGTTTGAAAGTTTGTTCGTAATGTTTAATCGCGTCTGTATTGAAGTTTTTATCTTTACTACTTTATACCTGTTTATTCTTCTTTATCGTGCGGTATTATACAAAGAGCTTAAGAGCCTTGAACGAAGTTTTCATTAAACACGACGGCAAACGTAGCTCGTTTTATGTAAAACTTGGATAAAGAAATTATAAATCACGACAGTGGTCGGATATATTACAATAACGTTAGCTAATCAGCAGCTCCGGTAATACGAATTTATATTCCATCCCCTGAATAATTTAAATAAGGCATGATGAATTATCCACAGGTTGGCAAGTCAATAATTAAATCAAACAACTTCGTCCAGATTATCATAAATGCATTTAGAATTATTTTCAAAAATGCTACAGTCAAATTATGTTTCTCTCTATTTCATATTTTGATAGTGTTTGAAGATTTTTGTGAACTAGTAAATTATCAAGTAATTAATTTATTGAAATAAGTCTGCTCGTGCTATTATTGGAAATTCTAATTTTTAAAGTGATGCTGAATTGGCAACTAACATTTACATTCTAGGAATAAATATTAGGATAGTCTAAAAAGTTACAGTTTCGTTTGCTTAAATTAAATAATGTAATTGTTAAAATAAGTCAGCATGCGTCATTATTGGAGACTAATTTTTAACGTGGTAAAAAATTTGCGACTAACATTTACTTTAAGAATAATCATCAGGATGATCTCAATGATTACATTCTTTTAGAAATTGCAATGAGTCTCTTCATCAAATTAGATTTTATTTATGCAGTTATGGATTAGCTACTATACAGGGTGGGGCACTATAAACAGGTCACCTGAATAACTCTGTTGCTTTTGAAGATAGAAGAAAATGCATCAGACTAACTTAATTTTTTTGTAAGTGGAGACGTCAAGGAGATATGAAGGTCAACTCTGTTTTTTTAAATGGAACGGTATGGTTTTTTATTTACATGCTGATAGTGTGTTTCAAGACGAATACAATGACCTATTATGAAGGTCATTCAAGGTCACGCAAGGTCAATTGCAATAGACAATAAAGTGTCTCAAAGCACTCTTCGAACACTACGACGATTTACATGTAACATGTTATTTACGTATTCACTGCTACTTCAAGTGTTCAAAATGACAACCTTGAACTTGAAATTAGTCCATATTTCATTGATGGCACGCTAAATAGTCATAAATACGAGAGAATCTTAAAAGACGTTTTGCCAGAATTGTTAGAGGACATTTCACTGGACATGCGACAGTCCATGTGATTCCAACAAGACGGATGTCCTGCTCATTCAGCACGAAATGTTACAGAATTACTGAACAGGACATTTGAAGGTCGTTGGATTGGTCGATCAGGAAGTAATAAATGGCCAGCACGTTCCTTAGACCTGACACCTCTAGATTTCCATTTGTGGGGAAAATTGAAATGCAAGAACGTATAAAAAGGACTTGCTCTGTAATAGATGAAACTGAAATTTGTCAGGCAGTACCATCAGTATTGCAACGTTTTAGATTATGTCCCCGTGTTCGAGGTCGTCATTTTGAACACTTGAAGTAGCAGTGAATACGTAAATAACATGTTACATGTAAATCGTCGTAGTGTTCGAAGAGTGCTTTGAGACACTTTATTGTCTATTGCAATTGACCTTGCGTGACCTTGAATGACCTTCATAATAGGCCATTGTATTCGTCTTGAAACACACTATCAGCATGTAAATAAAAAACCATACCGTTCCATTTAAAAAAACAGAGTTGACCTTCATATCTCCTTGACGTCTCCACTTATAAAAAAATTAATGACATCGGATTACGAGCGCCTCGATATCAAGTAAGTTTGGTCTGTTGCATTCTCTTCTATCTTCAAAAGCAAGCGAGTTAGTCAGGTGACCTGTTTATAGTGCCCCACCCTGTATATACTTATTTACCACCTGTCACCTTTCAGACAATTTCATTATTTCGTTACAGAAAAATTGTTCGTTTTCGCAGCCCGAATATATCGATGCAAAAATTGTTTGTTTCCACTCTGTTGAATGAGAAGCTACTTTACGTCGCGCTGCAGTCAAAATATTATAGCATTAATTTCGCGCGCGCTTTCCGCGAGCTTCGCACCGGTGCCGCCGATGCAGCGGAAAATGTTCCGACGAAAGCTGCCGACCAGCTGCGTGAACTCATCGTGGAAGTCCAGGTTTAATGTTCGACAATTCGCGGAACACAGTGTACGATAGATACGGAGCGGAGAAATAGGAGCACGCGTGGTATAAATGCGTAGAAAATCGATCGACCGATAATCCGCCGATAGAATGACCTCGTTCCTGGACGGACGACAAGCCAACGCGGACCTCTCGTCGTTCTGCGTGGCTAAATATTTGATTTGCTAGACCGACGATAACCCTTATCACGGTTCACACGGTAGGCGAACACGCGGTGTCGCAGGATAAACACCCGAGGAGCTGAGGAAAAAGTCTCTGGAAAGTTTCCTTTAGTCTGACGTGTCTGCTTCGACTGCATCGAGCTTCCTTCCGAAATTCTACCTTGCATTCATCGTTATGATTTTAGCCATTTATGAAAAGAACGAATGAATAAAATGTCAAGCAATAAGAATATTAACCCTTTGAATACTGCTGACCCCTAAACGCGCTTTTAAAAGTTGTCATGGTACTGTTGGCGCGTATAGGAACTTAACTTACTTCGGCCCGCTAAAATGATAGGCACCCATAGGCGTCCACTTTACAATGAAAAATGCACAATGACGAATAACTTCGCCATTTTCACGAGGAGAAGACGCGGTCATGGGGTCTCAGATTTTCTCGAAACTTTGCATATTGGTAGATTTCGTTCTCCTGTTTATGAAAATGTAGCATTATAGGCGTCGATACTCAACAACTTTTGAGATACGTTAAGAATGATGAAGTTAGTGTTTCTTCCATATTATGTTGATTTTCAATAAAATTTTTATATTTTGTTTCCTATAGATATTATGAGTGTATTTTTCATGTGCAAAATACAATCAATTAAAATAGATAAACTGAACAGAAAAAAAAGAAAAAATGGAGAAAAAGGAGAAAGGGATGTGAACACTGGCCTTCCTGGTAATGAATCTAGTATGTTACCATCACGCCGTTTGGCACTTGACAAAAACTTCAACCAAAACTGTACTTAACTGTTTAACGGGTATAATGAAATTTAAATTGTAAATATCTCAAAAATTATTGAGTATCGACGCCTATAATGCTATATTTTCATAAAGAGGAAAACGAAATCTACCAGTATGCAAAGTTTCGACAAAATATAAGACACGATGACCGTGTCTTCTCCTTGTCAGTGTAGGTCGTGATTGGATTCTCGCCGTATGATACGAGCAGTGCGCATCAAAGTCTATCGTAACGAAAGCGTTAAAATCATTCAAGAATGTCTATACGATAATTTATAAATATTTGTATAATCTTAAAAACACGATAACTTTTTTAACATTGAACCCTATTACTAGAATGTTTTTTAGAAGTTAGAACAATTAGTGTACTACACGACGTGGAAACAAAATTTGAAAAAATTGCAAATCAAATGGTAAAAGTTGTAGTTTACAACTTTTTTATGCGGGACTATATTGAAAATTAAAAAAGAAACGTTTTGTAGATCTGTATGTTTAATTGGTAAAATAGATGGTAAAAATTGAAATTCATGATAAAAATTTCACTTTTTCGTAATTTTTAGCATCTAATTGTACAATCTTTCAATGCTTCCTGTATTTCTTCGCATCAACCAACTTTGCAAAACGTATTTTAGGTCTCACTAAAAATTAAATTATTCGTTCCTACATATTTTTGCATGATTTGTAAAAATGGGAACTAATATTTTCAGAAAACTAGTGAATTAATTCAACTGAAATTTCAATATACATGAAATAATAATTGTAAAAGTAGAATAAAATTTGTAAGACAATATTAAAAATTGTAAAATGTGACAATTGAGCAGGCACAAAAAGATAGAGCTTGGCTAGAAAGTCCGTCGAGTACGCGCGCTGTTGAGCAAGATAGGCTGGCCCGTCTGATCATGACCCACCGATTCTACTTCGTGCAAATACTGGCGCGCGCGAACCTCTGACCACCTTCGAGATCAGTTTTTTCGAAAACGGATCCACCAACAGAAAAACTTTCCTTTTTCGGTTCGTTAACACATTTAGAATCACCGTCGCTTGTTCTAGAATTTTAAAAATACCTTGTACATGCGTTAGCATGATATCAACCCATAGCAATTTTTGATGAATATCTGCATAAAGCATATCCGATTTCCATAATTTTTTAAAATGTTATGAAGAGCATTACTTAGAGTAGTATCGCCACGTTTTTACTTATCGTTCGTTGTTTATTAAAAAGATATTCGTTGCGATTAATTTATATTGGAAAAAGAAGAAGGCGTTTCATGTTTGGCTATTTTCCCCTAATATTCGGTGTCCTGGGAGCACGAGACCCCTCGAAGACTCTGTCGATCGAGTCGCGAGACGACCGGTCGGGACTTAGCTATAAAAAAACCGTCCTTCCGTCGACCCCATGCAGGAATACATCTCCCTGCAATCATTCCGGAGCGAAAAAGAAGTGCCCCCTTCACTCCGTAACCCAATAAACTCGGTTGTTTACGGTCCATAAAGTCCGCGGGATAAGAGCGTATCTGGCCGGCGTCGTAAAGACACCTTTTTCTGGCCGCGACGTATCAGACGCGGGCCCAGCCAGCTCCGGAGACAATCGCTCGCGTAAATACGTTTCACGGTCGCGGCTGTGCGGATTCCGCGCCGCAATACGCACAGTGGCCCCTAATCAGGATTCAGCAGTTCACAACCAATATGAGCTACTGTCTTAACACATTCACTTGTCGATTAAAGTGACGAAAATCCGTCTGAAAATGTTCGACCACTGGCATGGTGGCAAAGCGTTTTCGAATAAAACAGACATACACTGTCATCAATTTTAATCTGATGAAGTAGATTTTAGATTAAACGATTTTAAGAGTATCGGTGCATTAATTTCAATTAAATAAAATAATTGAAGAAAGAAATTTTTCTTTAATCTCTGTATCTTTCAATGGATGCAACTAATTTATATTTTGTATAAAGATTCGCAGTCTACTAGTCAGTCTAATAGTAAACAGCGACTCCTTGTGTAAAATAAAAATTGTCTGAATCAATTATAAGAAATAGGAAGCAAATAAAATTGTTATTCTCTATTTAATAATTTGATCAAGGTAAAAATTACACATCGAAAAACTTAGGATTCTTTTAATCCTTTTACTGTTTTAAATTTCATCTACCCCTTTTTGTCACAAATTCTTAAAATCCGCAGTCTACTAAAGAGTTATGATATCATAGATGAAAAACTGATTTTATATTTATTAATTATAAATGAACATTCTGTATATATTGAAAGCCATTTGTTCAAGTTAGTTACATTAATTCTGTGTACAAAATAAATTATTGAGCTGCTAATACAATGTTATGGACCAGTATGTCTTATTCGCGATAGCCGATAGGCGGAGAGGAAAAAAGACCGAAGCGGATTGTGCGGACATACACCTTGACCCATTATCCTTGGCCATCACACGCGGCCAATGGGGGATTATTATTTCTGCTTGCCCGACGAATGACCGATCCAATCATTAGCACCGGTGACCCGGCTAGTAGAAGAGGCAGACCTTGAACCGGCAGGGCCTGATATGAGTTATCAGCAACGAGCAATGTCGTCCGAGTGTTTTCTCCGGCCACTTTCCCCTAATTCGAAGGGGATTCCTTGATTAATCTCCAGGGATCAAAGTTAGTAATCTGATCCTTTTACATTACTTCACAAAAATAGCAAAAATTTTTTTATTCAGATTTTTATCATTTTATTTAATAGTGTGCGTTATATAGCGCATGCTTTGGACAACAAATAACGTATGTTGATTGTATAGAAATATATTTTTGTGAAACCTGTAATTAAGGAATTAAAAATGTCTACTTGATCAATTTCAAATATTAATCCCTAAGCTGGTGAAAATAAACTACCTTGTCAATAATTTTGGATTTTCTTCTTAATTCAATGAGTAATTCCTTCATGAGTTTTTAGAATTATAAAAATCATCTTGTTAGCAGATTATCAGAAAATATTTTGTACAAGTCGTGTTTATTTCCTTAAGACATATTAAAATTCGTGATACATGTTGACGTGATTATTATCAATAAATCGATTGCGATATTACTTCTGCTGCGTTAAAACATGGTATAATTATAATAATATTAATAAATACTGCTCCTCACTGTATATACAGGGTGTTCACGCCATTGCTAGCCAGCGTTTTTCTTGCAAATAATAAATATTTGAAAAAAATGAAAGAGTATACTGTTTTTTATCTAACAATACTGTTTTTTGCAAGCAACGTAATGGCGTATGTAATTTTTTTGTATTTGTACTATTTTCATGGAAATGTCGGTGACCTCCAATTTTTGTAAATGGAATGCTATATATTTTTTCATACCATATGAAAGCGAGTGTCAAGACAAATTAATTCGTATGTGACACAATGACCTTCAAGATCGTACAAGGTCAGAAATGGAAGAAACATTTTGAACATTTCGTAGTAATGCATTTACAAGTATAGTTTATTGACGAGGCTATAGTAAATGTTCAATATGACTTTCTTGCGCATGCCTACATATTTCGGCTCTATTACATTCTTGTTAGCTTCTTCTAACGTTGTCCGAAGTATTAATGCACATGATTGTGTTAGTTTCCTTTGCAAGTCGTTTACATTTCTGGGCGTTGTGTATCGTGAATGATATCTTTACGAAATATTCCAAATTTTCCTGCCATTTCTGACCTTGTATGACCTTGAAGGTCATTGTGTTGTATACGAATAAATTTGTCTTGACACAAGCTTTCATACGATATAAAAAAATATATAGCATTTCATTTAAAAAATTGAAGGTCACCTTCAATTTCAAGAAAATAGTGCAAACACAAGAAAATTGCATACGCTGTTATATTGCTTAGCAAAAACGGTATTACTATTTCCTCTATCATTTTTGTCTAATATTTATTATTTGCAGGAAAAACGCTGGCTAGTAATAGGATGAACACCCTGTATATTGAACAATTCAGTGAAACTATGAATGAAAAAGTAAAAGGAAAATTGTTTATGATTGTAAGCTATATCATAAAAGAATGCATTCAATGGTAAGCTGCTGACTTTGTGCATTTATAATTTGGAACTTAGTGTACTAAACAATTCAAGATATCAAAACTCACAATATCGCCTTTTATTTTAAACCTGTCGGAATCTATAATACTTTGAACTTATGTCATTTGCTGTAAATTGCTTTATAAAAATTATGATACCGTTAAAAAAAATTTTAAATTGCTATTTTATAGTTTACCAGTAAATTGAGAAGTCACTTATGACAAAAACAAATTGTCGAGGCCTGTAGAACGCAGTAGAAAGAAACAAGAGTGCAGAAGGAGAATGGAAATCGCACGTGGAAAAAGAAAAAGAGCGCCGCATTCGATGACGCGATACAAATCGCAAATGTGAAATAATTATTAAACTTGATTACAGTTTACTCGAATTACGCAACCGCCTCGAAAATTAGGATAACTCGTCCGATCGAAATGATTTCAAAATTTAGCGCGAAGAATACGGATTGCAGTTTGCATACGAATGCGCAAACAAGTCAGACAATGACTTGGTTCCGTTGCGTTGCAGACAGGTTGTATGTACATAATTTACCTGGATCGGTCGATCTATCGTTCGATCGATCGTGATAATAATGGAACATGACACCAACTATACCTTGAATTTTTCTACCACAAGCGGATTTCTTTTCGATAAATTGGGTTACGTTTTACATTTGCTGATGCAGGCTCGATAAAATTGTATCGACTCACTGTTCGAACGATTCTTGGCGGTGTCCAGATAATGAGTGTGGCAATGCCATGGAAATGACTGAATTTTTACGACATAAATTAATAAAACAATATTAAATATTTTACATAAAATCAATTTTTAATTGTGTATCTGTAACATCGTGTGAATTTCAAGACACGCATCTCCTATTTGCATTTTTCAGGTCTTGTTTCGTTTAATTATTAAACTAAAAATAAAATATTTTATTGTTACATCATCTGTTTGTAAGCAAAGAACCTTTTTACTAACATTTTTTTAATTTTTTTTTTGCTCCAATCACTATTTATATTTTTCCAATCCCTCATATTGAGAGAGTTAAATTGCAAAGATGTAAGAAATTAAAAAATTACTGTCTTTTTACTCAACTAATAATTAAATTTCAGTTTTAGTAAATAAATACATGATCTTTCATGATGTTGCCAATATGGCGGCGTTTATCCTCAAACAAAAGGATGTAAAATATTGTAATTGTTTCGAGAAAAAGAAACATTTTGAACGAAAGGAGATGATAACAGAAATATCTAGTGAACAATGTGTCACAGAGTATAGATGTTTGCAGAATTTTTAGTGGAGTACTTAATTGTTGAAATAACAGCGCTGAATTCAGTAGAGGATTCCGCTAACGATAAAATCGATGTTACACGTGCGGGAATCGTTTCGAATCGCGCGTCGAACAGTCGGCAGTCGTGAAATCAATAGAGTCAGAACCGATAGTGTTTCGCGATAATATCGATCGCGTTATCGCCGCGACGCGTTTCGTCCTTGATCGCCGTTGACTTTTTCCTCCGTCGAGGAAGGAGGAGTGGGACAACCTAATCTCTATGGGTCGGATGATCGAGATGTGGAGAGATTGAAGACAAAAACGTACAGAGTCGTGATTTCGATTGACCGAGACAAAAAGATCCCTGGGAATTGCCGAAACTTTGCAAAATGCGTCTCTACAAAGAACAGATATATTTTAACTTAAAAATTAATTGAAAATAAAATCACGCGGCTTGTTTTTCTTTTTTAATAAAACGATTCTGACCCATGTTTGAACATTGCTGGACTATTTTACTTATTTTATCGTTCATAAATATTGATTGTGGTAGATAATTGCCTATTTGCCACAATAATTTCATTGAGTGACCTCGAGCAGATTACAGGTAGAAATTTACGCAATTATTTACAGACTTAACCCTTTGCACTCGGAGCTATTTCAACTAAAATACCAAACATTTCTTCTAACCTAAAATATTTCCATCGTACATAAATTTTTTTCATTATATGCGTACGAAACTGATATAGTACCTCATACAATATTTAAATGTTTAGTAATTTATTACATATGAACAAATTTAATCATGTAAACAATATTCTGGATAATGGTGTAGCAATTTGTAGTGGCGCCTCAGAGTTGCCATTCGAGTGCTAAGGGTTAATAAGCTGAGAATAAAACAGAAATCATTTTCAAGTCCACTGATATTCCGTCGTGTTTTAAATAAATGCACGTACACTGTTGAGAAATGAAATAGCGAACAGAGTGCACAGTGCAATTATTATTTTATCTTTAATACAGACAGTAACGAATACGATTTTCATGAATATTTCAGTAAAACATTCCATAATTTTATTATCAATTTCCAAGAAAATAATATCCGATTCTAATAATATCACCGTTTTCCAATATACTGCATAATTTTTGCAAGCGCAACAGTGAAAAGATATTTCACTTAGAAACGATCCTAAATCATTGTACAATTTATATTCCCATTTGCACACTCGATCGTCCTAGTATTGATCGCGTAACACCCCATAAATCTCAATTTCATTTTTACGCGCCACGCAGAAGAAGTACAACCGCCATATTGCGTCACAGTTTCGCTTTTCAACGAAACGAGGTTTTAGTGTCCTCGGGTACGATTTGAAGAAAGTTTAGAGGCCATTTCCAATTCAACTTAAGCCGCTTCAATCGTTCTTCACCCTCGGAACTCGACTTGATTTATGTAATCCCCGTCGAGTATGGAAGATAACCAAATACACTTCGACAGTCGGTGCTTTTCTGCCTCTTTGTATGGAAATTACGTCGTGGGAATCGGATCAAGTAAGTTAAGCAAATTAAGCATATCGATTTTATTTGCATTTCACTAAACTCCCTTGTAGGAAACTGGCCGGAAGAAGCAACCTTCGAAAACTTCACAGAGGCTACTGAAACGTTTATCTCGCTGTAACAAGTGAATTTAATCCGTTATACTTTGAGTCTTTTAGATCTATTTGCTTTTTTCTTCTTGTTCGTTCTGTATGTATGTATTTATTTAGTGATCCCTTTCGGATTACACGGACGTCCGTCCCATTACATTATTTTTTTTTTTTGACTTACATCTATCCTTTCTCCTCACATTCATCCTCATTCATCCACTTTCTTTCTCCCCTCCTAACTCTCCCACTCTTCCTCTTCTACCCTTTTTATCTCTTTCTTCTTCTAAATTTTTTAACCATCTTTCTTCCCTCCCGTCCCCTGCTAATATTTCTGTTACCCTCTCATACATACTTCCTTCCTCTTCCTTCCACTCTCTACAATATCCCAAAACATGTTCCCATTCCTCTATCTCCACTCCGCATAACCTGCATTTCTTCTTCTCCTCTTTCTCCCAGTATCTCCCTCCTTTCATCTCGTTTCCTAGTCTGAACCTTGCAACTCTCCTTCATCTTTCTTCCTTCCAGCCCTTTGTTAAGTATTCCGGTACTTTCTCTCTTCTTATCTCCTTAAACCATTTGTTGTATCTTCCTTCTTTCGCTTTCTCCCAATTTTCATTTTCCTGCATTTCCTCCTCTCTTTTTTCTTATGCCATTCCTCCTCTCTTACTTCTTTTCTCTCGTTTTCCAGTTTTTTCTTGTCCCCTCTTTTCTGTATATATTTCTTCCTTTCTTCCTCTCATTTCGATACCTTTCCTCCTCTTCTTGCTCTTGCTTCAATCTCTTTTAGGCATTCTCTAGCTATTTCACTTCCTTTTCCATCCCTTAACTTTTCCTCGAACTTCAATGCCCTATTTGTTCGTTCTGTAAAAATCTTTTTTCGTTGAGACATTGAATCCTAAACGAGTTTCGTACGTTTTCATTTATAGAAGGGATCAATGTTGTTAATAACAGTTTTTAGTAACTTGATAATGAAGTTCTCACCTTACACTATGTTCTAATTAATTTCAATATTAATACATAGATGTTTAGTAAGATTAATTTTTTAACTAAACTGCGGATCTCTGTGCAAAATTAAAATTTTCTTAGTCGCCCATAACAAAAGGATGTCGATAAAAATGTATTTCTTCTTGCAATAATTTTAGTAAGTCGAAGAGAAGGTAACAGTATTCTTAAATTTTTCTAATGCCTTTGTAGTTTCGTTTTCTATTCGTCAATTTTTGCCATGAATGCATAACATCCACAGTCTATTTATAACAATCGTTTCTAACATGATGAATGCTACACGAATTTCATGCGTTTCCAATAAGATTTGCCTCTGTATTTTATTCATAGAAGCGACCAAAGTTGTTAATAACTAGACAGCGGATTTTATGCATTTATATAAAAAGTGAGTAGGTGTAATTTAAAACTGTAAAAACATCAGTCATGTGAAACAGATTAAACAAGAAAATAAAATTCTATTTCACTCCAGTTTGTTGTAATTCAGTTAGAAAATTTTTATTTTCTATAAAGATCCGCTGTCTATTAATAACAATTACTAGTTACTCGATAATAAAGTCTTCATCTCACACTTACATATTCAGTAGCACTCATTTTATGAGTTAAAGATTTCGAATTTGTTAAAAATATAAGAAACCTGTCAGTACAATACCTGTTACACTTTTATTAATCTGTCATGTTACCTACACCTGGATGTGCAAATTTAGAAATAAATTTTTGCAAAGTATAAGAAGGTGCAAAGAATACTCAGCATCGTACATCTCAACTTTCTGAGTTTTCATTAAACGAATACCATTGACTTCGTGGAATTTTCGAGCCAGCCAATTGGTAGTCAAAGTGTTAACAATTTGTCTAGACAGAGGACCACCGTGCAGTAGATTTAATCTTTGTTTGACGGTTGTTAAGACGACAGTTTCAGCTTGGCGAAATTTTGATGGGCGCTAAAACCCAAATGGATTGCAATGGTTCTCTTATATCGTTCGAATTCGAGGACGCTGCGAAACGTTGCTCATCCGAGAGCCACTCTAACCGATCTTGGGGGAACGATTGCGATTCATTTGGAACAAATACACGGCGAAGGCCTTCTTCGACTTTGCGTCGCACCCTTGGACGTTGTGACGATTTCACCTTCTTCGCTCTCCCGGTACACTTTCCTGTAACCCTGATCGCGATATTCCATTCCGGCTTACCTCAACATTCTATCTGCTCGGTCTAGATAAGTCGGGTAAATCGAACGCCTTGCCCCTTATTGTCCTTGTCGATTGCGAATGCGAGCGCTGTCCCCGATAAATCGTAACGAAATTACAAATGGCGTGGAGCGACCACGCACCGACACTCGCACGATAATATTTTAATCGCCGACTCTCGGTGTTTAATAATAACAGTAACGACGCTTTATTACGGGCCGCAATCAGGGAAACGGAAACAATAAGCGTACGGTATGTCGCACTTGACGATGCGCTAAACGTAATGAGCGGGTTTTACTGAAATTTAAAATGCCCTTTACGGTATTGTTGTGACGAGGGTCATTCCATGCCAAATCGATCACCTTTTGCAGGCACCTTCGTCGATTTTGCTCGAAATGAAATATATTGTAGTCGATGTGAAATTAGGGGGGGGGGGTTTAAGTCATCATTTTGCCGGTTTCGAATTTTTTTAGAAATGGCAGGCCTTCAAAGTTTTCAATTTTTGCCCATTTTGGTTAAAACGGGCCACACTTACGAATTTTTATCTCAGGAATTGTTTGTCCGATTGAGCTACATTTTTTTTTGTTTTATTCGTGAAGGATTGGGCTATAACGAAATAATTTTTTCAACCTCGGAAATCAACTTTATAACGTCGAAAAATTTAAACAAATTCTTTTTTTACGTTTGTTTCGATGAGGGGCTAGAGCGATTTAAATTTTGAAAAAATATGGTTATATTCCCTGAAGTTCCCCCTTTAAAATGAGCCCTTGAAAAAGATGGAGCCATAAAAATTGGCGTCACAATGAGCTGGTAAAGTACGACATGTACCTCCTATACCGCTGGTCTCGAGAAAACACCAGCAGACTGTATACGACTAAATGACCCTGTTTATACCTGGAGAACAATATTAGTAACCACTCTTGGCCAACGACACTTTTTTAATCATGACTTCATTTATAGATATTAGTTTTTATACGAATTTTATATGTTCTACAAAAAATGTCTCGTTGCTCAATGGAAGATAAAAATTCGTAAGTGAGGCACGCTTTCGCCAAAATGAGCAAAAATTGATAACTTTGAAGGCTTGCCATTTCTAAAAAAAATTCGAAACCGGCAAAATGATGATTTAACCCCCCCCCCCCTAATTTCACATGGACTACAACATATTTCATTTAGAACAAAGTCGACGATGGTGCCTGCAAAAAGTGATCGATTTGGCATGGAATGACCCAGGAATAACCTGACTAAGCAAAAATGCTCAGCCTTTTTAAAAGTAAAAAGAGTATTCAGTGTTTCTAAGGATGAGTAAGAGAAAGGAATTTTAAAGTCACTGGGATGAACTTGTCTCGATATCAAATACAGTAGTAAGAGATTAAAATTATATTGTTACAAATGTGAAATCCATTATATCTTCGTTGTCTAAACGACGATATATAAAAAGGACTGTGGTGGCGATATCACCACGTACGCCAATGCATATATTTCTTCTAAGAATTTCTTTTTCCTTTCCAACTCTATTATTCTCTATTTCCTGTCTGTTAGTCGCACATTTGGTGTCCAGCCCTTCACGTATTTCCAACGCATCCTTGAGAACGTCGCCAGAGTTCTGGTTTTCGTTAGTCTCGGTCCTTCGCCTACCTCTTAGCTTTCTCTGTTTATGACTCTCTTCCGCTGTCCCTATCGCTGTCACTGTCTTCTCAAGTTTTCCTTTTCTATTCTCTTTTCTTTTTCTCTCCTATCTTTTTGCCTTTTCTAACTTCGACTTGTTTAAGAATGCAACGAGAGTCGCCAGTCGATTTTAAGCCTCCGAGACTGTAACACCAGCACTGTACTGACATTCGCGCTTACCGATATTGTAATAAACGAAGTGGGGACAATCTTATTATTATTTTATACTACCTTATCCACTTCATTGGTGACCCCGACGTGATCGGTTTGTGCGGTTTATGTATTTTAGTGTCAGTGTGCTTAATAATAATAACTTTAGACTTTGGTGGTATAAGTGTACATAGTAACATTTAAGTGACTTAACATTTTCTTTTTTTTTTTTTCTTCATAGACCTATTTGTGTGTGTAACGCCTCGTTTTATAATAGACATAGTTTAGTGACTTTATATCGAAATAAACCCCAATTATGGAAACGCCAGCGATAGCGAAAGTGGGTGTGAGAATACCCGAGTTTTGTCCGGGCGATCCGGAAATGTGGTTCTCGATGGTCGAGAGAAGTTTTGAGGCGTCCGGAATAACCACCGAAGCAACGAAATTCGGTTATGTTTTGGGAGCACTGACCCCCCAGTACGCTACGGAAGTGAGGGATATCATCATCAACCCTCCCCCAACGACCCCTTTCTCAAAATTAAAGGAGGAATTGATTCATCGGATCGGCGCGTCACAAGAGCAAAAAACGAGACGGCTCCTTGAACGCGAAGAGATCGGGGATCGCAAGCCGTCGCAATTCTTGCGGCACCTGCGGGGGTTAGCAGGTACGATCGTGCCGGATCCCGTACTGCGCACACTTTGGGTGAGTCGGTTGCCTACCAATATGCAGGTAATATTGGCTACACAGAAGGACACCGAACTGGACAAGGTCGCCGATTTAGCGGACGCCATAGCGGACACGACGACACCGCGAGCGCATATTTGCGATACTGGCCACCCGGGTCCTTTGCCTCACGGTGCGGTAACACCAGTTAATCCGGATACGGAGGCATTATTGAATGCAAGGATGGCACAGATGACATTGTCCTTACGCCAAGAGATTTCGGAGCTGAAGGAGCTGATTTATCAGGATAGAGGACGACAAAGCAGACCCGTTTACCACCGCCGGTCGAATTCCCGGAACCGTTCGCCATGGCGTTCACGCGATCGAGAGGGTCGTAGGCACAACGAGTATCAGGCCCCTCCTGATTACAACGGAAAGTGTTGGTACCATTGGCGTTATGGAGGGAATGCACATAAATGCGTGTCGCCATGCAACTTTAGCGGTTCTGCCGCGGGAAACGACCAGGGAGGTCGTTGATGGCGGCCAGCGACCCTGTTCCCCCATCCCGCCGTCTATTTGTTACCGATTACCACACCAAGGTACAATTTTTAATAGACACGGGCGCCGATCTTTGCGTGTATCCGCGCAAACTATTGCATGGCCCGCGAGAAAGATCGAGCTACGAACTGACGGCGGCAAACGGAAGCATCATTTACACCTACGGCACCGTTACATTAAATTTACGTTTGGGTCTCCGGCGCGATTTTATTTGGCGGTTCGTGGTGGCAGACGTGTCGAAACCAATAATCGGGGTCGACTTTCTTAATTATTTCGATTTGTTGGTCGACATACGTAACCGCTGCCTGGTCGACAGTACAACGTCGGCCGAGTTAGTTTATGGCGAACCTTTGAAATTACCTGGAGAGTTTTTATCTACAGGTTCAGCCGAAAATACAGAGGACATTTCTAATTTCGTTTCTAGATTACGTAATCATTTTGCAAAATTAAATCCAGTTAACGGATCACGACATTCACTTAAAAAATCGTTCATTTTCAAAGATTTACATACAACATCCCACGTTTTTATTCGTACAGATTCAGCTAAAACTATTTTACAACCTCCATATACAGGTCCGTACGCCGTAGTTCGCCGAGGTGACAAAAATTGCGTTATAAATATTAAAGGAAAAGATGTAACCATATCTATTGACAGATTAAAGCCCGCGTATATTTTAGCGGAAGACAATGTGAACCCTACATCGGTGCATGATGGACACAGTACTATTATAAATACGCCAACGCATACGCCAGATTTACAAGCGCGTGTCACACGTTCCGGTAGACGTGTACGTTTTCCCGACCGGTTTCAAGCCACTCGGTAGAGGGTATGTGTGTGGATACGAATTTATTTTTCTTTCTATCAGTTTTATTTGCAATGTTTTCGCGTTTATCATGATTATGTGTAAAGTTTAGACATAGTATTACATTTAGAGTCCCATACTATGTATCATATGTGTATTTGTGTTTAATATGTTTTATGAATTTAATCGGTTATGCGTATGTATATTGTATATATTTATAGTTATATTATATTTTGCGTTACATATTTCACGCTATTTTGCATTGTATTCGACAATTATGGTATTCAGTGTAGTTTGCGTTATTAACTTTTTCGTAATTGTTTCAATTACTGGCAGGGGGGTACTGTGGTGGCGATATCACCACGTACGCCAATGCATATATTTCTTCTAAGAATTTCTTTTTCCTTTCCAACTCTATTATTCTCTATTTCCTGTCTGTTAGTCGCACATTTGGTGTCCAGCCCTTCACGTATTTCCAACGCATCCTTGAGAACGTCGCCAGAGTTCTGGTTTTCGTTAGTCTCGGTCCTTCGCCTACCTCTTAGCTTTCTCTGTTTATGACTCTCTTCCGCTGTCCCTATCGCTGTCACTGTCTTCTCAAGTTTTCCTTTTCTATTCTCTTTTCTTTTTCTCTCCTATCTTTTTGCCTTTTCTAACTTCGACTTGTTTAAGAATGCAACGAGAGTCGCCAGTCGATTTTAAGCCTCCGAGACTGTAACACCAGCACTGTACTGACATTCGCGCTTACCGATATTGTAATAAACGAAGTGGGGACAATCTTATTATTATTTTATACTACCTTATCCACTTCAGGACAAAAGTCGAGTTGCTTGCGAGACTTTGAGATGTGCGGACATGTCGTAACACGTCTACCCTCGCAATAAAGAATCTGTCGTTATTATAGTACTTTCCGGTCTGTCTTACTGTAGTTAGCATGTCTAAATCACGCCGTCGCCCGCGTAACAATATGGTGCTACTTAAAAATAGAACGATGATTGTTAACACCGTTAAATAATATAATTGTTCATATCGTTGTATGTTCCCTTTCAAATGAAGGCACTACTTTATTATATTATTTGAGAAGATTGCGATTAAATCCATACAAAGCATTTCTATTTTCAAAATTAAAAAGAAGGGTAGATGACAATTTAGAAGTTAAATCGAACAGCTTCATACCTGTGGAATGATTAATCCTCCGTCTGCAATCTGGAGCGTTTATGTCCATAGCGAAATGTCACTCTTGAATTTCTTTTTTTCCAATAATTATTATTTTCCCATTAATGCTTTACACCACGGATGGGCATTTCTGTCTCAATTGAGACAAAACCGTCCCCACCATAGCGCCCGCTGCCCTCCACCAGCATCCGCCGTTACCATAGAGGAAGGAAGTGCTTCGCCCGTAGCGAACAGTGCGCAGGCCTCGCACATGAAAGAGAGGTTGGTGGGAGAAGCAGATGTTTGAGGGGCCCCTACCATGCCCATCAAAGCCTGGGAGTACAGTTCAAGGGCATGGTCAAATGAAATATTAAGATTGTTCAAAAGTATAACTATCTTATCCAAGATTGTTTAAAAGTATAACTATGTAAATCTCGAAGTCACTGAAGCACTTTTAAATATATTTTAAATGTCTAGCAACGTTTAACGGAGGCAATCCAGTATTTTCAATTGATTTATTTCTTCAAGAATGTTGACACATATATGTAAGTTTAGTTTTCACTTGAATTAAAATTGTTCTAAATAAACAAAAATTAAAATCTGTTGAACTATTCTGTCCAGATTCTTTCAAAGATAAGAACAAAAATTTCATGGATGAATGTACTAGTAACATTTTAATACAAAAATACTCGTCCCTGAACAAATAAACGATGAACAAATTTTTGCGATTATTAGACTGCGTGTTCTAGGCATGCAAGACATAAACGAATTGACGTAATTTAAAATAATAAATGGATTAAAAGAATTTAAGAATGTCGATGCACTACTTTCAGCTTGTTAAATTATCTGAAAAAGAAAGAAACTTCTACTTCTATCCAAAGCTTCTATTTCTTGCAATTGATGCAAAATAAAAATTTTAGTATGCTTCCCTTAATAATTTTAATAGGTTGCAAATAATGTAGCAGTAACACTAATGTCATTCAACTATTTTATTTTTCACCTACTTATTTTTATCGTAAATGCATAAAATCCTCAGTCTAATGATCACATAATGATACGCTATAGCAGGCATGGCCATTTTTGTCTCAAGTGAGACAAAACCGTCCCCACCATAGCGCCCGCTGTCCTCCACCAGCATCCGCCGTTACCATAGAGGAAGGAAGTGCTTCACGTTGGTGGGAGAAGCAGGTCTTTGAGGGACCCCTACCGTGCCCATTGCGGCTTTACACATATGACGTTCCAACGATTATACATTACAATAGGGACTTCGGTACATATTCCAGAATGTTTTTAGATTTTTTAAATCCTTGAACTGTAAAAAAATTAGTCGTGAACATAAACGACCGTGTATGTAGGCGGCGTCAATAAAATTAAGGTTGCAGACGGAGGGTTAAGAAAGGAAGTTATATTATCTTTGGCTTCCATATTTAAATTGGAAATGTTACGTATTTTTGAATACATTAAAATATACTTCAATTAAAAATCTCCACATTTAGTCGTGGTTTTAATCAGATTACCCAAAAATGTTATTATCAAACTGCGAATTTTATGTACTTATAACGAAATGACAATTCGCTCATTTCCTGTTTCAAATACTAGAAAATCTTTTATTCTTCCACAATTCTATTACAATTTTATGTATTTGTTTAAAATACAAGATTGTGAATAAAACATGACTAATTTCATTAAAGTGTAAGATAAAAATGGACAAAAATCACGGAAGTATTTAAAAATGTTATCATGTTACATTTAACCTGTTAAAATCATTAAGAAAGAAGTCTTAATAATTATTAAGAAAGCAGAACAAGGTTAGTTTGCACAAAAATTCGCAGTCTAATGAACACGGGACTCGAACACGATAACTTTGATTCGAAATCGCGGTTTCGAATTCTAAACGTCGTCGGTCGCAGCGACGAAGAAAAATAGAGAAAAGAGGGGAAAAAAGACCAAGAGTTTCTCACGCTAATATATGACGTCTACGCTGGAATACATTGTGCTGAAAACAGCTGCGACATGCACGTCGAAGCGCCGCTGTCTGATCAAGGTCACGTCGTCGCTTATTTTTACATCCAAATCTCAAGAGCACGAGGACTCTCGCGAGTCAACAATAAGGGATAATCGTGATTCGACTGCTATGGCCCGAATGGCGTTCATTTTGGTACAGGCTGTGTCTCGATGATTGTCGAGTGATTCATTCTGTCCACCATTGCCGAGATCTATCCCGGACAACATAATGTTCAACTTATCATTCAAATTTCTGAAAAGGTTCTTCTTAATTTTGTTCTGCATTCTTCGAGGTAATCTCTGCTGTTTATTATTTTTTCTCCGGACAGTTTAACATTATACTTTGTTAATTTTCTGAATTGATATTTTTCAATGTAACTCGTGTTCTTTAGCTATACTTGAATATTTCGTTAATTTGGACGATTTACATTAAGACACTCAATTTTTAAATTAAAATTTAACCGCACAGATTGTTTATTATCTTTTTTTTCATGAGAAGTGATGTTTACAAATTGTAAACATTCTTTTTGCAACACGCGTACATTGAGAATGAATTAATAGATTCATCAGGAGTCATTGTATTAAAATAGAACAGAATTGTAAAATCGCGAAGAATGAATACTAAAATAAATATTAATGATGAATAGATAAGATATACGAATACATGACCTCCGATATGATATATTTCTTATAAATCGAATTTACTCCCACGCTTCTAAATCTAGAATAAACAAGTATCTGGGTTACATATATTTTTTAGAATTTTATCTGTTATATAAATAGAAGGAAAACTGCTTTGTGAACAAATTCTAAACGTTGGTCGTAGTAAACGCGATGACGTATTACAAATAATCAATTTCTACAGCGTCACATTTTGTCAGTTCTATGTCTGCAACGTGTGTACTAAGAAATATGATACATTATTTAATAGACTGCTGATCATTATGCAGAACAAAAATTTATCGGATGCAATAAACGGTTACTGAAAAACTATCTATTTCTGTATTTCATCACTATATTACGTGACTTTAAATTTCCATAAAGTATTTTATGAAAACCAGAATGACGAAAATAAATTGATTTTACAAGTAGAAGATTCCATATAACAAAAATGAAGTAAAAATGTCATTAATGTTTTTTAACACTTTATTTACTGGAAACTTTCTAATAACTAAATAATTGTTAATAATAATAATAATGTAATAATATAACTCTCTAATAAATAACTAAATTGTTTAAGAGTGACAGCAATTGCATTTATAATTCAACAAATTTTTAGAATTATATTTACAATGGTATAATTTAGAACAGAATTTATTAAGATTATTAAAGACACAAAGAAACTCATAAATGACTATTGTGTTTTGCAAATTGATGTAGACAATTTTTATTTCAGATAAAGATTCGCAATCTATTAACACGTTAAACGCGGAGCGATTTTGTCTCGCTTTCCATTACAATTTGTATTTAAGCTGAACTACAAAGATACTATCGTGAATAGGTAGGTAGGTAATGATATTTTCACCACTCCCCCCTTCTTCCACTTTCCTCTTCTTCCAACTCTCATAAATCGCCTAATTTTTCAGTCTATTTCAGCCTACATTTCAGCGAGACCTACTGTTTATTAAGGTGGGTTCCGAACCACCATTACTACCGTGAATAATCAAATCTATTAATACGGTGTGAACATTGTTTAAGATTATATGAATTATACAGGGTGCCCCACGCAACTGGAACAGGCTGTACCTCCTAAACAGTTGGGAATAGAGGAAAATGTTATAAGAAAAAGTTGAATGGCATCAGACTAATTTTATGCACTTTTGAGCATCGGTGCATCAGAAAAATGCAACTGCACTTTTTTTTTAAATGGAAACCTACATATTTGACTGCACCAATCGATGCAATTTGTTGTGCTCTACATAAAAGTACTAACATACTTATGTCCTAAACTTATTCGTTCGGAAGTTATCGTAGCTAAGATTGTTGTAGATTTGTGAATGATTTCGCTCTGTCGGCAAGTGTTCTGGAGTATGTATCATGTAGTGCTCCATTATAATGTTTGTAACTTTTAGTTACAATAACGTCCTAACGAATATGTTTAGGGCATAAGTATGTTTACTTTTATGTAGAGCACAACAAACTGCATCGATTGGTGCAGTAAAAAATGCAGGTTTCCATTTGAAAAAAAGAGCAGTTGCATTTTTCTTGTCTGATGCCATTCAACTTTTTCTTATAACATTTTCCTCTATTCCCAAACGTTTAGGAAGTACAGCGTATTCCAGTTGCGTGGGACACCCTGTATATGATATATTGTATCGTAAATTCGATACCGTCAGTCTCCAGGAACCTGCATACCGTTGATCACTTTATATATTGAGAAGAGCACACCGACGTTTTGACGTTCTCCGAATCTTTCCGTTGTTTGAAATTCCACCGAATCACTTATGTTCTAAATGCACAAATTCCGCAGTCCAGTTATTATAAAATGATTTGCATAGTACGGGGTCAGGCGTGTTGAAAAGCTTCGTTGCATTCGGCGATGGTTGTCACGCGCGGCACCTGATTAGCGTTGTTGAGGGAAAAGAGTTGAGGGTTACAAGTTTGTACGTGCACGGTTTGACCGTGAACGATAATGAGCCGATACATTTCATATGTTTATAAATGCAATTTTAGCCGGGAACGTGACATAGTTTTCCTATTTATGAAAAAACATTACCGTCAGCGGCGATGTAACATAAAAGTTGTAATCTTGCACGAAGAATGAGATCGTAAAATTCGTAATTCCGTCGCCATAACGCTCGTACTCGATCACAGAAACACTATTCCGTCATTCGCGAATTATCGTGCAGAATCGGATTATAATGAAGGAAGGAAAATCCGCGGACTCGTTATCGCCCATGGCAGAGACGAAATGGAACAGAAGCATAACTAGGAGAAATCGCTTCGGCTACACTAAATGAATAATCCACTACTTTTTCCTTTACAGCATTGTCTTTTAGTGTAAAATAAGATGAAAAAGTGCAAGTTGCGATTAAAACTGTTCTGTATCATTTCTATCGATTGATAGATAAAAGATACTTTCATATCTCACCCATAATTTAAAACAAAATTGACTATCCTACTTCCTCTAGTTTCTGAAATATCTTAAAAATTATGTTTTTGACCCCTAACTTTGAGAACTGTTTTCAACCCTTCATGGTGGACGATGGAAGGCAAAGAAAATAGATGTCAAATATTTTTCTAGGAACTATCTCTCACATAAGTTTCCTTAACCCTAAAGTGGATCTATAAAATAATTCAATTGACCCTCTATGGGCTCGTGTAACTTTCAGGTCACACTTTAATTTATCGAAATTTTACAAAATAATTATAGCTTTTTTCATGAGATGGCGCACAAATCTTAACTCTATGACGTTGCCAACACAACCAATACTAGTATTCATGACCATTGCTAGGCCCATCAACCTGAAATAACAAAATAAATGCTGTGCAAACTGTCGGCAGTAAAACTATGCGAAACCATTTGATCCAATTGATATTATTTTTGCTTTTGCCAGTGATTACCAAATTAAAAATAGTGGACATAATAACTCTGGGTTAGTATATCAAAAACAACCTATTTGTTTGCATTTCAATTTTCAATTTGTTACTGTTTTTGATGATACAGTTTTGTAACTTTATAGGCCGGTGTGACTTGAAAGTCACATAGTGAATATATCGCAATAAAATTGTTTAAATGCAAAAATTTGTTTTCATTTGCATATATAGGTTTATAATTTCTGATTTTTCGTTCCCACAATTTTTTTGGAGTTAAAACAAAAATTCGGCCCATAGAGGGTTAAATATATTTGAGAGGATATTTATATTTAAATATAAATGTAAAATTTCATCTAAACCTAGCAACATCAAAAATTCCATAAAATTTACGTGATCTATGTAATGATATAGAAATTGAAAAAGTTAAATTTATGATACTGGTCCTTCAACCTTCTTGCATTTTCTGGGTATTAATCAAATTTGGTACAATGAATACATGAACGTAAAAATGAATTTTGAAATTAGGATAAATAATTCAGTCACCCATACACGGGTGATATGGAAGCCAATGTGTTAAATAATGGTAAATATTTACATTAGGGGCTTCCTCACCGATTTTAATGACGTTGAAATATGTTGTCAAGGTCATCATTCTGAACAACTTTTTCCTATACATGTTACCGCCGATCAGCTTTAGTTTCCGAGATATTCGCAAAAAAGTTTCAACATCTCGAAAAGTGATCGGAGTAGGTCTGGGTTAGATTCGAAATTGTGGTCGCCGATAACGCGGCCACGGGCACAACTTAAAACGACTTCAATCAGTTCAGACCCACTGTCTTGTCTGTTTATGTTTACGAACTGAAACGTGAAATGAATCGTGTCGAACGCGAACTCATTTCATTGTCAGCTGTGTTAGCATACAGAGTATTAAGCATGAAACTATACGAATTCTTGGATGTCTGCAACAATCAAGAAAATATATAATAACCCAGTATGTAAATATATAAATAATATATAAATAACTCAGACCTAACCCAGACCTACTCCGATCACTTTTCGACATGTTGAAACTTTTTTGCGAATATCTCGGAAACTAAAGCTGAGCGGCGGTAACATGTATAGGAAAAAGTTGTTCAGAATGATGACCTTGACAACATATTTCAACGTCATAAAAATCGGTGAGGAAGCCCTTAATGTAAATAAATACCTAAATAATTATTAGCATACATTTAAGTGCTAATTATTAGCAAAAATGTTGACTTTGAGAATATGTGAATGTATTTTCATGAAACGTGCGTGATTCGCCATTTTTCTTTCATTAGAATTCGCAGTTCCGTTTGAGAAATGACAGACGCAGGTACTGTAGAATGTAAAGTAACTACATACTTATGTATGGAAATGTGCGGCGAAAGCCATTAATTTTCTATGCCTATTTGTGCCCATTACTACCACCAGAAGTCAGGGCCGGCGCTAAAGTGTCAGGGACAGCGCGTTACTAATGTAACAGGGAACTCTTGCACGGTGTAATTGAGTTCGTTACCCGAGGCACTACTTAAACCGTGGCGGAATTAGCTCGATGATTGTTTACGCGAGCGAGGTCGACGTTAACGGTTTACTGACGCACACGATGCGCAGTCTCCATCGATGGGAATTACGGGAATGTCATCAATTAACAGAAATTCTCGTCCAGTGAGTCGTACGTGGCTGTGGGATGTGATTCAAGAGGTTTCTGCAGAACGCTGACCTTCAGTGACTCGATATCGTGCACTGGAAACGAACAAAGAAACAGAATGGTCCTTTGCGTCGTCATTTTTAAATTCTAATCGGTAAGAACAGAGGGAAAATCAATTAAACGAGTCACAAAAGAAAAAATTCACTTTACGGAAAACGTAAAAGGTTTATTAATCTCTTGCACTACGATTTATTTTCCGGGTAGAATGATTCGAATTTCTTTGTCGTTCATCATTTTGTAGAAGAAAAAAGAAATTTATATTCATTGTATGTTTTTGTGTTCTCCAATGACTCTACAGACTGAGTCTCACCTAAGACCAGCCGCCTGAATAACTTCTACATTTTTTGAGATAGGAAGAAATGTTTCAGACAAAAGTTATCTATTGCGTGGTATACATAATTTTTTTCAGTTGGAGAAGTGACTGGACCTTTTTAAAATTAAATAGCCGTTTTACTTTTTAAAATTTCGCATTTATCATTTTATACACAAATTCCAAGCTTAAATGTATCTCTTGGGTCGCTCTGTATACACTTCATATAATATCACATTTGAAATAAAATAGCGATTAACACGTTATCTAAAACAATATATCTATAGCTAGTTAAAAAAATCATGATTTTCAATAAAGTTTTGCTTAACTTGAAACACAGTGGAATATACGGTTCGATGAACAAATTTGCGTTAGTGTCAGTTCAAAAGTATCTGCATAAACATTCAAGGCCTGGGAGTACAGTACAAGGGCATGGTCAAATGAAATATTTATTTGCTTAAAAGTATAACTATGTAAATCTCGAAGTCACTGAAGCACTTTTAAATATATTTTAAATGTCTAGCAACGTTTAACGGAGGCAATCCAGTATTTTCAATTGATTTATTTCTTCAAGAATGTTGACACATATATGTAAGTTTAGTTTTCACTTGAATTAAAATTGTTCTAAATAAACAAAAATTAAAATCTGTTGAACTATTCTGTCCAGATTCTTTCAAAGATAAGAACAAAAATTTCATGGATGAATGTACTAGTAACATTTTAATACAAAAATACTCGTCCCTGAACAAATAAACGATGAACAAATTTTTGCGATTATTAGACTGCGTGTTCTAGGCGTGCAAGACATAAACGAATTGACGTAATTTAAAATAATAAATGGATTAAAAGAATTTAAGAATGTCGATGCACTACTTTCAGCTTGTTAAATTATCTGAAAAAGAAAGAAACTTCTACTTCTATCCATAGCTTCTATTTCTTGCAATTGATGCAAAATAAAAATTTTTTACATCGATTACAAGAAAGAAGACGTACGATAATAATTGTATGCTTCCCTTAATAATTTTAATAGGTTGAAAATAATGTACCAGTAACACTAATGTCATTCAACTATTTTATTTTTCACCTACTTATTTTTATCGTAAATGCATAAAATCCTCAGTCTAATGATCACATAATGATACGCTATAGCAGGGATGGCCATTTTGGGAAGAAAGTGCTTCGCCCGTAGCGAACAGTGCGCAGGCCTCGCACATGAAAGAGAGGTTGGTGGGAGAAGCAGGTCTTTGAGGGGCCCCTACCGTGCCCACTATAATGTATAAATAAATTGTCGTATATTTCCTTTTAAAATTACTCATGGCAACAAAGTGTGTCCTCACCGAAACCTTTAGAATTCACCGTCACGAAACAAAGCCGAAAAATCCCTTCAATATCGGAGTGTCCTGCAGCATTATTAGTGGAGCTTCGACTTAACCTGGTTTCACCCTTACCCTAAAGGGCAGCCCTTACTCTCTCCATTTATTTTTCTTCCGTTCGACACATCTGACAGACGGTTAAGACGATTCTCCGTATCTTCCGCGTTCCTCCGCCGATTAATGACACCTGCCTTCCGCCATTTTTCCCAGAAATAGGGGACAGGCGTGATTCAGTCCGATCTCCAATAATAAATTCAAGCTAAGGTTGACTGGGCTCGTTCATCATCGACGATTCCCCCGATCAGCTGGATGAGATCGATCTACCCGAGACATTGCGGATTTCTTCCCACGCCTACGCGAACCCTCTTCCACCTATTCTGTCGATGCAATTGCCGAAAAATGGATCTGGCAAATTGAAAGCACTTTGAGCTAACGCGCACCGAAATGAGAGCAATCTTGGCACAAGTTTGAGGCCACCCTCTGAATCTTCCTTCGTTGGAGGATGCGCAAAAAGTGACAGCGGGACCAAAAATATTAGATTTGGGTGACCGAACGCCAATTTTCGATAATATAGTGCCCACACTTCATGCATGACATTTTCAAATTCTTTATGAGAGTTGGAAGCGTAACACTGTTTACTCCGGTGTTTATCAATCGAAGGAGTTAAGCTTGATTGTATTTTAATAAAGATAAATAGTACAATAAGTAGACTAAAAGGTAACAGATACAAGCGGATTTTATAGAATAACAAAATGGAGGCGTTGCAATATGCAAGGATATGTGCACGTTATTTTCAAATAATTAAAATGATTAAGGAAAAATCTATCTGATTTCCTTTTCATCCAAATGATGTTTCAACCTCGTACAGTGCATAAAAATCTGCAGTGTAATAATAATGAATAGTTGAATATTTCATAATAAAATTCAGATCAAACTTGAAAGTAATAGATTGATTAAAGAAACAAAATTTCAGAATGGCTGTAAATAAGGTTGAAGAAATTTGAGTAGCGTAATTTTTCACTACAAAACTGAAATTACGAACAAAATTGAAAATAAAGAATTGATTGAAGAATTACGATTTTTCTAATGCACTATCTAATGCATCTGCAATATCCAGTATATTTTAGTAGCATATTTTTCACAATAAAAATGAAACCGAGATCAAAATTTAAAATGACAGATTGATTAAAGAAACAAAATTTCAGAATGGCTGTAATAAAGGTTGAAGAAATTTGAGTTGCGTAATTTTTTACAACAAAACTGAAACCATGAACAAAATTGAAAATAAAGAATTGATTGAAGAATTACGATTTTTCTAATGCACTATCTAATACATCTGCAATGTCCAATATATTTTAGTAACATATTTTTCACAATAAAAATGAAACCGAGATCAAAATTTAAAATAAAAGATTGCTTGAAGAATTGTGACTTTTCTAATGTATCTGCAATAATTGATGTATTTTCAGAATGCCTGTAATGAAGGTTTAACGTAAATTTTGGAGAGCTATTTTTGCCCGTGAAATCGGAATACAAATGAAATATGTATCTCGTGTGACTGACATTTTCATATTAGAGTAGGAAATCTTTTCATGTGGATCGCAGGCTTCTTGCCACGTGGGAAGCGAAGAACCCGGGAAAATGTCTTGTATCGTTGCAAGGAATGGTAAAAACGGGGCGATATCGAGCGATAAGGAAACACGGAAGTTCCTCTTTGAGATTTCGCCCCCTCAGAACGATGTGGGTTCGGAGTGAAAAAATATAGGGAGGTGAACGGCTAAGGATGACGCTATTGAATCGAGATAGGGAGGGTAGAATTGGGAAAGGAACATTTTCGGGAGTGGTTGTCACGCTCCTGATATGAAGGTCGAATCTGCCCTCGAGCTATTTCATCGATACATGTAATATATATAAATTAGATGAGCAGTCTTAGAAAAAATTGTGTTCTGCAAATAATCATAATCAAAATTATATTAACACTAGATCAACGGATAAAAAAAACGTTTCAAATAAAAGTTATTTGTTTCAAGTCATATATTAAGAATCTGTAATGAAAAATATATGTTTTCATTTGAAAATATAAAGTTGACCTTGGAATGACCTTGAGAATATGATGAAAATTAATAATGCATATGACTGCTGCATCAGTCCCTCTTTGACAAACTTTTTATTTGAAACTATTTTTTCTCCGGAATTTAGTTTTTTGAGATATTTCAAGTGGCCAGGATAAATGCCCCACCCTATATATGATTAATTTGGTTCGACAGGGAACTTTAGCCCGACCTCACTGGAACTGAACCTTACGAACGTGACAAAATATGACATTACGCCTGACTATACGTTTATGGACGGGCGAGGATGAAAATGAACGGTTTTATATACCCTCAAAAATGGGTGGGGATGCCTATATGGAGTATAGTCCTATAGAGTACATAGGTCACGTAGGGTCACATTCCCAGTTTTTGTCATTTTCAGTGAATCCAGACTACAGCTGGGCCTTTTATATTTAGGGTTAAGCGGAGGTTATCTAAGACGCTTCCTGCCAGAGACGAACTCGAAAGATTCCTGAAAGGAAGTAGAACGAAAATCTTCTTTGTACGTAATATATGCATAATACAGATGCTTGAACCGAACTACGTTGGGATTTGCGCCATCTAAAACATTTCAATAAGTAATCTCTATGATAAGCAGACTGCGGATCTTTATGCAAAATAATATTGGTGTGTGCTTAGACCACATGACTGAAGTGAAACTTCATTCTTTAATTTTTTTTCGAATTGTTATTAACACTATGACATTTAATTTTCTATGATTCTATTATTGGAACAATTGGCTTGTGATAGCTAAAATATGATATAAATATTCTTGATTCAATTTTGTCTAAATGTCTTGCAAATGCTGCATCGAGAGTTGTTCTTGATCTTGTTGTCGCTTCATTAGGATTGTTTACCATTTCCAATCTTAATTTACTTCTAAAAAATTCTATTAATAATTTTGATTGTTCCGATGCAAAGTTCATGTTGAAATCTCCACTCGGTATCATCGGAATTTTATTATAATCTTTATTAAGCAATGCCGAACCCTCGATCGTATATGCTAATAGAATAGAATTTCGTTTCATCATTTCATCGTTTCATCGTTTCATCGCCAGATCGGTTTTACTCCTACCGCGTCGAGGTTTTACTAAATCGTTTCATCGTTTCATCGTTTCATCGTTTCATCGCCAGATCGGTTTTACTCCTACCCCGTCCAGGTTTTACAAAATCGTTTCATCGTTTCATCGCCAGATCGGTTTTGCTCCTACCGCGTCGAGGTTTTACAAAATCGTTTCATCGTTTCATCGCCAGATCGGTTTTACTCCTACCGCGTCGAGGTTTTGCGCCTAACGCGCCTAAGGAAGTTTCACTTCAAAAAGTTTCTACCAGAATTACAGCAAACTGGAGTGAAACACAAGTTTATTTTCTTTCTTAATATGTTCGGTAGGTTGAATATACCACAATAATACTTCTAAAAGCTTTGCAGTTTTGACTCTAATTCTTTTGATTGTGTAGGATTTTTTTAAGGTAATTGTTCAGCAGCCAACATGTTACATCAAGAAAAATTAAAATTTCACATAAAATTGCTTAAACTGAATTTTATGTAGACTCGCAATATCTAAAACAGTTCAATATGTACTCTGTGTGATAAGTAGACTGCGGACTTCTATGCAGAATAAAAATTATCTGTATCGATATGTATCGATCTGAACTGAACAATGAACAGAAGCAAGTCAGAAATTTCTTTCTTCCTTTAATAATTGTCATAAGTTGGGACTAATAGATTGAAGCACTTTAACTCTTTTGATACGTCTGTTTTAAGTTGCACATCTACTTTTTTACTATAAATATATAAAATCTGCTATTAATAAGGTTCTCAATAAGTGTGTTGTACCAAATGAAAGCTTAAAAATATTCTTTTACACAATAATCCCAAACGAAATGATTAGATTACGTAACTGAGGGTGAGTTGTTGGTTAATGATTAAGTTGTTGGTCTGTTAAAAAATCCTCAGTTATGGGGCATAGAATTCCAAAAGTTGGGGAATAATCGCCGGTAGATAATATGTTAACACGTGCAACGCGGAGCAATTATGTCTTGCTTTCCATTTTACTTTTTATTAAAGCTTATATACAAAAATACGTTTGTGCCTCAGCAGAATATTTGCTTAGCCCATTTTTACTTAATCTGTGTCAATTAAATCTATTAAACCTTAGCACTCGAATGGCCACTCTGAGGTGCCACTAAAAATTGTTATACTATTATTGAAAATATTGTTTATATTATAATGTACTTATTATTTGTACTTAATATACTACTAAACATTAAAGAATTGTATGAGTTAGTATATAAGTTTTATACGCACAAAATGAAGAAGATCATATAGAACGAAAATAATATTCCCGGTCGAAAGAATTTTTTAATTTAGGAGTCAAAATATATTGCAAAGGGTTAAGACAGTGGGACCTTTATTTAATATCATATGGATTATATATTATATATTGTTTTGTAAATTTGATACCGTCAGTCCCCAGGGACGACGTTTAACGTATTAATAGTGAGGAACACAAAAATTCCACCTCAAACCAAAGAATCGTCGATCAGCTCCAGGATGGAAGCTGATCACATCGTGATAGCGTGAACGCGCTTCCACAGCTCCAATATGCGCGCGTGCCGGTATAATAAGCGTAGGGCCGTAAATTCTCCCGTCCACGAAGGGTAGAAAGATCTCCGGGCAAGGTTGCCTTTTCGCGGGGATCGTGACCTTGCCACGTGGAGGCCCACCAGGCTAGGTGGGAGTCTCCGAAGGACGAGGGAACGTTAACCCGGAAGAACGGCACGAGTCTAATAAAAGGGAGCGTCGGGTTCGGCACCCTTCGACGACGTCCCACCTCCGGGAACTCGGTTCGCCCGATGCTTAGAAACGAGGTTAAGGTCCCTGATAAGCTCCCGGCGACCTTCGGCGATCGCGTTTCATCCGAACGTCCACCGGCAAACGGTTCCCATCTGGCCCAGTTCAGGGTCTAATGAACTGTGCCTCGTAAAACGCGCCGTTTAGGGGCGACGATCAATTTTCGAGAGTAATTGCCAGGGTTGCCTGGGTAATTATGAAGAATGTCCGCATATACGGTGAATGTGGGCTCGATAAAGTTCGATCGGCAAGGTTGCGTTCTAATTCGGGGCTTCAATGTGTGCTTCGCGTGTGAAAGCAACGGAAACAAGTGATTTTTAAGAATTTGTTTCAGAGTAACTATTGGACACATTGTAGGACTAGACCTTTCGGAGACGTGAACAGATAGTCTTGAAGTACAAGCGTTCTTTTTTTTCGTAGTTCAATTGTTCTTATTATTTATAGTACAATACGCACGTTTCTCGAAACTATGTTTTTTAAATGGGCGTGCGCAATAAGTAAGACACTAGTAAAGTAAGCATCTTCAGACGAAGCTCATTCTTGTTTTTACATATTCGATTAGGGATAAAAAATTTATATTTGATTTTTTGTTTATTACATTTTTTTTAACAGTATTAATTTAACTAATCACCCGACAAATGTGAACTTTTCTACCCAACCCTAGAACTTTTCCAACTTTCCATATTTTTCTTTCAACATAGGTTCAAACCCAGGATAAAGTGCCTAACTTTAAGAACATTTCTAACTTTTGGTGTTTTGATCACTGTGATGAGCGCTACATTGCGCGCCAACGCAGCTTACACTGCAGAAGCTGTTATGAAGTCTTGTGTATTATACAATGAATGGTAACAAGAATTGAACTTAAAAAAGGAAACACTTGTATTTCAAGACTATCTGTTTACACCCTACAAAGGCCTAGTCCCAGATATCCAATAGTTATTCTAGAAAAAGCTCTTAAACAACACTTGTTTTCACTGTCGTTACATGAGAAACCCTTCTTAAAGTACTGTAACTTTGTTCCGAGCAGTTTCTTCATGAAACCAAAACTAATTTAGAAATTCCGAATTAAATGTCGCTCTGCGTGATGATTTGTAGAGATACGAATGGCAGGTATCCATTGATTGGTGATTGATATACAGGGTGAGTCACCTTACGTTTGCACCTCAAATATCTTTGTTGTTTCTAAAGATACGTAAAATATGGTAAGCATACAAAAAAGTTGAATGGTACAATCGGTCTGACACGATGCCAAAAAAAAAATTTTATTTTTATGTCATTTTTTTGGCGATATCAAGGTCACCTTGACTTTTTAAAATGGAACCACCCTGTTTTAAACACCTACAATGATAGTCCCTTTCATTACGAATTCAGTGACTATAATTACTCAAGGTCATTCAAGATCACGGACAGAGTTCAACATTCCTTCAAAGCCCGTTTACAGGCATGTATCGATGTTAAATCTTATACGTTATCTCTGTCCGCGACTTTGAATGACCTTGAGTAATTATAGTCACTGAATTCGTAATGAAAGGGACTATCATTGTAGGTGTTTAAAAAAGGTTGGTTCCATTTAAAAAAGTCAAGGTGATCTTGATATCTAAAAAAAATTACATAAAAACAAAATTTTGTTTTGGCATCGTGTCAGCCCCATTGTATCATTCAACTTTGTCCTTACCATATTTTACGTATCTTTAGAAACAACAAAGATATTTGAGATGGAAACGTTAGGTGACTCACCCTGTATTTAGTAATAGATTCTTCCTCTGTAACATGTATGCTCGTTCCATTTTAATTATTTCAAAACACAGTTACGAAGTTGACTAAAATTTGTAAAGATAAAAAGGGACATTTTGGCTTCGATTATTTTCTTCATCAGTGACGTAAAGCTGAGGACATTTATTTCAGCTGTGTCATTAAATTTGGCGAAAATAGTAGCTAACAATCGCTGATGTTATTGCATAGTTAACTTTTTAAAGAAGTGTATTAATGTATGTTAAAAGAGATCAGAAATACGATATACAGGAATCCATGAAAAATTGAGTACTCGCAATGTTTCTTAAATGAACTTGCAAATGAAATAATGCATTCGCCTTGAACGATTGACTTTAGTCATTTAATCTGCAATATGCACTTATACATACAAGGTGTTCCATTCGTAATGAAGTAGGAAAACCTGTTTTTAGCAAAAACAAATCAACCTCAAATGTTTGTAAGTGAAACGAGAACACCTTAATGTCACTTATTATGAAAGTCTAACTTATCTTCTTCTGCATCAAATAAAAATAAAACAATTTAAACTATGAGAAAATGCTCCTATCTAATGCTCTTAACTAATTTCTCTTTCAACGTCCATGGACAAATAATTTCAAACAAACAGAACTCTCATGAAGAAATTATTAATTTAATCGTTTCTCTATTTTGTGAGAATAAAAAGTACAGAGTGGGAATAAAAATAAAAACAGAAGTCAAAGAAATTCCTCAAACGCGGTTTTAAACCCATCATGATACAAGAGAGGTTCGTTGTTATCCGGGAATTATCGTGGATTAATCGTGAGGTGACGATCTGCCACTGACGTCTGTTCAGTCGAGCAGATTATTGGATTTTCGAGGAACATCGCGCCAGAATGACTTACTTGAGCCTGGTTCTCATAATCACAGGCTTGATCGATTCTGAAGAAGAAGTGATTTCATCAATTCTACATTCGAACAAACATCTTCTGTCGAAGAAACAAAATTAAATTAAATTCTTGTCTACATAAATCTCTAATTCTACGAACTTATTCGATAAAATTCTAATTCCTTGAACATAAAGTGAACTGTCGCAAAGTATCCATTCATCATTGTTAAATAAAAATACTATAGAATGAACATCTTAAGATAAAACAATTTTATATAGACGTATCAAAAAGGAAAAGAAAATGTTAATCATCATACTATTTTCAGAAACAGTTGCACAAAAGATACTAGGATATAATACTTCATGAAATTAATGCTTTATACTTTAAATTAATCGCTAGAGAATCATTCTAAAATCGTTTACAAAAATATATTATTGTTAATGAACATCATTTTGAGCATTTAGTGTACTAAAATAATTCTTCCTTCATCAGAACATTCATCATTATTGTTAATAATCTCATGCCATGATAATATTTTGTCAAACTATACAGGGTGTTCACGCTATTACTAGCCAGCGTTTTTCTTGTAAATAGTAAACATTAGAAAAAAAGTGGAAGAGGAAAAAGTAGTACTGTTTTTCATGCGCAACACAATGGCGCATGTAATTTTTTGTGTTTATAATATTTTGTCAGATATGAAGGTGACCCTCAATTTTTTAAATGGAATGCTGTATATTTTTTTATATCATATGAAAGCGTGTGTCTAGACGAATTCATCTGTACACTGCACAGTGACCTTCAAAGTCATGCAAGGTCAAAAATGGAAGAAACATTTCTAAATATATCATATATTTCTAATGTTGTTTTTCAGGTCTTGAATTGTTGCTGGTTTGTTGGCATAAACTTTGCTTTTCAAATAACCCCAAAAGAAGAAAGTCCAATGGTGTCAAATCACACGAACGAGGTGGCCAATTCACACCACCATTCCTTGAAATTAATCGACCATTGAATTTTGATTACAATAAAGTGATGTTTCCACGCGTTGTGTGTGGCGTAGCTCCGTCTTGTTGAAAATAAACATTACTCATATCGATTCCATTTAATTTCAGCCATGAATAATCAAAATTTATGCAAAATTCGCCACAAACTGCCATAAGAAATGCTCAATTCTTGAGAACGACGTGGAATTGTTGTTGATGGGTCATTAGCAACCTTTTCACGAACAGCAGCAATGCGTTCATTCGAACGAACTGTTTTTGGTTTGCCAAACTTTGGTTGATCATGAACAGATACAGTTTTATCAAATTTCTTAACCACATTTCGAATTGTTTGCTCAGATGGATGATTATGTATGCCGAAAAAATCACGTAATTTACGATGGGTATTTTTTATCGAACACTGATTCGCAAAATAAATTTTAATAACTTTAACACGCTCTTCAATTGTATACGACTCCATTGTTAAAATTGTCTATCTTTGTAAATTAGAAATACAAGAAAGTGACAAGAAACAAACATGGCGTCTGACAGATATTCTCATTCAACATCCTAAAGGTACTTTTGGGTAACCCTGTATCAAGAGATTTCAATATTAAACAGCGTTCTGTTAATTGTTTGACGATTGGAGTATCAATATACCGGAAGAACAGGTCCAATTGAACAGCTGATATAATTTCGAAGGGACTAGTTTCTGGAGCTAATGTTTTTGATGGAAAAGGCAAAGTTTTAGAGAAAGAGAGCGTCTCTCTCGTTCTCCTCGTCTTCAGCCGTCCCCCGAGAAAGAGGAGGGACAAAAAGAGGGAAAAGTACGAGGACAAAGTGCGACGCTGTGTGTTCCGTAGGAGGAGCGCGGCGCGCCGCTTTCGAAGTGGAAAGAGCGGGCAATGCGAAGTCTCATTGAGGTTTACATCCGCCGCCTCGTTGTCTCGCAGCATTGATAAGGGGGGAGGGTTTCTGTTGCAAGGGGGGATGCTGCTCGTTCTCGAATGTGTATGTGACCTCGGTCGGACCTTGAACAAGCTCCTTCGCCGAGGCATTGCGGCTGAACCACACGGATTTTAAGGCCGATTCACACTTCGGCTCTCTTCTATTTGCACGGCAAAGAGATTCGAGGCGAAGCGAAGGTTCGACGTCTCCGCTGGCTCTCCAAGGGGTTACCTTCGATCCCGAAAAACGAGGCGTGAATGGAACTACAGGTTTTTTCATTAAAAAGGCTGCTTTGTTTAGCCAACAGACATCATGAGCCGGTCGTCTTGCTTTCTCACTGAATACGCCTCTTCTTTTCGATTACTCGCGGTGCTATAGCTGTTCTTTTATACATTACACTTTGCAAGACCATAGACTATAAACAAGATTGTATACTGTATAATTTGAAGATTATATTATAGTCTTAACACGTGATGCGCCACGCCAGCACGTGACAGAGTTCCAAGAAATCAAATCAATTTTTTAATGGATCCCGTAACTGATAAGTCAAGATTTATACATTACACTTTGCAAGACCATAGACTGTAAACAAGACTGTATACTGTACCGTTTGAAGATTATATTATAGTCTTAACACGTGAAGCGCCACGCCAGCACGTGACAGAGTTCCAAGAAATCAAATCAATTTTTTAATGGAATCCGTAACTGATAAGTCAAGATTTATACATTACACTTTGCAAGACCATAGACTATAAACAAGATTGTATACTGTATAATTTGAAGATTATATTATAGTCTTAACACGTGAAGCGCCACGCCAGCACGTGACAGAATTCCAAGAAATCAAATCAATTTTTTAATGGATCCCGTAACTGATATGTCAAGATTTATTACAGTCACTGTTTTTTTAACATTCTTATAATTCGTAGGTCCAAACAAAATCTTGATTTACTCCGCCTGCCACCCTATAAAATAATATTGAAATCTAGTAAAATAATTGTGTCAGTCACGTATGACTGACGTGGCAGTGAACGTGTTAAATATAGTGCAATTATAATTTGGATTTGTTATTGTTTTATTGAACAGCATTATTTTTTGTAAATGTGTGCATTGGTGGATACTACATCTTTTTCGATGTCTTTGCGGTAACAATAGCTGTTCTTGTATGGATTAAGTCTGGAAGACTAGTAGGGTATAGATTGTTATGTTCGTAGAAAAATGGAGCTTGTTATGAGCCTATTTGTCAGTATTATTTTGTATCAGGGTAGAACACCTACATGTTTAACAAACATATTAGCTCAGTTTTCGAAGTATTTGTTTCTTCTATAAGAATAGTTATAAGAAATACATAAAGAGAAGGAAATGTTTTACATCTTTATGTTTCTCTACGTCGATCTTCATCCATTGTAATTTAGGAGGTGTCATTTCATATTGCTAATTCATAAAAACATTCTTCTTTTAACAATAGGACTATCGAGACTAGATTTTACCCTGTTTCTTTTACAATTCGTGAAGTTATAGAAATATTTTCTTGATTCACATTTTAGTATACTCGTTAGTGTACTGTTATCATTAGACTGCGGATCTTTATGCAATATAAAAATTGTCTACGTTAAATGCATGAAATTGGAACCAAAGAAAAATTTCTTATCTTCTTTAATAACTTCAAAAAGCTGAAAATAATGCATGGATACCATTAAATTTTCTAAATGATTGTATTTTTTCAAATTGCATCTACCCATTTTTAACATAAATGCATAAAATCCGCAGTCTAGTTATTATAATAAAAAAATATACATCAATCTAGCGTTGAAAAACCAACATTGTAAATTAAAGCTGCATGTTCTCAAAAAAAAATAAAAATGTCACGAATATTTATATATGTATTGTAACTGTATATCTTAGAAATAATCAAACATCATAAATCCGCAAAGATCCCCCTGGTGAAAAGGGAGAATTACATAAAAACAAAAATAGCAGAACAATTAAATTCACCACTTAAAATCATGCTTGTATCAAAAATAAAATAAGATCAAAACTATTTATTAAAATACACCTATCGTACATCGCAGAAACTTTCCATAAAAATCTACAGCCTACAAGTGACTCAAAGTAAACGAAACGAAGTTTCACCGACTGAATGGCAAGAAGGGAGCAAGTGGGGATAAAAAAAAGCAGAGCGAGGAGAAGCGTTAAAAATTCCTCGAGGATAAACGGACAAAGTGCTTTGTCTCGATCCTCGGCTGATTTTGAACTGTACTTTACGCACAGTCCGTGCTTCGAAAGGAAGGGAGGAGGGCTGAATGCTCACGGTTGTGGTGTAGCTCGTTCGTGAGGGCGTCCTGGAGGCTAAATCCCAGTCTGGGAATGTAGTGCGTTTGCCCAGGGACAGCACACACGGCCGAGTGGCAGTCAAGGGTGGCCTCGAGTCGGGCGCGTCCGCTGGAACGATTCCTTTGAGAAGACAATGGCCGGTATCGGGCAAGCCGATAATTGAATTCCGAGTATATGAACAGCTTCGAGGTGTTGTTTCATCGTTTCATGCGGCTCGCGACCGTCGCTCTTTGCTCGGGGAAACCCGGTCCTTCTCTGACGTTTTCATCGAACCTGCATCTGTCTATACGACCGACAGATGCGAGTCGTCGCATCGTTTCGGCTCGTTAAGCCGCGATAGCTGTAGCAGATATCACTAAAATGTCAACCGATCCACGGTAATTAGTTGCCCGGTCTCGCAAACTCTGCTGACGCAGAAATAGCATATTTAGGGCAATTACATTGGTCATCGTGACAATGATCACCAATAGCAACGCTTCGAGTGCCACGTTGGTCACATATGGCCGACACAATATTTTGATCATACTTGCAAATCAATTTGTACTATAATCTACTGATCTCTTGCAATACAATATATTTTACACACTCTGTCGATCCCAAAATAGGACATGTAGGCCAATTAATTTGGTCATCCTAAAAATGATCATAATAGAAACCATTTGAGTGCCACGTTGGTCACATATGGCCGGCACAATATTTTGATCATACTTGAAAATCAATTTGTACTATAATCTACTGATCTCTTGCAATACAATATATTTTACACACTCTGTCGATCTCAAAATAGGACATGTAGGCCAATTAATTTGGTCATCCTAAAAATGATCACCAATAGAAACCATTTGAGTGCCACGTTGGTCACATATGGCCGGCACAATATTTTGATCATACTTGAAAATCAATTTGTACTATAATCTACTGATCTCTTGCAATACAATATATTTTACACACTCTGTCGATCTCAAAATAGGACATGTAGGCCAATTAATTTGGTCATCCTAAAAATGATCACCAATAGAAACCATTTGAGTGCCACGTTGGTCACATATGGCCGACACAATATTTTGATCATACTTGAAAATCAATTTTTACTGCGATGTATTAATCCTCTGCAATACAACTTATTTCACACATTGTGCAAGCAAATGCAAGACAATTACTAATTGGTCGTCATCAGTTCTTTCAACATTTTTTTAATGTTTCTCTAAAAATATTATATATCCTTCTCCAATTTTTTAAAATTATCTATACATTTTTATTGGGTACACGAGGGTTAAGCTGCACGAGTATTGAAATTAGTATTCGCGAGTCGTTATTCAATTTCGTTGTTATTTCTGCTATTGTGATTTAAATCTGGCATAGGGTTAAAAATATACTAAGTGATCAATAAATGAACATCAATTTCCAATGAATGAACAGTGTTATAATATACTTGTAAGTGGGTATCAAAGTAGTTTGAAAATTGTATAATATGAAGCATTGAAAAGTTAATGAAAACTGCAAAGTATAAAGTGCTGGAAGCTACTTGAATAAATTACATTTTAACAGGGAGATTCGGGTGCATTTAATTACAAGTACTGCGAGTAGTAAAAGAGAGGTTTGGGTTACATGTTTCTTCGCTTCTTTCATTCAGATTTTCATTCACGGAAGGTAAATCTTTCTGCTCGCGGTGAAAATCAGTTAAGTAAATACTGTTTTTAAAAGTATTCACTGAAAAGGGAATAAAATGATCCAGCACTCTCTGTATATTTAATGTCATCTCTTGATACTTTGCTCTTTTGTAAAAATTGTATTTATACCGTTCCTTACGTACAGAGTAAGTAGCTTCGTTTGTTGATGAAGCCTACATTTCTAGTTAGATGAAATATTTATTAAAAATTAAAATAATTATTAATTGGAGAACGGAATTTTAAAGTTCCACAAATATTAGTCCTTCTACTAAAACAGAACAGCAATACCACTCAGAAATAGAGACCGCTCAAAACACAATAAAAAAATTTTATTTGAAATCTCAATAAATACAATGACCCAGACGAAGCACCATCTCTGTCACAAAAGAATTCGCCATAGATTGTCACGGACCGTTAACAGAAGCAACAAAGCATGGATCGAGTCAACCGGAAGACTTTTCGACCACCTTCCTGAAAAAGAGCACTCCAGGCACAAAGCGTCGTAAAATAACACATGTTTGTCGCTGTGGATCGATAGAAAAATGGATCAGAACACTCTCCCGCACGAGCGACTGTTTTGTTCCGCTAAAGACAAAACAATCATATACACAAAATCGTTAACACGATCGCTGATGATTCTTCGTAATAATTTAAGTACACCTAATTCTTTTCATGCACCCGTGCACCTTTTTTCGCGATTCTATACGCGATCATCTCGCTCCAGATCATCGCGAAGAGAAACCCACTTTCCAATTATTATTTAGATACAATTATTATTATTTATCAAAATAACATTCCATATCCTTTCAAGACTGAGGTGGCAGAAAATCGTGATAGAAATGTGAATGTATGAATTAATATTACTTTCTCAAATAGACGGTGTTAGGAGCATTTGCTGTATTTCTACACTTACAAAAATTCCAAACAGAAAAGGGAAAGGGTAGGAAAAAGGGGCGCGGAGTGAAGTAAAAGTGGAAGAAAAATAGGGTCGACCTACGAGAAGCGACGCTAACAACCGGACACATTAGGGTAATTCCACCGTTCCATCAGGATGATTCTGACGTCTGCGACGCCCACGCGCGAACACCAGCCACCTCATCCCATCGGATGGGGGTGCGCGTGGCAGCTTAAGAGCGGGATGCACCGTATAATGCAACGGTAGCGTGGCGATCGGCTGAGGAGAATGAGGAGACACGAGCGATGAAGAGAGGGGCGGGAGGGGGAGGAGAGGAGAGAGAGTTCACCATAGGACACGAAGAGGTGAGACTGTTGCGTGGCAACCGACACCCACGAGATGCCACGCGCCGCCATCTTCGCCTGGAATTCGGTACCGGCCGGTGGCACTGCAACCCCCATCGCGACCCCCATTGCCTCGTAGGCGAACCGAAACCACCCCCGCACACATCTACCCCCGCCAGGCCAATTATGTATTCGTGGCGCGCTCGTGTATCAAATAATCCCCCGTAATTCACCTGTATACGTAACGGGGTGGTAAACAGATTTTATTTCTCGCTATCCTTTCGGCCTGGCCCGGCCCGACCCGGACTTTTGAATAATTCACCAGCCTTTTGAATATTTATCGGTGTCCTCCTTTAGGATTCAGCTCATCGAACAACACCGATAGCCATATCACTGTTTTTAATTGGTCAAATAATACACTGCTCTTTTGTTGGGACAAGAATAAACCAGGCGTTAGGTTTTCCGAACCTCATGGAAATTCTCGGTTTCGGGGAAAGATTAAATGGAAATGGTTTCAACCTTTGTTTCGGAGAACTTGATCGTGTTTCTGGCATTTGAATGGTAATATACACTAACTCGCAATAATATTTGGACACTTATAATTACCTATGTGACAAAATAACAAACTTTTGAAAAAATTGATCGGAATTCCAGAGAAAATACTGAAAGTTGTTTTTTCAACTTTTTTTTGCGGACCTACATTGAAAATTTAAAAAATACGTTTTGTAGATCCGTATTATCAATTATATATATTCTGAAAATTTTATAAAAATCGGTCGACATTTCTATAAGCTACAAACGGTTAAAGATGGTGAGAATCGTAAGTAATAGTTTTTGCGAATATCTCAAAAACTAAGATATGTCCTATTATATCCAAGGAAAAAATTGTTCAAGATGTCGAAATCTATAACGTAATCAAATTTCATGAAAATCGGTGAGTGGATCGTAATATAAATAATTACCAAATAGCAACTTCAATATATATTCCAGAATTTTGTTAGATATTTTAAAACCTAGAACAGTAATAAAATAATTCTTGAACATAAACGACTCAGTATGCAAACGGCGTCGATAAAAATAAGGTTGCAGACGGAGGACTAATATCACACGTCAGAGTAAACTCAATTTTCTTTTTAAACTGTAAATTCGTTGTTAATTTGTATCTAGAGCATAACATTTGTCGTCTCCAACTTGTGCATATTCATAACAAAATTTCGTGCTACGGAGGATTCTAAATAGTTTAGAAAATCGCAGTACTTGATCAGCTTCTTCATTTCAGAGTAAAATAGTTCCCCCGACAAAAAACAGGATAAAAATTATTTTTCCCGATTGGAACGACTTTTTCGCGATTACCGTTAATCGCGACTATACTCGCTACAAAACGTTCACCCCAAACAAATTGCAGAACAAAATAGACACCCTTGAACCGCGCAAGAACCGTGAAACAATCGCTGCGACTTTGTTATCAAGGACGAAAGAGCTCCGGGAACTTCTTTCGAGGACTCAGAACTCGATCTTGCATGAACGCCGCTTTCGGTTTTTGTCGTCCATTTTTCATACTCTTACCGTCTCGATTTTTGTTGCAGGCCCGTGAAAGAAATATTTGCAGTCTGCGGTGAAAACGGCGGTCTTCTCCACAACTGGATGAAATCCGTATCCTCGATAATTGGCGGTTTTGTCGCACTTTGTATCGGAAGTGAAATTTTCTTATTGGAATCTCAATCTTCTTTAACTATCGTTTTGTTCACTTGAACGTTAGCAAGTTGCAGTCTTATTTTCCGGATAGAAGCCGACATCTGTATTTGTGAAATGAATGTGTTTTGCGTTATTAGAATTGTTTAAACTCTGCCAATAAATTTCATCTTGATCGCCACTGAATTTCCTTCTGTTAACGTATGTTCTAATTATTCGTTCTTCGATCCAGAAATTTTCAACCGTTAAATAAATCTGCTTCCGACCGCTTTTCGAATTATTTTAGTCAACGTATTTTCTGATTAATCATTCTTCGTTCTAAAAATTTTGAGATCGGTTAAATGAATCTGACTTTAGCCTGACTTTTTGAATTAAATTGATCTTGATTGGTAGAATTTCGTATTTTGTTATTTTTTTGTAGTGTCAAGAATTGGTAGATCAGGACTGAAGACTATAAAAACAAAAAGAGCAACTATTCCTCGGAGATGAAGGAAAGCACAAGGTCAGGCTCGAAGAGTAATCTACGGAGTATATCTCAGGTTCACAAAAAGAAGAGACAATATATATATTTTTCTGTATAATTCACCAGACAATGTTTATTCAGACGACCTCACAACTCCCAAGCGTACAAAATGTCGTGCTCACTGGGCAATATGCGGGGCTGCGTGTATTTTATTTTTTTGTTGTATCCTTTGCAATGTAATAGAGTACACTTTCGGTATTTTGTTTCTCTCTCTCTCTCTCTCTCTCTCTCATCGATATTATTACGATTTTTGTCTGCCTTTGTTTCTCTATGTTTCACCAGAAACAACAGCTGCTTGTAATCCTCCTTCTTAATGGATAGAGAAATATATCATACTTTATGTATCGTTTACTATAATAATCATTATGTGTAGTTTATGCATAACAAGTATTACGAATATCAACGCTAGTTCGCTTTGGGGCTGGATGGGGAGGGCATAGGGTTTTTTTTCGTGGACGGGCAGGGGCTGGATCAGGAATATCGTTCGTCCCTCGCCTAATTCCTTCTCCTCGAGAAGAGGAAGAGGGAAACTTTGACGAAGGGAAACAAAAAACAAACAGGAAAAAACTTCGGTCTCGAATCACGTGTATGTAAGGGCTGTTTAAGAGCGACGAATACGAGAACATACGTTTCTTTTTTCTGCGTTGTATGTGTGTACATGTGTGTGTCTGTAATAACGGACAGGGAGAATTCGAGCGGGGGTGATTCCATCGATTACTGATTGGAGACTTGGTACACGCGACACGTGTCGCAAACTTTCTTCAAGTCCGGGGCCAAGTGTCTATAGCGACAGGGCGGAGGTGTATAGCTAACGGTGAAAAAGGAACAGGAGGGTCGACTCGATGAGGGATCTTTCGGATAACAAGGACTTCTACGCGATGTTCAAGGGGGTAGGAGGAGGTGCGAAACGAGTCGCGGTTAGGAGAACGGTGATACACAGAGCGTAAAGGGAATGACGTTTCATTTTCCTCTCGAGTACAATAAATATACAGAGTGTGTGTTCCACTACAACAAGTTTTGTCTGTTTGTTCGGGTATTTCTCGTGTGTTCGGGGGTTCCCGGACAGAGAGCCGCGCTCAAAACTACCGAGAGACGGACTTCTGCTTGCCCGGCTGCAGCAAATTCTGTGTTCTATCGTTTTCGTTTGGTTTCTCTTTGCCCTACACGATTTTGTCTCTCCATCGAATGGATTCTTGGCTCGCTGGTTTCATGATGCTAACGCGTTTTATTACACTTCTTAGCTTCTTTGAATTTTTTTTTATATCCTCGCACGCGTGTGTCATCCGTGTACTTGTACAATGTGTATGTTTTTCACGTGTGTCCATTTCCGCGGTGTATGGGTGTGTTCTTTTACTTTTTCCTGCGTTTCTCTGCTGTATCTATCGGGGGCAAAAGGGGGGCGGGGCGAGCGTCTCAACAACACGTCGGCGGCGGCCCGCCGCGTATCTTTTCGCTGTTTCTTCTATCTTTTTCAACTCTTTCTCACCGAGCGATTCTCTCTCTCACCTCTCACACAGACACTCACTCTCTCTCTTTCTCTCTCTCTCTCCCTCTTTCGAAAACAACAAAACTCGTCCAAACTCGCGGCTCCTACGACTTAGCCTTACGAAATGTACTATTTACACTGCGTCGTACGCCGGATCTCTACCGAACTGCACGCGACTACCCTCTCTCTCTCTCGCTCTCTGTCTCTTTCTGCCTTTGTATTCCTCTCTCTCTCTCTATCGGCTCTCTCACACGCACTCGAGTCACACGCTCACGTAATACGACTCTCGTCTCGAGTCTTCTACTTCTTCTTCCTCCCCTTCTTTACATCCGTTATAGGAAAACAGGAGATCGTTGGTTGCTCGCTCGAAGACGAGAGGCACGCGGTTCGCGACGCTCGATTGATTTTGAACGATCATAAATGACTATAGAAATCATTCGAGCGAATCATGACTGCAAACTCTCGGAGGCCGCGGCGGGCCGGGTCAGTCTCATGTGAACAAAACATTGAAACGTTTTCTGTTTTTTTTCTAAATCTATATCTTTTAAAATTAGCAAGACGTGTTCGCTTGCCTTCCTGATACATGCTTCTCGTCGGAATAGTGGGATGCGACTTGAAAAGCCTATTTTTCGTATTTGTTTGCAATTTTGCCCCGATTCACTTGCACAAGCTCGCTCACTTGATCCCATTCGTTCTTGTTTCCTGGTCGGTCCCATGGACACTTTCTCTCTCTCCCACGCACACACACACACACACACTCTCTCTCTCTCTATCTCTCATACATGCGCAGACACTCTTGTCTTCCCTACGCGCACATACACAAGATGATAACTTTTACGATTATTATACCTTACACATATTACAATAATATTAATTAGTTTTATAATATTCAATAATTATAGTAGAGTAAGATGATCGATGAATGAGGTGGAGACTGTACAGGATGCGCGATTTCCATGATTATCACATGTAGATAGATTATTAATTTCCGTTTAACATTCAATCTTTTCTTATCTCTTCCCTCCTCTTTATTTTCCTCACCAATGATCAGCCCCCGCGTTGGGGCTGTCCTGGGAACGCTATCCGAAGATAGATGGCGTTTAGATCCCGGATAGGTCCTCGATGTTCGCAGCTGATAGGTGGTAGATAGGTAAACGGATTAGGTAGCTTCCCTTAGGTAGACAGGTAAATCCTACACACGGCACTGTTTGCTCCCGGAACGGCACTCTTTCTCGTGTTGAAGCGTGCGTTTCGCATGTCCCTTCCGTCGTTTCACCGCACAATCATCATCATCATTGGAAAACAGAGAAATCCATCGTGAATCAGACTCGCGCGGCTCGCCGAGGCGAAGGTAGGCCCGGGACGCGACTCCGCCACCCACCGCCGTCTGTCAAATATCGTGTCGTCGCGCAGGTTTTTTGTTTATCGATTAATAGTTTAAATTAATAAATTATTTGGTTTATCACGCGCAAAGAGCGTCCTGGCACTTTCATACTTCTTTTCTCCCCTGTTGTTGCTCATGGATGAGAAGCGACCGCGGTTAGGTGACACATAGCAAGCGGTCACACGAACGGAGAGAGCACAGCAGCCGTGTACGCGAGCTCTCTCTCTCTCCCTCCCTCTCTCCCTCTCTGGGTAGCGTAATGTCCCGCGGGAGGGGAACGTTAACAACGATCTTGACAGGCTCAGGCGTCGTTGTTGGACCACTACGCCTCGAGAGACAACGCTTTGCACGGTCCTACGAGGGGCCTTGGCGACGGGGACGGCGACTTCTTCGACAGATTGAGCGGTTGCTGGCTGTCGGCAATATCTACCTGCAGCTCCATCATGTTGCTGGGACAGCCGGACAGCATCAGCGTCGCCGCAGTGCTCGAGGTTGGCCTTGGACTCGTGCTCGTACTACTCGAAGCCGCCGCTGACAGGTATCTGGGCGACGAGGCCGGCGAGCTTCCGACCATGAGGTAGTCCGAGGAAGACTGCTGTTGCTGCTGCTGTTGCTGCTGCTGCTGCTGCTGCCGGGCGCCGGTTGTCGTCGTGATCACCGACGTGGCCGGCCATCTGGTCGTCGAGTAGTTGCTGGTCGCGCACTGCAACAGTCCTTGAGATCCTTGAGGGGAGCGAGCGGTGATGGTGGTCGTCGAGGCGCATTGTTCAGCAGGCGATGGCGAGACTGCGGGCGACCTCGGGCTGGTCTCTCCGCGCATGATGTAATTATGGATGATATCCGTGCGCTTCAGCTGCTCAGCGGTCATCCGCGGCCCTTCCATCAGACTCCTGGCCAGGGTCGAGTGCGTACTGCTGAGCAAGCTGGCCGTCTGCGGACACTGGGTCTGCACTTGGTTCGAGGGACTTCGCGCCGGTGGCGAGGTCAGATGAAGGTGCAGCTGGGACTGCGTGTGCTGCACGATCACCGCTGGCTCGGCCTCTGCGCTGTCCTTCTGGCGGAGAGCTCGGAACTTTTTATGCGGCTTGTACGCCTCGTCCATCAACGAGTTCGTATCGTAGAGCGGTGGCGCCTGGAGGACACGTTTCAACACCGGCATGTCTTCCACTTCCTTGTCTTCCGACCGAGGACTCGAGCAAACCGAGGTGGGAGCGCTGCTGGCGCTGCTGCTGGCCGGTTTGTCGGGCTTCTCGGTGCCGGACTCGATGCCGCTGTCGCTGGGGGAGTCCAGCTTGCGGAATCGAGGGCATTGCGGCGGCTGAGGCGTTTTGGATAAAGACGCGCGATGGAGGTCGTCGTCGCCGGAGCTCGTGCTGCCAGAGTTCGCCCGTCGTCGATGAGGACAGAGTCCTCCGGCTAGAGTGGCGGCAAGAAGAGGCGCGCTGGACGCGTGGTGTCCACTAGGTGGAGCTACGTGATGGTACTCGGTCAACGACGCGACTTCACCGCTGCAGGTGCTCTCGGTGCTGGAGACGCTGCCCAGAGGACTCTTGACAGCCTCGTCCAGCGTGACGTCTGAAGCGGAGCCCCAGGACGCGGACGGCTCCTCCTCCATCGGCCAATGTTGCTGCTGCGGTTGTTGAGCACTGATCACGTGTTGCGTTTGCTGCTGCTGCTGCTGTTGGTGCTGCTGCTGAGCCTGCATCTGTTGTTGCTGCTCGGTCATCTTGAAGGCCAGCAGCTTCTCCGAATGGAGGGTGTTCAGAGTTCTCAGGTCGGGGATCTTCTTTAGCAGCTCCCGCAAAATGTCCGGGTGTTGCGGATGGTTTTGGGCCAGCACGGTCTGCAAAGCATTTCGCAGCTTGTTGTGCATTCGCTCGACGAGCTCCGTGTTGCGAAGCCCGGGCCTGTCCGCGGCGATCACCACCACCGAACAGAAAAGACCCAACTCGGCGTCCGATAGTCGTAGCGAGTTCACTCTCTCGGCGAAGTCGAACATCGAATCCATGAGGAATCGCGCGTTACTACTATTGTGGATGGACTCTCGTTTGAGCACCTGCCCGTTCAAGCAGATCATACTGTTCGTCTGAGCGTCGAACATGCAGGCCAATCGCACCAGCAACACCTCGAACACACCGGCCTTCAGCAGCGTGACCTGGTCGTCCTGTGCCAGCAGGCTGAAGCCAGGAATGCGTTTCGCGAACTCCACCACGCCGCGGATTGCCGGTGAGAACCTCTTCGAGAAGTCTTGCAATAGCTCTTGCTGGCCAGTCAACGGTTGAGGATTAGGATTCAGGGGGCATGCCTGTAACAAGCGGATGAAAGGAACGGTCGAGATTAATAATCGGATCCCAAGGTCGTTGACACGCTCCGAGAAGAGACGTCCGCGTCTTTGGGCACGCTTCCTAGTTCGAGCAAGGCTCGCGAGGACGACTGGTTCGACTTCCGCGTGAAGCGGACGTCTCCTCAAGGCTCGACACGCGTGAACGTAAAAATGAACTTTAAAGAATCTAGCCGCGCAACTCGGTAGACGTAATTCAACAAAAAAAAAAGTAGTTGGCACTTTAACGGAAGCTAATTAACGTGTTCGCTGTCAGTGTCGTTTTGCGTAATTACAATGAAGTTAATCGTGTACACGTGACTGTTAATAAGCGAGATGCGTGGCATAATGATCAAAGAACCGAAGAGCTTCTATGAAAATAATAAGTCAAGAAAGAGCATAATGATTTCCTTCCAATTTTTATAGAACGTAATTCTTCATCAGAATAATTTGTAAGAGGATTATTTGGAATAATTGATCTTAGTTCATCGTTCAGGTGATTATGTTCTTCAATGAAATTGTATGAAAGTAAAAATTCAACCAAGGAGAAGAATTATCTCTATAACTGAGCGAATTGGTACATAATGAAGGATGACGAAGATGAAAGAAAGAAATGTGAAGAGGGTTACATTACTTACCAAGGTGGGTGGACACGCGGTGTAGTTTGGTGTCTCACGAGCTCGCACGAGGATCGGAGCCACTTTGTCCCTGGTGAAGTCGCATGTGTCAAGGTGTGCTTGCACAACGGTGGCGAGTAGCCGTTGCTCATCCTCCAGCTCGGCCGCTACTGCCTTCTCTTGAGAACGGCTGTGGGAGCTTTGCTGCATGGCAGCCAGAATCCTGGCCTTCTCGCGCTTGGGCACACGGCCGAATCGCACCGCTATAAGCAAAAACGGATGTCGAATACGTTAGACGAGACGGTTCGACGGCGACGATGAACGAGGACGACGGGCGAAGGCGACGGAGACAGGAAGAAGCGCGAAGTTTGGTGTCGTTGGTGAAGCAGAATGAGCGAAGGACACGTCGATGAATAGTTAATGCGATCAATGGATGAATCATGCGACGGACACGGCGTATCGCTCGGGACGACCTTCGGGCGCATCGGTACTCCGCGCGCGGTTCGATCCGAATACGCGGAAAAGAGGAGAGGAGAGGAGAAGCTGTTCCGCGAGGCTGGGTACACCTCTCTACTGTTTTGCCGGAGAACATCGCACACGCTTCTCTCCCGCGAAACTTATCACCGCACCAGATACGGGACCCTGGCCTGGCCTGGCCTGGCCTGACGGACGGTTCGGGCCATGAGAAAAAATCAAGAGGGGAAAGCGCACGACTTTCTCGCGCGAGAAATGAAAGTGCGGCTCCTAACCGTGTTGGCCTCGTGCTACGAATCGCCCGATAGAAAGTCCGTGCGCGCGACCGACCGAGTGTTGGTGCGAGCGAGCAAACGGGCAAGCGTGTACGGGCCCGTGCCTAGGGGTGTAAAAAGGAAACGCGTTCACTACATTATGACACACCGGGGAGATCGTATTCGCGAACACCTATTCCACAGAGAGCAGTCCAGGACACCTACGTGCATTGTGGTAGTTGACAACTCCGTTGAGGATTCCCTTCAGTATGGGCAACTCGTCTCCCATGACGGTCGAGAAAAACGATCGGTTCTTAACTGCGTCTCCGTATGCGACACGCGTGTTCGTACTCAACTGCACTGTGCTCGAAAAACTATGTATATCTTTCTCCCCATGGGTACACTCAATCACTACCGGTGGTGGTCGGCGAAGGGCGCGTACGGCGCACCATACGACAAACTGGTCATGTGTGTCCCGGTCTGATTGTGTGTCAGTGCCAATAATGTCTCCTAAGTCTCTTCCCGAAGAAACAACAACAGGAGATGACTCTGGACTGCGATCTCTAGGCTGACTCGTCGTATCCCGCAAGTCACTCCAAGTGGTTAGCGCGGCGTGCACGGCGCGCCGCCAGACACAAACACACAGAGGCTGCTACACGGTGGCGGTGCTCAAGAAAGGAGCGTGACAGTACGACGCGTGCGGACGCGAGACAGCATCACCGCCGACTGAGTGATGTTCCGCGGGTTGCGTTCAACAGCCCCTCCACTTATTCAGCCATCAACGACTCCCACCACCGGCCACGATTGTGGCCTTTGCTGAGCCTTTGGCCTTGAACTTGGTTTCAGCGACAGCCGCACGAGGCGTACCGCCGACCTATATACATACACTATATAGCGAGCGAATGTACGCGCCGAGCGTCGCCGCGACCACCACACGCCGGAGGAGAGGGTGCGCGTACCTGTGTTACGTGCGCCGGCTATGTATGGATCGTCTCTTTGTGTTCGCAGTTGAATACGACAGAGAGGAGACACGATCGGAGACAGAGATGAAACGATATTACGAGAAAGGGAGCAAAACAGAAAGAGGAGCGAGCGACAGAGCGAGAGCGAGAGCGAGAGCGAGAGCGAGAGAGAGAGAGAGAGAGAGAGAGAGAGAGAGAGAGAGAGAGAGAGAGAGAGAGAGAAAGCGGGGGCTCGTTGTCAGAGGTGACTCTCTGTCCCGTGCGCAGATGCGAACTTCCTTCGCCGGGGGTAGGATACCCTCGACGACCTTGAGCAACCCCTTGCTCTGGCTATTTGCCCTGTCACCAGCTGCCGTCGTAAGACTTATCTGTTCACGGACGATCGATCTCTCTGTCGCTGGATATCATCGTGTCCTTTTTTTGTCGATGAGATTCAAGCTCATCGACTGAATGGCTAAACTGTAGGAGTAACATTTCTATCTTTCGGACACTTCTAGAACGACTTTGATCGGGACATTCAAACACTCGATCACAGGATCTGACCCCGAGCAGATCGCGCCAGACGAGGTCATCACGGTCACGAGTTGTGTGCTTGGAGTCACGTACGAATTTTGCCCGCTAGACACTGAGAGTCTTGCTACTGCCGCCAGACTAAATGTATAATAGTGTCAATGAAGAACGCGTGGAAAGAGTGTTCTTGATGTACATGTCAACCCATGAATTTTCTCATTGATCATGTACCATTGTATGTCAGAGATTCAACATATCCGCGACGCCAAGAGTGCGGTCCGAGTGATCGTAAGAACGACGGAACGGAGAGCAGCAGGTTCCCCGCGGGTGTCCAGTCGCAAATTGCGTAGCGGGCAAGTCGGGCACGTCGGTTTGGCGGGCCGACTGGAGAGGAGCATGCGCCCGACAGCCAGGTGGTTCGACGTGGAAGGGGAGAACCCGTGGCCGGAGGGGATGTTCATGAAGCTGGTAGTGGGAGCTGAGTACGATCGCGAAGGGGACGAAGTTCGCGAGGTCTCCGCATGGAGCGTAGCGCCACGCGACGGCGCGTTGTCACTCGGCCGGATCTGGTGGGGGCAAAAGCGACGAGGAGATCGAGCTGTCGGGAGTAGGGAAGACGGGGAGATGATCGCGACAGCGTACGCGTCTAGGAAAGGAGGGGAAGCGCGTCGTAGAAGGAGGTGGAAGGGTCACCGAGTACGTAGCGGCGAGTAGCGGTACTCTTTCTACGGACGTGGAGCCGCATGCAAGCCGAGCAATGCCCGTCTATTGACCCCGCCAAGTCCACGTTGCCTATCAGCGGACTTGCTTTTTTCAAATTTTGAACACATTCCCGAAATCGAACAAGGTTGCATTTCTCATCTATTCAGTTGCTATCCTTGAGACGAATTAATGTTCGGTAAACGGACGAAAGACTCGTAGAAGCAAAGGCATTCGTTGAGAGTGTCAAACTGTGTTTAGAACAGTGTCTGATAAACTGAAATTCGAACCGTATCGCGAATGTTTATCGAGAGACGTTTTGAAAAGCATCGGCTATGTCCCCACAGGTCGCTAGCTTCTTGGTTTAAGTACTTATATGTGGATAGGAACGGTTATAGATCAGCCAGCGGTAGATGCACCCACGGCGGGCGGCCGCGTCGGCCGTGTCGTTGACCCCGGCGATAGGTCTGATGCGCGCCGGACGAATCTACTCGCGAGGTTTCGCGCCGAAAGAGGTCACAGGGAGGGAACAACCCGTGGACCGGGCCATGTTTCGAAAAGAAAGCAAGCTCATCGCGGCTCGATCGGGGGGATAATCGCGACTGCTTTCTCAAACGACGAACTAGCCACTTTCGCCCGTTGCGACACTCTTGCCGTGTCGCGGAGAGCCGCGTTACGCAAACGGTCACTGACCTGCCACTCTAGATTTTAGAAACTACTCTTTCGGAGAAATGTGTTACACCATACTCGGCGTCCTGTGCTCAGGGGAAAGTGCAGCCATACATTTTCCGATACACGATTATGATTCGACGTTTACGTTGCCCGAACCCGCGCGGAAATTATACGCTTCACGGTAAATCTAGAAAATTCTGCTCTTCCGAAGCGAATGGGTAGCGAAAGTGACCGAGGGAAGAGAGGAGAAAGAATAAACGTTCGATAGACTCACCATCGCGACTCATGCCGACAGCGATGCACTTCTTGAGACGACAATACTGGCAGCGATTCCTGTTGATTCGCAGGATGCTGCACTGCTGGTTCTTCGTGCAGGGCCGGTACTGAATCTTCTGCTGAATGCTCCGCCGGAAGAATCCCTGCGAATCACCAACGAAACCCTCGTCAGTCTGACCGTCACTGTCCGAGGAGGACCCCGACGAGCAATTGGTCCCCGTTCGCGGGGTGGCCAGGTCACATTCGCACAAGCACCCCATTAATTCACCTGTTCCAGTGTCTCGCGCGGTTTTTTTTTTGTATCACACCGAAGAAAAGTATCGAAGAATCGAGCGTTCGCGCGTGCGGCGATGGCACGCGGGCACTGATCTCTTTCCGCGATTCTCTCTGTCTCGGTATACGGTTCGCGTATCGAGAGGATTATTAAGCGACCGTCGAGATCGCGCAGCCGAGAAGATAAACTGGCGACGCGCGAGTGCGGGTCGCACGAGCCTTGTCACAGTTCCGGTGTGTGAATCACTGATAAGGAGACGCACGCTCGCCGAAACCACTAAACTCACCAGCGAACCGACCGTAACTGTTCGACGGTACGATCATGCGAGTCGAAACGCGAGTTTCGGGGAGGTGGGGGGAAAAGAAGCGACCGTTTGTATCGGAGCTTGGCTGTAGACTGGCTCTTTCTAGCACAGAGAGCATAGAGCCTCGGCACATTGCCTCTGGCTCGACGAGGTGGGGGACACTCTGACCCAATTCCCGGACGTTCACCCGCAGTTCACCGCGTGAAAGTGAGAGTCCCCCTTGCGCGCACTGGCGCTTCCCGTCTCTCTCCCTCCCGCAGCCTCTATCTCGATCCCTGTCCCACCGACTGTCCCGTTCGCGCCCGCTCGCGAACCCTCCGATATCTCCGTCCTTCTCTCTCGAACGAGCCGAGTCGAGCCGCGCGCGCGACCATACAGGCTCGCGCGCTTCAAGCGCTCTACTAACGGGTTCCTTCCCTCCTCGCCCTGCCACATTCTGCAAGGAACTACCCTCTCGGACTGTCCCGCCCTGCCCTCGCCCGATTATTGTCGATACCGCAACCTCACCGACACGAATAAACGCGGGAACCCAAAAAACAACACCGTGCATCTACACTATTTTTAGGGGGTGCTGATGATACCTCTTGATGCCACCCCTCTACTAACTTAACAACAGCAATTCAAGTTGATGTCCTATAACAGCAGCCTATCTATAATTACTCTTACCAAATAGTTTGAATCCACAAACTATTTTGAATTAATACTACCGTTGTTGATCAACCCTTTATAATCTGTACATACGTTCCAAGCCCATAATCTCTAATACTTGGGAGAAGGCCTCATAATTTCCACATCATCTACAATATAAAAGTGTACAGTCTGAACACTCTCGAAACTAAAAGGCCACAATCTGTCAGAAATATTGTGCCCGGAATCGAGCTGGATTTTGTAGATTCGAGATCGAAGGAAAACAGTCGACGCGAGATGACAAAGGCAAGAGACTCTTTCCCTCGGTAGTTTTCTCATGCGGCAGCCGCTAATTGAGAATGGGAAAAGAGGTAGGTCAGGGCAGAGGAACTTCCCGGCCGCTTATCGGTCAACGACCTCGCAGCTCGGTTACATAACGAACGACGCATGAAACGTCGTCGTTCCTGCCGTTGGCCGTCGTCGTCGTCGTCGTCGTAGTTGGTGCCGTCGCCGTTGTCATGGCGTGTCGTCGCGTATCTCGCGCACGATGTCAGCGGGCGCAGGCGCGCTTGTATGCACGTATGAGTACGGAATTGGCGACACTCGTCGTCAAGTGACTCTCTCGTGACGTCAGACACGCGACCTCACCTACCTCAACTTCGTGCACAGCCCGAGACGAGAGAACGATGTACCGTTGCACCTCCGCGCCCGGCCTGTCAATCGGTGCACGCGTTCGATGCAAGTCAATGAACTGTCAGCGTTGCCAATGTTAAGTTCTCCGAGGCGGCGGCGTTGCCCTGATGCGACGTTTCCGTTCGAAATTTTTCTAACGATTCGGTCGAAAATATTTTTTATGCATTAGTCCACCATCGAAAATTTTTCATGGGAATCGCGTCGATGGATTCGGACTAGGTTCCCCGTAGATCTTTTTCGGTCGCGCGCTATTATTGTCACGCGATCGGAGTCTTGGAAACGGCAAAGTTATTGGTCGCGAGCTGCCGCTGTCCCGGACGAGGCCAGCAACCCCTGTTGAACCCCTTCGTTGGCGGGAATCCGGCAGAGGTGGAACCGGCCGGGGGTGGGATTGTGGGAGAATGCGGTGCATCGATCTCTCAAACCGTGCATTCCCCCTGACAGGTCAGGGGGCGACCACCTTCGCGTGCTTCCGCGACTTACGTTCGCCGGCGCACGCGCCTCCATTGTGTCACATCCACGGAAAGTGCAAACAGATCGCTATCGGGCTTTGATCCTTCCTGGGAATATCCTGTTTCGCCAAAAACGCGGCTCGGGGAGATTCGATGCTCGCAGGAAACTTCAGACGACGCTCTAAATTTAAACCATCGAGATTGAAGAGATAGCATCGGGAAATTTCAACTCCGAACACCGAATATATACAAATTTCCTTTTCGACCCGTTTCGATCAACATTTATTCCTAAAACCCGGTTTTTCAGTTTATCTGCTTCACCCGAAATGGAACTTGTTCCACGTTCAGACACCTTGATCTCTCCCCCCTCACTACTGAGGTCATTTTAGGACTGATTACCTTTCAAACGTATGTTTTGGAAGTGTTATTTTATAAGAGGGATAGCGAAAATACAGTTTAAGTAAAAAATTTTAAGTAATGGACAGACGTTGATAATTAGACAGCGGATTTTATGTATTTATGACAAAAATGAGTGCAATTTAAAACAGTAAACACATTAGAAGAAGTGAAAAATACTGTTATATTATTTTCAACCAAGTAAATGTAATCAGGAAGATAACAAATTTTTATTTCGCTCCAGTTTGTTGCAATTCAGGTAGAATATTTTTATTTTGTATAAAGATCCGCTGTCTAGTGATAATAATAAATAATCACAATAAAAAATAAATTTGCTTCGCTAATACGAGACAGAAGATCAATTGTACGGTTTTGATTATGAAAATAAAAATATTCTGTTTTGGTAGTCCAAATTTTAGCTGGTTCTCGATTTGTAGTCGTGTAGCAGGTACTCTAATCGCGAGGAATCGTCCCGGTGTATCATCCCCGTCGTATTTCTCGAGTCCAACAACCCCGGGTCTCGCGCTCTGCGTTTGCCGCGAGTCACGTTCACCGGTTCGCTTTTATTTTCCGCGAAAGGATCGAGTTCGAGCTCGGGCTCGGGCACGGGCATGAGCTCGGGCATGGGCGCGGGTTCGCATGCATGTGCATCGGTGTATGTCTGCGAGCTTACAGACACGGGGCACGGGCGCAAGTACACGAGCGCATACAGATATAGGTAAGGAGAGTGTGGGATATACACACGACGTGGTCGCGGGGCCAACGACCGGAGCGCGCGATCGAGTTCGGTGGTGGGGATTCGAGTGGCTCGATGGAGGGATGGTGACGGTAGGGGAAGGTGAGCGTATCTGCTCCCACGGGCGTGTAGGGCGAGGAGGGGAACGAAGACGGAGAACTCACCGCGGGAGAAGGAGAGCAGAGAGGCAAGAAAGTAGGACCAAGAGACGGGAGAGAAAGAGAGGGACTCGACGGATGAGACAGATCGGGAGAGAGGGGAACGCGAGGAGAGGACAGGACACGAAACGGAGTAACGGTGACGTACATAATGCGCGCGCCGTTGAGGGCGCATGCGCCCCGACTCGAAACGCTGCGATACTCTCCGCTTCGCTCGGGGGCATTAACCGCTCGCGCGTACTCGCTCGCTCCGACGCGCACCTACGACCCCAAGAATTCGCTGCTCGCTCTGCTCTCCCCGGACGCCGATGTATCGGCCAAGTCGATCGCCGAGGTCAGAGATGCTGATCGCGTAATCCGCGCACCATGGGAAATCGCGCGGAAAATTCCCGTCATCCCTACCCCGGGACCGTGGAAAATTTTCCTGGATCGCCCGGGTTAGGTCAACTGTTTCGGGGACTCCTCGACCGGAAGATGAGAACGCTCTGCCATTTTTAGAGACCCAATGCTTTGGACGGGGAACGCAGACTATTTCCGGGGGTGAGTTTAATGGATCTCGAGAGAAACTGCGGAAGAAACAGACTGAATTTTCCTTAATACTTTTCGGAGCTGATTATTTCGAATTTTATACAAAGCTGTTTTTGGGGTAGTCCGAAGAGTTTCGAGGAAAGAGGTTCCGATGATTGGTTAGTCGAATAAAGTGGATCTGGAATGTTCGATCGAGGTCTCGCGTAGCGAAAAACATTGAAATCGCCGATCAAAATACTCTGTAATCGGGCAAACTCGGCAGCGAAGAAATGGTGCCGTTGACCGATCAGTTTTAATACTCTCGGCTGACCTCGAACAGTTCGCTGTTCTATTCCCCGGGCATCGATTCAGACGAACTATTTTCTACTTGCACGACGTTGGAAGTGTCTTACATACATCAAGCTGAACCGATTGTCACAATTTCTGGTGTTTCTTAAAATACCATCAAACTTAGTGTACCACCGTGCTACCGGGTCTACAATTAGACTCCAAAAATGTTCAATGAACTAAATAAAGTAGAAAAACATGAGTAGTAGAAAGTAGTAGTCTTCAGAAGTAGAAAAACATGACCTCGCTTAAATAGAAAAGTGTGGAACTTCAACAGGGACTATGTTTAACGGGTTTAGCTTCGTCCGTACATCCGCTGACCCCCAAAAAGTCGGGCAGCCAAGGTGAGTTAGTATCGGCTGGCAGGTTCTCGCGCGAGGTGTCGTATTTCACGGGGTGGCGTTTATCGCGAGACATAGCGAGGCGGGCATGACGTTCGATTCCGCGCTCGGCAGGGCAGCCTTATCTTAAAGCGGTGCAGCGCGCGATCCGGCCGTCCGGAGATACCGCGTTGAGCGAACACCTACCACGATAATAAGCGGCTGACCCGATTCTAAAGTAGATGCACCGGGGTCAGTAACCCCAACCGAGCACCGAAATACCCGCGCAATCAAATGAAAATGAGATCACGATTCGTTACGACATCAAAAATGACGGTTAGCCGACGGAGAGAGAGAGAGAGAGAGAGAGAGAGAGAGAGAGAGAGAGAGAGAGAGAGAGAGAGAGAGAGAGACAGAGAGAGAGAGCGAGAGAGAGAGAGAGAGCGAGAGAGAGAGAGAGAGAGAGAGAGAGAGGAGGCGCGCGCGGAGGGGGAGAGTTCAACGACGACGTGGAAGAGGGTGGGTGAGGAGGAGAACGAGGAGGTGGTGGAGGAGATCGAGGAGGGAGGTGAGGGGCAGGAGAACGGGAAGGGGGCTCACGAGGTGGTGGTAGGGGGGCTTCGACGAGGGGGAGGAAGAACACAGCCGTGTGACGTAACTGGCTCAGGGGTCGACGACCGGAGGGTTAATGCACCGGTCGCCCGGTTTCAACCCTCCGGAAAAAGAGTCGGCGGCGCGAACCTCCACCGTTGATTGTCCCGCCAGGGAGGAGATTTACCGAGAAACGTCGACGCCGAGAAAGAAAAATCCCTATTTTTCGTCGTTGTGCCTTGCTCTCCCGAATAGATCCACGGGGTGGGCGGACGATCGCGGAATCGCGAGCACGTAAGCTTCGATGGACGGAAATCGGAAACACCGAGCGCGATTAGCTTCGGGAACGACTCGGAGAAAAATGTGCTCGAGACGAGTACTCGGAGATACGGGAAAACTAGATTAGGGGAGGCCGCGGCTTTACATAAGCCAGAGGGACTCGGGATCAGATTTGGGGGAGGGTTTCGTGAATTGAGCCGCTTATTCGAACGCGCGTCGTCGGGATTCCGTGTCTTTTATCGCGCGTTTATCGTGGCCACGTGATTACGCCAACGAGAATCTCTCGTGCCGTAAAACTGAACTCAGGTTAGTGACGGGTGCACGAAAAGTGTCATGGGGGGCAACGTCCTGGTGAAATCTGGGCTAGCGCAGCCCACAGAATTTTCTGCTCGCGGAACCTGTTCAACCGCTCGGACATTCGCGCCAAAAATATTCTAGAAATTATGGGAATAATAGGAAAATAGATTAATGCCTAACACCGAGAATTAGTAAGAGATTGAGGGTTTGTATTTTGAGAGAGATTATCAGGAGGCGGGTACGCGACTTCTTGAACCTGCGCGAAGCTGCAGCCCAGCAAGCCGATCGGGGAAAAGTAGCTTGCGGCCGCTGAGAGTAGGTATGGCGAAATAGTGCAACAGCAGTTCGACCGAGCGACCCAGTCTTAAAGATATCCAACACTCTTCCGCGTTCTCTTCCCTTTCCACGGGTACCTCTTCCAGTACCATAAGACAGTCTATACCGCTAGCGGCTAGGTCACTCGACGACGACTCGGCCTGCTACACCGTCATAAGTTACTGACCCAGTCAACAAGTCCCGGGCCGCCTCCATCGCTCTTTTCGTGGGTCACGGGTGGGGAGCCTAGACGATAAAAAAATCCCCTGCCGGAAACGAACGCTTGGATATGCTCACTCGATCTCGTTCTCTTTCCGGAGATAACAATGGGGACCAGCCGGCCGGGGTTAAATGGCGACATCGGGAGGCCGAGACACTTTCTCTTTCCCGCGGTCAGCAGATCATCTCTTTGGCTTTTCGGGATCCCTCCGGTCCACTTTCTCTTTCTTTCGAGCCTGTGGCTGAGCGTACCGAGACATCATCGAGGGTTTTAGAAACGAGGGACACCTCTCTAAAGTCTACGGCTATCTTTACAGTTTATGGTTTGGGGAAAGTTGCGGTCAAAATATAGTAAATAAAAGTAGAAGATAGGGAAAATTGTCTATTAAATTTATGACTTCAGTTTTCAAATAGTAAAATTAATAAGAATTTAAATATTCTTTACCGGTAGAGAGGGTTAGGGAAAAACGATGTATCTGTTGCGAAGGGAGGCTCGGTCGCAGTCGACGTGGTCGGGTCGACGTACGAAGAAGATCTGCGAGCACCGAGTCACCGATTAACACACCTGGCAGAGTGTCTCCCACCACTGGCGCGGCGACAGCGTGGAGGTGGTAAAGCGACAGCCGTGGTGGCAGCGTTCTACCACTTCTTCAAACGAATTCGCAGCCTGTGCTGCCCCCACCAACCGCCTGTTTGAAGTCGCACAATGACGATCACGAGGACGTTGGCCTTCGCGGGATGTAATTATCAGTCTCGAGGTGAACGATTTACATTCGATTTGAGGTTTCGCCGACAGAGATTTTTTTCTCTCGATTGACAGTTACTGATTGACGTTAGCGCGACGATTACCTAGTTTCTTCTTATTTTTAGCGCGAATCGATGAATTTTTCGTCCACGAATTAAAGTTGGAAAATGCTTCGAATTCCGCGAAGACCGACGATTTATCACTCGGTAAAAAGAAGACGGTCTGAATAGAAAACTATAGGAAGCTGGACACAGGAAGTTGCCCAGACGGATGTGCGTTCTCTGTTACACATACCTGAGCCCGACCGATTTCTACCCTCTCTCGGCTCGGCCACACGAAAACCACTGGCACAAAAGCAATCCCGACGAAAGGTATGCGAGGTCTACCTGTCCGGTCCCTTCTCACGCGTTTTCCCAATGCCCGAAGGTTATCGGTCGTCAAAGAATTTCGCCACATTTCACGCTCCCCTTGCGTAACCGCCCGCGAAGCTATTGTCCGAGCCTAAATTCGAGAAAAACGTCGGGTGACCGCGAGTATCGTGTTCCATCATTTTTCACGATTTCCGTCGAGCCTCTCAATGACTTCGAATTCTTTGTCGAAAATTCTCGAAACATTTTACCAAGGACCGACACAAATCTAAAATTCTCGCAAATCGTAAACGGTGAAAAATAATGTATAGTCTCGAACGATTTGACATTTTAAGGATTCTTTAATTCTGGTAGTAAATACCATTCTGCGTTTTTTGAGCCTTGACGAGGACTCACGACGACTCTGACAGCCGGCAGAAGAAGAGAGGCCTTGGCGGGATTTTTCGTCTGCCTAGCCAGTCGAGGAGGCAACGTCAAGGATCAGCATAAACGTCTCGCGATTTCCGCGTGCACAAGGTCGAGTCGCGCTCGGTCGATAGCTTCTCCGTAACCTTGGTCGCATCGTACATTCACATTCAAGCTCCGTTCACTTCCTGGCCACATTCCGTCGCGTATTCGACGCATTCGGTATTTTTCCTCGTTCGGTCACTCTATCCTCCGAGAACAAACGGCTCGCGAGGAAAAACGATCGAAAACGTATCGAATAAACGTCGACTCCAGTCGGATTTCTGGCTTTCGAATGTTTAGCAAATTTTCGAATCGACACGAGGCATCGAAATCGCAAAGACACGGAATACGAACACGACGAACAAAAGCCAAAAACTGTCGATCGGAGTCGCGTGTCTCGGGTATCGTGTTGCAAATGTCGACTCACCTTGCATCCCTCGCACGAATGTACTCCATAGTGAAAACCGGACGCCTTGTCCCCGCAAACGCGGCACAACACCGTGGTCCCGTCGAATTCTGCAACGGAAAAGAAAAAGAAAAACGTTCATTACACTCGGTTCACTGACGTCCGCGACGTGTGCCCGCTCTCGCACGTGGCGGAGAGCGCGCGGGCTGGGAGAAAGGTGGGAGAGAAAGAAGAACACTTTCTCCTCTCTCGGCGGCGCGGCGGCGAGTTACAGCATCGCCGTGTTACAACTTTCTGCTTTCACTCGACTGTCACGGCTACACGATCCTTTTTCAGTTCCTGGCAAGCTCGATATCGACTCGATACGATTCCATTCGACTCGACTCGTTCAGAGATGTAACGAGCTCGAAACGATTCGAGAGAGAAAGAGCTTTGGACACGAGGCTAGAAAAATAGCGAGGAGAATGGTACCCAGTCGTACCTATGTTTAATTCAGGCTCGGGTTTCGCCGAGGAAACGGTGGAGTCCATGGTGGGCATGTTGGGGCTGATATGATGGGGCAACTGGGCCACGTGATAGGCGTTAGGCATCCCCTGAGAGACACAAGACATGCGCGAGACGCTCGACGCTCGCGAGCCATGCGACGAGATGCTGGAGATCGGCGATTCCGGTGCTGGCGACGTCGCCACAGTAGCCTGCGCGCTGCTGTCCGGCGTCAAGATCATCTTCGTGAACGTCGGTGGACGCAGGTGACGAATCTGTGAATCCTTGGTCCTCTAGGATCTTCGATCTAGCATCCACTTGGCACGGCACTGCACTGAGCTGAGCACCGACATTAGTCCACAGTGTTCCCTGGTGATCACCGACTATAATCACTAACTCACTGGCGTAGCACGAGAAATCCTTCGAGATCTCTGTTCTTGCAGACAGTCTTGCTATACGAAACACCCGGGGTCGAGGCACTAAAGACGAATATTCTATATATATACATATGTATGTATATTTCACCTAATAAAACCGGAGGTATTTACGTTTAGATATACACCACCGAACGTGAGAGGAGAGGTCCTACTCAGGGCGGCGAGCAGGTGCGTTCTGTGGCGACCGGTGGACACCTCCTCCGTGTTATACCAAGGAAGACAACGCACCGGATTGCACGCGAGAGAGGAAGGAACAAAACGGATCCGCCGAGCGAATGTATACGTTCGAGCGCGGATGGAAGGCAGAAGAGAGAGTGAAAGTAAGTGTTCGCTCGAGGGAGGTTCGCGTTGGTCTGACTGGAGTTCGGCGCTGCCGAGTGTTGGTTACCTGGGGGCCGTGCAGCCCTTACTCGGAGCGAGGACGGATGGAGGGGAGGGATTGATGTGGCTGCCTGCTTGCCAGGCTGCCTCGACCATCTACAATGTCTACGCCCTGGCTACCTAGTATGTAGTAGAGGACACACAGTGCACCGGTGTGCTCTTACAGAGCCCCCCGAGAGAGTTCATCGTATTTTCAATGCTGGAGGTCACTGACAACCGGCTGCGGGCCCGGGCACCGGCGTCACGGGCCCAGCCAATCGCCGCGTCGCTCGCTGGGCCGCGTGCCCGCGCGATTGGCTGATCCCAGTCCCCACCAATGGGACGGACCTCTACCGGCCGACTCTCCTTCCTCCCGTCGGAGGAAGTTCATCGGCCGAAACCTTGACTGAATTACCCCGCAGCAGCGGCCAAGGCCATGCGCCCTCTCGCTCGAACTAACCGCGAGACCGTAGCTGTCGTTTCGCCTTCTGCCTCTCCTCGTCTCCCTCTAACCTTGCCGGCTTCCTCTCGGCCTCTCTTCTGTGCCTCGACGCCTCTTCTGTCTTTGTCCCGACCAGACAGATCCTACGCAGCTCTGGCCTCTCTGTCCCGTCGTCGTTGTCGTCGCCTCCTGGATTCTCCTCGTGATCCTCTTTTACCCGTCGCTTTTTACTTTTTCTACAATCGGCCCTCGTTTTCAGGAGCTTTCTGGGACTAAGCGCGAGCGCACGCCGCCGATGCAATTTTATGCAGCCGCCCTCTGTCCGCGAAAACATTCGTTCGTGCGTCGCATTAATTAGAAGACTATGCAAATCAGCAGTTTTATTCTAAAGCGTAAAAAACAGGGTTTTAGTTTGTTCGTTGTCGGCTTTGTTGCGTCGAAAATAAAAATGGAAGTGTATGAAGTGGGACTCGTTCATTCAAAAGTTTCATTTCTTGAAGATATGTAGCACACTTGTAGTGTCTCGTGTCTTGATGATTTTATTAGTCTTCTAGTTTTCTTCGACTGAGTATAACTTCCTTTCTATTAATAATCTAGGACATTCTAATACTATGTGTTTTAGTAATAGTATATTTTTATACACAATCAAGTTGAATTCGTACTTCTCAGAGACATTCAAACTTTAGTTAACAATTTTTATTGTCGTAAAATTTTATGTTATTATTCGACTGCGGATTTGATGTAGTTGTGACAAAATAGTAGGTCAAATGCTAACAGGTGAAAGCATTTAAAGAATTTGAAGATACCGTCGTATCATTTTTGCCTCACTAAAATGATTAAAAACAGAAATAAATGTCTATGTAGCTGTGTACTATATTTTACAATTAATGCAGACAATTTTAACTCTTGGAAGACAGGTAATGGGTCCATTTCGATCCTGAATTATATACGAAGAAGATAAACGGAAATTGATTTTCTCTTATAATCATCTTAAAAAGTCGAAAATAATATAATAATTTCCTTAAATTCATCTAACGTCTTTTACTTGACTCATTAATTTTCGTTCTAAATGCATAAAATTCACAGTCTAATGAATAGCTATTTATATTGACTCTAATAAGAGGATTAGCTTAAAGCTCAATAAAGTGGGTTCAAAAATGTATTGAAGATAATTGATACATAAGAATTATGGTTGTCATGAATAATCAAAAACGTCGGCTGCCCAAGGAATGACTTTTTTATTTTCCTGCAAACTATGGAACAGATTTATCTCCTATTGTCCGTCTAACAAAATGGTCGACCATACAGGTTTACCTCCTGTCGGTCAAACTATGACGACACAAGTGTTACATATTACGATCAACCGTGAGCATAGAATAATTGAGTAATTCCTTTCGCGAATGTTCGTTTCTCGATAAATAGTGGCTCGGTTTTGTGCGACACTGGCCAGAAACTCGATGACATAAATCAATTCGAGGCGCTTCGGTTGATTTCCCTTTCGCGGGCAGAGTGCGGTAACACGAAATCGGCGGGCACCGAAACTGCACGCCGAGCAGAGTCCGCCGCGCCGATTCGAAGGACGATAGGCACGTGCTCGCTCGCGGGCAAAAAACGTGATGGCGGTTCGATGAACTTGCTGGCGGGGCTGGTTTCGTTTCACGATCGCGCGAAACTATCTCAAGATTTTCGATCGTGTTCGCCGGCTTTCGTTGGCATTCTCGTGACTAGGCTGCCGCATCGTGGAATTTTATGGTCGGGGATCGATTTACCGCCGATCGAGCACGAACGCGATGGATATCCCGATCCTCTTTAACCCGTTCCTGTTCGCATATAACGATATATTCCCAATCACAACGAAATTCGCCACCGCACCCGCCTCGAGTTCGCTCGTTAACGCCCTTGATCAATTACCGTGGATCAACAGCCAGCAGACTAATTACGGCCCGCGAACTTCCGTTGTTTATAGCACCTTTTGTATCGCCGGCTGCCTTCGACGACCCATTATTAGACTGCCTACGCGGTACCTCTATCGCAGCCACCTGTCGGATGACGACCACCCACGCCTTTTATAATACACTTAGCGCGCGCGGCAGAACTTTCCTTTCCTGTGATGCCGAGGACATCGAGGTGCTAACCCTCGCGGATTAACTGCGAGTGCCTGACTCGGCCAAACCGACGCCTTAGGATTGTTAGCTGTCGAGCCTTGGGCTGTGTTCATTAACGCTCCGTATATCATCTCCGTTTCCTTCGGCCTTCGCTCTTCGGGCTCTTTATTGAAATTGGATATCGACACACGGTTCGTTGGCAGAAAATGGAATTTTATACCCGTCAGAAAAATCGTGTTTATTTTTGCTTATTAAAGTCCGCTCGAAACATCAGACTCGTCTTTATAACTCAAGAATTTATAGTTTGTAATTTGATTTACATCGTCCGTAGACATTTCTAATGAACAAATTGTTTTACCCGTTTGGAATTGGCTTTGGATACAAATGCTTATGGACTTGCATTAAATAGGCGGCATTTACGAGATGTCGAAAATGTGTTCTTTATCCAGGATACTTTCAAAAAATTATTTATTGTCGCTCATTTCATTACGACTGGTATAAGGAATAATTTCTAATGTAAATGCTACTTCCACTGGCAAATGGTTCAATTTGTTATTAGTAGACTGCGGATTTTTATACAGAATGTACACACATGTTTATCTTTTTTTTTCATTTTAATTCGTTGAAAATAATCCAACAGTAGTTTTAGGTTGTTTAAATGTTTTTTCTCTGGCGCATTTGATCTAAAATAAACGACTTACATGAATAATGTGTCTTTTACCTAGGGACTCGTAGAGCAATTGATAAAAATGATTAGGCGTCTCTGTTACCCAAAACGTGAAGTCCTAATGAAAAATATTTCTATTGTGAAAAAATCCTATTGTTTTAAGGTCAATATAGAGTTTGAACACATTCGACGTCGAAAGGATTAAAAAGGTAGTTCTCTTCCCCTGAGGATCGTACGGTTTAAAAGAAGGGGGACGTCTTCCGCGGGAACCGGAAGTGTCTTCCATTGTCAAGAATCCATGCTAGTGGGGAGAAGTTCGGAAACTCGATATTTAGCTGAAAAACCTCTCCAGTCTGTGTGGAAGGGGCAAGTGAAGGGTCGGTCACAATAAACTGGAAACCCAAACACGAGCCCCCTCAACCCTTTGCCCGGTCGCAAGTCGGCAAACCCTTTAGCCCTTTGGAAGCAGGGCACTCGTGTAGCCCTGGCCTCGTAAACGTCTTGATGCTTTTTCTGTTTCTGTTCGAAGCTGAACCGGCATAGTCGTTTATTGCAGCTTCATAAACGCATAAACGTAAACTTTCTCCGGCTGTGTGTGAGTACAAGGCACGGTCCTAAGGCGGCTTAACGGTCGAGGTTGCAATGGCGAGGTGTCACGAGACCAGCCTGGAAGTTAACGTCCACCATCATCTATGCAATAATTTATTTTCATGATTTTATGGCAGCGCTATTACGAGCACTGACCCTGTCCCTCGCCTCCGGCGTGTCGACCTTCTTCGTCCAGCCAGCCGATTGCTTTTTTCACTCTGTCCTCGCTCGTTTATTCCTTTGTCCTCGTCCAGCGTGCCGGACTGCTTTCAATTAGAATACGCCGGCGAGGCTGGACTGGCTTTGGCTGTCTGGTCGACTGGCTCTCTCTCTCTCTCTCTCTCTCTCTCTCTCTCTCTCTGGCGTCTTGCCGACCGACAGATCGATCACCGATTTTTCATTGAGGGTGGCGACCGAGAGCTGAACAGGCTACTTTTTCGGTACAGACCGGGTTCATAAATTGTGGCGCAATCGACCAGCAAATCGCTGTTTCCAGGGATATTCTGTACCGATGCGATGCAAATTGACACTTGCTTCGATGAATCCGTTCCGATTTTTATTCGACCATCTTCAGACTATTTTTCTTGCTTACTTATTAATATATAGTTATTGCTTACTTATAATATAGTGTCTCAGTTGGTCGTACATTAACCAATATATACATTCACTGCATTTGAACAAAATTAATATATACTCTTCAAAAAATCGTAGGACAATTTAATACTTCGTTTACCAGCTCAGTAAGTTCAAAAATTCCATCAAATCAAAGCAACTGATTTAACATTTTACGGACTGGAACTTCTTAACACATAATCTACCGGTGATTATTCTATAATTTTTGGAAGTTATGGTCCATGGCTAAGGATTTTTAATTGAACCTTCAACAGCAACAGAAACTTCAAACATAAACCAACAACTTGCTTGCAATAACGTAATCTAATCATTTCGTTTGGGATAATTGTGTAAAATGAAGAATTTGAAGCTTCTGTTTGGTACAACACAATTGTTGAAAAACCTATTAATAGGCTTCCGGTAAATAAAGTGTTAAAACACTCCTGTTACGTACATAATTAAATTGTATGATTGCAACTTCAGAAGTCAGATGTATAGCCTTTGGATCATCCACACGATGACATTCGTCCTCAAAGAATTAATAAAACAAAAAAAAAACACTGAATACGTAAATATCTATTCTTCATTCTGACAAACAATAAAAACGTTTATGTTTATCTTGAAGTTTCAACACTTCCCTCCATTTACAAAATAGGAAAGGCTAAATATTGTATTTTTGATAAAATATATATGACATACATTCTAATTTCTTCAAACTAGAAATTCGTTTCTTCAAACAGTTTTACAATAACAGACTATTTCTTCCCTTCGATGTTAAAAATAAAACTAAAGTAAAATGGTTGAACCCTTCTGTTTTAATTTCTTCAAATTAGAAAATGACTTCTACAAAATAGTTTTACTGTGAAGCAATGAATGACCGCAGTCTATTTCTTCTCGTCAGAAATTTAAGTGTGCGTATCGATGGCAAAGCATCATTTATTACGCGCTTGAAGAATGGCCGAAGTAAACAAAAGAGAATCCATTACATAAAATTCCGGAGGTATGGGGCACATGAATCGAGCTACCGCAAATCTGCAAGCTGTTGCTGTTGCCCGCAAAGTTGGACAGACCTCGAACATAATGGCCGGCGACGACGGAGGTCAGACGGACTCGTTTCCTTGAAATCGGCTAGCGACCTGCAGCGATACGCATTTATATGCAACGAATACACCATGGCCCTCGCGTGGCATCTATTTTTAATCGAGTAGTGTAAAGCGATCGCACGTGTCGGCATTATTGGACTCCGGCGAAGAGTAATCGGGTAGAACGTGACCGAGGAATGGAAACTCAGCGATTCGAATCGCGTTAAATTAGGGTATAAAGCAGAAAATTTGTGAGAAACTTTGAACCATTGAAATCTATAACTTCCACCGCAAATAAAATCATTTTCGTTCAATTTTGTATAGATTCTTTCAAGAACTTGTTTTAATTTGAATTTGAAAGAAAAGTAAACATCAGAATAAAACAAGAATCGGTTAGATCGAACATAAATGTCTACAAACTAAGCCATGAAAATGTCGCGTTTAATAAACGTGTGTGAATTCGGTTTTACCGCGAACTAATAAAGTTTATGCACCTAAAATTTAATAAATGCCCCTCTGCGAGAATTTCCGCAATTTGCGAGCGTTTCCTCTATGTGTCTTGTTTTAAAAAGATTTTGTGCTTAGAATTCCGAGCTAATTATCTGAACTAATTACGGTCGTGTATCTGTAGCAATTACTCGAGGGAAGTAATGAAATTAATCGCTACGAAGATCACCGATCTTTTTGTTCTCGTTACAAGCTGAATGAATCGTCGCGAATGACTCCGGGAGAGTTCGATGACGCCCGATCGATTGAATCACGGCCGCCTCGAGGAATGCCCGCCTCTCTCGGGTTCAAGAATAAGGACATCGCGTTGTATCGGCTGCGTGTGCCGCATCAGCATGATCTATTGCGCGGCTCCTGAGAAATTTATACGAATTGCTACCCCGTGTTGCTTGTTGGTCGACGACCTCTTGGCGAGAAACGTTGTTAGCAAATTCATCATCATCAACTCGCGTCTCCATTCTTCCGAGAATTTTTCGTTACGCCGCATTAGGTTTTCCAATCCCGACACACGCTGATTTGTGTTAATCGACGTCACCGTAAAACGACACTTGGCATATTTACTCGCTTAGCTGACTGGCCGATCATCGCCTAGCGTCTCGGATTAGCTGAAAATCTTATTTCCGGTTTTTATAAAACGTTACAGTCGAGTGTAAGCTTGTTTTGAAGACGAGCAGACTGTTTGAAAATAAAGATTTGTGTTTTGGCGGTGACGACTGTGAATAAATATGTAGACTTTATGCTTTTATGACAAAAATGAACAAGTGAAGCACAAAACTATGAAAAGGAATACATTCTGTTACTTGTGTTTCTTTTGTCTCTTTTATACGTTCTTTAGGAATACATTCTGTTTCTTATAATACATTTAGAAAATGTTTATTCTGCATAAAAATCTACAATCTAAAATAATAATGGAAGTATTATATCAATTAGCCAGAGAAGATGTTGGTAATTTTTCAAAAGAATATATTTGTGCCAAAAAGGCCGTAGGAGGCAATCAAATTAGACACGGTCCTCAGTGACGTAATCCTTGAGAAAAAACTGAAGGATTATACTACCATTAGAAAATAGCTAAGTCAATGATCTGTAGTCTCCAATCATTATTAAAAAACATTATTATCATTATACAAAATAAAAATCGTCTGAATCAATTACTAAAAATAGAAGCCAAATAAAAACTTGTTTCTTTCTTTAATGAATTTCAAAGGTTGAAAACGATGCATTGGTGCTGCTAAATTCTTGTAATGTTTTACCTGTTTTAAATTACACCTACTCCGCGATCTAATCATCATGCTTGTAATTAGAATTATTTTTATGCAAAAAACGAGGGTGATATTTATCGTTAGATTGTTGCAGGTATCGCAATGTGGAAAATGTTTAGAAATGTTTAGAAATGAAATAGTTTAGAAAAGAAGAGTGGAGAAATTGCGAGCGAGAATGCGTGAGCCGCGGCGTTCGGGAATCGTCGAGGAAGCCAAGAACAATTAGACTTTTTTCCGTCTGGCATCGCAGCCAGCGACGCGTGTACAGGCAAAGATAAAAATGTAACGAGGTGGAGCATAATTAGAAGCCATTTTCACGCGGCAATGGAGGCTTCATTGTCTACCTTGCCGTGTCCTTGGCACTGAACGTCCGGTCGCCGACCGGCGTTTTACCTTCGCCGGCAGCTTCCTAGATCGTCGACAACATGGTAACCGGTGTGTCCGTGTCCCGTCATATCGTCGACCTCGTCAACAATTTATCGAACCTCTTTGCGAGGGCAACACGCGCCGATAACCTGCCATGAACGTATTCTTTCTCACGAACACGATACCATTTCCACACTCGGACCTTGCGTCGACGATCATCGATCGATTCGCGTGTCCTCGTAAAGTTGATGGTTGACGAACACTGCTCGAAAACTATTACAACTAGTATTTAACATTAGAACTACTGTGTCCATCAAAACACGAATTTCAGATTCTTTATTTTACGAATTGTTAAAATTGAGAAGCTGTTTCTGTGGATACTTGCTACACACATTTATTCGGACGCATTTTGTAAAAATATACTTGCTATGTTTCGATAAATGTAATCTTATTATTTCTAAAAGGCAATACAAATTAATCACTTTTACTGCTCGTTCTAGTGTTAAATTCAAATGCAATTGACATTTCCGAAACACAATTACGTCAATGCTAATCTTCTTTTACAGAATAATCCCAAACGAAATAATTAGATTATGTTACTGACTTGTTGGTTCACGATTGAAATTGCTAATGCTGTTGATAGATTCATTAATAAATCCTTAGCCATGGACCATAGACGTTCGAAAATTGTGAAATAATTGTCGGTAAATAATGCGTTAATTCTTGATTTGTACCGTCGAATTTCAAAGGCACTGTAGTTTAAGAGAAACAATTTCAGAGAGTTTTAGAAAGTTAGTGAAAGATCGATTCCAGAGTTCATATTTTTAGGCACAATCGAAGAGGCCATTTTTGTGTTTGACTAGGTGTTTCAGTTGAAACAGCAGGTTGGAGGACCCTGTTGCCAATTATAAGGCCGTTCTTTTAATTAGAGCACAGAAGATTTGGTTACAACGACCGGCGATGCTGCTGCAAGTTTCAAGGATTATTATACGTTATTATTGGCGAGCAATCATCAAGCCCGCGCAGGTATTAGAGTATAAGTGAGTCTGGAAAGGTTTAGTCGTTACAGAGTCCACCGTCAATGACTTCCTGGTGTATTCTCAGTTATTAGGCGATCAGAATGTAGTAGCTAGCGCGGTGGATGGTGTAGAATTATTAAACATACACCTTTGAGCTCTGCCATTAAGTAATATCGTTATATTGCACGGTGCGTTGCTGGCGGAGCATCGTTCTCTATAAGACAGTTCAAACTGGAGATTCATTGGTGAGAGTCGACTTAATCCTGTTTAGGCACTTCTGGGGGTAGTTGGCTCACTTGTTAAATTATCATGAGAATTCTAAACGGCCAAACAATGTATAAACTTTCTGTATAACATTTATTAGATTATATCTAGTGTTGTATCCAATACATTTTCTTCAGTTTGACGAACAATTTTAGTGTTCATCTTTTATGAACATATTAATGTAAATAATAGAAATGTGTAAAGAAGCAATTAATGTATGTCAATAAAGATATACTGATACATCGACCTACAGACTGTGGCTAAAAATTCAAATGAATCTTGTGAGAATTAATTTTACTTTGCGAATAGACTGCAAACTTTATGTATTCATGACAAAAATGGAAATATAAAATGCAAAATTGCGAAGACATTATGCAGAAAATTGTAGTACGATTTTCGTCTTATTAAATTAAATTATTAAGTGAAGACATGCAATATATTTTTGTTTAACGTCTGTTAACTCTTAAAATTGACTTAGAATGTTTATTTTGTATGATGATCCATAATCTATTGTATTGTATATAAGATGTTCCATTGGTTAGGACAATTTATCAGAGAACCATTTTTCGTGTAACTCACTATAGTCAAACTTTGATTTTAACATTAGCAGTTCAAAGAGAAAACTATTTTCTTGAAGATAATGGAAATTCTTCGGAATTAGGTAACGATATTATTGATTTTATATATTTGCGATGCGTTAAGTATTTTTATCCTGAAGAACCTAAAGCGAAGCCTTTGCTCGTATAAGGGTGAGCGCACCATTGAGACCAATAAAGAACCACGAAAAACCATGAAGAATCACGAAGAACAATGAAAAACCACGACGAACCATGTCTCTCCAACCACAGCAACGCCGATCCAAAAACCGATCGTCAAACCAGTGAATTGACATGTTGTGCCTGGATTATTAATTATAAAGGGGGTGGGGATGGTCCGTGCGAGTTTCTAGCGGACCCTCTTTGTCCTGCGGCCCGTTCTTTTGTGAGAAAGAATGGAGAAAGATTGCATATTACGATAATATGGTGGTAATCTCAGGAAGGTGCACGAGGCGTGCAGAAAAGAGAACGGTGCCGCGCGATGTTCTTGCGGTTTGCGAGCGCACCCGCTGCGTTGCTGCTACCACCGCGGCTGTTGCTGCTGCTGTAGCTGCGGCAAGTTCAGTGACATCAACGCACGCATGTGCGTGACGCGACGTGCGCACCGTTATGCCCATAGCCTGCCCTATAGCGCCCACTGCGGAAGTATAACCATATACTTGTTTGTTGGCGCACCGTGTGCACGACGATCGGACACCGATTTAATATCGCGATTAATCGCTAGACGAGCAATTTTCCTTCGCTTCACGATCGATTATCAGGATGCGTGCAATCGTTACGCGCCTGATGCAAATCAGCCCTTCCGCGGACCGAACAGAAATTGATGGGTGACGTTAAAGGTTGAGGAAGGTTCGAAATAAACGAGAATCATTAGCAAATTATCTATTTAATCTTTTCGGAACTCGTCGATATTTAATTCGATTAAATTTTGAAATGTTAGGTTATTGGTTCCGTCTGGTGTCTTTGGGAAGCACCGAGACCGTGTGTGTATTTATTGTAATTGTAATAACGTCAATGAATATAAATGTAAATTGGTAGAACGTGTATGGTGATTGGAATAAAATTTCATCTTTATTTTGGCTTATACAATGCTGACTCCCTGTGCTGCACCCTGAATATAGGAGACTGCTCTAACTGTGGTTTGCTTTTCGAAAGAAGATACCTGAAGATATGCAAATAGCATTTCTGTTGTATGTTGCAAGTATGCAGTAATAAGAGTGGGGTGGACGACTATTATAACTTTAGGTATCTTGTTTCGAAAACCAGATCGTATTTTATTCGATATCTGAAATAAAATTGATTTGAAACATGACAAACATGAATAAACTCATATATTATTGTGAACAACATAATCTAAACTTATAGTTTGAATTTCAACCCTCCCTAATCTATTTGACGATGCGATGTCTTACTAAAAATTTGCCAATAAAATTCACTATAGGATAATTATTCCAGCAGTCAGCCATATTAAACGTTGTTATTAATAATATGCTATTTTCTAAATGTTTTACGATGCGGGGACATTAAACTATACTTTGAATGTGATCAATAGCCTGACCATTGTACTTAATCTTTACACGAGTTTGTTAGTAGACAGCTCTTATTTTTATGTATTTTCTTCGTGACTACTGAGCAGGAGTCGAAGTAAGGAACACTTACGCTGCTAATAAAATTATTTTTAAATAATTCAAGCTAAGAAAATTTATATAATCAGAATAGGCGGCAATGGACTGTCGAACTTGAAGACTCATGCCACTATCTAGGGAGTTAATTGCCTACAAGACACACAAGCGAGGAAATCAAATAGGGGGGCAGGAAGAATAGGAAAAAAAGCTGAGGAGGGCGAGGGAGGGAAAACGGAAGGTTTCAGTGGGCGTGGATGAGCAGCTGCATTGTTGCAACGTGCTTCGCACCCGCTGCACGCGCATTGGGATGCACGCTGTACTCCGCTGGCGTAATTCTTTTCATGCGACGCGTGTCCTCGATCATATCTCGCCCGAGAACCACACTGGCCCGGGATCTGTGTCAACGGCACCGAACGGGTTCGGCAAGCTAGGTCCGTGTTGCCCGCGTAATTAAATCATCGCCAGCTCCGAAATCGAGAGCTCCCGCCTCGCTTTCGAACAGCCGCCGGCTACCTTGATTGCATCGACATTCACCCTGGAAAGCCCAGTCGTGGAAACTAAATAATTTATTTCTAAACCCACCCCTAAATCTAACCATTTATTTTGTAGAGAAAGTCTTTATTGAGGTAAAACTGACCGTCTAATATCAATCTTGAGGAAATACATGATAGTACACAAACCTACATCTAACCATTTATTTTATAGAGAAAATCTTTATTGAGTGATCTTTCAATATCATTCTTGAGGAAATATCTGACAGAAACCAACCATTAAATGTGACCATTCATTTCCGACGTTTTATAGAGAAAATCTTGACTAAATTGAAATAATTGAATAATTGATTCACAAACGTAATTTCAAACTCACCTCTGAACCTAACCATTCATTTTGTAGAGAAAATCTTTACCAAAGTAAAAATGATCGTTCAATATCAATCTTGAATGAATAAGTGATATAAGTACCTAAACCTACCCTTAAATCTAACCATTCATTTACAATATTTTGAAGAAAACATCTTTGTTAAAATAAAAATGATCCTTCAATATCAGTCTTGAAGAAATCAATAGCAGGAAACAATAATATTTTCAATATTTTAATTGAGACACGTACCACCTTTTATATATTCTATAACGCAAGGGCTTGATAAGCACTTCAATGTAAAGGATATTCTCGATGCAGATACATTATTAATTATCGATCTAAATCTAACGACCCATTTCCAACGTTCTGTGGAGAAAATCTTTACTGAAATAAGAATAATCCGCCAATATCAGTCTTTAAGAGATAAAGGACTGTAAATATTTTCGATATTTTGAAGAAAACATCTTTGTTAAAATAAAAATGATCCTTCAATATCAGTCTTGAAGAAATCAATGGCAGGAAATAATTATTTTTTATTATTTTAATTGAGACACGCACCACATTTTATATATTGTATAACGCAAGGGCTTGATATGCCACCCCTTCAAGGTAAAAAATATTCTCGATGCAAATATATAATTAATTATCGATCTAAATCTAACCAACCATTCCCAACACTCTGTGGAGAAAATCTTGACTGAAATAAAAATAATCCTCAAATATCAGTTTTCAAGAGATAAAGGACAGTAAATAATTTCTTAAAATATTTTCACTATTTTTACTATTCCAGAAGATAGAAATTACATATATTCAGAATATATGTGCAACCGACGAAAAATTAAACATTTAGCATGCACGTATATAATATTTTCTCTATTAAATTCATACTGAAGCATATAGTTAAAACTTCTTATAATTACCAAGTGATCAATTAGTTTCAATAGGGATGGTTTCTATGATAAAATTCCAGGTTGATGAACTTCGGATTGCACTTCCGAGAAAATCGAATTTTCCCGAAGGAAAATTTGTTCGTCGATAAGCCTCGAAGAGAAGGATTCGCAGCAATGAAAATCGCAGCAGCGATATTGGCCGCGGCGAAAGAAAAATGGAAAAAGTAATTTCTCTAGTGGCGCCTCTCTGCGGGTCGACCGATGGACGACTTGCGCCGCGACCTGCAAACCGAGGCAAGGAGGCCGTTCGATCACCTTGTTGCACGCGTGTACACGCATCTATTCCTCGACTAGTTTCTCCATTACAGTTTCATTTGATAATACATAGTCATGCGAACGCCTCTGCACCGTGAAACCGAACCGAACTGAAATGGAACGGCCACGGTTGCTGCTCCAAATTTCACGGAACAAACGAACTTTCCGTAACGATTATTTCCGTACTGCGGAAACGACTTCTTGGTACAGATGCGTTATTCATTGAACGATCTTTGAATTTCGAAAACTGCAAAGCGCTCGAATAAATAATCCAATTTTTTCTTACAATTTCTAAGATCGCGGAATGACATCAAATTGTGCATTCTTCTTCCTTCTTATGCAATTACCGCGATGGCTGCTGAACAATCACTGATAAAAATGTGATAAAATCAAAACAATTTATTCAGTATTATTGTGTTCTGTACAGTAACTTAATCCTCTGCGGACGCGTGTCTGCTGACAGTCGCCCAAGCTTTTTGACCGTTCTACGACTGCGAATAATTTTTAAAGAAATTACTACTCTCAAAAAGTATCAAACAAATTTGTACTGAACACAACAGGTTTTCTTTCATTTAATCCATATACTTAACTCTTCAATACACCATTTTTTTCACAAGGAAAATATATTCGACCCATCAAAAAGTATGCCAAAAATAATTCCTGTCCGCTAACGGGAATCTGAATCATTTGCATGGAATAGGAAACAAGTACAAAATTGTTCCTTTCTTTAATAATTATGTTAAGTTGAAAATAAAATGTCCCTAAACCCTCTTAATCTTCCTACCATTTTCGATTGAACCTACCCATCCTTATCACAAATGCATGAAACTCGCAATAAATCTAATCATTGCGTTACACGTAACAATTCTCAGTATAAGAAGCTAATGTGAAGCAGAAATGAAAAACTAAAGATCCATCGCATTAACTATTGCATTAACCTTCGGTACGCTCAGTAAATCATACTAATAATGTATACAATTAGCTGATGCCAGAGAGAAGAGGTATAAAAACTTTCATTTTAAAGACATTGAAGAATTTCATTCAGTAATATTGCCAATTAGACGAGAATTAGCTAAACACATTTAGGACGTGAAGACACTGAAGATGGTAATTAGAACGCGCGTCGAAGCTGCCATAAGAAGATCACTTCGACAAAGTCCGTCGAAAAACGTGTGCGTTTCGCAAAGATTGCGGGCGGTGCGCGAGCACTTTCGATTGCGGGATCAAAGTGCAGGATCCCACGTGTGCAAGGTGCATCGTACAAAGCTAACGTGCGACCGGTCGCTGATTCTCCGGAGGATCTCGCGAGTGTTCCAACGAAAGCGTTATTGTCGGAATAACATCGAGACACTCGCCGCAAAAAGAGATTAGAGGTTGGCCTGCTTGGTCGGCGGAAAAGGGGATCAACGAGCAAGACGAAAGAGAAGGAGGTGAACAGTGGAGAAGAGAGGAGAGAGGAGAGGAGAGGAGAGGATCGTGTGCCATTATACGCGGCCCCGAACTGGCCTGCTCCGCATCGCCACTTCGAGTCGATTACAGCGAGTATGCTTCATTCCACCTCCTCTCTCACGGACGTCCGCGGTAAACCGCTTTTTCTTCCGTCGATTAATCGCGAAATACGAAGAGAAACAAGAAGCCGGCCGGCCACGCTGCCTGCTTGCCTGACTATGTCCTCCCTTCCCACCACTTGTTGAATCACGAGAAATCGAGGATCAGGTTTCTGGCCCGCTGATTTACTCATTTCGTAAATTTTACCGAAAAAGGACCATGGAAAGTGAAAATCCGAAACGTACCCGTGTTTCGGAGCCGTTTCATCGAATCGATTCCACCAGTGAAATTCGACGCACTCGCTCTAATCCGGGGTATCGTGTAATCTATTATTAATTAAATAATTATTCATCTATTATCGAATCTATTATTAAGCGGATTGCGAGAGACGTATCTACATATGAACTGCAAATTCATGATTCAATCACATAACCCTAGTTTCGTGAAAAATGTTCTGATCCCCTAAAGCAGGCCTGGCCAATACGCGGCCTGCTACGTTAAATTGTGCGGCCCGTCGGGTGATTTTATATTTCTATTAAAACTTTTGTTTCTCGTTGTATGTATACAAAACATATTAAATAAATGAAAATTTGACTACGACTACGAACTCCAGTTTTATATTTGATATCCGCGAAAGCCAAATGTTACTGAAAGCGAGTAACATTGTTTGTAAGTGCTTTTGAATCCACATATGTTTGTGAGGGGAGAGTACGATTTCCGTGGCCCCTCGTTTTGAGGTTATATTTGTGTTCTTGGGGTTATTTCAAGAAAAAAATGTATATATAACATGGTGTCAAATTGTCCTGGTTTAGCCGGTAAAGTAGATTTCCTGTTTTGTATAAATTATCAAATATCATGGTAACTATGCAAAATATGGCAAAATATCAAGAGACCTTTTTTGTAGAAAATGAAATTTTATTCGCATAATCTTTGCATTGTAGCTGTCATCCAGAATTTGAACTAGCAATGGAAAAATCGTGTAAATAGAATGAGTTGTGGTTATGTCGTGGAGGGGGCGGATGGAAACGAGGGGCCACGGAAATCGTACTCGTGCCGTTTGAGAAATATTTTTTTCCGAAATGAAATTTACAAAGAGTTCATCACGTGCTTCATTAACTGATGCCAATTTAGAAAACCAGCTAAGATGAACTAAGACTCGAGAGTTAATTATATTGAATCGTAGTATAACAATAAAGTTTTATTCATTTTGTATTTGTTTTACATTTTTTAAAAGCATGTTTACCTAAAGTGCGGCCTGAAGATTGCTGATTTTATACATGTACGGTAGAAATGAACACATGAAATGCAAAACAGTAAAAAATTTAATGAGTTCAAAATTACTGTGCTGTATTATGTGCTATTTATTGGAATTATTAAGAAATAATCTAAAGTAGACAATTTTTGTCGTCTAATGAATAGATAAATCTCATTTTTAACATGTATGTATGAATGCTTTTAACTCTCACACGCTCCTTAAGAATAGTTGCTAGGGCAATACTTCATCCATTCTTATTTTACAGTGTAAAACGACAAAATTATGTTTCCATTATACCAGAAAAAAGCTGAATTTCCACTCGGAGGAATATATTATATAAGCTAATTACTAGATTGCGGATCACCATGCGTTCATGACTTCCAGAAATTTTCAAAAAATAGAATATAAAATTTGACAGAATTTAGTACGATTTTTATTTACCTCAGCTCTACAAAAGCTAGTACCACTAAAAAATAAGGTTCCATTTGATTCCACATTTTTCAAATTTGCCTACAAAAATTGCAAATTGCATGAACATCCGCAGCCTACTAATTACAAAGCAATTAAGTTACGGAGATCGCTATGCACAGTATTTTCTCACTGTGTCTTCGTAGAGCATACAGACTCGGTCCTGCAAATACAAAGCATCTTTCCTTTATCTTTACTTTCGAGAGGTCTAACCCAGTCGGTTCCAGCCCCAATGAGCTGTTCCAGCAAATTTTGTCGCCAACCATGGCGAAATATTATTGGGTTGTTCGGAAAGTAATTTCGTTTTTCGTGTAAAGATGGTATTGCTTCCATTTATTGTTGCTTAACATTATTCTAAGTCGCAAAATCATTGTATATTTTCCGAACTGACATTTCGGACGTCATTTCGTGCCTTATAGAACTTTATAATCTTTCAAGCATTTCTTTTGTCATCGCATCAAATATGCAAAATCAAAATGAGCATATCCGTCACATTTTGCTTTTTTGTTACCGGTATGGTAAAAACGCAATGCAAGCAGGGAAAAAGATGTATGCTGTTTACAGAGAGGGTATACCGTCGTATTACCATTTATTTCGCTTTTTTTCAATACTTTTTAAGCGGTGTAACTATCATTCTAACGAAGGCGTCAAAAGTAATACAACTCAATTATTTGCTAATAAAAAACAGGAATTCTACGAACATGGGATCTGCAAGTTACTAGAAAGATGGCACAAGATCATAGAACAAAATTGCCACTACATCACCGAATAAATAAATAAATAGCGAAACATCGTCTTCATTTTCCCTTGGAAAAACGAAATTACTTTCCGAACAACCCAATATTAGCCATATGTAGCGTTAATCCTCGCGTGGTTTCCCGCTCGATTTTCAACGTGCGCAGCCCAAACAGCACGTTAGTTTAACGGTTGGCGGTGAATCGCGAGAACACCGGTCGGAAAAATCTTCGCTTGTTCTCTAGCGATGACTATGAAAAGGCGTTTGTCGGAGGCGGGTAACTCTTCTGCAGGTACCTGCATACCGTGGAGCAGTAATGCGGTTATAAGACGTTGTTTGTCACCGACCGACGTGATTAGCCGTGGTCTGTTTGCCTTCACCGGAAGGATTATCCAAAACAAACAGGCAAACGCGGCGACAGGGGGCTGACTGACGAAGAAAAGGCAATCGATCGAATCGGAGAGATACCATAGGGAGGTGGGGGGGGGGGGTGCAAGGTATTGTCCTACGAGGGCCTAGTCGTGGTCCACAACGGAGACTTCGGCGTAATTGGGAGACAATGGCTGGCTCGTTACATTGCGGGAATCCTCGTGGGCGTGGCGGCCGACGGGAAAGGGTTAAGAAGTCAATCGGTCACGGAAGATACGCTCGTAAATTTGTTGCTTACCGGCTACGCTTGACATTTCACGCTAGTCAACCTCTAAGATTCTGCCGCGCCTCGATCCTTCTCGAAACTCAACGATGGACTCTCGAGTACGGGGGGCGTGCGGGGGCGACAACTATGAATTATTCAGCGTGGATAATTGAAGGACCCAGCTAGCTACTGTTTTTATTGATTTGGGGAACGGTCAGGGAGAGGGCATTGTGCTAGTACCCAAGGCGTCGGCACTGTATTAACACCTAACTGCGTTTAAACTTTAGAATATGCGCGGTGGAGGACCCTAAGTACCTTGGTTAGGCCATGAAGGTAACCCTTTGAGTTTTAGTTTGTTCGCAATGAAAGGATCTGTTCGGACAGTAGTAAAATAATGGTAGAATCAGCTCTATGTTGTTAAATTCCTTTTTTCTTTGGTTTGCTTATTTAAGGTTGCGTCAACAGCATAGGTTATTAGTAGACAGCGGATTTTATGCATTTACGACAAAATTGAGTAGATGCAATTTAAAACGGTGAATATATTAGAAGAATTTAAAAATGCTATTGTATTATTTTTAGTCTACTAAATATATTAAACAAGAAAATAACTTCCAATATCGCTGCAGCTTGTTGCAATTCAGGTAGACAATTTTTATTTTGCATAAAGATCCGCTGTCTAGTTATTAGCGTTCTTAAATTCTTGTTGGACAGAATTAGTTCTGTGCTTTAGAGACTGATGTATTCTTAAGTCTCTAGAGAGTAAAGGATCTATGTGTAAAATAAAAATTGACTGAAGCATTATTATTATAAATGCATATGACTCACAATCTAATTATGAGGAAATGATAGGCTCCCGTTTTACTTAACTTTAATATTGTCTACTTTTGGCTTGTTTAAATAAAATATATTAGAATTACATTTCGTTGATTCATTGTAACGAACGAAAAATATACCCACAAATGAACTTTAATGATAATGTATCAAGCGAACCATGTCGAGATTGAAGATGTAAGAATTTGAAAAAAATTGTCAACTATAGAATTAAATAGACATTAAAAGAGCTTCGTTTTATTGTTGATTAACGGAAAGCTATCGTAATAAAATTCCCCGAGATCTGAATCACATTTCTTCAATTTATTTATGAAAACAAAAATGTATGGGCTTCTATAATTTATAATAATGCGGATCTTTGTTGAAAATCAAAAATGTTTGCATTGATTGCATGGCGCAGCAGACAAATAAAAATTTCTTTCTTCTTTCAATTATCATATTAAGCTGAAACTAATACACTGATGTACTGAAATGTTTTTAATAGGTCCAGTGATTTAAATTGTACCTATTTTTTGATGATAAATAATATCTTTAATATTAAGCTTTCCTCTATCGTTAAATAAATTGCTCGAATCGTATCTGGTTTTATCGCCAATTTTTTATTCAAGTTCTTAGAAAGATGCCAGAAGATAGAGATCGACGCAGATTGTATAATTGAAAAAATAAGTGGTACTCCGAGGTAATTAATCTCCTTTTAATTGAATAAAAAATGGTATCATTTCCGTAATGATCTAATACACGGTTCGGCGAGTCTACAAAGGGGGACCCGTGAAATCGAGCGTATCTTCCAACGATTCATCACGTAGCCTAAACGGCCTTAGGGTCGGTCGTTGCCGAAACACAAGGTCAGCCACAACTTCCGCGTCTATTCGTCCCTCGCTTGATTGCTCAATGATTTAAGACCGTCCGATGATTGATGGTTATGCGTGGCGATCGTAGCCCCGTGCCTGTTCATTAAAATTTTCTGTCAATACAGGAACTATTTTATTTATTTTAAGCGCCAAGGAAAACGGGTCCTTCCCAACTTTGTCGATAATATCATAGTAGCCGCTTCGATGACATAACTTTCAATCTTACGCATTAGTTTTTGAATGATATACCGAATTCATAGGAAAGTGAATATTACGTAATCTCTTGATCCCTGAATTTAAATCAAGCTCCGTTAAATTATTAATTCATCGAACTATGCGAAACGAAAAGTAATTTTGAATTACTTGAAAGCAGCATTCAAGCACTATTAGCGAAGTAAGAATAAACCAGAAACGGAAGAAAATCGTTCATTGGAGGAATTACAAGATTTGTTAACTGATTTCTGAGCATTCGCATCGAATGAAAAATTTTCATGCTTGTTGATCATTCCTTTTATGGTTTATTGTAACTGTTCGAGATAATTTCATTTACAGCAAAGTATCGTCTACCGTTCTTAACAATTTTTGTATTTGCGCCTCCTGTCGGGCTTTAATTAATGTCTTCATAATTACTACCCTCGTATTACTAGAAGTGAAGACGTTGGCATTAATAATACGCGTACGAAACTCGAATACAAGTACGAAAGTAACGCGCCGTTTAATTAATCGTAGTGTTGAGGGGTTTTCATAATCAGCTATGATTTCGAAAAATCGCGAGAAACATGTTTCATTATTCGACTTCACGATACCGTGCTATTTCATTAATATGTGCGGCAAAAATATCAGCCACTTGAAATCTAAGAATTCGCTTTAATTATTTCGAAGCTGATCAAAGTTCGAGTAGACGGAAGATACATATAGATCGTTCAACGAAAGAGCTATTGATTGCCCGACTGTTCTCACCGCGGCGCGATCCTCCGCAGACAAGTGATCCGTGCACTCGTGTGTCCGCATATTTTCGCGGTGGTTACCATAAAAATGCCTAATTGAATACAGTTTCAAGAACACCGACAGCGGAGGCCGATTTCCGCGTTGCTTTGATCCGATCCCCGGCGCTGCTCCTTCCGAGCCAACGAAGAGGGACGGGAAGGGGAGGAAAGGGGAAGGAAGAAGAGAGGAAGAAGAGAGACGATCTCCTCTGACGGTCATCGATCCCAGAACCGCGAGAAACCCTGAACGAGGCTCGGTCCTTGAGCCGAAGCCGGAGACAATGAACGCCGACCGAGTCGCCGTCCTCGGAGCGTTGACCCAGAGAACGAGTCCGCGAACGATTAACGAAGCCTTTGCATAACCGGCTCCGTCGATCGATCTTCGATCCATGGAATCGTCGTTCCCACCGTACGAATTACTTATCTCGGCCAGCGGTGCTCCCATTTCGAGCCTAATCCAAAAACTCCAATTCGAACCCAATCGTTTTTTCGAAAGCATCGTTTCTAGAGCGACACAATTCGGACAAAGAAATTTGGCCATAGTATTCGTGAAACATTAACAGTGTTTTCAAATGTAGAAAATATACAAAGTGATGAATTTATTAATTAACTCCGTTGTTTATCAGTTTCATGTAATTAGTGCCCGAAAGCATCGTTTTTGGATCGACACGGTTCAGACAGGGGAATTTATCTAATGATCATGGTATTGTGAAAGATTAGCAGTGGTTTTATATGTAGAAAATTGACAAGGAGATGGATTTCTTTATTCACATCGATGTTCATCAGTTTGATGCAATGGTTCTCTTTTTTGTAAATTTTTTCAGCAAAGAAATTTCTCTTCTCATGGTAAATTTATAAAATGAATTCACGCATTTAGTTTCATCGCTGTTCATAAATTTGATGTATGCTTTCCAAGACATTTCTGTTTATTTAAATATAAAATTATGGTAACTTGAATTTAGAGTAATATGTAAATTAATAAAGATAATGGAAATTTGGCTATAGAGCTCGTACGATCATTAAAAATCGTAGAAAATTAATAAAGATATAATAATTTGATTGTAGAGTTCACATGATCATTAAAAATTATAGAAAAAAAATAAGGAGTATAGCAATTTGACTGTAAAGCTCACACGATTATTAAAAATTATAGAAACGAATAAGGAGAATAATATTTATACCTATAACACCTACATATATGGTCATAGATTTCAGCCATTTTTATAAAAAAGATATAAGATATAAAGATAAAAATATTTTGATAAAGATATAAATAAATATAAATTGCATTCTACAGTAAATTGTATCTATAGAGTTGTAAATATTGTAAAACAGAAATTAAACGTTTCGCGCATCACGTAAAAATAAAAGTAGACGAATTTTTTAGTCAGCTGAATAAATAAACTAAATAAGTAAATATAGCCAATCGAGTTCATACGTTCTATAGCAGTCAACAGCGCGTTCCCAGTTGGCAAAACCCTCTCCCCAAAAACCAGGCCCTATAGAAACCCCCGAGCGAGAAACTTGTGCGTCCGAAAACTGCATCTCACGCGTATGCACGAGCTGCATAATGTCCCTCTCGTGCAGCCCCATTCGTTCTTGTCGAGAACCGAGTTGAAGCGGTCTGTGCACGGGATCCTCCCCCCATGAAAAGGAGGTCTACAAGACGATCTCTGAAAAAGCGGTACCATGGTACCTATAAGCTACCCTGAGCAAAGAAGGAAGGGTGCACCATCCGGCCGAGATCTGCTTTTAGGGGACTATAGTTAGGTCCTCCGGCTCGAAGCCGCCGAAGAGGAGGACAGCTGAAGGTGCACGACCGGTGAGTAGGGTAAGGTCGGTCATGGGTGCTTCGCGGTTCGGTCACCAAGTCGAAACAGATAACGCTAATGCACTTTGTTACGCTGCATTATCTTCCTCTTCTGAAACTTTACCATCCCAACAAAAATAAACATTGTACTCAGTAGAAGTTTTTGTATAAAATTGTCTGCTTCTTATGGCACGTTACTGGAAGGAATCGGAACGCGGATCTTTATGCATTTATGGGATATGCAAATTTACGTATTGTACGGAAACATTGGTATTGTTAAAAAAACACTGACATTTTTAGTTTAGTTTCCCCGAAATGAACCTTCTAGTCATCGAAAGAGAACTATTGATAAATGTGAAAAATTGCATAATGATTCGCAGTTTAATGATAATTATTTTATGGAATGATGTAGTCATAATCCTGTTTGTTTTAGAAGAATATGGACCGGATATTTTGAAAGTTGTTTGTGAATAAACAATTCATTCCAAATTATTTGTTCATTTTGTGATTTCTCAATTATTACAAAAAAATGGACTAACGCCACTTTCAAAATAATCGGTCCATATCTTGGATTTGACACTGCAGGATGTTTCTGAGGCATTTGCTGAAATTTCAGATAATTTCTGTTTTCTAAAAAGGTCCCCAACAATGTCCAATAGTATGAACACGCTGTAGTTTATATATTGGGAAATGTCTAACGAGTCTATTTGAATAAATAGGTCGACGAGACTAATTAACGAGACGAATTAGTATTGGCGAATCTGTTTCCATAAAATGTCACCAAGAATGTTCAACAATGCGAGTATGCTCTAGTCACTATTAAATTAGCAAACAATACGAGTCCTGACGATTCTGTTTCCCCCGAAAAGTTTACCGAAAATGTCCAATTTTCCGAACATAACTAGTCCCCGGACTCCAGGCCATGGAAGAAGGTCTCAGAGGTGTTGGACAATCGAGGAGGGTAAGGTCGGTCACGGGTGCATCGCGTATGGTTGCCAAGTCGAAATCGGTCCATGCACAAAGCGGCTCCATGCCACGAAATGGGGGAAGGAATAGAACCTTCCGAGAGTGTACGTGGCCCATGGAGGGGTGGAAATAAAGCGCGCGCTAAAGCGTACGGGAGAAAGAGAAAGAAAGAGAAGAAGGAGAGAGGGAGAGAAAGGGAGAGAGAGAGAGAGGGGTATATAGGCGAAGGGGGGAGAGGGAAGAAACGGCTTCCGCGAATGTTACGGGACTGCATAGCGACGTGGGAGTGTAGCGACTGCACCGGCGCGCGTCTTGCACCGACATGCACGCACGTGCACACGCGCCGATCTTGGGAGTGCGCCGACCCCTACCAGCATGGAAAACGGTCACTGACCTCCCTCTTGCCGCCCCCTCCCGCAAACCTACCTTCTATCTGCACCTGCGATGTCGCGAGGGTTGCGAGAGGGTGCTGAAAAATCGCGATCCCACCGGCTAACGAGAGCCAAGCTCGAATTGTTTCAACCTCGACAATTCAATTGTTCCGCGGATCGTTAATGTTGAGGGGGTGGCCCGATCCTATGGCCGTCCTCCGTCCTTTATCCTACTCGCCTAATGGTGTTCGGTCCGATATGGTGTTTCAGGAAATAGCGAAACGATCGCGAAAATTCGAGACCGGTCGAGACCGATCGCGAATCCCGAACAAAGAGATCCATCAATCCTGGATTATTGGCTGGCACGGGGCAGGGTGAACACTCTGTTGCGCAGGATATCTTATGCCGAATAGGAAAATCTTTGTTAAACAATTCCTCTACCCATTTAATTGTCTTTTAAACGATGTCTTGTCCATCTTATTCAAATTTATTACCTTCGTAATTGATCCCGGTTTATTGGCGAGGGGTGGATACCCTGTTGCACAGGATATCATATGCTAAATGGGAAAATGTGTTTTGAGCAGTTCCTTTACTGGTGTAGCTGTCTTTTCAGCAGTAAAGTCACCTTGTTCAAATTTATTGCTTCGTACGGACGCTTTATGTAGAAGGGATGTAATTTACGGGAGGGATGTAATCTAGGAAAATTATAGTTAAATATAGAGTACGAAGATCGCGTACTTACGATTGTTATAGATAGACGGCGTGTCTTTATACATTTATGCTCGATTCAAATCTGCAAAGTGCAAATCTTCAAATTTACCTTTTATTAAAAATTATTTATTAAAAATCGTCAGAAATTGAAGAAAGTGTAAAGAAATCATCAAAAATTGAAGAAATCGACAGAAATCGTTGAATCGAAAAACCAGATTGTTCCAAGAGTAAAATTGGATAATCATTGGGATTATTGGGCAAACATCGTTCATCATTTGGACCAAAGCGCCACGAAAAATTGCACACCAAAATGATTCTAAAAAATCGCGTAATGATTATTCAATGAAGGAGCATAGTAGTTGTCAAAGAAAATAGTTGATAGGTGTAACGCCTACTTCGTTGAACAGCGCCAAGTCCGCGTTTCCCGGCACGAGCAACAGGAAGGCATGACTCACGATCTTGCGTTTCCACCGAACGCGACGCATCGGGACGCGCGCGAAACCGTCATTTCTATGCGCGCGGTTTATCTACGTTTCCACGGGATGCGATTCACCGACACGGCGCGGCGCCACGATAAAGTATCGCGGGGTTGCCAACCCGTGCAAGACTCGCTCGAACACCTAACTATACTCCCGTTTCGAAAACCGCCGGGACAGGCTTATCGAGAAGCCTGCACAGGAACCGATCGACCGTTAGTTGTCAAATAACGCGTGAGAACCGTCAGACTAATTCGTTATCGGTCTCCGGGTACCGTGTCCGGCAGCTTAGACGCGATTTTTCTGGTTCAAGGTACAGGCCTATTACAACTGGTACTGGTTCATGCGGCTCTTTGGTGCAAGGTCTCGATAACATGTTTCGGAATCGATTCCGAGAGATGTTGAAGCTAGCTACACTACACACTCGAACAATTCGACGATGTTCTCCGATTAGCGAAAGTGAAAAATATTATTTGTACCGATGATAAAATGGTAATGTACTTTGTAGTCCATTTTTTGATTTTGTCATTGTGATTTTTATATTATGTTACATCTTTATTACGTTAATACATATTAATGTATACTTTTTCTTACATTAATACATTTATATTATGATACATACAATTTCGTACTGAGATTGCAAATAATAAAACATTACTGAAATGAATTTAGTGGATGAAGAACTATTTCCTAAGAACGTCTCATTTTTAATTCGACCAATATTAATATATACTTTTTCTTACATTAATACATTTATATTATGATACATACAATTTCGTACTGAGATTGTAAATAATAAAACATTACTGAAATGAATTTAGTGGATGAAGAACTACTTTCTAAGAACGTCTCATTTTTAATTCGACCATGAAGTAATTGCTATAGATTCTTGCTATACGTTACCACAGCGGACTGTTCTAACAATGTGTGAAGTAAAAGAAATGTAAGCATCGAATAAAGAATTTCGTCCAGTTCCATGGAAAAATAAACGTTTGTTGAAAAGAAAGACTTTATGGAAAGGAAGCCTCCAGTTTCGATAAATTGGAATTAACTACAGGGCATCACCATCTATCGACTGGAGTTTGTTGGATTTGTATCTAGGGTCCAGAAGATAAATGTAGTGTATTTCTATCAACGGGTAGAAAATAAATGGACTATAGTTGAGCCTGTACCTAGAAAATAAATAGCCTAGACAGACGGAATACAAGATCAATAGCACTTATTGTTAAGGTTGTTCAATCGGAGATCCACTTGGATCTAACCTAGAGACCATTGGCCTCGTAGCGGAGGTCAATCGCATTTCGTTTGTGCCATTATGCCACGGGAATGGTGGCTTAAAAGGAGGAAAAGAAGACGAAGAGGAGGAAGAAGAAGAAGATGCTCCGGTACACCCATGGTCGTTCTCCTCCATGAAAGGAAGGGGGGAGGGTCGTTAGGTGGACGCACATTTCGCTTCCCGGTGCATAGGAACGTTCGAGGTGCACCGTGGAATCGTGCTTGTACGCGAACAACGCGATGGAAGACGATGCAGAAGCAGAAGCATGAAGAGGAGGAGGAGGAACGATGAGGGACACGTTGCGAACGGAGGAGGGCCTCGAGAAGAAAGAAGGAGAAGAAAGCGATGAAAGAAGCACTATGAAGAAGACGATGATGAAAAAAGAACAACGCGAGGAGGAAGAAGAGAAGAAGAAGCAGAAGAAGTAGAAGAGGGGAACGCATCCTCGGGGCCGTCCTAACGGTAGGGCGGGTCACTGCACGCGGCTACGCGAATGCAACTCTTTGCAGTTGCACCGCGAGCGTCGGCCAAAGACTTCGACTGCAGCGTCGCACCGGTGCAATGCCCTACCTAGGTGTAACGCTCTCTGCTACCCTTGCACATTCTCGCGTCCTGCCTCGTCCGGCTTCTTCCTCGGACTCCTCTGCCTCCTCTCTTCGTTCCCCTCCACCCTTCTCTCTCTCTCTCTCTCTCTCTCTCTCTCTCTCTCTCTCTTCCTCTCTTCACAGCCGAGTCCTTGAACTCGCTCGCAGGGAGGGTGACGTCTCGGAGGAGGAAGAGACCTCTCTTCCTTCGGGGTTGCTCCTTGCACCTGGTTTGTCGCCAAGAGAATCTGCATGAGCCTTTGAACTTTAGCTACCCTCTCCTCCTGCCGCCTCCTCTCTCCTCCCTTTTTCGACTGCGACGAGGACTATGTCAAACGAATCCAGAGTTCCTGTGAGCTGAAATTCGTAGTCTTGACGTCGATGCTCTTATTCTTGAAACTTTGGGGGGGGGGGATCTGTCTTTCGGATAGAGGTCCTCCAACCCTACAATGTTCCAAGTTTTCGATGACCGACGTAAAATGTCGGTGGAAAATTGATGCATCCCAAGAGTTGTTCCAAGAGACCAAGTTAGCTCGTCGTTTTAATAGCTTTCGATATGGAGTCCTTGACGATCGAACCGAGCTTTGCATTCCGGCTGGCGGAGCTAGCATCAATCTTCCACATCTAAGAATACGCGTAATCGACCGCAATCTAAAAATAGCAGATTTATTACAGAGCTCAATCTGATTAAGTTGTCGTTGTTGCAACATTAAATTCTTTCAGAACTTGCTCCTCAGACTAAACATCTATCCAACCGAAATCTTATATCGGTCCTCAAATTATAAAAATCAAGGTTTGCAGTCCAGCAAGGAAAAACATTTTTTTATGCAATTCTGAATTCTTTGCGGACTTGATTTTTAGGCGAAACACCGTTGATTGGATCAACTATCATTTTTGTATCGATTCTGAATTTATAAGCATTGGGCTACATAATCGCATTGAACACCTCTATATGTATTAGATCAACCAAAATTTTCTAATGCCTCATGCTGATATTTAACCTACTTTGAAAAGTTCAAGGGTTGGGAAGAAAAGTTTAATTTTTTCGGCCGACTAGTTAAATTGATATTATTCAAAAAAATATTATAAATATAAAGTCAAATATAAATTTCAGGCCCAATGTCTAAAGAGATATGTAAAGGAATGAATCAGCTTCCAGTTTAAAAAAGATGGTTTCGAGAAATATGCCTATTATATAATAAATAATAAGAAAATTCACCTAAAAAAAGCACTTGTACTTCATGCCTAATCCAATATGTCCAATAGTTAACTTGAAAAAATTTTTCTTCAACAATCACTTATTTTCACTGTATTCACTGCATTTGTGTTGTACTAAACGGAACCTTAAAAACCTTCTTTCGCATAATAATTCCAAACGAAATAATTAGATTACGTTACTGATTTGTTGGTTCACGATTGAAATTGCTATTGCTGTTGAAAAAGATACATTAAAAAATCCTTAGCTGTGGACCACAGATGTTCGAAAATTATGATATAGTCACCGGTAAATAATTTGTTAAGTGCACACTGGAGGATTCATCTATCTAGCTAGTGCACCTTGAGGAAACGATTCGCTGAGAAGGTGTCCACGAGGAATTCGCATGGAGAATCGCAGCGATCGGTCGACCTACAATCACCGGGTACGAAATTCATCGTATTCCGCGACGGTGCACGGTGCGTAACAGTACTCCTACGTCTCTCTACGCTTAGAACGCATGCACACGTTCACACGCTTGCGTAGCGAGAGGTTACGTGCGTGCGTAAGAGCATGAATGACATAACGATCGTAGAGCCCGTGTCGGGCGTCGACCCTGGGCCAGTGCAATACCAGTACACGCCGTTCCCGCCAGGAAAGCCTTTCTTACCAAAGAGACGATAATACCATCGCTTCCTACTAACCTGCCACTCCACTTAAAATATCGCCGTTTCACCACCGATTGTCCCCCCTTCCGGAATCGTACAATGTGATTCGCTGTCCAAAAGCCTCCAATTATTTGCGATTTCTTTCGCGAATCTCCGATCAGTCTTTCGTCGATGCATTTCGCACTTTGGATGCTTTTAGCGAGCGCTCGGTTAATTCCATTCTTTTATTGGAATGTCTCAGATTCGTTCATAACGTCTTTATATTTTTGTCAATATTCTATTGTTACGTTCATTTCTCTGTACTTGATGCACATCGTGCACTTTTGTTCATTGACGCAAGAGAATATCAAAGTTAGAGTTCGTCTAGTTTTATTCATTTCTTGTTTGTTTTAATATGTTTGGTTGCTTGAAACTTTTAATCTCTGACTTTCGTGTGGACTTTTCTTGGTTTCGCTCAATGATTTAGCAGTGGCTGTTCGTAAGTAGTGGTAATAATTAGACTGTGGATCTTTGCGCAATTTCCCACTTTTACAGTTGATTTTCTAAGAAGTGTATTGATTTATGAAAATTCTCATTCGCTGATTAGGAGACTCATGTAGGAGGACTAGAGAAAGAATATGTTATTATGTTTTAATAATATAAGTGTCTTCTTGTATTTCACAAATTTGCAAGTGCCATAAATGCATAAAAATCCATACTCCAGTAATAGTAATTATTTTTATTTTCGGAATGCTAACAGGTAAGATAGAAAATAGAATAAGAATTCGAAACATAGAAGTAACTAAAAGTAAGGAATAAAATCATCAAATTATGTATAATATTGTCTAAAACTGAAGTTTTCGAAGAAGCTCTTAAGGGACGAGTGTCGAGGCTATTTCTTGACAAAAAAAGATTTCTTTAATAGTCACTTAATATGAATACTCTTGTGTTGGGAAGAGAAAATATGAAAGCATCCAGCTGTCGATAATGTGAGGTACGTTTCTGCAGACTGCTGCAGGAACGCTACTTGTGAGAAGAGCTAGGCAGTATAGTGTCCTCGGCCGGTGCAGAAGTCAAGTTTCGCCGACTAGCCTCTTATAAAATTCTGACAGTGTACTTGCATAACAGTACTCTCGCAACTCTACGCTTACGCACGCTTGCGTAAGAGTATGAATGACAAAGTCGTCGACCCGGGCCACAGCGTCACCGGGCCGCGTTGTCTTCTGAAAACGACTCATTTGCAATCGGTTGTTTTGACTCACCACGATCCCGTCCCTCGGTGTTTCATGCTTCGCGCTAAAGTCAACGACCGCCGTATACACAGTGGAACCTCGACTATCCGTACTAGTCATAGGAACCCGAATATTCTGACAATAGATCGATTACTTAGTTTCTGTGAATGCGTTACAGATGTACACTTATTGGGATTTGACATGGGGGCGTGGACAATGTATATAGCTATCCAATATGGCGACGAAGTGCTTGGTCTTAACATTGTATTTATTGACATATTCTTTTTTCTTTTTACTTAAAATGTTTGTAACTATGGGTGAAACTTGTCAGTGAGCAGGTACAAATCCTGCAGAAAGAGAGTTTGTTGAAGGAGAGCGGCTTTTTAAAGTATGTTTTATCAAATAATTCATTTTACAACAAAAAATATGTTTTTTAATATACCTTCTAAATTTACAATTATAATTTCATCAATTTCTAATCGCTTAGAATTGGTAAGTACATATTAGTTACTCCACAAATAATTGTATAAAAATCTTGTATTACAGGCACCAATGCCGCAGGCGTCACTGAACCAAGAATTTTGAAAGTCTTTATACGCTGGTTAGATCTTTCAATATGCACTCCAGCTTTAACTATTTTAGCTGTTAAAATAGACTTTTCTTTGCTAAATTGTTTCTAATAGTCTAGAAATGGAGGTCTTGTAAATTTCAAGCAGTTCACTTCACATACTTTATTTGAAAGTGTGGAAACGGAGCAACAAATTTTTGCTCGCTCTACTATCACAATCTTTCACTTATTCACAGTAATCAAAAATTTTGTTTGCTACGCGGCGAAAAATTGGAGCTTCCATAACGTTATTTTTAATTAACACCTGTTTTAACACTGTAAGTTTATACTGTAATTAACACCTGTTAACACTGTAAGCCAAGACAAGCTTAAAGTATTTCTACTTTTCGGCAGCAGACGGCGCCACTCAAAATGTCAGATCCCAATAGACAAATATCTCGGTAACTTGTAATTCCCGCCAAAAAGTCATATTCATAGTCGGGAAAGTCTTACCCATTGAAGTATGGAGATTAGGAAAACTTGGAAGGCTCCCTAATTTCCCATCTGATCAGTAGATCGCTGATGTTTATGCAATTTGTAATTTTTGTAAACAAATTTCAAGAAAGTGGATTCAAATAAAATCTTATATTCAGTTGTACTAGCCTTCCTAGATTTGAAATCAATTAAAATCGTACTAAATTCCGTCGTATTTGATATTCGAGCATTTTTAGGAAATGTTTAGAAGTCTATAAATGCATAAAAATCCGCAGTCTACTGATCAGCTAAGAATCTCGAATTCGCGGGATCTCGGTATTTTCTAAAATCGTAATATTGAACAAAACTATTCAAACCTAGAAAAGCAGTTCTACCGTATTTCGTAAAAACTCTCGTTACGTGATTCATTTTCATGCGGAGCCACCTGTCTGAGTCAATTTCAGGTTCCGCAGACCTGGAGTTAATTCCACGCAAGTTTCTGCGAGTGTTTACACGACGCAGCTCGCTAATTAATATGCTTAATCCGTAGCCCGAAAATTTTGTCAGATCATTCTCCCGTGCGTTCGTCACGGCAAACGGCGCCGCGTTTTGTTTTTCTGACCCACATCAGCCGAAAGTTCGTTGGCCAAAGCTACCTACCTCCGGGCCCGGAGGTAGCTGCGCAGTTCGCTAGGTGAACGATCCGGACCCTCTCGTTTGACCATATCCTGTGCGTGACGTAATACTTCTCGAGGATGTGCCGATGACACGTGCAAGATAAGGAGCCCCGTTCACCGAGATAATTTAAATCCCGTCAGAATTAATGGAGCAGCTTGGTTTAATTCAATTTCAACCGAGAGCTAACTGTGACGTGCAAATGGCGAATGGCACGGGTTCTACATATTTCAGTTATATTAAATCAATTATGCTCTTTTGTATAATGCGTGCTCGATTGTAAGTTTACCTAACTCGTGTGCACGGTCTATTGTTCTATTGTTTCCTCGATATTTTATTGTATATTGTGTAAGACATCGTCGAGTAATTTTAATCTTCATCTTTTACATGTATTGCATTCCATTCGTTATCCTACATTTTAAACAAATACATCAACCTTATAATACAATCGTACAAATATAAAGTATCAGAGTTTGTGAATGTTTGCGCGAGGAGTGTACGAGGATGGATATTTTCGGCTCGAATAAGATCGATATATAATTATAATCGTTACTCATATTTGTGCTCTTTATTCTATCTACGTTATTGTATTTGTGTAAATTTATTTTCAATTATTCTTCCTGTGTTTGCCTTATTGGAAATGTGTCTTGTTTCTAAATATTTTCGGTTCTCGCAAGATCTATATTCGTTTTAGGCATATGAGCTCGAGGCTTCTGGTGGAGATAAAGTAGAAATTATTATAATGATAAAGAGAAATCTCAGTAATATTGATGAGGACCTATAAATCTCAAGTCCGAAAAACTTTGAACCCCGTGAATGAATACAAAAGTTGAGGAACCTCATTTGAAAAATATTTGCCGCCATCACATTCGGAGGATAAATAGTAACCTACAGGCTTTCGGATATAATAATGGCAACAAAATTTTTTTAGTAACGAAGCAAAGATATTTTACTATAGTCAAATTTTCTGTCCTTGAAAGCTTGGGAACTTTTGCCGTTTCGTTCCAACTTTATATTTATGCTCAAATTTATGCGATCATTTTTGGACACCATCCTAGAGCTTCACTAGATTTGGATAATTTCAAACAATACTTATATCAACATATTTGTGAGATAAAACGCCACCAAACTCGAAATAATTCGGAGCATATCTTCATGTTTAATCGACTCCCTAAAACCTCGATTATCCAAAGTGACAGTATCAAAATTCTCTACAATACTTGTTTGACACATAATGAGTTCAATCTTTAGCGATCCCCTACACCAGGATTCACGTAGAGTACAATGAAACACGTATTCGAATAATAGATTCAAATAATTCAGATATCATCGGTTTGGATAGTCGAGGTTCCACTATATCGTGGATTGAACAAGTAAATCTAATCTAAACTGTACAATGTTTGGTATCCTTTGAATAAAAAAAAATCGCGCACGCGTCCATAAAAGAGTCCTAAAAAAATTAATTAAACATAACAAAGTGCTCACCGTTTCACTAAATTCACTGGTGTCAATGTTTTGTTTACTAGCTATCCTTTTCCACTGATGAATATTAACAGCTACAGTGTCTGCAAATCATACGATTAACATTTTCGAAGTTTTCGCATATATCGAGGAATTACTGTGATCATTTTTAGGGAAGGAGTGCTCTATTTGCGTGGAAGGCCGTAGAAATAAATCGACGCGCAGAAATAGTCGCAAAGGCGGATCCGCCGGTGACGTTGAGCAGGTTACTGAACCGCGGTCCCAAGAATCCACTTGTTTTCTGGTCGATAAATCTGACGTAGCTCTGGTGTTCACACCTACCGGAGCCTCGGGTCAAGCGGCACGCACGTGCGTGCATATTGCGTGCAAGCGAACGACCGGCTAGCGTACCGTCCCCTGTGCGTCACTCGGCTAATCGGACGAGCTAGATTAGTCAGGCGCTCGTTACCGGGCTTCTGAATCATCGGTCGTCTTTTAGGGAACGCGTGTTTCTGTTAAGAACAATTCCCGAAGGATACACCTGGGTCACCGACCCCCCCCCCCCCCCTTCTCCGAGATACAAGTAACTTCAGAATAGGACATCTTTGGATCCGGTGAATCTTTGATGAGACATCCAGAAATATTCCGGGAAAAGATCAGGCCAAAGTTTGCCTCATATATGTAGAACGACTTATTTGGCAGGATTGAATTAGTCGCGCTGGTGGTCACGGTCAGGTACAATCATTGAATGACTCTGCTCGATCAAACGTTCAGGATCACAAATGCGGAGGAGCTGGATCAATAATAATAGGATAGGAAGGTGCGATGCTGCACTATGTTATTACCATGCAATCATCCCAAGCAGAATCGGAAAATACGAGTCAAAACACGAGATGCATTATGGTGTTTAAGGTTTGCTAGATAGCGTTGCGCTTTCCACCATATTTAAATACATCGTTTCAAGCGACTGGCAATTGGAGGATTTTATTGGGGGATGTGAATGGCTTTGTGACACCTGACCTGATGGCGAAAATATGACTTCTGTTTGCATGCAATATTGAAGGTATGTACAATGCGGTTGGTCTATAAAAAATATCTGACAATTCTATTAGCTCTCTCTCTTTTAATTTCTCGGAGGCGTTTAGTCCCTAGGACACACCCTAATCTTAGCAACAAAATTTTCATTAAGAAAACCATAATCCAGACACGACGACTCATCCCAATCCCAGCAGAAATTCTTCAGTAACAAAACCTTGATCCAGCCTACCGTGGTAATAGACTCACCCCTCAACAACTTTGACACTCTCAAATCGTATGAGAGATCAGGACTGCCTAGACCAAATTTGAAGTATAACGATTAGGAAAAGTTTAAGAGCTCAGTGGCTGATGTCGGAAACCGTTAAGAGTCTCGATGTTGCGGCTTCCCTCTTTCCGCTAAAATCCTAAATGTCTGCTAAACGAAATGATCCGGACCTAGGAGAAGAAAAATCTGCGACAGTATTAGAGACCATCAGGAAAAGCTGCCCAGACCAAATATAACGTGTATGGAGATCAGGAAACGTTGGAAGTGGCTGATGTCAGGAACGAATCAGGTACGAATCTCGAAGTCGCGGCTTCCCTCTTTTTGCTACAATCCTGAACGTATGCTAAACGAATTGATCCGAACCTAGGAGGAAAGATAGATTCGGACTTAGAGATTCCAGAAGAGCGCTAGGTGGTGTTAGAGATCGGCAGGCAAAGCTGCCCGAAGAGGTCCAATTAGAGATCAGAGAGGCCGATCCCGGTGCGCAAGAAGTTCTTATCGGCGTAGCGCGCAACGCGTCGACACCGGGAAAAACAAGACCAGTAGCGATTCCCTGTTCTCATGCTCGTTAATCTATTAATAAACGTGTCCTTAACTGTTTCACCGGGTGCCTGGTTCGAAACGCCGGGACGCGGAGAGTCACGAAGGGAATTTCTCATTAAAAACGAGCAAAACGACCAAGCAGGAAGAAGCGTGGCGCGCTGGGCAACGGTGGGGGCGAATGGGGGGGGGGTAACGAGAAGGAGGATGAGAAGGAGGTGGAGGAGAAAGAGGATGAAGAGTAGGAGGTGAGAGGGGGAGGCAGGCGTTCTCCGTTCGTCGCGAGATTAGCCAACCTGGAAGAGGGCCGATGCCAGTGAACTCGGTTGGCCGGTCACTAACCAGGTAACCCACACTAGCAACAACGTCAACGTGCTATGCAGCTTCGGCAGCACCGCCGGTTACTACCACCATCACCGGCAACGGTTACGCTATAGGCTTTTTCAAACGTTCTCGCGATGCACCGCGGCGCTCACCGTGGAAGCTAGATGCACTCGCGGGTAATTGCGCCCAAGAGAGAGATTCCTACTTGGTCGCCCGCCGCGCCGTTTGCTCCCGCCTTTTGCTTCGACGTCGCCCTTTTCTTCCGGGAAAGATAGCAACCCATTGCCTTCGAACCCGATCCTACCAGCCGGCGTTCGCCAGCCTGTCCAGAGAACCTCCATCCCTAAATGGAAGGGTTGCTGCCTTTGCTACGCGCTGGACGGCGAACCCTGATTGGCGCATCAAACTGATCATCAAGGGTGCAATCTTTGTTCCAGAGTTCTTAAAATGCTAATTATTTGTCGACGATTTTTGTACCACTGTGCGGCATCGTTGGAATTAGCTTCTTGGGATGTATGGTGCAATCATGCTAGTCGCTTTAGTTAGCTAGGTACTAGTTAGATTTTTGGAATGCAAGGTAGATAATCATGAACAATTTTTAGGGAGCATTTTTCACAGCACAGCTGCTATTTCTGATACTGGATTTTAAGAAACGTTAACTTGTATTCATACGACGTTGGTTATTTATGCAACGTTCCCCCTGTTCTCAGTATGTTTACCACTATTCTTATCGTCTTACTTTTGCTCGTTGCATGCAAACGTTCACTAATCGTTCTACTTTATTTTCAATAGATTCAGTGAATGTACACTTGCATGTAATCTTAAGAGGCAGCGAGCATGTACCATGTGGATCAATTGTCTTTTCTAAAACTTTTAACGAAAGTAGACTCAAACTTTCTACGATTTTAACCATATTTTGAATAATTTGGACCCTTTCGTGCATATTCAATGATTCATTCTTTTACATTCCTCCTATCATGATTTTTCTATCATTATAATCCTTTTTCACTTGAACAGTGAATGTTTTTGACAATTACATGCCAGTCATAGCTAGATCCATTGAAATCCCTATGTATCAATTTTTCCATGTATATTCTTCAACTCGCTTCTTCGAGATCAACATTAATCTTATTACTGGAATTTAAACTGGTTGCTAAAGAATTTATTTTTAGTTCGAACGTTTATATAACTCTGCGTTAATCGAGGACTAATATTACAGATTTGTGGATTTATAACAATTTAAATATATTGCTTCCTAAAGATCTACAATTCATCACTGTCGCCCTGGACAGTGAACAAGAACGAAACAAGTGGCTCAAACGATTAACCCTTTGCGATCGGCAAACTTCTCTGTTGGGAGTACCAGATAGTCGGAGAAAAAGCTTTTCGGAGTTATTTTTCTCTAACGATAAGTGAGTTAAAGCAAATATATGGATATTAAAAAACACAGAATATGCTGAAGCTTATCTATTGTGTTTAATAGTACTTATAATACATACAAAGCAGAAATTTTTAATATTTGTAATTTTTCAGATGCAATTACAATGTTTTAGAAATTCAGATGATCATGACTAAGATCATCCCGCCAGGATGGCGACGCCGACTTCTACGACAATCTGAAAATGCCGCTACTGTGGCGGCACCGATCGCAAAGGGTTAAAGTGCATCTAGTTTGAACAGTGTAACAACCTTGACCGCCAACCTAGCAAGCTCAAAAATTCTATAAAATCAAAGTAATTTATTTAACGAAATACAAATTCAGAAATTACTGGTACAATGAATACATTAGTGAAAAAAATTATTTTTAAATTTGTACAAATAATCCCGTCATCCATATATGGATGACATGGCACTTAAGGTAGGTAAGAGAAGATCGGCTACCATCGAATTCCCATGAGGCATAAATCTGCGATAGATAGCGGCGTAGCAGAGGATTCATCTCGAACGATCGCGATACAAAACGAAAGACGCCGGTGCGCGCGGACACTCTTAACCCTGTTTCCCCGTACATACGCGGGATTCTAGCTCACGGCACGAAACGTAATATTAACGGCCTGTTGGGATATGCTGATAACGGTCACCAAGAGAAACAAGACGAAGTCTCTCGATCCCGGGCGTATCTTCTGCGCGATTATCCGGAACTTTCGATCGTGATCCCGGCCGGACAGCTGGCGGGCTGTTCGCGGCCCATTTTCCATCGATCTTTGGTCTCTTCCTGTGTTGTTCATGCGCGAGGAAGAATCGTCCGACGATGTTACGCTTGGGCAAAGCAGATCGTCGACAAGGAAGGTTCGAGAGACGTCGTTACAGAACGCAAGAGGAACCGCTATTCCGTACGGGCGTTCACGTACGATCCAACGCGTGACGAGGATGGCTCGCGGGGCTAAGTAAGAGGAACAGGAAGGTGGGGGACTATAGTCTTACAGAAGTCACGTTTCGTCACCGAATTACCTAATGCCGCTGCCCGAATCGTGTCGTTGGGTCACCGATGTCGAATTCGGGCTGTTCGTGCGTAAATCGAACGTCTACGAAGAAACATTGGTCGGTTTTTTTGGGGCATCGGTTCAGTAGAACTCTTCGACTCTATCTGGAGTCCTCGGAAATTGATTCCGAATTAAAGTCATCTTGATCATTTTGATATTTTCTTATCAAACTCCTATTTTGTCGAGAAATATTCAATAATTTTTTACCCGTATTTTATTCGAATTTTGAAAACAAGAACACTCGAAATTATTTCATTTGGGATTTTTGTGTCACGTTAAACTAGTTCTTCCGCCGTTGGTAGCGATGTTCGAAGGAAATCATTTCAACGAGTTTCATTAATGATCTGGTCGGACATGTTTCATACGTTCATTTTCATGTTTAACACGCGCATTATCAGTTCAATGCTCGTAAATATTACCGCGGGATTAAAATATTTCCTTTTTTCACCGAAACGGAAAGTGTATGGTTCAATATATTCGATATGCTATTTATTATCAAGTCGATTTATATTTAATTTTTGTAGGTAGTCGTACAGAAGTGTGAATGTACATATATAATCTGCTAGTCAAGCTACCGATTAAATTAAGTATTGAAAATTTATGTCGATTGTTCTAAAAGGGTACTCTACCGATTTAGCAAATGCACCAATGATCGTTAGAATGAGGACCTATGTGCATTTAGGTTATGTTCAGATTTATGAAATACAAGAAAATGTGAGTAGCAACAAAATTATGTAAGATCTCCATCTTACTTTTCTGTAAACAGTCTTTTATTCTAAAATTTGCATAAAGACTCACAATTTATTTATGATCTTGAAAGCTTGAAAATCATCGTCCAAGTGTTCAAGTCCCTCGTGTCAACTTAACACATTGTACACTGATTTTGAATAAATACACATCGTTATAATCTATTTTGAACTTATCGCTGCTCAAATTAATATCTCATTTTTGAAAAAGAAATTTCTAAATTCACTCATCCATCAATCTGACACCAAACGACAAATTAGGAAGGAAAATTGACGGATGAGTGTAAAAATAGCATGACTGCCAGAAACGTCGGAAGACGTATGGCGTTTTAAAGATCTCAGACCTCTACATTCATTTATTTTTGTGTTACACATCGACGGGGACAATTCTTGAAATTATTCATCCAGGTGATAGGGGAACGCGTGTTCAGAAGTTCACGGTCACCTTGAAAAGCATCATGACGGTACATTACGAAACGGTGGCGTGGCCGGTGTGCGCGCGAAGCGTTCTCCTCGACGCGAGAAAGAGGGGCTTCGGTATTCAAGAGAGAGAATGAAAGACAGAAGGGACGAAAGCCGTGTTGGTGGGGTCTGCAGTTTGTTGCCCGGTGACCGAGTTCATCGCCTCCTTCGTTGCCGATGCCCCGAAATTCAGAATCTTCGAGAAGCGGCCGAGAGCCGCTCGACGAGACTCGCTTTTTCATCGAAAGCTGCTCCGCCGAAGGAAATCGAAAAAATAAGGAGCCGCTTGCCACCCAGATCCCCAGAAACACGAACACACCAGCCGCGACGCGCGCTATCATTAACGGTATACTACTTTTTCGCTCGACGTTTCGCAAACCATGCCCACGCATCTGGACATTTCGAGAATTTTCTCTATCCCTTGCTCCGATCCTCTTCGAACATCTACTTTCATCAAACAAAAATATAAAATTGATTTGTAGTAACATTATGTGATTTATAGCGAGTCAAAAAAGGATCTGAGATGTTAGTTGTAGGTCGAAACGAAAATTGATTTGTCAATTGTGCTGGTTCGATCTTACATTGGTGTCACAATTTTTTAAATAAATAAAATTGTGTTCTCATTTCATTACTACCAGAGCAATTACATTTTTAGTAAGTGGATTGAAATTATTCATAAAAAAGTATACATCGTAAACAATTTTAAACATAGGTAATTTGAGTGTTGAGCAAGTCTGTTTGACTTATTATTTGTACTAAATTATATCCATAAAAAAAATAAAATCATGTCCTTTTTCAATATATAGATTTTTTAGTTCTAGTTGGGTAAATTTTATCTGGCATGATAGATTGTAAAATGGGTGTCAGAATTGTTGGTAAATTGGGTACTAGAAACAAGAATTTCTGACTACAGTTTCTACTTGATTAGGAAGAAACACTTATGTCGCTGTTATTTGCATTGTATATCAGAGTATTAAGAAGTGAAGTGTATCAGAATCGACAAAGAAATTGAAATAATTCCCCTTAATCGAGTACGAAACGTTCGGCTTAATGATCTGCCCGCCAATCGGCCGGCTGGTTGGGAATTAAACGCTCGATCGAGGACGCCGCCGACGACAACGACCGTGAACCCACTTCTTTTTGTCTGGCCTTTAGAATTTTTGTCTATCAGTCCTTCGTCTTGTCCGTCTCGTTAGTCAATGATCGCCTAAGCGGAAACCGACCTCGAGACCGTCAAGAATCGCGAGGCTGACGACTATCTTATTCTGCTTCTAGTCTCCTCTCACCAATTTCATTTGGTTTCACGTAATTTTACTTTAACCTTCACACCAATAATCAACATATTTTATTTGCAACGCAAATCAGTGTCAAACTAATCAAAGAACAGACACTCAACATTACTTTTTCTTAACGACTACATAATAATTTCTTGGAGGGGAAAGTAAAATTTACATTCATCGTACGTCTACATTTACTCTGTTGCTTAACGTTTAAAGGGTCGGCACTTGTCCATTAAAAACTTGAATTTTCTTTACGAAAAATTTATTGTTAAGTGTAATTTTAAATTTATATTAATTATAAGCCAGGTTTAACTTTAAATTTGTATTAATAAAATTTATTGCGAAATTCCTAAATTTGTCCCTGGCCACTATAGTCAGTCCCGCTGAAGGTTAAATGTTGATAATAGGAGAACGGAAGAATTTTATTTCGACCTAAACAAAAAAGGAGCCTAACAGATTCCTATGGAGCATTAAAAATGACTGGCATGTGTTGCTTTATACGAATGTCAAAATTGAGATTATCCAGACTTTCTGTTGTTATTACTATAATATATGCTAAATTTAAGGAATATATTCAATTATTTCATAGGAAAGAGTCTTCATGATTTCAACAATTCTAAAATAAATAATCTGGTAGGTTCGGTGTTAAGGGACATTTGAAATTATAGCAAATGCAGCCATACTTTGTAGTTTCAACCATTCTAAAATAAACAATCTGATATGTTTGGTGTTAAGGGACATACAATATAACATTCTAGCTGGATCAGATGCAGCTACATTTTGGACCACGGTATTAGAATTCTCTAGGCGAGTATCGACGGCTTCGAATAAAATATGGAACAATAGTAAAAATCGTGAAACTAGATAGCCGAGGATGTTCGATCTCCGGGCGGGCAGCGATCGTTCGCCAGCGAAAACAGGCAGAAAACACGGCTCGATCTTTCGTAATCGAGATCCCCGCTAGTTTCACGGGTTCACTGCACCCCGCGCGCTGCGCGCTCGGTGGGCAAGATAACTGAATCTGCATCCCACTTTTCAGTCCGTGCTCTGCGCCGCGATACCCGAGCGATCGCATTTGGACGGGTTGCATCCCAGGGAACTTTCAGCGATACTATTTTCTGACCGACCAGTCTTACCGGTCACCGAGAGAAATATGAACTGTATCGGCCCGTAGTTCAGTGAACCGCGGCGAACATTAAACCGAGCGTCGCGTTAGCTGCCTCCGCACCCGCTCGCCTCTAAATCGCGATCGCTACGAATATTCCTCCCATTCCAACCGCGATTTATGTCTCGAGCGTTAACCGAGCGGAATATAATAATCGGACAAAGCACGGCCGTTGCCACCGTAAAATAAACTACGAGAAACCGTGTGCTGTTCCCCGATGCGATTTGGCGAAATCGGGTTCGAGAAACTGTAATAAGCGCCTGAGTGGTTGCTAAGACTTCTCATCAGGTAGACTCTTACTGTTCGAGACGAGATAGATCACTGATACTCGATCGTAAAATTCTACAATCTGTTGCTGGCTCGAAGTTGTTGGAATTGTAGAGAAAGGTTGAGAGAAAACCGACTTTTACGCAGTCTAATTCACCGTACTGCTCTGGTTTAGAATATTTTATTGGGAAGAATTGCCATGTTATCTTCCTCATTTTATGGATATTAACCCTTTGCATTCCAAATTTTCAACTTTGAACTTAAAATGTCGAGTCATACTCGACATAGGGCTGAAAAGGGTTAATTGTTGGATTTTACAATTTAACTCCGTTCATCAAATGTAAGCTCGATTGTTAGAAAACTATTGTATCGTAGAAGAAATTTTTGATGGTGATTTTTACGCAGTCTAGTTCACCGTACTATTCGTGTTTAGAATATTTTATTGGGAAGAATTGCCATGTTGTCTTCCTCGTTTTATAGATATTAACCCGTTGCATTCCAAATTTTCAACTTTGAACTAAAAATGTCGAGTCATACTCGCCATAGGAGTGAAAAGGGTTAATCGTTGGCTTTTACAATTTAACTCCGTTCATCAAATGTAAGCTCGATTGTTAGAAAACTATTGTATCGTAGAAGAAATTTTTTATGGTGATTTTTACGCAGTCTAGTTCACCGTACTGCACTGGTTTAGAATATTTTATTGGGAAGAATTGCCATGGTATCTTCCTCATTTTATGGATATTAACCCTTCGCATTCCAAATTTTCAACTTTGAACCAAAAATGTCGAGTCATACTTGACATAGGAGTGCAAAGGGTTAATTGTTGGATTTTACAATTTAACCCCGTTCATCAAATGTGAGCGCGATTGTTAGAAAATTATTGTATGGTAGAAGAAATTTTTGATGGTGATTTTTACGCAGTCTAATTCACCGTACTGCTCTGGTTTAGAATATTGTATTGGGAAGAATTGCCATGGTATCTTCCTCATTTTATGGATATTAACCCGTTGCATTCCAAATTTTCAACTTTGAACTAAAAATGTCGAGTCATACTCGACATAGGAGTGCAAAGGGTTAATTGATGGCTTTTTCAATTTAACCTCGTTCATTAAATGTAAGCTCGATTGTTAGAAAATTATTGTATCGTAGAAGAAATTTTTGATGGTGATGATCATTTTTATGCAAGGTTTTAATTTTCGAAAACAATTTCTATCGATCAAATCTGGTATCTTATTTCAATACCATTGTTTCTGCTTGGAGTTGTAACAATGAGGATTTAAAAGCTATTTAAAGCAACAATTCAGCAACCTGGATACTAAATTCTTTAACATTTTATAGTATACGATACATCATAAATAATGCATTATTACTCTCTGGAAATAAAATCTCATTTTATGTTCGAAACGTTTCACATTCGTTTTCTGTGCCCGGTGGACGTTACTCTTCTTTTTGTCGTAGACAATGCGAATGAAAGAATGCAACCAAGTCAAAAGGGCACTTAAACAAATTAGATTCAACGTGAAAGTTCAATTCTTATACTTCTATACTTTCTTTGTAACCAAACAATTTGCTTATTGGTTTATTGAACTTTTTCCGCTTCAGTTATATTATTGTAGCAAATTATTAAATCAATCAGCTCAGTCCTTTATTGTTTCCCACAAAAGAGAAATACTACAAAATACAAAAAACACCAAATGCGCAAGCAAAAATTGCTAAAAACATTAACCCCGTAAGGACAAATGTCGATATGGTAGAACTGACATCAGAATTATGCATCCAGTTCCGAAAATCGCATAGAAATAATTTAACTATATCCAAAAGCAAAAGATCAGTACACACTTTTTTCAGTACTTAACACATTACCTACCGGCGATTATTTATTCCATAATTTTGAATAGATCCTTCGTTGAGGATATTTTAATAGATCCTTCAACAGCCACGTGAACTTCAATCATAAACCAACAACTCACCCTTAATAACGTCATCTAATAACATCGTCTTGGTTTATTATGTATAAGAAGATTTATAAGGTTTCTTTTAGTACAGTGCAGTTATTGAAAAGCCGATCAATAGACTTCCGGTGGATAAAGTGTTAAGACCTTGATATGTAGTTCTCTGAGGAAAATATTCTCATTGTTTTGAAAAGTCCTCATCCTGAAAGGTTTAAGAAAGTTAGGGTATCAGATAGTCCAGGTCTGTCACACTTCTAGTAAATAGTTGTCAGGTGTTTTCCGCCAAGGTATCGCGACGCTGCTTCTACGTCGAAGTTAGCACCAACGTCGTCCCGCATTGGTGCAAAAGTGTTAGGAGGCGTCGTGTCGGTTCGGTATCGTTGCGCCGCGAGGACAATGCACGGGCCGAGTCGGTACAGCGTCGGTCAGTGGCCGTGTGCCTTGGACGGTTACGTATCACGTATTCACAACGCGAACTTCTCTTTGATCGGTCATCGGCACGACCCTCGGCCAGCGGCAGCACACGCCGCTCGTAGTTGCTGCACGTGCACGCTCGCGAACACTTGCGCACGCTCTCACACGCTCGCAAACGCTCGAACACGCTCGCTCGCGCGAACACGGTTAGAGAAGGGGGCACACGCCTGCACACGTTCGCGATGCCACGCTGTTCCTTCGCGCATTAGACGGGGCTCATTGTAGCGAAAACCTGGCCAGGATCGTTGTCCTGCCTCTTCCTCGGCTACCTAGGCCCGACTCGGCCCATCCCGGCCCGATGCCCGATCGACGCCCGTTCGATGAATCGTATCTCGACGAAACGATCGGGGTCTATGAACGTGGATAGTACGCCGCTCGATTCGTATCTCCTCGACAGAGATTAATTTTAGAAATGGAGGATGCTGCTCTACGACGCTATAGTAATTAGTCATCGTTCAAGGTATTTGCTAGGGAGCTACGTACGAAGGACTGAGATAGGGAATCTCGTGTTTGAGGAAGTTAGCACAGGTCTCGCGAAGTAAAATTGTTGAGAAGTTTTTAGATGTTGAAGATCTTGTAGTAGCGGTGTCTAGAGGCTATCAGAGCTGAAGATTCCGCGGGTATGATGGTGTGGTGGAACAAATATGTTGTTCAGGATACATCTTTCTATCTACTTGCACGGCAGGGGTCCTAATATTCTGATCGAGAATGTATATTATAGTTTTTACAATTTTTTGGAGTGGTCAAGTTTGTTCGTTAGTAACAGTCTGATGAATGAATGCACGCTGCGATTCGTGCTACATCGTGCTCCCGTACTTTTTGTTCATTTGTTCGAATGAACCACCATTCGTTTCTGGAAGAGTCTTCACGGTGACTGCAATATTTGCTGTAAAACTGTAGAACAATGTAATAAAAGAATCTCGTGGATAATCTTAAACATAACATTATAAACTATAGCTGTAATTCTTTGCATTTTTAGCGTAATAATGGAGCGTAAATAAGTGAACGGCCACAGCCGAAAGTAAATTTCGGACGAGTAAAAGTGAAGCGCGGGTCCGAGCGATCGAGCGGGCACCGATTAACATCGCGGCGGATAGAACGGAAACGGTAAACGGCTCCCCCATCGGCATTCTTCCGCGGGCGTAATTGTTCGTCCCATTACGTTTAACTGTGAAACGCTAGACCCCAATTGGGCCAATCGTACGGGCCACCGAACACGGAGAACAACGAACCGGCCCCGATAAGATCGAATGGCCGAACACACCGCCACTCCTCCGTGGACCTTTCGTATCGCAGGCTCGAAAGTGGTTTTATCGGGCAACTACTTTCGTTCTTAGGAAAACAAACAATAGAGAATTTCGTTGGCTCTTGGCACACGGCTTTTCCAACCTGTTGAATTTCATCCGCGGCGAGGAAAATCGAATTCGAATAGTTTCGGAAAAGCGAGAAACTGCTCCTTATAATCTCCAATCTGAAAATCCTGAACTGCAATAATAAACATTCAAACTTGAGACAAAAGAACAGCATGTTTAAAGTATCTTTGATTTTCTGATGGCCGAGCCTGAGTCCACTTACGTGATCCTCTAAGTTTCAAAGCCTCAAGAACTCAATTCCAAATAATCTTCGAACACAAAAACGTGAACAATAATGACAAAAGTTCAAACGTGAGACAAAACACGAGTATTTTTCAAGCATCTTCAACCATACGATGGTTGGATGTATGCCACGTAACTTTGGAAAAATGGGAAACTAGATAAACATGATCCATTAACAAATGTAAGTCTCGTGAGCTGAACTAAACTGTAATCACATAAATTCAAACTTGGAACAAAAGATAGTCACTTTTAACACTAAATCTACCGAGCATTAAAATTGACTAGTTTGTATTGTCTATTAAAATTAATTATATTTGATTTATTTAAATTTTGTGCCATTTTTAATACAATATGTGATTGAACAAAGAAATCTACTGAGTCAACTCCTATGAAGGCATCTTTATAACTTCAATAATTGCAGAATAAAATATCAGAAACCGGTCATTTGACCGCCTGTGGTAGGTTCAGTTTTAAAGAAACTGTAACCCTTTGATAGCTGAATCAGGGTCCATTTAGCATTGTAGACGATTAAACCAACTTAAATTGTTAAATTGAGTAAAGTGTAACGACTAGGGTTTCAGACAGGACATTGAAGTGACATTCGAAAATTGAAAAAGAATTGCTAAGAATCAAACTGAACCTAGTAGTAGCTACCGCAATAATTACCAACAATATCCTCCATCCATAGCTGAACAATCAAACGTCTAGAAATCAAAGTACACTTGCCACATCGCGAAATAGTACTCCCCGTCAGAGAGGAATTCAAATTAATGGGATTAGAGGATGGAGCGAAGGATCGAAGATCCCACGTCAGATGCCAACTAAGAGGAAGGCAGCGCTGGAAGCAACAAAGTCGTCGAGCTAGGTGAATCGCGACGCAACGAACCACGGCCGCTCTAGATCCGTCGCTCTAAATTCATAAGTACCGACAGTGTAATCGAGTCCAATCCGTGGATCGAGCGGGCTGACGCTGGTTCGCGTGCCTGAGGTTCTACAACGAGCGTGAAAGGGGAATAAGGCGCGGCAAGATGGTTCAGCGAAGGTGGAACAGAGACGAGAGAGAGCGACTTAACAGAGGGGAATACTCGGCCGGCGAGACGTAGAGGGGGGACAGGGACTGTGCGAGATACCCTGCTGCTGGATGGGGAGGGAGGTTGGTGAACGCAACTGGACGCCGGTCACTCACCTCCAACCATATTGCTCTACATCCACGGAAGATAAAGCGCGGAGGGGTGGGAAGGCTCATGCTCGGAGTTTTGCATCGAATGCGAGTGACCCGACTTATATAATTACGAGAAATTTCACTGGCAACCCACTCACCCCCCACCTTCGCCCCCTACGATCTCGAATATCTAGCTATTAATCGCTTATGGTCATCGAAATGCGGAATTACGGTACCCTCTATGCAACCGGCCAAGTTGCTCAAAATTAAGATTAGGAATTTTGACTTTTACTGGACGTCATTTTTTCATTTCTGTTCTTCACTAACAATTCTTTAAGAATTCCTTTCTTGTGCTCAAATTCCGAAACTAACTTAGACACTGTGAATCCTACTCATACATTTTTGAAAGTCTATGCAATACAGTGGGTGATCAAATCTGAAGAAGTGAATCTTGGCTATACCTTCGGTATAAAAATATTCGTTCTTTTTGTGAAATATTCATGTTTACAAATTAAAAATATACGTTTAGATACACTCTAAAGAGTACACTTTATAGTTGAAGTCATACTTTCTTTTTAATTGCAACTTCTTTAGAAAATTATTTGGAAACACTATAGGCAAGATCATCTATCACAATGAAGGAAAACATATTTTTCACATTGTGGCTCTAATAATTTGATCACTGTACTTTCAAGAGTTTGATCAATTTCTGTAAACTTTTAGTTTCGAAGTCTATTTTAACGGAGTACAAAAATTTCTTTCGGATTGCAATTTTTATAGAAAACTGTATTATGTCTAAATCTGATATTTGAGGGAATAAGATGTCAGTTTGTTTCCAGTGTTCCAGACGGAAAAATAAATAATGCAAAGTGACCTGTGCCCAAGATGTACGCCAATAGTCAAATTGGATTCGCTTGTAACACTGTCGGCGTTCAGATTCGCGGCGTTTCTATAAGCGGCAAGTGGATCTAGGTCGGAAACAGTTCTCGTTGAAATTTCGTCAGACGATCGAGTTTCCATGTACGTGGCCATTTACGCGGTTATTGTTCCATACAGCGGGCTAACTACGAAGTGACTGGTGAGAGTGTCACGAAACAATACACAATGCCGGGACGGAGAAAGTATCCGCGAATGCGTGTATCTGGAAAACGCGGTAGTTGCGTGACGGATAAACCTGTCATCGAGTACGTGACCATTCTTCGCCAAGTGCGTAGTGAAAATACTCTACCTTGTGTAGATACTTTCCGATAACATTTTTATAAAGTCCACCTTTAACACGTTGACTGCCGAGTCACCTATATATAGGTGACGGGGCTATTTATACAAATTAAAAAATGAATTTTTACACGAATATATTCATTATATCAAAGGTTAAAATCTGTAAAATGCAAGAAGGTTGTAGGTCCATTCGGTATCATATATTTTAAATTTTCAATTTTTATTTTATCGAATACATTACTTTGATTTTACGCAATTTTCGTGGTTGCCGATTTGGCAGCAAAAGTGTTAACCCCCTAGGACTATATTATCGAGTCGGACTCGTGACAAAAATTTCGAACAGAAACTATTAAATATGGATATTACTCTTGTATTGTAAATATTTATCCATTTGAATAAACGAAGGCACATGATGAATAAAAATTTTCTATTTCTCACAAAAAATGATCAAAAAGACCAACTAGTCTTATTCATCGTAGCTGTGCAATAAATCATAGGACAAAGGGTTTAATCATCTTCTTTATCCACTAAGAACGTTACGATTGCGAATTCCTTACTAATTGCTGTTATTATTACTTTTTTTTTTAAATGCTAATTTGCATAATCCGATCCATAAATATTGTGAGGACATTTGCGGAAGTATTTACCAAAAATTCTAATAAGTTTATTTTTTGCGAAACCATTTATCACGTTGCAAATACTGCGCATTAGTTTCATAGACGTTAGAAGTATATTTCATTAGCAGTCACGCATTCGATCGTGATTTATACACTTATTAGCATGTTCCATTGAACGTTGAATTATGAACACGCAGGCCATAATTCTGTCTATTCTAGCATCTTGTCAAATTTGAATTAAATAAAACGATTCTGTGTCTATGATCAATATTTATGGTCCATTTGGTATAATTACCGATATAGGATCGTTTAAATGTAAAATGGTTTTATACAGTATTTGTTGCGAAATTCCATTGTAGTTCTTTCACAATTGTTGTCTGAGAAATATACGATATTCGATACGAATCTCGCTGGAACTTTCTGTGTGCTACTTCGCGATCAGAAATTCGCAATAAGATTTCGTAACCGGTGAGACTGGGGTTCGCGAATTTCTTTCACGACGCCTAGGCCTAGAATCAGGCCCGCAGAGGAGAATAATGGTGCGCGTGGCCCGTTCTGAGTCCCTGTCGGACCCCTGCCACGGAGTCGGACGATACAGCGTTTCGTTACATAACGACAAAAGTAGGCGAGAGCATGAATTTGGTTATTCGGTCAGCGGCGCAGCCGGAGAACCAATCGGACGCCTCGGGCTACGGCGCGGCGCACTCGACGATGGTCCACAAAAACCGTACAAATAGAAAGAATATAGGCCTCCATGTTTTCCACTTTTAATAGGAGCTAATTAACGGCAAGACGAGAGAATATTTCATCATTCTGGTTACGTGGATGTAACTCACTTTATTAGGATGTTTTAATAAATGTTTATGTCGAACTATTTTGAAGAGCTTCAGCTGCTGTGAAAATTAAATTGTGTTTTTAGCAGCGAGGGATTGTATCAATATTTTTAATTTTCTATTGGGTACTAAAATTGTTGAGAAGGTTTGTAAATAGACAGAAGTTTAAAGATTCTTAAATGTTCCTGAATTTTGTTGGTTTAGGATAACCAACTAGGGTACACAGGTACCTTATATGGACGTAGTTAATTTCATCCATTTTTTATTAATATCGTGTGCCCTTTTAAAGAAACGAAGAAAATATTTAAATAGAAATTTCAAGCTAAAAATAAATGAGAGCAATACTGATGTAGCTAGTGGAACTGAAGTATTACGAACATCTAGCAACGCATCTGCTTCAATCATCATCCTAGGACCCCTATGTCAAACAACCTCAAAACTGTCCCCCATCAATAAACACTCTTCACAAATGGTCACCTTAAATCAATTGAAATGGCTACTAAAAAATTGTTCCATTGCCATCTGAATCATTAACCTTGCTGTCTTTTTCTTAAATAAACATATGGGTCGAAGTATGTATCTCTTGATCGTACATATTACGATAGAAATGGAATTTTTAAGTCATTCACGTTTTTCATTTACAAGATTGTCATCTGATTTTGTAACCCTGTTTGCCATCAGCGAATAGTGTGTTAATTAATCGATATATTTAGACCGAACATCGCATAATGTTATATTCAACATATTATTTTTCCATTCGTATAAAAAGAGTACTCGACAATCACGTTGATTGACATTGAAAAATCGTTATTCGTTAGTAAGTGCTAGTAAGAATAGTATTTCTTGATTAAAACGCTTCATAATCTTTTCATTCTAAAATCGGACAATTTATATATGCAACTTCGCATTATTAATACACAACGGATCTTTATGCAAAATAAAAATTTTCTTCATCAATTCCAAGTTACAGGATATATATGTATATAAAAGTGTCTTTCTTTCTTTAATAATTCTGGTAAGTTGAATGTAAAATATAGATGTTTTAAAAATTCTTTTAATCTTCTTACTGTCTAAAATTTCACCCAACCATTTTCATCATAAATGCACACAGTCTAGTTATTAATTTCTTTCAAACCGAAATAAAATTCAATGATGTTATTGTTCATATTCAAGAATACATATCTATACAAAAAATACCATCATCCTTCTTCTTCTATGAAAATTCTGAACAAAATAAATCGTAGTAAAAGGTGCTAATGGTGTTCAATGATTCAAGATCGATGCGGACAGTGCTGGATTAATCGATAAGAAAATTAAGCACGTGCTTAGGGCATCAAGAGAAGGGGGCACTATAAAAATTTCCACAATTAACATATTAGTAATATTTCTGAGTGGAAAAAAAAACGAAATAATAGTGAAAAAATGAAAGTCAGTAGACAGCGAGCAAAACTCTGACTTTTGTTAAAAACACTTTTCAGTTAAATTATCGAGCACGATTGTATAAACGACCTCAACATCTTTTAAGTTCTTAGGGCAGGCCGGGGGCCGCATGCGGCCTGCCACGCTGAATTGTGCGGCCCGCCGGCCGATTTTATATTTCTATTGAAACTTTTGTTGCTCGTTGTATGTATACAAAAAATTTACATGTCCATTGTTATAATGCGCAAGTGTGACTACGAACTCCAGTTCTATATTTGATATCCACGAACGCCAAATGTTACTGAAAGCGAATAACATTGTTTGTAAGAAACGAGTTGTAAGTACTTTTCAATCCACATATGTTTGTGAAACATTTTTTTCAAAGACGGAAACAAAGAGTTCATCGCGTGCTTCATTAACTGATGCCAATTTAGAAAACCAGTTAAGATGTGCAACGTCGAATATAAATATAGATTTACAAAAATTAAGTGAAAGGAAGGATAAACAAGTATCTCATTAATTAAGATTCGAGAGTGAATTATTATATACATGTTTTAAAAGCACGTTTACCTAAAATGCGGCCCGCTATAACGTTACGTCATCAAAGTGGCCCGTGAAACCATTTGCGTTGGCCAGGCCTGTCTTAGGGCCTTTAAAGGACTCAATCCGGTACTGGATGCGGAGCAGAATGAGCCATCCAAATCTCCTAAAATTCCTGTCCAGCACAAACTAGCCGAGGAATCCAAGCAGCTCGGACATGCCAGCATCATCATCGGGAGCGGCGTCGATCGTGTGGCGTTCTAACGCCCCGGTGCAGCCACTTTTCATTCTTCGCTCGTTCCTCGCGTGATGCACCGGCGCGCTCGAGCGCGATGCATCGGGTTCAGTGAACCCGACCTGACCCTCGCTATATCGATGCTAATGCGGGACCACGCCAACGCAGTACGGGGACCAACTGCAACGGTGGACTCTCCATGGCTCTCGGCCTATCGGCGGGCGAACGGTCGGTCGTTACCGCAACCGGGCCGCTCAGAAGAGGCTTCCATCACCGGTGTGTTCACCGGGTCTAACTGTCCGGAAGAGGGACGCATCCTTTCGTCGGAACGAGAATCAACCGGCCCGTAAATCTGCCCGGCTAGAAAGAAGCTGCCGTTGTGCCAGCCATTCCGCCAGCCGTTCCGCCACGGATTTTCGAGACAGTTTGACTGCCTCGTTTGACAGTTTGACTGCCGCCGCGCCGATCCACGCGCTATGTTCTCCGCTCCTCCGTGAGAAACTCGAGCCGATCCTCCTCGAGGCCTGGCCCGATCGATCCTTGTCCGGGGCGTGTATACGGGTGTTCCCGAGGTAACGGAATCCCGGCCGTGAAATATTTCGCTGCGACGCGTTATTAAGCCCGCCAGGTCAGCCTCGAGGTCGCGATCATCGTAGGAAATGTTTTAAGTTAATAGGGGCCCCACCGTAATTGCGAACTCTGTGTTGCATGCCGTCGTTTTATTTGTTCGAGCGATCCTGCCTCGAGATACCGCGCTAGGATTTTAGCGTGTCTTGGCGAGCATGATTTATACTGTTTGGCGGGTGACGAGCCGAACCAACGGTTATCTGTCCATCTTCGGACGATAAACTTGATACGGCGTCTGATGGAGTTGCGGCAAACTATTCTATCCTTCGCAGTTAAAGAAGAATATGATCTGCTTCGGGTCAGATGTTTGTTAGAATTTTTATAATACCCTGTAGACGTTTGACCGAGAAACAGATCCGATTGCTCGACTATGATGAGAAGACGTGGAAAAGAAAAATATTTTTGTTCGACTGGAAAGATTTTCGTCCAGTTGTCCACTTTCCCAAAAGAAAATTTCTATTATTTCTGAGCCGTCGGTATTGTTTAACTCTATCTCCAGCAAAGCACGATGGAGGATCATGAATTATTATTTTAATAAATTGAAAAAGCTGTACAATTCTAATTGCATGTTTAAGTCGTTTCAAAAGAAGAGATTCCGCGGGTAGGTAATAGTTTCATATCACGCCAAGGTGGTCTCAAGTTCAGCTAGCTATGACCAAGGCTCATGAATTTCTATTCTGCGTATAAAGACGTTAAATTCAATTTAGCCGTCCATAAGAATGAAGTATAACCGGAGAAAGATGCGCAATTTTAATCGCACGTTCCATTTAATGCCCTTCGGCCGTTGTTCCAGGAAGAGATTCGGATCGCGGTGTTAGGTGAGTCAGCTTGTTCGTGGTTAGTTTTGAAAGAATAGAGGAATGTGTATCGCGAAGTACACAACGGTCCTGTGATTCTCCCAGCTAGCAGCGCGGCGTTGCTGCTCGCCTCTAACGATGCATCGACCTCTCTCTCCGGTCGCGGCGTGTGCATCGGCTAGTGCACCGACGGATCTACAGTTAGGCGAACCGAATTCGCGACAATGAACGAGGAAGTCAACCGCGTCTTCACCGGCCGACCTATTTTTAGGACCACGAACGCGCAGCCCCGCGTAAATTTAAATGGCCTACCTTTCCGTTTTCTCCCGCGCGCTCTCGCCGAGCCCGTGATTCATCGACTTTTTCGAGACCGGAAATCGATCCCCTATTTTCGTTGGACCCGGGTGAACGCCCTCCTTAAAATCACGTGCCAACATACCGGCGTTTAGTTTAGTTTAGCATAATAATTCCTTTCGAAATGGTACCGACATATTTTTCTGGGTACCGTTATTAAATGAACAAGAAAAGCTTCGGTAGCAATTTCATATTTTTCAACACATTTACTAACATTCCCCACGCATATATAACGTGCGCGAATTTTCAATTTACTCGAAAATAGCCAAATTAATATTCAAAGACGACTGTCTTCTGTTAAATTGATTCAATATTTCGTGACAGAGGTGCGTTGTGTTTCATAAAACGTTTGGACAGCTAAGGTAAATCTGCATTTAAATCTATGGAACGGTTGACTTACTCGTGGAAAATGTACCGTTCGAATTATTATCGATCTTTCCTATTATAGGAAGAGTGCATCTAAAATACGATGTTTTTAATATTTCACGAGTCACAATTTTAGAGACCCTATTCTTCGGTGTCGACTAATTTTTGAACAGTTTCTACAGCATCTACAAAATTTGATTATTCTACTGCATATGAAATTGCTTAAATACATTTCAGTAATGCTTTCTTGTATTGTAAATGAGCGTGACTATGTTCTAATATAATATATGATATATGCATAACGATAATAAATTTTCTATTGTAAGTAGCTTATATTATAGGTTCTATTATAAGTAGCTTACTTATAGTAGGTTCTATTATAAGTAGCTTACTATTATGGATAATCAAAGTCTACTATTTTCTAGTGAAGACTAAACTCCAAATTTGTATTAAAAATTGTCTGGATTAGTAGAGAGATACAGGATTTACATAGACATTTATTTCTTCTCTTTATAATTTTAATCTTTGAATTATTTAAATGTTTTTCCAGTTTTGCATTCTACCTATTTTTGTCATAAGCAGTTTAGTGATAATAGTGTAAGCATCGACGTACAAGGAGTCGCAAAATTAAGTTTGTAGTCCGATGCATCGTGATTCCCTATGTTCTCACGTTTCTAATTCGGTTTCGACTCGTTCTTGTCAACACAGCCCCGACCGAGCGGCTTGCTCTCGATTCCGATTAACCCGCTTCGATTGATCCAGCTTGAACGGCGTTCGATCTCGTCGATCCCACCCACGCGATCTGCTCGACTTCTCCTTTAAAGGGCACCTGCCGCTGCGATGAAAGCGAGTTTACGCAGATAACGCGAACAATATCGAACCGCCGCGGATCATTGTATGCAAATCGAGCGTACTTTTTTGCCAAGAATCTTTTGCAATGTCGCGGCGAGGTGTAAAATGGCACTTAATTAGTGCCGAATGAGTCACGAGTTCGATCCACTTCGCGAAATGAATTCGTCGACATTTAACGTATCTTTTCCCAACAAAAATATTTCAATCTCTTCTCAACAGTTAAAAATCGATTAAATAAAAATAAATACTATATATTATCATATTTAAAAATTCTTATTTTATTTCGATCCAGATCAAATATTCAAATATTAATCCTTTGCGGACGAGGATTTTTGAAAATATTGAGAACATTTTCTCAGGAAGCTAGATCCTATATTAAAGCTTTCAGTGTTACTGCAAAAATCAAATTATTTGTTTGCAACTTTAACAGTTAGACACACGAACCTGATGTCAATATAAGGACAATCGTCCTTAACGGATCAATAAATTTTTATTGAATTTCTAATTCCGTACTTTCAATGACAACAAGTTTTAAAAAAGATTTTCTTCTTCGTCGTTCAAGAAATAAAATATCTTCGTTCAAGAGATTTAGGAATGTCAATTTTTCTAGGAATGATGAAGTCATCTAGCTGTGTCGAATGTAACAGTTCGACGGTATAATAAATGTAATCTCGTATCCATCGATTATAAACGATGAGACTTTCTCAGCCGAAGAAACAATGCTAGATTCATTTGATTATGCGGAGTCAGAGGCGAACGATTACGAGCGTTGCAGACGTTAAAGGAAACGTAAACGCGGGCTATTACATTCACCCGACGACTGCCGTAACGTCGTTAACCGAGGCCAGAAATGATCCAAAGTACAGGGGCGCCATATTCGTCGACCTTCGCCGGTCATCGGCTCGATGGACGTTTTACCGGTCCTTCGAAATTTTATGGTGCCAGGCGGAAGCTGTTACAATGTTTTTCGAGAATCGTCCTCTGAATAAGCTATGAGTGGAAACGTTACGAGCGAGCGGGGCGTAATACTTTACACACAGCTACGTACTATAATTTTAGTAAATTATAAACCAACCCGCAAATTGTTTGCTCTTTACGCGCAGCTCATAAATCAGACCTCACCCGACGCACAACAATTTCGTAATTTGTTTTCAGGATCGGTACAACTTATTTGTTCAATTTGATAAAAAAATCGATTCAAGTTTAAACTGATATGTTGACACAATTTGTGTATAACATTTGAGAATAAATTGGGAGACACCATTTTTTGAAGATTGAAAAATGTATAAGGCTACCAACCAGGCTCCAAGATTGATAATCTCAACGAAGGACTCTGTGCAATTTAATACCAAATGATCTATTCCAGAATTGTTATTTTAATTGAATTATAAAGGTTCTTCGTTCGTATGTACATTATAATTAAAATCGCCTTAATTTTCAACGATTATAAGCTCGTAACATTTGCATAAAATTTAAAAATGAGTCAGGAGATACTATTTTAGAGCTAGAAAAATATACACAAGGCTACTAACCAGATTCTACAATCGACTTTCTCAAAGAAGTGAACATATTGAATTAGTTTGAACGTTTCATTCAAAGAAACAGACAGAATGTTACTATTTAAAGACATATAAGAAGGTGCTTCGTTACACATGAAAAATCTACGATGCTACTAATCAGGCTCTGAGAAGTTAACTTACCAAAGAAAGAAGTATAACAGGAAAAAATTTAAAAAATTTGGATAAAGCGAATCAGAACTTGATCCTCCATTTTCAGGTTCCCGGTTTCTAGTCTCGAAAGGTAGACCATGTCCGACAAACCCAAAACAACGGATGCCGTGGATCGTTAGATCCCTGGGACTCCCAGACGCGCAGCAGACGACCCAAGTGAGCATTTGAATATTCATTATTGCTTCAATGAAGCGTCGCGTGGCCTGCAGCTTGGTGTCATGCCAGTTCTTATGACGATCGACGTTCATAGAGCAGAGAGGTCATCGATCTAGCGACGTTTCACTGACGAGGCAAGGGGCCGAGAGCAAGGTACTACGCAATTCCCATACGAATGGTAACGAAACCATTCGACTCTGTTCTTCCGGCTCGTGGGACCTTGACCAACGCCGTTCACCGAGGCCTGGCCCGGTATTTTCGACTCAGTGTCCGTAGAGGAACAACAACCCGGGACGTTGACCCGACGGAAACCGCTCACGGCGACACAGAATCGCGCGAAATAATTTGCGAACGATCCTCGCGAGCCGGATGGTGATTTGCGCTTCGGGGAACGCTGATACCGGCCGAGGAAACGAGGTCGACGACCATCGAATTCGACCGGGAATGCTCTATCGATGATCTTCCGACGACGAGATCTGAATTCCTGGACACTCGTGTGCCAAGGAAATTCTTCGATCGTCAAGGTTTTCCGAGAACCCGACCCCTAAAGACGTGTCTCTCCAGAGCTATCGAGATGTCTTCATCGAGGTTCTACTAAAAATGAATTGATGGGAATTTTGTAGGCGTTCTGCGATGTCTGAGTTGAGTCTACGTAGACATAAATGCATAAAATCTGCAGCCCGTTATCAAGTATCAAATCAAGACCAAGAATACTGATTTCTAATTCGTGGACACATGTGAGCCTACGAAGTTCTCCGATCGTCAAGGTTCTCCGAGAAACCGACCCCTAAAGACGTATCTCTCCGGGGCTATCGAGATGTCTTCATCGAGGTTCTTCTAAAAATGAATTCACGGAAATTTTGTAGGCGTTTTGCGACTTCTGAGTTGAGTCTACGTAGACATAAATGCATAAAATCTGCAGCCCGTTATCAAGTATCAAATGAAGACCAAGAATACTGATTTCTAATTCGTGGACACATGTGAGCCTACGAAGTTCTTTAATCGTCAAGGTTTTCCGAATGGATGAGAATTGGTGTGAATTCTGTAGATGCTTTGTGATTTTTAAGTTGGACCGAGGCTTGTTCAGTTTTAGAGGATCGTGCATCAGGTGGTCGTTGCTATAGATCGCTTTCGATTAACTCTAAGAGGTGATGTTAACTGCTCGATCGTTCGTAGTTGATCTAAACTGTACCGATACCAAGGAATCAATTACCAGCTAGTTAAGTAGGTAATGCTAGTGTGGGATACTGTTACTTATATAGATAGTGCAATTTCCGGTTACAAGATGGACATTCCTTCACGCGCGGTTTTAACGATCGGGACTGTCAGGAATCGGCGTTCGAATTAGAAGTAGCTGCGGGAAGTGTTTTCTATGACAATGCTCGATTGAATCGCAGGACACATGCTTCTCGATCCAGTAAAAATAAACGTGGTCTTGGTAACAGATAACTAGGTTAAATAAGGAAATCGCTACAACAAACTACTATCAAGAAACTTTGGAAAATCAGAAATGCCAAGAATAAGACGAGAGGAAACCAAGCTTCTAAAATTCTAGAAAATACATTGACCTATTTGAATTTTGAAGACCGGTAAACATGAGACCGAGCAAACAAAAACAAGTTACGGTGTCCCAATCTACCGGGCCGTAGGAATCTAGTTCCCCCATTGAAATCTCTGACCTTCTGATCTCGTTAGACCCAGACCCAAAACCTGAATCCATCGTTAGACGAACAGAGGCTATCCAGTCATCAATCCCCATAGTCACGCTGGAAGTATTTCGTAGAGTCATTGAGCAGTCGGCATTGACGAGGTTTTGGCGGGCTCTGCTCTACGACTATGATTATACATAGTGAGGAAGAGAGGGGAGAGAGAGAGAGAGAGAGAGAGAGAGAGAGAGAGAGAGAGAGAGGCGTATCGAGGCGAGGGAAAAAAGCGTCCTCGTACGAAGGTGTCACTGACTCCCGTACGTAGGTGATCGACCTCCATAGTCCCCACCTTGCTTGCTCCGCTCTGATCCTCCGTCCTCTTCCCACCGTGTCTTCCTCTTTCTCTGATTGGCACTGTTGCCCCTCTTTCCTCCAGGCGTCGGCGAACGCGTGCGGCAGTGACGTAACGCCGGTTATTCAACCTGGTTGGTTGGCCAGTGACGAAATGCCAATGCCCACGCTTAACTCTGCGAAAGTTCCTTTTTTGCCAGGAATTGCTCCGCCATTGTCAGTGGCGGCTCCTAACAGAGAAGATCCGCGATCGCTATCCGAGAGAGGTCCTCCGATAAGACGGTTTTGGAAGCGACCTGGACCATAAAGAAGATTCGATCGAGAGGATGCTAGCTAGCTAGATAGCCAGCCTAGGAGCAGGGGATTAAACTGCATTCGCAGACAGGATCGTCACTCGATAGGTAGATCAGAGAGATTAGCAGGGTGCTGAGAAGGGTTGCTAAGCTGGCTGTAGCCGATAGCTGGTCTTTGTGTTCATTACCGTGGATTTGTAACTGATAGGCAGGGTCAAATGACCTAATGATATTCAGAGGAACAGAATAAAGCCGGCTCGACTCCAGAGTCCTTAGATCTAATGGCACGAAGTCTACCGTGATATACGGGAAGATTGCGAAACTTCTTTCGATGCTTGGGTTTCTCCTTTGACTTTAACTAGCCAGTCATTGATCTCGGTAGATGTTTAGTAGCTCTGATCTATAGTTTAATACGAACAATTCTAATGGTATTGAATACTTTTCGATATTTAACTCCGTTTCTTCTAATCCGAGGATTTTCACTATGTAAATTTGTAGAGAGTCGAGGCGTGACGTAATGAGACGTCAATAGAAGCGATTGCATTGGGAAGAGAAAGTAGTGGAGAGAGAGAGAGAGAGAGAGAGAGAGAGAGAGAGAGGCGTCTAATACGAATCTAATGCGACGGAAGGGGCCAGGAGGTAAAGGGGTCAGCCTAAAAACACAGGACCTAGACGCGGCGAACGAAAGTGTTTACTGTTTACAGACGTTACTTTCGGGCTTTGCCACTGCGCCACCGTGGCCTCGTTTGCCAGCGTTAGAAACGACTTTCGGTCTGAAAGTTAGGAGACGGAGATTGCCAGACTTCCGCGTTTACAAAATGAGTTTTTTCGCTTCTTCTTGACCCTCGGTCGATGGACACCTTGCCATTCTGCGGTGTATAATAATTGCTCACAATCTTTCATTTCATCCTTGAGCGCGTTAGGTCGTAAATTGAATCATACTTCCACTATTTTTCTTGTAAAAATCATTTTTTGATTATAACGATATTCTGTCTAGTGTAAAAATATGATGGAAGATATTTACAGCTGGGAATTTGTTTTAAAAATTATTCAACGACGATGGCAATTTTCGTCATGGAGCAGCTAATCATCCTCAAGAACGAAATTCAATAATTTCTTACGAAATTATTATATTTTCTAAAAAACGAATTTTAATGGACACATACTGACGGACTTCCGGTAAGTAACGGGTAAAAATTGGGTTATGTATAACGTTAAACCTACCACAGTCAAATGTCCGGATTCTTATTTTAGAAGTAATGAAATTACGAATACGCTTTCATGGGAAACTGTTGAAGAGCTTTCTTTGTTGAAGTGTATACTTCAATAATCTTGTTGTTGTTAGAAAGCAATATATACAACTCACTACTCTACTTGGTAGTTTCAATGTTAAAAAAATCTATTCTTTCAACTATTCGTGAGCAGAGAAATAAACATTGTACAACATCTCTAATTTCTTTGATCAATTCCCAGTTTATTGTTTCAAACACCGTTTTTAACTACTTTTGTTGCTTCTCAGTGACTACGATGAATATGCTTCTCGTTCGGCGCGTACATTACAAAATTCGCGAAGCGTCGTAAAACCGCCATAGACGGAACAATTATAATCTGATTACTTCCCCGTGACCGCCGATGCAATATATTAATTAGAAAATCTCATAAATATTAAACGCCCCCTCCTCGGTTCACCGCCGCTTAGGAACAAGCGGCGGCGAGCGCATTACCGCAGCCCGCGCGCTAATAACATCGCGAATCTAGTCCCGGCGATCATTTCGCGACGTGGCAGCCTTACCGCGGGATCTTGCCCGAGGATTCACCGTTACGCTAATCAACGGCAAAAAGCACCATCGGAGGTCTTAGCTGCGGAACTCCACTCACACGGTCCCGGCCCCATTAAGGAACTCGCACTTCCCATTCCCATTTCCCGACGACTCGCGAACGATCGTTCGTCTTAATGAAGCCGACGAAACGAACGCGAGTTCACGACACGCGCGCCGAAGTTATGGGAAAGGATCCCGAGCTGTTTTCAGTATCGTCTACTTTAACCCTCTTTAACGGTAGTCGAACTTTGATTTTGATGAAAAATTTCGAATTTTAGGTTTTTAACTATCTTTCATTTCCTACGTGTTCTCAGATTTAGTTTAAGACCAGTGTCGGCCATTTTGGATGAGCAGTTCGGTGTAGGAATGCACTTAGGATAGATATTTACTAAAAAAAAACAATAAGGTACTCGAAATTTTTTGTTTTATTCGTTAGTTTCTCCAGCATATTTTAACATGGGTTTTTTTAAAAAATTGTTTAACTGTACGTGCAATTTATTTTTATTTGCTTAGGAGTGAACTTCGAAAATTTGTTCAGAAATATAATTTTTACAATGTTTAGAAATCCACTAGTTCAAGTATGCCGGGAAACAAGAGGAATCAAAAGAACAAAAAATTTTGAAAATATCGTGTATAGTTCTTGAAAAAAGATGCATTGAATCCAATTCCCTTTAATACATATGCAAAAACATAACCGATTTCGTGTTTGCATTGTCGTGGAGGAATCAAGTCGGCCCGTGACAGTTTTTACATAAATAGTGGAAGTTGACAGATTGACCGGATAGCAGAAAAAGGGTTAAGTATTTTGGAGCAGCTAGGAAGGAAGTCACATGGCCGAAAACCAGTCCTATTTTCGCGAGGACGCGGCCCGTGCACGTGCGCAAGCACGAGGACACGCGGCGCGAACCAAGTGCGTTGACACGGAATGTCCTCGCGATGAAGGGGCAGGGATGAGAGAAGCATAGGTCACTCACCGTTCGACTCTGCTTGGCGCGAAACGACGCCATACTGTCGCGAAATCTCTGGAACGTGGCAGAAATTGAACGACGAAGGTCGCAAACGTCAAAACATTTTTTAGTGATTTTTACAGTTCATTCTCTGTTTAAGAAATCCATTTCTTCTTTTATTAATTTTAACCTTTTTAACTCGAACAACAAATATTTCTTCAGGTTAGAATATTTCCTTTTTGTATGATTTCTCTCATTTTATGCATATGAAACTGATTCAATATACTGGTAGAATACGTAAATCTTTAGTAATTTATTAAATATAAACAAATTGAATATTGTAAAACATCTTTTGAATAATGATATAGGAATACTTTTAGTAACTGAGGATTAATCTGTTGAGGAAAATATAACAATATCCTTAAATTCTTCCGAAGTTGTTGCTATTTTACATTTCACAAATCCGCAGTCTAGTGATCATAACCTCAAAGGATTAAACAAATTCATAAATTAATGAAGATCGTTGGTAATGAAGGTCATTGTAAAATCTTCTTTCACAAGATTTTCAAAGAAAGTCTAAAAATACTCACACAAATGGCACCCCAAACTGCGAAATCATCCGAGAGGATCTCATATGTACATCATTTTGTGATTTTTATTTACATCCTCTATGTCTAACCGCATGATGGTTGGAAAAAAAGCGGAGATACCCAATTTATGCCACGTGTTCAGGATTGTGTGGTGCGTGTTTCGCCGTGTCTAACGCACACAACGCACGCATCCTTGACGCGTATTCGGACGGGATCCTGCAGAATAACGGAATCGCGGTTCGGGACACACGTGCCAGGTCCTTGCGGACGACTGATCAAACTTTCCGGTTGCTCGGTTGCGTCACCAACCGAATCTCGATGAGCAAAGAGTCACCGGTTTGTTTGTGCGCGATTGCTATACCGCCGCAGACGGGTTCCAATGCTTCCGGGAAATTTACGCTGCTGGAGACTTCGATGCCTGACGAGGAAGAAGAGTAGCTAAGGGAGTTCGGACGGTGAGGAGTTAGACACTGGTCGCGCCGAACCTCCTCTGATTACTGATTGATTGACTGATGGTTCAATCAATTTGCGTCGTATTTTTTCCGTTTACTGTATTTAATTTAACATTTTACAAATTGATTTCTACAGGATAATTTACGTAGTTTGTAATAAATTGTGTTACTTACCCGACGTACGTAAAAATATACAATGGCGATTGTACATTAACAGGGCAATTGATAAGTTGACTGCAGATCTTTATGCAAATTAAAAAATTTCTAAAATCTTAATAAGTCGAAGATAATATATTGATATTCTTTAATTCTTTGAATGTTTCTACTGTTTTAAATTGCATCAGCTACTTTTGGCACAGATTCTTAAAATCCACAGTATTGATAAAGAAAGGAAACAATTGTCTTCATTGAATGAAACTGTGTGAATTAATTCAAAATGATACAATATTTTTTACCGACTATACATTTCTAATACTGCTTAACACGATCTCGTAGTTTACATGAAATTTGTGAAACTATTATATACAGTGCTATTTGAAAACAGAACACAACGTAGTATGCAAGGAATTCATGACGTTCCTTTGCTAAATTGTTGTGATATTACATGCAATACGTACGTTACATTTGATAAAACATTTTAACAATGAAGATAGAGAACGAAGCAAATGGTAGCGAACATGTCAATAAATATTCTTTAAATCATTCTTTCCTAAAAAATGATCGTGTGCAAATCGTAAAAGATCCGATCTTATAATTTGTAACATCATGTAGATTCACAATAAAAATTGTACATTGAAATTCACAATAAATTTGATGTAACAGGTCATCTCAGAAATAATGCAAATTCAATTATACAGTTTTAAAACGTAAATTACAAAAACATAATGACAACCTATATATTTCGCGTTCTATACATTTTCAAGAGAAAAATAGAGATTTTCTACAACGTATAGGATATATGAAAGAAAATCGGCATTATTTATAGCGATTTTCTGCAACCTACAGAAGAGAAGAAAATCGGCATTATTTATCGGATGAACTGATACAAAGTAGAAGGTGCGCGAAAACGTTTCGGTAGAAAAAGTGAAGTAACAAGACCCGGTTCGTGGGATGCAATCACAGATTAAACGACCGATTCGTTCCAATGGCGGCCGGCATCGGTTGAGTGGGTCACCCGCATCAATCAGAGAACCGTGTCTAGCCAAAACAACCGGCGCGAAAACTTTGCAGGAGGGACGAGCGATCAGGAAACACGGAGGCTCCAAAGTAGAACGTAAACGAGCCGGGGGCAACGACCGGCTTCGTCACCGGGCGACCTGAAATTTCATTAAGGGCGTCCAGGCATTGCGCAAGCGATTAGGATCGTCACGGTGTTTACCGATGCGCTGTCCGCCTGGTGAACGGGGCGAAAGTCTACAACTGTTTGTATTGGGTTCTAGGAGAGTCCGTGAAAAATTTCCACCTTGGATAGGCATGTTGGATGTCCGACTATTCTATTCCTTTTTTGTCTAAGCCCTTCGGAAACCTGCTGGCATAAAGACATACTTGGCCTCCGGTGGTAATGGCTGGACAGAGTTAATGGTAAACGTAGGCGCTGACATGATATATTCACTCGTCAGACGGCCGGTTAAGGCAACATACCTTTTACTGAAACGAATTTTTCTTCGAAGATCAGCTCAGCTTCTACATTTTTATCATTGAATCTGTCATATCTTTTGTAGTGTAATTTACATTCGAAAAACTCACTCAGACTTTCGATTGTTCAAATAAAGAATTGTAAGTGAACTATTAAACTTTCCCGGACGGGAATTATTTTTAGCATACTTCTCGATGGATCAAAATTATCTATGTTTTCTGTGGATCGAAATTGTGTACAGAAAATCAAACTCTTGAATTAAATGAAGCAAAAAGTGCTGTGTTTTTGGTACAAATTTGTAGGATATTTTTCAGGAGTAATAGTTTCTTTAAAAATTATTTGCAATCACAGATTGCTTGTGCGAAAGGGTTAAGTAATTTCTACTGCAACAATTCTTTATATTACAAGCTGATTTTTCCTACTCGTGTTCAAATAAATAAAGAATATGCAGAGAGCTAATCACGAATAACTAAACATTTATAGTTTTTATTAAATTTTGACCTCACCACGACCCGTACATACAACAAAACAAGTGCATTTGCATGAGCATCCGCAGTTGTGTTTGTAAGATTTAATAAAGATTCAAATACAGGGCTTAATTGCAATCATTAGAATAGAATTAACCTCCGACAAACCCTAACTTCAGTGTTCGACGTGCATGTGCACTGTGCACTGATGACATCATATACCCTCGGTAGTACGAGGCTTCGAAGAAGCGGAACAAAATCGAAAAGAGGAAACGATCAATTACATTTGATTGCAGCAATGTTCTGCGACGTTCTGTGGGTCGGTGCCGCTCGCTAGGTGCTCGTAGAAGTAGAATCGTGGCAGATTCGAGCAGATAGGTGGACGATCGAAAATAATCTGAGTTTCGTAAGCCGTTCTGGTCCGGCGCGGAAAGGAAGGCCATTGGGGTCGTAGGCTTCGAGCTCGGCCTCTTTGCTAATAGCGATTGACACCGCTGATTTCGTGGATGTCTGCCTTCCTCATTTCACGGTCTCCTTCTCCGAAGAATTCATCATAAATACTGCCTATGTTCCTCTTATCCTTAAGACTTGCACCCTTTCCTGTGATAACCGTTTCAAACAAAATCTACTACATTTCCTTCTTTTAGGACAAAATAAAATGTTCGCTTGCGACACATTGCGTAATGCTTCCTTTAGGCTTTCGATCTTCAATACTCCTCTATTCCTTCAATTTTTTAAAAAACGTTTCGATTGCCTCTTACGAAACGTTCATCAGATCGCACGAAGTTTTGATGACTTCGAAGGACCATTAAAGTGACTCACCGACAAAGCGTTTCAACACGTACAAAAAATATTTAGCCGTGGCGAAGCTGGCCATTAAAAGCGAGCGGATTCAGACGTCGTCGAGGAAGATTCGAAAGCTCGCCGCCAGTCGCGATAAATCTTCGAGATGGTCGCGTGGGCCGCGAGAGGCGAACAGCCTCGGAGGTCCCCGAATGGTCCACGTAACATTCTGTCGCTGATATAAGCGAGCAGCCAACAAGTGCGGCGTCTCTAACGCGTGAAAGTAAGAGCTGTCGGTGTGCGCCGGCCTTGATTCGGCTGGGGTTACCGTCCGACATCCAGGACGGCCGAGGCCCGTTTGTCGTTGCTCAATAACAAGCAGGGTATATCGTAAAAGCGGCCGCCTCGCGAGCCTTCGTGACGAAATTCCTGTTACCGACTCTTTAGCGCCAGCCTTCGCGCGTTTAGAAGGGGACTCGCTCGAGATCCCGGCCTCCTCTGCTCTCACATTTTTTTCCCGAACCCGGTGACAACGATTCGGACGTCTCCTTAGCTGGTCCTCGACCACGGATGGTTTCGTTTTGAGGTCAAGGGACAGCTGGTAGAACCAATGAAAGTGTCGCTTTAGTCCCACTGGTCCTACTCGAAGGATTTCGCTTGATTTCAGCCGTGAGGATGCTGGTCCTGATTACTTCTGCTGGTTTCTGGATTTATAGCCTTGCGAAGAAAACGATTTCGTTTCGAGGTCAAGGGACACCGGGCCAACCAATGAAAGTACCGAGTTATATCCCTCTGGTCGCTCCCGGAGGATTCCATTCGACTTCAACCGCGAGGATACTCGCGCTGACTACTTCTGCCAATTTCTAGAACTGTAGGCTTTCGAAGAAGAAGGTTATGTTTCGAGGTCGAGGGACACCCGGGCTAACCAGTGAAAGTGCCGCCTTAGGTTCGAAAAATTCTGTTCGATTTTAGCAGTCGAGCAGTTCTCAATACTTTTGCCGGTTTCTAGATCTTGCGGAGAGGCATAGACAGTTTTGTTTTGAGGTCAAGAGACAGCCAGACCCTGGACAACGAGTGAAAGTGCGGGTTGCAATCGGCTTACTACCGATGTCCCGGTTGACTCCCCGTGTGAAGGCTTTTGGACACTTTTTATGGCTTCGAGATGATCGCTGGGGCTTGTGTACGGCCACGGACGGTTTCGTTTTGTGGTCAGGCTACGACGGTGAAAGCGGTCGATTGGATAACTATTCTTCTAATTGGACTCGAGTGCGAAGGTTTCGACGTTTAAAGCGATATTAGAGGCACGTCGAAGGATTTTGTAATTAGCCAGGAATTCATTCCACCTGTGACCGCAAATACCTCGACCGCAATCTCCGGTGGTCTTTCGATACGTATAGTGATTAAGAAATTGTGCACGAGTTATTCAATCGTGTGATTCATCACCGCGATACGTAAATCGCTAACAAAGAAGTGAGCCCATTAACGGTGGCTGAAAAAAAATGAGCTGATCAAGGATCTCACTACTTCGTTCCTTCGATAAACTAACATCATTCCGTCACGTTGATACTTGATTCATTATCCGGAATCGAGCAAAGAAGTAGCGAGAGACGTTCACTCGAAATTGGACCTTTAAGATAATCCGAAGTAGCCTAAACGTTATCAGTGTCCCGGTACCCTGGCGTCGACTGTGTGACCCACTGAACGCACGTCTATCTGGAGGCAGATATGACATAACTCACCGGAGGATGAGTCAGCTCACGAGTCGAACGCGGCGGGAATTTCGAGGAGGGAGAGAAAGAAGCCGCCGGGAAAGAAATGTCGTCGGAAACGCGAGGAGGTCAGACCTGCTTTCTCCAAGGAGGAGCAGTCGGCAGCAGGTAGCAGCGATCGAGAGTAAAAGCGACGCCGGAGCAAGACAGAGGGAGAGAGAGAAAGAGAGAGAGAGAGAGAGAGAGAGAGAGAGAGCCGGTTGGCAAGTCTCGGGTGGTGCGAGCAAGAGAAAGACAACCCAGGAGAAAGGTGAAAGCACTCTCACCTCGCTCTTCTCGAAGCCGCGGAGATCTTTTCGGTTTTTATGCGGTGTTCCTCGGAGAATACGATTCGCCCGGCGCCTCAGGGACTTCGTCCCAGTTACGTCGAGCCACCGGCGTCCCGACGCGATTCATCATCCTGATCGAGAGTCCAGGCTCTCCGCTTGTGCACGCGCCAGCACGTGACGCGACCAAGGCATCCGCAAGAACTGACTTCCCTGAATTCCACACGCAACCGAGAATTTTGCAATCAGGCCCCTCGTTGCGTGGACTCATTAGGCCATTCTTGTTTACTCGCGACAAATCGCACCACTGACTTCCTTCCGGACTTCGATCCTCTACGATCCTCTGTTCCATTAATTCCGTCAAAAACGTTGGCCAAAACGCATCCTCGTTATTAAGGGATTCTGTAAGAGTTAGCTTCCTTCAGATCCTCAATCCTCAACAATCCTCAATTTCTTCATCTGCTTGAAGAACATTGACTGAAAATCATTTTTGTTATGAAGCGTTAGGATTCATTTGTCTCTCGTTCCGTGAATTCATTTAATCACTCTTATTTCCTCGCGATACCTTGTGCCATGTTAGCTTCCTTCAGGATATCAGAGATAGAGGATCAATCCTCTAATCCTTCAATTTCTTAATAAACATTGGTCAAATGATGTTACATCTTCGTTAGAAAGTATAAGAATCATTTGTTTCTTGTTACATGATCTTATTAGTTCGCTCTTGTTTACTCAAGGCACCTTGAACCGTGTTACTTCTTTTAGTATCTCTATCCTTTATATTCCTCTATTCCTTCAATTTCTTGAAGAACATTACTTAAATGACGTCTTGGTGTTAGAAAGTATCAAAATTTATCTGTCCCTCATTGCAAAAATCATTCGTTCGCACCTGTTTACTGAAGACACATAACGTTATGTTAGCTTCGGTCAGAACTTCTATCCTCTAACTCCGTCTATTCGTTCAATTTCTTAAAAGACCGAAAGCTGTTGCATCTTTGTTAGACAACATTGGATCATCGGATCATCCACCCGTACATCTTCGATCGCATCGATTCCATTTTTCCTTTCGTTCAAGCATAATGGTTGCGTAATTCCTAATCAACGTCCACGGAGCCTTAAGGTACACTGTTATGAAAAAAGGAACTGCAGTGGGAACAAGTGCTCGAACGTCAGAGCGATGGAGTCTTGTCATCGTGAACGGTGCCTCGGAATCGTAACGAGCGCCGGCGATGGAGTCCCGGAAGTCGCGTCATTTCGAGCACATTATGTGGGACGCAGAACAGCGAGTTTTGAATAGTGAAGCGAAGGGATAAAGAGACCTCGATTGCGGGCGTAGACCTCGCGAGCGGTTGTTGTAGTCATAGAACAACGGCCCTGAGCCTTTGTGAAGCGTTGCGAAACACAAGAGCCAGGCCGCCGCTGGTGCACGCTCGTATCTATTATTACGTGATTTTTTTTCGTCGGACTCAGGGCCGCGGTGACTGTAGCCTTCCATCGGGATCAGATGTCCGGCTCGCGCCTACACACCTGAGCGGCTCGATTAAAATGGGATTAAACGGCGACTGGCATAACGAACCCGTCAATATTGCGCGAACAAGTCCACCGATTGGTCGGAATGGGAAAGTGCAACAAACAAGGAAACTAACGGCTTTCTTGAAGTCTGCAATTTTGGAGATACAACAATTCGGACTACACCGATTCTAGAGGATGTGATGACAGCACTAGTTTAGCACCTTGTTCATCAATTTCTTGTTACACTTCTGATGGAAGCAACTATCAACTAAAATTTTTTAGTTGTTTATCTCTCAGAGTATTAAATGAAACTGGACCCAGGACGGGTCATGCAAAGGTTAATTAAACCAGCCCGAAAGAAATAGCGGCGCGATGATCCGGCGTGCCGATCGTGATCGTCGCTCAACAGGACTCGAGTTTGGCTCCTGACAGATAAATGCTTTTATGTAATGCTGCCAGGGCTCTAGTCTGGATAAAGAGACGTAAACCGTTGCGCAATGACCCCGTTGGGCGTTTCGGCCAGGCCGTGTTGGGAAATCCGTTGTGCCGTTAAAAATGTGGGCCATCGGCACATTCTCGTTCCACGAAAACATGCCGTAGTGCAAGATCGGCTACGCTCTTGCCGACCCATTTGCCGACGGCGTTCATTGGCCTATCGATTTCGACGCTTCCGTTGCTAAACCATGACTTGTTGAGCCATCGTTTACTCGATGCGAGCTGCGTCCTCTAGGTCCTCGAGCGTCGTAAACTCCCAGTTCGGTGCAGTTTGACGTGCTCCGCTGATTAAATTGCATAAGCGATTGAACTACCTAGAAGTAGTTCGAGTGTCAAAGTGGCTACATTGCTGGGGTAGTTAAAATACCTGAGTGATTATGCGACCCGGGTGGCCTAATTGGTCGCTCAGCCTACAGGTCCGAATTCCTTGCGAATCAATACGAAACTCGAGAAAGTTGGAGCCGAATTGGCTTCTCGAACGGTCGTTAACGACTGCAAGAAATTAATTCTGCGACTTCGTTTGAGTTAGCGGGGCCGTTATGAAGATTGCTTCCGTCGTGTTGTCCCGGAGGGTCATTTTCCTGGGTAAAGGCGGTGAACTTGAGAAACAGGCCGAGGGATAGACGCCGAGAAGCGGTGAATCGCGAACGTTGGCAGCGCCATCGGACAGCGTTTCGTGGAAGTTCTTGGGCAGGTACGCATCGGTTCGCTGACGCTAGGTGGCAGGTAGACTGGCCGTGGTAGCGGGCAATGTCAATGTCAATGAGCACGTGAGCTCCGCTCGCGGAAAAATCGATACGCCTTAGTGTCGAAGCTTTTCCCGGCGAAAGGGATTAACTGCATATGCGAAACGATCCCGGGAATATCCGACGGATCAGCAACGATGCGATAAAATGTCTATTTAGATCCTCCTCGCTTCCTCGTTTGGCTCTTGACGAGAACTTTTATTTTTTAACGGCACAGTAAATAAAGACACAGACGATAACTTTGGACGACAAATACTCTACAGAATCTGTTGGTCCAGACGATGTACTCTGGATTACTACCTTGTCATCTATAATAAAATGCTTTTAGGATTTTACTAATTTTTATTATGCGAAAAACAGCACTCTCCATATGATCTTCTTTACATTGATTCTTTGTGATGATTCCTGCGCAGCTGTTAATATTTTATTCGATTGCACAACGTTGTCTAGACACCAGCTGCTAATCATCCGTGATATTGGTCCTGCGCCCAGCAAGTCGCAAGGATGTTAAGATGGAAATAACCTTGCCAAATTGACAAAGGGCTTCCATCGCGTCATGAAACACTGTCTGCACGATCAGTTTATAGACCTCTAAGAATGTACGAGAACAACTATGACTGTACATAGCCAACTTGAGAAACAATGAGTTGTATTCGAGAGGTACAATGTCCTAAGGTCATTTCATCAATCCATATTTGTAATGTCCTATGAACGAGATAGTTTCATGAGGGCATGCAGCATGACGTGTGCGATAATGTCATAGGTCCGGGTTGACATAACACCGAGAGATGATTCAAAGGAAATCAAAGACGCACCTGTGACAGACTGTTGACGCCTCTCGGGATTCTGCGTTTCAGTGATCGCGATGGTGGCCTCGCACACGTCTATGGGGTAGAGGCTGCCGGCAGGGTTCATGTTCTGATCGATGATCTCGATTTTGATCGGATCATCGCACGCGACGGTCGCTGACATACTCGCACTAATGACAACGTGACGAACACTGTTGGCGCTAATGGTAGGCAGCGCGTACTCGAGGGTTGATGTCCATGAATGGGGTGAAGGGGTGGCTCGAGCAGGGTGGTTGTTTGCGCAAGCGTCAGTGTACCCACGCGATCCCGAGCTGGTCTAAGTGACCCTTCTTGGATAGATACGCGTGCTCTTTTGTTACCGCTTCCTGCGTAGGACTGATGACGCACGGACCCTGTTTGCCTAAGCATTTTTATGATCCGGCTTTTAGAAGGGGTGAATACGCACAGGGTAGTCTGATCCCCGAAGGGTACGCAGAGGCAGCTAATGTTTCACAAGCCCGGAATTTATAATACTACCCAAGCTTGCGACCGGTTTCGTAGATGAAGTGACGACTCGCTTTTAGCTCTCCAAATGGCTCTATTTGTCTCAAATCAGTCAAATATTAGGTCACTCTTAGGTAAGAGAATAACACGTGTTTTACGAAACTTGTGCCTCAATTAGAATCGATATTCAATTTTCAAACTTCAAATTAGGTTGAAACTTCAATCTTGCAATATCCAAAGCTGTTAATCGATCCAATCTTGGATCATAGGAAGGTGAAAATTGAAAAATGGCGGAAGAGCCTTATAAAACGAGATAGTATTTTATTCACACAAAAATGAGTAGCATTCGAATTTCCAATTAACAAGTTTTCAAAGCGGGCCAATTTTGATGTACAAACGCTTGAATGGATATGGTGGTCGAGAATGTCTTTCTTTAATTCCACCCCTCAGGTGGCGTCAAGCTTTAATCTGAAACTTGACTTTGATACAAGTCTATATTTATACAACGGCTCGAGCCGAGCTGATTTTGCGTGAAATTCGAGTTAATCGTTTAATCTGCGATTAGCGTACAAGTTACTTACGGTTCATGGGAACATGGTAGTAAGATGAAGATCAACTTACCTGTAACAAAAAAACAAACAAAATGTTAATAACCAAAAATTAACAATTCACTAAAAACATTTATATTTCAACTGTACTGGTGTACTGTTATCTGAAGTACATAAATAAGCTACCCTTGTTTAACTATATCCGTGTCTTCGTTGTTGCATAATTAGTCACTTTTACCTATGTTAACGAATGTAGGGCAGTAAATAAATTTTCAGAAAGTCAACAATAACATGCTATGTATAAAAATAGGAAATTCATAATTTATTTAAAATATAATTACATTTTTGAACTTCTTATTCCATTCAAATGATACATTCACATTAAAAAATTGTAATTTTTTGTTCAAAGCAAGCAAAGAAAGTTATCTTCTTTTATGAGAATAATAAACTTGTTCGTGATTACCGAACTAACTGTAACTACAAATTAAAATTTTCAGTATGTCATAAAACTCCCTTGCATTTTCAAAGACCAAGCATTTCCTTGTTCGAATTCCCCATTATGAAACAAAGTGTAGGCGAAAGTCGTTTGCCTTTTACAAGGTTCAAGTCTTCATCGATTTCCCCTTGATTCATCCCTATACCTGCTGTGCGATCCCTAGACAGGTATGCGAACCCCTATCCCACTATTCTCGCTGGAAGCGTGCACCTGGTCATTCAAAGATCCCGCGCATTCCAGCGACACGGAAACGGTCCTCCCGGTATCTATTACGCGATAACGTTATCAAGAGGAATTTGCACATCCAGATACCGACTCACGAGTCGCGAATTTCCTGTCGTACCGACTAATGGCCCGGGATTCGCAAAAGGATTGTGGCGCCTCGCAGCGGAGCGCGGCGGAACCGTTTCGCAATTGTCGCTCGCGTACAAACCTGCCGTGAGTTGAAAGACCCTCTCTTACTATCATCTCCTTACTCTTCCTCCATTTTTTGTATAACATTCTCCGTTCGCTGTTGTACAACATTTTCAGCATTGTACAAATTTTATCTGTGAAAATTTCCAAAATTGTGAAAATTTTTAAACTTTTCCAGCTACGGTAATTAGCACATTATAGTTAATCATTTTCTACAAGAAAAACGAAAATATATATCTGTTATGCGTCTAGATATAAAATTCTAAAGAATAGAATTTTATTTGTGTTTAAAGGGAACGAATGATATTTATAATCATAAAATCCTGTTCGATATCTTCATTGCGAATTTTATACAATATTATAGACTGAGAAGTTTAACATGAAAATAAATTTTCTCTCTATGTGAGAAAATTGTTTGTAAAAATAATAATTTTGCCATTCATGTTTGTTTCTTATTTCTGTGAATTACTATGTAAAAATATGTATCTTAGTAAACGTGTATCACATACATATCTTACATGATATAATACATATCACGTTCTGAAATAATACAATATATTTGACATATATCTGACATGATATAATGTCATATTGTGTACATATAATATATGCTGACAATATTAGAAATTATCAGAATTGTTAACACCTATATGTAATGGATCAACCCTTAAATGTTAGGGTGAATTTTTGACATAGTCTGATTACTTCTTTCACATTGTACAATTGTCATATTGTCTTTGCAAGCCAAACATTCAAGCTAACATTTTAATCCAAATGGTATTTATAATTTCAAGAATTCCATATTCGTTACAACTATTCCTGTGACGGAGGTTTAATAAAATCCACGTCGAACAAAAATAGCAACGGTTTGACACAAGATGAAAAAGTCGAGAATAAAACGGCAGGAGAACCGAGTCGGCCACGTAGCAAAAGAGATGCAGATTGCATCAAGTTAGGGGACGGTAATTCCCAGCGCCACTCGTCTCCAAAACTCGAAGTCCACTCCTTCCGGGGTGGTCTCGTGACAGGAGGTGAGCTCGATTCATCAAGTACGGTGCCGGGAGTGAAGAAAAACCGGGCGCAATTCCCAAGCCCACTTAAACCGACCTAAACCGAAAAACATCTTCCAGCCAATCCCGGTCGGCTGATGAAATGCCGTTTGTCACGGCAGGGACAGAGGCAGGACAGATCAGGGCAGAGCAGGGCAGAGCAGAGCAGAGCAGGAGCGGAGAAAAAAGCGTGGATCTCCCAGCGGGATGAGCTTCGATTCCAGGGTGAGACATTGAGGTGCTTGAGAGACACTGCGCCAGCGTATTCTCGAACGGGATAGAATCGAGGGACGAGTGCTCGGTGTTGGTGCACCTTGGAAACTCACCTACCTAGCGGGTCGTTGACCAGGCGCTAAGGAAAGTGGGACGAAGCAAACAGCACTCAGCGTTAATGCGCGAAGGCCTTGAGAGATCACTGACGCATGCGTCCGCACGGAAAGATCGAGAAGGACCATCGTGGAAAGACGAGGACGGAGAACTGAACACGACTAACCAGAGAGAGAGATAGAAAGAGATAGATAGATAGATAGATAGATAGAGAGAGAGAGAGAGAGAGAGAGAGAGAGAGACGCGATCGAAACGCGTCCTTTCTCCTCCGATCGCGAGGAAACGAAGAAAAATCAGTTCCCGCGGCGCATCTGCCACAGACCGCCCCGGATTCTTCACTCTCGTTATCCTTCAAAGAATTGCCCTGTAATCTGCCTCGTCGCCTCCTTAATCGCCGGCGGACCATGTCGCGCTAATTTTTAATATCGACGCCTGGAAAGTGGAGCGGCTAACGACCTCGATATATGTATGATTGCAACTTTTTTTTTTCCTTCGCCTCCACATGTCTCCAACAAACCGCTCGACGCGTCTCGACCTCTTTCGATGAACCTTTCAAGCGAGCGACTTCCACGGCCCGGGAATCTCGCCGATGAAAAATCAACAGGATCGCTGCAGAAACGCCTCGGAAAATCTCGATTTAGCTTCGTCCCGCCATGGGACAATAGTGGTGAGAACGCTGAACGGAAGAATGGGGTTGCCTCTGGCCAATGACGTCGCGGAAACCAACATGGCGGCGGATAACACCTCGGCCGTTTTTGTTACGAAGGATTTAGGACGCTCGATGACTTACAACTTCTTTAGCGATGCGCTCGTCTTGAATTTTAATTCAACGAATTTTTGCCGTGGGGGTAGCTATTTGTGCTATTTGAATTCGTGTACAATGTGCTTTTTTCTCGAGGTTTGCTTATACGAAATAATTTTGGACAACTGGTTTCGTTTTTGAAGCTCTTGTTCAAAAATCGTGACATTCAAGCACCTTCGATGCTCTCTGATTGAAAATTACATCTCAAAATCAGAGGACGTAAAATGCCCACATGGAACCTTTTCCTCTAAGAAGAGACACGACTATAGAACGAATTTATGTAAGCTCGCTGTTTTACATAAGTCGTCACGCCATGCAGTCGGCACACTTATCCCTCATGTCAATATCCAAAATTTTCTACAATACTCAATGATGTTGCACTTATTAATTTCAATGCATATTTATATGCCTCGAACGAAAACTAATATGTAATCATTAGACTGCAGATTTTCATGCAAAATAAAGATTGTCTGTATTAATTGTAAAGTACATGAGCTATATAGTTATTTCTCTTTTTAATAATTTTGTACAGTTGAAAACAATAACACAACATTTTCAAGATCTTTAAATGTTCTTACTGTTCTGTATTTGATATAGACATTTCTGTTATATATGTGTAAAATCCACACACAAAAATCTATAATAATTTTGCTATTTGTCACAGGAAATATTAAAGAAGTTACATTCTATTGGCATAAGGGTTAATCTCGTCGCTCTAACTACGTACACTCGATAACCATGTTTGTGACTCGCTTTTTCGAAAATCGTCCCGCTATTGGAAAGAAGGAAAAGAAATTTCACAATCGAAGAGTGAATTTACGGAAAATGATTCGATCGAGCATGGCTGGATGTGGAACAGTTGAAGAGACGGAACACGCTCGACCAGGACGATTCGACAAACGGGTCGGTTAATTGAACCGTTTAAGTCGATTTGATTCGATGGTTGGATCGCAGAGAGCCGGACGAACCAAATAAATTTGCTTGCGAAACTGGCGCGGTGGCCCGTTTGCCGGAAGTCGAACGGATCCGCGGAGGCAATCCGGGACAACGACGATAACTATGACCACGCTGTGCGGCGTGTCGCGGTGATGTCAATCGGTGCTTTTCGGAAAGTGAAAGCACTACAGCCGGCGTGTTGTAAACTTCATGGTTACAGGACGCCTCGGGCCACGCTTCAGCCCCCTCTTTCTCGCTTTCTCGCGCTTCGAAGTCGCAGAAAAATGGTGACGATCTAGTCGTTGAAACCGCAGAAATCTGCTGGACGTGACGTTTTATAAACTGTCAGTCTTAAAATAGTCTCAAAAATTACTATTGTTAGTAAATACTTTTATTTCTAAAATGGACGTCGCTCTGTAATATACAGTATCTAATAATATTCATAGTATTCATAGTAAGGTAATGATATTTGGTCCCCTCAGGGTTTCAAATCCATTTTACCACTCTCCCCTTCTTCCACTCTCACTATCGCCCAATTTTCAGCCTATTTCAGCGTACTTTTCAGCGGGACCTACTGTTTATTAAGGTGGGTTTCATACCACCTTAGTATACTTTCTCGATTTGTCTTTATAAAATATTATTAACCCTTAGCGGACGGGGATTATTTTTAGCATACTTTGTGATGGGTCGAATAAATTTTCTTTGTGAAACAAAATTGTTTGCTGAGGAATTTGGTATATGAATTAAATAAAGGGAAACGTGTTGTGTTCAGTAAAAATATGTTTCATATTTTTCGGGAGGATTAATGGCTTTAAAAATTATTTACAGTCGCAGAACGGTAAAATTATTTGGACGACTGTAAGCAAACACGCGTCCGCAAAGGATTAAAATATCTGTATGAACAACATTGTGTAATATACACAACATTGTTTCGAATCTTCTGTGCATATAAAGCGATACAATGCATCACATAGCGTACTGCATTCATTTTAATCCTTTACACTCGACTGTCCTCTTTGAGGCACTACGAAAAATTACCATACTAATTCAAAACAATCCTCTCACTACTAAATGTCAGTATTTAATACATTGCGAAATATTGAAGTGTGTTACGAGTAAATATAATCGATTTTATATGAATAAAATTAAGAAGGTCATATGTAGACTGCTAATTTTATGCATTTATAACAAAAATTAGATCTAACGAAAATCAGTAAAGACATTTAAAGAATTTCAAAATACTGTTACTATTGATAGAAAGAAAGGAATGTAAAATGGATAAAATGAAAAAGGTCATATGCAACAAAAACATTTTAGACTAATGAATTTTAGGCAATGAAATGTCTGAATACTGACATCAGAATAGAGTCGAGTGTAAACAATTAATTAACACGTTGTTTTGTAATTTTGCTCCACCGATAGTACACGTGGTGGTCTTTTGTACTGATAAAATAAATAATTAAGACGAAATAAAATATCATGCACTAATAAACGCATAGTGAGAGTAAATTGTCCTGCTGAGCCTGACCTTTTGCTAAACAAAATTTTGAGTACGGTGCTGCGCCGTTCGATGTAGCAAAATTACAAACCAGCGCCGACGTGAACGTGTTAAATAAAATATGATTTCACCAACTAATTCCTTTCAAGGAGTTAGGTATAACAGTGTCTCTAGAAAAATGGTACCTTCCATGGACTTTTATCGAATTGCACTTGGGAAAAGGAGAGTGGATGCATTCTCGAGCGCAACATTTGGTCGAATTACTCTTACCGAGTCTAGAATCTTCGCTGGTGCCGTTTTACGGACAGCACGATGCGTAGCGTATGCACACGCCGCGCCGCGCCGGTGCAACACGCAATCGTACGCCGTTACGCAAGGGGACGGAAGGCGAAACGAGTGCACGAATCGAGGGTGTGCGAGTTGCACTGCCGAGCGAAACGGCAGATCGATCGGCGGATAAGGGGGGCGGCCGCGAATAGAGAAAGCTTGACGTTATTCTTTCCCCCTTTTTACCGGGCCGCTCTATTCCTGGCCCCAGGTCAAAGACCTGCGGCGCACCGCGTTAATGAAATAGTTGCATAATGCACCCGGTTGATGAAACCTCTCTTGCGCGTCTGGACTTATTCCACTGACCGAATGCACGCACGGCCCGATTGTGCAAAGTGAAAACTGCACACACTCGCACGGCTGGAGCATGCTGATACCCCGTCAAGGGATAGTTTCTTTCATTTTTTTTTCTTCCTCTTTTAATTGATGAAGGAAGCTTGTCTTGTCTCGCTTTTTCGCTTGAACCTATTATGGGTGTTGCAGGTCCTCTCTTGCTTGCTTGCTTCTCTATTGTAAACGATTTACAGGTTATTTTCGTAAATTATTCATAATGCATGTATTGATTTCGTGTTTCGGATCTAGTGAGAATATATAGAGAACCTGTATGATACTAATAAACATTTTATTTTCAACTTCTTCTAGTTCCAACTTTTACCTAGAAAATGTGTCTTTTGAAATGGTTTTGTAGGCACTCACCAGTTTAAAATGATTATGAATAACAAAGTAAAATTAAGAATAATTATTGGTCCAGAATAAGCACATGGCTGTATTAAGAGTTAAATAAAAATTAAAAAAGAAACGTTACTATGGTGTATGTAGGATATAAATAGATTTCAATGCAAGATCGGCAAATGAGGCACTATAGTGACGCATTGTTTGGCGAGATGATATCAATGGAAGCCACTATGAGTAACTAGAAGGTTAAAAATTCAAGAAAATTGAAAGCAAAATGAAAAGCAAAAGAAAAAATTGAAAATTGATTAACAAAGAATTGCAGATATTGATAAACGAAACAAATCTGAGGAACCAAATCTATTTAATTATAACGAGTGAAATGAGAAGTGATGTATATATAGACGCAGCTCACAGCGGAACGAGTAAGAAAAATAATTGGTCGATTCAATTGTTTTCGATCTTATGGAAAAATGCTTTTGGGCATAATTGTATTATTTCAAGAGGTCTATACGACGTTTGCTGAGAATTTTCTTGCACCATTATTTTCTATGAGATTTCAGGATTATCAGTAGACTGCGGAGTTTATGCATTTATGTAAAGATTAACAGTACTTAGGAATATCCATGTATGATTTTCAATATATTAAAATTATTGATAAATGAAATAGATTCCTATTTGGTTGCTGCACCTTGCAATCGATGCAAATAATTTTTGCTTTACATAAAATCCGCAGTCTAGCTATCGGTAATGTTTCTGAGTAAAATATCTTCTCGTTGTCCAAGAGGATGGACGTTTCGTTCCGCTGTACTCTATCAGGCAAGATCGTAGGCCGATTCTGGGACAATCGGTGATCGGTGCGTGTGTTCTAATTCTGCGGAATCGATCCAACGATAACGTATAAACAGGGACAAGAGGAGAATGAAGAGAGGCGGGGGTTGCAACGTGGGAATTGTGACGCGGTTGACTGGGTTAGGGATCGTGGTGAGTTCGTTGACCCCGCGACCCGATACCACCAACCCCGGGGATTTCTAGGGTCGAACGAGCGAAAGAAAGGGGGTAGGAGTGTGGGAGAGGACACGGTATCTCTATTACACCCGGAGATGTCTGTCTTGCAAAGCCGGGAAATTTAATATAAGCCGATTTCCTCGTTACTTTTATCGCGGCGATTCGAGCATCGGAAGCTTTGAAGCCTTGCGAATTCGCGATCGGAACGTGATTAATGGATTCTACGTGCGGAACGGAGACGTATCGATGAGCAATGACTCACAGATTTGTTTGCGTAATGATGTTAGCTTATTTACCTCGCGGTGCAATTACTTTCGGAAGTGGATTGTGGTATTGGAAGACAGGTGAAGACAGATCAAAGTTATGGCTTTCTTCGAATTGCTTGTAGTACTCCTATTTTGTGAGTGAACGAGCATTGTTTGATAGTGGTCATATTTAATTACACATACTTAATTGCGCATATTTTCTTTTTAATATTGGTGTCGAATACTGTAGAACAATGGAGAATTTCATCTTAAAGAACATAACCTTTAGATTCGTCTCTCATTCACTACATCCTGTACGTTGTAATAAAAAATAATTTGCGATTACGAATTGCTTGATCTGGAATCGTACGTATTGAAGAGAATTTGGATATTCGACGGAAATTTTAATTGCAGGGTGAAGCAAGTGTTCGATTTATTAATTTAAAAACGATTGACAAATACCTTCGTGAAGAAGACACATATGACTCGGAAGTTCATTTACAACGTCATGAGTTAAAAAGTATTGTATGTGCAATACTGTAAGTCCGCGATCTAAGTTCTTTTTCGGTTCTCTGCCGGCACTTAGATCGAGACGGGAAACTATTCTTTTGTGGCCGCGTCGACCGCGCCGAACGTAAAAAAGGACGGCATGTAAACACGAACCGCTATCCTCGTCTACGGCCGAAAGTCACTGTACATATCATCAATTAAACGACTAAATACAGTTGAAATTATTTAGTGTTTAGTGTCATTTTAATCAGAAAAATGCCAGAAATAAGTTGGTGAAATGCCATAAAAAAATAATGAAAAATAAATAAGTTTTGTAATTGGATTAGTAGTGATTCACACCGATATACCCCACCCAAGATCAAATTACGCGGCATGTTTACACTGCTCGGTGACCGAGGCAGCTCGAGCTTCATGGCCCCTCAGGGGATACCCCGCAGTAGAAGGAGTAGACGAAGGGACATAGATCGCAATGTTCCGTTGGACTTAGATCGCGGACTTACTGTATATACAACGGCAGACAATGAATCTAATGGAATAATTCCAAACTTTTCAAGATTTTAAAACGAATTCTAGAAAGTATAGATCATTACACACACTTCTAGAATTGCGTAAGACAATAGTGTAATTCGTAGGTAGATTGCGGATTTAATGCATTTACGATCATTTGAAGCAGTATATCGATTAGAAGAATTTAAGAATATGTATGTATTGTTTTCAACTCACGAAAACGATTCAAAATGGAAAGACATTTTTATTTGACCATTGTGTGCTGTAATTAAGCTTCAGACATTACCATCTTCTCAACACCTACGAATTAAAATAATTTAGTCCAGAGTTGTGAAGATACAGTTTCTCATAAATCTCCTTCCAGTATAATTTCGTAGCAGGAAATACAACAAGAGATTAAATAAAGAAGAAAAGCTTGATATTTCGCAGGTCAGCCACGTGTACGGAGGAAAGTCAGACGCGTGGGAGTAAAATGGCACCCCTGGGACATCGACGACGACCCTTCGTCCTCCGCCAGGGCGAAAAACGTGACACGGTAGGTTATTTCGAGAAAGAAGAAAGCATGATTCGTCACTTGAATCGGCTTCGAGCATGCGTCAGGTTTTCTTTTAATTCTTCTAGCCGTGCTCTCTCTCCCTCTCTCGCTCTCTTTCTCTCGGAAAAAGACGTGACGAAAAACACGAATCACAAGCGAGGCCAAATTAGACACAATACACCGGCGTGCTTAAAATAATACTCCAACTAGCGCTAATTATAGATATCCTGAGTGAACTGGTTGAAATTGTACCGACGAGGATAATCCAATCTGGCGAATGTGCAGACGCGAGCTCTGGACGCTTGAACGTTTTTTAAACCGAATTAGCTACTTTAAATATGGTTTATGCATTTTTCTTTCACGTCATTTTGATAATTAAATCTTTTGAGAGTGTGCGGACGCAGGCTCTGGATGTTTGAACGATTTTTAAACCGAATGAACAACTTTAAATCGTGTTTATTCATTTATTGTTCCGTTTTTGTGCCATTTTTGTTGGGGTAATTTTCAGCTGTGGTTTGTATTTGTGTTTCTGACAGAATATAATTTCTTATGGTGTGTTCTAATAAATGGAATATTCTAATAGTAAGTTGACCCCTCGCACTACGATTTATTTTACGGTTGTAGCGGTTAGAACTTCGTTGTAGTTTATAATGTCCTAAAAGAAGATGAAAATTTATATCTATTGCGTGCCTACGCGTTCTCCAATGGCTGTCCATTAACAACAAAATAGAATTTCATTTCGGTTTAAGGACAGCTAATAGCATACATATTTATTACACTCTGTTCAGAATCTTCATCACGAATCTAATCCAATGTTGTAGTGCAAAATGTTAATTCTTTTTGAAAGCAAAGATAAAATTCAACAAACTGCACTTGCGTTAACCCTCGGACCATATTCTCAGAACTACATAATCGATGATGTTTATAACTATTGACTGCTTTATTTGTCAATTTTTGGAAACATATTTTTGACAATACGTTGTCTATTTTATTCGTTCGCCAGAAACAGAGTAATTAAATGTCGGTTTTGATATTCTGGGTCCAATTGCTGTCGGAGGATTAATAGAAAACAGTAAAGGTACTAGATAGGTACTGATATTTGGTCCCCTCAGGGTTTCAAATCCATTTTACCATTCTCCCACTTCTTCCACTCTCCCCCTTCATCCACTTTGTCCACTCTCACCTAACGCCAATGTTCAGCCTATTTCAGCCTACTTTTCAGCGGGCCCTACTGTTTATTACGGTGGGTTCCGAACCACCATGGTCAACGACGCAGTATAATATCACATAGAAGAATATTTCCAGAGGTGACGGCGGTGGGATTTGAACTCACGACCACATTGTTTGTAGTCGCGCGCTCCATCCACCGAGCCACTGCGCGCCCACAGTAAAGATACTATTGCTACCAAAAACTTAACTGGGGAAAAAAGTAAATAGACTCCTGTATAGCACCCCGTTTTCTAAATCAGTTCCGGCAATTCTGATTTTGCTTGAACATCCGCAATCAAGTTATAATTAAATTACTCCACTTAACAATAGTTTGAACTCATTTTCAATGAATGCTGGCTAGACCTGAGGAAACAACCGATCCAGTTCCCGTCCACGAAACGACATTGTAAAAGTAAAAGCTCGATCAATCAGCTGGCAGAAAAAGGATAAGTAGTCACCAGCGGTCAGTGAAGGGAGAAATATAATCGATCTCGCGCACGGCGCTATCTAATTAAAGAAGACCGCTCGTTGTCGTTCCATGCAATTACGTTCGCACACGCGTTAGAAAAAAAAGATCGACAACCAGAGCGGGAAAGAAAAAGAATGAGAGAGAAAAAAATAAGAGTAACATGGAACGATCTCGCGGATCGGTGCGTGTCTCGTTGTCGCCGGCGTTACTCACCGGTGCGGTGATTAACCGTTAGCGGGCGCATTTGCATATTGCACAAACCGCCTACCGGACGAGTAGTGTGTAACGAGATGCAATAGGAGCCCGATAAAAATTACTGCGATCGGCGATTTCTCGACCGATCGCGAGGAGTTGGTCGCGGATCGGCGCCCGCGTCCTTCGGAACCGGAATCCGTGCAGCAAGTGGTTCGTCGACATCGAACGAGGATAATCGCTCTGCGATCCACACACGTCATCTAGTTCTCTCTCTCTCTCCTTCTCTCTCGATCTTTCCATCAACGTTTCGCGAGTTTGTCCCCTTTGTTCCGATCAACACCCTCGATTAACGTACGTCGATTATCGTAATTGACGGCTACCGTACGTTCACCGAAGTCGTGAAAGGTTTCGATCGGCTCGCCGCTCGCAAAGACACGCTGTGATTAGAGCTACTAATTTTTTCGGAAGGGACCTGGTATTTTTGCTGCAACCACGGATTAGAAACGATGCAGGCAAATCTCACGATCGTGAGGAATGGGACGTCAGTGTCTGTTCAATCGTCGAAATTACTGGAAGATCGAGGCGGTCATAGATTGTCGATCGATATACAACGTAATCTAAATTTTCATAGTTGTTAGACTGCAGGTCTTTACCGAACATTGTCTGTGCCAATTGCATGGAATCAATTAAAAATTGGTTTCGTCCTTTGACCCTTCACGAGGATTTCTAAAAATATTAAGAACGCAGTTTCCTCGGAGAACTACATTGTGTATGAAAGACTTAAACAATAGGGAAAATGAGCAATAAATCCTCGTACGTTGATTTGTACACAATTAAATTATAAATTAACAACTTCAGCAATTGTGCATTTGTGATGCCGTTAATATGTTGACATCCCTCCTCACAAGGTTAATAATTTAGACTGCGGATCTTTATGCATTTATGTATGAGAATTTTAAAAAAATGTTATTATTTTATTAGTATTAAATTCGACGGAATTTTGTACGATTTTTATTTATTTGGGATCTACAAAAGTTATTGTCAATGAAAATAGAATTTTATTTGATGCCCGTTTCTTAAAATTCGTCTACATAAATTGAGAATTGCATAAATATCCGCAGTCTATTAATAATACTAATGACTTGATGATAACATTTTTTATCTTTCCTCTGTTTCACGTTTCATCCACTTATTTTTGTTATATATGCATAAAATCCGCTGTCCAATGATTAGAACAGGTAGTAGGTGAAATACTTGACAGTGATAGAATTAAAACATTCCAAGATCACCGATATGCTACCATCAGTTTATTAAAATGATTAAAAGAAGAAACGAATATTTATTTGGTTCTAGTACCTTGCAACTCGTGCAAACAATTTTTCTATTGCATGAAAATTCGCAATCTAATAATCATGAATGTATGAAACTTCTATATACGAAATGATTGTCCAAAAAACAGCTAATAAGCTACGCGACACCCGTAATCGTACGTTTCATTATCACGTTGGCTCGATCTGGCTACTTGGAATTGGAAGAATTCGCTGAATTCACTCCGACACGCTTGATCGCTCAACCACATAAATCTTTCTTCAGTGGCCCAAGATACGACACTGAAAAACCATCCTTATCCTCAAATTTCTGAACCTCCCCTAGGCTACATCTCCTAAGATATAGAAAATGTTTTCTTCATTCAATCGCAGCTACTTTCACGGTGGTTCAAGATGGGCTACAATGATATATTCATTTTAGAAATGTCGCTACTCAAAAACAAAAGTGAAATGCACTTGTAAGTAAAAAGCGATCACAAAATCACCGACGGAATGCACTGAAAAACCATCCTTATCCTCAAATTTCTTAACCTCCCCTAGACTACATCCCGTAAGTTATAGAAAATGTTTTCTTCATTCAATCGCAGCTACTTTCACGGTGGTTCAAGATGGGCTACAATAATATATTCATTTTAGAAATGTCGCTACTCAAAAACAAAAGTGAAATGAACCTGTAAGTAAAAAGCGATCATAAAATTACCGACGGAATGCACTGAAAAACGATCCCTATCCTCTTTCTGAACCTCCCGTAGACTACATCGTGTAAGTTATAGAAAAAGTTTTCTTCATTCAATCGCAGCTATTTTCACGGTGGTTCAAGATGAGCTACAATGATATATTCATTTTAGAAATGTCGCTACTCAAAAACAAAAGTGAAATGTACTTCTAAGTAAAAAGCGATCACCAAATCACCGACGGAATGCACTGAAAAACCATCCTTATCTTCAAATTTCTGAACCTCCCGTAGGCTACATCCCGTAAGTTATAGAAAATGTTTTCTTCATTCAATCGCAGCTACTTTCACGGTGGTTCAAGATGGGCTACAATAATATATTCATTTTAGAAATGTCGCTACTCAAAAACAAAAGTGAAATGAACCTGTAAGTAAAAAGCGATCATAAAATCACCGACGGAATGCGCATAACTCCCTGAATCAACTTAGATATTTCTAGAAGAAAATTTCTCCTTTCCATCATCTTTTAATATTCTATATCACCGATCGTAATCACCGAGGTGTAATCGGATAAAAATCGATTTCAATCGTTCCAGTAAGTAACGTTGCAACAGCACGATCGATTTCGGTCGCGAAAGCGGACAGATCGGACGGAATTGCGTCGGGATTGCATTGACGCAGAAAGTAAATTGCCGGGGCATCGGTGAATGTGAAAGTCGTGGCATTTCGCACACTTTCTACGGCGGGTGCGTTAATCCCGGTGCCGTTCGCGCGGCCTCAAACTGTCGCAAAATCGGTTGCGTAACAATCGTTCCGCAGCATTGTGCCGATCGTACCGAGAGATTGTTATTAATTATAGTAGAGTCGCGGGCTCAAGGACGGCACCACAGTTTTCCGGCCGCGTTCGTTCACCCCGATACATATCCCGTTATCGCACGCCGATCACGAGTCCCGGCGGCCTGTTATCGTTTTGGCCGGTTTTGATACTGTTTCAACAAGTGCCTTGACGGAAACGGGGACAGTTTGTATTGCAAGAATTGGACGCAGGGATTTACTGGGCTTTTCGTCGACTTGCTATCCTTTTCAAACCCATGAGTTACGACAATATAATGTAAATCACGAATTTCTTCGATAACACTGAGTTTACGAACCGGGAATCATTTTTTAGAAAAGAGTCACGGCTATTAATTTTAAACTATCCGTTACATAATGATCACAATTTGATTAATATATTTCATTTTTTTTTGCCGATTTTTATTAATTTCTATGAATTTCTTGGGTAAATCGGGGCTTTCGAACCGATAATCACTTTTTAAAAAAGAGAGACTTCTGCGTAATTATTTTAAGATATTCGTCACATGATGTTGATAATCTAAGCAGTATATTTCAATCTGTTACTGAATATTATTTGTTTCAATGAATTTCTTCGCTGAATTAACGCATTGAAACGAATAATCATTTTTAGGAAATCAAATATAGCTACGAAATTAACTTCAAACTATTCGTCACACGTTGTTACTATCTTAAGCAGCATATTTTAATTGTTCACTAAATTAGAGAGAACACTCTACGAAACAGAAGATGGGACACGCAACAACTGAGTGAAATAAATCCATCGCGCAAAACTTCCAGAGAAACTTCGTTTTGAGAAAGTGATTAGACTACCGCATTATCAACTTTTGTTTCACGAGCCGCGCCAGGTGCTAATCAGATTCACACGCTATCGTCAAATTAGCTTCGAAATTTAGGCTCGAGAAACGTTCGTAGATTGATAAATTCGAGACAGCAAAATTTGCTGTTGATCGAGCGTACGAGTCCATTGAAAAATTGTAAAATCGACATTCCCGACCGGCGAGCAATTTATCTTTTCCTATTACAAACGGTACAATCGTAAACCAGTTTCAGAGTACAACTTCGATAAAAACTTTCCCGGGCATGAATATTCTTGTCGCTTGTTGAGGGTAGCATCGATAAAATTTGTAGGGCAGTAAAAAGAAGTGGAAATTCGCACAATGCGTTTCCACGATTTCCGAGGGAAAAATCAATGATTTATGGAGGGAAGGGTTTGGAAGGTCGATGGTGTTTCCGTTAACGGTAAAGAACAAAACAGAGGACAATTCGGGACGGGGACTGTACCTGAAAAAGGGTTCGTGCGTGGTAATATCGGTCAGCTAAGGAAAAAAAAGGGGTATAGGTTTGTCCGGTAACGGGTTTAAAAAGCTAGGCTCCTTCGCGGAGTCGCAAAGTCAATTTCTTTAGCCGTTAATCCGTTCACAGACAACCGTGGTCCCGCTTGTAAACGCGTAAAGACCAAAAGGATTAGAGTCGCGTAGCACCCCTTTTTTCAGGCTCTTTCATCCCCTTATTTTTAACGGCGTACCTACGTCGACGCGAAGCGGAGGCGGATTAACGAAAAGGCGCGTTCGTAAAAAGCAGTAAAATGTTTCACGTTTTTTCTCGGTTCCTCAAGTTCCCTCCTAATTTGGAAGTCACTGGAACGCGTCTCTTCTTCCTCCTACCTTTCTTGCCTCCTCGGCTTTTCGCTCGGTGTTTCGCTGACCGTACCATTGGCGAACGGGGCTTTTTTTCTGCTGTTTCTTTATTGGCGGACCGGAACACCGAAACCGAAGAAACCAATGGCCGAAAAAGATGTCGAGCACGGGCTCGTGAAATATTGCCCAACGAAAGCCCGAGCGAGAGTGAACGAGTTAATTGCTTTCTCTTCCCTGGCCGCGTTTTCTACTTTTGTTAGGCCGAACGCGTGCAATTGCCCTGCGTGCTTCGGGCCTGTTTCCTACCGCTCTTTCCCAGTTTTCGATGGGATTCGCCGAAAATTTATTGCCACCCGATGGGACTTGTTAGTGATATATTAGGTGGCAAGCCAGTTTTTGTACGCAGTTTTTGTAAAACGAGAAAAATATTGACGGACTTTTTGACTCTCGACGTTAAACTGTAGACGTAGAATCATGAGGCTGACTCGATATAACGTAGGAAGAAGTCGAAGCGATAATATTTAATATTTAAGCGATAAAATTTACGCTTAACTTACCGAGCATTAAAAGGGACTAGTATTACCTTGTAAAAATTTTATCTATTCAGAGCTTTTGCAATTCTTATTTCTATATAAGCTTGAGTAAGGGAAATATTTATTAGCTATGAATGCATCTTTATAGTTTCAATAATTGTAACATAAAAAACTTGAGACCGGTCTATTTGACCGAGCTGGCAGGTGTAGTGTTTCTGATTAAAGCTGTCAAGTCGACACAGAGCCACAATGGATTAACCCGTTTGCCTCAAAAGAAAAAATAAAGAATAATGCTTTTATTACCAATTTTTTTATTTCATTTAAGAAAAACAATTCCAGACAGTGAAAAGATATTTCATCATATTTTAATCATTTGTATACATTTCTTATACATACTGTTAACATTAAACATATCGAGCATTAAAAGCTATTGATGTGGTTTGCGTTATGAAAGTGACAAGATTAAATTTATCTAGATCTTGGGCAATGTTTACTATAATATAAGCTTAGATGAGATAATTTATGTAATCATTTCTTACTGACGCAACCTTGTAATTTCAATAATAGTGAAATACAAAGTTTTAAACTTTTGTATATGCTTAAACTTATACTGTATATGCAATGGGGATAGTGGTCAAGAAAATAGCGCGTATGTGTACGCTAATAATGCAAATTGGTCAATATAAAGATGCACAAAATTTCGCATAAATATCACACCTTCTAAAGAACTCAATATACGGCAGAAATGGGGGTCACTTAATACATCTACAAGCACAGAACAATAAAACAAATTTTTAAGCTTCCAGAGCTTGGGGCAAACAATGTCTACAGTGTTTTCGTTAACACTCGCCATGCTGACAAGGAAAATCCCCATATTTCAGCGAGCAAACAACGTACCAGCGAAAATACTCCCAATACAATATCGGTGAGGCGGTGCGGCGCGCGATGACGTCAAAACCGAAAAGAAAAAAAACTAGGGGATCCGCAAGAGTTCACCCGAAAACCGCCCTCCACCCCATGCAGTACGCGTCGTGACCGGGCCGGGGATATTTGCATGACACGGTGGCGTGAGCAGTTCAGAAAAGGCTGAATTATCGAGGTGGGAAACGCGCACCCAGTGGTCTAATCAGGCCGAGGAAAATGCGCGCGGAAAGTGATGCTCGTCGGTGTCGGTGCGGAGGCGGTTCGGGGCAAACGGGGATGTTGCGGGGGTGTAGGAGGTGTGGGAGGAGGAGAGGAGAGGAGAGTCGCTCAGATTGCGAGCGCCGAGGTCGCGGGGTCATTGACCGGCGAGGGTAGCACTCACCCTAACTAGGCCAGCGGATCTCTCTTTCTCTTGCCTCCGCGCTGTTCCTCTCTTAACTCCCTCCTACGATTCTCTCCCCACCGACCGGGATTCCGATTCTCCTCTCTCCTGCTCTCTCTCTCTCTCTCTCCCTCTCGTGCTTGCCTCCCCCCTCTCTAGCGGACGGTCCATGGTTCTGCTATTTTCGCGGGGGCCACTCGACACGGATATATACGGCCCGCCTACGTTTGGCGGGATAATTTACGTTATTGAGGCCGTTCCACCCTGCCCCCACAATGTGCCGCGGCGGAACTGCCGGGTGGAAAGCGCGCACTGCTTTTTCCTGCTGATCCCTTCCGCTCCCCTTTCCCACACACCCCATCCCCAACGCTACGCCGCCGCCGCGCGCCAGGCTCTTGGGTCCACGCATGGCCGGGATGAATTACGATAATTACTATCACCGAGGAAGCTTTTATCGGCCACGGAATATTTTCATGGCATGGCGCGGCTCGGCCGCGTACACGCGTGTCGACGCTTTCGGCCCCGCTTTGTGCACGCGCACATGCTACCGAGTCCAACAGCATCGATTGCGTCCGGATTTCGGGACCCGGCGAATGCCATTGCTCTCTATCTGACTCGCTAGTCGCTTTAGAAAGGCTCTTGCGACAGGCGAATACCGAGAGGACCGATAGAGAAAGCGAACTCTTTCCTTAGAACTCTGGAATGATTGCTTGGTGGCTGGAATAGTTGGTTCACGACCGATGATTAGACAACTGGGGATCATTAACGTCTAAGATAACTAGCCCGAAGAAGGGACCTGTGGATCATAGTAGCCGGATACACCCCACTATAATGGAGTCTATGGTCTCTGTATTTTAAAAGAAGATAACTTAAGTCATAATAGCTGTCCCCTCAGCTAGAACGGGATCTATGGTCTGCTTTTTGAAAGAGAAAATATATATACATATATATATATATATATATATATATATATATATATTGTATATTATACACCCATAATAAGTTACAATAACTGTCTACTCCAATCTTATGTTACAAGTGAATTTATGAAGTGATAGTAGTAGAATGGGCAGCTATGTAATCTGCTTTATTTATGTGCTTTTAAAAAACAGATAACAAATATTATAAGTCGACTGCGGATTTTATGCATGTATGAGAAACATAACAGCATGTGATACAAAACTATGCAGACATTACGAGATTTCAAGAATGCTGTCATATTATTAGCGATTTACTAAAGTTATTAAAGTGCATTATTATTAATCTTGTGTTCCTTACAACCAACGTTGACAATTTGTAGTTTCACTTAAAAATCCACACTCTAATCATGAGCCTGATGTAATTGAAGCAAGGTGTACAGCAATGACGACTATAATTCTAGACAGCGGATTTTATGCATCCATGACAAAAATAAATAGATATAATTTCTAACAGTAAAAGCATTAGAAGAATTGAAAAATACTGTTATACTATTTTCAACGTATTAAACAGACCAAGAAAGAAAATAAATTTGTACTTGTTTTTTCAATTCGGGTAAAAAATTTTATTTTGTATAAAGATCCGCTATCTATACATATATTACTAGCATAGCTCCCTGCGACGAACCTTATAATAATTTTGTGGCTCCTGCAAATCACGAACTTGTCTGATCTACTCAGCAATTTGATTCAAGAAGACATCGAAGTAAATATAACGATGTGTGTAAAATGACTTCTCGTTAATTTAAATAAGCCGGTGGTCGTGCTAACTGTTCTAGAACACTCGGCCGCCATCGTAGAGATTGAGGCTTAACAGAGTGATACGGTTATTGCATACAATTTACTTTGCCTCGTCGCCCTCGTCACGAAGAAATTCAATTGCGAAACGGTTTGCCTTCCGCAATTATACCCTCGTGAATCCTTTCAGGCTCCAGCGAAGGCTCCGTTAGGAGTTAAGAGGTCCGCAACACGGTCGTCGGAGCTGACACGTGTCACAGATCCTGCGTCATCTCTGCATTTTCAGGCGCGAAAACGCCTCGCGACGGAAGCTCGACTGTATCAAGGGTTTAAAGCGAGTAAGAGGACAAAATTACCAAGCTCGCGAGTGAAGAGGGACACGGTGGTGAGCGGGAACACGGGTATGGCTACGGTGTTGATATAATATCTGTAGCATGGGGCGACAGGTTGGTGGAAATGCTATACGTAGCAGCCGGCGAGAGGGAAGGGGTAGCAATACCGGGGCTGGCTGGTGGGTCAGAGGTCGTTGCCCTAGAGGCTGCTACCCTCTCGCCCCAGCGGCCACCCACCACCCTTTGCCCATAGCCTGGCTCCTCAACCGAGTTTCCGGGGGTTGACTGTGCGAGTAGTCGTGAAGCTTGTTCGAATTTCCGTAAAATACGCGAGACCCGTAATCGTACGTTTCATTATCACGTTGGCTCGATCTGGCTACTTGGAATTGGAAAAATTCGCTGAATTCACGCCGACACGCTTGATCGCTCAACCCCATAAGCTTTCTTCAGTCGCTCAAGATACGACACTGAAAAACTACCCTTATCCTCAAATTTCTGAACCTTCCGTAGGCTACATCCCATAAGTTATAGAAAAAGTTTTCTTCATTCAATCGCAGCTACTTTCACGGTGGTTGAAGATGAGAGAAAGAAAACAGTACCTTGATCCCCTAATTTCTGAACCTTCCATGGGCTACAACCCCTAAATTACGGAAACAATCTTCTTCATCGAACATTGTTGATCAGCAGCTAATGAAGGCTTAGTTGAACACTTGCTACTGATATGCATCGCGTGTCAATGGACTATATCACCCTCTCGTGTGGATCATTGGAGGGTTAGCTCTGTTTCGAGAGCGTTGACCACGTGGGAACTAGTTAAGAAGACACTCGCTAAAAGAGAAAGTCTATCTCGTCCCCGAAGTGGATCCGAGGGACGGAGAAAGTGGTTCCGTGCGAATCTGCAAGAACGGAGCCCAGGAGAAAGAGGAACACGTCCCTTTCATTGGCATCCGGCCGGACCGCCTTCGCCGGTGTTTTAACTTCCTGGTCAGATCACTCTTACTTTCTTCGCAGTGAACGGTGACTCGATCGGGCCGGCCACCGTTCGAGAGAAAAATACGTCACTCGTCTTGACCGTGCCTATTACGCGAACCATCCTCTATTTGCATTCCTCGCTGAGGTAACACACGCGCCCGACACACGGGGTGAAAGCGATCCGTGAATCATTGCGAAGACGATTGCAACCGTGACACAAAATTATGCGTGTCGATGTCCTTTTCCGAGCCACGTTCGAAAGTTCCCAGCCGGGGAGTTTAATAGTCGTGAGGCTGAAGGCTACGCTAGGCGGTTGCGAATCCGGGCTCTAGGATTTTCGAAACTTCAGAATTAGAACGGAATTGCGTTTCCGTTGCAAAACATTTTTGCAAAACTTCGCTACGGAAAATTGCCTGGTTATGTTCTGACGGAATTTATATGGTCGATCGATCAACAATGCGAGCTATCTCGAACTTTCTGGACGGACGGATGTCTTCACAGTTTGATCGGACTATAGCTTTCTGTTTGCGCGGCTTTGAGAACCGTCGAGCCGCTCTGCTGACCGAGAGAGGAGACACAGTTTTCGCAAGCGGTTCAGCGAACTCCATGGAAGAAGCGCGAACGTGCGCTGGTTTGATAAGGGTCCAAGCTCGCGGGCGATAACAGCACCGACACGATTTGAGGTTGTTCACCTTGGCGTGGTACTCTAGAAGCGAGAGCAAAGTGAATCGAGGATGGCGCGCGTTGCACGCAGCGCGAATCGCCCAAAAGGAATAGAGGCGAGAAAAAGAGACGAATGATTAGAGGGTGAAGTGGCGGTGCGGAGGGGGGGGGCTGTGCAGGGGAGAGGGGGGGAGGTCATACTCTTATCGGGCTTCTCGTCGGTTTGGCTTGTGGCGTAGGTACGTTGCGAGATTAGAACGACCCCAAGAGCAGCTCAGAGAGTCGACGAACCGGCCCCTGATTGGGCGATGTCGAGTCAACGCTCCTCTCAGGTGGTGAGGTGGGGGGTGGTTGGGGAACGAGAACCGTGGGAGGGAAGTGAGGACGGGGTAATCGTGGACTGGGAGAGGACACAGTGCATCAATCGAGGTCACTGGGGACCGGGAGGAGGCCAGGCCATTGCCCGTGTGCCTTGCTTTTGAGGTTAGCCAGTAGTCAGCACAAGCGCAATTAGAAAATGCCCAACGGAGTCCGCGCGCGGTGTCGAAACCAGCCTTTTCATCTCGAGTGATATCTTTTGCCGCGTCTTCGCCCTTTTCTCGCCACCGCGAGGAATCTGAAATCAGTGAACTCTCGAGTCGCTGGTTTCATCCCCGACGACGATCGCAGCTCGAGACGAAGGGTACGCGCGGTTCTAGAGATCGCGTCGAAGATTGAACCCGGAGCGCGACGGTATGCATTCTAATTCCAGCGTGTAGCTCGTTACGGCACCCGCGAATAACGTTTCTGTAACCGAGCGGAACATTAGTCAGGAACACATTAATAATCGTAACACTGTTACGAAAACCACGTGGCGAAGTGCACACGCCAAGTGGCCGATGGCGCTCCGCCCCACGCCTCCCAGTCGCACAAATCCCGCATATTTTGAAATCGCGTCGACGACAGCGAGTAACCCTCAAACTGTGCTTCATCACCAAGGTGCAAAGAAGGTGTCCGAAGGAAGCGTTGCGTCAGCGGGTTGCACGTTGCTAAAATTACGCGTCTAGTCGCTGGCGATCCGAGGAAAGAGATCAAGCACGCGTCTTGCCCAGCGTTTGGACATCAACAGGGTGGACCGATATTTACCGTCGTCACGTCAGCATGACAAACTGAATTCGATGGCCAACGGAACAGAACAATTCAATTGGTAGGTGCAACGGGTAGCCAACGTGCTCAACCCACCACGTAGTTGCGCTCGGTGAGGCAGGTCAGTGCTCCGACAGCGGATGCACCGTGACGAGGAACAGCGCGGGGAAACGGTGAAAGCATTCCGCGGATCCTAGCGAGAGTGATCACGGTCCAGCAGCGCGGCCATAATGTACTTTCTCCGAGGACAGAATGGAAGAGAGATCGGCCAGAAAAGAAATCGGGGAAAGAGAAAGAAAGAGAGAGAGAGAGAGAGAGAGAGAGAGAGAGAGAGAGAGAGAGAGAGGGCTCGCGAGTAGGTAGTCCACACGTAATTCACTATAGTGAGGTTACGTAACGGAGCCGGCAAGGAGAATTCTCAGCCGGTTAAACGGACCTGTGTGTTCGTGCCTTGCGTGTCGTGCGTGTGGCGCGTATGCGTGTTCGTTCGTCACAACTACCACTGTCTTTCTCTTACTCCTTTGCACCCAGCACGTACTCTCGCAACGCGAAACAAGGTGCACACGATGGTAGCTGATTAAATCAGTGCATTCGTCTAGCATCTCTGATCTGAAAGGGGTAGCGCCGTTTACCCATGCAGCCTCCCATCGTCATTAGTTCCCCTAATTCCTCATTAGAGCCCCGTTTACGCAGCACACTTAGGCCACGCGATAGAATTGGAGCGACAACCGAAAACAGCAGTGTCCAGGTCCCTCCTGCCCCACAACCGGTGAAAATAGCAAATACGGGAGGTCACTGGTTAACAAAAAGGTAGGCAAACGCTTATGAACGGTTCATTGTAACTGTACAAAGAGCCGCGCATCAGTCTCTCTTTTACACGAGAAGAGAATAGGAGAGCGAACGGGCGAGCTAGCGAGTGAGCGAGCGAGCAGAGTGTGTTGGTGACCTTCGATGATAGTCGTGGGTGGGGAGGTTGGTCGAGTAGCTAAACTACTCAGCGGGGAAGGGAAGGCGAGGGACGAGCGGGTAGGTAGGGAGACCCAGTTCGAGTTTGTTGAACCGGCCCGGCGGCGATTGGCCACACGAGTCGCGGAGTTCACTCTACTTGCCGAACGGAGGTAGGAGAAGGCGAGAGGAGGCGGTGGGGCGAGGTGGCGGGCCGCTCGGTTAATTTCATCTTGCCCCAGTTACGGGCCAGGCAGGGTGAACGAACTAGCCTCGCGCCAAGGCCCCACCGACCTACTTTCTTGTTCTACGGACCAACGTGAGGGAAAGAGACACAGATTCTGCCTCTCTATACGCCGAGTTCACGACGAGTTCAGGCCAGAGTGAGACCGCCGCCGAGTGGGAGAGCAGGAGAGGATACGTGGAAGCACTCGCGAGCGGAGAGTGAGAAAGAGGAGAGAGGAGAGAGAGAGAAAGGGAGGGAGTGGCGATCTTGCGTGGGGGGGGGGCAGCCTGGGGGAGAACCTAAGGGGGGAGGTGCCTAGGGTGGGAGAGCACCACTAGAGAGACTCACTATCTAGGCTAGAACTGCGAGCGAAAAGAGAGGGAACGCGAACCGTTGGCTGGACGAAGAGAGCGACTGACGGAGCGACGAGGAGAGAGAAAAATTGCCGGAGCGCAGAGTGGAAGGCCGCCGACCGAGGGCAATGAACTAGCCTCGTCCCGGGCCCCGCGACCTACATTCCAACCCCGCTGGAAAGTGAAACCGCCTCTTTCTCTATTCCTTCCTACCTGAATCATGATCTACGGCCACATTAGGAGTGTTTTTTACCATTTTGGATAGACTACCATACACACAACCCCACGATTCCAAACCGAGTCATCTGGCAACACAGTGAAAATAAACTCTTCCTTTCGTTTGACGCTACCGAAGCTTTCTCGGACGAAGAGACCCTAGATACATTGACGGCCATAATAGTTGATCCCTTCGCTTTTTACCCGTGTTTTTTGGTTTTGTAGTAATTAGAAATAAGGTGGCTGCTATTGTGGCTGTCAATATACTCTGGGTATCCAGGATAGCATGCTCTCTACGATCAAACAGTTCAGCTTACCAGCCAACACACGTCCCAACAGATTCTCGCTATCCTGGGGAGCACCACGATAACAGATCTGGCCCAATTGCTCTTTGTCGCTGTCCAGCGGCTCGTTGGACGGTGTCAGGATGTCGCCGGACTGTTGCTCCTCCGATGCACTCCCGCGGGGTTTGAACTTTTGCACGGTCATTTCTCGGTGACGACTGTCCCCCTCGTTCTCGCACTGAATCTTGTCCCGGTTTCTCGTTTCCGTTACGGTGCCGTCAACGGTGTATCGTTCCGATAGTCCTCCCGGTGGTCTCACGTGCGAATAGGATTGACATAACACGACACGAGCTCCTGCGAGAGCCAAAGTACCGGAGCAGTCAGCCGCGCGAAACTTTTCAAACAATCTGCCACTGCGTGTTGACAACTCACTATCGCCCCGATGCGATGCGACCACGAGACACCGGGCGCGAAACTCGCGGGCTTTGTTTTGATTTGTCGACTGGGCTCTGGCGACAGCGGACGTGTCGTTCGAAAACAGTTCCCCCCTTTTAACGGACGGCTTACTTAACCTCTCTCTCTCTCTTTCTCCCCCTCTCTCTCTCTCTCTCTCGCTCTCTCTCTTTCTGTCTGTCCTCTCTGTCTCTGTCTTTTCCCTCTGTCTTTCTCACTCTCTCCCTCTCTCGCTATCTCTCTCTTTCTCTTTATTTTCTCTTCCTGTTCGTGCTCTCTCGAGTGTCTTTCTCTTTTTGTCTCTCGCGCGCGCACGCAACAAACACGACTAACGCGGCGAGAACGGAGCTGTTGCTTTCCTCTATGGCGACCGCGTGGTCCTCGCGGTAACTGCAAATCGAAGCCTGCACGTTATTAGTCGGTGTGTTGTGTGTGGCGTGCGATGCGGTGCGCGAGTGAGCCCGCCGCGGCGTGGTGTGCCGCGACTTCGCGGCGCCTGCGCGTTGCACCGTTGATGGACACCGGTGTATCACACCGAGTTCGCGCCCCCCTTTATTTTTCAAACCGTCGCGCCTCGACATTTTACTTTCTAATCCCGATTCAATTTTATACCCCTCCCACCGACCCGATGATCGCTTCTTAATGAAGTCAGGGTGCGATTCCCTAACAATAAAATCATCTTTCATAGCGTTCTTTCAACGTGGAATCGAGAAGAAAAACGACTAACAGGATTGCAAAGGTTTTGCTAGATCCACTACAAGTGTCATGTTCAATTTCCTAACTAGACCGCGGGTGCTTCTGTATGCGTGTACATGTTGGCAAATTACTAGAAAATTTATTTTATTTTATTTCAATTTGAAAAACACCTAACAGGATAGCGAATTTTTTACAAGGTCCAGTAAAAGTGTCGTGTACAGTACTAATTTTCTAACTAGACTGCCGGTATTTCTGTACTTGTAGCATGTATACATTTGTAAAATATAAGAGAACGCTTTTTATTTTATTTTAACCTGAAAAACACCAAAGAGGAATGCGAATGTTTTTTAGATAAATTACAAATGTACAGAACTAATTTTCCAACTAAACGTATATTCGTAACAGGTGTCAGAAAATGCCTTTTATTTGATTTTGATCTGAAAAAAATCTGAAGACCCACAGTCTATAGCATAAATACGATATTTTCATTCATCATCCCTCCATTACAATACAAACTTGTATTGTTTATTTACAGTAAGATCCTTTAATTGTTAGAATAATATATACTAATATGGACTAAATTATTTATTAGGAAAATAAATAAATGTAAGGATACCTGGGCAGGAATTTGATATTTCAATTATTATAGCTACTTAATTTCACTGTAATCGAATGTGCAAAATGGAACGTTTTCGCAAAATGGTTTCCTCTGCTAACATCTCACACAATTTGATCAAAAATATAAATTTCGTTATCGTTTAGGGATCGATAAAGGGCGATCGCAGTTTTCGAGAATCTGTTCTTCGATGGCGGGTTACGTTGATAACGACTCGCAGCTTATCAACGCGGGATTCCACTGCGATAGCATCCTCGAAGGCACAACCGTTTCATTCCTATGGCCAATTGGCACGGCTGACCTGTCATTAGGATCAAGGATTTTAATCGGCAGTGAGAAGAGGCTTGGCCTAGCCTTTATTATGCGTGCACGCGTGCACGCTGATGGAGTCCCGGTGTATTGTCGCGAACGCGGACCTAACGCGCAGATCAAAGTATTTGTAGTCGGAGATGGCGGAGGTCGCCATGAAACGGGTGGTCCTATTTTATGCATTCCAACCTCGCGCCAAATATATCCTGCTAAATACAAATTCCACGTTAATTCGATAAACAAAATATGAAACAATGCCACTCGAAATCGAGAGTAATTAGTCTAAACGTCTGGAAAAGGTGAATTTGCCACGCAGATTCCTAAATGGAAAGAACCTAGTCATAAAATCGTCCATATCCACCGAGTTCATCAACTTTCTATTTTATACACTTCTTTCTCATACTTCCTGTTTGTACATTTATAGCCATCTTTTGCAGATGTGTTTAGTCGTACGCAGCTGATGTTTTACAGTCTATAAATTACGATTTTTCTTATTTTACATTTCAGATTGAGTCGACGTTACATAAATGATTATATTAACCGAATTGTTTTCAGTTTCTCATAAGTATGGCACAGAATCACGATAAATTGAATCTTGTCAATTTTAAAAAGTTCAGTGTTAAAAATTGTAATGTGTATCATGTACCAAAATGGCAGTCATAATATTATCATTGATGGAAGACGCTACGATTCTTTTAAAAAATAAGGGACTTAGTGACATAAGCCCATCGGAGGAGCTAGACGACACGGCACTGATCTCCTCAATACAGAGTCATTGTAGTGCGTTCCCCTGCCTCGACGTTGACTCACTAACACTCGGAGAGTGAAAGCAGCTTAACCCCTGGCAGACACTGACACGCTCGCGTGCGTTCACATTATTAGAGATACCCATTTCACGTATACCTAAAATACACGTGTACACTTGTAGTTCGTATATCCGTGTTGAAATCTGTGAATTGTTTAATACACATGTACCTATGTGTCACAATATACTCGCGTGTATTCGACTACACGTGTACACTTGAATTAAGAATTGCACGGACTGAAACACGTATGTATATATTCGTTGCACGTATATGCCTGTACACGTGAAAGTTTAATACATGTTCTAACTTGTGTTGTAGTTCAGATGCACGTTCATACCTCTGCGGAGCACGTGGGTTATATCTCTACAGAAAGTAGAAGTTAGATCACAGGTGAGCGGCACTCAGACATGAACGTTAGCTCCCTAATCGACTGTTGCTCGTAGGTCAGGACTAACCTGCTGCGATTCGAACTCTGCTATTTCTCTTGTCTACCAACACGATCGGCCGTCTAATTGAATTCAGACACCAGCCATATTTATTAGTCCGATAGCGACCTATTACTTTTGCAATCGAGCCATTCTTTCTCCCGTCGACGAGACCCATATTGCTCCTCGATAATGCTTCAGAGGAATGATCGCAGGGATTGTGATAGTTGCTTATCACCGGGGTCCGGTTAAACGGTCGTTGAACGCTGACAAACCCGTTGGTATCGTCCAACCTCTTTTTCTTCAATTCCACCCTGCTGTCGATGAAAACAATATTTGTCACGTTTTCTTGTGTAGGGTAATTATTCCAGTCATATTAACACTTAGCCGAACGCACGCGCCACAGAGACCTATACAGTTTCCACCGCGCTCGGGAAAGCCAAACTGCGCTGTCCACCGCGCATTTTTTTGAAGTAGCACGGACTGAAATTCGCTATTTGAAATCAAAAACGTCCGAAAATTATTTATGTGATCAATTATATCTTACGGTAACAATTTCGTCCAACGACTTCACATATTGCTTATACAAAATTCGAAATTAAAAGTTTATAATAATTATTTGGTAATTATATAGAAAAGGTCTGCGTACTACGATTTTGATGAAATTTTAATATGTTATGGAGCAACACATTCTGAACAACTTTTTCCTTTTCCAATATCGGGGGGTCGCTTTTAGTTTTCGAGATATTTGCAAAAAACTATCGGTAAGGTTAATTTCATAACGAAAACCTTCTTTTTAGAAACACTGGGTGCGTGTGAAACACTGGGTGTGTGTGTGTGTGGTATTGTAGCTTCTCATCTCCACAACGTGTTTACAAACAAAAAATAAACAGATGCGGCCCGAAAATCCAGGAAATGGAATAACAGAAGAAACAAGCAGAATTAACTCCTGTAGGTAACTCTGATCATACATAGATAGGCTGAGCTTTCAATTTTCAAAGACATTTCCTGGATTTTCGGGCCGCATGTGTTTATTTTTTGTCTGTAAACACGTTGTGGAGATGAGAAGGGACAATACCACACACACCCACCCAGTGTTTCACACGCACCCAGTGTTTCTAAAAAGAAGGTTTCCGTCAAAAATATGTCTCGATACTTGTGAAACGACTCTATAGAAATAAGAAGCTGTATAGAGAAAGAAGCGTTGCTCAGGTCAAAATGGGCGATCTACCTCATCGGTCGGCCACCGACTAGCTTGGAAATGGGTAGATTTACCCGATCGTTTGGCTAAGTGTTAAGCGTTAATATTATAAATGTAGGTACTATTTTCTAAATTTTGTATATAGGGGCATTGAAGCTACATTAATGTGCTCATTCAAATCTATGTGAGTTTGTTACGCAATTTATTTTCGGGAACGTTGACTACTGGGTAGGAGTCCGGTAGATACTATTGGAATTCCGGTAGATACCGCAATGTTTCAACACGAACGAGTATAATTTGTTATGTTTTATATTCTCAGATTTTTCGAATGAAAATCAGCAGTGGAAAGCAACCTTAACAATCACCGCGGGAAGGTTGAGCTCAAATTGATTTGAACTGGGCGCAGTCCAAGCCTAACCTGCCCTAACTACGAGCCTTGAATATACAGTTAGCGTGTGGTAGTCGCCACGACGGCCTAACGTCGGCTAACGGGAATGTTTCTAGCGCCACATAGGCTCCTTTCAGATTCAAAGCTCCTACAGTTTCACTTTCACTTTTTCCCTCGTTTTTTCCCGCTTCTCCGGATGAATGGGCGCTCCGATCTTCCCGGACCCTGAGTCAGGGAACTTCACCCTAATCTTTCTTACCATTTAATCGGATTGTGGTCCAGGTCTCATGAATCGTTCGATCGTTGCCGGATACGTCTGTAGGAAAGAAGATATCGTTCCGCGTCACCAACGTTCATTGGTAAGAAGTTACTGGAATCCGCCTTGTCGTGTGTTTATGAAATAGGACAACCATGTCAGGATCGCGGAGGGTTAATTGTTTGATTCGTCAGACTTCGAAGTAAATCATTTGCGCGCGTTATAGGACGACTTCGTCGCGTCTAGATCATGGTCATCCGGCAGATCCGTTAAACGATTCGAATTGAATATATGTATGTATTACTATAGTCTGTCAGACTACGTGACTATTCTAAATATAATCGAACGCCTGACCTACCCTAACTACGACCAGCGAGCATACAACCACGGCATGATTGAACTCAAACGTTCAAGGAGACTTCCAATACCGTTCCAGCGCTCTTCATTGTTAGCTTCGCATAGAACACGAAGTACATAATTAACTCTTTCCATTCTAACTTTTCTATTCTAATCCATTGCGGAGCTATTTAAACATAATTTTTAGTCACACACGATTTATTTTGTGAGATTTTTCTATAATGTATAAAACGTACAAATTGAATGAAACTCTACGTGACCGAAGATACCATTTATCATTTGTGTGTAAGTTTAACAAGGAACTTCCGTAAAAATTCAAAATAGATACGTTCCTGAGATGACATAATAGACATGTTGCTCGTAATATTCAATGTTAACAGGTTATCTACCGGAAGACTATAAATTGGCTTTCCAATAGTTCTGCTGTACTAAAAGAAATATTAAAAATCTTCTTTTCCATAATAATCCAAAACAATATAATTAAATTACGTTACTGAGATTTTTACAGCAATTAGATTGCTGTTCCTGAGATGATATAATAGACATGTTGCTCGTAATATTCAATGTTAACACGTTATCTACCTGAAGACTATTAGTTGGCTTTCCAATAGTTGTGCTGTACTAAAAGGAATATTAAAAATCTTCTTTTACATAATAATCCAAAACAATATAATTAGATTACGTTACTGAGATTTTTACAGCGATTAGATTGCTGTTGAAATAATTGCCAGTAAATAATGTGTTAATATTGAATAAGATTGTTACAGTGGCGTGTTGAATGTTAAGTCGCCGTAATGCAAAATTGCCCTTCGGTAAACAATTCCGAAAGATATAGTAGACGAGAGAGATTGTTAGGAAACCGTTGATCGACTAACAATTGCGAAGCCAATATAATTCTACATATATTGTATAGTAACTGTAAATTATTGTAAATAAACTATACTGTACAATGCCGCGGCGCGTAAAGAGTAGTGCTTGTAGAATTTGCAACAGTAGTTTACTTGAATGTGTACAATGTCAAAATACTTGGCACATCAGAGACGTCTTTGAACGTCAAGGAGTTAAAAAGCGTATGTTATTATTTGCACCCACAGTTATTTGCCCGGCATTTTAATTCTGGTAAAAAGTCACAACACGCTGGAAAGATTGCGTTTAAAAAAGGGGGAAAAGAATAACGTGGAAGTTGTCGCAGTAGGTGAAACGACACTTCGGGCAGTTCTGTTATTCGGTGCATTTCGTGGTTAAAAGTCCCGAGTTAAATTGGTGCTTCCCGGGATCCCTTTTGTGCGGCCCGGAAAGATTTATCACTCCAGGTTTCTGGGTTCTGTACGGACGGAGAGCGTGTAATCGACCCTGCCAGCTTTACCTGAAACACCTGTTAGCTAATCTCTCTGTTCTCCGTCCGATTGCCGTGGAAAAGGAAAGCGGTGGATTCTGCTCGCGAATGGAGCGTGGAAAGAAATCTTTTCCCTTCGTGAAAGCAATCCTCGAGCGGCGGAGCTAACACGCTGGGCTCCAGTCGTTCAGCAAACTTCGTTAAAGGACTTCGTTCTTTTACAACCCTGTGGCCGAGACGAAGAAATCCTCCGGTGACAAACTTTTCTTTCTCTTTTCTTTCCTCCCTGTTCGAAAAAAAGTACTTCCTCGACACGTAAAGGCGTCGTGGTTTGATTTCACAATGGTCACCGCCGATCCTTGCTTTATTTAATTGTTATTCCGTAAGCAGTTTCCGGCGGCAAGTTTTGGGAAGGTTACCGAAACGATCGGAGGAGCGCAATGAACGATAAACGGTTAAGATGGCGGCCGCGAGGGTGCCGTAGCAACTATTGGGAGGGATAATTGGGAGGTAGTTATGTCGGCGATAAGATAATGTGGCAACGAACCACGCGATATCAATTACTGGATTGAACTTAATGGCTGGTGTCGTCCTTTGGATGTTGATTATCATGGTAAACTTTTCTACTTTAGTATCGTTACGTAGCTGCTCGTTGTTCAACACTACTAAGCCATAAACTTGACTTACTTGTGTGCAGTATAATATCAAAACTGGCTGTGTCCAACCAAAGTACTTTTGAGACATTTTTGAATTTTAGTTCTTCAATATTTAAAGTGAAAATTTTAATATATTGTTCGCGAAGCGTAATACCAATATTAATTGATAACAATACTATTAGTAATAGTGCTTAAAACAGATTGCCATAAATGTCCCCACATATTTCAAACATAGATATTGCGTGTTTCGATACTATTCATATATTCTATCATAGTAATAAAAAGATTGAATTTATTCAAGTTTGGTTTATTTTTTTTTTACAGTAATACATACTTGAATGAAGAAGTATATTAAAGAATTTCTCGTGAAAACATTTTCATAGTCTCAATAATCATAAACACAGTAATAAAAAGATTGAATTTATTCAAGTTTGGTGCCATTTTTTTACAGTAATACATACTTGAATGAAGAAGTATATTAACCACTTGCGCTATAAAGACGTGCCACGCACGTCTAGATGCTTTTGTTCCAAAGTCGCCACCAACGTGTATACACTGATATACATATATATATACTATGGATACGGTATTCGGATTCTGGAAATGTCCCGAATTGAACAGTAGATTTGGATGCCAGTGCCGCTATCGTTCGACCGGTGTACTGTACCCCTCGTACTCCTCTTCACCCCGTCATCCTCTATACTTCGCCATGTGTTTGCGCCCCTCTAGATGGCGCTGCTTTCAATCGAGTTAATTGGACGTCATTGACACGCTACGAAATAAAAAGTGTCGATGACGTCCAATCAACTCGATTGAAAGCAGCGCCATCTATAGGGACGCAAACACATGGCGAAGTATAGAGGATGACGGGGTGAAGAGGAGTACGAGGGGTACAGTACACCGGTCGAACGATAGCGGCGCTGGCATCCAAATCTTCGTTCAATTCGGAACAAAAAGCTGTGTAGCTGGCTTATGGCAATGCCGTATCCATAGTATATATATATATCTGAAAACATTTTTATAGTCTCAATAATCATAAAACAAGCAATTAGAAACAAGCCAGTTTGATCCATCAGGTAGTCCTAGTATTAATAATATTCAAGAATTAACATAAAGAATCGTCCATGATAAAGCTTATCTCGACGATAAAATACATCTAAAAGCTAACTGTGTGTATGTGCTTTTATCCTTAAACATTTGTTAGAAAATAATATTGTTTCCAGTTGAACTGCAGAAACTCCAAAATATGATCAGAATTTCATTTATTTTTCTATATTTCAAGTTCAACAGATTTTCTTTACGTGTCCAGCAGAACATCTTTAGAAATGCCATTGTTTTTAGCGCGGACCGGTTTCTCGACCGGAAGTCTTCAAATTTTCAACACTCGCCGCAGGAGTTCAGAACGCCACGGAATCGTCAGGTAAGGAAAATTTATGATGGCGATTCAAGTCGAGTAGTTACCGGGTTGCGGCGAAATTTTATGACTGCGGTTTTCGCACTTCCTTTGTAAGCTGTCCATTTTTGAAGAACGGTGCCAGCGTTACGCACTCGTAAATCACGGCAAATATCTTTTCGCCGTTCCTGCAGGCACAAATTTCTTCGTTGGTATACCTGTGTTCCCCCTGCTGACTTATTTCGCTTTGACGTTCGAAAGTTAGAGATCTCGGCTATTGCATTTATAATAAAAATGGGTAGGTGCCATTTAAATTAGGAAAAGTATTACAGGAGTTTAACACTATTTCTGCCAAAGGTGTCAAAAGACATTTTAAATTTTGAAATAAAAATTGATAGTGACAGCAAAGATGCATTAAAGGGAAGTTGTTCAATAAATCTATTTCTGTAAATATACAAGATGATCGGTAACTGACGGTACAACCGAAGAAAAGGTGATTCTGCATATAAAAATAACTCGAAGTAGGTATGCATAAAACTGGAGTAGTACAATAAATAGTATTAAGAGCATCGATTCTATTATTTCCAACTCAATAAATTATTAAAACAAGAAAGAACGATTTATTTGGCTTCTATTGTTTGTCAATTGCTGCAGTAATTATTTTCTATTCTTGTACAGTAGAACTCCATTTATATGAACCTGTCGGGAGACAATATAATGAAAGTCCACCTTTCTCCCGCTACTGACTATAATTTACTTAACCAGGTATCGCTAAAATTCAGTTCATATAAACGGAGTTCCACTGTAATTATTCTTCCTAAATATTATACCGTATAGAATCGTCATTCTAACTGCAGGGAATTTTACGTCGAAAATTAGAATTGCATAATAGGTGATGAAAAGTCGAAGGGGTGCAAGCAAAACAAAAGAAAATCGCACAGGCGTGCATATAGGCGCCCACGTGCGATCGGCTGGTTGTGGGGAGGGGGGAGGGAGAGTTTTATTGCATTCTGATGCAGGCCTACTTGCATAGAGACAATGGTTCCAGGAGAGATATGCAACCGGCCCGAACAGATATGTCGGTGCAACGTACCCGACGTCGGATACTCGCGTGGGACTTGGTCTTCACGGCCGTTGCAACAGCTACCCACCGCTCAGGGAAATTTTTGACGAGCAGGTTGCACTTTCGATTCCCGTGAGTCCCATCGCTCCGGGGAAAAAAAAGTCGCGACGACGACGCGACGTGAGCGTGATACGACGAACTCGAAGCGTCTCTCCGGTTCTGGATTTAAATGTTAATGGACAGTGATTTATCTTGCTCACCTCTTCTGCATCTACCAATATGTGAACTATCCATTTTCATAGCGTAGTCGCCGTTGCTTGCAGACGAGTTGCAATGCTTGAAATCGCGAATAATTTCATAACAATTCTAATGCGGACATAATGAGACTCGTAAATATTAGAATCTTGTGTATCAGTTTTGTAATTTATCGTTGCCATTCTTAACGACGTACAAAGACGTGCCGGACGCTTCATGTCAGTGTACACATTCATGTAAAATATTGTTTAATATTAAGAATTTATTATAGGAAAGTATTATCATCGCAGGACCGTGTTTGTTTTGAGTTTATACGAAAATTCGTTGTCAAGCTTATACAAATGATAAATTGAATAATAATATGACAAAGGCTTACGGATTGTGCATATTTTATGAATAGAAGTGAATAATTATTTGTTTTATAATCCAAAATAGTGACTTTACATGGGAATTGACACCTTACATTTGATAATTACACTGCAGATTTTATTCATTTATGACCGAAATGAATAGATAAAATATAAAACTGTGAAGACATTGGAAATATCCAATAATATCGATACACTATTTTAGACTTATTAGAATTATTAAAAGAAAATGTTCATTTTATGCAACTTATATTTCTTATAATTTCATTGGAAAAATTTTATCTTGCATGATAATCTACAGTCTGTTGATAATTATATAAAATTGTTACACTGAATTGTTTACTAATAATCACTCTATAAATGTCAAACGTTTACAACCAAGAGGATACTTCACGAAGATTCTCTTCAATATATAAAGTTGATATTAAACACAGGTCGCAATTAATTATAGAAATAATCAAGCGGATATATGTACATAAAAGTCCCAACTACAAACAATCAATTCGATCTCTTAACATGTTAAACGTCTCTCCCCGTTCTATGTTGTTGATAAATATTATACACTGTCCCCAGTATCTTTAAAAAGTAATTTTAATTTTGTAGTTCTTACCACATTAGAAATTACATTTACATTTCCTAACCTAATTTGATGGCTACAGTGCTTCGAATTTCTTTGCCGTTCGTTATTTCGTAGAAGAAGAAAAAAATTGATATTTACTGGATGTCTATGTATTTACTAATGGCTATATATAATGACAACAACAAAATAGAATTTTATTCCGGTTTAGAAGAAGATTTAGTAGATTTTTGTACGAAATATACATCACGAGTCTGACTCAATGTTATAGTAGAAGGGTTTGAATGTATTTGTTGAAGCGTTTTAAACAAAAACGAGATTAACAAGTCATTTGTTCGTGCACAAGATTTCTTGTCTAAATGTACAATAGAATGAAACAAAAATAAAGTAGCTGCGATCTGAACGTGTTAAATGACGAAACCATTGAAAAATCGTGATAGGTGTTCATAGTGCAAGGGGAACGGTTAGCAAATAATTCGTGTACGATTCCCGGTAAGTGCCGCAACAAACGCCGCGGCAAATGGTCCACTAAACTATTATGGTGGTATTACATTGCGCAGAACACGAGGAAACAAATAGAAGCAAACGAGTGGAGAATTTAGAAATCGGTTCGGGCCGCGTGTCCGCCGTCTGAACGCGAGCGATTGCAGCAAGAATAGAATCGAGAGACAGCCAGCAAAAATCGTTTCCATTGAAACCAGTTGCACCGCTATTCATCCCGGTTCGCGACCGGCCCGCCGCGCGGTTCATTTATCTCCCACATCCAAATTAACCGGTGCCTGCCGACAATACCATAGCGCGAGCGAGAAACGATAGAGTCGGTGCGGTATCGTGATTCCGCATCAGGACCTCCTGGGAGGAGGGGGGAGGGGCGCGAAACGCGTTTTTTAGCCGCGAAAACAACGCCGCGGCTAAATATCGCCGAGAGAGAACTGGCTACCAGAAAATTGTTGCGGGCTGTTCGCATAAATTCCCGGCGCGGATCGATCGGCTCGATAAACGGGCCCGGCAATCAGCCTCGGTGAAAACGCGTGTGGCACATTCTGCCACAGTGTGTCATTGTTGCTTGTAACAACGAACGAACGCTCCCGGGTGAAAGAACTTTATCTGACTGCCAACTATCCGGTAGCGTAACACCTCTTAGCCGGATTACGTGTTGCGGTTACAACCGATTTCCGCGTTTCTGACTCGTGCTACGGTCGCGATCGTTTCCGTTCGTGTCGACGATCGCTTGATCACTTCCCCAGGATGTTTTAACCCTCGCCGGCTCGTGTTGACTTACTTTGAATAAAGTGGCGATCATTCCCTGCACAACATGCTCCTTTTTCCTTATGCCCTGCTTCGGTCTAATTTAGCGACTCTTCAGCGAAGAAACCTTGTGATCGCTGTGTTTGATCGTTTCCTTCTCGTATAGGGTTCCAACACTTAACCCATATATATATATCTTTTTTCGTGGGTTGGCTTTCTTCGGTTTTCATAAGAGAAAAAGAGAATTGATATTTATGGTATATCCAACAGTCACTTGAATGTTTTAACCCTTTGCACTCGAGGGCACGAGTACGATTTCCGTGGCCCCTCCTTTTGATCGGCCCCCTCCACGACCTAACCACAACTCATTCTATTCACATGATTTTTCCATTACAAGTTCAAATTCTGGATGACAGCTACAATGCGAAGATAATGCGAATAAAATTTCATTTTCAACAAAAAAGGACTCTTGATATTTTGCCGTATTTCGCATAGTTATCGAGATATTTGAAAATTTATAAAAAACAGGAAATCTACTTTACCGGCTAAACCAGGCCAATTTGACACCATGTTATATATACATTTTTTTCTTGAAATAACCCCAAGAACACAAATATTACCTCAAAACGAGGGGCCACGAAAATCGTATTCTCCTCCACTCGAGTGATGACTAAGTCGCCATTAAAAATTGCTCTACACTATCAAAAATATCTTTTACATTGTTAAATTCGTTTGTAATTAAAAAATTAATAAATATTTAAATACTGTACGAGTAAACTGCATCAGTTTCATATTCATAAACTGAAAAGAATCGAATAGAATTGCAATATTGTAGGTCGAGAAAATTGATTTTTGAGCTGATATAGTTCTTAGTGGAATGGTTAAGATCGATGACAGAAGAATAGAATTTTATTCATTGACAGATCTTGTTCGTCAGCTTCCTCGCGAGTCTGATTCGATATTATACAATGAGAGGTTAAGGAATCTTTCTTTTCATGTTTCTATTAGCAATATAACAGCACGCATGCTTGTATTTCGATGCACATTGTGCTACTTTCGGAAAATATGTAAACGATGCAGGCACATTTTGGCGAGCACGAAATATTTCTGAAGCAGGATTGGATGCTTATTTGTACAATATTTTGTGGAGTTTGTATTGGGATCTTATAGACTCAGGTATTTAGTTATGAATAAATATGAACAAAAAATATTTGAAGAATATTAGTAAGATGTATCGAATTATAGAAAAATAAAATTACTTCGCCAGAATCATGGTTATCTGCGTAAACTACTGAAATGAACCATGAAGAAACATTTTGAGCATATCAACATTTAAACGTATCAAACTACAAAGAGTGTCTGATGCCTGATATAACACGCAATCAAAATTTATTCAGAATGTTTGAAATAAACAGTTTGTATCGCAGTAGGACATTAAAAATGGACTGTTCATTTGAACATAGTTCACAGAAGCGTTTAGATCTAGATCGCATAGCCACCATGAAAACTTTTCATTGTCGATAAAATCTGAAATGAAATTGTCGATAATTGCAGAAAGCGTTAGGTTCGAGCACACAGCCATCGAACTGCTTTTATGCGTCTAATTTAATATATTCCCACGAAGGGATCGGGTGCAGAAAAGAGAACGAAAGCAGACCGCAAAGTTGTGGAGGTGTTTCGAAAACGTTGCGTCGCGTAATCGCGGCTCGTACGGTACGGGTCGAGCGAGATGCGGCGGCCTCGCGTACACGCAGCCGCCGTTGCAGATGCAATTGCTCAATGAGCCGTGCTGGTATGTGCACCGGTCACCGACTCCCAGCATCTGATTCGATTCGGTAAATTGACCAGTGTGCTGACGAAACACGTTTTGATCGCGATTGGAAATACAGAAAATTCACTGTCCCCCAACATGCTTAATTGATTAATATCGAACGTTCTCGTGATCAATACCGTTTAATCTCTTGTTGCCATCGCCGGAAAATTAATCCGCTCAAACTGCACGTCAGATGCACTCGATATATTTACCTTACAAACAAAAATGTTGTCCCCACACTTTAATCCCGAAAATATTAATCAATTTTGCTTCGACTCCCGGCTTGAGGTTCATTTTTACCTAGATGATACGGATAATTGTTCATAAACCATTTCTCATCAAAATTTCATCAAAATGGATATCTCTAAATTTTTTAACTTGAAAATTTAAAATTTTACTTAATAGTTCATAAAAATTTTCCTCCGAAAGAAATGTAAATTAAATTCAAGTTTTCTAAACACTGGATCGCGTAAAGTTTGAATAAATGAATTTCACACAGTGGCGTATTACCATATGGGCAACTTGGGCAAATGCCCGGGCCCCAAGCAAAAGGGGGCCCTCGAACACAAACCAAATATTTTGTATTTTTATGTAAAAGGTTTTCATGGATGAAGGAGAATTTATTTCACTTTTTACGCAATAATAAATATGTAGATAATGCAATAATATGGAGAATATGTAGGACATGTAGAATATGCAATAATAAATATATTCCAACGTGAAAGTTATTTAGTTGGGGTTAGGGGCCCCAAAATTCTACTTTGCCCAGGGGCACCAAGTAGTCACAACGCGCCATTGATTTCACACCTAATCGCTGCTTACTTGAAAAATTTAAGATCATCTGAATTTTGTAATCATAATATAATACAGGTTAGTTATTGTATTTAAAGCTTAATTATCAAAGGATAATAACGAAATGAAGAAGGAGTCGTGGCTGTCGCAACGCATTCAGTACTTTCCATTTCTTCGATATTCTCGATCTCTCGAGAATGAAATCGAGACCCGCCGAGATCGATGACGTTCAATGACATCTAGCAAAATTGGACGTCCGGCCTGACCTATTCATCCATTAGCACGGGATACCTCGCCTCATTTCCAACTTTGGATGTAGGGTAGACTTTCCCGGCTCGATCGTTCCAGTCAACCTACCAGAGGCCTACGCTGCTACGGTTCTGTTACGAAACAGGGACGAGACCTAGTTACCCACATTCTGTGCCAGATATTGGCCGGTAATTAAATAGCCGCCGATTTTCCGCCAACCTTTTGCCTTATAGCCTTGCCTCGAGACGACGTCAAACCTTGCCCGCCACCGCAAATGCCATTTATTATTATGCATGCCGTTTTCGGTGCTCGTCCGTGTGTCACCTAATATTTTCCTCCACTTTCTTCCGCCAAATCCTCCGAAACTCCAAGATTTCAAAGGCCTCTTGATTTTAACTTCCTGAATCGACTGCCTACGTTTTATTTCAAAATAGGATTCCTGAAGAATATTTCACAAACTTCTGATTTGTTACGACTATTTTACTGCATAATTTTAGTTCACAAGATAAGGGGAACTCTATTTTATATCTGTATAAAAGTTGAAGAAAATTGGTCAATTCATTATTAAGTTATCGCGACAGCCATGGAAAGGGATATCATGCAGGAATAAAAAAAATTGCACTTATTCTGAAATATAGCCAAACATGTATACAAAATTTTCAAAACAGTCCATCAATAATAACTAGACTGCGGATGTTCATGCAAAATAAAAAATGTCTGCATCAATTGCAAGAAACAGCAGCCATATAGCAGCTTCTCTTATTCTTTAACAATATTTATAAATTTTTTAAATCCTTTGAATCTTTCACCTATTTTAAATTATGCGTTTTTGTCATAACAACATAAAATTCATAGACTAATAATAACATAACCGTTTGTCATCTCATAAATTGTCTAAAAATGACACCATTGAATGGTAATATCTCCTTAACCAGTTAACTGTGTAGCTCGACTTTGTATGTGGCTACTAAAAATTTTTTGAAACTTTATTTATCACATATTGACCTCTCATCAATTTCTCTGTCTCGTTTCTTTACTTCGTCTTTGACTCGAAAAATTCTAAAATGTCGACAAATTAATAATGCGTTTTAATTTTCACTATAAATTTCAACGTAAATAACAAGCAATTCATTTTATTCTAATTATAAGACTGCGGATTTTATGCATTTATTAGAACAATGAATAGGTGAAATACGGAACTGTGAATACTTCATCAAAATGATCAAAGAGGGTATAGATTATCTGTTAACTTCTAGTTCCCATAACCGATTTGAAATGCTTTTACTTTGCATAAAGATCTGCAGTCTAATTTTATTACAGATAATCAGTAAAACTTTTATTCGCTATAAAACTACATAATCCGGAAATAATAATATCTTTAAGTAGACGAAAGCATGAAAACGAAATTGTGCAAGCATCTCGGCACTTTCGAAGTCATGCAACAATTCGCGGGCCCCGAAAGCGTCGGAATTTCGCGTTAACGTCGAGCCTCTGAGCGCCGTTGTTATCTAATTAGTCACGGAGAGTGTGGATTGCGAAATGCATGCATCTAAATGCACGAAACGGCTGAATCGAAAAAGAAAATCCCGACTAGTTGCACGCACCCGGTCGCGTGCTATACCGATCATGTAACCGGCATCCACTTTCTAATGCTTCACAATATTACGCAACGGTTGTATACTTGAAATTAAGAATCGTCGGAGTCAATTAACTTTATTACCCACTTTTCTGCTTTCCTTTCTATCGTTGCGCGCGCGTCGACTAGTCGTCGTTCCGTAAGGGACCATCCACATACTTTCGGAGGAAAATTTTAAGTGGACACCCTTTAAAAACTAATAACTTTTTCAAAATTGAGCCGAAGACTTGAGGTTTTTTTCAGATGTTAGAAGAATTAGTTCGCTACTGTAGATGCAATAAATACAATAATCTGTAAAAACAGTTTTTTTGAAATTGCTTTTGCTCGAAATTTCGAAGAAAAAGTGGAAGTCACGATTTTTAACCTCATTATCTGTGCCTATAATGTAAATTTAAAATACGCTTTTCGTAGATCTAAGTAAGTTATATACAGGGTGTTCGCGCTGTCACTAGCCAGCGATTTTTTTGTAAATAGTAAATATTAGAAAAAAATGAAAGAGGAAATAGTACTACTGTTTTTTATGCACAACATAATGGCGTATGTAATTTTTTTGTGTTTATAATATTTTGTTAGATATGAAGGTGACCTTCATTTTTTTTAAATGGAATGCTGTATATTTTTTTATATCACACGAAAGCGTGTGTCTAGACGAATTCATCCGTATACTGCACAGTCACCTTCAAAGTCATGCAAGGTCAAAAATGACAGGAAAAGTTTGTATATTTCGTATGTAATATTTGGTAAATATGTATATCGTTCACGATACACAACGCCCAGAAATGTAAACGACATGCAAAGGAAACTAATGCGATCGCGTGCATTAATATTTCGGATAACCAACAAGCGAAGAGAAGAAACCAACAAGAATGTAATTAATAAAGTCGAAATATCCAGTCATGTACAAGAAAGTTATATTAAATATTTACTACAGCTTCGTCAATAAAGTATACTTGTAAACGCATTAGTACGACATGTTCAAAATGTTTCTTCTATGTCTGACCTTGTATGACCTTGAACGTCATTGTGTCGTATACGAATGAATTTGTCTTGACACAAGCTTTCATATGGTATGAACAAATATATCGCATTCCATTTAAAAAATTGAAGGTCACCTTCATATCTAACAAAATAGTATAAACCCAAAAAATTACATACGCCATTGTGTTGCGCATAAAAAACAGTACTACTAATAGTACTACCTCTCATTTTTTTCTAATATTTACTATTTACAAGAAAAACGCTGGCTAGTGATAGCGCGAACACCCTGTACATACGTAAAGTTTTGTCGAAATCGGTTGACGTATAAAAAAGCTATAGGCATTAAAAATGCCTATAATTTCAACTAATCGTAATTTTCAATTAGTTTATCTCATACATAACAAGTAAAGTAATCCTTTTAATATCTCAAAAGAAACTCAACTGGTTCGGTCCAATTTTAAAGAAGTTTTTAAAGGATGTCCACGTAATTTTGCTCTCGACTATACAATTTTTCTCGGCGGTGTCGTAAATTCGACACCTCCATTGTTCGTTTTAGCGATAATTCACGTGGATGCGATTCATTAATGGCGAACGAATCGTATCTCCGCGTTTTGTAAATCACCGTTGCCGTGGGAAACCTGCCAAGTATCGGGATCTATTGGACACTCGAGCAAATTGATTCTTTGCGTGGGAGCCTCTTAATAATGGCGTGATCGCAATCGTTTTATTGAAACGAGATATATTTCTGGACCGGGCACGAGTTGCGATATTGCAACCGTTGTATTGTACTCCGATCATATTTATTTGATTATTTTATGTACCTTCTTTTTGGAGCTTCATATTCTTTAAAGTCGCGTACTCGATTGAACGTTTACTTAAAGCATGCAAGTACTAATTTTATATTTATTCATCAAATGTTCTGACTGTTACAATAATATCATAAAATTTGTGAAATGCACGTATTTCCAGAGCTATTCGTGAACTTCATTTAAATCCTTTGTAAATATAGTAATGATTAGACTGCTGATCTTTATGCGAAATAAAATTCATGTTCATCACTAGTAACGAAAGGAAGTTAGATGCAATTTTATTTCTGAAAATAATAATTGAAATTATTTGAGAATACGTGCCTATGTTTATACATTCTTCTAATATCTTCACTGTTTTATGTTTCACTTGCTTATGAAGAGATAATGAAGGATAAAGTATTTATTTTAAACATGTTTAGAATTCAGTGAAAGCTTCACAATACTCGCAAAGAGTAAAATAAATTATTAAATTATAGTAGGGTCCTCATCCAAATGTACAAACTTATTTTTTGTAGTTAGAAGTTTGACTATTTGAATAACGAAGCAAAATGTTAAGCTGCTTTTACAAAAATGATCGATATCACGGTTGGTGTTTTGCATACGTGAATTAGAGTACGTTGTGGATAACAAATTCTCGTTGAAGCGTGCAACCGCTGAAAATCGGCATTTCGCAGCCGATACTCCCTTTATGACAGCAACACGGGGCGAAAGTGTAATCGAATTCGCAGGAAAGTTAACCACCGCGCGTCCCCCGGCTCGTAAACTTTCCAATATGCGACGACGTTTATGCATCAGTTCGCGTTACAATAGGGCACGCTCTGTGGCGGTTCTTAAGCCGTGTTTCCACTTGCAAAATCTGCTAAACGGAGAAACAATGTCTCTAAAATTAACCTTTAACCAGTCAGCTGTTTGTGCCGAGTATACTCGTCATGGAATAAAAATTAATTGCTTGCTATTTATGTTAAAATTGTAGTGAAAATTAAAACGCATTATTAATTTGTCGACATTTTAAAATTTTTCGAGTCAAAGACGAAGTAAAGAAATGAAACAAAGAAATTGACGAGAGTTCAATATGTGATAAATAAAGTTTTCAAATATTTTTAGTAGCCACATACAAAGTCGAGCTACACAGTTATGCACAGTTAAGCACATGGCATTTAATTTTAATGCCATCAACAACTCCAATTATGATTACTCTTGCAAACCATGAATTTCATTCTGAGAAGATAAAACTAAAAATATGAATTTATTTACTCCGATTTCTGTCAATGATTCACTTTGTTCCAAGATATATAAAATGTACTGCCATTGTTACTATTTGATTGTATATGTCTGCACAGTGGCATCAATGAAGAATACAGGCGGGTTAAACAACGATACAGTATATTTTTACGCATTTTATTATACGTAGGCTGTTGATCTTTATGCAAATTCTCATTTTTAGAAGTCATTTAACCTCTTACACTACATTATAATATCGAGTCAGATTCGTGATGAAGATTTCCAACAAAATGTACTAAATATGTATATTATTAATTTCCTTTAAACCCAACCAAACTTCTATTTTGTTGTTTTCGAAATATAGCCATTGGAGACTGCATAAGCATACAATAAACATAAACTTCCTTTTTTTCCTATCAAATTATAAACGACAAAGAAGTTCTAATCACCGCAATTATAAAATAAATCGTAGTGAAATGGGTAAATTAAAGTCTGAATCGGATAAAAATTTCCATCGTCGACTAACAGATGCCATATTATTGTAAGCATAAAATAAAAATGTTATTACTTCTTGTTAATGTGTTTGTTTTCTTGCATTTTACAGATTTGCACATGTCATGTATGCATAATGATCTGCAGTCTAATTTTAAGTTATTATATAAAATTACCAACTGATAATCTTGTCGATGAATGTAATTATTTCTACAAATCTAATTTCATTCGAAGAAAAAGGAAAAGTTATCTTCAATTCTGTTTTTGGATCGCGTAGAGTCAGTAAGGATACTCCATTCAATAATGGGCTTTGATTCAGATTACGATGAATCTCGATCCCTCTCGCGATCTCTCCTCGATCTTTCTAAAGGCTTCGATCTGGTTGATAAACCAGGACGAGTTTACTTCGCCAGAAGTACCCCATTCGACGTGTTTCGCAATGCACATGTCTCTTCTCCGCCAAATGTCTTACGCGTGTCACGGTCCCGATAACGCAAAACCGCGAGAATGTTTTTGCATAAATAAAAGAAAAAAAGAGCTTCGTACGTCAGAGATTGTTGTCCGATTTTTCTTGAACGTCTCACCGCTCGATTGTCAGCTTACGTAAAATGGCAAAAGATATTATGCAACACCCGGTTAGTCCACGTTGGGTAATGTGTGCTACAGAAAAAAAATTCGGTACAAGGTCAAGCTTTGTGTTCACAACAAATGCTGAAAAGGGATCGAGTTATTGTATATTTCCGAATATTGTTGTACTTTACTATTTAAGTTCAATTTATCGTTGTTGGCGCTGTTATTTATTATCAACGGGAGCATGCGAGGGTCAGAATACACGTGAGGCTTGTTCAGTGGGGGTTAATACGTAAATTCAAGTTTGTCGAGGATATGACTTACGTCGCTTCATCTTACGATCGATGTAACGTCGATCGTAAATAATTGACAACTTGTGAATTAATCAGCCTGAGCCAAAGCTCTTGAAATGTTTTATCAAAGGAGTCTAACAGCTTCTGTTTGCACAGGGGTGAGAACATTAGGGATACTAAAATCAATATAGTACTAATATAACATTAGGATACTTTGTAACATACCTAAAGCAAATTTAGGGGTAGAGGGTTAAAGGATATTTTTAGATTAATATTATCATTATTGTTCTTTCTTTCAAATTGTTAAGCATCAATTTTCTATGACATATTTTTGAGCCTGCTTCCTTGAAAGCAACGTTGATCTTCTTATTGGACTTAATACAAATAGTTGATGATTTGAAATGGCTATTAAAAAACTACAATTTATAAACTACAAATATACCCAAGTTCGCTACTCGATGATTAACACGTTCAGCGCCCACTCCACAATCATAAAAATTACACAAAATCAAAGCAATATATTTAATAAAACAAAAACTAAGAAGTTTAGTTTTGTGATATTAATTACTGTTTCAAACCTTTTCTACTCCTCAGATCGTAAGGAAACTTTGTACACCCAATCTACCAACGTAAAAATTAATTTTCAATTCTGTATAAATAATTCCGTCACCCAGATATGGGTGACATGGCGCTGAACGTGTTAAATATAGTGGGTGATCAAATTAACAGAACTACTTGTATAAGTTCATAATCCTGTATTAAAAAGCTCAATTTTTTAATGAAAATCTAGCTACACAAAATTCTTATCATTTTTGTATGGAAAATAATAAATGTGTATTTATCAGTGGAGTAGACAACATTATCCATCGTATGGTTAAAAAATATATTTCTCGTCCTGTGACTGTAACTGTACAGTCCAACCCCTACTCATTCAATCCCTGGCTGACACTGATAAATCAATGTACACACATAAATACTTCTAGACAAATATAAAATACAACTTACATAGGAATCTGTGGATTTTAAACAACGATGTAAGAATCGTTATCAAATGTCGTTCTTACGGACAAACACCCTGAAATAAATTTCAAACATTTTCATACAGAAAATAAACAAGGACATCAACTTTTCTACTATGATTCTTCTAACATTTACTATACATCATCCACCCCCCTTTCCACCAATCAAAAAAAATTCCCACGACCAACAAATAAATAATTTCCCCGGAAAACACGTTCAACGAATCCGATAAAACTCTTTCCGGCAGGGTTGGTGCTCGTAAACGTCGGTGTAGATACCGCTGAAACGCTTAACGCATAAAACGCTTCGTATCTCGAGCTCATCTCGACTAATCCCGCTCAAAACAAAAAGTATTAATCACCGTCGAGTTGGTGGGGGTGAGAGGTCAAACGGCTCGACGGGGGAGAGCGGGGGGCGTCGAGTAGGGGGGGGGCTAAAAATCAATCGGCCGGATCGCGTTCACCTGCACACGGCCACGGTACGTGACGAATGCATTGTATATGCGATTCCGATGTAACGGCCTGGTTGTCCCAGTGAGCGGTCGTTCACCCGTGGTCTCGGGTCCGAGCTGCGAGCGAAACCGAGCGAGTCCTCGGCCGCCTCGGATCGGGGAATTCTTTTCTCCCGATTTAGACCGCGTTTTGCATCTTTCTTTGCCACCGAGAGGGCTCTGCGAAGAGGAGGAGGAGAAATGGGGGGAGGTTTTAGCGAGGCTTATACGCTCGCTCGTACGCGCGCGCGCACGCGACGATACAAATAACCGATTCCGGTGGACAAACCGCGAAATCTTCGGACTCGAAATATTCCCAGAGAGCAAGCAGCGCCGCCGCAAACAGCTCCCTCGCGGCCGACCCCGTGCGCTCCAACCGAGGACGTTGCACTTTGACCGCGTCTAATATAAGACACAAGCTGATACGGGAGCGGAGGACGCGCGGGTATCGCCGCTCCGATTACCATCTCCGCTGCGTACTCGCTCTGGTCCTCTTTCTCTTTCTCTTTCCCTCTTCCTCTTCCTCTTCCTCTTTCTCTCTTTCTCTTGCTCCGCTCCTCTCGATTTTCAGGACCGACAGCAGCCACCATTTTTTACCGGACTTTGCGGCCTCCGCTCTCGCCCTCACCCTCGAGCCACCCGCTTACGTCTCAACCCCCCACCCGAGCGACCCGCCGTTTCGTCATGCGCCGAAAACCCTCTAAAGCGGTTCAAATTCTATCGCGACCGGCGCATGATGCTCCCGATCAAACAATTTGGTGACACTCTGTCAAAATCTCCATGTTTTTCAATCGATATCCAGGCGACGGTGATTATTAGAGCTGTATAGGTACCCGAAAATAGCGGGTCGGACCGGGTTAGGTTCTCGAAAGTATAGGTGCGCGAGGAGTCGAGAATTTCGGGTATCCTGGAGAGGTCGTAGGCTGCTGAGCATCTACAAACTGTATTAACCCTTTGAACTCGAGTCATCATTAAATGGACCGTTTATTTTGAAAGTGGTACAAGTCCATTTTCTGTTGTTTCGAGAAAATTAAAGGTTAGCATATTAGTCAATTAAAAAACATAGGTTAATTATGTCAAATAATTATGGCAATGTTTCTACTAATTTATCGATATGTAATTTTATTATATAAATTTCTTTTAGGCGAATTTAACTAAAATACTATATATTTACGGGCTGCAAATGGACTTAAACCATTTTCATAATTAGTAAATTGTAAAAATCATTTAATTTCAATTATGAAAAATTAAAAATCACTTAAAATATATTTTGTATTAATCCAATTTTGTTTATAAATAATAACAACAAATAAGCAGTTAAAATTTTTAGGTTCAAATTTTTTTGCTGGAATGAATTTTCCTTTTTTTGTATAATACTCTTGTCCAGTATTTCGCTCATAGGTTTCCTTCGACACATGAAATAAAACAAATGTAACCACTGACCCCGCCACCTGCCTATGGGAATTGGACTTACACCACTTTCATAATCAATGGCTACGCAATTTCTTTTATTGGTCAATTTTAAACGCTTGAACAAAGTATTGGAATTTTTTAAGATATTTAATGTTACCTAGTTATAAATAAAAAGATTACACTAACTTAAGCCCAAATTACGTGAAATCTCATTTTTTTTTTTAAAATGGACTTACACCACTTTCAAAATAAACGGCCTAAATATTGCTACACATTATCCAAAATATTTTCCAGATATTTAATATATTTTTCACAAATATTTAAATGTTGTACGCGTAATTTGCGTCAGTTTCATGTGCATAATTTGAAAAGAATCAGATAGAATTGAAATATTGTTTGTTGGAAGAAATGTTTGGTTTTGGAGCTGAAATAGTTCCAAGTGCAAATGGTCAATGTATTATTATAAAAAATCTAATAAATATTGCTATAAACTGTATTATTACAGCAGGCTAGTTATTTTGCTTTTGTGCTATTCAGTTAGTAGTTGAAGATTGTAGAGGATTGGGGACCACCAACTCTAATTGAACCCAAAACTAACTCAAATAAGAAATCAATTTCGAAAATATTTTTGCATTTAACATGGAAATTAAATCCATGCTACGGTAGCATATAAACGGTGACTTAGGACGAGTGGTACAAGCGGGCATAAAGTGATCCTATTATTTGCAAAATTCTAAAATTCTAAAATTTGCAAAAATAAGTAGAAAGAGACGTATATTAGTTTTTTGGTTGAAGCTCCATTTTCGGGAAAATTGAGTTTCAAAATTCGGTGGTTACGCATGCTGTTGAATAGGAATCAATTCTACTTCTTGTGAACGCTAGGACACGCGAATTCGTCGAAATTTCAAACTATTTTTTGAAACAAAACGTGTGATAAAGAGCATTCTATCGCAATAAAAAATCATACCCTTTATTACCGATTAATAACAATATTTTGTAAAAAATTCCTTCTGAATGATACAAGCACCAGACAAATATAAATCACACGTTATCTTTAAGTTCGTATCTGAGCGGAAACTTCTAAAAATATGAATGGGTTATTCTTCTGTGAATATGCCGCTACTATTTACACAATTTTGCCACTGATTGGTAATTTTTTAATTCCAGTTTCATAGAAAGTAGTAATTTGAGAGTCAAGAGTGCTCGCACTTTTTATTATTATTAAAATGATATCCCTTCAGTGCCTGTTTGAGTGGTGCAAACAAATGATAATCACAAGACGATAAATTAGAGTGGTAAAGAAGATGTTTAACACTGAACCTACCACGGTCAAATGACCGGTTTTATATTTTGCAATTATTGAAATTGTAAAAATTCGTTTATGTAAAATAATGGAATAAATTTCCTTGTTCAAGCATCTATTATATTGGGAAATTACGGATCATCTGAATAAATCTAGGGTCGCCATTTTTATAAGGTAACATTCGCCAGTGGTTTTAATGCTTGGTAGGTTTAGTGTTAAGGATAGTTCAACGTTTCTTTAAATTTTTTTCTTGTATTTGCGTTAGGAGAAGTATTTTTTAACGATTATTACTACTAGTAAATGATATATGCCAATCACACGCTTTTATCTCTTATAAAGTTCCAGCCCTAAATTATTGATATATAATTTATTCAAGATTTCAATGGGTTTTGTGGTTCGAATAATTAAAAACGTGGTAATAATACGTTACGAAATAAAACTCCGTTTCCTATATTATTGGGTGATAATAATTGTACAGTTTCTCGACGAGGTTGGACACTTGTCCAACGTGATGCAAAGTGGAGAGAAATATTATGAAATTATGAAAGGTTTTACATGAATATTAAAACGTGGACTAACGGAGCGCAGTAGACTATATTTATGTTAATGTTCCCTAATAGTAACCAACTCTGCGATACTAGAAATAGTTGATTAGCTGCTAGGGATCGTGAAGAATGTGATTAATATACGAAGATGTACAATAATGATATAATAAAAACAGCGAATGGTAAACAGTTTTTTCAAACTATTTCTCTCCTGTCATCACTAAAATCTATGTCAGTCGCTGGATAGTAGGGTGGACCTTATTTTTCGACTTTCGAATTTTTTTCGGGACACCCCCTAGAATTGTGACACTTGACGCAAAAATAATGTGTGCAAAATTAGGAATCGATCGGATAACGGGAAGTGCTGCCGCATCGACTTTGAAAATTTTTTAATTTTGTAACTCGATTTTCTCCATTGTAGTATATCATTAGTATATATTTTTATATATCGTTGAATTTGTCTTTTTACGCACTATAATAATGTAGAAACAAAATGTAGCATTAATTTAAAAAAAAAATTCGTGACCTTGAAATCTCAAAAATCGACTTTTCAAAAAATTTTTTTTTTTGCATTATATTTAATTTAATAAACAATACAACTTTTGTCTAAGAAATTTTTTTATATTTTTATAAATAGTGAAAATATTTAGACATTATACATATGCATTATACATTATACATAATACATTATTAATATATATACAATATACATTATACATATAATACAGTACATTATACAAAAAACTAAAATTATTTTAGAAAATATCGTTGAAATAATTTATTTATCTCGTAATGACTTTTTTGATACATCTGAATATTGTTTCCTATTTTCGGAAATAATTTGTAAAATTTATTGTTTCTCCTCTTCATTTTTTGATAATAACTGATTATAATCTTGAATAAGCTTAATACCGCGCTCAGTGTCATTAACCATTTTTAAGTTTTGTACAATGTTTAGTCCAAATTTGAAATCCTCGTCATCTTCCCATGAATCGTGATCTTTTTTTAAAAATTCTATAGGAATTGAAAATCTTTCAAAAAATCGTAGAGTTTTGTGGGAAATAAAATATTCAATTCCTTTACCAGCATAGTTTTTTAAGTCTTCACGAGTTATTTCATATTTCTTACATGATTCGTCGGTTTCAATGTTATCAGATTCGTCGACTTCAGTGGTAAGTGCCTCCACCATTCGTAATTTTGTATTCTTCTCCACGGTTTTATCAAAAAATGCTAAGGCTACCGCTTCTGTTGATAAATAACAACTAATGATATATTACAGTGGGGAAAATCGAGTTACAAAATTAAAAAATTTTCGAAGTCGATGCGGCAGCACTTCCCGTTATCCGATCGATTTCAAATTTTGCACACATTATTTTTGCGTCAAGTGTCACAATTCTAGGGGGTGTCCCGAAAAAAATTCGACAAAATAATTTTTACCAAGTATAACTAAGGTCCACCCTACTGGATAGTTACATTCGTCTAGTCGATGTCTAATTTACTTTATTTTTAGAAACGGATGATTTTAGATGTCGCGGGCATGTATGTGAGTCAAGAAGAGCAGATATTTCGAGGCTAATATAAATGATTGGAATCCGTGTTTCTTCAATCTGTGTATGCAATCTGGTCAACATTCTAATTGACTTAAAAACGTCAATGAATAACGCGACAGATAAAGATTTAAAAAAAAAATGTTGTTCTTTTAGAAATATTTAAATGTTAATGCAACTTTAGACATAGAATAAATATAAATTTTCTGTCTCTACTAGGACATTATTAAGGATATAAAAACCCTAAGGGTTGAAAGAGAATTTATATTCACTACTCAATATTTAGGATTTCATTTTCTTAAGTATCTGTAATTAAAAACATCGAACTTAAGGGGATAAACTCCAAAATTCACTGGCTTTAGTGGATACCTACAGTCGGGGGCGAGATTAAATTGACACCCATTAAAGACTAATAACTTTTTTAAAATTGGATCAAACGATTTGAGTTTTCTGAGATTTTGGAAGTTACTAGGCAATGTGTAGAAACAGTTTCTTAAAATTACTTTTGTTCGGAATTGGAAGAAAAAATTTTGTGCATGCATTTAACTTACTTAGATATAGAAAACGCATATTTTAAATTTTCATTATAGACGCACATATAAAAGTTAAAAATCGTGACTTCCACGTTATTCTTCCAAATTTCTAGCAATCGCAATTACAAAAAAATTATTTTTTTACAGTAGCTAGTTACAAACTAATCCTTCTAACATCTTAAAAAAAATTCATGTCGTTTGGTCCAATTTTAAAAAAGCTATTAGCTTCTAAAGAGTGTCAACTTCATATTCGACCTGTTTATATAATCAACAGAGAAAACCATTATAAAAATTGTAGAAGCAGTAGAAAATAAAAAATTGGTGAGTGCTCAGACCACATGGCTGAAGTGAAACTTCTTTCTTTAATTTTTTTTCGAATTTTTATTAACACTTTACGACATTTAATTTTCTATGATTTTATTATTGACACAAATGGCTTGTGATAGCTAAAATATAATATAAATATTCTTGATTCAATTTTGTCTAAATGTCTTGCAAATACTGCATCGAGAGTTGTTCCTGATCTTGTTGTCGCTTCATTAGGATTAATTACCATTTCCAAACTTAATTTATTTCTAAAAAATTCTATTAATAATTTTGATTGCTCCAATGCAAAATTCACATTGAAATCTCCACTTAGTATCATCGGAATTTTATCATAATCTTTATTAAGCAATGCCGAATCCTCAACCGTATATGCTAATAGAATAGAATTTCATTTCATCGTTTCATCGCTTCATAGTTTCATCGTTTCATCGTTTCGTCGCCAGATCGGTTTTACTCCTACCGCGTCGAGGTTTTGCGCTTAACGCGCCTAAAGAAGTTTCACTTCAAAAATTTGTAATTTGTATCGAGTTGAAGGTTTTTCAGAATTCACTGTCAGAAGTTAATACTTGTTTGGTATAAGGTAACGAGAGTAGAGTCGTTTTTGTCACCGAGGAGAGCATCGATCAAAAAATATTTTTGCAGGAGATCGAAGTGCTCGGGAAAATAAATCCGACCATCGATAGCGTTCTAAGCGAACGATATCTGCCGGTTGCGTCAATGCAACGGTGTAATTCGTAGTTGGCAGCAACGCTGTTCGCGAACAGATAAAATCGAGATCCGAAATTCTCCCGCCGTTGCAAATGGTCGGCCATGCGACAGCCAGACAGAGATAAAGTAGTTGCACCCGATAGCGACGTGTACGGCCGCGACAACGATCGTCGTGGGCGCAACTAGAAAGTCATCGAAAAGTAATAACTTTCTACCTCGATTTCCCCTGCTTACGTCGGTTAGGAAAGGCTTTAGCTCTGTGCTAACTCTCCGGCATTCTATGTTGTAATCAACCATTAATTCTTAATCTTGTTTATCTGACAATTTCAAGCAAACGACAGAACAACAAAGACAGAAATACGATGTAACACCAGACACAACTTCGCAGGACCACATGAGGAAGACAATGGAATACCTCGACGGACTAAATGCCTGTGATGAAATGTTCACCAAATGCCAAATGTTTAAAAATATTTCTAATATATGTACTTACTATTTTGTATTTCACTTATTCAATTTTATCATAAAAGTATACAATCTGCAATCTAATACTTTGGATCTGTTTTTTAATAGAAAACTATTGAAGATCTTGCAACATAAGAATTAAATGAACATCTACTTTGACTTTCATTATCTTTCGAAAAATAGATCATAACTAATATTCCTAAATAATAATACAGCAGTAAAGGTGGTTCGGAACCCACCTTAATAAATAGTACGTCCCGCTGAAAAGTGGACTGAAATATACCGAAAAATTAGGCGATAGCGAGAGTGGAAGAAGGGGGAGAGTGGTAAAATGGATTTGAAATCCTGAGGGGACCAAATATCATTACCTACCTAATAATTAGACAGCGGATCTTTATGCAAAATAAAAAATGTTTGCATTGATTATAAGACACAGCAGCCAAATAAAAATTTCTTTCTTCTTCTAATTAACTTATTAAGCTAAAACTAATACACTGTTGTCCTCAAAGCTTTTTAATATGTTCACTGTTTTAAATTGTGCGTACACATTTTTGCCATAACTGCATAAAATCGCATTAATAATACAGTAATAGAGATTAGATAGAGTTACCACGAATTTTTATGCATCCGAGTGTACAAATTATAAACGCATTATCGTAGCAATATCAACATAAAGATTAGAATTTTGTGAGTAATGGATTACTTTCGGCACAAGCAGACCATGCTTCGCGCAAAAACGCCTATTTCGCAGAGAGCAGTCTCACCGGCGATCACCAGCGAGCTACAGTCTATCTCAAAGGAGCAATGTTCGACTTTTTTCCGACGGCCTGTTATCGTGTGTTGAACGCATGTGTACGAGTTCCCTCCGTGTGGGTGTATCTGCGTAGGAGTAAGCCACTGACCTGCATCACTTCGACGAGGATATCGCTCTGGTGAGTTACTGGGGCGGCGGCGTCCATTGCTATACTCGCGTAATTATTTTTCCGTTCGATTTTTATTGTTCGAGTTAAACGGTGGACGGATGCAACACCTGCTGGAATCAGTTGCAGCATATCAGCCGCGCGGAAACCGCGCAATCGACGATAATAAGGGAGCGAAACGCTAAGCGACTAAGGCAACGACAAATTACGGTAGCCTGGGCTGTCGTCGAGCAGAAATATCAGGCCCGGTTTATGGTGAAATCGTCGGGTTAGGCAGCCGCCGCCTGTTATCTTATATCGCTGACAAGCGAACGGGTTACGCTCATGTGATCCCCGACATACCTTTACGTACCCTACGAGCCTCCACCACGGTCGACAACCGCTTAAGCTCTGACACGACCGGCCAATATCTTTAAACTATCGATGATTAACATTTTCCAGCCGTTACGAGATTGCTTCCCACTCAGCTGTAATATTAACTACGCAAAAATTAGGCACCGTAACTGAAATTGATTCTTGTGCTCGTGACTGGGTATCCGGTTTCCAGATATTTTTTAACACTAAGCCTACCAGCGCCGGTCAAATGACCGCTTTCAGATTTTTTATTTTATAATTATTGAAGTTATAAAGATGCTTCCACTGGAAATGGCTATGCACACTTTTTTATTTGAGTATACATTACTATAAGAATGGCACAAAATTTAAATAAATTCAATTGTGTCATTTTTATAAGGGAGCACATAGTAATCACGTTTAATGGTCGGTAGGTTTAGTGTTAAATTGCTTAATATAGAAATGATACTACAACGGCAGACTACACTAAATAATATTTTGTCATTCTACAGAGAAGAAATAATACATTTTATATTTTATTTTTGATGCATTCAATAGTTAAAGCTTTCTATCTTTAATCTTTCTAGAGATAGACGATGCAGGGTTAAAAATGTCTTCTTCAATTTTTAAGAAGTCGCTTGGAGAAACACGAAACAGCAATAGCATTAGTAGAATATAGAACTATGAGTTGTATTATTATCAACCCATTAAACCTATTAAGGAGGGAAATCATTTTTTATTTTTCTCCAGTTTGTTGCAATTGATGTAGAAAATTTTTATTGTGCCTAAATATCCACAGTCTAATTACAACGTGAATCTCATCGAATAAAATAAAACAAGAAGACTTTGCGATCTAGTGTGTACAAATGAAACATGTATCAAATTGAACGCGCGCATAACATTTTAAATAAATAAAATATTACTCGTCACAACGACAGAAAGAACAAACCGTGACCGTGTATTGATATTTACAGGTTCGGTAATTATATAGAAAAGGTCTGCGTACTCCGATTTTGATGAAATTTTAATACATTATAGATTTCGACATTTTGAACAACTTTTTCCTTTTCCAAAAAAGGGAGTCACTTTTAGTTTTCGAGATATTTGCAAAAAACTATCGGTAATGTTAATTTCATGACGGAAACCTTCTTTTTAGAAACACTGGGTGCGTGTGAAACACTGGGTGGGTGTGTGTGGTATTGTCGCTTCTTCATCGCCACAACGTGTTTACAAACAAAAAATAAACACATGCGGCCCGAAAATCCAGGAAATGTCTTTGAAAATTGAAAGCTCAGCCGATCTATGTATGATCAGAGTTATCTACAGGAGTTAATTCTGCTTGTTTCTTCTGTTATTCCATTTCCTGGATTTTCGGGCCGCATCTGTTTATTTTTTGTTTGTAAACACGTTGTGGAGATGAGAAGCGACAATACCACACACCCACCCAGTGTTTCTAAAAAGAAGGTTTCCGTCATGAAATTAACATTACCGATAGTTTTTTGCAAATATCTCGAAAACTAAAAGCGACCCCCCTTATATTGGAAAAGGAAAAAGTTGTTCAGAATGTGTTGCTCCATAACATATTAAAATTTCATCAAAATCGGAGTACGCAGACCTTTTCTATATAATTACCACAGGTTCTTTTCTAGAAGGACAGTTTTATTTAAGCGTTTAGATTCAATCGAGTCGATCGTACGTTTATATTGTTTCATATTTGCGATTCAAATAGTTTTAGGTTTGAAGAATAGGATATTCGTTTTTCGAGTTCTGGAATTTTGGAATACCGTTGTCCGATATTGTTCTCCGCGTTGATTTTCTGGATCGATGTCGTTGCACTTTGTCCGATCGATTTTTCAACGAGAGCGGCCAGGAGCACGAAGGGAAAGGGATTTCTCAAGACAGGTTTCGCTCGGCCGGAGGAACTAATGCGGACGCCTATCCGACGCCGTATGTAGTATGTGGAGCGTAATATGGGAAAGGGACGACCGGCTTATTAGAACCGGGCTGATCGCGCATCGATCGTGACGCATGCGAACAATGAGCATTATTTGCCACTTAAGCCGATGCGGGGCACAGATTTCGCGATCCTACGCATTCCGGGGCAGCTGCATGCGCCGGTCTGCGTCTGCGATACCCGAGACGTTTATCCTTTGTGCACTAATCGATACTGCACATTTGAAATCGCAAAATCTGCTACGTATATCATTGGGACAGTCATCTTGAAAAGTTAAAAATTTACTTTTACGATGGTGTATTATATAAATATGTCGATCTTATTTAATTTGCTAGATAAGAAGATCAGAGTATTAGAGAAAAAATTATTATAATGAGAAATCTGAAGTCTCCAATTTTTATTTCATCTTGTAAATTTCATTGCTTTTCCGCAATTGTATTTTCGATACTTTTATAACTTATAAAAATAATATCCCATAATTATAAAGAACACTTGGTATGTCTAATGTTGTATAAAAAGAGTAAATTATACAAGCATTTTGATAGAATAATTTTTCACTGAATCGATCATTTGCAAAATAATTTCGATCCACTGGTAACTATATGATACATTATAGTAAAAATTATATAAATTAAAATTAAGCTGCCACTGTATGTGTACAAATTATAATCGATTCATTTTAAATCGAAATCTGTTATTCTTGAGATTAAGGATTTATCAATCATTTGTAAGATGTAGTAAATGCATAAAATGTGATGGAAATGATCTTCAACAGTAGAGCATATTTTCATTGTTTGTAACTAATCAACAAATTCAGTACGAAAATTAAATTCATTTGTACAACTAATAATTTTCTTTCAAACAATTCTCCAAATAATTCCATGTAGAAAGAGAATGTTACTAATATTCCTTCTGAAATATAAATCCGCTGAGCGTATTCTATCTTCGTTCATCTGAAGTACGCTGGTTCATTCACGAGTAGAAGGTAAATTGAAAACGCGAGTGATGACGCTTTGAATACAATGAACAAATCAGTGAGTCCCGTGCGATTATTAATGCATCGGAAATATAAAAATGCACGAGAAACAGGCGACCTTGAATATTAATCGCGGAAAAGACGGTTTCATAATTCCAAGGCGCTCCAGGAAATGTGGCACAGAAGTTCGCGGGAATCGTAACAATTTGTCAAACCGTTTCGTAATTAAGCAATAACGTTTATCGCGATGTTGTATGCATTACGTCGTTAGGTCCCTTCGGCGTGAGACGTCACGTATATGCGCGATTCGCGTGTACCTTGAGAGCATAATTCTTTTTCGTCGATACCGATCAAAAGCGTTTACGCGCGTTCTCTTTGAGGGAGCCTTGAGGTGCTCGGGTGAATGTTGGACATGGAACGAATGTACCTCGTGTGCTAAGCGTCACTCTGGTTTTTACTTCTGCACCGATAAACCACTATCGTCGAATCGAACAAACAACGTCCCCTCCCACAATTGTTTTCCTCCGGACAAATTAAAACGCGCGCGATTAGTCACGGTGGCGTCAGAAACATCGTCGAGGCAACATTGATCTTTAATCTTCGTGATCCCGATCATTGGCCATTTTTGCTCGAAATTTGAGGCTAACCCTTTACTCCGCACGGAGAAATTTATTTCGTGAAAAAATTGCGAAACGCAAGATTGGAATTCTGATGGTTTAAATTGCTAAGGAAATATTTTAGGATTACTACTCGTATATAGACTGAGGCTTTTTGTACGAATTTTTATTTTTTTTGTGGAATTTTGAGAATGGAAATACATATTAGAAGTGTTTGTAAAATCCTAAGAAAACGCAATATTATAGTTTTATGTTTTTAAATGCAAGGAAAGTGCAGAATTATATTTTTGATGGTTCGAAATGTTGAAAAAACATTTTGGGATTATTAGTCGTATGTAGACTGAGGCTTTTTGTACGAATTTTTATTTTTTTGTGGAATGATGAGAATGGAAATACATATTAGAAGTGTTTGTAAAATCCTAAGAAAACGCAATATTATAGTTTTAATGTTTTTAAATGCAACGAAAGTGCAGAATTATATTTTTGATGGTTCGAAATGCTGAGAAAACATTTTGGCATTATTATTAGTCGTATATAGACTCAGGCTTTTTGTACGAATTTTTATTTTTTTTTGTGGAATTATGAGAATGGAAATATTACAATTTGTTAAAACGCGGTATTTCTTGGATTTGTTCAATTTTGTACGCGTCATGAGTGTATATGGATTCACATTCTATTTTTTTATGGTACTTCGAAACTGGAAGTGGTAGGATTATGTAACACTTAAATCTTTAAATAAGGAAGACAGTCTTTTTTGCAGCTGTGCTTTCAACATGCTTCTTTGGAGCTTGTCAAAACTTCAAACAATCGCTAGGAAACTCTTGTTGAAAGACGTGATAAATTACTGATTCATATCCCATTCACTAATCGACTATTTACCGTTACAGAATACAAATGCCACGCGTCGTGTAATTGTGCAACATTTTAATTGCACCCTTAGGCTCGTGAAGGAGATACGACTTCGCTATTATCACGTTATATTTGATGTGTAATAAAAATAACTTTCAAACACAATTTTAATAAATTCCACAATCCATTCCTAACTTAATCAAAATTTAAGAAACTTGGTTAAATAATTCAATTAACATTTACAATCTTTCTTTATAAATCAATACAAAAGAAATGTACATCGAAGAAAGCCTCATCAACTAATAACAATGAATTGTACACTTTCGATCAAATTATCATAAATGATATTCTTGAAACAATTAGAGAAAAATTTATTTCAGTTCCCAAGTAATTCCTCACAGTGAAAGTGAAATAAAAATATCACGAGTATATGTTAATATAAATTCGTTTTCAAATGTTACAAATTTGCTGTGAATTCATATAAAAATAAGGAAATAAAAATTTCCGAAGTCAATTGTCAGAAACAGGTGTAAATCTATTAAATAAAAATGAATTTTTCTTTTCAATCAGTATGATAAGCCGAAAACAGTGTAATATATTCAGAAATTCTTCTGGTACCTTCACAGTTTTGTGTTTCACCCATTCATTATCGTCATAAATGCATGAAATCCGCAGTTTAATTCAACAGAATCATCACTGAATTTTAATCACTGTTCACTGGGACGAGATTCTAATCAGGATTCTCAATGATCTGTCTTCTGAAGTGTTTAACGTCGCGTCGGACACCCGGTATAGAGCAGGCGTGCACTCGTATGCACGTAGTGGCGAGAGTGTCCGTAGGCATGCATCTGCAGTGAATGCATCGTTGCACTTGACGCGCGTGATACGCGATTCCGCGGTGCACGGAGTCGTCGCGGGTTCACGGCGGTACGTTGTTCCACTGACAGAAGTCTCTCCCCTTCACCCCCGTCACCCAACGATCGCGAAGCCATCGCTGTTTCTCATTCCCTTCCCTCTTAATCCCGTAGTTTGATCGTGAGCAACGAATTGGGACTAAACTCGAGCTGATACTGCTAATTCCAGTTAGCCTCCTGTCACAGTATCTCGAATCTATTATTCGCACCGAATGTTTTACATATTTTAGAAATAAATCATACCTCCAAACCTACGACGTACACACATGAAACATCATACTGTGAGATCCAAAAATACATAGATTCCAAAATACGTGTTCATCTTGATTACAAATACAATCTACATATCTACAAATTAGTCCAAAATATAATAAGTCTAAATATGTAGAGATACATTTTTGTTCAAAACATATAGATTCCAGTATATACAATATACACAGTGATTCAATATATAGAAAATTTCTAAATGTACATGTCCATTAACTAAAAATATGAAGATTCGAAATTTGTATACAAAACATGAAGGTTCCAAATATATATATATATATATATATATATATATATATATATATATATATATATATACATTGATTAAAAATATGTATACACATGATTTCAAAAAGTAAACATTCTAATTACATATACACTGATTCAAAATCTAAAAATTCTGTGTATGCATACACACTGAATCAAAATATTAAGTATCTAAATGTGTATACTTATTCAAAATGTAAAGGTTCTGAATCTACGGTATAGGCATGCATTGAATCAAAATATAATTAAAATTGTAACCAAGAATAAAATATTAAAAATCTTCGATAAACGTTCCACGACAAAAATGTTCTTTTTATACTAAAATGTATTAGATGTGCCATTTTATAATCGTTTAAGGCACACAGTCATTGTTAGTTTAAAAACAACATAAAATATCTGTATAATCAATAATACTTGATATGTCCCAAAGCACTGCACTGCTTTTCTGTGCAAAGAAAATGATTACAAAAATGTCTATTTAAATTGATGCATTTTAGTCGTGCATCTAATGTACAATACCTACTAATAATTAATAGATTGTCAACCTGAAGGCAATTTTGTAAAAACAATGTTATTAATCGATTAACTTTTTCCGGGCGATTTCGATGAAGAAGAAAACAGTGTTATTAAAAATAATAAATAGCAGCACGTTCAGTGCAACGACGCATTCAACACAGCGCAAGTGGATTTTTCTGAAAGAAACTAGTTTATTTATGCAATAATTTCCAGGTTGATTCCAAGATTAAATCGCAGGATGAAATATCTCGGATACCGTGACCATGTACCTGGTGCGTCGATTAACTTTTTTCCGGGCGATCTCGATCGGCGAGAGGACATCGATCGTGATCCCGGGCGCCGCTAATGTCAGCAATTGAACTGAACGGTGGGACGGCCCGCAATTTGGCCAATGTGTGCCAGCGGTGTAACAGTGGTCGGGGCCGCGGAAGTCCACGAACCGATATCCTACATTGTCCTAAATATAGGTGAGGGACACACCGTCGCAAATGGATCGTCCCGAGACGGTGTCATTGTTCACCGGCTACGGGGAGCGCACGCTCGCGAATACCAGATAACAGACATATCTGCGAATCGGTGTGCCACCCGTGCCTCTCGCTATTTCGAGCCTTGGCACGTGTTCCCTCTGTCTACGTGCTTTTTACGCTACGGTTGTACGTGACGAGGGCCATGCAGACACCCTCAATCGAGATTGCAGATACCGGGGATAGTTCCTTGAATGTGATTTATACGCTATGATTTATCGGCCGACGCCGACAACAACCCTGCGTCCCACCCCTCCACCCCCCCCCCACATACACACACACACACACAACGATCGAACGCTGCTGCTGCTGCTGGCCCGATTGGTATACACCAGTTCTGCTCGAGGGTTGAGTGTCATTTTGTTGATCGGCGTTTCGCTGACTCGACGCTTGCGCAAAATTAGCTGCGAATTCTGTCCCGTACCGGTGATAAACTCGGAGAAATTTTGGGTACTCCATTTTGGGTATTATTGCAAACTACACGCGCGAGATTTGACATTTAATTCCATGATATAGAACGTTTCTAATATTTTGAACGATTTTGATTTAATTAGGAAAGAAAGATACAGTGTCTGAAAATGTTAATTGCTACCATAATAGTGTACAGTCTGGTCGATTAGGATGTCTGGTAGATCGCATGGCTGGGGACTCCCAAAGATGTTAATGTCAACAGTATTTTCTCAATTATCTTTCTGGCTCGCCCCATTTTTATTAACCCCCTGCACTACGATTTATTTTATAGTTGCGGTAATTAGAATATCTTTGTCGTTCATAATACCTTAGAAGATTGAAGTTTATCTGCATTTATTGTATTTCTGTGTCGTCTCCAATCGATATAAATTGATAAAAAGAAAATAGAATTTTGTTTGGATTCAATGAAAATTAATAACATACATGTTTAGTAGATTCTGATCGAAATCTTCATCACGAGTCTGACTCGATGTTGCAGGACAAGGGGTTAATGATTACTATGCATTTTATGCATTTATGAGAAAAATGGGTAGATGAAACATTAAATAGTAAAAATATTAGCAGATTTAACGACCATTTCTAAATTATATTGAGCTCATTAAAATTAAGAGAAGATACATTTTTAATTGAGCCCAATCCTCTAATGACTACTGATGTTCGCTGATAAACTAGAAAAAAATTAAGTACTGTTGCGTTCTTAAAGGAATTGTTACGGAAGCTCTATAATTTTGTTGAAATTTTGGAAAAAAGCGAAGGGAAATTTCTTTTGAAAATGATTAATAGCGGATTAAGTAGTTGGTCTTCGCGAAGTGAAGTGACACACGATGAAGTCATCATCGCTCTTCGTGTGTCTCATCGCTCGTAGAAAAGTTTGTGGTTCGATAGGTGTAAATTCAAGGATATTCGGCGTTCCAAGTAATAACCCACATAGGCTGATTTGCATACATGTTCTATTCGTGTGCAGTCTACTCACTGGGCTGTGAATCAAATGACTTATACTGCAATCATGCAGGCTGACGTCGCTATACGATAATCTATCAATAAAACGGGGCTACCACTATTTTTGATTTATTCGAACTTCTTTCCTTTTAGATCAGAGTCGTTGATTGAAATCGTTATTTTGTTCGAGTCAGAATTTATATTCATAACTTTATCAATATTATCTGTCGATCTAGAAATCGTGAACTGTTGAACAATCTATATTACATTCCTCTTAGACATTCTATAATATAAATCCGTAATAAATCGATTTTTAAAATGTACATTTTGGATTTGGAATTTTGATGAACATAATGTTGTTATTAATATTTTTAATAACTAGACTGCGGATTTTATGTATTTACGATAATCATGAGTAAATGCAATTCAAACAGTAGACGGGCTAAAAAGTTTTAAGAATATTCATGTAATAGTATTAGTTTATTGAAATCATTAAAACAAGAAAGAAGTTTCTCCGTAGACTATTTATAATAATTTTACAAGTCCAATCATTTTATATTTTGCAACTCTCAGTAAACTTCAACCCCCTATTTAATACCACAAACATATGATGATGATGATCTAACCATAACTAGGGCAATCCCATAGACGAATCCCACCCCTTAGATTCTGCTCATCAAATGCATGACTACTACGTCTATTTAATATAATATAAATGTACATATATAGAAAGTATGAGGAAATATATTTCTAATACATTGACTGCCACAACAGTGGCCACAAAAACCATAGAAACTCAAAATATTTGATCGAATGGTTAAACTGTGGATTTTATGCATTTTTGACAAAATTGATTAGACAAGTGCAAAACTGTAGAAATATTTAAAGCATTTAAGAAAACTATTATACTACTTTGAACTCATCATGATGATTAAGAAAAGAAATATATATGTATACATCTCCTGCATCTTACAATTACTACGAGTAATTTTTATTTTGCATAAAAATCTGACGTCTATTAATAATACAAGAATAGAAAAGACGAATAGATTATAGTATAAATTGATTTCCAAGTTCAGCGAAAAAATTGTATCACTCACACATATGACTGAATGGTAGGCGAAGTGTATACTATAAACAAGGGTGGTAATGCTGACCAGTCCAATCTGACGAATCCCACCCCTGTACATCCGCTCATCAAATAAATCACTTGTATGTATTTCATAGAAAATCTATTTAACATTATTGTATGCAGACATCATGAGAAATGATATTTCCAATTCTACAAACAAGGGTGGTAATGGCCTAGCTCAGACCAGTCCAATCTGACGAATCCCCCCCTCAGCTTCCTCTAATCAAATAAAGGATTTCTACTTCGTAGAACGTCTATTTAATATAATATAAACATATGCGGACAGCATGAGAAAATATGTTTTCAATCCTACAAACAAGGGTGGTGATGACCTAACCCAGACCGCTCGAATCCAACCCCGGCTTCAGCTCATCAACGAAATTAGTTCTATCTCGCGGAGTTCTTCTGGTCAGTGGATCGTCAGTTAAAAATCGTTTCGGGGGTGGTAGTCAGGGCGAGCGTTGCATCGTGGTCCAGGTGGCCTCTGGCCGAACATCGAGGGTATTCCTATGTGTGTATCCCGGTAGCGACGTTGTTCCACCCCCATTAGGCGTCAATCCCCGAAATCCAGGGTGGCAAGTGGAGCAGAGACCGGCGGCGCGCGGAGGGGCTGTGTAAATTGACAATGACGGTCGAGTGGCCGACAGAGGAGAGGCCCCACGGATACCTGGATGACCTAGAGGCCAGCAAGGCTTGCACAGTAGACAACGTATCGGATTTCCGAGGCTGCACACGGCGGCCTCCCACGTTCTGGAGACGTAACCTAACCTAACCTAGAAACGACTAGACGAAAAGCGTACTCGGCGCGAGGAGAGACCGAGGGTACGACCTCGCCGGGCCGTCGGCCTGGCACACGGTGACCTCCCTCAATCTAGGGCGCTGTAACCGTGCTCTGACGTCATGCTCGCTCACTCGCTCACTTACTCAACCAGTCGAGTCAACCTGTGCATTCAGCCGCACGCTTGCATGCTTTCTCGGGTGACGCGGCGCAGCCCTGGAGCCGATTAAAGATGCACAGGGGTGGAACGGGATAAATGAATATCTCCTAAGCCCGATTAATGGCCTGCTCCCGACCACCCAGTCCGTTTGTCCACCGGAAAAATTCTCGGTCCGACTAATCCTGCGATTGGGATACCGTTAATGCGGTTCGAAGGATTCGCGAGACGACACCCTCGCCTGAAAACTATCTACAGAATTACAGTCTGCCCACAAGAACGCGGTTGCGATATCTCGGCAAAAGTTAATGTATTTCACAAAATTTGAATACGAATCGAAAGTACATTTCGAATACAATTATAAGCTCCGACACTGGATTAAAACTAGGTTTACGGAGCACTAAAGTGACTATTTTACATTACTTTATAATTATAACGAGAATATTTCTATTCATATTTTTAGCCATTATTTTTGCAATATGTACACAAAGAAATACATATATCTTTACTATCTCAATAATCATAAATTAATGACGCGTGACGTATACCTTCTATCAATAAAACTCGAAGCAAATGGATTTTGAAACGCAGATTTTGTAGGCAGCTTGAAGAAATATATTTTTAATCCTATAAACAAGGTTGATGACGATCTATATCATTAAAAATAAGTCTTGAGCGCATAGTGACTAAACAAAAACACTTCGTATTTTGATTTATTTGTTTTTTAATATTTAAAAGACTTTCACGTTCAATTTTAGTTACAGCTGTCAAGTTAATTCGATTAAGAACTTTCCACCAAGAGTGACACTCTTAATTGAAAATCTACAATTAGAGGATCCTTGAATTGTCCTTCGGTCTTAAAATAATTTTAGACAATGTTCCTCTGAAATTCCATAAAGAAACTATCTAAAGTTCGATTTTAGTATCATGAGATCAGCCGAATACAATCTTGTTAACCTAGAACGTCATTTATCCTTGCGTCTTGAAATAGCTTGACAAATAATGTTTGAATTTCTTCAAAAGCTCAGTTCAATGAAATAATTGGTATGATCGGTTCCCGTCTTAATGTTACCGAAAGTAATTTCAATAGAAGCTTCCTCCGCCATTTTCATTCGATAAAAGATTTCAACAGATTAATCCTTGGAGGCATAGAACGATTTGTAGTCCTGAATTGAAGAAAAATCTAACAAGGGTTATTCAAGGTTTTGGTTTATAGTCTCGGCGGTGTTAGAGACGATTGAAGATGCAAATGGCAAATGAATAATTTCGAGGCCTGATAAGTGGATAATAGACTGATGGATAAAGTGGTATGGCAGTAGGATTTGATAACGCATTATTTACCCCTGGCATACAACTCCATTTGATGCAAACTTAGCAAAGCAAAGAATGAAGAAGCTAAATTTTTACTTTCTATTAGACTAATAAAATCCTTGTAAAACGCATAATAATGTACATTGACGATTAAAAACATAAATAAATTTTGAGCTGTTACAGAATTTCCTCAAGGAAACAAGATGGCGTGTTTGTTAATGAGCGTTAAGCAAACCATATAAGCCTGAAGAATATCGGCGACAGACAAGCACTTGGTGAATTTTGTTCTTGCCGGTTCATCGGCCTGTCCTTCGTATCTGGGCCGCTCCTATCCGCTCGTATCAGCCTCTTTATCATAATTCATACTGGCCGAGTCGGTGTATTATTAACGTGACGTGGAATCGCTGGCTGTGTTCGTAGCGAGCGTACAAGAGCCGCATAATTTAGATGAAAGTAAACTGCAGCCGAACGCTTTCGCAACGAGATAGTAGATGAGGCCTCGATCGTTCGGTGGGAGCGTTAATTCTTCTTCAACGACCGGCACACGCCTAGCTGCCGAGCGCCTTGCACTTCCGGTTGCGAGGAGCCTTTAACAAATGACTGTCAACGCGTTCCATTTCGATGCATTTGCGATTGAAAGATCAGAAAGCGAGTTTCGTTTCCTTAGAACATTCCAATCCACCAATTCGGGTTGTTAGTTAACACTTTAAAAATAAAATTGATAAAAGAATGAATACTTCCTTCTTAGTGCTGTACCATATAATGATATTATATCTAAATACTATTATTTAGTATATAAACTAAATACCATTATATCTTAATACTATTAAATAATATTATATGTATATTGGTTGTAATTTATAAGTGCTTGAAATTATGCACGCACAACGAACGAGAAGGAAGGGTTACTAAGACTTAAGAAACGTGTAACCAAAATTTTTAGATTTTATATTTTCTTTGCATCATAAGAAATTTATTCTGAGTTTAAAACATAATTTATAAAAGCGAGCATTCGCAGATAAATCCAGTTTAAAAATAGACTATAGTTCCGTCTCGATACGAATGTAATTATATAATCCCGTATGCACTGCGCGAGTAATACGAGGAAAAAGAAAGAAGCAATAATCGGGTAATAATCGAGGGACGATTAATCTGGAAACCGCTTCGCGAGCGGCGTTGAGACACAGCTATGTCTAACTGTGACCTAAAAGTCGGATATATCTCCGGGAAAAAGCAGTTCACCCCGTCCTCGATGGTTCAACGTCCGGGAGACCTTCGCGATCGGGGACATATTATTTTACGGCGGGAGATGGGGTTGCAAAGCCGCTTTAGCGGAGCGAAATAGCCACGAAGCTCTCCGCGGAGCGCCGTGATGCGTGGGCGGGAACTGCGGAACTTGCGACAAGATATATCGCGCGATCGGGCTATAGTGATTCACCCTGACGCACTTACGGGTCGCCGCTAATGAATCAGAAGCGCCTTTTTATCGGGCGGCACGGCACTCACACACGGTGAAAGTTCAAAGCCGGGCGAATAAGTTCCCTCGTCGTCTCGCTTCACTTTCGACGCGAGAATTTCAAATTCAAACGGCGAACGAGCTGCGAAAACCATGATTACGTGGGAAGAAGGTTTTTTGAAGCACATCCTTGCATCAATCGACATCAATCGCTTCGAAAAATCTCTTAAATGCCAACAATTTCACAATCGTGCATCAGTACATACGTGTCAACAAAAAAGCTTTCATCATAAAAGATCCCTCATTAAGGAACAAATTCTTTCATCGTTTCAGAGTTTTTAGAAAGTGTTGAACTGCAATTCGATATACGGTTGGTCATGTCATTAATGCTAGAAGATTCGCGAAAAACAAATTTATGAAGAGTCGTTTGTTATTTGTCTTTTTAATCGTGCGTTATGATCGTTGCAAGACAGTTTGTTCCTTATGCTAATTAGATTTGCGGATTTTTATGCAAAATAACAGTTTCCTACGTCAATTGTAAAAAGTACGAGCTAAGCAAACAGTTCTTCGTTTCTTTACTAATATTAGTAAATTGCAAATGGTAAATTGACACCTCTAAATTCTATTTTAAACTTTTCTATTTTAAATTGTATCTAGCCAATTTTTCCAAAATCCGCAGTCTAATAATCATATTGTAAAAATAAAGTCCTGTTCAATCAGTGTTCGGATAAACACTTCGCACTTCTGTCTGTCTAATCAAAATAAGAATTCGCTAAAAATCCATTTCTAACAAAAATCTGAACTAAATTTACCTCTCACTTTACCTCTCTTCTTTTTCTCATATTATAGACTGATTAATTAATTTTCAGTTTAAAAAGGAATGACAGTTTGAAGTCGATTAAAATGAATATATTTCTGTTCCGTTCTCAGCTCGTCATAACACGAGATAATTACAAATGTATAAGAAAACAGAATTTGTATGAACGTATTAATGCAGCTTTCGGTACAAACTTTACTAACTAGATTAGCCGTGGCGCTTTTCCAAATTATTTCAACGGTGAGAGGATTGTCTAGTAAGAACTCTCTAATAACGAGGTCTGTCACGATTGTTACTAATTGATCGGTTCATTCCGTATTTGCTCTTTGTCCAATGTTAGCTCCGTCAACCCGTGAAATCGGCTGGTGAGCGATCCAAGAGGCGTAGCCGAAAGTTAAAGCTCATTTCGGCGATCGCGGGGAAGATTTTTCAACGATTGTTCGTGCTCACCGAGACAAATGAGGTCGAGAGCACGGGTGATTAGCCGAGGCCTCTGTAGCTTCCATCCACGGGTCGCGCGAACCACGGATTCCTCGCAAACGTTTCCGAAAACATCGCTGGATATCTGATAAACCGTCGCACATTTTCAAAAAAAACCGATCTATAAAAGTACTTCATAAGCGGGACCTACTTTCTTCAAAACTTCTAAACTGCAAACATTTCAATAGTCCATCATTAGACTGTGGATTTCATGCTTCTATGAGAAAAATTAGTAGTTGATACACGAAACAGTGAAAACATCGATTTTATGAATAACATTATATTATACGTGACTTATCGAAATTATTGAGAGAGGAAATAGATGTCTATGTAGCTCCTGTTTCTTGCAATCGATGTACAAAATTTGTATCTTGCATAAAAATTATTTATCTCCATTCTAAGAACCTGGAGTAACACAGAAATGACTCTCTCTTTTTAATAATTTAAGCAAACTGAACCTACTCAAAAAATTGTTTAAAAAGATTTTATAAATGTACTTTATGTGGCTGTAAATGTATGAAGAATTTTTTAGAAAGACTACCACAAAAAGATGCTCATATATATAATTCTATACAAATTTTTGATCGCGTTTTACGAGACTCTATTTTATTTATAATTTCTTCTAAAAGATCAGTAGATTTTCTTAACTTATACTGATATACAAACTGATCTTGATTTAATACGATTTGGATATTTAAATACTGCAATGACCGAATAATTTATTATTGAGTTGTTTCTTTGGAAACAATCTTCGTTCGCATCCATCGCTACTCGAGCTGAAAGTTTCAAAGTCCCGGCGAAACGTCCCTCGAACTTGAAATTGGATCAGCCCGGGGGGCAAAAATGGTTTTGGAATGGTTCGGTAAATCAGTCGAAACAATGTGTATCCGCGGGTCTTTTTTTATTCACGAATAACGTTCGTCTTCGTACGTCAGTGATGTCCTTTTCCACCCCTTAGTCGCAATGTAATACGTGTCCTCGATTCCGAAGGTCGATCAGACGACGAACTACCCATCGGGAAATGGGGTGATCCGTCCACACTCGCGCATCTTCAACCATTGCCAGTCGAGAACCTTTCCTCCCCACAAGGATCAATTTAAAGCCGAGGATCCTGCACGCTCGCATCCACTATATTACTCCTGCGCGATACACGGTGGATTGTCAAAGGAAAGGCGACCTCTCCTTCATTCGAACGACCATTTTTGAATCACTGTTACGGACTGGGTCAGCCGTGCAACACCGCAAACGTCGCCCTAAAACATTGCTAATTCTGACGTTGAAAATCAATTCAAATTGTCAACAGTTTCTTGGAAGCAAACATATATTTTCTTGAACATTCAATTACTTTTACGTTGTGTTCTCCTGGAAGTACATAGACATTTTATTTATTTTCTAAATCATTATAGTGAGCTGAAAATAATACATCATTTTCAATTTCATTACATGTTTTTACTGTTCTGTACTTCATCTATTAATTTCATTTCACAAATGCATATAATCCGCAGTCTTTTTATATCTATTGTATGCCTACATCAGCATGTGCACGAGTGGAGCCTCTCAAACGCCTGCTTCTCCCACCAACCTCTCTTTCATGCGCGAGGTCTGCGCACTGTTCGCGACGGACGAAGCACTTCTTTCCTCTATGGTAACGGCGGATGCTGGTGGGGGGCAGTGGGTGCTACGGTGGGGACGGTTTTGTCTCAATTGAGACAAAAATGCCCATTCCTGGCCTACATGTTCTCCAATGGCTACATATCGACAACAGTAAAATAGAATTTTATTTCGTTTTAAAGGAAATTAATAATAATTATGACAAAAATCAAGAGGAGAAATATAAAATGAAAGATTAAAAGAATTTAAGAACTTCGATACATATATTAGTTTCAACTTATCAAAATTCATAAAAGAAGGAACAACTACGTGGTTCACGTTCGCTGAAATTAATGCAGAACATTTTCATTTTGCACAAAAATCCGGAGTCTACTTGCCATAAATAAGATACCAAGATTTTCATATAAACACAGAAACCAAAAAATTATATTTACAAGCTGTTGGAATAGAAGAGTGAGTGATCACAAGTATACCTCAATATAAAATATGTTACAGTACAAACACATACGTACGTATAAAAAGGACGTACACACATATTGTATAAAAATGAATTCGAGCAACATTCTCTCCTAATTCATGACATCAGTTGCTGCTAACTTGTTTATCCCCGTAAACCACAATCTTTTAATCTGCCCGAGAACTTTTCCAATCCATTGGCGAAGCGTGCGCAAATAGCCCGGCATAAGAAAATTAGCCAGCAACCACAATCCGCATCCTGTAAACAATTATCCGCCGATAGCTTAAGTAACTATCTCGCATTAACCAGCTTGCGATTACGAAAGTGGCCGCCCAAGGGTGATAGATTTTTCCGCGCGTATTTCCACGCGTTCACTGTTGCGGCCGGGCCATAATCTGCGCGGCGATAAAGGGTGCGAGAAAGAGAGAAAGAGAAAGAGGTAGATTGGGTAACCCTTTCAATAATCCCGTACGATTATGAACGCGGCCTAAGGCTAGCGATTCCGACCCGACAGAAGCAGCTCACCCCGTCCTCGGTGTCGGTGGTTCGTCGTCCGCTGACGGCCTTCGGAAATGGGGGCGTTCGTTCGCAGCCTCGCGGAGCTCGCAGCTCGACCGACTGAGACAGCCTTATCCCGTCGACTATAACAGCGACAGCGACAGAGAGAGCGAGCGAGAGAGAGAATGATAGAAGGCGAGAGAACGCCCGAGAGAGACGGAGCAGCGAGAAAAACGAAGGTAACTGCCGGTTCGGAATATCTCCGGGACAAGTTTTCGCTAAGTCCTCCGGCTTTCTCGCGAAAGGTGTTCTCTCTCTCTCTCTCCTTTCCTTTCCCTACCTCTACCCCCTGTCTCTCTCGCTCCTTTCCACTCTAACCGCCTATCCCGCTCGTCCCTTTCCATCGCAGGCTCAACCTCCTATTCCCCGGAGGAAAGAGAGATCCGAAAAGCGAGATGAAAGTCCGGGCGACTTGGATTTAACTGGATCGACTGCAGCGAAATTGATCCTGATCTAGTCCCAGGCGAAGTCGAACGGATCCGCGGCAGTTTAAACAATGCTACAGGGTACATCCTTGCTAATCCTACTCGCAAGTTCGATGAACATTTCTCCCTTGGAGTGTTTCCGAGGCTCTACGTGGAATTTGATAAATTAAGAAGGGAACCGTTTCGTGAGATTCTGCACGCTTGCTCTACCTTTCTCCTCTCTTTCTATCTTTCTCCCTCTCTCCCCCCTTCTAGGGCTGCGTGATTCTTCAGGACTGTTTGTTAAAAGTTTCGATTGTCTCGGCGAATCGAGCGTAACAAGCTGCTGGGGAGCTTGTCGGCTTCAACCTCGTGATGGAGGGAAATTGAAAAGGGGCAGGGAGTGTTTCTGACTGTCGAATCGGTCTTGGCTTAATTTCCCTGCGAGTCGTACGGGGATGAAGCAGCGCTAACCGGTTCCATGGAGCCGAAATTGAAACGCGTTCTCCCTTGCGAGGAGAAAAATTCTTCGAGCAAAAGGGAACTATGGACACTCGTTAGAAGATAACATTTCTCTCGAGGACGAGGAACTACATGGATTTATTCGATGCTTTCCAGAAATTTATGTTTCTGTTTTGTCGTACGGTTTCAGGGCGGACTAGGGGGTTGATGACGGCGGAAAATGTCGTCGTCGTAGTTCTAATTTTTGCAATGGGAAGAAACTATCTGATTTTCGTAAAGTTTGATCTTTTCTTACTGTTTCTCTTCTTGTACAGTCCGTATGAAATCGTTCATAATAAATTCATAATTTTATAGATAAGTTTGATGGGAATTGAATGAAAGGGTTGTTTTATTGCAGACACCTTCAGAATTAAAAATAAAATAACACCGTGTTAAAAATTGTTCAATTTCGTGCATTCCAACTTTTTTAGATTTTTATGCAATCTAAATGTTTACAACAAATGAAGATCTAATCTTTTAATCAATTAATCCGTACGTCGATGTCTAGCAGTATCTAGAGAGCAATTTTGAATTGATCTTTAAAATTTATTTTATTTTATACTTAATATTTATTGTATATTCTTGATTAATAAATAGCAAGATTATATTCTAAATTTCTTCTTTTTCAGATAATTCTAAATTAAATGAGGTATACAAACATATGATGAAAGTATGAAGTCTAACGACTACAATGTTTCTGATGAAATTGAACATTGTAAAAAGTTCTAGATATTGAAATAAGAATTAATAATTACTAAATATTAAAATCCGATAGCTTTTAATCCTGATACAATTTTCAGGCTGAGAACTTGCCCCAATCCTTTTTTTTTATATATCTATGAAGTATTCAATTTTATTCTATCTGTGTTGTAAGGCGCATTTTTGGGAAATGGGAAGTTACAAATTCATCCATTTAAAAATGTTGTGTAGGATTAAACGCCTTTTCTCGAAGAGAGTGTACTATTATACAATTCACGTAACGAAACCAAAATCAACATTTTTCAGAGCAGGGAATGAAGATTCCTCTGGCAAAACTGAAACCAATCTCTTGTTGATGGAGTAGCAGCGCATTCCCGACTCCCACAATAACTTCTCCTATCTCTTAAAAATCCAACAAATCAATCAAACGAACAAAATAATACTACCAAACCGAGACCAGTACTTCAAGATTGGAGCCTAAACGATCAGAGAATGTTCTTTGAAAAGTTGATTGCATTTTCACCTGTTTTCGAAGCATGTCTCTCAGGGCTGTATGTGGCGCGACGGGGAGACCTTCAATTATTCTCGTAAAGAATCGAAGGTTTCGCGTGCTCGGCCCGAGGAGTCGATTCGGAGCGCAAACAGATCTAATTCGAGCGAAGAATTTCCAGCGTCGCTGCTGGTTGGATGTAGAATGGATCCCGATAGAAAGGAAACCAGGATGAAACAGTTCGAAGGGGGTGGGGCTGGTAACGGTGCTAGTTGACACATTTGCGCCGCGTTTACTCCCCCTTCTGCGGTGCGTTAGAGTGCAGCCCAACTCGCCCTGTGCACCGGGGCGCAATGCACTCTCGAGGCCTTGCACCGTACAGTGATCCTCAACTAATCTTATATCCCCCTCGATTAGAATCCCATTGATCAATGTTATATTTTTACACAGGTAACCTTCAGCCACCTGTTTGTTGGATAGATAGGCCTAGGGCAGTGGGTAAAGATTTTCCCCTGCAACCTTGCTACCCCTTAAATAAAGGGGTGATTTCAGTTTTACCTGATCATTCGCTCTGAAAAATATTATTTTTGCTCTGGTAGTATTATTTTGACAGTTTGATTAATTTTTTGAAATCTTCAGGTTGCTGTGGAAATCAAAATTATAACAAAAATTTTATAATAATCTATTTTTATCTAATTGGCCCCCCTAAATTTGTAAATAAAAATTTCATATGCTTACTACCCTTTAAACAAGGGAATGGTTTCGGTTTTATCTGATTTTTGCTCTGAAAAATATTTTTTTTTTGGTTTAATAGTATTATTTTGTTAATTCGATTCATTTTTTGGAATTTTGAGAGCTTGGAGAAATTGCTATAGGAGTTAGGTTACCTCGATTGAGAACAATCTTAAGTAGATAGCGAAAGTGCGTTGGCAGCATCTAACAATTTTAATGTTATTAGCAACTTGCAATCGAAGCATGCATATGTTGCAGTACAAGAGTAAATAAACAACTTAGCGGTAACACATAAATAGTACACAGAAGAAAACTAAAAGACTTAAAAGTTTCAGCACCGTGGCTGAAGTGGCCAAATCGATGGGTCACATCATCGATCGGCAAGTTACAGAACCGGCTATTAAAAAATTACTCAACCGAGACGTTTATGAACTTCAGATCTAGCTGCCAGCAATGATCGCGGATTTATGTTAGCAATAAATTCGGTCCTGCGCGGACAGCAAGCGATATCGTCGCGGAAAAAGCGAAAAATTTCTCAACCGTGCCACTTCTCCTGCGCGTTTACGACAACAAAACAGTTCGTCGCCGGTTACGAGAATCGAGAAATCAGAAATGTTCACCGGGTCACCGTCGATCGCTTTGCAAGGGATACAGTTCGTTATTCTTGCGCTCGGTAGAGTGTTTCGTTTTACGATTGAGCGCGAATGTTTCTTAATCACGGGTCTCGGTTATAGTCGCTGTGGAATTGTTCGCGCAAATCCGTTTATTTTCGATAGTTTTATGAGCGCGGTCGCGAGTCCCTCTTACCCTCTGAGTGAACTATCGAAAGAAAATTCGTGCATTCGTAACCATTCGTTCATCAACCCGTTGTTAGGCGAAAAAGCATCGGTGTAGGATAGTCCTAATGGCAAGAAAATATTGGAAGAAATTAGACGTTTGTAGGTGCATCGAGTTTTTATAATTGCGAAGAATGCGACAGTCGCTTTCTGCAGTTGCACTTTTCAATGTTTCGCAGCTACGTCATTTCAGTCCTCAGAGTACCGTTTGGAAGTGCTATAATTTCATATGTATTTCAATCAATTATACTGAACTATGAATTATTTTAATAGCAAAGAATGTGATAATAACATTCTGTAATTGCACTTTTCATTGTTTGGTACGGCATTCATGTCCTAGGAGTCTTATTTAAAAGTGTTATAGTACTAGTTTCTGGCTGTATATGTATTTCTTTTGAATAAATTGAATTAACAATTATAGCTTAACAGAATGGTTTCAATATTTAAAAATTCATTATTACATTGAAATCGAGGTTTTCAGATGAAAAGATACATTAATGGTGCAAGCACGGTTGTTTTCGCTGTTTCATGTTTGAAAAATTGTAGGCTGAAATATCTGTGCCAAAAAGGGAACTACGAAATGATGTGACAAGAAATTCAAGCACATTTTTTGAATCCAGGGAAGGAAAATTTGGCGAGAAAGTGATATTGATGATGCTTTCCGGTTGTGCTTGCAGTGCTTGGTTGCTTACTTCGATGTTTGAGGATTCCTGCTTGCAGTATAAACACGCTTCATGCAATCATAATGCACTGAGTGTAAATATTCCTTCCAAATAAAATATTAGTACATTTACAATTTATTAAAAATTGTATATAATCCTATAAAGAATTAATCTGCATGTCACAAATTTCGTCTCGAACAATGTTCTGTACAATATACGACATTTCGAGGAATATTAAAAGCAAGAAAATACGTAAGGCTGTTAATGACATTTTAAATAAACGAAATGAATGCTATACACCTCATATTAACCTATTTACGGTCTTTGACTCTTTTCTAACCCGGCCACCGTCCTCATCTTTTCAACCCTACCATTGTCCTCAATTTCCTTCCAACCTAATTGTGTTCTCATTTCCTTAAAACCATCTGTAATTCGGTTAAACCACCGTTTATTAAAAATAATACGTTTTCCCTGCTTCCTTTCAAGGTACGCAACCCAAAAGGAACTACTTTAATATCGACAACGTCATTCTCGAGCATTCGGTAGGTGGTTCAGATAAGATTAGGTGAGATCGAACCAGCGAAAATTGGATTGAAAATTTGATTCTGTCATGGCGGAAAAACCTGAGAAAATCGCTCATAAAATTCCATCGGAAATTCCGCGGGATCGACGTCGGTCAGCTCGAGGAACAGTGTCAACGAACCCGTGGAAGTCAGAAGCGTAAACGGTCCCTCTCGTAAGTAAGTTTCACGGCGCAACGAGAAGTTTCACAACCCGACGCGCTCTTTCGCCTGGCGTGCTGCGGCATGCAAATCCGCTCTGCATACCCGCCACTAACTGCACCGCCTATGTATCTCCGTGTTCAACTTACGAGCATTGCCTCCGGTTGGCCATAAATTGATTCGTGCACTTGCGAAAAGCAAGCCGCGAGTCGCTTCGCCAGACACGCGCATTCGATCGTTCCAGACAAATTTGAAAAAGAACGTCCCCGTAATGATTCAGTTTGAATTAAACAGCGGATCATTATGCAAAATAAACATTTTCTGCATGACTTGCAATAAACTACAGTGAAATGGAAAGTTATATTCTTTTTGAAGTGAAACTTCTTTAGGCGCGTTAGGCGTAAAAGCTCGACGCGGTAGGAGTAAAACCGATCTGGCGATGAAACGATGAAACAATGATACGATGAAACGATTTAGTAAAACCTCGACGCGGTAGGAGTAAAACCGATCTGGCGATGAAACGATGAAACGATTTAGTAAAACCTCGACGCGGTAGGCGTAAAACAGATATGGCGATGAAACGATGAAACGATTTTCTAACTATTCTATTAGCACATACGATTGAGGGTTCGGCATTGCTTAATAAAGATTATGATAAAATTCCGATGATACTACGTGGAGATTTCAACGTGAACTTTGCATCGGAACAATAAAAATTATTAATAGAACTTTTTAGAAGTAAATTAAGATTGGAAATGGTAAATAATCCTAATGAAGCGACAACAAGATCAGGAACAACTCTCAATGCAGTATTTGCAAGACATTTAGACAAAATTGAATCAAGAATATTTATATCATTTTTTAGCTATCACAAGCGAATTGTTTCAATAATAGAATCATAGAAAAATAAATGTCATAAGTGTTAATAAAAATTCGAAGAAAAATTAAAGAAAGAAGTTTTACTTCAGCCATGTGGTCTGAGCACACACCAATTTTTTTTTTAAATGTTTATAGGCTAAAAATAATACATTAGCATTTTTTAACTTTTCTAATGACTTTACTGTTCTAAATTACACATTTGTATCATAAATACATAAATTCCGCTGTCTAGTCTGAATCTTGGTGAACTAACAAAAAAGATTTTAGCGTGTGCTGTGTCTTTAATAACTCAATAATTCCGGCGTATATGATAGTATCTCTTACTAAATATTCTAAAAATTATTCTAATTTTTAATGTTCCATTTTTTACCTTTTTATTGGATCTTGATATTGGAGAATGATAAGCATCGGTCATACTATTGGACAAACCTCTACCAACAAATGATTTCAATTATTTATAAATGTGTGTATACGTACAAAATCTCAAAAAGCATATATTTAAATCATTAACCCACCGTGGTTGACAATTTTCTTAACCCCTATAAGTTCTTCGGGATGAAAATCCACCCATTTCCTGTTTCATACTGTAAAATTTTGTATATCTTTCTATTGGTGTTCTAAGACGAATTTCTTTAAAATGAAACTAGGATCTTCTACGCGACATTTTTTGAGAAGCGTATGAGGGTCAAGCACAAAGTGAAGTCAAATCTTGTATGCCGTCTAATCAGCTTTTCTTCAATAATAAAATGATGTGTCTAAAATTTCATTTTCCTATAAACTAGCCTAACTGTCTTGTTTTTTATTATACCATTTGAAACTTCACTAGAGGTTTATTTTGCTTAGCTGTGGAATGAGTAACATACAATGCATGCTATTATATTGATATTGATTCCTTATATGATGTACAATATGTATAATTTCTTTTTATCGTTACGAGATCTCCCACCCAACAATATGTATACACGCGATGTACAACAATTGTAGTATATTTCGATTACAGGCTTTTAGAAAGAAGAAGACACGTGAAGAAGAAGAAGCTTTTAAGATACATGCAGCAGTTAACTAACAAATATTTGAAAGTGTCATTCATATTTACAAGAAAATTATCTGCAATCGCCTTAAATACATGCTTCGTATGATATTGATAATAATCAATACAAAGCTGTAATAGTTTTACTGAAAGTTTGAGATGAGAGGGAACGTTTGAACGAAATCCAAGGGAATTTTGCGGGTCCCAGAATGATGTGTGGATCAAATTGAGAGGAGATCAGCGCGAGAACTCCATCAATGGCGCAGATTCGGGAGTCGCGAAAACGATTCCGCAGTTTCAATGTGTGACAGGCGTTCGCCGAGACAAGTCTCCGGGGGATGCTCGGCATCTAGACGCGCCACTCGCCGGAATTGACGATTTGATACCGATCCCGTACCGATCCGCCACCGAGTTCCGTGGAGCTCGCCGAAATGTATCCCACCGAGCGCGAACGTTAGCGGGAAAGTTCCGGATTTCGTAACGGCGCGAACGGAGCCGATAGTTCGACGTCCGTGTGTGGCTACGATTTGAATCCGCCGTTTGGTAGCAGCCGCCGACCAAACACGCCATTTTATTATTTCATTAATTTGAAATGAAGATCGACAGTCTCATCATTACATTCAGATATTTTACAAAAAATTGTTTAGAAAAATAGGCACCTGTTATACATCATTCTAGTCGTTTTGACGTGTTCAATACAAGCATGACTTTTACCATTTGCGGAAATTACAAGATTACAAAGATTATACAAAACTTTGCGAATTCTGAGAATATCTCGAGAACTTGTAATTTCCGCCAAAAACGACTGTCATATTCGTATTTGGCACGGCGAAATGAATAGAATAATGTGTATTAGGTACCAAAAGCTTGATGAGGCAATTGTAAAATTCAGCCTAAGTATTTTATGTTGCTGTAAATGTATAGAGAATTGTTTCACGTATGAAAAATAAGGGTGAAGGAGAAATATGGAATATTGGGACCAGAAGCCGTTAGCTTAGATCAGGGATGGGCACGGTAGGGGCCCCTCCAATGCCTGCTTCTCCCACCAACCTTTCTTTCTGTATGGCAGGGATGGGCAATTTTATCTTAATCGAAGCAAAACCGCCCACACCGTGGCGCCCTCTGTCCCCTTCCAGTAAGTGCGGTACAATGGGGCAACGAAGACACGAGACATCAGAGTACGCAACGAACGTGAGCGCTGCATGAAAGAGAGGTTGGTGGGGGAAGCAAGCGTTTGTGGAACCCTAACTGTGCCTAGCCCTGCTCTATGGTAATGGCGGATGCTGGTGGGGGACAATGGGCGCTATGGTGGGGACGGTTTGTCTCAATTGAGACAAAAATGCCCATTCCTGGTTTAGATCATACAAAACCTACGAAGCACAATTTGATCATCAACGAGTTCCTCAACAAATTTGATGTTTCTATAAATGTCCAATAATTGTACAGAAAAGTCCAAAATAATAAAACAATTTTTTTGTATTCTTGAAATACTTTCAGTATTTTCATTTTGATTTACCCATTCTTGTCGTGAATGCATAAAATCCGCGGTCCATTGATCGCAACCAAGTGCCTCAACTAATTCGATGTCGGGCTTATCGAACAGCTCCGTCAAATCTCTCGAAAAATCGTGGAGTTTATCGGCCGATTGTCTTGGAAACAGCACTTTCATTGTAACCCTGTTGCACCGGGCTGGTCCGCGATGTGGGAACGTGGGAATGAAACAGTGGACAGTTCGTCGATACTGGACGGATTCTAAGCTGAACGGCGGATTTAACATGTGAGAGAGATAGGGAGGATTGCACAAGCGGCGATCGGCGATAAACAGGACGAGATAACCGATTCGTGTGTGGAGTCGCGAAGGCGCCAGGTTCTCCTGCTCTCACAAAGCCCCCGGTCTCCATTTGCATGCGCGTTTTAATAACGAGACCTGAACCGGCCGGGGTAGGTACGTAGGTACACTGGGTCCGCATGCCTGACGTCGCCGCCGCCTGCTTGGCTGCATTTAGGCCGCTAATGAATTTCGTAAGAGTATCGCCACTACGAACTGCATCGGCACGGCTGGGAGTGGGTGGTCTTATCCTTGGCGCTTTCTAACGAGCTTCGATCGACGTGCATCTGGTCCCGGTGCACTTTCTGAGGTTTCGCGAGGTTCTTGACACGAACGGGACGGGCCGGGGGTTGAACGACGTTGCGTGACGATAGCAGAGCCCCGTTACAACACGTAGAATCCTAATCCTTTAATTTATTTTCTAATCAACGAAATTTCCCACAAACTGCTATTGTAAAAATTGATTCTTTTTTTAGAATCTATAAACCCACCCACGGAATTTTGTAGTCTTTTATTGGGTTGTTCGGAAACTAAATTCTTGGTTTTGAAACAAGATATACAGGATGGTCAACTTCAAGGTAGCCACCTAAATGTAGTGGCTCACAAAAGTATTCGAACGCCTTTTAAATCAAGATAATTTGTTTATAATGGCACCGAATGATTTGTCTTTTTTTTAGCAAATGGAAGCATCGATTTATTAAATGGCGTGCAAAAAAATTTTTGAAAAAATTATAATTGGTACGAATTACATGAAAAAATAATAAAGGCATCTTTTAAAACTTTTTCATTTCATCCCGTAATGAGAATTAAAAATATGCGTCTTGAAAATTTCATCGAAATTGATTAACGTCCACACGAGCTACAAGTCGTTGAAAGTGGTGAAAGTCGCCGTTTTTCACGACTTTTGATCAGCTTTTGATTAAAATCCGCAGATTCTTGCATTTTTCGATGCGTGTTGTTTTTTTTCTTCGTCAACCGATTTTGATGAAATTTTCAGGTGACTCATAATTAGTCTGCGGATTATATGCATTTATTACAAACAAGGGTAGGTGAAACTTCAAACGATAATAAAATTAAAAGAATTTGAGAATATCGAGACATTATTTGCAACTTGTTAGGACCATTAAGGAGAGTAGTAAATTTGTGTTTGGTTACTGTGAATTGCAATTGACGGGAACAATGTTTATTTTGCATAAGGATCCGCAGTCTACTCATAATAGAGACTAAACGATACATTGAACGATAAAGCCACATTTACCCTTTCAAATGGTATATTGCACAAAACACATAAATTAAGAATGTCTGGGGTTCTTGGAAAGCACCAATTTATTTCAGGACAGCCCAATACAATTTCCACATCCTCATATTGGGTATTGACCATGTGTCCTTAAAATTTAGTTTAGTGTGGTTGACACTAAGCTAGCTATAAAGGAATTGAATAATACTTCTGCGTCTTGTGAGATAGTTCGTTATTCATACTTGGCGATTCAATAGTATTTTAAAAATGAGCGATCAACCGCTATGGATGTCTTGAACTATCAATCTCGAGTAGCAATGTAACTATTTTTCCTGGGATCAGAATTTCCTTATCATTTGTACACAAGAAAAGTGTCGTAAGACTTGTACAGGATAAAATAACCTGTATTGTACTTCCCATTAACCCTCCAACAGATTATTAAAGCCGATATTTAATTACTCCATTTCTATCGATCGAATCGAATAAATAAAATCATACATTAGAGTCTAGTAAAAGAATTGACAATTAAAGCTATGAATGGTGTTGAGCAACGTCAATGTTATAATTGTGAAGAGGGTCCGCTGTCCGAGGGTTAAACACTTAGAGAACTTCTTTAGACAGTACAGAAGAAAATTGAGTCTAAATCTTCCACTGGGGTTCTCTATGAAGAGGAAAGATTTCGAAGAAGGAAAAAGGGGTTTAGTATTCATCAGAATGCATCTTTCCAGTAACTTTCCGGTAACTTTCTGACTTTCCGTTTTACGGGGTGACAGCAAGTTGCGTTATTCTCTCGATTCATCGTCTAACGCAGATTAGTTCCTGTTCATTGGTAACGCCAGACTCGATGTATTTCACGCGATGGCAGACTCGGTTTAATCCTTGGTTCGGTATCAATGAAGGTTATTTGGCCGGGTCTCAAGAGACGTTAGTGCCAGAGGTGAAGCGGATTTATTCGAAAGTGACGGAAATATACGTTGGTTGGCATCGACGCGCGAAATTTTACGTCCTCCGCGCCGTTTCCCAATGACGTCCGTGCGTCAGCTGCGAATTAAGTTGGATCGTCAACCATGGAGCCACGTGGAAACCGAATGTTACCGTAGGGATCGATTTGGAAACAGAGCGCTCTACCTGTGCTTTTTTCGCGTTACACAAGCCGAAACAAACGGTAGACAACCATGATATAACTTCCAACAGAAGCGGGGAAAAAGAAACAGAAATGCTAGATAAAGTATTAGACAGGGAAATTTATTCCCGACTCAGCCAGGCCACTTTCGTTACACTATAGCCACTATAGTTTAGCCTGGCCGAGTTCAGAAACACAACGTGCATGCGCAAGAAGTCACGTGACTCGCTGGAAAGTCTCATGAAATAATTATGAAATCTTTCGAAGTTAAATATCTTGAACGGTATATGATAGTTAATTTTCTTTCGCTGGGCACGCAGGAGGAAAACTCTTACAACATAAATAAACCATAATATTGTTAATTTATTGCAATTGCAGAACGTCCTGCTTGTTTAGCCAGTATTTAATTGCTTCTGTTATTGTATAAATAGAAGACATGTAATTCAACAAACAGTCTGTGTTTCGAAGTGTAACTGTCTTATAAATAACTAGATATCCGAGAATTCTCCCTCTTTCTTTCTCTCTCGCATTTAAAAATTTATTTAAAAACCTCTGTCATTGGACCAAATCTGAATAATCAGAAGCTACTTCAATATTAAAAATCAAAATGCATGCACACAAATTTTAATAAGGGTTGAATTGTGATTAAATCAAATTTGTTGAATGCACAGCAAATTTCACAATTAAAAAGAATTCCTTAGTAACCACGTCGATTTTGAAAATCGGAATGTGAGCACAAAATTTTAAATGTTACAACTACAGACTTATTTCTATATTGGGGTTGTCTATGTGTTCAAGGTCTGAATTGTGATTGAATGTGAATTGTGACTAAAGAGAATTCTTTAAAGATTGTTTGTTTTTTGAAAATTAAAATGTATGTACACAATTTTCAATGCTGAAGGTTCAGACTTGTGGAGACATTTGAATTGTCTCTATAACGGGTGAATTGTAATGAGATCAAACTTGTTGAGCGCACAGAAAAGTTCGTATGGGTTAATGAGAATTCATTAGAGTTACATCGATTTTTAAAAACAAAATGTGTGAGCAAAAAATGAAATGCTAAAGCTTCAGACTATGTAGGTATCAGTCGTCTATTAAGGGTTGTTCAACATCATAAATTAAGTGCCTCTAACTGATATGTATTTATTACACTACCTACACATTGGAATAATGTTATTATTGTAATATTATGTATGTAACTATCACGTCCATCATAAATTAAGTGCCTCCAACTGATATGTATTTATTACATTACTTACACATTAGAGTAAGGTTATTATTGTAACATTATGTATGTAATACAGACTGCAGAATAACCTCTCATTGGAGGTTACAACTGTATAGTAATAAAAAAAAAGGGTTGTTGAACGGACAGAAAATTTCATAGGGGTTGAAAAGGATTTATAAATTTCTGAGGTTCCCATGGCGAGGCTAGCCGTTCCAAGTTTGAAATAGTGGAAAATGGGTTCACGATAAAATAATAGGAAAATGTTGCCAGTTCATCGTGGATTTGAAGGGTTAGAGGAGAGCCTTCGGAACCGGAGGGTCGGAATGCGTTTACAGAGGAATGCCTGTTACGAATGCGATCGCATAGCGAAACTTGTTGTCGGTCCTCGCGCGAAACAGGTCGGGCTCGTATCGAGCCGAGTGACAACGACAGTGCGTTATTAGAGGCGTTTGATGACGCAAAGAGAGTGAGGCCGGCCGAGGAGAGAAGGGAGATATACGCCAGGTCGTTGTTCCCTCGCATTAGTGGGACACTTTCGGCGTAACTGGCTGGGATCACGCACAGGCACACACGAACAACATCCATGCGAGAGCTGCTCCCTCTCTCTTTCTCTCCCCCCTCCACTCCCTCACTCTCTCTCCCTCCCTCTCTCTCTCTCCCTCTCACTCTCTCTCTCTCTCTCTCTCTCTCTCTCTCTCTCTCTCTCTCTCTCTCTCTCTCTCTCTCTCTCTCTCTCTCACTCTCTCTGCACGAAATCTCCTCGATTAATCGATTCCAATTACTAAGTTTGCGAATTATATAATAGACCTTATTCCACAGTTTACGGATCGTGTAGTTGCTGGAAACGATACATCGATGCTCTGGAACACTCGATATTGTCGTCCGTCGAACTTAACGAGAACGTCAGCGCGAGATGTGGAAACTTTTTCATGCGGTTCAAGGCTACGATGATTTTTACGATCGCTTGGGAGACGGACAGCCGAAGCTCCCCACACTTTTGAATTACTGAAACCAACAACTGTTACGAAAAATTAATTTGGTGCTGGGAGAACGTAGTAGCCTGTCAATGATAGATGACATACTAACATATTAGACATAGTAACGATCCACAAGTAATTAACCCTCTATAGCTTGAATTTTTGTTATGACTGCAAATTGATTTATGTAACTGGAAAACAGCAAGTACATATCATCATCTTAGACACAAATTAGCAGGGAATTCCCAGTTCAAAAAAAATTTACTCTGATATGAGAAATAAGAATTAGCAAATATAACGTAAAAACTTTCTTGGTTACAATGGAGATGCAACAGAGTAAGATGCTTTTGTCACATTCAAGCTAGAAATCAAACTGCATTGAAAAATATTCATGTATCAATATGTGACTTCAAAGTTACTTAACACTAAAAGTGACTAGTTTGTATCGCCTTTTAAAATTAACAAGACCGCATTTATATAGACGTTGCACGATTTTCTTAAATATCCACAAAAACATTTTTGCAATCTCAGTAATCTCAAAATAGTGAACCTGAAATCCGCTGTTTTCACGGTTCCGGTAGTTCTACTGTTAGATGCCTAAATTCGAATAATCCTAAACGGAAATTTAAATTTTATCAAATTCTATAGAATCAGGAAAAATCTATATTTGTTTCTATCCGTGTACAAATCGATTGAATTTACCAAAAAAATTAAAATAAATTAATGCTTAACACTGCTCCATTAAAATTGGGGGTTCTTTTAAACCGTAAACATTTTGCGCATGTAATTTCCACGTTCAGGGTGTTTCTCAAAACTGATTAGTAACACAATCATCGAAAATTTCCAATTGTCAAAAAGGGAATTGAAACAAATAAAAGGAAAATCGATTTCCAATCGCGAGTTCCAATTAGGTTTTCCTAGTCGGTCCCTTTCATGCTGTTCCATGGAAATCGATGACGGTATTGGGTGCACGCGCGCGCGAAGGACCTGTAATCATCGCTAGAAAATCCACGTCCGATAGGAAACGCGGATTTTATCCTCGGGAAAATTTGTCCCAAGTATGAAACACACGCTTCTCGTCCAGTACGCTCCGTGCTGCGCCGCTGCACCACGTATGCATATATCCACATTCTCTTTCTCTGTTAAAATTGTAACCTTCTGCCGTGGAACATTAGCAAATCGTTCTGATTATCGATCATTAAATCTTGCCTGTGTACAGGCCGGCCTATTATGTAGACACTTTCATACACCTCGCCAAGGTTCTCGATTTCGTATTCGATCTCGAGTTTCTTTTATCCTTCTTCGCGCGGCTTCGCGCTTTGTCGCGAACACTCTTTACGCTGCGAGTTTGTTCGATTTTCGAAAATCCCCGTTTGCCTCATCCGATATAAAGAAATCAATATCCAGTTGAAATATATCGAGTTGTTTGAAAAGTAATTTCGTTTTTTTTCGTGTAGATATGACATTGCTTACATTTATAATTACTTAACCTTATTCTAAGTCGTAAAATCATCGCATATCTTGATAGCTGACATTTCGGACGTCATTTTGTGCCGTATAGTGCTTTCTAACCTTTCAAGCATTATTTTTTGTGATCGCATAAAATATGGAAAATCAAACTAAGCATTTCCGTCACATTTTGCTTTTTTTTATTACCGCAAGGGTAAAAATGCAATGCGAGCACGGAAAAAGTTGTGTGGTATTTACAGAATGTATTACCATTTATTTAAATAAATATCATTTTAAATAGAGGCCTCGCAAGTAATTTATCTCAATTTTTTGCTAATAAAAAACAGGAATTTTACCAGCATGAGATCTCCAAATTACCAGAAAGATGGCAAAAAATCATATAACAAAATGGTGACTACATATCCGAATAAATAAATAAATAGCGAAAACTCATTTTTCATTTTACCTTGGAAAAACGAAATTACTTTTCGAGCATACATTTAACTTACAGATAGATACAGTTCACTTTTCGGATTACAAGAACTTCCGTACAGAATTTCTTTAATTCTTTCACAAAAATATATTAATCACGCTCTATTAAAAATTACCGAGTCCTTTGTTCAATTGTCTAGACACTGACGCAATGATCAGATTTCGCAGGTCTAAATCGCGGCAACGGATTAGCCGGCGTAAACCGTGTGAAAGACGTAGAATTATAACATTTCAAGTATATGAATGCTAATCGGTCGTTCATTTCCCACCGGCGTAATAATTGTGGGACTCTAATACCACTTGCTTTGGAAATAATCGTGCTGCGTCGTGATTTTCGAAGACAGCTGACAGATCGAAAGAAACAAAAAATTCCTAATCGGTTTTAATCCCACTGTTCCTACAAATAATACAATCTACTATTTACTACGAGACCAATTATGCTAATATATTCCCCCATCAGTCGTTCATCAGCACAACACTGAATCGACCAACATTTATTCTTTGTAATACAGATAACTGTTGCCATTTTTATAAACAACAGTGAAGATAATGATTGTTTAGAATTACCTAGTAGAATGTTTAACCCTCATAAGTTCCTTAGAAATAGTTGCATAATATAATATAATAGTAATGTAATAGTTGCATTTCTGCTTTACACTTGAAATCATTAAATTGTGTTTCACTTGTAATGTCATATTTTAAAGAAATGCAACTTAACACGCAACCAGAGCAAGATAAAATATTTTAAATTATTTAACGAAAGAAAATGGGTGAACTTTCATCCTGAGAAACGTATGAGGATTAAATTTTGAGTTCTTTTTTATGGATTCGTTCGAAGATTATCTTGTCAGAGGAGCAGAAATCAAAATGAATTTCAACAAATCTCCAAATCCCTCTTCAATCATATTCTTCCCACTATATTATGCAATCTACTACTATGAATTCGATTTTGCGAATATATTCCCACCAGTGATTCTTCAACGCTGAACCAACCAACGTTCGTTCGGACAATCTTCTATCCCTCGTCTCTCGTGATTTTCGGGTTTGAATTCCGAAAAATAACAGTTCGCAAATACATATGAAAAAGTTTCGCTTTCCGTACGTCACACAGCGTACGTGTATCCGCGTACGCGAGCAAGAGGCGCGTTCGCGCGCGCGCGCGTGCTCGAGCGTGCCTTTCGTATACGCGGTGTGTCAGTGCGCCGGCCTAGATTCCCGCGGGTTCAACACTCGCTATCGAGGTGACTGCTGCTCGCTCTCGGCTTGCTCAACGCAACCCAACGACCGACTAAGCTCTCACCGAGGAGCGCAGCCACCGTTCGTGGAACGGCGTGTCCCTAGGACCTCTTCGACTGCGCGAACTCGGCCGGGCAAACAACTGCTTGGCACGTACACGCCAGGGAGCATTTAAGACCTTCCATCCCGGGAAGAAACATCCGAGAAGATGATAGCCAGACGCCACAAATCCCGACCGTTTTCCTCCCCCGCAGTCCCACGATATTACGCTCAACCCCTGACATTTCGTTTCCTAGGACCTTCCCTGCTAGGATCTCCTAAAGCGACCGCTAGCTTCTTCATAGGAACCGATGGAATTGAGCAATTTGCCTAGGGATCATCTATCAACACATTTTTCAAAGGAGCATGTAGATTTGATTATTCATCCCCTAAAACTAGTCTAAAGGCTATAGGACCCATGGTGAATTCCTTAAGCTCTCGGAATTTAAGTAAACTGATTGATCTTCCAACTCTATCAGATGGATGGCTCAAACCTTGTAACATTAGCTCGAACCGATTTAAATATCAGCGCAAATGTTCATTACGTCTAGGGATCATCTATCAACAAATTTTTCAAAGGAGCATGTTGATTACTCATCCTCTGAAACTAGCATAAAGGCTATAGGACCCATGGTGAATTCCTTAAGCTCTCGGAATTTAAGTAAACTGATTGATCTTCCAACTCTATCAGATGGATGGCTCAAACCTTGTAACATTAGCTCGAACCGATTTAAATATCAGCGCAAATGTTCATTACGTCTAGGGATCATCTATCAACACATTTTTCAAAGGAGCATGTAGATTTGATTATTCATCCCCTAAAACTAGTCTAAAGGCTATAGGACCCATGGTGAATTCCTTAAGCTCCCGGAATTTAAGTAAACTGATTGATCTTCCAACTCTATCAGATGGATAGCTCAAACCGTGTAATACTAGCTCGAACCGATTTAAATATCAGCGCAAATGTTCATTACGTCTAGGGATCATCTATCAACAAATTTTTCAAAGGAGCATGTTGATTACTCATCCTCTGAAACTAGCATAAAGGCTATAGGACCCATGGTGAATTCCTTAAGCTCTCGGAATTTAAGTAAACTGATTGATCTTCCAACTCTATCAGATGGATAGCTCAAACCGTGTAATACTAGCTCGAACCGATTTAAATAGCAGCGCAAATGTTCATTACGTCTAGGGATCATCTATCAACAAATTTTTCAAAGGAGCATGTAGATTTGATTACTCATCCCCTAAAACTAGCCTAAAGGCTATAGGACCCATGGTGAATTTCTTAAGCTCCCGGAATTTAAGTAAACTGATTGATCTTCCAACTCTATCAGATGGATAGCTCAAACCGTGTAATACTAGCTCGAACCGATTTAAATAGCAGCGCAAATGTTCATTACGTCTAGGGATCATCTATCAACAAATTTTTCAAAGGAGCATGTTGATTACTCATCCCTTGAAACTAGCATAAAGGCTATAGGACCCATGGTGAATTCCTTAAGCTCCTGGAATTTAAGTAAACTGATTGATCTTCCAACTCTATCAGATGGATGGCTCAAACCTTGTAACACTAGCTCGAACCGATTTAAATATCAGCGCAAATGTTCATTGAGTCTAGGGATCATCTATCAACAAATTTTTCAAATGAGCATTACTCATCCCCTGAAACTAGCCTAAAGGTTATAGGACCCATGGTGAATTCCTTAAGCTCCCAGAATTTAAGCAAACTGATTGATCTTCCAACTAATTCAGATGTATGGCTTAAACCTTGTTACACTATCTCGTACCGATTTAAACATTAGCACAAATGTTCATTATGTCTTCGTTAAGTCTCTAATCTTGTCTAATTTTACTGTTCCTGACTGCTTCTTCTCTCGAGTTAGCCATGAATATAAATTTTCTTTATCAGACCGAACTGATTGAAATATCAGCACAAACGCTCATTAGTTCTATGATCTTGTCCAATTTTATTGTTCCTGCCTACGCTACTCTCATGTTAGCCAAGAAGATGGTCCTCGATTCTCAGCTGCAAGGCATCATCTTCGTTTTTTCTTCATTCTATGCAATACAAGAACGAACAACTTCAATGTACTCCTAATTGTGCAATACTAGTCCATAAATGTTTACATATCAGCACAATAAATGGAGTACAGGAGCTAGGAGAAGCAACGAGGTTACACGTGGAGAGTTCTCGAAGAAAGCAAACGTAACGACTGCGAATCCTTGATCCACGAAAGTGTCACGCAATCGGTGATCAGAGAAAGTGGTCACACAAGTCTTTGTCCTTTCGTTTGCGGCGTCCCAAACGTATCCGAACGTTCGGTAACGACTTACTTAACTCATCCACGACGTACACCCACGCGCATCTTCGGGGATCGGTTGTTCGACAACGTCTTTATCTGTTGTACAACTCAATTCCTAGTCGATTTCGCTGATCTATACACCGAGAGATACTCCTGTACGAGAGCCATGTATTACGTCGTCCCATAGGTTCGTGCCGTTTACTGTTCTACCATTTAAATTAATATTTGAAACATACCTTTAAAGCACATATGGGCAACTCCCGGCCCTCTGCTTCTTTTGAGCCGGTCCTGATCCATTTCAACGAAGCTATATACGAAAGCATTACATTATAAACAAATGAAATATAAAGTACCAACTTGTTTTAATCTATATGACATTAATTCATATTATTTAATAATTTGGTCCGGCCCTTGACTCGGAGGCAGAATGATAATTTGGCCCCCTAACTAGGAAAAGTTGCCCTTCCTGCTTTAAAGTTTACGAAGAAATATAATCACTCTCTCGTTCCACAATCTGTTTTGGTAAAGATATTATACTGTCACTATAACATTTCTGTGGGTTTTCATTAAAAAAAAAATCACCGCGAAGAGTATAAACTAGTGGTGTGCGAGATCCCGAAATTTCAAGTACCCGAGCCTCGAAAGTTTGTCTGATCTATAAATATGGCTCATTCATTGATTACAATTTGATTAATTATTGCAACAAATGCGCGATAAAAAACTAAAATGCTTTTAAATTAAAAGATCAGTTTGAGAAATTATGTTTCGAATCAAATATCGAGTCCCTACTGAGTATCGGGTCCCAATTGAGTTTCGGATCCCGAAATTCTCGTGTACCCGAATATATTTATGGATCGGACCTGACCTGACCTGACCCGAAATTTCGGGATCTCGTACACCTCTAGTACTATAATCATATCCGCGGCACGAACTTATGGCACGACCTAATATTTAGCCGCTGTGCCCGGCGTAGATACAAATCTGCTCCATCCGTGTGATGGCGCCGTGTGTTCAAACGTTGGCTGACCCAAGTGCGGCGAAAGGAATTCAGGTGTGAGATTAACCATTGATCGACGCGTTTTCCCGGGTGACCCAGTGACGAAACGGGATTACCATGGCGTACTCGAGAAACTTTTGAAAGGCAATGCGAAACTAAACTACAGTTACCGGACCGGTTGCACAACACGGAGGCCGGGTAACTCCTCGCGGTGCAGCGACCGTTCGAGGACGTGTTTCGAGCAGTTCAGCGCGTGCTGCCCGCCTACTTTTACTTTCGTGCGCGTGCAACGCGTTCTGACCGATATTACGGGACCTCAGGAACACCATTTCGTTCTGGACCAGAGCGATTCTGCCCCCAAGTAATGGTCCCAGGTCCGTGTCACCGATCTCAACACATATCCGACCAGTGACATAACGTTTAATATCGACATCGTATTGTGCAGATCTTTAAGACACAATAGCACACCCAGAGGCGCTATCTTCTAATCAAATTTCTGATCGGTCAAACCTTTGGCTGTCAATAATAGCTGCATACCCATCGGTATAGCCAACTATCATCAAAGTGCTCTTCATTTTTGTAGTACAGGTAACTATTACCATTCTTAAAACACATTACCTACCGGCAAAAATTTGATAATTTTTAAAAGTCTTTGGTCTATAGTTAAAGGCTTTTGAATGGATCCTTCAACAGTTGCAACAATTTCAATTGTCAACCAGCAAATCATCCCCAGTAGCGTCATCTAATAGTTTCCTTTGGGATTATAATGTAAAAGAATATTTTTAAGCCTCTTTTTGATATAATACAATTATTGAAAATCCTACTAATAGGCTTCCGGTAAGTAAAGTGTTAAGGACAGAACGAGAAAATGATTGGTCGTTAACAAGTTTTGGTTCGATAAGCTTAGAGCCATCTAAAGTAGAATGTTCGAATGTCAGCTTTCGAGGGAGATTATATTGCTACAGGCATGGAGATGAAAATGCTCTACACTCGCTGTAATGCAGGTAACTATTGCAATTTTTTAGTACACAACGAGAAAATGATTGGGCATTAAAGCGCCCAGCATCGATAAGCATAAAACTATCTAAAGTAGAACGTTTAAATGTCAGTTCTCAGTTTACCAAATGTAGATGAAAGTGATCTCGACTCTTCGTAACACCGCGAACTGTTGCCATTTTGGAAGACAAAACTAAAGAGAATGATCGGGCGAGAACGCGTCCAGTTTCGATAAGTTTGCAGGTACACCTAGTACAATGTCTAAATGCCAGTTTTTGATGGAATCGCTTGAAGATTATTTTGACAAAGGAATAGCGATGGAAATCAATTTTCTTACTGTCGGTTTTAAGAAGAATGTATCAGAAGAGGAATCGTGAGAAGAAACGAGAACGAAAGTAAAAACTTGTCTCGTTGAGAGTCACTGGCTAGTGTGTAATAGTTTCGATCGAAAGGAGGTTACGGAGTGACTGAACTTTGGCTTGATTGTGTGCGGGAGACTACGTATGTGTACACACGCGGCCACGCGTTTAGCAGATACCAGCAGGCGCGCATGCACACACACGGACGGGCGCCAACATCATCCGAAAGAGCACCGTTCGCGCTTGCCGGTGCATTGAAATCACTATAGTCGCGGGGACGGCCACCCGCGGCGCCACGTATCGCGACGAGCTTCTGTGTGCGAATTCTTCCGTCTCGAGCTTCATATTCTAATTAAAATTATATTAATTATACTTCACTTTCCTCATTATTATTACCTTAAAATTATACGACTGTAACTTTACCTACAACCGTCCATTTCACACATGACAATCGTTAGAAAAGAGAAAAGGGGTCTTGCAAGCTATTAACTCGGACTTCGTTAACTTACTTTATTTTATGCATTTGTAACAAAAATGAATAGGTCAAACACAATTGAAATTTTAAAATAACAATTTTAAAGTACTGAAAGTTGTCATCCGCACGTTAGTCATTAGTAATTACAAGATTAGGAAATGTGACTACATGTTCTCTGACATTAAGATCTACGTGACTATGTAAGAAAAAAGGAACACGCACGATGTGGGCGGCCAGCATACTTCCCTATTCACTCTTTACGGCAACTAGTATTCCTTTGAAAATTTTGACACTTTTTTACGAAATACTGAGGAATACTTATGGCTTTCACATTTGAGAACCTCATAAAACTTGATTACAGCTATTAGCTGGTTGAACACCACTGAAAATCAAAATCTTCTTCTAATAGTTCACCTATGATGAGTTTATAGTAACAATAAGCAATAAAGTCGCTGAACTATAAAAACTAAAAATGCCTTGTTGGTTCGCGAATGAAATTGATATCGTTATTGATCTATTTATTAACAGATCCTTGGGTCCTTTTAGTCCCAGAGTTGCCAACGTTCTATCTGAACACTAACGTTCAACAGGAAGATTACCGTGGATCTCAAAGAAGTAGGTTCAAAAATATGCAACATAACATTGGTGACTAAATATTTGAACGAATCTAGCCATAGTTAATTTCCATTTTTACAAAATGCTTGTCTTGCTGCATCATGATGTGTAATCTACAGGATTTAGCCATGATTCTGAACCAAAGAAGGCAAACCCCGTATTCTGCAACGAGATTGCAAGGTGGAGGAGAAAACGTGAATTATGGTTGAGCCGAAAAAAATGGCCTGCACCATATTTTGCAAAACGAAACGTTGGACAGCTGCACTCGGAGAAGTGAAAACTGCATCGCGACAACTTTCACGTCGTCGGGTTCGCTGGCATCTAGCGAGTCGGGTAGACAAGAATGTTAGCGTCGGACATTGAAGAAAGCGAAACCGCCCATTCGCTGGTGCTCGCCTCTATAAAGCTGCTGCTGTGTTGCCACACGATTCGTAGCAATGCAGTTGTGCAACCCACTTTTGCGGTAAGGATACTTAATCCGGCCGCCTACCCTCTCACTTCGTCAACAATACGGAAAGCGGCGGCTCGAAGAACGTGCATTGACCCCGTGGCCAGCCAAGGAACTGCGAAACGACCTCGACAAATCACCGCTAACTACCCTTAATCTTTCCAGCCCCAATCGCTCCGCGTTGCCCTGTTTTCACACACGAGCTTCCTACAGTTAGCGTCTTGCTCTATATCATCTACGATTGAAACTTTCCAATAAACTGAAGCGACTCCAAAGCTTATGTTACTTTCAAGTAAGGAGATTGCTACTATTACCATTATTAAGTATTATAAATTCAAAAATTGGTGTGTGCTTAGACCACATGGCTGAAGTGAAACTTCTAACTTTAATTTTTTTTCGAATTTTTATTAACACTTATGACATTTATTTTTCTATGATTCTATTATTAAAACAATTGGCTTGTGATAGCTAAAGTATGATATAAATATTCTTGATTCAATTTTGTCTAAATATCTTGCAAATACTGCATCGAGAGTTGTTCCTGATCTTGTTGTCGCTTCATTAGGATTATTTACCATTTCCAATCTTAATTTACTTCTAAAAAATTCTATTAATAATTTTGATTGTTCCGATGCAAAGTTCATGTTGAAATCTCCACTTAGCATCACCGGAATTTTATCATAATCTTTATTAAGCAATGCCGATCCCTCAACCATATATGCTAATAGAATAGAATTTCGTTTCATCGTTTCATCGTTTCATCGTTTCGTCGTTTCATCGTTTCATCGCCAGATCGGTTTTACTCCTACCGCGATGAGGCTTTGCGCCTAACGCGCCTAAAGAAGTTTCTCTTAAAAAAAACGTTCATAACAGTATATCAATGTTCAATGCACTAGCGAACGATGAAGAGAATTCTTAACATAGAAATTATTCATGAACAGTTGTTTTAATGAAGAGTATTTTATAAATTATGTGCGCTGTAAGCTACAAAATATAAAATTTTTAAATGGAATAGCTTAAGTTTACAGCATCTAGCCTTCAATTCTTCTAAAAAATGATCTGTAAGAACTTATATTTGTATCGGTATCGATTTGTATTTGTACAAAGTCTTTGCACTTCAAAAAACGTTGTAAAAATAATTTGCAGTGCTGAAGACATTGAAAGTTCTATATATACCAACAAACATTCGAAAAATAATTTACAATGTCTGACAAAAATAATGCAATTGAAACAGCAGAGATATATGAGATTTGTAAAAGTATACATTCTTTCACCATCTTAGCAGAACATTGCTCCAAATTTAGATCGCGATCTAGTTTCCGCTCGAGCGATAGAAAACGGTTTAAAGCGCGCAATCGCGATTCCCCTGAGTTAAATTATTATCTAATTTGGAGTCATTCAAAAATTAAATGAATTAACAAAAATTGAGTATGTAATATAAAAAATAAAGTGTTGCTTCTGGAAGCGGCATACGGCCGAAGCAATCGGCAATCAACTCGCAAAAGCAGTTTCCGTATACGAATGATAAGACCTGACTGAAGCAAGTAGGTAGCTTCCGTATCGGGCAAGCCACGAGCGCATGTTCCCAGCAAGTAGTAGGTGGCAGTACAAGTCAGACCGCAAACGAACGAGCCAACGAATCAAGTTGCCGGTAGTTTACGACTTTGCCGACAGAAAGTGCTGGCGTCGCGTCGCTGTCTGACATCTGCTGACCGCGGCAGGAATCGTGAAGCGGTTTGCAACAGGTCGCACGTGCAACCACGGGCACGTGTTCGACCTTTATCGATGTATGTACCTCCACGAAGAACTTAATTTTATGTTCATTCATTTAAAGAAGACTCTCAAGGGTCTGAATTAAAAATCATTTGCAGAATATTTCTGTACCGTTTGCAAATTTCTCGATCTTTGATGGAACGGGACGTTCACGACAAAGAAAATACAAGGGAGGTTTAATTAGCAAAAGAAAATGTATACTTTTGTAGTTTACAACACGTAGGTTTTGAACGGTACACGTTTTAAATTAAATGATAAAGAAAATTATATTTTAACGATTTTTTAATTATATCTAGGGTAGTGCTCATGACTTTAAACTATCCCTTTTTGTAGCTGTTAGCGCATTTCAAATTTGTAGCTACTTTTCTCTTGTGATCAAATAACTGTAACTTCCAATAGTTAAATAATCATATTTTCCAGAATATTCTAATAATTAGAATAAAAAGAATGAAGTCCTCTAACTCGAAGGACAATACTTACTGCAAAAGTACTCCCTCAAGGTCCAGGTCATTTTAATTGTATCAAAGGCAGCTACTTACCTGGAAAAAAAAGAAAGATTATTATTAGTAAGTTTATTCCGTAAGTACAGAACATATAATCGTTATAAATCTTCAATTAAAAAATTATAGTTTATGTAAAATGCCGTATGTAATATATACATTTTGTACACCTGCGTGATAAATATTTGAGTAATATAAGTAGAGGAAATGCTTCTGCTATTGACGTTATAACGCTATCATTCCGAGATAAGCGTTGGAAGCGGGTGTTAGGTGGCAGGAAAGCCGAGCAATAAGTAACAGAGAAGAGAAGAGGGGGGACAGTGTCCAGTTCATGCACCGACACTGCATCCTCACTTGGGTTAGTCTAGGTTAGGGACGCAGTGGTAAAACTGACTAACTCAATTCACGCGTGGCGATCGCCGAAATTGGGAGAATGGAATCAAGGACAAGCGCAACGATGATTTATGACTGTGACTGTTTCTTAACACTAAACCTACCAAGCACAAAACGTATTAAAATAAAACGCCTTAAATAAGTGAGAAGATTGAATTTGCTTAAACTTTTTACCGTTTCCATTACAATATGTGCTTAAATAAAGAAGTCCATTCAGTCGTTTCCTATGAAATCCTTTTTCTAATTTCAATAATTGTGAAATAGAAAACCGGTCATTTTGACCGTGGTAGGATTAGTGTTAAAATCTTCCATTAGTGACACCAACAGTTCTATACTGATATTTACTGAAGCTGATGTAGGCTTAAATACATATATGTAGAAGTATAACATGCAGTCTAGAAGTGACAAAATGAATTGTTTTTAACAAAAAAAATAATTAATACTGTTTTTATTATTCTGACAGTTGGGACATAGAGTCGGATAGATCATCAATCTCATAATACAGTGAAACTATTAAATAGATTGCAATTATTAAATATCAAAAAGGCTCGTATATAATGGCTGATTAATCACGGGGTTATTCTACTTAATTTTTAGGTGGTGCCTCGAATTCTTCCGGAATGTTAGCGAAATTGAATAGACGTTCATAATACGATTATCTAAGGTTAATATATTGTTTAATTGTAGAATAAATGTACAGTTGTCTCAAATAGAATTATATTTTTGAATTTATTGGAGGTATCAATGTCCTTACCAAGGATTTTTAGAATGATTTCACTGACGCTGATCCAAATTAATCCAATTACATGCTTCAGATGTCTTGAAGGACAGTCCCCCTTAAATAATTAATGAACGCCTTCGAAGGGTCCAAACAAGAAGATTATAACCCACTAATCTCACGAAAGCTGATCCTAATAAATACCCGATTAAAAGGCTCCTCGTACATTCGCTCCCGATAAATGACAGAGCACTGAAATTGATGGTATCAGGCAAATTTTCTAAGTAACAACCCATCAATCAACATGGCTAAAGCGGTGATCAACTGATAAAATATTGAAAAAGAGTGCAATAGATTTTCATTACACAATGCGGGAGTCACTAAAAAAAAATCCAATTTTTACGCAACCGGAGCAAAATCTGCTCTCCAAATTACCGATTACAAAGTAAACTATGCGCAATTCTCCATCAATTTTCATAATTCAATTTCATAAATAAATGTTATTGACTTGTATCTTTGCATTCTTATCTTTGCTCAATTTTACAAAGTCCAATTTTTATCGCGATATCAAAACACAATTAAATAAACTCAACATCTTTCCAAGAGTGATAAATAGCATAACACGCTTCAAACAGCCGTTATCATTTTCCACGAAATTGACAACGCAAAGTTGAGTTAAATGAGTTCTATTGTTCTTCATAACATTTGTTTGTTAGCAGAACTAGACCCACCGTGCCACTTCATAACATGCTGTATCGTACACAAATCAATAGACTTATATATAATTCGTATTTTCATTGTCTAATTTTGTAAAAAATTTAGCTGTCTAAAGATCTACACTATTAAACAAGACTAAACTAAGCTACTAAAGAGTAATCTCTATTTTCGTTATTGAATTTCATAAACAAATTATAGACAACTAAATCCAGGATACTAAACAATACCAACCTATCATTACCATTTTTGATATTTTATTTCATAAAAATATGTCAAAAACATAATACCTGCATAAAAATCTACACTACTGTACAATGTCATTCTAAAATTTCTTTATCTGTATCATCATATTCTCTCTAGATTTTATTAATTTGCAATAAAAGCTGGTTGGCGTAATTTCCCAATTTACCGTAACAAAATGCAGTTGATAGAAATCCATGGCTAAAGATTACACGGAATAGAACCGCATTCTGTGTGACGAAAATCCTCGCAACAGAATTACTCGGCAGTTCGAGAAAGAAGCGGAATTGAACGGGTATCCCACTCCAGGCAGCTAACCTTCCAGCAGCAAGTTCGATCCTCCTCTCTAAGCATCCCTACAACCCTGCCAGGATTTCCAACCCCGGAGACCTTCACCCCATTTAGCCTTCACCGAGCTCGCTCGGTGTTCCGGGCTTCCGAGCGGCTATATATCAGCGACCGCCACCGGGTTCTTTGCCCATGAAACTGTGTTCTCGTACCTGAAACATCATGCTGCCTCTCCACGGCACGTACGAAACTGGAAACCAATGTCGGGGACAGAACACTACCTTTTTTCACAGGATAATTGTTTTCGATTGCCGACCTGACCGAATCTGAAGTCAATAGAAACGAGATCGAATACACTTTGGCGAAGATAATGGATTCTGTGCTTTAAAACGGCTCTTTATATTAATTTTTCTCTAATGGCATCCAAAGGATTTGAATCTTCATTACGGTAGGAGTGGAAAACGAAGGACAATCCTATCGAACTTAATGTAATTGTTATGCCGAAACAGGATTCTAATTTAACCCTTTGAGGACGCGTGTCTGATGACAGTCGCCCAAGCTTCTTGATCGTTCTACGACTGCGAATAATTTTTAAAGAAATTATTACTCTCAAAAAGTATCAAACAAAGTACTGAACAGAACAAGTTTTCTTTCATTTAATTCATATGCTTAACTCTTCAGTACACTATTCTTTTTCACAAGGAAAATATATTCGACCAATCCAAAAGTATGCTAAAAATAATTCCCGTCCGTTAAGGGTTAAAGCTAGATTCTTAATCACTAGATTATGGATCTTAAGCATTTATAAATTAGTAGATGAAATATAGAATAAGTGAATGAATTGTGATTGATTTTCTCACTGGTTGCAAAGTCTCCTGACTTATGGAGGCAATTCTGATTTTTCATAAAGATTCATAGAGATATCATATTTATTATTTCGAATGGTCCATCTATATTGTTCCCAAAGTCCTGCTGAAATCATCTTAAGCTTTACAGGCAACTTTGAGGACCTTTTCATGAATAAATGTTGCACTGTGCAAATATGAGTTTCTAACCTGTTGAACTTGATTGAATAATAACAACCCTAGAGCAAAGGTCACGTTGCCAGAAAGATTTTTCTGAAGCGGATACACAAAGGAAACAAGCGGTGATTCGAAAAGAATCAAACCGGAAACAATAAGTGAAACGATAAAGGACAGAAGGATGTTCCTTCTGGCCGAAAGCCGCGAACTCGCATTATCACCATATGGTCTTTCCAGATTGGCAAAGATACCGGAACAGAGAGCACTTAGGATTCCAGGGTTGATTGCGCGGGACAAGGTCATCGTTGCCCTGACAACGAAAAGCGGCACGTGCTGCCTACGTTCCTCCTCATCTACTGACCCCAAAATGTGCGCGCGACGATCACTTTGCTGGTCCTTCGGGGATTTGGGTTATTGTCATTGAGCCGAGCCGAATGTGGCCGGATAATACATCGTCGCGATTGTCTTTCCGTCGGGATTTTCTCTCGATTGCTGCATAAGTTACTCGAAAGCATCGGGAGGAACGGTAATTTACTGGGAACACACACATCTGTGTCGGTTTTGCCCCTCGCTTATCCGGCGGAGGATCATTTTTGACCCATAACTATCAATCTTGCTGTTCGTACCTTCAGCATCAACGCAAGGGACCTACAATTAATTGAAAACATTTTTCTTTTCGATATTTTCACTCCATAAACTCGCCGAATGTATTGGAATTATTGTATAAATTGATTTCAACAATTTTGGACACTTGAGAACCACGTTAATTAAGCCATAATTATCATCATGGCCACTGTACATCGTTCTCTGCATGACAAACACTACGACGATAATATTGTACAAATTTTTAGTAATTGTAAATTTTTCTATTAATTCAACAAATAATTCTTGCACTTTATCTTGTTAAAATATCCAATATCAGTATGAACTGCATCATATTTACATACGTTATGGCTGTGGCAAAATTTTTGTTACATAAATGTTCACGAGTCAATATAATAAAAGGCAGAATTGACTAAAACACAAATGGATCAGTATGCATTTAAAATGTGCAATTTTTATGAAATCGAATCAGTGGTTGCATCTCGTCCTAAACGGCCGGGAAATTTGAAGGTAACATAGAATGGTAGCAATATTTCATCGACATCGGGTTAGTGTTCGATTACGCACAATACCGGAAGCGAAGCTTTCCACTGGAGTCCGGATTCCGAGAATGATTGCGCGGGACAAGGACGCCGTTACCCTGACAACGGTCACGGCACGTGGAGCAAACCGATCGTGTCGCTTTCTTGCACACGCCAGTGCGCGAAAAGACGCGCAGTAGAATGACCGAGAAATTAACAATATCACATTTTATGATCCTTGATCTGGCTGTTAACGAACCTACCACACGCAAAGAAATCTCGATCTCCATGAAAATAGAATGGTACACTCGGTGAAAATAATCACTGCTCTTCCACTCAATTAACAATACTATTTCTAAAATAATCTATTTTATTTATATTGGATAAGACTGAAATAAAAATGTAGACTTTTCTCAATCATTTTTTATTGAGTCTCATCCTGTAGAAATTATTTTAACCCTTAGCACTCGAATGACGACTCTGAGGCGCCACTACAAATTACTGTACCATTATTCAAAATATTGTTTACATTATTAAGTTTTTCTACATTTAAAAAATTATTAAACATTTAAATATTGCATGAGGTACTATATCAGTTTCGTACGCATAAAATTAAAAAAATGATATACAATGGAAATATTCTAGGTCAGAAGAAATGTATGGTTTTTGAGTTGAAATAGCTCCGAGTGCAAAGGGTTAACTTTCATCCATTCCATCTACTGTTACATTTTTTCACTGATTCTGATAATTGTGAATGGCACGAATAATCTTTATTTCACCTTATTGCATCTTGATTTTTTTTTTCATTTTTAAAGAAGGGGTTTATAAAACGAATTATCGTTTTACCATATTGATCTTTTAGCAGTATGGCAATTCAACACCAAGGGAAAAACGGAGTTGGAAAAATAAGGGACAGATAAGAATAAAAATTGTTCACCTTAATTGCAAATAACACAAGCCAAACACATATTTCGTACTCTCATTAATACGTTTAACAATTCTGTGTGTTAACTTTCCTTCTGTTTGAGACGATACCTACTAATTTTTGTAATAAATGCATGAAACCCGGAGTCTACCAATAAATAATAAAACTGATAGTACACGTTCAAATAATAATAGAAAGTGTTACATTCGAGAAATGAAAAACGTAAAAATGTCACTGAGAGATACATAAATAGAATTATTTTTTGAAACTCTGCAGAACAAGTACAATGAAGAGACTCACTCGCTTGATGCTCAACTTGAAGTAAAGAGGGTAAAAATTCGTGGAGAAATGAAATGGTCCATGAAAGACGAGTTAACTCGTCTCGACAGTTTTCGACGTCGTATATAAAGTCCGGGTGACACATTCGACAAAGAAGTTCAGCCGAATGTTGAAGAAAATTAATCTACGGTGAGGATCGCGGCACGTCGAAGTCAGAAAACTCGACTCGCCCCAATTTTCAAAGTTTTTGCACCCTCGGCGTGCGAAGTCACTCCGCAGAAAGGGAGAAACACGACGCGGTATATATTCGTGACCCCGTCTGGTCCCGCCGCCCCTCCAGACGAGCCGACGCAACCCCTCGTGCCTCGATCGCGTAGTCCCTCGACCCTGAGGAAACTAAGGGTCGACATACTCTCCTTCTCTCCTTTGCTCTCTCTCTCTCTCTCTTCTCTCTTCATGCGACACCCTCGACGTTTCGCGTCTCCGAACAAAGACGCTTCCTAATTCGATCGCGACGCTTTGTTCACTCGGCTCGGAGACACGTGTGCCATTATTCGTCTTTAATTTTCAGCACCCTAGTCTGCGGCCAGGGTCTTGCCGACCAGACTTTGGGGCACTGCACCTTCCCCTCTTCTTTTTCCAGGCTTCTTTCACACTGGCGGGGGGCTGTATACTATTTTCCAGTACCCTCTTTCTTCGAGTGCTCGACGAACGCATTAATGTCATTTGAACGTACTGGATTGGTCGATAAGTCCTACGGCATCTTTTAACACGTTATCTACCGAAAATTATTCCATAAATTTTCATTCTATGTCTCGTGACTGAAGATTTTTTAATAAATCCTTCATCAGCAACAGAAACTTCGGTAAATATTTACATTACGGGCTTCCTCACCGATTTTGATGACGTTGAAATATGTTGCCAAGGTCATCATTCTCAACAACATTTTCCTCAGCTTTAGTTTCCGAGATATTCGCCAAAAAGTTTCAACATCTCGAAAAGTGATCGAAGTAAGTCTGGGTTAGATTTGAAATTGTAGCCGCCGATAACGCGGCCACGGTCACAACTTAAAACAACTTCAATCAGTTGAGACCCACTGGCTTGTCTGTTTATGTTTACAAACTGAAATGTGAAATGAATCGTGTCGAACGCGAACTCATTTCATTGTCAGCTGTGTTAGCATACAGAGTATTAAGCATGAAACTATACGAATTCTTGGATATCTGCAACAATCAAAGAAAATATATAATAACTCACAGTATATAAATATACAGGGTGTCCCACATAAATGGGAACGCCTAAATATCTGTCGTATTTACAGTCCTATCAGAAAACTTCAGAGGACAAAGTGACACTATTGCAGGAGGAAAATATAATGGTAAAGAAAAAAATTTTGTATGTCGTGTTTTTTAATGAAATTTCAAGGTCACCGATGTTTTTTTAAATGGAATAGTATATTTTTTTTACGGTGGCATGATGTGTCCATTATTGTCATAAAAAACTGAATTTAGTGGATACCACCTTTTTGACCTTGAAATGACCTTGAGCAAGAATAATCATGTTGGAGCGGATAAAATGTGGAAGTTTAAAACTGACGTGTTTCAGCAAAGATTACGCGTTGTTTACGGCGGGTTGACCTTTACATATCATAATAAATGTTCGAAATGTTGACCGTCCTCATTTATGCAATATTGCAATCTTGCATTCAATGATCTGTAGGCATTGTCGATTTCCTGAGACGTAATTAAAGCAGATGCTGCAGGGGGTTTATCTTTTTACACAATACACTTTATCTTGCCCCATAGATAAAAGTCCAATGGTGTCAGATCCGGCCATCGGGCTGGCCATGGAATTGTTCCTCGTCGCCCAATCCAACGTCCAGGATATTTCGTATTTAGCACCGTTCTAGCAACTTTAGAATAATGCGCTGGACAACCATCATGTTGAAACCACATGCGCTCCCGATCGAATAACGTAATTTCTTCTAAAAGGCCCGACAAATCCTGGCGTAAAAATGCAGCATACTACATACCAGTAAGAGTTCCTTGTATAAATTCGTTCGACGTTCAATTACGTCTCAGGAAATCGACAATGCCTACAGATCATTGAATGCAAGATTGCAATATTGCATAAATGAGGACGGTCAACATTTCGAACATTTATTATGATATGTAAAGGTCAACCCGCCGTAAACAACGCGTAATCTTTGCTGAAACACGTCAGTTTTAAACTTCCACATTTTATCCGCTCCAACATGATTATTCTTGCTCAAGGTCATTTCAAGGTTAAAAAGGTGGTATCCACTAAATTCAGTTTTTTTATTGTCTATCATGTTATCGTAAAAAAATATGCTATTCCATTTAAAAAAAAACATCGATGACCTTGAAATTTCATTAAAAAACACGACATAAAAAATTTTTTTCTTTACCGTTATATTTGCTCCCGGCAATAATGTCACTTTGTCCTCTGAAGTTTTTTGATAGGACTGTAAATACGACAGATACTTAGGTGTACCAATTTATGTGGGACACCCTGTATAAATATATAAATAATATATAAATAACCCAGACCTACTCCGATCACTTTTTGAGATGTTGAAACTTTTTTGCGAATATCTCGGAAACTAAAGTTCAGCGGCGGCAACATGTATAGGAAAAAGTTGTTCAGAATGATGACCTTGATAACATATTTCAACGTCATCAAAATCGGTGAGGAAGCCCCTAATGTAAATAATTACCGAAACTTCAATCATAAACCGACAACTCACCCTCCATAACGTAATCTAATAATTTCATTTGGAATTATTATGTAAAAGAAGATTTTTAAGTTTCCATTTGGTACAGCATATTTATTGAAAGAGGCAATCAACAGGTTTTCGGTAGATAAAAAATTTTTGCCACTATTGCAAGACACAGGACCCAGATAAAAAATGTTTTCTGCTTTTAATCATCTTATTAAGCAGAAACTAATACATTGATGTCCTTCAATCTTTTTAATATGACAACTGCTTTAAATTGTGCGTACCCATTGTTATCATAAGTGCATCAGATCCGCGGTCTACTGATTAGCAAATTTTTCTTTGCTCGTGAGTCTGTTCTTTCATATATTTTTTAACTTTAGCAGGGCGGACGCTTTGACGATTTCATGGCAGCTATAGCTAGATCCCTTCAAATCCTCATGTATCAATTATTAATACGTATTTTTAAATTTACTTCTTCGAGATTAACATTGATGTCTTCATTGCACGTAATATAAGTAGCGAATGACAGGCATCCAGAAAATTAGAATTTGGATAGAACGATTGTAATACTGAGTCGGAATGAGCCAAAGTCCCGATGATATTTCAAACAGTGAAATTACTACATATCGTATTCAACTTGTTGAAATTATTAAAGAAAGGAACAAATTTCTATACGGTTGCAGTTGATGAGTGGTCTGTATGTCTTACAATTGTTGCAGAGTTTTTTTGCATAGAGATCATCCGTCTAATAATTAAATTTCACCCACATCAGCCAATTGAAACGACGAACGACTCCGAAACAGCACGGAGCTGCTAAATTCTCCTAAAATCACGCAAAGTATCCGAAGTAACCGTTTCCGGAGTAACTTGCCGGCGACGATAAATTAGCAAATGGACCGTCAACGGTGAAAATATTTGCGCGGTCCCCTCGCAACTGCGAAATCCCGGTAAATCCCCAATAACAAGCCTGCGATTGTCGCGGGGTCCTTGAAAAACGCGAACGCCCCTACTCGGCGGTTAAGGTATCCACGAGAGACATGAAAAGCTCGGATGATGTTCGCTGTAGCCCCACCGACGCCTACATTTACGCATCCTTCTTCCTCATGTAAGAATTTGCAGTTGCCGACTGTATTACGGCGATTGCGTTTTAATCGTGTTTCGTTGCGAGGGTGCGTCTGGATCGGCGGTGCACGGAGGGGTGCATTTGGTTTATGTCGCGCATTCTCTTCTTGAAATGCTGGACCGTGATGCGAGTGAAAAACAGAGAGAGAGAGAGAGAGAGAGAGAGAGCGGGAAACGCAAGCCAAACCTTTGTTCAAGATCAAGATCCTCAGTCAGCGTAGCCTTGAAGGGCTGATTGGGGAATGCATCGTAAACCACCCTATAAAAGCTGCATACCGTGAAAGGGCGAGCACGTCGAGGGCCGAAGGTGGTTTTAGGGGTGTATACGTGTAGCCATAGCAACTCACCGTCCTACCACGCAATCGATAAAGTGCAACATTCAAACCGTTCTCTATGACATCGCTGTCTACGCCACGCGCTTCCGGCATTCGTCGCCCGGCTCTCTCCTTGAACCGAGCTCTATCTCTTTCTCCCTCTACCTCCTTCTCCCTCTCACCTTCCTCCTCTGTCGGACAATGAAGGCTAAGGTCAGGATCCAGATCGCGGTGGGGGTCTAATCCTGCTAATTAGCAGCCGTTCGGAACAGGATTCTTCCTGTTGTCTGATGGATCGGGGACTGGTCTAACGATCTGTGTCGATTATGTGGACGCAGCATACGTCCTCTTCCTGAATGGAAAAAATTATTGACTTGCACTATGAGCAATCTTCGATTACTTATAACGACTGCATTGGGAATTAAAAGGTAGAATATTAAAATAGACTATTGTTCAGTCGAAACCAATTCCAGATATTTTACCTTTCGACGATGGGTCTTGGATTTACTTCGATTCAGAGTATCAATATCGTCATTTAACACCATGACTGCTGTATCATATATGGGTGACAGAATTATTTATTTAGATTTCAAAATGAATTTTTACGTTAATATATTCATTGCACCAAATTTGATTAATAATCAGAGAATGCAAGAAGGTTGAAGGACTAGTCAGTGTCATATATTTAACCTTTTCAATTTTTATTTCATTAAATAAATCACTTCGACTTCATCGAATTTTTAAGATTCCTGGATTGGCACTCAACGTGTTAATTACTCGATTTTTAGCGATTAAATTTAATGGAATAGCTGTTATATTAGAAACTAAGACAACCAAAGGACTAATAGATCTATAAAAAGTACCTTAAAAAATACAGTCATGAAAAGAATCGAAGGCCAGAGGTTAAGGTCAATATTAACTGATGACTTGAGTTTATTAATGAATTTGTAAAAATTCAATTGGTTACTTAAACCACATTTTATGCATAATACGAATAATTGGTACTTTCGTGAACATGCAGTACCAAAATTTTAATTTTATTTAAATAAATAGAGATCGAATTTGTTCGAAAACAGAAAATGTCGATCAATAATTTTGTTGAGCTAAGTAAAGCAATTATATTTTTACGATTTGCTTTGTATTAATATCCATTATCTACATCTTGCATCTATTTGGAGACAAAAAGATAAATTCAGACTTGCGTGGTGAAGAGTGAACGATTGGAGGGGATTCCCAGACAGCAAGGTAGGGGTAGTAACCTATCAGTGGCCTAGAACGGTTAATTCAACCTCTTCTACTTCACATTTCAAATTGTCAGAATCATATTCCGAAAACCTGAACAATTTCGAAATTTTCATTCACGAGATAGTGTTGGTTACTCGGAAGTTCATTTTTTGAAGATAAAAAGTGATTTACATTTGGATTTTTACATTAGAATATTCTCCATTTTCAAGGGCAAAGGGCGAGAACTGGTAAAGCAGTTCGACAGAAGTAGCATCGTTTGAAAAACTTAGACAATATAAAACAGGCAGTTCGTGAGTAATTTCCCCGTAGGGCCATTTAAGGGGAATCTGGAAATACAGTAAAATTAGATCGAACGTGTATTAAGCGACCTACACACGATTAAGTTACAAATAATTCAATTGTACTTTCCAATTCTTGCGATTTTATGAAAAAATGTGTTAGAATTTTCCACCGTGATTCCTCGCTAAATATTCCATATAATTTTTGCATTACCGAAGTAATAATTCACATGATCATGAACATCGAAAATCCATTGCATAATTATTAGATTATAGCAATGACGTATTTAAACTCAATTCAAACATTTGTTGAGAGTGTACAGTATGTCCGTTTTAAATTTTACACGTGATTATTTCCGTAAGTATCGAAGATATAAAAAAATGTTTCAGATGAAAAGTGTATGATAAATTTTTAAAATGTATACATTTAACACGGATCGACAAAACGTATTTTTGAAATTTTCAATATAGGCATGCATAAAATGTTGTAGAATAAAACTATTAGTATTTTCTCTGCAATTCCGACCAATTGCATTTTCTTCAAACATTTTTTTTCACGGCATACAGTATACTAATTGTTTCACCTTCTCAAAAAAATCCAAGTCGTAGGATCCAATATTTAAAAAGTTATAGTCTTTTAAGTTTGTCCGAATATTTACGTGACTCACAGTATGTCTAATTTAAAACGAAAGGGTGCAGAAAAAAATGAAGTTTTGATGGTTAACACATTAAACACTATGTAAGTCCCTGGTGGCTGACGGTATCGAATTTACAAAACAACATATAAATGATATAATATTAAAAAATTTCACACTGTCTTAACAGATTTAATTGGAACAGATGAAACCGAAATTAAGTGAGTACGTCTTTTTTGCTTGTGCACAGTAGTATTTTTGTATTTAAACTTAAATAAAAAATGCAATGTAAAGCGAGACAAAATTGTTCCGCGCGTAATGTGTTAAACTTGAGACGATGAGAGGGTAATCGCACACGATGATCGTAGAAAATCTTGAAGTCGCAGGAAAAGATGACGCTCACAAGTTCAGTATACCCTCGTCCACGGTTTGCCCTTCGATTCTCATTCAAGGTCTGTAATGGGGGTGCAGTGTACGTCGAGCCTTCGGAGTTTCCATGACGACCGCCACTAAACTACCCTTGCAACGCCCACCGGGGGTTGCGTTTCAACTTTCCACCCTCTGTCTCGTCCGATCGACGACCATCCCCGGCTGCACTGCTTCCGAAAAAGAAATCACTGAAATACGCTCCGCGAGATTCTCCGGTGATCCTAGGCCTGCCGCAATTCTATGTTTGAAGGTCGCCTACGTTCGCCTAATGGCCAGAAACGAACCCTCCCACGATAATATTTCACTTCTCGCGCGATTTACATGCGGCTATCTGATATGCCGTATATTTCTCGTAACCGGAGCAATCTTAGTTCGTTTCTCTGAGGGATGAGATAGATTCCGGTGAAATGTGCGCACTTCTATTTTAATGATCGGAGGGGCCGATTCAATATTTTCGCAAGAATTTGCTGTCCGAAATGTTCGAAAATTATTTCTGAAGATTCGGAGTAGAGATATTATTAATTCGTAGATTGCGGATCTTAAGCAAAATTGTCGAAGTTAATCGTAAGAAACAGAAGTGACACGAAAGTGCATTTCCTTTCCTAATAATTTGAATAAATCGAGAATTATGCACCAATTTGATTCAATTCTTCTAATATCCGTACAGATTTGAAACCGACCATTTTTGTGATAAATGCATAGAATCCGCAGTCTTATAATTCGTATTTTTGGTTTATTAAATATACCTCGGATTTTTGTACGAAATAAAAATCGTCTGAACTAATTGAAAGATGCACGAACAACATACACATTTACGTCTTTTCGCCATAATTTTATACAGTTGCAAACTCCACAACAATACATTTAAATTCTTCAAATGTTTTGTTTTTCATCTAGTCATTTTTGTTATACATGCAATAAAATCCGCAGTCTTAATATAACTGAATAGAGCTGAAGAAATGATTTTTCTGAAAAGTGATCACTTGTGGCAAGACAGTTGAAAGATTGAAAAAATTGAAGAGTATTAATGTATTGTATTTCAACCTACTGACGATATTAAAGAAAGAAAAAAATAAACTCTGTTTCTTGCAACAGACACAAACATTTTTTTCCTTTGCATAAAGACCTGCAGTCTAGTGTGATGTAAAATTTGAAAGTACAAGTGTATTGTAATTTTTGAGAGTTTAAAGCATAAATTTCTGCAGTCTGGCTACCCAGAATATAAATTTAAATAATCAAATTATTTAGATATTATCTAGCCATATCCCTGCGGATGAGCTGTAACGATCAGAAGTGGCTCCTGAATTCTCAATTTCATGTTGCACAAAGATCTGCAGTCTAGGGCAATGTAAAATTTGCAGGTACACGTGAGATGTCAAATTTGGTTCCAGTTGATATTTTTGAGAATAAATAGAATAAATTTCTGTATTGTGTCTACCGAAAATATAAATTTAAATAAGGTTATGCAGTCTATTTATTATGTAGTATTGTCCCTCCAGATAAGTTGTAGGCAATCAGAAGAGGATCCTGTTTTTTTCTTATTAATATTTTGCACAAAAATCCGCAGTATAGTATAATGTAAAAATTTGAAGGTGCACGTATAATGTAAAAATTGATTGAAATTGATATTTCAAAGAGTCGAAACCATAAATTTCTGTGATCTGGCTACCGAGAATATAAATTTAAATAAGGTTACGTAGTCTATTTATTATCTAGTATTGCCCCTCCAGAAAAGTTGTAGGCAATCAGAAGTGGCTCCTGTTTTTTCTTAATATTACTTTGCACAAAAATCCGCAGACTAGTGTAATGTCAAAATTTGAAGGTGCACGTGTAATGTAAAAATTGATTGAAATTGATATTTCAGAGAGTTGAAACCATAAATTTCTGTGATCTGGCTACCGAGAATATAAATTTAAATAAGGTTACGCAGTCTATTTATTATCTAGTATTGCCCCTCCAGAAAAGTTGTAGGCAATCAGAAGTGGCTCCTGTTTTTTCTTAATATTACTTTGCACAAAAATCCGCAGACTAGTGTAATGTCAAAATTTGAAGGTGCACGAGTAATGTAAAAATTGATTGAAATTGATATTTCAGAGAGTTGAAACCATAAATTTCTGTGATCTGGCTACCGAGAGTATAAATGTAAATAAGGGTTCGTAGTCTGCTTATTAGCCATGTTCCAGCGGATGGGCTGCAGTCGATCAAGTCTCGAAGGTACCGTAGGGTCTTCGACCTCAGAACTCGCGGTGAAGGTCCGCGGATAACCTACTCCTTGGTTACTGCACCCGATGTCGGTGACCGGTACGTCGATCCCTTGAAGGAGGCGAAGGACCTCCGTGGAGTCCTCGGAACTGCGAAATAGAGGACTACGGTATTCGCACGGTGTAATGCAAAAAAGGAGGAGGGCCCACTGGATGGCAGCGGCACGTCGGCAACAACCAGTCGCATCTTCTCCTCCCGAGAGAGCTTTCTTCTTTTTTCGAGCTTGAACTGGACGCATTGTCGGGACGAAACTGGCTGAACCTCGGGACGAGGACGGGGGCTATTGAAAATGCAACGCGTGCGCTTGCAGCAGAAAGAAATGGAATATTCAAACAGGAGATTGAAATCGACCAATGGAAGGACGTCACTCTACCCCCCTACCCCATCCCTCTCCACGCGCGAGACAAAGAATGGCAAAGATTGCCGAAGACAGTTTTCGAGAAGCGTCTGTGTCCCGCGGAATGAAAGGACTGACTTTTATTCGTCGCGAACACACTATAATTCCGACTACCAAAAAGTATCCCAGAAGTTATTTATTCAATTCAAAAGATTGTTCGTCTGTACATACACCTTAATGATTTTTGTACCGCAATTGTCGAAAGAATCAAGAGTTGAGACTAAAACTTTTTTAGTCTTTTCACTGTTTCAAACTACAGCTAATCATTTTTATCATAAATGCATAAAATATGCAATCTAATTATGAAGAACCGAATCAAATTCCTGGTACGAAATTATTAAATTCTGCTCAATTTTTGTTGGACAAAACAGACATTATTCTGATTAAAATTGCAAATTTGCTATACATTGCAAGTAAAAAGAGGTGACAAAATCTCATTTGTAAAAAAATAAAAATGCGAACTCTACAGTTGACTTACCCTACAGTGTACAATTCACACCGCAATTGAAAAAAAAGTTACTCAGTCTATCAAAGATTCTACTGCATCTCAAAAAACATAAAAATATCATCAAAACATTTTATTTCACCGACAAAAACCAAATTGCTATAAATACATATAAAATCCGCAGTTTGCTGATAATCGAGCTGCAATGTTCACACAAGTCAATACTTTTCCGAGATAACTTTTATCAATAAAAAATTAAACAAAGGATTAATAAAGGATTAATTACACATGACTGTGTGATAATATTCTATTTTCATAAAATATATAGCACCTTTGTTATAAGTTATTGTTCTCCTATATCACTTTATATTGTCATACATGCCCATATATACAGTTCTCCTAAAATGTAAAAAATTAATACACTCAAACAAATAAGCACATGAGTTTTTATCCGTTGTCATAAAGACTGATATCTTTATAACGTGGAGAGAAAAATCTAAAGCGAATAAAAATCATATGATAAAATAATTTTTCGAAAATTCTAGAAATTATTTTGAATCAATTATTTTGTATATTCTATAGGTAGAATGACACACTGTAATAGTACCTATATCTCCCAAAATACATTCGCCATACATACACGAATGAAGGAACTAAATGACATTGAAATGAGTCTACAGATGTGCAGGATGCACCGATGCATCTCGCGAATTTTTCGGAAAAAAGCTTAACAAGGTGGGTACGAGAGTAGTTTTTTAAGATCCTCTTAGTAAGAGGATCGTAATAGGATCAAGAGTGTTCATGTCGAGTTCCCGAAGACTCGACGTGAGAAGGGTGATCTGGCAGAGGTCCGCCGGCGGACGAATTGTGTCGGGGCTGATGTGGTTCACGACATTATCGAATTATCGTCGGGAGATCGAGCTTAAACTGGTCGATCCTGCGGCATCTGGTCCGGCAAGAGTCTATCGGGCAGGTGCTCGCAAAAAGGGCCCGGCGTCGCGAGAAATGAAGAGAGAGAGAACGAGAGAGAGAGAGAGAGAGAGAGAGAGAGAAAGAGAGAGAGGAGGGACGGAGAGTAAAACGAACGAAGGAGACAGCTTAGTCGTTGAAAGGTCCTCGACCTTCGACGTTAAGGGCAGGGACCCCATCTAGGGCGCGCAAGGCGCTCTTTTGCTTCGTCTTCTCGGCTGCACACTTTCTCGCTGGCTCAAGTCGATGGGAGACCGTCTTTCGGAGATCATCGGACCGATGTAAATGTTCAATTTGCCACCGAGGTTGCGAATATTTGCGTTAATGTAAAATCATAAAGTAAAATAAAATATAGTGTAACCTTGTCCGTACGTACGTTCATTTACAGTAAGTATATGATTATTAGACTGCGGATCTTTATGCATTTATGAATTATGAAAATTTTCAAATAATGCTAGAATATAAAATTCGACAGAATTTAGTACGATTATTATTCATTTGACATCTACAAAGGCTACTTCCACCGAAAATAAGATTATATCTGATTCCACTTTCTAAACATTCGTCTCCAGCAATTACAAATTGCATAAAGATCCGCAGTCTAATAATCATTTTTGCAATGAAGTAATTTCTACTGAAGTTAGTTTCTTCAAAAAAATTATAATATGTTCATAATGGAAATGGAAACAATAAAATCAAACCTGTGATACCGAACAATTAGTGATAAAACATCGCTTCTTACAAACCTACTTCTATAATGATTAATTTAAATTTTTTATTTATTTTGCACCTTGTTTTAAGTGATTCCTTCTCAAATTAGTTTGTTAGAAAAATTATAATGCATTCATAGTGGGAATCAATATAATCTACGACACATGAATAACGTATGCTAGAAGATCCGTTGTTATAAAACAACTTCTATAATCAGTTCTAAGGTCTTTTAACAAATATTATTGTATAGAAGAATTGCAATTGAGAAACCAACATTTTTTAGAATCGACTTTAAACTCTGTCTGAAGAAATTCCTTCTGAAGTCAGTTTATTATTATGAAAAAAAATTATAATACGTTCACATTGGCAATCTCTTCAAGTTAAGATTTCAATATAACTGTAATCTGTGCGTATAAAGAAGATTGTAAATCCTAATTTTTCTTAATATTGTGATAAATCTCTTATGAGGTTTCCACAATAAAGAAAAAAAATAAAATATTGGAAATCAGTATAATAAATTAGAACCTAAGGTACACAAAAGATTTTTCTTATGTTCGCACATATAATTGCAACACAATTATTCGTTTTCTGAAATTCTTTATAAAATAATATTATAACTGCGTCGGGACCATATACGGTTGTTAAGATATTTAAAATGGAGGAATGTTTTCTCAAATTTATGGAATGTAGGAGCGTTTATTTAGGGATATAGTAAAAATTATTCGTGTTTGAATATTGCGAAAGATCGGTGGACTCCTTATGAAACGATTTTGCAGGACGGGAGTGGAGAAGCCGTGCATCGCGACGAGTGGAGCCGCAGCAAAAGTGCAACGCTCGGACAAGGTTCAGTGTACACTCGGCGTGCGATGCCACTGACCCATTAATACATATAAAGCTCGACTGCACGCCTCAATTTACATCGGCCGGTAGCCACCATTTGAATTGCTAAGCCTCCTTATGCAAGTATAATATACGTCGCGGTTTCGGTAACGCTTGATCGCCGTTGAACTGACGCGTCGTATGCCTTCTTTTCGCTGGTGTACTTTTGCCTATGCACACCCTCGGTCCGTCGAACTCTAACGGTAAGTAAACTATTATTTATCTCTTCTCTTTCATCTGGGAAAGTCCCCGTCGAGTTATATCGATCAACTTTCCTCGCGGACTGGAAATTTCACTGCGAATTCTCGACATTGTATCTCCCGAGAACTTGTTATGCCATACTTCTAAGCTAGACTAATCTATAGATTAATCGACTTTATACAAGGATAAATCTTATTTCATTGCCAGCTATTAGGAGCACTTAAAGCGAACCTGAAAGTCGAGAGTTCTGATTCCTGACGATCAATAAGAAACATTATTTTTGTTGTAAAATTAATCGAACGAATTAAAGATACGTTCTTCGAACAGAAACTTCTTATTTAAAGAAGGAGAAACATAGTTCGTTCTTATCGTGGTAATGAGACATTCAAATTATTTTAATCTATCGTAGACGGTGAATCACATAATTAAGTCGGGTTGAATGACCAATGACGAATTTATCAGTCATTTTTCTCACAGACAGGGGAACCGATAAGAACATATGTATTTGGAAGTTGGAATAAACTTGGAATTATTAATACATAAATGCATTTGTATGCGTACAGAAATTGTAGAAAGCTTAGCTTCATTTTACTTTTCATACGAAGGATCCGGTAATAAAAATCAAATTTTAATGCAATTTTCTGTTCCTCCTATAAAAATGTGAATTTGCATAAAATGCTGTGGTTGTGTTGTATCAGAGAAAATGGTGGTAATAACTTTAAGTTTACCTCGAACTTGGAGGTACAGAGTGGTTGCAGAAAATTCTCAAGAAGTCGTTTTGAATGGCGATTAGCTTCGCGAAGGGTTAACGCTTAGAAGCTGGGACAAGGCCGAGGGTGCAACGTCCTGTGTACCGAGGTCTTTGCACCACGAGTGCACTGGTACGAGACGACTATGCAGTCGGATGAATCGTGCTGTAAACAACTGGCTATGTGGGCCAGACGATCGTTGAATGAACGAACGAGCCACCATCTTTTTAAACATTCTGGAAAGAATGCGCTCGTAATCAGTCTGGAGGTCGGTGACGTCGCTTGTACGTATAACGTTATCGATCGAGCCTGTATCAAACGATCTAATCTAACGTTAGAAAAGCTAAAATACATAGTACTTCGTATTCTAAGTACCTTCTACTTCAGCAATATTACTACAACATTTAAACTCTAATTGTATACCATTAAACTGCGAATTGTCCACAATAGTGAAACACAGGTGTAACACGTTATCTACTGGAAGCCTTTTAATCGGCTTTTCAATAGTTGTGCTGTACTAAAAGGAACCTTACAAATCTTTTTGTACATAATAATCAAAAAGGAAATAATTATATTACGTTTCCTGAGGTAACTTGTTGGTTCACGATTGAATTCGTCATTGCTGTTGAAAGATCTGAAGGAATATATGAGGGAGAAGGAACAAACTACAACCTCATTTGTTTCCACTTTCTTAAAACTGTAACTCAGATTTATTTAAAAAAACACACACAGTAGAAACGATCGTCGACGGAGACCTGCTAACGGCCGAGCCGCTACAGTTTCATTAAAAAAAATTGGTGTGTGCATAGACCACATGGCTGAAGTGAAACTTCTTTCTTTAATTCTTTTTCGAATTTTTATTAACACTTTATGACATTTAATTTTCTATGATTCTATTACTGAAACAATTGGCTTGTGATAGCTAAAAAATGATATAAATATTCTTGATTCAATTTTGTCTAAATATCTTGCAAATACTGCATCGAGAGCTGTTCCTGATCTTGTTGTCGCTTCATTACGATTATTTACCATTTCCAATCTTAATTTACTTCTACAGAATTCTATTAGTAATTTCGATTGTTCCGATGCCAAGTTCACGTTGAAATCTCCACTTAGTATCATCGGAATTTTATCATAATCCTTATTAAGGAATGCCGAACCCTCAATCATATATGCTAATAGAATAGAATTTCGTTTCATCGTTTCACCGTTTCATCGCCAGATTGGTTTTACTCCTACCGCGTCGAGGTTTTGCGCCTAACGCGCCTAAAAAAGTTTCACTTCAAAAACAGTTGTACTTCTGTTTACATCCCACAAAGGTCTAGACTCATATATACAACAATTAATGTGATAAAAATGTTTAAAAATCGCTTTTTTTCACTGCCATCACGACAGGAAACCATCCTTAAGGAAGAAGTGAATTCGTTTAAGCTAACGTTCAACATTCGCAAATCCATTGTTAAGAAACATATGACAGTCACCAAAACATTCCTGAATTTTGTTAGTCGGTGAAAGTACCAATACGAGGAGTAAATTTCAATATGTTTCCTGTTTTGTAAGTCACGAATCTGTGGAGCTGTGAAGTTACATAAATAATCGCGGTCTGCTCGTTGCATTAAATCAAATAAAAGTTGTATAATGGAAACAGAGATACCTCGTTTACTAACGGCGTTGCATTACAAATTGTTAGCAAGAATATGCTGTGTGCATTGCGTAAGCCATAGCATACCGAATCGCATTCTTCCGTATCCTCTTTTTGGACTGTCTCCGTTGCAAACCGAGGGTTTTCCGCTCCGGGCGCAGCTACTATGCGAACCACGCGACGAATCGAGATGTAAACAGGCCCACATGTGGGCCAGACTCTATCATCGAACGAGACACATTTTTCTTCTAGCAGACACTTTATTTCTTATCGGCGTCGAAGGGGACGTGTGCCACTGCGCGACACAACAGCTAGAAATATCTGATCGAAGAACGTTTGTTATAACTGTACTGACGATCTTTGCGAAAGAATACTTTCCTGCATCGTATACGATAAACTGGAGCAAAATACTAAATTATTTTCCGACTTTTACTTTCTTTTACTCAATTTTGTCACGAGTACATCGAATACACAATCTAGTCGTAACCAGACTGTACACTTTTGTACCAATTTCTATTTTCAATGAGCATATAATAGAAATCAAAATAGAGGCACAATTTCTTTCATTAAGTGGAACATTTCTTCTAGAATTATTGCAAAAATATAATCAAACTGGTTGCTCGTTGCACACAATGTAATGCAAGCAAGAAACGCATAAAATGTTAATGTTATATTATAGTATTAAAAAATTATTATTAATTCTATTATTAATTATTATTAATTTAAATGTTAACATTATACTATAATATTAAGAAATGACGAAGAATCGAACGTTTGTCGTAATCAGACTGCAGAATGTTGTGCTAATTCTCACTTTAAATAATTATTTGGGAGAAATCGAAACGAAGGCACAACTTCTTTCATTACATGCATTGTTCTTGGAATAATTGCAAAAATATAATTAAATTGACTGCTCGGTGCACACAATATAATGCAAGCAAGAAACACAATGAAATGTTAATATCATATTATAATATTAAAAAATGACGAAGAATCGAACGTTTGTCGTAATCCGACTGCGGAATATTGTGCTAATTCTCACTTTAAATAATTATTTGGGAGAAATCGAAACGAAGGCGCCACTTCTTTCATTACATGCATTGTTCTTGGAATAATTGCAAAAATATAATTAAATTGACTGCACGCTGCACAAAATATAATGCAAGCAAGAAACACAATGAAATGTTAATATCATATTATAATATTAAGAAATGACGAAGAATCGAACGTTTGTCGTAATCAGACTGCAGAATGTTGTGCTAATTCTCACTTTAAATAATTATTTGGGAGAAATCGAAACGAAGGCGCCACTTCTTTCATTACATGCATTGCTCGTGGAATAATTGCAAAAAATGTAATCAAACTGGCTGCACGCAACAAGCTGCAAGCAAGAAATGCGATGAAACATCGATATGATGCATCGAAAGCCAAAACTCGCGGAATTTACTTTCACGAGTACTTTTACTTTATGCCTTTATAAATTAACCCGGGACGTTTAAGACGCGTCGCGGGCGAACTGGATGCTCGCGCATGCCCCAATCACTATGCAAATTTCATTAGGCCATTTTTGAGAAGGTATTCTACAGAAAACACAACTACACCCTTACAAGTTGAGCCATGCACACCCCTTGCTCGTTAACTAGCCAAGATCTTAAATGGATCGATTTCAATTATCGTTCTGACTTCGGGAGATAGATTTTAACGATCCTCGTGTCACGAAGTCTGTAATCATTTATTAATTAAAAAAGCAGTTTATAAATTCCGACGATCTGATTGAACTTGAAATTGGAAGCTATTATTTGAGGCAGCTCTTAGAAAGTTTGTACGATGTACACTGATAATCAGATCGTAACGATCATGCTTCGGATATATCTACAATTAATTTTGTGAGTTGAATTTCAAATGAAATGTGTTTCTAAATGTCCTTTCAGTAAAGTGTATTTTTATACGATTAACTTGTTTATGGAATTCATTCTTAAGCGACGAGCATTTTATTAATTAACTTGTTTATGGAATTCTTCCATAAACGACGAGCATTTTATTAATTATTTTAATTTTATTCCAGAATTGTGCTGCACTTCACACGTTGGTGCATAAAATAATAAGTTATAATTTTAAACACCATACATGAAGCATCTAATATAATTTCCCAAGATAGTTGTAGCAAATTCATTTATATTTTTAAAGTCAATAACTGAATCGATTTTTCCATATGCCAAAATGAATATAATTGTCCTGCAAGCTTAATAACGACAATTTACCATCAATGTTTCATGAAAAATCATTAAAACAAAATAAAAATAATAATATAAAATGGTTCAATTTTTCAATTATTACAAAAAGTGTTCCAAGTTTCCTCCTCTTAATGTCAATTAAAAAGAAAGTTGAACAAAATTTATATTATTATCTTTTATATATTTAAGTAATATTTAATTGATGAAATTATATGCATCACGATTTGAATCATACTTACGTATGTGCGATTGAAAATATGAATTATACAAATGCAAGAATACTAGCGGAATAAATAAATACAATAAATGCAAGAATTATATATAATTGTTTCAATTTGCAATGTAAATGCACACAGCTCATTCAATCTAAAGCAAAACCAAGTGTATCTTATCGAATTAATCGAATTAAAAGAAGGGAAAAACGATGGTCAGCACTTCGACGACCCTAATTGTCGCTCACGTAGAAAACGATTCACCGATTTGCACAGGAACAAGTCCTACCAGGAAACTTGGACAGGTTCTGGTGCATCGTAGCACGAAGATGAACCGTGGCATTGCGTTCGCATAAATAACGGGCTATATTTTCGCGTAACTGCCACCGCGGCAATAAATAAAGCGGCAGTCGTAAATCAGGCCTAAGGGACTCGCATCATTCGAGGCATAAATACTATTATTGGTTTACGGGGCAGTTGTTGGACTGAAGAGGGAAGGTACTGACCTCGTGTTGAAGAAAACGTCCCAGAAAATTTACGGGCCACCGTGAAAGAATTCGTCCTTGCTAGCCGAGATCTTCACGCTCCTCGGCCTCCTGCGAATCTTATGTAATACCTGTAACGACCGGAAGTGGCTGTTTTGTCGGCAAACGACTGTTTTGGCGATCAACAAGACTTTCGTGAAACGACCCAGTTTTTTTAAAAGAAGATTTATTGCCCATTACAAAACTCACCATTGCACAACGGAATTTTAAGTACGATGAAAATTTTCTCCACCATTTGCAAAGAACGAAAATTATATTGAAATTTATTTGTCCTCTTAACAAATTATATGTGGGCTTCTTTGGACGGTATCGATAGAAGAATTTTCAAAGATGCTGTAAATATTGATGAATTTAATCTTTTTGAATTATTCATTATAGACTGGAGTTCCTCACTGTGTTCTGCCAATCATTTTCGTCAAAAGCTACATATTATAAAGTACCATCTAATGCAAATAGACATTTTTCCTATAAATGAATAATCGTAAATTGGATATTATAAATAGATCGGGAACGGTTAAGCAAATTCACGTTTGTATGGAGAAGTATTTTTAGTCCAACGTAAAATTAGCTTCTATATTTAATTTATTTTTATCCGTATGAAGAGAAATAAAATAACTGTTTTATTCTTTTCTGAAAATAGTTTCTCCGATAGTTTCGGTAGAGCATAAAGAATAATTATAAGACAATGAAATTTTTAAAATGCTAAAAATGTAATTTTGATTCGTAAAAGTAGCCTTTATAAATAATGGGTATTTTTATGATCATGATTGAATGTTCTTGTATTGTGTGTTTGGGATTCGGCAGTGACAGATACGTACGTCTTGAATGTACATACATTCAAGCTATGCAACTTTGTTCAACGGATGCGTAAGTTTACCCAGTTACAAATTGGAAAATACAAGGCGACAGAAAATTACGTTATGTGTTGGACGTTTACGGGATTCTTAAGTGAAATCTTACGGGAAGACTAAATCAGTTAAGTTTAAACATTATAGGTTCACACTAATTCTTGATTCAACCTTTCTTCTAAAATACAGGATGGAACACGAAGCGTGATTAGCTTAGATTATTCTGCTGCTAGCTGCTCATCTTAAGATGATTGTACCAAATTTTTGGTCAACCCTTTTGCCCAAAGTTATCAAGGTCACTTTCAGTTTTCTATAGGTAAACCTACAATTTTTCTACACCCATCTTTTAGGAGATACTGAGACGAATTCGGAAAGCATCATAACACATATTTTTTTCCGAATCTAAAAAGACTAAAGAAAACTCTTAGTTGGAAGAATTTTGCAACATTCCATTAACCCGTTGCCGTACCATTTTCTTTACGGCTACAGTGATTAGAATATTTTTATCCCCAAAAATTTCACAGATGATGAAAGAAAATAGGCATTTTTCGTATGGCTATATTTGCTTTAATGCTTACATATTGTGTACAGAAAATACTCATCACGAGTCTAGGAGAATCACGCTAGAAGAAGATACCAAAAACGTAATTAACAGAGCCGAAATGTGTATTCATGCGCAAGGAAGCCATTTTGAACATTTGTTGTAGCCTCATGAATAAAGAATACTTATAAACACATTGGTACGCAATATTCAAATTGTTTCTTCCATTTCTTCCATTTCTGACCTTGCATGACCTTGAAGGTCATTGTGTAGTAGATGGATGAATTCATTTTGACACACGCTTTCATACTACATAAAAAAACATATAGCATTCCATTTAAAAAATTGCAGGCCACCTTCGTTTCTATCAAAATAATGTAAATACAACAAAAATGCATATGTCGATTTGTTGCGTATAAAAAACAGTACTACTTTTTCCTCTATCATTTTTTTCTAATATTTACTATTTACAAAAAAAAAAAGCTGGCTAGTAATAGCCTGATCACCCTGTATATAGGTCTCTTGTTGCGGATAAGAAAATTATATATAATGGGTTAAATAATGCACTTCACTATTATGCGAACAAAGAATTTTTAATATCATTATACTACTAAAGATACTTCAACCTTCATCTGAAACTACGTTCAATAACCTTCATTCCCAACAGCAAACTGCTAGAGTAGACACGAACTACAATCCCCAAAAGAATATTTCTAAAATTTGCTAACCTCGATCATCTTTCCCATAGTCGAAATAAGATCGCGTTCCAAAAATCACACGTTTCCCACCCACTAGTCCAATGGCCCAGATCATCAGGTGAGTCGACGAGGAAACGAGGGCAACTAGATTTTCCCATGCACCATAGATCGATTTATCGAAAAACCCACCGATTGAACTATTGTCATCGCTAGCATGGTTTAACCCCTTTCCAGTTTTCCCGTGGAAAAAAAGAGGAAACGTGGAATCTCGTGGATATATCCGACAATGCCGATATGTTATTTCATATCGAGACCATTTTCATGGAAGGGATCCAGCTGGTGGGCCCACAGGTATAGATCTCGGTACCTGGATTTCGTAAATACGGAAACCCTTTTCACACTGGCGCCGATCGGCCCGGATAAATTCATCGCGAGGGTCGAGGGGCCGGAAAGAGTTTCGGTCTTGCGTTACGGGGGCCCGGGTTGCCCTAGATTCCCCATTATATGGTGCCCCACCCACTACTTCACTGCGGTACCGTCGGTACGCCGAAGTTTTCCCCTGTTCCCCATAATTTCTTGCGTATTACTTCCGCTGCCCCATGCTTGAAGGTTAATACACTTTTGAACAGTTGAAAGATAAAAGATATTCAACAATTTTGTTGTGCATAAAATTACGTTTCTTCAAAAAATCAATAGGTACGTTTTATTATGCGGTATTACGTAGTATTGCTAAAAAATTGAGGTAAATATCTTGAACTATAACAACGTGGCAGCCATTTTCCTAAAACCATTTCGACGAAACTTTTATCGGAACGGTTGCCACGATATCTCAAGGTCTGGTTCACCGATTAACTTGAAATTTTGAGAGAATCTTCCGTGCACACCTTGTTATAGCACAAACCAAGCTTTTTCAAATCCGTCAATTTTTTCATACTTTTTTATCGTGTCAAAACCGATAAATATTTTAAAAAGTGGTAATTTTTATTCAAAATGCCGTCATTTTATAAATAATCAAGATCATTTATTTAATTTTGTTCGAGTCATAACTACATTCATACTGATTAATAATCAATATCATTCTTTTGTTTCCAATCAGTAGCCAGATCGGAATCATGGCGACCGTTGACCCATGTTTTTCAAAACATATACTTTATAAAAAAATATACAAGTTATGTAATTTTAATTATTTTTACTTTAGAAAAATCACACTTCTACTCCAAGCACCAATAAATATGTGTGTAAACTCTCAATGCAAAAGGTTCAATGATTTTTCTGAAAGAAATTCTGAAAAATTCGCGCTGAAACGGCTTCGAAAATAAGAGTACCCCCTTAACTTTTCTGTAATTGGTAACCTGTTTAAGGTAATTTTTACGGAAACGTCGTACAACTTTGGGTCTCGACTATTACTTGCAACCGATTCGAAGGAATATGAAAGCGGCGCAGACTCGTCGTCCAAACAAATGAAGGGTTTCAATCACAGATGCTCGCACCGGTCCAGACATCTCGGATTTATGAGTGCGACCGGACGCAATATGGCGTCCGTTTCCACGAAGGATCGTGAGGGTTTAAATATTGACGAGAAACTGGTCCGGGAAACCCTTTCCGTGACGCGCTGTAAATTTCGTTCGCGCTCTGTGTCGCACCTTACGCCTTTCGCGGGGCCCCGTGTGATTTATTGCGTCCACCGAGGGCCCCGATATTGTCCCGTAACTGAGACAAACGTGTCCAGAATTCGAAATTAAATATGGCCCGGTTTCTAAAGAGTTTCTCAACCCTTCTCGAGTCGTAAATTACCAGCAAGTACCGCTATGCAGCTAGAAATTGCATCAAAATGAAACGAGCCGCGAGAACAACCGTTCGCAGCAACAATTATCGGTGTCCATTACAGAGAACGAATGAAGACTATTTTTCTTTCGTCACGTCCGAGTTTATGGTGACGAACTGTATCGCGTACCCGCCGAGTTTTTCGACTTACAATGGGATAGGGTTCGCCGGGAAAATTGAGCACCGGAAACGGGATAAGACGGGTAGCTAAACCCCTGTTGCCTCCTGGAGGGTGGTTATGCGAGAGTGGCCAAGGTCGGGACTGGTAAACAGGATTGTTTCCTTAGTAACCACCCCGAGGGATGGAGGAACCTTGAACGCCGAGGCGAAATCTTTAGCTCCGAGACGCTTTCGGTAACTCTCGATTCCCGTTCAGAATATTATTGCTTCTTATTCCGTGTACTCGACTGAAAAGAAGTTGTTATAATCAGGCTGCGATTCTTACACTTGCCAAGTTCTCGATTAATGCTGTTTTTACCATATTTTTAACACAAAACATTTTTTAGTTAGTCAATTAATTTTTCCTCTGATCCTGTGTTTTGAAAACGATCAAACTGCGATTCTTACACTTGCCACGTTTTCGATTAATGCTGTTTTTACCATATTTTTAACACAAAACATTTTTTAGTTAATCAATTAATTTTTCCTCTGATCCTGGGTTTTGAAAACGAAATTACAGAAATGGGTATCTGCATAGAATTATTGCATCTTGATCTTTATTCTTGGCTAAAGAAGAAGTTACTATAATAGGTCTGCCATTCTTTATACACTTGTCACGTTCTCTAAATTACAAAAATGGTAAATGCCGCAAGACCTGCTTATAAAATGTTCAGCACAAGACATATTTTAATTGTTGACATAAATTTTCCTCCTACTCTGGTTTTTAAAAAATAAATTACAAGGATAGTAATTTGCATTAAATCTGCGTAGAACATTGTCAGCAAATATTTAAAGTATGCACGTATGTGTTTTCGTCTTATTTGTGGTTGTATGGAAGTCTAGATACAGAGAACCTACAATGAAATTTTATTTTGGAATGTTCTGACGGTGATAGAAATAAAGAAAAGATCGAAAAATATTTTATGCGATGTCAACTGATTTTTTTTATCTCCCGAATATCCCATGTGTTGTATCTACCCTATGCCGCCGTTAGCATTCATTTCTTCTCTTTCAAACCCTTCTTTATTCACCCCAAGTTCTCATCCCTTATGATGACTTTGCTGGCCTTACGACTTCCACGATTCAATAAAGTCAAACTGAATCGGAGAATGGAAATTGACATCTTCAGATTCCTTTGTTACCGACCTTTATGTCTCTTCGGCCCCATATGTCCTTCCCGCCTCAAAATGAACTTTTGCTTGACAACCGTGTGACGGGCGTCTTTAATCTTTATACGCATTTGAATTTTGTTTGGAAACACTGTTATTTCTAAAACGATTTCCCAATGAATTTTAGTCGCAAAAATATATTATATGTATCCAAACTCTGGGTATCCTTGTTCTACATTTTTCTGCGAATGGTATCGTGTTTTATAAAACACCAAACCAGATTTTAAAGATTCTATAAAATATTTCTCTGTACTGTATTGAACAAATAATTTTATGGACCCACTGATATTTTATGTGAATGGCTGTGACTTATTGAAAAAAGAAACATTCTGTATTTCATATTTTGTATAATAAAACATAAAATTCTTTTTGCATGGACATTTGTTTATACGATCCGCTTATTTATTAAAACAATGAACTCCACAGACCAAACAGTCTCGAAGCATTGCTAAAATAATATATGTATGCATTTTTAAAAATTTTTTCGGAGTTTGTCATATAATAATATTAACTCATGTAGTTAGTTAGGAAATTTATTTTAAGTACAACATTGTAAATTTCAATCAAGTGCGTCAGTAGAAAAGTCTAAGAAAACTTGAAAGGCAATCAATCGATTTGGTCTGTGAACGGCTCATATGTCAAACGTATACATATAACGACGCCCACCTCGGAACGTCTTTAAGACGTCTTAAAGACGTAAATTTCAAACGTCCCGAAATAATGTCTTCAACGATCATTTTAGGTCTTGAGACATTCGGACCTAAAATGGACGTAAAATGGACGTCTTTAAGACGTCGTGTGCTATCTGGGATGTCTGTAAAATTTATAAAAATTGTAGTCATTCAGTGGTGCATTAAGAAAATTGTAAGGAAAGCCTGACTATTAAAAAAATTAATTTTAAGTATGAAAAGCGTAATTAATCCGATGATTGGTAAGAAAGCTGACAAAACTTGAAAGACGTAACTTTCAGACGTCCTGAAATGGACGTCTTCAACGTCCATTTTAGGTCTTAAGACATTCAGACCTAAAATGGACGTAAAATGGACGTAAAATTGACGTCTTTAAGATGTCGTGTGCTATCTGGGGTGTATGTAAAATTTAGATAAATTGTAGTCATTCAGTGGTGTATTGAGAAAATTCTAAGGAAAGCCTGACTATTAAGAAAATTAATTTTAAGTATGAAAAGTGTAATCAAACCGATGATTGGTAACAAAGCAGACAAAACTTGAAACATGTAAATTTCAGACGTCCCGAAATGGACGTCTTCCACGTCCATTTTGGGTCTTAAGACATTCAGACCTAAAATGGACGTAAAATGGACGTCCTTAAGACGTCGTGTGCTATATGATGTATACTATGGGATATATGTATGCTATGGGATGTATGTAAAATTTAGAAAAATTGTAGTCATACAGTGGTATTCAGAAAATTGTAAGGAAAGCCTGACTATTAAGAAAATTTATTTCAAGTATGAAAAGTGAAGCATCAGTCCGATAATTGGTAACAAAGCTGACAAAACTTGAAAGTTGAAGATAATTGGTTTGGGCCATGAACGGCTCTTGTTACTCCGATAATTGTGCTCGGTAAGAACGTTGAAGAAACTGGTCCTAATTAAAACGTGCGTACAAACGATCGATACCGCAGCGATCGCAGCCGAAAGGAGAGTGAACGCGACATTAGCTCCGCCCGAAACAAGAAAGAAAGCTTAGGGAAAGTTGGATTAGGATTTCCAGCGGCGACGGCGAGTCTCACCGGATCGATTTACACCGATATTTGCATCCCTATAATTTTCTCGGGGAAACGGGTTCCACTCTGGCCTCTAGGTGAACCTGTTGCGTCGTTAATTGCGCGAATGTCGCCTAACGTGTCATTAATTACGTGGAATATTTCAAACGGCCGTCCCCTGACACTGATTTCTCGTCGATAAAGTGCGAATAAGTTCGTGCCTAGTCCAATGAATCAAGATAATGGCGCGAAAAAACGAAGAGAGGGGAACGAGACATCGAAGACGAGAGAGATACGAGGGATGAAGAGTGACTGACTGGTGGAACCGGTAACCGGTCGATAAAAATCAGAAAATAAGGAAATCGGTAGCAGGCCAAGGAGAAAGTGAAACGAAAAGCTGCATCGTTGCGTTCACAAGCGCGACACGCGTTGGAACGCTTCGTTCGAGCCGCGCGGAGTGAGGCAATAGGATAAGGAGAGTTCGTTTACCCGTCGTTATCGTGACAGGACTCTTTCTCGCTCGTAATCGCGCACTTGTCTCGTACGATTCTTTTTGCGACCAGTCAACGTATGGCCGAGATAACGCTCAGACGGTAGCTGAATAGCTGCGAGCGCCGATGGAAATGTATCACTGTGTCTCCGGACCGAGGTCCTGCTGCTTCGGATCCTCTTAGCGCCCCGATAGTCTTCGAATAAAAATATCAACCTCTTTACACAGTTTTCTGAAAGTCCTGCTCGTGGAACAGTGACCTCGATCAAAAGAAAACAGACAGACCCATAAATAACGAATCTTGTCATCGTATGAAAGCTTTCTACATAAGAAATGTATTTTTTACGATTTTAAAACGTTCATTTATCAGCATTTTTATGAAGAAACAATTTCTAGAGTTTGCTCTTCAACCCTCGGAAAACGTGGATGGTTCTGAGGATTTTATGGTAGCTTTTACGGTGAGATTCATTCAAACGCGTTCAAATCTTCCGTTCATATTCTTGAACCTACTTCCTGAATATCAACGTTGATTGTCTTATTGGATTTAATAGAAACGGCTAGTGATTCGAACTGACTACAAGAAAATTCAAATTTGGATGGATCATTTGTAACTCTGGGTCAAAATGGACCCAACTCCTGCCATTCGTGAGTGCAAGTTTATTTTTCAATGTCCTTGACCTCTTGCAATGGGAAAAAGTACCATTAGCTGATGCTGCAGAAAATTTGAAGATGGAAGTCACCTAATTGAAGAACACAAACGTCCGGAAAGAATCGTCAGCAAGAAAATGTCGAAAACACTCATTTAATAATACATTAGTTCTTGAAACTGAAAATTTAACCTCCTGGAATGTAACCAATTACAAAAACGTTCTTATTTCGGTCAATGAGAACCACTTGAAAAATATTGTTTGCCTAAAATTATCGTTAAAAGGCATTTGATATGGAACGATCTGACAGTAAAATTTTCAGTCGTTCTTCAACAGATCTATATTTTGTAGCTTCGACAAAGTACGTCTTTCCCCATGAAGGTCCTCAGCTAGCTCAAAAAAAAAGAGTGCCATAAGATGCTATTGGTCCGCCGATGAAGTTTGCAGCCTTTTAGCTCGAGGGCTTCTTCGCGGACAGTTCAACTAATTCGTCGTCGTAGAATCCCCGCGGCTCCCTCTGAAAGAGCTCGAGGAGGTCTCAAACTTTTCCGCCGGCTTAGCATGTGACCGTTCCGCTAAAAAGTAAAATCGAACGCGATAGAGGCGCGTCGAGTCGAAGGCAGCAAGAGAGAGAGAGAGAGAGAGAGAGAGAGAGGGGGGGGCATCTCGCAGCGGCCAAAAATAAACGGCTGCAATCTCGGCCGAGTAAAAAAAAACTCATCCCGGACTTATCGAAAATTAGCACGCATCCTCCGCAAGAAGTGGAGAGCAGAAGAGATAATAACAGATCCACGAGAGGAACCATGGGAGAGAAGAAAAAAAGCAAGTCTTCGAAACGCATCCCTTGGATTCAAGTGGTCCTTCGAAGCCGTAAGATGAAGATTAGCAAAAATCCCGCGAAGGCAGAGGCAGCGGGTAGACGACTAGGCAAAAAGATAATAATAGGAAGGAGGCGCGATCAGCGAGGAGAAAGAGGATTCATAGAAAAAGTAGAAGGAAAGGAGGCCAAATGGGGAGGCTGAGAGCAGAGTGAAGGGAGTTGGAGGATGTAGGAACGCGCGAAACCGAAGAAAGGACGAAAGAGGCGAAAAAGGAGCGAGTTGGAAGAGCTGCAGAAAAAGAAAGCAAAAGAGAGCAAGAGGAGAGAGAGCCGGAGAAAGAGAGGGTGGCAGAGGAACGACGAAGAAATCGACGAGGAGGAGAGCGCGGCGTAACGGAGAGAGGAAGAGAAAGAGGGAGAAAGAGAGGAAGAGAGGGGAGAGGGTCCGTGACCGAACAGGATCAATGCACGCCACGGACCTTGAGAATCCCCCTGACCCCTCCGACCGCCTTATCCATTGGGATTCCTCCCCTCCAAGGCTCGCAGCCCTTGCAGAAGCGCGACGAACGTCGCGGAGGAACGCGAAACAGAGGAGGACCGGTGACGAGAGACCAGAGAGGAATAAGGGGGACACCAGGCGCAGATTGCATCGTGCACCAGTATTGCAGAGAACATAGACAACACATAACCTCACTAACACACTAGCCGGCGACCGATATGCAGGCCGATGCACCGTCCTGGCCCGTCTCGGGCCAATGCTCCTCCCGACAGACAGATCGGCCGATTAACCCCTCTTCCAGCTCGACCACTGGGACCCCAGTCCCTCCCGAGCTCGTCTAACCCGAATCTGGAACGAGCCTTGCGTCACTTTGATCGACCATGAGCGATCCTACCTATAGATCCCTGGTAATTGTCCCCTGATCGCCGAGGAGTGCTCGATACACGCAGATTCGCCTAGATGCTAGTATACATATATGTACGTATATTGATTGACTGCATTGGACTAGCACAGATTTTGTCCTTTGTAAAAGCTTATTGGCTGTACAAAATACAAATTTTTTAAATCAACTGTAAGAAATAGAAATTAATAGTTTAAGTACCAGCAACCTCAACAATTCCGTAAAATAAGAATACCTTATTTGAAAGTTGAAACGTTAAGATGTGTGACACTGAAAGTACTCTCTCAACTTTCATGCATTTTGCAAATCCTCACAAATTCGCTACACTTGATGCAATGACGTCAAAATTGATAAATCTTTCATTTCTGGGAGACATGGCACTCAAAGTGTGACATGAAAATGAATTTTTTCTTTTAATCATTTTAATAAGTCGAAACAGATGTATCAATACTTTAGAACTTCTTCCAATATCCTCACGCTTCTCTATTTGGCAAGGCCATTTTTATTATAAATGCGCAAAATTCGCAGATTACTTATGACTGATAATTATGAGAGGAAAATAAAGAAAAATATTTCAATCTATTTATAAGAACAAAGGTTGTTCACTTTGTTCGCCTGCATAAGAATTAATCATAAGCCCAAAAGCTACAATTAACACTAATCTACAGACTAATAGCTGACTAATAAGTATGTGTTGCCTTGTAAAAATGACACGATTGAATTTATTTCGATTTTGTGCGATTTTTATTATAATGTATACTTTATTAAAGCAGCGTCATAATCATTTCCGGTGGAAGCATCTTGATAACTTCAATAATTGTGAAATAAAAAATCTGAAACTGGTTATTTCAGCTGCAGTGGTAGGTTTAATGATAAACCTTAGTTAGCTGACCAACTAACGTTACTGATTATGAGATTTAATGAAATCTTTATTTTAACTTTTCCCATATTGTATAATTTAAGGGGAAAAGCATAAGTGGTAAAAGAAATTTTTCCTTAAAAGCATAGAAATGTCATCGATGTTTGCGAATCGATGATGCAAACTTCCGCCCATCGAATTCAAAGGCAGCTGCCGATGGCAACAGGTCAACCCTTCCCAAAAGCGTTGCAAAAGTGGTCGAGCATGCCTTTTGAACCCTTTACAGCTGCTGGTGTTTACGTAAAATCGACAGAGAATGACCGAATACTCATCGCGATCGACAGCTGCGCCGAGGATCTGGACAGGACACATGGCAAATCATTCGATGGTCATAGAATTATTTGCATCTGATCGGTGCAGCGATCGTCTCCGGTTTCTGAATCAGGTACCCGATACAAAATGCTCTGCCATCGGGATGAGGATCCTTTCGTTCGGTTCACCCTTTGACGAACACGGCCAGGGTTTACGAAATTCGGAAAAGCGGCGGGCCAATAAATAGAGCTGATAAATGTGGCTGTACATTGTGAGACTGTTCAGCTTTGCGCAAGATGAGTGGACAGATGCGGATTGCCGATCGGCCTTTGTGGCAAGATCCTTTTCGAAACCTCCTTTTATGTAATTCTCGGCTGGAGAAGAGTAGAGAAGTGTGGATTTTTTCAACTGTAGATCATCTTAGTAGATGTTTGGTAAAGACAGGAATACTATCTTTGATCTGATTGTGAGTCTGATGGTAAATGTTTGTGTAAACTCCATTTCATCTAACGTAACCTAAAATATACTGTTTTAAGAGTTTTTAAGTGTCAGTCTTATTAAAATTCGAAATATGTTATAAATAGACTGAAGATTTTTATGCAAAGTAAACATTGCCTGCATCGATTACTAACAATAGAAACCAAATAAAAAGTTTTTTCCTTTTTTACTGATTTTAAGAGGTTGAAAATAATAGATTAGGGCTCCAAAATTCTCGTAACGTTTGTCCCCTTTTAAATTGCATCGACTCGTTTTTGACATAAATAAATTATAACATTCACTTTTAGGGAGTAATATAATGACCCGAATTAATTTAAGAAGATTCTTCCGTTTAATTGGAATAACATTGTAATTGCACTTTAAGAACTCTACTGTTCTTGTTATCTGATACTATTGTTTCATATAGATATAATTAGTGCTCCAAATAATAATAATAATAAATCATAATAACAATAATAGCAATAATAATACATCTCTCTTATCATAAATTATAAGTCAATCTGTAAATATCTACAAATAATAGGAATTTCTAATAATAATAAGAAAATACTTCAGAACCAGAGAAATCCTACAAAAATAAATGCTTATACATTCCAATAAAAATACACCTATTTTCACTTTCTAAACAGTACAAAATGTTAGATGTCTTTCCAATTTATATTGTAATTACATACATTTCTTCAAAATACGATATATACATAGTGGGTGTAACAAGTACGCGTACACCTATAAAAATCGAATAACTTTTTCAAAATTAGACCAAACGACTTCAGTTTTTTTGAGATGTTACAAGGATCAGTTTACTAGGTAAATAATTTTTTCTAAAAATTGCTATTGGTCGAAATTGTAACAGAAAAAGAAAATGTCAGAAATTTTAACTTTGTTATCTGCGCCTGTAATGAAAATGTAAAATATGCCTTTTGTAGATTTATGCACAATATACATGCACAAAGTTTCATCGAAGACGGTTAATGTTGCTACGGGCTACAAAAAATACCAGATGAAAGCTTAAGGCTGAAAATTGCCGATTTTCGATCTTTTCAGGGAATTTTGTCCTTATGTAATCACCTTGAAATATTTGTAACTCGTAACAACGTTAACCAATTTTGATCAAACTTTGTACATATGGATAACTTACATAGCCCTACAAAAGGCATCTTTTAAATTTTCATTACAGACACCGATAAAAAAAGTTAAAAATTGTGATCTTTACTTTTTTCTTCACAATTCCGACCACTAGCAATTTTTAGAAAAAATTATCTACACATTACCTAGTATACTAATCCTTCTAACATCTCAAAAATATTGAAGACGTTTGATTCAATTGTAAGAAAGTTATTGGATTTTTAAAAGCGTAACAATATTTTACACCAGCTCTTTACACCCACCGTATGTATAAAGTCTAGAGTGAAACCCAATCTGTAGAATTGGACTGTAATGTAAAAATGGATGATGAAACTTCAAAGATGTTTGTAAACTTTCACACAATCTTTTTTAAAAATCGTACAAGAAAGTACAATAAAAACTTTCCCATGTATTCTGCGCATTCGGGTGAACAATAGATGCAACACAATGCACCATTTAATGATCTTAAATCGCAAAGGAAGTGGATACAAAGCAAGGATCGCCGCGGCTCGCGCGAAATCGTCAAATTCCGACGGAGACTTGAACGCTTGTGGAAGCGACACGGCAGGTGCATCTCTCGCCGGTAAAAGGGACGAGAAAGAGGCGTATCCGAATCAGAATTCGATCTTCCGCGTAACATCCTCCTCTGCTGCGTTCTCCCGTGGCTCGTTTTCCTTTTACGAGCGTGCTCCCTTTTCGCTTCTTTTCCGGCCCCGCGGTACAATGCGAAGCACGCGTGACGTGATCGCAACTGCAACCGGCAGCTGCATCGTCTCGGCGTGCATCCAGACACGCGCCCCGTGTTACGGCATTATGTAATACCGAAAACCCCTTATTATATCATGGGGAGGTCTTATAGAACAGCGAGGTACCCCTGCTGTGGGGGTGTGATCAGATACTTCCGCGTACCTCGATTTATTTCGATAGTGAACTCGCTATTGGACAACTACGTTTGATCAGTTTGCAAACATGAATTTATCGACTGGCTGCTGAAGCATTTATCACAAAAATTCTATGAAATCGAAGTAATTCATTTAATGAAATTGGGGTACCGAGAAGCCATGATGTATTGTAGTAATTATTAATTCTTTGAGGACGAATGTCGACATATTGATAACATTGGGGCAATGCATTTAATTGCTTACGTTGCAAACGTATAATTTAATGATGTACATAACCATAAAGTATATCATTATCTTCTAGTTCTCTGAGGAAGATTTTCTCAGTAAATTAAAAAATCCTCATCCGCAAAAATAATGTGTTAAATTTAATTTATGGGACTGTTTTATTAGAAGGACATTGAATCATTTATAATACTCGTCATTTTTATGTCCGTCTTTGAATAAGTTTCAGAAATATGGAAAGGTTACCCGCAGCCTTAAAAGGATTAACGTACGATCGCATTGCTCAACCCCCATTGATAGTCGAGAGTACACGTTCCCCTAAGCGCAAAACCGGACACAGGTGATGCTCCGTTTGTATAGATTTTCGGTGGATCGTGGAAATGGAAAAGCCAGACACACGTGTTGCCCGTCGATGCATCTGCGAGCATCCTTTAACGCAAACAACCCTTCTAGTCGAGTTCCCACGGATTTCATTTTAAAACGCCGTCATCGTTCTTGGAAATCTGCATCCAATTTTCCCTAATGCGAACAACCGTCGTTCTACCGACGGTTTAGCTGTCGCATCGACGACGTGCTCGAGGATGCAAAGGGTCGCTAACATTAATATTTTCATTCGTGCGAAAACTGCAGACTAGGAATTTTAGACTAAAAATTGGCTGAATAAAAGAGTTGTCATCGCTGACGTTACGAGGTCTGAATAATTTTTTAATCATTTGGGAGATCTCTTAAATTTTGCACATTGTTTAGAAAATACATTATTGAGGATTTTACTGAAGATTAATTTTTCGGGATAATCAGAATAGTCTTTAGTAAAATCCTGAATAATGTATTTTTCTAGATGATGAAAGAAGAATTTCATGGCTCGTGTAATGGCAACGATTTTGAATTTTCTGAAAGAAAATATCCATGGCCGAATTATCTTCGATGAGGAACGCCAAGCAATCGAGCAAAGAATCAAGCAACATCATCCTTTATGGATTTTTAGGGATACATCTGGCTAGCTTTGTAAGAGGAAACGCAAAACGTGACACGCGCGTCTCGTAACCCGAAACCCTTTTACACAAGAGATGATTTTACGTAACGGATGTAACAACTCAACACGTGGCTGTTCCCCCACTTCGGCAACCAAGAACCGGAAATCTAAAGAAATTTATCAATATCATTACAGCCTTGCAAAATTTATGTTTGGTGAACGAATTTACTTGCATCTGCAATCGAGAGTATTGATTGTTAATCTAAATATATGATTATTTTCTACGTACCGCCACTCAACCAGTTAAGTTCGCAATATAAGAAATTGACACTCTATACAGACGCTATACTTCCATTTCGAATTATTGAAATTTGAAGTTAGAGTAGGAAGGAGATTAACAATTTATGATTGAGATCTATGTTAATTATTTAATCTTATTCTATCATGGATGCACAATAACTTCTATAAATGTGATAAATGTTCCGAATCATAAAACATTTTCAGCAGAAACTGTTAAAGCCTTTCAATCTTCTTAAAATGACTTGTTAAAATGTTGTACCATATTTAAACGTAGTTAGAAGATCAAAATAAGAAAACACATTCTTGTACGTATTATTGTTTTAAACGGACCACCTGTAAAAATATTTCATTGCATGTATTTTATAAGAAACGTATAGAAGTATTATTATGTTATTCTTTGCTTCACTAAACGAAATAGTACATCTAATAATTTTTCAAAAATTGAAGGTGCTGCAGGGATATCTTTTTTGGGACTTCTGTCGACACCTAGCGGTAACTGGGCCTCGGAGAAGGACAGAGGGCCCACTTCGGACCCGTCACGAAAGAGCCATCTGTGGTAGAAGCACAGAGATTCGTCGAGGACCGAGGAAACTCAGCTGGCAAATTTTCGACAGCGATTTTCTGTCGATTTATCGATCGAGATAATAAAATTCCTTAATAATTAATTACAAAATTCAATCCCTTTATAATGCACTTAATAAGGTAGTCTAATATGTCTGTAATTACTACGACTTTCTTATAACAGTGAATTAAACTAATAAACTGCAAAGGTACTATTACACGGCGGAACCAAAAATAATGAGAGAAAAACACGTGATTAGCTAGATGAGCTTATTAAGATCAAGTTCCATGGGTCGACGAAAATGAGATATGTTCATTCCTTATGCATATTTATCTTGTGAGAACTGTGTAACCTGCATCCACGTGTAATTATTACTTTGTCCTGATTAATCTTTCCTGCCCGAGTCGACAGTGAACAGGTGCAAACTTTCGTAACATTGATGCATCGAAGCGGCGCCGTCTTCATAAATCATCGGTTGTTTACCTTTTTCAGGATACAGCGAAGTGGAAGTTCAAAATGGATGGTTTAAAAAATGATGGCCAACCACAATCCGCATTTTTTAAAGCAAGAGATGCATCACTGCTATCTTTCTTCCACACAAGTATGATCTTAATTTAGTAACACTATCCAGAATACAACGAGCTTAGACATTTCCATAGATAAATAAATAAGCCCAATTGTTTTTAAAATAAACTAAGGCTACTTAAATTAAGGCTACTTATCATAGACATAAATACAAAACGCTTGCTATTTTAAGTGTAATAATTTTGGAAATAAAAGTAAAACTATATTAATTTTAAGGCTAGTCATCTTAAAAATAAATACAAAACTCTTGCAATTTTAAGGCTAATCAATCTGAAAATAAATGTTAGAACTATATCATTTTCAAGTCTACTAATCTTAAAAACCAATGCAGCAGTCATGCAGTTTTAAGACTAATTATTGTAGAAGTAAATGAGAAACTATATAGGTTTTAACGGTACTCATCTTAAAAATCAATGCAGAACTCTTGCAATTTTAAGACTAATCATTTAAGAAATAAATGTGAAACTATATGCGTTTTTGAGAGTGGTAGTCATCTTAAAAATCAATGCAGAACTACACCACCTTTAGGACTAATAAACGTAATTATTCGGAAAAATTATATTTTTAAACGAGCGGGTCTCGCCCCAAGAAAAATAAAATTTGTGACCAATTTTACCACCCAGCCAGTCACGCAATCTCCCCTTAATCGCAACAGATCGTCCCTCATTGTTGATCACGCGGAACGACCTGGATCGCATTTGCACCACCCGGTACCGTCGCACCCTCCCATTAGCGCCTGTGCTCCGCCCTTGAACGGATTTCGTACAATTTTTCTTCCTCGTCCAGTCCATTTCCTTATATTACCTTTACCTCACTGTCTAAAGCTGCTGTGGAAAAACAGCTGACAGTTCAGTTTTCACCCCCGTGACCCGAAACACAATATACACCCTCGAAAAGAATACGAAGACCATAAAAATGACACTTTATTAATCCAACGGAGACTTATCTTGAAAATACGAAAACATTTCTAATACATTGAATCAATTACAAACGCTATTACCGTCCAAATAATGAGAAAAGTGTAATGAATGAGTGTGCAGTTGTAAGTTGATGGATACGGACGTTATTGTTAGGAAAAATAATTTTGAAGTTGATAAAATGTATAATAATAAATTATAAATATTACAACCCTTTCAACTATTTTTGGTATTTGTTTTGTAATAATCATCTTCGCGTAAAGATTTACAGAGCTTCATATTTAATGTTAATCTTGTGAGGACAATTGTCAGCATATTGTCATCAAGCCAATAAATGAATTCAAAAAGACATTTTTAACATTTTAAAAAAGTTTTTGAAGTATAGCAAACATGAGAAACAGACAAATACGCGAGCGCAATAATACTTTCCAGGTCAAAGATAATGTCAAACAAGTCTCGACTGAATAAAAAATAATTACAACAGAAATTTTACATTTTCTTTACAGTATCAACATTAAGAAAAACATCACCAACAAAAACGAATTCAAAATATCTCAAAAACAAAGTCACCTAAAAACCTCTAACATGCCCTGCAAAAATCCTCGAAAAAATTCGTTGGAACTAAAAGAAACCACTAAGCACATTCGACTCGCCTTCACAGCTCAAAAGATCATACGGCGGCCATCGGAATAACTTCGAACGTCCAGCGGCGGGTTTCGAGAAAAGCAAGAAGGAAAAAACGGGAAAAATGATGCGCGTACGTGACGCTCAAGGGTAATAAAAGGAGAATCGTACGGTGCATTGCACCCCGTGTCAGACGTGGAGGGTAATGTATACGAGGGAGGAGGAGGAGGAGGAGGAGGGGAGTTTGAATCGATTCCGGGCGTTGGCGCCGAGGTCACCGGCTCGCCTTGTTCGGAGTAATGACCCTCACCCAGTGCAGTGCAATGGCATCGTCGACAACCCCTCTCGCCCTCTCCACTCTCCACTCTCATTCTCTCCCTCTACCCCACCGCAGGCGGCGTCCCTGTCCGTCTTTAGCCTCCCCTGGAGGGGGTTGAAGACTTTGTTCGCGGTTGAAGGGGTTAGAGGATGTCTCGACGGTAGCGGATCGGTCTCTAAAGGAAGGTCTGAGCGAAAAGTGGATACGGAGGAGGGTGGGAGGAAGTGACAGAGGGTGAGACGGAAGCGTCTATCATAAAATCCATCCCCGTTTTATACCGATTCGCCCGCCGAGAGGGCCACTTTCATCCCCTCTCGCGAGCGAGCCAGGGCCGATGAGCTTTGGCATCCTCGTCGGGACCTTAAACTTCGGGGGAGGTCAATGATCGATTCCCCGATGTACCTGCGCTCCTTCCTCTCACCCCCACGCCCCTCGCTCACTCTTACTCACTTCCCCTCTTTCGGTCTCTCTCTTTCTCCCTCTACCTTTCTCTGCCTCGTACCCTCTTTCTCTTTACCTCGGCCCACTGCCGGGACCGTTCGACTCGCGACGGGTAATTTCGGTAAATTATTCAGGTACACGATGCGATACGATAGCGACCGATTGCACCTGCCACGAGTGCCAATTTCCAGGCGCGCGCAAGCGTCACTCGCGTGTCGGGGGTGCAACCCGCCGCGCGCGTTGTTTACTCGCTGGCTATCCTGACGGGCGCGCGTAGGTGCCGGTCGACCATTGGTCGGAGCGAGTTTCAACCCCTTTAAGGACTGCATTGTACAGTTTTAGTGCGCCTTTTTCCTTGCTGGGCGAGCTCTCCATGCAAATTATATTTTTATACGCATCTCCGCCGTGCACTGGTCCCCGGTAGTAGATACGTTGAATTTGATTTCACCGTGGAGGAGACGCTGCATGGAAATCCAAAGGACACCGTGCCAGCGGAACTTTTGTTGCTTTAATTTATTGCCGTGTGAAGAGGAAACTGTAGGTAACGCTTTATCGTTGCAGTGTGATATATTCTATTGCACACTTGGCTGTGCATCTTAGATTTGCTTTGAAAATCAACCTTTCGTTAGGAGGAGTGGAAAAAGACAGTAGACTATGAAATTTAGGTAAAATTTAAGTTTGACAAAGTTTAGACAAATATCGATGAATTTTTACGTAGCAGAACCTATGTCATTTCGTTGAGGTTCGCCTACAAAGGCTCAAAATTGAAAAGCTATTTGAAATTAAAACAACCCCTAAAGTATCAAATTAAGAAGTAAAACTGCAGGCCAAAATAATGCACGGTCTGCAGCACAACATCCAATTGACTATGATCATAAAACAACCCTTACAATATCGAAATTAGAAATGACGCTCAATTCGAAAATCACTCAACGAATTCGACGATATGATCACTTGAAGAAAGAAATGAAGAATGAACGGTCTACAGCTCACCATGCTATTGGCTATGACCATAAAGCATCCCCTGCAAAATCAAAATTGGAAACTCGAGTGACGATAGGATCATAGAGATCGATGCGTGATGGTTATCGGTCAGAATCGTGTATGGCGGCCGGTCTCGCCAAGCAGAAATTCACCAGCCATCAATCCAAGGTGAGTCGACGGTGGGAGAAAGACGGGGGATGCCGAGGTAGTTCCGGGAAAAGAGGAGTCGTGCCTCCCTCTGGAGAGGGCGAACCGCAATGTCGACGTGACGCGAAGGTGAAGCGGGTTGCGGTGCGGTAGGAGAGAGAGCGTATATACCAGCACCGGCACTGCTGCAAGGGGACTAGGTCATTCCCCCTTGACTTGCACTACCGAGCGAACAGGGGTCATTGCGAGACACTGAACCCTTCGAATGGTCACCCTTTCCACGTCGACGTGGCGTACGCGAGCGAGCAAGAGAGTACGCGCACTTCTATCCGAGCGAGCGGGTAGAGCGGATAGAACCCGAGCGGAATCGCGGTGCGCCGACCCGACGAGCTTTTCGTCAGCTATACCCCGACGTCTCTATGCCCCCGGTCTATGTATACTGCTCCGTGGAAGGAGCGTCGTCGTAAATTAGACACTCGAGTTTTAGTGCCAATTGATGCAGCGAACTGTTCGCGAATTCCCTTTTCGGGGGCTTGCATCACAGAAAGCACGCGTGTCGTAGCTACATTCATTTCAAAGGGTATTTAAAACAAGAGATGCACTACTGCTATCATTTTTCCATACGAGTATGATTTTAATTTAGTAACACTATCCGGAATACAACGAACTTAGATCTTTCCATAGATAGATCAATAGGGCCAATCATTTTTATAATAGATATAAAATTATATCAATTTTAAGGCTACTCCTCTTAAAAAATACAGAACTCTTGCAAGTTTAAAGCTAACCAATGTAGAAATACATATGTAAATGTAGAACTATATCCATTTTAAGGTTACTCGTCTTCAAAATAAAAACGCCTGTCGTAGCTACCTTCACTTCAGAAGATATTCTCGTGTATCAAGTCCGAAAAATCGATTTTTTCTTTGCGTACGTCGAATGTACAGCGTTTGAAAAAATTGCTTGCTAAATGTTGTAACCGCATTCAACAAACTAGAAATATTATGGTTCTTTTAGTAGAACGCATTGGAGGCTGGCGAAACAATTGCCACGTTACGTCGGAAACTACTATACCGATCGGACTCAAATTTGGCACACGTCTTCAGCACATGTGCGGTTATAATCGGTACCACAATTATGCCAATATATATTTTTTATAATTTTTGCAGCCCCTTGATGACCAAAAAGTATAGAAATATTGAGACTTTATATTCAAATCACCACCATTTAACATTTCTCTTTCTTTGATTTTTTTTTAAACTTTTACCTACTGAAATATACATCGAACATAAATGACCCTGGTTTACGGTTTGGGGTTTGCTGAAAAGACATTTATGGACTAAGGGTTAAAATTCTACTGCCTACAAAAACAATACAAGAAAATGTAAAAATTCATCAGTCTAGTAAACAATAATCACTGCCAAAATGATGATGAACAATTTTATCCTCAATAGTCAAACTTTTCAAGAATAAATACATTACTCTTATAAAAATGTCTAACCTCCTGACAAACATAAAATAAACTATTTTTATCTAATGAAATCAGATCGAATCCAAAACACATTAGAGATTGAAAAAGATGTGTGAACCTTTTCGCTACCTATAAAATTGTACCGTTATTATTTTTAACTAAGCAAAAATTAAACATTTTAAATATTCTCTGAAGGATAGGTTCTATCCGGTGGCGTGTACGGTCTCACATAGTCGAGTTTCACTCGTTTAAATTGGGCCATGGAATCAAAAGCGGCGCTGTTGCAGCAGCAGCAGCAGCAGGGTCAAGGCAGTGCACTTCGCCGATGCACTTGAGGAGCATTGCTCTCGGTACCGTTCCGTCGCTTTCATTGAACGAACAATGCCGGCACGATTGACGCATTCAGACGACCCGACGGCCGAAATTGGTCGCCCGTTTCAAGAAACAATAATTATACTCGCTAAACCGATGGATTTACGTCGCATTCAAAATATCCGGTGGCGACCGGGCCCCGAAACAAATTCGCGTCACGTCATTTGCAAACCGTCTCGAAAGAACCGTCGCTGGCACCGATTCGCCGAAAATCATTTTACTGTACAATTTTCTGCATAGCAAATACAATCGGCTCCGATAAAAATGTTTTATTGTTACTTAGACTGCCAAACTTTGCACACTCACCCAACCTTACCCAGCCACCTGACGTATGCAAATTTTTAGAAAATTGCATACTTGAAACTTTTCTGCCAGTTTGTGAAGTTGCACCATTTGTCTAATTGTTACACTGCAGTGTTTATTATATTACTCTCACGATTATCTAGTACACGATATTTTCTTAGCAATACAGTTGATAAAATTATTATAACTGGCTCCTGTGACTGCCTTCAGTTATTTCGTATCAAATTCATGTTGGCTAAGAAAGATAATAGTCCTCGTGACAAATGTCTCTTATAATTGGTTTTAAAACAGTGGCAATACAGTAGCGTAGAATTATTACCAAAATGCATAATCCCTAGGGTATCGCAAGATTACACAACCTTAATCGTCCACTTTTTTCGTTCAGATCAACGCGTATCTTTTTAAATGACTCTAGAGTATCCAGATGTTCATTAAAAATAAACGTTTTGTGATCGCATTATCATTTTTAATTTATCTGACATTTATCTACTGCGCTTTTTCTGGTGCCGAGATGGCGCATAAATAAGGAACAATGAATCACTGATTGCAGATCAATTAAGACGTGAAGTCATTTGCAATTATCTGCAACTTTTCTGTCATAAAATATACATTGTATTTGTACATACATATGTATGTATACATGAGAACAAGTGTTCAACCCGCGATAATGAACGATAACAGCGGAAAATTAGACATATCAAAATTGTTATCTGTAGAGACTAAGAGATAGTAAGTGTCGCTTTTAGTCTAATTTTATCGATTGAGTAAGTTGACAAAACGAACAACGTTGTTACTAAATAAACGAACATGTCGGATCGATTTTAACATTTACAACTGTACACAATAATATGTAAAACTCAATTTCGTATGTTATAATTAAAAGAATTTATTGAAACAGAACCCAAAATCTCATTTCCTTTGTAACTGAATGGTTGCATCTTAGTAAATCAAAGATAAAAAGAAACGGTACTAAAAATTAAACGTGAGTCTCCAAATATTAGAAACTACAGATGTTATAATTATAATATTGAAATAAATTGCTCACACTCATTTTCAAATAGCTTTCAACGCTATGTTCACGGGATCCGTTAAAATGGCGGGTTTTAATATTTTTAATATACGATTATTGAGATTGTAAATTATTCAACACATTTATTTCATTGTGTATATATGATAAAACAAATGGCTGAACATTTAGATAGAAAACATTCCTGTTGCTTTCATAAAATAATGTAAAATAGTCTCGTTTAGTGCTTCTTAAGCCTAGTGTTAAATAATGACACCAGGACTAAAATTGTTCAGTACATTTTATATTTTTCTTAATACCGTATGATTTGAATATAAAATTATTTTCTGAAAATACAGTTAACAATACATTTGTCTTTGATGGCTCACAAAAGCACCGTCCCTTGCTGGCACCGCTTTCAATATTTCTGAACGCTCGGAAAGCTTCTTTCTCGATTATCAAAGTCCGACAATGTCAGCCGGCAAACCGTAATTAAGATCAAATTAAGATTTAAAGAGCTCGGGGCGGGGGCGGTTGGCGTCCAAAGGGATGAAAAATCTTTAATGTCGCCGGATGCATATCCACCGACGGTTTCCCCCGGAGGAGAGGCCAGACAGACACACGTTGACGAAGGAGAAGAAGAGATTGGGAGAACGAGACACGAAAAGAGGGAGACAGAGGAAAAGGGCAGACAATAATGGCGGAAGATGAAAGGGAGGGTCCAAATGCTCGCACGTGAAGTTGCCTTTCGTCGAAAGTGTATGCGTACTGGGTGTCTCGGCGGGCTTTTCAAAATTGTTCTAAAAATATCCACAATCGATCCTAAAGCACATTTACTCGACTAAAAAATTAATAGTAACATACAGACCAGAGTACATAAACTATGAACTTATATTACGTTCAAAAACAAATGTATAGACGAAACAGTATCTCTAATCATATTTCATTATTCAATTGTATTTGAAAATTACCTTAATAAAGGTGAGAACCTGGAGAAGAGAACCCTAATCGACAAGTTCACCAAGCTATTAACCATTAATCAATTTATATAATTAGCAGTAGAAGTATTATCGATCCCGATTTTTACGAAATTATTTATAAAATTGGGAGTATGCATAAAAATCCATGAGCAGGATATCACAGGACATATCAATAGAAAACAAACAATTGCACAAAATGGCGGAGCATATCATTAGCAGTACAATTATAAGTCATTATTTCAAAAATGAATAAAAGAAACATAAAAATGTGAAAACATTACACAAATTCAAGAATGCTTTTGTATTGCTTTCGACACATTCAAATTATTAAGAGGAGGAGTACATTTATATTTATCTTTGATTCCTTACAATTAACCTAGAAAATTCTTATTTTGCACAAAAATCCGCAGTCTAATTATGTTGCATGAGTGATTGAAAAAGACTGAAACTTTTGAATACATCTAATAAATAAAACTTCCCTTTTGTTGAAATTTTCTTTCCAACTAGATATACAATTATCTCGTCGTTAATGTGAAACGAGCCAGTCAATGTTTACATTTGTTTACATTTCGTTGTACGATGGCTCCTCATTTTTTTGTCAGTCTGGAACACCCTGTAGATTACCGTGTGTGGGACAGCTATTTGACGAGCGAGAAAAAAAATACCCGGTGGGGTAAAAGGGAGGAAAAGGGCAAGGGTGGAGTGTCTGGACGGTCGGCACGCTTCACCATGACCCTGTCGGCCCATGTTACACGTTGTACTAATTAATTACCCTTTTACACCGTCTGCCTTAACGAAATCAGTTCGCCTAAACACGCGTTTCGACCAAAAAAACTTATGACTCGTTAAAATTTTTTCTACAAAAGTCACATGCTAAAACAGACATTACTAATTCACATATTACAACAAAGGATAAAAGATAACCGAGAGGTGAGAGTATGAAACAGACCCAGACACAGATTGTGGAGCAAAAAGTAAAAAAATTAATGAACAACCGATACGAAAATTGCCTACCAGGGGAAACAAAACGAAAATTATGAAGGGATCAGAGCTGCCAAGGGCGATCAGGTTTCTCCGATTCCGAGGCCCAAGATAAACACAGGGTCCCTAAAAATATTTGCTCTTCTTATCGGCTGGTGCAGCCGCTGTCGGATCGACCAACCTTACGATGTTTAGAACCCAGAACCAATGGAAAAGATATTTTCGAAATTTACTCGTGATAAGAACACTCGCTGTTCTCACTGTCGACACCTTTTACAATAGCATATACTTCAATATTTTTCAATTGGAGACTAATACTGGATCTATTAAAACGATCTTTTAACAATAGGATAATCTTTTATAAAATTATACTTCAAGTGTCAGGGAGCAAATTTTTAAATTGTTTCGACATTTTTTCTCTACCAATAACAATAAGTATTTTAATTGAAAAAATTTGATACTAATAATGTGGGCTATTTAAAAATAAATAGTTTAATAATAGGGTGCATTTAATAATATTATGTTTCAAGTATAACAAGGAGCTATACAAATTTTTTAATTGTTGTTCTTAGTTCTTAGGTTTCTTCTCTATCAACAACAGCAAATATTTTAATCCAACAGAATTGGAATCAACTATTTCTAATATCAAAATAAATATTTTAATGAAAGTGTGTTTTAAGAAGCAAGAAGCAACGCGAATTTTAAAATCGTTCTTACTTCTACTGTTTTCTCTTTATCAATGATAGTATTTATTTTAATTTAATAAGGTTGGAGCCTACTGTTGCCAGTTTGAAAACAAATGTTTTAGTAATAGGGTGGCGTTTCGTAAAATTGAGTTCTAAGTAAAGGGAAACAACGTAGTGAGGGTTTCTTAATGGTTGTAGATCGAGGGTAGATTTTGAAACGTAAACCTTGGAAACCATTGCACTGTGCGGTGCATACTATTCACCACGTATAGGCGACAGTGCTGCACGCACTTGACGCGCACGTGCTGCGTGCATGTAGTCGGAAATGCACGCACACGCACGCATCTTGAGACGAGGACTGAAGGGTGTCTGCGCCCATGGCACACGATGCAGCGGCGTGCACCCTCTGAAATGTCCGAAGCAACGCTGTGTTGCACCACCGAAACCATTGCATTTTAAAATTTTACAAAGTCATCTGTACTTTACAAAATTTCCCAGAATGTTTTGAATTCGCGAGAAAGGAATATTTTTCGGATAGCTGATGAAGAATTTATGTAACATAATTTATTTTGAACGCTCGATAACCGAAGTTGTAAAAACAAAACGGCGAACTTGAGAAAATATATATTAATATTATAGTACTCCGTGTTATCTTCTTCGGCACGAATGTTTTTTGAAGTGTTTATTGTAACACCGACTTAATCAGCCGTAGAGTTCGATTAATATTGTTTTCAACCAAAAAATCAATATTTCGAGAACGAAGATCAAAAGTTAAATACAATTAATCTCTCGCTCATATACTCCGTTCGTCAAATTCTTGAACACCGAGCAGCCTTTCCTTTGCCAATTAAAATATACAATCTATTGAGTAAAATCATTTATCCGAATAATATAATGAAAACACGCAACTCCGACTGAAAGAATTAATGAGATAGTAAATTTAATAAACATTCGCTGTTTATGTTACACAATTCCTTAATATCGAAACCAAATTTTCGAATTTTTCACAACAGAATATAAAGTCAAATGAATACCGAACTTTAGAATTTGCATGACAGGATATTGAAAAAAAGAAAGCGCATAATCCAGATTTTCGTGAATTTGTATGCAAACTCGCGGTTTTATAAATTATTTGATAAAGACTGGGGAATTATTAGATTAGATTAGGGAAAAATTACGTCACTGACTGAAAGGTTCTTTGTAGTCGAATTAGAATTAGGAGAATGTTATTAATGGTTTCTTGTGTTTTACAAGCTGGTAGATGTCGTAAATGAAAGACAGCACAGAATTACTTGTATTTCTGGCGAATCTGTATCGCAGTAATGAAGATTATCGGCATAAAGGAGCCAACGGTACAGAGTGCGGACGCACTTCCGAGCTCGAATACGTCAGCAGACCTTGGCCTCCAGTGAGCATAAGCCGATAACAGAGGCCTCGATAAGAGTGGGACCTATTTTAAAATAACGATTTGGCCCACTCGAGCAGTCGCTGCGACCTCCATTTTCCTGATCTACTCGAATTCTTAGCTGCTTAGCCGAGACGAGCTACAATTCCGCTGAAATTAATGGCCCGTCGAAACGAGACCCACGCTGCTTCCTCTGGTACTCGAAACGAGCTTTTCAAATGAAAGGAAAATTAATTAGTATGCAAATTATATTTTTTAGGCAACAGTACAATATCCTCTACTTTCAACGAACATTATTGTACAAAATTCGAAAGTTTCAAGCACTTACAGGTATAAAACTTAAATTCCTTGGATATAAAAACTATGAAATGTAGAACTATGGTAGCATATCAGTATGCTAACTGTTCTTCTGTGTGTGAGGCAATCTGTATCTTTACGCAAATTCCAATTATTCCAGACGATTTTACAAAAATCGAAAAAAAGCAAAAATGTTGACTAAGAGTTTTCTTGAAGAAATAAAATGATAATGCATCTCACATAATTGTTCATGTTATAAATGCATGAATGTACGCAGTCTAGTGATCATTATTCTTGGTTAAGTTTTTAAATTTGAAATGTCATTTTTGAGAATGAATTAAAAAAAAATTTAACATCGTCATGGGCATCGTTTAGCCCAGATATAAAGGAAGGCAAGCAACGAATGAAATTGTATAAAATAGAAAATATTCTCATGTTTACTATATACCCAAATCGAACTGGATCTTCTTTCGATGTTTGTAAAGTAGTCTGTGGAAATAAGAGAGTGTATTAATGTCTTAGATATGGATACTGAATTTGACAGGGAACAGCGAAACCTCCATGGATGCAGCTAATAAAAATTCACTCGATCCGTGTTGTTTTTACGAATATGGTCTCCATGACGCATACACTGCTCTTGTCAGGATTTTATCGTGGAATGGTATCAAGCAAAAATGATGATGGAATGTAGTAAATATTCAAATGAACGTTTCCGAATCAGAAACTTTCGAACAAAACACTTTAATGGGCCCAAAAGTTAAAATTTAAGATAATATAGAAAATATCAAAAACTTTCTCAAGTATTAAATACATTAAATATATCGTTTACTATTGTTCATATACCATAATACTAATAATTTTAAAATAGTATCAATTCAACCTAAAATATCCCCAAAAAGAAATGGTAGACGTTTCGATTGGACAATATCGTTTTGTGATCAAAAGTGTATGTATTCTCAGAGAAAAAATATTAAAAACCATGAGAGTGATAGAAGTGTGAGATAGTGTTGACTTTTTACAGCAAAAGTTGCATTTTTTAACAGAACTGTGTCATACTGTTAACCCTTTGCGGGCGGTAATTATGTTTAGCGTACTTATCGATGGTTCGAATATACAATTTTCCTTGAGAAATGAAATTGTGTACTGACAGCTACGCATAAGAATAAAATGAACGAGCAAGTGTTGTGTTTGGTAAAAATTTGTTTCATGTTTTTTGAGAGTAATAATTTTTTAAAAAATGATTTTCAGTCACGGAATAGCAATTTTACTTGGGCGACTGTCTGCAGACACGCGTCCGCAAAGAGTTAATAATGTGACCGCCATCTCGTGAAATGTATCAACGGGTTTTCGGGCGGCGCTTTCCGGAATTTCTCATGGCCAAGGCCGAATCTCGCGTCATCTCTTCCAATTTATATTTAGAACCAACAGATTGACTCTTTTTTCCTCAGGACACAGTATCAACGTAAATCGTAGGTACCCGCTGTCATTCCCAAGCACGATTTTTCCTGTGACCAGACCAACTATTAACGAGCGACGTCACGCCGTGTCATGCGGGCGATAGAAGAAATTATGTGGAGGTTTTTCCATAAAGACCTGTTTTCCCCTAAATGTTATCTATATTCCTATTACTTGTTTTTGAAAATTAATTTTCAGGTCGTTGAACATTTTCTGTACAATTCCACTAACATGGTCAAAGGAGAATGAACGTGTACAACACAGACAAGCTTGATATTTAATTAATAGACTGCGAATGCATTTATAACGCGTACACATTTTTAATATACAAGAAAGCATGTATAGTAACAAACATTAAAGACATCTATATCCTATGCTTATCGTAAAGAAGTTTTTAGTTGACCAATTGAACAAGTTCCTCACCCTGGTTTTTATAAAATAAGCTGCATGAAGATCCGTAGTCTATTTATAAATATTAATTCTTTGCAGAATATATCGTACTATTGTAATGTATTGTCTATACATTTATGTCATTTGTATATTTTGTACTGAATTTATAAAATACACAGCTTTATTTACAAGTCGAAATTAATTAAATAATTGCATCTGCTTTATCGCTACCGAGGGTTCCATTTTCTAAAATTAGGTGCCGAAAATGGTAATTTAGAGATTTATCGTATCGGTAACCAAATTTTCCAATAACGCGAAGCTTTGATTATGTGTACACAGGTTTACCGAAGGGGATTCGATATAATTCTAGTGCGATTGTATCTTGAACCGACAGGAAACGCGTTTTTCCCAGTTCCGTGTCTCCGAAACCCAACGTCTTCCAATACTCTGGTCCCTCGGCTATCACAAAGCCTGGTCTCGTTATCATTTACGTCATCGTGACCGAGGTAACGCATCCCCGTTCAATGTCACCGAAACAAACGTTACAGTTTCACAACTGAGTGATCGGAACGCAATTTATCAGTGAACCAATCGACAACCTGTCGCGTACCTGCAACGCTGCTGAAAGGCGTAAACGTGGCGGGATGTTCAAACCCCCATCCAGTCGCAAGTTCATGGCCGATGTTTTTTTCGACATGTACCGAGTGAGACTAAAATAAATGCGTCACGCATTTTTTCAGCTTTGAAGCATAACAGAAAAATTGCTGTGGAACATGAGCAGTACTCAATGTATTTTAACACGTTAAATGCAGAGCACATTTGCCTCGCTTTCCGTGTCACGTTTTATTTCAGTTTAAACACAAAAATACTACTGTGCACAAGACTTGCTCATCCAATTTCTGTTTGATCTGTTCCAATTAAATCTATCAAGACAGTGTGAAGATTTTTTAATATTATATCAATTATATATTATAAATATATTGTTCTGTAAAGTCGATACCGTCAATTCGTGTTAAAAGGAAACTACAAGAATGTATATTAAACGTATTTGATATTTTCGTACATTTTTTTGAAATTCATATTTGAAGTATCAGAATTCTAGAATTTTCACTTTTACATTGTATATAAAATGATTGAAGCGACGTAATAAGTTCAGTCCTCGAATTTTATGCATTTCCACCACTAATGTAGTTAATCTTTTTCAAAACCAGGCCATTAGAAGTTAAAATGACCAGAAATTCATTTTTCTTAATTAATACTGAAAAGTTCTTATTTTCTAGATAAGTGATAAGCAGACAACGGATCTTCATGCAAAATAAAAATTGTCTACCGGAATTGCAACGAACTGGAGTCAAATAGAAAATTATTTTCTATCGTAATATGTTCAATTTCTTCGAATCTTTTTATTGCTTTAAATTACACCTACTCATTTTTGTCATAAATGCATAAAATGCTAGCAACAACGTGTTCTTCAAAAAGACAGTATGAGGAAGGAAGTAAAATTTACTAGAATGCGAAAGAATGATAATAAAATGAAAGCCCAATGTTATCACGAGCGAAATCGAGTTGTTCGTCTGTCTGCGAGAACCTGTTCACGGTTTTCGAAATATCAATATGAAAGACATCTCGACTACATCGAGATTTAAATAACAAACTGTATCAGCATTGTCGAGGTTGACGCGTCTGCTAAAACGACCTCGAAACGCAGATGCAAGTTAAATAATAAACGCTGTTGCGCCTAATGTCAAGGTCGCTGGTCTATCGATCACGCAATCGATAAACAATCACGGATCGCGCGTTCCGATATAAATTGATTCAATCCTAGTGTTCGCGTGGCTGATAACAGAATTCGAAGTGGATTATCATTTGGGTTTGACAACTATACGAATAATGTAATCAAAGTAACATCATCGAACAATGAAACAGGGTACATAAAATGAGAAAAAACGAAATTCGGCAAGGGCAGAGATCGTTTGTAACCTGCTGCAAATATTCTGCATGGCTCACGCGAAAAACAAATCATACTATTTATCTGGAGGCGCCGATGTACAATGGCAGTCGGTATTTAATTGTAAATACGAGGCTCCCAGATAAATATTCATTCAAGGCACTGTAAAATCGATACTCGACATTGTTGTTGTTTAAAGCAAAATATTTTAAAGTGTGCACTGAGTCTGATTAATAATTACTTGGAAGTGATAAAAGGTGCGACGATTTTCAAACTTCTTGAACATTACACGACCCATATCTTCTCAAAACTCGAAAAACTCACGAAAAAAAGAACAAATTCGATATAATTGTTAGATTGATGAGAGTGTGATGTTGATCCCGTGGATATATAAGTAAATCAATTTACTATGGTGTTATTGCTTTACGTAATCAATTGTATAATGCAAGAGAAGCATGAGAAACAATGTACGTTCTGTAATCCATTAAATAAAATAGTAACACTATTATAAATTGAGTTACATGTGCATTCATAAAACAGACATAACTTTTTCACAAGACTAATCTTATAATGTTGTTATTGTCATGTAATGACGTTATGTGTAAGCAATTTATACTGTGCAAACTATAATGATAATGAAGCAAAAATTACAAAGGCGTGTCCAATATTCTGTTGATTGAACAAAAATTAAAACTGCGAACTACTTACATTGTTAATACAAAATTGCAACTGTAATAAAATTAGGAACGTTATTACGTTAAATTTGAAACTCAAAAATATATTATAACACGGGACGATATTGCAGTATTGGCAGAATTGATCGAAATACTACATTGAGAAAAATCATATAGTACAAATGATTGATATACAAAAACAATTCTATCAATTGCAACCACTAGACTGCGAATGTTTGTGTCAAAGAGTAGTTAATCAGCAACTCTTATAATCCGTTAATAATTTTAATACATCGAAAACCATCAATGAACAATCTTTAATTCATTAAATCTTTTAATTGTTTTATATTGCACTTATTCGTTTTTACCATAAATATCATAATGTTTAGCAATCACACGGTGAGATATGCTTTTCGAAAATCACCGCAACTGGAAACAAGAATGCGATCGCATTGTTGTTCCTTCGCCGTCTTTATGAATCGATAAAACCCGCGCGGAATCGAGCAGTTCGATATGCAAATTGTTTCGCCAGCAACGGGGCCTCGACTCATCGACGACGGATCGATTATCGATTATCAGGGTACACGGGTATTAGCTTTCAGAGGATGAAGCCCCGTAAATCGCTCGCCTCGATTCCTCGCGAGTATGCGTCCATTAATCGATCCGATCGATCCGCTTACTTTCGATTTTAAATCTGCAGAACTGCAAACTATCGCGTCACTTTCGGTTTTTCGTAACGCGTGCCATTTTTACAAAAAAACAGAGTCGATAGAATACAACCATTTTTTCAAACAGGATAGTCGACTGCATATTTTGCGATAAATGATCATTATCGTTCATTCTAGAACGCTTAAAATATAAATCATTTTCTGATACATTCTGTCAGCGACGTGCTTGCATATTATATTTTTAAATGGTAGTTTATTTATTTGTGGCATTAAAAAATTTGTAGAATACAAGGAGGCGTTAACACTGGCAAAAATGGATAATATTTCTATTTTATTTTTACTGTAAATAGCAATTTCAAGGAAAAATAAATTTATCTACAAAAATACAAATTTAATATTAGAATTACCAGTCGATTGTGTATCTTACAACTTTTCAGTTTATAAAAATATTTTCATACGATATTATCTACATTTTCATTCAAGCACACACTGTGATAAAAATCGTACAAAGTCTCTCTAAATCCAATCTTGTCATTATTATAAAATGATACGTATCAGTCACATTTAGTGCTTGGCAATTCTACTGTTAGGAAAGGATCTGCGGTCTAATTGTTATTATACCGCGGACATTTGTATGCAAATTCACATTCTTATGCGTGGATGTCTTTAAAAACTGATGCAAATGGCTTCCAACGATAACAAAATCGTCCTCAAACATCGTCAAACCATATAGATACCCTGTTGCAATTCTTGGAACACCGTACCGGTTTAAAATTTTGAAATAGAAGTGTGCATGTTTCCGAGGCAATTTAAGTTCGCAATAAAATTAAAAAATGACAGAAAGCGAGCTGGAAAGGTTTCGAAGCATGACAAAGAGGTCATGCTTCCGTCCCATCAGCGTTTACAGCTAAAGAAATGGCGCATCCGCATGAGGTCGCGCAATCCGCGCGTCCTTTGTTTACTTTCGCGTCGACCACCATGCTCTGCCGGTATATTCGGAGCGAAAGTGCACCGGATAGACACTGTAGGCAACCAAGAGCTTTTACTTTTGTTGAAGACACGAAAAAGCTTATTTTTAGGCGCGAAACGCTGCGACCCGAACAACAAACGCGGTTGGCTGACGAGTTCTCGCGTTGCGACCGCTATTTTTCTCTCTTCTTCCTCTTTCTTTTTCTGCGCCTCCACCTTCATCCTTCCTTCCTTCCTTACACAAGCGTCCGGCTGTCACGAAGAACGCAGACGATAGCGCTTAGCGGGGCTTATCGTTAATGAAACGTACAGACGTAAACACTAAACATACTGCACCGGCCAGAATGTAAAGTATTTCTGCGAAGTCCGATCAGGGACGACCTGACCATCGGATTATGCGAATTTCGGTCCGTTTCGCAGCCGTCAGTTGGTCGAAATTTGCTATAAAAGGATCTTCGCATCTATGTTTTTCCCCCGACGAACGGTTCCGGTCATTAATGTAAAGCAAAGTTGATATTTGCGAGTCATCCTACGTGAAACTGGTCAAACTGCGAATTTTTGTCCATTTAGATCGCGTAAAACTGTTGAGAAACTTATTAAAGTTATTGGAAATTTAATGTTTATTCAGTTTTTATGCATTCAAGGTTTCAGTGAAGGATGTGAAATGGTACTTCAATGTCTAATTTCCGGAGTTTGTCCATAAAAATGGGAATTTGGTAGCAGTCTCCTGATTATGAGCTGATGTCACGGTCTACAAAAAATTGATCATTCGAAAAAAAGGTTTCTGGCAATAAATTCGTACGATATTGGTCCGTCTAGAATGTCCAATGATTTTTTACGAACAGCGGTAAAACGACCATGGATTAAAGAGTGGGAAATTCTTGGAGGGCAGGATAAAGAAACTACATGGGAAATGGTGGTAGGGTTTTAGAAAATCTTGTTTTCACGCGTGAAAACTTCGTCAATGATTAATTGAAAAATGTGACAAACGTCGCGTGCATTTTTTCTGCTAATATCACTCACGGCGCATGTTTAATATGGCCGCCATTGAACCTGATGCACCCATGCATTTGATGGTACGAAACTTTTTTGTTACTGCCAATGGTTTTAGAATGCTATGATTATTATGACATTACTTTATAATCGCTAAGCATATTTTCTGAGAATATTAATTTCCAATGTAGTACTTTGTCGCATAAAAGTCTAGTTTAGAATGGGAATTTCTTAAAAACACCAATTTTATAAAACTGGAAATCATTTTCCTTTTTTAATTCATATTTAGAGAAATTCAGAAGACCAATCGTAAAAAATTAAGAAAAAAGGAAAATAAATGAGATACTAATGTTCAAAGTCCAGAATCGATGTTCGAAAGAACTGAATCGAAAACTTGTCGTGTCATTTCACGAATCGTTCCAATAATGTATTGCAAATATGTGCAAAGAGATGTCTGATAAACCTGTTATCGGCGCAAAGATTTCTGAATGTGACCCATCCAAATTATCGATCTTCACAGATTAATAAAAAGTTATTTCGATTGCACCCAACGGGAGCTCGAAATCCTCGAATTATCACTTGGCCCATTTGGCTGTGATAGCTTTTCTTGTATCTTTTAAATGAATAAATAACAGCCCGAGTGCCAAATTCTCTTCAAAGACTGCTCTTTAATGAAACTGAATAAAATGGAAAACCGGACATGTTACTCCTCCAAGCAGAAATAATAACTTTCTATCAAATTGTAAGGTAGGTACACCAAGATACTCTTCCAAGTAAAAATAATACTTCTCTAACAAATTGAAATGGACCAACAATCCGCGATACTCTCTCAAGTAAAAATAATACTTTCCTAACAAATCGAAAGGCAGGTAGAATTCAATGTACTCTTTCTAGTATAAATAAAATTTTTCAATGCAATTTTAAGGCAGATGCAATCCAAGAAACTCTTTTCCGGATACGAATAATGGCTCTTTGAAAAATTGTTAAGAAGGTGCAATCCAAGTGATAAAAAAGGATGGTTAATGCCCTAGTTAGATGATAAAGTAAGATTGCAGCAGTCGACGATGGACCTAGAAGAAAATACATTGATGAGAATTAGATAGGAGGCTCACCAAGATCAGGAATGGAACTGGTGGGCTCCTCGTGATGTCCCTTGCCCTCATTGGACGCCCTGGCCCTGGGGGGCGGTGGCGGGGGTGGCGGTCTCATGCTGGACGTGGAGCTGACTACAACGGTAGCTGGCGGTGGTTGCGTTGGTCCTCCGTTCCGATGGTTTCCTCGCATTTGCGTCTGCGGTGGCATCACAACCGTGTCACCGCGGTGCCCCTGGGGCGGCCTGGGGCACCAGCCATGTAGTACCCTGATAGCGCTTCTGACTTCCGCCTGGAGTTCGGCGGCTCTGTCCCTCGCCGTGTGAGCCACCTTTAATCGATTCCCCCGCGGTCGCGGGTCACGGGAACTCTCGTGAAAATTGCTCCAAGATCGTGGTACTGGGCTTCATTCACGTAACACGCGAGCACATGGGTTAGGGTGAGCAAGAATGTCGATCCACAGACGGAGTTTCCTCGAACGATCGAAATTCCTCGATCGAGAGATCGAAAAGCACCTGGGGATCGGAACCGTAATCGGGGGGGAGGGGGGAATTCGCAAGAACGCGTGAGGCGCTGGCAGGCCGGCTCGCCGGTGCGTTTTCACTGTATCACCGCGCGGATGTCTCTCGAATGTCACGGTCAATGTCTTCACGGTGGCGTGACACCTGCAGTGGAAGCCCTCGCGGTGGCACTCCGTACTATTCACTCACTTTACGCGCGCAGAGCGGCGGCGTCCGGTCCCGTCGCCCGATGAGTAATCACTGGCTCGGCCGAGAAACTGCGACAGCGGAAAAGAAGCGCGACGCTTCGCGGAGGGTCGTAAGATCTGTGCCGAACGCGTGCGGGGAGTTCGCGTGGCGATTATGGTAGCGGGGAAGGAACGAGTCACTGTCCGAACACTTCTACCTTGGCCGCCTTGCGAATCTTCGGCACGTGTCCCCTCTATTCCAAACCACTGCACAACGGTTTCAAAAATATATTTTAACAACAACGTGCTCTTCGTCTCGAAAACAAAAAGACGAATAGAGTCCTTTGCGCGCACGCTGGATGAAAGCACATACGAGATCCAGAGAGATCACAGATTGTCACCACTGGTCCCCGAAAAATTGTAATTCCGATGCACGTTAGAAAATCCTGGTCACAAGGTGTCACGTGCTCGTCACAAGACGGCGTCGGAGTGAGGATACACTGATAAAGAATCCTGTATGTGGCCTGTAGCGAGCGCTGTTATCACGAGGGTACGCGAGAACGATGCACGTAAGCCCGGTCCGCATGGACGAGTGTTTCTTAGCAGTTCGCCGAAAACAACAGTCCTCGGAATACGAGTAGTCCCTCACGAGCCGCCGCCGACCTTTCCCTCTCTACCACCACCCACGCAGCGTCCTCCTCCCTTCTGCTTTCTCGCTCCCGCCCTCGTGCCGGAGTGACTCTCTCCCCTTCTACTCTTCGACCACTCTCGGTTTCCCTCTCACACCCTTGATGCACGCCGTGTCGTGACAGAACTACGGGCGAGACAGAGAGAAAGACGAGAGCGACAACGAGAGGAAGAGGGAGAGCGGCGACGGGACGACAAGGAGAGGAGAACGAAGAGAAAAGACGCGATCTCCACCTCCACATACCCGGCGGCTGACCGCGGGTTTATCGTCGCGAAGGCCTCCAAGAGCGTCAACCCCTGCTCGAGTTTCGTCACGAGATAAATCGAAGCAACGTGACTCGGCCTGACACAGCCAGACTCGGGGCCAGATCCTGTCACGATCTTCCTCGTTCGATCTTCGAACGTCTTAGTATCCGGTCATGTGATCGAACACTCTCAAAAGATCATCTCGCGCGCAAAGAGCCCTCTATCCTGAGCGGCACTCTTCCTCGCAGACACCACTTTCCTACAGAGAGTATGGCAACCGCGTGGATCACTGCGTACGCCGCGTCACACTTGAGTACAAAAAAAAATGAAAAAGAAAGAAGGCCGGTGGTTGGAGCGCAGACGGCAATGAGCCGACGACGACGAGAACCGTCATCGACGCCGGCGAAAGTGAGAGTGCGGCCGACCGCGGTGGATTCAGCAGTGCATAAGCGCTCTCGTTTTCTCTCTGTTCCTCCACCCTGGGGTTCCTCGCTCCCTCGCTCCCTCGCTCTCCCTGCTATCTCGCTCCATGGTATTATCTCCGTTTCCCTCTCGCCTTCTGTCTCTATCTTGCTCCGTCTCCCTGTGTGCATGCGACTGTCCCGTTCCTTTATCCGGTCTTTCCCTGTCTTTCGCCCCCTTCTCGCTCTATTTCGCTCCTCTCTCTATCGCGCCCCTATGGCTAGCCTATAGCCTGTGGCGAGCGCGCATGGTTCCGACCTATAGCGTTCGACGTTCCAGCGCGCTATCCGCGCGCACCGACAGCGCACGTATATAAAACGACTGGCGAGCTCGATACGACCCCACACTTAGCCACGCAACACGATCTCTCCCGGTGCGGTGCGCGCACACACCACCGCGCCTGCTCTCTTTCTCTTTCTCTCTCTCTCTCTCTTTGACTCTCACTGTCTCTCTCTCTGTCTCTCTTCGAAACCCTATCTCTCCTACTCGGTTTCGTCTATTGCCCTCTCTCGCACTCTCTCTGTCATTCGCGATCTACCGTGCATCGTCTCCTCTCTTCAACCGTCGGATCATCAAGCTCTCTCGATCTCGAACACTCTTGCGGAATGTCTTCCTTTACACTTGTTTCCCCGAGATGTGTTCTACACCAATCGCTATGCCCGCCGTTCTTACCGCGGTAGAAATTAATTTTTTTCCCTTAGTGGCGCTATCCTGAAGATACAATGGTTTTGGAATGCTTTTGGACTATATGACTGTGTTTGAGAAAGTTGGGACATCGCCAAGATGTCGTCTCGAGTTTGTACACCCTTGTCTTACGATTTCGGACTTGTATTTAATGACGTGTTGGTTGGAGTTGTTTGAAGGTTTGCTTAGGTTTGACTAGGTTTATGTCGGATTCGAAATATCAAGGTCAAAGCCATGAGTAATTTTATACATACATAAAACCACCAATGAGACGTATCTACGAGTAAATCTATTAGTTGTAGAGTTGTTTGTCCTTAAATCTTTTTAATATGCCCACTGCTGTAAATTGTACGTATCCATATTTGCCATAAATGCATAAAATCCGCAGTTTAGTAATAATCTTGCGTAACTACCCTAGACGAGATCTACAAAAGAAGATGTTCTCCCGATCAGACATAGACGATAGAAGCAAGTGCGTGTGCAAACGGAAGCAGACGAGGGAGCAGACACGTTCCGTTGACACCCTTAAGTGCCCTTCGTGCACGCGTGCACATGATCCCCGAGATATCTGTCGGTGACGTACGCGGTGTTTTCAAACGTGAGGCATAATTGCGCCAGGTTAAGTAGGAATGCCTGGTCTCGGTCGCGCAAACGCCGCCTCGAAAACGGCGCGGCGTCTTTAAATATACATATGCGCACGATGACGATGGGAGTCGCCACGGTGGTGATTGCATGCAGAACCATCGGCACGGGGTTCCTCCGTATGTGTGCCATGGCACCGTGGCTCGAGCGAGCCTCAGACGCGTGAGTCGCCTACGACAAGTGCAAACGAACACGAGCTGGTGGGATAGAAGAGGGTTGCTGGGGGGCAGACCACGGGGAAGCTAGCCACCTACGGTTGACCTAGGCGCGTGTGCGAGGCTGGTGCGTGCTGCGTAACCGAACCAGGCAGGAGTGGACCGAGACTGTTGCGATTGCTGCTCCCAATGTGGTGTCTAACGCCATCATTCGGCTATATGTAGATCTTCGTGCAATGGCCCGTTTTCATGACTACCAAGCTACAACGAAATGGCTAGACAAATGGCAGAATCCTACCGAGTTCCTAGGGTCTATTTAATCCATTCAAGTTTATATTTCTTTAATACCATTAACATTTGCATAATATTATTAACTGTCATACTGAGGACCTTGCCAATTACTCTCTATCAAAATAGGAGCTATCCAAATCTCCAAAATCAAAGTTGTGTAACTTGAATCCTGAGTCTAAAGGACCTAAGAGCTAGTAACTACACAGTTACCCTCTACAAAACCGTAGCTGTCGAAGTCTGCAAAATTGAATTCGTGGACCATCAACTGATTTATAGTTTGTTTTTCAAAACCGGAGTCCCGGGTATACACCATCAGTCATAATAGACATCCACTTCTGATCGATTGCAGTTGGAAGCCAGAAGTGGGGTTGGCAGCTACTATGACTACCAGCGTATCCGAGTCTCTTTCGAAAACAAACCACACGAAGTATGAAATATTTTTAATGGCGTGAAAGTATCAAGAACTCGTTTCTCTGTCCCAGGTAGAGGTGTCTAAAACGAACCCATTGGTTAGCAGCAAGGAGTTAAGACACACCGAGGTTAATTACAGGCTTCGTTGAGAGGTCTACAAAATTCTAGCACCGTTTTAGCCGGGTATGTCCAGGGCTTTACATTGAGTAGAGACAAGCCTGAACCAAACGACCAGCCGATAGGCAGGGGTGGTTGAGTGCGCGGTCGCGGTTGCGCGGCCGCTATCACATGGCCTTGTCCTTGAATGAGGCTCGTGAACCCGACTGCCGCTTTTATCGATCAGCCCCCGCATCCCGCTTCGACGCACTCGCTATAACCATCCATCTATCTCGGTGCAATGGCGTACCTAGCCGAGAGTACTCCCGGATCAGCGAAGTGGTCGCAAACGGGTCCTCCTACGAGCTGAGCGACGCTTGTCCTTGCGAGACGCTGTATCCAAATGGAGCCACCAAATCCACGCACATTACGTTCCGAAGCCAAGCAAAAATACTGATACATTCTGCCAAGAAAATATACTGACAAATACAGAAAGTAGTGCTCCTTGTACATCTCTTAACTCCGATCCATTCCTAATTCTCTCAATTTTATCCTCTAGTGTCAAAGCGACGCAACAGTAAACATATCGTTATGGTATGCAAAACGGTCTAACAAAACACGGAAAAATACAATTCTCGTATAATTATGTACGATTGCAATCATGTACGGTTTAATTATTTTGCTTTCGTCCATTCTAATAACAGCAACACAGTGTGTCTTGTTCAGAGCTACTCAGAGCTTAAAACAATCAATATCATGATAGAACACAAACAAATGGATTTGTAAAAATTTCTTCTTTAAACAAAATTTAAACATAATTATTAGCATCATTGACAATATAATAAATCAACATGGAGTGTCGCTTTCTCAGAAACAGTAAAAAATGTATCAATATACAGAAACTTGTCTTCTCTATTCCCAATAAAATAATTCATAAAAGTATGTATTTATTTTCCATTGCATTGATCATTCTCTTGTCAATTTGACACGAACAAATTAAGAAACTGATAAAGATAACAATTAATTGCACATTGTCCTCTAAAAGAAACCCCGAAGTCAATAATATTACTCGATAGTGAGGAATTCATTATTTCTTTCAATTTACGTTGACAATGTAAATTATAGACCGTCCATGTTTCAGGGAATGCAAGGAATCTGAAGACGTTCTATTTGATTAATAATTAAAAAGCATATTGGACGGCGAGGTAGTATTATAGCAGTTTGGATCCCCAAGATGAACAGTTAGTTTGAAGCCAGAATCTCCCCCTTAGTGTCGCTTCGGGACGCGGAAGAATGTAATATAAGTATGTATAATTGCCTGGACATTTAGCTGCTCCGAGTTTCGTCCGGGGATCCCTTTAGACGGTGGATTCGACGAAGCGGGTGTTGTAGGTCGTCCACCGAAGGTCAAGGTCCCCCTTGCCGAGTACCCAACCAGATATTCGTTCCCGCACTGCGTACCGTTGTCCCTGAACCTCCTATAACGCCAAATTTTCGGGCTTAATAGAGTGACGTACGGCGTGGGATACGGGTTATGCCATGTATCTCCCGCGTTTCTTACAGACTTGAATTGAATAAAATCTGGAAAGCTCGAGATAATCATCTGTGACCATTAATCTTCATTTTCGTTACGAGGTTGTTTGACTGTTGGAATAGATTTGGAGAATTTCAAGAAAAATATGTTCACGTCACTTAAATTTCATTTAACCCGCCCGGATTTACTGAACCATATACAGCATTGTTTATTGGATCAAAAAATAAAATACCATACTTTAATTTTTACTATTGGAAGGATAGTTCCCACCAACCAATTGATGAATTTATTTTCCCAAATGTCCTTAATTATGTCAAAAATTTCATAAAATTCTGATCGAATATGTTTAAGACCTAAATGGGTTAAAATGTATCTTTTTTTATTTTGTGTAAATAATCTGGATCAAGATTTATGTATACATGCGTAAATATGTAAATGTGTTTATCAGATTGTCATATGATGACACTTCTAATTTTCCTTAATCTATGCCACATATTTTCTGATTCATTCCTTTCCTTTTAGATTGCTCCATTTATTATGGTTATAAAGACTGATATTACTGTGGTAGCTGACCCGATAAAATGGAGTCAACAGTAAGATAAATATCCGAAAATCGATCAGTCAAATTCTCTTTGACAACAACAGATTGTGAGCAACCATTATCGTTTCTGGGCGCAACAAAACAATCGCTTAATTCTGCGGAATTCAAGCTCCGTATATTTTATTATCGAAATTCTTAGAATTCTTTAGAAAGTGTTAAGAATCAAGTGATCTTGACAATTCTTTTCTTTTTACGCTTTTGGTATTCACGCATAGGAAATAGAGTTTCCCAGCGTCATTAATATCTCTCCGACTTTGCCTCAAAGTATTCTTTCAGCCCTTAACGAGTGTGAGATCAAAGGACTTTTCGCACTACGGTTTCCCAAAACCGAAACTTTAATTGTACGCAGACACTTAACCTTTCGAAGGTTCGTTATCACGACGGACGAAAAAAAAGTTCAACCCTTAGCGACGAAAAAATCCGGCTTCACCTTCCGATGCATGTAATCACCAGGGAGCAACGAAGAATTCTTATCGGAGTGGATTGCAATCTCCCACAAAGAATCACTCCGAAAATCTCTCATCCGTTTGCGTCAGGTTTCGGGGGTTGGACATGTATATCTTTTCGATGAAATCAACCGCTCAATCGCACACACTGGGGCCGCTATCATTAAATTCCAAACACTTTCGGAAACAGATATGAAATTTTATTCCAATTTGAATAATCAAAACAAAACTTCATTTTCAATTATGGTACCTGTTATAAATATTTGAAAGCTGGGTTGATTACTAATTGGTACTTGGACGGTTTCTTTAGATAACAGTGTCTTGGCATTTCTTTCGAATCGAATTGTTCTAACTAGACAAAATAAAAACATTAGGCATGGACACGGTTGAAGCCCCTCAAACGCCTGCTTCTCCCACCAATCTCTCTTTCATGCGCGAGGCCTGCGCTCTGTTCGCGACGGGTGAAACACTTCTTTCCACTATGGTAACGGCGGACGCTGGTGGGGGACAATGGGCGCTATGGTGGGGATGAAAAAATGCCCATCCCTAGTCTACATCAATTACAAGAAAGGAGAGCAAGTTTAAAATCGGAGGACTCATGCTTTCATATAATTATTACTTTCTGATTTTTTTAAATATTTATAAATTATAAATGCATAGAGAACAGTAGATTAATTAAGGTATTCGACTTATTAACAAACAGGATCTTAAAGTGGAGTAAACCTAAAAGCCATAGGACTCATGGTCTTGTATAATAATGACTTTCTTGATTTTCAAAATTTTTATAAATCTCAGATTCGTAAAAGACAGTAATTTAATTATCATAGTCGATATAATGGCAAATGAATCCTCTTAGTTCTCGAACAGGAACAGAGGGTTGAAATGGTGTAAGTTTAAAAAACGGAGGATTCATGCTTTCATATAATTATTACTTTCTGATTTTTCATAATATTTATAAATTATAAATGCATAGAGAACAGTAGATTAATTATTGTATTCGACTTATTAACAAACAGGATCTTGAAATAGAGTAAACCAAAAAGCCACAGGACTTGTATAATAATGACTGTCTTGATTTTCAAAATTTTTATAAATCTCAAATTCATAAAAAACAGTAATTTAATTATTACAGTCGATATATTGGCAAATGAATCCTCTTAGTTCTCGAACAGTAACAGAGGGTTGAAATGGTGTAAGTTTAAAAATCGGAGGACTCATGCTTTCATATAATTATTACTTTCTGATTTTTCATAATATTTATAAATTATAAATGCATAGAGAACAGTAGATTAATTATTGTATTCGACTTATTAACAAACAGGATCTTGAAATGGAGTAAGCCTAAAAGCCACAGGACTCATGGTCTTGTATAATAATGACTTTCTTGATTTTCAAAATTTTTATAAATCTCAGATTCATAAAAAACAGTAATTTAATTATCATAGTCGATATATTGGCAAATGAATTCTCTTAGTTCTCGAACAGTAACAGAGGGTTGAAATGGTGTAACACTAGAAACTATTACTAGTCAAAATGACTGGTTCCTAATTTTTTCTATCGCAATTACTGAAATTTCAAGAATGTTTTCATTAGAAATTTTCGAATCAATTTCTTTACTAAAGCACATATTACAAAAAAAGATTGTATGAAGTCTGAACAGATACAGTCTTATTCCAAAGCAACATACATCAGTCGTAATTATTACTAGGTAATTTTAGTGCTAAGGTCTACTGGCCATCTGGTCAGCCATTTTAAGCGTTGATATTATTAGTACACTCTTCTCTAAATGCTTTATAATATGATAACAGAAGGCTACACACTGGCAATGAGGAATGCGCTGATAATTGTGCTCATTGAAATGTATGAGAGTTTGTTAGTAGTCAATATATTTTTTCTTAAGCAATTTCTTTGGCGGATTATTGGGTAGGAGCTGAAATATGGCACGATAACCGTAATCTTTACTCGTACGAATTGTCAAAAATTTTAGAAATCACAAATGCATACAGAACAACAGTCTACATAATATTACAGTCGACTTATTGGCAAACGCGTCCTCTTAGTTTTCATACAGGAGCAAGGGGTTGAAGTGGGGTGAACCGAAAAAAGGGTTCACGTGTCCAGTCTGCGTTTAAACGTCTCCGTGCAGAATACCTGTAAATCCGACGTCCACAATGAGTGTTCAGGTACGTAGCCGATCCGGAATCGCACAAAGGCATCGGGCATTATGCGGCAGGGTCGTTCTCGCAGGGGTTAATCTGATGGCCGAGCCGCACGACTCGTCGCTAGTGTATTACGTGTCCGAGGTCGTAGTTGTTTAGATCTAGATGAACCTGATTCATCAAGCCGATCTGAATGTAGTGCGCCCGGCTGGCTGCAGTCCGTGGTGTAGCTCAGCGCGACTCTCGTTGTATTAGGTTAGGGACAAGATCTGTTGTAGCTTGTGGCACGCATGGGCTAGAATAGAGAAGGACCGACCGGTGGGGAGCGAGGTCCAAGTAGTATGAGAAGGACAGAGACGGACTCGGCTGGAGATAAATGTCGCGAACACGACGATATCGCTGGAGGAAGCCTGAACCAGGCTTCGTAGGAAAATGCAGAAAGAAGTTTAACCCTTGAGTGGTACAGTGTTTACTCAGCTTACAAAGTATCATCCTAGGACCTATCGAAAATATTGTATAAATTTTATCAGATACCTTTAAGCATATAATCTATCACTTTATCTACCGGCAGCTTTTCAATATTTGTGCTGTACGAAAAGAAAGCTTAAAAATCCTCCTTTACAGAACAATCCAACACGAAATGATTAGATTACGTTATTGAGAGTGGGTTGTTGATTTATGATTGAAGTTTCCGTGGTTGTTGAAGGATCTATTAAAACACTTCTAATGGTGAAAAAACACTGTAATAATGGTTAAAATAATTCAAATAATCGCCAGTAGATAATGTGTTAAGACTAAATAATCCAAACGTTCTAAAGAAACTTGCTATTTGCAATTATTATACGCGTAGTGAAGCGAAAGTTAACGTATAAGTAATTTTGTTGGAGTCTTCAGAAACAATGGTATACCAGACGTCCAAAAATTTCTCGGACATGTTGTTTCGTATTAACAGTGTGTCCACTGCTCGATAGTACTGTCCCAACAATAAATAAAGGTTTCGTCGGCATTTTAAATGGTTTAACCCGTGAATCAGCCCGCCGCGCATTGAAAAGCAAATAACAGCAGAACCGAGCTTCTAAAATTGAAAGAAAATGAAATACGGTGGAAGTGGTTCTATAAATAAAAGAAGGCAAAATATTTCAGACAAGGAGAAGCATTTGGGTTGGACATCAAGGTCGGTATACGCTCGAAGGAGGTCCTCGACAGTTTAGTCTATTTACAGAATGCCTCTGCATGCTTGTTCGTTTCCACCCGATACAGTTTGTCTTCTCTTCGACAATCGTCCCTTGCTATTTTAATAATTTAATCATTCAGGAATGAATAAATAATGGTTCTCCAGTCTATTTTTAAATAAATGTTTTCAACATTCTTACGTCACAAAATACAACATGTCGTGTTTAGTCGTATGCACATATTTATTTTTATGCTTACGTTATGCAAAAATGACAGCCCTGTTCGACAGACCAGTGTAATTTATCGACTAGAAAATATGTGACCTTTTTCATAATAAGGAAGAGATTAGTTTAAACCTAATATATGCATACTGAGCTCGAATAATTTGAAAGAACGACGAATAAATTACTGTTAGAATGAACAAGTTTCATGTTGTTTTCATTCTTCTCTTTGAAATGAAGAATCTTAACATGAATAAAGAAGATCCCCTCTAAAAAAAAGATCCATCGATTCTATTTTAAAAAACTGACGACTCCGCCAAAAATAACGACGAGTTTTCACACAGTCCTTATCTGCCAGCGAATATCACTGACCTTTACATATGCTCATATGGGCCATCTGCTACGAGAGGATAGCAGTTTGTGTAATGTGTCTCGTTTGGACCATACTTTCACTGTGCCCGTAACTTCACTTTCCATCGTAACGCTCTTTGAGTCTGAATTAGCGAGTTCATTCTGCAGGCGATTCTGTGAACCATTTTCAAAACAGTTTCAGTTAAAATGGCGGACGATATTCGTGGTCGCTACAATGTGTTCTGGAGCCTGAAGAAATGTGATTAAACCACACGGTCGAGAATAAATTCTGTCCCACGGAGAGGATGAATTAATGTACGTGACACGTTGCGTAATTGTCCCGAAAGTATCGATCAGCAGGAAACAGAGATCGAACACGCAGAGAGAGAACGTGAGACTGGTTCAAGTTCACGTAGCTCCGGGGCTCTAGCCGATGCTCAAGGTCGCCGGAGAAAGCCTTCCTTGTTCGTGGTCTCGTTGCCGATATAGTCTTCGGCTACCCGATACCGCACATACTAGACCCACTCGGTCAGAAGCTAACCCAGACCTCGCCACATAGGTTATACTAAAGAGACTTTCCTCGATTCAGGCTGTGTGCAACCACTAGCCTACTTCCCAGTCGTTGTTTAGCAAATAAAGTAGCCAGAGTTCGACGAAAACGGGCAAATGTATTGTTACTAGACTGTGGTTCTTCATGCAAAATAAAAATGATCTACATCAGGCCTGGCTAACACGCGGCCCGCCATGTTAAATTGTGCGGCCTGCCGGGCGGTTTTATATTTCTATTGAAACTTTTGTTTCTCGTTGTATGTATACAAAAAATATTAAATAAATGAAAATTTGCATGTGTCATTGTTATAATACGCAAGTGCGACTACGAACTCCAGTTCTATATTTGATATCCACGAACGCCAAATGTTACTGAAATCGGGTAACATTGTTTGTAAGAAACGAGTTGTAAGTCCTTTTGGATCCACATATGTTTGTGAAATATTGTTTTCGAAGATGAAATTTACAAAGAGTTCATCACGTGCTTCATTAACTGATGCCAGTTTAGAAAACCAGCTAAGAGTTGCAACGTCGAACATAAATATAGATTTACACAAATTAAGTGGAAGAAAGGATAAGCAAATATCTCATTAATTAAGACTCGAGAGTTAATCATATTGCGTCATAGTATAACAATAAAGTTTTATTCATTTTGTATTTATATTACATTTTTTAAAAGCGTGTTTATCTAAAGTGTGGCCCGCTGTAATGTTTCGCGTCATCAAAGTGGCCCGTGAAACCATTTGGGTTGGCCAGGCTTGATCTATATCAATTGTAAGTAACAGAGTTTCAATTAAAATGTATTTCTTGTTTTAGTAACTACAACAAAATTGCAACGAATTACACAACATTCTTGACTTCTTCTAATCTCTGTACAGTTTAATCATTTATCTAGTCATTTCTATCGTAAATGCATCAAATCCGCAGTTTATTTATTACTTTGAGGACGGAAATTAGAAGAATACTATTAACTTAATAATTGGGTGAAAAATGTGGGAAAAATGTGCATTAATTCCAATGACATCCTTCATGTATGGAATCGTAATATGAATTTATTCGAACGATCTTAGCAACAAAAACGCGTCATGTTGTTACCTGCGAAGTCGCAAGAAATTAATCTACCGCTGATAAAAAGCTTAAGTGTCTGTACAAGCAACAATCGACTGCCGTTTCGTTTTATGAAAATCTTGAAATTTTTACAATTTAATCTCGAATAAATATACGGTCGATTAACCTTGAATTACATTCATCTGTAATTCTGTCAGTGATAAATCGTTTGGTTTTTGTGGGAGTCGTGATAATCAGCTTCTCAAGTGTAAAGGTCAGGTGGTGTGATCATCCTGAAGATTCAAAGACATGAATGTTCAATTATTTATTAGTATGTGTTGCATTTAGGTATTGTAATTCATATTTAGTCCTTTAAACATAACTTTAATATTACATTGCGATGTATATCTGCAAGACCTCACATAAAAATATTAGAAAATAGTATATAAATAATAACAACGCTTAAGATGGCTGACTACTGAAACCATTAACCTATTTATGATTCAAAGCTGAGAATTTCTTAGAGAATTGTTCGATATCGATGAAAATTTTTATCATGAACCGATAAGCTAACCTTCGGTACGTAACTCAACTTTTTAAAAGAAAATTTTAATGTTCTATTTCAATGTAGTGCAGTCATTGAGAATCATACTAAAAGTCTTCCCATATGTGTAATGTGAAGATTGCATATGTTTGTGCAATTTTGAATATTTGTAGGCAAATTTTCAGAAAGTGGAATCAAATAAAATCTTATTTTCAGTGGTATTAGCCTTGTAGGTCGGAGATAAATAAAAATCGTACTAAATTCGATAGAATTTTATATTCTAACGTTTTCTGAAAATTTACAGAAGCTATAAATGCATAAAGATCTGCAGTCTAGTAATATGTTAAGAATCTGTTGCTTCTTGAGCACAATCGAATTTCTTGTTTTCTTACAGAAATTATTTTCTGCACCAGAAAATTGGAAATCACACTGTAGTATAGTCTTTATTATTGTACCACTGTTAGAAAAATGCTGTATCTACTGATGCTGTATGGAATATCTTTCCGAAGTGTTCCAAACTCAACATAGATAACTAGACTGCAGATTTTATGCATTTCGGACAAAAATGAGTAAGTGCATCTTGAAACAGTGGACAGATTAAGTGAATTTAAAAATACCAATGTGTTAGTTTTAGCTGATTAAAATCATTAAAGAAAACATGAAAGTTCTAGTTGGCTTGTGTTTCGTACAATTTATGCAGACTATCTTTATTCTGCATAAAGATTTGTAGTCTTGCTGATTAAAGGAGTGCAAGAGGCTCGCCAAGAAAAATATGTCGGACGAAGGTTGTCCTTTGTGCGGTTGGAAAATTATTAGGTTGCTGCATATGAAATGTTGAATTTTTCACAGTAACGTTAAACAAACACAACCTTCATCTAAATAAACGTATGGATCGAGGTAAGCATCATTCTAATTAACATATTCTGTCAGTGAATCACAAGTTTTTTGATTGTATGTTACGTTCTGAACAATTAGATTCTTTTAATTACTTTTTGGTTTTATCCGTCGGCAACACCGGGATTAATAACTCTTGCAGTTGTGGGATCACCCTAATTAATCACGGTGTGGCCTTTGACGAAGTATAGCTTCAGTTATTCCGCGGTAAATGTATTAATATAACAAATACCCTTCTTGGAGTCAACGCCGTCCAAAACATGTAATTTCACGCGTCGCGAAGCGACTTTCGCAATTATGAATAGATAAAAACAATAGAGACAATGATGCCCCGTCCGTCACCTTTTAGCTAAATAATAAGCAAACTCGTCAGTCGGGCCGTCGAAGATAAAGCGGCTATACCAACGGCCGAGGAGAGGATGGCCTTTGTAGACATTCATTACAACAACGTAAAGGTGTGTCTGGTAACTGTTGCAGTTGTGGGGCCACCCTAACTGGACACACCGAACGCTTCAAGGACCTTTATGTTTATACAGGCTACGCCGATCCTCGATCGTTGGCGCGAAGCGTGCGAGAGCGAGTGAGAAACGACCGTTGGTGCGTGTTGTGTGAAGGAGCGATATAGAGCTAGAATAAAAGAAAGAGAGAACGCGTAAGACGCATCATTGGGCTGTCGAACAAAGAAATTAAACCTAATTGGTTAACGAGGCGCGTAGTGGGAATCCGGGTGAAGAATCCGAACTAGCTGAAACGAAACGAGAAACGATCACTTCTTCGATGTACAAGCGCGAGGTGCGTGTCGTTGAGTCCGTGAGGATTAATAAGCAGAGTTCGTTTCGCGTCGCAATTAGGAATTTCCTTATTCGTCCGGACGAAAGTCTTACCTTACGTTAAATCTATTCAATCTAAATTTAAACTTTAAATTCAATCTATTATCTAAACTATCTTTCAGTGTAACTTCATCAAATAGTTTTCTCTGTTTCAATTCAATCGTTTACGAATTTATGTTACGACCGAGTACAAACGATGGCCAGGGGTTCGTCGGAAAAACGGGAGATGCTTTCACCCGGTGTATCGACGAAGAGAAAATGAGTTCGAATTCTATTGGATGGCGTCATGCGAGGGAATTCCGATGGGGTTTGTCGACCCGGTCCGGGTCATCCGAACCGTTCGCCACTTTCGTTCTCCGCGACCGGGACGCGAATGGCGATCGCCCAACGAAAGCGAGACACTCCGGCGAGAGTTTTAGAAACCGGATCGCGATCACCGGGAGTCTTGAGAACTCGCCACGAGCACGGGGAACCAGCCGGCAACGAGCGTGAGAGTCGTTTAAGAAAGCGAAACTCTGTTTCTACCGCGGACGGTGAACGCCGATACAACTTTCCTCGCTATCGCCCACCAAACCCGAGGTGAAATCGGCGAGTACAACGATCCACGCGATTCTGCGAACCTTACTTGGCCGATCCGATACAGTTCTGCTCTCGTTTTTCACGAAAATTTTCCTGATTTCCACTTTTTGTAACAAAAGGAGGTCCTTTGGTCTGAAGCGTCATTTTGAAAGGTTTGAAAATTTTTGTAAAGGAAACGGGTGACTGTTTTGTATTGAGGTTTTGCATACATATTTTCCATTACTTGCACTATACAATCCAATTTTTTAAGGCAATATACAGGGTGTCCCACGTAACAGTTTTCACGAGTTTTTAAGTACTTGCGATAATCTGACAAAAATATTTTCAACAAAAGTTGATCAGTTTACGATTGGCTATATAGTGCAATAAAAAAAGTTCGAAAAACATTGTTTTTTATAGTATTGTCAAGGTCACCTTCATTTCTTTAAATGGCACTTTGTATTTTTGACTTAACAGTGTTATAGCCTGTGTCAAGACGAATTCAACGACCTAGTATACCATGACCTTGGGATGACCTTGAAGGCGAAGAACTGAATATTTCAACAAAACATAACAATACGCTTGAATGGGTGATAATAACTTGTGTTTATTATTAAGACTCAAAATTACATTCAATTCAGAAACCTTGACTAAATGAACGCAAGCGATTTCGTAAAAAAGTCACATCAAATGTACGAATTGAAATCCGTTTTGTTGTAGGCACAATTCCGTTCTTCGTAGTAAATTTCCATTGGCAGCATGCGAAGAACTTTGCTACGACAGTATCGTAAGAGCAACCAATGCAAATTTACTACGAAGAACGGAATTGTGCCTACAACAAAACGAATTTCAATTCGAACATTTGATGTGACTTTTTTACGAAATCGTTTACGCTCATTTAGTCAAGGTTTCTGAATTGAATGTAATTTCGAGTCTTAATAATAAACACAAGTTATTATCACCCATTCAAGCAGATTCTCATGTATTGTTGAAATTTTCATTTCTTCGCCTTCAAGGTCATCCCAAGGTCATAGTATACTAGGTCGCCGTTGAATTCGCCTTGACACGGGCTATAATACTGTTAAGTCAAAAATACAAAGTACCATTTTAAAAAATGAAGGTGACAGTAACAATACTATAAAAAACAATGTTTTTCGAACTTTTTTTTATTGCAATATATAGCCAATCGAAAGCTGATCAACTTTTGTTGAAAATATTTTTTGACAGATTATCGCAAGTACTTAAAAAATAGTGAAAACTGTTACGTGGGACACCCTGTATACTTAGAACGGTAACAGTTCCTTGAAGTGGGATGGCCGCGAAACACTGTGGTGTCGTCTTAAACGCTGGTATTACCGATCTACGTATTATAACAGATTTACGATGCCTTATAATAAGTCTCATTCATGCAAATTTTGCACGATCTTCATCATATACTCGAATAAATATTTATTCACTAAATTTCCGTACAAGCATGATTGTAGTTTCTATAATTATAAAATATGATCTACGATTGACTTATCATTGCCAGGATATTTGACAAAGATAACAATTTTGTATTTATGTATGTATTGTATGTAGTGAATAAAAGATTTGTAAAGACAGCTTGATGTTGAAACGATGCCTAATAACAATTATTATAGATCAATTGTGGAACTCTGTACAAATATAAATTTTTAGAAGACTATTTAAGAAGACTATTTAAGGATTTTTGTATATTACACATACCGACATCTATTACTAAACTTTAACAGTAACAAGTAAGAGGATCCTCTAGAATGCACTGAAAATTCAGATTCCAGTATGATGGAGGAGAATAGAAAATTACAAAAATTCACAACATTGTTTATAAATGAAGATGGTTTAAAATTCTTTTTGCATATGATAAGACTTAAAATGAAGCATCGCAGCTTCAACGAACACGTAAAGCACAATTCGCATGAAAAGAAATGGAAACATATTCCCAAAGCAAATGAACTTTCCCGGCAGCTAGTTTAAAAGTTTTTACACAAAACTAAAAATGCCCATAACTAATTCACAGATTTGACAGATAAATTACTTAAAAAAAATAAGAAGCATCAGCCATAAACTGGCTCTCACTTAAAATTTCGAAATCCTATAAAATCCGATCAGATGCTCAAGATAAGATCAACTACCATCCTCGAAGAAGAAAGTGTGCTCGAGAGACGTGGTGGTGGTCAGTAGAAGCGCGTAAGTGGTGCACAATAAAGGAAGAAAAACGAAAATGCAGCCGAGCAATTTAGATAAATGCTTCTCGATCGGCACCGGGTGAATTATATACACCGTGCATGACCCATATGTCCGAAAGCGACTTTCTCCGTGTAGCCGAGTCGTCTCGAGACGAAGCGTGAATCCTCCTCGGAGTGTGGCTGTTTCGCGTTGGCCTTGAACCTGTTGTCGAAAGTGCAAGTGGATCGGCCGCGGAGCGAATCGAGACAGGAGCGGAGAAAGAAAGAGAAAGGGGGACCGGCCTAAAGAAACGGTTTTTGGTCGCCTTCGACGAAAGTGAAACGGCCTTCGGGAACGAGGCTTCTCCGCGCGTATATGGGTGCCATTGAACTAGTGACCTTCATACGAGAACCGGTCTTTGTTCACGGTCTTCGAAGCCACCGACCCGATTCCTACCCTCGGCACTAGGCCTCGTTCTAGACACTCCTCATTTGCATATTCTTCATCTGATCAGGATTTTACACGCTTCCTGGACCCAATTTCGGCCCTCGTTTTATTAGCCCGACGACAAGCCTGATTAATTGACCGGGACACTTTCCGGGCGATCGGCACGCTTTTGATCGACTATTGATGCGCGTAAATCTTACGTTTTATGGAGACTGCGATCAAAAGATGCACAGAAGGTTACAACAGGTTGTAACCAAGAAAAGGAAATTATAGAATAACGCTATGATAAATAGACTGCGAATTTTATACATTCATAATAAAAATGAGTAGATCAAAATATGAAAGACATTTAAAGAATTTAAAAATCATGTTCTATTGTTTTCATTTGATTACATTTATTTAAAAAAGAAATGAAGGGCTATGTACCTTCTGTGTCGCAGTCTAATGATAAATGTAATTCTTATTGAACGTGGCAAAATAATATTTTACACAAAATTTTACTTTACACTTTAAAAGAATAAATCATATTTCATTCATAGGGTCAAATTTTAAGAAAATATGTTTCACAGCACTGACAGGAAGAGATCAATCAACTTACAGGAAGTAGAAATAGTAAATCCCTGAATTTCACCCTGAGGAACGTACATGTGAAAATTATAGTGCACTTTCTAGTAGATCTACTATTTTGCATGCAGATTTCTAGTCTGAATGTCGTGAATATATTACACATATACGTATAAATGTATAGAATCTTTGTAAATGTTCGTTCTTCGACGAATATTTCGACATACAGTTTGTTCTGTTTTGTGTGAGCAGGAATTTAGAGCTCTTAGTTTGCTTCTAAATAGACTCTTAAAGAACATATGAAGGTTGACTTTATTATGACTTACATTATTTCATTCCTTGATTGTAAATGTATATTTATTTTTTCCAGTAAGTATATTTCCTGCATTTTCATCACTGATGAATTTATACTTGAGTTTATTAAATTATCGTCCTATGCAGTGCACACCTAGCGAACAAGCAACAATAAAGAAATAATAAATTGGTAGCTAAATTTTCGTTTAGTGGTTAATTTTAGAAGACTCGTATTAAATACAATTTTAATCATTACAGTAATAGTAATATTGAACTTTATCGTGAAATTCGTGATTTCTACTTCAAAATGTCTGTAGCTATTTATATTTTTGGAAAAAAAGTATTTATTCTTTGTTATTGCACATTTTTGTGTGTCACCACTTATATGTTTCCTGTTTCCTTGTAAAATACGTATATTTTGCACGGTCGAGTCTTCTCACTGCTGCAAAAGCAATATAAAAATATCCATGGACTTTATTTCCTTGTCGCATACAAGCTTCCTTAACTATTTCTGTCTAGGTTGTTTAAAGGATAACATCTTTCTGACGATTGAATGCCACACCTTGTCAACTGTGTCGCAATTAAAATTTATCGCTGTGGCCCCGAAAATGAAGTTTACCTTGAAGTCTCGAAAAAAGCAGCCTTGAAAAGTATCCATGTTTCTAAAACGAATCGTTTAAATAAATCGATGTCTCAAAACGTCGTGCGCATTAACGAACTAAATTTCTACAAATTGCAATTTTTCATCAAAATGATAAACTCTTTGAGATGTACAATAATAAATAAAAAAATACATATTTCGCTCAGACCAAAAATGAGTACTTTTTTTTTTAATAATGTACTCATATAATTTGTATATGGTTTATTTTATTCGACGTCGCATTCGATTACGTGCAAATTAAACGCGATACGAACGGCATGTGATTCATTTTTTATTCGAAAGGTGGAGGAAAGTCAATGCTAACATTTTGAAGGTTATCTTCGCATACCCGACGCCTCTTGATTACCAACTGCATCGAAAATACCGAACGGCTGAACGAATCTCTTTTTTGTATTACTTATCAGTAAGATTTGGAGATTGCAAAGTTCTTTTTATTGAACACAGGATTTTATTGGACGCGATTCGTTTTGTCAATTCGACAGGCTTAAAATCATGTCGTTTTGTGTTACCGTGACGAATGAATACATTAATTGCATATGCGTTGCACACACTCTCTGCTGCCATTGTTTACAACGGAGACTAAGCTCGTTGAAATTCATTATGAATACATTTATTCACAAAACTGTCGGGGATGGTTGACATTAATTTTCTTGTAACTTTTTGAAATATTCCATTCAAGCATATTTAATCAACTACATAAATTGAATGATTGAAAAATATTGAAAATTACTAACATGCATTTATTATTTTTTCACATTGCAGAAATTCCGCCATTTTATTTCATGCACGCAATATCACAATAAGCTTAAAATGATATTGACACTAGATAGCTGGAAATTTAATAATTTATTTTGAAAAAACTTCAATAGTTCATTGGAAACATGAATAGCCTATTTTCTTTCTTACACTTCCTTCATGTAAACAGATTTCATTAACTTTATGGAACGAAAAATGTAAAGAATCTTTTTAATCAATAACTTAGTATAAATATCTTACTAATCAACAACTTAGACCAGGGAGTTCCAACGTATTCACCTCCAAGAACTGCAAGGTCCCCACCATCGAGCCTCTTCCCACTACTACGTACAGCCATAGAGTTAGTGAGTGCTGCGCGCGCCGCGCGGCTCTCGTGGTGGGAGCTTCCCACTACTATACATTATAACGGTGAAGTCTAAGAGTGGGGGAAGAACCAAAGCGGGGAAGGTGTCTCGAATAGCTCTAGAGCTACTGGTTGGAACTCCCTGACTTAGACAAACGTTGTTTCACTCATCACTAGACTGCGGATTTTACATATTTATGATAAAACTAAGTAGATTAAATGCAAAACAGTAAAATCATGTAAAGAATTTCAACACGCCATTATTTCCTACTTATTAAAACTATCAAAAAAAAAAAGAATATCTACGTAGCTCTCGTACCTTGAAATTGATGCCTCCTAGAAGTTAGCCCCCCACTTGTTGAAATAAATAATTTCAACAGTTGTGCTGAGTTGTGCTAAGTTTGTGCTACATTGTTCTCGAATATTATAACAATAATATAAACAATAAGCCTAAAAATTGAGAAAAACGATTTTTTTAGTAGCCCCCCCCCCTTTTCGTTTTTTTTCAATTTTCTCAATTGTGCTAAGTTATGCTAGGATGTGCGAAGATTGTGCTCGAATATTATAACAATAATATAAAAAGTAATTCAATCAATTTCATGGCAATTTTTGTTTTGCATACAAATTCGCTGTCTACTATTGTGTAGCTCACACGATTGAATGTGATTTTAATCTGTTAGCATTAGCAATGATACAATTTCCATGGAAAACGAAATGCGAATTGCAGTGTGCTTATCAGAATTATCACTGATACGAAGACAGGAGAAAATTGAAAGCGGGCAACGTTTAACTTCGCCGAAGCCATGACCTGTCTCAAATAAGTTGGTCTTGCGTGATCTTTGAGCTGGTCGGTGCCGGCCTCGTAATTTGCGTGCTTCGCGAGAGAATTCATTCCTTTGCTTTCACTCTCCGGAGCAAGAAAGTGGCGAATTGCATCCTCGAAAAAAGCCCGAGATGAAAATCGCTTGCAGATCTGAACACTTTCACGAGAACGTTCCATGGCGTCGATATCACGAACAAATTTCCACTTCTTCGTAGATTGCTCCCGATCGCGAGTTCGCGTGCCGATTGAAAAATCTTCTCTCGTAAGTTCTATAATTTGCCGAGTCGTTGGCTGATTATTGCATTTCAAAGTTAGTTTAAAATTGTTGCAACGTATCAATTGTGCAGCCTGGATAATTTTCATATTTCCAAAATGACGGAGGCTATTGAAAATTTACAATTTTATATGCATACTTTAAGCACTATGTAGTACAGTAATTAAAATGCAATAAAATAAAATGAAATATAATGTCGAGGTCGGTTTAGCCAAAAAGTCGAAAGGGTAGCGAATATTTTAATGGTAATTGAAAACCATCGCAATTTATTATTTGTTTCAAAATTTGTCGTAGCTATTGATATTATAAAATTTGTTTTTATATTTTTTTAATGCGATTACGGATAGTATCTGTGTAAATAAAATTCGAAAGAATATATTACCATGCGATGGGTTGAGCCTTCGTGCTGCTCGTTAAGGTAGCCTTGAGACAATAAGACGGACAGAATAAAAATGAATGGTTATATTTAAAATAATTGAAGGTGAAATTTAAATCGAACATTGTTTCCGCTCCAGTACCAAGCGAGATGTTTATGATATGAATCGTTGCATATTTAAAAAGATGCATTCATAGTGTCTAGAACTATTTAAAACTTTCTACTGTCGTAAATTTTACGAAATTATTCATTTCCATTCGATTTAATATATAAGCAGTCCATGTCAATAATTAAATTGTTCTGCTCCGTTCCGTTGGCTATAAATTAATTCACGAAAGTTTGTAAACAAAAAGATTACAGATTGCTTTCTGTTTTGTGACACAGTGTAATCGTACTTTTATTAACATTAATTATAAATACAGTCTGCGTAGCAAATTTGGTCTTCACAAAATATGGTTCATCAATTTGTTTCAATTAAACGAGTTAAAAATTGGTGCGCGAATATTATTATTTCTATTGTACAGGATGTAGAAAAATTATATGCCATGACTACCATAGTGGGCTTCTATGTATAACTCTGGATCGGTGGAGATCTGTTAAAAAATGGGCCGCAAATTTGACCTTCACCCTTTTTTCAAGGTCAACATTTTTTTTGTATTGCATCGTATAGTACTCGTCTGATGGAACAAAAGTTTCAGAGACACCATGCGTCTCAAGTCAACCATTCTCTTGAAAAACGATCTGAAAGTTTCATAAACTGTTTTATTCCATATTTCTACACGGTGTCCCAAGATGGTATAAATGTGGAGGAGGTAATTCTACATGAGAAAATAAGTTTAATGGATAGGTGCTGTTAATTGGTCCCCTCAGGGTTTCAAATCCATTTTACCATTCTCCCCATTCTTCCACTTTGTCTACTCCCCAGAAAATAATTTTATTGTATACAATAATTTTTTTCGTTTAACGCCTCGTTTTCGAGAAATTAGAGTTTAAAAATTCGGCGAACGCGCTTGATATTGAATATGAGTCGTCTGACGCGTCTGTTCATGAACTACTTGATCTACTTCTTACAAACGCTAGGAACGCGAACTTGACGTATTTTCAAACTATAATTCCTCGAAAAAGTATCAAATGAAAAAAAAATTATTCTATATTTTTAACTTATTTTCTCATATAGTATCAGCTCCTTCACGTTTATACCATCTTGGGACACCCTGTAGATATGTGGAATAAAATAGTTCACGAAACTTTAAAGTCGTTTTTTAAGAGAATGGTTGACTTGAGACCCATGGTGTCTTTGAGACTTTTTTCCATATGACGAGTACTATACGATGTAATAAAAAAAAGTGTTGACCTTGAAAAAAGGGTGAAGGACAAATTTGCGGACCATTTTTTTAACAGATCTTCACCGATCCAGAGGTATAGAGTCCTGCTATAGTAGTCCTGACATATAATTTTTATACACCCCGTACGAAAGATTAAGAAATGCATACAGCATGATAGCGAGAAAGCACTAAAGGCACTCCGAAATCTCCGGCACAGCTGTTTGCAGTAGTTTCGCCCTGCTATCACAGTTCAAAGCAAGGAGAAATAACTTTTTTGCATTTATATTTACGCTCGACTAATAACGTCTGCTTATCGTTCCCTTTTTTAGATTTATATTAAACATTGCCACTGTTATTCGCGTTATTTCTTTTCGTAGATACGTGCGGATTTATCTTATTTTGGCGGTTCAACGAATTTAGTCGTTCGAATACGATTTGATCAGACGATTAATTTCCTCGAAAATGTTTGGAATTTTCTATAATAATTTAGAATTAAGTGGACTTTATAATGCTTTCATAACTCATACGATTTCATTCTCACCTCAATCCGTGTGTCTTGCAAAGTATTATTCTATACTACTCGAACAAAGCCAAAGAAAAATTAACTTCGTTCGTTGCTTGACTTATTCAATGGAAAAAAAGATTACAATTTAGTGAAGATCTTATGTAACATATTTTTAACCTTTAGATACAATATTTTCTGCTTTCATTTAAATTTTGAGTTCACAATTCAAGGTGTGAAAAATTATAATCATAACCCAAACCTACTGAACATTCTGTAAGCGTCCAACGTGATCAATAATCTAGTTAAGAGTTAAAACATATAATTAGACTGCGGATTTTATAAGAAAAATAAGTGCATAAAACGCATAACAGAACAAAGATTAGAAGTCTATAAGAGTGTGCATACATATATTATTTTCAAATAATTAAAATGAGTACTAGGAGAAACGAATTCTTATACAAGTCCCACATCTTGCAATTGATGTAGATAATCTTTATGCATTTATGGCTTCTGAGAATTTTCGAAAAAATGCTAAAATACAAAATTCGACAGAATTTAATACGATTTTTATTTCTTTTAGATCTACAAAGGCTGCAACTACAGAAAATTAGATTTCCATCGATTCCATTTTCTTAAGTCTACATAAACATCCGCAGTCTAGTAATTATATTTCTGTTTGAACAATAGATACCTACTTTCGTATAAGAATTCTTACATTTTCAAACAAGATGCTTAAATACCATCTTACGTAGAAATGCAAATTTAATATACAAAGAAATGCTGTTAAAAATTTTAGAAAAATCGAACTGAATTGAATGAAGTATAGCAGTGGTGGGCAATTTTGCATCAATTGAGGCAAAACCGTCCACACCGTACGCCCTCTGTCCCCTTCCATCAAGCGCGGTACAATGGGGCAACAAAGACACGAGACATCAGCGTACGCAACGAATGTGCGCGCTGTATGAAAGAGAGGTTGGTAGGAGAAGCAGGCGTTTGAGGGGCTCCACCCGTGCCCACCACTGAAGTATAGCGTCCTTCTCGATATAAGACGACGCAGGGTGAATAAACTTGTGAAGAGGACATTTTTACCGGCGGCAAACAAAACTGTGCCAGAAGTGTAAAATGTAGAATCAAGAATTACGCGGGACAACACAGAATCCAGGATGTTTTGTGCAAGTAAAGCCGGAGCCGCGAGCGAGAACAAATAACAGGTCTGCGGAGGTTATGAAATTATCGGCCGACGGAGATGACGGTGTAAGCCCCCTATCACCTGTGATAATTTGTGTTAGCATTGAGACAGAGCACGGTCGATTAGAGGACGGCCCTCCCGATTCAGATATCATATCTACAGACGCGAATGCATCTCGTATCAACGTTTTTGTTTCCTTAACCTCGTAGCCTTGATCGCGTGTACGCGATCTTCGAGCCTGGAATATCATCGGTTCTGCCTAACAATATACAGGGTGTCCCAAACGGAAAATATTTCCACACGGTCCCTCAATCCCATACGTGACAGGAACTTCCAATCAAATCATTTAAAATAAATAAATGATACTTAGGGATTCATTTTCTCAATATATACATTTTATAAAAAAAACTTAATATACTTAGTTCGCGCACTCTTTTAGTATACAAAAAGTTTTTTGATGCGGTTCCTGTTGTAGTGTCATTTGTAGATAGAGGTCACTACACTGCTTACGAAATATGGGGTGAAAACGGTGGCGACGTTCGCAAAAACAGTTGTCAACTGATTCGAAAAATGCTTGCAGCGATATTTACGTTATTGTGATGGCTATCGCATGAACCAAAACGATGAATTTTGTAACACGTATTTTTTTGTTATTTATATTTTTTACACGCAAAATTGACAGTTTCCTGATATATTTTTATTAAACTCGCATTAAACATCGTCATTTGGATCGTTTTGTCTCACAGTCGTCCATAGCAGTCATTGATATAAAGCTTACGAATTTCTATCATTTTTCATTTCAGGAGATCTTACAATCAGTTGTGATAGCCTATAAATATCTTTGTATACTAAAAAAGTGTTCAAAGAACAAAAAGTTTTTTTATAAAATATATATTTTCAGAAAAAAAATTCCTAAATAGCATCCTTATTTTAAATGGTTTGTTCAGAAAGTCCAATTAAGAACCAATAAAAAAATGTAGAACATCTTTTTCAAGAAAATAGAATTTCTGAAGGTATCAAATTCAAAAGTTCATTTTAATAAGTCTGAACTATTTCTCTGTTCTCTTGAATATATTTGTTTATGTTATGTACGTTGTACAATTCTACACGAATATCATTGAAATATCATTCCATAAACTGGGAAATAAATGGCACAGAATAATAATTATAAAGCTTTATAAAGCTTTGAGAAATTTAAACGTTTTGAAGTGCCAAATGTTTTATTTGGATAGACACTTGTCGTTATCATTTGTGGAACAGCCAGTATGCAAATAGTAATTTTATTATTATAAGAAAACATATGGTTCAAAATGTGTTGCTTTGTTATTATTTGAAGGTTTAAAGTGCTGCAATCGAGAATTGATTTAACAACCTACGATAAAGTCAAGCGCCAATTGAAATTTGTCCACGCGAATCAGCGTGTAACATCAAGATATCGAAACTCACCTAGTATGTTATTGAATTACTTATCATATCCATTCGCACGAAATCCATAAACTTCTCTAGACACATTTGTTCCACAGCCTTGATTGTCTTTCCGCGAAAATCCCTGTAACACACAATTTTACGACAAATGTTTATCAAGTTCTCCAAAATCACTATTACATTACATCATTTTTGAAAATAGCTTATTTATATTGTGATTGAATGGCATTGAATCACTTATTACTATACTGCAGATCTTTATGCAAACTAACATTGTTATACGTCAATCGCAATCTATAGGAACGAAGTAAAAATTGATTTTCCTCATTAACACTATCCGTACCGAGCTAAAATGTGGCCGGCATACGTTGGTGCATAAAAATTACAATACTTAATTTATTTAGATTACACGCAATTTTTATGGTAATGTTTGCTCGAATGAACATATTTATTTAAGAATTTCTAGTGGAAGCATCTTCATAGTTTCAATAATTATAAAATAAGAAATGCGAAACCGGTATATTTGACCGGTCGTGGTACGTTTATTGTTAATCATTATTATATATCAAATCTAGTACATCAACATCGTTAAACTCTTTTAATCAGTTTACTGTTTTTAATCACATCTCTTCATTTCTGCTATAAATGCATAATATCTACAGCAGGGATGGGCATTTTTGTCTCAATTGAGACAAAACCGTCCCCACCATATCGTCCACTGCCCCCCCCCCCACCAGCATTCGTCGTTACCATAGAGGAAAGAAGTGCTTCTCCCGTCACGAACAGAGTGCAGGCCTCGCGCATGAAAGAGAGGTTGGTGGGAGAAGCATCCATTTGAGGGGCTCCACCCGTGCCCATGCCTGATCTACAGTCTACTTATTACCCTCGAACAAGAAAATTCTTCCAACATGACCAATCTTTTAAAAGAATGATAATGTAATCTGTTATGACAAATAAACGTCTAATAAAATCTGCATTATATTAAAAATTGGTAATCTAGGTTCCCCATTACGCTAATTGGGCGTATTATCCTAAAAGACATATCTGTAGCAATGTTTAAAATCCACTACCGCAAATGAAAATATTATTTGTTCACAGCGCGAAAGATTCGCAATGTGGAAATGCAGGGGAATTGCACGCGGAACGAATAACTGACAAGTCAGGGGAACTCGATTTGCTCGCCGAATACGGTGTATCAATTTTTCTGATCCCCCGAGTGCAGCCGCCTTTGTCACCGGATATTTTTGTTGTTTGCCTGGCGATTAACGCGGCCGTCGCTGTCGACTCGCTTATCGGTGACATTGAATTTTGGCAGAGCGAACGCGATCGATACGATGACGGTGGCAAGTCTTGCGGTTGCATTACTCGGTGCCTCGTTACGACAAAAAAAAAATGTAAAAATGCATCACGCCGGGTTACACAGTGGCGCGCGCGATGCAACAACGGCCCTCCACCTGTAATCCCTTTGTCTGCTGTAGAACAGAACTTCGTTACTGCGCTATGAATGCATATTGTCGGAACAACGATTGGCTAGAGCGAGCCGATTAAACAGAAAAAACGATCGCTGCCAATTTCCTCCCCCCCCCCCCCCACTTCACAATTGGATTTCGTGAAAATAAAATTTCATCGCTGGACGCTTCGTTGAACGTGTTTTAGAAATTCTCTTTCAATTGTTCGCTGAAGAGGCACACTTTATTAAACAAAATAATTTTAGAATTCTTTGTATGTGTGCTACTTAATTGGCATTGAAAGCATTTTAGGTATCGTTTTTAATTATTCATCGAATGAGCACATTATTTCTAAAGAAAGCGATTGCAGAAGTCACTGTAAAGTATTCATGCAATTTATTGAGTATTGAACGTGTGTTAGGTACCTTTTTGCAATTATCCACTGAAGAACGCTCATCATGATTGAAGAAAATAATTTTATAAATCACGGTAGTGTATTTATGCCACTTATTGAACATTGAACGTCTTTTAGGTAGCTTTTTCAGTTATCAACCGAAGAAAGCTCATTCTTAGATAAAGAAAATAATTGTATACTATAAAGTATTTAAGCCACTTATTGTACAGAGAATAGCTAACGAAATGATTAAGTATACAAATGACAAACCCGGATCAATATAAAAGTTTGACATGTCAGCGTACGTTAACTGCATAGGTCAATAAACAATATAAAATAGTATTATGTTCGTGTAAAAAATCGTTTACGATAAGGGTTACGAAAAATAAATAAATTCTTGCAAAACACCGTGTCAGACAGTGTTACAAACTTTATCATATATTCGCGTGTGGTGGTATTGACGGGCATTTTTCTGTGCAATCGTTATCTAGCGAGCGTTGTTTGATAAACGGCGACCGATAAATGATTTTCGAGAACTCGGGGGTGTGAGTTATCATGTGCGCCGAAAAAACACATGAGAATAGTGGGTCGTCGAGCATACGGTAGGTCAGGGATCCAAAAATAGTCCATCTGGATAAATAGCCGGATGTAACGTCATTGAACGTGACCCCGCATTTTGATACCTCTCGAAAACGAAATCCGCGTCCGAAATAAACCCTGCGACGCCACGCGTGGGCTAATCCAAAACTCGTTTGACCGTGAATTTCCAGAGTTATCCTTAACATTTGTTGGTTAATTTATTCTGGGCAATTCAAAATAATTTTTATATCGCCCAAGTGTAAATACTATACTATCTACAATTCTTCGGGCATAAATACATAATACATTAAATTGACCTCTTGCGGACGAGTGTCATCCATGGTGCCAGTAAAAAATACTGCACACGCCAGTGAGCAGAATTTAATGGCGACCTTAGAGGCCCCAAATGAGGAGAGATTTCGTTCAGGAGCGTCACATGTCGCGACACCCTCGCATACTAGGAAAATAAGTATGGCCACTCACAAAAATTCACCCCTGCCGTCTTCGAGCGTAATGCCACCCTTACACTTCCGGACTATGGGCTGCATTTTTAAAAGCTATCGTGCTCGTAAATGCCGCACCGTGCAATTTGTCGCGCATTATGTACTTATGCGTACACGCCTACTTATCGTCCCGCTAATCACCGGCCGTCGAGGCCTCCGAATTTTCGCAAAATGGCGTATGGCGCGCCGGATCACGTGATTGGAAAATATGGTGTCCGAAACGTTGAATTACGGTGCACCGTTCCATCTATTGATTCTTTGCTGACTGGGACATAATAAATGTAGCAGGTGAACTTGCGCTGTATGTTGTGGATGAACCGTGGATGTTTGTGCAAATTATCATTTTTTCAACTGAATATTGCAAAAATAGAGAAAATATTTCGCTCACTGAAGAAAACACTCCTAGCGGTAGAAATGGTAATACAAATTATTGACATCCATCCAGCAACCTCAAAAATCCCATAAAATTGAAGCGATTTATTTGATGAAATAAAAATCGAAAATGTTAAATGTATGCCATTGAGTAGTCCTTCAAACCGTCTTGCATTTCTTGGATATGAATCAAATTCGGTACAATCAATATATTAACGTGAAAATTTATTTTAAAATGTGAATACTGTAGGACCTCGATTAACCGGATCACGATAATCCGTGGTCTCCATCAAACGAAGGTTATCGGAGGTCTCGATTATCCAGGGTCTCTTGCTTACTAATATCAAACGTTTGTGTACATTACATGTACTGTTTTTACAAAGTGTTTTCTTCACTTGTCCACCACTTTCTGAAGCTGGTAAACGGTATTGCTACTCTCTAGTAAGTGAACGTTTGAAACAGTGTACTGAGATGCGGAAGAAAAAGAGTAATAGTTTCAATGGAAAAGAACGTTGAGACACTGCAAAGGATAGGTTCGGGTGAACCATTGCAATCAATTGCTCTTGATTTTTTACTCGGTGCGTCTACCGTTGGAGAATGAAAAAGAAAACGAGTACAAATAGAAAATTGTGAAGAAGGGGGTGCTTCACTTTAAGATCGTATTCTTCAGTACTTAACAATAACAAGAAGATGTACTGGCAGAAAGTTTGCTGATGGTGAAAAGCTGGCGTAATCAATTCCTCGTGAATTCAAAATTAAAGAAATAAATAAAATATAAACGTGTTTAAATATGATTGTATTATAAAGAGAAATATATTTTCAAAAATAAAAAAATTTATTTTGGAATATAAAATACATTTTAATTATTTCCCCCGAGCCTCTATGTATCAGCACTATCTGTTTCCCGATTAAGCCGGTTAATCGAGGTTCTACTGTAAATTATTCCGTTACCAATGTATGGGTGACATGACAACGCGTTAAGTGTTAAACAGTCGCCGGGTAAGCAATGCGTGAATTGAACATGCATTGTGGGTAAACAGAAGCATATCGGGGCCACGGCGAAGTGAGTGTCCTCAACAAGAGAGGTGGGGCCGATTTTCGCAATTTAAACACGTGTGAAAATTGCCACCCACAGCAAATCCTTGGAATCGGTATTTTTCCTCAGCGAAATCCCCCCTCGGGCCACGTCAGACGATAGCACACATTGTACTGCGCCACCACTGAGAACCTACGGTCTAGCCTTGACTGCGCGCAGGGGTTGCTATGGCGATATAATCACCCCCGCGCGCGTACAACCCGACGAACCAACCCCCGTCCCCGTACAACCCGACGAACCCACCCCCGCAACCGTCCCGGCGGCGGCGGCGGTCTACGACCAAGAGTGTGACCCCGACCTTTCAGGTGGATGACCTCCACTGCATCGTGGATGCGCGCGCACGCCGACAGAACCTCACCTAGACAGAGACAACCCCGTCACTGGAGTGGTGGTCACACGAGGATGCAGGCGGTTGGTCGCTGCCAGTGGAGAGGGTTGAAAACGGACTGTAGGTTCTCATTAGTTGAGACTGAAGATAGTCTGGCTGGTTACAGTGAACTTTCGGGGGTGGCAGTCGAGGGGCTCTATGCCGATTGCATTGTCAGGCGGTTTTTTCCTTCGCCCAACCATGGTGGGGGACCACGAATATTGTTATCTAGGCATCGATACCCTGCTGGATCATGCTTTCTCATTTTTATGTCCATAAAGATTGCATTATTTTATCTTCGATCTTGATTCACCATTCGGGGGCTGCGTTCCGTTACAGTTTTCTTAGACGTTGTTTGCACATTTCTGTCGGTAGCAGGCTCTTTTTAATTTGGCCTTTGCTAACACGTATCCAGTTATTGTTCTTAGGATACGTGGAATTATGTGGACAAACATCTTTGTTGCTATTAGACTGCAGGTTTTATGCAGAGAAATTTAATTTAATTTAATGCATGTTAACCTTCTATAGGCAGAATTTCTGTTATGAATCTGAAAAATGTATGTGAGTTGAAAACAGCAAATATCATCCCCTATATGCAAATTTGTAATGAATTAATAGTTATATTAATAGTTACATATCATAAAAATATACTGTTGTTACTTTGTGTATATATCATATAATAAAACACATTTTTAAACTACCATGATCTCCATTTCTAGGTTAGGTCTGAGTTAGGTAAACTAAATACCCCGATGCTACAGTTCACTAAAAAAGAGGAACGTATTAACGCTGTGGAACTTGATTTCGAAAAAACGTCTGCAAAATCTCAATCGGACGAGTTTTTAAACAGCGATTCGCCGTTTCTGAGGAATTAGCGACTCGCAGGGAGCCACAGACCCTGCGAATTCGTTAATATTCCGAGGTAGCGTCAGTAGAAACTTGGGGAATTTGCCGAGGCGCACCTGCGACAGAGAAGGAATCGACAGGTGTGGAAAAAGTTTATTCTCGTCGGGTTTCGCTGACCCGGTCACAAGCTGCACGAGCGTTGCATCTACGCCTATGCGCCAGACGCCGACAAGGGGTTGCTCACCCCTTCCTGTCTGCACCTTCACATGGAAACGCGGTCGGGAATTTTGCACGGACGTGCCCACCGACTACTGCACGATCCCTACTCCCCTCTATCATTCTCCTCTCCCTCCCTTTCTCTTTCTCTCTCTCTTTGCCTCGCCCTTCCTCTCTTTCTCTCTGTCTGCCGAGCTGCTCGATTTCGCGTAGCCAAAGAATACTTAAAACGCTGCAGCCGGGCGGGAATCTTTTCAGTCGACCCAACACTTTCTCGTCCCGGGGACGTTATTCACTGCACCGCGACGTATGTTTGAACGAGCCAGCTTTCCAATTTGCATCCGATATTTTCACCCCCACTGCGGTACCCCCGTAGCCACGTAAAAATTTGAATCGATGCCCTGCCCTTCCGCGAACTTCGCCAACGGTCGACACGGTCTTCCGTATCGTCCGAGTTTTGGGAAAACCGTACGACCTATGGTCAATATTGCACGCGCTTCCTCTGTTCTCATACTGGAACTGTGAAAAATTAATTGCACGGAATTGTTGTCTTCCTGGGCGCCCGGGGCAGATACTGACGAATAATTCAAAAATTAATGTGAGAATTAAACATTTGTTTTACATCCATAGACGATGTTTATGAAACCTTGAAAATTGGCAAATGAAGCAGTCTCGCAGATGGCACAAATGATATTTTTATTAAACGATAGGAGATATGAGGAAAAAGAGACGCTATACCAATAAAGTTTGACAATCACCATCATCATTTTGGTATATTCTAACGCCAAACAGGCCACCACTGGACAAATTACCGGTTTTATATATTTTAGAATGATTGAAACTATATAGATCTTTCCATGGGAATTGATTGAATAAATTGTTTTATTTAAGCACATGTTGCTATCAAAATCGCACAAGATCTAAATAAAGATACAATAAAACAAGATAAATTCAATCTTGTCATTTTTACAAGGCAACGCATGTCAGTGACATTTAGCGCTCGGTGTAATTGTCAGTTATTGCATTTTAAATTTCTGCTCATGTAAAGGATAAATGTTTTCTTTTTGTATTCCTTTGTTTTTGGGTACTGTTCTTTGTTCGAATGCAAATGCAATTATTCGATGATTCTTTATTATTGGTTCTGATTAATGGAAATTTGGAGCCGAAGTTAACATTAATTTTGAAAAGCAGGGTTCAGTATTCAATATCCCGATCTCATTTTTGTGTTTCGAGGGTAGGGGGTTGTGAAAGGCGACGGTGCATCCAGCCGGGATTAAAAGCACGCCGTGTAGGACAGGCCACGGCAATTCAACGTCGAGACACCCTTATATTGGCGGCCATTGTCGATCCACATCTCTGATAGGCGGCGATCCATAGTGTTGTCGATTGGGATCTCATTAATGATACGTGGCTTCCGGTATTTCCGGCCGCATGAACTATTGATTGAACTGCGTGACGTTGGAAATAATACTCGAAATCATAATATCAAAAACGAAAAGTTCTCGTGATACGATCTAGACTGCAAGTTACCATGAAAGTTGCTATAAAGATGCAACTCTTACAACTTAACTAAACAATGTTGATCCCATAGAACCAGCATCATGGGCATGCAACAAAAATTAACCCCTTGCCGTATTTTAACTAGTCAAATTAGTGATGAAGATTTTAAATAGGGTCTAACAAATATGTTAGACCTTTCTTTGTAGATGAACTAAAATTTTATTCATTTGTAATTAATATCTGATTATTGAAGTAACTTTTCTTATAAATTTTCTTTCCTCTTCTGAAAAGAAAATGGCACGGCAAATGCTTAGCCCTCCGACAGCGGGACCTGGGTCTATTTGACCCAGAATATCAAAATCGTCACTAATCACTCATTTCCTGGCGATTAAATTAAATGGACAGAGAAAAAGGAAGACTAACGTGTCTACAAGAAATACCTTCAAAAATATGTGTCCAACAATTGATAAATAAAGCAGTGGATAGTCATAAACATTACCAATTATATGCTTGGAAAAAACGGTTCGCGGTCCAAGGGTTACTACATAAGGATTTGAATGGATCGATTTGTAGCTACCATGGAATCACCAAATACTTGCAAGTTTTCAATAAAGAAACTAATCCGGTAAAATTCGGATCAAAATCCAAAAGCGGAGGAGTCAGAGTACCAAATACTTCGTGCACGTACCCCAATTATAATCCGGATTCTGCAAAAGGCGAACGCGGAACGTCCCCCGAAAATTTTGAAAAGAAAAAGGACGAGTCAGCGCGAGGTTCAGCCAGAAAGACACCGGGCAAGCTGTTCGAGTCCGTTGCGTGCCGCTTACCGGGTAACGAATCCAATTACTTGCTAATTAGAGAATCGAGGCAGCAGTACTTTTGAAAGTTGCGTGGCAACGGGATACCGTGGCGAGGGTTCAGGGGCGAATGGATGCCGTGGGGTTTTTCTCAGGGTGGATGAAGTGCGCAATTAATCCGTCTCGCGTAGGCACTTCTGCTACTGAAACTGCATTGATATCCTTGCCGGGACCACCCTTTTCTCTTCTGCCTTGGCCCCCCATCCCTCCCTCCTGCGTTTCGTCTTTTCGACGTGTTTCTTTTTTGTCACGGTGTTCGTCTGAATGCGAACAACCATAACCAGACATCCAACGACGCGTCCCGTAATGCATCCGTAATCTTCGAGGAAAGATGGCGGCGCGTCGCCCCTTCAACACGCGTACAGACTCACCTCCCACCCCCCCCCCCCTCTCTCACGCTCCCCCTTGATCTGTGTAATCCTGTTTAAACGAAGCTATATAGACGACGAGATTATCGAGATTGGCCTAGGAAATTGGGGATAACTTGTCCGGTTTTCGATTTCGGTATCTGGGTGAAAGTGGTTCAATTTCCGATCGATCTTGGTTTCCAAGTCAGCGCCGTGAGCTGCAAGAAGCCTCATTGATTGGTTATAATTAGTCTGCACATCTTTGTGCTAAATAAAAATTTTCTGCATCAAGCGCATGAAATATTTCCTTGTTGAACCCCTTGCACTATAATTTATTATATGTATTGTGACGTTGCTTCTTTTTCGACGCGTTTTCCGCGGACGAAAGGTGATGCAACTCCGGGATTTTACAGGCACTGAGACCGGGCCTCGGCCGGCCGTACGGACGAGGTCCTCCCGGCACAAAACGCGATTCGAAAACTCGATAGCGATACGAATGACCGATGTTCGGGCGCCAGGTATCGGAAGGATACCACGCGAAGCGAGACGGTTTTCTACACTTAGAGAAACGAATCGAGAATTTCCGTACCAAGTTTCGAGCTACCTCGAGTCAGAGGTTCGGACGCAGGAAGGGCGGGGACAGCCCTTACGGCAGAGCGGATTTCGCAGGTCAAGAAATGACAATTCGATTTGTCTCGAGATTAATTTAATCGGTGTCAAGCGTTACAATTTTGGCGGCCACGTGGCCGCGGCCCGAGAGCCCGCGCTCTAATACAAGTTCAGCGAAAGAGTGGACGTTCGCAGCGCGGGTTTGTCAATTCTTTAAATATCGCGAGAATACGGTAGTTCGGTATTGCGATCGAGGAAATCGATACTATTGCTCGCGAACGCAGATGGACGGTGCAATTACAATTTGACTGTCGTGTCGATTCCCGGAACGGAACGGAGAGAGAGCGTGCGACGGCACGCGATCTTTGTTCTCGCTCGCTCGCGCGAGCACGCTATACCCGTCGTCGCGATTTTACGCGACCGAGATCGATAGACGGTTTACTCTAACGCCACGAAAATTTACACTCACTCTTCCGACGCGACTCCTCCGAGGAAAACTTCCGAAATTTTGTTAATCTTCCTTCTGTTTTAAACATCGCATATTCATTTTCTTTCATAAGTGCTTTTAAAGTAACAAAAAAACTGTACAAAAGGTTCTCAGAAGTTTATCAGCTCATCATATGCTTTAATCCATTCTCGCAACGAATACACTGATGAGAACAAACATAAAGATTATAAATGTGCAGGATTCTACTGAAAGTGGATTATAAGAGTTGTCCAAATTGCCGTGACATACTATAATTAACACTAGATTTACGGGGCCCGTCAAAATGACGGATTCAAAAATTTTTAATTTACGATTATTAAGAGTGTAAGGAGGCATTCGTGAGGAATTATTAAATAGATTTATTTTTTTGTGTACATATTACAATAAAAATCGCTGAAGATCTAAGTAAATTAAATTTTAATATTTTTATAAAGCAATGTAAAATAATCAATTTTAGTGGTCCGTAAACCTAGTGTTAATAGGGATGGAAGGTTCGTGCAATGTCCAAGCGGGTCAAGGAACTCACCGTCATTTTGTAAAACCTAAACCGACGCCATCGAGTTTTTCTTTTTGACGCCGGTTTGGAAGTAGATTTGATTAAACTGATTCGCCAAGTACGCAGAATATTATTATTCGCGCGATAACCATGCAAAGTGTATGTGCACGCGATATGCGGGGCGTTTGGCCAACTGCTCGTGCAGAGTCACGAGGTCATTAAGCTTCAGGGGCATTGCCCAGCCAGAAACTTTCCTGAACGTGTCTAATTACTCTTGAATTCGTGGCAGCTTTCGTGTATGATTAATTAAGATATCAAGCACTCGTTTGCGATGACCTAATCCGCGAACAATCGTTAGGATAAGAGAAACTTATGTCTTTGTTGTCAACGTTGATCTAAGCTTTGTGGACACGAATGGCTTCAATACCGTACAATATTCAAATAGTGTAAAACAATAAAATAAAGAAAAATTCAATGATTAATAGAAGCTTAGTAGTACAATATTTAATTTTTAGAACGTTATTGGATGCTTAGACTTCAATTTAACTGAATTGTTGCAGAATACCATGAAGAAACGCTATCTTGTACGAAAAACATGCACCTTGGACATCTTTTTCTCATTTCCAATAAAATTAATAATATTAAATGACTCTTGCTATTTTGTTACAACGGAAACATGGGGAGTGAGATTTTTAGGCTGACCTTGACCTTCCGCGAAAGAAATGCATTACTAATATTGTGATACATTAATTCTACAAGTCTTTCAACTTGCACAAATCATTCTAAACAAGTAAACAATTTTGATGAATCATTGCAATAAATATTTTGTACGTTTGATGAAAATATTATAAATCGTTAGATTTTGTAATTTCCATAATATCCTGTGATAATCTCTATGTGATCTTGATAATTTGTATATTTTAATTTGTTTTAGAGACTCCAAGATTATTTTCTGCAATCCTTTGGAACCTTGGGTAAGGGCAAGACGGTGGAAAGGGTTCAAGGAGGCAAATTAGACCAAGATGGCAGCGCCGAGGGAAGATTGCATTCTTCGTCGCATTTTTCGGGCGCATCTGAAAACAATGCGTCGCCCACGCAGTCTACAGGCACTATTCGTTATTGCTTCGTCCCTTTCTACCACATCTACACCGTCGCCAATTCACGGTCACAGTTTGCACCGAACAACGATCCGTCTAGACAGACAGCCCTCCACGGATGAACCTTCCACCTTTTCTTTCTCCTCCTTTCTTTTTTCCTAGCGTACCGCGCCTACTTCAACGTATTCACGACTACGCGAAACCCGTGCGCTCTACATGAAACACATCGCGCCTACAATGTCCAAAACCTTGTCCACAATGTACCAAACAAACCCCTTTTCACGTTGGAATATAACCACAAAAAAATGTGACGTCATTTCAGAAATGTTCGTAAAGTAAAGGTAACCTTACAAAAAATAATTTACTACGAATGTTCATTCAAAATGATGTCAATCAAAATACTTACAAAAAAAAAACGTTTCATAAATATTTTTAGATATACAAAAGATAAAAGTCAGGTCAGTAAAAAGTAAGTAAATGTTTACGTAAAGCAATGAATTTATTTCCTTTTATTTAGTACAAAGAGTAAAAAAGGATTTTTACGATTCTGTATGGTGGTTAAAAAATTGGATCAATATGGAGGAAAGGTCTGGGTTATACAATTTGTAATAAATACTGGGTATTGGACTATTGATCCAGTGATTTTTGCACTGAATTAATGTAGTCGATGCAATGAAAATTTTGATTCAATTCAATGTACACACAGCACAGCTTATACGAGTACGAATATTCTAATGTAGTAAAATGCAACAAACATTAGTTGAATAAAAAAGAAAAATTTCCAAAAAGCAATCTTACTCTAGAAACAAAGTCAAGCTTATACTAGTACGAATATTCTAATGTAGTAAAATGCAAGAAACATTAGTTGAATAAAAAAGAAAAATTGCCAAAAAGCAATCTTACTCTAGAAACAAAGTCAAACTAGAAGAAGAAGAGTTCACCTCAAAAAGTCATTGGATTAGAACTGTATGATTATAGGTAAAGAATTTCAGGAATTATTGATTTGTGCAGCATTTTCGAAAAACGCGGACGAAGTATCCGACGACGAAATTTCACAGTGCGGTTAAAAGTGAATTCGCAATCGCTTTTCCCTGCGGAACTGGCAGAATCGATCGCGGACAGAATTGTAGCTTGGCTGAAGATTAAATTCGATTGTTTATCCCTTTTAAGGGAGGTGAGCACGCCGGCCTGGTAATCTCGAGCTCCCCGCATAATTGCAATTAATTAAAAATGGCTTTGGTATGCCGGCGTTCAACCCTCCTGAAAGCGTGCATTGATCGCGGAGGGTCGTCGTCCGCTATGTTGCAACGTATACTATGCAGACAGGACGCACTCCTTTCATGTCCGCTCATGCAAAGGACACTCTCATCGCGTATGCAGCCGCGGGAGCCTCCACTCGAATTGTCGGATCCTGCTTTTATTCCGCGCCGGACCGATCCAGCCGCGTCGATTTAGCGGTCGCAATTGGAGCGAGAACTTGATTTTTATCGGCTGTGCCCTTCCTTCCTGCCTGCCGACATTGATACGACTTTACGTCATGGTAATGTCTCGATATATGTCAAAACTTTTGTGTTGCCTTCGTCTACAGACTTTATTCCTTGATCTCTTGTCACTAGAACGCAGGACAATACGAATCCAACGAAACAAACATTTTTGTTTGTAATGATTTATTAGTCAAACTTTTACCAACATCTCCGTGATATTCTTCTGATTGAAACGTCATCAAACGTAACACAATGTGGCGGCATTGAATTATGAAAAGATGGAAAAAGGAGAAGGAAGCGTTTTGTCCTAGGCCCGCTACAGGACTCATCACAGTAAGGCTATCTAATGGACCCGTGCCTTAGACGCGGGATGTCGTAAGGACAATTTAGGACGGTATATATACAAACAGTGGAAGATTCAGGTAGTAGCGGGAAAGGTGTTGTCGTACTGTCCCTCTGTTGACGAGCATAGGAAGTAGCCGCCACATTACCCCCTTTGGCAGTGGTCAACGATATCTGAACAAATTTCCCTCTAATTACGCTGATCTCCGCCGGAATCCAAGGAGGTTGCTGGAATGTATGCTGCCACAGTGTGCCCGTCAGTGATGCTGCCGAATCGACAAAGTTGTGTAGCTCCCTAAGCCGCTTGTAGGACTCATATAGTCGCACAAACAATGGAAGAACGTCGCACAAATGTAGATCCGAAAACGTCGCACAAATTTAGGTGCGAAAACGTTAAAGCATATAATGCTGCAAATATGACTTCAGAAGCGCATAGGGAGAAGTCCTCGCTGTTAGTCGGGCAGTAGTTGAGGCAAGGCAGTGACAGAGTAGACACCTTCCAGTCTCTCCCGACGTTGTCCGTGGTTTGTTTGTTGTTGTCGTCTGCTCTGCTCATAAGGTAGGGTTGTGTCACAATTATGGCGGCATTGATTTATGAAAAGATGGAAAAAGGGGAAGGAAGCGTTTCGTCCTAGGCCCGCTAGAGGACTCATCATCAGTAAGGCTATCTAGCGGACCCGTGCCTTAGACGCGGGATGTCGTAAGGACAATTTAGGACGGTATATATACAAACAGAGGAAGATTCAGGTAGTAGCGGGAAAGGTGTTGTCGTACTGTCCCTCTGTTGACGAGCATAGGAAGTAGCCGTCACAACAATTTGCATCATATTTACTCGTGTCATGCTCTTCATAATAAAACCTCGACAATACGTATTAATCAGTAGAACATGGGTGTTCGGATACAACAGTGACCTAGCTGCACTACTAGATTAAATCTTTACTGATTTTTGCAATGTATCGTGTTGTATATGGGTCGATTTAAGTCTGTTCAGCTATCATGTATTAAACAAATAAATGCGATAAAAATTTTGTTGTATTTGGTATTATGTAAATAGGAAAAATGACATGAGCATGTTGGTAAAAGTTTCGTGAAAAAGTGAAACATCCCGCGGTAGTAGGGATAAATTTTTCACAATTTTCGTGCTCATTTATTGAGGCATTACAATAAACGTGCTCAAGTTGAAAAATTTCCTCGATGATCCTTTGGCTGGCGTAAGCTAGATACCGTTTTGAATAGCATTGAACAGCATTGTGCACTGTCAAAGTTCGAAACGCATACGATGATTATTCGAAGTTAGGTCCTCGGAATGTTGGGACGTGACTACATAACTTCGTAAGATTACAATTTATCGTAGGTACAACTTCGGATCAGAAATCTTTGAGATTCTTCTTCGACAGGCCTCCTTGAATGCGTCATGCATTATGCATAAGTAAATTGCACGCTCTTGAAGGAATATTCTGCCGTTTTCCGCGAACAAACTAATTTTCTGCACCGTATTACGGATCATGTGGCTCGTTGCATTTTCTTTTCGTGTCATCCTTGGCAAACAATGAACAGTTTCACTCGAAACACAATCTAAAAAAGTTCTGCGTCGTTGTATACAGAATTGCGAATTCCTGGATGGATTGTTAATTTTCAAACTTAATATTTCTTAAAATATTATATGCGAGTTATTTACCTGGTTCCATACATTTGTAATATTGAGTTAAGAACGTGTACTTCATTTACTAATAAAAGATGTATGGTAAATATTGCGCACCCTTATAATAGACTTTTTAGGGGATCAGAAGGAGGTCGCATGGGGTCGAACTGGAAGGGTGGCAAAGGTCGAACGAACGATTTCCATCGTCTGGACCTATTCTGGAAATCCTCCAACACGGGGTCATTTTTATCTCACTCCATAAAAACCATCTTGTTTCCTTAAAGAACATTGAACCATTTCCAATCTTTAGAATTCACTATCGATGATTAACCTGCATATTTTCTACAAACCACATTGCTCTTTAATTAAAACAATGGCAACACAAATGCAACGTAATCCACACATGATTGAATAATCTCGTAGAACGTAGTCGCTTTTATAATAAATTATCAACATCATGATAAAGCTATATCCCGTCAAAGTCGTTTCCCTAAATTATAGGAACGTCTTCCAAGACACCCCACAAGCGTTTGTCAAAGGGTTGACATGTGTGATGGAGCGTTTCATCTAAAGAAGGTAGAAAAAAGAGCATCTAAAACCGTTGGCACGCTTTCCCAGCGAGCCACGCTTTGCCAGATTATATAGCAGCAACGTCGAACCCCACGATTCCAACCCCCGTAGAGCCAAATTCTCCTATGGCGAGTAGCTTAGCACAAACAGGATTTCGCTATGGCGTTACGACGGTTTTAATGCCCGGAATATCCCGTCATAAACATATGTATACACTGCGCGAATCATCCACGGAATTTGTCTTGCCAAATCCGCGCATTTCCTACTGCTTTAACCTTCACGAACGCCATAAATTACTACCCACATATTATGCGTACACTAAAGTGAAACTCGAAATTTGGAGAACGCTCGAAACATAATCTTTATCTCTAAGGAGATATTCAAACAAAAATCATCCAAGTCATTGCAGAAACAGTACACGCAAACTTGTAATCTTAAAAAGCTTCAACATCTTCAATTATTACACTTGCAGTAAAACGAAACCCAACATTGGGAGATCGTTCGAATAATCGCAGTTCCTAAGTTCAAAAGAATGTTCAGGTAGAAATCGATCAAGTCATTGTAGAAATAGTAAACGCAAGCTTGTAGCCATAGAAAGATGCAAAAGACGGCAAGAAACATAAATTATAATATTTATAAAGAATAAGTCACTGTACAAACGTATTCTTGACGCGTAGTGGTTGTAAAGGTACTCATTCATTATTTTATTTAATTAATTTACTCCTTCTCAGTTGCTAAATAGCAGACAGAAAATTTTCTTTTACTTGCCCTGGTTATTTTCATAAACCGTCGACTACACCAGTAACATAACAACAAGAGTATCAAAACGTAAACAGCTATGCTATTAGTTCCAATTAGCACTCAGCAATAGTGGCGAGGCAAAGTCCGTCCAGGTGGTGTCACCTCCGCCCGAACACACCCCTAATTAACATCCTGTTGCATCGGGCAGGATCACGATGCGATACCGAGCAAGCCAGCTAAGTAATTTATTTCGAGCCGGCCCTGGTCTTTCCAAGAAATTTTAATCTCGCCTCTAAACACGGTTCAGCTTCGCGACGTCACCGAATTAAATGTCCGAGAATTTATGGTAGCTGGACATTTAAAAGGAGGATCGGCAGAGTGGTCACGTTGTCGAGTTACACCTAGTGACAATCTTGTTACGGGGCGTGGCAGCAACGTGGTGGTAGTGCAGGGCAAGGAGAGCGAAAGTTCGCCCCAGTGCTGCCATCCTGTCTGCAGAATTCCAGCCCCCGTGTCCGGGCGACCCACCGTTCGTCTCCACCACCCCATGGACCCCATAGGTCCGAGCGAAAGCAGCTACGGTTTCTGTAACGAGATCCGCTAATGCAGGTACTCTCGACACAACAGACGAACGACCGACACCCTTTGTTGCACGTACTCCGACCAAGTGCAAAATAAGGAGCTTCTACCCCACCGATCCTCTACAGGGTGTCCCAGTTTTCCAACCAACCCGTGCCAACATTCAAATCCATCGGTGACTGCGAAAGAAATCAGGCCTTTTCATATCGGAGGGATAAGTTTAGAACGTCGGAACTTAATAGTACATACTTGATCATGCGTTAAATTATCTGTCGGTTTTAACCCTATGTGCTACGATTTATTTTTTGGTTACAGTTATTCTGTTAAATTCTACTGTTAAAATTTATGTCTATTGGATGCATATGTATTTTCTAATAGCTGTATACTGACAACAACAAAATAGAATTTTCTTCCGGCTTAAAAGAAATTAGTGTCATACATATTTAGTATACTTTGTACGAAACTTGTATCACGAGCCTGACTGGATGTTATAATGGAAGGGGCTGATCTTTCTGGCACTTCGAGCACTTCGCATCTAGTTGTTACATGTATGTGTGACAACCATGATTTTGTATTTCTAGAATTACCGAGCTATATATGCAACTGATATATGAGCCATTCAATGCATTAGTGATGAAAGTCAAAAAAGTAGATGTTGAATTTAACTACTGGCTGCCGAGTGGATGTAAATTTAACCGAGCACTACTGTGTATTAATAATAACAACGCTTAATCCCTAGCGCTGTAACGTCGAGTCAGACTCGTGATGAAGATTTCCAATAGGTATTACTGAACATGTGTATGCCGATAATTTCCTATAGACTAAAATAATTTTAATCTACTTTGTTGTTGTCAATATATAGCCATTGGAGAATATGGACATATAATGAATATAAACTTCTGTTGTATTTTAAAAAATGATAAACGACAAAGCAGTTCTAATCAATGAAACCGTAAAATAACTTGTAGCGCAAGGGGTTAAGATGGCCGACTCCTGGACCAATTACCCTAGTCAAAAAGAATCCTAGCACCGATAATCCAACGACCGCAAACCTCGAGATCCATCCTCCACTTGTAGCGGCTACTTCCTATGATCGTCAACAGAGGGACATTACGACAACACCTTTTCCGCTACTACCTTAATCTTCCTCTGTTTGTATATATACCGCCCTAAACTGTCCTTACGACATCCCGCGTCTAAGGCACGGGTCCGCTAGATAGCCTTACTGATGAGTCCTCTAGCGGGCCTAGGACGAAACGCTTCTCCTTCTCCTTTTTCCATCTTTTCATAATTCGACTGCCGCCATACACTTATCGACCGGCGAACACCGAGCACTCATCGACATGTACAAGATTCTCACTGATTAAACGTTCCGCTCCTCGCCACAAAGGCAAGCAGAGCGCCCCGCCGAGATTGATCTCAACCTTGACAGCCAGCGACGCTCGAAAAAGCGGCGCCCCTCGGTCCGCGAAACCAGCCACCCGAAACTCACCCCATCCCCAAAAACTCGCCCTGAAACATAGTCTCGACATGGTGTCTGTAAAGGATCATCATCGGGCGGCTCCTTCGTCTATTTTCGGTAGTGGCGGCCGTAATCCGTAAAATTTTTTAATAGGTCTTTCAGGTTGGCAACCGCCCTGTCTGCGAGCTCGTTCCTCTTTTTGCTCGTGCGAAAGCGGTGCGGTGCGGCGAGGACGGATAGAAAGACGATAGAAAGGGAAAGAGAGAGTGGCCAGAGCGAGAGGAAAGTTTGCCCCAGTACGTTGCACCCTCTCTCTCCGTTGCACCCCTTTGTGCAACGCTCGTTGCATCTTTGTCAGGCTAACCGGCAGCCCCCTACCGAAGGGGTGTCGTCCCTCCAGGCGTCACAGCCCGCCAACCCTCTCCGACATCCCGGTACTCCCGTATTCCTGTTTCGCCGCCCCCGAGTCCGCTGCACCGCCGCCGAATCAATACCGGCAGACATCCTAACTCACTGGAGGTCAATGCCTCGTTCCCGCGAGCGCCGACGACCTCAACCTCCTACCTTCCCTAGCCTACAATCTCCTTCCAGAACTTCGAAGCCAGACGATGCCTCTCCCTCCTCGCCCTTCCCCTCGCCACTCTCACCCCATTACGCGCTTCCCCTACGCTACCAACCCCCTTCTTCTTCCTCCTCCTCCTCCTCCTCCTCCTACACTTTGTTTCTTCTCTGGCTCTGTTTTTACTTTTATTCGGAACCTAATGTCGCAGACCCTATTTTCGTTTCTTTTGCGATTTCCTCGAATCAGGTTCTCCGAATTTCGAGGTCCACGTTGCACAGTGGACCAAATTCGTAAAAATAGTCAAATTTTCAGTTTCGTTCAAAATTAATGAAATTTTAGGATACATAAAAATTACTTTCAATGTCTATTAACATTGTGTAGATTCGAGAACTTCCGTAAGTGCCTTTGGGGCCTATAATTATTATTATCATAATACTATAATGTGAGAATTTTGAATTGTTTATTACTTGACGTATAGCATTCTGATCAGAGATCTCTTTCATAAGGGATAATGCATAAGTAACAATGTTATGAATCTTCTCTGTGTCTTGACTATTTTTTACCACTGTGCGTTGCTTCATTAAGCCCGATTTACGCTTTTCAATGGTCACCTCGTTCTGAAGCTTTTGCTTCTTTCTAACATTACATTTATGAAACTGTGTTGTAATTTCTAGTTACAGTGATTGAAATTGTTGGCAAAGGAGAATGTTTTTGGAGTCATGGTGGAGTTTGTACTATTACCTTTTTTATTCATGTTCGCTCGTTCCCACTGTTTTTCGATCGTTCGCCATCTTGCCCGCCAAACCAGACGATTTCCTTCCCAGTCTCCTCAATTTAATTCTATGACTTCTGTCGCTGTTTTGCTCCCTTTCACCACGTCGGACGCAGCCCAGTCTCCATCCCCTCCGAACAGGCTGGGGCTGAAAAGTTTGTTTGGCTGCCCGGCTCAAAAACCGATTTTCATGTTACCAGGAATACGATTATAACGCCGATCGGAGGGGAATGCCACTTTTGCTCCGTCTAATCGGCTGTTCGCCATTCCCAGTCGGCACTGGGCTTCTTGTTTACAGGGAAAGGTTTATGGGAATTTCATGTCGATCCGTCTGCTGGGGAATGTTAAGGTGGCACTGTCACGTGCCTTCCAAAAACATCGTGGCTTTAACTAGTTGCAGACGAATGACAACATATCGACGACATCAGGACTATACCTTCAATTTCTGAAGCTGCAAACATCTAATTTAATTATGTACATAATAAAACATCTAATTTAATGATATACTTAAAACATGATCAGCGGATATTCTTCATTTCCTCCATTATGTAACACCTTATCGCACAATCTATTTCTTTCTAGAACATGTTACTAGTATTTTAAAAAATCCTCGCACGCAAAGAGTTAAATAGAACGTCGATTAAAAATCGAGGAGGTAGATAAAATGCAAATTAAATTGGGTACCACAATAAGTATTTCAGAATATTTTCAAAAGAATGCAATTCCGGAATTAACAAAAAATCAGCCCTACGTATGAAATACCCGTTACGCAAAACAGGTTAATAGAAACAACCATATTGTCAGGGGCGAGTTAAAGAAAAGGAGAGTTAGCATAAAGATCCCCAGTCCAAAAATCGTAATAGGGTACCCAGTAACTGGATTATCACTCTCGTTTAATTACAATCAGCATATTTCGCCGCGAAATGTTGCTCAGACGAAGATAAAACTCAATTATGAAGGGTTAGGTGCGTGCTAGGGGTACAAATGTCGCCGCTAATAAAACGGCATTGAAATTTGCAAAAGTCTAAAGCGAAAATTCAGAAGGATAAATGGACAAGATGAAGAATGTCGGTGAGGATGATCGTGAAGCGTGAAAAATGTTTGGAAAGCAGAAGCTGAAAATATAGAAAGGAAACGAACCCCCGGGCTACGCCAGTGGGAACAGTTTCGCGGGATGCAATGGCGTGCCCAAGAGACAAAGACATTGACATTCAAAAGAGAGACCCTCCTTTATCGTGCCTTTTCACATCAGACGAACGCTAATCCCTCCTCCCTCGTCCCCCTTCTCGATCCCCGTGTTGTACGTAGTCGCGGTTCGAACCTGTACAAGAACACGTTCCGGGGGCCGCGCGTGCGCCCTGTGCACCCTCTTCGACTTCACCCCTTTACCTTGGTCATTTACATCTTTTTGCAATTCCTCGGGAAACGCGCCGGCAATTCCTGATGAACCTTGTCCCCCGGCCTTAACCGTGACCAAACCGGTCGTGTCTTTCCCTCGGATATTAATTCAATTTCTTTGACCCCGTTGTCCACCACCTGTTTCAGACACGGCCGATTCGTTCTGTCAAAACTCATGCTGCTAAGACTTCCTCTTCGAAGTCTGGACAACCTTTGTTTCGATAACATTGTTCTTAACGCTGGAATTACCAAGCACTAGCCACGGATGTAAGGTCACCTGTACAATGGATCAACGTAATCCATATTAATATATGGATTTGCACGAAACAATTCTAGAGAATTCTTGAGTATTCTAGAAAAAATAGATGTTGCATCAAATAAACAATAATGGATAAATAACTGACATTTATATAACGTACAAATATGTTTTTGCATCAATTGCATGAACCAGAAGAAAAATAAAAATTTATTAGGGTTCTTAAGAATTTTTATAAATTGAAGATAATGGTAATCGTAAGTTCTTTTAATATTGTCACTTCATTATATTTCATCTACTTATTTTTGTTATAATTGCATAAAATCCGATAATAACCAACATATTCGAGTTATAAAATGTATGCTGCCAAAACAAATTGATTGTGTAAGAATTGAAATTCTACGAGAATATAAACGATTGAAAGGAGCAATGTTTTTTGAGACGCAAAAAGTTAGCACAAGGGATTGTCGATGGGCTCGTCGAAAGGACGAGGTATTTGCACTAGACCTAGAGAAAAACAGTGTTCGGAGGGTGTGCATAAAATTAGACGGTGCGTTCAACTCTGTTGAAACTGTGCCAAGATGAGCCCGGACGATTGGTATCTTCTTGTTCCTCGGGATGCTGCGGCACGACATTGCAGCAGCCAGGATGGCACCAATGCCCCCGTTCCAAACTCGATTCGAACGCTTTCCACGTTGCCATGACAAATTGCCTTTCAACTGCGCAGCACGTGATACGTCTGCCCTTAGAAATGTTTGACGTGTATATAAATTGCGCTTAACCATTGCGTTCAGACCGTTTGTATCGCAATTTTCAAAGTTTCAGTAACAAAAATTAATTAACAGGCTCGATGCTTTCGTTTTGTGAGAACAGGCCGTCACTTGCATCGCAATTAGCAGTTCTATTCAGTACAGTAATTATTGATATTTATGAAAGTTCTGTTTTCGATATAATTAAAAAGAAAACATTTTGTGGTGGGAGTTTAATTATTTCACATTTCAGAAGACGATTCAGAGCACACACTTGTACTGAATGATTAAGTGATGTTTGTATTATATTAACCATTCAATTACATTCGTTTTTATCGAACGGATTTCATTATTCACCTAACTAGAGACACACTAATCTAATTTGTTGAAATCGATGCAGTCGTTCGGGCACCGCGGTATTTATTTAACTCGCACATGAAAACGCATAATCATTTACAACGACGCATCTGCCGTGGGCAGAAGTTTTCACGCAGAAAGTGGAACGAGAAAGTCACGCGTCCAATTCCAAACATTTTCAACGAACTTTATGCATGTGTGCTATTAAAAGCCGCTGTGTAATCATTTCTAACCTCGTGTACGTTTTATTTATGTAGAAACTTAATGATAATCAATCAAACACATTACATCTCCAACGACTGTGAGCACGCAATAGTATTATTCTAACCATGATCTTTCAATTCAGTAAAATTATTCCGCAGATAATACCTACGCCAACAATCAACGATACATATTATAAGCATCTATTTTTCTATCCATTAAAAAATCACAACTCCGTTAACAAAAGGGAAAACAGAAATTTCGGGCGAGGCTGTAGAAACCGGTTTTCCCGAGAGGTTTTCAATTATTTTTTAACGAGCCTAAATGTTATGTCTCGCGCATTATCGCGCTCGATCCCTGAAAAACGGGAAGGTGAGGGAGAGGGGTTGAATGGCGTTCTGGATTCTCGTTAAATCGCTCTCTTTGAAAACCGAAGCTGGAGTCCTGGGCTCGGGTGTGCGGCGTGTAGACAAAACGAGGAAGAGCAAGAAAGTCAGTCCTTCAAACCTCGGCGACACGCTCGAATACGTTAACGAGTGTTCTATTTTTCAAGAGCACTATGGTTACCGGTGTCGGCGCCTGCCCCGAGCATCCCCCGCCCGTAGACATGCATTTTGTCCTCCCCCGAACGCGTCAGACGAGCCGGAGGCCCGTCTCGATGTGTGACGACGTCGACCAAGGGAATGGAGCAGACAGACATTGCACTTTCCCTCACCCTGGCCTGGCCACCCTCTCGCCACTTTGCCCTCCGCCTTTCATATCCTCCGACGCGACCCCTCCAACCATGCGGACGCCAGCCGACGCCGACGCCGATGCCGATGCCGATGCCGACGACGACAACGACGCCGACGCCGGACGACGAGGTCGATGCCGATGACGACGCAGTGGTGGACAACCTACGCTACATTAAGAAAGTCAAGTTCACCCTCCACGGGCGACGAGCCGCCTATCACATCTTTCCTACTGCTAACACTGCGGCGCTGCTAGGGGGTTCCAAGTTGCAGCACTTCGCACCTTTGAATATTTTCACAATTTTGTTCCCTACTACTACCTACCGTTTTTAGTGTTTTAGTTAAAATTTGAGATGTCAGGAAGTAACTTATATTATATCCCATACAATTTTATCAACGTGTTAGGACTTTTCTTTCATGAAATGAAAATTAAAAGCTCCAGAATTAATAAGTTGAATAGAATTTTTAAGGAAGTCAAATTCACCCTGCACGGGGGACAGGTCGCCTACCAGATCCTTGCTACTACTAACGCCATTGCGGCACTGATTAGAGGGTTGCAACAAATTGGCACTAACAATTCTTCAATTTTTCATTTTTCGACTTAAAAATAAGTTCTTGTCCAAGACATTCGACTGTTGAGGATAAGATAAATGCAGCATGTGCTACACTGAAAAATGCGAAACACCTTTTTTGATGACGTGCTGCACATATTATAATTCTTTTGTGTATATATCTTTTTGACTAAGAAAAATGTTTAGTTACTTTAATGGTGAAGTAAAATAACCTTAAAAATTCAAAAAGATAGATTCATATGTAACTAAAGATTCATCCCATTAGTTACAATAAATTCCCAAAAAATTCATTGATCCAGGTCGGTTTACATCAAGCCTCCTACTTAAGGATACGACGCAATGCACACTATTCCGGAACTAAAATCTAATTGACTGTTTCCTAAAAAAATCAATTTTGTCACACTCCTATTTTTTTAAATTTACAGTTAGATAAAATAGTCTCCGTTAACCCTTTGAAACAGAATAACTAATTTAGACTAAGTTCAAGACGTTTATTGAGAATTGCTGAGATGTTAGAAAACTTGGTGTACTAGCTGACATACATAAAAATTTCGAAAAAATTACAGCTCATTATAATTGCATTTGTATATCGTGTGCACTACTGATTTATAATATTATGCTAAGCGATTTAAATATTAAACAATGTTTTATCAACTCCTTGGCGTTTCAAAGAATAAAAAATCTAAAGGGCATATCTATTTGAATAGCAATATTGATACAATCTAAAACTTAATCGGAAAGAATTAGTTTTTACACTTCAGATTCCCATAAAAAAAACAATTATAATTATAAATAATCATCAATAATCCTGGTATCTTTTCTGACCAATTCCCAAACTATTGGCACCGTTTCACCGTGATAGCCTCGACCCTTGCAGAAAAGCTGCAAGATAATGCGGCCGTCTTCAGCATGTGCAGGTCGATAGACGATTAAATGGAGGTTCATTTTCCGAAGAAGTGTACGCCTCTCTGTCTGCGCCCGGTGCCAGCAAAACATGGATACTCTCCGAGGCAATGGCGAACTGTGCCAACAGTGAAATCTCGCTCGTTATCTCTGTATTTTTGTGGTCGGCGTACCAACGTCGGGGAGAGAAGCGTATCAACACGCGCGGCGGTAAACACTGGGAGATACTTCTACGGGTACACGACCTTGCTCGCTAGATACCGCAATTTGACTTTCTGCAGACCATCTTTGTTCCCGCTGGCTGTGCACCCTTCACAGTGAACGTTAGCATTGTCGCCTAACCTCGCTTTCCTCCGAATCGATATCGTCGAGCACGTCTTTCCACCATTTCGATGAGAACATTCTTTCGGGAGATTAAAAAACCATTATCCTGTTCTCTCATTGTTCGATTTTCCCAAATCTTTCCTGAGCTGACCGCCTCTTTAGGTTCCGAACATTTGACTCGGCAAAGTTTGGGGTTCCCAGACGCCCAGAGGAATTTTTTCATTACTTTGAACCTACTTCGAAAAGGAGGACCCTACTCAATTAGATCAGTATTTCTTTTCTTGCATCATAGAATCAAATAGTGTTACTTGATGAATGGGTTTTGAAATCTTGAGTATCTTCGATTTATAAGTTGGCAAAAAGTTATTCAAAAGGGAAATTTAATAGTTGTTTTCACAGTTTTTTAGTTTTGGTTTACTGAGAAAGTGATCACAGTTGATTTGAGGTGGTTTCCCTCAAATTTCTCTAAAAAAACCGCACGTTCTCATTCACTTTCACAGCCTATTAAGAAAAGAAAGTTGATTAATTAGAAGTTTTGGATTGTGAATGTATACTATTATTTAGAAATAGAAAATGACGAATTTTTTTCTTTTCTTTACTGTGGGATTCAATAGTATTGCATCAGCTTTACGAACCAGAATGAATTTATTTGGGATTCAGATTAATCAAGAGAGTAATAGAATTTATAATACAGAAATTCAGTTTTATTTTCAGATATAATTTGAAACAAGCAAAATGTTCATACTTGTTATAGTTGAAAATATCTGTCATAACCATCAGCGATTGACATAGGAATATTGCTTTGAACATTATGGAAGATTTTCAATCAGCAAAATATATATGACATATACAAACTACAATCTACAATCATAATATAGAAAATTGCTAAATTAATTTTATCTATAAACTGTGTATATCGATAATCCTTATCTTTATGAATTATTTTGAAATTGCCATCATCAAATCTACTTTACAGACAATTTCCTGCAAAAATCATGATAAAAGAAACATCTCGTAGGTGTAACCTGTAGGAAAAAAATGTCCTAACTCAGTTAGGAGTGACATCAGTTTCCAAAGAACTCCAAAGTCTCGTTAAGCATTTCCACAGGCTCTACGACGTGTTTTACGAGATTCCAGAGTAATGCATGTAATCTGGAGCCTAGCTATAAAGCATGGGGTAAATCCATCGACGATGTCCGGTTTCGTAACCCTCAGGGCCAAAAACGAAGCAGCGAAGGGCTGCGCGGGACGAAAGTTCTAGTCCGCGTGTCTCGCAGTGCGAAATCTCGATGCGTCGCCATTAGATCTAGGCAAGAGGGGAAGAAAGAAGGGGAGAAAGAGAGAGAGAGAGAGAAAGACAGAGAGTGCACCGAGTTTACGCCGGTTAGTGCGTCGTCCTCCAGGGTGACTGTCCAGGAATAGCTCAGGACATGGCAGTCGGGTGGTGGCTGCGTATGTACGTTCATCAGTTCAAGGTTAGGAGCGCGCGGGCCATCGCCACCGCGTTGTAGCGTCAGCGTCCGCGGACCGAAATATATCCCTCCGCTGATGTATAAATACTTAGTTCTTGGCCCAGGGGGGGGGGGAGCAGGGGCGACAGATCGTCGATGCATCCCGCTAACCTTGCTGTTTGCACCGCGATCGACGCGATGATTTAAATAATTACACCACCGGACATTCCACGGAAGAATATCTGCGCCCACACTCCGGAAACTTTGGCTCCTCTCAGGAAATATTGAAACGCTTACTTTCAGACGATCCGAGATCGTGATCAATCAATTTAAGTATGTGAAAAACGTCTCGCAATTTTAATAATCAATAGCAGAACGGTTTAGAGGAAATTATCTGAATCATAACTATACCAACCCCCAAAACCTTCCTCACCATAATCAAACTTTGAAATTTCAATTTCCAGACGATCTGAGAACATAGTCGCTCTATTTAAGTGTGTGGAAAATTCTCGCAATTTTAATAATCAATTGCAGGATGTCCTAGAGAAAATGATGTGCACCATAGGTGCACCCACCACTGAAACCTTGGCTTCCCTGCTGATGTTTTGAAATGCTTACTTTCAGATGATCTGAGAAAATGCTTGATCTATTTAGGAATGTCGAAAACTTATAGGAGACCAAATTTTATTAACCAATCGTAAAATATTCCAGATTTATAAATGATACGCATCATAACTGTACCAATCCCCAACAACCTCTCCCACCATAATGAAACTTTGAAACTTCACTTCCAAGCAATCTGAGAACATGGTCGATTGATTTAGGTGTGTAGAAACGTCTCACAATTTTAATAATCAATTGCAGAACGTTTTAGAGAAATTTATCTGCACCATAACTGCATCCACCCCTAGCAACCTCGGCTTTCCTGCTGAAATTTAGAAACATTTGCTTTTAGGCGATTTGAGGGAACGAACAATCGATTTAGACATGTAGAAAACATGGCCAAAGATTATCGAACATTTGTAGGATATTTCAAGAAAGCATATCTAAACCATAACTACGTCCATCCCCTAACAGCCTTAGCTCCCCTGCTGAAATTTTGAAATGTTTATTGATGGTTGATTGATTTTTGAATATACGAGACGGCTCTAAATTTGATAAATCAAACTAGATAAAAATTTTCAAAAATTGACCTACACGCTTCATCATTATTCACATAAATTCGGGTAGATTGGAAGAAGTTCAATGTATTGTAATCATGTTTTCAACAAGCTTGGAGAACAGAGTTTGTGAATGTATGTTTATAGGACGTTTGTGCTCCGGATAACATAATCAGCATAAAACAACCATCAACGTCTCGGAATTATTACTATCTCGTTCTTTTACTTCCTATCATGTTTTCATTCTTTGTACCTAATTTACATTCACTTGTCGCATTTTGCAGACTCCCACTTGTTTTATAAATACAAAGCATTAACTCAAGGTCACCGTTATAATATTTGCAATTTTACCGTGAGTATAATTTGACACTTTCCCTACTGACAATTACAGGTACTGCTAAAATTCACCTACTAAAAATAGAGACAAATAATTTAGACATTTTAATACATCGCTCAGTAACATCAGCAATTTTATTCGTAAAACAACAAGTTACCCTGAGTAATAAAATCTAATAACTTCTGTCGAGGTTATTGTTTGAAAGAAATTATTAAGCATCTTTCCAATACAGTATAATAACAAAATAACAAAATATCCTAAGCAATCAAATCTAATAACCTCTGTTAAGGTTATTTTTAACGTTTCAATACCGAGAAAGTTTAATCTAATTATATTATGAATCGGTCACAGCCCCAAATATGTTAAAAACTTAGCGCGAGAAAGAGATTGATAGAAAGTCATCCAATATAAACCCATTAAATTCCAATCGATGTGAAAGATGTTTAAGATATTGTTGACCAACACACGTAATGAATTCGAGCAAGGTTGGAAAACAAGCGTTTGCGGTCAGGCGGAGTTCAAGGTAGTAGAATGACATTCCATTCAATCGAGTATCTTCGCAAAACGGATTGAATATTCCCTTCTCGATAGGCCCTGTCGCGCTCCGTCGAGATTATTCACAATAGATGCATTGACCTTTGCAATGGATACACCCTGTCGCATGTCGATGACACTGTGTTCTATAAAGATACCCCGAGGAGGTAGGGCCTTTTAGCCTTTGTCTCATTCCCGTCCGGCAGACGTTGAACCCGATCGCCGAGGACAACACACTTTGAACTATGCATACACAGTGAATTAGCTTCAGCATCGCTCAAGATCCTTTGACTGTGAAAGGACTTCTCGGCCGTCTCGCCGAGCCCTGCAGAGTCTCTCTGCCTCTGCGAGCCTTGTGCGATGGCGTTCGCGTGATGCCGGCCATCATTATTTCCATTGAAACTTGCCTCGCTAGCTGTATGCACTTGTGCCTGTGTGTGCGCGCATGTATGTGTGTTGGTGTGTGGAGGTTCGTAAGAGAAATTATGTCAGCTGAGACGTGACGCTTTCTTTCTATTGTAGAAATGTTTCAAGGGTAATCATATTTTTATCACGAGGCCGCGTGAAAATCCCGTATCGGGATCCGAAAGAACGAGCAAAACACAGAAAAAGAAATACACTTTCACTAGGTGCTCGGCCAATGGGCAATTAGAAATTGCTATTACCTTTTTAATGCGCGTCGAAAGCGCACGCTGTGAAAGTAAAACGCCTAGAAAACGGTTTACATAAGTTTTTCTTGGCCGAATCGGTTGCACAATGAGCTCGAAAAAATGCTTCAATTCGGAAATATACATTTAAATGTTTAAACATTGCATCCAGTTGCATATGCGATTTACGACGTCGTTAACGCAACCGTACTGAATGCAACGAGGAAAAGGAAACGAGACGGCATTACAGAATCATTATTAGGGGGTGATAATAAGGTTACTGCATATTGTACCAATCATTCAATATTCGACAAACATTTTCTATCGAGAAACTACAATTATAGTCATTCATAGACTATACACAGTGTACACGAGTACGTAAAAGATATCGAACCAGCAATGTCATTAATGGTTAACATTGTTTTTATTTTTATCTCATGTTCTTACAGCATATCCAAACGGTTCGCTCCTTCAACTATGATATATTTATTAGTAGACTGCGGTTTTTATGCATTTACAACAAACATGAATAGGTGAAATACGAAATTTGAAAGACATTAGAAAGATTTGAAAAGATTGCCACGTTATTTCCGATTTATTAAAATTGATAAAAGAAGGAGTGTATTCACAATTTACTTGTGCTTCCTACAACAGACTCGGACAATTTTTATTTCGCATAAAGATCCGCTGTCTATTTATTAGCATAAAAGTTGAGGGGTCCAACGGTGAATAGATGCACACAGAATGGTCCCCGATGCACCAAACGCTCTCCCGATGCAGAATTTTACAGATAGCGCCGGCGAGAAACGGAACGAGTTCGGCAGCGGATAAACGAATTTGAAGAGGGGAAAATCGGGCCAAGTGCATTTTTGCCAGTTACGTTTCGGCCACGCGGATGCCGGCGAAGGTGTGATGCACCTACGTGCAGCCGGGTCAAGGTCGTATCCCTCGTGCGCCGGAGTCGGCTGAGTCATTCGTGCAGAATCGTGCATGGAGAAGCGCGAGTGCATCGAACCCGATGACCGTTGCAGCTGCGACGCGCTCCGCGCCTCCGCTCCGAGACAGCCTCGTGCATCCTCGGCCGGCTTCGGCTGCATTCCGCGTGCATCAACCCGGGAAACCGCCCTCGAGAGAAGCGCCGAGTGCAATGCCCAATGCCGTGCGAACAGGCGGCCGCGAACAGCTGCAACAAGCAGAGGCTGCTAGACGACCGCGACGAACAGACCGCAGTCCTCGACTATCGGGCGTGACCACTGAGCAGCTTCAATGCTTGTCCAATGCAACACCTTCTCACCTTACATAATACGATTCGCGAAAACGAAATTTCTACATATCCATGACGTGTTTCACAGAGAACCTGTTTATTTTACCATTCGGAATAGGAGAGAACATTGAGATCTAGACACGACCACTGAGCTGCTTCAGTAGATGTCCCTTTGAACAGCAATTTTAAAGGATCATTTGAAATAACAAGATCCAATAGAAAACGTATGGATCTTTTTCAATTTTAAGTTAGAAATAGGAATAGTAGTTTCAAAGACTACTTGGTTATTTCACTACTTATCTTTTCCGTCTTTTCCGTAAATCGTATTTACATAATACGATTCGCGAAAACGAAATTTCTATATATGCATGACGTTTTTCACAGAGAACCTGTTTATTTTACCACTCGGAGTAGGAGAGGACACTGAGATCTAGACACGAACACTGAGCTGTTTCAGTAGATGTTCCTTTGAACAGCTCTTTCAAGGATCGTTTGAAATAACAAGACCTAATAGAAAACATATGCATGTATTTTCAATTTTAAGTTATAAATAGGAATAGTAGTTTCAAAAGCTACTTGGTTGTTTCACTACTTGTCCTTTCCAACACCGTCTAACCTTACATAATACCGTCCTCGAGAAAGAGGTTTTGCATGTCGATGACGTTTTTCACAGAACACCTGTTTATTTTGCAAGCCAGAATAAGAGTATGGACCACCAGATATGAGTACCGAGTTGCTTGAGTAGTTGTTTCTTTGAATAGCTTTTTAGATTAGACAATAATAGTTTCTAAGACAACGACAGGTTTAAGTAATAATATCTGCAGTTTACTTAGCATTTTTTAAACAGTCTGATTTCATACGGTCCCTTCGATAGTGGAATGCGAGGACAGGAATGCACACTGGCATATATGACGCTGCGCGTCAATATGCTCGAAAAGGATGCTTTTGTACGTGTTCTTGTCGCCGCGACTGTCCTTCGGCTTTCGAATTCTTGCGACTTCGGTGAAATGACAAAAAGACGATCGTGAAACTATGCCAGGACCCTGAGGGTGATGTACGTGCAAGATTCGGCGTAAACATTTCGCTGAGATCGAGAGGTCCCCGGAGACTTACCGTGAGCCCACGATTATGCATTGAAACGCTGGAACCACTGTGCTAATCAGTGCTTGTTCTACCAAAATTTCCACCACGATAATCATTTTATTTACTTCTTGAACAAATTAACCGGTCCCATATTATTTATTTTAGAATTGATGAAATTAGAAAGGCTCTTCCGTGAGGAATGATTGAATTCTTAAATCAAACATATACTATAATAAAACTCAATCTTATGAAGTAATACAATCTAGCCACCTTTTATGATTGGTACGTTTAGTGTTCAAACAAACAAAACGATACCTTTTATTGCTGTCATCAACATCTTCGAAGTCAATAGGCTCTTAATCCTGCAATACTATCCTTACATCTCTCATGATTCCAACAAAATTTGGGTATTCTATATTTTTGCTACTGAATTGCACGACTGCAAATTTGAAATTTCTTTAACATTTCTTGAAACATTTCGAGTCTCCAGTCTTAAATTACATTCTTAAAACTATCATAGTAAATTTTTATGGAATTTTAGAAAAGCCCCGGTATAATATTTCGTAGTCTGAGTAATTACATGGTACTTACCATCCAAGACCTAAAAGTCACATATCTTTGTATGATCAAAATTAAATAGAGTTCCTTTCTTTGGATTAGAGTGTTCAGTGTGCTGGAAGTATTGTTTCGTCAGATTTCATTACAGAGAGGCACGAAACTGAAATTGATGCCTCCTTCTAGGCTGAATCCCGATCCCCGCTATCAGCCACTCAATTGTTCCCCGCTTTCGACACTATCGCATGCATCAATGTTCGCCATCAAAGGCGGTCCTAACTTATCTTCATTTCTGACACCCTATGGCTGCTCTCCCTAAGGGACAGCCTCATAAATGCAGGATATTGCTTAGGTTTGAGAAACGCTGCGAAGGGCCGACGCACTGAGGCAGGGTGAACATTCTCTTGTACGCTAACTCGACCTCTTGCTTCTTCGCGCGTTTTCTCGCTCGTCCCTTCTAATGATAGGCGCCCAACATGGTCCTCGATAATCTCTCGAATCAGAGAACATGTCGCTACATCCGACTCAAAAAACACTGAACACGAATCACCATGAAACAGACAAATGGCGAACAGATATTTTTTTCATTCAAACAATAGTATGTTTTAGAATTTCAAGGTAGCTTTCTTACAACGATGAAATTTTGTTCAGAGAAAACAATTTTGCTATTCGTTATGAAAACTTCCTTAGTGGTAGCTTCGTTCCCTTTAATTTTCTCTATTCAAATATTTTCTTAAAATTCGTTTTGTTCAAGTTTTCGCTATTTCAATGTCCCGCCTCCAGACTAAGTCCTCCGCCCATCTACCAGCCTCCTTTCTTGCAATCCTCTCCCGTCCGCTCTTCCTCTCTGGCGTCATTCCTCTGCTATCCCCTCGTCACCGAATTCGCCCTCGACTAGTTACAAGGTTGCGCGAGGTCGACGAGCAACCCTTTCGTACTTAGGACAGCCATGTAATAAAGACAGGGGGATTAAAGTCCAAACGAGTCGCTAAATGAGATTACCAAGCCCCATGACTGAACGGCCCAACACCTCAAACCTTTAAAATACTTGCAATGTGCAGTTGCTTTTCACCAGGAGAATAAGAAAAATTGTAATCCAACCTAATGGAAGTTGTCTCATGATATATTACATGATTCACTGTACTCATGATTTGCTTGTAATAGCACATTTTTGTGTGGGTCTGTCTAAATTTTAACATACATATATCTGGCTGGAATTGTCTCTCTGCTCTTTCTTGTACTTTCTAATAAATTATGATATCATATTTCATAAAAATTCATGGATGATTTTAATTCATTTCGATTCGAAGACACTAGAAGCATTTATTCAGTGGAAAACATGAATGGTTCGTAAGACTAAAATTATTGATCTGAGTGTCTTTCTTCCTTCAATTATTTTTTTAAAAACACGGATACTTAATTCGCGTACACACGGTTTGCGGATTCCGTGTATACGTGTCTCTTTGGTATAAGTCTTCCAAAATCGTAGATTCTGATAAATAGCTACTGTGTTAAAGGAAAGAATCTTTGTACGCAGTTTCAAATTTGAATTTCTCTAAGTCAAGAAGACGATTGTGAGCATTGTAGTCGCGCATGCGCGTGGGCGATTGCATACGCAGCCAGGCGCGTCGCACAAGCCTCGTGCTCGTCTGGCTGCCGTCCACGCGGGGCCTAATTCCAAGAGAAACGACCGGGAGTGGACGTTGCATATGTGCAAAACGGGTGCAGCGAGTTCGCTGCACCAGGAGAGCGGCAACGGCGGGATGGAAAAAGGGGGCGAGGAGAGAGAGAGAGAGAGAGAGAGAGAGAGAGAGAGAGAGAGAGAGAGAGAGAGAGAGAGAGAAGGGCCTAGAGGGGCAAAGGGGGAACGACACGAGAAGTGCATGGGGCACCGCGTTTCGAATGGCCACGGAGTTCACTGTCCCGAGCCAAGGCCGCAGGGGCACCGCCCCACTGAACCAATTGTGCCATTTCTATGCTCCTCCGCTCATTTTTGCCGGGTTTTAGCGCTCGTCGGCCATCGATCTGTCTCGTCCATGTGCACCCATCCGGGGGTTCGCTGGTTTTACATCCGGAGAAACTTTGGACGTGGTTTCGCAAACGGTTCGAGCGCTGAATGTCCGATGGAAGTTCCGAAAGTAACGTTTGGTAAAAGGGAACCGGAGTCTGGGGGATCCGGAAAGTTTCAAATGCCGAGAGACGCTGAAATTTCACGGGAAACCGCCGGTTAATTGATAACATTGCTTTCTATCAGTGAACCGATAGCGAATTCCTTGATCCGATGCTGTTGTCAGAACTTTCGGTCTGCTTAACCTCCGACCGGTCGTTTTTTCTTTGCAAATTTTCGGACGACGCTCATGGACGTTTTCTGGAAATTTGTGTATCTTGTATAACTATGGAAGAGGAAATTTTATGTTCAGTGAATGTCAATTTCACGTATTATTGATTCAGCAACCACACGAATGGAAAAGAATTAATTAATCTTTCGAATCTCACAGGTCGTTCTATATTCGATCTACTTGCGCAAAAATTCATCTCCACGTCTGCATAAACAATTTCGTCGTCCAAACATTGGTGATACCGCGGTCAATTAAAATAACCACATTTGCAACGACATGTAATGTTTACCAGAATATATGTGATACAATAATTATCAGGAAATTATGCAGGACGGTGTACGTCACACAACAAAGCGATTCCTTCCCTCAAATAATTAACCGTAATCGATATCACGATTATTGTGCTGATAGCAAAAATTGGATGGGAATTGGAATTCGTCATGACTGTAGAATATCCTGATTATTAATTATACAGATGGATGGATATCACTATGTCTAGGTATATATATAATTTCAATATTTCTTCCCAGGATATTCTCAAACACTCGCTCCCATAACAACGTTACTCGCTGTTGTCCAATAAACCATGTTAGTCGAGCACATAAGCGACAAAAAGCGTGAAATTAAAGATAAACCCGGTCGACAGTAATAACCGCAGCCGAAAGCTGATCGAACGTTCGCCGATGTTCGAATCATCCAGTTTAGGAAACGAACGGAGCCGGTTGAAGGGCACTGAGCCACGGTGACTCACCGATAGCTATACCATGAATTCGCTGGATCAATGTCAACGAATTCCACGTATCAACTAGTATGCACGCTCACCGGAACATCCGGGCTCCTCTTGAACCTGGGCATCTAGTCGACTTTCAAACGAACAATCGCATATTTACCGTACACACGCATCGATTTAAATCTGGCGCGCTGTCAGTGAAAATGAATGTTCGTGACAAAACCGGTTGTGTTTCCCACTGTCACGTACACATCCGTTCGTATAATTGGCTACTGGCATCGCTGGGGATGAGAGCGTAATAATTGTGACATTTTCATGACAGAATAATACATAAATGTGCATTCCGTCAACGGCCGAACACTAAATTTCCCCCTGCGGTACGATTTTTTTCACGACTGCGATGATTAGATTTGGCATCATTAATTTCGAGAGAGAAAATTTATGTTCGCCGTAAATCTACATTTTCTTTAATATGCTTAAATATTGACAGTCTTATTTCGATTTAAAGGAAATGAATGATGTTCATGTTTAATCGATTCTGTTTGAAATCTTTGTCCAATCTGACTCGATATTATATGGCAAGGAGTTCAAATGAGCCCCTGAGATTTTCTAATATTTTTACACCATGGGTTGGTTTCAATACTTGAACTAATACATGAGTGTGTATATTTTCGATAATATTTTGTTATTTCCGATATAATTTATTTTTGCAGATTTTAAGCTGATTTCATTTGACCAATGGTTACAAATATTCATATAAATTCTAATTTTCTAGCAGCCAGTTTAAATTATTAGCTACTAATATTAGATCTAATAAGAGGTTTAATATTGATCTGAAGAAAGGATGTGAAAAAATAAGGCAAAGGAAATTGTATGTGTACGAATTAATATTAATTTAGCCAGGGCTATTATGAAATTACCAAAAGAGTCACTCTTACAAGGGTTGAAATAATTTTTCTATTAACTGATACATTAAAAATACTGTCGTCAATCTACAGCGAGAAAATGTGCATTTCTCCCGCCCTTTACATATCATTGATAAACAATACGAAAAAATCATTAACCCTAAAATTACCAAGCACTAAACGCCACTCATATGCATATGTATATTTTTTTATAATAATAATAAGAATGAATTTATTGGTACGATTTTGATTGTAATATTTGAGAAGATATATTAAACCATTTCTGATGAAAACATTTTCATAGTTTCAACAATTGCAAATGAAAAAACCTGGAATATTTCGACATATCTGGTGATGTTAATGTCGTTTCTAATTGCGATAAAGCGCAAAGGATTTTAGGCAGAAATTTCTGCAAATTTGAATAGTCGCGGAACGGCCGGGAATAGTTCTTAAATTCGTTAAACGCAAATTTGCATGGGGAGCAGGCACGTCCCGGCGAAACTGTGCCGTCGAAGGCGAAGTTTCAGCGATGTCGGCCGGGACACGTGAACCAGCTCGAGATTTGCGAACCCCGGGAAATGCGTTTCAGTTTGGGAACCCCCAGACTGGAGGGGATTCGCACAGACACCCCCTCCACCAGACGAGTCTCCCTCCACAACCGCCTGCTGAAGTTCTACCCCTACCGTCAATGGCACGGGGTGCAAAATCCTGTCCGCTTGATAAACCGGCGCACCACCCACACGCACGATAAACGCGATACCAGTGCATCCGCTCGTGGTAAAAATAAAAAGCAATTCGCTATGCACTCTTCATCGAATTGCTCCTCTCTTTCAAAAAAAGATTTTTTCATTCTGCGAAAAATATCCGCGAATGATGGTTATTGGTTTTCGGCCTCGAGGTTCGGAAAACAGAAATCCGAAACAGAAAGTCTCGCGATCTCGTGTACGGAGAATCCGTGAATCGTTGAGCACACTCGAAGACAGGCTCTCCCGCATAATGTTTCGCAATTAGCCTTTACACTTTCTCCGTTAATTAAGATTAATGGGTGTTTGCGTTATTAGAGAGCGTACGGGATGATCGTTTCAATTGCCTCGAAAGTGATAAATTTTCTCTCGTTTTCCCTTTCGTTCACGGCGTCACGGTGACCGATCGGTAGCAAAACAGAAACTCTGGTCACGGCACCGTAATCAGGGGACCAGTGAACTCTTTTCTTATTGCTATCTTCGCGTCGCCATTACGACCGACGGCTTATTTGTCATCGTTTGGAGCTGATAGCGAAACATCGGTTAAAATATATTTAGAGGGGGAAAAGAAGAGTTTTGATTAATCATATTGCTTCACCAAGCAAAAGGTATGGAGTGGTCGATGGAAATTGTAGTCTTTAAGCGTCGCGGGATTCATTTTCTTGGGTGTATGATCAGCGTATAATTAATTTCGCTTTGGAAGCTTGCGTTCACAAAGAGCCGCGCGCGTGTGGTAGTGCCCCGACATCGCTCGTAATTAGTCATTACAGTTGTTTAATCAATAGCCTGACTAATACACGTGGACTGGATGTAAACAATCGATGTATTTCGGTGTCACGGATTGTACGCTGCCCCGAAACCTGGGGTTGCGAACCCCAGCGAGCTAGTCAGCCAGCCAGACAAACATGAAAGGGGGTGACCCAGACACCCCCTCCATAGGGTTGTTTGGAAGCAGCTCGGCTACCGCATTGGATAACAATCGAAGGGGTTAAATGCATTGGTAAAGCAGCAACGATCGAATCAACGGATTCTATTGAAAATTAATGTCTTACCCAAGGTCGACGAAAGAAACTTACGCGCACAGATTCCTCCTCTGAAGAAAACCGTCTACAACTCTTCATTCCAAGATCGGTCATCAAAAGAACGTTATTTGCTCCCAAGCATATACTCTCGGAAACAAATACGGAACAAAACCATTTACAATATTTGTATACCAAAGGTCGGGAAAGAAAAGATAATTATACGTAGATTTCTCTTCCGAAGAAAACGAAACCGTGTACAGCTTTTATTCAAAGACCTCAGTCATCAAAGAGACGTTATATTTTTTCCAAGCAAACACCCTCGGAAACGAACAGGGAATGAAATCATTTACAATATTTATAAATGATTCGCAAGCCCAAGACAGGGCATCGAATCTTTAATAAATGCAAATTTCCCCAGGGTGGTTTTTCTTCTTGCTCCCTCTGTCTACCAGGCTCTATCAATCTCCTGAAAACGCCGTGGCGGCTTTTTAGACACGGTGTAATCGCTAATGATAACGGCCATGCGAAAGCTATTCGGCCATTCAAGGGTCGAGACACATTATCCCAAAGAAATAAAGATCCTGGCGAAAAAGAAAGAAACCCCGGCGTAATAACTGTTAATAAGAATGTCGACGGATCCGAAGAAGATGGCGCACCGCGACGTGGTAAGGCGAGAGAGGATAAATAAAGGAGAAAGACGAGGAGGGAGGAAGGGCTGGCTGGCTCGACAGCCAGGCCGAGGAGGAGGGCTGGGAAGGAAGGGCGAGACCGTAGAGAGGGAAAAGAAGGGACTGGGGAACGGTGAAGAGGGAGAGCGGCCGTGGTGTTGCTGACCCGACGACCGCTGTAACCTTGCGTCCCGACGCCGCGCATCCAGATCAAATCATCTTGCGAATTATCTAGAGACCTTCGGATCCTAGTCCACCAATTTAGATTGCGCGTGGTTCAATCTCCTACTATATTCCACAAAACTAAACGAACGATGAATTGTAACCAAAAAATTATTTACGATCTCTAAATATTTATTATTTTGTGCAAAAAAAGTCTTAAAAAGTTCTATCCGGGCTCGTTTTAACGGATGAACTTCTACGTCCTTGAATATGGTTTTCTCAAAATCTTTGTTTTTTGTTATAATACTGGGGGAAAACTAAGTTATTTTGTTTCATTTGAAAATTTATAATTTAAATAACTTTATGGAATTCAAACAATGTTTTCCATATTTGTTTCAATGTGACCTTCTGAAAGGAAGTCTACGCTTTGCAATGACTTCTCAAAAACGTAGTTGTGTTTTTTTTTATACGAATTTATTACGCAATACATACCCTTCTACCTCGGCTGATTTTGAAAGCTGAATGCTCTACTTTCACGCTTTTGTACTCAGTTTTCCTAGTTTGTTATAACACTAAGAAAAATTTTAAAACTGTCATCCTTGTTTAAAAATTTACAAATTCCAAAGGTTTTTCCGAGTTTAAATCACCGTTTTCCATGTTTATTTCAATTTGACCTTGTGAAAAGAATTCTGTCTTTTACTACAACCTTTCAAAAGTATTTTTGCGATTTTTTTTATCACAGATTTATTGTATTATAAATATTCTTCTACTTCTACTGATTTTAAAGGATCCATTTTTTACTTGCAGTCCCTTGAACTTAATATTTGAAAGTCTGTACTATTTCAAAGCCTCTAAGGCAGAACTAAAACCAATCATATCATAATTGAAACCAATTTTCATATTATTAAATTTGTTTAATGTAATAAATTGATTTGACGTTTGGTGATGGAAGCTTTAACGTTTTCCTGTATATAAAATGTTCTTTTGAGTGCTGGTGTTAAAATAGCTTCTAATGCAAAGAGTTAAAATCAACCTTTAGTTGAACATGTGAATTTCGAAAATTGGAAACTATCGTTTCTGAATTTGTTGTCAATCGAACATAAACATTCATTTTTCCCTTATTAACACCCCGATAGAAACTAACAAAATGTAAATGAAGTCTTGCATACTCTGTCCTACAGTCACAGATTCAGGGCTAACTAACTGATGAAAACGTAAAAGAAGGAGAAAATTGCATGCTCCAATTTTGCATCAATATATGAATTATAGAGTAATGAATATTTAATAACGATTGTTAATTGCACCACTTGCGTTTAATACACGACGCATGCAAATCCTTGTGTTCCTCGTAGAAGAATTTGCGAAACACGTAAATAACACGCTTCTAAATGTGGACTCAGCAATACTCCCGAGAATTAAATACACGACAACGAGGTTGTAATATGCATTCTTAATCTCGCAAAAGGAAGTCAACGTTAAATCTTTTCAAAGAGGATGACAGTACCCGGTGGTAGTAACCTTGCTATATTTGCATTACACGTTATAGAGCACCGTTGTCGATATTATGCAGGGTATAAAGCATAGCTTCTTATTACCATTTACATTTTTATGACAGTCGACCCACCCTTGGCAGAGATTTATATCCGATCTGCGGGGTGTCTTTAAGTGTATGTTGTTATGCTTCAGGACGTGGAAGGGGAGCGCGAATAGAGCAATGAAAACCCTAGAACATCAAACTAGAATTGCCTGAAATCTGCAGTAATGGCGCTTTAAAATAAGAGCAAGCATGATTCGAGTGGATTTTTCGCGAGCGGAAACGTGGCCGAGCAAAATTGCAAAAGAGTGGGGTAGCAGGGTTGTATAAATGAAATTTGTGGAGGGGATCTAGGAGAATAGGACTCGTATAGCGTTGGTATTTGTGACAGTGCCTCACTCACAGACTACCCCACCACGAAACCTTGCCCCTTGGGGGAAGTAGTTTGCTTACTACGTTGCTCTTGGCTCTCTATTCCCTGAAACTGGCTGCTAAGAGTATTAGCTTAAACTTGTCTACGTTAAAGGACGTTTTTGAAACGGAATCCAACGTGTATTAGCCACCAAACACATTCAAATAACCCACTAAACATCAGCTGCTCTAAGAAAGCAGCGTGTGTCATGAGCCCCCTAATTTTTACGGGTGATTTTATTTCGGGTGGGGGGCGGGGCGATACGGGCAGACTTGAAACATGTTAAAACGGTGGTAAAAAATCTTTTTAGCATAAGCGGTTAGTTGAAATATGGGCCAGAGACTTTTTCGGAAAGTTTATAGTTAGACTAGACCTTACCCGAAACTGTGGGCTCTCCTCGTCAGGAATCGGTTACTGGGTCGTTTAGAACAGCTGGGTGCGACATAGTCCCTGAAGTTGTGTTGTCTTCCTGGGTGAGCTAAATTAACTTCTACCAGTATCCCGATTTTACCAAATTCTATTAACTTTTATAATGAATTAATCAGCGATCGGGATTGAACTGTTTAGGCTGCTATGATAGCGTTGAACACAATTAATTGTTATAAGTAGACTGTGGATCCTTATGCAAAATAAAAATGTACTAAGTCAACTATAAGTAACAGGAACCAGATACAAATGAATTTTTATTTTGTTATTTTAACGAGTCGAAAGTAATCTATCAACATTCTGAAATTATTTTACTTGTTTTATTGTTTTAAATTTGGCCTACTCATTTTTCTTATGAATGCGTAACATCCACCGTCTAAGCATAAGAGTAAAAACTAAGGTCGTTACAAAATGTATTTAGACTTGTCTGTCTTATTTCTGCTCAGTAAAAAATGTATGAAGTTACGAAAATCTACAATTATTGTCAACAACATATAACATTTACAGCTCTTTTAGAGTAAAACATAAGCCTAGGACTTCTTGCGCGTGCGCAAATGGTATGAGCTATAAGATGACCAATTTTAATGATGGAATTTCAAAAAATAGTATGGTGTTCCGATAAACAGGAAGTGTCGAGAGCAGGTCGTTAAAAATAGGCTATCGTCGGAAGGTCATTCTATATCTTATCACTATGTCTAGGTTAACCCCTGTGTGGATTACAGGATATGCAACCACTGATAGACTTAAATAGAAATTATTTAATACGTTTCATGTTTACAAGTTCCCTCGCGCCTTTTATGTTTAAGTATGAAGAAGCTCTAATCAACATTACTAACATCAGTAATGCAGAATTAACCTTTTAATTCACGTAAGGTCTTTTTAAATAACTTCTTACCTTTCCAACCCCCTGTTGTCGGACTTTTGTTGCTATTCTGTAGAACGCAGCTGAACTTACTTTTCGGGATATATATTCAAATAACATCAATTGAACCACATAAATAATACAATAAACAAGAATATAATAAAAGAACAAATTGGACACCTTTTGGACCTCTGTTCCCGGGCTGACTGCCATATCGACTAACATTTTACAACTGATTGTAGCGACCTCTATTGGCAGTTGACCAACTTATCTCCTGCATGAAACAAATCACCGACGAGATACTGTTAAAGACAGCCAGCCTTACGGGAGTTCGTGTGCCCGAATAATTCAAGCGTTCTCTTACGCCCTCTAGGATATATTTTGGCTGGAGTAAGAAACAGAAGGCCACCGACGATATTTCGTCGGTGCAGAAGGCCTCTGAGGAGATTCTTGAGACGGTGAGACGGCAGACAGCAATGAGATCAGATGTTACATTCTCGAACAAACATTTTGGTGTTGGTTTTTAAGGCTTAAAATACTAAAAGTAAAATTAATATCAAAGACAAAAAATCCTAGAAATTTTGTACGTAAGAAAGTATGAAAGCATATTTAGGAAAATCAATATTCAATAATTCCTACCTCTGAATTCATACGAAATACCTCATTTTGTAATTTAAAAATATTTCATAAACAAACATTATTTCCTTACACTTTTTAATAATAATTGTTCTAAGAATCGATCTCTGGAAACATACATATGTTGAAAAACAGATTAACGTTTATTTGACATACTATATCGAATAATATAGAGTTCGAAAGAGACTCGCGAGGATAAATTAATATAATACATATAATATAATTGTAGGAGCATCGATGCAAACAGCGATTAAAAAATAAAAACATTATTTGTCACGCGACAAAAGAAATGATTATGGTTATCTGTATTCGACACGCGTCGAATAAAGTTTTATTCGATGAAAATTTATTCGGCGAATAAAGATAATTTTTTTATTCATCGTTAGCGGTGAATAAAGTTATCATTTTCATCTGTATCTTTATTCGACGTTTTATTCGAGTTCGAATAATTTTCTGAGCCGCGTTCGAATGCTATAGCGAAGACCGAGCAGTCAAAGATTGGCACATGCGTTACAATGTATCGCCCAATAACCAGAGCAGGGATCGAATAAACTGTGAACTCTCATAAATAGAAGTTCTTTCTGGATATGTTGCTACCGTAAAAATTTGTTCGATGTCCTTTTTCAATTTCCAAAGAAACCTGAAATTTTCGAATTCTTATGTTTTCCTTTTTTGTAAATAAGATTTTCAACCGAAAAATCGGCAAAAATTCTTAAATATATATGTCGATAATCGCAATTCGTCAGATTTTTTCAATATTTTTGCATGCAATTAAATACGGGTGATTGGCCGAAAACCATTAAAACGGGACTGCTCTAGGTAGGTCCTTTAAAGAGAAAATATTCCAAATTTAATTATAAAAAAATATTTTAAATAGGAAGTTAAATTTTGACAAATAAAATAAGATTAGATTAGATATAAAATAAGACATTCAGCGTTCAAGAGAGACTGTTCCGCGATCACATGCCGAACCGAGAAAAGGACGGAGTAAAGCTCGAGGGCCTGGGTCGCCGAGGAGTGTAACACAATACGGGTCGGGTATATCGGTGTGAGACCACTACTAATCCAACAACAAAACTTCTTTATTTTTTATTATTTTTTTATCGGATTTTCACAAACATACTTGTAGCATTTTTCTGATGAAAATGATACGAAATATGATGTAATTCCGATGATATTTACTCCTGTAATGAACGGCGAAAGGTTCGGGTGCAAGGAAGGACAGCGTATGGGAAAGAAAGAGACGCGGAGAGTCCTACTTTTAAACCTTCGCGTTCGACTGCTCGATTTTCGCCGCGTCGCGCGTCGCACAATGGTCCGAATCGAAGAATTAGCTGTTCACAACTATTGTAGTCGTTGAATTCAGCCCGACGTCAGCAATAACATTATTAAGTAAAAAATATATAGTGACGATTAGAAAATCAAGGAGACCTTACAATTTTATCGAATAAAAAAAATTGTTTTATGTAAGGCATGCAGATGTCTTAGAACTCAGATCGTACGTGTCCAAAACTACCGTAAAAGTGCGTATCAATACAAATAATTTCGCTCGGAGTTCGTCGATGCTTTCGCAAGCAATGTCAAAGTATTCTGCCCTCCCGAGTCCTTCGGCTTCCACCTTGTTTCGAGCTTCGCCTTCCGGGGTCTGGTGCGTCAACGTGACGCCTAGGCTGGTCGTAATTCTGGGGCGGGGCGTTTTACATTTAATTTTTTATATTGAAATTTATAGAAGAGTGACTACCGAGTAATTTTTATCAGAAACATTTTTTGTCAGAGCACTGGAAATGCTTGAAAAATTACAATAACGTGTGAATAATGAATGATATTTAATGTATTCTTGCAACAACAGGTGATATTTGAAATCTGTCTTCACATCTGTAATTCTTACACGAAGCCACACAACTTTACCATGTACAGTATTTCATCGATAATGGTCCACAACACGGATCTGCGCAGGGACGTTCGTAGTATAATAATTTGAATTTTTCTTTCGATAGCACATTGTTAAAATAATTGTTTAAATAAATAGATTTTATAATTTGTTTCTATATTCATTATTTGTATTGTTATTTCAATTATTTATTGTTAAAATAATTGATTAAATAAATAAATTTTTACAATTTGTTTCTATGTTCATTATTTGAATTATTTCGATAATTTATTGTTCAAATAATTGTTTAGACAATTTACACGTATTTACATATTTCATATAGGAACACGTTTCTATAGAGTATAAAAATTTATAATCTACAGTTTTTATAATCTATAGAAATGTGTTTCTATATTCATTATGTAAATACTTGTACATTCTTTAAATAATTATTTTAACAATGAATTATTGAAATAATTCACATAATGTATATAGAAACAAAATATGAAAAGATATTCATTTAAACCATTATTTTAACAATAAATAATTGAAATAATTGAAATAATGAACATAGAAACAAATTGTAAAAATTTATTTATTTTAACAATAAATAATTGAAATAACAATTCAAATAATGAATATAGAAACAAATTATAAAATTTATTTATTTAAACAATTATTTTAACAATGTGCTACCGAAAAGATAATTCAAATTATAAATATGTTATCTAAACAATAAATTATTGAAATAATTCAGATGGCGAATATAGAAACAAATTATGAAAATTTATTTCTTTTATCCGTTAACTGGAAACGAATCAAAGGTTCGAAGGTTCGAAGGTCCGAAACTTCGATTTTCATCACCTTCAAAGTTCCCTTCGTTCCTTCGAATCCTTCGAAGCTTCGAAGAGTCGAAGCTTCGGAAAAGTAACAGTCCTAGTTTATACGCGAGGAATATCATTGTCTGAGGTTTGCCGAACGTAGAGAAGGATAGCCGAGCTCGAGAGGCCTCGGTCACCGAGAAATGTAAACATACCTAATTCGAATTTCCAACTTCTTTATTTTTCATTATTTTTTTATGGGACTTCGATGACCATATTTGTGGCATTTTTCTAATAAAAATCATACCAAATGTGATATAATTCCGATGATATTTACTTGTGTAATAGACAATTAAAGTTTCGGGCGCGACGAAGGATAGCGTATGAAAAAGAAAGAGACGCGGAGAGTCGCAGTCGGCGGCACAGTTCAAAGGCTCGCACGTCCTCACAATGTATTACCAAGGAATAGCTTTTTTATTATTACTTACTTTTTTATGAGACTTGCGATTTGTGGCATTATTCTGATTAAAATGATACCAAACACGATATAATTCGGATCATATACAGGTGTATGGTCATTATGTACAGGTCAGGTACATAACATCGGTGAGGCAACAGTAATTCAATGATGATACTTTTTCATTTTTAGTTAATCTTTTAGGAGACTTTTATCATCATATATGTAATATTTCTCTGATCAAAATAATTGCATTTAATAATTGCAGACAGTGCTGTCGAGCATTAGAAGTGGTATTATCGGAAAAATAAGTAATAAAAATTACGTTTCTGCTTTCTACTAAGGATCTCGATAAGAACGATTGAATTTGATCGTTTCTTGTAGATTGTATTTATTCTACCTTTTTATTCTACAATTATTATAGAAAATTTTTTTTGTCTTTAAGAAAAATTATTTTATAAATATCCCATTAATTAAATTAAGTGTAAATTCTGATATTTTATAAATTCCTACATCTACAGGCTATCGATTATAAAACAGTGATTCCAATGCTGAACAATAAGGAAAATAAGTAGGCGATAAGAATTTAATGAAATTATACAATAATATGTAATTATTTTCCAAGAAAAAACAGAATAGATAATGACATTCTTCATTTATTTATTACCTAAGGTATTACAACCATTTACCTCTACGCCACTCATGCAGTCGTGCGCAGTTGACGAGCAAATGGTCTATGTAGGTAGAGAGCGCGGAACTTTTAGCACCGTGGAACTTCATAAGTCTACTTTATCCATTCCACGAAACCACCGGCGATGCCATCGGACCCGTTACCGACCGGTTTGAGAGCCCATCAGAGCCCACTTTTCGGCGCAACCGAATACACGGGGGCTGGATGTCTTTAACAGTATCTCGTCGGTGAACAAATCTTTGAAACTTCTATATTTGCAACAGCCAATGACAGAAACATCTACATTTTACCTACAACTGATACGACACATCAAGTGTAGCAGTTTGCCAGAAGATGGCAATAGCAGTCAAATCCACGAGATCGAGATCCAGTGCGATTCAGGTTCGACTGGTCAAACTTCTGCAGCGATGTCAAGTCTAAAGTACGCAATGTTGTCAGATTACGAGTTTTCAATACATCTGAAAATCGTCGGAGAGCGCGATCGCGAAGAGGCTCTCTTCTGCCGTTCGCCGTAAAGAGAGCGTATTGGAAAGAAATCTGCTTACGTTACAACCTTACGCTAGCTTATATTGAACTTAATAAAATATTTGTAATGTTTTTTTTCTACCTATTGTAAATTTTTTTATTGCATTATTCATCATTTTATGCTCAACCTTAATTTAATCTTAAATTTATTTTCAAACAATACAAATCGAACTTCAATATAAATGCACCATATTAGTCGTATTACGTTAACAATTAATGGAGGAAGTGCTTTTTTCATCTTAGCTCAATGTTAACAGGATTAGTCGCGTGAAAGCGTCAACAAGGGCTTTGCAATCTCAGAATACACTCAACGTTTATAAAATTATAAAGCAATATAAACAAATAATAGTAAAAGCATCAGCGTGATAAACATTTACAACACAACTTCTATACTCCATCAAATGTAGATATGCCGCCAGATGTAATTCAATGGTGCCGCCTGTCTTTAGAATAGCGGATTTCCCGTAATTTGGAAATCCCTATGCGCCACCATACTAGGGTAGCCTTGTGCAATCACAAGTAGGTACCCCTTCGATTTCGTGACGACGAAAAACAATGCCAAGAATCTGTGTACCAAAATACACAAGAACACAACTTTGCGTTCGTAACAAATTAAAATTAAAAAACCGACCGGAAAATTGTTTATAACTTTGTAAATTATTGTCAATTTTTTTTTATTTTACACATTAATGCATTCTGCGCATCGAAAACAAAAAAATTTTGAGAGGAACCTTACGCCGCAAGCGGACCATTTGGTTAGGAAAAATTGTAAAAGATTTCATAATGTTTTCATGTCAAAATTAATGCACCCTGCTTGATTTTCTGTGCCTTTCAACGTCGTATTGTGTTCATGTAAGGATACGCACGCACACCATTGAACCAAGTATCAAAAGGTCCATTTAATTTCTCACAATAAATAAAATTATTGTAAATAACCGGTGGGTAATAATTTATTAAATGACAGAAGATCTGTGCGTATTATTTATATTTGTTTATTACATTTTGATGTAATTATGACGAAATGTAATAACGAACTATAAAAACGAAAACATTAGGAAGGCGTAAAAAGTAACATTACTAAATTTCCGTTAACGATGTATATAGAATAAGTAATGTTTCGACAAGTAAAAAAGGCTTTATTAATGTCATATGCAACATTTAAATCGAAGCATCACGTATGTTTGTTCCCGCCAAATCATATTAAATACACGTAATTCGAATGGAGTATAAAATTTTTTCTGTTCAGAAATTATGTTTTATCGGTAACGTTGGGTGTTGACACTGAATGGTATTGGGGTCACTCTGGGGTCCTAGGACCCTAAAACCGACGGCCACCAAAATACATTGCATGTCCAGTCTACTCCTATATCTCGTCTGTGGTGCTAGCACCCCAAAACCGACGGACACCAAAATACATTTGATGTCCAGTCTGTTCCTATATCTCGTCTGTGATTATATACCACAAAATTGAACGCATGTGTTATTTATGAATTTGTTCATTCTCTGTATAACTAGCTACTTAAGAGAACCAATAAATTGTTAAAATACGAAGCCTAGGACCTCCGATATACGATCAATATTTTAAATTTCGGCACGTTTCGCGCCACAAAGAGTTCATCGTCTCGCCGATGTGTGCCGTGCCGGTCGAATAGTACCGGACATACTGCGCCCGAATTTATACCGCCATATTGTCTCTCGCGTGCGAGGAAAAACATTGTGATTCCGTCGCTTAGTTTTCCAGAAAATCTGAGGAAAGTTGATTGTTCGGTGTGCCCGGAAATTCATCATACCCACTCACAGGACGAATACGTAGGATCGGGAAGAAATTTACCGGCGAATGACGCGTAATTACACAGGTATGTCGACCATTTTCCCACAGACCTCGTGTTTGTTGGACTCGATAGCGGCTTTCTTTTGTTATCTTTTACTTGCCGAACGAAAATCTTGCGTTCCCGAAAACTATCAATCTCGACACATAATTCACCTAATCTGCGAAGAAAAATCATTCTTACCTTGATCGTAAATGATTTTAATATAATACATAACTCACATGGAGGCTGCGATTATTTTCTCGGGTCGTACATGCCTGGTTGTAATTCAGTTGACCACAATACAGAGGTACATCATCGGACAGAAATTCGGGTGCTCGAGATGCGTAACGCGTGTTTTCTTTTCCATATACTGGGTGTCTCGCTTCGTTCCTAAGAAAACGTGTTTCGTACTTCGAATCTTCGGCTCCCGAGGCTAAATATTGCTAGATGATATTGTGTAATATTTATTTTGTCTAAGTATTAGAGTTTGTGGAGCGTTCAGCGGCCGTTAACCCTCTTGCTGCGATTAATATCTCGTGCACGTTTTTTCGTGTTTTTATTATACATACATGTTGACTTCGGCCGCCATGCGGTTGCACTCGGCATTCGGTGATTTAAATAAGTTATTTGATGAATTACATCTGGAATTGATGGTTCACTGGAGAAGTGCCTCTCCTTTGGTTGTACCGAGCGCATCGGTGCGCTTTAATTATTAACCACGTTAGCTAATGTATACTGAAAACAACTCGGTGGGGCATGTGCACGCGTGGAGAGTGTTCCACACAGCTATGGTGGTCGCCGTAGTTACTCCATCTGTGCACGGACATTTAAAGGGTCAACAGACTGTGAAGTCGCTTTTAGTTACGTGCTATTTCTAAGATACATCCGTTCGGCATCCCACCGCCTAGCTTTCTAAGGCGGGTGGCCCTGAATATGACATTGGCTATTTCCGTATGTACTACCGGAGAACTCATCGTTTAATTGTCCGGCAATCGAATCACGTGGCAGGTTGTTCGAAAATGGGAAATTCTTATTGAAGTTTCACGGATCCGTCTGCAGACACCATAGCAAAGAAGATATATTTATACGAAAGCAAGCGAATATTAACAGAATTGTTATCAGTAAATAGCAGAGGAAGTTCCAATCCGTGCGCATCCCGCTAATTGATAAACACCGCGAAAGTCTTGTCGATTTGAACTGCGTTCGTCATACCCGCGTGGCAATAATTTTCCAAAAATAATTCTGGTACTGTCGTTTTGGAAATATGTTTATATAATTCAACGTTTACGCAAAATACAAGAAGAGCTCTTATGGCTCACCTTCAATGGTTGGTAGTTATCAACAGAAATCTATTATCAACGCTACGAGCACAAAGTAGATAGGACTCAAACATCGTGTAAGTCACATTAATTTCTGGAGATAAGAACTGTACTCGGCTATCCTTCACAAATATAAGATAGTAAGGGTAACAAAGGGCTCCTCGTTATCGATCGACTTTTTTTTATTTATCTAAGCATAAAATATGGCACACAAGAATTAAAATAGCTGCTACAGTTTAAATACATATAATTTACTCCAAAAAATATATTAATACATATATAAAATACAATGTAATATTACGGTACAATTAACAAATTAATCGTGATATAATTTGTTCGTACGTTCAGTTATTATATAAATTAAATGAAACCAATGGATAAGTAAGAGGCCTTCGTTACCTTTAATTTCTTATATAAGCAACGCGCGCAACATTGTGTTTATCACAGTTGCTTCATGTAAAATGATTAGTTTCCACTTTCAACCATATACTGCTACTTGAGGATGAATGAATGTAACCGTGCCCGAGATATTTAGTCATCAATATTTCATGATTATTGCGGACGGTGAGTAATCTTATGCAAGCGTTGCACAACATTGTCATAGTTATTCAATTTTATATAATCAATTTTATATCATGTTTAATGCATTAATCCCTCTTAATCGAACTTTCACCTCTGACCTTTCTAATCTTTCACACATTACTTGAATTACAATATGTCTTTTCATATGTCCTTCATTTTTTGTGTAACTATGTGAAAAATGTATATTAACAATCCATTTTCAACTTAAAAATTTGTGAAAGAGGTGATTCCCATTCGTTGGATAATTTTGCATTGATTCCATGTTTGCTGAATATACATGTATGTATTAGGTTGTCCCATAAGTTCGTGCCGCTTACTGTTTTACTATTTAAATTAATATTTGAAACGTACTTTCAAAGTCAACGAAAAAATATAACCACCTTCTCTACAACCTCTTCCTACTTTTTTGGTAAAGATATTACACCGTCACTGTAAAATTTCTGTGGTTTTTCATTAAAATACTTTTCAATCCACGGCACGAACTTATGGGACAACCTAATACATGTACAGTAAAGAAGCTGTCAGATAGTGGACAAATTCGTGAACATTTTTAGTATAATCTTCATCCTATTGAACAATTCATTAGCTCTTATGTCATTAACAATTCATCCGGGTGCCCCCTTTCTATTGCTTTTGGAAACATCCTTAATATATTTTTTTTTTTACAAATAGCAAAATTATTGTAGATTTGTATGTTCTTGTATACACGGATTAATTTAAATTTCAGACAAAAATCTACGTTGGAACTATAAAGTGCAACGTCATTGAATATCCTAGGAAATGTTGATGGTTTGAATAAGGTTTAATAAACTCTCAATTATCAAAACTTTATTTTTGAAACACTTTTCGGTAACTGGTTAACTGTTAGCATCACAGAAAAATTCCGTTCATTGATACCAGAGTTACGAACCGTTACGTGATGCGCGTGTGCATCATTTTTCGGTCGAAAACGTGTTCGAAGGTAGCAATACGATTTATCCATTGTCCCTTTCTGTTCCACAGCTTTCATCGTCCTTCTCTTGGTCTTCTGGTTCATCCTCCTCTCACCTGATCCCGGTTACTTCATCATTCAGCGTGCAGGTTGGACATTCCAAGAGCACGTTGAACCACGGTCACCTTTGTTTCTTGCATATCTATGCGTCTTCTAACTAACTGGCTCAGCAAATCCACGAGTGGGTGCCTCCCTCCGTCGAACAATAAACCAATAATAACGGAACAAATTAAACTGGTGCTCGGATTGCCTACCGTCGCAAAACTTCTGTACACAGTGTTCGAGATCGTTCGGGTTGCAAAGCGGCGTGCATAATTTTCAGGACATTGAAAGGATGTTAGAAACGATTGGAACACACGGTTCGTGTATGTATCTGGGAAAACTGGTGTGGGGACCTAGATACAGATTCCGCGATCCAAATATACTCGTATCCGGGTACACCCGATAATATCTGTCCTCGAATATCATAACTGGCCCCGAACTGTCTAGGGCTAGCCGAAATGTTCAAGTGGCCCGTTAAATAGCTGTCATTGCATGTTCACAGATCCCATATTGCGCGATCGAAAGTATATTGACTCGTGGATCACCCCCAAACGGGCATTAACACGTTATCTACCGCTATATAACAATCTATATAACAATTTTTGGAAGTCTATGGCCCATGGTTGAGGATATTTTAATAGATCCTTCAAAAGCAACAGAAACTTCAATCATAAACTAACAACTGACCCTCAGTAACGTAATGTAATCATTTCGTTAGCCATTATTGTGTAGAAGAAGATTTTTAAGCTTCCATTTTGTACAGCACAATTATCTCTTAGTAGATAAAGTGTTAAGTTCAATTTTAAAGATGCAACTGTTACCTTAGTTTTAACGGGTTGACCATTAACCCAGCGACCCTAAGAATTGGTTAAACTCCACGCAAATCATTTAATAAAACAGAAACTGGAAAGTCTATGGTCTTAATTACCTCATCTGTTACCACAGAAATTACTTTTTGGGTTGACATAGCAGTCAAAGTATTAATGGTGGTTCTTAACTAATGAAAATCAACTTTGCTTTGCTGTATTCTAGAAGTTGTGAGATTTTTAATCAGTCACATCTGTATTCATTAAATAATTGTTAGGGTACTAAAGGTATGATGTGTCTACCTCTGTTTTGATCCAGCTTCTCAACAATATCAACTAGCTGATAAATTTCTGGCAACTGATTTAAATTGATAACTATGTATATTCTAATTAAATTTGAGACCCGTAATCCACAACCTTCAGATTTTAGGATAATATTGGGGATTTTAAATAACATCTTCGTTGAAACACGAAACTATTAGCTTCTGTAAAATCAAGTTTTCAACCTGTTGACTATCCATTAGCAAGACAATGTTCCAATAGCGACACTTCGAAATTTACCAGAATTGGAGTGGATCCAAGAATCATTGTCTACGAAGTTCAGAAGCACATTCACCTTTTGTATAACGGGGATGAATAATTTTATCGACGCTTTTGCTTTTCTATGTCGTTTATCTTGGAAATTTTGATTTCCTGAGGATTTAAAACCACGTAACCCATTTCTTCGAGTCGTTGATCCGATCTTCGTCAGACAGCAGGTACCGGTTTCATTTTAATTGAACTTTTTGTTCCCCGTTCACCGCGTAACTCTTCTCCCTCTCGAACCGAAAAGCCGGACACGACTTAAAATTACCTCAGCCTTTAAACTCCCATAACTTCGCCAAAATTCATTCAAATCTAATGAAACTGCTGTAACTAAGTATTCTAATTTGTCATTAATATTTTTTGTTTCTGTTCGTGCATTACAATACATAATTCTCTTCAGTTTGTATCGATGAGTTCGTAGACATTTTGATATCTACATACTTGCTTTCTTTCGATATTTATATTTACCAAGTTTAAGTTAAACGAACATCAGTGGAATAAATATGCACTAAATAGAAACTACACGGGAGAGAAAACTTAAACTAAAATAAAACGCAAAACTAATCTATAAATATATAATATAACTACGGTGGCCCGAATTAATATTCGGACACTCTTTAGAATGCAATAACTTTGTTAAAATTAAACTAAACGACTTCAGCTTTTTTGAGATGTTAAAAGGATTAGTTTACTACGTAGCGTTATGTTTAATTTTAACAAAGTATTGTAAATAGTGTCTGAATATTAATTCGGCCCACTGTATGTCTATAAATGTTACAATTTAAGCAACATTTTTTATATCGACTTTTGTCCGGCCTTTCGGTGCAAATACCCCACTGCGCGGCGCAAGTAAGACCTGAATTCGTGTCCGCTCTTCTCACCTTGACCGGATCACCTTGTTCGATCCTGTTCGTTGTCCCGAAAGGAACTATAGGAATTTTTGGGAGTTGTAACTAATGGCTTGCACCGACTTTTTTAAAATTTTATTGCTGTTTTACTGCACTATTGAGCTAACTAAACATACTTTTTTTTTGTCTAAAAGAGCTGTACATAAAGAAGATATAACGGGACATGTGCACCTTGTTTTCGCAGAAAGTTTTCTAGTAAAAAATTATTTTTGAACATTAAAAAATATCCGTTCTAAAAATCATATCAGTTGATCGAATAATTTCTGACAGAGTTATTAGTTATTCTCATTTTGTCGAATTCCATTAAACACTTTTAGGAGAATGTTTTCGAAGACTTGTACTATCGATTTACTCAAAGAGAAGTTGATTTCTTCCACCTGCTACATCATGCTCTCCCTTAAACAGTTATGCGATGCACATGAGTGACTAGGATAATGTGTTTATTACATTTGAGAACTTTCTTCGTAACACCGGTTGCTGTAGTAGATCTGATGAATGGCACAGCGTGAAAGTTCTCATAGATAATGATTAGTTCAACGCAGTTTCTATGCAACACCCGGATTTATATCTTCATTCACATATTAACAAGATACCGCCAAGAAGATAATAAGGTGTTAAGTAAGAGTAATCGCTCTTCGGTATGAACGTACACGTAATATTTTATTTATACGTGCAGATAGTGCAGCATTCCATGTGTAATAAAGTAAGTTAATGACAACATTATTATGAAGCATATTATAGTTTATACATATTGAGTGTAGTGTGGTGAGATCGTTTATTTATCAGTATAGATCACAGCATAGGGTATTTCTAATCATTCTTGTCTTATCTGCAACGCAACTACTCTGTTACTTTGTGTCACTTTTCAGTTGCACTTACATAACAGTTATAGTATCAATTATGCTTCTGCTGTTTTGAGCGCTATCTGCAATCAACAGTTTAGTCACGGCAAACGACAAACGTAATTATCACCTCGGTACTTATTATGTACTACATCCTGTCGCTATGCCGTACTCTGGGTGTTTTATTGTAAGAGTTTGTAGCTGATTTACAATTTAAAAATATTCGCAATATGGTCGATAACAGTTCAATTCAAATTAACTCATATTTATTGTCATATTGTCTGCGAATACGACCGAATGAATTGCAAATAGATATGCACATGTTCGTTGACTATTTTGCATTTGTAATTCATCATTGTCAGAGCGAGTGTCACAGACTATCATCTTTTCTTATATTTTCAATAAACGGAAAATAAAAAGATGTTCCATTGAATTTTATCAGATCGCGAATTTTAATTTTTTTTTTATTGAAGACTCGTACGTTGCAATTGCTCGAAGTTCCGCAATCCGATCATTCTCATTGCAAAGATTCCACGAAACAGTGAAACAACGAGGACTTTTGGGCGGTCATAAGAAGCTTTTTATCGGGGACGTGAAAATGGAATATATTATGCGCTCTTTTCACGTGCGAATATATGGTTCATGAAATGCACATTTTTATGCATCTACAACGTGCGTAACGCGCATTCCCTGAAACCTGTTGCTCGGAATTGTATCCCCCGTTAACAGCCGCCGACGAAAGCCTATAATTTTATAAATTATTGCGCAATATCTTCCTGTGGACACCAACTTTGTTCCTTTTACTTTCCGCAAAAATTTCGCGTCGTTGAATTTCATCGAAACATGTAATGAGTGTACTACGCAGCTTTATGCATTTGTGGTGTATGCAAAATCCATGAAATGGAAGCAAACATTATTTGTTTTGTCATCCTATATTTATTAGAAAAAATTGTATTCGATTTAATCAAAGAAATTTTCTTCTCCAAACTTTCATAAGAAAATTAATGAAAATGAAAGTTTGCATAAAGATCGGAATTCCAGTCTAGGGATTATTAGACTGTGAATTTGATGCATGTATGGTAAACATAAATAAATCATATTTAAAATGCAAAACTTTAAAGAATTTCTGTATATTTCAATTCGCTGAATGTATTGAAGAAGAAAATTCCTGTCTGGCATTCAATGAAGAAAGTTTTTATTTTGTATAAAGATCCGCAGTCAACTAATTACAAATACCGCTTTACATATTATTGTGTCAAGTTCATTATCGAAAACATGAGTGTGTAATCATATTTTAAAGCTGACTAAGAATAAGTGAAACTAACATTTCAAAATCAGACACATTATAGTGGTTGAATAAATTTTAAAAAATCGGCACGTTAATCATAATAGATAGAAGTGTACAAAATTCGGATATATCATTTCGCAGAATTAAGTTTGACCCTTTTTCAGCCCGGTCATCTAATTGCATATATAAAATGTATAAGGAACAAGTGTAGAAAAATTGGGGGAAAAGTAGAAAATATTCAAGTGTATGATTTTCCAGAATTAAGTTTGACCATTTAGAAGTCTGATTTGCATTGCATTTATAAAATACGAGGATAAAATAGGTAATGTTTAATTTGTGATTCCTACAAAGTTTAATGTAATTTGATTGTTATTGTGTGTAGAGTATTTTAATTGCGATGTTGTGTTTGTAGTATTTTAGCAATTCAAATCGCACGCACTTCTTTCCCGAGTAAACAATCAAATTCAATCAAGAGATTTGGGAACGTTTCATTAAGAATTCGGAGTGTAACGTTTGTGCCAATAAGAGGGCAGTCATCGAGTTGATCGAACGACTTGATCTAGAAGAGGGGGAGTCCCATGGACAATGACGATGATACCCATTCCTCCCCAACTTACTCATCCAGTCAACAGACATTACAATCGTACACATGGTACCGTTCTCATCGTTCTCGGTGTATATCAGAAATTGTTTGCTAGACACCTCATAAATGTTTATTAAAATTATAGCAAAATTAATTGGTTAGTAACAAATACGCAAACCGAAGTGCCACCAAATTTTATTATCTAAAAGACTAGGAAATACTCTACATATTTTATTCCTTATCGATTTCTATGGTTGAGGAGTTTTTAATAGATCTTTGAACATAAATAGCAATTTTATTCGTGAACCAAAAACTCACGCTCAGCAACGTAATCTGATTACTTTGCTTGGGATTATTATGTAAAAGAAGATTTCTAAACTTTCTTTTAGTACTGCACAATTATTGAAGAGCCTATTAATAGGCTTCCAGTAGATATATTGTTAATATGTCGTATTTCATGGAAAAACTTCAAATTTCAAATACCTCTATGTTAAGACAATTTGGTAGCAACCATAAGTAGACTGTGGACATTTATACATTTTTGGCAAAACTTGGTAAGCGAAAACCAAAGCTGTAAATATATTAGATGAATTTAAGAATATTGGTACATTATTTTTGACTTATTAAGATTAACGGAAGAAGAAATATATTTTTATCTTCCAATTCTTACGACCGATTAAGAAAATTTTAATTTAGCATAAGAATTCACAGTCTGTTTATTGGCTAGATAATTTCAAACGACGATTCGAAGATAAGGAACAAGTTCCTCGTTTACTATACTTGAGATGTCTGTTTCTGAAACAAAATAATATTTTCCTTCTGCACGAGCAAACACACGACTGAACGGGTGCTTGGTATGAATAATTCTAGGTACGAGGCTTTAGCTGTTTGTATCGCGCTCGCTGTTCAGGCTTTCAGGGCGTCGAATGACACGTTGATACTGACACAGTATTATTCGACCCGTTTTCGATCACGGACAGTGTCATTTGACCCACTGATGGAGCTATCCGCAATGTTCGAATTCGAAACGTTGGGATAATTTTTCCGAAAGGACGCTGCTGACGCCTGGAATCCCATACTGCTAGAATTGTGTGATCAATCATGCAAATGTTGAATGTAGCTTATGATTTATGTGCCCGCACTTGAATAAACGTATCCGCAGGATTTTCGCTATTTACTGTTATACTAAGAACCCGCCTATTCGATTATACCACACATTTTTCTATTCAATTTAGTGTCCTTCATTTTTCAAGTTTGCTGCTTAGGACTTTTAGATATTCTTGTATGATAGTTTAGCTTTTATTTTATTCTTGATTTGAATTATTAAATCTTTTAACCCTTTGTATTCGGAGCTATTTCAACTAAGAAACCAAACATTTCTTCTAACCTAAAATATTTCCATCGTACTTAAGTTTTTTTCATTATATGCGTTCAAAACTGATATAGTACCTCATACAATATTTAAATGTTTAGTAATTTATTACATATGAACCAATTTAATCATGTAAACAATATTCTGAATAATGGTGTAGCAATTTGTAGTGGCGCCTCAGAGTCGCCATTCGAGTGCTAAGGGTTAAAGTATTATTACCCTTATTTTCATTTTATATGATTTTTTTCACTTTGTGAATATGAAAATGATATAATACCTCTTACAACACTTAAATGTTTAGAAATGTATTAAATACAAACAAATTTAGTAATGTAAACAATATTTTGGATCATGGTACAGCAATTTTTAGTGACGCCTCAGAGTCGCCACTCGAGTGCTAAGAGTTAACATGCAGTTCAAGAAGAAACAATAGAGAATTGTCCTCCGTTAGGAGCAAATATTCTTGAAAGGAAAACAGCAACGACGCTTAATGTCTTTTCCGTATCCACTTGTTTCCTGAATTCGCAAAAGGATCGATTAGGCGTTTAGAATATCAAGATTGAACTCACGTCACGTCCCGAAGGTGATGACGAAGAGAAAGACGTTGCTTGTACCTGCGACACGTGTAAATGATAGCCGTATGTCACCTTCTTCATATACAGGACAAAATATTGTTATAATCTACAAAATAATTTTTTACATATCTCTTGCTCAACTTGGAAGATTTATTTTGGCGTTCTCTTGAAGGCAGACAACGTATCTAGTATTATTTATAAACACATCGTCAAGATGTTAGCGGTACAAATAAATTATTTTTGTAACGTTTGAGTTTTGTTCCTCTGTTTTATTCAGAAAAAAAATTATATTTAAGGGCGGCTTCTCGTACAACAGCAGCGAAGACAAGTGACTTTTAAGAATGTTTCCAGAATTGAACATATGGGACTCTAGACCTTTAGGGGATGTAAATACTCTTGAAGTACAAGTGTTTTTCTTTTAGTTGAATTCTTATTATTTAGTGTATAATGTTTCTCGAAATTATGTTTTTTATACTGGCGTACACAATAACTTAAAAACTAATCAACTGATCAATTTTGGACAAGGCTTATTTAATGCATTACAAATTTCTCGAGGTACTGAACCATAATTTCTACTTAATTTCTTATTCATAATATTTTTTCTTACGATGAATTAATTTCAAATCGATAGAAAGTATCGATCCCTTAAAAAATCTATAAATTTTGTAATTCTTTATATATTTTCTTGAATGTTGGATCAGTACCAGCATAAATAATCAAACTTTAAGAGAATTCTTCAATGTTTGATTTCAGATAACTGACACTTGCTACATTTAATAATATTAATTCCAATGCCACAACTTTATAAATTTTGGTCTCTGTTTCCAAACGATAGACTATCCATCACCATTCGAAGTTCGAATACATACTTGACTTCTTTCAGCTTCGGATCCGTATCGGCAGATCGGCAAATATTTTCTCTAGCCGGCTGGTTACGGAAAAACTAAAGGCGCCCGATCCCGAGGTCGTTATCAGACAGCGTTATCACCGTGTGAGCGCCGCTTAACGTAATCGCGTCTGCGCAATCGCGAGCGGTTCCGGTTGAACTGGTCTCCAGAGTTACCGCGTGCTGAAAGCCGCGGCTGTTCCGCAAACCGCAGTACCCGCGTCAGTCACTGTTCAAGTGAGAGAAGACCACCTTCAGGTTCGTCAGCGAGACCATTTCACGCCAGACTCTTCGAGTTCTTTCTACGGTTCAGCGTTAGTTTCTTCTTCTCTGGTTTTCCCCCGCACGAGCCCTTTGACCTTCGGGCAATTTTTCAAAGATAGCGCCGGGCTCTTCAGGACAGCGAAGGCTACAGATGGAAGAGAGCATGGACGTAACCACGGTGAGTCCCTACCGTAAAGCCCTCTATGCACGTTGAAACACGTTGCAGTGCATTAGCTTCTAAGTCTCATCCAACATGTAATTTAAATTAGAACCAGCTTCCTAATACCCTACTAGGCCTAATGTAGACAAAAATTTCTCTATCTTCATTTCCTCTTATCGATAGCAGTTGGGAAATAATCGGACATTTTGAAGAGCGTGTTTCACTGTAGACGAAAATTTGTCTAGCCATATTAACCTTCTGCTACTACTGATAGCAGTTGAGAAATAATTGGATATCTTGAAGAGGTGTCTCGTGACACATCTGGATGTTCTAACGTGTGTAGAGGGCTTAAGAGTAACCTTCTCGACCGTCGACGTCTGTTTGCCTCGTGTCCCATGGTGTCCCCTGGAATTCCCCTGGCCCGGCGTGTTGCAACCTCTTCCGAGCGAAGAAAGTTCCACAGAGGATGTTGCCTTTCATTTCTCCTTCGAAACGCTTCGAATCTTTGTCGTCGAGCACCGAATCGTCGGTCTCGGAGTAGAAGTGATTTGTCTGTGAGAAAGTTAGCAGAAGGATGGTGCACCGTTTTCCATATCTCGTGTTCGCCGTGCGATCTTTTTGGAAATTGTGAGAAGCTGCTCGTTTAAGGATGTGGTTTTCGGAGACTGTTCGTCATGGTGCGTCTTTTCGGAGTTTCTTTCGGTGAAAATTGATCCGTTTCTCGGAACTTTCAGCTTCACAGATGGAAACCTCCGACGTGCAACGTGACCGGGCGAATGTGCTCTACAGGCCGGCTCAAAGTATGTAACGTGAGCGGGAAGGAGAGTCGTTTGTACAGACCTAGATTGCGTGAAATCAGATGCTTCGGACAATTCATTCTGGAAATGGCTCCTCTCGCGTAACTCAAGCCACGCGTTCTTGTGTAATTGTTGTATTCGGACTCTTTTGGTGAAATTCAAATCGATGAAACGTGATAATCGGGTTTGACGCACTCATTGCGTGCTCGGCTGACACATACACGAAAGTATGAGTTTCAGTGAAAGTTCGATTCTTCTACTCAAAATAAGACTTGCAAAACTTTACCCCATTGCCGTAAACGAGGGCTATAGCCGTCCAATTTTTAACAATATGTAGGCAATTTACGACTATAACCGTCCTGCATACTTTCATTAATAAAAAAAGAAACATTATTCGTACGCACTGTACTAATGCATTTATTTGTTAATTCTTTAGTAATAAATTGAATAAAAAATGACTTAACAGTCTAGATAACATGTAAGTTGATTACAGTTGTTTTGCAGTAACAAACAATTAAAAAAAAAGGAATTGGGTTTCTGGGCATGATTTTAAAACTAAAAGTGTGTGGCAATGGGTTATCTATGGTCTATCCACTTGCTTCAATTACTGGTGGATATTTAGAAACTCTTTATCTAACTTAAACTTAGAATATTTATTCTAGGCCATATTCTACTCTAGATCAGGCATGGACAAGTGTGCTCGATCGGAGGCGATTTTCAAGCGTTACCCCCACTCCAACCGCCTGCGCGTCTCGCTCCCCGTGATGGTCCTAGTTCTCGAGCCACCTCAGGCCCGTATCATATGAACTAGGACCGTCACGGGGAGCGAAACGTGCGGGCGGGTGGAGTGGGGGTAACGCTTGAAAATCTCCTCCGATCGAGCAACTTCTGTCCATGCCTGCTCTAGATGCATAACTCCAAACAGTTAGTATAAATTATAACCAAAGTCTACATTTGTAACACACAGTTTCGAGTGTTTTACATTACGTTTTCGCTTACTTCGAATTTATGATTCGATGTTCCTTTTTATTACTATCTTCATTTACTTTGAAGCACCCTGTATATTTTCATATCAATCAAACCAATTAATCACTGCGTTGCAATCGCGTGTAGATATAGAATTTTTTAAATATTTGAACAGATTGTAAGATTATTCTTCTTCGTAGGAAGAACACAGCCACTTCCTGAAAATCGTAGAGTATTTATTAACAACTTCTATGTGTAAAATGTCGACAGTTTGTGAATAACATGATAGTGATAATTCAACGGTAGCTTTTCAATTTGACTGTAACGTAAAATTAGAGAAAGTTTTTAGCATTATAAATCATTCATTTAGATATTTATCGTACAACATTACACAATAATGCATTAAGTCTTTAACACTAAACCTACCACAGCCGGTCAAATGACCGGTTTCAGATTTTTGATTTTCAAGTTATCGAAGTTATAAAGACGACTTCATGGAAATTGATTCAATAAATTCCTTTACTGAAGCATACGTTATAATAAAAATCACACAATGACTAAATAAATTCAATCTTGTTATTTTTATAAAACAATACATACTAGCCAATTTTAATGCTCGGTAGGTTTAGTGTTAATCCACTGTTAGGTCAAAGCCATTACTCCCTATCCATTATCACATCCGATCACTACCGCTCGAAATCTTTAGCTCAAATTTTCTCGGTAACAGCAACCTAACTTCCAATATGATATAATCATCGATCGTCTTGATTCGTTTTCAAGCATTTTATCGTACAGTAATTATCGCTCTCCCAACCATTACACACGGCACCAATCGGCACGCCATAAAAATCCCATCGCGACTTGCTCAACGACTCATTCATTAGTTAATTCATTCGGTCTGACCACGAAACAAAGTATTGTTTTTGCTGTGTTCGCTTCTGTAACACTTACCCAGTGGAAGGTACTCATTAACTTCCCTTGATGTCCATTGAGCAGTGATAGTAAACGCCTCCAACAATTAACATAATTGACAAAATGTGAGCTTCCCAATAATTTGAGTCACTTGGAGTTACATCCTCAAGTTTTTCAATATTTTCCACTTTTATAAAATTCTACTCGTTAAAACCAATTAAAACATAAACGATGAAAAAATTTTGTTCTACTGAAATAATTTTGATTCGATCAAGATTACGAAATTCCATTTTTCATCGGATTGTTAGTTCACTGTTACAATTCGATGAAAAGAGATTAACACTTCATTTTGGTCGTCTGTGAAACCAACAATTTTTAAGATTTCGAAAAAGTCTTTTAGATACGTTTATATGTCACTACGACAATTTGAATTTGAACGAAATTCGAAACGGTACTCTCAGAAGAATGAAATTACAAAGAAAAGAATCCAGACACTCACGGACCAAACGCACTAATTCTAGTCCTAGGGGATCGCTTACCAATAGCAAAAAACATATTCGCCGACTTTGTGCTAAATAGTCATGTGGTCTAACTGGCAACCTAAACGGTACTCGGGGAATCGTCAACAAATGTGTTCTGTTTACAATGGGAGGTTGTTTAATCGGGAATGTTTACAAACGCGTCAACACCATAACAAAATTATACACTATGTATTCATGAAATCGTTACAGTTTATTAATTATGTGCTCCGTAGTATTTACATTTTTATTAATTGCTCGGTTCGTGGAACCGTAAGAACGCCCGATCTTTTTTCTTAATTAAGATATTCGAGCGAGCGCCCTTCACGGCCGGAAGTTACGCTTGCGAAACATTAATTAGTGAAGGAGACTGACTGGGTAAAGGTGTGCTCGCATTATTCCTTGTTCTAGCCAGAAACAATTCTAAGGATTTCTTCCTGATAATGTTTTTATCTGAACGAGGCATAGTAAGAGCGATCTTTGTGTCAGCATCGATGAATTCTCTTCGAGCTTCGAGTTGCGTAAAATTATTTGAAACAACTCTGTTTCCTATCTTGATTTATCAGACGCTCATTTTCAATGAATCCGTACGAGATACTCGCTTGAATTTTTTATAAATCTGTTTCACTGGCTCGAGAGTACATTACAGTTTTATAAACTTTTATCGAACTAATCTCCTTTCTCTCCGAGCACTGCGAAACTTTTCAAACCTCGATTGTTAGTAACTATTCCTGTAACTTGGATAGGAATTCACAACAGCATCATGTACATTCAAATATTATTCTTATTAATAAGTCCAAATTAGATCAGTGATCGAAGTCATTGATATTTGCAAGTGATCATTATTCTTTATAGTATTATTAATTATTATTATAAATATTATTTATAGTATTATATTAAAGGATTTTTAAGATGTTAGGTTACGTTACAGAAAACTGGCTTACGATTGAAATTGTCATTGCTATTGAAACTTTTGTTAAGAAATTCTTAAACATAAATTATAGACTTTTCAAAACAATATCACAAGTGGACCGCGAATTTTATGAATTAAAGAATATTATTATATTATTTCCAATTTATTAAAATTCTTAAAAGAAGAAGTACTTCGTGTAACTTCTGTTCCCGGCAATTGATTTAGATAATGTTTATTTTGCATTAAAATCCGCATACGAGCATAAGGAATATAAAGTTCGTAGACGAACAATAAGAAAGTTACAAATTAAACAAATAAATGAAAGAACATGACGAAGAAAAGGTTCGGCAGAGTTGTAGACCAATGTGAGTCCACCTTAAGACGAGCCTGAATAAGAATTAAATTTCATCGACTTTGTGCAATCTGTGCATGAACGTAGTTGCACCGTTATTTTTAATCATTTCCTTGTTTTCGCTATCGGAGCAATTCAGATGGAACTCGTGACTAGGCACTAAAACGTTGAACCCATTTGTCGGTAGCATATTTCACAGTCCCCTTGGGTTCCTGATCGACTACTGTTACTTGAAAAACGTTTTTCTTAAGAGTTGAGTATATTTCGCATCGTTAAAATACGTTTCGTTATTCCAGAATAAACGGTTCCTCAACAACAACAGCAACGCTGAACCAGAAACATGTCGGCTGCCCACGTTCGAGTTGTGAAGTGGAGTTTTCCTGCCTTTGCACTGATAATTGGCCTACTCTGGTACAAACGCCGCCGAGTTGACAGAGCCGATCCAGGTGGAACACCGGACCCGGATTGTAGCGATCAGACCCTCGTCGACTGCAGAAAGGAAACAGTTTCGTCGAAGACCAACTCAAACTTCTACGACTCCGATATACACATCGAGGAATCGTACTCGTTGAATTCTTGCAGCAAACCGACAGAGGAAATCGTTTACAGTCCCAGAAAACGAAGCGAGAGTCTGGATATCCCTCAGAAGGGCTCGCAAACCGCCTTCACAAGGTCGAAAACATCGTCACAGGACGAGGAAGCATGGTACAACTTTGTGGACAGCACTACATCCAGCAAAATGGACATACAGCTTGGTAGCAATCCCAAGACGAGTAACTTCGAAACCATTGCCAGAAGCAGAAGCTCGTCCTCTTTGGAAAACGCTATGGAGTCCAACGGCAAGGTAGTGAAAATATTTGAGAACGTTACCGAAGAGGAAGAGCAGAAAATAGCAGCCAACGAGGACAATTCGTTGGAACACGTTAGTAAAGAGCATGAAACGGATAACGAATGCAGTTATCATCAAAGCAAAGAGCAACCTGACACCACGTCAACCAAAGATTGCTCCAAGAGCCCTGCACAAGTATTATCAGAGAGAGACTCTGCTAACCACAGTCCAGTCTCCGGAGTGCTGGAAGGCAGTGTCACAGATGAAGCCAGAAGCGAAGGGAGTACAGACAGTGGAAAAGGTAAAATTAACAATTGCACTGTCCAACAGTTGTCCTCCATGATCAGTTTGTTCGAAATTTGAAAAAGAAGTTTTGCAAAGCGAAATTGAAAGTAACATGTTTGAAGTCTGCTATATTCTAATATGTTATAATATATTCGATTATAATATAGTATATTATACTACATTTGAGCATATTAATTAATAAAATTACAAGAATCCGGAGGTTGGGATTTCAGTTGATGTTTGTAATATGATCACAAGTGAATCGATTTAATAATTTTCTTGACACGTTCTTATAGTTTGAATAACCGTGAAGTAAAGAATTTATAATTATTTTGGATAGAGAGGAACTGTTAGTTACTAGAACGTAAAATGTCCGCATGTTGGATAGTTTAAAATTTCGTATCTATTGCAGGTGGTAGTATCAAGGATCACCTGAAGGACAGCACCACCCCTACAACATACGAGTTCAATATACCACAAAATTTAGTAGGAAAATTAATCGGGTACCGTCGTAGTTTCATACAAAGTGTACAAACGAAGGCGAACGTGCACATACACTTGGACTACCATCCCTCGTCGTTAGATCTGCAATTGTGTCGCATAACAGGTTCCTCGGAAGGGATTAAGGTCGCTCTGGGGATGATACGACAGAGGTTCCCAGAAAACAGATATCCCCAAGTGTCCTTCGAACAGATTTCGCCGTTCAATCAATGGCTAACAGAGTTGATGCAGTTATCCTTGGTGGGAGGAGTGAATAACGATGTTGTTATATGTCATATAGTTAAACCAAATCGCTTCTTCGTTCAGCTTCCTACTCACCCCACGTATCCATACTTGTGGACGTTAGTTGACAATATGACAAAGTTATACAACACGACGGACTCGCCTCCAGTTCCGGAAGAACTTACCAGTACGTACTTTTATCGATCTATTGCGATTTTTAATTTCGCTGCTATAACTTGGATATGTAAAATAATGGTCTTTTAGATGTTTAATTAATTTTTCATTCAAGGAATTATTGTACTAATGTGAAATTTTGATGGTTTCTGTTTCTCTCTAATCAACGTGCTGTTATTAAACGTTAATGATATTTCTATGCGAGTTTACATAAAGATCTGCAGTCTTCTTAAAATAAGCTGCTTATTTTGTCAACTGCTATGAGCAACTTTATGTTTCGTTATTTTCAGAGGGCATGATCTTAGTTGTGAATTGGCAGAATAGGTGGGTGAGGGCGTACGTCGAGAAACCAGATCCCAATGGTGAACGACATTTAGTACGGTTGGTAGATCACGGGGGTTACTGGTATTTCAGTAGTGTAGAAATGAAGAAAATTAGGTCAGACTACCTCACACTGCCATTCCAAGCAATTGAAGTATTCCTAGCAAATGCACAGCCAACAAATGGTGAGCACGTTGTTTTATTGTCTTCCCTTCTGCGACAGTTTGTGATGTTTCATACTGTAACGTTTTTTTGTATTAGGTAAGTGGAGTCAGGACGCTTACGATGTAGTTTTTCACTTCTGCTGCGGTACCGTTGGCCAAGCTCAAATTGAAGGCTACATTAACAATAGTACATATGTTAATCTTTATCTTAATATTCAAAAGTATGGGGTAAGTATATTTTTCTTGTTAAACATTATTAGAATTTAATTAGTCGTGCTCGTATTACATTTCCGATTGATTTTTGTTCGCAGGTGATATCCCTTGCCGATGAATTAATAGTTCGTAAATTGGCGTACCCGATACCATTAGAGTGCATAACTCCAGAAGAAGGTACATCTGTTTGATACACTACGACATAAGAGTTTAGCCTTCATTAATTGAGTTGTATAAAGATGTATCATCTGGTGATAATACGTGATCGTGTCATTTTTTAGTCACTGTACGTTTGTATTCGAAGCAATTTTTCACACTCAGAGTATCGTGATTCATGATTTCATACTTCGGCAATACAGACACTTCTTGCTAAGTGTTGAAACAATAATTTCTTCGAATTATTTCATTTATTTATTGAGCTCGTAAGGATATACGACACGAACCATAATCTGAATGTTCTGGTCAAATGAAGGTGTAGAGGAGGCTCTCTGAAACAATCTCTACAAGTAATATGACGCAACTCACGTGATTGACACACGGCGACTGATTTTTCATGTTGTTAACAATGTATTTTTCGAAAACGAAGCAATATTGCGCCTTACACGTTTTGAAGATTGTTTTCGGTAGCCTCCTTCACACCTCGAGAAAATCTGATCAAAGCGTTCGGATTACAGCTCGGACAGTGCCTCCATGCGAGATGGCTTCGATAAGTAGAAACCAAAACGCTCATTTTTAAGTTCTAATTGAAAATTACGATGAGAACGAAATACTAACTCTGAGACTGTTACTGAAGGAACGCAACCGACGGTTGCGTTTTGCATATTTAGATTCCCCGTGAGCAGACTTTGATCATACCTTTGTATATAGTGTAACATTACTTCTTCAGTTATAAAGTATTTATAATATACCTTAATGATAATAAGAATAGTAAAAAAATGAAAAAACGGATAGGCGGTTAAATAACTCTACACGGTGAAAACGATGACAAAATTGAAGATAGTTGATATGTATGTTTTATATTTCTCAAACACTGATGAAAAGTGATTACATTATTAACAATCGCAGACGAATCGGGAAATTCGCTTCTATGTGACCGTGATACCTATTACAGGCAAGTTTACTAATTGGAAACGTGAATCATTTAGTCGATTAAGCTATGCCAGAGAGACTTATTTCGCCTAGTTATACCAGAAAATGTTATTTTAATTAATCAATTAAGTTCTTTCTTCTTATTGATGTTGTATCATGGTTATTATTAAAATGAAAGATAATTATGAGGATCACAAGTCCTGAAAATTGGGATCGCTGATGTCTCAAATTGTTAAAGAAACTGTAGTATTGATATTATCTGTATAATTTAACGTTAGAGGCTTATATCTTATATGAATATGTATATGTTGATCGGTTTAGCTGAGTTATTTTTCAACAGTAAAAAGAACAAAATATTATGTAGAATTCTTTTTGCGTAATGATAATATCTTCTCTTCTGGTTACACGGCAAGTAAATTGTTATTCTATTTTCTTTCTATATCCCGGTTGAAGTGTCTTATAGAATGTAATACGACATTTTAATCAGTTCGCTGCTATCGAGCAGACTATGAAAAGGCTGGTAGTCTTTTGGTAACAACATAACATTTATATTTCATTATATAATGCCCAACAAATTATTTTTGTCGGGCATTTCATTTATTCTATGTAACTCTAAATTGTACTGAATGAGTCATAGTAATTAAATTTATAAGACAAAAATACCACCGCGAGTGTGTCAAAAATTATAAAAAAGTCATTGAGGAACATGTGAAAAGTGTATGATTTATAATGTGTACTGTACTCGAGCGAAAAAAGGGGAAACACATCTCGATAAATGTTACATGTTAATACCTATTGTTGTTGATACGTAATCATAATAGAAATATTTTCTTGGGGATATACATAAAGACACAGTTATTAAAAAAGAACCGCTCATAATTCAATCGTGTGTATGCTTCATGATAAACGTTTTAGATCGATCAGTACAATATGTTTCATGAATGTGTCACAACGAAAATTGTTACACAGATATTTTATTTTTAATATTGAATATACGTTTCTTATCAGAAATAGTACAATCAATACTTTCGTCACATTGGTCTCTTAAACTAGCATGCTTGTGTTGTGTACAAGTACATAAAATATGGCTGACCGCAACATTCGGATCCATTCGTATTTCTTACAACTTCATTTACCATTATCTACTCAATTAAGCTCATTTTGTATATACCTCAATGTAACCTCTGGCATTCTCATTAAATTTGTATCATTTTAATCACCTGATTTTATTTCCTGTGCTGAACCCGTTAGATTCTATAGGTTTGTTATACGTATGTTATTTTAAGGTAAAACTGTTCTTTAAGGTTTTATCTTTAGTTTTTGTGTAGATATCTAATTGTACTTTCAAACAGTTTATCTCAATATCATGCGATGTGATTGTCACGTTTTCTTTTTATATAAGCAGAGAATATACACGGTGTCATGTAACTATTCTATCCGGTACAACCGGATAGAGGCTGATTCTACGTTAAAAAATTAGTCGGAAATATACAATAAAATTTTTTTCATTTAGCGCCTGAATCCCGAGAAATGAGATTCTACTCCTATACCTCGTCTGCGGTTTTATTACGGACAAGGATACCTCGTCTGTGTGCATGGATATTATATATCCATCGTTGTGTGATACAGACATTGCATCTTATGGGACTTCTGTGTCTAGGCCTCGGTGGGCCACAGTGGTCCCCGTGCCATTTCAGTGTCCCGCCTAATATTACCGATAGGTCACAAATTTAGGCGTATTAGCAAGAACTGAATATTCTGTATACTTTATTTTTACTACGGCTCCACCGACGAGATACTGTCCACAGCTTAAGATAACAGACAGGAATGAGAGTGCTCACGTTCGGGGATTTGCCGTGCTAACTTTTTACTTTTAGCCTGGATCAGAACCTACCTCATCTTTTTAATGCCCCTGTGGCATGGATCAGAATTAGTTTCAACCATTTATTTAATTTGAATATAAAATAATGCTTATTAACGAATCAATATGCAATATGTAACGTACATCTCAAAGCCTATATCACCGTTGGCCTGCATCAAAACCTACAATCTACGTCTCGCACAGGAATGCAAATCTAACAACCTCTCACGAGAGCACAGCTAACCCCGCCAACCAACAAGAGTAAGATGAAGAATCTATTGAATTGTGGACGCAACGACCTATAAGCGACGCGGCTCGGAAATATCAATTTAGGAAAGTTGAACTTTGAACGTTCAACAACAGATTCCAATTACAAATCCCAAAAGAAATATGGAAGGTATTCGTTGAACATACACGTATTCTGGAACGAAAACTCTGTATCTGGGTTATTAATTGAAAAGAAATGCTGAAGCTGGTACATCGGAAAACGAAGAAAGTATTAAGTCTTACATTCTACTATAAAATACATATTTGCTCAAATTCTAAATGTGCAGCTATTAGCTCGATATTATCCACCACATGCAAGATACTATAATTTATAAGTTATAATATCTTGCGAATTGTGGATAATGTCGATTGCCCAGGTCTCACTACAAGGAGGTTGCCGCACAAGAGACCCGAAAGGGAGTCGGAACGAAGTCTCCCTTCGTTCTGTCTCCCTTTCTTACAAATTAAATAAGAAACTTAAAATTCTAAGGTCTGAAATTCTAGATCGGTACCTCTAAAACTACTTTAAGTCGCATCTATTTATTTGCAACATTAACTAGACATTTAATAAATTTTGAAAATTGATACCAGTGTAACGCGTGTGAATATTTGTTTCGCAACACTACTCGAAATCGCGGATGTGCCCATTTCAAAGTTGATCGTTGCAGCTGGAGCATGGGCGCCTGAAATGTCGAAACATTCTGATGCAAACGCTATCCTTTTGATGCGCAACGCTAATTCAACGAATCGAAATTCAAATTGCTATTTAAATAAGAAATTTAAAATTCTAGCATCTAAAATTGTAGATCGGTATGTCTAGAAGTACTTTAAATCGTGACTATTTATTCGCAAGAGTGACTAGACATTTTATCAAGTTTTAAAATTGATGCTAGTACAACACGTGTGGCAATTTGTTTCGCAACGCTATACTTTAAACAATCTATATCGTAATGTTAACTTTGATCTCTGTTCAATATCGGCTAAATGCAACGCGTGGTTTTCTCGCAACGCTAGTGTAACGTGATTCTTTTGATGCGTAACGCTAATTCAATAAATCGAAATTCAAAATGCTATTCTAATAAGAAATTTGAGATCGGTATCTTTAGAACCAGTTTAAATTGTGAATATTTATTTGCAACATTAACTAGACATTTAATTAGTTTAAAAAATTGATACTAGAGCAACGCGTGTGACAATTTGTTTCGCAACGCTACTTGAAATCGCGGATGTGCCCATCTCACAGTTGATCGTTGCAGCTCGAGTATGGGATCCTGAAAAGTCGAAGCACTCTAAAGCAAACGCGATCTTTTGGTGCGCAACGCTAATTCAACGAACAGAGATCCAAAAAACGATTACTTTATATTATCTTTAAAAGGGCAACAATATGAACTTTAAAAGAGCAGTCATCAAAATAAAATGTAATTTTGAACTGCGACTATTTTTGATTCGCAACGCTACGCATTAAACAATCTATATCGTAATTTTAACTTTAATCTCTGTTCAAAATCGACTAACGCAACGCGTGGTTTTCTCGCAACGCTAGTGCAAATCGAGAACGTTCCCATCTCGGTTGATCGTTGGGGCGGCGAAGCCTGCTCTTGCATGCAACTAACTACTTTTACAACTACTCTATTTCTACAGACGAGTACAGTGAAAAGGTAGTGACGAAATGACTCACTCGAAGATGCGAAGCCATTGCAATGATTGCGTTCAAACGATCACTTCCCCAACTGCGCGTCACGAGCAACGCAAGCGTTGACATGACCTTTACGCAGTATGAAGTTGGCATGGGCCGAGGGAGCTCCAGAATGAACAAGTCTCTCAGACATCCTCAGTATCGAAGGTGATTGAAGAGACCATGGCCCACTCCGAGCTAGCTTAAAGTAGGGCAAGGAAGTTTTAAATAACCCTTGGACTATCCTAAGCTAGCTAATGGTAGACCATTGCAGACAATAGTAGTCCACTGGTGGAGGACACTTAGTCACGCTTAATCCAGCTGAATGTAGGCAAGGGTAGGCCAGGGTAGCTCTGGAGGACCACTGGTCAGCCTCGGGGTAAGCAAGGTTCGGCCAGGGTAGCTCTGGACGACCACTGGTTAACTTCGTGGTAAGCAAGGGTAGGCCTGAGTACCTCTGGATGACCACTGGATGACTAGTGGATTACCACTGGATGACCACTTGTCGACCTCGGTGTAGGCAAGGGTGGACCAAGGTAGGCCACTGAAGAAGTTTTGACTCTGGGTTAGGTGTTGTTTTCACACCGATATACTCCACCCGTATTGTGTTACACTTACGGCGACCGAGGCCTCTCGAGCTTCGCTGTCCTTTGTACGTTCGGCACAAATCAAAGAATAGTATACCTGAACACAAAGTGTCACTGGCCGAACCCGTGGTTGTAACATTTATCGATTAAATACTGTATTAACCCTTTGCTGACCACTTCTTGTTGCCTAAAGGTGACCGTGGTCACCCGACAAGTTAGACACGAGTACTCCGTATGAATATCCAAGAATTATATAAACATTTTTCACACGCGTGTGATGCTATGTGATGACACATAGATGCAAAAATATTCAACGTCACTTTAGTTCCTCTTTTAATATTTGAATTGGCTTGAGACATTTACAATTTATGATATATTAACATTTTTCTAATGGGAAGCCTCTTAATAGCTTTTCTGATTACATGCGACACCTAGTAGAAGTTTAATACTTTTCTTCGAAATAACAATTTCAAAGAAATGATCGGACTTTGTTACTCAAGATAACTGCTGGTTTACGAATTAAATGATTGAACAATTTATTAAACAGTTCTCGACTGTAATCTTTAATTTTGAAAAAATTATCATATCGCCGCTGATAGGTAAGGTCTCAATTACATTTTACTAACGAATCTGTACACTTGACACAATTATATTGTATAGGTATTTATCATAATGTACAGTTTTCTAAATAAACAGTATGCTAAAAAATAGTGTTACAACTTTATCGAAATACGATCTATAGTTGATTTTAGCATAGTAAATATTACCTGGTCAACGAATACTTGCATACAATATTATTAAATTGGAAAAATGTTTTAATACCAGCGTAAATCGTGATCTTAGCGTTAGCATTATCTTATCCAGCAGTAGATTATATAAATTTATTTTTATATCAACAACTAATCCGACTGTCATATGATTGAAAATCGATAAAAGTATGTTTGCGCGATTTACTTTCCCCAAAATTGTATCTCCACAAATACCAAACATTTGTTTGCAAATAAAATGAGCGAGTACAATGAAATGCATGGACGATAAAATTAGTCTTCTGCAATAAGCTGATAACCGAAGAAAAGCAAAACAATTTGTTACGTTTGATATAACATATGGGAGCATACTCTTATCTGGTTTTGATAACGTCGTCATGAGTGGCGTATTGTGCATTCGAGGGTCCAATACAGTGAACTTTCACATTATTTAAATTAACCCTGATTTCTCTCTGGTTCCGTTAAATTTTATATATTCATTCAAAATATAAAATTATTAATAAAACACACTTGGTTAAATTAATGTGTAAGACAAAAGTGGATGAAATGCTTATCCGAGCATGAAAGTTAAGCCTGCCATGACAAGATTAAACCTAATATTTTAAATATTTTAAATATTTTAAATATTTTAAATATTTTAAATATTTTAAATATTTTAAATATGTAAAACCTGTTTTACAAAGTAGTTCTTTGATTGGTATCAATTTTAACCAATTTCTTTACTGAAAATAGCTAAACGCATGTTTATTTAAATAATAGCAGATATAATACAATATATAATGGATTTTTAAACTGACAATTTAAAAGTATCGGACTGGACATAGGAGTAGAAAGAAGACAAATAAATCCATGAAACAATTCATAATCTATCGTTTAATTATTAAGAAAAGAGCCAATTCGACGAGATGGGGCCCGTACAATAATCAAAGTATTTTTGGTATTCCTCAAAATTATTACGAGATTACACAAACAAACTTAGAAACAGTGGGAAGTCTAGAACATGATACTTCGGCATTCATTGCGAATGATAAACGTGCATGTTGGCGTCGTACATTTTCGAATTGATTTCTTTTTTCGGTTGGATCGTGGTGGGGATTCCTGGATAACCTGCACCAAGTATTTATCACCCACGTTGTGACAGTCGTGCGCTATTATCACCGAAACTCTTCCCCGTTTCAAGTCATATGTGCGGGTCTCATTCGCGGAAGTGCTTGCAAGGAACATAAGATTCCAATCGCTTGTGTTCACGACCTATGTACGCTGCTTAATAGGGTGAGTGATCGATTATTGTTGTCGGCAAATAGGTGAAAAGCGTATACTGTGTTCTTCGCTCGATTTGCCACTCTCTCGTCGACTTCTGTCATCCCAAGTTCATGTTATTTCACATTTTAATCCGTGCGCCAGATATTCACTTTGAATTATTCAATGAAAATGTGCTCCAATATTACTCTCAAATTTTCACTTCCCATCGAATCTTACAAAATTTGTAACTTCCTAGAAACGACGTTAATAGTTATGCATGAGATAAAAGCAATGACTCTCTCGGCGGTGGCGGCCATCATTATCGTTGTTGTTCGCCTATCAGTTTCATGCTGTAACTGAATAAACAGAGCACGCAATTTACACAGATAGAAAATAGTTATCTGAAAGGAATACCGGTCTGACAGGTTGTTACACACACGTAATTTTACTATTGGTTAAAGTGACAATGTCAACGAATCAGACTGTGGACAGACGTGGTCACGTCTTGTCAGCAAACAGCGTATATTGCATAGTTAAACTTAACTTAAGAAGTGATCTGTCATGAAAAGTCCAAAAAAATAGTGTTTAAACAAGAATACATATTTATACACACATTTAATGATGAATCGAATATTAATTATATAAATTGTAACGTAAAGCATTTATTGATAATGTTAGCATGTCGAGCGCAACTTCGGGGAACCATTTGATTCCTAGCTCGCTTCGTGCGAGTATCCGACCCGGCCCGAAAATGCGAGTCCCGGCCCGAAAATGCGAATCCCGGCCCGAAAATGCGAATCCCGGCCCGACTCGATTCGAGGTTATAATCGGCATAATCGGACTTGCCTGCAGACCTAAGTTTAAATACTATGCAGTGACAACAGAAGATTAGATTGCCTTTATCGCGGGCGAACGAGACAGTGTCGATGAAAATACATGTACATACACATGACTAACTGTTATGACTTCTTTCTATTTCCAGTTAATTTCAGGTTTAAGTGCATCGATGATGGAAGTTCTGCAAGTCGCGTGAACCTGTCACAATTTTATAGAAGAATTCATTGAAGAATAGTCGACATTAGTACATTCTGCCAAAATGATTTTCGGGATATTTGCGTTCTTCTTTATGGGGATGGTTTTGCACTTTGCCATCGTGCATTTCAGCAAAATGGGCAGGCTGATAAATGCCATACCGGGACCGCAGGCGCTACCGCTGCTCGGGAACATGTACAGCTTCCAAGTTTCTCCAAGTAAGACACGAAAATACAAATAAAAATTGTCCGCATCAATTGTAAGGAGCCAAACAAAATTGTCAAGCTTCCTCTAATAATTTCAACGAAATGAAAATAATAAATCGATAATCTTACATATTCTTTTAATCCTTTTACTGTTTCAAATTTCATTTAGTCACTTTTATTATAAATGCATAATATCTGCAGTAATAAATAGACTGCTTATTTTGAAACAGTATGAAGATAAAGAGCATTTAAAAATATCTTTATCATTTAAATGTTATTAATTATTTATTAGTACTTATTTCAATGTTAAATTTTATTTAAATGTTATTTAGCAGGTACATTTATTCTGTATAAATTATTTTATGTATTTTTTTATTGTTAGTCTCTAGTTCATAGTATATTTCATACTAAAAAAGTCTTTTATAACAACAAAATAATTTAGTAAGTTTTTCTTGTGCATTTAGTTTTCTTTATTAAGCATTTCCACAATAAGCGATATTAAATAGATTTTTGTATTAAACTATTTTTTATTAAAAAACTCTACAAGAACCACCCAACTGTAATTGCGAAACATAAAAAATTTGTTGGACAGTGTAATATATGGTAAGTATACAGAAGAGGTTACACCTTACCGATTTCAGTGACCTTGAAATATGTCGTGAAGCTTATCATTCTGAACAACTTTTTCGTATACATGTTACCGCCGCTCGGTCTTAGATTTCTACAATAGATATTCGCAAAAAATTGTTGGGATGGATGTAGCAAACTCCGCCTTTTCCCAATGACTGAATTCGACTTTCAGAGCGTGGGAGGTGGGAGGACCTACCCTAATCCTAACGGAAAGCGGTCATTTGACCGGCGGTGGTAGGTTTAATGTCAAAAAACTGTTGGGTTCACTACTGCAAACTCCGCCATTTTATAGACATTTTGGTTAGATCTGACAATGAGTTAGGTTTGGTGGTGGAAGTGCAGTGGCTGAACACTTCAAAATATGCGGGGCCCACATGTTCTCATGATTAGAAACGGTAGAATTCGCTGTAGTGGGGGTCCGTAGATTTTTGTAAATATCTAGAAAACGAAGGCAGAGCTTTCACTGAAAGCGGTGGGGTGTCCCCTTTACCGTATGGTTACTTAATATCTAGAATGCGTATATTCGCCTCAAATAATTTCTTCTGCGTCGATAAAAATAGTTCCAAAGACGAACTATAACATTCCTTTGATTCTATTATTGCAGCGGATCTTTGGACGCTTGTACGGAATTTGAGCAATCAGTATTATCCGATTTTCAGACTGTGGGGATTCATGGAGCCATTCCTTAATATTCGTCATCCAAAAGACATCGAGGTAATCGAACAATGTATTATTGCATACGAAATTGATCTAACAAGTAAAAGTCACGGATTTTTCATGGCGTACACGATTGACCACGAAAATTTGCAATCTTGAATGTTTTCGGGGCTAAATTATATCATGAGCATCATAGTACGTCACTAGTAGGGTTTGCAATACCGGACCAAAAATACTACACCGATATTCGGTATTTGTTTAAACGTTGTACCGAAATACCGGTATTAATACCGGTATTAGGAATTTTCAAGAAGGTACAAAAACACAGTTGTTCAATAGAAAAAACATTAACTGATTTATTAACTGCATATTTTTGAAATATGATTGTAAAAAATATAATGCATCTATTGAACTGTCTTAAGCCTGGAACGTATTTTTCTGCAAAAATGAGCTGCAGTTGAAAATGCTCTTTCCGCATCCACGGTGGTCAGTGGTACTGTTAATAATGAGCGATATTAAGAAAAGTCTAAATTGATCAATCAAGTTGTTTTTCTCTTGAAGGTTACACTTTAATTCAATTGCACTTTTGTTACCGAAACTGCAGTAGTTATTGTGCATTATACAAAATTATTTTTGGTATGTTATACAAAATTGGATATACGAAATGATGGTTCGTGTTACGAAAGAACATACCTCAGAACATAATAGCTGTGTAATCCACTCCTCGTTGCTGAGATTCTGTGTAAACCAGAAGCGTATCAAGTCACATTTCCGAGTGAATCGCAAATAATTGACCAGCGCATACCGATATTACCGTGTTTACTTTGACATGCTGACTTGTTAGATCCTCAGTCAACCCAATTATTGGTCCTCGCATGCCATGTTGACCTTGATTTCTGCTCGGCTGCTCCATTTACGAAAAGACCGGTTTGAATGATCCTTTTTGCCCTAATTAATTTTTATTCAAAGTTAGCCCCCGGTTTCCAGAGATATATCCTGCTACACCACTTGAAGTTTTTACGCAATTTTTGTTGCAAAATTTTGATTTGTTGCTGTAGATAGCTTGAATAAAAATATGCACTTCATTACTGTGAAATTACCTACGTTTAGACGATCCTCGGAAATCCAAGATACACCCAGAAAAGCGATCTCTACAATCTTTTAATGCCTTGGTTCAAGACCGGACTACTCACCAGTGCAGGTAACGTGTTCCTGGTTTTCATTTGCATTTTAAAAACCGTTTCGAGAAATATTAGCAAATTTAGCATTGCGGAAGTTGAATAAAAATGACATTTTACGTAATAAGGTAAAACAGATCTCTCCGTTAAGAAGCTTGGAAATGTTAGCTTGACAAAAAACATTACATACAAGTTCCATTTTTTAAAATAATCATCTATCGTTTTTTAGTTTAGTTTTTTGAGACTGCCTCAATATATGAGTGCAGTAAATAGTCGCAAGAGGAAACAACTGATACAGGAGTGTAGAACCTTGAAACTTTTAACTATCTTCATTTATAGTGTTTTTATCGCGTTTACGGTTCGTTGTAGGTGTCAAGTGGCAAACGCGTAGAAAGTTATTGACGCCGGCTTTCCATTTCAATGTGCTGCAACAATTCGTCGATGTTTTCATCGAGGAATCCGAACGGATGAACCTAACACTGAAGAACGAAGGTGGGCCGATTGTTAAGGACCTCTTGCCTCTAATCAGCGAGCACACGTTGAACGTGATATGCGGTAAATCATAGAACATGTTCTTTCCGTAGAAAATTGTCAATACTTTCATTATCGCTTTGCAGAGTATATATAGAATTATCTGTCATGAATGAAAAGGATTTAAAGTTTCGTTGGTACAATATTTATATAATTGGCAGACTTTATGCAATCGGAGAGTGTACGCGCCTAATATCAAGTCTTAGCACGCACATCGCCCACTCGACAATCATAAAAATTACACAAAATCAAAGCAATATATTTAACAAAACAAAAACTAAGAAGTATAGTTTTGTGATATTAATTACTGTTTCAAACCTCTTCTATTCCTCAGATCGTAAGGGAATTTTGTACACTCAATCTACCAACGTAAAAATTAATTTTCAATTCTGTATAAATAATTCCGTCACCCAGATATGAGTGACATGGCGATGAAAGTGTTAATCATAATTCAACAAGATTTATATTTTATTTGGATCTTTTGCGAATTTAGAAGAATTTCGTTTGGTAGAGCAATGTAGTACAGTATTAACTCTTTGGACTCCATTATCATGGCCATATTGTTTTTGTTTATGTTAAATTGTAGAAATTACAGAAATCAACGTAAATATAGTTATCTTCAATTTTCTCTTCTTGTTATAAAAGGTTATTGGTTATCAAGAACTTCGTTTCGACAGTTACTGTTAGCATTAATAAACTGTTCGATGTATTGAGGATCACGTAGAACTCTTAAATATTGGAATATCTGAATTGTCATGGATAAAATAAATTGTTACAGAAACTGCGATGGGAACGTCGTTGAAAGATAAGGGCCCACATCAAGAGAAATATCGAAAAGCTGTGTACGATATGGGTCACACCCTTGTAGAGAGGTAGTTTATAATTGTTACTGTCTGTTAAAAGTAATATTCCAGCATGTAACCATTATATACGCAAAAATAGATAAGCAACCGCTAAGAAATGATGTGTAAGTTAACAACCATGAGCTTCAGCTTATCATGGATTTTTCAGAAGCTCTACTCATTATTTTCTTAAAATATTCGTTCTAGTCTGGATAAATCTGTGTTTGTCGGGAAGAACGACGCATGTCACATACTTTCACTTTCGAGATATGGCCGTTTATAGTTTTGATCACTAATGTTTTGACATAGGACATCGGTTAAATTGCATTATTCTTTTGAGCTGTTCGAATTTGTTTTCATTACCTTTTTCCGGTAAATAAGTAAATCTTATACTATAAAGCTCAATTAATACATAAACTCAAATCTTTTTAAATTGTGACACGCGGCGTTTTTCCTTGCAACCACAGAAATATCCATTTATATAATTAAATTCAAAGTGTACAAAATTAATATTACTTCCGTAGATTGGTCCGACCATGGCTTTACCGTGACTGGGTCTACTTCACATTACCCACAGGATGGCGTCAAAGCAAGTTGCTTCGAATATTACATGGATTCACTTCGGGGGTAAAGTCAAATCTATTCTTAAATAAAATTACTCTAGCCTTGACATTATTATCTCATTTTGGTGGTGTTTTACAGATTATCAAAGAAAGATTCTCGTACCACGAGAAAACAAATGACAAATATTTAACAGGCTTGACCGAAAATGAGAGTCAAAAGGAGGAAGATGTGGATCTTGGAAGTAAGTTTGTACTTCCCTTTAGCACAGAAGACATTTTTAACTTCTCTAGCAACATTCCGATTTAATAATAATGACAGAAAATCGCTTGTTATTAACTCTCACACGCTTCTTGGAAGAAAAATCACTCATTTTCTCTTTTCGATAGTGTAGAATCTTTTCTTACTTGTTTAAGGGGGGGGGGGCATTCAGTTGAAAACCAAGTACTAGTAATTTTTGAGATAAATTTTTGAAAATATATAATTTTATAGCATTTCTTACACTGAATCGAATTATGAAAAAATTAATTTTCCAACTTCCGTTTTTTACAACCAAAAATTATTTTTCATGAAAATTTTAGCTTGAAAACTGCATTTTTGTTCGAATTATTTCAATTTGAACGTTGATAGACTGCACTGTAATTGTATACAGGGTGGGTCATTTATCCTGGCCTCCTGAAATATCACGAAAACTAAATTCCGGAGAAAAAAATTTTAATTTTCATGTTTTCGAGGTCATTCCAAGGTCAACTTTATTTTTTCAAATGAAAACATATATGTTTCATTAAAGATTCTTAATCTACGACTTGAAACAAATAACGTTTATTTGAAACGTTTTTTCTCCGCCGATTATTTTGTATAATATTGACTTTATTAGTGAAAAATAATCTCGATTATACGGAAGGGCAATTATTTTATTAAAGTTTTTATTTGAAACATTTTTTTCTGAGTTTTTGAGATATTCCAGGTGGCCAGGATGAATGCCCCACCCTGTGTATTGAAACGGTACAACTAAAATCCACCTGCTCTATATGTTGGTCCTTCTTCTTTACACAAAGTTTGGTCTCTTTGTAATTGTGCGGTTTGTATAATGTTTCGTGCACGCTTGTATCTTGCCGATGCTTATTCCTCATACCTATGTATTCGTTTCCTGTGATATTGCTCGTTAAGTTTCCCTTATTCGAATTCCATTATCTTGAAATAAATCCAATTTGGCTATTATGCGTTACATTGATGTTTATATATTACGCTTATGTTTATACTGTATAGGTCAAAGTCCATAGTCAATAGATCCGATAAAGCATTTTCATATCTAACGAATAGTGCAAAGGTGACAAGAATGCGTGTGGGGTAAACGTACTCGCATATTATGCAGGCGTCTTCTCTTCAGCTCTAACCAGTACATCATGTATATGTATATCTAACAATATGTACACTATGTATACTGTCATAGTGCACTCAATTAATGTTCAAACTGAAATAACTCGAACAAAAATGCAGTTTTCAAGCTGAAATTTTTACTGTGGTTTGTGTACATGGTATTGAATAAAATTGTGTATGGATTTTTCAATCCGATAATATTTTCACAGAAAAATAATTTTTTGTTATAAAAAAATGAAAGTTGGAAAATTAATTTTTACATAATTAGATTCAGCGTAAGAATTACTATAAAACTATATATTTTCAAAATTTTATCTGAAAAATTACTAGTACTTGGTTTTCAACTGAATGCCTCCCTTAAAAAAATATGATATTATGAATAAGAAACGAATACGAACAAATAAAAAGCAATTGGTTGAATTAAAGTGTGAAACGAAAATGGATGAATATTGTGAGAGAACATTTTGTGTAACAATTTTTGAAGAGTGCATGAAAAGTAATAGTTAACAAATCCTTTGACAAAGGCATTAATTATTGCTAATATATATTTGCAGTTCGCAAGAGGAGGCTCGCCATGTTGGATCTCTTGATAGCAGCTCATCGAAAAGATAAGATCGATATAGAGGGTATTAGAGAAGAAGTCGACACATTCATGTTCCGAGTATGATCTTTAACTCATATTTATATTTTTTAGAAAAAGAACCCATGGAATTTTATCACTGTACCATGCATTATCTTTCCTGACAGGGACACGACACCACAGCCATGTCCATCACCTTCACAATTATGCTTCTGGCCGAGCACAAAGAGATACAGGTGATTTTATTTCTTCAATTACAAACGTTCCCAATCAACACCTACGCAATTTCCATTTTTCGTAAACTATTCTTCGTGAAAAATAGTCACTTGCGAAACAAAATTGTTCTTCAAGTCTGCAACATTTTCATACTCAAAATATGAAGCTGGCAACAACGGAAGATGCATTGCACCGGTATATCTGCGCAACGAAATTGATTCATAATAATTTTATCCAGCGACTGTTTGCAGGAGCGAGCCAGAGCCGAAGTGAAGGAATTGTTGGACGCAAATAATGGCAAAATGACTATGTCTACCCTCCAAAATCTGCCATACCTCGAGCGATGCATCAAGGAGTCCCTTCGACTCTACCCGAGTGTACCGTTCATCTCGCGTGAAGCGGAAAAGGAACTGAAATTAAGTAATTATCACTGTAGAATTCTCTAAATGAGAAATCTTGGAATTTGTTCAACTATTTATTTTCCTGTACTTCATTCATTTTTATAAAATGCTTGTGACATTTTTGTTCTCAGGCAATTACACAGTACCGGTTAACTCGACAATCCACGTGCACATAGTAGACGTTCACAGAGATCCACAGTTCTGGCCGAACCCGGAAGTTTATGATCCAGATAGATTTTTGCCGGAAAATTGCCAAGGACGTCATCCTTATTGTTACATACCTTTCAGTGCTGGCCCGCGTAATTGTATAGGTAAAAAAAGCTATAAACTATTTATTACTACTAGATTGATAGAATGTGTAAATTGAATGCAAAACAGAAACAAGATTTCCTTTATAAACACGATAAGAATTTTTAATACATCGACACGTGAAGAAATCTTGATAATTCGACACGTAAATGGGTTAACGGTTGAATAATGTTTGCGTCTATTTTCCATCTTTGGAGTATTACGCGGAAAATGACTGCTTTATGTCATACGAAATAATCGGTGTGTACTTAAATTTAATTCAACATCGTTCTGGCACACTTATTGGCCCTTGAACGCCTTCGTTATTTAAAATATGTGAAATCTTCGATAATGTAGAAAATCCTACAACCGAAAACCAATATGGCAGCGTTCTAACCTGTTAAACGCGTTTGAAATCGAGCAAAGTTACTCGCGTATAACTTTTAAACGAGTGAACTTCGGGCACTGAAATTTCAATTCCGCGCATCAGAACTTGGAGTTCTATCATTTTCTCATGAGATTGTATAATATTGCATTCAGAAAAGTTGACAATTTTGGTCCCCTAAGGTGAAGTTTACTCTTCGTTTCTAACGTAGTATTTATTTCTTCTCTAATTTTTTCATGGTCTATACTTGTGATGGGACTAATTATGATATAAGTGTTTAGTGATAGATGAAATTAATTAAACGTTGCATAAGAATATGATTAAAGATAAGAAAGTGGAGATAGATTTTTCACAATTTTGGCGTGTTTTCTCGTTTGATTTCCAGGACAACGATTCGCCATGTTCGAACTGAAGTCAGTGATCGGATCTTTGCTATACAACTTCCAATTCGAGCCCGTTGACTATCTCAAGGACATGATTATTGCAACCGATTTGGTAATCCGTCCAGTGAGTCCGGTTCGAACGAAGTTTATTCCCATTGAGATTAAATGTTGATGATGTGATCCGGTCTCACAAAGTAAATTGGTACACTGTAATAATAAACAACAGTATTCAATAATAATAAATCAGTTGCCATTAACGAACTATCCGCCGATCAAAAGGGGAGCCATTAGCAAACCAGGAAAACAACTTTAAAAAATTCCGGAAAAGCACCGACCTGTAAAATTATATATTATCAAAATTATGTCATGATTAGTGACGATAAAACACTTTCCAAGGTTCTGTTTCGTTTAAATTAACAGGTCTCGTTTCGTATAACAATTGTTCTAAGGCCTATGCGTTATCTCAAGCCTATTAAAATTTGCATCGTATGTTTAATTAGTTTAAGCAACTGTGTAATGCAATGCAAAGGAATGCAAAAGTCGGAAACGTTGTATTTGTCTACATTTAACAAACACGTTGTTATAAACTCAGGTTTAATATCTAGACTATTTGAAAGGTAAATTAATGGAACATGTCCGAATTTAACTTTGTACCTTGTGATATGTTATGAACAGTGGCGTATTACCCTATGGGTAACATGGACAAATGCTCGGGGCCCCTAGCACAAGGGGGCCCCGAACACAAACCAAATATTTTGTATTTTTATGTGAAAAGTTTTCATGGATGAAGAAGAATTTATTTCACTTTTTATGCAATAATAAATATGTAGATGTTTTTACTATTGTTTTATTTTTTCCAACGTGAAAGTTATTTAGTTGGGGTTAGGGGCCCCGAAATTCTACTTTGCCCAGGGGCCCCAAATAGTCATAACGCACCACTGGTTATGAACTGAAATGATCGCAGAGATTTTGCATTGTCTTTTCTGATTATGAAACATTAATATTATGTTCTGCATGATGTTTAAAAATAAATAGTTGGAGGAGTAAGTAACACCGTCTTTATACAAACAAATTGGTACGGCTGCGAAACACAGAAGGTTAATTTACTGAGCACGAAGGGAGCTTGTTTTAATTCCTCCCTTGTGGGTGGAATAACGTTATTTAACGTTGAGGTTTCACTATTTGTCCGAGTGTGCGAGTCCAAACAAAATTAACTGCCCCTTTTTGCTGTGGATTCCATGTTACTTAGAAAAAGCTGTTTAAAACTGGTGATCTTCATGCTGGAAAATAGTCTCCAAGCAACGCTACATAATTCTCACTGTCATACAACTGCATTTAATATTTGAAAAAATTTAAATTTCTATTGATAATAATAGAAGTTCTACATTTTACCTTTTCGGGGAAATAGCATTAATGTTAGTGGTTCTAAGCACAAGTGTTCTAATGATAAAATGCCAAAGGAAAACGTGTGATTTTTATGCTATAAAATTATGTTCAAGTAAAGTTGCACAGTCCTCATTGCAATTAATTGCATCCAATATTTAAAAAAAACTGAAATACCTACTGAAAACATCAGAAATTTTATATTTTAATTTTCTGCAATAGTACTATTAATACCATTGCTGTACTTCCATGAAAGTAAAGAACTTCCTTTACAGTATATAATATTTTATTGTATTTTGATGGATGTTTGAAATACAATAAAGAAGTAAAACGTTTGTTTTCAACTTCGTATAGGGATTCTGTGGAAGGAAATGATCGTGGGAAAGTGTTACGATAAAAATTAACGAACACAGAGTTTAGTTGACGATCACTTTTAATAGTTGAAATAGGAAAACAATGTACAGATACAGAATTTACACTCCTAGCCGACAAAAGTTGCTAGATAAAATATTAATCGTAAAAATTAATTAAAGTAAAACGATACACTTAACGAGCGGCTTATTCCTTTTTTTATCTATTCGCTTATCGGTTAGTCCTTTACCTAATTACGATGATTGAATTATTAATTATAATTATGTCTTCTGTATAGACACACAGGTGTGAATACGTAATGGAGATTCTTAAAAGCTACACAATGTTTTTTCTCTTTACTTTGGTTTTAAAGTAAGGACTAGTATGTTGAGCTTCGCTCTGTCTCTATGTGTAAGAACCCAAAGAAAAAAAAACAAACAAAAAAGACTAAAATCAAATACGTCTCGTCGGTTCATCTTCATTAATGAAGAGAGTAATAAAAAAAAGAGTCATGGAAATGAACCTCGGTACGCGAAACATATGCGAAGCAATTATTGCGTCGCATTTAGTAATAACTAAAGGAAACAAAAATCATCGAATACATCAGCGAGCGTCATTCGTTGCTTTATACGCCGCAACATTATTCGGACAACACGATCACATCCGCTGTGAGCACAGTATGAGTTAAAGTTACGCGTATACACTCAATACACGATGACACGACGAACATACATAATAATGAAGTATCCCTTGTCTTCCCTGAATAGGGTCACGCCCACTCCTGGTGCATCTGCACGCGTTCATCGCCGAAAAGACAATTTCCGAAATGCAATCAAATTGTTGCCAAATTGCGCCGAAGAATTGCAAACCCATTCATTCATTTATTGTACCAAGACTAAAATTTTGGCTTCCGTAAGACACGATTTCAGGAAAAATTTAAATACAGTCAGACCAAGAGAAAATACACTTTTGATTTTTGGTGAAACTAGTTAGTGCTAAGAATTATAGTCAAAGAATTTTTGTACTGGGGATCTGCACACAAAATGAAAATTTTAAATTTCGATCAAACAAGAAACGAAATAGACATTGTTTTCTTTCTTTAGTATTTTTAACCCTTGGATGCCTGAGGTTGGGTTTAATTTAATCCAGAATTATAAACTTGATCCACCTAGATCCTAATTTCTTAGCAGTCAGTTTGGATTCGGACTATTAATTTTTAACATTCGAATCAGCGAGGTCTAAACACGACTGATGAATATTCCTTTATGACAATAACAAAATTGAATTTATCTAGATTTCATACGGTTTTGATAGTAATATGTACTTGAACGAAGAAGTATACTAAAAAATTCCTCATGAAAACATTTCTATAATTATACTAATAGTAAAAGAAAAATCTGAAATGCTTCATTTTGACGGGCTTTGTATCATTTCCTTATAAAGAATTAATTTTTGCAAAATGATAACATACATTCAGCAACACTATTATCCATGATACACATAAAACTATGTTCCTTGGACTGTGACTTTAATAATTTATTCTGTATAAAGATCCAACAAGAAGATTGATGTTGATCTTAGGGCTGATCTATCTCAGTGAATCTAGCTACTATCGTATCATTAAAATCGTTCAATAAACTAGATTAATAACCATTTTCGTCATAAATGCACAGAATCCACAGTCTATTAACACTGCATTTGTTCGACGTCGCTAAACAAAAACAAGTCGTGTATAAATACACTTTGACTATTTAAAAATCCATAAATTCCGGTACAATATTTCTGTGTCAGCACTGTAGACATTACTTTCGTTAATTTTACAATTCTGCACTAATTAGTCGTCCGAATCGCAATTACAGGTGTTTAGTAAAATTCTGGCAACGGAGACCTATAACAAACGGCTGTCAGATACAAGCATAGTTTATAATTTTCCAACAGTCTGGTGGTAAGTTCAAGACTATAGTTGCCAGTACTAGTGATGCAATTTATTTTTCAAGTTGAAATTGTCTTTTCAGAGACTAATGTGCAGAGACACCGATTGCGCGGCTGCGATTTTGCGCGTATCTAGTTAAATGTAACTGCGATGAAGGCACGAGGCATGTGTTATTGATAAAGGTGTGCGAAAGCTTAAAGATGATGGGTCAGATCGGGCCAAGAATTTTTTCGGGATCGGGACGAATTCCCGAAAATTTTAGGATTCCAAAGAATTTTCGAGAACCCGAAAGTAATCGTAATTAGTCGGGATTTTTCTCGAGAATGATGTTACAAATTTAGGATCATTCTTTATCCCGAATATTCGGGAATACTATTTGAGGATCTATTTGTGATCATTCTCGAGAATCTTGAATATTCGTGGAAGTCCCGAACATTCTCGGGTATCTCGAAATTTTCGAAAATTCGAGAATATTCACGATTATTTAGGGTTATCTTCGGAAATAATATTCGCGACTATTTGGAATCGCTCTCGATCTCGAATATTTGTGGGAATCCCGAAAATTCTATGGTATCCCAAAATTTTCAAGGATACTAGAGTATTCGGGATTATTCTCAAGAATAATATTCGAGTATCTACTCATATTCTCGGGAATGCCGAAATTTTCGCGGATCCGACTCATCTTTTCCAGTTCTTGCACACCTCTGGTTATTGAATCTTGTGCAGAGGGTGCAGTGAAACGGGCACAAGAAAGGACGGGGGTAGGGATTGAATATTTGCCGAGACATCGTTCGCGAATTGCAAATGCGAACGCTTCTCCTCCGACTAATTTTCCAAAGTGAACGAACGCCGGAACGTTATCGATGATTTACACAGACGACAAGCGAAGCTCACAGAGTAATGTATACCATTTAGAATTGGAAATGTAATTTAGAATTAGAATGTAAAAATACTATGTATATATACAAGTAATTAATGTACCAATCGCTGGTATTCTTAGTTTATATTACACGGTTTTCTCTCTCTCTCTCTCTCTCTCTCTCTCTCTTTCTCTCTCTCTCTCTCTCTCGCTCTCTCTGTCTCTCTCAATCTTTTTCGCCCTTTCTATCTATCTTTCTCCCATTGTCTTTTATATGTACTTATCGTCGGGGAGCTTCTTCCCGGTTTTTATTTTTTCTCTCTGTATTATCGGTTGTACTTAAAGAACAGCGATGATTAAAGAATTTTACACTGCATTTTGTAAATTCCGATCTCAAAATTTCAGCCGTGACAGCGGCCCGCGTAACGGTACATCGTTCTCGCTATTTTTATCATTATTTACTTTATTTATACATCGAGAATGATCGACATGTTTTTTTTTTTAAATTGTTGGCACACAAACGGAAGCAATATATATCCGATGATACGCTTAACGATTTACGGTAGTGTTAAGATCGTTCGACGAAACCGCATGTCTGTATTTTGGGTACGACAAGGCTTCGTCTCGTTTGAAATTTCGGGAGTGTGTCTCTCGCATGATCGTCGATTTTACGCGAATATTATTTGTCAAATCAAAGTCAAACGCTGCTGGTCGGTTCCCGAATATACATTTTTCAACGGTTTCTTGTTCGGTTTTTCGTTTTTTGTATATGGTATGCCGAATGCAATTTTCCAAAAAATGTTTTTTGCTTGCACACGTTTCGAGAGGTATCTCAAAGCGACGAACAGTGGTTTTAGCTTTTCGAAAAATGATCGCTTCTCTTCGAGAAGCGATCCGTTGTCAAGATGAAAGTATACATCGTCCGTGTTTCGTTCAGCGAGTACAAGGAATCGAATCGAATAGAAAATCGAGTCGTTTGAACATCATCAAAAAAACGATTGAACGGCTCAGTGTTAAATCCAGTCTTCGCCTCTTGTGGAAATGGTAATTTGGAACGGATAAGTTTGTTACGATAAAATTCGTGACGTCACTTTCGGCGATTTCGAGACTCGCGGATTTATTTCGCACGGACACGTTTTCGATCTATAGATCAGCGCGTCCGGCATCGGCGAACATCGATGATTTTTTTTCGGTTTCTCGTTTGTCCTTTTAAAAACGGGACACGCAATTAGGAAAAAATCGAATACAAAGAGAAAAATAAAACATCAAAAGTCGTGATACGAATACATTTGTTACGAACTATTTTTTTTACGAAAGTTCTCGATCGTTTTCATCGTTTTCTTATTTTTTTCCCCTCTTAATTTGATATAATTCGTTATGCATTTCATTTTTTTCGTGTCTATCTAAGTTGTATATGTACAGTATATACATTGTAAAACGTTTAATTTATCCTTCGTACTTTTAATGATTGTATAATTAGGATTGACTATGTCTTAGAATAATCAACGGAATTATTAATTATTGTGTAAAATATGAAATATCGTACTGTTAGATGGTATGTCCATCTCCAAGGTACCATTTTGGACGAATATCGGTCCGTCTAACATGCCTAGCACTTTGATGAGCAAATACTTTGGAGATTACATAATCTAATAATATCAGGTAATATTAAGGTATAGATGATTTTTTTGTTCGTTATTAATTACAAATATAAAACATGTATATGTAAATAGAATTCTTAATTATGCGCAAACATGTTCTCTAATTGAGCATACGTGAATTTTTTTTATCATCAGTCTAAGCCGAACGGTGCGGCTCCGTACACAACAGCAGCGGATAACAATACACGGTTTTTTTATCCTTTTATTCTTCTTCATTAAGCTTCGTAGAATCTACGTTTCAACAAATCATTTTATGTGTTTGTATGTTTGTATGTATGTTTGTGTGTACGTTCGTATGTATGTTTGTATGTTTGTATGTATGTATGTTTGTATGTTTGTATGCATGTTTGTATACATGTTTGTATACATGTTTGTATACATGTTTGTATGTATTGTAAGCATGTATGTCCTCTTCTCCCCCCGGAGGGTCCAATGAAACAACAATAGCGCGTGTGCTACCGAAAAAACGTTATTCGTAAAACTTTCAAACACTTCTTTTCCCAAGCACAAAACACACATGACAACGGCGCGGAAAAAGTATACACACATTATCGATTTCCGTGAACGACACCACTTTCCGATTTACTGCCACGTGCGAGTTCCATCCCCCTCCACGTCGCTTCCGATCGTTCCAAACGTGTATCAATGATCGAGGATCGCGGGAGAACGAAGAAGTGAAAATAGCTTAGGGTGCGATCGATCGCCGATGGATCTGACGATGGACACTCTCGAGACACCGGCAAGCACCATTGCTGAAAAGACAATTAACTCTCCTCTTCGTCCTGTTCTTTAATACGCAATATTTTCCATAGATCTACCGAGCGTTCGAGTACTCATTTCCGTTCTTTCTTGAAGGACATAGCGAGACCTGGCAGTGAAACAGAGAGGTTTGTGGGATGAGCTCTACTGTCAGACGCTTAAACCCCGCCCATTCGTTAAGGTGCTCATTCAATATTCCTAATTAGCTACTTTGCAGCTTGCTATTTCTTAAACAGTCTCGAGAGCCCCTGCAGCGCAAAATCTTTTCCAAGCAGAGAGTCTCAGTCTTGAGGACCCATCTGGAAAGAGTGTGTAGTCAAACTGAGTGACCACGCCTCAGAAAAGGAACGATAACCGCGATGAGAGTGAAATAACCATCAATTCAGTTCCTGCTTCTTGATACATCTCAATTTGTAGCCATCAGTTGAGCATCCCTGTTCCAAGGCGCGTGACGCGCAGCGAGACGTTAGAGAGGTAGACGCCAAAATCTGTCGAACAGGGCAAGCCAGTACAGTTTAGCAAAGCATTAGCGTACTTCCTAAATCCTTTGCGCCACCTAGGTGCTCGAAACTTTTCTCGCAGCTGACTCGACTCTTAATACAGATTATGGCTCCCCTCATTCTCTGGAATTGCGCAGGGGCTCTTAACGCTCGGCGAAACTGATGCGCGTCTCTCGAACAATCTTGCTTGCTTATAAACGATCTTGTTTTCTTATAGATTCTTACATTCGTACGATACGCGAGCCAAATTAGAAGCGGCGACGTGCGCAGATTTCTCAACGTAATGGATATTCGATGATTGTGCACAGAGAAATATCGAACATGAAGGTTTCCCGTTTGTCGCTTCCATTTTTCCGTTCGTTCTTTTTCTCGGTTCTACCTTTCTCGAACATTTGAACGAACCTATGCTCGTCGACCAATTCACCACAGGTTTCCACCGCCGATTATGATTTTTCTCTCACGCGTCGCAGTGTGTTCGCGATTCTTTCCCCAACATTACAGTAGGCCAAACGTGTGCGGTTATTTCGTTTCCCTTCATTTTTTGTCTTTTTCTTCAAAAATATATGTGTGTCGACTACTTAGGCTTTCGATAAACGGAAAGACGTCGTCTCGTCCGATAACTGGAATAACTCTTCTTTTTCTCTATCTCTTTCGCTCTTTTTCGCTCACACGCTCTAACACACATTCTCCCTTTCTCTCGCCCTCCCTCTCAGATATAATTTCTGGCCTATCGTAATAATTCTATACAATATTTCATTATAGCTTAAGTAAAGTGAGACCCTCATATGATCCATTTATTTTTTTTATTAATTTTTTTCTGGAGTGTGTGAAACGCTGAGACATATCCGCGCCTATTTACAAGGATAATCAATTTTTAATGGAAATAAATGCAAAAATATATATGTATAAACATTTAGTTGATCTACGTCTTTTTTTTGCTTGTCTGTCCTTACCGTTTGCACAGAGACACCCTTATGCAAATGCAACTTCTAACTTGGCTGTGCCAGGGAAATAGTTTACTCTTAACTAAACTCATACTCGTACAATTAAACTTATGTACTATTGTCTTTTTTGAAGATATCACTACTCCAAGACACTCACTTTTTACTTCCTTTTCTTCTCTGTCCTTTCAATGGTTTAACTTGTGTTTCATTACTGTTTTTTCGTTATAGCTGATTATGTTAATCTCGTTTTTCTTTTCCGTCTGCTTGCATGTGTGAGCTTTACACGTGTGTGTTTCCGTTTATGTTCTCTGACAGGATATTCAATAAGTGGCTCGAAGGTATTGCCCCGTCTTAGGAAAATACTTATAGCAGAGTTTCTACGATAAGTCAACCGCTTTCACGTGACAATTATTATCTTACTTGTCGCTCGAGTATGGATTATCAATTTCGGCAGTTAGAAGAATAAAAATTAGGCAGTGAAAGTAGTCGAACTTCCGTTACACGTACAATGTATAGTATATACAAAATGCCGGCTATCAGTCGATAATTATATCAATAAAGGAAGAAAAGAACCGCTTATTAACTATGTTACAAATAGAATCGTTCATCGTTAATTGACAATATTTGCGAATATTTGGCAGCTTTCCCGTAAGTTTAATTATAAAATATCGTTTGACTGTGTCGTAAAAAAATATCAAAAGCAACGTCTATCCTAAAAGAAGTGCCGATCTCGTAGTTATAATAACTCGATCATCCCATGATCGATCGACCGGACTTAAACTAATCATAAAAGTAAACAAAATCAGCACGCGCGCATAATCACGTGAAAACGGTTCACCCTATAGATATTTTCCTAATTCTAGAGTAATGGTTTCATAGTTCGTCTTTGTGCTATATGATTATTGTAACACATGTAATTAACTCGATAACAAAAGAATGCAATGTATCAACAATCACACCGTTATCGAACGAAATAAGTTGATCTTATCGAACATACAAAATAGAACGATACGCAACAATGTCGAGAACTGGCGTCCGTCATTTTGTTTCGCGCGTAGCTTCCGGAACTGTGATATTACCTATGAATTCAACTAATCCTAGTATTGACTTTAGAACTCGGCAGCTGAGAAACTGCATTTTCATCAAAATTCACTTTAGAAAAGAAAATAGCAGTTCTTCTAATAAAAATCAAGATGAAAAAGCAATCACTGCGATTGCGAAGAACACGTTAGTTGCCATTTTTCTTACATTAGAAACAATTCAAGAGTGTCCAAAAGCTGGAATTTAAAACTAATTTTATCATATCGAAATCACGACATTTATCACTATAAAATATCAAAACTTAATTTTATTAGATTTTTGTCACTTCATTTATAAGAAAATGTTGAATAACAATTGCCTGAATATTTTCTAGGCGTTTTTACAGAGCAGAGCTCGTAAAACAGACCGATAATAATATAATAGAAGTAACTTTATAAATTTCGAGTCAAGTCTGCGTTTGCAAAGTTGCGTTCACGGAAGGAACGTCCGAATATTCGCGATCTCGACGATCTATGAAAGAACGCGAGCATGGGGGGGGGGGGTCGATCCGGGTAGGGGGGGAGTGAATTTATAAAATGTCAACGCGATCCGCCATTTCGGTCTTTTAACATCAAAATAGTCGGAACAGCGTCGTCTCATCGAGATTTTGCGTTATCTAAAACGTTGCCTAGTATTTTTCAGCAGCTGCGATGCTTCTCTTCCCTACGCGTGCTATATTTCCGTCTTCCCAGTATCTCCCTTCCTCCTAATGTAACAACGAAGAACCGTTCAATCTAAACAGAGAACACGCCGCGGATTCAATGAGCAATAGAAGGAAATCAGTTGGGTTCACTACCGGTATTACAAACGTCGTCAACTGTTTCCCTGTGTAAAACGATTGTCTCGCCTTCCTTCGAATTTTCAGCCAAGAAGCCGGTCAGACCTCTACGTTCTGTCTCTCAACTAATTGCAAAACGAAATCGTGGACGGTCGTACTTGCTTACGAAACGAGGAGAAATGCGAGTACGCGACTTCACGATGATACCGAATGATCGGCGACCTCGATCGAGTCATCTACGAAATGTACTGTTGATTTCTGTGGCGGGTCGTGTCACCGAGCTAGTCGGGATTACTTTCAGTGTCTGGACCACGCACCGCTGCGAAGCTGGATTTTTCTAATTACAGACGTCCAATTAGCTTACGTTCTGTTACTCTTGCACGTCGTTGTTCCTCATTCTCGAAGTCCTGTCTACCGTTAGATAGAAACGAGAGTATCGCAACATTTCTGAGCGAGAGTCTCTTCCAATTCGTGAATTGCTCACTCCTTCTAAGACGTCTGATTAGCTATCATCCTGTTGCTCTCGTTCATCGCTATTCCTCTTTCTCGAAGTCTATCGCTGGATAGAAACAATATGATCGTAACAGCGCGACGCTAAATGGAACATAGTCGACGAAGCCTGCAATCATATGCATCGCAGACGAGTCTAGAGAAAAGTAGCCATCTTCTTAGCAGTGCGAGGTGCTTTCTAACATCCCAAGGGCTCCTGGGACGTCTGGTAGACCGTGAGCATTAATGAGTAGTATAAAACGGAAAGGGCAACAAAACAGTCGTCCGAATGTCGGTGGTTCAAACAAGAAATCTATAATAGAAAATTACTATGGATCATTGATGTTCTGTTCGTTCTCCCTGCCAGTGGTTTCACTGTTGGATCGCATGAGTATGTCAGTCGATGATACGAACTACGATTAACTTATTCCAAGACGAGGATAGTAAGGCATAACGTGATCGTAAAATCCATACTATACCTTTGTGCTCTCTCTCCCTCTTTCGTTCTCTCTCTCTCTCTCTCTCTCTCTCTCTCTCTCTCTCTCTCTCTCTCTTTCTCTCAAGGGGGTTGTGGAGGGGCGAGCGAGGCATTCGCCCCCGCGATTTCGTCAATCTGATTCGTTTACGTGGCACACGCACACACAGTTGAACGTTCTCTCTCTCTCTCTCTCTCTCTCTTTCTCTCTGTTCTCACTACGAAGATCGGGTGCACAAAGTAAAAACGAAACCGTCTCTAGCGAGAGCGCAACGGAAGTGAAATTCTGCAGCGAGCGGCGGCGGTGGCAGAGCGGTGAGGCTGTGTCCTGAAGATCCTTGGGTCCAGTGATAGATCCTCGATCATCATGGATCACTGCAGACCGCGGTGCTGTGCGAGAACGTAAACGGTGTGAAGTGAAGCGCGCTTTCTTGAGGCCATAAAAACACCTTGCCCGCGAAGAAACGAACGAGAACGAGCGCGATGAACGAAGATTGTGTACGCGGCTTTTGTGTCCGCGTGTCGCAACGATGAGTACACCGCGTGCTTATTAAAATTACGTTAATAAACCGGGCGCGCCTGCCGGGAGCGCACGGCCTATATATTCTCTGTGGTTATTTACATGCTTCTTACTTTCTTTCATGTTCAAAGAGGATAGTGTGTAATCATGGTCGTCGGCGCACCCACACGAAACTGCACCGCGGTTTTCACACGGCCGACAGCTTGATCGGCGTGCAAGTTAGACCGACCGGATGACGAAGGAAGGATCCGCTCGGCGTTCGCTCCATCAGAGTCAGATCAATTAAAGCCGAGTGGTTCTTTCTGTCACGGTGATTGCTGTCTCGTCCCTCGGTACGGCACGGTACTTGCCGCGCACCGAACTGGGGCCGAAGATCGGTGATCCTCAGACAAGATGTCCGTCGATGTCTGAATAGGCGGGCGTGGGAGTGAAAGTCGACAAAGAGTGGCCGTGGATGTGCGCGTTTCCGGGCACAGATCGGGCGAACGTTGTTGGCGGGGGCGGCACCGATGGAGGAATCGGCGATTTCGAGCCCGCGGTCATCACGGTGACATCAGGAGGAGGAACTGGACGCGGCAAGGTTCTACTCCGCGTCAACGTCCCCGTGTTGCTGCTCATGTGACCTGAGACCAGGTGACCCGTCGGGCTCATCGAAGGGTAGTACGGCCCTGATCCTGGGTCCCCAACCACTGGAATGGGGCTGTGATTCGTCTCGTATCTCATGTAACGGCCGTTGTCGATCTCCACACTGTACAAGTTGACGTCGTTCGGAGGAGCTGGACTGGGATTACCGATGTAACTCGATTTTGAAACTGGAATTAACAGGGGAAGTTTTGTTAGTTGTTGTTGAAGTGCGACGATTGTTGCTTCTAGCTTTCGGATTTAAAGAGCTGTGTTTTCTTCTCAATGCTCTCTTGTAACACTTTGTAAAAAATAATGTGTAATTAAAAGGAAGGAATGTTGAAAGTAGGAATGTTGAACACAATTTCCACCGGTCTTAGCACCCCCTTAACGATTATAATTATTAGACTGCTCTTTTTATGCATTTATGACAAATAATTTATGAGTGAGACACAAAACTGTGAAGCCATTAAACCTATTAAGAAGAAGGCTTATTAATATGATCAGTAAAAGGAATACGTATTAATTGATTTTCTGTTCGGTAGAATTGACTTGGAAAATGTTCACTTTACATAAAGATGCGTAGTATAATAATTACCAATAGAAGACGGCAGTTATAGGAATTTTGCATCGAAACGTACCAGAAAGAGTCCCACTGGCTGTCGTTCGCTGCGGCGGCGAATCCATCATGGGCGGTTGGATGTGGTTGCCACGACGACCAAGTGTCCCTTGATGATGTACTTGCATTTCTAAGTTCGCTTTTCCGAAATCTTGCATGGTCTGATCGATTAAATACGTGCTGGCGGCAGTCTTTCGTCCCTCGTCCTAATCGCGTCACAGATAGAAAACGACTTATTTAAACCGACGCGCATTGGCGAGAGAGAAACCTGCAACGATTCTATCAAAAACTGTTAGCACTACCAAATCGAATGGTTCTCAGTGGTCCACGTGACTCGTATATGGTATCGGTATAAATTGTATCACCGATCATCGAACGGTTTTATCCCGTCGATCTGATACATTACGATAATGTCTCTACGTGCATGGAAATCGTTCACCCCAAAGACCTACCTAACCGTAAAGATACCGTAAGAAACAGAATTCGAGAACGAAAAATAAAAATGAAACTAGCAGAGCTGGCGATCGAGGATTTAATAGGAGATGTATTTAATAGGTTAGCGTCTAATGTGTGGGTGGTGTTAATGGAAGTGAGGCGGTGGAAAGTGATACTGCGACAGAAAAGAATAAAACAAAATGGGTTTTCTAATGATAACTTGAGAGGGTGCAGGGGATACAAATGAAAGTAGAACGAAACAGAAATGTGTTAATAGAACTCAAACCTACCCTCCGGCATTACTTGTTACTAAGAACATACTGACTGATCGCACTGACCACGTAATCGTTAGTGTCGAAGTTAACGTCGCTCTTCTCGTCCGAAACAGAACTTAATTCACCGGTCATGGTGTCCCCGTTGACAGTAGACGGTGCGTACATATCCGCTGTCTGTGACTTGTTGATCCCTAGGAAAATGACAGAGAGAACGTGTTAGAAACGATGCTCTTCCCGATTGATTGCCTGTTCATTATTCCGTAATTACATTAGTAAAGTTCATTAGATCGATTTACTGGCAACTGCGGATTGCAATTGCCTCGTTTCGATAGAAGTGTTCACTTACGATCTTTATTTCGTTTTCTCATAATGTACCACAACACGATGATCAGTACATTAATGATAAAAAAGATGAGGGAGGTTGCTGCAAACGTATAGATATAATTCATTGCAAAATCCCCCTTTTCCAAGAGAACGTCTGGCAGGTTCTCGGCGTTATTCGGTCCTAGAGGTGAATCAGAAAGAAAAAGATACGTGACAGTGATTATATTTACCGGAACGTTGAGCCTTCTTTTTCGATTTTAATGTAGCAAAGACTATGGGCGCAGCAATGAGTAGGCAAACAGAGGCGGAAACAGTGATGATAATGACGATGATGTAGGAAGAATTAATCTCGCTGGATGTCACGTCGGTAGGTGGTGCCTCCTCTGTAAGCCAAGCCAACGTACCCATCACCCGATTGTTATTCATGCAACGGCGGTCCGCGTTATTGTTAGTTACATTTAGCAGCACGCCGATCGATTATTAAACGCTTCCGCTCGAGCACATTTCATTAGCGCGTCTAAGGCCATCAGCAATGGTAACCTTCCGTTTGACTTCGTGATTACAGCGTACACATACGGTTAAACGGTTTGTTTGCTGCCATGGCAGAAGCGGCGAGCCTACACGATACGTTTCCGGACGTTTTTGGTTCTGCGATTCTACTCAACTGATGAAAACTTTCAAATATACACTAATGCCTCGATATACATATACGTAGAGGTGTGCACGATATATGTGAACATTTTGTCCCTGTCAGCATATTTGTGACAATTTTCTGATTACAATTAGCCCAAACACGATACAATTCGGATCATATTTACTTCTGTAATCCACGATACAGTAGAACCTCTATTATTCGAATTATGTATTGTACATTACGCAAATGTGATCCATATAGCGTTGTGTTTGGTATCGTTCCAATAAAAAAAAATGTCACAGATGTGTTCGCAGAAGTTTCATAAAAATATTTTTAATAATTAAAGAGGCATTATTGTACATTCATTTCCTACGTATAAACTGCTCTTTGTACTATAAAAGACGCGACAGAAATAATTGTAAAAGAACAACAATCGAACATTGTCTTTCGAATTGCTACCCTAATTTATTATTTTGTTATATATACTGTAAAACGCGCTTGGACGACAAAAATTTATTTTAAAAGTTTGTCTTCTGGTGAAATATTTTTATTTCTGTATTTATGTTAGACACAGAATATAGCAAATATAGTAAAAATTCTGGAGCAAATAATCATGGTATTAAACTTTTTAAAATATTTCAGAATCTTTAACGTAAGTTTCAAGAATAATTTCTTCTGTATCAAAAAATGTATTGCTGAATGTAATTCATATGACAAAACGGCAATGGAGCTGTAGATAATTCCGTAAGGGGAGTAGTAAATAAAAGAAATTGCTATGCTGTCATGTAATTTCCTTTCTAATCCGTCTTCTACAGAATCCAAAGCAGTCGATAACTAGAAAATAGTGTTGCGTTCTCAGTTTCACCATTTTATTAGTCGAACGTAGATACGATGGTTTAATGCTTACCATCATCAAAATGTTAAATGGTTGATGTTATATGTCAGTTAAGCTACAATTGCTGGTCTATGATACTCGAAACGTACTAATTACTTCAAACTATTGCACAGAGCGAGCCACGGCGATCGGTCACAATTTACCATATTGGCAACGAATGGGTATCGCAAGAATTCTTCAGAATCACAAACAAAATATTTTGCGACATGTAACAATTTTAAAGGAACGTACAATTTGCATGAATATTCTTTATTTTTGTTCTGACACGTTTCTTTTTTTAACGTGGGAAGAGTTCTATCAAACGCCGTCTACCGAAAACAAAGCAGGTATTTTCGAATGTGTTCTCTTTCACCAGTAAACCACCAATCAGAATTTTTACGAAACCGTCACCAGTTACCGACATATTATTTTGTAACAATCTACACGCCTCGCTCCGCAATCCAATTACTCAATGTTTTATTTTTCACCACAAAAGCACGCAGGATTAATTGCCGACTAGAACTATGAAATTACTATCATCCTTCAACTCATAATCTGCCATATTATTTCATCAAGAATAAAATCATTCATTATACCTCTATCAAAAAAATACTCAAACCAAATCCATTCGGAATTAAAGAAAATCTATCGTTGTTCAAAACAATCAGGCGACGGCTATTGTGTGAACGGATTCAATTAAAAGGAATGAATTGATGTGTATTCGGACGATATGATGAAAAATATTGAATTTCAAACAATAATTAACTACAAAAAATATATGGTTATAATACGAGATTTTTTGATTCATCCTTTCTCGCTTTAACGTTGCAACAAATTTTTTTAATTGGCAGTTTATGAATTAAGTGGCACTACTATCGGGAAATATTGGATACTGGTCGCGTTGTCAATGCGACGTGATAAAGTATGCATGATAATGCGATTTTAAGGAATCGGGATACTAATGAATCCTTCTACAATTGTTAGGTGAACGAGTCCTATTGTCGCAACAACGAATTCGCTCTGACAATGTCAGGGGTTGAAGCGGTCCCGAAGATGTCTGTAAATAACTGTGAAGAGAAATGATGTTACTCTATACAACAGTTTAATATAAAACCAATATAATGTAGTTGTTGATCGAATTGTTGGAGCCACTGACACAGATTAACGATTTATATCAAAGTAGCGAATTGTTAAATGAAAATTGCATGTATTGCTTACAAGATACAGAAGCTACGTAGATATTTAATTCTGTTCTTAATAATTGTACTTATTGTAGTTTGAAATTATACAACAGCATCTTTAAATTCGCTACATGATTTTACTGTTTCCATTTAATATACAGTAGGCTATTTAAAAATACAGTATAAATGTATTTTATATGAAAGAAAATGTGCAGTAAATGTGGAAAAAATTACTTAAAAAGACTGTGTAATTACTGCTACACAAGATGCATGTAGGATTTCCCTATTTCAGATCGATATTCGCGATCGAGTTAAATAATCGATCTACGCGGGTAGGGGTAAATCAAGGGGTCGACTCGTAACGAATAATAATAGTTTAATAAAAATTAAAAGATGCTGGAACAAAAACTTGGAGACAACCGTACAACGTGGCGACCGACGCGAGACTCCTCGATTTCGCCTCTCGCTCGCATTTCTTTCTCGACGTTACTCGCCTGTCTTTTGCTGTTCGTCTTTTTTACGGAGCGAGCGTTACACCTGCGTTGGCGGGACGCGCGTCTCGCCCGTTTTGGCGGGAATTTAGGCATCCCACATGCATGTATACAGTCTTTTTAAACAATTTTTTGATCATGTTATAGAAGAGTGTATTATACTGTAACTTTTGTCATCAATAAATGAAATTTGCAGTCTACTTATTATTCTTTTATGGTGTGTCGATGCTTGTGAATTGCAAACATGCATTTATTAACACCACATGTAATATAATTCGTAACATGGATAATAAATATGATTTTCTCATATCGTGGCTTTAATACATTGATCAGTATTTTTAGAATGACTGAATGACCGGCATAGAATCAAACAAATGTCTCTGTTATAACTGTAGCATCACTTCGTTTCACACAGGTGTTCGAGGGACCGTCAACCCCTTTGGGCCAATGGTTAAACTTGTAAAAAATGGTAATACTAAATTGCGCAGCTACTTGTTCGCTCTAAAAGCAATCGTTACGGGCACACAGCTGTTGCAGTAGGGGAATTCAATTTTGCAAGACTTACGTAGCGTCTGGACTTTGACTAGGTCGGGCAGGAAACCGCTGTCTCCTTTCTCGTTAATGGCTTTCACGCTGAACACATAGTAAGTCCCCAGAGACAGACCGGTTATCGTGGTTTTATATTCTCCCGGGGAAACGTCTAGGTAGTGGTATCGATCCTCGTAGTCGAGGGCCTCGCGCCATCGTATTTGGTAGGACGTCGGTAAACCCCCGTCGAATCCTCTTTTCCACGTTAGAGTAACGGAGTCGTGAGTGATGTTGTAAGCCTCGAGATCGCTCGGTTTATCCGGCGGCGAGGTGACGTCCAGGTGTATGATATCCGTCGACTGTCCCATCATGTTCATCGCCCGGCACTCGTATTTCCCGTAGTCGTGCGATGTCACACGGAAAATCGTCAGCGTCGACTCTGATACCAATTTGCTTATCTGTAAAAAAACAGATCGACATCCATTAAGCACACGTCATCACTACGATTGTACATTTTTAGAGCACTGACGGATATTTAAAAATTGTTTACACGTGGTCAAATTATTAGACACGAAACACTTTCATACTTTAGAGTTTACTTTCTAGAATTTAGACATAGTTATGGAAAATATCAAAAGTCTAAATCAACAACAGATTATGGTAACATCTTTGACATTGTACAATATCCATCATACAGAAGGAAACTGGAAGGGTTAACATATTAGCTATCAGCGTTTGTTTCGATAACAGCTTTCAAAACATCTTATTAACAATACATCTATGGAGCACTAAAACTGACGATTTTACATTATTTCATTAAAATAATAGGAGTGCATTTATTCAGAATTTTAGCGAATTGCATTAGAATATAAAACTCATTGAATAATTCCTTATGAATACAGCTTTACAATTTGAATAATGTTGAAACTAGAAAATTTTAAATCCGTCATTTTGATGGATCCTGTAGTTCTAGTGTTAAATGCAACGTGTCTTTTAATAAAATGTAAATAAGAATATTGTTGCAGAAAAATGCTAAGGATTATAATTTTAAGTAATAATATGTGCTATAGTAATTTGATTTTCTTTGTGTTAAATATAAAATCGTGGACGTCACACATATATAACGCTGGTAGAGCACGTGTCGAGATTGGCCACAATTTTCTAGACACTTTCGATTATCTGTTAAGAAATGTGTCCAACAAATGTCAGTCGTACAATCTAGATTTCCTATTTCATAATATACTAAAGATTATTATACAGATTATATAGTATATAGTATAGTATACTCTTTAAGCCAATAAAATATGTGTTGTGTTTGCTTATATTTTATATTGCTAATTACAAACATGTAATATTGACTTACGTCTGTGTGCGTGATGCTGTATTTATGCTCGGTTACATTCGGTAACAAGGTCTTCCCGTTGAACGACCAGGAGAACCGCGGCAATAGGGAGCCCCGTGCTTTGCAAAACAGTTGCACGTTTATTCCTTTGTTTGCGGCTGCCCTCCTTGTCAAGGGTGTGTTCATCATTTGCGGTTTGACTGTAACAAAGTAATATTTATTAGCGGTTCGCCTTCCACTACACTGATGTCAGTGATATCTCGTGTCATTTTTCAATTTCTCATTCGTCGATTTTCAACGTTCATTGAAATCATTTTTGTAATACAGAAATTATTGTGCAAAATGCTTTTATATCCATTTATTTTTGTGAAAATGCTTCGCGAGGATTTGCCGATTAAAATGGTACACGTACAATTCGTAATGAAGAGAATGGGCTCGGAGGTAACGTTTCCGATCCCGTTATTGACTTTGCACTGGTATTCGCCGACGTCCTCTTGATCAGGATTTTCGATGTGTAGATAAGAAGTTTTATTGATAAAAGAGGTGGAATAGCGGCCGGAGAGCTCTGAACTCGAACCGACTTTCTGCCATGTGACATACTCATCCCCTATGGGGCTGCCATCCACCTCGCAGAACAATTTTGCTTCGACCCCTGGTTGATACACTATCCCCGATGCCGAGGTCCGCTTAATTTTTGCAGCGTCTGAAACATATTTCATATTAATTATTAACCCCATACCATACAAATGTATGTAATTCTGAAATAATGATAACTAGACTGCGGATTTTATGCATTTATGACAAAAATGGGTTGACCCAAATTAAAATAGAGAAAATATTCCAAGTACCTAAAAACACTGTCTTATTATTTTGGACTTATTAAAATGATTAAGAAAAGAATGCAGACAATTTTTATTTTGCATTTGCAGTTTTTTTCTTTGAAATTTTTATAATTATGGCAAATAATTAAAAGGCATGATAGTTGCATGAAATTAAACAGTGTTTGGCAAAGTTAATTGTTAATTTTATTTCACATTTTACAGTTAGATAGTAAGAGTGTTGTTATTTCTAACGAGATACGTGAATGTAATTACAGAAAGTAGCAAAATGTTACAAACTCCTCGGGAAGTTTTTGTTGGTTGAAAAAAGGTTCTACCCAGAATATCAACTACTTTGAGATGTATAGCATTTCTTAGCGAATTAAAAAGTTTGTAAACGACACCTTAAAAAAGCAACGTCCAGGAATATTTTCATGGATAATGGAAGGTGCTGTTTAATCAGGTCTTAATAGCTTTACAAAGAAAATAGGATTACCCTGTGAAGTAAGAGGATTTATTTATTTCCTTCCTGGGTAGTTCTTAGGATACCAAGTATCGATGAAGCTATCAGTTTAAAAATTGATATCAATTTATTATTTGTAGTTTTACTTACATTGTACCGTCAAATTTAATTGGTAGAATGTCGTCCCTTCTTCGTTGGTCGCTTCGCATATGTAAGTACCAGCGTCGTGACGATCTAGTTTGGTGATGTTCAACATGGATCCACGAACGGATATCCTCCTGTTGCCACTAACCAATGGCAAACCGTCTCTGGTCCATGTGTATTTTATTTCGTTCGGATTTGCCATTGCAGAGACAGAAATCACAAATGGCTCACCCTCCATACCGATTAACTCGTGGGGTTCTATCGATATAAATATTGGTTTGTCTGTAAATGGAAAAATATTTTAATATCCTGACTTCACATATAATGGACTTTTAATCTCTTTGGAAGAGAAGATTTTAATTTAAACAGTGTAGTTTTGTAAAATACAATTTTCTGGTATTTTTAAACCCCTGTACATTAATGAAAATTCACAAAATATTGTATTACTGACTTTTAATTTTTTGGATGAGAAGAGTCTAATTTAACTGCTACGTAAAGAGTGTATTGAATTGAATAAAGCGTTACAAAAATGAAAACTGTGGTCGAAACAGGCGCTAATAGCGAATCTGTTAGCGTGTCTGACCATGGTCGACCGTTTCTACTAGTTCTACTACGCAGCTGACGTACTATTAGCATGAATTTTGCCATATTTGAGCCATCAAACTGACACATTAACTTCTTCAAATTGCAAACACGTCATTTAGTTACTTATAAACTGTGGATTTTATGGATATATGACAAAATTATTAATTCTTAAAAGAATTTAAGACTGTCAATCTATTAGGATGTCCCAAAAGTTTCTTTCGTAATGTGCACATATCATTTGTTTGTTAATGTTTCATTACTTCCCATGCTTCTTCTTACTTAACTATGCCGTTTGTTTTCCTTAAGAAACCACTCTGAATTTGCAATATGCATATTAATTGAAACGACCTTTTGGGACAATCTAATATTAGTTTCAACTTGTCAAGATTATTAAAGAATGGATCAAATTTCTTGGCTTCTGTCTCTTACAATTGACGCAAACAATTTTTATTTTACATAAAGATCCGCCTAGTAATTAATATTTGAAAGTATACGAGGGATTTTCGCGCATCATGTTGATACAAAAATATTTCCACGTGTTAGGGGGAACTATTTTGTGAAATGGTTGATTTTTTAGTTTGAAGAGAGCGTTTATTGGGTGCGGAATGGTGTAAAATTTGTAGCCAGGGAATAAAACTGTTCTAATTGCGCAGTATACTTTACGAGGCTTCTTTTTCGTAGCGAAATGAGATCGCCTAGATTTCATTGATCCTATAATAAATTACAGTACTTACACAGGACATCGAGGGTCGTAGCGTCGTGAATGGATCTCTCCATTTGATTGTTCCTCGCCTGACACGTGTACAATTCTCCGTTCATTTCTTCCGTGACGTCCAATGCGAGCTCGACGAACGACAGAAATCCTCCGTGTAAGCCGGGTTTAGTGCCATTTTTGGTACCCTGCACGGGAATGCCACCCTTCCACCATGACATCTCCGCCGCTGGATTACTACTGCTTGATTCGCAAATGATACGACCCTCTTCACCGGCGTGTAAATCTTGGGGTTCGCGAGTGATCTTAACTTTATCCGGTGGGACTGGAAAAATGGTAAATCGCGTTTTTGTCATCGAACGAAAATTACTTCGGTTAATTTTTAAAAGATAATGAAAAATTAACCGTAACACTAAACCTCCCACTTTCGTCGGTGAAATGACTGGTTTTAGATTTTTTCAGTATGGAATTATGAAAATTAATACTAGAATTACCAGACCGGTCGAAATGACTGCTTCCTAATTATTGCTTTGAAAATTACAGAAAGTATCAAAATATTTCCGTCAGAAATTTTCGAATCAACTTTTTTAGTGAAGTACATATTGTAATAAAAATTGCGCGAAGTCTGAATAGACATTATTACAAGGCAATATGCATCAATCGGTTTTATTATTCGGTAGTTCTAGTATTAAGGAGATACTTTCGGTGGAAACATGACAATAAAATTCTTTGTACAAACAGGTGTTATTATCAAAATTGTGGACAGTCTAAATAAATTTAATCTTGTCGTTTCTACAAGGCAACACCAGTTACTTTTAGTGCTCGGTAGATTTAGTGTTAAATAAAAACAAAGCAGTGTTAGATTCCTCCCTTGGCACTCGTCAATATATTGCATTTTATTTTACTTTTTTAGTTCACAGAATATTTACCGGTTTTTAATTGTATTCATATTTTATTAGTAAATGTTGTTCTTATATGTTACTGTATGTTACTTAATAGTTGCCTTTGAGTTGATTTCCGTACAATTTTCTGGGAAAATCGTCTAGGAAATTATTAAGACTTGGTTTTAAGGGTATTACGTGTTTTGTTATAACTTACAGTTAACTTTCAGGGCGAGAACCTTCCTTAAGGGAATCTCTGTCGCAGAATTTGATCCTTCGCATCGTATACGCGCGTTATTGTCGGACGCATTTACGAGCATAGTCAGCTCGCTGGATACTGCATGGTCTCGTGCTTTTGTGCTGCCATGTATCTGAAATACAACACATAAAAACATTAATTGACAGAGCATAGTTAATTCCCTTTATATTCAAACCCAAATGAATACCACGAAAATAAATAATAATTTCTGATAATTCTAAATTCTTTTTAATATTAAACAGCAAAGTTTTCATTTACTATGTTTTATTCACATTTGCGATATATTAGGTTGTAAACGAGGCTTGTACAGAATTTTCCTCGATATTGTTTCGAAAATAGTGTCTACTAAAATTAAACCCTGTTTAAAACTTTCTGTTGGATAAAACAAACCCTAAAAATTTTATACAATGATGGTGTTCTCGTTTATATTCACCTGCTTGTCGTTTTTGAACCAACTCAAGTTGGCCAACGGATTTCCGGAGATAGCAGTACACATCAATCGCAGTACAGTGCCTGCATCTATCGTCGTGCCTTCGTCGTAGCCAGTGACAGTGAGCTTGGAAGGTGGATCTGCGAATATAGTTTAGAAAAAACCATTAACATAACGTTGACCACTTGAAACATTCCTAAATTAGGTCACGAGTATTGCATTTTTCAACTTTTAATGAGTTGTATGATTTTTAATTGGTTCCTTTAGTAGCGAGTAGGACGAGAAAAAGATTTCAAATTCATTTTTTAACTTACCTTTCCAAACGTAGAACTCGTGGATTGTTGATATTTTACTGGACTGATTAAAATAAGTCTAAACACGACGTAATTTGGAGAACTCAATGGTAAAATAACATAATTAAGCGCACACATATGATTGCTATCTATGAAGTCCACATAAGGAGACCGATTTCCGTCACGTTTGTACTCATTTTAATCGGAAGAATCTTAACAGTCCACCAGTACCAGTTTTAGAAAGGTAAGACAAAAATGATTGAATTTGAAATTTATCGCGCGTTTATTTTTTCACGTTCGCGGCATCCTTCTTATATCTACCCCGCTTTCGGGCACTACATGCATCTATTCTCTTACTTTGTCGAACTCGAGTGGATTCCTGGAGGAGAAATGCTATCCTGTAACGCAAGAGTCTGTCACTTCCGGATCTCAAACTTCGGAAATTTCAGTGAGCACTACTGTAATAATTTGATCACCCATTGTGAGCATCGAATCAAAGGAGGATGATTTCGAACGGGACGATCGACCGGCATAGAATCGAATGGAACAAGTTCGAAGGAGTCCCGTTTTCGTCCGTATCGGTCCTAGCACTACAATCTCCAACTCAAGCACGAGCACAATGCCCAATTACCTATTGAGCATGCCGCCAACCGCGGCGGAATTAATTTTCACGCAAGTTCGAATTACATCGAGACTCCTGGGGTATTCGGGAACCGTGCGCGGAACTGAATTCACAAGATCCGCAGGATCCAGGGATTCAGGGATCCAGGATAAACGGACAAGATACAGAACAGTGTAAAGTCTGAGCCCCCCCCCCCGCCCACCCCACCCGGGATTAGTTTCATATTAATCCGCGGCGGCGGCCGAGTACAGATTCTATCCCGGATTAGGTTTACATTCCGTTCATTCAGCTAATTGCAAGCAGTGTACTCACAAATCACGTTTATGGTGTGCGTCCGTACGACGTTCTCCGTCAGCTTGACGTTCGAAGCGTCGCAGATCACGACGATGCTGCGGCTGGTTCTGTTGATGTTGAACGTCACATTCGACGTGGTTATCCAACCACCCTGGGGCGCTGGCTCGGTCCTCGACGCGTTACTTTCGAAATTGTGACCATCCACCGTCCATTTTATGTCGGCAGGTGGGTTCGAGTTCTCTGTCGTGCACGTGATCACCACTTGTTCGTCAGCCTTCGCCTCCGTGGGCCCCACGATCGTCACTCCGGATGGCGCAACTGGAAACAATCAGGATTCGTTTAACACTCCGACTGACAGCCTCGAAAATTCCGTAAAATATATGAGTCAGTCAATAACTCACACTCTGTCTCTAACTTTTGTTTTGAAAGACCTACAGCCCAATGTCCATCGAGGGTACAATATCTTGCGTGAAAGAAATGTGCACGACACTTGCACAAAATTCATCCACTCTATTGTTTTTAATTATTTTTGTATGCAACATTTAACGACATACTCGTGACACTATTCTGATTCAAACGATACCGAACATGATACTATTTGGATTGTGTTTTCTTCTATAATCTATGATAACGTAGAACCTCTGTTATCCGAACCGATATTTGAATTCTCTAATCATAGGTAAACAGATCAATCTAGATTCATATACAGGGTGAGTCACCTAACGTTTGAACCTCAAATATCTTTGTTGTTTCTAAAGATACGTAAGATATGATAAGGACAAAGTTGAATGGTACAATGGGGCTGACACGATGCGAAAAAAGTTGTTTTTAAGTCATTTTTTTTAGAGATATCAAGGTTACCTTGACTTTTTTTAAATGGAATCACCCTTTTTTATACATCTACAATGATAGTCCCTTTCATTACGAATTCAGTGACTATAATTACTCAAGGTCATTCAAGGCCACGGACAGAGTTCAACATTCCTTCAAAGTCCGCTTACAGGCATGTATCGATGTTAAATCTTAAACGTTATCTCTGTCCGTGACCTTGAATGACCTTTAGTAATTATAGTCACTGAATTCGTAATGAAAGGGACTATCATTTTAGGTGTTTAAAAAAAGGGTGGTTCCATTTAAAAAAGTCAAGGAGACCTAGATATCTCTAAAAAAATTACATAAAAACAAAATTTTTTTTGGCATAGTGTCAGCCCCATTGTACCATTCAACTTTGTCCTTACCATATTTTACGTATTTTTAGAAACAACAAAGATATTTGAGGTGCAAATGTTAGGTGACTCACCTTGTATAATTATACGATGTTGGTTGAAGTTCCATGAATGAATTGTTAGAAATACTAAAGATTATGAAGCTTAGAGCTTGGAAGGTTGGAAGACAAAGTGAAGATACCAATTGGTGGAGGACTGAAAGGTGAATTATTATGAGATAATCGATGGGTACTTACAAAGGACGGTGAGATCGACGTGTTCTTTGATCGGCTCCAAACTCATGATGTTCGAGACCTCGCATCTGTATCTGGCGTTGTTATCCTGAGCTTTCGCGATGATCGACAATACGCTCTCGGAGAAGCTGGCCTCGGCACGATGCACCGTGGTGACCTGCTCGTTATTTCTGTACCAGACGATCTGCGCGGGTGGGTTTCCACCTCGTGATTTGCAAGTTAGCTCCAGCTGTTGTCCACGCTTCACCGTCTCGCCTTCGGTGTATCCTTCGATGTACGGCTTGCCGGGTGGATCTGGAAATTATTGAATCGTGCGATTATACTGAAATCCTGCGGCCCGTTATTCCTCTGCTAATGGAAAAACTTTCTTAATAAAAGTTCGTAGGGAGCTGATGAATGAGAAACAGGATAAGATTAATATGTGTGCTCGCGAATTAACGTGACCCTACAACTAAAACTCTGTGGGTCGCGTCTCCCGGAAATAACAGACGAAATTATTCGTCTAAATTTACAAATGAATTTTAGAGTTAATGTAAGACTACTAATGGATTAATGGAAGACTACTCCCAGCATCATAAATCTTAATATTTCAATTTTTGTTTCATTCAATTTGATGGTATTTTAATAAGTTAATTTTGTGCATGTCGTTACTTGAAATTATATGACGTAATATTAGGAGAATTTGCAACTTTTTTATGATAATATCTTTGTTATTGTTTTACAAGAAGATATGTTTTATTAAAAAGAATATTGCAATGAAGGCTTTATTGTAATCAGGAAATAAATGCTGGTAGCAAATGTCTTAATGGGTCTGTCAATACTTGATGCAACTTTAATGATTTGTTTTCAGAAGATAACTGAGCAAGGAATACTCAACCCTCCGCACGGTGGATGTTTTTAACGATTTCATGGTAGCTATTGCTAGATCTATTTAAGTCTTTATTAATTTTACATATTCTTTAACCTACCTCTTTGAAATCAACAACGTTGATCTACATTTTCCACTTAATACAATAAGCTAATGACACGAATTGGATACTAAAAAATTAAAATTATTGAAATAAAACGTTTTTATTAGGTGCACAAATAATTTCTGTGCCTTTTATCATATATTTGTTGTGATGTTTATTTCTCCCAAGCTTCTTTAAACGACCGGAAATTGCTTGTTGAGTTACACCAACTTCCTCGGCAAGATCCTGTTACGTTTGGCAAGGATCATCGTTCAACAATTGCTCTAATTCCTCGTCCTCTATTTTTTTCGGTGTTCCACTGCGTTCAGCATCATTAAGTTTAAAATTTCTACTACGAAACTGTTGGAACCATTTTTTGCACGTCTTATGGGTTACAGCAATTTCAGCCAATGTAGAACAAATCATTTTCGTGGCCTCAGCAGCATTTTTCTTAGATTCGAATACAAAAAGAATTCAGTGCCTAATCTCTTTCCGAAACGCCATGGTGCAAAGTATTGTTTTTTGAGGTTATGTAATAATTAGTGTAAAGTTATATAGTGCATTTGGTAGGGTGAAATTAGTACTTTAAGATACCGAAGAGGCGGCAAAAAATTTTAATTTGAAACGTAATTGCAGTTGAATGTATGTAAAGGCACCGAACTTATTTGTACACCTAATATGTTTGGATTAAAATGGCTGCCGCTAAATGCGACATCATTCGATGGTTAATGTAACACGTTGATTAAATAATTTATTATTAAGCGAATTAAAATATTGTTTCCACTCTTCGCTGCACACATATCACCACTCAAAAAATTGCATTCAAAAATATTGAAAACCCTCTACAACAAAGGAACGTTCCATCGAAAATACTTTGCAGCATCGATGAAAGGGTACTTCAGTTGTTATTCAAAACACAAATCTCTTTTCAGAAAATATAATATAATAAAAGTGGTTCAAATAGCGTAGAATGCTCAAAAGTTTCAAGTGGAATTTTTGATATCCTTTCATCAACGGATATCAAAAGGTTTTTAATAAAGCTCGCCTATGCGCTGTTGTTTTAAATTAAACTTTTACGAAAGTATGATCAATTCAACAGGTCGTGCCAGTGGATATAAACAAAACAACAGTTTGTCTAGCTAGTTTGGTTATTGATTTTGTGATCGAATAAAACTTCTATGAAAAAGTCCCCGAAAAAACGGTCTCATTGACTCGACTCGTTTGCTTGTATAAAAATTATTTTGATATATTTTGCTTACAAAAGACGGAAAGTTTAATAGTGGCTCTGAGGGGCATATCGATGGGTATGGCAGGATGGTTGGCCTCGCAGGTATAGTCCATGTTGTTGTCGTCCGCCGTGGGAACAATAGTAATGGAGCCGTGAGTGTCGTATTTGAGCAATTTCTTCTTGCTTTCGCCGGGCTTCTGCACTTCCTTATCTGAAATAACAATAAACAGAGCGTTTCATGGCGAGTTTCGATAAATAGAAAATACAGGGGAATATTGGAATAGGATACATACTAGAAGTTAGTATTATTAGGTATTAGTATACATAATCATGGTATTATTAAACTTCATGATACTTCAGAAGTATCATGTTTACAAAGGCTACGAAACATCATACTGGAGCTTTTTTAAAATTCTGTAAAAATGTACTAAGATAGCTTTAACCATTCTGTGGTACAATGTTTATTTAGATTATCATGTATCACACTAGCACCTTTCTAAAATTCTCTAAAAATATTCTAAGATACAGTGGCGTGCAAAAGTATCCGGACACTCTTTAAAAACGAATAACTTTCAAAATTAGTTCAAACGGCTTGGGTTTTTTTGAGATGTTAGACGCATTAGTTTACTAGGTAGCGTGTAAATAATTTTTTCTAAAAATTGCTATCGGTCGGAATTGCGACGGAAATAATAAAGGTCACGATTTTTAACTGTTTTATAGGTCTAAGTAAATTATGTACATGTACAAAGTTTCATCGAAATCGGTTAAAATTCCCTGGAAAGACCGAAAATCTGCGACTTTCACCCTTAAGCTCCCATCTTGCAATGTTCGTAGCTCATAGCAACATTAACCGACTTCGATGAAACATTGCGCATGTATATAACCTATGGAAATCTACAAAAGGTATATTTTAAATTTTCATTACAGGCACTGATAAAAAAGTTAAAAATCATGACTTACTTTTTTCACAATTTCGACCATTAACAATTTGTATAAATAATTATTTACACGCTACCGAGTAAACTAATCCTTCTAACATCTCAAAAATACTCAAGTCGTTTGAAGTAATTTTGAAAAAGTTCTACGTTTTTAAAGGGTGTCTGGATACTTTTGCACGCCACTGTACCTTCAAATATTTAATCAAATATTTAATCAAAGATTAAATAATCCAAATGTTCCAAACAAGTTAAAGAAACTTGATATTTGCAATTATTGGACAATACAGTAGCGACAGTTAGTGCACAGGAAATTTGTACGGATCATGAGAGACCACAGCGTACCAGTTAATGGGTTTAGTATGTAACTTAAAACTGAAAACCCCGAATGTTTCAAAGAAGTTAAAGAATTTTCATATTTGCTGTTGTGCAATATAGTAGCGAAAATTGGTATTCAGAAATTTCGTTGGGTTCATAAGAGACCTCATTGCGAGGTTAATATCAACAGATAGGGAATTGGGAACGTTGTGAGGTATGGAAGAATGAGTAACACACATTAACATGTTCAGCGCCATGTCACCCATATCTGGGTGACGGAATTATTTATACAGAATTGAAAATTAATTTTTACGTTGGTAGATTGAGTGTACAAAATTTCCTTACGATCTGAGGAATAGAAGAGGTTTGGAACAGTAATTAATATCAAAAAACTAAACTTCTTAGTTTTTGTTTTATTAAATATATTGCTTTGATTTTGTGTAATTTTTATCATTGTGGAGTGGACGCTGAACGTGTTAAACAATATAAAAGTCTCATTTCTTGGGCACGAGGTCCAAGTTGAATAAGTATAATACAAGGGATGATAAAAGTAATTATATATACAGTTCGTAAAGAGAGTGAGAGAGGGAGAGCAAGGCGTAACGACAAGTATGCACAATGAATTATCCATTTTATAGACGGAATCCATTACCGGCAACGTATTCCCTGTAAGATAATCCTTTCCGTGCTTAGTTGGGCACCTCTATTCAAAATTGAAGTTCCCTTCATGCATAATAAAGACTAGACTCGACTTAATTAACAGACTATTGATTACGCAACCCCTTGATATAATACAGTCATTTAACCCCGCTTCGGATGGAACAGATATTAAATTATGGAGACAGAGATACCCTTTCGATAAGGATATCCACAGAACTCCTGTCTTGAGAAGTAAATGCTATTAATAACTATGAAAGACAATTATTCAGGCAATGGTTGCGCGGAGACGGTGCGCAATGCAGTGTCACACAAATGTGGAAATTTCCAGGTTCATGGCGAACCGTGTTCGCCCGAACTAATTGATTTAATATTTATAACTTGCCTGAGAAATTGTATGGCAAATGAAAATGTTTTAAATTAATCCTAAGAAATGAAGAAGTTAGGTAAAAATATATTTCTTCTTCCAATAGTTTCAGTAAATCAACAATGATGCAACAACATTCCTAAATTCTATTAATGCCATCGCAGTTTTGCTTTTCACTCGTCCATTTTTTGTTATAAATGCATAAAATCCGCAGTTTGATTGTCAGCTTTCTTTAGCGATTACTAGACTGCAATTCCTTATGCATTCATAGTTTTAAAATACAAGAAAACATGTATAGTAATAAACATTAATGATATTGTTACAGTGGCATGATCAATGTAAAGCCGCCGTAATATAATACTGCCTTGTGAGAGAGGTTGTCAAGAAACTGTTAACCAACTTGACAGTTGAAGAGCCGATCTCGGGCAGCTGCCAGAGGCGGACGCGCGGTCGTTGTACACAGTGATGTCAGATCGGTTAAATCGAGGGGAATACAGTTTACCACCTCTCTGATGACCAGAGTAATATGTGATACGTTGCGCGGCACATCACGTGACCTACGGTATTAGTGGGGGACGTTGGAATGTGCACAGGTAGTGGAATGGGATAATGGAAGGGGAAAAGTAGGAGAGGAAAAAACAATCAGTTCTGGTTGTTTCTGGCATCACTGGTTGCACATACATATTTGTACATTTGTAAAGAAATAGAGTAGTAAATAATTGTAAATAAAGTTTTCATTGAAAATACCGCGATGAGTGACACGAGATACGTCCGGAAAAACGGAACAATATCTTTACTCTATGCTTACCATAAAAAATGTTCTAGTTGATGAATTAAACTTACACCTCATCTTGAATTTTATAAACATGCCATGATTATTCAGAGTTTACATAAAATCTAGCAATGATCGAACGAAGAAATGTAATTTAAAAAGGAATGAATGTACTACTAAACTGCGGAGATGTCACAAGAATTTCAGAATATTATATGATCCCCAATTTATCAAAATTATTAAAAGAAGGAATACATTTTTACTTGAGCCTCACAATAAAATTGCACAAATATCCGCAGTCTAGCGACCGTCAAACAAAGCAATATAATTTAAAAATGTGTGGATGTACTATTAAACCACGAAGACGTCACAAGAATTTCAGAATATTATATGATTTATAATTTATCAAAACTGTTAAAAGGAGAAATACATTTTCATTTGACCTGTGTTGCTTACGATCGAAAAATGTTAATTTTGCATAAAGATATGCAATTATAACGCTGATATTGTCGGTAATTACAGCGGGAAATCACGAGGCAGCATTTTGAAGCTATGACGGAAGAAGTTCGACAGTCGCGACGTCACGTTGTTTCGGTGATATTTATTTAGGTTGTCCGCTCTAGATCGTTCGCGGGACCAAGTGTTGGCACCGACGGCGTTGTTAAACCGTTAAATCGTCGTCAAACAAGGCCGGACAGGCTTTTACCCAAAGTAGCGATCCCTCTTTATTTCATTTCAGAAGTCGCGACCTCCGCAACGATGTCAGTTACCGTCGCCATTAAGCGGAAAACGGGAATGCGGTTGTGCCGCATGCAAAAACCGAGAGAAGTCATCGAATTCACGCGATCGGCCCATCCGCGTATTGTTTTCAATTTTGTTCGCGGTACCAGTATCGCACAGTTGTGCAAAATCCCGAAAATGTGGCCGAAATTCCAGAAATGTTTACAAAGAAACATTAATTAATGGGGAAGGGATAAAGCGGTATGCGATTTTGCAAACATTGCACACGAATTGATGCAATAACGACTTTGCTATTGTATAAAATGGGCTAGTATTGTGGTTATATAAAATAAATATTAATTATGGTTTTATTATAAAAGAAGCAAAGTTATTGTCATAACTATGCAGGGGAGAGTACGATTTCCGTGGGCCCTCGTTTTGAAGTTATATTTGTGTTCTTGGGGTTATTTCAAGAAAGAAAAAATGTATATATAACATGGTGTCAAATTGGCCTGGTTTAGCCGGTAAAGTAGATTTCCTGTTTTTTTAGAAATTTGCAAATACAGTAAATTCTCTATAAACGCATAATCCTCGGGGTTTTTCTTATAGTTATGCGTTTATCTGTGACGGGTAGCTATTTTTGGGCTTCTAAGGCCGAGCCGAACGTAGAGAAGGACAGCTCGTGTAAAGCGAAACCACGCGCGGGCCTTTGAACTGGGCCGGCGACTGCGACTCTCCGCGTCTCTTTCTTTCCCATACGCTATCCTTCCTTGCGCCCTAAACGTTCATCGTCATTTAAACCACTAAATACTACAACAGTATTTACACAGTTAAAATCATATCGTGTTTGGTCTTTTTTTAATCAGAAAAATGCAAATACAAATTTGGATTGTGCCGACGACTGCGACTCTCCGCGTCGCATTAGTAGTGGTTCACACCGATATACCCGAGCCGAGATCGGATTACTAAAGTGGAGGGGATATATTTTCTGCGTTTATCTGCTACAGCTTTTATGCGTTTACAGAGGATTTACTGTATCTCGGTAACTATGCGAAATATGGAAAAATATCAAGAGACCTTTTTTGTAGAAAATGAAATTTTATTCGCATAATCTTTGCATTGTAGCTGTCATCCAGAATTTGAACTAGTAATGGAAAAATCATGTGAATAGAATGAGTTGCGGTTAGGTCGTGGAGGGGGCGGATCAAAACGAGGGGCCACGGAAATCATACTCGTACCCCTATGCACAATATGGTAGTAGAGTGTGGCTAAAAGATAATTAAAAAGAAAGCTGATTATCATCCCCATTTGATTTGATGCGTTTATAAGAAAACTGTTGCAATTTGACACAGTGTAAAGATTGAAACAATTGAATAGCATCAATACATTACTTTCGACCTAGTCAAATAATTAAAGAAAATGTTCTTAAGTTGATCCTATATCTTATAATCAATGTAAAACATTTTTATTTTGCATTTTAGGTATCATATTAACGATCTGGCTACCCAGCTGACCGCCGAAACAGCGCTCGTAATCTGAAATTTAATTATGCGGCTAGGATTTTAATTAGAGGCTCGGGCACCGCGATCCGTGTACGGGAACACGATTCCTCCGAAAAAATGGTAACCAATAGCGGCATGAATGTATTTCGCTGGTTAATGGTGCCATTCAGGAGATCCGACATGTGTCATAGGATTATTGAGCGGTTAAAATGGCTAGGGCTATACATCATCGAAAATGACAGCACCGAAATCAATATACATGTTCCAGAAAATCCAATTGAACAATTCGCCACGATTATTTCGATGTTCGATAAATTTGTTGTTTTATTCAACGTGGAAATCGTTTTATATTTCGGCTTCTGTGTTAGGCAATATCACTGAAAATACATTTAACACAATTTAATGAGAATACTCCCCGGGGGAACGTTTCTTCGTACGAACCGGGGATCATTCGATCAAGCAAAGGGGTTTGAAATGCATTTCCCTCATTCTTTGAAGATTACGAAGTCTAGGTTCGAAGACTCGGAGAGTAGAATCTCTTAATACGCTACTGAGGAAGAGTCTTTTGATGAAAGAGGAACATTTCTCCTCTTTTCTGCCGCCGTCGTATCTTTCATTTCTTTGGTGAGCATTGTGAATATCGACGTTCGAAATTCGGAATCAGAATCTGATCAGAAATTGCGTTTGCTTTTGAAAGATCTGAATTATTATTATTTTTCCATGTACCGGTGGCCGAAACTTGGTGGTATCAATTTATCGAGCTACTTATTTCCAATCTAAATACCGTTACCTTTAACACTTTAACAGCGAACCATTTTTAAAACTATGTAATTACTGTTTAAGACCATTCGCTGCTATATTTATGAATTTTTTAAACCCTACTTTTGAAGGTACTTCTTGTGGAGACGTTAATCTTTTTATTGTTCAAACGGAACAGCTGCTCATTTAATTAATTCGCCAGAAACCGAGCAATCCAATACAAATTTTGACACTGTTGGTCAAAATAGACCCGAACCTCGCTGTCGGAGGGTTAATTTTCTTATTATAGAAATCGTGTTGTTCATTTCAAGAAGTCCCATAACTATGGTGACCATATTTTCTTGGAGAAAGTAAAAGGCAAAAAAGGAATTGTTTCATATTTGCAAAAATGTAATTCTGATAGTTTTCATAAGAATGAACATTTTTAAATAAATCGTGTTTCAAATATTTTTAAACTGTATACAATTCATGTTAAGCTGCATTTGGTATAAATGCACATATTGTTCACTAATGAAATTGCTCGTTCAGCGAGGACATTCGATCCAGATAGACATAAACAAAATTCATCGATTTTTAGAATGTTTTTAAAAGTTACGTCTTTGCTTGCGATCTTTTCACTGGTGCCATAACTTTTAACATACGAAACATCATCAAATAGTTCGTCCTCGTTTATTAAGTTCCAGTGATTGAAAATGAGAACTTCCTTCGATCTTCGCACATAGGTTCGCAAACTATAGGCCGTGTACTGTGTGCCGATGTGCAAATTTATTTCAGTTCACAAAGTATATGACAAAATAGTAATTGTAAAAAAAAAAATTGGTGTGTGCTTAGACCACATGGTTGAAGTGAAAATTCTTTCTTTAATTTTTTCTCGAATTTTTATTAACGCTTTATGACATTTATTTTTCTATGATTCTATTATTGAAACAATTGGCTTGTGATACCTAAAGTACGATATAAATATTCTTGATTCAATTTTGCCTAAATGTCTTTCAAATACTGCATCGAGAGTTGTTCCTGATCTTGTTGTCGCTTCATTAGGATTGTAACGGATGGAGAGGTTACAAGTGAAAATGATTATTGCAATATCTGGACTGATACTTTTATTTCAATGCAAGAGGTTGACAGCGTGATGAGTGACAGAGTGTGGATGTACGTGAACTGGATGTACGTGAACTGGATGTACGTGAATTGGATGTACGTGAATGTCTGTTTTGCGTTTTTCCTTTGGTATATATACAAAGTCTCGGAAGAGGGTAACGCCTTTTCCGAGAACGCGCGGGTGGAGCTTGCTCCCTGAAGGCGCGAGGGTGGAGTTACTTTTTCCTTTAAAACACCGCCCTGATCGGCGGGGGAAAGGGACTCCTTGTCGCCAATTTAGGTGGCTCCTATGTTTTGGGACTTTCTTCGACCGCGCTGGCCGCGCGGTCGGGAAGTCCCGTAACGGTGCACGGCTGGCGACGTTTTCATCAGCGAAGTCTGCTGTGCACGTGAAAGCAATAAAAGAATAAAATCATTTCCGGGCTTGCAAATATCAGGGAAGGTTTTTCTCGCCTAAACCTTGACATCTGCAAGCGGACTGTTTGAATGGTTATTACGGTCGCCAACCGTGTGCCGCTACAGGATTATTTACCATTTCCAATCTTAATTTCCTTCTAAAAAATTCTATTAATAATTTTGATTGTTCCGATGCGAAGTTCATGTTGAAACCTCCACTTAGCATCATCGGTATTTTATCATAATCTTTATTAAGCAACGCCGAACCCTCAACCATATATGCTTATAGAATAAAATTTTGTTTCATCGTTTTATTGTTTCATCGCCAGATCGGTTTTACTTCTACCGCGTCGAGGTTTTACTAAATCGGTTCATCGTATCATTGTTTCATTGTTTCGTCGTTTCATCGTCACATCCATAGATCGGTTTTACTCCTACCGTCCTACCGCGTCGAGGTTTTACGTCTACCGCGTCGATGTTTTACTAAATCGTTTCATAGTATCATTGTTTCATTGTTTCATCGTTTCATCGTTTCATCGCCAGATCGGTTTTACTCCTACCCCGTCGAGATTTTTACTCCTACCGCGTCGAGGTTTTACACCTACCGCGATGAGGTTTTGCGCCCAACGCGGCTGAAGAAGTTTCACTTCAAAAATCTAAAGGATAGAACAGTGAAATAAAAGACTATTCCCTTAAATAAAGGACGTATGGTCACCGTGCCCACAATTAATTATTTTAATCGAGTAATTGATATTTGCGAGTTAATATGTCTCCTTACTCGTCAAGCAGATATCTACCAGTTTCGTCACCGTTCGAACGATTGCAGTTAATCAGTACTGCAGGCGGATAATTCAAATGGTTCTGGTAATTGCGGATTAATTGTAGACAGTGTGGGTACAATCGGCAGGAAGCTCGGATTAACTTAGAGAATGATAAGTTTCGGGGCGCGAACGCGCGCGCATGCTGGAACACGTGAGAACGACAGGGGATGAGCGGGAAGTTGCGTGTGCACAGGTAGAAGTAAACTAACTCGGAGGGGGAGTTAGTTGTAAACTAGTAGTAAACCACTGAAATTTTGCCTTGAAGTATGAAATCCGATTGGCGGATGGCTGGTATGCGGGAACGTGCCGTTCGAATTCGTCTTTCATTTCCAGGACCGCCCAAGAAGTTCCCCGCTTGTTTCGCGCGCGCGCGATACAAGACCGAAACTAGTTCAACCAGGTTTTAAACAATTTTACCATTCCGCCGCGCGCCGACGTATTCGGAGTTCCGCAAAATTAGCGAACGAGTTCATGGTGCGCTATATTTTCTAAGAGGAATTCCATCAGCGTCAACGCGAGCGCAACTTCGTCAAGACGATCAAATCGGATGAAACATCCTCTATACTCTGCGTGAACTCGCGAGAACACTGAAGTGAGACAAAACAATAATTGCATACACGTTTCATTCACAATTCCGTCGCTACAACAATGTTTGATGCAACATTTTAGTAAATAGAACTACTAGTGGTATAATTAGACTATGTTTCAAGATTCTTTAGCCAAATTGTGTCGAGAAGTCACTTGGAATAGTAGTATTATAGCCAATCGTGAGCCAGTATTCTACTTCAATCGACAATAAAAATTGCAGTAAAACGGAGAAAATATAAGAATAACAAAAATACTTATGTAATATTTTATTCGACATCTTAAAATTGAAAAAGTAACATTCTTCTTTATGTAATATTTTACGTAACAATTTTCTTTTGCTGTAATATTCTAATTTTATATGTTCATATTTCTATTGCAATCATTAAGTGTAGGGCAAGAGACGATTCATTAGTTTCTATTATTTTATAATGGTTCCTAAGAAAATCAGAAATACTTCGCAATAGCCGTCTTCTTTCTGTATCATCTTCCGCGATTTTAACCAAGCACAAGAATGAGAATTTATGCATAATTTAAGCATACATTTATATTAATAAAAATAGTGATCACTGATTGATCCACTCAATATGCTAAATAAGTACTAAATTTTCTGTAGTTTTTAATAGAATTTTAATTTAAACGTTTTCATTAATTCCATAGCTCCACATGTTACACGCCGCCATATTAGAATTCTTTATCATCTTCCACCATTTTATCAAGCATAAGAATGAGAATTTACATATAATTTCAGTATAAAATTACAGTAATACAATCAATACTTACGAATTGATACGCTGAATGTGTTAAACAAGTATCAAATTTAGTGTTGTTATTAATAAAATTTCAATTAAAAAATTTGCCTCAATTTCACCTTTCTACGTGTTGCCTGCTGCAATATTGGAATTGCAAAATAATTGTACTTAGTAATAAAACTTTAAAATTAAATTTTAAGACGTATTTCGTAATAAAAATTTGAAAAAATTCAGATTTTATCGTCAGGAAAGTGTAAAATTGAGTCTTTTTTCGACGAAGAAATAAAGTAAAGTTCTTTTTGTGTGCAATAGTTTGCATTTTTTACACGACCACTGATTTTTAATTTCTCCAGAAATTCTTCCTGTTTTCATGGCAGCAATAGGATTTTCGTGTTTCGTCGAGGCAAACATTTTCGAGGCTAATTTTCTCCCGGCAGGAATTATTTTCCATTTTGGAGGGTAGGAACAATTTCCCCTGCTACACGTGTAACAACATTTTTTGCAGATCCCTCTTCATTCCATTCCTCTTGTTAATAAATTAGCCCGTTTCTCAAAAGCACTACAGCGAAGTGCAGAAATATTGTTACTCGCCTCGTAATTGCCACGCGAGCTAATATTTGCTGCATTGTAACTTGCGAGTATGAACGTGATAAGCCGTTTACCTCATTTGTAATTAGCATAATAAATAACCTAGATAATTCGTTTTATCCTGAATTTCGTATTTTTATATTCTACATTGTCGAACTTCCGGAGATGAGTATTATTAGCTTGGTGAAAATTCATTTGAATTTTACTTCGTTCCGTTTTGTTCGTACGGTGTTTCGTGATGTTATTTAAATTAATTCGTTCGAGTTCGAGTTAATTATATCCGAGTGGAGTTAGTTTTGCCTTGCGTACGAACATTTTCAGATAATTTTGAATTGTATTCGCGTTTGTTTAAAATCTCCATGATTATACGAACGCTGGAATAACGAAGTGGAAGTTTTGGAATCTTTCTCCGCCGGATTTGACGTGGTACAACAAATAGCTGCCGGTTCATCAGAACACTGAGGTCTGGATGGAATCGAGGTCGCAAGCGCTTAAACATCTATTCGAGACTGCCACAAACGGTTTTATTTTTTATCAAAGTAGCCACTTGCTTTGTCGGGTTCATAAAAGAGTACGAGCATGTCCTGCGGACCAAAAGATCCCTGTCATCGCTCCTTTGCTACTTGTTACGCCTTTGAGCCGGATAGTTGCTTTTGTAGAATGTCAGGACCACTCGGATCGCGTCTATTCCAAAACTTTTATGATTTCTCCCCGCACGCTTTACCGCGCGTGATAGTTCTTGGATTCCTTCTTCACTTCTGTTCGCGTCGCCGGATGAATTTTTAAAGAATTTCGTGCCGCCGAACTGACAGATACGATGTCTCCTATTTTTGCAAGTATTTTCCTTACCGCGTCCCCAATTTTCAGAATCTTCCCACTGCAATTTCTTTTTAATACTTCTCTTGCATCTCGAGGCAGTGGTTTCTAACGGGAATCTATGTGAAATGATGCATCTGTCTTTACTTGGTTCATTTGCCAAACTAATAAACGTTAGTTTACATTTTCTCACGGGTGAGGGAGGTGTTAGATGAAGGGGGTGGGGAGTGGCTGAGGAAGGTGGAGGAATGGAGAGAGATTGAGGAGGGAAGGAGAGAGCAGGGAAGAACGAGAGGGAGTGATACGGCAAGGAATGGGATAAATGATGAGCGACCGGAAGAGGGGGTCCACGATTAGGGAAGGGTGTGTGTGTGTATAAAAGGAAATGGGAATAGGTTTAGCTATAGTGGTTAAGTTATATTGTAAGAGCGGCCAGAGATGTACAATGTAAGTAGGATTACGTAAGTTTAATGCATTAGAGAATAAGGTAGTATTAAGGTAGAATAAGGTTAGGAGGGGGTAAGAGAGGCGGAGGGGAAGAGACAATGTAAGAGCGGAATCTGTATGGAATTGTAACCCTAAGGAGACAATAAATATATGTATATACATATATGCATATACATATACATTAATATTTATATATGGAGGTGGTGGCGACTGCAGCGAGGTCGAAGGGCGAGGATGACGATAGGTGAGCCGGTCCAACTCACAAGACACTTAGTGTTCTTATTTATATATATATATATATATATTCTCTCGGTGTCTGATCGGCAAATTCATCATAAAATACTTCGCAATATTTGTCAACGTCCTCTAACGTCGTTCGCCATTTTTATCAAGTGCATGTATGAGTGATCAAATTGTTAGAGCCATAGTATTACGTACAGTGCTATTAAATATACATTTGTAATTTTCAAACGTTAATAGTTCATACAAAATGATAAGAATTCAATGCAGCTGAACTATCCCTTAAAAATTGACTTTTTAAATGTAAAATTGTTATGCAACAAGCGTTTTTAATCATTTTAACACTGTAAGATACGAATTAATTATATCTCAGCCATTTCGAAATGTATAGAATGAAATATGTTGCCGTTTTGGGACTTTCGAAATTTATGTACACGTTAAACGGGAAGCATAGCCTGTTTCGAAGGTATTAATTCAGGAGTGTGATTAAACTGATTCACTGTATAACATTAAAAGCAGAAAACTGTGGAAACAGATTTAGTTGATACAGTTCCCAAGCAGAAGCATTTGTATCGATGCGAGTGTACTTGAATTACAGAGAGGTTAAAAATCTTCGTGCAGCCTGTACGGCGATAGATAAAAGTTTCAAGCAGCTGGAACAAGTGCTGCAAACCATAGTTACGACCCTGGAGATCATGAAACGTTAACTATGTTAGAGGTGCACGAAAAGAGAGGAATATGGGGCGAACACAGAGGGAAGTGCATTGTTGGAAAGAATATAATGGAGCAACTAAGACACTCTATTAAGTTATTCTCTAGTGTGCTTTTTGAAAAAAAAACATCGTCGAGCAGAAAGAGCCGCGTTTATTTATTAACTCGGCCAGAAAAATGATTTGGAGCTCTGAGAAGGAAGGAAACTGGTCTTGTCCTTCTAAAAAGGGGATTTTCGAGGACGTGTAGAGTGAACTTAAGAAAACGAATAATAAATCTGCTTTGGCTACCGATATCCACTCTAATTATAAATTATGTTCGTACATTAATACTAATTTTTATGAATTTATATTTCGTACGTTCGACGTGACTACTGGACTGTGAATTTTACGCATTTATGACAAAAATTGGCACGAGTACGATTTCTGTGGCCCTTCGTTTTGATCCGCCCCCTCCATGACCTAACCACAACTCATTCTATTCACATGATTTTTCCATTACTAGATCAAATTCTGGATGACAGCTGCAATGCAAAGATTATTTCATTTTCAAGGTCTCTTGATATTTTACCATATTTCGCATAGTTACCGAGATATTTGCAAATCTATAAAAAACAGGAAATCTACTTTCCCGGCTAAATCAGGCCAATTTGTCACCATGTTATGTATATACATTTTTTTCTTGAAATAACCCCAAGAACACAAATATAACCTCAAAACGAGAGCCCACGGAAATCGTACTCTCCCCCAAAAATTGATAGAAAAAATACAAAACATTGAAAACATAAGAAGGATTTGAAAGAAATGCTGTATTACGAAAGGAAATAAATGTCTATCTTACTCCAGATTGTTTAGTTAAGCAAAATAATTTTGCATGAAGATTCATAGTCTAGTAGGTACGCATTTCTAATCATGTTTTTTATCTCGATACCAAAATGGTATCACTACAGTTACACTATGACCATTTTCAGTAATAATAATTGAATGAAGTTTTAATACCTCTCAATATTTTTACTTAATATGCTGTAAAAATAAAATCAAAGACATTTATATTTTTAAAATGACGACCATTCTACTTCGACAGTCCTCACAAAAAGTCTTTAATATACACCAGATAAATGGACATTGTCGTCAGAATTCGGAATCAATGCAATTTCCTCGTATCAATTTCTTTGTACAGCGGCTTTTATGTAATCCGTTATTGTTAATAAACCTATGTTTCTAAAATGTTATACGATTTCTTCGGCATCTTCTTCCAACTAGGTTTTAAAAGACTCAATTATCTCAGTGTTCAAGTTTACGAAATTACGTTGATTGGCTTTCGAGCCCTTATACGAACATTCGAATGAAGTGCTCGCGTTTAAGGAAAAGTCGATCAACTTTTCCATCAAAAAGTCCCAAAAAATCGCGTTTCCCTCAGATAGTTAACTAGAAAGGACCCTTTAAAACCGAGCATTGACAATTCCCTGGTCGATAATTACCAGCGGTCTCGTTGTCGTCGCAAGAAAGCTTTCAATATTTATTCCTTCCGGCTGGCGCATTTATGCGGTTCGATGTCTGAAGCATCGAACAAACGAACGGATAAACAGATTCTTCGGGTTGATTAAATTGCGAGAACCGCCGCGGCGTCCATGGGATTTAAATAAAGATAACGACCGCCATTAGACGGCCGGCTGTCAGGCTCTCTTTCATATTCATTAATTATTGCACGGAATCCGACGAAGGAAAACGGGAATGGCGGAGTCTTTGCTCGTCGAACCATTGTGGGCTTTTTATTTTTTCTTTCGTTCCCCACCACGGTTCTTTGCGTATTACTTCTGCTTCCTCGGCACACTCATCTTTTATAACATTTCCCTTTACTCCGGCCCATGTTTTCTTTTATCATGAAACAAGCATAGTTCGGCCGGGTCGATAGTGCTTCGGTAAAACCGATTTTACTTCTGAAAATTGCTCCTTCATCTCCGCCCATGGCCGAGAGGAAAAACTACACAGATCCCACCACCCTAAAACCTTCATCTTGCTTTCAAGCCCTCTTCTCTACGAATTGTTGTTCCGACACTGGGGGCTCCCGAGACTTTAATTGTCAGTAAAAATGGATTAAGGAGAATTAGGTTCGGAAAGGTTTGCTTGAATCGATGCAGGAATCCACTTTAACCGTTGCTTTTCTGCCCGATCGATTGACTGATGTTCATCGGGATTAACGTGGCAGCATCCCTGGACCCAACCCCGCGTCTTAGGGATCCCCTGAAATAGTGTCTGTCGGAGCTTTCTCAACTATCAAAGTTTACGTTTACGTCCGTAGGATTTTCTATTTAGTCCTCGAGGAATATTTAGTTTATTGCTCGGCTCCCCTATTTTCGAAGTGTCTCCCCTGTGTAATTTTATGGGCACACTCCTGCTTCATGAGCTAGATTGCTAATTCTTATACACTTCTTTAAATTTCACTAAGTCCACCGGGGTCACGGTTTGTGAGAATAAAATATCTGTTCTTGGGATGATTTGTCATCGTGTCTTCGCTGACGTTGACTTTACTACTTGCCTGACACTCTGAACAGCTGACTACGAATGGTTGTAGAACCATTTAAAACTATGTTAAATAAGGAGACATACGAGTATGTTGCAGTTTGTATGAACTACTTGTACCACATTTATAGCATTAAAAGTTGACAGTTTACTTTAGATTTAATAATCTGAAAGGACTGTAACGTGCAAATACTGTGAAAGTAATCAAATCCATTGCTACCAATAGACTGCATATTTCGTGCATTTGTAAAGCAGTTCATAGGTGGTATTTCGATTAATGAAAAATTTAAAAGAATTCAAAAATATTGATGTATCATTTCCAACGTACTGGAATTATTAAACAAAAAATAATTTTATATTTACCTCCTGTTGCTTGCAATTAATGCAGTAAACTTTTGTTTTGCTTAGAAGATCTACAACCTACTGATCAACACCCAATTTAATCTATATTAAATTTTGCTATGAGAGAGTCTCGTACATAACAGTATTTCTATTTCGAAACATGAAATTTTAAGTGATTATTTCTTTATTTCTATTTCCAGGCCTTCTCTTTCTTTTGTTATTTCTCTTTCCAGGCTCTCCATTCTTGTTACCAGTAAATCCACCATACCTTGCATTTGTCCCCCTTCCCCCTTTTCTACTTCTTTCTGTGGAGTTTTCTTCGAGTCTAATTTTTTTATTGCCTGGTGCTCACCTTGAAGTGATTATTTAATAATAACAGGAGTGTTAATGTTTCGAATGAAATATTACTGTTTGGTAATTTCTTTGGTAACAGCAGACTTAACAAACATTCGCGGGCTCGTTTCTTTTAAATTGAAAGGATGGAAGGCTCCTTGAACGAAGACTTCCGACTCCTATTTATTTAAATTTGATTAATGGAGAGCCGGCCGAGCGCGGCCATAGGTTCCCACCGACGAAAATAAAATCTACTTTGTAATCCGTGATCAAGTAAACAAAGATTAATCATAGCTCGCGCGGGAAGATTGTGCCAGGGAAGGAAGGACTTAATTTCGGCAAGAAACTCGTTCGTCTCGTCCCCTTTCTCTTACCGTCAGTCTGTGTCAATTACTATGTCTACTCGATCTATCTTGTGGAGTCTCGAGTCTTGCCTCGTTTTGTTATTTCGTCTGGAACTGTCGTTACTTTTCTGTGTTAAGCCGTACAAAGCTGAACTGTAGCTTGGTCTTTTCTTGTTTCGTACTGGAGTTACTGTTCTACTATACTTTGAACAAAGTCTGGCATGTATCACTGATGGAATGGTTCTAGTTTATGAAAGACAGATGTACAACAAATAAATGTCATTCATCAAAAAATATTTTTCATTTTTTGATTGCTAGACTGTGGATGTTTGTGCGAAATTAAAATTATAGTAAATTGCTTCACCTTTCTAATATGTCGAAAATAATATATCGATGTCTTTAAATTCTTCCAACTTTTTGTTGTAACAAATCTCATCTGCTCAATTCTATTCATAGGATTAAACTAAAATATCGAGCATATTTAAATTCGGCTGAACTGTACTTTAGAGGACCAAAAATTTTCAAGGTTTCTGTATGTGATGCTACACATTTTAACGAGAAAATGATAGACGTGTAAGTTTTAGTACACGAAATTGAAGTTCTGGTTACCGGAGTTCACTGGTTGAAAAGTTATACACGTGTAAACATGAGCTATTTTAAGCGTTTTTGACAGGTTAGAGCGTCGCCATATTGGATATTCGTTGGGTTGTAGAGGTATGACTATTGAGCGCATGCGCTGGATAGATGGTGTGTGTTCATCGCATCGGCCAAGTAGTACTGAGCGGTATAGTGCAAGTTAGTTTGGGGTTAGTTAAAAGTGCTCAACTTTACACGCGTATAACTTCTGAACCAGTGAACTCCTGGCAATAAGACTTTCATTTTCGGTGTTTTCTCGTCGTAATCTGTAGGACTGCATAAAAAATTTTTTTAAAATTGGTCCTCCAAAGTACAGTAAAGTTTAACTATAAATTCTTTTAATTTTTCGATTATTTTAAATATTACCTAATTATTTTTGTCATAAATGTATAAAATCTGCTGTCCACTTTAATTGTAAGTATACTATCATTTCAAATTTGTTCCATATTAATAATGTATAAGAATGAAAAGGTTCCAATAAATATTACATCAGTTGTTTACAAATGAATTCGATAGATCCTTTTACATAATAATTCAAACAATTTTCAATGTAGTCTTTTTTAATTGCGTTGTTTCCTAGCATTCAGTAATAAATATATAAACAACTGTATAGTCAAAAATCTACCAAAAAATGATATTATCCGTAGAAGATAATTTTTATCGTAGACCGGTCGTGAATATTTGGACCGGTTGTTTTGAAAGTGGTGTAAGTCCGTTTTCGGAAAAAATTGAGAAATTACAATATAAACAAATAATTTAGAGTGAATAAAAAACACTATTTTCTTTCTTGTTATTATTTATATACAAAATCATAATCAAATACAATTTATTTCAAATGAAATTTAATGATTTTTACAATTCAATAATTATGAGAGTGGTGTTAGTCCATTGATGACTGAGAAAGAATACTTATATTAATTAAATTCTTAGTCATTTATGTAATCAATTTAAATATTTCTAAACTTATAGAAACATTGCCAAACATAGTACACTTTATATTTTTGAATCGAATAAAATGCAAACATATAAATATCTCGAAAGAAGCAAAAATGGACTTATACCACTTTCAAAATAACGGTCTGTATATTCAATTAATTCCTTTGAGGAATTCCAATACATGGGGTATATACGAAAATTCTATATGCAGTACGCCGGTAAGAGTCTGTAAATAAGATACGCGGACAAAGCCCTAGATACATCTTCTTATGCAAAGAAGTCTCTCAGGATGAAGCTCGATATAAATTGTCCTCTTAAAGGACCCTGATGTCGACTCTTATCCGGAAAGATAAGGACTCGGAGACGCGTAATGATACTTCGGCAATTTGATGGGGTAGGATGAGGGCTCGATGAATTGACTTACCACCCTCGATGGATATCGGCGTGATGCTGGTGTCGCCCCCTTTGATTTGCACGTTTCCGCGATACCAAACGATCGTTGCAGCTGGTTTCGCGGATCTGACGATGCACTCGAGACGTCGCGATTCGCCGACTTTCACCTCGATCGTCTTCTTGTCCGGGTGGTTGCTGATTTCCACTTTTTGCGGCGGTGCTGCAACAAAAATCAAACAATTCCGGTTATTATAGTCAAAATTGACGCCTGAACAAGGTTAGAATTTGCTCGACTTTTCCCGAAATACTAGATGAATGGACGCTTCAAAAATGTTTGTTGTAGATGCAGTGATTAAATTGTAATACAATTAAATATTGTATTTAAAATTCAAGTCTAAACAAGCTTTGGAATGGCCAGATTTTTATTAGAATCACAGAGGGGTAGGTTGGCTTTATAAAAAATTTATTGTAAACACTGTGATTAAATCGTAAGGTATCTGACGAACTACATTGGCTCATTTAAATATTGCACTAAACATTCAAATCTAAACGAGTTCAGAATTTGTGCGGTTTTTGTCGGAATAATATAAGAAGTGTAGATGCTCTGCAAAATTTTATTTTATTAATAAATGCATATTGTAGCAATTAAATAGTAAGATGTCCAAAGATCTATTGTACATTAAGCTGCTTAAATTTTGTACAATAAAGTATTCCCGTGCAGAAATTATCAGATTCATTGCGAATCACAGAAATAACCATATTTATTCGAGAATGTAAAGTTTATGTACTTGTCTGATTAGAAGAATAATATTTTTAAAGAATTTTCAATGCAACATTTTTCCCGAAGTGATATATATATATATATATATATATATATATATATATACTCCGTTAGGTAATATAAAAATTGCCTATGCACCATCATGAGGGAAAAGCAGAAAATATATTGTTCTTTTATTTGCATGCATCTTTAGACGTTGAAATTGATTAACACTTCTTTGAGCATCTTAGGTCGAGTTAACAAGGTAATTATGCATAAACTTTTCCGCATCGTCATGTTTCTTGCGAACAGAAAATAACACTTCCGGGATATTATTCTATGTAGATTTCATGGTCGATATTTACATTAGTCAATACATCGATACAATGAAACGCTGCTCATTTTTTAATAGCCACGCATTATTAATATCTGCACTAAATGTTCATTCAGATTAAATACAGTTGGTTGGATAGTATAATCTTCAACCCAGATTAGCCGGCGAAGTTAGTTTCAGCCCATTTAATTTTCCTTTAAACGAAAAAAAAAAGAAAACCATCACCGTATTTTTATTTTTAGCACACACATCTCGAATTTATTTTCTAACAGAAAGTAGTTGAAGCTTGTTTTATGTTTTTTTTTTGTAGCAATGATTTAAAGTCGAATTTCAATCTATAATTCGCAAATGTAAAGCATGAAGTTTTCATAAAATATACATTTATATCGTTGTTATACAAAGATGACGTCAAAGATGAATTTTACTACATCGTCAAATAAAACTACTTTATCACGCTATTTAAAGTCTGAGTTAACACAATATGTTACGTATGATCCTCAATGACTGTTCTACAGCAAAAAGGAACGTACAAATCTTTTCTTAGAAAATAATTCCTCTTATATCAGTTCATTGCTATGATTTTAAAATAAATTTTATGCATTTACGACAGAGTAAATCAAACGAAAACGAGCAAAAACATTTAAAGTATTTGAAAATGCCATTGCACTATTTCCAACTCAATAAAATGATTAAGAAAAGAAATGTGTCTTGTTATTAATACAGATTTTTACTGTGCATAAAAATCCGCACGAATGATTAAAACTTTAAAATTCAACGTTGTCAATATTTCAAGTACAGAAAATATAATTGAGTGGTCGATTCAATCGATGTACCAGATATTTATTACTAGACAGCGGATTTTCTCTATTTATTACGAAAACGGTCTAATTTAAAACGGTAAAAATATTAAAAGAATTTGAAAACACTTTTATATTATTTTCAACCTATTACACATATTAAGAAGGAAAATAAATTTCTATTCCACTCCAGTTTGTTGCAATTGAGGTAAAACATTATTATTATTATTATTATGCACAGAGATCCGCTGTCTATTTATTATCTCTAGAGAGCCTTTCTGCGGCGATCGAAGTTTCTGAAACAGCTCGCGGGAGTATTTCCCACTCCCTGCAATACTTCGCAAACGGCCGAGAAAGACAATGCAGTTCGCAAAAATGTCTGTCGGTTTTCTCGTCAGTGTTTCGGCCACGGAACGATCCTCGCAGAATCCCAAAGAAACGGAGGGAAAACACAAACGCATTGACCAGGAAACTCCGTAGTAACGGTTATTTGCCACTTCATTTGGCCTGATGCAACGCGCTGTCGATCGGCGCATCGTTGAGGAAGAGCTTCCATCTAGGAAGCCTGCTATCGATATTGGTAAATACGTTTTCGACCAACAGCCGCCGCTGCCAACCGATGCAGCAGCACCGTTACGAACAACTTTTGATTCGCAATTTATCTTCCACGGTATTCCTCGCGAGAGAATACCCGCAGAGTATTAGAGAGGGAATAGAAAATTAAGCGTAGCTGCTGATATAATCCCGGATAAATTCGCACCTGCGTGCTCTGCTTCCGCATTACGACGCGAAATTGCCAGGATTTCTCGTGATCTAGATAGACCTGTTGGTTTCTGCTGGTTTAGATTGTAGCTCGCTTTTTTGTGGAATTGATGAGTTCGTTTTATTTAGATGGTAATTGCTAGACTGCCGATATTCATGCAGTATTCCACTTTTGATAGCTCATTTATTAAAAACTGAACTCAGAGAAAAATCTCTTGTGCTAATTAGAAGATTCATTGTATGAAAACTATACTGCAAACGTCATTCATTCTTAACTCTTTGCGGACGCTTGTCTGCAGACAGTCGCCCAAGTAAAATTGCTACTCCGTGACTAAAAATCACTTTTTAAAAAATTATTACTCTCAAAAAACACCAAACAAATTTTTACCAAACACAACACTTGCTCCTTCATTTAATTCTTATGCGTAGCTTTCAGTACACCATTTCATTTCCCAAGGAAAATTGTACATTCGAACCGTCGGTAAGTACGCTAAACATAATTCCCGTCCGCAAAGGGTTAACCCTCTTACGCTCCTCAGAAATATTCACATAAATGATCCTAGTATAATAATTCGCCCATTTTTGCTCTATACTTGAAGTGAACAAATTATATTTTATTTAGGACGTCGCATTTTAAAGAAATACGCCTCGTAACACCTACAGAATGAGATCGATCATTTTTCAGTATATAAAAATAATAAATGCGTGAATTTTCACACTGAGGAACGTATGAGGGTTAACAATACATATAAATTTTTTAGAATATTTCACATAAACATTTCATTTGCACATTCAATAAGTGCATAAAGATCCGCAGTCTCGTAATTGCAATAAAAAAATGAGTTTGCTATGATCTTTATATGAACCCTTAACACAGAAGGACTTTTTAATAGAACATTCAGCTACAATGGCAATTTCAATCACAAACTATCAAGTCATCTTTAGTAACGTAGTTTAATCATTTCGTTTGGTGTTGTTACGTGAAAGAAGATTTTTGAGCTTCCCTTTGGAAAAATACAATTATTAAGTAGCTGTATGATTTAAATCTGCACACTGTTGATTAAAGAATACACTGTAGAACAATTGGAATTTTGTGCGAAATAATGAAATGCAACTGGTATTTTTAGGATGATTTTTTTAGTTATTACTGGATTGCAGATTTTATTCGTTTATGGCAAAAATGAATACAAAACTGTGGAGATTACAGAAGGCACATTGTCATTTCACTTCTGTTTCTTACAATTGAATCGGACAATTTTTGGTTTGTGTATAGGTTTGCAGTCTGGCTGTGACTCATTTGCTACCTTTGAACGGAGTGTCAATTCTAGCGAAATCACTAATAATTTCTTCATAAATGTTTGATGCTTAATAAAGGGACAAATCGCAGTCTTTAGGAATTATTTTTATGAAAACAGTATACCCTATTCTCTTAAAACTGTAAGGATATATTACTTTGCATCTTACAAAGTAGAATAATTTTCATTTGTTACGGAATAGGTTGCTCATAAAAATCTGCAGAAGTACTTTAGCATAGCTGCCCTACTCACAGAAAACTGAAAAATCGAACTGTTTTGAATCTTCAATAATATTGCTTGTTTCTACAATATAATTCCGCGAAAAAAAACATGAAAAATTAATTGAATGGTGAAACTTTAAACAAGAAATTCATATTTCCATCAACAATTTTCCTCTTATTATTGTAAGGTTCCATTGAGAAAGCTTCCAGGGAACACATTTATCTATGAAAGGGCAAATCTGCACGTTTTTAAGGAAGTGATTTAACCGTTTGAGTCCCAGGGGGTATTGAAAAAACACTGTCGAAGAATCCCAAACTGCGCAACCGCGCTTTCTCTAAATGACTACGAAAAGACCCAAGCAGCGCGATAGCGCTTGTTTTATTTTATTTTGTAATGTATTATTGCATTATTATAGTATTATTCTACCTACTGTAAACTACCTATTGTACTATTTACATTAAAAGGAGCTGTGTGATGTACTTGCGTCAGTAAATCTGAGCGCGCGACTTCGACAATCGGTAACGCACCGTCAGTTGTCCACAATGCTCGAAATGTGCTGGGTTTTCTCGACATAAAATCTCAACAGCGCGATCGCGCTGCTTGGAACTCAAACGGTTAATATACTAAAAATCAATTGAATAAAAATTGTCATGGTTTGCCAAAATGAATATCTTTTATTCAGAAAATGATGAATCAGGATTTTACAACATGATGCAAAAATGCACATAATGTAAATAGCGAATCTATAACCTATAAGTTTGTCCACTGAGTCGTAACGGTATATGTATGTACTTATGTAGATGCGAGATCATGCGTTCACGCGAGACAGGGGCAAATGCACAGATTCTATTTACAGTTGACGACATCGGAAGGTGATGTCGTCACAATGTTTCGCAAAGAAATACTGAGAATATTTTGTGTTTTATATGAATTGCAGACACATGAGACCCAAAAATCAGTAGATTTCTATTTGAAATCAGTAGGTCAGTAGGTAAGGTTGAAAATCAGTAGATTTACGAAGAAATCAGTAGAGTTGGCATCTCTGGTGGGAGCTTCCCACTACTATACATTATAATGATGAATGTCTAAGAGTGGGGGAAGAACCTAAGCGGGGATGGTGCCTTGAATAGCTCCGGTGCTACTGGTTGGAACTGCCTGTGTTCAGCTCAATACATAATTGTAACATACGACGAATATAATGATACCTTTATTACGATATTATAATTATATTATATTAATATAGCGCGCGACTTCGACAATCGGTAACGCACCGTCAGTTGTCCACAATGCTCGAAATGTGCTGGGTTTTCTCGACATAGAATCTCAACAGCGCGACTCAACGCTCAAACGGTTAATCAAAACCTTGTATAAAGTATGAACAACTAAAGAGTAAGAGTTTCGAAATGTTTGTGGCTATTTTGTCCATAAGAATGAAGTCCAGCATACATCGCATACCCTTCGTTAGGCCACCGACCCTATCATCAGCCCCCAAATTCGATGAAATGCGACATAGGCGCCGTTTTTCCCCCCTAACAAACGACATTACGGTTTTTCCATTCACGGTCCACTCACCCGAGAGAATTTATAGCATTGCAGTCCTAATTCCAAGGGGAGGATGGTATTGATAACAGCGCCAGGCGATATATACCGTCGGGAAAAACCGTGTGCAGCGGTCCTTCTAAGGAAACCGCGAGGAAAAGTAAAGATTCCCTTCTACCCGTCGGTTTTTCCCCCCTCGATTCCCCTAATCTGCACGCTCTCGGGGACACACCGACAATTTCGCCAGATAAAAACGAGCGTAGACGGATGTTCCGGTATCCATTCCGGAAAGAACCCGACCAACGGAGTGTAGCGTCTTCTCTCCATGAGAATTACGCTAGGCAAAGGTATTCAGGGAATAATAGGTGCCATATTTTCCCTGAGACTGTCCACCGCGATAACAGCGTCACTAAACCGTGTTTTCCATTCCCCAGTGTCCGTGAGCGCTTTCGCCACTTAAACGAGAGCATCTTTTTCCTTTCCTAATTTCGCCCCTATTTCCTCTTCCGACCTAGTATTGCATTCCTCGTGCTCGAGCCTCCATATACCCCTTCCCAGAATCATGCTGGTCTCATACGTGACTACATTTTCCCCTTTGTGAATCCCGCGTCTTGACATTGTATATCCCCGGTTCTTGCACGCTAAAGCAATCTCCGACGACGCAGAGGATATTCAATGTTAATTTAAAGTTACACTTCAGCTCAAATATTCCCTTCGCGCCGAGCGAAAAACTCGACGCGTGTCTTGCCACCTTGTTTCACGGACCGCTTGCGAATGAAGCACTCAACTCTTTTTTGGGATAATTCATGCGAATAAAGAGAATCGGATTTGCCGCAAGGCGCTCGAGCAAAAAACTGGGCTGCGCGGAATTGTTTGGAGCTCTTCCGGAATTTTGTTACAGCGTTTTTTAAATTTCTTGCTTCGGGGGTTGGTAAAATATAATCTGTGGATTTTTATGCATTAATTTGTCCCGAAAGTTTCTTTTGCAGTGTGTATGTTCAATGTTGAATAATACGAGTAGATACAAATAACGTGATTTTTTGTTCGTATTTATATTACTTCCTAAGCTTCATTTTACATAGCCAAGCAATTTGCTTCCTTACTAATTGTTTGGAGCTCTTCCGGAATTTTGTAACAGTGTTTTTTAAATTTCTTGCTTCGGGGGTTGGTAAAATATAATCTGTGGTTTTTTATGCATTAATTTGTCCCGAAAGATTCTTTTGCAGTGTGTATGTTCAATGTTGAATAATACGAGTAGAAACAAATAACGTGATTTTTTGTTCGTATTTTTATTACTTCCTAAGCTTCATTTTACATAGCCAAGCAATTTGCTTCCTTACTAATTGTTTGGAGCTCTTCCGGAATTTTGTAACAGTGTTTTTTAAATTTCTTGCTTCGGGGGTTGGTAAAATATAATCTGGATTTTTATGCATTAATTTGTCCCGAAAGTTTCTTCTGCAATGTGTGTGTTCAATGTTGAATAATATGAGTAGATACAAATAACGTGATTTTTTGTTCGTATTTTTATTACTTCCTAAGCTTCATTTCACATAGTCAAGCTTCTTTACTAATCTTTTGGAGCTCTTCCGGAATTTTGTTACAGCGTTATTTAAATATCTTGCTTCGGGAGTTGATAAAATATAATCTGTGGATTTGTATGTATTAATTTGTCCCGAAAGTTTCTTCTGCAATGTGTGTGTTCAATGTTGAATAATATGAGTAGATACAAATAATCTGATTTGTTGTTCGTATTTTTATTACTTACTAAGCTTCATTTTACCTAGCCAAGCAATTTGCCTCCTTACAAAACTAGGGTGAATTTGCATTGTGTGCTTTAATTGAAAACGAAATGAACTTTTGGGCAACATAAGACATTGTTGTTTTTGAAACGTGTATTGTAGCTATTGCATATTTATCTTTGACAAAAAGTATTTGAACAATACTTCAATTTTCAAGTATTTGAGAATACAATTTCTGATTCTTATTATTTTATTATCTTATTCTTATAATCTTGTTACCTGTTGTAATTGCGTAAAAAACAGCGGTACACCAATTAACTTGGACTTATTTGAAATTTTGCAGATTCTACTTCCACGCACTATTATTTATTTTTCTGTGTGATATTTTTACATGATGCAACAAACGAGAAACTGAAGACCCATTTTTACTCAACAATGCTATAAACTGAAACCTCTGTGAAAACATTAAAAAATTTTATTCGTGAATTAATCTTCCACGGATTTGAAGACCCGACCTTTCTGTTTACAACAACATTTAAAAAATTAGTCTACGATTTTTTTTACTGGTTTATGGAAGTGAAATAAGGACCATGTTGACTGTACACCTTTCGTTTGAACCTGAATAAAACGACTAAAAAAAATCGTGCGTCAGGTTTCTTTGTGTCGTTGCAAAGGGGAAACTTCAATGTTGAAATCTACAGAAGATGTATTCATGAAAAAATTTTTCAATGTTTTTAGAGCCCATCAGTCGGTAGCATTTGCGAGAGAAAACATGTCTCCAGTTTTTCACCTGTTAGGTCGTGCGAAATTGTCTTAGGCAAAAATGAACGATGGTCAGTAAAAGTAGAAGTCCGATAGCTTAAAATGAGACCAGGTTTATTATTGTACTATCTGTTTTAACGAAATCGTCACTATTTAAACATCAACCATTTCTGGAGACTAGAAAGAGTGTCAAAATATTTGCTGTTATTCATTTCTACCATTTCCTATGATATTTTTCCATCAGTTTGTTATTGTTCTATTCATTTTATATTACTTGCTTATCAACTCGTCTCGAAAAAGTTTTTCCTACACAAATCCCTAGTCGAACATCAAAAGCAAACTGGAACAGTTTGGCCCGTTATTCAAAGTTGCAATCCGTTTTCACATGTAACTGTTCCGTGATACGCACAACAAAACGATTCATCAATCGCGCTGTGTTGACTATTCGCGAAAATCGCAGCGAGTGGTCGATCAATTAACAATCTTTCATTTCACCCATATCGAAAAAGAACACAGAAAAATCCCACTGTTTAAAAAGTCAATAGGAAGTGAAGGATGGCAGAACTAAAGGATGGGAGAGAAGAAGAAACAAAACATAAGGTCCACGATATCTGTGAAAAATCGATCCCCCTCCCCCTTTGTTGTTTTTAATTATAATTTTATGAAACGATGATTAAAATGAGACCAAACACGACACAATTTGGACCATATTTGCTTGTTCAAATCACGAGCTAGTAGAACCGCGATTATCCGAATTAATTAGGAGAACATGGATAATAGGATAGTCACATCGCCATACTGTATTAAATTAAATCTCTACTGATCTATACACTATACAATGATTGCATATGGATCACTCTAGATTGAGCTGTTTACGTATGAAACACGTGACATTACAGAGAACGTAGATATCGGTTTGGATAATCGAGGATCCACTACCTCACGGATTAAACAAGCAAAAATGATCCAAATTGCAACTCGTTCGAAATCGTTTCAATCAGAAAAACGTCACGAATTCATCAGTCAAATTTTCATAGAAGGCTCAATTAAAAACAAAGAAGTTCTGCCACCGTTAACACAGTATTCTTTTATAGATTCAACGTCAGCAGCAAGAGGCAAAGAATGGCGTCCGTAGACGATTCACGTATTGCCGGCGCAACCAGTGATGGTATATGGTCCCGGTTTTTTCGCGCATGCGCGACTAAATGTAGGCACTTATGTACGTCTTATGTTTGTGGGGAAAGTAGGGGAGAACTGTTATTGGCGGGAAACCGGACAGAAGAGTGCAAGATATATTTATATATTATATGTACATATACATAAAATTTTAATATAACTATTTGCGAAACTAAAAAAATTTGCGAAACTATGGAGGGTGACCAAGGTACCCCATTTTAGCCCAACTTTGTACTTTACTGACGCTAAAATCGTCGCGCATGCGCGAGAAAACCGAGACCATATATCATCATTGCGCGCAACGAGAGTTGGCACAGAGAAACTTGTGGGTACCACGTGATGCTCCCATTACGCGCTACACGTCTTCCGCGATTGGCCGAATCGCTTAACGAAGACAGCAAACGAGCGTATCGAGTATGACTGTAACAGAGAGATGTGGTGACCATGAGGTAAGATGATGGTGACGCTGAGAACCTATGTCGATCGTTCCCGCCAAAACGTAAGCGTAAGAGTGGGATCCACTGATCAGTGGTGGGGATCCGCAGCCCTGCGTCAAGAGTGGGGATTCGCCGTTCCCCCTGCACCCCACTGACGAGATTTTGTGCCAACTCTCGTTGCGCAGACAATAACATCTCGGTCCCGAGGTTTGCCCATCTATCGGAACATTACCGTACCGTAGACCAAAAGACAAGTCACAGATTGTCGGGAACCAGACGAGTCGCGCAAAAACCGATTCGCATTCCTTCCTCTGGGAAACCTGTTTCTCGTTATTCCCCATCGGTTGTCCTACCCCTTTCTTCTGTCACAGACGTAACAAAATTGAACGCGATTTCGCGGCGCGTGTCGTATGCGGAGGAACGCCTATTTTACATTTTCTAGAACAGTGAGCTGGAAGTTCAGCAATATCGCCGGATCGTGGGATTGTAGTGATGTCGACAAAACGGGGAATAGTTGAACGGCGGCGAGGGGGGTGGGGGTGGGGGTGCGATGGTTGTTGTTTGGAAGGTACAGAGGGTGCACGGGACGAGGAAATAACGGCGGATTCACGCGTTGCGTTCCGAGGGTTGTAGAATCGCGCGAAGAATGGACTAGACGGCGACGGACGCACAAACCAAGGGATGTTCGGTGGATGTTCGGGGAGGAGGGGGTGCGGACAGGCTGGAAGGGAGAGTTGTTTCAGGGTTTAGTGATAATTGAATGAGCGGAACGTTGTATCGCCACGGGATTTGGAAGCGAACCGGTATTGAGTGCGCAAACTGCGTCTGAAAAGTTCTCGGACTGTTTGATACGAGCAACATGCGTGGGTGGGGATTGCAAAAGGGGGATGAAAGAGAGCGGAAGTATATCGACGCACGCGAACCAGACTATGGAGAAGAAAGGAGATCCTACGAAGCGAACTACCATCGGCGGAGGGAGAAAACTAATTATTCTCCTTCTGTCAAGAGGCAACGGGCTTTTCCATCCCCTTCCAGCCTCCGCCTGACGCCGCTACCCCCCCCCCCCCCTACGCAGGAAGCGGTTGTCTCCTTCCGTTTTTTCTTCGTTTTCTTTTCGGTACACGACTGTGCGTGTTTGTAGAGGCAATCGATCCGTTCGACAAGAATTGATAGAATGCTGGTCTCCACCGGTGACGAGATTGAATTCGTCGGGGAAAAAGTTGGCGCGCGATGATATTGCGAATCATGGTCCCCGTTAAGATTGTGCGAACGAATAATGGGAGTCGTTCGGAATTATATAACACATGTTACTACGAGACTACATTTGTATGTGTCGCATGACTGGAATTAATTTGCAGCTGTGCTCCTCGTAAAAAGCCTCCTTCCAGTTGACAGCCTCATAGGTACTCTGCGGATCTTTATGCAAATTCGAACTTTCATGGATTGTTTTGTAAAAGGAGTTGACAACACAAATGAATACGCGTGCAGAAAATACTATAAACTGTAGAATGCTTTAATATTTAACACTAAACCTGCATTACAAGTGACCGGCATGTATTGCTTTATAAAAATGACAATATTATCTTTACATAGAGTTTGTCCAATTTCTATTATAGTATACGCTTCGATAATGAGTCGTGTAGAATTATTTGCAATGGTAGCATCTGTGTAATTTCAATAATTGTAAAATAAAAAATATGAAATCGGCCATTTGACCGGTGGAGGTAGTTTTAATGTTAATTAATATGGTGCTTTTAGACCAAACGAACGAATACTCGTTCGCCTCCCATTTCAACAAAGTCGTGCTCAATTAAATGACGATCGCGAGCGAATGTCCGTCGCGAACAAAGCGAATGTATTAATATAATATAATTATAATATCGTAATAAACGTGCCATTGTATTCGTCGCATGTTACAATTATGTATTGAGCTGAACACAGGCAGTTCCAACCAGTAGCACCGGAGTTATTCAAGGCACCATCCCCGCTTAGGTTCTTCCCCCACTCTTAGACTTCATCATTATAATGTATAGTAGTGGGAAGCTCCCACCAGAGATGCCAACTCTACTGATTTCTCCGTAAATCTACTGATTTTCAACCTTACCTACTGACCTACTGATTTCAAATAGAAATCTACTGATTTTTGGGTCTCATGTGTCTGCAATTCATATAAAACACAAAATATTCTCAGTATTTCTTTGCGAAACATTGTGACGACATCACCTTCCGGTTGATCGTCAACTGTAAATAGAATCTGTGAATTTGCCCGTCTCACGCGAACGCATGATCTCTCATCTACATAAGTACATACATATACCGTTACGACTCAGTGGACAAACTTATAGGTTATAGATTCGCTATTTACATTATGTGCATTTTTGCATCATGTTGTAAAATCCTGATTCATCATTTTCTGAATAAAAGATATTCATTTTGGCAAACCATGACAATTTTTATTCAATTGATTTTTAGTGTATTAAATTACAAAAATAGGGTAACGTATACTGTTGTTGAACCTTTAACGTGATATACCATTTTCCCAAGAAAATAACGAATATTGCGAAATATAATGCATTTTTTGCATAAAACAGTGTGCATACAGTACATCCCGAGACACGTACAGTGTATTATATAAAAGCATAAATATCTTAATGTATACAATTCCTATTTTGGAGGTGGTCAATGAGTGTATACGCTACCCTAAATGATTGTAATTGAAGTTTTAAGTTAAGTACCACACAATTGCATATACCATTGGAAAATATAAAATTGTCGTAATTAAATTAAACTTCAACTTACATGACTTATTTCCATTTATGAAAAAACTCAGTAGATTTACTGATTTTCCAAGAACGAACTACGGAGTTCTACTGATTTTTACATCCTTGCCTACGGACTTTTTTCAATTTGACGTTGGCATCACTGGCTCCCACCAAGAGAGCCGCGCGGCGCTCGCAACACTCACTACCTCTACGATTGTACGTAGTAGTGGGAAGAGGTTCGATGGTGGGGATCTTGCAGTTCTCGGAGGAGAATACGTTGGAATTGCCTGAACTAGATTTCATTTTCATTTCTTATGGTAAGTATAGAGTGAGATATTATTGACATTTCGTTACTATAAATTTCTTTTTGTATTTTAAAAATATGTGAGTACCACAAATGCGTAAAGAAGACTCAAAGCCAACTTATAAGGAATAAATGTACCGTCCGTCCATCAGGAGATAGCAGTGAGAAACTTGTAGGTACCACGTGATCTCCCTTCTACGCGCTACACGTCTACCGCTATTGGCCGAATCGCGCGACAAAGACGGAACGCGCATATTAATGTGACTGGAACAGAGAGATGTGGTGACGCTGAGCGCTTATGTCGACCGTTCCCGCCAGGACGTAAGCGTAAGAGTGGGGTTCGCAGCCTGGTGTCTAGAGTGGGGTCTCGCAGTCCCCCTGCACCTCACTGTTGAAAATCACTGCCATCTCCTGATGGACGGACGGTACATGCTTTAGGTCTTTTAGTTTACTTTAATAATAATTTATTATTATACTTTATCGTATAATAATAAATAGACTGCAAATTTGTATGCAAAATAAAAATTGTCTGCATGAATTGCAAGATACGGGAGTTACATAGACATTTATTTCCTCTTTTTATTATTTTGATGAGTTGGAAATCATGCAACACTATTTTGAAATTCTTTAAATGTTTTGCTCGTGGTCTAACTATTTTTGCCATAAATGCATAAAATCCGCAGTCTAATAATGACAAAAGATAAATTTTGACCCAAATTGAAACACACACACACACACTGGCAAGAAATTATACAACCACTGTATTTCATGAAAAAGAACGAAGCTAGTCAATTAATTATCCACCACTACGTTTCGAATGAACCTAAAATTACCTCGAACGCTAATTTTGAAGAAGAAAGTTGTAGCTCTAGGTACTTAGATCTTTTTCGGGATAGTTTCAGTTGTTACAGTTGTTCGATCGAGTAAAATTTCCTGGCGAATACGATGGAAAACCCAATGGAAATGAAATCGCCGGGTTCAGTGTTACGATTTCTCCGTACCGCCCCTGTAATCGGCACGGGAGAACGAGCTTCTAAATGATGCAAAGTATTTCTGAATAATGCATGGCGGCCCCGTGCACTCAGGGACACGCGAGCGGTACAAGTAACGCATTAACAAGTGGCGTTAGAAGTGCAGGCCGCACGCGGTCGGACATAAAACCGTGTAGAACAGGGGCAGAACGCTTTACGCGGAAACTAGGCCGCAGAAACTTTCTCGGTTTTCACGTTTTCAGGTACCCTCCCGAGGTCCGGCCATGTTTCTTTGCTTCTGTGGCCCCGGATATGGCGTGCATCCGGCGAACACTATGTTTCTTATCACCGTTAACTTTCTGAAATATTCAGCGTTCGTAACCGTCGATCGTTACCTGATCTCGGATCTTATGCCTCAATCTGATCTATCCTTTGACTTCAGAAAATTATATTGTATAGTCCAATTAATAGAAAAAAGTATGCAAAACCTCAATGTAAAATAGTCATCCGATTTTTTTAGAAAAATTTCTAATAAAACTGATAATATGATGCTACAATTTGATCCGATGTGACAAAGTTCGATATTCTGAGCATAATAACTTTTAAACAAATTGACCGATCAATACCGAATAAGGCTCATTCGATTCGTTATAGATCGTTCCAGATACTGTGTCAACAATATTAATGTCGTTTTTTATTTACATTTTTTTTAACGATATAAAGACAATTCTTCTGATGAGAAGAGTCAATTTTCTTCTGAACGTCTGAAATCGCTCATTTGTTCAGGTTTGTTTGTGGAAGTTGACAGAATTACAACGCAGTAATTAATAATATAAACAAAACATAAATACATACAAATATAGCAATAATAATTCAACGTAATAAAGTATTAAAAAATGTAAACATAAAATATCTACGAAAATGATTAATTTTTGGTGTTTGCAAGAATATAACATCTCAGTAGTACATTATGTGCAATAAATAAAAGGATAAATGCAATTCAGAATAATGTTTTCTTGTAGGGTAAAGATGCACATACATATCCCACGAAAGTTAATGTCTGCATTTTCAATAGTTTGTTGTACAAAAATTTGTAAATATCACTTTCACAGCTATTTCCAAGTAAGAGATTAAAGAGATGATTTGAAAATAATTCTTGACAAGCAAAGATCTATTTTCGGAGATAGAGGTATGAGCTTTAAGTAATTTACACCAATTAGTGGTCCAGGATTTTCTCAAGAAGATGGTAATATATTTAAATGCGGCATATATTCCCACCCTTGTGCTCGACGAAATTGGGCATCGGCAACAAGGATGAATACAATTAACCCTCATGTACAATTCGGGTCAATTAGATTCTAAAATGATCCGTAAGTGATACTTTATAGAATCGACATGTATAAATTAATAAACGTCTAAGCAACGCCGATAATCGCATAATTAATTCCCTTTCTTAAATCAATGTCGCAATTTAATTTGCGAGACATAGCGATTTTCTAAACAGTATTGAATCGTTAACGAAGCATATCGTCCCATCCCCCTTGAGGCAACCTATCAATTTAATACAGCCAATAATGAGTTACTGGACCAGTGCACCCAATAACGCAGCATTCGTATATTCTGGAGAGAGCATATTATAAATATAATAAACGAGTGTTTGTCCTAGTTAGATTTATGATCTAAATTTCAAACTACTGGAGAACTATTAAGCCTGTCCTTTTTAAACACGATAACGTGCCCTTTTAACGTTCGTCAACCGTAGTAATTTCTCTATAATGAGTTTCAAACTAGTTGTTACGGCTCGCGGACCCGAACGCAGGACATCTCGCAGACCGTAAAAAGGTAATGTGTATTAACCTTGCTCGCAAACCGTTCGTTGCAACTTAATTAACTACCGCAACCCTTCCCATAGGCACACAGATGCGCACAGATGTCACCGGCTTTCCTAAACTCGGTAGAAACCTCTAAAAATATCCTAGACATGTCATAGTTAATAACTAGACTGAGCTGTATGCAAAATAAACGTTCAACATTGCCCGTGAGAAACAGAAGTTAGATAAAACTTTTTTCTTCTTTTAATAATTTTAATAAGCTGGAAATAATGTAACAATATTTTTAAATTCACCCCAATGTTTATAGTTTTGTTTGCCAGTCATCAATTGTTGCTTTAAATGCACAAAATCCGCAGTCTATTAATAATGTAATATGTATGACTTCTTTTAATAATTTTAATAAGCTGAAAATAAAGTAACAATATTTGTAAATTTACCCCGATGTCTATAGTTTTGTTTGCCCGTCATCAGTTGTTGCTGTAAATGCACAAAATGCGCAGTCTATTAATAATGTAATATGTATTTCTTGTTTTAATAATTTTAATAAGCTGGATATAATATAACAATATTTGTAAATTTACCCCGATGCCTATAGTTTTGTTTGCCAGTCATCAATTGTTGCTTTAAATACACAAAATCCGCAGTCTACTAATAATGTAATATGTATTTCTTGTTTTAATAATTTCAATAAGCTGGAAATAATGTAACAATATTTTTAGATTCCTCTTCTTTACAGTCTTGTTTGTCTGACATTAATTTTTGTTACAAATGCGTAAAATCCACAGTTTATTCATGACTTTTGACAGTATTCAAAGGTAGACAGACATCTTCACGAACAAATATAAAACTCGTTTTCAGATTACATCAAACGAAACATATTGCCACGAGTAATATTTAAACAGATTATTAACACCCTTTTTATTAATTCACAAAAACATTTCTTTGTCTATCTTTCTCTGTAAAAAGGTGAACAACGTATTCATTGTGCATTAATTACCTTAGAATATCGCTTGTTAACGTTTATCACTGCTGTATTCCTGAGGTTTTAGCAAAGAACGAAAACATGCATTTTTGAATCTTATATAAAATGCAGAGAATAAATGTAGATAGACAATGTGAACTCGTGCATCGATTAAAGGAGTTTCCCAAGATACCGTGACAAATTTTTTAATTTGTAGACAATTTTTTATATAACCATAACACAGAACTTTCTCGCAAAAGCTGAGCTTAGCTCTAATAATGGTATCCTGGAGTCCCTCATGATCCCAGTAAAATTTAATTTACACTGAATTTTGTATCAGTATCGCAAGACAATTGTAACTGTGAACATTCTTTATCTTCGTCTGAACATTTGTGTTTTGTAATTTTAAACTCTATACTTAAAAGTATTTTAGTTTTGAATTGAATGTTCAGTAAGATCTCAGTGTGGTACTTCAGCATTAAATTTGCGGAACACACGTTTTTAAATCTTCTATAAAATGCAGATTGTGTATCGATTAAAGGACTTACCTACGGCAGTAAGATCGTTGCCCCATTTTCGGAAAAATCCGCAGAGAACGCGATTTCAGTTTATCTCCGATAAACCACGCGAGCTTCTTCCGCGGGTTCTATAATGTATGAATATTCGCGGAAGAACTGTAAGGATTCTGGTTAAAATATTTAAAGCGGGAGTCCTCGCGAGCCATTGTTTTTGTGCTCGAGTATCCTGTAGCTATTTGCAGCGCTGCGGAGCTCCTGGCGAAATTGCAAATTAGAATCTCGAACTGCTTGAAATCAGATCAATGCCGGAGAGATTGGCCGGGTCTCTCTATTTTCTGTCATGAGTAGCTGGCTCCGAGGGGATATTTATTAACTGACGCACAGCAATTTACAGTAAACGCCGACACGGTTGTCGAGACAATGGCTTTTCCTTGAATGAGCCTCCAGACAAATCCTTTTGGCCGACAATGGAGGATAATACTGGGAATTTCTAGAGCGAATCATCCCGGGCAGTCCCTCTCGAATATTTTCAGGCCGCCGGCACTCGTGGATCTCTCTCTCTCTCTCTCTCTCTCTCTCTCTCTCTCTCGGCTTAAAAACGATGGGCAAGATTATTCTTTATTAAATGTGTACACAAGAACCTTTCGACCGAGACAATGGGCCACCCACCCCTCTGTTACGATTGTTTTCTGCATCGTTTCGGAATCCGACGGGATGTTGTTTGGAAAATGAATTTTTTCCTTTAATTACAGAGGCACGTGGCTGCGAAAGGAACCGGAAACCCGAGCAAGAACTGGACCGTTCAAACGTGTGATTCGATTCTCCTCGTCTGACGTTGTTTTTAATCCTTGTTTTACTCTGTCACGTTGAATAATGCATTAACCCATTACGTCTTGAGCAATAAGATACGATTTTTATATGTGTGACTGTTTGTTTCTCGTCTAATTGCGGTATGCGAAAAAGAGCTTAAATGCTGGAAAAGATATTTGGGAGATGGTGTTTGTTGTGGAACAAAATATTGGTGTACAAATTAATTCGTAACCATTCTACGAGAATGTACTGATTATTTATGAACAACGAAAATGTAGTCTACTCTTCGAAATAACCTCCATGCATTTTTTATGGATTTAATTCATCTTACAAGTGATTCATGAATTTTCAATAAGGTGGACGAAAGATTTTAGTTCAAAATAAATCTACAATTTATTAACATGTAATAACATAATGAACGTGGATAAAATAATTTATATACTATTTTGCTGAAGTATAAAACTTGCCGTTCAAGTGGAAACACCATAGGAAAATCTACTACACTGCAAAGCTACATGAAAAGAGGTTTTATATGATTCAAGAGAAAATTGATTTAGCACTGTAATACTTCGATTTCTGACAATTTCAAAATATTCTACAAGTACCATTTTATAATTACAGCATGAACAACACAATTCGATAAATAGTTTCGTGTAAATCTTATTAAAAATGATTGAGAAACCCTATAAAATTAAAGAGAACTTCTATGAACAAATGTGGAACGTAATCAGAGAGAATAATGAAAGTCACAAAAAATGTGATGTAATGTTAATATGTTAAGTTTCGGAAATTGTATCACACCATGAGTTGCAACATTATAATGGTAAATTATTCAGATATATCCCCCTTTGCTCGTTTTCGCCGTGTGTCTTTAACTTTTTGATTGTTGAAACTCTGGTGAAACATCACATTCCTCATGAAATGTTTTGGTTACATTGTTCTATATTTTTATACTTATATTACTTTTCTTTAGAGTATTTCTGGTATTACTGATTCAATGGTTTCCATGGGGCATTGTTGTATCAAATGGAAAGCAACTTAGAAAACCGTCCTCGAAAATGAACATCCTGAACGTTCACCTACATTTCAAAACGCGAAATGTAGGGAAATAAAGCTGTAGGCCTGGTTCTCCGTCAACATTCAAGTATTCAACGACCTTCAGCCTCATTAACACGAAGCATCGTCGAAAAGAAAGGGATTGCATGGAGCAGAAAGGCAGAAGCCATGTTACAAAAATACTGGAATAGAGATGGTATTCGCGAAGTCGCTGTGTTATTTCCGCAAGGTGGCAGTTTGAAGACTCATAAGGAACGAGCCGGGTTCATTCGAAACCTAAAAGGACTACGGTATTGTCTAACATCACATTTCTGACCTTAAAATTTCGATAATTCCATACTATCATATGTTTCAAAAATATTGAGTGCAAAGGACGATATTAAATTGAAAATAGTCTTCACAAGATTAATGTAGCAATTAATACAATTATCACAGTACAATAATTCATCTCTAAATGAAAATTTTTGCAAGGATTCTATTTTTAACAAAAACAATACTGTGTATTACTTGGAGCAAGAACTTATTGGTACCAGATTTAATATTTATTTAAAACAGATAATCTGAAGTTTATTTTAGTAATTGGCACAATTGCTAGACTGATAATTCACCTGTAGATTAAAATTTTTGAATGAATACCATTTTTAACAAAATCAATGCTGCATTACCTGGAGTGAGCAGTATATTTCATATTTATTTTTACCAGATTTCATATTTATTCAATAAAGATTAGAACAGTGTGTTTTCTCTGTGATATTCTCCACGAAAATAGTCTCCAGATGTTCATTATAGCAATTGCTATAATTGTCATATTGATGATGCAATTGTAAATGAAATTTTTGAAAGAGTTCTATTTTCAACAAAATCATTTTGACCAGACTTCATATTTATTTAACCGCTTGCACTATAACAGCGAGTCAGACTCGTAATCAAGATTCTGATCATACTATATCAAATATGTATGTTATTAATTTTCTTGGAACCGAAATAAAATTCTACTTCGATGTTGTTAATGTACAGTCATTGAAGAACATATAGGCATACAATTGATATAAATTTTCTTCTTCTTCTAGGAAATTATAAACTACAAAGAAGATACAGATAGTATGTTTTCTTTGCGATATTCTCCATGAAAATACTCATCATAGCTACTGGTATAATTATTTCAGACTGATAATTCGCCTCTAAATGAAAACATTTAAAGAACTCCATTTTCAATAAAATCAATGCTGTATTACTTGGAGCAAGCACTACATTTCATATTCATTTTGACGAGACTTCATATTTATTAAAAGGCAAAATAAAGACAGGATGTTTTCTTTGATATTCGCCGGTTTCTCCGTGCTCTGCCATTTGTCCAAGGGAAAGGGTCAGAATGATATTTCAAATTAAACAAAATAGCGTACCTCTGGTCCCGGTGTACTTAATAAATATGCAGCGTGTACGCGAGATGAAAATGCGTTTTGAAGACATCCGCGGTTCTTTTTAAACCGAGCGAATATGGTGCGGAGTGAGTATCCGACGAAACGGGGAACTGGAGGTCGTAAATGGCACTTTTAGTTATTCTGTAAAATACGACGAAGGTGTCTGTTTTATCTTGATGTGTCTCCACCATGTTCGTCCCGGGCCGAGTTTCCTTCTCGTAAAATGTTCGAATGTAAAGCTTAGCATGAACATTAATCCCGATAAAAGGTCCCACGATCCGAGAACATAAACCGCAACGTCTTCATGGTAATAAGATTCTCACCACCCGACATTATCGTGTTACCGAGGTCCGTGGATACGGCGTAATGAAATAATGCAATGAAGGATTATGAATATTATAGTCGACTTATTAGTTAAGTAAAGTTCATGCCCGGTAGAGCGTCAAGCAAGTTTTTACAGAACTTTATGCACGAACGTTGCACTCTTTGTCAAAACTTCCGGCGCCCATAAATTGTAAATTGGACTGACTCTCCTGCCAAATTCAATTTGCGGATATATACTACGATAAATTCTTTATTAGCTATACGTGTATGTTCATTAGAAATATTGGACAATTTCTTGTGCAATTGAAATCTAAAAAAAATGATTTACTGTTAAAAATTGGTTGGTAACACAGAAACTGTTAATGCGTGTTTTACGGTTTGAAAGTTCTACATGAGGGTAAGAATATTATTAATAATTACACTGCGGATTATATATTACAAAACTGTAATGACATTAGAAAAATCGGACGATGTCGTTACATTATTTGAAACTCATTAAAATTATTGAAAGATAATTTCCCATAACCCATAACGTTTCCCATAACTGATTTCGACAATTTGATTTCAAAGATTCGCAGTCCATTAATGATGTTATAAAAATGTACTCGTAATAGCGATTTTTATATAATCAGTGTACTGAAATGAAAAACGACAATACAGAGTGCCTGACACAAGCGTTTTAATAATTCCTGGCTGATTACTGCGAACAATGCAAAGTACAAAGAAATAATGTTCGTATTTCTGTGATGGTAGGAAATGTTAAACTTTATTAAGAGTAATAACGCGATGGTGAAATCGAGTCGAATAAACGTTCCCTGCGTAGTAAAGTAGTAAAAGGAAATGGAGGCGCAGTATTGATTTGTACCGTGATCTACACAATAATTATTTACCATTAAAATAATCAAACGCCGAATAGCCGCGTCTGCGAGTTTGCTGGAACGATTGAAAACGGGTATTCCTATGGATTTACGAAGTTAGTCGCAATTAAAATGTCTTCGACGATCACGATAATCCGCTCTCTCGCAGGGATGTTTAATTGGACCGCTTTTTACTTCGGCTACATTTAACGTTCTCTTATCGATGCAGCTTCCGCGCGATATCATCTCCTTCTCAATTACAGTCCTCCATTTTGCGCCGGCTACCAACTGAGCGAGAAGTTAATTCCCATTCAACGGGAGTTCGACAGAAAATGTCAGAAGTCGACGTAACGCCAGGATCACTAAAGGAGAACAGGAAGAAGAAGAGGAAGAAGAAGAAGAAGTTCGGCTTGGATGCGTGCAGATAGTTCTATTTAACTAACTGTCCCGGCTGGATTTCTTTTGGCAGTGCTTTCCAGACTGTGAAAATGGCTTTCTCCGAAGGCAGTCGGTTATTATGTCAACTAATTATGCCACGTGGCCGACAAAGATTCGCGTGAACCACTGCGCTGTTAATCAATGAGCGTCTACTATAAACAAACCTGGAATTCGCGAGCAACTTCTGTGGGCTAACAAAAAGAAATTACATGGAATGCAAATTTGAAAAATTATGAAAACAGAAATTTTATGTTATAAAGATACTATATGTATTGGGTTGTTCGGTAAGTAATTTCGTTTTTCCAAGGGAAAATGAAGACGATGTTTCACTATTTATTTATTTATTCGGTGATGTAGTGGCAATTTTGTTCTATGATCTTGTGCCATCTTTCTAGTAACTTGGAGATCCCATGTTCGTAGAATTAGTGTTTTTTATTAGCAAATAATTGAGTTGTATTACTTTTGACGCCTTCATTTAAAATGATAGTTACACCGCTTAAAAAGTGTTGAAAAGAACGAAATAAATGGTAATACGACGGTACACCCTCTCCATAAACAGCATACATCTTTTTCCCTGCTTGCATTGCATTTTTACCGTATCCGTAACAAAAGAGTGAAATGTGACGGATATGCTCACTTTGATTTTGCATATTTGATGCGATGACAAAAGAAATGCTTGAAGGATTATAAAGTTCTATAAGGCACGAAATGACGTCCGAAATGTCAGTTCTGAAAATATACAATGATATTGCGACTTAGAATAATATTAAGTAATAATAAATGGAAGCAATACCATCTCTACACGAAACACAAAACTACTTTCAGAACAACCCAATATTTAGAGATGTAACATCAGTCTCGACTAGTGATGCCAGAACGGTTGAATCGATGGGGAATACAGTTTACCACCTCTCTGATGACCAGAGTACTACGTGATACGTTTCGCGGCACGTCACGTGACCAGTCTGTGGTCTTAGTGGGGGACGTTGGAGTGTGCTGAGGTAGTGGAATGGAATAGTGGAAGGGAGGAAGGAGAGGAAAATTAACCCAGTTTTGGATGGATCTGGCATCACTGATCTCGACCTGTTAAAATTGTTAAGAGAAGAAATATATTTCTCTTGAACTCCTGTTTATTGCAATGAATGCAGACACTTTTTGCTTTTCATAAAAGTCTTCCTTCTAATAACTAGACTACAGTCAACTGCAAGAAATAGGAGCTACATAAACATTAATTTATTAATACAAGAACCCAATTTTTGTTTAATACCTATAATAATTGTATGCAGAAACGATTTTCTCATGTATATGTGATAGTTCGGTGGAGAACATGCAAGAATTAGAAGATTTATTAACATGCGCGTAAAAAAGGATCTGCCAGTTCACCGTAAGATTAAAAAACACGGAAATAAATAATAAAATCAGAGGTAAATAATTCCAGCAGATTATCGGTACAAATGTTAATCCCTGTGGAAAGGACGGTCGCGTTCCCCGATATTAGCTCTCGAATTTGCGAATACGCTTGCGGAGATTTTTCAACGATTTATTTTTGTTCAACGCCGTATTCGCGAAAGCTTTAGCCGGGGATTGTTTACTCCTTACGGTGGTCATGTGCTTTAAGAGATTTATTTTATTTTTTGTTTACCCACGGAAAATCTCGGTTCGCTGTCCACGGGAATTGCGTGAATCGTTGTCGGGCGAAAACAGAGGAACGAAGCTCGCGGAATATTAAAAGCGCAAGCACGTGAAAGCTCGTGCACCTTGAGGGCATCGGCGGCGGCGGCGGCTGAACGTTCCGAAAGTTTCTTAACAGCTTCGCCTAGTTAGAAGGAGATTGAAGTGCAGTTTTGAGGCCGTTGCAATGAAGTGAAAAACCGCCGAGTGCCCTTGTTACGTGTGTTTACGTTTCAAATCGTTTCCCCAATTAAAATTCTGATCGTTCGCGTGCTACCCGCTCGTTCCCGACGGCGCGGCGACGCCTTGTTACACACAGAATTGAAATTCACACGGCGGTCGTTTGTTACGCAGATAATGCCGTCACCGTTTTCTCTCTTTTCTCGTCATCAAGCAAATAATACTTCCTCGTTATCTTTTATCGTTGAAACGTCCGTACCAACCGGTAACTAGTTGTTCTTTTGCAAAATATTTCTTTAGTCACTTATAAACCTGCGCTATCTCGGCGACACGCCATTTTGATGCAAATATAAGATAAACATTATATTGAACACGATGACTGCTGTGTCATTGGGTGACGGAATTATTTGTCCATATTTAAAATTGAATTATTACGCTAATAGGAGGGAGTAGCCGAATTTAGACGCAATTCATAAATCATAGTTAGTTAGCACTACCACAAGTATTTTTCTTCTTAAGGATATTATATGTATAGCTAAGCCAGATTCAAACCATAATTTCTGATCAATTAAACATTTGCGGACGGGAATTATTTCCGGCATATTTTGTTTAGAGCTCAAATTTGTCTATATCCGCAGTGAAATGAAATTGTGTACTGAAGAGCCAAGTGTAAGAATTAAATGAAGAGAAATCTGTAAGGATTTGGTAAGAATTTGTTTGATATCTTTTGAGAGTAATTTTTAAAAATAAATAAACAATAATTTTTTTTTAAATTATTCGCCGTCACGAAACGGTAAAATTGTTTGGCAACTATCGCTAAACCTGCAAAGCCGTCCGCATAGGGTTAATACTATTATTAACTCTAGAAATGTTATTATTTCTCAAAATACATGCTGGTTCAATCAAGGTGTTGGTTGAATATCCAAATTAGGCTATTGTCTGCTATAGTCATTGTACCAAATTTAATTAAGATCTGGAATATGTAAGGAGGTTGTAGGACTACACAGTGTCATGCATTTTGACTTTTCAGTAGTTATTTTATTAAATAAATTGCCTGGATTTAATGGAGTTTTTGAGGCTGTTGCTTTGGCAGTCGATGTGTTAAATATAAATTCTGAGCATTTTCTTTCAGTATAGTATTCTTTATTTGAATAGGACTACCAAATACATGAACACAAAATTGAATTTTTAAATTAAATATACAAGTATCAATTTCGCTTCGGAGATAGTGAATTCTTTCTTCACTTAAAAAGTTTCAGTAGATATTTATATATCCATGTGTTAGGGTAAAATTGATCGACTATTGTTCTAAATTATAGAATCATTTACATTAAAAACTGATATGATATAGAAAAATATTATGTGCAAATTCAGTAAGTAAATGGTAATAGGCACTTGTTCGACATAATTGGAAATAACTTCGCACGAATTTTAATTAAAGATTCGAGCAAACTGAGGCATCGGGAAGCTAATTTTTATTAATTGTCCTACAGGCATAGTACTTTCATGCTTCCTTTTTTTCTCAAAAAGGAAGCAAGAAAAAAAGTAAATGTTTGCACACAAAATGTAGAAGGGAAGCACTTCATCGCTCGGCGTTTCTTTCCCGGAAATTTCCGCGTGTTTATTTAAATATTTTAAGGCCAATTAATTTTTCCTCCTTGGTGCTCGCGGCGACCGAATTTTTTCGGTTAAACTGACCCTTTATCCGTCGTACACTTATTCGAATGAATTTCATGGTTTTCGCAGGAATTCGTTGAACAGCTAAATAGTTGTTGTTGAACGACGTTTTACAGTATTCGCGAGACAATAGGCTCACAAAAAGACGAGATTCACAAGGTATCACGTAGAACTTGGAACAATAGAATTTTGTACTGGATCACGCAGCAAAATATATCCATAATTTTGAAAATTTGAAGAATTACAGCCAGACATAAAGAGGCTCTAATAATTATTCGTTCTAATGTTTAGTTGCAAAATTTGTGCTTGTAGATCTTAATACTTTAATGAGTGTAGTATTTTATAGGGAACAAGACATAAAATAATCATGGTATTATTTATTATTAGACTGAGGATTTTGATACATTTATGATAAAAATGAATAAACAAAATGTAAAGTAGTAGAATGATTATAAAAGAATTCAAGCATATCAATATATTATTCTGAAGCAAAAAAATCACTACAAGAAGAAAGAAATTTTTATTTGCTTCCTGTTCCTTGCAATTGACAATGTTTATTTTGCATACAATTCCGCAGTCTATTTATCAAATTTTTCATACGAAACTTTGTGCAATTGTTCATTGTCCACAGAAAATGGACGATGTACATCGTTAAGCAGTTCAAAGTATATATTCATTGTTTTCATCAATATACTTAAATTGCAGATTTTTATCACCGTCATTATACAGATTGCGGATGCTTATGCAAACTAACATTTTTGAAAATTTACTTACAGAATAACGACAAATGCAATTACAAAAAAAAATTTAATTGTGGCTTATGTAAGTGTGAACCAGAATAAAAGCACGCGAGACAAATCAACAAAGCATACAGAAAATTATTGCATAAATCTAAATGTTGTTTACAGAATTATAATAAATTTTCACTCAATGCACTATTGATATGTATCGTTTTGATAGATGATGTACACGTACACGGATAAGGGAATACTCACAAGACAACGTTCGACGTAGCGTCGTGTAACGAATGAAAGAAACGGAAGGGTGCAAATCACCCCTAATTTTTCTGTTCGCGATACGAAATCTTGTAAGATGTGTCAGTTCGAGCGACAGGGGGAGGGAGGGGAGGCTGTTATGCACAGCACGTCTGAATGGCCGTTTTGAGGAGAACAATTAGTTTGAATGGTATCCTCTCCGGAACAACCTGGATGGCCTCGCCCGGAGACTATCTTCCCTGGCAACTGGCGAAACAGAAGTTGCACGCTGTCCAAGAGAGAGGGAGAGAGAGAGAGAGAGAGAGAGAGAGAGAGAGAGAGAGGGAGAGAGAACTAGAGAGAAAGAACGTGAGACACTCCTATCCTGTATTCGCGGCGAGTACTCCGCTTGATTGTCGGACACGCATCCTCCGTTTGCTAGGATTAAGAGAAGAGACACCGGAGACGACGATGGACCATTATGTAACTTACTATGGGCATACCTGGGAAATTATTTCGGGGACAAGGGGCTATCATGAATGGGACAACGTCGCCAAAGAATGCGTGCCGCTGGAACCCGTGAAAGAATCAACGGGGAACTTTATTTGTTCCTGACATTTCGAACAATTTCTGCACCGGAGATTGCAAAAATATCTTTGTTATACTGTGCAGAAAATGTCTGGATCTCGCAAGATTATATTCGTTGATCACTAGACTGTGGATCTTCGTGCATAATAAAAATTGTCTGCATCAATTGCAACAAACAGGTACCGAGTACAAATTCTCTACATACAACGATTTCTTCTAATTTTCCTATTCTCGAAACCCTTGTACTAAGATTTATTTTACGGTTGTAGCGATTACAATTTCTTCGTCATGCAAAAGCTTCTAGAAGAAACACGAAATTCAATACGTAAATAAATATCAATGACAGAAAAATGGAATTTCATTCCAATTTAAAAGGAAATTAATAGCATGCATGTTTAACCCTTTGCACTCGGAACTATTTCAACTAAAAAACCAAACATTTCTTCTAGCCTAGAATATTTCCATTGTACATAATTTATTTTCATTATATGCGTAAGAAACTAATATAGTACCTCATACAATATTTACATGTTTAGTAATTTATTACATATAAACATATTTAATCACGTAAAAATATTCCGAATAATGGTGTAGCAATTTGTAGTGGCGCCTCAGAGTCGCCGTTCGAGTGCTAAGGGTTAATGAATTCTGTTCAAAATCTTCATCATGAATCTGAGTCGATGTTGTAGGATCGTGAAGGGCACGGTAGGGGACCCTCAAACGCCTGCTTCTCCCACCAACCTCTCTTTCATGCGCGAGGCCTGCGCACTGTTCGCGACGGGCAAAGCACGTCCTTCCTCTATGATAACGGCGGATGCTGGTAGGGGGCAGTGGGCTCTATGGTGGGGACGGTCTTGTCTCAATTGAGACAAAAATGCCCATCCCTGTTGTAGGACAAAGAGTTAAATTGCACCCCCTTATTTTTGTCATAAATGCGTAAATCCGCAGTCTATTGATCACATATTTTTTTATGCTACGTTCATTAACCCTTTTACGTACAAAGATGTCTACATGTATCTTGTGACATGGTAGACGTTGAAGTAAAACATTGTATAACAGTAGCAACAAACCATATTTACGTTTAACAGCAACACGTGTATTATCATCCCAGGAAGACATTTATTTTGATTTTACACGAAATACACCGTTTAGCTTACACAGAAATGCTAAGCTACTAGAGTCTTGGGTTCATTTTGTCACAAACGTTAATCTAAATATTAATCTTTTAACGGTCGGTTTAAATTGTTAGCTATCTATACAACGTCTAGTAAGAGGATCAACGTTCGTAATCCAAATTCAAACATATGTGAAAGAAGATTGATCCGTGAGAATTTGTATGGATCCAGCGATGGTTGCCATAAAATGTCCAAGCGCGTTAAAAAATATAAATAACAAATGTTATCTCTGGTCACATTGAATATTATTTAATTCATATATTAATCAGTTTTATAGTATAAGAATTTTGTAATAATATAAGTTTGTGCAGAAGTAAGAGAATGGATCAGAGAAGAAAGGAAGAAGTTCATACTATTTCCAAACGTTCAAGCTAAAATGTCACGTAACGCGGAAGAAAGAAAGGGATATTACGAATATCATGCGCCGAGCAAACCTCATCGGAGTACACATCTGCTAACAATATATTAACCAGAAACACACTTGCTGGTGCAGTGTTAGCGTTTGAAACACGTCTAGAATCGAAACGTGGTCGCGCCAATTAATATTACAATTCGCCGTTCCGCGAAGGCAAATGGAACCTATAAATCGGGGTACCGGGAATCTAGGACTACTGTTGCGATCTCTATTATTCTGTACACGACGACATTAATGTCACATTGGAAATATATCGCGTGATGAATTTCTTTTGTCTCCTTTCGTGCGCCGGTTTCTCTATGTGCTCACGCACGTGCACCCACTGGCCACCAGAAAAATAACGTCGTTTTCAAGCTACCTGACATTCCGTATTATTTACTAGTCTCTTTTCTTTCTTCTCCCCGTTGCTCTCACTCCTTCATCTTCCTCTCTTTTCCTTTTGCTTTATCGTTCACGTTCCTTCTTATTTTTTTCCTTTGTATTCTTTTGTCAAGAGAACTTGAGCTTCTCGACCGAGTCGCAGACACCGCGAGGAACGAGTTGCATTTTTAAGTCTACTCTCGCTAGACGGGCGTGTTCATCGGGGGTGATGAATATTATAGTTTCTTCTTTCGATTGTCTTCTGAAATGTTGTACACTTTGAGACGACCGGGAAGAAACGGTCCGCTTTTACAAGTTATCCCGGCATCCTGTTTTAAATGCCTCGTCGCCACGCGCGACGTTACGTTGGAATCGAACGGCTTTGCCCGCTCACCTTTTACCGATCCACGAAAATCATTTGCAATATTTTAGAACGGGGCGCTCGATATTCTGTTCTGATATTGAAAACAGCTCGGACTATGAATAAAAAGCTTTACGGCGCTTGCTGTGTGAATGGAATGTTTCTGAAATACGTCGGGAAAACGAAAATCGCCGAAAAATCTGGTAAAAGCGACTCTAAAAACGTCCGGTGTAAGATACAGCCAAAATACAGGATGAAAAACGTTTCTGACTCACTATTTTGTTCGATATCAATACCAGTTTTTCATCAAACGTACCTACTTGTTTATTGATCGATTAATTTATTTTTATATTTGGAAAGGTACAACCAGATGTGCGGAGACTTTTGGGCTCATACAAATTGTTTATATTGAAAAGTTTAGTTGAGATCATAAATTGAATTCTAGAAAAAGTAGATACCTTAAGCTAGGCGAGGAAACGAAATATATGTATAATTTTTTATGAACATGTTGAAAATCTATGACCTTGCCGATTTTAAGTTCGTTAAGATAGGTCTGGGTTAGTTCTGGGATTAGTTATAGCTTAGATCTGCGTTAGGTGAAGCCGCACCCCCCCTCCCAACTTAACCTAACTAGCAACCAACTTGGAGACCACCTTCTTTTTGAGACCCCGTATATGATTCTGTACATTTTAATTACCGTTCAGTGACAGTTTGTAGGAGAATGAAGTGTACTTGTAATCTAAATTTAACGAAAGTTTTTTACAATTATCTCCGAAACTAAGACCGAGCGACGGGTACATGTATAGGCAAAAGTTGTTCGGAATGTTGACCTTGACAACATATGTGAAGATGAAGGTCATCGGAGCTGGGTTTCCTTTTCTATATACTTACCACAAAACTGATCTATACAGAAAGTTTTTTATTGAAATCATAAATTGAATTAATTGTGTAGGATAAAATCAAGCTGAATTCATTTTTATCAGACCTAGTACCAGATTAATATTTACAAGTAATTTGTAACAGAATTATGAATTCAATTTATTTTTCATTGACAATATTTCATGTATCAATCAAGCAAATTCAGTTTTTGTTCACGTTTTAACCTCGCAGACTACAATGATATGAAGTACATGCATAAAAGAAGAATTAAAGTTTAAATAATATCTAATAACACGATACTATATTTTTCCTTTCTGCACTAAAATGATTCTCTGATTCATCCTCCCATATAACTTTATTTTTTAGAGATCTTCGAATAACTGTTATAGAAGTCCACGATCTCGAATTACAGACGTTAATTTCCCATCTGTTTCGAGGAATATAACTGTAATTATGGATAATAAAGTGATCTCGTCTGGAATGTAGAATTACCGTCAATTAAAAACTGTAAACGCCGAATTAGCCACTGGAGGAGGGCTATAGTTGATGCGACTCGAGGACAGCTTAAAAAATCGATCGCAGAGGATGCAACTTCCTTAACTGTCTTCTGCCGGAAGTACATTCCCCCGTGTCAGAGACGAAGACGAATCGCGAGTGACAGGCTACGTGACAGGTTATTATTACAAGTTTTTAGCGAGATGATGACTTAATCCAAGTTACTTCGACGATATCCACCAGCCAGGATGACAGGATTCAAATTGCAGCAACACAGACAGACAGACAGACCGAGAGGGGGGGGGAGAGGGAGAGAGAGGGAGAGAGAGAGGGAGAGAAAGGGAGAGAGAGAGAGAGAGAGAGAGAGAAATTGTTTAATAACTAATATATCTTATCCCGTACATTCTACTCGCCGAGAAGAAAGTTGAGACTATTCTCATTTCGCTACCGTCCTTTCTATATTTGTATTTTCTTTGTTTTTTTTTTCGTTTGGAGTTTTAAGTCGTATTAACAACTAATGTCACGAGCAACTAACTATATTCACATTTACATTTGCATTACACGTTATACACTATGGACTTACAGGTCCACAAGGTTGTTGCTTTTGCCACTATAATTTGGTATAAATTGTGATTTCTTCAAAAAATGCAATTGTGTTTATATTTTCGCGTTAATTCATTATTACGTTAATGTCGTTTTTTGCTGTGTGTTTTCTCCCGATTTCAGTTAGATAATGACAGTCGAGTAAAATATGTGTTTCACGTGGAGGTTTCCATTACATAGCGAACATTGAATGCAGTGTCTTTTGATGGCTACCGCGAAATACAATAATTTCTCAAAATGCCCTTAAGACAGCGTGAGACGCGAACACGAGGCGAGACGCGCCTCGGCACATACGAATTCGAAGACGAGACAGGAGACGTGTCGTCCTCGCGCGAAAATAATGCGAGCCACCTCACGAAATATGACGAGAAGGATCACTGGTCGACTTACCGTCTCTCGTAGGTGGATTTTGTCCCTCAGGTCTTTTCGTCTCAGCCCGGGCGCTACGGCGCCACTAGCACTTACAAAACGCAGTGCGTTACAACAATACTTGATCCATACGGGAGACAGCGCGACAGTGATCCTTCGCGGTTTCGGTAATGACGATCTACCCTGATATCCCCACCCTACTCGTTATCCTGTTTGCCTAATTGGTCGGTCTCGTACGCGCAATTGTGATTTGTGGGTCTCTCACAGATGGTCTCTGGCCGTAGACTGCATCCGAATTTTCCATAACGACCGCCACTTGGCAGGTATACACGGTATTTGTACGTAACCATGGCTCAACGAGGAAGAAACCAAATAATCAGTGATAGTGATACTGACTACGAATATATGGTAATTGCTTTAAACCTTTTTTTGGAGGACCAATTTTTTTTAACTTTTTTTTATGCAGTCCTATAGATTTCGACCTAACCTGTCAAAAACGCTTAAAATTGCTCATGTTTACACACGTATAACTTATAAACCAGTGAATTCCTAACAACAATACTTACATTTTCGTAATGTTCTCATCGATGTCTACAGGAGTACATAGAAAAAAGTTAAAAAAGTGTTCAAGAAAGTTAAAAACATCTGGTCCACCAAAAGAAAGAACAGCCGGGTAAGTGATGGTTAATTAGTGGATGAATAAAAATATTGAAATTGAAAATTTAGGTACACCTCACAAAACCTTGTGTAATGTGTAAGAAAAATAACTTGCGCAAAGAAACAAGTTATTTTTGCAAAAATTGTGACGGAAGTCATTCTGCTCAAGTCTACGACTCTGCTCACATGTTTAAACCAATCATATCAAGTCAAAGAGTCAACCTCCGAGCAACCAACCGTTACAGTTCAATTTTCACAATCACAAGTATTTTTTATGTAGCCTTCGGTTCTGATAACATCAGTGCCGAAAGTGCAAGCAGATAATCGCAAGAGTATCACTTGCACACGCTGCACTGCTAATTTCAATTGTGCAAGTGCACGACAAAACGGTAGCCAAGGGGTTAAGGGTAAGATACGCTTACATGCATGTTGGCGACACGTCCGGAACAAGGATGCAGTGGAGGTATTTATCAAACAGCGGGATTAAAGCGGTTAAATTAGTATTGAACAATATCGCGACAAGATACGCGGTTCCGGAATAATATGTAGGTGCGGTGACGTACTTCAGTTTGGCAAAGATAATTACCTAAGCTGTTATGTTTCCCACGGAGCGATAAAGCAAACAGAAAATTAGGCTTTACAGGGGAATAGAGCATGGGTGCCGGTGTGTGCCCTCTTGCCTCCGTCGTTATTATTTCTTCCGAACATTCTCGGCGAGGTTACACAATTACGGTTACGTGTTCGCACACGTGGCGGCTCTGCTCGCTTTATTATCACGCGATTTGCATGTTCACCCTGCGCGCGCGTCTAGGATTATGCATAATTATCCGCAATTATTACGGGAGCAAAAGTCGGGAGGCCGCCTTTAGAACGCGCCCGTAAGTGGTTAACAGCCTCGCCGACCGCGAGAGCACCGGTGACTCTTTAACTCTCAAAGAGAACGAGGGGGAAAACGTTTCGCGAAATTCTATGGAAATACACAGGGCGAGATGAACGTCTCGAGAAAGTAACCGATTAGAATAAAGCTACCCGCCCTGTTGTTCACCGGGCGAATATAATTAAAGAATTTCAAGCGACGTAACTGCTTCCCAAGCCAGGCTGGCTTCGTCTCTCGTCATTGATGTTTCCAAGTGCGCAGCTCGTCGGACGCTTGAAATTAAATAAAAAGGAGAACGACTGCTCGTGCCGTTTCCGTTCCTCGCGAATCTGCTCGGAAATTGGCGACCGACCGCGCTCTGTTTTCAGAAACCCCGGAAAATCGCTTTATGAGCGCGGTATTATATCAGACGCGATTGAATTCCTGATTTCATAATGTGCTCCGCATCTTTTGCCATCAACCTCTGAAATGTTAATCGTTTTCTGAAACACCTCGATACAATCACTGTTTAAATTGTGTGCAGAATTCGCGACGGCGAAATAACCAATTTGCAAGGGATGTTTTTATGAGAATCAGTTTCTAAGAGGACACTCAAGAATTCTTGGAAAGATTTCTTCTGCAAACGAAATAAGTGAAGATACGAAATATTCTTTTTATGTTACAGGGGACATACTTACTTGGTTGATTAAAATTCGATGTGACTTAGGATGGTATTTATTGTAGGGAGCTTGCAAGGCGCATGCTTTTGACCATTTACGTACCAAATTTATTATACACATTTTCGAACCTGTACCGTTGAAATTTATATTGCTCCTATTATTAGATGTTATATATATAAACTGACTGTTAAACGATCAATAATTAGATGAAACGTTTGTAAGTATGCGTCAAAATGGACCCAAGATTCTCCATGATAAGGTTAACAATGAATTTTCATATACATTAAAAACAGTCACATCGCTGGGGTGATAGTATTCATATTGCTGTTAATAATTAGCCATTAATATTAAATAATATTTGACTTCAATATGAACAATGTCATAAAAAACACATAATATATCAAAGACGTCTTTGATGGGCGTACAAAGGATTCGATTAAGTATGTACACTTGTTAATAAAGATTGCAAGAAATGGTAATTCATAAGCAACAATTATATTGCTTATATTATTTGTACTATAAATTGTTAGAACGAAATTTGAAAACTATTTCGGTTTCTAACAGTTGACTGTACGCATTGTTAAGAATTTCGGTTCTAGGTGTGGCCATCACGTACCATACGAGGCGAGCAGAGATAGTAAACAATGATAAATAATACAAATTGATTGATGGGTGAGTATGAATGTACACTGGTTGGTTACACTAATATAAAACACGTTTACAGCGTTAACCTCGCGTCAATCGTTCCTTGACGTTGAATAGGGGTCTACATGCACGGATTCGTCTGTTGTGTAATAACAATGGCGGTTATATAACAATGTTGCGTAGTATATTTGGAACATTGTCGAACTAATTTCAATGCATGCTCGCCGTAATAATTCATGGCTGTACACAATTCCAACCTTCAATTCTTCCCTTTGCTATACGGGCAGAAACAACAGCAATTAATTACTAATCCTATAAATATCTAGCTATATACAAATTATACGAAAACAGTAGTGTTGTCTTTTAGAGAACTAGAAAAAGATATTTTTGTAGACGATTTCACTATCGAATGTTTTTTGAATTCCTGAGTATACGGTAGCTACTCTCCCTCTAAAACCTATCCGACCTAATATCTATCTATTTAGAATTCTCGCACTATCTCACACTCCTTTCACACACATGCATGCCCTCTAACCAAGTCCCGAATTCCTGAGTATACAATGGCCCACAAAAGTGTTCGTACGCCCTTTAAATCAGAATAACTTTCTTAAAATTTGACCAAACTACTTGACTTTTTGTGTGCAATTAGAAGCATTGATTTACTTTTAAAATGTGCAAAAAAGATTTTTAAGAAATTGCAATTAGTAGGAATTACATAAAAAAATAAAAATGGCACTTTTTAAAACATTATTGTTTCAGCCCGTAATGAAAATTCAAAATATGCGGTTTGTAAATCTATGTTATTTACACGTATGCTGAAAATTTCATCGAAATCAGTTAACAAACACATGAGCTACAAGCGGTTGAAAGTCGTGATAATAGCAGTTTTTCACGACTTTTGGTCCGCTTCTGCTTAAAATCCATAGTTTCTTACATCTTTCGATACGCGTCGTTTTTTTCTGCGTCAACCGATTTTGATGAAATTTTCAGCATACATATAACTAACATAGATCTACAAAAGTCATATTTTGAATTTTCATTATGGGCTAAAATAAAGAAGTTTTAAAAAGTGCCATTTTTATTTCTTCTTGTAATTCCTACGAATTGCAATTTTTTGAAAATCTTTTTTGCACGTGATTTACTAAATTAATGCTTCTAATTGCTCAAAAAAAGTCAAGTGGTTCTGATTTAAAGGGCGTACGAACACTTTTGTAGGCCACTGTATGTATACGATTCCAATCTACAATTCTTCCCTTTGCAATACAATCAACAGCAATTAATTACTAGTCCTCCAAATGTCTAATTGTGAGTAAATTGTACAACAGTTGATTTTTAGAGAACAAGAAATAACTCGTTCTGTAAACGATTCCTCAATCGAATTTCTTGGTCAACGCGAATATTTATGATCGTTGTAAATATTTGCATACCGGTCCCAGTATAGCGGACAATACTCGTTAATTGTAAAGCCAACATTGCAGAATAATGTCTGTCATCCCGGCCAGCTAATAGCGAGAACGGGAGCCCGTCGACGTCGGTTTTTATCGAATTGAAAACGTTTGTTTGCTCGATTACCACCCGAAACCTGTTGTTCCGCTTGCTTCGAGCATTTTCTTCAGCAAAACTCGGGCGCACGTAGCTTCGTCTATCCGTTTGTGTGTCGCTACTTAGGAATCATGAATTTTTATACAGCCTGATAAGCACGGACGAAGAGCCTTGTTCTCTGCGCGCGTTCATTTTATCTGTGCGAAAGTTTAATAAGGTAGTCACGGAATTCATGAAAATTTTTTCAACAGACGAATCCGAGTCCTGCACGGCCCTCCCCCAAGATAGTGCACGCTTTTTGCGACGCTCCTTCCGCTCGTTCCGAATTTGAATAATAAAGAATATCGGAGGGCATTCTGTTAAGAGGACGACGCGCGATGGAAAAGTTCGGCACACGCGGTTAATCTTTCCATGCGTCCGGGAACGTTCTCCGCGAAATTGCGCGCTCGGAATATCTCCGTGAGCAATCGTACGAATTCCACGGATATTCAATTCCCTCGTTTTGGAAACGGGTTATAACTTTAGTTCGGTACCGCCTCGATGTATGTGGAAGAAGTGTGCACGATATTTGTGAAAAATTCATCCCCACCAACGCAAAATATACCGAAGTGGCCTGGAAGTTCGATCACCGAGAAGTATTACATAAACAATTGAATAAATTCAACAGAATTTGAATTACTATCATGTGAAACTTTTATCAACATATTTGTGATATTTTTCTGCTTAAAATGAGTCCAAACACGATGCAGTTTGGATTATGTTTACCTTTTTATCCACAATTTCGTAGAACCTCGATTATCCGAACCGAGGAAACTGTATCATGTTTGAACTCATTTTAAGCAGAACGGTGTCAAGAATATGCTGGTCAAAGTTTCATACAAAATAATTGTAAACGAAAAATTGGTGCACTAAACGAAATTTTATACTTTCCGAAAGAGTATAGTCGGATAAGATGGTCAAAAATGCCCCTAAGTCAAATAGATTTTTGGTCAGACCATTCGATAGAACTTCCAAAGAAATCCATCTGTGGCAAGTTTCAAGTCGGTACCCCTACCAGAAGGGTAGTTATAGGGTGGACTCGGTTTTAGTGAATTATGCTCTATTTATTCTGTTGTGCGCAACAAAAAATTATGAAAAAATTCATGAACATTCTACCTAACAGCACAAATGACAGTGAATTAATTCAGAATTTTTGGTTGCAAACTCGATTTTTAAAAAATTTGGAAAGCATAAAATTGCCGATTTTATATTGAAGTTTTCAGAGTACCACATATATATTGTTACGTTAGTTGTCTTTCATCGTGATTATTAATGTGTATTTCTTCCAGATTTTTTGGATTTCGCGAATGAACGTGTTTAGAAAAATTGGAAATCTCAAAATATTCGACAAAAATGCATATTTTGTATTGAAGTTAGGCAGATACCAGTTTGATAAAAATTCAGTAATAAGATATTGTTGTGTTAATTTTTTTCTGAATTTTTTATATAGTACATCATAGTTTAAAAAAATGTTTTCGATGTTTCTTCACTTGTTTTCGTAGGTGTATTATGTAGTATTGAATATTTTTAACGAAAAAGAAATTTTTTTTGTTCTTTCTTAACCAAATGATTGTTGTAACGATATTTAAATAATACATCAAATTGTCGTGTTGGCAAATTTTTCGTAAAGAGGCGAACGTTTTAAATTATTTCGCAACTTACGGTAAACCGTGAAATGACGTCGTTCATGGGTATACAGTGCGGCAATTAGTACGTTAAAGAAAGTAATTAGAAGGGATGTCATTCAAGGGAGGAAATTCAAAAATTAATTTTGGTAAATTGTGTTCGCGAAACACCGGGGTCGGAATGCACTATAGAAATTGTGCGCTTTAAATATAAATTTGCAGGGTAACGTAGGCGAAGCTGCGGAACCTAAAAGCTTAATGCGATACAAGAAGAGGCTGAAGCCAGGAATTTAATGTAGAGTGGACTAGACAAATATGAAAGTTTGATATAACGGCGAAAAGATTCCAAATTTAAATTTAATGCAATACCACCGTGGAGGGGGTCGGAGGGAGGGGGGGGGTGGCAAACCGAGAGTCTGGGGACATAAAATCCCGAAGTTTACCGTGACTAGACAAGGGATCCAAAATCCAAATATTAATCTTGCAGTAAGTGAGAGGGGAACGAAGACACAGGATCCGAAAGCTTAGTGTAACGAGAGAACTATCCACTAAAAACGGAAATTTAATCGAGTGCAGGGTACCAACCAGAAATGCAAATCCAAAAAGCTTGCTGTAACACAACGCGGTTGCGAAATTTAAATTCAACGCAGACAGGGGTAGAAGTCATTTATTGTGTGAATAACAATGTAATTTAGCTGTACAGTCAAGTAACTGATTAATTCGGATAATGAGAGGTTTGTCGTGAATTATTCAAGTAAATACTATCAAAATTCGATCGTGTTTGGTATCATTTTAATCAGGAGAATGTCACCAATATATTGATAAAAGTTTCATAAATAAACCACTAAAATTTTAGCCAACTAAACGAAAAATTTCTGGGGAACGTATTTTATCAAAATTCGGTGAATAGCACTTACATGGAGCTCATTAATAACTATTATATAACTAGATCAACGAGCTCCCCTGAACTTGACAACGATCTTAACTAATCCATTAGCAAACTCGCCGTTGCACCGATCGTGGATAATTTCCCGACTTAATAGTGGCGTTTAGAGCACACGGTTGGCTAATCCATACACCAGAAATATTTTAGAGTGGCTTGACAACAATGTTCGAGCAATTTATTAATAATTATTCGTTAGACTTTGTGGATAAAGTGTGGCGAGCTTGTAAATGTGCTCCTTCTGCATCGTTCATGGATAATCTGTCACTTTATTATTAATTGAACGTTGTGTTTTATGAACTACGACCTGCTAATACAGGTTTTATTATGCGACCTGCATAATATTTATGTGTTCGTTAAATTACTTTCTACTTGAAAACAAAATACTAATTTAAGTATAGTGTTTGTGGTACTTATTTATGTACAATGTTTTTTACTTCTACACCCACAACCTTATTTATCGTAAAGATTAAATACAATATTGTTGTTTAAAATACTCTTTACATGAAAGTAAAATCAATGCGACCTCGTTTAAATAATTCAAGGAAAAAATCGTAAATGAAAGAATTGTTTAACAATATCTTCCAGAATTCTTATATTTAACCATTAAAATCTACCTCTATAATAGCTAAATTTATTCTTTTCATTTCAAAACTATTTAGAACATTGTACGGGTTAAATCACCGAAAATTGCCAAACAATTCTTCGCTTGATCGTGTACGATTTTCTTGGAAATACCTTGCGCCAATAGAAAGTACAGAACGCCTTGTTCTGTGCAAGTTTCCTAGCAGCGTTTCCAGCACGATAAGGAAACTATTTCGATTGCCATTCGTTTACCAGTAATTTTTCCACAGTCAGCGATCTCGCTTTTTATTTACCACGCTGGCCATTCCGCTCGACTGCCGATCGCACGCCATTATGTCTCTCTCTCTCTCTCTCTCTCTCTCTCTCTCTCTCTCTCTCTCTTTCTCTCTCTGTGCTTGCCCCGCGTCGAAGCCTTTTTCAATTTCTAAATTGTTCCCTTTTCCTTGGAAACCTTTCAATTCCGAGGCCGCGCGCATCGAAACGTTCACCGAGCAAAATTAATTTTCCCAGTATCTCTTTACTTTTCATTTTATCCGTGGGAGTAAGGGCGCCATTCAATCGTCGCCGCACACTTCAGGCCATTCGAAGGGGCTCGGGGAACTGCATTGAAAGGCAGCCACCAAAGTCTGTGCACTATCAAACCCTGTAAATGGAGCGGCCGGGTTGCATAAAGGGGAGAACTCGTGGCGCAGGTGAAACGTTTCCCTACCCGAATCCTACCCGGGCGCTACGAAACCAATCCGACAGGCCAACCCGCGTTCGTTTGCGCGTTTATTTATCGTGACAAGTTAATCTTTCGCGTAGGCTATCGATAGATTAGCGCTTCTGGACACACCGCCATCAGACTGTCATGCTCGCGCGCACGCAAATGTTCAGAAAGCCAGACGATAAAAGGTCGTGGTGTTATATGACAGCCTATTGCGCGGAACTAAGAGCCAGGAAACTGGATTTCGGTCAGAAAACTAGAAAAATCACATCGCGTTCGCAATAATAGGATGTGTACATGAATTAAGTGGTTGCATTCTGCGGAGGATTTACGATTTCGGGTTAAATAGTTCGGGTTAAACTATCGCTCAACGGACAAAAAATGTTCCACTTATTTGAATGAAATGTAACACAATATCGCAAAAAATGATAAAACTCTAAGTTGTGATGCGCGGAATCGAAATGTCACTGCACGAAGTTCACTTATTCAAAAGATATATACGACTAAAGTTGCTCGATTTGAAGCGCGTTTGACAGGATAGTAAGCTGTCATATTGGATTCGGATGTAGGAGCGGGTATGCATGGTCGCCAACCTACACGAACAACCTACGTGCTTGTGCTGCCATCTAGTGGATCCGGTGATTACTTCATACCCGCTCCTATGTCCGAAAACCAATATAGCAGCGTTCTAACCTGTCGAACGTGCTTGAAATCGAGCAACTTTAGTCGTATATGTATAATTTTTGAACGAGTGAACTCCGCGCAGTGAAATTTCGATTCCGCGCACTAGAACTTAGAGTTTCATCATAGTCTGGTGATATTGTGTAATATTTTATTCAGAAAAGTTAAAAATCTTTTGTCCGCTGCATGATAGTTCAGCTATAGTTCGATATGCTTTAAAGAAATTGTTCGTTTTTTAGGCCAAAATTCTATAGACTATTTCTAACATTGCTCTGATTAAAATGATACGCATTGACTTGTTTAATCCACAATATAGTAGAACCTCGATTATCCGAACTAATCGGTGGAACATGAGTATCCAAATAATGCAATAGAACAATTTTCTAGTTACGGTGTTAGATTAGGTTTTTACAGATTTTTATAATGAATCGTATTGTCTATAGATCGCTTTTGATTGAATTGTTTATGTGTGTAACGTTCAGATATCGGTTCGGATAATAGAAGTTCTACTAAAGCGTGGATTAAACAAACAAATAGGCTCCGAACTATATCGTGTTTAGTCTCATCTTAGTCAGATAAGAGTCACCAATATGTTGGTAAAAGTTTAATAAAAAAATAATTGAAAACAAGAAAGTGGGGATACATGTTTTTACAGATATCGTGTAAATCTCTGTCACAGATTATGAACATTTTAAAATTTCATCTGGAAAATGGTGGTAGAGTGTACGAATTTTTGTTCATGGATGCAGTAAATACTTAATGCGAGCTGTCTGGCAGATAAAATACTTTGTTAGTCATCGTTCAGTTACGGGCAGTATCCAGCCGGGCCATTTGTTAATTTATCGTTGCCCGTTAGTCTTCCAGCTTGCGACACTTACTTTTCCTCCTCCTTTACGCCACACCTACCGTTTTCTTACGATTCACTGTAAGATCGTTTCTGCCGAGCATGAACTTATCGAGGAGGGGAGTTTCTTAAGGAACGCTTTCGAACGCCCGCACCCCTGCCAGGCAATTAAGTGAAATAATGTCGCTTGACGCGGTATCATTGAAAAGAAAGCAGGGCACTATTTCTTTCGAGGGGCTGTAATGCTCCTAAAACGGAATTGTTGAGGAATTAACTTTAAATCGATTGCCATGGAAACGCATCTCGGTGTTCGCTTTTATTTAGGAACGAATTGACGCACTCAATTTTTATGCTAGTTTTATCCTCCCTAAGAAATGCTCGGGACCAAGCATTTTATTTTTTTTCCTCTGCCGAACCTTGTAAGCTTAATGACTATATCTTTCGCGCTGAAATTTTCCAACTTCAGCTTTACGGAGTTAGAACGTGCGCCTAGTTTACTATCTCTGTTCCATCGAATCGTGAAATGTTTATTTAATGGCTTGTTCCTCAATGTGCACTTTCCAATTTTTATGTATAGTAAAATTTGTCGCTGAACTAAATGTTGTGGAACATGTACGAAACGTTTAATAAAACTATGAATTATTTTTTGAGTTATAAATAATTTTTTCAATTCAAACTGCTGCTATTTCCATAAATGATCGAATTTCGTAAAAAGTCTACCCTACGTTATAGATATAACACCTTCTAGTTTGAGAATAAGAGAATTTGTTCATTTCAGACGTTTCAATTTTCGTCAGCAATGGCGGTCATTCAAAGATGGTTCGATAAAAGGCCATTTAAAAGAACAGCGAATAACTCTGTCGTTTTTGATATTTCGTGTTGGCAAAAATTCGAGAATAACGTTAAGAGTTACGTTTATATCATTGGAAAAGGTCCGAATTTTTCACTTATTAATCACCCTTAAAAAAATTCCCGAAGCGCATCCCCTTAAGATCGCGCGGCGATAAGAAAAATTCGTCTCTTTTATACAGCTTAACGCGACGCGATAATTCTTCGTCAGGGGTGGATCGATTCTTTCGGCAGCGCAGTTAGAAAAACGAAATAGAAAATCGCGGTGAATCGTTTCATTCCCGGCAAAAGAATCAGTCAACGCCGGTCCGTCATGAAGCCAATAAAACACAGGCAGTATCGCAGTCCGGCCAGCTGCCGAGCTATCGATTTCTCGCGAACGTTCTATATCGTTTATTACGGGATAAGGTAGTCGAAAGGTATTCCCTGTCGATAACTCAAACATCGGGGAGCCATCGTTTCGCGGACATTTTGTTCACGGTTAACAGGCCGCGCGAAACGGAAGAGCGATCGGCGAACACGAAGAAAACGGCGAAGAAAATGGCACATTCGATGCGACGGTGACTGCGGCGGCGGAAAATGCTGATTGAAAGCTGCGCCGAGCGACGACCGAAGACAAATAAAGGTTCTTCTCCGCTAAACACCGTTCATTTAACATTACTGTTCGCAATAAACGCGGAACGAGTGGGGCCGCTCGCTTTTTACCTCCGTTCAGCCATCAACTAGGATTCTTATTCAATCACGCGGACGCGCCAGAGAAATGAGAAAATTTGAAGAAAAGAACAATTATAGAACGTAAGGATTTATTTGCCGTTTTCTACGTACGTTACGAACGCTACTCCCGTTCCCGTAATTGCGAGCCGACTTTAATTATTATCGTCGGAAATGCGGACCGCCGAGTGATTATTTCGCACGATTTTTGGGTGCTCGATGTGCAAATAATTATTGGATTAATGGTTCAGGATGTTCGGCATAATTATTATTCTGGCAAATAGTGGGAGCAATCGGTCAATACGCATTTATAAGGCAAGCTTTGAATTTTCATTGATTATAAAACTCAGAACTTGGTCAGTAATGCGTGGAAATAATTTTAATGTAGGACTTTTAATGTGAAATTTTACTGAGGTTGTACTGAATGCTTTGATGTAACATCATGTAAACTTTAATATTCTTTACATAATGTATGCTCATGATCTCCATTGACATCTTAACACTTTATTAGATTAATCTCGTATTAAATGTGAAAGTAATTTAATTTGAAATGTGATTTGATATTGTCAATGCTTAGAAGTGTTGACGGTATTGAAGATATTATTCAGTAAGCAACTATTGCACAGTGCAATTGTCATGGATCTTGGTGAGTACACGCTCATGGAATTGCCGCATGTACAACTAACACTGATGAAAACAGTCGAGCATATTCGCCTTGCTCAACGTGGATCCGCTGAGCATGATCTACACACAGCTGCTTCCCTGAAACTACATACGTATAGCTTACAGCAATGCCATCTGGCAAATTTAATTTCTTGTAACTGTGCAGCATGAAATTTTCAAAAATGTTTGACAATGAAGAGTATTTATGTGTATTTTCATAAAAAATTGAATACTCTTCAGAAACTGTACGATTGAACTTTAATCCCAGCGGATCGTGTCACTTTCAACGCAATACGAACTTGACTCTTTGTGAAAAACTTATCCCCACTCTTTTGTTTTTAACAATTCTTTGACGACACTTTTACCAACACGTGCGTGACAATTTGCTGATTAAAATGATACCAAACATGACAAAATTCGGAGCACAATTACTAATGCAATTCACGATTTAGTAGAATCTCGATTATCCGAACTGATTAAATCTGAATCGGTTCGTATCGTGAATTAAACAAGTAAATACGATCCAAATCGTGTCGTGTTTGGGTATCGTTTCAATTATAAAAATCTCAGGAATATGTTGCTAAACATTTCATAAAAAATAATTAAAAACAAACAAGTCTATCCTTTTCTACGTTCGACGCTAGCGGCAAGAGATCAATGAATAGTGTCTGTGCATAATGTTAACGCGTTAAACGCTATGTTGGTCCCTGAGAATTGACTGTATCGAATTGACAAAACAATATACCCGGTGTCCCAAAAATGTTGTATTAAGGAATTATGAAGGAAAAGTACGAACCAATCAGAACGCGGCTATAGCGCACGGATTCCGGCTCGGCCAATACCAACGCCACGCTCAGCGGACCTGCCGCCGGTATTGGCCGAGCCGGAATCCGTGCGCTATAGACGCTTTCTAATTGGTTCGTACTTTTCCTTCATAACTCCTTAATAAAGCCGCAGAGAACATTTTCCTAAAGGAAAAACTTACTTCAAATGACCTCAGGAATCGCCCCTTTTAAGGAAGCACAACATTTTTGGGACGCCCTATATAATATATAATTCACATGATATTAAAGAATGTTCGCACTGTGTTAACAGATTTAATTGATACAGATTAAATAGATATGGCGTAAGCAAGTTATTTCGCTTATGCACAGTTGTATTTTTGCATTTAAAGTTAAATAGTGAGTTGGAAAGCGAGATAAAATTTCTCCGCGTTTAACGTGTTAATGATATTTCGGTCCAGAAACTTTGACATATGTATATCGAGGCATTACCGAGGTAGCTGTTGATAGTCGATTACAGAAACGCGATTGTAACCCAATAACGCTGATTTTCCGGGAATTACGCAGCAAAACATAATTAGATATTTCTAGCGATCTCGATTCGAGGATCGCACTAAAGGAGACCATTAATAACGTACATCCGGCGGAGGATAATCTCCAAGCGGAATTGGAGGATTGCAAGAGGGATGAAACGCGCCGACTAGTCACCCTTCAGGGATTGAACATACGCCGGTGTTAGCTGGCCTACCCCATTACAGACAAATGGCTGTTCACGCAACTCGAGATCCGAACAGATTTCGTAAATACGTTCAGCTATGATCGAGTTGCGGAAATAGGTTCTTCGAGATCTTGCTGTTTGCTGCCAACGATTGTCCAAGCTGTACATCGCGTGACGTCATCGTAACTCAGCTATCTGAATTGCTTTCGCGGATTGGGGTTTTTTGATTTATATAGACTGCGAAATAAATATACTCGTGCAAAATAAAATTGACTGCATCAATAGCGAAACACGGAAGTCACGTAAAAATTTGTTACCTCCTTTATTGGTTTTATTTTTCTCTCAATCTATCTATTGCTTTAAATTGCAACCACTTATGCTTGCCATAAACGCGTAAAATCAGCAGTCTATTTATGTATTACGGTTTTTATATATTTGTGACAAAAATGGAATGAAGATTTTTAAAACATTGTTGTAGTGTTTTCAATCTATTGGACTTATTAATGGAGGAAATCAATTTCTATTTTACTTCTGTTTGTTACGGTTGAGCTAGACAATTATACAGTTTAGTAATAACACAATAATACGTAATAATTTCGTGCTGTTTTGTTAGTCTGAAGTCAGAGAATGCATTTGTAAATTTTCTTTTCTTTACGAACAAATAATATACATTGGGAAGCTGTTGTTATTGTAACGAATTCATTGTCGTCGATAAATAAATATAAGAATTATTTTAATACTTTTAGTATTATGTAGCATGAACAGAAATTAGGAGAATTGAGATAAACTTCTAATACTTTAATTACTGTAAGTATCATGGAGTGAAATAAGGAAGAAGTTGTTGAAGATTTCAAATTTTCGTTCGAAACTCAGACATTATTCATTATTTTTTATTGTATTTTGCTTGTTGGAGTTTTGTAAACTTTTTAATTGCGTTCAGTTGCGTTAATTGTTGCGGCACGGTTAGCCTGTTTGGTATGTATCATTCGATTCGCGTTCCACTATTACTTCCGTAGTATTGAACCACAGTTCTGAACTGTCTTTGAGAAGTTTAGTACCCTGTATGTATGTATTAGTTGCATTTACATGCGTATGGCATTATCTCGACGTAATACTGTATAGTCCGTGCCATATGGCGCGTTATTAGTACAAGATATGCTTACCGCTATCTCGACTGATTTGCATAGTTAAGATTATGCTGCTTGTTCCTTATTGTGCGTCGTGTCTACAACGGATTCTTAGAAATTTGCAAACATTTCGTGACACTCTAATATTATAATTCTTAAGATCGTAAAGAATTCGTTCATTTTGTAAGTATTTATCTAACAAGCAATTAGATAAGCTTAATAATCTCGATTCCTGTCACGTTTACAAAGCCACAGACATTATACTTTATTTTTGACAGTGATACAGTCAAACAAATCCGTTTAATATCATTTCCGTTTAAAATGAAGAAATCCAAAACCGTAAAGAACTATTTGACTTTATACAAGAACAAAAAATTCTAGTTTGAATCGAAATTGTGAATTTAAATTATAAGCTAATTTTAAGTTCAAGGAATATACATTTTGCAATTTTTCAGCAGTTCAATTCAGGTTGATCCATCAACCAGTTCAGTGCACTTCCTAAAGTCCCAAGCATACTAATGTCTCTATTTCATTTGCCTTTGGGGAACGATATTATGATAGCGATAATCGTAATAATATTGATTCTGGTACTGTAAACACAGATTGAGTCTATTGACCACAGAATCTTGAATACGCTGTGATCAATAAATTATACAACCGTAGTCACGTTAAATGCAGCTCCCATGAGTTCCGGTTGCACTCACAAATCCCTCAGTGAATGCTCACGCCAAAGAAGAAACTGTATCTCGATTTGCTTAAGATTTTGCATTGCTAATAAAGCACTGACGGCAATCTAATCAACTGTGCTACATATTATATAATCACTAGAATCGTTCTCTTCACTACGCATTATTACGCATTCACCGTTTTTATTTACAAATATAAACACAATTTGGTCTTCGACATTATCAATTATACATTTTACCTAATAAATTTCACATACGTAATTTAATCTTCAACACACATATTAAAGTAATAAATCGATAACTGTCGCAAAATTCTGAACAAGAAGTGTCGCAAAACAATCCCCACTTCCGCGGGATATACTCCGTGAGGGGCCGTCAAGCTCGAGAGGCCTCGGTCGCCGAGAAGTGTAACATAACACGGGTCGAGTATATTGGTGAGACCAGTACTAATCCAATGACAAAACTTCTTTATCTTTTATTATTTTTTTATGGAACTTTCGCCAACATATTCGTGGAATTTTTCTAATGAAAATGATATCAAATAAGATATAATTCCGATGGTATTTACTTCAGAATTATGTATGTATAAATTATGAAATATAAAGTATAAAATACAAGTATAGACATTAAGAAATCATTCACTATTTTCATCAGTCGTTTAAAGCACCAATTTCTACAAACAAAAGAAAGGAAAACATCAGCATCCTTTGATAACAAACATATTAAGTAAAACGTATAGCACAAGGGCCAGAAATAAATCAACTAGTTCCTACAGAAGAAAAAGCGTTTGACCAATTTGAGCAGACGGAAAAATTTAAAATAAAGTTTCCATGAGCGATCACGTATCTTTGACGCACGCGATAACTCCCTGCAAGGAACTTCAAGCAACCATTGAGGTTCCAAGAAACGACGCAATAACTCCGCAGAATATTTCGTTCGCGTGTCGCCCATCGGCAAGCGGATCGAAAGAATGGTTTCGGCGACTAAAACCGGCGGCAATTACTATCGAAATTTGATCGTCGGATTGAAAGTCGATCCACAGTGGCGAATGCCAAGGGATTCAGCGCACGGTCGTACTTCCGGCAAACTTTTCTCGGTCTCGAAACTTTCCAGCGGTTTCCACGGATACAGCTTTATTAGCGGGAAACAAATATCGGGAACGTGACAGCGGAGTCCTGGAATCTCGCGTAGATTATTACAGCGACGTGAGCGACACGTTAGGCTGCAATTCCACTGAATGTGTCCTCCAGCAAACTAACTTTCTCAAAAAATCGACAGAACAACCGAATAAATTAATTGTTATGCGTATTACACGCTTATGTTCTCATGTGTATATTTAAAAATTGCACGAAATCGTCAAGAACATATTGATTGTATGATTAATCTTTATCATTAGATTCTAAGTCTTTATGCAGAATAAAGAATGTTTGCATTGATTGCAAGACACAGGAGCTAGATAAAAATTTCTTTCTTCCTCCAATTATGTTATTAAGCTGAAACTAATATGCTGATGTTCTTAAGTTGTTCATTTTTGTCATAAAAGCATAAAATCTGCAGTCTACTGTGGCTCTTTCTTGTGCAGATATATGAAGACGAATATTTGCCTTACTAATCACTTAATTGTATAATTTTTCATTAATTGTTTAATCGAGAATCACGAGTTAATTCGTCGTTTAAGTTCGCCATCACCTTTCAGAAATTATTCATTTTCTTCTGAATTCGACGAATAGTTCTTTCACTTCGTTGTGTCGGAGTATTCACTTTCATATAAACTAATATGTAGTATTTACGATGATTATAGTATAATTCTTTTTATTATAGTCATTTTGTTTGTCTCTTGTTTCCTCTTTGCAGGTGTCCGTGATTGAAATGTCCCCTGGTTAAAAAGTTAATTACATTTAATATAGAAATTTTTAGGCAGTGTATAAAATTCTTCGAACCTTGTCCTTGAAGCAAATGCATCGTTTACTCGCTACTTCAATTCACTTAAGAGTAACTTTTTCAAAAATAGACCTACAACAAAATATTTGAGGTATTCGAAACTACTCGTAATATTTATAAGATTGATGTTCTTCAAACAGCGTGGAAAATTCTCCAAGCCTTGTTACTCAAGAAAAAGTAACGTTTATTTGCTTCGTTCTTTCACTTAAGAGTAACCGCTTCAAATATGAATTTTCTGATCAATAAAAATCGTCGATGCTGTCTACGTTGGATATTATGACCAGAGTCTTGAACATTTTCAAGTCATTACTCGTTATGAAAAATAAATATTGTCTGCTTGTATTGTAAACGAATAGGAGTCACTTAAGAGTGTTTCTCCTTTTTTAAGCGTTTTAGTAGATGGAAAGAATTACATCGATACTCTTCAATTTATTTGGGTTATTTACATTACTCTACATAATGGGTTAACGGTTTGTTGAACGTTTACAGTCTTTTAATGTCAACGTCCAGTTTATTGAAAGTCGTCATCCAGTGTAACTATTGCCAGTTATGTTCTACCGACTAACAGTTCTGCCAAATTCGTCAGAAAACGCATCCACTATTAACCGCAGCCTCATCCGGAAACAGATCTGTGCTAATACACTTAATAAACTCCGTGGCACGGGAATGATACGCTGCATCACCGAATAATATATCTGCCAACGTGGCCGTACATTATTCCACCTGGTATTCTTGGCGGATTGTGAATTATTGGCGGCTAGCAGGACGCACGGTCACCTGGAGCCAGCCAGCGAGCGTGATTTAGAGTGCACGCGCGGTGTACTTAGGCGATTAGCCTACAGTGTAGGCCCTACACCATTTGCCGAAAGCGAAACCGCCGGTTTACGTCGTAAGAATTTGTCAAATCTCGAAATTTCCATTGCGCGAAAAGTTGTGTGCTCTTTAAGGCTATCAATCGGTAGCTAAGAGAGATTGATCATTTACTAGAGCGCGAATTTGTACGCTTTTATGGCGTATGCGAATCACTAGAATACAAGAGAACGTGTATATTAGCCAAAAATATTAACATTCTTAATTTAGCTTGAATACAAAGAATTTTAACAGAGTGCCACAATAATGTTCATAAAAGCCACACAAAGTTAAAACAACTTATTCAATAATACAAGAATAGAAAAGACCAAGATTATTATAATAATAATTTTACTAACATTCTCACAGCTTGTAGAGCCTATTAAAATTTGGTTTATTCAATGGGTTCTTGTAAAAATTGATTTTCAAGGTTGATAAAAAAATTCTGTTGGTCATATACGAGTCGTTGTTTTTGAAAGTGGGATAAGTCCATTTTTGGAAAAAATGAGTTAATAGTAATTTTATTCAGATATAGATATCCTTTTTTCATATATGTAGGAGATCTCAGGAAAAAGGAAGGCACCGCACCGGGAATCGAACCCGGGCCCTCGTGTTGGTAGCCGATCGACTAACGCGCTCACCCACGGAACCCTTCCGCCTTCTTCCTAATTTCCTACGGTATGTGTGGTCTGGGGGGTCCTAATCCCACATATATTTAATCACACGCAGGCAATGGCGTACAACACCAACCTCTCTTTTATGCGCGAGGCTTGCTCATTGTTCGCGACGGGCGAAGTACTCCCTTCTTCTATGGTAACGGCGGATGCTGGTGGGGGACCGTGGAAGCTATGGTGGGGGCGGTTTGTCTCAATTGAGACCGAAATGCCCATCCCTGGTGTACAATATCCTCGTGAAATAATAAAAAGATGTTGAACTGAAAAATGTTATCGTAAAAATGTTTTTGTTGAAACTAGAAAACTAATCGCATGAATTATTAATTATTACGACTTTAGCGGGCACTGCCCTTAATGTCTTTATAGCGGATAATAGCTAATGGCTACAAACGCCTTAAATATCTGAATGTATGAAGAAATGGACTTATCCTATTTTCAAAAACAACGGCTCATATATGACCTACATGTGGTACCCAAAGGGTTAATTGGTGAAAGAAGTGACTCTGTTTTGTTATTAAGTCTGGAGATCACTTACTATGTTTGCACAAAATTATTCAGCTTTCTGTTAACGTCTTTAAGAATTTTTGAGATCATCATGCACCAACCTGATCTTCTATTCTACTATGTCTACCAAAGTACCATCAAGAGTTTGTAACACCCCTACTTTACAGAGTTGAACACATTCCAGGTGAATTGACCTAATTTGAGGGTGTCAAGCTGAACATAAGGCAAATGAAGTGCGTGCAAAGGGAAGTTAGACAAATACATGATTAGTCCAAATTGAACTAAGAAAGTTTTAAGTGGCTACCGTGTGACAAGTATACCACAAATGCAATACGACTTACAAATTCTCTCGTTTAAAGTACTTAATAATTTACTTGAGTCTTCTAACTGCAAGCAATTTCTGAATTATACGTGTTTTATTTAAATAAATCATCTAAACCTATAGACACAATGCATCTTCGAATTCAATACAGAAACAGATACGTTTGAATTAAGTTGCCAATTATTTACAGGGGTGTAGGAAGAATGTTCACATGTTAATTGAAACAAGTTACACCGTTATTTGTAACTCGAACGTACAACGAGAGGATCTGGCACGCACCATAATTAAGTTGAAAATTATTAACCAGTGTTTCCATCGTATCCCAAATTCAAGCGAAATAATTTTTAACTCGCAAGGGACATCGGCCAACTCGTACATCGCCGATTGTAATGAAATATTGCATACAAGCAGGACATTGAATAATATTCGAAACGTATTTTTGATTCAGCCAGTTCATGTTTACGCGCTGGAACCGACCCTCGAAGGTGGGGGTGAAAAATCTATTTTATCAAAAACTGAAAAATTACCGGAAAGTATTTAACTCGAACATCATTATTTTTCATGATCAATAAAATTTTTAAAGATATACAGCCGGCGCTACATACTGCAAAAATAAATTTTATCATTCTCATGTAGATGTTCACAGCAAAATATTGCAGTCCCTGTAACATTTTATAAAATGCTAAAAAGTGATCAATAAGTAACATGATTGTAAGTGTTGATAATAAACCACTAGTGGAGAGTTTGTAAACTGGAATAACTAACTTTAATATATATATATATATATATATATATATATATATACTTATTTATCACACATATCCTTCTCTCACGGCATACCATTCCAAACTACGCTCACGCTGCTGCATCCCCGACACAGTCTCGCACAGCGACGCTCGCCTGTTCCTCCGACGCTCGCTTGTTCTTCCGACGCTTCTTATTTCGCTCGTACAATTCAAATGTATATTATACACGTTTTCTAACAGTAAGTAATGAGTATATTGTGGATTTTATGTATTTATGGCAAACATGGATGAATGAAAGCCATGAAGAGTTCAAGACAATTAAATTAGAAATTAAGGACAAGAATTTAAGAATATTGTTACATTATTTGTATATTATTCAATTTACTGAAAGAAGAAGCACAATTTAATCTAACTTCTGTTTGTTACAATCGACTTAGAACATTTGTATTTTGAATGATAATTCACAATCTAATGAATAAAATTAGCGAATAAAGGACTACGAATTCATTTCTTCATCTAGTAGTTTTTTAAACTCCATCTGTACAATTCACATTTCAACTTTTCATGTTTGATAGGATCGAGCGATTATTACCGGTTGAAAAAGACGATTATCGCGCGAAACAAAATGCTCTTTCGACAAAGGATCAATTAGAATCAATGCCTGCCCCGTTAAGGCCAAACGGAAAGCAATTATTGATCGCATCATCGGCGTTATTCGAAATGAAATATTTTCTGTATAAACGTTCGCGGCAACGAATTCATTAACGGGGTGAAACGTTTCGATAATAGCACGACGATCGACGTCGGCCATGCCTTTTTCGTGACAAATATTGTGTTCAATACTGAGCGGCGTCTATTAATTCGTCCTGTTTCGGGCGAGAACGTTTCGTTAACAGTGATTTTCGCTATTTGAACTTTGCCGGACGAGCGAGCATTAACGCGTTTCAAACAACCGTTTCCTATCGCTATCGTGCCCCTTTTGTTTATCGTTTGAAAAGACAGATGGAACATAAATACCGGAAATCGTTGCACTATTAATGCCAGATAGGGATATCGATAAAATAGATGGCCCCGATATGCACGCGAAATTCAAGTTTCCGGTCGATGTAATTGCGCCATGATAGAATCTATTTTGCCGCGAGTTTCTCAGAATACCGTTAGCCTAAACGATTCGTAGTAACGTATCTTTTTACCAAAGGATAAAAAATATTCCATGTAAACATTTCCAAGGGACCTTTCTCCTCTGGATTTTTTAGTTTCGAAGAATTTTCTGCCGCAATTTTGCAAACCAAAAATGTAAATCAAACACAAATAAAATGTACATTGTGGTTTTTGGTTTGTTATTGTATTGAAATATTTTCATATTCCTATTAGGAAATTTTGTTTCATATTTCCGTTTGAAACGTTTTAAATATTTAAAAAGACCAATTTCTCGATCAATTTTGCTCACATTTGTCATGAAATATTTTTTGATTATTCCATCTTTATGAAGCTATGTTACCCTGAGAGTTATTATTACAAAAATTGCATTCGAATCTTTTCTCGAAAACAAAGAACCTGTGTGGCTGTTTCATACTAAATCTTCGCTGTACATTTTTTGAAGATTTCAGGATTAGAAATCGCCAAAAAGAATTTTCGTTGTTTACAAAGGTACCGATCTTTTCTTGGTCCATGTTTCCTCACGTTTGCCAGCAGATATTGTTTACTATTACATTTTCATGGAACTATGTTATTCCGAGAGTTCTTATTATTGAAATATTAGTCGCAACCGTGAGTTTTCACTGAAAGACCGTGACGTGAGCATGTCTTGCAAAAAATTCTACTTTCCGATATATTGTCACGGTGTTCCGACACATTTGTGTCGCGGAACCATTTTCTCATCTGCTTTCTCGAATTCCCAGAGCTCCGACGATGGCGCGAGCTTATCTTAACTCTTCTACGCAGAAATTCTGCTCCGGTTTCTGCGAGACTTCCTCTCTTCGAAAGAAAGCCCTCGCGAACGGCAATGTCCTTCATTTGAATCATCTTGCGGCATTCGTAATCTCACGCATACTCTTGCGGCCTTCTACATGAAAAGATATCAGAAACTTTTCCCTTATCGTAAATCTCCATACGTTCCTTATAACAAACATTTACATTTACGTCTATTATTATATCCACCATAAAATCGTAATCTTATAATCCACAATATTTAAAATTTTAGAGGACTCGGTATTAATAAGATTAATGCAAAGTGTGATCAAAATATAATTTTGTATAATGTAGTTTCTTTCAGACTCGATGGTTCCTGCAAAGGAATAAACAATTCCATCTTTGACTTTATCATTTGCAAATTCTTATAAAACTGATTCTAGAACGATAAGTTTGTGCAAGTACACGTAGTTCGATAATAATTGTGATAATTAGATTGCGGATATTTACGTAAAATAAACATTATCTGCATCAATTGTGAGAAACAGGAACCACGTGAAGATTTCCTTGTATCACAAATGATTTAATTTAGTAATCTACAAATAGTAGAAATAATATATCAATATTTTAAAATTTCCTTTAAATTGCACCTACTACCATAAATACATAAATCTACAGTCTACGGATAATAATGAGTGGAAATCTTTAAGTAAAATAAAAACTGTCTGCATCTGTTGCAAACAAGTAAGAGTCACTTAGGAATTTTTCTCTTTCTGTAATCATTTTAGTAGTAATTCTAAAGTAATTCATCGACACTTTTCAATTCTTTTATCTGCTTACTGTTTCAAATTACAGCGTTATTCTTAATCATAAATGCATAAAATCTGCAGTCTAACAATCATTCATTTTCATTGTACAATAGTGTCAACATAAAATCGTCAAGATGTGCAAGTGGTTGGACAATTTCGATCACCCACTGCACATAGAATTCTTAAAATTACCAAAGGGGGAAACAATGGGGATTGAGACCAAATGGAACCAAGTAAAACCAAAGAACAGCGTTTCGTTGGTTCCTGCACAGCCCTATAATATTTCGCGAGCTTCCAACGACGATACGTCGATGCGACCATTCCGATTTTGTTTTTCCCTTCCGTCGACCAAATGGCGAAGCTGAATCGTTGTCAGTCGTCATCGATCGGCGTTTCGCAGACGTCTATCATCGCGTCGTTTTTCGTGTACTGCATTCCGCGTTGACGTCATGTACAATTTTAGAGCGTGGCTTACCGTTCTTTCGTTCTTGTTTCGTACTAAACTATTGGATTTGTTCAAACCGTCACTGATAACGCGGGGGGTCTCTGAGACTACCATACAATTTTTCATACAAAACGAACAGTGCCCGGCGAACACTCACTACAAACAAAATGGCAACGTTTTTATCTGTTTCAACGTAGTTACGTTGGTTCGATTATTATTCGTCGGAGGAAAAATGAAAATTTCTTGGCAAACATTTAAACTTTTTCGGAGAAGTTTATTTTAAAGAAAATGGTAAAAGCCGATTCTCTGAGATGTTAAATAATTTGTTCTTGCTTCTAATTATTTTTTGATACATTCTTAAATAACAGAGATGTTGAAGATCGTTTGATTTTGTAGGAAAACTAATTAGGATTTTCGTTTAACTCTCATACTTTCCTCATTTATTATTCACCTCTTGGCATACAATTTAATTCTGAGATTGAAACGTACTATTTAATTTTTCCTGACGCTCTTTATAGGTAATGGTTGAAAGTAAACCATTTTGTATTTCTTTAAAATTAATGCAAAATTGTTCAGTTGCTGTTAAGTATCATGCTGTATGTCAGTTTATGATGGAAAGTGAAAAGTAGTCAAATTTGGCATTAAAAATCCATGATGTCTCTGAAATGACATTTTAAGGCAAGGGGTTAATTTTTTTCTGTCTGTGTTGTGAGACTTATTTCATTAAAATGTGGCATTATAAATAAAACATAATTTGTTGACTTAAAGCATAAAGCAAAAACGAATGAGATATTATTCTAGGATTTTTTATGCAGCTATTTCTGTAGAGTCAGACGTGTGATGACAATTCTGAAAATAATCTGATAAGTATGTATGTTATTAATTTCTATTAAACCGAAATCAAATTCTATTTTGTTGTTATTAATGTACAGCCATTTGGAAACATTTATGAAGTACAAAGAAGTTCTAATCACTTTAGCCGTAAAATAAATCTTCGTGCAAGCAGTGTTGGATGAACCAATACCATTATTGGTTATTGGCACCATAAACATTTTCTGAATTTCACATTTTTACATAGTAATAATATTACTAAGTTTTCGTGAGCATATGTGTGCAAATGGAAAGAACGAAAGACTAGTGGAAAGGTGGAAATCAGTAGCGAGCGAGCATAACTCGAACTTTTCTTGAAAACACTTTCTAGTCAAATTATTGAACATGTCTAAGAAATTATACAGGTCCATCCTACGTTGAAGTGGTCCTGTGTAAGGGGCCCTCAAAATCTTTAAAGTGCTCAGGGCCTCTAAAGGTCTTAATCCGGCACTGCGTGGAAGGCGTTAAAGCCGAGAGCCGTTGACCGATAACAATTACCGCTAATTACTGTTTCACCGAGTCGTTCTCATCGATTTTCATTAGTCTCGCGATCAATCGGTTGTTTCATATTGAGAAACGAAGATCGATTAAAGTGTCTGCATCAAGAACCATCAGTTTTCGAAAGTATCTACGTCTCCAATATTGAACACATCAAGTACCGGATCCCAGACGGCCATTCTTCATTCACCGATGTCGATCGCGAAAACATGAGACGTCGAAGAACGATTATTCGTGACGGCGTTTAGAATTTAGAATGCGCAAACATTTCGGGCGCATCTGCGCTCCCTTTTTTCCCGCTCCGGATTGCCTATCGGGTGTCTTAATACGATGAAATATCGGGAAACTGTTCCCGGGGCCGGGATTGTCACGGTTGTCTATAATAAATCTGCGAATATAAATCGCAAATATTTGTCCGACCCTCAAAAGACCCGTTTGTGATTAAGTTATTTACGACTGCGACGGTATTATCGGGCGTGCGCTCTCGTGTACGTGCCACGAATATATCGCGTTACAATGGCGCTATAAAAGATAAACACCCGGCGATTTGATAAACCTGTTACGAACGAGTTTAATTGTTCCGGCGGAAAATCGGCCGTGTGCACGAATTCAATTCTCCCGCCATTGGAAACGCGACGTAACGATAGGCCGATCGGCACCGTACGGTTCGTTGCTGCAATTTCTCTTTGACAGAGAGTTCCATTGAGCCATACCGCCATTCTTGAGACTAGATAGTACGGATCGACTGTAACGTACAACGAATTGATTAAATTATGTTAGATGCGTCAGTAGATCGCCATTTTGGTAGCTGGCAAGTACGGCATTAAAATGGCGTTGCCTTTTTCTACTGTTTTCTTTTTCTATATCTCTCTTTTTGTCTTTTTCTAATATTCTTTTCCATTTTTACATTCATTTATGTTAGACGTATTTGTAGTCCGCCATCTTGGAAGCTGGAAATTGAGGTATTAAAATGGCGATGCCTTTTTCTACTATGTATTTTCTGTTTCTATATTTTGTGTTGCAATTTGAGATACCTCCTGCAATTTGAGACCTCAAAATGGCGTCGTTTGGACCTTGTTCTACTATTTTTTACTCCTAAAGTTTCTCCTTTATATGTTATTTTTATTTTGAATTTGAATAAAGCTACAAATGCTGCTACTTGCCAACTAAACAGTTGTGAAAAAGGTTCAGCATACAAAGGTTAATAGCATTTTAAAACCAGACAATTTTGCAGGTAAAAATTTCTTGATAAATTTTCTAATACAGCCAGAAATAGTTTATTAACTAATATCTTCGTAATTTCGTCTGCGTAAACAGCAATCATTTCAATTTTGCATATGTTGAAATTCATTTTTTTACGCTGCTAAAAAAAGTTGCTTAAGCGCGGAAGTTTAAGCTGCGAAAAGTTAAAATTAAACAAAAAGTTATAGCCAGAATAATTTTGAAAAAATTTCGTTCTCGATGTGCGGGAATTCATAGTGAAATCGATAGTTGGTTTGAAAGGATCAAAGGGGTTTCTACTGGAAACCGTGTATGTTCGAATATGCCTGTGTGGTTCTACTCCTACACTTATATGTATTTCGTGTTTCGTAATACACAAAAATTCTGTTACTTAGTAGTGATACACTTTCGAAGACATTTATGAATATCTCACGTTCTATTTTAGTTTACCCTTTGTAAGTAGACATTCTTTCCCAGAATTCGTAGAAAGTGGCGAACATGATGCAGCTTGAAAAATTGTTGAAGAAAACTGCGACTGTGAACCGGAGATGAATTTTCTACTGCGAGATTTTATTTGAAACAACATGTAAAACGTGGAAGGAGGATTTTGAAATCTATTCAATTCGTCAGCCAGAAAATCCTGAGAATATTGCAGGCAAATATGAAACGTGTAAAGGGGTTTCAGAAATTCATTCCTAAATAATCTTGTTTCGTTTCCACACTGGTAAAGCAATTAATTTCAAATTTTCTTCTCTGGACAACATCAAATCTTCATTTATAATAACAATTTTCCATAACATTAACATTAGATTACTTATTCAAATGGCCGTTAACGTTGATTTAATTTAAGTTGCAAAAAATTAGTTTAACAATCAGCTAAAAATGATGTGTTAATTTCACCATTTATTTAATTTACTATTTATACAATTTATATTTACTTCAATAATCAAAAATTATATTACAATTTATAGTTACTTCAATAGTACGTAAAAGTTAATTCTTTGCGGACGATGATTTTGAAATACATATCTAAACTATTTTCTTCAGAAAATCAAATCAAATATAAAGATTTAAAAATAGTAGAGAACAAAGCAAAATATATACTGATCTTATTTTATTTAAATAATTACATTGTTTGTAATTTTGGAAATGTTGTCAGCCAGATGTCATCAATATGGCAATATTCATTATCAAGGGATTAAGATGCTAATCCTTCGCCAGTTACGTAGTAGATCTAGTTGAGAGAGTAGACAGTTTTCATAGTTGTAACATTTCATTAAATACAACATACTCTCTAATAAAATATGAAAGAAAAATTGCCACAGAATAGTTGCATATTCGTCGAATAATAATATAAATCAAATTAATTTGATTTTCTTTATACGATACACAAAGTTATGACCATCACACATATACGCCGTTGATAACGAACGTGTTGGAAGATGAAATTGATTACAACTTGTTCGACTGTGTTCTAAAAAAGTGCAACTTCAATTGTTCAAAAACAAAGGACAATGAAACAAAATTCTGTGATTTTTTCAAACACAAAACTGTGGACATATTTATGGCATTATAAATACGAACGTATTATTTCCAACCTATTATGTACAGGGTGTCTAAAAATTGTCGTACTTTCTAAAAGGGGTGATTCCTCAGCTCATTCCAAGTAACTTTTCCCTTTGCGAAAATGTTCTCCGCGTCCTTGTTAAGGAGTTATGTACGAGAAATACGGACCAATCAGAGCGCGCCTACAACTGACGGATTCTGGCTCGACCAACGCGAACGCCACGCTCAGGTGTAGCCGCGCTCTGATTGGTCCGTGTTTTTCGTTAATAACTCGAAAATAAAACCGCGGTGAACATTTTCGCAAAGGAGAAAGTTACTTCACATGACCTCAGGGATCACCCCTTACAGGGAAGTACATTTTTGGGACACTCTGTATATGTAGCTCCTGTAACTTGCAATTCATTTAAACAATTTTTAGTTTGTACAAAAATCGATGTCGCTAATAACCATGCAGTTGATGCGACACAAATCATAATTTAAAAAAAAAAATTTGCAGACTGTACACTGATTTTTGCACTCGGTGTACGGAAAATTTTAGTTCACTCGATTACGTGGAACGTCGTTGCGATTTTAATTTAGACGTTCGTACGAGCCGTGGCGAATTCCGCAAAACTTTGGCCCAGGGACATTTCGCGACGTCGTGCGCCAGAACAAGCCGGATTAGGCGAATCGCGCGTGCAAACGCGCGTACACGCCGGTTAAGTTAGAGTAATTGCTTCCTACGAACTTGCAAGAAATATACAGGAGAGACCTCGCGCCGCGCGCTGGGCTGAACTTCCGGCTGTGAATGGGCTAAGATCTCGACGCGGAGTGATGCCCTTTATGCAGGAAATATTAAACCCCGGCAAAGTTACCGCCGAAAAACGGGAAAACGTGTTCCCCGGCTAGCAGTTTGTCCCGTCTGATTCCCCAATTCCGCTCTGGATATTCGCCCGGAATCACCTGCGTGCCCGTGCGAAACCTGAAACAGAACGCCGCCGCCTCGGAGTTCATTTAATTTCGTTAATTGTTTAAAATCCACGTTGCGGCCCTGAATTTATGGAAGAAAGCAGCTGGTCCATTTTCATGGAAATCTTATTGTCTCGTGTTCTCCGTAGTACGATGGTCGCGCAATTGTGGAGCTCGTAAATAAATAGCGTGTGGAAACTACTGAACGGTTTTCGATCGATCTGTAACCGAAGTTTGCGAAATTTTCTTTTCAGTCGGCTTTGTGGTAACAAATGTGCAATCACAATAATTAACACGTTAAACGCTATGTCAGTCTCTAATGATTGACGGCATCGAATTTACATAACAATATATAATATGTAATTCACATAATATTAAAAAATGTTTAAACTGTATTAATAGTGTTTGATTGAGACAGATTAAACAGAAATGGGGTAAGCAAGTATTTTGCTTATGCACAGTCATGGTTTTATATTTAAACTTATTTTAAATCTACTGTGGTTTCAGTCACAAGACAAATTTTTCAATGTTTGTACAGACGTTACAATTTGTAACATTTTGGACCGAAAAAGCGTTTTCAATTTTGCTGTATCGTGCAAAAATAGCTTAGATGAAAATGAACGATGAAAATGTAAGAGTAGAGAAGCTTCAAGCTTCAACATGAAAGCTCCAAATCTTTGAAAATTATTGTAAATTCGTGAATCGTTAACCGGGAGCGGATGGCGTTCACCAGCAAACGACCCCCCGGACACCCTAAAGATGTTCTGCTATTTCCGGGATTTGCCAATACCTCTTAAGGAGCCACCCCCCCCCCTCTTTCTCTCTCCGCGGGAAGTAGATCTCGCTTAAATATTCAGCAGCTTGGGAACGTATCAGCAAAGAGTATCGACAATAAAGTCCGCCTACATAGCCGCTTCATAAATAAAACCGACGGTACAAAGTGAACCTATTCCGGCGAAAATATGTCGTAAATCAGTTTCACCCGAACCTTGGTCCCGCACACCACACCGGTTCGGGTTCCTGTTAAACCCGAACCCGAACGCGAACGCTCGGTATTCGTGCGTGACGCATCGATCGGTAGGTCGAGCCAATAGCCAAAGGGACGAGGAGAAAATGCGTCGTAGAAAAGAAAGAAAGAGGGAGAGAAAGAGAGAGAGAGGAGAAATCTAGAAAAGAGAATAAAAACGGACGTATTCATGGAAAAGGAAGCGGGGGGAGGGGGAGGGGGTAGCAATAATCTCTACTACTCGATTGTCGATTCCGGGCACGGCGTACCGATCGAACGCCATTTCAAAGAGTAAATCCGATTCGGCGGCTGGCTGTCCGCAGCGGAGGAGGATCATAAATAAACGCTTGCTAAGGCCCGGATACCTCCGTGTCGGTTTGTCATCCGTGGGGGTCATCCGTAGTCCTGACAAAGCGTTCGTCGCTGCCATTCCCCTCCCCCCTACTCTCCCGCCTATCGAACTACCATAGGCTACCACCAGCGAGCAACGACACTTCGAACCGATCCCGGGAGCACACCTTTAAAAATGTTCGTCACGTAGGAGGACGCATCGCAAAAACCGTATACATGTCTCTCTGCTGGTCGCGTCGGAGAGCCGAACCCGTTGAAAAATCGACGGGTTACGCTCGTTGCCGGCATACAGTTCATTAATTCACGATTTCTCGCCGATTGTTCCTGACCAGCCGCGCCAACAATCCGCCCGTTCCGCAACCTGGCCTCGTGAAATTCTGTCTAGCACGGCTAGCAGTCGCGTGAATTATTGCGCGTCACGTCTGCTGCACGTCCCGGCTGAATTCGTCGAAACTGAATGCGGAAAACGCGTGAATTTCTTGGCTCCCGGACACACGTTTTAACCCGTCGACTACTTGGGACCTCGGTGACCGGCTGGGTTTTATTCGCAATTAAAGATTCTGCGATTCTTTGCGTGTGGCTGAATTGAATATACAGGGTGTCCCACGTAACAGTTTTCACGATTTTTTAAGTACTTGCGATAATCTGACAAAAAATATTTTCAACAAAAGTTGATCAGTTTTCGATTGGCTATATATTGCAATAAAAAAGTTCGAATAACAGTTTTTTTATAGTATTGTGAAGGTCACCTTCATTTTTTTAAATGGCACTTTGCAATTTTGGCTTAACAGTATTATAGCCCCTGTCAAGACGAATTCAACGACCTAGTATACCATGACCTTGGGAGGACCTTGAATGCGAAGAAATGAAAATTTCAACAAAACATGACAATCTGCTTGAATTGGTGATAATAACTTGTGTTTATTATTAAGACTCGAAATTACATTCAATTCAGAAACCTTGACTAGATCAACGCAATGTTTGCTCTTACGATACTGCATCGTAGTTTCGTAAGAGCAACCAATGCACTACGAAGAACGGAATTGTGCCTACAACAAAACGGATTTCAATTCGAACATTTGATGTGGCTTTTTTACGAAATCGATGGCATTATGACAATATTTATACATTTACAAGAAACTTTATATGGATTGAATGTAGACTTCAAGCACTAATACGTTTTTACTTAACAATGGACTCAATTTACTCTATTATCGATCCTAGTTTGGCAACGTTTTGGTGTACTTCCTGCTAATATTAAAAAAAAAAAGAAAAAATTTTCTGCTAATTGTTTCGCACAAAACAAGTAGTCACCTCTCTATTTTTTTAATATGATCAATTAAAATTTTGAATTTTAACACATTTTTCTTTACGCTTTCATTTAATAATAGACCACAATTTTGTATGGAATTTTGATCTGGCGACCAGGATGGCTCTCCTCTATTCTCTATTGTACAATTTTCAATATTCTTTTGCAAAATCCAATTGCGTCCAGCTCGATTAAACCAGCGTCACAGCTTATTGCCCTTCGAAATGTACTTACGATTTATATTCAGTTTTTTCTAAATACATACATTACTTTTTGCAATGATATCGTCAACGAGGTCTTGCGGGACAGACTGTAAATCACTGGTCGCAAACAATGAAAATTCGAAGTACGAGTAATTCTAAGCAGTCAGGTTTCACCGGCGGGATTTCAGCCGAAGTAACGTAACCCGGATCTCATTGTTGGCCGGTGCATGCGTTATAATAAACGCTTTCAGTACGGGCTCGCTTTAACGGTCGTATTCTCATTATAAATGGTAGACCGATGCCCCGAACGAGAAGCTGTTTGCCACGACGGCGGCTTTGTGTTCTATTAAACGTCGAGTGACTTCTTGCCCTCGCGAATTATTAATAAGTGGATTAAATGTCGTTACGGGGCGGCACGATGGTCGGCTTGCGGTTCATTTCTTGCTTTTATATTGCCCGCCACAGTGAAAATCGTGCTTCCACGCAATTATGTTTATTGACCTCATTGTTCGCCCGTGGTAGATAGTTTTATCGCACCGCTGCCTTCCCTCTCTCGTTCCTATTCCCATTCCGTCCATTTCTATTCTTACGATAGCGTAGCGCGCTTTCTGTTTGCTACGTTTCCCAGCAACGCCGCTTATGGTTGCCTCAATATCCGGCGCAGACCCAAAAACTGCTCGAGAACAAACATTGTTACTGCCCCGACAACAGAGACTGCAGATCTTCGTTGAACACCTGATCCCGCCCGAACGACACTTAATGTTTATAATCCTCTGACTAAAAGCTGTCAGCACTGTTATCTAGCTGGTAATAGTTCGCAGACATTTTGTGTCGTAAATGGAAATACAGAATAGAGATGGCCGATGAAGCTGCAACTAAATGCTAGTAGTTCGGTGAATATACAAGCGTGGAGACGTTATGATTGCGATAAGTACATTATACAGGGTGGGGCAATAACTAGTAGCACCTCAGATATCTTCGAAACTATAAGTTTCACAGAAATATTTGCTGAAATAAAATTTCTCAGTACGAAGGGAGCCATCCGGTGGAGATAATAGTTTTTTTGCAGGTGGAGGTACTTCGGACATTTGAAGGTTACCTCCATTTTTTTAAATGGATCGGTATGTTTTTGCTTCCGTATCATGATAGAGGATCTTAAAACGAGTTCAACGACCTATTACATAAGGTCATTGAAGGTCATAGTTTACTTTTACGACCACTTATTTTTTTTTCATTCACACACATTTTTAAATGTTTGACGCGAATGCTGAGACCGATGTGGATATCGTTCAGCATATAAGTTTTTCGCCCTTACAGAATTTTGTTGGCATTTGCCATAAATAAGAAGCATATCGACTTGCTCTTCAAACGGATACATCGTGCCGGATTAACCGATTTATCGATACAAATCTTGTCATGTTTATCTTATCCTGCAAATTTATTAAAGTGTCCTTCAAGCAGTGTTTATTCTCAGTGAAGTAAACGGTAAGCATTACGCCTTCCTCTACTGTTTACAATACGTATGGTTCATTTACTACCAAAACCGTAAGTATTATCGCCTTTCTCTACTTTCTATGACCTTCAATGACCTTATGTAATAGGTCGTTGAACTCGTTTTAAGATCCTCTATCATGATATGGAAGCAAAAACATACCGATCCATTTAAATAATGGAGGTGACCTTCAAATGTCCGAAGTACCTCCACCTGCAAAAAAACCCCTTCTTACTGTGCAATTTTATTTCAGCAAATATTTCTGTGAAACTTATAGTTTCGAAGATATCTGAGGTGCTAATAGTTATTGCGCCACCCTGTATACTCTTTTACCAAGATCTTTTAATAGTTTCAGGCGGTGCGAAGTGATACTTGAATCGAAAACATTGATATTTTTTATGGGGAGCGATTTTTATGCTTACTGATGCATAGGGAACACTTTGGAGAGCTTCGAGGATCATATTGCTCGAGATAAAGCAAATGTTTACTATGTTTAACGTGTTTACCGTGTTTTAAGTATTTGTTGTTCTCTTTCTGCCCGGGGCGGCGAAGTTACGTTGTTCATAGTGTGCACAGAGTATTACTATGATGGCACAAGGATATTAGATTTCAATCGATTTTTAAAAAGAAGATACCTTTAATACTTTGTCAATGGTGGTCACGAGATTGAAATCTTTATTACTATTATTATAGTATATATTTACAATTCTTGTTTATTTCAAAGCAATTCTATTTTTTGCATTCAATTAAGAGGTTTTTGCTTCTTTTCCCTTTTTGTATATTTTATTTTTCATATCCGACATATACATATATTTCATGCTATAAAAATGTATAATAGTATTAATATTGGCTATGTTTTCATAAAATTAATGATTTTCGATACTGCGTTAATTACACGTTTAAATTTAATGTTTATTTAACTTTTCATCGTATTCTCCGTTTTCAAAATGTTTTGTACTAATCTGCATCATAGATGACGAATAATAATAATGATTTTGTAAAGATCAATTTCGTAGAGATTTGATGTTTATAACGAACAACATTAACCTGTTTTGGGGACTGTTGTTCTTCTTGAAAACGTTTAAAATGACGTCCGAGCGCACGAATAGCAGATGCGCTTTTTTAATTTCGTATAGATTTGATATTTATACACAAAAATTGAGGTTTATAAAAGCAACAATATTAACCTCTTTCCACGTTGTCCGTTTTTTAAATATCTTTTTATATGAAGACATACGGTAATGAACAACATTATCCGTTCATGGGACTGTTGTTCTCCTTCACATATTCAAAATGGCGTCCTAGCGCACGAATAGCAGACGCACTTTTTCCAACAGATTTTCCGTCGAATTTTCAGCGGGGATGAATGAAATTCCTTCTGGTTGCAACAGATTTAGTAATGAAGCACCCGGTCGAAGAGTGAGGCAAGAGAATTCGTGCTCAAACGGATTCAGACTTATCTCGGGAACGTTCGAAGTAGCCAGCCACCGTAACCGGGTCATGTTTATGAACCGCTGATAAAATATTCGGGGTTAATTGGTAGAGAATTCGGGTCAGTCGGGAGAGCACGTGATCAAGTGACTAAATGCGCCAGAAAATTCTTTTCGGCCATCTCTTATTCCTTGGAGTGATTTCCTCGACTTCCGGTTGGCTGATTCGCTCGATTCCACTGATCGCGTCGACAACTTCATTATCTCAAGCGCCGCGACAATAAATAATATTCAAGCCTCTCCAACTAGATCGTATAAAGCCCCGGCGGAAACTTTGACCGATAGTTTGAATTGGTTTCCGGAAGTTCGGCTTTATCGGGGTCGTTTCAAAGGCTAGACGCGGGAGTGCACACGCCCGCCGCTCTGCCATAATCAATTTCGAATATGCTACGTGATTGTTATTGTTACATGTTGTCTATATCCGAATGCTATTAGACTACGATCACTGCTTGCGATATTGTTTACGCCACTGTTACTAACCGGAAGGACCGAATACGTTGCCAATTAGAGAGAGTGTTAGTTTTCATCACCTGGCGTGCTAAAATGGTAGCATGGACTACAGCGTTACTTACAAATTCATGTTCTTTACGTCGAGAATGCTGAGGTTATTATTCTTGATTTTTTAAAAAATGTAATCTTGTGTGACCAAGTGATTTAATGTTTTAAAAATTAAGTTTTGAATCTATCAGGTTTTTGAAGGACGGTTTACGTTGGACAATCAGTTGAAATTATAATAATGGTGATGATGGTCACGGTCATGGCTGGATAATTATCTGGAATTATACTGAAGATCAGTAGGAATTCATGAGATTCTCGCTCCTGGTTACGGTTACGAGAGACACTTGCCCTCAATTATGGTCAAGATTGATGTCCATGTGTAGTTGATGCACCTAATTACGATCAAAATCACAAATCATCAATGATTTTTGTCATTAGCTTTCTTTACGCTTTATTACAAAAGATAAATGTGAACCAAGAAACTATAATTCGACAATATTTTCTTAAGATATTATTTATGTAAAAAGCTATTAAATAAAATGTAAAATGTTCGATAAAAATTGTAAGAATATAAAATTTCATAATTTGCAATTAATAATTTCGTTTGAAGTGTATCTGTAGCTATTAGCAGCACTGTCTGACTAATTTCGTGCTCATACTACTTACACCATCGATTTTTCATGTTCCTAACTTAAAATCTATTAATTTCACAGAATACATAATACATAATACATAATACAGAACAACATCTCTTTCTGTTTAAATTTTCAAAAACTGCATTTATACATTTGTTGTAAATATTCTCTTTTAAACATTTTTCCTTGGCAACGTTGTATTTTTTCTCCATCAATATGTAAGTATTTAATCAATGCATAATATTTCCATCATAGAAACAATTGAAGAATTCTCAGCAACAGCAATGCCTCTTGTGTTCTATTAATTTTGCGTTCAACGTCTAAAAATGAAATGCCTCGGATCTCCGTTCCGTCAGTGAAACTTTTGCGTATAGCGGCAAGTGGCTATCTCCGTCTCGCTTATCTTTAATTAATAATACGAAAGTTAACGGACGTGTACGAGGCCAGGAGAGCGTTCTAACCAAGAATGCCAGCGCCTTTTTCCTTCAGTCGGTTCGTGGACAGCCGACACCCGTGATCAAAATGAAGTTCCCAGCAAGATTTCACGGAGCTGGAAATTCCCCTAATGCGGCCCTAGTTATACTCGATATTCCGCCGGTTAACGATGGCACGCGCTAGTATTTCATCCCTGCCATAAAGTATGTGGAGCAGAATGTACGTACGCGAAGGAGTTATGCTAGACACGATCCGTATCGGGGTATCATTAGAGCCCTGCCGGTATTTGAAGTTACATCGCGTGAATTAATTTCTAATTCGCGGATTAATACTGTTCTCCCGTAAACATAAAGTCGCATAATTGCGTTTCGAACGAGCTAGCTGCGCGTCGCCGCGGTACTCTAATCGTTTGTCAATGGCCACTGTTATAGTCACAGCTTTGTTTTGCGACTGGTCAGTGTTGTCGAATGCGCATGACACTGCTAAATGAAACTTTTTGACAAAACGATGGTCCATTACAGGGAAATGTATTCTCCGTTTTATGGAATTCATTGGGTGAAGTCTAATTAATTTTTTCTTGTTCAAATTCTATGTTGGAAGAAAATAATTTCTGAGAATCTGTACTAACAAATGCATGCAATGCTTTAATATTACCTCAGCCGTAGGTTTCTTCTCTTTCATGTTGTTTAATGTACAACAAAATATGCTTCCATTTATCAGATTTTATTTTTCAGTAATCAAGATATAAATTTTAAAGAACAATTCTTATACAGGGTGAGTCACCTACCGTTTACACCTCAAATATCTTTGTTGTTTCTTAAAATACGTAAAATATTGTGAATACAAAGTTAAATGGTACAATGGGGCTGACACAATGCCAAAAAAAATGTTGTTTTCATGTCAATTGTAATATTGTATATGTAATTGTTGTAATATTTGTAATATGTTTAAAGTCTAACCACAAGTGTTCAAATGAATGATTGAGAAACTTGTTCGATCACATCCTGCGTAGCGTATCATTAAAATTCGATATTTAATTTCCTTTTATTTGTACTTGATACAATGTTCATTTTGTATGTTCCGAAATATATATTTGTTGCATACAGTTGAGTTGATATTTTACGATGATTGAATATACCAACGGCGACAGGTCGCTAATTATTATGACTCGCAAATTCACGATTCAATTTTCGAACTTCATAATTTATTCACAGAAGAATATAGACCCGAAGAAGAAATACGGATGAATACGACGGTGGCGGGGGGAGGGGGAACGGGGTGGGGGGGACGCGATATTACGAATACGCTCTTTTAACTCTCCATTTCATTACCGGCGTCGCAATAAGAGACTCAGGTTCACTCGACTTCCCTCGACTTGATGTCCCGAGTGAGGCGCACAGACCGGAAATAGAGGAGCACTGAAGACGTCTACGGCCACGGGGGAACGAGTAGAAATTCTTAGTTGGTATTATACCCGCGTAATAATGCATTTGATAAGTAGATTATCCTGTCGGTGTGCGCCATTTCATCTCAGATTCAACTGTTTGTCGCGTTACCCTCACTGAAAAATTACGACTTCCTCCTCTTCAACCAAGAAACTCGACTGTTTTATGTTTATACCATTTTCTCACATATTCTGCTTTGAAATTACACATCACACAGGTAATTTTATTACTCATGTGTCTGATCATGACCGACACATTCTGCTTTTTATGAATACCATCCCATGCGAACCCGACGAATTGTCAAAGCCAATTTTTTCGAAAACGAAGTCTCGTTCGAAACAATGTCTAACAAAAATATTAGAATCACCTGTATAACGACTTTACGTTACAACAATCTAATAAATGAGAATCTAGCCACGGTGAATCCTTAACATTTGTGTACGAAGTATGGATACTAGCAAATTACAAATGCACATTTACTGCACTAGACTGCAGAGGTTTATGCAGAATAAAAATTGTCTAACTCAACTGCAAGACATGGGAGTTACACCAGAATTAATGACTCCTTTCAATAACCTAACTAATTACAAAATAACATAGCTGTATTCGTATACTTTTCTAATGCTTTTACTGTTGCGTATTGTATGCACTCATTTTTCTTATGAAAGCATAAAATCCGTCGTTTATTAATAGGTAAATATAAAAAAACCTGTTTCTCGTACTGTGGCTCCAATAATTTACTCAAATAGCCTGCGGTTCTTTAGGTGGGATAAAAACTCATTCCCCTACGATTTTCTTCTAGAAAAATTCAAATTTCTTCGCGTTCAACAATTTTCTAATGGAAACAGGAAATTTGAATGTATTTCATGACGTTGGTACATCCAGATTGACGAATGGTAATGCTGTGGCGATCGAGGGGTTGGCTCCAGCTTTCACGCGCCGCTGATTCGCCTCGATTGCATTACAGGGACACACGAAGCGACGAAGTTGTCGGCCGCGTCGATGACGGCTGACAGGGCATCGCGGCCGAGGTTTACCCCTCGCGTTTTATAACGAGAACGAAATTCCAAGCGTAAGTGGCGATAATTGAAAACCGCCAAGCCGTGGAGCACGGGCGAACGAGGCGGGAAAAGAATGATCCCCGCGGACGGTGAGCCGAGCGTCGACTGGGAAATGCGGGGGATGAAAAGTGACGCGTTCGCGAACAACGCGATTAGCGGGTCTTTGTGCGACGGCTTTTCGCCGGGCTCGACGAGAACTGGCTGTTTCGGCTCGTACATTTTCAACGGTGATCCGAAGACGAGCTCCAAATACTCTTCTAGAAAAATATACAACTACTTGCGATCTGACGAGCCATACACTCCAGGATTCTGCGGGAATAAATGCAGTGGGTGATTAACACTAAACCTACCACAGTCAAATGGCCGGTTTCTCAGTTTACAATTACTGAAATGATACATACGCCTTCATAGGAAATTGTTTAAGAGATTTCATTGTCGAAGTATACGTAGTCTGTCCGGAAAGTATCCGATCTTTGTGCTACAGCGGGAAGAAGTATCATTTGAAAACAAAATACCCAAAACACGTATCTCCTATTTTGCATCGAAGATCGTGCACCGTGCAACCGAGTTTATACTAAAACGAATTCACAATAAATCGGAGAAATAGCAAAAGAAATCAAATTTTTCATACGTTGTTTAAACAAATGGCGTTTGTTACAATTTTCTTGCGCGACTGAATTTCCCATTCGAGTCCACGCGCGACAGAAGCGAAATTTTTGTTACGCTCGACTTGTATGAAATTGTAGCCCCCTCAGCAAAGAAGTTTCACTTCAAAAGTCAATTTTTTCGACCTCTGGTTTCCGAGATATCAAAATATATGGTTTTGACCCTCAACTTTGAGGGCTGCTTTTACTCCTTCAATGTGGATGGTTGCCGATTAAAGAAACACGTGTCAAATAGATTTCGAAGAATTATGTCTCACGCAAGTAGGGTAAACTGTACTATTGCTGGCACTGCATTAGTTATTTGCATTTTTCATTTAAACGGCAAATATTAAGAGTTCCTGGTATAGAAAATCATTTTTCATTGCTTCTAATTTATGTTTCAAAGCAACGTTGTAAGTTTTCATAACAGAGTTCCACATATGACTGTTAGCAACGCTGGAGGACATCCAGTAGAACCGACGGATGACCACAGTGCACTGTAAATAGTTTTGTTAAAATTTCCGTTACGAGTAAGTATACTTTATCGTTTTATAACTTAATTTTGGACTGTACTACAGATGTAATAAGTGCGTATATGTTTAATTATAAATCAAGTAGCCTGTGCAACGTTCACTTCTTACTGTTTACCAAATGTGCCACTGACTGTACTATTTGTCTTACGATTGTTATTCACTGAGTATATTTTATAATGAAAGATTTATGTCTCGTGAAACTGTTTGATTTTGCTGAAAAAGCTTCATTAGCTTATAATAATAGCAAGTTAAACTCGTCTAAACATCTCAAAAAAAGATAAAACGATTTTTACTTCGATTTTGGCTTAGGGTGCCAATCATTGTACAGTTTACCCTATCATCGAAATCGGCTTATGCATCTTGAATATGTTCCCTTGTTAGTCTACCGATGAAGGTGGATCGTGTCTAATAATCTGACCAAATATAATCAATTTCGAAACACGTTTTGGCGCTGATGCGTCTAAACTGTAACATAGCAGTGCCTAGAGTACTTTTTGTTTAAATAGCTGAAATGATTTTATAAATCTAATTGGGAAGACTATATTTTTACATCTCTTAAAATTGTCAATTTTGAGTGTTGTGTACTCAAACCGGCGACTCGTGACACGGGCAGCAATAAAACACGTGGACAGCCACATACGTGACGGGCGGATGTAATATTCGGTTCCCATCGTTCCTCTTGATTGTGTCTCGATGCCCGAGGCCCGGTCCGGAGAGATTCAGGTCCGGATCTAGAGATCCAGGAGCACATCGAGTGCTCGAGCCGTGTTTGGTCGAAGACGCCCCAGCTACGAATTAATAAGATGGAGAGATGCAGCGGAGCTCGGAGGGTCGCTTTTGTTTTCGAAACGTCTGGTCCTTGACTTCTTCGAGACGCTGCTGCTACTGCTGCTGTGCACCCAGGGTCCTTTGAGATTTGTCGACTGGTCTCCTCCCTTCAGGAGCCCGAGAAACCTCCCGAGCTTGTCCCGACTTCTTTTCTTTGATATAAAAAGGATGAGGATCTACAGAGCTGCTCGGATGTCTTTGGGTACACGGACAAGTGTACACGAAGTCTGCGTCTTTCCCTACCGTAATGTCAGAAACTTTTCACGTATGGACGGCTGAGGACCTTTTTTGAAGATTGATGGAGTTAGAGAAGTTTCCGCGCACCGGGGAAAATTGAAAATATGTTTCTTGCGTTACATAGGAATTTTGGAGGTGTCTTTGGAATTCTTTTAGTGAAGTTTTTGGATGGTTTTCCTCTTTTTTTGGCCGAAGTAGGAAATAGGCGATTGGTATTAAAAGTGTTTGACGACTATATCCGTCGTGGAGAATTTGATATTTAGATTATAATTTTGGCGAAAAATTATATTTGTAATTTTTAATATGTTTAAAAAGTTTAGAGGTCAAGACGACATGAAACAAGCAAATAAAAATTTTAAATGATTTGAGTTGGATTCATAACGTCATCGCTTGATTATCGCGACACACACTGGTGCGCGCTTTGCAAAAAGATCGCCACAGTTAACTGGTTAAAGGGGAATTGTTATTTGAATCAATTTGAGAATATCTTACATTCATTGTTCTATCTGACGGAGACCTTCTTTGGAGATTGGTGAATTATCCTGGAGGGGCAATTTGAAAACATATTTCTCGCGTGAAGTTTCTTTTTAGTGAAATTTTTAGATGGTCTACTTTTTTAGCTGAAGTAAGAAATATGCGATTGGTATTCAAAGTTTTATTGCGTTTTTAATGGGGAATTATTAATAATAATAAATTATATTAATACTAATATATTATTATTGATAATTAATAAATTATATTACACTCAATGTTTTATCTGACGGAGACCTTATTGGGAGATTAATGGAGTTAGAAAAGCTTCCAGGCGAGAAAATTTGAAAATATGTTTTTCAAGTTCGTAAATAAGATAATACATTTGGTAGAAATTTTCGAGGAGGAACCCTTTGAATTTTTTAGTGAAGGTTGGAAGGTCTTCCTTTAGATTTTTATCGTGAAGCAGGAAATACTTGATTAGTATTAAAGGTTCTTCTTCCAGTTAAAGGAGAACTGTTATTTGAGTCGCTTAAAAAATATCTGTATACTCACAGCTCTATATGGTCTTTTATATTTCAATAATTTGTTTACAAAACATTTGTAAACAGCCAAAAAGATTTAAAAAATTGAAATATTATAAATTGTTGATTGTTCTTATTGGGAAATCTGTGATTAAAACATGTTTGAATTCACATTTTTAAATAGTTTTACACGGATTTCATGCAGGGCGTGGAAATGTATAAATATTTGTGTATTGAGGCTGTTGGTTTGTTTAACAACGTAGGGATTGTTAAGCTATTTGTATACACGGGGGAATAGTGTTCTAATATTTTATATGAGTTGATAGTAATAACCAGTTTATAATTCCAGCTCACGGGGTCCCATGACCTACCATTAAATGTAGATATTCCCATGTGATACTATTCACTTTGCTCACCAATAAAGCAGTTATGATACTCACAATTAATAGCGCGGTTTAATTATGTCGCGCGTATCACGGACGCTATTTTCATGGCGAATCAAATGGCAGAATTAATTACACGGATTTATGTCGTTGCTATTCAATTCTGTTGACTGCGAGTTGCGAAACAATGTGAGATCTACAGTTCGCCGGAGTAAACGTTGACCTATACTACTGAAATTTCGCGATAGGTTCCAAATAGTAATGTTACCTTAACATTTGACTATTTCTCGTCCATTTTTTATACAATTTGGAAAAATAAATCATACAAGTGTACAAATTACTTGAAACAATTTGTCATCATTTGTTTAAAATGTTAAAAATGTAAAATAATCATATTTATACATTAATCAAGGTCTACTCGAATAAACTTGTTTTTCTAAATTATTTCTTCAGTTACTTTGTTACTAAGTAACTTTCAGTTACTTCAGTTACAAGTTACTTTTTGCTTTTCGAATGAATCTTTAAATTGTTGACTGATGTATTTACTATTGTTTAAGATTGATTTATAAATAGTTCAATGAAATTTGTAAAAATTCATTCAGTAACGAAAATACAGTAATGAAAAAGAGCTAGTAGTAGTAGTTTCAATTAAGTAACGTGGGACAGTAATATCGAAACAACTATTGCCTGATCAAATCTAACCTATACTACTGATTCTTCAAATTCCCGTCGTAGCTACAATGAATGCCGAAGAGTTTCGCCAGCATTTTCCCCGCTCGTAAACAATCTCGTAACACGCGTTTAATTTGAGAAGAGTTTCCGTCTCAGAAAAAAATCGGATTAATTTTCGTCCGAATTCATTTAGAGTCACCGCGTTAATACGCGGTGGGCGAATTGTCTGTCGTGGAAAAAGCGAGCTCGTCATATCCTCGAGAATATGTTTAATGTTTGTAATTAAACATGCCGGCGTTTCAATCTGGCCGAGACTTTTTGACGGCGTACTTTTCAATTTCAAGTGTCCTTCCTGTAGCGTTCTATTTACACGCGCTCTTATAATCTGTTTCTAATTTCCCAACACATTAATTCTTAAACATTCCAAAAAATTTCAGATCTATCAATAAAACTGAACGTCATTCTAAATTGATCATTTTTCTTGAATATATAACTAATAGCTTGTGATTTAATTATTTTCGTTTCTGTTTTAATATCTTTTCTGATTATCTACGGCAAAATTCATTTGCAATTATCAATTCGATAAAAATGAATTATTAATGCATTAACCATTGACGGGAGGGAGTTGGGTCCATTTTGACCGAGAGTTATAAATAGACTGCGGATCTTTATGCAATATAGAAGTTGTCTTCATCAGTCACAAGGTACTGGAATCACATAACGATTTGTTTCCTTCTTTAGTAATTTTAATCTGCTAATGATTATAAATCCATAAAATCCTCAGACTAGTTATAAGCATTACTGTTATTATTATTATAAACATAACTACCTAAACCCTTTCACTGAGAATGTGTCCCAGAGAACTGTTTCATATGTCAGTGGCATATGTATAAGTTATTAATGAGGACAGCATGAATCCCACAGGTAACCAAGCATCCTATTAGATTTTCGCCCAAAGTTTCTCCGTAGTGTCGCGTAGGATCCTAACCTTAGTGTTTTCATGCAGCCGTGCATATGAGCTACATGTTTGTGTGCACTGTACCTTGCCATGCTGTGTTCTTATAATGATAAAAATTTGCTATAACATACTTATAGGGATACTTATACCATTAGAAGTGGAACATATAAAGCCCACCATAGTTATCCATTGGGACATATATGTCCCACTACCTCTACAAACCAACCCTTAAAATCAAAGTTTGAATTAGCAGTTTTGAAGAATTAGCTTTGATATTTGATTCAAAGTGTTAAAAAAATATGTAAAAGAAGATCGATACGCGTGAGTCCACTTTCTAAGGGTTAATTGAGTTGTTGCATCTTTTAACTCAGTTCAGTGGCGTATTAGCCTATGGGCAACTTGGGCAAATGCCCGGGGCCCCAAGCAAAAGGGGGCCACGAACACAAACCAAATATTTTGTATTTTTATGTAAAAGGTTTTTATGGATGAAGATAATATAATAAATATAAATTCTATTTTTTCCAACGTGAAAGTTATTTAGTTGGGGTTAGGGGCCTCACGTAGTCATAACGCGCCACTGACTCCATTTCAAAAGGCCATTTAATGGTTAATTAGTCTTCGGAAGAGCAGTAAAAGTGGCTGCGGATGTCTGAGAAAATGCTCAGCCGTTTCAATCACGTTGCTCCCTATTAGCTTCTTCTGCATAACATAAATAAGATACTTTGTAGATGCAAAGAGCTGGAAAAATGCAGAACATTGTGTATATGTGCCGGCTATGTGCACCGTAAACAAGGTAACGGGTACCAGTTGGAAGAAAAATTAGCCTGGAGCTTGTCGGTGGTTGGCATTTTGAGATTGAAATCCGGTTGTCACACAACGTCGATGCCTCGGGCACTCTAACTCGATGATAAAAGAGCGAGCAAGATGACGTCGGTAGACGTTGAGGACGTATCATATTGTGAAATTTCTGCCGCGTGCGATATGATATTCTCAGTATGGGCATGTCAAACGCAGACGAAGAAGAGCAAAGAGTATCTCCTGGAAATGGCCGTTACGTGGTCAACCAGCTCGAGAATTTTCGATCACCGAGCTCGGCAGGCTCGATCGACAAGCGACATGTATGAACCGCCATATCACAAAGAAATTTTCACAGAGAAAGGATTATTCCAATAAACCATCGAATAACACCGTGATTACAGAGTTTCCGAATTCCAAGCGACTTCGTTTTAGGGCCACCGGAAGATCAATAAGTTAATTGTTGGTTAGGTTCGAACGTTACCGCTGCTGCGCGCAACATTGTTCCAACACGGAGTTCGTAATACACCCTGTGGAACGTTAATGTCGTCTTCGTATTCGAATAAATATTCAATAGACGACACAACTGGGTACGCTATTTTAATCGAGCGCCGAAATGATTAGACTATGACCGTGCGAGATTCAGCGGGCCAAGTTAACGTGGAACATAATCCGAATTAGATTTTTATGATTAATGAGACGCGGAAAAATAGACGAAACTATCGGGAGCTTGTCCTGGATCATACGACCGCTGGGAAATCATCGAATCTGCCTCGAAACAATTTTAATTTTACGCTGGACGTGATAGAGGCGGTGAAGCAATCTTAACTGAAACATTCGTTAGAGTCAATATGGAGCACAGACGTCGTTTTTTTAAAGGTTCATACTGGTAAGAAAAAGAAGACAATTTTGAAGATATGTTTCAATTATTAACATCGCAGAAAGGTCTTTCAAAAATTTGTACTTTCATTACCTCTCCTAAAAAAATTCTTCTACCGCTTCTTCCTAAAAAAAGGTAGCACATTCTCTCATGGAACTCGGCTTTCCGTATTAAAACGACCATAAAGGGGGTGCGTAAAATATTCAGAACGCACGCTCGATTGCATCGCGCAGCCGGAACGTAACAGCCAAACTTTTCATCATTCTGTTAAGACGTTCATTCGCGAATTCATGGCACCGCGGGAAACGCGGATGAAAGTCGTTAGCAGTATAACGCGATATACGCGTGCGAGAAAGAAACAAAAAACAGATCTTCAACTCAAAATTGAACATGTAGACTGCTCGAACGTGGTACAAATTGTATTGAAATAATCGGTAAAATGTGTCCATTATAATTAGTCTACGGATCTTTATACAAAGAGAAAATTGCCTGCAGAAGTTGCAAGAAACAGAAGCCAAATAAAAACTTCTTCCTTTTTTCAATAATCTTAATCAATACGTTGATGTTCTTAAAATTTTTGAATATCTTTATTTTTGATATATGATGCATTACAAAAAGTTTTGACTTTGAAATAAGGGTCGACAAATTAATGGCACATTTTGTTAACAGATCTCCATAGATCCAGAGTTACACAGGGTGTCCCAAAATAGAGAAAATCCATGAAATGGGAGGTTCCTGAGATTATTTGAAGTAACTTTTTCCTTTGCAAAAATTTCCGCCTCGGCTTTGTTAAGGAGTTATTAACGACAAACACGGACCAATCAGAGCGCGGCTACAGCAGACGAACTCTGGCTCGGCCAACGGCAACGCCCGACGCTCAGCGGAACCTGTCGCCGAGCCCGAATTCGTTCGCCATAACTGCGCTTGGATTGGTCCGTGTTTTTCGTTAATAACTCCTTAACAAAGCCGATGCGGCCATTTTTGCAAAGGAAAAAGTTACTTTAAATAACCTCAGGAACATCCCGTTTCATGCATTTTCTCTATTTCGGGATACTTTGTGGAATCCTGCTATGGCAGTCGTGACATATAATTTGTATACACCCGTAAACACCGTATGCATTTATTCCAAGATACAGGAACCAAATAGGAATTTGTTTCTCTTGTTAGTGGTTTTACCAAGTAGCAAGAAATGTATTGATAATCTTAAATTCTTGTAATTTGTGTATTGTTTGAAATTACATTTTTACCACAGATGCATAAAATCCGCAGTCTAGTTATGTGTAATGTAAAGATGTCCGTAGTTATGCGTACTGTATATAATATTTAAAGATGATTCTGCAACTCTGTTGTATAATCCCGAAGCCTTATCTGAACGAAGGAAGTGTTTTTAAAAATATCTGCGGAAAATCTCGCCACCAACGAGACGCGTCTTGAAATTATTACGAACACATAGGTTTCGCGAAGGTTTCTTTGCGGCATATAGGAAAATTGTGAGAAATGGCGGCTGATCCGGATCAATGGATAGAGAAGGCGCGTATATCGAAATATTGAAATTGATCCAATTTTCGGAGACACCGGGACCGACTTTCAAACGGAGACTGAGATGCGTGCGCGTCGAATTGATTCGTTTTCCGGGGGGCCGTGTGTTATCCCGAAGCTTTTTTTTCCGGTTCGACAGCTTTTCAAGGAAATTTCCCATCGGAGGGCTGACAAGGAGAAACATCCACGTTTTACGAGAATTCTAAAATTGTTCGTTTGGTTTCAATTCATATCGGCACACATAAATTCCCTCCACGCGGTGGCAGCATTTTTTCCGTTTCTTTTATTCGAGTACTCGCGCACCGTCCATCGTGAAATAGAGCCACGTGACGCGACCCCTCCCCCATGCGTTTCGGCCATTTGTTTAAAAGAAAATCGTCATACCCGGTCCGGTTTGGCGAAGCACCATCCCGAACTCTTTGTTGCTTGTCTGACATTCTCATAAAAAATTGAGTCTAAATATTTTATAGATGTTTTTTACAACGACGTTGTTCTTCCATTTATTCACTAGAAGATTTATTGTACAATAACTTTACGATTTAGTTTAACTGTCTTGTTTGATTATTTTTAAATTTCCATCGTAAACTAACATACGTAATAGCAACATAACCATTGTGCATTGATTTTGAAATATTACAAATTATATCTACGAACGAATATTGTACATTTAATTTATACAATTTATACTAACGAAATGATACAGTATACTTTAATCTGATGCCATGAGATTAATTTGTGGTGCGAGGGGTTCAAATTAGAAGATTCATGAATTTGATCCTAGGTGTGATAAATATTTAACAATTGCGTAAGGTACAAAGGGTTCACTCTGATAGGATCTTTCTCAGGTCCGTCAGGTGGGGTTAAAAGCCAGCGCCAGGTTTTCATCCCCAGAATTCAAATGCCGCGAAGAATTCCGTCGAAGTCCCCGCTACAAAGGTGGAAGTAATTGGTTTTCGTCTTTGTCGCCTTCGTTTTCACTTCTTCTTCGTTGTTATTTTCCACGGAAACGCCTGGCAACCTTCAAAGGGACAGGTAAAGCACTTGGCACGCGGACACGTGAGCGGAACGCCGCTCTTTAACAGCGCCGACACCTACTAATTACAGACCTACACTGCCTGTCACCGTGATAATCTTTAAATAAACGCTTTGAAAATATTTTCCGCGTTGTTCAGGAATTATACAAAGCCATGGAAATCATTAGATTAAACGAAACCGCGGCTTCTCGCCTGTTAACTTTCTACGCTGTGGTATCGATAATAAAAGCTGGTAAATTGTTTCAATGGTAATTGGTACAACAATACTTTCACAACTTCCTAATATTTGTAATTAACTCTCATACGTTCCTCAGAAGTAGTCGCATAAAAGATCTCTAGTGTAATAATTCATCCATTTTTGCTTCATACATTAAATCAACAAACTCTGTCGCATTTATAATGTCATATTTCAAAGAAATACATCTCGCAATACCGACACACAGAGAACAATCATTTCACAATATATAAGAATAGTAAATGAGTGAATTTTCACCCTGAGGAATGTATGAGGGTTAATAACTGGACAACGGAGTTTTATGCAAAATATAATTGCAACACATAGAAATCAAGTAGAGATTTGTTTCTCTCTTTAGTGGTTTTATCATGTTGTAAAAAATGTATTCATTCAATTCCTCTAATTTTTTGTTATTTGAAATTACACCAGCCCATTTCTTTTTATAAGCAGTGTCGCCAGATCAACCCAAAACTGGGTTGATTTTCCTCTTCTCCTTTTCCCCTTCCACTATCCCATTCCACTACATGAGCACACTCCAACGTCCCCCACTAAGACCGTAGATTGGTCACGTGACGTGCCGCGCAGCGTGTTACATATTACTCTGGTCATCAGAGAGGTGGTAAACTGTATTCCCCTCGATTTAACCGATCTGGCGACACTGTTTATAAGTGCATCAAATTCGCAGTTCATTAATCATTAGACAGCGGATCTTTTTGCAAAATAAATATTTTCTATCTGGAGTGAAATAGAAACTTATTTTCTTTCATAACCAGTTAATAGCGAAATTTAATTTTAAAAATCCGTCACGGGATGCGGAATTAAAATCAAGCCATGACGACTATACACGTTGAACGGAGGGTAAATGCTCATGTTATAAATTTTACGAAAAAAGCAAAGCAAAATGAGAAAGGATTACATTTTTATTCGATAAAGAATGAAAAATTCATTGTTGAAAAGGATCGCAGTAGAGCTTTGGATTGACGCGTATACACGTAGGACGCAGTTAACTGGTGAATAGGTATAATAATTTGAAAATAATATAACTGTATTTTTAAATTCTTCTATTGTTTTCACTATTTTTAATTACATCTACTCGTTTTTATCATAAATGCATAAAATCCGGTATCTACTAATCACTGTCTCCAGAAATTGATATTACAACCACGGAAATAACTTACAAGCCTTCGCAAAGCTACGTTATCATAAAGAGACTTGTACAACTTTTACTAACAACTATACTAACTTTTGAAACATCAATTGTAACATATCGGACGAGAAATTGAACCATTTATTAACTTATCCATTTCTTTTATTCATGTACTTTTGAAGACAGAAGTGTGAAGAATCTAAGAACGCTTATATGCGACGTCAGGCGTGGATATATTAAGATGGCTTCTTCGAGAATTGCTTAATCGACGAAAACAGGAGTTCCACAATATTCCATACTTCCAATTCGTAGTTTCATAGCAAAATGTAATTAAAAACCTCATTAGAGGTTCTCGAAGGTTCACCTATATTACATTGATCTAGCAACGTCGAATAAAAACGACTCGTTCTCACGCGTTCGAAGGCGTCGGATTATTTTATTTGGTTCTTTGATCCAGTATTTATTATAATAAATCTGCATACCAGATCCGGTTATTTTCCAGAGCCAATTAACTCTCTCGCATGACGCGCAAAACAAAAGCAGGTTCTTTTTCTTTATCTTTTCCCCTCTCTCTCTGCATAAAGTTATTCGAGTCAAGAAAAAATTAAAAACAATATTACTCATTGCAAAATCGAATGACACGAATAACAGAAAATGTGGAGGGGCGAAATTAGTACTAAATGGGTATTGCTAGATATGTATAGGTTGATAATAGATTCAATATAAATGTGTATTACTTCGTGCTATTATTTTGTGCTTGGTATAAAATAGTTCGGTTTCGTTCGATACAAAACTTCGAGATATTGCCACACATATCATACGGTCTATATTTTTTGACCTTGTAATTTCACCATCTTGTTTGTTACAAACATAAATTTGTATTAATAATAAATTCGTTCGTGGGTTATTCTTCCCAGTAGCGTTATATGAAGTTATATGACGTTATATGCTTGTTATGATTGTAAGGTATGAACATATAAAATGGAGGACAGTCTAATGGTGCATCTCCTTCAGTATCAATCAGTTCTCTTTGAGTATTGCTTGAACTCGAAGCGTTCAGAGATGAACAAGCAGGTCATACATTTTCAAAATCCAGAAAGAATAAATACGTATATATATATATATATATATATATATATATATATATATATATATGTGTGTGTGTTTAAAATATAAAAAATTTTATGAACAAGCTGTATTGAAGGTACCAGACGGGTGGAGAACTATCATAGAACAAAATGGTATGTTTCCTTTGTTTTTAGCGATACGGGAAATATAATAAGTAAGCTATGGACTTTTTATCCAAAATAAAAATTGTCTGTATTGAGATTGCAAGAGACTGGAGCCAAATAAAAATATTTTGCATCCCTCAAACATTTTCTAGAGTTGAAAATAATATATTGACATCCTTAAATTTTGTTAATCTCTTCACTGTTTTAAATTTCATTCACTCAGTTTTTCCGTAAATGTGTAAAATCCGCAGTTCAATAATGAGGAAGAAAATGTTTGATTTCTAGCAGCAATTATTACGATAGGAGAAGTTTTCTTCTCACCGTCATATTTTCTGAAAATTCAAGGTCACCGCCGTTTTTTTTTTTAAACTGGTATAATGTTCTATTTAATGAAAAAACAAATTCAGCCATGTGTAATATTGTTGCATGGGTGACCGCGTAATGTAGGCATCTCTAGCTACAATAAGAGAAGCCTGGTATAATAAACAGCAAACCCTTTATGAAGAGAGGAGGAGCACTTATCTTTGACACGTCCACTCAGCCCGACGTCTCTCTACCGACTCTCTCTTGTCCTTGTTACATCGTCGTGACCCAAACGACGCTGTAACGAGGACCACTCGATGTATCGATATCTATCGAGATCGTTTCTTCTCCGAACATCCATAAAAATATCTTGACCCCGAAATGACAAATAAAGTTATCCTTTTCGAAACATAACTCCGCCTTAGGTCATTTGAAGGTCAATATATTATATATGGTTGAATTCATGTTGTCATTAGCCATAACGTTATACCAATCCAAATATATCATCCTATTTAAAAAACAAACAACGGTGATCTTGAAATTCTGGAAAATATAACCTTGAGAAAAAAATCTTTCCTATTAAAATTAATTGCCAGTTTAAACCAAATATTTTCTTCCTCACACATGTTCTCGTACCATTAAAAACAACGGAGGTGTTTCAGGTGAAGACCTTAGGTAACACACCGTGTATACATGTTATTGATTAGACAAGTTTTCTACAAGAGTAATACGTGCTACCTTTTTGTATGGAAGTGTGGCAAAACGCGTGTAACAGGCCGAAGGAAGTGCAGAAATTTAGGCTACACCCTTAGCCGCTCCGATAGAGGCAAGTATCATCCAGCCAGGTCATTGGAAAAAGAAGGGAGAAAAAGCCGCGCGGTTAATGCAAATAACGACGGAACTTCAGCCGGGACTTCATCATTGCTCGCACTTTATTTTCCAGCGGGCGAAAGGCTTTAGCGCAACGAACCCCCTTTTTCCTCCTTCTACCCCGCACTCGTTGGCCAAGGGTTTCGTTGTTTTTCCAGTTTCTCTCTTTTTCCCCCCTGCCCCTCTTAGAAACATGTAATTACGTAGCCAATGTTCTTTCAGGTCCAATTTTGTAGCAGTAAAGGAACACCGGGGTCGGGGATGTACGCCCAGGCATTTATTACTCTTTTCAGGATACTCTCCTAGCTGGAAAAAGATTCGCCGTTACACCGCGCGCTTTCTCATTTCTTTTGTATCCTCACGGGGACGATAATGGACAAGGGAGACGAAAAAGGATCGACTGGACGCTCCTAGCTGCTGCTTTTCAGCTTCAATTACGCTGGTTAATAACTTACGGATGATTCAATCTCCCGTAACAGGTCGCGGAAAGACGCGTATCTTCCATTTATAATGTTACATCGTGTGTGATATTGCCGGGGATGCTATCTGTTCTACTCTCTTCCTCGTCTCTCTCTCTCTCTCTCTCTTAGTTGCAACCGTATGCATCATCCTTTACGGAAACTGCATGGAAGTAATGGTAATAAATGTATCGCTGCGGCGCGGCGGTCGGAGAAGAATTTCCTACGGATTATTTAGCTGAGAGAAACAAACTGTATCGTTGGAGATGGACAAAATCGGAGAACATCCCATGGAACTCGATAAGGCGACGTACAGTCAGGAAAGTTCCCATACATCCTTTGAAATAATGCAACTTTTTGTAATCCTTAACATTTTATTTACCGGCAGTTATTTCACAATTTTTAAAATACATCTAATAGCTGTAAAATTAATAAATAGGCACGAGGTCAACTTTGAGGAGTAGTATAGTCTGCTCAGTTATCTAGAATTCAAAATCCAAAATCTACCAACTCTTTACAACAACTCTAATCCTAAAATTGATCCAGAACGTGTTACACAAAAATTGCCATATACAAATCGTTGCCTAAAAGATGTTACAACCGGATAAGGGACGATTCTCCACATAAAAATGAGTCCAAAAAAAGGAATAACATTTTTTCGTTTGACGTCTCATATTCGAGAAAATCGAGTTTGAAAATTCAGTGGATACGCGTGCTATTACAAAGGAGTTGCCTGACACGTCTGATCATGATCGACCAATTCTACTTCCTGCATATAGTGAAGCACGCGAACCCGACGAATCTGTAAACTCAATTTTCTCGAAAACGAGACATCAAACAAAAGAATGTTATTCCTTTTTTGACTTACTTTTATATGAAGAATATTCATAGAATTTTCCACAGCCTGTATTTTCTTTATGAATCTCTTTCAGACTCAGAGGATTTGAAAAAAGGCTATTTTCGGGTCGCACGTTAACCAAAACCGGGTCTTTGCCGCACGCGAAACGGGTCGCAGAAAAAACAACAGGAGGAACAACGGATAACAGGCTAGCAAAGGGAGAGAAAGCTGCCGGATTGGATCTCATAAAATATTTATTCGTGGAAAGGTGATGTATGTAGTTTCCTGGCCGACTTTCCGTCGATCGAATGCTCGTATCAGTTTTCCGTATCCTTGTACCCGTCCTCTCTCTCTCTCTCTCTCTCTCTCTCTCTCTCTCTCTCTCTCGTTCCTATCTCTGCTATTCTTCTGTCCTGTTCGCCTGCTCATTTTTCCGGACACGTACTGTCCGTGAGGTCGGGCATGTGAACCCCGTGTCGTTTGTAGAAGAAGAAGCGTACGGGGTCCACACACCTTGCGATGCTCGCGCGTGATTTCGAATGTTCACGTCGGGACACACCTTCGGCGTCGGACGTGGTGTACGAGCACTGTTCGCGTAGTAATACGTTACGGGAACGTACACATGCATTTATACCTAGGGAAAACCGGGTACCGTCGTTCCACGAGGTTTACGGTACACGGCTGTGTCCACCCGTTGCAAGGAACGACGACCAGCTTCGCGACTATTCCCGTTATCTTACCCGAAGCTTCAGAATTTCTGATGTAGCCCGGCGCGTGGAGCTCCGAGGATTACCAACTATTCGCGTGTTTCGCCGACGGTGAATTATTCATTCGTTTCTTAGACTGTCTGGTGTGATAAGCACCGAACCATCTGATGGCTGACTCTAAACCGCGGGGACTACTGCGGACTAGAATTTAACGCGCAGCGATTCTTTTGGCTTGTAAGAGTGACATGATTTAAGCGTTATAGGACTTTAATCTGCCCATAATAATTTCTTACGTACCTACATACTGTTTAGGTTGAGTAATAGTGGGGTGAAAAGATTGAAGCTCATACTTCTGATGGGTCCAAGAGCTCTAGTGTTAACATTAAAGAATAGTTTCTTGTAGCTTGTGAAAGTGACACGATTATGTCGGATTTTAATGGATTATAGGACTTTAATTTGCCCTTAATAATTTCTCAAAAATCCCAGTTTTTTAGCTTGGGTAATCGTGGAGTGAAAAGATTGAAACTCGTTCTTTTGATGGGTCCAGTAGTCCTAGCGTTCATATTACCAATTAGTTTCCTTTAAAAGATATAGAAAATGCTGCAAACTAAAACTTATTTAAAAACATTGGAACATTTTTTCCAGTGACCGAATCTACTATAGATTTGAGGAACGAAGCTTCCTATTTGCAAAAATCCCCCAACTATACGATTTTCATTGATTGTTTTATAAAACAAACAAATAATTTACAGGGAATTATGACCGACAAGGAAGTTTAAATTGCAGCAGCTGTAAAATAAATCATGAGGCACGGGGTTAGCTGATCGTGGTGGCGTAGTTTGTTTTAAAAGATATCAAAGACCGGCATCGTTCCTCGCGAAAGTAGGGGAGCCCTTAAAAGTCGTTCGGATAATTACGAGCGGAAGTGCACGTGGAACAGGGACCACACCCCGAGGGCATTCACCGGGATAAAAAGATAGATAAAATTCCCGTTCCGTCGATCGTTCCCCGACGTCGAATCCGATCCGACCGATATCGTTCAGGCTCCCAGTCGGGTCCCGGCGTCGAAAGAGCGAGATTAGAAGGAGGAATCATTTATTCCGGAAGCGGGAAGGCGTTTCTCGATCCGCGTTCTCAAACGACCGTCCATAGATATCGCGGTCGTCCGTTTCGGGGACGTTCCTCTCGCCGACAAGTCTTTAATATTTCACGCGACACGAAAGCGTCGGACTTTCTCGCCGGGGCGAGGCAGAGCGAGGCGAGGCGAGGTAAGGTGAGGCAAGAGACGAGGCGTCGCCTGCCTTCCGGTGGATCCTAGTCGTTTCCGCAAAGCGCGGAAACGAGTTGACCACCGAGTGTTGTCGCTGCGCTCCGAGTACACGTGGCCCTAGGCACGAGACAGGAAAAAAGAGAATGTCCCAGACGAGATGAGTCGTCTCAAAGCCGCGACCACGGGAAACCGTTCTCGGGTAAACCCCCGAGGACTCTTCCTTGACTACCCCCTGGGACACTTCTTAGAGCCAGCTCCTTTTTAGAACGACCGAAGTTCAAACTCAACGACTGGGTTATGAGTGAGGGTACAGTGGGTCGCGATTAGGTGGCTTTCAATCGTCCTACAAATTTCAGACTTCTTCTAATCAACGCACTAGCTTTCCATGTGCCTCTTTCTAGTCCAAAATGTAGTTTTGCATGAACGACAGCTTAATTTGTACATGGACACAAACTGAACGAAATTAACACGTTCATCGCCCACTCCACAATCATAAAAATTACACAAAATCAAAGCAATATATTTAATAAAACAAAAACTAAAAAGTTTAGTTTTGTGATATTAATTACTGTTTCAAACCTCTTCTATTCCTCAGATCGTAAGGAAATTTTGTACACTCAATCTACCAACGTAAAAATTAATTTTAAATTCTGTATAAATAATTCCGTCACCTAGATATGGGTGACATGGCGATGAAAGTGTTAATTTAATATTAAACCTGCCATCGTGTTTTTTAATCATCCTACAAATTTCAAACTTCTTCTAATCAACGCACTAGCTTTCCATGTGCCTCTTTCTAGTCCAAAATGTAGTTTTGCATGAACGACAGCTTAATTTGTACATGGACACAAACTGAACGAAATTAACACGTTCATCGCCCACTCCACAATCATAAAAATTACACAAAATCAAAGCAATATATTTAATAAAACAAAAACTAAAAAGTTTAGTTTTGTGATATTAATTACTGTTTCAAACCTCTTCTATTCCTCAGATCGTAAGGAAATTTTGTACACTCAATCTACCAACGTAAAAATTAATTTTAAATTCTGTATAAATAATTCCGTCACCTAGATATGGGTGACATGGCGATGAAAGTGTTAATTTAATATTAAACCTGCCATCGTGTTTTTTAATCATCCTACAAATTTCAAACTTCTTCTAATCAACGCACTAGCTTTCCATGTGCCTCTTTCTAGTCCAAAATGTAGTTTTGCATGAACGACAGCTTAATTTGTACATGGACACAAACTGAACGAAATTAACACGTTCATCGCCCACTCCACAATCATAAAAATTACACAAAATCAAAGCAATATATTTAATAAAACAAAAACTAAGAAGTTTAGTTTTGTGATATTAATTACTGTTTCAAACCTCTTCTATTCCTCAGATCGTAAGGAAATTTTGTACACTCAATCTACCAATGTAAAAATTAATTTTAAATTCTGTATAAATAATTCCGTCACCTAGATATGGGTGACATGGCGATGAAAGTGTTAATTTAATATTAAACCTGCCATCGTGTTTTTTAATCATCCTACAAATTTCAAACTTCTTCTAATCAACGCATTAGCTTTCCATGTGCCTCTTTCTGGTCCAAAATGTAGTTTTGGCTGAACGACAGCTTAATTTGTACATGGACACAAACTGAACGAAATTAACACGTTCATCGCCCACTCCACAATCATAAAAATTACACCAAATCAAAGCAATATATTTAATAAAACAAAAACTGAGAAGTTTAGTTTTGTGATATTAATTACTGTTTCAAACCTCTTCTATTCCTCAGATCGTAAGGAAATTTTGTACACTCAATCTACCAACGTAAAAATTAATTTTAAATTCTGTATAAATAATTCCGTCACCTAGATATGGGTGACATGGCGATGAAAGTGTTAATTTAATATTAAACCTGCCATCGTGTTTTTTAATCGTCCTACAAATTTCAAACTTCTAATCAACGCACTAGCTTTCCATGTGCCTCTTTCTGGTCCAAAATGTAGTTTTGGCTGAACGACAGCTTAATTTGTACATGGACGCGAACTGAACGAAATTAATTTAACATTAAACCTGCTATCGCGTTTTTTAATTGTCACACAACTTTCAGACTTCTTTCAATCGACACAGTAGCTTTCCATGTGCCTCTTTCTGATCGAAAATGTAGCTTTGGCTGAACGACAGCTTAATTTGTACATGGGCACGAACTGAACGAAATTAATTTAACAGTTAACCTGCAATCGCGTTTTTTAATCGTCACACAATTGTCAGGGTCCTTCTAATCGACAGATTAGATTGTTTCAGATGAACGCCAGTTGAATTTATACATGGTCACAAACTGGCCGAAAGCAGTTTAAAAACGACTCTTTCAATTGTCCTGCAGCTTTTAGAGTCCATCGAAACGTTAAATTATATTTTCGTGGACCTCATAGTGGTCCACAATGGTCCAAATCTATATTCCAATGTTGATAGGTAGACTACGGATTTTATGGATTTATGACAAAGATGAGTAGATATAATTTGAAACAGTAAAAAGATTCAAAGAATTCAAGAATGTCGATATACTATTTTGAACATGTTAGGAATGTTAAGAAGGAAAATAAATTTGTACGTTGCTTCTGTAATCTGCATTTATGATTAAAAATTTTATTTTGCATAGAGATCCGCAATTCTATTAATAGCAAATGAATTTTATTTTTATTTAGAAGAAGGGAGGGACTTTCGAACAAATGAGTAAAAATGCTGTAGGAAGTTTATAATTCTGCACAGTTGAAGAGCGATTCGAATCTTCAGAAAGAAAGAAATAAAAATGGAAGTTGAACTTGATGTTGCCCAGCGGTTTCAGAATTAGGTAGTTAAAATGATTACAGAACGAAACTTCCTATTCGGCTCTTATTTCTTACAAATGACACTGACAATATTTATATAAACATCCGCAGTTTGATTATTAATGTGCCCGGTTGATGATGGTATATTTCGGAGCATTAACTCCGCGAGAACAAGCGGAAGAAATAATTTGTGTCAATGTAGTCGCGACGAACGGGGGTGCGAAGAAATTCTGGTAACTTGATGCAACGTGTCTCGCCTCCGATGGAACAACTTTCCGTCTGTGTATGTGTGTGTGTGTATCGGTAAAGACATTTTCTAAACTCGCAAACTAGTTCGCGGCGAGCGCGTTTCAAGGTTTACGCTGCGTCGTTGCTAATCACGGTTTACCACCTCCGCCAGCGACTTTGAAATAAGTTCGCAGGGAATGTCTTTGTTAACGTGGAAAGTTGACCGCATTGACACCGTGCTTGCGCACTCGATTGTGCGGAACTTCTGAAGTTTCGCCGCGGCTATTCGAGCCGTATTCGTCGAAATGTTCTTAATAATGCGAAAACGGCTTGCCGGTGCATTTCTCGTTCAATGCACTCCACGAGAACTTTAAATCTTCTTCCGCGTATAGTTTTCTTTCGCGTGTAAATGTTTGGACGAGGACGACTTCCTATCTCTGGGAAACACATTATTCGCGTGACACGATTGCTCTGTATTAACCAGTTAACTGTGCAGCTCGACTTTGTATGTGGCTACTAAAAATTTTTGAAAACTTTATTTATCACATATTGACCTCTCGTCAATTTCTTTGTTTCGTTTCTTTACTTCGTCTTTGAGTCGAAAAATTCTAAAATGTTAACAAATTAATAATGCGTTTTCATCTTCACTACAAATTTTAACATAAATAGCAAGCAATTAATTTTATTCCATGACGAGTATACTCGGCAAGAACAGCTAACTGGTTAATAACATGGTGGAAAATGTGTATCGAGAATACAGAATGATGTCAATTTAATATACCGTAATCATTGTTGACGTTATTTTTAGACTGCCTTCCTTTTAACAATTGTGGTAATGTCAGGTCATTTTGAGACACTCTTTAGATCTCGAATAAAAGTGTCGATTAATCAACCGCATTCAATTTATTTCCCACATTTGTGGGTGGTCCTTCGAGAAAACACGATCAGCGCACATCTCGTTCTATACGCAGCGATAGTCATGGCGAACGGTCGCGACGTATTCCGCAACAGTACGGGTGTATCGTATTTCACATTTCTACAGCTGTTTGTATTTTCACTTTTACCTTAACTGTGTAAACGCAGTAGTATTATACAGGGTGGGGCATTTATCCTGGACACCTGAAATATCTCAAAAACTAAATTCCAGAGAAAAAAATGTTTCAAATAAAAAGTTTAAGTCAAGGAGGGGCTGATGTAGCAGTCATATCTATTTGTAATTTTCATCATGTTTTCAAGGTCAAACCAAGGTCAACTTTATTTATTCAAATGGAAACATATATTTTTCGTTACAGATTCGTAATCTACAACTTGAAACAGATAACTTTTATTTGAAACGTTTTTGTCTTCGGCGATTATTTTGTATAATATTGACTTTATTAGGGAAAAATAATCTCAATTAAACGGAAAGGCAATTATTTTATTAATAATAATACAGGAGAATTGTAACTTAATTACAAGAAAATCAATTTAACAAGTATTCAGTAACATTCTAATGTTATTTGCATTGCATGTGAGAGAATGTGTAATCTTATTCCAATGAAAAGAGTAAAAAACTGGTGTATCCCTGCGCGTAATGAACAGGTTGTATACACTCAGCGCTGAATTTCTTTGCTAAGTTTTATCTCATTGTTTTGCTCATTTCAATATTTAGCTATTATTTAATTATTCATTTAGATTACATGTTTATTTGATACTATTTTAACTGGGTATTAATTTCATTTATCATAAATAAAATGATTTTCTCCGTTAAAACGACATTGTGTATTTTTTCTTTGAAAATTCAATATTATACAAAATAATCGGCGGAAAAGAAACGTTTCAAATAAAAATTATTTGTTTCAAGTCGTAGATTAAGAATCTGTAATGAAAAACATATGTTTCCATTTGAAAAAATAAAGCTGACCTTGGAATGACCTTGAAAATCTGATGAAAATTACTTGTTTTATTTGAATTATTTTATTTGAAACATTTTTTTCTCCGGAATTTAGTTTTTGAGATATTTCAGGTGGCCAAGATAAATGCCGCACCCTGTATCAGCGTCAAAAGTTTCAATTACATTTCGAAAGGGGAGAAGAAGAATGGGCGAAACTAGAGTTTAATTTTTAAAATGCCTTTCTATAACAAGGATACCAAATATTATAATTGAAAGCACGTCTCGTTTAAGAGCTGAAATGAATAATAAATTAAATTTTTGACGGATTATTATTTTCTGTGCAATAGGGCAGACGAAGAACAAAGTTATCAGAGCTCTCCAGTTACGTTTGAGTGTATATCGGAACATTCCTATTGTTACATTTTACACGCCTATGATTTGTAACCAGGGAATTCTTTATTCGCGACCTGAAAGTAATGAACGTTCCATTTCATTGTGCCGAATCACGTAAAATCGTCTTTCATGTCCTGTATTTCAGCATGCTAATGAACAATACTTGTATGGGAACACTATGAATTATTATCGCAGTTTTTCGTTCTTTAATGTTATATGCATTCCATGCTACGTACAGGTATTTATATAGATGGTTGTATAACCACGATCAAGACGCCAGTTCATTTTTCATGCGGAACAATGGGAGGAGCAAAATAACCGAGAAATAGCACAGTTCCAACTATGCGCGGCAAATGGAAAAGAATGTACCGTGTTTAGTCGAAATACGCACCGGGTACTTGCCGGGGACGAGGGAAAATTGAAAAATGCGCAAAGTAATTTGAAAGAACTGAAAACTAATAAAACAAAGTCACCGAATGCTAAAGTTGACTCTTTGTGTTGAAAGTCCTAATATTACTAGCTTTCAAAAGGAATATTAAAGCGACAAAGATTATCTTTATGATCTGCTGAATGTGCAGTGAAAAATATGCAAGTGATTTGAACGCAGACTTTTAGCAAAACGATATTTACTTATTATTTTTCCATATCAACCGTACTGTAAAGCCGAGAAACAATTCATTAGGAACGTATAAAAGATTGCTATACACATGACGAAAAAATAGCCAAATAAATTGCAGGTTAAATAATAAGATTGGGCGTGCGGTAGCTTTAAGACAAATTCGTGAAAGTAGTTAAATATTGCAATGATCTAAGAAGAATGTTTTCTCAAGTGGAATTTATTGTAACAAGCAATCGTACAGTTGAATTGTGCGATGACTCAGTATAATGCGATGAAGATAAATGATTAAATTTTCTAATTTGAAGGATTAATCCCTCTCATTGATCCGCAAGTAATCTGGCTTCTATCTAGTCGAGGATTAGCTATGCGAAAAAATGATTGGGTACTCACATATGACGCTGAGATGAGCGTTGGCTCGAATCGGTTTAATGCGCAAATACGGGCCGACTTGGCACTGGTATTCGCCATCATCGGTCAAAGAAGCATTCGTGATCTTCAGATTGTAGATCGCGTTTTGATCTCCTATTAATCTCAGCCTCGGGTGTCCCACAATTTCTCCACCTGATGGTAAGAAAAACAGAAAGTGTAAATAACAAAATCCAAAATACACAAAAATTAAGAAAATCATTTATTCAGTGCAGCAATTTATTCAAAGCACACACACTTATATATATATATATATATATATATATATATATATATATATATATATATATCTGTGGCTGCAAGGAAAAACACCACATGTCACAATTTCAAAAAAATTGAGTTTATGCATTAATTGAGCTTCATAGTATAGGATTTACGTATTTGCCAGAAAAAAAGTCATGAAAACAAATTCGAAAGGCTCAAAAACATAACGCAATTTAACTGATGTCCTATGTCAAAGCATTAGTGATTAAATCTTTAAACGGCAATATCTCGAAAGTATGTGACATGCGGCGTTCTTCTTGGCAACCACAGATATATACACTTATATTTCATTTGTAATACATTAACTGGTACATTATCGAACAAAATTATTATTTAGCTCACGAAATTATTTTCTACAGTTACTCGAGGTTTTCGATTTGTAAACAGAAAATTTTGTTTAGGCGTACTGTACACAAAATTACTTTTTCGAGAGTAATAAAAATTGCTTAATTAATGTCATTTTTAAGTAGGAGAATCTGTATAGGTTTTGCAGTAGATAAAATTGTGTGTCGAGAACAGTAAACATTTTTTGATTAGCGTTGGTTGAACTAGAGGATTTACTAATTAATAGACTGCGGATCTTTACGCAAATTCTAGATTTCATTGCTTATTCTATAAAAGCCAGGATGAGGAACAAGTGCGATTTATCAACTAGAAAATACCTCATGATAAGCATTGAGTATAGATGTCATTAATATTTGTTACTATACATGGTATTTTGTATTTTAAAAATTTGTACATGCATGCATAAAGATCCGCAGTCTACTAATGACTTAACACTGAACCTACCAGCGTCGGTTAAATGAACGCTTTCAGGAACTCTATTTTACAATTATTGAAGTTACAAAGATGTTTCCACTGGAAATGATTATGCACACTTTCTTATTCAAGTATACATTATAATAAAAATGGCACAGAATCGAAATAAATTCAATCGTGCCATTTTTCTAAGGGAGCACATACTATTCACTTTTAGTAGTCGGTAGATTTAGTGTCAACCAACTAAATATTTCATGAAAAATTACGTCACAATGATATTCACGATCGTTGCTAAGACTCCCGTTAATAGCTTTCCATAATTTGTTCATTTAGTTGAAATTCATACGATTTATCGTTGATTCACCCGTCGCAATAGCCTGAAAATCGGATCTCTCTTTCAAGGGGAAATATTATACGGTTGTATTTCCTTCCGAGGATTATAGGATAAATATTACGCGAGCAGTCTGAAATTCTGCATTTTTTAAATTATGCATTTGTCCCATTATTTTCTCAGGAGCATCGTATGCCTTTTTATTTCACCAGCGAAGAAAAAGAACCGAAGGTTCCGATCAATACGAAAATGGCAGAGATGTACAATCGCGGGCTGGGATTCTACTCTGTTCCTTTTACGACAGACATGAAAGTTGTTACATTAATAACGAGGAAAATTGAAAAAGGGTATTATTCCAGCTTAAATGCTTTTGTCAGATTTTATATTAAAATTTGTACGTGTGCTAATTTTCATTCAAAAATCGTTTTAGTGGATCCTTTTCACGTATCACATTGACGAAGAAACAAAGCATAATCGGTAGCTTTCCAACAGCTTTTCACGTGCACGAAACTGTTAAAGAATGAATGTTTCCATTAAAGTTTTAACATCAAAAGAATATTTCACCGCTGCTCAATTTTGTTTATACGAAAGATTTAAAATACTGGGGATATGTAAAAGATTCTTCTTGGGCTCACCAGGTTATGTTTCACTCACAATTTACCTTCTTTTGTTCCAGGAGTTTCTAACTACTTAATTCTTTTTTGTAAGCACTACGTTTAATATTCATTTTTTATTAATATTATACAAATTTGTGAGAGGATGTTTATGAGCCTATTTGAAATTTTATGCAATCGATAGTTCTGTGAATACAATTTTCGAGCACTTCAATTTTACTAAAATGGAAAGGTTTCAAATACCGCAGACATCTAAAAAAAATTTCTCGTATTCGCGAGTTAATATTTCATTTACGATTAATTCATTTCGTTCCAGGAATTTATATTAATTTATTTCTTCTTTGCAATCGACAACGATCAGCGTTACTTTTTTATAATCTTAATACAAATTCGTAGAAGACTGTTTATGAGCAAATTCGAAATTTTCTGCAATCGATGGTTCTGTGCATATAATTTTACTAAACTAGGAAGATTTAAAATACTGGAGACATCTAAAAAATTAATGTCTCGCATTCGCGAGTTAATATTTCACCTTCGATTAATCTCTTCTCGTTCCAGGTGTTTATATTAATTTATTTCTTCTCTGCAATCGACAATGATCAGTGTTACTTTTTTATGAGCATATTACAAATTCGTAGAATTTATGAGCAAATTCGAAATTTTCTGCAATCGATAGTTCCGTGCATATAATTTTATTAAACTAGAAAGATTTAAAATACTGGAGACATAAAAAAAAGTCTCGTAATCACGAGTTAATATTTCACTTATGATCAATCTCTTTTCGTTCCAGGAGTTTATATTAATTTATTTCTTCTCTGCAATCGACAATGATCAGTGTTACTTTTTTATGAGCATAATACAAATTCGTAGAATTTATGAGCAAATTCGAAATTTTCTGCAATCGATAGTTCCGTGCATATAATTTTATTAAACTAGAAAGATTTAAAATACTGGAGACATCTAAAAAAAATGTCTCGTAATCACGACTTGATATTTCCTTTACGATTAATCTCTTTTCGTCCCAGGAGTTTATATTAATTTATGAGCATAATACAAATGCGTAGAAGACTGTTTATGAGCAAATACGATATTTCCTGCAATCGATCGTCCTGTGAACACGGTTTTCGAGTAGCTTTAAAAGCATCGGAGCTTTTAAAGGATTTACTGCAACAACGTCCGGGGGACATTATGATCTTTCAGTACGAAAGATGTAAATGTGCGCGATAAAAGGATCCGGCAGCAAAAAAAAAAAAGAAGAGAAAGAAGAATCGCGAACGCGTGTATTAAGGCCGTATCGTAACTCAAAGCCATACTGTAAACTAAACTAGCGTAGCTTCCATAAAGGGCTGTTCGATACATGTTTCCAGCAATATATTGGAACGCGATACCACTTGCTTTTTGATGAAACCAGTGATCCATGCAACGTCGATAGGGCTGGTCGTTTCACGGCTGACGGTACCCAGTGTCAACCTTGGCCTTTGCTAAAAATCCACCCTGCCGCAGCAAATATTTGCTAATCGAACCGTTAATGAGCTGTGCTATCGACTTTATCAACCGGCAAATCCTCGCGGATATTATAGCAGCGCTTTTCATTGCTCGGAAACGCAAGTACCGCATTATTCTATTTAATGAAAAACTCTATTGATTCTTTCGGGGCTGAAGCGTCAGCAATAATAACATTATATTCTCAATGATCGGCTGATTTCGCAAATTTGTACTACACACAGGTGTACGAATATTAAAATAACAAATGAATAAGAAAACAATGGTTGTGCTGATGTTTCAAATAAATTCAGTGAGGATTAAAGTATGCTCTAATGTTGAAACCGGAATTATTCTTTAGACTGTGTATGTAGATTCTTTCTTCAGAAATAGCTGCATGAATGCTTCTAGGATAACCGTGCAACCTTTTTTTGTTTTATATTTTAAATGGACAAATTTTGTTTTATATTATAGTGTCGTGGTTTAATGAATTACAACACGAACAGTTAAAAAAGACAATAATTCAATATTTATCTTGAGGAATGTGTGAGGATAAAGTGCAATAAGTTATTTAAGATTTACAATTCCCAAAATGTAGAAAAAAATTATGTTTTCATACTTTCCACAGATTTACAATGGACATTGTAATAAAATTGAATTAGTACTGCATTTTGTAAATATTTGTGAAGGGTATATTCGAATCTGATAATATGTTTTAGAGGAATCGTATACAGTTGCTTAAAAAAAGCCTTATGTGATGCTTAAATACTACATTTTGAATTTTCAAAAAACAATCAATCTTAAGCTTCAAGGAACAAGTGAAAAATTGAAGATCCATTTTTGCCGAGAATCCTGCGAACTGAAACGACTATAAAAAACATTGTAAAACTTTTTTATGACTGAATCTTCCATAAATTGGAAGATTGAAGCTTACCTTTTACAACCACCTCTTAAAACTTGATGTACGATTTTTTTAGGCTGTTTTTTTAGCTTTTAAATATAAGATGTACTGTCAACGTTACAATAATTATAAGGGCTTTACTTATTTCTATCTCTTTATAGAACAGCCAAAAACATCGCACATCAAGTTTTAGAGGATGGTTGTAAAGGGGAAACTTTAATCTTCAAGCCTATGGTAGATTCACTCACGAGAAAAATTTTGCAATGTTTTTAAAGCCGTTTCAATTCGCAACATATTTAAGAAAAAAGGAGTTTTCAGTCTCTGACTTACTATATCATTCGAGAACTAGTTAGACGGAAGAATGTGGAGCAAAGAATTGTGAAAGTAATTGTATATTAAAGTAAAGACATTAAAAGAAATTATGGATATTATTATACTACTTTCGACTTGATCATATAATTACAGTAGCCGATGAAATTTTCAGCATGTATAATAACTAACATAGCTCTACAAAACACATATTTTAAATTTGCATTACGGGATCAGATAAAAATTGGTGTGTGCTTAGACCACATGGCTGAAGTGATACTTCTTTCTTTAATTTTTTTTCGAATTTTTATTAACACTTTATGACATTTAATTTTCTATGATTCTATTATTGAAACAATTGGCTTGTGATAGCTAAACTATGATATAAATATTCTTGATTCAATTTTGTATAAATGTCTTGCAAATAGTGCATCGAGAGTTGTTCCTGATCTTGTTGTCGCTTCATTAGGATTATTTACCATTTCCAATCTTAATGTACTTCTAAAAAATTCTATTAATACTTTTGATTGTTCCGATGCAAAGTTCACGTTGAAATCTCCTCTTAGCATCACCGCAATTTCATCATAATCTTTATTAAGCAATGCCGACCCCTCAACCGTATATGCTAATAGAATAGAATTTCGTTTCGTCGTTTCATCGTTTCATCGTTTCATCGTTTCATCGTTTCATCGTTTCATCATTTCGTCGTTTCATCGTTTCATCGCAAGATCGGTTTTGCGCCTACCGCGCCTAAAGAAGTTTCACTTCAAAAAGTATTAAAAATTACCTTTTCTATTTTTTACGTAATTACTACCAATTTTGAAGTGAAACTTCTTTAGGCGCGTTAGTCGCAGAACCTCGACGCGGTAGGCGTATAACCTCTACGCGGTAGGAATAAAACCGATCTGGCGATGAAACAATGAAATGAAATTCTATTCTATTAGCATATACGATTGAGGGTTCGGCATTCCTTAATAAAGATTATGATAAAATTCCGGTGATACTAAGTGGAAATTTCAACGTGAACTTTGCATCGGAACAATCAAAATTATTAATAGAATTTTTTACCAATAAATTAAGATTGGAAATGGTAAGTAATCCTAATGAAGCGACAACAAGATCAGGAACAACTCTCGATGCAGTATTTGCACGACATTTAAACAAAATTGAATCAAGTATATTTACATCATATTTTTTAAAATCTGTTTCACGTGCAATTTAGTTAATCATTGCTTCTAATTGCTCAAAAAGAAGTCAAGTTGTTTGCTCCAATTTTAAGAACGTTATTCTGATTTAAAGGGCGTCCGAATACTTTCGTGGGCCACTGTAAATTTTAGTCCTCATTATCAACTTTCATTTGGTATAAAAATCCCCAGTCCAATAATGTGGGAATTAAAAATGTTTTTCGGAGCCACACGGTATTTTCATTCTCCGTTCGAAATGATGTCAACTATCCGGGAGCTAATATTTTCGCGCGGTGATTTTAGTGTTTCTAATTATACGGAGGCCGTGGCGTCCGAAAATTTGGGTTACGCGGAAAGTGCACGCCTAATAAAGGTTTCGATAGTCGAGGGGGTCTAATTATCCTTCTTTTGTGCGTCAGTCAGCCTGCACGAGATTGCCGGTGAGCCACCGAATGCGAATCAAACACAGCGGATCTGAAAACCGTGACACTGACGAGGGTTGTAGCTTTTGTAGATCACGACGCTTTTGTTGAAAAATGATGATACGTCGGCTCCCGGCGAAAGAGATTACGGCCGTTTCACCGCGGTGAAAAAGGAAAAACGAAAAGTTGATTGAACGCGAAGGGAAAGTAAGACAGTTCTCTCTTACCTACCCTCGGCTTCTTTCATTTATATCGCGAGCACTAATGGGCCCACTTTGAAGCGGCCGCGGGATGAACTTATTAAACGAAGTTTCGAAGAATCTGTAATAAGAGGCGGGAAATCCGGCAGGTATTCGCGCGCCGCGGTTCCGTTGCATCTGCATTCACTTTGCTGCGAGGTATCTTCGGGAGACCTCGGCAAAGTTGATAATTACTTATGATCTATGCTAAATTTATACGAACTTCTTTGGAACTTCGTCCCCGGCGGAAGTCGCGAAATTGTTCGGGTCAAGTGACCCATCCGTTGCGTAAACGCGATATATTACGCGCGAGATTCGATTATTCAATTGGCCACTTTTCGGAATCTGATTTGTTTCTCTCGGAATCTAATCAGAATTTACTGGAAATGATGAAGCATTGAATTACTAGCCTTTTGATGTAATGATTCAATTATTGAATAGTTATTTTCATTTTCTGTTACGTTCCTGTTCTGTTCTGTTCCTGTTTGATTTTAAATAGGGACAAGTTGCCTTTGGATCATTGCTTATGACTAGTTGAGGATGTTTTGCTTGTATGGCAACACTAAATGAAATACAAAAGAGTAAAAACGTTAGAAAAATTTAAGAACGTCGTTACATTTTTTTGGACACGTTAAAATTATTTAGAGTAATTATTATCTTTTAATTCATTTACTGATTTAAATTGCACCTCTTCATTTCTGTCTTTAACTCATAAAATCAGCAGACTAGGGGTCTTTATGCAAAATAAACATTTTGTGCATTAATTACAAAGAACAGGAGTTGAATGGAAATTTGTTTCTTTCGCTAATAATTTTAATATGTTGGAATTAATACATTGATATTCGTAAATACATTTATTCTTTCTAATTTTTCAAATTTTCGATTACTCAGATTTGTCATAAGTGCAAAAGATGCATTCTCCAAGATGTAGATTATACTCGAACCATAATTTATAATTAAACTGTGAATTTGATGCATTTACGGCAGAACTAAGCAGGAGAGACATAAAACAATAAACACATTAGAAAAGCTTAAAAAGAATTTCATAAACTTGCTAAGAAAGAAAATTAATTTCTATTTCATTTCAGCTTCATTCAACTCAAGTATAAACTTGTTATTTTTTAATTAATGGTATAATAATTAATACCATTATCACTAGTATTACCGAAATAGTCAAAATGACTTGTTACTGATTTTTGTCTTACAATTATTGAGATTGTAAAAATATTTTCATATGAAATTTTCTAATAAACTTCTGAATTCAAGCACATATTATGATATAAATTATACGAAGTCAAAATAAATTAAATCTTGTCATCACCATGGCGTGATATGTATCAGTTGCATTTAGTGCTTGATAGTTCTAATGTTAATCATATTTACAAGTATTTTTCTTTTTCATAATGGTTCAATGTAGGCGTAAGCCCAAATTAGACTACGTTCCCTCAAGTTTCACGGAAAAATACGTACTCCAGGACGAGTCAAAATAAATTGCTTCAAATCAGGTGTACTTACTCTGCTGTATGACGTAAGCGAAGCCATCTTTGACCCACTGTACAATCCCGAATCTGTTCTCAACCTCGCAAGGTATCGTTACTTCTCCTCCTTCGAGGACCGAACTGTTCCGTGGTCTGACTCTGAAGTACTGGCTCCCTTCGCCTGAAACACAATTATAAATAGATTAGCAACAATGAACAATTACGTCCAATTATCAACTGCACCTGTGACGTAATTAAGATCGCATTATCCTCTTGGTAACTTCAAACGTATTTTGGATCTTCTCTTCCCCTCTCGTGTAACAAAAATGATGTAGCACGTGGATGGGAAATAATTAGACTGCGGATCTTTATAAAAAATAAAAATTTTCTGAATCTACCGCAGCAAATAAGAATCACTTACAATTTCTTTCTTCTTTTAATCATTTTTAGTAGGTTGATAGTAATATACCGACACTCTTCAATTCATTTAATGTTTCTCGTGTTCCAAATTTCATCTACTACATAAAGATCCGCAGTCTACAAATAAGAAATAAGTCACAATGAAAATTGAGACAAAAATGATGAAACATGCCGGTTAGATATGTATATTAATCCTTCGAAGGCAGAGTCAGGGTGTATTAAAGGCAAAGTAAATTGAAATACCTAGAAGACACATTGGTATGAAATATTCAAAATGTTTCTTCCATTTCTGACCTTGCATGACCTTGAAGGTCACTGTGCAGTACACGGATGAATTCGTCTACGCTTTCATGTGATATTAAAAAATATACAACATTCCATTTAAAATATTGAAGGTCATCTTCATATCTAACAAAATAGTATAAATACAAAAAAATTACATACGCCATCGTGTTGCGCATGAAAAATAGTACTACTTTTTTCTCATTCATTTTTTTCTAATATTTACTATTTACAAGAAAAACGCTGACTAGTGATAGCTCGAACACCCTGTATATAAATTATTATCTCAAAAAATTTACTAGGTACTGATATTTGGTCCCCTCAGTGTTTTAAATCCATTTTACCATTCTCCCTCTTCTACCCCCCCCCCCCCTCACCATTCATCCACTCTCACCTAACGCCAATGTTCAGCCTATTTCAGCCTACTTTTCAGCGGGACCTACTGTTTATTAACCCTTTCGGTACTACTGCCGCCTGTTGGCGGCATCCACTAAACATTCTCTGGGTACTATCGCCGACTATTTTTTAAACACGTTAAATGCCGCATCAGTCACCGATGACTGTCGCGGCCCGAATGAAAAGTTTAGTGTCAATCACGCTCGGAATTTCTATGAATGCCGCAAAACACGTTTTTGCGGCTTATGCTGCCGTAGAGTGCAACCACTCTCGTGGAAAACTTCCCCGTCCCACGAATGTATAACCACGGCCAGCTTCTCCGTACCGAAAGGATTAAGGTGGGTTTCGAACCACCTTATTATCTCAAAATACATATCTTCGTTTTTCCTTTGAAAGTGTGTATCCCAGTACCTTTCTCTTAAATCCTACAATTATCTATATTCATAATTATACAATTATCAACCGATCTTACAATGCTTTAAAAATTCTTGTATAGTCAAAGGTTGATTTAAGAAAATGAGGGAAAGAAAACAAGTTCTGCTCCGTTCCTCGGCGATAAAGGCATCAATTTTACAATCGCAGTATCAACAACCGACACCGTGCCGGTAAAAGGAGTCGTCCGAGACCGATACATCAACGCAATCTCAGCGTCCCGTTTCCAAAGACCCAGTCCGCCGAAAAAACTGTGCTATCAGGTTAGCTGGCGAGCGATCGACGTTTCCATAAAAAAGGGGGTAGGGGGTTGGTTCGACGATTCAGTCTCGAGTTTCACAGACAGTTCACGACATTCGGGATGTGCTTGTGCACTGGCATCTTCATCTCCTCTGTTGAGCAACGCTGGCAACGTAACGGCCGCGGGAGACCCCCGCTGCCAACGTAAATCGCTTCCCCCTCGAGTTCGCTCGAGATGACGGGCACAACCGGCGACAAGATGAAAGACAAAATCTTGATGGAAGATCAGCGTAATCTGCTTGTTTGCCGCCGATAGAACCGATGCTCGGTGTGCTGCTTGGTCGGCTTTCCACAGACGTTCACAGACATCAAGCAAACTCCCTCCGCTTCCTCGTCCTCGTCCTGGTAGTCCTGGTAGAGTCCCGTCTGTGTACCTGCGGCCGAGGTTACACGTTTGCCTTTGTACAACGGCTGCGTTTCGTGGTCACTTGCTGCACGAATTTGCACAATCCAACCTAAATACGGCATAGATGAAATATACAGGTGGCCGTTCTATGTCAGCCGGCAATCTACCGGTACGGATCCACCATTCGGCACTCTAATCGATGAAATTTAATGCGTCCGTGAACGTGAAGCCAGATTCGATCAGAAGAATTGATTTTGGTTGGTCCTTGATCATGCATTCCTCATTGTTACCGTTGATTAACTAATAGCTCTTTTTTTGTTTCATCAGGCAGTGCGATAGATTTCAGGGTAAATATTTACATTAGGGGCTTCCTCACCGATTTTGATGACGTCGAAATATGTTGTCAAGGTCATCATTCTGAACAACTTTTTCTTATACATGTTATCGCCGCTCAGCTTTAGTTTTCGAGATAATTGCAAAAAAGTTTCAACATCTCGAAAAGTGATCGGAGTAGGTCTGGGTTAGATTTGAAATTGTGGCCGCCGGTAACGCGGCCACGGTCACAACTTAAAACGACTTCAATCAGTTGAGACCCACTGTTTTGTCTGTTTATGTTTACGAACTGAAACGTGAAATGAATCGTGTCTAACGCGAACTCGTTTCACTGTCAGCTGTGTTAGCACACAGAGTATTAAGCATGAAACTATACGAATTCTTGGAAATCTGCAACAATCAAGAAAATATATAATAACCCAGTATATAAATACATAAATATATAAATAATATATAAATAACCCAGACCTACTCCGATCACTTTTTGAGATGTTGAAACTTTTTTGCGAATATCTCAGAAACTAAAGCTGAGCGGCGGTAACATGTATAGGAAAAAGTTGTTCAGAATGATGACCTTGACAACATATTTCAACGTCATCAAAATCGGTGAGGAAGCCCCTAATGTAAATAATTACCGACTTCAGTGATTTTATTATGACTAGTTTATTGGCATATTTGTGCCATTTTTCTGATTGAAACGACTCCAAACATGACGAAGTTTGGATCATGTGTACTCTTTTAATCCACGACATCTCAATTATCCGAGTAAATCAGTGGGGAGTCAGTGTTTGGTAGATTGGTTAGCTAGCTAGAGACATGTATTTGATATACTAATATTGAAGAGGATCATTGGCAAGATCGCGATTTTTTCATCGTTGAAGTGCCAAAGTCAGGAAATTATTAAGAACCAAAGGAAGTATGGCAAACTACCGGTACGGATCCACCATTCGGCACTCTAACCGTGCGAAATTTAACGCGTCTGTGAACGTGAAGCCAGATTCGACCAGAAGAATTGATTTTGGATGGTCCTTGATTCTACATGGCCATTCCTCATTGTTTTACTGTTGCTACTGGACCAATCGCTCTTTTTTCGTTTCATCAGGCAGTGCGATAGATTTCAGTAATTTTATTATGTCTAGTTTATTGGCATATTTGTGTCATTTTTCTGATTGAAACGACTCCAAACATGACGAAGTTTGGATCATGTGTACTCTTTTAATCCACGAGATCCCGATTATCCGAACAAATCAGTGGGGAGTGAGTGTTTGGATAGTAGATTAGTTAGTTAGCTAGAGACATATATTTGATATACTAATATTGAAGAGGATCATTGGCAAGATCGCGATTTTTTCAACATTGAAGTGCCAAAGTCAGAAAATTATTAAGAACCAAAGGAAGTATGGCAAACGGTTAAACAAATCGTTTAGAAGTTGGTATCACGTACAATCTGTATTCAGTATTTATTCAACAAACATTCTGGTTGTGTCGAATTTTTGTAAAATCACAAGCTCTATTTTCGCTTCGTTCACTCGTAAAATAATTATAGCGAAAGTGTTTGCGGTAAGATATTCACACAGCTCACGAGTTGCCTGGAACAGGAATTTCCATTTTAAAGTGTCGCTAAATTACCGAAACAATTTTCAAAAGGAGTGACAGAAAATCCAGTGGAATAATGATTAAAGAGTTTGTTTTTGTGGTCCGTGCGCAACAGTTTAAAGAGTCATTTTCACACACGGAGGGAAACACTTTGAAATAACGCATTTTATGCGTTTGAAACACGCCAAAGTGGAAACTTAAAACGCTCTAAGGACTTCAAAACAGAAATTCCCTGCCTATGTCGAAATTCGCCGGCGAATACTCCGCGTTCATTCAAAAGCTTTTAGCATGGTATGTATTGAGATTATTTCAAAGGGATAACTTTAAAGTTGAAGAGGCATGGAAAAAACGCTGTGCATATTTATCATTCCGTAAGCGTTCCGTCCAGTACATTTACACGAACTTCTTCGTGTTATGAAGGAACGCGTTTTTCAAACATTTTCGATCATTAAAATCCGTTCGCTAAAATGGCGTGAAAAAGGATCGTACAAATGTCCATTTTGATTCAGATCAGATTGATAAGAGATTTTCAAGGCAGCCGAGAATTTTTATTATGCATCTAGACGCTGGGGAGTATTTACGGTATAAATTAAATTTAAAAAGTACCATTTTTTAGAAAAGTGAACAATAATCTAATTTTTAATAGAACATCTATTATGCACTTGAAAGCACATTGATATAATAGAACTTCTGGTAATTGGGAAGCAATAAGGCTTGATTTCACAGCTGAAGTGAAACAGAACGGTCCCGTTGCGGCACAGTCGCAATGTGTACCACTACCGACTGCGTTACAACGTTAGTGGAGCGCGAACATAATATGCACCCACTCTAGTGCACTGTATGTAAAATGGTTACATGCTTGAACTACAAAAAGATAGAAAAATGGTACACGGTAACAAAATTAAAGATATCGAGATACACCACACAAAATTAGAAATGAAAATCTCCAAAAGCGAATCTCCATTTATGGCATTTAGAAACTTTGAATTAGAAGAATAAATTGTTCCTCTATTTTGACGTTTGCCAAATCATCGTTGTAAATGGCAATTTGCACAAAAATCACAGCCAAATTAGGAATATTAATTGCATAAAATCCAGTATATATTAAGCAAAATAGTCACAAATTTACGAATATCAGAATGAATGGGACAACTAGATAAATCACTAACACAAACTGCAAGAAAAAATTGCAAAATGGTAACTGTTCGAATTATATAATAAGAGACAAAAGAGACGTACATAGTGATACATTATACAGATTAAATATGCAATATGGTGGACTTGGCAGCTACCGAAGTACAAAAGTGGAGAAGATAGATACTCTCGTTTACTCTCAATTTAAAAAAAGGGGGTGAAATGGTAACTCGTGTCATACATACAGAGCAAAACGCCAAAAAACGAGAGTATTGCAATATAGTGGACTCAGCAACTGCCGAAGTAGACAAATGAAGTAGATCGATACTCTCTTTTATTCTCAGTTTAAAAAAAAAGGGGAAATGGTAGTTCTCGTCATGCGTAGAGAGAAAAATACTAAAAAAAAAACGGGATTATAATCTTGTGCTGGAAGGTCTCTGGATAGTTTCAATGTTTGTATCCCGACTAGTATTCCATCGGTTAAACGAATAACGTGTCTCTACATACGAAAGACCACACGATGGATTTCAACCCTCCAAGTTCTGGAGGATGCAGCCGAGTACAATTTTCGCAACGCTCGAGTATGCATACGATAATCCTCACCATCGTTCAACCATTCACTCTCGAAAATCGCGCAAAATCTCTTATTGTTGCTACACGAGCTGATTAAGAAAAAAAAAGAGAGACTCCCCCAGATTTACATGCGTCGATGACGGGCGTTACAAATTTATCGATATATCGCGCGCGCGCGCGCACACGCGGCATTGTGAGTAAATCTGCTCGAGTACTAATCTCGTATCATTAATAACTTGCGCCGCGGCTGCTGGACATTGACTAATTACTAATTAAATAATGGTTACAATAGACGCGTTTGCGTGTAATAATAATTGATGAACACGAACAGTACTTGCGAATGCATAATAGATGAATGTTCATTACCGGGCTGCGCCAAAATAAATGACTGATTTCTCTCGAGGTAAGCAAAGAGTAACTGATTTAGACGATGCTCGCCTTCTGCTAATAAAAAAGGAAATTCAACTTGGATTAGTACTTTAGATTGCATTTGTAAAATTAATTTCAAATAGTTGATTTTTTAAAGTTAATTTTTAAAATTCAGTTCAAATAATTGATTTTTTGAAGTTAATGTTTAAAATCCATTTTAAGAAGTTCAATTTTAAAAAATCAGTTCAAATAGTTGATTTTTTGAAGTTAATGTTTGAAATTCATTTTAAAAAGTTCAATTTTAAAAAATCATTTTAAAACATTTAAAAGAATGTAATGATGTTTTTAGAAACATTTGTTTTTATAGTTTTGTCGTTGACCCATTTATTTTTGTTATAAATGCATAACATCTGCATGCTGCGATTAATCAGTACATATATCTTGCAATTTTTACAAGGCAAAAAAGATTCGGGCGCGAACGAGGGCATTTGGCCATAACTCGGTCATGCGATACAGGATCGATTTAACCGGGGGTGATTCTGGGTTAATTTGGAATTAGAAGTAACGACTTCCGGTCGCGATCCATTTGATCGTCGGGAGGGCAGGACGATCGCGAGACGAAAGAGAAACGAGCGGACCCGCTGGGCAGTACCTTCGTTTTTCTTTTTTTTCCGTCGACGGGAACGAAAGGCAAAGTTAACGGTGCGGAGGAAAATTACGCGATACGCGCGAATAGGTCTGTCAGAGGTTTAATCGACGACTCCCGGGACCGTACAGGATCGCCGAAAGGAATAAATATCGGCGTCGACGGGCAAATCCGTCGAATGAATTATACGATTATCGGCTTTGCAACTTTTTATTAGTAGAGCTCCGGGTCGCGCTGACGGGCCGAAGCTTTCGCGAATGGCCGTTTTAATAATCACAGGGTGCAGTTCCGAGCGACACCGTATCTTCGCCCGTAGACGGCGCCAGGATTAATCCTTTTTCGCAGTTTAATTCGATAGAGACAACGCGCGGTACGCTTCGAATCTGTTACGTTACTGATACTACGTTTGTCACCATTTGCGGCTGAAACGATTTTCTTCTTTGCTCGTGCCGATCGTGTCCATTTTCGTGTGATTTGTGATCGTCAGACTACGGATCTGTATGCAAAATGTTCCAAAACGAGTGTGTGTAGCAGAAATTAAATGAAAATGTATCTTCTCTTTGGACAATTTTAGTAAATCGAAGATAATGTAGTAGTTGTTCTTAACCCCTTGGCCTCCAACAACGAGTGAGACTCGTGGTGAGAAATTTGGGCAAAAACAATAAGGACGAGCCTGATTCGTGCTGCTTCGTTCGGACCAAACCTAAACAACACGAGCCTGGCTCGTGGTATTTCGTTCGGACCAAACGTGAACAACACGAGCCTGGCTCGTGGTACTTCATTCGTGACAAACGTAAATAACACTAACACGAAGATTACTAACTTACTACGAGTTTTCTCAAAACATTATTAATGTAAATTAAGTATTAAATTACAAATTATTATTGATATATTATCCACTTTCAAATTATAAATCATTTTTGTTCACCGATGAATTGATCATAATTACTTCCCAGACATCTGAAACGTATTAGTTGTGTCCAAACGTGTTTATTATTTCACAATTCCTTTCGTTGCGTCGAAATATACATGTCATAAGACGCATACATTTTGCGCAAGTCCGAGCACACGGCTAAACAGCTAAATGGCTCGATGCGTGACCGACCTTCTTGTTTATTATGGCACGAGCAATCGGGAGTTAGCGGGTTCGACAAGGGGTTTAAATTCGTTTAATGTCTCCATAGTTTTGTACTTCACCTCATTTTAGGATTTACAACATTTTTGGGACACCCTGTAGATAACTGATTCATACATATCTACCATCCGTCCATCAGGAGATGGAAGTGAGAAACTTGTAGGTACCACGTGATCTCCCTTCTACGCGCTACACGTTTACCGCTATTGGCCGAATCGCGCGACAAAGACGGAACCGCGCAAATTAGTGTGACTGGAACAGCGAGATGTGGTGCCGCTGAGCGCCTATGTCCACCGTTCCCGCCACAACGTAAGCGTAAGAGTGGGGTCTGCAGCCTGGCGTCTAGAGGGGGGTCTCGCAGTCCTCCTGCACCCCACTGTCGAAAATCACTGCCATCTCCTGATGGACGGACGGTACCTAATGCAGTATTCAAATATTCAATCCGCGCCCAGATAAAAAAGTTGTAAAAAACAATCTCAACAATGTTCTGGATTCTAACCAATTACAAATTTTTCCAAAAAATGTTGTTCATGCCGCATAATAAACTAATCCTTCCAAATTCTTAAAAAAATTCTCGTCCAATCTTAAAAAAGATATGGTCTTTTTAATAGTTTCCGATCATTGCTTTAACACTAAACCTACAACGGTCAAAATGACCGGTTTTATATGTTCGAATTATTGAAATTATAAAAATTCATTTGTTAAAAATAGTAATATAAATTTCCTTGTCTAAGCATCTATTATATCATATTCAATAATTATAGTCTTGCCATTTTTATAAGACAATATTTACCAGATACTTTTAATACTTGGTAGGTTTAGTGTTAAGCCACTGTACATCGGATCACGTAATACAGTAAAAGCAAACCGGTAAACGCTGCACGGATTTCACGTCTGCCCGTGATTCCATCACACGCGAGAAATATCTGAGACAGTAGAATCACCATAAGGTCTCGGGCGTCTACCCGATATATTGAAATATCTCCCGAAACTACCGATTTACGAAAGCGACGTCTCGATCGCCCGTGAAACTTCACCGCCCACGTTCCCCGAATACAAAATCAACGGGAATCTAGTCGACTCCTCCTGCAGAAAGGACAAGAAGAATAAATGGGTAGAATAGGAGGATGTGACAGAAGGGAGAGAAAGAAAAAGAGGGCGAGAGCAGACGCAAATTTCCCAACATCGTGGAATTTTTCTTCCCCTTCCCTTACGGAAAAGGACAATCGGTTCTCCCGCATCGGTGCTCGTTTCAAGACTCGCCTAACGGGGAAAAAGGCCGACAAACACTAGCATAAAGTGCGCGTTTACCTCCGCTCGGTATGCAAATTGACCGTTCGAAGCTCTACATGAAAAATGAAACGATTACGAAACGCTCTTTCGCAGATGCTCGTCGCCGGGACGAGGACCGCCACACCGAGTTCCCTGGCAAAATGTTTCTACAGTGGATCCTGGATTCCAAGAGATCATACTCTCGAAAGTGTTCTACAAACATGTGTGTACATCAGTACATCCTTATTTCAATTTGTATAATTTATTGAAACGTTACATCGCTCAATTATTATACAGGTTGGTTCACGCAATTGTTTCAGACGTTAACTTCGTCCCAAGTACAATTACCGTTAAAGATTAGGAACTTCAGGTGGATGATGCTCCTTGTCGAAACCAATCTTTGATGGTTTATTCTATGTTCTTCACTAATGTTCGTATTATATCGAGTTGTTCCAATTCCTCTGTTCTGTTGTTTTATCATTACATTAACCCTTTGCAGTCGGAGCTATTTCAACTAAAAAACCAAACATTTCTTCTAACCTAGAATATTTCCATTGTACATATTTTATTTTCATTATATGCGTAAGAAACTGATATAGTACCTCATACAATATTTAAATGTTTAATAATTTATTACATATAAACAAATTTAATCATGTAAATAATATTCTGAATAATGGTGTAGTAATTTGTAGTGGCGCTTCAAAGTCGGCATTCGAGTGCTAAGGGTTAATCTTTCATACCGTTATCCCTTGTATCATATTACTATTTTCACACTGTTAATATAATAAACTTTATTATATCTACAATATTTACGGAAAACCATCAAAGGAAAAGGATGAATGGTTTAAAGAATACTGCATCAACAATTGCTTTATTTCTCTTTTTAAATGAAAATTCATACTTGTTTTACATAGATAGATTCTCTCGTCGTAATACGCAGAAAAATATTGTTAGTTATCGAGATATTAGTGCTACCACCATAGGTTTCGCTGTCGATCATCATCGTTAAAATATTTTACTAAATCCAACGTGCCTCCTTCGCGAAATATTAAAATCATTTAACAGAAGAAACTCGTGTATACCCTGAATATGTATACTATGATTATGATTTTAAATAACAGCGAGTGTAAAAGTGCATAGTCAAAGAAGAGATTTCATTTTCGTTTCAGCAAGATCGGCTCGTTGAAAAGAGAATAGATAATAAAGTGTTGCAGTAACAAGTATGAGATCGCGAACCTATTTAACAGGATTACTCAGATCCTGTTCCCAGGATGAATAACCAAAGCGTAACAGCGATGAAGGTGAATTCCTGAAGAAACCGGAAGGGAAAGTGGAGGGTCTTTAATAAATCCCTTGAAGGAAAGAATTACTTGGTTTCCACGTGCACGATGGTAGAGAAAAAAGAGAGAGACAGAGAGAGAGAGAAAGAGGGAGAGAGAGAGTGTTGGCTTTGCAATGAAAATTTAATTATCGGTCCGTTCTTTGCGCAGCGCGCTTACGCGAACTGGCACCGGGACGAGATAATGATAGGTTTACGATTAACACAGTGTAGAACCGTCGATGGTCGACATTGACCCGGCCGGTACAATGGCTGTGTTATCCGAGTTTAATAATGATCGCAGCCTGGCAAACAGTAATCCTCGGCGAAAAAATTAACGTCACGCTGCCAGAAGCTCGACAATAATTGCGTCACCCGTACACTATGGGAGCTTAGATTAAACCGAGCCGAAGCTCGACAAGGTAATCGTGCTCTATCAAGCCCCAACAATAACTTCGCTCCCGACCATAATCGCGCCATCAAAGCTGGACAATAATTACGCGCTGCAGAACTTACAAATAATTACACCGCACAGCGACAGCCGCCGCATCAAGCTGCCAGCGCGAGCTTAAGCTTCTTATGGCAAAAATTCTGGTCACTGAGTCATTAAAGTTTCTGCCATTTTCAATTCCCGTATAATTTGCACCACCGCTTAAAAACATTCGGAAGCTTACGACATTTCTGCGAAGTATGGAATAAATAAACTTTCAAACGAAACTGCCCTGGTTCATATTGGATAATAGAAATCATATGTAATGTTATCTTATACCGGGTGTTAATTTTAACTCATTCATCTAAATTATTTCCGCTACTATTAAAAGTAAGAAAAAATAACTTATTAGGATGTACATAGTTTTAAGATGTGCATCAGATGGTAATAAAAAAATTCCTTTGAAGGTAATTTTAACGATTTTTTCAAGGTCGACGTATTTTTGTGCACATTTACATGTATTTTTAATAATGCAATGTGGCAGACGGCGTCAAGATGAGTTGAACGACCTACACATCATGAGCTTGAAATGACCTTGAAAGCGAAAAAATCAGTTTCAGTTTGAAGAATACAAAAGTAATAAAACGAAAACGGTAATATCACCTTATTTTATTAGTTGCTCCAAATATTGGCCGACAACGAGGTTGCTTTTAAGGAACTGACGATAATCGGGTGAAGACTAATAAAAGAATATAAAGTTGTCAAGATAACAAAACAGAAAAATTAGAAAATGTGTATCAGTTGTCATAATAATAGAAATAGTAATAAAGATCGCGATTAGATTCCTGTAAATGTCCAAGTATTTATATTTAGCCATATTTTAACTAACTTCCTAGTCGATTGCATTATTTTCCATCATTTTCAATAATCCATTTCTATCTACCATGGTAGTAGTTCCTCTACGAAAAAAATCAATGATATTATAATTTCATACAGTATGTATAGAATCTGAAATAAAATTTTCCTCAGCCAAGTGAATGAATAAATAAACCTTAAGATTTCGTCCATCTACAAATCCTTTTAAAAAACGGAGACAAATTAGAAAATCATTGAAAACTATAAAAGAACTTTTTAATAAATTTGTCAGTACCAATTGCAATATCAAGCTTGAACTATGAAGTCATACTCTGTACTGTAGTTTAATAATTTATTTCACGATTGTTTTTGATAGAAAATTTACTAAATATATTAGAATATTGTATTGAATTTTTTCGACGCACTTAGCCAATACTTGCGGTAAATAATGGACGATAGCACGATTCAAAATCGTTTCCCGGGATTGTTGAGCACACGAGCACACGGGAAATCGTCCCTGCGCGATGTTTATTCCCTCGAACGGCGCAAAACGTCGCTTTGTGGTACCATTTGCCTTGCGTAATCTTTACAATGTTCCATGGTTCCATCGGTGATAACGTCACACTCATAAAAATTCACAGAATCGACTGGAAAATGCATGAAAGGAAAACTGAAATATCCATAATGTTCCATGACAAACACGGTATTCCTGCAGTCAATGTACGGATGCATGCGATTCCATCTTTCATGCGATTCGTTTACTCTACCGGCGATTCTTACTTTACGCGATGATTTTTATTTCACGCTGCAATGGGAACAACTCCTATTGGTAGAATATATAATAATGACGCGCCGAGTCCCCAATACCCCCCATGAAAACTCGATCTGAATGTCCATTCCACGGCGTAGAACCCCCCGTTTAAAAGCTTCAAATATTATCCGGCGTGATTAATAGACTGCGAAAATTCGCGAAAATGGCGCTTTTAAAAACGTCTACAATTATTACATTCGAACTCGGAATATAGCGTAAAGCGCAAAGGATGTTTGATATTTTTCCATCCACTGTATAATAAATACGCGAATTTCTAAACTCTAAATGAGCTTAAGAGATTAAAAATTGGAATTAACCTTCCGGCGGGCGCGCCTCTTTTTGTGCACACAGCACACGTAAAGAACGGGAAGGATGATTTCGAAGAATTTGGCATTTTATCTTCATCTATTGGAAGTGATGACGCATCGTTCACTACACAAGTAAATATCATCGCAATTATATCTCATTTCATATCATTTGCATTAGAAAAATGCCACGAATATGTTCGTGACAGTTCCATAAAAAAATAAAAAGAAATGAAGAAGTTTTATCACCGGGTTAGGTGTTGTTTTCACAGCTACATACTCGACCTGTATTATGTTACATTTCTCGGCGGCCGAGCCTTTTCTACGTTCGCCACACACAAGTCAAAGAATAGTATACCTGAACGAAAAGTGTCTCTGGCCGGACCCGTGCTTGTGACATTTATCGATTAAAGACTGTATTAAAGAAATTGATAGTAAAACTGACAAACACTGAAACGAATTTTCAAAGTACCTAAATGGGCTTGAGAAATGAAAAATTGGAAGGGAAGTGATACATTCTTCAAATATTAAAGAAATTGATAGTAAAACTGACGAACACTAAAACGAATTTTCAAAGTTTCTAAATGGGCTTGAGAAATGAAAAATTGGAAGGGAGGTTGCATATTTTTCAAATATTAAAGAAATTGTTAGTAAAACTGACAAACACTGAAACGAATTTTCAAAGTGCCTAAACGGGGTTGAGAAATGAAAAATTGGAAGGGAGGTTACACATTCTTCTAATATTAAAGAAATTGACAATAAAACTGGTAAACATAAACGAATTTTCAAAGTACCTAAATGGGCTTGAGAAATGAAAAATTGGAAGGGAGGTGATACATTCTTCAAATATTAAAGAAATTGATAGTAAAACTGACAAACACTGAAACGAATTTTCAAAGTACCTAAATGGGCATGAGAAATGAAAAATTGGAAGTGAGGTTATTCATTCATCAAGTAAATTATCTTTAAATGTATATGGTGCAGTATATTTCTAAAAACAATTAAAGAGATTCCTAGTGAAACTGACAACTACTGAAACGAATTTGCAAAGTAGAGAATTCAGAAGTCATTTCACGTTAACAATTTCCATAAACCATTCACGAAATCAACTGTAAAAATAAAATTCGCAGCTCTGCGAACTATTCCAAAAAAATTTGATTTACTCATTACGAGTACAGTAGACGATTTAGAAAATTGATGATCAGTATAATACAAACTGTGAAACAGTGTTTCTAATTCCAGCAACGTCGATGCAGCGTAAAAGCAGTTCGGTCGTAAATGGTGAACGTTAATTAGGCATTCCTTGGGGAAAAATTGCCTGAAGCTCTGTCCGGGAAGGTACTTCGGGTAAAAATTAGAAAACCGAAAAACGTCGTCGTCGGAGCCGACAAACGAATTTTTCATAAACGAAAAAAGTAAGCCATCCTGGTTTTACGAGCGCAGCAGCCGTTCTCCCGTGCACTTGGTAACTCAGACACGACGTCTGCGTGTCACGGAATAACAATAAAATATAAAGTTCCGTCGATTCGAAATTTATGGAATTCACATATGCATAGACGGTGGCTTTTTCGAATGTACAGGCCATAACACTCCTCTGCGACCCTCGTTTTCTTGGGGACCCGTATGCATTACGGGGGAAATAAGCCTTCGTTCGCTTGGTACACAAATAAAATTTCGGCGAGCGCGAGTGTGCAAGCACCGATATATGTACATATGTATTATATGTATTTACAAGGCGACGTAACGCGGACAAGACCGCGCGTCGTTCCTCCAGGCATAATCGACAGAGCCATAACAGGGTTTATTCGCCAGCTGACGCGAAATTGAGGGGAAGCACTTTGCCGAAGCACGACGTAAAGCGGACCCGCTTCGTTTCACGATATTTATTGGCCACTTCGAGAAGATTTCGGTTTAAAACTCGAAAATTCCGGGGAACGTAACCTTCCTCTTGTTTTTTATATTTTTTATCCTCCAGGGATACATTAATAGAACGATTTTATTTTGGTAATAGTGGTTGTTGGTCGTTGCGACAAGATTTTAGATATTAAAAGTCGTAAATCTTGAGCGACGTATCCTTTCTATTTCACTTTTTTTATTGTTTCATGACGCAGGGTATTAATTGTACTTATTTTGGCTAACAATATTTTCTGTTTCCTTTTCTGTTTCCTTTTTTATTTTTCTTTATGGATATAATTTTTTGGGTCGATGAATAAAACTGCATTTCACTGTCGTGATTTCTCATGTTTTATTACATTTAAACAGTGTGGATCGACAGTTACAGCACAGACAAAGTAAGTATGTATAATAATTGGTAGGATAAAGTGAAATAATTTGTGACACGGGTTGTGCTGTTATTACAATGTTATGTTACAACATTGTATTATAACGTTCATATTTATTATCACGCTACGGCAATGCTAATTAATTTCCTCTCGATCAATACAGCTTCAACTTAATATAATTTAATTTCCATTTGCACATATTGTAATGATGTTTGAGCTTTATACTGATTTTTTTAATGAAAATACAGACAGCCATTTATTGTTGAATTTCAATAAAATCTGCCATTTTCAAGTGCTTTGTGCATTTTCACGTGCTATAAAATCTGCGATCTGATAATCGTCATTCTACCTCGAACTAGATGAAATAAAAGTATTATTTATGCGATAATTCTTGTAACTCACGCACATAATGTTAACATCGCGTCAGGAGAAGTCCATTTTCAATCATGCCTTTTATTTTAAAATTCTAATAAAACCTATCATTTGTGTGTGTGTTGTGCATTTGCGATCGCTATAAATGCACAAAATCTACAAGTGCTGCTAATTTCAATTTTATTAGTTGCACAAATTAATGCGTATCTCTCATTAATCAATTGTAACGTTATTTTGAATTCGAATCTTAACCATAATATTAATTACTTGTAAGATATGATGTAAATGCATAGGCCAGTGGTGGAGGTTAATTTAGAGAGTGGGGTGTATTTTAATTGTTTATAAAGAATCAACAAATTCACGAAGAAAGAGCTGCTAACTAATTTGTACATCTAATAGTTCAAATCTTTTTAATTCTTGTCACTCATCGTGTTATTACTTTATTAGAATTTTATTCTCGATTGAGTCATTACCTTGAAAACGCATCAAGGCGAAAGGTGCATAATTAACGCAGTGTTTTGTATTCGACGTCAGCGGTCGATTCGCCGTCGCGAATTCGCCGAGCGTCCAATTAACACTGCTTACGTCGCTTCTCTTTTAACTATTCCGGCTCGTTCCTCCGCTCCCAAAATAAAAAGAAGCAAACAAAACAAATGGAGAAGCCACAAGAGAAGTGAGAACGCAACTTGTCCCAATTTTCAAACTCCTCGAACACGTGGCGAGTATAATTAAAAAGAGAAAGTAAAAGAGCGGCTCGAGTGCTCGACAAACTCTATTCATTCGCGCTTTTCATTCTCCTTATTGCCGCACAAAAATTTCACCGTCGTCGCGTCGTCGTCGTCGTGGATCCTACGGAATTGATCCTCGCCGCGATGTATCCTTCCAATGCATTCTCGAGGACCTGGAGGGTCCTTCGAATCCCTTATGCATTCGTACCTTTCGGGAATATGGAGAACCGAGCAACTAGAAAAGAAAACTTTCCTACGATTACGGGAAATCTTCGTGGCAGAAGATCTTTGGTGAAATCGAAAAAATGCTGATCTCCTGCATTTGGAATTCTATTGTGCACTGGGTACAAGTAATTATACGAACAAAGAGGAAAGTCATCGTCCAGCGTGTGAACAGAACGTTTTTAAAAGGTAGAATAAATTGAAAAATGTTGACGTATCAATATGAAACTGATTATTGAAAAAAATAATTGGAAAATTGGATTGGTTAAACGTCAGTTTTAATAGAATTTGTCGCAGATTTTGTTATTTCGTACTCACTATTCAGTATGTACCTTCAGTCATACAATTTCAAAAAATTACTTGAAAATGAGTGTTGAAAATTACACATTTTTAATTAATTGTTCTTGTAGGTATTGCTTGAATGTGAGTGATTATGTGCGGATATATTAAAGATAGATTATTATTGCCGAATAACTAATGCATACCCTGGATTTTTGTGGTTATAATAATACGTTATTGTATTAGCAGTGGAGAAATAGTATTGAGAAGACAAAAAAACAGATGAATAGATGGAGAAGAACATTGAATAAAACTGTTAAAGATTGATTTCAACAAGGAGCATCAATCATCTGAAGTTCCTAATCCTAAACACTGTTACACTAAAATATAATGTTAGGAGTAAAGAAATAAGTACTAATATTAATAATTAGGATTTCTATAGGTGCAGGAAGATTAGACTTGAATAAATATGAATTTATATTAGCCAACGATTTAAATAGAAGAGAAAAGCAAAGTCTAAGATCTATTTAAAAGAAAGATTTTGTACGAGTACACAGTGTCGTCAGATCGGTTAAATCGAGGGGAATACAGTTTACCACCCCTCTGATGACCAGAGTAATATCTGATACGTTGAGCGGCACGTCACGTGACCAGTCTACGGTCTTAATGGGGGACGTTGGAGTGTACTCATGGTAGTGGAATGGGATAGTGGAAAGGGAAAGGGAGGAGAGGAAAACAGAACCAGTTTTGGTTGTTTCTGGCATCACTGCGAGTACATAGAACGTAATCTATGAAATTACTATGTGTAACGAGTAAATAAATACTTACTAATATCAATCGTTGGCATTTTTATAAGTGTAAAAAAATTAGAAATGCATAAATATGAATTTATTTTAGTTAATGATTTAAGTAAAATAGGAAAGTACAATCTTATATTAAATATCATAACTTTTAGCATTTGAATTCAAAAAATTTCATTTTCGGTAACACGATAAAAGTATAATACATATACAAAGTTTCGAATTAATTAATCGAATTTATTGTTTTGGGGAAAATTGTGAAAAATCGATATCACTTATTGGAAGAAGAAAGAAATTTTCCTTAATAACGTGGGCTAGTATAGACAAATTCCAGAAAGATAAAAATGTTGATAATATATGCTCGAATGCGAGAGAGGCAAGTAAACATTTAGGAGCATATAAATAGGAGTTAGTCCACCTGAATTAACAGATTGAACACTGATACTCTCTTATATTGTGTCCGGGTTGAATCAACTGGCGACTCTCGGTCGCCATGAATGTTAGTGCAGTGGCACGATTGATGGGTAAGAGGCAATAAAAACAATTACCACCGTTGAAGTATCGGTCAGCTAGTTGCTGGTAGCGAAAACAGTTCCGAGTGCAAATAGTTAAATCCAATAGCCCCTAAATGGCAGGTCAGCGGAAACTATACTGGTCGCTAAATGTTTTGACTGAATACAAACACTTCGCTGGATTGCGAGCGATGTTTCCACCAACATTGGTTCTCCCTTCGGCTATCTTTACGAATGAGAAGATAAGTTTCTTCGTACGAGTGTCCCGGTTATTGGAGAGTGATGTCCCGGCGACGCGAGATTCGCTTCTTGCCAAAATGCCAATAAAACTCATTCGTCTTCCTTTTTTACTGCCAAGCGTTCCTCCGCCGGCTTTTCTCGAGGAACATTCATTCTGTTAATGTGACTTTAGTTGCTTTTGTTGAAATAAATGTGCCGGAGCCGAGGAAGAAGATAAAAGATACGATAGCAAAGTAGTTGGATGACGTGAGCCACGATTATCTTGTCGATTTAATTACTGAACATTTTGTTTAAAGGTGCATAAATATTCGCTTGGTCTTTATGCATTCGGTTCGCTCTTTATTTGCACTTGTTTGTAGCTATGTGTGTTACAAACGGTTTTTGTGTTTCGTTAATATAATAATAATTAGAAAGGAGGCAACCGCGTGAGTCGAAAAGATTATCGCCAGGCTGAAAGGGAAGAAACAGCACAAAAGACTACGAGAAGTCGAAAGATCAGATAAAACTGTTATAAAGAGTGTTCAACCTGTAACCAACGGACGTGCGAATCGTGGACAGCGTGTATCTGCGACCAAAAACATACATAAAGTGGGAAATCCGCTGCTGCGCCGTTCTCGATGAAACGGAAGTGTAGATAATTTAAAAAATAGAGTGTTAACATCGATGTGAGCGGATAAAAGTTTGAAATCAACTTTTTAAATTGGTATTGTTCTAATGAAAAATAATAACGTTGACTAACTTGTGGAGTTAAAGTATATGTCGCCTTCTATTAAAAACTTATACAATCAAAATAAACTGTTGGAATTTATTCAAGAAACAAATTGACAAAAATAATCTTCTGTTATTTAGTAGGCACATTCGATCGCTTGACTTTCGAGTGCCTATACAAATAAATGATATACTATTGTGTCTGTGCTGCCCCCGTTATGGGACTCTCGACTCACGGTCGGTGTCGCCAGATCAACCCAAAACTGGGTTGATTTTCCTCTCCTCCTTTTCCCCTTCCACTATCCCATTTTACTCTTGCGCACACTCCAACGTCCCCCACTAAGACCGTAGACTGGTCACGTGACGTGCCGCGCAACGTGTTACATATTACTCTCGTCATCAGAGAGGTGGTAAATTGTATTTCTCGTGATTTCAGCGATCTGGCGACACTGCTCAAGGTCGATCGTTTACTTTTCGTTCCAGAGCCGTTCTCACTCTAGAATATTTTGTCGAAGAGTAAAGACGTGCCTCACAACGTGTCTTCGAACGTTTAGTTCGAATAAATTCTATTTCCTACATAAACTCAACGAATCTGGCAATTTCAATTACGTCTGCACAATTTTCGATCGATGATAAAGTTTATTAATATTTTTAAATATTTTTACATCATTCCTACTGTACAGGCTATAGCAGTTTCCAGGGTTCCGACCCCTAAGACCTAAGAAGTGGATAAAACTGGATTTATCCAGTTTAAACTGGCTTTATCGGATTCGAACCATTTTATCTACCTTCCATTAATTAATTCTGGGATGGTGGTAGAAGTTGGATTATAGAAACTATTAAACCCTACTCGTTTACCATTTAGGTACTATTTCTGACGAGAGTTACACAAATTTTGCGGTCAAATCCGAAGGTATTTGTATTCGAAGACAAAGATACGAGTCAGTATTAACCTAGATTCACGATCGATTGCTTCTCAAGCTCCTATAACCCTAATCTCCAGCCTCGGCAACTATTGTCTCTTATTTGTGTACTGTTTAGTACTCGAGAACTAGACGGTGTAGAAATACAATTCTTTTTCAAATCGCTTATTTTTAAGTTACAAATCCGGCCATGTAGAAACAGTTTTTGTAAAATCATATGTTTAGAAAATCTATTTGAAAATGAATATTTTTTTGCAGTTTTTGTTATTAAATACTAATCTATCTTCATGAAAACTCGCATGTGTGTTCTATAACGGTGGAATCCAATATAATCTTATTTTCACTTGTAATGGTTTTTGTAGATCGAAAATAAATATATGACGTACTAAATTCTGACGTATTTTCCGCTTCAGCGTTTATTGACAATTTTCGTAAGGCATAAATGCATAAAGATCCGCAGTTTGGAGATTAGTTATCATTCTAACAGTAAGAAAGAGTGCAAATGCTAACGAGGAGAAGACGCGGTCATCGACTTTGCATACTGGTAGATTTCGTGCTCCTATTTATGAAAATATAGCATTGTGGGCGTCGATACTCAATAATTTTTGAGATATTTACAATTTAAATTTCATTATACCCGTTAAGCCGTTAAGTATAGTTTTGGTTGAAGTTTTTGTCAAGTGCCACACGGCGTGATGGTAACGTACTAGATTCATTACCGGGAAGGCCAGTGTTCAAATCCCTTTTTCCTTCTTTCCATTTTTTTATATTTTTTCTGTTCAGTTTATCTATTTTAATTCATTGTATTTTGCACATGAAAAATACACTCATAATATCTATAGGAAACAAAATATAAAAATTTTATTGAAAAGGAACATAATATGAAAGAAACACTAACTTCATAAATCTTAACGTATCTCAAAAGTTGTTGAGTATCGATGCCTATAATGTTACATTTTCATAAATAGGAGAACGAATCTACCAATATGCAAAGTTTCGAGAAAATCTGAGACCCCATGACAGCGTCTTCTCCTCGTAAGTTGTCGCTAATGACCCAGAAGGGTTGATGCAACATAAGAAAACCAAATAAAACGAAATAATCACCGTTCCTTGTATAAGTTCAACAAGAGATTCTCAATTTTTATGATGGGACACCCGTTTGTCGCGGCATACTTTTTCTCGGAAAACCAACCAACGATGTAGGCACGGGGTTCGTCGCGTATCGACAGGGTCGGCAACAAGGAGATGAAGTACACAGGAAGGTGGTAGAATAAAAAAAAACAAGAGGAAAAAAGAAAAACGAAGTGATGAAAGTTTAATGTAAATGGACGCGGTGGAATGGTGGGGTTTGAGGGGGCATGAGAGAGTTTGCTGGGGTTTGTGGGTGTTTGAGGTGGTTTGAAGGTGTGCTCGGTACTAGTCCGGCGCAAATAAGCGGGGCCGGGGTGCGCGCATGCTAATGGGGATGCGTTCATTCCTTTGTACGGCGTATAAACGAGCGTTCTCACTCGGCGCGCTATCTGCGAGCAGACCGAACTGAATGGGATCGTCGACGAGGGAGGTATTGATGCGAAATGAGAGGACGGGGCCGGGGCTTGTTCTCCTTTTCCTCGGGCTGGTCTTCTTCGCCCCCGTCCTTCCCCCGTCCGACCGTCTTCTCCGTTCTACAAAAGGAGCAATATAAATGCGGGCACAAAAGCCGGCCGAGAAACGGCGTGGATTGTATTAGATGCCGTCGTAATGCTCGAAATTGCACGTCCGACGCGGCCAAAGGGTTGCGGGGCCACCAGTCGATCCTTGGAGCAGCCGACCGTGAACACGGGTCAACTCTGACCCGTATCGCTTTGACTCTGCATTCAGATACCCTTGGGTCTTTCTACGAAAATGGAGGATCTTTTATTGGAGCTGGAAAAGTGGTAGATAAATAAGACAAAATGGTTGTCTGGGGTGGGGATCAAGATGGTTGGGGCTTTGGAACCATCTGATCATGAAATTGGGTCGATTCTGACCCGTAATTTTTGTTTTCATAGTGGTACACACTTGGGACTTGCTGCAGGAATGGAGATTCTTATATTAGAATTAATAAACAGTAAAAAAAAGAGTGTAATAGTCGTATAGTGTGGGTCTCAGTGTTGAATGAGTCGAAGATAGGACTGATCGTGAAACTGGCTGAATTTTGTTGTCCATTTTTCCGTGTCTCAAACGTGATGCCCTTACCACAAAAATTGAGAATCCTTAATTGGCCTTGGTACACAATGCAGGGTGTCTCAATACAATGAATCACAAATCAGTGGAAACATTGAAAGAACTAACGAATATTGTTATGTTGTTTTCATCTTATTCAAATTGGTACCTCTTCGTTGCTCAGGTAGAGTGTGGCAAACCCCACTGTATATGTATATTGCATGCTTTAAGAAAATATGTAGTTATTAGACAGCGGATAGTATGTATTTATAAAATGTATAAATTTAAAACTGTCTAAAATTTAAGAACGTCAATATGTTATTTTCTGTCTATTAAAATTCATAAAGAAAGAATAAATTTTCTATGTGGTTCCTAGTTCTCGCAATTTCTGCACAACATTTTTATTTTGCATAAAGCTGAGCAGTCCAGTAATTAAAGATAGATTTGAATAAAACCATTATTAACAGTTTGAATGTCATTCCGTATAACATTCATATTCCGTTGATTAAAAACGTTATCAGCAGCTTTAATTTGCTAATTTCACACATTACCGACCTGAGTAACGAAGAGTTACGAGAAGAAATATCTTTTATGTTGAATCTCCGCATAAAAATTTGCCTTCTAGCGATGAGAAGCAACATGGTTTACAAAAAAACCTGGCATCCCGTAAAGAAAATTCGCAACGCAGAAAATAGAAAGCGGGGGGAATAAAAGAAATTAAAAAGTTTAATAATTGACACTGCGGTACGCTTACAAATCCGTTAATGCGACACGGACGCATAAATGAATAATAACCAGATGTTACATCGTGCACGTGCAACTGCCGCAATTTTTCACGTGTCCGTCGAGCGTTACCATTTTCCACGCCGTATTTATTTTTCGATTGTTGTCGGCAGCGGCGCAATAATTATTCATCGGCGTGGGTGCATGCGGCGGAGACTGCAACGTTACATTTTCCGAGATGTTCTCGTCGATTTTTTTTCCCTCGACCAGGGAGAAAAAGGAGAGAGAGAGAGAGAAAGAGAGAGGGAGAAGGAATACGACAACGGTATCGTCGCGCACGTATTAACCGATGAATTAATTTGCAGAGCTGAGGATATTCGATGAAAATGTTTGAATAATAAATTTCAAATTCCCTGTGTGAAACCGTGTTACGGAACATGATTCATCGAAACCGTTTTTAATTAAGACACAATAAATTATCGGGCGGAAGCGCGGAATTTTTGACGCTGAGCAATAGGATGGTCGGTCCACCGCACCGGTTGAAAGTTAATGAATGTTTTTAGTTTATGTATGCGGGAAAAATTAATATATTGACTCTGGTAATTTCCAATAACGATATTTGAAGTTATTCGGTATATTCAAGTTATAAAGCTGCCGTTGGTAAAACTGTGTGGTTGTTTACTTACTTATCCTTTGAATCCGTGATTAGTAGCCTGCGAATTTTTATGCAAAATACTTATTCACTGAATTAATTGCAAAATACAGAAGCTACATGGACATTTATTTCTGTGCAGAATAATTGTAAATAGTTGGAAATAATACTGTAGCATTTTTAAATTTTCTAAATATCTTCTACTTTGTATTTAATCTTTCTATTTTTATCTTAAGCGCATAAAATCCGCCATGTAGTAATAAGAAATTGGAGACTCGAAACCTCACCTGCAACAGAAAAATAAATAAGATATTAGTTTATGTTCAAATTACTTAACTATTTAAAATGGTTTAGCAGTCTTAAAACTTGAACTTAAGTAAAGTAATTGTTCATTTTTTATATTTTTTTTCAATCATTTCTAAATATTTTTCAGTAGAAATGAATGGGAATCGTGGATCAATTTTCTCGTTACTAGTTATTACATCTTTGAAAAATTGTAATTACAATGGGCAGTATTAAATCAATGAATTTTTACATTATTTCAAGCACGGTTTAACTCTCACATGATGTACAAGGGAAATTGCATAAAAGATCCTATACATTTACGTTTTAAATAAACATACAGCTTGAATAGAACGAAATTAAAAATTTTACTGTGTCTAGGAATAGAGAAAAAGGTGAAGTTTCTAATAAACTTTTATTAGTAAATTTATAATATAATGTAATCAAATGAATTTTGATAAATTGTAATAAAATTGTAATAAAATGAATTAAAATGAAGTGTAATAAAATGAATTTTTATTTTGTGCTCAAAGATTATTGCCGATGGAAAAATCTACGGATTTTCAATGGATTTATAAAGAGTATTAGTAGTTGTAAGAGTAGAGTAGCTCGCGGTCCGGATTTATTCATTCGTCAGAAATTTAACAAATCCGGTGGTCGCTTTTACAAAAACGCAGTCGGAACGACCACAAAATCATACACAGTAGCTTCGCCGAGGGGGGGGGGGGGGGGAGGCTTGTGCACCGTGGTGCGACAGAATTCAGTTTAAATCGCAGGCTTTGCCGATTAAGGGGCACTTTTAATCTGAAATTCGAATCAGCACCTGTACACCTGAAATCACACAACGATTCCCCGTGGGCCGCGCTTTGCAAAAACGAGCCCCTCCATTCCTCCACTTGTGTGTGTCCCCCACCCCATCCAACGTATGTTTATGTATACGAAACGGTTAATTCATTTGCATAGGTAACAGCGGAGGTTACATGGAACGCGTTTCCTTTCGGAATTACCGGGAGCATACACGTGCAAACGCCATATGTTCGGCGTAAAAAAGAAAAATTAAACGTTATCCACCATTTAATAAAAGCCCAGCGAAGGATTTAATTATTCTTCGGCTATACGAGCAACAATGAAACGAGCGAACGTGCCCGTTAATGCATTTCGTGGCTCGTGCGAGAACCGAGAACTCATCGAATCGTGTGCACCGATATTGCAATATTCTTGTCTGCAACAAATGAATCCTTAAAATTGATACCAGTCTATTTTACTTATTGCTCCCGATCGCAGTAGATTCGATTTCAACTGCCGAGTAAGCGCGATAGAAAAAGTTATGTTTCGACTGAAATATCTGTGGTTGTATGGAAAAACACCGGATGTCATTTTTTAATTTTCGAAATATTGTAGTTTAAAGTTCCGATCGTTAATTCCTCGTATTCGTAATGTTTCCTTGTTTTTTTTTTATAATATAAGTATGCATCTATTTCACTTTGCATAATATTGCATATTTCTATAATTAATGCGAGTAATAATAGAAAGAATAATAATTTTAGTTCTTTAGCCTTAGGTTTGCTTAACGTGTATGAATTGGATATTGGACTACGGTTAAATTGCATTATTCTTTTGGTCTATAGAATTTGTTTTCATTCATTTTTTCTGACAAATACGCAAATCCTATATTCTAAACTCAATTAATTTATTTTCACTTAAAACACTTACGAAAATTTTTTAAATTGTAACTTGCAGTGTCTTTGCTTGCAGCCACAGATATTACGTTAACACTAAACGTACCATCGTTGGTGAAATTACTGGTTTCACATTTCTTATTTTACAATCATTGGAATTATAAAAGACGTGTCCACTGATCAGTGAATGGAAAACTCGAATAAGGGTCTACGTTACACATATGTACAATATAATTGTTGAATAAATTTCGTCATTCGATTACATGTTATTATATAAATTGCGAGAAATGATAGGGTCTTCATTGTTGCAATGTTTACAAGACAATACGTACCAGTTACTTTTAGTGGTCGATACCTGTAGTTCTAAATGTTTAACATTTTTTAAATTGATCGATAAATAAAATAAAATAATCTTTATATACATATATTCGTTTTATGTAGCAATTTATCGGACTTGTAATTTATACCAGTCTTCGTAAAAACCATTTTTTATTAATGCTGAAGAATGAGGAATTGTGCAAGTGTTGCCGATGTGCAATTCATGAGTTTTCGAAAAATTTCTAATTCTTCACTTTTGAGGAAGAAAACGGGTATCGTCGATTTCCGAGGTGAATCTAATTTCCCGCAATAATTATACAAATGGCTGGACGAAACGTGCAGTTTCCGTTTCAGCGAATATGGCCAACCAATAAACGGTATGTACATTAATTGTGATCGTTACGTGGCTATGTGCGGAAAACTGGCGAAACTAGTTTTGCCATAACGAATGAAACTCAGTACTATATTCCTATTGTCCCAGAAAAAACTCATATCCATATTATCTTAATGGAAAGAATACAAAATGATAATAAATGATGTTCAAACTTTAATAATAATAATCCATAATAAATACACCATGAATTGTATACAATCACAACTAAACTGCGGATGTTTATACAAAATCAAAATTATTGACATCGATTTCAGGGAATATTAACCACCTTCCTCTTCTTCTTTAACAATCTTAATAATTGCAAGACAATATATTGACATTCATGAAATCTTTTAATGTTTTTATTGTTATAAATGCATCAAATCCTCAAACTATTCATAACTACTTTTAAACCAAAAAGAAATCGGCGGGACTCGAAGGGCCATAACAATAAATAAAAGAAAATAAATAATTATCGACCAAATTTGGTTTTTTTATCAATTTAAATTAATGTACTTACCTCACTGTATGATATCAATACGATAAAACTTTTAAAAAAACGAGCAGTATACACGAAAACAACAAAGAAATGCGAAAAAATTTGCCCTCAAATAGCATACATATATCGCAATTGTCTTCAATGTCAGATTTTGTTTTTTGTCCTATTATGATCTATGATAAGTATATCTCAATAGTACTACAAAAACATCTTAAAATGGCGTTTCTGTAATAAACGAATTTCTACCACGTTTTGGGGATTTTGCACCACTGTCTGGTGGTGGTTAGAAGAAACAGTCGCAATTCAAACAACTCGAGCCTAACAAGAAAACGCAATATGGAATAACAAACCTAAAAAATATGCTACAAGAGGAAAATTCGTGCGTCCAAATACTAGCATTCCTGAAGGATATTGGACTTTATCATCTAATTTGAAACAAATACACTGCGGTTACTAATAACCTGAGAAGGGGCATGTGACCTAAAAACTTCAATTAAAAAAAAAAAAGAAAACGCAATACAGGGGAATTAATCTGAAATAATTAGGATCTTTATTAGCTTTATGTCGTGACAAGAAAAGCTCGCCATTTCAGGCGACGTATCTCGGCAGCCCATCGCGCACAACCGCCAAGAAGAAGGAAGCAGAAGAAGAAGCATAGGAAAAATAAAAAAGTGGCTGGAATATGGAGATCCGAAGTATTTGTTTCCCCGTTCGTGGTCGAGGGAACAATTGAATGGTTCACACGGGTCTGGGTGCGAGGTCTGAGCCGTGAATGCGTGTGAGAAGAATCGCAATTAAAGGCGTTGAAACGCGGTTAGCCGGCTAGAATCTCGAAACCGCGAGGCCGAGAAAGGAAACGACCAACCTCGCATCCGGTCGGTCGTCAATGGCCGAGGGCCTGGCCTCATAATGCCCTGCGATGATTCGCGAAAGGGCAAACACCGTCAACCGCCGCGATTTATTTGCATAGTTGGCCGCAATTAAGCGCGAACACGAAAGGCGTGGGCTACCGGCCCTTATCGTTCATTTGTTGGACACCCTTGTTGTTTTTCCAAGGGTATTTTTCGCGAGCATTATGCACGTTTTGTTTCTTGTTTTACGGGCTTGTGGAGAGATCAGATGATATGGGTGCTGAGACCTTCATTTGCCCTTTGGGAACATTACAAGCATGTGCGAGGGTGACTGAGGTTCATTGACTAATCTCCTTTAATACCAGAGTTTTGCAGAATTACAATTGAATTACTCCAGGAATTATAATTACAAAGTAATTGAATTACAGTGTTATTCAGTCATATTGTAATTTGCAATTCAGATCTTCATTCAATTAAATTACAATGTAATTCGTAATTGCAATTGGAGTACAATTATAAAATACTATGTAATTAAATTACATTAATCACGAATTACGATGTAATTATATTACAATTAAAAATTAAAGAATATTAAAGTAATAGGTAATACGAGGTTGAAAAATCCATGTGAAGGTTTCAAACAGAAGGATTTTATTATTTATAAATTTATAATATCTGAACAGAAATAAATGCGTCACATAGAGTATTATGCAGAATAATCACGAAATAAGGATAGAACAGAAAACATAAAATAGCCTTATGTATTATGAACGAGGGCGAGGAATAGAAAATACGCTGCATAGACTGCAAACAAGTATATGAAAGAAAAACAAAAATATATCGCACTTCTTCCAATTTCTGGGCTATAATTTGGAGAGCTGTATTTTAATTATTATATTGTATTTCAATTACAAATCTGCATAAAATAATTAGTAATTGAATTAATTGAAAGATTTGATTTATGTAATTGAAATACAATGTAATTCAATTGTGTAACTGTTTAACACTAGTTTTACGGAGCACTAAAAGTGACTACTGTACAGTACTTTATACAAATAACGAGGATGTATCTACCCAAATTTTTAGCCATATTTTTAAATGATATGTACCCAAAAAATTGTTATGAATCCAACAAAATCAAAAGTGTGATTGAATCTTAAATGTTCATTCACTTTGCAAGTAACCCTACAATTGTGTACAGTAGAACCTCGCTCGTTGCACGAAACGGGGCCGAAAATGCGTGCAGAAATGGAGGTTGTGCAACGAAAAAGGTGACCAATCATTCGTAGTCAGTCCCTACCACGAATTCTAGAACTTCTAACAACTCGTGGTGGGAATGGCTAGTGTGAAACGTACAAGAATTCCGTGCAATAAACGAGGTTGCAACGAGCGAGGTTCTACCGCATTTCGATTCCTGGTTTCAACGGTATCGCTTGAAGAATTCTCGAAAAACTATCCCGAGCACCGTATCCAATTGGGAACAGCAAACGTTCGTTTTAGCGATCGACTGGACAATCTTCGGACGTGTGTCCGTAGCATCGAGTCGTTCGTTGCCCGTCGTTTATCCAATTTCCGGGACAGTTCAAATATTCCTGCGTTGCTTTGAGTGCATTACGCTTGCTTGCAGAGTAACTCACCGGGCGCCAGGCCGTTCGACATTTGAAATATCGGAGCCGACGCGGGAGAACCCGTCGAGCACCTTTCTGATAAACGGGCAGCGCGTATTTCTTTTTTCAATTCGAAGCCGTTGAAGCCCGAACCTTAAAGAACTCATGATTATTGCCATCGTATTTTATTTTAATGCACACGCTGAGCCTCGGTCCGGTTACGCGAGCACGCCGAATCGATCCGAAATTTACCGGCCATTTTCAGCCACGACGACTTATTTGTTTCTCCAAGCGAACGCGGCGATTCAGAAACGACTGAATTTACGCTGGGAAAAAAATCGTACATTAATACGTTAACTGCCACGTAGGTCGTACGCAATTGGGACTGTTTTTTTACCACACTTTAAAATCAATTTTCCCTACAGTCTATTAAGCACATCAAATTTTATTAGGACTTAAGAATCATTATTAGGACCTAAAATCATTGTCGTGATTAGACAGCGCATTTTTATGCCGAATAAAAATTGTTGGCAGCGATTGCAATAAATAGGAGCCAACAAAAATTTATTTCTTCCTTTAAAAATTTTGATAAACATTAACTTTAAATTTTAATTAGTACATTAATATAATACATTGTGGCTCTTAAATTCTTTTAACTCTCGGACAGCGGACAGTTCTTACAACTATTGATGGCGTTTATGACTATTCACTGCTTTAATTATCAATTTTTGGAAACATATATTTGAAGGTATTTCTTGTTGCCACATTTAGTTTTTAGAAAAAACTATTTATTATAATATAAGAAATATAATAAGAGTTATAATAGTGCTTAATATTCTAACATTATTATATAAACTTAAATTCCCGCATGTGCACACTGTTGCACGTTTCTCTCACCTTTCTTGTAGACACGTTAGTCATTATTCTTTTTCTAATGTAACAGCAGCCGGTTTAATTTAATAGTTAGAAAATGAGTAATTAAATGCCGATTTTGACATTCTGGGTCAAATAGACCCAGGCTCCGCTGTCGGTGGCCCGATCTATTTCATACTTTAAAGTGAACCTGCTCATTCATTCCATAAATGCATAAAGTCCGAATGATCAGACTAGACTAAATCATTAAAAATACTGTTATATAATTTTTGACTTATTAAATCCATTGAAAGAAGGGATACATTTGACTCTGTTTTCCTAGAATTGACTTTGAAAATGGTTTCTTCGAACACGAATTGCCAGTCAAGTTATTAAGTTTTTTAAATCCACAAACGTGACCTCAGTTTTTCGCCTGTTACATCGTGAACAAATATCCTACAAAAAACATGAACGATAGTCTGTGAAAGTAGAGGCTTCGAGCTTTAAACTGCGTCCAAATTTATTATCGTATTATTATTTTTATTCTTAACGAAACGATCATAGTTCAAATAATGACAATTATTCGAGAATGAGAAGTTTACGTGTTCGAATACTTTTTGGATTCACTGTGTATATATTTCTGTCCATTCTGCGTCGTAAAAATTCGTTCATGCGCACCGCAACGGCGGTATAATTTGTAAAGGAGCCAGTAAACCACGCGAACGACATTTTCGATTCATGTGGCACGGCGTAGAATGATACTAACAATAAAGATGTATGCAGTTCCACGCATGCGAGAACAGTTTCGAAGTAGAAACCCGAACCAGAAGGAAATTTCAACGGGGCCAGTCGCTCGAACTTGAAACGGTACAATGGTGGGTAAACTTCGAATGGCGGCGGGAATGAACGAGACGCAGGAAAAATAGCGGAAGTGGTGGACAAAAGTTCGTTTAAATCACTCTAAACTTTCTTTCAGTCAATATCCAACGGGCCGCAAAAAGAGAAGCCAATCGCAAGAAAGAAGCACGGATATATTTTAGTGCAATTTCAGCCGTGGCAGATTTCCTTCGGGCGACGAGTTGAAAAGAACCCATTGTTGCAAACGGGATTGTTCCGCGAATGTTTAAAACGTTTCTACCGGTTCCGGGAAAACCAAAAATACAGAATAACGCTGGGAAGAAACGATAGACAGGACATAGAGTGGCGTGCAAAAGTATCCGCACACCCTTGAAAAACAAATAACTTTTTCAAAATTAGTTCAAACGGCTTGAGTTTTTTTGAGATGCTCGAAGGATTAGTGTACTAGGTAACGTGTAAATAATTATTTATAAAAATTGCTAATGGTAGAAATTGTGAAGAAAAAAGGTCACGAAATTAACTTTTTTATCTGTGCCTGTAATGAAAATTTAAAATATATCTTTTGTAGATCTTCATAGGCTATATACATGCGCAAAGTTTCATCGAAGTCGGTTAATGTTGCTATGAACAGATGAGCTACGAACATTGCAAGATGAGAGCTTAAGAGTGAAAGTCGCAGATTTTCTGCTTTTTCAGGGAATTTCGCCCTTATGTGATCAGCTTTAAATATTTCTAGCTCATAACAACGTTAACCGAGCTCGATGAAACTTTGTACATATGCATAACCTACCTAGACCGACAAAAGGCGCCTTTCAAATTCTCATTACAAGTACAGATAAAAAAGTTAAAAATTGTGATCTTTACTTTCTTCACCGCAATTCTGACCAATAGCAATTTTTGGAAAAAATTATTTCCACGCTACCTAGTAAACTAATCCATCTAACATCTCGAAAAAACTCAAGCCGTTTGAACTAGTATAGAAAAAGTTATTCGTTTTAAAAGGGTGTCCGGATACTTTTGCACGCCACTGTACGTACAGAAAATAAGTACAGAAATTGCTCAATGCAAAATAATTTTAGTTTTACAGTTTATAAGTGCAGTGAAAATACTCAAAGTTTTACTTTATAACTTTTTTATATGGGTCTACATTGAAAATTTAAAATGCACCGTTTGATGATTGATAAATGAGACATCCAAAATGTAAAAACTGCAGTTTTTCGCGATTTTAGTGTTAAAACACTAAACTTACCAGCGCCGGTCAAACGACCGCTTTCAGGATTTTTATTTTACAATCATTGAAGTTACAAATATGCTTCCACTGGAAATGATTATGCACACTTTTTTATTCAAGTATACATTATGATAAAAATGGCACAAAATTTAAATAAATTCAATCCTGCCATTTTTATAAGGGAGCACCAGTCACTTTTAGTGGTTGGTAGGATTAGTGTTAACTGTAGTCGGCCCGGACAAAAAGACAAATTCCCGCCCCTTAAGAATATATATGTGTGATCAGGACCTACCAGACCAAAATACTGTATGGAGATTAGGAAAAGTAGGAGGGTTCCGTGGGTATGTGTAAGAGTTGATCAGCTACAACCGCGAGGATCCCGGGTTCGATTCCCGGCGCGGAATTCCTCATTTTTCCTAAGAACCTACATATATGTTTTTTAAATAAAGCCAAAATGGCGCCCCTAAAGTTTGGCGCCCCGGACAAATGTCCGAGTTGCCCGCCCCTAGAGCGGACCCTGCTGTACTAAATCTAAAGATTCTTGCATCTTTGCCTGTCGTTTTCCCGCATCAACCGATTTTGATGGAGTTTTCAGAATATATTATATCAGACACATATCTACAAAATGTATTTTTTAAATTATTAATATAGGCCCACATAAGAAAGTTGTAAAATACTATATACAGTATTTTATCGATAATTGTCCACAACACGGGTCTGCGCAGGGACGTTTATACGCAAGGTGGAAATTCGGATTAGTGTGGTCTCACCGATATACCCGAGCCGCATGGTGTCATATTTCTCGGCGACCGAGGCCTCCTCGAGTTTCGTGGCCCCTCAAGGGGGTACACTCCGCAGTAGTGGGGATATCTGAGGGACAATTATGTGCGAGAAATTTGGGACATTTGCCGATGAAATACTGTACTTTTAGTATTTTCTCTAAACTTTCGTTCTGTTTCAACCTTATTTAATCATTTACGCATAATTCGTTAATTTTATACTTATAAACTGAAAAACTAAAATTATTTTCCGTTCAGCAATTTCTGTACTAATTTTTTTCGCTTAATTTTCAAGTGTCCATACTTCCATGAGCGGTAGTGTAAAACGTGAAATTATGTTACGTTTCAGTGCGCCGTTTCAGCGGGAAACGTTCAAAAGACGTTTCAGCGGCTAATTCGCGTAAGCCAATTAAAAACTTGTTTTCCCTTTCGAGATTCCCGGAGCGGTGGAAGATAAATCACAGTATGGTTCGAGTTGTTGAATGCGTTATTTCTAAAAATCCGCGAGTTTACAGCAACCGGCGGAGGTTGTCCGCGAAATTTTATTACGTGTAGTCGCCATTTTCTTCTTATTAAGAGAGACGGGGCGAAATTGCCACTTTTACCGCACTTCTATTCGGCATCGACGTCTTAATGATTCCGCCGACAGATGTTTCATTCTCTGCGGTTCTTTAGAAAAGATACGCCTCTTTTTTCGCCGGCAAGACTTGCGAGAGCTGCGCTGAAAGGTTTGGAGCCGCGCCCGGTTCTTTTAAACGTGTTTCCGCTCGTTCTCAATTGCCCGGCCACTGTCGTCAACTTCAGATGATATTCCATGAAAATTTAGTGGATACATTTAAACGGGTCCGCCCGATTCTTTGCGACAAATTCCCGCCGTTGCCCGGCGAAAGACGCAATACTCGCTCCCGACATTTAAGTTAAAACGGACCTGAATGGAGGGGGATTCAAAAGACCAAGATAATTTCGTGAAAAGCAACTTGAAATTAAATTTTCCAACAAGTCCCGTTTATGAAATTGAAATACGGGCGGTGACTGTGCGTTTCGCGGCGGGCGTATTAGGTTCGAAGAAAGTATCGATCGACCACACGAGAATTATTGAAAATATCTGGGCTGCATATTGTTCTCTGTTGCTTTCTCTCTTTCACGATATTCTTTAAAATTGCACTTCGAATTATATTTATGCATTAAGAATTACGTTACACTTGCTAATAATGTATCTGCGATTTTATTTTATTTATCGTTATAGAACGTTTCTGATTATTATTAGACTACAAGTTTTATGCATTTATGACAAAAATTTGTTGCGCAAATGCAAATATGTCAAGATATTAAACAATTTTAATCATTTTATACATATAACTGTTCAATATAATCGTCTTGGGAACCTTATTTTTCACATAAAAATTTACAGTATCGTTATTGTAAAATATTTGGGCTGCTCATTGTTCTCGACGCTTTCTATCATTCATTCTGTACTTCGAATTCCATTTCGAATTTTTATGCATTAACAATTACGTTACAGTTCCTAATATTATATATTCGTGATTTTATTTTTATTTAAATTTATATTACTTTATTTTACATTAATAAGGAAGCTCTAATCACTGTAGTTGCAAAATGAATTATGGGGCAATTTGGACCTTGTACGTGCCTTTTTAGTTTTAATTGATACAGATTTAAGAGCAATGGGGTAAACAAGTATTGTGCTTATGTACAGCAGTTATATTTTTGCATTTAAACTTAAATAAAAAGTGAAATAGAAGGCGAGACAAGATTGCTCCATTTGAAACTTGTCGCGGGTTAAAATTGTGAATTACATCAATTTTACAGAAAAATGCCACAAATGTATTGACGAAAGTCTCATAAAAAATTAGTCATAATAACAAAGTTTTTTTATTGGATTAGTAGTGGTCTCACACCAACATACTCGACCCGTATCATGTTACACTTCTCGGCGACCGAGACCTCTCGAGCTTCACAAGGGTATACCCCTCGGAAGTGGGGATAGTTCTGGGACAGTTATCGGCCAGATATTTGGGATAGTTCTCGATAAAATTTAGCTGTATTTGGCTGTGTTCTGACGAGATTGCTCCACTTGAAACGTGTCACGGGTTAAAATTGTGTATCACATCAATTTTACGTACCCTCCGTAGTTTGAATCTTGCGCTCACCGTCGCAACCACGTCGAGAGTTGCCAATTTGCAGTCACCGCCTGCGCTGATCAGACGAATAAACTAAAATTCCCCATGAAACGGCGACCATCCTTGACAATGCGTGTCCATTATCCCACCCCAATAACGATGCCACCCTCCATCGCTGATACTCCCTTCGAGAATTCGAACGCAACACAACACGACGATCCTCTCCGTATCCAACGGATAGAGAGCAGAGCATAGTCGCTGGCCGGCACGGGCGGCTGGTAAAACTTTCGCCATCACGTCGCGCTTTAAATACGCGGTTATGCGTCGCGAAGACAAAAGGCGGAACAAACTGGAGACGAGGCCGTCAGAGGATGGAAACTGGAACGGCGGAGCGTATGCGTCGAATTATGTGCATCGATTCACCCGAAAATGGGAAAACTTTAGCGGCGGGCGATCGTCTGAAGCGTATCTTGTTGGCCAGCCAAGTTCGCCCGGTCAGAGGTGCTGGAACGGCAAGAGGAAGAGAAAGATAGCCAGACAGGGACGGAAAGATAGAAATAGGATGCTGGAGAGAGAAAGACGGAAAGATAGAGATGGAGAGAAATATGAAGTTAGAGAGAGAAACAGGATGAAAGAGATGGAAGTATGTGGATGGAGAGAAATCGTAAAATAGGGAGAAAGAGAGAGAGAGAGGGGGGAGAGAAGGAGAGAGAGAGATAGAGAGAGAAAGATGAAGATGGAGGGAACTAGGAAGAGAGCAGTAGAAAGAGGAACAGAGAGAGAGATATAGGCATGGAGGGAAATAAGAAGTTAGAGAGAGAAAGACAGAAATCTTTCTGTCGCGAGAGAGGAAGAAAGATAGACAGAGAAACTGAGAGAGAAAGATGCATAGAGGGCTGGATACCAAAATTGAATTTTTGAGGTTTTATACTTTGACAAAATTGTATACATCAATTGATAACCATTCGGAGTTTCGAAATCCAAAATATTAGCCATTTAAGATAATTGCAGCAACATCACTTCGAAGACTGAAGAATTTTAATTATTTAATTAGTTCCTAAGCATTATTTAATCCATGCACAAATGCCGTAATATTTATAACAAATTAAACTTTAATAAGTATTGAAAAAAAATGTTTAGGAGTGTTATATATGGGTCTAGTTTCATACGAAATGTTAAACAATTGTGAAGAGTAACAGAAGTGCAACTATCAGCAACTTTTGAAGTGATGCGAATTTTAAGAAACAGATGCCCGAAGCAGTGATGCCAGATCCACCCAAAACTGGATTGATCTTCCTCTCCTCCTTTTCCCCTTCCACTATCCCATTCCACTAGCTGAGTACACTCCAACGTCCCCCACTAAAACCGTAGACTGGTCACGTGACGTGCCGCGCAACGTATCACATATTACTCTGGTCATCAGAGAGGTGGTAAACTGTATTTCCCTCGATTCAACCGTTCTGACATCACTGGCCCGAAGTAGGAGAGCTGTATTTTTACAATTTCAGTTGTTGTATTGAATATATTTTATTTTATTTCAGTTGGTTACATTAACGACATTATTGTTGAAAATAAATCGATATAAATGTGTTTTTAAATTTCACCATCAAAGTTGCCCATTATTCACATCACCACTTTCAATATTGTATATAATTTCAAAACAAACTTTTTCTGGAAAGAAATGCCTGTCACCTCAATTATTTAAGCGTTAATATATATTTTTGACTTTATAATATTCTATTATTTATAATTCTTAAACCATGCAATAACGCTACAATAACCTTGGCCACAAAACACGGATTTCCAGCCCACTGTGAGGTAAAGAGGAATAGGAAGATTGGGAGAGAAAGATGGACATGGAGAGAAATAGGAAGATAGCGAGTAAAGGAAAGGTAGAGGAAGCTAGAGAGAGAAAGATAGACATGGAGGAATATAGGAAGATAAAAACAGAAATAGAGAGAGAGAAGAAGAGAAAGAGGAAGATAGAGATGGAGGAATATAGGAAGATAAAAACAGAAATAGAGAGAGAAGTAGGGAAAGAGGAAGATAGAGAGAGAAAGATAGAGATGGTGGAATATAGGAAGATAAAGACAGAAATAGAGAGAGAAGTAGAGAAAGAGGAAGATAAAAAGGGAAATAGAGAGGGCAGCGGAGAAAGGAGGAGATAGATATATAGATATAGAGAGAAAGGGAAAGAGAGAGAGAGAGAGAGAGAGAGAGAGAGAGAGACCAAGAGAAAGACGCAGAAAGGGGTGGTCCACGGGGCTCGATGCCGAAGTTACGTTTGCCGTTACGGTCGTCTGGCGCGCCACGGGCTCGGAGCTTTACTGCTCGGTTAACTATCTGTCCATGGGACAGCTTTTGGCAGCGAATACCGCCACGTCGGATGCACCGAGAGACGCCAACAAGGCCTGTTCAGCGTTTATTATTTAAATTAAACGCTGATGCCTCGGCCCGCCGCGATTCTTTCCATGGTACACTCTGTGCTTGGCAAGCTCGAGACGCGGCCAAACCCTTTTGTCAAACCAGACGTGATTTTATTCTTTTGCAAAGGTAAAACGTCGAATTCCAAGTAGCCGCAATGCTGAAACTCCGGGGGAAGTGAGAATGGTTCTGCGGCCGGTTTTATCGGAAACGTAACGATGATTAATCCTCGGCCCTTCGTCCAACCACCTGCCCTGTTTGCGACGTTAGGGTTTACGACCTGCGGTTTCTTGCTTAATAAAATACACACTCGTTGCTTTTGTGGATTCACGTTGAACTTTGTTAGAACGGTTGGCCTCTGTGCTGTTGGAAGCCTGGAATGAAGGTATTCTGGTCCTATGGAAGTTGCGTTGTTTGCGAAGAATTGGATCTTTTGTGGCTGTAATGGGTGTGTCCGTTTGTGGAAACGGGAAATTTCATTTTGTGGGGATATTGTTACAGGAATTTTAAATTCACTATTTCTGAGGATTGTATGTGGACCATTTTGATGTTTGGAAATAGAATTCTTTAATTTTAAAAGAATTCAATGTACAGCATTTTATCGGTAACTGTCCATAACACGGGTCCGACCAGAGACAGTTATCGGTCAGGTATACTATCCTCTGACTTTTGCCGAACGTAGACAAGAACAGCGAAGGACAAGAGGCCTCGGTCGCCGAGAAGTGTAACATAATTCGGGTCGAGTATGTCGGTGTGAAACCACTACTAATCCAATGAAAAAACTTCTTTATTTTTTATTATAATTTTATAGAACTTTCACCAACACATTCGTGGCATTTTTCTCATGAAGATGACACCAAATAAGATATAGTTGCGATGATATTTACTTGTGTAATGGACGATGAAAGTTTCGGGCGCAAGGAAGGAACGGAAACACAGTGAACGGAAAATTATTGTAAATATGATTCGAATTATATCGTGTTTGGTATCATTTTAATCAGAAAAATGCCACAAATATATTGGTGAAAGTCTCATAAAAAATTAGTATTAATAAAAAAGTTTTTTTATTGGATTAGTAGAGGTCTCACACCGACATACTCGACCCGTATTATGTTACACTTCTCGGCGACGGCGGCCTCGCGAGCTTCACAGGGTATACCCCGCGGAAGTGGGGATAGTTCTGGGACAGTTATCGGCCAGATATTTGGGACAGTTATCGATAAAATTTGGCTGTATTTGGCTGTGTTCTGAATGTTTTTTATGTATTCCTGTGAGTGATGCAATTTATTTTGGTGTGGAAATTATATCCGTAAAATTCATTTCATTTAGACTAAGTATATGGGCTTGACTGCCTGCTTCGATGTGTGCTAGTGTAATTTCATAGTACAACAAAAAAATAAAATATATTTTTCAAGCTTCACAATATTTTTGTTCATTTTTGTGAACGATATAATTAAATTTTTTCTCAATTATTATTCCCAGTATTTGAAAATTTCCTTCCTGTCGAGTCAATGTATGAATTCAATTTTAGGAAAAACTGTAAATTGTAGATGAAGATAGTCGATTAACAATTTTTCACAGTTTTCAGTATCGATATTAAAGTAACTGAAAGACCTAAGAAAGCCAATTTAATTATGCCTATACATAAATCTATATGTATAATTAATCATATGTAAAATTAGCCTAATTTAGACCGTTGTCCGCGTTGAAATACCATTCATAGGAATCACGGTTATCATGGGAAAGAAAAATTCTACTATTATTTTTAGCAGTATCAAGTGACCATAAATTGTCTACGCATGCTGAAAAAAAAATATTTGTAGCGTTGCTATTGGCGTAAATTGAGAATGGATCATAAATTAGTCAAATCAAATTCTACAGTTCTCTTTTATCGAATTCTTCTGCCGTTTTGTAATTTTAAAACCACTTGTGTGTATTGCGAGCAGTGTTTCAGCCTGGGATAAATAAAATGCAACAGAGTATCAGGGGTTGAAAATAACGACATTAATCTTTTGTGATAAAAGCCAGAACAAATTTTTGTTACAATTTACTGGTATAACGTTGTGCATTTCTCGCGAAAATATAAAATCTGTATATTTTAGTTGCACTGCCCAAAGAGAGCATGTGCTCGTTGATCTTTCCCTCCTTTCATCCGCTTACGTGCGTAACGATACCGATCGCAATACATATTTCCATGCACCACAGCAGCCCCATACAACCGCTGTTACTCATACATGAGCTACTTGGCAACAATATTGCGTTTGATTGCGGTATAAAAGTTACCGTACGAACATAACTAATTCAACTGTGGTTACTACACCGACACTTCGTTACGATGCACTCTCTGTAACAAATCGTCCTCGTATAATTTATTTTATACCATCCATTGATGGTTTTTCTCTTTTCATGTGAAAAATGTCTAATCACAGCTTTCAATCATTCGGAGAGGATTAAATCTGTCAAGTTTTTAAAGCTTTCATGTATTTGGAAATGATGAAACCTGTCGAGTTTTTAAAGCTTTCGAATTTTTGGCTGACAAAATTGTCAAAGCGATTGAATTCCATCAAACTGTAACAGTACAAATACTAAGAGAATAGGTAACATAGTAACAATATATGTGTAGTGATACTATGCGTAATAAAAAGATAAATAGAATCTTAATTGTAGAATACAGAAACTAAGATATAGCAAAATAACAAACACGTAAAATGAATGAGATGTTATATAGACGAAGTGAAGGATTGAATAGGAAAAAATCGAAATTTAAAAATCTGGATAAGTACATTGATTTAATTCATTGGTTAATTAATAAACGTTCATAAAAATTGTAAGCAAAACTACGTCTATTTCAAACAATAATTCATCCAAATTACAATTCACAGTTATTCATTTAGTTCAGTTACTCCTACAACTTCCTTAAATTTTACAGATTTGAATTAAAGTAACATTACAAATTCCGCCATTATTGCGTAGGGTATTCCAACGAATGCACACAAAACTCATGAGCACATGAAATAACGTACAATGAAAAATATATAGATTATATTCTTCCAGAATGGTAAAATCTCAATATGTATGCTAAAAAGTGGACCGTATTTAGACAATATCGAAATCCCAGACTGCCAAATTTGACTGGCAAAATGCAGCATCGCGATTCGACAGATTCGTGTCTGTATCAATGTCAAATATCAGCAAAAATGGTCCTCGATCGAACAGAAACGAGAAATATTTCCAATCCCGAGCCACCGCGCTGGTTAATTCATATTTCTCCCTTTTTAATACCAGGAAAGTTTGTTCTTTAAACGAGCCTGTCAACCGGAGGCAAACGAAAAGTTTGGTCGTCAGGTTTTTCAAGAATTTGACGCGGCCCCTTTCAACCCCCCTTTTCAAACATCTACCCCCCTCTAGGTTTGCTCTTCGATCGATATTCCAGCCCTTGAGCGTAGCCGACGAAGTTCCATCATTTTCGCGGGGGTTAATTTTTTATGAGAATTCGAAAGTTTCCGCCGGAAAATTATACCACATATTACGCCCGGAAATTCTCGGAGAAATTTCTTCCTCGGTCTGACCTAGCCAGTCCCTTTCTACTTGCTCGATCCCCTCCGACAATTCTGTCGAAAGTGTTTTCAATACTGCTCGTTTAATCGACAACGACAGGGGATCTTCGCTGTATCCTGGCTTCTCGAATTTTTCTGCGTCATCCTTTTGGCGTTGTTGCCTCGCCGATATATTGCTCGGGCAACTCGCAACTTATGATTGCACTCCGCGAAAATTGAAACGCCTGTTTTCAACCTGTTAGGGCGCTTCTTCTGTTAAACTAAAACTCTTTGTAATTTAAAAATAAAATACAAGCGGTTACATACTAGAATAATAGGTTTGGTAACATCAAAATCTCGAAGCATTAAAAGCGTGTGAATGTTGTCTTATGGAAATTACAGCAGTACATTTATTTAACTGTTCATAATTTCTATTACGATTAGGGAGTGCAATACCGGTACACCGGAATACCGAATACCGGTATTTCGTGCTATTTTGCAATTTCGTATAACCGGTATTCGCTAAGGTAAAATACTGATATTTTCGGTATTAGCTATAAATAATAAATATTTTTTTTGGGGCATCTACTCTTATTTGAAATTTACAAATTAATTTTTCCGATAGTGAAGCATTGTGTCGGAAAGATTCCAACTTGTTAACAGCGAATGCAACAATAAATTTTATGTTGCAATCACTTAAAGATCAGTACACGCCACTGTCTGATGAATTATACAGTGCATTGCAAATTTGTATCCAGAAAAGGCATAGTGAACTAGAAAATATTTTAATTATGTTTCTTACAATCACATTTCAAAAATATGTAGTTAATAAATCAGTTAATGCTTTTTCTATTAAACAACTGTGTTTTTGTACCTTCTTGAAAATTTCTAATACCGGTATTAATACCGGTATTCCGGTACAACGTTTAAACAAATACCGAATACCAGTATTGTATTTTTAAACGATAGACGTTTGAACATGGAAATTTATTTCATTATTTTCCAGTAATGTACTTTTATAAATTTAATGATTGTAGAATATAAAACCGGTCATTTGACCGTGGTAGGTTTGATATTAATGAATAACACAAGGTGCGGTCGGACGGGTTTGTAAAAATATTGACAAACACAATTACGGTCAACACGAATAAAGTCCCTCAGTAAGCACGAAGACGAATTCACACATTTTTGAAATTAAAAGGAAATATAACCTATTTATCAGAAAAGAATACAACAGCTATGTCAAATTATTCTGGGTTCCATCGCACTCTAATATTCAGGGCAACGAGGAGGCAGACAGGGCAGCCAAGTTGGCCACTTCATCGACCTCCCTCAATTTTCCGAAAGTTCCGTTCACAGATTTATATGAATTGTATAAAAAACAAGCCGAAGAGAAAACTTCTGAAATTATCAGGAGGCAAGGGCTATTTAAAGGTAGAAATTATTTCTTAAGCTCTTTCGGCGACAGTTCCCTTCCCTGGTATTCCCATAAAAAATTTAAGAGATGCTTTATTAGTACGGTAAATAGAATGCGGGCGGATCATTATCACCTAGCTGCTTCGTTGGCGCGCGTAAGTATTGTTTCTGACGGCAAGTGTAGCTGTGATCAACGCGATGAAACCCTAAATCATGTCATCTGGCAGTGCGTAAAGTATGACACTCAAAGGCAAAAACTTTTATTTTCCTTATGTAAAATGGGCTACCATTTACCCCTGAGTATCGACATGTTTATAGCGGAACCTAATATTAAGGCTTGTATTTATATTCATTCCTTTTTCGAAGATTGTAAATTATCGATCTAAACTGTAACTCAATTTATATGTATATTAATCACTGTAACACCAAACTGTAAAGCGAAATGGACCCATTTCAGGGTCTAAAGAGCTTCAAATAAAAAAAATGAAGAAAAATTCGACTATAAGTATACGCAAGATAAAATTCATTTTCACCACATTTTCAATTCCCCAAAAACAATATTTAAAATTTCCGCGCACCTTGTCACAAAAGCAGCTTATAACGACAAAACTACGCGAGCCAACGAATAATAGTTTCGAAAAAGATCGCAATATTTTTAGTCAGCGCGCTTCCGCTCGGAAGTTCCTATCACCGAAGACAAAACCGTCGCTATCGAGAGAATAACATTTTTGTCCGTCGGACAAAGTGAAACACCGTTACCCCCGGAAAATCAAATTTCTTTTTCATTTTCGAAAAAATCCCATAGTTGGATCGGCCATTTCTAGGCAGCCGAATTGCCCGCAGTGTCCTCGAACTTTTCCACGAATTGCAAGTCGTCAAGTGTCAAAGAAATGTGAAACGCGACGCACGGCGAGTAGGTAAATCATCCGATGTTTTCTCGTTCCTTTTCACAGGAAAAGTGAGCTGAAACCTGGGCATCGATAAAAAATAGCTCAGAGAGTTTGCAAATTGCTGGGGGAAAAAATTAGTCGAGACCAGAGGGCCGTTTCCAATCAATGCTGCTGCGTCGTTTAAAGTTTTTTTCGAGTAACGAAAAAAGAGGAACGACAGACTGGTACAAGGAAAGAGATGGCGAAGAGAGAGAGAGAGAGAGAGAGAGAGAGAGAGAGAGAAAGAGAGATTCAGAGAGGAGCAAAGAGATTCTTCTGCTAGAAACGACTGCAAAGGTCCTCCGCTCTGTCTAGTGTCGGTTCGTTAAAGTAACACGAAACGCCACTAAACTGGCGGTTTCCATGAGAAATCGTCCCCGTAAAGGGCCCCCTTCAATTACGAGTTTTCACTTGACGCGGATTAAATATTCGGAATAATGCCGGCCGTTTAGGCTTCTCGAAACCGACGACGTGCCTCTTCAAACCGGAATACTAAGTCCGCTGATAAATTGCTCGAATTGCATTTGAATAACCACGATAGCTTCCTCTGCTGCAAATTTCTTACGCGCTACACTCAAAGCACGATTTCAAACGAATGAGCAACTTGTCAGAATAATACTACAACTTTCAGAGAATATTTATTACTATACAGGGTGTTCACGCTATCACTAACCAGCGTTTTTCTTGCAAATAATAAATATTAAGAAAAAATGATAGAGGAAAAAGTAAGACTGTTTTTTCTTGTGTTTGCACTATTTTCTTAGAAATGAAGGTGACCTTCAATTTTTTAGTTGAAATGCTATGTATTTTTTTATATCATATGAAAGCGTGTGTCAAGACAAATTTATTCGTATACAACATAATGACCTTCAAGGTCATACAAGGTCAGAAATGGCAGGAAAATTTTGAATATTTCGTTCGTAATATTTCGTAAAGATATCATTCACGATACACAACGCCCAGAAATGTAAACGACTTGCAACGGAAACTACCACAATCATGTACATTAATATTTCAGACAACGTTAGAAGAAGCTAACAAGAATGTAATTAATACAGTCGCAATATGTAGTCATGCACAAGGAAGTTATATTGAACATTTACTATAGCCTCGTCGATAAAGTACACTTTTTTAACGTACTTATATACATCGTTTCTGGATCTTGAATTTTTAAAAGTTGTCTGATACAAGAAACACCATAAGGAAGTACCATAAAAATTCCTTATACCGTTGTAAACATTATTCTTATCATATTAATTCACATTATTCTTATCATTTTAATTCACATTTTCATATTCAATGATCTCTTTATCTACAAAACTGTTTTCAAGTACAGATTTAAGTGCTGTATTCTTGTTTAAATATTTGTTTGAACGTCCATTCGTTAAGGGCCTTGAATCACCAAACGAAAAGGAGTTAGAATAGGGAAACCTCTCACGTTTTCGACGAATTTCACCAGTCGAAGAAAGTTCGATTTTTTGTTAGCAACCCTGAAATTACATCCTGCGGACTAGACCGAAGAAAAACAGCCGCCTTCCGGCCAAAGATTTAATTACTGTCTGGCTGCCGATGCGCCCCGACAAAACCAGAACAAGACGTGATTTGCATTAATCGTTTGCCCGTCTCATTGTCAGCGGGTAGCTGAATGGTAAACGCGGTGTTTAAACGGTCTTGTTAGTACTGCCGATCAAACGAGCTTCTGGACCCCATTCATCGCGAATGTCTTAGCGTATTTACAGACCCGGGCGAGTTTAATCGTCGTTCGACCGAATCATTTTTACCCATTCAGAACACTCTAATCTTTCAGTATCCCTAAAGCTATTGTAATCCTCAAGTAAGTCTTCAAAAATGCAATAATACTTAAATGTTAAATATGTTAAATTCCTCACAATAAGATTTTCATTTTCAGTGTTTTCTCGTCGAAATCTATAGGATTGCATAAAAAAAAGTTGAAAAAAAGAGTTCTCCAAAAGGAAGTTCAACCTTAAATATTAATAACACAAAAAGAGTGATTCTATTAGATTCGAATAATAAGGGATGTAGCCAGCCGAAGAATTTTGTGTTGCTTATAGATCTGTACCAATTTTGAACTTTCAATATTGATAACAAAAAAGACTGATTCTATTCGATTCGAATAAATAATAATTATAAGGAACGTTGCCAGTAGAAGAATATTTTGTTGTTCATAAATCTGCATAAACTTTAAATACTAAATATTAACAACACAAAAGGTGATTCTATTCGATTCGAATAAATAATAATATGAAAGGATGTGGCCAGTTGAAGAATTGTGTGTTGCTCATAAATTTGCACCAATTTCGAACTTCAAATATTGATAACAAAAAACGGTGATTCTATTCGATTCGAACGTTGCCAGAAGAAGAATTTCCTGTTGCTCAAAAATCTACAGCCTCCTAGAAGTTAGTCCCCCGCTTGTTGAAATAAATAATTTCAAAAGTTGTACCGAGTTGTGCTAAGTTTGTGAAACATTGTACTCGAATATTATAACAATAATATAAAAAAATAAGACATACAACACAATATAAAAAGTGAGAAAGACGATTTTTTTTAGTGGCTCCCCACTTTTAGTATTTTTCAATTTTCTCAATTGTGCTAAGTTGTGCTAGGTTGTGCTAAGATTGTGCTCGAATATTATAACAATAATATTATATTTACTATATTATATACTATATACAGTAACGTTAAATGTTAAATATTGATAACACAAAAAGAATGTCTGTTCGATTCGAATAAATAATAATAATAAGAGACAATATTCGTATATGTTGGAATTAATTTAAAATTATCACGATGAGGCAGACTCGATTAGTATTCCAAGGGTTGATGGGTACACGTCCGTCGCCACCGCTGCATTGCCAGTGCGAAAAAAACCCGTTCCCAGTTCGAACCCAAGGAAAAATCGCGACGAAGACGAAGACGGGACTGACCTTTGTCACGAGCAACCTGATTCTTAATTGCGATTCACTTTTCTTCTTGGCGCACAGTCAGACAGATAACGAGATTTCTTCGGCTATGAAACGCCAACTGTCTTTTCTCGCTTTGCGAAAGTTTCACCCGGGTTTCAGACTGGAGGACGCGATGAGAAATATAATGACTTCTTGCGGAGAATGACAAGTTCATGGAAATTAAGACGTTGAGCGCTGTTTTTTACCGGATCCTTTCAGACGATCGTTCTCTTGTTCGCTTTTATATATTTCTCGTTCGATTTATGGCGCGACGGTCGGATCCTGTTATACGAATGATAATTCCGACAGTTCATTGACCTCTTTCTCTCTGATTTATTTTGAAAGAGTTAATATTTATATTATATGTCTATGTATTGTTCTATATATCGACAACAACAATATAAAATTTTGCACCAGTTTAAAGGAAATTACCAGCATGCATATTTAGTTGATTCTGTTCGAAATCATCATCATGAGTAGACTTCGGATCTTTATGCAAAATAAAAAGTTTGTGCATCAATTGTAACTAGGGGTGTGTGGGATCCCGGTCGCGACGGGAGTTTTTCTCGGGATCGGGACGGGATCCTGAGAATTTCGGAATCCCGAAAATTCTCGGGTATCCCGACTATTTTAGGGATCCCGAAATCATTCGGGATTCCCGATTATATCTGTGATTTCCGACATTTTGAAGTTTCTCCATATTTTCAGTAATTTAGTGTTTACTATGCAATGTATACAAGATCTGTCAAATTAGCTAAGCGATCATAAAGCTCGAAGAACACAAAGGCATTCGGATTACTGAAACTGTCAAGAATAACGACACTTTCGGGAATCCCAAATATTATTCTATTGTCGGGAATCCCGAACATTTTTGGGATCCCGAATATTCTCGGGAATCCCGAATCTTCGCGGGATCCCGAATCATCTCGGGATCTCGCACATACTCGGAAATCCCGAATATTTTACGGGAATCCCGAATATTTTCGAGAAAGTTTCTTCGTATCTTCCCGATAGATGTCGTACCATGTCATAACTCTGTTAATATTAATCGGATCTGGCACTACTTAAGAGCGTCTGAAAGGTGACATCATATAGTAATTAAAAACCAGAAATTGTGATATTTGTTTATTTAGTCAAAAGTTACTTCGTCTTGAAAATGAGTGAAAATAAAAGGAATTCGATACATTTTGAAATTTTATAACAAAAAAGGAAAGAATACGACTCAAGCTGCTAAAAGAATTTGCGATGTTTATGGACGTGATACAGTATCAGTACGTGTGGCGCAATGTTGGTTCAAGCGTTTTCAATCTGGAAATTTTGATGTCAAAGATATATTTTTTTTTGGTCAACTAGTCACTGAAAAAGTCGATAAAATCATGCAAACAGTTGAACAAGATGGTTTTAGCTCCAAAATGGTAAAAGGTGGTCGATCAAAACGACACACACTTGATTTAATAAACTTCATTTAAATTATGAAAAAAACTTTTTTCATTTCTGCATTAAAATACGAAGAAACTTTCTCCCCAACCAAATGTATTAATTGTTACATTACATAATTCAAGACAAAATTGGTTTATCTCATCTCCCACAGGTAGTTCGGTTTTTGCAAATTTCGAAATACTCGTGGATCCAGGAAAAGCAGAGGATAAATCAATGAAATCTGTTCTTATAACTGTTCCATGCCCAACAAAATTCAATAACAAAAAGTCGCCAACAAAAAAGATTGTGAGTGAAATGTCGCGTTAACGCGACGTTGGGCCTTAATGGGTTAATGGCGAAAATCGAATTCGGTACAATTACCGGTAATTATTCCCTAGTTCTATCAGACACATGGTAACACTGGAAACTACCGTTTGGTTACCGAAGGCAGATCTGTATGTGGACCAAATCCATTGCATCGTTGCATCGAGCCGAGTCCGTATGATCGAACAGAATTTCATTGGCCAGCGAGAAACGGACCCGCCAATAGGCGGAAAACAATTAATCTGCATGGAAATCAAAATTTCCATCCCTTTGTCAGATATCGAGCGGGATCGCCGGTGGGTGTTACACAGGGAGGAGGGGGGGGGGGGGAGAGCGAACTGATATTTCGCCGATACCCGATGCACGGGTAATTTAAGATGAATTTAATCGACGTTCCGACGACGCAACGGGGCCAAAGAACGTGAAAATAGACGGGACTCGAAAGGAGAGGACGGTGAAAAAAAGAGGGAAAAAATTCGTATCGGTCGAAACACGGCAACCGGAATTGTTCTTTCAGCGTTCAGCCGTGCAGGGAAATCGGCGAGCGCGCAACGATTGCGCGTCAAACGCTGCTCCAATATTTTCGCCCGCGAACGAATCAATCGGCCGAGCCGAATTCCGCGCTACTCTTCTGCGAGACGCGTGCAAATAACACGGATTTATGCCAGTCCGAATTCGATGACGGATTCGCGATCCTCTGGGTTCAGAGCGATCATACTAGCTGCGCAGAATTGATGACGCAGCAGGGTGTCCTGTCGAGTAAATGAACGCCTCCCAGTAAATGAACATGATTCGCTTTAAAAGAAAAAAAAACAACATTTATGCAATGCTTTCTTCATGTAGAAATTTATAAAGTAATTCTATTGTAAGTTCATAGATGTCTTGCTAAAGAGATCTTCATTTTCTATAACCTATTTAGCCCAACATTAATTTATTTAGTGGTTGTTCGAACGACACTCCACGTATTTAAAGTGAACATTGTTACTGTGAGTTCAGCAATATGTATTTCGTGGTGGTCATATGATAAGATTGTTTATGTAATTATCGTTCACTGGAATACCTCCGTTCATTCATTCGAGATTGATGTTCATTCATTGGTCATTTCGCTCATTTTTAGTTTAATACTACGCTAGATTTTTAATATAAAATATCGTTAGAATTGTGTTCTGGAATGTAAGATCGTAACAATGAGACAACCTTCTTATAAAAATAGCAATCAGGAAATTAAATAATGATTTGCGAACACTAATTTCAAAACCTGCAGCTCAACCTCTTGGTCTTCAACAACGAGTGAGTCTCGTGGTAAGAAATTTGGACCAAAAACAATAAGGACGAGCCTGACTCGTAGTTCTTCGTTCGGACCAAACGTAAACAACACGAGCCTGGCTGGAAAGTATCAGCCGTCCATGGGAAAGTCAGCCTAGTCGTGCCGTTCTCAATGGCACTTGGCGTAGCGTAGGCCCACTCCTAGCGCCAGGGGGGCCTATGGCCCTAAGCCTAAATTATGGTTTCCGGCGAAATTGCAGGAAACCGAGTGTCGTCTGTTTAGCGACACTTGTCACGACATATTTCGTCTATGGGCGTTGCCCTTCTTTTGGGAGGTCATTTGTAGCCTCCCAAATAATATTATCATTGGCTGGGGCCCCCACTATTTTGTACTTTGTGGAGGGATTTTTCAATCCCACGAGGTTACTTGTTTCTTACGCGTTGTAAGTCAGTCGCAGTTTATACCGTCTTTCACATTCAATTTTATTAAAGTTACTTAGTTATCCGAAACACGATTATCTCTTTATTTAATTTACCTCTCTTTGAGGTGTGTATCTCAGCGGCTCACAAATTACTGTTTAAGCACTGACACGACACAACAACTTCATTAGTGACAAATGTAAACAACACTAACACGAAGACTACTAATTTTCTACGAGTTTTCTCAAAACATTATTAATTTAAATTAAGTATTAATTTACAAATTGTTACTGATACATTATCCACTTTCAAATTATAAATCATTTTTGTTCACCGATGAATTGATCATAATTACTTCCCAGACATCTTAAAAGTATTAGTTGTGCGCAAACGTGTTTATTATTTCACAATTCCTTTCGTTGCGCCGAGATATACATGTCATAAGACGCATACATTTTGCGCAAGTTCGAGCACAGTGTAAACAGCTAAATGGCTCGATGCGTGACCTACCTTCTTGTTTATTATGGTCCGAGTAATCGCGAGTTAGCGGGTACGACAAGGGGTTAAATATGTGGTAGCAAGGAAAAACGCCGCATGTCACAATTTCAAAAAATTTGAGTTTATGCATTAATTGAGCTATATAGTATAGGATTTACGTATTTGCCAGAAAAAAGTCATGAAAACAAATTCGAAAGACTCAAAAAAATAATGCAATTTGACCGATGTCCTACGTCAAAGCATTGGTGATCAAAACTTTGAACGACCATATCTCGAAAGTGAAAGTATGCGACATGCTACGTTCTTCCTGACAACCACAGAAATGTTCTTTCACTAGACAGCTCATCCTACACTGCCGATTAGAAGTGCTGATTTCGAACTTGCTCGCGGGTGGGGGCTGAGGAGAACATCTATCGAGGCACGCACGCGAGAACTGAAATCTACTTGTTTTTATTAGCGCATTTAACGTCAGGCTAATTTTAAAAATCATTTCGTTTACGAAGCTTGCATTGAATTGTATTAAACCCTGTATGTGTCACCTGAATGACAGCCATCATTCATTGTTATTTTTAGTAATATTCACACTATTTTTCAATTTTAATGTTATACTGGTATTTTTTAAAGTTTCATACACAGAACATGCAAGTGTTCGTTCGAATGTAGTGTACTTTTGAAGATGGAATTCTCTGCCGAAGCGATTTTCATTAATTTTCCAGTACAACCGGATTCATGCTTAAAAGTTCGAGTTCAATCTTCCTCATTGGTCCTCCTATAGAAAACCGTTTTTCCGTTTGTTCGCGAAGTTCCGTCGGGGAATCTTAACGTAAAAGTTCTTAGCAGTGATACCTTGAACCGTTTCGATCGTTGATCCAAGCGCAGAGGCTCCAGACTACGTTCTCTCCGAGGTCTAAAGGACCGTAGGAACACGGGTTTCACGAAACTTGGTCTAAAATGCAGGGTTGCTGTTCAAGGAAGGCATGGCACCGCTGCTTGGCACTAGTATCTTTGCCTTAAGTATGGAAGCTGAGAGAGTGAGAGGGAGAAAGAGAGAGAGAGAGAGAGATATCGGAAGCGAGAGAGATAGAGCGAGAGAGAGAGAGGGAGGGAAGTAAAATGCCTGTCTTCCGGAAGCGTGTACGGGACGCTTTCATGGTAATTAGTGTATTCTCTGAGTGGCCTGAGTCATTAGGTTCCCTGGCGGTGCTATGTCAAAAGCACTATCTCGCCTCTCTGCCGCGAACATACTCGTACTTCTTTCGACCCTGTCTGCCGTCATATTCACGACGAATTTCGGCCAGATTCCTTTTCTCTGATAATTTATCGCAATTTCCCGACGGGCTGCGCTAATGTCTTGATACATGCTGCTCGAGAAGATTTGTGGTTAATTATTAGACGGTTAGGATAGCTGTCAGGTTAGTTCAAATGTACAGGGTGTATCAAAATTGTATGTCACGACTACCATAGCAGGATTCTATGCCTCTGGATCGCTGGAGATCTGTTAGAAAAATGGTCCGCAAATTTGTCCTTCACCCTTTTTTCAAGGTCAACATATTTTTTTATGGCATCGTATAGAACTCGTCGCAGGGAACAAAAGTCTCAAAGACGCCATGGGTCTCGAGTCAACCATTCTTTTAAAAAACAACTTTAAAGTTTTGTAAATTGTTTTATTCCACATGTCTACAGGATCTCCCAAGATGATATAAATGCGGAGGGGGTAATTCTACATGAGAAAATAAGTCCATAGTATAGAATAATTTGTTTTCATTTGACGCCTCGTTTTCAAGAAATTAGAGTTTGAAAATCCGTCATGTTCGCGTACCTAGCGTTTGTAAGTAGTAGATCAGGCAGGTAATGAACAGACGCGTCAAACATTTCGTATTCAATATCAAGCGCGTTCGCCGAATTTTCAAACTGTAATTTCTCGAAAACGAGGCGTTAAACGAAAAAAATTATTTTATACTTTAAACTTATTTTCTCATGTAGAATTACCCTCTCCACATTTATACCATCTTGGGACACACTGTGGACATGTGGAATAAAATAGTTCATGAAGCTTTAAAGTCGTTTTTCAAGGGAATGGTTGACTTGAGACCCATGGTGTCTTTAAGACTTTTGTTCCTTGTGACGAGTACAATACGATGCAATACAAAAAAATGTTGACCTTGTTAAGACGGTCAAGGACAAATTTGTAGACCAGTTTTTTAAAAGATCTCCACCGATCCGGAGGTATGGAACTCTGCTATGGTAGTCGTGACATATCATTTTTATACACCCTGTACGGAGTTTCAGTATGGAAGCAAATGGTACTCGAAACAGTATTTTCATGTTTCTAAGATTTTAGCGATATCTTTTTTCATGCAACCTGGATTATTTCTAAGCAGACTGGGCTTTTATTTAGTTATTCTTAATCTCAATAGTGTTATCAAGCTGTTTGCCATTGGTAAAATTAAAATCTCTGTTACGAAACTTTTTGAATCATGGCTTGCGGCAGTCTTTCGCTAACGACACCATCACAAATAATATAAATATTTTGTGCTGTTTGTACTGCGTTTTTATTTTTGCGAAAATATTTAGCTGCATAGACATTTATTTCTATCCTCAATAATTTTAACAAATTACAATTAATACAATCGAATTTTTCAAATCTTTTTATATTTTCATTACTTTGTGTTTCACTTGCTGATTTCTGTCGTCATAAATGTATAAAATCCACAGTTTAATTATATACAATGTTTAACACATTATAAAGGAATTAAACAAAAACTGGAAACGAGAGCAAGCTGTCAAATAAAGCACGGAGTACATACTTTAATAATATTTTAATTAAGTGAAATGGTCGTCGGCCTTGAACTTCCTCAATCCATTAATTACTGGGTTTTCTAAAAGAAAGATCAAGGGACATTCGCGTTCTCGTTTCGTTCAGATATTTTCCTTCATAAATTCCTTTCTTATCTTCGCTATGGTGGCGAGACTTTTTTGTGTCGGAATATTATCTCGACGAATCTGTTGTGTCACGTAATCTGCTCGCTTGTAATTAATTAACGCGCGCGAGACGTTATTATTACAAGGAAGATAGAAGTATTTAGCGCGGCTAGCCGGGAGTAAATTATCAATTTACCGTGACGTGTAATCGTCGCTTATTATCGATTTACTTTATCCCTTGATGAATAACGACTGATGATTCGCCGCTGATGAATATTAATTTCGTACCATTAATTTGGTTAAGTCATCTCGAACATGATTTAGCCTTGGTTAGGTCCTTTGAGGTGCTTTTAGGAATTAATTTCTCGGCTCCTAGACTATCAAATTTGAAATAAATTGATTCATAAAAAGAATTCTTGATCAGCTAAACTAATAAATGCTGTTTCAGATAACTCTAACCATCATCATAAATTACAAAAATCAAAATTTTAATAAAGAACCTAACAGTTAACAACAGCCAACCTAACAGCCAACAATTAATCCTTGCTGTCATAGTTCTAACGATTCTAATCAATAAAAATCATATTTTCCTAACTTCTTGCAATATAACATCGAGTCAGACTTGTAATGAAGATTTCGAACAAGTTCTACTAAATATGTATGTTATTCATTTCATATAAATAAAATTCCATTTTGTTGTTGTCGATATAGAGTCATCGGAGAATACGTCGACATACACTAAATACAAACTTCTGAATACTTTTGAAAACTAATGAACGGCAAAGTAGTCCTAATCACTGTAAGCGTAAAATAACTTGTAGTGCAAGGTGTTAAATTGTTTATTAGTAAAATTGTATACTACTAAATAATTGTTTACTGTTAAATGGTACACTATTTTGTTCGATAACTTTCTCCCACTTATAATTTGACATTTTCTCTTTTCAATAATAATAGTCGGAAAATCGTTTATCAAGTATGCCGGGTCAACCAATTCAATAAACTTCTATTTCACGTCAAACGATTCTCGACAACAAAAATAAAATTTTAGTAAACTATATACTATGCATTTTATTCGAAAATTTCCGCCCAGTTTTCATCTTCAAAAATATGACATATATAGGATGCGGCAAAAGATCCCCGGAATTTTATTCGGGAGGTTTTTTCAAATGCTTTGTGAATTTGAATTGAGCACGTAATTGTAGTGAAACAAATGTGTTTTAATTATTTGTTAATTAGCAGATAACTGTAATATGGATCGACAAAACCAATGGGTCGTTGTCATCGAATTGCACAAATCAGTTTCCCGGATTTTGGGGTAAATATATGTGGCTTTCCAATTCATCGGATGTGAATCCATTTGGTCCATTATAGGGGAGAAAATAATCAGAAAGCGATTCAAATCCACCGATCAACTGAAAGTTGCTTTAAAACGAGCGTGGGGTGAAATAACAGTTAACAAATGTGCGATCATTGTCGGTAATCTTCGGTAACGCCTTCGAAAATGTATTGAAATAAAAGGAGGAACGTTTGTGCACTTAATGTAACTTTTTTGTAAAATTACTATCACTAATAAATGTTACTGATTTGCAAGTGACTTGAATTTGTGATTTTTTACGCTAATCAAACGTTTTTGAAATGTTTCAAAAAATTCCGGAAACTTTCACCGCACCCTGTATAACATGCAGTAATTAATATTGCTCTTACTACCGCCGAAAAGTTTCCTACTAAGGTGCCAGGTCAACGAATCCACTAAAATTCAATTAGAAATTATTCTGACGTTTTTCCACCGGAAAAAATCCTTAGAAAATTTGAGAGTACCAATCAGTATGACTCGATTATCACCGGAAACTGGAGCAGCAAGAATCTCGGGGAATTCGCACGCGATGATTTCGCGAAATGAGAGTACGGCTCGCGTCCAGAAACGATAAGACAAAAATAATCCGCTGGCCGAGAAAGCGAGGATAGCAACAACGAAAGAGAGAGAGAGAGAGGGAGGGGGAGGAGAGAGAGAGAGAAAGAGAAGTGCGGATCCGCGGTATCTCGGAGTAGCAGCTTCTCATCTAGTTTTCTGGCTTAAACTCGGCCTCGTTCCCGCTAAACACATAGCCTGCCGACGCAACGGGGTGCGACGGGGGTGGACTACAACCGCGCGTGTGTCGTTATTCCAGTTTTCAGGCCAGCAAGGAAATTATTTCGAGCTCTGGCGAGCGGTCCGTGACGCGTGCTAGGGGTTTGCGGGGGTGCAGAGTGTGCGGACCCACCCTCCGACTGCGTAATTCTGCGGCTGTGAGTTAATTTGGTGACGGCGTCCAAACAAAAAGCGAACTGCTCGGGAATGATCCTCCGGGAGTAGTTTCCCCGCGATTCCCTACTACTGATAGGCATTATTATGTCAGCGAGGTAACGCGATATTCGATTGAAATTCCGACCGAGTTTCGGCCGATGGACCGCCGGAAATTTTGTCTTATGTTCGACGCTTCCTCCTCGCACTTGCAAATTTATTTATATTCATGATATTCCGACGTTCAAGATAGGGTAAAATTTATTTTTATGGGATTAGATGAAGAGATATTCATTCCTAACATTTTCTAATTTGTTCTGGTAGGATGCATTTTTAGATTTGCATTTTTAATCCTTGGATATGGGAAATTCATGTCGGTTTTCAAGCCTTATCTTTAACACTAAAACTATCACCGCGGGTCAGATTTTTATTTTACTATTTTTGAGATTCTGTCATTGCTTTCATGTGGGGCAGGTGTGGGAATTTTTGCCTCAATTGAGGCAAGACAGTCCCCAGTATAGCGTACATTGCCTCCCAGCAGCATTCACCGTTACCGTGGAGAAAGAACGCGCTTCGCCCGTAGCGAGCAGTGCGCATATCTCGCGCAGGCCGCGCGAAGGCTTCGCGCATCGCGGCCGCGAGGAAGTATAGCTCTTCTCTTTTATAAATACATTATTCCTTAATATCGGGAAGAAATAGATATGTTGCGCGTAGCATCTGGTATTTCTAGATTTCGGAATCGCTAAGTATACGACCACATTGGAGTTGCGATAGAAGCTAAGAAAGCGTCCATTAGTGCGGCGATGTGCCGTTGGTAGACTGCTAAGAGTAGCTCTGTTCGCCGCTTCAACCGTGAACGTTTCCACAAAACGAAACATTGTATGTGTTTTGATGCTTCGTTCTTTCGCCAACCGTTACTGACCGTCACTTGTTATATCTCGCGCGCGGTCCGGTACGAAGACGCGTATGGTGGGGGCAACGAAGGCGCGAGACATGCACGATCACGACGAAAGCGCGCGTTGCATGGAAGAGAAGTTGGTGAGAGAAGCAGGCGTTTGCGGGCCCCACCCGTGCCCACGCCTGAAGTAGAGGCTTCGAGCTGTAAAATCATTCTAAATTTATTTGTACTATTTTTGTTTAACGAAATTATCATCCTTCAAACATTGAAATTTTCTCGAGAATCGGAAATGTCGTGTTCAAATAATAGAATAATATATAATAAAAATATAAATAATATAAAAATAGAAATAATAGAATAATATATAATAAAAAAGATTGACAGATAAAATTATAAATGGTTCTAAGCATCGTCCATCATGTGCTTGTCAAAAATGCTCTGACATTGTCAGCCCTCATATGTCCCTCAGAAATAGTTGTAAACAGATCCTAATATAATAATTCATCCAATCTTGCTCGACTCTTTAAATCAACAAATTCTGTTGCATTTATAACGTTACATTTTAAATATATACATCTCACAATACAGACACATAGATAACCATCATTTTACTGTATGTAAAATAGTAAGCGGGTGAATTTTTACCCTGATGAACGTATGAGGGTTAATAAATGAAGGATTTTCAGCTTTTTTCTATATCCTATTTCACAATAAAAAAAATCGAAGGACGTATCGTTGACCTTCCATTGGCTTTTAATAGTTTATAATGCTAGTTCATTTGAAAAATATGAAATTACGATGAAAGATGGGACGAGATTGTCGAACAGAATATCCAATCCATTATTCAGTGAAATTTTTATCTTTTGAAAATGAAATTCATTTCACTTCCATATAAAAATTTGATTGAAATTGTAGGTTAACCTAATAGATCCTCCACCAATAGATTCGATAAGTTAAAAATAGTATGAAAGAGAGCGAAATGTTGTGAAAACGGTCTGTTTTAATATTCTTAAAAGTGCATATAAGTCGAAAATCCATGAAAATCGCCATTTCAGTGATAAGATCAATATTCATTTTGATATCTAAATTAAAAATTCAGTAACACTAGATTTACGGAGCACTAAAAGTGTCAATCTTTCATTAATTTATAAAAAGAACAAGTTCCAAAAAGTACTCGAACACCGAGTATCTGATTCTCCAGAAATCGTCGATGTTTAACCAATTGTGATTTCGTAAATAATAATTGTACAGTAACAAATCTGAGCTCATTTTAAAGCTTCAAGACTCTACTTTCACATACCATTATTCTTTTCCTTCTAAGAAATTTTTGCATAGTGTAAGGAATGGGAAACTAGAGACCTATTTTTCCTAAAAAAAATGAATGCGAATGAATCTCCTGTGAATGAATCTTCCACCGATTTGAAGATTGAAGTCATCTCTTTATGACTACTACGAAACAATTGATGTACAATTTTTTTCACTGTTTAATGCAGGGATGGGCTCGGTAGGGGACCCTCAAACGCCTGCTTCTCCCACCAATTTCTTTTTCATGCGCGAGGCCTGCGCATTGTTCGCGACGGGCGAAGCACTTCCTTCCTCTACGGTAACGGCGGATGCCGGTGGGGGACATTGGGCGCTATGGTGGGGACGGTTTGTCTCAATTGAGACAAAAATGCCCATCCCTGGTTTAATGGATAGAAAATTGGCAACAAATGTTAGTCGTAAAATGAACTGTACACTTGTCATTTAAACCTCAATAAAACGGCTAAAAAAATGATACGCCAAGTATTTAGTGAATCTACTGTTGAAGGTCGTTTCTCGTGATCCATGCATTATCTATTTAGAGTGACTGTACGCTAGCAAAACTTTTTAGATACATCCAGAAATCGCAGATTGAAGTATAATGTCGCCGGAAAATTAATGCGGTGTTCAGAATTTGCCCAGCAAACATGTTCTCATTTATAAGTCAACCATCCAATTACCGCTTGCAATAATTCAACATATGTAGATATCCAGCACACCGTACAATCAGAAACAAGATTCCCCAAAGGAATTTGCGGCCTCTAATTCCGCGTTCCTAATTACAAAAATTACTCTTCACGGCCGAGGTTAATCTCGATTAACGAGCGAAATTCTTTTCGAACCAAGGCGAGGGACGCGATTTCGAGTTTCTTCGAGGGTTTTCGAGATGAACATTGAAGATCGCCGAACGGAATGCACGAGGTCACGCCAAGATTGCTTGCGATCTTGACCTGGTCATGGTGGAATTAAGTGCTATGAAGCATGACTTGTCTACTATGCGACTGCATGCATTCTGCATAGCTCGCGGGAACGGTGACTCAAAGATCTTGTCCGCCACTATACCCGCGAAAAGTTCTGCGAAACGATGTCCCGACGCACAGTGCTCCTAAATCCCGAAAACTTGGTCAAAATCTTAAAAATGAATTTTCTCATGGAGTCATTTTAACCGTTGTTTAGGATACTTTATGGATGGTCCTATAGTGGGGTGTACGTGAAAATGGTCACATTTTTATACTTGAGTGACAATTTCGGAGTAAACATCAGTCAAGCAGTTGTCGTCGAGGTGAACAGAAGTGTAGACTATTCAGTGTGAAGCGCATATCTTGTTTAGAAAGTATTACATTCAATTCTGTGAAAAGGAGGTTAAAATGTCTTTTAGATACCCAGTTTTCTTTAAAATTTTTTAAAGCATTATTGCCGGGAATTCACTGGTTCAGGGTTACCAGAATTCACTGGTAAATTGGAGCACTTTCAAGCCCTTTTGACAGGTTAAATAGCTTCTAAACCAGTGAACTCCTAACAATAAGACTTACATTTTCGGAATTTTCTCATCGAAATCTACACAATTACATTAAAAAAGGTTTAAAAAACTGGGTATCTGAAAGACAGTTTAGCCAGCTTTTATTTCTTCTGTTGATATGCTTTACTCTAATGTAAACAAAATGTAAATAAAATAGTATATATAAAATAAAAATTTTCTGCATCAACCGAAAGAAATAGGAGCCAGATAAAAATTTGTCTCCTCCCCAATTAATTCATTTAAATTGAAAGTACTATACCAATATTTTTAAATTCTTCTAATTTTTCTAACGTTTCTTATTTCCTCTATTGATTTTTGTCATAAATATATAAAAACCACAGTCTACGTGCACTACTTACTCGTAGGAATAATTTTATTCTTTGAAAATTGGGATGCTGATTGTAGAAACTCCTTACCTGTAACAAAAAAATGAGGGTATTAAAATTCAGTGTTCTATATTTTCTATAAAGTTACTATTGAACAATAAACAATTAACTTAACATATAGTAACCTTGCAATATAAAGCACAGAAACGTGATTTATACAAATAATAGTGTTAATGCATGAACTCTTCTATTCTCGTTACAGAAAGTACACTCGACTTTGCAAATGAGAGTATATTGCACACCGAAAGCCACTCCAATTTTTCATATTTTGTTATCTGAATTTTTAACAACACGCGCAGCATGCACAACGTCATAACAATAATGGTGGCCAAAGTAAATTCGATGATACACTGTTTGCTGACAATGTTGTTAAGTCAGTGCGCTGCGTTTTTTCTGATCCGGTAGTTGCGTTTCAAAATCGCTTTAATAAAAATGTACCCGGCAGAAAAGTTGGAAATTTGATGCGAAACTCACTTTAAACTTCAATTACGTGTACATTGCAATTAAAGCCGGTCGGATGGAATTTTTTCCATGTTGTGCAATTTCATTGATAGCCCGGGAAACTATGAATTTCGTTGTCGTTTAACAAACTTTTGACCAGAATACCGGATCGATGTTTTTTTAACATTTTACGAACGAACGATGAGATGTCTCGCTTTTTCCTGAGCAATTTCGGTACTTAAAAATTTATAATTAATATCTGGCCGGTTTAAACGGACTCTTTGCGGTTATTTAAAAAGACGTGATTTGCGCGTTTATTTACGGACGAATTACAACTTGGCAAAATATATGGCACTGAGCAGGTATGGTACTGTGTCAAGTGTACCCTGATTTTAACTTAAAATTTTTTGATAGAAATAACTGAAAATTCCAATTTGAATGAAATTTTACAAGTGATAAAATATTGTATGAATAAATTGAAAATCAGCTAAATGGTAAGTTAAACCCTCCCCAATTTCGCGCATGCTTTATCATATTTCATTTTTACAAAAATCCCCAACATCGACAGCAACAATAATGATCGCTTTTTCATAGAGTGACCCAGTTTTAGTTTTTTCAGACAGCCGATGACATAGATTTAGTGTCTAAAAAATTGTGTTTCGTAAGCGAGCTGCGACTCAACGTGCAATCAGTCAGATTAGCAATTTTCGATCATGGTAGCAAACGCCTACACTTTAAGAGACTATATACCTTAAAATAACAAACCATGTTTTTTTTAAATGGTACATTCATGATTTCATTTAGGAATTCGTAAAACTGTTGAGTTTATTGCTCCGATACGGATAACATATAATTGAAACTAAACTAGTTCCTCTCGAAATGAAGTTTTCAAAATCGATACCTCTGAAAGATTATTGGATCAATTTTGATCAAATTTTACAGTGACATTCTCATGACTATTATCTAGTTTTTGTCGAAGCGAATTTTTTATTCATACATATTTTCATTTTCTGCGAACATAACAAGCTGCAAGTTTGGATCTAAGATGCCATATTTGAGTTCGAATAGTTGTATCTTCTTTACAAATTGACTTATTAAATATTAACGTCGTCAAGGAATAGCTTGTTTTGTCTGGTTTGATGTAAAATTGTGTTAAATAAAAATAAAAATGTATTAGACATAAAATGGGATACATATATATATATATATATATATATATATATATATATATTTATCTGTTATCACAAACAGTGTTTTGCTTCTGCCTATTGCCTATTTCTATAGGCTTCGGAAAAATGACTGCCATGTCCTTCCAGTTCAAGATATCCAGCTCAATTTTTCATCGAATACTACGGAAATATCAATTAACAAGCTCCACACATTGATTTAAAAAAAGAAAGAAAATTTAAGTTCATACATAAAAAAATTGTTTAATGTTCCTTCAGAAGCCCTTAAGAAATAAATCTATACTTTACTCTTGTTTCTCTCAATTAATGCAAGCAATTTTAGATTTTGCATAAAGATTCGTAGTCTGGCATGACACAAATATGTTACTGATCTTAATCAATGAACACGTCACTCAAGTATGACCTAACGTGGCATTGAACGTGTTAATTGAGAAGAAACGAAGGTTTAGCGTCGACCTGGTAACCCATCTTCTGTATCTCGATGGTCGTCGATTAACCTAATGCCGAAGAGTCTAATTTCAGCGATTCATCCCGTTAAAAGAGGAGGCCCAGCGCAGGCTCGCAAAATTTCAGTTTCGCTGTTCCCTTCGGCTCTGGGCGAGAGACTGTCAAAGCCCGGGGGGGATGTTTCCGCGTGAAACGGCACAAAGAGGATCAGAATGTCTGGGCTCGAATTCCGACGCCGGAAATCGGGGCCAAAGTTCCGACGAATTTCACGATCACACAGGGTCGGGCCACGTTTGAAGGCTAGATGCAAAGTTAACACAGCCAACCGTTTCACTAGTTAGTTAACGGATCGTTGCTGCGAGGCGTCGATTTGTCAAAGGGAGGATGGCGAAAGTTTCAAAAGGTCGAAATTAAGTCAGATAGACGAATCGCTCTCGGAATTGCGGATACCAAATATGCATATACAGTGGCGGCCAGCTGTTTAAGCGCACCCCTTTAAAATGAATTAATTGTTTAAAGTTGGTCCAAATAACTTGAGTTTCTTCGAGATGATGGAAGGCGTAATTTACTAAACAACGTGTAAAAAAGCTCTTTATAAAATTGCTATTGGTCGTGATTGTGAGGAAAATAGTAAAGGTCATAATTTTATTTTATCTGTGCCTATAACGAACATTTAAAACATGCCTTTTGTAAATCTAATCCTCTCACTTGAGGAACTTAACATGATAAGTACCATTGGTAGGATTTTAAATATTTTAAGGCAGTAAGAGCATTTGCACATGTTTTTTGTTTATATAGCTTCAACAATTTGGAATTGGCTTAAAGGTACGATTTTGGCAACCGACATCCTAAGTCGTACCAAATAGTTGCCAAAATCGTGCCATTACAATTTTGTATGGAATCTAATTACTGAACGCATCGTTATATTTATTGAGTTTCAAGTATAATTGGGACAGTAATAGACTTTTTCATCTTTCAAAACATTTGCGCAAGCATCATGTACTCAAATTTTACATCCTAAACATTGAATCATGTCTTCGAGACGGATTTACTTACATAAAATGCAGTAGCATTGCTTTTCATTTCAACTACGCGAAATTCGCAATCCATTTATAACTTATAAGTAAATTACGCATTTTATGCGTTTATGAAAAACATTAGTAGCGATAATTTGAAACATTGGACAAATTAAAGGAATCGGAAATTATTGATACATTATTAAGTTGCTCCTGTTTCCTATAACAGGTAAAGAAAACTTTTTTGCAGATATTTTGCTCTTTCGAAAGATGGTTCATAATCATCGCCAAAAATGCTTTATTGAGAATGGGCTGGTTACCGAAATATTTCGTCTTATATACAACCTAATATCTAGAGCAAAAAGTTTGAAGATTTCAGCCATCAACTCGGTGTCACCCTTGATGAAGTATTGTGAGTCCAGGCAGATACTGATTGCTCTAGTCTCATCGGAGGAGGTTGCTCCAAGTGGAGGCTCAGAATGCGCAGATTTTACAATGGCGTAAAGCTAAACCCATATTCAATCTAAGCATCTTAACGCAAAATTCCCAGGCTGCGTTTCCGCTCGTCAAAACCTAAATCAATTTCGATCTGCAAGTTCGCCGGCTTAAAGTTAAGTCTTTAGACTAACGATATACTGAATGTTGCTTACTATGACTTTCCCGATAACCCGATATTTCAAGTATGCATAGGCAGTGTACAATGAAGGACGTGTTACAAGTGGAACTTCTCAAGCGGCTTATTGGCGAACTCGTTAATTGCATAAACATTGATAAACTCCGCTTTGGGATTGTGCTTTTGTCAGAGTAGTGTGGTCTAAATTCGTTTCTAAATAGAAGTATTAGACACAGAAATCTGTTCTTTTCGGTTCGGTTTATACAATTTACAGGTATCTGAATGACAATCTTCTCCAAATTATCTTTCACGTCTTTGAAGCAACATAATCGCAATTAATAAAGCACTGTTTAAAAACGAAATATTGTTTTAATATTATATATAATAACATAATATATTATAACAATATTGTTATTTGCATTTAATCTTGGAAAATCGTGACTGAAGCTACTCAAATTGTTACCAATAATAAAGAAATTGTGTGCTCATTCGCCTAACGCGACTCCATCTTGTTACAATTTGCTTAATATAGAAAGTGTACCAAAAATGTTGTACTTCCTTGAAAGGCGTGATTCCTGAGGTAATTTGAAGTATATTTTTCCTTTGCGAAAATGATCTCTGCGGCTGCGTGAAGGAGTTATTAATAGAAAACACGGCCCAATCAGAAAACAGGTCCCGCTGAGCGTGACTTCAGGGTTGGCCGAGCCGGAATCCATTCGCTGTAGCCGCGCTCGGATTGGTCCGCGTTTTTCGTTAATAACTCCTCAATAAAGCCGCTTGAGAACATTTTCGCAAAGGAAAAAGTTACTTCGAATGATCTCGGGAATCATTCCTCTGAAGGAGATACAACATTTTTGGAACATTATTAGAAATTAATTTCATATGTAATTTCGTTCTTGTAGATTAAAGAAAATGTACATTTCCAAATAGCTGCACGAAAGATACCGTCGTAGTTTCCAGCCATTTTCGTTTTACACCTGATGTTCATTAATTTCGAAGGATTTTAGAATTCCAGGTGGAATTTCATTGGCAATAGTGATCGGAAACGAAGTTAGTCTAGGAATGTATGTATTTGCCAACAATATACTATTCTTTTTTAAAGCTTACCCAAACATTTTACAGGTTTATACAGCTATCAACAATGTACTTCCCAACATTATTGTACGGGAGTGCAACTACGTTAATCTTAGATGTATCAACCCTACTAGCACCGTCGCGATATTATAGGAACGTAGAATCTTTCACGCTGCTAATCTTCTGCATACCAACGAACACCACACCATCTGCATCAGTAAACACTCTCTCATCTATACTCCGGTAGCGCTCTATTAGAAACTACTTGAACTGTGCGTCCTATCCTGTCACTATCATCCCTAATCCGGAAAGTCTGGAAAATCCTACATATTTCTTCGGTTTATTTTCGTTTTCCAATAGCAAGTTTGACCCAGTATTCAAGTTCGATATTAGTTCTGCGTTAGCGGCAGTCCGAGCTTAAATTCTATACTAACGCTTTCGACGCATCAAACCGGCGATCCATTGTGTAATAAATCTTCAACCCTTTTGCCATTATGGGCTTTGGATGCAATCGCGCAAAGCACTGGGCCGGATTTGCGCTGTGAATCGAACTCGAGTTTCAAGCTTTAACATTAAATTAAAATGCCATTATCTAGTTGTACATAAATTAGCGGATATTCGTTCAATGCACTTTGACAATTTGTAGACGAAAGTTGCAAAAAACGAGCCTCTTCGAAGCTAAATATATTTTGTTGCTGCTTATTTGTGCAATGGATTTACGCAATATTTCAATTAAATATACAGTGAGTGTGAAAGATATTCGTACATCTTTAAAAATCAAATAACTATTTTAAAATTAGAGCAAACGATTTCAGTTCTTTTGAGATGTTGAAAGGATTAGATTACTAGGTAATCTGTAAATAATTTTTTCTAGACATTGCTATTGGTCGAAATTGTGAAGATAAAAAATAAAGGTCTCAAGTTTTAACCTCTTTATCTTAACCTATAATGAAAATTTAAAATACGCCATTTGTAGATCTACGTAAGTAGTATACGTGGAGAAAGTTTCATCGAAGTCGGTTAATGTTGCTATGAAACATTACAAGATTAAAGTTTAAGTGTGAAAGTCGCAGATTTTCGATCTTTTCAAGGAATGTTGTCCTTATGTAATCACCTTTAAATGTGTGTAACTCATAACAACGTTAATCGATTACGATGAAACTCAGACCTATAAAAAGCGTCTTTTAAATTTTCATTACAGGCACAGATAAATAAGTTAAAAAATGTAATCATTACTATTTTCGTCGCAGTTCCGATCAATAGCAATCTGGGAAAAAATTATTTATACGCTACCTAGTAAACTTATGCGTCCGACATCTCAGAATAAATGAAGTCGTTTGATCCAATTTTAAAAATGTTACTAGATTTTTAAAGGAGGAGGGATACTTTGTACACTCACCGTATATATATTAGAAAATTTTATAATGAGTAATACATTTTTCCTAACTAGGCAATGAGAAATTTGAGAATCGTGCACGATTCATTCGATTAAATAATATAATATTTCAATTCGAACTGTATTTGGTGCGTATAATGCACACATTGCGATTTGTACTTGTGAATATTTTTAATAGCATTTGTTGAATTAATAGTTCGGTTTCATTTAATTATATCTATACAGGTGCATTGATTTTTCTGTTGAATTATTCACACGTGTATGAAAATTAAAATCTCTTTTGTATCTTTATAAATGCATTTCAAGCATCTAAAAAGTGAATGAAATGTAAGTTTCTTCATCGATGAACTCCATTGGCGTGCATTAATATATTTATATATTCGACCGCATTCATAAATTTAGTCATTTCACCGCCAATCATCAACTACTAAATAATTGATATTAAAATGAACTTGCAATCATTCATGGACGGTAAATAAACAACTCTGGTATATTTCAATTACATCGAAATCAAATAATTCATTAACAGTAAATTTAGTTCGTTTCAATTGAAATTAATTAAAATAATCTGCGAACAGTAAATAAATGGCACTAGTTTCTTTGAATCGAAATGAATCAAAATAATTCACCAACAGTGAATGAATGACGCTAGCTACTTTCACCTGAAACTAATTAAAATAATCCCTGAAAAGTAAATAGATGGCTGTAGTTGCTTTGAATCGAAATGAACTAAAATAATCTGTGAACACTAACAAAAGATGAAATCATAATTAGACTGCGGATTTTATGCATTTATGATTAAAATGGATACGCACAATTTAAAGCAGTGTTCGTAAGAAAAAGATTTAAGGACATCACTTTATTATTTTCAGCTTAATAAGATAATTTAAACGAGCAAATTTGTTTAATTGGCTCCTGTGTCTTGCAATCAATGCAAACATTTTTTATTTTGCATAAAGATCCGCAATCTAATCATAATTCAGCAGAAAATATTAAGATGAAAATACAGAAAAAGGAACAAAGAAATATTGTCGGTCGAATATTGTCGAATATGTATTAAAGTTCGACTATATTAAAATTTAATAAACTCTGTATTTTATAAATTTTCAGGGTACTGATGCTCAGAGATCTGCAGTCGAAAACACAGCGCCTCGCATGCAAACTCACAACGCAAAGAAAGTTTCGCGTCCCTAAACACTGTGCCCTAACTCGGGAAATTTCTATCGAGCATCGTGGATGAGGGAAACAAGAGAGAAAATCTGCTGGTAAATGGAAGAATCATCTTTCGTACGGGTTGAAAGGAATAAAAGAGGGGAAAAAGCGAGAGCGTCGATTGGATTCTGTCGGTAGTCGACAACAGCCAGACACGAACTATCAATAATAATATAACAAGCCGAGTGGTGTTATTGATTTCGTCGTTATGTGCTTCACACTTCGTTTACCACTGTCCCTTTTCTTCTCCTACTTTATTACGATAAAAGCTTTGTTAAATTTTACTGCTTCGCCGGACCTCGCCGGTGCGATTGTTTCTCCCCATAAAAAGTTATCCCTCGATATAGGTCCGCAGACTGCTTTGTTTCCGATGACTTCGACCCGTTTGTTAGTCCACGGGGTTACTCGTAAATGTCGCTTGTTCGACGTTCTCTCCGGTTCTTCGCGGAGTAGAGCTATTCTTTTATCGCGAAGCTATCCGACCCAACAAATCTTTCGCCAAAGGGAAAATATTGACCGAATCTACCCCTTAACAAGCTCGATTTTTAACAATAATCATACCTTTCTATGGTATTTCTTCGATATACACGGAAAACAATTATATAAGTTAGTGCTTGCAGAGGAACGCACACAGAAAACATGAAAACAGAAAAATGAAAAGAAATACGGAACAGAAAATACAAATAATAGATATGTATAGAGAAATGGAATATGGATTGTAAATATGCCTTCGAACAAGCCCGCATTTTAATAATAATCATAATTTTTCGGTGGTAGCCCTTCGATGCATAAAGAAAATAATTAAATGGGTTTAACAGCGGTTTGGAGAACTCTTTTTTTCAAGTTTTTTTTTCTACAATCTTATAAATTTCGACGAAAAAACACCGAAAATGAAAATCTTATTGTGCGGAATTCATTGGTTAAAAAATTATACGCGTATAAAGTTGAAAACTTTTAAGCCTTTTTGACAGGTTAAAGCGCCGCCATATTGATATATTTGCTAGGTGATACACATAAAATGGGCTAAATATGGCAGCACAAACACGTACGTAATAATAACACATTTATTAAATCAAAATGCGAAACACTATACCGTGGTCGGATTATTGTTATAAATTTTCATTTCGCACCGATGAGTACGACATTTTTTAAATTTTCGCAACAATCCACAATCCTGAGCCCAAGTAATTGCTTCTTCTTTACTACTTGGCATGTCTCTAAAGTTAAAATTTCTAATACTCGAACTATTATATAATTAATCATTAATTTGTGAAAAACACTTGAAATTGGTTATGTTTACAAAGTATGTGTAACCACTGAATTGCGATCTAGCGCATACGTTTACTACTATTTAGCTCATCCTGCAAATATAACATACTATCTAACACATGCGCTGAACACTCACGATCTATCCAGCGCATGCGCGGAACAGACCTACCTACCTACCTCTACCACTCAATGAATATCCAATATGGCGACGCTCTAACCTGTCAAAAACGCTTAAAACTGCTCATCTTTACACGCGTATAACTTATAAACCAGTGAATTCCTAATAACCATACACACATTTTTGGAATGTTTTCATCGATATCTATAGGATCACATAAAAAAAAGTTGAAACAAGTTAAGAACACGGAGTTCTCCAAAACGCAGTCGAGCCTAAAATTTGAAAAATAGGTATGTATGGCCAAGCGCGCAATAGATTATAAGTATGCGTATTGACAATCCGTCAAACAAGAAAATAAAATATTCGTAATAATATTAGCAAATTCTTCGTCATGAGAATATAATATCATTAACACCATATAAAATTTGCCAAAAGTTCATTTCAGCCAATAACAATTTTAATCCATTGACGTTGACATGAAGACAATATTGAATGTAATTATATTCAATGCTGCATTATGTTCGTCATTCATATTTGCTATAAATGTTTGAATATATTCCATTAAATTATAATGAAGAATATTTTTCCCAAATGTCACATCTTTGGCTACTTTAGTATCATCCACGTTTATTTAATAACGTAAAATAATATATTTTTATGTTTTGATATGCACAATGTTGAATTAAATTTAGCAAAGAGAATTAACTATTATGCGAAGCGACGTTGATTAATTCATTTTTCCTACATTATAGATAGAGATTGACGGTTAAATAGAAACTGACTACGAAAATTCGAATTTAGAGCGATTATTTCAGCATCTAACATTTCATTTAGTTTCGCGATGAATAATCGGGCTGCAATTATGCGCAAAACAAGGAAATCATGGAGATTTTCGATCGCGAACATTGTATCCTTGCTCATTGTGTTTTCTTAATTTGACGGGGATAATGCGCGAACAGCGAGAAAATAATTAAAACGATGAGGGCGTCAGAATTTTTAAATTGGTTTTATCATAACTGCGGATGGCACGGTTAACATTGCGCGGCACGTTATTTACGTTACAAAATACGCCGTTGATAATTCAACAGAAACGACCGTGACGTAAATAACATTAAACACGCTTCGAACGTTTCAGCGACGAAATCAGAGGAGATTTGCGATGGTTCTAGCGTGAGGGAAATTATAAAGGACACCGTGAATAAGAGAGAAAGGATGAGGAAGTTATTTTCTTCCATTTTCGTTAAACATGTCAATTTCGTCGAAATCATAATAATAATTACTGTACATTATTTTATCCTATACTCGGTTTTCTACGTATTTTATTTTATACGGAATTAATTAAAAGCGCAATTCCGACAGCACACAGCTCTTGAAAATTACACAAATGCCAGAAGATTCTGAGTCATTAAAAATGAGAATTCTTGATTTTTCAATACACGGATTCTACTCTTTTTAAAATGTAAATTACTTTCTTACTTTACGGTGAAATTGAACGTTTGCGAAATTCAAACTTAATATCAACAAAAAGCAAACAGCTCAACTTTTTACAGACTTTATTCCGGGAATCTTTGACGAAACTTTGTCAGATTCTATTGGATCGCTTTCTTAATCACTGGCATTGAGTTGGAAATTCTTTATTCGCTGCGTTTAATAAGTTAAAACAGACGGGAGAAGAAATTATATTTCTTTGCTGTTGCTCGTCTGCAATAATGCTGTATTCTAAAGAGTATCGCTGAACATGACAATTTCTACTTTTATAATCTAATGTTTTAACTTAACGTTCCACATTTAATTATATCTCAATTCTTAGTATCATCAATATTCCCAATTAATTATGGTTCTGGTTATATTTTGTGCGATGCAATTGAGAACAAAAGGGAATGATAGATGATCATTAAAACAACATTTACACGGTAAAAACAGTATTGCAAATTGTGTTAAAATATAATTAGCTATTCATTAGTGTCAGAACAAATAGGAAACATTGTTTTAATTGTAATTCAACTGCTACTTCCGAAGCGTTTGTAGCACTCGTAAACGTGTAGAACAATTTCACTGTATTTGGAATTGGCTTTTACTCTAATAATTGATAATGAAGCTCATAACAAGTGAAATGAATTTTGAATCATCGTCAGTTTTTGAAAACCAGGCCAATCTCGTGAAAATCCATTAAATGCAGAGAAATTTGTCGTTCTCCAAGAATCGTTTCTATACTATTGATTCTTATATTGACTGCACAGTGACTATATTAAAAACTGTACGATACATAAAATAATAATACAAACATAAACCGCAGGAACACTTATAAACGGTAAAGAATTTCTTCGTAAATATTACAACTAGAAGAATAGTTTAAAGGGCAAACCTGAGTAATTTAATACAAGGAATAGCTCTCCGAAAATAGATTGCAAATGTCACTGTTTGTAATGAACACCATTAATGAAATAATATTGGAACAAATAAGCTCGAAACTTTGAAAAAATAATTTTATCAATTCATTATAAACGCGAGCACGGTGTATATTAACAACACTTATCACGTCGCGGCGCTCACGGCCAATGAAATATTGATCAACCCGCGGTTAATATCTTATTCCGGCTTGGTGGCGCATTTAAACCGAAACAACTGCGTATTCCGGCGGGCGAGCACGAAATACCTGTGATAATTTGATATTCCTAGATATTCTGATGATATAAATCACTGCATGAAAATGCACACTGATCGCAGCTGCAGTTACCCAGATTCTCCTACAATATGGATCATCAGCCACCGACTGGGACGAAAGAGGAGGCTACCGGTTTGCGGGTGAATTTCCTTCGGTTTACGGACACTTGGAAAATTATCGGGTGCGCGTACCGATTCCATAACGTGCGCTCGAATAAATTAGAAGAATATTATCTGCGAGCAACCGTGGTGCGGCGTATGAACGGTGTAAAGAACACGGGGTAATTATCTGCTTAAGATGTTGATGCTGTTTTAGAATCGTCGTATGAAAACAAGCCGTGTCATTATTCAGCCAAAATTACAATAATAACCACGCGTTTCAAAGCGAGTCTTTGCCAACGAAGCAACGATTGTTCGAAAAACAAATTTTCTTGGGGAAGGATCGTTCGCGATCTGCTGGAAAGAGCGAGTTACTCGACGGAGCGGGCTGCTGGAAGAAAAACGAGAAGACCCGAAAGAAAAAAAGGAGAGCACCCTCGAACCCGCTCGGACCTCCGTGGCTCCATCGACCTCTATCCATTTTTCATCACGCTGGGATCGCATCGAGAGCCCATACTTCACGGAACACGCGCTTCGATAACACGTGTCCCGTCCGCCAAGATAAACTGCCGCTCCTCCGCCGAAGTATTGTGTGCGTGGTTGGCACAGAGGCGTAGCACGCGCGCGCACCATCTTCGGCAAAATTTAATTCCACCGGGAAACCGTTCGTTCCTTCGCGATCATGCCTTGTCTTTATCTTGGCCGATGCCCCGCGTTGAAAACTATTAACGAGACACACAACGAAATGGATAACGGGTGGAATAGGTGCTGAGAGGTTTGACGGGGGTTGTAGGCGAGGGTGGAGGTGGCGGAAAGTGGATTGGAAGCTCTGCAAGCTTTAATTCCAACAGGGAACACTGAATTACTAATTCAGATTCGATCAAATCCTTCTGTACACATGTTGAGACCATTTATACATATATTGCGGTGTAGAAACCGTAATGAGCGGTTGTAGGAGAGGGGCTGAAAGCTTCGCAAGCATTAATTCGGGGAACCATTCATTTCTTTGCGATCATGCCAGACACTCAAAGGTACGCTGAATCGCAAATTCAGATGCGAGCAAACCTTTTTGTACACATGAACGAAAACACCTGTAATTATATTATGGAGTGGAAATGGGGGTTAAACAAGCTCCGCAAGCATTAATTCGCAGAACCGTTCATTTCTTCGCGATCATGCCTTGTCTTTAGCGTGGCCAAGGCCTAGCGTAAAAACTATTAACGAGACACACGGGCGAAACGGATAGGGGGTGGAAAAAGGTGACGGAGGTGGCCAAGGGGATTGTAGGTGATGGTTGAGATGGCGGAGAGGGGAATGGAAACTCCGCAAGCTCGGTTGCGCCCTAAGAAAACCTCGGCGGGCCGGCTTATCTCGGCGCGGGGCCACCTTCCGGGACGAACTTTCGTTATCGCTTCGTTCATCGTCCTCATCGGGGGTTGCGGAGGGGGTGGAAGAAGTTTGCCTTCCGGATAACGAGGGAACCTTCTAAGCGAGACGCCTGCAGCGATTCGGCCAACTATGAAAACGCTTGCCCCGATCTAGCCGTGACTTCCATGACGATGAACCTTCCGCCCTCTCGACCCCGCCGCCCTCTTATTCTTTTCTCGAACGAAGAATACTTCGATTGTCCTCGCCGCGGAGACGACACGCGTGAACCCGATCTATCCTGGGTTCAACCCTGAGCTCATGACCATCGGACTCGCGGAAATGAAATGGGAAATTGCTGGGGCTACCATGGGCTCTTATTAAAATTAACCCCCACCACTGTGCACCCTGTTACTTCGTTCTAATGGACTGGATATACTCTATTTTGCTGAGTTAATTGGCGTGAATTGGTAATTGCTATTGGGCAATTTGTGGACTCGTTTTGTGTCGGAAATTTTGTGAGGGTGTTTCTTGTCTTGAGGCTGAGGAATTTTAACCCCTTGTATTGCGATGTATTTTACGTTTGCAGAGATTAAAACTTCTTTGTCGTGTATAACATCTAGGAGAAGATGCAAGTTTATATTTATTGCGTGCACATGTACTCTACAATGAATAGAGAAAGGGATGGTAAGTTGGCCCTCGGTTTTATATTTCTTCCTACCATTTTACTTAAAATGTATGTAAACTGATAAGGTTGCATATGATAAAAGGCGGGAGAGGAAGAGAAATGATTTCATTGAATTTAATACGTATTACAAAAATAAGTAATTTTTGGACCCATCACAAAAGTATGTATATATATATATATATATATATATATATATATGTATATATATACATATTGATTAAAAATAAATTAAACTAGATTAAAGAGAGATTAAATTAAAATATATTAATAATTAAAAAATAACAATAATATATTATATATTATATTGAATTAATGTATCACATTATATACGGATAATATACTTCATTACAAAATTTAATATTCTGATGCTTTTGGTAGTCGTTAAAATGAAAACTGAAAGATCACGTTCAGATACACCGTCATCATTAATAACGCAGTACGCCGGGAACATTATTTCGTACACTGTCGTACGTAATTTTATCAATAAACGAGACCTGCCCAATGCTTTTTATAAGCCGATTGTTTTTAATTATTACCGTAGATAATTGAATCACGTAGATCGCGCAGAACATTGTTAAACATTCGTGTAGGTATGGAACACGATGCATGCAGGCGTTTTATTATTAGTGTAACCGCGAAACAAATAAACTTTTTGTGTATCGAACAAAGGAATTTAATAAATTATGAAAATCGTACCCGTGAATGGAATATTAACGCGGAGAGTCGGAATTATGTTTGGATTAATCATAATAACTGCGAGGCTCGATTGTGCGCTCGTTAAAAATTTTGCTTCACATGTCCGCATCGTTTCATCGCTATAGCGAATTTTATTTGCACTCGAGTAGGTGGAAAAATTGCCTGGAAATTGATGTGCTAATCAGTTAATTACTTTTAAAAGTTAACGTGCCTCGTCATCGCGTATAATCATAAATTAATTAGAAATTACTGCTTTCTAGAAATTAATAATAATGAAACATTTCCAACGTGAAATTCATTACGCTGAAAATAACTTCGAGATTGTGATTTATTGTTTTTGGACAAAGCTCCTCGACTTTCCTGCTGTTAAACTTTTCATATTATTTACTACTGAAGCGATCGATCAATAACGAAATTTACCGGAAACATGGTTAGGAAATTAAGCGGGAAGATGTTAGAACACAATATATTGTTTATTTCGATATGTAAATTATTTATGGAGTTTGTTAAATCAATTATGGAGACTGGTGTGTGGGCACATGACCTATTTGATGACTCCATTTTTCAACTATAAGCAATGTTATTTTGCAAAACGTTTAAGCATTATTTAATTTTATATTGGAATTATTAGAACGAGTCACAAGATACTAATTTTACTTTCGATAGTCATAGTTAACCTAATTTTATTCAAATATCTTTGGGTGTCATATTCCACTGTGCATTTCAGAGAAGTTCCACACAAATATCATTTGTATCCTCTTTTTTATCAATTTTAGATTTTTATTCAAACTCAAACGATCTTTCCAATGAACACAACAAATGTATTTCTATAAAATTCATATTATTCGAGCATTGCCTACGCAACCTACGCGCAACCTAAAATATCAGACACTATTTGTTGACAATAACGCATAAAGTATCGGAACTTCATAAGTGTTAATCAACGAGGCTCCCCGCAATTATCCGGCCTGTCGTGGTAGAATTCAACGAGATCATAAAACTCTTAAATCAACGGGGCAATTAAACACGGAGAAGGGTTCATTATCTACGAACGCTCGCGCCCGCGCCATTACCGTCGAGTCTCAGAAGCGCGAATTGTAACAAAAAAAAAGAAGAAGAAAGAAGTAGAAAACGAACTCTTTAGTCTTTCTCACGAGATTGAAAAAGAGAATCGCTAATCCGTTCTAATTCCCGGGCTGTTCGATCTCCGCACCCCCCGCCATCCTCCATTCCAACCCTCCGACAAGCCCATTTCGCTTGAAACTAGCGAACCTCCGGATTTCACTCGTCGTCTGGCACATTCGTTTTCAAATGAACCACCTCTCGACCACGAAAGTTTCCTTCCGTGAGGACAATCGACGAATTTCTTTTTTTATCTTCTCCCCGAAGAAGCGAAAAGTCGCGGAATCCGTCACCGGATCCAGACGTCCGATCGTGTAATTAGACATCGACAAAAACGGACAGATCCATTAGTGTCTCACAGGGTTGCTTGATCAATTCAATCTGATCGTGACATCTCCCTGGCTCGATTAAAGTTTCAGACCAATTTGCAGTGTTAGTAGAAATATTAGACGTTTCTAAACATTTTGTTGACATTAGAATCACATTAGGTTAAACTGACTTGTTTCTGATTTTTTTTCTCCTTTACAATCATCGAAACCATAAAAATATTGAGAAATCCTTGGACAAACTTCCTTGTTCGAGAAAATTATTACTAATGTAAAATGAATAGGTAAAACACAAAACTGTGAAGACGCTAGAAGAATTTAACAGGATCGTAATATTGATTTAGACTCATTAAAATGACTGAAATAAAAAATTCATTTTTAAACAATTTCTACACCTCACTGGTGACTTAGACAATGTTAATTTTGGATAAAGATCTGCACTCTATTTATCTTTATCTTTAGAATACGAAAATATCAAAATCAATTGCAGCGACTGTTGTGTTCTGAGAGTGCATGTGATGATTTTTAAAAATGCATAGTACAATTACGTTACTGTAATTTATATCTTTAGTATCAATGAACAAAATGAGTATACACAGAGGACTTTCAAAATCAAAAAGCCACATCTTTATTGTGAACAATAAAATCCAGAAATGACATCACTTTCTCACACATATCGTTTCAGAATTAAATTCAGGTAGCCATTTTAAAATTGACAAGAAGCATTGGTAATGGAGTAGAACAAGACGAATATTCTTTCTCAAGACTTGTTTAACCAGACTCGGTCAAGTAAAAGCCGCAATAATTTCGAAACCAAAGAGCCGAATAATAAATTTTAGACATTGTGGCGGCTACCTTCTATGTTCGCCGATAGATGGAGAGTGCGACAACACCTTTCCCAATATTACCTAAATCTTCCTCTGTTTGTATATATACCGTTCTAAGCTGTCCTTACAACATAGGAAAAAATAGTGATATACCCTAACTCCTAGTTTGTAGAGGTTACTTACTTTGTACACTTTTGGTTTTGTTTGTACCCAATGTTGTAATAAATCTCTTATGAGATTTTCTCAATAAAAAAAAACATCCCGCTTCTAAGGCACGAATCTACTGGATAGCCTCATGACGAGTCCTCTAGTCAGTGTTGGGATATGGTGCTACATTTCACGCGCATGCGCGGCGATTTCAGCCTGAGTAAAGTAAGATTCTCGATAAAATGGGGTACCTTGAGCAGCCAGCAGAATTTGAAAAAATTGGTATGATATGATTCTGAAAAATGAATGTATAACATGTGTATTTGTGTATATTTTGTAACTCGTAGCACACGTCCTGAAGTCTTTGTGTCCGGAAGAGATTGTTTCGATACATTCCCGCTAATATAACTGTGACAGGGCTCCACTACCTCTGCCATCATGATATAGATACGTTACTGTTTTGGCCGCGCAAGCGCGTGAATTTTGCACCATATCCCAACACTGCCTCTAGTGGGCCTAGGACGAAACGATTCCTTCTCCTTTTTCCATCTTTTCATAATCCGAAAACTTGCCGCTTCAACATTTTCTATCAAAAACATTATTTAATCCAGACAGCCATTTTCAAATTGGCAAGAGGAATTATTAATGGAGTAGAACTGAGCGAGTACTCTTTCTCGAATCTTGTTTAACCAGAATCAGTCGAGTAAAAGCCGCGAAAAGCAGAATCGCACGTGCTCCGTGTTTGTCGACACCCTGTCTATTCAAGATCGATTCTGACCTGCTACTGGCATCGTACGCTCTTTTTCAATTTCACAAATAAACATGGCCGACTGGTTCCGCTAAGCATGAGCCAACATCTGGCCGATATCAGCCAGTAATTGCGTTATATCGAGTTCTTCAACTGTCCAGTAATTTCCTCCTGTTGGACAAGAGTGCATCGGCGTTGCTTCCGTAACATTTTTAATTACTGGACTGCGACCGTGATCTAATCGATAGTAGAGTCGTCCAAGTATTTATTAATCGGCTTGATGGTGGAGATGGGTTGGTCACAGCAGAAAGGGAGCAAGAAAAATCGAATTAACTTCTTATTATTTCGCCCCATTACCGTGATTATCTTTCATTAGTATCTGCTGTTTCCTTTTCTTGTCCCGGAGGTTCTCCCTCTCCTCGGGACGAAACGCTGCCTGCCACGGGGAGCTGTGTTCCCGTATTTTCTCGATTATCGATAATAAATTTTCGAATCGTCCCTCGCCTCGTCATTAGTGTGATCTGCTAGCGGAATGTCCCCTACCTCCCCGCCGTCGTTTCCGGCCGGTTATCGACGATATTCCTTCGAATTTCCACCGTCCGCTGTGTCTGTATTACGTCGCATTACCACGAAATTGCAACCTTGTCGGCGCGAGTCGCTCGTAATTCTGATTCTGATTTCGTACAACGTGCACGGAATGCCCGAAACCCTCTGCCACCCCCGTAGATATCACTCGAAAGAACCACATTTCTTCGCCGAGTTACCGGAACGAGTGCACCAAAACCCCCGCACGCGGAAATATATGTTTCTTTTAAATGAATTTATGGTCGCGAGCCGCGGCGAACTTATTGGGCGAAGGGAGAAATACTTTTCAGGACGTTTACGCGCGCACTTTGTCTCGAGATGCTCTTCGGACGCCTTCGTACATCCTCGAAATGGACCCGGAGCACGTGCCATTTAATTCTGGCAATTTCGTTGGACGTTTTATCATTTTCTTGAACGTATACATTGCTGATTGCACGTAATACCTGTCAAATCTTCGATGTTGATGCACCTATATATTTTTATGGACAACTAACGCAACATAACACTGTTTCGAACATTAAATTTCATATTTTAGCAGGTCTGAAAAAATTTTGTAGGATCTTAGGAAAAATGAGGAATTCCGCGCCGGGAAACGAACCCGGGACCCTCGCGGTTGTAGCTGATCAACTCTTACACATACCCACGGAACCCTCCTACTTTTCCTAATCTCCATACAGTATTTGGTCTGGGAGGTCCTGATCCCACAATTTTGTTGGCTAAAAATGTAGAAAAACACAGTAGAGTGCTTTGCATGATAAGTACTATTGGTAGGACATTAAAAAAACTAAATTTACCAAACGGTAGAATAACATGTATTTTAAATATTTTAAGTCAGTAAAAGCATTTGCACACGTTTATTGTTAAAAATGTAAGTATGTCTAGTCCATGGCAGTATTTTAACAAAAATAATACTTCAAAAGTACTTTCAGAAAACAACAAAATTGAGTGATGAAACGAATTGTTTCACGCTTCTAATAAAATAGACTAACATTCAAGAATATACCCAATCATGTATAACAGGGAGTTCCAACGTATTCCCCTGCGAGAACAGCAAGGTCCCCACCATCGCACCTCTTCCCGCTATTACGTACAGCCGTAGAGTTAGTGAGTGCTGCGCGCGCAGCGCGGCTCACGTGGTGGGAGCTTCCCACTACTATACATTATAACGATGAAGTCCAAGAGTGGGGGAAGAACCTAAGCGGGGAAGGTGCCTCGAATAGCTCCGGAGCTACTAGTTGGAACTGCCTGATGTATAATATAGTAGAATTTAATTATTGATTCAACGTCACTTTTAGTATCAATAAAAATCAAAAAGTTCTCAAAGACACAATCTTCCAGAAAGGATTAAGAACAGATACTACTATGGTCTCATAAGGGACATCATCTATTAGTCAATTACTAAATATCCGACTTAAAAACTAATACAACTAAATTTACAATTAATAAAAAGTTGATCAGTTCAACATTTGAATATATTTCCAACAATTTGCATCTGTAAGTACTTTAACATTAGAACCACCGGATCAGTCGAAATGATTGGTTTCTAATTTTTTCATTCACGATTACTAAAATCATAAAAACGATTTCATCAGAAATGTTCGAATGAACTTCTTCTTTGAAGAACATATTGCAATAAAAATAATATGAAGTCTGAATAGATGCAGTCTTGGAATTATTGCAACGCAATATACATCAGTCTCATTTATTACTCGGTTAGTTCCAGTGTTAAAATTCGTGCATGGTAATGTACGCGAATTTAATAATTAACAACAAATGATGTTCTTTAATATTCTTTTTTTAAATGGACGGAAATTGTTCCGGTCACAGGTGACACTTTTTATTCTGCGAATCAATTTTCCACCAGTTCGGTAACGAAGATAAAACTGTGCATCCGTTTCGCGCGTCTCGCCCCGATGATAAACAACCGGGAAGACGAGGTGGAGCATTGTAAATCGTAGAATTCACGAAACTCATCGCGAATAAATTCACCCGCTGTCACATTTGTACTCGTCGCCCTATATAAACGCGAGAGTACTACTGAGTGTGTGTCCGTATTGTGTCTATCCTCAATCATGCCTTTTAATCACTAATTCAACGTATCCGTGGTTATCGGCGATTTACCTCAATCCGATAGAACGGGTATCGCTATTAGGGACTATCGGTGAGCGGCTATCAAATTTCGGAAATGCGTATCCTCTGTTAAACCACCAAAAATTATTATTTTCGAATCATTAATGTTTCTGTCTTCTGACTCGTTCATTATTTACACGATATCTTTTTACTGTCTTGGCAAGTGGTATGCAATTTGTTTTCAACTTTTTTTAAAATACAGAATAATTAATAATAATAGATTATTTATGATAAAAATGACTGAAATATGGCATTAGAGGAATTTGAGGATGCTGTTACATTAAATTTTGATTATTGGTATTATTGGAAGAAGAAATACGTGTTCATCTACCTTCCATTTGCCGTCTATTAACAATATTAATTTATATAATACGTGGTTATAGAAGATATAGGAAATACAAATATTTTACATTTAATTCCGAATTGTGAAATAGAGAATTCTGTATTTCGATCGATCTCATTACATTTTTATCAAAGTTTCCGTTAAATTAGCACAAAGTATTCAATTCATCATTAAAACTCGCCATTAATAATTATGATTATTGAATATTTCCATGGATTAAATCGTACGAGCTGTAATATTTTATGAAAATTATGAAATACGACTTTAACTATTACTGAACGTATTACAAACAATATTTTGATCGTGCTAATTACTTTAACACGTATTTTGACGTATATAATTACAAGAAACCTATTAACAGAGTTTTTCATGACTGTGTTATACCCAAGAGAAGCTCAATCATTTTCTTCATTTTAGAAATTCTAAAAGATATTTGTTACCGCCCCAACTGAATAGTAGGTTAAGTAGTTTACGTAGTAGTTTAAGATTCGCGTAGTCATTAGTTATCATTATTAGTTCACTGCGTTAGTCGTAAGTTATGTATCCGCATAGTAGTAAATTGCGTTATGGATTTCCTGTGAGAGCGGGTATAAGCTGCAGGGAGGGCGATAAACGAGTAAGCATAGCTCGAATTATTGTGCCCCAAAAGAAAGCACGGTCGTGACCGAGGTCTGGCGATCAGTGTGAATTACCGCGACGACCTAGGGGTCAGAGTAGGGCACAAATCAACTAATAATTAAAAATGACTAATAGTCTCATTGATTATTAGTCATAGCAAAATAGCCATTAATCAAAACTAAGTATTAGTCACATTCAAAACTCATATTACGGAAACGGACCACGTGATAAGAAGTCTAATTCATCCAGTATAGTGGTTCAGTGTATCCGTTTCCGTAATACGAATTTTAAAATTTTGCATACATGTAAAGTACTGCATAGTTAGTTTTGAATAATGACTGTTTTGCTATGACTAACAATCAATACGACCATTAGTAATTTTTAATTATTAATTGATTTGTGCCCTACTCTGCTAGGGGTATTGGAATCTGACCATGAAGTTCATGGATCTGACATTTTGAGTGGCGCCGTCTGCTGTCGAAAAGTAGAAATACTCTAAGCTTGGCTTGCCTTAACTTACAGCAGCTCACAGTGTTAACAAGTGTTAATTACAGTATAAACTTACAGTGTTAAAACAGGTGTTAATTAAAAACAACGTTATGGAAACTTCAATTTTTCCACCGCGTAGCAAAAAAAATTTTGATAACTGTGCAGTGAAAGATTGTGATAGTAGAGCGAGCAAAAATTTCTTGCTCCGTTTCCACACTTTGAAATGAAGTATGTGAACTGAACTGCTTGAAATTTATAATACCTCCATTTCTAAAATATAAGAAACGATTTAACAAAGAACAGTCTATTTTAACAGTTAAAATAGCTAAAGCTAGAGTGTCATCGCTTCTGACAAAATTCATTAAAAACCCTGAATGATTTATTTTTAAATTCTGAAACAGTATTAACATTTTAATTGGGTGGCTTCTCATCATGGACATTTAGGGAGACGTAACGCAAAGCGAATAAAAAATTGTACCACAATCAACTGATGTATTTATATACGACATAGTTTATACTCGCTTGAATATTATGGCACAATGAAACGAAAGAATTGTTTGTTGAATTAACCCTTGGTGAATTAACAGCAGACCATTCGTAAAACTGTATAATTGATAATGTTTATGACTATTCACTGTTTTATTTATGAATTTTTGGAAATATATTTTTCAAGATGTTTCTTGCAAACACGTTAGTCTTCCTCTTGCTTAATGGAACAGCTACACATTTAATTTAATCGTCGGAAATGAGTAATCGTATGTTGATTTTGTTATTTTGGGTCAAATAGACCCAGGCTCTGTTGTCGGGGGGTTAAGAATAAAGTCAAGCTGCATGGGTTAGAATGCTTAGTTCTAACGAAACCATAAAAATGTCACCATAGAATGACAAAAGATTAAACTTCTAAACAGTTGAAGATCAAAGCTACCAAAAATAAATTCACGGGACGTAAAGCTTCGTCAAAACTGAATTCATCAATTAAAGCAAAAGAGAACTGAATACATGGAGGTATAAAGGTCAAAGTGGACTCAACCAGCGTCGCCAAGTCACCAAGCCCATCGAACTCCCCCGGGTTACCAGGGAAGAAGCATAATTCGTAGCCGCAAGGAAAAAATTCGCGAGGGTGTGCGCTCGTGTGGACAAGCAGCATAAGTCGGCAAAGTTCTCGCGGCTTCCCAACGAGTCGTTCGTGCGCGAGCGGACCTGGAGGGTTGGCACCGAGTCGATTAGACTTCTGACTTCTTTCCTTTTCTTCTTATTTCTCTCCTCCGCCCACGCTTCGAAAGAACAAGGCAAAACAAGGTCGTGTTGTTCGCGTCATCGCGACCCCGCGCCCCGTCACTTGACCGTGACAATTGAAAGCTGCCTAGCACGCGAAAATTTCGCACTTAAAAAACTTCCGGTGTGTGTGTGTGTGTGTGTGTGTGTGTGTGTGTGTGTGTGTGTGTGCAGACCCTTCGTTTATAGCCGCGCGGAAAATTTTCCGCACCGTACACGCGAGATATTCCGACTTCTTGCAGAGACTCCGAGGAAAATAGCGATGAGAGTTCCAGAAAATGCTTCTCCAGACTCCGGTCACCGGTGTTTCTAAAGACAGCCGAGATATTCCGAGGAAATCCTCCCTCTGAGAAAAGTAAATTGTTGCTCACGGCTTTTTTCGTCACCGCGGGCTGCTGCCTTCCTGCCCGAGATATTCTGTAATTGGTAATTGAGTGCGCGGTTCTGAGGTTTGCAAAAAGACACCGAGGACTTTCCGAAATCTGGGTTAACAAATTTGTAATATCTTGCAGAGATTCATAGGGTTCCTTCAAACACATTTCGCTGGAAAGAAAAGACAAAAACTTCTAGAAATCTTAGTTACAAAATTTTCAATATCTTACAGAGATTTCTGGGGCTCCTTTTTTTCGAACGTAGTTTCTAATTTGCAGTTGAACTTGCGAATCTTAACACGGTTCAGCGAAAGAAAGGCAAAAGCGAAATATTTACAAAATTTGTAATTTTTTAACACGTTGGCTGCCATGTCACCTATATATGGGTGACGAAATTATTTATTCAGATTTGAAAATAAATTTTTACGTTAATACACTCATTGTTCCAATTTTCATTAATCTCCAGCAAATGCAAGAAGGTTGTAGGACTTACTCTGTCGTCTAGAAATAATGAGAAACATAGAGTTCAATGGGAAGTAACATAGATATATTTAGATAAACAAAATGATATATAATAATATAACTTATGACAGCAGAGCTATAACACGACGCATCTTCGTACGTCATGGGTCACTGACGGGCGAGGTTATGTACGCTTCATCGTATCGATCGACAATCGATTCCGTCATCGTGCGGACACAACATACGCGCCATATACCCAATATCAGACATTTAACCTTTTCAATTTTTATTTTCTTAAATAAATTGTTCCGAGTCTATGGCATTTTTGAGGTTACTGCTATAGTACTCAACGTGTTACATGTGTTCTTTTCGGCGGTGATATTTTATAATATACAGGGTGTCCTGTATATTTGCAACAGATTTATTCTGTAATTTGAAATTGAGCCTTTGAGTTTGGTTGAATCTCGTAAGACAGGAGGACAAAGATTTTTGTGAATATAGGTTAAATAATTTACAATATTCCACGAAGACATTTAAGGTTTCCTTTTGTCGCAGATAATTGTAAATTATTATATATAATCGTAATGAAGTCTGCGAAATTGAAATACATTTCTGTGAAAAGGAACGACAAGCATTTTTGTGAATGCGGGTATCGGAGATGTTCTTTAATTAGCCTAATTGAATCTGCGCATTTGGAACTGATTATAATGAAAAAGGAAGAAAAGGATATTTAAAAATCCATGTTATAAAATTATAATGAAAATGAAATTTATATTTTATTATAATGAAAAAGGAAGAAAAAAGATATTTAAAAATCAATGTTATAAAATTTCTGATACGATGTAATTTCTTACTGTCGAACATATTCTACAATTTTTCATTGATTTTATTAATTAATGTTATGCGAAATCTGAGTATTATACGCTAATTGCATAGGTCCTCAGTTTTCATAAAAAATAAATCACCCCAATTTTACAAATACTCAATGTTTCTAATCGTTAGTTTAATGAGTCTACACATTAAAATCCCGATCGGCAGGGCAGCGATCGGCGAGAAGTCGATTTTGCACAAACGTCGGGCAATAATTTTCGGTTCGAAGTGCAAGAAATTTTTATTTCGGAGATCCGGTTAACGAGAATCCGCGCGAAATTCAACCCCGTCGATTTACGATCGTCGCGCGCGATGAAATCCAGAACACTCACGCGCACGCCGCTGCAAATTGCATTTAATGTCCGAGGGGTTGAATTGGTCCCGGCGCAAAGGGAAAAACCAGGGAAAAACCCTCCGAAGAAACCCGGCTCTCCCCATCTTTACGTACATAGCCGGCGCGGTGCTCTTCGAACGCAACGTGGATAAATTTTCTGAAAAATTTCAAGCCTCCGATTCCCTCTGTCGTCGTCGGTGGCGAATCATCCATTATCGATTCCGTTGGAAGGCAAGATGGTAATTCGGAGAAATCTAGACCGACGGCACGGGGATTTTAATTTTCACGATTACCGCTTAGGAACGGCTGTCGTGAAAAGTACGGTTTTTAAATGCTGCAGCGAAAATCCGGCAGAAGATATTTTCAGGCAATCTACAGCACTAAAAAATTCAAACCAAAGTTGCAATACTTTTTATATAATTAGTGATAGCTGCAGACCTGAACAGAATTTAGTTTAAAATTTTTAGTAATATTATACAACAATGATAATATATACACTCAAATATAATTTCAATTATCATTTCAACTTTCACAGTTTACTAAAACTAGGAGAAATGTTGACAATTGCGAGAGATACTAATTTATTAGCCATGAGCTATAATGTTAAAAGAAAAGAATCGTTTATCCTGTTAAGTATATTCTGTAATTATGAATTGATTGGTTCTGCTTCATTAGATTAAAATGGATATGTTGAAATTTATTTAAAAAATATGAGTACTCTTTCGTGTAAATTGTATGCACATGTTTGTGCATTTGCATGGAGAGGTACATTTGTAATTATGAATTATTAGGTTTCACTTTGTTACATTAAAATAGACGCGTTGCTGCTTATTCGAAAAATGTATGGTTGTATAAAAATGTTATATAAAAACATATCATTTCTTTTCGTTAGAAGTGAAATACAACAGTATCTTGTTATAATGAAACAGTATTCTTTGGAATATTTTTCTAAATATAAATTGCATGCCGAGGTAGGTATTATATGAACGTTGCTGTTTTCACACAACAAATATTCAAGTATTAATTTTAATTTACAGCTTATATTATTTCGACATTTCTAAGTTAATTTATATGAACATTGCTGTTTTTACACAACAAAATATTCAATTATTAATTTTAATTTACAGTTTATATTATTTCGACATTGCTGAGTTAATTTATATGAACATTGCTGTTTTTACACAACAAAATATTCAACTATTAATTTTAATTTACAGCTTATAATATTTCGATATTTCTAAGTTAATTTATTCATCATTCTAGCTATTTATACATTTTTAACAAATTTTATTCAGTCTTCGTGTCTCAAAATTTCCTACTTTATTCATTCAATAATTTGTGCTCGTACTAAATTATATAAAAAATTTGATTTCTGGTAGAATCATCAAGGAATACAATTTTGTTATTTTATAATAAAAATACAGGCTTAAACAAGGAACAATATCAGTGTAATAATATACAAATTTGGAAATTTCTACCTTCCATTTCAGGAACTATTTTCGCAAATTTTTGGGTCGGGAAATACAGAGAATATCTCTATCGATTTGGAAAAATTCCTGAAGTAAGAAAATAATTTGCGACTTGTCAGACACGTGTTTCAGCATAGATAATTTTCTCTGTGTGTAAAAAAGTGGGACAGAGATTAGAGTAGAAAATGACCGAGAGAGAATGAGGAAAAGAGAGAGAGAGTGAGGGAGAGACGCGTACGGTTGTAATTCGTAGAGTGCATCCACCGAAGTCGACATAAAAGCGGATTCGATTGAACGAAAAAAGGTGGAAAAATACATCGCTGGAAAAACCAGATTTTTATCCGATCCGATCGTCGCTCAATGGGGGAAACCAATCATCGCGCGAAACTTGTATCACGGTTATTGGAGCGTGTCAGCTGTGTCACTAATTGCACGTCCCGCGATGTACTATCTAATTCCGCCGATCTTTTTTTAATAATTAAAAAATCGTAACGAACTCCACGTGCGTCAAATCATCTAGCATTTTTTCGTTCCGTGTTCGAAAAAATAGATTTCACATATGCATCTTGCAAGAAATAGGAAGAAAAATCCGCAAAAATGTTTTCCGAAATATTTTCTAAATGACGTGTTTCAGGATGTGATAAAATGTCGGAATTTATGTTGGCATTCAGCTGCATTACTGGAAACGTGCTCTCCTATTTTATAGTCTTTCTGTAGACATTTTTGACGTTCCATTAAACGACGATTTAATCCAAACGTGTAACATAATTATATGAGATACCTGTACAGTCGCCGCGGAATGTATATTGACGCCATTTAAAAGTCGAATAACTTTTTTAAAATTAGATCAAACGACTTACATTTTGTTGAGAGCTTCGAAGAATTAGTTTAATATCTAGCGCGTAAATAATTTTTTCTAAAAATTGCTATTGGTCCAAATTGTGAAGAAAAAAGTAAAGGTCACGATATTTCACTTTTTTTATCTGCGTCTGTAATGAAAATTTAAAATATGCCTTTTCTAGACCTAAGTAAATTCTATACATGCACAAAGTTTCATCGCAATCGGTTAACTTATTAAATTCTAAAGCCGTCAAAAAAAACTTTGAAGTCGTTTGATCCAATTTTAAAAAAGTTATTCGATTTTTAAAGAGCTTCAACATACATTCCGCGGCGACTGTACGTATGTCTGGCAGGTCATTAGTAGATTCGTCAAGATCGCAAGATTTTTCTGGAAAAAAATGTGGAATATTTCTCATCTCCAATGAAATTCACGATATGTATCATGTCGAATGAAATGTGCAGGATTTCTATATTCAGAATTAAAAACTTTTATCATCTACGTTTTTATTTCAGTAACATCTTTAACGGGTTAAAAATTTATTTTACTAATTTAGCGTAATTTCAATTGCGTGTTTGAATGATCTAAATACAGTTACCTTTTTACAACTCTCTAACATGCGAAACTTAAAAATGTGCTACAGACTCCTCCATCATTTTTAAAAAATTGAAGCTATTGAAACCTCGAGGAGACTTAAACAAAAAAAACCAAAAAATATCTCAATGTAATGAAATTAATTTTACTCAATTTAATTTCTATCTAAAGTCATAGTAGACAGCATACTGTTCAGAGATTTCACGACTTTTTCTTGCTAAATTGCTTCAATATTTCATAAAGGAGATACCTTGCATTTAATAAAACAGTTTAACAGTGAAGGTAAAAAAGTGAAACTAAAAAACAAAAATATAAAAATGTTTAGGAAACTTTAATATTTTGCCGTATTTTGTAGTGGGTTTGAGTTACCTTCTAACACACGATTACAATTTTACAATTTTCTAACATAGAAACCGTAAAAATTACCTAGAGCATGGAGTTCCAACGTATTCCCCTACAAGAACTGCAAGGTCCCCACCATCGAACCTCTTCCCACTACTACGTACGGCCGTAGAGTTAGTGAGTGCTGCGCGCGCTGCGTGGCTCTCGTGGTGGGAGCTTCCTATTACTATACATTATAACGATGAAGTCTAAGAGTGGGGGAGAACCTAAGCGGTGAAGGTGCCTGGAATAGCTCCGGAGGTACTGGTTGGAACTGCCTGACCTAGAGTATTTTAAAAATTCGAAACCAGTGAAACATGGAGAACGTTTCGAAGACAGAAAACATGTTTCATACAAAATTCGAGTGTTCCTGTAATTTTTTAATTTTCACCTGGACTTCATGATTAGTTTTGGTCCGGTTTATCGAATTTATGGAATAAATATTGATCATTTCCGCTCGCGTATTCGTGTGCACACCGTTTAGCTAGAAAATAAAGAGTATCACTATTCGGCATCGTTTTCGGGTGAAAAACATAGCGCTGTTAAAATATGCGAGCAATGAAACGTAATAAAACACTGGACGGCCGGTAAGTTGACCCGGTGAAAATGAATGGAAGAATGGGAAACAAATACACGCGGCGCGGCATGCGCATGCTGGCAACATAAATTGCAATCACAGCACCTGCGAAATAAAAAATAAAAAAGGGTAGTGGGCACACAGACAGATAAAAATAGAGTGGGGGAGGTGTAGGGGTAGGGTGAGAGAGGAAATAGGAAACATCAGTAAGTGACCTCGACGCAGCGTAACTTTTTCCGGTCTAATGCGCAACCATAGTTTCTCATTTTGGAGAATTCAAAGTAATAAAGCTCGAAACGACGCATCGCGAGCCTTGCATCGCGTAAATTTGCATTGCAACTGAAGTTCTCAACGGTATAATGTTTGAACATACTGTAGAAAAAACAACAATTGCTTCACTCCTGGCTCTGAAAGTAATTACTGTATCGAATAAATGAGCGAATTTACAATTTTTTGAAAACTTCCAAAACACATGGTCGATTCTGCAAAAAGTTGTGTGAAGTGCACCACCGAAGCGTATGAATAAACAAGTACACATGTTTTTGCTGTTTATAGACAATATTATAGTGTGTGCATATTAATTTACATAACTTTGGAATCTAATAAAAATGTTTGTGATATTTACACGTTTTAAATTCATTAAATTTAGTTATCAAAGTATGCAATCGATGCTTCATTTGTATTTCAAATAAATTTCCTTGATAATCTAGCTTTCCTTAAAGTTTTATTGCTACCACTGAATAATAAAGTTTCTTTTTAAATCTTAAATATGTATTATTTTATCAATATTTCTGTATGTTTTTTGAAGTTCTTCAATTTGGCCAATAAATAGATGAGTTCTTAATGCACAGATGAAGTAGATTGATGTACTTTGATTTCTCAATTTTATCATAACTAGTACTACCTAAGTAACTAAGTAATAAAATTTATTGTATAATATGTACAGCAATAAAGAATTGTATTCGAAAATTTCTGATCAAAACATTTTCATAAATTCAATAATTATGAAAGAAAAAATTAGATACAAGTTATTTTGACTCATTTCGTAGTTAAAGTGTTAGTGTTCAATTAATTGTTCAAGTCTCAATACATTAAACACAAGCACAGTTTTATAATAGTTTACAATATAGATACATATAAATTATCATAAGTAGACTGCGGATTTTTATGCAAATTACAAATGTTGTGCATCAATTTTAAGATACAGGGGCTACATACAAGGTTCTGTTTTCCATTAATAATTGCAATGAGTAGAAATTATTCCATTGATGTTCTTCAAGTCTGTCCATTTCTATACTATTTTAAATTGTATCTCTAATCATGATTAATCATAAAAATTGAAACTTTAACAAGAAGAACTAATTAAAATAAGAAAATTATATCTAAAATCTAGATCGAGAAAAGAGAATTAAGAAATAAAAATTAGAATCATATTTAAGAGTAAGAATTACATTAACTACAATAATACACGGTACACTATTTACGTCCAAGAGAATGCTAAAAATGTTTGCATTAAACATTTGCAGCGTAGGTGATACTGAAAAGATGAAAATGAAATAAATCATGAGATAAGGGGATAAAAATCAGCCACATCGAGTATAAAATTACCCAAGACCCTATTATTTGAAACATGGCAGTGTCGTTCGAAAAATGTTAATTTCGCCGCAGATTTACGAATTTGCGAAAATTGGACGTGTACCAAAACCTCGAAAATTCGGGCTGCAACCGCGGTCTCCTTGTTTCGCGTGGCCAATCCATCGACAAATATTAGCAATGAATTTTCTTCGAACGGTTGCAACGCGACAGTATGGAGCGACGCATGAATAAAATATTGGCCCAATTATGAGGACGCGATGCTATCTCGGTTTTCTACCGATTTCCGTTTCGGGGCAAAACTTTTCAGCGCGCGTTTCCAGTTTTGTGTTCGAGATAGAAGGTGAGCCGCGAAAGCACAATACGCGTTGTGGTAGGTATCGATCTGGCAGTCGAAACATAAAAATTTTGTAATTCAAAACGGCGTCATGCACGCGTTCGATAACGTTTCCTATTTTTGCAGGCCGCACCGTTGATGCCCGGTGCGACACGCCGCGGTCTTCCAAATTAGTATTTTTTTCTCTTTGCTGTGTATTTCTTTTTTTTTGTTCATGCGTGTGTTTCTTTTTTTTGGAGGCTGTTGGATGCACGGCGTCATGGCGAAACGCGTGCGCAGTAAAATACGTTATTTACGCGCGGGGATTCATGGCCGCGATTTTGCAGTGTTGTCGAGCCGCGAAATTGACGCCGGGGAAATATTCATACTCTCACTTTGTAGTCACTTGACAAGGAAATAATGTCGACGGTAAATTTCAGCGCGTCCGGCGTTCGCGTGTTCAACTTTTCCACAATGTTCGAATCGCTTTCGATTCTGCCTGTTTTCTTGTTCATGCGGAATAGACTGTCATGTTGCCTGTAATCACATGTTTTATGTCATTGGACGCGCGAACATGAAAAACAATGAATGTCTATAGATTGGTATTTAATATTATGTATTACTACCAATAAGTAACCAATCAACTTAGAAAGTAAATGAATTATAATTATTTTATTAGCCAAAATGAATCTCAAATGAGCTCCATGGTACTATAATAAAAAAAAACTACTACTTAGAATTTTAAAAGTTGTCGTTTGACACCTTTGGTAGAAATAGTGTTACTTTCGAATGGAATAAAATTGTGTAAAAATGTTTAGGCAACCAAAATATGCTGTAGAGGATGTTAAATATATTCATTTTCATTTCATAGCTTCACATACTGGCTCTATTTCCGGGAAATACTAGAGCAAGCAAACCCGACGGTTTTTCAAACTCATTTTTCTCAAAAACGAAACGTCAAACGAGAAAATGTTATTCTTTTCATTCGACTTGTTGATCCAAATAGATTCACCATCCGACCGCTCGTATCATGATTATGGAAATACTCTGTATAAAGACAAGTTTCTATTGCTGAGAAATTGCATTGCTGTGACAATTGGTATGATTTATTGTCTTTCTATGTGAGATGGAAAGGTGGAATATAATAAATTGTACAAAGATTTGGAGACGGAAGACAAGCATTTACTGTTGAAAAATTGTACTTCTGTGTGAATCGTATGATTTATTGTTTTTCTATCTGAGATGGAGAGGTGATATTTTATAAATTATACCAAAAATATTGAGGGATCGAGAACTTGCTACAAGAAACGTTTATACTTGAAAACAAGCTTTTAATGTTGGAAAATTATACTGCTGTCAGAATCGCATGGATTGTTCTTTTTCTATCTGAGATGGAAAGGTGGAACATAATAAATTGTACAAAAATTTTTTACCAAACTTGCTAAAAAGAATGTTCGTTTATCAGGACATGTTTTAAATTTTGAAAAATCGCATTTCTGTAAAAATTACGTGGGACATTGTCATTCTGTATGAAATGAGAAGGTAGTATATAATAAGGTGAAACATTACAAATTGTACAAAAGTGTTGAGGTAACTAAAAGATTCTAGAAAGAATGTTCATATATTAGGACCAGTTTTAAATGTTGAAAAATCACACTTCTGTAAAAATTAAATAGGACATTGTCTTTCTGTATGAAATGAGAAGGTAGAATATAATAAGGTGGGACATTACAAATTGTACAAAAGTCTTGAGGTGACTAAAACATGCTAGAAAGAATATTAATATATTAGGACGAGTTTTAAATTTTAAAAAATCGCACTTCTGTAAAAATAGCATGGGACATTGTATTTCTGTATGAAATGAGAAGGTAGAATATAATAAATTCTACAAAAATTTTAAGAGAATTGAAACATGCTGCGAAGGATTTATTTATACATGAAGACAAGTTTTTAACACTTTATCTACCTAAAGCCTATTAATAGGCTTTTCAATAATCGTGTTCTACCAAAAGGAAACTTAAAAATCATCTGTTACATAATAATCTAAATCGAAATTATTAGACTGTGTTATTAGACGTAAGTTGTTAGTTGTCAATTAAAATTGATGTTGCTGTTGAAGAATCTGTTAAACAATCCTTAGTCATGGACTACAAAGTTACAACAATTATGAAATAATTTCTGGTAGATAATGTGTTAATATAAAAAGATTGAACTGATGTAAGAATCATATGACGTGATGTGTTTTCTTTTTAGCTAAAATGGAATGATGGATTGCAATAAATTGGTTTTAGGTACACGTATAACATTAAATGTCAGGGGTCTTGTCATATAGCATGCTGATATATTAAGATAAATTTTGAATGCTCGAAAAATGTCGTGATTACTTTTCATCAGACTTTGTGTTTTAAATATGTATAACAGTAATGAATATGCGGCGAAATGTCTGAAATTTATGAAACGCGTCCGAAAAATACGCACAACTCAGGGACTGTAATATTTTCTAGAACGCAGACATATGAACGTAATAAAACAGAGAGTGGCTCGTGACTATTTATGTGTGGAACTGGGAAAATAATTTCCTATCGAACAATAGGAACGTTATTCAACGTTGTCTCATATAATGAATAATCAGAAAAATTTTAATGCGAGGATCTATTATGTCAGTCATTATTTTTGGAATTTTTAAAAAACATTTTGCTAAATGCACTGGACACCTAAATGCATTCGATCTGCACAGTACATTAGAGTTGAACCGGGGTACCCAATTATTATTATTATAGAACTGCTGTTACTGGATCAATATACAAATATACTGGATTAACATAATAATACATACCTAAGTTCAATTATACAGGCACTAAAAATATAGAAATATTTATATTATAACGATCCGAATTCACTTACTCCATTCATTAATCGATATTTTATCCAAAGTGTTAATATTTGTCAATGTTATCATTTAAATTTATTTTACCACGTTCGCTACTACTGTTACAAATATATGAGATACACAATCTCTGTACTTAAAAATAGTCATATTTATTTTATGAACTCTGTTGGTTAAGTTATAATGGATATCATAATATTCAGAGATTGCAAGAATTCTCCTAAATGGCTTCAATATTTCCTAAAGTAGGAAGTTGCAAGTTGCATTTAATAAAACATTTGAACAGCGAAGGTGAGTAACGAACGAATCGCTGATAGCGAACGTAGTGAATAGACAACAAATTTTATGCACTTATGACAAAAATGTGTAAGAGACACATAAAACAGTAAAAATATTAGAAGCATTTGAAAATATTATCACATTATTTTCAATCGATTGAACCTATTAAGAAAGGAAATAAATATATATTTTACCACAGTTTGTTGTAATTAAGGTACAAACTTTTCATTTTGCATGAAGATTCGCAGTACAGTAATAAAGAAACAATAGAAATATAAAATGTCCAGAATCATCAATAAAAATTCACGTAACCGGCATACAATAAAAGTACCTTTAACATAACAAGGTTTAACACGTTAACTGCCATATGGATGCCCACAAAAGTTTATAAGGAAGCCTATCAGCATGATTCTCAATGACTACGCTCTATCAAAAAAGAACTGAAATATCTTCGTTTAAAAAACAATTCTGAGAGAAACGATTCGATTGCGTTCCTGAAGGTAGTTTGCTGGTTCGCGTTGAAAATTATCATCGCTACTGAACAATGTTTTAAAGAAATTCTCAGCTGTGAATCCCGAGATACTGAATTCCAAGGTACACGAGAACTGCATCGTACGCGAGACGCGTAGTATATCACCGAGGTTTTATGTGCGACTCGAAGATCGAATTAAAGAGCAATCCGGGTAGAACAGTGTGCTCGAATCTGGGTCGTGGTTCGAGGGTCGCGTCTTATTGAAATGCCTGGTACGAAACTGATATTCGCGATGTCGCTTCCTGACGAAGCCTCGCCGCTCGTAAAATATCCTTTTTCCTGACGGTCTAGCAGTTTTCTTCGAGCTGGCAGATGGGCTATTATTTGCGGAAAGTGTTATTCTAGTCCCACGGCGTGATTCGAATACGAAATTCGCGATCGTGTGTCGCAAGAGAGCACACCGAACACTGCAACGTGTAGAATCTGCAACGGTAGGTACTCTGGTGGGGGAGGGGAAGGGAGAGGAGACCTAGAAACAACGAATCCGACGAACACCAACGGTGTCCCTCTTTGCCAGGAAAGTTTACCATCTCGATCGTATCCTTTTTAACGCAGTATGATTCACGGCAGAGCCATAATTCCGTTACTGTCGAGCAAAGTGGACCGACGTATCCAAAAACTGTTTGCGGAGACCCGGGGCTCTTTCGGGGCTCTTTCGGGGCTCTAAAAAGATTCTTTTTAGGGGATTAGAGGCGTAACAGTCCGGAGGAATGTTGCCTCCGTGGAAAACGCGATTTCGTTCGCATTCTTCCACGACCCAGATATGCGAATCCAGAAATTTTCGGTTTAGGGGCTCTTTTCGCTGGTTTCGCTCGCTTGGCACCCAGCGAAGAAGAAATAAACAATCGTACGATACTTCGGCGGGCATACACTTTTTATAGGTTCGGCTTCGGTGCTGCTCTTCCCGGAGACGTGTCTCTTTTTTCTTGTACAATATTTTATGAGCCTTCGGCCGAACTGCTTGCACGCGATTGTTGCCGACTTTTTTTCGGGACGTTTAGCATTGCGAGGATATTGAAGATTCTTTACTTGGAGACATGAATGAATGGTTTACGATGTGGTGTAACAGTGGAAATTTTACGTAACAGAACAAGACATGTACTTTTGAAATACAGTTAATCTTTAACCCGGCATTGGTAAGGTAGGAAAATGTATCGATAGTGGTAAGGTGGGGTCTCACAGACCCACCGAAATAATATATTTTATTATAGAAATAAATACCTTTTTCATGAATATAAGATTAGATATTGCTTAAGAGTCTCGTAATTTTTCAGAGTAAAAACGCAGATCCACGGAATTAAATTTTTATTATTCAAAAATACTCAACTAATGTAACATCTTTATTTTTCAACCAAAATAGACTCCTCCTAACTTTAACAACGAACGAACTATATAAATCAGTATTTGTAAGCTGCCACAATTGCGCGCTTATAGCCACGCGCCGTTACACCGTAGCGCGCCGCGCGGCTCCGTATCCCAACGAACGACCGCGCTAGTGGAAGAGCACCATTGGCGTCAACGCATGTCGGGCGAAGATATTTTGCTTTCTGGTTCGGTAAAAACGTCGATGTTGCAAACTTCAAAGGGACGTTTCTCAAGATAAAAGTCTGCTCTATCGCGTGGTATAGTTCGATTTTCCGCTGGACCCTTATTTTTTGAGATAAATTGAAAAATATCCTAAAAAATTTGTGCAAAATTGGTGTCTCTCCGTCTTTAATGATTGTTTCAACATGTTTAAACAATCATAATGTATTAATATTGGATATCACTGTATTCGGGAAAGTCTACAGAATCTTATGCTGCAAAGAACAATTCAATATTTTTTATAATAACATCACAATATTTGTTTAAAGTTGAAAAATAGGTTTTTTTAAAAGCCGTTTCCTCAAAAACTGTGCGTGTAGGAGAAAAACTAAGGACAGATTCGGAATCAGCACAGAAAACTTTATAAGAATCACCCATCAGTTATTGTTGAACATAAAAAAAGTTGAAATTTGTTGGACAGTGTTATTAATGTTGCATCAGTCTCTAAATTTATTTTACCAAACTGAGTTTTAAAGAATGCTTCATTAATAAACTTCAACTGACATGACCACTTTAGCTATTTCTGATAGTTACATATTATGATGTGTATTATAGCTAGACTGAAGATCTTCATGCAAAATATAAATTGTCCGTATTAATTGCAAATCGGGAACTACATAAAAATTTCCCTTGTTCATTCTTCGATAATAGTGATAAGAAAATAAAATTTTCATAATTAAATTTTTGTCATAGTCTTAAATTGCACCAATTCATTTCTGTACCAAAAGCGTAAAGTGTGCAGTCTGACTATAATAAAGAAAAGTAGATTGAGAAAATATTTGTTCAAAGATAATTCGTTTCGAAAGCAAGCGTTTTTAAAAATGTTCCAACCGAAGCAACGGACAACAACGAAATCGATGCAGGATAACACCGCATTATTGCGGATTCCCACAGCAAGTAGAAATTCCAAGCATTGGTCAGACCAGTCGAATTGCATTCAGTATCACGAAGCTCGATGAATATTCAAAATCAATTTCCTCGAAAATGGAGGCTCGCGTAAACAAAGTTCATTCTAAATTTCGAGATAGCTTTGCACACACCTCCTCGATACTGTATCGCGATTCTCAATACTGTAGGTATCGTATAAAAGAAACCCTCAAATACAGATCATGTCTTCGAAATTCGAATTCGTATCAAAAACAGTAAAAAACCAAAAAAAAAACACTTTTAAAATTAAAAAAGTGTTTCGTATTAAAGGCAATAATAAATACAGTAATACTCGTTTAAAATTCAAAATCAGTTTCATATTAAGGACAATAATAAGTAAAACAATACCGATTTAAAATTAAAAACAGTTTTGTATGGAAGACAGTAATAAATAAAGCAACACGCGTCTACAATTAAAAAAGAGTTTCGTATTAAAGACAGTAATAAGTAGAGCAGTACGCGTCTAATATTAAAAACGAGTTTTATTTTAGAGACAGTAATAAATAAAGCAATACACATCTAAAATTAAAAAAGTCTTTTGCTTGTGCACAATTGTATTTTTGTATATAAACTTAAGTAAAAAGTGACATTGGAAATCGCCACAAAATTTCTCCGCGTTTAACGTGTTAATAAACCAAAAATTTATTTAACATACTCGTACACCTGTTCTCCTCAGGGCGATCAGTTTTTGCCAGTAAGTGGAAAGTCTACGCATTTAATCGATAGCTCCAATCGTACTTCCCGAATTTCCCTCATTGGAAAATGTAAGTGAATTACGCGGCGGGATGCTATTAAAAAGTCGCGTCGATGCAGGTGGAACACAGAGTTTCACGCTAAACGTATCATTGCAGCGGTTCGATTCACGATTGCAGTTGTCCTAGGGCGAAGAAAACAAAGCGGCGGGTAACACGCGTGCACGGTCGCCGGGGGCTATCGCGAACAATTTCAGCGAAGCGGAGGGGCAAATGGAAAGCGAAGAAAGAGGATAGAGGGCCCGGAAGCGGCGAAGAATGGTTTCCGGAACGGCAGAACTTTTAATTCCGTGAATTATCACTCTCCGTTGCCCAGAATATATCTTTCGTTACCCTCTTTCCACCTTCCTCCTGGTTCCGCGTTTCCTTTTTCGCTCGCTTTCTTATTTTCCTCCGCTCCCCTCTCTTTCTCCCCACTATTTCTCTCTCTCTCTCGTTCTCTCGCCAGCGTGTCCGTTCCTCATTTCCCTTTCCCAGCGGGAGAACGCCGCAAGTTTGCCGGAATGAACGGCAAGTTCCTCAAAGTCTGAGGTCGAGCGCGGTTCCTCGCGGCGCAAAGGGGATGGAAACACGGCGGGGGTTAATCACGAGTTCGCAACGATGCGTTTCACCCTCTCAATCGGAGCAAAGAGGAGAGTCGAGAAGAAGAGAGCCGCTCCAGCATCCTTTGCGTTTTGATCCACACCCCTCATATCTTCTCCCCTTCTTTCCGGTCCGCGCATTTCATCCCTTTTTTCCTTCGCCTCTCTCTCTCTCTCTCTCTCTCTCTCGCTCTCTGTCTCTCTATTTCTCTGTTTCTCTGTTTCTCTTCTTATCACTCGCGCCGGGGCAACCGTCTAGAGATTCTCTTTTCTCTTTTATTAGGACGTTATCCTTCTCCAGTCGCGTTTTTTCCTTATTTCGGCTGTTCCTGTCTGCTCTACCTTTAGTACGCTGGAGCTCGCTGTGCTACTTGCGAGATGCAGCAACTTTAGTTACTGCGCTGACCCTTTAACGCGTATTATACTTGAGCGTAAGTGCTCGCGTTATTAGAAAAAAGAACCGTTTGGGGAGCTGCGCTAAATTTTTCAGAGGATACGCGTGGTCTGTGTTCAGCGTAAATATTTGTGGAATTGTTTATCTTCAGCGACGCGTGCGGACGGTGCAAATACTTCGGTTATACAGGGTGTTCCGAATACCGTGGGAAGTAATTCTACATGCAAAGGTAAGTCGACAAGAAAGAATGAAATTTGTCGATTCGTTCTCGAGTAAATCGAATCTTCACCTGTCGAAGATTCAGGTGAATCTTCAAATGTAGAAATTCAAGATTGAAGAATGTATGCCGGCTTAAAATCTCCAAATTTTCAAGTTAGCATTTAATTGTTTTACCACATATTTATATTCAAAAAATATCTCTACGGTATTTTACAGTTTCCTAACTCGAATTATCATACCAATCTTTGCATTCCTTGAAAGAAATCAGGATTCACAGGGCTCAATGCGACTTCTACGTGCATTACAAGAGAATTATTCGATCGCTTAAATGGAGGGTGGCTAATCGAGAGCTGTTTTCAGAATTCATTCCTTCCGGACGATTTATCGATTGTCTATTTGTTTATCCCGGAAGAAAATCGAGGGTTAAATATAATTTCTCGCACACATTACTGGAGAATTGCTCGATAGCTTAAATCGGGGGGTGGGTAATCGAAAATCCTTTTGAGGATCGGTTCTTTCGGAACGATAATTTTATAGATCGGGCACGGTGATCCTCTTGGTACGGTTCTCTTTTCCACCGTCGTAGAAAATGGAACGATTCGAGTGGGTCGTGCGACAGAATTTCTATCGAACTCGCTTTTTACATCGGCTTCATCGATAGCGATTGTTTGAACTACAGTTTCTGTGAGAGCTTCTCCGGGACTGCAATCCTCAAAGAGGGATGTTTTGGAAACTGTCGGACGCAATAAGGAGAATTGCCCGGAATTAGTATCCCAGGCAATTTTCGACTAGAATTTCCCGTTCGACCGCCGGAAGTCATTGTTTAGGGAGTTCATCTCTCAGATATACAGGGTATCTGAAAAATGATGTAAATCCTTGAAATGGGCGGTTCCTGTGGTTATTTAAAGTAACTTTTTCCTTTGCAAAAATGGCCGTCTTGGTTTTTTGTTAAGGAGTTATTAACACTAAACCTACCATGGTCAAATGACCGGTTTCATATTTCACAATTATTAAGGTTATAAAAATTCATTTATGGAAAATAATGGAATAAATTTCCTTGTCGAGGCATCTATTATATTGAAAATTACAAATAATCTCAATTAATTTCGTGTTGCCATTTTTACAAGCCAACATCAATCAGATACTTTTAATTCTTGGTAGATTTAGTGTTAATGAAAAACATGAACCAAGCTCGGCGACGACCAGTATGTGGTCTTAAGGATTTTAATGCGTCTGGTCTTCTGTGAAGAACAACAGAACAATTCTTTTAACACTAAATCTATCGAGCATTCAAATCGACTAGTATGTATTGTCTCATAAGAATTATAATATTGAATTTATTTAGACGTTGCGTGATTTTAAGTATAACATATGCTTGAATAAAAAAATCTATCAGTGGCTCACAAAAGTATTCGCTCGCCCTTTAAATCAGAATAACTTTCTTAAAATTTGACCAAACCACTTGACCTTTTTTTGAGCAATTAGAAACATTGATTTAGTAAATCACGTGCAAAAAAGATTTTGAAGAAATTGCAATTAGTAGGAATTACATGAGAAAAAAAAATGGCACTTTTCAAAACTTTATTATTTCAGCCCGTAATGAAAATTCAAAATATTCGTTTTGTAGATCTATGTTATTTACACATGTGCTGAAAATTTCATCGAAATCAGTTAACGAACATATGAGCTACAAGCGGTTGAAAGTGGTGATAATCGCAGTTTTCCACGACTTTTGGTCAGTTTCTGCTTAAAATCCATAGTTTCTTACATCTTTCGATGCGCGTCGTTTTTTTCTGCGTCAATCAATTTCGATAAAATTTTCAGTACATGTATAACTAACATAGAACTACAAAAGGCATATTTTCAATTTTCATTATGAGCTAAAATAAAGAAGTTTTAAAAAGTGCCATTTTTATCTCTTCATGTAATTCCTACTAATTGCAATTTTTTCAACATCTTTTTTGCACGTGATTTATTAAATCAATGCTTCGTCGACGATTTGGTCAAATTTTAAGAAAGTTATTGTGATTTAAAGGGCGAGCGAATACTTTTGTGAGCCATCGTATTCCCATGACGCCACATTTACAATTTTAATATTTGTAAAATAAAATATCTGAAATCGGTCATTTGACCGGCTATGGTAGGTTTAGTGTTCAGGATCAGACTCTACAGATTCAAATTACAGATGGAGTATAACCGAGGCAGTGACTCGCAGCGAAGACTCAAACTGTTGTGACGCAACACAGTACATGCCAGTGTCGACACGGGACCTCCATTTGCGGGAGAATTGGAAGGTGTTACACACCCGACCACGTGATTTTATGACATTCATACCCCGCGGGGGTTTTTATACTGGCATGATCGGGTATGCAATTTGAAAAAATAACTTCCTAATAGATTTTTCATCGGATATATATGGCAATCATAAAATCGGGCGAAACTGTTCATTTATTGTCTACTGCTAAACCCGTTTTGACAACCCGTGTGCGCCGCGTGCGAAAGAGAAACACGATTTGAAAATAGAATAGAAAAGTTAAATCGAAATTTGAGTAACGCTGCCAAACATGAGACTCCATTTCTGTTTGATCAAATATCGGGTAATGGAGGAATATACAAAATGCTTGAAAGAAATATTTGTTTCATAGGTACCGTAATTTAATATGAAAATAGAAAGAGGTCCAAAATTAATGAATTTAAACAAGCGATCCTGGTGTGAGATTCTGTGTGAAATTAATATTAAAAATTCAAATCATTTATCTAGTATGGTAGAGTCGGTGCTTTTGCTTTTTGTTAAGGCAATTTAATCCATTAAGCGCCACGAATCAATGTTGTGAATAATTTCATGAATATTGAATAAGTAGACGATGGCAGAAGCAATTGATCACATTATGACAACAGTTGTGCAGGAATCGAGTGTTTTGTCATTGATTCTGTAATTTATAAATTTGTAGTTATGAATATGTTTGGTAATCTGTAATCATTAATCAATAATCTGTAATCGCGACATAAATGATTAATTTATTTCTTACTACAATCAGCGTTACATGTAATTATATATAAAATATTAAATTAGAGTTACTATACTACCATAATACATAATATTTCAGTCAACCATAATCCAAAAAAGTAATCATTTCATGATTAATGATTACATTTGCTATTAATCATAATTTCATAATCATAATAAACATGATTTCATGTTAGGTATAATCGTTAATCATTAATCAGATTACTTTTTATTGAATTCGGACTCTGACTCGAGCTTAATAAAGAAACGAATCGAACAACATATTTTTCATATTATACAAATCTTCGTATCAGACTATAAAAACTAACGCCGAGAAAAAACGCATTTAATGGCACATTACTAAAACGATCATTTTCACAGATAATTTCATAAGAAGGACACTCCAATTCCTTTAAATAAAATAGTTGTAAATATTACTGCAGTATTACTGCACTTCATCATGAAAACATGAAATTCTATATTACATGTCCAATGTTTAGTAAATACCTCTATATCACGAACGAAAATTTTTCTAAACGTTTAATTTTGTTTGTTACACTAATTTTATTAAATATAAATTAATGTAAACAAAAATTGCTTGGAGTTACCCGGAAGAATTAATTTACTCACGATCGTACGCCTAATTTGAATATTAAATTTTAAAGTAGGCCATATCATCGCGCGTCAAATGTTTGCAAAATTGGGACGCCTCTTCCTTTTAATATAAACAGTTTTAATTCGTTTTATCAAATGATTTACAATTTAAAATCGCGCCCAATTATATTCGGAAACGAAATGAACGTCCAACATGGACGATCATACGTTTCAAGCGGCCGTTCTTGAAATTCGATTGAAAATGATTTTCAACGATGTTTCGCGAAACATTTTCATAGGTTGATTTAGTGGCCCGATTTGCGCCATAATGTTGCTTCAGTTTTTCCATTCATAAAGAGCAATTACCCGACAAAAACGTATATTCTCGCTCGGTTCGCTCTAAATTCAACGACATGAAAGGTTTATTGTGATTTACCTGCACGAGGCAATCCGCGCGGATTACTTAACTACGAAATCGAATGAGTGGCGTGAAAAATTATTTAAATTTGCATGGACACACTATCGAATGTAATGTTCTGTCTTTAAAGGAGCTATAAGCACCTCATATTGCACTGGGATTGCAAATGGAACAGGAATAATCAAAGCATTATTCAAAACATACTAATATCTAGACTGCGAATTACTTAATTATGGAATCGAATGAGTGGCGGGAAAAATGTTCTAAATTTTAGTGGACACACAATCGAATGTAATGGTGTGTCTTTACAAAAGCTATAAGCACCTCATATTGGACTGGAATTGCAAATGGAACAGAAATAATCAAAGCATTATTCAAAACATACTAATATCTAGACTACGAATTACTTAACTACGGAATAGAATGAGTGGCGGGAAAAATGTTTTAAATTTGCGTGGACACACAATCGAATGTAATGCTGAGTCTTTACAGGAGCTATAAGCACCTCATATTGCACTGGGATTGCAAATGGAACAGAAATAATCAAAGTATTATTCAAAACATACTAATGTCTAGACTGCGGATTTTTATGCAAAATAAAAGTTGCGTCAATGGTAAGACACAGAACCAACATAGACATTTGTTTCTTTTTCTAACAATTCGAATTAACTGACAAAATCACAACAGTATTTTAACATTGTTTTATATTCTACCGGTTCACTTTTCTCATAAATACATAAAATCCGCAGCCTATTAATAACGCACTATAAAATAAATCATTCTTCGTTATAAATTAGACACGTTGCTCATATATATCGAATTTTATGAATTATGACTAGACTGCGGATCCTTATGCACAGTAAAAAATTATTACAGTTGATTTTAGGAAATAGAAGTTAGATGAAAATTTATTTCTTCTATTAATAATTTTAGTGAGTCGAAGAAAATGTAACAACATTCTTAAATTTCTCTAATGTCCTTACAGTGTTGTGTTCTATCTATTCATTTTTGTCACAACTGCGTAAAATCCCCAGTCTAATTATGGCAAAAATAAGTAAATCAAATTTAAAACAGTGCAAGGGTTAAAAGAATTTAAGTTCATTCATGTATTATTTTCATCTAGTAGTAATCCTTAGAGAAAGTTTATATTTCCTTAGACAATTTTTACTTTTCATGAAGAATTGCAGAACACTCATAAATATTTATAGACAATATATTGTTTCGAACAATACGATGCCAGCCGACAATAACTTATTTAAGTCCAATATTTTCGAGGAGACACCCAAATGAATAATTATTAATCAAACAGAAACAGCATTTCTACTGTTTCGTTAATTGTTTGTGGTGCTTTTATTAATCTGCTATTAGACGTACAAATTAATTCGTAGCTTTTTATTCGTAAATTTGTTAATCATTTACGAACAATGAAAATTTATTCTGCTGCCGATAACAATCTCCATCACTTTCTCTCCAATAACTTCATTTTATAAATGGTTACCGAATCTTCAATTTAGAAGATTTGGAGTTGAAATAAAGTTACTAATGATTAATTGCGAGGGCCACGAATTAATTTGTACACCTAATAGTTTTGCTTCTATTTTAAGGTTTTACATTTTTAGAGGTTGTATAAAATTTAGTAATTCCAAGTGTAATTTTACAGTTCCCGGGGTGAAACAATGATCGTCAGCTGAATCGGAATTGGCCCCACGTAAGTGAATCCGTTTCTGGAATATAAATTCCGTCGCTGCTTCGCGAACCATATTTTTCGAATATTAAACGCGAATGCTCTCTCATATCAACGACGTCCGCGTAAAATTCATTTCTCATTCAGAACGCCCGGGGAAAAAGGAGCGAGCGAGCAAAATTCAATGCAAAAAATGCATGTCGTGCGGCAGTGAGTCGCTGATAAAAAATATTTTATGCGTCGGCCTACGCCTGCGCAATATCATATCGAATGTGTTAGAAAAAAAAATTATAAAATCCTCCCGAAACGTCTACTTTTCCCTACACCTCTCCTATTTGCAAAAGTGCAGGGCTCAGCGATTCCGCAGCAGATTTTCGTAATCCTGAAAAGGAATTCTCGAGAACTGTAATTACCGGACTGATTGCTTGCATCAAAGGAAGCGCACTGTTTATATCCGTTAATAGAAATTTTTTCTTTTGTAACAGAAGTGAAAGACGACTTTATTCACCTATATTAGAACTTGCACTGTAGTCCTTTTGTTCTGTGTACCTGGAAAACACACTTGCCAGAAGTGCATATCAAAATTTTCATTTGCAAGTGTCTACTGATTTATTCGTTAAGAGTTTATTATTATGCATATTGAGAATGGAAAATATTATGGTATAAAAATTGTATAAATGTATGAATGTTGTGAAATTTACTATAATGAATTTCTCGTTTATTGTAGCAATCTCTTCTATCAAGAAGAAACTAAGAATAATTTCATGAAAAAGAACATCTTAGGAATATCCGTATCAAGCAGTGCATTCATTGTATCACTCAATTATACACTATCTTCTATCTGTTGTAACATAATCTCCACACATGAAATGCAATTTATAATTCTTCGCCATTGGTACAGTTATTCTCACATGAATCAAACCTAAAAATAATAATTAAATATAGCAAGTCGCTTATGACTAGACTGCGAATTTTTATGCATTGATTTCTGGGAATTTTCGTAAAATGTTAGAATATAAAATTCCATAAAATTTAATACGATATTTATTTATGTCAAATCCACGAAAGCTACTACCACTGAAAATAAGATTATATTTGATTCAACTTTTCTAAAACTTCCCTACAGAAATTGAAATTACTTAGATGTTAATGCGATTTAAAACTCCAAATAAAAAGAAAATTTGAAACCGGTCATGTAACCGGCGCGGCGGTGGTAGGTATAGTGTAAAAATTAAAAATATATTATTTTATGCAAACGGTTCGAATAATTTGATGACCCACAATATACAGCAAATATGATCCAACACAGTAAATTTCCGGAGAAAGAGCTCCTCGACAAACTTTAGAGAGTTCCGATAGAGTTCAATAAGTATGTTAAACAAATGGCGAAAATTTCGGGCGAGGAACGTGCCCGGGAGCAAAATACTAACGATACGAGGTCCACGTCCGGAAAACTCCTCGCGTTCTAACAAAGTTCGCGAGCTGTGCTCTCGTAGGACGTGTCTTCTAAATCAAACCTTTCCGGAGCACCCCTCCCGGGGTCACGCAGGTGGTTGTTCGCCGAATAAACGGGGCTCTGTCCCGTGACCGCAGGTTGCGTGACCCCGGATGTGACCCAACCCGATGACCACGGCTAAGACTAAGGTCGAATGCCTAGGCTTGGCTCTGGAGACGAACTTATAAAAACCGGGGAGAACCATAGTGAAACGTCCTGTTGGGACGCGTCCTCGGGGAGCCATATATTACGCGCAGATCCGCCGGAAACCGAGCGTAAAACATGACCGCGAGCCGTGCAAAGAACGAGAAATTAAGAAAGAGACAGACGATTGAGCTATAAAGAGAGTGGGAAAAGGCCTGACAGAGAAGAAAGGGTGCAACAAGGTGAGAAATTGGCGTTTGTGCCTGTCGCACAGTGTAATGAGGTCATGGGTAAAAAAATTAAAAATCAATTCCTCATTAAAATAGTCATATTCTACTATCATTAATATAAATAAGATCTCATTTACAGTGGCAGTGGACAAAATGGGTGTAACAAGGTAATAAATAGGCGTTTGTGCTTGTTGCACAGCGTAACGAGGTCATGGGTAAAAAAATCTATTCCCCGTTAAAATAGTCATATTCTAAGATCTTATTTACAGAGTAGTCTTTGTAGATTTGAAATATATAAATATCGTACGAAATTCCGTCGAATTTTCTATTCCAGTACTTTTAGAACATTTTCGGAAGCCTTGAATGCATAAAGATCTGCAGTCTATTAATTATGTTTAAATATGCAACATCATTGAATCACGTAGCAATGCGATCTGCTCACCACGCAAAATTACGAAAACATAAGACATAAAGTAATATCTATGGCCTACGCTGCAGACAAATTTAAATTAAACTAAATTCATATGCACAGCTAAAACATGCATTGATTAATTACAACACATGACAACTAACTCTGTTGCTAATGTATATACAGGGTGTATACGAAATCGTGGTACAACCGGAAAGGGGATGATTCCTCACAGAAAATCTTGTCGAAAATAAGGAATATAGTTTTTTCATACGGGGCTTCATTTTCGAAAAAATTGAGTTTAAAGATTCGTCGGGGTCACGTGCATTAGCATATGCACAGAGTAGAATTGGTTGGTCATGATCAGTCGCGACAGCTGATTTCTATCTAATGGTACGCGTATTCGCTGCATTTTCAAACTCTATTTTCTCGAAAAAGAAGCCCCGTATGAAAAAACTATATTCTTTATTTTCGACTAGATTTTATGTGAGGAATCATACGATTGTCGGATGTTCCACGATTTTACAAACAGCCTGTATAAGTAGAAATAGTAGGCAGTGGTCAGTTATGTTAATCGTTAACCTATTTAATAGTATTTTAGAGCTTCACGAATTTTTAAATTCGTTTTTCATTGAAAGGAAAATGGTTTGTTGCTTCTTTTTTTTACATGTCTTAGATTACATGTCATATGTTGTAATTTCAACGATTTAGTTCTGACACATTGCAAATGCAATTGGAGAACTTGATTTTTTTATCTACAAATCTACTAGCCTCGTTGTCTGCAAAGTGGAATCGGTCAGCCATGGGCAGACATGTTAGTCCGTAACCAATTTAATAGTATTTTGAAGCTTTGTAAATTTTTCAACTCGTTTTCTACCAAAAAGGAAAAGCGTCATTGTTCTTTTTGGGTTTTACATGTTTCAGATTGTAATATAAAGTTCTAACGTTATTTAATTGTGACGCAATGCAGATAAAATTGTGATCAAATATAATGATTGATTGACTGTAATTCTCCATTGTGTTAATTAATGAAGAGAAGATATTGAGGATAATAGGACTTACCCATTCGACGCCCCAATTTTTTCTTCAACAAAGTATTAAACGTACCTGAAACAAAAATTTTCAATGTGATTACTGAATTGCGAATTTGATCATTGAATGTGATTTTTGAATTGTGCAATTATGCTTTAAAATTTAATGTCGTAAAATGTTAATATAAGATTTGAAATTGAGAGATAAAATATTTCATTTATACACTAGACCACAGATATGTATATTTGCACAAGGATCGGTGGTTCTATGATTGTGTATTATTTGTATTTCATTTGGTCGTGCCATTTTGTTTGTTAATTGTTCGTGAATATATAGTCATTTTCCGTTGTTACTCCACTGAAAAAGTACAATATTGTATATAAAGTGCATTAATTAATGGATGTTATACTTCGAATCGATAATGAGTTAACGAAAATATATGTGTATTTAATATCGTTTACATAGACTTGAGGAGAGGTTGTATACAGATGGAAAATTCGGGAAAATGATTCCGATTGGTAAATATTAATTTTCGGTTATGAAAATAGAATCAGCTATCGAGGGGCATCATTAAATGTGCAATAATTAGAGTTTAAAGAAAATCGACCTTCCAGAGACAATTGGATATGATTTCGACAATTTTATGCTGTATGTATATATTTTATACACTTATATATTTTATACTTTAAACTTAGTTTATATGCCGTATGTATTTACATTTTCTGTTCTGCATACCAGACGCGTGTATGTGTTTATTAAAATTTTCTATTCCGTGGGTATTTTTATCTGGAGTCAGTCATTTATTAGTAAAGAAATCAGATAAAGCAAAATGTTAAATGACATTAAACTACTAAATTCGTAGATTGCAGATGTTCATGCAAATGTAGACTTTCATGACCCAATTCACACAAACTGAAATCAACGAGGAATTCGTACCTATATCCATTAAGGGTTCCCATTAGTATAATTACCATATGAGTCTAGTGATTTACTTAATCACTCATCTTCGTCAATCAGGAAAGCATTTAGGAGTAGCTCAATTAGTTGTCCATTAGTATTATATTTTGCAGTCCTTCATTTAGTGTACTTATTTGTTTTAAAATGAATTCGGGAATTTATTGTGAACAATATGACAACATTATTAAGTTTGAAATCATATAACAAAAAGTTAAACGAGGCACATCAATTTTCAAGTAGGTACACCAACATTCAGAAAATTTTGCATTATAATCTGCAGTCTTCTTATTAGACTAGTATTTTACTAGTACATTCAAACTAGTATTTTCATTCATACATTTATAGCCAATGTGAATTTCTAAACTTCACCTATATCCTAATATCTCCATTTTTGCCATATAAGGAATCTTTCAATCAGTGAAAGCAATGCTACCCTCTCCTCAATTTCCATAAAATCCAATACAAAAATAGGAATGTCTATATACAGCATAACGATTACAATGAACAGCAAGAGCGCTCGTAGACTACAACCACAATTAAGCAGGACGATTATACATCGGGTCCAACAATGATCGCAATTTAAAAATCGTATCCATGCCTTAATTACAGCCTACATTTCACATTCCACTCACGAACAGGAACGAATCAAAAAGAACCATCCATTAAAACCCCGTACCATTTACTTTACGCCACACCGCAAGATGGCTGCGACCTTAAGACATAACTATTAGAATCGAAAATAAACTCTGCACCTATTCCACAAAAACCTCACAAAATCCACAACAATCACGAGAGGATCTTGATCACAAGTGTTCACGCAAGGTGCTTAGCCCGGGTAAAACCAAGCTCGACGAAGCAGAGGAAATAGAATCAGAAGAAGTAGCAGGTGCACCCCGCTTAAAAGTATGGGAACACTTATCATTTTTATGGTGAAATATAATTTGTATTATTATCGTTAAATTTGTTAACAGGTACAATTCAATTGAATATGATATAATATAATTTATAGATTATCTATAATATTATTAGAGGTTAGGTAATGATATTTGGTCCCCTCGGCGTTTAAAATCCGTTTTTTACCACTCTCCCCCCTTTCTTACCTTCTTCCACTCTCACTATCACTATCACTATCACTATGGCCTAACTTTTCAGCGGGACCTACTGTTTATCAAGGTGAGTTGTTCCGAACCACCTTTTGCCAACATCACGCGGTGTATACCCCAGGCGGTCACCCATCCAAGTACTGGCCGCGCCCAACGCTGTTTTACTTCGGTGATCTGACGAGAACCGATTTTTCAACGAGGCAATTGGTCGTGGACATCTATAATATTAGTATATAATTATAATATAAAAATATAATTGATTCTAATAGTACCAAAATGTACAATTTAATTATCCAAATCTCTTAAATAAATACAAGTTTTTTCACTTTCTTCAATACTACATTATATGTATTCTGATGCATAACGACGATTTAGACAGGTTTCTTTTTGCATTTAACGATGTAATTTATAATAATATAAACTTTTAGAGAGAAGCAGTGAGAAAATTAGCCTCTCAACTGCGTATGACGAGTGTATTAATTGTTTGCCACTCACGTTAAAATTAAGGTGCGCAGCTAAGAGATTAATAGCCAGGATTCCACGATAGCGACTTCCAAAAATTCTATTGCATAGTCCAAATAATACAAAATACGTGTGCAAAAACTCAACACAATACATTCGTCCGATTTCTTTACAAAAATGTCCAAACAAGACCTACAAGATGATACTTTGGACAAGACCCCCTTGAACTCATCGAAGATTCCATATTTTTTCGAAGCTGACACAAGGATCGAACAAGTGTCCGCGCGCTTTCGAGCGGGGGTGTATGCGTGCACGTCTGGCAGGTGGGGTAACATTTCACGCGGGTTCCCCGGAAGCGAAGTTGTAAATATTTATGCCGTCGGAGCGTGAGAAAATTCTGAAGTGCTCGGGTGAGCGTGCCGTAAGTGCGCCCCGAGATATCTGTCCGCTCGGAGCCCCCTCGCTTGCTCGCTCGCCGAAAGAAACGGTCAGAAAAAGACGTTCACCAGGATGAAGATATATCGTCCGCGGAAGTTTCGAAACTCTTTCTGGGATCGCAACGGAGCGGAACGAGCCCCCTGGACCTTGGCCTTTGACACCCCCGACACCGGTTTTCGACGATGAATGAAATCCGTCGGGAGTCGGGGACCATTTCGACGGTTTATCGCGTCGATCGTTTTGCACCGGTTTCTCTTCCTTTCTCTTTCAGCCGATGTCCTGCACCGGAATTCATTAATCCGCCTTTTTTTATCCGCTATCTCGGCTACCGATGTTCGCGGGCTGGGTTTTGTACCTCGGCCTCGTGAACAAACGTCCAGCCAGGACCGTTTGTTCGCCCGGATCGGCCCGCGGGAAAAAGAATTGCTCAGATGAACGCCCGTTCACTGTACTTTGGTGCACGCTATTGGTGCACTTCGGTGTCTATTGGTGTGCGTTTCCTGGGGATTCTGGCTACGTTATTGTTCCCCGGGCTTGTTTGTCAATTTTCCTATTGTCGAGCCGCTGCGCTTAGGCCTAATATTGTGGGAGGAATTACGGAGGCGTGCGGTGAGGATGCGTAGCTGGGTTGAATGGAACTTTGGGAAGATGAAGGAGCTAATGATCAGCTGGTTGGGAAAGCCGTTTATCCTCTTTAGAATTGCATTTTGGAATTTGAAGATTTGGATCTCTATCTGTGGAATAAAAGTAAACATTTTATTAGTGGACCGAGTATTTTTGATCTTGGTTTGCGAATGAAATTGGAGAATTTCAGGTGAGGTGATTGCAGTATAAAACAATGATTGCAGCTCAGAATTTTGAAGCATTGTTTTGTTAATGCTATATAAAAGGATAGATTTAGGAGGAACGTGGAATATTGGTGGGTAATGATTAGGCTGCGAACCTTTATGGAAAATCAAAATTTTCTGCATCAATTGCGAGAAATGGGAGCCAGATACACATTTAATTCTTTCTTGAATAATTTTAACACGTGGAAAATAGTATATCTTTAAACTTCAATTATATCAGCTTTTCTCCTGTATTAAATTGCACCAACCCATTCTTATTACAAATGCATAAAATCCGCAGTCTATTAATGGACAGCTGGTTAGGAAATTGGCCTATCATTTTTAGAACTGCAATTTGGAATTTGAAGCTGACTTCATGAGTGGGATAAAAAAGATGCCACCGAGCATTTTTTTATCTCGGTTTGCGATTGAAATTGGAAAAATTAAGATGAGATAGTTATAGGTTCAAGCGATGGTTGCAGCCGAGTTGCATAATAAGGGAGAAGGCAAGAGTAATTTAAATCAATAATATATTTTTTTGATACATTTAACACGAGTTATTCTCAAAACAGTAAATACGAACTGTATGCATCACATTAATATGTAGTAGTATATTATAACAAAGAACGTTTAAACTTTTCAGCGGACCTTATTAGCACGTTTGTAAAATGCAACACGACGCAACGTGGAAAGCCACCCGGGAAATGAAGATAAAATTAGGAGAATTAAGAAAAGCACACCCCGCAACGTGAATATAACCAACTTCACCCCGAGCAATGACAAAATACATGCATATGTTCTATTCATATTTACATAGAAAGCGTGAAAGCAGTCTACCTATCCGCATACGTGCTTCATACTTTGCGCACATCCGTATTTAATGACCTACAATTATCATTATAATTACCGTTATGATTATTACGTAATTATTTATGCGGGCACATTATTCAACCACGAGCACCGCCATTTTCGCTTTTTACGTAGCCTCGTTTCCTCCGTGGCATGCCTCATTATTCGAAACTGAAAATATGCTTCGTTATTGAGTTACAAATGGTTTCGGCCCATTACTTAATGAAATTCCAACCATTCCAAATGGTGGTGGTGAAAATGCAAAACGAGTATGTTGAAATTTCCCATGCCTAGTTCAACTTGAATAAATCAGTCTTTGCAAGAATTTGAATAATTGGTACTTTTGCGCACACATTTCCGTTCAACGAGCCTCTAATATACAATTACACCGAAGTCAATTTTTAATAGTCAAATTTTTTATTAAAATCGTCTAACCTCGATCTCCGAAATCTTAATGTCAAGACCAAAAATATTACTATTCTTGTACTTCACCGATTAAGATTTAATTCTGCGAACATTTTGTACGCTCTAAACATAACACAACTTTAAATTCTGTAATGCAGCCATCATCTTACTTCAATATCTTCAATTTCAGTCATACAGCAGCATTAAGAAGACTCGATACAATAAATTTTTATGACAAGGATCATTCTCTACTCGGCTAACTAGGATAGGCACTGATATTTGGTCCCCTCAGGGTTTCAAATCCATTTTACCATTCTCCCCCTTCTTCCACTCTCCCCCTTCTTCCACTGTGTCCACTCTCCACTATCGCCTAATTTTTCAGCCTATTGCAGCCTACTTTTCACCGGGACCTACTGTTTATTACGATGGGTTCCGAACCACCTTTACTCGGCTAACTAAATTTTTGCATTTTTTCTTGTTTCCATAAAATGACCTACGAAGAATGATAAAATTTGCATAAAAATCCACAGTCAAGTTACAAGTAAACTACAGATATTTCTGGACCAATGCCATCTGTGTGTTGGTAAAATCAAGTACAACGTGTAAACAGAAAAAAATCAATACTGTTTGTCTTCTACTTTGCAGCATAAGAAACTCCGTACTCAGCGAACTAAATTTTTGCCTTCATCTCGTTCCCATAAAATATTCTGTGGCAAAATTGCAGAAAGACCCACAGTCCATTTACAAGTATGCTATGTATTCATTCAAGGCTGGCGCTTATATTTAAAGCAACTACCAAAGTAATTCAAAAAGACGTGGTTTCACGATTGAACGCATCCCGGCCGCAGAATGGTTATAACGACTCGATGTGAATCGGAGTGTAAAAGAGAAGCAGGTAGGAGAAAGGTGAGGCGAGGTATGAAGTAGGAGGAGCAGGTTCGAGGTCTCATTATCCGTCGCGAAGAAAGGTGGCCTGGGGCAAAGTGGGCCAAAAATTTCGTTCCTCGAAGGAGGTTCACCTGTCGCGAGTCGAGAACCCTCCGCGACGCGCCACTTCCGGCTAGGAATCTACTTAAAAGTTCACGAGGGCTCGTGAGGCGCTGACGAAGAGGACAAGGTTGCCGGGGGAAAACAACCGAAAGATGGTTCCGGTGCGTGAGCCGTGTGGGACTCTCCCACGGCGTGGATCCTCGATCCGAGGGCTTCCTCTATCATGCCAGGTTTTATCGGCCCGCGAAAATCTAGCCTACCTATCGACGTCATCCAACAGCGATAATTAGACGCCAGCCAGACGCTCGCTGCACGGGGAGTGACGAAGACGCTTGCCGCCATTGCTGGCTGAAATACTCCTCTTCAGAAACTTGAAGAACACTGAATTGATTATTTCGTTTTACCTATTACTAAACCGAGGATATTTTTGCAAAATAAAAATTGCCTGCATCCGCAAGCAATTCTTTAAAATTGCATAAAAGATTCTGGGCTAATGCTACACTCATTTTTGCTTCATAGTTTGAATCAATAAATTGAACTTCGTTTATGATGTCAGATTTTATAGAAATTTATTTTGCAACATATATGACTGTCTAGAAGTAAGAAATAGTTGAAATTTTACTCTGCAGAGTTCATAAGAATTAAAACTTGAGAAAATGATTAGTTTACATATTTTATAACCGGTGAAAAAGACGGTAGGAAATAAAATATTCTTTATTCTTCAATATGTAGGAATGATTTAACTATTGTGATTATTAATTTACAATTTTGTCTAACTGGATTTATCTAGCGTTTACAACTGTCCACAATAATTCCTTTAGAACGATGAAGACATAAACATAATAAAAAAGTATAATACATTTTTCTAGGTAAGATGATTTTTGACGAAAAAACAAAGTGTTTCTTCCAAACTAGATTCAGACCTTCAAGTGTAAAAATGATAATTGTAGATGGTACATTGATTCGGATAAGAGTACGCGCTAAAATAAATTCTACATTTTTTTTGTTACTTTGTGTGTTTTCAACGTTTATTGGATGCTGATCTATTTATAGCCGACAGTTCGACGCGAGAGTTCTAAATATGGAGGAGAATATTTCTGTTTATACAGTGCCTCAATATTTTTTGCATCAATCCTTGCGCAACATACCTGTCATTTATTAGCTAAATCCACTGAGATATATATCTATTCGAGAGTTCGGTATTTTTATATTTTTTTGGGTGTTTGAAATACTGTCAGTGCGGATAAGCAAATAACTGTGCAAGCTGTTATATATCCAATTCGGAATGGTATAATCCATTATGGAACACTCAACACGGTGTCCAATGAAAGTCATGTAAATCATCGGATCAAGAGGTCTACGTGAAAATATAAATTTTATTAGGTGCTCTATATGGTAATACAATGCGTTTCAAACTCGTATGATCATTGTAAACATTGGACCAATCATGTGAGTAAAATGATCTTTCTGTTTCTAAATATCTCATTGCTATGGCTTATCACTATGGCGATAAAACAGAAAACAAATAAAATTCTTCTTCCTTCACATACTACACAGTGAGTTTAATCGCATTGTCACAAGACACTGAAAGGAAAGCTTGTAAGAAATGAATTATACAATTATTTTTAGTGTACTGTAAAATAGTGTTACGTGGGTTGGAAAAATATGAACAGCTCCATATGTTGCATAAGTAATTGGAAAATTAATACACATATCATGCTGTTATTCTCAAAGTTATAAGAAGCGCGCCATCATTAGACAGCGAATCTTAATGCATTTATGGCGTCTGAAAATTTTCAAAAAATATTAGAATACAAAATTCGACAGAATTCGGTATGATTTTTAATTAGTTTAGATCTACAAAGGCTACTACCACCGAAAATAAGATTTTATTCGACTTTCGTAACATTTGTCTAGAGAAATTGCAAATTCCAAAAACATCCACAATCTAGTAATCAATAAAAATAAAAAGAAAAGTTTAAAATAAATTACCCTGGTTTAGATGAGCTAGTAATGTGATTCAACTCTTTCTCTTGAATACCAATGATATAACATAATGTTTTGTTAATATTACATTTCCTTGTTATATTGTGTTGGCAACTAAATGATGTTCTAGCACATACTTTTGTTTTGTCAACGTGTTCAAAACACCTAACCAATATTGTTTTCTTGTTGTTTGGACTTCCAGCTTTAATTAATAAGAAAATTGTATCGATTAGTTATATAGTTTCGTTTTTCTCCGAATTTAAAAATGGAAGAACAAAACGCGCATTTCAGACATATTTTATTATTATTTCCGAAAAGGCAGGAACGCATTGCAAGCATATAAGAAGTTATATGCCGTATGTGGGGATGAAGCCTTCAAAGGAAGGCAGTGTCAAAATTGGTTTGCCAATTTTTTTTTTTAGTTTTATGAACATGGAATTATGACACTCCCTCAAAGATGGCAAAAGGTCATCAAGATAAAACGGACAATACCTCATTTAATAAATTTATATTTTTAAGTAAAAATTTTGAATTTTCCTTTTTATTTAAAATCCGTTGCCATCCCAATAGTAAACTGTTGTTCTCTGATTATAGCACACGGTTTTATTAAAAACGATGCGTTTCGATTTGCTAGGGCAAAAACTTAGCCACTCGTGAATAGATACGGTTTATTTTTAACGTCTGCAATAGAGTTGCATCGTAATTCCATTGCAATCGACAGTGGCGTAGGGATTCTTCCTCCCCGTGTCAGGGACAGAGTAATTAACTGTAGCGCTCCGAAAGGAGAAGGTAAATTATAGCTATTCGATCAGCATTCTCGCTCGGCGTACTGTACACCGCGTGCACTATGTACGCGAATGTTTCTCAGCGACGCTGTAATACCGGGGCCAAATGAAAATCCAACGCGTGACTTTAAAATCCTTTAAAGCCAGTAACGTCATGGCCTCAAACCGTGGCCGGACCGTTAACGAGGAAGGAGCGCAATAATTGGAAACGTCTGCTCAAGTGCATCTGCTATGCTGGTTTCTGTTGTGAGGATAAAGGTAGATTACTGTTAATTGAAAAAAGCTCAGCTGGCGACGGATTAAATGTGAGCACGCTGGAAAGAAACAATAGGAACAGTTATTGCGGGAATAAGAAAAGATTATTAAAAGCGACGCGAGGCGTTGTACAACGCGCCCATCCGATGCGAATAAAATGGCGACGAGACGAGGAAGAACACTATCAAATCGATGCGTCATCGATGCCATTGACAAGTGTCTTTTCATATTCTATTCAGTGATGCCAGATCCACCCAAAATTGGGTTGATTTTCCTCTCCTCCTTTTCCGCTTCCACTACCTGAGCACACTCCAACGTCCCCCACTAAGACCGTAGACTGGTCACGTGACGTGCCGTGCAACGTATCACATATTACTCTAGTCATCAGAGAGGTGGTAAACTGTATTCCCCTCGATTCAACCGTTCTGACATCACTGATTCTATTCTTCCGAAACCAAAAGAACGATCATTTTTCTGCACACGATTTTTACAATTACTGTTATTCTTTTACACTTGAAAATTACGGGTAGACTGATACCTTTACGTAAAATATAATAAACATGTTCTTCTTCAGTTGCAAAAAAACAGCAGCCAAATAGGTAAATTGTTTTACATTCATTTAACTTATAAAATTGTAATTTCCCCGCTGTCTTGAAATTTACCAACTCATCTTTGTGAGAAATGTATAAAGTCCACAGTCCAATTACAACTTTCAAAAAGTAGGTTAGAAATGTTGGTTTTACGACGTTATGCTTCGAAAGAAAGCAAGCATCTTCTCTTAATAATTTCACTGAGTTTAAAATAGCATATAGACCTCCTTCAGTCTTTTTAGTCATTCTACTGTTTTAAACCTCGTTTCTAAAATTTTGAAATTCATAAATAGCTTACCAGTTTAACTGGGTAGGAAATATAAAAGCAATCTTCTTTTAAAAGAAATTTTCAAAATGATTAAAATAAATAATCAGATGATCGTTTAGGACAGAATTCTCGAAATAACAACAAGAACCGTAAATTTCGAAATTTGCGTACTATTTCGTGGTAAAAGTTAAAATCGGTCGGCAATTTGCGTTTTCGTGCAAAAAGTCCACCGAACGCGTTGTGTCCGAAATTACATTTTTGTCGGGTGAACGGCATCATATCTGAAAATCTAATAGCACGTTTTGGGTAAATTGTCCGGCTGCGTATTACAAAATGGATGTCGGTTCGCGAGAATGAAATCGATAAAATGGTTGAAATTGTTTCAGGGAGTTTTGGGACGCGTGTCGAAGGGACACGTTCGTCTGATAGGGCCGCGTGTCGTTTAAGTATAACGAGTGTTTGTATTGCAACGGGTTAAGCAAACATTGTTAGGCAACACTCAATGGAAGTTGAAGTACTCGCGATGGGGGCCACGGTGCACACCGTGAATTATAAATGTCTGTGTTCCACCGAGTCACGTCCCTCTATCATACGTTACTGAATAGTACAACTAACGCTGATTTGCATTCCCCGTGTACACGCCAAGGAATAATACCGCCACTCTATGTTAAATATGAGACATCGGTTTTAGAGTAGGCGGTGCGTGCCGTAATCGGCAGAAATGTATTGGGGGATTATGGCAGAAAACCTGGATGTACAGCATATTGCTACTGTGATGATATTTTTATGCTTCTGCGGCGGACAATTGCCCTGAAAACGCTAGCAGACTTTATTCCCCCCATATAAACTAGCGAAATAGCTAATTAACTCTTAATTGAAGTACCTCTCAGCCGTTTTTAAGACTTTATCTTTTATAAAGTTTGCAATCTGCTAATACTTTCAATTTTATTTCACTAGAATCCTAACTTCTCTGGACCTATCGAAATATCGTTATAAAAGTTGATGCTTGCAATTTTTCAACATAGATTCTATTGTTCTTTGTCTTATTGTGATGATTTAAAGATTAATATATTTATACAAAGATACATATTTTTTTATGTTTCAATGGGTTCATATTTCCAATTTTACTACAACATACTAATATAGCATCCTAATTTCTTTGGATCTATCAAGGCACTGTTATAAACGTTGATGTTTGAAAGTTTTCAATATATACTCTATTTTCGTTCGTCTTACTCTAATCATTAGAAAATTAATATTTTTATTAATACACATATTTTTAATGTTTCAGTGTGATTATATTTCCAATCTTACTATAGCATCCTAGCCTAGAATCCTAATTTCTTTGGACCTATCGAAACATTGTTCTTACATTCATATTTGTGGTTCTCCAATATGGATCCTATATTTTTTCGTCTTGTTATAGTTATTTGAAAATTGTGATGGGACTTTCATTTCTCCCGGTGGACACTCCAAGGTGAGGCGAAGGTCATCTTTATTTTTTTAAATGGAATGATATGTTTTTTTATCCACCATCAGATAGTGCGTTTTAAGATGAGTTCAATTAGCTATGACTCAAGGTAATTCAAGGACAAACTTGCAGGGAAATGCAGAGAAGGTGTGATCGTTTCATTTGTACTTCAGTTTAGTATGTGTTCAAAATGATTACCTCTTACTTCAATGCACTTAATAATTCTTCGTTTAAATGATTCTATAACTTTGCTCAACATTTCAACATTTCTGTTATCACAAGCTTCGCATTTTCTGACTTTCTTGTTTTCACGCGTCGTAGACTTAATGGGCATTACGCACTTTTTAAGCACAGAACCTGAACGGAGAAAACGCTGTTCTAGTCTTTTAAATGCCATATGCGATTTTTATGGTCGATCTGGGAGCGTTGTGCATACAAATTAGCAGCCATTCTGTAATATTTCCTGCACTCTCCTAGTACCATAAACATATCAAAACAATTTTGATACATTTCCATTTTCACCACTTATATCGTTCAGCGAAGGATACCTTAGCACGAATAGTAATGAAAGTAAGCTGACTATCTTGCAGAAGAGCACAGTAATACATACATACGGTTGTTTTCATTTCATTGATAATAACTTTGATGTTGTCCTGATATTGAACACATGTTATTGTTTTGGTGTGAAAGTCCGAAGGCACGAGCTAAAGTACAAATAAAACGATCACACCTTTCGACCTTGAATAACATTGTGTCATAGGCAATTGTACTCATCTTAAAACGCATTATTTGATGGTGGATAAAAAACATATCATTCCACTTAAAAAAAAGGAAGTTGACCTTCACCTCACCTTGGAGTGTCCACCGGGAAAAATAAAAGTTCCACCACACGATGTCCTCCTCGGTACAACAAAACATTTTTGCGTATAATCAATATTTCTTGGAATATTCATCTGTAAATCTTTATAATTTCCACCCTCCATGTTTGCAATGTTTCACTATACTCATATTTTCGATTTTAATATGCCAAACATATCAGTTTCTTTAAATTATAAAAATTAATGCGCTGTACCTCCTAAAGAATGCTTTTAAAGAATATTCTGATTTTTGTAGAACGGTGTACCAGAAATGTAAATTTGCAGTATGAAACAGAAGGTAACCTAAGTGGACAAAATGGATGGCCAGAGTTCTGTAACAATTTATAACAAGGGATCGAGTGCCTTTATTGAACTCCGTGCGAAGGTGGTAAATACTCGAGCATTACACCGTAGTAACAATTAAATGAAATACTGCATTCAATAAATGATACGTTCGACGCATAACAAGCCCTATTTCACGCCAAACACAAGCCCCCCCTTTTCAATCTCCGAAATGGGTCCATTATTCAAACTGCCTGTTTCCAATTAACTCGATTAATCGACACCCCCCCCTCCCCAAGAGGACCACTCGAATCGCCCGCCTCCTTGTCCTTTCAGAATCGTTCGAACGAAACCGTTCGAGTCTCGAATGTAGGGGAAGCACGTCGGACCCGAATAGAACTGTGAATACAACCACTTGAGAGACCCTAAACTTGATGTTCAAATACACTTAATAACAAGTATCAACATTAGACAATGCCGGTTTCGAACCGTTACTAAGTTTAACGAAACGTCGTCGATTAATAGAATAGCGGGGTTTTATTAGTCAAGTGTAATTAACGATTCCTTGAGGGGACATAGACGATTTTAGGAAATTTATTTTTAGCTGATGAATTTGCAAATCGAGAATAATGAGAACGAAACCATTTAATGGACGGTTTACTTGAACGAGTAATGAGAATGGAACCGTTTAATGAAACTGGAAATTTAAATGCGTGCAATAACAAAACCGTTCAATATTAATGCCGGCGTCGACTGCGCGCAAAAATTATGATTCATAATTCATATTTGATCGTACGTTGAAATGTGAATTATTTAGAAAATGGAGGGACGTGATCGATACGAATGTTCATTCGACGTGAAATTTCATCACGAAACTAATTAGTTAATCATGCTGGAAAAATGGTTGAAAAATAAATGAGAAATTAATAATCTCTTCTCTATGTATAATACATATACCCAGCTCCATGTTTTTAAATGATTATACACAGTATTTTGACGAAAATGTGAATGAAAAAGTGCTAATTCAACAGACAAATAATCATACACGTTAAAATGAATTTCAAATTATTTACAACATCTCCATAATATTTTCAACAAACAATAACATCACGATTCTGTTTACACGTTCATCAAAAACCGAACAGGGGATCAATTAATCAACATGGATTGATACGTTATTTTATATTGAAAAAAATAACGAATATCGTATAAAATAAAATGCGCAAATCGAAATCTCTGTAAACATCTGCAGTTTAATTATTATAAACATATTGCTCTTTTGCTTTATCTCCTGTCATTACCCAAAATTCTGAAAGTGTCTAACATTAGGTGCCCTTTCTTTAATGTTCCAAGAAGATTTATCTTAAATAAAACATATTTTCTCTGATTATTTTTTTCATTTAATCGGATACTTAATATTCCCAATGCAATTTAATGCAAAGAGACGATCTAAAGACAAGTACAATTTTATATATTTCCAGAAAGCCTCATGTGTACGATACTTGGAGGACGTTCATTAACAGTTGTTGCAAAAGCCAATCACTCTGTCTTTCCATTGAAAATCGAGCTCGGGACAGGATCAGCAAGGTTAACCCATCATTAAAACTGCCATAAATTGCATATCGAGCACTGGCGACGGCCATAATCTTCGAGAAGACACGCACCGTTCATTCCTGCGTTCATTACGGGTCAAGAATCCTCATCCCCCACACGTGAAAGTGGAGGAGGTAAAGAAAAGACTGCATTGTCTCCTGATTATGGGCACAAAGAGGAAAAACGTTGTTTTTCCAGAAACCGGGCGAGCCACGCGAATGGGGACCGAGATAAACGGCTGCAAATTAAATGTGGACACGATATCCTCGAAGGCGGTTGGGTCAGAGCGAAGAAGACGAAGAGGACGAAGAAGAACCGCAGACGGGACTCTCTCTCTCCCTCTCTCTCTCTCTCTCTCTCTCTCTCTCTCTCTCTCTCTCTGGTCAGGGGTCACGGTTCTTCGCTTTCTTTATTGTCTCGTTTCGAGTGACTTCGCGTGCGCCAGGGAAACTTGAATAGTCCGAGGAATGCTGACAGAGGAGACAAAGCGGACGATGCTGTCGGCCCGACGGCGACAACAACAGCAGAAACAGTTTAGACGACACAAGAGAAGCCATGTCACTTCCTCTGAAACCCCGGGGCCAGACGCCCTTTTTTGTTATCCTGTTCTTACGTGAGTCACCGGCGACGTGACTCCAGGTTCGACGTCCCACGTCCTTTTGCAACAAACGTTTCCGAAGAAACAGTGGCTGGTACCGTTCATGCTGATGTCTTCATGTTCGCTGACATTTTATTCGATCATCCTTGAAGCCTACAGTTGCCCACAGCATAATTTACACTTCTCACTTTTATACTTTTAATAAATATACAATTAGTAACGAAAATATATTATATCATATCACAAGACAGTAATAAATAAATAAACATACATATGAAACATCCTTTTACATATAGAATTAACATAGAAAGTATAAATCAACATCTAATGAACAAAAATGCTAAAACGTCTATTCTATAATGGGATTTAAGCAAATACCATTCGAATAAAATAAATACAGGGTGGGGCAATAACTATTAGCACCTCAGATATCTTCGAAACTATAAGTTTCACAGAAATATTTGCTCAAACAAAATTGCACAATACGAAGGGGGCCAACCGGTGGCGATAATAGTTTTTTTGCAGGTGGAGGTACTTCGGACATTTGAAGGTCACCTCCATTTTTTTAAATGGGTCGGTATGTTTTTGCTTCCGTATCATGATAGAGGAACTTAGAACGAGTTCAACGACCTATTACATGAGGTCATTGAATGTCATAGTTCACTTTTACGAACGCTTAAACTACCGGTTTGTTTATCATACACATTTTTAGATGTTTGACGCGAAGGCTGAGACCGATATGGATATCGTTCAGCATACAAGTTTTTCGCCATTACAGAATTTTGTTGGCATTCGCCATAAATAAGAAGCATATCGACTTGCTCTTCAAACGGATACATCGTGTCGGGTTGACCAATTTATCGATACTAATCTTATCATGTTTATCTTATGCTGCAAATTTATTAAAATGTCCTTCAAGCAGCGTTTATTCTCAGTGAAGTAAACGGTAAGCATTAAGCCTTCCTCTACCGTTTACAATACGTATGTTTAATTTACCACCAAAACCGTAAGTATTATCGCCTTTCTCTACTTTCTATGACCTTCAATGAATTCATTTTTTTAAATGGATCGGTATGTTTTTGCTTCCGTATCATGATAGAGGATCTTAAAACGAGTTCAACGACCGATTACATACTTATGTAATAGGTCGTTGATAAAAAAATGAAGGTGACCTTCAAATGTCCGAAATACCTCCACCTGCAAAAAAACTATTATCGCCACCGGATGACCTCCTTCGAACTGTGCAATTTTATTTTAGCAAATATTTCTGTGAAACATAGTTTCGAAGATATCTGAGGTGATAATAGTTATTGCCCCACCCTGTACAATATCCCTGTACATACAGAATTGATTGAAAAGGTACTAAATTAATGTCGAATGAACAGAAATGCTGGAACGGGGTTAAGCAAACATAAATTGAATAAAATACATAAGACTACAGAATAAATTGACAAAGTACTAAATTACTATGAAGCGAATAAAATTCCTAAAACAATTATATTGGGTGAACTATTAATTAGTTTGTTAAAAGAGGAGTTAAGTAGCATGAAAAAGCGTGATTTTTGTTCGTTCCATGGCCACTTCCTGTGGTTCGGATCATTTTCTTTTTCACCCCTTGTTTCACCGTGGAACGCTATACTATATCGCTCTTTGCACTACATTTGACGCTTGCACCGAAACGCCACTCGAAAATTTCTTGCGAACCCACTTTGCTTTTTTTCTCTCTCTCTCTACGTCACGGTTCGCTTCGTTTTATGCGGCCCAGAGCCAACGTCATTTTTGAAGTATTGCGTGTAAACGATTGGCGTTTTCTTTTCCGCACGAAAGAAATACCCAGACAATGCACGCTCTGATTAGAGATATATATCGTAAAACGTTCGACTGAACAGAACACCGAACGAAAATTTGATTCGCTATATTTAATCATTCGGGAGGCCAACGGTAACGTAATTGTTTTGAGCAGGGTGTTTCGAGTAAGCAGTCTAACTTCCCATGCGACCTTAATCTCGTTCCCCATCCCCCCGTTTCTGTCTACCCAAGAAACATCCTAATCTCCTAACTAGGCTAAATTCCTATAATTCTACTTCCAAAGCAAGCAAACTTAGGGAACTTCATTGTGCGCAACATCTGAATTGAGCAAAGCTCTCCTGACATAATTAGAGGCTTTTTCGGTACTATTCTGACATAACTACAATGAACAAGCATCTATTCCCTTGTGAACGCGATCATTTTCACTAAAGTACGAAAATGGAGTACGCAACAGATGCAAACGTGAGTTTTTATCACAATGTTTTAATGTTGTAATAAAAACAGGGATGGTGGGCATAGTAAGATTCAAAGCATGAGAAGATTGCGGCGTTTCCAGCATAATTTTTCTATAAATGTACTTATTTCATATAATGGCATTAAAATGACCAAAGAAGAGATCTATGCTTGAGAGATAAACATATTCATTTTTCTCAGAAGTCCAAAGGAATTCTGAACATGACAAGTCAACTTGTACCTATAACTCTCAAATCTCTACAAACAAAACAGAAAAGTAACATACTCAAACGAAGTCAATTAAATAATATTAATACAAGTTGTACAGTGAAAAACAGAGCACATTCTCCACTCCGAAGGATAAACACCAGCACTCGGTTCGATTAATAAAATAGTACAAATTCAATTAACATATCACTCCCAAGTGTTTGTCGGCATGTTTTTCCAAGCTCCTCACAACAAAATCCCTACATACCTAAACGGAGCAGCATTCCGAAAACGTCTCGCCAACTAATAGTGCAAACAACCCTTCAATCTTTCACAAGCGAAAAATCGACCGACCCGTCACCGAACAAATTATCTAATTAACTAGAAACTATTCGCCGGTGCATTCCCGCGCGGAAGAAAACCAACACTTGGCCGTCGAACAACGGGAAGAAAAAAAGCCTTGAAAAATTGCAACCCGTTTCAATCAATCTCAGCAGAATTCCGCCAGCACACCTGTACTCTCGTTGCCTGGGATCCTGCACGCATTCCTCCCCTCGGTTTAAACAAACTTGGCATCTTTTCCGTGACTCACGCATGCTAACGCGTCGCACGGCAGGCTTCCGCAGACTCGCACACATAATCATCATCATCGCAGCGCAAACGAGGCAGGCGTAGAACCGCCGCGTACGTCCTCACACATCCTCACACATACTCGCACATACTCACACATGCTCATATATACATGCGCGCATGTTGTAGCGTACATAGATGCACGTGAGGGTCGCGAGCATCAAGGAGACTAGGGATCAACAGCAGCAACAACCGAAACGGTTCGAGTGGGCGGTAGTAATGGCGCCTCAAACAACGTGCTCGTGCCTGATGAATAGGCGAAGGGGTTGCTCGGGGTGGTGTCTCGGGGGTTGCAGAGCGAGGGGGTGTTGGAGAAATGGAGAGAAAGGGGGGATAAAGGGGTGGGTGCTGCGTTCGTAAGCGGATCCTTGTGTTCGAGCCGGTGTACCGGTGCATTTACCAACGCGCCGCGCTACCGGCTCTGTTTTCTCAGAAACCGAAATTCTCTGGGGGTTAGGACAGTAGCTGACGGCGGTGGCAGACACGATGGAAGAGGTTTGCCAGGGGTGGCAATGGCGACGCCGATGGGATTCGAGCGATGGTTTGTGGCTGACGGAGACCGAGGACTGGCCCAACGGAAACACGAGAAGGCTAATTAAGGGGAATTCTGGGATGTCGGAATTTTTCCCAGAAGAACTATTTAAGTTTTTGTATTTTGCACACACATTTATAGGTATATGAGATAATTTATTAGGTCATCCATACTATTTAAATTAATATTTCAAACTTACCTTTAATGTTAACGAAAAAATGTACTCAACCTATCGTTCCACAACCACTTTCCACCTTTTTGGTAAAAACATTATACCGTCACTATAACATTTCTGTGGTTTTCCATTAAAAAAAAAAAACATACCGCGAAGAGACAAACTTATGGGGCGTCCAAATACTACTTCACTTAACTTTCTGTTTTCTCAGCAACCGAAATTCTCTGGGGGTTTAGAAGGTAGCTAACAGTGGTGGCAAACGGTAGTAGAGTTCTGCGGGGATGGGAATGGTGATCGGATCCGGCGTTGATGGGTGACGGAGAACGAGGACCAGCCCAGGAAAACACGAGAAGGCTAATTAACGCCATTCCTGTCTGCGGTTCGGAAACAGGGATTACGGCCCGCAATAGGTATCGTCGGTGATAATGTTGCACGGACGGTTCTTACCAAGTGAAATCGACCGTTCATAACTATCGGGCCGGCTTAACGAACGTCCCCGCGGACGGCGCCCTGCTACCGGTAGTATCGTTACTTCGAATACGCTTCCAAACCCCCCTCAAACCCCTTTCAACCCCCTTCAAACCCCGTGCCACTCTGCCACTTCACCGTGTTTCCGTATGGTTATTCCGTGTTTAATTGAAGAGGCTTGTTGCCCGGACTGTTTGCTCTGCCTTCGCCGGATCGTTCCCGGAAAGGGACAGCTATATACGGTCGATGATGATGCAGAAGGCTGTTTTTGGACGTCGGAGCTACATGATTGGTTTCCTTGTATACCGGAGAAACGCAATCATACCCACACTATCACCACCTGACGAGCATTAATTACGGGAATGTGTTGAAACGCGAAATGTTATCGCAGCGAGAGAGGACTTTTTTCGACGCGTTTCAAGGCGATTGTTTTGCGATCTGCCGATCCGGAGTTATCTACTCGCCTGTTATCGATCCCTGTGTTGCGAGGATTGCCAACGCTGTCGGCCTTTTTGCGAGACAGATGCGGACGCGGTCATTTTTTTGCTGCTTTTGGTCGGTGATTGGAAATTGTTAACCCCGCGGACAACGATGCAGTTTGAATTTGAGTCTATGGAAGTTGGCTGACGCTTTTTTTTTTAGAGTTCGAACAAAATGTGGTAAATGTAGGAGGTTGAAGTGAAGACAAATTTCTTTAATTTTCTGAGGCGCTTGTGCTTGATGAAAGTCACTTGAGTTTCTCAGGGAAGAAATTGTGTTGGTAATTGAATTGATTGCATGTAATTAGTGTAGGATTTGATGGACGAATGAGTGCGTGTATACGTGTAAATGCGTGAATGCTAGAGAATTCTACGAGCGAGACAGCGTGAGTGAGAGAGCATGAGCGAGAGAAAGACGGTGAGCGTGAGTGAGAAAGCATGAGCGAGAGAAAGACGGAGAGCGTCAAGAAACAAATGAAGCGGACGATCGCGGTGTGGATGCGTGCGAGAATGAAGAGAGGCAGTCGAAGTATGAACGCATAAAGAACAACACGAAACTATTTTTAAATAAACATCTTCTTTTTGATTCTCTTTTCATTATATCCGGAGTTCTTGTTTTCACCCGATTCTAATCCCACATTAGTGTTCTTGTAAAAGGCAATATTTTAGTCCTAGATCTGTTCAGAATTTATTTGTACCCTCTGTCATCTGTATTCCAACTGAAAAATAGCTATGTATGAAAATGAAGATTGCTAGAAAAAGTATGAAAAGCAATAAAAATTATCATCATGTTCAAGCTAAACAATCCTTATGAAATATTAACATGAACATTGACACAATAGCCAGCCTAATTGTGTATTTCACTTCATGCTGTAGAATTTGTTACAATTTTAGAAATTAAGAATACTAGCAATTACTTGAAAACCATCTTAAAAATCGGAGAAATCTTTAAAGACGATGTTGAATTAAGTAGTAATCTCTAGCAGTTAAAATAATTTTAATCTACAAATTTACTTTCTTCCATGTATAATTTACAAGCATTCAATATACTTGAATATATAATACATACATTAGCTGTTTAATTCTGATATTTTAAACTATTTGCTCGCTTTAAAATGAAGGAATTTGTAATTGGTTAACAATGTTCAGACAGCAAGAGACAAGCTGGTATTTTATTGAATATATCCTGCTGTGATATTCATTATGCAAGAATGTAAGGTTCGCAAAATTTGTTAACATTCTCTGTGAAATATCTAATAGCAAAACTATCTTAACTTAAACGTATTTATAATATATCCTGTATGATTATTGAACAAAAGCTAATATTATTTATACATCGTGTATGATCATCGGACAAACTTTAATGTTACTTACAAGGTCGTGTAGGATCATCGAAGAAATCGTAATATTAATTGCACATCGTGTAAACTCATCGTAAAAAAGCATATCAAATATGAATATTGAAACAAAACTACTAATTTGTGTACTCTCAAAAATATATTCTCTTCAACGTAATAATTCTTTAATAATGAAACATCACAAAACACAATCAAAAAATTTTTAAATCGAATTTTATTTCTGCGCAACTGACTAACGCACGTCCCTTCATTTCACTAAATATGCGTTACAATGAATGAAAATGCCGCAGGATACGTTCGAACCATTTCAAAAATGTTCCTGTTACCCGATCTAAATCAGAATCCATTCATGCGAACTTCGAGATACCAATTCTGCTGTAACAAAGAATAATCGGAATACCACCAGAACACTGTATTGTAACAGTACACGCAGTCAGTCGAAATTGGAAATCATTAAATACGTTATTTCCGTTGACATGTGAAACGATCGACCTAATGGCCGTGGAATTCGAAACATTTGAAATAGAGATTCTGTTAACATCATACTACTCCAATTACTTCTACTCATTGTTCTCTACTCTTTTTCGAAACGATCGCTTTTTCAAATAATCGTCAATTTATTACTATTCGTCATACAATCATGAGTTCATTACAATGTTTCGAATAATTTTGAACTTCTGCATAATTAATCCTACAGAAAAATGAAATTTGTACAATTTAATATTATTTTGACAGTATTTTAACGTGTCCCAAAAATGTTGTAAATCCTCGAAATGGGCGGTTCCTGAGGTTATTTAAAGTAACTTTTTCCTTTGCAGAAATGGCCGCCTCGGCTTTGTTAAGGAGTTATTAACGAAAAACACGGACCAATCAGAACACTGTTACAGCAGACGGTCTCCGGCTCGGCGACAGTTCCCGCTGAGCGCGACGTTACCATTGGCTGAACCGAAATCCGGCCGCTGTAACGGTCTTCTGATTGGTCCGTGTTTCTCGTTAATAACTCCTTAACAAATCCGAGACGGCCATTTTTGCAAAGGACAAAATTACTTTAAATAACCTTAGGAACCGCCCATTTCGAGGATTTACAACATTTCTGGGTTACCCTGTATATTTACAGTAATCTTCTCAATCATAGAAAGATGAAATGTTTTTCAGAATGTATATAACCGACACGAATCTACAATATGTTTTTAACAAATTTTCGAATACGACTTTACGCAAAACGTTGAAGGAAACAATGTTTAGTATTGTTACGGCGGCGTGTTTATCGAGAAGCCGCCGTAATGCCGTGCTGGACAACTCCAAAGGAAATAGTTGAAGAGAGGGGGTTGTCAAGGGACGGTTGGCCATGGAACAGCAGAAAGAGAGAGATTCGACCGCCGAACAGATCGGACGTACAGAACCAATAAACCTATACACTTGTAGAAAGCCATAAAAGTTGTAAGTAAGTCTATAAATAAAGATTATAAATAAATATTTAACGATGTCGCGGCGGACGACGCGAAGTGAAAATAAAAGTTGCAACAGTATTTTCTTCGCGATTCCGACTAACTGCAATTTTTCCAGCATATACACATCTAGTGAATTAATCTCTCCAACTTCTAAAAAAGAACTCGACTCGCTCGGTATAATTTTAGAAAAGCTATTTCGTTTTGAAGGATGATCGAATATTACTGGTAGTCGCCATAAATTGCAGCCTCTTTTCTCGAAGATATTCAAGTGATTAGCGACGATCCCGTGCAGTTTCAGCGTATATATTTGCACCAGCGATTGCGTTAACGTGTTATTATTTTTTTTCTGGCTTGGTGGAAAAGGCGAGTAGCGACAGTAACGCCCGGAGGTGAGAAAAATAGAGTAATAGATAGAACAGTGGCAGCACGCCGGTTCCCGGGGAATGACGCAGAAATGATACTAAATCAACGTCGCCGGCCCGGAGATAGATGACCGTTTAATTGCATGGGTCGTTAAACAGAGTGTCAATGACGACTTACGCCGTTGCTCGGCTCGTGTCTCGCAGGAAACGCGCGCGAAACGACCAACTCGCCGGACAGGACAGCGGAAGTTAGTTGCAATTATTGTTTTACTGAGCTCTGAATACCGACGCGCTAATTGGAATTACAATGTTCGACGTAAACTATCGGCCGGGAGCAGAAACGCTGCCAGCGTACTTCAACTGTGTTAAAAATGTCCGGCCTGAAAAATATTGTTCGATTAATCTGTATTATGCGTCCGTCCAAGAGCATGTTTTTCTCAAATTGTCACAACATTTTTAATTGCTTCAGCTACGTTAACGCTACGTCATATTTTTGAAAATAATATCGATTAAAAATATTTTATTTAAATATTTCCTCGCTTAAAAATTTATTTACACAGAGACTGTGTCTACTTTTTCAACAATGTCTAAATCTTTTTAAAAAAATTTTACATACTACATTTCAGTATGAGATTAATAATATTTATTCCATGATATATTTGGTCGTAACGTAAGAATGTTGGGTTATGTTCAGTATCTCGTTTTATTGTTTCATAAAATACAAAATTGTATTCAATCACTTGTATAATTCCTGAACGTAATTGACTCATTTTCAATAACAGTTATGTGCATTTACAATGAGTTGTAACGAGACAGCAGATTGTATACATTTATAGTAAAAATAAATATTTAAAACATGTAACGCATGTAGTGGTCAACATTTTGTACGATAGCCTTTCTGTATCGAACATAATGGTAAAAGTTTCGAGCAATTTATGAATTAATAATAAATGTATCATAAAAAAAATTATTTGTATACTTTCTCAACCTCTTTAACATTCCCAAATCAAATTCAAAAATAATTACAATCCAGTTTACTTCTTCGATACCTCAGATGCCGATTATCTCGTAAACAATGCATAATATCGAAGATTGACATGATTGACATGATTTTGACTTCAAATGATTCCTACTTCATAAATATGTAAAAGAAATGGGGTATGAATACTAAAAGAACGATGGTGACCTTCATAATGCGCAAAGGTCACAAGTAAAAGAAAATATTTTACATACACTATATAGCAGAATTAAAACCGTGCAAATTTATCTTATTATACTTACTTGTAACTTCATCCAGTTAAGAAATATTTGCTTTGACATTTATAGACGGACACCCTGTATATATTTGCAGCCGAACAAATTTATGTTACATCTTATATTTAATTTCTCTGAGTTCGCAATATTTATCTATGGAGGATATACACTTTTTTAATTTTCAAATGGGATTGGTAAGAGGTTCGTGGTATTTTTTAGAACATTTAAGATAAATATCGTATAAAATAAAACTGTTGAAACGTTCTAGAACTGTGATACCATTGAAGCATTATAAACACTTGGTTAAGACACTTTTTCCCGCAACAAAAATGGAATGTCTTTGTGTCTAAGGCAGGATCTACTAAATAGTTATATCGGCAAGACCACCAAGCAAGGACGAAACTTTCTTTCTCTTTTCTCCCGTTCTTCTCCATTACATCCAGATCCCTTTCAGTCACCATATAACTGATTCTATCGTAATAAAGCCCTAGATCCTCGTTTTAATGACAGAAACCAAGAGTAATTAACTTTCGAGTCGACTTACCAAACGTAGCATCGTCTACAGGAGAATGTGCTCAAATGACTTCCGTCAGTTGCAGAAACGCAAAACGTTAATCTTTAGAAAAACATTTAAAGCATACTTATCTTTATCGTCCTGCGTTTATGATGGAGTGAAAACTGCCTCCGTAATTAAGATGAAAAACATGGACGACCATCAACATTTTAGAAAATGTTAGAACTAAAAAAGCAAGCTTGTGAACGAATGAGAAGTTTATTTGTTTAAGAAATATATTTAAAGTACCCCTTTAACTTTCGTATTACCAATTTTATGTTTGTCCATTTTCATACATGCAGTAGGATCATGTATAACACGGCCAACAAATTGTTTAAGAAGATTGTTTACGTGGCAGTAAATGTATGACATTTTGAAACAATTTGTTTTTTCGCGTCACACGAGGACCTACTGAAGAGTATCGCCAAAACACTCAAAACTGGTTGGATTTTCCTCTCCTTCTTTTCCCCTTCCACTATCTCAGGCAGTTCCAACCAGTAGCTCCGGAGTTATTCGAGGCACCTCCCCCCCTCTGGTTCTTCCCCACTCTTAGACTTCATCGTTATAATGTATAGTAGTGGGAAGCTCCTACCAGAGCTGCGCGGTGCTCTCAACACTCACTAACTCTACGGCTGTACGTAGTAGTGGGAAGAGGTTCGATGGTGGGGACCTTGCAGTTTTCGGAGGGGAATACGTTGGAACTCCCTGGCAGTGTCGCCAGATCGCTGAAATCGAGGAGAATACAATTTACCACCCCTCTGATGACCAGGATAATATGTAACACGTTGCGCGGCACGTCATATGACCAGTCTACGGTCTTAGTGGGGGACGATAGAGTGTGCGCAGGAGTGGAATGGGATAGTGGAAGGGGAAAAGGAGTAGAGGAAAACCAACCCAGTTGTGGGTTGATCTGGCGACATTATTCCCTGCACTATCTCATTCCACTGCGTGTTGTGTTGCGTGTTGCGTCCCCGTCGCGCATGCGTAACATGTGCACGTATCAATCTGGTTATCAGAGAGGTGGTAAACTGTATGCCCCTCGATTTCAGCGGTCTGGCGACACTGCGTACTGAATGCTTACTTTCACATTGAAAACATAAGGAATGTTTCCAAACACGTGAGCATAACTACAGAAAAAGTTCATCTAAACAAATACCTGGTTTCCGAATTATAGTCGTACATGTCTTCCAGTAATTCTTATGGCTCTATTGACTGCTCAAAATGACTGGTGCGTTTTACTTTCTAAAAATGTCAAGATAAAATTTATCTGGGCGGTTTCTATTATAATACGTGCCTGTATAATGAATCTTATTGAATAATTTCCAACAAAACTACCCTTATAATTTCAATAATAAGAAAATAAAAATTCGGAAACCGATCATTAGGCAGCTAGTGGTAAGTTCAACGTTGAATAATGCAATTTAGTCAAGAAAATATAGAAGCGTTAATCGGGCACAATGAAACGGATAATAATCTTCCATGGTATCCCACGTTTCCCTCGAGCAGCGTCGAAAAGGTAAAAAGGGAGGGCCACAAATCACCGTATACAGAGGCCGCCGACAAAAGGCATCGTATAAATTTCCGGGTACAGACAAATTCCGCGGATCCGTCTACGGCGAGTGTCAACAAGCGCGCGGATCCGTTGTCGGTGGCGCGAATTTACGGATGGAGAAGTTGCATGGACGGGGTCGCATTTGTACCTCCTCGAAATTTCTCCGTCGCGGATCCCCTTATTTTTCTTTGTCATCGGGTTCGTCGTGGGGAAAAGTGAAAAATATTAAAATACCGCGCGGGGGCGGATTCTGTGCGTGACAAGGGAGATCCGGTGACAGAAAGAGATAGCTATATGCATACATAGACACGAATGCATACGTGTATACATACTGGGTGTATCGAAGGTCGTAGCACCACCGGTACGGTCGGAAGGTGATTCTATTCACCCTCATATGTTCCTCAGAAATAGTGGCATAGAAGATCCTAATATAATAATTCATTCATTGTTGCTCTATTCTTTAAATCAACAAATTCTGTTGCATTTATAACGTTACATTTTAAAGAAATATATCTCGCAATACAGACACATAGAGAACTATCATTTTACTGCATGTAAAATAGTAAGTGGGTGAATTTTTACCCTGAGGAATGCATAAGGGTTAAAACTAGCTTAACGATTTAAAAATGTGTGTCTGTTTCCGAGAATTTCTTTAAGAACAATTGTGTTACTCTGTCAAGAACAATAAGTGAAAATTTACGTTTTTTTACACTGATATTAACATAACTCCGAGCTATATTCTACATTTTTCTTAGAACAGAATGTTAAAAACTGGCAGTGTTACTCGCTGTTTATGAAACGGCCTTTCATTGGTTCGTCGTTAAATGGTCATTATTCCTGACCAAAAATTGAAACGCCTGAAATGAACAACTTTTTTATCCTCAAATTAGAACATATTATCTAAAAAACGCAGAATTTTTGAGATATTCAATGGTTTATAGGAATCTCAGGATTTTTAATCGAATAATCGTTTTTCTGTTGAGAAATCAAATGTAATCATTCATAACTTAAAAAATATTTGGGACATCAAAAAAATCCAATGCAATAGTTTAGACAATTCCTTCTAATTTCAGAATAAAAAAAAACCGGTTTATTTCAATCAATGTACCAATAGGAGACCATTTCAAAAATAGTGAATAACTGCGATTTTGTAATATTTTTTTCTGGAAACAAAAATGGAGAATAGAGTCAAGTTATTTTTATTATTTTCACAACCTGTCCCCGATTCTTCCACGATACTCGATACACCCTGTATATAGGGGGAAGGGGGAGTGAGAGAAAGAGAGTGTTGGAAAACGGGACGACGAAAAAGTGCATGCTATACCGAGGTTCGCGCCTCCTCGCCGTTTCATTTCTGCAACCGTTCCCATCCCCTCTGTCCGTCTCGCCCCCCCCCTCTATTCCCCAGGTCCGTGCTAAGGAAAAATGATATTTCAAATATTAAAATAGACGATGGATTTTATGCGGACCAGACGCCGCAAAAATTCATGAAAACCAACGGGGACGCGCCGTGCCGTGCCGGTACGTGTCCAACCGTTCACGATCTTCTGTCCTGTTACGCCGCTACCATATTTCTTCCATTTAACAATACGGCGCAAAAAATATGAACACACGCGGGACCCGTGACTGGCCATTTTTTCTCCCGGATTTGAAAACAACCGTAAAATTGCGAAACGGTAACTAGCTACTCGCTGCGGCCCGCTTTTGCACGCTTTTGGCTTCGGGGCTCTGAACAAGCATCAAGAAAGGGGGGAAAAAGTCCTCTCGCGAGTTGAAAATCCTCTTTATATCATAAATAAACCGTGATTGTGTAGGGTCCATTTTATTGACTTCTTCTTTACATTGAAATATTATTTAAGAAGAATATTCTCGTGAGAAAGCTAGATTTTGTATCAATGTCTCAAGTGACAGGAGAAATGAACAATATGTACTTTTCTAATGAAGATAATTAAATTGTACGTTTGCAATTTTAGAAATTAGATATTATAAGGTTGCCGAAATGTTGACATTTGTTCTTAACACTAAACCCACCAACCATTGAAGCTGCCTAGTATGTGTTGCCTTATAAAAATGGCACGATTGAATTGATTTAGATTTTGTGGGATTTTTATTATAATCTTTTATTATAATTTATTACATCATTTTCAGTGGAAACAAGTTGATAACTTCAATAATTGTGAAATGAAAAATCTGAAACGGGTCATTTGACCCGCAGTGGTAAGTTTAGTATTAAAAGCGTAAGTAACGTAGATCTATGGGACTGCTCACAACTTTTATTCATACCATTCCAAATTAATAGGAATTAGTTAAATAAAAGTTGAACTGTCATATTATATTGACGATAGTAATATTTATTTAGCATTTGTATGTATCCATTTATATACAACGCAATAATAAATATTAGTAGATAGCAGGGGTGGTTCGGGTACCCGAAATTTCGGGTACACGAGCCTCGGGTCGAGTCGGACAATGATCGAGTTGAGTTTGGTCGGGATCCCGAAAGTTTAAAAACTTCGGGTAGCCGCGATTTCGGTACCCGAAAAGGTAATAGGGTCGGGTCGAGTCGGGGTCCCGAAAGTTTGCAATATTCGGGTATTCGAAGTTAAAGTTGGGGCAAGTCTGCGGTCAAATCAGCGATAAATAACTCTGCGCATATTAAGTTTTAGCTTATTAAGCACTGTTTAGTAAACAGTGTTTACTACAAATCGACATATTATTACAACCGATGATTGGACATCTTAATATGCACAGAGTTGTTTATCGCTGATTTTACCTCAGACTTGGTCCAACTTTAACTTCGAGTACCCGAATATTGCAAACTTTCGGGATCCCGACCCGATCCCGAACAAATTTCCCGATACCCGAACCAGAAATTTCGAGTACTCGCACAGCCCTAGTAGATCCTGCTTCATTTAATAGAGAATTTTATTTGCGAATGGCGTCCAGGAGAAAATCTAAGTGAAACAAATAAGTAAAATGGAGGTAAAACGAGGTAGAGAAAAATTGCGAAAACGAACAGCTGCAGTACGTCATGTGATGCAGCCAATTTAATGTAGTATAATATCAAAGGACCCTTCATTTAACTGGTTTTACTATTATCTTTATCAGAATGAGTATCTTTCTTCATATTTTCCTGGTTATAAGAAAAACCGTTTCTGTCGGAGAAATATAAGTGTTTGAAGGTAGAGTTCAAGCCATCTCCGCCAGTCTCATCTGCTTCGTCATTATATCTTCTAGGTTGCAAAACGCAATTAAGTATCCTCCGTACGAATGAAATTTGTCTAAAATATCGAGTATGATTTCAATATAAACGAGAGTAAACAAGACGATGTAATTTTTGAATTTTTACTGATAACAGGCGGCAAAATATTTCAGACATTACCCTTCTATAAATTATTGGTACAAAATTAGCTTATGACAATTTACATAGAAAAAAAGGGGAAGATAGTCTTCACACGGATACTTTTCTATTCTCAAGCACCCAAGATCTAGAGATGCCCTTGCAGACAGTCCAGAGCGCTCCCAGGGCAAAGAGCACTTGTTGCCTATGCTCGCTATAAATCTTTATGCGAATTTATACATACCACGACTCTAGCAGCTACTGAATCGAATTACACTCTCATATTTTCAATTAGGTGCTTCATAAATTTAAAAATAAAATAATTCACTAAACCATTCCAGTTCTTCTGTTTCACTTCATCGAGATGGAATGCGACGCATTAATTCTAATAAAATTTCTAAAAATTATGCGATTGAAACTCGATCATTATATTACATGTTATGTATTGATCGACATATATATTTCTGTCTGAAAAGATTTATCCTATTCCAAAAAATTAACATTTCGATTACTAAATATATTCGATATGTGGTTCGATGTACAAGTATGATATCGATAAAAATAATTTCAATATAAATTCGAACAACAATAATAATATGTGCATGCCTGGTGCCAAGAGCGCTTGTATAGATATAAATGACAGTGTACAGTTTAAAAATACACAAAATACAATACCAATAAAATAGATACGAATTGAATGTATGTAATTATTTTATTTCAATTTGTTAGAATTGAAGCAGGACATTTTTATTTTACAGAAAATTCCGTAGTCTACTAGTAATCGTTAGAACAAATTAGAGCGCGAAACAGGATGTTCGCACAAACATCGACAAACAGGCTTATAAACCAGAAATCCTAATCTAATATTTCCGCAAGATGGCGGCAGGTTGAGGGGCCGACTACCGGCGGAATTCGCGCGCAGGCCGGGGTCGCTGCTGTCTAATTGTTCCCTAACGAGGAAGCAGGAACTTACGGTTGAGCAAAACTGAAGCAACCGAGGTAAGTTACGAGGATGTTTCATCGCCGCTCGACTGACAGCAGGAGGACGACGGTTCAGGTTCAGGATGGTGAGGACAGGACTCAGGCCGAGGGTTTAGCGGGAGGAAAGTTTAAATCCATGTAAGAAAGAAGAAAGAGCGCAGTCGTTTCGCGCTGCTTATCCTCGAGATAAATGATTTCATGCTCAGCTTACGACGTGTCATCGTCGAGGTCCTCGTTTCTCTTCTTTCCCCCACGGCCCACCCCATAGCCGACTCCTTCACTGCACTGTCGCAGTAGGAGCGTGCACTGTGAATGGTAATTTCGAAACTTCGTTTTCCAGTCTACGGTAATTCTGGCTGAAATGGCTGGGTTTTGTATAAATAACTAGACTGTGGATTTTTGTGCAAAATAAACATTTTCCGAGGTAGTCGTCAGAAATGGAAGCTAGACGTTAATGGATACCTTCTTTCAATCAGTTTAATAAGGCGAAGATAATTAAATTCTTCTGATATATTTGCAGGTTCATATTTTAATCTTCCATTTGTCCCTTAAATGCATAAAATCCGTAGGATCTTAATATGTTTAGAAGTATGTTAATACTTTGCAGCCGAAGCAATTTGAAATTCAGAATCAAAACATCTTTCAAGAGATTTCTCTTGAACATTCTTCTAGAAGAATTCATTCTATGAAATTTTTTTTACCTTATGCACATGAAATTAAATCTGTTATTCATGCGTCTTTTGGATATTTAACCAATTTTTAAAATTTGGATTTTATAGAATAAAGACCAATTTAATAATATGAATATTTTATATAGACAATCTTTTGATTAGATGATCTTATAAATACATAGGATGCAGCGGAAAGGTTTAAAACTATCTTCTCATTTTATCTTTATCCTATGGCTTCACTTGAGGCTACCTTCACATATATATATATATATTTAAATTGTACATATCGATTAAAGTTACAATGTGCTGATGTTTATAGAAACATTGGGCCACTAGTTTTTCTAATTAATTCTAGTCGAAGTTATATTTTAAATGATGCCGATCCCGAGGAGATGTTTGTGAAAGATGCACAATTCACATGCTCAAGGGAACCTTAGTTGATCACGTTCTGTAGGATAGATTGGCCACGTCTTCACCAGGAACGAAATAATTGCAAAATTCATGGAACGGCATTCAACATTTGTAACAGCCATAAAGTTCGCGCGTGTTTCGTCTGTTACCGCAAACACTGGCCAGATTTCCCAAACGAGCATAACGATTTAATTAAAGGAATACATACCTGCATATTTCGCCTATCTCGAACGTCTGTATAATTCATTACAGTTAATTATTTTGCCGGAACCAGGAAAATTAATTAACTTTGCCGCGCGGCAAAGCCAAATATTTATAAACTCCCATGAAATTCGTATTCGTCTTTAAATTTCGATTTATCCATAACACACGGCAACATTCGATCTTTATTAACAAATGTTTTCATTATAAACAGCAACAATTAACGTTCATATTGCTTTCCGTAAAAGTCATCGATCAATCTGTCCGTCATAAACGGAAATATTTAATGTTGTAACTTTAGTGTATTTTCATAAGAATTAGCAACAAATCTGTCTGTCATAAAGGCAGATTTAATATTCGCATTTTATAATGCTATTCTTAACAATTATAAACGAACCTGCTATTCCGCCGTTATACCGCACTACTTCATCAGAAAACCCATCACTACGTTACTTTTGCTCGCCGGTCGCTGAACAGCATCGCCAAAAAGTGAAAAGCACGCAAAATTACGCCAAAATTCACCATGTAATAATTTACCATCGTCACTTCTTTAAACATTATCGGTCCAAAAAATCCTGACAAAAATTCAATTTTCGTGATCACACCCAGTGATGCCAGAAACAACAAAAACTGGTTGTTTTTTCCTCTCCTACTTTTCCCCTTCCACTATCCCATTCCGCTACCTGAGCACACTCGAACGTCCCCCACTAACACCGTAGACTGGTCACGTGACGTGCCGCGTAACGAATCACATATTACTCTGGTCATGAGAGAGGTGGTAAACTGTATTCCCCCCGATTTAACCGATCTGGCATCACTGATCATACCGCACCAGTTCATTACAAAATGAACTGCATTGATTGCCGTACATTGAACAGCGTCATTAAAATGAGAATCGAAAGCGAAATTACGCCAAAATTCACTATGTAGTATTTTACCACAGTCACTAATTTCAACATTATCGATTCTAAAAATCCTGATAAAAATCGATTTTCGCATCAATACCGCATCAGTTCACCAGAAAACGCACCAGAAAGTTACATTTTCTCGCCGTTCGCCGAATAGCGTCAGCAAAATGTGAAACGAAAGCGAATTTACGTCAAAATTCACCATGTAATAATTTACCATCGTCACTTCTTTAAACATTATCGGTCCAAGAAGTCCTCACAAAAATTCAATTTTCGTGATCATACCGCACTAGTTCATTACAAAACGAACTGCATTGATCGCCGTACATTGAACAACGTCACTAAAATGAGAATCGAAAGCGAAATTACGCCAAAATTCACTATGTAGTATTTTACCACAGTCACTAATTTCAACATTATCGATTCTAAAAATCCTGATAAAAATCGATTTTCGCATCAATACCGCATCAGTTCACCAGAAAACGCACCAGAAAGTTACATTTTCTCGCCGTTCGCCGAATAGCGTCAGCAAAATGTGAAACGAAAGCGAATTTACGTCAAAATTCACCATGTAATAATTTACCATCGTCACTTCTTTAAACATTATCGGTCCAAGAAGTCCTCACAAAAATTCAATTTTCGTGATCATACCGCACTAGTTCATTACAAAACGAACTGCATTGATCGCCATACATTGAACAACGTCACTAAAATGAGAAACGAAAGCGAAATTACGGCAAAATTCGCTATGTAGTATTTTACTACAGTCACTAATTTCAACATTATCGATTCTAAAAATCCTGATAAAATTCGATTTTCGCATCAGTTCACCAGAAAACGCACCAGAACGTTATATTTTCTCGCCGTTCGCCGAATAGCGTCACCAAAAAGTGAAGCGAAGCGAAATTACGTCAAAATTCACGAAATTTAGCAAAGCCACTTCTTTGACCACTTTTGGTTCTAAAAAGCCCGATAACATTCGATTTTCGCACCCACATCGCACCAATTAATCAGGCACGTTACCTGCGTTCGTGTATCGAGCAAGCAGCTTTGCGAAAAAGTAAAACGGAAAGCGAACTTACGGAAGCAGGTCCCCGGATAGGGTCGTATCCGCGATTAGTTTCGAAAAGCCGACGGTTTTACCGGGTACTAGTTGGCCTCGTCGTCGGAGAAAGAGAATGGGATATGCACGGGCCGGTCTTAAATCTTTCGTGACGTCGCGACGAGCGAATTCTCCGGTATTCCGGCTACGATTTTATCGGCTGGATAACTAAATCAGCCGGAAAGCGTATTAAGAAGGACAATCGGTGGATTCGGACATTTACTCTGTTCGTCGCGCTCCGGGTCTCCTTCGTAAATCTGTATAAATAAACAGGCGGAACGTACCGCTTTATCGAACCTCTCTCTTGTGCGTATGAAATGAATTTATAAAACTTCATACTCCGCCCTCGAATATCAATTTTCGAGAGAAATGCCCGCGTTTCGAATTTTAGAACAATTCCCCCGCGCTAAAATCACGTGTTTTTCGCGGACAACGTGCGTCGGCAGTAGGAAACACGTTTATAAAATTTTAAATGCGTTTGACGTATTCCGACAGACGCAGATATACAAAATGCCGTGTACAACATTTTTTCGTTGCTTCACTTCAGGCTTTTATTAGCGATATAAATACATTTTGCGTCAAACACGCAAAATATAGTTCAGCGTGTTACTCGAATCGATTCGTTCGATGAAGTTTATTTATGCAATTACGAGAGATTTGCTCGTCATTTTTGAAAGTCTACGATCTAAGACCGAGGATGTTCCATAGCAATTTTAATTGTGAACAAACAAGTCAGCCCCAGTAACACAATCTAATAATTTCGTTTGGGATTATTATTCATGAAAATTTTTAGGGGTGATTTAAGTGAATTATTATATTCAGTATTAGACTAATGGATATTTGTATTAAAATTATCCTATACAAATATCCTATACAATCGTATACAAATATTCATTAGTATTTCATGAATATTTTACTGCATGTAACAGAGATATCTAAATCGTTAATAATTCGGTAACATTCATCTCTCTGTCAGTAATGATTTAATACATATTTGTGAAATGCCGTGAGGCTGTGAAAGTTAAATCCGCCGAAAACTATATTAAATATTTCTCTGATGAAGCCGCCGTTAAAAATTCGGCACAGTTTGATTTGTTTCGACATAGTTATAATTTAATATTCTTTTGATTTGATTTAAATGAACGTTATTTCCGGTTTGCGGCTTTAGAATTCTTATAGATTAATGAATTTCGTAATAACGATTTTATTCATATTTGAGAACGCAGAGTTATAATAATGAACATTAAAATTTCGTAAGCGTTAATTCGAGCTTGCACGTTACTTTCGAATTCATGCAAAATAATTATTATCATATTTTAATACTATATGATAATATGATTACAATGTGTAATATAATATGATATACATTTCTGTTCCCTCATCCAAGATGAGAAAGCAACCAAGCGCGTATGTTAGCGATATAATTAGCAAGTCTCGCGTTTCGTGTCTTTATCATGATATCCGGAATTGTCGTGTAAAATTTGTTATCTTCGTTAATGATCTTGGCTAAGTCAGGGTCAGGATTTACGGCGCAATTAACAAGGATTTACCGTATAATTATTAATAGATATTACAGAGTTCCGAGTGCCCAAAGGATAGCATATATTTCGTATGAACGTAATGCAGCCAGATCATTTCACCGCAGTGAATACGCGGATCCAGTAATCCATGTGTAATAAAAATAAATTGTACTTCAATATTTTCATCCTTGTGTACCGAATCCTCTAAACCAATTTAAAATATAAAATTTTTCCATATGAAAAATAAACTTTTAACCACATCAACTCACATGTGGAATTTATTTACAATAACAGTATAAAACATTCTGCCATGGGACTTTGTGTACACTTTGATTCATGATTCAAGAATATTTTCAATTTTTTATATAACTAGAAAAATAAAATAGTGTGGCGCGTATTCTGTGTCCGCACGATGACGGAATCGATGGTCGATCGATACGTTGGAGCGTACATAACCTCGCCGGTCGGTTACGCATGACGAACGAAGATGGGTCGCGTTATAGCTTTTCTGTCATAACTTATGTTATCATATATTATGTTGTTTACATAAATATATCTATGTTATATTACATTGAACGGTGTTTCTCATTATTTTCTGGACAACAAATAGTAATCGATTTCTGTGCATTTTTCTGTTGCACTTTTCAGGTGGATGAATATGAGGTGTATGCAGAAGATATAGTATTCTTTTCAATTTTCTATGATTTATACAGGACATACGATGCAAGTTAATAGTCAATAATGAAGTTGATTATTTAGACACATCGATTGTAAACAGACACAGAACTGTGAACACATGGGAACACGTTAAAAGTACCCAGATAGCACCGTACGTCCATAGGTCGTCCGTTTTACGTCCGATACGTCCAATATCCGTCGTGTACGTCCGTGGGACGTCTCTCGGACATAAATTTCGGACGTCCCATGGACATCCGTTTTTTACCTCCGTGAGACATCTCTCGGACATAAATTTCGGACGTACCACGGACGTGGGACTTAGGTTATTTCGTACTTGCCAGGGACGTGGGACTTAGATTATTTCGTACTTGCCAGGGACGTGGGACTTAGATTATTTCGTACTTGCCAGGGACGTGGGACTTAGATTATTTCGTACGTTTTCGGATGCTATATTGTGTTTTTATTATTATACTTAAAATATAGTTTATGAATTTTTTCCGATTTTTAAGTTCGCGTCGCCGTTGTTTGAAAAAAACTAATTTTTCGACGTTTCTTCCGTGAAAAAATGAGCTGATCTTCAAATTGTTAGATTTTATTTATTCTGTAAGTCTATTGGACACTGATAAACTTGAACATTTCACAGAAATAGTTGAAAAATAAAATTAACTTGATTAATATTACGATTACCTCGTACATCAGCGCGCATAGTATCTGAAAATATTAATCGTGTTACCAAGAACTCGGTTGGGACAGCGCGTTAGGCGCTCGACTGTTAATATGCTTATACTAGGTTCGCAACCGGCATAAGTCCACTCTTTTTTATTTGATCAATTCCTGTTTTTCTAGCTATGTGATAATGAATGGTATTTTTGTAGAATTCTTTTAAACCAATATTTAAATATTTAGAAAATTGTTTAAGGTGCAAACACGCTTTTATATGTCCGACAAACGTCCAATTAACGTCCGCGTGGGACGTCCTATGTACGTACTGGGATGTAACTGGGACCTCTGTCGGACATACTTGGGACATAAATCGGACATATCGTACGTCCCTGGGACGTACATATGTCCGGTACGGACGTACATTGGACGTCCGCGTGCTATCTGGGTAGTGGCGCACTATTTTCGACTTATTAATTTCTGTTTCTTGCGATTGACTTAGAAGATTTTTATTTTCATAATAATTAGACTGCGGGTGTCTATGCAATTTTCAATTTTTGACTTCAGCTTTTAAGAAAATGGGAACAAACGAAATCTCATTTTCAATGGTAGTGGTCTTTGTAGATCTGAAATACATAATACTCGTACCAGATTCTCTCGAATTTTATATTCTAGGGTTTTTAGAAAATTTTTAGAAGCCATAAATACATAAAGATCCGCACTATAATAATAACCTATAGAAAGACTAAAACGTTTCTACACACCTAATATCATCTGTCACATATTCGTGACGATTTGTTTTTTATTCAGAAAATCTCATAAGAGATTTATTATAACATTAGGTACAAACAAAACCAAAGTGTACAGAGAAAGTAACCTCTACAAACTAAAAGCTAGGCTACATCACTATTGTTTTTGAAACGATAACGTATAATTTTATGATAAATATTTTGGAATGATTCTCGTGGGTCAAAACGAACCCGGTCGCCGCTAGAGTTACACCCCCGATACGAAGAAGTAGTTAGCATAAAACGGAGAAGAAAAGCCGCAACTGTGGCCGGCACGATGACGAGCCTCTTAAAGCAATTATTTCCGAGTACGCGGATATTTTCTCATCACGGTGCACGGCGTTACGAAGTTTCCAGCTCGTTTCATCCGTGACGTTAACGAAAAGTTCCTCTTTAATTTTGCGCCCGCTTTCGAGCCTCTTTCTCGCTCGGTAATCGCATTGTTCAGTTTTCTAATTAGGTTCGATCGCGGCCGGAGAAGAAACGTAACCGAGCTCTGGTATTATGCATAGAATAACAACGGGGCGGCGGAGGGACGCAATAAAGAATAACAAACTCCGCGGCGGCCGGACAAGCGTTTCTCGTTTGCGAACTGCTTGTGCTCGTTTCGGGACGATGTCGTCATTGTGTCACGTACACCACGAAAGTTGCCATTGCACTTGCAACTTGTGCGCGCGCGCGCGCGCCCGCGTGCTCATGCTCCGAGAGCAAGCACACCGCAACGGAAAACCGACGAGCCCGTGAAACGTCGACTAAATTAAATTCCTCGAACTTGTAATTACTTCCGCTGCGGTGTTTTTCTTCCGAATGATGGAGAGCGAAGAAGTTTTATTTCTGCCTGGAGATCGTTTCCCCGGTGTATTGTTCCGAATCGGGAAATTGCGATTTTTCAGTGATCCCGCCACGCGATCGGAACTATTTTTCATGATGGCTACGATCGATTTGAAACGCCGCCGTCTTGCAACGTCGTTTGTATGCAACGAGTTGTTATTAGCCCACCAACCTGCAGTGTACATTTTTCTAACGACGTCCCGCGTATTCGAAGTAAGTATTGTTATCGTGAGACCAGCAATTTGTATTTTGAGGTGATTCAATAAGTTTCTTTGCGTAATTATCATTCACCGCGGGACCTCTGTTCATTCATTAAAAATTAACGTTCGTTCATTTGTCATTTGCTCTATTTTCCGTTTAACCATAAGCTGAATTTTTAATACAAGCTGTAATTATTAAATATTGTTAGGATCATGTTCTGGGAGGTAAGATCTTAACAATGACGTAGCCTTCTTAAGAAAGTAGGACTCAGGAAGTTAGCTTTTAGTCTGTAAACGTTTTTTTACAGTACCCTCAAATTGTAAAGATGGGTCTTTCATGTCTGATGTAAATTTTAGTGAGTAATAGTTCTTTAAAAATCTCAGAACATTCTTAATAGTACCTACCGACATCCTAAATTGAAATTATCACAACGATTTTGACAAATATTTTGTGGAAATATCTAATATTGTAAATAGTACGAAGCAAAATACGTTCGAAATCGTTCCAACACGAATTAACCCTTTTACAATAGATATATACAGGGTTCTTGAGGTTATTTAAAGTAACTTTTTCCATTGCAAAAATGGCTCGGCGACAGTTACCGCTGAACACGACGTTACCATTGGCCGAGCCGGAACCCATCCGTTGTAACGGTGTTCTGATTGGTCCGTGTTTTTCGTTAATAACTCCTTAACAAAGCCGAGGCAGCCATTTTTGCAAAGGAAAAGGTTACTTTAAATAACCTCGGGAACCACCCATTTCAAAGATTCACAACATTTTTGGGACACCCTGTACTATAACGAAATAACGATTTGCGAATACGAATTCCAACAGTTACGTAGTTTAGGTGTTCATTTACTGGACAGGAACGCCACGTGATCTCATTTAGCTGAAATATTATATTTATTCTGAAAATATTTTCCGCGATTCTGACCAATTACGATTTCTTCGAAAAATTTCTTTCATGTCGCATAGTATTCCTTCGAGCTTCTAAAAAAAAGTCGTTTGGTCCAATCTTACAGAAATCACCGTCTTTTTAAAAGTGTCCGAATGTTACTGCGAGTTACTGCATTTTATAGAAATGTCCTACTGTGCGACGTCTGACCGTAATCGCGAGAAACGGCGAAGAATGTCCGAGACAGAGCCGATGGACGATCGCGAAATTTCGGATTAATCGGGTGACAGTGATTCGACCGAACGTCGCTGTCGTTCCTCACGCGCAACCTGCGCTCAACGATTAATCATTCGCAGTCGCGCTGTCCCGTTTCGGCTCAATTGACGTCAAACGATCACGTGACTTTTCGCGTTCACCGACAATCGGAAAACTCTCGGCCGGACATTGTTTTGGTCGACTGCCGCGCAGTATCCGGCACGGGGAACGGGTTCGACCCGATTCTGATCGCAAACCGGACTCGGCCGTGTTTCGCTTCTGATCGTTTGCGTCACTGTTCGCAGCAGCAGCAGCGAGAGCAACTATTTTCTAGATCTTTAGACCTTTTCTTAACACGTTCGCTACCAGCACTTATTTTGACAACAGCTGCCATAGTTGTAACATCTTGTTAAATGCAGCACATCCTTCTATAAGGTGTTGAATAGAATATTATCATATAAAAATGGACAGGTCTTCGGATATCGTACTGTGCTTTATAATTTTAAATAATATCCCATATTAGAGTAATTTTATTATAATGTGCGGTGCTGGTAGCGAACGTGTTAAGTTACGGGTCCATTTCAGAGTAAAACTATCGCGAATAACCTTTGACAATCAAATTTGTCAATGTACGCGGTGGTATTAAGAGAGATAAGCGAAAATGTGACATAAAATGCGGTTGAACCGCCTAACATGATGATCTCTGATTATTCTGTTGTTAGTGTCTATACCGATCAGGATCTTTGAACTAATTTTTACATGTATACGCGTCTACGCGTCCATCTTCAGAGAAACGATTTACACCAGATTGTGGCCCGCTCGAAACCATTCACTTCTAAACTGAACTATTTTTTTATATGATACAATAGTGTACGAGTAATTTGCACTCATAGATCAATAGATTAGTTTGCATTTATAAACTCATCTTGTATACCATTTTAGTTTCAACATATTTATTTTGACATAGTTTCACTTCTCTTTAGATATTTCTCTTACCACCTCATCCATCCACACAGTTTCCTAACCCCATTGTCGGATTCAGATCTTCAAAGGCCCTAAGCACTTAAAAGATTTTGAGGACCCTGGGTGGGCCCGTACGATTTTGTACTCAGCTTCGAGAATATGACGAAAAAGTATTTTTAACATAAGTTATAGTTTTGCTCGCTCTCTATTGATTTTCGTATTTTCAGTATTCTTTCGTTCTTTCTGCTCGCACACACATGCACGTAAACACTAAGAAATATTGGTTAAACTGTACTTTCGAGGACCAATTTTTTAAACTTTTTTTTATGCAGTCCTATAGATTTCGATGAGAAAACACCGAAAAGCGAAGTCTTATTGCCAGGAGTTCACTGGTTCAGAAGTTACACGCGTGTGAAGTTGAGCACTTTTAACTAACTACAAACCAACTTGGACTATACCTAGCCGATGCGCTGAAAACCCATCATCTATCCAGCGCATGCGCTCAACAGCCTACCTCTACCACCCAACGAATATCCAATATGGCCACGCTCTAACCTGTCAAAAACGCTTAAAATTGCTCATGTTTACATGTGTATAACTTTTCAACCAGTGAACTCCGGTAACCAAAATTTGAATTTCGCATACTAAAATTTACACGTCTATCACTTTCTCGTCAAAATGTGTAGCATCACATACAGAAAACTTGAAAATTTTTGGTCCTCTAAAGTACAGTTCAGCCGAAATATTATTACCATGTAGAAGATGTAAAATGCAGAAAATTTCTATGGTGGCCCCCTTTGTCCGATGCTATAAGCGCTTGTTTAATCCAGCACTGCCTACGATAACCAAGCTAGAGTATTTCAACAAACGACAAAACAATTAACGTAGACGTCGCGCGGGACTAAACGCCGAACTAAGAACGATCGTCGACGACGCAACCCGGACAATTTTCATATATGCATCACCGTGGGCTTCCGGTTTGGGGGACAATCGACCGGGACACCGGGATCCCGACACCTATTGTTCCCGCCCGGCGCGGAAATACGCGCGGATTTGTTGTCGCACGGTACAAGTGGACGGCAATTAATATCCCGGGATTCAAGACGTCGCGTCCAAGGCTCCGAGCATTTTGATGCTGCGCCCATTGTGCCCACCGACCGCCATTCTTTTTTTTCACAAACCCTTTGCATTATGACCCCGTGTCACCACCACGACGAGCATTTCTGACCGAATTTAGGGGACACATCGTGTACGGTGGTACAGAAAAGGATTTATTCTTATTGCACGTTGCTTCCTTTTCATATTAGTTTAATACCGTGAAAGTACACGCGGCTTGACCTACCTGATGTGCAAGTGGTATCAAAAAATATTTTCTTCGATACCTTGCAGGATATGTAGATTGAGTCCCGTGATGAAGATTTCGGACAGAATCTATCAAGTACGGATGTTCTTTCGTTTAAATCAAAATCGAATTCTATGCTTTTGCAATCAATATTTAGGGATTACAGCAAATGTAGATGTAGAATATATAATATAATTTCCCTTTTCCTTTGGGAAATCAGTAAAGACGGACAAGTCACGTAGCTTTGAACTGATCAAATAGGAGGTAGAAAACATTTTTGCGAAATGAATAAAACTATTTTTCTTTAAGAAGCAATGCATACATCTTACTGTAAGATATTTGAGTAGTATATCCTTAAGAGACTGAATAAGATATCGAAAACTAGAAGGATGTGACATTGAAATTGCCTCTTTTAGTACATTCTAGTACAATTCTAGTATATTATAGTATATTCTAGTGCATTCTAGTATATTCTAGTATATTCTAGTATATTCTAGTATACTATAGTGCATTCTAGTATATTCTAGTATATTCTAGTATATTCTAGTGTATTCTAGTGTATTCAAATAGATTCTAGACGAATTGCATTGGATGTTCCGGAACTAAATATCTGCTGATAGGAGATAAACTAATTTGTAGCCTTCGGGGAAAGGTTCCACTCGACCGCTCATACTCCTTTTATCGATATTTAATCTTCGGAGTGAGTGTAGACACGCGACGAGTTCCGTTTGCTCTATTCACGCTAAGGATAAATTGACCGAATAAAATATAAATACACAAACTAGTTTATAGCGATCATAATCGCGTCTATATGTATTATAAATAAAGCTACGATCGTGCCGCTAATGATTAACAAGTTCATGAAAGGAGCAAACGAAGACGGAAGTTCCTTTCTATAATTTAGAAGATTAATTTGATATCAGCATACATATGGAGATACTTGGAGGAAAGGAGTTCTACCACCACGTGAAACCGGTAATTATTTCTTTTTAGTGATGTGTACATTTCTTTGACTCTTTGATACACGTTTTTCACAAAATAGTTGAAGATTTCCTATCATCGATATATCTTAATTAGCAATTTAATGGATCTTGGTAGCGGAAAGCATAAACATTAAAAGCAGAATATCAATGAATATTAAGAACATAATATTTTCGTATGATAAAGAAAAGAAATTAAAACATTCTCACTCGGGTAGAACGTACAGTCATATTTTCTTTCAGGTATCTCTCTCCTTTCACAAATTATAGTTTGACTGTTATCGCAGGTTCCGGATATGGAGTAGCGGTTTTGCTTTTTCAATAAACATAATTGCGCGAGTTATGGAACGGATGAAAGTAGAAAAGCAGAAAACAGAGAACGGTAAACCGATAATGAAACCAACCTCTGGAACCCGCCAATTTTTGAAATTCAGATAGAGAAGTTCGCCGGAGACGACGGTCAAGTTTCTTTCGAAAAATTTCGGACTATTGAGTTTCCTCGATATTTCGGAAATGGCGCGTTAAATTGCGGATTCTGCGACGACCGGGCAATTTTTGCGAAGAGGTTCGTTTTCGAGGTTCCTGTTACGTACGGTTATGGGTTATGATCAAAGTTTCGTGGCCATTGTCGAATTGTTGAATCGCATCGTGGAGCCCGTACTCATTGGTCCGAATGCCGTTCGGGAACTCGTACGTACCTGCAAAAAGAAAAGAATATATGTATTAGTAACTTCGACAACCGGGCAAAGTATTTCGAAAGTTCGATCGATATAATTATTAGAATTTAAAACCATTTCGATAAACCATTCATATTCAATGGAACATTGAAACGTCAGTTCTTAATAAAGTGGCTTAAAATGAATCTAAACTTTCAAGGAAAAGACTAATCATAAAATATGATAACGCCTCGATATGATTTAAATAATCCCTGAAATGTCTCATTCTTCGGCAGTGGTGCTGTTTGCTAATAGGTGATGGATAAAAATTTCAATATTTCAAATATTTCTAATCCTTTGCTTCACAATTACTGAAATGAAGATGGATGTTTTTCGAAAAGAAAGCCGCCTATGATGTTACCATAAAGGAACACGCTTTTTAGAATAACCCAGAGAATCGTTCCTTTGGAGGAACTCGAACATTTTTAGGACACCCTATATACAACAAATTACATTAAATCGTCTAAAATTCTGAAGATTTTTCTACATAAAACGGTTAGCTTTGAAAGTGTAACCCAAAAATCATTAAATTGAGATCCACTGAACCAGATAGCCACACATCCCCATGTCTCGAGTACGTTCTCTCCAATTTCCTTCGAGAGTCGACACAGTTGCAACGATTGGGGATTATCAGATGTTCAATATTTCAATACAGGTTGTCGATCAAGCTGCCAGTTTTCAGTTGATAACCAACTCAGAACTAACCGCAGGAGCTTTCAGACCCGCGAGTATATGCTGGTGAGATAGCGGCCATTTTCCAGGCGGGTAAACCAGCTCGCAAGGTCTCGCGTTAGCGATTTTCGAGGTCGTTGTATCGACGTGTCGCCAATCGACTCCGACTCTCCTCGACCTCTCTTCGACTTTCCTCGAATCGATTCGAATCGACGCACGCCTTACCCTAGAGGAATTCATTCTCCAGCTACCGTTGACGACGGTTCCTTGCGGCCTCGTTGCGTAATTACGCCGACGGCTCTCTCTCTCGCGACGTCATCGCGAAAAAGTAATTCCGCGAGCAGCCGAGACACCGGCAGCAAACAGTAACGGGTGTTATTAGAGGCCCGTCATTTCCGCGACCGAACAATCGCGGTCCCACGATCCTTACGCGCTCATTCGCGCTCTCCGGGGCTCGCCTGTTCACATCCTGCGATTCAAGGCGTTCATTTCCTTCCTCTTTTTGTGCCGCCTCCCTCGTACCGGCCCCCGACCCTCTACGACCCGCTACGACCCTCTACGACGCGAGCAGTCCGGACCGGCGAACCGCTGTTTATCACCGTCGCCTCCCTAACACCCGCGATTCCTCTGCTTCTGCGTTTTGCCACGGCTTCTCGCCGCTATAGCTCCGGTAATAACTAGAACGATATTGACTCTGGACCCGTAAATATTGGACCCGGTTCCCTAAATCGCTTTATTTCGCCTGGATAAATTTGCTCGACGCATACGAATTTTTTTGAGCACCCCAATGATGGATCGACAAAGCCAATTTTTCTATATCAAAATAAAATGTTTTTACCTGAATTGCGACGAACTAAAGTCGGATAGACATTTATTTCTTTGTTTACTATATGTAGTAGGTTGAAAGTAATACAATACTAATAATAATTATTATTTATTGCTTTAAACCAAGTATGGTTTATGTAGCATATGCAATAGATGAACATATTAACTTATTACATAATAACTTAATTCGACACTAAACTTAACTTAAACTGGATTGTATATCTCCTGCTTGTTTACATTGATTTAATGAATTTAAATTTTGATTGCTCATCGCTTAATAAAATCGAAGATAATTAACAGGCCTCTAACCCTTTACGGACGCGTGTCTGCTGACAGTCGCCCAAGCAATTTCACTGTTCTGCGACTGCGACTAATTTTTAAAGAAATTATTACTTTCAAAAAATATGTAACAAATTTTCACTGAACACAATGCGTGTCCCTTCATTTAATTCATACACTTAAGTCTTCAGTATGCAATTTCGTTTCGCAAGGAAAATTTAACCCAGACCCATTAAGAAGTATGCTAAAAATAATTCCCATCCTCTAATTCTAGTGTTAAAGTGGCTGTTTCCGTATCGAACAGCCAGGTTAATTAAATCGAATATTATTATTCACAATTATATCTACTTAGTTTGGTTCACCAAGAAAGGCGTACGAATGATTACCCATTATTCCATGGGCCGAATAAATTACATTTCCATTTATTTTCGTCCGTTGCTCACGTGAAAGCCATCGCGCGTAGCTCCCGTCGTGACAGTGCGTTGAATAAAATAAAAAAAAAACGAAGAGGGAGAGAGACAGAGAAAAAAAGAGTAACGTCCCTTGCACGTTGAACCCCAGCACCGAATTCGGATTTCACTCTGCCAGTGAATCCCCCGATAGCGAATCTCGTGCTGGATCTCTCGTTTCACCTTTCTGAAAGCTTTCAATTCCTCGAAAGCCCTTCCCGTGTCGCTGGCTGCGCGGACATTCGGCCAGATTGAATAATCCTGAGCAACGTCGCGTGAAAACGCGATCCGAAGCGATCGCGGCAATATGATAAAGAACGATGCCTCGATCCGTGCGCTGCGAAGCGATGCGACGCCTCGCGACGCGACGCCTCGATCCAGAGCAAGTTTCCAGGACGCGCTGCGACGTCTCAACTTTCCAAACAAGATCGCCCGCGACACGCAGCAGCCCACGAACACACCGATCCGGTTTGACGAATCAGAGTCAAGGTGTGGAAAGAGGTTGTTAGGGACAGCTGTAGAATCCGGATTTACGATACGAACGCGTCGGTGCTTTTCCTCCGACGAGGAACACTGTCTTCGCATGTGCTACCTCCGCCTCGTTCCACTCAGCTTTTACCACCTCGACGTTCACCAGTCGCTATCTTTATCATTCGCGATTTTTACACTTTGATAGTTTTACCATTTACCGTTCATACTCTTTGCGAGTTTTAGCATTCACCGTTTGTTGATTTTATACTTCACTATTCTTACCCTTTCCTGGTTCGTGGGTTTATACTTTGCCATTTTTACCATTTAAGGGTTCTACCCTCCGATGGTTTTATCATTTATAGTTCTTGGAGTTTAAAATTTTTAGCACTCGTTTGTTGATTTTACACATTTTGTTCTCTTATGGTATTATGCTTTACCACTTTTATTATTCGTGGTTCTTGCCCTCCGATGGTTTTACTTTTTATCAATTTTGTTTTCTATGATCTTTATTGTTCACCGTTTGTTGATTTTACGCTTTGCAATGTTCAGTATGCACCATGTGAAATTATTACTACTTGCCATTTGATACGTTTATACCTTATCATTTTCACCGTTCGCGATTTTTACACTTCGACAGTTTTATCATTTACCGTTCATACCGTTCGTGACTTTTTCTATATATCGTTTGCTGATTTTATGATTTGCTATTTTTACTATTTACTGTTTTATTCTGTGCGGTTTTTACCATTTGATGTTTTGTAAAATGGTAACTTCGATGGATTTATTATTTACAGGTTTTACTATTTAGTTTTCTTTGTTTTTACCCATTCCATGATGTACTATGTACCAACACTATGTTCTATTATGAATTCTACTATGTTCGCTATTTTTAATCTTTACCATTTTGAACATTTGCTATTCGGTATTTTTATTCCTTACTGTTTTTGGCATTCCAAATTTTTATCCTTTGACAGCTTAGTTATTTACCAATCTCACTTTATATGATTTCACAATTTTTGTTGCTTCACCAGTTATGTCCTTTAAAATTTTTGCTATTTTGTATTTCCTGTTTTCAGCCTTCATAATCTTCATTATTTACCAATTTTATCGTTTCGAATGTGTATTATTAATTATTTTTATTTGATGCTCTTACTTAAATTTACATTTTTATTCGGCAATTTAGAGAAACAAGTACCAAGTAAATTCTATTTATCATGGATTTCAATACATTAAAAATTTCAATAAAACTTTATATATCATCAAAATTTATACTTATTTTGTATCATTTTCATTAGAAAAATACCACGAATATGTTGGTGAAAGTTCCATAAAAGAATAATAAAGAATAAAGAATTTTTGTCATTGGATTAGTAGTGGTCTCACCGATATACCCGACCCGTATGATGTCATACTTCTCGGTGAACGAGGCCTCTCGAGCTTTACGGACCCTCGCGAGGTATACCCCGCAGGAGTGGGGATAGTTTTGGGACACCTCTTGTTCAGAATTTTGTGACACTTATCGATTAAATACTGTATAATGAAAGAATTGAATCGCAGAAGGAAAAATACAAAATCTAGAAATCAATGTCAATATAACTTATTTAAAAACCTCAATCATCGTATGAATAATTCAATAACTTCAATTGAGCTGCTAATAATGTCAACTGCATCACTCGTCCGTCAATATTCTTTAACATGCTCAATCACTGATTGCAAAGAACTATTAATAATTCACCAAAAAAACACTTTATATGACATTTTACAAAATAGTAAATCACAGAATTCATCCATTTTTAATCCATCAAAAATTAATATCTTTCATCCTCCAGTAGAAGAAGCATTGTTACCTTTTGCAACTAATAGTCGACGAACGAGATGATTGGATATATGTTCGAAAGAAAGTAAGGATTAGTTATCGTTTTTTTTTATAAAAATAGTAGAACTGCGAACGACAGGTAATAGAAGGGGTGAGAGGAAAGGCGATATGGGTAGAGAGGGGAGGGAGGCAGCTGGCACATTTAGTTTCAGTCGGTGAATGCGTGAAATCGGATTTCTAGATAGTGGACGTATCAAATTGGATTTTCAGACAGCAGGAAATACGAGACAAGTCGGGGAAAAATTGGGAATACCTGAGATAGATGGGAACGGAAATTGCGACGAAACGCGTGACAGAGTGCCAAGGTGGCTGGGGGAGTCAGACGTATCGGAACTCGAAGAGTGCAGTCTTCCATAGGGAGATGAACTTAATGAATAATATTAAGGACCCCTTTCTGATATTAAAAATTTGTCCAACGCGTCAGACTTGGACCAAACCAAACCAGAAAGGTTGATATCTTCGGTCCAATTTTATTATACAGGGTGGGGCAATAACTTCGTCCACCTTGAACATTTCCGTTACTTGTAATAATATGAGAAAATGATATATACAAAAGTTGCATATTATAGAGAGGGAAATATTGTGATGTTAACATTTTTTATACCCGTGAAGGCATTTCGGAGATTTCAAGGACAAAAGACTTACTTTTTGTATTATGAATCGATACAGTTTCAAATTCTGCGTAAAAATGCATTTGACCTCTATATGGCCTAGTGTAATAATTAACGAGATATTATCGAAATAATTTTCCATATGTTCTCACCATATTCAAGTTGAGGTTTTCCTTAAGCTTTAAGGTACATAGTGGGTACGTATTGAAAATTATTTCGATAATATCTTGTTAATTATTACATTAGGACGGATAGAGGTTAAGTACATTTTTACCCAGAATTTGATACTCTATCGATTCATGATATAAAAAGTAGGTCTTTTCATTTAAAGAAATCAATGGGGCCTCGAAATCTCTGAAATGCCTTCACGCACATAAAAAATGTTTACATCATAATATTTCCCCTTCTGTACCGTGCAACTTTTGTATATATCATTTTCTCATATTATTACAAGTAAATGTGACACGTTGCGCGGCACGTCACCTGACCAGTATACGGTCTTAGTGGGGGACGTTGGAGTGTGCTCATGTGGAAGGGGAAAAGGAGGCGAGGAAAATCAATCCAGTTTTAGGTTGATCTGGCGACACTGCAAGTAACGGAAATATTTAAGGTGGACAAAGGTATTGCCCCATCCTGTATACACGTATTATATGTAACCGTTTTAATTACACGTTTAAAATCTAAACATATGAATTAACTCAGATCTTTTAGGAAATTATTTGTCTACTTAACTTTGAGATTTATCGTACGTAACATTTTCTGCTCTTTGTCTTTGTTCGATGCGAATTTCGGGAGCGATGCCTGGATGACTCGTGTCCGCTTAAGGTTGTTAATCTTAAGCCCGGTTGTAACGGACGCATCGACTCCGAAATCATCGATTCACTATCCGCCAAATTAATCTTGGGTAGCCGGTTCAATGATTAGTTGATATGTGAATTTCGTAAGAATTAGCGTTTCGTCCCAGGCCTGATAGTGAATTCGTCAGTAACAGTGATCACAGAAACAATCAGAACTGGTTGTTTTTCCTCTCCTCCTTTTCCCCTTCCACTATCCCATTCCACTACCTGAGCACACTTCAACGCCCCCCACTAAGACCGTAGACTGGTCACGTGACGTGCCGCGTAACGAATCACATATTACTCTGGTCATGAGAGAGGTGGTAAACTGTATTCCCCTCGATTTAACCGATCTGGCACACTGTCGCCAGATCAACCCAAAACTGGGTTGATTTTTCTCTCCTCCTTTCCCCCTTCCACTATCCCATTCCACTACCTGAACTACTGATCTCTATACTATGGATACGGGATTCGGATTCTGGAAATGTCCCGAATTGAACGTAGATTTGGATGCCAGCGCCGCTATCGTTCGACCGGTGTACTGTACCCCTCGTACTCCTCTTCACCTCCGTGATCCTCTATACTTCGCCGTGTGTTCGCATCCCTCTAGATGGCGCTGCTTTCAATTGAGTTGATTGGACGTTATCGACACTTTTTATTTCGTTGCGTGTCAATGGCGTCCAATCAACACGATTGAAAGCAGCGCCACCTAGAGGGACGCAAACACATGGCGAAGTATAGAGGATCACGGAGGTGAAGAGGAGTACGAGGGGTACAGTACACCGGTCGAACGATAGCGGCGCTTGCATCCAAATCTACGTTAAATTCGGACCAAAAATCTGTGTCGCTAGCTTATGGCAATACCGTATGCATAGTATATATATATATATATATATATATATATATGTATATATATATATGTATATATATATCAGTGACCTGAACACACTCCAACGTCCCCCACTAAGACCGTAGACTGGTCACGTGACGTGCCGAGTAACGAATCACATATTACTCTGGTCATGAGAGAGGTGGTAAACTGTATTCCCCCCGATTTAACCGATCTGGCATCACTGGTCAGTAAGGCTAATCTAGCTGGCCCTGCCATATACGCGTGGGAGTTCGCGACGATTAACTCCACTTGAATTCTATGAATTTTTATTTGTTCGATAGTACGAGATCGTTGAATGAACATGACTTCGATGCCGAAGTCAAATCCGCAATTAATTGGTAAACACGTGATTTCGAGTAATACTTAGAGGCGTCCGTTCGTAATTGCAGCGGCTCGAAATTGCGGAGATAAATCGCAACGCTGCACGAACCACGTTTCAGCCGTGAACAGATAGGAACCAGGGAACGACGTGGCGGACAGCAGGTTTTCGCGGAATCTGATTAATAGCTAATTTTATTATATTCGCGTCACCTTATCGGGACGAGCGGACGAAAAATTGAATTAACCTCCACCGCATACCGACATAAAATTTTTATGCCGGGAATTACGAAGCTTCGTATCTTCTGAATTGCGGATGGAACATTTTCATCATCTATCGCGAGAAATGACCTTTCGCGCTGATTACTGCATTATATATGTTATTTAATTCAACATAATAATTCGCTTAGCTTATTAAAATTTGCACATTCAAATTGCTGTAAATATACACACACATATTGCAATACATACAACGGCTTTGTATTTATCATACATTTAATTAAATTCAATAATGCTTTTACTATTAATTATAAATACTGTTTAGTGTTTGCTTGTTTGAATGTTTCCTGTATTATTCCTGTGCTTGCATTAATTGCAAGATGCAGGAGCCAAATAAAAATTTCATTTTTTCTTGAATAATTTTAATAAATTGAGAATGATGTACTGATATTCTTAAACAATTTTTAAATTGTATAATTATCTGTGTTAATTAGAAACCCTAAAATTAGATTACTCAGGTTTACACATACGATCAAAGATGTAATTACATAAACACATTATTACAGTGTAACAGCAACGTTGATTGCATTCAATAGTTCAGTTCGTATTTAATGTAAAATTCATTCTTTGCCCACGGCTCAATAAGTAAATAACAATTTTAGTTTAGTGTTTGTTAGAACCGCTTTGATCGAGCAAACGCAAGATTTGTTTTGAAATAATTACGATTGTTTAGTATGCAGTGTGTCACGCTGTGCATTCATGTTCCCTCGAAATTGCACCATGACAATCTTATTATTAAAGTGCACTCGGTCTTAGTCTTGAGGAGAGTTTCATCGTGGAAAAGGGCAGCAACAAAGTGGTTCTTATTCTCAAAGGAATGAAATTATTCGGAAAGGTAATACCCAGACATCAAAGACACGGTTGATAGTCATATAGCCAAAGTTAATCCAATGAACACCGCCTTGGCAATAACCAGATTTTCATTAATTGTACGAAAGGTAACGACCGGAACGAGTTCATTGTCCCGTATGTAGGTCAGAACAGTACTGAATCAGATGTCCGCGAGCCCGAGGTAACAAATATGCTTGTTAACTTGGTAAACTTGCCATAAAAATAGTTGCGTTCATTTGTAGATGATCGCAAATTAAAAGTTTTTTCTGGTCAAACCCCCAGGCTTCTTAAAAGCATTTGCTTGGCAGGATATTAATTCGCTTGAAAGTCTATCAAAGAAATCAAACCAATTAGAAAAATGAGATAAATATCAAAAGATATCAAAATTGAATATCACAATTAGTCTACAGGATTTTACGCATTTATGACAAAAACGTGCAATTTAAAACACGAAGAACAACAAGAGAATTTAGAAGCATCGATTATTATTTCTAAACTACGGATCTTTATGTAAAATGAAAATTTTCAACATCAGTTGCAAGATATTCGAACCAGATCAATATTTGTTTTTTTCTTTAACAATTTTAATAAGTTAGTGATAATTACACTACGGATCTTTAAGCAAAATAAATATTTTTCTGCATTAATTACAAGTCATAGGAAACAAATAGGAGTTTATTTCTACCGTTGGTGGCTTTATTGAGTTGTAAGAATTGAATTGATACTCTTCAATTTTTGTAATATTTTTATTCTTTGAAATTACACCGACCCATGTTTGCCATAAACCTATAAAATCCGCAGTTTAGCGATAACATATCGATACTATTAAATTCTTTTGACCTTTCACTGTTTTATACTTCACCTACTCATATTTCGCATAACTACATAAAATCCGTAGTCTAATTATTTCCAACGTCTTAAATTTAATAAAGAAAGACAAACATTTAGCTCCTATTTTTCGCAATTGTTGCAGAAAATTTTGATTCAAATAAAGATTTGCCGTCTCTTGATAATATGTACCACTAATTTCTGAAATAAGCAGCACTCGTTTTCCCCAATCTTTTAATACCAAATTACCAAAACCAAAAACTTTGAATAGCTGACTGAATAGTTTTCGAAAAATACACGCATTCTTGAACAGTGCAATTTGCCGGGGTATATCACATATCAGGAATGCAAAATGTCAGACGCTCGTCGTTCATATATGAATATATTATTTGATTAATTTCAACCCCTCAATAAAATTATATAAAACTTTTTATTTAGCTCCCATTTTTCGCAATTGATGCAGAAAATTTTGATTAAGATCTGCAACCTATCCATAATACTACTAATTTCTGAAATAATCAGCACTCGTTTTCCCCAATCTTTTAATACCAAATTACCACAACCAAAAACTTTGAATAGCTGACTGAATAGCTTTCGAAAAATCCGCGCATACTTGAAGTTTGCCGACGTATATCAGGTATCAGGAATGCAAATTGTCGGTCGTTCGCGGTTGGCGTATTTTCGATATCCGCGTTTCCCTTTGTTGGTCTTATTGGCAGATTACTTTCGAACAGTTTTACCCGGCCGCGATTTGCATAGTTGGATAGTAGACGCGCGGAATTATTCTCTATCGCGCGACGAATGGCGGTCCCGTACACGAACGCGACGCAATTAATCCCGTGCCTTAACAAGCTGCGCCGCGGATTTTTCTGCGTTTCTGAATACCAACACACCGGGCTCGAGAGCCCGGGAAACTGTTCTTTTGGACGATTTGTTGGACAGATGTTGGCCGCGGACGAATTTCTATCGTTTTGTTTCCGGCGAATACCGGACACGAGTATGAATCGCGCTGGCAAAGTCATTATTTCTTGCGTCCGAGATGCAATCATTGTGATCTGAACAACGATATAGCGGCGACGATCGCCAGTCATTTCCATTAAATCTAGGAAAAATTTATATATAAGTAGGCATCGTGTTATTGGTCTCGCTAATGCATCGGAAACGGACGATATTTGATCGATGTCTCGTGAAAGTAATCAATTAGAAGCAATTACTCAGCCTTTTTGCCAGAAACGATAATGAAATTAATTTTGCATGCAATGCCGCTGGGAATGTAAGTCGGACGCCGCCACAGTGTGCCAAATAGCCATTTTAGATGAACAAAACTCTAAATCGCCTATTTTTCTATATTTATCAATTAATATGTTTACAGTTGTATAAAATATGAATAATTATTACATTTTTATAACAGTTAGTTGGTTTTTGTTAATTGAACAATATGTTTTAGTTATTTATAATTAAATATAAAATACAACAAAGTTAGTAATGGAACTATGTAGCACAGAATTATTTAACAAATAGTAGATATTATCAAAGAAGACCTCATTTTTAATTATGAACAAAGAGAATGTAAATATAATTTACTAATTAATTTGTTGGAGATTCAGACATATTCTAACGGGAAAGAATTATTCTTTGGTTTAGTATATGGTTTCAATTTATAAATAACAAATATATCTGCTTCATATTATAGTTTATTATTTTAATAAAATTATAATAACATAAAAATATAAATAACACAAACATGTATTTATGTTACGACCTAATATTCAACTTTGGGTTTACAGCAAAATAAAAATAGCTGTGATTGTGACGAGCGTGAACGTAAAATGACACAAATTCATTGTAAAAATTAGTATAGTTTTGCAACGGTTTGCAAGTCAATTTTGGTATTAAAATAATGTAGAGAATCTCTACTTTATAATATGTAAAAATCAACGCGTGGGGTGACGTGGGGCATATACTAATTCATTAACGAAGAGGAGTTACATAGACATTTCTGTGAAAGGAAGTACCATATTTGACACTTTATTTACAAAAATAAAGAAAATTTATCGATAATTTGGCATTACTAAAGTTAAAATACATCATTTGAGATACTATATCCGTCGTATGTAGGAAGTTTAAACACTCCTTAGTAAATTTTTAGATATATCTAGCGCGTATGGAAATGTGGCTACTAATTTATAGGTTAACCGTCTGTTGTTAAGGTGAACTTCACACGCTCTGTAAACATTGAAAGAAAGAATTTTAAGTTTTAATATTCAAGGGTTTTAATACATTGTTATTTTAGATTATATTGGCCCAGTTACTTTTTCTTTATTTGAAAGTTCATCTTGTCCAGCTAAAATGGCCATTTGGCACACTGTGCGCCGTACGGATAGTTTTTATTCATATTATGTTGCCGTAAAGTGTCAGACGATTACGAATCTTACTGTAAATTGGCACAAAAAATTTTCTAATATTCTTTTCGTTATACAACTTACTATGGGCAATATTCATCAAATATTGTTATTCAGATTTCATAAGAATGAAATATGTATGACGCAGTTCAACGAATCACTCTGTATGTAAAGTAAAATTTCATAATAACACAACAAATCACACGAGAAATGAAGGAAGTTTCACGTCACATTGAAAAGAAATGAAAAATTCATTAATTCAGAGATACGCATTTGAAAACAAACCCTAGACAAAACTTTCTGCACCGATTGAAAATAGAATTATCTTTCAGAAGTGAGATCCTTAGAAACGTTCTTTAAAAAAATGAGTTTGCGCCAGTAAAACGTTTCACAACTTACAGAAAACAATATTACTCCAATTACCAAGAAAGTTAAGGCAATATCCCGCCAAGTATTTTCTTCGTAAATAATTCAATATTCTTCGATTATTCTAACAAAGGCAACCGCTTCCCAAGTTAGGAATACCGAAAATTCAAACTTTGTACCGCCAGTAAATAAAATTGTTGCGGCAAGCCTAACACAAAACTTTCGTGGTGGTTCCTGCGAGCAAACCGAGAGTTTTCTATTAAATATTGAATTCTCCACGATCGCTGTTTAATGGAATAAATACAGGGGAGTGTAGGAAAGGAGGGAAGGGAATTTTCTCCTTTTCATTTTCACGGCTTTTGATGGCCTCGTTTACCCGGCGGCCGCTGAACGAAGAAACTTTTTAAGGGTTCATTTCTAACAGAGGCTTCGTTTCTTATTTATTCGCTGCTTCAAGCCCGCCACATTATTACCCGGTCCCAATATGGCCGTTTCGGGGCCATAATAAACGGATTTTTCATACTTCCGTCGGGCTCACGGTTGCGTTCTTAGCCCGACCACGCCGCGTGTATCCAATTTTCGCGGGATGCGCCGGATACGAGGCTTGCGAAATTTTCGCGCATACATCCACCGAATATGAGCGAAACGGAACAGGGAAAAATGGCTGACGCGCGAGCAGCCCGCGTTCCGATATGAAATGTGTTGCCATTTTCGAGCGTCCGCCCTTAACACGGCCGGATACCGCGCATATTCCGTTGTGAAGCGACATTTCGAACGACCGAAATCGGTATTTAGTATTTGCACGAGTTTTTACCTGTATTTACGCGAACGTGCAATTACCGGACCCGTCGTTCATACTTATTCGCGGAAATTAAAGAATGGAATATTTCGAAACCAATTAGCCGATTGCGAACAAGCACGCGTTACCCCGGCACCAACGTTTTCGAAAGTTTGTCAATTACCGTCTCTAATGAAAGACAATATTCCTGCGTTCTATTGTTTGTTCGCTGCAAACAAATTTCCATAACAACGATGTTACTTATGCTGACCTTTGTATTTGTCCGTTCTTTATCCTTCCAGTATTTTACAACTTCAAGCAAAGAAAAATATGCTCCATAGAACGTGTCCGTGTGTTCATGAATTCTGGATTGATGTTAACAATGAAATAGAATGGCAAAAGCTAGAATGTATTCGTGAATTGTGTAAAAATGACGAAGGGACGTAGAAACATAATTCTCTTAAATGGTTGTATACATTTAATCGATTACACATGATGATGTTGTGTGAAAGTTACTAAAAAACAATGAACAATGTATAGAATGAACAATGAGCCAAGAAATATTGACCTTCAAAAATGTGATGAAAAATGTTATTCTATTCAAAGATCTTGCATGGAAATTATTATATTCACATGTTTGTGGTGCTAGAAATTAGAATAATGGATATCATAATTTTCTAATGGTATATTTGAAATAAAAATCCAATTCGTTAAGTATATAAAGAACATTGTGCTATTTATAAGTACAATAGGGACATATATCAGTTTTCATTGAATGATACCACACAATAGCAAGTAGAAAACGCCTGTGGTCATAAATCTTTGTACTATATGCATCAGTAGATTATATGTATATAGACGATAGATTGAAAAGAATTTATGAAGAGTTACAAGATACAGGATTGTGACTTATTTCTCACCTAACCGGAGTTAGTATACAGGGTGGGGAACTATAAACAGGTCACCCGAATAACTCGCTTGCTTTTGAAGATAGAAGAAAATACATCAGACCAAACTTACTTGATATCGAGGCGCTCGTACTCTGATGTCATTAATTTTTTTATAGGATGAGACGTGAAGGAGATATGATGGTCAACTCTGTTTTTTTATATAGAACGGTTTTTTTTTTATTTACATTCTGATAGTGTGTTTCAAGGCGAATACAATGACCTATTATGAAGGTCATTCAAGGTCAATCAAGGTCAACTGCAATAGAAAATAAAGTGTGTCAAAGCACTTTACAAATACTTTTGTTTTTTTTTTGGTTGTTGGCATACCGCTCTTGTAAGTATTGATAAGGGTCGCAGAACATAAATAAACATACAATCACATTGCATGCTTATCTGTATCCAAAAATGTTATTAGTAGTTTGACTACCGACTAGAGCAGTGATGGGCAATTTTGCCTCAATTGAGGCAAAACCGTCTACACCGTAGCGTCCTCAGCCTCCTTCCATCAAGCGCGGTACAATGGGGCAACGAAGACACAAGACATAACCGTACGCAACGAACGTGCGCGCTGCATGAAAGAGAGGTTGGTGGGAGAAGCAAGCGTTTGAGGGGCTCCACCCGTGCCCACCACTGGACTAGAGTATGGCTTCGTAAGAATGCGTTGCACAATAGCAGAGAAAGTGGAAATGGTTATAATTTATGGTGAATGTCATAGAATTATGAGGAAAGCGTTACGCGTGTATGGTGAAAGATTTTCCTTCTTCATAATAAAATAATTGGTCCATATTTCATTGATGGCACGCTAAATAGTCATAAATACGAGAAAATCTTAAAAGACGTTTTGCCAGAATTGTTAGAGGACATTTCACTGGACATGCGACAGTCCATGCGGTTCCAACAAGACGGATGTGCCGCTCATTCAGCACGAAATGTTACAGTATTACTGAACAGGACATTTGAAGGTCGTTGGATTGCTCGATCAAGAAGTAATAAATGGCCAGCAGGTTTCTCAGACCTGACACCACTAGATTTTTATTTGTGGGGAAAATTGAAGGAACAAGTGTATCGCGAGAAACCAACAACCACAGTTGATATGCAAGAACGTATAAAAAGAGCTTGCTCTGTAATAGAAACAACTGGAATTTGTCAGGCAGTATCATCAGTATTACAACGTTTTACATTATGTCTCCGTGTTCAAGGTTGTCAAATTGAACACTTGAATTAGCAGTGAATACGTAAATAACATGTTACATGTAAATCGTCGTAGTGTTCGAAGAGTGCTTTGAGACACTTTATTTTCTATTGCAGTTGACCTTGCGTGACCTTGAATGACCTTCATAATAGGTCACTGTATTCGTCTTGAAACAACTATCAGAATGTAAATAAAAAACCATACCGTTCCATTTAAAAAAACAGTGTTGATCTTCATATCTACTTGACGTCTGCAACTATAAAAAAATTAATGACATCAGATTACGAGCGCCTCGATATCAAGTAAGTTTGGTCTGATGCATTTTCTTCTATCTTCAACAGCGAGCGAGTTATTCAGGTGACCTGTTTATAGTGCCCCAGTCTGTACAAACGATGCTCAATAATTTTCATTGAAATAATAACTCGAGAATTCAATTATGAATGAATTTGTTGTCCATGTTTTTATTGAGAAATTCCCACCTACTAATTATTCACTAACAAAACTATCAGTGAAAGAAAGGAAAACTTTATTCACATTTCACAAAAGCACAGAATAGCATAAAATTCCACACAAAATCCAGTCAAAATCGAAAGAAACAAATACAAAACAGTAGATCCCCATGGACAACTGAATGTTGCAAGACCGTTTACGCTTGCTCAAAGTAAATTCGTTTCCACTGGCAATGTTTTGTATAAAAAAACTTCATTACAGTCGAACAGCCTAAAGAATCAGACGAGAGGTCGAAAAACAAAACAGTTCGCAGAAACAAAGCGACGCTACAGAGACAGGGCCAGCAAGGTTACCAAGAAAACAACGATGCGCCGCGCGGACAACAATGAAAATTCCAACGCGGAGCGCTAAACCAATAAACGTCTTTTCCCTTCGGCTTCGTTTTCACTAGAAAACCTGCGAGAACTTGCCGACAGTGGCTGCTGGCGGACAAGGTGCGCATTGGTTCGGGGTCGAGCCGATCAGGCGGAATACCTCATCGTATAAATATTATGATATCGTCGGGGTGTTACTGCCGGACGATCAGGCTAGGTACAATTTTTAATCGAGTTAATTAAACAATGGTACGACGGCGAGCGAGCTGGAATTTCGGTTTTAATGCAACCGGGCCGATTAATGGAATGAGAAGCGAGTCTGACAGCAAACATTAACAGGCATTTACATTTGAATGGGAACGATGGAACAGTTCCTCTAATTTTCCGGGTGTGGGCGGTCGGCGCGCGGCCCGGAAGTTTGCAACCGATATTTGCAATCCCCTCCCTTTTGCACCCTTTTGCATCCCATTGCATCCCCCTCTTTCGTGGCCGACCCATCCCCCAGCATTTCCTCAAATAATACGTCGATATACCTTACGTAAAATTAGTACGACGTGGTCGAACAATACCAGAAATGATCAAAGTTTACAAACGATATTTGGCCGGATCTCCGCAAACAATGCAAACTCTCGGGAACCGTGGTCAACACCTTTGCTATCGATATATAGATACGTATACCGGCTTTGCTTCAATAAACACCAAAGGCGGCTGCGCTATAGCGCAATCGAACAATACCGTGAGCGGCGTGCACGCAATGGGATCCCGCGTGCAAATGATTTCCGTGCCCGCAGTCCAAGGCCCGACCTATAATTGCGTGCTGGCCCCCGGTTAATGGAAGATTTATTGAGCCCAAGATAACCGTGTCCCATTCAAAACGGAATTAGGCGATTTCTTATCGCGATACACCGAGATCAAGATTTTTAATGTCCCGGTTCTCATGGGGGCCGACTCATCGTCGTCTAAGATAATTGCTGTTATTATTGATTTATCATTAGACAGTGGATTTTTATGCAAAATGAAAATGGTTGTGTCTGTTACAGTAAAGGAGAACCACTTGGGAATTTCTTTCTCGTTTGAATAATTTCGGTAAGCTGAAAATAATTTGCAGATATTTTCAGTCTATTAAAATTTGTTCTGTTTCAAACTACGGTTACTCGGTTTTACTGTTAATTCATAAAATTCACAGTTTATCATGTACGGTGGATCCAGAATGTATTTGAATAATAAATTTCAACTTCAGCAGGAATGAATAAAACACTAGTACAACAATAATCCTAGTCTCATTTTAAAGTTTGAAGATTCTATTTTTACTAGCTGTCATTGATTTTCGCCTAAGAGAGTCTTGCACGATGCGACAGGTGGAAAATTGAAGACATGTTTTCCATAAAAAGTGCTACCAATCGATGCGTCCCTAAAAACATTGAAAAATTTTTTCTGCGACTGAAACCACCGTAAACTTAAAGATTAATGTTTTTTCTTTACAACAAATGCTTAAAACTCGATCTACGATTTTTTCTAGTTGATTTATTGAACCTTGCACGACGCGACAGGTGGAACATTGAAGAAATGTTTTCCATAACAAAGTGCTACCAATCGAAGCGTCCCTAAAAACATTGAAAAATTTTTTCTGCGACTGAAACCACCGTAGACTTAAAGATTAATGTTTCTCCTTCACAATTAATGCTTAAAACTTGATCTACGATTTTTTCTAGTTGATTTATTGAACCTTGCACGACGCGACAGGTGGAACATTGAAGAAATGTTTTCCATAAAAAGTGCTACCAATCGAAGCGTCCCTAAAAACATTGAAAAATTTTTTCTGCGACTGAAACCACCGTAGACTTAAAGATTAATGTTTTTTCTTTACAACAAATGCTTAAAACTCGATCTACGATTTTTTAGTCGATTCTTGAGATTCGAAGGAAAGGTGTACAGCTAATTTTACAGTGAGATAAGGTACAACACGAGGACTTCACACCATCGAACTTGGTCCTCGTTTTTATTCCAAAAAAATAGTGAAAAAAATCGTACTTAAATTTTTAAGAGGTTTCTAGAAAGGGTAGGCTTTAATCTTCAAATCTGTTGAACATTCATTCACGAAAATTTTTTTTTAATGTTTTTACAGAAGTTTCAATCTATAGCACTCTTGAGGAAAAATAGGTCTTTTGTTCCCCACTCGCTACATCATGCAGAAAATTCTTAGAAGAAACAGGATAACACTTTGTGCAAGTAGAGTCTTCGAGCTTTAAAATGAGTCCAGGTTTGTTAATGTACGATTATTTGTTAAGAAATTACATCAGGTTGAATATCGTCAATTTCTCGAGAATTAGAAATTTTATATTCAAATACTTTGTAGATCCAGTATATATATATATATATATATATATATATATATATAATAGAAATTTATATGTATATATATATATATATATATATATATATACATATAAATTTCTTACAGTGAGAGTCAAATAGAATGTTTCTTCTTTTAACGCTTTTAATTATTTAAAAATGACATTTACACATAGATATGACAGTACCGAAAAATTGACCACTCAAACAAGATGAACAATATTGAAATGAACGTTTATAATACATGATTGAATTTGCTGAAATCAATTGCGAAGCAAATTTTTACTTTACTTCATAACCTTTCATACTTATCTGAAAAAATTGTAATGCATTAACGTTTGCAGTTTAATTATCATGTTCATTAATTTACAATAATCAGGCATGCATGTTTTAATTGCTATTCAATTGTTGTTTCATACATTTTCTACGAAACGCACGAATATTTAATTGGAGTTGGAATAAAAAATATAAAAGAACAATTGATTGGTCCAGACTGTGAACTCGTACACAAATACAGCCAAGTGAATGTAATTTCAATGTTAATCGAATTTCTGAACAAACATGCACAGACGAACCATATTATTTCGAAAAGAAAATGAAGGGGAGACCTAAGATAACACTGTAGAACAATGAATTTCGTATTGTTACAGTTAAAATGTCAGTTTCTCATGTACAAGTACAATTATCCGCTAACTTAAAATTTGTATTTTTTGACAACTGTGATCTATTTAATGATTAAATTTCTTGGACAATCTAAATAAAAATTGTTAATGTTCAATCAAAGAACGAGTAGAAGAATTACAAGAAACTTTTCCTGAATTTAACAGAAGAATTTAACTTCCGTTAAAAGTAACAAATTAAAACAGATCACTATGTAGAGACCACTAGTAAAAATTATTTCATGTCAAAAAACGATGTAATAAAAACCAAAGATACAATATACGTAGAATGCGAATCTTTATGCATTTGTAGCACCTGCAACTTTAAAAAATACAAGAAGACATTTATATTATTATTGAAATATAATAACTAGCCTGCGGATCTTTATCCAATTTACCATTTTTATAGTTAATTGGAGAAGTGTACCTATTCGGAAAAAATCTCCTATACTGATTAGAAACTTAAATGTCTTTCTGTATTTCAGAAATTTTTCAGATAACTGCATAAAGCTCCGCAGTATAATAATAAAGTTCTTAGTTTAGTCGTCCAATGAATCTTGTAATCAGTGAAAGAGGTATTTCTTCCTAATGCACTTATTAGAAAATCAGCTATAAAAACCGGAAATTGTCTAAAGATTCACAGTCTGCACATACAGTCACTTCCATTAATATTCTGACACTCTTAAAAAGGCGATAACTGTTTTAATAGTGGACCATACGACTTGAACTTGTATAAGAAGTTAGAACAATTAGTTTACAGAATTACAAACTCTGCAGTATTTCAGAGAAATGACTAAAAGTTCTTTTCCACCATTTTTTGATGTGGGCCTATATTGAGAATTAAAAAAAAAACGTTTCGTAGATCTGCGTCAATTATACAGGGTGGGACATTTATCCTGGCCACCAAATAAAAAGTTTAAGTCAAGGAGGGGCTGATGTAGCAGTCATATCCATTTTTAATTTTCATCATGTTTTCAAGGTCATTTTGAGGTCAACTTTATTAATTCAAATGGAAATATATATTTTTCATTACAGATTCTTGATCTACGACTTGGAACAAATAACTTTTATTTGAAACGTCTTTTTCTTCGCCGATTATTTGGTGCAATATTAAAAAAGTTATCGTTGTTTTAGGAGTGTCCGAACATTAATGGAAGTGTATTATATTTTGATTATATAATCAAAAATCATTCTACCAGATTGCCCGACAGAAAATCGAATTATAGGATGGAGAACGGGATCCTTCAGCAGATTCTATGTCGCGGAAACCGCGAATTGAAACAGCCTCATTAGGAAGTTCGGGGGCTAGAACCCTATTCCCCGAGATAAAATCTATCTTTAACGAACCAGATCAGCAATTCTCCTTATTACAAAAGCTAGTCCGCAGAACATTTCTCAAGTTTGCTTAAAAACACTCCCGACAAATTTCCACGGGGCTACAACGTGCCTCCGTGCCCTCGCCCAATTAATCGACCAAAACCCAAGAGCCACGCTAACTAAGCTCGAACTAAATTAAAATCAGAATTAACTTAAATCGTCTCGAACCGGGCCAAAAGCTGGGAGCTGCCCCGAATTAACCCAGATTAAGCTCGAAATATCCAACTTTCCCAATTTCTTCAACTTTCCAAATCCGTTCACATACCTAACCTCCCCAAACCCTTCGTTTACCATGCTTATCGTGAGAAAGTTATGGAACTGGATATTTGAAACGGCCGGTAGTATTCGTCGGCAATGGACGCCATTGCAGAAGCGATTGTAAGACACGAGGATTCGAAGGTCGACGAGTTTCCTTTTCAATGGGACAGTTTTTTATGTTACTGTAATTGGTTCTTTGTCAATTATCTTGCTTTTTGCTTATAGTCATTTATGTGAATAAGTATGGTGGACCTTGTCGATGAGAGAGGATGACAGTTTCGTTAACAGTTTAATGCCTTTTCTGTTTTCAGTGAATTCTTTTTGTTGATGGGACCATGATAGCTCCATGACAGTTTCATGATACGGTGTTTGTAGATTGTTTTATAATGGATATTCATATTTATGCACAGGATACATTAATATTTATATATTAATAATAGGTAGTATTACGAGTGGATGCAGATTGGAATGAATACATTTTTGAACGATTAATGAAACAACTTTTACAAAAAATATTGTTCTGCTCTTTAATAGGGTGTTTCTCTAACTAAAAACTGGAATTGTTGGAGTCTATTTAGCGAGTCACAATTTCTGATGATATAAAACAAAATTCTGCAGGAAGACATTTTATTGTGAACATTTTTTAGCAGTCTGCACGTTTTTGTAGATTTGTCTTTAAACTTTTAGAACGTTAAAAAACGTGTATATGAACAATAATTAACAAGATTATTATTTTATCTGTATTATCAGTATTTTTTTAAACAGCCACAAGAAATTTTTTCTTCAGTCCGCTTCTTATTATTAAGACGTTCCACGGACAATATAATTTTCATACCTATTCTTGATGATAGAGATACAAAAGCATGATCGTCATCGTTAGTGTGCACATTTTCAGTTATCATCTATTTGTATAACATCTTCTAAAGACAACGAAGGAAATATATGTACATATTTGCACTCTAACTAAAATTGTGTTTAAATAAAACAAATAAGTAACCTCTGCTCGTCAATTAACGCCTTAACCAAGATCGACCTACAATTTTAACACTAATTGTTGAAATCATAAAGATGCTTTCATAAGAATCTTGTAATTTTGATGAGCCGTTCACTGCACAAGTCGATTAACTCCACCTTTTAAAAAATCTTAAATTTAAGTGTCAAAGCACTTGGTATAATCAGAACTTTTTAGATTTATAATAACTTTCCTAAATAATAAAGATTAACACCATTAAAATTTTTTTGGCCATTGGATAATAAATAATTTATTTCAGAGGCCCTTTCGATTAACTCCGTACTCTAATGTAAATCGTTGCAATAATGCAATTCAAATGCACTAAAGGTAGAACCGTGACAAGGGAAAAAAGGAGAGACATGATGGTCCTGCTAAAATTCATTCCTCCTGTTAAACAAGATTACTATAAAAACTTGACAACAAATCGAAATGACGAGTCCTCACAGCTGATGAAGAAGACATCATTTATATTGCTGATGAATTAATCACAAATAATATATTCTAACAGAACTGTTAATATTCATTTTTATGGAAAATCTGTAATATAAATATATAATAATTAACTTTTTCTGTAATAAAAAACTTAAAAATATAAACACTGAATTTAACTTTATTACTTTTTTCACTTGCCAAATCGATTAACTCCACGAGTCACATAAAAATTGTAACATTACTGATTATTTTTTGGCTATTCTTTCTTATTAATTTTATATACCGTTAGATGAAAGCTACATCTGTATTTCTGCGTTCTACAATATTTATTTGAAGTTATATTATAAAAGGAATTTTAAAAAACAATGTACATTATTTCATCGCATTTCTCAACTTTTTGTTTTATGGAGTTAATCGATTTGTGCAATTAACGGCTCATATGTAGCAGTTAGTTTTAAGGCTCGGTAGTGTTAAAAGACTTCGCACACGTCGAAACCTGGACCCCTGCTCGTGTTAATAGTCGATTAGCCCCGTGCAGAAGAAGCCCTTGAACTTTTCTGTGTCGCGGCCGAACGCACACCATGACCCTAGTTAGGCTAGCACGACACCGTTTACCATGGGGCAGATGGCGACCGAGCGATCCCGTAACACTCAACACCGTTCATTGTCGATGTCGAAAGGAGAGCCACCACCCCGTGCACAGCCACCAAACAGATTCGAAATTCGTTGCTGGTTTACATTCACTTAAGAAGGGTGGAGGACGGACAATTAACCGGCGGTTAGCACTCGGGAGCTGCTTCCCATAATCGGCCGGACGATCGTACACGTGTGCGGGTCGACGGATTAATTGATTAGTTTATGTAAACGCGTCACGCAGCTGAGAAACACCGGCGAAATCACCTTTCGCCTCTTCCTTGTGTTACTAGCTTCAGTGTACACTCTTCGATTATTGACACTTCTGTCCATTGAGCTGTATACGTTATAACGAAGTCCACGAAGTCAACGAAGTGCAATGAAATGTTATCAAATTTTTGTTTTCGATGAGAGAAGTACAGTAGCAGACAAAAGTTTGAGTCTACCCTTGAAATACGAATAACTTTTTTAAAATTTCTGCGAATGACAAGTTATTCTTTTTATTTTGAGATGTTAGAAGAATTAGTTTACTAGATAACGTATAAAAAACTTTTATTCACAATTGCCATTGGTCGGTGTTTGTGAAGGTTATGGTTTTAAAGTTTTTTATCTGTGTCTATAACGAAAATTTAAAGAAGATTTTTTTGGGAGTTATATGAATGCACAAAGTTTCATTGTAATCGGGTGACGCATGAAAATCTTTGAATTTCTTACATCGCATTTTCTCGCAATATTTGCCATTTTTAATAATTTGTGACACGTAGCAACCTTAATCGATTTCGACGAAACATTGTGTATGTATATAATTTACTTAGATCTACGAAAGGCATATTTTAAAATTTCATTGTAGGCACAGATAAAGAAAGTTAAAAATCGTGACCTTCACTTTTTCCTTCACGATGCCGATCAATAACAATTTTAAAAAAGTTATTCGTGTTTGAAAGGTTGTCTCGAACTTTTGTCCGCTACTGTATACAAGTCATTGACTCCTGTTGGGATTGTCAATGTTGGCTCGTTAAAATCTTGTAAGTAGACTACGGATTTTATGCAGTCGTGACAAAAATGAAAAGATCAAATGCAAAACAGTAAGAATATTTAAGAAATTTAGAAATATTGTTTTATTGTGTCCACCTCATTATAGTTGTTCAGGAAAGAAATCCATTTCTATATAGCTCTGTTAACTTGGCATTAATGCAGACAATTTTACTAATAATTTATTTATATAATTTAAATATATAATTTACTCATAAAAGTCACACAATATCAGAGCAATTTATTCAAAAGTAGAAAAAGATTTATTATAGCAATTGCTTTTGTAATCTTACATCTCATAGATTCTAACAAAGTTTTATTTACCGAATGGATCGTAATAATAATTCATGTGCAAGTTTGATAAAAACGTTGAATCATTTATTTCCAACTGTTGTGGCACAGTTAAATTGTTAATAGAATAGAAACATTCGTCATACATTATTTCTTCTCGTTAAAAATAAAATTTATTATCCAATTTCATTACAGGACATTTTCTTGCAGTTCTGTCACATCTTACACACATTCTGTGGCCTAGTCATTGCCTACACAGCCACATCACATCATTAATTTCGTTCAGGCTACAATTGTTTTCAAGTAAAAAGATTTCCAAGGATCCGGAACAATCGCAGACCAGGAAAATCCATGTATCACAAGTCTAACATTTCTTGTCAGACAACAATCAAGCTTCACATAAAAATAATGAATGAACGTAATTTCTTAATGTAGAAATTCATCTCCTAAGAAGGTCTCCAGGGCTGGACCGTGAACTTTTAACAAAAGGCTGTCTATGAATCGCGTTGAAGCGGCGGCAAACAACCCGATAAACAAGACGGCCGACTAAAATCGGGGCAGAAGTTGCTTCCGCGAATATTTCTGCGGCTCGAGCCTTTCTCGAGTGCGCGTTCTAAATCGAGAATCGTGTACCATTGCGGCAGCAGCCGTCGGAGGAAACGCTCGTCGAATGAAAGAAAAGCGAGGAAAGGATTCAACGGTTCGGAATCTCCATATCCTCGGGCTGGTTCCTTCGAGTATAGTATAGGGTTGGTTCCCGACGTCTGAGGATACGGTGTATGGCACCCCCTGGCAGCAAGAAAGCAAGAATTCCAGGGGTTTCGATTGGCCCCGGGGTTACCGAGACATCTTTTGCACTTGCCTTGTTCTCCTCCGCCCCCTTTCCGGCTGGTTAACTGTCGCCCGGAAATACGACGAAGACGCTGGATCGCGTGGGCTTGGCACGAATGGATTCCTATAGCATCCCTACACCGGAAAACCACCGGGATTTCATCTCTCATTCTCCCCCTCTCACTCTCCCTCTCTCTTTCTCTCTCTCTTTCTTCCTCTCTTTCTTTCATTCTTTCGCTCTCTTCTTCGAGAATTAAGTACGCTCCGCGACGTGACTCGGACCGTTTCCGTTGATTATTCTTTTTTCCGACCACTACTCGACGACCGGGCTCTCTCTCTCGATTTATGCGAATAGCGTTACGCTTCATCGCGGCGACACAAGAGCTCGAACGGGTATTCGGGGTGGGCAAGGATAATTATTCAGATTATCGGACCCTCTAATTCCATTTCAGACCTGCAATTGTTTCTTTTCCGTTTCTTTGCGGTTGTATGCACTTTTTGGTTTCCCTCTTCGGTGGATACTTTTGCCAATCGCGATACACTGCCCGAAATTTCTATAAAGCCACCTACATTTTGGTGTGTTTTTAAAAAATATTGAGAAATTTGATACTTTTTAAATATCTATAACATTGTGTACTTACTACTGAGTAGAGATATATATCCTATTCTCTCACAAATGTTTATATTTTGAGTCTGTTTATATTTTCGTTGAAGGCTGTAGCGCGAGAGTGCAAAATTTCTATAAAGCCACTTAGTATAAAAAAAATGATAGAGGAAAAAGTAGTACTGTTTTTTATACGCAACAAATTGACATATGCATTTTAGTTGCATTTACATTATTTTGATAGAAACGAAGGTGACCTCCAATTTTTTAAATGGAATGCTACATACCTTTTTACGTCGTATGAAAGCGTGTGTCAAGACGAATTCATCCATCTCTTACACAATGACCTTCAAGGTCATGCAATGTCAAAAATGGAAGAAATGGAAGAAACAATTTGAATATTGCGTACCAATGTTTTTTGCGTACCAAAATTTAGAGTTTTTAAATCCGAAATTTAGAGACAATTGTGAAGATCTGCCACTATCCATTACGCAAGGCATGTACTTCCAACAAGATGGGGCCCCACCACATAACAGTAGAATCGTAAGAAATTATCTTAACGACATGTTTTGAAACCGATGGATTGGAACATACGGACCTGTCAAGCGGCCTGCAAGATCTGCAGATCTATCACCTCTGAACTTTTATTTATGGCGTACTATTAAAGAACTAGTTTGTGAGACACCGCCCAGCGATATAAACGACTTGAAAAACAAAATAACACAAGCTTGTGGATTAATAACTCGGACCACATTAGAAGAAGCTACCAAAAACGTAATTAACAGTGCCAAAATGTGTATTCATGCGCAAGGAAGCCATTTTGAACATTTGTTTTAGCCTCATTAATAAAGAATACTTGTAAACACATTGGTATGCAATATTTAAATTGTTTCTTCCATTTCTTCCATTTCTGACCTTGCATGACCTTGAAGGTCATTGTGTAGTAGATGAATGAATTCGTCTTGACATACGCTTTCATACGACATATGAAAATATATAGCATTCCATTTAAAAAATTGGAGATCACCTTCGTTTCTATCAAAATAATGTAAATACAACAAAAATGCATATGTCAATTTGTTGCGTATAAAAAACAGTACTACTTTTTCCTCTATCATTTTTTTCTAATATTTACTATTTACAAAAAAAGAATGCTTGGTAGTAATAGCCTGAACACCCTGTATAACGGTTTCAAACAGTCATGTTTGGAAGCTTTTCAATCGCTGCACAAAATATTTAAAGACTTATCGCGCCAAGGTTATAATCCGCACAGTCTAAACACAACTAAGCACACGACGACGGTCGCAAACATCGCGACAATCACGGGCCAATACGATCAATCGCCGCGACGATCCTCGCACGTGAGCCGACCTGCACAATTCTCCGGTAAGCTCAAACAATCTGATCGGGAATAATAAACATCCGTTCCATCGTCGAAGACGTGGCAGAGTTTCTATCTCTCTCTCCCTCTGTCCGGCGACCTTCTATCGAAATCCGATGGAACATCGCAAGCGTCTTGTTTACCGGTTTGACCGGGTGGGGGGGAGAATCAACTAACCGTATCGTTTATGTCCCCGGGTGTCGATTTCAAGGTACCCAGGGTTAGGTGTGCCCGGTTAGAGGGTCAAGTCGAAGGATTCCCATCCTATTCCCCCCTCCGAAGGCGTGCAATCAGCCTGGAACGGTCCGATTCCTTCTTTTTACGAGGTGCAATGGTCCCGGATGGATTCGGCCCCGCCTTTTCAAACCTAAACCCTCTCGGCGTCTCCAGTGGCACGATGAAAGAGGCTCGTCGAGTGTCAACGATGAAATACAATGTGTGCGCACTTAGCATGTATCACGGGCTAAGTACGCGGGGCAATAATACCCCCGGTTTGCCTTCGAGCAAAGTGTACCGGCAATAAACTGCGGGAGCCGGGGGTGGGCCGCAAGGTTGCAGAGGGCGTGCAGCATTTTACTACGGTGTAATTTCGTCGGCGTTCCCCGAAGATCCGAGGGGCAAATGCGACCAAACGTCTACGTTGAATTACGATCGAGCGATACAAGATCGTGATTCGAGAACACCGAATCGAGCTACGAATTTTCTGCGAAACGAGTGCTCGACCCGTTTGGTCGCGAGCTATGAAGTCTAACGATTTTTATGGACGGTCGTACGATGTTTGAAGCTGTTGTCATCGGTAGACTGTGGATTTTTATGAAAAATGAAAATTGACTACGTCTTTCATTCACTCGTATGTAACAGAATCACTTCCAAGGTCATACAAGGTCAGAAATAAGAGAAATGAATGAGTCGTAACACAGCTAAGTATGTGCATTAAGAAAAATCAAAAATATTCAGTGGGTCTAGACCTACACATAAAAATAAATAAAACACCAAATTTTGCGTAAAAAGTACTGTACCATATATTGTTTACAATGCAATTACACACATGACTTGCCGTCGTAAACGAAGTCGTGTTAACAATCACGTTCAGTGAGCATATGAAATATTTCCTAATAGACGATTATTAATTTGAGAATATCTTGGTAATTATTAATGTAAAGCTGTATTTGGCACAATGCTTTTTTACGCAGATTTCGGTGCTTCCCATTTAGACAACTGTAGGTGGCTCTCATATCTCGATAAAAAAAGCAAAGTAACAAAAACCTAGATTACAACACTGTAAGTCCCTCTATGAACGATGCAACATTTGTTTGAAACATTTTTTCGTTCAACAAATAACATAGGAGTTATTTGAAGACGTCATGTTGCAAGATTCATTCTGTATATATATTCTTAATTGTTTGTAAGCTGTTTACTGCTTCAAATTGCACCTACTTATTTTTATTGTAAATGCATAAAATCAGCAGTTTAGTCATCGGACAAACAATGTTTGTTTCAGAGCAGTATTTGAATTATTAAAATGGAGAAGATTTTGTACTCGACGATGTCTGCGACTTTTTAAATAATATATTGTATTTCCATCAGTGTAACGCTGTCGACAGTGAAACAAATTCAGTTATGTATGTTGCCTTTCAATGAGTATTCCACCTTTAATAAATATAGTATTGGAAGGGAAAATGTAAAAATTCATGGATATCTGCGAGAGTTGAAAAACAACAGTAATCTTGTAGCTTCTAAAAGAATAAACTTTAACCTCACAATATTTTTCCTACAAATCATACAATTTCATTGAAACGTTTTTCTTTCTCATAACATGTTGATTTTCTTTCTCATACGTGTTCGTGCGCAACATTTTAAAAGTATTATACAAAATAATAAGCAGAAATATTTCTAAAAATTAGGATACACTATTACTATAAAATTTATTGGAAATAGTAAGTTGTGAAATATTAATATTTGTTCAAGCAGGATCTATTAGACAATAGTAAATCAGGAAATATTACATTGGACGTGTAAGGAATGTGTAATAATGAATTATGAATATGATTTTTAGAAGCTTACTAGATAAAACTTAGTTTAAGTAAGAGTAGCAATTGATGCTGCAGCAACAATATGAATAAATTGTTGCAACAGGAAATAGTATGGTAGCTTGAACATGATTAAGGGCTTAATGTTGTATCAGTTTCGCGTATTAATTTTTAAAAAGCTGAGGTCCGCTTAGTTAATAATATTAAAACACATGAAGTACCATTTAAATCTTATATTTCATAAGCATATAACACTTCTCTACCTAACTACTAATGCAGGATAATTGAAGCTCAAAATTATATCAACACAAAAAATCCATAATCACCAGATTGCACAGATCTCTATGCAAAATAAAAATTGTACACGTCGATTATGAAAAGCAGGGTTTAAATAAAAATGTATTCCTTCAAGGCGGTGAAAATAACAATACTCTTTATTCCTTCTGATGTTTTCACTGCTTTTGTGTATTTTTTAATCCTCTTTGACAAACATGCATACGTTGTATATTAATTACAAATCCAATTACCAGAGATTAAATTCGAAGGAAAATTGTTTTAACTGAATATTTTCACAGAATTAAAGTTCAACAAAATGTTCACAGGTTTATTAATCGCATACCATCCATACCACAAAAATTATGTTAGCAATAAATGAATTACATAAACTTATACACCGTTGGAAAGCTTGAATTTTTTATGATTTTTTGGTATCAGTGTCGCGTCGATATCTTATTTTTATTAAAAGTTACAGCACATAATAGATTTCGCAAAATACGTCCTTTGAGCCCCCCCCCCCCGTAACTGTGAAGTTCTGGAAAAAAGTTTTTACACGGAATCAATGTTAGACTCAAAGGGCTACCAATATGCAAAGTTTCAGGAAAATTGGTCCTGGGTAATTTTGGCCGATTTTGAATCAACGCCTTTGTTCGTTGGAATGATAAGCTATTATTATGTTAAAATATTGTATTTCTCTCTCTGTAAATTTACCTCAAAAAAGTCAAACACGCAGAATGATTTTGTTTCACGAATATCTCTGCTCTGTTTTATCAAAGTGCCTACGTGACTACAACACTAGGATCAGGCTTAAGGGTTTAGATCGTGGATTAAGGATAGTGGAAGGCACAGTACTATCAGACCCAGCAAGTAATCCGGGAAAAAAATAATTAAACGAATCCATTGTGCAGCCTGTTTCTGTGTTAATCCGTCACTGTGATGCTTTCAGATCCTGGAATCGTTTTAGTCACAAATAGTCAAAAATATTTTCACATTTCTACGTAATATTTCAATACACCAAGTAGCGACCATTTAAATCAAAACCTGTGTGAAAATTGATCTACTCTTTGATATTTAATTAACATATCAAACGAGAGAAAGTTCATCAAATTTCTCATCTACAGCTTGACAACTTCATCTACAGGACATAAAATACTAAGTATTTAATTTAAAGATGTAAACTTCTATTTTGATCGTTAATTTGTAATATTATTGATTAACCATCAGAATTTAAAAATTCGTTAATTACAATTCTACAGTTCTTCCCACTTTAATTACGTTATATACTTTTTTATTGCATTCGAAATTATACATATTTTGTGCAGACTTAAACAAGGATGGATTAGAGGCCTAGGTACCTGAAACTTCATTTCAATTATGCTCTTCACATAAATAATAAAGTGAACTAAAGTAAAAAGATGATCGTCAACGAACCTCATAGTGGTCAGAATTATTTCTTCTAATTTTCTAATATCAATTTTACAGAGACATAATTATTCGATCTCGTAGATGCATTCGAGCAAAATAGAGAAATCAAATTCAACTTGTTTCGCGGATTGACATTTGAATTTCGCTCGGCCTGTTACGTTTGACGTTTAAAGCACCAGGCATGCATAGTTTTATATGATGCATAGACCATGCGTCGCTCTGTTCGTTTATCGCGAAACAACAATAGTTAGCCGACGAATTTTTTTAAAGGTCCTCTCTTTTGCCGGTGCGCAACCAGATAAGGTAAAAAATATTCCCGTGGATCGGCCGATTGGTCAAAGGGACCGAGGACAAAGCTGACAAAAGAATATTCGATCCCCGCGTTTTCCTCTCCATTTTGTCGAGACACATTCCCCTAAATGGAGCGTGTGCGGCGGCGAGGCCTGCGGATATGACATCCGCGGTAAAATTGTTAAATCGCCGATGTTGTCTCGAATCGATACCCGGGAATTACGAACAATTTTCTTTGTAATGACACAGAGGAGCGACGCTTGTGTACAGTCTGTCCCACAAGAGCGTGTCCACGATATTTCTGTAAATATGTATAGGGTATTAATTTTAACTCAAGCAATTATCTCCGCTGCTATTGAAAGTAAGAGAAAATAACTAAATAGGATGTACGTGGTTTTAAGGCGTGTATGAAATGGTAATAAAAAAATCCTCTGAATTTTTTTCATATTAACATGTATTTTTCATAATGCTATGTGGTAGTCGGCGTCAAGATGAGTTCAACGACCTACACACCATGACCTTGAAGTGACCTTGAAGGCGAAAGAATCAGTTTCAGTTTGAAGAATACAAAAGTAATAAAACGAAAAGGGTAATATCACCTTATTTTATTAGTTGCTCAAAATGCTGGCTGTCCGCAGCAACCGACTTATCGCCACTAGATTACTTTTTGTGGGGAGCTTTGAAATCTACTGTTTATAACGAAAGTCCCACGACGCAAGAAGATATGAGAGAACGATTATGGAATGCATGTCGCACCATGAATCGCGGAAATGCCATAAGAAATGCCATTTAGTCAGTCACTTCTCGTGTGCAAACGTGTCTTGCTGCGGACGGCCAGCATTTTGAGCAACTAATACAATAAGGTGAAATTACCCTTTTAGTTTTATTACTTTTTGTATTCTTCAAACTGAAACTGATTCTTTCGCCTTCGAGGTCACTTCAAGGTCATGGTGTGTAAGTCGTTGAACTCATCCTGACATCGACTGCCTATTGCATTATGAGAAATACATGTTAATATGCAAAAAAATACGGTGACCTTGAAAAAATCGTTAAAATGACCTTTAAAGGATTTCTTCTTACTACCATCTGATGCACGCCTTAAAATCATGTACATCCTATTTAGTTATTTTTTCTTACTTTTAATAGTCGCAGAGATAATTTAGGTGTTTGATTTAAAATTAACACCTTGTATATATACAGGGTGGGGGATTTAAAACAGAACAACTGAATAACTCGTATGTATGCTTTTGAAGATAGCAGAAAATGCTTGAGACTAATCTTACTTGGTATCGAGGGGCAAATAATTTGGTGTTACTAATTTTTTTATAGGCGGAGACGTCAAGGAGATGTAAAGGTCAACTCTGTTTTCTTTTTATAAATGAAACGGTATGTGATCTATTATGGAGGTCATTCAAGGGCAACTAGCATAGAAAATAAATTAAACATCCGCTTCATACCTTAAAATGTTGTATAATAAACTTGCAGGTTGCAATTGTAATTTTTGATTTTGACGCATCATAACATTTGCATTATAAAATATATGCACGAACCTAGGAAATTGCTGTCATGTCTCTGATCTACTATAGTTGCTTTTAATTGAAACAGATAATGGTAAGTCTACGTTATTTCTTGGAAAACAAATCTGTACCACAAAGAATATTTATGCATAATGTTTAACACACTAGTAGATGTAGTAGTACTTCCGAGTAACTTATTTTTGTTACACGAAATATAAAAATATAAGAAATACAATGTGGTTGGTTTATCCAATTCTTCAATTTTCCAGTCCAATTTTTAGAAATATTTTTTGTTTGTGTAGAGATTCTACAGGTAGAAATATGTGCAAAAAAGCGAGCACTCTTGCGTCTACATATTTGCTATACAGATGCGTTGCATCACTTTCTGATAAACGAAACCAACTAAAATGTTTGTGAGGAGAAAAATGTTTTTTGAAAATTGCCCTGAGGATGGAAGTTGAAGATTAAAATGACCCAAACGCTTAAAAATGCTTAAAAAGCATCTAAAAGTTTAATATCATTTTTTTCTGTGTATGTGTAAATTGTTATTTAAATTTTTAAACATTTCGACTTGTGGCACATTAATATAGAGTCTTAATTTCCGGGAAATAACTTCTGGAAATTCCGCAGGAGAACGCGTCGTCCGTCTGACTAATGCTTGTTATTTCTACTGGAGATTAGTTTTACTCGAGTTCACTACAATTTACTTGTACAGTAATGTTTGCACGTATTTCTCCGACTTTCCTCTTCACATATCAACATATTTCCAAACAATGAAGCAGAAAGAAGCAACTAATAATGGTTCAGTAATAACAATGTTAAAATATATCGAAATAATTTCATACAACGTTGATATCTGTGAATGACTAGATTTTAATTACATACGGTAACACGCAAAATAAATAGAAATGATAGAATAGATAGAAATCCAATAGTCTTTCTAGACACAAGATATTAAAATAATAACAGTCAACACTTATAATTAGACTGCGGATTTTTATGCAATATAAACATTGTCATAAACTCCATCCATAAAATCCGCAAACGATTTATTATCATTTTACTCAACGAGTATTTACTCAGATGCGAAGACGCCACAGCTATGTTTTCCATAAGAAAATGTTGACTAAAGTAACATAATTCTTCCATATCCGCCGTGAAGACAAAAATGGTATAAAATATGGTTGGGAAGACAAGAAACAAACCTCCTAGTGTTTCTGGATTTTTTTTCATTTATAAATGACAGTAAATAATTTTTCTTGTTGTGAGATTTTCAGGAACAATTCTTTCGTGTTTATGGAGCCAAGCTATTAAAATAGTAATGGTCAACCCTTATAATTAGACTGCGGATTTTTATGCAATATAAAAATTGTTTTTGTCGATTTTCCACCAAGAGGAGTCAAATAGAAATTTCATTCTTCCATTAATAATTTGAATAAGTCGGAATTAACATGTTATAAAGGCATGAAATTTGCAGTATACTTGTAATTAATTATTATTTTTCACAAGGAATGTTTAGTGAAACGTGAAGAAAGGGAAGATAGACCAGCAGGGTAAACGAAGCTCCGTTTAATTTCTTTCTTGGGTGTTCGCGGCTGTCTCGCTTCATCAAAATGGATGCTCCTCGTCTGATCTGTGGAGCGTTCACGAGGTGCGTGGGCGGGCGGGCCACGGTGAATCCGTCCATTGAATCCTTCTCGTCATTGCAGCCGACGCTGACGAGCCTCGAGAGCCACGCCAGGTGTACGTTTCACCCTCCAGTTTCACCCTCGTGGCGTCGCCGTTACGTCTGGTTTACGTTCGACGTAATAATTTGCCGACGCGAATAAAGTTACACACTCCACTGCAATAATTGAGCTCGCGAGCGAGATTTCATGGAAATTGGAGAAACTAACCCCCGGCTCTTGAATAACTTCACCCACCGGTTCTAATATTTTTGTTTTACAACGTCCGCGCACCGGAATATACATGAAAAAGGATTCAAGATTTCCAGCCTGGTGAATATCCACCAGATAAATTGCAACTTCTGCCGAAATTAACGGGATTCAGTTCCCTAACGCTGTTTCAATTATTTCTGGAAAATTTTTACTTCTACGGTATTTCTTGTTTCTTGGGAAATCAATACAAGATTGATGGGAGGTTGAATATCCACATGACTAATTGAAATTACTGGCAAAATTAAAAGGAATAATTTTTAAAATATTTTCCTTATAATTGCAATAATAGAAGAAATTAAATGAATTGTAATTTATGGCAAAAGTAAAAGGAACAATTTTTCTAGTATAGTTAGATGTATATTTTTCATAATTTCCTCGTATTACATTCAGTTCTTAGAAAATTATTCCAAGGATTCTAAGATTCTGAATATTTGGCAAGTAAATTGCAATTTGTGGCTAAATTGAAAGAAATAACTGTTCCTCGAAATTTTCAAGTATAAAAAATTGTGTATCGCTGTTTATAAATAAAGATGAATCTAGAAAACCTAAAGGATTGTTTCTTAAATTCCAAAGATAATTGTTTTATTTACAAAATTATGTAAATCCTGCAGAAAACTATGCTTCTGAATTCTATTTAATTTCGTTACTTAATCGGACTCGACGTACTCGGGTACGTAGTGTAGGTAAAATTCGCAGTGTAAATAAATAATAATTCTTACTCTACAGACTGATTGACGATCGATTTCGACTGTTATTTACGGTCTTCCGATAATGCATGTCGGAAAAACGGCGAATTTCGTTACGCGGTAATCCGAACAGTGTATTTTCATTTTGCTCCGCGTATTTTCGCGACGACCACTTGAAACCAGTGGCTTTTCCATCCGTGCGACACGTGTCCATTTTATCCTTTATCCGCCGGTGGTTCTTGCAACCGGAACCTGGCAACCGATAGGTTCTATATAACGGAATTGTTATTTATTGACGTTCTTTTGGCATCCGAGCTAAACACAATCGAAACCCGCTAGTTTTATATACCCCACTCGGTTTTCATCGAATTTATACTGAGGCCTCAAGTAGATCCATTATTCATTTGATTATTTCCCGTGGTCTCGCGTTGACTCTTCGTCGATCTTATCGACGGATCGATCTACGCGATTATTTTCAAGTCGCTAAAAAATTTATTAATCGAACCCTTGCCAAAGAAACTTCCCGGCGAAGTTATTGAATCCTATTAAATCGCTAGATTGTTTATTTGCTTCATTGAATCTTGTCTTCAATGAGCCTTTATTCTAAAACATCCTAATCAATAATCTATTATAAATTCAGATTCATTATCTTATCCAATAAAAACCGATAAATAAGACAATATCCTCGATCCGCTATTTTTATTTATTCCATTCGGTTTTCATCGAATTTATATTGAGGCCTCAAGTAGATTCATTATTTGTTTGATTAATTCCCGTGGTCTCGCGTTGACTCTTCGTCGATCTTATCGACGGATCGATCAACGCGATTATTTTCAAGTCGCTAAAAAATTTATTAATCGAACCCTTGCCAAAGAAACTTCCCGGCGAAGTTATTGAATCCTATTAAATCGGTAGATCGTTTATTTGCTCCATTGAATCCCGTCTTCAATGAGCCTTTATTCTAAAACATCTTAATCAATAATCTATTATAAATTCAGATTCAATATCATATCCAATAAAACACGATATATAAGACAATATCCCAGCTATGTATATCTTCAAACATTAATATTCGTATTATCGATTCCTTATTCCAACAAAAACTGGAGATATATAAGACGATATTCAAGCGATATCTTCAAACATTAATATTCCTATTATCGATTTCTTATTTTAACAAAAACTGAAGATAATATAGAAGACGAGATCCCAACGATATCTTTAATCATTAATATCCCTATCAGCGGACCCTTACTTTATCAAAAATTGAAGATGTGTAATGCAATATTCCAGTATTATTTTTTAAATATTAATACTTGTATTATATATATTTTATTTTAACCAACATATGTTTCCGAAATCATGGTACAAACAGCCGTGATTCTACATGCAAAAACAATTCGTTTTCGGGAAAATGAGTTTAAAGATTCGTTATGTTCTTGTGCGCTACTATAAAGGGTGTCCCGATAATTGTTGAACTTCCTTGAAAGGGGTGATTCTCGGAGTTATTCTAAGAATCTTTTTTCTTTGCAAAAATGTCGTACGTGGCACCGTTTTCGAGTTATTAACGAAAAACAAGGGCCAAACGTTGGGCTGACGGATTCCGGTTCGGCGCGGCGCGGTGGCTGATTCTACTGAGCGGTAGCGTTGTTGTCGTACCGTGCTCGAATCGTGAGCAAGAGAAGGAGTAACACTTTATTTCAATAGAACTCGTATATTCAGCCGTCAATGCACTTACTGCTTCGAATTCTCTTATACGGCAATACCGAATTCTTTTTATCTAATACCGAACAATAAGTGCACGCCGCGACAACAACGCTACCGCTCAGTAGAATCAGCCGCCGCGATGCGACTCACGGAACCGGAAGCCATCAGCTGTAGCTGCGTTCTGGTTGATCCGTGTTTTTCGTTAATAACTCGAAAACAGAAATGCGTATGACATTTTTGCAAAGGAAAAAGCTCCTCAGAATAACTCCAGGAATCACCCCTTTCAAGGAACTTGAACATTTCTGATACACCCAGTATGTACACCCAGGAAGTAGAATTAGTTGGACATGATCAGACGCGTCAGTCGAGCCCTATCTAATAGCATGCTTATTCGCTGCATTATCAAACTCAATTTTCTCGAAAACGAGAGACGGCAAACTATAAATATGTTATTCCTTTTTTTAAACTTGTTTCTTCGTGTAGAATTATCACCTGACCGCCCTTTTAATGATTGTATTGTTTATACAATAAAAAATAATGCCTGTATAAGGAATATTCCTGCAATGATTTCGTTCTTTTTATTTTGGAAATATTTATGCTCCGCACTAATAGCATAAATATTTTGAAAGAGGAATTATTAAGAAAGCCTAGAGTGTAATCTCCAATGGTTAATAATTACAGTCGTTCCACGAGTGCCAGCCAACTGCTAATAAAAGCTTCTCTAACGTTTAAATCCATTCTAATTTTCCCGAGCTCGAGCAGTAAAATTTCCTCCTATCGGGATACCATTAATACAGAACGTCGATTTTAGAAGCATCTATTATGTAGAATATCGATTACTCGAAATATGGCATGCGGCCTATAAAAGCGTAAGAATTAATCCACGAGCTTCCATAGAGCATATTCGCAGCTCTCGGTGGAAGAGATCGTGTGCCGCGTGTCGCCCGATTTCATTCGATATCGAAGGAAAAAAGTCCCATTAACGAAACGAATTTCAAACCGAAAAAGTTATTAGAATTTTATCAATTTCCCATAGAACCCGTTCGACAATCATAACTATCAGCGAATGTAAAATTATTCTCTTTCCTACATTATTTTTTTTAAACCGGCGTCGCGTCGTTCGAAGACGCATATTCCGTCTAAAAATATAATAACGCGTTTGTGCTAGAAAAAAACAATTACCTGAGCTTGTTCATTGAAACGTTCACCCTTATTATTAATATTAACCTAGCGCCTCATTCGCTGCAATTTGTGAGTTTCACAAACCGTCTCATTAAAAACTCAGCAAATTTAAACTGATAAACTTGTTCAAGCATGTTTGAAAAGTATCAACCGATTTAAAAAGTTTGTGTATTGAACGACGTTACAGCTATCAAAGCGAATGGTAATAAGTCAGTTATGTCAGAAAATAAGCTACCATTGACAGTTCCTTCGCTATGGACATTGAAAGTTATATGCGCGACTTCAAACACGGTTCTATCGAATATGCGGTTGACCGAGTGCAATTATACAGGGTGTTCACGCTATCACTAGCCAGCGTTTTTCTTGTAAATAAAAAATATTAGAAAAAAATGATGGAGGAAAAAGTAATACTGTTTTTGGTAAGTAACATAATGGCGTATGTAATTTTCTTGTGTTTGCATTATTTTCTTAGAAACGAAGGTGACTTTCAATTTTTTAAATGGAATGCTATGAATTTTTTTATATCATATGATAGAATGTGTCAAGACAAATTTATTCGTATACAACGCAATGACCTGTTCAAGGTCATACAAGGTCAGAAATGGCAGCAAAATTTTGGATATTTCGTACATAATATTTCGTAAAGAAATTCACGATACTCAACACCCAGAAATGTAAACGACATGCAAAGGAAACTAACGCAATCATGTGCATTAATATTTCGGACAACTTCAGGAGAAGCTAACAAGAATGTAATTAATAGAGCCGAATTATGTAGTCATGCACAAGGAAGTTATATTGCACATTCACTTGTAAACGCATTGGTAGGAAATGTTCAAAATGTTTCTTCCATTTCTGACCTTGAGTGATCTTGAAGTTCATTATGTCGCATACGAATGAATTTATCTTGACACACGCTTTCATATGGTATGAAAAAATATATAGCATTCCATTTACAAAAATTGCAGGTCACCAACATTTTCATGAAAATAGTGCAAATACAAAAAAATTACACACACCATTATGTTGCTCGAAAAAAACAGTATTACTTTTTCCTCTTTCATTTTTTTCTAATATTTATTATTGGCAAAAAAACGCTGGCTAGTGATAGCGTGAACACCCTGTATACACTGTTAATTCATGGAATTGTGACAAAACCATAAAAGCAAATATTCAGTTACACGGAAACAACACCTACAACTAAATTATTGATACCTTAATTGGCAACAAAAATCGACGGATAGAAATGAGATTCCAGGTCGATAAATCAAGGGACGCTCGTAAAAATGGATGGAATTAATAGCAAACATCCGCACTGACGTAACGCGAGCACATGTTCCGAAACGTTGAATTCATTTTGCCCCAGTGGTTGGTCGATTATGCAAAACAATTTGTTCGCCGCTTGCTTCATGGTATCCCGAGCATTATGGTATTTAATTTGTAAATAAATTTCGGCAAACGAATTTGCGATTTCATATCCAGGTTCATTAGACGCATAAAGGGGAATCTCGCGTGCTTCCGAAAATAAAATTTCACGCGCATACAAGAAACTTCTGTGCCCCCGGTCAAAAATAATTTTCGGCGGTCCGTTTAAACATCGTTTTTCAATATCTGTGTTTGAAAGGATTCAACAATGTTTTCGTTAATGAATTACGCAAGCAGTAATAGGTTTGATTTAAATGTCAATCTAAAATGACTGAAGCAGTAAGTATTGTTCTTAAAAATGGTATTGTACTGGGTGTATCACAAGAGGTATCAAAAATTTCATAAACGGAGTTAAAATTTTAACGGGAATAAAAACAATGGTTACTCAGGTTTCTAAAAATGAACAGTCTCATCAAAAGAGTAGAAGAACGAGTGGAAATGGATCCGTTCTGCTTCTTTCATGAAACACATTTGAATCAAATTCTTTATGCAAACACATATTATAACAAAAATCATACGATATCTGAATAAATCCGATTTTGACGTGAATAATGCGATTTAAGAATTAACATAACTTTAACTATTATTAAACAAATATTTTAGGTAAATGTTAATGTTAATAGAACTTCTAATTTTAGGTAAAGATTGCAATTTCTATGTTTGTATTGCATGCATAAAAAATAAATGCTTTAAATAGGTAATATAGTAAATGATTCGCATATTTAATAGTACTTCTAGTTTATGTTAGTCTTAAATAAATTTTTTAACAATATCCTTACAAAACGTTAAACATTTATATAATAAAATGTCCACATGATAACTACAAAATAAACATTTCTAAAACCACGCATAAAAATGTATCTTTACAATATGTGTACACTGTGTAATGTAAGGTATCTTTTTACAATATGTGCATATTGTGTAATGTAATGTATCTTCTTACAATATGTGCATATTGTGTAATGTATCTTAATAATATACAATAGAGATGTATCTTCACAGTCTCTGTACTGGTACAATAAATTAAAATGTTTGGAGCCCGACAAAATGGCGAGTCGTAATTCCGAGCGTAATAAGTCCAATTCAGATTCGAGCGTCGAATTAGGTAATCGCCCGGAATCGTTTAGGTTCGTTTCGCGTGACCACTCGAGGTTTACAGGTGGGTTAGGCGCGTTCGTCGGTGAGAAAATGAAATTCAAATAACGGGGCTGAAATTGAGACGGTGGCTCGTAAATTCGTTCTGGCAACTGATACGATTACTTCCGCAGGCCGGTAAAAAGTCATTCCAGAAAGGCAAATTGTACAGTTTACCGTCGACTTAACTCGATTGACGTTTTCCCTACAGCGAAGCCGACGTCGCGTTTGCTTTCCACCCCCTTTCACCGTTCCAAGCTCCAGCTACACCCCTCTCCTAAAACATCGCCCTCTAATTTAACCGCAAGAGAATGCACCTTGCAGCAAGCTTGCAGTCTGGATCACGAAACGAGCCCCTTCATTCCGGAAATCAAATTCTCGAACACTGCTGCAACGTTTGACAATTTTCTACCATACTGTACTCCCTCCCCCCCCCTCATGCCCCTCTCCCTCTCTCCGTCTTTCTCGGATGGCGTATGCTGCGCTCAACTCTAGGACCAAGACTGTCGCGTGCAACCCTCAACTCGAATTCGAGGAACTTGCCTACAAATACAAGTTTTCGAAAGGAATGTTTAATCGAGACAAATGCTTACACCGTGGTTCGTCTGATATGCCTTGAAACCGGCTTCAATGCTGTGCACCGCACGTTCCTGACTTTAATCGAACGTCTGGTAATTGATATAAACGTTTGGATTGTCTATGGGATTAAGAGTTCATCTTTATATACGGTAACTTCCATACTTACTCGGCTACATTTACTAATACGATAACTTTTTTAATATTCGACCCTACGGCTTGGACTTTTTTGAGAAATTAGAACAATTAGTTTACTATATCACGTGAAAAAAGAATTTTTTTTTTTTAAATTGCAATTGGTCGGAATTGCAGAGAAAATATTAAAAGATGTGTTTTACAACGTTGTAATGTGGGCCTACATTGAAAATTTATAAATTATGTTTTGCAGATCTGTGTAAATTGTATACATTCTGAAGACTTCATCGAAAACCTGCGTCCCGTAAACCTAGTGTTAAAAAGACGATGAGTTTTTAATATTAGACCATAGAATTTGGATTTTTCGAAAAGATAGGAAAATTAATTTGCTATATGACGTGTACAAAGTTTTGAAAAAATCGAAATTCTTCGGAATTTCAGAGAAAATACTGTATTTATTATTTACTCTTCGAGGAATTTTTTTCTCGCATTGCTGTACACGTTTATATTTAATAAACAGACGCACCATTAAACGTTAAAGATTATTGAAAATTCTGAAATTCGAAACGAAAATTTAATTCAAGTTCAACGAGTTGAATAATTGTTAAAGATTTCTCCGACTGCGTAATCTAACGTGTAGTTAGACCACCGCGGGATTTCCAACTTCAGTATCATAGATCTTTCGTTTAATATTGCGTTTCTCCAAATGGCTAAACGCAAACTAATTTGCTTAGCAAGATTTGCAGAAATTTGGCGAGATAACAGGGAATACCCATAAATTTGCAAGCAACTGCATCGACATATCTACAGTACACCATGTTTACTTTGTATCGTGCCAAAATTATAGTAAACTTCAACGACTACATGTTTATGTTCTTCAACTTCAACATCATGTTTAATTTAATGGATCCAATGATCTTAATTCTATCAATTATATGGAAATACGTATACATAGTTCAAAAATTTGTAACCTCATTCCTTTTTACAAATTGAAATATATCTCACTGCAGATGTGCATTCAAATACATTATTTTTAAGACCTTATTTTGAAGACATTATTTTTAAGAAATTATATTTAAGACATTGCTTTTAATCCATCCATCTTTCATGGTCAAGTGTCGAGCTAAACTCGAAATCCGACTTTTCTCATTTTCCTAAATTTTTTTCCAAAACTTGCATGTCGCATAATTTTTTAAATCCCGAAATTAATCTGCCAGAGGAGACTTCATCTGACAGACCCAATTAATTCGCGGGTCAATTACTAAACATCACACCGCGCAGAATAATACAAAAAATTCAAGAAACGAATGAGAGAGTTACTCCTCCCTGGGAGAAAATCGTTTCTTTTTTATTCTTTTATGTTGCATCAACCGCACAAGGGTTATTAGCAACTACAAGCTTACAATTAGGTGGTCACTTATAATTTAGATTTGGTTGAATAGCTTTGCGTGCTTCAAGAATTTTATCAGTTTTTCGCAAGATTCCTTTGATTCTCAGACTTCTAAACCAGAATACAGTCTTGTTCCGATATATTGCGAAAGCTCGGGATCGGCTATCGCCGTATGTCGTATTAGGTGTGCTATTCGGCCTGATTATGTTCTCGAATCGTCCGAGAGAGAACACGAATTAGACCACATATCTTTCCTCGGAAAAGAATAGAAAATGACATACTGTCTCGTTCTGGTACTATATAGGCCAGCGATGTCCAAACTCGGCTCCGGGTGATGAACGCCGTCCCCATCACCGTTCGCCGTTTCCATATTGCCGTGACGCGGCGAACCGATTACCAATATGCTCGGTTCACGCGTTAAAAAGATGATCGTCGATTGTATTGTGACACGTGGATCGGTTACTCGGTTTCTTGGTCGGCGCGGTGAGAACACACTGCGCCTGCGCAAACTGACAGTAGGAAGGGGAAGCAGTCGCGCGAGGGGTCCCTACGCTGTACACCGCTGATATAGGCGATGTCGAGCGAACAACTTCGAAATAGGAAGAGGGCGCAAAGATTTTCTTATTTCGGAATAAATAAACAACGTCGCCTTCTATCGGAACAAGACTGTACTTCAACGCAAAGTTCCAAAACTTCATACTGTCGCACGATTTCTACCAATCCTAAAATTAATCTACCAAAGGAGGCATCGTATTAGATATATATAGCTGTGGGATTAGAATCGGGTGAAATAAGAGACTTCCGATATAATAAAAAGAAACCCAAAAGAAGTTGTATATTTAACAAATAGAATTTCGTGTGGTTCTTTATGCGTTCATAATTCGACTAACTCTCCTGATTCTTGCCAGTGATGGGAACTCCGTGGGAAGTACACAAGTACTCTAGTAGAGATACGCTTGTGTGTAGCGCGTGCGCGATAGAAGCAAAGTAGGGGAAGACGGTACGTCAGAGTGGTGGTAGCTCGCACGCATCCACACCGCGGTCGTCCGCTTCATTTGTTTCTTGACGCCCTCCGCCTTTCTCTCGCTCATGCTCTCTCACTCACGCTCTCCGTCTTTCTCTCGCTCATGCTTTCTCACTCACGCTCTCCGACTTTCTCTCACTCACGCTGTCTCGCTCGTATAATTCTCTAGCACTCACGCATGTACAGGCATACGCGCACTCGTTCGTCGATCAAATCCTACATAGCTATAAAATATGGCGACGAAGTGCTTGGTCTTAAAATTGCATTGATATCTTTTTATGATACCTCCTAAATTTACAATTATAATTTCATAATTTTCGAATCGCGTAGAATTGGTGAGGACATATATCAATTACTCCACAAGTAATTGTACAAATATCTTCTATTAGAAGAACCAAGTTGAGGCCAAGAATTTTGAAAGTCTTTATACGCTGATTAGATCTTTCAATATGCCCTCTAGCTTTAACTATTTTAGTTGTTAAAATAGACTGTTCTTTGCTAAATTGTTTCTTATACTTTAGAAATGGAAGTCTTATAAATTTCAAGCAGTTCACTTCACATACTTCATTTCAAAGTATGGAAACGTAGCAACAAATTTTTGCTCGACTATCACAATCTTTCACTCCACAGTAATCAAAATTATTTTTAATTAACAACTGTTTTAACACTGTAAGTTTATATTGTAATTAAGCACCTATTAACACTGTAAGCTCCTGTTAGCCAAGCCAAGCCAAGCTTAGAGTATTTCTGCTTTTCGGCAGCAGACGGCGCCACTCAAAATGTCAGATCCCAATAACGGGCCCAATTAATTCGAAGGACAATAACGAAACATGAAACGGCAAAGAATGATCGAAGAAGGCGCGAATCGAATGAAAGAGCGAAAGAATGAGATAGCTGTTACTCCCTGGAAGAAATGCAGCGCTCGTAAACAAGACTAAGTGCGGGTGTTTCTCGCCGAGAAATTGCGACGAGATAAGGAGGGACATGTTCGCGTCCCCTCGGGGGACGGAGCCTGGTTCGCAAAGGGTTAATCCATTCCGGGCGACCGAGGTGGAAAGGAGTCACGAATCGAACAGGCGGCCGAGACAGGCACACATAAAAGGGTGCATCGAAAACAACCACTTCGCGCAGTTCCGGGGCTACGGTTACGATCAGCACGTCCTCGCGATTCGTCGCCAGGAGGAAGATGGAGAGAGAAAGGAGGATCGCATATACCGACAGTCCCACCCTCGCGAGAACTTGCATCTTCTGGTTCTTTCATCGGTTTTACGAGGTTTCCACGGGGGCCACATCCAGCAGCGCATACGCTCAAAGCGATTTACGATCGGCCAGGCCATTCGTGACCGTGAAACGCGTTTGCGATCTTGTTTGCTGAAACTTTTTGCCCGCCGGCCACCCCCTGTCTACCAGACTTATTTACGTTTTAATTCGTTTCGTGAAATTGAACCACCCCCGCGTGCAGAGAGAGAGAGAGAGAGAGAGAGAGAGAGAGAGAGAGAGAGAGAGAGAGAGAGAGTGGAATCAGCACTGTTGTAATTCTTCCCGCTTGGCACGACGTTTTACGATATTTCGCGATGGCTGTTAACCTCGAAAATTCCGGAATACGTTTATGGTTCGGGTACAGCCGCTTGCGATAGTCTGCGTGTTTCGCTGATAGGTGTCATTGGGGAGACGCTAATTTAGTATTGTGTTTACGGGATTGTGTGTCTTTCCTTGAGGTAAATAGTCGGTGTGCCATGTGCTAATGCAACGTATTAGTTTCGTTGTGTAGATGGTCGGAGGAATTAGTTGGAGAGATTGTAGCTAAGATTTGGCTTTATTGATTTTGAAACCACTCAATTCTATTTTGTAACATGATTAACCCTCCGATGACGGGGCTTGGTTCAGTTTTGACTCAGAATATGGAATCCGCAATTGAATTACTCGATTTGTGGCGGTTAAATGAAATGAACCGCTGATACATTAAGAGCAACAGATAGTCCGATGTGTCTGCAAGAAGTACCTCTTAAAATATCTTCAACAAAATTAAATAACAAAGCAGTGAACAGTCATAAGAATGATGAATTGTAAGAATACTTAAGTGTGAAATACCATCCTCATAAATTTTCACAAAATCAATGCAGGCTAATCTTATGTAGATATTTGATCAGTTTTCAATTTTTTTACTTTAATTCGACCAAGTACGTTTTACTTATATCTTATGCATTCCTTTCAAACTTCCGAGCAGTGATGCCATTACCACCCCTCTGATGACCAGAGTAATATGTGATACGTTCTGCGGCACGTCACGTGACCAGTCTACGGTCTTAGTGGGGGACGTTGGAGTGTGCGCAGGTAACGGAATGGGATAGTCGAAGAGGAAAAGGAGGAGAGGAAAATCAACCCAGTTTTGGGTGGATCTGGCATCACTGCTTCCGAGTCATAATTTAAAGGTAGAAAAAAGATAATTGATTTTTAATCCTGAATCAAATTTCCAGAAGTGTCCAGATAATGAAACGATATTGAAACAAAAGATGGCATTGGTATGAACACTAATGTAATGTCGTATTCCGGATGATGTTCTCTTCTGTTTCAACTAGGAGAACCATGCATGCGCTTTTGCATCAGTCTGTATACCACATACACCGGTATACATAAGTAAATTGCGAATTTTGGGCATTCATAGCGCGCACGATTATCTCTGGAACAGTGTACGGTGGACAATGTAACAGATAGATTGTGGATCTTTATGCGAGTATAGATTATCATGTGTTGTTTTGTACAGAAGAGAATGGAGCAGATTATTGCGTTCTGGGTTAAAGGTTTTGAGGGGTTAAAGCGGCAGTAAAAATCTGGATAAATGTTTCCATATTTGTGTTTCAATGTTTTGCTTTTGGGTATTCTGACCATTTGTAAATTTCTACTATCGCGGTAAATTGGAAACTTTACGGAGTAAAATTTTACATTGAAAGATTTCAATCGTAGAAACGAATTATTTAATTAAATTGTTATTCTGCTTTCGAGATAATTATTGCAGTAAATGTAATTCACAAGACATTCGAATCTGTATCTTCCTAGTTTAATAAATAGAAGAACTACATTTTTTCTATTTCTTTTCTGAAAAGCTATCATTATAAAACATTTCAAGTCGCTATCGCATTGTACTCATACCATTAACCCCTTGTCATATTTTAACGAGTCAGACTCGCGATGAAGATATTAAATAAAGTCTAACAAAGATGAAAGTTACACCTTTCTTTTCAGACGAAATAAAATTTTACTTTTGTGTAATCAATATTTAAGCAATGAAGTAAATGTAGTCAGGCAAAAATATAAATTTTCTTTCCTCTTCGGTGACATTTTTAGGGGTGAAGACGTTCTAATTATTGTAGCCGCAAAGAAAATGGTATGGCAAGGGGTTAAAATAATCAAGAAATTAAATTTATTTGTGCATGTGGTTCCTGTATCCAGCATTTAATCCAGATGATTTTCATTTTGCATTGAAATCCGCAGTCTCATAACAGAAATGGTCAATTACAATAAAAACCTGGCTATACATGTTGTACACGTACACTGTACATCTATCCGGCAGCGCACATCGCTCGACAAAAATTCCATCACAGTTTCGAACTCTTTTTCCCTGGAAGCAAAACTGGGAAAACTAATAGAACTTTCGGAAAGCTCTTCGGTCGGTGAACCCGGAGTATCACATTCAGCTCGAACAAGACGTGTTACAAAACAAGTGTGGAACACCGATAGCATTAATTCATCATTAATCCGTAAAAACCGCACTGGTTTCACGATTCACCGACACATTCGGGTCGGCCGAACGATGTTATCGCACGCATTTATCAGTCCTTAATTATCTGGTCGTATTGTGTATCAGGCCATGGTAGCGTTCTCCGGCACAGGGTCAAATCGCGTTCAATTACAATAAACACGTCGCTACGATCGACAGCGGTGATATCGATTTCCGTTCGCGATCCTCGATGCTCTCTCTTTCTCTCTTCTTCGTGTTAATTCCACGAGAGAATAGACGGAGATAGAGAGGGGGCGAGAGAAAGGGAAAAAACGAAGCGAGAACGTCGCTAGAAAATTAACGAAGCTTCAATTAATTCTCTGTTCCTCGCTTTAAATATCCCGCGCGTCCCCGAAGCGGCGGAATAATGGGAATGAAAAGAGAAGCATCGAACGCAGAAGCATCCTCGGGGCGAGTAAAATTCGCTCGTGAATAATTTCAATGAAGAACCCTCTCTCACCCCCGATGGTTTTGATCCTTCGTTTTCCTCACCCTCCGACGTTTCACCTTTATATCTGTTGCCGGTACACTCTGCCGCGACCGCTCTGTTACCATTCGATAATACGCGCGTTTAATTAACTTAATAGCTTGTTTTAATCCCCTGAAACCGGCAACGCGATGAATGCGGTCCGTCTGCTAACATCTTGTGCTCCCCGCAATGTAAAAGAATGTTTTGTTGTTTTTTCGGTTAAACCCTTGGCGGCGCTTTTATGGTTCTCTCGATGGTCAGCGATGTTTGCCAACCCCTTTGCTGTGTGCAGTCTCTGTACAAATCATCAGTGTGTAATTTATAACGTCACTGGACTGCGAATCATTATACGAAATATAAATTTTCTACCTGAATTGAAACAAACTCGAGTGAAATAGAAATGGTACTTTTGTAATATATTAAGCCTTTCCACTCGGAACTATAATTTCAGCTCCAAAACCAAACATTTCTTCCGACCTAAAATATTTCCATTCTACCTCATTCTTTTCATTTTTTTTGCATATGATATTGATGCAATTAACTCGTACAATACTTAAATATATAATAATCTATCGAATACGATAATAAAATATATAATAATCTATCGTAATTATATAGAAAAGGTCTGCGTACTCCGATTTTGATGAAATTTTAATATATTATAGATTTCGACATTTTGAACAACCTTTTCCTTTTCCAATATAGGGGGGGTCGCTTTTAGCTTTCGAGATATTTGCAAAAAACTATCGGTAATGTTAATTTCATAACGGAAACCTCCTTTTTAGAAACACTGGGTGTGTGTGGTATTGTCGCTTCTCATCTCCACAACGCGTTTACAAACAAAAATAAACAGATGCGGCCCGAAAATCCAGGAAATGTCTGAAAATTGAAAGCCCAGCCTATCTATGTATGCTCAGAGTTATCTACAGGAGTTAATTCTGCTTGTTTCTTCTGTTATTCCATTTCCTGGATTTTCGACTCGCGCCTTTGTATTATTTTGAACACATGTGCACTATTGCTCATAAACCACTAAACGCCTGCCTGTTCTCGGGAAAATTTAGCTACAATATATAGAAAATATTATTACCTTTTCATTAGCTGTGTGTCGTCCCTAATGCTGCAATCAACTAAGCACTTTCATTTATTCTATTAAAATCGTATGAAATGGAGTGAGCGAAATGATAATACATTAATATATTAACATCATAATGTATTAATATTGAGTTCGTAGAACTGTAATTTCAATATTGTCGGTGGAAATGTCAATTTACAATATTGTTATTGTAACCCTTGATCAATTAAACAGTGCCCATTGTTCTCTGTGATTTTGTGCCATTTATTCATTAAGTTCTTAAAGTCTGTATTAATGGTGAGTAATAAAGCGCAAGCTCATATTTGAGGATGATAGTAAATTTGATGCAAAACGTGATTAATAACTCAAACGTGAGTAAAAGGATGTATACTAGTTATATCTACTAAAATTACAATAAAAGGAAGTACAATTTTAATCAACAGAAATAGGACCGAATTGATATTTTTATTCAAAGGAAAATAGTCCAAAAACGATCATATCTCGTCTCTTTGTATTCCCCTCCGAGAATTGCAAGGTCTCCACCATCGAACCTCTTCCCACTACTGCGTACAGCCGTAGAGTTAGTGAGTGCTGCGCGCGCAACGCGGCTCTCGTGGTGGGAGCTTCCCACTACTATACATTATAACGATGAAGTCTAAGAGTGGGGGAAGAATCTAAGCGGGGAAGGTGCCTCGAATACTGGTTGGAACTGGTTGGACTAGAATAAAGCTTATATTAGTGTAAGATCTTAGGAAAAATGAGGAATTCCGCGCCGGGAATCGAACTCGGGACCCTCGCGGTTGTAGCTGATCAACTCTTACACATACCCACGGAACCCTCCTACTTTTCCTAATCTCCATACAGTATTTGGTCTGGGAGGTCCTGATCCCACACTTGGCCATCCTGCTCCGGCATTCGCCCTCGAATGTCCGTCGCAGCGCCATCGTCTTTTTGGCCTCAGCGCCATCAACACAACTCGTCACCAACTTCGTCACTTTTCGGGAACACCATTCTACTGCCCTCTCTAGCAGTTTTCCCTGGATGTGTCCCTTACTTCACTTCGTCGTCCTTTCGCTCGCGTGCGACCGTCTTCGCAACGCTCGCTTACTCGTTCGTCGTCTGTCACCATGCGGGAATCGGTGTTCAACCCATCCCGGACGAGCCCCCAAATGTAGGATCTTAGGAAAAATGAGGAATTCCGCGCCGGGAATCGAACCCGGGACCCTCGCGGTTGTAGCTGATCAACTCTTACACATACCCACGGAACCCTCCTACTTTTCCTAATCTCCATACTGGGAGGTCCTGATCCCACATTAGTATAGTAAAACAAGTTAGAAATCGATAAGTGTGCTTCTGACTATTTATAAATTATGCATAATATCTATATTTACTAAAATTGTAATACAGAAAAGTCGTACAATTGTAATAAATAGTAACTCAGTGTAATATAATGGATTCATATTTTTATTTAAAAGAAAATCTTTCAAATACGAGTACTGTAGAGTACAACTAATTGTAACAGATAATTACCAAGTGTAATATATTATTATTTAAACAATATGGTGTAAATACAAGTGCTAAGCGTCAGCACAACAACATTTATTTAGAAACGTTCTGGTGGCTGTGTAAGTAGTATTCTAAATGCGCGTCTTCCCTCAATGTTCTTTATAAGCTTACCAGCAGTACCAACAACGAAGCACGCAGCTTCCAGCAATTAGTCTTACACTCGTAAACCTCCCGAAAGCTCGTGTTTCAAGATTAATGAATATTTGCTACCTGGAAACTTAATGAATCTCGATTAACCCTTTTATCTATCGAGTTAACCTGCGCCCGGCTCTCTTAAGACAAAGTGATATATTACGACGCTTGAAAAATTAATCCTGATACTCGCTTTTGTAATTTCTATTCTTTGATCAGTCGGTAAAGCTAGGTGGATATAATCAACGAGATAATTTTATCGCGTTCATTGACACGTCCAGACGCGGTGAATCGATTTTCTCCGGGACGTCTGGCGAAAAGAACCGTTCTTGAAATAGTCGACTCGTTAGCAATTATTTATACAGTTGATTGCGACCCTGTAGAGCCATAGAATCGCTCATAAACAATACACTAGACGTTGCAAAGCTGATCCTTGGAACAGTAAAAATGGTAAATATTATTTTAATAGAAATAAAATACATTTGATTCTCTGAAATTTTGCTTTTTCTCGAAGGTTTATTTTTTAAATAGTCGACTGCCTAGAAATTATTTATACAGTTGATGGCGACTGTGTAGAGCTATAGAATCGGTCATAAACAACACACTACAAGTTGCAAAGTTGATCCACAGAACAGTAAAACTGATGAATATTATTTTAACAGCAATATATCAAATTTGATTCTATCAAACTTTGTCTTTCCTCGAAGATATATTCTTATGTCAAGAGTTGTTTCACACAGGTTTACATATCGTATAAAAATGCTGTTTATAAAAATTTTCCTAGCTCTCCCCTTTATAAATTGATGGTCAAAATGTTTACTTTACTAAAATGTCGATGACTAGAATCAAATATTAACACCCTGGTTCAAAGAAAAGATCTGACATGCAAAAACATGTGTAATTAAAATTTTTCTGTAATAGAGTTTGCAATGGAATACCAAATAAAATGGTTACTACATATTTTTGAAAGTTAATGTACATTCAAACAACATTTATCGAAGAACAAATAATTTTCAAAACTAGTCTTATATTTCCCACCGTTCTGCAGAAATTGCAAGAAGAGCGTTATTAGCAGCGTTTGAGTCCGAAAATTTATTTACGACGCGTAACCAGCCACCGACGCACACAAACTCGAAGATAGTAATTTTATTTGTTATATGCTCCCTCCGTGGTCGGTCTTAACTAAGAAGTATAGGGACAAGTGTTATCTTTCTTCCATGAAATGCTTTCCGACTGGAAAATTCTACCTTTAATGAAAGTTTGTGGCAACTTGGAATAAGCTGAGTCGTGCAACAAACACGTTCCAGGAAAATTTACTGTAAAACCACAGCTTCTGGAAAACGGCGTTCATTTCGCTCGGCGTTCCTCGACAACCATAAAATCTTAGCTTCCTTCTAATGCTCAATTCTTCTCGCAAATTATTCCTAAATTAAAAAGAATAAATGCACAGTCAATGATTACATAGAAGAAGACACACATTATTTCAATGATCTTGAACTGTGCTACAAAGTAAAAAATCCTCAATAATATTGTTCATGCGCAAAATCCTTCGAAAATAATGCAATTTATAACAAAAATGAGTAGATGAAATTCAAAACGACAAAAACAGTTAAAGATTTTAAAAATACTGTCGTGTGAGTTGTAGCACATTCAGATGATTAGAAATAGTAATAAATATTTATACAGTTTCTGTATCCTCCGCTTAATTCCGAAAATTTGTATTTCATATGAAAATCTATTTGAAAATCTGTTTCATATGAAAAAATTTGCTGCATCAATTGCAAGGAACAGGAGTTATACAAGTTATACAAGGAGTTATACAAGGTGAGGCACTTAAAACCGACCATCTGAATAACTCGCTTATTTTAGGAGATGGAAGAAAATACCTCAGACAAAACTTATTTGGTATCGAAGGGCTCATAATCTGATGCTACTAGTTTTTTGATAGATGGAGGCGTCAGGAAGATATGAAGGTCAACACTGTTTTTTTTTAAATGGTACAATATGTTTCTTTACTTACATTCTGATAGAGAATTGCAAGACAATGGCCTATTATTAAGGTCATTCAAGATCAATCAAGGTCACCCAATTTGAACACATACACTAGCAGTAAGTACATTAATAACATGTTGCACCTAAATCGTCAAAGTGTTCTAAGAGTGCTTTGAGACAATTTATTTTCTCTTGCAGTTAACCTTGAGTGACCTTGAATGGCCATAATAATAGATCATTGTATCCGACTTGAAATAATCTATCAGAATGTGAGTAAAAAAATATACTGTTCCATTAAAAAAAAAAAAACAGAGTTGACCTTTACTTCTCCTTGACGCCTCTAACTATCAAAAAACTAATAGCATCAGATTATGATCCCTTCGATACCAAATAAGTTTGGTCTGATGCATTTTCTTCTATCTCCAAAAACAAGCAAGTTATTCAGATGGCCGATTTTAAGTTCTTCACCCTGTATATGTAGAAAATTTCTTTGTTTCTTTAATAGTTTTAATCTTATTTTTAATGCGTTTACAATTTTAAAATGCGTCCACTTATTTCTGTCATAAATGTACCAAATCCGCGATCTATTGGAAACTCGTTTTATGATTCTTTGTAATTCTATAAATGCGATTGCGAAATGTTTTCCAGTACGCTGTACACGAAGGGGAAACTTCGATGCAAGAAGCGGTCTAAAAATCTGTCGAAACAATGTGACACGTGCTGACTCCGTCTAGACATCCGGCGACCTAGAAAATCGCGTCTGGGCCGTGGGAGATAGAGGTTGCTGGAAAAAGCCCGTTAATTGAATCTCGAGATAACTAAAACATCGCGTTAACCGATTCGAGCCGTAATATTCCTCGAGGGTCATTCGAACGACGAAAAGGAGACCGGTGTAAGTTTACAGGACCCAGGATTTTGATGAAATTTTCAGAATTTGTGTAATTGACATAGATCTGCAAAACGTCGGTTTTAAATTTTCAATGTAGACCCAAATAAAAAAGTTTTAAAAATGGCAACTCTTAAAGTCTGAACCGAATATGGTTGATTCAAAAAGTGTTCAAAAAATGTGTGATACAGCTAGAAGTGAAGAAAGAGAAATACAAAATTGTGGTAAAGAAATTCTTTAGTATGAAACAGGTACTACAACAATGAAATATTCTGTTAAACTGTGACAATAAAATGAAACATCAAAAGCAAGTTACAAATGTTTCACTTTAGACGTACGCTGCATCAGAGCTGGGTAAAATATTATTTTAAACAGTAAATAGTCTATTTTATTTTAAATTATACCTACACTTTGAAAAATTAAATATTTTATTTGTTAGAAAAGGTTTTTGAAGTAGTATTTCAATTGAAGGATTTTTAAAATAGTGAGAATTATATTTAAGGGTGTGATTCTGCATCACAAAAAATACATCCAATATATCTAATAAATTTTTTTCATTTGACGCCTCCTTTTCGAAAAAATCGATTTCAAAAATACTATTGTTCCTTGCACTTCAATATTTCCCGTTTTCTCAATCTACTTTCGTAGTCAAGAAATATTCTAATAACTATTTAACAAAATGCAAATATTTTATTTTATGTTTTAGATTACTAAAGTGAAAATATTTTATTTGCGGCAATTTTATTGCCTACTTAAAATAAACTTTAATTTGAATCGTAGAACACCGACTATTTAGAATAGTTTTTGAATTATCTTTTCTCTAATATTTTACCCAGCTCTACACAGCATCGCAAAGGTTCACAAACATCAAAGTAACGAAGGTAATCATCGCGTAGAAAATTCTACGTCGTGCGCATTGATCATTTGCGTATCTAAAAATTGAAATTAGCAATCCGGTAGACAGGTATAATTACAGGATGGCAAAAGGGTGGTAAAAAAAGTCACAAAACCCGTCTCGACGGCGTTGATTCTCGTCAGGGGTTTCACAACCCCTTCTCGGTCTGTTTTACCTCCGTTGTGTACATGAAATGAACGAATCGCTTTCATCAGCGCCAGTCGAACCCAATGAAACGAATCTTCGATATTATATTGACTGATGTTCCGCGAGTGCACTTTGAAGTAACGATATAATGAGGGCGCAGCCTTTACAAAGCGCGGCTGATAATGAAAAGCCCGGGCTCTTTAGAAGAGGACGGAAAGGTAAAGACGGTCGAGGGTACGTTTCGCTTGTCGGTAGACAGCTCTTCATCCGTCTAATGGGGTGCTCATTTTGGATAAGCAATATTTACTTAGCTGCAGCCTGCGAGCTAACCCGCTATACGACCTACACCGATGGCCTTGAGAGCCGCTATCAGGCCAAGGTTTCGTTAATAGACGGAGAAACCTGCGCAAACTGAGAGCTCAGCTGATACACTTGATGTACCTCTCGTCTTGCTCTGTTTACAATAAGCCGGTCTCATTAAGCTACTCCGTGCCTGGTCTTGAACAAAGGACATCATGGGAGAATCCCATCAAGTACTGTACGAAGAAACATCTTTTCAATTTATAACTGGTTGCAGATTGTTCGTTTGTATCGCTCTGTGATGCCGTTCAAAATTCAACGTCGCCGAAGATCGTAAATCCTCGACTCAGGTTTTCCTGACAACGTGTATTTCAACGAATTCCCTACGACCTGGTCAGGTTACAGGGATAATAAATTCGTAGGCTAAACTTTAGGGGTGTGCGAGTACTCAAAATTTCTGGTTTGGGTCGGGTCGGGAAATTTGTTCGGAATCGGGTCGGGATCCCGAAAGTTTATAAACTTCGGGTACCCGAAAAGGTAGTCGGGTCGGGTCGGGTCGGAGTCCCGAAAGTTTGCAATATTCGGGTACTCCAAGTTAAAGTTGGGGCAAGTCTGCGGTCAAATCAGCAATAAATAACTCTATGACTCTGTGCATATTAAGACGTCCAATCATCGGTTGTAATAATATTTCGATTTGTAGTAAACACTGTTTACGAAACAGTGCTCTTATACGAACAATGTGCGGACGAAGAGTCCTTGTCTTGTAAGAACAGTGTTTACTAGAAACAGCAACGTCCTTCACGTACATTCTTTCACATAATGTATTCTAAAATATTTTTTTCCTCGCGAAGTCTGATAACCGATTACACTAAAACTGCAAAAATCATTCTGAACCTGCCATTGAAAATAAAAGATTGAACTGAAAAATCATAAAACAGCATTATGCTTATATAAATACAACTTTAACTTCGAGTACCCGAAATCGCGGGTATCCGAAGTTTATAAACTTTCGGGATCCCAACCCGACCCGATCATTGTCCGACTCGACCCGAGGCTCGGATACCCGCACACCCCTACTAAACTTCCGAAGACGCCCATGCTCAGAATTGAATAAAATTTTAAGAATAGGTTTTTGACTAAAATTATGATTGTCAGATGGATTTTTGGGTGAAGTTCCTTTTAGCACGCACCTCCGATTAGCTCCCAACTTCTCCGAAATATTGCCCATATCCAGTACAGTCGTATGAGTTGGTCACGTGAGGCGAAAATGCTCTGCGCATGCGCCACAAACTGCGTTAATGACTCGTATCCGCCATTTTCACTTATTAACACACCCTAAACTGTTGTTTCTTGTCTTTAATAAGTTTAATAAGTTACAATGAGTGACAGTTCTGATGAATCAAATCAAAATGATCCCGAGTCGAAGCCGTAAGAAGTGGCCCAACATGTTGCGCGTGTTTTAGTGAGATCAATGGCATAGAATTGGGAAAGAAGTAAGGCCAATATTAAACTAGTTATATTACTTTATTTGGATAGTTTAGGTTATGTTTAGTGGGTTTGGGGTTTGCTTAATAATCCTGATTTGTATTTTTATTCCTCAATTCGGTATTAAAATTGTGTTTCGCCAGCAAAAAATTTATTTGATTTCCGCGCCACGGTGCCGCTTTCACTTTGTCAGCCTTCACTGTCTTGTCAATTCTATCAAAGGATTTTAATTAACCCGAAAACCAAAACTGAATTCAAGGCAACAATTGGATGGAAGATTCTAATTTTTTTCGTAGAAACCGACAATTTTAATCCAAGGAAACTAAAGAATCGACAGACTCCACGTAGGCTGAAGGCTCTAGTTCCTTGGGTAACACTAGCAGACTCAAAAATTCAAGCCTATCAAAGGACTCTACTTGACCAGAAGATCCTTGGTCAAAGGAAGCTAGCATGTTCGGAATCTCTTGTCGATCAAAGGACTCTATCTTGCACAAAGACGTTCTCTAGCTAGCCCAAAGACCTTAATTAATCTGAAGGTTCTGGTTGATTGGAACATGCCTTTCTGAAGGTCCTAGCTGGCTTCAAGTTCTTCGTTGCTTCAAAAATTCAACCTAACGACTGATCCTTAAAAACTCCACTTGCTTATGCTTCAGCTTGATTAATACATTGACCGCCGGGCACAATTAATCGCTCGTCTCTGGAAATTAATCATTGTCGCGATAAAAGGATTAAAAGACTGCTGAACGTGATCAAGTTTAACAGTTCGAGTCTCAATAAACAAATTTCTTTAACACTAATCTTATCAACCATCAATGCTGATTAGTGTGTGTTGCCTTATAAAAATGGCACGATTTAATTTATTTAGATTTTGTACAATTTTTATTGTAATTTATGCTTTAATGAACTAACGCGTATTTCCAGTGGGAACCTGTCATTTGACCCGCAGTAGTAGGTTTAGTGATAATTCAATAGAACCATTCAAGTTGTTGGCTTAACAGTCAACGTGTTAACTATCTATCAACGTCACTTGGTACCAACATTCACGGGACCGAACCTCGCCACTTATCCACTAACACTCTCCGCCTAGTGTTGTAGGACTATACGTGTCGCAAAAACTTTCATGCACTGCGTCATCTGCTTAGCAAGCCGTAAAAGACGATTAATAATAATAATGATAACGTTGGCAGCGTGTGTGCACACACGCGGGAGCCCGGTCCGGTCGCTAACGACGGCATAATGACAATACGGGAATGAACAAGCGTATGAAAGCGACGGAGATAAAAAAGAAGAGCGGTCTTATAGAGGAGAGGTAGCAGGCTGTCCGGGGCTAGAGCGCGGAAATTAAAAATAGGAGCGGCCCCCAGAGAAGAAGCCGAGCGCCGGAGAGAGAAATAGAGGGAAAGAGGCGCGTGCGAATTTTTCGCTGATGTATGCACGCAGAAAATGATACGCGCAGAGAGAAACCGGCTCGGTTGCAAGAGGTATTTAGACGGGTATCCCGTTGCGTTTCGTTATTTTTGATATCGTGGAATCGGCGAGCCGGGACTTTTTGCGCAACAATACGGACGCCGTTTTTGAAGCCGCGTTATCGCTCGCCGTATTGTGCTCGTCTCCATCCATTTTTTAATACCCGAGCAGGTGTGATAATATTTTTATAGAAATACGTCCACGCGCTAACAAGCACCACGATAAGATTCGTCTAGCTGTGTCAAGATATATTGCACGACGAGTTTCGAAAGTTTTCGACAGTTGTGCACGGTTTACAGAATTTTTGTTCTGCCGTTTAATTTCTTGCACAGCATAACCTCGGTTTTCCGAACAGTATACCATCCACTTGTTCAGCAATTTGATAAATACAAACTATTTGATCTTGAAAATATATATATTTCATTCTTCTGATTATTTCTGTATCAAATGCATCTCGAATTCTTTAATTGAATTCAAAGTTACGGCTCTTTCAAGTCAACGACAGCGTCAAATTGAAGGAATATTCTTTATTTAACATAATTGTAATGTTAAAAGATCGTATGAGTTTATCCTCCATTTTTAAAACCGATCTATTTGAATTGGCTATTGCATGGAATGAATACTCATCACTAGACTGCAGCCGTTTATCCAAAATAAAAGTTGTTAGGTCAATTGCACGACACACAAGCTACACTGACATCTGTATATTTCTTAATACTTTTAACAAGCAATGAAAATAATCCAACAGTATTTTTCAAATTCTTTAAATGTTTCTCCAGTTGTTGAGCATTCGATCCTTACAAGTATGTCTTCGTTACGATCAGACTGCAATTTTCATGCAAAATAAAAATTGTTTGCGTCATACACAAAATACAGATGCTACGAGACAAACCTTTTCTTAACAATTTTAATGAGCAAGAGAAATAATCCAACAGTATTTTTAAAATTCTTTAAATGTTTCTCCAATTATTGAGCATTCGATCCTTACAAGTATGTCTTCGTTGCGATCAAACTGCAATATTCATGCAAAATAAAAATTGTTTGCATCATACGCAAAATACAGAAGCTACGAAACAAACATTATCTTAACAACTTTAATGAGAAAGAAAAATAATCCAACAGTATTTTAAAAATTATTTAAATATTTCTCCAATTGTTTAGCATTTAATCCTTACAAGTATGTCTTCGTTACGATCAGACTGCAACTTTCATGAAAATAAAAATTGTCTGCATCATACACAAAATACAGATTCTACGAGACAAACCTTTTCTTAACAATTTTAATGAGCAAGAGAAATAATCCAACAGTATTTTTAAAATTCTTTCAATGTTTCTCCATTTGGTTAGCATTTGATCCTTACAAGTATATCTTCGTTGCGATCAAACTGCAATATTCATGCAAAATAAAGATTGTCTGAATCATACGCAAAATACAGCTTCTACGTAACAAACATTATCTTAACAGTTTTAATGAGCAAGAAAAATAATCCAACAGTATTTTTAAAATTCTTTAAATGTTTCTCTCATTGTTTAGCATTCGATCCTTACAGGTATGTCTTCGTTACGACCAGACTGCAATTTTCATGCAAAATAAACATTGTCTCCACCATACACAAAATACAGAAGCTACGAAACAAATATTATCCTAACAGTTTTAATGAGCAAGAAAAATAATCCAATATTTTGAAATTCTTTAAACGCGTTTATTATTTTGCACTGCTGCTACCCATTTCTGCCATAAATGCACAAGATCCACAGTCTAGTTGTAATTCAAAGGTTATGCTAGTTTCAGCGTCGTTCAAGAAAACGGTGCCATTGGTCCACAATATGACCGGAATAATAGGACCGTTTCGACATTGTTTTCGTCATGTTCCAAGTTCCTCGTCGCACCCTGAATACACAATTTTGAAGATCGGGGTTCAAGTAGATTTCAGCGATGATCGATAAGGGGCTACGGACACCGTGGCAAAACAAACTTATTTCTAACTCGAGCAGCATCGGGTGCAAATTACGTGATCCTAATTAGTTAACGTAGTTTACGTGCCGAGTAGGTGACGGAAGTTACGTCATTTTCCGCGGACGTACTTAGTCTCCCTTGCGGCCCTCGGACTTCGCAATATCGATCTTATCTCGGGAACCATGACGGCGGAAATTAGCATCTTAGATATCTTGGACAACGAAATTGTACGCGTTTAAGGAACGTTGGAAGCTGCTGGATACCTAAATCCTCTATTCTACACGTGGAGGAAGGTGGGCGATAGTAGAATCCCTTGTAGTTGCTAAACATTCGACTGTAAACTACAATTACTCCCGGCAGTAGAGCTGAAGAAATTTTGGACGTGTCGAAATTTGCATATCAAATCGACCAATAAGTTCTGTGGCTCACATTTTAATAATAAACCTTCCGAACAGGAGAACAGACATGTACTCACTGTATTATCAAAAGAACAAGATTGAATTTTTCTACATTTTAAACTTTAAATTAACACTTTACCTACCGGAGTCCTATTAATAGGATTTTCAGTAGTTACTGTACCAAAAGGAAGCTTAGAAATTTTCTTTTAAGAAATTCTCAGATGACATTACCAGAGATGATCTATTGGCTCGCAATTAAAATTTTGCTGTTGAAAAATCCACTAAAAAGTTCTTCAGCCATGGTCGATGGGATTTTGAAAATTATGACATAATCGCCGGTAGAGAATATGTTAAATAAAAAGATCTTTTGAAATATTTCCTGTAGAAGCATCTTCATAAGGGCAATAATTGAAGAGGCTGCTGCAAATGCCGATTGTCTGCAAACTTAAAAAATTATATAATTTTCACTTCACTTAATTATTAATATATAATACTATGTGATACTTTAACAAGTACAATTTTTACTGAAAAAAATGTATTTGATTAGCAAGCGCAACACCAAAGTTTTCAATTCTAAAATAAGAAATATGCAACTGGTCTTTTGACCAATAAAAACAGATGCTGTATTAAATACAGTTTTACTTGTTTGAATGTTTATTTGTTCAAGGATGAGGATGTGGGTCACAGTTTCCCAATCGAAGTTCCCGCGCAATTTATATCAATTTTTGTTCGCAAGGTAGTGACGCCAGTCTTAAACGGCGGTATAATTTTAACGCATACTACCAAAACGCGCATTACCCGTTCCAGTGAAACTGAATATTCGTGGTTATGGATTAAACTCATAATTAGTTTGAAGATTAGGGAAGTTGTGTTAACTGCCGTACACAGGATCCTCCTGCCCTCCGCTCCCAACCCCTCGCCAACCCTTTATTTATTATGAGTTCAGCGTAAACCAGCTTTGTGGTGAAACATATTATTGATTCGGATATCGTTCGCATTGTCTGTTCCTGATGTTCGAATTGCCAGTCTTGCTAATTTGCGTAAAGAACATCACTGACCATATTTTACAAAGGAACAGGGCACGGAACGTTTCCGGGTAAAGTGCAACGAGGTAACCGTCTTAATTGTTTCAATTACTAACACATGAAAAGACAATTTTCAGAAGCTTTTACGTATTTTGGTATTTTCTAATTCTAGCCACAGCTGCCGTATCGATAATTCTATTGAGTTGTTCGGAAAGTAATTTTGTTTTTCCAAGGAAAAATGGAAAATGATTTTTCACTATGTATTTATTTATTCGGTGATGTAGTGACCATTTTGCTCTATGATCTTCCTCCATCTTTCTGGCAACATGGAGATCCCATGTTCCAAGAATTCCTAGTACCAAAAAATCGAATGTCAGATTTTTAACAGAAAGGTTTTTCTAAATAAACTTCAATAAGAAACACGAATAATGAACTCAGGATGAAAAGAGTAACACAAAATAATTTTAAACAATCACTATTGATAATTCGAGTTGATATAGCCATGGCTGCCATGAAATCGTAAAAATCATCCGTATAGCGAAAGTTAATAAATAAACCAGTAGTATAATTTCTTACTAGCCATTTCAAAATGTTAGCTATCATTAAACTGTGGTTTTAGGCATTTATGAAAAAAAGAAGAGTTGGTGCAATTTAAAGTAGAGAAGAGATTAAAAGAATTTAAGCATGTTAATATATTATTTTCAGTTTATTAAGATGCTTAAAGAATGATATAGCTTCTATGCAGCTGCTATTTCTTGCTATCCATGCAAACAATTTTTATTCTTCACGAAGATCCGCAATCTATCATATCAGGTGCTATAAGAAAATTAATGTTGATCTCAAAGAGTCAGTCTCAAGTATTGCCTGTCGTTAAACTGCAGTTTTATGCATTTATTATAAAAAAGAGTTGGTGCAATTTAAAGTAGTGAAGAGATTAAAAGAACTTGAGGATGTTAATATATTCTTTCCAGATTATTAAGATGTTGAAAGAATAAAAATGCATCTCTGCAGCTGCTATTTCTTGTTACCGATGCAAACAATTTTTATTCTGCACGAAGATCCGCAATCTACTATATCAGGTGCTATAAGAAAATCAATGATGATCTCAAAAAACTTAAAAGATGTATAAAAACGGGATTCAAGCAGAAGGATTCGAATGGATCTATTCACGTCTGCCACGAAATCGCCAGTATCATTCATCTAGCGAAACTTCACAAATATTCCAGTGAAAATACAGTTGATCGACATTTTCCTAGCGCGAGAAGCAAAGTATAGTAGTAAGCTGTTTTCAATCAAGCCGCCGGGCTCAACCGTGACCGGGTATTATTACAACATTATTTCGTTCGATCCGATGGTTCCTTAAACCGCAAAATAGGATTGGGGTGTAGGGGGTTGGAAAATGGAGGCATACCATCCGCGATACGATTATCATCGCGATTGCAGTTTGACGCTTCGACCTCGGGAGGAAATTCTCGGATTCCGTCGGATCAACGGGGCTTTTGAGAAAAGTACCCGAGCGCGGGATCGCGGAATAACAAAGGAATCGGATCGCAGAACGGCGCCTCTCGTGTCGAAAAATTGGATAGAGAAGGGGGCGGTGTTCGAGTCGAATCCAATATCGGCCGGGAACAGGTTGCCTCGAATTTGTCTCGCGCTTTGTGCTACCAACGATCTACTTAGCTGTTTTTCATTTGTTTCCGCGCTAACCCGTTCGATTTCTACGTCGATCCGTGCGAGCGAGCGCGCCCGTCCATGCTGTTCGCAAATTAGATTAATTCACGGCCGAGTTCCGTCCGAAACAATTTTTAATTCGCGAGAAAGGACCGAAAGAGGAGTCCATGCTGGCCGGTGGAAAAGTTAACTCGGGCGGAAAATTATATATTGTTTAAAAAATTGAGCCGCGCTCGCGCTTATACTCCGGCTGCTCTTTGACGATTAATAAAGGATCTTCCTCGACAGGCTGATTCGTTTTATTGAAAATATGAAGCGTTAAGTATATCGTTTATAATCTTCGAAAGGGAAAGTATTTTAATGATGAAACTTCGAAATTGTGATTGGTTATACACGTCTGAGTATTGATTTTCGACTGTCTCTCGCGACGATACGGATTCAAATTAATTGAATTATGCTGAATTAGTTTTACCAGTCTGAATGAGATTTTAGCAGATGCGTTCGAGAGCAAACAATAAAAGATTGCGAGCAAGGAGTTAACTTGTTACGAGCCTGGGCCGAGTGGTAGCACGCGTGGCCGGCAAGCGGTTTATGGTTTAAAGAGGAATATGGTTTTTAATTGTTAGTAAGGTGCACGGACGAAACTGATACGAAATCTGGTAGCCATTAGGAGGTAGACGCGCAGTCGAACCCGATGCGAAATCGGGGAGCTGCTGGGAGGTTGAATAAGAGCACAGACGAACCCGATGCGAAACCGGGGAGCTGTAGGATACGGACGAACCTGATGCGAAACCAGGGAGCCGCGTAGGTTGGATAACAGTTTTGGGTTCCTGATACAAGATCAGGTAGCTCCTAGGATATGTTAGTAACGGTCTCGTAACTTTAATATTATAAATTAATTGATACAATCCGAGCGGTAAGATTGTATGATGTGGGAACGGTCAACTAAGAATTACTGGATCTGAATGGTGGATTAAAATCAATTGTTACTCAAAATTACCTTGAACTAAATTGTATATTACAGGAAACTGGCTCTGTTACAACTGTTACTGTCACGGTAAGAATTGAGTGTGTATGAACAATGTTGTGTAGTTACCTAAATACTACTGCCTGTTGCAGGGATGGGCAATTTTGCCTCAATTGAGGCAAAACCGTCCACACCGTAGCGCCCTCTGCCCCCTTCCAGCAAGCACGGTACAATGGGGCAACGAAGACACGAGACATCAGCGTACGCAACGAACGTGCGCGCTGCATGAAAGAGAGGTTGATGGGAGAAGCAGGCGTTTGAGGGGCTCCATCCATGCCCACCACTGGCCTGCTGGATGACGCACTGGCGATGCGGGGAACACAGAGAGGTTGGAATAATTATGCCAAGATAGATTAATGCCGTACTCGCGGAATCTATAAGGCTACTTGATTCCAAAGGGTGACTAGGCCCGATCTCACTAAATACAACCAACTCCAAAACGAGATTCAGCGTAACGACATGTATACCTCGTTTATAGTTTAACCCTTTTAGTGCCGGGCGAAAAAGAGGTGCCTATGCGAGGATAACCGGCCGAATTTCACGATTTTACTAGGGTTTGGAAAAAGGCTCATAAAAAATATTTCATGAAAACTATTTTTTTTAATTCTCTCGTAATGAAATTAGACCATTTATTACGTATTATAAATTTAAAGTAAAGCGCTACAAGGTGCTGGCCGATATATTTGCGCTGGCACTTCTCGCCAGTGCAGCAAAGGCCGATATATCGGCCTCCGACATTAAAAGGGTTAAGGACTGCCCAGAGGGTTAAAATTCCGGGGTTTATATACTGCGAAATCTAAGTGGGGATGCTCTCAAGATTTCCATATTAGGGAATCTTGTGGAACTGTCCTTGTACTGAATCATGCTTTGTGCCTGCTGCATCCAGCTGGAGCATAGTCATCGTTTCCATAAGCAAAGGGTGGAATAGGTCGTTTTCCGTTCTCAGGAAAGAGATTAGAAAACTGTGACTGAAATAAAGCAGAGAGAAATCTCTGTACGTAACAAACTGAAATCTGATTTTGATGCAGGACGATTTAAGACCGATTATTATTATTATTATTATTGTACCCGGAAAATAATGGCGACTCGAAATGGAATCGCCGTTGAGCGAATTCTTTAATTTCGCTGCAAAATAACCGCTTACATTTCGCGGATTAAAGTTTTCATAATGGATAAGGAGGTATATCTTTCGCCGACGTTAAAACGGCCATATCGGTTTCCCGAAATTACAGGGACTATTAATGCTATCGAATTTGTGACCGTACCGCGAGATTCGATTCGAACGTTACACCGTAAAATACAATGGTCTGGTATTAATTTGCAATTAACGCTTAATTCGTTGTTCACCTAGGTATTACAGGTAATATGTTGGCAGCGGTTAGTTTGAAAAGATAGGTTAAATGATACTCACAATGGAGTTTATCGAATGGGAAATGACTAACAATTAATATTCGCTCGTTTGCGTCGCTTCTCAACGCGATATCCTCTATAATATAATAATTGCATATAATGTATATGCACAATTTATTATTCGCTAATAAGCGAAAACAAGTTTCCATTTGATTTTTCTTTCGAAAACTTAACGTGCAAACAGTATGATTTTCTTGAAAAAATAAATGGAATTGTGAAATAAAAATAATTGGAAATAAAATTCCATAATTAATAGTAGAGTGAACACTTACATATCGAAAATTTTCATTTTTCTTTCCATCCTTAAAAAGGTGGATCTGTGTTCCATTTTTAATTCTGTGTTTTGCAATTTTTTTCATCTTCATTCTTTTACACAGATATAAAATTTTAACACATTTTGACAATCATTAGGAACAAATACATATGATGAAACCGGTAATTCTTTGAAATTTATATCATTTTGATGTTCAACTAATGTATTTACTGTTTCGTGTTTCACCTACTAAGTTTTGTAATAAATAGGTTAAATATACAGTCCATTTATACTGTACAAATTGCAGAAGATAATGCACGCAGAATGGAAAATTACACAAAGATGGAATAAAGCTAGCGTAGAAGATTCCATGTTTCGAAGCGTACGATGAAACTGATAATTCTTTGAAATTTATATAATTTTGATGTTCATCTAATGTATTTACTGTTTCGTATTTCGCATCAAGTTCTGTAATAAATAAGTTAAATGTACAGTCTATTTATACTGTACAAATTGCAGAAGATAATGCACGCAGAATAGAAAATTAAACAAAAATGGAATAAAGCTGGCGTAGAAGTGTCCGTGTTTCGAAACGTAAGACGTTCGTGTAGCAAACATATTCGTCCAGGTAAACGGGAAAATTAGGCGTGTCCGCCACGCCGGTATAATACGTGTCAAATAGTATTTTAGACGAGGACGGAGAATTCCGGCAGAATATCAGCCAGTCTGAAGAAGACAAGCCAGAACTGCAGTTCGAGCGTCGTGACTCGGTTTGTATGCATTTGTCGTTATCATGGTAGGAAATTCTCTTTTTTCCCGTTTTCCGCGAGGCTTCAGCGCATTGTAACGACGTATCGTGATAAATGGAAGCTAATTAAGTAGTCTTTACAATTAATTATAACTCGCTCAGTATTCATCCTGGCTGTTGCGCGCCGCCTTTGCCCCGGTGCGGCGGCCGCGCCCGGAAAATTTAACTTTATTGCGAGCGCTCCGTTAATTGCTTCGTGTCAAGTTGCAAAATTAACGAGGTCAAAGCGTTCCTACTTTCGGAACCTTCCCTGGGAAATGTGGCAAATGTACGAAATACGTGCGGTTCTATTTACACGAAAAAAGAAAAAAAAAGAAAAGAAAGATGAAAAAACAACACACGCATGAAAACAAGAGGAAACAAAAGGACAAACAACGAGAAACGGAAGGAAAGGAAGGAAAACGAAGATCGGAACAAGTGCACGCGGGGGTTGTTTATTTTGTCGCGAAATTTTCACGGTATCCTCGCCGTTAATTTAGAGCAAAAATGTAAAACGCGGATTCGCCGTTGCGCGAGTAATTTTATGAATTTTCAGCGGTGTTTTTCGCACGGCGAGATATTTTCGCGACCCAAACTGAAGGAGCGTTGTTCAGAAGCTCGAATCTGTTTTCGAATGGTCTTTTTTTTTTGTTTGTTCACCGGAAACACAAAATTCCCGCAAGTACCGATAGAGAGGCAAGTAATTTGCCGAAACGAAATTTAATTAGGTCTGAACGGTTTAGGAAAGGGAAAATATTTTTATTTTTCCCGCTCGCAGATGTAATTGGCGCAGAGTGCACTCTGGTGATGGATTGCGAGTGTAATAACGCGCCGGGGGAAATAGTAAATATTTGAATATTGTAATTCAACGTGGAATGAAAACGTATTGCTATTGTTGTTTAATGAAAGTTAGAATAATTGACAGTTACCTCATGAAATTGAACACGGAACTTCAATCTTCACTTTAATGAGCTAATGCGGTAAATTATGAAATTGAAACTAACTTGTGCTGATACGAAATTGTTGTTTCAGTAACATGTTGAAAAAGTAGCGGTAGTATGACATGGTCTAAATGGACATATACTGTTAACTATACAGCGTGTTCACGCTATTACTATCCAGCGTTTTTCTTGCCAATAATAAATATTAGAAAAAAAATGAAGGAGGAGAAAGTAATACTGTTTTTTGCGAGCAACATATTGGCGTGTGTAATTTTTTTGAATTTGCACTATTTTCATGAAAATGTCGGTGACCTGCAATTTTTGTAAATGGAATGCTATATATTTTTTCATACCATATGAAAGAGTGTGTCAAGATAAATTCATTCGTATACGACACAATGACCTTCAAGATCATTCAAGGAAGAAATGGAAGAAACACTTTGAACATTTCGTATCAATGCGTTTACAAGTGTACTTTATTGACGATGCTATGGTAAATGTGCAATATAACTTCCTTGTGCATGACTACATATTTCGGCTCTATGAATTACGTTCTTGATAGCTTCTTCTAAAGTTGTCCGAAATATTAATGCACATGATTGCCTTAGTTTCCTTTGCATGTCGTTTACATTTCTGGGCGTTGTGTATCGTGAATGATATCTTTACGAAATATTATGTACGAAATATTCAAAATTTTTCTGTCATTTCTGACCTTGTATGACCTCGAAGAGGTCATTGCGTTGTATACGAATAAAGTCTTGTCACACGCTTTCATATGAAATAAAAAAATTCATAGCATTTCATTTAAAAAATTGAAGGTCACCTTCGTTTCTAAGAAAATAGTGCAAACACAAGAAAATTACATACGCCATTATGTTACTTCCCAAAAACAGTATTACTTTTTCCTTCATCATATTTTTCTAATATTTATTATTTGCAGGAAAAACGCTGGCTAGTGATAGCATGAACACCCTGTATAGTAGTCAGAAACGTGTGGTTTTCAGAGATAACAAATTTTGTTTTATTGGACAATTAGATTGGTTCAAATGCGCGTGCTTGAAAGTCAATTCGCAGTGGTGAAAAATATTTTTTACACTTTTGCGCATTTTTGGGGGCCGACAAAAATCTTTTTTACCCGCAATTGTTTGACTAGTATACACAGCGCTTGTGTACGAATGGTCACTTTTCGAATCGAATACTTTTTTTTCCGGAAACTATAAAAAACGTGCATATAGTCACGTACAAATTTTATGACTAGATGGATTTTTACCTTGCAATTTGAAGAGAGTTTCTGCAAAATGTTTTTGAAAATACAATAAAATTGAAAGAATTCTTGAGTACATTAGAACAAAATTCAAAAAACCCTTTTCAATTATTCGACGTATTAAAGATTCAAAAGCCCCTCTAATTTATCGTTCCAGGTAAACGTATTTAAAAGACATGTTCAATACGTTCATTCTCAACAATTCATCAGCTTCTTTCATTCTAATTATTAAGGAAATTTATTCCAAATATAAAGTAGTAAACATTAATAAAGTGTTGTGGAAGTACAATATCAAGAACCCAGAAATTGAACGTAAACATACATTGTACGTATGCTCACACTACGCATAAACTGTCAGCAATTTATTAAATCCAAACAAACTTAAGCTACCTCCACACTGAGTAAAAGAAGAAGGAGGCAATAAGGCGAGGAAAAATGTTGTTCGATGTCGCTTCAACGTGAGCATAACTTTCGCCATGTAAAAATGATTGCAAACTGCTGCATAATCATTTTCAGTATCATCTCAAATTGAGCAGGTATGCTTAGACTTTCCTAGTCAGTCAACAGTAGAGCCGGGTAAAATTTTGAACAAAAGATATTTTAAATTCTATTTTAAATAGTCGTTGTCCCACAATTCAAATAAAATACTATTTTAAAAAAACAGTAAAATTTCTGCCAATAAATTCTTTTTATTTAGATAATCTAACACATAAAATAAAATACTTTTATTTTGGTAAACCACATCTTAAAATAAAATATTTGAATTTTGCGTTAAAAAGTACTTAAAATATTTCTTGGCTACGAAAATGGATTGAGTAAACGGGAAAAATTAAAATGCAAGAAACCATACCATTTTCGATTTATTCTTCTCATGTAGAATCACACGCTTAAATAAAATGAATAATATTTTAAATATTATTTAAAAAAAATTTTCTAACATACCAAATATTTTATTTTTAAAAGTGCACGTATAATTTCAAATAATATAGACTATTTAGTATATATTATTTAAAATAATATTTCACTCAGTTGTTCACGATACTTGGCCAAATGTACCCCCACCCTTATCTTGGTCCACATTCGTCCCACCAGACAAGCCAATTTCATAAACAAAAAGTGCGTGGATATGTGTGGTGAGAATGAGAAAAAGAAACATAACGAGTGAGACTAGAATGTACGGATTGAATCTAGTTGCGTGAAATGAAATGTCGTGGATGTCGATTGAGTGCGTGTGATAGGAGTGTACAGTTTATCATATTATGTCGCATTGAATATATATTTACTTCGTCCGCTGCCCGCACTAATAGTACGTGCCTAATACGTTTTATCATCGCTAAAAGGGCATGAGAATCATCGCGTGTCAGTTGCCTTCATCCCTTGTAAGTACACGTCGAGAAGAAAGGAAGTGGCGGCTCAGTTGCGGGGGTGAAGGAACCGACGACAACATTTCTTGGGCAAACATGTATCCATCGGTGAATTTTCGGATGCAGGCTCGACGGCGCGTAAAACTTCCCTCAGGAGCGCGATTTCCGGCGGACGGAAAAGCGGGGGCTCCATACGATACCCGCGATGCGCGCTTATCGTGCCTCTTGAGGGGATCTAAAAATTTCCACGGCAATTTCCGCACGCGACGCAGGCGCATTGTTCGCCTAAACTCGAGACAGGGTCGATGCTACGTCTGGTCTGGAAACGCGGTCTGGCCGAAACCGAGTTTTTGATATCGCGAAACCATACGCCAAAATCAAACCTACCCCTGCGCACCATGAACTCGCACAGCCCTTCACGCCGCGAAAACTCAGAAAAAGAAATGGTAATGATACGCAATTGATTCGTTTATTTTACTTCTGTAGACACTAATTCATTTATTTATTTGGTTTGAGAACGTGTCGACGTGCCTGTATGCTCACTAAAAATATTAGGCCGTATGGAAACCTGATTGTTAAGATAGACAGTTACGTAGGCATTTTTCAAGATTTTGCAGCAAGAAAATTGCTACAAGTTCTAAAATATACGTACATTTTAATAAGATAATTGTCGGGAAAAAGATTCATCCAATTTTCTAAAAGAAACTCCTAAACTTCTTGACAAACAAGTAATAATGATAGATAGGGTGACTGCGGGAGACAGAGAGAGATATTTTGCAGCAAGAAAATTATTATATGTTGTACAATGTATATGCACTTTCGAATAAGCTAATTGTTTAATTAATGGTCCATTAATTTTGCCAGAAAAAATACCTAAACATCACATTTTTATCAGATAGTTAACTATCATAGATAGGGTGACTACGTATTGGGGATAGACTGTTAATCGAACATTTTTGAAGATTGTGAAGCAAGAAAATTACTACTTGTTGTTCGATATATGTACTTTTCAATCATCTAATTGCTTAAAAAAAGGATGCGTTAATTTTTCCAGAAAAAATTCCCAAAGGTCGCGCATTTATCAGACAATTACCTGGACTGGACTCTTCAAGAGAACACGCAAAGGGACACACAAACGATTCTAAATGATGTAAAGAATTAACTTTAGATGTACATAAAGCGTATATAATGGGCATGTACATAAAATGGAAACGAAAATGAAATTACACCCTACACAAATGAATTTCAACCATCACAACATCCATATCTAGCTACCTTTTTTTATTTTAACCCTCTACAGAAGTATTTAAGTTAATCTAAAATTCGCTCTAGAGCTAGAACGTTGCTTACGACAGCCTCTAGCAGTGAAAACTATAAAAGCTGAATGATCCGCACATTGTTCCGCGAAAAAGCGAGATTGATCGAGCAAGCAAGCGGCCGAGCATTTCTCCCGGTTATCTCGCAAACTGATTAACGCCATCGCGCACTCGTGGCCGAAGCAATTTTCCCTCATTCCAAATCGATCTGGCTTCGTAAATCAAAACGCGCGAATCTCCTCCTGCCCGCCAAGAACCAATTAAACGATGCTCGCGAACGCGGAAAGGAAAAAAATCTCTCCAGCTACGCGAGAGACGCGTGGGTGTGTTTCATACGCGTGCAGATAAACAAGGAGAAAATATTTCTATCGTGTTCGTGTGGCAGAGGATTTTCAAGATCAGTGCAAACGCAGGCCAGCATAATCATCCCCCGTGACCATAGCCGAGTAAAAAAGGGTTGGATGCTCGGCCTGAGAAAAAGTTCGAGAACAGCCAATTAAATTTCCTGGTTGAAAAGCCCGCGGTGTAGATCCAACTGCGATTCTTTCGCGTCGACTTTTTCTTCTTTTTTAACAGTATTTCCTCCCGCCATCCATCACTCGCCCTTTCCACCGTCCATAACGGCGCAACTTTTTTGATTTTTATTCCTTGTTGCAACGCGGATACATTTTTCGGAGCACCAGAACACCTCCAGTTTCGTTGCAATTCGTCTCGTGAAGGGGCTTTTTTGAGGCTCGATTTTGACGATTTCTTTTCGTGGACCGGATGTACTGCAGGATCAGGGCTGTGGTGCAACTCACAATATTCATGTTCAATAAACTATTAGGTTGTTGCATATGAAATGTCCGATTCTAGAATGCAAATGTTATGTACTGTTTTCGTCAAGAAATTCTATTACAATCTATGGGGTTGTTATACATCATTTACGGTAATTTTAAAAATTTTATTTTACTTTTTAATAATAATAATTATTTTCTTAATCATAAATAATAATATCTCATTTAAAAATTCAATAAAAGAAAATCTCTCAATTATAATAACTAAAATAAAAATAATTAAAAATAACCTTACTTTAAGGCAGGCATGTCTAGAAGTAGCTCACTTGGAGGCAAATTCGAGGGAGATGCCTACTTCTCCTGCCCGTGCGTCTCGCTCCCCGTGGCGGCCGTAGTCCTCCGAGCTCTTCAGACCCGTGCCTACCGTGGGTCCGAGAGTCGCCCCAACGCGCCAGACGCAGTACATACCGCAAGCGGTGGGCACGGGTCTGAGGAGCTCGGAGGACTATGGCCGCCACGGAGAGCGAGACGCGCGGGCGGGAGAAGTAGGCGTCTCCCTCGAATTTGCCTCCAAGTGAGCTACTTCTGGACATGCCTGCTTTAAGGTCTCATTTTCAGTTTTTATGTAGATATCCCATTTTACTTTTAAATAAAGTTTATTTCAATGTCAAACAATGTCGTGTACTCATTTTATAAGAGTGGAAAAATAACATTTTAACGATAGCGTCATGTGATGTTTGGTGAAAATTGGTCGATTAATCAACGCTGTTGTAATCTATAGCGGTGGAAAAGGTAGGAATGAAGGTGAAGGTATAGCGACGCTGGGAGTATTAAAAGTGAGAAATGTATAACTGGTAAAAGGGTGTTATATTAAGAGAAATAGTGTGTACAAAGCAAAAGATGGATATGATACAAAGAAGAGATGAAAGATGTTACCAAGTGAGATGCGGGTGATGATGAGGGGAGGCACACAACGTGAAGCGCACGAGGTGTGAGAGATGATAATTTTCACGTGAAGCGCAATTGAAGACTAGAGAAGCGATTTACAGAAGTGAAGCGCACAACGGTAAATAGAAAAGCGTGTTTTACGTGTAAGACAGTCGAAGAACGACGAGGGAAGCAGCAGGACTCGGCTTCGCGTCCTCTGACGTGCACTTCCGCAACCGTGGAGGCGCGTGTGCTTCCACAGTCCTCAGGTGAATCTTCACACGTTTCATCCTCCACACCGGGATCATATACTCCGGGTCCGACCCAACCGGACTCGCTTGCCACGCCGTCGGCTCCTGCAGGATGTCATCCACGTATGTAGATGACCTTAGAACCTCCGCACCCCTTGGGTAGATTGCTTCTTCATCATCTGCGAGCTGTAGAAGCGTGCGGAGGGCAAGGTACGGTGCACACGTTAGACCGTAGGTCACGGTGGTCAGTCGGTAGACGTCGATCTTCTTGTTCGGGCTGTCCCTCCATAGGATGCGCTGGAAGTCCCAGTCGGCAGGATGCACCCGAATTTGGCGGTACATCTTTTCGATGTCTGCAATGAACCCGACCTTGTGGCGCCTCCAGCGGAGCAGTATGTCCATGAGGTCGCGTTGTAACTTCGGTCCGGCGGAGAGATGGTCATTCAAGGACGTCCCCGTGGTCGACGTGCGTGACCCATTAAAGACGACCCGGAGTTTCGCGGAGGCGCCGGATGACTTTAACACGCCGTGGTGAGGTAGGTAGAAGTGGGGTCGTCGAGGTGAGCAAGCCTCGTCCTGAACCAGCAGCATATGGCCGAGATTGCGATATTCCGTCATGAAGTGCGTGTAGGACGTCCTCAGGGTGGAGTTATCCCGAAACCTGCGCTCGTTGGAGAGGAGAATGCGTCGAGCGATGCAGTGAGTCTCCCCCAAGTCTGGAACAGGCCCCTTGAAACATAATCGTACCTGGTACCTTCCTTTGACGTCACGAGAATGCGTGGTGCGAAACAACTGTTCGCAGGCCGTTTCTTCCGCTGTACGCTGTGGTTCAGGAGAGGTCACCTCTTCTTGCTCCCAGAACCGTCGGACCAGAGCAGAGAGGTCGTCGATGGTGCACGAATGGCTGGACACGGTCGAAGCATCATGCCCAGCGTTGGTGATCGGACCGGACAATATCCACCCGAATATTGTCTCCTGCGCGACCGGACCAACGTGTTCTCCACGTTGAAGTCCCTCCAAGATTATTTGAGGATAGACATCGGCCCCCAGCAGGAGCTCGATCGGTGTGGAGGAATTGAAGGACGGGTCGGCGAGGGTGAGACCCGTAATATGCGGCCACGACGGAGTAAACTGGCGGCATCGTGGACGGTACGAAGTCAGCCTCGGGAGGATGAGCGCCTCCAATGTACAGGATCGCTGCGTGTGTTGGAGAGCGGCTATCGTCATCCGGACCTTCCCCCTCGCCGTCGCGGTCTCCTTGGCCCCGGCTCCTACAATCACCTGAGTGCAGGAGGTGCGTGGGAGGCGGAGGTGCTGGACCACCGACTCACTAACTAGAGACACCTCTGAGCAGGGGTCAATTAGTGCCCTGATGGTGAGGGTCCGGCCCGCTGACGTTACAGACACAAGAGCGGTAGCCAGAAGAACGGACACTGGCGCCTCCACCTTGGTTGAGTCGCTGGAGATGTGCAGTGCGGCAACGAGAGGCGGGTGGCTGACCTTCACGAGAGCATCGTGGAGTGACGTATGGTGCCTCTGGGCGCACCGTTGGCATGTCCTGGTGGAGTTGCAGGCGGATGTGTCATGTTGGCTCAAGCAGTTGTGGCACAGGTGACGGGAGGTCACAAAGTGGAGCCGCTCTTGTGGAGTCCGAGACCTGTAAGCTTCGCAAAAACACAGTAAATGGGTCCCCTCACACAATCGGCAGCGCTTCTTGGTGGAAGACTCCGTGGTCACGTGGGCAGTTTTGACCTTTCTCGCCGGTGGGCGGCTCGTGACCTGGCGTTGACCGTGCCGCGACTCGAAGGCTTCGAGAGTCCGTATGATCTTCTCCAGGAACTCGATCAGCTCGGAATATGTGGGAGGATCGGTGCTGCTGCCCAAGGAGGCCTCCCACTCCTTGAGGGTCTGCTCGTCGAGTCGCCGAACAATGTGTTGGACCATCCAGTGCGACTTGTCGTCGACGGGGACGTCCAAACTGTTCAGCACTGCCGCGACATTGCTGGTAGAGTCGAGGAGTCGCTTCAATTCTCCGGAGGTGTGAGTCTGACAAGCCCGGGTGGTGTACAGCAGATCGAACTGAGCGTCGACGAGGAGCCTGCGGTTATCGTAGCGGTTCTCCAGGAGTTCCCAGGCCCGATCAAAGTTGTCCGATGCAAGAGGAATGCGCCGGATCAGCTGAGCAGCTTCTCCATTGAGGCTGGCCGAGAGGTAATGGAACCTCTCGGCATCACTCCATGAGGCGTCGTCAATAATCAAGGCCGTGAAAAGGTCTCGGAATCGTGTCCACTCCCCGTACGATCCGGAGAAGGTAGGGAGCTCGATCCGCGGAAGCGAGGATCGCGCCCTGGGAGTTGGAGGCGTTGAAGTCGTAGCGACGCAGCCGATGACTTCTCTTCCTCGGTGGTGAAGAAGGTCGACCGATGCCTTGCCCTTGGTGTGGGTGATATCGTGGACGTTCCCAGACTCGTTGTTGCCGAGCGAGATGCTGGTAGTGAACCTGGAAATAGAGTCCAGAAACGGCGTTGGGCCTGATGAGGCCCATCCGCGTGGAGGCGCTGATGCCAACGCTGCGTATAGGTAGCGGCGTTGGGTGACCTCCAGTACAGAGTGCGGAGGGTCAGCTCGGACCTGATGGCCTGTGGTCCTTCGAGCCGGATCGAAGGACCACAATGTTGAAACTCTAGCTATTAGGAAACGGAGATGAAGAGGTAAATGCAGTGTAGAGAATGTAGATAACAAGAATTATAATGTAACGAAGAATATACAGAAAAGGGGGGTGAAATATGACACAAAGAAACGATGAAAGATGTTACCGAGTGAGATGCGGGTGATGATGAGGGAAGGCACACAACGTGAAGCGCACGAGGTGTGAAAGATGATAATATCCACGTGAAGCGCACGTGAATACTAGAGAAGCGATTTACAGAAGTGAAGCGCACAACGGTAAATAGAACAGCGCGTTGTACGCGTAATACAGTCGAAGAGTGACGAGGGCGAGCGCGGTTTCGGCGCGCCTATTTATACTTGTCCGGGACCATCGGTTAGGAAGGATTGAGGAGTGGGATTTTTGAAATTGCAAGGATCCGCCAGCACCTAACGTTCGTTGGCAATCGGGGCATTGCCCTAACGACCGGTGCGGCGAGGGAGACAATGGAACATAGGCGTTGGATTTAAAATATGGAATATCGGAAGTATGGCCCACGAGACAAGTACAGCGGGAAACGTAAACAGCCGGCGCCGACGACGTTTACAATCGCGGTCGTTCACCGCGATGCACGAGTCGAGCTCGTCAGCTGAGCTCGACGAGGTACAGAAAAACTGCCGAAACTCGAGGTTCTTATGTATAGGCAGACGCTATTGCGGGCAAGGCCTATACATAAGAACTCGTTGCGACGATTTGCAAGAAACAGGCAGGATCGAAATCGCTCGCGACGGAAAGAACATTCGAGAGCTCGGAAATCTCGAACATTCCGCCCGCCTTCGACTACCGTCGAATAAAGAAAGAGAAAAATTAGGGTATGAAATGTCAGCATGTAAAAGATAAAAGGTGAGAGATGAAATATGCACGTTTAACAGAGACCGGGGAATTTACGATGCCGATGACATAGCCTTACTACGTATAAGACTGATCTGGGTATCGCGGAGCGGGGACGATTTATGACGTCGCAGCGCGGCCGAGAGAATTGAGTTGTGTCACCCGTCCTTTCACGTTGCTGGTGGAGGTTCGGACGGTGACGACGCGGACGCGTTGTTTGGCTCCTGGGTGGACGGGGGTTTGATCCCGTGGTCCAGAGTTGAGTGCGATGGCGGTCCGCTTCTTCAGGAGGTTGGAGATCGGTGGAAGCCGTAGATCACCTTTGTCACCAGACGTAGTCCAGCCAGTAGCGTAGACGCCGAGGCCGGGAACTCGCGACGTAGATGCGTCCTGCAGCGAGGGCGTCGGCTCGGGAGACGATGACTCGTACGGCGGAGGTGGCGGTCCGTGGACCGGACAGCAGTCTGCTGGTGGCCACCGAGTTGGGGAGCGCGCAGTGGAGTGGCACCCTGGCACTCCGTCCTTGAACGAGGGATGCACCGTCACTCCCGTGGATGAGGCGACGGACACCTCGGCGCTCCTGGGTGCATTCACGACGTGGTTGGTGTCGGTGGGCGATGGAGTAGACCGTCTGCGACAGCCAGAACGATAACGATCCACGGCGAGGGAGGTGGAGGCGTGGTAGTCCGGTACGTCAGTTATAAGGACGGCTCTCGAACTGAAACAAAAGAATGTTTTGGCGTCGTCGCTGACGGCCGCGCGACAGTTCGGGGATGCCTCAGTTGCTGAGTGTCCAGTATGGTCCAGCCACGCTGGATGCGGTACGATCGATCGGTGTGGTTTGGAAGATGGCGGCGTTGTCCATGGGCTGGACAGCGGTTGCCGCCCGCCGTCGAATGCATCCTCAGGTGAGGTTACTCGATGGATGATGATGTCAGCGTAAAACTGGCAAGAGGGGTTGCATCTTGGTGGTGACCGTCGGCCGGGGCGGATTTGGAGCCGGTGCCTGACGGATGCCAGTGCAACGGTAGAGTCCCATACACCATCCGTCGGGAGAAGTCTGCGAGAATCCGCTGCGTGGGAGGATGCCGCCCGCCATCGGATGCCTGGAGGGAAGCGAGAGAGTCGGCTTCGAGAGACTGGCCGACGTTGAGGGAATCGGAGACGGCGATAGCGGCGGAATTGAGGTTGAGAAAGCCCTGCACTGATCCCGGGATGCTGCTCGGCAGATGCCAGGGCGAGGCGCGTTGCCCATGCAGATGTCGGCGTGAGAGGTCCCCGGTAGTGGACCGGAGATATGAAGACATCGGTCCGGTGTTGCGGAGGTGGAGGAGCCCGGCCGGCAATGTCGTATCCTTGGTGAGCGACTTCTGGATGCTGCTCGGCTGGCGCAAGAAGGATGGACCGATAGCGATATGGTGGAGCCGGTGGTTGGCGAGAGGTGACGCAAGGGTGCCTCTTGAGATGATGTCCACAGGGGGCTGGCCCATTGGACGGACGGCTGCATGCGGCGCTAGTGATGTCATCGTCGGTGTAGTCATGGTGCAGGAATGACGTCACGTGGTGGCTCGGACACATGCATTCCTGACGCAGGACCGCCGGAAGAGCGACGTGGGTCCTGGGTCGCACGGGAGGATGCACATGGCCGTCAGCGTCTCGTCCTCGATCGCAACGACGAGTAGGTTGAGTTAGTGACCGCTGTATCAAGCTGCAGCGCAGGGCTTGAGGAAGCAGCAGTCGGACCATCCGAGAAAATGGTGGGAGAACTCGGCGTAGGAGTCTGGATCGGTACCACTCACAAGGTGTCGCCTGAGCGGCGGTGCAGCTGCGGGCGGGGAGGAAGACGTCGTCGAGGTTGCGGGCGTAATGCAGGCGAGACAACTTCCAGTGGTTCGACCTCGAAGATCTTCGGCGGGAGACCGGAGAGGTAGTGAGCTGAGCCTTGCGTCGGAGCACACAGCCGATGACTTCTCTTCCTCGGTGGTGAAGAAGGTCGACCGATGCCTTGCCCTTGGTGTGGGTGATATCGTGGACGTTCCCAGACTCGTTGTTGCCGAGCGAGATGCTGGTAGTGAACCTGGAAATAGAGTCCAGAAACGGCGTTGGGCCTGATGAGGCCCATCCGCGTGGAGGCGCTGATGCCAACGCTGCGTATAGGTAGCGGCGTTGGGTGACCTCCAGTACAGAGTGCGGAGGGTCAGCTCGGACCTGATGGCCTGCAGGAGCCGACGGCGTGGCAAGCGAGTCCGGTTGGGTCGGACCCGGAGTATATGATCCCGGTGTGGAGGATGAAACGTGTGAAGATTCACCTGAGGACTGTGGAAGCACACGCGCCTCCACGGTTGCGGAAGTGCACGTCAGAGGACGCGAAGCCGAGTCCTGCTGCTTCCCTCGCGTTGGAGCTGTCGTCATTGAGCCGATTCCACTTACCAACGGAGAGGTGGTGCTCAGTGGACGTTGCTGTGGGTGGATCGGCGATTCCAGGGACCCCTTGGCACCAGGATCGGTGGACGCAGCGGCAGTGTAGGTCTGGCCCCATGTATTCGAGACGTCAGGATCGGTGATGACGTGAACCAAGGTCAGGTCGTCCGGTTGCATCGATCCGTGAGGGTGTTGCAGGACAGAGATCGACGGCGAAATGATGACATTCCCTGTAGAGTCGGGAAGCTTGACAGTGTTGGTGCCCGAGCGTGCGGGGGTGCCAAGCGGCACCTGACTGGTTGTCGCGTTGGTAACCTTGATCCTCGGTGGCGAGGGTCGTGGTGTGGACCAGAGCGTTGGTCCAGATTGCAGGACTGATGTAATCTCGAGAGCAAGAGACTGGGTCCGATTGGTTTGTGTGTTGGAACCTGACGTCGTTGGCGTAACGTTGGAAGGAGTCTCCAGCTTGGACTCGATGTCGATCCTCGAAAGCGGGGTCGGCATCGGCGTCGGGCCAGTGTGCGATGATGATGTTTCACGTCGTGTAGGCGCCATTGGAGGTGGTGATGGTGCGACCGTCGCCGCTTCCTGCTTCTTTATTGCCGCCAGCCAGTCCAGGAGGTGTCCCTTTTGGCTGAGGTAGACAATCTCACCCTCTGTATAGACGTCGTCGGTGACGTAGGCAGTGACGTGGTCATCAGCAGTTGCAGTGGCCAGAAGCAGCGCATCCTGGGCATCGAACTGCTTCCAATTGGCGTCGAGGTTGGTCAGTGCGGTCAGGATGAGTGCAGTAGAGGCGGCAAGATTGGAGTCGCCGATCTTCTCGATGGAGTCGAGGGCCGTAGACATACACTGCACTAACACGTGCTGACTCGCGATTATGGCGTTCATGGTAGCGAATGATATGAGAGGATAGGAATCAGTATGCAAAAGAATAGGGGGCAGTATGCGGAAAGGAATGTGCGAAAGAGTAGGAAGCAGTATGCGAGAGAATAGGAAGGATTCTGTGTTGTAAAGACAGACATCCGGCTCGAAGGACCAATGTTGAAACTCTAGCTATTAGGAAACGGAGATGAAGAGGTAAATGCAGTGTAGAGAATGTAGATAACAAGAATTATAATGTAACGAAGAATATACAGAAAAGGGGGGTGAAATATGACACAAAGAAACGATGAAAGATGTTACCGAGTGAGATGCGGGTGATGATGAGGGAAGGCACACAACGTGAAGCGCACGAGGTGTGAAAGATGATAATATCCACGTGAAGCGCACGTGAATACTAGAGAAGCGATTTACAGAAGTGAAGCGCACAACGGTAAATAGAACAGCGCGTTGTACGCGTAATACAGTCGAAGAGTGACGAGGGCGAGCGCGGTTTCGGCGCGCCTATTTATACTTGTCCGGGACCATCGGTTAGGAAGGATTGAGGAGTGGGATTTTTGAAATTGCAAGGATCCGCCAGCACCTAACGTTCGTTGGCAATCGGGGCATTGCCCTAACGACCGGTGCGGCGAGGGAGACAATGGAACATAGGCGTTGGATTTAAAATATGGAATATCGGAAGTATGGCCCACGAGACAAGTACAGCGGGAAACGTAAACAGCCGGCGCCGACGACGTTTACAATCGCGGTCGTTCACCGCGATGCACGAGTCGAGCTCGTCAGCTGAGCTCGACGAGGTACAGAAAAACTGCCGAAACTCGAGGTTCTTATGTATAGGCAGACGCTATTGCGGGCAAGGCCTATACATAAGAACTCGTTGCGACGATTTGCAAGAAACAGGCAGGATCGAAATCGCTCGCGACGGAAAGAACATTCGAGAGCTCGGAAATCTCGAACAAACGCCCTATTCGTCGACGGTAAAGGAGACTACAAAATGGATATGAGAAACTTGTAAATGATGAACGTGAACGACAAAAAAGTCCGAATGCAATTCATTCACAAAATGCATTGATTAGAATGATACTTACTTTGATCCATAAGTTTTGTTTCGAAGAAGATTATGTTTGCTTAACGTTACTGTTAACAATCGGACAGTTCATATGCAACGACCTAATAATATTGTTCTAACACTTTCGACGTGTCAAAATTGTTGAAGGAAGAAATATGTTCTTGTTTAGCTTCCGTTTCTTACAATCAACTTCGATGGTTTTCATTTTGTATAAGGATACATTGTGTAATAATAATTATACTAGCATCAATGAAATCAATTAAATAGAAAAAATGCCTGTAGGTTAACGATAAATGCAATGTTGATGAAAAAGTTCTAGTTAATGTTAGGATGAATTTTTCTGTCGTTCTAATTTCCTCGAAATAAGCCACGAGAAATAGAACTTGCAATACTTTTGCTGTCATTGATAAATTCGTACATATCCGAGAGTGTTAATTTAAATAGAACACTATTTTGTAGTAATCAATAGATTGCGAATGCATTTACGACAAGAATAAATAGATCAAATGCAAGACAGTAAAAACATTTAAAGAAATCAGAGATACGGTTGTGTTATTTTCAACTCGCTAAAATTATTTAAAAAAAGAAAAATATTTATTTAGCTCCTGTATCTTACAATGAATACAGACAATTATTATTCTGCATAAAAACCCGCAATCCAGTAATTAAACTGTGAATTTTCGTGAGCTTATAAGAGTAATATAAAACAATATAAAACGGCTGTACGTTGAAAATGTACTTTTGATGAGAAACATTTCCTAGGTCACAGAATCCATTTTTTTCAAGTTCTTCTTCCCTCAAGATATGCCACACGAATTAGAACTTGCCATACTCTTCATTTCACTAACAAATTAGTCCATATTCAAAGAGGCTATTGAAAATGTACACTGTGTACTAAACTGTGGATTTTTAAAAGTCTATAAAATGTATGATTCTATAAAATACTAAAAAAACATGTACATCAACAGTGTAATCTCCATTAGAAACATTCTAGTTAAGAGATTACTCTTGTTTCAATTTCCTCAAAATAAACTACGAAAATGAAAATTTGCATGAATAATGCACAGACCAATAATAATTTAATTAATTGTCGTCTAAGGTGAACGTACAATTGAGGTTTATGATTCATTAGAAATCAACCTGTATTTTCCAACCTCTTGTAAAACAAAGTGCCCGCAGACAGGCAGTAAATCTCGATAAAAAAGAAAGAAATTCTTTTTTCTAGGGTGGCGAGATCCAGCCAATGATATCGCGCAGATACAGAATCGCGGTGTGCGCCGGTAACGAAAAGGAAATATTGTTCTCTTCCGTATAATTTTAACGAAAGGTTTCCAGGGCAGAAACGCGAGGCGATCAGTTTTTTTCCCGCCGCGCAGAAAACTCTGTCCACAGAAACGTTGGAGGAGCTGCGCGAGAGACCTCTCTTTCTCTCTTTCGCTCTCTCTCTCTCTCTCTCTTTCTCTCTCTTTTTCTCTCTTTCTCACACTGTTTCCCTCGTCCCTTTTTCGTCGGACACAACTTGTTTCCTGCTTAACGTGACCGCGGCAAGGAATCCGCGAGAGGGAATTTTTGTTCGTTACAGGCGCGCGCTTTAATACAAATTTTATTGCGGACAAAAGTTTTCGCTCGGCCTTTTATTCCTGGGCCGTGGATACGCGCGACCCCGAATAATCATATCGTAAATAAACTTATTTGCAAGTGAATTCCCTTACCTTTCCTGGCCGAGAGAGAGAGTGCGAGAGAAAGAGAGGGGGGGGGTCGCTTTTTTATCCAGGCGAGGCGCGGCGGTCGGGGTGTTTACCGGCCTCACGTGGTAAACAACTTCATTTATTGTCCGTAAAAACGGACATTACCCGAGAAGAAAAGACCGGGGCTTGCAGATTTCTCGCGGCACTGAAACAGTTTCACACGGGAAAATTATGCGCGGCGTCGTTTTTCAACCGGTGGATGAGAATATTTTAATCTCGATCTTGGATTCACCGCAGTTTATACCAGCGGCGGGAGATTGAAATATTTCCCCGAGCGGGCTGAAGTGGATGAAAACGACGGGAAATAAAGTGGAGCCTCCTTCAGCCAATCAAACCGAATAATGCCCGAACGTTCCGCTGCCTAAACAACGTGTCTGCTAGCTATAAATATCCTCTTCTGCAGATATATAGTCTACGTACAGTATATTAAGGATTATTCTAAATGGACACTTTCAAGATTTTATTCAAACAGAACCGATAAAGATACTTACAGACGGCTCAAACTATTTTGTAGAAACAATCTTGTAGTGTTATTATCCCACTTCTTATTCTCCTACAATATGGCCGAACGTTCCTTGGTAAATATATAGAAAAGGGGACCTAGCTCCGATCGCGTTGCCCCTGAAATATGTTGTCAAGGTCAACTTTCTGAAAAACTTTTTCCTATACATATACCCGTCGCTCGGTCTTACTTCTCGAGATATTTGCGAAAGAACTTTAAATAAATCAAGATTACGAGGACCGTTTATTCTACAAGTTTTAATGGAGGATATTAAAAAATGTAATATTGAAAATCTATGACCTCGCCGATTTGAAGTTCGTTAGAATTAGGTCTGGTTTAATTCTGAATTAGGTTTGGGTTAGTTCCTGATTAGATCTGGGCCGTTAGATCGCCCCGAAAATACGTATGAACAGAAATCCATAAGAAATGCGGAACATTGTAAGCGTAGTCGGATCGGCCTGACGGCCGGCACTGCCCCTCCCCATCCCCCAACCGCGACCTAACCTCGAATCAATTTGGACTATACCTTCTCTTTGAGATTCTGTATATGATTGTGTACATTTTAATTACCATTCAGTGACAGCTTGTAGGGGAATAAAGTGTACTTTTTTTTTTTATTGAAAGCTTAAGTGGAACTCCCCATGGGGCGTTATAATGCTATACGTTAGGATTAACATAATGTCTGATATACAATTGGTTATACATATACATCTTACAGTTATACATTAGTAGTGTAGAATAGAACGCATTAAATACAGAAGTTTGAATCTTTAAATTACATTGCTTGAAAAAATTAAAAAGAACATGGCATGCCTGGATATTCGGTTTATAAAGTAATGATCTGATATTTAATCTTAGTCTTTTCATAAGGTCAACTCTTTGTGATTCCCACTAGGTACATTGCCAAATGATATGGTTAAGATCTTGAACCTCATTGCCGCAGTTACATTTGAAAGCATCTATTATATGTAGGCGTGAAAGGGATTCTGCAAGAATAAAGTGTACTTGTAATCCAAATTTAACGAAAGTTTTTTACAATTATCTCCAAAACTATGGCCGAGCGACGGGTATATGTATAGGAAAAAGTTGTTCAGAATGTTGACCTTAACAACATATTTCAAGGGCAACGCGATCGGAGCTGAGGCTCCTTTTCTATATATTTACCCGTTCTTTTATCCGAATGAAATGTCTGCTAGCAATACATAAAGAATTTCATCATACAAATACACACTTTCAAAATTGTATGAAAACAGAACCGGTGAAGATACTGGTAGATAACTTGAACAATCTTCCAAAGACAATCTTGTAGTATTATTATAATGAAGAGTGATAGTATAACTAATGAAGATACTAATTAATGAAAACTAAGTATAACTAATAAAGATATCAACAAGCAGTTTGAGCCATGTCGTAGACATGGAACAGAACAGAACGCTTGCTGACAATGTGAACAAGATTTTATGAAGTATGTAGACGCCTTTACAATTTTATGAAAGGAGACCGGATAAAGATATTGACAAGCACTTTAAACCACGTTGCAGAGACAGTCTTGAAGTTTTATTATCCAATTAACTATTATCCTAACATTGTAATGGTCGAACATGCCTTTATCCGACTAGGAAGCCTGCTAGCGAAGTACAGCGCAAGTTACTAAAAAAACAAACACTTTCTAAATCTTATAAAAAGTGAGCTGGCGGAAATATTGCATACCAGTTTAAACTGTATTGTAAAGGCAAGCTTGAAGTTTTATTACCCAATGAACTGTTATCCTGACGCTATAGTGGTCGTATGTGTTTTGACCCGTGTAAAGTGTATCTGTTAGTAGAAAATAATTTTTAAAGCGAAATGCAAACCTTTCAAAATTTTTTGAAAAAGAAACGATTAAAAATATTGAGAAGTAGCCTAAATTAGTTTATAACGATGACATCGAAGAATCATTATAGCAAGTTGCAGAAGTTGAACACACATACACGAGCTATACAAAAATATTAGGTTGGGGAGAAAGTTTCTTCGTATTTTAATGCAGAAATGTATGAAGTTTTTTTCATATTTTAAATGAAGTTTATTGAATCAGTATGTGCTGTTTTTATCGACCACCTTTTGTCGTTTTTGAGAAAAAACCATTTTGTTCAACTGTTTGCATGATTTTATCGACTTTTCCAGCGACTGGCCGATCAGAACGAGATATATCTTTGACATCAAAATTTAAAGATTCATAACGCTTGAATCAACTTTGTGCCATACGTACTGATACTGTATCACGTCCATAAACATCGTAAATTTTTTTAGCAGCTCTGGTTGCATTCTTTCCTTTTTTATAATAAAATTTCAATATGTATCGAATTTCTTTTCTTCTCACTCATTTCCAAGACGTAATAACTATTGATTAAATAAACAAATATCGCAATTTCTTGTTTTTAATTACTCTATGATATATCACCTTTCAGACGCACTTAAGTAATGCGAGATACGATTAATATTAACAGAGTTAGGATATGGTACGAGATTTATCGGGAAGATACGAAGAAACTTTCTCCCCAACCCAATATTTTAATGAGAATAAGTGGCAACGAACGTTTCGTTTTATTCCACACTGTTATTGTCGAAAGTAGAAATTACTTTCGCCCAACACAATTATCGAAAATTGCAAAATTTTATCAGCGTAACAGGGCAGTTTCTATGTATTTTTGGTTATTGGATTTTGCAGAGATTAAAGCGTTTTGGTTAGCGGTAGGGGTACGTTCGATCCTTTGGAAACCGAAATTCAATGCTTAACGAAACACTGACGAACGACCATTGTCAATCATCTTTGTGAAGGACTAAATTGACGAAGCGAGGTATTCCATGTAACATTACGTGAAAAGCGAATTACACGATACTCAAATGACCGGCGTAACGAATGTCAGTGGCGGAACAAAAGGTTCGGCAACGAACTCTCGTCAATCGTTACGCAGTGGTGCGAGAGGCTCGTGTGGAAACGAACGGAGCAAAATGTTATAACCAGGGAAAAGAATTAAAAAATGAAAATCGAGATAACATATGAAATTGAGAAACGAGTGTACGTTTTTATTTTGTCGGATGAATATAAGCCGACGTGTACCATAATCCAGTTATAGGCGAAATAAAATTGATTTAACCGGCACCGAGGAATTTAATCCGTCAGATTAAAAGAGTTGAATCAAAATCATTTTATGAGTGGCGACATTATTATGAAATTAATAATGTTATTGGAATCGATTCTCGCTCGCCACTGAAATATTTCGCCCGCGATACTTATTATGGTTTCTCTATTTCTGCGGCTGACACGGATCCGGTTTCGTTATTAATTATTATATTATATCAACATACATATTTATAAAAAGAAGTTAATTGAAAGTACGGTAATTCGTATATTAATTTGAAAGCTCAAACATTAATGGTTTGCAATAAAAGAAGTGCATACAGCAACGTATTTTGTTATAAAATTTGTTCTGAATTTCTGCAAACATTTGCTCGACTCTCCCCAACAATTTGATAAAATAATAAACAATAGTTGTTGTATCAGATTTGTTTTTAGTAAAATGTTATAATTTTTCTGAATTTTCTTAACATCGATGAAAGTTCTGTATGTTTGATTTTTTCGAATAGAAAGAGTTACTATAAACATCGTCAAATCTTATTAACACTAAAACTACCATCATCAGTCAAATGACAGTCTTCAGATCTTTTATTACACAATTAGTGTATTTTATAGGGATACTTTATAGGGATATTTTCACAGGAAATGATCAAGCAGATTTTATTATTTAGGTACTTATTACAATAAAATTCGAAAATAAGCGAGTACGTACTGAGCAAGTACGTAAGTAAAGTTTTTTTTAATTAACTGTATCATTTATGGTACTGTAGGCAAGTCCAAATTGTCTAAATGGTTTCCACCTAAATGTTCAGTAGATTTAGCATTAAAAATTGAATATTTTAAGCTGAAAATTTTATTATATCGTTTTAATAGGTTACACATAATGTACCGGTAATATTAAATTCATCTTATGTTTCTCCTATTTTGAATTTCAACTACTTATTTCCATAAATGCATGAAATCCGCAGTCTACGGATAACCCAATAAAAAACTTTGGTAAATATATAGAAAAGGGGACCCAGCTCCGATAACCTTCATCTTCACATATGTCGTGAAGGACAACATTTCGAAGAACCATTTGCTATACATGTACCCGTCGCTCGGTCTCAAGCTTCGAAGATAATTGTATAAAACTTTCGTTAAATTTAGATTACAAGTACACTTCATTCTCCTATAAGCTGTCACTAAACGGTAATTAAAATATACAGAATCATATGCAGGATCTCAAAGAGAAGGTATAGTCCAAGTTGGTTGGAGGTTAGGTTGGGTTGGGAGGGGGGTGGGGGGGCGGCTACACCTAACGCAGACGCTTACAATGTTCCGCATTTCACATGGATTTATGTATGTATTGTCGGGCCGATCTAACGGCCCAGATATAATACAGAACTAACCCAGACCTAATTCTAACGTACTTCAAATCGGCGAGGTCATAGATTTTCAATATTACATTTTTGAATATTCTCCATTAAAACTTGCAGAATAAACTGTCCTCGTAATCTCGTTTTATTAAAAGCTTTTTTGTAAATATCTCGGAAACTAAGACCGAGCGACGGGTATATGTATAGGAAAGAGTTGTTCAGAATGTTGACCTTGATAACATATTTCAAGGGCAACGCGATCGGAGCTGAGTCCCCTTTTCTATATAATTACCAAAACTTTAAAAATTTAATGTTTCGAACCGAAAATTTTGTTATATATTCATGGAACTGTCATCTAGCAATTTCGCAAATTTATATTCAGTTGTTTAATTACCGATATTTCCAAAATAAATTTACTGTTTCAATATTCCCTTTCATAAGTATACTTGAAACCGCGTTCGTTCTAAATGCATCCTCCTCGGGTAAGTAGCTAATAAGCCATCAAGAAAAATTGGAAGAAATGTCGCAGTCGTAGCACGGACGTTGCACTGCGCAATCCATAACACTCGGAACAGTTGTGGAATTTCGACAGCATTTATGCGAACAATTCCATTCAGTGGTGTCAGTGGGGCGTCGGCGACGGCGTCGGCGACGGCGTCGTCGACCCGGCCATCTCGAAAATACAGTTCCCAGGACTCGATATAAACTTCGACTTCGATACCCTCTGTCTGGCGTTAATTGGCTATCCCAACGAACCTCTGTTTTCTTCAGTTCGAGTGGAAACGTTGCAATTAAATCGCTCGCGGGACCGACCTGCCCGAACAATGGCTCGCTCGAGGACAGAGTGGTGCGCAACCCTAACTTCCACGACCTGTGGTCAGCTCAATGAGGGTTGGAAAAAAAGAAGAAGAACCAGAAACGATAACGGGACAGAAAGTAAAAACGTTAGAGAGAATGGGAGAGAAATATGGAAAAGAGGAAGAGAAAGAATCACGGTCCACGAGAGCAACAGCGAGCAGTAAATTAACAAACAAATAACTGGCGTGATGGAACACGGTTGTATCGACACGCGTGTGCGGCTCTCGCGAATTCACGGGGAAATATTCATTGTGATGTGCTAGAAACGCTCGGCAAGTGGACCACCGTCGATAAACTCGCGACAGAACGCGTGCGATTCCGCGAAACTGTGGAAACCGAAGAGAGAAACTGAGAGAAAGAGGCTGAGGAAACATCCTCTAAAAAGATTAATCCTTTCAGTACCTTTAGCGCACACGAGCCTCATCCGCTTTCATTTCTTCGTTAATAACGTCCATGTGTACACGAGAGCTCGCTCGTCCCGCTGATCAAATAGCATGGCTCTAAATGTACACGGAGCTCGTCCGCTGTCGAATGTATATTAGGCTGACTAATAAATTCATGAACAACTTCGGGCTTTAATAATGTTTCGAAAGCCGGACACGCGGGTAATGAAATTTTCGTGTGATTATGCCGGCCGCCCTCCGCCACGAATATCTAATCCCGAACATTTTCTATCGCCGATGACCGGGGGATCCACCATTTTCTTTGCGTGCGAGGCGAGAAAATGGCTGCGCGGTGTGTACGGCTGATTGCGCGATTAAATTCTATGCTGACTAACACTGTTGAAGGATTATACAATCAAATATATTCTCTCGGAGCTGTGGTGACGTGAGCTTTTAATTAAATAGTGGGTTTTCGACGAATTTTGTTGGATATAGTTTTAGTATTTTCTTTATAATAGCATTGGCATTTTATCATTTTTTTAACAATTTAAATTGTTAGAATTACTTCATCCTTAGCAACTTCCTAGCGGGGAAACAAGATTTATTGTACGTCCACATTTATTTCAATGCTTGAATACTAATAACTAGACTGCGGATTTTTATACCACAACAAAAATTGTCTGCATGAATTGCTAGGAACAGGAGCCACTCGCGAATTACTTGCTTCCTTTAATCATTTTGAACGGTTGGAAATAAACTATCGATATTTTTCAATTGTTTTATTGGTTCTAGTATTTGCAATTGCATGTACTCATTTTCTATATAAAAGCATAACATCCGCAGTTGACTAATAAAAGAAGAATGCAAGAATTTGTTTATAAAGGAAATTAATAGCATTCATAATTGATAAATATTGCTGGGAATCTTCATCACAGGTTTAATTTATTATTACTAGTCTGCTCATTATATATATTTATAACGAAAATAAGTAGATGCAATTTAAAGCAGTGTACAGACCAAAAGACCTTAAAAATATCAATGTACATCAGAACTTCGATTATCCGCCCTAAATAGTGGAGCATGAGTGTTCGGATAATAGAATAATTACTAAACTGTAGGATATTTATGCAAAATAAAAATTGTCCACGTCAATTGTAGGAAACATAAATTAAATAGTGTATTCCTCTTCTAATAATTTTAATATGTCGAGAATAATATGCCAATTCAATTCTTCTATTGCTTAGCAGTTTAATTGACCAATCCTTTTTTTCATAAATGCATAAAATCCACAGTCTAATAATTATTTAATTCCAGTGCTGTATTACATCTATGCCACGTTGTATAATAAATCACGTGGTATATGGATTGTGCTACTTTAAACAATTTATTTCTATTGTATTCATTTAGAAATATTTTATACAGGATGCCCCATTTAATTTGAGATTGTAACAAATCTCGAAGACATATGGTTTAACAAAAAATAACAAACTGACACATGTCCTTTAGTGTTTCGAGTGGGAGGAGTCACATGACACCACTAGTTTCCTAATGCATGGACGTTTTCAAGGTTATTTCAAGGTCATTTTGACTTCTTTTATCATAAACCCATATTTTTTATTCCGGAATCATATTCATATTCATATCATTAAGCCTACCAGATGTGGCATCAGCATAAATTTTAAAAAATGTTTCGCTAAATATCTTAAGAAATATTGAACTTGCAAAAAAATGTTTCAAACAAAAGTTGTGCATTCTTTTAAGTAGAATGTTTCCGGAAAAAATATGGGTTTATGATAAATGAAGTCAAAATGACATTGAAAACGCCCACGCATTATAAAACTAATAGTGCCATTTGACTCCCCACTTGAAACACTAAAGGACATGTGTCAGTTTGGTTTTTCTAAATCACATGTCTTCGAGATTTTTCACAATCTCAACTTACATGGGACACCCTGTATATGTGAAGGGAATTGGATTATTGTAATTTGTGATTAAGGCAAATTGACTCATGAAACGCTATTATTGTTTTCGGGGATAGAGAACGGGAATTGATGAATTTATCGTCAGACACGTTTGAAAAGAAAAATCCCTTGCTTACATTTCTTTGCCAATCCCAGTACACGGTATCATGGCTCGACTGGTTGTTTCAGAAGTTACTTCGAAAGTACAACTCTTTTTCACCGGGCAGGTCACTTGTTGCAACTTCGACGTTCGTTTTTCAACTGGTAGAGATTTTTTCGTTTAAGTCTTCACTTGGTTCTTCCATTTTCTTTCAGATGAACCTTCGAATTTCTCTGAGAAAGTTACTTGATCCTTCGGTCCAGTTTGCTATTCCTCCGTTACCGATGCTCACGAAGTTTTTCGATTAGACAAATACTGTTACCTCGTGAAAACCAATTTCACCACGCCTTGCTTCTCCCGAGTACAACAACAAAAAAAAACACGCCAATTTTTAACAAATTTTTAAAACTTTTTCTATCGTGCGTCGAAACAAATGTTATTTCTGTCCATAACAGGGCAACATTTTCAATTCTGGGTTTGAAATAAAATTCAATTTCATCTGGCAATAGCTATACCAATTAAAAAAGAAAAACGTTATACTGATATAGGCAGATTGAAAATTTTTTATGTATTTGTACTGGATAAATTAATGCAAGTAAACTAACAAATACGAATTTTAATACTGCCTCTATTTGTAGATAGCTATTATCCACTTATGTATTTTAATAATTTTATAACTTTTTTAAACCAAGCAATAAAAAATCGACGGAGTAAGTACTCAAGATAATGTGGATGAAATGACTTAATAACGATTAATAACAAATTTTGTACTTCATCAGTTTTCAAAAAAATTTGGTGTTTCCTCTATAATAAAGAATGATTTGCTTTTTATACGAGATTCTTGAGTATGATTCTTTGAATATGATTTTAAACTTACTCGGAGAAAGACTGGCACATACATATACATATCTACGTTCATTATTTATTTTTTAATTAATATTATTCTAAGCAAAAAGTTTTTTAAGCTACTGGAGAACGGTTTAGTACAGATTATTTCGAGAACAAACAAAAAATACTCTATAGAAGCACACATGAAGGCATAGATAATATTTCAAATCAAACCAAAAATTAAATAAACTACAGTTTAAAGTTTAAAGCATTCGTCCCTGACGACGTTAAAGGTATTCGATCAATTACTGCTTTAGAATTAATAAACAATGCGATTCGGCCAGACAAATTAATTTTCTCGATCCTCGAAGCCGGCGAAATATTTATGTTGGTCTAATGATACTCAAGTTTAGTAAAAAATGTCGTGTTCTATTATTTTGTTTAAAAATTTTCCTGTTTTCCCAAATACAGAGATTCAATTGATGTTAAATCGATATTTGTGATTAACAGCAATGTTTAAAGACGTGTGTTCAAGATTTCGGAGGAACTGTCACTTTAAAAATGAATAAACAATGCGATTCGGCCAGACAAATTAATCTCCTAGATACCCGAGGCCAGTGAAATATTTATGTTGGTCCAATGGTACTCAAGACTAGTAAAAAATGTCGTGTTTCATTATTTTGTTTAAAAATTTCCCTGTTTTCTCAAAGACAGAGATTCAATTGCTTTTAAAGCGATATTTGTAATTAAAAGTGATTTTCAATGACGCGTGTTCAAGATTTCGGAGGAACTGCCGCTTTAAAAATGAATAAACAATGCGATTTGGACAGACAAATTAATTTCCTCGATCCCCGAGCCCGGTGAAATATTTATGTTGATCTAACGAGGCCCACAGTTCACACTCTTCAATTATTCCGCGCGGCGCGCCACGGCGGAGAGAGATAAAAATGAAAAATCGATAGATCGGGAACGATAATAAGGACCCGGGTTCACAGTGAATATCGATCAGCCAGCTGGTTTCCTTATTAACCTAATTAATCGGGGACGGAGGGCTGTGGCGCTCCCCGGTCGAAATGAAAATCTTGTCACCGTTCCAAGTGAAACAGGTCGATGGAAGTTGCGCCCGACCGAACAAATCCGATCCAACCGAAGCGCGAATTTCCTCCCCCCTGGAAATTCGTTGACTCACCTGAAACAGAAGCAAAAGAACGCTGTCAGTGTGATTGTGTGCGGCAGAATGAATGATAGAAACGTGTCACGCCACCGGACCCAGTTTTCCAAAATATAAATTGTTCGGCCACTAGAACAGCGCAACACCGTTACAATACGCTAACTGGACCGTAAACTTTATGCATTTATAGTACGCACACAAATTTACATTATAAAAAACCGGCCAAAATGCCCGCTTCTATCGGCAAAGAAAAACGATATTAACGTGATCGCTAGATCGCGGATCTGCATGCAAAAATTACATTCTTCGCGAGACGCTGTAGCTACGTTCATTCCTTCGCTTAACACTAAACCTACCAAGCATTAAAACTATCAGCGAATGTTACCTTATAAAAATGGCAATATTAGATTTATTCAGATTGTCCGTAATTTCCAATATAATAGATGCTTGGACAAGGAAGTTTATTCCATTATTTTTCATAAACGAATTTTTATAATTCCAATAATTGAAAAATATAAAGCCGGTCATTTGACCGTGGTAGGTTTAGTGTTAATCGTTTTCATAAGTCTATAATGACACAACAGTGTTTTTAATCCCTGTAAATATTTTTATAATTTTGCATTCGATCAATCTTTTTTCGTCTATTTATTTTATTTTATTAGATTTAGATTTTCTTATGAATGCAAAACATCTGCAGATTGCAATTTTAAGTGGAATTTATGAGATTCTTGGCGAGATTTTTAAAATTTATATTATTTGATATGCTTGTTAATACGTCATCTATCGATAGTTGTTTAATATTTAAAGGAATTTATGATTCACAGTTAAAGATTTTCAATAATCGTTTTAATGACAATGACAATTAAATCGTAATACAAGAAGATCACTAACTGTAACAAAATGTAGTCGTTTTTTTTTAGAATTTGAGTGTAACGAAATATTTTCAATTTTCTTTTTAATGTAACATAGTAAACACAGTCTTTTCAACAGTCTTCTGATAGGTAAAGTGTTAATTAATAAATAATAAACATATGAACAAAACAGGGTATACAGATATGAAAGATTTTCTAAATTTAGGAATAGTTTGAAAATAAAATTAAAAGTAACTAACACAAATCGAATCTTAAAAATTAATTTAAAAAATTGAATAAACAAGTCTGAATAAAATACCGTCTCAAAATTAATAATTCCAACAGATTAAGCATATTGTAAAATAATGTTCACTTTTATAGAAATACACTTGTATTTCACTCATTTTTTGAAATTTGTATCAGCTATAAACACAAGAATTCGTAGTTCAATTACAACAGTCATGAAATAAACTGTAAGTATACTGTAAATAGACTGAAAATAGACTGTAATAAACTGTAATAAACTGTAAATAGACTAAAATAGACAAGCATGTACTGAATTTTTCAGAAACGTTTCTATAAAAAATAACATAAAATAAATGTACAGATTGAAGCGTCTGAATTTACATAAACGTGGCTATTTTTCTAAAATTTCCAATTCGATACGATTGCGTTAATTTTAAATAAATATCCGCCTGAATTCTCATCAGTTTATTTATAATCAGCCGGCCGATTAACATAAACGGACCGCCCTTGCGAATTTCTAGATTGAACACGACCGTGCCTGGCATAGAACGACTTGCTATAAGATTGGATTAAATAATTTTATGCAGGCTACGGTGCGCGCGCATGGAGTATCAAGTGAATTTTGTGCGAGAGAATATCCGGGACAATGTAATATCGTTTGCGAGAAGAAAAAAACGACGGAACTTTCAGTATTTCCCATGATTATCGATTGCGAACTCTTTCCACCATCGCCGATCAAAGTTGGATGCACGCTAATGACTCCGGGCACTCAGCTAACTTTTCCAAGTTGCGCTCTTCCGCGTACTGGTACACCTGGCTCGACACACATGCTCCGGTGCAAATTAAGTACAGGGGCTTAGGATAACCGGGTCTATAATAAATTCACTGTAGCACACGACGGCGACATCCATTAACATTGTTAGAGTCACGTAAGCTGCATTACGCGGTCGTCATTCTGTCTTTGGTCCTCGTATTTCATGGAACCAGAATTTTTGGTATTGCAAAATTAGAACATCTGAATCTTGTGACACCGGCAGATGATCCAGCAAATGCCTCAATTAACACTTTAGACTAGTAAAGTCTATTGGTAATTGTTGAGACGTGATTATTGTATGGCCGGCTCGTATTTCGGTTTGGGTCTACGCTACGGTCGATTTTGAACAGTGCCATTGTCGTAGGGATCCTCTAGCGTCTTCTGACGAATTTATTGTTTTATGACTCTGGTGCGGCTGGAAAGTATCAGTTGACCATGGGAAAGTCAGATTCATCATTATTCATCAATCATTGGAACTGCCTGCACTATACTGTACCTAACTTTATAATTGTTTTTGCAGAGAGGCAATGGTCGTTGACTAATTAACACTTTAGACTATTAATAGGCTTATTAATGACTCTATGTGAAAGAAGCTCTACAATTTTCTTTCTAATAAACAAATATTAGAGGAACTGGTTGCATTATATTGATTCCAAAAATTTGTAGAATTACGAATGAAATTTCTGTCGCTTTTAAACAATTGATTGAAAAATTCTGTATTAGAAAATTGCGAGTAACTAAAGTATTAATAAATGCAGTAACGAATATAATTTGTACAGCTTACTTATTCTGTTTCTTTAAGAGGTAAAGTACTTTTCTTGCTAAATAAAAGGGGTTCAATGATATTCGTGTTTCTAATTGCCTTAGTTATTTCCACACAGCATAATTTAGTTATTTAAAGTTCAATCAATGAAATGTTCAAACTTAATAGAATTTTTGGAAATATCTATACAGGATATTTTCTTAGAATTCAGTCAAGTTCAATGAATATTATATTTTTCATTTTTTTTGTAAGTGAAATAAAATTGTAGAGAAATTTAAAATAAAATATTAATAACTGCGCGAAACTCTTGTATAACCTAAATTAAACAAATTATATTTTTGGTTAAATGTTAGGTGGAATGATAAGACTGTTCCTGTTCCATCTTTCGCGAGCATGTTGGAAACACAGAATTTCAGTTTAACCTGTAAATATACATGCACGTTATAATTACTTGAATAAGAATAAAGTAAGAACTGTTTGTTCCGTAGAAGATTGCATCACGCGTTGAGCTCAGATTATGCAATGAGAAAGATCCGCGGGGAGTGAATCCTCGAGACTTAATTAAATTTTATGGCCGTAACTGAAGAGCAACGGTAAAGAAACAATGATAGACCAATAGACAACAGCGTCTGTTACTTTTTCCTCGATTAACTCCCGCACAACACTCGGATTACAATTTGACCTAGAAAGAAATTGCCGTTTCTCATTATACAGGGTGTCCAGAAAAATGTTAGACAGATTATTTAAAATAACTTTTTCCTTTGCAAAAATGGCCGCCTCCGCTTGGTTCATGAGTTATTAACGAAAAACACGCGCCAAACAGACCACTGTTACAGCGGACGGATTTCGACTCGGCCGGGAAATGCACACATGACAAGCCCGTAGGCTAATTGTTTCAGTCGTCTTAAGCCTTGTTATTATTATACACTGTCATTACATATTTTCTAAATTATTTTATATGAGGATATAAAGCGATATATGGGAAGTGGGATTCTCATTCAAATGTACAGGAATTTCTTAGTACGTATGTGTTATTTTTAAACAATTCCACTAGTGGATAGAGACCGTAATAAACCACATTTATTTACTATTACGCATACCTACTTATTATTACACATAACATTCTTTTTATTTATTCGATGCTGAATTAAGACTGTAAGTATATTTTCAATGAAAAATTTCGGAGTATTTATTCCTTTTTCAGAAACACGGTACGTCGAACACTACATGTAACATATGTCCATTGAGACTGTATGAATAACGATAAGCAACATTTCACCGATTAATCAAAATTGTTTTGTTTAGCGGTGACGATATTTTCAGGGCAGGAAGTTCGATTCGTCCTATCAGCTGAGCCCTCCGGGAACCCGGGATAGCATCTATCGTGGTTTAACGAACGGGCCAACCTTTGCATGTGGCCGCGTTTCGCGCTTCGCGAGCATTTCGTTTTTGACTGCACGTTCCGCTGGCAGATCGATACGCGGCAGAGATACGCGAAGGAAAATGTCTGTTCGTAAGCCGCGCCCACGTTTTGGCATCACGTTCCGTGCTCCTCTCTCTTTTACGTCGCCTTCGTGCCCCTCTCTATCGCCCCATCTTCCACCACCACCCCTCTACCCGCGCTCGATCCTTCATTAACCCTTTGAGAGGAAACGCTGCTCACATACAGAAACGATTCGTTCGAGTGAACCGGCTCAAATTGCATGCGAACTGCTCGACTGTATAGCAAAAAAATTTCGGATCGCGAAAATCCCATTGACATCGGCGCTGAACGTCTGTGAGGAAAACGTGCCTCTTCCTGACCGCGTAATTGTTTAACCAAATCAAAGATAATACTGTTTTTCCCTTACCACATGTTCTTCTTGTCGTTCATAAACGTGCTATACAAAATGACTAGTGTTTTCAAAATTATGAAATTTCAAGCCGTGAAGTCATCTTAATTTTAATTCATCTTAATTCGTTTGCAATTTGATTGAACAAGTTGCTTCTGAATTGAATGTGAAGAAGTTGTAAGCAACTTGTGACCGAACTCGTTTATCAAGTATGTATCTTCTTTTTCGAGAAGATGCATTTTTCATTTGAAATTTGTAAAACTTTACAGACTTCTACGGTGTTAAACAAATTTTACCTCGCATTCCTTTCGACGTGATCTTGTGAAATATTCTTCTCACCGGATTACTGAGTTTAAGATGAAAAAATAGAATCGTTGGAATTTGGACAATAGGCAATTTTAGTTTCTCACTCCGGTTGATAATAAAATAGTGTCTATGGAAAATAACTATGTTCGGGAGCGTGAAAGCAGAGCAGATTCGTTCTTCAAAATGAGTATAGGCAGGAAATTTTAGTATTTTTTTACACTTACTTATTAGACTGATTAATAGACTGCGGGTCTTTATGCAAAATAAAAATAGTCTGCATCAATCGCGTGAAACAGGAGTCACTTCTTGATCTATCTTGAATAATCTCACTAAGCTGACGATAATACATCCGCATTCTTAAATTCGTTAAATCTTTTCACGAGTTTTATCACAATATATCGTTACTCCTCTTGTTCACGATTCGAGCACGGCGCGACAACATCGCTAACGCGCGATAGAATCAGCCGCCGCGCCGGCCGAAATTCGTCAGCTGTAGTTAAGCTCCGTTTGGCCCTCGTTTTTCGCTAATAACTCGAAAACGAAGCCAGGTACTACATTTTCGCAAAGCTTCTTAGACTTCTACCCAGGAATCACTCATTTCAAGGAACTCGAACATTTTTGGGACGCCTTGTCTAAACGCTAGTGGCGGAAAAGAACTCGCCACTGAGGAACGCACTTCGCAAAACGAAACAAGCCACTTAACACATATTCTACCGGCGATTATTCCATAACTTCTGGAACTCCATGTTACATGGCTGAGGATTTTTTAATAGATTCTTCAACAGCAAGAGAAAATTCAATGATAAACCAGCAACTCACTCTTGATAACGTAGTTCAATCATTTCCTTGGGAATTATTGTGTAAAAGAAGACTATTAAGATTCCATTTACCACAGCAAAATTATTAAAAATCCTATTACCAGGCTTCCGATAGATTAAGTGTTAACAGGTCACAATTCCAAAAGAAAGAAACAAATTTGTATCCGGTTCCAGTAGCTCGTAAACGATTCAGACAATTTTTCTTCTGCACAAAGATCAACGGTCTATCACTTTCTGAATGACACACAGCTGGCTAAATGCGGATCCACGGCAACCTTAAAATTCTTTCGTCGGGACGCAAAGTACAAAATAGAGTATAATTAGCGAGACAATGGAATCATCGCTGCCACTCCCCGGCTTTCTGGCCTGGAATCAATCATTTTAATAAATTATCCGAGCCGAATAGCACATGGGAACGGAATCTGCGAAATCAGTGAATTCGCGGTTACGTTGCCGCCGGTGGTAGAATCGCTGTCGAATATGTATTCGCTGGAGTTCTGTGTACCGGTCGCCCAGCGTTCGCACGAGTTATCCTAGCCACGTGAACATTCGCACGAGAGTTATCCCATAATCGTCTCAACGATCAGATTTCACGGTAGCGAGGAGAGACGCGGTAACGGTATAACAACGGTAGCCGGCTCGCGAATTGATTCCGCAGTATCCGCTCGTTGTACACAGCGTCTAATGAGCTATGATCGGAAATAGGCGAATTTACACTTCTTCACTTTGAATGTACAGCGGTTCGCAGTAATATTCGGACACTTTCAATACTAACCGTACCGAGTCCGAAATGTGACTGGTACATGTTGTCTTATAAAAATTACGAAACGAGATATATTTAGATTTCCCGCATATTTTATAACAATGTGTGCTTGAATGAAGAAATTTATTTAATAATTTTTAATGAACGTATCTATTCGTAATTTCAACAATTATAACATGGATAATGTGAAACCGATCATTTGACCGGTCGTGGTACGAAATGTATTTAGATTTCCTGCATATTTTATAACAATGTGTGCTTGAATGCAGAAATTTATTTAATAATTTTTAATGAACGTATCTATTCGTAATTTCAACAATTGTGACATGGAAAATGTGAAACCGATCATTTGACCGGTCGTGGTACGAAATGAATTTAAATTTCCTGCATATTTTATAACAATGTATGCTTGAATGCAGAAATTTATTTAATAATTTTTAATGAACGTATCTATGTAATTTCAACAATTATAACATGGAAAATGTGAAACCGATCATTTGACCGGTCGTGGTACGAAATGTATTTAGATTTCCTGCATATTTTATAACAATGTATGCTTGAATGCAGAAATTTATTTAATAATTTTTAATGAACGTATCTATTCGTAATTTCAACAATTATGACATGGAAAATGTGAAACCGATCATTTGACCGGTCGTGGTACGAAATGAATTTAAATTTCCTGCATATTTTATAACAATGTATGCTTGAATGCAGAAATTTATTTAATAATTTTTAATGAACGTATCTATGTAATTTCAACAATTATAACATGGAAAATGTGAAACCGGTCATTTGATTGGTCGTGGTACGGTTAGTGTTAACAACCCCTTGCAATATAACGAGTCGGACTCGTGATGGACATTTCGAACAGACTCGACTAAATATGTATGTTATGAAGTTCCTACATACTGAGACAAAATTCTATTTTGTTGTTGTTGTTGGAGTGATTGAAATTCGCACGTCGTGTTGTGTTGGCGATTCTGTTGAGTGGTTCGAATCGCGTTGTTTTTGTTTCTCCCGCGTCTTCACGCGTTCGTTGATTTGCATCCGTAGAGTGTGCACGTGTTTGTTGCGATGTGTGTCCTGTATATTCTAGTTTATATATAATAACATTCTGAATCTAACTCTAACAGTTGCCGATATACAGGCCGAGTCAATAATTATTACCATCTGAAATAACTCATTATTTATTGACTTTATCAAAGAATGTGTGAGATGAAATTCTCTGTATCCAAGAGAGGGCATTACACAGTTCGGTTCTTTGAGGCCTTATATTTTCTGAGAAATCAAGGTGACCTTGAGCTTTTCAAATGGTACCGTATATTATCTCTTCGTAACAGCATTGTAGTCCTTAAGAAGACGAACTCGATGACCTATAACAAAGTGTCTTCGATTGACCTTAAACCTCGAAACAAATCGATAAATCACTTTCCGTGTACTTTTTATTCACTATGTGCGAATTATAATTAAGAAGTAATTTTTAGGATCCAAAATAATAAATAGGTTAAACGTGAGAAGGTATGAAATTGTTATGCGGTGTAAAGGTTAATTCCCTTGAAATGTAAATAAAATTCTGTTTTGTTGTTGTCGATATACAGGCCGAGTCAATAACTATTACCATTTGAAATAACTCATTATTTATTGACTTTATCAAAGAATGTGTGAGATGAAATTCACTGTATTCGAGAGGTCGCATTACAAAAACAGTTCGATTCTTTGAGGCTTTATATTTTCTAAGAAATCAAGGTGACCTAGAGCTTTTCAAATGGTATCGTATATTATCTTTTCGTAACTGCATTGTAGTCCTTAAGAAGACGAACTCAATGACCTATAACAAAGTACTTTCGATTGACCTTGAACCTCCAAACGAAGCGATAAATCACTTTCCGTGTACTTTTTCTTTACTATGTGCAAGTTATAATTAAGAAATAAACGCTGTTGAGGTTTTACGCCTACTGCGCCTAAAGAAGTTTCACTTCAAAAATTTGCCCGTGAAAAAAGGTCCTATAGTTTTGCTGGCCATTTTTTAAAGCTTCATCGATACAGTAGTATAGAATCCGACTATGGTAGTCGTGACAGAATTTTGACACATCCTGTACGTAATAAATAAATAGTCTAAATTCGCCTTAGCAGACGTGCCAAGGGTGTTGAATGCAACGAATTCAATCGTGTCGAATCGAGTTGAATCGAATAGACAGGTTTCGCGCCGCAATCGGAACACGAAATGGCCGCAATTAAAACGTGAAAATCGCGAATGTCGTCGCGACAACGGCTGCATTCCGATGCGAAGGATTGACGTTACAATCAACGACTTCCCCGTCGAAAACGTTCCGTAGAAATTCGAAATGCTTCCCGTGGAACGGTAAAACGTCTCGTTTTCGTGTTACTTCGTCTGTATCGCCGAATAACCGCTGACATTTTCGTCGGGCGCAACGATGGTTTCCTATTACCTGACCCCGGCAAAAATTTTCTTCGAAATGAAGATAAAACTCGAACTGCCGCGCCGCGCCGTTCAAAATAATATTTTGGTTCAAGGTTAAGGCGCTGCTGGTTGAAAATAAGGAATGTCTTTATGTGGAATCTTATGTGTTTGTAATAATTAATTCACCGTTGCTTGATTTTATATTATTTTTGTTTAATAATGTTTTGGTTCTTAACCCCTTGACGTACAAAGACATCTCAGGTACCTCATATGCTTCTTATGATATTGTACGGATTAAACTAAAATATTGTTTAATATTAACGGCACTTATACAGGATGAAAACAATAAAGTGTTACAGACGAATGTCTCGAAAAATATTGATTATACGCAAAAATATTTTAGATGAAAGTTTGTTCAGTACCGAGGGGGGCATCATGTGGTGAAACTTTTGTTATTCCTGGTGGACACTCCAAGGTGAGGTGAAGGTCAACTTCCTTTTTTAAAACGGAATGATATGATTTTTTATCCACCATCAAAAAGTGCGTTTTAAGATGAGTGCAATTACCTAAGACTCAAGGTCATTCAATGTCGAACTTGCAGGGAAATGAAGAAAAAGAGTGATCGTTTTATTTGTACTTTAGTTCATGCCTTCGAACATTCACACCAAAACAATAACATGTGTTCCATATCAGCATTACTCAGGACAACATCAAAGTCATTATCAATGAAATGAAAACGTATTTATGTATTAGTGTGCTCTTCTGCAAGATAGTCAGTTTACTTTCATTATTATTCGTGCTAAGGTAGACAGTCAACGGATTCAAACATAAAAATGGCAGTATCAGAATGCATTCAGTCACTTTTAGAAGAAAAAGTAGAACATCAAAAAACGTATCGAACCAGCTTTTTAAAATAATTTTATTCTTTCTATTAGTCTCATTTAACATTAGCTTCGGGTTCGGTCAAACTGATGGGTTCTAATATTTTTAATTTTCGATTATTGATATTGTAGAGATATGGAATCCATGAGGAATTATTTAACAAATTTATATCTAATATAAGTGATATAAAATATATTCATAAAATGGATTATTCTAATGAACTTCTCTGTAGTTCATAATTTTCTAAAAGAAGAAAAAAATGTATATTCATTGTCTGCCAATATGTTTTCCAATGACTGTACATTAATAACGCCGAAATATAATTTCATCTCGGATTAAAGGAAATTAATAAATTACATATTTATTTTACTCCGTCCAGAATCATCAGTTTCACGAGTCTGACACGATGTTATAGTCAGTGATGGGAATTCCGTGGGCGCTGGGCGAGAAAATTACCACCTCTCTGGCGTACCGTCGTCCGCTACTTTGCTTTTACCGCGCATGCGCTACACAAAAGCGTACTTCTACTCTGTCCGTGTGAACTGCCTGTTCGACGACGGACAGAGTAGAAGTACGCTTGTGTGTAGTGCATGCGCGATAAAAGCAAAGTAGGGGAAGACGGTCTGTCAGAGAGAGGATACTTCTTTCGCCCAGCGCCCACGGAGTTCCCATCACTGGTAATAGTACAGGGAGTTACAACGTATTCCCCTCCAAGAACTGCAAGGTCCCCACCATCGAACATCTTCCCACTACTACGTACAGCCGTAGAGTTAGCGAGTGCTGCGTGCGCCACGCGGCTCTCGTGGTGAGAGCTTCCCGCTACTATACATTATAACGATGAAATCTAAGAGTGGGGGAAGAACCTAAGCGGGGAAGGTGCCTCGAATAGCTCCGGAGCTACTGGTTGGAACTGTCTGTTATAGTATATCCAAGGAGTTTAAAAACTGGTTAAAAATTTCGATAGACACATTCTTATTACTTTTATAAATCTGAATTAGTCGCTTTTAGTGCACCGTAAACCTAGTATTAAGAGAAGCATGCTTGTCCCTTTCGCGTTAATTAATTAAAGCTAAAACCCAATCAATTCCCATCAGTCCTAAAACAGCAACGCGGAACAAAAACAGGATTGTTCCGGGGTAGTATCAATCAATGGATGCTAGAGAATATTAAATGATCCGACAATTTCAACGAAGAATACACACAGCGCTTGGGAAACGGCACAGCGAAATTTCCCAACAGCATGCTCTGCAACCGGAGTTTCGGAAGGGTTCAAAAGGGCTGATACTTGGATGCAATCGCCCGGGTTGAAATTCTGTTTGCGTCGGAAGTAAGAAATTGTTAAACGGTCAGAGAGCGACTGTAAACGGCGAAGGAAACGGCCTTTGTCCAGCGTAGAACGGTTTCGTGGAGCTTGTAGAGCGGAAACGCGCGCCTTTTTGAATTAACAAGGCGAGGCCAGGATCAAACGTTTTGTTGACTGCGCGAGCCAATTACAAGCAACTGCTTAAACATCAAACGGTATATTCCAAATGTTCGATTGTGTTCCCGCCTGTAAACGTTTGCGCAAACTGACTCCGAGATACGCCACGGGGCAGCTACTCGCGCACACGACTGTGTTCGTACTGCCATGCAACAACACCATGGCAAATTGTTTCGTACTTCACGGACTGAACGAAAGAAATGGATTCGTCCACCGATAGTTCCAGCCTGCTCGCTGCTTCGGAATCCTTTGAATTTTTCGCTGATCGATCAATCCCGAAACGAGAGGAATTCATAGACGTCAGTCATGAACTCCTCTCTGATTGATATTCAATGCAAAAAAATGCACAGAGGATCGCGAATCCGTTCGTACCATCGCTATCCGTGACTGATATATGGGCAGCAAGTGCGTGCATAAATTAACACACTGTGTGCACTACGTTTAAAAAATAGATTACCACTTGGCACTCGAATGGTGACTCTGAGTCACCAGTAAAAATGCCTTACCATTATTCAAAACATTTTCATAATATTAAATTCGTCTCTATTTTAAAAATTTATAAAATTTCAAGTGTTGCATGAGAAGACAAGCTTCATTTCAGCTGAGCTAACTAATCAAAAAGTTTTAACTAATGACTATTTTGCTATGACTAACAATCAATCAGACTATTAGTCATTTTTAATTATTATTTTATTAGTGCCCTACTCTGGCCCATGGTACAATAGCGATGGCCCTGACATAATACATCGCCCAATGCTCGCCTCTACAGCAGCGTTGCCATATGCGCGTCCCGCCAGACACGCAAGCTTGCCTTCGCTTCCCCCACTCTTCCACCTGTGGGACCGGGTAGGGGAAATAACGGATGCTCTTTTGTTTCTTTCGCACTATGCGACGCCACGGACGGCTTGGTTTGGGTAAAGTTGGGACACTCGTCAGCGTGCTCCACGCGGTGCGCATGAGCGTTCGTGGGAAGAGCGGCGGAAGCGTTGGCCAGCTTAGCAGCGCAGCTAGGCGAGGGGCGGAAGGGTAAGGAGCCGCGCATGGCAACCCAGCTCTACGGTCGATTCAATCATGTCGATGAAAACATTTGTCGACGATTTGACCGTGTCCATGAAAACATAGTTCCGACGAAAGTTAATGTCGGTCGAATCGTGTCGATGAAAACATTTTTGACGATTTGACCGTGTCGATGAAAACATAGTGCCGACGAAAGTTTTTTTTTTATTAAACTATAAAACCCCACATGAGATTATTAGCAACATGCACTTGACTGTGCTTGCTGACATTACAAAATCACTTAGAGTCTAGGGTTGACAATATAGTGAAGCATATCCAAGTGCAATTCTAAAGGAACAAACAATGAGACATTAGAAATTTATGTACATATATAAAGTAAGGGGCAAGAAAAGGGTCCACACAAAAAGGCATCTATTGTATAGGGTGGAAAGTAACCCTTGTTGCAAAGTTTGTGGATAAAAGCATCTCTATTAGTATCATAGATCGGGCATTGCCATAACACGTGATTAGGATCCTGTATCAGACAACCACATAGGCAACTTGTGCCGACGAAGGTTAATGTCGATCGAATCGTGTCGATGAAAACAGTGTCGGCAAAATGAGTTGTCAACGATCCCAGGGTAACCCAAAAATTCGAGACGCAGTGAATATCGCGCAAGAAAATACGCGATTAGGATGTTTCGAGGACGAAGGTCGCGAACGAATTGTAAGTTTTTGCATTGCCGTTCTGGGCAGAGGAAATGGGAATTGTGACATTGACCAGTTTCTATTCCGTGTTTCTCAAACATATGGAGAAGTACACGTGTTACACGGGTCAGCTCACAATTGCGACGTCCCGCGGCCTGTAGTTCATTTATATGCTAAATGATGGAAGATAATGAATTTTGGCGCTGCAATAACGTTACTGCGACCTTCACTACCTGTGTACGCCATATTGTGTTTGCGTAAGGGACGAAATTACCATTAGTGTAGAATCTAAGCTGCTGTAGATATTAATGAATAATAGAGCGATGAGTAAATCTTTGTCCTACATGTTATTTTATGCAATCAAACCTTTGTGAATACTTTAGCAGTCTTTTGTTTCTTCGAAACAGGTCACCTTTTTATTTTCGTAGATTATGCGCGTCCTAAAAGAATCTAATTAGTCTTCCACCATACGGTTCGAAATTTATTTTATAACACGAAGCCTATTTTTTTTAATATACTCTAATGTATTTAATTTTGACATTTAAATCTAAGATTGTTACTGCAGAGGCAATTCTAATAATTATGCAGTAATAAATTTATCAAAAGTTATCAACTGGCAGCTTAAAATGAATTTAAAGCGATTATCATACGATTATACGTATTAGAATTGGAATGCTTGTTACTTGTAAGTAATAATTGTTTAATTTGTCTAGCGAAAATAGTAAAGATCAAAAATAAAAATGTTCGAATATAAAGTAAAGAAAAACATACGCTTCGTGTTGTATGCTATAGTCAATTAAACGTTGTTAGTATGATTAACTTCTCTTCCCGCATGTTTGTTACTATTAGTTTCAATGGACGCATACAGTATAATACGTTTGCGTAGAAACACGGTTCTCGGCTAGAGAAGCATGTTTCTAAACAGAGGTATGTCAAATTTCATTAGGTAGTGGCTTGCTCTAATTACACTGGAGTAATTTACTCTACTAGTATACTACTATGTATTGAAAATAGCTGATCTGTCTCAACCAATGTTTCACGCTCTCACGAGATTCGCTGACAATGAATGCAATGATAACCCAAAAATGGTTGCCACCTTTTAATTCGGTCTTTGACTATACACGAACTTCGTGCAAAAATAATGATAAAACATAGGGCATAAACATCCTCTCGAAAAATTGTTTACTAGCACATTTATAAATCCAACGACACTAAAATTGTTAATACAGAAAACACAATTTTATTTTCACATTCCGTCTGTGTAAACAATAATCTAGATAAAAATATTATCATAGTCAAACTTTGGTACATGAGTTATTAATTATTTGGGATTTTTTTATGAAATACAAATGTAACGTAGGATTTGCGGTAGAGTAAAAATGTAACTGTATCAGAATTAAACAGAAAACAAAATTTCTAAATAATCAGACAAGCATTTTCCTGATTCTAAATTTCAACAAACAAAAAGTGAACAGTAAAAAATATGTTCGAAACAGTATTGTGAGAATTCTCAATTCAGTACTTGCAAAGCAATATTTTTGTGTCGAGTGGATAAAAATATCTTCAGAGATAGTGTGGCAGATCAATCGCTCCATACCAACTATGCATCCTCTGCGCCGCTGGTATTAGCATTTTCTGTGTAACGTTCAGCGATTTATTACATCGTGTATCAGCTAGTATTTGTCAGCAAACTCTACGATATGTCTGTTTGCAAATATTTATGGAAATATTCCGCATGTATCTGTCAGATCAGGTACGATCTCCGCAGAGTCAACACTGGAAGTATCGAGCAACCAATGTGACTACTTTTTAATACCACCAACATTTTTTTTTATTTTACCTCGCTGTCAGAAGGGATTGAAGAACGTTGCACGAATGATATAAATTCAGGGAAAAGGAGGTACATTATTTTTCAAAAAATTATTTAACTCTCGTACTTTAGAAATATTTAATGATACTTGAATGGGACTTCAGACTTTCGTCATTCGTGTTTTAGACTTTAATTAATACAAGCAATATTAACAACGACTGTCAAAAGCGAAATAATAAGCAGGATAGTGTATCATGTCTCTTTGATAATTCATATATTAATTCCACAGAGAGTAATTCATAATTTCATATTTTAATGCTTATATGTTCTTCGAATGCAAACTCACTCACTTGATGTTATAAATACATACTATTTGATGCATTATGTTAAAATATGCGATTACGAATGAAACATAATTTATAAATTTATACCGAGCAAAAAGGAAGTATATTTGAGAAACGTATGGGAATTATTAAAATACATTAAATTATAACACAAATATTTTAAAAAATATCAAGCACATTACAGTGTCTAGAAAATGGCTGAATTTCTATACAGAAGCATGAAGGGAGTCAGAAAGAAGTTTGTCAATTGCAGAATAAAGGGTTTCCTCTTTTCACATGATGTAGCAGATGAAAAACTGAACACCCATTTTTCCTTAAAAAAATACTAGACATTCGAACCTCTGTAAAATCATTGAAATTTTTTTTTTGTGAATAAGTCTAACACGGATTTGGAGATTGAAGCCTACTATTTACAACTTCCCAAAAATCGATGTATGATTTTTTTCACTGTTTTAATAAATAAACCCGAGGTACAAGATTGTTCGTCTTAAGTCCTCGTAGTGAAACTCACACTACTGTAAAATTGGCGGCATACCTCCCATTCAAAGGTGGATAAAACGACTAAAAAAATCGTATATTCATTTTCAAATTGTCGTTGAAAGAGGAAGTTTCAATCTTTAAATCTATGGTGGTTATAGTAGAGAAACAAATTTTTTCACAAACATTTTCAAGAAGAAACGCGTCTTCAGTTTCTCGCTCGCTACATCATGAAAAATAAAATCTTAGAATAAAATAATCGATGAATTATGAAACAAAATTTTCCGTATCGACCGATTTGGATGAAATTTTCAGAATACGTGTAATTGACACAGATCAACGACATATATTTTCTAAATTTTCAATATAGGCCCACATAAAAGAGTTCTAATATAATTCTAATATACAACTTTTAGTATTTCTTCTGCAACTCCGATCAATTGCAATTTTTCCAAAATTTTTTTATTCCGCCATGCGGTGGAATAATTGTTCTAACTTCTAATGAAAGTCCAAGTCGTAGGGTACAATACAGTATTTCATCGTTAATTGTCGTGAAATTCTGAACGATAATTGTCGCAAAACAATGCCTCCTTCCGTGAGGGGCTGTAAAGCTCGAGAGGCCTCGGTCGCCGAGAAGTGTTTCTTTTCTACGTTCGGCACAAGTCAAAGAATAGTATTATCTGAACGTTAATTGTCGCCGGCCGGACCCGTGGTTGCGACGACTATCGATAAAAAACTGTATTAAAAAGGTTATGATCTTCTTAAGAATGCCCGAATATTTATGAGGGTCACTGTAAAAAGCGTTTCAGCTCATCAGACAGTTTCAGTGTCAAATTTCTCTGTTCCGTACATTATAACTTTCGCTTTGATAAGAATCCGTTTGCCGGGAATAAGAATGAAAGTATCATTGATCAGCAGATGTATAAATGCATCCCCGGGAAGCTATGACGTTTAATCCTTTTGATGCAGCGTTGGTTTTCAGTTCTTTATTACTTTTGCCACTCCGTCAAGCTTATCTTAGTCCGGGGTTTGATAGCACTTCTGCCTCGAGCAATGGTTCGTGCAAAACTCCACGAGATATACATAGAACACCGGGACAGCATACACAATTTTCAGTAGTCATAAAAGGCCTTTTAATCGGACCGGTTACCAGCGGAGGAAATCAATTTAGCCGAGCGTAATGCGCCACGATAAATTTCACGCCGTCAGTTTATCAGTCGCGACCAGTGAATCGACGGTTGCGCAAAAATAAAGCCGCGTTTTCATCCGACGGATAAACTCTCGTTGAAACACGGGTAACGGGAGCAACCGACGACGCGACTATTCGATTTTTCGCGTTATCGAGGAACTGACGTCCGATTACTAACACGGTGCGCATTATCAGGATCACAACGATAATTAATTTTCCATTGATTTGCGGCGAATTGATTCCCCGCATTCCGGCGCCCGTAGTGTGAATACCTATGATCCGAACAATAAGAATCAATAGGGAATTAATTACCGTTTGCGCGGTCGGGAACGGTGTTGCCTACATTTTTCGAACAAACGTTTGCCGACGATTTACCCATTAATTGAAGGCCTCTTCGGTTTCCGCGTCACTTAGATTGAAATAATTACAGTCCGAATTCAAGAAGTACAGTAATCCCGCGATCTAAGTCTTCTTTCGGTTCTCTGCCGGGGCTTAGATCGTGAAGGGACACTATTCTTTTGTGACCACGTCGACCTCGCCGAACGTAGAAGAGGACAGCATGCAAACACGGACCACGCGGCCGAAGGCGCAACAAAAAATAGCGTATCGGTGAGACAATACTAGTACAATAATAAAACTTCTTTATTTTTTATTATTTTTTCATGGAACTTTCACCAACATATTCGTGGCATTTTTCGAATGAAAATGATACCAAATATGATATAATTCCAATGATATTTACTCGTGTAATAAACGATGAAAGTTTTGGACGTAAAGAAGGACAGCGTATAGGAACGAAAGAGACGACAAGAGTCGCGGCCGCCGGCACAGTTCCACATGTCTACAGGATCTACTAAGACGATATAAATGCGGAAGGGGTGATTCTACATGAGAAAATAAATCTAAAGTAAAGAATAATTTTTTTCATTTGACGCCTCGTTTTGGAGAAATTAGTGTTTGAAAATCCGGCAAGTTCACGTTCCTAGCGTTTGTAAATAGTAGATCAGGTAGGCAATGAACAGACGCGTTTAACATTTCATATTCAATATCAAGCGCGGTCGCCGAATTTTCAAACTGTAATTTCTCGAAAACGATGCGTTAAACGAAAAAAATTATTTTATACTTTAAACTTATTTTCTCATGTAGCATTACCCTTTCCACATTTATACTATCTTGGGACACCCTGTAGACATGCGGAACAAAATAATTTATGAAACTTTAAAGTCGTTTTTCAAGAGAATGGTTGACTTGAGACCCATGGTGTCTTTAAGACTTTTGTTCCTTGTGACGAGTACTATACGATGCAATACAAACAAAATGTTGACCTTGTAAAAACCGTCAAGGACAAATTTGCGGACCATTTTTTTAACAGATCTCCACCGATCCAGTGGTATAGAACCCTGCTATGGTGGTCGTGACATATAATTTTTATACACCCTGTACATTTCTTACAGCCGGAGTAGCGTGGATGAGCAACATTGAGATGAGCAGAGTATGTTTCAGAACCTCGAACCAGCAATTTCGAGTACGTTGAACGGAGAATCATATTGACGTTTTAGGTGGCGAGAGTTTAGCAGTTCTGCCCCCGCCCATGTTTGTTTCCCCAGAAACTACTCATCTCCGTCAGCCGTCTCGATGAATGCATTAGCGACGTCAAACGAAGCTATTGATTTAAACAATTTTTTATCACCAGCCGTTATCGATTATCGATTAACGGCCACGCTTACAATGTGTACCTGTAGCCAGGCGGATAGATCGGGTTCCCCCCTCGTGCACACCGGTTGCGAGCCGAACAAACAAATGTCGGCTGAAGGTGTCTGATTGAATTAGGTCTGGGTAGATCCCTTTAGAGAGCGAGATCCGCGCGGAGAAGAGCATGCTCCTCGAAATTTTCTCTTTAATTAATCGACCTTCTTCACCCGGACAGTACCTTCCAATCCCTTTCTCAATTTCCTCCCAGGGAAGAAAAGATTCTTTGCTGAACGAAAACGTTAAATCTCCTGTACCCTCTACCAAGAGCCACTCCACCCCAACCCGGCAAGAACCAAGCAGTTGTGACTTTGATCTAACGCGCGTTTTCGCCGCTCTCGGTTAATTGTTCCGCCCCCTTGTTTCCGCGTCAAACGGAACGCCTCCGGCAATACAGAAATTCATCGTTACAATTTATTTTGTATTCTTTTCCAACCCCACCCCTCCCCGCGCAAACGAACGTTTCAAAGAGCATCCGGCGTCGATCGTTCCTCAACATAAATCTCGCGGTTTACCGCCCGCAAGAACGAAAATCAATTCGAACACTTTTATCTCTTCAATGTCAGAAGAAGAACGCTCTCAAATCCATAAAGTACAGAGTGGCTCACTAAAAACTTCCAATAACATGTTATGCACCGTAAAGAAATATTTGAAGTCTTTTAAAATTCCCTATAAAATAATTAAATATTAAATTAATATTAAAATTTCTTTAAATTTAAGAGTGTATTGAGACGAATACAGTTTCATTTTTCGATGATTCCAGGCCTATATTTTGCTTTTATACTCCGGTATAAGTGTTGAAAGAACGAATTTAGTGACCTGTAATATGACAACCTTCAGTTGACCTTGATTCTCGAAATTTCCGGAAAGTAACTTCCGATATTTACTAATTTATTTCATTAATTTTGTTGACGCTCTTTCGAAAGACTGCCACATCTTTCATTTAATTAATTTGATACATTGACTACTATATTGATCGTGGATGGTTGACATTATTCTTCAACCAGGTTGTATAATTAATATTGTGGTAATTTCTAGTTGATTAAGTTTAATTCAAATTTGTAAGGTACTGCAGGATTCGGTTAAATATTATTGTAAGTCTAGTGTAATTTCGATTCATTGCACGAATGTTTTATAACTTTTACAAATGGTATTGAATTCGCTCCACAGTAGGAGACAAAATTAAATGGACACGATAAAACAGTTAAAAAACGCGAACTTCACTTTTTTCTTCAAAATTACGAGCAATAGCAATTTCAAAAATATTTTTCTTACATAATAATTACCTAATAAACTAATCCTTATAATATCTAAAAAGCACCGAAGTTGTAGGGTCCAATTATAAAAAAGTTTTTAAATGGCGTCTACTTAATTTTGTCCCCAACTGTATATAATCATGATACGTTTCTGTACGAAGTAAATATTGCTATATTCTGGCGAATTTGGGGAACCAAAATGGAAGAAGTTCTTGGACGTGGGTGTCACGTTATGTTTCATATCTAGTTTTCCAATTACTTCTATTTTCGTGTAGCGCCCGTTGTTTACCTGTCCTCATAGAATTTACTCGAAGCGACCATGTCAAGCTTGAATGCACGTGTAAATGCATGCCGCAGTGGATTGTCTGGCACGTTGGAAAAGGCCGGGGCTGTTGCACGGATTCGCCGACAACTTTTTTCAACAGGCTGACGAAGTGTTTCAACGCTGTCCATTGACGTTGCCTAGACCAATATACTGTTATGAACGAGAATACTCCGCGACAAAAATGTCACAGCGCGAAACAAGCGGTAACTCTGGAACAAGGTCATATCGGACACCACGCAGTTCTACAAACGTATTTTACCATGATTGTGACCTGAATCCTCTGATACTCCGATCATAAAACAGCATGTATACAGGGTGTATAAAAAATGTAGTACTTGAAAGGAGTGATTCCCAAGGTCTTTTGAAGTAACTTTTTCCTTTGCGAACAACGAAAAACATGGGCCAATCACAGCGCGGCTACAGTAGGACGCAGCCTACATGGAGCAACTTATTTTTACGTTCTATTGTTTTACAAGATGCAGCTTATGCCCGTTTACTAGACACCGACAAGTCGATTATTGTTGTTATGGTAAAATATGTATGATTATCAACATATAATCCAACAGTAAATATAAAGAATGTCCTAAAAATGTTGTACTTCCTATGAAGAGTCATTCCTCAGATCAATTGAAGTAATTTTTTCCTTTGCGAAAATGTTCTCCTCGGCTTTAGTAAAGAGTTATCAACGAAAAACATGCACCAATCAGGCGTCAGGTCCCGCTGAGCGTGACGTTGGCATTGGCCGAGCCGGAAGCCATCCATTGTAGCCGCGCTGTGATTGGCTCGTGTTATTCGTTAATAGCTCCTTAACAAAGCCACGGAGAACATTTTTGCAAAGGAAAAAGTTGTTTCACATGATCTGAGGAATCGCCCTTCTCGAAGAAGTATAACATTTTTGGGACACCCTGCATCGAACTCGGAAACTAGTATTGTCCGCGCAACGAGAGTTGGCACAAAATCTCGTCAGTGGGGTGCAGGGGGAACGGCGAGTCCCCACTCTTGACACAAGGCTGCGGATCCCACCACTGATCAGTGGATCCCACTCTTACGCTTACGTTTTGGCGGGAACGGTCGACATAGGCGCTCAGCCTCACCACCATCTTACTTCATGGTCACCACATCTCTCTGTTACAGTCACACTCAATACGCTCGTTTGCTGTCTTCGTCAAGCGATTCGGCCAATCGCGGAAGACGTGTAGCGCGTAGTGGGAGCATCACGTGGTACCCACAAGTTTCTCTGTGCCAACTCTCGCTGCGCGGGCTATACTGGAACAGATGATTCAAACTCAAATTTGAATAGTCATCGAATAATGTCTACTATTAACTTCGTTTGTAATTTTAGGTGAACGGAAGTTTCTACGCACATACAGCCGTAAAGTAAGTATTACTTTTGGATCCTGATGAAGAATTCTACTTTTCATCGAAACTCTGAAGTAGACAGGTAGCTTACTAATGAGCAGGGAGGATATTTCATCCTCGAAGGGACAGAAGAAGTTTCCAACAGAGTTTGTTAATGAAGTTTATAAGTAATACTGTAGGGAAAGTAATGATGTTAAAGAAGCACTAACTATGGAAAAGTATTGAATTGATAAATTTACATTTTACGTTCCCCTGGGTACCGTGAAAGTAATCATTTATTACGTTTATTACGTTCATTGCGTTCTTTTAAAATTAAGAAACTAGATATGACTTCTCAAAAAATTGTGAACCGATTATTAATTAAGTGTATAAATTAAATTGTGACTTCGTCTTCATAAATTTTTTGTTCATCTGCAAACAATTAAGACATTCGCGTATTGAAAACAATCCCGCATCAATTTCTATACGTTCACACAATTTTACAAGCAACTGATGATGAACCCAGCAAAAAATGTAAATATAAAAGAAACTTCAAATTGATTAATTGTGTGTGCTACAAATTAGTTTGTACACCGAATACTCAGGTTGAACACGAATACTTTATGGACGGTGGTTATTGAATAACAAAAGTGTTCAATTCATAGAAACTTCAATAAATATTTATCTTTTACGAAATAACTAAGAAGTGAAATTTATGAAACGATAACAAATTTTGTTAAATAGGAGGATTTACGAGATCGTAATCGCGCAACGTCTATGAGAATTTCCGATTAAATCCCCTAAGGCCTGTAAGTCCCCAGATCGATGCAGAAATGCATTTACTCGGATTATCGCCACGTCAAATTAATTTTGAACGATTGATTCACATAGACAGCCAGCAGTGTCTGATGATTTGTGTTTCGCGATTCATGTCACAAACACTTCACGCAATTATGCCAATTCCACACTGACGTTAGCAGGCCTAACAGTTACTGCTGGAAGCATCATCAGCCATTAGCAAACCAATAAAATTCTTAGCGATTAATTAATTCTTAATTCTCCACCAATCGACTGTTCAAATTTTCTCATATAAGTAAATTTCCAACTTAAATATTTTTGCGCATAAAAAATAAAACTAGACTGCAACAATTACACTGACTACACAAAAAGAGTAATCTGCTATTCTCGAGCAGAACAATCGAGGAGTCTGGGCAAAGATCGATTGTGGTTAATTTTTCAGCAACCGATTATTCAAATCATCCTATACAACAGAATCTTCAAGGAAAAATTGAAATTTAAATATTTTCAAGCAGTAAAAACATATTTAAACTGCAACCGTTACACTCGCTATTTGCCTTCCAACTCAACCATGCATCTCTCTTCGTCCAAACCGATTCCCACACAGAAAGGGAAGGCTATTTTCGAGCAGAACAATCGGAGGAGGCAAGGATCGATCTTCCTCCTCTTTCAAGGGGGATCGCGCTCGATAGAAAGACGCAAATCCTGATCAAAGAAGGATATTGCTGGGACCAGCAATTTTTAATATCCATCGGCTAGGGGTCGATCAAAGAGCGAGCGAAGCGACGGGTTCTGTATCTGCTGGAGGTGGGTCAATTTATCGAGGATCGTAGATCGATAGGGGAAGCGGGTCGGGTTAAAACAAGCAACCCGAAACCAGGGGCGCGAGCCGGTTTTTGCGGGTCCGCGGATCGATAACGACTGTTTTATATCGACGTCGAGGCCGTCCAGGAATCGTTTGTCAACGTCCAATCAACGTCGGCGGGGAGATAAGCCTCGGGCGAAAAACCGTCGTGGAAAAACGGTGGCTGGGATCCTTCCAGCGGTTTTTTCCAAGGGTTTCCTTACACGGCCACTTCTTTAAAAAGGGACTTTTCTCCCTCCCCCGCCAGGCTTACTATTTGTTTCTTCCTAGTCAGATTACCCTCCTGATCTTTCGCAGCCGCCGCCTCTCTTTCCACTGCTAATCTCGGCGTCGTTCCGCGCCGATGAACCTGCCGTCACTCCGGCACGGCTACCCTAACCGTCAGGACACCGTTATCAGTCGATCTTCGGGGCCGACTTATCTCGTCGTTGCCACAGAAGACGTTCGATCGACTCCGTTACGTGTCCCGGATGGAAGATAAGTGGTCGTCGCCTTTTCTTCACCGTCCTCGCCGGCTTCGGCGTTTCCGCGGCCCTTCCGCCCGATGTTTGACGTGTCCTTTCATCGTTATTGCTACCGGAGGCTATCGAGACCTTGATGGATCTCCTGGCCTGCGAAAAACTGCGTGGGCGAGCCTTTTTGAGGTCTCAAGAGTCGGTTGAGGCAATAATCTGGCTTCGAACGATATTTTTTTTAACGATTTTTAGCCATTTTTTTACGGAAGAACTAGAATGACTCTGATGAATATTCGGACGCTCTTGAAAAGGCGATAAATTTCTTAATATTGCGACTTGGATTTTTTTCAGAAGTTAAAACAATTAGTTTAATACATCGCGTGGAACTACGTACACGGACATCAATCGAGTATTCTGTAGTCTCGAAAATCGCGAATTTGCATAAAGATCGTTCGCCAACTTATTAAAAAACAAACACGCACCGGGAGCGACGGGTAAAAGGCGTCATTTACGCAATATTCATATCGTCGCGCGCCATTCGCGGCTGGCCGAGTTTTACCGGGACGAGGAGCCGCGCGAGTGAAATAACATCTCGTATAATAAATAGGAATTTGACGATCCGGAAACGGACGGGACACTGTAACCGAGCGAATACCGCGTCCCGCGGGAGTCCTCGCAAAAATGAGAGCCCGGAGTTTGCGGACTCTGCTCCCCAGCTCGGCTCAATTTAAGTGCATCATGCTATATTTTCTCGCGAGCCTTAAAACCCTCTTTCTCCGGGCCTCGGCACGCGGATACACGCGTCTACTTTACCCATGGCTTCCTTTCCCTCCTTATTTCTTTTCCCAGCCCCCCTCGTGTATCTCTCGAGCCACTGTGTTGTTATCTTCCGGGCCGGGGCTTCTTACAATTCATGTGCATATTTTCCTAATACATTTTTTTCTTGGCATCTACACGAGCCGCTTACTCACGCGTGCCTGCCTCCCAATGGCGGCTGCATGCCAGCTAAATAAAGTCAACAGCTAGCGGAAACGCGATTACACGCGCGTGCCCGGGAACTTCGACCGTGAACGACTCTTTTCATCAATATCCTTCGAATTTTTGCAAATAGCATTAACCCTTTACGGTTGGCTAATAGTTAGGTTGTTCGGAAAGTAATTTCGTTTATCGTATAAAGAGGCCATTGCTTTCATTTGTTATTACTAGATTGCGTCAAAATTGTCTGCGTTAATTGCAAAAGACTGGAGCCAAATTTGCATTTCATTCTTAGTTTAATAATCTTAACGAGCTGAAAATAATAGATTGGTATTCTTAAATTATTTTAACCTTTCTACTGTTTTCAGTTGCATATTCCCATTTTTGTTGTTACTTAACTTTATTCTAAGTCGCAAAATCATTGTATATTCTTGATAGCTGACATTTCGGACGTCAGTTCGTGCATTATAGTGCTTTATAATCTTTCACGGATTTTTCTTATCATTGCATAAAATATGGAACATCAAACTGAACATTTTTGTCACATTTTTCTTTATTATTACTGCAGCGGCAAAAACACAGATTTTTACTAGGGGTGTGCGGGATTCCCGAAAATGTTCGGGATTCCCGACAATGCACGGGATATAGAATAATATTTGGGATTCCCGAAAATGTCGTTATTCTTGCCAATTTTAGCAATCCGAATGCCTTTGTGTTCTTCGAGCTTTATGATAACTTAGCTAAGTTGACAGATCTTGCATACATTGCTTAGTAAACACTAAATTATTGGAAGTATGGAGAAACTTCAAAATATCGGGAATCACAGGTATTTTCGGGAATCCGGAACATTTCCGAAATCCCGATGGTTTCGGGATTCCCGAGAATTTTCGGGATTCCGTCCCGATCCCGAGAAAAATTCCCGTCCCGACCGGGATCCCGCATACCCCTACTTTTTACAAATAATACGAAGTTTCCGCACCCCACGCATCGTCAATTTGGAGGCGACCATAAGATGTGTTATGTTTGTTTCTTGTAGTGTTGGTCGTTCGGTTGGACGACAACGGTTTTGTCGTCGTACGACATTTAATTAGGACATCATAGAAAACCAATAAACGTGTAAAATGTTTTTGTTTCATCGCGGATTGGGCTGCATCAGCTTCTATGCACCGTTGATTCGCAGAGCAGACTGCGGCCGGAATACGCGAAACAAAGGCCGTAGGAAAAAAACGTGTCTCTATTTCCCGGTGTGTGCTCTGTTGCCAATCGGAGTACAAGCCCAGAATAATTCTTTGAAAAAATCGGTAGCCCGATAGCGAGGAAGGGTCCCTTGGTCCCAGCGCTCGTTTTCTCTCGGACTGAACTTCGTTATTCGTTTTCAAAGCAGATCGTAGTGCAGGAATAAAACGCCGGGGCGAGGATACACCGGGAGAAAGCGACCTTTATTGGCCATAAAAATTCGCGCTGGAATCGATCCGGCGTCGAAACTGCGCCGTTAGCGCCGCTCGCTTAAACGAAGGCGTCCTCGATGTGAGGCGATGTCTTCCGGTGCGAGGCTTCACGCTTTTCACGGATCAATTACGAAAATTACTGATTACTTGTAGGGATGGCACACCTGATAGCACTGTGGGTTCCCGGGGGCGTCGTTTCGAGTCCATCGGGGCCACTTCTCGTTCTGAACTACGGTTCATAATAGAGCTTTAACCCTTTGCAGATGATGTCGTCGTTATGGCGATAAAATGCTTGTTATTCTCAATTAATATGAAACTCATTCAAGGCAATATTTTTTACCTCATACAACTCTTATATTTAGTTCCTCAGTGCGTAATCTTGTTTTATAGAGAAGGCAGATAATACAGAGACGAAGAAATACAATATCTAGTTCCTATCTGCAAAGGGTCAAAAGCGGATACCTTTCTTAAAAATGTTCCAAATGATTTGATATTTGTTGAGAAGTTAGGTTCATTCGTAGATTTATAGTCCATTCATGTTTCATATTTAGCTCTCCAGTGCGTAATACTGTTTTATAGAGAATATATACAGTGGCTCACAAAAGTATTCGCTCGCCCTTTAAATCAGAATAACTTTCTTAAAATTTGACCAAACCACTTGAGTTTTTTTTTGAGCAATTAGAAACATTGATTTAGTAAATTACGTGCAAAAAAGATTTTGAAGAAATTGCAGTTAGTAGGAATTACATGAAAAAATAAAAATGACAAAAATAGTGGAAAACTATCGACCCGATTTGTCTAAAAAATGCTGAGAACTGAAACGTTATTATGAACGTAGGAAATTTTTGTCTGTCTGTCTTTTGAATCTGAATTTGTTATAGAATTGAAGATTGAAGGTTTCCCTTTACAACGACCCCTTGAAACTTGATGCACGATGTTTGTTAACCTAAAATAATTTTTAATAAAATTGGAATTTTACAAATGTCGCGGATAGAAAATTGCGAATGTGAATGGATGAGAAATGACATAATTAAAATAAATTGAATATTTAACATGAAATGGGTCGCAAGAGATATAATTCTTTCATATTGTATTAAAACAGAGTGTTCCAGTTTTAGCGCTAAATGAAATGTTTAAATTAAATTTTTATCGCCATTTTACCTCGAGAAGAAATTATAAATTCATTTTCGCTCTACTCATAATGAAAAATTCCTGTACAGTTTTCTATAGAAATATGAAGTTTTATACGAATATTTTTAATATTATTTCTTGAGAAAGTAGTTTACTCGGAAAAACGTGTTTATATGTAATGGAGGATACGATGAGGGGAAAATATATGAAATAGCGGGATTGTTAAGGGCGGCATGTTTTACTTACGAAAATTCTACCAACTTAATGGGATATAATGAAAGAAACCACGCGGTTCCGCGGTACAAAGCATGGGAGCCGCGAATGAATGTTTACTTCCTGGCCGTACCGGAAGAATTTTTAATGACGAGCTGCTGGAGATTTCAAAAGACAAAAATTCCTTCCCACGGACAATTTCCGCGTCCCGTGTTCGCGCGCGGATTTTAATTATTGCATCCTCTACGGTTCTCCAAAGTTCATTGCCGCGGCGCGCCGCCGCGCAACAGCGAAAAGACATTTCACTCGCATCTGTCTTGAATTTCGTCAGACCCACTTCTCGTTTCCACAAGCGTATGATCTAGAAAACGCATATTTTCAATTTTCATTACTGGCTGAAATAATAAAGGTTTAAAAAGTGCCATTTTTACTTTTTCATGTAATTCCTACTAATTGCAATTTCTTCAAAATCTTTTTTGCGCGTCATTTATTAAATCAATGTTTCTAATTGCTCAACAAAAGTCAAGTGGTTTGGTCAAATTTTAAGAAAGTTATTCTGATTTAAAGGACGATCGAATACTTTTGTGAGCCACTGCAAATGATCCTCGAAGACTGTAGAATTAACCATTTGCGTTCGAAGCAATTTTAATTCCAAAATCAAGATATTTCTTTCAACCTAGAACGTTTTTATTCAACGTGTCTTTTTTACATTGTGAAGCTGAAGTTAAACATGTTTTCTCATACAACAGTTAATATTTTTGAATTTATAGAATAGAGACGAATTTAATAATATGAAAACTGTTTTGAATAATGGTATGGCAATTTTCACTGGTGACTCAGAGTCACTATTCGAGTGCAAAGGGTTAATATTTCCACTCTAAACAATACCTAATGTCACTGCCATAATAAAACGAACACTGTTAAATCAACACGAAGTATAAATAGAATTAATTCCCAATAATCGCTTAATCAGTTAAAAAAATTCCCAATATTTTCTTCGGTACCATCAATTACTGTGCCATCTTTATATATTCGACTAAAAGGCGTGACCGGTTTGAATCTTTGGCGCGGTTTCAACGAAAATCGAAATATCGAATGTAATTCATTAGCGAGCGTTGACGACGGCGACGAAAAATAAAAAAAAGAAAGATCGCACGTACGTTTCTACTCGCTGCAGAACTCGTTAAAGGATTGAAATGGCACGTATTTGACATTGTGACAAGAATTTCGTACCGGAAAGCTAATTTTCTTGTGCAGTAACCACCGCCGCCGTTGGGGAAAATGATGTTTCGCGTTTACCGTCGAACGATAAACAAGGTGAACAGCTAATACGAGAAAGGAGAGAGAAAAATAATAGCACGGGTCGGACAAAGACATTTTATTGACTGGGATCCACGGATGGTGATGCTCGACATTAAAAACAGTGACAACATCGATGCACACGGGTTACGTAGAGCAGTTTACCCGGATGTGACAAAAGCAAACAGCCCACTCGCGTCTTTCCCGCGGTGAAAAACAACTCGCCGGTAATAATAATAGCCACCGCGATCTGATGAAATATGGCGCGACAGTCATTGAAAAATCCGTCATACACTCGAGGTTTCCCAGACATAAATTGTTGACGAGAAACACGATTTCCTGTTTCGCTGGATTTAAAGCGGATCCCCCCGCACGCACGCATTAAAAGTTCGATCACCCGAATCCCGCGATGCAGATGGAAGTCCAATTACCGAACACGTCCTATTATTAAAAACGAAACACATCGCTCTCCTGCGACATGTGTTTCGCCGTTTCCGTCTTTTCTAACCCGACGAAGAGTCTTTCCAATTAAAAACAATCGACACTGGTAATGTTACGCGGTTCGGTATTGATCGCGCGAGATTTGCATCGTTGCGACACCTTCTCATTAGAGAGTGTTGCGAAAGTTTTACGGGATCTGCTAAATTTCAGAAATTTACTCTTAACCCCTTGCCGTACTTTAACGAGTCTGACTCACGACAAAGATTTCAAAGAAAGTTTAACAAGAATGCTCTCTTTCTAGACGAAATCAAACATCAATCTTTTGAAAATAATATTTAAACATCGAAGGAAATGTAGCCGTACAACAAATATTTTTCTCTTCTCTTTTGTGATATTTTTAGAGATAAAGACGTTCTAATTAGTATAGACGCAAAGATAATGTAACAGCGAGGGGTTGGGTTGACCCTTCAGAGATCACGTCTGTACACCCTACTCCAGAGATGGGCATTTTTGTCTCAATTGAGTTAAAACCGTCCCCACCATAGCGCCCACCGTCCGCCACCAACATCCGTCGTTACCATAGAGCAGGCAGTTCAAACCAGTAGCTCCGGAGCTATTCGTGGCACCTTCCCCGTTTTAGTTCTTCCCCCACTCTTAGACTCCCTGAATATAATGTATAGTATTGTCCGCGAAACGAGAGTTGACACAAAATCTCGCCAGTGAAGTGCAGGGAGAACGGCGGTCCCCACTCTTGACGCAAGGCTGCGGATCCCACCACTGATCTGTGGATCCCACTCTTACGCTTACGTTTTGGCGGGAACGGTCGACACCCTCTCTGTTACAGTCACACTCAATACGCTCGTTTGCTGTCTTCCTCAAGCGATTCGGTCAATCGCGGAAGACGTGTAGCGCGTAGTGGGAGCATCACGTGGTACCCACAAGTTTCTCTGTGCCAACTCTCGTCGCTCGGGCTATACTAACTTTACGGCTGTACGTAGTAGTGAGAAGAGGTTCGATGGTGGGGACCTTGCAGTTCTCGGAGAAGAATACGTTGGAACTCCCTGTCATACAGGAAAGAAGTGCTTCGCCCGTCGCGAAAAGTGCGCAGGCCTCGCGTATGAAAGAGAGGTTGGTGGGAGAAGCAGGCGTTTGAGGGGCTCCACCCGTGCCCATGCCTGCCGTACTCACTATAAATAGGATTTCCAAATTTGTTCCGCGAAATCGGATCACGAGGTACAATACAAGTTTAACCCTTATGGGGGTACACCACCATGTAAGTTGGAAATTATTGGTAAAATAAAAAATTTTTCTTTCAGTAATTGTTTCATAAAATGAAAATATATTTTTAGGGGTTATTTGGCAACACCGTGCCTACATTTTCACATTTGTTTCATTATTTAAAATTACAAAATGGCGACGTTATACAATATTCTCTATCATCATGTTTTCTTAGAAGTAATTGGCACCAAAAGTTACTGGAACATGGAAGGCAAACAATTTATGTGTGAACTTATTAAGAATTATTAAGAATGAGTACTTTTCGATGTAGCGTACGATTTTTGAATAATTCAAAACAGTAAGAAAATGGCAGATGTTTAAAGAATGCAATCCTTTTTCCCTGAGAAAAATTAAGTTAAATATTTATAAAAATCCAAAAAAAGTAAGACATCAGAAAAATTGTTCGCTACATTGAAAGATATTTATTTTGTTCGCACAAAAATTGTTCGTTTACTTCTTCATCTTCCTCATTTTGACTAAATATCACATAATATTCTCGTCAGTATGTTCATTTGCTCATATAAAAAGAATACACGACGCTTATATCGACTGATATTCAAATAAACTTTATTTGAATATAAAGTTGGACATGTAAAGAAAAACTGAAGATCGGAATTGAAAGATTAGCTTTGTACCTTCAAATGATATTGTATAACAAACCTGTAGACTTTAATAGTATTTCTTGATTAAAACACTTCATAACATTTGCATTTCGAAATCGGGCAATTCATATGCAACTACCTAATACGCACTGTAACCGTAAAATAGATCGTAATGCAAGGGATTAATGATCACCATAAACACTATCCAGAAGAAAATCCTCATAGGATCGAACGAGGAAGACCGTCTAATGAGAGCCAGCAATTTCGTTCACCTGCATGTACCCCTATCATGTTGCCAATGTCAGCGATGTTAGCTACCTGCATCATCGCCAGGAGCGAGCATGTTAACCAGCTGAGCTGCGAATAGCTGTTCCGATAGCCGGGTAAACTGTCAAGAGCTGTAACGTCAGTCCGTTACACTGGTGCGACGAAGTTGCAGCGTTGGCGAAAGGTCCGGAATAAGTTTTGCGAGAATGGAGACCGCTGTCAGCCGATCGTCTTGACAGTTAGGATCACCGGGGATGGATCATCCATTTTCCGGAACGCATTCCTACATTTTCCCGAGGATTGGGTTCGAACGTATCACACGCGAATTTCCTTGCCGTTTGGAAAGGTAAGGAGTGACACACACGGGCGAAAAAAGCTTGGCCAACCACGGTCATCCTTTTTGCGGAACATTTTCACACACGGACACACGCGGGGAAATGGATTTTTGCGGTGCGCTCGAGTTGTCGAAGTCCCGGGTCCTTTTCCAAAGCTGACTCGACGGTTACCGCGAATTTTAGAACACGTCCCCGCGGAAATTGTACCCGGCCAGCTTTAATTTTATAAAATAACCCGGGTCGAACCACTTCAAAAACTAATTTCGACCGAGCCCGCGACTGCACCCGAGGAAAGTACTCGCTGTATTAAAAGAGAGGCCGCGTCCGTTTCATCGAATCGCCCCCCTCCCCGAAAAAAAGAACACGCGGAAATTATTGGCGAGGATTTCTGCCGCTTCGGACGGGAACAGGTTCGTTGGATCGATCCGTGGAATGGTAAAAGCATCGATCTACGCCGGCGTTTGCGAAACCGAGTTCTTCGTATTTTGCGCGCAACTTTCGATCGTTTTGCTCGCCATTTGCACTGCTGCAATATTTTTACTGACCAGGAAATACGATGCTTATATCAAGCACGTACTCCGGACTTTGAAAATAGTTTTAATTTACAGAGTGTTTGATGTATTGCGATTGTCAACTTAAAATTTGGGTCGTTAGAAAGGTGAATTAAAAATATCTCTACTTAGCCTACACCCTCTCTAGAAATTTATTGGACAACTAAAGAATAAATGTGTAGCGGTTGTTTGAATTATGAAAAGATGGAGAAAGTAGAAGGAAGAGTTTCGTCCTTGGCCCGCTAGAGGACTCGTCAGCAAGGCCATCTAGCGGACTCGTGCCTTAAGGGGCCCCTAGACGATCAATAATACTGTCAATACGCCCATCAATAATATTGACGAGGCGCATTGAAAGGGCATATTGATCGTTTAGAAGCGGTTCAAAGGCAATGTCAATATATTGAAGCATATTGATAGAAATTTTGGTTGAAGCGCATTGATGGGAGCCATATTGATGCGCGCATTGACGTTTAGGAGGTTTAGTTGTCAATATTTCGTCAATCTCGACTCGGGCGTCGTACTGGTCGTACAGGCAAAATGGCTGGCAGAATACACAACTGTTTTTCAAAACAACAGTGCGTAGTCGTCGTATTGACAGCTAGATTGACGAGATTATAGAAGCGTATTGACGGGAGCTTCAATATTATTGGTCAACCTACATTGACAATATTATTGATCGTCTGTTCATCGAATATTGGATCAATCAGAATATTCAAATTGTTTCTTCTATTTCTTCCATTTCTGACCTTCCATGACCTTGAAGATCATTGTGTAGTAGATGGATGAATTCGTCTTGACACACGCTTTCATACGACATAAAAAATATGTAGCATTCCATTTAAAAAATTAGGCCACCTTCGTTTCTATAAAAATAATGTAAATACAACAAAAATGAATATGTCAATTTGTTGCGTATAAAAAACAGTACTACTTTTTCTTCTATCATTATTTTCTAATATTTACTATTTACAAAAAAAATGCTGGCTAGTAATAGCCTGAACACCCTGTATATGTATACAAACAGAGGAGGAATCAGGTACTAGCGGGAAAGGTGTAATCGCACTGTCCATCTGTCGGTCAGTATAGGAAGTAGCCGCCACAGATGATGCAATGGTACAGGCTGGTCTAAAAGTTACTAGACCATTTTGAGATGGAATAATCCTTTCAGGTTTTAAAAATTTGCATTTGTTCTTGTATACGCAAATTAGAATTTTAAATGGTATAGCGTCTTTTGAACCACCCTGTACAATACATGTAGAAGATTATTTGCGGTATAATAAAGCAGACAATCAAACAATAAACAAAGAAATTCAATGCACCATTTTAAAATCGTCGTGTCACTTTCTGTCCTTTGTTAAAAAATCTTTACAGTGATCGAGAATATTTTTAAACACCCTGTATAATTGTTTTGTAACCCGGCTGCGTTTATACAGATTTTCATTCTTGCAATCTACTGTATAAAAATCAGAATGAAGAAATTGAAGTCCTGGTTAACCAGAAAATTCTTTGTGGTAAAACTAATTAAGATATTTTTCATTTTTGTTACACACACTATACCTACACAAAAATCGACAGTCCGTTTTCTTCATTTTTTAAAAATTTCTTCAGAATGGAGTTATTAATTGGAGTTCATACATTATGAGAGTGTACCAACAATATACATTATAATTCTTTAGAACTTTTTTTCTTAATGATTATGATTTAAAAGAATAAAGCGTGTATCAACAATGTACACTGTAAAGATTTAGATTCTTTATTCTCAATGATTATAATTCATATTTCTATTTCTAATAAATTAATGGTTGAACACACGAAATTAACTTTCTCTATAATATCAATTCTTACAATTCTATATGGTAGTCCTCGACAACATACCCACTGTAGTTAATAACACGAAACGACTCGCGTATCCCGCTGTGTGCACAAATGTAAGGAACCATTAAATTTTTGTGACAGCGATAGCCCGCAAGGTAAACCGGGTTATCCATGAATTAGCTAATCACATCTCCGTGATAAAACACGCAGGGCCATGGAGCTGGTAATGCGAGGATAATGAAACGTTTTCTTTGCATAATGCCATAACGGGGCACTAACTTCCTTCTATTTACCCTTATTTCGTGTAATTTTCACCCGACGTTATCGAACTGGCGCTCAACTACAGAATTACGGCCATATCGGCTACGAATTCGCAATTTTATAGACGACTAGCCACCACGGTTTATGTGTATGAAATATTTCCTTCGGTTTTTATGGTCATCTTTATCGCTACACAATTTTCATGGGCGAAAGTGCTCTTACTTGTAGCACGTAATGAATAATCGAGTGGGTCGAGTTTAATACTCGAGGCTCGCATCTAACTGATCATTATACCCCCGAGGCTAATCAGTGTAAATCCATGAGCATGAAAATCAAGATAATTAACTCTTTTAGAGTTCAACTGTAAAAACCAGTGCATATAAAGATTTAGAAGGGTGTATTTAATAACAGAGAAACACAGACAACTTCAAGTGCAAAACAAGTCGAACAAAACTGCTACGTTACAAATAAATTACTACAAGAAAATTAAACTTACATTGATTGGCTCCCGAGCCTATTAATTATTAATAACTAGACTGCGGATGTTATGCGTTCATAGCAAAAATGAGCGGAATTTAAAAGAGGAGATAAATTGTTAGTCCCGTGGTCTATCAAAATTATTAAAAGGAGAAAGAAATTTCTATTACGATGTATCTTATCCCTGCCACTCTACAGTAAAATAAGCATTGTTCTTTACGTTGGCCAGATAAAAATCGGAACAGAATTCTCCGACTACAGCAACAACGTCTCATCAAAAAGACCCAAAATTCGTCGAACGTGGGTCAAATTCGAAAAACGCGATCGACCAAAAATCTCGGAGTCACGACAGACACATCGCCCGTGTTTGGCAAGCACGACGTTAAGTTGATTAAAGCTCGAAAAACTTCCGCACAACAGAGTCTGTTCGCCGGAAACGCAGTAAAGACGAGTCTCCGCGAAACATTCAATTCGGCGTGGCGCAAAGAAATGGCGGCAAAACGGCCGGGAGAAGAGGAAAAGCTTCGCGGCCGCATTGATCGGAGAAACAATTTAGGACAAGTTCGCGGAAAAACCGGCGGGGAACGGGTGGTTCAGCCATAGGGGTTGGAAACACGAGGGCTTGGAAGGGGGTTGGTATCGGAATCGCGGGCGTAGCGGCCGCGCGGTTCGAGTTTCGCCGGAAATCGAAAATGAAGAAAGACGGGAAAAAGCAACGATATCGCTGCCGGGAAGATCGCTCTGGTCGTTTGAACTCGAAGTTCCTCGGAACGTAGAACACAAGAAGCGAAGGGGGTGGCGTCGAGCATCGTATGCACGGCCGTTTCCTGCGTTCTTTTCGGGCACGAGTCGCACAGGGACCTGACATAAGAGTTTCTGGTAACTCGCGTCTGTGTGCGTGACTTCTTTCCTGAGCCAGTTGAAATATCGGGATGGGAATTAACCCCTTGACGCGCAAAGACGTGATGAATACGTCGTGCGTTTCTTACTTCTTTTAAAAATTAAGAGATTAATCCCTTGACGAAGTACAAAAACATTTTGGATACGTCGTATGCTTCCTATTCTTGTACATAGTGATGCAAAATATTATTTAATATTCTTGCCTGAACATTGATGTGTAGATTGGAATCAGGGGTTGAAAGGAGTTATGATATCGATACCGGTTCTTGAAACAGTTACGAGAATCGAAAAAATGTTATAACTGTCATGAGAATGTCGGTTCTCGCTTATATCGGTTACGGTTACGGTTCTTGAGGACCGATATTATAACGGTTCTATAACTGTTATTTTTAGGTTCTGGATTTCGGTTTCAGTTCTTCAGAGTTCAGAACCTATAATATGTCCTGTATCGGTCTCATGTCGGTTTTGCAGTTCTGCAACTGATACATTTGGATTCTGTATCGGGTATACAGGGTGTCTCAAAATTCCTTCAACATCCGGAAATGGGAGGTTCCTGAGATCATTTGAAGCGACATTTTCCTTTGCAAAAATGGCGTCCGCTGCTTTGTTTAAGAGTTATTAACGAAAAATACGGACCAATCAGAGCGCAGCTACAGCGGATTGATTCTGGCTCGGCCAACGGCGGCGCCACGCTAAGCGAGACCTGTCGCCGAGTCGGACTCCGTTCGCTGTAGCCGCGCTCTGATTGGTCCGTGTTTTTCGTTAATAACTCCTTAACAAAACCGCAGGCGCCATTTTTGCAAAGGAAAATGTCGCTTCAAATGATCTCAGGAACCTCTTATTTCCGGATGTTGAAGGAATTTTGAGACACCCTGTATAATCGATACAGAACCAAAAAATATTAGTTGCAGAACTGCAAAACCGATATGAGACTGATACGGGACATATAATAAGAAGGACCGAAACCGAAACCGAAATCCAGAACATAAAAATATCAGTTATAGAACCGTTATAATATCGATCCTCAAGGACTGTAATCGTAACCGATATAAGCGAGAACCGATATTTTCATAACAGTTACAACATCATTTCGACGCTTCTTAACTGTTTCAGTCAGAACCGATATATAACCGTTTCAACCCCTAATTGGAATCAATCCACTGACGAAGTACAAAATATGTTGAATACGTCGTGTGTTTTTTATCATTGCACACATTGCTGAAAAATATTATTTAACACTGACAGCTACAACTTCCTGTGTGGATTGGAATCAACCCCTTGATTTAATTCGTATATCAAGGTGTTGAACCGTCTTCTGAAATAAACACTACCGCTTTTCGTGATCTGTTTTCGGAAGGATGAGTTAAAGAACTAAAAGAATTCATAACGAGTATGAAATTATCATACCTATTACAATCTACATTGAATTGGTGATTCCAAAGTGTTTTTAGAAGGGAGCGAGTGTTGCAGAATCCGGACATTTTGCGAACCGCATGCTGATTGCGCGTTTATATTCAAAACAAGAGAATAAAAAAATAGAGGAGGTTGTGTAAAAAGCGGACGATTGAATTTTTCTACTATTATGATTCATAAGATTCTTTAATAAAAATTCAGTACGAGAATGATATAGCGAGCAAATTTGTAGAAAATTGAGTAAACAGAAAATTTCTTCGAAGAAATCAACGAGTGTTTTAAGGAAAGAATATGTAACTAATGCTATTTTTCGGCATTTGCTATGACTTTTAAGACTGTAAAATTTTATGCTAATCGTAAAATTATAATGCAATACAAATGAGTAGTCCAAGATTTTTACACAGCACTGTATGTCAATTAAACTAAAATTTATATACAATACTTATGAACTGGGATGGAGACCTCATCACTGATTTTCTCGCATACCTGAAATCAAGAAAAAAAATTTTATTAGTCTTATTATTTATTGTAATATTGCTAAGATGAAGTACGTACATTAAGTATAAACATCTGAACTTTTCTCAGCCACAAGAATGCAAACCTATAATCAGACAGTGAATATTTATGCAAAATAGAAGATACTTTTAATCTTTCTACTGCCTTAAATTTCATCTAATCATTTGTAGGCGTTGGGTGCGTTCTACCGTTGGCAACCGGTCATTGGCAACGGCCGTCGATGGTTTTCAAACGTCCCAGAATCATCGGTTTGGCAGTTGGCTGTTAGCAACCGTTGCGACCCGACGGTTTTTGTTTATCGCGAGAACCATGGTCCGTTCAGTGATGAGACAGTGATGCCAGAACAGTTGAATCGAGGGGAATACAGTTTACCACCTCTCTGACGACCAGAGTAATATGTGATACGTTGCGCGGCACGTCACGTGACCAGTCTACGGTCTTAGTAGGGGACGTTGGAGTGTGCTCAGGTAGTGGAATGGGATAGTGGAAGAGGAAAAGAAGGAGAGGAAAATCAACTCAGTTTTGGGTGGATCTGGCATCACTGTGATGACATATTGTATGGTATTTTTCACGCATGCGCGTCCAAAACAGTAACGTATCTATATTGTGGCGAAAGTAGGGGGAAAGTAGCGCTGGGAACTATTCTGTCGGGAAAGTGCCAGAAGAGTCGAAAACATTACGACGATACGAGAGACTGCGAATTTGAGGTAAGTTATTATTAACACACATTTTACACATTCATCTTTCAAAATCAATACATAAAAAATTTTACTAAACTATGCGAGGTGACCAAGGTACTCCATTTTAGCCTAATACTCTATCTTACTGACGCTAAAATCTCGCGCATGCGCGAAAAAACCACACAATATCCCAATACTGGGTCCGTCGCGTTTTCCGAGCGAGTTCGCCCTGAGTCGTTGAGCAGTAAACGTTGTTAATAATAATTGACAGTCACCCGCTCTTTCTTAGTTAGACCAATCACCCTCCTACACATTGTTGGTATATATGGAAAAGTCCACAGTGTAATTACAATATAACGCTCACTTTTGCGGCTTTGGCACAACGCTAATGATTTATTACATTGGTTAAAATGGTACATTTTGGACAGATTCAGAGTACGTATGAATACAGACGATATGCAAATAACAATCCATACTAAAACAGATTATTCTCCTCGAATATTAGAACAGGCATTCAGTCCATCATTCGACCCTCATACATCTTGAAAACAGTATACCAAATTTCCCCGAGGACCTAAAGTTCCCAAATAGAGGGTCTATTGGCAACTTTCCGCTAGATCTCATCGCCGGGAAAGAAGTGTCTATCAGTTCCACTTGTTTACGATCAGCTCGCAGGTGTAAAATTTCTCGAGGAGCACGCTGGTGCTTCCTCGCGGTTTCCCTCGCATTAACCGTGAGAACGCTCCTTAAAGCTGGAGCGAGAAAGAGAAAGCAAAATAGAGAGAGAGAGAGAGAGAGAGAGAGAGAGAACGAGCAAAGTAAAAAGGGAGAAAGACAGATAGATGGGGAGAGCAAGATGGCCCAGAATTCGGAGAGCAACGAAAAGACGAACGGAAAGCGGTGTCGTTGGAGGGAATAACACGGTTGCCTTTCTCTGGGTTCGCATTTGAATTCGGCCTCGGAGCTGCGAAATTCAAGGGGGCATGGCATGTGTCACACGCGGAAAATTCTTAATGCCCGACGAGGCGCGAATAAAGCGGACGGCTCTGTCTTTGAATTTCTTCCGGCATGCCTTTAACGCCCCCGCGAGGCCCTAGCAATGGTTCGAATAAATTAGAACCTTGCGGGAAACGCTGTTGCATTTTAGGATGCGAGGATGGCTTCCTCTGAATAATAGGAATCAGGCCCCAGGTTTCTACGTTTCAAAAACCACGCTCTTACATCCTGCAGAAATGCATTCTTGCATATGCATCTTGCAAGCAGAACACTTTTTATGAGTCTTTTCTCTTATGACCGTCTTTTGAATTTCTTTTACGTCTTACAACTCATTTGTCGTTGCTAGAATTCTATAGATGAAATTAGACGAAAACGAAATTTGCTATAGCATGTTTACACGTCTCAAGAATTTGGCAACATAAGTGATTCTAAATATTTAGATGCAATTTTCTCTTGCGAGCATAATTCCTTGTCGTTCGTAAAATCCTTTAGACGAAATTAGACGAAAACGAAATTTGCTATCTCAAGAAATTAGCGACATAATTGATTCTGCTCGAAATCTTCATCACATGCTCGACTCTTGATGCCGGAAGGGGTTAAGGCTTCAGATTCTAAATATTTAGATGCAATTTCCCCTCGTTAGCATAATTCGGAGGCTAACGTGCAGCGTTATACAACAGCAGAAGCTATTTTCCATCGGATGGTAGATAGCCTCGCGTGACCAGAAAGTGAGGATGAAAATGTGACGCAAGCATAGTGACTGCGCTGAACTGTTTTGAAATAAGATTCTATTACAAATTGTAATTATAATTGTAATTTTAATTTATTACAATTTATAATAGAATCGTATTTGAAAACAGTTCAGCGCAGTCACTATGCTTGCGTCATATTTTCATCCTCACTTTCTGGTCACGCGAGGCTATCATTACAATCCTGTTAAAAATATTGTCCACGTTGAGAATACATTAAACATTGAACAAAGTCAAGGAACTCCGTGACACACTTTCTGCCCCTGTTGGTGGCAATTTCAAAAGCGCAAGAGAAATTCGATAAAACAGTCACTGCATAAAATGGCGACCTAGTCCCATTATTTGGTCAAACTTCTTCAGGTTCTTTTTTGTCTGAGAGTTCTCGGTAACGTTCAAGGTTTAAAGGAATGAACGGTAGACAGGCTTATTTCACCATTAAGGTAACTTTCAAGGCTTATTCACTTGACAGTAGAAATTTACGAGTTACGCTACCGAAAACAGAAACGAACGACGTTGTCAAGGAGATAGAGAGCAGTAGACCACCAGCCTTGTATACTTCTTGATTTTGCGACTTATCTTCAATTTATCTTCAACACCGAAGCTGCAAGAAAAGAATGAATAAAAACTGTGCTTCTCGTTCATCTCTTCGCGAACACCATAAAATATGTACGGGCACTTAATGACCTTTCACCGCGATTGCTCCACGAAATTTCTTAAAACTCTGATAATATTAATAACCCCCCTTTCGAGATAAAGGGTGGAAACAGATCATATTAACATAATCTTTCTAGGACAATAGATGTACCAACGCTCCCACAACTTTAATCAAACTTTGCAGATTTTCGGGAACAACAACAAATAAATTTAGATTATGTATCGATGATGTAACTGGTAATATTTCAAACTTCATACGTGGAATATGCGAAAATATATGTTAGTATAGTTGGTTACACGTATTATGATGAGTTGTGGTCGAAGGATTAGAATTTCAAACAAGGCTGGCTGTGTCTACATTTCCCAATTTTCTACGAAATTCTCTTCCACGTGCTATTACACGCGAAAAAGCATACAACTTTGTTAAATTATATTTGTATATTAAATAGAGTCCGAGGTAGCTCGAGGCTGTCAATTTTTCCCCAGTGATCTCACTCATCAAACTTGTTTGAGCGGTTAACAAGGTATTTATTTTTTATCGTTCTGCAAAATTGCACAATTTTATCAATATCAAACGAGGACGGTTCATCACTGTTTCTACTAAACTGTTAAGTTAATAATAATTATTAAATGGTAATTGCAATTCGTCTTTATCGCACGTTCATTGATATATGTAAACTCTGTTCCACGAGAGAGTAGATTCATTTCGCGCAGCTTGGAAGATGGTAGGGGGCGCATCGAGCCCTTCCACTGCGCACTCCCACTTTCTTGACTGCGAGTTTATTATACACAGTGGAACAATAGTACGGACAGAGGTACGAATTAACATGCAATTGAACCCCGAAATCGTTATGTGACAACACCTGGTAGAACGCTACGAATGATGCGGATTGGCGTTGTACATTGGGAAGGGGGCGAACGGAGTGGGAGATGAGTGGACACAGAACGAACAAAAACCGGTTACTGAGCGAATCTACTCTCTCGTGGAACAGAGTTTACCAATGAAAGCACGGTATTTTTATAGACAAATCCTGACGACAGGAGACCCCCCATTTTTGTCTAATTCTACATTGTAGATTTTTCATGAATATGTTAATTATTTATAAACAATCGAAATAATCACGTTCTGTGCATTTACTTCATCTTATAAATATTTACCGAATCATCAATTCAATATACTATTGACTGATTGCAAGGACCACGAATATAATTTGTACACCTAAAGCTATGTCCACACTGAAGTTTTCCCAACATTTGATGGAAAGTTAATTGTAAAAATATTAATATAGAAACACTTTATACAGTATCATATTTCTTCAAATCGATTATTTTCCGTATTAAATCCTGTAAGCATAAATTCAGATTCGAATAAATTTTTATTCGTTTGTACTCAATACTGCCAAATAAACTTTTATTCGTTAGTATTTATCTCTGATCCGTCATCTGAATAAAGTTTTGCCGAACTCTGCCCAGAACAAACCAAATCCGAAACCGAAACGGAGGACACCGTCAAAAGAATCAGTCTCGATTCACGAGACTCGTTTTCACGCGGCACGCAACACCGCGAACGAAATCTGAAAAAAGAGAAGCAGTACCGTATAAACGAAAAAAAAGGAAGAAAGCAGACGTCTCCCCGCGGAAGCCGCGTCCTCGGCGCGCAATTCTCCCAGCAGAATCTCCTCGGCGACAAACGTCGAAAGCCCGTTCGTTTTCACGGGTTCGCGTGATGCGGGGAAAAGGCTCGGGAACAGTGGAGGAAGAGACGAAAAAGAGATCGTCGAACGAAATGGTTCACTGGTAACGGAAAACGCCGAAAAGCTGCGACGTTTCCTCTCGCTCTCTCTTTCTCTCTATCTTTTTCTCTCTCGACGCGATTTTTCACTCGGAGGAACGCGAAATGAAAACCGGCGGGGAGCGGAGAGTAGACTGCTCTCTCCTCTCTCTTTCCCTCTCTCTCTCTCTCTCTCTCTCTCTCAGGTCTCTCCTCTCTCGCGCATATAAATATAAAGCGGCGGGCTGCCTTCTAAATATCATAGACAGAGAGAAAAGCCCCGGCTGGTGTGTGGGTGCGGGCGGATGATGGTCGCACGCGAATGAAAACTCGGTGAAAGGGTCGAGACGCGCGGCGACGAGGCTCTCGTACGTCCGGAAAAGTCTGGCCTGCCTTTTCTCCCGCATCGGAATCCGTGTAGTTTTCTTGCGCGTCCCCGAACCGGCTGCGTCCGCGTTTTCAAATTGAAAATAGTCCGCGGGGTGCAGCGGCCCGCGATAGAAACGCGACTGTTTCTTCCCCCGTCCTCGTCCGACCGTTTCTTCTCCTGTTTCCCGGCCTCGCGGCGCACCAACCCCCTCCCAAAGCGCATTGTAACCATCTCCAAGCAGAACCAACACTCGAGATGTTAGGGTCAGCAGAGCTCTGGACGCAGAGTTCATGGCATCTTTGATCGAGGACTCGGAGGATTCTTCGTTGCACCGTGACGACTGTAGTTTACCCCAAAACGATGTAGCAAGCGCTCATCTAGAGATCGATCATTGTCAGGCGCTCGAGGATACTTGGATTCTGTTAGAAATTACATTTCAGTAAGCGGTACAACGCACAGTGCGCTGAAAACGAACAAAAATAAAAAAATCACGTTTCATAATGATATTAACCTTCTGTCTACCGTAAAAAAACTTTCATTATCTACCGTACTGGGTAGATGGGTCCAAATTGACCCGCTTGGTAGACAGAGGGTTAAAACCAATAAACAATTGTGCTAGTATGTTCGTTTTATAGAAGCGAAAACTTTTCATTATTTCCGTATAGAGTATGTTGCTGGTTACTTGTTATTTTGATGTTAGTTAGTTTGTTTTCTCCACTTTCTTGGGATCAAATTAATGTCAATTTAAACGCGATTAAAATGTCTTATAGATACCCAGTTTTTTATAACTTTCTTTTATGCAATCCTATAGATTTCGACGAGAAAACACCAAAAATGTAAGTCTTATTGCTAGAAATTTACTGGTTCAGAAGTTATACGCGTGTAAAGTTGAGCACTTTCAAGCCTTTTTGACAGGTTAAAGCGCCGCCATATTGGTATATTCGCTAGGTGGTACATGTTAGATCAGCTAAGTAGTTCCGAGAAGATCCGTTAGATGACAGCACAAGCACGTACGCAATAATAACACATGTACAAAATCGAATGGTCCTACGTCTACCACCCAGCGAATATACCAACATGGTGACGTTTTAACCTGTCAAAACGCTTGAAATTGCTCATGTTTACACGCATACAACCAGTGAATTCCTAACGATAAGACTTACATATTCGGAATTTTCTCGTCGAAATCTACAGGCTTACATAAAAAAAAGTTTAAAAAACTGGGTATCTAAAACACAGTTTAGCCGAAATATGAGTGGATACATATTGTAAAAATTTACACAAGATTTAGCTGCCCCTACCTGCCCATTAAATTTTAACCATTATTGTATGTCAGCAACGACCAATCACGAATAAATCTATCTTGGGGTTCCGGTTTTAAACGATCCACGTCCTTTTAAATCTTATACTTCCGTTAAATGTTTACAGAAGAAAGTTACATGGCAAAGAGGAGAATAATGCCGTGCAAAGTTCAACTGAACAACTTCGCGATGTACGCTGCATAATGCTAATGTAGGCACACCAACTTTGGAATCTTACATCTTGATAATAGTTTATACAAAGACAAAAGTATTCTGTGTTTCGAAAATGCCTTGGTTTCACCTACAAGAAAACAGAATCATAAATATAGGTGTCCAGTCATAATTTCAATTGTAATTTCTACAAAGCGTTTCAAGGTTACTGCAATGTCAAAGAAATACAATCATCATGTAGTCTCTCTCTCTCTCTCTCTCTCTCTCTCTCTCTCTCTCTCTCTCGCTCTCTCTTATATCCTACACTTTCGTCTGAAACGTTTTTTCGTAACACCTATAATTTTCGAGTAATGGAATTTTCCCCCAAAAACGAGTTTTTTGAAAATGTAACCAGAAAATGGTTCGCTGAAATGCAAAATAGTGAATGTATCCAAAAAATTTAAAGATACTTTTGTATTATTCTCGACTTATTAAAATTATGGAAAGTTCCTTAAGTGGTACGATTTCAGTAATTTTCCCCTAAGTGAATTTATAATGTCTCTTATCTATTCCAAACGGGTTAATACAGCTACTTAGAGAAATATAATTGAACTGTATCATTTTGTAGGGAGTTCTGAAGTAAAAGAAAGGGAACACGTTGGACCGTAAAGGGTAAACATGGGAAGAAGAATAAAAAGTGGCAGAATCGAGTTACGGAAAATTCGGTGAACGTCCAAGCCCGAGACAATGGCGAGTCTGCAAAGGGACCCGTTCGCTTGTTTGCGCAGCGATAAGTCGTTCGATCGACATCCAGGTTCTAGATCCACGTCGATTCGACGGCCAGTCGTCCACCCACCGAAGACGTATTGTCGGGATTTCTTAATCGATGATCGGATACTCGAGAACGTCGACGACGACGACATCTTGACAGCGGATTTCACGGAGCCAGCGCCGGCTGATCGGTTTTGCGGTATCGATGCAGGTCAATGATTATCTGATAATTAATGGGATAACGTGACCCGGCCAGATTCGATGGGAATCTGCTTCCTGTGGCGAGTTTGATCGAATAAAATTTTCTCTCTGCGGCGAAAACCGTGAGAAACGCTGTTTCGTAGAAGTGGCTTTCAGAAAATGGCTGTTGCGTCCCGCTAGTTTGACGCTTTTATATTTAATTTAATATTTTTACTTTTGTTTCAAAGGACAGTGGAATAAATTAGATTTTACTTCTTTATCATTTCGCTTTAACCAGTTAGCAGTTTTTGACGAGTATACTCGTCATGGAATAAAATGAGTTGCTTGTTATTTATACTGCCGAAGCTGTTAAAAAGTGTTGTATATTATACAATAGGTAATAAGAAGAATTTAACTAAAGCAAAACACATGCACTTCACGACTATCTGTTTACCCCGCCCCCCCCCAAAAGCCTAGTCCCAGATATCCAATAGTTATTCTTAAAAAATTCGTAAAAATCATTTGCTTCCACTACCAAAAGGAAACTTAAAGATCTTCTTTTGCATAATAATTTCAAACGAAATTATTAGATTACGTTACGATGATTGACTGGTTTACCATTACAATTTCTATTGCTGTTAGGTAGATAGGACTTTCAAAAATTATGAAATAGTCGCCGGTAAATAATGTGTTAAATTGTGAGAAAAATATATCGAGTGTACAATAGGTAATAGGACGAGCTGGTAATAATGGAAGAATCCGAGGAATCCAGGCTGGGAACAGCAAGGTGGTACGAGTATCAACACGGTCCCAGGGCTCACGAACTAGTTTCGCACTGTCTCGTTCGTGGGATTCAGCTCGCAACATTGTTAATCGCGGTTTATGGACGTCGCGGACGAATTTTAAGTAAGCGGAATGCCTTCGTTAGCGCGCGAACTTCGGGTCTTTGAAGTTTGAAGCGCAGGAATTTGCATTGATGATTCCTGTTACGTTCGTCGAAGTTCTTAATAATGCAGACCACGTTGTACACTGACGACCCTCGCGTTCTCTCCTCTCGGACTTGGCGATACTCATTGAAAGAAACGTTTCACCGAGTTTTCAGTTCTCTTGCTCTAGCCAGCGCGGCAAAGAGAAACAGTTTCAAATGCGATTATCCGGCAGCCGTCTTGTTAGCGGAATAATATTAATATAAATATTCCCCTTGTCTACGACGAGCCCCGATGCATATTCATACGGGGTGTCCATGAAACAGGTGCTCCGACCAACGGAGATACCGTTGAAAGAAATCGAACCTACCGAAGTCTATCGGAATAAACACCTCCCCAGAGAATGAATATAATCCGTATCGAACGAAAAAGTAATATTTATGACGCCCTCTTCGTATCACAATTTATACAGTAATTCTTTTTTACGTTTGCAAATGTCCCGCTGAAGAGTGTAATTATTAGACTGCGGATATTTATGCAAAATAAAAATTTGAGGCATCAACTGCAACACACAGGAGTCATTTACAAACTTCTTTCTTCCTTGAGTAATTTTAGAAAATCAAAAATGGGACATTCATAAATTGTTTCAATCTTTTTATAGTTTTAGATTACACCAACTCATTTTTGTTAAAATGCATAACATCCACAGTCTAATTATTACTCACTTGGGTGATTGGTCATTTGGACCATACTTCGTTTAACTATGCTAGGTTTTTAATAACCATCAAATTTGTTAGAATGATGTTCTGAATTGTAAGATCTTAACAATGATACAGACTGCGTATAGAAATAGTACTCAGAAAATTTAATAACGATAAGCGAATACTAATTTCAAGAGATATGCAATTTAACACTAACCGTAACACATTTGTTACGCATTTTTTTCATTTTATAATTGTTGAAATTACAATGATACTTCAATTTGAGATTGTTATTAGGAGGTCTAATAAGTTCGTGCCGCGGATATGTTTGTACTCTTCGCGGTATGTTTTTCTTTTTTAACGAAAAACCACAGTAATTTTATAGCGACCGACAATGCCTACAGATCATTTAATGCAAGATTACAATATTGCATAAATGAGGATGGTCAACATTTCAAACATTTATTATGATATGTAAAGGTCAACCAGTCGTAAACAACGCGTAATCTTTGCTGAAACACGTAAGTTTTAAACTTCCTCATTTTATCCGCTCCAACATGATTATTCTTGCTCAAGACCATTTCAAGGTCAAGAAGGTGGTATCCACTAAATTCAGTTTTTTATTGTCTATCATGCTATCGTAAAAAATATACTATTCCATTTAAAAAAACATCGGTGACCTTGAAATTTCATTAAAAAACAAGACATAAAAAATTTTTATCTTTACACTTATATTTGCCCCCTGCAATAGTGTCACTTTGTCCTCTGAACTTTTCTGATAGGACTGTAAATACGACAGATATTTAGGTGTTCTCATTTATGTGGAACACCCTGTATATGGTATTAGAAATATAGTACTTCCATCAAAACCAAAAGCTGGTCGGTCTCATTTTCAATTCATCATTCCCATTAATTTGAGTTTGGAATAAGTACGAACCTTCTCGAGGTCTCGTACTTGAACGGCCGCATCGACATCATCGACCGGACGCCTCAACAACGCATCTATGATATAGTTGCCAGCGCAAGTGGTTAATCCACAGAACTATTGAAAAGTTCATGAAGAGCGCAAGTTTCCTTACAATAAACTTGCATAATAACTTTCGAGTGTCTATCGGTTAAATTATGAGCTCATAAATATAGAGTCGGCAATCCCGTGGGCCTAATTGTGTAATCCTGACGGTGCGTTTAGTTGAGGTTTGAATTAAAGATTTAATCATTCGGCCCGGTTGTCCCATAATCCTTAGCGAACCGTCTTTAACCGGGGAATCTTAATAAGTTTCACCTTTGATTTGCGACGATCCACCGGAGTAAACTGAAGCCGCACTTTAGTTAACGACGTGAACGCAACGTGATAAAGCCTGAGGTCTGTTCGATGATTTTTAACGGCGGCTAACGATCCATAGTAATCGCGCCGAGATTCAGCTCCTGGGAAGGACATTAATCACGCCGATTTTATATTCAGTAAAACTGAAACGATTGGGGCGTCGAACTATCGTTTCGATGGGCGAGAACTCGTTTTCCGAGCCGCGATACAGCTTATTCTATGTAAAAGGATAGTTCTTAATCTGCGTTCACGCGAAGCTGCCACGTTCCAGCGAGAAGGCATAGCGATACCACTAATAGCCGTTTTTGCTACCG